>CM064867.1:3898029-9125529 GCA_032719365.1 Prinsepia uniflora | reverse complement strand
CCTTTTTTTTTAAGATCCATCTCACATTAATAACTCGGTCATATGACAAAGGTGGAGTGTTAGAGTATTTCTATTGATCAATCATGTCATATAGGCCCGAGTCGAACATCCAATTGCTTCGATTTGAATTATCTCATTCATGAACATCACATTAAAAACAATTAAAACATTTATAGCCCGCATGTAAATAAGGAGTTGTGCAACAACTACAAAATATGAGTTTAATATAATATAGAATAAGGATATAGAAACAAGAACCAGTCCAAACTAAAAGGCAGAATAAATGGGATTGCTAAATAATATCAGCCATGTCATATAGGCCCGAGTCGAACATCCAATTGCTTCGATTTGAATTATCTCATTCATGAACATCACACTAAAAACAATTAAAACATTTATAGCTCGCACGTAAATAAGGAGTTGTGCAACAACTACAAAATATGAGTTTAATATAATATAGAATAAGGATATAGAAATAAGAACCAGTCCAAACTAAAAGGCAGAATAAATGGGATTGCTAAATAATATCAGTCATATACCTCCTAGTATGAGAACTGATCCGAAAAATAGAGCTCGCAACCATTTATATTATTATTTTTCATTTGATTTTAAAAATTAAAAAATTATAATTGTACATATATATATATATATATATTGAAAAATGAAAATTAATGCGCATGTATACAATAAATACGTTTAACATCGTATACAGTATGACGTGTTATGAAAGTTTTTCATGCACGCATGTATCAATTTATTACTCAATTGGAAAGTAACAATTAGTGTCATGAAATATCTCTAATTAACCCTAAAATAAGGCTAACAATTTTGTTAATTAGTTAGCGTTTGAATATTACAAAGTTTATGCATCATGATATATCAGCATCGAGGATAAACATAATTTGACTAATGTATTTGGACTCGAGACAATTTTTCATTGATGTTTCAATTATATGGACTAATTTGATGACTATTTAATTTCGTTGGTAAGTTTGGTTGAAACTGTTTAATTCTGTGTGATTTGATTAGACAGGAACCACCTACCTTATTGAGATGACACGTGTCTTTTCCCTAGGAGCAATAGGAAGGACCTAACAACGTGATACAACTGTTCCTATAAATTAAAAAACCACTGTTGTGTCATGGATGGTACTAATAATATTTGCATTGCTGGGGAGAGGGGGAGAGTTTTTGCTTTTGCTTTTGGTCTAGATCTGTTCTTGACTGATTTGTGGCTGATTTATGAGAATTTTGTGGCTGATTTGTATAGGTGATATGCTTATAACTTAATAAGTAGCTGAATTAGAAATTATTATTTACTTGTTTATTGTGCACGATTTTTTTTTTACAGTTCAACTTCTTCATCATGTCAATCGATCAGCTTGTTTTTGTAATTACTATAATGTGATGTTAGAGATTGATTACTTGGAACAGGTTAGTCTTTTGTCCTCCTTACCCTCATAGAAATTATAAATGGAGTTGCAAGGACAGTATTTTAATCTCAATCTAGTGTACTATACTCTTTTTACTGTTTTCATTTTTTGAATTATATTTATATATACATATATTATATTAAATCCGTTCAGTTTATAAATCATCATTTTAAGATAATTCATGTAAAAAAAATCTTAATTGAAGATCTTAATTTAGCCATTCATATATAGCTTGTTAATAAAAATATTGTTGGTTTATTTGATAAATATGAATTAACGACATTCATATTTATTATTCTTTGTTTAAAGAATGAACATTCAATTGGAATAACTCTAGCCTAACACACTCCTACAAAGCTCAAAGGGCTCAAGCCAATACTAATAAACAAACCTAGTAAGGTCTGATCAGTGCTAACACGTGGACCGACTCCATCCGTCCATCATCAGGACACATGTTAGCCTCACAATGAATATTCATTCTCTCACTTCATAAGAATATATTTATTGTCAACCTCATACACATACAAAAGTGGTTCACTTTTCCCCAAAAAGATAACTAAGCATTTACTATTTACACATTCTTTTACGAACTACTATTTACCACTCACTCCTTACAGAAAAACCCATCACTGACTTGGGCATTGGAGTACCTTAGGCTGTTACCACACCGGTGCCTACCTCTGACCGATCGACTAGTTACTCTTTTTTGACAGGTTTGTACAAGGACACGTGGCTGAATATGATTCACACCCTACGTTGGCATATTTCGTGCATCAACAAACTGCAACATGGCTTAGGGTAATAGAGTATTTTATAGTTAATAAATTAATAGGAACTCCTAATTATATTGGAAGACTATTGGTAAAACAATTATATGGTAGTTGCAGATTAATATTTAGTTCTTTTGGCAGGACTCATCCTAATCCCCCTGGATTATCGTGAGATATGCCTTCTCCCGTCTGACACCGCATGTCAGACCAGGGATAAACTCATCACCCGCTCGAGGTTATCCAGAATACGCTAGGATCGGTGGTGACAGGTGATGTCTCGATCTCTGCTACAGCTCGCATCTGCGATCAACTTGAAGGGTATTAAAAACCATAAAAACAGTGAGTGAACAAAAATGAACAGTTTATAAAAACACGTTATCGAACCCACATTTATACCCTCCATTAAAAGTATGCATGCATCATAAAACGGTATATCAAAAAGTCATTTCCAAAAAGCAAGACGTATTTCTTTTCAACTCAAATCCCAGTGAAAAATGCTTCTCAATCGAAGCCCTTTCTCTAGCAAGGTCTCAGCCCAAAACCAAACCATAGAAAACAAGTACGAGGTGTAATGACCCGTCCCAAATTCCTAGATTAGATTAATGACTAATCACGATTAGCGAGGTTAATCAGTGATTAGTTAGGCGAAATCAGACGAACGATGCGAAATGACAGTTTTGCCCCTGGGCGTGGGCGAAACGTTGAATTTTCGTTCGGGCGGTCAAATGGACTTTGACCAATGACTGTGACGTAGTTCAGGACGTCACGAGTTCATAGACAGGTGACACGTTCAATTCCGAAATTCGAGGAAGAAGTTATGACGTTCAGAAGTTTAAGGGCATTTTGGTAATTTTGGTTAAAAGGGGCGAAATGTTAACTTTTGGACTAGGATGTCCGATAGCTGAGGACCATTACATAGATCGGGATGATACGAATCCGTAGACAGGCGGCACGTCGAATTCGGACGTTCGACGGCGAAGTTATGGTTCACGGAAGTTTCGGGGCACTATTGCATGTTTTACGAGACAGATCACTTTTGGATTCTAGTGGGCCCAGATATTTAGTTCCTGCCCAATGGATGAGTGACACTTGTCACCCATCCACATGCCATCCTTATGCCTTCATGCATCTCCCTTCCCCGTGCATCTTCATTTCTTCATTTCAAACCCAAAACATTTCCCGACCTCACCAGTTTCCTATCCTCTGTGCAACCCAAACCCTTGACCCTATGATTTTGTTTGACAAGCAGAGAGTGAGCTGAGGACCAGATGAGGGTAGCTGGACGGACAGGCTGCAGCCGCCGTGGACGGCGGGGGAGAAAATCCGAACGAGGTATCGGTTTAACCATTTTTGATCCATTTTCCATTTCTGTGATTATGGGCTTATTTGGATGTTTGGTTAGAGTTAAATAGGTTGCTTATGGTGTATAGAGATGATTTTGGACGGTGGTTGACGGTTGTGAAGCCTGGTGGTTGAACTGGAAAACTTGCACCGTGAGGTTCAAGTTGAACCGTGGGATTTTGTAAGGTTTTAGTTAGTTTTGTTAATTGGAATGGGTAGGAAATGAAGAAATAGGAATTATAGGATTGGATTGGAGTGAAAACGGACCAAAATGAGGGGTTTAGAGGGCCGGACCGGTCACACTGGACCAACTGGACCGGACTGCACAGTCGAACCGGCCGGACCGGTCTGATTCAAGGAAGAAGATGAACAGTTCCCTAGCGCGTGAGGCCCACGCGCAGGGACTATCTAGGGCGTGTGGTCTACAATTTGGGAATGTGCTCAACACGTGAAATCTTCTATTCGATGTAACGAACATTTTAGGACTGGTTTCGTGTCGAACAAACACTGTCTCGATAATGTTAGGGGCATCAGAAGGTTGCGGATCGAGTTTAAAAATAGTTAAAAATTCCGAAAAATTACGGGGCTTTAGTGGGAGGTTAATTAAGTAGTTAGTAACCTTCTATTATGATTTGGATAGGTTTGGGAGTTCCGGTGATGGTGATTGGCTCGGGAGAGCCGTATGGCACGTAAATCGAGGCGGCAGCTCGGACGGTCTGTGAGTGGACCTTGTTTTTCTAAATTGGTGCATGCATAAATGTTTATTATATGTTTTAATACATATTTGGTGTTGCCATGAGTGCATTTGGTTGTGGTTACGTATAGGCACGTATTTCGAGGTATCATCCTTATACAGTGTTTATACGGGTTTGTATTTCTTTATCGGTTTAAATGAAATGGATTTGGATTTCCAAAAGGATAAACTCGGGTATGAGATCCATTTGGTTTTGTTCGGGCATATGACCCTATTGATGGCCTTCGGGTCTAAATCGTGGTCGCGGCGAGTCCTATGTGCACGACGACAGACGATACGACGCTCGCCTCCGGATTGGGATGTGTTCCTTTTGGAGAGGTCACGATGCACGATCTGTTGTCGGGTAGCCGATGGAGGCTCGACTTCAGAGTTCTGACGGTTCAGGATATCGATCGGTGATGAGTGCACCATGATCTTGTGGTGGTCGCGTGGTTGATTCGTTCGAGGCGAGATACGAGGATTGAGGGCGATCCTGGATGGATGGTTGCACGCCTCGCTACGATCAGAGTCGTGACTGACCCTTAGATATCAGGCACGATGCCCAGCTGATGTCATATGTTCGGGCACGAGGCCCAGTTGTTTTACATTGATGATTTCGGGTCAGGGACCCTAGATGGATTTCCAAGTTCATGGCGGTTTATGGGAACCAGCATGAACCCTGGAAAGGTTATTGTGGTACATGATGGTTTATGGGAACCGAGCATGGAGGATGTTTTATATATATATATATATACATATATGAATGGCATGGATGCTATAGATCATGACGGTTCAGGGGAACCGGGCATGAATATTGATGTTATGTATATATATGTTCATATACCTTCCTTTACTTGTTTTATCTCATCCAGGGAGGGTCGTTGGCCTTGGTGGACCCCGGAGTAGTCACGGAGCACTGACTGAGTGGGAGTCGCCGTAGTTGGGTTCCTTACTCTCAGGAAGGCTATGGTTACTCTAACCTCAGGACGGGTCATTGGTCTACAGACTTTGACCTTGGACTCTAAGAGACATGGGTTTGAGACCCCGGGTAGCACGCGCGTAGTTTTGGAAACCGTGACAGGATTGGTTGTGTGAATTATATGTATATATGATATATATATATGATATGTGATATGTGATGTGCACAGGATTTGGGCAGTGGCCCATGTACTTGGTTTCAGTATGGATATGGTTTTGGGCTGAGTCCCTTATGGATTTGGGCAGTGGCCCGTATACTTGCTTTCATTATGGTTTTGGGCTTAGTTCCCACATGTGGTTCATTTGGTTTAACTTTTTTCGAATGCATGCTTGCTTTTTAGTATTTCTTATGAAATGTTTTTATAAACTGGTTGTTTTGTCCACTCACAGCTTTTAATGTTTTGACTGCCGTTCAGGTTGACAGCGAATGTGGACTGTAGCAAAGATCGAGATATCACATACCTCCTCCGGATCCTAGCGTACTCTGATAGCCCGGGAGGGCAAAGGTCAAAAATATCCCTTGTCTGACACTTCGTGTCAGACTGGAGCAGGGTCATCACGCGTTAATCCCGGGGGGATTGGGATGGATCCTGTCAGCGTGGTATCCGAGCGAGGCTGGCTTATATCGGAGCTCAGTTAGCTCATATCAGAGCATAGGCTGCTCATGTTACTCTAAATTCCGTAGCGCATTTTGCGCATTACTCCGTACGAAGGTCGAGGATGTGATATCTCAATGGGCTACAGTTCGTTATCAACCTGATAGTTAGGATGCCGGTACGATAGTTAGTTGGATTGGATCGTGAAATGTCTTGGTTCGGCATTTGATGTCGGGGTTGCCATAGTTCTGTGGTGGATGATAGTGTGGGACCCTACAGAAGGATGACGTAAACGGTACTTTCGAGTTTTGATCCTGAGACGGTTAGTTGGGATCGTCTTTCGCGATATCGTAGGATCGGTTCGGACGACTGGTTGGGAATTGTGACCATCGGATGGTCGGATTTTGTTGAGTTAAATGGATTTACTGCTCCTGGCAGTTAGCAGTCGAGTTCGTGGAACTCTGGTTGAACTTGTGGTTGTTAGCAGTCGGATTCGAGGAATCCTAGTTGTATTGACGGTAGGATTGGATTGACGTCTTTTCGATGTCAAGACCGCGGAGACGGTCAGATTGTGGAATATACTGTCTTATGCAGTTGGGTTCAGAGGAACTCTAGGTGTGATTGTGGAACCCTACTTTAGGGTGTACGGTTCGGAAAGGTGAGTTGGCGAGTGGTTTGACTTTGACGACTTTTCGTAGATGAGATCGTCGATTGGTCATGTCTTGTTTGGACATGTTTGGTCTAGTCATGTCAGCTTTAGCGATGGGACTGCACTCTGCAGTCGAGGTTGTACTTATCGGTTAGACCTAGTAGGTTGTCGTACTACTTAGTTGTGTTGGATTGTTGGTGCACCTAAGGTCGTTGATGACCTAGTAGACGACATTGGTTTAGTCGAGTTACGACTGATTAGAGTTTGGTTGGACAGGTTACCAGGGTTGGTACTTGTCGATGGAATCCTGTAGTGGGATACGGAATAGTAGTACGTGCGGTTGATTCCATTGGATGTGGAGTCTGGATATCGAGATGCCTGGTAGTTACGTCTGCACGAGGTTGTGGCAGACGCTACTATCGCTGGTCGTAGTCGAGTCTTATCAGGTCGAGTAGACTCAGGTTGCCGTGACGATGGGATTACCAGTCGTGACGATGATACGAGGTGCGTGAGTAACGCATATGTACGAGCAGTGATTCTGGATTCGACTCGGTTAAGGCTGAGTGCGATCGCAGAATGAGACGGGGACGTTCAGGGGACGTTTCCTTTTTCTCGTATGAGTTTTCAGGATGATTATGCCCAAAATTTTTGGGTACGAGGGAGGTAGAGTTTCTCCAATATGAGTGGAGGTACGGGATCGTCGTTCGGTGTGAGAGGAGATCCAGGATTGTCAGTTTTGCACACGGCGTGTTGATACTGATACTAATATGGAAGCTCGTGTGCAGATGTGGAGGTTAGTACTGACACTAGTGTTGGTGCTAGTGTTGGGGATTATGTTGATGCTGACAGGTGATGATACGGGTACTAGTGCTAGTGCTAGTGCCGGTGATTGTGATGACGGTGAGTTACGAGTCGGGATGTGACTCAATCGAAATAGGCATGTGTCCCTAACCAGTCAAAAAGGAACACGTGGATGTTGTCCGAGTGTGTTGGTTCCGACATGGTTGGAACTTCGGAATCGCGAGAGGTTGCGATTGAGGTGACGAGAGAAGTACTGATTTTCCGCCTTGGTAATGAGTATTTCAGAGTCATTTTGGGTGACTTCTTAGGTTCTACCGTGTTAGATGATGACATATGACAGTAGATGATTGTTATGTCACTAGTACATTGGTCGTGTATTGGTTAGTGGACCCGGGATTTATTTTGGGTCATCAGGAGGAGTTGAGTATTTCAGAGTTAGGTAGTTGAGATTTCTCATTTTCTGCTTGGTGGCAGATGATGTTGATTACGTGGTGTGGTGAGTGCAGTGAGTTTTGGTTGCATTCACGTAGGACGACTTTTGATGTCATCGTGTTGGGTCATTCTTGGTTTTTCCTAGGTGGAATGACAAGGATTGATACGATATAATTGGAGAGAACCCACAGTCTTGACGTGTCTCGTTGTTGACTAATTTGTTTAGATGTGGGAAACAGTTGAGGACTTTGGTCGTCGTGAAGATTCTCGATCGTAACGTCTACGGTCGGTTGACGTAGTGATGGGTCTGGATCGTGATCGTGATGATTCAGATAGGTGGAGAGTTTATTGCTCTTACGTGGATATTGAGTTGAGGATGATGGGACTGAACTTCTTTTCGAGGTTGATCCCGTATGGTGTATTACTCAGGCGAGTAGGTTTCCGACGAGGTTGGATTTAGTCAAGCTTAGATGTGTGTGTATGTTGGGATTGGCTTCCCTATGAAGTCAATTGAGGGAAATTTGTAAATCAATCGAACAGGTATCCGATAGGTTCGGATATAGTGCGTCTCGGTAGACGAGAACGAGATTTTGGGTTTTGGAATCAGATTTCTGGATGACGATTCAGGATTCGATTTTGGAACTTGAAAGTGGATTTTTGGATTTGGGTTCGGAATGGTTATTCCAAATGCTAGCTTACGTAATAATGATTTCGGATTCGGATTTGGAAATGGATAATGGTTTGGAGTTTTGTTGTGTCTAGTCCTCAATTGAACATATGGATTCCATTAATGAAACGTGTTTGGCTACGACCTAGGTGGTCGTGTTGTTGTTATTGTTGTAGTCTGGTTGGTGGATAGATGTATGTATCTTGTGCGTTGTTCGAGGTACGATACCGGGCAGACTTGTGATGCCTGGTGACGATATATAGGATATACCAGTGGTTTATTGGTAGTCGGCTTAGTTTCGATACCATTGGATTAGTTGAGGACGTGCACTGGACATTGGATACAGTGCATTGGGTCATAGTATTTCTGGTGGGTCCAGTTACACACAGATCGAGTATTTGTTGGTATGCGTATACTCAGGTTGAGTGAGTTGGTGGTTAGTATAACCATAAGTGGGTAAAGTGTCAGTTTTTGACTGGCGACTGTCAAGTGGTGACAGTTTGTCGAAGGTGTCAGCATGGATCGGTTAGTGAAATTCGATGACTCTATGTGGGAGCAGATAGCAGGATAGATTGGTGATTGAGAAAGGAACCGTCGAGTCGTTGTGTCAGTGAAAGGGTAGATGTGACAAGTGGTGTCATTTCGGAACGCGTAATTAATGTCATTCGACGTGGTCGAATGTAGTCGATATGACGTGAGTATTAGTGGTACGTCTGGGTGTAGACGATTTTTGTTCTGGTTAGTTGATGTACGTGTGTACACGTGTCGTGACATCGAATTATTTCCACGAGGTGGATGTGGAATCAGGATAGTTGGAATTTCGAGAACGGAACTAAATTAAGGAGGGAAGAACGGTTGGAATTAGGTCGGTTGGAATTTTGAGGACGAAATTAATTAAGGAGGGAAGGTTGTATCGACCCGTCCCAAATTCCTAGATTAGATTAGTGACTAATCACGACTAGCGAGGTTAATCAGTGATTAATTAGGCGAAATCGGACGAACGATGCGAAATGACCGTTTTGCCCCTAGGCATGGGTAAAACATTGACTTTTCGTTCGGGCGGTCAAATGGACTTTGACCGATGACCGTGACGTAGTTCAGGACGTCACGAGTTGATAGACAGGTGGCACGTTCAATTCCGACATTCGAGAAAGAAGTTATGACGTTCGGAAGTTTAAGGGAATTTTGGTAATTTTGGTTAAAAGGGGCAAAATGTTGACTTTTGGACTAGGATGTCCGATGGCCGAGGGCCGAGGACCGTTACATAGATCGGGATGATACAAATCCATAGACAGGCGGTACGTCGAATTTGGACGTTCGACAACGAAATTACGGTTCAAGCAAGTTTTGGGGCACTATTGTATGTTTTCCGAGACTGATCACTTTTGGATTCTAGTGGGCCCAGATATTTAGTTCCTGCCCAATGGATGAGTGACACTTGTCACCCATCCATATGCCATCCTTATGCCTTCATGCATCTCCCTTCCCCGTGCATCTTCATTTCTTCATTTCAAACCCAAAACATTTCCCGATCTCACCATTTTGCTCTCCTCTGTGAAACCCAAACCATTGACCCTATGATCGTGTTTGAGAAGTAGAGAGTGAGCTGAAGACCAGATGAGGGAAGCTGGATGGACAGGCTGCAGCCGCCGTGGACGGCGGTGGAGAAAATTTGAACGAGGTAACAGTTTAACCATTTTTGATCCAATTTCCTTTTCTGTTGATTATGGGCTTATTCGGATGTTTGGTTAGAGTTAAATAGGTTGCTTAGGGTGTATAGAGATGATTTTGGACAGTGGTTGACGGATGTGAAGCCTGGTGGTTGAACTGGAATACTTGGACCGTGAGGTTCAAGTGAACCGTGGGATTTCGTAAGGTTTTAGTTAGTTTTGTTAATTGGAATGGGTAGGAAATGAAGAAATAAGAATTATAGGATTGAATTGGAGGGAAGACGGACCAAAATGAGGGGTTTAGAGGGCCGGACCGGTCACGTCGGTCCAACTGGACCGGACTGCACAGTCGAACCGGCTAGACCGGTCTGATTCAAGAAAGAAGATGAATAGTGCTCTAGCCCGTAAGGCCCACGCGAAGGGACTATCTAAGGCGCGTGGCCCATAATTTGGGAATGTGTTCAACATGTGAAATTTTCTATTCAATGTAACGAACATTTTGGGACTGATTTTTTGTCGATCGGACACCGTCTCGATAATGTTCGGGGCATCGAAAGGTTTCAGATCGAGTTTAAAAATAGTTAAAAATTCCAAAAAATTACGGGGCTGTAGTGGGAGATTAATTAAGTAGTTAGTAACCTTCTATTATGATTTGGACAGGTTTGGGAGTCTCGGTGACTGTGATTGGCTAGGGAGAGCCGTATGGCACACAAATCGAGGCAGCAACTCGGACGGTCCGTGAGTGGACCTTGTTTTTCTAAATTGGTGCATGCATAAACGTTTTTTATATGTTTTAATACATATTTGGTGATTCCACGAGTGCATTTGGTTGTGGTTACGTATAGGCACGTATTTCGAGGTATCAACCTTATACGGTGCCTGTACGGGGTTGTATTTCTTTATCGGTTTAAATGAAATGGATTTGGATTTCCAAAAGCATAAACTCGGGTATATGACCCATTTGGTTTTGTTTCTGGAATATGACCCTATTGATGGCCTTCGGGTTTAAATCGTGGTCGCGGCGAGTGCTATGTGCACGGCGACAGACGAGACGACGCTCGACTCCATATTGGGATGTGTTCCTTTCGGAGAGGTCACGATGCACGATATGTTGTCGGGTAGCCGATGGAGGCTCGACTTCAGAGTGCTGACGGTTCTGGATATCGATCGGTGATGAGTTCACCCTGATCTTGTGGTGGTCGCGTCGGTTGATTCGTTCACGACGACATACCAGGATTGATGGCGGTCCTGGATGGATGGTTGCACGCATCACTACGATCGGAGTCGTGACTGACCCTTAGAAATCGGGCACGATGCCCAGCTGATGTCATATGTTTGGGCACGAGACCCAGTTGTTTTACATTGATGATTTCGGGTCAAAGACCCTAGATGGATTTTCAAGTTCATTGCGGTTTATGGGAACCGGCATGAACCCTGGAAAGGTTATTGTGGTACATGATGGTTTATGGGAACCAGGCATGGATGATGTTTTCTATATATATATGAATGGCATGGATGCTATAGATCATGACGGTTCAGGGGAACCGGGCATGAATATTGATGTTATGTATATATATGTTCATATACCTTCCTTTACTTGTTTTATCTCCTCTAGGGAGGGTCGTTGGCCTTGGTGGACCCCAAAGTAGTCACGGAGCACTGACTGAGTGGGAGTTGCCCCAGTTGGGTTCCTTACTCTCAGGAAGGCTATGGTTACTCTAACCTCAGGACGGGTCATTAGTCTACAGATATTGACCTTGGACTCTAAGAGACATGGGTTTGAGACCCCGGGTAGCACGCGCGTAGCTTTGGAAACCGTGACAGGATTGGTTGTGTGAATTATATGTATATATGATATATATGATATGTGATATGTGATGTGCACAGGATTTGGGCAGTGGCCCGTGTACTTGGTTTCAGTATGGATATGGTTTTGGGCTGAGTCCCTTATGGATTTGGGCAGTGGCCCGTATACTTGCTTTCATTATGGTTTTGGGCTTAGTTCCCACATGTGGTTCATTTGGTTTAACGATTTTCGAATGCATGCATGCTTTTTAGTCTTTCTTATGAATGTTTTTATAAACTGGTTGTTTTTTCCACTCACAGCTTTTAATGTTTTGACTGCCGTTCAGGTTGACAGCGAATGTGGACTGTAGCAGAGACCGAGATATCACATACCTCCTCCGGATCCTGGTGTACTCTGATAGCCCGGGAGGGCAAAGGTCGAAAATATCCCTTGTCTAACACTTCGTGTCAGATGGGAGCAGGGTCATCCCGCGTTAATCTCGGGGGGATTGGGATGGGTCCTGTCACGAGGTCTCAGCCCAAATCCAAACCATGTGAGATCTCTGCCCACTATCATCATCCTCAGTATCAGTCATGATTCCAATCCTAGTACGTGTGCACATATAAGCTTAGGACCGCTCCCAATCCTGGCATGTCGCCATGAGCACATCACCCGCCGCTTCCATCTCTAAATCATCATGAACACATCACCGATCAATCTCAAATATCATCGGCACTCCTAAGTCGAACCTCCCTCGGCCATAGCCTCCAGCAGTTGCTCGATAACAGGTAGTGCATCGTGACCTCTCCGGAAAGAACACATCTGTAGTCAGGAGGCGAGCGTCATATCACCCGAGACTCTAACCCGATCGACCGGGACTCTAACCTGTAAATCATCAAAAGGGCCACAAGCCTGAAATATCACCAAATGGGTCACAGCCTGAAAACCAGTGTCCAACGACACTTCATATCCTAATATTCCTCGAATCCTATCAAATTCACAACTGAGTCTCATGCCAGAAATATAATCCATGATTCCTCAAATCTTATCAAATTCATAACTGGGTCTCATGCCCGAAATATCTTTCATAAAACTCATAACTAGGTCACAGCCCGACTTATCTCACGTTTGACTATACTCTAAGTCAAACCTCAAATCAACTGGGTCATATGCCCGAAAGATATTTCCAAATCTGAAAGTCATTTATCATTTTCAAAACATTTTCCAAATCATCCTTGACTTCACGCTAAGTCAAGCTCTTTCAATTGGGTCTCATGTCTGAATCTCAAGTTCACGCATCTCTGTGAAATCCATTAAAATCGTGTCTCAAATCCTCGGTATCATGGTTCTCCGTGAAACCCTAAAAATCATATAAAATCATGTAAACATATACACGTAGAATACTTGGCCGAAGCCTGAATATCACATAAAACAGAAATCTCGAACTACGTGTAATAACACATTTTTTCTACAAAAATGCCAAACAATTCATATTTAAATTGCATGCACTCATGGAATCTAAAACCATGTTCATAAAAACATATAAAACATTTATGCATGCATCATATTCATAAAAAAAAGTCCACTGACACGACCCATCCCAATTCCCCTAGGATTACCATGGAATGTGCCATGCTCTCGTCTGACAAGAGGTGTCAGACAAGGAAAACCTATTGCCACTGCCCAAACGGTCTTCCAGAGTGCGTAAGGATCGATGGAGGAGGTGTGCGATGCTCAAGTCTCTGCTGCAGTCGCATCTGGAATCAACCTGAAGGGCATTGAAAACAAAAGCTGTGAGTGGACGAAAATAAACAAGTCTGTTTAAAACATTTATAAGACATTTATGCCCCTCAGTAAAACCATATGCATGCGCCAAAAACCAATGATCACACATTTATTTAGAAATAACCATTAGGGCCTTAGCCCGGAAACCAAAGCATAGTTCCAATTTCCAAAAGTCAATCCAAGAGTTATTTCATAAATCCAGTAATATGAACCATAAGGCATATAATATAAACCATAACCATAATTTTAGCCACTGCACTATACACTCCAATCCGACATCCCTGATGTCTGACGTCCCTGACGTCAATAAGGTCACAATCACAAGGCTACGCGTGCCACTCGGGTCTCAATTTCCGAGTTCAATCCCCGAACCCCGTTCGGGTACAGCATCCCCGATGCTTAGCGTCATAGACGCTGGACGTACTAGACGTCCGTGACCTCTCCGGGGTACCTCATCCGGAGGAGACAATATAATATGGAAGGATTTATACAGTGCAGTACTAAATACATTTTATGATATCCACATGCAAAACATATAGGTATACATAGATAAAATCCGAACCGATCGTTACGTTTCATCAAACGGGTCTCATGCCCAAATACCGTGAAACGTGCCATAACCGAAATATCATCAAAACCATTTATTGATTCCAGCATGTGAACATATATAAAATGTAAACCAGAAAACATTTATTCAATTCCATTTTAGGGTCCCCGACCCGCAATCGTATGTAGAAATCAACTGGGCCCCTGGCCCGATTTCACAAGTTAACTGGGCCCCTGGCCCGATCCACATGTTAACTGGGCCCCTGGCCCGATTTCATAGTTCAACTGGGCCCCTGGCCCGATTTTTACATTATTCAAGTTCGTAACCGTTTCATGAAATCATATCCAACCACATTTATGGAAATCGGTGCAAATCCAGAAAACCTCGGTTTACGTGCAAATACGTAATTCACCTCGAAATACGTGAAATCATTTTAAATTCACCGATATCCAAAGTAAATCATTTAATCATAATTGTAACAATCATAAAACAGTTATGCATGCATCGAATTTATGAAACCAATGTCCACTCACAGACCGTTTAACCGAGCGCCTCGATATGCATGCCATTGGCCTTCCCGGGCCACACCACTATCACCGGGACTCCCAATCCTGTCCAAATCACATTATAGGATTACTAACCTCACCATTAACATCCTATTTAAGTCCCGTAATTTTCCCGAATTTTTAACTATTTTTAAACTGGATTTAAAACCTTCGGACATCCCGAACAATATTGAAATGGTGTCCGATCGACACGAAACCAATTCCAAAATGTTCGTTACATTAAATAGGACAGAAGTCATGTTGACCTCACCTCGAGATTCGCGCCCACGCGCCGTCACGCGCCGCCGTGAGTGGCTGCGTGTGAAAGCCACGCGCCTGCTACAGTGACTGCTACAGTCACCATCCTCGCCCGTTTCTCTGGTAAACGGGTTGAAAAACCCGCGATAGGACCCGGTTCAATCACACCCAATTCAACATCAAATCAATCCGTTCTTTCAACTGATCCCTTGTAATCAATCACCATTTAAGTTCTGTAAATCGAATTACACAAATCATGGTCTAAATCCTCACGACTCTCGATCGATCCTCGACGGGTTTTCAATTCGGGTTTCACGATATCGTCCCTGGTTTCCAAATTAATTCATTCAGTTAGCATCGTGAGAGTGTAAGGGACATTTCTACAAGGTCAATTTGAGAATTACTTACCTCAAACCTACTGAACACAAGCTCGACTTTGAGCTGCCATGGAAGCTCAGTTCTTCCTCAATCCGCCATGGTTTCTCTTCGTTCTTGCAGCAAAGATGATCGTTTTGATCCCAGAAGTCGAATGGAATCAACAATTTCGATCCTCACGGCTCAAATCATCCATTTCGAATTTCCCTCCCAAAAACCAAATTTTCGATTTCTCTGTCTCCCTCACCCGATCAATCCCCCGTGTTTTCCCGATTCAAAACAAACCCAATATTCTCTCAATTTCTCACTCTCAGTTTCAGAATTGGAAGAGGAATGAAGGTGGGAAGAAAATGGCATTGTTGATCGCACACGGTTAAGAAAACAGAAGAGGTTTAATGGAAATTAAACAATAATTAAGTTAATTAATTAATAAAACATAATCATAATGTTCCCCCAAAACATGGATCCTGGTCTTAAGCCCCAAATTAAGGGATGAGTGACACTTGTCACTCATCCAAGTGTGTTCAGTCACCGGGTACTGTTCATTATTATATTATTATTTTAATCGGAGCCTCGGTTCGTTAATTCATTTCCTTGACCATAACTTCGACGTCGAATCTCCGATTTTGGCATGCCGCCTGTCGTTGGATTCGTATCGACGAAACCTACGCAACGGTCCTTGGCCCTTGGCCATCGGACATCCCGATTAAAAAGTCAACATTTGGCCCCAATTAAGTCAAATTACGAAAATGCCCTTCGGCTTCCGTACATCATAACTTCTTCCACGAACGTCGAAATCGAACGTGCCACCTGTCTATAAACTCGTGACGTCCCGAACTACGTCACGGTCATCGGTCAAAGTCCATTTGACCATCCGAAATAAAAGTCAACGTTTTGCCCACGCCCAGGGGCAAAACGGTCATTTTGCACAATTCGTCCGAAATCACCCAACTAATCCCAGATTAGTAAATCATAATTAAATATTATTAAATTCCGATATTCGGGACGGGTCGTTACATCCACTCATAGATCGTCCATGCTGCACCTCGATATGCATGCCATAGGCTTCTCCAGGGCTAAACCATACTCTCCGGGACGTCCGGGCCTGTCCAAATCATGCCCAAAGGTTACTACTAACCTATACAAGTCCATATCAAGAACCCTCAACATTCTCGAAAAATTCAACGTGTCCCGAACACGCTTCCCTAGGCTTTAAACCCAAATTTGACCAACCTAACGATCTCCGATCGACTATAAACCACCACCATTGGATTTTTATCGTCGAAACCTTTAAAATGGTCTTGATCCCACCTTGAACCTTGAAATTTGAGCCCACGGGTGGTTCAAATGTGGCTGGTCAAAAGTCAACGCTAACGTTAGCGGTCAACGGTAAAAGTCAACGACTGACATCAGCATGACATCATCTGACATCTGACACATGTCAGGTCTGACATGATGATGTCATCTCATCCCCTACCTCTGTTGGGGTTAACCTGGATCTCTGGAATCGGGTCACACGACCCGTGGACCCGACCCATTCCATTCTTCTACCTCCAACCACCGTTCAACTCCATTTTTCTCTCATTTTCATCTTCTCAATCCCAGCAGTAGATCCCCCTAATCAAAACTAAGGAAATCGAATGGAATCATACCTGTTCGAACGATGAACAGTATCCGTGACTTTCGAATGGGTTTTTCGGCCAACTCCGGTCACCTCGACCTTCGAAACCAGCCCACATTTACTCTTCTTACTCCCTATAACACCTCAGGATCATCAGGAACCCTCAACAAACGTCCAAACACAATTTTCCAAATTTTGGAAATATTGGGTTTTCGGGTTTCTTACCTCCGCCATGCTCAGCCGTTCAACCTCTCTGTCGATCTCAGTCCTTCACTCTCCGTCTCCCAATACTCAAAGCACAAGAAGACATGGTGGGGTGGGTGTTTGGGTTACACGGGTTTGGAGGGGTTTCGGGTTTAGAAAACAAAGAAGATGAATGTATGCATGTATGTGTGTTTGTGGGCAATGGATGAGTGACACTTTTTACTCATACATTGGGCCTGCTCAAAATATCTGGGCCCCACATTAAACAAAAGGTACTCGTCTCGTAAAATGTGCAATAGTACCTAAAAAGTTTGTGACCCTTAAATTTCTCGTCGAATGTCTGATTTCGACATGCTGCCTATCTACGGACTCGTATCGACTCGATCTACGTAGCGGTCCTCCGTCCTCGTCCATTAAACCTCTCGGGTCAAAAGTCAACTTTTGCCCATTTCCAAGGGCAAAATGGCCATTTTACCTTGAACGCTTGATAAAACCTTGACTAATTCCCGATTAGTCTCACTAATCCTCGCTTAAATCTCAATTAATCCCGTAAATTTGGGACGAGTTGGTACATATTTGATCTAATAGGTGTATTTTTATAGACTTAGTTAACACCATATAAGATGGGTACCTATTCTCTAAGATATAAAAAGTGCTAAGTTCTATTGCAAGCATAAGCATTCAGTTTTTCAGAGAAAAAAAGACAAACCTCTATTATTTCATTATGTTTATAATTAGTTCTTTATTGTCTACTTTGTTTTAATTTTGTTATATAAAGTGTGATTTTAATTAAGTTGAGTCCAATTATTTATAAGATCTAAAAAAAAAAATCATCCAAAAATAAAATGCAATAAAAGAAAACTGGATATATATATATATATATATATATATATATATAGATCTGGTTGCAATTCTGTTACACAACAAGCACGCGTGCTGCCGTGCTGGTCCTCCTTATATACGGCCAATTGGCCACCGCCAGACCCACTTAATGCTGCAAGCATGTAACACAAATTATCTACGGAATAATATGATATTACAAATATATATACATAATATATTTAATTTATGTGTTATAATTAATCGTGTTAATAATTATAAGGTGTGATACAATTGACAAATTAATATTTTCAGATGCCTAGCTAGTAAGAGTACTTTGAAACCCTCTAAGAATACATTACAACTAGAGATAAGTTACAATGCAAGTGAAAATTACATACGCCATCCAAATGTGAATACACCTCATGTCGTAGTTAATTATCGTGTTGAAAATTATGATATTTTCTATCATAGCACAAGAAACTTTCGGCCAACCTTCAGAGGTTGGCATGATTGGCAATTGGCAAGGATCTTGCGTTGGTTGGAACCCCTATCCAAGGTTCGAGCCCCAATAATTTCAATAAATCCTTTGCAGGGAGGTGGGAGGTTGCGGAGTGTCGGGTGCCAGCGAGATCCATGTGAACGCTGGTGATTGTGTCAGCTTCCGGAAGTCTGGGTTCAAAAAATGACTTGACAGTCAGTGCTTGCGAAGCCTATAAGGTGGAAAATCTTGGGCCACGTAGGATCTGTCCTCCCACCGATGGGGTGCAGGACCCAAATGTTAGTTGGGTTTCTTCAGGCCTTGAACGTTTCATAATGTACCTAGATTGAGTGGGCTGCCTCCCCCCTCTCGAAATACCTTCTGATAAAATATAAAAATAAAAACATTCGACCACTTAATTAATGCCTACAGTAAAAGCCTATGTACACTCTTTGAGAGTCAAAATAGAAAAGCCCTAGCTTGATATATTGTACTGCAAGCAATTAACAAACTCGTGTGCGTCTGTTATCTTTATTCCGTACCTTATCATCTCTGCTGATCTAATATAAACTGACAATCCGCCAACCTATAACTATATATCTATCTACCACCTTCATCTCCATTGTTCATAATCATCTAATTAGATACTAACTAATAAAACCTTAAGGACATAGGGTATATGCCTACCACATTTTCTTAGATTCGTGATGGTAGTGATCCAAACCACATTGCAAATCGCATTATTAATACACCTATAGCCCACAAATACAATTAAAGTACACATGTATTAAAGATGTGACGTTATAACGCAGTCTAATGATTGATAGCAGTAAAGGGTTAAAGGAAATAAAGAACAGTTGAGTTTGTTTGTTGAGTTGGTTAGAATTCTTTGCCAACTGTATTGACAGTTCTTAAGTTAGTTACATTACTGTTAACAGTAAGTTTGTTAGTTACATGTATATAACCAAGATTTTACAACGTGGAATGTAAGAAAGTGTTAATTAGAATTAATATTTTCTATATCAGAATTCTCTCTCAAAAACTCTCTTCGTTTTCCCCATTTCCTTACTATGCACATGTGATCCTTGGAGTCTTTCATGGTATCAGAGCTCTCATGCTCATAGCTCACGATCCTACTACTCTTTCTGGTGCCAACTAGTGTTGTGGCGTTCACACTCGTTCACATGCTATCTTAAAAGTGTGATGACTTACTTCAAATCCTCTATCTTCTTTAGTTTCGTTTAAATAATTTGCCTCATTTCCTCTTAATTTCTTCTTCGATTCTTACAGATCAAACTGTTGTTGAGGCACAAATATTTCTTATTCTTCGATTATTCACGAACTCTTGATTTCTCTTCAATTCTTGTTTCCTACCAATTTTTGATTCACTTGTTCCTTTTGGTAAAATTTTCCTACCTGATCACTGATCACTCTCTTGCCTTCAAAATCCTTGAAATCAATACAAAGAAAACCTCTCACACACTTGAATTCACTATCTGATTCTTGATCCTATTCATGCCGTCTTCAATGAACCTGATTAAACATGCTACTGAATTCGTTGCTGACAAACTTGATGATACAAATATATCACTTTGAGTATTAAAGTTCACTGACTCACGAAAGGATTACATCTGTTTGGCTATTTGGATGGCACAACACTTGTTTCTTATTCTTCGATTATTCACGAACTCTTGATTTCTCTTCAATTCTTGTTTCCTACCAATTTTCGATTCACTTGTTCCTTCTAGTAAAATTTTCCTACCTGATCACTGATCAATCTCTTGCCTTCAAAATCCTTGAAATCAATACCCCAAAAAAAAAAACCTCTCACACTCTTGAATTCACTATCTGATCCTTGATCCTATTCATGACGTCTTGAATGGACCTGATTAAACATGCTACTAAATTTGTTAATGTCAAACTTGATGATACAAATTATATCACTTGGAGTGTTAAAGTTCATAGAATCTTGAAAGGATTACATATGTTTAGCTATTTGGATGGCACAACGCTTTGTCCCAATTCTTCAGATCCAAGTTATACACAGTGGATTGATATGGATGTCGCATTGCTTAACATGTTGATTGCCACCATTACTGAGGATGCATTTACTGAAATCATGTCCTATGAATCATCCAGGGATGCCTGGCTCACTTTCCAAGAAAAGTTTTCTTCACTATCAGAAGCCAACCTCATGCAGTTGAAGACAAACCTCCAAACACTTAAGGCACTGATTCTATAGAAGTGTTCCTGAATAAGATTATATCAGCTCAACAACGCCTAACCAGTGCGGGCTTTATTTTATCTAACAAGGATGTAATCTTGATTACACTCAATTGTCTTTCAACTGATTACCACCCCTTTAAATCTCATATTCGAGCCCAACTTGTCTCATTAAATTTTTTTGAACTTCGTACCTTACTCTAGGTTGAAGAAGCTGATCTTGCCAAGGTTAATACTCAGCTTCAAACTCAGTCTTCTATACTCACTGCCATTGTTTCCACCACGAACAGTACATGAAATCAATCATCATCTTCTAGTGCCACCAGTAAAAACCAGTCTCAGTGGCAAGATTCAATTTGGAAACCACAGAATCACTATTAGAAAAATTGGTATGGGAGAAACAATTATTGAGGTCGAGGAAGGAACATCAACTATCGTAGAGGTAGGAATAACAATTACTATTAAGGAGGAAGATACCATCAATACTATAACAACAATCAACATGGATTTGGATATCATAATGGCAATAACAACAATCATAGAGATTACTAAAATGGTGGTGGATACAATAATGGCTACGCTTATAACAATGGAGGGTCTGGATATCACAATGCTCCTTCACAGAACTCTGGATTCTATCAGTGATATAATCCTGCAATTCCACAATTCTCTATTGCACCTACCTCTCATCCTGGTGTGCTTGGATCCTCTCCTTTACCATTGTGCTAGCACTGCAAGCTTCCTGGTCATGAAGCTCCTCAGTGTTCCCAGAGACATAATTTTTCTCAAATGTCACAACCTCAAGCATATTCAGCTACTGCCATTTTCAAATTCAATGATCCCATCTTCTAGATTGCTGATACTGGAGCCACCAACCACATGACGTCAGATGGATCTCAACTTCAACAGGTTAAATTGGGCCCAACCGACTCAAGTATCTCAGTAGGTAATGGAAACTTATTACCTATATATAGCTCTGGTTGTGTTGCATTGCCAATCTCTTGTCATATGTTTGGATTAAAGGATGTTATTCATGTAATGACCCGTCTTGAAATTACGTGATTATCAAGAATTAACTGAGGATTATCAGGATTAATAGGGATTAGTTGAGGTGAAATGACGATTTTTCCCCTATAAGGGAAAAATGTTGAATTTTGACCCGGGAAGTCAATTGCACATGGACCGAGGTCCATTACGTAGATCGAGGCCTTAGGATCACATAGGCAGGTGGCATGTCAAATTTGTACGTTGTACGGGAAAGTTACGGGTCACGGAAGATTCGATTAGATTTTACAGCAGCACGTTTTACGACGCAAGTTGACTTTTGTATGCTTCTTAGTGGGCCCAAAAGATCTCATATGAACTAATAGACGAGTGACAAGTGTCACCCATCCCATTGGCTCATCTCCATATATTCATGCATCTGCACATCTCTCCTCCCCTTCGTTTCAAACAACCTGAAACCTTCATCCACCATTTTCCTTCATCTTCATCATCAACTGGTGCTAGTTGAGGAGCCTAGAGTGAGGCTGAGAGTGAGAGGAGATCATGGACATGAAGAATAACCATGGAGGCTGCTAGGAAAACCCAGGAAAAAGGTAAACCCGTGAACCCATTTTTGTTGAGTTGTGGTGTTTTTGGTTTGGACGATTGGAACTCAGAAATAACGTCGTAGTCGTGTCCCTCGAGCTCATGCGAGGCTACAGAGACAAAAATGGAAGAGTTTGGTTACTAAAACAGCCTTGGGGATAAGGTTGAAGGTGACCCGTGAGATGTTGACCTTGGTAAGAGGTTTTCAGGTACGTTTCTTGTGTTTTTGTACCGTAGAATGATTTTTGGGAGAAAGAGGAGTCAAGTAGTGATCTTCAATCGAAGAATTGGTGAGAAATGGTGTAGAACAGACTGGTTCAACAAACGGGTCGAATGACCTGTTACAGAGGTTCGGGTCGACCCGACTAGAGGTTAACGATGATGACGTGGTAGTCCATGTCATCTTGTCAGGCTACATGGCCAACCAAGTGATGACACGTTACAAGGCGTCAAGCTGAGTCAGCCTTGACGTGGAAAGTCCACGTTAGCATTGTCAGAGCACATGGACTAGTCAGGTGGTGCCAGGTGGCAATGTATTAGCGTTGTCAAAGTGATGTGGCAGGTGACATGGCAGTACATGTGGCAATGATGACATCATCATGTGACACGTGGATCTTGTTAGAGGGTGACACGTAGCACCATCAAGGGGTGTCATATGGCAGGATGTCAGAGCTATCAATTTTTAGATGTCAGGCTGACGTTAGCAAGTGACGTCAGTAGTGACGTTAGCTAGGGCTAACGTCATTGTTGACTAGCATTGACTTTCGTTAATCGATCTTTGGCAGGCACGTGAGAGCATGTATGCACAAATTTCGAGGTTAAATCGGTCTTGTTCAAAAGGTTTCTACGATTGGAATCCAATGGTGGTGGTTTCAGGTCGATCGAAGATCATTTAGTTGGTGTTTTGGAGGTTTTTCTCCTCGGGATGCGTTTTCTGACACGACCCATCCCAATCCCCCCCAGGATTAACGAGGGATGTGCCATGCTCCAGTTTGACACCACGTGTCAGATAAGGGATAAACCTCACCTTAACCCACTGGGGTCGTCCAAAGTACACCAAGATCAATGGTTGAGTGTGATGTCTCGGTCTCTGCTACAGCCTGCATCCGTGATCAACCTGAAGTTTAATGACCCGTCCCGAGAATTAGGGTTAATACTATGATTAATATGGGATTAGTGTGTTTAATCGGTGGTTAGTTGGTGACGATAGGGTCGTTAAGGTAGAATGATGATTTTGCCCCTAGTTCGGGCAAATAGTGGATTTTTAGTTCGAACGGTGAATTGGGTATTGACCGATGACTGTGACGTAGTTCGGGATGTCACGAGTCCGTGGACGGATGGCACACTCGATTCAGACATCCGAGGAGGAAGTTATGGTGTTCGGAAGGTTAAGGGCACTATCGTAATTTGGGTAAAATAGGGGAAAAAGTTGACTTTTCGTACGATCGGGTTTTGACACGTTGACCTAGGACCGTTAGGTAGATCTCTTCGTCCTGAGTACAACGACAGGCGGCACGTGTTCATCGGACCTAGGATGTGTGAGATACGGGTCTAGGAAGGTAGTGGCATTATCGTAATTTTGGTTCAAAAGAGGGGCATTTTGGTCTTTTGTACATTGGGAATTGTGCAATTGATTTGGGACAGGTGTACTGATGGGATTGAGATATTTGTGACAGGGTCTTAGGGATTGTGACACGTGGTGGTGACCTAGAGGCTTCTAGGTGATTACAATGCACACGACCACACTTTGCACGATTTTAAACCGCGCATTTGGGCTGCAACACAGAAAACAGAGAGGTGAGGCGGTAGAGGATTTGATCGATTCAGTGTGTGGGTGAGAGTTTGGTGAGTTGTGAGAGTGACAGAGAGAAGAAGGAGAACTGGTGAGTGGTTGGGGGAGTGAAATCGTGCTAGAAACACGGCGGTGGTGAGGTTGATTTTCAGAGAAAACAGAGAGAGCTGTGGGACAGAGGTGGTGGTTGTGCCGTGTGTTGGCTTAATCCAGGCTGAGAGGAGGCTGAGACGGCTGCAGGGGACTCAGTGGACACCGTGGTACACGGCGGCGTGAACGGCGGAGGACGAATCGCAGGTGAGACCCAAATCCCCTGTTTTTCCCGTTTTGTTCATTTTGAAAGTCGTGGCTTTTGGGTTAGTGTCGAGGGCTTTGGTGAGTGGTGTGAGGTTCAGGAAGGTCTTAGGAGTCGTCTGAGGTTGGAGCCGTGACAGGGGAAGGTCTGGGTGGCCGGAACCGGAAACAGGGCTATCGGGCAGTTTTGTTTCGAGGTTGAAGACGATAGGTTTAGGGCTTGGATTTCTAGGTTTTAGGACTGGAATGGATTGCTGGGAACTGGAAGAACCTAATGGGATTGGATTGGGTGAAAATCATGGCGGAATTGCAGAGAACCGGTCACGCCGGTTCAGTGCAGTCGAACCGACTGACTCGAGGAAGACTATGACACTGTAGCAGGCGCGTGAGGCCCACGCACAGCCACTTTGGGCGGCGCGTGGGGGCGCGTGCGGCGGTGTTTGGGAAAACGGTTAACTGAGTTTTTGTTCTAAATGTCATTACGAATCCAATGGAATAGGTTTCGGGTTATTCGGACTTTGTTCCGGGTTAGTTCTGCGGGGTTGAAGGTCTAGGATCCCGTTTAAAGTACGCTTAGAAGTTCGGGAAAGATATGGGGCTTTAGTATGAGTATCGTGAAGTAGTTAGTAACTTCGTTATGAAGTTTTGATAGGTTCGGGAAAGCCGAGGATAGCGAATGGCCGGGGACGGCGTAAGTGCGCTCGTATCGAGGCGACACTGAAATGGTCTGTGAGTGGACTTTGCTTTCTAACTCTGGATGCATGCATATATGTTTTTCTATGTTTTCTATATTTGATTCTCTGATTTGATTGGTGATTGTAATGGTTTACGATTTTGCACGTTTTTCGAGGAAAGGACGATTAACACGTTTTACGAGGTTTTGATAACTATCGTGATTTGAACCTAGTTTTAACGGTTGATTTCGGGATTTGAAATAGGTTGGATTTCAAAGAAAGTAAAAGGATTTTGGAAAGTATTTTTGGGCTTAGGGCCCAGTTTAAAATGGTTTTGAGAAACATGATTTCGGGTTTTGAATCGGATTTTCGGATGATGATTCGGGAGTCGATTTGAGACTTGAAATGGACTTTCGGGTTTGGATTCAGAATGATTATTCCGGATGCCGGCTTACGGAATGATGGTTGCGGACTCGGATCTGGAAATGAGAAGGAAATGAGTTCTGGGTCTGGATTCGGAATAACGGTTCTGGATGCCGGAAGGGCATCAGACCAGTGATTTCGGATTCGGGTTTGGATATGGAAATAGAAAATGGTTTTCAAATGGTTTTGGATTGGACTTGTTGGATCTGGTTATTGGGTTTAAAGACCCGGATATTATGATTGACGGGGGACGTGCCCGAATTGAGTTTAAAGACTCCGGAGTTTAAAGACTCGGATATATTGATATTTCCCCCGTAGGCCTGTGAGTTTAAGGCTCGACCTGGATTGAGTTTAAAGACTCGGGAGTTTAAAGACTCGGATAGATCCAGCAGGTTCGATGGATGAGAATGTAGCTTTAAATGTGTTTGGTTTTTCACTGAGACTTGATGATGATGTTTTGGGCAGTGGCCCGGATGAAATGATTTTCGTTGGCTATAATGGTTTTTCGATGGTTTTGGGCTGAGGCCCGGGATTGGGAAATTGGAAAATGTGTTTGGTTTTCGTACATGGTTTTATGACATGATATTGATATGCATGCATTAGTTTTTACACGGAGGGTATAAATGTATGTGTTTTTCGATAACTGTTTTTGAACTTAAACTTTATTTTTAGTCCACTCACAATCTTTTCGTGTTTTCGATACCCTCCAGGTTGCTGCAGTGCGGGCTGTCGGTCGAGAGAGATGGAGCCATCACACGCACAATCCACAGTAGACTCTGCGCACTTTGGGAAGTTCTAAAGTTGTTGAGGTGATCGGATTGGAACTCCCTTGTCCGACTTACGTATCACACAGAGGTTGGATGTTTGTTTGGCCTTTATGTCATGCGTAAGTTAGACGGGAGCGGGGTTTAGCCCTTAATCCCGAGGGATTAGGGGTGGGCCCTGACATGAAGGGTATTAAAGACCATTAAGAACTGTGAGTGGATGAAAATAAATAATATAATTAAACATGTTTCATAAAAGACATTTATACCCTTCACTAAAAGGCATGCATGCATTCTAAAACCATTATAAATAACCTTTTACTTAAATAAAATTGTAGGCTTTGCAAATCTAAACTCTGTGAAAACGTTTTATCAATCAAAGAAATTTCCTTCCTCAAATCATTAGGGCCTTAGCCCAAAACCATTAAATCAACCATGTGGGAACTCAGCCCAAAACTAGTCATATGGGAACTCAGCCCAAAACTAGTCATATGTGGGTCATAACCCAAATCTAGTAATACAGAAATACCAATCCACTAAAATATATTTAAACCATCATTGGCACCCTAGAGGCCTGTAATCCATCCTTGTCATCTCAGATGCCTGACATCCCAGATGTCACTATCATAAGACTACGCGTGTCCCTTGGATCTCAAGTCCGAGTCTCCCCAAGGTCCACCCAGGTCCTTGACCCTCTTTAGGGAGGGAGAGACGGGGGGGGGGGGGGGGGGGGGGGGGGGGGGGGGGGGGGGGGGGGGGGGGTGGTGCGAGAGGTTTTAACCTCTAGGAATCCTGATCTTGGACCTCTTTATGGTCTTTCACGTAGAGCAGCCTCTCTCAGGCAATGCTCTGACTCCAGTGCCCGTGACACCTGGAGTGTAATCCACATATAGGATGGTATAGTTTGAAAATCGAAACCAAATCCATTCCAACAGGGTCTCAGCCCGAGATATAATTTCCATAAACCAAATCTCATTAAGGCCTCCAAACTCGAAATCACATTTCATAAAACACAAATGGGACTCATGCCCAATATCATAACCAACTAGGCCTTAAGCCCGATAGTATAAACCAAATGCGTCTCCAGCCTGATATATCATTAAATCAAATGGACTTCCAGTCCGATAGTTCATAATTTAAATGGGTCTCAAGCTCGAAATATGTGCAAATACGTAAATCACCAAAACACCACAAACATATGCACTCAAGGCATCACAAATCATGTATTTAAAAACATATAAAATATTTATGCATGCATCATATTTAGAAAGCAAATTTCCACTCACAGACCGTCCTTATCGCGCCTCGAAATCTGCGTAGTAAGTCTTACTGGGCTAAATCCACGTCTCTGGGTCATCCGGACCTGTCCAAATCATACCAAAGGTTACTAACGAACTTTATAGGTCATACCTAAAACCCATGAACAGTCCCACATGTCAGCTGTCCACTGGTCCACGTCATTGACATGCCATGTCAGTCACACGTGGCACCCTCTGATTGGTCCACGTCATTGACATGTCAGTGTTGACTAGGCACTAACATGACACGTGTCAACTCCAGGTTGGTCCACCATGACACCTATCAGATGATGACATCAGCCTATGACATTATCATCGTCTTCTACCTTGGGCGTGTCAACCGGAATAGCCGAACCAGGTCGCGCAGACCCAAGATCCGACCCGGCTCTAAAAGCCTCAATTCTGAACCAAATAGATCCCCATTTCTTCCTAATTGATCGTCTAATCCCCAAAAACAACCCTAACTAATCAAAACCATAAAAAACTCATTAAAACTTACCTTCTAATGATGAACACTAACGACCATTTTCCAGTTTCCTCCCTAGGCTGCTCAGCTGTCTAATCCTCTTGCTTTCGATCCCTACCAGCTCACACGAGCTCAGTGAACACCTCAAAATTATCAGAAACCCCCATAAACGTCTAAATCGAATATTCAAATTTTCAAAAGGAAACGGGTTTCTTATTTACCTAGCTTTTCTGGGCTCCTTCGTCGTCCACGGTGGCCATGCTGCCTCCCACAACTCCTCACAGTCCCTCATTCACCCTCAGTCACTCTCTTGGAAGAGGGAAGGGGAAGGGGAAGGATTTTTGGGATTTTTGAGTTTGGTTGAACAAAAGAGAGTAAAGGGAGTGATATGCATGAATGAAAATGGAAGAGGGAATGGATGAGTGACACTTGTCGCTCATCCATTGGGCCTGTCCAAAATATCTGGGCCCACTAAAGGAAAAATGTCAACTTGGAGGTGAGGTGAGGTTCGACTATGCTCCCCCTGACCAGAATGTCAACTTGGAGGTGATAGCCCTCAGTAGGAATACGAAATTCAACCTGACGACTAAAAGTTGGAAAGTGTCAGAGTGG
Source organism: Prinsepia uniflora (assembly GCA_032719365.1). Classification (NCBI taxonomy): domain Eukaryota; kingdom Viridiplantae; phylum Streptophyta; class Magnoliopsida; order Rosales; family Rosaceae; genus Prinsepia; species Prinsepia uniflora. Next base: position 9,096,902 of record CM064867.1, on the reverse strand, counting down.
TAGACTGAAAGGACGAGGGATGTCAGCCGGATTTACGCTATGTCATTTTGATTTAGCGACTATCAGTGGTGATAATTTGACGAATGTCGACAAAATAGCAGCATGTCAGGTTGGAAGTGTAGTCAATTTTTGGACTCCTACTTAGGACTTGGATTTCCACAGTTGGATGTGAACTTGGGTTAGTTGAAATTTCGAGGACAAAATTATTTAAGGGAGTAAGGATGTAACGACCCATCCTGAATTTCAGGATTAATTAGTAATTAATTAAGTATTAGCTTTACTAATCGAGGATTAGTCAAGAGATTTTGGATGGATAGTGTAAAATGACCGTTTTTCCCCTGGGGTTGGGCAAAATGTTGACTTTCGATTCGGACGATCAAATGGACTTTGATCGATGACTGTGACGTAAATCGTGATGTTACAAGTCCATAGACAAGCGGCACGTCAAAATCGGACGTTTGACGGGAAAGTTACAGGTCTGAAATGGAGATCGAAAATATTGCACGTAAACCGAGGAATGGGACACGTGGACTGTTTTGATTGGATGAAAATCTGGGGAGGACCCACCAGATGAGTGACAAGTGTCACCCATCTGATAGGCCCATAACCCAATTAATTGGGGTTATCCTTATCTTCATCAGCCATCATCTTCATTTGTTCATCCTAACCCATGAAAAACCATACCTGTGTAACCCAACCCACAAAACACCATTCCATCTTCATCTATGGTGTCTGTTATGTGAAGGAAAATGAAAGAGGAGGCTGAGACGATCATGGTGGTGGCCACGGTATAGCCATGAAGGTGGAGGTAAGGAAAAACCCGAAAGCCCAGTTTTAGTTCAAAAATGGAAAATTTAGTTTTAGCATGTGTTGATCGATTTGATGGTTTGGATGAGGTTATGGAGGATGAGACGAGCTCAGGGTGCTAGGAATAGAGGGAAACAGTGGCCGAAATCGTCTGGAAATAGAGGAGGAAATCTGGGCTTACTGTTTATCGATTCAAGGGAAAATTTTAGGTTTGATTTCATGATTCTGAGTCTATGGATCGATTGGGGGCGGTTAGACAAATCTGTAGGAAGAAAGCCCATCAAAATCGATTGAGAAATGGGGATTTAGGAGTCGGGTCAGGTTGCGGGTTTGCGCGACTCGATTCTAGTTATTCGAGTCTGACCCGTCGCCAGGAGGTAGATGATGACATCATCAGTGACGTCACCATGTGTCAGCTGTCAGGTGATGTGGCCCAATCCCAAATCGACACGTGTCATGATGTTAGTGCCCAGTTAGCCTGACATGTCAGTGACGTGGACCAATCAGATGGAGCCACGTGTCACTGACATGTCAGACACGTGGACCAACCGATGACTGACACGTGGCACCTTTTCAGGTATGACACGTGTCAGATTGACAGGTGTCAGGAATGACGTCAGTAGTTGACTTTGCTGACTTCAGCAGTTGACTTTGACCAACGTTGACTTTGACCAACGTTGACTTTGTGTTGACCACACGCGTGGGGCACGTGAGCGCGAATTTCAAGGTGGGACTAGTGTCATTTGAAGGATTTCAAAAATTCGGATCCAATGGAGGTGGTTTTGGGTCGATCGGAGATCGTTAAGTTGGTCAAATCTAAGGTTTTAGTCTCGGGCAACTTGTCCGGGACATGTTAACTTTTTCAGGAGTTTTGGGATTTTATCCTATGAACTTATATAGATAGTTAGTGACCTTCGAGTGTGATTTAGACAGGTCCGGAAGTCGCGGAGATGGTGAATTAGCCTTAAGGAGACTTATGACACACGTATCGAGGTAGCAGTTAGGACGGTATGTGAGTGGACATTTTCTTTCAAAAATATGATGGATGCATAATTGTTTTATATGTTTTCTATATGTGATTTCTACGATTATGATTGCGGTTTTTATGATTTATGTATTTGCACGTATTTCGAGGTTATGATTTCATACTATGTTTATACGTGCTGTGTTTCAATAATGGTTTTAATGGAATAGTTTTGAATTTGGAAATATGGAATCGACCATGAGTCCCAGTTGATTTGGAAACTATCGGACTTGAAGTCCATTTGATTTAATGAGATATCGGGCTGAAGGCCCATTTGGTTTACATGATCGGGCTTGGGGCCCAATTGAGTATGATATCGGGCATGAGTCCCATTTGTGGTTTGTAAATGTGATTTCTAGTTCAGAAACCCTAAAATGGATTTGGATTTGAGTACTTGGATTTATGGATTTATGATGATTTTATGGAAATTTCGGGCATGGCCCTTTGGAAAGTTTTGAAATGATTTTATAAACTGTTTTTCATATACCATCCTTATATGAAGATATGTGGATGGTCTCCTCCAGATGTCTGGGAAACTGGGGAAGTCACGGTGCATTACCTACGAGGGGTCATTGCACGGAGCGACCAGACCATATAGTGACTCACTAGCAGGATTGCTATTATTAGACGTCTGGGACGTCAGACATCTGGGATGTCATAGATTGACCCAGACAGACCCCGAGCAGCACGCGTAGCTTAGACCATGATATGACGTCTGGAACGTCAAGCGTCTGGGACGTCAATCATTTGGGACGTCAAGCTTCTGGGACACTAGGCATCTAGGATGCCAAGGATCAGTATTTGGATTACGGATTATTGGATTTATGAAATGGTATTTCTGGGTTTACGATTTTGGACTGAGATCCCATACTTGGTGGTTTGACAGTTTTGGGATAATGCCCTAATGATTTGAGGAAAGAAATGGCTTTGGTTTTATAAACGGTTTTAATTATATTTGAATTAATTGGTTTTCGCATGCATGCATAGTTTTTAAGTGAAGGGCATAAATGTCTTCTTCTACGAAATATGTTTTATTAAATTAATTATTTTCGTCCACTAATAGCTTTTATGGTTTTTAATGCCCTTCAGGTTGATTGTTGTGCGGGCTGTAACGGTGATTGAGACATCACACTCCGTCACTAATCCAGGCGCGCTCTGGAAGCTCCGAATGGGTTGTTGGTTCAAGTTATTCCTTGTCTTGCCTTCGCGTTACACAAGGGTTAGACGGGTGTCTGGCCCTTGTGTCACACGTGGGTTAGATGGGAGCATGACACATCCCGCGTCAATCCTGGGAGGATTGGGATGGGTCGTGTCATCTCATCATGTTCTTTTTGATGAAACACTTTTTCCTTTTCACCTCTCTGTTTCTCAAGCATCCAATTCCCCTTCATTCTCTTCACCATCTATTCATGTTTTTTGGCAACGTCACTCCTCCTAGCTGTACTCCATTATCCTGTCCCGATTCACATGTGACCCTTCCTGCTCATGTTTCTTATGAGAATCCTATATTAACTGATGCATCCACACCAGTTTATAATGTTCCTGATCCTCCAGCCACCACTAACAATTCGTCACTTGGATCTAGTTCTACTTCTAGTGCAGCTTCTACATCACTGTCCTTTACCTCCACTTATGCATCTGCTCTGGATCTTGTGGTTGCTCTTCCTGACCCTAATTCCTCCTCAGCTCATCCACACCTTCATTCCCAGCATCCCATGGTCACTAGATCTAAGGATGGCATGTTTAAACCCAACATAAGAGGTTACCTTGCACTGCACGGTACTGCTATAACTCCTAACTCTCTTGTTGAACTTGTCTCTCATAAACAATCTATACAGATTCTAGTGTGGCATCAGGCTATGATTGATGAGATAACTGCCCTGAAACACCAACAGACCTAGTCTCTTGTTCCACTTCATACTCACAGAACTATTATTGGATGCAAATGGGTATTTCGGCTCAAGAAACATGCTGATGGTACCATTGCTCACCATAAGGCGCGTTTAGTTTCCAAAGGTTATTTTCAAGAGGCTGGTGTTGACTATGGGGAAACGTTTAGTCCCGTTGTCAAACACACCACAATTCGTCTTGTTTTGGCTCTCACTGCTCAATTTCACTAGCCCTTACGACAATTAGATTTTAAAAATTCTTTTTTTAATGTTCATCTCTCTGAAGAGGTGTATACGGAACAACCACCTAGCTTCAGTGAACCTCATACCTCACATCTGGCATGCATGCTTCAGAAGTCCCTATATGGTTTGAAATAAGCTCCTAGTGCCTGGAATGCTCAGTTCACCTCCCATATGCTTACATTGGGTTTCACTCAGTCCTTGTCTGACTTAGCCATGTTTACCTTGTCACACGGCTCTGAGCTATTGATTGTTTTGCTCTATGTGGATGGCATCATTGTCACATGAAACAATTCTCAGGCTATTGCTCGTTTGATTCGTGATTTGGGGTAGGAATTCGACATGAAGGACGTTGGTCCCTTGTCTTACTTTCTTGGTTTACAGGTTGAGTACTCCACTTCAGGTGTTTTTATCCGCCAAAAGAAGTATCTCTCTAACCTTCTAGCACGGGTTGGTATATCCTCATGCAGCTTTGTGACTACTCCCATGGTGCCTGACTCCAAATCGATCATCCACCATGGTGTTCTCTTATTTGATCCCTCTTTAAATTGCAGTCTAGTTGGCGCTCTCCAGTACCTGACCTTTACTCGACCAGATATTACCTTTGTTGTTAACATAGTGTGCCAATTTATGCACGCTCCAACTGATGTACACATGGTAGCTACTAAGCGCATTCTTCGCTATATTCAAGGAACCCTCGACTTTGGCCTTCATTATACCTCTGGTCCATTGAGGCTTCAAGCGTTATCTGATGCGGATTGGGGAGGCGACCCCAACACTCGTCGTTCTACGTCCGGCCATATTATCTTTCTTGGAACCAACGCCATTTCCTGGGGTACCAAGAAACAGTCCATTGTCTCATGTTCTTCTTCTGAAGCCGAGTATCGATATTTGGCAAACACTGCATGTGACGACCCAGAAATTCGAAAAAGGAAAATTTGGAAAATTTGATGAAAATGAATATTTTGCCCCTAGAATTGGGCTAACGGTTGACTTTTGGTATGAGAGGTCAAACGGACTTTGACCCATGACTGTGAGGTAGTTTGGGACTTCACGAGTTCATAGACAGGTGGCACGTCTGATTCCGACATTCGAGAAGAAAGTTATGATGTTCGGAAGTTCAAGGGTAATTTGGTTAAAAAGAGGCAATTTGTTGACTTTTCAAACGACATGGACTTTTCACGTAATTCGATAACCGTTGGGTAGGTCTCGAGACGATGAATCCGTAGACAAGCGGTATGCGTTAATCGGAGTTCGGACGACCAAGTTATGGGTCTAGGAGTGTGCAGGGCATTCTAGTAATTTGTAAGGAGAAGGGCAAAATGGAAATTGGTTAATTAAATGAGAAATGGGACGGTGATTGGGCTGACTCGGCCATGGCTATGCAAGACAGTGACATCTGTCACTTTGATGAAGCAATTAGTGGGAAAAGAAAATGTGTGTTGTGGTGGGAAACTTTAAACCATGTGTGGGTGTGTTTGAAGTGAAAAACAGAGACCAACCTTGCTTGATCGACCTCCCCAGCAACCTATTGAGAGAAAAGAAGAACTGGAAACAGATTTAGAGAGGGAGAACAGAGAATTGAGATTGAGAGAGGAAGAAAAGTGATGGAAATTGTGAAAGGAAAATCAAAAACCCGAAACCAGTTCTTGAACAATTGAAATTCAATTTAGAGTTGTAGACCAGCCCAAGTCAAATTAAGGTTCGATTAAGACTTCTGGGACCTTGAGTAGTCGAACACGATCAAAAACGAAAGTAATCGATGAGGTATTGGCCAAGGACTGGACCCGCGACGGTTTGGAATTTTCACGATTGAGTTCGATCATACAAAGGTATGTTCAAGTCAAATTGAACTTGAATTCATGGTTAGAATGAGTCTAGGATGCGTCCTAACCAATCAATTTAAAGAAATTGATGAAAATGGAAGGGATTGAATGATCAACAGTCTTCGAAAATTTGAATTGAGTTGGGTAGTTGGAAGTAATTATAATTGAAATTGATGTGACAGACCTTTAATTCAGGGGTTTACGATGCTATTGGACAATTAAATTGCAGAAAACACGTTGGAATTGATGATAGGACCCACCCCGATTATCACCCCGATAACCGAGGCGAACCCTGCTCCCGTCTGGCACCCAACACAAAGACGCAAAAGAACCTCACAAAAACCCCAAAGTACAATGCCAGACAAGGGATAACTTAAAATCAAATAAAGTAACAGTTATACAGAGCATAATACACAACGAAAAGACAGAAGTCCTACTCAGAGTTATTACACACGCAACGGAAAACTGAAAACACTCCGGGTCACACTATGCCTCTGACTCTGCCTCAACGTTTACCCCCCTGCTAGCTCCATGACATGGAGGGCAATTAAAAAAACCAGAAAAGTGTGAGTGGACCAAAAAGAATAAAAGTTTCGAAAACAATTTCATCAAACCATGGTTTTGGCCCTCCATTTTGAAAACATGCATGCATAACCCATTAACTGAAAACAGTTGCATAAAACATAAATACCATACTCATCATCTGATCAAACCTGCTGGACCTATCCGAGTCTTTAAACTCAATCCAGGCCTCAATAATCCGAGTCTTTAAACTCCCTAGTCTTTAAACTCAACAGGCCTACGGGGGAAGTATCAATTTATCCGAGTCTTTAAACTCCGAGTCTTTAAACTCAATTCGGGTCTTTAAACCCAATTCGGGCCCGTCCCCAGTCATATCATAATCCGGGTCTTTAAACCCAATAACCAGATCAAGCAAATCCAATCCAAAATAGTTTGGAAACCATATCTAAATCCATATCCAAACCCGAATTCGAAATCACTATTCTGAAACTATTCCGGCGTCCAGAACCATCATTCCGAACCCAAATTCGGAAATCCACTTTTCAACTTTAAAACCAAAATCCGCTTTCCGAAATCCGATTCTAAAATAGAAAACCCTTCAAATCATGTCTCAAAATACATTATAATCATTGAAAACCATTGATAGATTGAAATCCCGAAATCCTGGCATCATAATCAGAAATCAAAGCATTCTCGTAAAACGTGTCAAAGACGTAATGTCTCGAAAAATGTGCAATTATGGAAAACTGATATGTCATATTCCATAAACATGAAATCACATGTAAAACCATAAAATAAGTAATTAAAAGCAGTTATGCATGCTCAGTTATAAGGAAGAAGTCCACTCACAGTTACCGGGCACGTCACTCGTGTCCCGTACGCCCTGTACGTTCCTCGATCTCCTCGGGGATTCCCGATCCTGTCACAAGTCACCAAAACTCGTCACTAACACGTCAACGAAGGTTCTCCTAATTTTCCCCAATTTTCCCGAAACCTAAACGTAATTAACCGAGACCCTAAACCTTCAATCTCGTAGAACTAACCCGAAACAACGTCTGATTGTCCCGAAACCTATCCCAAAAGATTCGTTACAATAATTAGACTCAAAACCATGTTGGAAGGTTCCCCAAAACAGCTGCCACGCGCCCCCATGCGCCGCCCAAAGTGGATGCGCGTGGGCCTCACGCGCCTGCACAGGAACACTGTTCATCGTCTTCAACCTCCGTCCAATTGGTCCAGACCGGCTCAGTCAAACCTAACCGGCGTGACCGGTTCTCCGCCGTCCGTCAGCCGTTTCTGATCCTTTTTCCACTAGTAGCTTCGTCCCCTTCCTAGTAATCGATTCCCCTAAACCAAACACGATAACACGACCTCTAAACCACCTCCCTCAAGTTCGAACTAAAACCCGTCCAAAACCCTGTTCTTGCTCCCAGCCCACCGTGTAATCCCCCGTCACGGTTTCGACCTCTACAGCTTCCTAATTACCTACTGAACACACTAGAACTCACCAAACACCTCGACTCAGCCCTAAAAGCCACAACTTACCATTTGAATCAAAACTCGAAAACAGAGCATATGGACGGAATGAAGAAATTACATGTGCTCAGGCCGCCACAGCGAGCTCCCCCGTGCCCACTCGACTCTTCTCCGGCCTCTCAACGCCACCACTGGTTCAATTCGATGGTTGTTCGACGGAGGTGCACCGTCGTGCACGGTGGTTCTCGGTTCTGTGTCCCCTGGTTTCTCCTCCCTTCTCACACACACACAGTCACGCCCAAATCCTCACAAACACGATCACTCACTCTCCTAACTCTCCTTCGAACACCACATAACCTCACAACACTCACACACTCACTCAGTCTCTGAAATTCGATCAATTCCTCCTCACTGTCTCACCCTCTGTTTTTCCCTCTTCGAACACGACTAACAAACACATATAATTGCACCGTGCACAAAGCCTAGAACCCACTAGAGCGCCCCCACGTGTCCACCATCCCATGGCCCAAACTCAAAATATCCAATCCCTCCTGTACACTTGTCCTCATCTCTGTTGCACAAATCCCAATGCACCAAAAGACCAAAATGCCCCTATTTGTTCAATTTACGGTTTTACCCTCCGCCGTTCTAGACCCGTATCTCGCTCGTCCTATGTCCGATGAAAGCATGCCGCGTGTCGTTGAGCTCAGGACGACGAGATCTACCTAATGGTCCTCGGTCTACATGTAAAAATCTTGTCGTACGAAAAGACAACTTTTCCCCCTATTTTAACCAAATTACGGTAATGCCCTCAACCTTCCGAACATCGTAACTTCCTCCTCAGATGTCGGAATCGGGCGTGCCACCTGTCTACGGACTCGTGACGTCCTGAACTACGTCACAGTCATCGGTCATTGCCCAATTGATGGCCTAAACTAAAAGTCAACTTTTTGCCCATTTCAAGGGCAAAATCGTCATTCTGCGCCCAAAGTCCAAAAGTAACCAACTAACCATTGATTAACTCAGCTAAGCCGTCACTAATCACTTCGCTAATCCCGACTCCCGGGACGGGTCCTTACAATTGAACAGGATTGAAACGGGTCAACACGCGAGTTACAGACCCGTTTGACAGACGAATTGGGTGAGAACGATGAACAGTGCTTGCACTGTAGCAGGCGCGTGGCACCCACGCGCAGCCACTCACGGAGGCGCGTGGGACCGAATCTCGAAGTGAGTCCAACATGAAACTTGCTCCTTTTAATGTAACGAACATTTTGGCAATAGTTTCGAGGAAATCAGATATCGTTTCGATAGTGTTCAGAGTATCCGAAGTTTTTGTATACGTTTAAATGACGTATTTAAATCCCGAAAAAATTGGGAAAAATTATATGAGGTATATTGGAGTGTTAGTGACCCTCGATATTGATTTTGGGCAGGAATGGTGATTTCCGAAATTTTCGGAAAAATGTGCAGCTTGGAAGCGAGTCGTTTGGACGGTGTGTGAGTGGACTTTGTTTTCTAAGCATGCATAATTGTTTTCTATGCTTTATATCTATGATTTCTATGCTTATGATTATGGTACTTACAATTTCTGTTTTTACACGCATTTCGATATGCAATACGTAATTGCATGTACTTCGAGAATACGATTTATGTTATACTTTGATGATGGTTAGATGAATAATTTTATATGATTTGTAGGTATCATGTTTTGATGATGTTTTGATTATGATTGTGAGTATGATTTACGGTTTTGGCACGTATTTCGAGATTATTACGGATTTGCACGTTTTACGAGATTTCGAGTATGTTGTGATTTGACCGTGGTTTTGATGATTTGAATTTGGAATTTGAAATATGATTTGATTTCAAAGATTTAAAATGGATTTTGAAAAAACTGATTTCAAGCTTGATGCCAGTTCATAAAAGTAGTTTTGATGAACGAGATTTCGGGTTTCAGAAACTTGAAAGTGGATTTCCGGATTTGGGTTCGGAATGGTTATTCCGAATGCCAGCTTACGGAATGATGGTTCTGGATTCAGATTTGGAAATGGATGGTGAGTATGATTTGGGATTTGAACGTGAAATTCGGACATGAATTCCATCTCGGTATAGTGTGATTTCGGATTTCGTTTTGGAAATTGGATTACGATGGATTCTGAATTTGTTATGATTTACACATGGTTTTGGGTTTAAAGACCCGGTACTTTTGCTGGATCATGTTTTGGGTTTAAAGACCAGGTTGATTGATGACGAGGGAGGGCCTTTGATTGATATGTTTTTAGTTTAAAGACTCGGTTATTGTGATATGACCTGAGGCCTATTGATTGTGTTTTGAGTTTAAAGACTCATTGATATCCCGGGTAGGACTGATTATGCGCATAGTTTTGAGTTTAAAGACTCGGGCGCACTTGAGATCCAGCACATTGATTGACTTGTGATTAACTGTTGATTTCCGATGTTTTCGGATGTGTTAGGTAATGGCCCGGTTTATATGGCTTGATGGATTTGTGGGTTATATTCTGTACTTGGATTTTGATTCATGCTTTTTGGCTGAGGCCCCGTATTTATGGTTTCGGGCTAAGGCTCGAGGTTTGAGAAAAGGAAATGATTTTGGTTTTCATACACGGTTTTCTTATACTGGAAGTGAAATGGATTATGAAATGATTTTCGAATGCATGCATTGGTTTTTTTACGTGGAGGGTAGAAATGTCTTTCTGTAACATGTTTTTATAACTGATTTGTTTTTGTCCACTCACACCTTTTGTGTTTTTATTGACCCTCTAGGTCGTGGCGCGATGATCGACGCTGATCGGAAGGTGGAGGCATGAGTTGGCACGTGTACGGTTATCCCTGGTTTGGCGAGTGCTGAGGGTAATTTGGGAACTTCAGTTGACTTGTCAAACGGAAGCAGGACCGAGCATGGTTATCATTGTTCCTCAGGGGACGGTCCTGTCAATTTGGTATCAGAGTACTAGGTTTCTGATTCTGTTGCCACATCATGCCTCCGAAACGTATGCGTCGTGCACGACATGGTAGTGAGACGGGTAGACGAGGGTGTATGAGACCTCGTGATAAATCTCGGATGAGATTGACCCTGGATTGAGGGTCAGATGTTAATCAGTGTACACTGTGAACTACTGTCTGTTAGACATAGAAATGTGTGGGTCCTAAGGATACATGAGCCCAGAGGCTAGAAAAGTTGCACAATTGGGCAAGTTACACTCGTGATAAGACTATTATCAGAGGATTCCTTAAGTGGAATGTGTGTCTAAAGAGTCTAGAATGTGATGGGATATCCCTTAGGCCTTATCAGTCGTATAAGATGTGGTTCACCATCGGTATTTGCTCGGTGACCGGGTATGCCAATGGGGGCATGGCTGGTTGGTAGGGGATTGGACTCAAGAGGAGTCGAGATATTGATACGGGACTCAAATGAGTCAGGATATTGGTTAGAAACTTGAGACGAGTCACAGTAATGAATTAGGGATCGGGAGGAGCCGGAAGAGTTGAATATAACTATGGTTGCTGACACGGCTGACCCGTGATTGAGGAATGTTTGGCACCTAGGATGGCAAGGACTGGTATAGGGTTAGATACGGTTGGGTTATGAATTTATAGATTGGTCTTGTTTAACCTTATTTACTGGACTTATGGTCGCGTCAGTTTCATGTAATGACTTAAGGTTCGGGCGGAGACCTGTGATATACAGGGATTTGGACTTAGGAAATAGTCTAGTTCAGCGGGACGCTAGTTGGGTCCACTGGGAGGGAAAGTGCTAAGGGTAATTATGCAGTAATAGTTATGATTGTGAGTCGTCTGGTCACATCATAAAGAAATGGTTATATAGATTGATTGATATAGTGAGATGGCATAGTTGGGGTAGAATAGAGCAAGGATTGGCTCCTGCGTTGATTGTTGATGTGATAGGCGAGGGAAGAGTTGGTGAGGCCCATGGTGGACCGTCAGGGCGAGGTCGGATTAGGACCACTTGCATGAGGATTGCAGTTACTAGTAGGCGGTCTGAGTAGCCCCTGGACCTGGATACCCATTACTTGTGGTCATGTAAAACCGAATGCAACATCAATAATCAAACATGATGAATCTATCCGAGTCTTTAAACTCATATATCAGGCCTTCCCGGGATATCAACGAGTCTTTAAACTCAAAACACAATCAATAGACCTAGGGGGATATCAAGGTAATCGAGTCTTTAAACTCAAAACATATCAATCAAGGGCCCTCCCCCGTCACATCAATCAACCGGGTCTTTAAACCCAAAACCAGATCCAGCCATATCCGGGTCTTTAAACCCAAAACCATGTGTAAGTTTATAGCAAATCCAGAATCCATCGTAATCCAAATTCCAAAACTAATCCGAAATCACATTTTATCAAAATAGGACTCATGTTCGAATTTCACGTTCAAATTCCAAATCACACTCATAAATCATAATCAAAACATCATTAAAACGTAATACGCACAAATCATATAAAATTGTCCATCAAACCATCATCAAAGCATAGGAAAAATCATAATCTCGAAAATACGTAAAAATGCGATAAATCACATCGAAAAGCGTGCCATCACATAAAGCAAGAATGTCACCATCATAAACATAAAATCATATATAGAAATATAAAACGAGTGAGTAAAAACAGTTATGCATGCTCGATTAGAAAACAAAAGTCCACTAACGAAGTCCAACGCGTCAATCGTGTCTTGCACGCTCCTCGGACTCCTCAGGAATATTCTGGCCTGTCAAAGATCATAATTTCGGGTCACAATTACTTCCATTAAACTTATAATAATTTTCCCAAATTTTCGGGATTTTTCAACGAAATTAATTGAAAATCCTAAACCTTCGAAGACTCAAAACTATCCTGAAACGACGTCCGATTGACTCAAAACTTGTTCCAAAATGTTCGTTACAATGAAAGGATAAAATCACATGTTAACCTTGACTGGATCACACCAGGGATATTTTCGTCTTTTACCCAACCGGGCTATCAGAGTACGCGAGGATCCGAAGGAGGAATGCGATGTCTCGTCTCTGCTACAGCCACATCCGCGATCAACCTGAAGGGCATTCGAAACATAAAAGTTGTGAGTGGATGAAACAAATAATTTTATAAAAACATTTCTCAAAAGACCTTTATGCCCTTCATTAAAAACATATGCATGCGTTTAAAAACAATTTCTATGGTTCATGCCCGGTTCCCATAAACTGTCATGAACCATCAAACCATTGGGCCTTAGCCTGAAATCAGTCAAATAACACATGGGACCTCCGCCCAAACCGAAACACGTGGGAACTCGTCCCAAAATCATCTCATGTGGGTCTCAGCCCAAAACCAATACGCGAGGGTCTCGGCCCAACGCCATCTCAGTGAAAACCTGTCCACATATACATATATACATATATAACCCATCCTAGGCACTTCCGGAGAAGATGCCATCTCGGGGCACACAACCCCTAGGGATCACATCCCCGATATAGTCACGATGTCATCATATCTATCTAGTGTGCACACTACTCGGGGTCTCACTCCGAGTCTTCTCCCAGGAATCTCCATCTGGGAGGCTCAATCTCTGGATCTAGTTCGAGCTCTCTCTCTCTGGATCTAGTCCACATATCTCTCCGGAATCTAGTCCGGGTCCACAACATCATAAGTAACCTCCACTCCTGGAACGGGATCCCTATGGGGATACCCACTCTGGTCTGTGGATCGTGACTCTCCAGGTTGACGCTAGAGGAGACCAATCAATCATCTCATAAGGAGGGTATATACATACCAGTATATCAAAACTCATAAGACTGGGACTCACGCCCGATAACACAAAGCAAATGGGACTCCAGCCCGAACATAGAACTCAACAGGGCCTCGAGCCCGATTTCACAATAATTGGGCCTCGAGCCCGAACTCAAATCAACTGGGCATCGAGCCCGATATCTCAGGGTCAGTCACGATCCCGATCGTAGCGATGCGTGCAACCATCAATCCAGGACCGCTCTCAATCCTCGTATGTCGCCGTGAACACATCACTGCCGCGACCATCCCGAGACCATGGTGCACACATCGTCGATCGATCCTCTAAACCTTCGGCACTCCGAAGTCGAGCCTCCAAAGGCTGCTCGACAACAGGACGTGCACCGTGACCTCTCCGGAAGGAACGCATCCCAATCCGGAGGCGAGCGTCACGTCGTCCGTCGCCGTGCACATAACACCCGTCACGACCACAACTCTGACCTACGGGTCGTTAATAGGGTCTCATGCCCGAGTCAAAACCGAATCCAAATGGGTCTCATTCCCGAATAATCAAGACCACATGGGTCGTTTTACTTTTCAAAACCGTTTCATGAAAACCAAATACGTATAAAACCCGAAAACCTCGAAGTATGTGCCCATATGTAAACACACACCAAAATGCACTCAAGGCATCTCAAAACACATATTAAAACATATATAAAGCATTTATGCATGCATCGATTTCAGAAATAAAGTCCATTCACAGACTGTCCGCGTTGTTGCCTCGATATGCGCACCGTACGCCTTTCCGGGTCAACCGTCGTTTCTGGGATTCCCAAACCTGTCCAAATCACCTTAGAGGGTTACTAACTAGTTAATTAATCCCTCACTATAGCCCCCTAATTTTCCGGGATTTTTAATTATTTTTAAACGCGTACCGAAACTTTCGGACAGCCCGAACTATATCGAGACGATGTCCGATCGCCTCGAAACCAGTCCCAAAATGTTCGTTGCATCGAATAGATGATTTGACATGTTGGAACCTTCCTCAAATTCTCCTCCACGCGCCGCCTGAAGTGGCTGCGGGTGGAGGCCACGCGCCTGCTACAGTGTCACCCCTAACCTCGCGTCGACCGGTCTGAACCGGCCCGGTCCGGTTCGCCTGCAACTTGGACCGGCGTGACCGGTTCAAACTCATTCCGGCCCATTTTTTCACTGTTTTCAATCCTAATCAATCCTAACCTTCCTATAACCGTCCTAGGAACTTAACCCAATTAATTAGAAGTCCTAAAACCCAAGAAAATGGCCCGGTCCAATTAACCCCTCACGGTCCAAAAATCCAATCTCCTCCCTAGGGCTTCCCCGACATCCAAAACCTCTCAAAACCTTCCTAAAACACTCCTAGCAACCTATTTACTTCAGTGAAACCATCCAAATCGACCCATAACAATTAAAATGGAAAATGAACAAAATCGGGTAAAACCGATTACCTCGATCGGTTCCTCCTCCGCCGTCCCCGGCGGTGCTTCCTGGGCCGGCCACCACTTTCCTCAGCTCTTCTTCTCACTCTCTGTCCTCTCACAAATGGGTTTAGGGTTGAAGGGTTTGGATTAGATGAAAATGGTGGATCGGTTTTGGTTAGAAAGGAAGAAAATGAATGATCGATGAAGGGGAGAGATATGCATGAGTTGTTGGGTTGGGCAATGGATGGGTGACACTTGTCACTCATCCATTGGCCTGTCCAAAATATCTGGGCCCCACTTGCTGCCAAATAGTTCCCGTCTCGAAAAAAGTGCAATAGTATGTTTGAAGTTCCGTGAACCGTAACTTCGCCGTCGAATGTCCAAATTCGACGTGCCGCCTGTCTACGGATTCGTATCGTCGTGATCTACGTCACGGTACTCGGCCCTCGGTCATCGGACCTTCCGAGTCAAAAGTCAACCGTTGGCCCCTTTTCGCCAAATTTACCAAAACGCCCCTGATCTTCCGATCGTCATAACTTCTTCCACGGATGTCGGAATCGAACGTGCCACCTGTCTATGAACTCGTGACGTCCTGAATTACGTCACGGTCATTGGTCAAGGTCCATTTGACCGTCCGAACGACAAGTCAACATTTTGCCCATTCTAGGGGCAAAATCGTCATTTCGCCCTGCTCGTCCGCTAATCCTCGTCTAATCACCGATTAGACTCGCTAATCCGTCATTAATTCTTAATTAATCCCACTCATTCGGGACGAGTCGTTACATTCCATTTCGATAAAGTGTGATTTCGGATTTGGTTTTGGAAATTGGATTACGATGGATTCTGAATTTGTTATGATTTACACATGGTTTTGGGTTTAAAGACCCGGTACTATTGTTGGATCATGTTTTGGGTTTAAAGACCCGGTTGATAGACGACGGGAGAGGGCCCTTGATTGATATGTTTTGAGTTTAAAGACTCGATTATTGTGATATCCCCCGAGGCCTATTGATTGTGTTTTGAGTTTAAAGACTCGTTGATATCTCGAGTAGGCCTGATTATGCATATGGTTTTGAGTTTAAAGACTCGGGCGCACTTGAGATCCAGCAGATTAATTGACTTGTGATTTACTGCTGATTTCCAATGTTTTCGGATGTGTTGGGCAATGACCCGGTTTGTATGGCTTGATGGATTTGTGGGTTATGTTCTGTACTTGGATTTTGGTTCATGCTTTTGGGCTGAGGCCCCGTATTTATGGTTTCGGGCTAAGGCCCGAGGTTTGAGAAAATGAAATGATTTTGGTTTTCATATACTGGAAGTGAAATGGATTATGAAATGATTTTCGAATGCATGCATTTGTTTTTTTACGTGGAGGGTAGAAATGTCTTTCTGTAACATGTTTTAAAACTAATTTGTTTTTGTCCACTCACACCTTTTGTGTTTTTATTGACCCTTCAGGTCGTGGCGCGATGATCGAGGCTGATCGATAGGTGGAGGCATGAGTAGGCATGTGTTCAGTTATCCTTGGTTTGGCGAGTGCTGAGGGTCATTTGGGAACTTCAATTGACTTGTCAGACGGGAGCAGGACCGAGCACGGTTATCAATGTTCCTCAGGGAACGGTCCTGTCACTGCATGTGAGCTTCTCTGGATTTCCTATCTGCTTCGTGACCTGCATGTTCCTTTGCCTAACTCCCCTCCCATTTGGTGTGATAGCACATTTGCTATCCAGTTACCTCACAACCCTGTCTTTCACGGCCACACCAAACATGTCGAAATTGATATTCATTTCATCCGTAAGCGCGTTCAGGATCATACTCTTTGTCTTGCTCATGTAAAATCCAGTGACCAGCTTGCTGATATCATGATGCATGGCATACATTCTCGCATAAGCTGGGGCATGATAGCAGTAAATGGTTAAAGGAAATAAAGTACGGTTGAGTTTGTTTGTTGAGTTGGTTAGAATGCTTTGCCAGCTGTATTGGCAGCTCGTATGTTAGTTACATTAGCTATTAACAGTAAGTTAGTTAGTTACAGGTATATAATCAAAATTTTACAACGTGGAATGTAAGAAAGGGTGAATTAGAATTAATATTTTCTAGATCAGAATTCTCTTTCAAAATCTCTCTTCGTCTTCCTCGTTTTCTTGTTGTGCACATCTGATCCATGGAGTCTTTCAATGATATGATTTCCATAGGTTTTATATAAATATAACCCAAAACTTTTTTTCTCGGTTGCGGTGGTAGTGATCGTATACGTACGTATGAGGCTCACAACAACAAAGTGATTGAAGTGGGGAAATCCGGAAGGTACATCGCCCATCCCGATCGTTTACGCATTTTCTGAAATGATATGATGATCTCAAAAGAACCATATATAAGATCATATATTTATGTGGCTCGGGTTCGACATTCCAATATATCTAACATTTTGGACAAGATTGCGATATGATAAAAGGTTTAGGTAGCTCGGTTGGCTCCACAGGAGAAGGGTGAGCACCCTCAGCCCATGTGTGGAAGGGTCCCCATTGCCAATTTGTTATTCTAGTGCATAATTGCTTGTCTTTGCTCATGTTTTTTTTCGTCCCCTAGCTTATACGTATATTCCCATTATATACGTATATATTAAAGTCAATTAATTAATTGGATGAAGATGATGATCATGATCTCAGATCGTCTTGCTTATGAAATGATTGAGGGGCTGAGGTACCTAGTTTGAGGAAGTTGAGTCCAGAAAAATCCAGATGATTAGATAAGGGGAGGGTGCTTATATATATTAGGGTTAGGGTTAGATATAGTTGATATGGTACCAAAACCCACGTGATTGGGTGGCTGCTTGGCCACTAAGGGTATGAAACTTGTGGTGGGGCAGGGTGTACTTGGTGGTGGAGGGTGGAGGGGCCGGCCTCCTCCCCACAGAGACAGTGTTGTGTGTGTGCATTGCCATTAACAAACAAGGAGGGAATTATGGAAACGATATGCCCAATTTGCATTTGCATGTTACCCCTCGTGGATGTATCATATTCGTCCTTTGAGGAATATTATATACAATATATATGTTGACAGCTACCACTCAGTGATGAAAATATCGACAAAATTGCCGATATATCGGGATTAAAATTTTATATTATTAATAAACGGCATAACCCTATTATATCATATTATTCTTCATATATTTATTATATTAAAGTCATTTTTATAATTTTATTAGTCATATATAATAATGATTGGGTACATAAATTTTTTCCAAAATTTCATTCCAATTTTTCAATTTTTAGACTACATTTCTGTCATTTTTGTTGATCGTAAACGATATCGATATTTAGAGCGATATCCGTAAATTTGACTAACGATATCTGTCGATATCGATATTTCAATCCTTAGTACCACTCACATCTTCACATTGGATCATACTACGTACATATATATATATATATATATATATATATATATATATTTCTTTAATCAACTTTTCTCTATCTAATAATATATTTTGACTCTGATAATTCATATGGACATCAAAATCGAGACATATTGGTCGAAATTTTGAAGTTATTAGAATCAAAATATGTAATACAAGTTGACATGACTTATTTTATTTTATTTATTAATCGGATGCATTTTGAAAACCCCACTTATACGTAGTATTTTTGTTCCACATTGATCACATTTGCTGACAAAAGATTAAACGAGTTCATAGAAAGTGTATAATCCATAATATTGTTAAATTGTTAGGATTAATATCAAGTTAGATGCAAACACAAATATAAATGATCTAAATTATGACGTCATTATCATAAATATGACTTTGAATTTAATCAGGATTAACCTACATGCAGACACGATTATTTTTAATCAAGTAATATATTTAGGTTTAATAATATTGTATATATATAACAAATTAAATTAACAATAAGCAGTGTGTGAAATCGAATAATAGAATAGATTTCTCTTTTTGTTTTGGGTCTGATAATAGAATAGCTAGATTACTCAAGTACCCTTTTTGAGTGATGCATGCTTTGAAATAATATAATAAGAGTTCTGGGGAAGTTTTCAATCAATCTAGGCTCTACCTATTGAAGCATTGAGTAGTGCGTTGACGACAAGAGAATTCCACGAACACAATAGTCAAAATCATATAAAAATATACTCATCCACGCAAAAGATTAAATAAATTACCATCAATTTATTCAAACACTGATATTGTTCCTAAATTATCAATATTATCTTTATAATTCGACATGTGTAAATTTTTATTACAAAAAGTCTCGATATTGTAGAAGTAGAACAACTATTTTTGTTTATATGAGATTTTTAAAGGCTAAAGGGTATAACAGCATCTGCAGCAGACTCAACAAATGTAAGTTTTGGTTAAATTTAATTAAAAATTTGTCTAAAAACTCTAAAATGGGCCTACAACATACTCGTCAAATTTATTTAAAAATTTAACATTTTTTTGATGACTCCCTACATTTGCTGAGCCCAAATGACTCCTTATTTGTTTTCCTCCAATGAGCTTAAAGAGATTTTTACAAGAAACAGTAAATAATTGTATGTGTGTTAAAAAATGAATTTAATATTTAAACTTGGCAAAAAATAGAGAGTGATTTTGATAACTGTAAAAACTAGCTAGTTATTTTTGACTTTTAGGTCATTTCAGGTTAAATTTGTCCAAAAATTTAAGAGGTCTGATGTGAACTCACCATTATCCTTTCTTAAACAACCCCTCACCCTCTCCAACTTTTTAAAAACCAAAAATCCCAAATCGTATTTAAACCACGAACAAAACATTTGATTTCTTTAAAAGCAAATAAATAAATATATATTGTATATAATTCTAAAAAATTACGTTAATTATGTCATCTTTACATAAAATATCATTATATAAAAAAGACGTTAATAAATAATAATCACTCATTTCCACTTTGTTTCAAATTTCTAATTATTGTTGGATACATGATGCAGCAATAACATGAAGCCCATTATTGTGGCACAAAGCAACAATATCAATCGATCCAAGCGTGCTAGTGGTGAGAAACTAATATTGATTGGGTAATTAAGTAATATTCAAGTAGAGATCTCATGATATCCTATTATTCTTATCCATAATTTATATAATTGAAACCTAATGACATTGATTTTATAACTAGTATAAATATTTTTATTCCTTCCTCAAGATTGCTAGCATGTGTGTCGATGCCTCCTAACCTAACCTACCAACTCACATGCTCCACACCAATTAAAACTTAATTAAGCTACTTGATCCACTCTAATCAACTACTGGCCGGCGTGTTAAAAATACTAATTAACTAATTTTTTTTTATTACCTAAATTCATTGTTTATTTCATTATAAATTTTAAGATTGTGTGAAGTTTCTCACTTGCAATTCGTGCCTTATTTTATTGTTTCACGAATGCCCGTTGAGTCGGTGATGATGCTAGAAATGCTAGATCTTGGTTTGCTAATCTTATGATTTAAAATAATTTAGCACTGGTTCTAAAAATAAGTTAAATTTGACTACAGATTTGTGACTAAATAGCACCAAAGTACGATTTTTTTTGGGGAATAAGGATGGCTAGCTATATCCCTGTTTTTCTTAATTATTATTTGATTTATTTATTTACAAGACTAAAATTCAGAAGATAAGTAAAGAAAAACAAATAAACTGAAAATGTGACACTCACTATTTAAAATAGTCTAGATAAATCACAATCACGAATCACAAAACAAAACCATTCAAACTTTGAAAGGTAAATGACCCAAATTTGTACACACATAATTAACATCTTCTGCACTACGTAGTCAAGCTTATAGTATTAATGGCAGAATTTTTATTTTTTAATTTTTACTTTCATGATCAAACTTTCAAGCACGTTATTTTCTTCGTTTTTTCTTCCCCTCGAACATGGACTGGTCAAAGTACATAATATTCAATCAAGTCTTATCTAGCTAGCCTATTAAGGTTAAGGTTAACTAGATTTGTGGGATTTTTTTTTTTGTGTGTGTTTGAAGGTGACATCCACTTATATATGTATATTCAAAGCGACATGATGTAAAAGTAATTATAAAGTTGGTTTAGATCAATGCTCTTTTTATATGTTTGAACTTTTGAATTTGAAAGTTTAATGAGCGACGAATTTTGAACTTTATTTTTTGTAGTGTTTTGTGCAAGGAGGAGGGCGGGATTCGATTTCTTAAGCTTGGCTACACAATTGATGGTTGCTTCGTGTATTTCTATGATTAGAGATGTCCATATCGTGGGTATTTAATTTTTTGTTATAAGGAGATTAGGAATATGAATTATACATGCACATTAGAAAACGATCAAATTTGTTATGAAAACTAAATGAAGCAAAAATCTCTCATATTATATGGAATAAGTAAGAATACTAAGAAATCAATTTGTAACACTAGCGATGATTTTTCTATACCTTAGCACCAAATGCAAACATTCTTTCCTGAATTTTTTAACAAATAAAAGAAAGATAATGATGTGATTAAATGAGATAAATGAAAACTAAGATGGAGTTCGAAACTTATTTGG
This sequence comes from Prinsepia uniflora, assembly GCA_032719365.1. Taxonomy (NCBI): domain Eukaryota; kingdom Viridiplantae; phylum Streptophyta; class Magnoliopsida; order Rosales; family Rosaceae; genus Prinsepia; species Prinsepia uniflora. The sequence goes on along the minus strand of CM064867.1, from coordinate 9,075,363 downwards.
AGTATTTTGTGATCAAAGAGATAAATCTATTTCGAACGTAAAATGAAGCTCATTTTTCAGATATAAAAACAACGAGAGTCGTATTTAATAAAAAAACGAGAACAAAGATGAGTGAGTGTGTTGGATATAGATATATGTAGTACACACAAACACTCGGTTGGTGGATATAGATGTAGTAGTACACACAAACACAACTCAATTATTGGTAGAGACAAAAACCAGGACTAAAATAAGGTTGCGAACCCATTTTTGTACGAGTAATGGTTGGTTGGTTTCCATTGCCAAAACAAAAATGCATGAAAGGATAATTGAGGATCATTTTTGCTTCCCAATTTTTTAATTATTCCCACTTTCTATCATTGTAGCCCATTCTCCTCACAACACAGCAAGGAAATACACTATTCTACTTTCAGTTTGGAGACATATGCATTATAATTTTTATATATATACACTACATGATTCAAGGCAATCATCAAATTAATAATAATTCGCTATAATATTATTTCTTTTTACGATAATAAATCAATATATTTATGTTAATTTGATAATTATTTATATACCAACTAGAGGTTTAGGGGCTCCATTTTGAAACATAATCACTAGGGCATTTTATTTTATTTCTCAGGGTGTTTTCCCTAAGAGAGACAGTTGGAAATCATTACATGTTAGAAACTTATAATTTATGCTATCGTGATTTTTAAATAATGGTTTTGCAAGTTCCTCGAGATTTATACAATAATTCTCATCTCATGAAGATACACATCTGAGCTTAAAGCATGAATTGCTATTGGTCTCATCTCCTATGACTTGCAAGACCCTGAAGGCGATCCCGGCTGCAATCAAACACAGTATAAACAAAATTATCATATACGAAGGTAACCCCAACACCAAAATTAAATACAAATTACACGTCATTTTTTATAATTATTTCGTTCTAAAAAAAGTAAAACGCAAAATTATCAAACGACCGAATTTTGTAAGAGAACTTCTTAACTTACTACACAAGCATGAACATCGTTACGTCCACACAAGAGCTCCCCGTTGAGATTGTCCAAAGCTTGAAACGACCCTCCTCCATCACTCCGCTGCATCAAATTAAAACAAAACAGGCCAGTGTAAATGAAATTCCCCTAATTTAATTCACAACCAAAATTAATTAATTTTCAAATGAAAGTAAAGAGCATTGATGCCTTGTAGAAATCGACGGCAACGAAGTTGGCCCACCGGAGGCCAGCCGCGCCGTAACAAGTGTAAAGCATTTTAATTAGATCGCCGGAGTTATTTATGCAACTGACTTGCTTAATTGGAATTGATGCAAAATAATTAACCAACACCAATGATTTAGTCTTGTCATCAAGAGGTGACGACTCCCCTCTATTAAAACAACTCCCTTGCTTCATTCCACAGTCCCCATCTGCAAATTTTGTGTTGTAACTTGTTAAGCAAGTAACAAATTATTCATAACAATGTGCATAACACTTTCTTGTTTTTTTTTTTTGTGGGAAAACAGAGTATATAACAGAGGTACCTAACAACTTTTATTATTACACACAAGAATATATGGCCGAAATCTAAACAAATAAGAAGAATTCAATCCCAAAATTAATAACCAAGAAAAAAGTTTCATTAACGATAACAAAAAATACTCATATATCCATCAAATGTTATATCCCAAAAATTTCCCTAAATCAAAAAAATATCCTGTTAATTTCTTATGGTTATGGCTTAGAGTTTAGCTTTAATCTTGAATTCCACCGAAAACCCAACGACTAAATCCTAAGTTATAGCTACTCCCACTACCAACCCTACCCAAACACCCCTCTTCTTCCCCAAAGTTTCTTAAAATTCTGAATCCTAAACTGTTAAACCCCAGTCAACACCTTTAATTTCATCAAAGTCAGGCAAGTTAAAAAGTTGGTTTGTCCCAAAATGTAAGAAAAAAAATTGGTTTGTCCTTTCTATGCAAGTCTAATTATAATTGTATTCATATAACTAGTTTTCTCTTGAAAAAAAGTTGAAATTGGTAAAATTAATCGCTTCTTACAATGATTTTCAACCATGTAGTTCCATTGGTAGGCGATTCCTTCGGTTTGCTCCTTGGCACTCTTGGAAGTGAATACAAGTAGCCGTTGGTTCTTAGCAACCATGTCACTAACCAGTGGCCAGTCCTGGCCATTTTTTGGCATACTTGTCACCGGAAACCAGTAAGTCGTCAACCCGGCCGCGTTGAAGACGTTCGTCAATCCATTTGGAGCTTCCACATAGTCTTCTAAGATCAATGTCACAATTTCTGATGGGTTGGTTGATAAGAATGCTTGGATTTCCTTCAAGGTGTCTATAGCTGGTTCCTATTTTTATTTTTTTTGAAAAGTAATGTTAACTATGGCAATTTCGTATAGAAAATACAATGAAATTAGGAACTGGGATTGCTTACAAATGCAGTATAGTCATGGCATTTTCCATTGAAAGAATGGCAGAGCCACACATCTCCCTTGAAATCATATGTGTCGAGCATCAAGGCTCGAACACCGTTCTGTAACATGTCAATGAGTTATGATGCAAGTGATAGTAAATTAAGTGACACAAGGCCATGTCAATTATGTGGAAACTTTTTAAAACTTACATTTAGTTGTTGAGTGATGGTATCTTCTTGGTTGTTAAAGGTAAGGCGAGGAATTCCGGTGTGAGAAGGCTCTCCCTCAATGGCAAAAGCATTGTGGGTTGTCAAAAACGCATACTTGTTGAATGGCAAAGAATTATTCTGTTGCAAATACAAAAACAGAGCAACTAATCAAGTACTAGAAGATTGTTTGGGTGGATTGATCTTGATTTATGTATACGGCCCGACCACGTATCAATGGTCAGAATTAGTATACACGAGTATATGACTACCTCTAACCAGCTAGCTAACTTTTTGACTTCCCCCAGAACAACCAGAATCTGAATGTGTGACAAATCCTAACGCTATACGCTTCACATGAATCAAGGACACAAATAGCTCCCACTAACACTGTAAACATCACATGCATCAATGATTAGAACTAAACCTTGCGCTTTCAAAACGGACATTCTTTGACAATATGAATTCAACCCTCACGTCATGTGACCTAACCTATTGGGTAGTTGGCCTAGACAAAAACTAAGCTTAATGGGTCCAAGTATGAAAAACCCAACTCGGCTAAGTGGTGGGCAAGTTCTCTACCTTAATGGGCCTTAACGGCCTCAAGTGAAAGCCCAGATCAATGTCCTAAAGCCCAGTGAAGGGTAAGACCGTAGGCTATTGTCGTGACGTCGGAAAGAGCCGGCAGATTTCCTGCCTGGATTCCACGGTGTCAATCTAATAATCTATCATGATAGGGACCTCTGTCCTCAATAATCTGTGTTTTTTTCTTCTTCGTGGTTGTGCCATGAAAAGCCGGAAGTTTCCCAAAAAATTCATGGCTCTATGTGTGCACGGAAGAGAGATTAGAAAGACGTATTGATACATCGTGTTCAATATTCTTTTCACATAAATTAAAATAGTTTAGAATAAAAAATAAAATAAAGAAATATACCAATAGCGTGAATTGGTCAGTAGCGGTTGATCTTATACATCTAGAGCCTGGAAACGCTTGTGGGCAAGAAGAACAGAAAAAACCCGCTTCACAATCTGCGTCCGATGAGCATTCATCTAAAAGCTACACATTCACAGAAAAAAAAAAAAAAACTTATATTTTCTCCCGTCACAAAAACTCATCATTGAAATCAATGGACATGAACGAGAGGAGTTACCTTGCACTGTCCGTTGGAGCAAGCTTGAGCTTGGGTGACGGTGGAAAACGCCACGAAAACTATGATCATGAAAAGGGTCAAGTTCTGCAGAGTAGTATTCATGTTGTTGGTGTGTTTGTGGGGGTTTTTGGGTGAGTTTTGGCTGAGAAAACGAAGAGCTCTGCAGCGCTTTGACTGCAAATTAAAACTGATATGTGTATGGAAATAAATATGAATGCTAAATTGGTTTCCAATCCCAACAAAGACGTTGGAATTAAGACGAAGAAGAAAAGGATTTGTATTAAGAGGAGGAAACCGAACATATAATTTTATTAAAATTTTGTCGAAATTTTCAACTTTGTTAAAAAAAAAGTACAATGCGTAAAAACGCATCAAAACAAATTATCTTGTAACAAAGCTGCAACTGTCAAGCCGAGCAAGTCGATGTGCAAATATGAAACGTTACCGAAAATATTAGGTGGATAAAACAAAAAGTGGAACTCAATTGGGTTTTAATAAGGAGTAATGTAAATAATTAATAGGCTCTCACATAAGGTGGATATGGTGTGGTTCGATACAGATATTAACAATATTCAAATTTAAATCGTTAAAATTTTAACGGTTTGATACAATTTGAATTTTCTAAAATTAGAAATAAAACCGTTTCGATCCAAATCGTTATTAACGGTTCGGTTTGAATCAAAACGGTTTGAAATCACTTAGGCATAAAAAAAAAAGTAAGGTTATTAACAATAAAAAATAACAGAATAATCAATACTCAAAATTTTATATATTAAACTTGCGGATTGCAAACATTTTACTATTATATTAAAATTGATTAAAAAAATATTGTAATTTAATAATCTTTTATTATACTCTTATATGAATATACATATATTTATCTAGATATATTTGAGTATCTTTTTATTTTTATATTTTTATTTTTGTATTAATAATGTATTTAAAAATTAATATACTTCTTAACATTTCGGTTTAGATTGAACAGATTTTCAAAATGAAAATTTAATCTAAACTGTTATTGACGGAGCGATTTGGATTCTTAAATCATTTAATTTTATTCAGTCAAACTTAAACCGTTTGACTTTTATCCAGATAAACTTAAATCGTTTGACTTTTATTCAGTCAAATATAAACCGTTGAATAAATAACAATTTGAAGTGGATTGATTAACAATTTTAATAGATTTATGCCCATCCCTACTCTCACATCTGCTTGGAGGCTGAACATTTTATTTTATTTGTCCACTCACTCATACGTAAAACGTTTTCTTAAGTTCTATTGCCTTACTGAATTATAATTAGTTCTGATTTCTAAATACATAGGATAGGTTTATTTTTAATATAAAAACTAAAACATAGATATTTTAATTTCTGTTTTTTTTTTTATCAGAAAATGTTGGAAGGAGGTGGAATTATGTACTTTTCTGAAAATGATAAAAGGCAGGGTAATTTAAGCTAAATCAATACTGAACTTATTATTAGATAATTATAAATAAAAATAGAAATAATTATTATAAATTAAACTTCAAAAAATAAAAAAGATATCGCTAAATTGTAGTGTTAATGTGATATTGGCTTGAGGTCGCAGTATTCAGAAAATCAGAACAGTTTTCCTCAGTATATCCAACATTTTGTTCGGCATAATTCCATAAACAAAAGCCTATATAGGTATACTCCTGGCTCGATCCAAATGAAGGAATCTGCATTTGGTAAACTCAGGTACGGGCCGGCCTACGGAAAGCCCAATTACGAGAACCCCAAACCTTAACAACTCGCACAAATAGAAGCTCAGACCCGCGACAGCTTAATTAAAAGGACAATCTAAATTTTTAAGTCTTATTTGGCGTAGGATTTGACAACTTAGTGTAATCTGAATTTAAAATTGAATGTGTGTAGCTAAGATTGATAAAAAAAAAAGAATGGTGGAAAAGAATGTGGAGCCAAGTATTATTATTGGCCCTGGAAATGAATCACAAGGGGTATCTTCGAGTATAAAACAACAAACTTAATTATTATTACAATTTACGAACAAAACATGATCAAGCTACAACATTAATTCACACGTCAACTTTTTCATAATTTTTGACCAAAAACCTTTTTCATAATTTTTGACCAAAAACCTTTTTCATAATTATGTCTTGTGATCGGCTCTGCATATATGTATTTCATTTATCTTGAGAGAAGAAGTGGTTGATGGAAGGCATGATTTCCGGCGGGCGGGTGCGGAGGAACTTGCGGAGGCCGTGCTCCGTGTACTTCTCTCCCTCCTCTTCATTTTCCAGCACCGCCATTCGACGGTGAGCTTTGTTGATTCTGCAAGTTAATGAACCACTTCATAAGTAATACATATTAGTGTATAAGCTGCAACTGCAGCATGACTGATCATGGTGCATAGCACCTGATCTAAAGCCTTATTTAATTGGTGACATCTGTCCTAGGCACTAGTGTGTGTGTGAGTGCTAGCATGGCAGGTTGTTCTAACTGTTTCAAGTGAGGTGTGTGTGTGTGTTTCTTTGTGAGCAAGAAAAGAGAGAAAACCGTGTGGATGATGCTATGTGGCCTCCTATGATTCTGTGAGTGTAAAAAAGGATCAATGAGTGTTGTAATCAATTAAGAAAATCAGTGCATACGGTTGTGACTCTCTCTAGAAGGAGAGAGCACTAAGATCACTCAGAAAATCTGATTGATGCATTTCTACGAACACTTTGTGTGCATTAAGAAAGATCAATAGAACAGTGTCATCACTGTGATCAAAACCTTTCCCTCTTCAATTCAAATCAAATACAGAAGTAAACACAACCTAAAAACTAACCTAAACCATTCGATTTCAGCTAAGGAGTAAAGAGGAGAAGTATACCTCACTGAGAACACCATCGCAGGTTCTCTGCACCAAGCTCCCGTGCTTTCTTCCCTGCGATCCTCTGGGGTATCTGAAACCAACATGGTATCAGAGCATTCAGGGTTATGATCTGAGTGCTGGGACGTGATCGGAGACTGTGTGATAAAGTTTAGTTGTTGCTGAAACTGAAATGGCTGGAGCTGGAACAAATGAGCTAAGGGCTCCTATTTTTTATGGAAACAATTATGAGTTTTGGAGCATCAAAATGAAGACTCTGCTACGAGCACAAGATCTGTGGGAGTTAGTCAACAGAGGTATAAACACAGATCCAGAAGGTGCTGAGGGAGCAATGGTGGTGCCTACAAGGGCTGATCTGATCAGAGATGCCAGGGCACTGGGATTTATCCAAAACTCTGTTGTGGATTCTATTTTTTCAAGAATTGCAAATGAAGAAAGTTCCAAGGCTGCTTGGGATCTACTTAAGAGGGAATTTCGTGGAGATCAAAATGTTAGATCAGTTAAACTTCAAGGTTTAAGAAGGGATTTTGAATATATGAGAATGAAGGATGATAAATCACTAAGTACATACCTATCTAGATTGTATATGATTGTGGATCAGATGAGAACCTATGGAGAAGATATAAAAGAAGCTAGAATGGGACGGAAAATTCTCATTAGCTTAACTAAACCTTATGATCCAATAGTGTCGATTCTGGAAGAAACTAAAGATCTAGATGAGGTTAATGTACAGGAGCTAATTGCTTCTATAAAAGCCTATAATCAGAGGCTAGAACTGCATTATGAGAATACTGTGGAAAAGGCTTTCTCTAGCATGCATCTAGGAGTTTCCTCCAGTTCAAACAAGCCTAAGTTCTTTTCTAAAAGTGGCACTAAACCTTGGGTCAAGAAGTCTGATCAACAGGCCAGAAGTGATTTCTGTGGTCAGCCTAGAGAAGAGAACAGAAATGGGAGTGACTCTAAACCCATGTGTAGTGTGTGCAACAGAAAGCATTATGGAAACTGCTGGTTTAAAACCAGGAAATGCTTCAAGTGCAATAAGATGGGACACTATGCCAAGGATTGCAGGAGCAAGGAGAAGGCAAATCTTGCACAACATGCAGAGGAAGATGGAACACTGTTCTATGCTTGTCATTCGGTTACAACCACAAAGAATGCAGATACTTGGTACCTTGACAGTGGCTGCAGTAACCATATGACTTCTGATGAGTCTGTTTTGATAAATTTGGATAGAACCTTGAAGTGCAGAGTGAAGATGGGCACATGGGAGTTAGTAGAGGTCAAGGGAAAGGGTACTTTGGTTATCAAGACTCAGAATGGTGACAAAATGATCAGAGAAGTGATGCTGGTACCAGGTTTAGATGAAAACTTGTTGAGTGTGGGACAAATGGTTGAACACGATTACAACCTTGTGTTTGAAGGAAGGAAGGCTACTATATATGATAAGGGTCGGGAAATAGCATGTGTTGCTATGACAGGGAACAAATGTTTTCCACTGTCCTTCCAGAAAATCATACCAGTGGCAAAGCTTGCAGTTGAAGAAGATGGCACCTGGTTATGGCACAGGAGATTTGGGCATCTAAACCATGCAAGTTTGAGCACTTTGGTTAAAGATGAGATGGTGATTGGATTGCCTAATCTATCTAAGAAGGAGGATTGCTGTGAATGGTGTGTTTTTGGGAAGCAGCATGTTGAGAGCTTTGACAAGAGTGGAGCCTGGAGATCAACTAGGCTACTGGAACTTGTTCACACTGACGTCTGTGGACCTATGCAGACTCAGACTCAAAGTGAAAACAAGTATTTTCTAACTTTCATAGATGATTACTCAAGAATGTGCTGGGTCTACTTTCTTTGGCATAAATCTGGGGTGTTCAATGCCTTTAAGAAGTTCAAATCCATGGTTGAACTTCAGACTGATTGCAAGATTAAGAAGATAAGAAGTGATAGAGGAGGTGAATACATGTCTCAGGAGTTTCTGGATTTCTGTGAGGAGCTGGGAATACAAAGACAGTTCACTGTTTCCTACAGTCCACAACAAAATGGTGTGGCTGAAAGGAAAAACAGAACGATTGTTGAAATGTCCAAAGCAATGCTCCATGACAAGAAGGTGCCCTATGAATTCTGGGCAGAAGCTGTGAACACGGCTGTTTATTTACTTAACAGATGTCCTACTAAAGCTATCAAGAAGAAGACACCATTTGAAGTATATAGTGGAAGGAAACCTGGGGTGAATCATCTAAGGGTTTTTTGTAACAACCCGTCCCGAGAGCCGGGATTAGTAGACTAATTAAGGTGTGATTAGTGAGGGTAATCGGCAGTTAGGTGGTCCCGATAGGTCCATGAGCCTAGAATGACGATTTTACCCCTGGTTCGGGCAAAAACGTTGACTTTTAGTTCGGGTGGTCCGATGGAATTTAACTGGTGATTAGGACGTAGTTTAGGACGTCACGAATCCATAGGCAGGTGGCACGACCGATTTCGACATCCGAGGAGGAAGTTGTGATGTTCGGAAGGTAAAGGGTATTATCGTAATTTTGGTAAAATAGGGGGAAAAGTTGACCGTACGAGTTTTGGTATGTTGACCGAGGACGGTTAGGTAGATCTCACTGTCCTGAGTTCGATGACAAGCGGCACGTATTCATCGGACTTACGAGGTGTGAGATACGGGTCTAGAAGGGTAGTGGCAAAACCGTAAATATGAGTTAAAAAGAAGGGTAATTTAGTCTTTTTGCACCTTGGGATTTGTGCAGAAAGAAGCAGATGAAGGGTTGAGATTGGGCCACATGGGTGAGAGAGAATGGGGGATGGTGACATGTGGCAATTGTGTAGAGGGTTCTGGTTGAATCCTGTACATACACGGCCCAAATAACTGGGGTGCAACCGTGCCCGTGTTCGTGATTGTACGCAGAAGGAAACAGAAACAGGGTGAGGCGGTGAGGAAAAATTGAAGACTGATTGTGGTGGTTGATGAGTTCTGGTGAGTGAGTGAGGGACGGGAGATCGAAGGGAAGCTAGTGAGTTGGTTGAGAGGTGCAGCGGGTGTGTGTGTGAGAGCTGCGGGCTACGGGAAAATCAGGGGGAAACTCAGGGAGGAAAACAGAGAGTTGGACGGTGGTGCAGCCGTGATCGATCACTCGAGGTCAGCGGACGTGCTCAGAGGACGGAGGAAGACAGGAGGAGCTACTGCCTCACGGCTGAGCTCGCGACGACGATCGGAGGACATTTAATTTCTCATCCTCTTCTACTTGTTCTGTTTAGCCGTTGAGTTTCAAGTCGAGAGTCGTGAGTCTAGAGGTCGAATTAAGGTTCATAAGCAGGTCTAGGGGACTCAGTGGAGGTCTGGGATTCTATTGGTTAGGTTGCCGTGACGGAGGAGTACACGGCGGAGGTTAGCACGACGGGAGTACCTGTGTGCTCTGTTTTGCCGTCGATGTTCGAACCCAAAATCGTGAAGTTTGGGAGTGAATCGACAGTTAGGGTGAGTTGGGTTAGGTTCAGTAAGGCCCTAGGAAGAGTCTGGGACAGTCACCGTGACGGGGGGTGATCGGAGTGGCTGGATCGTGAAACAGGGGAGTTTGGCCGTCTGGTTTCGAGCTTAAGTCGACGGGATTGGGGCTGTGTCGAGGTTAGAGGAGTTGGGGAATGAATAGTTTGGATTTGGACGAAGCTGTGGGTGAAGAAAGGAGGGGAAATAGTGGCCGGACGGTGGAGATTGGTTTTCGCCGGTCTGAGTTGCAGACCACTGTGCTGAACCGGGTTTGTTCGAGGTTAGGGATGCACTGTAGCAGCGCGTGAGGTTCACGCGCAGCCCCTTTGGGCAGCGCGTGGGGGCGCGTGCGGCGGCGGTTGGGAAGACGATCAACATGGTTTTTGGTCTAGGAGTTATGGCGAGTTCAATGGAATTGGTTTCGGGTCAATCGGACGTCGAATCGAAGTAGTTCCGCGAGGGTGAAGGTTTAGGGTCCCGGGTTATTACGCTTTCGATTCGGGGAATTTTGAGGGAATTTAGGTGAACTTTCATAGACGTGTTAGTAACGTAATTTGACGGTTGTTGACAGGATCGGGATGTCCCGAGGAAGCCGAGGAATGTGCAGGACGTTCAGGACGCGAGTAGGGCGCGGTACTGTGAGTGGACCCCTTCTCTAAACTCGAGCATGCATAACTGTTTTCTATAATTGTTTTATGGTTTTAATCATAATTCTATGTTTATCGAATATGTTTTGGTTGGGTTTACGTTATTGCACGTTTTTCGAGGAAATCGGTTTTTAGCACGTTTTACAAGGAATGGTTGGTTTCTGAAATTGATGCTATGGTTTTGGGATTTCAAATGATAAGTGGTTTTCAATGATTATACAGGGATTTTGGAACATGATTTCGATGAGTAAAGGTTTTCGGTTTTAGAAACGAATTTCGGAAAAAGGGTTGGTTTTTCAAGTGGAAAAGTGGATTCCGGATTTGGGTTCGGAATGACGGTTCTGAACGCCGGAAGGGCTTCGGACCGGGGATTTCGGATTCGGGTTGGATGTGAATTCAGAAATGGTTTTCAACTGGTTTTGGATTGGATTTTCTGGATCTGGATATTGGGTTTAAAGACCCGGATATTGTGATTGACGGGGGACGGGCCCGGATTGAGTTTAAAGACTCGGGAGTTTAAAGACTCGGATATATTGATTTTCCCCCGTAGGCCTTGAGTTTAAAGACTCGGGAGTTTAAAGACTCGGATATGATTAAGGCCTGGATTGAGTTTAAAGACTCGAGAGTTTAAAGACTCGGATAGGTCCAGCAGGTTTGATCGGGAAATGATGATTTGAGCTTTATGGTTTCTGATACGGTTTCTGACACTTATGCTATGATTTCTATAACTGTTTTATAGTGTTTCTGTTTCTTATGATGTTTTATGAGAATTGATTTATAACTGTGTTAATAACTGTTGGTTATGCATGTGGTTTCAAAACGGAGGGTTAAACTCGGTTTTCTGATAAATGGTTTTAGAAAAACTTTTCTTTTATTATGGTCCACTCACACCTTCTGTTTTAAATTGCCCTCCAGGTTGTGGAGCTAGCGCGGGGTCTTGACGTCGAGGCAGTGTCCGAGGCATAGAAGTCACGCGAGGGATCCCGGAGTGGTTTAAGTTTTCCGCGTGCGTGTAATTATTATCGATTTTTATTTCCTTGTATTTCGTACTATGCTCTGTAAAACTTTAACTTCGGGATATTTTTGTTTACTTACTCCTGCGTCTGGCTGGGTTTGAGTGAGTCTTACTTGGGTTTTGTGTCGGGGAGTCAGACGGGAGCAGGATTTACCTCGGGTTTCGGGGTGAAACCGGGGCGGGTCCTGACATTTTTGGAGCAGTGTGCTACTTTCACATCCCTAATAAGCTTAGGCAGAAACTGGATTCCTCAGCCTCAAAAGGAATTTTCATGGGATATGGCAGTTGTGAGAAGGGTTACAGGGTTTACTTCCTAGAAACAAGGAAAATTGTGGTTTCTAGGACTGTGACTTTCAAAGAAAAAGCCATTTGGGACTGGAAAACAAGTTCGGAGTTTAGTGTGACACTTCACTTTGAAGAAACTGATGATGTTCCTACTGTGACAGATCAAACAGATGTTGATCAGGTGCAAGACACTCAAGAAGACCAGGAAGATGAAAGTGATACAGAGGCTAGTAATACTCCTATCAAGATGAGAAGTCTGAATGAAATTTATGCACGGTGTCATGTAGCCATAATTGAACCAGAAGGTTACCAAGATGCAGTGAAGGATCTAGCATGGCAGAAGGCAATGCAAGAAGAAATAGAGATGATTGAGAAGAATGACACCTGGAAACTGGTTGACAGACCAACAGACAAATCGGTGATTGGTGTTAAATGGGTTTATAAAACCAAGTTGAATCTAGATGGCTCAATTCAAAGATTCAAGGCTAGGTTGGTTGCAAAGGGGTATGCTCAGAAACCAGGGATTGATTTCAATGAGACCTTTGCTCCTGTTGCAAGGTTAGACACAATCAGAACTTTGATTGCTCTAGATGCACAAAAGGAGTGGAAACTGTTTCAGCTTGATGTAAAATCAGCCTTCCTAAATGGGGTGCTTGAGGAAGAGGTTTATGTTGACCAGCCTGAGGGATTTGAAAAATAAGGACAGGAAGACAAAGTCTACAAGTTGGAAAAAGCACTATATGGTTTGAAACAGGCACCAAGGGCCTGGTATGGTGAGATCAATTCCTATTTACTGTCTTGTGGATTTCAAAGGAGTGCAAGTGAGGCAAATTTGTACCTAAAGGTCAAGCAGGATGAAGGAACTTTGATGGTATCCATCTATGTAGATGACATAATCTATACAGGTGACAGTGAGTCTATGATGCAGAATTTCAAGGAGGAAATGATGGAAAGATATGAGATGACAGATCTGGGTTTGTTGCACCATTTCTTAGGAATGGGAATTCTGCAGATTGAATCAGGAATTTACATTCATCAGAGGAAATATGCCTCTACACTACTAGAGAAGTTTGGCTTGAAAGGTTGTAAGCATGTAAGTGTTCCCCTAGCAGCTAATGAGAGGTTGTAGAAAGAGGATGGCAGTGAGCCTGCTGATGAACAGGTCTACAGGCAGTTGGTAGGTAGTCTGTTATATTTAACTGCAACAAGACCTGACATTATGTATGCATCTAGTCTATTATCTAGATTCATGCATAATCCTACCAAGAAACATCTTGGGACAGCCAAGAGAGTACTAAGGTACATACAGGGAACACTGGATTATGGGCTGGAATACAGGAAAGGGCAGACTGCTACTCTAATTGGTTATTGTGATAGTGACTGGGGAGGTTCAGAAGATGACAGCAGGAGTACCTCAGGGTATGCATTCACCTTTGGCAGTGGCATTTTCTCCTGGGCCTCTGTTAAGCAGAGTAGTGTTTCCCTATCCACTGCAGAAGCAGAATATGTGTCTGCAGCAGAAGCCACAACTCAGGCCATTTGGCTGAGATTTGTTCTAAAAGATTTCGGGGAAGAGCATCTAAGTCCTACAGCCTTAATGTGTGACAATATGTCAGCAATTGCAATGGCTAAAAATCCCGTGTTTCATCAAAGGACAAAACACATTAACAGAAAATATCACTACATTAGGGAAGCAATCCAAAATGGTGACATCCTGCTGAACTACTGCAAGTCTGAGGAGCAGCTAGCTGATATTGACAGGACCCGTCCCAACGGGACGTCAAAAACAGTGCCCGGTCCTGCTCCCGTCTGACAAGTCAACTAAAGGTCCAGAACTACCCTTCAGTGCTTGTTAGACAAGGGATAACTGCGCTGATTTCTGCTGCTACCTCTGCCTCACGATCAGTCCCGAACGTTGTACCACGGTCTGGAGGGTCACAAAACATAAAAGGTGTGAGTGGACAAAAATGACTTCTGATAAAAACATTTGCCAAAATTACATTCTTACCCTCCAGTTTTCACAAACTTGCATGCATAGTATAAACATGAGTAATAGTATGAAATCATTCTCGTATGAACAGTGGACCGAATAAAATCAAAACATATTTTCCCATGGTCCGTAAAACTCATGTTCACCAAATCAGTTCGTGTTCTAAAACATCAAATCCCGGCTCTTAGGCCAAACATGTGAAAACATAATCACCTGGCCCCAAGGGCCAAAAATCCGTACTCAATACCAATACATCATCACAATCAATACCAATCAGCACTATTCATAAGTGCACAATAAATATATCAATCAATCCAATCAATCCGCACTTCTCACAAGTACACAAAATATCATACAATCACATCTGCACTACTCACAAGTGCACAATCAATCAAACCGCACTACTCACAAGTGCTGCACTACGCGTAGGCCAATATCCAGTCACTCTCTCGGGAACAGACATCTCTGGGCTCAACCCCCTCGGGCTCAGTCACCTCTGGGCGAACACATCCCCAGGTTCAGACACCTCCGAGTGGTACATCCAGGCTCAGTCTCATCCGAGAAGCTGACTATCATAGGATCAACTCCCGATCCTACAATCACATCCACCAAGCTCCGGTCGTCTGGGTAATCCCCCCAAGCTCCAACCGTTTGAGAATATCACAATCACAATATAAACCATCTCGGGAATTACATCCCAAAACATTTCAATCAAATCTTGACTCCATACAACGTCCAGATCATCCCCGACTGGGTCTCAAACCCAAAATACCATTTTCACGTAAACCGATAAAATCACATTTTAAAACAATATAATAATCCAGAAATCATCATGGACTTACGAACTAAGTCAAAGTATCACTTTAGAAATCATTTAGACTCCGGGCCTAGGCCCAAAACATCATTTTCACTTTCCTCGTAAAACGTGCCCGAAAGACTGATTAAAATAATCATAAATCACAATAAATCGTTAATTTCACAAATTCACAAGTGACTCCAAATCCGAGTCAAAATTACCATTCACTTGGGTTCTCACGCCCAAAATAACATTATCACGCAAATCCATGCGTTGCAACCTTCGTTGCCATTTTCACTTAAATCCACGAAATTGACCCTTGACTCATTCCCGAGTCACCACATCATTTTTCAATCCATGACTCAATAATCCGAGTCCAACCATTATTTTCTATCAATTTTAATCCCGGACTCATAAACCAAGTCCAAACATCATTTTTACCAAATTTCGTAATTTCTCGAAAATCGCCCAAAAATAATAATATAATAATCATAAAACCGAGAAATTACCGGATTGAAACATAAATCGTGCCCAAGCATATCAAATCATATAATAAAGCATTTTAAACCATATATGCATGCATCACGGTTAGAAAACAAAGTCCACTCACACACACCGTCCAAAACGGTCCGTTTCCGAGCTGCACGTTTTTCCGTAAATTCTGGAAATCACAACTCCTGTCCAACATCATTATAGAAGGTTACTAACATCTCAAAATACATCATATAATTTTCCCCAATTTTTCCGGAATTTAAATACGTATTTAACTCGTAAAACAAAACTTCGGATACGCGGAACATTATCGAAACAATATCCGATTTCCTCGAAACCAACGTTAAAATGTTCGTTACACTGAGAGGATCAAAAGTCATGTTGACCTCACCTTGAGACTAGGCCGGACGCGCCCTCACGCGCCGCCGTGAGTGGCTACGCGTGAAACCCACGCGCCTGCTACAGTGTCGCCGTTCCTACCCGTTTGTCTGGTAAACGGGTCTCTTTTGCCCGCGAACAGACCCGGTTAATTTCCTCTAACCTCACGATCGAAGATGGTCACTCGAAGAACATCCGGCCATTGTTCATCATTCGAAGTCCTTCAATGTCACACGATTTCCTTCAATTGATTCATCAAGAAGCTTGAACAGACTCTGTTAAACATTTTCCCCAACTCAATTGCATCAATTCATGGCTCAAACTCCACGACTCAAGCTCAAAATTTCAGAAAGCTTCCTTCCTCAGTTCTACCTCAAATCGACCTCAATTCAACTTCGTTCCTTCTACAAAATTGATCGTAGCAATCCCAGAAGACTAAAACTGAACCCAATTTCGATCAGCACGGCTCAAAGCTTCCAATTCGAATTTCCCTCCCAAAAACCAAATTTTCGATTCTCAGTTTCATTCTCCCTCTCAATCCCCCGTGTTTACCCAGTTGAGTTAGTCTCAACAAGCACTCGATTTTGCCCTCAAAACCAGTTAGAGAAGGCAGCTAACTCTCTCCAATTTGCTTCCCAAATTTTTACACGGTTTGAAGAATAAAGGAGATTAATGGAGGAATTAAAAATAATTAGGATTAATTAATTAATAAAACATAATAATTATGTTTTCCCCAAAACATGGGATCTGGTTTCATGCCTGAATTTAGGGGATGAGTGACACTTGTCACTCATCCAAGTTTGTTCAGTCACCGGGTACTGTTCATATTAAAATATTATTTTAATCCCGGTTCGTTCGGTAAACCGAGCCCGATTCCGTGACCATAACTTCGTCGTCGAATCTCCGATTTCTGCATGCCGCCTGTCGTTGGATTCGTATCGACAAGACCTACGTAACGGTCCTTGGCCCTCGTCCACCGGATCTCCCGATCAAAAAGTCAACATTTGGCCCCTAATATGCCAAATTACCAAAATACCCCTCAACTTCCGAACGCCATAACTTTTTCCTCGAATGTCGGAATCGAACGTGCCACCTGTCTATGAACTCGTGACATCCCGAACTACGTCACAGACATCGGTCAAAGTCCATTTGACCTCCCGAACTAAAAGTCAACATTTTACCCACGCTACGGGCAAAACGATCATTTTGCACGTTTCGTCCGATTTCACTCAACTAATCCCCGATTAGTCATTCCAAATCATAATTAATTAATATTCAATCCCGATATTTGGGACGGGTCATTACAGATATCTTCGTCAAACCACTTCCTAAAGTCAGATTTAACTATCTAAGATCTTTACTTGGGGTAAAGATAGTTAGCAGCTTAGGAGGAAGTGTTAGTGTATAAGCTGCAACTGCAGCAGGACTGATCATGGTGCATAGCACCTGATCTAAAGCCTCATTTAATTGGTGACATCTGTCCTAGGCACTAGTGTGTGTGTGAGTGCCAGCATGGCAGGTTGTTCTAACTGTTTCAAGTGAGGTGTGTGTGTGTGATTCTTTGTGAGCAAGAAAAGAGAGAAAACCGTGTGGATGATGCCATGTGGCCTCCTATGATTATGTGAGTGTAAAAAAGGATCAATGAGTGTTGTAATCAATTAAGAAAATCAGTGCATACTGTTGTGACTCCCTCTAGAAGGAAAGAGCACTAAGATCACTCAGAAAATCTGATTGATGCATTTCTACGAACACTTTGTGTGCATTGAGAAAGATCAATAGTACAGTGTCATCACTGTGATCAAAACCTTTCCCTCTTCAATTCAAATCAAATACAGAAGTAAACACAACCTAAAAACTAACCTAAACCATTCGATTTTAGCTAAGGAGTAAAGAGAAGAAGTATACCTCACTGAGAACACCATAGCAGGTTCTCTGCACCAAGCTCCCGTGCTTTCTTCCCTGCGATCCTCTGGGGTATCTGAAACCAACAATACACACATACATTCAAATCAATAATTAAGGCCCTCTAATTATATTTAAACTAATAATTATTTTTATAAAATTTGCACCTGACATCTGGATTGAGGAGCACATTCATTGTCAAATGAAATGCACACAAACTTGTCACAAATCCCATCGCCGCCATTAGTGGGTATACCTAAGTAAACATCCCGCACAAATATCGTCAAATTAATAATCCAAAACTACTAACTGTAAACTAAAAACGAAATGATTATTTGAAGAGCGTTTCATATGTTGGGGAAAATAATAAAATAGAAATAATAACTCAATCCATAAAAGGATAAATATGCAAGGAAATAAAAGAGTAAAAAATAAAGAACACCGGATATAACATGGTTCGACAATATGACTACGTCCACAGGACAACAATAACAAGAACCTCCACTAATGAAATTAGGGGCACAAAGAAATACACAACTTCAAGAACACTACTTGAATGAAACTCTCTCTCTTACACTTGTTTTGTTACCAACACTACAACACTCAACACTCTCAACTTGGAGTGGGCACTCTTCACTCTCTACTTGGAGGAAGATGTTTCTCTTAGATGAGATTGATAGAATGAGCAAATGACCTCTCCTTATATAGGCCAAGGAGGAACCATTTAGATGTTTTCATTAATACTTCAACCACCCACCTACTTCATTTATGGATCCCACTTACCTACAACCACTTACTTTATTTTGAATCCCATTTACCTACAACCACCTACTTCATTTTGGATCCCACTTATCTACAACCACCTACTTCATTTATGAATCCCACTTACCTACAACCACTTACTTCATTAATACTCCAAACAACATTTTGTAGATATATTTGAAGTTTGGGCTTGGATATTTTACAATCTCCCCCTCCAGGACAACTAGGTCAAAACGACATGACTTCTACTTGAAGTCCATTCCAGCGGATTTGCTGCAATACTCCAACTTCTGTTGCGTAACAACTTTTGTCAACATATCTAAAGTGTTCTTGTTGGTGTGAATTTTCCTCAACTGGAAAAGTTTCTTTGATACTGCATCTCGAATCCAATGATAACGGAGATTAACGTGCTTCGTGCGAGGATGGTACAAGGAATTTTTACTTAAATGAATAGCACTCTGACTATCACAATGCACCACATAACTTTCTTGTTTCACACCCAATTCTTGAATGAACCTCTGCAGCCAAATCATCTCCTTGCCTACTTCATTTGCAGTAATATACTCAGCTTCAGTGGTGGATAATGCAACACATTTTTGTAACTTGGACTGCCATGAAACAGCTCCCCTTGAAAAGGTGAATAAGTATCCAGAAGTGGATTTTTTAGCATCAAGGTCTCCTGCCAAGTCTGCATCCGTGAAACCTTCTAACACCAGTTTTGATCCACCAAAGCACAAGAACAACTTTGAAGTGCCTCTCAAATATCTGAGTATCCACTTGACTGATTTTCAATGCTCTCTGCCAGGGTTAGAGAGATACCTACTAACAACACCAATTGCATGTGCTATATCTGGTCGAGTACAAACCATAGCATACATAAGACTACCAACAGCTGATGAGTAGGGAATACCTACCATCTTGTCCATATCCTGTGTAGTTGGGCATAACCTTCTGCTTAACTTGAATTGATTACCTAGAGGTGAGTTCATTGGCTTAGTTTCTTTCATGTTGAACCTCTCAAGCACTCGTTCAACGTACCTTTCCTGTGATAACCATAGCTTCTTCGCCTTCCTGTCACGAGTGATCTTCATGCCCAAAATCTGCTTAGCTGGACCTAAGTCTTTCATATCAAATGATTTTGATAAATCTGACTTCAACTTGTGAATCATAGCAACATCGTGCCCCACAATCAACATATCATCAACATAGAGCAATAAAATGATGAAGTTACCTCTGGTGAACTGCTGGATATACACACATTGATCGACATCTGTTCTCTTGTACCCATGACCCAACATGAATGAGTCAAACTTCTTGTACCATTGCCTCGACGCCTGCTTTAGCTCGTACAAGCTTTTCTTCAACTTACAAACCATGTGTCCTTTTCTCTCAACTCAAAACCTTATGGATGCTCCATGTAAATTTCTTCTTCCAAATCACCATGCAGAAATGTTGTCTTCACATCCAACTGCTCCACCTCAAGATCCATGCTAGCTGCCATGCCCAGAATAACTCGGATAGAAGTCATCTTAACCACTGGTGAGAATATCTCGTTGAAATCGACTCCTTCCTTCTGCCCAAAACCCTTGACAACCAAGCGAGCCTTGAACTTTGTCAACTGCTTATTCTCATCCCTCTTCAACTTGAGCACCCACTTATTTTTGAATGCTTTTCTGCTTTTAGGAAGTTCCACCAACTCATAGGTGTCATTTTTCAATAAAGACTTAATCTCAGACTTCATTGCCAACATCTATTTTTCATTGTCTGCATGAGTCTTTGCCACCTCAAAATTTTCAGGCTCTCCATCGCCAGTTAATAGAATGTATCTGGAATGCGGGTCATCCCCATCACTGGTCGTGAGAATATACTGTGAAGAAGGATACTTAGTATTCGGCTTTGACACTCTGTTTGATTTACGAACTGGTACTTGGAAAATCTCTGGTTGGGCCTCCTGGCTTGGCTCCCCCTGAATTTGATCATCCTGATCATCATCTTCAGGTTCAGACACTATCTCAGCACCTCGTGCTTCAGCCATATCAGGAATGTCTTCATGTATAACCTCTTGAGCTCTGCCACTGGGTTCTTGTTGTAGCGGTGATGAATCATAGGTGAGTTGACCTGCATTTTTAACTGTCTCCTTATCAAAATCTGCCACGGTCTGATCTTCAAAGAAGTGTACATTTTTTCTTCTGAATAGCTTGTTGTTCTTTGGATCCCACATGCGGTAGCCCATTTCTTCATTGTCATACCCAAGAAAGATGCACGGTGTGCCTTTGTCATCTATCTTTAATCTTTTCTCGTCGGATACATGTGCAAATGCTTTGCACCCAAACACTTTCAAGTGTGAATATGAAATGCTTCTACCGATCCATACGCATTCGGGAGTCTCAACGTTCAATGGTACACTTGGTGATCGGTTGATAAGGTAACAAGCGGCTGACACATCTTCGGCCCAAAAACTCTTTGATAGATTGGTTGTCTTCAGCATGCACCTGACTTTCTCCAGAATGGTGTGGTTCATCCTTTCAGCTACACCATTATGTTGTGGGGTGCCAGGAATTGTCTTTTCATGCCTAATGCCATACGTCGAATAGTAATCTTTGAACTCGTTCGAAATGTACTCTCCCCATTGTCGCTACGGATACATTTGAGGGCTCTCCGAGTCTCCCTCTCCACCATGACATGAAACTGCTTGAAGGTTTTGAATACCTGGCCTTTTGATTTCAACAAATATACCCAAACCTTTCGTGAAGAATCATCAATAAATGTGACAAAATATCTATTACCACCTAGTGATTTAACTTCCATAGGGCCACAAACATCAGAATGTACTAGGTCTAATATTTTTTCTTTTCTTGTGAAGGTACCAGAAAAATTGACTTGATTTTGTTTGCCATATAAACAATAATCACAAGAGTCGAGTGAGGTACCTTTGGCAAAGGGAATGAGAGACTTCTTTGCCAAAACTTGCAATCCATTCTCACTCATGTGGCCTAATCTCTTGTGCCATAGATTTGGAGGAGAATCGTCCGCGACATTCAACTCTCCTTTGCAAACTTTCCCATATGTCTTGTAAAGGGTGCAGTACAACTTCCCTCTAGCGATGACTAGCGATCCCTTGGTAAGCCTCCACTTTTGATCCCCCCCATGATGATGGAACCCTTGTTGATCAAGCACGCCGGTTGACATTAGATTGAGACGTAAACCAGGAACATGTCTCACATCTTTCAATAACAGCTTGTTGCCCAAATTAGTCTCGAACAAAACATCACCTTTTCCTCATATCTTGGAATAGCTATCATTGCCCATCTTCACTTCCCCAAAGTCTCCGGCTTTGTATGTGGTGAAGAACTCCGAGTGCGTCGTGGCATGGAAAGGTGCTCCAGAATCAACTACCCAAATTTTTTTTTTATCTTCATCAGCATGTAGGCAATCACTGTCAAGAGACAACAACTCACATGCTTGACTGGACACAGTAGCGGTAGCTGCAATATTGGTTGTGTCCTTCTTCTTTTGGTAGGTTGAGCCATCTTTCACATCCTTCTTGTTATTCTTTAGTTTGTTGCAATTCTTCAGCATGTGGCCATAGAGATTGCAATTATGACACCTTCCATTGAATCGTGTCCTCAAACGGCTTGCACTTCTTCCACGATCTCTACTGAGACCTTTACTCTTACTCCTTCCTCTATTCTCCGCCACAAAGACTTGGCTACTATCGGAACTTGAGAACTTCCTCCTTGTCTCTTCATTGAACATGTTGTCTTTAACATTATCCATAGATAACACACCATTGAGAGCAGAGTTACTTACAGTAATGACAAAGGTCTCCCAGCCGTCGGGCAAAGATCCAAGAAGCAACAACACTTGAAGCTCATCCGTGATCTTCATGTCCATCGTGGCCAATTGATTGACAGTGCTTTGGAAGTTGTTGAGGTGCCCAGTCACCCTTACGCCCTCCTTATACTTCATGTTGACAAGCTTCTTAATGAGAAACGCTTTCTTCGAGGCGGTCTTTTACTCGAACAATGACTTTAACTTCAACCAAAGAGCTTGGACGTTAGTCTCGTTGGACACATGGTGGAACACATTATCATCCACCCATTCACGAATGTGACCAATAGCCTTGCGATTCAACTTCTTCCATTCAGCATCTCTCATATTCTTAAGCTTGCCTTGCTCTCCTTCTATGGGCTCATGCAGATCCTTGCAATAGAGAATGTCCTCCATTCTCGACTTCCATGTAATCCAATTGGAGTGGTTGAGTCGAACCATGGTACTACTTGAGCCTTCCATTCTAACTCTCAACGAACCTGGAGCTCTGATACTACTGTTGGGGAAAATAGTAGAATGGAAATAATAACTCAACCCACAAAAAGGATAAATATTCAAGGAAATAAAAGAGCAACAAATAGAGAATACCGGATATAACGTGGTTCAGAAATATGCCTACGTCCACGGGACAACAACAACAAAAACAACAAAAACCTTCATTAATGAAATTAGGGGTACAAAGAGATGCACAACTTCAAGAACACTACTTGAAGGAAATTCTCTCTCTTACACTTGTTTTGCTACCAACACTACAACACTCAACACTCTCAACTTGAAGTGGACACTCTTCACTCTTTACTTGGAGGAAGATGTTCCTCTTAGATGAGATTGATAGAATGAGCAAATGACCTCTCCTTATATAGGCCAAGGAGGAACCATCTAGATGCTTTCATTAATACTTCATCCACCCACCTACTTCATTTATGGATCCCACTTACCTACAACCACTTACTTCATTTTGGATCCCATTTACCTACAACCACCTACTTCATTTTGGATCTCACTTACCTACAACCACCTACTTCATTTATGGATCCCACTTACCTACAACCACTTACTTCATTAATACTCCAAACAACATTTTGTAAATATATTTGAAGTTTGGACGTGTATATTTTACATCATGAAACCGACCAAAACTTGCTCACCTGTGGCTTAATCCAACGCCCCATGAGATCAGTTCAGTTGAAGGTGTTCTTCTCTAGCTCAAGACTTGGGAGAGATTACTTGACAGAGACAGCATGTAAAGGTATATTTGATGTTATATTTTTTTCTTACTATTACATTGGATTTCCATGTGCTCTATGTATATATTGTGTTACGTGGGTAGATCGTAACGGTCAGATATGGGAATTTTGAGATATTACTGTGGGCTTCCATAGACTTTGACTGCCAAAAACCAGTGGCTTAGCCTCTGGGTTTCTAAATTCTTTACTTGGAAATGAGCCAATTGGCAATGTGGCCTTCTTTCTCATTCTGGACCTGCATTTGTGAACATGGCCTTCATGGAAGATAATGGTGTGCGATACCACTTTTTAGAAACCAATAGATGAGACTCGTTACTTTTGAAGTGGGACTAAATGTAGCTCTAACCTAAGCCACCAAATTCGAACAATATGGTCCTTGATTCCCACCCTATCCAATATCCAAAGCAACACAAAAGTAAATATGGCCCTAGAATTCCCATCCAGTCTTCATCAAGACATTCAGTAGACTGAAGAATGTGAGCTTTGCTGAAGTTGGAGTTTTTTGTTGTTGTTAATAAGTTGAAGTTCAAGCTTTGGCTACACTCGTTTCAACAAATGCAATAAAACTCAATGAATGAATTTGATTAATTTAGGGTTATTTATTGACCCAACCCAATAACTTATGCATTAGCTCACAACCAGTGGATGCATACATCTAACCTTCCAATTCATTAATCTCAGTATCCTAGCCTTGAAGCTTTTTCAAATGGAATGAACCCATGTAGAGTTCTTCATCAAACTTGCTGATGGAATAAATGGTTAATGATAATAATTCAATGCCTGAAAACGAGTAGAAACTAAACCCAAAAGCAGACCATTCTTTTCTGCTGAAGCAAAGTCAATATTCAATTAAACTCTTTTAAATGCAAAGAGCAGTTGGGAGGTCTCTCTCTCTCACCTTCATGTGCAACTCGGATCCATCGTTGAGATTTCGTCCTGACCGCAATGATTATTTTTTTCCTGGTGTCACTAGCAGTTGCTTTAAGACATGGAAAGCTAAACAGAAGTGTGTCTAGATATGAGAGAGACCAACACTCAGAAGAATTGAAGTGGTTATAAGTATGTAACAAAGATCAGGTAAGTCGGTAACACATTTTCCTAAATACATACACTGCCATTTTGACATCTTACAAAAGATTCATAAGCTTAGTTGCAACCAAAATTCAGTCAACAGAAAGTCGATCATCAGGGTTGAGGACCGGACATGAGATTGATAGTCTCAACTCTCTTCTTTCTTGTCGGCATTTCATACATAGCTGCGTATGATCCGTTGGATCCGAATGGAAACATAACAGTGAAATGGGATGTCATGTCATGGACACCAGACGGTTATGTGGTGAGTGCCAACATTTTTTTTCTTTCTTTCTCAAAGTTGGCATGTCATTAGTAATTTAGTACACGTAATAAAATGTACATGTCATGAATTTTATTTTTTAGGCCGTTGTGACTATGAGCAACTTTCAGATGTACCGGCACATCATCAGCCCCGGGTGGACCTTAGGGTGGACGTGGGCTAGACGGGAAGTGATATGGACAGCGGTGGGAGCTCAGGCGACGGAGCAAGGTGACTGCTTTAGGTTCAAAGGGAATGTGCCTCATTGTTGCAAGAGAAACCCTACATTTGTGGACTTGCTTCCCGGTGTACCTTACAACCAGCAATTTCAAAATTGTTGCAAAGGTGGAGTGGTGGCTTCATGGGGCCAAGACCCCTCCGCTGCTGTCTCCGCCTTCCAACTCAGTGTTGGATCCGCCGGTACTACAAACCGGACGGTCCGACTTGCTAGGAACTTCACTTTGCTAGGCCCCGGACTAGGGTACACTTGTGGCAGGGCAAGAGTTGTGTCCCCCACCGTTTTTTTGTCAACTGATCGCCGGCGCAAGACTCAAGCTTTGAGTAAGTCCCTCTGCTTCACATGATCAGATTTTCACCGCATTTTCCATTTTGGTCGTTTTGATTTTCATTTGGTTTGGTATCGATACAAAGAAGTTCTTGGCAACTTTATTTTTAACACACAAAGGCACAATTCAAATTTTTATTAACAACCATACACAACATAATCTAAAAATGGTAAAAAGGACAAAAATTGCTCTCCTATATATACGCCAAAATTTCAAATTCTGACAATGCTTATGAATGAACAATATTAATTTCGGATTGATCGCTAGAGCATTAGCTCTCGCACCATCACCTTACCCAAACAACCCCTACCCAAAGATTTCT
This sequence comes from Prinsepia uniflora, assembly GCA_032719365.1. NCBI lineage: Eukaryota > Viridiplantae > Streptophyta > Magnoliopsida > Rosales > Rosaceae > Prinsepia > Prinsepia uniflora. The sequence continues at coordinate 9,049,683 of CM064867.1, read as the reverse complement.
AAACCCTTATAATCTAAACCCTTTATCATTCATCCTTAGTTATTGTAAAAGAAAAATGAACTATTTTTCTTAACGATAATTGGAATTGAATATTTTTTTGACTATATAACTTTCTTCTTAAATATATGTAACATCTCTTTGATTTAATATCATATTTTTTGCAGTGACATGGAATGTGACCTGCACCTACTCACAAATTCTGGCAAGAAAATACCGATCCTGTTGTATCTCCCTCTCATCTTTCTACAATGACACAGTTGTCCCTTGCCCAACCTGCACATGTGGCTGCCAAACTAAGGACAGTTGTGTCACGTAAGTGGTGATCCATATTACATAAGTTATTTACATAAATTATGACAATGGTAATACTTGCATTCCATTTTTGGGTACTTCTTTACTTTACTTTTTTTTTATTTACGGTATATAATAATTGGAATTGTTTAACTCAAAAATCATAGATTCAAGATCATTTATATGAAGAAAAAAAATTAACAAAATTGAAAATCATTTAGTCATTCATATGCATCCAACATGAACGACTAAACTGGCAGTTACTTATGAGAATCTTAATTATTACTAATATCGCTGATGTGTTTGATATATATGAATGACTAAACAATATTTAATATTGTTAATTTTTTAGAGTCATGTTCTTAAAATGATGATTTATAAAATTAACGTTTTCGATTATAACATACGTACAAGGACAATACGATTTATTGAAAGGTGGAATGGAAGTATTATCCTCTTAATAAATAACCTAAATCAATAATATATATATATATATATATATGCATATTACATTTTGCAGTCCTGGGTCCAAAATCCTTAGCCGGGTTGGAGTGAACACTCCAAAGAAAGACAACACCCCTTTGCTGCAATGCACCCGGCATATGTGACCCATTCGAGTGCACTGGCATGTCCAGCTGAATTACAAGGAGTATTGGCGTGTGAAGGTTTCGATTACAAACTTTAATTATCGAATGAACTACACACTTTGGTCTCTGGTTGTTCAGCATCCTAATCTCAACAATGTCACACAAGTTTTCAGCTTCGATTACAAGGCTTTCGCCCCTTACGAGTCCATAAGTAAGTTCACTCAAATTCGCAAATCAATTTTTCCTTCGACATAATCAAAATGTTAGTGGTTTGGTACTATTTGGATTTTGTTATGCAATCACTCCAAACAAATCGTACGTTAATTGTTTGATTTGAATCGATGGTCGGTATAAGCATAAAACTAATAAATATAGGGAAATGCATGACTTTCAATTTTTCACACTCTGCTTTCTCCTTTTGCACTCATATGTTTGTTTCTATTCATTGATTTTGTTTTAACTTATTCAATTTGATGGTTGGAATGAAGGGGAGCACATGAGGGGAAAATTGAAAATATGAAATCAGCTCCCTACATAAATTAAGTAATTAACAAACAAAAAATGTCCAATTTAGATTTACCGAATTTTGAAACTGTATTGAACTTTTTTATATATGCACTTTAGATTTTCAACCAACTAAACTTTAATTTAGTCAAATCCAAATAGAATAGTTGTAAATAACAATTTAAACTGAATTAGTTTTTTATTTACACGAATTTATGCTAAACCTTATTCATCGTCATAGAGTAATTGAACGAGTCTCATCATGTAATTATTGTGCAGATGACATCCCTAATTCTGCCCCTAAAATTTTAATCTACTCCTTCTCAGCGTCGATTCTGTCATTCATTTTTTTGTTCATGGAATTATGGTAATTTGGTTTCGTAGATTTCAGAGTTGTGACGATGTGCTCCAAAATTTTCCCTCCAAGGATTCACTGAAGAGAAAAACTTAATTGATGTTTTTTTTTTTTTGAAATTTATCTTTATTAACTAAACAAGAATAGAAACACCAACATCCTTTGCGAGAAAGTTAAACAACCAAGTCGGCTCAAGATCTGGCCAAACATGATACCCTATCTTACACTTGATGTGATGAGCTACAACTTGAGCTACCATGTTACACGACCTAGGGGAAAATTGGAACGTAATCGATAAAAACTACTCACTAAGTACATGAATATCATGAAAGATATTAGTTAAAGTACCATCATTACCCTTTTAACATAACATTTGAATCAATTGGAACAAGTCTGATTCCACCACGATTGTATTGTGCTCAGTCGTCACACAAGCCTCCAAACTTGAACAAACCACCAACGCCTCACCTTGGAGGGCAGACGTACAACCTACCATACCAGCACCACTGGCCCTTTTAAATGACCCTGTCCAGCAATGTAGAACCCAACCTTAGGCCCATATATGCGTTTCATTCTACCAACCTCCATCACAATTGAGTTTAAGTGAACCAAGGCTAAGTCGCTGCCAATCCCCAATCCTTACCTCCTCATAAGTCGACCCCATATCTCCCATCGCAACTTGTCCAACCACATTCCCCATTTTCTTTACCTCCAAGAACTCTGCTAAATGTCAGAATAACATATCAATTGCAGTTGCAGGAGACTAAGGAGTATCTTGGAAACATCGCTCATTACGAGCTTTCCAAATCCTCCAACAACCAAAAGAAATGATATGAAATATAGCCCTACATCCTCCTTCTGGCCATACAAGCCATCCAAACCAAGCTAACAATCCCGAAATGAAACCCCTGGAACATGCATGTCACCAACTAAAGTAGCTCCCCATACCATAAAGTCTGGGCAAATTGACACGTGAAAAAATGATGGAATTCCAAATCCTCCTCAACACCACACAATCGACACACGTTCTCCACGTGAAATCATTGATGAATGTTGAGCTCCTCGGTTAAATTGTCCAGGTCGCTTGGTGCCTTTTCTAGGTACCTCTCGACTATGGTCGACACGTCGAGAATGCTCGGTGTCCCTTCGGTATGCCGACTCAAGGGGTAACTCATGATGATCGCCGACCCCCTAGACCGCTTGGTGCCTTTCCCGCGTGCTGAATTAAGAGGTGCCTCTTGATGGTTGCGAACACGACCAGGTTGCTCAGTGTATCTTTGGGAGGATGATCGAGATGGTGTCTCCGAGTTCTTGTTTCTCCTAAGATGCTGTTGCTCGGCCTTTCGGGCATGATGTCGAGTTATCTGTGTAATGCTCTTTGCCTCTTGTAACAAGTCTTCTCCTTCGAATTCTGTGATGGCCATCAAAATAAGATCAAGTGAGGGGTGTCTCACTAGGTTGGCTTCCATGAGATTTTATCGAATGGTCCTTATTTCTCGAGGAAGAGTGTAACGACTCGTCTCAAATTATCGGGATTAATTAAGACTTAATGACGAATTAGCCTCGCTAATCGGGGATTAGACGAGGATTAACGGACGTTCAGGGTGAAATGACGATTTTGCCCCTAAAATGGGTGAAATGTTGACTCTTCGTTCAGGCAGTCAAATGGACTTTGGCCAATGACTGTGACGTGGTTCGGGATGTCACGAGTTCATAGACAGGTGGCACGTCTGATTCCTACGTTCGAGGAAGAAGTTATGACGTTTGGAAGTTCGGGGGTATTTTGGTAATTTGGTTGAAAAGGGGCAAACAGTTGACTTTTTACCCAGGAGGTCCGATGGCCGAGGGCCGAGGACGGTTATGTAGATCGGGACGATACGAATCCGTAGACAGGTGGCACATAGAATTCAGACGTTCGACGGAAAAGTTACGGTACACGGAAGTTCGAACGTACTATTGCACATTTTTCGAGACGGAAGCCATTTGGCAGCAAGTGGGGCCCATATATTTTGGACATGCCCAATGGATGAGTGACAAGTGTCACCCATCCATTGCCCAGGCCAAATAATTCATGCATATCCACATTCCCCCGTGTTCGACCATTTTCCTCATTTCCAACCAAACTCGATCAATCATCCCACCCCAATCCAAACCCTTAACCCCTATGACCATGATTGAGACCAAGAGGATGAAGTGAGGACTGGAGGATGTTGGTGGCTGGCCAGGATGGCGCCGCCGTGGACAGCGGAGGAAAAGTCGTGCAGGGTAAGCCATTTTACCCGATTCCCTCCCATTTTTAATCTTTGACGTTAAAGACGGTTTTAGGTGTTTATAATGGGTTTGTTAGGTTGCGAGGGACTTTTTAGGATGATTTTGAAGGGTGGTTCATGGCTGTGTAGCCTTGGGGAGATTCTGGAAAAGTGAACCGTGGGAGGGGAAGTTGAACCGAGGTGGATTTAGGGGTTTTCAATGTTTTGATTTCACAAATAGGATTCTAGGATCAAAATAGGAAGTTTAGAATCGATTGGGAAGGAAAAGGATGAAAATTGAACAGTGTAGGGGCCTGGATCGGTCATGCCGGTCCAATTGCAGGGTCGAACCGGGCTGGCCGGTCGGACCGGTCGGCTAGAGGATAGGGATGACCACTGTGCAGTGGCGCGTGAGGCCCACGAGCAGAACCATTCAGTGGCGCGTGACGGCGTGTGGTGAGTCTTTTTTGGAAGCTTCCAATATGTGAAATCATCTATTTGATGTAACGAACATTTTGGGACTGGTTTCGAGTCGATCGGACATCATCTCGATATAGTTCGGCTGTCCGAAGGTTTCGGAGCGCGTTTAAAAATAGTTAAAAATTCTAGAAAATTAGAGGGTTTCAGTGAGGGGTTGATTAAGTAGTTAGTAACCCTGTAAAGTGATTTGGACAGGTTTGGGAACCTCGGAGACGACGATTGACCCAGGAAAGCGTACTACGCGCGTATCGAGGCGGCAACGCGTACGGTCTGTGAGTGGACTTTCTTTTATGAATCGATGCATGCATAAATGTTTTAGAAATGTTTTGGGATTCCTCAAGTGCATTTTGTGTGTGTGTTTACGTATAGGCACGTACTTCGAGGTTTTCGATTTTATACGTGCTTATACGCACTTATGCTTTCGGTTTTAATGAAATAGTTTTGAAAAGGTAAAACCGGGCATGAGACCCATTTGGATTTGGTTTTGACTCGGGCATGAGGCCCTATTGATGACCTACGGGTCTGAGTCATGGTCGCGACGGGTGCTGTGTGCACGGCGGCGGACGACATGACCCTCGCCTCCGAATTGGGATGTGTTCCCTCCTGAGAGGTCACGATGCACGTTTCGTTGTCGAGCAGCCACTAGAGGCCCGAATTCGGAGTGCTGGCAGCATCGGAGATCGATCGGCAACGTGTGCACCATGGTCTCGAGATGGTCGCGGTAGTGATGTGTTCACGGCGACATACCAGGATTGAGAGTGGTCTTGGATGGATGGTTGCATGCATCACTCCGATCGGAATCGTGACTAACCCTGAGGTTTAGGGCTCGATGCCCCGTTGATTTACGAGTTCGGGCTTGAAGCCCAGTTCATTGTGAAATCAGGATAGAGGCCCCGTTCAGTCATACGTTCGGGCTAAAGGCGCAGTTGATTTGTGTTATTAGGCGTGAGTCCCGTATTATGGTTTTGTATACTAGTCTGTATATACCCTCCTTATGAGAGTATTGATTGGTCTCCTCCAGTCGTCGACTTGGAAAGTCAGGATCCATAGACCAGAATGGGTATCCCCATAGGGATTCCGTTCCAGGAGTGGGCATTATGATGTGCTTCCGGACCAGATTCGGAGAGATTCTCAGACTGGATCCGATGACAGAGCCTCCCAGATGGAGAATTCCTAGGAGAAGACTCGGAGTGAGATCCCGAGTAGTATTCATACTATATATATATAGAGAAATCGTGACATATATCGGGGATGAGTTCCCTAGGGGCTGTGTGCCCCGAGTTGGTATCTTCTCGGAAGTGCCTAAGATGGGTTATATATGTATATATGTATATGAGTATGAGTTTTCACCGAGACAGCATTGGGCTGAGACCCACGCGTACTGTTTTGGGCTGAGACCCATATGAGCTGGAATTGGGACGAGTTCCCACGTGTTTTGGTTTAGGCTGAGGTCCCAGGTACTTTGAGATGATTTTGGGCCAAGGCCCAGTGTCCTTTGTTTGAGAAATGGTTTTCGAATGCATGCATATGTTTTTAATGAAGGGCATAAATCTTCTTTTTATGAAATGTTTTTATAAAATAATTGTTTTGTCCACTCATAGCTTTTGTATTTTGAATGCCCTTCAAGTTGATCAAGGATGAGAGCTGGTCAAGACCCGTCCTAATCCTCCCAGGATTAATGCGGGAAGACCCTGATCCCGTCTGACACGAAGTGTCAGACAACGGAAATTCCAACCTTAGCCCTTTCGGGCCTTCAGAGTACGCCAAGATCCGGAAGAGGTATGTGATATCTCGGTCTCTGCTATAGCTCGCATCCGCTGTCAACCTAAAGGGTAGTCAAAACATTAAAAGCTGTGAGTGGACAAAACAAAGAGTTATAAAAACATTTTCATAAGAAAGACATTTGTACCCTTCACTACAAAGCATGCATGCATTTGAAAACCATTTATCAAACCATTAGGGTATTAGCCCAAAACCGCAAATGAAACCAACCATAAGGCCACTGGCCAAATCCAAGTGGGACTCAGCCCAAAACATGTACACATTACATATCATATAGTATATACATATAAATCACATAACCAATCCTGTCACGGTATCTAAAGCTACGTGCGTGCTACCCGGGTTCTCAAAGCCCAAGTCTCTCAGGGTCCACCCAAGTTAATTTCCGTAGATCAATGACCCTCCCTGAGGTTATAATCCATGCCCTCCTGAGAGTAAGGTACCCAATGGGGGCGACTCCACTCAGTTAGTGCTCCGTGACTACTCCGGGGTCCACCCATGCCAACGACCCTCCCCGGAGGAGACATTCCAAATAAGGAAGGTATATGAATATATATATATATATATATATATCGAATACATTCATGCTTGGTCTCCATAAACCGTCATGAACCATGAAAACCTTTCAAGGGTTCATACCTGTCCCCATAAACCGTCATGAACATGGAATTCCATTTAGGGTCCCCGACCCGAAAACATAAACGTAAAGTAACTAGGTCTCGTGCACAAATGACTCCGATCGTAGTGATGCGTGTAAACATCCATCCAGGACCGCTCTCAATCCTGGTATATCGTCGTGAACGAATCAACCGACGCGACCACCGCTAGGTTATGGAGCACTCATCACCGATCGATATCTTGAACCGTCAGTACCCCGAAGTCGAGCCTCCATCGGTTGCCCGACAACAGATCGTGCATGGTGACCTCTCCGGAAGGAACATATCCCAGTCCGGAGGCGAGCGTCGTATCGTCTGTCGCCGTGCACAAAGCACCCACCGCGACCACGACTCAGACCCGTAGGTCACCAATAGGGTCATATGCCCGAGACAAAACTAAATGGGTCTCATGCCTGATTTTATCCTTTTAAAATCCAAAACTATTTCATATAAACCAACAAAAAAAGCACAAACACGTATAAGCACCGTATAAGGTCGAAACCTCGAAATACGTGCAAATACGTAAACACACACAAATGCACTCATGGCATCAGAAAAAATGTTCATAAAAGCATATAAAACAGTTATGCATGCATCAATTTAGAAAACCAAAGTCCATTCACAACTTTTAATGTTTTGACTGCCCTTCAGGTTGATAGCGGATGAGGGCTGTAGTAGAGACCGAGATATCACATACCTCCTCCAGATCCTGGCGTACTCTGAAGGCCCGAGAGGGCTAAGGTTGGAATTTCCTTTGTCTGACACTTCGTGTCAGACGGGATCAGGGTCATACCACGTTAATCTTAGGGGGATTGGGACGGGTCTTTACAAGTGGTATCAAAGAAGAGGGTTGCTCATGTTACTCTGAATTCCAGAGCTCGTTTTGCGCAATACTCTATGCGCAGGTCGAGGATGTGATGTCTCAATGGGCTACAGTTCGTTATCAACCTAATAGTTAGGATGCCGATACGACAGTTATTAGGTTTGAATCGCGGATCGTTTTGGTTCGGCACTCGATGCCGAGGTTACGAAAGGATGAACATAACAGTACTTTAGAGTTTTGATCGTGAGACAGTTAGTTGGGATCGTCTTCCACGATGTCGTAGGATCGATTTTTACGACCGTTTGGTGTTGTGACCATTAGATGGTCGGATTTCGTTGAGTTAGGTGGCTATGCTACTGGGAGCAGCTGTGTTCGAGGAACTCTAGTTGAACTAACGGTATGATTGGATTGACATCCATGCAATGTCAGGACCGGGGGTCGGTCAGATTGTGGATTATACTACCTTCTGCAGTTGGGTTCATGGGAACCCTAGGTGTGATCGTGGAACCCTAAGGTAGGGTGTATGGTTTGGAAAGGTGAGTTGGCGAGTGGTTTGACTTTGGCGACTTTTCGGAGTCGAGACCGTCGGTCGATCTAGTCATGCCAGCTTTAATGATGGGACTGCACTTTGCTGTCGAGGTTATAGTGATCGGTTAGACCTATTTGGTTGTCGTACTACTTTAGTTGTGATGGATAAATGGTGCAACTAAGGTCATGGGCGACCTGGTAGACGACATTGGTTGAATCGAGTTACGACTGGTTAGAGTTTGGTTGGATAAGTTACCAGGGTTGGTACTTGTCGATGGAATCCCGGAGTGGGGATACAGAGTAGTTAGTACGGGCGGTTGATTCTCGATCGCGAGGTCTGGTGGTTAGGTCTACACGAGTCTGTGGTAGGCACTACTACCGAGAGTGGTTGTAGTTACGATTGTTGGGAATCGGGGACGTTCAGGGAATATTTCCTTTTCTCGTATGAGTTGTCGGGGTGACTGTACCCAGAGTTGTTGGGTACGATGGAGGCAGAGTTTCTCCAATTCGAACAGAGGTACGGGGTCGTCACTCGGTATGAGCGGAGATCCAGGGTTGTTGGTTTTTGCACATGGTGTGCTGATACAAGTGTGGATACTTGTGTGCTGGAGTTAGTGATGGTGCTAGTACTAGTGTTGGTGCGGGTGCCGGTGATTGTGATGACGATGAGTTACGAGTCGGGATGTGACTCCGTCGAGAGGGGCATATATTCGGTGTATGTGGTATGGCAGTGGATCACGGATAAGGTTAGACTGGTTACGGACACGTGGTTGATGTCCGAGTGTGTTGGTTCTAACATGGTTGGAACTTCGGAATCGAGAGAGGTTGTGTTGGAGGTGACGAAAGGAGTGCGGGTTTTCGACATTGGTAATGGGTATTTTGAAATCATTAGGATGACTTCTCAGGTTTTACCATGGTAGATGCTGGTTGTGTCACCAGTACATTGGTTGTGTATTGGTTGGTGGACCCGAGATTTTTTTTGGGTCATCAGGAGGAGTTGAGTATATCAAAGTTAGGTGACTGAGATTTCTCATTTTCTGCTTAGTGCCAGACGATGTTGGGTTACATGGCGTGGTAAGTGCAGCGGGTTTGGTTGCATTCACGTAGGATGACTTTTTATGTCATTGTTTTGGATCATCCTTGATTTTCCTAGGTGGAATGCCAAGGATCGAAACGAGGTAATTGGAGAGGACCCACAGTCTCGGCGTGTCGTCGTTGACTGATCTGTTTAGATATGGGAATTGGTTGAGGAGTGATGTGGTCGACGAAGGATTCATGAGGGTGTAAGACCCTATGATCGAATTCCAAGTGGATTGTTAGCTGAGTGAGCTTGTGTGGATCCTAGGTGGATCAGGATTTTGATGTTGAGGACTTTGGGCGTCATGACGATCGCAGATCATGACGGTTACGGTTGGGTGACGTGGTGATGGATCAGGATCGTGATCTTGATGGTCCAGATAGGTGGAGAGTTTATCGCTCTTACTTGGATGTTTGAGTTGAGGATGATAGGACTGAACTTCTTTTCGAGGTAAATCCCGTATGGTGTATGAATCGAACGAGTAGGTGTCTGCCGATGTCGGATTCAGTCTTAGATGTGTGGATATTGTGATTGGCTTCCCTATGAAGTCAATCGAATGTAATGTGTTAATCGTTGAGCAGGTAACCGATAGATTCGGAGTTGGTACATTTCGGTAGACGTGAGTGAGATTTGATGCCAGTTGGCATGAGTGGGTATGCCTTGGTGGACGAGAGTCGGATTGGTGCGTATTAGATTACGTGATTTGAAGTAGACGTTTTGTTACAGGTCGGGTGACCATGAGATTTAAAATGGATGATGGGTTGGAGTTTTTTATCTGTTCAGTCCTGGATTGGACAGATAGACTCCAGAATTGAAACTTTTTTGGCTATGACCTAGGTTGTCGTCGTTGTTATTGTAGGTTGGTTGATGGATAGATGTATGTACCTTGTACGTTATTCGAGGTACGATACTGGACAGGCTTATGGTGCCTAGTGGCGGTATATAAGGTATACCAGTTGTACGTTGGTGAGCGTGCTGGTAGTCGGCTTAGTTTCGATACCATTGTATTAGTCAAGGACGTGAACTGGACATAGGATACTATGCACTGGGTCATGGTATTCCTGATGGGTCCAGTTACACTCAGGTTGAGTGAGTTGGTGGTTAGAGTAACCACAAGCGAGTATGATGTCAATTTTTGACTGGCGACTGTCGAGTGGTGACAGTTTTTCAGATGTGTCAACGTGGATTGCTGAGTGAGAATTGGTGACTCCCCGTGGGAGCAGACGTCAGGATAGATTGGTAATTGAGAAAGGAACTGTCGAGTTGTTCGTGTCAACGAAAAGGTAGAATTGTCAAGTGGTATCAATTCGGATTGTGCGATTACTGTCATTCGACGTGGTCGAGTGTAGACGGTGCGATGTGAATATTAGTGGTACGTCTGGGTGCAGACAAGCCTTGTGTGGACTAGTGGGTGTACTAGTGTACACGTGTTGTGAGATCGAATTATTTCCATGAGGTGGATGTGGATTCAGCATAGTTGGAATTTCGAGGACGAAATTAATTAAGGAGGGAAGGTTGTAACGACCCGTTCCTAATTTCGGGATTAGATTAGTGACTAATCATGATTAGAGAGGTTAATCGATGATTAGTTGAGCGAAATAGGACGAACGATGCAAAATGACCGTTTTGCCTCTAGTCGTGGGAAAAATGTTGACTTTTCATTCATGCGGTCAAATGGACTTTGGCCAATGAATATGACGTAGTTCGGGACGTCACGAGTTCATAGACAGGTGGCACATCCGATTCCGACATTCGAGGAAAAAGATATGACGTTCGGAAGTTCATGGGTATTTTGGTAATTTAGTTGAAAGGAGCAAATAGTTAACTTTTGGACTGGGAGGTCCAATGGCTGAGGGCCAATAACCGTTATGTAGATCTAGTTGATACGAATCCATAGACAGGCGGCACGCTAAAATCGGACTTCGAACAGGAAAGTTATGGGTCACGGAAGTTCGATTTCACAATGCACACATTTCGAGACGGGGTGATGTGGCAATATCTAATTGGAGAGATATTTTAGTGGTACCCATGGATGAGTGACAAGTGTCACTCATCCCATTGGTCAATCCCCTACAAAGTGGATCTAAAACCATTAAAATAATATTATTTATTATTTTATAATTTTCACCCATCCTATCTTTTAATCCTCACCCTTCAGCTCTAATTCTTCCTTCAATCCCCACCATCCATTTCCTTCCCCCTCAGCTGATCACCATCACTCTCTCTGTTATCTCACAACCCGAAACCCATTTCCCCTCCATCCTCCATTTTCTTTTGGAAAAAAACACACAAACTCACGACTTACCACCCAACTTGCATAACCATTACTGTGGGAGTGATTGGGAGACAGAGAAATAGGTTAAGACAATGGAGGAGGGGCCAACAGGCCATGATGGAGGACACGGCGGAGGGAAACCCGACTTGGGCGGGTAAGCATGTTTGAAAATCTAAGTTTGAGTTTGAGAGGTTCTTTATTGTTTTCATTGATTGGGTCTTGTTCCTAGGACCTAGGGGAGTCGAATGGGATTGGTTTTGTGGATTGGGGTGACCGGAGAAGCAAGAACACGGCGGTTTCAGGCGGCCGGTTCAAGCTTCAATCTTGAAGGTAGTTTTCGAACCTGGTTTTCATGATTTTAATGACTAGGAAGATTAGGTTTGATGTTAGGAAAGTTTAGGAATTAAAAAGGAAAAGATTGGACCAAAAATGAGGGAAGAAATTGGCCAGACCGGTCACGCCGGTCCAACTAGACCGGATACAGAATCGGCCGGTTCGAACCGGCCAGAGGTTGAAGATGAGTGCACAGTGTCCTTGCGCATGAGGCCCACGTGCAGGAGCTTCTTGGGGTGCGTGGCCAACGTTTTGGGGATGTGTTTAACCTGTGAAATCATCTATTCGATGTAAGGAACATTTTGGGACTGGTTTCGTGTCGATCGAACATCGTTCCGATAGGTTTCGGGGTGTCTGAAGGTTTAGGATCGACTTTAAAAATAGTTAAAACCCTAGAAAATTGCAGTGCTTTCGTGAGAGGTTAATAAGGTAGTTAGTAACCCTCTATTGCAATTTGGACATGTTTGGGAGTCCCGGTAATGACGATTGGCTCGGGAGAGCCATATAGCACGCGTATCGAGGTGGCAGCTCAGACGGTCTGTGAGTGGACCTTGGTTTTCTAAATTGATGCATGCAAAAATGTTTATTATATGTTTTAATACTTGTTTGGTGATGCCATGAGTGCATTTGTGTGTGGTTACATATTGGCATGTATTTCGAGGTTTCGACCTTATACTGTGCCTATACGGGTTTGTGTTTCTACGTTGATTTAAACGAAATGGTTTGGATTCAAAAAGGATAAACTTGGGCATGAGACCCATTTGGTTTTGTCTCAAAAAATTCGCCCTATTGGTGACCTACGGGTCTGAATCGTGGTCGTGGCGAGTGCTTTGTGCACGGCGACGGACGATACGACTCTCGCCTCCGAACTGGGATATGTTCCTTCCAGAGAGGTCACGATGCACGATCTGTGATCGGGCAGCCGATGGAGGCTCGACTTCGGAGTGCTAATGGTTCAGGATATCGATCGGTAATGAGTGCACCATGATCTAGAGGTGGTCGCGTCAGTTGATACGTTCACGACGACATACTGGGATTGAGAGCGGTCCTGGATGGATGGTTGCACGCATCACTACGATCAGAATCGTGACTAACCCTGAGATATTGGGCACGATGCCCAGTTACTTTACGGTTATGTTTTTGGGTCGGGGACCCTAAATGGATTTTCAAGTTCATGATGGTTTATGGGGACCAGCATGAACCGTTGAAAGGTTTTTATGGTTTTATGGTTGATGACGGTTTATGGGGACCGGGCATGAATCCTTTAAAAGGTTTTAAGGATGTTATATATATATATATATATATTCATATACCTTCCTTTACTTGGATTGTCTCCTCCGGGGAGGGTCGTTGGCCTGGATGGACCCCGGAGTAGTAACGGAGTACTGACTGAGTGGAGTCGCCCCCATTGGGTTCCTTACTCTCAGAAAAGCTATGGATTATAACCTCCAGGGAGGGTTAGTGATCTACGGACATTGACCTGGGTGGACATTGGAGAGACTTGGGTTTGAGACCCCGGGTAGCACGCCCGTAGCTTTGGAAACCGTGACAGGATTGGTTTTGTGATTTATATGTATATATGATATATGATATGTGATGTGTACACGTTTTGGGCTGAGCCCCACATGGATTTGGGCAGTGGCCCATATGGTTCTTTCTATTATGGTTTTGGACTTAGTTCCCATATATGGTGCTTTTGGATAAATGGTTTTTGAATGCATGCATGCTTTTTAGTGAATGATACAAATGTCTTTATGAAAATGTTTTTATAAATTATTATTTTGTCCACTCACAGCTTTTAAATGTTTTGACTGCCCTTCAGGTTGACAGCGGATGCGGGCTGTGGAAAATACCGAGATATCACACACCTCCTCCGGATCCTCGCGTACTCTAAAGCCCGAGCGGGCTAAAGTTGGAAATTCTCTTGTCTGACACTCTGTGTCAGACGGGATCAGGGTCGTCCCGCGTTAATCCTGAGGGGATTGGGACGGGTCCTAACAAGAATTGTCAGGACCCAACCTTCCTCGGTCAGGACCCGACTCATCTAGCACTATATTGTCTGCTTTGGTCCTCGCCCTCACGGTTTTGTTTTCGGGAGCTCATGGTGCAAATTCCCAGTGGGTCACCCATTATGGAATTGCACCAGCCTCAACTCGCTTAATTTTGGGGTTCCAATCCCCCCCCAAAGCGACTTGAGCTCCCAAAAGGCCTAGTGCTAGATAGGTGTGTGCCTACACCTTTAAGGCACACCACTATCCTCTCTCAGACCATTCCCCTTCGCAGGAATGTGGGATTGTTCACCGTTCCCTACAGACATGGGTCTTACAATCCACCCCCCTTAGGGCCCAGCGTCCTCGCTAGCACACTTCCCAGTCGGGGTCTGGCTCTGATACCAAATTGTCTGGACCCGTCCCAATCCCCCCGGGATTCACGCGGGACGACCCTGATCCCGTCTGACACGGAGTGTCAGACAAGGGAATTTCCAACTTTAGCCTGCTCAGGCTTCAGAGTACGCCAGGATCCGGAAGAGGTATGTGATATCTCGGTCTCTGCTACAACCCGCATCCACTGTCAACCTGAAGGGTAGTCAAAACATTTAAAAGCTGTGAGTGGACAAAACAATCATTTATAAAAACATTTTCATAAGGACATTTGTACCTTTCACTAAAAAACATGCATGCATTCGAAAACCATTTATCCAAAAGCACCATATATGGGAACTAAGCCCAAAACCATAACCGAAAGAACCATAAAGGACCAACCATACGTGCCACTTCCCAAAGTACTCGCCGACCAGATATTGTGCATTGTGACGTCTCTGGAAGGAACATATCCCAGTTCGGAGGCGAGCGTCGTATCATCCGTCGCCGTGCACAAAGTACTCGCCGTGACCACGATTCAGCCCCGGAAGTCACCAATAGGGCGAATTGCCCGAGACAAAACCAAATGGGTCTCATACCCGAGTTTATCCTTTTTAAATCCAAACCATTTCATTTAAATCAACGTAGAAACACAAACCCGTATAGGCACCGTATAAGGCCGAAACCTCGAAATACGTGCCAATACGTAACCACACACAAATGCATTCATGGCATCACAAAACAAGTATTAAAACATATAATAAAAATTTATGCATGCTTCAAAAACCAAGGTCCACTCATAGACCGTCTGAGCTGCCGCCTCGATACACGTGCCATACGGCTCTCCCGAGCCAATTGTCATCACCGGGACTCCCAAACCTGTCCAAATTGTAATAGGGGGTTATAACTACCTTATTAACCTCTCACGAAAGCCCCGTAATTTTCTGGAATTTTTAGCTATTTTTAATGTTGATCCTAAACCTTCGAACACCCCGAAACCTATCGAAACGATGTCTGATCGACACGAAACCAGTCCCAAAATGTTCGTTACATCGAATAGATGATTTCCCATGTTGAACACATCCCCAAAATGTTGGCCACGCACCCCAAGAAGCTCCTGCGGGTGGGCCTCATGCGCTAGGACACTGTGCACGCGTCTTCAACCTCTTGGCGGTTCGAACCGACCGGTTCTATGTAGTCTGGTTTAGTTGGACCGGCGTGACCGGTCTGGCCAATTTCTTCCCTCATTTTCGGTCCAATCTTTTCCTTTTCAATTCCTAAACTTTCCTAACATCAAACCTAATCTTCCTAGTCATTAAAATCATGAAAACTGGGTTTGAAAACTACCTTTAAGATCGAAGCTTGAACCGGCCGCCTGCAACCGCCGTGTTCTCGCTTCTCCAGCCACCCCAATCCAAAAAACCAATCCCATTCGACTCCCCTAGGTCCTAGGAACAAGACCCCATCAATGAAAACAATCAAGGACCTCTCAAATTCAAACTTATATTTTCAAACATGCTTACCCGCCCAAGTCGGGTTTCCCTCTGCCGTGTCCTCTGCCGTGGCCTGTTGGCCCCTCCTCCATTATCTTAACCTCTCTCTCTGTCTCCCAATCACTCCCACAGTAATGGGTATGCAAGTTGGGTGGTAAGCCGTGAGTTTGTGTGTTTGTTTCCAAAAGAAAATGGAGGATGGAGGGGAAATGGGTTTCGGGTTGTGAGATAACAGAGAGAGTGATGGTGATCTGATGGGGGAAGGAAATGGATGGTGGGGATTGCAGGAAGAATTAGAGATGAAGGGTAAAGATTAAAAGATGGGATGGGTGAAAATTATAAAATAATAAATAATATTATTTTAATGGTTTTAGATCCATTTTTTATCCACTCATCCATGGGTCCCACTAAAATATCTGCCCAATCAGATATTTCCACATCACCCCGTCTCGAAATGCGTGCATAGTGAAATCAAACTTCCGTGACCCATAACTTTCCCTTTCGAAGTCCGATTTCAGCGTGTCGCCTGTCTATAGATTCGTATCGACTCGATAAATGTAACAGTTCTTGGCCTTCGGCCTTCGGACCTCCCGGTCCAAATGTCAACTATTTACCCCTTTCAACTAAATTACCAAAATACCCATGAATTTTCGAACATCATAACTTCTTCCTCGAATGTCAGAATCGGACGTGCCACCTGTCTATGAACTTGTGATGTCCCAAACTACGGCACAGTCATTGTCCAAAGTCTGTTTGACCACTTGAATGAAAAGTCGATGTTTTACCCACGACTAGGGGCAAAACGGTCATTTTGCATCGTTCGTCTGATTTCGCTCAACTAATCACCGATTAACCTCTCTAATCATGATTAGTCACTAATCTAATCCCGAAATTCGGGACGGGTTGTTACAGGCTGTGGCAGAAACAAGACATCACATTCCTCCTTCGGATCCTAGCGCCCTCTGATAAGCTCTGTTGGGCAAATGGCAGAGTTATCCCTGGTCTGACACTTCTTATCAGACGGGAGCAGGCACGTCCCACGTTAATCCCTGGGGATTTGGGACGGGTCCTGTCAAAGAGTGGCAACTTTCCCGGTTGGTCGAGGGGTATGACCCTTCTCTTGGGGATAAACCTGTTGTGCTTTTCCAAGTAGTGAGTGGTGTGTCACGACCCGACTCCCATAATACGGTATTATTCTTTTTGGGCCCACGCCCTCACAGTTTTATTCCTAGGAACTCACACATAACTTCCTAGTGGGTCACCCATCCTAAGATTGCTCCAGCCCAATCTCACTTAACTTTGGAGTTCCCATGGAATCTAAAACCAGTGAGCTCCCAAAAAGTCTCATGCTAGATAGATACGTGCCCACACATATGAGACACTTCAAATTTCCCTCCCTGAGCGATGTGGGATTGCTCACCTTTCTTCCTAAGACACGAGTCATACAATCCACCCACCTTGGGGCCCAGCTTCCTCATTGACACACTTCCGATCAGGATCTAGCTTGATACCATTTTGTCACGACCCGACTCCCCTAATACGATATTGTCCACTTTGGGCCCACGCCCTCACGGTTTTGTTTATGGGAACTCACACACAACTTCTCAGTGGGTCACCTATTTTGAGATTACTCTAGTCCAATCTCGTTTAACTTTGGAGTTCCGAAGGAATCTAAAGACAGTGAGCTCCCAAAAGGCCTCGTGCTAGATATATACATGCCCACACATATACGGCACTCAGAGCCGGTCTAAGCATTTAGAGGAGGGCAAAAATAAAAAATGGGCCCTTTATTCGCATACTTAATTATTGAAAATGTAAATTTTATAAATTGATTATATTATATTTATATTAAGAAGCATCGTTAAAATTTTTGTTAAAACAAAGGAAAAAGAGTACCTCATGTCCAAAACATTACATTTAATTTAATTTTTTTTAACAAATCTTATACTTTTTTGGTGAAACCAGTAAGCAATTTGCAACTACATACAAACTTTCATATTCAATACAAGAATGTAATTAAAGATTGTTAAACTAAGAACATTTGTGGCAGTGACCTTATCAGTTTATGTGAGTTCCCCGAAGTTCTCCCGACATGCGAAAAAGATGTAATTAAGGATTCAGAGGGACAAAAAAAAACTAAAAAGGCACAATTTCTAATTTCTAACAAAGAGGAAGAACTGACCTTCCATTTGCAATGTTAGATTTGTGGCTTAGACCCATAACATTGGTTCTTTGATTATATGAAGGGGCCTTCCCATTGTCAAAAACTACAACATCCATAAGGGAAAGTTGCCAAATGGAAGTGTTTAATTAGGGAAACTATAATAGAAATTATATTAAATCAAATTACCTTTTTTTTTGTTAAGTTTGTAACTTAGGAATATCTCGGGTAGGGCTTTCAGAAGGGGAGGTGAAAATGCCTGGGCGTCTTTGACTGGAAAAACCAATTGTTAAGAACTTGAGATTAGGGTTTGAGAGTTTGAATGAGATTGTAAAAAATTAAACATTTAGAACAATTGAGAATTTGAGATTGATATGTAACCTTGGAACATTGAATTAGAACATTGAAACACTGCGCCTTCTTCTTGGAATTTTGAAGGAGACTCTCCTTCCGTTTCCCGCTCACTCGTATCCTCAATCTAAATTATCATTCATCTTTTTTTTAAAACATAATGAAAAAACTTAATTTTGGGCCCTCCAACATCTTTGGTCCTGGGGCCTATGCCCCTCTTGCCCTCCCTATTGGCTGGCCCTAAAGACACTTCACATTTCCCTCCCCAAGCAGTGTGGGATTGGTCAACTTTCTTTCTAAGACACGAGTCTTACATGGTGTCTCCAAGTTCCCTTGCTTAAGGCGTCACAGGCGTCTCGGTAGATCCTAGTCTCGGCATGTCCCTTGCTAGGGATGATGAGCAGCCGAGAGGTCTTGTCAGTTGGTTTGGTGAGAGGCTTGAATTTTTCCTTTCATGTTCAGGCGTGGTCCTAGCTCGGTAGGCTGTTAGCCTTGCATGGTTAGTCTGCAGCTGCTCGACCACCTCAGTGTACCATTCGTCAATGGCCTAGAAACTAGACTCAACCTGTGTGCCCTTGGACTTCACCTCAGCCATGTCGGCATGTAGTTTTTTTATTATTTGTAAAAAATTGGGAAAATTTTCTCTCGGGTCTCTGGACCCTTTTTTAGGCATTATTTCACCGAGATCTTGGTTGCCTAGTACGGTCATTATTTTGGACGAGTGTGTGCTCGATTCGATAGAGAATAGGTAGCCTTAGTCAGTTTCCACAGACGACGCTAAACTATTGAAGCATGAAATGTTCTAATTTAGGATTACTCTTTGTCTAATAGGACCCGTCCCAATCCCCCCGAATTATCTTGGGACGTGCCTGCTCCGGTCTAAAACCGCGTGTCAGACCAGAGATAAACTCGACACCCGCTCGGGGTCCATTAGTGTACGCCAGGATCGGCGGTGGCATGTGATGTCTCGATCTCTATTACAACCCGCATCTGCGACCAACTTGAAGGGTATTAAAACCATAAAAGCTGTGAGTGGAAAAAAATAAATAGTTCAAAAAAAATCTATCGAAAATACGTTTATATCCTTCACGTAAAAACATGCATGCATCGTAAAACAGCTATTTCAAATATTTTCTCAGAAGTAAGACGTATTGCTTCCCAAATCAAATAACAGTGGAAATGATTCTCAATCGAAGCCATCATCTCAATAGGGTCTCAGCCCCAAAACTAAATCATACAGAGTCACAGCCCAAAACCAAATCAAAGAAAACCAGAACGAAGCCTCAGCCCAAATATTAGAACACGTGGGGAACACACCCATGGGAATTCATCCCAATGTCAGTCACGATTCTAATCTTAGCACATGTGCATATAGCTCAGAACCGCTCATAATCCTAGCATGTCGCCATGAACACATCACTCGCCACGATCGTCGTCTAGATCATCTCGAACACATCGCCGATCGATCTCAGAGTATAACATCAGCACTCCTAAGTTGAGCCTCACTCGGTCATTGCTTCCCGCAGCTGCTCGACAACAGGAAGTGCATCGTGACCTCTCCGAAAGAAACACATCCGCAGTCCGGAGGCGAGCATCATCTCATCCGGGACTCAAACCCGAAGATCACCATCAATAGGGCCTCAAGCACGGAACATCACCAGAATGGGTCACAGCCCGAAAACTAGTTTCAAGCGCCACTTTACATCCCAGGATTCCTCGAATCCTATCAAATCCACAACTAGGTCTCATGCCCGAAATATCTTTTGTAAAACTCATAACTGGGTCACGGCCCGACTTATCTCACGTTTGACTATACTCTAAGAGAAACCTCAAATCAACTGGGTCATACGCCTGAAAGATATTTCCAAACCTGAAAACTAGTTCTCATTTCCAAAACACTTTCAAATCATCGTACAACTGAGACTCATGCCCGAATCTCAATTTCACGCATCTCTGTGAAATCCTCCAAAACTGTAAATCAGTTCCTCGGTTTCATGCCTCTCTGTGAAACCCTCGAAATCACATAAAACACACGCACGTAGCATCTTCAGCTGAAGCCCAAACATCTTATAAAATAGAAACCTTGAACTACGTTCAATAACGCATTTTCCTCCGAAAATAACAAAAAATTCATATGGAAATCACATGCACTCGTGGAATCTCAAAACATGTTCATAAACACATATAAAAAAATTTTGCATGCATCATATTCATAATAAAAGTCCACTCACAGACCGTCCATGCTGCATCTCGATACGCGTTCCATAAGCCTCTCCGGGCTAATCCGACCTCTCCGGGTCATCCAGACCTGTCCAAAACATACTCAAAGGTTAATACCAACCTAGAAAAGTCCTAATCAAGAATTTCCAACATTCCAGGAAAGTCCAACGTGTCCAAGACACGCTTTCCTAAGTATTAAAACTCAATTTGACTAATCTAACGATCGACTCGAAACCACCACAATTGGATTCGTATCGTAGAAATCTTTAAAATAGCCCTAGTCCCACCTCGAATACATGACCTCGCGCGCGGGTCAAAGTAACTGATCAATGTTGACCAAAACGTCAACAGTGACGTTAGCAAAGTCAACGGTCAACGGTCACAGTCAACGCGGGTGTCATCATTGACACCTGTCAGTTTGACGTGTCAGACCTAAGATGATGACATCATCAATGACGTCATCATCATCCATGTCCTTTGTCTAGGTCGACCCGATTTACTATTCCAGGTCGCACAGACCCGCGGACCTGACCCGGCTTTTTCTCTTTGGTTCCTGGTCCATTTTTTAAGTTGTTGCTTCCTACGTGATCATCCAAGCATCCTTAATCGATCTATGGCTTCATAAATACTTAAACCGGGCTAGGATTTACCTGTTTGATTTGATTATCACGGCCCAGTTTCCAGGCTTCCGTCCAAGCTAGTCTGCTGTCCTCAGCCTCTGCTTTAGATCCTCAGAGGCTTGTATAAACCCCACAAACTTCATCCAATCATTAGAAATCACCCAAGACGTACAAAACTCAAAAATCCAATTTTGAACTCAAATGGGTTATCTGTCAGGGCCCACCCCTAATCCCCCAGGATTAGGGACTAAACCCTGCTCCCGTCTGGCTTACACATGACACGAAGGCCAAACTGACGTCCAACCTTCAGGTGACACGTAAGTCGGACAAGGGATTCTCGATCTGACCATCCAAAAACTTCTGATCTTCCTAGAGTGCCCAGAGTCTACTGTGGAACGTCCGTGCGATGTCTCCGTCTCTCTCGACCAACAACCCGCGCCGCAATAACCTGGAGGGTATCGAAAACACGAAAAAGACTGTGAGTGGACAAAATCAAGTTTAAGTTCAAAACATTTCATAAAACAATATCATTTATACCCTCAAAGTAAAAACCAATGCATGCATATCAATTTCATATCATAAAACCGTGTATGAAAACAAAACACATTTTCTTTTTTCTCAAATCCCGGGCCTCAGCCCAAAATCACCGAAAACCGTTTCATCCGGGCCACTGCCCAAAACATCGGAAAACCGTTATCATCAATTCTTAGTGAAATCCAAAACACATTTGCAACCACATTTTCATCCATCGAACCTACTGGATCTATCTGAGTCTTTAAACTCCCGAGTCTTTAAACTCCTGAGTCTTTAAACTCAATAACCAGGCCTCAATAATCCGAGTCTTTAAACTCTGAGTCTTTAAACTCAACAGGCCTACGGGGGAAATATCAATATATCCGAGTCTTTAAACTCCCGAGTCTTTAAACTCAATTTAGGTCTTTAAACCCAATCTGGGTCCGTCGCCCGTCAATCACAATATCCGGGTCTTTAAACGCAATAACCAGATCTAGTTAATCCAGTCAAAAACCATTTGAAAACCATTTCTAATCTATATCCAAACCCGAATCCGAAATCACTGGCCCGAAGCCCTTCCGGCATCCAGAACCATCATTCCGAATCCAAATCCAGAACTCATATTCATTTCCTTCCCAGATCCGAGTCCGCAACCATCATTCCGTAAGCCGGCATCCGGAATAACCATTCCGAACCCAAACCCGGAATCCATTTCAAGTCCTGAATCGAATCCCGAATCGTCACCCGGAATTTCGATTCCAAAACCCGAAATCACGTTTCTCAAAAAACCACTTTTCTGAAAACGCTTTTCTGAAATCCTTTTACTTTCTTTGAAATCAAATCGTATTTCAAATCCCGAAATCAAGCATTAAAACCAGGTTCAAATCATAATATCCGTCAAATCTCGTAAAACGTGAAATACCGTCATTTCCTCGAAAGACGTGCAAAAACCATAAATCATCACAATCATAAATCAAATCATAGAATCACGTATAAAACATATTTAAAACATATATGCATGCATTATGAGTTAGAAAGCAAAGTCCACTCACAGACCATTTCGACGTCGTCTCGATAAGCGCACATACGTCGTTCCCGGCAATTCCGCTATCCTCGACTTTCCTGAACCTGTCAAAATCCCAATATAAGGTCACTAACTACTTCACAAAGGTCATACTAAGGCCCCATAATTTTCCCGTATTTTTCACTATTTTTAACCGAGCTTTAAAACCTTCGGACAGCCTGAAACATATCGAGCCGATGTCCGATTGACTCGAAACCAGTGCCAAAATGTTTGCTACATCAAATACTTTAAAAGTCGTGTTGGAAGATTCCCAAAAATACCCTCCACGCGCCCCCACGTGCGCCTGGAAGCTTCTACGCGTGAGACCCACCCGCGTGAACAATGTCGTTGTCAACCTTAGGTGAACTCGGTTCACCTGGTTCGAATCGGTCCGGTCCAGCCGTGAACCGACGTTCACGGTTTCCGTTCAATTTTCTAGCTTTTTCAATCCTATTTGTCCCTACAGTTTCGTCCTCTTAGTTCTAATCGATCTATGCTAAAAAAAACACGAAATATGGGTCCAGAGAATACCTTCCCGGTCGCAAATCGACCGGCCATCTTCGACCATAGCTTCTGCTCGATCCCAGCCTCCAAATTCCATGGTTTCAAGCTCAATAAATCCTTTAGGACCTCCAAAACTTCATCCAATCGTTCAATTCCATTAATAATCCTCAAAACACAAATCACCATTTTGAATTCAAAAACGAAGTTTGGGGAACTTCTACTTACCGTCATCTCCAGGTCTCAACTTACAATATGTGAAGCTCCTCGCAAGCTTCCAAACATTTTCTATTTAGAAATCATAAGTTCAAGGCCTCAGTTGGTGATTAAATCCTGTTTTCCTCACGGTTTTCATCTGCTCTGTTTCCTTTGGTATCGTGGCCACCGTCTACGGCGAACCGCCGTGATCACACCGTAGCAACCCTCTCACTTCCCTCTTCCTTTTTCGTTCACTCTTGAAGGCAAAGGATGGAGATTAATGGGTTAAATGGACCGGAATTCCACGGCTAACATAACCTCTCTGTTTTTCCCTCTTCACGGCCAAACCGTGGGCCACTTAAAACTTGGCCTGCAGCTTCTACACCAATCCAGACCCAGCCAGGTGTCCAAATCTGGTGGGCACTAATCTCAAGGTAAGCCATGTGCCCACAAAAGAATAGGCACAAATCCCTAGGTAAGGAAATGACCAAAATGCCCCTACTAAGACAAATTACCATTTTACCCTTTTTATTCTCTGACCCGTAACTTCATCGTCCGACGTCCGACGAAGGCATGCCGCCTGTTGTTGTACTCAGGACATCAAGACCTTCCTAACGGTCCTTGAGTTACGTGAAAATTCCTTATCATCCAAAAAGTCAACATTTTCCCTTTAATTACCCAAATTACGGTTATGCCCTTATTCTTCTGAACACCACAACTTCCTCATCGGATGTCGGAATGGAGCGTGCCACCTGTCTACGGACTTGTGACGTCCCAAACTACGTCACAGTCATCGGTCAATGCCCAATTGAACCCCCGAACTAAAAGTCAACATTTTGCCCATACTAGGGGCAAAATCGTCATTCTGTGCTAACTGTCCAAAAGTAACCCACTAATTCCCGGTCAACTTAGCTAATCAGTTACTAATTACTTCGCTAATCCCGACTCCCGGGACGGGTCGTTACATTATCAGGTTTATTACCTCCGCCCTGTTCAGCCGTTCAGTCTCTCCATCTCACTCATTCCTTCACTTTCAATCCCCCAAAACCCAAAGTACAAAGGAAATATGGTGGGGGTGGTGTTTTGGGTTGCACGCGTTTGGGGGGTTTCAGGTTAGTTCGAATGAAACAGATGAAAGGGTGGGTGCATGTATGTGGGGTGATAGGAAATGGATGAGTGACACTTGTCACTCATCCATTGGACATGGAAAAAATATTTGGGGCCCACACATTAGACAAAATTCCACTTTGCCTCATGAAACGTGCCGCTGTAAATAGTTCCCAAAACCTTCCGAGACCCGTAACTTTCCCGTTGAATGTCTGATTTTGACGTGTCGTTTATCTACGGACTCGTATCAACTCGATCTACGTAACAGTCCTTAGTCCTAGTGCATTGGATGACAGGACATGTCCCAACTGGACTTTGATAATTGTGCCCGGTCCTACTCCTGTATGACAAGCCAACTGAAGTCCCGAAAGTACCCTTCAGCTCCTATCCGACAAGGGATAACTGCACTGATTTCCGCTCATGCCTCCGCCTCTCAATCAGCCCCAAACGTCGTGCCACGACCTGGAGGGTCATCAAAACAGAAAAGGTGTGAGTGGACAAAAATAATATCTTTTAAAACAATTTTGAAATGCATCAGTTACCCTCCAGTTTATCAAACCATGCATGCATAGGGAAAAATATATGAATCACAATCACCGGTTTTCCAGCCAAATCACATAACAAGTCAAATCCCGGCTCTCAGGCCAAAACATATGAAAACATAAGCACCTGGCCACATAGACCAAAAACCCGTACTCAATACCAGTACGTAATCAAACAGCACTACTCACAAGTGCACAATCAATCAATCCATCACTATTCATCAAACAATCACACAGTCATATCTGCACTACGCGTAGGCCAACCTCGGGAACTGAACCCAGGCACCATTCGAGTCATATCAGTCATGTCTGGGAACTGCACACGCACCATCTATACGTACCACATATTCGGGAACTGCACTTACACATGATTCACAATCAAAACCACAATTCATACCACAAACATATATCAATCATATCATTGACTTCAAACCAAGTCAAAAGTATTTCCGACAAGGTTTCAAGCCCAAATACTAATTATACGTAAATCTGTAAAATTACATTGAAACCATTCAAATAGTTCAAACATCATCATTGACTCACCAATTAAGTCAAAATATTCTTTTTGAAACCAATTTGACTCCGGGCCTAGCCCAAAATACCATTTACATATTTTCTCGATAAACGTGCCTGAAAGACCGATTAAAATAATCATTAAATCACACATAATCATGCCACATCATCAAAACATCAATGAAAGTCAAATCATGCAATCAATCATGTAAAACATTTAACTATGCATGCATCATGGTTTATAAAACAAACGTTCACTCACACACCGTCCAAACCGCTCGCTTCCTGAGCTGTACGCGTTTCCGTAATTTCTGACACTTGCCAGGAATCTTGAATCCTGTCCAAAATGATTATTCAGGTTTACTAACAACTCAATTTACATCATATCAACTTCCCATAATTTTTCGGGATTTAAATATTATTTTAAAATATAACATAAACCTTCGGACCCTCGAAACATTATCGAGACGGTGTCCGATTGACTCGAAACCAACTCTAAAATGTTCGTTACATTACATAGAGTAAAACACCTGTTGGACACTTCCCCATAAACCTTACCACTCGCCCTTACGCGCCGCCGCAAGCGGCTGCGCGTGAAAGCCACGTGCCGTGAACAGTATCACCCCTGTCACTCGATTTCTCTGTTATACGGGTCTGCAACCCGCGGTGCAACCCGGTTCATTCCTAGCCAATTCGACCCCAATTTCACCGTTTCTTTCACTCATGTTCATCTATTCAATCCTAATTAAGGATCAGTAAGTTCAATTTCATGAAAAGGGTCCTCAAATCAGTCGACTCGAAGTACATACCCGACGGGTTCGAACTCGGGTCCTACCCCATCTCACACTGTTTCATTAAATTGATCGCACAGGGAGCATCCTATATTCATTGTAAACACAAATTCGAAACCAATTTCACAATTTCTTACCTCCAATTACTGGAACTCAACCTTCACAATGCACAGACGTCGCATGGTCTGTTCTTGATGATTTCTTCGTCAATTGCTTCCCTTTTGATGTGGTTCGACTCAAAATCGTCCCAGGAGACTAACTCTAATCTTAATTCGATCTGGGTTTAGCTCAAACTTGAAAATTAAATCTCAATTTTTCCTAGGTCGACTTCGGGTTTTCCTCTCGGGTTTACGAGTTTGTTTTTCCTCAATTGTCCTCTCAGTTTCACTCGTTTTCTCTGTGGCTTCCCCTTCCTATCTCAGGCACTATCTCTTGGCCTCCTTCACCGATCAATTTGATCGAATTGTACAAAGGAAATTGGGCGGGTTTGTTTGTTTGTATTAGGCATTCAAAGCCACTAATTAGCCTTACCAAGTGACAGATGTCACAATACAACAAATCCTCATCCAATTTTATGAGCCCAGGTGTCCTTAATCAAGTTAACACCTCACCAACAGAGCTGAATCAGCCAAGACTAATTAAATTACTATTTTACCCTTACCATAAGAAATTACCAAAATGCCCCTCACAAGTCTAGACCCATACCTTTCTCGTCCGAACTCCGATTGACGCATGCCGCCTGTCTACGGAGTCAGCGTCCCGGGACCTATCCAACGGTCTTCCCGGAAAATCCAAACAAGGTCCCGAACAAAAAGTCAACTTTCGGCCCCTTGTTCCGAACATCATAACTTTCTCCCCGAGGGTCGGAATCGAACGTGCCACCTGTCTATGAACTCGTGACGTCCCGAACTACGTCACAGTCATCGATCAAAGTTCGTTTGACCGTTCGAACCAAAAATCAACTGTTCGCCCAATCCTAGGGGCAAAATCGTCATTTCCTACAATTTTTTCCATATTTTCCTTTTTCGAATTTTCGGGTCTTTACATTGGACCTCTCGGGTCAAAAGTTAACTTTTTACTCTCGTTTAGGGGTAAAATCGTAATTTCACCTTGAACGTCCGAAATTCCTCGACTAATCCTCGATTTAATCGTAATTAATCCCCAAAATTTGGGACGGATCGTTACATTGTCCAATCACTGTGTATCACATGTCCTTTCTCATAACTTGTAGACTTAAGAAGAGCAGTGAGCCTTCTGTTAGGAATGAGCACTGGTGTAGTGCCAACCTAAAGTTTTTCAATAATCAAGTTAATAAGTTTGTTTGAGAGAGGAAATAGTAAGTAATAATTTTGACCGAGTAATACTGCATATTAAATATTAGTTATCATATTGGGAAATGTGCACCCCTTTTATATGGGTAAGTGAGGTAGTCTTTGTTGATAGTTTTGATGTGTGATAAATGTACCTAAATTGTAGTGCTAACATGTGGCATGTAGATAAATAGTGAAAATGTGTCACGTGTCATCCCATATTTGACCCATTTTTAGGATTGTTTAGGTTGTGTGGGCTTGGCCCTTGTTTGGTGTTTGGACTTTGGATATACAGCCTAATGAGTCTACTCCAATATAATGTCAGCAAAAGCAAAGTTATAAATGTACAAATGATTCCATTGATAATCAACATTTCAACATTGCCTTGGTAACAATGAAAATAACATGCAAACATATTGTCTATACAAGGTACAAAATCATGCCAATTAGTACAAAGACTATTAACCTGCATGACCATGCTAGATTAGTGTCCCGCTGAGAAACACGATACTTGTAATAGCGGTTCCCTAACGAAGATCTTGGAGCACCTTCGCAGCCTTCTTGAAAGGAAATAGACAAGCGTGGAAGAAACAGACGAACAAACTATGTGCCAGAAATTGAAATTCTACAATACCAGAAATTATAAAATTCAAAATTAAGAATGACGCCTCCGTGTCCAAATCTAAGATCCATCGCCTCAGCTAACGCCGGCGAATGCCTCCATCGACACGCCTTTGCCCATCGCCTTCGCGACTAGCGAGTTGATTTTTCCTCCATCGCAAGTCGGCGACGGCTCCATCCGGAGTCTGCCAAGCATCCTTCGCAAGTCTGCGAAGCCTCCTTCGTCGATCTCCTCCGCAAAGCTTCATCTGTCAATCTCTTCCGCGAAGCCTCCTCCTTCCATGACTGGACCTCCCTCCCCCCCCGCTCCCCCCCCCCCCCCCCCCCCCCCCCCCCCCCTGTTTTTTGGAGACCGTCATTAGAGGCGGAATTTCTACAGTATTCCACTTGGACATACATGGTTATGCCTTCAACTCAGTCTGACGCGTGTTATAACGTAAATGAATATTTATTAACAGTATACCACCATACCGTATTAGCATAAACTCACCATGCTGCAAACATCCACAAAATCGAATCCAACTCTAAAACATAGTACAAACTTACCACTGGCAAGAACGATCAAATACCCTCATCAGATACAATTCCTAGTTAAACATTCTGCTGGATTTACAATAGTCTGGTAACTCTACAAGCAAGAGGGGTTAATCACAACAGCCAGATGTAACCCAACCACCCTTATGCAATACCAAAAATGGACATCAATCAGCAGACAGCAGCACCTTAATGCATCTATCTAGTTTCATCGTGAAAGGGCAGGGCTTCAACAAAATCGATGAAACTTTGAGCTCAATGAATCCCTTTAATGAACCGTAGATTTGAACATTTGCAAGCTCGGGTTAAGCATAAGCATACATGACTGCAACTGTTGATAGGGACGTCACGAGTAGAGTAAGCAGGGAGATAGACCGCCGGAAACCAGAATTTGGCAACCATGGATACGCATCAGGAGGTGGCATGACACAGTTATCGCCGTTGAAATAGATTCTTCGAGGGAAAGCCCAACCCTTATCGAATGTGAAAGTTGCTTTATCCTTCCGGAATAGCAGCTCTGACTGTACATTACCAACGGGACCGGATTGCATCAGAAAATCATTGTAGAACTTAATTCCCCACAGCATGGCAGTATCGTCTGTTTCAAAGAAAACCAGAATTCTCACTCCCAAATTTCAATGTGCATAAGAAGGAAGTGTAGCATATGCAGGTTTTGTTACAAGTATTGAAAAACTTTAGGTACTAGTCAAATCACATAATAATACTGAGAACAAAGAGTTTATGAAAAATAACAGCTAACAAGACAAGATTAACTTACTAATTGTCGCATAAGGAGTTATTGACTTGTAGTTGAAGCTGAAAAGCTGGGTCAGATTGTCAAAGTTAGGGTGCTGCACAACTAGATTCCAGTCTGAGTAATTCATCCGGTAATTGAAGTTTGTAATAGTGACCTTCACTCGCCAGTATTCCTTGTAGTTTACCTTCACATGCCAGTGAACTCGGATTGGGCACATATGGTTAGTGCATCGAACTAGAGGCGTATTGCTATTCTTACTAGAGGATGAGACAACTGAAGCCAAATAGGGGGACTTGGGGCTGCAAATGCAAGGAGAAATAAATTTCGTAAGGAAAAAAAGAGAAAAAATCCATCTTAAAATCAGGGAAAAAGCAGTTTAAGGAAAGTAATTTCGGAAGAGAGCTCACTCTACACAGCTTCCTGGATGAGTGGCGTTATTTTGGCAGCCACATGAACATGTCGGGCAGGGCACTATCGTGTCATTATAGAAGGATGAAAGTGAGACACAACATGTGGGAGTTTTATGAGCCAGCATTTGTGAATATGTGCATGTAATATTCCATGTCACTGTCATGAATAAAGGGTAATTGTTAGCATAAAAGTAAAATTTTTAGCACAAAGCTTGTGTTTTAACAAGATTAATAACTATTTCACTTACTCATAGCTTGAGTGACTCTTCTTTTATCTGCAGTGATGAATTTAGTTGGTTTGACGATACTTGCGCGACCACAGCTGTACCCAGGACCTGGTGCATTCAGAGTGACGTTTTTGGGAGCTCTGACTGTCCTGTTGGTGGTACCAGCTTGCCCAACACTCAGTTGAAATGAGCCCACAGCATTGGCTGGATCCTGCACCCATGAACTAAGTACTCCTCCTTTGCAACAATTTGCAATTTGTTGATTGTAAGGAGTTCCCGGCATCAAATCAACAATTGTTGGATTCTTTTTACAACAATGAGGGATTGTGGTTTTAAATTTTGAACAATCCCCTTGGTCTGTGGCTTGTCCTCCCACCATGTTCCATATAACTTCCGTCTTTGACCATGTCCATCCCAATGACCAGCCCGGAGCTTGAATGTGCCGATATTTCTGGAAGTTGTAAAGTGTAACAACAGCCTGTTCATTAAAGCAATGCAGATTAGATATTCAACCTATTCACTATTCTTATGTAGAAGGTAACATGAATCCATGTCAATGCTGCTGTCAACAACTACGAGAAATTCATTTTACTAAAGCATGTCGGTTAAAGCTCAGCTTGTGTTCTAATTTTTATGTAGAAGGGACCAATCCTTAAGACACATTCTTGTGACTACGTTCCATTGCTGAATATCTACGATACAATACTAGTGGCTAACATACCAAACAACTTCAATCCCACATTAAGCATGCTATAACAGATTCACTACACTTTCTTATGCTCATGTGAATGCTGAGTGCATTCTAGTCTCTGCAAGCAAATAGCCAAACTGAAACATCAAGTTAAGATGTTGTTCGGATTAGGCAATTTATCTAGGCCTGGTTGATGCTTGAAGAATTTGACAAGCAGTTCTCTTTCAATTTGAAATCATTGTATCTTAATTTCTTCTTAGACAATCAGATTACACAACCCGAGCAATTAATGACAAAAATAAACGTTGCGAAAACACTTCTCCACTATCTCAAGTTCAAAATTCTAAAAGTACTTACAACATAGCCATCAGGAGACCAGCTAATAATATCCCATTTGATCGTTATATTTCCATGCGGGTCAAGTGGATCGTATGCTTCTGGAAAGTAACCAATAAAACAGTGAATATGGAAAGATTATATAAACATAACAGTTTCATTCATGTGAACATTGAAATTTCAGGGTATTCTTCTGATTTCCGTCGTCTGATTAAATGGTTTTTGCTCCATTATTTTTTCTGGTAAAATTAGAAATTTTCTTTTAAAGAAAGGAGCTTGAATTTGGAAACAGAACAACTTCCTAAGCTCCTAATGGAAACGAATAAACAAAAAAATGCCAAGCCCCATTTGCATCAACATAAAAACAAAAACTATTGGAATGAAGCATTTTCATATTCAACAAAAACCCATTCCCAAAATTTTCAAACACAAAACCCAAAAGTTGCAAAACCTCACAAACATTGCTCCAATCAGTCAACTGCAGGCTTAAGAGGAATAAAACCCATGAACATAATCAAAAACCAAGTAAAGATTCTAACTTCACAAAGATTGAACAACGAAAGAGGAAGATTGAGCACACCTGTTGCAATGAAGGTGGTGCAAGAGAGCCCAAAGAGCAGCAAGATGGTTAAACTGATGAATTTTGAGACTGGCGGAGTCCTGGGCAGGAACAGGAACCCCATTTCTTGTCGATAGATTTTGTTCTGGTCCGAATGTGTGTCTCTGCCTTCTTTTTCTTGGGTGGCACAAGTTTTCCTTCTTTCGCTGAGAGAGAAAGAGTGAAGATGGTGGAGAGGACGCGGTAGCGACGTAGCGTGTGTGCTGCTACTGCTCACTTCACTAAGTCTGTCTAGTTACTTTAAATCAAAATTCTCAATCACTTATATGAAGGCAGCACGTATTCACATTCATTAAAGTAGATGCATTCAGATCTATCATTTTTTTTTTAATAAAGTAACATTGAACAAATCAACGTTTCTTCATCGCCAATGGCTTTGAGCAATCTGGAAGAGAAAAAAAAAAGAATATAATTTGATGGTAAAAAAATAAAAAATTAATTGACTGTTTCAAAGTGAATGCTTGACAGTTGTGATGATCACAAATCATAATCAAGGCTTTGGAAATTGGTAATTGCCACATTCTAGCAGGCCAAAAATAAAACTTTGGGCATCTTCTAGTAGCTTTACTTAAGGTCAATAGGGAAATAATTGATTCAAACAAAATAAAAAAAAAAAGGTTAATTTAGTAGAGTCTAATTTGTAGCCTAGTGGTGAAGCTTTATTGAACCATTTAATGGAGATAGTCCATTTCATGCTATTTTATTTTCTTATTTTTTAAAATATAGTTTTGATCTAATCTTTCTGTGTGTCATAATCTTTGTGCGTGTCATAATATGTTAAGGAATAAAGTCAAATACCAGGTTTCATTAATTTTAATGTGAAGATTTATAAAATCCTTTTCTGGTCTTGGAAGACAAAAGGCCTTGTCCTGAACTGGCATAATGTGCATGGGAGCTATTTACAGTGCAGAGCCAGCTTACACAGGTCCTTCCAAGTTCCATCTAATCTAATTAGCAGTTCTCGAAAGCTTTTAATATTTATTTGTAATTTATGAATAATTTAATAATTTTTTATTAACCAAAAAAATGGACTTGAAGTTGGAAAAAGAAACACTATTTAGGCCCATACCAAGTCCATTATCGGGGCCCATTTCAATGGCCTATCCTCACAACTCATTATTAGGCAATTTTTAGCAATTGGGTCTTAAAAAGAGGCCTAAACAAAAAATTAGGCATTCAAAAATTAATTTATTAATAAATAGTACATGATTATGTTTTAGTATCTCCGGAAGTTAAGGACTATTCCATATTTCGTCTAATATCTTATAGTCTTTTAATATTTCTTTGAGTTTAATGAATTAATAAACGCAAAAATTAATTATTTAATGAGCAATCTAGATGTTTGTAATTTTATTTTTGGGTATTATTTTTAAGTCTTATATTTGTATTTGTATTGTTTATGAGTTTTATGTTTGTATTTTTTTAAGTCTTATATTTGTATTTGTTTTGGCATCTAATATATTGAAATAAATTAATTTTATGCAGTGGAAAATTTGAATAAATAATATTTAAATTAACTAATTATTTAAACTTAATTGAAAATTAATTTTTTATTAGCTATTTAAAGATTGTACTATATTTTTGTTACGAAAGTTGCATGTGATTGAGCATCAAAATTGCACATGAATGAAGGTTTTTTTTTTTTTTTGTTTGGGTTAAATTGCATGTGAATGAAGTTGAGCAGCTTTGAATGCAAATTGCATGTGAATTAAGAGTGCAGGGAGCAGCAAAGCTGCAAGGAGCAACAAAGTGCGGGGCTCATTATTTAGTCCATTGCTGGTATTAAATTTTATGTTAATAATTAGCACATTAGACATACTCATAATTTTTAAGGGAAATTCATTTAGCTCTTCGATCCTCAGTTCACGAATTAGATTATTCAATAAATTGAGTCGTCCCAATTATTAACTAAGTCAACCCAATAGTAAAATAAATATTAGTATGTTGTTGAGAAATTCAGATAATTCATATATTTAGTTGCAGAGTTAAAACAACAATTCATTTAATTCTTCGATGTAATCAACAATTCATTAAGCTCCTTCATACCTAAGTAAATTTTAATACTTAATAGCTCCTTCCCTAAATTTTCTTGCATATATGCATGCAGTATCACATGTACCCCAATTCTTAGTCTGAAACACTCTCAAATACTGTATTACCTTGTCAGCTTTTTATACTCGCACATTTATAACGTGACCCACGTGAGCATGTGGTTGCCGAACTCAGTGAACTAAGGTGGATGCCGGGCATCCCACAACCACCAAACACCTAATTGTTGCAAGGGTGGGGTACTCGATTCTTGGTTCATAAATAAGACAAAATATGTGGCTACTTTCTATTTGACTATTGGTCGATTTGGGATGACCCTAATTCATTTAAATTGAGTCAGTCCATATAAATTTAGTCGGCCCGATTATAAAACATTAATCTATTTGGCCTCAACTCGCGTATAAGATTTAAAAAAAAAAATGAGTCATGAATTAGATTATGAAATAAACTGATTCTATCCAATTGTGACTTGTAGTAATTTACTATTCTTATAAATATCAAGGCCGACCTTGAGAGTAGCTGGGTAAGGGGCCGTCTCGGGCCCCAATCCCGAAGGAGGCCCAAATTTTTTAATACATTTTTGTCATGTAATTTGGTATATAGTTAGGTTACTTGAGGAATATTATAAATATATTTGATATCACTTACTTATTTATTCACAAGTATGTGAGCATGTTTTTCTCACATACTTTGAGTGCAAATACAAACCCTTACAAATTGAGTGAATTTATGAGTGCATATCCTTGTGAGTTGATTCATACTTACTTTATTCATGTTGAGATCAATTTCACCATATTTACACATTATCTTACTTGTCGAAACATTTTGTTACCATGTATTAGCTCTTGAATTTCATATGCTTAAATGCTTTAAGTGAAAATCTTTTATACCATGATAATCATAAAGTATTGAGACAATTGGTTAAAGGTTTACTTGTTTTGAATTCGTAGTTTAAATTTAGTATTTGCTAGAGACTAGCAAAGTTTAAATGTGGGGGGTATTTGATAAGTCTCCAATTATGCATAATTTTATATTATTTTATATGATTTATTCTTAACTTTTAAAATTAAAATAATAAGTATAAATGGTATAAAATGAAATAAAATAATGCTTAATTGAAGACCTATCAAGTAATCAATTCCTGGTTCACAAATAAGGCAAAATATGTGGCCTACTTTCTATTTGACTCTTGGTCAATATGGGATGACATTAGTTCATTTAAACTTAGTTGGCTCGATTATAAAACATTAATTCATTTAGCTTATCAATATCTAGTCCTAAACTCACGTATAAGATTTTAAAATAAATTGAGTCATGAATTAGATTATTAAATAAACTGAGTCAATCTAATTGTGACTTGTAGTAACTTACTATTCTTATAAATATCAGGGCCGACCATGGGAGTAGCAGGGTAAGGGGACCGCCTCGAGCCCTAATCTCGAGGGAGCCCTAAATTTTTTTTAATACAAAGTTGTCATGTAATTTGGTATATAGTTAGGTTACTTGAGTAATACTATAAATATATTTGATTTCAAGCATTCTGGTTGACCAACAAATAGCTAACCAGCAAGGATGGGGTACTCAATTCTTGGAACCAAAATAAGGCCAAATATGTGGTTGATGTCCATCTGACCGTCGACCAATCTGCAATGACCTTAAAAACTGTTAGATTGCTTAAGCACTTCACCCTCAATGCTCC
Source organism: Prinsepia uniflora (assembly GCA_032719365.1). Classification (NCBI taxonomy): domain Eukaryota; kingdom Viridiplantae; phylum Streptophyta; class Magnoliopsida; order Rosales; family Rosaceae; genus Prinsepia; species Prinsepia uniflora. Next base: position 9,014,056 of record CM064867.1, on the reverse strand, counting down.
AGGTGTAACGATCCGTCTCGAATATCAGGATTAAATATTAATTAACTATGAATTTAGTATGATTAATCGGGGATTAATCGAGAGAAATCAGATGGATGGTGTAAAATGACCGTTATGCCCCCGAGCTTGGACAAACTGTTGACTTTTGACTTGGGGAGTCAAACATATGAGGACTGAGGACCGTTACGTAGATCGGGAAGTTACGAGTACGTAGACAGGCGGCACATCGAAATCGGATGTCAAACAGAGAAGTTATGGTCACGGGATCGAAATTAGGAACTTACGTCTTGATCGAATTAAATATTAAATAAATCTGATTGGCTAATTAATTAGTGTGGGGCCCTTGGATGAGTGACAAGTGTCACTCATCCCATTGGCCATCTCCCCCAAATTGTGGATCTCAATTCTGATTGGATGGTTTTTATATTAAAATATAATTATATTATTATTTTATCCTTTTTTTTCTCCCAGCTTATCTCTCTCTTCCTTCTCGTGCACCACCTTCACTTTCTCCCTAAACAAACACTCAAACCCACACTCTTAATCCACCAAACCTTACCTATCGATGATGGTGTAAACATGAAAATGAAAGGAGAGACTAGCATGAGCACGACGGTGCTGCTGGCGTGCACGGTGGCTGAAAAAACCATGAGGGTGAGTTCTCGGACTTGGATTTCAAAGTTGGATTCTAGGAAGTTTTGGACGTTTCCATTGATCCTAATGTATTCCTAGGACTCAGACAAGGGCAATAGGATCGATTGGAGGAAGCTCGGTGGCCTGAGTCGATTGGGAGGATGGCCGAAAAATCTGGGCTACAGGTTTACGTTCAGAGGTAAGAATTTGGATTGTTTTTCTTGTTTTTGATCCCATGGAACTCTAGGTTAGGTCCAGACGAACATATAGGAAGAAATAGGAGTCAAAATGACTGAGAAACAAGGGAGAACTAATCGGGTCAGTTCACTGGTTCGGTCGAACTAGCGATAACCAGTGAACCGGGTTCACCTAAGGTTAGGGGTGACATTGTTTCGGCATGTGAAGCCCACGTGGAGAGCCTTTGGGCGAAGCGTGGGGCAAATTTGAGTGAAGTGTTCAACATATGAAATCATCCTTTCGATGTAACGAACATTTTGAGGCTGGTTTCGTGTCGAACGGACACCGTTTCGGGGTAGTTTTGGGTGTCCGAAGGTTTAAAGCCTATGTAAAATATGTTTAAAAATTCCGAAAAATTAGGAGGCTTTAATGAGAGGTTAATGAAGTGGTTAGCAACCCTTTAGTATGATTTGGACAGGTTCAGATATTTCGAGATGGTGATTTAGCCCGGAGAGACTTATGCCATGCATATCGAGGTGGCAACGTAGGACGTTCTGTGAGTGGACATTGTTTTCTAAACTGTGATGCATGCATAACTGTTTTATATGTTTTATATATGTGATTTTTATGATGATGATTGTGATATTGGTGATTTACATATTCGCACGTATTTCGAGGTGATTTATGTATTTGCATGTATATCGAGGTTTAAGGTTTTACACTGTGGTTATACGTGCTTATGGTTTCAGTGATGGTTTGATGAAATGGTTTGGAAATTGGAAAGGTGAACTCGGGCATGAGACCCATTTGTTTCGGAAACCCTCGGACATGAAGTCTATTTGAGTTATATCATCGGACTAGGGGCCCAGTTGGTTTACGAAATCGGGCATGAGGCCCAATTGTGTTGTAGGAATGTGATTTCGGGTCAGGGACCCATAAATGGATTTGGATTTGAGAAATCAGATTTTTGGATTACGAAAGTTTTATGGAAATCTCGGGCGTAGGCCCATTTGAATGGTTTGAGATGATTTATAAAATGTTTTCCATATACCATCCTTATATTTATGGATTGTCTTCTCCAGTCGTCTGAGATACTGGAGTGGTCACGGCGCATTACCTGCGAGGGGTCACTGCACGGAGCGACCGGACCGTATAATGACTCATGAGCAAGATTGATAGACGTTTGGGACGTCAGACATTTGGGATGATTGAGATTGACTCGGGTTGAGACCCCGGGTAGCACGCGTAGCTTGGATCGTGACATGACGTTTGGGATGCCAAGCATCTGGGATGCTGAGGATTGGTACATAACAGTATTTGATGGAATTGTGAGTTATGGATTTACTGGATTATGTATTTGGATTTCGGATTTATTGGATTTATGATTTGACTTTTGGTGTTAATGGATTTGGACAGGGACCCACATGGTTTGGATTTACGGTTTTGTGCTAAGTTCCCACATACTTGGATATATGGTTTTGGACTAAAGCCCTAATGTTTTAATTAAAGTAAATGGTTTGATTATTGGTTTTCGAATGCATGCATACTTTTTAGTGAAGGGCATAAATGTATTCTTATGAAATGTTTTTTTATTAAACTATTGATTTTTGTCCACTCACAGCTTTTAATGGTTTTAATGCCCTTCAGGTTGATCAAAGATGCGGGCTGTAATAGAGACCAAGACATCGCACTCCTCCATCGATCGTGGCGAGCTCTAGAAGCCCTGAACGGGCTGAGGTTTGATTTATCCCTTGTCTGACACTTTGTGTCAGATAGGAGCATGGCACATCCCGCGATAATCTCGGGGGGATTGGGATGAGTCGTGTCAAGTGGTATCAGAGCACAGTTTGCTCTTGTGGTACACGCAGGTAGAGGATGTGATGTCTCTACGTGGTCAGCCCGTTATCAACCTGATAGTTAGGATGTCGATTTGATAGTTAGTGGAAATAAATCGTTGATAGTTTGAGTTCGGAATTTGATGCTTATGTGTGCCATGGTTATATTGTGGTTTGATAGGGAGAGACCCTACTGAGTGATGAACGTCACAGTGCTTTAGAGTTTTTACCGTGGGACAGTTATGTCGGGATCGTCTATCATGATATTATAGGATTGGATATGACGATAGTGTGGAGTTGTGACCATTAGAAGGTCAGGTTATGTTGAGTTGGATAGTGGTACTGCTAAGAGCAGCCGGGTTTTTTTAACCTTAGTTGTGATTGATGGTGTTGAGAATGTGAGTGCAACGAAGTTAGTAGATGACCTTAGTGAGAAACCCTAGTGTGTGCTGTATGGTTCAGAAATGTGAGTCGGCGAGTGGTTTGAATTTTGCGACTTTTCGGAGTCAAGACTGTTGGTTGGTCATGTCATGTTAGCTTTGGTAATTGTGCTACAGAGTGCAGCTGAGGTCGGGGATGACCTGATGGACGACATTGGTTGAGTCGAGTTGAGACTAGTTAAAGATTGGTTAGAGATTAGTTGGACAGGTTACCAAGTTGTGATACTTGTCGATGGAATCCTAGAGTGGGGATACAGAGTTGTGAGTACTGGCAGTTATTCTGGTTCGATGTGGAGTCTCAATAGCAATGTCTGGTGCTTGGTTCTGCACGAGATTGTGGCAGGAACTATTATCGAGAGTGGTTGTAGTTGTGGTTGTTGTGAATCGGGTGACATTCAAGGAACATTTCCTTTTCTTGTATGAGTTGTTAGGGTGATTGTACCCAGAGTTGTGGGGTACGAGGGAGGCAGAGTTCCTTTAACTTGAGCAGAGGTACGGGGTCGTTGCTCGATATGAGCAAAGATCCAAGCTTTTCTAATTCGTACACTGTGTGTCGGTGATTGTGATGACGATAGCCACGAGTTGGGATGTGACTCCATCGTGATGGGCAAACGTTCGGTATCTGAGATTCGACAGTTGATGAGTTGGACTAGATGGAATCCAGCAGTGGATCTCAGATAGTAATGAACTGGATGGGATCCAACAGTGGATGAGATGTGTTGGGACTCTAACCCAACCGTGAGTGTGATAACTGATGTGATTGGATTGATTAAGTGGTAGATGAATGAAACAGTATGAACAAATAGGCAATTTTGGTAGTAAGTTAGACTGGTTACGGACATGTGGTTGATGTCCAATTGAATTATGGACCTGGGAGCATACTCGAGTTGGTTCTAACATGGTCATTGAGGGTAACTTATCATGTTCTGCCCATGGCAGATGATGGTTTTTGTCACCAGTACATCGATCGTGTATTGATTGGTGGACCCGTGATTTATTTTGAGTCATCAGGAGAAGTTGGGCATTTCGAAGTTAGGTGAATGAGATTTCTCATTTTTTGCTTGGTGGTAGACGATGTTGGGTTGCATGGTGTGGTGAGTGCAGTAAGATTGTGTTTGCACTCACGTAGGAAGAATTTTGATGTCATCGTCTTGGATCATCCTTGATTTTTCCTAGGTGAAATGACAAGGATCGATGTGAGGTAAGTGGAGAGAACCCACAGTCTCGACGTGTCTCGTCGTTGACTGATCTGTTTAGATGTGAAAATGGTTGAGAAACGATTTGATATGCGGATTCAAAGAGGGTGTAAGACCCTATGACCTGAAATCTGGTAGTTAGCTGAGTGAGAATATGTGTGGATCCTAGGTGGATCAGGATCATAATGTTGAGGATATAGGGCGTTGTGACGATCGAGGATCGTGATGTTAATGATCAGGTGATGTGGTGATAGATCTGGATCATGATCTTGATGATCAGGTTATGTTGTGGGGATTGGCTTGCTTATGAAGTCAATCGAATATGATATGGTAATTGAATGGGCAGGTAACTAATAGGTTCGGAGTTGGTGCATCTCAGTAGACGTAGGTGAGATTGGATGGCCATTTGGCATGAATGGGTACGCCTTGGTGGGCGTGAGATTCTGATTGGTACGTATTGGATGACATGATTGGGAGTAGACGTTTTGATTCTAGTCGGGTGACCAGGGGACTTGCAATGGACACGAAATTGGAGTGTTTGGTCTATCTCATACGAGATTGGACAGATAGACTCCAGAATTGAAGCATGATTAGCTACGAGCAATGTAGTAGGCTGGTTGGTGGATGGATGTATGTAATGGGTACGTTGAGCGAGGACCGATGATGGACAGGCATGAGTGGTGTGTCAGGACTCGTCCCAAATCCCTCAGGATTAACATGGGACGCGCCTGATCCCGTCTAACACGAAGTGTCAGACTAGGGAAAATTCCAATTCTAGCCCTCACTAGGGAGTCCAGAGCACGCCAGGATCGTAGGAGGAGGAGTGTGATGTCTCGTCTCTGCTACAGCCCGCATCCGCGATCAACCTGAAAGCCATTAAAACATTAAAAGGCGTGAGTGGACAAAATAACATTTTCATTAAAAATATTTTCATACAAAGACATTTACGCCCTTCACTAAAATCATAAGCATGCATTCGAAAACCGTTTATCAAAGCGTTCATAAAACCGTTTGAAAACATTCTCAAAACCTTTCAAGGGTTCATGCCAGGTTCCCATAAACCTCATGACCCATAAAAACCTTTCAAGGGTTCATGCTGGTTCCCCATAAACCGTTATGAACCATAAATCCATTTGGGTCCCCGACCCGAAATCACAAAAACCCGTAAATCCATACATGTGGGAACTCATCCCAAATCAACATACGTGGGATTCAGCCCAAAACCATTCTCAATGAAATACCCAAAACATACAAATCACTTTTCCGACATATAAAACATGGAACACGGGGTCTCCGCCCCCAAATCACTATCTGTAAAACCTCATACGTATCGATATACGTATAACCCATCCGCAGTACTTCCGAGAAGATGCCAACTCGGGGCGCACAGCCCCTAGGGAGCACATTCCCGATATATGTCACGATTAATCATCTATACTAGTGTGCACACTACCCGGGGTCTCACTCCGAGTCTTCTCCCAAGAATCTCCATCTGGGAGGCTCTATCTTCGGACCTAGTCCGATCATCTCTCCGGAATCTGGTCCGGGACCACAATATAAATAGTAACCCCCACTCCTGGAACGGGATCCCTATGGGGATACCCATTCTGGTCTGTGGATCGTGACTCTCCAGGTCGACGTCTGGAGGAGACCATATAATCAAATGGAGGGTTCATATACATTTTCGAAACTCTCTCTTTCTTTCTCAAAACACATTTCAACTGTGTCTCATGCCCGAATTCTCACTTTATAAATCGAACTGGGACTCAAGCCCGATTCCACAATTAACAGGGCCTCAAGCCCGATACCACGATTAACTGGGCCTCAAGCCCGAACCGTAAAGCAATGGGGCCTTAAGCCCGATAATACAGTCAAAGGGGCCTCAAGCCCGATATTACAACCAAATGGGCCTTAAGCTCGAATCATAAATCAATGGGACCCTCGGTCCGATCGTAAAGCTCAAATGGACCCTAGGTCCGATTCCTCGTCAATTCAAATGGATTCCAAGTCCAATAGTTTGTAAATCAAATGGGTCTCGTGCCCGATTTCATATTTCTAAATCCGAAATCCATGTATTAAACCCTCGTTGAAAACATAGAACGTATATGCATCGTATAAAATCGTAAATCTCAAAATACGTGCAAATACGTAAATCCTAGGCTACCACAAACAATTGCACTCATGTCAACACAAAATATGTATTAAAAGCATTTATAAAAATTTATGCACGCATCAATTTCGAGAGAAGGGTCCACTCACAGACCGTCTGAACCCGCGCCTCGATACGCATGCCATAATCGTCTCCCGGGTCAATCGTCGCCTCCAGGATTCCCGAACCTGTCTAAATTCATTTAGAGGGTTAATAAATACTTAAATAACCCCTCACTAAAGGCCCGTAATTTTTCGGAATTTCTAACTATTTTTAAATGCGAACCTAAACCTTCGGACGTCCCGAACTATATCGAAACGACGTCTGCTTGACACGAAACTAGTCTCAAAATGTTCGTTACATCGAATAGAAGATTTCGTGTGTTGAACATATCCCCAAAACATTGGGCACGCGCCCCCACGCACCCAGGGTAGCCACTGCTCGTGAGCCCACGCGCCAGGGCACTGTAGCATCATCTTCTTCCTTTGTCCGGTTCAGACGACCGGTTCGGTCCATTTTCTGCAACTGGTCCAGCGTGACTGGTCGAGGCCTCTATCCTTCCATTTTTCGTCCATTATTTCCCTTTTTAATCCTAAACCTCCTATCTTAATCCTAGAAGCCTAATGGCATGGCATGAAGAAAACCAAGAAAAACATCCAAAACCCGACCCGTTCACTTTGAATCCCACGGTTCAACATTTCCCGATCACCTCCTGGGCTGTTCAGCCCTTCACCGCCGTCCAAACCACCCTATACACCTTCCTACAACCTTAATAAAGCTCATCTAAACACCAGAATTCAACCCTAATACCTAAAACCCGAAATGGAAATTTTGAAAGTAAAATTTATACCTTCGCGGTTCCACGGCCACCGTGCACGGTAGCTCCCGATCCTGCCACCGTCCAATCTGTTTTGGTCTCCTCTTCCTCTTTCCTTCATGGCTCATGATCATCCAGTGAGGTTGGGGAGTGTTGTGAAGGGTGGGTTACACAAATGGGTTTCGGGTTGGTCTTTGGAAGAAGAATGAAGATGATCGATGCATGAATGAGGGAAATGAGGGAATGGATGAGTGAAAAGTGTCACTCATCCCCTGAGATCTGGGCCCACAAAAGACAAAACTTCACTTTTTTTCTCGTAAAACGTGTCGCCGTGAATAGTACCTTGAAACTTTCGTGAACCGTAACTTCGTCGTCGAACGTCCGAATTCGACGTGCCGCTTGTCTATGGATTCGTATCTTCCCAATCTACGTAACGGTTCTCAGCCCTCGGCCATCGGACCTCCCGGGTCAAAAGTCAACTATTTGTTCCTATTCACCCAAATTACCAAAATGCCCTTGGACTTCCGATCATCATAACTTCTTCCTCGAACATCGGAATCAAGCGTGACACCTGCCTATGAACACGTGACGTCCTGAACTATGTCACAATCACCGGCCAAAGTCCGTTTGACCGCTTGAACGAAAATTCAATGATTTGCCCATACTAGGAGCAAAATCGTCATTTCGCCCGAATGTCCGCTAATCCTCGCCTAATCCCTTATTAGTCTCGCTAATCCGTCACTAATCCTTAATTAATCCTGCTAATTAGGGACGGGTCGTCACAGGTGCCTGGTGATAGTATATAGGATATACCAAGGGTATGTTGAGGAACGTGTTGATATTCGGTTTAGTCCCGATATCACTAGATTGTTTAAGAACGTGGAATGGGCATTGAATACTGTGCTCTGGGCCAGAGTGATTTTGATGGGTTCAGTAATCGTACGAGCAGGTGCTCAGAGCCGTGGATGGTTAGTGGAACCCTAGAGCGGAGATGTGTTATCACTGTTGGGCAAGTATTCGATGGGGTCCAATTACACTGCTCGAGTGAGATTCATTTCATTGTTAGGAGATCCTAACAAGCTGATTTTAATATATATTGAAATTTAAAGTAAGAAATCTTTACTACAAGTTCCCAGGTGAGTGAGACGTGGATTGTGTAGTCACAAGTGAAATGATTAGGTGGTTAGTGTAATCACAGGTTGCTTTGCATGGAGCGACTCCTCAGTAACTCTCATTAACGGCAACATGGATTTATGAGGAAATTTTGGTACGAGATACTTTGGTGCGACTCTATAGTGAATCAGAGTTATGTTGGTGATTCGAACTATGACCATGGAGTCGTGAGTGCTAGCTGAGTGCGACATTATGAAACGTGTGATGTTGACGTGGTAAAATTTAGGAAATGCGGAGAAACTGTGAGATTTGATAACTCTCGGTGTGGGAGACATGTCGGATTGATTTTATGACTAGCAAGTGGGGACAGTTTGGCTGGATGTGTTAGCGTGGATTGATGAGTGAGATTTGGTGACTCCCAGTGGGAGCAGATGTCAGGGTGGATTGGTGACTGAGAAGAACCGTCAAGCTGAATGTGTCAGCTAAATGTGTAAGCGTAATGGTAAAATTGTCGGGTGGTATCAACTCGAATAGTGTGATCAACTTCACTCGATGTGGTCGGGTGTAGTCGATACGACGTGATTTCGTGATGGAACGTCTGGATGCAAACAAGTATTATGTTGGTTAGTGGGTGTAAACGTATACATGGGATGTTAAACCTAACGGTGAGACTGAGCATGTTTTTCCACAATGTGGATGTGGAAATGGGTTCGTATGAATTTCGAGGACGAAATTTGTTAAGGGGGGAAGGTTCTAATGACCCGTACCGAATATCAGGATTAAATATTAATTAATTATGGATTTAGTATGATTAATCGGGGATTAACCGAGAGAAATTGGACGGATGGTGTAAAATGACCGTTTTACCTCTGGATTTGGGTAAACTGTTGACTTTTGACTCGGGAAGTCAAACATATGAGGACCGTTGCATAGATCGGGACGTTACGAGTATGTAGGCAGGCGACACGTCGAAATCGGACGTCGAACGGAGAAGTTATGGTCATATGATCGAAATCGGGAACTTACGTCTCGAGATTCAAATTAAATATTAAATGAATCTAATTAGCTAATTAATTAGTGTGGGGCCCTTAGATGAGTGACAAGTGTCACTCATTCCATTGGCCATCTCCCCCAAATAGTGGATCTCAATTCTGATTGGATAGTTTTTATATAAAAATATAATTATATTTTTATTTTATCCTTTTTTTTCTCCCTCCTAATCTCTCATTTCCTTCCCGTGCACGACCTTCACTTTTTCCCTAAACAAACACTCAAACCCACACTCTCAATCCACCAAACCTTACTCATCGATGATGGTGTAAACATGAAAATGAAAGGAGAGACTAGGACGAGAACGACGGTGTTGCTGGCGTGGATGGCGGTGCACGGTGGCTGGAAAAACCGTGAAGGTGAGTTCTCAGACTTGCATTTCAAAGTTGGATTCTAGGAAGTTTTGGACGTTTCCATTGATCCTAACGTATTCCTAGGACTCAGACGAGGGAAGTAGGATCGATTGGAGGAAGCTCGATGGCTTGAGTCGATTAGGAGGATGGCCGAAAAATCTGGGCTACGGGTTTACGTACAGAGGTAAGGATTTGGATTGTTTTTCTTGTTTTTGATCCCATAGAACTCTGGGTTAGGTCTAGACGAACTTATAGGAAGAAACAGGAGTCGAAATGATTGAGAAACAAGGGAGAACCGGCCGGGTCGGTTCACCGGTTCGGTCGAACCAGGGATAACCAGTGAACCGGGTTCACCCAAGGTTAGGGGTGACACTATTCCGGCGCATGAAGCCCACGGGCAGCGCCTTTGGGCGGAACGTGGAGGCGTGTAGGGTATTTTTGGGTGAAGTGTTCAACATATGAAATCATCCTTTTGATGTAACGAACTTTTTGGGACTGGTTTCGTGTCGATCAGACACCGTTTCAGGGTAGTTTTGGGTGTCCGAAGGTTTAAAGCCTATGTAAAATACGTTTAAAAATCCCGGAAAATTAGGGGGCTTTAATGAAAGGTTAATGAAGTGGTTAGTAACTCTCTAGTATGATTTGGACAGGTTCAGATATTTCGAGGACAGTGATTTAGCCCGGGGAGGCTTATGACACACATATCGAGGCGGTAGCGTAGGACGGTATGTGAGTGGACATTGTTTTCTAAACTGTGATGCATGCATAACTATTATATATGTTTTATATATGTGATTTCTATGATGATGATTGTGATATTGGTGATTTACATATTTGTACGTATTTCGAGGTAATTTATGTATTTGCACGTATATCGAGGTTTATGGTTTTACACTGTGGTTATACTTGCTTATGGTTTCGGTAATGGTTTGATGAAAAGGTTTTGGAATTGGAAAGGTGAACTCGGGCATAAGATCCATTTGTTTTGGAAACCCTCGAACATGAAGTCCATTTGAGTTATATCATCGGGCTAGGGGCCCAGTTGGTTTACGAAATCGGGCATGAGGCCCAATTGTGTTGTAGGAATGTGATTTCGGGTCAGGGACCCATAAATGGATTTGGATTTGAGAAATGAAATTAGTGGATTACGATGGTTTTATGGAAATTCCGGGCATAGGCCCATTTGAATGGTTTGAGATGATTTATGAAATGTTTTCCATATACCATCCTTATATCTATGGATTGTCTCCTCTAGTCGTCTGGGACGCTGAAGTGGTCATGACGCATTGCTTGCGAGGGGTCACTACACGGAGCGACCAGACCGTATATTGACTCAGGAGCAGGATTGCTAGACATCTAGGACGTCAGAAATCTGGGATATCAGAGATTGACTCGGGTTGAGACCCCGGGTAACACGCGTAGCTTGGACCGTGACATGACGTCTGGGATGCTGAAGATTGGTACATAACAGTATTTGATGGAATTGTGAGTAATGGATTTATTGAATTATGTATTTGGATTTCGGAGTTATTGGATTTATGATTTGACTTTTGGTGTTAATGGATTTGGGCAGGGACCCACATGGTTCGGATTTACAGTTTTGGGCTGAGTTCCCACATACTTAGATTTATGGTTTTGGGCAAAGGCCCTAATGTTTTAATTAAAGTAAATAGTTTGATTATTGGTTTTCGAATGCATGCATACATTTTAGTGAAGGGCATAAACGTCTTCTTATGAAATGTATTTTTTATTAAACTATTGATTTTCGTCCACTCACAGCTTTTAATGGTTTTAATACCCTTCAGGTTGACCACGGATACGGGCTGTAGTAGAGACCGAGACATCGCACTTCTCCACCGATCCTGGCGCGCTCTGGAAGCCCCGAACGGGCTGAGGTTTGAGTTATCCCTTGTCTGACACTTCGTGTCAGACAGGAGCATGACACATCCCGCGATAATCCCAGGGGGATTTGGATGGGTCGTGTCACCAGGTCCCAATTACACTTGCGGCTTGGAAAAGTTTGTAAAGTCGTCAAGGTATCATACTTCCGATGAATAGAGAACGAGACAAGCTTTGAGTAAGTCAGCCATACCTTTGACCCTATTTAATCAATAAAATATGCATGCAAGTAAATTTTAATACTGACTAGCTCCTTCCCTATTTTTGCTTGCATATATACATGTGGTGTCATGGGACATCACAGGTACATACTCCCAATTCTTAGCCAGAAACACTCCCAAATACTGTGTTTCCTTGTCAGTATTTTATAGTCACACATTTATAAAGTGAACCACGTGCACATATGGGTGCCGAACTCAGTCAACTGCTTGTGTTGGGTAATGATTTAATTAATCTAGTTAATTTAATTACTCTACGAAGTATGAAGATATTTTTTTCCCTTACCTCACTAACTATCGTACTTAAATAAAAATTTGAGGCCATTGTCACCTTTGCCTTCAGTGGGTACTCCAGATGGCTTTGGCTATAATTATGAGCCTCTAATTAAAAATACCAATCATATATGCCCAATTCCGGTGCATTGGCACGTAAAGGTGATTTACAAGGAATACTGGTGTTCCATCACTTCCCCCCAACCCTAATGTTGTAGAGAAACCATGTCTATGGTGGATATGTGGCTACTTTCTATTTGACTGTTGGTCAATGTAAGGCCCGTGTCTGGAGGGAACGGTGAACGATCCCACATTGCTACGAGGGGAATGGTCTGAGATGGGAATGGTCTGGGAGGGGAATGGTGGTGTGCCTTAAAGGTGTAGGCACACACCTATCTAGCACGAGGCCTTTTGGGAGCTCAGTGTCTTTGGATTCGGTTGGAACTTCAAAGTTAAGCGAGTTGAGACTGGTGCAATGCCACGATGGGTGACCCCCTGGGAAGTTGCACCGTGAGCTCCCGAAAACAAAACTGTGAGGGCGAGGAGGCCCAAAGCGGACAATATCGTGCTAGATGAGTCGGGTCCTGACCGAGGAGGGTCGGGTCCTGACATATTGGTATCAGAGCAAAACCCCGACCGGGAAGTGTGCCAGCGAGGACGCTGGGCCCTAAGGGGGGGGTGGATTGTAAGACCCGTGTCTTGAGGGAACGGTGAACGATCCCACATTCTTGCTAGGGGAATGGCCTGGGAGGGGAATAGTGGTGTGCCTTAAAGGTGTAGGCACACACCTATCTAGCACGAGGCCTTTTGGGAGCTCAGTGGCTTTGGGTTCGCTTGGAACTCCGAAGTTAAGCGAGTTGAGACTGGTGCAATTCCATGATGGGTGACCCCCTGGGAAGTTGCACCATGAGCTCCCAAAAACAAAACCGTGAGGACGAGGAGGCCCAAAGCGGACAATATCGTGCTAGAGTCGGGTCCTGACAGAGGAGGTTGGGTCCTAACAGTCAATATGGAATGACCGTAATTCATTTAAATTGAGTCGACCCGTATAAATTTAGTCAGCCCGATTATAAAACATTAATTCATTTAGCTTTTCGATTTCTAGTACTCAACTCGCATATATGTTTATAAAAAAAATTGAGTCATGAATTAGATTATTAAATAAACTGAGTCTATTCAATTGTGACTTGTAGTAATTTATTATTCTTATAAATATCAGGGCCGACCTTGAAAGTAGTTGGGTAAGGGGGTTGCCTCGGGCCCCAATCCCAAGGGAGCCCCAATTTTTTTTTTAATACATAGTTGTCTTGTAATTTGGTATATAGTTAGGTTACTTGAGTAATATTATAAATATATTTGATGTCGGGCATTCCGGATGACCAAAAAATGGCTAACCTGTAAGGGTGGGGTACTCAGTTCTTTGATCCAAAATAAGGGCAAATATGTGGCTTATTTTTCATCTGACTGTTAGCCAATCTGGGACGACCTTAAAAACTGTTAGATTGCCTAAGCACTTCACTCGCAATTCCCCAGGTCCCAATTACACTTGCGGCTTGACAAAGTTTGTAAAGCCGTCAAGGTTTCCAACTTTCGAAGAATGGAGAGCGAGACAAGCTCTGGGTAAGTCAGCCATACCTTTGACCATATTTAATGTAACGACCCGTCCCAAATTTCACGATTAGATTAGTGACTAATCACGATTAGTGAGGTTAATCGGTGATTAGTTAGGCTAAATCGGACGAACGATGCAAAATAACCGTTTTGCCCCTAGGCGTGGGCAAAATATTGACTTTTCATTCGGGCGGTCAAATGGACTTTGACCGATGACCGTGACGTAGTTCGTGACGTCACGAGTTCATAGACAGGCGGCACGTCGAATTCGGACGTTCGACGACGAAGTTACGGTTCACGGAAGTTCCAGGATACTATTCACGATGACGCGTTTGACGAGGCACTTTTGGACTTTAGTGGACCTAGTTGCTTTTCAGCAACCAATGGATGAGTGACAAGTGTCACTCATCCACTGGACAACACATTACATACATGCACTTCACCCTTGCTTTTTCATTTGGATCAAACCCGAAACCCCCCTCCCCCCTTAACCGTGCAAACCGATTCCCCTTCTTCCCCAAACCTCATCATCCGTGGCTGGAGTGTGAAGGGAGATGAGAGAGGGTCGTGAGGTGATGAATATGGTGGCTGAAGGACGGGCTGGGCCGCCGTGAGCGGCGGTGGAGGCCACGGTAAACCGAGAGCTCGGTAAGGCCCCATTTTCATTTTATTTCGATTTGTGCATTAGGACCTGTTTTGTATGGTTTGGTTGAGATTATTAGGATGTTAGGAGAGTGAGGGGACCGTTTTTGATGGTTGTGAAGGGCGGTGCAACCCGGGGAATAATCGGAAAATTTGGACCGATTGGGGGAGGATTGGACGGACGGGTTTTGTGGGGGTTTTCTTAGTTTTCTTGATTAGAATAGATAGGAAACTTTAAAATAGGAATTTAGGAATTGAAATGGAGGAAAACGGATGAAAAATGAGGGAGTAGGAGCACTGAACCGGTCACGCCGGTCCAGGCCGGTTCAAGTTGCAGAGAACCGGTTCGATCGCTGGAGCTAGTGACACTGTGCAGGGCGCGTGAGGCCCACGTGCAGTGGCTTCTTGGGGCACGTGAGGGTGCGTGGCACACAATTTGAGGAAGGTTCAACCATACGAAATCATCTATTCGATGTAACGAAGATTTTGGGACTGGTCTCGCGTCAATCGGATATCGTTTCGATAGTTTTCGGGTGTCGGAAGGTTTAGGGTCGGTTTAAAAATAGTTAAAAGTTCGGGAAAATTACGGGGCTTTGATGGGAGGTTAATTAAGTAGTTATTAACCTTCTATTAAAATTTGGACAGGTTTGGGAGTCCCGGTAATGGTGATCGGCTCGGGGAGCCGAATGGCACACAAATCGAGGCGGCAACTCGGACGGTCTGTGAGTGGACCTTGTTTTCTAAATTGGTGCATGCATAAATGTTTATTATATGTTTTAAATACTTGTTTGTGATGCCATGAGTGCATTTGGATGTGTGGTTACGTATATGCACGTATTTCGAGGTTTCGACCCTATACGGTGCCTATACGGGGCAGTATGTCTTTATTGGTCTAAATGAAATGGTTTTGGATTTCGAAATGGATTAGGAATATGATTTTAAGATGTTGATTTGGATGCTTGTGATTTATATGGTTTCACGTATTTCGAGGCGATTTACGTGCTTGCACGTAAATCGAGGTTTTCCGGTTTTACACTGATTTTCCATTCTTATGGTTTTGGAAATAGTTTAATGAAATGATTTTGGATTTGAAAAGGTAACTCTCGGACTTGAGGTCCATTTGATTTATGGAATCGGGCCGGAGGCCTAGTTGGTTTACGAATCGGACTTGAGGTCCAGCTTGTATGTGGATTCGGGCCTAGGGCCCAGTTATGTATTACAAATGGTTTTTATGGTTCATGACGGTTTATGGGAACCGGCATGAACCCTCTGAAATGGATTTACGGGTCATGACGGTTTATGGGAACCGGCATAAACCCATGAAAGGTTTTATGGTTCATGACGGCTTATGGGGGCCGGGCATGAATCCTTGAAAGGTTTCAAGAATGATTTCAAAAGGTTTTTCATATTCCATCCTTTATATATGATTGTCTCCTCCGGGGAGGGTCGTTGGTCTGGGTGGACCCCGGAGTAGTCACGGAGCACTGACTGAGTGGAGTCGCCCCCCAGTTGGGTTCCTTACTCTCAGGATGGGCATGGTTCGTTACCTCCAGGGAGGGTCATTGATCTACGGACATTGACCTGGGTGGACCCTGGAGAGACTTGAGTTTGAGACCCCGGTTAGCACACGTGTAGCTTTATTTTACCGTGACAGGTTCTGGATATGAATATAATGGATAAACGTGATTTAAATTGGTTTGAGAAATTATGTTTTATGATGATAAATGGATTTGGACTGAGATTCCACATATGTTTACTATATTATGGTTTTCTGTAAATGGTTTTGGGCAGGAGCCCAGGTGACTTGTATTTACAGAATTTGGGGCTGAGACCCTAATTATGGATGTTTTAACATATATGATTGGATAAATGGTTTTACTATGCATGCATGCTTTTTAGTGAAGGGTATAAAGGTATTTTATAGAAATGTTTTTATAAACTCTTTATTTTTGTCCACTCACAGTCTTTCTGTTTTTAATACCCTTCAGGTTGACATCGGATGTGGACTGTAGCAGAGACCGAGATATCACATACCTCCTCCGGATCCTGGCGTACTCTGATAGCCCGGGAGGGCAAAGGTCGGAAATATCCCTTGTCTGACACTTCGTGTCAAACGGGAGCAGGGTCATCCCGTACAAATCCCGGGGGGATTGGGATAGGTCCTGTCATTTAATCTATGCTTATGAGTAAATTTTAATACTTATTAGCACCTTCCCTATATTTGCTTGCATATATGCATGCAGTGTTACGAGACATCACATGTACATACTCCTAATTCTTAGCTAGAAACACTCCCAAATATTGCGTTTCCTTGGCAGCATTTTATAGTCGCATATATATAACTTGACCCACGTGTGCATGTGCCTACCGAACTCAGTCAATTACTTGTGTTGGGTAATGATTCAATTAATCTAGTTAATTTAATTATTCTACAAAGTATTAAGATATTTTCCCCCTTACCTCAGTAACTATGGTACTTAAAATAAAAAATTTAGGCCACCGTCACCTTTGTCTTCATCGGGCACTCTAGATGGCTTTGGCTATGATTATGAGCCTCTAGTTAAATGTATCAATAATATATGCCCGATTCAAGTGGCCCATAATGGTGATTTACAAGGAATGTTGCACCCCTCTTCCCCCCAACAAATGTTGTAGAGAAACCATGTCTATTGACAGGACCCATCCCAATCCCCCCAGGATTAGTGCGGGATGACCCTGCTCCCGTCTGACACGAAGTGTCAGACAAGGGATATTTCCGATCTTTGCCCTCCCGGGCTATCAGAGTACGCCAGGTTCCGGAGGAGGTATGTGATATCTCGGTCTCTGCTACAGTCCCCATCGTATCCAACCTGAAGGGTATTAAAAACAGAAAGACTGTGAGTGGACAAAAATAAAGAGTTTATAAAAACATTTTCATAAGAAGACCTTTATACCCTCCACTAAAAAGCATGCATGTATTCGAAAACCATTTATCCGAAATAAACCATATGTGGGAACTAAGCCCAAAACCAAGGTTGAAAAAGACCGTACGGGCCACTGCCCAAATCCATAAGGGACTCCGCCCAAACCAGAAATAAACAAGTACACGAGCCACCGCTCAAATCCTGTGTAACCACACATCACATATCATATATCATATTTATATCATATACACATATAATTCACACAACCAATCCTGTCACGGTTTCCAAAGCTACGCACGTGCTACCCAGGTCTCAATCCGAGTCTTCTCAAAGTCAAGATCAATGTCCGCAGATCACTGACCCTACCCGAGGTAATAGTAATCATAGCCTTCCTGAGAGTAAGGAACCCAACTGGGGGGTGACTCCACTCAGTCGGTGCTCCTTGACTACTCCGAGGTCCACCCAGGCCAACGACCTTCCCCGGAGGAGATAATAGAAGTAAAGGAAGGTATATAAATACATATATATATATATATATATAACATAAACATTCATGCTCGGTTCCCTTGAACCGTCATGATCTATAACATCCATTAACTAGGGTTCATGTCGGTTCCCATAAACCGTCATGAACCAGAATGACCTTTCCAGAGTTCATACCGGTTCCCGTAAACCGTCATGAACTTGGAAATCCATCTAGGGTCCCTGACCCGAAATCATGAACTGTAAAAAAAACTGGGTCTCGTGCCCGAACATATGACATCAGCTGGGCACCGTGCCCGATATCTAAGGTCATATGCCCGAGACAAAACTAAATGGGTCTCATACCCAAGTTTATCCTTTTGAAATCCAAAACCATTTCATTTAGACCGATAAAGAAATACAGACCCGTATAGGCACCGTATAGGACCGAAACCTCGAAATACGTGCCTATACGTAACCACATACAAATGCACCCATGGCATCATCAAACATGTAATAAAACATATAATAAACATTTATGCATGCACCAATTTAGAAAACAAGGTCCACTCACAGACCGTCCGAGCTGCCGCCTCGATTTGCGTGCCATAGGCTCTCCCGAGCCGATCACTATCACCGGGACTCGTAAACCTGTCCAAATTTTAATAGAAGTTTACTAACTACTTAATTAACCTCCCATTAAAGCCCCGTAATTTTCCCGAACTTTTAACTATTTTTAAACCGACCCTAAACCTTACGACACCCCGAAACCTATCGAAACGATGTCCGATTGATACGAAACCAGTCCCAAAATGTTCGTTACATCGAATAGAAGATTTCCCGTGTTGAACACTTTCCCAAATTATGGCCCACGCGCCCCTAGAAGGGCGAAAATACTGTTCATCACCATCAACCTTGGAATACCGGTTTTTTTCTGGTTTTCCGGTCCGGTCACTGTGCTGAACCGGCGTGACCGGTTCAGTGCTCTCCCATCTTCATTTCTCGTCCGTTTCGTCCCATTTTAATCCCTAAATTCCTATTTCTTCATTTCCTATCTAACCCAATCCCTAAAACTAAGAAAAACCACCTGAAACCCCTTGGTTCGAAATGGACCTCACGGTCCTATTTTCCCATTTCCTTCCCCACGGCTTCTCAGCCGTCAACCACCACCAAAACCTTCATAACAACCCCCCAGAAACCTAATGGACTCATTAAAACCATTAAAAATGAACTATAACAATAAAAATGGAAAAATAGATTAAAATGGCATAACCGGGTACCTTGCGGGTTTCCTCCCTTCCAGCCGCCGTTCACGGCGGCCCTGGCCATCCAGGCCGGCCACCTCAACTCCCTCAGCCTCCTGGTCCTCTGTCCTGGTCTTGGGTGGAATTTGGATGGGTTTGGGTTGCACGGGAATGAGAGAAATGGTGAGATCGGGTGGGTGTTTGGGTTTGAAATGAAAATGGAATGGTTTGCACGGTGCATGAATCAATTTGGGTGTCCATTGGATGGGTGACACTTTTCACTCATCCATTGGGCATCAGGACAAATATCTGGGCCCACTAGAGTCCAAAAGTGAACTCGTCTCGTAATTCGTACAATAGTGCACTTGAACTTCCGTGAACCGTAACTTCGTCGTCGAACGTCCGAATTCGACGTGCTGCCTGTCTATGAATTCATATCGTCCTTATCTACGTAATGGTCCTTGGCCCTCGGCCATCGGACATCCCGGTAAAAAATTCAACTATTTGGCCCTTTTAACCAAAATTACCAAAATGCCCCTAAACTTCCGAACGTCATAACTTCCTCCTCGGATGTCAGAATTGAACGTGCCACTTGTCTATGAACTCGTGACGTCATGAACTATGTCACGGTCATCGGTCAAAGTCCATTTGACTGCCCAAATGAAAAGTCAACGTTTTGCCACGATTATGGGCAAAACGGTCATTTTGCATTGTTCGTCCGATTTTGTCCTACTAATCACGGATTAGTCTCACTAATCGTGATTAGTCACTAATCTAATCTAGGAATTTGGGACGGGTCGTTACATTTATGGTGAATCACGGGCGTTCCACACCCACCAAACACCTAATTGTTGCAAGGGTAGGGTACTCAATTCTTGGTTCATAAATAAGGCAAAATATGTGGCTATTTTATATTTAAATGTTGGTCAATGTGTTATTAATGACCTTAATTCATTTAAATTGAGTCAGCCCATATAAAGCTGATTATAAAACATTAATTCATTTAGCTTATCGATACCTAGTCCTCAACTCGTGTATAAGATTTTAAAATAAATTAAGTCATGAATTAGATTATTAAATAAGCCGAGTCTATCCAATTGTGGCTTGTAGTAATTTACTATTCTTATAAATATTAGGGCCGACCCTGAAAGAAGTTGGGTAAGGGGGCCACCTCAGGTCCCAATCCCGAGGGAGCCCCAAATTTTTTTAATACATAGTTGTCATGTAATTTGGTATATAGTTAGGTTACTTGAGTAATATTATAAACATATTTGATGTCGGGCATTCTGAATGACCAACAAATGGCTAACCTGCAAGGGTGGGGTACTCAGTTCTTGGATCCAAAATAAGGCCAAATATGTGGCTTATTTCCATCTGATTGTTGGCCAATCTGCGACGACCTTAAAAACTATTAGATTGTCTAAGCACTTCACCCTCAATGCCCCCGGTCCTGATTACACTTACCGCTTGGCAAAGTTTGTAAAACCTTCGAAGTTTCCTACTTCTGATGAGTAGAGAGCGAGACAAGTTTTGAGTAAGTCAGCCATACCTTTGACCATATTTAATCATTAAAATATGCATATGAGTAAATTTTAATACTTACAAGGAATACTGGTGGGTCAAAGTTAACATAACAAATTTCAATTTCAGAATAATTTATTCTTATTAGAATTTGGTTATGGAACAACCGGCATTCGAGGACCTTCACGGGAGCTTCAGTTTCAATTCCCAGTCCTTAGATTCTTATGCCCATCCTTCTATAAGTAAGCAGCTTTTTATTTTATTTCTAAGTTTATTTTTTGTGAGTTGTTGTTATTAATATGTTTGTATATTTATCACAGATTACACATTCATCTTATGGGGCATACATTATTTTAATGATGTATTGCAGCAAGCCGGATGATAGGGCTTCGTCCAATTAGAGCTTCTATTCTCAAAGGATTGGAGGAAGTTTACAATAAAGGAAGGATGGGCGTTCCCAAAGATGATTTACTTCAATGGGGACAAATGTGAAATGTCTCCGCTTGATGAATACCCAAGGCTGCCAAGTGATGGTTTCCACCGCTTCAGTATTCTTAGTAGCTTCTTTCTGTTTTCTTTTGTTGTATTTGGTTGTATAATATTTTTCTGTTTTTTAAAACAAAATTTATTTTTATCAACGAATAGTATTTTCATTAACATGGGGACCAACTTGGAAGAACACACTAACACAGTAACACTTAGACTAGCTAGCAAAGAATGGAAAAGACCAAATTAACGAACTAAATTGAAACTTTTCCATAGACAATAATGAAAATACATCAGTGTAAAAATCCAGACTGATAGAGATTTAATATGGGAAATAGTACTCTACAAATCTGCGACCCAAAATAGAAGGATAAGGCTGGTGTGGAAATAATAAATTTTTTCTAGTATATATAAATTAAGTTTTTTTTTTCATTCTCATATATATATATATATATATATATATATATATATATATAATAAAATGATATAAACGATTGAACCACCAAACTACCAGATGCACACCTATGGGATCTCTCTCTATCAAAACTACTATCTTTGGCATACGATCGAGGAGGTCTTTTGAATTGGACACTAGGTGGCTATATTGTAAGGATTCTACTAGTCAATACATTACAAGCCAGAATTTTAAGTTATTATTATTATTTTGTTTTAGCAATTTAGATTTAATTTTTATGGTTTTGTTTTAACTTATGTTAGTTTAATTTGACTATATAGGCCCGTGTGAGTTTAAACAACTACCAATTGTAAAGTCAAATTGTAGAACCAAGGTGGTCCTTAGAATGTACGTTGGCCAAAAATGAGATCATATGGGATGATGTTGGTGCTAAAGCAGCAGAACTGGGGACTGTTCATCGTTTCCATCACTTCCCCCCATTATTGTAGAGAATCCCTGTCTATAGTGGATGCCGAACATCCCACAACCACCAAACACCTAATTGTTGCAAGGGTGGGGTACTCAATTCTTGGTTCATAAATAAGGTAAAATATGTGGCTACTTTCTATCTGACTATTGGTCGATTTGGGATGACCCTAATTCATTTAAATTGAGTCGGTCCATATAAATTTAGTCGGTCCAATTATAAAACATTAATTCATTTGGCTTATCGATATCTAGTCCTCAACTTGCGTATATGATTTTAAAATAAATTGAGTCGGCTCGAATACTGACCTCTTGGTCTTGCTCAAGTGCAAAAAGAATTAGCAAAGCATCCCCTTCAACCTCAAGCTTCTCTGGCTTTATTGAAGCAGAACTTGAGCATCATTCCTTAGCAGAAATGGTGAAGGTTCCTTCAACAATAGTTGTGTGCTTGCATCTCATCCTCCTTCTCCTCGATGGGCATGGTAAACCTAACCTTGATCACTTTTTAAATTAATGTATGATATTTCTAGGGTAAATAATAATATAATTTATATGTAACACCAAGTTGCATAGTTAAAATTGATTTAGTTGCAGAGTTAAAACAACAATTCATTTAGTTCTTCAATCTCCAAGGCACAATGCACGAATTAGATTATTAAATAAATTGAGTCGGCCCGACTATTAACTATGGTATGGAGAATTGTAAGTGGCCGGCTATATGCATTACTTATTTGGATGATTCATTATTTACAAACATTGTTGAAAAAGGAAATCAAGTGTGGGCAAATATTAACTTAAGGGCGCCCTTAATTATTTGGACAATTCATTATTTAGAAACATTGTTGAAAAAGGAAATAAGTGTGGGCAAATATTAACTTAAGGGCGCCCTTAATTATTTGGACAACTCATTCTGGTCGATATTGAAAACCTTGCTAATAATCAAAAAATGGGTGCTAATGTTTCTCCCTTAGGGCTAATCTCTCTCTCTTTTAGCTAATATCTCACCCTAACTTTCACAGACCTAATATATATCCCCGAGTGGTCCTCAGGATGGACTTGGGCCAAAAGTGAGATCATATGGGATGCCGTTAGTGCTAAAGTAGCAAAACAGGGGGAATGTTTGTCATTCCCATCACTTAGTCATATTCATAATTTAATGATCAAATATGGCCATCAATATGACTGACTTAATTAGAGCTTGTCTCGCTCTCTATTCGTCGGAAGTATAAAAACTTGCCTACTTTACCATCTTTCTTGGGCCGCAAGTGTAACTGGGACTGGGGGTGCTGAGTGCGAAGTCCTTCGGCAATCAAATCGTGTTTAAGGTCATCAAAGATTGACTAACGGTCAGATTGAAACAGCTAATTGTTGCAAGGGTGGGGTACTCAGTTCTTGGGTCCAAAATAAGACAAATATGTGGCTACTTTCAATCTGACCATTAGTCAATCTGGGATGATTGTAAACACGGTTTGAATGCTTAAGGACTTCACCCTTAGCACCTCTAGTCTCAGTTACACTTGCAGCCCTGGAAAGATCGTAAAGCCAACAAGGTTTTATACTTCCGATGAGCAGAAAGTGAGACAAGCTCTGAGTAAATTAGCCCTACCGTTGACCATATTTAGTCATTAAATTATGAATGAGTAAATTTTAATCCTTACTAGCTCCTTTCCTATTTTCTTGCATACATGCAATGACATGAGACATCACATGTACGTACTCCCAATTATAAGCAAAAAAACACTCCCAAATGTAGTGTTTCCTTATCATCTAGATATTTTTTATCAATATGATTTGTTTTATCTGCATTACATTTTTCTACTTGTGAATCCATTCCAAGCTAGATACTTTTTTGTTTATATGGTTTTTGTTTTACCTTACGTTAGTTTATGTTGCTTATCCAGGACAGGGCCGCCCTGAGGGAAATTCGGCAAGGAAACCTCCTCGTGGCCCCACTTCGAGAAAGCCTCATTTTTACTTTTGGTACATAATTGATATACTAAATATAATATATAATCTTTGTAATTCATAAATAATCATTATTACTTGCCTAGCCAAATTAGTCCGCTTATTTCCTACCAAGGACCAAGCTTTGTTACGATTCATATAAGGCCACTTTTTCCCTTTTTCTTGCCTACTTTTTTTTTTCTTTTTGCTTTTTGTACTTTTATTTTTATTTTGTTTTCTTTTTATAAAATTAGCCTATTTCACTAGTTTTCCAATTTTTTTTCCATTTGTTTTTGTTTTTCCTACAAACATAATAACTGTAACAACCCGTACTGAATTTACGGGATTAATTGCGGATTATCGCGACTAATCGGGGATCAGTCTAAGGATTTCGGATGGACGGTGTAAAATGACGATTTTGCCCCCGAGATTAGGTAAAATCTTGACTTTTGACCCGGGTGGTCAAATAAACGGGAACCAGGGACCGTTACGTAGATCGGGACATTACGAGTCTGTAAACAGGCGGCACGTTGAGATCGGACGTGCGACAGGAAATTAGGGGACTAAAACGAAAATTGTACTATTCATGTATATCGAAAAATGTCGACATGTGGCAAAATTGGATTGGGGAAAATATCTGGGTTGGACCACCAGATGAGTGACAAGTGTCACCCATCGGATTGGCCCAAACCCCAATTAATTGGGTTCATCTTTACCTTCATCCTTCCCCTCTGTGTCTTCCATGTAGCCCGAAGTGTAACAACCCGTCCCGAGGACCGGGATTTCTAGAGTGATTAAGGGGTGATTAGTAAGGTTAATCAAGGGTTAGGTGGTCCCGAGGGGTCCGGGAACCTAGAATGACGATTTTGCCCCTGGGGTGGGCAGAAATGTTGACTTTTATTTCGGGTGGTCAAATGGGAGTTGACCAGTGACCGGGACGTAGTTGAGGACGTTACGAATCCGTAGGCAGGTGGCACGCCCGATTCCGACATCCGAGGAGGAAGTTGTGATGTCCGGAAGGTCGAGGGTATTTTCGTAATTTTGGTAAAATAGGGGGGAAAAGTTGACTTTTTGAATAATTGGGTTTTGGTAGGTTGACCTAGGATGGTTAGATAGTTCTTGTCGTCCTGAGTTCGATGACAGGCGGCACGTGTTCATCGGACTTACGAGGCGAGAGTTACGGGTCTAGGAAGTTTCGGAAAAACCGTAAAAATGTGTTAAAAAGAAGGGTATTTTGGTCATTGTGGCACATTGGGATCTGTGCACAGATAAAAGAATGGACGGCTGGGATTAGGCCATGTGGGAGTGTGTGGAGTGGATGGTGACACATGGCAGGTGTGTAGAGGATTCTGGTGGAATCCTGTGTGTTCACGGTCCCAAATAATTGGGGTGCAACCGTGCAGTCCTTCGAAATACAGAGAACAGAGGGTGAGAGTTGGGATCAGTTGATCGATCTGAGTGCAAGGGTGAGTGGTTAGGGCATTGTGAGTGTGTTAGTGAGGCAAGGCGGAGCTGGTGGCCGTGAATTGGAGGTGCAATTGTGCACGGCGGCACGGCGGAGGTGTGGAGGAATTTTGGGGAGAAACAGGGAGCTGTGAGGTTGAGGTGGTGGCTACGCCGTGAGGCGAGGCAAATCGAGGCCAGGGGAGGCTGAGGAGACTGCAAGGAATCCAACGACCACCGTGGAAGGCGGCAGTGCGCACGGCGGAGCTGCAATCGAAGGTGAGATCTCTTTACTCTGTTTTTCCCGTAAACTTCATTTGGAAAGTCGCGACCTTGGGCTGAGAGTCGAGAGGATTGGAGGTTAGGGTAGTGATCAGGGAGGTCCTAGGTGTCGATTTGGGTGGTCGCCGTGACGGGGGCGTACACGGCGGAGCTCAGGCGAAGAGGAGTTTCTGTTCCCCTGTTTCGACCGTGAACTTCGAACCCAAAGTCGTGGACTTCTGGGGTGAGTCGAAGGGTTAGGGGTGTTGGACGTGGATCAGTGAGGTTGTGGGGTGAGTCTGGTATCACCACCGTGACGGGAGGTGGCTGGAGTGGAGGAGTCGTGAAACAGGGGTCGACGGGCTGTCTGGTTTTGAGTTCAGTCGAGGGGATTGGGACAGTGTCGAGGTGAATGGAGTTGGGGAACCGATAGGGTTGGCCTGGACGATGCTGTTGGTGAAGAAAGGAACCGTTTTGGTGGACGGAGGAGGAAGAACCAAGTACGCCGGTCTGAGTGCAGACCACTGTACTGAACCCGGTTTGCTCGAGGAAGGAGGTGGTACTGTAGCAGCGCGTGAGGGCCACGCGCAGCCACTTTGGGCGGCGCGTGGGGGCGCGTGCGGCGGCGATGGGGAAAACGGTCAACATGACTTTTGGTCTAGGAGTTGTGGTGAGTTCAATGGAGTTGGTTTCGGGTAAATCGGAAGTCTTTTGAGTATAGTTCCGCGAGGGTGAATGTGTAGGGTTCCGGGGTTTTAAGTCTTTGGTCCGGAGATTTTTGAGGGAATTTAAGTGAGTGTTCGTAGATGTATTAGTGACGTAATTTGACGGTGTTTGACAGGATCGGGATTTCCCGAGGAAGCCGAGGAACGGGCTGGACGTTCGGGACGCGAGTAGGGCTCAGTATTGTGAGTGGACCCTTTCCTTAAACTCGATCATGCATAACTGTTTTTATAAATGTATTTTATGGTTTTACTTATGACTAGATGTTTCTTGAATATGTTATGATGATTTTATGTGTTTGCACGTTTTTCGAGAAAAAGACGGTTTTGGCACGTTTTTCGAGAAAATGTTGGTTTTCGGATTTTGATGTCACCTTTGGGGATTTCCACCGATAAAGGTTTTCTAATAATGTTATATGGGTTATGACATGTGATTTGTGATTACATGGGGTTTTGGTATGGAAGTGGATTTCCGGATTTGGGTTCGGAATGTCGGTTCTGAATGCCGGAAGGGCTTCGAACCAGTGATTTCGGATTCGGGTTTGGATGAGGATTTGGTAAATGGTTTTCAAATGGTTTTGGGATTGGATTTGCTGGATCTGGATATTGGGTTTAAAGACCCGGATATATGTGACGGGGGACCGGCCGGATTGGGTTTAAAGACCCGGATTGAGTTTAAAGACTCGGGAGTTTAAAGACTCGGATATATATTGATTTTCCCCCGTAGGCCTTGAGTTTAAAGACTCGGGAGTTTAAAGACTCGGATATTATTAAGGCCTGGATTGAGTTTAAAGACTCGGGAGTTTAAAGACTCGGATAGGTCCAGCAGGTTTGATCGGAAAATGATGTTTTGGTGATTATGGTTTTGATACGGTTTTTGATACCTATGCTATGGTTTCTCATGGTATTTTATAGTGTTTCTGTTTCTTATGATGTTTATAATGATTATTTTATAAATGTGTTTATAACTGTTGGTTATGCATGTGGTTTCAAAACGGAGGGTTTAACTCAGTTTTCTTATAAAATGGTTTTTGAACTTTGGTACTTTTTGGTCCACTCACATTTTCTGTTTTAATTGCCCTCCAGGTTGTGGAGCTAGCGCGGGGTCTTGACGTCGAGGTAGAGTCTGAGGCATAGAAGCGACGTGAGGGATCCTAGAAGAGTTTAAAGGCTTCTGTGTGCGTGTACCTTCTCGGTTTTTAGTTTTCTTGTCATGTAGTGCTATTCTCTGTAAACGATAAGGATTTTGGAATATTTTGTAATTACTCCTGCGTTTGACTGGGTTCAAGTAAGTGTTCCTTAGGTGTTGTGTTGGGGAGTCAGACGGGAGCGGGATTGACCTCGGGTTTCGGGGTGAAACCGGGGTGGGTCCTGACACGAAGCCCCCAAACCCAAAATCCTAAACACTACCCCATCCTCTTCTGTGTTCATTTGTGGGACTCATAGACTGAGAAGGGATATGTCAGCTGGATGGAAGACCTGAGCCACGACGGAGACACATCGGAGGGAAACAAGTCGAAACCCAAAAAACCAATTTTTAGTTAAAAATTGGAAAACCTAGTTAGGCCGTGTGTTGACCGTTTTGATGGATTAGGTGATGATCTAGGGGATGAGACGAGTTCAAAGGACCCAATTTCAAGGGCAACGGTGGCTGGAATCGAGAGGTATCGGCGGAGGAAACCTGGGTTTACTGTTCATCGAATTTCAGGTATGATTGGGTTCAATTTTGATGTTTTTGAGTAGATAGAACTAATCTAGGGTTAAGGACGATCACATAGGAAGAAGAAGGGATAAAAATGGTTGAAAATCGAAGGAGTTAAGGTCGGGTCAATCGCGGGTCTACACAACCCGGTTAAGAAGATCCGGCTAGAGGTCAGGAATGAGATGACATTATTGTGTCAGATCTGATAGCTGTCAGGGTTGTCAATGATGGCGTCATGTTGACGTTAGCGATGACTGCTGACATCAGCGTTGAATTTTTGGTAGAATTGACTTTTGCGTTGACCACGCGCCGTGGGGGCGCATGAGTGCAAATTTCGAGGTGGGACCAATGTCATTTTAAAGGTTTAGATGATCCGGATCCAATGGTGGTGGTTTTGGGTTGATCGGAGATCGTTAGGTTGGTCAAATCGAGGGTTTTATGACACTCCCCATCCCAATCCCCCCGGGATTACAAGGATGGAACATGCTCCCGTTAAACCCACGTGCGACACGAAAGCTAAACACCCGTTTAACCCCCATGTAACATGCAAGCCAGGCAAGGGATCCCAGGCTAACTGTCCAATTGACTTCCAGAGTACGCATGAACCGTAGTGGAATGTGTGAGTGTGATGTCTCGGTCTCACCAATAGCCCGCATCTGCATCAACCTGAAGGGCATCGAAAAACCAAAAAAGACCGTGAGTAGACGAAAAAAAATAAGTTTATAAAACATTTTACAGAAAAAGACATTTATGCCTTCCACGTAAAAAATAATCATGCATTCGAAAACCATTTCATTTTCAACATAAGAAAACCGTTTATAAAACCTAAATTATTTTCCTTTCTCAAATCATTGGGCCTTAGCCTTAAACCATAAATCAAAACCAAGTCTGGGAACTCAACCCAAAAATCAAAGATCCAAATCATGAGTAAAACCGTAAATCCAGTCATCTGGGCCATCTCTCAAAACATCTGAAAACCATATGAAAACAATCATGATATCACATAATTCTGAAACACATAGCAATCAATCGAACCTGCTGGATCTCATATCAGCGAATCTTTAAACTTAAATCACATATCAGGCCTTTCTCGGTAATCAACGAGTCTTTACACTCACGAGTCTTTAAACTCAATAAGAGGCTTCGGGGAAAATCACAATAACCGAGTCTTTAAACTCAAATCACATATAGGGCCCTCCCCCGTCACAATTAATCACCGGGTCTTTAAATCCAAAACCAGATCCAGCAAATCCAATTCAAAACCACTTCAAAACCAATTTCATAAATCCATTTTCCAAATCCATATCCGAAATCATCATTTTGAAACAAGAATCCAAATCCAGAAATCCATCCAAAATCACATTTAAACCAAAATCCGAAATCATATTTTATCGAAATGGGTCGCATGCCCGAATTCAATTTCAAATCCAAAATCATGTCATCAAATCATTAACAAAACCCAATCCGTATAAACAGTATAAAATCATCCATCAAAATCATCATCAAAGCATAGTATAAACCATATCTCGAAATACGTGCAATTACGGAAACCACATTGAAATACGTGCAATTATGTAATTCATAAATATCATAATCATAAGCATAGAAATCATATATAGAAAAATAAAACAGTTATGCATGCATCCTAATTTAGAAAGCGAAGTCCACTCATAGACCGTCCTAGCTGCCGCCTCGATACGCGTGCACCAAGCCTTTCCCGGCTAATCCATCATCACCGAAACTCCCAAACCTGTCCAAATCACATTCTAAGGTCACTAACCATTTCAATAACCTTCCACTAAATCCCCGTAATTTTCCCGGATTTTTAAACGTATTTAAAGCCCTTAAACCTTCGGACATCCCAAACTATATCAAAACGATGTCCGATCGACTCGAAACCAATCCCAAAATGTTCGTTACATCGAAAACATCAAAACACATGTTGAACATTTCTCCCAGAACTGCCCCAAGCATCCCCATGAGCAGCCCAAAGGCGCTGCGCGTGAAGCCCACGCGCCGGGACACTGTTCATCGTCTTTCTACGAACAAACCAGTTCAGACCAGTTTCTGTAAATCCTATCCACCCGAACCGACGAGAATGGTTTTCGTCCATTTCTCATTCGATTTCAATCCTATCGACACCTATAGCTTCGTCCCAACATTTCCTATCCATCTATGACCTCAAAACATGAAATTAGGAATTGGAAATTACCTTCCCGATCATCGATCAAACGACCAATTTTCCTTCATCGTGTTTCCTTCATTCCAGTCACCATCCTCCTTGCTTTTGATTGCAAACAGTCTCTGGGATCTCCAGAAACAATTTCCAATCGTCAAAACCACTCAACAAACACCAAATCTCAACCTACCATTTTTGAATTTAAACAGAAAATTTCACGGGAATTCAAACTTACTGTCGCCGTCGTGCGCTGCCGTGGCTTCCACCATCATCATCCAAGTCCATTCTCTCATTTCCCTTCACAAATCATAGGCAAGGATGGAGGTTGAGGGGAATTCTCTGGGTTGATCCTCACGGTCCCCTGATTTTCCCTCCTTCGGCCTATCCTCACCGATCACACACACTTACACGTTTTCACTCTCTTAAAAATGATGAGAGGCGGTTGATGAGGCTTCCATAGCCTTCCAGACAAGAGACAAGTGTCCTAATCTGAGTGGGCACAAATCCCAATACAACAAAATGACCAAATTACCCTTTGGGCCAAATTACCAAAATGCCCCTATACTTCCGAGCCTCATAACTTTCTCGTTGAACGTCGCAATTGGACGTGCCACCTGTCTACGGACTCGTGACGTCCCGACCTACGTCACAGTCATCGGTTAAAGTTCGTTTGATCGCCCGAACCAAAAGTCAACGTTTCGCCCATTCCTAGGGGAAAAACGGTCATTTCGCACCGTCCGTCCGAAATCACTCGACTAATCACTGATCAAGCCCACTAATCCTTCATTAATCATTAATCTAATCCCGAAATCTAGGACGGGACGTTATATTTTAGCGTCGGGAAATATGTCCGGGACACGTTGACTTTCCCGGGAGTTTTGGGGTTTTATCCTATGGACTTATATAGATGGTTAGTGACCTTCAGGTATAATTTGGACAGGTCTGGAAGTTCCGGAGATGTTGAATTAGCCCCGGAGAAGCTTATGGCACGCGTATTGAGGCGCAGTTAGGACAGTCTGTTAGTGGACAATTTTCTTTTATAAATCTGATGCATGCATACGTATATATATTCTCACTGGCTTTGTGATATGATTTACCATGATTATGATTATGATTCCAATTTTTGGATATATGTTGGATTTATGGTGTTATGCCTATATGTTGGTGTTCGATTTACGGTTGATTTAAGTACAACCTATTTGTGGTTTCCAGTTCTTGATTTTATCATGGTTTTGGGAAACCTGGATTTGGGCAGGGTGCCTCAAAGTTTACTGTTTTGAGCTAGTGCCCGGGGGATCACTGTTTTGGGTTAGTGCCCGGGGGATTACTTTTTTGGGTTAGTGTTCGGGGAATCACTATTTTGGGCTAGTGCATGGGGGATCACTATTTTGGGCTAGTACCCGGGGAATTACTATTTTGGGTTGGTGCCCGTGGGATAACTGTTTTAAATTATTGTAATATACTTTATTTTCTGGATTAGTTAACCTCAGGCGATTGGATCACCCTATCCGGAGTTGGACTCAGCAGATCCCCAAGGACGGGCTTAGTCGTATATGGGTTAGACCCACACGTACCGACTAGGTTGGACCTTGGAGTTCCCATACTCTCCTAACGGTAGTGCACATGGGATCCTAGTTGGACTAGCGGCTGGCTGGACCAGTGGGATGAGGTTTGACCAGGAGCTGGCTAGGCCAATAATATCAGGTTTGGTATTTTCATTGAGATTACGGTTTTTATAATGATTTTGTGTAAAGGTTTTCATGCGGCTTAGAGCCAACGATTTCTATGGTCAATAAGCCCATGAGCTTTTTACATGTATATAGTTTTGGGATTAGATCCCGGGGTTTTTATATTAAGGCTATGGTTTTACTTGAGACAAATGGTTTCTGGTTACGCATGCATGTTTTCTAAAACGGAGGGCTAACTGATAGGTTTCGTAAAATGGTTTTCCAGTATTTAATTTTTCTGTCCACTCACACTTTGTTTTCGGTTTTGGCACCCTCCACGTTGGTTGTGGATGCGGGCTACTGAGAGGTCGAGGCATCACGGTGAGTGCGTACTCTAATTTGTCTATTTACATTGCGGAAGTATCCCTAGTTTGATATGTAGATAGGATATTTATATGGATAATAAGGGTAGTGTGGTCTTTTCAAGATGACGTGTCAAACGGGAGTACAGCCCTCCCTGCTAATCCAGAGGGATTAAAGGGCAGGGTGTGTCAATAACTCTTTTTTTTTTCTTTTCTTTTATCCGAACTCAAATCAAATAAGTTGTCTTAATTAATGAGTTATGTTAGCTTAAATCATGACCTGCTCTATTTATTAGCATTCGCGGCAGAAAGCCGGGGCACAGGGCCGCCTTGGGTATTTCCCTAGGTTATTATTTATTATTTTTTTAATCAGTCTATAAATGGAAGAAAAAAGGGCAGCCTTGGATTTTGGCAATGAGGGAGCGTATGGTGTCGTCCTAGCTAGGGTTTGAGATATGCTGGTTTGGTGTCAACTCTCAGTTAGGGTTTGATATATGCTAGCTTGCAATACATGACAACAAATGAATTAGCACCGACTCCATGTAGGGATGAGCATAATTATCCATGGGCATGGGTACCCATGGGTATTGTTGAAATGGGTAGAAATTAGATGGGTAAAATTTTACCCATCTTTTAATGGGTAGGGTAAGGGTTTACCCATGGTTATTGAGGGTATTTAATACCCATTAAATTCAAAGTATATTCTTTATCCATTCTTTAAATTATCAATGAATTTTTAACACTTTCTTTCCTTTACTAATTTTTTTTCTTTCTATTTTTACTATTATTATTATTTATTAGGTATTATTATTTAAAATTACTTTATTTCAATTAAATATCAGTTATTTCATCTTTCATCATAAAAATTATACAAAAAAATATTACGAATTTATATTAACATCAATTTTTTTTAAGAACTTAAATAATTCATTTTAAATGATTTAACAAAAATCAAAGTAAACTATAAATTTTTTAAGATTTCCCAACCATGAAATATTTTAAAGGGAGTTTTATAAATTCTTAAAAATTGTTTATAATAAAAATTTTAATGAGTTTTTTTTTTTCAAGTTTTGAATTCCATTTCGACATTTACTACTCATTATTCATTTAATTGGAAAGTTTTCGGAGTCAAATTCTCAAATAACTCATTCACTAGTCTTGGTCAACTCGAAAAATTTTGATAATTAAGGATAGAAGAGTAAATTGGTCATTTACTAATTCTCACTTTAAATTTTAAGACTGATTGTAACAGAAACTCTAATAGAAATTGAGAGGATTTGAAAAAAAAAAATTAAAAGAAAAAAAAAGGAAACGAAATTGAAAGGAAAAAATATTAGAAGTTAAAAATAAAAAGTTGAAGACAAATGAAAGTAAAAAAAAAAAGTAAAAGAAAAATGAAAAGTAAAAAGAAAAATGAAAAGCAAAATAAATTGAAAGGTATAAAAAATTAGAAGTTAAAAACAAAATGAAACACAAGGAAAAAGAAAAATTGAAAGGAGAAAATAAATGTAAAATGTCATGAGTACCCATTACCCAATAGGTAGGGTTTGGGTAAACCCTCAAAAATTGAAGATGGGTCTGAATGAATGGGTATAAAACCCATTTACACCCATGTAGAATAAGAGTTTACTCACACTCTCAAAAAAACCCATTTGACCATCCCTAACTACATGCATACTGTTTATGCCAGCACAAAAAATATCAACTACACTCGGTTAGCTATAACAGCCGTCTACTTAAGCATCCGCCTTTTTACATTCGAGTTTAAATATATTTGCTATTTTTTGTATTTTATAAAATTAGCATGTTCATTTTTGTATTCTATAAAATTAGAATGTTATTGTAAAATAAAAAATTAACTAATAATGGCCATGCACATAATTGAAATTATAATCGATAGTAAATTTCCTTTTTAAGAATTTTCATTAATTAAGAATATTTTGTCCGAATTTTTTTGATAAAGTCCCCTAAATCAAATTCTCTTTCTCGAATTTCTAATAATACAAAAATAATAAAAAAAACTCATCTATACAATAGTATTTATTAGAGACTTAGTTTATAAAACTATTATTATATATTAATTAATTTCTATATTTTATTTTTGTTAGGTGACTTACGAAGTAAAAAAAATACTAATATATATGATTTTTGGGAATTTATTAACTGGTTATAAGTGCACGTTTTAAGAGGTTTTGTATAAACTGTGTTGCCTGAATCGTGAAATGTGGATTCGGTTTTTAAGACAATGATATGTTTATATATGTATATATATATATATATATGTTTCCTTAATATTTTTGAATTATGTGTTCATACCTTACTCGGATTGCTGGTTAACTGGTTATATAGTCTCAAATGTCTGGAGCCGGGGGTTCTTTTTTTGAGACGGGTGATTTGGTTAATTTCAGATGTCCAGAGCAAGGCTCTGATTTCCTGAGACTGGTGATTGGACTATGACTCAGACGTCCAGAGCTGAGTTCTATTTTCCTAGGTCAGTCCACACTCAGACATCTAGAGTTGGGCTCTGTTTTCCTGAGTGATTTGCCTAATGATAGTGCGGTTTATTCCTGGTGGTTGGCATTCAAGCATTGATGCAGAGTTGGTTATATATGATTATTACTGTGGCATCTTGATTTATTTTCATATATGATTTGATTTATGTATATTGCATAACTTATAGTTGTTGTGCTTATGCGGCTTTCTAACTGAGTTTTCAAGGAAATGTTGTTTAATTTGAAAATCAAATGTTCGTTGTTACAAGATACTTTATGCATGCATAGTTTTAGAAAACAAATGATAAACTATTTATGTTTTTCAACTATATTTTTAAAAT
The DNA here is from genome assembly GCA_032719365.1 of Prinsepia uniflora. Classification (NCBI taxonomy): domain Eukaryota; kingdom Viridiplantae; phylum Streptophyta; class Magnoliopsida; order Rosales; family Rosaceae; genus Prinsepia; species Prinsepia uniflora. The sequence goes on along the minus strand of CM064867.1, from coordinate 8,979,041 downwards.
TTTTACTTTTTCCACTCACATATTTTCATGGTTTTGGTGACCCTGCAGGGCTGATGCATGAAAATCATGGCTCATCGAGAGACAGAGGCACGAGCTGTGAAAAAGTATACGACTATCCCTTGTCTAACAAGTGTTTATGGCAATTTCGGTATTTTGTATCATTTGTCTGATAGGAGTAGGACTGGGTGTAGTTATCAAAAGATTTTTTGGAACAGGTCATGTCGCCACAGGTTGTTTACTTGTGATTTTTGATTTCTTTTGTGGTCTCATGGTCTACGATTTGTTTTGATTTGGAATCAGATTATTTTATTTTACTATATGCATTCATGAGTTTATACTAGAGGGTTAATATTTATTTTCTGAGGAAAACAAGTTTTTAAAATATTTACTTTGTCCATTCACACTTTTATTGTTTTTGCTTTGCCCTCCAGACTGTGACATAGAGACAGGGACTATCTAGGAGTCGGAGGCATAACTTCTCCATTGTGCACTCGTTAACTTAATAGGGTAGGATTTAAGATTTTGAGTTGTACAGTACTTATGCATTGCGTGCTATCGATTTGTTGGTCGTGGTAACACAACTGTTATGTAATGTATCTCTTGTCTGACAGTTGGTTTATTTTTATCGATATGATGTTTTAAAATTTTAAGGGCAGTTTTGATTTTTAGTGTTGACTGTCAGACGGATGTAGGACTTTTCACGATTGTCAAAGTGTTTTTGAGAAAGGTCATATCATACACCGTTTAGGATTTGTTGTTTTTTTTTAATAAAGTTTCTTGCAAATTCTAAAAATTACACAAATGGGTATTCCATTTTTTTATTTTTAATATACATATTTTTATTTAATTATTAAATTTTATGTATTTTTTTAAAATTAACAAATAAGGCTAATTTTTAATTAGGAGATTTTAGAGATTCACCTAAAATGTATATGGTTAGTAACTCAGACAATATGTCATTTTAGAGATTTACCAACGTCAAACTTGATAAACTATCTCCAAACGTCAAACTTGATAAACTACATACCTCCAAACCTTCCTGATCAAATGGGTGTTCAATTTTTTATTTTTAATATACATATTTTTGTATTAAATTATTAAAGTATATGTATTTTTTAAAATTAACAACTAAGTGTAATTTTTTTATTAGGAGATTATAGAGATTCACCTAAAATATATATGTATTTTTTAAACTATCCTTTTTGTATTAAATTATTAAAGTAAATGTATTTTTTAAAATTTACAACTAAGGGTAATTTTTTTTTTATTAGGAGATTATAGAGATTCACCTAAAATATATATGGTTAGAAACTCAAGCAAATATGGGAATTAAGAGATTTACCTAGATATTGTTATTAATAAAAAGAAAATAATGAATACAAAAATGCATATAATGGCTCTATAAATATGACTCTATTGACTCACAAATAATATATCAGTACGTGTACCACCATTGATCTAGGCTAGTACAACATTCTCCGAAGCGAAAAATGGTGAAGGCTCCTTCAGCCATAGTTATTGTGTGCTTGCTTCTTATCCTCGTTGTTTGCGGACATGGTAAAGTTATCTTCACTTTATCCCTTCTTAAATTTCTTCAAAGATATACAGAGTATATTGTCTGATCTTTTCATTTAATTACTGTACAAGATGATCTAGGGTTGATCGAATAAAATGGATTTATGTATTTGCAGGGTTTCAAGTTAAAAGCCTGGAACATGAAGATGCAAACAAGAAAGAGACTTTGTCCTCATCCCCCTCGGCCATACCATCGTCTCCCATATATCATTTAGAATGTGAAGATGATGGTCAATGTGCAGGAATGCCTTGTGATCGACCGGACTGCGGTTCCTGTATTTCTGGAGCTTGTTTTTGTTCTTGTTGAGATGCTTTCTACCGTGTTGCTGTATTGCTGGAGCATATGTTCCAGCATTTTTCTTCTTCTTGTAGTGCTAATGACGGCACCAATAATTAGTAAAAGCAAAATCAGTCGATTTTTATCTCGTTATTTTTTGTTGACTTGATGCATAATAAAACTTTGATATTGCAGTTGACATTTTGAGCATGGTGGGGTAGGGTGAAAACTTTCCTCCATCGAAATAAATCCATTTTACATTTTAATTACTACTAAAATGGGTATGTAAATATAGATATTACTCCCTAATGCAGTAGATTTCTATAAATTATTAGCTTTAGGACCAAAGAATTTTATTAATTTAACGGAATTGAAGATGATAATTCTACTATCAAGCTGCCTTACAAAAATAACTTTTTAAAGCAATGATAACATGAATACTTTTTTATTGGAATTTGAGGAAATTAGACCATAAGTTATTATTGTGTTAGCAAATGTTAGAGATGCGGATCAAAAGTGTCATCAATTCAAGAATAAAAACAAATAATGATGGAGTCTTATTTAAAAAATATCAAATAATTAAATTATAAATTTAGCGAATTATATTAATTTACAACGTGATACCTAAATTGGGACATATCAAAAATATTATTTAATTAGAGTCATACCTCCGACATTTTTCTTCTTTTCCACTCTTAAAGTCGCTTGTGTTGAGCTTGTCTCCTACTTTGGGCTTTTAATTTCTTTCAAACTATTGACTTCAGTCCGAAAGGATTTTTTTCAGGTGTCAGATATTAAATTTTCGAGATTCTGCAGGAAATCTGTATGCATGCACATATCTGCTTTAAAATTTCTATTAAAATTATTTTAATTTCATACACCAGCGTTTAAATATTTTTAATTTTTTTTTTCAAAAAGAATAGTCGTTATTTCACAAAAAAACGATGTTACATAATTCTCACTAGGGTTTTTGGGTGAGTTTCTTTGCCGCCTAGGAAGGCCGGTCTGTACGGTGGCAAATATCTTTGGAAGTGAGTGTTTTAATATTTTTGCATGACCGCTTGGCTGTGGCAGAAGGTGGCAAGGGGAATGTACTGGTTTTACGAGTGGTCAGTGGAAACTATTAAAAGGATGAAGGAAGTGTGCTCTCATGCTGGTCGGTTTGCAGTAACGGAGTAGGACTGTAGGAGAGTAGAGAACTTGTGATAGTGACGAAGGAAGATGCCGGGATTCAGACAGAGAAATGCTTCATGGTGGGTAAAATTACTAACAGCGGCGCCGTGCAACAAGCAGGCGCTGAAACGCACTATCCAAAATATTTGGAAACCAAAGGCGAGGGGCACCATTTCTGATTTGGAGTACAGATTCTGCTACGCATTTAACAACAAAACAGAGAATTGGGTCGATTGATCGGAAACGAGCTAGGAGGACATGTATCACCAGACAGCTAGGAAGCTGCTATCTCTGTGGTCTTCTTTATTTTTTTTAACATATTGAGAAGCATATCACGGCGGCCAGGGAGGGCATCAGGAAGACAAGCACAAACCTTACAGCAAAGGGTTTCAAGATGACGTTCTGGGACCTGGACTTGGGAAACCCTGTTAGTATGTAAGCTGCTACTGCAGCAGGATTGATCATGGTGCACTGCACCTGATCTAAAGCACTACTTAATTGGTGACATCTGTCCTAGACACTAGAGAGTGTGTGAGTGCCAGCATGGCAGATAGTTATAACTGATATAAGTGAGGTGTGAGTTTCTTTGTGAGCAAGAAATGAGAGAAAATCGTGTAGAATGATGCCATGTGGCAGCTAAAGGTTTTGTGTGTAAAAAGGGTGTGAACACACTCTGTAATAATGAGAAAACGAAGGAAGTGTGTGTGTGACTCTCTCTAGATGGTGAGAGCACCAAGATCACTCAGAAATCTGTTTGATGGCTTTCTACAAACACCTTGTGTGCATTGAGAAAGTTCAATAGAACAGTATCATCAATGTAATCAATTTTCTTCCTCTCTTCAATTCAAATCCAATACAAAGCAAACACAACCTAAATCTAACCTAAACCAATCTTTTTCAGCTAAGAAGTAAAAGTAAGGAAGTGTACCTCACTGAAATCACCATCGCAGGTTCTCTACACAAAGCAATTCCGTGCTTCCATCCTTGCGATCATTTGAGGTGCCTGAAACCAACAAACCCAACGGTAAACGTTTTGGACTATCATCAGACGAAGGGTGGCAGATCAGTGCCCCATTGGATGTGGATGATGCGGCTCCCATCCGGGGAGAGAAGATCTAGAAGAAGGGGAGAAAAACAAAGAGGTAGGGAATGCCAGCTCGGAGATAGTGATAGAAGAACTAGCCTTACGTGCGGAGGAACGACCATTCCGTTGCCACAGCCAAGAATCAGGGAGTGGAATTCCAGATCTTAACTTGGAAACTGCAGTTTTTTGGAATGATGAAGCTCAATATTGGAATATCATTCCCTTGGCAAAAGTGGTTTCTTTGGGTGTTAACCATGTATCACCACACCATCCGATTTTCGGGCGGAATTGAGGGCGGGAGATCAGAGTGAAGATACGATGTTACTAGATTTGGTGGATACTGTTAAGTGAAGCTTGAAGATAAGCAAGAAGAGAAAAGAATGAAGATCAGAGAAGGAATCAGATTGTTTGTATATGAATGAGATCAAAAGTTAATGAACAAAAGAGAGGACTGAGCTTATATATGAGAGCACTAGTTGTACTCTCCAAGCAAGCAACAACTGATCTGCAACTAACTAACAGTCCTAAGAGTCCTAACTGAATTACAACTGTATTTCCAAGGCTCACTCACATCATGACAAGTGGCACTCTAACAACATGACAAGTGGCATTCTAACACCCTCCCTCAATTTGATAGTTCTAATGTCAAATTGAATGAATGCATTTGAAACAAGTTCTCAGCAAGGGCTTTGGTAAAGATGTCAACTAGTTGTTCAGATGATGCTACATGCTGCACATCCAAATCCCCTCTGATTACTCTCTCACGTACAAAGTGATAATCGATCTCAATATGCTTAGCCCGTGAGTGAAAAGTTGGATTTGCAGACAAACTTGTCGCAGATGTGCTATCACAGAGGATGATAGGGGCTTTGAGAAGTGGAATGTGGAGTGCACACAATAGCTATCGAATCCAAGCCAGTTCAGTTGCTGTGATGGCTAGGGCTCTATATTCTGCTCCTGTGCTAGACCTCGACATTGTGGTCTGCTTCTTAGATGTCCAGGAAATAGGATTAGATCCTAGGAAGACAGCCATCCCTATGGTACTTCGTCTGTCATTGGGGTCTTTAGCCCAATCTGCATCTGTAAATGCTTGAAGATCAAGAGAACCTACCTGATATAGCAGACCATGATGCATTGGCCCTTTGAGAAATCTTAGGATCCTTTTAACTGCCATGAAATGGTTCTCACATGGGGAATGCATGTATTGACACACTTGATTAACAGAAAAGAAAATATCTGGTCTGGTGAAGGTCAAGTATTGCAGTGCTCCCACAATACTTTTGTAGTTTTGAGGGTTGTCATATAAAGGCCCATCATTCTTCCTTAACCTTGAACCTGGGATGAAAGGAGTGTCCATAATGCTGCTGTAGTCATGTCTGTTTTAACCAGCAAGCCAGTGATGTACTTAGATTGGGATAGGAACAAACTAGACTTGGTGTGAGAAATCTGAATTCCTAGAAAATAACTCAGGTCTCCCAGATCCTTCATATCAAACTCAATGGTAAGAGCATCAATCACATCCTGAATGGTAGTGTCTGAACTTCCAGTAAGGATTATGTCATCTACATAGAGAAGGAGAACAACAATCCCAGTAGCAGCTTGTTTGACAAACAAGGAAGCATCAACCCAAGTTGTACTGAAGCCTAGACCAGGAAGGAAACTGGTAAATTTTTCATTCCAGGCTCTAGGGGCCTGTTTTAAACCATAAAGGGACTTCTTGAGTAAGCACACATAATCCTTAGGACCTTCACTCTCAAAACCAAGAGGCTGCTTCATATAAACCTCCTCTTTAAGGTCTCTATGCAAGAAAGCATTCTTGACATCCATCTGTCTGAGTTTCCATATGAATTGGGCTGCTAAGGCTAGCACCAACCTCACTGTTGTTGGCTTGACTATTGGACTAAAAGTCTCTCCATAGTCCAAGCCAGGTTCCTGACTGAACCCCTGAGCCACCAACCTTGCTTTGTATCGAGCAATACTACCATTTGAGTTCCTCTTTAACCTGTATACCCATTTGGAACCAACAAGATTCTTGTGTGCAGGAAGAGGAACCAGGTCCCATGTATGCTGAGATAGTAATGCAGCAATTTCCTCATTCATTGCCTGTTGCCATACTAAAACAGAAGCAGCCTGTGTGAATGAAGTAGGCTCTACCTCTGGGAGATCAGGAAATGAGCTAGTATAGAAGGCCTTCTTCTTGAAGATGCCACTCTTAGACCTTGTTTGCATAGGGTGCATATTGACCCCTGTGATTGGTAGAACTACTTCCAGAAGCTGAGGTTGAAAGGTAGGGGAACTTGAGTGCAGCTTGTGTGCTCCCGTATATAAGCTCAGTCCTCTCTTTTGTTCATTAACTTTTGATCTCATTCATATACAAACAATCTAATTCCTTTTATGATCTTCATTCTTTTCTCTTCTTGCTGATCTTCAAGCTTCACTTAACAGTATCCATCAAATCTAGTAACATCGTATCTTCACTCTGATCTCCCGCCCTCAATTCCGCCCTAAAATCGGATGGTGTGGTGATACATGGTTAACACCCAAAGATTCTTGTGTGCAGGAAGAGGAACCAGGTCCCATGTATGCTGAGATAGTAATGTAGCAATTTCCTCATTCATTGCCTGTTGCCATACTGAAACAGAAGCAGCCTGTGTGAATGAAGTAGGCTCTACCTCTGTGAGATCAGGAAATGAGCTAGTATAGAAGGCCTTCTTCTTGAAGATGCCACTCTTAGACCTTGTTTGCATAGGGTGCATATTGACCCCTGTGATTGGTAGAACTACTTCCAGAAGTTGAGGTTGAAAGGTAGGCGAACTTGAGTGATCTGTCTGATCAGAATCAGGAAGGCCAGACTGATTTCCTGAAATAGAAGCTGAACCTGAGTGGTCTGTATGATCAGAATCAGGAAGACCAGACTAACTTCATGAAACATAAGCTGAGAAGGAAACACTGAGTTCCTGGGCAATGGGACCTGATGGTGTGGAGCAGGCTTCTGAGTAGTGAGGGACAGGAGACACAGGGACTATACTGATCTGAGCATCAGGCAATTGAGTTGAAGAAGAGATGGGAATAGGTGTATAAGCAGGCACAAAGAAAGGAAATAGAGAAGATAATGGAAAATGTGTTGGAGAAACAGACCGTGTCACATCTGAGATGGAACATGAGTGCATATTTGTCTTAGATGGAGAGGAAAGAGACCTATAGGGAAAATCACTTTCATTGAATAACACATGTCTAAATATAATAGTTTTAGCAGAAATTGGATCATAGAAAACATAGCCTTTATGTCTATCTGCATAACCAAGAAAAATACATTTTGTTGTTTTTGGTTGTAGTTTGTGATGAGTGTAGGTTTTGAGAGAAGGAAAACAGGCACTGCCAAAAATTCTGAGATGCAGAAGTGAGGGGATAGTGCCAAACAATTTTTCAAAGGGGGACTGCATGTGTAAACGGGTACAAGGCATCCTATTGATCAGATACACAGCAGAACAACAAGCATAGGACCAAAAGACAGGAGGCAGAAAGGCATATTGCAAAAGGGTAATTGCAGTTTCAACAATATGTCTGTGTTTCCTCTCTGAAAGTCCATTTTGTTCAGGGGTATATGGACATGATTTTTTTATGTATAATGCCTTTAGAAAGTAGAAATTTCTGAAAGGAAGTATTGGTATATTTACCACCATTATCTGATTGAAGAACATTGATTTTAGCAGAAAATGCATTGGAAACAAAGGCATGAAAATGTACAAAGATGGAACTGAAATCTGATTTATTTTTCATAGGAAAGATCCATGTGTATCTAGTACATTCATCAATGAGGTTTACATAAAATCTGAAACCTTCTAGGGACTTAACAGGTAAAGGACCCCAGACATCAAAATGAACAATTTCAAAAGGAACCACAGATTTTGATGCTGGAAAGACAAATGACAGTTTTGTAAATTTTTCCTGTAAACAGGACTCACAAATACTTGCATTAACGTCAAAGGACAAGGGAATTTTGGACTTGTTCAAACAGGCAGAGACAACTTCATTTGATGTATGCCCTAACCTGTTATGCCAGACCTGAGAGTGAACTTTCTTGCACAAGAAGGCAGTACTGATATTGGGACAGATTGTTGAAGAAATGAGATTAGGAATTTGAAAGGGAATGAGATAGAGTCCTTCATTGCTTAGACCTTTGTACAGTATTCTCTTTGTGGCTCTGTCCTATATGGCAAAACACATATCATCAAGGATAAATTTGTAGTTATTGTCTTTACAGAAATAGTTGATGGATCGTAAATTCTGAGAAATTTTGGGGACATGAAGAACTTGTTTCAACTTAAAAGAGTGAATAGCATGGTTATTTGTGACAAGGGTAGAATTCCCAATATGTGCAACTGGAAAACCTGAACCATCAGCTGTAGTTACGAATTCAGAAGTTGTGGAAGGGGTGATGCTTGTGATTTGAGACCGATCTGCTGTCATATGAGCTGAAGCTCCACTGTCTGCTACCCAAAACTCTTGATTCTCCTGAGGAACTAAGAGAGGGGCAGTGGCAATCATTGCATTGAGTGCTGGAGAAGGAGGTGCACCTTGATATGAGTAGTTGCCTCTTTGATAGCAATTAATAGCAGTGTGTCCAGGCTTCCAATAGATCTGATACGGTTCAGCCTTTTATGAAACTTGATCTGGATGTCTGTAATAGCAATCCACAGCAAAGTGACCTTTCTTGGCACAAATTTGGCATTTTGGAGGAGGCTGTTGCCGCCAGGATTCTTGTGAAGAATAACCAGGACCATTTTGTATGTGTGAGTAGTCAAAACTAGAACCAGACAGATTTGAAAAACCTTGCTGTCTTTGATTTCCCCAATTCTGATTCTAATTTCCCTAGCACTGGTTCTGATAGCTTTTCCCTCCACCATTACCTCTACCCTTCTTATTTCTTCCCCCATTGTAATTTTTTTTCTTGTAGTAATAGGTAAAGTTAGGAGCATTGTTGTGAGCACCATTGTACCCGAAATGCTAAAAGTTCCCACTAAACAGTTAAGAGTTGAACTGTGAACTCTGATGGGGTTGAGGAATGAACTGTGAATTCTGACCAGTGTTTCCACACGTCTGGTTGGAAGATTCATTTGTGTATCCAGGCTGGTGACTAGGAGTGCTAGTTAGTAGTCCATGTTCAAAGGAAGGAGCTGGGCTTATGCCCTTAGTAGCAACCATAGCAGAAAGGTAGGGAAGATCACTTACCTGCTCAATCACACTCTCCTCAGCAAGAAGTTGAGCTCTGAATTCCTTGAGTGAGATAGCATTTTCTCTACCTCTAATAACACACCTGAAGGTATTATATTCACTAGGCAACCCTCTTAAAGACAAAATTACTATATCATCATCACCAAAGTGGACACCACACGATTCTAAGGTATCCCTTGCATTTTTAATTCTTTGCATATTCTGAGTCATACTTTCAAAACCCTTCTTAATATTTTGTAATTCAGTATTCATTTGAAAGATTGAGGCTTTAGTGCCAAATGCAAACCTTTCTTTGAGATTCATCCACATTTCTTGAGAAGTCTTGGACTCTATGACACATGACATGGCTGAAGTGGACAATGTAGCAGTGATCAACTGCATCAGGCCCTGATTATGCATTCCCCAAACCTGAACACGTTCCATTTGAGCCACATTTTCACTATCTGAATTAGTAGCAACCAAGGTAGGATATGGGTTGGATCCATTGACAAATCCCATCAAACCATGAACATTGAGTAAGAGCTCCATCTAGAAATTCCATGTGAAGAAGTTGTGATCATCAAGCTTGACATTAATTGAACTTCCATAAGTGGAGATTAAACCTGCAATGTGAGATTGCAGAATCTGAAGTTGAGATGAGGTCACCATGTTTCAGGCAAGCACACGTAGGAAGCCTTTCTTTAACATTTCTTTGAATCTTTAAGTCGAACACTTGGTGTGTAAAACTTGCTTGTAAGATTTCTATGCTACTGCTTTTCTCAGAATCTCCTTTGAATCTTTAAAACGAGCACCTGGTGTGCAACTGTTTAGAAACTGTTTTCTTTCATGAACACTGAGCCTTCTTCAATGAACCATAAATAGAAGAGAAAATGTGCATCAGTTTGACTATTGATTTGGGCACAATCAAGAAGAGAAATGTGCATCGGCTTGAATGCTGATTTAGGCACAAACAAGAAGAAAGACGTGCATCAGCTTTGAATGCTTAGGCTCTATGTGAACATATTATTGTCTTTTGATTTAGGAAGCGGAAAAATGAAAAAAGGAAATCAGGCTGTCTTGCTCGAATCTGATACCATGTTAAGTGAAGCTTGAAGATAAGCAAGAAGAGAAAAGAATGAAGATAAGAGAAGGAATAAGATTGTTTGTATATGAATGAGATCAAAAGTTAATGAACAAAAGAGAGGACTGAGCTTATATATAGGAGCACACAAGCCGTACTCTCCAAGCAACAACTGATCTGCAACTAACTAACAGTCCTAACTGAATTACAATTGTATTGCCAAGGCTCACTCACAACATGACAAGTGGCACTCTAACAACATGACAAGTGGCATTCTAACAGATACTTGTTTGACTTTGGGGCCAAGCCAGCCCCAAATTTGCAGCAGCAGATATTTCTCTTCAGAGTGTCAATTGCGATTTAAGATCATAATGGGATTGATCCGGCAGTACAATGTTCAAATGATGAGAGGGTGGAGGGTCACGTGTGGGTGGGCCCTATTGGTCAAGAGCTGAGACAAACACAAGGCCCAAGTGATGTGAGAAAGACCTCAATGGATGTTATTGAAAGGAGAGGGCCAATATTACCAAGTAACCCTAGTATGGGCCACTTAGGGGTAACAGTTGGAGACATAGAGAATGTTGTCAGTGTGAATGGGCCAATGAGCCCAATCATTTCCTCTTCTGTGGGTTCTGACCCTTGTGGGTTGGCGCATATATTCAGGAAAATGGATGGAAAATGGATGGAAAATGGAATAGAAAGCTTACTGCTGAGGCATCATCTTCCCTGCGAGGTAGGGGAGGTAATAGAGGCAAGAGAAGCTCTCTCTGTGGTATTAAGATTGGAAAAGGGGGAGCATATATGAAGTTTTATGTATGAACAATGCCGGTTTCAAAACAGCGATGTAATGCATGGGCGGATTTTTCAGACCCTTGTCCAGTCGATGTTGGCATTATTGGTGGATAGGTTGTTCACATGGAATGCTGATGAGGCAGCCACTTAGTATCTGTGTGTGCACCTAAATGAGAGCTAGGAGAAACTGTCTAAGTGTTTAGTGAGCTGTAATTCAGTTGTAACATAGAAAGAAAAAGAATGTACAAATCGTGTGTGATTTCTTGTTGCGCAAGCCGAGCTGAAACGACCAAAGCATATGGCAGCCATCTATTGGATTGAGTGTTGTGAAGGGAATCTAGGCCCTAACTGTTTTAGGATATGAAGAGTGTGTGAATCTCCTAATGTAATACATTCAATCAATGAGAAGCTGAGTGAGATAGAAAAATATAGAGAATTGAGTGTAAACAAACATGCAATCAATCATCTCTAACCTATCCTAATCCCAATCATTTTTAGGTATGAGATAAGATTAGAAGGTTACATGTTTGTGCAATTGTTCATGTTATTGCTACAACCATCGTCTTAGTTTTCTTATTTCCAAGAGGGTATCGAAGTAAGTCTGATCATCATCACGCCAGGGGCGTAGCATCTGTGCGAGAGGAAGCAAGTTGTGTGCTAGTGTGTCTAAGCTGCAATGGTGGACATGGTGGAGGGGAGGTGAAGACTCCTAGCTTCACGAGAAGTAATTACAATTTCTACAGAGTAGAAATGGTAACCGTTTTAATTGCTTATGACTTATGGGAGTATATGGATAAAGGATTACTTGAACCAGCATGAAAGGGAGATGTTGGAGGTGTTGTGAATCAACCTATGAATCAGCTTCAGCCTACTCATGCAGATCGTATGAAGAATGTAAAGGCGCTCAGCTGATCCAGAATACAGTGGCTGATGAGATGTTTCCTCAAATCTAGAATGAGGCTCGAGCAAAATCTGCATTGGACATCTTGCAAAAAGAATACATAGGAGATTCTGTGGTTAGATCTGTGAAACTTCAATCTTTTAGGAGAGATTTTGAGTAAACAAGAATGAAGGAGGATGAATCCCTTTCAGATTATATATCAAGATTGTATACTATTGTAAATACAATGAGAACTTATGGTGAAGTTATCACAGAAAGAAGACTAGCACAAAAGATTCTAATCGGCCTAACTAAACCTTATGATCAAATTGTCTCTATAATTGAAGAAACTAGAGATATGGAAACTGTAAATATTGAGGATGTAATGGCATCAGTTAAAGTGTTTCATCAAAGACTAGAGATGCATGCTAATGGGAAGATAGACATGGTGTTTGCTAGCTTTTCTATGACACCAAAGGGACAGCAAGGAACCTCGTAAGTTCTACCAAGGGTGAGGGCAGCAATGGTAGACCATTCTGCAAGAAATGTGATAGGCATCACTTTGGTGAATACCGGTACAAAAGGAGAGTCAAGTGTTACAACTACCAGAAGTTTAGTCATATAGCCAAGGACTATGATGTCCAACCTACAGTGAACATGGCACCGGAAGTAACAAAGAGCACTGTCAATCTTTTCTAGGAATGGGAGTGCTCCAGTACAGCACTAGAATTTTCATTCATCAGATAAAATATGTAGCTACATTATTGGAGAACTTTGGACTCAAGGATTGTAAGCCTGTGAGCATCCCTCTAGCTACTAGTGACAAGATACAGAGAGCAGATGGCAATGAAGCAGATGATGAACAACTTTACAGGCAGATTGTGGGAAGTTCACTATATCTTACTACTACAAGGCTAGATATCATGTATGCCTCTATTGTCAAGATTTTTGCATAATCCTACCAAGAAACATTTTGGAACAACAAAGAGAATGTTGGGATATGTACAGGGTTCATTGGATTATAGTTTGGATGACATGACCCATCCCGATCCCCCTAGGACCACCCGAGGATGTGCCCTGCTCTCGTCTGACAATAACCCTAGAGAGTGCCGAAAATACCATTAACGGGTTTTAAAATAACATAAAAGTAATTAAACATAAACCAATTCGGGTTCTACATTATCAGACCAGGGATAATACAAAATACGAGCACAAATTTCAAGTTACAAAAACAGTGCTCAACCTACCCAAACAAGTGTACAGGTGCGCAACGACAACAACTATGCCTCAGTCTCTGGATTCGCCTTTACCTCAGTGTCACAGCCTGAAGGGGTAAAGAAAATAATGACAGAATGAGTGAGCCGAAAATAAACAATAGTTCACAACCATTTATAAGATAATAAAATAATGATTTACCCCTCTGTTTTCAAACATGCATGCATTCGAGTCAAAACATAGGCAATAATAACTGAATGGTAAAATCATATAATCTCATATATTAGAATGTATAAAATAATCGTAATAGTGCACTGTATATCCCAACCCCGACATCCCAGATGTCTGACATTCCAGATGTCCAATAATGTCACGGTCCTAAGGCTAAGCGTGCCACCCGGGGTCTCAATCTCGAGTACACCCCTAAGTCCACCATTTTCCGGGTGTATCCCCGAATCACTTCCTGGGATATACCAATAGAAATCCTGATCCTGATCCTGAGTCTCTCTATGGTTTCTCACATAGAGTGACCCCTCTTAGACATTGTGCTGTGACTACTCAGGGGTACCAAATCGTATGAAGGAGACAACAATCCATAAGGTCGGTATGTACAGTGCAATAGTATAAACCAATGAAATCCCTATTTTACTCTAAACCAACATTATAAAATCTAGACGAGTCTCATGCCCAAAACAACGTAATACGTGTAATCATCCATGAATAATATCCAGAATAATCCAAATCCAATCAAATAGTAAAACAGTGAAAACAATTATGCATGCAATCCATTTAGAAATCAAAAGCCCACTCACACACGGTCCTCGCTGCGCAATCGAACCACCTAAACCTGTCCAGAAGCCAAGTCACAGTCTCTGGCTTGTCCAAAACATATCCAAAGGTCACTAATGGACTCTACAAGTTCATACATAAAACCCCTGAACAATCCCATCCCGGGAAAGCGTCCCGAACACGCTTCCCGAGACTTTAAACCCCTAAAAGACCTATTAAACGATCTCTGATCGACCCAAAACTACCACCATTGGATCCAGATCATCGAAACCTTTAAAATGGTACTGGTCCCACCTCGTGATTCACGCCCACATGCCCCCACGCGCGGGTAAAATTTAAAGTCAATAGTAGTAAAAAAGTCAACGGCCAGGTCACCGGTCAACACTCACGTCATCCTGACAGCTGTGAGGTCTGACACGTGTCAGACCTGATAGGTGCAACATGCCAGTAGCCCGTTGGCCCACTTGTCTAACATGTCAGTGACACATGGCACCATCTGATTGGTCCACATCACTGACATTTTAGTGCTGACTGGGCACTGATAGTAACACGTGTCGACTCCTGAATGGGCCACCTGGCCTGAAATCCTGACATGATGAGCTGACGTCATCGTCTCCTACCTCGCGACGGGTCAAACCCATTTTACTGTTCCGGGTCGCACAGACCTGCAACTTGACCCGGCTCCCATTTCACTATTTCTTAACCATTTCTTCCTAGTTTCTTCCTATGGAATCTTCATTAACCCAGCAATCGTTCTATCTAACTAAAAACACGAAATACGTACTAAAATCTCACCTTGAATCGATGAACAATGACGGTGTTTTTCCAACTCTGTTTTTTCTCAACTCAGGTCACCATCTTCCTCGAAATCGATCCCCACTAAGTCGCCTTGGTCCCTAGAACATGTTAGAACCACCAAAATTATCAACACACGTCAAAACCGGATTTTCCATTTTTGGGTCAAAACTGGGTTTTGGGTTCCTTACATCCACCGTGGTTCCCCGTCGTGCTTAGCTCTTCGGCGTCGTCTCTCCATGTTCCTTTACTCTCTCTCACTCAGTCCCAAGGATGAACACAGAAGATGGTGAAGGTAGGGTGGTTTGGTGTTTATGTTGTTTATGTGTTTAGTGTTTGGAAAATGATGAAGAGAATAATGAAGGAATAAGATGAAAATGAACCCTAAATCAGATCCAAAACCTTGGGTAATTAGGCCAATGGGATGAGTGACACTTGTCACTCATCCAATGGTTCCCTCCTAGATATTTTAACCAATCAAAATCAGCCATGTGTTTAAAATCTCAGAAATCATGAATAGTGCCGATTTCGCTTCCGTAACAATAACGTTTTCGTCTGCCATCCGATTTCGACATACCACATGTCTATGGACTCGTGACGTCTTGATCTAAGTCATGGTCATTGGTTAAAGTTCAAAAGGTAACCCGAGTCAAAAGTTAACAGTTTCCCCCACTATGGGCAAAACGGTCATTTTACATTAAATATTCGAAATTACAAATTAAATACGGTTTGGGTTGTTACATTGGAATACAAGAAGGGGAAGACAGCAACCCTAATTATTTACTATGAAAGTGATTGGGGAGGATCAAGTGATGAGAGCAACAGTGCTTTAGGGTTTGCTGTTACATTTGGGAATAAGATATTTTCTTAGGCATCTGTTAAGCAAACAAGTGTTCTTCTATCTACTATAGAAGCTGAGTATATGAGTCCGTGTGAAGCTACTACTCAAGCTATTTGGCTACGATTTGTGTTGGAGGACTTTGGGGAGGAACAAGTGGAACCTATTGTTCTAATGTGTGACAATATGTTAGCCATTGCTATGGCAAAGAAACAAGTTTTCCATCAGAAGACCAAGCACATCAATAGAAGTTCCACTGCATAAAAGAAGCAATCCAGAATGAGGAAATTTATATTTCCTACTGCAAGTCTGAAGAACATGTTGCAGACAATGATGAAAATATCACCGGAATCGTCGATATATCACTCGATATACCATGATTTCCATCCACCGGCAACTAGAGAGGAGGAGGGGGGGGGGGGGGAGTTAATCTTGCCCCAATATCGGCGATTTCGTCCAGTATCGATACATATCGACGATTTTGGTCGATATTGTCCGAATTTCCAGATATTAGATGGAAAGCCCCGATTTTGGACCAACCCATCAAACCCACAAGTGAAGTTCGACAGAAAAAGACCGAAATCAAACGAAAATGGAAATCATACACACGAAACTGAAAATCACGGACTGAATAAAATTTGGGCCACTCAATTGATTCAATTTCAATCAATCATACACACAAGGATTCAAAAATTCAAAAAGGCAATGATTCAATTGCTACAGACCAACAAAATTTGGGAAGAAACAAAAAAATTTATTCACGGACTCACCAGTCACCACCTTCGCAAGCATAAATTAGGGGGGGAGGGACCGAAGAAAACCTCGAACCCAGCCCACTCTTAATCTATCGACGTCGACGCCGAAGCATCGCACAACACAACACAGCTAGTCGGACCACCTATGCATCTCCGATTCTCCCCTTCACTCTGCTCCTCCTCGACGACTGACTCGACCCTCGACGGCAGCTCCACCCGTCTCTTCTCGTCCGTCGCTTGCGCCGTCTCACCCTCACGGTCACTGTTGCCTCACCTCACTCACCAGGGACGGCGGGAGAGAACTCTCAGCTGCCTTGCCCCTCACATTTTCCCCCAATTTCTAATTCGATCGAAAGCCTCTGTAGACAACCTGGCGAATTAAAACATCTTAGTAGCTGGAGGAAAAGAAAGCAAAAGCGATTCCCGTAGTAGCGGTGAGCGAAATGGGAGCAGCCTAAATCGTGAAAACGGGGTTGTCGGAGAACAATACAAGCGTCGTGCTGCTAGGCGAAGAGTAAAGAAGAAATTGAAATGAAACGCTGCGTTTCGTTTCATTTGTTAACCTTTTTAAAAAAAATTATTTACATATATTATTTAATTATTTGTCATAATAAATTATATCATTTATTTTTAACTTTTTTTTAACCCCAAATATCAAAAATAGATTAAGCCTTAAACTTTTTTTTTTCAAAATTCAAAATTTATTATTAGGTAAATAATATGGCTTAATTCATATATTTGGTAATATTTGGTAATATGTTTGGAAATCATTTATTATTAATAAATTTATCATTTATTACTAAAATATGTTTTAGTAATGTATGTTTTAATATAAAATATGGCTTAATTCATATATTTGGTAATATTTGTTTTAATTTAGAATATATGTTTTATTTTAGAATATATATTAAAATTATGAATATATGTGTTTGCTCCTTAATTTTTTATCATCATCAAAGTCTAACTTAAAATATATGTTCTAATTGAAATAATTTTATTATTATTTGTATTTTTCTTATTATTATTTGTCATTATCAAATTTTAATTATTTTTATGTAACTTAGATTTCATAAAATGGCTAGTGGAAGTGCAAGTGAAAGCCGCCCAAGATCTAAAAGAATTGACCCCGCATGGAAATATGCCATTGCAATTCATGGAAATAAAAACGGTGCCTATGTTCGTGTTGTCAACATCAGTTCCAGAGTGGAGGCATAACACGATTAAAGTTTCATCTAGCAGGTTTTGATCCGAAAAAAATGTTCAAACATGCAAAGATGTACCTAAAACTATTAGGGATGAGGTCAGAGCATGGATCAAAAGTAAAGATACTGCTAAACAGAATAAGAATATGATTGGTAAGAACATACGAGCTGACTTGAGAGAAGATCCACTGGACACTCAACAGAGCATTCAGATTAATGATAGCGATGATGATGGATTCGCTTATCCACCAGATTTGCATAGATCTGAGAGAACAACATATCGTTTTGCTGTAAATGCATCGAGGGATGAGGCACGATGAAGTGTTGACACTTATGGAGTTGGTACCATGCGTGGTGCTCAAGGAGGCAGTAGCCGTCGTCAACAACCTCAACAGACGCGTCAGTCACAAAGTTTGCGTGATTCATTTCCAATTCCTCCAGAACCAAAGCTTTACAAGACCGCACGAAGTCAACAGAAGGTTGTAAAATCTATGTAGAAAGGGACGAAAGAGAAGTTGGGTCGATACATAAGCAAATTTTTACATATATAAAGGTGTGGCTCCAAATAAAGACAACTCTCATCATTTTAAGAATATGATTATTGAAGCCCAATGATCAGGTATTTAATAAATTTATTTATGATATATTTTTATTTAACTTATGAAATAGCATTAAATGCTAACTTATGTTTTGGTTTGTAGGTAAAGGCGTGTCCACTCCTTCTTCATATGAAGTGAAAAATAAATATCTTCCTATGGAGTATGAAGATATGACGGTGTATGTGGAGCAACAAAAGCAACAATGAGAAACTTATGGATGTACCATAATGTGTGATGCCTGGACTGATCCAACGAAGTTATCCATAATCAATTTCATGGTATATAGTAAGGGTTCAACTATATTTCTCAGGTCAGTTGATTCTTTCAAAAGCCATAAAGACTATTTGTACATACAAAATTTGTTAAAGGAAGTTTTTTAGGAGGTTGGAGTACAAAATGTTGTACAGATCGTTACAAATAATGAGTCAAACTTTAAGAAGGCTGGAAAAGAAATGATGAAGATGTATCCAATCTATTAGACTCCTTGTGCAACCCATTGTATAGACCTAATATTTGAAGATATTGGGAAGAATGAGACAATGTCGACCATCATAAAAAATGCTAGGCAAGTAAATAACTACATTTATAATCATCTATGGTTACTAGCTTAGATGCATGATTTCTGTCAAGGAGACTTGGTTCGTCCTGGTGCAACAAGGTTCGCAACCAACTATATTTGTATAAACAGTATAGTTAAGCATAAAGTTGGCCTTAAAAGATTGTTTACAAGTGATCAATGACATGGTAGCCCTGTCAGAACCCACCCCGGTTTCACCCCGAAACCCGAGGTAAATCCTGCTCTCGTCTGACACCCCGACAGTAAAAGTCAGACGCAGGAGAAAGTACGCAAAAAATATCCTGAAGTCAAAGTTACAGAGCATAGTACATAATACAGGGAAAATAAAACTGATACTATTACACGCACGCGGAAAGAAAATGTAGACACTCCGAGAACCCTCATGAAATGTCTATGCCTCAGACGCTGCCTCGACGCCAAGACCCTGCGCTATCTCCACAACCTGGAGGGCAATTTAAAACAGAAAATGTGAGTGGACCAGAAAGTACAAAAGTTCAAAACCATTTTATACGAAAACCGAGTTTAACCCTCCGTTTTGAAACCACATGCATAACCAACAGTTATTAACACAGTTATAAATCAATTCTCATAAAACATCATAAGAAACAGAAACATTATAAAAAAGTTATAGAAATCATAGCATGAGTATCAGAAACCGTATCATAAACCATAAAGCTCAAATCATCATTTCCCGATCAAACCTGCTGGACCTATCCGAGTCTTTAAACTCCCGAGTCTTTAAACTCAATCCAGGCCTTAATCATATCCGAGTCTTTAAACTCCCGAGTCTTTAAACTCAAGGCCTACGGGGGAAAATCAATATATCCGAGTCTTTAAACTCCCGAGTCTTTAAACTCAATCCGGGCCCGTCCCCCGTCAATCAATATCCGGGTCTTTAAACCCAATAACCAGATCCAGCAAATCCAATCCAAAACCATTTGAAAACCATTTACCAATCCACATCCAAACCCGAATCCGAAATCACTGGTACGATGCCCTTCCGGCATCCAGAACCGTCATTCCGAACCCAAATCCGGAATCCACTTTCCAACTTTAAAATCAAATTCCGCTTTCCGAAATCCGATTCAAAAACCGAAAACCTTGATCATCAAAATCACGTTCCAAAATCCCTTTATAATCATTGAAAACCACTTATCATTTGGAATCCCAAAACCATAACATCAATTTCAGAAACCAACTATTCCTCGTAAAACGTGCTAAAAACTGATTTCCACGAAAAACGTGTAATAATGTAAAACCAACCAAAACATATTCGATAAACATAGAATCATAATCAAAACCATAAAACAATTATAGAAAACAGTTATGCATGCTCGAGTTTAGAGAAAGGGTCCACTCACAGTACGGAGCCCTACTCGCGTCCTGAACGTCCTGCACGTTCCTTGGCTTCAAGGGGAAATCCCGATCCTGTTCACAATCACCAAATTACGTTACTAACACGTCTACGAGGATCCACCTAAAGTCCCTCAAAATTCCCCGAATCCTAAACGTAATAAACCGAGACCCTAAACCGTCACCCTCGCGGAACTAACTTCAAACGACGTCTGATGGACCCGAAACCACTTCCAATGGACTCAACACAACTCCTGGGCCAAAAACCTAGTTGATCGTTTCCCTAACCGCCGCCGCACGCGCCCCCACGCGCCGCCCAAAGTGGCTGCGCGTGGGCCTCACGCGCCAGCTACAGTGCCACCGTCTTCCTCGATCGAACCCGGTTCGCACCAGGGCTGCAACCCGGACCGGCGAGAACCATTCTCCGCCGTCCGGCCACCGTTTCACCTCCTTTCTTCACCCACAGCTTCGTCCAGTCTCAAGGAATTCATCCCCCTTACTCTCATGTCTCAACTCGACCCACAACTTCACGACTGAAACTCGAAAGAAAACCCATACAAACCTCTGTTCTCCTTCCCGGCCGCCCAGTTCTTCCCCCTTCACGGTGGTCATCCCAAACTCCTCCTACAACCTTACTGAGTCACACCCAACTCACAGGAACTCCCGACTCACCCCCTAAGTCCACGATTTCCCGTCTGAAACTCACGGCCAAAACAGGGTAACAGAGTACCCGCCGTCCTCTGAACTCCGCCGTGTACTCCCCCGTCACGGCAACCGTCATAAGCTATTCCTAGGACCTCCCTAAACCTCACTTCACTCACCAATCCCCTCGATTCTAGCTCTAGGTCCACGACTTTCGAACTGAAACTCACGGGAAAAACAGGGGAATAGAACTCACCTTTCGATTCCGTCGCCGCCGTGCGCACCGCCGCGTGCCACGGTGTTCGTTGGGTCCCCTGCAACCTCCTAAGCCTCCCACTGTCTTGATTTGAGCCACCACACGGCGTAACCACCGTCCTTGTATCACGGCCTCCCTGTTTTCCCAAAACTTCGCCGCACCACCACCGTGACGCCGTGCACGATTTCTCCACCAAAACACGACCACCAGCTCAAACTCTTCTCTCTGTCACTCTCACAAATCACTCTTCATCTCCCCCTTGCACAGAATCGATCAATCTCGCCCAAGTCCTCACCCTCTGTTTCTGTTTCCTTCTGCGCACAAACACAAACACGGGCACGGTTGCACCCCAATTATTTGGGCCGTGCACATACAGGATTCAACCAGAACCCTCTAGTCCCTCAACACGTGTCACCATCCAATCCATGCACTCCCACATGGCCCAATCCCAGCCATCCATTTCCCTTCTCTGTGCACAAATCCCAATGTGCAGAAAGACCAAAATACCCTTCTATTTTACCCCATATTACAATTATGCCACTACCTTTCCAGACCCGTAACTCACTCATCGTAAGTCCGATGAATACGTGCCGCCTGTCATCGAACTCAGGACGACGAGGTCTATCTAACCATCCTAGGTCAACATACCAAAACCTGATTCTACAAAAAGTCAACTATTCCCCCTAATTTACCCAAATTACGGTTATGCCCTCAACCTTCCGAACATCACAACTTCCTCCTCGGATGTCGGAATCGGACGTGCCACCTACCTATGGATTCGTGACGTCCTAAACTACGTCCTCGTCACCGGTCAACACTCAATCGACCTCCCAACTAAAAGTCAACTATTTGACCGAACTAGGGGAAAAATCGTCATTCTAAGCTAATGACCTTATCGATACCGACTAGCCCCCGATTAACTTCACTAAATCCCAACTTAATCACTCCACTAATCCCGGCTCTCGGAACGGGTTGTTACAATCTACCCACCTAAATAGAATTTCGTCCCCGAAATTCCACAGCTAGTTCCCGACACCTAGGGTCTCCTACCCAGAGTCAACACTAATCAACAACAACTTCTCCTAGGTTTCCTGTCTCTCATCTCCACCTTGGGTATTTCACTCCAAGCCCAACTACCCGTTACCCTTCATGATGTACGCAAGGGAAACTCTATGAACAGAAAACAAAGGTATTTTACAATACCTCATTTAAAAGTACCCGATAGCATCCACAGAGTACATCCTCACGCACTACCACAGGTACTTCCCTACTGGCTGACTCCTCCCTCGGTTGTTCCTTCGGCCACTGTCGGAATAAATCCACAAAGTCCTAAAGGCAAACTCTAGCTTGTGGGTTCTCTCCTTCCATAACCTCATATCGATCAGTTATAGTCACTCCTCTCCTATTCCTTCCGTCATCTTTCCACTGCAACACTCCCTAGGCCATCTAGGGAAGCTCCTTCTAGACTCTACCCTGGGATCCAACAACAACAAAACTAGGTACAACACAACTACAAGTAATACCAGTACCTGTCCCCGCATCTGGTGTTGACTGAACCTCCTGCTGGGTCATCGAAAACACTCGGGCCTGAGATCCCGACGCTCTACCACGTCCCCTCGAACTATTAGTGGTAGTGCCACCTCCTCTAGTGCCCGCTGTCCCTGACGCTGTACTCTGTCCAGGCTCCGCTGCTCCTCGACCTACACCACCCTCCTGTGGCAACAATGGACACTCACGTCGGAAATGACCTCGCTCTCCACAGTAAAAACACACATCCCGACCGAAAAAACTTGGTCGCCCTGTCGACGCAACAGACGTCGCACTAGCTTGCGGAGTCGGTTGTGCTCGGCAACCACGAAATCCTGAACTCCGGACACTACCAGGTCTACCGAAACGATCATCGCCCGACGACGATGCTCCACCGAAGTTACCTCTTTTCGGTGTCCTCTGGCTCGAAGTTCCAGAAAAAGATGGTTCTCGGTGTCGCACCGGTAAACTCGCCTCAACCCTCACCGCAGCATCCGACAAATCTCGGAGAGTAGCAAACGATCCAGCCGTCACTATGGCTCGAATCTCGCCTCGCAGGCCCAACTCAAACCTACGGCACTTCTCGGCTTCAGTAGCCACGAACGCAGGAGCAAACCAAGACAACATCTGGAATTTCTGTTCGTACTCAGCCACACTCATATTCCCCTGCTGAAGCTGCAGAAACTCCGCCTCCTTGGCATCTCGGAAAGAACGAGGGTAATACTGCTCCAGAAACCGTTCTCTAAACGTCTCCCAGGTCACAATATGGGCATCCCAGCCAGACAACTCGAGGGTATACCACCACTCGTACGCCGCACCATCTAGTAAAAACGTAGCCAACAACACTCGCTCCTTCGGTGGGCAATGCATCACCGCAAAGATCCGCTCAAGTCTCATGATCCACCTCTGGGCTTCCTCAGGATCAGCCCCGCCACTAAAAGTAGTAGCCCCGAGCCGCTGGGCTCGCTCAATCGTAGCACTCTCTATCTCTCTCGCTACTTCGTCTTCAGGTCGTGGAGAGGGTCTACGTCTCGGAGGCATCGTCAACCGCACGCTGAAAGAGGCATAGAAACAATCAGACATCCTCACAGACCAACAAACCCGACAGACTCGACAAACCTATGCTCTGATACCAATTGTCAGGACCCACCCCGGTTTCACCCCGAAACCCGAGGTAAATCCTGCTCCCGTCTGACACCCCGACAGTAAAAGTCAGACGCAGGAGAAAGTACGCAAAAAATATCCCGAAGTCAAAGTTACAGAGCATAGTACATAATACAGGGAAAATAAAACCGATACTATTACACGCACGTGGCAAGAAAATGTAGACACTCCGGGAACCCTCACGAAATGTCTATGCCTCAGACGCTGCCTCGACGCCAAGACCCTGCATTATCTCCACAACCTGGAGGGCAATTTAAAACAGAAAATGTGAGTGGACCAGAAAGTACAAAAGTTCAAAACCATTTTATACGAAAACCGAGTTTAACCCTCCGTTTTGAAACCACATACATAACCAACAGTTATTAACACAGTTATAAATAAATTCTCATAAAACATCATAAGAAACAGAAACACTATAAAACAGTTATAGAAATCATAGCATGAGTATCAGAAACCGTATCATAAACCATAAAGCTCAAATCATCATTTCCCGATCAAACCTGCTGGACCTATCCGAGTCTTTAAACTCCCGAGTCTTTAAACTCAATCCAGGCCTTAATCATACCCGAGTCTTTAAACTCCCTAGTCTTTAAACTCAAGGCCTACGGGGGAAAATCAATATATCCGAGTCTTTAAACTCCCGAGTCTTTAAACTCAATCCGGGCCCGTCCCCCGTCAATCAATATCCGGGTCTTTAAACCCAATAACCAGATCCAGCAAATCCAATCCAAAACCATTTGAAAACCATTTACCAATCCACATCCAAACCCGAATCCGAAATCACTGGTCCGATGCCCTTCCGGCATCCAGAACCGTCATTCCGAACCCAAATCCGGAATCCACTTTCCAACTTTAAAATCAAATTCCGCTTTCCGAAATCCGATTCAAAAACTGAAAACCTTGATCATCAAAATCACGTTCCAAAATCCCTTTATAATCATTGAAAACCACTTATCATTTGGAATCCCAAAACCATAGCATCAATTTCAGAAACCAACCATTCCTCGTAAAACGTGCTAAAAACCGATTTCCTCGAAAAATGTGTCATAATGTAAAACCAACCAAAACATATTCGATAAACATAGAATCATAATCAAAACCATAAAACAATTATAGAAAACAGTTATGCATGCTCGAGTTTAGAGAAAGGGTCCACTCACAGTACTGAGCCCTACTCGCGTCCTGAACGTCCTGCACGTTCCTCGGCTTCCTCGGGAAATCCCGATCCTGTTCACAATCACCAAATTACGTTACTAACACGTCTACGAGGATCCACCTAAAGTCCCTCAAAATTCCCCGAATCCTAAACGTAATAAACCGAGACCCTAAACCGTCACCCTCGCGGAACTAACTTCAAACGACGTCCGATGGACCCGAAACCACTTCCAATGGACTCAACACAACTCCTGGACCAAAAACCTAGTTGACCGTTTCCCCAACCGCCGCCGCACGCGCCCCCACGCGCCGTCCAAAGTGGCTGCGCGTGGGCCTTATGCTCCAGCTACAGTGCCACCGTCTTCCTCGATCGAACCTGGTTCGCACCAGGGCTGCAACCCGGACCGGCAAGAACCATTCTCCACCGTCCGGCCACCGTTTCACCTCCTTTCTTCACCCACAGCTACGTCCAGTCTCAAGGAATTCATCCCCCTTACTCTCATGTCTCAACTCGACCCACAACTTCACGACTGAAACTCGAAGGAAAACTCGTACAAACCTCTGTTCTCCTTCCCGGCCGCCCAGTTCTTCCCCCTTCACGGTGGTCATCCCAAACTCCTCCTACAACCTTACTGAGTCACACCCAACTCACAGGAACTCCCGACTCACCCCCTAAGTCCACAATTTCCCGTCTGAAACTCACGGCCAAAACAGGGTAACAGAGTACCCGCCGTCCTCTGAACTCCGCCGTGTACTCCCCCGTCACGGCAACCGTCATAAGCTATTCCTAGGACCTCCCTAAACCTCACTTCACTCACCAATCCCCTCGATTCTAGCTCTAGGTCCACGACTTTCGAACTGAAACTCATGGGAAAAACAGGGGAATAGAACTCACCTTTCGATTCCGTCGCCGCCGTGCGCACCGCCGCGTGCCACGGTGTTCGTTGGGTCCCCTGCAACCTCCTAAGCCTCCCACTGTCTTGATTTGAGCCACCACATGGCGTAACCACCGTCCTTGTATCACGGCCTCCCTGTTTTCCCAGAACTTCGCCGCACCACCACCGTGACGCCGTGCACGATTTCTCCACCAAAACACGACCACCAGCTCAAACTCTTCTCTCTGCCACTCTCACAAATCACTCTTCACTCCCCCTTGCACAGAATCCATCAATCTCGCCCAAGTCCTCACCCTCTGTTTCTGTTTCCTTCTGCGCACAAACACGGGCACGGTTGCACCCCAATTATTTGGGCCATGCACATACAGGATTCAACCAGAACCCTCTAGTCCCTCAACACGTGTCACCATCCAATCCATGCACTCCCACATGGCCCAATCCCAGCCATCTATTTCCCTTCTCTGTGCACAAATCCCAATGTGCAGAAAGACCAAAATACCCTTCTGTTTTACCCCATATTACAATTATGCCACTACCTTTCCAGACCCGTAACTCACTCATCGTAAGTCCGATGAATACGTGCCGCCTGTCATCGAACTTAGGACGACGAGGTCTATCTAACCATCCTAGGTCAACATACCAAAACCCGATTCTACAAAAAGTCAACTATTCCCCCTAATTTGCCCAAATTACGGTTATGCCCTCAACCTTCCGAACATCACAACTTCCTCCTCGGATGTCGGAATCGGATGTGCCACCTGCCTATGGATTCGTGACGTCCTAAACTACGTCCTAGTCACCGGTCAACACTCAATCGACCTCCCAACTAAAAGTCAACTATTTACCCGAACCAGGGGCAAAATCGTCATTCTAAGCTAATGACCTTATCGATACCGACTAGCCCTCGATTAACTTCACTAAATCCCAACTTAATCACTCCACTAATCCCGGCTCTCGGAACGGGTTGTTACAGGCCCACTGAGTAGGAAAGTGGAAGGCAAGAGGGTTGAGACTCATATACTCGACCAAAGATTCTGGGAGTCCTTGGAGATGATGCTGTCAATATATGAACCTTTATACAGCATCCTTTGAATTGTTGATACAGAGATAGTCCCAACCATGCCAATCCTGTATGATATGTTCAATCGAATGAAAGAAAAGATAACCCGTCTTAAAGAAAAGAAGTGGTTCCTCAAAATCATATAGGAGCGATGAGAAAAAACATTAGTGCATCCCTTACATGCCGCTAGTATATTTCTATCTTATTGAACTAGTTAATATTTTATTTTATTATTGTTTACTAAGCAAATTTCATTCATGATTTGCAGTTTATTACTTGAATCTCCGATATCAACATCAAGCAGGTGTTGGGCATGACTCCTACCTTGTCCAATTAGTTCAACAAGTATTCCTCAAACTGAATCCAAATGGGCAATTGGGTTTACAAAATTTTGGAATGGACGTAAGTTCACTACCATATATGAACCTTGATATTTTGGAATCTGTATATCGATAACATGATATTAACACCATTCTTAATGTAGTTGATCAACTTAGAGATGGTCGGAAAACATTGCATTCACCTATTGATGTACAATCACGAACGACAATACCTCCAGGTATATGTTTGCATTTAACTTGATATTGTATGAATTAGCACTTTATAATTCCTCTTTCATTAAACTTGATATTGACAGCGGAGTGGTGGTGATAATGCCCAAACTACACATTAAATTAAACCCGTAATTCGAGTATTATGAAATTTAAAACCCTTTTTGTCATTTTAGCATTGGTAAATAGTGATCGTTCTTATCTAGGGAAATTAGGGAATATTACTAATATGTTAGTTAGAAAGAAAACATGAATAATCAAAGGATAAAACAATGAATGAATATATGACTAAATAATAAATAATAAATGATAAATTAATGCAAGAATGAATGAATTAAAGAATAAAAGAATAAAGACTTAAAAGAATTAATGAATAAGAGAATCAATGAATTAATGAAATAAATAATAAAAGACTAAATGAATAAAGGTGGGGGGTTTTTAGGGATTGTAATCATAGAAAAACAAGTAAAAACAAACATAAATAAAATAATCCTGTTTCTATTTTAACATATGTACAAGTGGACTCTTCTTGAACACAACTTCACCAACACACTATCATTTGTAAATATTCGAATTAATCACGAAATCATACCTTCACAAACTCATATTTCTTCAAACATTTTTCATATTATAAATGCACCGAACATCGGATTTTTACTTATAATACGATTTACCTTAAGTTTGTGATTTAATGCGCCGAACAGCGGTCATACATTAAATCTCTTCAACTCTACTCTAAATACCCCGAACAACGGATCAACATTTAGTTTCGAGATGAATATTAAGCTCTAAAATGCAAGAAGTAAATGATTTTTAGAAAGTAAAACACATGTCGATTATATTCAAGTTTTACGAAAGATAGAAAGGAAAAATCAACACATATATTGCATTATAAATAGAACCAAAGCAAATAAAAGAGTTTAAGAGGATGGAGAGCAAATGTTACACTTTCGGAATGGATGAAAATAATGGATTGTTTTTCACAAGGAACACTGAATAGCGTCTGGAACCTTGTGAAGATGGAAGGGTAAAACAAAGGAAATTTGGAACTTGAACTCTTAGAATTTGTATTGGAAATATTTTGCCAAAGTTTCTCCGAAAGAAGGCTCACAATGTGTCTCAAAACTAAGTCCCCATAAAAACAAGTGAATTGAACCCCTATTTATAGGGAGAAAAAGCTACCAAAAATAAAATAAATAAAAATTACAAAAAAACGAAATGATGACTAATGATGATTTTAGGGATGGTTTAGGGCTGATTTGTGGAGAAATTATGGTGAAAAACCTGCCCAAAAGGGGCAGGTTTGATGTAGAAACAAAGCATGCTTGAGGAGTCCAAATCTCGGCAGAAGGTGGCTGGAAAAAGCTGAGGAG
Source organism: Prinsepia uniflora (assembly GCA_032719365.1). NCBI lineage: Eukaryota > Viridiplantae > Streptophyta > Magnoliopsida > Rosales > Rosaceae > Prinsepia > Prinsepia uniflora. The sequence continues at coordinate 8,950,218 of CM064867.1, read as the reverse complement.
TTCGGCAGTCAGAGGTGGTTAGGGGGGCGGCAGGTCGGCGTCTGGCATGCTGACACGGACAGGAAACTCAGTGCACGCTCGTTGAGTTGGTGTGAAACCGTTCGGGACGCTCGCAAGGAATCGTGGGAGAAGGCTTTGGTGGATGGCTGTGGTGCGAGGACTGGGCTGCGCGTGACAGGACCCATCCCAATCCCCCCGGGACTAACACGGGATGACCCTGCTCCCGTCTGACACGGAGTGTCAGACAAGGGATATTTCTGACCTTTGCCCTCTCGGGCTATCAGTGTACGCCAGGATCCGGAGGAGGTATGTGATATCTCGGTCTCTGCTACAGTCCACATTCGCTGTCAACCTGGAGGGCAGTTAAAACATTAAGAGCTGTGAGTGGACAAAACAAGAGTTTATAAAAACATTTCCATAAAGACATTGTACCCTTCACTAAAAAGCATGCATGCATTCGAAAAAAGTTTAACCAAAGAAACCATAAGCGGGAACTAAACCCAAAACCATAACCAAATCAAGTACACGGGCCACTGCCCAAACCCATAAGGGACTCAGCCCAAATCATAAGAAACCAACCATACGGACCACTGCCCAAAACCTGTGTAAACACACATCATATATCATATCATATATCTCATATAGCATACATCATATATACATATAATTCACATAACCAATCCTGTCACGGTTTCCAAAGCTACGTGCGTGCTACCCGGGGTCTCAAAGTCAAAGTCAAAGTTCGCAGACCACTGACCCTACCCGAGGTTATAGTAACCAGCCTTCTTGAGAGTACTCCGGGGTCCACCCAGGCCAACGACCCTCCCCGGAGGAGATAGAACAAGTAAAGGAAGGTATATGAACATATATATATATATATATACATAACATAAACATTCATGCCCGGTTCCCCTGAACCGTCATGATCCATAACATCCATTCCATGCCCGGTTCCCAGAAACCGTCATGTAGCACAATGACCTGACAAAGGTTCATGCCGGTTCCCTTAAACTGTCATGAACCACAATGACCTTTCCAGAGTTCATGCCGGTTCCCATAAACCGTCATGAACTTGGAAATCCATCTAGGGTCCCTGATCCGAAATCATAAATCGTAAGGTAACTGAGTCTCGTGCCCGAACATATGACATCAGCTGGGCAACGTGCCCGGTATCTAAGGGTCAGTCACGACTCCGATCGTAGGGATGTGTGCAACCATCCATCCAGGACCGCCCTCAATCCTAGTATGTCGCCGTGAGCGTATAACCGACGCGACCACCATAAGATCATGATGCACTCATGACCGATCGATATCCTGAACCGTTAGCATTCCGAAGTCGAGCCTCCCCAGGCTGCCCGACCACAAATCGTGCATCGTGACCTCTCCAGAAGGAACACATCCCAATCCGGAGGTGAGCGTCGTATCGTCGGTCGCCGTGCACATAGCACTCGCCGCGACCACGATCTAGACCCGAAGGTCGTAAGTAGCGTCATATGCCCGAGACAAAAAAAAATGGGTCTCATACCCAAGTTTATCCTTTCAGAAATCCAAATCCATTTCATTTAAATCAATAAAGAAATACCGACCCGTATAAGCACCGTATAAGGCCGAAACCTCGAAATACATGCTTATACGAAACCACACATAAATGCACCCATCGCATCACAAACAAGTATTTAAAACATATAAGAAACATTTATGCATGCACCAATTTAGAAAACAAGGTCCATTCATAGACCGTCCTAGCCAATCGCTATCACTGGGACTCCCAAACCTGTCCAAATTGTAATAAAAGGTTACTAACTACTTAATTAACCTCCCACTAAAGCCCCGTAATTTTTCAGTATTTTTAACTATTTTTAATCCTGATTCGAAACCTTCTGATGCCCCGAACATTATCGAAACGGTGTCTGATCGACACGAAACCAGTCCCAAAATGTTCGTTACATCGAATAGAAGATTTCACGTGTTGAAAACATTCCTAAAAGACTCACCACGCGCTCACATGCACCCCTAAAATCTAACGCGCGTGAAGCCCACTCGCAGGCACTGTAGCAGCACCCCCAACCTCTCGCCGGGTCTGAAACCGGGTCGCTGTGACCCGCGGGTTGACCCGGTCGGTTCTTCGCCGTTCGGCCACCAAAACTTCTCCCATTTGTCCCATTTTAATCCTCTCATCCTAGCTTAAAGTTCTATGGCCTTAAATGGAAGAAAGGCATCAAAAACCATACCTTCAACAATCAACAATGGTGACCGCAACCTCCTCCGCTGTTCACGGTCATTCCTGGCCGTCCTTTGCCTGTAAATCATTCCCTTTCGGCTCCCCCAGGTCCTAGAAATATAACCCAATCAAAGAGAACTGCCAAAAACCCACAAAAATCGATTTCCAAATTTTGAAGGTTTTACCTCACGGGTTCGACCTCCCCGCCGTGGGCCACCGTCCAGCCTCTCAGTCCTCAGCCTCTCACACTCCTCACATGGTCAAGATGATGCAAGTAGAGTGATGGTGTGATGGGTGGTGTTTGTGTTATGAAGGAAAATGGAGAAATGGAGGTAATATGGGTTTCGGGTTTTGAAGATAAACAAAGAAGAAGAAAATGTCTGATGAGAGAGGATAGGATTAGATTAGATGAGTGGTGAGGATTGAGTGTTTAAACAAAGTGAATGGCTAGGATTGAGTGAAGAAAAGATTAATTATTAAATAATAAAAATAATAATATTTAATTAATGAGATCCATAAATTAAGGGATCTAGCCAATGGGATGAGTGACACTTGTACTCATCCATGGGACCCACTGAAAATATCTTGGCCAATCAGAAATTGTCAAATCAACCCTTTCTCGAAGTACGTGCATAGTGAAATCGAACTTCCGTGACCTATAACTCTCTCGTTCGAAGTCCGATTTCCGCGTGCCGCCTGTCTATGGATTCGTATTGTCCCGATTTATGTAACGGTCCTCGGCCATCTGACCTCCAGGTCCAAAAGTCAACATTTGGCCCCTTTTAACCAAAATTACCAAAATGCCCCTAAACTTCCGAACGTCATAACTTCTTCCTCGAATGTCGGAATTGAACGTGCCACCTGTCTATGAACTCGTGATGTCACGAACTACGTCACGGTCATCGATCAAAGTCCATTTGACAACCCGAATGAAAATTCAAGGTTTTGCCCACGCCCAAGGGCAAAACGGTCATTTTGCATCGTTCGTCCAATTTCGCTCAAATAAACACGGATGAGCCTCACTAATCGTGATTAGTCACTAATCTAATCATAGAATTCGGGACGGGTTGTTACAACCTTCCCTCCTTAATTAATTTCGTCCTCGAAATTCCAACCGACCTAATTCCAACTGTTCTTCCCTCCTTAATTTTGTTGCGTTCTCGAAACTCCAACTATTCTGATTCCACATCCACCTTGTGGAAAGTACAATCGACCTCACAACACGTGTATACTAGTACACCAACTACCCAGAACAATACTTGTTCGTATCCGGACGTACCACTAATACTCATGTCATATCGACTACATTCGACCACGTCGAATGACAGTAGCCATACGTTACGAATTGACACTACTTGTCAAATCTACCAAGTCACTGACACAAACACTCGAAGGTTCCTTTCCTCAATGTCAATCTATCCTGATGTCTGCTCCCACTGGGAGTCACCAAATCTCACTAACCGATCCACGCTGACACCTTCGACAAACTGTCACCACTTGACAATCGCCAGTCAAAAACTAACACGATACTCACTTGTGGTTACACCGACCACAAATTTACTCAACCTGAGTAAAAAATCACCAACATCTAACTCGACCTGTGTGTAACTAGACCCATCGGGAAATACTATGACCCAATGCACAGTACTCAATGTCCAGTCCACGTCCTCGACTAATACAATGGTATCGGAATTAAGCCGACTACCAACACGCTCATTAACGTACCTCTGGTATAACCTATATACCGTCACTAGACACCACAAGTATGCCCAGTATCGTACCTCGAACAACGTACAAGGTACGTACATCTATCCATCAATCAGACTACAACCACCTAGGTCATAGCCAATCACGTTTCAATTTGGAGTCCATCTGTCCAATCCAGTACTAGACAAATCAAAACTTTAACCCATTATCCATTTCCAAATTTGAATCCGAAATCATCATTCCGTAGACTAGTATCAGGAATGACCATTCCGAACCCAAATCCATAAAAGAAAATCCACTGTCAAGCTCCAGAATCAAATCCTGAATCGTCACCCAAAATCCGATTCCAAAACCCAAATCCAGAAATCCTCTTTCAAGTTCCAAAATTAAATCCTGAATCGTCATCCAGAAATCTGATTCCAAAACCCAAATCCAGAAATCCTCTTTCAAGTTCCAAAATCAAATCCTGAATCGTCATCCAGAAATCTGATTCCAAAACCCAAAATCTCGTTCGCATCTACCGAGACGCACTATATCCAAACCTATCGGATACCTGTTCAATACATTCGATTGACTTCATAGGGAAGCCAACCCCAATATCAACACATCTCTAAGGCTGACAAAATCAGACCTCGTCAGACACCTACTCCCCCGAGTAATATACCATATGGGATTAACTTCGAAAAGAAGTTCAGTCCCAACATCCTCAACTCAAACATCTAAGTAAGAGTGATAAACTTTCCACCTATCCGGATCATCAAGATCACGATCCAGATCCATAACGATACCCAAAGTCCTAAACCAATTCCCACATCTAAACTGATTCGTCAACGACGAGACACGCCGAGACTGTGGGTTCTCACTGATTACCTCGTGTCAATCCTTGATATTCCACCTAGGAAAATCCAAAGATGATCCAAGACGATGACATCAAAAGTCATCCTACATGAATACAACCAAACTCGCTGCACTCACCACGCCATGTAATCCAACATCGTCTGCCACCAAGCAGAAAATGAGAAACCTCAGTCACCTAACTTCGATATACTCATCTCCTCATGATGACCCAAAACAAATCTCGGGATCACCAACCAATACACGACCAATGTACTGGTGACACAACCATCATCTACCGTCATCTACCACGGTAGAACCTGAGAAGTCACCCAAAATGACTTCGAAATACCCAATACCAATGCAGAAAAACTCGTATTCCTCTCATCATCTCAATCGCAACCTCTCGCGATTCCGAAATTCCAACCATATCGAAACCAACACACTCGGACATCAACCACGTGTCCATCACCAATTTAACTCTATCCGTGATCCACTCCCGAACCACAGATACCGAACATATACGTATCTCGACGGAGTCACTTCCCGACTCGTGACTCACCGTCATCATAATCACCGGCACCAGTACTATCACCAGTATCATCATTATCACCAGCACTAGTACCACCACTGTCACTATCACCAACACCACCTGTCGGCATCAGCACAGAGTGTACGAATCAGACAACTCTGGATCTCCGCTCATACCGAGCATGATCCCGTACCTCAGCTCAAATGGGAGAAACTCTGCCTCCCTCGTACCCAACAACTCTGGGTACAGTCACCCTGACATCTCATACGAGAAAAAGAAACGTTACCTGAACGTCCCCGATTCCCAATAATCGTACAACAACCACTCTCGGTAGTAGTGCCTGCCACAACTCGTGCAGACCAAACCACCAGACATCAAAATCGAGACTCCGCATCCAACGGAATCAACCGACCGTACTAACTATTCCGTATCCCCACTCAGGGATTCCATCGACAAGTACCAACCCTGGTAACTTGTCCAACCAAACTCTAACCTGTCGTAACTCGAATAAACCAATGTCGTCTACCAGGTCGCCCATGACCTTAGTTGCACCAACAGTCCATCATAACTGAAGTAGCACGACAACCAACTAGGTCTAACTGATAAATACAACCTCGACTGCGGAGTGCCGTCCCAATACAAAAGCTGACATGACTAGACCAGACAATCTCATCAAAGTCGAGACCACAAGCCAACTCACCTTTTCGAACTATACATCCTACCATAGGATTCCATGATCACGCCTAGGGTTCCCATGAACCCAACTGCGAAAAGTAGTAAAATCCACAATCTGACCGAATCTGCGGTCTTGACATCGTAAAGAGTTCAATCCAATCCTACCGTCAATCCAACTAGGATTCCTCGAATCCGGCTGACAACTGCCATAAGTTCAACTAGATTTCCATGAACTCGACTGCTAACTGCCAACCGCAGTACACTCCACGAATTCGGCTGTAACTGCTAGGAGCAGTAAATCCATTTAACTCAACCATATCCGACCAACTAATGGTCACAATTACGAACTGCCGTCAAACTGATCCTATGACATCGTGAAAGACGATCCCAACTAACCGTCACACAATCAAAACGCTAACATACAATTACGTTAATCCTTCCATAGGGTCCCACACTGTCATCCACAACAGAACTATGGCAACCCCGACATTGAATGCGGAACCAAGATATTCCATGATTAATTCCTACTAACTATCGTACCGGCATCCTAACTATCAGGTTGATCACGAACTGTAGCCCATTGAGATACCACATCCTCGACCTGTGTACTACTCCAAGAGCTCTATGGTTGCTCGAATAAAGACAACCCCTCTCTGATAAGCAATCCTATGCTCTGATATGAGCTAACTGAGATCTGATACCACGTTGACAGGACCCATCCCAATCCCCCCGAGATTAACACGGGATGACCCTGCTCCCGTCTGACACAGAGTGTCAGACAAGGGATATTTCTGACCTTCGCCCTCTCGGGCTATCAGAGTAAGCCAGGACCCGGAGGAGGTATGTGATATCTCGGTCTCTACTACAATCTACATTTGCTGTCAACCTGAAGGGCAGTCAAAACATTAAAAGCTGTAAGTGGACAAAACAAGAGTTTATAAAAACATTTCCGTAAAGACATTTGTACCCTTCACTAAAAAGCATGCATGCATTCGAAAACCGTTTAACTAAAGAAACCATATGCTAGAACTAAGCCCAAAATCATAACCAAATCAAGTACACGGGCCACTGCCCAAACCCATAAGGGACTCAGCCCAAATCATAAGAAACCAACCATACGGGCCACTGCCCAAAACCTGTGTAAACACACATCATATATCATATCATATATCTCATATAGCATACATCATATATACATATAATTCACACAACCAATCTGGTCACGGTTTCCAAAGCTACGCGCGTGCTACCCCGGGTCTCAAACCCAAGTCTTCTCAAAGTCAAAGTTAATGTCCGCAGACCATTGACCCTACCCGAGGTTATAGTAACTAGCCTTCCTGAGAGTAAGGAACCCAACTGGGGCGACTCCACTCAGTTGGTGCTCCGTGACTACTCCGGGGTCCACCCAGGCCAACGACCCTCCCCGGAGGAGATAGAACAAGTAAAGGAAGGTATATGAACATATATATACATAACATAAACATTCATGCCCGGTTCCCCTAAACCGTCATGATCCATAACATTCATTCCCTGCCCGGTTCCCATAAACCGTCATATAACACAATGACCTGACAAAGGTTCATGCTGGTTCCCATAAACCGTCATGAACCACAATGACCTTTCTAGAGTTCATGCCAGCTCACATAAACCTTCATGAACTTGGAAATCCATCTAGGGTCCCTGACCCGAAATCATAAACCGTAAGGTAACTGGGTCTCGTGCCAGAACATATGACATCAGCTGGGCACCGTGCCTGGTATCTAAGGGTCAGTCACGACTCCGATCGTAGTGATGTGTGCAACCATCCATCCAGGACCGCCCTCAATCCTGGTATGTCGCCGTGAACGCATCAACCGACGCGACCACCACAAGATCATGGTGCACTCATCACCGATCGATATCCTGAACCGTCAGCACTCTGAAGTCGAGCCTCCCCAGGCTGCCCGACCACGAATCGTGCATCGTGACCTCTCCGGAAGGAACACATCCCAATCCGGAGGCGAGCGTCGTATCGTCGGTCGCCGTGCACATAACACTCGCCGTGACCACGATCTAGACTAGATGGTCGTAAATATTGTCATATGCCCGAGACAAAACCAAATGGGTCTCATACCCGAGTTTATCCTTCCAGAAATCCAAATCCATTTCATTTAAATCAATAAAGAAATACCACCCCGTATAAGCACCATATAAGGTCGAAACCTCGAAATACGTGCTTATACGTAACCACACATAAATGCACCCATTGACAGTACCCATCCCAATCCCCCCGGGATTATCATGGAATGTGCCCTGCTCCCGTCCAACAAAGGGTGTCAGACAAAGGATGACCAAGAGCCACTGCCCAAACAGGGCATCCAGAGTGCGCAAGGATCGATGGAGGAGATGTGCAATGTCCCAGTCTCTGCTGCAATCGCATCTGTGATCAACCTGAAGGGCATTAAAACCAAAAGCTGTGAGTGGACAAAAACCAGTAAGTTCATCAAATACATTTATAAGACATTTATGCCCTCCAATAAAAACGTATGCATGCCACAAAAACCAGTAACCAAAACGTTTGCTCAACCGAGCCCTTAGGGCCTTAGCCCAAAAACCGTTAACCAAAAACCAAGTGTGGGAACTCAGCCCAAAACCGTGGAATACCACCACCATACATATACGACCATGTGGGTCACCACCCACTACCATAAATGAACATTAATTCATTAAAATCACACAATCATAAATCCTCCCGGAAAGCCATTTCATTAATTCGTATTTTACCATTACCATCACCAGCATCCCTGATGCTAGACGTCCCTGACGTCATGTCTCACGATTTCACAAGCTACGCGTGCTGCCTGGGGTCTCTCCGGGTCCATATATCCGACATCCCTGATGTCTGACGTCCCAGACGTCAATCATAGCAATCCTGCTCCTGAGTCATCATACGGTCCGGCTGCTCCGTATGGTGACCCTTCACAGGCAATGCACCGTGACTTCCCCAGTGTCCCAGACATCTGGAGGAGACCATCATATATCCATGTGTACAGATGGTATATGGAAAAATAGTTTTATTAACTCATTTCACAACATCACAATGGGCCCTGCCCGAATTTTCCATAAAACAACACATTTCCATTTAGGGTCCCTGACCCGAAACCACATTTATTAAATATAGGGCCCCTGACCCGAAATCATCATTTTAATCCAACTGGGTCTCGGCCCGATTTTATACCAACTGGGCCCCTGGCCCGATTTCATTAACCAACTGGGCCCCCGGCCCGATTCTCAAATGGACTCCAAGTCCGAAATTTCCAAAACAAGTGGGCCTCAAGCCCGAGTTCATCTTTCCAATATAAAAAACCATTTTATCATAATATTTATTTAACCACAAGCATGCAAAACCACAAATAAACCGTTAATCCCGATACACGTGAAATACGGAAAACACCTCGAAATACGTACAACATACCCAAAATCAATACTCACAAATACCATCATAGAAATCATGTATATAAACCATATAACACATTTAAGCATGCATAGGATTTATAAAACCAAAGTCCACTCACAGACCGTTTTAACCGTGTGCCTCGATACGCGTGCCACCGGCCCTCCCGGGCCACACCACTATCACCGGGACTCCCAATCCTGTCCAAATCACATTAGAGGGTTACTAACCTCATCATTAACATCCTATCAAAGTCCCGTAATTTTCCCGAATTTTTACTTATTTTTAAACTTAATTTAAAACCTTCGGACATCCCGAACAATATCGAGACGGTGTCCGATCGACACGAAACCAATTCCAAAATGTCCGTTACATTAAATGGGACAGAAGTCATGTTGACCTCACCTCGAGATTCGTGTCCACGCGCCGCCGTGAGTGGCTGCGCGTGAAACTCACGCGCCTGCTACAGTGTCACCAGCCCAACCCGTTTGTCTGGTAAACGGGTCCAATTCACCCGCTACACAACCCGGTTCCAATCCTGCCAATTCGATCCTAATTCCTTCAATTGATCAATCCATTAGCCTCATTTTAAGTCCAATTATAAGTCTGTAAACTCAATTACACAAATCCTTACCCAGATTCCCACGATTCGATGATGATCCACGAAGAACACCCGGTCACTGTTCAATCATGGGATTCCTTCAATCTCGATTGATTTCCCTAAATTGGTTCAATCAGAAGCATCAGTGGACCACGAGGAACAATTCCCCCACATCAATTTCGTCGTTTGATCAGTAAATGATCACGACTCAAGTATGAACACCGTCCACTGTGCAACCATGGAGTTTCATCGATCTCAGCCGGTTTCCTTCAATTGATGATCCCAGAAGCATCGTGGGATCATGAGAAATCATTTCCCCACAACAATTGAGTCAATCACAGCCCCAAACTCCACGACTCAGCCTCGATTTCTTCCTCTGTCACCAAGCTCGATCAGAGCCAAAACGGCACCAATCCTTCTCGTTTTTGATGTGGATCGACTCGTCACAACCTCAGGAAGATGTTTGTAACCTCCAATTCGATCATCACAGCCCAATTCCCAGTATTCGAATTTTCCCCCCAATTTTCCCGAAATCCAAAATCCAAAATTCGACACCCTCACAACCCCTCGTGTTTCCCCGTTAATTCAATCATCATAGTCTCCCATTTTCTCACAAGAACAGCAGAAGAAGGGAGCCAATTCTCCCAGTTCATACTCTCCCTAAATCATGCACGGTTTGAAAGAAAAACAAAGGAAAAGGAAGGATAATGGTGGATAAGGAATGATGATGTTGTAATGATGGTGTTGGGAGGGAAACATGGAGCTGGAAACAAGGGATGGGTGACACTTGTCACTCATCCGGATGTGCACAGTCAACGGTCACTATTCATTATTATATTATTATTTTAATCCCGGCCTCGGTTCGTTAGTTCGTTTCCTTGACCATAACGTCGTCGTCGGATCTCCGATTTCGGCATGCCGCCTGTCGTTGGATTCGTATCGACGATACCTACGTAACGGTCCTTGGCCCTCGCCCATCGGACCTCCCGATCAAAAAGTCAACATTTGGCCCCTAATAAGCCAAATTACCAAAATACCCCTCAACTTCCGAACACCATAACTTTCTCTACGAATGTCGGAATCGAACGTGCCGCCTGTCTATGAACTCGTGACGTCCCGAACTACGTCACGGTCATTGGTCAAAGTCCATTTGACCGCCCGAACAAAAAGTCAACATTTTGCCCACGACCAGGGGCAAAACGGTCATTTTGCACATTTTGTCCGATTCCGCCCTACTAACCACCGTTCAACCTCGCTAATCAAGATTAGTCACTAAACTAATCCCGGAATTCGGGACGGGTCGTTACACCCATGGCATCACAAACAAGTATTTAAAACATATAATAAACATTTATGCATGCACCAATTTAGAAAACAAGGTCCACTCACAGACCGTTCGAGCTGCAGGCTCGATTTGCGTGCCATACAGCTCTCCCGAGCCAATCGCTATCACCGGGACTCCCAAACCTGTCCAAATTGTAATAGAAGGTTACTAACTACTTAATTAAGCTCCCACTAAAGCCCCGTAATTTTTCGGTATTTTTAACTATTTTAAATCTCAATTCGAAACCTTCCGATGCCCAGAACATTATCGAAACGGTGTCCGATCGACACGAAACCAGTCCCAAAATGTTCGTTAAATCGAATAGAAGATTTCACGTGTTGAAAGCATTCCCAAAAGACTCACCACGCGCTCACACGCACCCCTAGAATCTCATGCGCGTGAAGCCCACGCGCAGGCACTGTAGCAGCACCCACAACCTCTCGCCGGGTCTGAAACCGGGTCGCCGTGACCCGCGGGTTGACCCTGTCGGTTCTCCGCCGTCCGGCCACCAAAACTCCTCCCGTTTGTCCCATTTTAATCCTCTCATCCTAACTTAAAGTTCTATGGCCTTAAATGGAAGAAAGGCATCGAAAACCATACCTACAAGAATCAACAATGGTGATCGCAACCTCCTCCTCCGTTCACGGTCATTCTTGGCCTTCCTATGCCTCGAAATCATTCCCTTTCGACTCCCCCAGGTCCTGGAAATATAACCCAATCAAAGAGAACTGCCAAAAACCCACAAAAACTGATTTCCAAATTTTGAAGGTTTTACCTCACGGGTTCGACCTCCCCGCCGTGGGCCCCCGTCCAGCCTCTCAGTCCTCAATCTCTCACACTCCTCACACGGTCAAGATGATACAAGTAGAGTGATGGTGTGATGGTTGGTGTTTGTGTTGTGAAGGAAAATGGAGAAATGGAGGTAATATGGGTTTCGGGTTTTGAAGATGAACAAAGAAAAAGAAAATGTGTGATGAGAGAGGAGAGGATTAGATTAGATGAGTGGTGAGGATTGAGTATTTAAATAAAGTGAATGGCTAGGATTGAGTGAAGAAAAGATTAATTATTAAATAATAAAAATAATAGTATTTAATTAATGAGATCCACAAATTAAAGGATCTAGCCAATGGGATGAGTGACACTTGTCACTCATCCATGGGACCCACTAAAAATATCTTGGCCAATCAGAAATTGCCAAATCAACCCCGTCTCGAAGTATGGGAATAGTGAAATCGAACTTTCGTGACCTATAACTCTTCCGTTCGAAGTCCGATTTCCGCGTGCCGCTTGTCTATGGATTCGTATCGTCCCGATCTATGTAACGGTCCTCGGTCCTCGGCCATCGGACCTCCCGGTCCAAAAGTCATCATTTGGCCCCTTGTAACCAAAATTACCAAAATGCCCCTAAACTTTCGAACGTCATAACTTCTTCCTCGAATGTCGGAATTGAACGTGCCACCTGTCTATGAACTCGTGACATCACGAACTACGTCACGGTCATCGGTCAAAGTTCATTTAATCACCTGAATGAAAAGTCAACGTTTTGCCCACGCCCAAGGGCAAAACGGTCATTTTGCATCATTCGTCCGATTTCGCTCAACTAATCACGGATTAGCCTCACTAATCTAATACTGGAATTCGGGACGGGTCGTTACAGCGTGAGTCACTGGGCATGCTGGGTTGAGGCTTGTCATTCGGATTGGGCTGCATCAAGGTTGTGACGCGGGCCAACTTCAATGGATTCTGGGCTGGGCAATAAACAAAATGGGCTCAAATTAAATATGAATTTGGGCTTACAAAATTTATAATAATTAATTTATATAATTCAAGCAAATTTCGTCTATAATTTCTTCGTTATAATTCCAATCGGGACGATTCTTTCTCCAAAACGCTCCAAATTACAAACTTTATTTATTTAAACAGAAAAATCACAAAATAAATTATTTTATCTAATTATTTATTATTTTAGTATTAAAATTCAAGTATAAAAGGTATAAAATAAAGCTTAATTAACGACCTATCATGTGGGAACTATATGGCCAAACTTCTCCAGTTTTGCAAAAAATTGCAGTTCGTATATTATCACAAACGGCATCATCTTCGACATGTGAGAGAAATTGGAGTATATTTGCTTTAATACATACAAAGCAAAGAAATCATCTTGCATATTCAAAGTTAGAACAACTTATTTTCTGTTATTACAACATGAAACTCAAGTTAAGAGATGAAGAAGCTGAATCTAGGAAAGTTGTGGAAGAATACTACGTTGACCTTTTGGAAATTTCTGGTCAACACGTGGAAGGTAATGAGGTTGATCCACTTCAATCATGGATTGTGCCAGCTCACTTGGATGATGATAGAGGAAGGCCTGATCCCTCGAGTAGCCCATCTTGCTAATGAACACGGTGTTAATGTCGATAGAGTTCTATCTGAAGAAGTGGAGAGTGAGGAAGTAGGAAGTGAGTGGGAGATGTCTTCATGGGAAAGATCAATGCTTGGTTCTACCGCTAGACGTGACTTGAGAGCTGATGCTACTAGTAAGGGACTACATTAAAATAAATCTACAGATGATGATGATGATGGAGGAGATGATGTTGAGACAAACGATGAAGACAAGGACGACATAGGGGATGATGACGGGGGAAATGAACATGTATCTGAAACATATGCACCCTTGAGCCCATTTACTGGAGAGGCGGATTTCACTCATGCCATCCAAGATTATGATCATGGCTGTAGAGAATGTGGAGTAGGAATCTATGGTGTTGGGAAAGATTACACTCGGACACGCAACATGTATGAAGGTTATGGAAACCCATCTTCTGAGGATTCCATGGAAATTAGTTTTGAGTCAATGAGTTTAGGCAGCGTTCCTAGTAACAACTAAAATGATCCATATGCTTATGATCAATATGGTCATCACCAGTTAGACAGCCACCTCCCTCAAATGCCACATGGTTATGAAGGCTATGAAGATCCTCATCTCAATGAAGATTATGGAGAAGTTAGTTGAGTAAATCCGAACTATCCTATATATGGAGGAAGAGTAGGCCATTGAAAGGAGATATATAAATACTATGTCCAACAATAAATTTCCGTTTGGTCAAGTAGCATCACTTGGCAAAACTTTTGCGTCTTAGTAGATGAAGACCAATCTAATTTTCAATCTAGTAGACACTCTACTTATTTTTAATGAAGTTCAATGTGTAAAGTATTCTTAGTGCAACATTATCAATAAAATTATGTTTTCATTTAAGTTTATTTTTAAGATTTTATACTGTTAGTTATCGACAGACCTATATTCTATCACATGATTCATCATATATTTATTATATCAAAGTCATTTTATAGTTTTTATTAGTCCTATATAACCACTATTGGGTACTTAAGTTTTTCTCAAAGTTTCATTCCAAATTTCCAACTTTTGGACCGAATTTCCATCTTTGTTGACCGTAAGCGATATCGATATCAATACTGATATTTCGAGTGAGATATCTGTAAATTCGACTAGCGATATATCCTTCGATATCGATATTTTCATCCTTGGTTGCAGATCTATTTATCAAGGCATTACCTAAAGATTGTTGTAATTATCTTAGGGGTTTGCTTGGTGTGGTATCTGTGAATAGCTTAAGAAGGGTTGTTGATGGATAAGCTGTCCACGTGGAATGCTGATGAGGCAGCCACTTAGCAGCTAGGTGTGCACCTAAATAAGAGCCAGGTGAAATTGTCGAAGTGTTTAGTAAACTGTAATCGAGTTTGAACATAAAAAGAAAGAGAGTGTGTAAAACGTGTGTTGTCACTTGTTGTGCAAGCAGAGTTGAAATTGAAAAAGTATGTGGCAGCCAGCTATAGGATTGAGTGTTGTGAAAGGAATCTAGGCCCTAACGATTTTAGGAGATGAAGAGTGTGCGAATCTCCTAATTTAATGCATTCAATCAATAAGAAGCTGAGTGAGACGGAAAAATATAGACAATTGAGTGTGTTAGAATCTCATAAGTTCTCTTAAGCATTTTCACAAACACTTGGTGAGCTAGTCTATAACAGAATACATATTCTAGTTCTTCATCATCCAATTAATCAAAATGACAGGACCCGTCCCAAATCCCTCGGGATTAGCGTGGGACGTACCTACTCCCGTCTGACCCGAAGTGTCAGACCAGGGATATTTCCGTTCTTTGCCCAACCGGGGCTATCAGAGTATGCCAAGATACGAAGGAGGAATGCGATGTCTCATCTCTGCTACAGCCGCATCCGCGATCAACCTGAAGGGCATTCAGAACACAAAAGCTGTGAGTGGACAAAACAATTATTTTATAAAAAACATTTCACAAAAGACCTTTATGCCCTTCATTAAAAATATATGCATGCATTCAAAAACCATTTCTAGGGTTCATGCCTGGTTCCCATAAAACGTTATGAACCATCAAACCTTTTGGGTCTTGGCCCGAAATCTGTCAATCAATACATGGGACCTCTGTCCAGACCAAAAATACGTGGGAACTCTTCCCAAAGCCATCTCATATGGGTCTTAGCCCAAAACCAATATGCGTGGGTCTCAGCCCAACGCCGTCTCAGTGAAAACTCGTACACATATACATATATATACATATATACATATATATATATAACCCATCCTAGGCACTTTCGGAGAAGATGCCAACTCGGGGCACACAGCCCCTAGGGAACACATCTCTGATATAGTCACGATGTCTCTATATATATAAGTATGCATACTACTCGGGGTCTCACTCCGAGTCTTCTCCTAAGAATTCTCCATCAGGGAGGCTCATCTTCGGACCTATTTCGATCATCTCTCCGGAATCTGGTCCGGGACCACATCATAACGCCCACTCCTGGAACGGGATCCCTATGGGGATACCCACTCTAGTCTGTGGATCGTGACTCTCCAGGTTGACGACAAAAGGAGACCAATCAATAATCTCAAAAGGAGAGTATATACATACCAGTATAATAAAAATATAAAAATGGGACTCATGCCCGATAACACACATCAACTGGGCCTTCAGCCCGAACATAGGACTTAATAGGGCATCTAGCCTGATTTCACAATAACTGGGCATCGAGCCCGAACTAGTAAATCAACTGGGCATCGAGCCCGATATCTCAGGGTCAGTCACGATCCTGATCGTAGCGCTGTGTGCAACCATCAATCCAGAACCGCTCTCAATCTTGGTATGTTGCCGTGAACACTTCACTGCCGCGACCATCTCAAGACCATGGTGCACACATCGCCGATCGATCCTCTAAACCGTCAGCACTCCAAAGTCGAGCCTCTAGTGGCTGCTCGACAACGAGACGTGCATCATGACCTCTCCAGAAGGAACACATCTCAATCCGGAGGCGAGCGTCACATCGTCCGTCGCCGTGTACACATCACCCGTCACGACCACGGCCAAATGGGTCTCATGCCCGATTTTACCTTTTCAAAACCATTTCATGAAAATCAAAAGCGTAAGCGCGTATAAGCACGTATAAAACTGAAAACCTCAAAGTACGTGCCCATACGTATACACGCACACCAAATGCACTCAAGGCATCCCAAAAGACATATTAAAACATATATAAAACATTTATGCATGCATCGATTTCAGAAAGAAAGTCCACTCACAGACCGTCTACGCTGCCGCCTCGATACACGTGCAATACGGCTCTTCCGAGTCAATCGTCGTATATAGGACATCCAAACCTGTCCAAATCACTTTAGAGGGTTACTAACTACTTAATTAACCCCTCACTAAAGCCTCCTAATTTTTCGGGATTTTTAACTATTTTTAAATGCGCACCGAAACCTTTGGACAACCCGAACTATATCAAGACGATGTTCGATCGACTCGAAACCAGTCCCAAAATGTTCGTTACATCGAATAGATGATTTCACATGTTGGAACCAACCTCAAATTCTTCCTCACGAGCCGACACGCGCCCTAGGATTGCACTGCGCGAGGGCCTCACGCGCCACTGCACAGTGCTTCTTCTTCCTTCAGCCAACCGGTCCAACCGGGCCGGTTTGGTTTTATCTGCAACTTGGACTGGCGTGATAGGTCCATGCTCCTATACGTTCCATCTTTCGTCCTTTTCTTCCCTACTCGATCCTATCCTTCCTAACTCGACCCTAGGAACCTAACCCAATAAACCAAAACTCCTAAAACCTTTAAAACCCGACTGGTCCAAAACTTCCTCTTCAGTTCAATTTTTCCAAAAACCTTCCCCAGGGTTCCTCATCCTCCAACCTCCCTCAAAATCATCTTAACACACTCCTAGCAACCTATTTAATTCAATACAACCACCCAAAAAAGACCATAATAATTAGAATTGAAAATGATGAAAATCGGTTAAAACCGATTACCTTGATCGGTTTCCTCCTCCGCCGTCCACGGCGGCTCTGCCTGGGCCAACCACCACATTCTTCAGTCCTGTTCTCACTCTCTTGGGTCTCACAAATGGTTATAGGGTTGAAGTGTTTGGATTGGATTGGAAATGGTGATCGGGTTTGGGTTTGTTAATTAAGAAAATGATCGATGAAAAGGGGAATAGGATATGCATGAAGGAAAAATGATGTGGAATGGATTGGGTCTGAGAAAGATCTGGGGCCCACTAAATTCCAAAAAGGCTTTCGTCTCGTAAAACGTTCAATAATACGTTCAAACTTCCGTGAATCGTAACTTCTCCGTCGAACGTCCGAATTCGACATGCCGCCTGTCTACGGATTATTATCGTCCTGATCTACGTAACGGTCCTTAGCCCTCTGCTATCTGACCTCTCGGATCAAAATTCAACTATTAGCCCCTATTCACCCAAATTACCAAAATGTCCCCGAACTTCCAATCGTCACAAATTCTTCCACGGATGTCGGAATCGAACGTGCCACGTGTCTATGAACTCCTAACGTCCCGAACTACGTCACAGTCATTAGCCAAAGTCCATTTGACCATCCAAATGGAAAGTCAACGTTTTACCTATTCCAGGGGCAAAATCATCATTTCGCCCTAAACGTCCGCTAATCCTCGTCTAAACCCCGATTAGTCTCGCTAATCTGTCATTAATCCTTAATTAATCCTGCTAATTCTGGACGGGTCGTTACAATATTCCCTCCATCAAGAATTTCGTCCTCAAAATTCAAATTGACCCGATTTCCACAAACAACTGTGGAAATTCAATCGTGTCTCCGCACACGGCCACTCTCGTGTACAAGTACACGTCCGTCACTACGTCGTACTCGTCGGTACGCACTGTCACCGAAGTTCCCAAGCTCCATCTCAACTCTCACGAAGCCACTCTGATGGTTAGTTATACTAAGTTGATTTCCGATCCTTGTAGTATAACTCCTTGACACGTTCCAACCTACCAGCCACCATCAAGTGGACTTTTCAGTCTGATGGTTCTTCTGATCCGATAATCGGAACTAATGTCCTAATCAGCATCCGATTCGACAACTATCTTCACTGCTCTCACGGAGCAATACTCAACCTCTTTCACTATCACTAAGTCCACGAGCATGATCATGTCTAATCGGTAGTGCTCGGCTCCACTGTGCTCCCGCTGCACACTCTGATCTCTACTCGCTCTCGAGTCCTCGTACCATTTCGTATCTCACATCACTCAGCGTTCTCCGCTATCAACTAGACTCACCTCGAGTCCTAACCATCGTACTACTCATCCTGTCGATCGTGGGTCGACGCCTCACCCATTCGGGTTTACACGGAACTTAATCAAATACTGGTCTCAGCAGAAAACACAACCAAACACTAGGGTTCCACCGGCATGTGGCCATGAGCTCTCGGCTCACCAAATCCGAACCCTCTCTGTCAATTCTACTCAAGCACACAGCATTCGATGTTTAATCAATATACCACTATGTCGGAACACATCCGATCATAGTACTCATCGGTCTGATGTTCAATCGTGCGTCACGAGCCAGCCTCAATCCAACACAATCTCTATTGTCAAATCCATCTCGAGGCATCGGCTATTCATCTCTTCCTGATTGATACCTACGTATCATCCTCATCTCACCTTTACTCCCACTTCCAAACTTTGTCATCTCACCAACTATGCTAAGGGATCCTTAAAAGTTCTCTTCTGTTCCTAGCTTAGCATAATCAGCAAGGCATTTCACTCTAATGACGAGCAGGCCTCGGTCTGAATACCTCATGATCGTCAAAATCGCTTCTGTCATCTCGACCATCCTCACGTTACTCAATCTGTCTCGTCTTGGATACTCGCCTGTCACATCACTAGACGTGACACCACGAATCATTTGATCTCCAAGTCAATCCAATTGACATCACTGTCGTCTCCTTCCTCATCAATCCACATGAGGAAAGTTGAAGATGATGACATCAAAGTTCATCCCATGTCATCCTCTATCATCTAGCACGATCTATTAAGGAGCAGAAAACGAGAAGTCTCCTTCACCGGCCTCTAAGTCGAGAGTAGTTGCAACCATGTTGGTTAATCCGAAATTCCGAAGTTAGAAGTCCTTCTTCCCAACTAAGTGTATTCTATGATAATTATTATAATGGTTAATCCGTCCCTTCCGGATTAAACACTTCCAGTGATTCATTCCGGCTTCTCCCCTTGCCGTTCACGTCGGTAACCTAATTCGCACGTCCTAATCCTTATGGAATCCAAATCCAGTACATAGCACTCGTGTCAACCGTCCACAACGATCTCGAAATAGGTACCCTAAAACTAGGTACAGCACATACCTCGCCAAACCAGCTATTGGGTATACCTCTCACTGAGCCACTCGAAATCCTCTCCATCCCTCTCAGTGCCCATTGAACTCGCACGCCTACCACACTATGGCACGACTACCAACTCGATCACAACAACTAACTCAGACATCATCCGCATGTCCACAAACAATCCAATTTTCCTATCCGTTTATGACCGTATATGCACATCCAAAAGGATGTCAATTCATCCTAATCCGATGTGCCATCAGATTATCGGGTCACAATAGGGTCTCATTATGAGGTACTCCTCAAACTAGCGTCCACGACATTCAAGAGGTATGGTCAACCACAGTCAACCAAACCATCTCCACACAATTGCCAAGACAAATTCATATTACCCGACGAATCCTTCTCATCGCGTAATGGTAGAACCTTACCATGAGCACATCACGACTGAGCTATCCTTAGCTCGTGGCTCGTCGTCTCTTCTCGTTAACGTCATCACATCACCGCCACACGGAGTGCAAATCAAATCGATCCCATGACCCTGCTCAAACTGAGCAATCACCACTTCTCTCTATTACCTCACAAGGTAGCGTGGCACACTACTTAACTCCGAAGCTCCACTTCTTCTGTAATCACACTCGGTCATGACCTAGCCAACTCCCACAACCAATGCCCGTACCGTGCATCACTCACGCACCCTCATGAGCCTATCCAACTCAATATGACTCGACTACGTCCATCGATAGCGGCGTCTGCCACAACCTTGTGCAGACTGAATTCAGAAACACTCTACTATCAAGACTCCAAAACTACGCGGTCAACTCACCACCAGCACTAACTGCTCAACACGTAACATCCACTGATCGGTCCACCTCGGACTCCAATTGACATGCACCACACTCCTGGTAACTCGTCCAACCAATCATTAACTAGGGTTACCACAACCCGGCTGCTCGCCTGTAGCACATCCATCTCGAGTGATCCCTCGTCTCGACTCCGAAGAATCATCGTACTCCGATGCTGGCATCCCAACAACCAGTAACCACAATCTGACCTCTTCCTCTCGTAACTCTACGACTCTCAGCCACTGGCCTTCACAAGAACTTGGCCCAATTCCATGCCTAACGATGTACCACCGCTACACGTCGTAATCGTATCCTAGCGCGTCACACCACAACTACTCCAGCATCTCTTGCCAGTCGACATCCCTCCGGGATTCGACACTTCTAAACGTGGCCTCTCATGCCAAATAGGATCGACGGTCCTATTCCAACCAGTCTCAACTAAGGTCCTCGCGCGTCTGACTGCTCCGAGCAGCACAATCTCGATCCGTGCGGTTCTATCGTGGACAATCCCAACGTCCGATCTCCACATATTTCACTATACTCCGTTCCATATCCGTCACGACACCTCGGCGGTCCTTACTCTCAGATTGTCCTACTGCGTCTACTGATCCACTGGATCTCATTCCAGTAACTATGCGACTTTAAGCCGTCGAATTCTCACGGATAACGATCCTACTCGAGGTTCCAACCTCTCGGAAAACACAGCCTCCTCTGCCAAACTAACCTCATGTCAAACGTACACGAACTAGTATCGATTCGAACGAATCCTCGTACTAGTACCATAACTATTAGGTTGATGACGGGCTGTTACAACTGGAGAGACATCACATCCTCGATCTGCGCACACTCTGAGAGCAAAACACACTCTGATACCAACTTGACAGGACCCATCCCAAATCCCTGAGATTAACGTGGGACGTGCCTGCTACCATCTGACACGAAGTGTTAGACTAGGGATATTTCCGTCCTTTGCTCAACCGGGGCTATCAGAGTATGCTAGGATCCGAAGGAGGAATGCGATGTCTCGTCTCTGCTACAACCGCATCTGCAATCAACCTGAAGGGCATTCAAAACACAAAAGCTGTGAGTGGACAAAATAATTATTTTATAAAAACATTTCACAAAAGACCTTTATGCCCTTCATTAAAAATATATGCATACATTCATAAACCATTTCTAGGGTTCATGCCCGGTTCCCATAAACCGTCATGAACCATCAAACCATTTGAGCATTGGCCTGAAATCTGTCAATCAATACATGGGACCTCTACCCAGACCAATAACACGTGGGAACTCGTCCCAAAGCCATCTCATATGGGTCTCTGCCCAACGCCGTCTCAGTGAAAACTCGTACTCATATACATATATACATATATATATATATATAACCTATCCTAGGCACTTCCGGAGAAGATGCCAACTCAGGGCACACAACCCCTAGGGAACACATCCCCGATATAGTCACTATGTCTCTATATATATAAGTATGCATACTACTCGGGGTCTCACTCCGAGTCTTCTCCCAGGAATTCTCCCTCTGGGAGGCTCATCTTCGGATCTAGTCCGATCATCTCTCCGGAATCTGGTCTGGGACCACATCATAACGCCCATTCCTGGAACGGGATCCCTATGGGGATACCCACTCTAGTCTGTGGATCTTGACTCTCCAAGTCGACGACTGGAGGAGACCAATCAATAATCTCAAAAGAAGGGCATAAACATACCAGTATAATAAAACCTTAAAAACGGGACTCATGCCCGATAACACACATCAACTAGGCCTTCAGCCCGAACATAGGACTCAATAGGGCCTCTAGCCCGATTTCACAATAACTGGGCAACGAGCCCGAACTCGTAAATCAACTGGGCATCGAGCCCGATATCTCAGGGTCAGTCACGATCCCGATCATAGCGATGCGTGCATCCATCAATCCACAACCGCTCTCAATCTTGGTATGTCGTCGTGAACACATCACTGCCCGACCATCTCGAGACCATGGTGCACACATCGCCGATCGATCCTCTAAACCGTCAGCACTCGGAAGTCGAGCCTCTAGTGGCTGCTCGACAACGGGACGTGCATCGTGACCTCTCCAGAAGGAACGCATCTCAATCCGGAGGCGAGCGTCACATCATCCGTCACCGTGCACACAGCACCCGTCGTGACCACGACTCAGATGTCACGACCCACCCTCAATCTCCCGAGATTAAGGGCTAAGTCATGCTCCCGTCTAACTTACGAGTGACACGAAGGCTAAACTGACGTCCAACCTCCATGTGACACATAAGTCGGACAAGGGATTCTTGACTAAACCGCTCAAAACTTTCGGATTTCCCAGAGCACGCAGACTCTACTGTGGATCGCGTATGTGATGTCTCTGTCTTTCTCCCGACCAACAGCCCGCACCTCAACAACCTGGAGGGTATCGAAAACACGAAAAGACTGTGAGTGGACAAAAATAAAGTATAAGTTCAAAAACAGTTCATTAAAACAATTACATTTATACCCTCCATTTGAAAACCAATGCATGCATATAAAACCCATTCCATAAAACCATTTCATATGCAAAACCATTAATGAAAGCCATTTGAAAACCCGAATCAAATCCGTCATTCAAATCCAGGTCTCAGCCTCAAATCAAAAATCGATCTCAAAGTACGGGAACTCAGTCCCAAAACTCATCAAATCCAATTCATCCTGGCCACTGCCCAAAACATCGAAAAACCAGTGAAAAACATAATTCATGCGAGTTTGCTGGATCTCAAGTGCGCCCGAGTCTCTAAACTCAAAACCATGCGCAATAATCAGGCCTTCCCGAGATATCAACGAGTCTTTAAACTGAAAACACAATCACAGGCCTCGGGGGGTATCATTATCACCAAGTCTTTAAACTCAAAACATATCAATTCAGGGCCCTCCCCTCCCCTCCCCCCCCCCCCCCCCCGGGCCCGGTCAATCAATCGAGTCTTTAAACTCAAAACCAGATCCAGCGGTTTTTCTTTTCTTTTTCCGGGTCTTTAAACCCAAAACCATTTTCTCAATCAACTGGGAAAACCATAGAAAATCCATCTCCGAATTCGCAACAATGATTCCGTAAGCTAGCATCCGGAACCATCATCTCGAACCCAAATCCAGATTTCCTTTCCAAGTCCTAAAACCAAATCCGAATTATCATTTCCGAATTCCAGTTTCAAAACCGAAATCTCATAAACAGGGCTCCAAGCTCGAAATCACCTTTCCAAAATCCATTTCAAATCCTTGAAATCAAATCATATTCCAAATCTCAAAATCCAATCATTTAAACCATGATCAAATCACAAGATAATCGAAATCTTGTAAAACGTGAAATTCCATAATATCTCGAAAACCGTGCAAAACCGTAAATCATCAAGATCATAAATCAAGTCATAGAATCACATATAAAAACATATATGCATGCATCATGAGTTCGAAAGCAAAGTCCACTCACAGACTATAGCGTCGTTGCCTCGATACGCGTGCACCTATATCGTTCCCAGCCAAACCGCTATCACCGACTTTCCTGAACCTGTCCAAATCCCATAATAAGGTCACTAACTACTTCATATAGCTTATAATAAAGCCCCGAAATTTTCTCAAATTTTTAACTATTTTTAACCGAGCCCTAAAACCTTCGGACATCCCAAAACATATCGTGACGATGTCCGATTGACTCGAAACCAGCACCAAAATTTTCGTTATATCAAATAATTTAAAAGTCATGTTGGAACCTTCCTCAAAATGTGAACCATACGCCCACACGCGCCGCCTGAAGTGGCTGCGCGTGAGCCTCACGCGCCTAAGTTACTGTTCATCGTCTTCCTAAGTCGACCGGTCTGCAAATCCGGTCCAATTGTTGAACTGACGTGAGCGGTTTTTTAGAAATTTCAATCCGTTTTTCATTCCTAATTAATCTAATACGTTCGTCCCTTCATTTCCAATAATTCCATATAGTTAATTCGTGAAAACTGGAGCTAGAGATTACCTCCCTATCATCCTTCAAAAGCTCGATGTTTCCTCCACTGTGTTCTCAGGTTTTCGGCCACCATTAGCCATGATTCCAATCCCAATAGCCTCGTCCTCACCTTTAGAAGCTCACCCGATCACTCATTACTTGTCAATACACAGGATTTCACAGGTTGCCATTTGAATCGAAACTGGGCTCAGTTGTGGGTATATGTCCTTACCTTCCATCTCAGGCCTTAAAACCGGGCTCACGCACTTCCTATAACAGCCAGAAACCTCATCCCAGCATCCAATTCGAGCATCAAGCCTCAAATGATCAATTTCCATTTTTAATGGAAATAGGGCACTCACGGTTTCCCTTAGTTACCATCGCCGTCCTCCGCTGTCGAGCCTTGCTGTGGCCACCAACCATCTCTGTACAACCTCCCCCTAAACTTTCCTTCACTTTCCAACCTCCTCTGATCAAGTTTGAGGGGGGTTAAGGTTCACAACTCCTCCCTGTCTCTTTTCTTCATGGTTCAAAGCCACCGTCCACGATGGCTGTACAGAGTGCACCACCCTGTTCCTCCTTTCAAGTTCCATTATTTCCTCACATCTTTCACAACAGGATCAAACCAAGGTTTACTCTTATTATTTCCACTCAATCTCACATACCTGAGCTCTCTATTTCCTCTCTGTTTAATCTGTATCGTGCATCCAAAATTTAAAAACAAGGAAGACGGTGATGAGGCTTCTACAGCCATCCAGACCCAGCTAGGTGTCCAAAACCTGGTGGTCACCCCATTCATCAACAACCAAGTGTCCATCTCTGAGTGGGCACATATCCCAATGCAGGAAATGTCTAGAATGCCCCTTGATGCACAAATTACCATTTTGCCCCTCGAGTTCCTAAACCCGTAACTTCAACGTCCGAACTCCAATAGACACATGCCGCCTGTCGTTGTATCCAGGAGATCGAGACCTTCCTAACGGTCCTTGAATTACGTGAAAAATAGTTGTCGTTTGAAAAGTCAACAAATTACCCATTTTCAACAAAATTACCCTTGAACTTCCGAACGTCATAACTTTTTTCTCGGACGTCGGAATCGGACGTGCCACCTGTCTATGAACTCGTGACGTCCCGAACTACGTCACAATCATCGGTTAAAGTCCATTTGACCGCCCGAACTAAAAGTCAACATTTTTGCCCATTCTAGGAGTAAAATCGTCATTTCGCGTCGTCCGTCTGAATGCATCCAACTAATTACCGATTAACTTCACTAATCCATCATTAACAACTAATCTAATCCTGATTTCAGGGACAGGTCGTTACATCAGACCTACGGGTCATCAATAGGATGTCATGCCCGGTTTTACCTTTTCAAAACCATTTCATGAAAACCGAAACCGAAACCATACATGCCCATACGTAAACGCGCACACCAAATGCACTCAAGGCATCCCAAAACACATTAAAAAATATTTAAAAAATTTATGCATGCATCAATTTCAGAAAGAAAGTCCACTCACAGACCGTCCGCGCTACCACCTCGATACGCGTGCAATACAGCTCTCTGGGACTTCCAAACCTGTCCAAATCACTTTAGAGAGTTACTAACTACTTAATTAACCCCTCACTAAAGCCCCCTAATTTTCCGGGATTTTTAACTATTTTTAAACGCGCACTGAAACGTTCGGACAACCCGAACTATATCGAGACGATGTCCGATCGACTTGAAACCAGTCCCAAAATGTTCGTTACATCGAATAGATGATTTCACATGTTGGAACCACCCTCAAATTCTTCTTCACGTACCCGTACACGCCCTAGGATTGCACTATGCGCGAGCCTCACACGCCACTGCAAAGTGCTTCTTCTTCCTTCAGCCGACCGGTCCAACCGGGCCGGTTCGGTTTTCTCTGCAACTTAGACCGGCGTGACAGGTCCAGGCTCCTACGCGGTCATTTTTCGTCCTTTACTTCCGGAATCGATCCTATCCTTCCTAACTCGACCCTAGGAACCTAACCCAATAAACCAAAACTCTTATAACCTTTAAAACCCGACAGGTCCAAAACTTCCTCTTCGGTTCAATTTTTCCAAAACCTTCCCCAGGGTTCCTCATCCTCCAACCTCCCTCAAAATTATCTTAACACACTCCTAGCAACCTATTTAATTCAATACAACCACCCAAAAAGGTCCATAATAATTAGAATTGAAAATGATGAAAATCGGTTAAAACCGATTACCTTGATCGGTTTCCTCCTCCGCCGTCCACGGCGGCTCTGCCTGGGCCAACCACCACATCCTTCAGTCCTCTTCTCACTCTCTTGGGTCTCACAAATGGTTATAGGGTTGAAGGGTTTGGATTGGATTGGAAATGGCGATCGGGTTTGGGTTTGGTAATGAAGAAAATGATCGATGAAAAGGGGAATAGGATATGCATGAAGGAAAAATGATGGGGAATGGCTGAATGACACTTGTCATTCATCCATTGGGCCTGAGAAAGATCTAGGGCCCACTAAATGCAAAAAAGGTTTCCGTCTCGTAAAACGTGCAATAATACGTTTCAAACTTCCGTGAATCGTAACTTCTTCGTCGAACGTCCGAATTCGACGTGCCGCCTGTCTACGGATTCATATCATCCTGATCTACGTAATGGTCCTCGGTCCTCGTTCATCTGACCTCTCGGGTCAAAAGTCAACCGTTGGTCCCTATTCACTCAAATTACCAAAATGGCCCTTAACTTCCGATCGTCACAATTTCTTCCACGGATATCGGAATCGAACGTGCCACATGTTTATGAACTCGTGACGTCCCGAACTACATCACAGTCATCGGCCAAAGTCCATTTGACTTTGGTCGTCCAAATGGAAAGTCAACGTTTTGCCCATTTCAAGGGCAAAATCGTCATTTCGCCCTAAACGTCCGCTAATCCTCGTCTAATCCCCGATTAGTCTCACTAATCTGTCATTAATACTTAATTAATCCTGCTAATTTGAGACGGATCGTTACACAAAACCCTAAATCCAAACAAACATGCCTCATGAAGGTCGGCCCTGAGGGTAGCTAGGTAAGGTGCCTGCCTCAAGCCTCCACTTCAAAGGGGCCCCAAATTTTTTTTATACATATATGTTGTGTAAATTTCATATATTACTAAGTAGCTTCAGAAGAAATCAGTACATCCTCCATGGGGAAGGTGTTGGGGCGCGCCTTTTAGGAGGAGGTCCCTGCTCGACATAGGTGGGGGGCTGTTTTTCTTGTTTATTCGTTTTTGTTTTACTTGTTTTTCTTTTTTTTCCTTCCTTTATTTTTTTATTTTCCTTTTCCAAAACACACACTATTATTTTATTTTATTTTTTATTTTTTATTTTATTTTCTATATTCTTAAAATCAAATAATTTCTCATATTGTATTTTGTTAAATAATAGCATAACTTACTCTAATATATTTAAGTTAATTTTTAAATTGTAGACACTCTCTCATCTTCTCAAATTTTAAAGAAATAATTTTAATTCAAAGGGATATTATATTTTTTTGCCTTTCAACATGCAACAAGTGCAATATTTAAGTAAAATCTCTTTATATTTATTAAGTATCTATATATATTTTTTTTTTGAGAAATTATTAAATAAGTAACTTAGATACTTATTTGATTACATTGTTTGATAGTTGTTTCTTGTCCTAGTTTTAATTTTGTAAAGTATGATATAAAAGATAGCTTTTAAAAAAACACTTTAAGAGTTGAAGAATGTGAGGGGTTCCAATGTGAATGTTCGTCTTAGATCTCCAATATAACAAAGCCGGCCCTAATGAAGGCACAAGATTGCATACTAAGTGTGGTCCATAAAAATTAACCTTGAGCTCTAACATTAAGTTGACAAGACTCCTCCTTAACCTGAGGATAAAATCGTCCCGAGAATAAAATTGTCCTTCCTAAATTAAATTTACAATTAAAATTTTTTTAAGGTACAGATCGTTACATAATCTATCATCGAAGATCGAGGGAGGACCTTTTCGGAAAATGAGTTGGGCTTGCAGCTAGACTTGAGGTTGAAGGTGACAATGGTGCCACCAAATGAAGGCTGAGGGATGGAGTTTGGAAAGGTGCACGGTGGTTCTACTTGCTGAAAGTGCGTCTAGTAGTGTGGCAGTGTGGTATTCAGCGGCGTCGAGCAGTGTGGTATTGGCGAGCGGATTGGGTTTCATGAATGTATCTACAAAATCTATTCGTTTATTTTACAACTTTTTATCCAAACCTTATCAAAAATAAATATCTAACTAAGTGGATTTGAAATGAACCAAACCCAAATTCGAGTATCCAAATAGAGTTTACGATAGTAGAGGTAAAAAACAGGCGCCAATAATAGGGTGGTCTACAAATCACGCTCCTATTGCCACAACTGTAGATATCGGTATCTTAAGAATACGCCTTAACAACTAATCAACCAAAAATTTGTACTTATTTTTCATGATATTATGCATGAATTAGATATATCATGGCGAATTCTTCGGAAAAAATTATGTCACCCCCTAGGAACGGTGTGGCGCCGGTGCCCTATGAGCTTATGAGAGTATGAGCCGATATGCGCCTATGAGCTTATGAGTTATGAGCCGATAAAGAATCTCTCACTAATTTATAATCCATCGTACTCGAATAATTTTAATATATTGTTTAATTACAAGTACTTATCACAAATAAAAAATAAAATCTCCAAATTTCACCCTGCAAATCATTCTATGCAGTAATTATGTCGGCGAGTCTCGCGAGCTGAGCCGCCGAAACTGAAGTCAGCTATTTGACTTGCCCTCCGAATCTGAGCAATCAAATTCTCCAAAACACCAAAACTTGAGAGAAAAGTCATTTCTTCTCTTGAGTTGCACTTTCAACCAAACACCGCATTGTATTTCTCAGCGGATCCCGTTTCCGAGAAGTTGGGACATTTCAGCCTCCGAAAGATGAGTTCTTGAAGAGCCCCAGCGATTCGGCTTTCTTTGTTCTTTTCAATTTCGACGGCCCCATGGCTACGCCCAACTCCGCCTCCTCCCTTGGCAACACCGAGATTAATTGGGACAAGTACGTTCGTTATAATTTCGATCACTTTTCAATCGATTTCGAAATCCGATTGCTTTCTTTAAAAATATTATCTTTTGGGTGATCAGTTTTGTGGAATTGTAGATTTATTGACGATATTGCTGTGAAATGTTGAACTAATTGAGGAATTAAAGAGGAAATTTGAAACCCATATATCTAATATGGATTTGTTGCTCATTTGAGTGAGTATTTTGCCGTTTAATTTGATTTTTTTATCCCAACTTATGCAGGCTTGATAAGACTAAATTGTATGTGGTTGGAGCTGGGTTGTTTACAGGGGTCACAGTGGCACTCTACCCAGTCTCTGTTGTGAAAACTAGGCTACAAGTTGCTTCCAAAGATGCTTTAGAAAAAGATGCGTTTTCTGTTGCTAAAGGCATTTTGAAAGCAGATGGCATTCCTGGTTTGTACAGAGGATTTGGCACTGTAATCACCGGTGCAATTCCAGCTAGGATTATATTTCTCACTGCCTTGGAGACCACCAAGGTCGCTGCTTTCAAGATAGTTGAGCCCTTCAAGTTGTCTGACCCTACACAGGCAGCTTTGGCTAATGGACTAGCTGGAATGATCGCCTCACTTTTCTCTCAGGCTGTGTTTGTTCCCATTGATGTGGTAAACATAATATGCTATAAGCCTGTACCATATGTTGCGTGTGAACATTTTGGTGTTAGGCTGTCTATACTAATTTTTGAGCAATGGGTTTTCTTTAGGTTAGTCAAAAATTGATGGTGCAAGGGTATTCAGGCCATGCGAACTATAGCGGGGGGATGGATGTTGCTCGTAAGGTTATACAGGCGGATGGCATTCGAGGATTGTATAGAGGTTTTGGACTTTCTGTTATGACTTACTCTCCATCTAGCGCTGTATGGTGGGCTAGTTATGGTTCAAGCCAGCGCTTAATCTGGAGGTGAGAAATGGTAATTTGTTATCTATTAACTCTAGTTCTGTTGTTAGAGCTCATTTATTCTTAGTACCAGTCAAATAAGCGATAGTTGTTTAATCAGTAAATTTAAATTATTTTAAATGAACGTCAGCAATATGTAATTTAAGATTTTCTATTGGACATCATAGTCTAATTTTAAGCAGTAATCTCCATTCAAATATACAAATTCCCTGTGGCGTTCACAAGATTATGAAAACTTTGGAGTGCATCAATTTGAAGTTTGTTTAAGGTATTTTCCAATCTGGTAGTGATAGTGAAATATGATAGTTATTGGTGGAAACATTAAGAATTAATGAGTTGTTGGCAGCAATCATCACAATGATTGTTAGGCTTTATTTTAGACAAGCTATCTGGTTGTGGAGGAAGTCTAAAGTCCATATGAACTTAGGGTAATGAAATTTATTGCTTAGAGAAAGAAATAAGGTAAAGGAGTCCAGGCGAATCAAATCCCCTTTTGTCAAAAGTTTAGGTTCTTTATTGCTTGCTAAAATATCTATCCGACTGTTACATTTTTCCGGTTCATTAAGCAGGTTCTTAGGCGATGGCAGTGGTTCTGATGAAGCTACTCCAAGCGTAGGGAAAATAGTGTTGGTTCAAGCTACTGGTGGAGTTATTGCCGGTGCCACTGCATCCTGCATAACAACCCCGTTGGATACCATCAAGACACGCTTACAGGTAGGCATATAACCAGTTATCTCTAGTTCTGGTTACTTTGCATTCTTGCAGTTTCTTCTTCTTAATTGAAGTTACCTCTTATTCTGTATGTTTTATACATTTTTATACTCCATTATAGGTGATGGGACACGACAAGAGACCAACTGCCAGAGAAGTTGTTAAAGGCTTGATTAGAGATGATGGCTGGAAAGGTTTCTACCGAGGGCTAGGCCCAAGATTTTTCAGCATGTCAGCCTGGGGTACTTCGATGATAGTGGCTTATGAATATCTGAGTATGCATCCTACCTTCATGCTTCCTTATTATATACATTGGCTCTTCTATGATGTTTCTTTCATATTCTGTTTACCTAATTCAACTTCTAGGATCAAGTTACTCTTAGAAGTCATATATAAATTAACTTCTAGGATCAAGTTACTCTTAGAAGTCATATATAAATTTTTTGCTTTCTGTATGATTAGGAATGACGCATTCCTTCTATTTTATTTTCAAGCATGAGACTTCGAAGACCCAAGATTTTAATTTCCCTGTGTATTTTTGTTGTTTCCATGTTCTTACAGAGCGCTTGTGTGCAAAAGAGGATTAGATGCCATTCTTCTTACGGTCCACAAACTTTCCGTCTTGCCATGGAGCAACGAAACTTGGTTCTGAAGCTAGTATTGAACACTTCTCATGTAGAGTCTAGAGTGTCAATTTTAGAATGGGGATTCTAAACACTGAAGCTTATAGTGGTAGTTTTGATTGGGCAAATCTGTCGTCACTCAGATTTCCTAAAACCATTGCTTACTAACTTTTGGAAAGGTCTACGAATTCTTTCTAGAATTTTTTTGAATAGATAGTGATATTGTTTCTATATAATTCAATTGATTTGATGTGAGTTGCAGCAAGTGCAATTCATTTGTTCTATAGAGTCCTGTTCAATGAGCAAGGAAATTTTCATCCTAGTTTTTTTTTTTGTAATAATTATTTTTGCTATATTATTCTGTTCCCAGGAAACTGGAACCAAGCATGAAAATGTCAATATCGACGGATATATTGTTAGTCAAATTTACGGATATATCGCTTCAAATATCGGTATCAATATCGATATCGTTTACGATCAACAAAAATGATGGAAATTCGGTCTAAAAGTTAGAAATTTAGAATGAAACTTTGGGAAAAATTTAAGTACCCAATAATGGTTATATAGAACTAATAAAAACTATAAAATGACTTTGGTATAATAAATATATAATGAATAATATAATGTAATATGATTCCGACGATAATTAATAATATAAAATCTTAAATATAAACATAAATTGAAGTGAGTTATTATAATTAAATATTAATATATTAAAAACATAACAATAAATATACAAAAATTTAATATAAGAAAAATGATAATATAAGTTTAAAATTGGGAAAAAAAAGATGGAAAAGATCAAATTTTGTTTAAAAATTGAAAGTAATGGATATATTTAAAATTGGACAAAAAATGAAAAAGAAAAAAAAATCCAAATTTCGTTGAAAAGTGGAAAAAATGGATTAAAAAGGGGGGGGGGGGGGGGGGGGGGGGGGGGGGGGGGGGGGGTCAAACCCAAGACCTCCCAAATGAGAAACAAAAACCCAACCAACGCTGCTAGCCATCGATTTTGTAGTTTAACCAACGTCAATTATATACGTATAAACAATAGCAGTCATCTCCTATGTCCAATTGGATCTGCAACTCGGATTTTCCGACCCGACGTCATAACTCAACTCAATCTTCTTAGTTTTACGACTGATTTTCACAATTTAATAGTATATCTTCATCGTTTTGATCTCAGTAAAGGATATGTGGGTTCAAAACAAGAAATCATGTTGAAATTTTGGCCAATATTATTCCCCCTTCTTATGTGCCGCCGGTCGGAAAAACCGATATATCGGTCGATACATTGGCGATAGTGTCGATATTTTCATAAATGGTTGGAACACGAAATTTTACTCTTTAAAGTTGAAATTTAATTACTGCAATTATCGATGAAATTAAAATTGGACAAAATTGCAGTTCTCCTTTGGTGAAATTGACCCCAAAGCGTTCGAAAAAATTTCAATTGCAGTTATTATTATATATATATATATATATATATATATACTATTTAACTTCTTGGTGATCTTGACTTCTTATTGGCTTCTCCAGTACATCAGACATGAAGAGCTCATCTCCAACCTTATCAGTCTTGGCCACTATCCTTCATAGTGCCGAAGACTCATCCAGATACACCTTAATGTCCTCCTGACGATAGAAGCACCGGTCGATCCAAAGAAGACCCTTTGGCCTAAGGACACGGTCCCAATCAAACAAGACTGTTGAAGCGTTAAATGTTCCAACTGTCGGTTACTCGTCGCCCAATCACCAAATGACGTGTGTCCTTCCTCGTAACCTGTCAACTTAAGTGAATCGCGGGTTTCCCGTTAGTACGGGCACCGGTATGGTACCAGCCTAAAGTTCGCTAACGGTCAAATCAGTTACTTTGTTCCTAAGAGGAAACAGTAAATGGTGAGTTTGATAGAGTAATAGTGAATAGTATATATTAGTTACCTTTATTGGAAAATGTGTACCCCTTATGTATGGGCAGGTAGGATGTTCAATTCTCATAATTTCGATATGGGACAAATACTCCTCAATTCGTGTGCTGACACGTGTTATGCAGATCGAGAGTGGATAGACTTCCACGTGGTATCCCGCATCGGGCCCGGTGTTGGGGCTATGTAAGTACGGTGGTTTTGGGCCTTGGACGGAATTTGGACTTTAAGTATACGGCTCAATGGGTTTGGTCAGATATGATGTCAACAAAGACAAACTTTTGAAGCTCCGTTCCTATCCAGCCATCCAAGAACAAAGTGGAGTGGATAATGTCAAGGGTGTTGTGTAAAAAAAAAAAAAGGAGTCTTGAGCCAATTGATGCGTAAAGAGGAAGAAGGCCTCGTAAGGCAATGACCTCGTTGAATGGTGCCCCTAAGTTTAGGGTACTTGATGCAATGGTAACATTCTTTTCCCTCATCATAGCAACAAATGTTCCTGTTGTGGGGCTAAAGTCGAGGCGATTCTGATCTCCATTGGCTTTAACCCTAGAACTTCATTAATGGTGAACTCAGCTGATTCAAACTTGTTCCAGCCTTGTTTTGAAAGGTTGAAGCAGTCTGAGGACTTGAAGAAGCCTCGACCGTCCTTGGTTTCTTTCAAAACAAGGCACGAGCAGTCTTTGCACTTGTAGCTATTCCATAAGATGTTAGCATCACTAGGTTGAGTCCGAAGGGAAGAGTTCATAGGAAATGGCTTGGTGAAGTGTGGAGGGAATTTTGTGAAGCGTCTTCTTCTTGGCAATGGATCACATTCATGAACTATAAGCTTCTGAGTTATTTCCCGATCGTCCGGGCACAAACCGTGGATTTTGTAGCTCATAAACTGGTCTAAATTGGAAGCCATACTGGCACAAACCAACCCAATTGATGGAGTTACTGCCTCTACGCCCAATAAAATCTTCTTCCCAACTAGTCTGTTTTGTTTTGGTGAAGTATAATTTTGAATCTCATTCCATCTGGATCACTCAAATCCTCATCCAAATTGCTCTGGATTTTGTGAAGACCTGCTAACCTGTAACTTGTTCTTCAGCTTCACCTTCCTCTGGATCACTCAAACCCTCATCCAAATTGCTCATTCCATCTTTGGCTGGGGGATAATTCCGGTAGAGCCCTGCCAAGCGATCTGCAAGTTTGTCCAAAGAAATGGCAATGTGAAGAACCTGATCTGAAAATTTCACAATAGCTTTTGACTCTGCACTCTTATTATGCAGCTGCTCCAGTAAAACTCCCATTTGGAGCTGCAAACGAGACTTCTCTGTGCAGGGAATGAGGCAAAACAATTTGGTCACTGGAAGACTTTCCGTTTGTAGCGAAACTTGATTGGGGGTACGAAATATGGAAGCCGAAAATGAAAACTGTAAGGGGGCTCACAAGGAGGATGGCACATAACATCGTGGCAAGAAGGCATCTCACCGGTTTAGAGGAGCTTTCCTTATGCATTCTAAGATGGGGTTTTTTTCTTCCTTGCACTTCTTCTAGGAATAAGAACCAATTGAACACTCATTCAATCTTTCAAGGTGTTGACTTGAAGAGTGAAGCTGATTTTCTCCATTGCATTTTCTATCTTCCCTAGGTTGGTGGGTGACATACTTTATAGGCAGCTGCTTAGAGCCCAAGTCACCCCTCGTAACAAAGCATCCTGATCTATGATATTATCAAACTAAAACCATTGCCAATTTTCCCAAAGAAATATTTCCCTATGCAGCAATGTTAGTTCAATTTGATCAAATAAAAGAAAATGTGCAGATTTCGATGAGGTACAAGAGCTGCTTCATAATAGATTCTCATACTGAAAAATAAACTCGTTAAAAAATTATGCACCTGTACACAACAATCTAACTACAAACAAGGACATTGATCATTTAAGTTCTTCAAGAGCTCTTCCATGCTGCAAAGAAGGGTCCATCTTGATATACTGTATGTGATTTTCTACTAAATCAAAACTGCGAAACAGCAAACAACTTACTAAACCATCATCATTTGTCTGTAAACTTAAATTGAAGGAGGCTACAACAAACAGAGCTACTACACAGCAGCTCTGTTAATTACCAGCATGGACCTCATCTTCTTCGTTCCCTTCATCAACTTCATCATCATCATCATCATCATCATCATCATCTCTGCTTGCCGCTGCGTATTCTTCAAGTGATGCAGAGGGAAACAAGTCCCCAGCTTTTTTCCCTTTGTCGGTTTCGGCTTTACCAGTAGATTTTCCTGCATTCATCTGTTGAAGAACATTTTGAGCCTAATCAAATTTATGCAAAGAAGAAGCTCAAACAAAATAAAACAAATATGTTTGAACTGGCGAACATACCGCACGCAGAAGCCTCCTCCTATCTCTTTCTCGAGAATTTTTTATTGCCTGCATTGTTTCAATTCATAAAACAAAACAAACCCATACATCCAATTAGTTTGATTTTCCAATTATTTTGAAATTTAAAACAGCAAATATCAATATCAAAATCAAACAAACCTCTTGAAGCGTCTTTTGTTCAGCCTCCACTTCTGCAAGGTCTTGTCCGACGATACGCTCGACGCGGCAACAGCACTTTGCGCAAACACCATGTTCCTTGGCGCAAGCAGCGCAGAGTTTATGATGAGACTGACGGACGGCGCGTTTGGTACAACGCTGGCACTTGGCGGGCTCCGTCAAAGGCTTGTACTTTCCGTAACGGCGCTTCCATTCGATCTGCTCCTTACAGCGAGGGCAGACTCCTGTAATCTCGGACAACGGCCTGAACCGGCCTCCGACCTCGGTTTCGTTGATTTTGATGCCGAGGTTCGGCTTCCAGGCGAATTTGTTTTGGTGCCTACCGTTATTCATAACTCCTTACACTTCTCAAAGCTCCAAACTTTACGATTTTGTAAAGAGAAAGCAAAACAATATCATATGCTAATGGAAGGAAAGGAAAGCTAGGGTTTTAGGGAGAGAAGAGAAGATTGAAATCGGGTCTTCTGACCCGGTTTTGATTCGGAAATGGGTTAAGTGAATATAGTTTGGGCTTTTTTTTCAGTTGACTTGGGGAAAGGTCTCACTTTATCAATTGGGCATGTTGACACAAACAAGCCCAAATAATTAGGGTTGGGTTTATCAAACATGTATAAAAATCCAATCTTTTCCGAAACAAGAATATGGAACTAAACACCGATTAAATCCTTACATTCGGATCACTTGGAAATTACGACCAAACATAGAGACATACATATACAACTCGTCAAATTATGATTGATTTGTATAAATCGGACTTTAATGATATATCCGAAACATTGTCACATAATATTAGCATTTTTAAATGTAAATATAATTCGATAACATAATTGTTATACGTAATATAATATAAATGGAATAGTACCACCCACTTGGTATTTCTCTTTCATCTTATAATTACATAAAATGTCTAAAGTTAGACTAAAAACTTTGACAATGGTGTTAAATTGTTTTGAACATTATACCTAATGCAATACACACTTTGTGATTGGTTTTTAAGATAATAATTATTCAGCTAGCAATAGATAGTCAGATATATTTATTTTTCACGCATACTTTCTGTAATTACGTGGAATGATTAAATTTTGATTAACATTAATGACAAATTGACTCAAAATAAGTTGAATGTCACTATGCAAATAACTAAATATATATATGATTGTCTAAGTCATGGACCCAAAAAGGAAAAACAGTCATCCAAATTTTATATGAGGTAATGAAACATATAAATAAAAAGAATCATTCATTCATTCAAAATTCTTTCTAGCTTACTTGCAAACACTACTAAATTAATACAAATCCATACTTAAACAAAGTTTATTAAAAATTATTTTTCCTAGCTAGTGAGATATTGAGTTCATGCGCATATATCTATGGTTGAGCATAGAGAGTTTTAAGTCCATCCACATCATCTGCAGTCAACTCCCTCTTGGTGACCCCATAATCGAAAAAAGCAAACATAATAGATTCAGGAACAGCACTATGAGCAAGCCCAAGAATATGCCCCATTTCATGTATGAGAACCGACACCAAGTCAACCTGGTCAGGAGCTGGTATGATCCCCCAGTTTTCATCTGCATCAATATGCATCTTCCCGCCATCTGGGGCGAACGAGTGGGCCAGTACTCCACGTCGACCGTCAAATGGGAACTGATCGCCGTGGGGCCCACGTTGAAACGAGATCTCCACGTCAAAGGGTCCTGCCTGAGGAAATTCAAACGTGAACTGGCTCACCTTCGACCACGTGACCATCGCCTCCTGAATTTTGGCCAACAGAGTGGCGGCATCGACGTTGCTGGTGGCTCCCGCGGGGAAGCCGCACTTGAGATTGTACTTTTCGGGTGGCCATTTCAAGTCGCCTGCGAAATGGGCATAATCTAGACCGATAGTGCTATTTAACCATTTAGCCACGTCATCGGGCACCCCGCAACGTGGTCTTTTCATTAGGGCAACAGTGCCTGCGTCGATCTTTCCGGTAACGTTCAGATGGTATCTTTCTTGGAATGTTCGTAGAGCTGGTTCCAAATTCTCGTCGTGTCCCGATCCAGAATTACTTTTCAAGCTATTATCCTCGTCGTTGAGGTAACCAAAAGTTTGCAAGTATCTTCTAACTTCACGAGGCTCTAGTTTCTGGCTCTCGTGGGAATAGGAAAGGGAATGCAAATGGGAATGGGAATGGGAATGGGATTTCTCTCCGAATCGAATCGACTGCACTACAAAAGCCTGCATTGCTAGAAGGGAAAAAAAACTTAACACAATCTGGAAAAGTATATTGGATGCCATTGGTACTATACTCAATATTCTCAGTAACAAATTAAATTAACACTCCAAATAATATCGTACTAATACTATATATTCGGTCGCTGAGATTTTTGGCGTGGCAAACTAGTGAGAAATGAATTATTATATATTAGTCTCCTCTTGAGACTTGAGAGTGTATATATGGATGGATATCGAGATTTTGTATTAATGAACCTATTTTTTTTGTTTGACAGTGATAATTTACCTACTTTAAATAACCCAGAAAAAAAAAAGTTACTGAGTTTTGCATTTTAGACAATCTGGAGCGATTCGGTATGTAAATGCACCTCAAAAGTTTTGCATTCAATATTCAGATACTCTTGATCCAATTGCATAAGAAACAAATATAAACGTGATAATAACCTTTATTTGTAGTTCAACAAAAACATTGAAACATCTAAACCGAAAAAAGAAGGAAACAAAAACTAGGGTTTTGGGGAGGGCCGATATATATATATATATATATATGTTCATTTCGGGTTGCCATGACCCGTGCATTTCATTTCAATAATTGGATTGCATTGATAATTGCTTCACTTTCTGAGACTCAAAATACCTTATATATTCAATGATATAAATGATATATACTAATTAAGTCCATAAAAAAAAAAATCTAATTGTTCGCATTCGAAAAAAGTAAAAATAATCTTAAGGAAAGATTTGTCGTCGGAATAATATAGATTGAAGGGGCGGAAACTAAAGGAAAAAAAAAACGACGGCCATGTAAATATTAGGAAAGATATATTGTACTATAATTATTTCACGTCGATCGGTTTGCTGATTTGATGCTTAAAATACCGTACGATGCCCAATTGTAAATATTAGGAAAGATAGTATAATCTTAAACAAAAAATGGTCTAAATATATTCAAGGGGAATTAAGGAAAAAAAAATGAAAAACAATACGTACAAAGGAAAAATATCACTATTTTTATAACCCATGAAGGTGAGTTTGATGTTACAAACTTCATCAAAATATTTTGAATGTAAATACTCTTAAATAATGAAAATTACAAAAATAAAATAAAAACAATTTAATAATTGGGACAAAAGAGTAAATTCAGATACTATACATTAAAAATTGTAAAAACTAAGATTTTAGTGGAGGAAATGTGCTCTCCCTTAAATCATTTTTTTTTTTAATTTGAAATAATTTGTAAATTTTTTTTCTTTCCAATTTTATAAAAATGAACTAAATCTAGAAAATATTAATGCACGTAAAAGCTAATATATATAAACTATAACTATACGATAATCACCAATAATAGAGAGTGAGTCTAATTCAGTTGGTTCTAGCATTAATTTGTAAGCAATTGATTTCAAGTTCAAATTCCGATAACATATTGTGTGAAAAATTTCTAAAATTCTCCTCTTCCCTTGAATAAAAAAAAGGGTACATAGCATGCACAAGATCGATATTGTCTTATTATAAAACATTGATTAAGAAAAACTCAATAAGACAAAAACCTAATCGAAGATAAAAAACAAATGCAGCACAATGCAGGGAAATCAAACACATTTAAGGATATGGTTATTTCTTCTTAACCAACTATACCTGCGCATGCATACCACTTGTGATAAGTAAAAAGGAAATTCATATAATTAAATAAATACTCAAAATATTTTGTGTACGAACTATATTGATTAGATTTATATCGAACTCAATACAATATTATAAATATTATTTATTCATTTTTATTATTCATGTAAGTAAAACCTAGCTAAAACTTGTTAC
This sequence comes from Prinsepia uniflora, assembly GCA_032719365.1. Classification (NCBI taxonomy): domain Eukaryota; kingdom Viridiplantae; phylum Streptophyta; class Magnoliopsida; order Rosales; family Rosaceae; genus Prinsepia; species Prinsepia uniflora. The sequence continues at coordinate 8,909,535 of CM064867.1, read as the reverse complement.
TATATAATATATATATATATATATAATGCTTATATTGTATAAAAAAACATGGTTATTTTCACATATAATTACTCTATGGTTGATAGTACAAAGCTATTACCCTCTTGGCTTTTCCAGGATCAAGATGTGGAAACATATATAACTTCACAATCAAGGAATCATGATGACTCATTGAATAGATGGATTTCCAGTGTAGTCGAAAGATCATGTGCATACTAATGATCTACAAAGTAACTAACAACAATACTTGTTGTGTTTTAAGAAATGGGTTAATACTTCCAATGGTCCCTGGTTTATACCTTGATGCCACATTTGTTCGATCATAAAGACCCAACCTTAAAATTAACACACCATCAAGACGGCCAGGAACTTTTATAGGTACTCTTCATTATAATTTTTGTTTAAAATACGTTTTTCATTTTCTTTTATATATCTGTTTATCTATCTATATAGACTGAAATTAAATTTGTGAATACTAAATCGACATTTTTGCCCTACATTTTGTGGTAGAAGTTGTCCTACATTGCCTAATTCTTTCTCGGAGACTCTAAAAACCGAGCACAAGTCGTTTTCTTCTTCAATACCGTCTCATCTCATCGGCTACCATCTATCCTAGCACCAATCGTCAATCCACAAGCTATTAAGTATAGAAGTATAAGCAGGTAAAGAGTTTTGGTTGAATTGCTTTATTCATTGAGTTCTATATTGAGTCAAATTTATACAGTGGAGTGTACAAGTATAATAGGAATACAAATCAACCATAACTATGAAAGAGTGATTGTGGGAATCACAATAGTAATCACGTGATGGTAGCAATTTGTGATTGAGAAGACTTTGTGAGATTACCAAGTACTGAGGATCTGGTGTCTTGATTAGTGGGATCACCTTGTTGATAGACAGTGACGCCCTCACCTTGTTGATAGACAGTGACACCCTCTTGGCTTCTCCAGACAGGATCTGGCTGCACGTGAGACTCACGCGCTTGCTACAGTGGGCTACAGTCGTCTTCTTCACCCAGCCGCCAGATAAACGGGCCATTTGACCCGCATCAGAACCCGATTCAATCCCTGCGATAAACTAACTAATTTCTTCAATTAATCATTCAGATGGACTCGCAACATACTTAATTAAAGGTCTGTGTCACTCATTCAAGTCGACACAGCCCCAAACCAACTCAATTGAACATGGGTCCTAATCGGGTTCGAAGTTCCAATTCATCACATATGCATTGTTTTTCTTCAATTGATTAGCTATGAAGCTTCATAGACTCACCCTCAAGATGATTGGGAACTCAATTTCACAAGAACTTACCTCCACGACCACGACTCCAAGCTCGATTTTGCTGAACTTCGTCGTCCCTGCCCATGGCTCCCAGGGCCTTCCAGCTTCGTCCTATCGATCTGGATCAACTAAGTGAGGTCCCAGAAGGCTGAATTGAGCCTTAAAATGTCTTGGGTTGGCCTACATTTCGAGTTCAGATTTTGAATTGCTCAAACACGGTTTCGGGTTCCAGAGCTCAATTTCCACTCAACTCATCAGTTTCTCCTTTCTAACTCCTCTCTCTAGTTCTCACTGCCTCTCCGTCCCTCTCAACGTCTCAGAAAGGTTCAAACAGAGCCAATTAATCCACCCAACCCGACCAGTGCTCTGTTCAAAATTCTCGAGGGAAATAAACAATGGCCCGTGCACCGCCTGCTCAGTTCAATGCCACCACCCAGTTGCAAACTTCAACTCCACTCCACTCACAACTAAACACACCCGTGCCTGAGCCCCTGTCTATGTCCCTCACACAACTGTATAAACAATCCCCGCACCGTGCACGCTCATGTCCAGGCTCTGCTTCTTTTTCAATTCCCAGCACCTGCACTTATTCCCCGCACACACACACACACATGCTCTGTCCTTCACAACACACACAGTACACTCACTCACACCCCAAAGCCACTAACCAAAGAAAAATAATCCCCTGGGCAGACCACCCAAGCACGGTGGTTTCAGCCCCCTGCTTCCCGGTTTCAAAATAATGTCCCTGTGCGATTTTACAGATTTGCCCTCGGGCACAAAATTACGGAAATGCCCCTCACGCACCTAGACCCGTAACTCGGCCAATCGAACTCCGATCGACGCGTGCCGCCTGTCGTTGTACTCAGGGCATCGAGACCTTCCTAATGGTCCTTGGCCCTCGGCCATCGAACCTCCCGATCAAAAAGTCAACATTTTCCCTTATTTCGTCCAAATTACGAAAATGCCCTTGGATATCCGAACGTCATAACTTTCACCACGAACGTCAGAATCGAACGTGCCACCTGTCTATGAACTCGTGACGTCCCAAACTACGTCACGGTCATCGGTCAAAGTCCATTTGACCGTCCGAGTAAAAAGTCAACGTTTTACCCACGACTAGGGGCAAAACGGTCATTTTTACAACGTTCGTCCGGTTCCGCCCAACTAATCACCAATTAACCCCGTTAATCATGATTAGTTACTCATCTAAACCCGAATTCCGGGATGGTTCGTTACAATCTTCCCCCCTTAAAGAATTTCGTCCCCGAAATTCCAACCGATCAAAACTCAACCGTTCCTCCCTCCTAAAACCAGTTTCGTTCTCAAAATTTCCAATTATCCTCATTTCACATCCACCCCGTGGAAAACATTTCGTCCTCGCAACACGTGTACACCCGTACACCAACTACTCATCTGTACTCAAACGTCCCATTACCATCTCATGTCGTACCGACCACACTCGTCCACCTCGAGTGAAAATGATCACTTGATGTCTGCTCCCACTAGGAGTCACCAAATCTCACTTGTCAGTCCGTGCTGACGCTACCAGCCAAACGGTCACCACTAAACCTCCCTAGGAAAGCAGCAATCAACAGCCAATTGGTGTCACATAAAGTTGCGTAAGATCAATAACATGATCTCATCTCGCAGGGCAAGCCCAACCCTGCGGCACATATCAAGCTCAAAGTCCAGTTCACACAAATCCCAAGTGCGTCGGAACTAAGCCGAATGCCAACACGTACAACCAAACCACTGGTACCTCCCACGTACCGTCACTAAATACCACTCGGCCTGCCTGGTACCCATCCTCGCACACCGTACAGGGTACGTACATCCATTTCCAACAAGTCCATTACAAGGTTCACAGTCAACCACAACCTGACACTGGGGTTTCTTGTCCAATCTCATACTAGACAGATCAATCATTCTAACTCATCATCCATTCTAGATCCCATGGTTACCTGACCAGTAACACAACATCAACTCCCAAACACGTCATCTAAGATGTACCGATCCATGCACGCTCACCAAGGCGTGTACAGTCATGCCGAATGGGCATCTAATCTCATTCACAAATACCGAGGCGCACCAACCCCGAATCTATCGGATACCCGCTCAAACGGTTACCACATCACTTCTGATTGACTTCGAAAAGAAGCCAATCCCAATCGTACATATCTACAACTGACCAATTAGACCCTGTTGGATACCCACTCATCCACAGGTTAAGCCTCGAGACAAATCATAACCGTTCCCACTCGCTCGAGTATGGATTAACTTCGAAGAGAAGTTCGGTCCAACTATTCCCATATCCAAACATTTATGACATAGCGATAAGCTCTTCACCTGGCCTGATCAAGGCGATCACAGTTCAAATTCGTTACCACGTCACCCGACTGGTAACACCGCGATCCTAGGTCGTCGCCACGTCCAAGGCCCACAACCTCATCATCCAGATCCACCTAGGATCCACACATGCTCACAGCTAGCAATCCACCTGGAACCCGATCGTAGGGTCTTACACCCTCTAGAATTCTTGTCAACCACATAACACCCCTCAACTATTCTCACATCCCATCATTCACTCAACACGTAACACATCCACTCTGTGGATCCCCTCCATTTACCTCACATCGATCCCTGCCACTCCACCTAGGAGAGACCAAGGATGATCCAATACGATGTCGCCAACATCCATCCTATGTGAGTGCAACACAACTCTCTCTGCACCCACCGTACCAAATATCCAACATCGTCTGCCAGGGCAGAAGGTAAGAAGTCAACCTCGATGACTTCAAAATACCAATCACCAATGATTTTCCTCAGGTTCCAAACATACCGTTTATCCACTAATCTCTTATCACCTCATCACTGTTGGGACTTATCCCAATACCTCACAATCTTCGCTGGACCCTATCCAGTCCATAAGTCAACCACTACTGAATCTCAATTACCAACGCACGCTCAACATGGCAGAGTCACACCCCAACTCGTGGCTCATCACAATCTCACTCACCGATACTAGCACCAGTACTAGTACCAGCACCAATATACAATCATCCGCACTAGCACACCATGTGCAAAGTGGGTAGCCCTGGATCTCCGCTCATACCGAGCGACGATCCCGCATCATTCCTCGTGCTCCACAACTATGGGTAACACCATTAGGACAATCCACATCTCGACTCCTCCAGGGTCAAATCTCATACCCAACAGATCATGTCATCACTGACATACCCAGTCCCCGAGCAATATCCAATGCTCAACCACTTTCTATACGACCAATAGGGCCTAAGAGTTAATACAATTGCCCAAAAATGCTGCCTTCCAGCCACTGGTCTCGTTCGTCCTTGCGACCTACGCAATTCTATGTCCAACAAATCGCAGTTCACAATGTACCCTACCCGACATCTGACCCTCAAACCAGGGTCAATCTCACCCGAGATCTAACACGAGGTCCCAAACACCCTCGCCTACTCGTCTCACTACCAGGTCGCGCACGAGGCTTACGCTCCGGAGGCATGACATGGCAACAGAATCAGCAACCTAGCGCTCTGATACCAAAATTGACAGGACCGCCCCCGAAAAGGGCATTGTTAACCGTGCCCGGTCCTGCTCCCGTCTGGAAAGACGACTAAAATCCCCAAGTTACACTCAGTACGTGCCAGACCAGGGATAGCCACACGTGCGTACTCATGCCTCCGCCTCACGATCAGCCTCGAGCAATGCGCCACGAACTGGAGGGTCAATAAAAACCAAAAGGTGTGAGTGGACAAAAATAAATCAGCTTATAAAAACAGTTACAAAAGACGTTTTTACCCTCCGCGTAAAACCAATGCATGCATACAAAAATCATTTCGCAATCAGTTAACATTTTCAACATAAGAAAAACCGTGTATCAAATTTCACATAAGGAAAACTCGTAAGAAACTCAAAATCCTTTTTCCTTTCTCAACCATCAGGTCTTAGCCCGTAATCATAAACATCGGGCCCCAGCCCAAAACCACGAATCAAAACCAAATGCACAACATGATCCAAAACCATCAATCACATACCGGGCCACTGCCCAACTCAACCGAAACATCAGAAATCATCAATAAACCACAAGTCAATCATTTTGCTGGATATCAAGTGCGCCCGAGTCTTTAAACTCAAACCATCCGCATAATCAGGCCTTCCCGGGATATCAACGAGTCTTTAAACTCATAACATAATCAATAGGCCTCGGGGGTATCATAATAACCGAGTCTTTAAACTCACGAGTCTTTAAACTCATTAAGGGCCCTCCCCCGTCATCAATTAACCGAGTCTTTAAACTCAAAACGTGCTCCAGCAATAGGACCCGGGTCTTTAAACCCAAACAGTTTTCAACGGGTCTTTAAACCCCAAATCATTTAACAATCACAACAACGCGGGATCCATCCCGAAATCACATTTTCACAACGGGACTCATGGTCCAAATTTCCACATTCAATTTCTCAAATCATACTTCACAAACATAATCAAATTATCATTAAACACGGGGCATGTATAATCATACCAAATCATTTTATTAAATCCTTTTCCATTCCAGAATTCGAATTCGCAATAATGATTCCGTAAGCCGGCATCCGGAAACATCATCCCGAACCCAAACCAAGAATCCACTTTCAATTTTCGAAGATCGTTCTCTCGTTAATCAAAGTTACTTTTATGCCCCGAGCATCACGCCCGAAACCACCTTTTTCAAAATCCATTTTTAATTCATTGAAATCACTTCATTTCTCAAATCTCATTATCAAGACATCAAAACCACAATTAAATTACCAAAATTACGACCAAATCACAACATACTCGAAATCTCGCAAAACGTGCCAAACCGTGACATTCTCGAAATACGTGTCAAAATCGTAAATCATACTCTCATTCATATTCAAAACATTATTAAAATATGACACGTACAATTCATGTTGGGTCAAATCACAATACGCAAAATCTCGAAAACCGCAGAAATCTCAAAATCCCGTAACACGTGCAAATCCGCAGAAATCTCGAAAACCGTGTCAACACCGTGAGTCACACTCACAATCATAAATAGCATTCATAAGACATTATACACACAAAATATGCAAATTCATTTGTTAAACCATCATCAAGCATAAGAGTGACTATAGTCTCGAAATACGTGTAATTTCGTATGTATAGCAAAATACGTATAAATACGGGAATCGAAATCAATCACCATTCATAATCATAATCATGGAAATCAGAGAACTATTTATGCATGCATTAAATTTTGAAAGCAACGTCCACTCACACACCATTCTTAAGGCTCGGTTTCGCGCCGCACGCAGGCCCGTAATTTCCGATATTTCCAGAAATTCCAAATCCTGTCCGAAAACATACTTTAGTGTCACTAAGGACTTAGACAACAACATACTAATTTCCCATAATTTTCCGGGAATCAATCACTAATTACAAACGTAACATAAATCTTCGGACCCTCGAAACCACATCGAAACGGTGTCCGATAAATTCGAAACCAATGCTAAAATGTTAGTTACGTTGTGTAGAACAGAAGTCGTTTTGAACTCACCTTGAAAAACCGTCCCACGCGCCCTCACGCGCCTGCTACAGTGGGCTACAGTCTTCTTCTTCACCCGGCAGCCTGATAAACGGGCCATTTGACCCGCGTCAGAACCCGATTCAATCCATGCGATAAACTAACTAATTTCTTCAATTGATCATTCAGATGGACTCGCAACATACTTAATTAAAGGTCTGTGTCACTCATTCAAGTCAACACAGCCCCAAACCAACTCAATTGAACATGGGTCCTAATCGAGTTCGAAGTTCCAATTCATCACATATGCATTGTTTTTCGTCAATTGATTAGCTATGAAGCTTCATAGACTCACCCTCAAGATGATTGGGAACTCAATTTCACAAGAACTTACCTCCACGACCACGACTCCAAGCTCGATTTTGCTGAACTTCGTCGTCCCTGCCCATGGCTCCCAGGGCCTTCCAGCTTCGTCCTATCGATCTGGATCGACTAAGTGAGGTCCCAGAAGGCTGAATTGAGCCTTAAAATGTCTTGGGTTGGCCTACATTTCGAGTTCAGATTTTGAATTGCTCAAACACGGTTTCGGGTTCCAGAGCTCAATTTCCACTCAACTCATCAGTTTCTCCTCTCTAACTCCTCTCTCTAGTTCTCACTGCCTCTCCGTCCCTCTCAACGTCTCAGAAAGGTTCAAACAGAGCCAATTAATCCACCCAACCCGACCAGTGCTCTGTTCAAAATTCTCGAGGGAAATAAACAATGGCCCGTGCACCGCCTGCTCAGTTCAATGCCACCACCCAGTTGCAAACTTCAACTCCACTCCACTCACAACTAAACACACCCGTGCCTGAGCCCCTGTCTATGTCCCTCACTCAACTGTATAAACAATCCCTGTGCACCGTGCATGCTCATGTCCAGGCTCTGCTTCTTTTTCAATTCCCAGCACCTGCACTTGTTCTCCCCACACACACACACATGCTCTGTCCTTCACAACACACACAGTACACTCACTCACACCCCAAAGCCACTAACCAAAGAAAAATAATCCCCTGGGCAGACCACCCAAGCATGGTGGTTTCAGCCCCCTGCTTCCCGGTTTCAAAATAATGTCCCTGTGCGAATTTACAGATTTGTCCTCGGGCACAAAATTACGGAAATGCCCCTCACGCACCTAGACCCGTAACTCGGTCAATCGAACTCCGATCGACGCGTGCCGCCTGTCGTTGTACTCAGGGCATCGAGACCTTCCTAATGGTCCTTGGCCCTCGGCCATCGGACCTCCCGATCAAAAAGTCAACATTTTCCCTTATTTCGTTCAAATTACGAAAATGCCCTTGGACATCCGAACGTCATAACTTTCACCACGAACGTCGGAATCGAACATGCCACCTGTCTATGAACTCGCGACGTCCCAAAATACGTCACGGTCATCGGTCAAAGTCCATTTAACCGTCCGAGTAAAAAGTCAACGTTTTACCCACGACTAGGGGCAAAATGGTCATTTTTGCAACGTTCGTCTGGTTCCGCCCAACTAATCACCAATTAACCCCGTTAATCATGATTAGGTACTCATCTAATCCCGAATTCTGGGATGGGTCGTTACATTCTAGCCGCTGTTCGGTGTTCTTTATGAATAATATTCCATTGTTTTCATCCACTTTCGGAATCACAAGCTATTCTTGAGTTCCGAAAGTGTAACTTTATTCCCTTTACTTAAATTCTTGTTATTGTTTTGGTTTTACTTATAATTCAACATATGTGTTGGTATTTTCTTTCTAACATTTGTAAGTAAGAATGCTGTCAGGACCCAACCCTCCTCGGCTAGGACCCGACTCATCTAGCATCATATTGTCCGCTTTGGTCCTCGCCCTCACGGTTTTGTTTTTAGGAGCTCATGGTGCAACTTCCCAGGAGGTCATCCATCATGGAATTGCACCAGCCTCAACTCGCTTAACTTTGGGGTTCCAATCCCCCCCCCCCCCCCCCCCCCCAAAGCCACTTGAGCTCCCAAAAGGCCTAGTGCTAGATAGGTGTGTGCTTACACCTTTAAGGCACACCACCATCCTCTCCCAGACCACTCCCCCTCGCAGGAATGTGAGATTGTTCACCGTTCCCTCCAGGACACGGGTCTTACAATCCACCCCTCTTAGGGCCCAGCGTCCTCGCTGGCACACTTCCCGATTGGGGACTGGCTCTGATACCAAATTGTCAGGACCCGACCCTCCTCGGTCAGGACCCGACTCATCTAGCACCATATTGTCCGCTTTGGACCTCGCCCTCACGGTTTTGTTTTCGGGAGCTCATGGTGCAAATTCCTAGGGGTTCACCCATCATGGAATTGTACCAGCCTCAACTCGCTTAACTTTGGGGTTCCAATCCCCCCTAAAGCCACTTGATCTCCCAAAAGGCCTAGTGCTAAATAGGTGCGTACCTACACCTTTAAGGCACACCACCATCCTCTCCCAGACCATTCCCCCTCGCAGGAATGTGAGATTGTTCACCGTTCCCTCCAGGACACGGGTCTTACAAATGCAATCTACATGTGTTTTACTTTTTGAATTTCTTTTACTTCATATGTTTTAGTGCTTAAACTTCAATTCTAAGCTAAGTGTTTATGACTGTTGTTCGGTGCACTTAGTAGAAAATTGAAGAGATCTAAATGTTTGACACACATTTAAATCAATAACGTAAGGTGAATCGTATTATAAGTGTTTATGACCGTTGTTCGGTGCATTTATAATATTGAAAAATGTATGCATATATTTGAGATGATTAAGGTATGATTTTGTGATTGGTTCAATATGAGCATTATGTTAGAGTGTTGGTAAAAATATGTGTTTGAAGAAAGTTCACTTGCACAAAAGTTAAAGTAGAAGTAGAATTAAGTTCTTAATTATTTTTACTTATTTTCTTTATTATATGATTACAATCTTTCAACCCCCCATTTAATTCTTTATTCTTTAATTCATTTATTATTTAATTATTTAATTATTTAATTATTTAATTATTTAATTATTTAATTCATTATTCTTTTTAACTAACATATTATTAATGTTCCCTAATTTCCCCGGTTAAGAATGATGCCTATTTACCAATACTACATCTACACAAAAAGGGTTTAAATTGCATAAAACCCAAATTACGTATTTAATTTAATGCGTAGTTTGAGCATTATCACTGAGAATCTGGTGTCTTGATTAGTGGGATCACCTTGCTGATTGACGGTGATGGTCTTCTCTTCAGTAAGCTCAGAGTGCAAGTCGCAAAGCAATAACAGATGCTGCTTTTAAGTCTCTTCTTTACTTTTAGAATTTCAAGTTTGCTTATTTAGCATTGAACTCTTTTCTTAATATACTTTTTTTTTGTTCTTCCTTTGATTATTTTTCTTCCATATTGAGCTACCCCTGATGGTTTTCAATGATTTAGTGGGTCTATGTTATTCAAAGCCTTGGGTTGTTTATGATTTGTTTCAAATTGTAGAAAATTTCTCCTTTTTTCATGAAATTTGTGACTCTTTTAACGGATGTATCATGAAATTTCTGGGGTTTTTTTTTAATAATTCGTTTGTCTTTTTTTTTTCCTGAAAATACCTCTTTATTAACTAAACACGAGTAGAAACCCTAACATCCTTAGCGAGAAGGTTAAACAGCCAAGTTGGTTCCAGACCGGCCCAAACATGGTACCCACTCATACACTTGACATGGTTAGCAATAACACGTGCTACCATGTTACACGCCCTAGGGACAAATTGGAAAGTAATCGACAAAAATGACACACAAAGTACATAGATATCATGAAGGATGTTGGTAAGAGTACCATCAGTTCCATTCTTGCATAACAATTGAATCAGCTGTAGTGAGTCAGATTCCACAATTACAGTAGTATGGCCAGCCGTCACACAAGACTACAACCCTGAACGAACAGCCAAAGCTTGCGCCTGAAGAGCCGACGAACATGCAATCATACCAGCCCCCCCAGCCCCCTCGAAGGAACCTAGCCGTGATCGTAGAACCCAGCCGTAAGCCCCCTTGTGTATGCCCATAGACCAAGCTCCATCACAATTGAGTTTGGGGACTCCGGGGATGGGTCGCTGCCAACCTTGGCCCTGCACGCTCAGACAAGGCCCCGCTGTTTCACCCATAACCACCTCACCAACCACAGCCCCGTCAATTCTGGCCTTAGAGAACTCTGATATCTGTCGAAAAAACAACTCTAGAGCTGTGGCCGGAGATTGTAAAGTATGCTTAAAGCACTGTTCATTACGTGCTTTCCAAATCCGCCAACAACCAAAGGCAGGCATCTGGAAAATATTCCATGCATCCTCTTTGCTATCATATTTGACTTCAAGAGCGCGCCAACAGTCACGAAACGAAAGGCTCTGAAGAGTATCAGTCACCAGTTGGAGCGGTCCTCCATACCAGAAAGTTTGAGCAAACTGACAAGTGAAAAAGAGGTGGGACTCGGACTCCTCCTCATCCCCACATAACTGACACACCGTCTCCACATTTACTCGTCGAAGGGCCAGATTCTGACGGGTAGCAATATATCCACGACAGCAAGTCCAAAAAAAGTGCCTGATTTTGTATGGTACGTTCATGCTCCAAATGTGTTTCCAGATGCGTTGCTGACCATTGACCGTACTAGTCTCCCCACTATCTCTTCCAAATAACTCACCATTACGACACAGCTCCGTAGCCAATAAATACCCAGAGTGAACATTATATCGACCATTCGTCGAGAAGTGCCCAACATAACGGTCAGAACACCCATACTTACTTAACGGAATAGAGCAAATAGCATTGGTTTCCTCCTCATCAAACAAATTCGCCACCAGGCTATATAACCATGTATGACTAATAGGGCAAATCAACTCATTAACCAAATGTGGAAGGTTTGGATTAACAGATTTTACCTTAAAAGGCCGGCCAACTGGAAGCCATGGGTCCGACCGAGTGTGAATTAGGGTCCCATCCCCTACATGCCAACGAAGGTCCGACTTCAGTATACGCAACCCCTTCAAGATGCCCTTCCAACCCAATGAGAACCCCGCCACATCCTTAGCTTCCAGAATTGTGGTCTCACTATGGTACTTTGCTTGTAATAACCTCGCCAGAAGGGATGAGGGTTGATCCAATAGCCTCCATCCTATTTTGGTAAGCATGGCTAGATTGAAGACCTTAATGTCCTGGAAGCCCAATCCCCCAGCATCTTTTGGAACCGTGAGTCTCTCCCAAGCAGCCCAATGCATACCACGTTGTAGTTGTTGCTTACCCCACCAGTACCGGGCCAATATCCGCTCAATATCCTTACAGACCCCCACCGGAAGTTGGAAACATGACATGGCATAATTAGGGAGAGCCAGAGCGATAGACTTAATAAGAACCGCTTTCCCAGCCTTGGAAAGAAACTGTTCGGACCAACCTAGGGCCTTCGCCTCCACTTTATTTCGAATATCTTCAAACACTATCTTCTTTGAATCCCCAAAGTCGGCTTGAAGACCCAGATATTTTCCAAACTCCACTTTAACACGGACACCTAGCACCCCAACAATCTGGTCTTGCAAGAGAGGAGGACAGTCTGCACTGAACACCACATAACTCTTCTCAAAATTTATTTTCTGGCCCGAACACAACTCATACAGTTGTAATATGTCTTTCAAACACACTGCCCCTGCCAACGTAGCTTTGGAGAATAGGACCGAGTCATCTGCAAAAGAAAGGTGGGTGACACAGAAAGCACTAGGTGCAACAGGGATTCCCCGTAGGGCTCCTATCTCAGTCTTCCTACGAATAAGAGCTGACAAGCCTTCTGCACATAGAACAAAAAGGAAAGGAGATAGAGGGTCACCTTGCCGCAGTCCTCTAGAAGGTCGGAATACCTCAATAGGGGATCCATTCATAAGGGCACTGAACGACGTCGTAGTGATACATTCTTTGATCCAATGACAAAAAACCGGGTGAAAGCCCAGCCTTGCCATAACCTCCAATAGGAAATCCCATTCCACTCTATCGTAGGCCTTCGACATATCCAATTTAAGCATCATATCCTCACCATTGTTACCCCGTTTCTTTCTAATTGTATGCAGCAACTCATGTACCACGAGAACATTGTCTGTAATTTGTCGTCCCGACACAAAAGCACTTTGAGAATCACTAATCACCTTCCCCATCAAACCTTTCAGTCGGTTGGTAAGAACCTTGGCAATAATTTTATAAATGACATTGCATAAGGAAATACGACGAAATTGTGTCATGTTCATCGGGCTAGCAACCTTAGGGAATAAAGCCAAGTGTGTGAAATTAAACTGTCTCAACATATATCCAGTCTGAAAGAAGTGCAAAACAGCATAGATTACCTCATTTCCAAGTAGGCCCCAATGTTTATGGTAGAAGCTCGCAGTAAAGCCATCAGGACCCGGGGATTTTATAGGATGTATCTGCACACGTGCTCTCCGAACCTCCTTGTGTGTGAATGGTTGAATCAAAGTCGCATTTTCTGAGGTAGAAACCCTCATTTCAATGCAATTTGTGACTTCCTGGAATTGGGAAGGCAGTGAGGTTGTGAAAAGGTCCTTAAAGAAACCGTTAGCAATCACCCCCAATTCCTCCTCCTTGTCTATCCAAATTCCCTCACTATTGTAGAGACCCCGGATACGATTAAACCGTCGTCGCTTCACAGTTTTTGCATGGAAAAATCTAGTATTTTTATCCCCCTCATTCAACCAGTGCACCCGAGACTACAGCTTCCAATAAATTTCCTCATCCATCACGGCTTTCTTGAGTTCTTCCTCTAGCCCCTTCATCCGTGGGCCATCAAAACACACCGTTTGGTAACATCCATTGAGCTAGTCCTTTAATTTTTGATCAGTTTCTAGGAGTTGCACCCTTCCTTTCTTTTTCCAGTGCACCAGACCTCTACGGACAATTTTTCATAAAACTGGAGGAGTACGGACAACTAGAACAGAAAAGAGGAATTATATATGAAAGTAAGGAAACTTTATCACTTTGTTCTCTAGTACAATATATCTTTCTTTTCTGGAGAATCGAAGTACAAACCTTTGACCATGCATAGGTAAACATTTATATATGTCTTTTTTTGTTTAAATTCTTATATATAATTTCTTTTCTTTTTTCTCCAGGAATTTACTTTATTGACTGTTCAAATTTTTTCTTGGAGTTCTTTTCAGTTTCAGACAATTTTGGTTTCAGTTCGTACGCTAGTATTTTGCTTTCAAAATTATTTATAAACTATCTTACAAATTGTGCAATATAACAAAACAACTAAAATTTTTTGTTCTCTTATGATCCTATATAATTAATTTACACTTTTTTTTAATTAGTAGTGTTTGGCTGGACAGTGAAATTACGCAATATTTAGAGAATTTTTTGAATTTATAAAATTTCGTTTTGTCAAATTGTTTCAAATTGTTTGATTTGCTCCTTCGATTTATTTAAATTCAAATGAAATTGCTTAAAAGTTGAGTTTGTTAAGTGATTTGAAATATATTGTTTGCTATTTGTTTCCCAGTTAAGATATCACGGCATTGTTTTGAGATTTCTAATTTCAAATAAATTTGGTCATAATACAACCAGCTAACTCACTTAACCGATGTTAGTCTGTTTATATTTTCCTATAGCCCAAGTATCATATTTTCTTCGAATGATATTTTCTTCGATTGCTATCTCTTTTTCTTTTAAGATTTTATTTTTCAGTTTATTAATGTGCGTAATTTCCTCCCATCTATCACTTTATTTGTTTATATGAGCACTAATTAAGCAAAAAGCAGAAAGGAATATCATTTGAAAGAGAATTTAACCTTCCATATCTCACTTTGCTATATTTTGTTTCCCATCAATTGATCTAAATCTTTATACAATTATGCGACTTACCCTGTTATTGAACTAATTGTAGTTCTGAAAAGTTTGGTTATGAATTGATTTTGTTTTTACAGATAGATAAATGATATTTGAATGTAATGACGCGTGCAAATTGGTTGATCCAAACCAATTGTTTGATAACAGTTCTCAATATTGGATTCTCTGAGTTGTTTATGAACTTTTCAATGTTGTGTTTTTGCAAGGTATATACGTACATTTTTGTTTGATCAAAGTTGTTAATGGATTTTTTCAACAGATAACTATTGGAAATTGAAGGCATTGATGGGTTTGATAGACAATATCCGAAAAAAAATTTGAGTACGAAGATATTCTCAATTCTATGAATTTGTAGTCTGGATCAATTTGATTGAATTGGGTCCGATACAAATTGCTATAATAATGAAATTGTTGTTCCAAAATAGAAAGTGGTGATTAGTGGTCACTGGCCTCTGCGCATTTATAATATTTTGATGCTTCCTTGTTGCATGATCTGATTATTTGGACATCTTCCAATTATTCCACCAACTGTTATGTGGATTCAGTTCAATTTCTTCTATGTCTATGTGTTCATACCATATCGGCCCAGACCGAGCTTGAAGTCCATACTGACTACAGGCCCAGTCCATTGCCAAAACAGTACTAATTCGGATCAATCTTGGAGGCCCAGCCCTCTGTCCGGCTCGGCATGTCGGCCAAGACCGACCTAGAGGCCCAACCCTCTTCTGACACCATGCCACTGGCCGACTCTGGAGGCCCAGCCCCTGTCGGTCGGTGAGTCGGCCCAGACTGACCGATCGGCCCAATACTGCCGCCTAGCACAAGCCCAAGGGATCCAGGCCCACTCATGCGAACAAACCCTAGTCGGGTCTGGATGACACCTCCACGTGTCAGTCCCACAGCGAATTGACATTTGTCCCACATCGGAAAAATACAAATATTATATTCAACACACCGTACAAAGGGGGTCCATTTGTCGTACAAAGGTAACTAAGCAATTTACTGTTCACTACTACTTTTACAGTATACTTTCCATCACCCACTCTACACCTTAGACCGACCACTGACTTGGGCGTCGGAGTACCTTTGGGACGGTACCACACCGGTACCTATACTCTGACCGACCGACCAGTTTCCTTCATTTTTAGGTCTACACAGGGCACGTGGCAGAGTATCATTCGTTCTTTAAGTTGGCACATTTTGTGCATCAACACTATGCAAATTTTTATATGGTGTTATTTATTTTACATGATCATGTTTGGTATATAACAAATGAGATATAGTTAACTAAATTCTAGAATCTTCTAGTTCTTAAAAGACTTTTGATTTTGACAGTGGATGCGAAGAATTTGATTATTGGTTTGCTTTTACGTTGATTTAATTAGATCTACAAAATTAAGTACTTGTCATACATTTTTTAATATAAATTTTGTATGTGATGCATGACAGGACCGTCCCCTGAGGAACATTGATAACCGTGTCCGGTCCTACTCCCGTCTGACAAGTCAGCTGAAGTTCCCAAATTACCCTCAGCACTTGTCAAACAAGGGATAACCGCACCTGTGCCCACTCATGCCTCCACCTCTCGATCGGCCTCGATCATCGCACTATGACCTGTATAAAAACATAAAAAGTGTGAGTGGATGAAAATAAATCAGTTTATAAAACATGTTACAGAAAAGACATTTATACCCTCCACGTAAAACCAATGCATGCATTCGAAAAGCATTTCATACTCCATTTCATTTCCAATACAAGAAAACCGTGTATGAAAACCAAAATCATTTTCTTTTCTCAAAGGTCGGGCCTTAGCCCGGAACCATAAACACAGGGCCTCAGCCCAAAACCATGAATCAAAATCCAAGTACGAGAATATAGCCCAAAAATCCATAAAGCCATGTAAACTGAGCCATTACCCAACACATCTGGAAACATCGAAAATCAACAGTAAACCACAAGTCAATCAATCTGATGGATCTCAATCACCTAGTCTTTAAACTCACATATATCAGGCCTTCCCGGGATATCAACGAGTCTTTAAACTCAAAATACGATCAATAGGTCTCGGGGGATATCGCAATAACCGAGTCTTTAAACTCAAAACATATCAATCAAGGGCCCTTCTCCGTCACATCAATCAACCGGGTCTTTAAACCCAAAACCAGATCCAGAAATAGTACCGGGTCTTTAAACCCAAAACCATGTGTAAATCATAGAATATCCAGAATCCATCGTAATCCAATTTCCCAAACCAAATCCGAAATCATATTTAATCAAAAAGGGACACATGTCCGAATTTCACGTTCAAATCCCAAATCACACTCACAAATCATAATCAAAACATCATCAAAACATGATACGTACAAATCATATAAAATCATCCACCAAACCATCATCAAAGTATAACATAAATCGTATTCTCGAAAAACGTGCAATTACGTATTGCATATCGAAATGCGTGTAAATACGGAAGTCGTAAGTACCATAATCATAAGCATATAAATCATATATAGAAAGCATAGAAAACAATTATGCATGCATTGCAATTTGGAAAGTAAAGTCCACTCACACACCGTCCAAACGGCCCGCTTCCGAGCTGCATGTTTTTCCGTAAATTCCGAAAATCATAATTTCTGTCGAAAATCATTATCGAGGGTCACGAACACTTCAATATACTTCATATAATTTTCCCCAATTTTTCTGGAATTTAAATATGTATTTTAAACGTATACGAAAACTTCGGATACATTGAACACTATCGAAACGATATCCGATTTCCTCGAAACTAGTGCTAAAATGTTCGTTACATTAAAAGAAGTAAGTTTCATGTTAAACTCACCTTTATATTCGGTCTCACGAGCCCCCACATGCCACCGTGAGTGGCTGCGCGTGAAGCTCACGCGCCAGCTACAGTACGAGTTACTGTTCATCATCCCAACCCGTTTTGTAACGACCCGTCCCAAATTCCAGGATTAGATTAGTGACTAATCACAATTAGTGAGGCTAATCTGTGATTAGTTGGGCGAAATCGGACGAACGATGCGAAATGACCGTTTTGCCCCTAGTGGTGGCAAAATGTTGACTTTTCAATCGGGCGGTCAAATGGACTTTGACCGATGACCGTGACATATTTCGTGACGTCACGAGTTCATAGACAGGTGGCACGTTCAATTCCGACGTTCGGGGAGGAAGTTATGACGTTCGGAAGTTTAGGGGCATTTTGGTAATTTTGGTTAAATGGGGTCAAATGTTGACTTTTTGACCGGAAGGTCCGATGGCCGAGCGCCAAAGACCGTTACGTAGATAAGGACGATACGAATCCGTAGACAGGCGGCACGTCGAATTCGGACGTTCGACGACGAAGTTACGGTTCACGGAAGTTCCCAGTTACTATTCACAATGGCACGTTTTACGTGACAAAAAGTGCAGTTTGTCTTTAGTGGGCCCAGTTGCTTTTTAGCAACCAATGGATGAGTGACAAGTGTCACTCATCCACTGGACAACATATTACATACATGCACTTCACCGTGCATTTTCATTTTCTTCGTTCAAACACAACCCACCCGATCTCACCATTTTCTCTCATTCCCGTGCAACCCAAACCCAGCCAACCATCACCCATGACCAGGCAGAGGACCAGGGAGATCGAGGGAGCTGAGGTGGCCGGCCTGGAGGCCTGAACCGCCGCCCACGGCGGCGAGAGGAGGAGAAACCCGATCGGGTACCCGGTAAGCCCATTTTTCCTTATTTTTCGATGTGAGCATTATGGTTGGTTTTAAATGATTAGGGAATGATTATTAGGATACTAGGAAGGTTTTAAGGGGGTTTTGGTGGTGGTTGACGGCCGAGCAGCCGTGTAGGCTGATCTGGAAAAATCGAACCATGAGGTTCAAATTGGACCGGTCGGATTTCGTAGGTTTTAGGTTGTTTAGTTAATTAGGATTGATAGGAAATGAAGAAATAGGAATTTAGGAGTTGGAATGGAAGCAAACGGACCAAAAATGAGGGAGAAGGAGACCTGGACCGGTTACGCCGGTCCAAGTTGCAGGAAAAACCGGACCGGCCGGCCCAGACCGGCTGTGCGAGGTTGACGGTGGTGACGTGGCATGATGACGTGGCACCTGTCAGATTGTCAGGTGACGTGGACCACTCATCAGCCGACACGTGTCACATGTCAGTGCACAGTCAGCACTGACATGTCAGTGATGTGGCCCAATCAGGGGCTGACACGTGGCACTGACGTGGACCAGTGCCGTGATGACACGTGGCACATGTCAGACTGCCATCTGTCAGATGACGTCATACTGACGTCAGCGATGACGTCAGCAGGTACTGTAGCAGGCGCGTGAAGCCCACGCGCAGCCACTTCAGGCGGCGCGTGAGGGCGCGTGGCAGAGAATCTGGGGAAGGTTCCAACATACGAAATCATCTATTCGATGTAACGAACATTTTGGGACTGGTTTCGTGTCAATCGGACACCGTCTCGATATGTTTCGGGGCATCGGAAGGTTTAGGTTCGGTTTTAAAAATAGTTAAAAATACGGAAAAATTACGGGGCTTTAGTGGGAGGTTAATTAAGTAGTTAGTAACCTTCTATTACGATTTGGACAGGTTTGGGAGTCCCGGTGACGGTGATCGGCTCGGGGAGCCGTATGGCACGCAAATCGAGGTGGCTGCTCGGACGGTCTGTGAGTGGACCTTGTTTTCTAAATTGGTGCATGCATAAATGTTTATTATATGTTTTATTACTTGTTTGATGATGCCATGGGTGCATTTGTATGTGGTTACGTATAAGCACGTGTTTTGAGGTTTCAGCCTTATACGGTGCTTATACGGGTCTGTATTTCTTTATTGGTTTTAATGAAATGGTTTTGGATTTATAAAAGGATATACTCGGGTATGAGACCCATTTGGTTTGGTCTCGGGCATATGACCTCAGATTCCGGGCACGTGCCCAGTTGATGTCCTATGTTCGGGTACGAGACCCAAGCTACTTTACGGTTTTGATTTCAGGTCAGGGAACCTTAAATGGATTTCCCGGTTCATGGCGGTTTATGGGAACCGACATGAACTCTTAATATGGTATCATGGTTCATGACGGTTTATGGGAACCAGCATGAACCCTTGTTGGTTACTACGGTACATGACGGTTTGTGGGAACCGGCATGAACCTTTGTCAGGTCATTCTGGTTCTTGACGGTTTATGGGGACCGGCATGAACCCTGGTTATGTTATTACGGTACATGACGGTTTATGGGAACCGGCATGTTAACTGATTATGGATATTATGGATCATGACGGTTCAGGGGAACCGGTCATGAATGTTTATGTTATGTATATATATGTTCATCTACCTTCCTTTACTTCTATTATCTCCTCCGGGGAGGGTCGTTGGCCTGGGTGGACCCCGGAGTAGTCACGGAGCACCGACTGAGTGGAGTCACCCCCCATTTGGGTTCCTTACTCTCAGGAAGGCTATGGTTACTATTACCTCGGGTAGGGTCAGTGGTCTGCGGACATTGACCTTGACTTTGAGATGACTCGGATTGAGACTCGGGTAGCACGCGCGTAGCTTTGGATACCGTGACAGGATTGGTTGTGTGACTTATATGTATATATATGATATGTGGTGTGCACAGGTGTGCACAGGATTTGAGCAGTGGCTCGTTTACTTGGTTTCTTTATGGTTTGGGGCCGAGTCCCTTATGGATTTGGGCAGTGGCCCGTATGGTCGTTTTCATTGTGGTCCTTTCGACCTTGATTTATATCTGCTTTGGGCTTAGTCCCACATATGGTTTGTTTTGGATAAATGGTTTTCGAATGCATGCATGCTTTTTAGTGGAGGGTACAAATGTCTTCTTATTAAATGTTTTTATAAACTCTTGTTTTGTCCACTCACAGTTTTTAATGTTTTGACTGCCCTTCAGGTTGACATCGGATGTGGACTGTAGCAGAGACCGAGATATCACATGCCTCCTCCGGATCCTGGCGTACTCTGATAGCCCGGGAGGGCAAAGGTCGGAAATATCCCTTGTCTGACACTCCGTATCAGACGGGAGCAGGGTCATCCCGCACTAATCTTGGGATGGGTCCTGTCAGTGTGGTATCAGAGCGGGGTTGTCTCTATTCGAGAAACCGTGCAGCTCTTGGAGTATGTATGCAGGTCGAGGATGTGATATCTCAATGGGCTACAGTTCGTCATCAACCTGATTGTTGGGGTGCCGGTACGATAGTTAGTAGGATTGGCATGCCTTGGTTCGGCATTTGATGCCGGGGTTGCCATAGTTCTGTCGTGGTTGACAGTGTGGGACCCTATGGAAGGATGAACGTATTCGTATATTAGCGTTATGATCGTGTGATGGTTAGTTGGGATCGTCTTCACGTTGTCGTAGGATAGGTTCCGACGACTGGTTGGATGTTGTAACTATTCGATTATCGGATTTGGTTGAGTTAGATTGGTTTACTGTTGTGAGCAGTCGAGTTCGGGGAACTCTGGTTGAACTTATAGCAGTTAGCAACCGGATTCGAGGAATACGAATTGGATTGACGGTAGGATTGGATTGACGTCTTTACGATGTCAAGACCGCGGAGTCGGTCAGGTTGTTTATTTTACTGCTTTCTGCAGTTGGTAGCTTGCAGTTGGGTTCAGGGAACCCTAAGCGTGATCGTGGATTCCTAAGGTAGGATGTGTAGGGTTCGGAAAGGTGAGTTGACGAGTGGTGTGACTTTGACGACTATTCGGATTTGGAGTCGTTAGTCGGTCTAGTCATGTCAGCTTGTGTTGGGACTGCACTCTGCAGTCGAGGTTGTACTTATCGGTTAGACCGAGTTGGTTTTCGTGCTACTTCAGTTGTGATGGACTGTTGGTGCAACTAAGGTCGTGGGCGACCTGGTAGACGACATTTGGGTTAGTCGGAGTACGGCTGGTTAGTGATTGGTGGGACAAGTTATCAAGGTTGGTACTTGTCGATGGAATCCCGGAGCGGGGATACGGAGTCTGGATATAGCAAGGTCTGGTAGTTAGGTCTGCACGAGTCTGTGGAAGGCACTACTACCGAGAGTGGTTGTAGTTGTGGTTGTTGGGAATCAGGGACGTTCAGGGGACGTTTCCTTTTCTCGTATGAGTTGTCAGGGTGATTGTACCCAGAGGTGTTGGGTACGAGGGAGACAGAATTTCTCCAATATGAGTAGAGGTACGGGATCGTCGTTCGGTATGAGCGGAGATCCAAGGTTGTCAGTTTTGCACATGGTGTGCCGATACTGATGCTGGTTGCGTGGGAGTGGGAAAGGAACCGTCGAGTTGTTGCGTCAACGAGAGGGTTGATTTGACAAGTGGTGTCAAATTCGAAACAAGTAGTTTCAATCATTCGACGGGGTTGAATGCAGTCGTTATGTTTTGAGTACTAGTGGTACGTTTGGGCGTAGACAAGTTTTGCCTGGTTAGTTGGTGTACGGGTGTACACGTGTTGCGTGGTCGATTCCACTTTCCACGGGGTGTTTGTGGAATCAGGGTAGTCGAGTTTCGAGAGCGAAACTAATTAAGGAGGGAAGAACGTTTGAGTTTAGAGCGGTTGGAATTTCGAGGACGAAATTTATTAAGGAGGGAAGATTATAACGACCCGTCCCGAATTCCGGGATTAGTTTAGTGACTAATCTTGATTAGTGAGGTTGAACGGTGGTTAGTGGGGCGGAATCGGACAAATTGTGCGAAATGACCGTTTTGCCCCTGGTCGTGGGCAAAATGTTGACTTTTTGATCGGGCGGTCAAATGGACTTTGACCGATGACCGTGACGTAGTTCGGGACGTCACGAGTTCATAGACAGGTGGCACGTTCGATTCCGATATTCGTAGAGAAAGTTATGATGTTCGGAAGTTGAGGGGTATTTTGATAATTTGGCATGTTAGGGGCCAAATGTTGACTTTTTGACCGGGAGGTCCGATGGACGAGGGCCAAGGACCGTTACGTAGGTATCGTCGATACGAATCCAACGACAGGCGGCATGCCGAAATCGGAGATTCGACGACGACGTTATGGTCAAGGAAACGAATTTACGAACCGAGACTCGGAATAAAATAATAATAAAATCTGATTACTTTAATCCAAACCAATCTGGACCCTTGATGAGTGACACATGTCATCATCTCCTTCCTTCCCTAATTCAGGGATCCTTGCTGGCCATTTAGGTTAATTAATCATTTTCTCTCCTCAAATCCTTACCATTGTTTTTAAAACTCAAACTGATCCTGGCCATTGATCTCATCTGCACCTTCTAATTTAAACCATCAAATATCATCCTCACATTTTCATTTCTTTCAACCCGTGCACTCTCACTCTTTGCACGATCACTCCACCACCTCACAGCCCAGCCTCACACACCAGTCAGCCCCAGACGAACCCCAGCCACCTTCAGACGCCGGCCACCACCTCACGGCCACCCTGCACGGCCGGAAACCTCCCAGACCCGAGAAGGAAACCAAACAACCCGATCAACCCAAATCGATCCAACCGTCCAAACCTTCATACCTGGACTCGAACCAACGTTGGGTTAGGATTAGTGTGACCTTAGGACAACTCAGACCACGACTGGACGAGCCACGGCGGCGATATGCCCAGAAACCCGAGAAGGTTTGATTTTCTTCCCTGTTTCGAAACACTGGTTTTTGACGTTGGGATTGCTTGCTTACTTCTGAAACATGTCCTAGGAATGAGTTTGGATGTCACAGAACCGTAGAGGAGGTTATGGCGAGTCCATAGGATCAAACCGCATCAAAAATGGTGGTCTGGAACTCGATCTGTGATCGGGTCAAGCCGCGGGTCGACGACGACCCGGTTACAGACCCGGTTTCAGAACCCGGTTACTGTAGCATGACGTCATCAATGTTGACCTGAGTGTTGACCTGGCGCGTGGGGGCGCGTGAAGGGTATTTTGGGAAAACTTCCAACATGACTTTTAATCTATTCGATGTAACGGACATTTTGAAATTGGTTTCGTGTCGATCGGACACCGTCTCGATATTGTTCGGGATGTCCGAAGGTTTTAAATCAAGTTTAAAAATAAGTAAAAATTCGGGAAAATTACGGGACTTTGATAGGATGTTAATGATGAGGTTAGTGACCCTCTAATGTGATTTGGACAGGATTGGGAGTCCCGGTGATAGTGGTGAGGCCCGGGAGGGCCGGTGGCACGCGTATCGAGGCACACGGTTAAACGGTCTGTGAATGGACTTTGGTTTTATAAATCCTATGCATGCTTAAATGTGATATATGGTTTATATACATGATTTCTATGATGGTATTTGTGAGTATTGATTTTGGGTATGTTGCACGTATTTCGAGGTGTTTTCCGTATTTCACGTGTATCGGGATTAACGGTTTATTTGTGGTTTTGCGTGCTTGTGGTTAAATAAATAATATGATAAAACGGTTTTTATATTGGAAAGACGAACTCGGGCTTGAGGCCCACTTGTTTTGGAAATCTCGGACTTGGAGTCCATTTGAGTACGTAATCCGGCTGCGGGCCCCGTTGGTTTATAAGTCGGGCTGCGGGCCCAGTTGGTTTATAAATCGGGCCATGGGCCCAGTGGTTCATAAAGTCGGGCATGAGGCCCAGTTGGATTAAAATGATGATTTCGGGTCAGGGGCCCTATATTTAATAAATGTGGTTTCGGGTCAGGGACCCTAAATGGAAATGTGTTGTTTTATGGAAAATTCGGGCAGGGCCCATTGTGATGTTGTGAAATGAATTAATAAAAACTGTTTTCCATATACCATCTTGATACAAGGATATATGATGGTCTCCTCCAGATGTCTGGGACACTGGGGAAGTCACGGTGCATTGTCTGTGAAGGGTCACCATACGGAGCAGCCGGACCGTATGATGACTCAGGAGCAGGATTGCTATGATTGACGTCTGGGACGTCAGACATCAGGGATGTCAGAAATATGGACCCGGAGAGACCCCGGGCAGCACGCGTAGCTTATGAAACCGTGAGATATGACGTCAGGGACGTCTAGCATCAGGGATGCTGGTGATGGTAATGGTAAAATACGAATTAATGAAATGGCTTTCCGGGTGGATTTGTGATTATATGATTTTAATGGATTGATGTTCATTTATGGTTTTGGGTGGTGACCCACATGGTTGTTTATGTATAGTTGTGGTATTTCACAGTTTTGGGCTGAGTTCCCACACTTGGTTTTTGGTTAACGGTTTTTGGGCTAAGGCCCTAATGGCTCGGTTGAGCAAACGTTTTGGTTACTGGTTTTTGTGGCATGCATACGTTTTTATTGGAGGGCATAAATGTCTTATAAATGTGTTTGATAAACTTATTGGTTTTTGTCCACTCACAGCTTTTGGTTTTAATGCCCTTCAGGTTGATTACGGATGCACACCTCCTCCATCGATTGCAGCAGAGACTGGGACATTGCACACCTCCTCCATCGATCCTTGCGCACTCTGGATGCCCCGTTTGGGCAGTGGCTCTTGGTTATCCCTTGTCCGACACCCCTTGTTGGACGGGAGCAGGGCACATTCCACGGTAATCCCGGGGGGATTGGGATGGGTCCTGTCAACTTGGTATCAGAGCACGGTTGCTCTTTTTGTGCGCGCAGGTCGAGGGTGTGATGTCTCATTGGGCTGCAATTCGTTATCAACCTGATAGATAGTTTTTTTGGGTTTGGATAGTGGATGGAGTGTGATTGGCCCGATACGCCGTGCGTTAATGTGATTCGACCCAAGTGGGGTTGATTGTGATGAACTGGTATTGTGGGACCGACGGTTCGGTCATGTAATATTAAACTTTGTGCTGCTAGGTGCAGCTAGGTTCAGGGAACCTCATGTGAGTAATGGTCTAAAATGTGAACCCTTGTGGTGGTTTCAAGTGCGAGGTATGTTGGTTCATCGGAGTTGGCCGATGACCTAGTGGTGGAACCCACGTTGATGGGATGGTAGGATTGGATTTGACGTCTATTCGATGTCTAGACCGCGGGGTCGGTCAGGTTGTGAATTTTATATTACGGAAAGCTGTTTGGTTCGGTTGAACCATAGGGTGTGATTGTGGAACCCTAGTATTAAAAAGGTAAACCTTAATTGTGACTGGTGGATGAGAACTTGTGCTGCGACGAACGGCTGAGGTCATGGATGACCATGTGGATGGCTCTGGTGAGTCTAGTCAGAACTATGGGATTCGATCTACGGATACGGTTCTGAGATAAATTATGGAATCCCGTGTTGGATCGGGTATTAGTGTGATGTGTGGATGCGGATCTCGATAGCAATGACAGTTAGTCGGTAGTCATATGGAGATGACTGGCTATCGAGGGTAATTAGTGTGGTTATAATACTTGGGGATCAGGGGACGTTCAGGAAACGTTCATTTTCCTGATGTGGATTGTCAGAATAGTGGTACCCATAGTCGTGAGGTACGGGATCGTCGTTCGGTATGAACGGAGATCCAGGGTTGTCGTATTTGCACACGGTGTGCAAGTATGAATGTTTGTGGGTTGGTACTTTTGTGCTGATGCTAGTATGGATGCCTGTGCGCTGATACTAGTGTTGTTGATAGTGTGTTGGTGCTGGTACTAGCGCTGGTGCTAGTGTCGGTGATGGTGTTGACGATGAGCCACAAGTTGAGGTGTGACTCCGTCATGATGAACATATGTTCGGTCTTTGAGATTCGGTAGTGGTTGAGTGATGGACTGGATGGGATCCAGTTAAGATTGTGCTGTGTAGGGATAAGTCCCAATGGTGGTGAGATAACCAGTAAGGAGTGGATTAAAAAGGTATAAGTGAGAACTTGGAAAACCGAGTGTTGAACCTGTAAAGGTTGGGATGTACGAACGGGACAATAACGGATTGATTGTGGACACGGGGTTGTCCAAGTGAATTGAGGAGGTAGGAAGTCTAGTGGTTAGACTTGACGTTTTGTTGGGAGCGTGTCTGTTTCCAACATGGTTGGAACCTTAGTGTCGAGGAGAGTTGTAATTGGGGAACGAGAGTGGTGTTCGTTTTTGGTGATTGGTATTCCGAAGTCATTGGGGTTGACTTCTTGTTTTCTGCCCTGACGTTGAGTGTAGTTACCAGTACGTTGAGCGTGTATTGGTTGGTGGGCCCATGTGTGTTGTGAGGTCATTAGGAGGAGCTACGTATTTGAAATTAGGTAAACGAGATTTTTCATTTTCTGCTTGGTGGCAGACGATGTGGTGTCACATGACGTGGTGAGTACAGTGAGTTTTGTTGCATCCACGTAGGATGAGTATTGGCGTCATCATTTTTGGATCATCCTTGGTTTTTCCTAGGTGGAATGACAAGGATCGATACGAACTTAGGTGTGTGAGTCGTAAACGGCGGGATTGAACTTCTTTTCGAAGTGGAGCTCGTATGGTATCTTACTCGAGTGAGTAGGTTTCCGACTGGTCAGATTTTGTCAACCTTAGACGTGTGGAGGTTGGATTGGCTTCCCTATGAAGTCAATCAAGTGTATTGAACGGGTAACCGATAGGTTCGGTTTTGATGTGTCTTGGTAAATGTGAACGAGATTTCGGGATTTGGAATCGAATTTCTGGGTGACGATTCAGGATTCGATTTTGGAACTTGAAAGTATATTTCCGGATTTGGGTACGGAATGATTATTCCAAATGCTAGCTTACGGAATAATGATTTCGGATTCGGATTTGGATATGAATTAAAATGTGATGTCTGGGCTTGGATCCGGGATTTCTTACGAAATTGCGGATTCAGATTCGGAATTGGAACTAGATGTTGGGTGGAGTTTCGATTTGTCTCATGCTGGATTGGGCAAACGTACTCCATTATTGGAACGCGTTCGGCTATGACCTAGGTGGTTGTAGTCTGGTTATTAGGTAGGTGTGTGTACTTCGTACATGGTTCGAGGTACAATACCTTGTAGACTTGTGATGTCTAGTTACGGTATACGGGATATACCCGAGATGTGTTGGTGAACGTGTTGGTAGTCGAATTGGTTCCGATACCATGGGATTGGTTGTGGACCGGACATTACTATGCAATGGGTCATGGTAATTCCGATGTGTTTAATTACACACAGGTCGTGTGAAAGGTCGGTAATTGTATTTAAGTCAAGTACGTTGGTGGCATGTGTAGCCACGAGTGAGTCTAGTGTCAGTTTTCGACTGACAACAACTGTGTGGTGATAGATTGTCAGGATGTGTCAACATAGATCGTTGAGTGGGGTCAGCTGACTCCTAGTGGGAGTGGGAAAGGAACCGTCGAGTTGTTGCGTCAACGAGAGGGTTGATTTGACAAGTGGTGTCAAATTCGAAACAAGTAGTTTCAGTCATTCGACGGGGTTGAATGTAGTCGTTGTGTTTTGAGTACTAGTGGTACGTTTGGGCGTAGACAAGTTTTGCCTGGTTAGTTGGTGTACGGGTGTACACGTGTTGCGTGGTCGATTCCACTTTCCACGGGGTGTTTGTGGAATCAGGGTAGTCGAGTTTCGAGAGCGAAACTAATTAAGGAGGGAAGAACGTTTGAGTTTAGAGCGGTTGGAATTTCGAGGACGAAATTTATTAAGGAGGGAAGATTATAACGACCCGTCCCGAATTCCGGGATTAGTTTAGTGACTAATCTTGATTAGTGAGGTTGAACGGTGGTTAGTGGGGCGGAATCGGACAAATTGTGCGAAATGACCGTTTTGCCCTTGGTCGTGGGCAAAATGTTGACTTTTTGATCGGGCGGTCAAATGGACTTTGACCGATGACCGTGACGTAGTTCGGGACGTCACGAGTTCATAGACAGGTGGCACGTTCGATTCCGATATTCGTAGAGAAAGTTATGATGTTCGGAAGTTGAGGGGTATTTTGATAATTTGGCATGTTAGGGGCCAAATGTTGACTTTTTGACCGGGAGGTCCGATGGACGAGGGCCAAGGACCGTTACGTAGGTATCGTCGATACGAATCCAACGACAGGCGGCATGCCGAAATCGGAGATTCGACGACGACGTTATGGTCAAGGAAACGAATTTACGAACCGAGACTCGGAATAAAATAATAATAAAATCTGATTACTTTAATCCAAACCAATCTGGACCCTTGATGAGTGACACATGTCATCATCTCCTTCCTTCCCTAATTCAGGGATCCTTGCTGGCCATTTAGGTTAATTAATCATTTTTTCTCCTCAAATCCTTACCATTGTTTTTAAAACTCAAACTGATCCTGGCCATTGATCTCATCTGCACCTTCTAATTTAAACCATCAAATATCATCCTCACATTTTCATTTCTTTCAACCCGTGCACTCTCACTCTTTGCACGATCACTCCACCACCTCACAGCCCAGCCTCACACACCAGTCAGCCCCAGACGAACCCCAGCCACCTTCAGACGCCGGCCACCACCTCACGGCCGCCCTGCACGGCCGGAAACCTCCCAGACCCGAGAAGGAAACCAAACAACCCGATCAACCCAAATCGATCCAACCGTCCAAACCTTCATACCTGGACTCGAACCAACGTTGGGTTAGGATCAGTGTGACCTTAGGACAACTCAGACCACGACTGGACGAGCCACGGCGGCGCCACGGCGGCGATATGCCCAGAAACCCGAGAAGGTTTGATTTTCTTCCCTGTTTCGAAACACTGGTTTTTGACGTTGGGATTGCTTGCTTACTTCTGAAACATGTCCTAGGAATGAGTTTGGATGTCACAGAACCGTAGAGGAGGTTATGGCGAGTCCATAGGATCAAACCGCATCAAAAATGGTGGTCTGGAACTCGATCTGTGATCGGGTCAAGCCGCGGGTCGACGGCGACCCCGTTACAGACCCGGTTTCAGAACCCGGTTACTGTAGCATGACGTCATCAATGTTGACCTGAGTGTTGACCTGGCGTGTGGGGGCGCGTGAAGGGTATTTTGGGAAAACTTCCAACATGACTTTTAATCTATTCGATGTAACGGACATTTTGAAATTGGTTTCGTGTCGATCGGACACCGTCTCGATATTGTTCGGGATGTCCGAAGGTTTTAAATCAAGTTTAAAAATAAGTAAAAATTCGGGAAAATTACGGGACTTTGATAGGATGTTAATGATGAGGTTAGTGACCCTCTAATGTGATTTGGACAGGATTGGGAGTCCCGGTGATAGTGGTGAGGCCCGGGAGGGCCGGTGGCACGCGTATCGAGGCACACGGTTAAACGGTCTGTGAATGGACTTTGGTTTTATAAATCCTATGCATGCTTAAATGTGATATATGGTTTATATACATGATTTCTATGATGGTATTTGTGAGTATTGATTTTGGGTATGTTGCACGTATTTCGAGGTGTTTTCCGTATTTCACGTGTATCGGGATTAACGGTTTATTTGTGGTTTTGCGTGCTTGTGGTTAAATGAATAATATGATAAAACGGTTTTTATATTGGAAAGACGAACTCGGGCTTGAGGCCCACTTGTTTTGGAAATCTCGGACTTGGAGTCCATTTGAGTACGTACTGGGTGTACTTGTCATGTATGGTGATGGTACATAGGTTATACCGTTGGTACGTTGGTGAGCGTGTTGGTAACCGGATTGGTTCCGATACCATTGGATTAGTTGAGGTCGTGAACTGGACATTGGATACCGTGCATTGGGTCATGGTATTTCTGATGGGTCTAGTTACACACAGGTCGGGTGAATTGTTGGTTAGTGTAACCACGAGTGAGTATAGTGACAGTTTTCGATTGACGACTGTCAAGTGGTGACAATTTGTCGGAGGTGTCATCGTGGATCGGTTAGTGAGTTTTGGTGACTCCCAGTGGGAGTAGATGTCAGGATAGTTAGTGCTTGAGCACGGAACCGTCTAGTTGGTTGTGTCAACGAAACGGTAGATTTGACAAGTAGTGTCAATTCAGAACGTATGACTACTGTCATTCGACGTGGTCGAACGTAGTCGATACGATATGGATGTTAACGGTACGTCTGGCTGCAGACGAGTAAGTATTTTTCGGGTTAGTGGGTGTACTAGCGTACACGTGTTGCGAGGTAGGTCGATTCTACTTTCCACGAGATGGATGTGGAATCAGAATAATTGGAGTTTCGAGAATGAAACTAATTAAGGAGGGAACGGTTAGATTAGGTCGGTTGGAATTTCGAGGACGAAATTAATTAAGGAGGGAAGGTTGTAATGACCCGTCTCAAATTCCAGGATTAGATTAGTGACTAACCACGATTAGTGAGGCTAATCCGTGATTAGTTGGGCGAAATCGGACGAACGATGCGAAATGTCCGTTTTGCCCCTAGTGGTGGTAAAATGTTGACTTTTCAATCGGGCGGTCAAATGGACTTTTACCGATGATCGTGACGTAGTTCGTGACGTCACGAGTTCATAGACAGGTGGCACGTTCAATTCCGACGTTCGGGGAGGAAGTTATGACGTTCGGAAGTTTAGGGGCATTTTGGTAATTTTGGTTAAATGGGGGTCAAATGTTGACTTTTTGACCGGAAGGTCCGATGGCCGAGGGCCAAAGACCGTTAAGTAGATAAGGACGATACGAATCCGTAGACAGGCGGCACGTCGAATTCGGACGTTTGACGGCGAAGTTACGGTTCACGGAAGTTCCTGGTTACTATTCACGATGGCACGTTTTATGAGACAAAAAGTGCAGTTTGTCTTTAGTGGGCCCAGTTGCGACCAATGGATGAGTGACAAGTGTCACTCATCCACTGGACAACATATTACATACATGCACTTCACCGTGCATTTTCATTTTCTTCGTTCAAACACAACCCACCCGATCTCACCATTTTCTCTCATTCCCGTGCAACCCAAACCCAGCCAACCATCACCCATGACCAGGCAGAGGACCAGGGAGATCGAGGGAGCTGAGGTGGCCGGCCTGGAAGCCTGAACCGCCGCCCACGGCGGCGAGAGGAGGAGAAACCCGATCGGGTACCCGGTAAGCCCATTTTTCTTTATTTTTCGATGTGAGCATTATGGTTGTTTTTAAATGATTAGGGAATGATTATTAGGATACTAGGAAGGTTTTAAGGGGGTTTTGGTGGTGGTTGACGGCCGAGCAGCCGTGTAGGCTGATCGGGAAAAATCGAACCGTGAGGTTCAAATTGGACCGGTCGGATTTCGTAGGTTTTAGGTTGTTTAGTTAATTAGGATTGATAGGAAATGAAGAAATAGGAATTTAGGAGTTGGAATGGAAGCAAACGGACCGAAAATGAGGGAGAAGGAGACCTGGACCGGTTACGCCGGTCCAAGTTGCAGGAAAAATCGGACCGGCCGGCCCGGACTGGCTGTGCGAGGTTGACGGTGGTGACGTGGCATGATGACGTGGCACCTGTCAGATTGTCAGGTGACGTGGACCACTCATCAGCCGACACGTGTCACATGTCAGTGCACAGTCAGCACTGACATGTCAGTGACGTGGCCCAATCAGGGGCTGACACGTGGCACTGACGTGGACCAGTGTCGTGATAACACGTGGCACATGTCAGACTGCCACGTGGCACTGACAGCACAGTGACGTGGACCAATGGGAGCTTGACACGTGGCACCTGTCAGAGTCTGACATGTCAGACCTGACAGCTGTCAGATGACGTCATACTGACGTCAGCGATGACGTCAGCAGGTACTGTAGCAGGCGCGTGAAGCCCACGCGCAGCCACTTCAGGCGGCGCGTGAGGGCGCGTGGCAGAGAATCTGGGGAAGGTTCCAACGTACGAAATCATCTATTCGATGTAACGAACATTTTGGGACTGGTTTCGTGTCAATCGGACACCGTCTCGATATGTTTCGGAGCATCGGAAGGTTTAGGTTTGGTTTTAAAAATAGTTAAAAATACGGGAAAATTACGGGGCTTTAGTGGGAGGTTAATTAAGTAGTTAGTAACCTTCTATTACGATTTGGACAGGTTTGGGAGTCCCGTGACGGTGATCGGCTCGGGGAGCCGTATGGCACGCAAATCGAGGTGACAGCTCGGACGGTCTGTGAGTGGACCTTGTTTTCTAAATTGGTGCATGCATAAATGTTTATTATATGTTTTATTACTTGTTTGATGATGCCATGGGTGCATTTGTATGTGGTTACGTATATGCACGTGTTTTAAGGTTTCAGCCTTATACGGTGCTTATACGGGTCTGTATTTCTTTATTGGTTTTAATGAAATGGTTTTGGATTTATAAAAGGATATACTCGGGTATGAGACCCATTTGGTTTGGCCTCGGGTATATGACCTCAGATTCCGGGCACGGTGCCCAGTTGATGTCCTATGTTCGGGTACGAGACCCAAGCTACTTTACGGTTTTGATTTCAGGTCAGGGAACCTTAAATGGATTTCCCGGTTCATGACGTTTTATGGGAACCGGCATGAACTCTTAATATGGTATCATGGTTCATGACGGTTTATGGGAACCGGCATGAACCCTTGTTGGTTACTACGGTACATGACGGTTTATGGGAACCAGCATGAACCTTTGTCAGGTCATTCTGGTTCTTGACGGTTTATGGGGACCAGCATGAACCCTGGTTATGTTATTACGGTACATGACGGTTTATGGGAACCGGCATGTTAACTGATTATGGATATTATGGATCATGACGGTTCAGGGGAACCGGTCATGAATGTTTATGTTATGTATATATATGTTCATCTACCTTCCTTTACTTCTATTATCTCCTCTGGGGAGGGTCGTTGGCCTGGGTGGACCCCGGAGTAGTCACGGAGCACCGACTGAGTGGAGTCACCCCCCAGTTGGGTTCCTTACTCTCAGGAAGGCTATGGTTACTATTACCTCGGGTAGGGTCAGTAGTCTGCGGACATTGACCTTGACTTTGAGATGACTCGGATTGAGACCCGGGTAGCACGCGCGTAGCTTTGGATACCGTGACAGGATTGGTTGTGTGACTTATATGTATATATATGATATGTGGTGTGCACATGTGTGCACAGGATTTGAGCAGTGGCTCGTTTACTTGGTTTCTTTATGGTTTGGGGCCGAGTCCCTTATGGATTTGGGCAGTGGCCCGTATGGTCGTTTTCATTGTGGTCCTTTCGACCTTGATTTATATCTGCTTTAGGCTTAGTCCCACATATGGTTTGTTTTGGATAAATGGTTTTCGAATGCATGCATGCTTTTTAGTGGAGGGTACAAATGTTTTCTTATTAAATGTTTTTATAAACTCTTGTTTTGTCCACTCACAGTTTTTAATGTTTTGACTGCCCTTCAGGTTGACATCGGATGTGGACTGTAGCAGAGACCGAGATATCACATGCCTCCTCCGGATCCTGGCGTACTCTGATAGCCCGGGAGGGCAAAGGTCGGAAATATCCCTTGTCTGACACTCCGTGTCAGACGGGAGCAGGGTCATCCCGCACTAATCCCGGGGGGATTGGGATGGGTCCTGTCACGTTTCCTCTGTCAAACGGGTCTGCAACCCGCGTGTTGACCCAGTTCAATACCCAGTTCAATTCAATCATCTATCACCATCGTTTAATCATTAATTAGAAGTCTATGATTTCAATTACACCAACACTTACCTCAATCCTTCAAATCGAACTCGCCTTTTCGAAGAACATCTGAGCACTGTTCCAAGGGAAAAATCGTCATTTTCTTCAAATTTTCCAAAATTCTCTTTTTCGAATTTCCGGGTCGTCACAATGCATATTTTATATCAGTTCACTAATCTCCCAGCAACATGCGAGCACAATCGTTAGTTCTACTTTAACATTAGTTCGAAGACAATAATCAATATTATAATGCACTACTTCTTGGCATTAACAAATTTCTTAACTTACACGAGGCATCAAAACTAAGTTCCAAACGGCGCTAGGCGCTCGCAAGGCGTTAGATAAGGGCCTAGCGGCTAGGCAGTTATGCGGTTTTTTTAGGACAAAAAATTAATAAGTTATGTACTACATATTTACACATACATAAATATATATATATACTATATAATTTATTTCAAACACAATGAGAGATTAAATAAAAAATAAAGACTAAAAAAATCCAATACTAAACAAACCAAAACTTAATATGTCTACAAATATAAATTCAATATGTTAAATTTAATATATTTACAAACCCAAAGATTGAAGTCCAAACCCAAAGAGACTGAAGCCCAAACCCAATAAGACATTTGTTTAGTTTATTAATAATAATAATGAGTAATACATTAATACTAGGCACTAGCAATTAATAATACAAACTCAATACTAACCTCCTTATCTTTATTCACTCGTCAATTTGGCTACCCACACCACCCTCATTTGTATCCACCCCTTATCTCATTTATGTTCTATTTCTCTCCGTCAAATCGAAACCCAATAAATCGAACACGAAAATGAGTCTCTCTCCAATCTCTTCCTCTCTCTTTCTCCCTCATCTCTCATCTCTCTCACTCTCTCCTTCATCTCTCTTCTCTGGTTCCTTGGTTCAAACTGTGATTGAAGGGGCCATGATCGAAGTCGCGAAATGTGTTGTTCTCTAGTTCACCGTCTCGACCACATTTCAAGTCGAGAAAGACATGCAATAGTAGAGAGTGTGACCTTGAATTCGAGTGCGAGTGTGAGGATTTGAGACTTTGACTTTGAATCTGATTGGAGGCGAATTCGTGGCGGCTAGGCGAAGCAGACTTTGAGCTCAGGACTTCGTGAATGGTAGGTAATGGGTATTAAGTAGTCCATGAGTTTGATACTCTGATTTGGGTATTAGATATTTGGTTAGTCTGAGTCTCGGCCTCGCGAAGTCACGAATGTATTGTTTATGTTTGAACTTTGAATTTGATTGTTTGTTTTGAATTTATAATTATGAATTTATGAATGATATTGTGAACATAGGATAGTATGGATTCACAATTGAATTGGGTAACATTGTGATTGTGAGCATATGATTTTTCATTTGAATTTAATGTTCATGTATAAATGTATAGAACTAATTTTGATTCATATGTAATCAATTTGAATCTGATTTAATGGATTGCAAGATTTTTTTTAATCACCAAACCACCCATCTTGCCATGGCCGCCCAGCTTGCCTAGGCCGCCTAGGCACCACCTAGGCCACATAGGCGCCGCGAAATTCGGCAGCCGCCTATAACTATTGTATAGGCATTATTCGCGGCGGCACCCCTACGCCTAGCCCGCCGTTTTGAACATTGATAAAAAAACGCGTACTAATTAATTATATATCACACTAAAACTAAAACTAAAAATAAAAACAAAACAATTATTGTAATGAAAAATCCAATTCTATCATGGGCTCGTTTGATCAATCGAACCTAGGGCTGGGAAGTGGGAACCTACAGGGGGTACAAAGCTCGAATCTCATCAATATCATCAATGTTCAAAGCCCTCCTTGCCTTTCCGGAATCAACGAAGGGATACAAGATGGCCTCTTTGATCATACTATGGTTTACCCTAGAAGGTGTCCTATTTCATGAGTAGCCACCCATACCATGTCAACTTGGGTTGCATTCGGTGGCCCAAGGCTCCAATTCTCGTCTGCATCAAAGCGTAGCATCCCATTGGTGGGGCCGTTTGCATAGGCCATCAAATTACCTGGTCCGTCAAATGCCCACCCATCACCTAGATCGCCGCGTTTGAAGCTGATCTTGAGATCTGGTGTCCCATCGTCCTTCACCTCGGTAAATGTGAAGTCGGAAAAGTTGGACTAGAGATCAAATGCTTGGATGCATGCAACCTCTAAATCCGACTGCCGAACGCTACTTTGGATTCCAAATTCAATTTTAAACGTTAGATCATGCTTCTCAGGTGGCCATTTCGGTTTGCCTTAAAGAAGGCATAATGTTCGCCCACATGAACAAAATGTTCCTGTTGGCCGGTCACATCCAGGTTAACCAAATGATGACTATAAATCTTATCAGGCACCCCACATCTTGGAGTGTTGATTAGATCAATATATGGTTTGCAAATCAAGCGTTCCCATGACATTCAAATGGTAGTTCTTTTCGAACAATGTAAGCGCGGATTCCAAATCTTCATAATACTCCAAGCTGTTGTCGTGAATGGTTTGGTTAGGGCTTTTAGAAACATGGTCGTTTAGGTATCCCAACGCCTTCAGGTAGCTTCTGAGCTAGGCAAGCCCTATTGTCGATCCCTCCCCATTTTCAACCGACTGAACAGAGAAAACATGAATTGCTAGAACAAAAAATAAGGCTCCCGTAAGATTGGAAATAATGTGATTGCCATCTTGTATGCTATTTTTTCCCTGAAAAAACAATGGAGTTAGAAAATATATTTCTCCAAACTCTGTAGCTTATATATACTACTACTATACATTCATTAATATTGATTTTAATCCGTTGTATTGCATGATAATAACATTTAAATTTAATCTTCTAAAATAATTTTGAAGTGCTCTTGTAAATTAATTTAGAAGTGCACTTGGTTCTTACACTGTATAAGTTTTCAAAAGGCATTGTAATTAACTAATTAAAAAGCATTAAACGAATAATATTAGTCTCTTGTAACTTCTTGAGTGTGTTTTACCTTGGGTACGATATTGGCGGGAAGGAAATTGTTTTGGCGCCATGATTTTGTCTTTAGCCGACAAGTCATTAAACTTGGTCCAACAAATTTCTTTGTCGAGCAAAAGCCTATTAATATTTAAAAAAGCCGATCCACTCTTCTTCCTCTCCATCTGCATTTCATCATATCTCACGGCGCGCTCTCTCTCTCTCTCTCTCTCTCTCTTATCCTATATTCACTAATATTAGTTCTCCACCAAGCACATTAATTCATCTTCTTAAATCCTATATTCACAAATATTAATTCTCCACCAAGCATTCGCCCTACGAAGAACCTAAACCTTCGCCTTGCGAAGTATCAAAGTCTTTCTCCAAGAAGCACCTCAAGCCTTTCTCTTAGAAACACTTAAGCTTTTCTATAAAGCACGTCAATCACTCTTTTAAGAAGTACAAGCCCTTCCTTAAATGAAACACAAAAAAAAAACATAAACCCTTTATGAGAGGCCTAGAACCCCAATATTGAACACTAATGGCTACAACATGGGGCATTTGAAGAACTAACAAGTTTGGAGGTTAATTGTAATGACCCGTCCTAGAAATCGGGATTAGATTAGTGCTTAATGATAGATTAGTGACGGTAATCGGTGATTAATTGGGTGACTTCGAACGGATGGTGAGAAATAACACTTTTGCCCTTGGAATGTGCAAAAGGTTGACTTTTGTTCGGGCGATCAAATGAAC
Source organism: Prinsepia uniflora (assembly GCA_032719365.1). NCBI lineage: Eukaryota > Viridiplantae > Streptophyta > Magnoliopsida > Rosales > Rosaceae > Prinsepia > Prinsepia uniflora. The sequence continues at coordinate 8,871,641 of CM064867.1, read as the reverse complement.
TATGACCGATAACTGTAACGTAGTTTTGGACGTCACAAGTTCATAGATAGGTGGCACGTCCGATTCCTACATCCGAGGAGGAAGTTATGACGTTCGTAAGGTCGAGGGTATTTTGGTAAATTAGTTGAAATAGGGCAAATGGTTGAATTTTTAGACGACAAGTTATTTTTACGCATTTCGAGGACCGTTATGTAGGTCTCAATTCCCTGAGTACAACGACAGGCGGAACGTTTCCATTGGACGTGGGACGGTTTAGTTCGTGGTCTAAGCGTACGAGAGGTAAAATGGTAATTTGTGCAATAAAGGGCATTTTGGTCCATTGGCTGCATTGGGATTGGTGCCCAGTAAGCAGGGGACACTTGGCTGCTTGGGAAAAGTGCGCAATGGATGTGGGACACTTGTCCGTTGTTGGAATCAATCACGTTTTAAACGATTGTGTGTTTGCTGAAGAACAGAAAAACAGAGACACAGAGTTTGTGAGAATTCAACCCCCCAGCTATCCTCAATTAGATGTGCCGTGTGAACAAAAATGAGGGGATAAACCATGTGGAGTATAGTGGTGCCACCGTCGTGGACAGCCGTGGACGGTTGTCCTGACCCCGTGAGCAAACCCGTGAACTCCCCTGCAACCCGTGAACTTCCACACTTGAACAACACCCTCAAACCTCTTCAATTTTATGTACGGTGTGAATAGAAGATGGAAGGAAGGCTGGGTTGAGACTTTTGGTGGCCACGGCGGTGCCCTACGACGACGATTCAAGGTAAGCAACCGTGAGGTTCTATTTTCATTTGAAAAATGGCAGTTCATGATTGAAGGGCTGTTGATTAATTTGGTTGTTTGGATAAGGTTTTGGAACTCAAAAGGGAGCTTTAGGGACTGGAACCGTGGCTTGAGATGGCCAGAACCGTGAGAACTGGAAGGAGGACTTGGCTGGTTCGTTCATCAAATTAAAGAGGTGAGGTATAAGGGTTAAATTCATGGCTTTAAGTGTTAATTGAATTGCAAAAACTGAGACAAGACTATAGAACCAATTTGAGTTGAAAACGGATCAAAATTTGACGGTTTAAGAGGTTGAACCGCCTACGCCGGTTCGGTCGAACAGGGTCAGACCGAATTGGACAGGGGTTGAAGATGAATAGTAGCTTGGCACGTGAGGCCTACACGCAGCTCCTTGGGCTGGCGCGTGAGGGCACGTGGGACCTCCGATGGGGAAGTGTTCAACATTTGAAATATTATAATTGATGTAACGAACAATTTGGCATTGGTTTCGAGTCTGACAGGACCCATCCCAATCCCCCCGGGATTAGTGCGGGATGACCCTGCTCCCGTCTGACACGAAGTGTCAGACAAGGGATATTTCCGACCTTTGCCCTCCCGGGCTATCAGAGTACGCCAGGATCCGGAGGAGGCATGTGATATCTCGGTCTCTGCTACAGTCCACATCCGCTGTCAACCTGAAGGGCAGTCAAAACATTAAAAGCTGTGAGTGGACAAAACAAAGAGTTTACAAAAACATTTTAATGAGAATATTTGTACCCTTCACTAAAAAGCATACATGCATTCGAAAACCATTTATCCAGAAAAACCATAATGAAATCAAATACACGGGCCACTGCCCAACTCCATAAGGGACTCAGCCCAAATCATAAGAAACTAACCATACGGGCCACTGCCCAAAACCTGTGTAAACGCACATCATACATCATATCACATATAGCATACATCACATATACATATAATTCACACAACCAATCCTGTCACGGTTTCCAAAGCTACGCGCGTGCTACCCAGGTCTCAATCCGAGTCTTCTCAAAGTCAAGATCAATGTCCGTAGACCACTGACCCTACCCGAGGTAATAGTAATCATAGCCTTTCTGAGAGTAAGGAACCCAACTGGTGGGTGACTCCACTCAGTCGGTGCTCCGTGGCTACTCCGAGGTCCACCCAGGCCAACGACCCTCCCCGGAGGAGATAATAGAAGTAAAGGAAGGTATATGAATACATATATATACATAACATAAACGTTCATGCCCAGTTCCCTTGAACCGTCATGATCCATAACATCCATTAACCAGGGTTCATGCCGGTTCCCATAAACCGTCATGAACCACAATGACCTTTCCAGAGTTCATGCCGGTTCCCGTAAACCGTCATGAACTTGGAAATCCATCTAGGGTCCCTGACCCGAAATCATAAACCGTAAAGTAACTGGGTCTCGTGCCCGAACATATGACTCAACGGGGCACCGTTCTCGATATCTAAGGGTCAGTCACGACTCCAATGATAGTGATGCGTGCAACCATCCATCCAGGACCGCCCTCAATCCTGGCATGTCGCCGTGAACGTATCAACCGATGCGACCACCACAAGATCATGGTGCACTCATCACCGATCGCTATCATCAACCGTCAGAACTCCGAAGTCGAGCCTCCCCAGGCTTCCCAACCACGAATCGTGCATCGTGACCTCTCCGGAAGGAACACATCCCAATCCGGAGGCGAGCATCGTATCGTTGATCGTCGTGCACATAGCACCCGTCGCGACCACGATTTAGACCCGAAGGTCGTAAATAGTGTCATATGCCCGAGACAAAACCAAATGGGTCTCATACCCGAGCTTATCCATTTAGAAATCCAAAACCATTTCATTTAAATCAATAAAGGAATACAGACCCGTATAAGCACCGTATAAGGCTGAAACCTCGAAATACGTGCTTATAGGTAACCACATACAAATGCACCCATGGCATCATCAAACATGTAATAAAACATATAATAAACATTTATGCATGCACCAATTTAGAAAACAAGGTCCACTCACAGACCGTCCGAGCTGCCGCCTCGATTTGCGTGTCATACGGCTCCCCGAGCTGATCACCGTCACCGGGACTCCTAAACCTATCCAAACCATATCTAAAGGTTACTACTAACCTATGTAAGTCCATATTAAAAACCCTAAACTTTCTCGGAAAAGTCAACGTGCCCCGTACACGTTTCCCGAGGTGAAAAACCTCAATTTGACCAACTTAACGATCTCTGATCGACCCGAAACCACCACCATTGGATTCGGATCGTCGAAACCTTTAAAATGACCTTGGGCCCACTCAAAACACTATTCATATGCGCCCCCACGCGCCGGTCAACGCAAAAGCCAACGCTGCTACAGTAGCTGGTGACGTCATTGCTGATGTCAGCATGACGTCATCTGACAGTTGTCAGGTCTGACATGTCAGACTCTGACAGGTGCCACGTGTCAAGCTCCCATTGGTCCACGTCACTGTGCTGTCAGTGCCACGTGGCAGTCTGACATGTGCCACGTGTCATGACGGCACTGGTCCACGTTAGTGCCACGTGCCAGCCCCTGATTGGGCCACGTCACTGACATGTCAGTGCTGACTGCGCACTGACATGTGACACGTGTTAACTGATGAGTGGTCCACGTCACCTGACAATCTGACATGTGCCACCTCATCATGCCCACGGCGGTTCCAGCCACCAGCTGCCATCCTTAGTCCTCCTCTCTCATTCTCTGATCTCAATCCTGGTCGAAATGGGGTTGGGTAGGCTGAGTTTGGGTGAATGGTTTGGGTGAGAAATGGTGATCGGGTTGGTTTGGGCAAAATGGGAGAAATGGATGAACGGGGAAAGGTTTGATGCATGAATGAAATTGGTGTCCATTGGATGGGTGACACTTGTCACTCGTCCATTGGGCATAAGGACAAATATCTGGGCCCACTAGAGACAAGACTACACTTTTCGTCTCGTAAAACGTGTCATCGTGAATAGTAACTTGGAACTTCCGTGAACCGTAACTTCGCCGTCGAACGTCCGAATTCGACGTGCCGCCTGTCTATGGATTCGTATCGTCCTTATCTACGTAACGGTCTTCGGCCCTCGGCCATTGGACCTCTCGGTCAAAAAGTCAACATTTGACCTCCTATTCACCCAAATTACCAAAATGCCCCTAAACTTCTGAACGTCATAACTTCCTCCCCGAACGTCGGAATTGAACGTGCCACCTGTCTATGAACTCGTGACGTCACGAACTACGTCACGGTCATTGGTCAAAGTCCATTTGACCGCCCGATTGAAAATTCAACGTTTTGCCACCACTAGGGGCAAAACGGTCATTTCGCATCGTTCGTTCGATTTAGCCTAACTAATCACCGATTAACCTCACTAATCGTGATTAGTCACTAATCTAATCATTGAATTTGGGACAGGTCGTTACAGAGTCGATCGGACATCATCTCGATATGTTTCGGGATGTCCGAAGGTTTTAGGGCTCGTTTAAAAATAGTTAAAAATTCGGAAAAATTACGGGGCTTTAGTAGAAGCTTAATGGAGTAGTTAGTGACCTTATTATGGGATTTGGACAGGTTCGGGAAAGCCAGTGATAGTGAATTAGCCGGGAAAGTATAAGTGCGCGCGTATCGAGGCGGCGATGCTAATGGTCTGTGAGTGGACTTTGCTTTCTAACTTATGATGCATGAATAAATGTTTTATATGTTTTCTATACGTGATTTATATGTTTATGATTATGAACTTGATGATTTACGGTTTTGCATGTATTTCGAGATTATTACGTATTTGCACATTTTACGAGATTACGATTTATGTTGTGATTTGATGATGGTTTTGATGATTTGATTTTGGGATTTGACATATGATTTGATTTCAATGATTTACGATGGATTTTGGGAAAAGTGATTTCGGGCTTGAAACCCTGTTCATATGATTTCGATAAACGAACTTCAGTTTTGGAATCGGATTTTGGAAAGATGATTCTTGGTTCGGTTTTGAAACTTGAAAGGGAAATTCTAGATTTGGGTTCAGGATGATGGTTCCGGATGCTAGGTTACGAAATCATTATTGCGAATTTGGATATGGATTTTCTATGATTTTCGCTTGGTTTTGGGTTTAAAGATCCGTAGAAAAATGGTTTTGGGTTTAAAAACCCGGAAAAAGAAAACGGTTGGATCTGGTTTTGAGTTTAAAGATTCGGTTGATTGACGGGGGAGGGCCCTGGATTGATATGTTTTGAGTTTAAAGACTTGGTATATGTTTTGAGTTTAAAGACTCGGGTATTGTGATATCCCCCGAGGCCCGTTGATTTTGTTTTGAGTTTAAAGACTCGTTGATATCCCGGGAAGGCCTGATTATGCACATATGTTTTGAGTTTAAATACTCAAGCGCACTTGAGATCCAGCAACTTGATTGATTGATGATTTTCTCTGGGTTTTAACTAGTTTTCAGATATTTTGGGCAATGGCCCAGATGATTTGGTTTTAATGAGTTTTGGGCTGAGTTCCCGTACTTTGAGATTGATTTATGATTTTGGGCCGAGGCCCTGGATTTGAGATACGAATTTGACAAAAGAAACGATTCCGGTTTTAATTGATGGTTTCTAGATATGAAATGATTTGTGAATTGGTTTTCATATGCATGCATTGGTTTTTGCGTGGAGGGTATAAATGTACTTTTCTATAACCTGTTTTCAGAACATATTATTTATTTTTGTCCACTCACAATTTTTTATGTTTTCGATACCCTCTAGGTTGGTGCGGTGCGGGCTGTTGTTAGAGAGATGGAGACATCACACACGCGGTCCACAGTAGATTCTGCGCGCTCTGGGAAGTTTAGGAATTTTGGGACGGTTCGATTGGGAATCCCTTGTCTGGCTTACGTGTTACGTGGAGGTTGGATGTCAGTTTAACCTTCATGTCACACGTAAGTTAGACGGGAGCATGACTTAGCCCTTAATACCGGGGGATTGGGCGTGGGTCGTGTTATTAATTCAAACAAACTTAACACTTGAATTTCAAAATTTTGTATAAACAACATTTACATATATTCATTTGCAAAGTGGTTGGAAAATCATGTATTGATTGCTCATTACTCTGAAACTTGGTCTATTCCTCAGCTAGAAGTAGGGGAAACCTGTCCAAAAATGAGACATCAACATCAGGAACAACTTTCCTAGCCTCAAGCTCAGGTTCAAGTTTAGGCTCAAGCTTTCTTTGCGACCCCAGCTCCAGCTCTTTGGTAGGGACTCCACTACAACTCATCATACCCAACTTTTGCCCTAATTTTTCTTTTTTCAAGCAAAGATGTGGGGCATATGATAGCAAAAACTGTTCAATTCTCAATTATTGGATTTCCACCTCCAAGAGCCTAACCAAGTGCACAAAATGATTGACAAAAAATCTGTGCATACTAGATGATCTTAATGGACATAAAGTGACCAAAAAATACCCCCGAACAGACTTAGAATGTGGACTTGACATATTCTCATGAGTTATGCCAAGTCTTTATTTGTTGTTGTTCTTCAAAATAATAGAAATTGTTAGACGCAATGGAGCACTCAACCACTCATTGACCAAACTTTAGGAAAGGCCCTTTACTATCCAAACTTTTCAAGAATGAAAATGACAAGACCCTCACCGTAATTTCTATTGATTAACGTGAAAACACCTGTTCCCGTCTAACATGACACCATAAAATGACCAAATTAACCTCGAAATTACATAAACATTCTTACGATGTGTCAGACGAGGGATACGACCAACTCCTAAGCAGGATAGTTAGAGTACCCAAATCTACATGATGCCTCAACCTCAGACAACCCGTGTCCGCGATCAATCTAAAGGGTGCTAAAATCAATAAAAAGTGTGAGTACACAAAAATAAAGTTTTGGAAAACCAGTCTTCGAAATCAATCATTAAACCCTCCATTTTAGAAAACATGCATGTATAGTCAATATAAAGCATTGTTTTTCGATTAACCGTAATATATACATAACCCATGAGTCCAACCCAAATCGCATACAACACATAAAAGACATGTGGCCCACATTTCACTTAAAACATCAGATCTAAACCATTTTGAAAAAAATTTCAAATATTGCAAGTAATAAAAGCCAAACTCGATCCAGCTAGTCCAACCAGCCATAAATCAAACCTAGTCATGCTGGTCCAACCAACTTTTTAATTCAACTAGCATCCCATTAGTACTACTAGTAGACATCTACGGATCTATAGAGTCCAACTCCATCGGTGTAACGACCCGTCCCGAATATCGGGATTAAATATTAATTAATTATGAATTAACATGATTAATCAGGGATTAGTCGAGAGAATTCAGATGGACGGTGTAAAATGACTTTTTACCCTTGGAATTGGCCAAAATGTTGATTTTGACCCGGGGAGTCAAACATACGAGGACCAATGACCATGACGTAGATCGGTACGTCGAACGAGGCTGCACGTCCCGTCCCGTAGACAGGCTGCACGTCGAAATTGGACGTTGAACGAGGAAGTTATGGTCACGAGATCGAAATCGATTTAGTTAGTGCCTCGGGATTCGAATTCAATAATAATTAAATCTATTTGGTTGATTAATTAATGTGGGGCCCTTGGATGAGTGACAAGTGTCACTCGTCCCATTGGCCACTTTCCTTAAAATGGGGATCTAGTTTTGATTGGTGGGATCTTATTAAAGCATATTATTTTATTTTCCCTCATCCATCTCTCTTCCCTTCCCGTGCACCATTCCTTCACCTTCTTCTAACTCAAACAAACAAACACACAAAGGCATACCACCCCACTGCCCTATCATTTTCTGCGATCACTGAGAGACTGTGAGTGAAGGACTGAGAATGAAGGGACTGATGGGACGACGGAACACGGCGGGGAACCACGGCGGAGATAAAACCCGTAACCTATGTTTGACCCTAAGTTGGAAACTTGGTTTTGACGTTTGTAATGGGTTTCTATTGATCCTAACATGACCTAGGGACCAAGGCAACTTTGTGGGGATCGTTTTCGGAGGAAAATGGGGGCTAGAATGGCTGGGAACGGAGCTTGAAGATCGAGCTTATTGTTCAACAATCGAGGGCGAACTTCCAGTCTGTTTTTCCTATTTTTTGGTTAGATAGAGACGTTCATGGGGATTAGACGATCAGTTATGAAGAAACAGGGAGGATTTTGGTGACTGGAGTTGGGAGAACCGACCGGGTCGGTTCGTTGGTTCGGTTGAACCGAAAAACCAGGTGAACCGGGTTTACACGAGGTTGACGATGACACATTTCCCAGCGGGTGGCTTTCACACGCAGCGCCTTTGGACGGCGTGTGAGCCTGATTTTCGAGGCATTTTCAACATGTGTTTTCATCCTTTCGATGTAACGAATATTTTGGAACAAGTTTCGAGTCAATCAGACACTATTTCGTGGTAATTTTGGATGTCCGATGGTTTAGGGTTTATTTTAAATACGTTTAAAAATCCAGAAAATTGGGGGATTCCATGTTAGCCTATTTCAGGTAGTTAGTTACCTACGGGTGTGATTTGGACAAATCCAGAAGTTTCAGAGATGGTGATTTCGCTCGGGGAGGCTTATGGCACAAATATCAAGGCGCAGCTGGGACGGTCTATGAGTGGACATTGATTTATAAATTGATGCACACATAACTGTTTTATATGCTTTAAACATGTGATTTACGTTGAATTTGATTATGGTATTTAGTATTTACGTATTTGCACATATTTCGAGGTTTACGACTTTATACTGTATTTCTACGTGATAGAAATTTTAATAACGGTTCAATGGTATGATTTTGGATTTGGAAATATGGAACCGGGCTTGAGACCCATTTGATTTACGAACTATCAGACTTGGAGTCCATTTGGTTTAATGAGGCATCGGGCTGGAGGCCCATTAGACTTACATGATCTGGCTTAAGGCCCAGTTGGTTTATGAAATGAAATTTCGGACTGAGTCCCTTGAATTTGGAAATTGGAATTGTGGAAATGGTTTACGAAAGTTATACTTCGGGCACGAGACCCATTTGTGGATTTACGATGGTTTTATGGAAATCCCGAGCATAGGTCCCTTTGAACGATTTGAAATGATTTATGAAATATTTTCCATATACCATCCTTATGTATGGATTGTCTCATCCGGACGTCTTGCACTATCCGAGAGTGGTCACGGCGCATTACCTGAGAGGGGTTGCCCCGAGGCGCAGCTCATGATCAGGAGTGCATTTATGGTTGATACCCTAGGAAGGGTCATTGACCTGGGTGGACTCTGGGAAGACTTGGGATTGAGACCCCAAGATAAAACACGTGGGACCTCATGTCAGGACCTGACCCTCCTCTGTCAGGATCCAACTCATCTAGAACGATATTGTCCGCTTTTGGCCTCCTTACCCTTGCCCTCACGGTTTTGTTTTCGGGAGTTCACGGTGCAACTTCCCAGGGGGTCACCCATCATGGAATTGCACTAGCCTCAACTCTCTTAACTTTGGGGTTCCAATCCCCCCCCCCCCCCCCCCCCCCCCAAAGCTACTGAGCTCCCAAAAAGCCTCGTGCTAGATAGGTGTGGGTGAAAGGACCCACCCCCAATCCCCCTGGATTAAAGGCTAAGTCCTGCTCCCGTCTAACTTACGCATGACACGAAGGCTAAACCGACGTCCAACCTCCATATGACACGTAAGTTGGACAAGGGATTTTCCAACTCACCGTTCCAAACTTCCGGACTTCGCAGAGCACGCAGACTCTACTGTGGATCGCGTATGTGATGTCTCCGTCTCTCTCGACCAACAGCCCGCATCGCAACAACCTAGAGGGTATCAAAAAACATAAAAAGACTGTGAGTGGACAAAAATAAATAGTAATTTCATAAAACAGGTATCTGCAAACACAATTTATACTCTCCACGCAAAAACCAATGCATGCATATAAACTTCATGTTATGAAACCATTTCATATTCAAAACCATCAATGAAAACCAGAATCATTTATTTCATCAAATCCAATTCATCCGAGACACTGCCCAAAACATCTGAAAACCAGTGAAAAACCAGTGAAAAAACATCAATCATGCGAGTTTCTGGATCTCAGGTGCGCCCGAGTCTTTAAACTCAAAACTATGCGCATAATCAGGCCTTCCCGGGATATCAACGAGTCTTTAAACTCAAAACACAATCAACAGGCCTCAATGGGGGGGGGGGGGGGGGTATCATAGCCGAGTCTTTAAACTCAAAACATATACCGAGTCTTTAAACTCAAAACATATCAATCCAGGCCCTCCCCCCATCAATCAATCGAGTCTTTAAACTCAAAACCAGATCCAATGGTTTTTCTTTTCTTTTTCTAGGTCTTTAAACCCAAAACCATTTTTCAATCAAGTGAAAACCATAGAAAATCCATATCCGAATTCGCAATAATAATTCTGTAAGCTAGCATCCGGAACCACCATCCCAAAGCCAAATCGAGAATTTCCCTTTCAAGTTTCAAAACCAAATCCGAAACATCATTTCCGAAATCCAGTTCCAAAATCGAAATCTTGTTTATCGATATCACATGAACAGGGCTCCAAGCTCGAAATCACTTTTTCGAAATCCACTTCAAATCATTGAAAAAATCATGCTCAATCCACAATAGAAATTAAAATCTCGTAAAACGTGCAAATACGTAATAATCTCGAAATACGTGCAAAATTGTAAATCATCAAGATCATAATCAAAATCATAGAATCATGTATAAAAAAACATATAAAAACATATATGCATGCATCAAGAGTTAGAAAGAAAAGTCCACTCACAGACTATTTTGCCGTTGCCTCGATACGCGAGCACTTATAACGTTTCCAGCCAATCCACTAACACCCCCTTTTCCGAACTTGTCCAAAATCCCATAATAAGGTCAATAACTACTTGATAAAGCTTATACTATAGCCCCGTAATTTTTCTGAATTTTTAACTATTTTTAATCGAGCCCTAAAACTTTCGTACATCCCGAAACTTATCGAAACGGTGTTCGATCGACACGAAACCAACCACGAAATTCTGAATCTTATACGGTCTCATTTTACGGGGGGAAATCGGACTGATCTCACACCTGGGTCTCCTACCCAGTGTCCTTCACCTGCTAGTCCAACTTATCCTAACAGTTCCCAGACTGTCACCACATATCTGCCAAGCAAACCAACTCAACCAACTTCTAGTCCATCTCGTAATCCATTTATTTCCTCCGAGGTCAACACTGTTCAACTCGTAACCGCGGTACCTCGAACAGTGCACCAGCCGACACTCACGGCTCAACTAACACTCGGTCGTGACACACGACTACCAGTCATATCAGACTCCTTCTCGAGCCTAGCGCACCTTGTACCAACACCTAAGTACATCGTGCATGTCTGCCATCATCGATCCGCACCGACCACACGGAAGTCACAACATACTCGCTCAGACTACTAGCTCAACCAACCATCTCACCAGTGGTTCCACTAACCACCAACACTATCAATCTGTGGGCACACCAACCACGTCCCATACTATCTATTTGAAACCGGACCCTATCACATCCCTGTGTAACCAAAAGCATAACTCTCAATGTCAGGGTCCCACCAACCACTCATGGCTCGGAGCATCCAGCTCATTTAAACACTGAGGCCTGCAATAACCAATCAACCACTCAGGATCACCCTGATCCGGCCCACATGCTCCGTCAAAATCCATCATATCGGGACCACGCCGATCATCCATATATCCACAACATACCTCGGCACTCAGCCGATCACCAACACTTCTACCAGAACATCACGTTGTACATCCAATTACCTCAGCATGGGTCCGACCATTGCAGAGCCAGTACGTACACATTTCAAGTACATTCACCAAGTACCACCAACTAGAACCATGTTGCCTACCACCAAACACGCGCAAGGACAACCCTACAAACTTGGAATAAAAACAAAGATATTTTAGAATACCTCAACACAGTTCATAGAGTATATCCTCACGTACTTCCAACATCATTCTACGGTACTTCCACTTATCAACCACAACGGCGTCAGAACATGATATTACACCCAAAGTCCGACCAACAACATCATAGTGTACCCGTCACCCTCACGGTGTAATCTCTAGGGCACACAAACTTCCTCGTAACTATACTGATTACTACCTGTCGATAATCCAAACACGCTTCGCCTGTAAAGTCCGTCGGTCCATTCCTACTTCTAGGCTGAACTTCATGTCTTCTGGGAAAGTCCAACTCAAATTCCTTCCCAGTGTCCCGGTCTCCTGACCAATATGAAATCCCATCGCATATCAAATACGAATCCAGAGCAGACCCAGTACCAATTCCAGGTCCAATATCCATACGTATGCAACCACATACCACATACGTCCTGAACTACTCCAAGAGGGTCAAGATATTCATCCACTTCTACTCCTACAAAACCTCTATCTTGTCATCTTATCCTCCTGATCCACCATACTTCAATCCTGAACCAGAAGTAATGCAGTCCCGATCCACTTACACCTAAGTGGATCCCACTCTCGTCCATACAACGCCATCAGACCATTACATTGAACTAAATCAATCACGAATACCATTCATCTAGCGACACATCGAGATTGTGGGTTCACTTCAATAACCTCATATCGATCAATTATAGTCACTCCTTCTCCGATTCCTTCCGTCATCCTTCGACGAAATACATAGTGGTCCTCGACCATGTCATTACAGGTCATTCTACCTTAATCCATCTTAACACCATCCCCTGACACTCGCCATACAGGCCACTCCCGGCGTCACCTCGTACTCTCTTCCTCTTGAACACATCCACATGTGTCCACAATCAAAAGGGGTCACAACTCCTGAAGTTCCTTTAATGAGTCATCCAAATCGACTCTAGAGTATACTTCACTCATCATGTAACATCAACTCGGAATCAACACAATACCTCATCGTCTAAACCACAACATCTCCTAATTCCGAGATTACAATCACGGTACTTTATACTCAAGTATACAATCTTCGGACGAATTGTCCAAACGTCGCATTTTCTACTACACTGAGGAAATCCACAACTCCCAAGGATCACAACCACGTGTTCGTAGCCAACTCAACTCACTGACCCACTCGCCTGTCGGTTCTCACTATTTATGCACATCCAAAGGATGTTAATCATCACTCCTTCTGATGATCGCACCTCAACCTTTCCGAGGTTCAACTCCGAGCACCTGCTAAAAGACGAGTTACCAATTCAATCACCAATCTCAAAAAATCACCAAGCACGGGCCTCGACATTACCCAAATGCCAACCTGGGCATTTCTAACACATCAGGATGAGTCCAAAAAATCAACCTCACGGATGGTCAAACCCGAACATACCAATCTAGCCCGATCCAACACGAAGCATAGGTTCACCGCGCTTCTGCTGCGCTACTCTGATCAAACCAACGGCATCCTGACTGTTCATCCCGAAACATGACCTACCATTGGTCATCACATACCCCCTTTCAGTTAGTGGTTTCTACCAGACACCGTCACCTCACAACTAGCCACAAACTGACTCAATGTGCCCATCCGACCATTTACAAGCATCCCAACTCGTGGCACATCATTCTGATCTAGTGCTCACAGCACACCAGTCCCGAGCCTCTGCTTCTACCGAGCCAAATCCTTCGATCTACACCCGGGTTGGGGGAACTAACATCCCTCGTAATCCATAACTCTGAACACTTAATGCTCAACCAAAAAGCCTCAACCGCACCGGACTCGTCCAGAGTCATCCACCAAGCCGAAGACCTCGGCTGCATCCCAGCAGTACCATCGCCAATCCGACCATAAATCGGCCCAACCACAACAACTATCTAACCACAACCCTCAGCTCACGGTTTCCAGATTAAGCACTTACTATGAGGTTCCTCACTCGGGTACACACAGTCCAACCCAGTCATCCCACGGGATTCCTTAAGTTTTCCCCGTCATACGGGTTATCCAAACCCGCAATGGCCACTAATTCATAACAACCCTACCCCTCGGGTCGTCACACCCGACTAAGACCTTCCCTTCAGAAAATCTGCATAAGCGTCAACTGGTAACCATCGCTAAGGGGGAATCTCTCAAATCCTCAAAGTAGGTTCCTATACCCCGTCACTCGAGACATCCGGCTACTCATAGCAGCACAAATCCAAGCTCCAACAATCTAATCAAATGATCACAAGTCCATACTAACGGTATCCAATCGCCATCCGGTCCAACAGGCTACCGTCAACCGGCCTCCCCGGCCCACGTGTACCACCAGTACAACAAGCTACTATCGGGCCTCACAGGCCGACCAGCCTACTCGTAATCGTAGCCCACTAGCTACCATCCAGGTTAACTACGCTGGCAAACCTCCAACTCGATGGCCCAACCATCGAGCATATCCAGCACCAAACACGCTAACTATTTCGGCCCTAAGCTGACATACATCATACCTCGCACTGCGTATCAAGCGACTATCACCCTAGTACTAACGTACTGTCACTCTCGCATCCAGGTTGATGACGGGCTGTTCCATGTCGAGACATCACATCCGCAGTAGCATCACAATACCCAAGTCGACGAACCAACGGCTATGGGAACCAAGCCTTGCGAAGAGCGCACAAAACCTACTCTGATACCAATTTGACAGGACCCACCCCCAATCCCCTTAGATTAAGGGCTAAGTCCTGCTCCCGTCTAACTTACGCATGACACGAAGGCTAAACTGACGTCCAACCTCCATGTGACACGTAAGTTGGACAAGAGATTTTCCAACGCACCGTTCCGAACTTCCAGACTTCCCAGAGCACGAAGACTCTACTGTGGATCGCATATGTGATGTCTCCGTCTCTCTCGACCAACAGCCGGCACCGCAACAACCTGGAGGGTATCAAAAAACATAAAAAGACTGTGAGTGGACAAAAATAAATAGTAATTTCAGAAAACAATTATCCGCAACACAATTTATACCCTCCACGCAAAAACCAATGCATGCATATAAACTCCATGTTATGAAACCATTTCATATTCAAAACCATCAATGAAAACCAGAATCATTTCTTTCTTCAAATCTGCAATTCAAATCCAGGGCCTCAGCCCAAAATCAAAATCAATTTCAAAGTACGGGAACTCAGCCCCAAAACTCATCAAATCCAATTCATCTGGGCCACTGCCCAAAACATCTGAAAACCAGTGAAAACCCAGTGAAAAAACATGTAACGACCCGTCCCGAATATCGGGATTTAATAATATTTAATTATGATTTACTAATCTGGGATTAGTTGGGTGATTTCAGACGAATTATGCAAAATGACCGTTTTGCCCTTGGGCGTGGGCAAAACGTTGACTTTTTATTCGGACGGTCAAATGGACTTTGACCAATGACCGTGACGTAGTTTGGGAAGTCACGAGTTCATAGACGGGTGGCACGTTCGATTCCCACATTCGTGGTGAAAGTTATGACGTACGGAAGTTCAAGGGCATTTTCGTAATTTGGACGAAATGGGGGAAAATGTTGACTTTTTGACCAGGATGTCCGATGGCCGAGGGCCAAGGACCGCTACGTAGGTCTCGTCGATACGAATCCAATGACAGGCGGCGTGCCGAAATCGGAGATTCGACGACGAAGTTATGGGTCACGGAAGTTGGTTTCGTTATGCACGCATTACGAGGCGGGGACACGTGGCGTTCTCTGATTGGTCTGAGTCTGAGTGGGACATGTGGACCACTAACTTTAATTTATTGGACTCAGATCTGGATTGGTGGGTTGGATTAAAATATTAGGATTTAAATAATTAAAAGAACTCCCACTTATTTTCACCTTTTGATTTGGGCCATCCATCTGATCTCTGCTTTCAATCTCAGCCCTTCATCTATTTGTGCTGATGCACATCCTCACCGTCCATTTCCTTATTCATTTGATACCTCCCATTCCTCATTTTCATTCTTCCTCTGCCCGTGAAGAATTTGAACACACACTCACACCAGCCCATCTCCTTTGTGCTTGGGAGTGAGATCAACCATTAGTGTGGGCGGAGGGACGACGGTGGTGAGCTGGGTGACAGAGGGAGACGGCGGAGATGACGGCGGAAGGGAAAACAGAGGGATCCGAAACTCAGGGAATTGGAAGTCGATGTAGACTGGTGTTTGACCGTTTTGGAGGGGTGGAAGGAGTTTCTGGGATCAAACTGGGCGTGCTGGTGGCCACGGAGGTAGCCACGGCGGCGAGGTAAGCCTCGAACCCGTGAACCTGTTCTCGGGTCTAAAATGGCAGCTTGGATTTTTCGACGTTTTAGTCGATCTAGTGACCAGGATGATGATTCAGAGGATGAGACGAGTCTATAGGGACCGTTTTCAAGGAGAATGGTGGTCGGAGCTGAGTGCAGTCGACGGAGGATTTTTGGCCGTGAGCTTTTCGATCGGGGAGGTACGTTCTTGACGTTACTTCTGGTTTTTGATTCCACAGAACTGTTGGTTGAACTCAGACGATCTTGCAGGTGAAAACCCCGTCCAAAATGATGGAGAAATGACTGAGAACCAGTCGGGTTGGCCCGCGGGTCACGGCGACCCGTTTTACAGACGTTCGGGCTGAACGACGGTGAACAGTACCCGGCGCGTGGGTTTCACGCGCAGGGAGTTCAACCGGCGCATGGGGGCGCGTGTGAGGTAATTTTGGGAAACTTCCAACATGACTTTTGTCCTATACAATGTAACGAACATTTTGGCGTTGGTTTCGTGTCGTTCGGATCCCGTTTCGATATTGTTCGGGATGTCCGAAGGTTTTAAATCCAGTTTAAAAATACTTAAAAATTCGGGAAAATTACGGGACTTGAATAGGATGTTAATGATGAGGTTAGTAATCCTCTAATGTGATTTGGACAGGATTGGGAGTCCCGGTGATAGTGGTGTGGCCCGGGAAGGCCTATGGCACGCGTATTGAGGCGTTCGGTTAAACGGTCTGTGAGTGGACATTGGTTTTATAAATTCGATGCATGCATAACTGTTTCATGATTTTTATAATTGTGATTATATGATTTATTTTGGATATCAGTGAATTTATATGTTTTCACGCATTTCGATGTGATTTACGTGTTTGCACGTGAATCGAGGTTTTCTGGATTTGCACTGATTTCCATAAATATGGATGGATATGATTTCATGAAACGGTTACAGACTTGATAAAGTAAAATCGGGCCAGGGGCCCAGTTGACTTATGAAATCGGGCCAGGGGCCCAGTTGATTTATATATGCGATTTCGGGTCGGGGACCCTAAAATGGAATTGAATAAATGATTTTGGATTTAAATCAACTATTGGACTTATGACGGTTTTATGGAAATTCGGGACAGGGCCCTTGTGATATTTTGGAAATAAATAATAAAATGTGTTCCATAAAACCATCTCGATATGAGGATATATATATCCTGGTCTCCTCCAAGTGTCGGGGACACTGGAGAAGTCACGGTGCATTGCCTGCGAGGGCTCATTGTACGGAGCTACTGGACCGTATAGTGATCCAAGAGCAGGATTGCTGGACGTCATGGACGTCAGACATCGGGGATGTCAGAGATATGGACCCGGTGAGACCCCGGGCAGCACACATTGCTTAATACCGTGAGATATGACGTCTGGAACGTCAAGCGTCTAGGACGCTAGGCATCGGGGATGCCGGAGATGGAAAAAAATAATAAATGATCATTACTGAATTTATGAGATAACTCTTGGATTGACTTTTGGGATTTGAAACTATGTTTTGGTTTCCAGGCTAAGGCCCTAATGGTTATTTCTAAATAAATATGGGATTATTGGTTTTTGGTGCATGCATATGCTTTTACTGAGGGGCATAAATGTCTTATAAATGTTTTAAACAGACTTGTTTATTTTCGTCCACTCACAGCTTTTGTTTTTAATGCCCTTCAGGTTGATTCCGGATGCGACTGCAGCAGAGACTAAGACATCATACACCTCCTCCATCGATTCTTACGCACTCTGGAAGCCCGGTTGGGCAATGGCAACAGTTTATCCCTTGTCTGACACCTCTTGTCAGACGGGAGCATGACACATTCCATGGTAATCCCGGGGCGATTGGGATGGGTCGTGTCAAAACATCAATCATGCCAGTTGCTGGATCTCAAGTGCGCCCGAGTCTTTAAACTCAAAACCATGCACATAATCAGGCCTTCTCGGGATATCAACGAGTCTTTAAACTCAAAACACAATCAACAGGCCTCAGGAGGGGTATCATAACCGAGTCTTTAAACTCAAAACATACCAATCCAGGGCCCTCCCCCCATCAATCAACCGAGCCTTTAAACTGAAAACCAGATCCAGCGGTTTTTCTTTTCTTTTTTCAAGTCTTTAAACCCAAAACAATTTTTCAATCAAGTGAAAACCAAATCCATATCCGAATTCGCAATAATGATTCCATAAGCTAGCATCCCGAACCACCATCCCGAACCCAAATCTAGAATTTCCCTTTCATGTTTCAAAACCAAATTCGAAACATCATTTCCGAAATCCAGTTCCAAAATCGAAATCTCGTTTATTGATATCACAAGAACGGGGCTCCAAGCCCGAAACCACTTTTCAGAAATCCACTTCAAATCATTGAAATCAAATCATCAAAATCATGCTCAAACCACAATAGAAATCGAAACCTCGTAAAATGTGCAAATACGTAATAATCTCGAAATACGTGCTAAACCGTAAATCATCAAGATCATAATCAAAATCATAGAATCATGTATAGAAAACATATAAAAACATATATGCATGCATCAAGGGTTTGAAAGCAAAGTCCACTCACAGACCATTTTGCCGCTGCCTCGATAAGCGCGCACTTATGCCGTTTCCGGCCAATCCACTAACACTGCATTTTCCAAACCTGTCCAAAATCCCATAATAAGGTCACTAACTACTTGATAAAGATTATAATATAGCCCCGTAATTTTTCTGATTTTTTAACGATTTTTAATCGAGCCCTAAAACCTTCGGACATCCCGAAACTTATTGAAACGGTGTTTGATCGACTCGAAACCAGTGCCAAAATGTTCGTTACATCAAATAATTTAAAAGTCATGTTGGAACCAACCTCAAAAACTATACCATGTGCCCACATGCGCGCGCCCAACGGGGCTGCGTGTGGGAGCCACGCGCCAGTTCCTGTTCATCTTCTTCCTCGGGCAAACCAGGTCCAGCCCGGCTCAATGTTCATCTGGTTCAACTGAACCGGCATCCACGGTTCCCTCCTTTTCAACCGGTTTTCAAACCATTTTTAGTCCAGTAGCTTCATCCCCCTTTCCCTAATCAATCTATCTACTAAAAGCATGAATTTAAGGCTTGTTTCTTACCTTCCAAAATCGAAGAAACGCCCATAAGTCTTCCTTCTCCGTTCCTGTGATTCCAGCCATCTAAATTCTCGGGTTCAAGCCTAAAATCTTCCTGTCGTCCTCCTAAAACTTTCCCAAGTCACAAATATGAGCAATGATGTGACGCCCTGAAAATTTGAAAAACGAAAATTTGGAAAATTTGAGGAAAATGACGATTTGCCCTGAAAATCGGGACGTCACGAGTTCATAGACAGGTGGCACGCCCGATTCCGACATTCGAGGAAAAAGTTATGACGTGCGGAAGTTTGGGGTAATTTGGTAAATTGGTCAAAAGGGGCCATTTGTTGACTTTTTGATCGGGACCATGTTTGGACCTTCCGTAAGTACCGTTGGGTAGGTCTCGGGACGTTGAATCCGTAGTCAGGCGGCATGCGTCAATCGGAGTCCGAACGAAAAAGTTATGGGTCTAGAACTATGAAGGACATTTTGGTAATTTGTTATAACAAGGGTAAAATAGTAATTTGCCACAGTAGAGATACATTAGTGGCTGAGTCAGTTAATGAGGATAAGGGCTGATCTCTTGATGACACTTGTCACCATAATTGCAAGGTTAGTGTAAAGCATGGTTTGAGTATTCAAAACGGATATGAACTCACCCGTTTGGTTTTTGATCAATATATATGAATTGATGGTTGGATTCAAACAAGAAACAGAGGGATTGAAGGGGGAATTGAGAGAAGAAAAGAAAGGAAATGAGACGGTTAATTGGGACCTCGAATTCAACTGAAACCCAACATAAAACCCGAAAACCTTTAAATGGACCTTAGAATCGAATTTGAATTTGTGGACGGTTTTGAGTGAAATTGAGCTTGAATTCAGCTCCATGGGAGTGAGACGAGTCGAACCAGATTAAGAACGAAGGAAATTGGGGTCGTTTGGCCTTAGAACAGAGAGGGGGACAACTTCGAATGTTAGAGCTTGAGTCGTGGAATTGAGGACATGGAACCGTGAAATTGATCGTGGAAATATGTTTATTAGGACTCGACGATGCTTCTTGATGCATCAATTGAAGGAAAAAAGTGAGAAATGGGGAATATTGGATGATGAACAGTGCTTCGATGTTCTTTGAATAATCGAGCTTGATTCGATTGCATTAAGGTAAGGTCCCATGTAATTGAATTGACAGAACTTCAATTGAGTCTATAACGATGCTAATGGATGATAGACTTGTAGAAATTGATGTCGAATTGATAGCAATGAAATCGGGTCACCTCGCGGGTCGTAGGCTCTGTTTACTAGGTAAATGGGTGAAGGGACGACTGTTCATGGTTACTGTTCACGGCGCGTGGCTTTCACGCGCAGCCGCTTGCGGCGGTGCGTGAGCGGGTTTTTCGAGGTGAGGTCAACATGAAACTTGTCCTATTTAATGTAACGAACATTTTTGGCTTTGGTTGCGAGTCGATCGGACACCGTCTCGATAATGTTTCAAGGGTCCGAAGGTTTATGTTACGTATTTAATTAATATTAAATTCCCGGAAAATTATGAGAAATTAGTATGATGTAAATTGAGTCCTTAGTGACCCTGAGTAATGATTTTGGACAGGATTCGTGATTCCTGGAAAATGTCGGAAATTACAGAAACGCGTGCAGCTTGGGAAGCGAGCGGTTTGGACGGTGTGTGAGTGGAAGTTTGTTTTATAAATTGGCATGCATGCATAGTTAAATTTTTTACATGATTTATGGTAGATTTGAATTTCAATGTTTCGATATGATTATTTCGGGATTTAATGATTATTTTAATCGGTGTTTCGTGCACGTTTTTCGAGAAAATGCGAAATGATCGTTTTGGGCGAAAGCCCGGGGTTTGTGATTGGTTTTGATTTGAATTATGCATCGGGACATTGATTTCATGGATTTGTGATTTTTTTTGGATATTTTATGGCTTTACGTGCATTGGATTATGTAATGATTTTACAGATTTACGAGAAATGAGAAATAAGCTTTGGGCATGTGACCCTATAATAAATGGTTGGTTTTATTGATGATTTTGATTGTGTATTGATGTTTGATACACCTATTCAGATGTGTAATTCCTGGAGGGACTCCGGATGCGTAATTTCCGGTAAGGCTGGATGTGTAATTCCCAGCATGGATGACGACTCTGGATGTGTAATTCCCAGAGGATCATCGGATGTGTAATTCCCGAGTTATATGCTTTATTTGTATGATTAAATAATTTTAGAAAATGATTTACGTAGCTTTTGGGCTTGAGAGCCGGGATTGATGTTTTCATGAGATTTGGCTGGTAAGCCGATAATGGTTTTTATATGTTGATTTTATGCATGCATGGTTTGATAAACTGGAGGGAAAATGATGTGTTTCAAACGTATTTTAAATGATATTATTTTTTTCCACTCACACCTTTTCTGTTTTGATGACCCTCTAGGCCGTGGCACAACGTTCGGGGCTGATCAAGAGGCGGAGGCATGAGCGGAAATCAGCGCAGTTATCCCTGGTCTGACAGGTGCTAAAGGGTATTGCCGGGACTTCAGTTGACTTGTCAGACGGGAGCCGGACCGGGCACGGTTATCGAAGTCCCGTTGGGACGGGTCCTGTCAAATGATTCCAAAACGATGAGTTACAATTTCGAACCAAAATAAAACATTTTCGGGTTTTACCTTCTCCGTAGCTGTGGGCCTCCACTGTGACCTCTACCATTGTCCAAGCAAGTCCCACTTCATCTTCCCTTCACAAAATAGAGGTCTAGGATAAGGTTTGATCACTTGTCTGGTCTGAACTTCCCAGGGTCCTCTGTTTTGATTTTTACGGTTTTTGAGACCACCGTTCACGACGGCCTTCATGTGACCACCACCACCATTCCCTCATTAATCTCACTTTCCCTCAGGTCCCTTCTCAGATTCCACACAAGGAATGAAGAGCAAGAAGTTTGCGGGGATGGTTTCACGGTTCCACACTTACTACACTTTGTTTTCTTCCCAGCCCCGTGCTGCAAACCTGTTTTAACCAACAAAGAGAATTGTGTGGCGGTGAGGAGGGCCTTCCACAGCCTTCCAGTGAGGAACATGTGTTCCAATCTGAGTGGGCACCAATCCTGAGCCAGCCAAGTGTCCCCTGATCACTGGGCACCACTCCCAATGCAAGACGATTGACCAAAATGTCATTCAATGGCAATTTATCATTCTGCCCCTAAAATTCCTAACCCCGTAACTTTGTCGTCCGATCTCCAATTGATGCATGCCACCTGTCGTTGTATTCAGGGCATCGAGACCTATCTAACGATCCTCAAAATACATGATAATTCCATGCCGTGTGAAAAGTCAACGAATTGCCCCGTTTTAACCAAATTACTAAATTACCCTTAAACTTCCGAACATCATAACTTTCTCCTCAGATGTCGGAATCGAACGTGCCACCTGTATATGAACTTGTGACGTCCCAAACTATGTCACAGTCCTCGGTCAAAGTCCATTTGACCGCCCGAACTAAAATTTAATATTTTTGCCCATTCCAGGGGCAAAGTCGTCATTTTGCACCGTCCGTCAGAAGTCGTCCAACTAATTACTGATTAACCTCACTGATCCGTCATTAATCACTAATCTAATCCCAATTTCTGGAACGGGTCGTTACAATGTGTCTACACCTTTAAGGGACACCACCATCCTCTCCCAGACCATTCCTCCTCGTAAGAATATGGGATTGTTCACTATTACCTCCAGGACACGGGTATTACAATCCACTCCCCTTAGGGCCCAGCGTCCTCATTAGCACACTTTCCGGTCGGTGTCTAGGTCTAATAATATTCTGTCAGGACCCGACCCTCCTCTTTTAGGATCCGACTCATCTAGCACGATATTGTCCACTTTGGGCCTCCTTACCCTTGCCCTCACAATTTTGTTTTCGAAAGTTCACGGTGCAACTTCCCAGGGGGTCACCCATCATGGAATTACACCAGCCTCAACTCGCTTAACTTTGGGGTTCCAATCCCTCCCAAAGCCACTGAGCTCCCAAAAGACCTCGTGCTAGATAGGTGTGTGCCTACACCTTTAAGGCACACCACCATCCTCTCCCAGACCATTCCCCCTCGCAGGAATGTGGGATTGTTCATCGTTCCCTCCATAACACGGGTCTTACACCTCAGCCTAACTATAAAACCATGTGGGATCTCAGCCCATCATCATCATCAGTATCATCAGTCATGATTCTAATCCTAGCAACGCGAGCCCATAAGCTCAATGACTGCTCTGATCTTGAGCATGTCGTCGTGAACACATCATTGGCCGACAATCACCAAATCTTCATGAACATGTCTTTGATTGATCTCATATACTGCACTCCTGAGTCGAGCCTTCCTCGGCTGTCGCATCTTTTGACTGCTTGACATCATGCGCATCGTGACCTCTCCGTACCTCAGAGGCGAGCATTATCTCCAGAGTGATCATCAGGGAAACATATTCACAACCGGAGGTCCTCTAATAAAATCAGAGTCTTTAAACTAAAAATCATATCATCATCAACAGGGACACAAGCCCGAATATCATCAATAGGGTCACAAACCTGAACACAGTGTCTATCAACACTTCATTACACAAAATTCCTCGAATCCTATCATATCCCCAACTGGGTCTCATGCCCGAAATATTTTTCTTAAATCTCATAATTGGGACACAGCTCGATATATCTCACGTTTCACTATACTCTCAGTCAAACCATAAATCAATTAAGTCATACGCCCGAAAGATATTTCTAAATTCGAAAACCATTTTGTTCTTCAAATCATTTTTCCAAAACATCTTTGACTAACATCCAAGTCAAAGCCTATATCTAACTGGGAGTCATGCCCGAAAGCCGATTTCGCGCATCTCCGTGAAATCATTCAAAATTGATACTCAATCCTCGGTTTCACGCCTCTCTGTGAAACCATCAAAATCTCATAAAACACATGCACGTATAAAACAAGGTCTAATCACAAATGTCATAAAATGAAAATCTCGAAATACACGCATTAACGCATTTTCTACGAAAATGATAAACAAATCATATTCAAATCATATGGAATATATGCCTCTCAAATCAATAGTTATGCATGCATCTTATTTCATAAAACAAAGTCCACTCACAGACCATCCAAGTTGTACGATTTGAAACCTGCGCCATATGCCACTCTGGGGCTGATCCATACCTTCCGGGATGTCCGGACCTGTCCAAATCATACTCAAACGTCACTAGCCATCTATACAAGTCTATAAGACCCTCACACATCCAGGCACATTCAACGTGTCCCGAACACACTTCCCGAGGAGAAAAACCTAAATTTGACCTATCAAACGACTTCCGATCAACTTGAAACCACCGGCATTGGATTCAGATCGTCGAAACCATTCAAACAAGATCAGGTTGACCATGAATTTTTTTTGCAGGTGCTCCCACGTGCAGGTCAAAGTTCAATCAATCCAAATGTTAACGGTCAACGCTGACGTGATCATGGTCAACATCAAAGTCAATGTTGATGTTAGCAAAGTCAACGCTGATGTCAGCCGGTCAAAGTCAATGGTCTGACTTCAGTAAAGTCAACATTGGCGTCAGCTGGTCAACCAGTCAATGGCTTGTCGGAAAAGACAACCAGCACCGTTGTGCGCCACCGTCTCCCGTAGCCGAAAAACCCCAATTTTTCCCGATTTTTCAAACCTTCATATCTCTCTCATTTCTCAACCAAATACTACATTATAAATATGGAAATTCATCTACTCAAACCCAGGAATCCAAATATGAACCCAGAAATTGAAGAAAGTACATGGTTATAAAGATATGGCCTCCCAAAGTTTCGGCCAAACCTCAATTCGACATTCCGTCCACTCCCGACATCCAAAACCATCCATTCTTGTATCTACAATCTCGTATGAGCTCAAAACCTTCCATCAAAATTTGAAACCCAAATTCAAAGGACCCATGGGTTACCTTTGTTTCAATGTTCCTCTATTGTCCACAGTGGTCCAGCTGTCCTGCCGCCGTCTCCCGTCCTCCCTCACGTCCTCTCTATCTCTCTTTGGTCTCAAGGAAGAGAACGGAGTGACGAAGATGATTTTTGAGGGGTGGGTACGGGTTTTGGGTGAAGGAAATGAAGAAGATGAAAACTGTACAAGAAGTTAATTTGAAAACTATACGACCGTGAATAGTTCTCAGAACCTTCCGTGACCCGTAACTTTTCTGTACGATGTCTGATTTTGATGTGTCGTCTGTGTACGGACTTGTATCATCTCGATTTACATATCTTCGGTCCTCGTGCATTTGACCTACCGAGTCAAAATTCAATATTTTGCCCTTTCCAAGGAAAAAAAATATCATTTTACACAAATCGTTGGACAATCCTCGATTAGTCATTAATTGATCCGTAAGTTCGGGACGTGTCCTTACATCCGGACCTGTCCAAAACACACTCAAAAGTCACTACCAACTTAGACAAGTCATAATAAAAAACCATTAAAACTCTTGGAAAAGTCAACATGTCCCGAACACGCTTTCCTAGGCTAAAACCCCTAAATGACCTATCAAACGATCTCCGATCGACCTGAAACTACCACCATTGGATTCTGATCGTCAAAACCTTCCGAACAAGACCATTTTGACCTCAAAATTTATGCCCACACGCCCCCATGCGTGAGTCAAAGTTGGTTAACCTAAAAAGTCAACGGTCAAGAAAAGTCAACGCTGACGTCATCGGTCAATGGGTCGGGTCAACGAGTCAATGGTTCACTGGAGAAGACGACCAGCGTTACTATACGTCGCCATCTGGTTCGATCGCCATCGACCGGATTTCCTCTATTTTTGTCCCAAACTTCAAACCTTCATAACTCACTCATTTCTCAACCAAATCCTACATTCTATATACAGAAATTCATCTACTTAAGCCAATGAATCGAAACATTAACCCAAAATGTGAGAAAGTACCTAGCTTTGAAGATATGGCCTCCCAAAGTTTCGGCCAAACTTTGAACTCGTGTTCTGGCCACTCCCGTCGTCCAAAACCTTCCATTCTTGCACCTACAAACTCGTATGAACTCCAAGAACATAACCATGAGCTTAGAATCGATCCAAAATTCGAAAAAAAAAACCCAAATCCAAGACCCACAGGTTACCCTTTTGTTTCACAGTTTTCTAGTCACCATTGCGATGGCTCCGCTCTCCTTGGCTGTCTTCTCAGCTCCCCTGTCTCACACCCTCACTCTCTGTCTCTCTCTCTCAAGCAAAAACATGAAGAAGATGATTGGTGTGGGAGTGGGTACGAGTTTGAGAAGGAAAATGGAGAAATGAAGATGAAATTGGTGAGATGCATGAATGTATATGTGTGGATCAATGGATGAGTGACACTTGTCACTCATCTGTTGGTCCACAAAAGATATTTTGGGTCCCACTAACGAGAAGGCGATTCAAAACTCATGCAATTGTGAATAGTTCTTGAAACCTTTCTTGACCCAATACTTTCCCGTATGATGTTCAATTTCGACGTGACACCTGTCTACAGACTAGTATCGTCTTGATGTATGTAATGGTCGTCGTGCTAATGACCTCCCGGGTCAAAAGTTAACATTTTACCCAATCTAGGGGAAAATCGTAATTTTACTCTAACCGTCTGAAAATCCTTGACTAATTCCTGATTAGTCTCGATAATTCTCAATTACTCCTTAATTAATCACGTAGACTTGGGACAGGTCGTTACACCGCCTGTCTACGTAATTGAAATCCCACGATCTACGCAATGGACCTCGGTCAATGTGCAAATAACCTCACAGGCCAAAAGTCAACATTTTTCCCATCTAGGGGTAAAATCATCATTTCACCTTAAATAATCTAAAAAATCCCCGATTAATTATCGATAATCACAAAATTTCAAGTTAGGTCATTATAGAAAACATTAAACCCCCGTTGAAGATCAAAAGATGAAATTTCATCTATCAACCACTAATTGGATTTTTTCCCTCGTAATATTTGAGAGCCTACATGGAAAAACACCTTTCACCAAGCTTTACAAAAGTGTCATCCGAAAAGGCAATCCAACTGTGAACTTTCCATGCCTTTAAGTCTCCAAGTCCCTCATACTCCTCGTTCTTCTCGCATAATAGACTCTAACTACATGAACCACCATGTTCTCATAAAGCAAGTTTTCCAGACCTCATTGATGATGCACCTTAAAATGATCGTCACAAAAAAACACACAAGATACCTCTTAAATCATTGCCAACGGATATCCATGACTCCTGGAATGTGCAAAAATGTAGGCCTAACAATATATAAAATTGTATATATACTTATTTTAAACTTATATATGTATATATATATATATATAATATTGTTATGCCAATCAAATAACCTCTACAGCTTTTCAAACCAAGTAGGGCCAGCCCATATTAACAAAATATTCCATTCTTCACACTTGCAAAACAATGTGATAGGACCCGTCCCTAAAATTCTATAAAAATCGGACCAGTCCTGTTCCTGTACGATCACTCTTATCAGACAAGGAATTTTACCAATTTAATCTATTTTATTTGTTAACCAAAATAATTTCATCTAGGGTTACCGACCACGCCCGACCCACTAACCCCTACAAGTAATGGGATTTACAATTTGACCTTATTGGCCTTACTTTTCTTATTAAGAATTACCTCTAGTTTCCCTTTCAATTTGCACACACACACACACACACACACACACACACACACACACACACACACACACACACACACACACACACACACACACACACACACACACACACACACACACACACACACACACACACACACACACACACACACACACACACACACACACACACACACACACACACACACACACACACACACACACACACACACACACACACACTAAGGGATAATAACAATAATGAGGTTATAATACACAATTGGATTGTATATAGCAAATTTATCATGAAAATTTTAAGCACTTGTTAAACAAAAGGAACTTCTTTCAAATAGCAATATAATTATAATTATGTGTATATATAACAATTCCAACAATCATATGAACCTTAATCCTAGTTTTCTAAATTTCCTATAACATAATTCCAATTAGAATGTGTCTATTTCTAAATTCGCATAATACCCACAAGCTAATCACCAAATGTTATAGATTCATCCAAAATACCCACAAGGAAATAATCAATAATTAATCATCCATTATTCACTTTCAAATATGATTAAGGTCAAAACCTCTCAATCATAATCTCAACTATTTATTTTTCATACTAGTTACACATATACAAATTCTTCTTAATACCTACTTGTGAATATAATTAATGATCTTCCTAAATTAAAATAAATAACACCACAATGTATGCCTGATCTTACTTTCCATTTATATTTAACTCACATTCAAGAGTCATAGTTAATTAATCTTAAGGCTTAACTTAGTTCAAATTTATAATATCCAAATTCAAAAAGGAATGGATTACTTTACAAATTCAGAACTATTACCAAAAGGTGTTCAAATTCCTCAAACATTATATCGATGGATTAATTAGAAAATAAGGAAAAACTTTTGCGTTAACTGCGATCCCAAGAACCACCGCATGCACAACCATGTGCCAGCGAAAGGCCTCTACGCGTGGTGGCCACGCGCGTATCGGAGTCACCCCTAATAGTCC
This sequence comes from Prinsepia uniflora, assembly GCA_032719365.1. Classification (NCBI taxonomy): domain Eukaryota; kingdom Viridiplantae; phylum Streptophyta; class Magnoliopsida; order Rosales; family Rosaceae; genus Prinsepia; species Prinsepia uniflora. The sequence continues at coordinate 8,842,812 of CM064867.1, read as the reverse complement.
AATCAACTCTACTCAATCCCTAGAAGATCTCTATGACGTTTAAATGAGGAGAAACATACCTGAAACCACGGTCCACCTGCTGGAACCATTCGACCATGGCTTTCAGAGCAGCTCTGCTGACAGGACCATCTTTAATCCCTCAGGATTAGTGCGGGATGTCCTGCTCCAATCTAACACCACGTGTCCAACAAGGGATAATGTCGTGACCCACTAATGGGTTCCCAGAGTACACAACCTTCATGTGATGTTTCAGTCTCTACCACAGCCCTCATCCGTGATCAACCTGGAGGGTGTCAAAAAAAATAAAAGTGTGTGAGTGGACAAAATAAGAAATTTTGAAAATAAATTCCGAAATCATAATTTAACCATCCGTTTTACAAAACATGCATGTATATCAATTTAAAAACCATTTACTTCCTAGTAAAACAATATATAAAAAAATTGATGCAATCATCACAAAACCAACACATGTTAAAATCTCTGAACACAATTCAACAAGTCAAAAACCTCGGGACCCATTCTTATATCCAACATCTGTCTCATACCATCAAATCATCATCAGTCACAATATCCAAGCAACGCGTGCACATAAGCTCTAGGACTATTCACGTCAGAGCACGTCACCGAAAACAAATCAACGGTTGGCATTCATATCGTCGCCATGAAAAAATCAATGGCTGATGTCCATATCGTCGTGAACAAATCATTGAACGATTCAACATCATAAGCACTCCTAAATCGAGCCTTCCATGGGTGCTCGACAACAGGAAGTGCATCGTGGCCTCTTCGGGGGAGAGGGGGAGGGGGGACATAACGCATCCTAGAGGTGAACAACAATCATAATAGGGTCCTCTCCGGGGAAACATATTCACAACCAGATGCCCTCTTTAGGAAAACATATTCTTACCAGAGTCATATCCATAAATTCGGAGAATGGCCATAGTAAAAACAGTGGAAACGCATTTTCAAAACTGTCGTTTCTCAAATAAAAATAATTATTTCTCCCATAGGATCTCAGTCCAAAATCAGTTTCCATAAATCTCATAAAATCAGTGTCCAGTTCTCATTCAAAATCTTAAATCATTTCAATAAAAAAAACACAGTTTAATTTCACGTTTGACTACTAACTAAGTCAAATCATAATCCAACTAGGTCTCAAGCCTGAAATGCATTTTCACTAAAATTCGTAAAATCATTCGATTCCAAATCATGATCGAACCAACATATAAATCATCTAAACCGTTCATCATTCAAACCATAAGAAAACCGTGCATTTCAAACCATATTCATAAAACATTAAAACATATATGCATTCATCATTTCATAAACCAAAGTCCATTCATAAACGGTCCATGCTGCAAGCTCCAGAACTCGCCTCGAAAGCCAAATCGTAGTCTCCAGGACGTCCGAGCCTGTCCAAACCACATCCAAGTGTCACTAAAAATCTAGAAAAGTCCATAAAAAAGACCCTTAATACTCCCAAAATCAAGAACACATCCTGATAAGCTAGTTAAAGTTCTGCCAATGGCAGTCAACGCTGACGTCTTGCTGACATCATCTTGACAGGTCTGATAACCTGCGACGTGGCACACCCTGACTGGTGCCATGTGTCACCTTCTGACACTGCTTGTCACGTCATGTGATGATGTCACCTGCTGACATCATTACTGCCATGTGTATTGCCACATGCCACTCACACCTCTGACAAATCTCTGACACTCTGTCATGTGGCACCACCCTACTAGTCCACGTAGCCTGACACTACTAACGTGGACTTGCCACGTCACTTGATAGGTCCTAACACCATGCCACATGGCACCCTCTCTTTGGCACTACCACATCAGCTGCTAACTGGACATACACCTAGCCACATGTCACCCTCTGGTTGGCCACATGGCTTGACAGAAATGACGTGCCATGTCATTGTCTTCAACCTCAAGCGGGTCAACCCGTTTGACTGTAACAGGTCATTCGACTCGTGACCCTGACCAGGTCTTTTCTTCGCCGTCCGGCCACCAAACTCATCCATTCTTTCACCAAACGACTCACCTTGAGCCCAGAAATCGATATATAATCCTAAAGTCAAGAAACCGTACCTAAAAACTCCCACCCGAGACCAACTCTCACGACCATCTTTCAAGTGTCCACCCAAGGCCGTTTTAGCGTCCCTTTCTTCTTAATTTCGGCCCTGTGAACTCATCCAAACTCGAGGAACGAAACCTAGACATCAACATATCCTCCCAATCAATCGAAACCCAAACTGGAAATCAAACTAAATGGGTTCCCGGGTTTTACCTGATTTCATTGTTTTCTAGCAGCCTTCACGGCATGTCCACGATCTCTTTCCACTCTTAGCCTTACTCTAGGCTCCTTAACCAGCACCTTAGAGAAAATGGGCCAATGGGATGAGTGACACTTGTCACTCATCCATTGGTCTAGATGACATATTTGGGTCCCACTAAAAACAAACCAAAAGTCAACTTTCTCGACATACGTGCACCATAAAATTTGATCGAACCTTTCTTGACCCGAAACTTTCCCGTACGATATTCGATTTCGACGTGCCGCTTATCTACAGACTCGTAACTTCTTGATCTACGCAATGGACTTCGATTCATGTGACAATGACCTCCTGAGTTAAAAGTCAACATTTTCACCCGTTTATGGGCAATATTGTCATTTTCCTCGATCGTCCGAGAATCCTCAACTAATTTTCGATTAATCTTGATATTTCTAAATTAATTCTATGATAAGCCCGTAAACTCGGGATGGGTCCTTACATTTGCCGCTTCTCAACATAAAAAACCAGTCATTTTTAACCCAAGAAGGTCGTATGACCTCCAAGAGTACACTATCGAGGCAGTTAGCATGTTTCATAGTCCTGAACCAAAAGCCCAACATGGATACTCATGGGTTACTCAGTTTTCCTCCCATTTCCTCGCATCTGAGACTCACCTGCTCCCAGTTTTCCTTTTTTTTTTTTTTCTCTTACTCTTCCTTTCATCCTCTTCATATTTCCCTTCTCTTCACCCTGCTTTTCTTTCGCACAGTTTTAGCCTTCATTCCTTACTTTTCTTTGATTGGGGCCATCTCCACCAAAATCCCAAAAACATACAAACCTCACATATAAAACATGTAAGTCGGTGGGAGGCTTAAGAGAGAAAGGGCTCGAAGCCTCTGGAAAAATGTCACTTTCACAACTATCCCATTATGAAATGACTAAAATACCCCTTGTTCCTTAATTACCAAATTTCCCTTAATTGTTTGTGACCTATATCAACCTCATGCGATTTACAATTTCAGCATGTCGTCTGTCTACGAACTCAGGATTTTGAAACCTTCACAACGGTCTTCACGGAATGTGCAACCAACATCTAGGTTGGAAAGTCAAAATTTTAACCATTAAAGGGGCAAAATGGTCATTTTTCATTCTTCTAAATATTCGGGGTGTTACACAATGCCTAAGAGAAAGCCAATCGCGGCGTGCCACGTGACAAAACCGTTGAGCCATGTTGGAAAAATCACCGATGGCCCACTCCTTAGTGTCCTTATGAGATCACCAATGCGCCTAGTAGACCAATCAAAATTTTCCATATGGTAGCAATGGATTACACAACCTCCAAGACCCACAAAACTCTGACGGCCTATGCTTAAGTGTCCAGTCATGCCAACCCATGTATCGCCTTGATAGTGTGTGCGCTATTTTCCATGCAGCAAGCTGACGTCAACAAACACCACATCCAACGTAGGAGCACGTAGGTGACACGCACATGACGCACCCCGACATCAGCCGACGTCCTCCTGCCACCATTCATGGATATTGGCGTATATGATGCATGCACCTGACATGGGGCTGACTTCATCAACCATCCCTCGCCACGTATTAGTTCATGAATCGCTCTTCTCTCTTTAAGCTAATAAATGCTGCCATCGTACTGTAGCTCCACACTTTCTGCCTCTATGTGGCGCGCACGCACCTGACGCAGACAAGCTTCTTAGCCAATCAGTTCACGACATTGCTTCTCTTTCTCTATCAAGTGGACCCATGCGTAGAAAAATTTGTTGTCATGTGAACCCATGCATCATTTTTCTTCCCATTCTAAACCAATATCCCTAGGAATTTTACTGCCAATGTAATAAAGAAAGCGGAAAAACTTTAACAAAAAAATAAGGAAAGAGGAAGAATATTTCACTTTTAACTCAAAAGCAATATTGATGTTCTATTTCCCCCCTCTAACAGCAGCTGCACTTTTTTGAAGGCAAAATGTTACTATCCAACCTTTAAATAGGAAAAATAAACCTCAAACCATTAATAATAGAATTAATTTCAAAATAAATGGAATTAATGATCATAATTGAGAGGTTTAATTCTTTAAGGGGTTTGGGAGAACAAAAAAGGAACCATGAGACATGCCATGACACAACCCATCCCAAATCCCCTCGGGTTTAACGCGGGATGTGACATGCTCCTGTCTGACACGAAGTGTCAGATAAGGGATAACTCGAAACCCCAGCTCATTCGGGGCTTCCAGAGCGCGCTAGGATCGATGGATGAGTGTGATGTCTCGGTCTCTACTACAGCCCACATCCGTGATCAACTTGAAGGACATTAAAATCATTAAAAGCTGTGAGTGGACAAAAATAATTATTTTAATAAAAACACATTTCATAAGAAGATATTTATGCCCTTCACTAAAAAGCATGCATGCATTCGAAAACCAGTAATCAAACCATTTACTTAAATAAATCATTAGGGTCTTATCCCAAAAACCGTAAATCCAAACATATGTGGGAACTCAGCCCAAAACCATATAATACCAACATCCGTAAATCCAGATCCAAGTGGGCCACTTCCCAAATCCATAAACACAAATCCATAAACACAGAAATACCATTTCATTAATCCAATAATTTATGTTTACCAAATACCCATCTTCGGCATCCTATATGCCTAGCGTCCAAGGCGCTTGAAGTCCCAGACGTCATATCTCACGGTCAAAGCAATGCGTGCTGCCCGGGATCTCTCCAAGTCCATATCTTTGACATCCCATATGTCTGACGTCCCAGAAGTCTAATTATAGCAATCCTGCTCTTGAGTCACTATACGGTCCCGTCGCTCTGTATAATGACCCCTCGCAAGCAATGCACCGTGACTTCCCCAGTGTCTCAAACATCTGGAGGAGACCATCCACATATGCTCGTATCAAGATGGTATATGGAAAACAGTTTTATAAAACCATTTCAAAACATTTCAAATGGCCCTGCCCGGAATTTCCATCAAACCATCGCAAATCTAGAAATCCAAATGCTCAAATCCAAATCCATTTTATGGGTCTCCGAACCTGAATTCACATTTATAAACCACAAATGAGACTTATGCCCGATATCATAATCAACTGGGCCTCAAGCCCGATCAAGTAAACCAGCTGCGCCCCCGGCCCAATGCCTTATTAAATTAAATGGACTCCAAGTTCGATAGTTCGTAAATCAAATGGGTCTCAAGCCCGATTCCATATTTCCAAATCCAAAATAATACCATTGAACCACTATTAAATCACAATCACGTAGGAATACAGTATAAAATCGTAAACCTTGAAATACATGCAAATACGGAATTACCTCGAAATACGTGCAATCATGTAAATCACTAATACCACAATCATCATTATAGAAATCACATATGTAAAACATATAAAACAGTTATGCATGCATCACAGTTTAGAAAACAAAGTCCACTCACAGACTGTCCTACGCTGCCGCCTAGATATGTGTGCCATAAGCCTTCTCAGACTAAATCACCGTCCTCGGAATATCCGAACCTATCCAAATCATACTAGAGGGTTAATAACTACTTCAATAACCTCTCATTAAATCCCAGTAATTTTCTCAGATTTTTAAACGTATTTTTCATAGACTTTAAACCGTTGGACACCTAAAACTATCTCGAAACGGTGTCCGATCGACACCAAACCAGTCCCAAAATGTTCGTTACATCGAAAATATGATATTATATGTTGATGACATCACCCAATTCTGCCCCACGTATCCCCACGCGCCGCCGCAAGCGGCTGCGCGTGAAGCCCACGTGTTGGGAACAATGTCACCTTCAACCTTGGTTAAACAGGTCTGAACTAGTTCTCTGCAATTCCAGTTCAACCGGAATGGCGAGGCCGGTTCTCACCATTCCTAACCCTTTTCAACCCTTTTCAATTCCTACACCTTCATCCTTTCATTCCTAATCGATTCACAACTTCAAAACATAGAAACCGGGTCTAGAAAGTACATTCCTGATCGTCGATCAAACCTTCAAACTTTCCTCCTCTATTCCTCAAAATTCCAGCCACCTACAGCCTTGATTCCAAGCCGACTCGATTCGTTTGACCCTCAGAAACCATTTCTAGTTGTTAGAATCGATCAACAAGCACTGAAACTAAGTTCACCATTTTTGAACTTTAAACAGAGTTTCTGGTTTTTACCTTCGAACTGGGCCACCGTGCACGACGGTCGACACCGTTGGTACCACCGTAATCGCCTCACATCACTCTTAAACTTTCGTTCATAGTCCCGGGAAGATAGATTAGGATTTTGGGGTGGTTGTGAGGAATTTGGGTTTACGGTTTAGTAGAAATGGTGAGGATGTTCGATGATGAAGATTGACAGGACCCGCCCCGATCCCACAGGGACCACAAGGGGACGTGCCCTGCTCCCGTCTGACACCCAATAATTCATACCAATTTTAACCTCAAAACATTTAAAAGCATAAATAACCAAATGTTAAGTCATACATCAAATCCGAATTAAACGAATGTCAGACAAGGGATATAATCCAAAATTACAAATTTGCGAGCACGACTCTAAAGTAAACCTGCGGGTACACCGCCCAGCAGGGGTTCAGGTACGCAGAAGTAGATCTATGCCTCAGCCTCTGGTTCCTCCTCTACCTCAGTTTCCCGACCTGGAGGGGTTATCAAAACATTAAGGGTGAGTGGACCGAAACTCAAGTTTATGAAATCGTTTGATAAGTAAAACATATAATTTACCCCTCCGTTTTCCAAACATGCGTGCATCATAATTCAAAATCATAAACCATATAATATGAACCATAAGGCATATAATAAAACCATAAGTATAATTTTAGTTGCTGCACTATACACTCCAAACCCGACATCCCTGATGTCTGACGTCCCTGACGTCCAATAAGGTCACAATCACAAGGCTACGCGTGCCACTCGGGTCTCAATTCCGAGTTCAATCCCCGAACCCCGTTCGGGTACAGCATCCCCGATGCTTAGCGTCATAGACGCTGGACGTTCTAGACGTCCGTGACCTCTCCGGGGTACCTCATCCGGAGGAGACAATATAATATGGAAGGATCTATACAGTGCAGTAACAAATGCATTTTATTGATATCCACATGCAAGGCATATATATATATACATAGATAACATCCGAACCAATCATTAAGTTTCATCAGACGGGTCTCAAGCCCAAATACCGTGAAACGTGCCATAACCATATTTTCCATATCATCAAAACCATTATTGTTTTAGCATGTGAATAAGTATAATAAAACCAGAAAACATTTATGCACACAAGGGTTTAAGAAAATGGCCCACTCACAGTACAATCCTGCTAGAAACCGAACGTATATCCTCGTCCTGGTACAAATGTACAATCCCTGTCAAGTCCAAGTATTCGTAAAGGTCAATTTAAACCCCCAACATTCAACCATGAAAACCTAGGTCGAAACCGGCCCGGGAAAGCCGCCCGAACGCGCTTCCCAAGGCATTAAACTTTAATTTGACCAACTTAATGACCTCCGATTGACCCGAAACCACCGCCATTGGATCCGGATCGTCGAAACCTAAAGAATGGTGGTGGTCCCACCAGAAACACTGTTCACACGCGCCCCCACGCGCTGGTCAACGCGGCGGTCAACGCAGGAACAGTTCCTGCTGACGTCATCGCTGACGTCACTGCTGACGTCAGCATGACGTCATGCTGACGTCATCTGACAGCTGTCAGGTCTGACATGTCAGACTCTGACAGGTGCCACGTGTCAACAACTGATTGGTCCACCACACGGATCTGTCAGACCACGTGTCAGATCTGACATGTGCCACGTGTCAGCACGGCACTGGTCCACGTCACTGACATGTCAGTGACACGTGGCAGTCCCTGACTGGTCCACGTCACTGACATGTCAGTGCTGACTGTGCACTGACATGTGACACGTGTCGGCTCACGGTTGGTCCACGTCATCTGACAGGCTGACAGGGTGCCACGTCATCACCGCTGTCCTCAGACGGGTTGACCCGAAAACCTGCAACTCGGGTCAATCAGACCCGCGATCATGACCCGGTTGCCATAACTTCATTTCTGGATCAATTTCGTTCCTTTCAATTCCTAACTACTCGTCTGAGTCCCTAGATTGGTTCAGTGTAAAAAGAATGGAGAAAAACTGATAGGATCGAGGGCCTACCTCGAAGAACAGAGCCGGTTTCCGTCGCCGTTTAGTCATCGCCCTGAGCTCCTCCGGCCACGAGTTCAGTCGCAGAAGGTTCCTGGCAGTCCCTAGAGTCGATTAGGATCCAACAAAAACAAACTAAACGTGGGAAATGGATTTACCAAAAATCTGGGTTTGAAAACCGCCACGGGTTCCCTGATTTCTTCCTCGCCGCCGTCCTCCGCCGTGGTCACTGCCGTCGCTCAGCCTTGCCGGTGAGTCCCCAATACGCAGACACAGAGAGTGGATGGTTTGCTGGGATGTTTGATCGAAATGGGCAGAATGTGCTCTGCGGGTATGAAATATAAAGAAATGGAGGGAAAGAAACGGACGGCCCAGATTCGATCTCCAGATTAGATCAAGGGCTCAGATTAGATCAGGGGGTTTTTAATCCAAGGGCTGAAATTTAAAGCTGATTCAAATATTTATTAATCCAATAGTGGATCTGATCCAATCTAGCCAATGGGTGTCACTCACCAGGTGTCCTCCAATCAGATTTCCTGAATTTAATATTCGACACGAAAACCGAGACACGAACTTCCCGAATTCACGTTTCTGACCATAACTTCCTCGTACGAAGTCCGATTTCGGCGTGCCGCCTGTCTACGGACTCAGGACGTCGAGGCCTACCCAACGGTCCTTGAGTCAACTGAAAATTAGTTGTCAAAAGAAAAGTCAACATTTTCCCCCGAGAGTCCAAATTACGATAATGCCCCTGAACTTCCGATAGTCATAACTTTTACCCTGATCGTCCGAATTGGACGTGCCACCTGTCTATGAACTCGTGACGTCCCGAACTACGTCACGGTCATAGGTCAAAGTTCATTTAGTTCATCAATCAAAAAGTCAACAATTTGACCATACCATTCACAGGGGTAAAATCGTCAAATCACACATTAAATTACAATATGGGAATCCTCGAATTTCCGGGGTGTTACAAAGATAATGAAGGATGAACAGTGAGGATGACAGACATTAGGGAATAAAATAATTAAATTAACCAATGGGAGGCAAGGTCCATATTTTAGGGAAAGCCGCTTATGGGATAAGTGACACTTGTCACTCATCCAAGGGCCCCACACAAAATATCAACCAATCAGATTTAAAATAATATTTAATTCGAATCCCTAGATGTAAATTTCCAATTTCGATCCTGTGACCATAACTTCTCCGTTTGACATTCGATTTTAACGTGCCGCCTGTCTACGGACTCGTGACGTCCCGATCTACGTCACGGTCATCGGTCCTCGTACGTTTGACTCCCTGGGTCAAAATTCAACATTTTGCCCAAATTCAAGGGCAAAACGGTCATTTTACACCGTCCGTCCGATTTCTCTCAATTAACCCCCGATTAATCATACTAAATCCATAATTAATTAATATTTAATCTCGATATTCGGGACGGGTCGTTACATGCCAAGCCCAATGCAGAAATATGTCAGCTTGTTTCCGAGCTCAACAAATTCTCTCAACATGATGATAGAGCAAAAAAATTCAAACAACAGCAAGCGTGGTTCACAGAGTATTTCAAAAAATATATATTTTTTAGGATTCCTTGAATTCCAAAATGATGTGGAGACATTTGTGGAACCCAAAATCACTAGAAAATTATGGAGCTACCACATGACTCATAATTCACATAATGTCTAAATTGCTTAAGGTAACGACTCACAGACACCTGCATATTAAATAATGTATTTACTCGCTAAATATATTATTTAATCGAATTAAAATATTAATAATATTAATAATCCCCCCAATAATTAATTGTCATTATTCTAATATATTATTTATTAATTACAAAATCAATCGACCAATCAGAATGCTCTGCGGCTCCCAAGGTTTCCTTATAAATAGTGGGGCTCATTTCACTTTCAAGGCAATTCGTTATTCACTTAGAAATATTTCATATTTCCCTCTCAAATGTTACTTAAGCATCAGAGTGCTCTTGATTGAACAAACTCTTGGGCCTTCAACCTTAACTTCGATTATCTCTTATTTGTTGTTTATAGAGATTGTAAACATTTTTTCAAGCGAGTATGATTTTTATTTCAACCGTAATTGAACCACTTATTTTGAGCAAGTCGATTAATCAACCTAATCCCTAGCTAATTGTAATTTGGAAACTAAACCATTCAAGACTCGGTCAAGTCCACTTTTGGAGTACATGGAGCCAAAATTTGACAAGCAAGTCTATGCATTCACGTCACACTTGTGATCATAATATTTGATAATATATTTGATCAAAAAAAAAATATTTGATAATATATCAAGTCAAAAGTACAAGACAAAAGCCCTACCTATTGGATTTGTAGATGTTTGAAAGTAGCCACATGTTATCTAACAAGCAAAATTTGGAAACCATTTATCTACTTAAATGAACCAATTAATGCAATGAATTTGTTAATTATAGCACTATTTAATACGGCGGGCGTCTAGTTTACTTAGGCGGTTTCTAAGAGCTCGAAAGTGGGAAACCAACCCGCTTAATGATTAAGCGTCTAGGTGGATTTACGTGTATATTTTTATATATATTTAGTGAATTTGTGTGTATATTTGTATACATATTTAGTTATATAACTTCTTATATATATATTTAGTTATATACATTATTTTATTTATTCAATACTTAGTTAATAATATAAGTATTAATTAAAATAAAGATAATAAATTAAAAATATAGAATATTGTATAATAAAATTAATAAAAAAAAATTACATTTTTAATATTTATGATTCTCAATTTAATTTATTTATCTAGATAATTAATTTTTATTCTAAAAATATGTGAGTGTTCATTATATTATTAATTTGTTAAATTTTATTTTTAAAAAAATTCGTCCCCTATTAACCGTCCTAGAGCTACTAGCGCTATTTTGAAACTTGAATTATAGTCATTTCACTTTTCTCAATGAGATTGTTAATTATTTATGAATTTGAGTACGATGATTGAATTAGTCTGGTGTATAAAGTTAGAATAAAAGGATCCTAAAGAATTAAATAAACAATCCGTAAAGAATTAAAAAACTTACTACGGAAAGAAATTATAAGATTACATTTTTGCTGATGAGAAACTTGTCTTACATTTCCAATTAATCTTTAGTTGAGAGAGAAAACCTTGAAAATTAGTAGAAGATGACAAATTAAACTTGTTTCACATGCCCCACAAATATCGTCTCACTTTAGCAATGGACATGACAACCAAAGACTTACATACCACACCTCAACTCGACACAAGATTAACGCAAACATCTGAATTTTCCTCAGCCCAACATTCGACCTCTGAATATTAAACCCTCCATCGTTACGGTTTCTTATTTCCATTTAGAAAAGGTTAATTCATCAATGCGATTTCTCACATGATCCACCCTCTCATCTTTCTCTTCCAATTATCTTCATAAAACAATCACCATGGAAACAATTCTTACTCCGCGGTTCCTTCTTCACCTGTTTCTCCTCCACACAATCACCGCAGCGGTGGCTGGAGACAAACCCATCTACACTCCGGTCGATGACATCACCCTTCAGTGTGGATTTTCCGGTGACCGAGTCAATCCAGAGGATTACAGAACTTGGACCGGAGACATCAACTCAAAATTCTCCCCAGCTGAAGACATAACCGCCGGCGCCGCTGGCAACACATCATCCATATTCAAAGAAGCAATTCTTTCCTCCAGAGTAACCCAAATTCCTTACAGCACAGCCCGCCTCTCTCGCTCTGAATTCACATACCGGTTTCCAGTCACCCCCGGCCAGAAGTTCATCCGCCTGTATTTCTACCCAGCTTCATACGCCCCTGAGTTTGACCGGTCCTCCGCCCTCTTCTCCGTCAAAGCCGCAAGCTTTACCCTTCTCCACGACTTCAACGCCTCAGTCACCGCCGACGCCTCTTTCTCAGACACAGTATACAGAGAGTTCTGTCTCAACATCGAGTTAGAACAGAGCCTCAGCGTCACTTTCACTCCCAGCAGAGCGGCCCCAAATGCCTATGCATTCATCAATGGAATCGAAATTGTGTCCATGCCCGAAAATCTTTACTACACTTCACTGACAGACGGTGACGGAATTGCAGATAAAGTTGTCTATGTGGGTACCGAAAGCCAATTCCAGATAGAAAAAAACACAGCTCTGGAGACGGTGTATCGATTCAACATCGGCGGAAGCCATCTGGATTCTACTCAGGACACTGGTATGTACAGAATTTGGGATGGTGTGGTAGAAGAGATTAAATACTTGGATGATTCAAGTTTAAATCGGAGTGTTTTGCCACAAAACAGTAGCATTCAGCTCAATTTTTCAGAAATAGCAGAGTACACTGCTCCAAGTGCAGTTTACAGAACCGGCCGGTCGATGGGTAGGAACAAAAGCATAAACAAGAGCTATAATCTTACCTGGATATTACCTGTCGATCCCAACTTTCGTTACCTGGTTAGGCTTCATTTTTGCGAGTTTGAGCCTGCTGTTACCTTTCCCAGAGACCGGCTGTTTCATATCTACATCGCCAATCAAACGGCGGAGCAAATGGCGGACATAATCACCTGGAGCCGCGGCAATGGAAGACCAATCTACAAAAACTACGTTGTGTACTCGCCGGAAGCCAAGAAGAAAGTTAATCTCTTTCTCGCTCTCCAAGCAGCTGAGAAAGATTGGTTCACCAATTTCAACGATGCAATCTTGAACGGGCTTGAGGTCTTCAAACTCAGTGATTCAAGTGGAAATCTCGCCGGACTCAACCCCGACCCATCTCCGGGATCTCCGCCGCGGGCGTTTCCTCAAAGACCGAAAATTTCGAAAAAGGGTTCGAGTTCTTTGCTCGCCGTCGTTGTCGGTGTGGTTTCCGGCGTACTAGTTTTGGTCTTTATGCTCGGGTTTTTTATTTTTCGGCGAGGAAGAAGAGTCAAGGACTCAAACTCCAGCAAGGAAACAACAAAGTGGGGTCCATTTTCTTTTTCCACGACTAAGTCAACGAAGACTCGGGGCTCATCTCTACCGTCTGATTTGTGTCGTCACTTTTCCCTGGAGGAGATCAAAGCCGCCACTCAAAACTTCAACAGCATTTTCATTATCGGTGTGGGAGGATTCGGCCACGTTTACAAAGGGAACATCAACGTAGATGGTGGGACCTCTCCGGTGGCAATCAAACGGCTAAAACCGGAGTCGTCACAAGGATCGGTTGAGTTCAAGACGGAGATCGAGATGCTCTCGCAACTCCGCCACCTCCATTTGGTGCCCCTAGTCGGATATTGTACGGATGACAACGAGATGATCTTGGTGTATGATTACATGGCACGTGGAACCCTTCGTGATCATCTCTACAAAACCGATAACTCGCCTCTTTCGTGGGACCAACGGCTCCAAATTTGCATTGGTGCTGCACGTGGGCTGCACTATCTCCATACAGGTGCGAAGTACACGATTATTCACCGTGATGTGAAGAGCACGAATATTTTATTGGATGAGAAATGGACGGCTAAGGTCTCGGATTTTGGGCTTTCGAAGGTGGGTTCAACGACCACATCCCAGACCCATATTAGCACGGTTGTGAAAGGCAGTTTTGGGTATTTAGACCCGGAATACTACCGTCGTCAACAGTTGACAGAGAAGTCTGACGTCTACTCATTTGGGGTTGTTTTGTGTGAGGTGTTATGTGCGAGACCAGCTTTGATCCGCACGACGGAGAAGAAGAAAATGAGCTTGGCAGAGTGGATGAAATTTTGTCACCGTAATGGGAGACTTGATCAAATCATTGATCCGAGCTTGAGGAGTAAAATAGGGAATGCGTGTTTGAATAAGTACGTTGAGATTGCTCTGAGTTGTATAAGAGATAACGGGGTGGAACGACCGTCGATGAATGATGTGGTGTGGGGGCTTGAATTTGCGTTACAGCTTCAGCAGAATGCAGGGGGAGATAATTTGGATTTCAGTGATGAAATGGAAGATGGAAGTGAGGTTCCGATTCTGAGTCATAGTGACGCACGGTTTAGTTGCAGTTGGGAGGACTCATCGAGGCTGACGAAGAAGAGTAGGGAGACAAAAACTAGCAGTGACCAAAATTCTACAACCAATGAGTCGACAAAATTAGGGATGTCTGAGACAGTTTTCTCTGAGATTAAGGATCCTAATGGGAGATGATTGTAATTGAAATATTCTCGATAAAATGAAATCATGAATGTAGTAGATATAGTTGTATGAATTTCTTGTTGACTTTCTTATTTCTTAAATTTTGTGGCATGAAATTCTATATCAATCTGCTTAAGTGCAAGAATTTAGGAGCTTCTTTGGTGGAAGTGTATTGAATAATGCATAAATTTTAAGATAGTTTGTATGAGAAACTTTAAAAATATCAGGATATCTATGTTATATTACTAAAAAAAAATACTCTCTTTAACAAGTGAATAGCGTATATGTAAATAACTAATGAAGTAACTAATCGGGGAGTACATACACTGCATGATCATCACAAAATCACTAAATAATGAAGAATTTCCAATCAAGGTGTTACTTACAAATCCTTCTAAATGCATTACATTTAATTATCTATTTGTGGTACTGATTAATTCTCATTTTAGCCTAAATTCCTGACATTTTAAAGTTCCTTAACGAAATAGCCTAAATATAATATATTTTTTCTAACTAGAAATGCATATTGATTGATTTAGCACGAATAAAAATACCAACATTTTTAGCGAGAAAGTTAAACAACCAAGCCGACTCAATTTTAGGCCAAGCATGGTACCCACTCTTACTTTTGACATGGTCTGCAACAATATGAGCCACCATGTTACATGCCCGCATCGACATATAAGGCTCACTAAGTATATAAATGTAAAATGAATAATATCTTATTATAAAGACTTATTAGGTTAAGTGCACTCTGAACTCGTATATTTATTACACTTTACACCTTATACTGGTTAGTCTTTCACTTAGCATTCTGAAACAGCCGAGCCGACTCACTTAACCTTTTTTGTGTTACAACCGTTCCCTTTGGCATCAAAATGTCTATGTGGCGCCTACATGAACTAAAATACATTAAATTAACAAAGGGTAATTGTGAAATTTCATAATGATAGAATTTCAATAGTTTTCTTTTCTCTCTTCATCCTCTCCCATCTCTCCTTCTCCCCCACTATCCTCGCTAATTACCATTTCGAAGGCTTCGATGAACCCAACGACGTCGACGCTGCAAATTCAAATATAAAAACCTTCTGCATCCTCAAAACCTCACATTGTCATTGTTATGTGTGGTTCTTTGTTAACTCCAATTAGAATTAGAATCTGAAGACCCACATTGTCAAGATCGCTTTTTAATCAATGCCGACTTCAATTTTGAAACTTTGCCTCCCCTAATTTTATCTCATATATATGACAAAGTTCTAAATTATGGTTTGAAGTTGGAATTGAAATTTTATCTCAGATGTAACAAGGATATTGTTGACTGAAATTGGAGCACTGGAGGAAGGGGTTGTGACGACAGGTGAGTGCGAGATAAGATGGAGAGGGCAAAAGTGCATTTGCAACAGAGAGATAGGTGGTTGATCCGACCGGGTAAGGCGGCGCCATGTTGAGCAAAGATGGTGAAGGAAGGTTACTGAGCAACGAGAGATTGTGAGATAAAATCGGCAATGTCGAGGACTTGAATTGGAAAGTGAAATTCTTGGCTAGTTCCCTAACTGCCCATTCATCATCTGCAATTATGGTGAGGATGCGACTAAATGAGTTAATGGCATGTGGAAGTTCAATTTGTTCTTGGAAGATGCCGGGAAGAAACAATCAGAGACTTAATAAATTGAAACGTGGGTTTCTGGGAAAGTGCTTTGAGCGGGACCATTCAAAGAGGTTCATAGTTGCTAAGCTCTTGAACCACCCATTTTTGGCTAAAATTGATAGAGTTGGACTAGATGAACGATTTGAAGTCGAACCAAATGACTAGACCCATCCCTGAAATTGCCTTGGAAAATGCATCTCATCATTCTCTCATCTGACAAGTAACGGCCCGACCCGTAAATACGAGATTTACGGGAATTTTTCAGGATTATGTTTTGAGATTTTACGAAAATTATTGAGCGGACTTGATGACTTTGCCCCTAGGGTTAACCTTGGCTTTCTAATTATAGAAAGGGTATTTTTGGAAAGGGGAAAGTTAGGATATTTTGCGTATATTGGATAAGGTTGGTTTGGATGGGATTCACCCTTATTCTCTCACCTTTTCCGGGCCAATCAAACACATATACACACACAAAAATCATTAAACATCTAATCAATGCATCTTGAGTTTGAGGGACTTTTGGGTGAAGCCAACACCAGAAATGAGCTTAAGAGACTCCCACGATTCTTAGGAGGTCAGGGTCGAAGGAAGGAACGACTAGGATTGCATGGTGTGGAAGCTTGGAATTTGGTCGAAGCTTTTGAGGCTAATATCTTCAAATTCAGGAGAGATTTCTCAAATATCATTTCAGTTTTCACATTCTTGGTTCGAGTAGATGAATTTCCATATAAAATTTGTAAGATTTTGTTGAGAAATGAGGTAGATATGAAAGTTTGAAGTTTCGGGCAAAAATGGAGTTTTCCGGCTAGTAAGGTAGCGACAATGACGGCAGTACCCAACGACTCTAGTTATCTTCTCTAGCCAACTGGATGACAACAGCAATGACATCTTCGATGATGTCAGGGATGACATCAGCAATGTTTTCAAAGATCACGTCAATGATGATGTCATCATGTTAGTGGCACGTGGTGTAATGACCCGGAAATTCAAAAAAGGAAAATTTGGAAACTTTGGGGAAAATGACGATTTTGCCCCTGAAATTAGGCGAAAAGTTGACTTTTAATTTGAGCAGTTAAATGGACTTTGACCGATGACCGTGACGTAGTACGGGACGTCACGAGTTCATAGTCAGGTGGCACGCTAAATTCCGGTATTCGAAGAGAAAGTTATGACGTGCGGAAGTTGGAAAAAGGGGCCGAAAGTTGACTTTTTGATCGGGACATTGTTTGGACTTTCCGGGAAGACCGTTGGATAGGTCTCGAGACGCTGAATCCGTAGACAGGCGGCATGCGTCAATCGGAGCTCGGACGAAAAAGTTGAGGGTCTGGAAAGTTCAAGGGCAAAACGGCAAATTGTCACATGAAGGGTAAAATGGTAATTTGGGTCGTTAAGGCCCTAAACGGTGCCACAGTTGGTTTTAAATAATTTAACTTGGCTGATTCAGCCTATAAGTACTAAGTGACATTTGTCACTTGCTTAAGCAAATTAGTGGCATTATTGAATGCCTAACATGACAAATTCAACCGTCCATTTCATTTCTTCAAAATTGACCAAATTGATCGATGAAAAGGGGGAAACAGAGAGAGTTTGAAACGGGAAGAGGAACCCAGAGAGAAAACGAGTAAGATTGAAGGAGTAATTGAGAGAAAATTGAGCTGGAAACCCAAGAACAAACCCGAAAATTACCGAAGAACACCAAATGTCGATTTTGATTTTGTACAATGTTTCGCATGAAATTGATTAGATATTTAGCCTTCTGGGAGCTCAACGAAGAGAATCAAATCAATTGGACAAGCAATTGGATGCGAATCGACAGAGAACAGACTCTGCGACGCCATTGAAGTGAGAGCTTGGGTTCGATTACTTAGAGGTGATGATTCTTGAAATTGACTTCGGTTCATATTTAGAATGATTGTTAGATGCTTCTGGTATGATTAATTGAATGTTACAGGTCGTGTTTGAGTGGAACCCGAGTTAGAACCCGTCGGGTTTCGATGTTAAGTCGTGGGTTTTAAGACAGATTTTCGTTAAATTGAGGTCACTGATCGGTTAGGAATATGGAATAGATGAGAATCAATGAAAGAACTGAAGTAATTGGGTTCAAATTGATCGATAAAGAACCGGGTTGCACCGCGGGTTGCAGACCCGAATACCAGTAAAACGGGTAAGGAAGGGGACTGTTCATGTTACTGTAGCACGGCGCGTGGACTCACGCGCAGCCGCTTGCGGCGGCGCGTGGGGGCGCGTGGCACGTTTTCTGAGGAAAGTTCCAACATGTGTTTTACTCCCTATAATGTAACGGACATTTTAAAATTGGTTTCAAGTCAATCGGACACCGTCTCTATAATGTTTCGAGGGTCCGTAGGTTTAAGTTACGTATTTAATTAATATTAAATTCCTGGAAAATTATGGGAAAATTAGATGATGTAAATTGACTTGTTAGTAACCTTGAATAATGATTGTGAACAGGATTTGAGATTCCGAGCAAGTGTCAGAAATTACAGAAACGCGTGCAGCGCGGGAAACGAGCAGTTGGACGGTGTGTGAGTGGACGTTTGTTTTATAAATTGATATGCATGCATAGTTAAATGTTTTATATGATTTATGGCATGATTTGAATTGCAATGATTTGATATGATTATTTTGATATTTAATGATTATTTTAATTGGTGCTTCGGGCACGTTTTTCGAGAAAATGTGAAATGACTGTTTTGGGCGAAGGCCCGGGATTTGTGATTGGTTTTGGCTTGGATTATGGGTTGGGGAATTGATTTCATGGATTTGTGATGTTTTCGGATATGATTTTACGGAATTACGTGTATTGAATTATTTAATGATTTTATGGATTGACGAGAAATGAGATTTGGGCATGTGACCCTATGATGACGGTTTTTGACATGGTTTTGATATTTGATTTGAAATAATGCTTTTGATTGTGTTTTGATGTTTGATGACTCCAGAAGTGTAATTCCTGGAGGGACCGGATGTGTAATTCCCGGTGAGGCTGGATGTGTAATTCCCAGCATTGGATGCCGACTCTGGATGTGTAATTCCCAGAGGATCCTCGGATGTGTAATTCCCGAATTATATGCTTTATTATTATAGTGAATTGATTTTATAAAATGATTTAAATAATTTATGTGCTTTTCCCTATGCATGCATGAGTTGTAAAACTGGAGGGTAACAGATATCTTTTCAAATGTGTTTTAACGAATATATTTTTGTCCACTCACACCTTTGTTTTAATGACCCTCCAGGCCGTGGCACGATACTCAGGGCGGATCACGAGGCGGGGGCATGAGCAGAAATCAGTGCAGTTATCCCTGGTCTGACAGGTGCTGAAGAGTACTTTCGAGATTTCAGTGGACTTGTCAGACGAGAGCAGGACCGGGCACGGTTATCGAGGTCCAGTCAGGACGGGTCCTGTCACGTGGAGGCCTAACATGTTAGGCCACGTTAGCATGTTAGGGACACGTGGTAGGCTAACATCAGCACCACGTGGCATACTGATGTCAGCATTGACCACACATGTGGGAGCGTGGGACCAAATTTTGAGGTGAAACTAGTCTTATTCAAAAGGTTTCAACGTTCTCAATCCAATGGTGGTGGTTTCGGGTCGATCGAAGGTCATATGGTTGGTACTTTGGAGGTTTTCTTCTCGGGATGCGTGTTCGAGACGTGTTTTCGATTCTGGGATTTTTTGGGGGTTTCATATTTGGACTTATATAGATTGTTAGTGACCCCCAGATGTGACTTTTACATATTAGGACTTCCCTGAGGTTTTGGATTAGCTTACGACTTGGGTTTCGAGCGACAAGTAGTATTGTGAGTGGACATTTGTTTTCGTAATTATGATGCATGCATATTTACATATTTTCATGCTTTTTTTATATGGTTTGGATGATTGTGAAATGGTTATATTATATGATGTGATTTCTAGATAAATGCTAGATTTTTTTTTATGTATGGATATTCCGATGTGGTTTTCTAGACATAGGTTGTACTGATGATTTTGGAAACCAGATTTTGAGCTCGTACCCTAGAGGTAAATGTTTTGGGTTGGTACCCGGGAATGAAAACTATATTGGGCTAGTGCCCGAGTTAAAAGGCATTTTGGTAAACTGGTTTCTTGTGTGTCATCCTCATGTGATTGGATTGCTATATCCGGGGTTGGACTCTGAAAATTCCCACGGACTCGAACGTGGTCAGATTTGGACTTTATAGGTGTCGACGGAGTTGAACTCCGCATGATCCGTAGTGTCTATTGGTAATATAAAGGGAATGCTAGTTGGACTACCATGACCAGGTTTGAATTTATGGCTAGTTGCACTAGCGGCTGGTTGGACCAGTGGGACTAGGTTTGATATTTATTGATTTGTGATGTGTCAAGGAATTTTCAAAAAGTATTTTCAATCGAGGTTTTGAGAGAAATGTGGGCTAGTGGCATTTCTGTAATTTCATATGCTTATGCATGCATGGTTTTCTAAAATGGATGGTTAAAGGTTGATTTCGGAAAATAGTTTTCAAAACTTTATTTTTGTCCACTCACGTTTTTATTGGTTTTGGCACCTTCCACGTTGATCATGAGATGTGGGTTGCGTTGAGGCTAAAGCACTTTCATGGGTTTGAGCACTCGGTAAACAGAGTCGATTATGGTTGTTATTTTGATTTGTGTCTAGTACTCTGAATATGTAATATTATGCGAATTACATTTTTTCTTTGACATGGGGTTTATCCTGAGTCTGGCACGCCCCATCCCAATCCCTCCCCCCGCCCCTCTCCCCCTCCCCCCCTGGGATTACAAGGATGAGGCATGCTCCCATCTAACCCACGTATGACATGAAGGCCAGATGCCCATCTAACCTCCATGTAACACGTAAGCTAGACCAGGGATACCCAAGCTAACCGTCCAACCGACTTGCAGAGTGCGCAAAAACAATAGTGGAATGTGTGATGTCTTGGTCTCACCAGCAGCCCGCACCATTATCAACCTAAAGGGCATTTAAAATCAGAAAAGTTTGTGAGTGGACAAAAATAAATAAGTTCATAAAACATTTTAGAGAAAAAGTCATTTTCGCCCTTCACGTAAAAACAAAGCATGCATTCGAAAATCATTTCATTTCCAATGTAATTAAACAAGTTTATAAAACCAAAAAAAAAACCAAGGGAATCTCTTTTCTCAAATCACTGGGCCTTAGTCCAAAACCATAAACCAAATCAAGTGTAAAACTGTAAATCCAATCATCTGGGCCACTGCCCAAAACACCTGAAAACCATATGAAAACCATCATCATGATCTCATAGAAATCCGAAACACATCTCAATCAATCAATCGAACCTGCTGGATCCCATCCGAGTCTTTAAACTCCACATATATCCGAGTCTTTAAACTCAACAAGCCTTTTCGAGTCTTTAAACTCACGAATCTTTAAACTAAATAATAAGCCTTCGGGGGAAATCAATAACCGAATCTTCTTTGAATTGGATTTTCTGGATTTGGTTTTGGGTTTAAATAGCCGGTGATTGATTGTGATGGGGGAGGGCCCTATATGTGATTTGAGTTTAAAGACTCGTGAGTTTAAAGACTCGTTGATTACCCAGGAAGGCCTAATTGAGTTTAAAGACTCTGATTGATATTGAGTTTAAAGACTCATTGATATGAGATCCAGCAGGTTCGCTTGATTGATGGAAAAGTGTTTCGGATTTATGTGATATCAAGATGGTTTTCATACGGTTTTCAGATGTATTGGGCAGTGGCCCAGATGATATAATGTATTTTATAAACTTATTTATTTTAGTCCACTCACAGTCTTATCTTGTTTTTTTATGCCCTTCAGGTTGATGCAGATGCGGGCTGTTGATGAGACTGAGCCATCACACACGATCCACAGTGGTTTCTGCACACTCTGGGAAGCTAGAAGTTGTTTTTGGACCGTTGACCTGGAATCCCTTGTCCAGTCTGCGTGTCACATGCAGGTTGCACGTATGTCTATCTTTTGTGTTGCACGTGGGTTAGACGAGACCATGGCACATCCTTTAATCCGAGGGAGGGGGGGGGGGATTGGGGATGATTCGTGTCAAATTGGTATCAGAGCGAGGTTTGTGCGCTCTGAGCGAGGTTAACATGTGAACGAGCGAGGTTATGGCTTCCAGAGCAGTTGGTTAGTCGAATAGTGTCATTGTGGATGTGATGTGTCTACGAGGAGCAACCCGTCATCAATCTGAACACTAGGGTGATAGTACGTTAGTTGGTGGAGAGAGCTAGCGACTGGGTGATAGTTGCACGATTCACGGTGTGTAGTGTGGTGCATTCTGGCTTAGGGCCGGAAAGGCTAGGGTGTTTGGAGCTGGATATGGTCGAGAGTTGGTTGGACCATAGGACCGGTTGTGTGCTGGTGTGGTTAACCCAAATGGTAACCAGTTGGGTTTTATCTAATCGATGGTTGGTTGGTCAGCCTACGTGGGCAGATGAGATAGTGTGGACTAGTGACCAGTGATTGGTCAGATCACGTTGATTGGACTTGTGCTGCTGGTTACTGGATGTTGTAGCTGGGTTTGACGCCCTAGAAGTTGGGTGCTTGATGACTCGAGTGATGATGTTGAGTTGAGGAATCCCAGTTGTGATCACTGTCTGGTTCGGTGACTGTGAGTATCAGTAAGTTAGTAAATGCCTTTAGTAAAGAACCCTAGTTGATGGTTGGTCTAGAAAAGTGAGTTAACTAGATGTTGTTGTGGACCGACTGTCCGGCCAGATTGGAGATTGTGCTGTATGGTACAGCTGAGGTTATGGATGGCCTGACGGATGACTCTGGTCGAGTCTAGTGAGATTGTGGAGATTGGTTAGCTTGATGCTATGTGATGATAGGATCCACTAGCCGAGGATCAATCAGTAGGGTCGTTGAGATTGTTGTGCAGTGGATCTGGTTAAGGTCTGTTGACCCTAGGGTTTCCTAGATGAGACTGTTAAGTATTGAGTTTCCCAGAGCTGTAGAATATGAGGAAGGTAACATTCCTCTGACCCAAGTGTGGATGTAAGGTTTTAGCTCGGTGTGAGCAAAGATTCAGAGTTAGTGTGCTGTGAGCACGAGACAGGAGACTACCGGGATACGCTTAGTCGTGAGGTGCTAGTGCGTGGGAGATGATAGGATCCACTCCTTTCTCATCCTTACCTAGCATCTTTCCTCCATCATCGCACAATGGAACATCTAGCATCAGTCTGAAATCAATTACAACTTCTCGACATGCAACCCCTATGCGAATCGCATACACTACGTCTCATGATTTCCAAGGTTCCAACCATTGGACTTCCCCCTTAAGGAATATACCACCATGAGCCTTAGGAAGTCCACAATCCACCCGGACCATATCCACGTGTCCGTGCACAATCTACATACGCCACTCAACTCACTTGTCGATTAAGACCATTTATTCACAGACACACGACTCCTTTTGGATGTGCATACATTACTACTTTATCCTCATTCTCACGTGTCACCCTGTAAGGTTCAACTCTCGAGAATGCAACCTGTGCTTCCTAACAGCACAACCACTAAGGTACCAATCACCAACTCTCGGGATCATCAGTCACTAACCTCTGACGACTCCGACACATCCTGACGTGTCCAAAAAAACCAATCGCACTTATGGTCAAACCTGACCATACTAAACCACCTCGACCAAAAAAACAAGCATGGGCCGACTACGCTTCCGCTGCGCTACTCTTATAAAACCAAAACTACCCTGACCAACTTATGCAGAAATCCCACGCATAAATACCTCACGAATGAGATACACATAGCTCGTGGCACACCCACTCCTATCTCGTGCTCACATCACACCACACCTGACTCGCTGCCCATACCGAGCCAAACCCTAAGTCTACACTCGAATTGGAGGAACTTGCCTCCCTCATATTCCACAACTCTGGTCCAATTACCTTCCAACAATCTCAATAACATTATTGGTTGATAGCAATGTAACACGTAAGCTAGACTAGGGATACCCAGGCTAACCATCCAACCGACTTCCAGAGTGCGCATAAACAATAGTGGAATGTGTGATGTCTTGGTCTCACCAGCAGCCCGCACCATTATCAACCTGAATGGCATTTAAAATCATAAAAGACTATGAGTGGACGAAAATAAATAAGCTCATAAAACATTTTACAGAAAAAGACATTTTTGCCCTTCACGTAAAAACAATGCATGCATTCGAAAATCATTTCATTTCCAATGTAATTAAACAAGTTTATAAAAGCAAAAAAAAAACCAAGGGAATCTCTTTTCTCAAATCACTGGGCCTTAGCCCAAAACCATAAACCAAATCAAGTGTAAAACTGTAAATCCAATCATCTGGGCCACTGCCCAAAACACCTGAAAACCATATGAAAACCATCATCATGATCTCACAGAAATATGAAACACATCTCAATCAATCAATCGAACCTGTTGGATCACATCCGAGTCTTTAAACTCAACCTATATCCGAGTCTTTAGACTCAACAAGTCTTTCCGCGTCTTTAAACTCACGAGTTTTTAAACTTAATAATAGGCCTCCGGGGGAAATCAATAATTGAGTCTTTAAACCCACTGGGTCTTTAAACCCAAATCCAAATCTAGCAAATCCAATTCAAAACCATTTTATCAAATCCAAATCCATAAATCCATTTCCAAATCCGAATTCGAAATCATCATTTTTAAACCAGAATCCAAATTTGAAGTCACATTTCTCGAAATGGGTCTCATGCCCGAGTTCACTTTTCAAATCCAATATCATTTCATCAAATCAATATCGAAACACAGTACGTATAAACAATATAAAATCATCCATCAAAACCATTATCAAAGCCTAGCATAAAACCATATTCTCAAAATACGTGAAAACACGGTAAATCACCTCGAAATACGTGTAAATACGGAAATCATCAATATAGCAGCCATATGAATAGTAATCATATATAAAAAAACATATAAAACAGTTATGAATGCATTAGAAGTTAGAAAGAAAAGTCCACTCGCAGACCGTTCAAGCTGCCGCTTTGATACGCGCGCCATACACCTCTCTAGCTAATCGACCATCATCGGAACTTCCGGACCTGTCCATATCACACTTTAAGGTCACAAACACTTCCAATAACCTCTCACTAAAGCCCCCTAATTTTCCAGGATTTTTAAACGTATTTAACATAGACCATAAACCATAAACCTTCGGACATCCCGAACTGCCCCGAAATGATGTCAGATCGACTCAAAACCAGTACCAAAAAGTTCGTTACATAGAAAACATAAAATTACATGTTGATCATGCCTAGAAACTAGGGCCCACATGCCCTCACGAGCTGCCCAAAGGCACTGCGCGTGAAACCCACATGCTGCTACAGTGTTGTCGTCTACCTCTCATAGCCACAGTCCAGACTGGTTCTCTGCACCTCCAGTTCGACCAGACCATCGAGACCGGTTCGCCTTCCGTCCTAACTGAATTTCAACGCCGTCTAATCCTATAGCTTTGTCTAGACATTTCCAGTTGATATACGTGATCAAAACATGAAACTAAGGCTTAAAACTCACTTTCCCGATCGACGATCACAATCCAGCTTTTCCTCCTTTATTTCCTGCCAGCATCATCCACTTCCAGCCTCGAAATCGATCCCAAAACCTTAGTACATCCTCCAGAAACATGTTCCAATCATAAAAACCACTTAACAACCATGAAAATCCAATTTCCAATTTTTGAATTACAAAATTTACTGCTCACGGGTTTGATGGCCACCGTCCACGACGGCCCAATGCAATAGCACCACCGTGCTCGTCCAAGGTCCCTCTTCCTTTTTCCTTCACACATCACAGACATTCATTGAGGTTTGAGAGGGTTTGGGTTCACGATCTCACACACACACACACACACACACACACACACACACACACACACACACACACACACACACACACACACACACACACACACACACACACACACACACACACACACTGTTCTTCAGTTCTTGGCCAACTCTCATCGAACACACACCTTTCATGATTTCATCTTCTTTTAAAATTAGGTGAGGAGGTTGATAAGGCTTCCATAGCCTTCCAGATAAGGTCAAGTGTCCTTGTCTAATTGGGCACACTTCCCAATGCACAGATAAAAAGACCAAAATGACTTTTACACCAAATTACCAAAATGCCCCTATAACTTTCGAGCCTCATAACTTTTTCGTTGCACGTCGAAATCGAACGTGTCGTCTAGCTACGAACTCGTGACGTCCCGACTAGTCTAAAATCACTCAAATATTCACCGATTAGTCCCACTAATCCTTCATTAATCACTAATCTAATCCCGAAATCCAAGACGGGACGTTACAAAGGTAGTCTTATTTCTGACGTTTGCCTCTTATTAGGCATTATGCCTCCACGATCACAGCCCCGACATCAACATAGTAACGAGGATGAGGATAAGGAAGCTAGATGGGTAGATGCTATAGACCGGTTTGGTCAAGTATTTGAGGCTTTGATGCATAGTCTTAGGATCCCTGGGGGGAGGGGGGGATATCGAGAGGGCCTAGCGGCTTGGAGCCATTGAGTTTGCTGGTGGATCAGATCCTAGGGTGGCCGATCAGTGGATTTCACTCGTCAAATGGATTTTTAGGCGATGGATTGTCCTCCTTGGCATATAGTTCAGATAACAGTATTCTTTTTTCATGGGTTGGCACAGGTTTGGTGGCAGACATTGCTATCCACAGGTTTGGATGAGACGACCGAGAATTGGGCGATGTTCAAGGAATGTTTCTTGCAACACTTTTATCCCTAGTCTTATCGGGATGCCAAGGAGGTGGAGTTTCTGCGTCTGGAGCAGGGGGACAAGACGATTGCTCAGTATGAGCAGAGATTTGTAGATTTGGCCTGGTTCGCATTGGGTGCGGTGGTGATTGAGGCAATGAGGGTTCATCGGTTCATGTCGAGCTTTCAGAATGAGATTCGAGCGATGGTGCTAGTTTGAGGATTCATCACACTACATACTTTATTGAATGTGGCATCTCAGGTGGAGATGAGGTTGGCGGTATCCTAGTAGTGATCGGGTGGTTCTAGGTGATGCCGAGAGCATCAGAAGGATTCGTTTACCTCGGGAGCTCCAAAACGGGCTGTTTCTATTTTTGGTTCTTCTGGTGGGAACCGTAGGGGTTATGGTGACTAAGGGTCTGGTTAGGGTGGATGGGCTACTCAAAACAGCGGGCAAGGTTGTTTCTACTGCGAAAAGTTCAAGTATTTTAAGTGGGAGTATTCATATCATATGAATGATGGTGCTAGTAGTCAGGGTACAAAATGGCAGGGTCAACATGAGACACCTTCTTCAATTGTAGCATCAGGGAGTCAAGCTCGGGGAGTAAGTAGACGAGGTGGTAGCCAAATGAGACGCGGTGAGACCACTAGTGCGCGAGCATGTGTGTTCGCGGTTATGCGTATAGGTAAGTTTTCTTTTTTGGTTTGGTGGCTTGAGTACTGGTAGGGTCCATGATGGTACGTTTTGGTTAACGTCTGTTGGTTGACCTTTGGGGTTTGACCAGGAGGACTTGGAGAGGATTTTCGGCTTAGTAAGTGACTTATCCAAATCTGGCATCGGATAGGCGAGGTATGACGTTCAATGACTTTTTCCAGGTAATGGTACTGTGGGGGATTTCGACGTGGAATCTGATAGGACCCATCCCTAATCCCTTAGACCAGCGATAAAACTGTAACCCGCTCGGGGTTTCCAAAGTGCACAATAATTTCCAGAGTACGCAGCGACAGGTGATGTCTCAGTCTCTGCTACATCCCGCATCTGAAATCAACCTTAAGGGTATAAAAACATAAACGCTATGAGTGGACAAAAATAAACAGTTTATATAAAAGCATTCAGTGAAAAGACACTTATACCCTTCACGTAAAAACATGCATGCATTAGAAAACACGTAATCTCAATAACTTTCTTAAAATCAAATCATATTGCTTTTCAAATTAATAGCCAGTGAAAAATATCTGTCATGTCTCATATCATCATATCATTATCGTCAGTCATGATATCCAAGCAACGCGGGCACATAGCTCCAGGACTGCTCAAGTTTGAGCACGTTGCCGTGAACATATCACCAGCCGATGTTCCACATATCTTTGCAAACATATCACTGATCAATCTCATATAACATAAACACTCTTGAGTCGAGCCTCCCTTGGCTGCTCAAAAATAGGCAGTGCATCGCGACCTCTCCAGTGGGAACACATCGCATGCCAAAGGCCTTCGGAACTTCTTCGGGAAAACATATTCCTACCGGAGTCCCTCTCCGGAGAAAGATATTCACACTGGAGCTGTATCAACCTCAAAGAATGGTCTCCATGAAAACAGTTTATCAATCAAAGTCATTTCCTCAGTAGGGTCTCAGCCCAAAACTAAATATCAACAGGGTCACAAGCCCAGCATATCATCTCAATAGGCTCACAAGCCCGAAATATCATCTCAATTTGGTCACAAGCTCAAAGTATCATCTCAATAGGGTCACAAAACCGAAATAGCAATTCAATAGGGTCACAAGCCCAAATATTATCTCAATAGGGACACAATCCTAATATATCATTTCAACATGGTCACCAGCCCGATATATCAATAGGGTGACAAGCCCGTACTATTATTTCAATAGGGTCACAAGTTAGAAATATTATTTCAATAGGGTCACAAGCCTAATATATCATTTCAAAAAATTATCAATCAAAGCACGTAGAAAACTTGTTCTAAGCCCTAAGTATCATACAAAACATAAATCTCGAAATACATGCAATATAATATTTTCTATGAAAATGCTCATCAAACATACTCAAATCATATGCAACCAGTTCATCTAAAACCATGTTCATAAAACATATAAAACATTTATGCATGTATCATTTTATAAAGCATGTGTCCACTCACAATCTGCACACTTACAATCTGCGCCGTAAGCCATTCCGAGGCTAATCCCCAATCTCTGGAAAATTCGGACCTGTCCAAATCATATCTAAGGGTCACTAACCATTTATAAAAGTCTATACCATAAACCCTGTAAACTCCCGGAACTGTAAACGTGTCATGAACACGCTTCGCAAGGATAAAAACCTCCAAATGACCTATCAAATGCTCTTCGATCGACATAGAACGACCACCATTGGATTCAGATCGTTGAAACCTTTGAAACTAGATTGATTTCACCTTGGAATTCATGTCAAGGTGCCCTCATGAGCCGGTCAACGCAGACCAATGCTGACGTCAAGTTGGTCAACGTTGACATCAACTTGAAAAATCTAACATCTAACAGCTCTGACAACATGACACATGTCATTCCTTGATTGGTACCACACGTCCTGCCATATGTCACTAACAGGTCTGACATCTCTCTACCACACTGCCACGTGGCACCACCCCACTAGCACACGTGGTCTGATAATGCTGATGTGGACCTGCCACGTTAGCTGCCACATCACCTGTCAGATCCTAACACCCTGCCACATGGCATCCTTTCATTGGTCCACGTGGTCTGACAAGTTTAACGTGGCACTACCATGTCAGCTGCTAACTGGACTGACACTTGGCCACGTGTCACCCTTCAGTTGGCCACATGGACTAAATCATCATCCTTCAGACGAGTCAACGCGTTTGACTATAATGGGTTGTTCGACCCGCAAACTCGACTTGATCCGTTCTCAGCCGTTTCTCAGCCAAATTTCACCGTTCTTTCACCTATTGAATTCAAACCTTCACGGCCAACTTCCAGCTCCCTTCCAGAGCAGTCCAGCCATCATTTCCCTTCGATTTTTCGTTCAATCCCCTCACAAAAACACATAGAACATCGACACAGCCTTAGTTTCAGTCTTCAAAGCCTAAAAACCAAAATCTAAATTTTAAACATAAATGGGTTTTCGAGTTTACCTGGGTTTCTAGGTTACTCAAGCCACCTCCTTGCTCAGCCGTTCATCACCACCATCTCAGCCTCTCAGTCTCACCCTCAACCTCTCTCATTCTCTCTCTCTCTCACACATAACAGATGAAGAGGGATGAAATGGGGGAAGTGGTTTCAGGTTTGAACAAGGGAAATGGGAGAGATAAGTTGCATGAATTAAATAAAAGGGGCCATAGGTTGGGTGACAAATATCACTAATCCTATGGTCCCAAAATTGATATTTTGGGGCTCACAAGTCAACACCAAAAGTCAACTATCTTGATTTTCTTGGAACTATAATTAGTACAAAAATCTGTCCTTGACCTATAAGTTACCTGTATGATGTTCGATTTCGAGGTGCTGCTTGTTTGTGGCCTCGTATCATCTCAATCTCAATAATGGATCTCGGTCTATGTGCATTTGACTTCCCAAGTCAAAAGTTAACAATTTTGCCCTACTAGGAGACAAAATCGTCATTTTATCCCAATCGTCTGTGACAGGACCCACCCCGATTATCGCCTCGATAATACTGATAAGCAGATCCAGAGTGTACGAGCATCCTAACACGATAACTCCAGAGTGTACCACCATTCATAAGCAGATCCATCAAGCAAAAAGGTAGCCAAAACAACTCGCCCCTCAGGAGGACAGTGCATCGAAGCAAAAATCCGCTCGAACCGAGAAATCCAACGGTGAGCATCCTCAGGATCCGCTCCACCACTAAACACCGTAGCCCCAAGACGCTGGGCTCGCTCGATCGAAGCGCTCTCGGTATCGCCATCAGGTCGTGGAGGGGGTTCGCGTCGCGGAGGCATGGCCGGTCGTCCTTCTCTGAAAGAGGCATAAGTTAGTACAATAATCAAGGCACACCCGAGTGCCGGACACGAATCTAAAACCTAGGCTCTGATACCAATTGACAGGACCCACCCCGATTATCGCCTCGATAATCAGAAAGCATCCTGCTCCCGTCTGACAATCGAAACCAAAAGACCGGAAAACTAATTAATATTACATCACACCCATTGTTAGACCAGGGAGATTAAAAAGATACAACCGACTGGACGTCAAGTCCACAGTTTCACAGAGCATAATATTACAAAACAGGTTAAAGAACAAATCCTACTCTGTGAACTAACTACTCCACAACGGAAAACTTTATGCCTCCGCCTCTGCCTCGGTGCTTGCCCCCGCACTTGTACCACGACCTGGAGGGAATTTAAAACAACAAAGTGTGAGTGGACCGAAACATAAGTTTTACAGGAAAAACAGTTTTTCCGAAATCTGGTTCGCCCTCCAATTTTGTAACACGCATGCATAACCGAATAATCAGGAATCACGTATGTAAACCTTTGGAAAACTCTTTTTCCGGAAACACATGAAAAACGTTACAGAAAATCGTCATAACTCATGTAAAACCATTTAATAATGCCAGATTCCAGAAACCGTCATTTTGAAACGTTAATTGCACAAATCAAGTAAAACGTGCATCAATAACCACAATTATGCCGTTGGATCCATCCGAGTCTTTAAACTCAATATTAGGCCTTCCCGGGATATCAACGAGTCTTTAAACTCAAAACATGATTAGTAGGCCTCGGGGGTATCACAATAATCGAGTCTTTAAACTCACGAGTCTTTAAACTCAATCCGGGTCTTTAAACCCAACTCTCGGGCCCGCCCC
The DNA here is from genome assembly GCA_032719365.1 of Prinsepia uniflora. Classification (NCBI taxonomy): domain Eukaryota; kingdom Viridiplantae; phylum Streptophyta; class Magnoliopsida; order Rosales; family Rosaceae; genus Prinsepia; species Prinsepia uniflora. The sequence goes on along the minus strand of CM064867.1, from coordinate 8,810,919 downwards.
CGTCATCAACATACCGGGTCTTTAAACCCAAAACCAGATCCAACCATTAACCGGGTCTTTAAACCCAAAACCAGTTTTAAACACAATAAACCAGGATTCATCACAAACCGTTTTCCAACATCATTCCGAAACATATCACATCATAATAGGACTTATGTCCGAATTCACATGCAAATTCCAACACATGCAATTTCCGAAAATTACTTCACAATATGATCAAACATCATAAATCCGAAACATGCATATTCATATCCAGGTACTTCATCAAAACATCACGCATGCATAAGCGAAAACCATAACCTCGAAATGCGTGAAATACGATAAATATCTCGAAAAGCGTAAAAACACGTAAAACCGATATATCATATCACCATTGTAAAATCATATGCAAAACCATAAGATAAACAAGAAAATTAGTCATGCATGCCCAATTTAGAAATCAAAAAGTCCACTCACAGTCTTAGGACGCGTCAATCGCGTCCCGCGCACTCCTTCGTAGCTTCGGAAGTGTCCGAGCCTGTAAAAACGTACAAGAAGGGTTACAAACATCCTCAAATAGCTCGTATGATTTTTCCCTAATTTCCCGTGAGTGTCGTCCCTCGAAATCGACGTGGTTGGCTTCCTTTTGCTCCCAGAAGACTAGAATGGCCCTTGGTTTCGATCAACAAGCCTCAGAAATTGAATGTGGTTTTTCCCTCCAACTGGTTCTTCTCTGAACTGGTACCTGGGCTCCTGAGCAATCCTTGCTCGATTTGCTTGATCTCGTGCACGGTTATGCTTCTGCTGCTCCCAGAAAACTCTCAGTGTGTCTAGTTTGGTCCCAAAACCAGTAGAAACTGAACTCTGAGATTTCCCCCCAAAAACCCGAAAATGGTTCTTCACTGGTTCTCTCAAACTCAACCCTCTCACTGATGCACAAATGACCCCAATTCAATCCTCACTCCATTCCCATACACGGTTAGTCGATTGGTGTGGCCAGCAGCCCGTGGGAGACCAACTGGGGTCTCTGAAAATGTCTCCCACGCACACAGAAACCATGGCCATTCCTTGCACTCCCGTGCCCTGAATTCTGCCCAAACCGTGCACCAAGGCCACTCAGTCATGCTTCCACTACCTAAATCCACATAAACAAATTGTCTGAGCCATTCCACTAGCCAAAAACAATTGCACGCACAAGACCCACGGCCGTGCACTCTGTTTTTCACGGTGGTGAATAGTAACCACCGTGAAATGACCAAAATGCCCCTCTGTGCAATAATTACCAAATTGCCTTCCAACTTCCGTGACCCGAAACTTGGTCATCCGACGTCCGTTTCGCGCGTGCCGCCTGTCGTTGTACTCAGGGTGTCGAGACGAACATAACGGTCTTCGAGTCAAATGAATATCAATTGTCAAACAAAAAGTCAACTTTTCCCCCTTAATAACGTCCAATTACGATAATGCCCCTGAACTTCAGAACATCATAACTTTCACCCTGTTCGTCCGAATCGAACGTGCCACCTGTCTATGAACTCGTGACGTCCCGAACTACGTCACGGTCATCGCTCAACGTCCATCCGACCTCCCAATCAAAAGTCAACAAATTGACCACACAAATCACAGGGGTAAAAACGTCATTTTATTCAATGTTTTATAATATTACATTTCCAGAACGTCCGGGGCGTTACAATCTCCCCCCCCCCCCCCCCTTAAGAAATTTCGTCCCGAAATTTCAAGGGAACAAGTAGGGGAACTGTTCTCGCATCTGAGCCTCGGGTTCCCATGTGGCTTCCTCCACATTCTGGTTCCTCCAAAGAACCTTTACCAGAGGAACGGTCTTCCGACGTAGTACTTTATCCTTTCGATCCAAAATTTGCACCAGATGTTCCTCGAAGCTCAAGTCTTCACGGAGTTCAATGGGTTGTTCCTCCAGTACATGAGATGCGTCAAACACATATTTCCGCAACATCGACATGTGAAAACATCGTGGACCTTCGAAAGCTCTGGCGGTAGTGCCAACCTGTAGGCCACCGGGCCAATCCTCTCAGTGATCTCATACGGTCCAATATAACGAGGGCTCAACTTCCCTCACCTGCCGAATCTCACCACACCCTTCCAAGGGGATAATTTCAGGAATACCCGATCTCCGACCGCAAACTCAAGATCTCGGATCCGATGGTCCACATAGCTCTTTTGTCTGTCCTGGGCTGCCTTGAGCCGATCCCTGATGAGTTTGACTTTCTCAGTTTTCAGTTCCACCAATTCGGACTTAGTCAGCTTCCTTTCACCCACATTCGTCCAACACAACGGGGTTCTGCACTGCCGTCCGTACAAGGCTTCATACGGAGCCATCCCTATGCTCGCCTGATAGCTGTTGTTGTAGGAAAATTCCATCAAGGCTAGATGTGACTCCCAAGTATCCTGAAATTGCAAAACACAAGCTCGCATCATATCCTCCAGGGTCTGGATGGTCCGCTCAGACTGGCCGTCAGTCTGAGGATGAAATGCAGTACTAAAACGAAGTTTCGTCCCAAAAGCTTCCTGTAGACTTTTCCAAAACCGAGAAGTAAACCTCGGGTCCCTGTCAGATACTATTGATTCCGGAGTACCGTGCAGACGGACGATCTCGTCAATAAACAACTGGGCCAACTATGTCATCCTGAAGTTCTCTCGCACCGGCAAGAAATGAGCTGATTTCGTAAACCTGTCCACAATCACCCAAACTCCATCGTGACCTCTGGGTGTCCTAGGAAGTCCAAACACAAAATCCATCGTTAAGTGATCCCATTTCCATTCCGGGATAGGTAGTGGTTGTAAGGTTCCATAAGGTCGTTGTCTCTCAGCCTTCACTTGCTGGCAAATCAGACACCTGCTGACAAACTCGGCAATCTTCCGTTTCATACCCGGCCACCAGTAGTGCTCTCGCAAGGTACGATACATCTTGGTCCCACCAGGATGCATCGCGTAGGCCGAACTATGGGCTTCGTCCAAGATCACCTTCTTCAGTGCCTCAACGTCGGGCACACACAACCGTCCTTCTTTTAGCAAAGCTCCATCCTCCCTGACTGTAAAATCTAGCCGCTCACCGGCTTCCACTTCAATCCGAAGTACACATGAGACATGATCTTGAGATTGAGCCTCAACGATCCGATCGACCAGAAGTGGTCTCACATGAAAATTAGCCAGCAAGACACCTTGGCCATCCAAACCCAAATCAATGCTAGTCTTACGGAGTTCAACCAAAAGTGGTAAATGAACCGTCCGTAGATGTGCTACAGAATGCATTGACTTCCGGCTTAGAGCATCAGCCACCACATTGGCTTTTCCCGGGTGGTACTCAATCGTGCAATCATAGTCCTTAATTAGCTCTAGCCACCGTCGTTGCCTCACATTTAACTCCTTCTGAGTGAACAAGTACTTCAGGCTCTTGTGATCCGTGAACATTCTACAAGTCGCACCATACAGGTGATGTCTCCAAATCTTCAATGCATGCACAACAGCAGCTAACTCCAGATCGTGCGTTGGATAATTGCGCTCATGCGGTTTCAACTGGCGCGAAGCATAGGCAATCACTTTCCCATGCTGCATTAGCACACATCCCAAACCTTGTAAGGATGCATCGCTGTACACCTCGAATTCCCCACTGTCGTCCGGGAGGGTCAGTATAGGAGCAAATGCCAGCCTTTCTTTTAGCTCCCGAAAACTACGCTCACAATCGTCATCCCACTCAAACTTGACTCCCTTCCGCGTCAGTCGCGTCAACGGGGCAGCAATGGTAGAGAAACCCTCTACAAACCTCCTGTAGTAACCAGCCAAACCCAAGAAACTTCTGACTTCAGTGACGGTCCTCGGTTGTTCCCACTTCGCCACTGCCTCAATTTTCTGAGAATCCACACTGATCCCGTCAGTTGAGATCACATGCCCAAGAATCTCACGCTCGTCAACCAAAACTGGCACTTGCTGAGCTTCGTATACAACTGGTTTTCCCTCAAGGTACCCAGCACCATAGTTAAGTGCTCCTCGTGCGCTTCCGCACTCCTCGAGTAGACTAGGATATCGTCAATAAACACGATGACAAAACGATCCAAGTAAGGCTGCAACACTCGGTTCATCAAATCCATAAACGCTGCGGGTGCGTTGGTCAAACCAAACGGCATCACAAGGAACTCATAATGACCATATCGGGTCCTAAAGGCTGTCTTGGGTACATCCTCATCCTTAACCCGCAATTGATGATACCCAGAACGTAGATCAATTTTGGAGAAGTACTGCGCTCCTCGCAGTTGATCAAACAAATCATCGATCCAAGGCAATGGGTATTTGTTCCTGACCGTTACTTTATTCAGTTGCCTGTAATCGATGCAGAGTCTCAAACTCCCATCCTTTTTCTTCACAAATAACACCGGGGCTCCCCAGGGGGACACACTCGGTCGAATAAACCCCATCTCAAGTAATTCTTGTAACTGCGCCTTCAGTTCTTTCAACTCAGCTGGCGCCATACGATACGGAGTCTGAGAGATAGGTTGCGTACCTAGGACCAGATCAATAATGAACTCGACATCTCGATGCGGTGGCAATCCCGGTAGATCCTCCGGAAAGACATCTGGGAACTCCCGTACTATCGGTATATCCTCCACCCTTAATGGTGCAGCTCGTGAATCCATCACTTGAGCTAAGTATCCCTGGCACCCTTTCCTCAACAACTTACTTGCCTTCAGGGCTGAAATCACTCCGACAGGAGTGGCTCGCTGAGTTCCCTAAAAAGTGGTTTCTGGTAATCCCGGGCTCCGAAAAGTAACCTTCTTACCGACACATTCGATAGAAGCATGATGGAGCGTCAACCAGTCCATTCCCAAAATGAAATCAAAGTCGTGCAAGTCCAAGAGTATCAAATCTGCCATCAGACCAACATCACCTACCATTACGGGACACTCCCGCAACACTTGATTTACCACAAATACATCTCCCGTGGGTGTACTCACACCCAAGTCACAGTCCAAGGCGGACACCTCTCTACCCGCCAACAACTCACAGTCCCGTGAAATGAATGAATGAGTAGCTCCGGGATCAATTAAAGCACAAACATCATGCCCAAAGATCGTGAGTGTACCTGTCACAACACCAGGCGCTGCACTGGCCTCCTGCTGCGTAACAGCAAAAACTCGGGCCTGTGGTCCAGCTGCTTGCCCACCGCCCCGGCCCCTCTGTCCATTAGCCGCTCCAATACCACCTCCTCGAGTACTCCCAGTCCCAGAAACTGCAGCTGTGCTCCGTCCCTGCTCTGCTCCACCCCGACCTGCGCCACCACCCTGTGGCAAAGATGGACACTCCCTCTGATAGTGGCCCCGCCCGCCACAGAAGAAACAGATAACACTGGAAGCATCGCGAGAAAAACCACCACCCGGCCGTCCCGTGGAAGCAACAGAAGTCGCGCTCGCCTGCGGAGCAGTCTGCGCCCTAGGCGCTCGGAATCTGGAACTCTGATAGTTACCAGGCCTGCCATAACGATCATTGCCTGCAGATGAGGCTCCATTATAACGTCCCTTCTTCAGGGCTCTCTGACCATACGATCCAGGATATGAACGCTCGCGATGTTGTCCACCACCAGAATACTGTGGACGTGTTGGGAGACTAGCCTCAACCCGCACCGCGGCATCAGACAACTCCCTGAGAGTAGCAAAAGCTCCGGCCGTCACAATGGCCCGTATCTCACCCCATAGGCCAAGCTCAAACCTACTACATTTCTCAGCCTCAGTAGATACAAAGGAAGGAACAAAACGAGCTAGCATCTGAAATTTCTGCTCATACTCAGCTACGGACATGCTCCCCTGCTGGAGCTGCAGAAACTCGGTCTCCCTAGCATCACGGAATGAACGGGGATAATACTGATCCAGAAACCGTTCACGAAAGGTCTCCCAAGTCACTGTACGGGCATCCCAACCCGATAACTCCAGAGTGTACCACCACTCATAAGCAGATCCATCAAGCAAAAAGGTAGCCAAAACAACTCGCTCCTATGGAGGACAATGCATCACAGCAAAAATCCGCTCGAACCGAGAAATCCAACGGTGAGCATCCTCGGGATCCGCTCCACCACTAAACACCGTAGCCCCAAGACGCTGGGCTCGCTCGATCGAAGCGCTCTCGGTATCGCCATCAGGTCGTGGAGGGTGTTCGCGTCGCGGAGGTATGGCCGGTCGTCCTTCTCTGAAAGAGGCATAAGTTAGTACAATAATCAAGGCACACCCGAGTGCCGGACACGAATCTAAAACCTAGGCTCTGATACCAATTGACAGGACCTACCCCGATTATCGCCTCGATAATCGGAAAGCATCCTGCTCCCGTCTGACAATCGAAACCAAAAGACCGGAAAACTAATTAATATTACATCACACCCATTGTCAGACCAGGGAGATTAAAAAGATACAACCGACTGGACGTCAAGTCCACAGTTTCACAGAGCATAATATTACAAAACAGGTTAAAGAACAAATCCTACTCTGTGAACTAACTACTCCGCAACGGAAAACTTTATGCCTCCGCCTCTGCCTCGGCGCTTGCCCCCGCACTTGTACCACGACCTGGAGGGAATTTAAAACAACAAAGTGTGAGTGGACCGAAACATAAGTTTTACAGGAAAAACAGTTTTTCCGAAATCGGGTTCGCCCTCCAATTTTGTAACACGCATGCATAACCGAATAATCAGGAATCACGTATGTAAACCTTTGAAAAACTCTTTTTCCGGAAACACATGAAAAACGTTACAGAAAATCGTCATAACTCATGTAAAACCATTTAATAATGCCAGATTCCAGAAACAGTCATTTTGAAACGTTAATTGCACAAATCAAGTAAAACGTGCATCAATAACCACAATTATGCCGTTGGATCCATCCGAGTCTTTAAACTCAATATTAGGCCTTCCCGGGATATCAACGAGTCTTTAAACTCAAAACATGATTAGTAGGCCTCGGGGGTATCACAATAATCGAGTCTTTAAACTCACGAGTCTTTAAACTCAATCCGGGTCTTTAAACCCAACTCTCGGGCCCGCCCCCGTCATCAACATACCGGGTCTTTAAACCCAAAACCAGATCCAACCATTAACTGGGTCTTTAAACCCAAAACCATTTTTAAACACAATAAACCAGGATTCATCACAAACCGTTTTCCAACATCATTCCGAAACATATCACATCATAATAGGACTTATGTCCGAATTCACATGCAAATTCCAACACATGCAATTTCCGAAAATTACTTCACAATATGATCAAACATCATAAATCCGAAACATGCATATTCATATCCAGGTACTTCATCAAAACATCACGCATGCATAAGCGAAAACCATAACCTCAAAATGCGTGAAATACGATAAATATCTCGAAAAGCGTGAAAACACGTAAAATCGATATATCATATCACCATCGTAAAATCATATGCAAAACCATAAGATAAACAAGAAAATTAGTCATGCATGCCCAATTTAGAAATCAAAAATTTCACTCACAGTCTTAGGATGCGTCAATCGCGTCCCGCGCGCTCCTCCGTAGCTTCGGAAGTGTCCGGGCCTGTAAAAACGTACAAGAAGGGTTACAAACATCCTTAAATAGCTCGTATGATATTTCCCTAATTTCCCGGATTTTTCGGCGAAATAAACCTTAAGGACCTAAACTTCCGAGCTCCCGAAATTATCCCGAATGACTCCCGAACAACTCGAACTCTAAAGATAAAATGTTAATCAAACTAAAAGGATCAATTTCCATGTTGACCGTGATCAGAGATGACATCACACGCGCCGTCACGCACCGCCCAAAGTGGCTGCGCGTGAAGGCCACGCGCCAAGCTACAGTGTCATCGTTCCTACCCGGATAGACTGATAAACTGGTCTGTCACCAGCGACTCAACCCGACCAGTTCAAGCTCAATTCTCAATCAATTCCTCCCGTTTTCAATCCTATTATCTTCTCTAACCTATTAATTTCAGGTCCGTACTAATGATTAACCTCGACTGTCCCTAAATCGATTCAACCCAGACTTGAACAGACGAACGGGTCGTCACCCAGAACTCACCCAAACTAACTCCATTCTCCAATTAATTTCACCAGTAGATTAAGGGAACTTAGACGAACACAATGGTACAATCAATTGGACTCGCCGTTACCTGGAAGTCGTCGTCCTCAAGCTCGAAAATTCTCAGAACCAGGGAACTCCGTTCTTGGCCAATTCGTGAGTGTCGTCCCTCGAAATCGACGTGGTTGGCTTCCTTTTGCTCCCAGAAGACTAGAATGGCCCTTGGTTTCGATCAACAAGCCTCAGAAATTGAATGTGGTTTTTCCCTCCAACTGGTTCTTCTCTGAACTGGTACCTGGGCTCCTGAGCAATCCTTGCTCGATTTGCTTGATCTCGTGCACGGTTATGCTTCTGCTGCTCCCAGAAAACTCTCAGTGTGTCTAGTTTGGTCCGAAAACCAGTAGAAACTGAACTCTGAGATTTCCCCCCAAAAACCCGAAAATGGTTCTTCACTGGTTCTCTCAAACTCAACCCTCTCACTGATGCACAAATGACCCCAATTCAATCCTCACTCCATTCCCATACACGGTTAGTCGATCGGTGTGGCCAGCAGCCCGTGGGAGACCAACTGGGGTATCTGAAAATGTCTCCCACGCACACAGAAACCATGGCCATTCCTTGCACTCTCGTGCCCTGAATTCTGCCCAAACCGAGCACCAAGGCCACTCAGTCATGCTTCCACTACCTAAATCCACATAAACAAATTGTCTGAGCCATTCCACTTGCCATAAACAATTTCACGCACACGACCCACGGCCGTGCACTCTTTTTTTCACGGTGGTGAACAGTAACCGCCGTGAAATGACCAAAATGCCCCTCTGTGCAATAATTACCAAATTGCCCTCCAACTTCCGTGACCCGTAACTTGGTCATCTGACGTCCGTTTCGCGCGTGCTGCCTGTCGTTGTACTCAGGGCGTCGAGACGAACATAACGGTCTTCGAGTCAAATGAATATCAATTGTCAAACAAAAAGTCAACTTTTCCCCCTTAATAACGTCCAATTACGATAATGCCCCTGAACTTCCGAACATCATAACTTTCACCCTGTTCGTCCGAATCGAACGTGCCACCTGTCTATGAACTCGTGACGTCCCGAACTACGTCACGGTCATCGCTCAACGTCCATCCGACCTCCCAATCAAAAGTCAACAAATTGACCACACAAATCACATGGGTAAAATTGTCATTTTATTCAATATTTTATAATATTACATTTCCAGAACGTCCGGGGCGTTACAGTTTGATAATCCTCGGTTAACCCCCGATTAATCCTTGTTTAATTCTCGATAATCTCGTAAATTCAGGATGGGTCGTTACAATCTTCCCCCCTTAAAGAATTTCCTCCTCAGATTGACACTTGCTCAGGTGAGCAAATACCTGGTTCCTCCTCAACGTGTTCAATACCAACCTCAGATGTTTCTCATGTGCTTTGGTACTCCTTGAGTAAACTAGGATGTTGTCAATAAATACAATCACAAACCTATCCAGATATAACCTAAACATCTGGTTCATCAAATCCATGAATGCAGCTGGTGCATTCATCAATCCAAATGGCATTACCAAGAACTCATAATGCCTATACCTTTTCTGAAAAGCAGTATTCGGAACGTCTTCCTCAGAAATCTTCAACTGATGGTATCCTGATCGAAGATCAACCTTCGAAAAGTACTTAGCCCCCTTCGACTGATCAAACAAATCCTTTATCCTAGGCAAGGGATACATATTCCTTACCATTTCCTTGTTGTCTTATCGGTAATCTATGCACAATTGCAGGCTACCATCATTTTCTCTTACAAACAACACCAGAGCTCCCTACGGTGAAGCACTAGGTTGGATAAATCTCAGATCCACCAACTCCTGCAACGAAACCTTTAGTTCCCTCAACTCAGCAGGTACCATACGATAAGGCGCCTGAGATATCGGTCTTGTCCCTAGAAGTAGTTCAATCGTGAACTCATTCTCCCTGTGAAGTGGTAATTCGGGTAAATCCTTTGGAAACACATCCGGAAATTCTTGAACCACCGGTATGTCCTCTGCCCTTAACGGGGTATCACGCGTATCCACGACGTGAGCCAAGTAACCTTGAAAACCTTTCCTCAGTAGCTTGTTAGCTATAGAAGCAGAAATCACTCCAGGTGTCGAAGGTCTCAGATCTCCCTGGAAAGTCACTTCAGGTAGACCCAGACTCCGAATGATCACCCACTTATTGCAGCACTCGATAATAGAATAGTTCTTTGACAACCAATCCATTCCAAGTATGACATTAAAATCATGCAAGTCCAAAAGTATCAAACTAGCTACGAAGTCCACCTCTCCTACTACCCTCACTAGGCAATCCTTCAACATTTGGTTCACTACGTAAACATCCCCAGTCGGAGTACCCACACCCATATCACACTTAAGTACAGACTCCTCATTATCCAACAAACATGCATAACTCAGTGAAATAAAAGAATGTGTAGCTCTAGGGTCCATCCAAACACATATAACAACATCAAAAATAATAAGTGTACCTATCACAATGCCCAAAGCTACCCTGGCCTTCTACATGGTAGCTGTAAATACTCGGGCATGTGGTCCCAACGTCTAACCTCTTCCCTGTGATCCTCGGTAACCGTCTCTAGCTCCTCCCTAACCTCTGCCACTAGTAGCATCCAAAGTCGTGGCTGCGCTCGGTCCTGGTCTTGCTACACTCTGGCTAACTCCACTTCTACCAGCCAACAACGGGCACTCCCTCGTATAGTGTACTGACTCCCCACACGCAAAGCAAGTCAAGATCTTCGGCCTATCCGCGGATCCCACTCATGTAGCATTAGCATGAGCAGTATGCTACGACCTGAAACCAAATCTCTATGAACTCCCGTACCTACCGAACCGTCCTCTACTTGAAGATGACGTAGCTTCTCCATAATGGCCTCCCTTTAAACCCCCATGGCTCGAAGGTCCAAGTTACAAACGCTCCTGACGTCGTCCATCTCCCAAATTCTGCTGCTGAGCATGTAGACTAGCCTCTACCCTCACAGCTGCATCAGTTAACTCTCTCAGAGTAGTATAAGATCATGTTGTCACTATGGGATGAATCTCCTCTCGAAGTCCCAATTCGAAGTGGTGACAGTTGTCAGCCTCATTACTCACGAACGTAGAAGCAAACCGGGACAAAATCAGAAAACTCTGCTCGTACTCTGCCACAGTCTTGCTCCCCTGCTGGAGGTGCAGAAACTTAGTCTCTCTAGCATTTTGAAAAGATCGTGAGTAGTAATAATCCAAGAACTGCTCCCTGAAGACCTCCCAGGTCATAGTACTAACACTTTATCCTGACATCTCTAGTGCATACCACCATTGGTAAGCCCTACCATCCAAAACAAATGTGGCTAATATAACTCGCTACTCTAAAGGACAGTGCATCACGGCGAAGATCCGCTCCAGCCGAGTGATCCACTAATGAGCTTACTCAGGGTTGGCTCCCTCACTGAACGTAGTAACTCCCAAAACTTGTGCTTGCTCGATACTGGCACTCTCCAAGTCGCTAACTAACTCTTCCTCAATCTGTGCACGAGGCTCGCATCGCGGAGGCATATTCAACTATTAAGAGGCATATATTAGTATGACATATGAAGCGTCAATGTACAAACAAAAAACTGCTATCCTATTGCTGTGATACCAAGCTGACAGGACCCATCCCGATCCCCCGGGGACCACCCTAGGATGTGCCCAGCTCCCGTCTGAAAATTATCCTCGAGTGTCCAAAATACCCTTAACAAGATTAAAATTTTGCAAATACAATAAGTTCAAGTTCTACATTTCTAGACTAGGGATAATTACCTTAAATAAAATGAGCACATATGTTAGTTTACAAATAGTGCTCAAACCTACCCAAACAGGTTTACAGGAGCACAATGATAAATACCTATGCCTCAGCCTCTGGAGGGGTAAGAAAACAATTAAAGATTGAGTGGACCTAAAATAAACATATTTCCAAAATCAATTTAAGGAATCAAATGAAGGTTTTCCTCCTCCGCTTTGTAAACATGCATGAATTCACGTCAAATCATAGGAAATAGAAATTGAATCGTAAAGTAATATAATTTCAGACACATAAACCAGTAATACACAATATATCCAATCCTTGACATCCCTGATGCCTAATTAATAATGTTGGGGTTCTAAGGCTATGCGTGCCACTCGGGGTCTCAAGTCCGAGTACTCCCAAAGATCCACCATTGTCCGGGTGATATAACCGGAAACTTTCCTGAGTGATAAACGTATCTCACACTGCTGATCCTGAACATCTTCTCAGAGCGGCCCTTCTAATGCAGTGCACCGTGATAACTCCAAGATACTACGAGACGTCTAGAGGAGACAATGGCCTATAAGGATGGTATGTACAGTGTAATAGTCAAAACCATTGAAAATCTTGTTTACCATTTCTCAAAATCCCTTTTTGCCTCCAAAACTAGTCAACACACTATCTAGACGGGTCTCAAGCCCAATACATCATAATACATAAAATAGTTCATAGCAGACATTTAAAATCCACAAGACCATCAATGAATGATACAAAAGTATCTCAATTCAAATCATATAACAAAGCAGTTAAAACATTTATGCATGCATTTCATTTTATAACACAAAAGTCCACCCACACTCTGTCCTCGCTACGCTAACGAACTGCGCTGTAACTACCTCAAAAGGTCCGATAGCGGGAACGCGTCTCGAACACACTTCCCGAGGCTTTAAACCTCTAAATTACCTATCAAACAATCTCCAATAGACACAAAACCACCACCATTGGATTCGGATTGTCAATGCTAGTTAAAAGTCAATGCTGATGTCACGGTCAATGCTGACGTCAACAAAGTCAACGCTGACATTATTGCTGACATCAGCATGACGTCATGCTGACAGGTTTGACACTTGTTAGATGTGACATGTGCCACATGTCACATGCTAACGAGTCCACGTGTCTCACACGTCAGTGCTGACTGGACCTAATAACTACCACGTGGCAGCGCCCCATTTTCCACGTGGCCTGACAAGCATGACGGATGATGATGTCACCCATTGACGTCATCATTGTCTACCTCTCGTCGGGTCCACCCGGTTTACTGTAACGAGCCACCCAGACGTGCGACCCGACTTGGTTTTAACTTAACCATTTTTTACCATTCTTGTCCCTATCGACTCGAAATCAACCTAGAAACAAGCCTATGGATTCAAAAACTTGGAAAAGGGCTATAAATTACCTTCGAAACGAAGAACAATGACTTTGATTTTCAAACCAGGTTTTCTGTCGACTCTATCCACCTCAATCCTTGTTTTTGGTCTCCTTGAGGTCGTAGAGACCCTAAGAATGGGTTTGAATCATCAAAATCCCTTAATAAACCCTAGAAAATGAGTTTACATTTTTGGGTCCAAAACGGGTTTTCGAGTTTTTACCTGGCCGTGGCTCGTCTGCCATGCTTAGCCTCTCTTCGTCGTCCCTCAGCCATCGTCAATGACTTTCTTCCTCTCTCACTCCCTCAGGTAAAGGACAGAAGATTATGGTATAATGGTTGGGTTGGGTTTGTGGGTTTTTGGCTTTTGGGTTCAAGAGAGAAATAAGGGAGATGAAGATGAATGTGATACAATGACCCTAAATTTAAGGGGTTGGGCCAATCAGATGAGTGACACTTGTCACTTATTAGTTGTTCCAACTTGGATATTTTGAACCAATCCAAAACTGACAACTGTACACTCGCTTCGTAATGCATGAATGGTACTAATTTACTTTCCTGAACCATAACTTTCCCGTTGAACGTCCAATTTCGATATGTCGTCTGTCTACGGACTCGTGACGTCCCGATCTATATAACGGACCTTGGTCAAAGTTCAAAAAGTATCCTGGGTCAAAAGTCAAAGTTTTCCCCTATTCAGGGGCAAAACAATCAATTAACAATTAAAATTTCGAAATTACAAATTAATGAAAGTTTGGGTTGTTACACAAAATCACTCCATGCTCACTGAGCTAAATGGGACATCACAACACGTCACCCATGTCCCTAATGATTTCTCTGTCGTATCCTCCCGGCCTCCAAGCCATAACTCATGAAATAAATATCCTCTAGCTCGTCAGACTCTTGTAAAAGGCTGAAGACTCTTCCTTATTGATCTCCTCTGATTTTTTGGTGGGACCAATCATGACCACTCAAGACTACCAAATACCACCCGTTCTTCCAACTGAATCAGACTTTTGTCATATCTTGTACAAAAATCCAATAGGTGGTTCCATCACCGCACCCGTCGGTGTACTGGCTTGCATGTCCCAATTCAATGGGATCAACTTCTACTGCACACAACACTCACGTAATCTGTCCAAAGTTAGCTAGGGTACCTGTCACCAATCCAGGCATACCCTGTACCTCTGGTAACCCAATCAACCTAGGAGAGTATTACGATCTCACTGAGCCACTCAGGATCCTCTATGTCCTGCTCAGCGATCACTACAACTCGTACGAGCAGACGTACAAACTTAGACCTAGAGATAACCCTCGTCTAAACTCCCTGGTAATCATATCCTCTCAACGCACTTGGCGCCCTCTGGAATCATCCGATCGCCGCTGAGATTCCGTCAACTCATCTCCACTTGAGATGTCACATCATCACTCGAGTCTTACTCCCAAGACTCGACACAAACCGACGAATCCTCATCATCTCAACCGTTATTGTAACTTGAGCATACCAAGACAAGGTCACAAAACTCTGCTCAAATTGAGCTACCATCAAATCTCTTACTCATGTCGGAGGAACTCCGCCTCCCAAAATAGACTCCATCTCTCGAGATACATACCACCTCCCTCGTATCTCAATAAGACTGAGGCGAAAATAACATAAGAAACATTCCTCGAACATCACTTGACGCGCAATAGTCTCATCCACGTCCATCGATAGTAATATTTTCCACAAACCTCGTGCAGACCCAACCAAGAAACTCATTGCTATTTGTACCAAATGCTCATAACGATGACCCATCCCACCTGACCAATCATCGGTCATGACTCTGAAAAGTCGTCATACTAGGCTAACTAGTTGATTGGATCCCATCCACTCGTAACTCTACGACCTCCAGCTGTTGGGCCCACGAGAACTCGATCCTCCTCGGGTCTACTGGGCCCAATTCATGGTCGGAGCTTATTGAAATATGGCATCCTACACCTAACAGAATCCTACAGATAGGTTCATTCCCACTTAAACTTTCCTATTCTCACCCTCACGACCAGGTTGATGACGGGTTTTCGTTGTCAAGACATCACACCTGAAGCACGCACGACACCATAAAAGTAACTCAGTACTCTGATACCAAGCTAACAAGGACCCATCCATAATCCCTTAGGATTTACGGGGGATATCCTACTCTCGTCCAACACCGCGCATAAGACCATGGATAAAACCGTAACCCGCTTGGGGTTTTCAGAGTGCGCAGTAATTTCTAGAGTACGCAGCGGTATGTGATGTCTTTGTCTCTGCTACAGCCCGCATCTGAAATTAACCTGAAGGGTATCAAAAACATAAAAGCTATGAGTGGACAAAAATAAACAGTTTATATAAAACCATTTAACGAAAAGACATTTATACCCTTCACTTAGAAACATGCATGCATCAAAAAACACCTAATCTCAATTACTTTCTTAAAATCAAATCATATTTCATTTCATATCAATAGCTAGTGAAAAACATCTTTCACATCTCATATCATCTTATCATCTTATCATCAATCATGATATACAAGCAACGTGTGCACATAGCTCTAGGACTACTCAAGTCCGAGCACGTCGCCGTGAACATATCACTGATCGACGTTCCATATATCGTCGTGAACATATCAATGATCGATCTCATATAATATCAGTACTCCTAAGTCGAGCCTCTCTCGGCTGCTCGACAACAGGTAGTGCATCGTGACCTCTATGGGAATGGGAATGGGGGGGGGGGGGGGGGGGGGGGGGGAACATAATGCATCCCGAAGGCCATCAGAACCTCTTTGGTGAAACATATTCCTACCAGAGTCCCTCTTTGAGGAAACATATTCACACCAGAACTGTTTCAACCTCAAAGAATGGTCTTAATGAAAACAGTTTATTAATCAAATCCATTTCCTCAATAGGGTCTCAGCCCAAAACCAAATCTCAATAGGGTCACAAGCCCGGCATATCATCTCAAAAGGGTCACAAGCCCGGAATATCACCTCAATAGGGTCACAAGCCCGAAGTATCATCTTAATGGGGTCATAAGCCCGAAATATCATTTCCACAAGCCCGAATGTTATCTCAATAGGGTCACAAGCCTGAAATATGATTTCAATAGGGTCACAAGCTCAAATATTATCACAAGCCCGAATATTGTCACAATAGGGTCACAAGCTCGATATATCATTTCAACAAGGTCATAAGCCCGTTATATCATTTCAATAGAGTCACAAGCTTGAAATACAATTTCAATAGGGTCACAAGCCCAAAATATCATTTTAACAGGGTCATAAGCCCGATATATCATTTCAACAAATCATCAATCAAAGCATGTAGAAAACTTGGCCTAAGCCCTAAGTATCATATAAAACATAAATCTTGAAATATGTGCAATATAACATTTTCTACGAAAATGCTCAACAAACATATTCAAATCATTTTCAACTAGTGCATCTAAAACCATGTTCATAAAACATGTAAAACTTTTATGCATGCATCATTTTATAATGCAAGTGTCTACTCACAGACCGTCCAAGTTGTGCGCTCAATCACATGTCAAATTCAAATGTTCACGGCTAACTGCCAGCCTCCTTCTAGGGCGGTCCAACTGTCATTTCCCTTTGATTTTTTGTTCAATCCCCTCACACAAACACATAGAACACCAACACGGCCTTAGTTTCAATCTACAAAACCTAAAAACCGAAATCTAAATTTCAAACATAAAAGGGTTTTCGGGTTACCTGGGTTTCTGGGTTCCTTAGGCCACTTCCTTACTCAGCTATCCACCACCATCATCTCAACCTCTCAGTCTCACCCTCAGTCTTTCTCAGTCTCTCTCTCTCTTACGCATAACAGATGAAGAGGGATGCAATGGGGGCAGGGTTTCGGGTTTGAAAAAGGGAAATGGGATAGATGAGTTGCATGAATTAAATAAAAGGAGCCATAGGTTGGGTGAGATGTGTCACTCATCCTATGGTCTCAAAATTGATATTTGGGGTCCACAAGTCAACACCAAAAGTCAATTATCTCGGTTTTTGTGTAACCATAAATAGTACCAAAATCCGTCCTTGACCCATAACCTGCTCGTATGATGTCTGATTTCGACGTACCGTATGTCTACGAACTCGTATCGTCTCGATCTACGTAATGAATCTCGGTCCACGTGTATTTAACTTCTCAAGTCAAAAGTCAATATTTTTGCCCTTCTGGGGGTAAAATCATCATTTTAACCTGATCGTTCGATAATCCTCGGCTAACCCCTGATTAATCCTTGATTAATTCTCGATAATCTCGTAAATTCGAAAAAAGGTTGTTATAGAATGGGCCACGTGGAGCCTAGGTTTGGAGGCAGGACTTATTTTTCAACAATTTTGGTCAGGGGTCAGTGTGAATTTTTTGGATGAAATTCCTTTGAGGTAGATTGTAACGACCCGACCTATAAATTCTGAATTTAAGAGATTTTTTTGGGATTTATTCGGGATTTTATGAAAATTATTTAGCAGACTTGATGACTTTGCCCCTAGGGTTAACATTGGCTTTCTAATTGTTGAAAGGGTATTTTTGGAAAGGGGAAAATTAATATATTTTGAGATGATTGGATAGGGTTGGTTTGGATAGGATTCACTCTCCTTCTCTCTCCTTTTCCCTTTCCATTAAAACACACATACACACACAAAAACCATTAAACACCCAATCTTTATATCTTGAGTTTGAGGGACTTTTGGGTGAAATCAACACCAAAAATGAGCTCAGTGGACTCCCACGATCCTTAGGAGGCCAGGGTTGAAGGAAGGAACGGCTGGGATTGCACAGAGTGGAAGCTTGGAATTTGGTTGAAGCTTTCGCGGCTAATATCTTCAAATTCATGAGAGATTTCTAAATTCTGGTTTCATTTTTTGAATCCTTGGCTTGAGTAGATGAATTTCCATATATGGTTTGTAAGATTTGGTTGAGAAATGAGGGAGATGTAGATATTTGAAGTTTGGGGCAAAAATGAATCTTCTAACTGGCGAGGCGGCGACGATGACGGCAGCGCACGGGGGCACCAGTCATCTTCTTCGGCCAGCAAGATGGCATTAGGGATGATATCATCGATGATTTCAGGGATGACTTCAACGATGATGTCATCATGTTAGTTACACATGGCAACTTGACATGTCAGGCCATATTAGCATGTCTGGGACAAGTGGCAGGCTAATGTCAGTGCCACGTGGCATGCTAATGTCAATATTTTCTAGTGTTGATTGTGTGTGGGTGAAACTTTGACTAGATCGTGTGGGCTCGTGGGACGAATTTCGTAGTGAGGGTAATTTTAGTTATTTGTGTCATACGGAAGCATAGCCTTTCACGGGAATCAATGGGGATTCCAGGGAGAGTCCTGTCATGACAAGTATCCTAAAAAACAAAAATTAGCCTCAAACTTGTCAGATAAGGGATATTCTCACATTCTTATTATTCATACCTCCGCCTTTCGTTCAGCCTTGAACTTTGTGCAATGGCCCTAGAGTGTTACAAAACCACGAAAAACCATGTGTGTGGACAAATATAAATATTTTTAAAAACATTCTTTAAAAACAACCGGCATTTACCCTTCGTTTTTTAAGACTATGCATGCATATGAAAAACTGGCAAACTTCGAGTAAAAATAGATAGTAAACCAAAACCTTGAAATATGTGTAAATACCCATAAAAATCGTTAGCAAAA
The DNA here is from genome assembly GCA_032719365.1 of Prinsepia uniflora. Lineage (NCBI taxonomy): Eukaryota > Viridiplantae > Streptophyta > Magnoliopsida > Rosales > Rosaceae > Prinsepia > Prinsepia uniflora. The sequence goes on along the minus strand of CM064867.1, from coordinate 8,791,938 downwards.
ATTTAATCCAACCAAAAATATCAATCCAAACAACATAGCCACATAACCAATCCAAGTCCAACATCACATAAATCCACACACAATCAACCCATCCTCGATGCACAATATCAATCATCATATCCACTGCACTACTAGTAGGGAACCCACTTGGAAAATAGAGCCCAACTCGAGGTCCGATTGACACTGACTCAGGAACTGGAGCCTTGCTCGACGTATGAGTCATCATAATACTAGTCTCAGGAACTAGAGCCCAGCTCGACGACTGAGACTAACTGACTAACACGTATCACGAGAAGGGTTATCCACACATATACAATTCATATCACAAGGCACCAATATCGAGAAATCATAACAATCTAGCATCACAAACATTTCCATCACAAACTGAGAAAACATTATTTAATCACACTTGACCCAAATCCACCATTAAAACAAAACTCGAGAACATATATTCAAGGAAACCTCATAAAACATGTAGTAACGTGTTTTCCGTAAAAATCGTCAAAAATCATAAAAAAAAATTCAATCTTTCAAATATCATCAACATCACAAAGAAAACCATTTAAAACAATTAAATATGCATGCATGATATTTTAATAAAAATAAACGTCCACTAGCACACCATCCATATAGTCGAATCTTGCTTTGCACGTATTTCCGTAATTTTTGGGATTCTTGGAACCTGTCAAAAAGCACATCTAAAGGTCACTAACAACGTCCAAACCGTTGAACAGTCGAAATTGGCCTGAGACGATATCCGATCGTCTAAAAAACTGCGCCATTAGATTCGTAACCTCAAAAAAATATAAAAACGGTGTTAACTACATCCCAAGATACCCTAGCACTCATCGCTAGAAGCAGTTGCGAGTGGAGCCCATGCGCTAGAACAATACTCTTCTACCTCGGTCGTTTGTTCTGGTTTTTGGGTTGCCCGACCCAGCAACCTGACCCAGTCGTATCTCTCTCAAAACTCAACCTTTTTCACTCATTTTTCGACCACTACCTTCTAATCCACCTCGCTAATGGATCCATCAACTTAAAACTAAAAAAGAAAAACTGATAAACAAGGAACTATACATTCTGTTTCGTCCAAAACTCATGATCCAACCTGGACTGCTTCCTGCGTCCAAAGCTCCCCAGAATTGGTGCATAACTCACTTTTTGAACTCTACCAACGTGTTAGAATACTAGGTTTCAAGTCGAAAGACTCTAAAGGCTTCCACGATCTTTTTTCATCGTTTATGCATTTTCTGGGTTCTCGGACTTCCTGGGTTTCTTGGGTATGCAGGTACTTCCTCCTTCCAGTTCTCCTTCTCACTCTCTTTCCCTCACTTACTCTCTCATTCCCTCATTTTCTTCCAGTTTTCTATCATCACTCCCTCGTGGTTTTGCACACACACATATCCACGCCCACCATAAACACACAAATATATAATTGAACAAACCCAAGTCGGTGGACAGTGGCCGACAAGATAAGGGAGGAGAAAAATCTGAACACATATCACTTTCAAAGAATATCTCATGGTTAAGTTGCCAAAATACCCTTGGGGAAAAATTACCAAAATGCCCCTACCATTTCTAGACCCTTAATGAATACGAACCCCATTTTTGGTGTCACAACCCGTCCCGAGAGCCGGGATTAGTCGACTAATTAAGGTGTGATTAGCAAGGTTAATCCGTGGTTCGTAGGTCCCGATAAGGTCGTTGGCGTAGAATGACGATTTTGCCCCTGGTTTGGGCAAAATAGTTGACTTTTTGAATAATCGAGTTTTGGTAGGTTGACCTAGGATGGTTAGATAGATTTCGTCGTCCTGAGTCCGATGACAGGCGGCACGTATTCATTGGACTTACGAGACGAGAGTTACGGGTCTAGGAAGTTTCGGTAAAACCGTAAAAATGTGTAAAACAGGAGGGTATTTTGGTCTTTTTGGCTTTTGGGGATTTGTGCAGAGAGAAGCAAGATGGACGGCTGGGGTTTAAGCAGGTGGGATAAGGATGGACTGGATTGTGACACATGGCATTTGTGTAGTGGGTTCTGGGGGGTTCTTCTGTGTGTGTGCGGTCCTAAATACTTGGGTGAACCCGTGTGTGCGTGTGTGGTTCTTCGACAAGCACAGAGAAACAGAGTGAGCTTGTGAGGGAGAATTGAGGAAGGATCTTGGCTGGCGTTGAGTGCGGGTGAGTGAGGGAGAGACAGGGAGGTCAGTGTGAGCTGGTGGTGGTGACTTGGTGGTGCAATCGTGCACGGCGGCACGGCGGAGGTGCGGAGGAGTTTGGGGGAAACAGGGAGCCTGAGAGTTCGAGGTGGTGGCTACGCCGTGAGGTGAGGCAAACCAAGGCAAGGGGAGGCTGAGGAGGTTGCAAGGAGTCCAACGATCACAGTGGTAGGCGGCGGTGTGCACAGCGGAGCTGCAACCGAAGGGTAAGTCTTCCTGCTCTGTTTTTCCCGTGATTTTCATTTGGAAAGTCGTGGGTCTGGGCTGAGAGTCAAGAGGATTGGAGGTCGGGATAGTGTTCAGGGAGGTCCTAGGTGTCGACTAGGATGGTCGCCGTGACGGGGGTGTCCACGGCGGAGCTCGGGCGATGATGAGCACTCTGATGCTCTGTTTGGCCGTGAAATTCAAACGGTGAGTCGACGAGTTTGGGGGTGAGTCGAGGGTAACGGAGGTTTGGTCTAGGTTCAGTGAGGTCTTAGGGACCGTCTGGTGTCACCACCGTGACGGGAGGTGACCGGAGTAGAGGAGTCGTGAAACAGGGGGACATTGGCCGTCTGGTTTTGAGTTTAGTCGACGGGCTAGGGACAGTGTCGAGGTGAACGGAGTTGGGGAATCGATAGGGTTGGTCTGGACGAAGCTGCAGGTGAAAGAAGGGGCTGAAATGGTGGCCGGACGGTGGAGAATGCTTCTCGCCGGTTCAAGCTACGGCGGCCGGTTCAGTACAGTGTGGGAGGTTGAAGATGGCACTGTAGCTGGCGCGTGAGTGCCACACGCAGCCACTTTGGACGGCGCGTGGGGGCGCGTGCGGCGGCGGATGGAAAAGTGATCAACATGGATTTTGGTCTAGGAGCTATCGTGAGTTCAATGGAGTTGGTTTCGGGTCAATCGGAAGTCGTTTGAGTGTAGTTCCACGAGGGTGAAGGTTTATGGTCCCGGGGTTCTAGGTCTTCGGTTCGGGGATTTTTGAGGAAATTTAGGAGAATATTTGTAGACGTATTAGTGACGTATTTTGACGGTGCTTGACAGGATCGGGATTTCCCGAGGAAGCCGAGGAACGGGCTGGACGTTAGGGACGCGAGTAGGGCTCAGTACTGTGAGTGGACCCTTTCCTTAAACTCGATCATGCATAACTGTTTTTATATACGTTTTTGATGGTTTTACTTAAGACACTATGTTTATTGCATATGTTATGATAGTTTTACGTGATTATACGTGATTGAGATGTTTGCACGTTTTTCGAGAAAATGCTGGTTTTCGAATTTTGATGCCACATTTGGGGATTTCCACCTATAAAGGTTTTCTGATAATGATAAATGGGTTATGAAATATGATTTGTGATTACATGTGGTTTTGGTATGAACATGGATATTTTTCCGGATTTGGGTTCGGAATGACGGTTCTGAACGCCGGAAGGGCTTCAGACCAGTGATTTCGGATTCGGGTTTGGATGAGGATTTGGTAAATGGTTTTCAAATGGTTTTGGGATTGGATTTGCTGGATCTGGATATTGGGTTTAAAGACCCGGATATATGTGACGGGGGACCGGCCGGATTGGGTTTAAAGACCCGGATTGAGTTTAAAGACTCGGGAGTTTAAAGACTCGGATATATTGATTTCCCCCGTAGGCCTTGAGTTTAAAGACTCGGATATGATTAAGGCCTGGATTGAGTTTAAAGACTCGGGAGTTTAAAGACTCGGATAGGTCCAGCAGGTTCGATCGGGAAATGAGGATTTGATACGGTTTCTGATACTCATGCTATGGTTTCTTATGATATTTTATAGTGTTTCTGTTTCTTATGATGTTTTATAATGATTATTTTATAACTGTGTTCATAACTGTTGGTTATGCATGTGATTTCAAAACGGAGGGTTAAACTCGGTTTTCATATAAAGTGGTTTTGAACTTTTTGTACTTTCTGGTCCACTCACACTTTTGTTTTAACTTGCCCTCCAGGTTGTGGAGCTAGTGCGGGGTCTTGACGTCGAGGCAGTGTCCGAGGCATAGAAGTGACGTGAGGGATCCCAGATTCTTTGTATTTTGTACTAGGTTCTGTAAACGATAACGTCGGAATATTTTGTGTAATTACTCCTGCGTCTGATCGGATTTGAGTGAGTTTTACTTGGGTGTTGCGTCGGAGGTCAGACGGGAGCGGGATTTACCTCGGGTTTCGGGGTGAAACCGGGGTGGGTCCTGACATTTGGCATGTCACCTGTTTATGTACTCAGGAGGTCGAGACCTTCTCAACTGCCTTCTCGGAATATCCAAAAATTATCCCCGATAAAAAAAATCAACTATTGACCCTTTACAGAAATATGGTCATTTCTATTTTGACTTTCCGATTTTACCCTCATTGAAAGTTCGGGTCGTTACACCAAATTCAGTAAAGGTTGCATCTTTAGCTCCATCGTTGGAAGCTGGAGCTACAAAGAGGTAGCATGGAAGATGGAAGATTATCTTGGGTAGCAGATTGAGCTGTTATTACATGAGGAATCGGCGACAGAAACCATATGCCTCAAAACTTGAATTCGACATAGAAACCATTTCTAATATTGGAACAATTTGGGCTTGTCGACATAGAAATTTACAGATCGAGAATAGATTATAGGCTAAGAATCCACTTATGGACATAATTTAGGTGCTTGGTACTAGAGATTTGTGATTTTGAAGATGAACAGCTTTCTGGTTTATATTCTTATTTATGGAATTTTTCATTTTTTACATCTTTAATTTTTATTTTGTATCTATTTATATTGTGTTTCCCAGATAATTTATGTTCTTCAATTTTTATTGATTTGATTTCTATTACCTGGATGTGGATGATGGTGTTGATGCTGTTAACTGAAGCCATAACCAATTCAGGGTGCAAAGTGTGACTAACGTATGAGAGTTTCCTTCTCAATTGAATGTATAAAATTCTCACAGAGTTAATTATTATATAATTAATCTTTTCTATCAAAACAAAAAACAAACAAAAAATTAATTTCCGAATCATCTTTACACATAGACTCTTACATGGCTAAAGTGTGTCAGTATATCAAAAATCTCAAATTTTCTTTTACTTTCCATGACCGCTTAACATCTGAGACAGAAATAGAGTTGAGTAGCTCAACTCGACCTTTTGATGTTATTAAATGAAACCATAACCAATTCAAAGTGCAAAATGTGATTAATGTACGAATTTATGGTGCATTTAAACTAATAAGTTTTCTAGTCTATTATAAATGAGACGACACATAAAAGAAAACTCATCTTTTTAATCTTATACAATTTTAATTGGATTGCATGAAATTAAAGTACTTTCTATATTTGATCTCTTATAATCCCTAACAATTTTTTATTTTAATCTCCTATTTATTGCAAAGGTAATATTTATGTTGCACACACTTTGACAAACCAGGTGCTTTATAATCTAATTTTATTTCGTGAGACTACTTCCAACTTTGATGCGTTGGTGGTAGGGCTGGGCACATGGAACCAAAATACCGAAACCGTACCGTTTCAGATCAAACCATACCGAAAAAAAACCGAATAGTAAAACCGTTGTATGATTGGTACGGTACCGAAACCGTACCGATATAATTCGGTACGGTTTCGGTATCGATATTTTAAAAAACCGTCCCGTATCGATACCGTACCGAATTAGAATATTTTTTTAATAATTAAATTTATTTCTTATTGGTTTATTAGGCCTTCTTCAAGAGTTGATATGACCATACATGTCTTAATTTAGCTTATAAGAGTTTATATCTTCAACTTAGTGCAACTTTTTCAATACATATTTGAAAACTTAAGTCCTTCATAAATGTAATTTTGTTTTTTCTTTAGTTTTTTCCTTGCTTTATAATCACAAACAAAATTTTGGCTCAAAACCGAAACCATACCGAAACCGTACCGAACTTAATTGGTACGGTACGATCTGGTTTCACTTTCAAAATATTGAATACCGAACCGTACCGTACCGATTAAAATTAAATGGTATGGTTCTGATATCGATCAATTTTGTACCATACCGAACCGTGCCCACCCCTAGTTGGTGGTAATGGGGGGGTTGTTTATTGGGAACACAATTACCTATCCTTGTCTATGTTTGGAGAATATATATTAGTGGCAAATATTGTTTTAGTAGGTTATTAATTTCTGCTGTACAATTAAAAAATAATTAAAAATTATTGTATAATATATAAAATAATCTATTTAACATATAAAATAGTTAACTTACTGTATTATTAACATTTTTACTATTTTTTTTAATTTAAATATTAATATTTTCTATTTTTTAAAAATTATTTGATAAGATAATTCTAACTAAATTTCAGATTTTCAGATTTGTTTTAGGAATGAAAATCATTTTAATCCACCAAAATTCTCAGATATTATTTGATAGTTTTGAATAATTACATATTTACACGTACTTTATTTATTTTATAAAGTTTCTTTGTTTATTTATTCATAGGTAAATTATTAATTATCTGTATATTTTATTTTTTCGTAGGTAAATTAATAATTATCCATATATTCTTATTTTTCTATTCTCATTTAAAGAGGTATATTGCGTATAATATACATATATTATACAATTAAAATTCTCATAGATAAATTGCATTTTTATATACAATTAAAACTCCTATAGTTAAATTACATGCAATAACTCGTCCATAATCACCTCCTGTACTCAGGTTGGACTATCTTATCTGAAAGGGAAATTGCCAACAATGAATAACAATCATATTGCAAAACCAAAAACTACAAAATGGTTAAATGATACCAAGCAATTCAAAAATATGATTTTTGGTTTTTCGTAACAAAATAAAATCAAATAAAACTTTTACTGCAAAGGGAACGAAGACAAACAATCAATAACGTAAAATAAATAAAATTATATGATATGCAATGTCATTCTTGTAATTCTCTAAAAATCAAGCGACTAGAACTAATACTTTATTTTGACCAACCGTCAAAAAATTAAGTTATTTCTTATTTACCGTTCTGTAGTAGACTAACTTATATTTTGAACTCTAAAAAATGACCTATATATAATTACCACTACAATTAATTATGCTCATTTAATTCATTTACATATGTTTTTAAAATATCTTAAATTTTATTCGCTATCAACTCAAGTCCTTTCCAATTCAACTAGCCCTACACTGATACAAGTAGGGCTATTAATCCGTTATTTGGTTCATTTTTTTTTCCGAAATTTAAACAGAATCAGATGAAGAACCAGTTTCGGTTTGGTCTGATTCTCAGTCCCAAAATCGATTTGAACCAAAAATAAATTAAACTGATTTGGTTCAATTTTAGACCAGTTTAATCAATTTTTCCTTTGTTGAGTCGCGAGCTCTTGAATATTTGAGACGATCTCGAAGATGTGATGAAGACGGACACATGTTAAGGGAGACAGAGAGGGAGAGATTTCGACTCAATCTGCCAAGAAAGCGACGGAGAGAGATGGAAGGAGAGATTGACAGAAAGAGGGAGAGATGGAGAGATATCGAGGGAGAGATGGAGATGGGAGACGACGGGTGTGCGATGGGAGAAGGAAGCCAGGTGCGTTGACCGATGGGTTGGCAAGGCACGATGTGCGATTGGTGTGCGCTGGACGATGAGCGTGAGATTGATGCGGAGACGAGGTGAGATGGCCAATGGGTGAGGGAGGCATGATATATGATTAGTGTACTAGGGGCTCTGGGTGATGTGCGATGTGCGATGTGCGATGTGCGATGGGCGATAGGTGATGGGTTAGATGGGTTAGATGGGTCAGTGCAGCGCTAGATCCTAGGAGATTGTGAGAGGAAATTAGAATTGAGGACTAGGGCTGTTAATAAAACGGTGCGTTTGACCCATAAATTCTCGTCACTTGGACAAAACGGTGTGTTTCTCAGAAAAATTGGGACTTTCGGTTCGGTTGAGTCTGGTCCGATTCTGAAGATCTGAAGACGAAAGCTGAATCGGTTCTAGCTTGATTCGGCTCGATTTTTCATTTTCGGTGTAGTTTTTTATTCGATTCAGTATTTTTCGGTACGGTTGGATCTCGGTCCGATTTTTTAGTTGGTTTTTTTGTCCGAACCGATTAATCGCTCTAGATACAAAGCATGAAGCACAAGTTCGATTACTATACTGTGGCTAATGCCTAATAGAATACTTAGAGTTTGGTGATGATAACTATTCAGTTATCTCTAGACTCCAAGACTTGGACGAAGTCATGAGGCACAAGTTGTACAACTACTTGTGGATGAAAATATGGTTCTAATAACATTATATTTACCGTAGCATATTTAATAGAGTGTTGTATAAATGAATGTTGTAAAATAAAATTTTATAATATTCTATACAACTCCGGCGTTGCAATTTTCATTTTAATCATTTCTCTCTTTCCTTTCGATCTCCTTTTTTTGTGGGAATTTTTTTTGAATATGTACAATAAATTATCTAATTCATGATGGTAATTGACTAATTGTGGTGTCATAAGCCCTTTTACAACACATATTTAAGCGATTTCTGATAAGAAGTGTTGTGGTGTCATAAGCCCTTTGACCCACAAATTCAGGTTAGTTGGACAAAATGTTGCATTTCTCATGAAAATTAGGACTTTCAGTTCAGTTGGGTCTGGTCTGATTCTGAAGATATGAAGACCAAGATTGAATTAATTCTAGCCTGATTCGATTTGGTTTTTCATATACGATCTAGTTTTTTATTCGATTCGGTATTTTTCGATACGGTTGAATGTCAGTCCGATTTTTTAGTTGGTTTTTTTTTTTCAAACCGATTACTCGCTCTAGATACAAAGCATGAAGCACAAGTTCGATTACTATACTGTGGCTATTAGAGTGCTTAGAATGACGGTTGCTAATTCAATCCTCACATATATATGTGGAGCTGGCTACCTTATATTTCCCATTTGTGAATATAATTCTTTAATGATTTGGTGGGTGTCCATTTGTGAATACAAACCGAGAAAACATTATTTAATCACACTTTACTCAAATTCTTCATTAAAAAAAACACCGAAAACATATATTCAAGGAAACCTCGTAAAATGTGTAATAACATAATTTCGTCAAAAATTGTCAAAAATCATATAAAAATTCCAATCAATCAAATATCATCAACATCACAAGAAACCCATTTAAAACAATTAAATATGCAAGTATGATATTTTAATAAAAATAAATGCCCACTAACACACCATCCATGTAGTTGAATCCTGCTTTGTACGCATTTCTATAATTTTTGGGAAAAATACACATCTAAAGGTCACTAACCATTTCCATAAACTCATATTTTAATCCCACGATTTTTCGGGATTTTAAAATGAATTAAAACAACATCTAAATCTTCGGATAGTCGAAATTGTCTTGAAACGATATCCGATTGTCTCAAAAATTGCGCCACTAGATTCGTAACATCAAAAAATATAAAAACTATGTTAAACACACCCCAAGATACCCTGGAACTCGCCGTTAGAAACGGCTGCGCGTGGAGCCCTCGACCTAGAACACTATTATCTTCCTCAAAACTCAACCGTTTGTTTTTTTTTTCGGGTTACACGACCTAGTAACTCGAACCGATCGTATCTTTCTCAAATCTCAACATTTTTCGTTCCTTTTATGACCACTAGCTTCTAATTCACCTCACCAATGGATCCATCATCTTAAAACTCAAAAAGAAGGATTGATAAACAAGGAACCATACCTTCTGCTTTGGCCAATACTCATCTTCCAACCTAGACTGCTTCCTACGTCCAAAGCTCCCCAAAACTAGCTCATAACTCACTTTTCGAACTCCACCAAAATGCAAGAACACAGGGTCTCAAGTCGAAAGACTCTGAAGGCTTACACGATCGCTTTTCATCATTTATACATTTTCTGGGTTCTCGGACTTCTTGGGTTTCTCGGGTATAGAGGTACTACATCCTTCCAGTTCTCCTTCTCACTTTTTTTCCCTCACTTACTCTCTTATTCCCTCCCTTTCATCCAGTTTTCTATCATCACTCCCTCGTGGTTTTGCACACACACATATCCACGACCACCATAAACATACAAAGATAATTGAACAAACACAAGTCAGTGGACTGTTGACAGGACCCATCCTAATCCCCCCGAGATTAACACGGGATGACCGTGCTCCCGTCTGACACTCCGTGTCAGACAAGGGATATTTTCGACCTTTGCCCTCTCCAGCTATCAGAGTACGCCAGGATCCGGATGAGGTATGTGATATCTCGGTCTCTACTACAGTCCACATCCGATGTCAACCTGAAGGGTATTAACAACAGAAAGACCGTGAGTGGACAAAAAGGAATAAGTTTCATACAACACATTTATAAAAGACCTTTATGCCCTTCACTAAAAAGCATGCATGCATAGTAAAACCATTTATCCAATCACATATGTTTAAAGAACCATATTTAGGGTCTCAGCCCTAAGTTCCTAAATACAAGTCACACGGGCTCCTGCCCAAAACCATTTACAGAAAACCATAATATAATAAACATATGCAGGATCTCGGCCCAAATCCATTATCATCATAAAACACAATTTCCCAAACCATTTGAAGTCATATTTATTCATTATATTTCATATCCAAAAACCTGTCACGGTAAAATAAAGCTACACGTGCACTAACCGGGGCCTCAAACCCAAGTCTCTCTAGGGTCCACCCAGGTCAATGTCTGTAAATCAATGACCCTCCCTGGAGGTAACGAACCATGCCCATCCTGAGAGTAAGGAACCCAACTGGGGGGCGACTCCACTCAGTCAGTGGTCCGTGACTACTCTGGGGTCCACCCAGGCCAACGACCCTCCCCGGAGGAGATAATCATATATAAAGGATGGCATATGAAAAACCTTTTGAAATCATTCTTTAAACCTTTCCAGGATTCATGCTCGGCCCTTCATAAGCCGTCATGAACCAAAAAATCCTTTCATGGGTTCATGCCGGTTCCCATAAACCGTCATGACCATAAAACCTTTTCAGGGTTCATGCCGGTTCCCATAAACCGTCATGAACCATAAAAACCATTTGTAACACATAGTTGGGCCCTAGGCCCGAATCCACATACAAGCTGGACCTCCGGTCCGAATCTTAAACTAACTAGGTCTCGTGCCCGATTCCGTAAATCAAATGGGTTTCGAACCCGAGTTTACCTTTTCAAATCCAAAACCATTTCATTAAACTATTTCCAAAACCACAAGTACGGAAAATCAGTATAAAACTGAAAAAATCTCGATTTACGTGCAAGCTCGATTTACGTACATCTTCACCTAACTTCGATATACTCAATTCCCCCTGATGACCCAAGACAAATCCTGGGTTCACCAAACAATACACGACCAATGTACCAATGACAACAACCATCAATTACCATCATCTACCATGGTAGAACCTGAGAAGTCACCCAAAATGACTTCGAAATATCCATTACCAATGCGGAAAACCCGCATTCCTCTTGTCACCTCAATCGTAACCTCTCGCGATTCTGAAGTTCCAACCAGATTGGAAACAACATACTCGGACGTGAACCATGTGTCCCTAACGAGTTAAACTCACTACCAAGTTCGGCTGTCGATTTACACCGTATATGTACATCCAAAAGGATGTCAATTCATCCTAATCTGAAGTACCGCTCGATTGAAAAGCCACAGCAGACTCCTCAGACAAATCTCTGTATACCACCATATATGACTAACTCTGGCCAACACTGACCAACTGGTCGCTAAACCCCGCGACAGATCGAGTCTGACCAATCGGTCACTAATCCCCCTTGACAGTACTTGATCCTCACATCTCAACTACCGTTGGATCCTATCCAGTCCATCACTATCCGTGATCCACTCCCGAACCACAGATACCGAAAACATACCCATCTCGACGGAGTCATATTCCGACTCGTGACTCACCGTCATCACAATCAACGGCACCAGCACCAGCACTAGTACCAGTATCATCACCTGTCAGCATCAGCACACAAGCATCCACACTAGCATTAGGACTAAGACTAGCACACCGTGTGCAAAAATGACAACCTTGGATCTCCGCTCATACCGAGCGACGACCCCGTACCTCTGCTCGAATAGGAGAAACTCTGCCTCCCTCGTACCAGACAGCTCTGGGTACAATCACCCTGATAACTCATATGAGAAAAGGAAACGTCACCCGAACGTCCCCGATTTCCAACAACCATAACTACCACCACTCTCGGTAGTAGTGCTTGCCACTGACTCGTGCCGATCTAACCACCAGACATCACGATCTAGACTCCGCATCCAACGTAATCAACCGCTCGTACCAACTACTCTGTATCCCACTCAGGGATTCCATCGACAAGTACCAACCCTGATAACTTGTCCAAATCAAACTCTAACCAGTCGTACCTCGACTCAACCAATGTCGTCTACCAGGTCGCCCATGACCTTAGTTGCACCAGCTATCCGTCACAACTACGGTAGTACGACGACCAACTAGGTCTAACCATTCCACATAACCTCGACTACAGAGTGCAGTCCCATCACTAAGCTGACACGACTAGATCTGACATGGCTTACGATCTCAACTCCGAGAAGTCGCCAAAGTCAACCCACTCGCCAATTTACCTTTCCGGACCATACATCCTACCATAGGATTTCAAGATCACACCTAGAGTTCCACTGAACCCAAATGTTAACTACCAACTGCTATCTGCAGTAAAATCCACAATCTGACCGTCTCCGCAGTCTTGACATCGAAAAGACGTCAATCTAATCCTACCGTAAGTCCAACCAGGATTCCTCGAATCCGGCTGCAAACTGCGAGCTGCGGTACAATCTGACCATCAGACCCACTAGGATTACTCGAACCTGGCTGCTCCTAGCAGCATAGCAACCTAACTCAACAATCTCTGATCATCGGATGGTAACAACTCCAAACCAGTCATCGGAACCAATCCTACGACATCGTGAAAGACGATCCCAACTAACCGTCACACGATCACAACTCGAAAGTACCGTTACATTCATTCTTTCATAGGGTCCCACACTATCATCCACGATATAACTATGGCAACCCCGACATCTAGTTTCGAAGCAAGACATTCCACGATCCAATCCTACTAACTATCGTATCGGCATCCCAACAATCAGGTTGACCATGAACTGTAACCCCTTGAGATATAACATCCTCGACCTGCGTACCACTCCGAGAGCTACACGGTTGCTCGAATAGAGACAACCCCGCTCTGATACCACGTTGACAGGACCCATCCCAATCCCCCCGGGATTAACACGGGATGACCCTGCTCCCGTCTGACACGGAGTGTCAAACAAGGGATATTTCTAACATTTGCCCTCTCGGGCTATCAGAGTATGACAGGATCCGGAGGAGATATGTGATATCTCGGTCTCTGTTATAGTCCACATCCGATGTCAACCTGAAGGGTATTAAAAACAGAAAGACTGTGAGTGGACAAAAAGGAATAAGTTTCGTACAACACATTTATAAAAGACCTTTATACCCTTCACTAAAAAGCATGCATGCATAGTAAAACCATTTATCCAATCACATATGTTTAAACAACCATATTTAGGGTCTCAGCCCCAAGTTCCGTAAATACAAGTCACACGGGCTCCTGCCCAAAACCATTTACAGAAAACCATAACATAATAAACATATGCGGGATCTCAGCCCAAATCCATTATCATCATAAAACAAAATTTCCCAAACCATTTGAAATCATGTTTATCCATTATATTTCATATCCAAGAACCTGTCACGGTAAAATAAAGCTACACGTGTGCTAACCGCGGTCTCAAACCCAAGTCTCTCCAGGGTCCACCCAGGTCATTGTCCGTACATCAATGACCCTCCCTGGAGGTAACAAACCTTGCCCATCCTGAGAGTAAGGAACCCAACTGGGGGGCGACTCCACTCAGTCAGTGCTCCATGACTATTCTGGAGTCCACCCAGGCCAACGACCCTCCCCGGAGGAGATAATCATATATAAAGGATGACATATGAAAAACCTTTTGAAATCATTCTTTAAACCTTTCCAGGATTCATGCTCGGCCCCTCATAAGCCGTCATCAACCAAAAAATCCTTCCATGGGTTAATGCCGGTTCCCATAAACCGTCATGACCCATAAAACCTTTCCAGGGTTCATGCTGGTTCCCATAAACCGTCATGAACCATAAAAACCATTTGTAACACATAGCTGGGCCCTAGGCCCGAATCCCCATACAAACTTGACCTCAGGTCCGAATCGTGAACTAACTGGGCCTCGTGCCCGATTTCGTAAATCAAATGGGTTTCGAACCCAAGTTTACCTTTTCAAATCCAAAACCATTTCATTAAACTATTTCCAAAACCACAAGTACGGAAAATCAGTATAAAACTGGAAAACCTCGATTTACGTGCAAGCACTTAAATCGCCTCGAAATACGTGAAACCATATAATTCAAAAATATCCAAATCAACATCATCAAATCACATTCATAATCCATATAAAACATTTATGCATGCATCATAGTTTAGAAATCAAGATCCACTCACAAATTGTCCTATGCTGTCGGCTCGGTTTGCGTGCCGTAAGGTTCACCGGGAAAATCATTGTCACCGGGACTCCCAAACCTGTCCAAGTAATAGAAGGTTACTAACTACTTAATTAACCTCCCATTGAATCCCCATAATTTTCCCGATTTCCTAACTATTTTTAATCCAGATCCGAAACCTTTCGATACCCCGAACACTATCGAGATGGTGTCCGATCGACACGAAATCAGTCCCAAAATGTTCATTACATCGAATAGAAGATTTCACGTGTTGAACACTTCCCCAAATTTTGGGCCACGCGGCCCAAGAAGCCACAGTGCACTGTTCATCATCATCAAGCTTCAACTGAACCAGTTTTACTGTGCTCAACTGGCGTGACCGGTTCGACGGTTTTCCCCCTCTGTTTTGGTCCGATTCCAACCCTAATTAATCCTATAGTTCCCATTTCTTCATTCCCTATCATTCCCAATCATTAAACCTAACTAAAACCGCATAAAACCCATGGTTCAACTTGGTTTCCACGGTCCAAGTTTTCCAATTCAACCTCCAAGTTTCCTCAGCCTTAAACCTTGTTAAAACCATCTTAAAATCCTCCTAATAACCCATTTAATTCGTTGGAAGCAACCAAAATGACCCATAATGTATATATTGAATCAAAATGGGATTTGAGCCTTACCGAGTACCCTCTCGGGTTTTCCTCCTCCAAGCCTCCGTCCACGGAGGTTCTTTCCATCCAAGCCGGCCACCAACATCCAACATCCTCCACTCACTTTCCTGGTTCCTCAAATGGCCATGGGTGAAGGTTTGGATTGGACGTGCCACCTGTCTATGAACTCGTGACGTCACGAACTACGTCACAGTCATCGGTCAAAGTCTATTTGACCGCCCGATCGAAAAGTCAACATTTTACCCACGACCATGGGCAAAATGGTCATTTTGCATCGTTTGTCCGATTTCGCCTAACTAATCATCGATTAGCCTCACTAATCGTGATTAGTCACTAATCTAATCTTGGAATTCGGGACGGGTCGTTACAACAGTGGTCGAGGAGACAAGGGAGGGGAAAAATCTGGACACATGTCACTTTCAAAGAATATCTCATAGTTAAGTTACCAAAATACCCTTGGGGAAAAATTTCCAAAATGCCCCTACCATTTCTAGACCTATCATGAATTCATCCGAACTCAGATGTCTATGTACTCAAGAGGCCGAGACCTTCTCAATGGTCTTCTTACAATATCTAAAAACTATCCTCGATCAAAAAGTGAACAATTGACCCTTTAGGGGCAAAATGGTCATTCCTATTTTGACATTCCAATTTTCCCCTTATTGAATCTCTGGGCCGTTACACCAAATCCAGTAAAGGTTGCATCTTCAGCTCCATCATTGGAAGCTGGAGCTACAAAGAGGCAGCATGGAAGATGGAAGAGCATCTTGAGCAACAGATTGAGTTGTTATTACGTGAGGAATCGACGATATAAACCATGTGCCTTAAAACCTGAATTCGACATAGAAAACATGTCTAATATCGAACAATGTGGGCGTGTCAACGTAAAAATTTGAAGATCAAGAATAAATTATAGGCTAAGAATCCACTTATGGACGAAATTTAGGTGCTTGGTACTAGAAACTTGTCATTTTGAAGACGATCAGCTCTTCGGTTTTTATTCTTATTTATGGAATTTTTCATTTTTTACATCTTTAATTTTTATTTTGTATCTGTTTATATTGTGTTTCCCAAATAATTTATGTTCTTCAATTTTTATTGTTTTGATTTCTATTACTAGGATGTGGATGATGGTGTTGATGCAATGTTGTCTAGTAAAGAAGAAGATGAAGCAAGGGAGGGGAGGGTTATCAAAGAAGAAGATCAAAAAAATTCTCCGAAAGTTTCCTTCTCAATTGAATGGATAAAATTCTCACAGAGTTAATTATGATATAATTAATCTTTTCTATCCTAAAAAAAAAACTAATTTTCCAATCATCTTTACACATAGACTCTTACATGGCTAAATTGTGTCAGCGTATCAAAAATCTCAATTTTGCTTTTTACTTTTCACAGCCACTTAACATTTGTGACATAAATGGAGTTGAGAAGTTCAACTCGGTCGTTTGATACTGTTAAGTAAAGTAATAACAAATTCAGAGTATAAAGTGTGATTAATATATAAATTCAAAATGCATTTTAACTAATAAATTTTTTAGCGTATTATAAAAAAGAAGACACGGAAAAAAAAACACTCATCTTTTTAATCGTATACAATTTTAATTGGGTTGCATGGAATTAAAGTACTATCTATATTTGATCTCTTATAATCCCTAACAATTTTTTATGGCACTATCTCGTATTTATCGAAAAGGTAATATTTATGTAGCACACTGACAAACGAGGTGCCTTATAATCTAATTTTATTTCGCGAGACTACTTCCAACTTTGATGCGTTGGAGGTAATGGGGTGTTTTTTATTGGGAACACAAATTACCTATCCTTCTCTATGTCTGGAGAATATATATTAGCGGCAAATATTGTTTTAGTAGGTTAATTAATTTCTGTTGTACAATTAAGAAATAATTATAAATTAATCTAGTTTTTAAGTATAATATATAAAATAATCTACTTAACATATAAAATAATTAATTTACTGTTTTATTAAAATTTTTATTATGTTTTTTATTGTATTATTTTTTAAGTTGTCTATTACTATTTATATCCTTTTTTAGATATGAATTAGTAAATTTCAAAATTTAAATATTAATATTTTTTTGTTTATTTTTTAAAAAAGATACTAAATTTATATTTCCTGATTTGTTTTAGGAATGAAAATCATTTTATTCTACCAAACTTCTCAGATATTATCTGATATCTTTGAATAATTACATATTTACAGGTACTTTATCTATTTTATATAAAAAAAATCGGTTTTATTCATTCATAGGTAAATTATTAATTATGTGCATGTTTTATGCTTTCGTAGGTAAATTGATAATTAATTTCATATTTCTTATTTTTCTATTCTATTTGAGAGGGGTATATTGTGTATAATATACCTTTATTATAAAATTAAAAATCTCATAGGTAAATTACATTTTTACGTATAATTAAAATTTCTATAAAGGAGTTGAGGAGAGAGAGTTCCAAGTTAGAGGAGAGCTTGATGATCAGAAATATCCAGAAATACAAAGAGCGAAAATATTTGTCTTTTATTTTGTAGATCCTTTTTAGGTTAAGGCTTTTTGAAGCCCTAGCCATGGTTCTTCTTCACTATGGTTTTGACTCTTAATTTATATTGTTATGCATGCTGAATATGATTGTAATTACTAGTGGCATGTTTTTTGTTGTTTATGAGTGGCTATTTGTTTCAATAAACTATTGATGAATGATTGCTTATGTGATTGGCCATCTCCTTGTAATTGTTAGCATCGAAGGTAGTGGCTTATATCTTACCTATAATCTGATTCATGACACCCTAGTTCTGCCCATCACTTTTCTAAGGATAATGCGTTGTCATTAAATTCTCTTTGTTCCTCATTCATTTTGTTGATAAAATTGGATAGACATTTTAAGGTACAGATCATGCATAAAATATGCTAAGTAAGAAAGAATAACATATGTAGTGTGACTCAATATTAGGGCCTCTGCATGGGCATCAGATTCAGAATGCATAGTAATTAGATCAAGAAAATCCTGTTAGGAAGTAATTGTGGTTACTAGTGGATTGAATGCCTAGCCTGTAACGGTCCGGACTAAAGAAAAAGTTAATGGTGATTTTACCCTTGGAGAAAAAGTCAAAATGTTGACCATTTGCTATCGACCTTGAGAATTTCGAGAAGGCCGTTAGGAAGGTCACGAGATCTTGAGGTTATAGACAAGTGACACGTTGAAAAATGAGTACGAATAAACAAGTTATAGGTCTTGGAAAATCAAGGGTATTATGGTAATTTTGGATGAAGGGAAATTTGGTAAATTCACATTTGGGCATGCGATTCATGTGAATAAATCTAGAAGGTTCCATAAATCTCTCCACTTTCCCTCCACAATTCCCTACCGACTTATTAGTTATATATACGTGCGTGTGTTGTGAGAAGGGAGGAGAAAAACGGGGGATGGTGGCCGAATGATGAAAATGAAAGAGAACAACCACCACGATGAGAGGAGGAAGAAAAGAATAGAGGAAAATGGAGGGCATGAGAGAAGGTGAAGTGCAGATGTGATCAAATAGAGAATAGAGCGAGGTTTGGAGCTTTGGGGGACTCCAAGAACTCAAACTCGTGAGTTCAAATGGTATCCAAGAACTCTTAATGGAGTTTTGAAGTTCCTAGCGCTAATATGGGGACTTTAAGCAGCTAATTAGGTCCTTAGGACCATAATGGAACAAGAAAAAGAAGAGTTGGGGCTAGAATGACGCAGACAGAGGCTCTTAGAAGCCATGACCGACGACGTAGCGAGGTTAAACAGTGTGCTTCTGCGAGTATTCCTCCCCCTGACTATATACATCATTTACTTAGCGAAATTAGGTAGATTTTGGTGTTTGAATAATTAAAAGTGGTTGAGAAATGATCGAAATACGATTGGGTCGAAGTTGCGAGACGCAGCTGACCAAGTGACTAAGGACGGGGACGATGAACAGTGTTTTCCATTGTTATACTGTAGCAGCGCGTGAACCCACGCGCAACAACTTTGAACAGGTAAAATGTTCCTACATGAATTCTGAACCTAATGGTCCAAGAATGGGGTTAATTGGACTTCATATGAAGAATTTATGGTTTTACGAAGTTTTAAATGTTATTATTAATTATTATTACATTTAGAAATAAATAATGGTTAAAAATTTGATGGAATTATAGAAATAAAGTTTGAGACCTTGATTAATATTATTTCATTGATTTATAAGTGAAATAAATATTAAGTATCAATTTGTTGATATTAAACAATTATTGGAGCCGTTATAAAGTCGCATATTAGTTAATTTTAGAAGTTTTCCTTGAATAATCGTGGAATAACTTAACGAGAATGTGCTGATGAACGTGGAGAATATGATTCCCAAGCCGATCTGGGCTCCCGGAAAAGGCCGACTGGCCAAAAACACTAGCGTCTACTGCCAGTACCACAAGTACAACGGCCACAGCATTGATCAATGCGTGGCTTTCAGGGATCTCGTGGAGGCACTGGTCCGAGACGGCAAGATCATTAAGTTCCTGCAACATGCTCCGCAATAGCCCCGACACCCCCATATCAACACCATCACTGGCGGTACTTCCATCTCATCACCACTGGCATCGATCCATCATCCAAACCCCGACACCTCAGAGGAGGAAGAGCTCGGGGTGACCTACCCACACGATGACCCGCTCGTCATTCGAGCCATCATCAGCAACTTCGATGTCGGTCGAATCATGGTCGACAATGGCAGCTCAGTGAACGTCATTTTCATGGAGGCCTACAAGTAGCATCAGCTCAGAGAGACCGAGATAAACCAGTCACCTTGACCACTTTTCGGTTTCACGGGGGACTTCATTATCCCGATCGGCATGGTCAACGTCCTAGCCCCCTTCCTCATAGTCGACTGCCTGAGCCCCTACAACGTCATCCTGGGCTGCGGTCTGATCAACCAGCTACGAGCAGTCGTCTCCACCCACCTACTGCTCATGAAATTTCTGACCTCAATGGGAATCGGTTAGGTCCGGGGCGATCAGATGGCAGCTTGGACCTGTAAATCTGTCACTCTTACCGCTATCGGCTATCACCCAGCTCGCGGAAACCTTGGCTGTTGCTGAGTTCGCCTATGGGGCCGACCCAGTAGACCCCTCTTTTACCCAGCACCTGCGGGACAGACAAATAGAAGATCCCCGTGATCACTCAACAACGTCGCATCCTCAACCGATCGAGGAGGTAGATGAGGTTGTCCTCTCACACGACTTTGGCGATAGAAAGGTCAAGATCGGGACTACCCTAAGCCCGGCTCTCTGAGCCGACTAGATTAAGTTCCTGTGCGACAATGCAGAGGTCTTCGCATGGTCTTACGCTGACATGCCTAACATCTTGACGGACGTCATTCACCATCGATTTAGCATCAGCTCGAGCTTCAAACTGGTGGAGCAAAAGCTGCTCATCTACCACACCGAGCTGATCGAGGCCATGAAGGCCGAAATTGTAAAGCTCAGCACTATCCACTTTGTCCGCTAGGCCGTATACGTAGTTTGGGTGGCCAATGCTGTTTTGGTAAAGCAACCCTCCAGTGCATGGTGCATGTGCATTGACTTCATTAACCTGAATAAGGCATTCCCCAAGGACAATTTCCCTTTACCCAAAATCTGCCAACTAGTCAAGGCCACCTCCAGGCACGAGCTTCTGAGCTTCATGGATACTTATTCAGGATACAATCATATCTTCATGAACCCACCCTACTAGATAGGACACCTCCGGTCACACCTCCTGCTGGAGAGATGGTTCCTAGAGGTAGGGCCCGGTTGGTGACAGAGGCAATGGATAGGACAGCCCCCGGAAGTTGAAGGGCGGCTTAGGGAAGGCCATCCTGGTCAGGTCAGGGATGCCGACGCGGGCCCTCACTTCCTCAGTAGTCTTGGAAACGAGTTACAGACTTGGCCCTCCTGCTAGACCTCATTCTCGGTGACTAGGATGATGATAGGGGCCTCAAGCTGGGCCACCAGTTCGGAAGCCTCCCCACCTTCCTCCAGGTCAATCACCGGAGCAGCCACGGTCAGCTCGGTAGGCAAAGTGAGGGTGGTTAAAGGAGCAGGAACCGCCATCGACACGTCCTTTGAGACCACATCGCTCTTCCATCTTTTCTTCCTCTGTTGGTCTATCCCGACCAGTTGACCTAGCCTATCGGTAGCCCTCAGATCGAAGTTAGGCGACCTCTGAGCTCTCGAGCTAGCATCTGGGGCCTCTTTCCTCTTCTAGGTGGAACTGACTGACCCTGCCGTCTTCCTTTGCTCCTCCGACCCCGCCATTTTTTGCTCTGCCCTTGCCTCCTTAGCCGCTCAGTCAATCCGCTTCTTGACGTCTTTGGGGACAACTTGCATCGAACACCAAGTGTCAGCATGACAGGACCCGTTCCAACTGGACTTTGATAACCATGCCCAGTCCTGCTCCCGTCTGACATGTCAACTGAAGTCCCGAAACTACCCCTCAGTACTTATCAGATAAAGGATAACTACACTGATTTTCGCTCATGCCTTCGCCTCTCGATCAGCCCCAAACGTCGTGCCACGATCTGGATGGTCATAAAAACATAAAAGGTGTGAGTGTACAAAAATAAGATCCTTTGAAAATACATTTCAAATAGACCATTTTCCTCTCCAATCTATCAAACCATGCATGCATAGGGTAAAACATATGAATAACCATCACCAGCTTTCTAGCCAAATCACATGAAAACACTAACTAGGCCACAAAGACCAAAACCCATACTCATTACCAGTACGCAAAGAAATCACAATCAACATCAAATCGCACGACTCAAGTGCACAATCAATCACACAATCACATCCGCAATACGCGTAGGCAATAACCCGTGCCTCAGTCGTCTGGGAAGCCACCCCTAGCTTCGACTATCCATGCACATATATCCCCGAGCATTAGTCGTCTGGGAACCACCCCGAGCTCCAAATTCCTGGGACCGGAGTGCCAGCTGCCTGGGAATACCCCCTAGCATCGGCTGCCTGGGACCAATCTCAATCATATCCCCCGAGCTCCGGTCGTCTGGAAAATACCCCTAGCTTCGACCGTCTGGGAACTCACAATCACAATAAAAACCATCCCTGGATTACATCCCAAAATATTTCAATCAAATACTTGACTCAAAATCCAAGTCAAAACCATTCTCGACATGGTCTCAAACCCAAAATGTAATTTGCACGTAAATCCGTAAAATCTCATTTGAAAACGTGAAAATAATCTAGAAATCATCCTTAACTCACCAACTAAGTCAAAATATCCTTTTTGAAACCTTTTTGACTCTGGGCCTAGCCCAAAACATCATTTGCACATTCCTCGTAAAATGTGCCCAAAAGATCCATTAAAATAATCTTTAATCACAATTAATCTTGCCAAATCACCTGCACAGTAAAATGCTACAGTTGTCTTCCTCACCCGTTTCCTGCAAAATGGATCCCTGCAACCCGCGACATGACCCGTTTAGTTCTCCATAAAATCAATTTCTTCGATTCATTCACCTAATAGCATCGTTATGAGTCCAATTAAGGTTCTGTAATCTCAATTACTTTAGAACTTACCTCTATTCCTCAATTTGATATCGATTTCTCGAAGAACAATCGAGCACTATTCATCCATCACAGTCCACCAATTCGACACGTTTTCTTTCAATTAATTCATCAAAGAACTTCGTGGGATTCTTCCAAACGTAACTCCAACGTCAATTTCATTATTAAATCCATCCAAATACTCGACTCAAGCTCGAAAATTCGAGAAGCCTGAGGGTTCTATTCTTGGCCAATCCTTCGTCAATTTCCTTCATTCTTGAGGTTATCCTTATCGCATTAGTCCCTGAAGACTTAATTAAACATCAAATTTAATCATCACGACCTATAACTTCAATTTCGACATTGGAAGATTTGAATTTCTAGGGGTTTGGGCTTTCGGGTTTGCTTCCATGGTACCCGGTTCTCATCTTCTCTTCTTCTCCTTTCTTCCTGTCTAATTCCTCTCATTCTTCCTCTCAATTTTGGTATAGAGGCTTTTGAATCGATCCTTGCCGCCCCAATTTTTCTCTTCAATTGCACAACACACACACCAAGGGCCACTAATCCAATTTTTACAAGTGACATGTGTCACTAAACAACTTAACTGAGTCATTGATGGGTGATTCATCAAAACCCACAAAAGGAAACATTTAACCCCATAAGAGACAAATGACCAAAATTCCCTTGGGCTTCAAATTAAAAAAATGCCCCTAACCTTCTTAGACCTATAACTTTCACATCCGACTGCCGATTGACGCATGCCGCCTGCCTACGGACTCAAAGTCTCGAGACCAACACAACTGTTCTTACGGAAAGTCCAAACAAGGTCCCGGTCAAAAAGTCAACTTTTACCCCCCATAACCAAGGGCAAAATCATCATTTCCTTCCAATTTTTCGACTTTTCCATGTTCAAATTTCTAGGTCTTCACAACCTTCCCCCTTAAAGAATTTCATCCTCGAAATTCGAACGTACCTCTCCAACAAGAATCCTGGAGACTAAATCTACATCGATATCTCGGGTTCCCATGTGAACCCTCATTCACTATGCACAACCACAATCACTTGTTCCAAATTTCGAGCTCGTCCCGAGCCTTCCTATCACACCATGACTCATCCCAAGTCCTAAACCTACTCCAGACTCCCTTTGAGTCCCAAATCCAAAGGTCACTCATCCAACTCCCTATCCTCGGGTCAAGTTTATCCTGAGCCCAACATGCCCATTCATATACCATAGCTTAAACAACCATTCGGACCAACACAAGTCCGACACAACCACAACACAAGATGCAATGTTTGACCCCCAATCCAGGGTCATAGTCACTCCAGGGATTTCCTACACTCTCATATCTCATCTTATGACCAGGCCGCGCACGGGGCTCGCGTTTCAGAGGCATGGCGTGATAACAGAAATCAGTAACCAAATGCTTTGATACCAATTTGACAAGACCCGTCCCAATTGGACTTTGATAATCATGCCTGTTCCTGCTCCCGTCCGACAAGTTAACTAAAGTCCCGAAACTACCCCTTAGTACCTGTCAAACAAGGGATAACTGCACTAATTTCCGCTCATGCCTTCGCCTCTCGATTAGCCCCGAACGTCGTGCTAGGACCTGGAGGGTCATAAAAACATAAAAGGTGTGAGTGGACAAGAATAAGATCCTTTGAAAATACATTTCAAATAGACCATTTTCCCTTCCAGTTTATCGAACCATGCATGCATAGGGTAAAACATATGAATAACCATCACCGGCTTTCTAGCCAAATCACATGAAAACACTAACCTGGCCATAAAGACCTAAACCCGTACTCATTACCAGTACGCAAAGAAATCACAATCAACATCAAATCGCATGACTCAAGTGCCTAGTCAATCACACAATCACATCCGCACTACGCGTAGGCAATATCCCGTGCCTCAGTTGTCTGGGAAGCCACCCCTAGCTCCGAATGTCCAAGCACATATATCCCCGAACATCAGTGGTTTGGGAACCACCCCGAGCTCCGAATACCTGGGCCCGAGTGCCAGCCGCCTGGGAATACCCCTAGCATCGGCTGTCTGGGAACAATCACAATCATATCCCCCGAGCTCCGATCGTTTGGGAAATACCCCTAGCTTCGACCATCTGGGAACTCACAATCACAATGAAAACTATCCAGGGATTACATCCCAAAACATTTCAATCAAATCCTTGACTCAAAATCCAAGTCAAAACCGTTCCCAATAGGGTCTCAAGCCCAAAATTTCATTTACACGTAAATCTATAAAATCTCATTTGAATGAAAATAATCTAGAAATCATCCTTAACTCACCAACTAAGTCAAAATATCCTTTTTGAAACCTTTTTTACTCTAGGCCTAGCCCAAAACATCATTTGCACATTCCTCGTGAAGCGTGCCCGAAAGACCGATTAAAATAATCATTAATCACAATTAATCATGCCAAATCACCATGACATCATTGCAAACCAAATCATGCAATTAATCATGTAAAACATTTAACTATGCATGCATAACAGATTATAAAATAAACCTCCACTCACACACCGTCCATATCGCTAGCTTTCCGAGCTGCAAGCTTTTCCGTAATTTCCGATACTTGACAGGAATCCCGAATCTTATCAACCAACATCATTATGGGTCACTAACGAATCCAATAATAGCATATTAAACTCCCCCAATTTTCTAGGAATTAAATACGAATTAAAACGTAACATAATCTTTCGGACCCTCGAAATAATATCGAAACGGTGTCCGATCGACTCGAAACCAACGCAAAAAATGTTCGTTACATTGCATAGAGTAAAAGTTGTATTGATCTCACCTTGAGAATCATGCCCACGCGTCTGCACAGTAAAATGCTATAGTTGTCTTCCTCACCCGTTTCCTACAAAACGAATCCCTGCAACCCGCGACATGACCCGTTCAGTTCTCCATAAATTCTTCATCAATTTCTTCGATTCATTCACCTAATAGCATCGTTATGAGTCCAATTAAGGTTCTGTAATCTCAATTACTTGAGAACATACC
This sequence comes from Prinsepia uniflora, assembly GCA_032719365.1. Lineage (NCBI taxonomy): Eukaryota > Viridiplantae > Streptophyta > Magnoliopsida > Rosales > Rosaceae > Prinsepia > Prinsepia uniflora. Next base: position 8,765,945 of record CM064867.1, on the reverse strand, counting down.
TCCATTCCTCAGTTCGATATCTATTTCTCGAAGAACAATCGAGCATTGTTCATCCATCGTAGTCCACCAATTCGACCCGTTTTCTTTCAATTAATTCATCAAAGAGCTTCGTGGGATTCTTCCAAACGTAACTCCAACGTCAACTTCATTGTTAAATCCCTCCAATTACTCGACTCAAGCTCGAAAATTTGAGAAGCCTGAGGGTTCTGTTCTTTGCCAATCCTTCGTCAATTTCCTTCATTCTTGAGGTGATCCCGATCGCATTAGTCCCATAAGACTTAATTAAACCTCAAATTTAATCATCACGGCCTATAACTTCAATTTCGACATTGGAATATTTGAATTTCTACGGGTTTGGACTTTCGGGTTTACTTCCGTGGTTCCAGGTTCTCATCTTCTTTCCTTCTCTGTTCTTCCTGTCTAATTCCTCTCAGTTTTCCTCTAAATTTAGGTATAGAGGCTTTTAAATCGATCCTTGCCGCCCCTGTTTTTCTCTTCAATTGCACAACACACACACCCACGACCACTAATTCAATTATTACAAGTGACATGTGTCACTTAACAACTTAACTGAGTCATTGGTGGGTGATTCAACAAAACCCACAAAAGGACGAATTTAACCCCATAAGAGACAAATGACCAAAATGCCTTTTGGCTTCAAATTACAAAAATATCCCTAACCTTCTTAGACCCATAACTTTCTCTTCAAAGTCTCGAGACCAACACACAACGGTTCTTACGAAAAGTTAAAACAAGGTCTCGGTCAAAAAGTCAACTTTTACCCCCATAACGAAGTGCAAAATCATCCGTTTCTTCCAATTTTCCGACTCTTCCATGTTCGAATTTCCGGGTCATCACACAGCACACGGGTGAAACAAAACACACAAAAATAGGGAAATAGCGACAAAGTTACTTAGGGGATCAGACCAACCTTGTACAGCAGTTGGGGTATCCGTAGCACGTCTCGGTGACGCCACAGGGGGAGTGCAGACTTTCTTGACCTGCTCACAGGTCCTCCGTTCCTCGTCGGTTGGGATTGCCTCGAGAATAGTTCCTGCACACAAAACACCATGGTCAGTCACTCTCCTACCGACCCACAAAACAATATAATTAAACAGGTCAGAGACTGACCCTTGGCACCCAAATCTTGGAATGACGACGGGATGCCTCGTCCTCCCCAGTTCCCCCCAACGTAGATGAACTTGGTCTTGCACGTTTTCTGGGAGGACGGCAGACAATATATGAACTCCCCCGTGTCATCTTTTCCTTGCACCGAGCATGCACCCAGCTTGTGCTCTGCTGTTGCTGTGCGAATTCGTAGAGGTAGACGACCTTGGCGTAGGTCGGTGAATTTTCTCCTGCACTAACAAATGCAGTGTATAAGTTGACCAAAATGATCCAGACATTCGGGTTTAGCTAACCAAGGGCCACGCCCAGCCCTTGGACCATCCTCCTTAGCTAGGGGTGTAGTGGCAGCTAGACGTCGTGACTGCACAACTCCGTATAGAACAAGGCCCAACCCTCGGGCACGTCCCTTGGTAGCTCGGTGGGACTGCCCACATGCAATTCCACATCCGAAGACACCGCCCATGTCGACCGGAATTTCTTTACCGGCGCCTCTATCTCCCGGCTATCATTTGCGTCTATCGACCACAACATCGTGTCGATAGACACCCCGGTCGGACTCTCCGCCGTCTACGTTGTGCTCGCACCGATAGACCCTTTCCTACTAGTCTGCATCTTTTTCACCCTAGACTAACCGGAAGCCGACACTCCGGTCTGATCACCTCTGGTGGGTTTTTTAGTGGGTTGCCTCATCGGTGTGTCCTCCATTGAAGGGCTCGCGTCCAATGAGGAGCTCTGTCGGTCTTCCTCGTCGTAGTCCCTTACTTCATTTAACTGGCTATCCCTGTCAGACATCGAAACACTACGAACAGAGACAGCACAAAAAACACCTATTGGTCACTGATCCCTATTTTCCTAGGATCGAACCAGCGTCCGACCCCCAGTTCATTCACAGTTCATACCAAAGAAAAAGTCAAAACAACACACTGAATAGAAAAACAGCAAATGAAGGAGGTCATACCTTGAGATTAAGTGATGGTCGTCCTCACCAGAAATCGCACCACCGTAGAATTTATCGGAAATGCTCGTTGAAACTTACATCAACACTGACAAATCTCATAAACCAGAAATGCGAGGAAATGAAAAGGTTAAAATGTTTTTTCACCCATTATTTATAGGCACAGGTCGGCAGGCGAAGCGTCCCCTCATTTTTCATGATATTTATTACCCTGCCAGCTGTCTTCCACAGACCCCACATGCCCCTACACGCCTGGCTGGCACCCAACGATCACACCGAATAACCTGCAGTACCGATGACCACTCGACTTCCAAACCAACTGACACAACCCGGGTGGACTTTGTTTTCTCCGCCAACACCAATCGATCCACATCGGCTCGGTCTCCCCTCCGCCTCTCACTGTCGCCCACTCCGCTTAGCACATTCCCTCGTTTGGGGGACTGAAGGCTTACACACCCGGTCTGGGGCACTGCTTTTTACAAGTCCCCAACCGAGAAATTCCACCTCGGTCACGAACTTGGGGGACTTCTGTTCATACCATATCGGCCCAGGTTGACCAAGGGGCCCAGACCGACCAAGAGGCCCAGTCCGCTACCAAATACATCAGCCTAGACCGACCCATAGGTCCAGCCCTCTACTAGTATCGTGCCACAGGCAGACTCTGGAGGACCACCCTCCATCGGTCAGTATGTCAGGCCCACATCGCCTGAAGGCCCAGTACCTTTGCTTAACAGAAGCCCAAGGGGCCCAAGCCCATTCAAACAAGCAAACCCTAGTAGGGCCTGGCCAGCACCGACACGTGGACTTCTCCTACATCCACGTGTCAGCCCCACAACAGCTGACATTTGTCCCACATCGGGAGAATGTAATTATTATACTAACCACACCCATACAAAAGAGGTCCATTTGTCACATAAAGGTAACTAAGCATTTACTATTGACAACTACTTTGACAGTACACTTATTACCAGTCCTTACCTCTCAGACCAACTATTAAATTGGGTTGGACTATCTTTGGGCTGGTACCACACCGTTGCCTATACTCTAACCGACCAACAAATTCCTTCTATTTCAGTTCTCTTTGAAGGCACGTGGTAGAGCAGCATTCGCTCCCTAAAGTTGGAACATTTTTTGCATCATTAAAAACCATGTGGGATCTCAGCCCATCATCATCAGTCATGATTGTAATCCCAGCAACGCGTGCCCATAAGCTCAAGGACTGCTCTAATCCTGAGTATGTCGCCTTGAACACATCACCAGTCGACAATCACTAGATCGTCGTGAACATATCATAGAACGATCTCATATACCGTACTCCTGAGTCGATCCTCCCTCAGCTACTACCTTTCTCGACTGCTCGACAGCAGGCGCATTGTGACCTTTTCGTAACTCAAAGGCGAGCATATCTCCAGAGTGCTCTCCGGGGAAACATATTTGAAACCAAAGGCCCTCTAACAAAATCCGATTCTTTAAACTCCCGAGTCTTTAAACTCAAAATCATAGGGACACACGCTCAAACATCATCAATAGGGTAACAAGCTCAAAATATCATCAATTGGGTTACAAGCCCGAAAACAGTGTATATCACCACTTCATAAACCCAGGATTCCTCGAATCGTATCAAATCCACAACTGGGTCTTATGCCCGAAATAACTTTCATAAATCCAGGATTCCTTGAATTCTATCAAATCCAAAACTGGGTCTCATGCCCGAAATATCTTTTATAAATCTAATAACTAGGTCAAAGCCCGATATAACTCACGTTTGACTCTACTCTAAGTCAAACCATAAATCAACTGGGACATACACCCGAAAGATATTTCTAAATTTGAAAACCATTTCACGATTCAAAAGACTTTCCAAAATCAACCTTGACTTCAATCCAAGTCATGTCTTATCAACTGAGACTCATGCCCGAATATCAATTTCACGTATCCCCATGAATTATTCAAAACCATTCATCAAATCCTCAGTTTCATGTCTCTTTGTGAAACCATCAAAATCATATAAAATGTATGCACATAGAATCCTCGGTCGAAGCCCAAATAGCATATAAAACATAAATTTCGAAATACGTGCATATTAGCATTTTCTATGAAAATTCCCAATCATATCATATTAAAAGCATATGAAACTAATGCATCTCAGATCATATTCAAAAAACATATAAAACAGTTATGCATCCATCATATTTCATAAAACAAAGTCCACTCATAGACCGTCTAAGCTGCGCGCTTGCATCCCGTGTCGTAAGCCACTCCGGGGCTAATCCAAACTCTTCGAGACGTCCGGACCTGTCCAAAACATATCTAGAGGTCACTAACCATTGATACAAGTCCTACTCATAAAACCTCACAAATCCCGGAACGGTCAACGTGTCCTAAACATGCTTCCCTAGGAGAAAAACCACCATTTGACCTATCAAACGATCTCCAATCGACCTAAAAGCACCACCCTTGGATTCAAATCAGTCGGTCAAAGTCAATGCTGACATCATCAAAGTCAACACTGACGTCAGCTGGTCAACTCGGCTGGCGCCATACGATACGGAGTCTGAGAAATAGGTTGCGTACCTGGAACCAGATCAATAGTGAACTCAACATCTCGATGCGGTGGCAATCCCGGTAGATCCTCCGGAAAGACATCCGGGAACTCCCGTACAATCGGTATATCCTCCACCCTCAATGGTGCAGCTCGTGAATCCATCACTCGGGCTAAGTATCCCTAGCACCCCTTCCTCAACAACTTACTTGCCTTCAGGGCAGATATCACTCCGACAGGAGTTGCTCGCTGAATTCCCTGAAAAGTGGTTTCCGGTAACCCCGGGCTCCGAAAAGTAACTCTCTTATCGACGCATTCGATAGAGGCATGATGGAGCGTCAACCAATCCATACCCAAGATGACATCAAAGTCATGCAAGTCCACGAGTATCAAATCTGCCACCAGACCAACATCACCTACCATTACGGGGCACTCCCGCAACACTTGATTCACCACAAACACATCTCCGGTGGGCGTACTCACTCCCATGTCACAGTCCAGTGCGGACACCTCTCTACCCGCCAACAACTCACAGTCCCGTGAAATAAATGAATGAGTAGCTCCGGGATCAATTAAAGCACAAACATCATGTCCAAAGATCGTGAGTGTACCTATCACGACACCAGGCGCTGCCCTGGCCTCCTGCTGCGTAACAGCAAAAAATCGGGCCTGTGGTCCAGCTGCTCGCCCACGGCCCCGGCCCCTCTGTCCATTAGCCGCTCCGGTACCACCTCCTCGAGTGCTCCCAGTCCCAGAAACTGCAGCCGTGCTCCGTCCCTGCTCTGCTCCACCCCGACCTGCGCCACCGCCCTGTGGCAAAGATGGACAATCCCTCCGGTAGTGGCCCCGCTCGCCACAGAAGAAACAGATGACACTGGAAGCATCTCGAACAAAACCACCACCCTGCCGTCCCGTGGAAGCAACAGAAGTCGCGCTTGCCTGCGGAGCAGTCTGCGCCCTAGGCGCTCGGAATCCGGAACCCTGATAGTTACCAGGCCTGCCATAACGATCATTGCCTGCAGATGAGGCTCCACCATAACGTCCCTTCTTCGAGGCTCCCTGACCATACGATCCAGAATATGAACGCCCGCGACGTTGTCCACCACCAGAATACTGTGGACGTGTCGGGAGACTAGCCTCAACCCGCACCGCGGCATCAGACAACTCCCTGAGAGTAGCAAAAGCTCCGGCTATCACAATGGCCCGTATCTCACCCCGTAGGCCAAGCTCGAACCTACGGCATTTCTCAGCCTCAGTAGATACAAAGGTAGGAGCAAAACGAGCTAGCATCTGAAATTTCTGTTCGTACTCCGCTACGGACATGCTCCCCTGCTGGAGCTGCAGGAACTCGGTCTCCCTAGCATCACGGAATGAACGGGGATAATACTGATCCAGAAACCGCTCACGAAAGGTCTCCCAAGTCACTGTACGGGCATCCCAACCTGACAACTCCAGAGTGTACCACCACTCATAAGCAGATCCATCAAGTAGAAATGTAGCCAACACCACACGCTCCTCAAGAGGACAGTGCATCACAGTAAAAATCCGCTCAATCCGAGAAATCCAACGGTGAGCATCCTCGGGATCCGCTCCACCACTGAATACCGTAGCCCCAAGACGCTGGGCTCGCTCGATCGAAGCGCCCTCGGCATCGCCATTAGGTCGTGGAGGGGGTTCGCATCGCGGAGGCATGGCCGGTCGTCCTTCTCTGAAAGAGGCATAAGTTAGTACAATAATCAAGGCACACCCGAGTGCCGGACACGAATCGTAAACCTAGGCTCTGATACCAATTGACAGGACCCACCCCGATTATCGCCTCGATAATCGGGAAGCATCCTGCTCCCGTCTGACAATCGAATCCAAAAGACCGGAAAACTAAATAATATTACCACACACCCATTGTCAGACCAGGGAGATTAAACGAATACAACCGGCTGGACGTCTAGTCCACAGTTTCACAGAGCAATATTACAAAACAAATTAAAGAACAAGTCATACTCTGTGAACTAACTACTCCGCAACGGAAAACTTTATGCCTCCGCCTCTGCCTCGGCGCTTGCCCCCACGCTTGTACCACGACCTGGAGGGAATTTAAAACAACAAGGTGTGAGTGGACCGAAACATAAGTTTAACAGGAAAAACAGTTTTTCCGAAATCGGGTTCGCCCTCCAGTTTTGTAATCCGCATCCATAACCAAATATTCAAAATTGTGTATTGAACTTTTGAAAACTCTTCTTCCGAAACACATGAAAAACGTTACAAGGATCGTCATAACTCATGTAAAACCATTTAATAATACCAGATTCCAGAAACCGTCATTTTGAAACATATATTGCACAAATCAAGTAAAACGCAAATCAATAATCATGATTATGCTGTTGGATCCATCCGAGTCTTTAAACTCAACATTAGGCCTTCCCGGGATATCAACGAGTCTTTAAACTCAAAACACGATTAGTAGGCCTCGGGGGTATCATAATAATCGAGTCTTTAAACTCACGAGTCTTTAAACTCAATTTTCGGGCCCGCCCCCAACATCAACATACCGAGTCTTTAAACCCAAAACTAGATCCAACCATCAACCGGGTCTTTAAACCCAAAACCGTTTTTAAAACACAATAAACCATGATTCATCACAACTGTTTTCCAATATCATTCCGAAATCATATCACAACATAGTAGGACTTATGTCCGAAGTCACATGCAATTTCCAACACATGCAATTTCCGAAAATTACTTCACAATATGATCAAACATGATAAATCCGAAACATGCATATTCATATCCAGATACTTCGTGAAAATTATCACGCATGCATAGGCAAAAACCGAAATCTCGAAATGCGTGAAATACGATAAATATCTCGAAAAACGTGAAAACAGGTAAAACCGATATATCATCTCACCATCATAAAATCATATGTAGAACCATGAGATAAATAAGCAAAATAGTCATGCATGCCCAATTTAGAAATCAAAAAGTCCACTCACAGTCTTAGGACGCGTCAATCGCGCCCCGCGCGCTCCTCCGTAGCTTCGGAAGCGTCCGGGCCTGTGAAAACGTACAAGAAGGGTTACAAACATCCCAAAATAACTCGTAGGATTTTTCCTAATTTTTCCGGATTTTTTCGGCGAAAATAAACTTAAAGACTTAATCTTCCGGACTCCCGAAATTATCCCGAATGACTCCCGATCGATTCGAACTCTAAAGATAAAATGTTAATTAGACTGTAAGGATTAATTCTCATGTTGACCGTGATCGGAGTTGACGTCACACGCGCCGTCACGCGCCGCCCAAAGTGGCTGCGCGTGAAAACCACGCGCCAAGCTACAGTACCTTCGTCCTTACCCGAATCAACTGATAAACGGGTCTATTACCCGCGACTCAACCCGACCAGTTCAAGCCCAATTCTCAATCAATTCCTCTCGTTTTTGATTCTATTATCTTCTCTAATCCTTTAATTTTAGGTCTGTATTGAACATTAACCTCGACTAGTACCCAAACGACCCAACTCAAACTCGAACAGTCGAACAAATCGACATTCTGGAACTCACCCAAACTAACCCCATTCTCAAATTAATTTCACCAGTAGCTTAAGGGGACTTATACGAACACAATGGTACCATCAATTGGTCTCGCCGTTACCTGGAAGTCGTCGTCCTCAAGCTCGAAAATACTCAGAACCAGGGTACTCCGTTCTTGGCCAACTCGTGAGTGTCGTCCTTCGAATTTGACGTGGTTGGTTTCCTTTTGCTCCCAGAAGACTAGAATGGCCCCTGGTTTCGATCAACAAGCCTCAGAAATCGAATTCAGTTTTTCCCTCCAACTGGTTCAACTCTGAACCGTAACTCAGGTTCCTGGGCGAAACGGGCTCCAATCCCTTCAGTTCTTGCACCGTAGTGATTATTTCACTCCAAGAAGTCTCACCGTGTGTTTAGTTTGATCCCTCGACCCTCAGAATTTGAACTCTGCGATTTCCCCCCCAGAAACCCGAAATGGTTCAACACTGGTTCTCTCAATCTCTCTCAGTTTTTCCACAGCAGGAAGGACGCAAATGAGTCACTAAGTCCAAAGGCATTCAGAGTAATCGATTCAAACGGCCAACTCGTGGGAGACACTCTGAAGTCTCTGAAAACGGTTTCCCGCAGGCACAGAGACCACAGCCATTCCTCACTCTCCCGTGCTCTGAGCTCTGCCCAAACGTGCACCAAGGTCACTCAATCCTGCTTCCACTGCCTAAAACTACATAAACAAAACGTCTGAGCCCTTCCACTAGCCATAAACAATTGCACGCACAAAACCCACGGCCGTGCACTCTGTTTTTCACGGTGGTGAACAGTAACCACCGTGAAATGACCAAAATGCCCCTCTGTGCAATAATTACCAAAATGCCCTCCAACATCCGTGACCCATAACTCGGTCATCTGACGTCCGTTTCAAGCGTGCCGCCTGTCGTTGTACTCGGGGCGTCGAGACGAACATAACGGTCTTCGAGTCAAATGAATATCAATTGTCAAACAAAAAGTCAACTTTTTCCCCTTATAACGCCCAAATTACGATAATGCCCCTGAACTTCCGAACATCATAACTTTCACTCCGAGCGTCCGAATCGGACGTGCCACCTGTTTATGAACTCGTGACATCCCGAACTACGTCACGGTCATCACTCAACGTCCGTTCGACCTCCAAATCAAAAAGTCAACAAATCGACCACACAAACACAGGGGTAAAAACGTCATTTTATTCAATATTTATAATATTACATTTCCAGAACGTCCGGGGCGTTACAATCTCCCCCCCTTAAGAAATTTCGTCCCGAAATTTCAAGGAAACAAGTAGGGGAACTGTTCTCGCATCTGCGCCTCGGGTTCCCATGTGGCTTCCTCCACATTCTGGTTCCTCCAGAGAACCTTTACCAGAGGAACGGTCTTCTGACGTAGTACTTTATCGTTTCGATCCAAAATCTGTACCGGCTGTTCCTCGAAGCTCAAATCATCTCGAAGTTCAATGGGCTGATCCTCCAGTACATGAGATGCGTCGAACACATATTTCCGCAACATCGACACATGGAAAACATCGTGGACCCTCGAAAGCTCTGGCGGTAGTGCCAGCCGGTGGGCCACCGGGCCAATCCTCTCGGTAATCTCATAAGGTCCAATATAACGAGGGCTCAACTTTCCTCGCCTGCCGAATCGCACAACACCATTCCAAGGGGACAATTTCAGAAATACCCGATCTCCGACCGCAAACTCCAGATCTCGAATCCGATGGTCCACATAGCTCTTTTGTCTGTCCTGGGCTGCCTTGAGCCGATCCCTGATGAGTCTGACCTTCTCTGTCGTCAGTTCCACCAATTCGGATTTAGTCAGTTTCCTTTCACCCACGTCCGTCCAACACAACGGAGTTCTGCACTGCCGTCCGTACAAGGCTTCGTACGGAGCCATCCCAATGCTCGCCTGATAGCTGTTGTTGTAGGCAAATTTCATCAAGGCTAGATGTGACTCCCAAGTGTCCTGAAATTGCAAAACGCAAGCTCGCATCATATCCTCCAAAGTCTGGATGGTCCGCTCAGACTGGCCGTCAGTCTGAGGATGAAATGCAGTACTGAAACGAAGTTTCGTCCCAAATGCTTCCTGTAGACTCTGCCAAAATCGAGAAGTAAACCTCGGGTCTCGGTCAGAAACTATTGATTCCGGTGTACCGTGCAGACGAATAATCTCGTCGATAAACAACTAGGCCAACTGTGTCATCCTGAAGTTCTCTCGCACTGGCAAGAAGTGAGCTGATTTCGTAAGCCTGTCTACAATCACCCAAACTCCATCGTGACCCCTGGGTGTCCTAGGAAGTCCAAACACAAAATCCATCGTCACGTGATCCCATTTCCATTCTGGAATAGGTAGTGGTTGCAAGGCTCCATAAGGTCGTTGTCTCTCAGCCTTCACTTGCTGGCAAATCAGACACCTGCTGACAAACTCGGCAATCTCCCGTTTCATCCCCGGCCACCAGTAGTGCTCTCGCAAGGTACGATACATCTTGGTCCCACCAGGATGCATCGCGTAGGCCGAACTATGAGCTTCGTCCAAGATCTCCTTCTTCAGTGCCTCCTCGCCGGGCACACACAACCGTCCTTCTTTTAGCAAAGCTCCATCCTCCCTGACTGTAAAATCTAGCCGTTCACCGGCTTCCACTTCAATCCGAAGTACACATGAGACAGGATCTTGAGATTGAGCCTCAACGATCCAATCGACCAGAAGTGGTCTCACATGAAAATTAGCCAGCAAGACACCTTGGCCATCCAAACCCAAATCAATGCTATTCTTACGGAGTTCAACCAAAAGTGGTAAATGAACTGTCCGTAGATGTGCTACAGAATGCGTTGACTTCCGGCTTAGAGCATCAGCCACCACATTGGCTTTTCCCGGGTGGTACTCAATCGTGCAATCATAGTCCTTAATTAGCTCTAGCCACCGTCGCTGCCTCACATTCAACTCCTTCTGAGTGAACAAGTACTTCAGGCTCTTGTGGTCCGTAAACATTCTGCAAGTCGCACCATACAGGTGATGTCTCCAAATCTTCAATGCATGCACAACAGCATCTAACTCCAAATCGTGCGTAGGGTAATTGCGCTCATGCGGTTTCAACTGGCGCGAAGCATAGGCGATCACTTTCCCATGCTGCATTAGTACACATCCCAAACCCTGTAAGGATGCATCACTGTACACTTCAAATTCCCCACTATCGTCCGGAAGGGTCAGTATGGGAGCAGATGTCAACCTTTCCTTTAGCTCCCGAAAACTACGCTCGCAATCGTCATCCCACTCAAACTTGACTCCCTTCCGCATCAGTCGCGTCAACGGGGCAGCAATGGTAGAGAAACCCTCTACAAACCTCCTGTAGTAACCAGCCAAACCCAAGAAACTTCTGACTTCAGTGACGGTCCTCGGTTGTTCCCACTTCGCCACTGCCTCAATTTTCTGAGTATCCACACTGATCCCGTCAGTTGAGATCACATGCCCCAAGAAACTCACGCTCGTCAACCAAAACTGACATTTGCTGAGCTTCGCGTACAACTGGGTTTCCCTCAAGGTACCTAGCACCATCCTTAAGTGCTCCTCGTGCGCTTCCGCACTCCTCGAGTAGACCAGGATATCGTCGATGAACACGATGACAAAGTGATCCAAGTAAGGCTGCAACACTCGGTTCATCAAATCCATAAACGCTGCGGGTGCGTTGGTCAAGCCAAACGGCATCACAAGGAACTCATAATGACCATAACGGGTCCTAAAGGCTGTCTTGGGTACATCCTCATTCTTAACCCGCAATTGATGATACCCATAACGTAGATCAATTTTGGAGAAGTACTGCGCTCCTCGCAGCTGATCGAACAAATCATCGATCCGAGGCAACGGGTATTTGTTCCTGACTGTTACTTTATTCAGTTGCCTGTAATCGATGCAGAGTCTCATACTCCCATCCTTTTTCTTCACAAACAACACCGGGGCTCCCCAGGGGGATACGCTCGGTCGAATAAATCCCATCTCAAGTAATTCTTGTAACTGCGCCTTCAGTTCTTTCAACTCGGCTGGCGCCATACGATACGGAGTCTGAGAAATAGGTTGCGTACCTGGAACCAGATCAATAGTGAACTCAACATCTCGATGCGGTGGCAATCCCGGTAGATCCTCCGGAAAGACATCCGGGAACTCCCGTACAATCGGTATATCCTCCACCCTCAATGGTGCAGCTCGTGAATCCATCACTCGGGCTAAGTATCCCTAGCACCCCTTCCTCAACAACTTACTTGCCTTCAGGGCAGATATCACTCCGACAGGAGTTGCTCGCTGAATTCCCTGAAAAGTGGTTTCCGGTAACCCCGGGCTCCGAAAAGTAACTCTCTTATCGACGCATTCGATAGAGGCATGATGGAGCGTCAACCAATCCATACCCAAGATGACATCAAAGTCATGCAAGTCCACGAGTATCAAATCTGCCACCAGACCAACATCACCTACCATTACGGGGCACTCCCGCAACACTTGATTCACCACAAACACATCTCCGGTGGGCGTACTCACTCCCATGTCACAGTCCAGTGCGGACACCTCTCTACCCGCCAACAACTCACAGTCCCGTGAAATAAATGAATGAGTAGCTCCGGGATCAATTAAAGCACAAACATCATGTCCAAAGATCGTGAGTGTACCTATCACGACACCAGGCGCTGCCCTGGCCTCCTGCTGCGTAACAGCAAAAAATCGGGCCTGTGGTCCAGCTGCTCGCCCACGGCCCCGGCCCCTCTGTCCATTAGCCGCTCCGGTACCACCTCCTCGAGTGCTCCCAGTCCCAGAAACTGCAGCCGTGCTCCGTCCCTGCTCTGCTCCACCCCGACCTGCGCCACCGCCCTGTGGCAAAGATGGACAATCCCTCCGGTAGTGGCCCCGCTCGCCACAGAAGAAACAGATGACACTGGAAGCATCTCGAACAAAACCACCACCCTGCCGTCCCGTGGAAGCAACAGAAGTCGCGCTTGCCTGCGGAGCAGTCTGCGCCCTAGGCGCTCGGAATCCGGAACCCTGATAGTTACCAGGCCTGCCATAACGATCATTGCCTGCAGATGAGGCTCCACCATAACGTCCCTTCTTCGAGGCTCCCTGACCATACGATCCAGAATATGAACGCCCGCGACGTTGTCCACCACCAGAATACTGTGGACGTGTCGGGAGACTAGCCTCAACCCGCACCGCGGCATCAGACAACTCCCTGAGAGTAGCAAAAGCTCCGGCTATCACAATGGCCCGTATCTCACCCCGTAGGCCAAGCTCGAACCTACGGCATTTCTCAGCCTCAGTAGATACAAAGGTAGGAGCAAAACGAGCTAGCATCTGAAATTTCTGTTCGTACTCCGCTACGGACATGCTCCCCTGCTGGAGCTGCAGGAACTCGGTCTCCCTAGCATCACGGAATGAACGGGGATAATACTGATCCAGAAACCGCTCACGAAAGGTCTCCCAAGTCACTGTACGGGCATCCCAACCTGACAACTCCAGAGTGTACCACCACTCATAAGCAGATCCATCAAGTAGAAATGTAGCCAACACCACACGCTCCTCAAGAGGACAGTGCATCACAGTAAAAATCCGCTCAATCCGAGAAATCCAACGGTGAGCATCCTCGGGATCCGCTCCACCACTGAATACCGTAGCCCCAAGACGCTGGGCTCGCTCGATCGAAGCGCCCTCGGCATCGCCATTAGGTCGTGGAGGGGGTTCGCATCGCGGAGGCATGGCCGGTCGTCCTTCTCTGAAAGAGGCATAAGTTAGTACAATAATCAAGGCACACCCGAGTGCCGGACACGAATCGTAAACCTAGGCTCTGATACCAATTGACAGGACCCACCCCGATTATCGCCTCGATAATCGGGAAGCATCCTGCTCCCGTCTGACAATCGAATCCAAAAGACCGGAAAACTAAATAATATTACCACACACCCATTGTCAGACCAGGGAGATTAAACGAATACAACCGGCTGGACGTCTAGTCCACAGTTTCACAGAGCAATATTACAAAACAAATTAAAGAACAAGTCATACTCTGTGAACTAACTACTCCGCAACGGAAAACTTTATGCCTCCGCCTCTGCCTCGGCGCTTGCCCCCACGCTTGTACCACGACCTGGAGGGAATTTAAAACAACAAGGTGTGAGTGGACCGAAACATAAGTTTAACAGGAAAAACAGTTTTTCCGAAATCGGGTTCGCCCTCCAGTTTTGTAATCCGCATCCATAACCAAATATTCAAAATTGTGTATTGAACTTTTGAAAACTCTTCTTCCGAAACACATGAAAAACGTTACAAGGATCGTCATAACTCATGTAAAACCATTTAATAATACCAGATTCCAGAAACCGTCATTTTGAAACATATATTGCACAAATCAAGTAAAACGCAAATCAATAATCATGATTATGCTGTTGGATCCATCCGAGTCTTTAAACTCAACATTAGGCCTTCCCGGGATATCAACGAGTCTTTAAACTCAAAACACGATTAGTAGGCCTCGGGGGTATCATAATAATCGAGTCTTTAAACTCACGAGTCTTTAAACTCAATTTTCGGGCCCGCCCCCAACATCAACATACCGAGTCTTTAAACCCAAAACTAGATCCAACCATCAACCGGGTCTTTAAACCCAAAACCGTTTTTAAAACACAATAAACCATGATTCATCACAACTGTTTTCCAATATCATTCCGAAATCATATCACAACATAGTAGGACTTATGTCCGAAGTCACATGCAATTTCCAACACATGCAATTTCCGAAAATTACTTCACAATATGATCAAACATCATAAATCCGAAACATGCATATTCATATCCAGATACTTCGTCAAAATTACGGTCCAGGTCTGTATTGAAGATTAACCTCGACTAGTACCCAAACGACCCAACTCAAACTCGAACAGTCGAACAAATCGACATTCTGGAACTCACCCAAACTAACCCCATTCTCAAATTAATTTCACCAGTAGCTTAAGGGGACTTATACGAACACAATGGTACCATCAATTGGTCTCGCCGTTACCTGGAAGTCGTCGTCCTCAAGCTCGAAAATACTCAGAACCAGGGTACTCCGTTCTTGACCAACTCGTGAGTGTCGTCCTTCGAATTTGACGTGGTTGGTTTCCTTTTGCTCCCAGAAGACTAGAATGGCCCCTGGTTTCGATCAACAAGCCTCAGAAATCGAATTCAGTTTTTCCCTCCAACTGGTTCAACTCTGAACCGTAACTCAGGTTCCTGGGCGAAACGGGCTCCAATCCCTTCAGTTCTTGCACCGTAGTGATTATTTCACTCCAAGAAGTCTCACCGTGTGTTTAGTTTGATCCCTCGACCCTCAGAATTTGAACTCTGCGATTTCCCCCCCAGAAACCCGAAATGGTTCAACACTGGTTCTCTCAATCTGTCTCAGTTTTTCCACAGCAGGAAGGACGCAAATGAGTCACTAAGTCCAAAGGCATTCAGAGTAATCGATTCAAACGGCCAGCAACTCGTGGGAGACACTCTGAAGTCTCTGAAAACGGTTTCCCGCAAGCACAGAGACCACAGCCATTCCTCACTCTCCCGTGCTCTGAGCTCTGCCCAAACGTGCACCAAGGTCACTCAATCCTGCTTCCACTGCCTAAAACTACATAAACAAAACGTCTGAGCCCTTCCACTAGCCATAAACAATTGCACGCACAAAACCCACGGTCGTGCACTCTGTTTTTCATGGTGGTGAACAGTAACCACCGTGAAATGACCAAAATGCCCCTTCTGTGCAATAATTACCAAAATGCCCTCCAACATCCGTGACCCATAACTCGGTCATCCGACGTCCGTTTCAAGCGTGCCGCCTGTCGTTGTACTCGGGGCGTCGAGACGAACATAACGGTCTTCGAGTCAAATGAATATCAATTGTCAAACAAAAAGTCAACTTTTTCCCCTTATAACGCCCAAATTACGATAATGCCCCTGAACTTCCGAACATCATAACTTTCACTCCGAGCGTCCGAATCGGACGTGCCACCTGTCTATGAACTCGTGACATCCCGAACTACGTCACGCTCATCACTCAACGTTCGTTTGACCTCCAAATCAAAAGGTCAACAAATCGACCACACAAACACAGGGGTAAAAACGTCATTTTATTCAATATTTATAATATTACATTTCCAGAACGTCCGGGGCGTTACACTACCGCCGTCTCCCCTCCTACCTCACTTCCTCTCTGTCTCTCTTTCGTCTCAAGGAAGAAGATGGTATGGGGAGGTGGGTACGGCTTTGGAAGGAAGAAATGAAGAAGATGATGTAAAATGAAGTTAATGATGTTGCATGTATGTATGGAAATGGGCCATAGGGTGGGTGAGAACTGTCACTCATCCTATGGTTCCAATTCCGATATTCGGGTCCCACTAAAAACAAATCATTTTGAAACCCGTACAATCATGAATAGTTCCTATAACCTCCCGTGACCCGTAATTTTCCAGTACGATATTCGATTTCGATGTGTCGCTTGTCTACGGACTCGTATTGTCTCGATCTACGTAAGAATTCTCGATCCACATGCATTTGACCTCCCGAGTCGAAATTAAAATTTTTGCCCTTTTCAAGGTTAAAATCGTCATTTTACCCAAATCTTTCGCTAATCCTCGATTAGTCCTTAATTACTTCTCGATAATCCATCGTTAATCCTTAATTCATCCGTAAATTTGGGACAGGTCTTTATAATGATCATGGACCAAGTGGAGCAAATCCGTAATATAGTAGTGTTTACTCTCAGGTGTGCCTAGATGAATGAGTATCAGCTTTGGAAAACCCGTGTTGGTGATATAGGTCATGTTATATTGGTTGAGAGAGTAAGTGTGGATCAAGATGATCGAGATGATCGCGAAGATCAACATGCTCGAGTTGGTTATGGATTGAGCTAATTTGGGATTAACGTTAGCCAATGATAACGATTGAGATTGGATTCACTCAGACTGGATGAGAGTTATTCATTGTCGGGTAGAGGATATTTTCATGATTGTAGTTTGTTGACGGAATTGACTCAGATGGGAGTCAAATGGGTTTGAGATGATTGACGTAAGCAGAATTCTCAGGAATTGAGGAATGTTGGACGACCTTAGGCGATAGTAGGGGTTCTGGAAGAGATAGTGATGCATCGATACATGGGTTTAGATCGTGTACTTATGTTGCACGTGAAGGTTTTGCTTATGCAGCTAGACATGTGTGATATCTTGTGTTGAACTATTTACCTGTGTTTCAGAGCTTTTCGTGGTGACATATGTTCCAAAGAGTTGGATTCACTATCTCGTAGGGAGATGTGCAGGACCTTTATAAATAATCTGAACCGAAAGTATTGGTACTCCGAGTGAGTTTCACTCAAGACAAAGGAGTTGGTTCGAGCTGGGAAAAGACTATGGCTGGATGTTTGAGTGTCATTTGGAAAAGTAAATATAGTAATCGATGCCATGATTGCAGGCTTGTTATTTCTTTTGTGTACGGTTCATCTACTTGGTTATTAGAGCTCCAGAATGAGGGTTTGTGCTGATAGTCGAGGATCATGGAGTGTTACTAAACAGTGTTCCTATGAGATTCTTATTGCTCGATTGGATGTGTTCAGCACAGTTTCGAGATTCGACCCCTCGCATCATCAGGATGGGGGTCTAGGTAGGTAACCGATGGAATTTTATCTCCCAGGATTCGTATGTCTTGGAAGACGCAGGTCGGCTAACCTTGGAGGTTAACTGGGAGCTTGGGTTGGTTAATGAACTGGTGGATTTTCCTCTAGAGTTCGTGGGGAGTACATGTTGGACGTGCTTCAAGTGTCGGTCGAGTGACTGGGAAAACTCCAAGAAGAGTGTGAGTAAGCGATTTGTTCAGATCTGGGATTGAACGGACATGGTCTAGTGTTAGACCATGATGGCGGGATAGTAAGGTGACAGTCAGATTGGATCCGAGATTGATGTGGTATGATGTTTAGATGGGATTCGAGATAGACACGGTATGGTAGCCAGATAGGATGAGATCGTTAATCGAATTGGATCCAATGTTGAAGTTCCATTGATATACTAGGATCGGGCATCAAACATCGTGCTCTAGAGGAGAGAGGCTTTAGAGGGTTCGGTTATTGTGCGAGCTTGGAGCTCAAGGCCATGGTTGGTAAAAAGAACCCTTGTAAAACTGATTTGTGATTATCTCGGCTAGAGCAAGTATTCGGTGTTGTCCTAATACATTATAGATGAGTAAGGTGCCGAATTGGGACTCGAGAGGAGTCAGGATCACAAAGTGGATATCCAGATAAGTTGAGGTACCAAGAGAGGACTTTAGTGTGAGTCGAACATTGGTTATGGAATCGGACGAAAATAATGGAGCCGATGGATTATCGGCTGGTCACAACGGTACGGTCGCCAATGATAAATAGAGTTTCGACATTGGCTGTTGGATTGCAGTAGACGTCGGTTGATGTTTGTTGGATATGTGTTGTGAATAGATGTTGGACGTGCACATGGACACGTAGAGGCCTCGGGGTGGAGGCAGGATGGAATGTCAGCATTTCAGGATATGGGTCAGTACGAATTTCGAAGACAAAATTATTTAAGAAGAGTAGATTTTAACCACCCGTCCCGAATCTATGAGATTAACTAAGGATTAATTGGGATTAATTGCAGATTATCGAACGATCAGGAAAAAATGACGATTTTACCCCTAGTAAAGGTAAAAAAGTTAACTTTTAACCCAGGAGGTCGAATGCATGTGGATTGATGATAATTACATAGATCAAGACAATACAAGTCCGTTGACAGGCGACACGTCGAAATCGGATGTCGTACAAGAAAGTTGCGGGTTAAGGACAATTTTGGGAACTATTAACGGTTAAACAAATAACAGAATTTTAAGTTTTGGTATTTGAAATTGAAGCCACCTGGACCAATGCATGAGTGACAAGTGCGAGCCATCCATTGATGGCCATCACATGTACATGCATTTTACCAAGTTCATCTTCATTCTTCATTTTTCCACCCAAAACCCGTATCCACCTCCCAGACCATCATCTTCATCCTTCCATCTCTTTGTTTGAAACCATAGTGAGACAGAGAGGACGTGAAAGAGGGTTAGAAACGGCAGGGACGGCGGAGGACATGGCGGCAGTGGCCGGAATCGCAAAAATCAAAGGTAACCCGTGGGTCCAAGGATTTGGGTTTGTGTTTTTGACTTTTTGGAACGATTCTAAGCCCATGGTAGTGTTCTTGGAGCTCATACGAGCTTGTAGGTGCAAAAAGGAAGATTTTTGGACGACGGAAATGTCCAAAACACGAGTTCAAAATTTCACCAAAACTTTGGGTGGCCATATCTTCAAAACCAGGTACTTTCTCACAATTTAAAGTTCAGATTTGGATTCCTTGGCTCGAGTAGTATGATTTCCAAATAAAGAACGTAAGACTTGGTTGAGAAATAAGAGAGTTATGATGGTTTGAAAAATAGGATGAAAATGGAGGAATTTCAGTCGCCAATGGCCGACCTAGACGGCAGTGCACGGCAGCGCCGGTCATTGTCTTTGGAGAAGATGCTGACGTTAGTGTTGACCTTGACTATTGACTTTGTTGGTGTCAACTTTGACATTTTGGATGACGTCAACGTTGACTTTTGCTGACGTCAACGTTGACATTTAATGACGTCAGCGTTAACCAACGCGTGGGGGCATGTGTGCACGAATTTTGAGGTTAACCTGATCTTGTTCGAAATTTTTTGAAGTTTTGAATCCAATGGTGGTGGTTTCGGGACGATTGAAGATCGTTTGATAGGTCAAATGAAGGTCTTTCTCCTCGGGAAGCGTGTTCGGGATACATTCTCTGTTCCACGAGTTTTGGGAGTACTGTGACGCTTGAGTGTGATTTGGACAGGCATGGTCTCAGGAACCGTCCCAATCCCCCTGGGATAAATGAGGGACGCTCCTGATCCTGTCTGACACAGAGTGTCAGACCAGGTAAAATTTGAATCTTTAGCCCTACCGGCTTCCAAGGTACGCCAGGATCCGGATGAGGTATGTGATGTCTCGGTCTCTGCCACAATCCGCATCCGTAATCAACCTGAAGGGCATTGAAAACAGAAAGACTGTGAGTGGACGAAAATAAAAGAGTTGATAAAACATATTTCATAAAAGACCTTTATACCCTTCACTAAAAAGCATGCATGCATAGAAAAATCATTTATCAAACCACATATGTTTAAACAACCATAATCATACGGGCCACTGCCCAAAACCATTCACATAAATCTAGAACATAATAAACATATGTGGGATCTCAACCCAATTCCATTTATCAACCATAAAACACAATTTCGTAAAACCAAGAAATCATGTTTATCCATATATTTCATATAACCAATCCTGCCACGGTATCTAGAGCTACGCGCGTGCTAACTGGGGTCTCAAGCCCAAGTCTCTCAAGGTCCATCCAGGTCAATTTTCGTAGATCAATGACCCTCCCTGAGGTTATAATCCATAGCCTTTCTGAGAGTAAGGAACCCAACGGGGGCGACCCCACTCAGTCAGTGCTCCGTGACTACTCCGGGGTCCACCTAGGCCAACGACCCTCCCCAGAGGAGACAATCCATATATAAATGATGGTATACGAAAAATCCTTTTGAAATCATTCTCAAAATCTTTCAAGGGTTCATGCACGGTCCCTATAAACCGTCACGAACCATAAAAACCTTTCAAGGATTCATGCCGGTCCCCATAAACCGTCATGAAACATAAATCCATTTGTGGGTCCCCGACCCGAAATCACAATCTTAAAACGTAACTGTGCCCTAAGCCCGAATCCACATACAAATTGGGCCTCAGGCCTGAATCGTAAACCAATTGGCCTCGTGCTCGATCTCGTAACTAAATGGGCCTCGTGCCCGATATGTAAGTCAACTCGGCCTCGAGCCCAATACGCAAACCAATTGGGCCTCTAGCCCGAGAACGTCACTAAAAGGGACTTCGAGTCCGAGGGTTTCCAAAAAAAATGGGTTTCGAACCCGAGGCTAACTTTTCAAATCCAAAACCCTTTCATGAAATCACTTCCAAAACTATAAGTACGGAAAACCAGTGTAAAACTAAAAATCTCGATTTACTTGCAAGCACGTAAATCGCCTCGAAATGCGTGAAACCATGTAATTCACCAATATCCAATTCAACATCCTAGAATCATATCCATAAAACATATAAAACATTTATGCATGCTTCACAGTTTAGAAATCAAGGTCCACTCACAGGCTGTCCTAAGCTGCCGCCTCGGTTTGTGTGTTGTAAGCCTCACCGGGCTAATCGTCGTCACCGGGACTCCCAAACCTGTCCAAATCAATCTAGAGGGTTACTAACCACCTTATTAACCTCTCAATAAAGCCTCGTAATTTTCTCGAATTTTTAACTATTTTTAATCTCGAATCTAAACCTTTCAATGTCCAGAACCTTATCGTGACGGTGTCCGATCGACACGAAACCAGTCCCAAAATGTTCGTTACATCGAATAGAGTATTTCACATGTTGAACACTTCCCCATAGGACTCACCACGCGCCCTCACACGTGCCCAAAGGGGCTGCACGTGAAGCCCACACATGGTGAACAGTGTCATCCCCTACCTCGCGTGAACCGGTCCTCTGGTTTTGAACCGGGCTGGACCAATCCAAGGCCAAAACTCGCTCATTTTCAATCCAATCTTGTCCATTTTGATTCCTACATGTTCCTAATCATAAACAAAAACTATCCAGCTCCTAAAATCCTGAAAAATGGGTTGAAATACTACTTTCATGGTTGAAACCCGAACCGGCCACCTGCAACCAAACGCCGTTGTGGCCTCCGGCCGTCCCAACCTTCGAAATTGATCCAAACCTTCCCAAAAGTTCACCAGAAACGATTTCCAATCAATAGAATTGACTAAGTCCCTTTAAAACTCAGTTTCCAAATTTCAAAATGCTTACCTCACGGTTTCGGGTTCTCCCCGCCGTGGACCGCCGTTGTGGCCCGTCACCGTCCTGCCCTCATCATCTCAGTCTCTCCCTAACTCTCACAAAACCATGAGGATGCAGATATGGTGATAGTGTGATGTGGTGTGGTGTTTGTTTTAAAGAGGAAAATGGAGAAGGGTGATCGGGTTATGAGAAAACAAAGAATGATGAAGTTTGATGAAGAAGGAAGAAATGGACGGTGGATAAGGAATGGGAAGATAAGATGAATGGCTGGGATTAAGGGATGAGAGAAGTGGAAATTATAAAATAATAATATTATTATTATTTTAACCCTAAAACCCACCAAGCAAGAATTAGATCTACTTGTCAAACCACATATGGATAATTTTGGATGATAAGATGATGTCTATGAGTTTGTAGGAGAGTATAGGGACGGTTTATGGTGGTGGTGGATGGCTGCACGGCCCGGGGGAGTGGCCGGAAAAACAGAGACCGTGAGGGGAATTTGAACGGGTTGGTTTTGATTGTTTTTCTTAGTTTTCTTTACATAGGAAAGTTATTAGAATGAAAATAGGAAGATTGGAATCAAAAGGGGAATAAATGGACGAAAAAGAGAGAGGGAATGAGGTTGGACCGGTCACACCGGTTTAGTTGCAGGATTGAACTGGACCGGCTAGTTCGGGCCGGTCTGACCGATGAAGAACGAAACTGTAATAGGGCGCGTGGCTCCCACGCATAGGGGCTTCTGCCGATGCGCGTGGGAGCACGACTCACTTTTTGGGGATGGTTCTAACATGTGTATTAATTTATTCGATGTAACGAACATTTTGGGACTGGTTTCGTGTTGATTGGACATCGTTTCGATGGGTTTCAGGGTGTCCAAAGGTTTAGGATCGACTTTAAAAATAGTTAAAAATTCCAGAAAATTACGGGGTTTCAATGAGAGGTTAATAAGGTAGTTAGTAATCCTCTAGTATGATTTGGACATGTTTGGAAGTCCCGGTGACGGTGATTGGTCCAGGAGAGCCGTATGGAACGTGTATCGAGGCGGCAGCTCGGACGGTGTGTGAGTGGACCTTGTTTTCTAAATTGATGCATGCATAAATGTTTATTATTTGTTTTAATACTTGTTTCGTGATGCCATGAGTGCATTTGTATGTGGTTACGTATTGGCACGTATTTCGAGATTTCGGCCTTATATGATGCCTATACGGGTTTGTATTTCTACAATGGTCTAAATGAAATGGTTTTCAATTTAAAAAGGTTAAACTCGAGAATGAGACTCATTTGGCTTTGTCTCGGGCCTGTGTCGTGGTCGCGGCAAGTGCTATGTGCATGGCGACGGACGACACGACGCTCGCCTCTGGACTGGGATGTGTTCTTTCCAGAAAGGTCAGGATGCATGACCCGTTGTCGAGCAGCCACTGGAGGCTCGACTTCAGAGTGCCGATTCAGGATATCGATCGGTGATGAGTGCACCATGATCTAGTGGTGGTCGCGTCGGTTGATTCGTTCACGGCGACATACCAGGATTGAGGGTGGTCTTGGACTGATGGTTGCACGCATCACTACGATCGGAATCGTGACTGACTCTGAGATATCAGGCATGATGCCCAGTTGAGTCATGAGTTCGGGCACGAGGCCCAGTTACTTTATATTTGTGATTTCAGGTCGGGGACCCTAAATGGATTTCTGAATTCATGACGGTTTATGGGGACCAGGCATGAATCCCTTGAAAGTTTTTAAGAATGTTTTCGATATATATATATATTCATATACCTTCCTTATTTGGATTGTCTCCTCCGAAGAGGGTCGTTGGCTTGGGTGGACCCTAGAGTAATCACTGAGCACTAACTGAGTGGAGTCACCCCCATTGGGTACCTTATTCTCAGGAAGGCTAATGAATTGTAACCCCCAGGGAAGGTCATCGATCTATGAACATTGACCTGGGTGGACCCTAGGGAGACTTGGGCTTTGAGACCCTGAGTAGCACACACGTAGTTTTAGAAACCATGACAAGATTGGTAGCATGATTTATATGTATATGCTATATGATATGTGATGTATACAGGTTTTGGGCTGAGTCCCACATGGCTTTAGGTAGTGGCCTGTGTATTCGGTTTCATTTACGTTTTGGGCCAAGGCCCTAGTGGTTTGGTAATTGGTTTTCGAATGCATGCATGCTTTTTAGTGAAGGGTACAAATGTCTTTTCGATTAAACCCGTCAGACGGGATCAGGCGCGTCCCGCGTTAATCCCGGGGGGATTGGGACGGGCTCTGACAACAAGGTTGTGAATGGCAGTTTTGGGTATTTAGACCCGGAATACTACCGTCGTCAGCAGTTGGCAGAGAAGTCTAACGTGTACTTGTTTGGGGTTGTTTTGTGTGAGGTGTTATGTGCGAGACCAGCTTTGATCCGCACGACGGAGAAGAAGAAAATGAGCCTGACAGAGTGGATGCAATTTTGTCACCGTAATGGGAGACTTGAGAAAATCATTGATCGGAGCTTGAGGGGTAAAATAGGGAATGCGTGTTTGAATAAGTACGTTGAGATTGCTCTGAGTTGTATAAGAGATAACGGGGCGGAACGGCCGTCGATGAATGATGTGGTGTGGGGGCTTGAATTTGCGTTTCAGCTTCAGCAGAATGCAGGGAGAGATAATTTGGATTTCAGTGATGAAATGGAAGATGGAAGTGAGGTTCCGATTATGAGTCATGGTGACGTAGGGTTTATTTACAGTTGGGAGGACTCATCGGGGCTGACGAAGCAGAGTAGGGGGAC
Organism: Prinsepia uniflora; assembly: GCA_032719365.1. Classification (NCBI taxonomy): domain Eukaryota; kingdom Viridiplantae; phylum Streptophyta; class Magnoliopsida; order Rosales; family Rosaceae; genus Prinsepia; species Prinsepia uniflora. The sequence goes on along the minus strand of CM064867.1, from coordinate 8,741,039 downwards.
AAAAACTAGCAACGTCCAAAATTCTACAACCAATGAGTCGACAAAATTAGGGATGTCTGAGATAGTTTTCTCTGAGATTAAGGATCCCAATGGGAGATGATTGCAATTGAAAGATTCTCGATAAAATGAAATCATGAATGTAGTAGATATAATTGTATGAATTTCTTGTAACTTTCTTATTTCTTAAATTTTGTGACATGAAATCCTATATCAATCTGCTTAAGTGCAAGAATTTAGGAGCTTCTTTGGTGGAAGTGTATTGAATAATGCATAAATTTTAAGATAGTTTGTATGAGAAACTTTAAAAATATCAAGATATCTATGTTATATTACTAAAAAAATATTCTCTTTTAACAAGTGAATAGCGTAAATGTAAGTAACTAATTTACTATCTACTAAAACCCATCTATTGGGGGTGCTGTTTATTGAACAATAAAATGAACTGTAAATGTACAATAATACCCTCCTATTAACACAATTATGAACAGTCTATTTAATATTATGGCCTTCCTTTAAAAATAGAGTTTCATAGTCCAGCTGCTATTTTCTTATTGTGTAGAAAGCGAGCGACCCTCCAAAAACCCTTGCCAACAACTCCAACAACCATCCACAATCCTTGCCGACAACTCCAGCAACCAATCAAGCCTTTGTTTTCCTACTTTTCTTAATCGTTCCTCACCTATTTGTTCTTTACAAATCGAGCAACCATTCAATCCTTTCTAACAAATCGAATCCTTGGCTCTTGTTGTCTATTGCTTCCTTTCAATCTGCCGAAGAAAGAGCAATATCTGCTCATATAATTTGTGTTTGAGCATCTACCAGGTTACACTCGATGTGCCTTCGATTTCTTAGCATTTTACCCAATTCTACTTCTTCGTTTTTTGTAACTACTGATTTAATTAATTATTTCTGCAATTATTATACAATTTTTGGCATATTGGAGCTTAACATTCTGTACTCGATTTAGGGTTTTGGTTTAATATTTTGAACTAGATTTGGAATAAGTAATAAGGTGGATTTAGGATTTAGGGTGATATATATATATATATATATGTATATATATATATACATAATCGTTGGGGCTTAATATTCTGTACTAGATTTAAGGTTTAGGGTTAATATTTTCAAACAATATTTGTTTGACACCTACTTATTGTGTCAATATTGTTGTTCGTTTTAAAACTATTCAGTGCACAATTTTTTTTTCCAAAGGAATATTGAAATCTGTAATTGCATCAACTAATGAAGATCTACATCTGTTGTAGAACGGGCTCTTACATTATATTCATTTTATTTTTTGCTTTAATATTCTGTTCAACAAATCCTATATGATCAAATTTAGTTTGGACAACAAATTTAGCTCAAAAGATTTCAAATAATAGAATACTTTGTGGAAGATCATTTTGCTATTGGTGCTTTAGTTGATTTCTTTTTTCACTTTGGTTTTAGGCAAAGACTAATCAGAAGTTGAAAGACTTCTTTAATCTCCACACAAGCTTTGGTTTTAAAGAGCTGCATCACCAGGATATGTAATTTTAACTTTTTTCCTAATTAAAATGGATGGAAAATTGAATTATATCTATTTGAACATAATTGGGATTCTCTTATTTATGTTTGTTGCCATTCTTTTCAATATTTTTGTGTTGTCCAGCTTTCTAACTGTTGTATATGCTTTTATGGCTTTTGTTTCCAGATTCGACAACTTATTCACTCAAACAGTTAGTGGTTTGCAATTCCAAATATTGGTTCAGTGTTTAAAGGCATTTTCAGGTATATAATTAATTTTTCATTGTCTGTGCATAGATCAAATTCACACAAATAATCTATGTGCATGTTTTCGATTAAGTCTCATTAGTTTCATCCTGATACTGCAATGGACATTCTGCTTCTATTAGTTTGTTTAGTTTTTATTCTATTAGTCTTAATTTCATTCTGATTTCTGCTCTTAATTTTTCATTCTGATAATATTTGCCTTTGGTTTTACCTGGTTTGTATTTTAATAAAGTGATTTAACATTCTATTTCATTTTCGCTTATTTTCCTAAATTTATGTTCGCATTTTCGATTTTTTATTTGGTATGTTCATTTGGTTCTTATCGCGATTAGATTTCCTATTATATTTCAAATTATTAGAATATGTAAGAAAGATTATTTTGATTTCCCATTTATAGTAAAATTTTAGCTTTTAATTATGTTATGGTTAAGTTTGATTCTTAGATTAGATTTGATGTATTGAATATATTTGTATGTTATTTTTTGGCAGGTATTGAAAAAAGCAAGAATTTGACTTTGGTATAATTTTAAGGTAAGTTTTTAATCATTGTCTTAACTTTTTTTATTCTATGATTTGTATTATGAATTGAGTTCTAAGTTTTTAAAATAATTTTATATTATTTTAGGGGGTTTTTACTTTGACTTTGTTTATTTTTTAATATTCGTACTTTGAGTGTCTTGAATAAGTTGGATAGTTACAAAGAATTCAAAAGTCTGGTTCAAAAAAAGTTTTATAGTGATGGAAATTTAATACAAAATTTACGCACGAAGTATATTTAATGCTATCATAGACATATGCATAAATCTAATTAAATTAATTTAAAACCTTTTATGCTTAGATAAATACAATGACAATCCACAATTGAAGAAACTACCATCATTTTTTCTTTCCACGGGAAAAAATAATTTAAACTATTATTATCACATCATCTTTTTGAATGAACTATTTTCATTCCAATCATTCATTCCATAAAACATTCTATATAATGGAAAAGTATTTGAAAGCTATCCAATAGCAAACATATTGTGAATTTGGTATTTATGTTATGTTTAATTTGTTTTGTATGAATTTTGGATGGATGATTGTTGGTTTACTTGATATTTTTATTTTCATTTTGAAACATTGAAGAAAAAGGAGAAGGAAAACAATAATATTTATTTTATCATGTTCATATATATGTTTTCCAATTTGTTAGCATTCTGTAATAGATTTAGATCATCGACTACTACAAAAATCTGGATTTTGGGAGTTAATATTGTGAACTAGATTTAGAACAAATAATAATGTGGACATGAGGAGATATTAAATCATGTAACATTTTAAGAACTTTAGTTCAAATTATTTTAATATGAATATGCTCTATTTTTTGTAATTGAATGTTGCATTCATTTATATATATATATATATATATATTTACTAGCAACTAAGCATGCGCATTGCTACAGTATAATTGAATGATTTGAAAACTCGAAAATATATCATAAATAAGAATTAAGAATGATAGAATATTTAATAAGCATAGTTGACGATCGATCAGCGCAAATATATATATATATATATATATATATATTAGTTTTTACAGAATGATAAAACATATAAAACTATTTTCAAAACATCATAGGATCTCATATATATATATATATATATGAACAACGTTTAATAAATAGGTGCTGGTTTCTTCTAGCCTTACGTTATTTAAAAATATGATATGTGGATATTTTCTAAAAGGATTTCATAACTATTAACAAAAAACGTAGATAATCATAAGCTTCGGTCCATGTTCATTTGTTTACACTGTTAAGCTATTTTCAAATTTTGTGAAATAATGCACTAATGTTTTGAACATGTGAAATAGTGCACTAATATTTTGTACATGTAAAATAGTGCACTAATCTTTTGCACATGTGAAATAGTACATTAATCTTTTTTACATGTAAAACAATGTACTAATATTTTGCATATATAAAATAGTACATCAATCTTTTGATTTGTACCCTCAATTTTCACTTACTTAACAACTTCAACATACATCTTCGTAACAAATTGAAAAGCCTCGTAGCAATGCACGAGCATTCCTGCTGGTTAAGTAACTAATCGGAGAGTACATAGACTGCATGATCATCACAAAATCACTAAATAACAAAGAATTTCCAATCAAGGTGTTACTTACAAATCCTTTAAAATGCATTACATCTAATTATCTATTTTGGTACTAACTAATTCTCATTTTAGCCTAAAGTTTTGACACTTAAGTTCCATATCGAAATATAGCCTAAATGATTTTTTTTTTTTTACTAGAAATGCATATTGATTGATTAAACACGAACAGAAACACCAACATCCTTAGCGAGAAGGTTAAATAACCAAGTTGACTCAATATCACGCTAAGCATGGCACCCACTCTTACTTTTGACATGGTCTACAACAACATGAGTTATCATTTTACATGCCCCTATCGACATATAAGGCTTACTAAGTACGTAAATGTAAAATGAATAATTGTGAGAACCTGTGCCTTAGGGGCATGGTTAGCAACCCCACATTGCCCGGGGGATCTGGAGGATGCGCTTTATATGTGTGGGCTTACATCTATTCAACATGAGGCCTTTTAGGAGCTCACTGGCTTTGGATTCCTAGGGAAGTCCAAAGTTAAGCGAATAGGGGTTGGTGCAATCCCAAGATGGGCGACCCACTAGAAGTTGCACGTGACCTTCCGAGAACAAAACTGTGAGGGCTGGGTCCAAAGCGTACAATATCATGTTCGAGTAGGTCGGGTCGTGAAAATTTGGTATCAGTGCCCACCTCCGGCCAGAATTGAGTGCCCCAGCGAGGATGCTGGGCCCCAAGGGGGGTGGATTGTGAGGACCCGTGCCTTTGGGGCATAGTTAGCAATCCCACATCGCCTGTGGGATCTGGGGGATGCGCTTTATATGCCTGAGCGCGCATCTATCCAACATGAGGCCTTTTGGGAGCTCACTGGATTTAAATTACTTGGGAACTCCATAGTTAATCGAGTAGGGGCTGGTGCAATCCCACAATAGGTGACCCAGTGGGAAGTTGCACTTGAGCTCCCCGAGAACAAAACCGTGAGGGCTGGGCCCAAAGCGGACAATATCCTGTTGGAGTTGGTCAGGTCATGACAATAATATCTTACTATAAAGGCTTATTAGGTTAAGTGCAGTTCGAACTCGCACATTTATCACACTTTGCACCCTATATTGGTTATTCTTTCACTTAGCACCCTGAAACAGCCAAGCCGGCCCACTTAGCTCTCTTTTTGTTATAGCCGTTCCTTTTGGCATCAAAATGTCTATGTGGCGCATATATGGATTAAAATACATTAAATTAACGAAGGGTAATTGTGGAACTTCATAATGATGGAATTTCAACTGTTTTCTTCTTTCTCTTCCTCTTCTCCCATCTCTCCTTCTCCCCCACTGTCCACGCCAATTCCTACTTCGAAGGCTTCGATGGACGTAACGACGTCGATGATGCCGATGATGATTGGTGAGTTGCAAATTCAAATATAACAACCTTCTGCATCCTCGAAACCTCAAATTATCATCGTAATGTGTGATTCTTTGTTGACTCCAATTAGAATCTGAAGACCCACATTGTTAAGATCTATTTTTCAATCAATCCTCATTTTGACAGAGCCCTACCAGAATGCACAGGAATAATACACTAGGGCCCTGTTCTCGAGCCTCGATTTCTGTGCAGCGGCTCTAGACGGTTATAAAACAAAGAAAACGTGCGAGTAAACAAAAAGAAATAGTTTCAAATATAATTTGAAAACATCCAACTTTTACCCTCCATTTTCCAAAACCATGCATGCATAAGAAAACCATTTTACTTCGATTAAAACGAAATACAATTTATAATTACTGAGATACGTGAAAAGAATATTCAAGCCCAAAACCACATGAAACCACCAAAACTACTAATAAGTCAATGCAATCATTCATCTACAATTTCACATCACGTAATCCCACACACGGATGGCATAGTAATCACATAACCAAATCCATCATCAAACCACCACACTACTGATAAGTACACCACTCAAGATCTGGAGACAATCTTGACGTCCAAGTGTAGACCTCACACGCACTCACTCACTTAGGATTTGGAGCCCAGCTCGACGTCTACGCCACTAACTCACTTAGGATATGGAGCCTAGCTCGACGTCTGAGTCAACACCAAACCATTCAACATATATCATACATCACAAGGAAAATATCATATCAATCATCATATCACAAGTGCACTACCGGTAGGCAATATACTAAGGAACTGGAGCCCTGCTAGGCGTCCGAGTGACATAGACTCAGCAATTGAAGCCCTGCTCGATGTCTGAGTTATCACAACAATACAAGTCTCACACAGTACCAGTCTCAGGATTTGAAGCTCCCAACTCGACGTCTAAGACCAATCAATCAACGAGCATCACCACACATAATCAACTCAAGTCCACATCACAATCATCATCACAAATTTACACCATCAATAAAAATAACACATACATGTGTCACATCTCAATCTCAATCCAAAATTCACATTCAGGATATCGAACTTAAGCCCCAAACTTAGCTTAGACACTAATTCTCGTAAAACGTGCCATCAATGCAATTTCCTTAAAAATCGTTTAGAAATCATATAAAAATCATAAATATTCGAAATCAAGTTAATCCATGTCATAATCCACATTTACATCAAAACCACACACGAAACGGTGTTCAAAATATAGTTTACCTAACCTTGTAAAACGTGTAATAAAATATTAATTAAATATTCGTAAAATCACCAAAAATTCATATAAAACTCCAGTCAATCCAATATCATCAAAATCATATAGAAACACATTTAAATCATATAATTATGCATGCATAATAATTTAGGGAAAGAAATCCCACTCACTCACCTCCGTATTGTTGAGTTTCGCTTTGCACACTTTTTCGCAATTTCTGAGAATATCGAACTTTTCATAATTCACATGTAAATGTCATTAACCATCCCAAATATCCTCTATTTTAATTCCATAATTTTCCAAGATTTTTAAATGAATTTAAAATTAACCCTAAATCTTTGGACACCTAAAACTACCCTGAAACGGTGTCTGATTGACTCAAAACCTGCGCCAAAATCTTTGTAACATCAAAGGGATGAAAACATATATTGGTTGTAAGACCCGTGTCCTGGAGGGAACGGTGAATGATCCCACATTCCTGCGAGGAGGAAATGGTCTGGGAGGGGAATGGTGGTGTGCCTTAAAGGTGTAGGCACACACCTATCTAGCACGAGGCCTTTTGGGAGCTCAGTGGCTTTGGGTTCGGTTGGAACTCCAAAGTTAAATGAGTTGAGGTTGGTGCAATTCCATGATGGGTGACCCCTTGGGAAGTTGCACCGTGAGCTCCCGAAAACAAAACTGTGAGGGTAAGGAGGCCCAAAAACGGACAATATCGTGCTAGATGAGTCGGGTCCTGATCGAGGAGGGTCGGGTCCTAACAGAATGGTATTAGAACCAGATCCCGATCGGGAAGTGTGCCAGCGAGGATGTTGGGCCCTAAGGGGGGTGGATTGTAAGACCCGTGTCCTAGAAAGAACGGTGAACGACCCCACATTCCTGCGAGGGGGGAAAGGTTTGGGAGGGGAATCGTGGTGTGCCTTAAAGGTGTAGGCACACACCTATCTAGCACGAGGCCTTTTGGGAGCTCAGTGACTTTGGGTTTGGTTGGAACTCCAAAGTTAAACGAGTTGAGGTTGGTGCAATTCCATGATGGGTGATCCCCTGGAAAGTTGCACCGTGAGCTCCCGAAAACAAAACCATGAGAGTAAGGAGGCCCAAAAGCGGACTATATTGTGCTAGATGAGTCGGGTCCTGATCGAGGAGGGTCGGGTCCTGGCATTGGCCACACCTCAAAAATCTCCCTCACGTGGCCCCACGCACCACCCATGTAACACCCCGGAAATTCGAGGATTATAATAATGTAATTTAATGTATGAATTGACGTTTTTACCCTTGTGTATGGTATGGCCAAATTGTTGACTTTTTGATTTATGGGTCAGATGGACTTTGACCAATGACCGTGACGTAGTTCGGGACGTCACGAGTCCATAGACAGGTGGCACGTCCAATTCGGACGCTCAGGGAAAAAGTTATGACTATCGGAAGTTCAGGGGCATTACCGTAATTTGGACTTTAGGGGCGAAAATGTTGACTTTTTGTTTGGAAACTAATTTTCACATGACTCAAGGACTGTTAGGTAGGTCTCGATGCCATGAGTCCGTAGACAGGCGCCACGCCGAAATCGGACTTCGTATGGCTGAGTTACGGGTCTAGAAAGTGAAGGGCATTTTGGTAATTATTGAACCAGGGGCATTTTGGTCATTTTACCCCTGGTTACTGTAGCAACCGCTGGGGGACCATGGGCGGCACCACCATGTGCGGTGGTTCTGAGCCCCAATTGTTTAATCAATGTGTGGCTTGAAAAGCTGGGATTTGTTTAAGCCCTATAGGCATCAGCACATGGCTGGATTCATCCAGCAAAGCCACCATTTTTAATTTGAAGATTCGAAGCTTTTCGGGGGACAAATCTCAGTGTACAGTTTGGACTTCCACGAGCAGCTGGGACGGCTCAGTTGGTTTAAACAGAATGGAATTTGAGTGAACTTCATTGTGTTGTTGAGGGAGCTGGAAATTGGAGAGAAAAACCAGAGATTGAGTTTCGGGAAAATTGGAGGGAATTTCGGATTTCAATTTATACGGTCTGTTGGACCAACCTAAGAACTGAGTGAGCTTTCTGGGAGTTTTTAGAACACCTCCATATCGAAATCGAGGGCAACCAGTCCCGGTGGAGATGGGACGGAGGCTGCCGTTTTCAGAGAAATGTTAGAGGTTTGGACAGCTACTTCCAGGTAACGTTTTGTTCAATTGATCATTCCTTATAGTTCGTATTAGCCCTAGGATGCTCCCTGTTAAGTTAATTGGACAATGGTTGGGAAACCAGCAAGTTATGGTGATCGACCCGTTTGGTTAATCGCGGGTCGAATGGTCGATTGGGGACTTGTCGAGGTAAATTATTGACTCAGGTGATTAAGTATTGGTGGTTAATTAATCGGGTCAAGCCGCGGGTGGCAGGCCCGTATTACAGACAAACGGGTGAAGGTGGTGACACTGTAGCAGCTATAGTGTCAGGCGCGTGACTTTCACGAGCAGCCACTTTGGGCGGCGCGTGAGGGCACGTTGAGCCTTATCTCCAATTACGATCAACATGACTTTTGTTCCTCTCATCATTCTGAACATTTTTGATGAATTAACCATGTTGATCTGAGATAGTTAGGAGGGTCAGTTTAGGGCCGGTTGTCTCGGGAAACGTGTTGGACGGTTTCCTCGAGCCGGTTTCTGTTTTGGACTTTTTGGATAAATGTTTAAGACTTGTAGTGACCCTTCCGTGTGATTTGGACTGACAGGAATTGTACGATAATCCCGGTACAAGTTCGTACGCGCAGGTTCACCACGGGATCGTACTATGAGTGGGCCCGATTTCATTAAACCTTGCATGCTTAAATGTTTTTCCGATTTACTTATATGTTCACATGCTGGAATCAAGAAATGGTTTACATGATATTGAAATTATGGTTATGGCACGTTTCATGGTATTTGGGTTTGAAACCCGTCTGATGAAACTTAACGATCGGTTTGGATTTTATCTATGTATATATATGTGTTGCATGTGGATATCAATAAAATTTATTTGGTACTGCACTGTATAGATCCATTCTTATGATACTGTCTCCTCCGGATATGGTACCCCAGAGTGGTCATAGCGCATTGTCTGCGAGGGGTCATTCTACGGAGGAACCGGACCGAAAAATGACTCAAGAGCAGGATTGCTTATTTGACGTCAGGGACGTCGAGCGTCTAGGATGCTAGGCATTTGAGATGCCGTACCCGGACAGGGTTCGGGGATTGGACTCGGAATTGAGACCCGAGTGGCACGCGTAGACTTAAGACTGTGACCTTATTGGACGTCAGGGACGTCAGGCATCTGGGATGTCAGGATCGGAGCGTATAGTGCAGTAGCTAAAATTTATCTTATGATTTTATTACATGCCTTATGGTTCATACTATATGATTTATGGTTTTAAATTCTAATGCATGCATGTTTGGAAAACGGAGGGGTAAATTATATGTTTTACTTATTAAATGGTTTTATAAACTTGAGTTTCGGCCCACTCACCCTTATTGTTTTGGTAACCCCTCCAGGCGGTGCTACTGAGGTAGAGGAGGATCCTGAGGCTGAGGCATAGATCTACTTCTGCGTACCTGAACCCCTGTTGGGTGGTTTACCCGCAGGTTTATTTAGAGTCGTGCTCGCAACTTGTAATTTTGGATTTCATCCCTTGTCTGACATCTGTTTAATTCGGATTTGATGTATAACTTTAATTTGGTTATTTATGCATTTGATTATTTGAGGTTAAAATTAGTATGTTGTTTTGGGTGTCAGACGCGAGCAGGGCACGTCCCCTTGTGGTCCCTGTGGGATTGGGACGGGTCCTGTCAACCCAAGTTTGTTGCGTAAGGGAGCAACTCGCTACTACAATAAAATGCATTGTTGATCACCACCTTCACCCCTACAAACGGGTCGCCCGACCCAGTTTTAATCCCTTTTCAAATCCAGCTAATTTCAATCGATTTATTGATTTCAATTCATCCAAAACCATTATAAGATACCCAGAAACACAAACTCAAGTTTAGTTCCTCATTATCTTACCTCAAACTAATCAAATTCAATTCAAAATTTTGAAAGGGGCGCATGCTCTATTCTGGGCTCGGACCGTGTTAATTCTTTTCGATTTTGTGATGGTTCAACTCATTTTGATCCTAGAATGCTTAATTGTTAAAACTTGTACCGAAAATTTGGAAATAAAAATACAAAATTACCGTTCTACCCCTATCTAAATATTTAGGTTTGTTTGGCCTTTAGTTGGATTAGTGTGATTTGGATTGGGCATTGTGAGAGATTGTTTTGGGGGCCCACACCCCTAGGCCAAGTCTCAGATTCCGATTTGGTTTTATTAACCATCTAGTTGAGTTCAAGCCCAAGTGTGTTTGGGCCATACTTGCTATGCTTGTAGGTCAAGGTGCGGGTGTGAAGTTGGATATGATTTTTGCTAAGTCCAATTAATTTAAGAACCCATGGTTGATTATTATACCCAAATTGGGTTATGAATCAAGTGAGGACCCATTAGTTGTACTCAATGTTAGCCCATCAACCCAAAACCTATGGACATCTAGATACCTCTAGTTCTCTAATCACTCTCTCTTAGGATACACACACGCCACTCACCCCACACACAAACATCTCCTTCATTTCCCTTGCACGGTGAGCACCCCCAAGAACAGAGATGGCCAGAGCACCCTGACCATAGCTTTTGTGGTACCCACTTCAGCGAGGTGAACCCATTACCAAGCTCAGGCCCATCGTTGACTGCCGTAAACGAACATGGGAGAGACGAGATTTGGTGGAGCCGAGAGCTCGACATATTGTCTCGAGTCCACAGGGTAAGGTTTCAAACTCGTTCCTGGGCAAGCTAGCTATCTAGTGGATTTACTGGTTTAATTGTGTTGGATGCGAGAATCACATTTGAATTGCGAAGGAATAACATGAACTATGGTGGACCTGTGTTGAACCTAGCTCTGACCCTCGTGTGACTCGGTGGATTCCTGAATGAATAAGGTAGAATTTTTTGTTTTGATCACATAATCTACTTATTCACGTTAAGAGAAGCTTGACCATCAAATTGCATGTGGAATTCGGCTGTGAGCGACGTCGATCCGGCTACAACCCGACTTAGACCCGTTTATGATTCACGAGACTTTGAGGATTATCTAGGTAATTTCGAACTCCCTTGTCTAGACTAGTGTAACCAGTTTTTTGAGAGCTCTCTAATGACGATTTTGCATGTTGTTTCCATGTGAGGACCACAGCGGAGTTGAGAGCAGAGTTGACAGTGGTCAAACTCTCCTGTCATAATCGTCAAAGCAGGTAATTTATGGGCCTAGGAATTAGATTTTTGTAACCCTTGCGAGGAGTAGATTCTATTAGACTATGTACATGTTGGATTTTGGGTCAAAATCAAGGGACCTTGTCGGAATCTGGAGATTTTCTGGAAAAAATTCAAGATTCCAACCACTATGACGACATTGACGTCGGTGGTCCAGTCATCTTTACCGGTGAAGCGCTAGCGACGGTGGTGGTCAATGATCAATGGTCAACATTTTACTGACATTAGTCAACCGTTAGTCGTAATGGTTGACTAACGTTAGCCGTAACGGTTGACTAACAGCGTCTAGGGAAATATTCTGTGGAACATTCCAGGAATATTCCTGCATATGTGGGTTGCATGCCTAAAACTGAGCCGTGCGTGTGGACTTGTGAGGGATTGTGGCCGCACGTGGTCAGTGCATGTTTGCTTCTCCTAGTTCATGGCGGCGCGTGGGCCACTTTCCCGAGCCCAGACTGGCGCTTGGCGGCGCATGAGGCCCTTTCCTAACGCACGGTGGCGCATAGGAATACTTCAAATCATTTGGGATCATTTAAGGTGACTTTCCAACCCTAAACTGCTCTTGGAGCTGATTTTCGACTCCCAGAAGTATAGGTACTGTTTTTTCTTTCATGGAAGTATTTAGGTACTTTTTTTATAGGGCTTAGGACACCCCTAAACATGTCAGGGTCCTAGTTTAGTAAGTTTAGGCCATGTTGGGCCACCCTTATGGGGTTTAAGCGGATACATTGAAAAGTAAGTGACTTTGACTTTGGTAAATGGTCTTGTTGGACTAGATCAGACTTGGAGTTTCTGAGTTGTTGGTTTTTTCGGATGACCCGACTCCCCGACTAGTGTGAGTGGACTCCCTTCCCTAAACTAGTTTTATATTATTACTTTACTTGCACGTTTTACGATGATTGTTTTATAATGACTTGAGCATGCAAGATTTATTATGTGATCATGGTGGTATGTGTTTGTGGTGAATGACTTGCTATGCATATTTGTTTATGTTTACATAAGGTGGCATGATATGGTAAATATGAATAATTGCATGTATCGAGTCACATATTGCATTTCATGATATGGTAATGACCGTTCCCACACACAATTTCACCCCTACATAAAGTCAACCAAAACACATAAATATGTGTTTGATTAATATACAAAGTCAGTGAACAATCCCCAATGAGATAAGTGACACTTGTCATTATCTCAATGCATTTAAAGGAATATCACCCACAAAAATTACCAAAATGCCCCTCCTTGCCAAATTACCATATTACCCCTACGTGACCTAGACCAAGAACGAAACCAACCAAACTCCATTTCTAGCTTGCTACCTACCGACATATTCGGGAGGCTGAGACCTTTATAACAGTCTCCTTGAATCGCCTAAATAAGGTCCCAAACAAAAAGTCAATATTTTGACTTTGACCAAAAAAGTCAACCCTTTAACTTAAGGGAAAAATCATCATTTTTTCCTTCCAATTTCATATTTCCTCGAGATTTGGGTCATTACACACTCCAATTTTGAAAATTTCCCTCCCCTAATTTTATCTCATATCTATGACAGAGATCTAAATTATGGTTTGAAATTGGCATTGAAATTTTATCCCAGATTTAACATGAACAATGTTGACTGAAATTGAAGAACCAGACGAAGGGTTGGTGACGACGAGTGGGCGCGAGACAAGATCGAGAGGGCAGAAGTGCATTTGTAATAGAGAGATAGGTGGTTGATCCGATCGGTTAAGGCGGTGTAATATGGAGCGAAGATGATGAAGGAAGGTGTTTGAGCGACGAGAGACTGCGAGATAAGATCGGCAGCGTCGAGGGCCTGAATTGGAAAGTGAAATTCTTGGCTAGTTATGATTGCCCCTTCATCATCTGCATTTATGGTGAAGATGTGACTAAAGGAGTTGATGGCACATTGAAGTTCATTTTTTCCTTCGAAGACGTCGAAGAAGGAACAATCAGAGACTTAACATAGAGAAATGTGGGTTTTTCGGAAAGTACTTTGAGTGGGACCATTCAAAGGCACCCATAGTTGTTAAGCTCTTGAACCACCCATTTTTGGCTAAAATTGATGGGGTTGGACTAGATGAATCATTTGAAGTCGAACCAAATGGCTGGACGCGTCCTTGAAATTGCCTTGGAAATCACATTCGATCCTGATCCCGTCTGATATGTAACGACCCGACCCGTAAATTCGTGACATATGCTATTTTTTTGAGATTTTTCTGGGATTTTTCGAAATTTATTTAGCGGACATGATGACTTTACCCCTAGGGTTAACCTTGGATTTCTAATTGTGGAAAGCGTATTTTTGGAAAGGGGAAAGTTAGGATATTTTGGGTTGATTGGATAAGGTTGGTTTGGATGGGATTCACTCTCATTCTCTCTCCTTTTCCCAGCCAAGCAAACACACATACACACATAAAAAAACATTAAACACCCAATCCTTATATCTTGTTTTTGAGGGATTTTTGGTTAAAACCAACACCAGAAATGAGACCAGGGGACTCCCACGATCCATATGAGGTTAGGGTTGAAGAAAGGAACAGATGGGATTGTACGATGTGGAAGCTTGGAATTGGGCCATAGATTTTAAGGCTAATATCATCAAATCCAGATGAGATTTCTCAATTTTGGTTTCAGTTTTGGAATCCTTGGTTCGAGTAGATGAATTTCCATATAAATGGGATTTCACGATGTGGAAGCTTGGAATTGGGCCAATGATTTTAAGACTAATATCATCAAATCCAGATGAGATTTCTCAATTTTGGTTTCAGTTTTGGAATCCTTGGCTCGAGTAGATGAATTTCCATATAAAGTTGTAAGATTTGGTTGAGAAATAAAGGAGATATGAAGGTTTGAAGATTCGTTTAAAAATGTAGTAATCTGGCTGGCGAGGTGGCAACAATGATAGAGGCACACGACATCGCCAGTCATCTACTCCAGCCAGATGGATAACATCATCGATGAAGTCAAGGATGGCGTCAGAGAGATGTCAATGATGATGTCATCATGATAGTGACACGTGGCATCCTCGCATGTCAAGGACACGTGGTAGGCTAACGTCAGCGCCACGTGGGTGCGTTGGACTGAATTTCGAGGTGAACCCAATTTTTTTCGAAGGGTTTTGACATTTTGAATCTAATGGTGGTCAATTCAGGTCGATCATAAGTCATTTGGTTGGTATTTTTGAGGTTATTCTCCTTAGGATGAGCGTTTGGGACGTGTTTTTGGTTCCGGAGTTTTTGGGGGTTTCTTGTATGGACTTATATGGATTGTTAGTGACCGTCAAATGTGACTTTGATAGGTCAAGACTTCCAGGATGTAAGACCCATGTCTTGAGAATAATGGTAAACAATCCCACATCGCTCAAGGAGGGAAATGTCAAATGCCTTAAAAGTGTGGGCACGTATCTATCTAGCACGAGACCTTTTGCGAGTTCACTGCTTTGGGTTTGGTTGGAACTCCGAAGTTAAGCGAGTTTGGGCTAGTGCAATCTCAGGATGGGTGACCCACTGGAAGTTGCATATGAGTTCCTAGGAACAAAACCGCGAGGGAGTGGGCCTAAAGTAGATAATATCGTACTAGAGAGGTCGGGTCGTGACAATTTGGTATTAGAGTTGGACTCCGACCAGACGTGTGCCTGTGAGAACGCTGGTCCCAAGTGGGGTTATAATTACTCGTCCCGAATTTATGAAATTAATGAAGGATTAATCGAGGATTATCAGACGATTGGGGTAAAATGACGATTTTGCCCCTAAAAATGGTAAAAAGTTAACTTTTAGCTTGGGAGGTCCAATGCATGTGGACCGAGAACTGTTACATAAATCGAGACGGTACGAGTTCATAGATAGGTGGCACGTTGAAATCAAACATCGTACGAGAATATGACGGGTCACAGAAGGTTCCAAGTGCTATTCAAAATTGTACGAATTACAAGAATTTGAATTTTTGTGTTTGAACAGTAGGGCCCAAAATATAATGCGGGGACCAATAGATGAGTGACAAGTGTCACCCATCCATTGATCCACACAAACACATACGTGCATCTACCATTTTGCTTTATTCATTCATTCAAACCCGTACCCATCCCAAAACCCTCATCTTTTTCATGTTTCTGCTTGAGATAGAGAGAGAGAGACAGAATGAGAGGGTGAGACTGAGAGACAGACCAGGATGGTGGTAGGGACGGCAGAGCTACGCAGTGGCCAGAAAACCCAGGTAAACCCGAAACCCTTTTACATTTGAAATTTGGATTTTGATTTTTGGGATGTGAAACTGTGTTCTGAGGCCAAGGTGTGGTTGTACGAGATATTGCGAGTGTGTAGAGGCCAAAATGAACGATGTTGGACGCAGGGAGGAGCCCAAATGAAGGCTTGAGGGTGACCTGTGAAGGTTTGGATTAGATAGGTGAGTTTCTTGTCATTTTTCCTTGATTTTAAGGCCATGGGCATGTTTCCGGGCGAGAGACGAGGAGATTGATGGAAAAATTGTGGATTTTGGTGGTCAGACGAGGGAGAACAGATCGGATCAAGGTTACGGGTCGAATAACCCGATTGCAGAAAAACGAGTCTACCCAAAAGAGGTTGACGATGATGATGTGCCACGTCATCATCTATCAGACCTGTCAGGCCACGTGGCCAACAAGAGGGAGACACGTGGCAGCTGTCAGGTTCAGTTAGTAGTGACGTGGCAGTGCCACGTCATACGTTGTCAGACCACGTGGACTAGTGATATGGTGCCACGTGGCAGTATGTCAGGGATTGTTAGATGACGTGGCTCGTCCAAGTCAGCCAAGTCAGACCACCTAAACTAATGAGGTGGTGCTATGTGGTCGTGTGTCAGAGATGTTAGAGACACGTGTTAAGACACGTGAACCAATAGGATGGTGACACGTGGCACATGTCAGACCTGACAGGTGTTAGACCTATCAGGCTGAAGTCAGAAGATATCGTCAGCGTTGACCATGAAGACGTCAGCGTTAACTTTGCTGGCGTTAGTGTTGACAGTCGCATGAGGGCGCAGAGGCACGAATTTCAAGGTGAGACCAATCTTGTTCAAAATATTTTGATGATTTGAATCCAATGGTGGTGGTTTCAGGTCGATCAGAGGTCGTTTGATAGGTCAAATGGGGGGTTTTTCTCCTCGGGAAATGTGTACGGGGCATGTTGAACGTTCTTAGATGTGTGACGATCTTTGATATAGACTTATATAGATGGTTAGTGACCTTTGAGTATGATTTGGATAGGTCCGGACGTCCCAAAGAGCATGGATTAGCCCCGGAGCGGCTACGACGCGGGTTGCAGACTCGCAGCACGGATGGTTTGTGAGTGGACGTTTATTTTATAAAGATGATGCATGCATAACTATTTTATATGTTTTATGAGCATGATTTGAGATGCATAGATTACATATGACTTAAATGTGATTTGGTTATTACACGTAGTTCGAGATTTCTATTTTTATATGCTATTTGGGCTTCGGCCGAATATTCTACGTGCATGTGTTTTATGTGATTTGACGATTTTGCGGAGAAGCGTGAAACTGAGGATTTAACTAACAGTTTTGAATGATTTCACGGAGATACGTCCTAGTTAATAAGACTTGACTTAGATTACAGTCAAGGAAAATTTTTGAAAGTGATTTTATTCATGCAATGGTCTTCGAAATTAGAAATATCTTTCGGGCGTATGTCCTAGTTGATTTACGGTTTGACTTAAAGTATAGTCAAACGTGATATATATCGAGTTGTGACCCAGTTATGATTCGGGCATGAGACCCAGTTGTGAATTTGATAGAATTCGAGGAATCCTGAATTTATGAAAGATATTTTGGGCATGTGACCCAGTTACAAGCACGAGATCTAGTTGTGGATTTGATATGATTCGAGGAATCCTTGGTTATGTAGTGTCGACAGACGTTGTTATCGGGTTTGCAACCTATTTGATGATATTTCGGGAATGTGACCATATTGATGATGCTCGGGCTTAAGTCTCTGTTGATGATGATATGATTTTGAGTTTAAAGACTCGAATTTTATTAGAGGGCCTCTAGTTATGAATATGTTTCCTTGAAGAGCACTCTGGAGATAATGCTCGCCTCCGAGGTACGGAGAGGTCACAATGCGCCTTTTATTGAGAAGTTAAGAGAGGCGGCAGCTGAGGGAGGCTCAACTCAAGAGCGCGGTATATGAGATCGATCGGTGATATGTTCACGACGATCTGGTGATGGTTGACCGGTGATGTATTCACGGCGACATGTTTAGGATTAGAGCAGTCTTGGAACTTATGGGCACATATTGCTGGGATTGGAATCGTGACTGATGAAATGATATTGAGTTTAAAGACTCGAGAGTTTAAAGACTCGAATTTTAACACCGTGATTTTATTTGGGCTAATATTCCACATGTTTTATATTTGGGTTGAGACCCTATATGATTTCGTTTTGGGTTGAGACCCTAGCGAGGAAATGGCTTTGATTGAGCCATGTTTTCACTAGTTTTGATTTGAAAAGAAACATGACTTGCTGTTGAGAAAGTATTTGAAATACTTGTTTTCTAATTCATGCATGTTTTTATGTGAAGGATATAAATGTCTTTTTATAACTGTTTTTATAAAATGTTATTTTTGTCCACTCACAGCTTTTATGTTTTTGATACCTTTCACGTTGATCACGGATGCGGGCTGTAGGAGAGATCTAGAGATTACATGCCGCCACAGATCCTTGCGTACTCTAGATAACCCCGAGTGGGTTATGGTTTTATCCTTTTTCTGACTCATGGTGTCAGACGAGTGCAGGCACATCCCACGATAATCCAGGGGGATTGGGATGGGTCCTGTCAGGGGTGGATTGTAAGACTCGTGTCTTGGGAAAAACGGTGAACAATCCCACGTCACTAGGGGAGGGAAAGGTGAAGTATCTTATATGTATAGACACGTATCTATCTAATACGAGACCGTCTCAGTGCTCACTGGGTTTGGGTTTGGTTGGAACTCCAAAATTAAGCAAGTTTGGGCTTGTGCAATCCTAAGATGGGTGACCCACTCAGAAGTTGCACTTGAGTTCTCATAAACAAAACTATAAGGTAGTGGACCCAAAACGAACAATATCGTACTAGAAAGCTCTGGTTGTGACACCGGAGGCTTCAAATTAGCTTACGACTCGGGTTTCAAGTGGCATGTGGTACTGTGAGGGGACATTTGTTTTGATAATTATGATGGATGCATATTTACATATTTTCTTGGTTTTATGATATGGTTTGGATGATTTTGAAATGGTTATATTATACGATGTGATTTCTGGATAAATGCTGGATATTTTTTATTTGTATAGATATTTGAATGTGGTTGTATGGACACAAGTTTTACTGAGGGTTTTGAAAACTGGATTTTGAGCTGGTGCCCGGGAGGTAAATATTTTGTGTTGGTGCCGGGGTCAAAAGGTATTTTGGTAAACTATTTTCTAGTAGTGACATCTTAATTTGATTGGATCGCTATATCTAGAGTTGGACTCGACACGTGCCGACAGAGTTGGACTCTACATGATCTGTAGTGTCTACCGATAGTACAGAGGGAATGCCAATTGGACTAGTAACTAGTTGGACCAACAAGACGATGTTTGACTTTATGGCTAGTTGGACTAGCGGCTGGTTGGACTAGCGGGACGAGGTTTGATATTTATTGATTTGTGATGTGTCCATGGGTTTTCAAAAAGGATTTACAACCAGAGTTTTCAGAGAAATATGGGCCAGGGACATTTATGTAATTTCATATGTTTATACATGCATGGTTTTCTAAAACTGAAAGTTAAAGGTTGATTTCAGAAAATGGTTTTTCAAAGTATTATTTTTGTCCACTCACAGTTTTTATTGGCTATGGCACCCTCCAGGCTAATCTCAGGATGTGGGTTGTGTTGAACCTGAGGCACTTCCGTGGGTTTGCACACTCTGTAACCTAAGTAGGGTTTGGTTTTTATTTTGATTCCTGTCTAGTGCTTTGAATATGTAATATTATGCGAATTATATTTGTGCTTTGACACAGGGTTTATCCTTTGTCTAATAAGGGGTATGTAATATATAATTAGACTGTGGGTAATTTGGTAATTTGAGTTGTTTGTGTCAGACGAGAGCAGAGCCTTTCACGGGAATCAAAGGGGATTCTAGGGAGGGTTCTATCAATTTGGTATCAGAGCACTAGGTTGTTTCCTCTAGGGTCGAACATGTGTTTTGTAAGGTATTCTTATTTATAATGTCTGCCTCTTATCATACATTATGCCTCCACAACGATAGCTCTATCATTAACCTGGTAACGAGGATGAGGATAGGGAAGCTAGATGGGGAGATGCTTTAGATCGGCTCGATCAGGCATTGGATGTCGTGATGCATATGGGTAAGATCCTCTGGGGGGTCGAATATCGAGAGGGCTCAACGGCTTTGATCCATTTATGTTGTTGGTGGATCGGGTCCTGGGGTGGCCGATTAGTGGATTTCACGCTTCGAGCAGATCTTTCGAGTGAAGGATTGCCCTCCTGAGCATATGGTTTGAATAACGGTATTCTTCTTTGATGGGTCTCATAGGTATGGTGGCAGACGTTGTTATCCACGAGTTTGTATGAGACGATCAAGACTTAGGTGACGTTCAAGGAATGTTTCTAGTAACACTTTTATCCCCAGTCTTATCGGGATACCAGGGAGGCGGCTTTCCTGCGTCTGGAGCAGGGGGACATGACAATTGCTCAGTATGAGCAGAGATTTCTGGATTTGGCCCGGTCGCACAGGGCGCGGTGGACACTGAGGAGACGAGGGTTCATCGGTTCATGTTGGGCCTTCAGAATGAGATTTGAACTATAGTGCTAGCTGAAGGATTGACCACACTTCAGGCTCTGTCGGATGTGGCATCTCAAGTGGAGATGAGCTTGATAGAATTTCACAACGACCTGGTGGTTCTGGATGACGTCGAGGGCGTCAAGAGGATTCGTTTACCTAGGGAGCTCCGAAATGGGCTGTTTCTACTTTTGGTTCTTCTTGTGGGAATCGTAGGGGTTCTAGTGACCAAGGGTGTGGTCAGGGTGGATGGGATGCTCAAAGTAGCGGTGAAGCTTTTTTCTACTGTGGAGAGTTCAGGCATTTCAAGTGGGAGTGTCCATATCACATGGAAGATGGTGCTACTAGTTAGGGTACGACATGGCAGGGTCAGCAGGTGACACCTTTTTCGACTGTAGCATCAAGGAGTTTGGTTTGGGAGCTGGTAGACCAAGTGGTAGCCAGAAGGGACGCAGTGGGACCGCAGGTGGGCGAGAACGTGTTTTTGTGGCTATGTAGACAGGTACATTTTTTTAACTAGTTTGGTGGCTTGAGTACTAGTTGGGTCTGGGGTGGTACTTCTTGGTTGATGTCGATTGGTTGACCTTTGGGGTTAGCCAGGATGACTTGGAGAAGATTTTGGGCTTAGAGAATAATGTGCATAGTTATTAATGTGCATATATGTTAGAAATGTGTAATCTCCTCGATGGGTGAAAATTTTGAGTCGATGTCTCCAATCCAGGTTTGTTTATCAAATTCATTGAAACTGTGTCCAAGGAAGCCACATTTAAGTGTGATATTTTCAACAAGAGTGTAGATGGGACGAAGTGGACGACGACAATGATGATGTGGAGAAACAAGGAAAGGTAAATATAAATGCACTACGCCAAATTTGGTCATGATGCTGACCAACTTTAGGGGGGTTAAAACCGAAGTATTGGGACATGATGCTGTTTCTATAGGAATTCACTTCGATTTTTAACTGAAGTGTATTCCCCATACAACATCAGTTTTTACTAATATATGATGCTTATGATCCTTCTAAATGGACTAAATGCGTTGACTTCCAATATCTAATGTACACAATAGCATCCGTTTTTTCATAACTGATGCTTTACATTCACAATGGCATCAGTCTCTTTATAAAAAATGATGCTATATTATTGTTATAGTTTCACCATCTATATTTAAGATGATGCTAATTTTTCCTTAAGGCTTCAAATATTACATAAATGCAGATGTTATTATAAACTATTAGTATCAGTTATTTAAAATTTTTTTGTAGCTTTTTTGTTTATTTGGCATCACCTTTCATTTATTCCCTAGTTTTAAGAAGACTAAAAAAGCAGCAATAATTATATAAATGTGTAAGAGCAAACTTTAATTCATGTCGTTAACTAAATAAATATTGTGCTTACAATTTCATGACACTACAAATAATTATCAAATTCAACATATCAATTCTAAGTGAGGGCTGCTCATTTAATGATTTTGGCTCCTCACTTCACGTGTCCATGTTAGAAATTTGCTAAATCCTCAAAACATTAATGAAAACCAAAGGCAAAATTAGAAATTCAAATAGAGCCCAAGATGTCAAACCCACTCCCTGACTTGTTCTGCCCATTCACTTCAAACATCATTTAGGGTATATTTTTCTCTGCATAAACTATTGCTTCTTCATGTTCATCTTAGAAATTCTACATAATAAAAAGATAAACGATCAGTACAATGCTAAATAACTAGTAAAATAAACAATGGTCGAGGGTCGGAGGTTTCCCTGGTACTAAAGCCTTGGTAAATGTAAAAGCAATTAAAGTAGCTGAACTTTCCATTAAATTGAAACAAGTTCTTGGTACATGCGCACCATTATTAGGAAATATTGAAATTGGGTCTACTACTTACCAAAGAAATTGAAGCATGAGTTATCTACAAAACATCTCCACACAAGTAGCACAAGATCCATCAATACAATATAATATGCATATTAAAATCTATACCTAAAGAAGTACTGCTACCTCTGTCTAATTAATACCTCTCTAGAACAACAAAATGATTCTTGTGCATGAACAAAGAATAATAATTTATGTCGTTATCCAAAAATAATAATCTTCAATCAACACGTAAAATCGTATTCTTTTCACCCAAAAATTAATACTATATATATAAGCTAAAAATCTCATAACAGCAAACAAGAATAGCAAAAAACCTCACAACAGTCAGCAAAAAAAAAACCCTCATATATAGCATGCCATACTTGGTTCGAACGCGACAATCAAATGTAGCAATCACTCTGATGAGAAGTGTAACCAAATTCCTATTGACAATAATATTTCCACCAAAGTTGTGACATAGTTTGATTTTTCACACATCATTTCCTCATCTAATTCTAACAGAATAAATGATTTTGAAAAATACAGTAGGAGTAAAGGAAACAAGAAGGCAGAGGAAGAGAATCAATTACCAGACTCACCAACAGCAAGCACTCAAACCTGCCACAAGGCGTTCCATAACCGTTTTGCTCTTTGTTCTCCCTTTCATGATCCCTCAAGAAATGTTGTCCTCCAAGATTTTTCAAATCGGATTCACCTCAAAATGCGACCAAAATCATTGGCCCAACTCCTTTTATCACATATCCGAGAATCCAAACCCACAAGTCAAGTCCCATCAAACAAACACAAAAACGAACAATTTCTCCAAATGGGTACCCTCAATTCTAATCTAAATTCCATTTTACATCACGACCAAGCTAAGGTGAACGGTGCAAACATGAAACCCAGAAAAGTAATACAATTTAGTAAAAGAAAAGAAACAAAAAGAGTCTCAGACATCCAAGGAAGGATAAAAGCAACATATGCTCTCAAGCGCGGCGAAAGGCGAAAGCATTTAGGCGGCCACTGGGAATGTTTTTGAGAAACAAGCTGGCTTTGGATTTATCATCATTGGCCACTAATACATACATCAAATTCAAAATAATCACAGTGTATAATTAACTAAACACATGAATTTGAAACACAACTAGGACCGAAACCACCTAAGAAGCATACAAAGCTAAAAGGGAGAAAGAAGAAGAGAATACAAGTGAGAGTTAATTTATACAAGAGGAAACCAATACCATCAACAGCATCCATTTCGACATCTTCCAAGGTTATTAGGATTTTTCCAAAGCCTCATTCTAATCCTGATGGTTCAGGAAGTGACAATAATCGACGAACGGCTGTCGTTGATTGAAGAGAAGAAATCGAAGGTCGTGATGAAGTTTACGTCTACTGAGAGAGGGACAAATCGAGCTTACGGTCTTTGTCGTCGATAGAGCTTACGGTCTTTGTCATCGTCCGGCTCTGTGAAACTCCTTCTCGATCCCTACACACAATAACGAAGATCAAACGGTGTTAAGGTTAAATCCTGAGGGGGTGGTTCAACCGAAAACGCTTCGATGCTTAAGTCAGTTTTCTGTGAGAGAATAAACCGACAGAGTGTTTGCAGGAGTTTTTCATTACCTTTAGAAGTGAAATGATGTCTTCTATTTATAGTGAATCCTTGAGGGTCACCGGAGCGTCTGATTGGTTGAAGGGGAAATTATTAAAGGGGAAATTATTAAATAAGTGATTGTACCGAGTGTAATCACTTATTTATTAATGGATAAATAATTTGCTGGGAATTTATTTATTATCGACATTGATCTGATTAATTAATATATTTAGCTGGTAAATATATTAAATTAATGCGGAGACCGTTAAATGTTGATGTCAATTTTACCAAGGGTAATATCGGCATCAAGGTAATTGTTGGCCACGTGGCGGGTCCAGAATATTCCGACAATTTATGGTTCCAAAAATGCCCCCACATCGCTTAGGAATTCAGGGAATCCTAAGAGATGTAGTCTCCTTGTGGTTCCAGTAAATCACGTCTTAATATTTCGTATAGGAGTAGGATTCCCTTTTCCCGGATGTAGCTGGAGACTGACTTTGATGTGGTCCCAAAAAGGAATTTTCTGGGCTTGAAGTCCTGCTTTGAGTTGGTTTTGCAAGCCCAATTAACTATTAGGGTTTGTATGTTTTTCTTTATTTAAATGAGAGCATGTGACTCTTATTTTCATAAAGAAAAATAAACCCTAATATTGTTTTATTGTTGAAGGAAGTTGAGGTGTGAGGCGCGAGGTGCAGCAGGGTACGAGGCGCGAGGTGCATCAGGGTGCGAGGCGCGAGGTGCAGTAGAGTGCGACACGAGGTGCGACGCGAGGTGCAGCAGGGTGCAAGGCGCGAGGTGCAGCAGCGCGAGGTGCAGCAGGGTGCGAGGCGTGAGGTGCAGCAGGGTGCGACGCGAGGTGCATCAGAGTGCAACTACAAGGCGAGACATGCTGCGAGTGCGAGGCCAGCAATGCTGCAAGTGCGAGGCGATGAATGCTGCAAGTGCGAGGCGATGAATGCTGCAAGTGCGAGGCTATGCATGGTGCAACTACAAGGCAAGATGTGCAAGTGCGAGGCGAGGAGTCCCATCACTTGGAGTGCGACGTGTCACAACCCAGCATGAGACTTGTTCCAGATGCAAGGCAATGTGTGTTGCAGCTGCAAGGCAAGATGTGCTTCATCTTCGAAGCAAGGCTTCCCGTGACGCGAGGCGAAAGTGCATGTAGTGTCACGAAGTGACTGAAACCTTCCAAGGTTTTGCTTTGGATGACAGATGACCTTCTAGAGACTCGATCTTCAAGGCTTTGTTGAGCTCAAGATGTAGTGGTAACAAGGTGGAGCATGGAGGATCGATCATGCCCCCTGCAATGCTCGAGACGTTGCACATCATCACCTAATGGAAGGAGAAGAGCTTGGAGATGCCATCTATGCCAAGTAGGCGATGTTGAGGAGGTTGCCCCCATTTTTTGGAGAAGTTCATGGACAATGTGTCACTTGAAGTCCAAGATGAGATGATTGAAGGCCTCCAAGGCTTGCTCATGGGTTGACGGAGAGACTCTGAGGTCGTGCAATTCCTGGTGATGAGCTTCATGATCCTTCTTGGCCCGTGGCTTGATCTTAGCATTGAATATATGTTTGAGCATTCAACTTGTGAATTGCCAACTTCTTTAATTTTCATTAATAGAAGCCTTCCACTTTTTTTTTGGGTGTTTTGTGATTTTCGGCAGATTTGACCTTTGTGTAGTAAATTTGGTCTTCTGACTTCGTTTGAACTCCGAATTGAGTGCTGTTGGTGGGGTTGGAAAGCTGAATTCCATACCCTTCTAAATCCGTCGACCTCATGTCAGGGTGACCAGAATTCAGTGGTCTATGACGGAATGAATCTCGTACTCGTGAGCTGGTACGTGCAGTTGACCTTAGTGTACAAAAACGTTCGCTGGGAACTCGTCACAACTCGGAATTGAGTGAGATCAATAGCGTTGGAAAGCTGACTTCCATAGCTTTCTAAATCCGTCGACCGCATGTCAGGGTGATCAAAATTCAGTGGTTTATGACTGAATGAATCGCGTACTCGTAAGCTGGTACGTGCAGCTGACCTTCGCGTACAAAAACATTCTCTGGGAACTCGTAACAACTCGGAATTGAGTGAGGTCAACGTTGTGGGAAAGCTGACTTCCGTATCGTTTTAGGGCCATCAAGTTCATGTCAGGGTGAGCAAAATTGAGTGAGATATAATCGAATGAATTTCGATCCCGTGCACTGAAATGCAGAATTGGATTTCGCATGTTAAAGCCCCTTGTTTGTCATGGCCTGGTGGTTGCCCCTCTTGGTGGGGTTGGAAGCATTTTTTTTAGTAGCTTTCCGACTCCAACAGGTCAAGTTCTTGGATGGTTCCATGTGCCTCACTGAGACGAGCCTTGAGCGCTTCGCATGGTGAAGTCGTGGAGTGGTCCGCATGGTGAGGACTTCGAGTGCTTCATATGGCGAAGGCTTGGAGTGCCTCGCATGGTGTGAAGTTCATCGCATGGCGAAGGCTTAGTGTGCTTCACGGGACGAAGGCTTGAAGTACTTCGCGGGGTGGAGATTTAGAGTGCTTCAAGGGGCAAAGGCTTAGAGTGCTTCACGTGGCGAAGGCTTGGAGTGCTTCGCATGACGAAGGCTTGGAGTACTTCGCATGGCGAAGACTTAGAGTGCTTCGTGGAGCGAAGGCTTAGAGTGCTTCGAGTAGCGAAGGCTTGGGGTGCTTCGCGGGGTGAAGGCTTGGAGTGCTTCGCATGAGAAATGCTTGGAGTGCTTCGCATGGCGAAGACTCGGGTGCTTTGCATGGCAAAGGCTTGGAGTGCTTCGCGGGGCGAAGACTTAGAGTGCTTCGCAGGGCAAAGACTTGGAGTGCTTCGCGTGGCGAAGACTCGGGTGCTTTGCATGGCGAAGGCTTAAAGTGCTTCGCGGGGCGAAGGCTTGGAGTGCTTCGCGTGGCGAAGGCTTGGAGTGCTTTGCATGACGAAGGCTTGGAGTGCTTCGCATGGCGAAGACTCGGGTGCTTTGCATGGCAAAGGCTTGGAGTGCTTCGCGGGGCGAAGACTTAGAGTGCTTCACGGGCCAAAGGCTTGGAGTGCTTCGTGTGGCGAAGACTCAGGTGCTTTGCATGGCGAAGGCTTAAAGTGCTTCGTGGGGCGAAGGCTTGGAGTGCTTTGCGTGGAAAATGCTTGGAGTGCTTCACATGACGAAGGCTTGGAGTGCTTTGCATGGCGAAGACTCGGGTGCTTTGCATGGCGAAGACTCGGGTGCTTTGCATGGCGAAGACTCGGGTGCTTTGCATGGCAAAGACTCGGGTGCTTTGCATGGCGAAGACTCGGGTGCTTTGCATGGCAAAGGCTTGGATGATAAGAGAATTTCATTGGACGTTGAAACGAAACATCTTGAATCTTATTGAAAGATGTTATGAGAACAAAGTAGGCATTGAGCTGAATTTTAATCACAAAATTTGTGCCTTTGATGATGACTTGGTCACTGATTCAGTTTCCTGGTTATCCCCTGCAATTCGAATTCGACAATGATGGTGTCCACACGGATCATCTTTTATGTGGGTTCCTGGGGGTCTTTGTTTCCGAGACGGTCCATTGCCTTTTTTCTGACGTACTCGGTACAGTGTCCTTCATTCAAGAGATCTTGGAGGTATCTTTCGAAAGTCTGGCAAGAGCTTATGTCGTGTCCATAACAATTGTGATAGGCACACCATTTTGTCTTGTCGGCCCTCTCCTGGTTGCCTTTGATGGGAGCTGGTCTTTTGAACCACGGTTTTTCCTTTATCCGATTATATATTTGGAGTAAAGGTACCGAAAACTGTGTGTTTGGCTTCGCACCCACGAACGTGTTGGATGACGGGTTCCCTTTTCGCTTGTTGGCTTTCTCGACTGAGTTCCCGCTGTGGGCATCATCCTTTGGCTGCGCAAACGCCTTTGTGGGATGTCCATCTTTCTCAACGTGGTTGGCAGCATGTGAGGCGTTTTTCTCGTCCTCCTAGCATGCATGTCGCTCCTCCAGGGTCAGTATCTTAGTGAGACTTCGGGCGTTGCTCGTGACGATGTCTCCGTAGAGCTGGCTCTCCCGTGGTAGGCCTTGCTTAAATGCCATGGTTGCGACGAGATCGCTGCAACCAACGATGCGGGACTTTTCTTCGCAAAACCTCCGGATGTATTGCCGCAAGGTTTCCTTAGACCTTCTTCGGATGGTGAACACCGTTTGATCGAAAAGGGACACATGTTCGAATTTTACGTTCAAATCCCAAATCACACTCACAAATCATAATCAAAACACATCAAAACATGATACGTACAAATCATATAAAATCATCCACCAAACCATCATCAAAGTATAACATAAATCGTATTCTCGAAATACGTGCAATTACGTATTGTATATTGAAATGCGTGTAAATACGGAAGTCGTAAGTACCATAATCATAAGCATATAAATCATAGATAGAAAGCATAGAAAACAATTATGCATGCATTGCAATTTAGAAAGCAAAGTTCACTCACACATAGTCCAAACGGCCCACTTCCGAGCTGCATGTTTTTCCGTAAATTCCGGAAATCATAATTCCTGTCCAAAACCATTATCGAGGGTCACGACCACTTCAATATACTTCATATAATTTTCCCCATTTTTTCCGGGATTTAAATACGTATTTTAAACGTATACGAAAACTTCGGATAAACTGAACATTATCGAAACGATATCCGATTTCCTTGAAACTAGTGCCAAAATGTTCGTTACATTAAAAGAAGTAAGTTTCATGTTGAACTCACCTCGAGATTCGGTCTCACGCGCCGTCGTGAATGGCTGCGCGTGAAGCTCACCCGCTGCCGTGAGTGGCTGCGCGTGAAGCTCACGCGCCAGCTACAATATGGGGTTACTGTTCATCGTCCCAACCCGTTTCCTCTTTCAAACAGGTCTGCAACCCGCATGTTGACCCGGTTCAATTCCCATCAATCCTACATCATTTCTTTCAATTCAATCATCGATCACCATCGTTTAATCCTTAATTAGAAGTCTATGATTTCAATTACACCAACACTTACCTCAATCCTTCAAATCGAACTCGCCTTTTCGAAGAACATCTGAGCACTGTTCATTCATCAAATTTCATCAATTTCCATTGTTTTTCTTCAATTGATCTAGTCGAAAGCTTCATATGACTATCATAAACTTGTTTTCAATCTCAATTGAATCGTCCAACGCCTCCAAATACACAACCAACCTTCGAATTTTTTAGGAGCCGAGGTACTTCGTTCACGGCCAAAACGACCACATTTTCCTTCGTTTTTGAAGTCATTTGAGTCGTCTGGGTTCCAGAGAGCTAATTCTAAGCTCCATTGCAGTCATAAACATCCATAATTGGAAATTCGACTATTGATCACATTCAATTTTGATAGTGGGATTTCGGGTTTTACAATAACTCTCTCTCTGGTTTTTCCTGTTTGCCTCCTCTCTGTAACTCTAATCTTCTCCCAGTTAATCTAATTATCCAGTGATTCAGACGGTTGGGCGGTGGATTCTTGATCAATCATATATGCTCTGTTTTTCAAACAATACACACACGATGCACACTCCACCTCCTGCTAATTAGTGCCACTAATTGCTTCATCAAAGTGACAGATGTCACTGCCTAACTTTAGGTACGGCCGAAGCAACCATTCAACCGTCCAATCCAAATTACCATTTTGCCCTTACTTTAACAAATTGCCAAAATGCCCTTCACACTTCTAGGTTCGTAACTTGGTCGTCCGAACTCTGATTGACGCTTGCCGCCTGTCTACGGACTCAGCGTCTCGAGACCTACCCAACGATCTTCAAATTACGTGAAAATCTCATGTCGTTTGAAAAGTCAACAAATTGCCCCTTTTTTAATCAAATTACCAAATTACCCTTGAACTTCCGAACATTATAATTTTCTCCTCGAATGTCGGAATCAGAAGTGCCACATGTTTATGAACTCGTGATGTCCCGAACTACGTCACAGTCATCGGTCAAAGTCCGTTTAACCGTTAGAACCAAAAGTCAACCGTTCGCCCAATTCCAAGGGCAAAATCGTCATTTTCTTCAAATTTTCCAAAATTCCCTTTTTCGAATTTTCGGGTAGCCACAATGCATATTTTATATTAGTTCACTAATCTCCCAGCAACATGCAAGCACAATCGCTAGTTCTACTTTAACATTAGTTCAAAGACAATAATCAATATTATAATGCACTACTTCTTGGCATTAACAAATTTCTTAACTTACACGAGACATCAAAACCAAGTTCCAAACGGTGCTAGGTGCTCCCAAGGCGTTAGATAAGGGCCTAGCAGCTAGGCGGTTATGCGGTTTTTTTAGGAAAAAAATTTAATAAATTATGTACTACATATTTACACATACATAAATATATATATATATACTATATAATTTATTTCAAACACACTGAGAGATTAAAAAAAATAAAGACTAAAAAAATCCAAAACTAAACAAACCAAAACTCAATATGTCTACAAATATAAATTCAATATGTTAAATTTAATATATTTACAAACCCAAAGAGATTGAAGTCCAAACCTAAAGAGACTGAAGTCCAAACCCAATAAGACATTTGTTTAGTTTATTAATAATAATAATGAGTAATACATTAATACTAGGCACTAGCAATTAATAATACAAACTCAATACTAACCTCCTCATCTTTATTCACTCGTCAATTCGGCTACCCACATCACCCTCATTTGTATCCACTCCTTATCTCATTTATGTTCTATTTCTCTCCGACAAATGGAAACCCAATAAATCGAACACGAAAATGAGTCTCTCTCCAATCTCTTCCCCTATCTTTCTCCCTCATCTCTCATCTCTCTCACTTTCTCCCTCATCTCTCTTCGCTGGTTCCTTGGTTCAAACTGTGATTAAAAGGGCCATGATCGAAGTTGCGAAATGTGTTGTTCTCTAGTTCACCGTCTCAACCACATTTCAAGTCGAGAGATACATGCAATAGAAGAGAGTGTGACATTTAATTCGAGTGCGAGTGTGAGGATTTGAGACTTTGACTTTGAATCTGATTAGAGGCGAATTCGTGGCTGCTAGGCGAAGCAGACTTTGAGCTCAGGACTTCGTAAATGGTAGGTAATGGGTATTAAGTAGTCCATGAGTTTGATACTCTGATTTGGGTATTAGATATTTGGGTTGGTTAGTCTGAGTCTAGGCCTCGCGAAGTCACGAATGTATTGTTTATGTTTGAACTTTGAATTTGATTGTTTGTTTTGAATTTATAATTGTGAATTTATGAATGATATTGTGAACATAGGATAGTATGGATTCACAATTGAATTGGGTAACATTGTGATTGTGAGCATATGATTTTTCATTTGAATTTGATGTTCATGTATAAATGTATAGAACTAATTTTGATTCATATGTAATCAGTTTGAGTCTGATTTAATGGATTGCAATATTTTTTTAATCACCAAACCGCCCATCCTGCCATAGCCGCCCAGCTCGCCTAGGCCACATAGGCGCCGCGTAATTCGGCAGCCGCCTATAACTATTGTATAGGCATTATTTACAGCGACACCCCTATGCCTAGCCCGCCGTTTTGAACATTGATAAATAAAAACGCATACTAATTAAATATATATCACACTAAAACTAAAACTAAAAATAAAAACAAAACAATTATTGTAATGAAAAATTGACAGGACCTATCCCAATCACCCCGGGATTAGTGCGGGATGACCCTACTCCCATTTGACACGAAGTGTCAGACAAGGGATATTTCCGACCTTTGCCTTCCCGGGCCATCAGAGTACGCCAGGATCCGGAGGAGGTATGTGATATCTCGGTCTCTCCTATAGTCCACATCTGACGTCAACCTGAAGGGCAGTCAAAACATTAAAAGCTGTGAGTGGACAAAACAAGAATTTATAAAAACATTTCATAGGAAGACATTTGTACCCTTCACTAAAAGGCATGTATGCATTCGAAAACCGTTTAACCAAAGAAACCATATGTGGGACTAAGCCCAAAACCATAATGAAATAGACCAAATCCATAAGGGACTTGGCCCAAATCCATAAGGGACTTGGCCCAAATCATAAGAAACCAACCATAAGGGCCACTGCCCAAAACCTGTGTAAACACACATAATATATCATATCATATAGCATACATCATATATACATATAATTCACACAACCAATCCTATCACGATTTCCAAAGCTACGCGCGTGCTACCTGGGGTCTCAAACCCAAGTCTTTTCAAAGACAAAGTCAATGTCCGCAGACCACTGACCCTACCCGAGGTTATAGTAACCAGCCTTCCTGAGAGTAAGGAACCCAACGGGGGCAACTCCCAGTCATTCGGTGCTCCGTGACTACTCCGGGGTCCACCCAAACCAACGACCCTCCCCGGAGGAGATAGAACAAGTAAAGGAAGGTATATGAACATATATATACATAACATAAACATTCATGCCCGGTTCCCCCGAACCGTCATGATCCATTCCATTATATTCATATACATATAGACAACATCCTTCATGACCGGTTCCCATAAACCGTCATGTACCACAATGACCTGACAAAGGTTCATGCCAGTTCCCATAAACCGTCATGAACCACAATGACCTTTCCAGAGTTCATGCCGGTTCCCATAAACCGTCATGAACTTGGAAATCCATCTAGGGTCCCTGACCCGAAATCATCAGTGTAAAACAACTGGGTCTCGTGCCCGAACATATGACTCAACTGGGCATCCTGCCCGATATCTAAGCGTCAGTCACGACTCCGATCATAGTGATGCGTGCAACCATCCATCTAGGACTGCCCTCAATCCTGGTCTGTCGCAGTGAACGTATCAATCGACACGACCACCACAAGATCATGGTGCACTCATATCTGATCGATATCCTGAACCGTCCGAACTCCGAAGTCGAGCCTCCCCAGGCTACCCGACAACGAATCGTGCATCGCGACCTCTTCGGAAGGAACACATCCCAAACCGGAGGCGAGCGTCGTATCGTCGATCGTCGTGCACATAGCACCTGCCACGACCACGATTTAGACCCGAAGGTCGTAAATAGTATCATATGGCCGAGACCAAACCAAATGGGTCTCATACCCGAGTTTATCCATTTAGAAATCCAAAATCTTTTCATTTAAACCAATAAAGAATTACAGACCCGTATAGGCACCGTATAGGTTGAAACCTCGAAATACGTGCCTATACGTAACCACACGTCCAAAGGCACTCATGGCATCTCAAACAAGTATTTAAAACATATAATAAACATTTATGCATGCACCAATTTAGAAAACAAGATCCATTCACAGACCGTCCGAGTTGCCGCCTCGATTTGCGTGACATAGGTTCACCCGAGCCAATCACTGTAGCGGGACTCCCAAACCTGTCCAAATCGTAATAGAAGGTTACTAACTACTTAATTAACCTCCTACCAAAGCCCCGTAATTTTCTCGAACTTTTAACTATTTTTAAACCGGTCCTAAACCTTCTGATGCCCAGAAGCATATCGAGACGGTGTCCGATCGACACGAACCCAGCCCAAAATGTTCGTTACATTGTATAGAAGATTTCAAATGTTGAACACTTCCCCAAATTATGGACCACGCCCCCCTAGAAGGTCCAAAACACTATTCATCATCTCCTACATTGAGCTGAACCGGGTTACTGTTTACAGGTACTGTTCACCCGTCTTCAACTTCGGTTTTCTCTGGTTTTTCGGATAGATTTTAGGTCCATTTCATCTCCATTTAATTCTAAGATCATCCTAATCCTATTTCCTGTCATTTAGACATAGAAACCCGAGCAAAAACCACCCAAAACCGTGCCTTTCCGATCAGCCATGGTGGCCGGATTTTCCCCCGCCGTTCACGGCCATTTCTGGCCATCCCAAGCCTCAAAACCAATCCCATTAATCTCCTAGGGTCCCCAGAAACCTTACCCAATTAATGAAAATCACCCAAACTCTTTAAAACTAAATCTCCAATTATTGAACATTTTCTTACCTCAAGGGTCGACTCCGCCGTGTCCTCCGTCGTCCACAGCCGTGGACCTCCGTTCCTTGTCACACTCAACCCCTCATACTCCCTCACTCACGGTCATGTTCAGCTCATAGGGTCATGGTGGTATGTGTGGGTTGTGTGTTTTGAAGAAAATGGAGAAATGGAGAAAATGGTTGGTTTCGGGTTTGAAGATGAAGAAGAATGAAGTGATGATGTTTGATGGCTGATGAGAGAAGAGAAATGGAGGGTGAGGATTTGAGAGATTAAAATAGAATGGAGGGCTAGGATTGAAAGTTGTTAAGATTTTTTTATAAAATAATCCAAATATTATTATTTAATTAAACTAGATCCACATTTTAGGGGTTTGGACCAATGGGATGAGTGACACTTGTCACTCGTCCATGGGACCCACCTAAAATATCTAGCCCAATCAGATTTTTCCAAATTATCCCGTCTCGAAGTACGTGCATAGTGAAATCGAACTTCCGTGACCTATAACTTCCCCGTTCGAAGTCCGATTTCAGCATGCCGCCTGTCTATGGATTCGTATCGTCCTTATCTACGTAATAGTCCTCGACCCTCGGCCAACGGACCTCTCGGTCAAAAAGTCAACATTTGCTCCTTTTTAACCAAAATTACCAAAATGACCTTAAACTTCCGAACGTCGTAACTTCTTCCTCGAACGTCGGAATTGAACGTGCCACCTGTCGATGAACTCGTGACGTCACAAACTACGTCACGGTTATTGGTCAAAGCCCATTTGACCGTCCAAATGAAAAGTCAACGTTTTACCCACTACTAGGGGCAAAATGGTCATTTCGCATCGTTCGTCCGATTTCGCCTAACTAATCACGGATTAACTTCACTAATCATGATTATTCACTAATCTAATCCTGGAATTCGGGACGGGTCGTTACAACCTTCCCTCCTTAATTAATTTCATCCTCGAAATTCCAACTGACCTAATGCCAATCGTTCTTCCCTCCTTAATTTAGTTCCGTTCTCGAAACTCCAACTATCCTGATTCCACATCCACCTCGTGGAAGTAATACGATCTCACGACACGTGTACACTCGTACGCCCACTAACCATAATAATACTTACTCGTCTACAGCCAGACGTACCACTAACACTCTCGTCGTCCCGACTACATTCGACCACGTCGAATGATGGTAACCACACGTTCCGAATTGACACCACTTGTAAAATCTACCAAGTCACTGACACAAACACTCGAAGGTTCCCTTCTTTAATTACCAATCTATCCTGACGTCAGCTTCCGCTGGGAATCATCAGACCTCACACAACGATCCACGCTGACACCTCCTACAACTGACACTATACTCACTCGTGGTTACACTAACCACCAACTTACTCAACTTGAGTATACACTTACCAACATTTCATTCTACTTGTGTGTAACTGGACCCATCCAGAAATACTATGACCCAATGCATAGTATCCAACGTCCAGCCCACAACCCCGACTAATCTGATGGTATCAGAACCAATCCGACTACCAACACGCTCACCATCATACCACTGGTATAACCTATATACCATCACCAGACACGACAAGTCTGCCCAGTATCATACCTCGAACTACGTACAAGGTACGTACATCTACCCATCAATCAGCCTACACCCATCATGGTTGTAGCCAATCACGTTTCAATTATGTAGTTCACTTGTCCAATCCAGCATTAGTCAGATCGAAACTCCAACCCATTATTCATTTCCGAATCCGAATCCGAATCCGCAATTTCGTAAGAAATCTCGAATCCAAACCCAGAAATCATATCCATAATCATGTCCAAATTCGAATCCGAAAGCATCATTCCATAAACCGGCATTAGGAATGACCGTTCCGAACCCAAATCCATAAAAGAAAATTCACAGTCAAGCTCTAGAATCAAATCCTGAATCGTCACCCAGAATCCGATTCCAAAACCCAAATCCAGAAATCTTCTTTCAAGTTCCAAAATCAAATCCTGAATCGTCATCCAGTAATCTGATTCCAAAACTCGAAATATCGTTCACGTCTACCGAGACGCATCAAAATCGAACCTCTCGGTTACCTGCTCAACCGATTACCACATTACCATCGATTGACTTCATAGGGAAGCCAATCACAACATACGTACATCCAAAGCTAACCAAATCCGACCTCGTCGGACAACTACTCACCTGAGTAATATACCAAATGGGATTTACCTCTAAAAGAAGTTCAGTCCTATCATGCTCCACTCAACATCCAAGTAAAAGCGATAAACTTTCCAACTATCTGGATCATCAAATCACCATCCAGATCCATCACTACGTCACCCGACCATAAACGTCACGATCCAACATCGTCTGCCACCAAGCAGAAAATGAGAAATCTCATTCACCTAACTTCGATATACTCAATTCCACCTGATGACCCAAGATAAATCCCGGGTTCACCAACCAATACACGACCAGTGTACTAGTGGCAACCAACAACATCTACATCATCAACATCATCTCCCATCATCTACCACGGTAGAACCTGAGAAGTCACCTTAATGACTCTGAAATACCCAATACCAATGCGGAAAACCCGCACTCCTTGTGTCACCTCAATTACAACCTCTCGATTCTGAAATTCCAATCATATCGGAACCGACACACTAGGACATCAACCATGCGACCATAACGAGTCAAACTCACTACCAAGTTCGACTGTCAGTTTACACCGTTTATGTAGATACACTCATTCCGAGTGGAATTCACGCAACTCAAGGTTAAACCTTGTATACTATTTACGAATGTGCCTAAACGGCATCCAACACTCGTATCTCGTACCTCGAGTCTCAACTACTGCTGGATCCAATCCAGTCTATCACCATCCGTGATCCACTCCCGAACCACAGATACCGAACATATACCTATTTCGATGGAGTCACATCCCGACTCGTAACTCATCATCATCACAATCACTGGCACCGGCACCAGCACCAGCGCTAGTACCTGCACCAACGCACTATCACCTGCACTAGTATCAGTACACATGCATCCACACTAGTAGCAGCACACTAACACCAGTATCAGTATTAGCATCGGCACACAGACATCAGTATCAGTATAAACACCCCGTGTGCAAACTGACAACCCTGGATCTCCGCTCATACCGAGCGATGACCCCATACCTCTCCTCATATTGGAGAAACTCTGCCTCCATCGTACCCAACAACTCTGGGTACAATCACCCTGACAACTCATACGAGAAAAGGAAACGTCCCATGAACGTCCCTGATTCCCAACAACCATAACTACAACCACACTCGGTAGTCGTGCCTGCCACAGACTCGTGCAGACCTAACCACCAGGCATCGCTATCGAAACTCTGCATCCAACGGAATGAATCGACCGTACAACTATTATGTATCCCACTCAGGGATTCCATCGACAAGTACCAACCCTGGTAATGTAACGACCCGTCCCGGGAATTAAGGTTAAGACAGTGATTAAGGTGAGATAAGTAAATTTAATTGGGGGTTAGTTGGTTCTGATAAGGTCGTTAGGGTAGAATGACGATTTTGCCCCTAGTTCGGGCAAAAAGTTGACTTTTAGTTCTAGCGGTTAATTGGGTTTTGATTGATGACCAGGACGTAGTTTAGGACGTCACGAATCTATAGGCAGGTGGCACGCCTGATTCCGACATCCGAGGAGGAAGTTATGATGTTCGGAAGGTTGATGGCATAACCGTAATTTGGTTAAAATAGGGGGAAAAGTTGACTTTTCGTATGAATGGGTTTTGACTTGTTAACCTAGGATCGTTAGGTAGATCTCGTTGTCCTGAGTTCGATGACAGGCGTCACGTATTCATCGGACTTACGATGTGTGAGTTACGGGTCTAGAAAGGTAGTGGCAAAAAAATAATTTTGGTTTAAAAGGAGGGGTATTTTGGTCTTTGCACATGGAGATTTGTGCAGCAGAGAGGGACAGATGGATGGCTGGGATTGAGCCATTTGTGACAGAAAGGGAGAGGAGTACCGTGTGTGCTGTGTGTTCGTGATCGAAGAACAGAGGCTGAGGAATTGAGAGAAATTGAGGAGTGATCGTAGGTATTGGTGAGTTGTGAGTGTGTGAGAGTGACCAGAGAGTGACCAGAGAGTGAGAGGGAAACAGTGAGGGAGGTTGGAGGAGTGGTGATGGTTTGTGCGTGAGTTGAGAGCCACAGGACAGTAGAGAAAAACAAGGAGGAAGTGAGTGTTCGTGGTGGTGGTGTGGCCGTGTACGGTGCAATTGGACTCGTGGAGGTGTCCAGAGGTTGGAGGTGGACGGGAGGAGCCGTGTCCTCACGGCTGAGCTCACGACGGCGACAGGAGGCAGGTAATTTCTTGTTTCCCCTTTCGATGCTCTGCTTTGCCGTCGATTTTCAAATCAGAAGTCGTGGCTTTAGGGGTTGAATCGAGGAGTCTAGTGAGGTCTAGAGAACTCAGTAGAGTCTTGGGTGTCTTCTGGTTGTGCAGCCGTGACGGGGAAGTGCACGACGGAGGCTAGACGACAGAGAGTACCTTGTGCGCTCTGTTTTTCCATTTTGCTTCAAACGTAGAGTCGTGGACTTAGGGAGTGAGTCGACGGTTTTGGTGAGTAAGGTGAGGTTTAGAGAGGTTCTAGGAACCGTCTACGGTGGTTACTGTGACGGGGGGTGACCGGGTTGGACGGATCGTCAAATAGGGCAGGTGTTCGGGTTTCTATTTGAGCTTGAGTCGACGGGTGAGAGGCTGAGTCGTGGAGTTTGAGTGAGAGGGATGGATAGCTTAGGTCTGGACGAAGAAGATGGGGAAGGAAGGAGGTGTTTTGGTGCAGGTACGGCGGAGAACCAATGACGTCGGTTCGATTTGCAGGAACTGTGTTGAACCGGGTCGACGCGAGGAAGACGATGCACTGTAGCTGGCGAGTGAGGGCCACGCGCACCCACTTTGGGTGGCGCGTGGGGGCTCGTGCGGCGGCGGTTGGGGAATTTGTCAACATGGGTTTTGGTCTAGGTGTTGTGACGAGTCTTTTGGCGTTGGTTTCGGGTTAATTAGACATCGAATCGAAGTAGTTTCGCGAGGGTGAAAGCTTAGGGTTCCGATTCGTTACGTTTAGGACTCGAGGATTTTTTAGGGAATTTAGGTGGATCTTCGTAGACGTGTTAATGACGTACTTTGGTGGTTGTTGACAGAATCGGGAGTTCCCGAGGAAGCTGAGGAACGTACGAGACGTTCGGGACGCGATTGAGGGCTCGGTACTGTGAGTGGACCCTTTCCTTAAAATTGAGCATGCATAACTGTTTTTCTATAATTGTTTTATATATGTGATTTCATGAATGTTGGATTTATGAGGTGGTTTTATATAATTGCATGGTTTTCGAAAAATAACGTATTTGGCACATTTTACAAGGAAGTGTGATTTTTGAATATGAAACTCTGATTTTGGGGTTTCAAATGTTAAATGGTTTTCAATGATTATAATGGATTTTGAAATCGGATTTCAGTAACGGGATTTGGTTTTAAAGTTGGAATGTGGATTTCCGGATTTGGGTTCGGAATGACGGTTCTGGACGCTGGAAGGGCTTCAGACCGGTGATTTCGGATTCGGGTTTGGATGTGGATGTGGATTTAGGAATGGTTTTCAAATGGTTTTGATTGGATTTTCTGGATCTGGTTATTGGGTTTAAAGACCCGAATATTGTGATTTGACGGGGGACGGGCCTGGATTGAGTTTAAAGACTCGGGAGTTTAAAGACTCGGATATATTGATATTTCCCCCGTAGGCCTATTGAGTTTAAAGACTCGGGAGTTTAAAGACTCGGATATTATTGAGGCCTGGATTGAGTTTAAAGACTCGGGAGTTTAAAGACTCGGATATATTGATATTTCCCCCGTAGGCCTATTGAGTTTAAAGACTCGGGAGTTTAAAGACTCGGATATTATTGAGGCCTGGATTGAGTTTAAAGACTCGGATAGGTCCAGCAGGTTTGATCGGAAAATGATGATTTGATGTTCTTGGTTTATGATACGGTTTTATGATGTTTATAGTATGATTTCCTTAATGGTGCTTTATAGTGTTTCTGTTCTTATGAGGATCGTTATATGGTTTATACCTGTTTTAATAACTGGGTTATGCATGTGGTTTCAAAACGGAGGGCTAAACCCGGTTTTCTTATAAAATGGTTTTGGAAATTTTTCTTTTATTTATGGTCCACTCACACCTTCTGGCGTCGAGGCAGCGTCTGAGGCATAGAAGTTACGAGAGGGATCCCGGAGTGTTTTAATTTTCCATGTGCGTGTCTTTAATTTAACGGTTTTCTTTCTACTATGCTCTGTAAACCGTAGAGTTAGGTATATGTAGTATAATTTCTCCTGCGTCTGACAGGGAATTTACTTTTGTGTGTGTCAGGGTGTCAGAAGGGAGCAGGATTAACCTCGGGTTTCGGGGTGAAACCGGGGTGGGTCCTGACAGGTAACCTGTCCAACCAACTCTAACCAGTCGTAACTCGACTAAACCAATGTCGT
This sequence comes from Prinsepia uniflora, assembly GCA_032719365.1. NCBI lineage: Eukaryota > Viridiplantae > Streptophyta > Magnoliopsida > Rosales > Rosaceae > Prinsepia > Prinsepia uniflora. The sequence goes on along the minus strand of CM064867.1, from coordinate 8,700,418 downwards.
CTACCAGGTCATCCACGACCTTAGTTGCACCAAACCACAACTGAGTAGCACGACAACCAACTAGGTCTAACCAATAAGTACAACCTCGACTGTAGAGTGCAGTCCCATCACTAGAGCTGACATGACTAGACCGACTAACGAACCCAAATCCGAATAGTCATCCAAGTCAAACCACTCGTCAACTCACATTTCCAAACCATACACCCAAGGTAGGGTTCCACGATCACACCTAGAGTCACTCTGAACCCAACTGCAATACAATCCACAATCCGGCTGCTAACTGCCAACTGCAATGTAATCCATAACCCAACTGCTCCCAGCAGTAAATCCATCTAACTTAACAATATCAGACCATCGAATGATCACAACTCCAAACCAGTCGTCGAAACCGATCCTACGACATCGTGAAAGACGATCCCAACTAACCGTCACACGATCAAAAACTCTAAGGTACTAATACGTTCAACCTTCCATAGGGTTCCACACTGTCAACCCTGACAGAACTATGGCAACCCCGGCATCCCATGCCAAGACAAGACATTCCATGATACATTCCTACTAACTATCGTATCGGCATCCCAACAATCAGGTTGATAACGAACTGTAGCCACTTGAGATCTCACATCCTCGACCTGCGTACATACTCCAAAAGCTACACGGTTGCTCGAATAGAGACAATTCCGCTCTGTTAAGCAATCCTATGCTCTGATACCACGTTGACAGGACCCATCCCAATCCCCCCGGGATTAGTGCGTGATGACCTGCTCCCGTCTGACACGAAGTGTCAGACAAAGGATATTTCTGACCTTTGCCTTCCCGGGCATCAGAGTACGCTAGGATCCGGAGGAGGTATGTGATATCTCGGTCTTTGATACAGTCCACATCCGACGTCAACCTGAAGGGCTGTCAAAACATTCAAAGCTGTGAGTGGACAAAACAAGAGTTTATAAAAACATTTCATAAGAAGACATTTGTACCCTTCACTAAAAAGCATGCATGCATTCGAAAACCGTTTAACCAAAGAAACCATATGTGGGAACTAAGCCCAAAACAAAGATTTAAATAACCATAATGAAAAAGACCATACGGGCCACTGCCCAAATCCATAAGGGACTCGGCCCAAATCATAAGAAACCAACCATACAGGCCACTGCCCAAAACCTGTGTAAACACACATAATATATCATATCATATAGCATACATCATATACACATATAATTCACACAACCAATCCGGTCACGGTTTCCAAAGCTACGCGCGTGCTACCCGGGGTCTCAAACCCAAGTCTTCTCAAAGACAAAGTCAATGTCCGCAGACCACTAACCCTACCCGAGGTTATAGTAACCAGCCTTCCTGAGAGTAAGGAACCTAACGGGGGCAACTCCCACTCATTCGGTGCTCCGTGACTACTCCGGGGTCCACCCAGGCCAACGACCCTCCCCGGAGGAGATAGAACAAGTAAAGGAAGGTATATGAACATATATATATACATAACATAAACATTCATGCCCGGTTCCCCTGAACCGTAATGATCCATAACATCCATTATATTCATATACATATAGACAACATCCTCCATGACCAGTTCCCATAAACCGTCATGTACCACAATGATCTGACAAAGGTTCATGCTGGTTCCCATAAACCGTCATGAACCACAATGACCTTTCCAGAGTTCATGCCAGTTCCCATAAACCGTCATGAACTTGGAAATCCATCTAGGGTCCCTGACCCGAAATCATCAGTGTAAAACAATTGGGTCTCGTGCCCGAACATATGACTCAACTGGGCATCCTGCTCGATATCTAAGGGTCAGTCACGACTCCGATCATAGTGATGCGTGCAACCATCCATCCAGGACTGCCTTCAATCCTGGTATGTCACCGTGAACGTATCAACAGACGCGACCACCACAAGATCATGGTGCACTCATCAATGATCGATATCCTGAACCGTCCGCATTCCGAAGTCGAGCCTCCCCAGGCTACCCGACAACGAATCGTGCATCGTGACCTCTCCGGAAGGAACACATCCCAAACAGGAGGCAAGCGTCGTATGGTCGATCCCTGTGCAAATAACACCTACCGCGACCACGATTTAGACCCGAAGGTCGTAAATAGTGTCATATGCCCAAGACCAAACCAAATGGGTCTCATACCCGAGTTTATCCTTTTAGAAATCCAAAACCTTTTCATTTAAACCAATAAAGTAATGCAGACCCTTATAGGCACCGTATAGGCCGAAACCTCGAAATACGTGCCTATACATAACCACACATCCAAATGCACTCATGGCATCACAAACAAGTATTTAAAACATATAATAAACATTTATGCATGCACCAATTTAGAAAACAAGGTCCACTCAGAGACCGTCCGAGGTGCCGCCTCGATTTGCGTGCCATAAGCTCTCCCGAGCCGATCACTGTCACTGGGACTCCCGAACCTGTCCAAATCATAATAGAAGGTTACTAACTACTTAATTAACCTCCTACCAAAGCCCCGTAATTTTCCCGAACTTTTAACTATTTTTAAACCGATCCTAAACCTTCCGATGCCCCGAAGCATATCGAGCCGGTGTCTGATCGACACGAAACTAGTTCCAAAATGTTCGTTACATCAAATAGAAGATTTCATATGTTGAATACTTCCCCAAATTATGGACCACGCTCCCGCACGCGCCCCTAGAAGGTCCAAAACACTATTCAACATCTCCTATATTGAGCTGAACCGGGTTACTATTTACAGGTACTGTTCACCCGTCTTCAACCTCGGTTTTCTCTGGTTTTTCGGACCGATTTTAGGTCCATTTCATCTCCATTTAATCCTAATATCATCCTAATCCTATTTCCTATCATTTAGACATAGAAACCCTAGCACTAACCACCCAAAACCATGCCTTTCCGATCGGCCATGGTGGCCGGATTTTCCCCGCCGTTCAAGGCCATTTCTGGCCATCCCAAGCCCCAAAACTAATCTCATTAATCTCCTAGGGTCCCCAGAAACCTTACCCAATTAATCAACATCACCCAAACTCTTTAAAACTAAATCTCCAATTTTTGAACATTTTCATACCTCACAGGTCGACTCCGCAGTGTCCTCCGTTGTCCACAGCGGTGGACCTCCGTTCCTTGTCACTCTCAACCCCTCATACTCCCTCACTCACGGTCATGTTCAGCTCATAGGGTCATGGTGGTATGTGTGGGTTGTGTGTTTTGAAGAAAATGGAGAAATAGAGAAAATGGTGGGTTTTGGGTTTGAAGATGAAGAAGAATGAAGTGATGATGTTTGATGGCTGATGAGAGAAGAGAAATGGAGGGTGAGGATTTGAGATATTAAAATAGAATGGAGGGCTAGGATTGAAAGTTGTTAAGATTAATTATAAAATAATTCAAATATTATTATTTAATTAAGATAGATCCACATTTTAGGGGTTTGGACCAATGGGATGAGTGACACTTGTCACTCATCCATGGGACCCACCTAAAATATCTAGCCCAATCAGATTTTTCCAAATCATCTCGTCTCGACGTACGTGCATAGTGAAATCGAACTTCCGTGACCTATAACTTCCTCGTTCGAAGTCCGATTTCAGCATGCCGCTTGTCTATGGATTCGTATCGTCCTTATCTACGTAATAGTCCTCGGCCCTCAGCCATCGGACCTCTCGGTCAAAAAGTCAACATTTGCCCCTTTTTAACCAAAATTACCAAAATGCCCTAAAACTTCCGAACGTCATAACTTCTTCCTCGAACGTCAGAATTGAAGGTGCCACCTGTCTATGAACTCGTGACATCACAAAATACGTCACGGTCATTGGTCAAAGTCCATTTGACCGTCTGAATGAAAAGTCAACGTTTTACCCACGACTAGGGGCAAAACGGTCATTTCGCATCGTTCGTCCGATTTCGCCTAACTAATCACGGATTAACCTCACTAATCGTGATTAGTCACTAATCTAATCCTGGAATTCGGGACGGGTCGTTACAAAAATCCAATGCTTTGATGGGCTCGTTTGATCAATCGAACCTAGGGCTGGGAAGTGGGAACCTACAGGGGGTACAAAACTCGAATCCCATTAATATCATCAATTTTCAAAGCCCTCCTTGCCTTTCCGGAATCAACAAGGGATACATGATGTCCAATTTGATCATACTATGGTTTACCCTAGAAGGTGCCCTATTTCATGAGTAGCCACCCATACCATGTCAACTTGGGTTGCATTCGGTGGCCCAAGGCTCCAATTCTCGTCTGCATCAAAGCGTAGCATCCCATTGGTGGGGCCGTTTGTATAGGCTAGCAAATTACCTGGTTTGTCAAATGCCCACCCATCAATTAGGTCGCCGCGTTTGAAGCTGATCTTGAGATCTAGTGTCCCATCGTCCTTCACCTCCGTAAATGTGAAGTCGGAAACATTAGACCAGAGATCAAATGCTTGGATGCATGCAACCTCCAAAACCGACTGCCGAACGCTACTTTGGATTCCAAATTCAATTTGAAACGTTATATTATGCTTCTCAGGTGGCCATTTCGGTTTGCCTTAAAGAAGGCATAATGTGAGCTCACATGAACAAAATGTTCATGTTGGCCGGTCACATCCAGGTTAACCAAATGATGACTGTAAATCTTATCAGGCACTCCACATCTTGGAGTGTTGATTAGATCAATATATGATTTGCAAATCAAGCGTTCCCGTGACATTCAAATGGTAGTTCTTTTCGAACAATGTAAGCGCGGATTACAAATCTTCATAATACTCCAAGCTGTTGACGTGAATGGTTTGGTTAGGGCTTTTAGAAACATGGTCGTTTAGGTATCCCAACGCCTTCAAGTAGCTTCTAAGCTGGGCAAGCCCTATTGTCGATCCCTCCCCATTTTCAACCGACTGAACAAAGAAAACATGAATTGCTAGAACAAAAAATAAGGCTCCCGTAAGATTGGAAATAATGTGATTGCCATCTTGTATGCTATTTTTTCCCTGAAAAAACAATTGTGTTAGAAAATATATTTCTCCAAACTCTGTAGCTTATATATACTACTACTGTACATTCATTAATATTGATTTTAATCCGTTGTATTGCATGATAATAAAATTTAAATTTAATCTTCTAAATTAATTTTAAAGTGCTCTTGTAAATTAATTTAGAAGTGCATTTGGTTCTTAAACTGTATAAGTTTTCAAAAGGCATTAATTAACTAATTAAAAAGCATTAAACGAATAATATTAGTCTCTTGTAACTTCTTGAGTGCGTTTTACCTCGGGTATGATATTGGCGGGAAGGAAATTGTTTTGGCGCCAGGATTTTGTCTTTAGCCGACAAGTCATTAAACTTGGTCCAACAAATTTCTTTGTCGAGCAAAAGCCTATTAATATTTAAAAAAGCCGATCCACTCTTTTTCCTCTCCATCTGCATTTCATCATATCTCACGGTGCCCTCTCTCTCTCTCTCTCTCCCTCTCTCTCTCTCTCTCTCTCTCTCTCTCTCTCTCTCTCTCTCTCTCTCTCTCTCTCTCTCTCTCTCTCTCTCTCTCTCTCTCTCTCTCTCTCTCTCTCTCTCTCTCTCTCTCTCTCTTATCCTATATTCACTAATATTAGTTCTCCACCAAGCACATTAATTCATCTTCTTAAATCCTATATTCACAAATATTAATTCTCAACCAAGCATTCGCCCTACGAAGAACCTAAACCTTCGCCTTACGAAGTATCAAAGTCTTTCTCCAAGAAGCACCTCAAGCCTTTTTCTTAGAAACACTTAAGCTTTTCTATAAAGTGTTAGGTCGTTAAATAAGCATTATTTTATATTATTTTATGCCCTTTATACTTGACCGTTAATATTAAAATATTAAATAATTGTATAAAATAGTATATTTTGTGATTTTTCTATTTAAATAAATAAATCTTGTATTTTGGAACGTTTTGGCGAAAGAATCGTCCCGATCGGAATTATAATGAAGAAATTATGGACGAAATTCGATTGAATTATATTATTAATTATTTTGATTTTGCAAAGCCCAAATTCATGTTTTAATTCCAGCCCATTTTTCCATTCTGCAGCCCAACAATCCCCTGGTCCAGCCGTGTGCCTCTGTTCCATTGTGCAGCCCAGACGCCAACTTGCAGCACAAATGCCAGCCCAAGCCCGTGAGCCCACTTCGGTCAAGCCTTCATGCAGCCCAGACGCTAGGCCTGCGTCCCAACCCATGACCCGCGCGCAACAACTCATGCACTTCAGCCCGTCTCCTGCTCGGCCCGTATCTTCTGCCCGCGTCAGTCTCAGCCCAGCTCCAGCAAACCCGAGCGGCCCAGCTTGTGATCCAACCCGCCTGAACGCCCACCTACCCTCTCGCAGCCCATGCGCGTCTGGCCCAACTGCAGCATTCAACCACTTTCTGCCTACAACCCAATCCCATCTGCACCAGCAACCCAACTGCCCAACTGCATTGCACAACCACCAACCCGTACACTGTTCATCCGAAAAATCATCTCACTCCAGCCCAACTGCCCCATCATTTCTACTGTAGCTTGCTTATTTTCAAGCTTATTTTCCCCAAAAATCAAACCGAATTTCATCATAACTCATCATTATTCATTATTTCATTTTTTATTTATTATTGCAGTTTTTATTTACTTAATTTTAATTTTTTTAGTAGCTTTTCCCCTCCTATAAATAGAGGTTCAATTCACTTGTTTTGTGACTTTGTTTTGGAGAGAGAGCTCCAAAACACAAATTGTATCCTTCCTTTAGAAATACCAAGACTAATATTTCCGTTGCAATTCTTGAGTTTAAGTTCGCATTCTCGTGTTTATTCCTCCATCTTCATAAGGTTTCTTCTGCTGTCAGAAAATCTTATGAATAAAATTTCATTTTTTCCATACAATTTCGGAACCACAAGCTTTCTTGGATTCCTAAAATGTAACTTGTTCTTTTCCTTGCTTAAACTCCCATTGTTGTTTCGGTTTTATTTTCTTTAATTCAATATTTTTGTGGGTATTTTCTTTCTAACTTTTGTAGATAAGAATATCATTATAATGTGTTCTACTTTTCAAACTTCATTTACTTCATACATTTGAGCGCTTAAGCTTCAATTTTATGCTAAGTGTTTATGACCGCTGTTCGGTGCACTTAGTATAAAAATGAAGAGATTTAAATGTTTAATACACATTCAAATCATAAACATTGGGTTAATCATTTTATAAGTGATTATGACAGCGTTTCGGTGCATTTATAATGTTAAAAAAATGTATGCATGAGTGAGATGGTGAAAGTAGAATTTTGTAATATATTCAAACTTTGCAAATGTTAGAGTGTTGGTAGAATTTGTGTTTAAAGAAAGTCCACTTGTATATATATGTTAAAATAGGAATAGAATTAGTTTATTTATGTCTTTACTTGTTTTGTATGATCACAATCCCTAAAAACCCTCATCTTTATTCTTTTATTCCTTTATTCTTTATTCCATTAATTCATTGATTCTCTTATTTATTAATTCGTTAATTCTTTTATTCGTTAATTCTTTAATTCTTTATTACTTGATTATTCAATTATTTAATAATTTGATTATTTAATTCCTTAATTCTTCAATTCATTATTCTTTGATTATTCATTATTCTATTTAACTAACATATTATTAATATTCCCTAATTTCCCCGGTTAAGAACGATCCCTATTTACCAATACTATAACTACACAAAAAGGGTTTAATTTGCATAATACTCAAATTACGTGTTTAATTTAATGTGTAGTTTGGGCGTTATCAGAAAGCACTTCAATCACTCTTTTAAGAAGTACAAGCCCTTCCTTAAATGAAACACAAAAAAAAAAAAACATAAACCCTTTATGAGAGGCCTAGAACCCCAATATTGAACACTAATGGCTACAACAAGGGGCATTTGAAGAACTAACAAGTTTGGAGGTTAATTGTAACGACCCGTCCCGGAAATTGGGATTAGATTAGTGCTTAATGACAGATTAGTGACGGTAATCGGTGATTAGTTGGGTGATTTCGAACGGACGGTAAGAAATGACAGTTTTGCCCTTGGAATGGGCAAAAGGTTAACTTTTGTTCAGCCAGTCAAATGAACTTTGATCGATGACTATGACGTAGTTTGGGACGTCACAAGTTCATAGACAGGTGGCACGTCCGATTCCGACATCCAAAGAGGAAGTTATGACGTTCGTAAGGTCGAGGGTATTTCGGTAAATTAGTTGAAATAGGGCAAATGGTTGACTTTTTAGACGACAAGTTATTTTTACGCATTTCTAGGATCGTTAGGTAGGTCTCAATTCCCTGAGTACAACGATAGGCGGCACGTTGCCATTGGACGTGGGACGGTTTAGTTCGTGGTCTAAACGTACGAGAGGTAAAATGGTAATTTGTGCAATAAAGGGCATTTTGGTCCATTGGCTGCATTGGGATTGGTGCCCAGTAAGCAGGGGACACTTGGCTGCTTGGGAAAAGTGCCCAATGGCTATGGGACACTTCTCCCTTGCTGGAATCAATCACGTTTTAAACGGTTGTGTGTTTGCTGAAGAACAGAAAAAAGAGACATAGAGTTTGTGAGAATTCAACCCCCCCAGCTATCCTTAGCTGTGTCGTGTGAATAAAAATAAGGGGATAAACCATATGAAGTATAGTGGTGCCACCGTCGTGGACAGCCGTGGACGGTTGTCCTGACCCCGTGAGCAAACCCGTGAACTCCCCTGCAACCCGTGAACTTCCACACTTGAACAACACCCTCAAACCTCTTTGATTTTATGTACGGTATGAATAGAAGATGGAAGGAAGGCTAGGTTGAGACTTGTGGTTGCCACGACAGTGGCCTACGATGACGATTCAAGGTAAGAAACCGTGAGGTTCTATTTTCATTTGAAAAATGGCAGTTCATGATTGAAGGGCTGTTGATTAATTTGGTTGTTTGGATAAGGTTTTGGAACTCAAAAGGGAGCTTTAAAGACTGGAACCGTGGCTTGAGATGGCCAGAACCGTGAGAACAGGAAGGAGGACTTGGCTGGTTCGTTCTTCGAATTAAGGAGGACTTGCCTGATTATGCGCATGTGTTTTGAGTTTAAAGACTCGGGCGCACTTGAGATCCAGCCACTTGATTGATTGATGATTTTCACTTATTTTTCACTAGTTTTCAAATATTTTGGGCAATGGTCCGAATGATTTGGTTTTAATGAGTTTTGGGCTGAGTTCCCGTGCTTTGAGATTGATTTATGATTTTGGGCTGAGGCCCTGGATTTGAGATAAGAATTTGAGAAAAGAAACGATTCCGGTTTTCATTGGTGGTTTCTGGATATGAAATGATTTGTGAATTGGTTTTCATATGCATGCATTGGTTTTTGGGTGGAAGGTATAAATGTACTTTTCTATAACCTATTTTCAGAACATATTATTTATTTTTGTCCACTCATAGTTTTTTATGTTTTCGATACCTTCCAGGTTGGTGCGGTGCGGGCTGTTGTTAGAGAGACAGAGACATCACATACACGGTCCACAGTAGATTCTGCGCGCTCTGGGAAGTCCGGGAATTTTGGGACGGTTTGATTGGGAATCCCTTGTCCAGCTTATGTGTTACGTGGAGGTTGGACGTCGGTTTAGCCTTCATGTCGCACGTAAGTTAGACGGGAGCATGGCTTAGCCCTTAATCCCGGGGGATTGAGCCTGGGTCGTGTCATTAATTCAAACAAACTTAACACTTGAATTTCAAAATTTTGTATAAACAACATTTACATATATTCATTTGCAATGTGGTTGGAAAATCACGTATTGATTGCTCATTACTCTGAAACTCGGTCCATTCCTCAGCTAGAAGTAGGGGAAACCTGTCCAAAAATGAGACATCAACATCAAGAACAACTTTCCTAGCTTCAAGCTCAGGTTCAAGTTTAGGCTCAAGCTTTCTTTGTGACCCCAGCTCCAGCTCTTTGGTAGGGACTCCACGACAACTCATCATACCCAACTTTTGCCCTAACTTTTTCTTTTTCAAGCAAAGATGTGGGGCATATGATAGCAAAAACCGTTCAATTCTCAATTATTGGATTTCCATCTCCAAGAGCCTAACCAAGTGCACGAAATGATTGACAAAAAATCTGTGCATACTAGATGATCTTGATGGGCATAAAGTGACCAAAAAATACCCCCGAATAGACTTGGAATCAGGACTTGACATATTCTCATGAGTCATGTCAAGTCTTTATTTGTTGTTGTTCTTCAAAATAATAGAAACTCTTAGACGCAATGGAGCACTCAACCACTCATTGACCAAACTTTAGGAAAGGCCTTCTACTATCCAAACTTTTCAAGAATGAAAATGACAAGACCCTCACCGTAATTCCTATTGATTAACGTGAGAGCACCTGTTCCCGTCTAACATGACACCATAAAATGACCAAATTAACCTCGAAATTACATAAACATTCTTACGCTGTGTCAGACGAGGGATACTACCAACTCCTAAGCAGGATAGCCAGAGTACACAAATCTACAAGATGCCTCAATCTCAGACAACCTGTGTCTGCGATCAACTTAAAGGGTGATAAAATCAATAAAAAGTGTGAGTACACAAAAATAAAGTTTTGGGAAACCAGTCTTCGAAATCAATCATTAAACCCTCCATTTTAGAAAACATGCATGCAGAGTCAATATAAAACATTGTTTTCCGATTAACCGTAATATATACATAACTCATGAGTCTAACCAAAATCGCATACAACACATCAAAAGGCATGTGGCCCACATTTCACTTAAAACACCAGATCTAAGCCATTTTGAAAAAAAAAATCAAATATTGCAAGTAATAAAAGCCAAACTCGATCCAGCTAGTCCAACCAGCCATAAATCAAACCTTGTCATGTTGGTCCAACCAACTTGTTAATTCAACTAGCATCCCATTAGTACTACTAGTAGACAATTACGGATCTATAGAGTCCAACTCCATCAGTGTAACGTGATTAATCGGGGATTAGTCGAGAGAATTCAGACGGACGGTGTAAAATGACCTTTTTACCCTTGGAATTGGCCAATATGTTGATTTTGATCTGGAGAGTCAAATATACGAGGACCGATGACCATGACGTAGATCGGGACGTCACGAGTCCGTAGACAAGCGGCACGTCAAAATTGGACGTCGAACGGGGAAGTTATGGTCACGAGATCGAAATCGATTTAGTTAGTGTCTCGTGATTCGAATTAAATAATAATTAAATCTAATTGGTTGATTAATTAATGTGGGGCCCTTGGATGAGTGACAAGTGTCACTCTTCCTATTGGCCACTTTCCTTAAAGTAGGGATCTAGTTTTGATTGGTGGGTTCTTATTAAAGCATATTATTTTATTTTCCCTCATCCATCTCTCTTCCCTTCCCGTGCACCATTCCTTCACCTTCTTCTAACTCAAACAAACAAACACACAAAGGCATACCACCCCACTGCCTATCATCTTCTGTGATGATTGAGAGACTGTGAGTGAAGGACTGAGAACGAAGGGACAGATGGGATGACGGAACACGGCGGGGAACCACGACGGAGGTAAAACATGTAACTCGTGTTTCACCCTAAGTTGGAAACTTGGTTTTGAAGTTTGTAATGGGTTTCTATTGATCCTAACATGACTTAGGGACCAAGGCGACTCTATGGGGATCATTTTCAAAGGAAAAGGGTGGCTAGAATGGCTGGGAACGGAGCTTGAAGGTCGAGCTTACTGTTCAACAATCGAGGGTGAACTTCCAGTATGTTTTTCTTGTTTTTGGTCAGATAGAGGCGTTAATGGGGATTAGACGATCAGTTAGGAAGAAACAGGGAGGATTTTGGTGACTGGAGTTGGGAGAATCGACCAGGTCGGTTCGTTGGTTCGGTTGAACAGGAAAACCAGGTGAACCGGGTTTACGCGAGGTTGACAATGACACATTTCCCAGCACGTGGCTTTCACACGCAGCGCCTTTGGACGGCGCGTGAGCCCGATTTTTGAGGCATTTTCAACATGTGTTTTCATCCTTTCGATGTAACGAATATTTTGGAACAAATTTCGAGTTGATCGGTCACTATTTTGGATGTCCGAAGGTTTAAGGTTTATTTTAAATACGTTTAAAAATCCCAGAAAATTGGTGGATTCAATGTTAGCCTATTTCAGGTAGTTAGTTACCTACGGGTGCGATTTGGACAAACCCGGAAGTTTCGGAGATGGTGATTTCGCCCGGGGAGGCAGCTTATGGAACAAATATCAAGGCGGTAGCTGGGATTAGGTGTGGGCATATTGTCTCGAAATACCGAAACCATCCCGTCCCGTATCATACCAAACCGAAAAAAAACCGAACAGTAAAACCGAAAGAATGATCGGTACCGTACCGATACCGTACCAGTTTTAAATTGGTACGGGATCGGTTTCGATGTTATGGAATATCGTCCCATACTGAAACCGAACCGGTTTTAATTTTTTAATTAATTAAAAATTAAATTAAATTCAACCATAAAAAACCCCTAATAATCTAATAGCTAATAATTTATTTAATTGTATATTAATTTAGTTGATAGATTTAGTTGTATATTAATTTAGTTTATAAATTTAATTTAATTTTAAGAGTTTTTTAGTTGATGGATTTAATTGTTTGTTAGGGTTTTTAATTAATGTTGTTAATTTTAGTTGATGTATTGAAATTGATTGGGTTATGAATTTTCTATACATTTTGAACAATATTTGTTACCCAACAAGAGTCCTAATTTCTGAATTTTATCAAAATATTACTTTTAGACATTGAATCAAGTAATAAATAAATTAAATTATGAATTTGGCTTCAAAACCAAAATCGTACCAAATATAATTGGTACGGTACGGTACGGTATCAATTTTATATTTAGTACCGTACCGAACCAGTTAAAATTATTTGGTACGGTTCCGGTATCACCCTCATACCGAACCATACCGAACCATGCCCAGGGCTAGCTGGGACGGTCTATGAGTGGACATTGATTTATAAATTGATGCATGCATAACTGTTTTATACGCTTTAAACATGTGATTTACGTTGAATTTGATTGTAGTATTTAGTATTCACGTATTTGCACATATTTCGAGGTTTACGACTTTATACTGTATTTCTACGTGATAGTGATTTTAATAACGGTTCAATGGTATGATTTTGGATCTAGAAATATGGAACCGAGCTTGAAACCTATTTGATTTACGAACTATTAGACTTGGAGTCCATTTGGTTTAATGAGGCATCGGGCTGGAGGCCCATTTGACTTACATGATCGGGCTTAAGGCCCAGTTGGTTTATGAAATGGAATTTCGGACTGAGTCCCTTGAATTTGGAAATAGGAATTGTGGAAATGGTTTACGAAAGCTATACTTCGGGCACGAGACCCATTGGTGGATTTACGATGGTTTTATGGAAATCCCGAGTATAGATCCCTTTGAACGGTTTGAACTGATTTATGAAATGATTTCCATATACCATCCTTATGTATGGATTGTGTCATCTGGACGTCTCGTAGTATCCGAGAGTGGTCACGGGGCACTATCTGAGAGGGGTTGCCCTGAGGCGCAGCTCATGATCAGGAGTGCATTTCTGGTTGATACCCCAGGGAGGGTCATTGGCCTAGGTGGACTCTGGGAAGACTTGGGATTGAGACCCCAAGATAAAACACGTGTGACCTCATGTCAGGACCTGACCCTCCTCTGTCAGGATCCGACTCATCTAGCACCATATTGTCCGCTTTGGGCCTCCTTACCCTTGCCCTCACGGTTTTGTTTTCGGGAGTTCACGGTGTAACTTCCCAGGGGGTCACCCATCATGGAATTTCACTAGCCTCAACTCGCTTAACATTGGGGTTCCAATCCCCCCCAACACCACTGAGCTCCCAAAAGGCCTCGTGCTAGATAGGTGTGTGTGACAGGACCCACCCCCAATCCCCCTGGATTAAGGGCTAAGTCCTGATCCCGTCTAACTTACGCATGACACGAAGGCTAAACCAACGTCCAACCTTCATCTGACATGTAAGTTGGACAAGGGATTTTCCAACACACCGTTCCAAACCTCCATACTTCCCAGAGCGCGCAGACTCTACTGTGGATCGCGTATGTGATGTCTCTATCTCTCTCGACCAACAACCCACACCGCAACAACCTGGAGGGTATCGAAAAACATAAAGAGACTGTGAGTGGACAAAAATAAACAGTAATTTCAGAAAATAGTTATCTGCAAACACAATTTATACCCTCCTCGCAAAAACCAATGCATGCATATAAACTCCATGTTATGAAACCATTTCATATTCAAAACCATCAATGAAAACCAGAATCATTTCTTTCTTCAAATCTGCAATTCAAATCAAGAACCTCAGCCCAAAATCACAAATAAATCTCAAAGTTCGGGAACTCAGCCCCAAAACTCATCAAATCCAATTCATCCGGGCCTCTACCCAAAACATCTGAAAACCAGTGAAAAACCAGTGAAAAAACATCAATCATGCGAGTTGCTAGATCTCAAGTGCGCCCGAGTCTTTAAACTCAAAACCATGCGCATAATCAGGCCTTCCCGGGATATCAACGTGTCTTTAAACTCAAAACACAATCAACCGGCCTCAGGGGGGGTAACATAATCGAGTCTTTAAACTCAAAACATATCAATCCAGGGCCATCCCCCCGTCAATCAACCGAGTCTTTAAACTCAAAACCAGATCCAGCGGTTTTTTTTTTCCCGGTCTTTAAACCCAAAACCATTTTTCAATCAAATGAAAACCATAGAAAATCCATATCCGAATTCGCAATAATGATTCCGTAAGTTAGCATCCGGAACCATCATCCCGAACCCAAATCTAGAATTTCCCTTTCAAGTTTCAAAACCAAATCCGAAACATCATTTCCGAAATCCAGTTCCAAAGCCGAAATCTCGTTTATCGATATCACATGAACAGGGCTCCAAGCCCGAAATCACTTTTCGGAAATCCACTTCAAATCATTGAAATCAAATCATCAAAATCATGCTCAAACCACAGTAGAAATCGAAACCTCGTAAAATGCGCAAATACAAAATAATCTCGAAATACGTGTAAAATCGTAAATCATCAAGATCATAATCAAAATCATAGAATCATGTATAGAAAACATATAAAAACATATATGCATGCATCAAGAGTTAGAAAGCAAAGTCCACTCACAGACCATTTCGCAGCTACCTCGATACGGGCGCACTTATGCCGTTTTCGGCCAATCCACTAACACCGCCTTTCTCGAACCTGTCCAAAATCCCATAATAAGGTCATTAACTACTTGATAAAGCTTATAATATAGCCCCATAATATTTCCGAATGTTTAACTATTTTTAATCGAGCCCTAAAATCTTCGGACATCCCGAAACTTATCGAAACGGTGTCTGATCGACTCGAAACTAGTGCCAAAATGTTCGCTACATCGAATAAATTCAAAGTCGTGTTGGAACCAACCCCAAAAACTGTGCCACGTGCGCACATGCGCCACCCAAAGGGGCCGCACGTGGGAACCACGCGCCAGCTCCTGTTCATCTTCTTCCTCGGGCAAACCCGATCCGGTCCGGTCCAATGTTCAGCCGGTTCAACTGAACCGGCATCCACGGTTCCTTCCATTTTCAACCGGTTTTCAAACCCTTTTTAGCCCAGTAGCTTCGTCCCCCTCTCCCTAATCGATCTAGCTACTAAAAGCATGAATTTAAGGCATATTTCTTACCTTCCAAAATCGAAGATACGCCCAGAAGTCTTCCTCCTCTGTTCCTGTGATTCCGGCCATCTAAATTCCTGGGTTCAAGCCTAAAAGCTTCTTTTCGTCCTCCTAAACCTTTCCCAAGTCACAAATATGAGCAATGATTACAAATCGATGAGTTACAATTTCGAACCAAAATAAAACATTTTCGAGTTTTACCTCCTCCGCAGCCGTGGGCCACCGCCGTGACCTCTACCATCGTCCAAGCAAGTCCCACTTCATCTTCCCTTCACAAAGCAGAGGTCTAGGACAAGGTTTGATTTCTTGTCTAGTCTGAACTACCCAGTGTCCTCTGTTTTGTTTTTTACGGTTTTTGAGACCACCGTTCACGACGGCCTTCGTGTGACCACCACCACCATTCCCTCATTAATCTCACTCTCCCTCAGGTCCCTTCTCAGATTCCACACAAGGAATGAAGAGAAAGAAGTTTGTGGGGATGGTTTCACGGTTCCACACTTACTACACTTTGTTTTCTTCCCAGCCCCGTGCTGCAAGCATGTTTTAAACAACAAAGAGAATTGTGTGGCGGTGAGGAGGGCCTTCCACAGCCTTCCAGTGAGGGACATGTGTCCCAATCTGAATGGGCACCAATCCTGAGCCAGCCAAGTGTCTCCTGATCACTGGGCACCACTCCCAATGCAAGACAATTGACCAATTGCCCTTCAATGGCAATTACCATTTTGCCCCTCAAATTCCTAGCCCCGTAACTTTGTCGTCCGATCTCCAATTGACGCATGCCGTATGTCGTTATATTCAGGGCATCGAGACCTACCTAACAGTCCTCGAAATACATGATAATTCCATGTCGTGTGAAAAGTCAACGGATTGCCCTGTTTTAACCAAATTACTAAATTACCCTTAAACTTCCGAACATCATAACTTTCTCCTCGGATGTCCGAATCGGACGTGCCACCTGTCTATGAACTTGTGATGTCTCGAACTACGTCACAGTCCTTGGTCAAAGTCCATTTGACTGACCAAACTAAAAGTCAACATTTTTGCCCATTCTAGGGGTAAAATCATCATTTTGCACCGTCCATCCGAAATCGTCCAACTAATTACTGATTAACCTAACTGATCCGTCATTAATCACTAATCTAATCCCAATTTCTAGAACGGATCATTACAATCTACCCCCCTTAAAGAATTTCGTCCCTGAAATTTTGAATCTCATACCGTCTCAACTTACGGGGGGAAATCCGACTGATCTCACACCTGGGTCTCCCACCCGGTGTCCATCACCTGCCACTCACCCTTATCTTGATAGTTCCCTGACTGTCACCACATATCTTCCAAGCAAACCAACTCAACCAACTTCTAGTCCATCTCGTAATTCATTGATTTCCTCTAAGGTCAACACTGTTCAACTCGTAACTGCGGTACCTTGAACAGTGCACCAGCTGACACTCACGGCTCAACTAACACTCAGTCACGACGCACGACTACGAGTCATATCAAACTCCTTGTCGAGCCCAGCACACCTTGTACCAACACCTCAGTACATCGTGCAAGTCTGCCGTCAACAATCCGCGCCGACCACACGGAAGTCAGAACATACTCGCTCACACTACTAGCTCAACTAACCATCTCACCAGTGGTTCCACTAACCACCAACACTGTCAACCTGTGGGCACACTAACCACTTCCCTCGAGCAAACCCGGTCCGGTCTGGTCCAATGTTCAGCCGGTTCAACTGAATCGGCGTCCACGGTTCCCTCCATTTTCAACCGGTTTTAAAACCCTTTTTAGCCCAGTAGCTTCGTTCCCCTCTCCCTAATCGATCTAGCTACGAAAAGCATGAATTTAAGGCTTGTTTCTTTCCTTCCAAAATCGAAGAAACACCCAGAAGTCTTCCTCCTATGTTCCTGTGATTCCAGCCATCTAAATTCCCGGGTTCAAGCCTAAAAGCTTCATGTCGTCCTCCTAAACCTTTCCCAAGTCACAAATATGAGGAAGGATTCCAAAATGATGAGTTACAATTTCGAACCAAAATAAAACATTTTCGGGTTTTACCTTTTCAACAGCTGTGGCCCACCGCCGTGACCTCTACCATCGTCCAAGCAAGTCCCACTTCATCTTCCCTTCACAAAACAGAGGTCTAGGATGAGGTTTGATCGCTTGTCTGATCTGAACTTCCCAGGGTCCTCTATTTTGTTTTTTACGGTTTTTGAGACCACCGTTCACGACTACCTTCGTGTGACCACCACCAACATTCCCTCATTAATCTCACTCTCCCTCAGGTCCCTTCTCAGATTCCACACAAGGAATGAAGAGCAAGAAGTTTGTGGGGATGGTTTCACGGTTCCACACTTACTACACTTTGTTTTCTTCCGAACCCCGTGCTGCAAACATGTTTTAAATAACAAAGAGAATTGTGTGGCGGTGAGAAAGGCCTTCCACAGCCGTCCAGTGAGGGACATGTGTCCCAATCTGAGTGGACACCAATCCTGAGCCAGCTAAGTGCCCCCTGATCACTGGGCACCACTCCCAATGCAAGATAATTGATTAAAATGCCCTTCAATTGCATATTACCATTTTGCCCCTCAAATTCCTAGCCCCGGTCGTCCGATCTCCAATTGAAACATGCCACCTATCATTGTATTCAAGGTATCGAGACCTACCTAACAGTCCTCAAAATACATGATAATTCCATGTCGTGTGAAAAGTCAACGAATTGCCCCGTTTTAACCAAATTACTAAATTACCCTTAAACTTCCGAACATCATAACTTTCTCCTCGAATGTCGGAATCGAACGTGTCACCTGTCTATGAACTTGTGACGTCTTGAACTACGTCACAGTTCTCGGTCAAAGTCTATTTGACTGCCAGAGCTAAAAGTCAACATTTTTGACCATTCTAGGGGCAAAATCGTCATTTTGCATCGTCCGTCTGAAGTCGTCCAACTAATTACTGATTAACCTCACTAATCCGTCATTAATCACTAATCTAATCCCAATTTCTGTAACGGGTCATTACAGTGTGGCTATACCTTTAAGGCACACCACCATCCTCTCTTAGACCATTCCCCTTCGCAGGAATGTGGGATTGTTCACTGTTCCTTCCAGGGCACGGGTATTACAATCCACCCCCCTTAGGGCCCAGCGTCCTCGTTGGCACACTTCCCGGTCGGTGTCTGGCTCTGATACCATTTTGTCAGGACCCGACCCTCCTCTGTTAGGATCCGACTCATCTAACACGATATTTTCCACTTTGGGCCTCTTTACCCTTGCCCTCACGGTTTTGTTTTCGGGCGTTCATGGTGAAACTTCCCAGGGGGTCACCTATCATGGAATTACACCAGCCTCAACTCGCTTGACTTTGGGGTTCCAATCCCCCCCAAAGCCACTGAGCTCCCAAAAGGGCTCGTGCTAGATAGGTGTGTGCCTACACCTTTAAGGCACACCCCCACCCTCTCCCAGACCATTCCCCCTTGCAGGAATGTGGGATTGTTCATCGTTCCGTCCAAGACACGGGTCTTACACCTCAGCCTAACTATAAAACCATGTGGGATCTCAGCCCAAATATAAAGCTATATGGGATCTCAGCCTAACTATAAAACCATGTGGGATCTCAGCCCATCATCATCATCAGTATCGTTAGTCATGATTCTAAGCATAGAAACGCGAGCCCATAAGCTCAATGACTGCTCTGATCCTGAGCATGTCGCCGTGAACACATCACTGGCCGACAATCACCAGATCTTCATGAACATATCTTTGATTGATCTCATATAATGCACTCCTAAGTCGAGCCTTTCTCGGCTGTCGCATATTTCGACTGCTCGACAGCACACGCATCGTGACCTCTCCGTACCTCAGAGGCGAGCATTATCTCCAGAGTGCTCGTCAGGGAAACATATTCACAACCGGAGGTCCTCTAATAAAATCAGAGTCTTTAAACTAAAAATCATATCATCATCAACAGGGACACAAGCCCGAATATCATCAATAGGGTCACAAACCTGAAAACAGTGTCTATCAACACTTCATAACCCAGAATTCCTTGAATCATATCATATCCACAACTGGGTCTCATGCCGGAAATATTTTTCTTAAATCTCATAATTGGGTCATAGCTCGATATATCTCACGTTTTACTATACTCTAAGTCAAACCATAAATCAATTAAGTCATACACCCGAAAGATATTTCTAAATTCGAAAACCATTTCGTTCTTCAAATCATTTTTCCAAAACATCTTTGACTATCATCCAAGTTAAAGCCTATATCCAACTCGGAGTCATGCCCGAATGCCGATTTCACGCATCTCTGTGAAATCATTCAAAACTGATACTCATTCCTCGGTTAAACTCCTCTCTGTGAAACCATCCAAATCTCATAAAACACATGCACTTATAAAACTAGGTCTAATCATAAATGTCATAAATTGAAAATCTCGAAATACGTGCAATAACGCATTTTCTACGAAAATGCCAAGCAAATCATATTCAAATCATATGGAATATAGGCATCTCAAATCAATGGTTATGCATGCATCTTATTTCATACCTTCCGGGATGTCCGGACCTGTCCAAATCATACTCAAAGGTCACTAGCCATCTATACAAGTTTATAAGACCCTCACACATCCAGGAACGTTCAATGTGTCCTGAACACACTTCCTGAGGAGAAAAACCGCAATTTGACTTATCAAACGACTTCCGATCAACTTGAAACCACCGCCATTGGATTCAGATCGTCGAAACCATTCAAACAAGATCGAGTTGACATTGAAATTTTTTTGCACGTGCTCCCACGTGCAGGTCAAAGTTCAATCAATCCAAATGTTAACGGTCAACGCTGACGTCATCATGGTCAATGTTGACGTTAGCAAAGTCAATGCTGATTTCAGTCGGTCAAAGTCAACGGTCTGACTTCAGTAAAGTCAACATTGGCGTCAGCTGGTCAACCGGTCAATGGCTTGTCGGAGAAAACAACCAGCACCGCTGTGCGCTGCCGTCTCCCGTAGCCGAAAAACCCCATTTTTTCCCGATTTTCAAACCTTCATATCTTTCTCATTTCTCAACCAAAAACTACATTATATATATATATGGAAATTCATCTACTCAAACCTAGGAATCCAAATATGAACCCAGAAATTGAAGAAAGTACATGGTTATGAAGATATGGCCTCCCAAAGTTTCGGCCAAACCTCGATTCGACATTCCGTCCACTCCCGACATCCAAAACCTTCCATTCTTGTACCTACAATCTCGTATGAGCTCAAAACCTTCCATCAAAATCTAAAACCCAAATTCAAAGGACCCATGGGTTACCTTTGTTTCACTATTCCTCTACCGTCCACGGTGGTCCAGCTGTCCTGCCGCCGTCTCCCATCCTCCCTCACGTCCTCTATATCTCTCTTTGGTCTCAAGGAAGAGGATGGAGTGACGAAGATGATTTTTGAGGGGTGGGTACGGGTTTTGGGTGAAGGAAATGAAGAAGATGAAAACTGTACAACAAGCTAATTTGAAAACTATACAACCGTGAATAGTTCTCAGAACCTTCCGTGACCCGTAACTTTTATGTACGATGTCTGATTTTGACGTGTCATCTGTGTACGGACTTGTATCATCTCGATTTACGTATCTTCGGTCCTCGTGCATTTGACCTACCGGGTCAAAAGTCAATATTTTGCCCTTTCCAAGGGAAAAATTATCATTTTACACAAATCGTTGGACAATCCTCAATTAGTCATTAATTAATCCATAAGTTCGGGATGTGTCCTTACATCCGGACCAGTCCAAAACACACTCAAAAGTCACTACCAACCTAGATAAGTCCTAATAAAAAACCATCAAAACTTCTGGAAAAGTCAACATGTCCCGAACATGCTTTCCTAGGCTAAAACCCCTAAATGACCTATCAAATGATCTCTGATCGACCTGAAACTACCACCATTGGATTCTGATCGTCAAAACCTTTTGAACAAGACCATTTTGACCTCAAAATTTGTGCCCACACACCCCCATGCGTGAGTCAAAGTTGGTTAACGTAAAAAGTCAACGGTCAACGCTGATATCAGCGAAGTCAACGTCGACGTCATTGGTCAATGGGTCGGGTCAACGAGTCAATGGTTCACTGGAGAAGACGACCAACGTTACTGTAAGCCGCCATCTAGTTCGATCGCCATCGATCGGATTTCCTGTATTTTTGTCCCAAACTTCAAACCTTCATAACTCACTCATTTCTCAACCAAATCCTACATTCTATATAAGGAAATTCATCTACTTTAGCCAATGAATCGAAACATAAACCCAAAATGTGAGAAAGTGCCTAGTTTTGAAGATATGGCCTGTAAGACCCGTTTCCTGGAGGGAACGGTGAACAATCCCACATTCCTGTTAGGGGGAATGGTCTGGGAGAGGATGGTGGTGTGCCTTAAAGGTGTAGGCACACACCTATCTAGCACTAGGCCTTTTAGGAGCTCAAGTGGCTTTGGGGGGGATTGGAACCCCAAAGTTAAGCGAGTTGAGGCTGGTGAAATTCCATGATGGGTGACCCCCTGGGAATTTGCACCATGAGCTCCCGAAAACAAAACCGTGAGGCGAGGCCCAAAGCGGACAATATGATGCTAGATGAGTCGGGTCCTTACAATTTGGTATCAGAGCCAGACCCCGACCGGGAAGTGTGCCATCGAGGACGCTGGGCCCTAAGGGGGGTGGATTGTAAGACCCGTGTCCTGGAGGGAAGGTGAACAATCCCACATTCCTGCGAGGGGGAATGGTCTGGGAGAGGATGGTGGTGTACCTTAAAGGTGTAGGCACACACCTATCTAGCACTAGGCCTTTTGGGAGCTCAAGTGGCTTTGGGGGGGATTGGAACCCCAAAGTTAAGCGAGTTGAGGCTGGTGCAATTCCATGATGGGTGACCCCCTGGGAAGTTGCACCATGAGCTCCCGAAAACAAAACTATGAGGGCGAGGCCCAAAGCGGACAATATGGTGCTAGATGAGTCGGGTCCTGATCGAGGAGGGTCGGGTCCTTACATGGTCACCCAAAGTTTCGGCCAAACTTCGAACTCGTGTTCTGGCCACTCCTGTCGTCCAAAACTTTCCATTCTTGCACCTACAAGCTCGTATGAACTCCAAGAACATAACCATGAGCATAGAATCGATCCAAAAGTCCAAAAACAAAAACCAAAATCCAAGACCCACAAGTTAACCTTTTGTTTCACAGTTTTCTAGTCACTATCATGACGGCTCCGCTCTCCCTGGCTGTCCTCTTAGCTCCCCTGTCTCACACCCTCACTCTCTGTCTCTCTCTCAAGCAAAAACATGAAGAAGATGATTGTTGTGGGGGTGGGTACGAGTTTGAGAAGGAAAATGGATAAATGAAGATGAAATGGGTGAGATGCATGAATGTATGTGTGTGGATCAATGGATGAGTGACACTTTTCACTCATCTGTTGGTCCACAAAAGATATTTTGGGTCCCACTAAAGACAAGGCGATTCAAAACTCGTGCAATTGTGAATAGTTCTTGAAACCTTTCTTGACCCATAACTTTCCCGTATGATGTTCAATTTCGATGTGACACATGTCTACAGACTCGTATCGTCTTGATGTATGTAACGGTCCTCGTGCTAATGACCTCCTGGGTCAAATCAACATTTTACCCTTTCTAGGGGAAAAATCGTAATTTTACTCTGATCGTCTGAAAATCCTTGACTAATTCTTGATTAGTCTCGATAATCCTAAATTACTCCTTAATTAATCTCGTAGACTTGGGACGGGTCGTTACACCGCCTGTCTACGTAATTGAAATCCCACGATCTACGCAATGGACCTCGGTCAATGTGCAAATAACCTCCCAGGCCAAAAGTCAACATTTTCCCCATCTAGTGGTAAAATTATCATTTCAACTTAAATAATCTAAAAAATCCCCGATTAATTATCGATAATCACAAAATTTCAAGTCAGGTCATTATAGAAAACTTCAAACCCCCGCTGAAGATCAAAAGATGAAATTTCGTCTATCGACCACTAATTGGATTTTTTCCCTCGAAATATTTGAGAGCCTACATGGAAAAACACCTTTCACCAAGCTTTACAAAGGTGCCATCCGGAAAGGCAATCCAACTGCGAACTTTCCATGCCTTTAAGTCTCCAAGTCCCTCAAACTCCTCGTTCTTCTCGCATAATAGACTCTAACTACATGAACCACCATGTTCTCATAAAGCAAGTTTTCTAAACCTCATCGATGATGCACCTTAAAATGATGGTCACAAAAAAACACACAAGATACCTCTTAAATCATTGCCAACGGATATCTAGGACTCCTGGAATGTGCAAAAATGTAGGCCTAACAATATATAAAATTTTATATATACTTATTTTAAACTTATATATGTATATATATATAATATTGTTATGCTAATATAATATTGTTATGCTAATCAGATAAGCTCTACAGCTTTTCAAACCAAGTAGGGCCAGCCCATATTAACAAAATATTCCATTCTTCACACTTGCAAAACAATGTGATAGGACTCGTCCCTAAAATTCTATAAAAATCGGACCAGTCCTGCTCCTGTACGATCACTCTTATCAGACATGGAATGTTACCAATTTAATCTATTTTATTTGTTAACCAAAATAATTTTATCCTTATGGGGTTTCCGACCACGCTCGACCCACTAACCCCTACAAGTAATGAGATTTACAATTTGACCTTATTGGCCTTACTTTTCTTATTAAGAATTACCTCTAGTTGCCCTTTCAATTTGCACGCGCGCACACACACACACACACACACACACACACACACACACACACACACACACACACACACACACACACACACACACACACACACACACACACACACACACACACACACACACACACACACACACACACACACACACACACACACACACACACACACACACACACACACACACACACACACACACAGGGATAATGACAATAATGAGGTTATAATACACAATTGGATTGTATATAGCAAATTTATCATGAAAAATTTAAGCACTTGTTAAACAAAAGGAACTTCTTGCAAATAGCAATATAATTATAATTATGTGTATATATAACAATTCCAACAATCATATGAACCTTAATCCTAGTTTTCTAAATTTCCTATAACATAATTCCAATTAGAATGTGTCTATTTCTAAATTCGCATAATACCCACAAGCTAATCACCAAATATTATAGATTCATCCAAAATACCCACAAGGAAATAATCAATAACTAATTATCCATTATTCACTTTCAAATATGATTAACGTCAAAACCTCTTAATCATAATCACAACTATTTATTTTTCATACATTCAAGAATCATAGTTAATTAATCTTAAGGTTTAACTTAGTTCAAATTTATAATATCCAAATTCAAAAAGGAATGGATTACTTTACAAATTCAGAAATATTACCAAAAGGTGTTCAAATTCCTCAAACATTATATCGATGGATTAATTACAAAATAAGGAAAAACTTTTGCGTTAACTGTGATCCCAAGAACCACCGCATGCACAACCATGTGCCAGCGAAAGGCCTCTGCGGGTGGTGGCCACACGCGTATCGGAGTCACCCCTAATAGTCCAATCAACTATACTCAATCCCTAGAAGATCTCTATGACGTTTAAATGAGGAGAAACATACCTGAAACCACGGTCCACCTTGTAACGACCCGTCCCAAATTCTTAGATTAGATTAGTGAGGCTAATCAGTGATTAGTTGGGCGAAATCGGACGAACGATGCGAAATGACCGTTTTGACCCTAGTCGTGGCAAAACGTTGACTTTTCATTCGGGCGGTCAAATGGACTTTGACCGATGACCGTGATGTAGTTCGTGACGTCACGAGTTCATAGACAGGTGGCACGTTCAATTTCGACGTTCGAAAGTTTAGGGGCATTTTGGTAATTATGGTTAAAAGGAGCAAATAGTTGACTTTTAACCTGGGAGGTCTAATGGCCAAGGGCCGAAGACCGTTACGTAGATAGGGACGATTTGAATTCATAGGCAGGCGGAACGCAGAAATCGGACTTCGAATGGGGAAGTTATAGGTCACGGAAGTTCGATTTCACTATGCACGTTCTTTGAGGCGGGGCTGAGTTGGCAATATCTGATTGGGCAGATATTTTGGTGGGTCCCATGGATGAGTGACAAGTGTCACTCATCCTATTGGTCAATTCCCCTAAAAAGGGCATCTCACTTAATTAAATAATATTAATTAATTAATTTTATAATCAAATCCACACCTTATTCAATCCTAGCCATCCATTTCAATTTCACCTTTTAATCCTCACCACTCATCTCATTTCTATCTCTCCTTTCATCTGATCTCATCAACTCACCTCTTCATTCCTCATTTCCCTCACAAACCCGAAAAACCCCATAACCCCATTTTCTTCATTTTCTTCAAAACACAGCCAACACCTCACCTTCCCTTATCTGAGCCATGAGTGACCGTGTGAAGAGTGTGAGGGGCTGAGGACAACGGCGGAGGCCACGGAGGAGTGAACCGTGAGGTAAGGAAATATTTGAAAATTTGAAATTCGGTTTTATTGCTTTTTACTAGGTTTCTTTAATTGGGTTGGGTTTCTGGGGACCTAGGGAGAAGTTTGGGATTGGATTCGAGGGTTAGGAAGGCCAGGAAGGGCCATGAACGTTGGGGGAATGAACGGCCGCCATGGCCGGATTGAAGATGCGGGTTTTAGTTGTTTTTCTTCCATTTTAAGGTCATAGAACTGAAGGTTAGGATGAGGGGATGAAAATGGGACAAACGGGGAGAGTTTTGGTGGCCGGACGGCGGAAAACCGACCGGGTCAACCCGTGGGTCACAGCGACCCGGTTGTAGGGTTCGGGTCGACCAAGCGAGAGGTTGAAGGTGATGACGTGGCATGATGACGTGGCACCTGTCAGACTGTCAGGTGACGTGGACCACGCATCAGCGGACACGTGTCATATGTCAGTGCACAGTCAGCACTGACATGTCAGTGACGTGGCCCAATCAGGGGCTGACACGTGGTACTGGCTTGGACCAATGCCATGATGACATGTGGCACATGTCAGACTGCCACGTGGCACTGACAGCACAGTGACGTGGACCAATAGGAGCTTGACACGTGGCACCTATCAGAGTCTGACATGTCAGACCTGACAGCTGTCAGCATGACGTCATGCTGACGTCAGTGGATACTGTAGCAGCGTTGACCCACGCATTGACCAAGCGCGTAGGGGTGTGTGTGAACAGTATTTTGAGTGGGCCCAGGGTCATTTTAAAGGTTTCGACGATCCGGATCCAATAGCGGTGGCTTCGGGTCGATCAGAGATTGTTAAGTTGGTCAAATTGAGGTTTTTCACCTCGGGAAACGTGTACGGGACACGTTGACTTTTCCAGGAAAGTTTAGGGTTCTTAATATGGACTTGTATAGGTTAGTAGTAACCTTTGGATGTGGTTTGGATAGGTCAGGATGACCCGTAGAGGTCGGATTGGCTCAGGAGAGCCATATGGCACGTAAATCGAGGCGGCAGCTCGGACGGTCTGTGAGTGGACCTTGTTTTCTAAATTGGTGCATGCATAAATGTTTATTATATGTTTTAAATACTTGTTTGTGATACCATGAGTGCATTTGGATGTGTGGTTACGTATAGGCACGTATTTCGAGGTTCGGCCCTATACGGTGCCTATCCGGGTCTGTATTTCTTTATTGGTCTAAATGAAAAGGTTTTGGATTTCAAAAAGGATAAACTCGGGTATGAGGCCCATTTGGTTTTGTCTCAGGCATATGACCTCAGATTTCGAGCATGGTGCCCAGCTGATGTCCTATATTCGGGTACGAGACCCAGGTTACTTTATGGTTTTGATTGCGGGTCAGGGACCCTAGATGGATTTCCAAGTTCATGACGGTTTATGGGAACCGGCATGAACTCTAGAAAGGTCATTGTGGTTCATGACGGTTTATCGGGTTAGTTCTGAGGGTTCAAAGGTTTAGGGCTTTAAGTTAATTACGTCGAAAAATTCCGAAAAATTACGGAAATTAATGCAAACTTTTTGGGGATGTTTGTTACCCTTATTGTACTTTTTGACAGGCCCGAACATTCCCAAGGCTACCGAGGAGTGCACGGGGCGCGATTGACGCGTCCGAAAACCGTGAGTGGACTTTTGATTTCTAACCGAGCATGTATAACTGTTTTTACTCATTTGTCTTATGTTTTCATATATGATTTTATGGTGATGATTATGATATTTCGGTTTTACGTGATTGCACATCTTTTGAGGTGATTATTGCATTTTTACGTATTTCGAGATTTCGTTTTCTCATGTGCATGGATGACGGTTTTATGAAGTGATTTGATATGATTATGCATGACACGTTTTAATGATGATTTGATTATGTTTATGAAGTAAGTTTTGGAATTTGCATGTGAAATTCAGACATAAGTCCTATTATGATGAAATGTGATTTTGGAATGGTTTTGGAAAATGGATCCCGATGAATCCATGTTTGTTGTGATTGTCCACGTGATTTTGTATTTAAAGACCTGGTATGATTGTTGGATCTGATTTTGGGTTTAAAGACCCGATTAATTGATGACGGGGACGGGCCCGAATTGGGTTTAAAGACTCGGATTGAGTTTAAAGACTCGTGAGTTTAAAGACTCGGTTATTATGATACCCCCGAGGCCTATTGATTATCTTTCGAGTTTAAAGACTCATTGATATCCCGGGAAGGCCTGATATATGAGTTTAAAAACTCGGATAGATCCAACGGCTTGATTGTGATTGTTGATTCAGTTTTACAGGATTTGGTATGATTGATGTTTCGATGTGACGATTTCTGGATTTTGGGAATATTATATTATTTTACATGATTTTATGGCTGTTACTGTAACGGTTTCCATATGATTCGTAAAAAAGGATTTCGAATGTTTAGTTATGCTGTTTTCGAATATCTAGTTATGCATGCGTGTTGTAAAACTAGAGGGTGTGGAGGGTGAACCCCGATTTCATTAAACTGTTTTCTGGAAACTTTTGTTTTAGTCCACTCACACTTTGCTGTTTTTAATACCCTCTAGGTCGTTGTACAAGTTTTGGAGGCTAACGCCGAGACAGAGGCATAAAGTTTTCCGTTGCGGTGTAGTTAGTTCATAGAGTAGGATTTGATCTTTATCTTTTTTTGTAATTTATGCTCTGTGGAACTATGAACTTGATGTCCATTCGGTTGTACTGTTTAATCTCCCTGGTCTGACAATGGGTGTGGTGTAATTTTTATTTGGTTATTCTGGTTTTTTGTGTTCGATTGTCAGACGGGAGGAGGATGCTTCTTGATTATCGAGGCGATAATCGGGGTGGGTCCTGTCGATTGGTATCAGAGCCTAGGTTTACGGTTTATGTCTGGCACTTGGATGTGCCTCGGTTATTGTACTAACTTATGCCTCTTTCAGAAAAGGACGATCGACCATGCCTCCACGACGTGAACCCCCTCCACGACCTGCAGAAGGCGTCGTTAGTGATGCCTAGAGTGCTACGATCGAGCGAGCCCAGCGTCTTGGGGCTACAGTATTTAGTGGTGGGGAATATCCCGAGGAAGCCCATCGTTGGATTTCTCAGTTTGATCGGATTTTTGATGTGATGCACTGTCCTCCTGAGGAGCGAGTTGTGTTGGCCACCTTTCTGCTAGATGGATCTGCTTATCAGTGGTGGTATACTCTGGAGTTGTCGGGTTGGGATGCCCATACAGTGACCTGGGAGACCTTTCGTGAATGGTTTCTTGATCAGTACTATCCCCATTCATTCCGTGAAGCTAGGGAGATAGAGTTTCTGCAGCTTCAATAGGGGAGCATGTCTGTAGCAGAGTATGAGCAAAAATTTCAAATGCTAGCCCGTTTCGCTCCTACCTATGTGTCTACTGAAGCTGAGAAATGTCGTAGGTTTGAGCTTGGCCTACGAGGTGAGATACGGGCCATTGTGACTGCCAGAGCTTTTACTACTCTCAGAGAGTTGTCTGATGCTGCAGTGCGAGTTGAGGCTAGTCTCCCGACACGTCCACTGTTCTCAGGTGGTGGACAACGTCGAGAGCGTTCTTTTCCTGGATCGTTTAGTCAGAGAGCCCCGAAAAAGGGACGTTATGGTGGAGCTTCGTCCGCAGGCAATGATCGTTTTGGTAGGCCTGGTAATTTTCAGAGTCCCGGATTCAGAGTACACAGAGCACAGCCGGCTTCGCAGGCGAGTACGACCTCAGTTGCTTCCACGGGACGACAGAGTGGTGATTTTACTCGAGATGCTTCCAATGTTATCTGTTTCTTCTGTGGCGAGCAGGGCCACTACCGGAGAGAATGACCATCCTTGCTACCGGGTGGTGGCGCAGGTTGGGGTGTAGCAGAGCAGGGACGGAACACAGCTGCAGTTTCGGGGACTGCGATTACTAGAGGAGGAGGTGGCGGAGCGACTAGTGGACTGAGGGGCAGGGGCCATGGGTGAGCAGCTGGACCACAAGCCCGAGTTTTTGAGGTTACGCAGCAGGAGGCCCGGGTAGCACCTGGTGTTGTGACAGGTACACTTACGATCTTTGGACGTGATGTTTGTGCTTTAATAGATCCCAGAGCTACTCATTCGTTTATATCACGGGATTGTGGTTTGTTGGCGGATAGAGAGGTGTCCGCGCTGGATTGTGACATGGGTGTGAGTACGCCCACAAGAGAGGTATTTGTGGTAAACCAAGTGTTGAGGGAGTGTCCTGTAATGGTAGGCGACGTTGGATTGGTGGCTGACCTGATACTCCTAGACTTGCATGATTTTGATGTCATTTTGGGAATGGATTGGTTAACACTTCATCATGCTTGTATCGAATGTGTCGATAAGAAGGTCACTTTTTGGAGTATAGGGTTACCTGAAACCACCTTTCAGGGAATACAGCGAGCAACTCCTGCTGGAGTGATTTCAGCCCTGAAGGCAAGTAAGTTGCTGAGGAAAGGGTGCCAAGGATACTTGGCTCACGTGGTGGACACACGTGCTGCACCGTTAAAGGTAGAGGATATACCGATAGTGCGGGAGTTCCCAGATGTCTTTCCGGACGATCTGCCGGGATTGCCACCTCACCGAGATATCTAGTTCATCATTGATCTGGTTCCAGGTACGTAACCTATATCTCAGACTCCGTACCGTATGGCGCCAGCTGAGTTGAAAGAATTAAAGCCGCAACTGCAAGAGTTGGTCGATATGCGGTTTATTCGACCGAGTGTATCTCCTTGGGGAGCTCCAGTGCTATTTGTCAGGAAAAAGGACGGAGGTTTGAGATTTTGTATTGACTACAGAAAATTGAACAGGGTAACTATCTGGAATAAATACCCCCTACCACGGATCGATGACATGTTTGATCAACTGAGGGGAGCTCAACACTTCTCCAAGATCGATCTTCGTTCTGGGTATCATCAATTGCGGGTTAAAGAAGAGGATGTACCCAAGACAGCCTTTAGAACCAGGTATGGTCATTACGAGTTTGTAGTGATGTCCTTTGGCTTAACTAACGCTCCAGTGGCATTTATGGACCTGATGAACCGAGTGTTTCGGTCATACATGGATCGTTTCATGATTGTGTTCATCGTTGATATTTTGGTGTATTCGAAGAGTGCGAAGGCGCACGAGAAGCACTTGAGGATGGTGCTTCATACCTTGAGGGAAAACCAGTTGTATGCAAAGTTGAGTAAATTTCAGTTCTGGTTGAACAGTGTTGGTTTTCTGGGCCATATGATTTCAGCCGAAGGTATTAGCGTGGATCCCAAGAAGGTTGAGGCGGTAGCTAACTGGGAGCAGCCCAAGACAGTGACCTAGATCAGGAGCTTATTGGGGTTAGCTGGTTATTACCGGCGTTTCATCGAGGGATTTTCTATTCTTGTTGCTCCGTTGACACGACTAACTAAGAAGGGAGTCTGTTATGTCTAGGATGAGAGTTGTGAACAGAGCTTTCAGGAGCTGAAATGGCGGTTGACATATGCTCCTGTGTTAGCCCTTCCTGATGATAATGGGGAGTTCGAGGTATACAGTAATGCTTCCTTGCAGGATTTGGGATGTGTGTTGATGCAGCATGGGAAAGTGATTTCTTACGCTTCCCGACAGTTGAAACCTCATGAGAGGAATTACCCCACTCATGATTTGGAGCTTGCAGTGGTGGTTCATGCGTTGAAGATTTGGCGACATTACTTGTATGGTGAGAGGTGCAGGATCTTCACGGATCACCAAAGTTTGAAGTATCTCTTTACTCAGAAGGAGCTGAATCTGAGACAACGCCGATGGTTGGAGTTGATTAAGGACTATGATTGCACCCGTGGTAGCCGATGCCCTGAGTCGGAAGTCAGCTAGCTCTTTATCACATTTGAGGATGGTTCAGTTGCCCTTGTTGGTTGAACTCCGTAGGATTGGAGTGGGTTTGACTGTTGATGGTCAGGGAGCTCTACTAGCGAGTTTCCATGTGTGACCTGTCTTGGTTGATCAGATTATTGATGCTCAGATTCACGACCCTGTTTTGGGCATCTTTCTGATTGAGGTTGAGGCTGGAGAGAGACAGGATTTTGGGATTCGCAAGGATGGGGCCTTGGTAAAAGAAGGACGGTTGTGTGTACCTGAGGACGAAACACTGAAGAAGACAATCCTCGATGAGGCTCACAGTTCAGCCTATACGATGCATCCTAGAGGGACCAAGATGTATCGTACTCTTCGGGAGCATTACTGGTGGTCAGGTATGAAGCGTGAGATTACTGAGTACGTCAGTAAATGCTTGATTTGTCAACATGTGAAAGCCGAACGATAGAGACCCTACGGAGCAATGCAACCCATGCCGATCCCAGAGTGGAAATGGGATTATCTGACGATGGACTTCGTGTTTAAGCTTCCTAGGACGCCTAAGGGACACGATGGCATATGGGTGATTTTGGATAGGCTCACAAAGTCAGCTCATTTATTGTCGGTGCGAGAGAACTTCAGGATGGCACAGTTTGCTCAGCTGTTTATCGACGAGATCATCCGTTTTCACGGTACTCCAGAATCAATAGTTTCTGACAGAGACCCGAGGTTTACTTCTCGGTTTTGGTAGAGTCTACAAGAGGCTTTTGGCACGAAACTACGTTTCAGCACTGCTTTTCATCCTCAGACCGACGGTCAATCTGAGCGGACCATTCAGATTTTGGAGGACATGATGCGAGCCTGTGTTTTTCAATTTCAAGGCACTTGGGAATCACATCTATCCTTGATGGAGTTTGCTTAAAACAACAGTATCTGGCGAGCATTGGGATGGCCCCTTACGAAGCTTTGTACGGACGGTAGTGTAGAACCCCGTTATGTTGGACGGACGTGGGTGAAAGGAAGTTGACTAGATCTGAGTTGGTGGAACAGACAACAGAGAAAATCAAACTCATCACAAATAGGCTCAAGGCAGCCCAAGACAGACAAAAGAGCTATGTGGACCGCCGGATTAGAGATCTTGAGTTTGCGGTCGGAGATCGAGTATTTCTGAAGCTATCTCCTTGGAAAGGTATAGTGAGATTTGGCAGGCAAGGAAAATTGAGGCCTCGTTTCATCGAACCATACGAGATTGTTGAGAGGGTTGGCAAGGTTGCTTACAGATTAGCACTACCTCCAAAACTTTCTAAAGTCCATGATGTTTTCCACGTGTCGATGCTACGGAAGTATGTGTATGATGCATCTCATGTACTAGAAGAGCAACCCATTGAACTCCAAGAAGACTTAAGGTTTGAAGAACAGCCGGTACAGATTTTGGATCGAAAAGATAAAGTGCTACGCCGGAAGACCATTCCCCTAGTAAAGGTTCTCTGGAGAAACCAAAATGTGGAGGAAGCCACATGGGAACTCGAGACGCAGATGTGAGTGCAGTATCCATACTTGTTTCATTAAAATAAACCAAAATGTGGAGGAAGCCACATGGGAACCCGAGACGCAGATGTGAGTGCAGTATCCATACTTGTTTCATTAAAATTTCGGGACGAAATTTCGTAAGGGGGGGAGGTTGTAACGCCCCGGAAATTCGACGAATGTAATTTTGTAAAATAATAAATGAAATGACATTTTTACCCTTGTGAATAGTATGATCAATTTGTTGACTTTCTGAATGATAGGTCGAACGGACGTTACCGATGACCGTGACGTAGATCGGGACGTCACGAGTTTAAAGACAGGTGGCACATCCAATTCCGACCATCATGGAAAAAGTTATGACATTCGGAAGTTCAAGGGCATTTTCGTAATTTGGACAGAAAGGGGGAAACTGTTGACTTTCTATTTAACAACTAATTTCCACACAATTAGAGGACCGTTAGGTAGGTCTCAATGCCCTGAGTCCGTAGACAGGCGGCACACTGAAAACGGACATCGGACGGTTGAGTTACGGGTCTCGGAATAGGAGGGGCATTTTGGTAATTTTGTGCAGAAGGGCAAAATGGTAATTTTGCCAAGCCCAGTTTGAAACAGCCGTGGGAAATGCTGTGCAATTATTTAATCTGCCCTCTGATCAAGGAATTGTTTAAGGTTTCTCTGATTCAAGGAATTGTTTAAGGGTTTTGAGGTAATGGAAGCAGTCTGGTATGGTTGGGACAGAGAACCAGTGCACGGGAGGATTTTTTAAAACTGGTATGGTCTGTTTTGCGGGAAACAAGTTTCAGTGGGACTGAGAGAGATTCCCACTGGTTGCCGGCTGCACGGGTCGATTCACAGAGAGATAGGAGTTTGTTGAGGTTTATTCTGAGCAAGAGAGGGCTGAGAGCTTGAGAGAAAACAGAGACAGGAAAAAAATACTGAAACTTGGAGGGAAAATCAAAATTTTATTTGTGAGTCGAATTGGACAAAACCAAGGACTGAAATAGTCTTCTGGGACCATTTGGAGTCCAACCATATCGATTGTGAAGGAAATCGATCACAGTTTAGCCAAGAACAGAAGCCTCTGGTTCTGGAAATTTTCGAGGTTGAAGACAACTACTTCCAGGTAAGCTTTCCTGAAATTGGATGTGTTCTAGTGTTCGTTTAGGTCCCCTAAGGCTTCTGTCCAAGTTAATTTGGGAATGGAGCTGAGTTGGGTGAGTTTCAGAAGTCGACCCGTTTGTTTGATCACGCGTCGAATGAGAGTTTTAGGGAAAATCGAAGGTAATTAAGGAATGGGATCTTAGATTAAAATGTTAAGGAATGATTTAGGTGGAAAAAGGGAAGTTTTAGAGTGAGACTTGATGGAGATTTGGCCGAGTTGTGTCGCGGGTCGAGCAGCCCGTTTTCAAGCCAGTGGGGTGAAGATGGTGACACTGTAGCAATCACTGTAGCAGGCACGTGGCTTTCACGCGCAGCCACTTTGGGCGGCGCGTGACGGTGCGTGAGGCCGTGTCTCCGGTCACGGTCAACAGATAAGTTCATCCTTTCAACTTAACGAACATTTTGAGTTAATTTTCGAGTCGAGCGGACGTCGTTTCAGGTTAGTTCTGAGGGTTCAAAAGGTTTAGGGCTTTAAGTTAATTACGTCGAAAAATCCCGAAAAATTACGGAAATTAATGCAAGCTTTTTGGGGATGTTTGTAACCTTTATTGTACTTTTTGACAGGCCCGAACATTCCCGAGGCTACCGAGGAGCGCACGGGGCGCGATTGACGCGTCCGAAAACCTTGAGTGGACTTTTGATTTCTAACCGAGCATGTAAAATTGTTTTTACTCTTTTTTCTTATGTTTTCATATATGATTTTATGGTGATGATTATGATATTTCGGTTTTACGTGATTGCACGTTTTTCGAGGTGATTATGGCATTTTTTCGAGGTGATTATCGCATTTTACGTATTTCGAGATTTTGTTTTCTCCTGTTCATGGATGACGGTTTGATGAAGTGATTTGATATGATTATGCATTTCACGTTTTAATGATGATTTGATTATATTTATGAAGTAAGTTTTGGAATTTGCATGTGAAATTCGGGCATAAGTCCTATTATGACGAAATGTGATTTTGGAATGGTTTTGAAAAATGGATCCCGATGAATCCTGGTTTGTTATGATTGTCCACGTGATTTTGGGTTTAAAGACCCAGTATTATTGTTGGATCTGGTTTTGGGTTTAAAGACCCGGTTAATTGAAGACGGAGGCGGGCCCGAATTGGGTTTAAAGACCCGGATTGAGTTTAAAGACTCGTGAGTTTAAAGACTATGTTATTGTGATACCCCTGAGGCCTATTGGTTATGTTTTGAGTTTAAAGACTCGTTGATATCCCGGGAAGGCCTGATATATGAGTTTAAAGACTCGGATAGATCCAACGACTTGATTGTGAATGTTGATTCAGTTTTACATGATTTGGTATGATTGATGTTTTGATGTAACGATTTTTGGATTTTGGGAATATTATATTATTTTACATGATTTTATGGTTGTTACTGTAACAGTTTCCATATGATTCGTAAAAAGGGATTTTGAATGTTTAGTTATGCTGTTTTCGAATATCTAGTTATGCATGCGTGTTGTAAAACTGGAGGGTGAACCCCGATTTCATTAAACTGTTTTCTGGAAACTTTTGTTTTAGTCCACTCTCACTTTGCTGTTTTTAATACCCTCCAGGTCGTGGTACAAGTTTTGGGGTCTAGCGCCGAGGTAGAGGCAGAGGCATAAAGTTTTCTGTTGCGGTGTAGTTAGTTCACAGAGTAGGATTTGATCTTTATCTTGTTTTGTAATTTATGCTCTGTGGAACTATGGACTTGATGTCCAGTCGGTTGTACTGTTTAATCTCCATGGTCTGACAATGGGTGTGGTGTAATTTTTATTTGGTTATTCTGGTCTTTTGTGTTCGATTGTCAAACGGGAGCAGGATGCTTCCCGATTATCGAGACGATAATTGGGGTGGGTCCTGTCACAGTAGTTTTCTTCTCTCTCTTCATCCTCTCCCTTCTCTCCTTCTCCCCTACTGTCCTCGCTAATTCCCATTTCGATGGCTTTGATGAACCCGATGACGTTGACGATGCCGATGACGATTGGTGAGCTGCAAGTTCAAATATAAAAACCTTCTGCATCCTCAAAACCTCACAATGTCATTGTTATGTGTCGTTCTTTATTCACTCCGATTAGAATTTGAAAACCCACATTTTCAAGATCTGATTTTTAATCAATGCCCACTTCAATTTTGAAACTTTACTTCCCCTAATTTTATCTCATATATATGACAAAGATCTAAATTATGGTTTGAAGTTGAAATTGAAATTTTATCCCAGTAGTAACAAGGACATTGTTGACTGAAATTGGAGCACCAGAGAAAGGGGTTGTGACGACATGTGAGTGCGAGACAAGTTCGAAAGGGTAAAAGTGCATTTGCAATAGAGAGATAGGTGGTTGACCCGACCGGGTAAGGCGGCGTTGCATGGAGCGAAGATGGTGAAGGAGGGTGACTGAGCGAAGAGAGACTGCGAGATAAGATCGGCAGGGTCGAGGACCTGAATTGGAAAGTGAAATTCTTGGTTAGTTCCATGACTGCGCACTCATCATCTACATTTATGGTGAGGATGCGACTAAAGGAGTTGATGTCATGTTGAAGTTCAATTTGTTCTTGGAAGATGTCGGGGAAGAAACAATTAGAGACTTAATAAAGTGAAACATGGGTTTCTGGGAAAGTGCTTTGAGTGAGACCATTCAAAGAGGTTCATAGATGCTAAGCTCTTGAACCACCCATTTTTGGCTAAAATTGATAGGGTTGGACTAGAT
Organism: Prinsepia uniflora; assembly: GCA_032719365.1. Taxonomy (NCBI): domain Eukaryota; kingdom Viridiplantae; phylum Streptophyta; class Magnoliopsida; order Rosales; family Rosaceae; genus Prinsepia; species Prinsepia uniflora. Next base: position 8,662,985 of record CM064867.1, on the reverse strand, counting down.
GAATGATTTGAAGTCGAAGCAAATGACACGATCCATCCCTAAAATTGCCTTGGAAAATGCATCTGATCATACTCTCATCTGACATGTACTAACATGACCCGTAAATTCAGGATTTACGAGATTTTTGCAGGATTTCTTCGGGAATTTACAAAAATTATTGAGCAGACTTGATGACTTTGCCACTAGGGTTAACCTTGGCTTTCTAATTGTAGAAAGGGTATTTTTGGAAAGGGTATTTTTGGAAAGGGTAAAGTTAGGATATTTTGGGTGTATTGGAAAGGGTAAAGTTAGGATATTTTGGGTTGTAGGAGAGACTGAGATATCACATGCCTCCACAGCTCCTTGTGCACTCTAGATAACCCCGAGTGGGTTAAATGAGGTTTATCTCTTGTCTGACACATAGTATCGGACATGAGCATGGCACATCCCAAGTTAATCCCGGGAGGATTGGGATGGGTTGTGTCAATGTGGTATCAGAGCGGGGTGATAGCTGGTAGCAGAGCATTTGGGTTGCTCTTGGAGTGAGGTGTGTGTGTATAATGTGAAGTCCCTATGAGGAAACAACCCGTCATCAACCTAATAGATATGGTAAGGATAGGAAGTTAGGTGGGAATGAACCCTCGATAGATTCTGTTGGGTGTAGTGTACCACGTTTTAGTGTGTTTGACCCCGATGAGGGCTTAGTATGGCGACATTGTTGAGTTGTGATCGTTGACCGATCAGGTTAGGTCAAGTTGGTTGTACTATAGGAGCATCCATGGTCGTGGACGACCTTAGTTGAGACTCGTGGGACAAGTTGCTAGAGAGTGGTACTTGTCGATCAGATGCTGGGGTGGACCGATCAATAGTTTTGACACCTTGAGAAGAGCGTCTGTCACGCTAGAGGTGGTTTAGACATTGAGATACGTCCTTGAGGATAGGGTTCTGGTAGTATAGAGAGGTTGGTACCGGCTGTGAGTTTCCTGCCTAAGGACGGTGTCCCAATAGCGAAGTATTTGTTTGGTTGAGTCTGCACGAAGTGGTGGCAGACATCGCTATCGAGGGTGGTTGTAATTAAGACTGTCGAGCGTTGGGCGCTGTTCGAGGAACGTTTCTTATGTGGTTTTACCCAGAGTTATGGAGTACGAGGGAGGTAAAGTTCCTCCAACATGAGCAGATGTTACATAGATGGGGACTGAGGACTGTTACATAGATCAGGACTGTTACAAGTTCGTAGATAGGCGACACGTCGAATTTGGACGTTCCACAGAAAAATTATGGGTCACAGAAGGTTCTGGGTACTATTACACGAAGTACGAGGTAGTTGAACATTTTGTCATCTTGTGGGCTAGATATTCTGGTCAGACCCAATAGATTACCCAACCTTTTTCATTCATGCATCTCATCTCCCTTCCCTTTCATTTTACACAAACCCGAAACCCAAACAACCCAAATCTGCCCTCCCTTGATAGTCCGGTTGAGGACCCTTGAGAGATTGAGAGTGAGGCTGAGGGTGAGATAGTAAGGCTGAGAGGTTGGTGGTGGACGGCGGATCTAGGCGGCGGCCGAAAAAATGTGAAATAAGGTAAAACCCGAAACCCATGGCTTTTCAAAATTTGAATTTGTGTTTGGATGTTTGGAGAACAGTTTTGTTGACTGGGTTATGTTTCCGGGACTTGGAAGAGATCGTGGGGATCAAAAGCAAGAGCTTTGGACGGCTGGACAGCCCTGGAAAGGTGGTGGAAGCTTGGTCGTGGCTGGTGGTCCAAGACAGGTACTTTCTAGCCTATTTCTTTTGGTTTTAAGGTCATAGAACCCTTCTAGGGACCCTGAAGATCATGTAGGACTAAACAAGGTTGAAGTTGGTTGAGTTTTGAAGGTTTTGGAATCGGGTCGAGTCGCGAGTTTGGGTGACCCGTTATAGTGAAATGGGTTACACCCGTCGAGAAGTTGAAGACGATGACATCATCATCTGTCAGGCCCTGGCCAATAGGAGGCTGCCATGTGGCACTTGTCAGTGTCCAATCAGCACTGACATGTCAAACACGTGCAACAATCTGGTGGTGCCATGTGGTACACTGTCAAGTACAGTCAGCACTCACATGTTATACACATGGACCAATCACAGGCTGACGCATGGCATGTGTCAGATCTGACAGCTGTTAAATCTAACAGCTGTCAAATCTGACAGATGTTAGACCTGTCAGGTGACATCAACGATGACATCGGCATTGACTTTGCTGACTTCAGTGTTGACCGTTGATCATGACGTTAGCGTTGACTTTTACTGACGTCAACGTTGACTTTGACCAGAGTTGATCGAGAACTTTGATCGATGCATGGGCATGGATCTGGAGGTGAGACCAATTCCATTCAAAAGGTTTCGATGATCTAAATCCAATGACAGTGGTTTTAGGTTTGATCGGAGATAGTTTGATAGATCAAATTGAGGTTTTTAGCCTGGGGATGCATGTCTGGGACACATTGACTTTTTCGGGAATTTTTGGGGTTTTTTCTTAGGACTTTTCTAGATTAGTAGTGACCCTTGAAAGCGTTTTGGACAGGTCCGGACGACCCGAAGAGTTCAGTATAGCCCAAAATGGCTTACGGCGCAGCTTGCAGACGCGCAACATGAACAGTCTGTGAGTGGACACTTGATTTCTAAATATGATGCATGCATAACTATTTTATATGTTTTATATATATGATCTGAAACTCCATGAGTGCATATGATTGTGGTATTTGTTATTTACATATTAATGTGGAATGGCATGTATTTCGATGATTTAGGTTATATGGTATACTTTGGGCTTATGCCAGATTTTATACGTGCTTGTGTTTTCAAGGATTTGAATAATGAAATGATTTCGGATTTGGAAATATTATATCGGGCTTGAGACCCATTTGATTGTATGAGGTATCAAGCTTAAGGCCCAATTGGTTTATACTCTCGGGTTTAAGGCCCAATTAGTTTGTATTATCGGGCTTGGGGCCCAATTGGTTATGAAATCGGGCATGAGTCCCAGTTGTGGTTTACTGAGACGATTTTGGGCTGAGTCCCCATGAGTTTTGGAAATTGGAACGTGTGGAAATGGTTTATGGAAGTTGTACCTCGGGCTGAGACCCTGTTGAAATGCTTTAACTGGATTTGAGGTATAAATGGTTGTATAATGGCTTTCCACTTGATTGATTTCGGTTTTAAAAATACCATCCTTGTGAGTGGATTGTCTTCTCCAGATTTCAGAGACCCTGTAGTAGTCACGGCGCACTGCCTGAGAGGGACAACCCTACAGAGAGAGCGTATAGAGGCTCATGATCAAGATTGCTATTGAATAGACATCTGGGATGTCATACCCCGGGTAGTGATTCAGGAAAGGCATACCAATATGGTACCTCCCGGACACTGGTGGACCTAAGGCTTTACTCAAACTTGAGACCCCTGAGGGGTACATGTAGCCTTAGACCGTGAATCTGGGATGTTGAGGATTGGTTAACTATATTACATTGGGATAGTTATTCTGTGTATATGGATTTGGGTAGTGACTCATATAATTTGGTTTTGGGCTGAGTTCCCACATGGTTATGGTTTTGGGCTATGGCCCTAATGTTTGGAAAGAGGAAATGGCTTCAATTGATAAATGTTTTCACTTAGTTTAGGTTTGCAAAGCCTATGACTTGATTTAAAGAAGGTGGCTGTGATAACTGGTTTTTGAATGCATGCAAGGGTTTTAATAGAGGATATAAATGTCTTTTATGAAATGTATTTTGATAAACTATTATTTTCGTCCACTCACATCTTTTAATATTTTTATTACCCTTCAGATTGATCGCGGATGCGGGATGTAGTAGAGACCGAGACATAACATGCCTCCACAGATCCTAGCGCACTCTGGATAACCCCGAGCGGGCTAAGGTGAGGTTTATCCCTTGTCTAACACGTAGTGTTAGACGAGAGTATGGCACATCGTACATTAATCCAGGGGGATTGGGATGGGTCATGCCACTGGACTTTGTCGAATGTAGCATCTCAGGTGGAGATGAGCTTGGCGGAATCCCAGCAACGACCAGTTGGTTCTAGGTGACTCCAAGAGCGTCAGGACGATTCGTTTACCCAGGGAGCTTCGAAATGGGTTGTTTCTATTTGATTCTTCTGGTGGGAACCGTAGCGGTTTTGGTGACCAAGGGTTTGGTTAGGGTGGATAGGCTACTCAAAGTAGTGGGGAAGGTTGTTTCTACTGCGGAGAGTTCAGGGATTTCAAGCAGAAGTGTCCATATCGTATGAATAATGGTACTAGTACTCAGGGTACAAAATGGCAGGGTCAACAAGAGATACCTTCTTCAACTGTAGCATCAGGGAGTCATGCTCGAGGAGCTAGTAGACCAGGTGGTAGCTAGAGGGGACGCGGTGAGACCGCAGGTACGCGAACACTTGTGTTCGCGGCTACGCAGACAGGTAAATTTTCTTCTCTGGTTTGGTAGCTTGAGTACTAGTAGGGTCCTAGATGGTACGTTTTGGTTGACCTTCGGGGTTGATCGGGATGACTCGAAGAGGATTTTCGGCTTAGTAAATGACTTATCCATATCTGGCATCGGACATGCAGGGTATGCCGTTCAGTGACTTTTTCCAGGTAATGGTACTGTGGGGGATTTCGATATGGAATGGGACACGTGGGAGCCTAGATTTAAAGGCGAGACTTATTTTTCCACACTTTTGGTCAGGGGTTGGTGTGAATTTCGAGGATAAAATTCCTTAAGGAGGTAGATTGTAACGATTCGACCTGTAAATTCGGGAATGATGAGAATTTTTTTGGGATTTTATGAAAATTATTTAGTAAACTTGACGACTTTGCCCCTAGGGTTAACCTTGGCTTTCTAATTGTGGAAAGGGTATTTTTGGAAAGGGGAAAATTAGGATATTTTGGGTTGATTGGATAAGGTTGGTTTGGATGGGATTCACTCTCTTTATCTTTTTCCAGTCCATGCAAACACACATACACACACAAAAACCATTAAACACCCAATTCTTATATCTTGAGTTTAAGGGACTTTTGGGTGAAAACAACACCAGAAATGAACTCAGGGGACTCCCACAATCCTTTGGAAGCCAAGTTGAAGGAAGGAACAACTGGGATTGAACAGTGTGGAAGCTTAGAATTTGGTTGAAGCTTTTGAGGCTAAATCTTCAATTTCAAGAGAGATTTCTAAATTCTGGTTCCATTTTTTGAATTCCAGGCTCGAGTAGATGAATTTCCATATAAAGTTTGTAAGATTTGGTTGAGAAATGAGAGAGAGAGAGAGAGATATTTGAAGTTTGGGGCGAAAATGGAGTTTCCGGCTAGCAAGGCGGTGACGATGACGGCGGTGCACGGGGGTGTCAGTCATCTTCTCCGGCTAGTAAGATGAGGTTAGGGATGATATCATTGATGATGTCAGGGATGGCGTCAACGATGATGTCATCATGTTAGTGACATGTAGCGACCTGACATGTTAGGTCACATTAGTATGCCAAGGACACATGGCAGGCTAACGTCAGTGCCACATGGCATGCTGATGTCAATATTGACCAGTGTTGGCCGTTCGTGGCTGAAACTTTGACTAGCTTGTGTGGGCTCGTGGGACGAATTTCAAGGTGAGGGTAATTTGGTAATTTGAGTTATTGATGCCAGACAGGAGCATGGCCTTTGACATGAATAGATGGAATTCCAGGGAGGGTCCTATCATGACAAGTATCTTAAAAAACCAAAATTACCCTCAAATTTTTCCGACAAGGGATATTCACACATTCTTGTTATTCATGCCTCCACATTTCGTTCAGCCTCGAACTTTGTGCAATGGCCCTAAAGAGTTACAAAACCACAAAAAATCGTGTGAGTGGATAAATATAAATATTTTTAAAAACATTCTTTCAAAACAACCAGCAATTACCCTTCGCTTTGTAAGACTATGCATGCATATAAAAAACTGACAAACTTCGAGTAAAATTAGATAATAAACCAAAATCTTGAAATACGTGTAAATACCCATAACAATCGTTAGCAAAAATTTAATCCAACCAAAAATATCAATCCAAACAACATAGCCACATAACCAATCCAAGTCCAACATCGCATAAATCCACACGCAGTCAACCCATCCTCAATGCACAATATCAATAATCATATCCACTGCACTACTTGTAGGCAACTCACTTGAGAACTAGAGCCCAGCTTGATGTCCGATTAATACTCACTCAGGAACTGGAGCTATACTCGACGTCTAAGTCATTAAAATATTAGTCTCAAGAACTGGAGCCTAGCTCGACATCTGAGACTAATTGACTAACACGGATCACGAGGAGGGTTATCCACACATATACAATTCACATCGCAAGGCACCAATACTGAGAAATCACAAAAATCTAACATCACAAAAATTTCCATCACAAACTGAGAAAACATTATTTAATCACATTTTACCCAAATACACGATTAAAACAATACTCGAGAACATATATTCAAGGAAACCTCATAAAACGGTAGTAACATGTTTTCCGTACAAATTGTCAAAAATCATATCTGTTGAAGCGTTAAATGTTCCAACTGTCGAGTACTCGTTGCCCAATCACCAAATGGCGCGTGTCCCTCTTGTGACCTGTCAACTCAAGTGGATCGCGGGTCTCCGTTAGTACGGGCACCGGTGTGGTGCCGGCCTAAGGCTCTCCGACGATCAAGTCAGTTACTTTGTTCGTAAGAGGAAGCAGTAAATGGTAAGTTCGGCAGAGTAATTGTAATAGTAAAACTTAGTTACCTTTATTGGGAAATGTGTACCCTTTATGTATAGGTAGGTGGGATGTTCAATTCCCAAAGTTCCGATGTGGGACGAATGCTTCTCGATTTACGTGCGGACACGTGTTACATAAATCGAGGGTGGATATGCTTCCACGTGGCATCCCGCATTGGGCCCGGTGTTAGGGCTGTCGCAAGTACGGTGTTCTTAGGCCTTGAGCGTTGTCAGGGCTTTAAGTATACGGCCCAGTGGGTCTGGTCAGATATGGTGTCAATAGAAGTCCCCCAAGTCGTTGACTGAGGTGGAATTTCTCGGTCGGGGACTTGTCTCATTCTCCCAGACCCTGGTGGGAAGTATACCTGTAGTCCCCTAAGTCCCCTGGTGGGATAGTCCGCCGAGACAGTCTCGGTCATGGAGAGGAAGGAGCTGGTAGGCAGTCGGTGATAAAGAGCACTCGGCGGAAAAGTGGCTCAGTCGGTCGCGGTTGTACGCAGTCGGTCGGTGGCGACGTCATGGTCGGTGATAGGAGCCAAATGACGCGTTGGAGCTGCGGAGACCGAGCGGTGTACATGGGTCGGTGGGGGAGGACCAGCGTCCGTACGGGGGGTGAGAACACCGAGCGGTGTATACGAGTCGGTGAATAGAGCCAATACCCGCCCACGGATGAGAGCACCGAGCGGTGTACATGGGTCGGTGGGAGGACCAGCGTCTGTTAAGCAGTCCCAGACATCGAGCGGTGTACGGAAGTCGGTGTAGACCGGTTGGAAGACGGTTGGGTTTCCTCGGACAGATGGTTGACACGTGTCCGGTCAGAATGCCTGGTTGCAACACGTGTCTGTCACTGAGGGGAGTGACGCTTCGTAGTCTGTGCATCAATTTCTATAAATATGGGGAGCTCTTCACCGATTTCCTCACTTGTGTTTTTTGAGAAAAGTTGAGAAACGCTGGCCAAACAAAGAGGCGATTTCCGACCAGCATTTGACGGCGGTGCGTACGGTGTTTGCGATTTCCGACCTACGGTCCCCCGTGAAAAAACAAGGTAAGCACCTGTCCAAGTTTAATTTTTCGATTAAAGTAGGAGGGTGTGAAGAACTGGTCATGAACGTGGTGAAGGTCTTGGTCAGATCTTCATAGGAACGAGTCGGTCGGCTGAGTTTGGTTTTTCTGTTTTCTTTTGTAGATGTCGGTCGAGAGTGACTCGGTATCGGAGGGTAAATGCTACGACTCACAGGGCGGTGAGTCGTCGGGTAGTAGTGAGGGCGAGGTCCACTCGTTTGATGCACAAAAGAGAGTAGAGGCGGTGCACAGCACGGCCGAGTCGTCTGGTAGGACCACGGACATCGGTTCGATGGCTGGGCCGACGGGCAGGTCGGGTAGTGGGAATCTGCTGGGAGACGCCGAGACAATAGTGAAGGTGGGGGTGCACCGAGCGTTGAAGCTGACCCATGGCCGTGACAAGGGCATAGTGCGGCTGAACAAAAGGAAAACAAACGGGGACGAGTCGGTCCCGGTAGCCGTGCCGATTGAGCGGGCGGCCTTCACCGTGGATGAAATGGTGAACAAGGAGACCGAGAAGGGCCTGATGAAGATGAGGATTGAGTTTGGCGTTCCCGACTCGGTGACAACAAGGTTACCCACAAGAGAGGAAAGACCGAGCAACCCCCCGCCCGGTATGGCACTGTTCTATACCGAGCTGATGCACCACGGGGTAAGGCTGCCCCTTCACCCTTGGCTGCGTAGGATGGTGAAGAAGATGGGGGTGGCACTCGGTCAGCTCAATCCAAACGTATGGATTGTGCTCTGCTCGATCTACACGGCCTTCAGGTGGGCCGAGCAACCGGAGCCGACCTATGCTCAACTGATGTACCTGTACGAGTTCGGCTTCCAGCAGCAGAGTACCGGGTGGGTCTTCGTCCGCCATCGCAAGAAGAGCAAATGGGGAGAGTTCATTCTGGACATACCGACCTCCCAAAAATCGTACAAGACGAAGTTCTGCCTAGTCGGTGGGGACTGGGAGGGGAACACCGAGGGACACCCGATACCGTCCAAATTCCAGACCCAAGGTTGATAGTTGTAGCATAGGTCGCCCCTTAATGTAAATGTCGATAGGTTTATATGCTAAGTAGTAGTGTTGTAGCTGATCATTTCTCGGTGTGCAGGTTTGTTCCCAGAAGAAGAAATAACGCCAGAGGAGAAAGCGGTCGTCCACCGAGTAAGGGAGATCTTGGACGAGTTGGAGCGGAACCGACAAATACTTCGGCTACCTGGGTTTCAGTACAAGGCCGGCCTCATCGACACCGACGAGGGTAAGTCTGTTTTCGTTGTTGGTTTGTTATTTGTTTTCGTATATCTGACTTGTGTCTCGGTGTTGTAGTCCCCTACCACCTCGGCAGCCGGATTTACAAGGATTGTGAGCAACTGAGAATGAAGGCAAACAAAGGCTCCGGAGAATCTGCGTCCCTGACGAAGGCTGCCGAGCGCCTGGAGCTCATTCTCAAGAAGAAAAAGGAGAGAGCCGAGAGAGGTCAGTCGGAGCGGTCCGACCGGTCAAAGCAGGGCCAAACATCCAAACTGAGGCCACCGAGTCCGCGAACTAGGTCTCCCAAGAGGAAACAGAGCGCAATGGACGGAGACTGAGTACGCTCTCCCGAACCTAGGCGGATGAAGGAGAGGATGGAGGCCGAGACGATCATGTCGGCCCAGGAGGCCATTGGGGGCAAGAGGACCATGGCGGCCCCAGAATTCAATCCTCCCCGGTCCCCCCCTCGGCTGGACGCGAGGATCCTGGAGATGCTCCAGAGGAGAGGAGATGTGAATCTCGGCGTGTTCACCGACGGGGAGGCGATCGGCGAGGGATCCAGTGCCGAGACAACCCTCCGCTGCCCGAGGCAAATGGTGTCCTGTTGAATGGGGTCTGTCAGGGGGCTTCGACGCCCTTAGAAGAGCTAGCCGAGGTGCAATGCCGGTCGGCCGATCAGAGGATGGAGAAGGCCCTCCTGCTACTGAGCAATGTAAGTTTTTCGTATGTTGCAAGTGTGCTATGTTAGGCCGAGTGAGTTGCTAACGGTTGTCATGTGCAGGCTCTCGGTGAGGTGTACCTCCAGTTTGGGAACAGCCAGAGGAGGGTGGCGTCTGCTCGGCGGGAGAAGGAGCGGCTGAAGCAGAAACAGGAAGAGCTCACCCCCAAGCTTCAGGAAGCCGAGAGGGCGATGAAAGAGGCGGCCGACCTCACTCGAAAGTTGGAAACCGAGAGGTGGAAGACTCAGGAGGCCCTAGCTTCTAGAGATCAGCTGAAGATCGAGGTGGAGGCCAAGGAGAAGGACAGGCTGAAGCACTGGAAGGAGCTCTGTCGGGTGAAGACAGCGAGAGAGGCCGACCTGGAAGAGGCGGGGAAAAAGGCGGTGGCGGAGTTCAAGACTTCAGAGGAGTTTGACCAGCTGAAGAACGAGTATGCCGCCGAGTGCGAGCAGGAGTTCTTCCGCAACCTCTTCCTGCATAATCCTGGACTAACCGTGAAGACCCCCTGGCTCGGTCAAGACATTGCTGCCGACATGTTTGAGGACGAGTCGGGGGAGGAGGATGAGGAGGGTGCCCAGCCGAGTGACCAGCCGGAAGCCGACCAGGTGGAGCCGCAAAACGAGCCTGAGCCAGAGGTGGAGGGAGCTCAGCAAGCCGAGCATCCGGTGGAAGAGCTAGTGTAGGATGCTTGTGTTTCTCCCCCTTCTTTTGTTTGTGTTTTTTTTGTTGTTAAGAATAGTGGGGACGACCGAGAGGTCGAATTTTGTAAAGCTCTTGCAGGCCGAGCATAATAGGTCTGCACGTTTTGAATGAAAATACTCTCTCCTGGATCAAAATTGTAGACCGAGTTATCCTTCGATTTCTGTTTGTCTGAGTGTTGGTGTAGGCCGAGTAGGGCTGTACACCGACTCTAATGTTCGAGTCAAAATAGCAAGTGTTGGGGTTTAGGCCGAGTAAGACCGAACCTCGACTCGTATGTTTGAGTCGTAGTGGTGGTGCAAGCCGAGTAGGGCTGTACACCGACTCTAATGTTCGAGTCAAAAATAGTAAGTGTTGGGGTGTAGGCCGAGTAAGACCGAACCCCGACTCGTATGTTTGAGTCGTAGTGGTGGTGCAAGCCGAGTAGGGCTGTACACCGACTCTAATGTTCGAGTCAAAAATAGTAAGTGTTGGGGTGTAGGCCGAGTAAGACCGAACCCCGACTCGTATGTTTGAGTCGTAGTGGTGGTGCAAGCCGAGTAGGGTTGTACACCGACTCTAATGTTCGAGTCAAAAATAGTAAGTGTTGGGGTGTAGGCCGAGTAAGACCGAACCCCGACTCGTATGTTTGAGTCGTAGTGGTGGTGCAAGCCGAGTAGGGCTGTACACCGACTCTAATGTTCGAGTCAAAAATAGTAAGTGTTGGGGTGTAGGCCGAGTAAGACCGAACCCCGACTCGTATGTTTGAGTCGTAGTGGTGGTGCAAGCCGAGTAGGGCTGTACACCGACTCTAATGTTCGAGTCAAAAATAGTAAGTGTTGGGGTGTAGGCCGAGTAAGACCGAACCCCGACTCGTATGTTTGAGTCGTAGTGGTGGTGCAAGCCGAGTAGGGCTGTACATCGACTCAAATGTTCGAGTCAAAATAGCAAGTGTTGGGGTGTAGGCCGCGTAAGACCGAACCTGTCCGTGGCCTTGGAGATGAAGCGTGTAAGGGCTGCGACTCGGCCTGTTAAGCTTTGCACTTCTTTCTGGGTTCGTGGCGGCTCCATATCGACCAGGGCCTTGATTTTTTCCGGGTTGGCCTCGATGCCCCTCTGGCTAATCATGAAACCCAGAAATTTCCCAGAGCTGACTCCGAACACGCACTTCACCGGATTTAACCTCATTCGATACCGTTTGAGGACGTCGAACATTCGCGAGAGATTCGGGATGTGGAGGTCAGCCGATTTACTCTTGACGAGCATGTCGTCGACGTAAACCTCCATGGTTTTCCCAATCTGGTCGGCGAACATGAAGTTCACTAGGCGCTGGTAAGTGGCCCCGGCGTTTTTGAGTCCGAAAGGCATGACATTGTAACAGTATAACCCCTGATCTGTCCGGAAGGTTGTGTGGATCTGATCTGCCGGATGCATAAAGATTTGGTTGTAGCCCGAGTATGCATCCATAAAACTCAGGAGCCCATGTCCTGCCGTGGCGTCGACCAGTTGGTCAATCTTGGGCAAAGGAAAACTGTCCTTGGGGCAGGCCTTGTTAAGGTCAGTGAAATCAATGCACATTCGCCACGCCCCCGAGGGTTTCTTGACGAGTACGACATTGGCAACCCAGGCAGCATAGACGTCCTTCCGGACAAAGTGGATGGTGCTGAGCTTGATGATCTCTGCCTTCATAGCCACGGTCCTCTCAGCATCGTAGAGGCGGCGTTTCTGTTCGACAGGTTTGTAGGTAGGGTCGATACTAAGCCGGTGGCAGATCACGTCGGTGGAGATGCCGGGCATGTCAGCGTACGACCAGGCAAAGACTTCAGAGTTGTCCCTTAAAAATCGGATCAGTTGTGAGCGCAGGTCGGGCGAAAGAGTTGTCCCAATCCTTACCTTCCGGTCCGCAAAGTCGTGGGAGAGTACTATCTCTTCGACATCCTCAACGGGATGTGGATGGGGTGTTGCGGAATGGTCCCGAGGATCTTCGATTGGTTCGGCCCGAATTTTCTTTACGTCATGAGGGCTTACGGGGTCGGCCTCGAACGCGGACTCTGATACTGCCATGGTTTCTTTCGGAGGTTGGATGAGGGTGGCAGAATTGCAGGCCCTTGCAGCCATTTGGTCTCCTTTGACTTGTCCAATCCCCATAGGGGTTGGGAACTTAACCAGTAGTAGGTGGGTGGAGACGACTGCCCTCATCTGGTTGAGTATTCCCCGCCCGAGAATGGCGTTGTAGGCCGCGGGGCAGTCTACCACCAGGAAAGGTGCCAGTACGGTTGCCCTCCGTGGGTGTGTTCCGAGGGAGAGGGGGAGAGTGACCGTTCCATGCGGGACAATGGAGTCCCCCGTGAAGCCAAAGAGTGGCGTGGGTGAGCGGTCCAGACTTGCTTCTGGGATGCCCAACTGCTTGAAAGCTCGCATGAAAAGGACGTTCACCGAGCTCCCAGTGTCGACCATTACCCGTTGTACGTCGAAGTTAGATATCTCCGCCATCACGACAATGGGGTCGTTGTGGGGGTAGATGATCCCGCGCTCCTCCTCCTCGGAGAATGTGATCGGCTCCCAACCGAGTCGATTTGTTTTCTTGGCTCTTCCCTCCTCTATGCTGAAGAGCTGCTGATTCTGTTTGGTGGCCCGTAGAAAGTTCTTCTTTGCCCGGTTGGAAGTGAGCGGGCAAGAGATTGACGGTCCTCCGGAGATCGTGTTGATCTGTGGGTTGCGAGGTGGAGGTGGAGCGTGTTGAAGAAATTGGTTGATCTTCCCATCTCGGGCCAAAGCCTCCACCAGATCCAGGAATGCAACGCATTGGTCAATGCTATGGCCATTGTATTTGTGGTATTGGCAATAAATTCCCGTGTCTTTGCCAAGCTTGCCCTTCGCTGGTGCCCAAGTAGACTTCGGGATCATGTGTTCCACATTGAGGAGGACATTCTCGTAGGGGGTGTTGAGGATGGTGTATGTCTCGTACTTGGAATGAGGAACCCGTTTTTCCCCGGTGTTTGACCGCTCCCCCTGTTGTCTCTCCTGGTGATTCGGGTTCTTACCCTTCTTCCCAGGGCTGTACAGATTGTTGCTGTGGGGGTAGTCTTTCCGTTTTCCCCCATAGCTCTGTTGCCCCTGCTCCTGCGGACGCTGTGCCGGGCCCTGCTGTTCCGGGACGCTCGGTGGGTATGTTTTCACCGAGTCGGCCCGGGGGGGTTGGTAGGTATTGGCAGCGTTGGACCTTTGGGTTAGTGCCTCAGCCTTGGCGTGGATCGCCGCCTGTTTCATTATTTTGTTATAAGTTTTCCAACCTTGGGTATGAGCTGCGTACCTGAATGGGGAGTCTCGGAGGCCGCCCTTGAAGGCCGTAAAGGCTGCTCGATCGTCCGTTTCCGCGTACCGAGAGTATTCATGACTGAATCTCGCTGCATATCGCTGCAGCGACTCGTTTTCACCTTGCTTGAGCTGGAAGAGGTCCTCGGCCGAGGACAGGCGGTCGGTTTGTATCATGAACTGGTTCATGAAGGTGGAGGTGAGCTGCTCGAAAGAGTCGATGGACCTAGATTCCAACTTGTAGAACCAATTGATCGCTGCCTCGGTCAGTGTGGAACTGAAGATGAGGCACTATTCCTCATCGGCGAGGTTCTTGAGGGCGATGGCCGAGTAGAAGTTGTTCAGATGATTCCACGGGTCGTCCTTCCCGTTGTAAAGGGGAATTTTCAGGGGTTTAATCTCGTGGTTGATCCTGAACTGGTTGATTCTTTCTGTGAAGGGGCCCGGGCTGGTTTTCGACCACGCTGGCCTCGCTTCCTGGGCCGTCCCGGCCTCAAGCGTCTGGACTCGGTCCATGAGGTTCTGGACGAGCGAGTCGGTCTTGGATTGATGTTTATCCCTAGATGCTCGGTCACGGTCGACCCTATAAGGTCGGTCGGTGCCACCTCCGCTTGGCGGGCTCTGTGATTCACTCCTTCCGTGACCAACCTGTCGTGACCGCTCGATGTACCCCTGTTTGGGTATGCTCCGGCATATACTTGCATCTTGACCGAACGGTCTAGACCGCTCGGTGTCCCGTCGGCGGGATCGCTCCTGAGGCTTGTCATTCTGCCGCCCAGCCTGCCCTGACCGCTCGGTGCTCCTTCGGCGGGTTGGTTCAGGGGGAGGAGGGAGCGGGAGGCCGAGGTGGGTTGACCGCTCGGTGTCGCCGCGAGGGGACCTCGATGTTTGCCTCCCCCTGCCCGAGCGGTTGGTTCTGGTGCCGAGATGCCGAGCGGATTTGGTCGTGCTCTCGGCCTCCATGGACGAGTCGGTGATGGGGACAGGATCTCCGGTCACGAAGGTCCCATGGCTGATATTGGGGCCGGACCACCGAGCGGTTATGTTTCCTCGGTGGTGGTCTCCTTTTCCCACCTCCGACCGAGGGTCAGGTCGGCGTGAAGGTTGTTCGTTGACCGATCGGTTCCGCCCTCCCTCGCTGAGGGCGTCTCGGGCGTCCCGGTAGATCCTGGTGTCACCGGGTTGACTGCCGGGGATGATTAACATCCGAGCCAGTTTCTTGCTCGTCTCGGTGTCCCCATACCTTCCCTTTCGTGGCTCGGCGACTGCATGTTCCTTTCCTTTTTCCGCCAGTCGGCGATTCTTCTCGGCACGCTCCGCGCATTCGGCCACCACCTTATCGGCCTCAGCGCTACCGACGCGTGCTCGGTGGGCAGCGAGTTCTGCCTGTGCGACCCGTAGCTGTTCGGCCACCTCAGTGTACCGATCGTCGAGCACCTGACACCTCGACTCGGCCTGGGTGCCCTTAGCTTTCACCTCGGCCATGTCGCTCTGGAGTTTCTCGATTATCTGCAAGAAGTTGGGAGAGGGTTCTCCCCTCGTTCTGGGGCCTTGCCCGAGTGTGATTTCACCGAGGTCGTGTTCACCCTGCATGTTTGGTGACGAAGAGCTGACTCTCGGTATAACTTGTGGATGAGTCGTAACTCGGTCTGGTTGAGCGTGGGCAACCTTAGTCAGATTTCCCACAGACGGCGCCAAACTGTTGAAGCGTTAAATGTTCCAACTGTCGAGTACTCGTTGCCCAATCACCAAATGACGCGTGTCCCTCTTGTGACCTGTCAACTCAAGTGGATCGCGGGTCTCCGTTAGTACGGGCACCGGTGTGGTGCCGGCCTAAGGCTTTCCGACGATCAAGTCAGTTACTTTGTTCGTAAGAGGAAGCAGTAAATGGTAAGTTCGGCAGAGTAATTGTAATAGTAAAACTTAGTTACCTTTATTGGGAAATGTGTACCCTTTATGTATAGGTAGGTGGGATGTTCAATTCCCAAAGTTTCGATGTGGGACGAATGCTTCTCGATTTACGTGCGGACACGTGTTACGTAAATCGAGGGTGGATATGCTTCCACGTGGCATCCCGCATTGGGCCCGGTGTTACGGTTGTCGCAAGTACGGTGTTCTTGGGCCTTGAGCGTTGTCAGGGCTTTAAGTATACGGCCCAGTGGGTCTGGTCAGATATGGTGTCAACAATATCAAAATTCCAATCAATCAAATATCATCTACATCCTAGAGAAACCCATTTAAAGCAATTAAATATGCATGCATGATATTTTAATAAAAAATAAATGCCCAATAACATACCATATGTATAGTCAAATGCTTTGCACGTATTTTTCGTAATTTTTGGGAACCTTGGAACTTGTCAAAAAGCACATCTAAGGGTCAGTAACCATCTCCATAAACTCATATTTTAATCCTACAATTTTTCATATTTTTAAACGAATTAAAACAACGTACAACCTTCGAACAATCAAAATTGAAGTGAGACGATATCTGATCATCTAAAAAACTGTGCCATTAGAGTCATAATGACAGGACCCATCCCGATCCCACTGGGACCACCCGGGGATGTGCCCTGCTTCCGTCTGAAAATGACTCTAAACATACCGAAAGTACCCTTAACCGAACTATTTCGAATTAAATAAATAAAGTTAAACATACGAATTCAGAGTTCAATGCTGTCAGACCAGGGATAGTACAAATACAAAATACGAGCACAATTTTCAGGTTAAAAAAACAGTGCTTAACCTACCCAATAGGGTGTACAGGTGGACAACAAAAGGAATCTATGCCTCGTACTCCGGATCCTCCTCTTCTACCTCAATAGCACGACCTAAAGGGATCAATTAAAGCAATAAAGAGTGAGTGAGCCGAAAATAAAAAAGTTTCCAAAACCAGTTTAATAATATAATAATCATAAGATTTTACCCCTCCGTTTTCAAGACTTGCATGCATTGAATTAAATATAAGTAATCATAACTGCATCATAAATCATAGAATCATATAAATAACTGAATAGGGAAAACTATCGTAATAGTGCACTGTAAAACCAAACCCCAACATCTCTGATGCCTAATAATGTCACGGTCCTAAAGCTACGTGTGCCACTCAGGGTATCCCAGATCACTGCCTGAGGTATAATCATAAGGAATTCCTGAGAGTGAGTTACCCCAAGGGGGTTGACTCCTCTCAATTAGTGCCCCGTGACTACTCCATGGTCCACTCAGGCCAACGACCCTCCCTACAGGAGACAATAACAATAAGGTCGGTAATTACAACACAATAGTAGTAAAGTTACCCTGCAATCCCTGATAATCCCTGAAAACATTCCGTATATAGTCCATACGGGTCTCATACCCAAAACATCATAATATGTAATAAGCATTATAAAGTAATACCAATAATAGTCCCGTCCCAATTATAAAGTGGAATAGTAAAACAGTTATGCATGCAATCATTTAGAAATCCAAAAAGCCCACTCACAGTCTGGTCCCGCTGCTAAACCGAACGTATTAACCTGTCCCGATGCTATCGTGCAGTCCCTGTGTAACGACCCGTCCCAAAAATTAGGGTTAAGATAGTGATTAAGATGGGATTAGTGAGTTTAATTGGTGTTTAGTTGGGTACTTTTGGACTTTAGCGTAGAATGACGATTTTGCCCCTTGGTTAGGCAAATAGTTGACTATTAGTTCAGGCGGTCAATTGGATATTGACCGATGACCGTGACGTGGTTTGGGAAGTCATGAATCTGTAGACAGGCGGCATGTGTTCATCGGACCTAGGACGAGCAAGATACGGGTCTAGAAAGGTAGTGACATACTCGTAATTTTAACTCAAAGGAGGGGCATTTTGGTCTTTTGCACATTGAGAATTGTGCAACTAGATGAGAACAACTGGGCTAGCTGGATTGGGATATCTGTTAGAGAGATGAGGGGATGGTGACACGTGCTAGGGGTCTAGTGGGTTCTAGTGTGCACGGCTCCAATTATTTGGTTGTGTGTTCGTGTGCGTGTTCGAACAAGAGAGAAACAGAGACTGAGAGTTAGGGAGGAATTGAACGTTGGCCGTGAGTGTTTGTGCGTCCTGGTGAGTGAGTAAGTGACCAGAGATCGAGAGAGAGACAGTGAGTGAGTTGGGAAGGCAACTCGTGTGAGGACGATTGGTGTGTGCGAGGTGTGAGTCCAAGGGAAAAACAGAGAGAGTTTATGGAAATTGGTGGTGGTGTGGCCGTGTGCTGATCGATTAGACTCGAAGGGAAGCTGGGACGACTCTGTGGACTTCAGGGAGTACGGCGGCGATCGACAGGCATGTAATTTCTCATCCCCGTTAGTTTGCCCTGTTTTTCCGTGAATTTCAAACCATTAGTCGTGGACTTAGGGGCTATGTCGAGGGATTTGGTGAGCTGTGTGAGACTCAGGAGGTTCCTAGGAGTCGTCTAAGGTGGTTGCCGTGACGGGGGAGTAGCTGGTTGGCCGGATTGTGAAACAGGGGACTGATCGGGTTTGGTTTCAAGTTTGAGACGACGGGTTAGAGGCTTAGTAGAGGTGTTAGAGTGAAGGGAATAGGTTGCTTAGGACTGGACGGTGAGGATGGTGGAGAGAGGAGTCGAAACGGTGAAGGAACGGCGGAGAACCGGGTGCGCCGGTTCAGACCGGTTCACCCCTTTGAAGACGACGATGAACAGTAGTCTGGGTGCAGGCGCGTGAGGCACACGCGTAGCCACTTTGGGCGGAGCATGGAGGCGCGTTCGGCGGTTTCCGGTGAAGTGTCCAACTGAGTTTTTTTTCTAAATGTCATAACGAATCCATTGGAATAGGTTTCGGGTTATTCGGACGTCGTTTGAGGTTAGTTCCGCGAGGTTGAAGGTTTAGGGTTCCGGTTTGATACGTTTAAGACCCAGGGATTTTTGTGGGAAATTAGTAGAGTCTTAGTAGACGTGTTAGTGACGTACTTTGGTGACTGTTGACAGGATCAGGAATCCCTGAGGAACTGAGGAACGTACGGGACGTACGGGGCGCGAGTAACGTGCCGGTATCTGTGAGTGGACCCCTTCTCTAAACTCGAGCATGCATAACTGTTTTTAATTACTTGTTTTATGGTTTTACATGTGATTTCATGATTGTTGAATATGTGGTGTTGGTTTTACATAATTGCACATTTTTCGAGAAATTACGGTTTTCAGCACGTTTTACGAGAAAAGTTTGGATTCTGATTTCGATGCCATGAATTGGGGTTTTCAAATGATAAGTGGTTTTTAATGATTATAAAGGGATTTTGGAACATGATTTTGGTAATCAAGGATTTTCAGTTTTAGAATCGAGATTTGGTTTTAAAGTTGAAAAGTGGATTTCCGGATTTGGGTTCGGAATGACGGTTCTGGATGCTGGAAGGGCTTCAGACCATTGATTTCGGATTCGGGTTTGGATGTGGATTGAGAAATGATTTTCAAACGGATTTGGATTGGATTTGCTGGATCTGATTATTGGGTTTAAAGACCCGGATATTGTGATTGACGGGGGACGGGCCCGGATTGGGTTTAAAGACCCGGATTGAGTTTAAAGACTCAGGAGTTTAAAGACTTGGATATATTGATATTTCCCCCATAGGCCTGTTGAGTTTAAAGACTCGGGAGTTTAAAGACTCGGATATTATTGAGGCCTGGATTGAGTTTAAAGACTCGGGAGTTTAAAGACTCGGATAGATCCAGCAGGTTTGATCGGATAATAACATTGGTATCTATTGGTTTTATGAGGTGATGTTTTCTGATACGGTTTTTTTTTTTATGATGCTTATGACATGATTTCTATAACTGTTTTTATGATGATTCGACAAATGTTTTTATGACGATCTTTATGTGATTTATAACTGTTTTTAGTAACTGGGTTATGCATGTGTGTTTTCAAAACGGAGGGCCAAACCCTGTTTTATTATAAAATGGTTTTTGAAACTTTTATTCTTTATGGTTCACTCACACTTTCTGGTTTTAACTGCCCTCCAGGTCGTGGAGCTAGCGCAGGGTTTCGACGTCGAGGCAGCGTCGGAGGCATAAAGTATTCGAGAGTGACCCCGGAGTGGTTTACATTTTTCCATTGTGCGTGTACCTTCTGTATCGGTTTTATTTTACTTGTTGTGGTACTATGCGCTGTATTTTTTTGACTCTGGGTTGTTTTAGATTCTCCTTTGTCTTACTGTGTACTTTGGTGGTTTTTCGTGAGGCTACTTTAGTCTTTGTGTCAGGGTGTCAGACGGGAGCAGGATTTACCTCGGTTTTCGGGGTGAAACCGGGGTGGGTCCTGACACCCTGTCATGTCCCAAGTACACATTAAGGTCACTACAAGTCCCTATAACTCAATCATGAAACCCTAGAATGAAACCGACCTAGGAAAGCTGCATGAACATGTTTTCCGAGGCATTAAACCCAATTTTAACCAACCTAACTATCTCTGATCGACATGAAACCACCGCCATTGGATTCGTATCGTCGTAACCTAAAAGATGGTGTTGGTCCCACCTCAAACACTATTCACATGCGCCTTCACGTGCCTGGTCAACGCAAGGTCAACACTGCTCCAATGATGATGACGCCATCATGACGTCACTACTGACGTCATCACTGACAGGTGTCAAATGACATGTGTCACTCCTCGGTTGGTTACTGGTCTGACATGTCTGACATCATGACGTCATCATCCCTGAAATTTGGTCGGGTCCTACCAAAGTCCTGCAAACGGGTCATCGTGACCCGCGACTTGACCCCGATCAGAACTTCCATCTCCGGCCACCATTTTCGACGAGATTCGTTCCTATGCGTTCGTCTCAGCCCACTCTACAAGTATATGAACTCAAAAAACACTAAAACGTTCGAGATCTATACCTTTAGTTCGAAGATCCGCAACCCAGTTTTTCGACCATCTTCCCCGTCATCTCAATCCATTTCCTGCTTTGAAACCAACCTCCACGAGCTCGTCACTTTCCCTAGAACACGACTCAAAACAAAGGAACGACCCATACACGTCAAAACTAAAGGCTTTGAAAATGAGATAACATAGGGGGTTCTCGGGTTTTCCGGCCTACCTCTGCTGTGTCGCCGTCGTGGGTCCTCCCGTCAGTTCCTCTGGTGTCCAGACACCCTAACGGTCCTACCCTAGTGTTGGCTCGAAGTTTGGTCGTGTGGGTTGAACGGTTTGGGTTTCGAGTGAGGTTTGTTCTTCATGGTTCTGGGTTGTTCACGGGGTTGCAGGAGAGAGAAGAAGATGATGGTGATGATGACTAAACAGATGATGAAGATGGTAGCTGATGGGGAAGATGATGTCGATCTGGTTGCTAGAGATGAAGTGGATGGACGGTGATTGTACGAAGTGAGGGAAAGGTTTGTGCTCACGGGAAAATGAAATGGGAGAAGGAGATGGATGGGGTCTGATGTTATTGATCAGATGAGATAAATGGAGGGTGCAGATGGAAATATGAGAGGGAGATGGACGGCTGGGGAGTGATAAGGGAAAATAAACTATATTAAATTCAACTAGGGGCAAGATCCATGACCATAAGTTTAATTTAGTTCTCGGTCCGTAAGTTTAATCGATTTCGCTCCCGTGGCCATAACTTTTCCGTCGAATGTCCATTTTAGACGTGCTGCCTGTCTACCGACTCATGACGTCCCGATCGCCGTCACGGTCATTGGTCAAAGTCCTAAATATTTCCGAGGTCAAAAGTCAACTTTTCCCCCACCAAAGACAAAAGGGTCATTTTACATTAAAATATTATTTATAAAAATTTGGGTCGTTATGCGTAACATAAAAAAAAATAAAACTGTGTTGACTACATCCCAAGATACCCTGGCACTCACCGCTAGAATCGGTTGCGCGTGCACCTTATGTGCCAGAACACTGTTCTTCTTCCTCAGTCGTTTGTTCTAGTTTTTGGGTCTCCCGACCCGGCAACCTGGCCCGACCGTATATCTCTAAAAACTAAACCGTTTTCACTCATTGTTCGACCACTACCTTCTAACTCACCTCACTAATGGATCCCTCATCTTAAAACTAAAAAAGAAAGACCAATAAACAAGGAACCATACCTTCTATTTCGTCCAAAACTCATCTTCCAACCTGGACTGCTTCCTGCGTCCAAAGCTCACAAAAATTGGCTCATAACTCACTTTTTGAACTCCACCAACGTGTTAGATTACTTGGTTTCAAGTCGAAAGACTCTGAAGGCTTACACGACCGTTTTTCATCGTTTATACATTTTTTGGGTTCTCAGACCACCTAGGTTTCATGGGTATGGAGATACTTCCTCCTTCCAGTTCTCCTGCTCACTCTCTTTCCCTCACTTACTCTCTCATTCCCTCCATTTCTTCTAGTTTTCTATCGTCACTCCCTCGTGGTTTTGCACACACACATATCCACGCCCACCATAAACACACAAATATATAATTGAACAAATCCAAGTCGGTGGACAGTGGTCGAGGAGATAAGGGAGGATAAAAATATGGACACATATCACTTTCAAAGAATATCTCATGGTTAAGTTACCAAAATACCCTTTGAGAAAAATTACCAAAATGCCCCTACCATTTCTAAACCAGTAATAAATTCATCTGAACTCCATTTTTGGCATGCCGCCTGTCTATGTACTCAGGAGGTCGAGACCTTCTTAACGACTTTCTTGGAATATCCAAAAACAATCCCCGATAAAAAAAAATATCAACTATTGGCCCTTTAGGGGCAAAATGGTCATTTCTATTTGGACTTTCCGATTTTACCCTCATTGAAAGTACGAGCTGTTACACCAAATTTAGTAAAGGTTGCATCTTTAGCTCCATCATTGGAAGCTGGAGCTACAAAGAGGCAGCATGGAAGATTGAGGAACTTCTTGGGTAGTAGACTGAGCTGTTCTTACACGAGGAATCGGCGATAGAAACCATGTGCCTCAAAACCTGAATTCGACATAGAAACCATGTCTAATATTGGAACAATTTGAGCTTGTCGGCATAGAAATTTGCAGATCAAGAAAAGATTATAGGCTAAGAATCCACTTAGGGACAAAATTTAGGTGCTTGGTACTAGAAATTTGTGATTTTGAAGATGAATAGCACGCTGGTTTTTATTCTTATTTATGGAATTTTTCATTTTTTTCATCTTTAATTTTTATTTGGTATCTATTTATATTGTGTTTCCTATATAATTTATGTTCTTCAATTTTTATTGATTTGATTTCTATTACCTGGATGTGGATGATGGTGTTGATGCAATGCTATCTAGTAAAGAAGAAGATGAGGCAATTGAGGGGAGGGTTATCAAAGAAGAAGATGAAACAAATTCTCCCAGAGTTTCCTTCTCAATTGAATGGATAAAATACTCACAGAGTTAATTATTATATAATTAATCTTTTCTATCAAAACATAAAACAAAAAACAAAAAAAATTAGTTTCCCAATCATCTTTACACATGGACTCTTATATGGTTAAAGTGTGTCAACGTATCAAAAATTTCAATTTTGATTTTACTTTCCATGGATGATTAACATCTGTGACAGAAATGGAGTTGAGTAACTCAACTTGGCCGTTAGATGTTGTTAACTGAAGTCATAACCAATTCGGGGTGCAAATTGTGAGTAATGTATGAATTCATTGTGCGTTTAAAGTAATAAATTTTTTAGCCTAAAAGAGATGACACATAAAAGAAAACTCATCTTTTTAATCTTATACAATTTTAATTGGATTGCATGAAATTAAAGTACTTTCTATATTTGATCTCTTATAATCCCTAACAATTTTTTTAATGGTAATGCTATTTGGACACACTAAATTGACCACATTTAGTGACCATATTGATGTGTCAATCAATAAATAGTCTAATATAAATATAAAATAACACTTTTACTGCAAAAGGATCGAAGACAAACAATCTATAACGTAAAATAAAATAAAATTATATGATATGCAATGTCATGCTTGTAACTCATTAAAAATCAAGGGACTAGAACTAATGCTTTATTTTGACCAACAGTAAAAAAATCAAGTTATTTTTTTTTACTGTTCTGCAGTAGATTAACTTATAATTTGAACTCTAAAAAATGACATATATATTTACCCCTACAATTAATTATGCTCATTTAATTCGTTTACATATGTTTTTAAAATATCTTAAAATTTATACGCTATCAACTCAAGTCCTTACCAATTCTACTAGCCTTACACTGATACAAGTAGGGCTATTAATCCGTTATTTGGTTAAGTTTTTTTGCCGAAATTGAAACCAAATCAGATGAAGAACCAGTTTCAGTTCGATCTGATTTTCAGTCCCAAAACCGTTTTGAACCAAAAATATGTTAAACCGATTTGGTTCAATTTTAGACCAGTTTAACCAACTTTTCTTTTGTCGAGTCGCGAGCTCTTGACCTTCTGAGACGGTCTCGATGATGGAGACGAAGATGAGACAAAGATAGACAGAGGTTAAGATAGACAGAGAGAGAGGCTTAGACTTGATCTTCCGAGAGAGCGACGGAGAGAGATAGAGGGAGAGATAGAGAGATATCGAGGGAGAGATAGAGAGATATCAAGGGAGAGATGGATAGAGGAGGCTATGGGTGTGCGATGGGAGACAGAAGCCAGGTGCGTTGACCGATGGGTGGGCAAGGCACGATGTGCAATTGGTGCGCGTTGGGCGATGTCATGAGATTGATGCTGAGACGAGGTGCGATAGACGATGGGTGGGGGAGGCACTATATGCAATTGGTGCGCTAGGGGCTCTGGGTGATGTGCGATGGGCGATAGACAATGGGTTCGATGGGTTAGTGCAGCACTAGATCCTAGGAGACCGTGAGATGAAATTAGAGTTGAGGACTAGGGTTGTTAACAAAAGGTGCGTTTGACCCACAAATTCTAGTTAGTTGGACAAAACGATGTGTTTCTCATAAAAATTGGGACTTTCGGTTTGGTTGGCTATGGTCTGATTCTGAAGATCTAAAGACCAAAACTGAATCAGTTCCAGCCTGATTCGATTTGGTTTTTCATTTTTGGTCTAGTTTTTTATTTGATTCGGTGTTTTTCGATAGGGTTCAATCTCAGTCTGATTTTTTAGTTGTTTTTTTTTTTTTTAACCCATTAATCGCTCTAGATACAAAGCATGAAGCACAAGTTTGGTTACTATACTGTGGCTAACAGAATGCTTAGAATGGCGTTTGCTAATTCAATCCTCATGTATATATGTGGAGGTGGCTACCTTATATTTCCCATTTGTGAATAGAAAGACACTAATAATTCTTTAGTGATTTGGTGGGTGTGTCCATTTGATGGAATAATTATTTGACGATGTAAATTTATATACTAATTTAGAACATTTTCAAAAAAATAATTTTTACACCGTCAAATAACGACTTCATAAAACATCTACATTCACTGAATCATTATCTCTAATAATTATCGTAAGGTTTCTACACCTTTCCATCCTTATCCCAATATCTTATTACTGATTGGCCTGTGCGTATTAGCATTATGGTCCTTGTTTGCCCAATAATGGGCAGTTTATAAAATTTTTATAAAAAATAAAAAAAGAATTCCACACCTTTCGAGCATATATGAAAGATACTGATTGGCCTGCGCGAATTAGCATTATGGTTCTTGTTTGCCCAATAATGGGCAGTTTATAAAATTTTTATAAAAAAAAAAAAGAAAAAAAGAATTCCACACCTTTCGAGCATATATGAAAGATTCTACTCGGATTGCATGCCGAAGACTTACTAGTTCAAGTCCACTGCTGCATGCCAAGACAAAGATGAATCCTCGTATAATACCCTTTCACGATTTACAGTAGCAGCCGAAGACTTGGGCATGGAAAAGCTCAAGTCTTTGATTTAACCAGGCAAGAAATCATCAACCCAAGCATCATGCATAACATCAGCTTATTGCAACCATATATTCCCTAACATATTGCAAACCAGTTTTCTGTACTATTTTCATGTCCTTTGTTTTGCCTAACATAAGCTTAATTAATCAAGCTTAACATAAAGTTAGTCAGTATGTATTCTAAGTAAACTTAAAATTTATTTTTCGTGATTATGTTTTATTACAACTTTTTTGAAAAATTGCATTATTTATTAATCAGCAATCACCCATTAAAATTTCGGTGACCCATCATAAAATTCTTTTTACTCTGCTTTTAGTAGAAATTGTTTTTACTCTGCTTTTAGTAGAAATTATGGTAACCTCACCAACAAGAAAAAAAAAAAGAAAAAAAAAAGCATATTGAAGCTTATAATTTCACTCTTCACGTTGGTAAATATCTACTGAATAAGATGTAATCCATAATTTTCTTGTTTAATGACATTAAACTATATGTGTAGGCCACTAGCATTATATCATACGTTAGAGGAACAATCCATATATTCCTACTGGTCCAATATTCCAAAAGAATAAAACAAGAACTCTAACTCCAAGTCCAACTAGAGTTTGGTGATGATAACTATTCAGTTATCTCTACTCCATGACTTGACCAAGTCATGAGGCACAAGTTGTAGTAGGAGGCACAAGTTGTACTACTACATGTGGATGACAAAATGCTTCAAATAACATTATATTTACCATAGCATATTTAATGGAGTGTCGTGTAAATGAATGTTGTAAAATAAAATTTTATAATATTCTATACAACTCCGGCGTTGCAATTTTCATTTTAATCATTTCTCTCTTTCCTTTGGATCTTCTTTTTTTTTTTTTTGGTGGGAAGTTTTTTAAAACATGTACAATAAATTATCTAATTCATGATGGTAATTGACTAATTGTGGTGTCAGAAGCCCTTTTTCAACACATATTGAAGCGATGTATGACCAGAAGTGCTGTGAATGTAGTTTTACAGTACTCTTTATAACTATACCAGTGGAGATGCTCTAATTCCATTCTCTAATCCGTTCAAAAGTTTCTGACTCTGTCTTCCATAATATAAAAGCAAAAATAAATCAATATCACATATTTGGTATATAACGGACATTTCTACTTAAAAAATCCAACAAGTAACGTGACTAAGATGATATATGCAGCCAAAAACTTGACTTCAAAGTTCAAAGTCTTTAATGAATGATCCAATGAGGTGGGATCAAAATAGATAGAACCACACATATCGATATCTACATTCACCTATAAACAGAAGCTGCACGATCATCATGAACCCAGCAAACAAAACACCTTCAAACAATCTTTTACTATTACCATCATGAAACCACTTCTCACCATTTATATCTACCTTTCCTTGTTTCTCCACATCAGCATTGCCGCCGTCCACGGCGCCTCTCCGCCCATCTACACTCCT
This sequence comes from Prinsepia uniflora, assembly GCA_032719365.1. Classification (NCBI taxonomy): domain Eukaryota; kingdom Viridiplantae; phylum Streptophyta; class Magnoliopsida; order Rosales; family Rosaceae; genus Prinsepia; species Prinsepia uniflora. The sequence goes on along the minus strand of CM064867.1, from coordinate 8,635,929 downwards.
GTTGAAAACATCGCAGTTAAATGTGGCTTCCACGGACAGAGTGTCGATGAATATGATAAACGAACGTGGATTGGAGACATCGACTCAAAATTTTCACCAATCGAACCCAACGCCACCGGCGATGGTAAGAACACATCCATCTTCTGCGACGCACCTCATGATCCCTCTGTCGAAAAAGCTTACACCACAGCTCGGCTTTCATACTCGGAGTTCACCTACAGATTCAACCTCACCTCAGGCCAAAAGTTCATCCGCTTGTACTTCAGCTCAGTTTCATACGGTGGCTTTGACCGGTCAAAAGCACTCTTCTCCGTTACAGCCGGTGGCTTTACCCTTCTTCAAAACTTCAATGCTTCAGTCACTTCCGATGTGTATGGAGTGAATCCAAGGCTGAAGAGAGAGTTCTGTTTGAACATTGGTGAAGAAGATAAACAGACATTGATCGTCACGTTCACTCCGAGCCCAAATGCCTATGCATTCATCAACGGAATTGAAATTGTCTCGATGCCCACCAATCTCTACTACACATCACCGCAAAACTCAGTTGGCGGCGTTCATAACGTGGACGGCGCCAGCGACAGCACCGTTGAAAACATCACTGCTCTGGAGATGGTGTACCGAATCAACAGCGGTGGACGGGCAATCGAGGTTGACCATGACACCGGTATGTACCGGTACTGGGATGATTTTAAAGAGGAGAGTCATTTCTTGGATGAGCTGAGTAACTGTCGGAGTGTTATACCAGGAAATGAAAATATTGAAATCAAATTTTCGAATAAAACACCAAATTACACCGCACCCCGAGGAGTATACAATACAGGGCGGTCGATGGGGCGTAATAGCACCATAAACAAGAGCTACAATCTCACATGGAATTTTCCGGTGGATCCTCTGTTTTATTACCTGGTTAGGCTTCATTTTTGTGAGTTTCAACCTGAATTTATAAACTCTAGAGACCGATTGTTTCAAATCTACATTTCCAATCAAACTGTGGAAGAGAAAGCGGACATAATTTTGTGGAGTGGTGGAAATGGAATACCAATATACAGAGACTACTTGATCTTCATGCCTCAGGCAGCCCACAGCGGCGGCGGCGGAAGCAAACAGAAAGTAAACCTTTCTCTTGCATTGCAAGCATCCCCCAAAGATTATGAGGCCAGACACAGTGATGCACTCTTGAACGGACTTGAAATCTTTAAGTTGAATGACACAAACGGTAATCTCGCTGGACCAAATCCAGATCCGCTTCCTCCTGCGGCCCGCCTGGGACCGACAAACCCTAAGATAACCAAGTCGAAAAGTCCTTCCACTTTTTATGCCGTTGCTGCTCTGGTCTCCAGCATTGTTCTAGTGTTGTCAGTGACCGGAGTAATTTTAATTTTCAGGCGAAAACAAAGGGTAAAGGTTTCAGGACGGTCCAGCCATGGAGGAACGAACTCAGCCAGCACCCGGGGCCCATCATTACCGTCCGAATTGTGTCATTTTTTTTCGTTGGCGGAGATCAAAGACGCCACACAGAACTTTAGTGATATTTATATCATTGGGCGTGGTGGCTTTGGTAACGTGTATAAAGGGTACATGGACTTTGATGGTGGGATGACACCAGTTGCCGTTAAACGACTGAACCCTGAGTCGTCGCAGGGGGCGGTGGAGTTCAAGACGGAAATCGAGATGTTGTCCCATCTCCGGCACCGGCATTTGGTGTCACTCATTGGGTATTGTACGGACGAAGGGGAGATGATCCTGGTTTATGATTACATGCCACGCGGGACCCTTTGCGATCATCTCTATGGGACAGATAATCCGCCTCTTTCTTGGGTTCAACGACTCCAAATTTGCATTGGCGCCGCGCGTGGGTTGCATTATCTTCATAAGGGTGCAAAGCACACTATCATTCACCGAGATGTGAAGAGCACAAATATCTTGTTGGATGAGAAATGGGTGGCCAAAGTTTCTGATTTTGGGTTGTCAAAGATGGGGACAACCACAATGTCCAAAACCCACATCAGCACAATGGTGAAGGGCAGTTTCGGGTATTTGGACCCAGAATATTACCGCCGTCAGCAACTCACCGAGAAGTCTGACGTGTACTCTTTTGGGGTGGTGTTATTTGAGGTACTGTGTGCAAGGCCAGCTTTGATTAGAACGGCGGAGAAGAAGCAAATAAGCTTGGCTGAATGGGCCAAGAACTGCCATCGTGATGGGACACTTAATCAAATCATTGATTCAAAATTGACAGGAAATATTGCGTTCAGGAGTCTTGGCAAATTCGTGGAGATCGCTGTAAGTTGCATGCATGATAACGGGACTCAACGACCATCGATGAAAGACGTTATGAAGGGGCTTGAGTTTGCATTGGAACTTCATGAACAAGAAGATGTCGCCAATTATAACATGGTTATTGAAAAGAAGGCTGTAGAGGAGATTGCCTTCATCAAGGACATGGAAGTGTCTAGAAGTTTTAGTACTGAGCAAAGCTCTGTGACGACGAACGAATCCACTAAAGGGATGTCTAGGACAATATTCTCTGAGATCCACGATTCGGATGGGAGATGACGATCAACCAAATGAAAGCCCTCAATCTCTTCTTCTTCTTCTTCTTTTTTTTTTTTTTTTTTTCTGTTTTGTTTTTTTGGGCTTTTGGTATTGTTAGTTTTCTTTTTCTCTTAATTATTCACAGCGTAACAAATAGACCTCCTGAATGATCTTGATCATTTAATTAAGAAATTTACATATTAATACATATTTGCTTGGATTACTTTTCTGTCATGAGATGGGATTTGATCGAACTTCTAATTACTACTCTTTTTTTACTAAAAGGAAACAACGCTGCATTGTTCATGGAAAATGGATTTACCGAAATGCCCTTAAAATATCTTCTCCGTTTGATGATTGGTTTGTTGTACAATAGTTTGACGAAATTCCTCCTGAAATTTCAACTGTTCATATTTCCAATATTGACACTTTGGTTTTCTTATTCATAGACGGGTGTACTCATATTGAGATTTTAATTGATTTAGGATCATAATAGATTCTAATTGATTTATGATGGTTTTATATGATTTCATTCAATTCATGTCAAATTTTTTGAAGAATTCTGAAGCATTTTAAAGAGTTTGACTTATTATAATCTAGACAATTCAAATAAATCGAAAAGTTGAAAATTGTCGCATTATTTACCTAATTTTTTTAATAAAGCAGATATGATGCTGTGTTTCAATTCTTTTGTCTAGCTTTTCTTTTTTATCTCATCGAACTCATTACCTCTGCGGAGACCTCCCTCCCATGGCCTGCCAATTGAACCCCGCACACACGGGTGGACCCAGGGTGGACCCAGGAATTTTGCTCGAGGAGGTCAAAATATAATACTTAGAAAATTACAAAACGATGCAGGTGATACATGTTGGAACTCACATTATGACACTTTGGTAAGAATTATTTCAATGTTCAAATCTATGATAAAAGTGCTTAAATTGATTATAGAGGATGGTTCAACGGATCATTTACGGGAAGCAAATAGATCTTTCGAAACTCACTAGGTATAATAAACATTGCACTATGGTCAACTCCATTTTTGATAGCAATGTTTATTCTATGTTTATCCAATATCCATTAAAGAAATTGAAAACCTCTTAGCAAGCTGAAAGTCACAAGCTGATCTATTAACTTTTGGCGAGCAACATCAAGTCTCCCTATTCAAAAAAACATTTCTTCAGCTTGGCCCAATAACCACATACGTTGTAGGCTTATAGAGTTATAGCCATTAACAAGCAAGACGGGCACTGCAATGTCCCAGTCCTGGTTTGGACTCGGTCTGTTTGTACTGTAAAAAGAAAACAAAAAGTAGGAACATAGAGGCAATCGTACAATAGCTTAAGGTCAATAGTAGTCTGCACATGATACATCATACATTCATACATCAATAAAAAAAAATCTGCTGAAAATCAGAAATACAGAATAATAAAAACAATCCGACCACCGGCGCTATGAAATGAGGAGTGAGGAGAGGGAGATGACCTGCAGACGATTGCTCACTGCCTTCCGGCTGCCTTGCTGGGAGGAGACGTCGTAACTTGCGCCAAAGGAGATTGGGAGGCGTCAAGCGAGGAGAGCGAGACATACAGAGGGTGTGCCGTATGCGGGCTGCAGTGTGAGTCGTTCTTAATCTTTTTTTTTAAAAAAAATTAAACGGCGTCGTTTTATTAAGTACAAAAATATCTTAATGTAAAACGACGTCGTTTATAGAACTTAAAAGCAAAAAAAAAAAAACACAGAAGTCATCATCCCCGTTGGCCACTGCCTCTCTTCTCAGAGGCAATTTCTCAAACACCTGGGGGGCAATCTGGCGCAGAGGATAGGGTCAAAAGCTTATTTACCTGAAGACTTCTCCGGCGGGGGAAGGGTCAAGTGACCCTCCTTGCCCCTTGGTCGGTCTGCCCTGCCTGCACAGTCCAAAACCCTATCTCATCTTCATTTATGAAACCATCACCCCAACTCTCAACCATCTTGCCTCCTCTTACTATCTCTCTCTGCTTTACCCAACTTATCTACTAGATAATTATTGATGTTTGAATGAAGTGTCAAGTTTTTAAGCTATTTTTAGACTCTTGCATGTTGTTTTATGTTCAGAGATTGGAGAAAACTGTGCGGGGTATTAGAGATATTGCGAGGTAAAGTTCTATTTTCCAATCTATAGGTAAAGTTCTATTTTCCAATCTATTGAGAAATAATTTTAAACTACGGAAATAAATCATTTTCTTTCACCAAAAGAAAAGGACCCTACTTGGCGAAGGAGTTTCGTCAAGCAAAAGAGAAGCCTTGTAGAGCAAAATGTTATCTGGCAAGTATCCTCCAGGCAGCTTTCATCGAGCCGTAGTCGGCCACCATTTAACCGAAGAAGAAAAGGTGCTCATTGGGCAACCTATTGTTATATGGCGATGTAGTTCATCGATAATCGTTCGTCTAGCCAGGTATAGTCAACACACGTGGCCCGACGAAAAACCGTCTTTAGAAAGAGTAGGACAAATCGGTGGGAATCTCCCGATTTTACCTTGGTCAACGAAGGCTTTCACCATGCAACCTATGCAGAATTCTGTGGGAAACCACCGAGTTGACCTTGCCCAACGAAGTATTATATGTCGGGCTAAGTCTACAAATATTACAAAACCCGGTGAAGAGATAGTTTGCTAGCCCAAGTTTGATATAAAAAAGATTATTTTTAATATATAGAATTTTAATAACACATATTAATTAATTAATTACATATTTAGTAGATATAAAAATATGGAAAAATAAATACAATTAAAATATAAAATTACAAATAGATATTTATAAAATTCAAAATGATGTTTTGAATATATTTATAATAAAAGGATATGTTTACAAAATGAAAAAAAATAGAAATGCTTGGCTCCGGGTGGGGTTGGTTGGGTTGGTCAAGTTGGTCAAGTTGGTCAAGTTGTTCGGGCTGAGCAGGTTGTTAGGCTAGGAGTAGAGTCTGTGTATCACTCAAGCGTTAAAGGACCATTGTGAGTCGAGACCTTATCATTTTGGGTCTGGATCCTCTCGTTTTGAGCCCTTAGTTATGCATTTCCTGACACAACCCACCCCCAATCCCCCGGGATTAAGGGATAAGTCATGCTCCCGTCTAACCCACGTGCGACACGAAGGCTAAACACCTGTCTACCCCCCGTGGAACACGTAAGCCAAACAAGGGATACCCAGGTCAACGTACCAAAAACCAACTTGAGTAAACCAGAGTTCGTAGCATCACTGTCGATCGTGTGTGTGATGTCTCCGTCTCACTAACAACACCCCGCACCGCATCAACCTGGAGGGTATCGAAAAACATAAAATACTATAAATGGACAAAAATAAATAATAAGTTCATAAAACATTTCATAAGAAAAGACATTTATACCTTCCACGTAAAACCAATGCATGCATTCGAAAATAATTTCATTTCCGAGATGATAAAAACCGTTTATGAAAACCAAAATCATTTTTTTTTTCAAATCCTGAGCCTCAGCCCAAAACCATCAAAATCCATGTCATCCGGGTCATAGCCCAAAACATCTGGAAACCATTTGAAAACCATCAGTGCATCATAGAAATCCGAAATCCATTTAAAACACATTTCCATCAATCGAACTTGTTGGATCTATCCGATTCTTTAAACTCAATATATATCTGAGTCTTTAAACTCAATAGGCCTCAATATCAATCCGAGTCTTTAAACTCTCGAGTCTTTAAACTCAATAGGCCTACGGGAGAAATCACAATATCCGAGTCTTTAAACTCCCGAGTCTTTAAACTCAATCCGGATCTTTAAACCCAAAATCACATATCCAGGCCCGCCCCCGTCACATATCATATCTGGGTATTTAAACACAATACCAGATCCAGCAAATCTAATCCAAAACCATTTTATCAAATCCAAATCTATAAATCCATTTTCAAATCTGAAATCATCATTCTGAATCCCAATCCGAATCCAAAATCATCATTCTGAATCCAAATCCAGAAATCACGTTTATCGAAATCACTTTTCCAAATCCATTCATAAACCATTAAAATAAAATTATAATTCAAATCCCAAAATCATAGTATCGAAACCCTTATCAAATCATGACATAAAAGCATAATCTCGTAAAATGTGCAATTACGTAAAACATCTCGAAGTACGTGCAAATCCATAAATCACAGATATCATAATCATAATTATATAAAGCACTTGTAGAAAAAATAGAAAACATTTATGCATGAATCATAATTTAGAAAGCAAAGTCCACTCACAGACCATTCGCGCTACCGTCTCGATACGCGTGCAATTACGTATTTCTGACTATTCCATTATCACCGGACTTCCCGAACCTGTCCAAATCACATTCTAAGGTTACTAAATACTTCAATATGTTTTTACTAAATCCCCGTAATTTTCCCGAATTTTAACTATTTTTAAACTTGATCCTAAACCTTCGGACATCCCAAATCCTATCGAAACGAAGTCTGATCGACTTGAAAACAGTCCCAAAATGTTCGTTACATCGATACGATAAAAATTCGTGTAGAACACTTCCCCAGGAACAGTGCCACGTGCCCTCATGCGCTGCCCAAAGGGGCTGCGCATGAGCCTCACACGTCGTCTACTGTTCATCTTCAACCTCAGGAAACCCGGTCCAGATCGGTTCGGTTGAGCCTGGTCCAGTCGAACCGGCGTTCCTGGTTCTCCCTCATTTTTTGATTTTTTTTATCCTGTTTGTTCCACTACCTTTGTCCTAACATATACAAGTGATCTAGCTAATGAAAACATGAACTTAAGGCTTGTTTATTACCTTCCAAATCTAAGTACGATCGAACTAATTTCCATCGTCTAGTTTCCAAGTTCCTAGCCACCGTTGGCCATGATTCCAAGTCCAACAACCTTGTTTTGAGCTTCAAAACACGTTCCAATGAACCACATAAGTCAACAACTAAAACTAACTTTGCCATTTTTGAATTTAAACGGGAATTTCACTATAACTTACCCCACCGTCGCCGTCGTGCGCCACCATGGCCACCACTGGACCTGTCTCGACTCCCTTGTCAACTTTGATGCACAAACCATTAGGAAAGGATAGGGTTTAAGGGACATCGTGGAGTTTGGTTCATGGGTGCACTCGATCCCCTGTTTTCCATGGTTTTAGAGCCACCGTCCACGACAGCCCTCCACTGAGGCACCACCACTCTAATCTCACCTTCTCCGTCCACTTTCCTTCACACATCACTCATAGACCAGGAGGATCGAAGTTCTCACGGGTTCACTCACACACACACACACACACACACACACACACACACACACACACACACACACACACACACACACACACACACACACACACACACACACACACACACACACACACACACACACACACACACACACACACACACACACACACACACACACACACACTGACAGGACCCATCCCAATCCCCCCGGGATTAACGTGGGATGACCCTGCTCCCGTCTGACACGGAGTGTCAGACAAGGGATATTTCCAACCTTTGCCCTCCCGGGCTATCAGAGTACGCCAGGATCCGGAGGAGGCATGTGATATCTCGGTTTCTGCTACAGTTCACATCCGCTGTCAACCTGAAGGGCAGTCAAAACATTAAAAACTGTGAGTGGACAAAACAAGAGTTTATAAAAACATTTAATAAGAAGACATTTGTACCCTTCACTAAAAAGCATGCATGCATTGGAAAACCATTTAACCAAAGAAACCATGCGTGGGAACTAAGCCCAAATCAGATATAAACCAAGGTCGAAAGGACCACAATGAAAACGACCATACGGGCCACTGCCCAAATCCATAAGAGACTCGGCCTCAAACCATAAAGAAACAAAGTACACGAGCCACTGCTCAAATCCTGTGCACACCTATGCACACCACATATCATATACCATATATACATATAAGTCACACAACCAATCCTGTCACGGTATCCAAAGCTACGCGCGTGCTACCTGGGTCTCAATCCGAGTCTTCTCAAAGTCAAGGTCAATGTCCGCAGACCACTGATCCTACTCGAGGTAATAGTAACCATAGCCTTCCTGAGAGTAAGGAACCCAACTGGGGGGTGACTCCACTCAGTCGGTGCTCCGTGACTACTCCGGGGTCCACCCAGGCCAACGACCCTCCCCGGAGGAGATAATAGAAGTAAAGGAAAGTAGATGAACATATATATACATAACATAATATCCATGCCTGGTTCCCTTGAACCGTCATGATCCATAATATCCATAACCAAGCTAACATGCCGGTTCCCATAAACCGTCATGTACCGTATTAACATAACCAGGTAACATGCCGGTTCCCATAAACCGTCATGTACCGTAATAACATAACCAGGTAACATGCTGGGTGCCATAAACCGTCATGTATCCACGACACCATAACAAGGGTTCATGCCGGTTCCCATAAACCGTCATGAACCTGGGAATCCATTTAAGGTTCCCTGACCTGAAATCATAACCGTAAAGTGACTGGGTCTCGTGCCCGAACATAGGACATCAGCTGGGCACCGTGCCCGGAATCTGAGGTCATATGCCCGAGACAAAACCAAATGGGTCTCATACCCGAGTTTATCCTTTTGAAATTCAAATCCAGTTCATTTAAATCAATACAGAAATACAGACCCGTATAAGCACCGTATAAGGCCGAACCCTCGAAATACGTGCTTATACTTAACCACATACAAATGCACCCATGGCATTACAAACAAGCATTTAAAACATATAATAAACATTTATGCATGCACCAATTTAGAAAACAAGGTCCACTCACAGACCGTCCGAGCTGCCGCCTCGATTTGCGTGCTATACGGTTCCCCCAGCCAATCACCGTCAACGGGACTCCCAAACCTATCCAAATCGTAATAGAAGGTTACTGATTACTTAGTTAACCTCCTACCAAAGCCCCGTAATTTTCCCGTATTTTTAACTATTTTTAATCCCGAACCTAAACCTTCCGATGCCCCGAAACATATCGAGACGGTGTCCGATCGACACGAAACTAGTCCCAAAGTGTTCGTTACATCGAATAGAAGGTTTCGTATGTTGGAACCTTCCCTAGATTCCCTGCCACGCGCCCTCACGCGCTGCTTGAAGTGGCTGCGCGTGGGCTTCACGCGCCAGCTACAGTACCTGCTGACGTCAGCATGACGTCATCTAACAGCTGTCAGGTCTGACATGTCAGACTCTGACAGGTGCCACGTGTCATGCTCCCATTGGTCCACGTCACTGTGCTGTCAGTGCCACGTGGCAGTCTGACATGTGCCACGTGTCATCACGACACTGGTCCACGTCAATGCCACGTGTCAGCCCCTGATTGGGCCACGTCACTGACATGTCAGTGCTGATTGTGCACTGACATGTGACACGTGTCGCACTCCTATTGGCCCATTTTCTGACATGTCAGCTGACATTGTCAGATCTGACAATGCTGACGTCATCCCTGACATGGTGACGTCAGCAGGATGACGTCACCTGTCATCTCCTACTTCGGTTAGACCGGTCCGAACCGGTCCGGTCCAGTTTTTCCTGCAACTTGGACCGGCGTAACCGGTTCAGTGCTCCGACTCCCTCATTTTTGGTCCGTTTGCTTCCATTCCAATTCCTAATTTCCTATTTCTTCATTTCCTATCTAACCCAATTAACAAAACTACCTAAAACCTACGAAATTCGACCGGTCCAATTTGAACCTCACAGTTCGATTTTTCCCGATCAGCCTACACGGCTGCTCAGCCCAAACCGCCACCCAAAACCTTCCTAAAACCATCCTAGCAACCTATTTAGTTCAACCCACACGTCCAAACAAGCCCATAATAACTAGAAATCGAAAATGGATTAAACGGGCAAAACCGATTACCTCGTTCGGGTTTTCTCTTCCTCTCGCCGCCGTGGGTGGCGGTTCCGGCCTCCAGGCCGGCCACCTCAGCTCCCTCAATCTCCCTGGTCCTCTGCCTGGTCATGGGTGATGGTTGGCTGGGTTTGGGTTGCACGGATAGGAGAAAATGGTGGGTGTGAGATCGGGTATTTGGGTTTGAATGAGGAAAATGAAGATGGACGATGCATGAAGGGGAAATGGTGTCCATTGGATGGGTGACACTTGTCACTCATCCATTGGGCATCAGGACAAATATCTGGGCCCACTAGAGACAAAACTGCACTTTTTGTCTCGTAAAATGTGTCACCGGGAATAGTATCCCGAAACTTCCGTGAACCGTAACTTCACCGTCGAACGTCCGAATTCGACGTGCCGCCTGTCTACGGATTCGTATCGTCCTTATCTACGTAACGGTTTTCGGCCCTCGGCCATCGGACCTCCTGGTCAAAAAGTCAACATTTGACCTCCTATTCACCCAAATTACCAAAATGCCCCTAAACGTCCGAACGTCATAACTTCCTCCACGAACGTCGGAATTGAACGTGCCACCTGCTTATGGACTCGTGACGTCACGAACTACGTCATGGTCATCGGTCAAAGTCCATTTGACCGCTCGATTGAAAAGTCAACGTTTTGCCACCATTTGGGGCAAAACGGTCATTTTGCATCGTTCGTCCGATTTCGCCTAACTAATCACCGATTAGCCTCACTAATCGTGATTAGTCACTAATCTAATCATGGAATTTGGGACGGGTCGTTACAACCTTCCTTCCTTAATTAATTTCGTCCTCGAAATTCCAACCGACCTAATTTAACCGTTCTTCCCTCCTTAATTTAGTTTCATTCTCGAAACTCCAACTATCCTGAGTCCACATCCACCTCGTGGAAAGTAGAATCGACCTACCTCGCAACACGTGTACGCTAGTACACCCACTAACTAGAATAATACTTACTCGTCTGCAGCCAGACATACCACTAACGCTCACGTCGCATCGTCTACATTCGACCACGTCGAATAACCATATCGATACGTTCCGAATTGACACTACTTGTCAAATCTACCAAGTCGATGACACAACCACTAAACGATTCCCTACTCAATCACCAAACTATCCCGATATCTACTCCCACTGAGAGTCATCAGACCTCACACCGCGATCCACGCTGACACCTCCTACAAACTGTCACCACTTGACAGTCGTCAATCGAAAACTGTCACTATACTCACTCGTGGTTACACTAACCACCAACATACTCATCCTGAGTATACGTATACCAACATCTAACTCGACCTCCGTGTAACTGGACCCATCAGAAATACTATGACCCAATGCACAGTATCCAATGTCCTGTCCACGACCCCGACTAATCCGATGGTATCGGAACCAATCCGACTACCAACACGCTCACCAACCTATTACGGGTATAACCTATATCCGTCACCAGACATCACAAGTCTGCCCGGTATCGTACAAGGTACACACATTTACCCATCAATCAGCCAACAACCGTCTAGGTCGTAGCCAATCACGTTTCAATTATGGAGTTCACTTGTCCAATCCAACATTAGACAAATCGAAACTCCAACCCATTATCAATTTCCCAATCCGAATCCGAATCCGCAATTTCGTAAGAAATCCCGAATCCAAACCCAGAAATCATATCCATAAACATGTCCAAATTCGAATCCGAAATCATCATTCCGTAAGCTAGCATTAGGAATAACCATTTCGAACCCAAATCCATAAGAGAAAATCTACAGTCAAGCTCTAGAATCAAATCCTGAATCGTCACCCAGAATTCGATTCCAAAACCCAAATCTAGAAATCCTCTTTCAAGTTCCAAAATCAAATTCTGAATCGTCATCCAGAAATCTGATTCCAAAACCTGAAATATCGTTCACGTCTACCAAGACGCACCACATCCGAACCTATCGGATACCTGTTCAAACAATTACATATTATATTTGATTGACTTCATAGGGAAGCCAATCACAACACTCACCCATCCAGGGCTGACCCAAATCCGACCACGTCGGAAAACTACTCATCGGACAACTACTCAAACGAGTAGTAAGCCATATGGGATTTACCTCGAAAAGAAGTTCAATCCCATCCTCCTCAACTCAAACATCCCAGTAAGAGTAATAAACTCTCCACCTATCTGGATCATCAAGATCACGATCCAGATCCATAGCGATACCCAAAGTCCTAAACCAATTGCCACATCTAAACAGATCAGTCAACGACGAGACACGCCGAGACTGTGGGTTCTCACTGATTATCTCATATCAATCTCTGTCCTTCCACCTAGGAAAAACCAAAGATGATCCAAAACAATAACATCAAAACTCATCCTACATGAATGCAACCAAAACTCGCTGCATTCACCACACCATGTAACCCAACATCTTCTGCCACCAAGTAGAAAATGAGAAATCTCAGTCACCTAACTTCGATATACTCACTCCACTTGATGACCCAAAATAAATCCCGGGTTCACCAACCAATACACGATCAGTGTACTAGTGATACAACCATCATCTGCCTTAGCAGAACCTGAGAAGTCACCCTAAGGACTTCGAAATACCCAATACCAATGCGGAAAACCCGCATTCCTCTCGTCACCTCAATCGCCAACTCTAGCGATTCCGAAGCTCCAACCATATCGAAACCAACACACTTGGACATCAACCACGTGTCCCCGTTAGACTGGTTATGGACACATGCCCATTTACGACCGTATATGTACATCCAAAAGGATGTAAATTCATCTTAATTTGATGTACCACTCGACTGAAAAGTCACAACAGACTCCTCAGACAAATCTTTACATACCACCATATCTGACCAATCCTGACCAACTGGTCGTTAAACCCCGCGACAGATCGAATCTGACCAACCGGTCACTAATCCCCCATGATAATACTCGATCCTCACTCCTCAACTACCGCTGGATCCTATCCAGTCCATCACTATCCGTGATCCACTCCCGAACCACAGATACTGAACATATACGTATCTCGATGGAGTCACATCCCGACTCGTGACTCATCATCGTCAAAATCACCGGCACCGGCACCAGCACTAGTACCAGTATCAACACTATCACCTGTCAGCATCAGCACAAAGTGTCCACACTAGCATCAAAAATAACACTAGCACACCATGTGCAAAATTGACAACCCTGGATCTCCGCTCATGCCGAACGACGATCTCGTACCTTTGCTCGAATAGGAGAAACTCTGCCTCCTTCGTACCCAATACCTCTGGGTACAGTTACCCTGACAACTCATACGAGAAAAGGAAACGTCCCCGATTCCCAACAACCGTAACTACAACCGCTTCGTATCCCGCTCAGGGATTCCATCGACAATTACCAACCCTGATAACTTGTCCAACCAAATCACTAACCAGTCATAACTCGACTCAATCAATGTCGTCTACCAGGTCGCCCATGACCTTAGTTGCACCAAACCACAACTAAATAGTACGACGACCAACTATGTCTAACCGATAAATTTAACCTCGACTACGAAGTGCAGTCCCATCATAAGCTGACATGACTAGACCGACAAACGAATCCAAATCCGAATAGTCGTCCAAGTCAAACTACTCGTCAACTCACATTTCCGAACCATACCCCCAAGGTAGGGTTCCACAATCACTAACTAGAGTTCCTCAGAACCCAACTGCGCAAAGCAGTAAAATCAACAATCTAACCGACTCCGCGGTCTTGACATCATAATGACGTCAATCCAATCCTACCGTAAGTCCAATCAGGATCCTCGAATCCGGCTGCTAATTGCCAACTGCAGTAAATCCATCTAACTCAACCAAATCCGATCATCCAACTCAACAATGTACGACCATTCGATGATCACAATTCCCAATTAGTCATCGGAACCGATCCTACGACATCGTGAAAGACGATCCCAACTAACCGTCTCACGATCCAAAACTCTAACGTAATACTACGTTCACCATTCGTAGGGTTCCACACTGCCAACCCCGACAGAACTATGGCAACCCCGGCATCAAATGCCGAACCAAAACAATCCACGATTCAATCCTACTAACTATCGTATCGGCATCCCAACAATCAGGTTGACCACGAACTGTAGCCACTTGAGATATCACATCCTCGACCTGCATACATACTCCAAGAGCTCCGCGGTTGCTCGAATAGAGACAACCCCGCTCTGATACCACGTTGACAGGACCCATCCCAATCCCCCCGGGATTAACGTGGGATGACCCTGCTCCCGTCTGACACGGAGTGTCAAACAAGGGATATTTCCGACCTTTGCCCTCCCGGGCTATCAGAGTACGTCAGGATCCGGAGGAAGCATGTGATATCTCGGTCTCTGCTACTGTTCACATCCGCTGTCAACCTGAAGGGCAGTCAAAACATTAAAAACTGTGAGTGGACAAAACAAGAGTTTATAAAAACATTTAATAAGAAGACATTTGTACCCTTCACTAAAAAGCATGCATGCATTGGAAAACCATTTAACCAAAGAAACCATGCGTGGGAACTAAGCTCAAATCAGATATAAACCAAGGTCGAAAGGACCACAATGAAAACGACCATACGGGCCACTGCCCAAATCCATAAGAGACTCGGTCCCAAACCCTAAAGAAACAAAGTACACGAGCCACTGCTCAAATCCTGTGCACACCTGTGCACACCACATATCATATACCATATGTACATATAAGTCACACAACCAATCCTGTCACGGTATCCAAAGCTACGCGCGTGCTACCCGGGTCTCAATCCGAGTCTTCTCAAAGTCAAGGTCAATGTCTGCAGACCACTGATCCTACTCGAGGTAATAGTAACCATAGCCTTCCTGAGAGTAAGGAACCCAACTGGGGGGTGACTCCACTCAGTCGGTGCTCCGTGACTACTCCGGGGTCCACCCAGGCCAACGACCCTCCCCGGAGGAGATAATAGAAGTAAAGGAAGGTAGATGAACATATATATACATAACATAATATCCATGCCTGGTTCCCTTGAACCGTCATGATCCATAATATCCATAACCAAGGTAACATGCTGGTTCCCATAAACCGTCATGTACCGTATTAACATAACCAGGTAACATGCCGGTTCCCATAAACCGTCATGTACCGTAATAACATAACCAGGTAACATGCCGGTTCCCATAAACCGTCATGTAACCACGACACCATAACAAGGGTTCATGCCGGTTCCCATAAACCGTCACGAACCTGGGAATCCATTTAAGGTTCCCTGACCTGAAATCATAACCGGAAAGTGACTGGGTCTCGTGCCCGAACATAGGACATCAGCTGGGCACCGTGCCCGGAATCTAAGGTCATATGCCCGAGACAAAACTAAATGGGTCTCATACCCGAGTTTATCCTTTTGAAATTCAAATCCAGTTCATTTAAATCAATACAGAAATACAGACCCGTATAAGCACCGTATAAGGCCGAACCCTCGAAATACGTGCTTATACGTAACCACATACAAATGCACCCATGGCATTATAAACAAGCATTTAAAACATATAATAAACATTTATGCATGCACCAATTTAGAAAACAAGGTCCACTCACAGACCGTCCGAGCTGCCGTCTCGATTTACGTGTCATACGGCTCCCCAAGCCGATCACCGTCACCGGGACTCCCAAACCTGTCCAAATCGTAATAGAAGGTTACTAACTACTTAATTAACCTCCTACCAAAGCCCCGTAATTTTCCCGTATTTTTAACTATTTTTAATCCCGAACCTAAACCTTCCGATGCCTCGAAACATATCGAGACGGTGTCCGATTGACACGAAACCAGTCCCAAAATGTTCGTTACATCGAATAGAAGGTTTCGTATGTTGGAACCTTCCCTAGATTCCCTGCCACGCGCCCTCACGCGCCGCCTGAAGTGGCTGCGCGTGGGCTTCACGCGCTAGCTATAGTACCTGCTGACGTCAGCATGACGTCATCTAACAGCTGTCAGGTCTGACATGTCAGACTCTGACAGGTGCCACGTGTCATGCTCCCATTGGTCCACGTCACTGTGCTGTCAGTGCCACGTGGCTGTCTGACATGTGCCACGTGTCATCACGGCACTGGTCCACGTCAGTGCCACGTGTCAGCCCCTGATTGGGCCACGTCACTGACATGTCAGTGCTGACTGTGCACTGACATGTGACACGTGTCGCACTCCTATTGGCCCATTTTCTGACATGTCAGCTGGAATTGTCAGATCTGACAATGCTGACGTCATCCCTGACATGATGACGTCAGTAGGATGACGTCACCTGTCATCTCCTACTTCGATCAGACCGGTCCGAACTGGTCTGGTCTGATTTTTCCTGCAACTTGGACCGGCGTAACCGGTTCAGTGCTCCGACTCCCTCATTTTCGGTCCATTTGCGAAATCCGAAATCCGACCGGTCCAATTTGAACCTCACAGTTCGATTTTTCCCGATCAGCCTACACGGCTGCTCAGCCCAAACCGCCACCCAAAACCTTCCTAAAACCATCCTAGCAACCTATTTAGTTCAACCCACACGTCCAAACAAGCCCATAATAACTAGAAATCGAAAATGGATTAAACGGGCAAAACCGATTACCTCGTTCGGGTTTTCTCCTCCTCTCGCCGCCGTGGGCGGCGGTTCAGGCCTCCAGGCCGGCCACCTCAGCTCCCTCAATCTCCCTGGTCCTCTGCCTGGTCATGGGTGATGGTTGGCTGGGTTTGGGTTGCACGGATAGGAGAAAATGGTGGGTGTGAGATCGGGTATTTGGGTTTGAATGAGGAAAATGAAGATGGACGATGCATGAAGGGGAAATGGTGTCCATTGGATGGGTGACACTTGTCACTCATCCATTGGGCATCAGGACAAATATCTGGGCCCACTAGAGACAAAACTGCACTTTTTGTCTCATAAAACTTGTCACCGGGAATAGTATCCCGAAACTTCCGTGAACCGTAACTTCACCGTCGAACGTCCGAATTCGACGTGCCGCCTGTCTACGGATTCGTATCGTCCTTATCTACGTAACGGTTTTCGGCCCTCGGCCATCGGACCTCCTGGTCAAAAAGTCAACATTTGACCTCCTATTCACCCAAATTACCAAAATGCCCCTAAACTTCCGAACGTCATAACTTCCTTCACGAACGTCGGAATTGAACGTGCCACCTGCCTATGGACTCGTGACGTCACGAACTACGTTACGGTCATCTGTCAAAGTCCATTTGACCGCCCGATTGAAAAGTCAATGTTTTGCCACCATCAGGGGCAAAACGGTCATTTTGCATCGTTCGTCCGATTTCGCCTAACTAATCACCGATTAGCCTCACTAATCGTGATTAGTCACTAATCTAATCATGGAATTGGGGACGGTCGTTACACACACACACACACACACACACACACACACACACACACACACACACACACACACACACACACACACACATACTCTGTTCTCGACCAAAACCGTGCAAACAATTTTAAAACATATATGATGCAGCTGAAATAGGTACCACAATCCTCTATAAATGGGACAAGTGTCTCACATCCATTGGGTATGAATCCCAATGCATCAGGGGTCACAAACCTGCTGGCACAAATCCCAAGGCAGTACAATGACCAAACTGCCCCTACATGACAAATTACAAAAATGCCCCTCAACTTCCGAACATCATAACTTCCTCCTCGAATGTCGGAATCAGACGTGCCGTATATTTACGGACTCGTGATGTCCCAAACTACGTCACAGTCATCGGCCAAAGTCTGTTTGACCGCCCGAACTAAAAGTTAACATTTTGCCCATTTTAAAGGGAAAAATCGTCATTCCGCACCATCTGTCCGAAATTACGCAGCTAATCACTGATTAATCTCACTAATCCATCATTACCCACTAATCTAACCCCAAAATCTAGGACGGGCCGTTACAATCTTCCCCTTAAAATAATTTCGCCTCCGAAATTCCTCCTCAAAATTCCGCATCTTGTACGTCCACAACTTCCTGGGGGAATCCAACTTATCTCACACCTAGGCCTTTTACCCGGTGTGCATCCCTGTCAATCTTGTTCTTATCCTGACAGTGACCAACTATCACTTCTCTTGTTCGGTCCATTTGACGATCGTCCTATTCGCACCAAGGTCAACACATTTCCAACTCGTACCCACGATACCTCTAACATCGCACCAGCTGACACTTCCAGCTCAACTAATGCTAAGTACGTCAAAACACCACTGATACCCATCACATCAACCTTGACTTATTTTTGAGTAATGCGTACCTCGTAACTACACCCTCAGATCTTTCCATCATTCGGTACGAATCTCACCTCACAACCAATCCTCAAGTTGACATTTATCGACTTTTGTATCCAACGATCCATACTAACTCCGTTAGCGATCCGCGCCGACCTCACCGGAGTCACAACATACTCGATCACACCAACAACTCAACAAATCATCTCGCCGGTGGTTCCACTAACCACCAACACAATCAACCTGTGGAAGTTCCATCCACATCCCACACTACCTGTCAGCAACTGGACCCTATCACCTACCTGTTAAACGGTGACCACACATTTCAACGTCTGGGTCCCACCTGCCACTCATGGCTCTGAGCATCCATGTAAGGACCCGTCCCGGAAACTCGGATTAGTAAAGTGATTAAGAACGGATTAGTGAGTTTAATCGGCAGTTAGTTGGCTACTTTTGGTTCGTTAGCGTAGAATGACGATTTTGCCCCTAGGTTGGGTAAAAAAAAAGTTGACTTTTAGTTCGGGCGGTCAATTGGGTATTGTCCGATGACCGTGACCTAGGTAGGGACGCCACGAGTCCGTAGACAAGTGGCACGCCCGATTCTGACATCCGAGGAGGAAGTTATGATGTTCGGAAGGTTGAGGGCACTTTCGTAATTTGGTTAAAATAGTGGGAAAATGTTGACTTTTAGCACGATTGAGTTTTTGTACGTAGATCGAGGACAGTGAGGTAGATCTCATCGTCCTGAGTTCAACGACAGGCGGCACGTCTTTATCGGACTTTAGACGGGTGAGATACGGGTCTAGAATGACAGTGGCATAATCGTAATTTTGACTCACAAGTAGGGTCATTTTGGTCTTTTGATGCATTAGGATTTGGGCCAATCTAATAAGGCCAAGTGTACAGGGGAGATAGGATATTTGAGAGAGGGCTGAGAGGATGGTGACACGTGCAATGTGTGTAGTGGTTTCTACACAAGTGTGCACGGTGTGTGTGTGTTCAAATTGTGCAGGTGTGTTTGTGGCCGTGTTCGAAGAAACGAAGAACAGAGGGTGAAATTGAGAGTTGGCCGTGTGTGTGTGTTCTGGTGACTGAGTGAGTGAGTAGAGATCGAGAGGGAGGCAGTGAGTGAGTTGTGAGGGCAGCTCGTGTGAGTTTGAGTGTGTGAGGAGTGTTTGAGTTCACGGGGAAAACCAGGAAACAGAGAGGGTGTTGGGTGGTGGTGCTGCCGTGTTTGATCAATCGAGGCTGGTGGTGGTGTCCAGATGACGGAGGAGGACGAGAGAAGTCACATATTCACGGCTGAGCTCACGGCGGCGATCGACAGGCAGATAATTTCTTCCCCCGTATATTTGCTCCGTTTTTCCCGTTTTGTTCAGACGTTGAGTCGTGAAGTCTGGAGTTGAGTCGAAGGTTTTGGTGAGTACTAGTCGACTCAGTGAGTTCCTATGGAGCTTCTGGTTGTGAATCCGTGACAGGAGGTGACACGGGTGGCCGAGAGTGCAAACAGGGGCTTTGAACGGTTTTTGTTTCGAGCTAAGGACGACGGATTAGAGGCTGTGTTGGAGTGTTTGGAGTAGGGGGATCGATTATTGGGAAGAGAACGAAGAGATTGATAGAAAGAGGGAGGAAAATGTTGGACGGACGGCGGAGAACCGATCACGCCGGTCTGGAACAGTGCACGGGTTCGAAGGTTGAAGATGAACAGTGACTGTGCAGGCGCGTGAGGCCCACGCGCAGCCACTTTGGGCGGCACGTGGAGGCGCGTGCGGCAGTTTCAGGGGAAATTTTCAACTAGGTTTTTGGTCTAGATGTTGTAACGGACCTGTTGGGATAAGTTTCGGGTTAATTGGATGTCGTTTGAGGTTAGTTCGACAAGGTTGAAGGTTTAGGGTCTCGGTTCGTTTTGTTTAGAAGTTCGGAAAATTTGGGGAAAATTAGGTGAAACATCGTTAACGTGTTAGTGACGTAGTTTGGTGACTGTTGACATGATCGGGAATCCCCGAGGAGGTCGAGGAACGTGCAGAATGTACAGGACGCGAGTGACGTGCCCGGTATTTGTGAGTGGACCCCTTCCTTATACTTAAGCATACATAACTGCTTTTCTATAATTGTTTTATAGTTTTACATGTGATTTTATGATTATTGAATATGCTATGTTGGTTTTACACATTTGCACGTTTTTCGAGAAAGTACGATTTTCAGCACGTTTTACGAGAAAGGTTTGAATTCTGATTTCAAAGCCATGATTTTGGGCTTCCAAACTATAATTGGTTTTAATGGTTATCAATGGATTTCAGACATGATTTGATCGAGGTTTTCGGTTTTAGAATCGGGTTTCGGAAACACGAAATTTGGTTTTAAGGTTGAAAAGTGGATTTCCGGATTTGGGTTCGGAATGACGGTTCGGGATGCCGGAAGGGCTTCGAACCAGTGATTTCGGATTCGGGTTTGGATGTGGATTTAGAATGGTTTTCAAATGGTTTTGGATTGGATTTGCTGGATCTGATTATTGGGTTTAAAGATCCAGATATTGTGATTGACGGCGGACGGGCCCGAATTGGGTTTAAAGACCCGGATTGAGTTTAAAGACTCGGAGTTTAAAGACTCGGATATATTGATATTTCCCCCGTAGGCCTGTTGAGTTTAAAGACTCGGGAGTTTAAAGACTCGGATTATTTGATGACTGGATTGAGTTTAAAGACTCGGGAGTTTAAAGACTCAGATAGGTCCAACAGGTTTGAACAGATAATGATTGCTTGGTATTTACATTTTATGATACTGTTTTATGATGCTTATGATGTGATTTCTATAACTGTTTTCATGGTGATTATTACGTGATTTAGAACTGTTTTCGTCTAATGAGTTATGCATGTATGTTTTCAAAACGGAGGGCTAAAACCCTGGTTTTCTTATGAAATGGTTTTTGGAAAATATTATTTTTGTTTATGGTCCACTCACACCTTCCAGGTCGTGGAGCTAGCGCGGGGGTTGACGTTGAGGCAGCGTCGGAGGCATAGAGTGCCCGAGAGTGACCCCTGAGTGGTTTAAATTTTCCCGTTGTACGTGTACTCTGTGTGTAGACTTGTGTTATTTTGTTTAGTACTATGCTCTGTCTAGTTATTTGACTCTGGGTTGTATTAAAATCTCATGCGTCTGACGCTGTAATTTGTGGTTTTTCGTGTGAGTGTTTCGGTTTTCGTTTTGGGTTGTCAGATGGGAGCAGGATTTACCTCGGTTTTCGTGGTGGAACCGGGGTAGGTCCTGACAATCCAGCTTACATACCAACACAGGATCCTGCAACAACCAACTAGATGACTCTAGATCACCTTGATCCAGTCCATACACTCGATTAATCAAGGACATCGCAACTACTCCAAGCATCGATACAACCAACAACATACCGCGGAACCAATGTCACGACCCGACCCATCTAACACAATATTGTCCGCTTTGGGCCTCCTTGCCCTTGCCCTCACGGTTTTGTTTTCGGGAGCTCATGGTGCAACTTCCCAGTAGGTCACCCATCATGGGATTGCACCAGCCTCAACTCGCTTAACTTTGGAGTTCCAATCCCCCCCAAAGCCATTGAGCTCCCAAAAGGCCTTGTGTTAGATAGATACATGCCCACACATATAAGGTACTTCACCTTTCCCTCCCCGAGCGATGTGGGATCGTTCACCGATCTTACCTTTCCAAGCTCACGGGTCTTGCTCACCGTTCTTGCTTCCAAGACCGGGTCTTACAATCCAGCCCCCTTGGGGCACATCGTCTTTATTGGCACATTTCCGGCCAGGGTCCGGCTCTGATACCATTCTGTCACGACCCGGCCCATCTAACACAATATTGTCCGCTTTGGGTCTTCTTGCCCTTGCCCTCATGGTTTTGTTTTCGGGAGCTCACTGTGCAACTTCCCAGTAGGTCACCCATCATCGGATTGCACCAGCCTCAACTCGCTTAACTTTGGAGTTCCAATCCCCCCCAAAGCCACTGAGCTCCCAAAAGGCCTTGTGTTAGATAGATACGTGCCCACACATATAAGGTATTTCACCTTTCCCTCCCCGAGCGATGTGGGATCATTCACCGATCTTACCTTTCCAAGCTCACGGGTCTTGCTCACCATTCTTACTTCTCAAGCTCATGGGTCTTGCTCACCGTTCTTGCTTCCAAGACCGGGTCTTACAACCAAGCCATTCACCAACACCTCCACCACATCACGATGCACATCCAATCGCATCTGAATGGTTAATACAGATCTCAAGTACAAGCACCAATCACACGCAATAACAACCCTACAAAAATTTTAATCAAACACATGTCCATCCTACAGTATCCTCAAGCACTACTAACAACATACCACGGTATGTCCACTAATCATATCGGTCGTAGCCGATCACTAATATACCCATGAACACCACGATGTATCCCAATTCCATCCAACAACATCATAGTGCATCCTCCAACCATCACAGTGTATCCCCGGGGCACAGAAAACATCCTTATCTCCACTCTAACTACCACCTGGCTCGAGCCAATCACACTTCAATTCTGGAGTCCAACATCAGGCCGATCACCATTCCAGGCCCAACACGTCTTCCGAAGAATACCATCTTAAGTCCATTTCGAGTCTTCTAGGTCCTGGGTCTCCCGACCAACATCAAACCCAACCAAATCTTATTTACGTACACAGGGCAGACCCAGAACCAGATCCAAGTCCGATACCCATACGTATACAAAAATAGGCCACAATCCTCATCCACATATCCAACTTCTGTCTTGTTATCCTACTCACATGTCCAAGCTCTGTCTTGCATACGATTATCCTGATTCACATTAACTCAATCTTGAGCTAGAAGCGATCCAATCCCGATACAATCACTCCTAAGTGGATCCCACCTACAGTCTCATCACTATTCCTGCAATTCCCACAAATGATCAGACTACCGCATCGGATCAAATGAATCAAGAATACCACACGTCTCGAGACACGTCTAGATTGTGGGTTCTCTTCAATTATCTCATATCGATCAGTTATAGTCACTCCTTATCATTCTTCCTTTTAGCTTTCTTTCGTCATCTTACAACGAAACTCACAACGATCCACAACCATGTCATCACAAGTCATCATTCCTTAATCTAATTTAACACAACCCTATTACACCTGCTAAACATGGCGTTACCAAGTATTCTCTCTACTCCTTAACACATCCACATGTGTCCACGATCATCGGGGGTTCACAACTCTTGAAGTCCCATCATACACCACCATGAGTCTCCCTCACCGATTCCAGAGTATTCATCGCTCAACATCTAACACCAACTCGGAATCAACACAACATCTCATCATCTAAACCACAACATCGCCTGATTCCAAAATTCCAACCATGTTGGAAGTATATCCCTCTTTCCAACCATGGGACTTTATCCTCAACAAGTATACCACCACCGAACTAACCGTCCAAACGTCAACTCCTCTACGGGACTTAGGAAAATCCATAACTCACCCGGACAACCTTCTCGTCCGTAAACAATCTAACTCACCGACCAACTCACCTGTTGGTTAACACCTTTTATGTACATCCAAAGGATGTCAATCATCACTCCTTCTGATTATCGCGTCTCAACCTTTTTTAAGTTCAACTCCGAGCATCACTAAAATACGAGTCACCTACTCTCGAGATCACAATCAATGATCACTAACCTCGGACTTCTTAGTCACTATCCTCGAAGTCGTCAATCACCAATCTCAGAGAATCACCAAGTACTGGCCTCGACATCACCCATGACTATCCTCAGTAGCACCATATGCCAACACACTCCGATACAGCCAACAACTGCTGACTCATTCGTCGCATCTTGCGGTATCTACGATAACTAAACTCACTGATGGTCAACCCCAACTATACCAACCTAGCCCGCTCCAAACCGAAGCTTAGGTCCACCGTGCTTCCGATGCGCTACTCTGATTAAATCAACACCATCCTAACCATTCATACCGAAACATGACCTGCCAATGGTCATCGACTATCCCAGCTCGGTTAGTGGTTCCTACCAGACACCAACACCTCACGACTGGTCACAACCTCAACTCACGATGTTCCCATTCTACCCTTCACAAGTATTCCAGTTTGTGGCACGTCATCTTCTATCTAGTGCTCTCTGCACACTAAGTCCAATTCTCCGCTCATACCGAGCCAAAAACCTCAATCTACGCTCGGGTCGGGGCAAGTGACCTCCCTTGTATTCCACAACTCTGAGCAACTCAAAGCTCCACGGTCTCTAGGGAAACCTAAGGTCAACAGAATGCAACCAGATCCACTACACTACCCTCTCAACAAATCTATTAGTCGGGTCAAGTCAACCAGTCGCCGCAATCTCGACTCGACCAAAGTCATCCACCAAGCCATCCAATACCTCGGCTGCGCCTTAGCAGCACCATCTCCAATCTGGCCGAAAGTCGACCCAAGCCACAACAACTAACTAACCACAAACTCCAACTCGCGTTTTCAAGATTAAGCACGTATCTTGGGGCTTCTCACCAAGGTACTCACATTTACCAAACTAGCTCTGCAACTCGAAGCATCCGGCTACTTGTAGCCCCACAAGTCCAATCTCAACCCATCTGACCAAATGGTCGCAAGTCCATCCTATCGTCATCTGATCGCCACCTAGCCCAATAGGCGGCCCAACAGGCTAGTCGGCCAACTATCGATCGTATCTCTCTCAATAGGTTACCATCCGGGTTAACCGCTCCAGCACCCATCCGACCATCAGATCCAACCATCAGATCCAACCAACTATCGAGCATATCCAGCGCCAAACACGCTATCCTTTTCAATCCAAAGCTGGCATACACCATACCCACACCGCGTATCGGGCGACTATCACCCAGTCACTAGTGATCTCACCACTAACTAAGCCACTAACTAACGTATAATCACTCTAGGGTCCATGTTGATGACGAGCTATTCCGCGTCGAGACATCACATCCACATCAACATCCCAACACACAAGTCCACGAATCAACTACGCTGGAAGCCATAACCTCACGTAGATAGTACAAACCTGGCTCTGATACCAAATTGACACGACCTACCCCCAATCCCCCGAGAGTAAGGGACAAGTCATGCTCCCGTCTAACTCACGTCCGACACGAAGGCTAAACACCTGTCTAACCACCATGGAACATGTAAGACAAACAAGGGATACCCAAGTCAACGTACCAAAAACCAACTTAAGTTAACCAGAGTTCGCAACATCACTGTAGATCGCGTGTGTGATGTCTCCATCTCACTAACAAAAGCCCGCACCGCATCAACCTGGAGGGTATCGAAAAACATAAAAGACTGTGAGTGGACAAAAATAAATAATAAGTTCATAAAACATTTCATAAGAAAATACATTTATACCCTCCAAGTAAAACCAATGCATGCATTCGAAAACTATTTCATTTCCGAGATGCTAAAAACCGTTTATGAAAACCAAAATCATTTTTTTTTTCCAAATCCCGGGCCTTAGCCCAAAACCATCAAAATCCATTTCATCTGGGTCATAGCCCAAAACATCTGAAAACCATTTGAAAACCATCAGTGTATCACAGAAATTCGAAATCCATTTAAAACACATTTCCATCAATCGAACCTGCTAGATCTATCCGAGTCATTAAACTCAATATATACCCGAGTCTTTAAACTCAACAGGCCTCAATATCAATCCGAGTCTTTAAACTCCCGAGTCTTTAAACTCAATAGGCCTACGGGGGAAATCACAATATCCGAGTCTTTAAACTCCCGAGTCTTTAAACTCAATCCAGGTCTTTAAACCCAAAATCACATATCCGGGCCCGCCCCCGTCACATATCATATCCGGGTCTTTAAACCCAATACCAGATCCAACAAATCCAATCCAAAACCATTTTATCAAATCCAAATCCATAAATCCATTTCCAAATCCGAATCCGAAATTATCATTCCGAATCCAAATCCAGAAATCATGTTTATCGAAATCACTTTTCCAAATCCATTCATAAACCATTAAAATCAAATCATAATTCAAATCCCAAAATCATAGTATCGAAACCCTTATCAAATCCTAACATATAAGAATAATCTCGTAAAACGTGCAATTACGTAAAACATCTCAAAATACGTGCAAATCCATAAATCACAGATATCATAATCATAATTATATAAAGCACTTGTAGAAAACATAGAAAACATTTATGCATGCATCATAATTTAGAAAGCAAAGTCCACTCACAGACCATTCGCCCTACCGCCTCGATACGAGTGCAATTACACATTTCTGACTATTCCATTATCGCTGGACTTCCTGAACTTTTCCAAATTACGCATCTAATCACCGATTAATCTCACTAATCCTTCATTACCCACTAATCTAATCCCGAAATCTGGGACGGGTTGTTACATTTCCATCTAGAAAGTGTTGAAATTACAGTTTAGCTTCGAGAACTCCTCGGGATTGGCACCCATGGAAGAACAATCCGAGCTAGTCTATATGTCTCGTTCTAGCCCATTCTAGCCCTTAACCTCTCATTGTCTAGTAGTTCCGACTCCAAGTGTACGTCCAGCTGCTGCTGTGTCAACTCTGCATGTGTCCGCTAGATGTCTTCGTCCATTTCAGCCTACAAAATAATAAAAAAAAATCATTATTAACTATAAAAATCAACACATAATTTTAAAATTTGATATACCAAATTAAACTTACGTGGTGGTTCAACTTTTCTCCCTCCTGTCTGACTTGTTGGTTGTCTATTTTTTCTATTCATTTAGTAAAATTAATAAATTATAAAATGGAAGGGTACAATAAAAAATTGAACAATTTATGTAGCTCAAAATTACCAAATATTCGGGCGACTCAAAGTGCTTACAGATCCAGTCCCACCCGATCTCCCGAGGCCCTTCTAATTCAAGCTAAGGATTAGCACGAGTTTCCGCTAGGGTGGGCCAACTAACCATGTCAGGACCCGTCCCAAATCCCCTCGGGATTAACGTGGGACGTGCTTGATCCTGTCTGACACAAAATGTTAGACAAGGAAAATTCCAACCTTCGCCCACACGGGGCTTCTAGAGTGCGCCAGGATCGGAGGAGGAGTGTGATGTCTCGATCACTACTACAACCCGCATCCACGATCAACCTAAAGGGCATTAAAACTGTTGAAAGTTGTGAGTGGATGAAACCAATTTATTTAATAAAACACGTTTCATAAAAAGAAGACATTTACGCCCTTCACTAAAAAGTATGCATGCATTCGAAAACCGGTTATCAAACCATTTATCAATAATTAAATCATTAGGGCATAAGCCCAAAATAGTAAACCAACGTATATGGGAACTCGGCCCAAAATAGATAATCAAACTAGTAGGGGCTCTGCCCAAATCAAATCACGTGGGTCTCAGCCCAAATCCAATACAAGTCGGTCTCATCCCAAAACCAATTCAAATGGGTCTCAGCCCAAAACCAATACAAGTGGGTCTCAGCCCAAACCAATCCTCAGCATCCTCGATGCCTAACATCCCAAATGTCACGATCCATACTACTGTCACGGTTTCACTAAAGTACGCGTACTACTCGGGGTCTCAAATCCCAATTCTCCCCAGCTTCCACCCAGGTCAATGATCCGTAGATCAATGACCCTCCTTGGGGGGGAGGTTTTAACCTCTGGCAATCCTGATTCTGAGTCACTATACGGACCGGTCGCTCTGTGCAATGACCCTTCGCGGGCCTTGCCCCGTGACTACTCTAGGATACTACGAGACGTCTGGAGGAGACAATCTGCCACTCTAGGATACTACGGGACGTCTGGAGGGCAACCGTTCATAAGGATGGTATATGGAAAATCGTTTCAAATCATTCAAAGGGCTACGCCCGGGTTTTCCATAAACCATCGTAAATCCAAATCCATTTGGGGTCCCTGACCTGAAATCATATTTATAAACCATAACAGGGCCTCATGCCCGAATTGGTAAACCAACAGGCTCCGGCCCGATCATAGAACTCAAAATGGGCCTCTAGCCCGATTTCTCATCAAATCAAATGGACTCCAAGTCCGATAGTTTCCAATCAAATGGGTCATATGTCCGGAAGGTATTTTCAAAATCTTTTTCAAATCATCTTTCAATTGGGACTCATGCCCGAATCTCGATTTCACGCATCCCCGTGAAATCCTCAAAAACCTTAAACTAGTTCCTCAGTTTCACGCCTCTCTGTGAAACCCTCAAAATCACATATAAAAATAGAAACCTGATATGCACGTAGTACACTTGGCCGAAGCCCAAACATCATATAAAAATAGAAACCTCGAACTACCTGCAATGGCGCATTTTCCTCCGGAAATGCCCAATAGTCATAATTACATCATATGCACTTATGGCACCTTAAAACATGTTCATAAAACATATAAAACAGTTGACAGGACACGCCTCGATTATCACCCCGATAACCGGGACGAACCCTGCTCCCCTCTGACAACCCAACTCAAAAGACCAAAATAACCACAAAAACCATGAAATATACATTGCCAGACCAATGAGACGTTATATAATACAACTAGTCAATAGTAGCACAGAGCATAGTAATAGTACAAGATAAGACAAAAATCCTACTAAGAGCTGACTACATGCGCAACGGGAAAACTCTATGCCTACGCCTCCGCCTCAAAGTTAGCCCCGGCGCTAGCCCCACGACCTGGAGGGTGTTAAAAATATTAAAAGCGTGAGTGGACTAAAAATAACAGTTAGAAAAATCGTTTGCGAAATAAACCAGGGTTCACCCTCCGTTTGAAAACATGCATGCATAACCAAGTATCTTAAAACATCCATAAGTACGATATGCAAATAAGTGCGGAAATCATTAGAATTCAAAACCAAAGTTCGGGCACTCGGCGCTAAATCCATAAGAACCAAGTTATTAGGGTCACAGCCCAAAACATCTGAAAACCAGTGAAAAACATCAATCATACAAGTTTACTGGATCTCAAGTGCGCCCGAGTCTTTAAACTAAAAACCATGTGCAATAACCAGGCCTTCCCGGGATATCAACGAGTCTTTAAACTCAAAACACAATCACAGGCCTCGGGAGGTATCACAATCACTGAGTCTTTAAACTCAAAACACATATCGAGTCTTTAAACTCAAAACATCTCAATCCAGGGCTCTCCCCTCGTCAATCAATCCGAGTCTTTAAACTCAAAATCAGATCCAGCGGGTTTTTCTCTTTTTCAGGGTCTTTAAACCCAAAAACATTTTTCAAGAATAAGAAAATGCATCGAAATCCGAAAACCAAAACCAAACTAGGAATCTTCGAAAATCGAAATCACGTTTGATCGAAAAGGGACTTCTGCCCGAATTTCACTTCCAAATCTCAGTCTGGTCCAACCGAGCCGGTCCAACTGAGCCGGCGAGGTCGGTTTTCACCCATTTTCAGTCCATTTCCAATCCTTTGTTCACCATTAATTTCATGCTTGATTTTATGATTGATTCTACTAACGAAAACTCGAAAAAAAGCCCTAAATCTTACCTCCCAAACTTTGAACTAAAATGTAGAAATCCATGTTCTCTGATTCCGGCCACCTCGAGCATTTCCAATCACGGTTTCGAGTCCCTAAGCTTGGCAGTGACTTCCTACATCTGTCAGGGTCAACAAAATCACTCAACCAAGCCCTAAAACTCACGAATTTTGGTATGAACATTTCTGGAAAAACAGAGGACCCAAAGACTTACCTGTTTCTCTGCTCACCGCCGTGATCTCCACCACAGCCCTACGCTCCCCCAAGTCATTCCTCAGTCTCTGATCACCACCACAGACCAGTCTTGATAGGTTTGATCGATTGAGCTCTCAGCCGTGCACGGTGGACATCTTTATTTCCTGAGTTTTTCACACCTTCTCACAGTCCTTCCTACTCAACCCAACACCACAGTTCACTCACCAAGCTCTCACCTTTAACTCTGATCACTCACACTCTAACTCTAGGACTCACACACCTTGAAAACTAATCGATTGCCTCACTATCTCAGTCTCTGTGTCTCTCATTTGAACCATAAATCCAAACATTTTAAAACTGTAAAATGAACAGCCAACTTGGCTAGAATCCACTAGACATAAGCCAGGTGTCCTCCAGTCTGTGGTCTAGCCCTCACAACCAATCCCAGCTTCCCAAATGTCCTTATCTGGTCATACACACATCCCAAGATGTTAAAAGACTAAATTGCCCCTAATTACCATTTTACCCTTCACTTTCTAGACCCATATCTTATCCGTCCGATGTCCGATGCACCGAGCCACCTGTTGTTGTACTCAGGACGTCGAGAGCTACCTAACGGTCCTCGAATTGCGTGAAGAACACTTGTCGTGAAAAAAGTCAACAAATTCCCCCTTTTTAACTAATTTACGAAAATGCCCTCGATCTTTCGAACACCATAACTTCCTCCTCGGATGTCCGAATTGGACGTGCCACCTGTCTACGGACTGGTGACGTCCCAAACTACGTCACGGTAATCGGTCAAAGTCCGTTTGACTGACCGAACTAAAAGTTGACATTTTTCCAATCTCGGAGCAAAATCGTCATTCTGCACCGTCCGTCCAAAAGTATCCAACTACTTACCAATCATCTTCGCTAATCCGTCATTAACCACTAATCTAATCCCGACTTCCGAGATGGGTCGTTACAATCTACTCTCCTAAAAAAAAATTCGTCCCCGAAATTCCACATCTCGTACCTCCTTAACTAGCGGGGAGAAATCCAACGGTTCATATAGCTAGGTCTCCTACCCGGTGTCCATCTCTTGCCAATCCAACTTATCCTGACAGTTCCCAACCTATCATCTCAACTCGCTCAAGCGAACCAAATCACCTAAGATCAACCCTAAGTACGCCACAATACCCCTGTTACCAGTTTCAACACTTCCGACACCTTCTTGAGTCGAGCGTACTTTGTACCAATACTTTTAATAGCGATCCGTATCAATCCTACCAGAGTTATAACGTACTCGCCTCTACCCTGTAATGTTCCAACACCTCACTAATGGTTCCACTAATCACTAACACAGTCATCCTACAGTCACACCAACCACGTCCCACACTGTCTATTTGCCACCGTCTTCTAACACCTTCCTGTTTAACCAAGAACATGCCTTTCAAAGTCAGGGTCCCACCAGCCACTCAATTTGGAGCATCTAGCTCGTAACAACACTGCAGTCTACAACCAATGGATCGCTCGGGATCACCCTGATCCGGTCCACATGTTCCATCCAACAACATCCAACATGTGGGAACCACACCAAACGTTCGTCTTTCCACAGCATACCCTGGAACTAAGCCGATCACCAACACTTATAGCAGAATTGCACGTCCAATTACATCGGCCTGGTTCCGACCACTGCAGAACTAGTACGTGTCTTCCACGTACCTTCACCAAGTACCATCAACTAGAACCACATTGCACACGCAAGGAAAAGCCTACAAACTTGAAATAGCAACAAAGGTATTTTAGAATACCTCAAACACAGCTCGTAGAGTATATCCTCATGTACTTCCAACTACACGTCTTCCGGGAAAGTCCAACTCAAAGTCCCTTCTGCGTCTCCCAGTTTCCCGACCAATATGAAATCTCAAGTATCTCAACCATGAATCCAAAGTAGACCCAAAACAAGTTCTAGGGCCAATATCCATACGTATGCAACCACAGACCACATACGTCCAACATAGTAAAAATACCCAACTTATGTCTCCCAAATGATTCTCCTGCTCAACACCAACTCAACCCCTGAGCCAGGAGCGATCCAATCCTGATCTACTCGCCCTTAAGTAGATCCTACTCACCGGCTCACTACCTCGCCTTCACTTCTTACAATTGCTCAAACCACCTCGTTGAATCAAATCGATAAAGTCCTCAACACGTCTAAAGGCACGCCTAGGTTGTGGGTTCTCTTCAATAACCTCAATATCGATCAATTATAGTTACTCTTTCCATTCCTTTCGTTATCCTTCAATGGAACACACCGTGGTACTCATCCTTGTCAGTCCGAGTCATTCTACCCTAATCCAACTTATCGTCATTCCCTGACACTCGCCACCGACACCAACTCGAAATCAACACATCGTCTTATCGTCCAAACCACAACACCTTCTAATTCTGAGATTCCAATCATGCTACGGTATCCTTAAGTATGCCAATCTCCAGACTAATTGTCCAAACGTCACCTTCTTAATTACACAGAGGAAATCCTAAACTCTTTACTCTAAAAGAATGGGTAGCCCCGGGATTAAACAAAACATATACATCAAGACCAAAGATGATAAGCGTACCTGTCACTACGCCAGGTGGTGATTGAGCCTCATGTTGAGTCATCGCAAAAACTCGGGCCTAGGGTCCTGAAGATCGGCTGCGTCCCCTCAAACCACTAGTGGCACCACCACCTCCTCTAGTGCCTGCGGCCCCTGAAGCTGAAGCCGTACTCCGTCCTGGCTCTTCCATACCTCAGCCTGCACCTCCACCCGGTGGTAAGGACGGACATTCCCTTCGGTAGTTTCCTCGATCACCACAGAAGAAACAAATGACACTAGAAACATCCCGACTAGGAACTCCACTCGGTCTCCCTGTGGATGCAACAGATGTCGCACTTGCTTGCGGAATCGGCTGTGCTCGGTATCCACGGAACCCTGGAATCTGGGAACTACCCGGTCTGCCAAATCGATCATCGCATGCAGATGAAGCTCCACTGTAACTGCCCCTCTTTGGGGTCCTCTGGCTCGATGCTCCAGAAAAAAGATTCTCTCGGCATCGTACACCACCCAAGAACTGTGGTCGTGCCAGCAAACTAGCCTCCACCCTCACTGCAGCATCCGACAATTCTCTAAGGGTAGCAAACGATCCAGTCATCACAATGGCTCGAATCTCACCTCGCAGGCCCAACTCAAACCTACAGCACTTCTCGGCTTCCGTAGCTACAAAGGCAGGAGCAAAACGGGATAACATCTGAAATTTCTATTCATACTCGGCCACAGTCATACTCCCTTGTTGAAGCTGTAGGAACTCAGCCTCCTTGGCATCGCGGAACGAACGAGGGTAATACTGATCAAGGAACTGCTCACGAAAAGTCTCCCAAGTCACGGTGTGAGCATCCCAACCTGAAAACTCCAGGGTGTACCACCACTCATACGCCGCACCGTCCAGTAAAAAGGTAGCCAACAACACTCGAACCTCCGGTGGGCATCGCATCATAGAAAAAATCCCCTCAAGTCGAGTAATTCACCTGTGGGTTTCCTCAGGGTCTGCCACACCACTAAACGTCGAATCCCCAAGACGCTGGGCTTGCTCAATAGAAGCACTCTCCGCATCTCTCGCAACGTCTTCTGCAGGTCGTGGAGGGGGCTCAGGTCTCAGAGGCATGGTTGATAGTACGCTGAAAGAGGCATAAAGTCAGTATAACGACCTCGACACAACCGTATAACAGACACAAACTGTAAACCTATGCTCTGATACCAATTGACAGGACCCGCCCCGATTATCACCCCGATAATCAGGACGAACCCTGCTCCCGTCTGACAAAAGACCAAAATAACCACAAAAACCACGAAATATACATTGCCAGACCAGGGAGAAGTTATATAATACAACTAGTCAACAATAGTACAGAGCATAGTAATAGTACAAGATATGACAAAAATCCTACTAAGAGCTGACTACGCGCACAACGGGAAAACTCTATGCCTCCGCCTCTGCCTCAACGTTAGCCCCGGCGCTAGCACCACGACCTGGAGGGTGTTAAAAACATTAAAAGCGCGAGTGGACCAAAAATAAGGGTTAGAAAAACCGTTTGCGAAATAAACCAGGGTTCACCCTCCGTTTGAAAACATGCATGCTTAACCAAGTATCTTAAAACATCCATAAGTACGATATGAAAATAAGTGCAGAAATCATCAGAAATCAAAACCAAAGTTCGAGCACTCGACCCTAAATCCATAAGAACTAAGTTATTCGGCTCACAGCCCAAAACATTTGAAAGACAAGGAAAAACATCAATCATACAAGTTTACTGGATCTCAAGTGCGCCCGAGTCTTTAAACTCAAAACCATGCGCAATAACCAGGCCTTCCCGGGATATCAACGAGTCTTTAAACTCAAAACACAATCACAGGCCTCGGGGGGTATCATAATCACCGAGTTTTTAAACTCAAAACACATACCGAGTCTTTAAACTCAAAACATCTCAATCCAGGGCCCTCCTCCCGTCAATCAATCCGAGTCTTTAAACTCAAAACTAGATCCAGCGGGTTTTTCTCTTTTTCCGGGTCTTTAAACCCAAAACCAGTTTTCAAGCATAAGAAAATGTATCGAAATCCGAAAACCAAAACTAAACTAGAAATCTTCGAAAACCGAAATCACGTTTGATCGAAAAGGGACTTCCGCCCGAATTTCACTTCCAAATCTTAAATCACATCCGCAAAGCTTAGTAAAATAGAATGCGTATAAACATAAATCATCCATCCGAAACCATCTTCAAAAGCTTAATGGAAATCATATTCTCGAAGTATGTGCAAATAAGATAACTTATATTGAAAAACGTGCAATCAAGTAAAGCGATAATATAGAAATCATAAGCATAAAAGAATATATCGAAAGCATAAAATCATATATCGAAACATAAATAAATAAGTAAAAACAGTTATGCATGCTCGGTTAGAAAAAAAAAAGTCCACTCATTGGGTCCGAACGCGTCAATCGCGTCCCGTACGCTTCTCGGCTGCCTTAGTAATATCCCGACCTATCAAAAGTCACCATTCCGGATCACAAACACTTCCTTTAAGCTTACCCTAATTTCCTCAATTTTTTGGGATTTTTAAACGAAATTAAATGATCCCCTAAACCTTCGAACAATCAAAACTAAACCGTAATGGTGTCTGATCGACCCGAAACTTGTTCTAAAATGTTCGTTACATCGATTAGAGTGAAAACCCTGTTGAACGCTTCCCCAAAACAAGCCCCACATGCCCTTACGTGCAGCCCAAAGGGGCTGCACGTGGGAGCCACGCGTTGCTACAGTGTCATCGTCAACCTCCAGCTAACCCGGTCCAGACCGGTCCGGTCTAACCGAGCCGGCGAGGCCGATTTTCACCCATTTTCAGTCCATTTCCAGTCCTTTGTTCACCATTAATTTTTTCCTTGATTTTATGATTGATTCTACTAACGAAAACACGAAAAGAAGCCCTAAATCTTACCTCCCTAACTTTGAACTAAAACGCAAAAATCCCTGTTCTCTGATTCCGGCCACCTCGAGCTTTTCCAGTCACGGTTTCGAGTCCCTGAGCTTGGCAGTGACTTCCTACATCTGCCAGGGTCAATAAAATCACTCAACCAAGCCCTAAAACTCACGACTTTTTGTTTGAACATTTTTGAAAAAACAGAGGACCCAAAGACGTACCTGTTTCTCTACTCACCGCCGTGATCCTACGCATCCCCAAGTCACTCCTCAGTCTCTGATCACCACCACAGACGAGTCTTGATAGGTTTGATCGATTGAGCTCTCAGCCGTGCACGGAGAATATCTCTGTTTCCTGAATACATGGTAGTGTGTCAGAGATGTCAAAGACACATGTCAGAATACGTGGCACCAATCAGGATGTGCCACGTGGTAGGTTGTCAAACCTGATAGGTGTCAGATCTAACAGGTGTCAGACCTGTTAGGTTGACGTCAGTGTTGACCATGATGTTAGCGTTTACCGTTGACTTTTGTTAACCAAAACTTTGCCCGGCATATGAGGGTGCGTGGGCACAAATTTTGAGGTCAAACAGGTCATGTTTAAAATTTTTTGACATTCTGAATTCAATGATGATGGTTTCAGGTCGATCAGAGATCGTTTGATAGGTCATTTAGAGGTGTTTAGCCTCGGAAAGCGTGTTCGGGACACATTGACTATTCCAGAAATTTTGAGGTTTTATGATTAGTACTTTTATAGGTTGGTAGTAACCTTT
The DNA here is from genome assembly GCA_032719365.1 of Prinsepia uniflora. NCBI lineage: Eukaryota > Viridiplantae > Streptophyta > Magnoliopsida > Rosales > Rosaceae > Prinsepia > Prinsepia uniflora. The sequence goes on along the minus strand of CM064867.1, from coordinate 8,599,250 downwards.
TATTATGATTTGGATAGGTTCGGACGTCCCGGAGAGTATGGATTAGCTCGGGGGTGGCTTACGACGCGGGTTTCGGAGCGCGCAGCATGGACGGTCTATGAATGGACTTTAATTATGAAATGATGCATGCATAAATGTTTTATATGTTTTATGAACATGATTTGAGATGCATTGATTGCATATGCTTTAAATATGACTTGTGTTGATGATTTGGTATTTTCGTAGAAAATGTTAGTATGCACGTATTTCGAGATTTATTGTCAAATATGATACTTGGGCTTCGACCGAGTTTCATACGTGCATGTGATTTATATGATTTGAATGGTTTCACAGAGAGGTGTAAAACTGAGGATTTTATTATCGATTTTAAGTGATTTCATGGAGATGTGTGAAATCAGAATTCGAGCATGAGTCCCAGTTGATAAGACTTTACTTAGATTGAAGTCAAGGACGATTTTGGAAAAGTGTTTTGAATCGTGAAATGGTTTTCAGATTTGGAAATATCTTTCGGGCGTATGACCAAGTTAATTTATGGTTTGACTTAGAGTATAGTGAAACGTGAGATATATCGGGTTATGACCCAATTATGAGATTTATGAAAGATATTTTGGGCATGAGACCCATTTGTGGATTTGATAGGATTCCAGGAATCCAGAGGTTGTGAAGTGTTGATAGAAAATGTTTTTACGATGGTTTTGTGGGAACTGATTTGATGAATTATAGCCGGGTGTAGACCCTTGTTGACACCATATCTGACCAGACCCACTGGGCCGTATACTTAAAGCCCTGACAACGCTCAAGGCCCAAGAACACCGTACTTGCGACAGCCCTAACACCGGGCCCAATGCGGGATGCCACGTGGAAGCATATCCACCCTCGATTTACGTAACACATGTCCGCACGTAAAACGAGAAGCATTCGTCCCACATCGGAACTTTGGGAATTGAACATCCCACCTACCTATACATAAAGGGTACACATTTCCCAATAAAGGTAACTAAGTTTTACTATTACAATTACTCTGCCGAACTTACCATTTACTGCTTCCTCTTATGAACAAAGTAACTGACTTGATCGTCGGAGAGCCTTAGGCCGGCACCACACCGATGCCCGTACTAACGGAGACCCGCGATCCACTTGAGTTGACAGGTCACAAGAGGGACACGCGTCATTTGGTGATTGGGCAACGAGTACTCGACAGTTGGAACATTTAACGCTTCAACAGTTTGGCGCCGTCTGTGGGAAATCTGACTAAGGTTGCCCACGCTCAACCAGACCGAGTTACGACTCATCCACAAGTTATACCGAGAGTCAGCTCTTCGTCACCAAACATGCAGGGTGAACACGACCTAGGTGAAATCACACCCGGGCAAGGCCCCAGAACGAGGGGAGAACCCTCTCCCAACTTCTTGCAGATAATCGAGAAACTCCAGAGCGACATGGCCGAGGTGAAAGCTAAGGGCACCCAGGCCAAGTCGAGGTTTCAGGTGCTCGATGATCGGTACACTGAGGTGGCCGAACAGCTACGGGTCGCACAGGCAGAACTCGCTGCCCACTGAGCATGCGTCGGTAGCGCTGAGGCCGATTAGGTGGTGGCCGAATGCGCGGAGCGTGCCGAGAAGAATCGTCGACTGGCGGAAAAAGGAAAGGAACATGCAGTCGCCGAGCCACGGAAGGGAAGGTATGGGGACACCGAGACGAGCAAGAAACCGGCTCGGATGTTAATCATCCCCGGCAGTCAACCCGGTGACACCAGGATCTACCGGGACGCCCGAGACGCCCTCAGCGAGGGAGGGCGGAACCGATCGGTCAACGAACAACCTTCACGCCGACCTGACCCTCGGTCGGAGGTGGGAAAAGGAGACCACCACCGAGGATACATAACTGCTCGGTGGTCCCGCCCCAATATCAGCCATGGGACCTTCGTGACCGGAGATCCTGTCCCCATCACCGACTCGTCCATGGAGGCCGAGAGCACGACCAAATCCGCTCGGCATCTCGGCACCAGAACCAACCGCTCGGGCAGGGGGAGGCAAACATCGAGGTCCCCTCGCGGCGACACCGAGCGGTCAACCCACCTCGGCCTCCCGCTCCCTCCTCCCCCTGAACCAACCCGCCGAAGGAGCGCCGAGCGGTCAGGGCAGGCTGGGCAGCAGAACGACAAGCCTCAGGAGCGATCCCGCCGACGGGACACCGAGCGGTCTAGACCGTTCGGTCAAGATGCAAGTATATGCCGGAGCATACCCAAACAGGGGTACACCGAGCGGTCACGACAGGTCGGTCACGGAAGGAGTGAATCACAGAGCCCGCCAAGCGGAGGTGGCACCGACCGACCTTATAGGGTCGACCGTGACCGAGCATCTAGGGATAAACATCAATCCAAGACCGACTCGCTCGTCCAGCACCTCATGGACCGAGTCCGGACGCTTGAGGCCGGGACGGCCCGGGAAGCGAGGCCAGCCTGGTCGAAAACCAGCCCGGGCCCCTTCACAGAAAGAATCAACCAGTTCAGGATCAACCACGAGATTAAACCCCTGAAAATTCCCCTTTACAACGGGAAGGACGACCCGTGGAATCATCTGAACAACTTCTACTCGGCCATCGCCCTCAAGAACCTCGCCGATGAGGAACAGTGCCTCATCTTCAGTTCCGCACTGACCGAGGCAGCGATCAATTGGTTCTACAAGTTGGAATCTAGGTCCATCGACTCTTTCGAGCAGCTCACCTCCACCTTCATGAACCAGTTCATGATACAAACCGACCGCCTGTCCTCGGACGAGGACCTCTTCCAGCTCAAGCAAGGTGAAAACGAGTCGCTGCAGCGATATGCAGCGAGATTCAGTCATGAGTACTCTCAGTGCGCGGAAACGGACGATCGAGCAGCCTTTACGGCCTTCAAGGGCGGCCTCCGAGACTCCCCATTCAGGTATGCAGCTCACACCCAAGGTTGGAAAACTTATAACGAAATAATGAAACAGGCGGCGATCCACGCTAAGGCTGAGGCACTAACCCAAAGGTCCAACGCTGCCAATACCTACCAACCCCCCCGGGCCGACTCGGTGAAAACATACCCACCGAGCGTCCCGGAACAGCAGGGCCCGGCACAGCGTCCGCAGGAGCAGGGGCAACAGAGCTATGGGGGAAAACGGAAAGACTACCCCCACAGCAACAATCTGTACAGCCCTGGGAAGAAGGGTAAGAACCCGAATCACCAGGAGAGACAACAGGGGGAGCGGTCAAACACTGGGGAAAAACGGGTTCCTCGTTCCAAGTACGAGACATACACCATCCTCAACACCCCCTACGAGAATGTCCTCCTCAATGTGGAACACATGATCCCGAAGTCTACTTGGGCACCAGCGAAGGGCAAGCTTGGCAAAGACACGGGAATTTATTGCCAATACCACAAATACAATGGCCATAGCATTGACCAATGCGTTGCATTCCGGGATCTGGTGGAGGCTTTGGCCCGAGATGGGAAGATCAACCAATTTCTTCAACACGCTCCACCTCCACCTCGCAACCCACAGATCAACACGATCTCCGGAGGACCGTCAATCTCTTGCCCGCTCACTTCCAACCGGGCAAAGAAGAACTTTCTACGGGTCACCAAACAGAATCAGCAGCTCTTCAGCATAGAGGAGGGAAGAGCCAAGAAAACAAATCGACTCGGTTGGGAGCCGATCACATTCTCCGAGGAGGAGGAGCGCGGGATCATCTACCCCCACGACGACCCCATTGTCGTGATGGCGGAGATATCTAACTTCGACGTACAACGGGTAATGGTCGACACTGAGAGCTCGGTGAACGTCCTTTTCATGCGAGCTTTCAAGCAGTTGGGCATCCCAGAAGCAAGTCTGGACCGCTCACCCACGCCACTCTTTAGCTTCACGGAGGACTCCATTGTCCCGCATGGAACGGTCACTCTCCCCCTCTCCCTCAGAACACACCCACGGAGGGCAACCGTACTGGCACCTTTCCTGGTGGTAGACTGCCCCGCGGCCTACAACGCCATTCTCGGGCGGGGAATACTCAACCAGATGAGGGCAGTCGTCTCCACCCACCTACTACTGGTAAAGTTCCCAAACCCTATGGGGATTGGACAAGTCAAAGGAGACCAAATGGCTGCAAGGGCCTGCAATTCTGCCACCCTCATCCAACCTCCGAAAGAAACCATGGCAGTATCAGAGTCCACGTTCGAGGTCGACCCCTTAAGCCCTCATGACGCAAAGAAAATTCGGGCCGAACCAATCGAAGATCCTCGGGACCATTCCGCAACACCCCATCCACAGCCCGTTGAGGATGTCGAAGAGATAGTACTCTCCCACGACTTTGCGGACCGGAAGGTAAGGATTGGGACAACTCTTTCGCCCGACCTGCGCTCACTACTGATTCGGTTTTTAAGGGACAACTCTGAAGTCTTTGCTTGGTCGTACGCCGACATGCCCGGCATCTCCACCGACGTGATCTGCCACCGGCTTAGTATCGACCCTACCTACAAACCTGTCGAACAGAAACGCCGCCTCTACGATGCTGAGAGGACCGTGGCTATGAAGGCAGAGATCATCAAGCTCAGCACCATCCACTTTGTCCGGAAGGCCGTCTATGCTGCCTGGGTTGCCAATGTCGTACTCGTCAAGAAACCCTCGGGGGCGTGGCGAATGTGCATTGATTTCACTGACCTTAACAATGCCTGCCCCAAGGACAGTTTTCCTTTGCCCAAGATTGACCAACTGGTCGACGCCACGGCAGGACATGGGCTCCTGAGTTTTATGGATGCATACTAGGGCTACAACCAAATCTTTATGCATCCGGCAGATCAGATCCACACAACCTTCCGGACAGATCAGGGGTTATACTGTTACAATGTCATGCCTTTCGGACTCAAAAACGCCGGGGCCACTTACCAGCGCCTAGTGAACTTCATGTTCGAAGACCAGATTGGGAAAACCATGGAGGTTTACGTCGACGACATGCTCATCAAGAGTAAATCGGCTGACCTCCACATCCCCAATCTCTCGCGAATGTTCGACGTCCTCAAACGGTATCGAATGAGGTTAAATCCGGCGAAGTGCGTGTTCGGAGTCAGCTCTGGGAAATTTCTGGGTTTCATGATTAGCCAGAGGGGCATCGAGGCCAACCCGGAAAAAATCAAGGCCCTGGTCGATATGGAGCCGCCACGAACCCAGAAAGAAGTGCAAAGCTTAACAGGCCGAGTCGCAGCCCTTACACGCTTCATCTCCAAGGCCACGGACAGGTGCGTGCCTTTCTTCAAGGCCCTAAAGGGCAGGTCCAAACACATCACCTGGACCGAGGAATGCACCAAGGCCTTCACTGAACTTAAGGAATACATGGGAAAAGCGCCGCTGTTGGCAAGACCAGACACCGGAGAAACCCTTTACATGTATCTATCTGTCTCCGCTTCCGCCACAAGTTCAGTTTTGGTCAAGCATAGGGACGGCGCCGAACATCCGGTGTATTACGTCAGGAAGGCTCTGCAGGACGCCGAGACAAGATACTCTGACTTAGAGAAGCTCGCTTTCGCCCTCATCATGTCCGCCCGGAAGCTCAGGCCATACTTCCAGGCTCATTCCATCGTCGTCTTAACCGACAGACCACTCCGGCAAGTGCTTCAGAAGCCCGAAACTTCGGGCCGCCTACTGAAATGGACAATCGAACTCAGCGAGTTCGACATCACGTTCATTCCCCGCACTGCCGAGAAAGGACAGGCCATGGCGGACTTTATCTCTGAGTTCTCCTACGTCCCGGCAGCGACCACAGCTGAGATGCCACCATCTCCCCCTCTGTCCATAACACATACTTTGGACGGAGAGAACCCCCAACTCGACCCCACTCGGCCAACCTGGCTCCTTTATGTCGACGGGTCGGCTTGCCACAACGGGTCCGGAGCCGGACTTGTCCTTACCACACCGGACAAGGTCCGGATGGAGTATGCCCTTCGTTTCCAATTCAAGGCCTCCAACAATGCCGCCGAGTATGAGCCCCTCCTTGCAGGGCTCCGCCTCGCTAAAACCATGGAGGCGGAACAGGTCAAGATCTTCAGCGATTCACAGCTCATCGTCAACCAGATCAACAACGCCTATGAGGCGAAAGACTCTTCCATGGCAGCATACAAGGCACTGGCGAAGACCCTTCTATGTAGTTTCCGCAGCTACGCTATCACTCGGATTCCACGCTCCGAAAACAGCCATGCCGACGCCCTGGCCCGGCTCGCATCCTCCCTCGATGAGAAGCAGAGTCGAAGTGTACTGACCGAAATTCTGGATCAACCCAGTACACAATGCTCGGCGGTCTACGCCATCAACACTAATGGCACGTGGATGGCCCCACTGATTAGATTCCTCGCAGATGGAACTCTTCCTTCTGACAAAATCGAGGCCAAAAAGGTCCGAAGACGGGCAGCCCGCTATACACTCATCAACGACCAACTTTACAAACAGGGTTTCACTTTGCCCCTCTTGAAGTGTCTCGTCCCGGAGGCAGGCAGAGCCGTTTTTGGGGAAATCCACGCCGGTATTTGCGGAAATCATTCTGGACCACGGTCGTTGGCCCACAAGGCTTTCTGGCAAGGTTTCTATTGGCCAACCATGCACGGAGACGCGGCCGAGCTGACCAAGCGGTGCGATAAGTGTCAACGGTTCGCCCCTCTCTTCCACCTACCTCCAGAAATCCTCACACCAATGGTCAGCCCCTGGCCCTTCTCGCAGTGGGGACTTGATTTGATCGGGAAAATGCCGGCAGGAAAGGGCAAGACAGAGTATGCGGTGGTAGCGGTGGATTACTTCACAAAGTGGGTTGAGGCGAAAGCTTTGGCTTCTATCACCACGGCCCAGATCGAAACGTTCGTCTTCCAGAACATTATCTGCCGTTTCAGTCTCCCCCACACAATCGTCACGGACAATGGGAAGCAATTCGACAACGCACGCTTCCGTGCCTTTTGTGACAGACACAACATCCGCCTTTGCTTCGCCTCACCAGCTCACCCTCAGTCCAACGGCCAAGTTGAGGCCATAAACAAGATCATCAAGCATACACTGAAAACGCAGCTGGACGAGGCCAAGGGATGGTCTGAAATTCTCCCCAACGCACTCTGGTCATATCGGACATCCTACCACACATCTACGAATGAAACCCCCTTCTCGCTCACTTTCGGAACGGAAGCAGTCATTCCCGCCGAACTCAGCGAAACTTCTTACCGAGTGTCGTCTTATGAGCCTGAACAAAACAACCGTCAGATCGCACTCAGTCTAGACCTCATCGAGGAACACAGGGAGCAGGCCAACCTCAGAAACATCGCCTGCAAGCAGCGGCTTTGCAACTACCATAACGCCAGAGTCAAACATCGGGGTTTTCAGGAGGGCGACTGGGTCCTCCGAAAGGTCAGCCTTGCCACCAAGGATAGCTCAGCAGGGACTCTCGGCCCCAACTGGGAGGGCCCATATCGGGTTACCAGAATTTGCCGGCCCGGAACTTACGAACTGGAAGACCCAGATGGGCGAAGACTGGGCCACCCATGGAATGCCGATCATTTGAAGAAGTACTACATTTAAGACTGTATTTTTTCCTTCTTATGACTTGCTGTACTTTACCCGTTTTTGCATCGGTTATTTATAAACTCTTCCATTTATCTAGCCTTTGTAACATAACATTACGACTCAAACATACGAGTCGGGGTTCGGTCTTACTCGGCCTACACCCTAACACTTGCTATTTTGACTCGAACATTAGAGTCGGTGTACAGCCCTACTCGGCTTGCACCACCACTACGACTCAAACATACGAGTCGGGGTTCGGTCTTACGCGGCCTACACCCCAACACTTGCTATTTTGACTCGAACATTTGAGTCGGTGTACAGCCCTACTCGGCTTGCACCACCACTACGACTCAAACATACGAGTCGGGGTTCGGTCTTACTCGGCCTACACCCCAACACTTACTATTTTTTACTCGAACATTAGAGTCGGTGTACAGCCCTACTCGGCTTGCACCACCACTACGACTCAAACATACGAGTCGGGGTTCGGTCTTACTCGGCCTACACCCCAACACTTACTATTTTTGACTCGAACATTAGAGTCGGTGTACAGCCCTACTCGGCTTGCACCACCACTACGACTCAAACATACGAGTCGGGGTTCGGTCTTACTCGGCCTACACCCCAACACTTACTATTTTTGACTCGAACATTAGAGTCGGTGTACAGCCCTACTCGGCTTGCACCACCACTACGACTCAAACATACGAGTCGGGGTTCGGTCTTACTCGGCCTAAACCCCAACACTTGCTATTTTGACTCGAACATTAGAGTCGGTGTACAGCCCTACTCGGCCTACACCAACACTCAGACAAACAGAAATCGAAGGATAACTCGGTCTACAATTTTGATCCAGAAGAGAGTATTTTCATTCAAAACGTGCAGACCTATTATGCTCGGCCTGCAAGAGCTTTACAAAATTCGTCCTCTCGGTCGTCCCCACTATTCTTAACAAAAAAAACACAAACAAAAAAAGGGGGAGAAACACAAGCATCCTACACTAGCTCTTCCACCGGCTGCTCGGCTTGCTGAGCTCCCTCCACCTCTGGCTCAGGCTCCTTTTGCGGCTCCACCTGGTCGGCTTCCGGCTGGTCACTCGGCTGGGCACCCTCCTCATCCTCCTCCCCCGACTCGTCCTCATACATGTCGGCAGTAATGTCCTGACCGAGCCAGGGGGTCTTCACGGTTAGTCCAGGATTATGCAGGAAGAGGTTACGGAAGAACTCCTGCTCGCACTCGGCGGCATACTCGTTCTTCAGCTGGTCAAACTCCTATGAAGTCTTGAACTCCGCCACCGCCTTTTTCCCTGCCTCTTCCAGGTCGGCCTCTCTCGCTGTCTTCACCCGACAGAGCTCCTTCCAGTGCTTCAGCCTGTCCTTCTCCTTGGCCTCCACCTCGATCTTCAACTGATCTCTAGAAGCCAGGGCCTCCTGAGTCTTCCACCTCTCGGTTTCCAACTTTCGAGTGAGGTCGGCCGCCTCTTTCATCGCCCTCTCGGCTTCCTGAAGCTTGGGGGTGAGCTCTTCCTATTTCTGCTTCAGCCGCTCCTTCTCCCGCCGAGCAGACGCCACCATCCTCTGGCTGTTCCCAAACTGGAGGTACACCTCACCGAGAGCCTGCACATGACAACCGTTAGCAACTCACTCGGCCTAACATAGCACACTTGCAACATACGAAAAACTTACATTGCTCAGTAGCAGGAGGGCCTTCTCCATCCTCTGATCGGCCGACCGGCATTGCTCCTCGGCCAGCTCTTCCAAGGGCGTCGAAGCCCCCTGACAGACCCCATTCAGCAGCGGTACCATTTGCCTCGGGCAGCAGAGGGTTGTCTCGGCACTGGATCCCTCGCCGATCGCCTCCCCGTCGGTGAACACGCCGAGATTCACATCTCCTCTCCTCTGGAGCATCTCCAGGATCCTCGCATCCAGCCGAGGGGGGGACGGTGGAGGATTGAATTCTGGGGCCGCCATGGTCCTCTTGCCCCCAATGGCCTCCTGGGCCGACATGATCGTCTCGGCCTCCATCCTCGCCTTCATCCGCCTAGGTTCGGGAGAGCGTACTCGGTCTCCGTCCATTGCGCCCTGTTTCCTCTTGGGAGACCTAGTTCGCGGACTCGGTGGCCTCGGTTTGGAAGTTTGGCCCTGCTTTGACCGGTCGGACCTCTCCGACTGACCTCTCTCGGCTCTCTCCTTTTTCTTCTTGAGAATGAGCTCCAGGCGCTCGGCAGCCTTCGTTAGGGACGCAGATTCTCCGGAGCCTTTGTCTGCCTTCATTCTCAGTTGCTCGCAATCCTTGTAAATCCGGCTGCCGAGGTGGTAGGGGACTACAACACCGAGACACAAGTCAAATATAAGAAAACAAATAGCAAACCAACAACGAAAACAGACTTACCCTCGTCGGTGTCGATGAGGCCGGCCTTGTACTGAAACCCAGGTAGCCGAAGTATTCGTCGGTTCCGCTCCAACTCGTCCAAGATCTCCCTTACTCGGTGGACGACCGCTTTCTCCTCTGGCGTTATTTCTTCTTCTGGGAACAAACCTGCACACCGAGAAATGATCAGCTACAACACTACTACTTAGCATATAAGCCTATCGACATTTACATTAAGGGGCGACCTATGCTACAACTATCAACCTTGGGTCTGGAATTTGGACGGTATCGGGGGTCCCTCGGTGTTCCCCTCCCAGTCCCCACCGACCAGGCAGAACTTCGTCTTGTACGATTTTTGGGAGGTCGGTATGTCCAGAATGAACTCTCCCCGTTTGCTCTTCTTGCGATGGCGGACGAAGACCCACCCGGTACTCTGCTGCTGGAAGCCGAACTCGTACAGGTACATCAGTTGAGCATAGGTCGGCTCCGGTTGCTCGGCCCACCTGAAGGCCGTGTAGAGCGAGCAGAGAACAATCCATACGTTCGGATTGAGCTGACCGAGTGCCACCCCCATCTTCTTCACCATCCTACGCAGCCAAGGGTGAAGGGGCAGCCTTACCCCGTGGTGCATCAGCTCGGTATAGAACAGTGCCATACCGGGCGGGGGGTTGCTCGGTCTTTCCTCTCTTATGGGTAACCTTGTTGTCACCGAGTCGGGAACGCCAAACTCAATCCTCATCTTCATCAGGCCCTTCTCGGTCTCCTTGTTCACCATTTCATCCACGGTGAAGGCCGCCCGCTCAATCGGTACGGCTACCAGGACCGACTCGTCCCCGTTTGTTTTCCCTTTGTTTAGCCGCACTATGCCCTTGTCACGGCCATGGGTCAGCTTCAACGCTCGGTGCACCCCCACCTTCACTATTGTCTCGGCGTCTCCCAGCAGATTCCCACTACCCGACCTGCCCGTCGGCCCAGCCATCGAACCGATGTCCGTGGTCCTACCAGACGACTCGGCCGTGCTGTGCACCGCCTCTACTCTCTTTTGTGCATCGCACGAGTGGACCTCGCCCTCACTACTACCCGACGACTCACCGCCCTGTGAGTCGTAGCATTTACCCTCCGATACCGAGTCACTCTCGACCGACATCAACAAAAGAAAACAGAAAAACCAAACTCAGCCGACCGACTCGTTCCTATGAAGATCTGACCATGACCTTCACCACGTTCATGACCAGTTCTTCACACCCTCCTACTTTAATCGAAAAATTAAACTTGGACAGGTGCTTACCTTGTTTTTTCACGGGGGACCGTAGGTCGGAAATCGCAAACACCGTACGCACCGCCGTCAAATGCTGGTCGGAAATCGCCTCTTTGTTTGGCCAGCGTTTCTCAACTTTTCTCAAAAAACACAAGTGAGGAAATCGGTGAAGAGCTCCCCATATTTATAGAAATTGATGCACAGACTACGAAGCGTCACTCCCCTCAATGACAGACACGTGTTGTAACCAGGCATTCTGACCGGACACGTGTCAACCATCTGTCCGAGGAAACCCAACCGTCTTCCTACCGGTCTACACCGACTTCCGTACACCGCTCGGTGTCTGGGACTGCTTAACAGACGCTGGTCCTCCCACCGACCCATGTACACCGCCCGGTGCTCTCATCCGTGGGCGGGTATTGGCTCTATTCACCGACTCGTATACACCGCTCGGTGTTCTCACCCCCCGTACGGACGCTGGTCCTCCCCCACCGACCCATGTACACCGCTCGGTCTCCGCAGCTCCAACGCGTCATTTGGCTCCTATCACCGACCATGACGTCGCCACCGACAGACTGCGCACAACCGCGACCGACTGAGCCACTTTTCCGCCGAGTGCTCTTTATCACCGACTGCCTACTAGCTCCTTCCTCTCCATGACCGAGACTGTCTCGGCGGACTATCCCACCAGGGGACTTAGGGGACTACAGGTATACTTCCCACCAGGGTCTGGGAGAATGAGACAAGTCCCCGACCGAGAAATTCCACCTCAGTCAACGACTTGGGGGACTTCTGTTGACACCATATCTGACCAGACCCACTCGGCCGTATACTTAAAGCCCTGACAACGCTCAAGGCCCAAGAACACCGTACTTGCGACAGCCCTAACACCGGGCCCAATGCGGGATGCCACGTGGAAGCATATCCACCCTCGATTTACGTAACACGTGTCCGCACGTAAATCGAGAAGCATTCGTCCCACATCGGAACTTTGGGAATTGAACATCCCACCTACCTATACATAAAGGGTACACATTTCCCAATAAAGGTAACTAAGTTTTACTATTACAATTACTCTGCCGAACTTACCATTTACTGCTTCCTCTTACGAACAAAGTAACTGACATGATCGTCGGAGAGCCTTAGGCCAGCACCACACCGGTGCCCGTACTAACGGAGACCCGCGATCCACTTGAGTTGACAAGTCACAAGAGGGACACGCGTCATTTGGTGATTGGGCAACGAGTACTCGACAGTTGGAACATTTAACGCTTCAACAACCCTATTGATTGTTTCCCCTGTTTTCATAATGATGATTATGATTTGAGTTTAAAGACTCTGGAGTTTAAAGACTCAGATAGGGCCTCCAGTTAGGAATATGTTTTCCAGGAGAGCACCTGGGAGATAATGCTCACCTCTGAGGTATAGAGAGGTCACGATGTGCCTGTTGTCAAGCAGTCGATAGAGGCGGCAGTCGAGGGAGGCTCGACTCAGGAGTGCGGTATATGAGATCGATTGATGATATGTTCACGACGATCTGGTGATTGTCGGCCGGTGATGTGTTCATGATAACGCTCAAACTACACATTAAATTAAACACGTAATTCGAGTATTATGCAATTTAAACTTTTTTTGTGTAATTGTAGTATTGGTAAATAGAGATCGTTCTTAACTGGGGAAATTAGGGTACATTAATAATGTGTTAGTGAAAAAAAATGAATAAAGAATAATGAATAAAAGAATAAATTAATAAATGAATTAATGAATAAAATAAATAAATAAATAATTAATTAATTAATAAAAGAATTAATTAATAAATGAATTAAAGAATTAAAGAATTAAAGAATTAAATGAATAAAAGAATTACAGAATTAAAAAATTAAAGATAAATGAATAAAAGAATAAAAGAATATAGAATTAAAGGGGGGTTTGAAAAGATTTGTAATCTAAACTACATTTTAACTAATAATTAAATTAAAATTAACAATTACAATAATTAAACTACTCCTAACATAGCCTTATTTCAAACACAATTTTTACCAACACTTTACATTTTGTTCATATTGAACCAATCACGAAATTCTACCTTCATGATCTCAAGTACATATATACGTTTTTCATTATTATAAATGCATCAACCATTAATGTGCGTCAAACATCAATATGCGTTAAACACTTACAATATGATTCACCTTAAGTTTGTGATTAAATGCACCGACATTAAAATCTCTTCAATCAAATGCTAAGTGCACTGACAGCGGCCGACACTTAACATCATATTGAAGTATGAAGCACTAAAATTTATGAAATAAATGAAATTTAGAAAATTAAACACATGGAGATTGTATTCATATTCTCAAATATTTAGAAGGTATAAAATTGTATTTAAAAGAGAAGTCAAAAAAGTTAAAAGATAAATATAAGAACAAAACTTAAAAGAAAACATAAGAATAAAATTTAAAAAAAGTTAGAAATGGTCCCCAAAAATAAATCTATAAAGAGAAATAGATGAACTAAACATAGAACTATAAAAGAGAGAAAATGAACTAACTAAAGAGAAGAAAGGGGGAAAATGGGGACCCATGTTACATGAAATAACCTCCCTATTTATAGAGGGAGTGCCACAAATATTCAAATAAAAATATAAAAATAAAATAAAATAAAATAATGAAATGATGAATAATGATGATTTTGGGGTTAATTTGTGCAGGAAATCATAGGTAGAAGAGTAGGTTTTGATGCAGGGCCGGAGTAGTTGGTTCGGCATGTTGCTGCAGCTAGGTAGTGAAGGGACTCGATAAGCAAGCCCTGAGCTGGTGTGATGGGACTCGGTGGGTGCAGGCAGATCAGGCGCGCATGTTTTCAACATAAAGGTTCTAACCCGGGGCAAGTGAGTTCAGTGCACGCCTGCTAACATGGAGAGTACGGAATCGCGCGAGACGCGCTAACAGAAGGAAATGAACATCGGCGCACGCGTGCCGAATCATAATATCGAAGATCGGTGGGCGCATGTCAACGACGTGATTGGGCTGGCGAGCAAGAATTGGGCCGCTTTGTTTGGGCTTCTGGACTTGAGTTTTGGGATGGTTTCTTTGGCCTGAATTGGTTAGAATTGGGTTAATTCTTCTGGGCTTCAAATGTGGGCTGCAGTACAAATGATTTGGGCTCACAATTAAATAGTTATCCACCAAATGTCGTCCATAATTTTTTCGTTCGTACTTTGATCGGGACGATTCTTTCACCAAAACGCTCCAAATTCCCAGATTTATTTAATTCTACAAAAATCTCATAAAATATATTATTTTCTCTAATTGTTTATTATTTTAATATTAAAAGTTAAGTATAAAAGGTATAAAATAAAACAAAATAATGCTTACTTAACGACCTATCAAATACCCCCACACTTAAACTTTGCTAGGCCCTAGAAAATACTAAAATTAAACTAAGAATTCAAAACAAGTAAACGCTTAGCCATTAGTCTCAATATTTCATTATTATGATCATGACATCAAAAAATTTCACTTAAAGCATTTAAGCATATGGAATTCAGGAGTTAATACATGGTAACAAAATGTTTCAACAAGTAAGATAATGAGTAAACATGCTAAAATGGATCTCAACATAAATAAAACAAGTATGAATCAACTCACAAGGATATATACTCATAAATTCACTCAATTTGTAAGGGTTTGTGTTTGTACTCAAAGTATGTGAGAAAAATGCTCACATAATAGAAATAAAGTACTTTTGCAAAATTTCAAACAAACACCTCATTATAAAAATATAACATACTTGCACAAATGAACCAAAGCCATAAGCTTACTCAAGTGATTGACTCAACTAATCAAAATTTACCATCTTAAGAATCATAAGGTCTTTATGAAGGTTGAGATGGGACTAAGTTTAGAGATAAGGAAAATATAGGACAAGTGGTGCTCAAATTCGTTTCAAGACTCAATAGACTCTCAAAACGTATCATAACTTCCCAACCATAGTGTAACAACCCATCCCAAATTTCGAGATTAGATTGGTGATTAATTGGCGATTAGCAGGACTGATAAGTGATTAATCGAAGAATCGCAAACGGACGGTGTAAAATGACCGTTTTACCCTTGGAATTGAGCGAAATGTTGATTTTTGACCGCCCGCGTCAAATGGATTTTGACTGATAACCGTGACATAGATTGGGACGTCACGAGTCCGTAGGCAGGCGGCACGTCCGATTTCGGCTAGAAAGTTACGGGTCTAGGAAGTTTACAGCACTATTGCACGTAAATTGAGAAACCAACACATGGCATAATTTGATTGGGGGAACATTCTAGAGTGGACCCACCAGATGAATGACAAGTATGACAAGTGTCACCCATCTGATAGGCCCAGACCCCAATTAATTGGGTCACCATCCTTATCTTCTTCATTATTCGATTATCTTCTCTGCATTACTCACAAATTCGTTAAACACCCACAAACCGTGTACCCAATCCCATAACAAACACCTTCCATCTTCATCTGATGATGCTAGGCCGTGAATGAAAATGAGATAGGACGGTGAGATGATCGTGGTAGTGGCCACGACGGAGCAACGACGGCGAAGGTAAGGAAAAATCTGAGAAACTTCATTTATGTTAAAAAATGGTGGATTCTATTTTGATGAGTATTAATCGATTTGGGGGTTTGGGTGAAGTTCCTGAGGACGAGACAAGTTGATTGAGCTTGGAATCGAGGCTGGTGCTGACCAGAGATGACCAGAAAACCCTTTTGAAATCCACGGTTACTGTTCCTGATCGAACAAGCAATTTCTAGGCTTGATTTCTTGCTTTTAGTTAGAGGAACCGATTAGGAATGTTGAGAGGAAGCTATAGGAAGAAATTGCATCGATTTTGGTTGAGAATCAAAGAGGATGGAGCTGGGTCGGGTCGCGGGTCTGTGCGACCCGGTTGCAAGGTCCAACTGGAGGTCAGGGATGATGATGGCGTCAGCGAGTGACATCATCATCTGACAGCAGTCAGAAGTAGGACTACGGGATGTCGACACGTGTCACATGTTAGTGCACAGTCAGCACTTACATATCAGCGACGTGGCCCAATCACGGGCTACCACGTGTCATTGACATGTTAGTGACGTAGACCAATGTGTTGCTTATACGTGGCACTGATAGCGTCTGACACATGGTAGTGAGGTGGACCAATCGTAGAGTGACACGTGGCACTGTTAGAGTCTGACATGTGTCAGACCTGACAGTTGTTAGGTGACGTCATGTTGACGTTAGCAGTTATTGGTCACAACGTTGACTTTTCGTTAACCACGCGCGTGGGGGCACGTGACTGTGAATTTCGAGGTGGGACCAGTGTCTTCCAAAGGGTTGGTACGATCCGGATCCAATGTGGTGGTTACGGGTTGATCGGAGATTGTTAGGTTGGTCAAATTGAGGTTTTTAACCTCAGGAAGTGTGTTCGGGATGCGTTCCTGGGCTGATACTATTCATGGGATTTAGAGTTGACCTTATAGAGTCCGTTAGTGACCATTGGTGTGATTTGGACAGGTCCGGGAGTTCTGGAGATGGTGGATTAACCCCGAGAAGGCTTATTGTACGTGTACCGATGCGGCAGCTAGGATGGGCTGTCAGTGGACTTTTGTTTTCTAAATATGATGCATGCATAATTGTTTTATATGTTTTATATATGTTATTTCTATGATTATGATTATGGTATTTCTGATTTATGTATGTGCACGTATTTCGAGGTTATGGTGTTATATTATGTGTATGCGTGCCGTGTTTCGATAAGGGTTTTGATGGAATGATTTTGGATTTGGAAATATGAATTCGGGCATGAGTCCTATTTTGATAAAATGTGATTTCGGGTTCAGTGATTCTAAATGGATTTGGAATTGATAAAATGGATTTATGGATTTGGTTTGGAATTGATAAATTGGATTTATGGCATTGGTTTTAACTTGAAACATGAATGATTTTAAATTGAATTTGCTGGATCCGGTGTTATGTTATTGAGTTTAAAGACTCATGAATTTAAAGACTCGTTGATTTACGGTTTTGGGCTGAGTTCCCATTCTTGGTGATTTCGTGGTTTTGGGCTAAGGCCCCAAGGTTTTCGAAAGAAATGATTTTTCTTATTTAACTACTTTATTATCTTTGATTTGATTAACTGAACTGGTTTTTCAATGCATGAATGGTTTCTATGTGAAGGGCATAAATGTATTTTCTTGTGAAATGAGTTTTATTAAATTATTTGTTTTCGTCCATTCAGCTTTTCAGATTTTTAATGCCCCGTGTTTGATCATTTTCCCCCACCAAACCCGATCACTCTTCATCCCAATCCAAACCATTCCCCCATCAGATCATGCTTGAGACCAAGAGAGTGAGATGAGGGCAGGATGATGGTGGTGGCTGGCCAGAAGCAGCGCCGCCGTGGACGGCGGAGGCAACCCGTGCCCGGTAAGCCATTTATGCCCATTTTCTTTTATTTTGATTTTTTGTACGTTATGGGCCATTTTAGGTGATTAAAATAGGTTAATTAGGTTGCTAGGAAGGTATTAGGGTGGTTTTGGATGGTGGTTAGCGGCTGAGAAGCCCTGGGGAAAACGGGGATATTGAACCGTGAGGGATCTTTTGAACCAGTGAGATTTTGTAGGTTTTTGGTGATTCCAATTGCATAGATAAGTTCCTAGGATCAAAATAGGAAGATTAGAATTGGATTGGAAGAAAAAGGACGAAAATTGAAGGAGGAATGGAGCTGGACCGGTCATGCCGGCCTAGACGGACTGGAATTGCAGGATCGAACCGGATCGGTCGGTCGAACCCAGTCGGTTGGACGACATGGATGACCCTGTGCAGGAGCGTGAGGCCCATGCGTAGGGCCATCCGGAGGCTCGTGACGGCGCGTGGGGGAAATTTTGGAGAAACTTCCAACATGTAATTTCATCTATTCGATGTAACGAACATTTTGGGACTAGTTTCGAGTCGATCATACACCGTCTAGATATAGTTCGGGCTGTCTGAAGGTTTAGGATCACGTTTAAAAATAGTCAAAAAATTTGAAAAATTAGGGGGCTTTAGTGAGGGCTTAATTAAGTAGTTAGTAACCCTCTAAAGTGATATGGACAGGTTTGGAAAAGCCGGAGACAGTGATTAGCCCAGAAAGGCATACAACGCGCGTATCGAGGTGGCAGCTCGGACGATCTGTGAGTGGACTTTCTTTCTGAATCGATGCATGCATAAATGTTTTATATGTTTTTTAGAACATGTTTTGTGATGCCTTGAGAGCATTTTGTGTGTGTGGTTACGTATTGACACATATTTTGAGGTTTTCGGCCTTATACGTGCTTATACGAGTTTATGGTTTCGATTTTACTGAAATGGTTTTGAAAAGGAAAATCCGGGATGAGACCCATTTGGTTTTGATTTTTACTCAGGCATATGGCCCTAATGATGACCTACAGGTATGAGTCGTGGTCACGATGAGTGTTGTGTACACAGCGATGGACGACATGACGCTCGCCTCCGGATTGGGGATGTGTTCCCTCCGGAGAGGCCACGATGCATGTCCAGTGGTCGAGAAGCCACTAGAGGCTCGACTTCGGAGTGCTGATGGTATCAAAAAGTGATCGGTGACGTGTGCAACCTGATCTAGAGGTGGTCAGGGCAGTGATATGTTCACAGCGACATACCAGGATTGAGAGCGGTCCTGAACTGATGGTTGCACGCATCACTATGATCAGAATTGTGACTGACCCTGAGATATCGGGCTTGATGCTCAGTTGCTTTTGAGTTCAGGCTGGATGCCCAGTTAATTGTGAATCGGGCTAGAGGCCCCGTTGAGTCATAAGTTTGGGTTGGAGGCCAAGTTGACTTGTGTTATCGGGCGTGAGTCCCATTGCGGTTTTCTATACTAGTATATATATACCCTCCTTTATGAGGTGATTGGTCTTCTCCCAACGTCGACCTGGAGAGTCACGGTCCACTACCTAGAATGAGTTCTCACCATAGGGAGCCCATTTCAGGAGTGGAGTTATAATGTGGTCCCCGACCAGATTCCGGAGAGATGCTCAGACTAGATCTATAGATAGAGCCTCCCAGATGGATAATTCCTAGGAGTAGACTCGGAGTGAGATCCTGAGTAGTATGCATACTTATATATATAATCATGACATATATCGGGGATGAGTTCCCTAGGAGCTGTGTTCCCTGAGTTGACATCAGAGGATGTCTAGGATGGGTTATATATGTATATATATATATGGGTATGAGATTTCAAGGAGATGATTTCGGGATGAGACCCAGGTGTATTGGTTTTAGGCTGAGACCCACGTGTGCTGGATTTGGGACGAGTCCCACTTGATTTGGATTTTGGGCCAAGGCCCCGTGTTATATGTTTGAGAAATGGTTTTCGAATGCATGCATACTTTTAATGAAGGGCATAAAGGTCTTTTTGATGAAAATGTTTTTATAAATTATTTGTTTTGTCCACTCACAACTTTTCGTGTTTTGAATGCCATACAGGTTGATTGCAAATGCGGGCTGTAGCAGAGAACGAGACATCACATTCCTTCTCTTGCTCCTGGCGCTCTCTGATAGTCCCGGTTAGGCAAAGGACAAAATTATCCTGGCGCTCTTTGACATGTCGGAGTATTCCGAGGTTAGTGACTTGTGATCCCAAGAGTTGGTGACTGGTACTTTAGTGGTTGTGACACTAGAAGCATACTTTACGTGCTCGGGAGTTGAACCTCTAAAGGTAGAAACCTGAGAGTCAGGATGAGTGATGACTAACATCTTTTTGGATGTGCATAAATGGTAGTAACCGACAGATAATTTAGGTGGTGAGTTAGATTGTTTAAGGACACGAGGATGTTGTGCGAGTAAGTTGAGGACTTGGGAAGTCCAGCGGTTAGAAAAGATGGATATGCTTCCAATCTGGTTGGAATTCGGAATCAAGAGAAGTTGTGAATGTGATTCTGAATTGATGGGGGACGTAGAGAAGTTTTGTTTGATTCTGAATTGGTGATAGATGTTGAGTACTTAGTGATGGATACTCCGAGGTCGTTGATGGAGACCCATTGTGCTTTTCGATGGAACTTCGGGATGTTGTGAACTGTAACGACCCGTCCTCGAAATTGGGATTAGATTAGTGGTTAATGACGGATTAGTGAAGTTAATCGGTGATTAGTTGGTTAATTTCGGACGGACGGTGCGAAATGACGATTTTGCCCTTGGAATTGGGCAAACTGTTGACTTTTATTTTGGGCAGTCAAATGGACTTTGACCAATGACTGTGACGTAGTTTGGGACGTCACGAGTTCATAGACAGGTGGCTCATCCGATTCCGACATTCGAGGAAAACGTTATGATGTTCGAAAGTTCGAGGGTAATTTGGTAATTTGGTTAAAAAGGGACAATTTGTTGACTTTTCAGACGACAAGGACTTTTCACGTAAGTCGATGACCGTTAGGTAGGTCTCGATCCCTTGAGTACAATGATAGGAGGCATGCGGTCATCGGACGTCGCACGGTCATGCTTTGGCCTAAAAAGCCTTAGGGGCAAAATGGTAATTATGTGACAGGAGGGGTAAAATAGTCTTTTTACCTGTTTTGTTTAAATGCTGACCACAGGGAAAAGGACATCTGTCCTGGCTGGTGGGATATTGTCACCTGGACCAGAGAAATATGGACATCTGTCCATTCTTTAGTAGCTTCTAGCCAAATCTTCCATGTAATCGATTAAAAACAGAGGACATGGTGCAGTTTGGTTCAATCGTGTGAGATATCAGTGGTTGTGCGTGTGTGACTTCGTGAGAACTAGGGAGAGTGGTGGTGTGTGAGAGTAAAATAGAGATGACAGTGAGAAGAGGGAAACAAGAAGCAGATCGAGAGGAGTGTTCACTGTGACATTTTAGGCCGTGAAGCTCAAAATGTTCAACCCTATGTGAACCTCATCTGTTGGTGGTGTTCAGTGAATAAAAAGAAGTGAGGAAGACTGGAGGACCGTGGTCGTATCACGGTGGAATCGAAGGATGCAAGTAAGCCATTCCAACGGTCTCTATTTCTCTGTTTGATTCAGAAAATGGCAGGCTGTTGTATATCGGTTAAGACACGACTTGGTTGGCTAGGGTAGCACCTGGAGACTGAGATGAGTCTAGCGAATGTGCAACCGTGGCTGGAAGAACTCCCAGTGGCTGGGAACAGAGAGTTGAATTTTCTGCAATTTTTCCTTCGAATTGGGAGGTAAGTTCTAGGGTTCAGATTCATGTGTTTAGGTTATAAATCAATTGTAGACAAAGAGAAAAAACACGTAGGAATCAAAAGCAAGAAAATCGGATTGGAAAACGTTGAAAATAGCCATGAACCGCCTGTGCCTGTTTGGTCGAACCGGGCCAGTTCAAATCAGTCTGAATCGGGTCGGCGAGAGGAAGAAGACGATGAATAGTATGGTGTGTGGGCCTCATGCGCAGCCCCTTTGGGCGGCACGTGGGGGTGCGTGAAGCCTAGTCCGGGGAAGTTGTCAACATGACTTTTAAATTATTCGATGTAACGAACATTTTGGCACTAGTTTCGAGTCAATCGGACATCGTCTTGATGTGTTTTGGGATTTTCGAGGCATTATTATAATCTTTATGAAGTAGTTAGTGACCTTATTATGGGATTTGGACAGGTTCGGGAAAGTCGGTGATAGCGGATTAGCCGGGAACGGCATAAATGCGTGCGTATCGAAGCAGCGGCGTAAATGGTCTGTGAGTGGACTTTTCTTTCAAACTTATGATGCATGCATATATGTTTTATATGTTTTCTATACGTGATTTCTATTTTTATGAATTGATATTGATGATTTACGGTTTTTCACGGATTTCGAGATAAGTACGTATTTGCACGTTTTACGAGCTTATGATTTATACTGTGATTTGACCATGGTTCTGCTGATTTGATTTTGGGATTTGAAATATGATTTGATTTCAGTGATTTCTAATGGATTTTGAAAGTGATTTCGAGCTTGAAGCCCAGTTCATAAAAGGGATTTCGATAAACGTGATTTCGGGTTTCGAAATTGGATTTCGGAAAGGATGTTTTGCGATTTGATTTTGAAATTGGAAAGTGAATTTCCAGATTTGGGTTTGGAATGATTATTCCGGATGCCGGCTTACGGAATCATGGTTTCAGATTCGGATTTGGAAATGGATTATGGATATGATTCTGGATTTGGATTCGGGATGATGATTTTGGATTCAGCT
This sequence comes from Prinsepia uniflora, assembly GCA_032719365.1. Lineage (NCBI taxonomy): Eukaryota > Viridiplantae > Streptophyta > Magnoliopsida > Rosales > Rosaceae > Prinsepia > Prinsepia uniflora. The sequence continues at coordinate 8,576,829 of CM064867.1, read as the reverse complement.
TGGAATTCGAAATGGTGATTTTGAATTCAGATTTGGACATGGATTTGGAAATGGTTTTAAAATGGTTTTAGATTAGATTTACTGGATCTGGTTATTGGGTTTAAAGGCCCGGATATGATTATGACGGGGGCGGGCCATGATCAGGTTTAAAGACCCGGATTGAGTTTAAAGATTCGAATATTGTGATTTCCCTCGTAGGCCTATTGAGTTTAAAGACTCGGATTATATTGAGGCCTGGAATAATTTTAAAGACTCAAATTACTATTGAGTTTAAAGAGTCGGATAGATCCAGCAGGTTCGATTGATTGAAATGGGTTTCAAAAGTGTTTTCAAATGTGGTTTGGATGTCGATGATAACTTGATGGTTTTGGGATGAGGCCCCGGATTTGAGAAAAGGTAATGAGTTCGGTTTTCTTAAACGGTTTTGACTAACTTGAATATGGAATGGTTTTATGATATGGATTTTATATGCATGCATTGGTTTTTGAATTGAGGGTATAAATGTAATTTCTTATGAACTATTTTCTAAACTTATTATTTGTTTTTTCCACTCATAGTCTTTTTATGTTTTTGATACCCTCCAGGTTTGATGCGGTGCAGGCTGTGGTTAGAGAGACGGAGACATCACACACGCGGTCCACAGTAGATTCTGCGCGCTCTGGGAAGTCTGGTACTTATGGTTGGTTCATTTTGGAAATCCCTTGTCCGGCTTACGTGTTACATGGAGGTTGGACGTCGATTTAACCTTCGCGTCACACGTAAGTTATATGGAAGCATGACTTAGCCCTTAATCATGGGGGATTGGGGGTGGATTGTGTCATGAACTCCCGAATTGTGGGAAAAATTTGAATGAGTTGAGGAGCAGGGGGTATTTGGTGTTATCTGAATGTTGATGGATTGACTTAGGATAAATGTTGATGTCATGTTCTTAGATCATCTTGATTTTCTCGTTGTACGATGACGGAAGAAAGATGTTCGGGATGGATGACCAAGAGTGACTATAACTTATCGATATGAGGTAATTAAAGAGAACCCACAGTCTAGACGTGCTCTGTCTTTGGGGAAAGCTGTACAGATGTGGATGAGCAGTGATGTGGAAAGCCGAGGAGCGATATGATAGTAAATGGGATTCAAAAAGGGTGTAAGACCCTCTGAACCGAGATCTGGTCGTTATCAGGGAGAATAATATTGCTGATTATGATAAGCTTGGGGCAATTGAAGAATCTCTCAGAATTGTTATTGAGAATGCAAGACAGAGGTTGGAAAGGTGAATGGGTGGATCTTGGACATGGTGATGAGTATTGGTCTTGGATATGTGTGGGAGTATTGGTTTGTCTTGGATAGGTGGATGAGTATGGATCCGAGATTTTTTTTTTCGAATTGGAGGTGTTAGTGACTGTCGAGCGGAGGCTATCTCCATAAGTGAGGTGTATTACTGGGATTGGCTTCCTTGTGGAGTCAATCAGGTACGATACGGTAACTGAATGGACAAGATGTCAGTGTGGTATCTGACCCTGTTAGATACTCATTGGACGAGATTCGGAGTTAGTACGTCTTGGAGGACGTTGTTCGGAAAAGTATGTCTTGGTAGATGTGATTGGGATTAGACGTTTCTGATGCTAGTAAGGTGACCAAGAGACTCGGGATGGACTCGGAGTTGGTATGCCGTGGAGTATGTGTTTGGGCCTGGAGTGTTGATTGATCTAGTATTATATTAGACAGATGGGCTCCAGAATTGAAGCGTGATTGGCTGCGAGCCATGTTGTAATCAGTATACGTACGAGGATGTTGTGTGTTCCTCGGGCATGCACCGTGGTATATTGTTTGTTGTGTTAGTAATCAGAGTGGTTCCGATGTGATTGATTGGTTGAGAACGTGGACTAGACATTGGATACTGTGCGCCATCCAGAGTGATATTGAGGGTTCAATGATTGTGTATGAGCATGATGCGCTCAGAGCCGTGGTTGGCTAGTGGAACCCTAGAGCTGAGAGGTGTGATCACTGCTAGGGCAGGTATTCGATGGGGTCCAGTTACCCACAGGTAGAGTGAGACGTGGATGGTGTTTTCACAGGTTGAATGTGTTGGTGGTTAGTGTAACCACATGTGGGTTGAGTTGTCATGTTGCCTTGTGTGAAGCGACTACTCTGTGACTCCACCAGAATCATCGTGGATCATTGAGAAAGTTGATTGATGTGGGTACCAAGGCAGATAAATGCCAGCATTTTGAGCTTGGCTCAGTGAGGTGAGATTTGTGCTATTGTGACGGCAGAATCTTATGCTACACTGAGGAAGTTGGTACGAGATACTCTTTGTATGACTTTAGAGTGAGTCGAGGTTGGTGTAGTGACTCAACTAGTGACAGTGGAGCTGTGAGTGCTGGCTGAGTGCGATGCTAGAGGAACCTTGGGAATGAGTTGAAGACGTGTTAACCCTCACTGAGAAAATAGATTTCAGTCTGGCGACCAAAAGTTGGAATGTGTAAGGATGGTAGACTGAAAAGACGAAGAGTGTCAGTCTGCTTTGTAAAAAGACGAGGTACTCTTACGCTATATCGGGGAAGTGTTAGCATAATAGCAGGATTGTCAAGGTGGGATATACCGAATATGAAGCCCAGGTGTGAGACAGGTTGGATTTCCACAGTTAGTTGTGAACTTGAGATAGTTGGAATTTCATGGATGAAATTATTTAAGAGGGGAAGGTTGTAACAACTCGTCCTGAATTTCGGGATTAGATTGGTGATTAGTCGAAGAATCGCGGACGGAAGGTGTAAAATGACTGTTTTTCTCTTGAAATTGGGCAAAATATTGATTTTTGACTGCCCACGTCAAATGGACTTTGACTGATGTCTGTGATGTAGATTGGGATGTCACAAGTTCATAGGCAGGCAGCACGTCCGATTTCGACGTTCGACAGAAACGTTACGGGTCTATTAAGTTTACGACAGTATTACATGAAAAACGAGAAATCCACACGTGGTATAAATTGATTGGGGGAACATTTTGAAGTGGACCCACCAGATGAGTGACAAGTGTCACCCATCTAATTGGCCCAGACCCCAATTAATTGGGTCACCATCCTTATCTTCTTCATCATTCGATTATCTTCTCTGCATTTCTCACAAACCCGTGAAACACCAACAAGCCGTGTACTTAATTCCATACCAAACACCTTCAATCTTCATCTGATGATGCTAGGTCGTGAATGAAAATGACAGAGGATGGTGAGGTGATCGTGGTGGTGGCCGTAGCGTAGCAACGACGGCGAATGTAAGGAAAAATCCAAGAAACTCTGTTTATGGTCAAAAATGGTGGATTCTATTTCGATGAGTATTGATCGATTTGGTGGTTTGGGTGAGGTTCCTGAGGACGAGAAGGGTTGATTAAGCTTGGAATTGAGGCTGGTGGTGACCAGAGCTGACCAGAAAACCTGTTTGAAATCCACAGTTACTGTTCCCGTTCAACATGTAATTTATGGGCTTGATTTCTTGGTTTTAGTTAGGGGATCGATTAGGAATGTCGAGACGAAGCTATAGGAAGAAATCCCATCGATTTTCATTGAGAATCGAAGAAGATGGAGCCGGGTCGGGTCGCGGGTCTGTGCGACCCGATTGCAGGGTCCGGCTGGAGGTCAAGGACGATGATAATGTCAGCGGGTGATGTCATCATCTGACCGCTGTGAGAGGTAGGCCTATGGGATGTCGACACGTGTCATATGTTAGTTCATAATCATCACTTACATGTCAGTGACGTGGCCCAATCACGGGCTACCACGTGTCATTGACATGTTAATGACGTGGACTTGTGTACTACTGACACGTGGCACTGATAGGGTCTGACAAGTGGCAGTGAGGTGGACCAATCCTAAAGTGACACGTGGCACTGTTAGAGTCTGACATGTGTCAGACCTGATAGCTATCAGGTGACGTCATTCTGGCGTCAGTAGTTACTGTTCACAATGTTAACTTTTCGTGAGGGCGCGTGAGGGTGAATTTTGAGGTGGGACCAGTGTCATCTGAAGGGTTTCAACGATTCAGATCCAATGGTGGTGGTTTCGGGTTGATTAGAGATCGTTAGGTTGGTCAAATTGAGGTTTTTAGCCTCGGGAAGTGTGTTCGGGACGCGTTCCTGGGCTGATACTGTTCATGGGCTTTATAGTTGATCTTATATAGTCTGTTAATAACCATTGGTGTCATTTGGACAGGTCCGGGAATTCCAGAGATAGTGGATTAGCCCCGAGAAGGCTTATTGCACGTGTATCGAGGTGACAGTTATGACGGTCTGTGAGTGAAATTTTGTTTTCTAAATATGATGCATGTATAACTGTTTTATATGTTTTATATATGTGATTTCTATGATTATGATTGTGGTATTTGTGATTTACTTATGTGCACGTATTTCGAGTTTATGGTTTAATATTATGTTTATGTGTGCTGTGTTTCGATAATGGTTTTGATGGAATGATTTTGGATTTGGAAATACGAATTCGGGCATGAGTCCCATCTTGATAAAATGTGATTTTGGGTTCAAAGATTCTAAATGGATTTGGAATTGATAAAATGGATTTATGGATTTGGTTTGGAATTGATAAATTGGATTTATGGCTTTGGTTTTGAAACATGAATGATTTTAAATTGAATTTGCTGGATTGGGTGTTATGTTATTGAGTTTAAAGACTCATTGATTGACCCGGGGGGCCGATTTGAATTGAGTTTAAAAACTCGTTGATTTACCCGGGAGGCTTGATATTATTTGAGTTTAAAGACTCGTTACCCGAAAGCCTATTATGCTATTGAGTTTAAAGGCTCATTGATATGTGATGCAGCAGGTTCAATTCACTGATGTTGTATTCGGATTTACATTATATCATGATTTTTGTCATATTGTTTTCAGATGTTTTGGGAATTGGCCCACATGATTTGGATTTACGATTTTGGGCTAAGTTTCCACACTTGGTGATTTTGTGGTTTTGGGCTAAGGCCCCAAGGTTTTCGAAAGAAATGATTTTGCTTATTTAATTGCTTTATTATCTTTGATTTGATTAACTGAACTGGTTTTTGAATGCATGCATGGTTTTTACGTGAAGGGCATAAATATCTTTTCTTGTGAAATGAGTTTTATTAAATTATTCATGTTCTTCCACTCACATGTTTTCTGGTTTTTAATGCTCTTCAAATTGATCGCGGTGCGGGCTGTAGCGGTGACCGGGACATCACACTCCACTACTATTCATGCACGCTCTAAAAGCCCCGTTTGGGCTGTTGGCCCGAGTATCCCTAGTCTGGCCTTCGTGTTACATGGTGGTTAGACGGGTGTCTGGCCTTCGTGTTGCACGTGTGTTAGACGAGAGCATGGCTCATCCCGCGTAGTCCGGGGGGATTGGGATGGGTCGTTTCACTTAGTGCAATGATGTCAAGAATTCATTCTTCGAGCATAGGCCAAGTTTCATCATGTTGGGCCTCGAATTCATTCTTTGTGTCGGATTTACAAATGTACGATACTTAACTCAAACTTTACATAATCAAACCTTATTACCATGATAGAAACTCAAAACAATTTGTTTTCTTTTTTTTTCATTGTTTTTTTTAATATCAAGGTAATAACATGTGTCAATAATACAACGAAGTTTGAGTAAGTAAATCCAAGTAATATACATAAAAGTATTTACAACATCATCATTTTCTCTTTACACGATCTTCATGTCTTTAATCGAGACCTTGGAACAAGGGTGAAAGATGTCTATACTAAGCTCAAGTGTTTAGATAATCATGGTGATGAAAGAAAGGCTTTATGTAGGCTCAAAAAGGTTAAAACTAAGGGGGTCGAAACTTGTGTGCACAAAATAGGGAACATAGATGTTTGAATTTGTGGTGTTAACCCTAATGCCTTAATCATTTCCAAAATCAGAGAGTTTATTGACTTAAAAGTTTTGAAAATCACATAGAATAAGTTCTAGTACTCTAGAGTTCATTAAAAGTTATGACAAGCAGTTACGAGGCATATGTATATCAATTTAAATAAAGAACTTATGAATCACTCATCAAAGATGTATATAAGGTTATAAAACTCACATAAGGTTCAAATGATTCATACTTATCTTAACATGCTCGTTAATATACCAATTTACATGCATTATCTACAAGTTATAACACTTAATCACAAAGTATTAACAAGCAAATTCTAGTTGTAGTGATCATCTTTATAGCCATAACATATTCATTTCCGTTCATTTATATCATTGAAAAGTTAAATGGCAACTTAAGACTCGTAAAAACACTAATTTAAAACAAAAAGACTCAAGAATGCAATAAATTATTATTATTATTTTTAATAATTTTTATAAAAAACATTTATTGGAAAATTAAAATTGTAAACTATTCCCCCACACTTTAATTCTACAGTGTCCCCAATATAGGAAAATATGAAGTAAATAAACATAGAATCAAAATAAGGAATAAGATTTACAAAAATAAAGCAAGATAAATAATAAATAAACAAAATAAAAAAAGAGTGAAGGATTGAAAGATATCATATCTGCATTGATGACTCCTTCATATCCCGGGAACACATTGGGTTGCCTCCTAACAAACGCTTGAAGTTTAACGTCCATCCAGTCTAGACAGAGATGCAAGTTATTTAATTAGAGATGAACGTTTGTCAAGAATGCAAGTTAAAGATGCAAGTTAGAAATGCAAGTTTAAATTAAAGATGTAATGCAACTTAGAATGAAAGAAACAAGTTAAAGTTAAACCAAAGATGCAAGTTAAAGTTGTCATGACAAGTAATGTAAGTTAAAATATAAACAAATGTAAAAAAATATAAACAATATTTACATGTCAGGGGAAGTCAAAGATATAGATGGTTCACATAACTTCAAAGTTTAGATGGAGACTTCTACGTCCGTGCTGCCCAAGTAAATATCTTAAATTTATTCAACTGTTTGGGCAAGTTCAAAGGTGACCAAGTTAGAAAGAATAAACATAAGAGGGGCATGGCTAATTTCAAGACATCCCGAGGTTTAAACTCCATTGATGTCTCTTTATTAGACCCAAAATCCGTTATGAGTACCGTCTCTTATCCTAGATATCACCCTCGAAAATTTCTTACTCCAGAGAACTAAAATAACTCAAATGTTAACAATCATCGCAGGTGAGAGTTAACAAAAGAGACTTCACATATTCCATTAAAGATCAAAATCTAAATTTCGAAGCACAAGTGATCTACATATAGCCGAAACTAATGTATGAATGAAAGAATTATTTACAAGTATGTTTTTATGCACAATTTACAAGTATAATATGACAATTTACATATGAACAATTTATACAAGTATGAACAATTTATTCACAAGTATGGTTTTATGCACAAGTAATGATATTCACAAGTAAGGATATTCACACTAACATATTGATTATGTACATGATTTATTTACAAGTATATATGTACACTACCACAAAGTTAAGACTAAAAAAATTTGAAATTAATTTTTTTTATTTTTTTAATAATTAAAAAGGTAATGAAAACGTTTTCTTTATTTTAAAAACAATTTTTTAATAAATAAAGAAAAAGACGAATTTAATTTAAAAAGAATTTTTTTGAATTGTTTTTATTTTTTTTTTGTTACAAAAACAATTCAAAAGAAATAAAAATAAAAGTAAGAAAAAGTGAACAAGTATAATATGAACATTATGTACAAGTATGAACAAATATCTACAATCATAAACAATTAAAATATGAACAAGTATAAGATGAATAAGTATGTACGATCATAAATAAGTATAAAATGAACAAGTATAATAAGAATTTAAATTTACATAAACAATTATAAAAGGAACAAGTCTATAAAAAAAATTGAACATTTGTGAACAAATATAAATTAGAAATTATGAACAAGTAAAATATGAACATTATGAACAATTTACAATTTATGAACAAGTATAACAACTAAGTATGAACAAATATGTACAAATATGAATAAGTATAAAAATAAAAATTATGAATAAGTATAATATGAATACTAAGAACAAGTAAGTACAAGTATAATATGAATATTAAGAACAAGTAAGTACAAGTATAATATGAACAAGTGTAATTATGAACAAGTATAAACAAATAAACTAAAATAAAGTATAAAAGAATTAGGAACAAGTATATAAAAAAATTAAAATAATATACAAGTATAATATGAACATGTATAAAGATAAACATTATGAACAAGTATAATATGTACATGTATGAAAATAAAAATAAACAAATATAAAATAAACAAGTATAGTAAGAAAATTATGAACAAATATAATATTAACAAAAGTAAAAATTATAAACAAGTATAATATGCACAACTTATATACATACACTAACAAATTAAAAATGATTTTCAATTTTCCCTGCAACGGCGCCAAAAATTGATAACGTTCAAACTACGCATTAAATTAAACACGTAATTCGAGTATTATGCAATTTAAACCTTTTTTGTGTAATTGTAGTATTGGTAAATATGGATTGTTCTTAACCAGAGAAATTGTGGTACATTAATAATGTGTTAGTGAAAAAAATAATGAATAAATAATAATTAATAAATTAATAAATAAATTAATGAATAAAAGAATAAATTAGTAAATGAATAAAAGAATTAAAGAATTAAATGAATTAAAGAATCAAAGAATTAAAAAATTAAAAAATTAATGAATAAAAGAATTAAAGGGGGGTTTGAAAAGATTTGTAATATAAACTAAATTTTAACTAATAATTAAATTAAAATTAACAATTACAATAATTAAACTACTCTTAAACATAGACTTCTTTCAAACACAATTTTTACCAACACTTTACATTTTGCTCATATTTAACTAATCACGAAATTCTAACTTCATAATCTCAAGTACATGCATATGTTTTTGTTATTATAAATGCATCAAACATTAATGTGCGTCAAATATCAATATGCGTCAAACACATACAATGACAGGACCCACCCCGATTATCACCTCGATAACCGGGACGAACCCTGCTCTCGTCTGACTATCCAACTTAAAAGACCAAAATAACCACAAAAAACCACGAGATATACATTCCCAGACCAGGGAGAAGTTATAACACAACTAGTCAATAATAGCACAGAGCATAGTAACAGTACAAGATAAGACAAAAATTCTACTAAGAGCTGACTACACGCGCAACGGGAAAACCCTGTGCCTCCGCCTCTGCCTCAACGTTAGCCCCGGCGCTGGCACCACGACCTGGAGGGTGTTAAAAACATTAAAAGCGTGAGTGGACTAAAAATAAAAGTTATAAAATCGTTGCGAAATAAACCAGGGTTCACCCTCCGTTTTAAAACATGCATGCATAACCAAGTATCTGAAAACAACCATATGTACGATATACAAATAAGGGTGGAAATCATCAGAAATCAAACCAAAGTTCGGGCACTCGGCCCTAAACCCATAAGAACCAAGTTATTCGGGTCACAGCCCACAACATTTGAAAACCAGTGAAAAATATCAATCATACAAGTTTACTGGATCTCAAGTGCGCCCGAGTCTTTAAACTCAAAAACATGCGCAATAACCAGACTTTCCCAGGATATCAACGAGTCTTTAAACTCAAAACACAATCACAGGCCTCGGGAAGGGGGGGGGGGGGGGGGGTATCACAATCACTGAGTCTTTAAACTCAAAACATATACCGAGTCTTTAAACTCAAAACATAGTAATCCAGGGCCCTCTCCCCGTCCATCAATCTGAGTCTTTAAACTCAAAACCAGATCCATCGGATTTTTCTCTTTTTTCGGGTCTTTAAACCCAAAACAATTTTTCAAGCATAAGAAAAATCCATCGAAAACCGAAAGCCAAAACCAAACTGGAAATCTTCGAAAGTCGAAATCACGTTTGATCAAAATGGGACTTTCGCCCGAATTTCACTTCCAAATCTCAAATCATATCCACAAATCTTTAGTAAAATAGAAGGCGTATAAACGTAAATCATCTATCCGAAATCATCCTAAAAAACATAACAGAAATGATATTCTCGAAGTACGTGCAAATTTAATAACTCGTATTGAAAAACGTGCAATCATTTAAAGCAAGAAAATATAAGCCATAAGCATAAAATCATATATCGAAAGCATAAAATCATATATCGAAACATAAACAAATAAGTAAAAACAGTTATGCATGCTCGGTTAGAAAACAAAAATTCCACTCACTAGGTCCGAACGCGTCAATTGCATCCCGTACGCTCCTCGGCTGCCTCAGGAATATCCCGACCTGTCAAAAGTTACCATTTCGGGTCACAGACACTTTATTTAAGGTTACCCTAATTTCCCCAAATTTTTGGGATTTTTAAACGTAATTAAATGAACCCCTAAACCTTCGATCACTCAAAACTACCCCGAGACGGTGTCCGATCGACTCGAAACTTGTCCCAAAATGTTTGTTACATCGATTAGAGTGAAAATTGTGTTGAACACTTCCCAAAAAGAAGCCCCATGCGCCCTCACGCGCCGCCCAAAGGGGGTGCGCGTGGGAGCCACGCACCTGCTACAGTGTCATTGTCAACCTCCAGCCAACCCGGTTCATACCGGTCCGGTCCAACCGAGCCGGCGAGGCCGATTTTCACCCGTTTCTAAGCCGTTTTCAGTCTTTTGTTTATCCTAAGCTTCGTCCTTCAATTTGAGATTGATTCCACTAATAAAAACACAAAAAGGAACCATGATCCTTACCTTTCAATTGTCGAACTTAAACCCAGAAAATTCAATTTCTGTTCCCGGCCACCAGCAGTCTTCTCAGGGCACGGGTTCGAACCCTTAGGTCAGTACTGACTTCCTTAAACTGTAAGGATCTATAAAACGGCTCAACAGCTCCCCAAAACCAACAACTTTCAATTGAAACCAATTCTGGAAAAACAGGGGAAACCTAAACCTTACATGTTTTCTAGCCTCCGTCGTGGCCTCCGCCGTGACCTCCGCCGTGATTCGTAGAGTCCACGAAGCAATCCTCAACTCCCTAATCACGCTCACAGACCAACTTAAACTGATTTAGTCGATTGAGGCTGCACAACGATTCACAACTCCTACTCTATTTCTCTGGTTTCCCTCATTTCTCACAGTTCCATTTCTTTCAAATCCCTTCTCTAAGCACTCTCATATACTCCACAACCCCTCTCTGGTCTCTCACAAACCACCACAAAGAATCACACGGCTCACACTTTTGAGAAAATGGTCGATATCCTCTCTGCCTCTCTGTTTTCTCACCTGATCGATTTAAACCAAACGCTAAAAATGAAAAAGCACGGCCGACTTGGCTAGAAGCCACTAGAATTAGGCCAGGTGTCCTCCAATCTGTGGTCCAGCCCTCACAAAATATCCAATTACCTCAGCCCAAGTGTCCTTATCTGGTTACACAAATCCCAAGATGCTAAAAGACTAATTTGCCCCTAAATGTCCAAATTACCATTTTACCCTTCACTTTCTAAACCTGTAACTTAACCATCCGACGTCCGATGACAGCGTGCCGCCTGTCGTTATACTCAGGACATCGAGACCTACCTAACAGTCGTCGAATTGCATGAAGAATGTTTGCCACGTAAAAAGTCAACAACTTCCCCCATTTTAACCAATTTACGAAAATGCCCTCGACCTTCCGAACATCGCAACTTCTTCCTCGGATGTCGAAATCGGAAATGCCACTTGTCTACAGACTCGTGACGTCCCGAACTACGTCATGGTCATCAGTCAAAGTCCATTTAACCGCCCGAACTAAAAGTTAACATTTTGCCCATTTTAGGGGCAAAATCGTCATTCTACACCGTCCGTCCAAAAGTATCCAACTAATCACCGATTATCTTCGCTAATCCGTCATTAACCACTAACCTAATCCCGACTTCTGGGACGGGTCATTACATACAATATGATTCACCTTAAGTTTGTGATTAAATGCACCGAGAGCGGCCGACATTAAAATCTCGTCAATCAAATTCTAAGTGCACCGACAGCGGCCGACACTTAACATCAAATTGAAGTATGAAGCACTAAAATTTATGAAAGAAATGAAATTTAGAAAGTAAAACACATGGAGATTGTATTCATGTTCTCAAACATTTAGAAGGTATAAAATTGTATTTAAAAGAGAAGTCAAAGAAGTTAAAAGAAAAATCTAAGAACAAAAATTAAAAGAAAACATAAGAATAAAATTTAAAAAGTTACAAATGATCCCCAAAAATAAATCTATAAATAGAAAACGATGAACTAAACATAGAACTATAAAAGAGAGAAAATGAACTAACTAAAAAGAAGAAAGGGGAAAAATGGGGACCCTTGTTACATGAAATGGCCTCCTTATTTATAGAGAGAGTGCCACAAATATTCAAATAGAAATACAAAAATAAAATAAAATAATGAAATGATGAATAATGATGATTTTGGGGTTAATTTGTGCAGGAAATTAGAGGGAGAGGAGGATGTTTGATGCAGGGCTGGAGCAGTTGGTTCGGTAGGCCCTGAGTTGGTGTGATAGGACTCAGCGGGGGCGAGAAGATCAGGCTCGCAAGCTTTCAACATGGAGGTTCTGACACGGGGCAAGTGAGTTCAATGCATGCATGCTAACAAGGAGAGTACGGAATCGTGTGCGACGCGCTGATAGAAGGAAATGAACATCGGCGCACGCGCGTCGAATTATAATATCGAAGATCAGTGGGCGCATTTTGATGACATAATTGGGCTGGCGAGCAGGAATTGGGCCGCTTTGTGATGACCCAGAAATTCGAAAAAGGAAAATTTGGAAAATTTGAAGGAAATGACGATTTTTCCCTTGGTTATAGGGGCAAAAGTTGACTTTTTGATCGGGACCTTATTTGGACATTCCGGAAGGACCGTTGGATAGCTCTCGGGACGCTGAATCCATAGACAGGCGACATGCGTCAATCGGAGGTCGGATATGAAAGTTATGGGTCTGCGAATGCTAAGGCTATTTTGGTAACTATTTGTGCAGGGGTAAAACGGTAATTGCGGCTGATCCAATTGGTGAATCAGCATTTAAGTGATTCAGCTGATCAGTAAGTGACAGCGTGACACATGTCACTTTAATTAGATCGATTGGTGGCCCTGGTTGATGATATCGTGTATGAACAAAGATAAAGACAACAAATAACCGCACATCCCTTTGTTTAAATGTGATCAAATTGATCGATGGATGAGGCCAAAAAGAAAAAGTTTGAGACGGTGGGACAATCCACAGAGAAAACGAGTGAGAATGAGAGGAAAATTGAGAAAGATAGGCCCCTAAAACCAAAGACCCAAACCCGTGGAAGCTCCAACCTTCTAAAATTCGAAATCAAAGAAATAGATTGTGATGATTTAAATTGAGATTCAATTGAGTCTTCTGGGATCTATTGGAACGTTTTCAGCTCAAATTTGAGAAGAATTGACACAAAAATGAACAAGAACACGATTGGTGACGGTTCTGAAATCCCATGGCCGAGTTCGAATAATTAAAGGTAAGATGAACTCAAATTGAACTTGAATTCATGTTTAGAATGGATATATGATACTTCCTGTGTGATTAATTTAAGGAAATGGCTTGAAATTGGGTGGAACCCGATTAAGAACCCATCAGGTATTCACTTCGAGTCGAGTGATTTGAGGACCAATTTCATGAATTGAGCATACAGATCCCTAATTAGGATTTAATAGATGAAAACCAGTGAAAGAAACGAAGAAATTGGGGTCTAATTAACTTCGAACGGATCGGGTTGCACCACGGGTTACAGACCCGTATGACAGTGAATCGGGTGAGAACGATGACACTGCAGCACCATTATTCACGCGTGAGGCTTTCACGCGCAGCCACTTGCGGCGGCGCGTGAGGGCTCGTGGTGAGTTTTTTGGGGAAGTGCTTAACATGTGTTTTACTCTATGCAATGTAACGAACATTTTAGAGTTGGTTTCGAGTCAATTGGACACTGTCTCGATAATGTTTAGAGAGTTCGAAGGTTTATGTTATGTTTTAAATTAATATTTTATTCCCAGAAAATTATGGGAAATTAATATGATATTCATTGAGTCATTAGTGACCCTTAATGATGATTTTGAACAGGATTCGAGATTCCTGGAAAGTACTGGAAATTATGAAAACGCGTGCAGCTCGAAAAACGAGCAATATGGACGGTGTGTGAGTGGACTTTTGTTTTATAAACTGATATGAATGCATAGCTAAACGTTTTACGTGATTGATTGCATGATTTGAATTGCAATGATTTCATGGTGAATTGGCATGATTATTTGTGATTTAATGATTATTTTAATCGGTCGTTTGTGCACGTTTTACGAGAAATGTGCGAATGATGTTTTGGGCTAGACCCGAAGTCAAAATGGTTTCAAAAAGGATATTTTGACTTAATTGGTGAATCAAGGATGATTTATGGATTATTTTAATGTTTTCAAATGAGATTTTACGTATTTACGTGTAAGTGTCATTTGGGCTTGAGACCATGTCGGGAATGCTTTTGACTTGGTTTGAAGTCATGGATATGATTGATATGTGTTTATGGAATGGATTGTGTTTGTGATTGTGGATACTGATACATGTTCTGGATGGTGCGAATGCAGTCCCTAGACGTGACTCAGATGTTGCGTGAGTGCAGTTCCCGAGTATGTGGTATGTCTAGATGGTGCGTGTGCAGTTCCCAGACATGACTGATATGACTCGGACGGTGCCTGAGTACAGTTCCCGAGGTTGGACTACGCGTAGTGCGGATGTGACTGTGTGATTGTTTGTGCACTTGTGAATAGTGCGGATTGATTGATTGTGCACTTGTGAGTAGTTCTGTTTGATGTTGATTGTGATTGTGTACTGGTATTGAGTACGAGTTGTTGGTCTTTGTGGCCAAGTGATTATGTTTTCACATGTTTGGCTTGAGAGCCGGGATTTGATACGTTACATGTTATTTGGCTGGAAAGCCGGTGATTGTTATTCATATATTTTTCCCTATGCATGCATGGTTTGATAAACTGGAGGGTAAATGATGTATTTTGAAATGTGTTTTAAATGATATTATTTTTGTCCACTCACACTTTTTCTTTTTTGATGACCCTTCAGGCCATGGCACGACGTTCGGGGCTGATCGAGAGGCGGAGGCATGAGCGGAAATCAGTGCAGTTATCCCTGGTCTGACAGGTGCTGAAGGGTAGTTTCGGGACTTCAGTAGACTTGTCAGATAGGAGCAGGACCAGGTACGGTTATCAAGGTCCAGTTGGGACGGGTCCTGTCACGCTTCGTTTAGGCTTCTGGGCTTGAGTTTTGGGCTGGTTTTTTTGGCTTGAATTGGTTAGAATTGGGTTGATTCTTCTGGGCTTCAAATGTGGGCTGTAGTACAAATGATTTGGGGTTACAATTAAATAGTTATCCACCAAATTTCATCAATAATTTCTTCATTCGGACTCTAATCGAGACGATTCTTTCTTCAAAACGCTCCAAATTCCAAGATTTATTTAATTCTACAAAAATCTCACAAAATATATTATTTTCTCCAATTGTTTATTATTTTAATATTAAAAGTTAAGTATAAAGAGTATAAAATAATACAAAATAATGCTTAATTAACGACCTATCAGTTCACAGCGACATGCTCAGGATCAGAGCAGTCTTTGAGCTTAAGGGCACGTGTTGCTCGGATTGTAATCGTGAATGATAATATTGATAGTAATGGGCTATGGTCCCATGTGTTTTATATTTGAGATGAGATCCTACGAATGTTTTATTTGGGATGAGACCATGTATGATTTGGTTTTGGAATGAGACCCTACTGAAGAAATGGCTTCGATTGAGAAGCACTTTTCATTGCGTTTTGTTTTGAAAAGAAATATGTCTTGCTTTTGAGAAACTATTGAAACAATGTTTTCTGATGCATGCATGCTTTACATGAAGGGTATAAATGTCTTCGATAAATTGTTTTTAAATAAATTAATTGTTTTGTCCACTCAAAGCTTTTATGTTTTTTATACCCTTCAGGTTGATCGCGAATGCGGGCTGTAGCAGAGATCGAGACATCACATGCTGCCACAAATCCTTGCATGCTCTGGATAACCTTGAGTGGGTTACGGTTTTATCCCTTATCTAACACGTGTTGTCAGACGAGAGTAGGCACATCCCACGATAATCCAGGGGATTGGGATAGGTCATGTCATGTGCACTCCGAAACCTGCGTCGTAAGCCACTCTGAGGTTAATCCACAGTCTCCGTGACGTCCAAACATATCCATATCAAAAACCCCTAACTATCCCAAAACCTAGAACGCGACCCGAACAAGCTTCTCGAGGCTAAAAACCTCTGAATTACCTATTAAACGATCTCCAATCGACCTGAAACTACCACCATTGAATTCAGAATGACGAAACCTTTTTGAATAAGACTTGTTTAACCTCAAAATTCCTACCTACGCACCTATACACGCAGGCCAAAGTTTGGTCAACCAAAAAGTCAACGGTCAACGCTGACGTCAATGGTCAACGGTCAAAGTCAACGCTGAAGTCACCAAAGTCAACACTGACGTCATCAAGTCAACGGCCAACGCTGACATCAGCATGCTAATGTCAATTACTGACGTCATCGCTGACATCATAAGGCTCGCTGGAGACGACAGCCAGCTCCGCCATCTGGATTGGCTGCTGGTGGCCGGAACCCGCCATTTTTGTCCAATTTTTCAAACCTTCATAACTTTCTCATTTCTCAACCAAATTTTACGTTTTGTATATGGAAATCATGCTACTCTAGCCAAAGAATCAAAATCTGAACCCAAAAGTTTAAGAAAATTCCTAGTTTTGAAGATATGGTCTCCCAAAGTTTTGGCCAAACTTTGAATTCCAGTCACTCCCGTCGTTCAAAATCTTCCATTCTCGCACCTACGAGCTCATATGAGTTCCAAGAACACAACCATGGGCTTAGAATCAAACCAAAACAACAAAAACCAAAACCCAAATCCCCAAAAACCCACGGCTTACCTTGTTTCACGGTTCCTCCGCCATTGACGGCGGCCTAACCGTCCTGCCGCCGTCCATGTCTGGCTCTCCATCTCTCCCTCTCACTCTATGTCTCTCTCTCAAGTAAAACATGAAGAAGATGATGGTTGTGAGAGGTGACAAGTGTCACTCATCCTATGCTCCTAAAGCTGACATTTGGGTCCCCCTAAATACAAACTAATTTGAAAACCATACAACTGTGAATAGTTCTTGAAACCATCCTTGACCTCGTAACTTTTTCGTATGACATTCGATTTCGATGTACCACTTTCCTACGAACTGGTATCATCTCAATCTACGTAATGGTCCTCGATTTACGTGCACTTGACCTCCCAGGTCAAAAGTCAATTTTTTTCCCTTTCTACGTGTAAAATCTTCATTTTACCCCGATCGTTTACTAATTGTCGGTCAATCTCGATTAGTCCTTATTTAATTGTCGATAATCTATCATTAGCCTTGATTAATCCCGGAGATTTGAGACAAATCCTTACAATCTTCTCTCCTTAAAGAATTTCATCCTCGAAATTCACACTGATTCAATCCAATGTGGAAATCCAATCCTGCCTCCAACCCAAGGCACACATCCAACATCCATCCATAGTACTCAACCATAACCAAGCGTCACTCGATGTTAACTATAATCCAACGGTCAATGATGAAACTCAGCTCATCATTCGTGACTGTATCCAAAAGTGACCTGCCGCCACTGGCAACCTCCAATGCTCAATCTCAACACTTACTCAAGACATCGACACTCACACAGATGTCTTCAGAGTCCAATCTGGAAATCCTTCTTCTGATCCTGTTGTACCAAACTGACATCCTATTCAACATTCAGTATGTCAACCCTACCCAACTGATCTCACAAGTCCTACTCCTACTGAGCACTACAAATCTCTATATCACCAGTCGGTTTCCCAACGTCCAACATACTCATGAAGCACCATTGTGTCTAGTTAGTAACTCATGGCTCCACTGTGACTACTCGAGTCACTAACGACCCACTCGACTCGCTCTTGAGTCCTAACACCGTACCTCGTCTCATCAAGAAACCATCTCTGTGATCCTAACTCCTCTCGAGTCCCAAACTTTCATTTCACTCATCATCTCATTACACAACCCCACATCTTACTCATTCTGCTGATACACTCAGGATGTATTTGGACCTCATCAAATACTTGCTCTAGCCAAGACAGTCACAAACATAATCACTGGGGTTTCTCTGGCCCATCATGACCCTGAGCTCCATGCTCACACAGTCACTGAACCCTCTCAAGCCTCTCTGCACTAGCGCACAATATTCGATGTCCAATTCTCGTACTCAACGTACAATCAACATCGGACCCCGTCCGATTATCATACCATGTCCATCTCAGACTAAATCTGATGATCAACACACAACAACCACGTTGTCCAACGTGTGAGTAGTGCACGTTGACCACGTACTAATATCCACAATTGAATCCTCTCACCACCATAATCTTGGACCTAGTTCGTCTAGCATATGGCTGACATGCCAATCATAATCTTACACGGGAACTTGTCTGTCTGATCTCTGCCATGGACAGACCATACTATACTCAACGTTCTCTCTGAGACCTCGTGGTCACCCGACCAACTCCAGAGATAGCCAATCAGTTTACTAACCAATCTCATTCCTTGGTTCTCTCCAAAAGTCAACCAACTCACGCCACCAAGACGTACTAATCCTGAACATGTCGATGACCTACCTCAACCACCATTCTGGTCGAATTTTAAAACTGTGATGTAAATTACAAATACAGCCCATGTGTCTCACTGGAACACTGCCCAGCAACATTCCATAGTCATCTACCACCAACACAATCTCACTCGAACAGGCACTCTATAATAACTTCCTGACTTCCAAGTCGTAACTCACGAAATGAGTATCTTCTAGCTAGTCATTGGTTAAAATCTTGTAAAAAACCGAATATTCTTCCTTAGTGATCTCCTCTGGTTCTTTCGTGGGACCAATCATGACCATTCAGGTCTACCAAGTACCACCAGTTCCTCGAATACTCAACAGAGGAAAAATGGTTAGTCCATCAAGATATTAAGAACATCACAACTAGTCTCATATGTCCTAGAAAACCAAACTTTCTAAAGTCAAAACCTTATCCAAAACCAAACTGTCTAGGTTCACTAAATTGCACTAAATATAGTACTGGTTGAAGTACTAGCTCGCATGCTCCAACTCTATGGGATCAACTTTTGCACCCTACACTCGTGCAATCTATCAAAAGATAACTAAGGTACTTGTCATCAATCCATGCATACCCCTTGCCTCCAGTAAGCTAAGCATTCCCCCTATTCGGTTGGATTACTGGAACCTTACTGAGCCGCTGGGCCCCCAAGGGGGTGGATCATAAGACGTATGTCTTGGGAAGAACAGTGAACAATCTCACATCGCTTGAGGAGAGAACTGTGAAATGCCTTATATGTGTGGGCACGTATCTATCTAGCATGATGCCTTTTCGGAGTTCACTAGCTTTGAGTTTGGTTGGAACTCTAAAGTTAAGTGAGTTGAGGCTGGTGCAATCCCAGAATGGGTGACCTATTAGGAAATTACACGTGAGTTCCCAGAAACAAAGCCATGAGAGTTGGGCCCAAAGCAGACAATATTGTGCTAGATGGGTTGGGTCGTGACACAATCACCCTCGTCATATGAGATATGCTTGGTGATTGACTCCCCAAAATCACTTTCAAATCGTTATAATGTCTCGAGATCAATAAAACATCCATCAATCGAGGTTGGTGGGATAAGATTATTGGTCCATACTCCACCTACGTTTAGGGTGGATACAGAGGAATCCACTAGGAAAAAACTTTGGTCATCTCCTGTTTCTGCCTCTTCTTCATGATATCGATCATCCAAATCTCAAATATTTATGTGGTTGACGATATTAGCTACTCTCCAACAAGCACAAAGTTTTGGATCATTCACATAGAATACTTGTTTCTCCGTACTAGCTAGGATGTATAGATCACTCTTTAACCACTAAATGTTTATCTTGATAGAGGTACATAAATGATCTTTAATGACCCTCCTTGGAAAACAATGGTTTGTAACAAACCAATGACACTTGAACAGGATAATTATCTTGCGGTTTGTGTATAACACTTTGATCACACATAAAAATATGCCATAGAATCCAGTATCAGCAATTTCCCATTCCCTAGTATAAGGATCCGACTGTTTTGCACAGACAATTTGTTATCTTGTTCTTTGCACACAAGCTTAAATCTCATTACTTGACAACAATTGTACTTTTCTCCTCCAAATGGGTCGATGGCAAGTTGCACTAATTCTTCATTGAAATTTGATGAGTTGTCATCTTTTAGTTATGCCATCTAGTAAGACAGACACAAATTTGTTAAAATTTGGAATTTCTTTTAGGAACTTTTAAATAAAATATTTGACTTATATGCTTGGAAAACCAACATGAAAATAGTTTTCTATCCATTTATGTCCAATTAGAAGGATACTCAATCTTCTTCAATGCTTGGTGCGGCTCGTGAAAAGGTCATACTTTGTCACAGTTATTCAATATAAACTAATGTGCCACATCTATGTTCTGATTGTTGAATGGCACTGAGACTAGACCATTACCAAAAGGTCGTGCATGTTGGGTAAATATAGATATGGTCTCTAGATGTTGACCACCGATGTCGTTATGCGAGGCCCTATTGAAAGAAGTTTCAACATTAAGAAGTACATTGCACAACATGTACGTGACTCCTTTCTAATGAAAGCCTGCATTATAGAGCATTCAGGTCGTGTCTTGTTGCGAACATACCACTTATTTGTACCTAACATTCTGCAAGGAAATATACATTTTGAATCACAGTTATGAACAACAAGAAGGAAATATTAGTGTGGAGGAAAAATTTGCTTCCCAACATAATCTCACCACGATGCCTAATTGCCGGCGGTTTTATTATTTTTAGGGTACGACCCATCCAAGGCAAATGTGCCTCTTAATTACATCCTCTTGTAACTGAGCAAAACCTTTTGATTCTGCTTACAAACGAAAAATAAATATGAGAGTAAAGTGTTTATTTGATTTTTTTTGCAGCTGCGTCTAAGTCGAACCTTAGATTGCCTACGTATCCGTCTTCGGAATCAAGCCACTCGTAGTTCCAGAATTTTTAATGAGTGAATGACTCATTAAAAATAATCATTGAAAACTATTTATCGTTTGAAATCCCAAAACCATGGCATCATAATCAGAAATCAAGTCTTTCTCATAAAAGGTACCAAAAACCGTAATTCCTCGAAAAATGTGCAATTATATAAAACCGTTATAGAATATTCAAATAATCATGAAATCACATATAAAACCATAAATCAAGTAATTAAAAGCAGTTATACATGCTCAGTTATAAGGAAGAAGTCCACTCACAGTTACTGGGCACGTCACTCGCGTCCCGTACGTCCTGTACGTTCCTCGGTCTCCTCGGGGATTCCCGATCCTGTCACAAGTCACCAAAACTCGTCACTAACACGTCAACGAAGGTCCTCCTAATTTTCCCCAATTTTTCCGAACTTCAAAAGTAACTAAACGAGACCCTAAACCTTCGACCTCGTAGAACTTACCCGAAACGACGTCCGAATGTCCCGAAACTTGTCCCAATAGATTCGTTACAACGATTAGACCAAAAACCTAGTTGGACACTTCCCCGGAAAATGCTCCACGCGCCCCCACGCGCTGTCCAAAGTGGCTGCACGTGGGCCTCACGCGCCTGCACACAGTTACTGTTCATCTTCTTCCTCGATGGTCAGACCGGTCTGAACCGGCGTGACCGGTTCTCCGCCTTCTTGCAACTGTTTCTGCTCCTTGTTCCACCAGTAGCTTTGTCCCCTTCCTAGAAATCGATTCCCCTCCACCAAACACGATCACACGACCTCTAAACCACCTCCCTCAAGATCGAACTAAAACCCGTCCAAAACCCTGTTCTTGCTCCCGGCCAACCGTCCACTCCCCCGTCACGGCTTCGAGTTCTAAGGCTTCCTAGGGACTTACTGAACCTCACAGCACTCACAGAACCCTTTGACTCAGCCTCAAAAGCCACGACTAAACGGTTGAATCAAAACTGGAAAACAGATCAAACAGGGGAAAGAAGAGAAATTACCTGATGTCCGTGCTCCACCGCTAGCTCCGTCGTGCCTACTGAGTCCCCAAGACTCCACTACGGTCACTGAACACCACCAGCAGCCACAATTGTTCGAAACACGACAGCACCACCACCAAACTTCCTCTCTGTTCTCTAGATTTCCCACTCACCGCACACACCCACTCGACCTTCCAAACGTCCCCAGACACTCCCTTCCTCTCAAACACTTCTGGTCACACTCACTCACTCTCAGAGACTCACACTCTCCCTGCAATTCGATCGATTCCTCCCTCAATCTCAGTCTCTGTTCTCTCCAGCACAAATACAAACACGGCTCACCCATTTTAATTTCACCGTGCACAAACACTAGAACCCACTAGAGCACCCCCACGTGTCCACCATCCCATGGCCCAAACTCAAAATATCCAATCCCTCCTGTCCACTTGGCCTTATTAGAAATGCACAATTCCCAATGTACCAAAAAGACCAAAATGCCCTTGTGAGTCAAAATTACCATTTTACGCTTTCACCGTTCTAGACCCATAACTTTACCGTCTGACGTCCGATGACAGCGTGCCGCCTGTCGTTGTACTCAGGACGACGAGACCTATCTAACGGTCCTAGGTTCGCGTGAAGAAACCTCATCGTGCAAAAAGTCAACAATTTCCCTTCTTTTAACCAAATTACGAAAGTGCCTTCCACCTTCCGAACATCATAACTTCCTCCTCGGATGTCAGAATCGGGCGTGCCACCTGTCTACGAGCTGGAGACGTCCCAAACTACGTCACAGTCATCGTTCAATGCCTAATTGACTGCCCGAACAAAAAATCAACATTTTACCCATTCTAGGGGCAAAATCGTCATTCTGCGCCTAAAGTCCAACAGTAGCCAACTAAATACCAATTAATCTCACTAATCCGTCACTAATCACTTCCCTAATCCTGACTCCCGGGACGAGTCCTTACATCACCACGATGCCTAATTGCCGGCGGTTTAATTATTTTTAGGGTACGACCCATCCAAGGCAAATGTGCCTCTTAATTACATCCTCTTGTTACTGAGCAGAACCTTTTGATTCTGCTTACAAACGAAAATAAATATGAGAGTAAAGTGTTTATTTGATTTTTTTTGCAGCTGCGTCTAAGTCGAACCTTAGATTACCTACGTATCCGTCTTCGGAATCAAGCCACTCGTAGTTCCAGAATTTTTAATGAGTGAATGACTCATTAAAAATAAGGATTGTGTTTGGAAATTGTGTTTGGAAATATATTAGGGAGAATTTAGTTAGAAATAACCAGTGATTCAAAGATGGTTGCGGTTGCATCTAGTGAGTATGCTTGATTGCCTACGTATCCCTTCGCGGGAATCAAACCGACGTAGTTCGAAAGATTTTTAATGAGTAAATGACCCATAAAAAAATGTGTTTGGCTATTTTAAAAAAATAGAATTAACTTCAAAAAAGTATGAATTTATTTAGAGGGGGTGGTTGCATCTAGAATAATCTAGATTGCCTACATACCCTTAACGGGATCAAACCGGCGTAGTTATGGAAATTCTTAAATGAGTTTGGGCTTTGAAAAATAAACTTTTTTGGGCCTCGGAATTTTCAAAAGTGATTTTAGGCCTTTATGATGCATCAAGCTTAATTAACGAGTATTTTGATGACTCATTAATTATTTTTTTATTAGCCCGCTTTGATGAATTTCTGAGCCCGGCTTCAAGTATATCTCCTGAAGTAAATAAAACCAACTTCTAATGGGTCTCTGATATCCTTATTTGCTGATGAGATTAACTCTCCAAATCAAATCAACAAGAATTTGAATGAATGCTTCTTTATTTGCCTCCTATTATTTTTCCCGGCTTCAAAGTTTCTTTTGATATGGTAAGATCATACTCATCTTTTTTAATAGGATTTTTTGCCTTGCTTCCTGCTTCGAATTTATTTGCATAAACTTATCACATGCACCAAGTCAATTAATACCTTCCTTTTGTTTCAAGATCTGTAGCTATCAATTGAAACAAATCAAATGCCTTCATTATAATTGATGACAATTCAGTAGAAAGGTGCTGCTCACTTTCCCATATTTTCACCTTTTTTGGTCTGTAGCATTCACACTCATCCATACCATTATAACTTTTTTGTTAATTCCATGCTAATTACTTATAGCATATTTTCTTCCACAAATTGCTTGCATGATTCCCGATTCTTGAACCTTGCAACCATTATTGTCTCCAAGCACTTCCATTTTCACGGCCCATGCATCTAATTATTTCCCTTTTTCCTCCTCTACAGCGCAGAACCCATCTCACCTTTAGCACTTGATTAATTTTGTGAGACAACAAGTGCTTCCTTCTTGAAAGTAATTTTGCACGCTTGAGGTCTCAATATTACTTCCTTTTTTTTGTATGGATATTTATGAACATCGGCCGATCATGATCGACCAAATTTTTTATGTTCATGAACACTTTATTTCTCTTTCTCGGATCGACCATGTCATTGCATACTTCTTGGACTTGATCGTCCCTTTTTTTTTTAGATTTATGAACATAGCTTTCTTTCTTGCCACGAACGATCATGATCTTTCATTTCCTTTGATATTCATAAATATTCTCGGACGATCATGATCTTCTATTTGTATAAATATCAAATTTTTTTAGTCAATCATAATCGATTGTGCCTTTTCCGTTTACACCGTGATCATGATCGATCATGAACATCACCCACTTCTCTTGATATTTGTGGCGTCTGTTCTGTGATATCAATTTTTCCAAAACATATATATATATATATACATGTATGTAAACATACAATTATTTTTCTATGCATATAAATATTTCTCTTGTTTTTTTTCTGGGAAGAATTTTATATTCATGCCATTAAAAAAATTGAGACAGCATAGAAATCATTTTCTACCTCGTGGGTTTTGGGTGGTTGTGGAAGAACCTTTTTTTTCAACTGAAACTCCTACTGCTCTTTAGAATCTCTTCTTTTTTTTCTACGGCCTTTTTCCTTCTTTCTTCTTTTTTTCTCTTTCTTTTTCTCTTTGCTGACTTTTTTTTCTCTCCTGACTCACCAACTTTTCACTCTCTTTTTTCTTTTCCTTTTCTCCTCTCTCTCTGATTCACTCTCTGCTTTTCCTAACCTCACTTCACACACACACACACACACACAAACTTTTCAACCTTTCCAACTTTTCTTTCTCTCAATTTTCCCAATTTCCACTTTCCTTCCTCCTCTCTACGTCATTCCCTTATGCCTCTATATATAGGCAACGAGAAAAGATGAGATCAAATGAAGATTGGGCATTTTTGAATTTAAATTTTGAAGCGCCCAATTAAATGAGGACTCTGTTTGAAAAATATTGATGATATCTGATTTCAAATTCAAATGCCTGTTATTTTTTATGCGGCCTTTAAATTCCTATTTTTTTTCATTTTTGTAAATGTCAATTATCAGATAGAAACTACCAGATATTGATTAATATATATATATATATATATATATATTTATGTGACTTGGTCACCACTTTTTCCGTTTCAACAAGTACCAAAAATAAGAATTAGCCATACCTCTCGATTTAGCACATCTAATGACAATGCACTAGGCCAGCTACCTTTGCCTCATCTGGAAATTTGTATTAGGAGGTGCAACATTATATAAAAAATGTTGGTGAATTTTTTTGCTCTAGTCTACGCATGATGTAGACAATATTCTCATTTATTGCTTCGAGGTCCACCATTACCAACGATTTGGCACATAATATCTAGAAGAACTTAGACAAATAAACTATCATCTCAAAAACACCGGGCTCCAAGTATGACCAAATGCCAATTAGCATGAGCCGTTGTAGCAAAACATAATAGTCTTAACTCTTTATACCAGATAAAGTGCCATATTTTGTACTAACGTTTCAAGATATATTACCGACATACCCGTCCAAAAATTTCACTCATTATAACCACTTTAGGAATTTTTTATTTTTTAGTATAAATGTATAATCTGGATGAGTCATGATGTATTTTCCATTGAAGACTTTTGGTCACAAATTAGGGTCAATCCCCATTTCTTACTGTTGATACCATATCAACTGACCACCCAAGCACAGGGCCCGCCAGGACAGGAAGGCTGCCGACCGATTGCCCGATCGGCACCACCACGACCTACGGCCCGCCGATCGGCACCAAACTGCAGACCCGCCACTCGGCATCTGAAAATGAACAGACGATAGCTGGCTGCGACAGTCACCTAACCAGTTATGCCTTACCAACTCCCTGACGAAGGCAGGTTGGGACTCCAGCTGGCGCCTCCCCCGGATGTCCAGGGTTTGTCAGACGACTCACAGCCACAAGGCACAACCTGCTCTGGAACAGTGGCTCACCTACCGGAACAGTAGCCCAACTGCCACAGTTATGGCTACTATAAATACCCGGAAACCCTTCACAAAGGTAAGAGACTCAGACCCGATCCAGAGCACTGGATTTACTTGCCCCTCGGCACCCAGATACTAACTTAGGCATCGGAGCCCCTTTGGCCGGCACCGCACCGGTGTCAAGTCTTTGCAGGATCCCTGCCGAACAGCAACGCCCCCCAGCGGGCCCAAGACACCACACGGCTGGTCCTAGAACCCCCATCGGGTCTCATCGAGTTGGTCATTTTAGGATCAAACACTTACATACCTAGTTGAGTTTTTTTGTGTCTTTTGGCTTGCCTTCAAAGGGAAAAGTAGTTCCCAGAAATTCTCGGTAACAATCTACATTTTCAACATGTTTTGATCATCGTGTGACAAAATGATGTTCAATTTGGACAATATATCATCACCGAATCTCTCTCGAGGTTGAGCATGTAACTCCGATTTCCCATCGAATGAGTATGATCGTTTAGCCATCGGTGATCTCAGGGAAAAAACTTTCTTGAACCTACGTATCAGACCTTCGATGCATACTACAAGGACGTTGTGCCTGAACCACATGTAGGGCAAGCAAGATGACCCTTGGTACTTTACTCTGAAAACATGTCAAAAACCGAAAAATGATTAATTTTCCACATTACTGTTGCTTGTAGAGTGAACATTTTCCCACTAAACTTGTTGTACATCCATACACCATTTTCTCATGGATTCACGAGCTCATCAATTAATAGTCGCAAATAAATATCGATAGAATTATTAGGGGATTTAGGTCCTGGTATCAAAGTATTGAGGATTGTGAATTCTTTCTTCAAGCATCTCGAAAGAGTTAAGTTATACAGAACCATAACAACTGGATAAGTACTATACGGGTTTGCAAAACTCACGTTGGGATTAAAACCATCACAGGTTGTGTGAGATGACATGTAGATTCCTTGAAGCCTTTAGCTTCAGTGAAAAATAAAGAAGCACCTTGTTCGAACTCTTGTTCTTTCAAAACCTAGGCTGACAGGACATGTCCCTAATTTTTTTGAGACTCAAACTGGTCTTACTACCGTCTGAAAATTCTTGTCAAATAAGGAATATATCTTCATTAATGACCAAAAATATGTCATATTAAATTAACCAAATAATACCCACTCTTGCAGAGTTATCGCCCACGTCAAACCCACTAACCCCCGTTAAGAGATAGAATTCCTAATTTTAATTAATCGAGACCTGATTAATATCCATAATGATCGCATGCCGTTCCATTATATCATTATATGCCTTATCAAATCAACTCATCACAACATATCATTATCTCATCATACATTTATTCCCACATATGTCACCAAAATGCCATCATCATCATATATCGTTACAAATATAGTATCATGTCATCATATCATCATATGTATGTCAGCAATATGGTAATCAAATTCCGAATAGTTCATCTTGATTTATACTTATCTAATTATATTTCAATTAGCTAAAAGCATATGTATGTATTTTTATTTAGAAAAATATTTACATAACAGTCAGAACATAATTCCTTTTAAACAACCAATTACATAATAACTAAATCAAACTTTCCATTTCTCACTTTCATAAATTTACCACTCATCATAATTCTCATCAATTAATGCTTAAATATGATCATAGGCTTCTCATGAGAAAATTTCTTTGTAAGGGCCTGGACCTCCGAAGAATTGGAAAATGATTTTTTTACCCCTGGTCAAAGGGTTGACTTTTCTCGTTCAAAGTTAAAATGTTGACTTTTTTACTAGGACGGGTTTTGGCGATTTTGGAAATGTCATTAGGAAAGTTTCGATCTCCCAAGTACATTGACAGGTGGCATGCTGGAAACGAAGATCAGGCGGTCATGTTACAGGTCTAAACCATATAGGGACAATATGGTAAATTTTTAGCGAAAGGGTATTTAGACCAATTAGAAGTAGGACAAGTGTCCCCTTATCTCCTAAAATCTGGTGCCACCGCCTTTGTGTTTAGTTGTGTGTGTTTAATTAGTGATGGGTTGTGTGTGCGTGTGTTGTGAGGAGACGGCTGAGAGATAAAATGTGAGGAAACAAAGAAGTGAAATAGAAAAAAAGGAGAGGGGAAGGGGAAAAGAGTGAGATCAGAGAGGAGAGAAGAGTGAAGTATTCAAAATAAAAGAAGATAGGAACTGAGTAGTGAGGAGGAGTTATAGGTTGAACTAGAATTAAAAAAAGATTAAAAATGAACGAGTTCTGATTGGGTCGGGCGACCCGAATTATAGAGAAAATGAGTAGAAGGGAAGGTGAACAGTGATCTGTGGCTAGGCACTGTAGCAGCACATGGCTCCCACGTGCAACCACTTTGGGTGGTGCATGGGGGCATGTGTGGAGGGTTTTCTAGGAACGGTCAACACGTTCATTCATCCTTTCGATGATACGAACATTTTGGTACAGGTTTCGAGGTGATCGGACACTGTCTTGCGGTAGTTTCGATGGTCCGAAATGCTTATTTAATGTTTAAAATTAGTATAAAATTCCTGGGAGTTAGGGTTAGGTTATCTAAGGGTTAGGGAAACCTTAATAACCTCGTATTATATTTTTGGACAGGAGACAGAACTCCCAGAGTCGATGAGGAACGTCCAGAACGCATTTAAGCAACATAATTGCACTGTGAGTGAACATTTTTATTTATTAAATATTATGCATGCATATTTAATGTTTTAAATATGTTTTTATGTGTTTTGGATTTTGGGTGAATGGATTTTTTATATGATTTTCGGTGATTTATGAATATTATATAAATATTTTAATGCGCGATCTTCGAGATTTATGTAAACTATCTTTTGAAAATCGTTTCGATCGTGGTTTTGAATGAGATGTGATATGTGACATGAGATTTTTTAATGTTGGATTGTTGGTGGTTTTCATATGGTTATTAGATGGTTTTAGGTTACATGTCAATGACACGTTTTACGGAGTTGTGATTGATTTGTGGTTTGGCTTAGGCCCGAGATTCTGACTATGGTTTTGACTTGTGATATTTAGTTTTGATTTGAATATGTGGGTTCTTGAAATTGATGATGTGACTTGTGCAGGTATGTGACGATTCGTGTGTATGATATGTGTTATGGTCATGCCTATTGGTCGGTGAGTTTTGGACGTCGAGCTGGTCTCCTTTCTTGAGACTGACACGACTTGAACGTCGAGTTGAGCTCATGTCTTGAGTCGGGTCCCCACTTGAACATCGAGTTGGGCTCCTTTCCTAAGTGGTGCGCCTACCAATAATGCATTGGTTATGAATGATTGTGTGTGGTTTGTGTGGTGGTTGAGGCGATTATTGATGTTTCTTGTATTACAGATGTTTTGCAAGTTTTTTGAGGTCCCTAATTATGTTCTATTTTATTTGGACGTAAAATGTTGTTTTTTCTGCATAGTTTTGGAAACGGAGGGCATGATTGTATGTTTTCTAATACATGTTTCTAATGTTTATTTTTCGTCCACTCACATCTTCATGGTTTTATTTTTCCCTCCAAGTCGTGGCATGCGATGGGGATCTGCTAGGAGGGGAGGCTTATACTTCGCTTTTGCGTACTAGTTACTATTAGGGTAATTTCTGTAAATTAAGTTGTGTGGTGATACTTATGCTCTGTAAACGTTTTTTACATTATCCCTTGTCTGACAGTGGTGAACCTTTATCTTTACTAGTTTTATTTTGATATGGTTTCATTTTATCAACATACTGTCAGACGGTGGCAGGATCTCCTCGGTCAGAATATTGTTTCAATCTATGGCTAATCTCGAACTCTCGCGATTTGGGTTCTGAATTTCATCCAGGCTTGCAATCTGCCCTTTTCAACTGTTTTTATGACTCGTCTCCCTCCCACTCTCCTCTGGTTTTTCATCCTAGACTCACTCGACCTTCACGGGTTGGTGCTTTGATGGTTTCTAATCATTCGACATGCACCACCTGAACTCCATCCTCACACATTCACAATACATATATATATTCACAATATATATATATATATATGTGGGAGGATCCATGGAACTATATTTTAGACACAATTTTTGAAGCAATTTTGCAATCATTAGATTTAAAGACCTTCAATGGTTGAGATTAAACATGACATGGCTTATACTTATAATCTAAAGTTAATAATAACTAAAATAATAAATTTCTTTAACAACTTAAAATTTAAAATAAATTTCTAGGATTTCCTCATCTTGAAATTTTAAAAATATTAAAAACCCTTGAAATATTAAAAACTCTCGTAGATGAATTAAAATGGAACAATCCATCAAAACCACAAAACAGAATAATAGTATGAAATCAAAATAATTTTTACGAATCCTTCTCTTCTCTAATGATTTTGATTTCATACTTTTAGCTTCTTTGGTTTTAGATTCCTTTGATGGGTTCCTAAGAACTGATTTATGTACTATTATTGTTGATGAATAATCAAAATATCTTAAACAAACTCATGAACCCATTGTTGTTGCCGTTTATAAAATTTCTAATCTAATTGTTTTTTGAAAGAAAGTAAAGTATTGAACTTGATTGTATCATTACTATTATTCTGTTGTATTGGGGTTTTGATGGATTGTTCCATTTCAGTTCATCTACAAGGGTTTTCAATAATTTTTAAATTTTAAGATGAGGAAACCCTAGAAATTTATTTTTAATTTTAAGTTGTTAAAGAAATTTATTAAAAATTATTATTTTAGTTATAATTAAATTTCGATTATACGTAAAAGGCATGTCATGTTTAATCTCAACCATTGAAGGTCTTTAAATCTAATGGTTGAAAAATTGTGTCAAAAATTGTGTCTAAGAGATAGTGCCACAGATTCACCAGTATATATATGGTCGGTGGACAATTTGGGGAGGGAAATAACTTGACCCCTCTAGAGACACATGTCAACATTACACATGATTCACATGTGCAATTGTAAAATTACTAAATTACCCCTTATAACCAAAATTACCAAAATACCCCTACTTTATTTAGACTTAAAGCGAACTTATCCTGTAACGACCCGGAAATTCGAAAAAGAAAAATTTGAAAAATTTGAAGGAAAATGACGATTTTGCCCCTGAAATTGGATGAACGGTTGACTTTTGGTTCGAGCGGTCAAACGGACTTTGACCGATGACTGTGACGTAGTTCGGGACGTCATAAGTTCATAGACAGGTGGCACGTCCGATTCCGATATTCGAGGAGAAAGTTATGATGTTCGGAAGTTTAAGGGTAATTTGGTAAATTGGTTAAAAAGGGGCCATTGGTTAACTTTTTGATCGGGACCGTGTTTGGACTTTCCGTAAGTACCGTTGGATAGGTCTCGAGGAACTAAATGTGTAGACAAGCGGCATGCGCCAATCGGGATTCGGTTGAAAAAGTTACGGGCCTGAGAAGGGTAAAATGGTACATTTGCGCAGTGATGGATTACTCAGCCCATTTGGGTGAGTCACAGCTGCCCTTGAGTGACATCTGTCACTGGGAGATGGTGGATTAGTGGCAATGATCTGATGAGGATTAATTCGAATACGTATATGTGTATGTGTGTGAAATGGGCGAAGGAAGAACAGAGCAGCAAAAACCGCCCATCCAATCTTCCCTTCTGATCGAATTCTGAGATGGATAGAAAGCTAAGAGGATTGAGGGAAGAAAAACGAGAAAGATTGAGAGGAAAGGGAAAGGAAATTGTGAATGAAACTCAGAGGTCGTGATGACTATAATTGAGAATCGTGTGATGACTACAATTGAGAATCGTGTGAGCTTCCTGGAACCCTTCTGATTAAGACCGTATCAAAATCGAAGGGAATTGATCAAGAATTGATCAAGAACTGGACTCGCGACAGTTTGGAAATACCATGGCCAAGTTCAGGTGATTGGAGGTAAAAGCTTTCGAAATTGAATTCAACATCATCTTTAAAATGAGGCTACGATGCTGTCTGACTAATTAATTGAAGGATTGAATGATGATTTGATGAACTCAGACAACGAACATCCTTCAACAGTTTGTATTAAGTTGGATTAATTTAAGCCAACTATTGATGTAATTGACTCCACAGAACATTAATTAGTATTAAACCGATGAAATTCGACGTTTTAATTGGTGAAAATTATGTAGAATTGATGGAGTTCTAAACGGGTTGCATCGCGGGTTTCAGGACCCGTTTATCAGACAACTGGGTCGAGAAGATGAACAATGCCCTGCACTGTAGCAGGCGCGTGGCACCCACGCGCAGCCACTCACGGCAGTGCGTGAGGGCGCGTGGTGGCTTATCTCGAGGTGAGGTCAACATGATTTTTGTCCCTTTTAATGTAACAAACATTTTGACCTTGGTTTCGAGTCAATCGGACACCGTTTCGATATTATTTCGAGGGTCCGAAGGTTTATGTTACATTTTTAATTCGTAACTAATTCCCGAAAAATTATGGGAAATTAATATGATGTTAATCAAGTCATTAGTCACCCTGAATAATGATTTTGGACAGGACTTGGAATTCCTGAAAAGTGTCGAAAATTACGAAAAAACGTGCAGCTCGGAAAGCGAGCGATATGGATGGTGTGTGAGTGGACTTTTGTTTTCTACCCAGAATGCATGCATATATGTTTTAAATGCTTTATTATATGATTTGGCATGATTAATGTCTCGATATGATGATTTTCGGATTTTGGGAATATTATATTGTTTTATATTGATTTTGGCCACGATTTTCGAGAAAACTGTGAAATTGCTATTTTGGGCGAAGGCCTGGGATTTGAGATTGGTTTTAACTTGGATTATGAGTCAGGGATTGATTTGATGGATTTATAATATTTTTGGATATATTCTATGGATTTATGTGAAAATGGCAACTGAGGTTGCAATTGCACGGATTTGCATGAAATTGATATTTGGGCTTGAAACCCAAATGGAAATGTGATTTTGATTGGATTGGTATTTCCATGTAATTACATGAAGATATTGATGGATTTCGGATTTATGAAATAATCGAGACTCTAGTTTTACGAATTTTGAGGAAACTTATGTTTTGGGCCGAGACCCTATGTTGAAAATGGTTTTGACTTCAAATAGAACTATTTTTCACTGGTTTTCATGGTGATGATATGTTGTGGATATATAGGGCTTTTGGGGTGGAATATGTTTCCCCCGGAGTGCACCCTGGATATTAGGGCTTCCAGTTGGGAATGTGTTTCCCTGAATGAACCCTGGAGATAACGCTTGCCTCCGGGATGGGATGTGTTCGCCCGGAGAGGTCACGTAGCACGATCTGTTGTCGTGCAGCCGAAGGAGGCTCGACTTATATCAGATGTACTGGATTATATGGAGATCCATCGGTGATGTGTTCACGACGATCTAGATTGTCGGCTGGTGATGTGTTCACGGCGACGGATGCTTGGATTTTGAGCGGTCCTTGAGTCTATTGATTTACACGCGTTGCAGGGATAACGTGTAACACCCCGGAAATTCGAGGATTTCAATATTGTAATTTAATGTGTGATTTGACGCTTTTACCCTTGTTTTGGGTATGGTCAAATGTTGACTTTTTGATTGATGAACTAAATGAACTTTGACCTATGACCATGACGTAGTTCGGGACGTCACGAGTTCATAGACAGGCGGCACGTCCAATTCGGACGATCAGGGTAAAAGTTATGACTATCGGAAGTTCAGGGGTATTACCGTAAATTGGACTCTCGGGGGAAAATGTTGACTTTTCTTTTGACAACTAATTTTCAGTTGACTCAAGGACCGTTGGGTAGGCCTCGATGTCCTGAGTCCGTAGATAGGTGGCACGCCGAAATCGGACTTCGTACGAGGAAGTTATGGTCAGAAACGTGAATTCGGGAAGTTCGTGTCTCGGTTTTCGTGTCGAATATTATATTCAGGAAATCTGATTGGAGGACACCTGGTGAGTGACAAGTGTCACTCACCCATTGGCTAGATTGGATCAGATCCACTATTGGATTAATTAACATTTAAATCAGCTTTAAATTCCAGCCCTTGGATTGAAAACCCCTGATCTAATCTGAGCCCTTGATCTAATCATGGAGATCAAATCTGGGCCGTCCGTTTCCTTCCCTCCATTTCTTTATATTTCCTACCCGAATCGCACACTCTGTCCATTTCGATCAAGCATCCCAGCTAATCACCCACTCACTGTGTCTGCGTGTTGGGGGACTCCCTGGTGAGGCTGAGCGACGGCAGTGATCACGGCGGAGGACGGCAGCGAGGAAGGAAGCAGGGGAAACCGTGACGGTTTCAAACCCAGTTTTTGGTAAACCCATTTCCCGCGTTTTGATTTGTCCTTATTGAATCCTAATAGACTCTAGGAACTGCCAGGGACTTACTGGAATTGAACTCGTGGCCGGAGGAGCTCTGGGCGGTGACTAAACGGCGACGGAAACCGGTTCTGTTCTTCGAGGTAAGCCCTCGATCCTGTCTGTTTTTTCTCGATTTTGATTCCATAGAACCCTTTCTGGGATTGAGACGAGCACCTAGGAACAAACTAGGACTGAAATGATGGAGAAATGAAGAAATGGCAACCGGGTCATGATCGCGGGTCTGATCGACCCGAGTTGCAGGTATTCGGGTCAACCCGTCTGAGGACAGCGGTGATGACGTGGCACCCTGTCAGTCTGTCAGGTGAGGTGGACCAATCGTGAGCCGACACGTGTCACATGTCAGTGCACAGTCAGCACTGACATGTCAGTGACGTGGACCAGTCAGGGACTGCCACGTGTCACTGACATGTCAGTGACGTGGACCAGTGCCGTGCTGACACGTGGCACATGTCAGATCTGACACGTGGCCTGACAGATCAACGAGGTGGACCAATCGGTAGTTGACACGTGGCACTTGTCAGAGTCTGACACGTCAGACCTGACAGCTGTCAGACGACGTTAGCATGACGTCATGCTGACGTCAGCAGTGACGTCAGCATGACTGTTCCAGCGTTGACCGCCGCGTTGACCGGCGCGTGGGGGCGCGTGTGAACAGTGTTTCTGGTGGGACCACCACCATTCTTTAGGTTTCGACGATCCGGATCCAACGACGGTGGTTTCGGGTTGATCGGAGATCATTAAGTTGGTCAAATTAAGGTTTATTGCCTTGGGAAGCGTGTTCGGGCGGCTTTCCCGGGCCGGTTTCGGCCTAGGCTTTCATGGTTGAATGTTAGGGGTTTGTATTGACCTTTACGAATACTTTGTCTGACATTCGTTTAATTCGGATTTGATGTATGACTTTAATTTGGTTATTTATGCATTTAAATGTTTTGAGGATAAAATTGGTATGAATTATTGGGTGTCAGAAGGGAGCAGGGCACGTCCCCTTGTGGTCCCTGTGGGATCGGGGCGGGTCCTGTCAGCTTGGTATCAGAGCACTAGGTTGTGTTCAGTACTAGGGTATTGGTCAGCATGCTAGACTAGCGATTAGTACTAGTTACTTTTCGACTTTTATTGTTTTCTGATCTATGCCTCTTAACAGTTGGTTATGCCTCCTAGGAGAATTCCTCATACTCGAACGGACGAGGATCTAGAAAGAGAGATGGAATGCGCGAGCATTGAAAGGGCTCAACGGTTGGGAGCCACTCCTTTCTGCGGGGGATGAAACCCCGAGGATGCTCACGACTGGATCACCAAGTGGGAGAGGATCTTCTCGGTGATGCACTGCCCTCCGGGCGAACGAGTGACTCTGGCGGCCTTCTTGCTGGAAGGAGGAGCCTACCAGTGGTGGCACGGACTCGAAATGTCTGGGTGGTCTGTCCATACCACTACCTGGGAAGCTTTCCGTTCCAGATTTCTGGACCAGTACTACCCGCGATCCTTTTGCGCGGCGCGGGAGGCGGAATTCCTGCGGCTGGAACAGGGTGACATGTCTGTTGCAGACTACGAGCAAACTTTCGGGAAACTTTCCCGGTTCGCTGCTACATTCGTAAGCACGGAGGAGGACAAATGCCAGCGGTTTGAGCTTGGACTCCGAGGGGAGATCCGGGCCAGTGTGACTGCTACCACTCATGCTTCTCTGAGAGATATGGTCGACGCAGCGGTGCGTGTTGAGGCCAGTCTGGCGGCACACCAATCACGACAACCTTCGGGGGAGGGGCGACGTCAGGATCGCCCACATCATGGGCCATCGGGCCGTAAGAACAACAGGGGAGGGAGCTACAGGGGAGCACCCTCATCCTTCAAGGGTCGTGGCTGGTCGGGTCGACGTGGAGGCTCTCAGGGCAGAGGATCTGGACACAACTCTGGGCAGCGCTCATCTTGGAGCGGTGCATTTGGTGGGCATTCGGACAGGCCAAGGCCAGTAACTTGTTTTGCTTGCGGAGAGGAGGGCCACTATGCCTGTGATTGTCCGCAGTTGTCCAAGAACAACGACGCTGGGGGCTCGAGTGTGGTGCAGAGCACGGCTTCCCACACTAATCGAGGTCGCGGTCAGGGAGGTGACCGTGGTGCTGGACGTGGCGCACGCAGGCACGGACGGAACGGAGGGCCGAGGGCCCAAGTGTTTGCAATGACCCAGCAGCAGGCGAGGACTGCTCCAGGCGTGGTCACAGGTACACTACATATCTTTAACCTTCTTGTACGTGTATTGATGGATGCGGGGACTACACATTCTTTTATTTCGAAAAGTTGTGCTGGTATGCTTGATTGTGTGGTATCAGCCTTAGATTGCGAAATGGGTGTTGGCACCCCGATGGGTATCGTGTACCTTGTGAATCAGGTGATTCGAAGGTGCCCGGTAAGAATTGAGGATGTGGATTTACCAGCAGACTTAATTATTCTGGATATACACGACTTCGATATAATCCTAGGGATGGATTGGCTGTCGGAGCACGGATCGCTCATCGACTGCTGTAGCAAGCAAGTGATTTTGCGGAGCCCGGGTTTGCCGGAAGTTATCTTTCAGGGGGAACGTGATGGTTCGCCTCCTGAAGTGATTTCGTCACTTACTGCTACCAAACTTCTACGGAAGGGATGCCAGGGTTATCTGGCGCATGTCGTGTCGGAACGGGTCGATACTCCGGTTATCGACGAAATACCGGTGGTCTGTGAGTTTCCGGATGTATTCCCGGAAGACTTACCTGGATTGCCACCATCGCGGGAGATTAAGTTTACTATTGAACTACTCCCGGGTACCCGACCTATATCCCAGGCACCATACCGGATGGCGCCGGCCGAGTTACGAGAACTCAAGACTCAATTGCAGGAGTTGGTAGATTTGGGATATGTCCGACCGAGTACTTCACTGTGGGGAGCACCGGTGTTGTTCGTAAAGAAGAAGGAAGGAAGTCTCCGTTTATGTATTGACTATCGACAACTCAACAAGGTGACGCTGAGGAATCAGTATCCTCTACCCAGGATCGATGACCTTTTCGACCAGTTGCGGGGAGCTCAGTGCTTCTCGAAAATTGATTTGCGGTCTGGGTATCACCAACTGAGGATTTCGGAGGAGGATATTCCGAAAACTGCTTTTCGAACCCGTTACGGGCACTACGAGTTCCTTGTTATGCCATTTGGTTTGACGAATGCTCCAGCAGCATTCATGGATCTGATGAACCGGGTCTTCCGACCCTACCTGGATAAGTTCGTGATTGTGTTCATCGATGATATTTTGGTATACTCGAGGAGTGCCCGTGCACATGAAGAACATCTACGGTTGGTCTTGGAGAGACTGAGACAAGAACAATTATACGCCAAGCTGAGCAAGTGTCAGTTTTGGCTGAGCAGTATTGGTTTTCTGGGACACGTGATATCGACCGATGGGATTTGCGTGGATCCCCAGAAAACAGAAGCGGTGACCAACTGGGCTAAACCGACAACAGTGACCGAGGTGCGGAGTTTCGTCGGATTAGCAGGTTACTACCGGAGATTCGTTGAGGGCTTCTCCAAAATTGCTGCACCATTGACTCGTTTGACTCGGAAGGGAGTAAAGTTTATCTGGGACGAGCAGTGCGATCGGAGCTTTCAAGAGTTGAAAGATCGATTGACCACTGCACCTGTCCTTGCATTGCCGGATGACAGTGGAGAGTTTGTGGTTTTCAGTGACGCTTCACTGCAAGGGTTGGGCTGCGTGTTGATGCAAACTGGAAAGGTTATCGCCTATGCATCCCGGCAGCTGAAGACTCATGAGTTGAACTACCCTACCCATGATTTGGAGTTGGCGGCGGTGGTTCATGCTCTCAAGATCTGGAGACATTATCTGTTCGGCGCAACGTGTCGGATATACACCGACCACCAGAGTCTTAAATACTTATTCACTCAGAAGGAGCTTAACATGAGACAACGGAGATGGTTGGAGCTGCTGAAGGACTATGACTGTACAATCGAGTACCATCCGGGTAAGGACAATGTGGTGGCTGATGCACTCAGCAGGAAGTCAGCAGGATCCGTTGCACACCTAGGGATGGTGTATCTTCCCTTGCTAGTGGAACTCCGGAAGGCGGGAGTTATTTTGGGTACGGATGCGCATGGAGCTTTGTTGGCCAGCTTCCATGTACGACCAGTACTGATTGATCGGATCATCGAGGCACAACTTCAGGATCCGATACTCTGTATTTACAGAATTGAGGTCGATGCGGAGGGGAGACAGGATTTTACCATCCGGGACGATGGAGCACTTGTGAAATTGGGCCGTTTGTGCGTACCTGCAGTGGCAGAGTTACGGGCCGAGATACTTGAGGAGGCCCACAGTTCGGCCTATGCTATGCATCCGGGAGGTACAAAGATGTACCGTACCCTCCGGAACCATTATTGGTGGCCAGGAATGAAGAAGGATATTGCCAAGTTCGTAAGCAAATGCTTAACCTGTCAGCAGGTTAAGGCGGAACGGCAGAGACCGTATGGGGCTATGCAGCCACTTCCGATTCCTGAGTGGAAGTGGGATCACATCACCATGGACTTCGTCTTTAAGTTACCGAGGACTCAGAGCGGAGTGGACGGAGTATGCGTGATCGTGGATCGGTTAACCAAATCAGCCCATTTTCTGCCAGTTCAGGAAACCTATAAACCTAACCGACTGGCTCAGTTGTTTGTGAAGGAAATCATACGACTTCATGGTACGCCGGAATCGATCGTGTCCGATCGTGATCCGCGTTTTACTTCCAGGTTCTGGCGGAGTTTGCAAGCTACTCTGGGAACAACCCTACGTTTCAGTACTGCTTTCCATCCTCAGACCGATGGACAGTCTGAAAGAACCATTCAGACCCTGGAGGACATGATGAGGTCATGTGTACTGCAGTTTCAGGACTCTTGGGATACTCATTTGCCATTGATGGAATTCGCTTACAACAACAGCTATCAGGCAAGCATCGGGATGGCACCTTATGAGGCACTGTATGGTCGACAGTGCAGGACACCTATCTGCTGGACGGAGATAGGAGAGCGAGCGGCTTTAGGGCCGGAGATGATGGACTTAACCATGGAAACTGTTCGCGTGATCAAGGAGAGATTGAAGGTGGCATAGGATCGCCAGAAAAGTTATGCCGATCGACGGATTCGAGACTTGGAGTTTGAAGTGGGAGATTTTGTCTTCCTGAAGTTGTCTCCGTGGAAAGGGATTATCCGTTTTGGCCGACGGGGGAAACTGAGTCCGCGTTTTATCGGACCATATGAGATCGTGGAGAGAATTGGCAGAGTTGCATACAGATTGGCGCTACCTCCAGAACTATCTAGAGTGCACGATGTTTTCCACGCATCGATGTTACGGATGTACGTACGTGATGCTTCTCATGTACTTGGGGAACAACCTGTCGAACTACGGGAGGATTTGAGCTTTGAAGAACAACCAGTACAGATCTTGGATCGGAAGGACAAGGTACTACGTCGGAAGACGATCCCTCTCGTGAAGATTCTCTGGAGAATCCAGAATGTGGAAGAAGCCACATGGGAGCCTGAGGCTCAGATGCGAGAACATTTTCCTCATTTGTTTCTTTGAAATTTCGGGACGAAATTTCTTAAGGGGGGAAGGTTGTAACACCCCAGAAATTCGAGGATTTCAATATTGTAATTTAATGTGTGATTTGACGCTTTTACCCTTGTTTTGGGTATGGTCAAATGTTGACTTTTTGATTGATGAACTAAATGAACTTTGACCTATGACCGTGACGTATTTCGGGACGTCACGAGTTCATAGACAGGTGGCACGTCCAATTCGGACGATCAGGGTAAAAGTTATGACTATCGGAAGTTCAGGGGTATTACCGTAAATAG
This sequence comes from Prinsepia uniflora, assembly GCA_032719365.1. NCBI lineage: Eukaryota > Viridiplantae > Streptophyta > Magnoliopsida > Rosales > Rosaceae > Prinsepia > Prinsepia uniflora. The sequence continues at coordinate 8,536,078 of CM064867.1, read as the reverse complement.
GACTCTCGGGGGAAAATGTTGACTTTTCTTTTGACAACTAATTTTCAGTTGACTCAAGGACCGTTGGGTAGGCCTCGACGTCCTGAGTCCGTAGACAGGCGGCACGCCGAAATCGGACTTCGTACGAGGAAGTTATGGTCAGAAACGTGAATTCGGGAAGTTCGTGTCTCGGTTTTCGTGTCGAATATTATATTCAGGAAATCTGATTGGAGGACACCTGGTGAGTGACAAGTGTCACTCACCCATTGGCTAGATTGGATCAGATCCACTATTGGATTAATTAACATTTAAATCAGCTTTAAATTCCAGCCCTTGGATTGAAAACCCCTGATCTAATCTGAGCCCTTGATCTAATCATAGAGATCAAATCTGGGCCGTCCGTTTCCTTCCCTCCATTTCTTTATATTTCCTACCCGAATCGCACACTCTGTCCATTTCGATCAAGCATCCCAGCTAATCACCCACTCACTGTGTCTGCGTGTTGGGGGACTCCCTGGTGAGGCTGAGCGACGGTAGTGATCACGGCGGAGGACGGCGGCGAGGAAGGAAGCAGGGGAAACCGTGATGGTTTCAAACCCTGTTTTTGGTAAACCCATTTCCCGCGTTTTGATTTGTCCTTATTGAATCCTAATAGACTCTAGGAACTGCCAGGGACTTACTGGAATTGAACTCGTGGCCGGAGGAGCTCTGGGCGGTGACTAAACGGCGACGGAAACCGGTTCTGTTCTTCGAGGTAAGCCCTCGATCCTGTCTGTTTTTCTCGATTTTGATTCCATAGAACCCTTTCTGGGATTGAGACGAGCACCTAGGAACAAACTAGGACTGAAATGATGGAGAAATGAAGAAATGGCAACCGGGTCATGATCGCGGGTCTGATCGACCCGAGTTGCAGGTATTCGGGTCAACCCGTCTGAGGACAGCGGTGATGACGTGGCACCCTGTCAGTCTGTCAGGTGAGGTGGACCAATCGTGAGCCGACACGTGTCACATGTCAGTGCACAGTCAGCACTGACATGTCAGTGACGTGGACCAGTCAGGGACTGCCACGTGTCACTGACATGTCAGTGACGTGGACCAGTGCCGTGCTGACACGTGGCACATGTCAGATCTGACACGTGGCCTGACAGATCAGCGAGGTGGACCAATCGGAAGTTGACACGTGGCACTTGTTAGAGTCTGACACGTCAGACCTGACAGCTATCAGACGACGTTAGCATGACGTCATGCTGACGTCAGCAGTGACGTCAGCATGACTGTTCCAGCGTTGACCGCCGCGTTGACCGGCGCGTGGGGGCGCGTGTGAACAGTGTTTCTGGTGGGACCACCACTATTCTTTAGGTTTCGACGATCCGGATCCAACGACGGTGGTTTCGGGTCGATCGGAGATCATTAAGTTGGTCAAATTAAGGTTTATTGCCTTGGGAAGTGTGTTCGGGCGGCTTTCCCGGGCCGGTTTCGGCCTAGGCTTTCATGGTTGAATGTTAGGGGTTTGTATTGACCTTTACGAATACTTTGGACTTGACAGGGATCGTACATTTGTACCAGGACGAGGGTATACGTTCGGTTTCTAGCAGGATTGTACCGTGAGTGGGCCATTTTCTTAAACCCTTGCGTGCATAAATGTCTTCTGGTTTATTATACTTATTCACATGCTAAAACAATAATGGTTTTGATGATATGGAAAATATGGTTATGGCACGTTTCACGGTATTTGGGCTTGAGACCCGTCTGATGAAACTTAACGATTGGTTCGGATGTTAACTATGTATATATATATGCCTTGCATGTGGATATCAATAAAATGCATTTGTTACTGCACTGTATAGATCCTTCCATATTATATTGTCTCCTCCGGATGAGGTACCCCGGAGAGGTCACGGACGTCTAGAACGTCCAGCGTCTATGACGCTAAGCATCGGGGATGCTGTACCCGAACGGGGTTCGGGGATTGAACTCGGAATTGAGACCCGAGTGGCACGCGTAGCCTTGTGATTGTGACCTTATTGGACGTCAGGGACGTCAGACATCGGGGATGTCGGGATTGGAGTGTATAGTGCAGCAACTAAAATTATGGTTATGGTTTTATTACATGCCTTATGGTTCATATTATATGGTTTATGATTTTGTATTGTGTTGCACGCATGTTTGGAAAACGGAGGGGTAAATTATATGTTTTACTTATCAAACGATTTTGTGAACTTGAGTTTCGGTCCACTCACCTTTAATGTTTTTGATAACCCCTCCAGGTCGGGAAACTGAGGTAGAGGAGGAACCAGAGGCTGAGGCATAGATCTACTTCTGCGTACCTGAACCCCTGCTGGGCGGTGTACCCGCAGGTTTACTTTAGAGTCGTGCTCGCAAATTTGTAATTTTGGATTTCATCCCTTGTCTGACATTCGTTTAATTCGGATTTGATGTATGACTTTAATTTGGTTATTTATGCATTTAAATGTTTTGAGGATAAAATTGGTATGAATTATTGGGTGTCAGACGGGAGCAGGGCACGTCCCCTTGTGGTCCCTGTGGGATCGGGGCGGGTCCTGTCATAACGTGACTATATGAGATTGGATATGGAAATGAGTTGGAAATGAGTCCCGTGGTTTTATTGAGACTTGTGATTTATAAACATTTGTGCCCATACATATTTACTCATGACTTCTGATATGCATGCATGTTTGTGAAACTGGAGGGTAGGAATGTATTTTGATAAATGTATTTCTAAAACTTTCTTTTGTCCACTTACACCTTTTCTGTTTTATTGACCCTCTAGATCATGGCGCGATGATCGAGGCTATTCGAGAGGTAGAGGTATGAGTGGGCACATGTGCGGTTGTCCCTTGTTTGACAAGTGCTGAGAGTAATTTCGGAACTTCAGTTGACTTGTTAGATGGGAGCAAGACCGGGCACGGTTATCTATGTCCTTTGGGGACGGGTCTTGTCATATCCGACCTTTGTTTTCGGCATATTACCTATCTACGGACTCAAGAGTTTGAGACCTTCGTAACAATATTCACAAAATATCTAGAAAATGTTCAAATAAAAAAGTCAACTTTTGGCCATTAGGGATAAAATGGTCAATTCTTTTTTTTCTTGAATTTTCTGGGTGTTATAATCTACCCTCCTTAACAAAAAAAATTCCCCTCAAAATTTCAACACTAGTCTCTTCTTATTTTCACACTCCAATTGGACAACTGAGTTGCTCAAAATCAACTCACCAATATCTTCTTTCTACTACGTCACTTCGTAAGTACTTTCGGGATCTCGTGTAGCCTTAACTAGCTCATATAAGCAATCTTATACGAGGGACTTTTCCAAGCACATAAAAAATATCAACATTTTTTTATCTTTTCAGCTCATAACTAGGATCAATTCACTTAATAACTTAAAACCCAATCCTATCACACAAAGACACAACGCATAGGCCTTCACTACAAACATTATCCAAAAACAACACTAATACACCATCCAGACAATTCTTCAGGGGTATCTATACTACCGATAGTCACTAGGGAACTGGAGCCCTACTCGACTTCTGAATGTAACCTCACTCAGGAACTGGAGCCCTATTCGACGTCAGAGTGAGAAATCACTTAATAACTGGAGCTCAGCTCGATGCTTGAGTCATCACAATACTAGTCTCAGGAACTAGAGCCAACTCAATGTATGGGACTAGCTATCACCATACTGATTTCAGGAACTGGATTTCAGCTCGACGTTTGAGACTAACCACCTCTACCGACTCAAGTAAGGGGCCCAACCTAACGTTTGAGTCGTCACCACATTGCCAATCTCAGGAAAAAAGTCTTAACTCGAAGTCTGAGATTGTCCACCACACAGAAAATGATATAAGTCCATGAACACAATAATACCATATCGAGAAACATATATAGTATAAATTTATCAAAACCCAATTCATATTTACAACATATATTCATAACCAGATTATGTCAAAATTCAAGTCAAAGCCCAATATACATTTCATACTTCCTCATAAAACCTGCACACATATAACTTTTTAAACAGAAAATCGACAACTCGAACCACGAATATTGAGAAACCACATACTTTCAGCATATTCTAATTCCATGAAATTATATACTCATAATACATACCATTTTCACAGACCAAATCCTCGTTTCAAAAATCGGGCCTAAGCCCAAAAGTACATTTTACACCGTACCTCGTAAAACATACACAAATAACATTTACCACGAAAATCATACCTAATCATAACAATCCCACATTGAAAATATTTCCATCACGATTACCAAGAAACACATTTTAACCTAGGCCTCGTCATTGGGCCGGGTCGGGCAAGCCCGGCCCAAAATTTTTGGGCTTGGGCCGGGCAAGGCCAGGCCTATTTCATAATTTAAAAAATACCGGACCGGGTCGAGCGGGCTTGATCATAAATATGAAAACCCATGCCCTTTGTCGGGCCGGGTTTAGGTCGGGCTTTTATCGGGCTTTACGGGTCGGGCCTACTAAGCCCACTTGGGCCGGGCCTACTAAGCCCATTTGTACCTACCTAATTGTAAAAAAAAAAAATGAGTTGAGTTTAAATATTATTATCGAATATTGAAATAAGCTAAGGAGGGGTACCATTGGATTTTGAGAATTGACTTAAATTTTCGACCATAAAGCCGAGATAAGATAAGCAGGTCGCTAAGAAAGTCACAGACCTAGTGAGTTTTTTTGAATTTAGGGTTAGGGTTTGGTTTGGGCATTGGGCTTTTACATGACACTAGGTTGAGATTTGGTTGGAGTTTTGGATTTTGGCTATAATAGTAGTAGCAAAATTGGATTGGGTATCAATTCTTAATTTATAATTATTTTATATTTTCGGGCTTATGGGTCGGGTTTACCTAGGCGAGTCGGGTTGGGCTTACCGGGCTTTATCGGGCTCGGGCCTATCGGGCCTAGCGGGCTTGAATACTCTAAGCCCAAGTCCAGCCCGTCAACATGCGGGCCGGGCCGGCCCACGACCCATATCGAGCTGGGTCGGGCTTTTTGTCATCGGGCCTATCGGGTACCCATAAGCCCGTGGGCTTCTGGGCCAAATGATGAGGGTTATTTTAACCATACTCAACCCAAACCCACAATTTAAACATAATCTAAAACATAGTCTAAAGAAAATCTCGCAAAACATACGATCAATAATTTTTTTAAAATTGTCAAAAAGCGCAAAAAATCATTCTCAACCAATCCAAAATCAGGTAATAATATGGACTCATATTTTCAATTCAAACCAAATTCATCGGACACCTGTTTATAAATCTCATAAAACGTGTATTTCAAATAATTCTATAAAATCATCAAAAACTATTAAAACATAATCAAACCATGGCAAATAATTAAAATATGTTATTTATTATTTTGTACCCATGCTTTGATACCAAGTTTCAGGACCCGTCCCTAATTTCTTTGAGACTCAGACTAGTCCCGCTCTCGTCTAACAGTTCTTGTTAAACAAGGGATGTCTTCATTAATGACCAAAGATATATCATGTCATCATGTCATCATCAATATGTCATCCTCATTTTATCATCAACAATAATTACATCATCATTGTATCATATTATCCTCATCATTGATTCATCATGTCATCAGGAATATGGTAATCAAATTCCTAATAATTCATCTTGGTTTATCCTTACTCTAATTATATTTCAATTAGCTAGAAGCATATGTATGTATTTATATTTAGAAAAACATTTACATAACAACCAAAACATAATTCCTTGTAAACAACCAATTACATAATAGCTAAATCAATCTTTCCTTTTCTCACTTTCATAAATTTACCTCTCATCATAATTCTCATCAATTAATGCTTAAATATGATCATAGGCTTCTCATGAGAGAAGTTCTTAATACTACATATATATATATATATATATATAACAATCCTTAATAATACAATTAGATACATTACATTCTTTAGCCAATTCCTCTACATATTTATTTTTCCCAATTCATCAGAATTCAACCCTAAGATCCATTAATATCCAAATATAATTAAAACCAAAATCCTTATTTTTCCCCAACATTAATTTGGAAATTAAAGTATAAGTATAGAAATTTTGACCGTTAAAACTATACTAAAACGATATCTAAATAACAACATTAAACTAAGCATACAAAGAGGAACACTTTTCATGTTGATCAGACGGTTAAAGGAGGTCGCACACGTCGTCATGCGCCACCATAAGTTTCTGCATGTGGGCTTCACATGCGTCACAATCACCAGCAACCTCCAGCCGGGGTTGCAACTCTGGTCGGCTGACCTGGTGATTAGACCGAGTCGTATTTTTTCTCGATTCTCAACGGTTTTCCTCTCGATTACGTCCAAACTACTAGTGACACGACCCATCCTAATCCCCCCGGGATTAACGCGGGATGTGTCATACTCCCGTCTAACCCACATGTAACACGAAGATCTAGACAAGGGATAACCCAACCTTAGCCTAGTCAGGGCTTCCAGAGTACGCCAGGATTAGTGGGGAAGTATGATGTCTCAGTCTCATCAAGAACCCGCATCCGCGATCAACCTGAATGGCATTAAAAACTAGAAAAACTTTGAGTGGAAGAAAATAAGTAATTTAATAAAATTCATTTCATAAAAGACATTTATGTCATTCACTTAAAACCATACATGCATACGGAAACCATTTAATTCAATCAAATCAAATATAATAAATCCATTTATAAACCAAAGTCATTTCCTTCCTCAAATCATTAGGGTCGTAGCCCAAAACCATAAAACCAATCGTATGGGAACTCAGCCCAAAACCGTAAATCAAAATCATGTGGGCCACCGCCCAAATCCATTATTAAACACATAAATCCAAATCCATACATCTAGTGAATCCAAAAATACATAAATCCAATGAAACATATTTATACCAATCCTTGGCATCCTAGTTGCCTGGCGTCCAAGACGTCATGTCACGGTCTAAGCTACGCGTGCTACCCGGGGTCTAAACCCGAGTCAATCTCTGACATCCCAGATGTCTGACGTCCTAGACGTCTAGCAATCCTACTCTTGAGTTACTATACGGTCTGGTCGCTCCATGCAGTGACCCTTCACAGGCAATGCGCTGTGACTACTTCAGTGTCTCAAACGACCGAGTAGACAATCCACATATATAAGGATGGTATATGGAAAACATTTCATAAATCCTTTCAAAACCTTTCAAATGGACCTATACCCGGGATTTCCATAAAACCATCTTAAATCCGTAAATCCAAATCTATTTAGGGTCTCCGAACCCGAAATCACATTTATAAACCACAATTGGGATTCATGCCTGATATCATAACCAACTAGGACTCTGACCCGATCAAGTAATCCAAATAGGTCTCCAGCCCGATATCTCATTAAATTAAATGGACTTCAAGTCCGATAGTTTCCAAACCAAATGGGTCTCATGCCCGATTCCATATTTCCAAATCCAAAACTATTCCATTCAATCCTCGTAGAAATACCAACACGTATAAACATAGTAAAAACCCATGATAACACCCAAACTACGCATTAAATTAAACACGTAATTTGAGTATTATGCAATTTAAACCCTTTTTGTGTAGTTGTAGTATTGGTAAATAGGGAACGTTCATAACCGGGAAAATTAGGGAACATTAATAATATGTTAGTGAGAAAGAATAATGAATAAAAGAATAATGAATTAAATAATTAAATAATTAAATAATTAAATAATAAAGAATTAAAGAATAAATGAATTAAAGAATAAAAGAATTAATGAATTAATGAAATAAAGAATAAAAGAATAAAGAATTAAATGGGGGGTTTGAAAAGATTGAAATCATAGAATAAAGAAAACAAGTAAAAATAATTAAGAACTTAAATCTATTCTACTTTAACTTTTGTACAAGTGAACTTTCTTCAAACAAATATTTTTACCAACACTCTAACATCATGCTCATATTGAACCAATCACGAAATCCTACCTTAATCATCTCGAATACATGCATACATTTTTCATATTATAAATGCACTGAACAACGGATTATTACCTACAATATGATCCACTTTAAGTTTGTGATTTCAATATTCGTCAAATATTTAAATATCTTCAACCTTATTCTATGTGCACCGAACAACGGTTATAAACACTTAGCGTTAAATTGAAGGTTAAGCGCTAAAACGTATGAAGTAAATGAAATTCAAAAAGTAAACACATATGGAGATTGTTTTCACATTTACAAATGTTAGAAAGAAAATATCATCACATGTATTGAATTATAAGTAAACCGAAGCAATAACAAGAATTTAAATAAATGGAATAAAGTTACACTTTCGGATTCGGAACCCAAGAACAGCTTGTGATTCCGAAAGTGGATGGAAATAATGGAATGTTATTCATAAAATTCTCTGAACGGCAGAAGGAACCTTATGAAGATGGAGAATAAAACATAAAAATTCAGATTTAAATTCTATAATTATTTCGGAAATACTCGGCCTAGGTATTTATTAAGGAAAACATAAAAATGTGTTTAAAAGATCTCAAAAAAAAAACACAAGAACAAAGTAAAGAAGAAATGAAATTAAGAAATAACATAAAAATAACATAAATTAAGAACAATAATTAAAAGAAAACTAATTAATAAGAAAATCTACAAGAAGTTAAAATGGTCCCCAAAAATAAAGAACAAAAAGAAAGAAGATGAACTTAAATGAAGAGTGAAAGAGAGAAAAATAGAACCTAAACTACTAAAAAGAGAACCAAAATTGGGACAATTAGGGACTTGAAATGACCTCCCTATTTATGGAGGGAGTGCCAAAATCCTAAAAAAATACAAAAATAAAATATAAAAATATAATGATGAACAATGATAATTAATGATGATTTTAAGGATGGTTTGGTGCTGGAAATTCAGAAAAATGACTGAAAAACTACTGCAAAGGGAGCAATTGAAGGGTTGGTGAGAAGCTGCAGAAAATGAAAGGCTGATTTTGGTGGACTGTAGCAGCAGGTAGCAGGTGAGAGACGATGGTAGGCAGCTGACAAGCGTACGGTAAGTCAGCGCACACGCGCTAAAGTTGACACTCCTGTTCAGTATGCGCGCGCCGAAGGCTGTGAATGGGACTCGTCAACCGTTTGTCGACGGCTCTGATGGGCTGGGGGAAGGACTGTGACATGGGCCTAGTCGCAGGTGAGCTTGCTGGGCCGGAATTGCAGGTCTTCTGGGCTCGTGTTATTGGGTTTTTGGGCTGAACAAAAGAAATAGATTTGGGCTTTTAGCAACTGAATTAATTTAAATTATAAATTAATTAATATTATCACCGAATTTCGTCTATAATTTCCTCGTTATAATTCCAATCGGGACGATTCTCTTTCGCCAAAACGCTCCAAAATACAAACTTTATTTATTCATACAAAAATATCACAAAATATATTATTTTATCTAATTATTTACTATTTTAATATTAAAAGTCAAGTATAAAGGGTATAAAATAATATAAAATAATACTTATTTAATGACCTATCAAGCCATAACCTCGAAATACGTGCAAACACGTAAATCATAAATATCACAATCATAATCATAGAAATCACATATATAAAACATTTATGCATGCATCATATTTATAAACCAAAGGTCCACTCACGGACCGTCCTAATTGCTACCTCGATAAGCATGCAATAAGCCTCCCTGGGCTAAATCACCATCTCCAGAACTTCTGGAACTGTCCAAATCACACCAATGGTTACTAACAGACTCAATAAGGTCATACCTAAGACCTATGAACAGTACCAGCCCCGGAACGCATGGCGAACAAGCTTTCCGAGGCTAAAATGTCGAGTTGACTAATCTAACGATCTCTGATCGACCCGAAACCACCACCAATGGATCTGGATCGCCGAAACCTTTAAAATGACACTAGTCCCACCTCAAGATTCATGCTCACACTCCCCACACGAGTCGTCAACAAGTCAACTGCTGACATCGGAAAAGTTAATGCTGACGTCAGCGGTCAACGGTCAATGCTGACAGGTTCTAACAGTGCCACGTGTCAAGCCCTCATTGGTCCCTGTCTGACACCTGTTAGTCTGACATGATGATGTCATCCTAATTACATCATCGTTGATGTCACTGTGTCTTCAACTTTCATTCGGGTCTGCAATTCGGGTCGCACAGACCCGCAGACTCGACCCGACTCCAAATCCTTCGATTCTTAACCAAACTCGATCCTGTTTCTTCCTATAGCTTCCTCTAACCTTCCCTAATCAATATATGGACTCCAAACAATGAAATCGAACCTAGATTTTACCTTTGAACTCATGAACAGTACGACCAACTTCCATTTTTCGTTCCCAGATGATTCCGGCCAGCGCTGCCATCAAATGCAAGGTCCCTGAGCTCGTCTCACTCACCAGTGCCTCGTCCAAACCACCAAATTGATCAATAAACATTAAAACATGTTTTCCCAATTTTTGGTTCAAAACAGGGCTTACGGGTTCGGTTTCCTTACCTCGTCGTTGCAATCACCGTCGTGGCCACCGTCATGATCGTCTCAGCATCCTTTCTCACTTCCATTCACATCCCAGTCACATCAGATGAGATTTAAGGGGTGTTTGTGTGGGTTGGGTTGCACAGGTTATGAGTTCCACGACTAAGGGAATGAGAAACAGAGAAGATGAATGAATGATGAAGATAAGGACCCAAATTATTGGGTTCTGGGCCTATCAGATGGGTGACAGTTATCACTCATCTAATGGGTCCAACCTAGATATTTTCCAATCTAATCATGCCACGTGTCAGAAATTCTCGATTTACATGAATATTACTTATTTTCGTTCTAGACCCATAAATTTCCCGTTGAACGTCTGATTTCGATGTGCCGCCTGTCAACAGACTCGTAACGTCCCGATCTACGTAACAGTTCTCGGTCCTCGTGCATTCGATCACTCGGGTAAAAAGTCAACATTGTATCCATTCCTAGGGGCAAATCGGTCATTTTACACTGTTCGTCCCAATTTCTTCGACTAATCCCGGATTAGTCACGATAATTTCTAATTAATTAATAAATTAATCCCGTAATTTGGGATAGGTTGTTACAACTCAAAACTCATCCAATGAGAAATCTATGATCACAAACTACATTTTTTTTAAAAGCTAAAAACCAACAATTTTTACCTTGATTTTTCGGCCAATTTTCCCAGCTTCGTACTGGACTGTTCATTGCATCCATATTCCTTTTTCTCACTCCAAAATGATCCTAGGAACTCGCTTAACATCGTAGGTTCCTCAAATAACCACTACAAGGCTGTAGAACATTGTGACAATCCACGACAAATCTCAAACTCACAGGTTTTGGGTTCTGGATTTCTTCCAGGCTTGCAACCTACCCCTCTCAACTAATTTTATGACTACTCTCCCTTCCACTCTCCCTTTTCTTCCCCTGATTTTTCATCTTAGACTCACTCGATCCTCACGGGTTTATGCTTTGACAGTTTCTCATCATTCGACCCATACCACTCGAACTCCATCCTCACACACTCACAATATATATGTACAAACAGGTCGGTGGACAATTTTGGGAGGGAGATTACTATACCCCTCTAGAGACACATGTCAACATTTCAATGATTCACATGTGCTACTGTAAAATTAATAAGTTACCCCTTATAACCAAAATACCCATACTTTATTTATACTCAAGAATCCAAGGTCTTCTTAAAGATATTCAAGAAATATCTAGAAAATATCCATATTAAAAAGTCAACTTTTGACAATTAAGGACAAAAAGGTCATTTCTTACTTTCTCGAATTTTTGGGGTGTTATATAGACTCTTTACGCACAAGAAATTTATCAAGCTATTTGAATTCATCGTAAAATAATGTACAGTTGTTCTTACATACATGGATCTTGACATATCCTAAATTGAGAACCTTTAACAAATTTTTCGAGTTATAATGATCTTTAGGGAGAGAGATTCCTTTAGGGAGCATTCAAATGATGATGTCCATCATGAGATCAACTGCTCCTTGAACCGAAAAAACATTTGCAATCTGGATACAATTCACGCTGAGTTTCTTTCAACATTCTTTTGCAATAGAGTTCAGAATCTACGAGTTTAAATATGGAGGCCTCACCGTCCATATCATTGAATGCAGGAGGAAAGCAACTGTTAATATCACAATGACTTGATCATCATCAAATTGCTCATCCAAAATACTTTCTTCTACTTGGGACCTGGGAACTAAAGATATTGATTCAATAAATATTTTTTAGCCGTGATGGATGCAATTAGTATAGTTGGTTATCGTCTCATTTCGATCTAAATGATACCGGACCTCATTCAACAACATCTAACTGTAGTTATTACATTTACGGCACATACAAATTATACTTCTCTCATCAATGCAATGATTACGTGCAAAATCAATGACGCTATCAATCTCATCCATATAATTAGTAGATTTATCAAACAATTGTATCCAACGTCTGTCCATTATACCTGTTTTCACAAAATATAGTCATTGTATGTAATTGAGTTAACATTGTCTCTAATAAAAAGATGCTTGTCTCCTTATGACTCCGATTTTTTCATATCTCATTTGAAAGTGTACATTCTGTGCTGTTCAGTTTGCGACCTACGAGCCAAAGTTTCGATCAATGCAAATTTTGGCATTATCTCCTTACAGTTCCCCAAATGCCCGACATAGATATTATAAAGAAATATATAATATGCATTCAGAGAACATTACCGGGATTCAAACAAACCTAATTTTTCACAATCGAAACATGACCTCATAGATCACAAACTATATAACACATTTGCACACCCCAAACTATCCGAATAAATGAACAATTCAAGAGTCCGTCAATCAAATTGATTCACTGACTCTCAAATAGGTATAATGTTGTTCCTTAAATTGTACGAAGTTAACCCGATTAACTTCCTATAAAATGTTATGAAACATAAACACATTTCACACCATCGAAATATATAAAAACATTATTATCGATAATTTTATAATTTCCTAACATATTTTATAATTTCCTAACATATTTTCTAATTTCTTAATTTCCTAACATATTTTCTAATTTCCTAATTTCCTATCACATTTTCTATTTTCTAATTCATAACATATTTTCTATTTTCATATTTTCTAACAAATCTTCTAATTTCTTACACAATTTCTACACAAATTACCAACAATTTCAACATTTTTTTCACAATAAATACATAATTTCAAAATCTAATTATTTTGAAAGTTAAAGATCAAAAATAAAATTAAGACGTAAACACACATACCTTTTGTATTGAAAGAGAGATGGAGTGATGAGAAGATGAAATGTTGGTGGAGAATTAATTAGTTCGTGAAAGATAGGATTTGAGAGAGAGAGAGAGAGAAAGAGAGAGAGAGAGAGAGAGAGAGAGAGAGAGAGAGATATATATATATATATATATATATATTGAGAGAGAGAGAGAGAGAGAGAGAGAGAGAGAATTAATTAGTTTGTGAAAGATAGGATTTGAGAAGGGGGGGGGGGGGGGGATTGAGTGGAGATGAAGAAGAATGAGTAGCTATGTTAAATGCTGATTGAAGTTTGCTCGACGAAGGTGTTTGTAGGCTAACATTTACTGATCTTTCGCTCAAACTACATGATGACCCGATGATAAGATTTTGTCGGGCATTTTTAGCAAATGTCTTATGTTACACGATGACTCATATCCATTATATTCGTCAATTTTGTAATGATTATCTGACAAACATCATTTGGCGTCGAGTAAGATTCACGAATTTTGGCACGAACAAATTTCATTCCTGCTATGTCTTGACCTGACAGACCCGCCATTTTCGTCGGATAAATGACTAAATGATTTCCTGTTTGGTTGATTTTTTTTCTTAAATAATACTTGGATCTTTACTACTAAGGATGATATATTCTTACTTTTTTATTTGGACCAGTAATATTGCACCCTTTATATAATGTTTTATTCAATTGATTCTAATATTTATTACAACAAATAGACACGTACTTGTCGCCAAATTAATTGAGGTAAGAATGAATTGCATTCTTACTAGTAAGGACCCAAATATTGTACTTTTCCTTTTTGTATAAATAATCTTTATATGATCACTACATAGTGCAACAATTACTATTATATATACATATTAATTAGAGTCGTTCATTTTTTAAATCACCACTTTAACAAGATCGACTTTGAGAAAGAAAAAAAGATAATTAAAAGATGTTTGGCCCATATGTATTATATATAAACGATATTGGTATAATTTAAGATACTCATAATGAGCCATCCATTTAGTTTATGGAAATGAATGGCTAAATGATGAATCACTCTTAAACGACCTACAATTTTGGTTGATTTTTCTACATAAATGATGACTTAGGATTTGAAAGATTCCCAATTCCCAACATATACGAAATATATGAAAATTTTGATAAATCGAAAATAATAGAATGAGATTAATGTGGCACCACCATGAGTGAAATGTAAGTATTATATCCCTCGTTCTTATGCTAAAACTTTCTACAATTGATTGTAGCGTACCCCAGGTATATATTTATTGGCTTATTATTCATTTTGCTCCCCTAATCGGACATTAAGTATCAATTTGCTCCCCGAAACGGATTTAGTTCTAATGTTCTGTCACAACTGCACTTCTAGTAGCACTGTTGCTCCATCCATTACTCCATGTTAGTAACGCTGTCGCTGGTGCTTAAGTAGCAGTCCCTGATTTGTTAGTTATTATTTACCAAAAATTATTAAAATTAAAAATTAAAATAATAAAATTAAAAGGAAGATGAACATATGAGTTTCATTGTTCATCTTCCTTCATATTCGAGGCTAACTCATCCAATTTGCTCAAGCAGATATTCTGCCATCAATTGTTTGACAGACTTTGCAAAGAATGGATAAAAATTGAGAGCCCATTCTGAAACAAACCCTCCTACGAAAATCCACTTCTCCTCCTCATCCAATTTCCTCCATTTCTTCTTCTTTCGTGAATGTTTTAATATAAAAGTTACTGCCATTCATATTGTGAAAATCCGCAATATAGTACGGCTCGATTTCTCAATGCACTGTGACATGAACCAACCTGAGGAAACCTCTCATACTTCTTTAGCCATTTCCCCAAATACCTAAGCAAACTCTTCATCTCTTTCCCATTCAACTTGCTAATCGCTGTCGATAACATCACCTCATTAAAATTCTTCGACGCCAACAGATAATGCAGACAAAGTTCTGCAGAAGAGAACCCATCATAGGCTAACATAAGCAAAACTGCAGCATCTTCTGTCATATCTAGTTCCTTCCTAGAGAATTTTTTATCACAGGCCTTCATCTCTTGGAAACCAGGCGACTGCAGGTATGATTCTCTTTGTTAGCTCAACACGCACACACTAGCTGAAACGGATTGAATCGGGAGTAGCCCGTGACTAGTTTAGGATGATGAATGAACAGATTAAACTCTGTTTTAATTGTTGTTTGGATTGTGAATCAATGATGAATGTGAATGATGATCAGTGCACGATGCAATGCACTCAAAGTGTTTGTAAAAATGCCTAGCACAGGTTTGATGATCACACTCATAATTCTGAGAGAAACTTCATGTATATTTTTTGATTACATTCACAACACTCTGATATGAATCACACAGAGTATATTACATCACTCTCACACTTGAATTCAGTTACACACACACAGCATGACTCAATTCTAGCCACTCACATTAGGACACTTGTCATCTCTAGAATCTAGACTACACCTGTAGACTAACACACACACACACACTGAGAGGATGGATCTGTTATCCACCTCAGCACACACACTCTCTCTGCTTTCTATCTTCCACATGCTACTAACAAAGTCATACCAACTTAGCAGCTTAGTCATCAACACTCCCCTCTAAGCTAGAAGCTGGTTTAACACCTAGAAGTAGTCTTAGTTTCCCAAGTCTGTCTTTAGGTAAAGCTTTTGTGAAGATATCAGCAAGCTGATCTTCAGTCCTGCAATATAACAAAGCGATTTTGTTTTCCTGCAAAGCTTCTCAGATAAAATGATACCTCCTAGAGATGTGTTTTGTCTTCTGATGAAACACAGGATTCTTTGCAATTGCAATGGCCGACATATTGTCACAAAGTAGAGTAGTAGGCTCCCCTTGCTCTTCTCCAAAATCCTTTAGAACAAATCTTAGCCAAATTGCCTGTGTAGTAGCTTCTGCTGCACTGATGTACTCTGCCTCTGCTGTGGACAAAGCAACATTGCTTTGTTTCACAGATGCCCAAGAGAACACCCCATTTCCCATGGTGAAAGCATATCCTGAAGTGCTTCTTGAATCATCTTCAGAACCTCACCAGTCACTGTCACAAAAACCAACCAGAGTAGAGACTTTGCCTTTGACATACTCAATTCCATACGAAATTGTTCCTTGAACATATCTTAGAACCCTCTTTGCTGTTCCAAGCTGCTTGCTTGTTGGACCATGCATATATCTTGACAGCACACTTGCTGCATACATGATATCTGGTCTGGTTGCTGTTAGATACAGCAAACTTCCTACTAGTTTCCTGTAGAGATGCTCATCTGCAGGCTCACTCCCATCATCCTTCTTCAATTTATCTCCTGGAACCAGTGGTGTACTCACTGGTTTACAGTCTTTTAATCCAAATCTCTCAAGTAGTGTGGCTGCATACTTTCTTTGGTGTATGAAGATGCTTCTGTCTGTCTGAATTACACCCATTCCCAGAAAATGATGCAACAACCCCAAATCGGTCATCTCATACTTCCCCATCATTTCAGATTTGAATTCCTGCATCAAAGTCTCATTGGATCCTGTGTAGACAATATCATCTACATAGATTGAGACAATGAGAATCCCTTCATTGCTTGTTGTTTTCACATATAGAGTGGCCTCACTAGCACTCTTGACATAACCACACTGAGATAGAAATGAATCTATCTCACCATACCAAGCCCTAGAAGCCTGCTTCAACCCATACAATGTCTTCTTGAGTCTATACACTTTTCCTTCTTCCTCTTGAACCACGTAGCCTTCAGGTTTTTTAGTGTAGACTTCTTCTTCAAGATTTCCATTTAGGAATGCAGACTTCACATCTAGTTGGTATAACTTCCAAATCTTTTGTGCTGCAAGTGCAATCAGAGTTCTTATTGTGTCCAGTCTTGCTACTGGGGCAAACGTCTCATTAAAGTCAATTCCAGGCTTTTGTGCATACCCTTTTGCAACAAGCCTTTCCTTGTGTTTTTGAACTGATCCATCCAAGTTCAGCTTGGTTTTAGACACCCATTTTACTCCAATAATGGGTTTATCCACTGGTCTGTCAACTAGGTCCTAAGTACCATTCTTGTTGATCATATTGAGTTCAGTTTCCATAGCTGCTTTCCACACTTTATCTTTTGCAGCCTCTTCATAAGTTTCTGGTTCTATGAAACTCATATGACATCGTGCATAAATGTCATCAATACTCCTATATTTCACAGGAGTTTGACTTGAGGACTCAGATCTTGAATGTGTATCTTCAGTCTGTATCTGATTTTCTTGTTCAATCACTGTTGGACCTTCATCTTGAGGGTCAGATACAGAACCACTGAATTCCAGACTGTATCCTGCACCATTTCTCATAAAACTTGATCCTGTAGTACACCTATTTGCATCACTCCAATCCCACTGAGCATTTTCATCAAACACAACACTTCTAGATATAACCATCTTCTCAGTTTGCAAGTTGTACAATCTGTAGCCCTTCTCACAACTTCCATATCCCATGAACACACATTTTGAACTCTTCTCATCCAGCTTCTGTCTAAGCTGGCCAGGGACATGAGCATAGCATAGAGCACCAAACACTCTTAGATGCTTCACTCCTAGTTTCCTCCCACAAAACTTCTCAAATGGTGTTTTCTCAGTAACTGCCTTAGTAGGACATCGATTCTGTAGGTACACTGCTGTGTAAACAGCTTCTCCCCAGAACTTGGAAGGAATCCCCTTAGCATGCATCATGGTCCTGGCCATTTCAACAATGGTCCTGTTCTTCCTTTCAGCCACCCCATTTTGTTGGGGAGAATATGCCACTGTCAGTTGTCTCTTAATGCCACTGAGATCACAAAACTCTTCAAATTCCTTTGAGAGATACTCACCTCCCCTATCACTTCTTATCTGCTTTATCTTATATCCACTTTGCAATTCAACCATTGCTTTGAACTTTTTAAACACATGTAATGCTCCTGACTTGTTCAAGAGAAAATACACCCAACACATTCTTGTGCAATCATCAATAAAGGTCAGAAAATACCTGTTTCCACTTGCAGTTTCTCCTGCATTGGTCCACAAATATCTGTGTGAATCAGATCCAAAGGAATGGTGGCTCTCCATGCTTTCTCCTTGTCAAACATTTCCACATGTTGCTTACCAATCACACATCCTTCACATATTGCACTTCCTTGAGCTGTTAGTCTAGGTAACCCCACAACAAGACTTTTCTGTTGCAAAGTCTTCAGACTAGCATAGTTAAGGTGTCCATAACGTTTGTGCCATAGTTCTGCATCCTCCAGCACCACAATCTTCATTGCTAAAGGATTGATGCTTTCCAAAGTGAGTGGAAAACATCGATTCTTTGTCATACGTACTCTAGCAATCTTATCCTTCATCTCCTTGTCTCCAAATATATCCACTATGCCATCACCAAAAACCAGATAATAGCCATGTTCTAACATCTGTCCCACACTGAGTAGGTTTTCTTCTAGGCCTGGCAGCAACATGACATCTCTGATTTGTCTTTCACCTTGCTTGGTTTGTATGACTAGTGTTCCCTTTCCTGCAGCTCTTACAAGCTCACCATTTCCCATATTCACCTTCACTGTTACATCTCTATCAATGTCTTGATTCCTGTGCAGTCATGTGATTACTGCATGCGCTATCCACATACCACACCTGATCATCTTCTTTCACAGATGCAGCATTGCATGCATAGAACAGGGTCTCTGTGGTTTCTGTCACCTCCTTTGCTAGGTTTACTGTGGCAGACTTTCCTGCTTTGTTTGGTTCAGGACACTCCCTTGACATGTGTCCAAAACGTTGACAATTATAGCATTTCACTTTAGGCACTGATTTGTCCTTGTGCCAGCATTCACCAAAGTGATATCTATCACATGGTTTACAGAACATTCTTTTCCCTGTCTTTTCTCTCCTTGTGAAATTTGAGCTCTGATGATGATGATGAGGTTTCCATGAATTGGATTTCTGATTCCAATTTCTGTTTCCTTTTGAAAACTGATGAGTTGAACCCTGTGATCCATCATTTCTAACACTGATTTGCTTGTTACTCACCGTCAAGCTTGCGAAGGCTTTCTCATCTACACCTGAGTGTCTCTCCTGTCTCTGATCATAAGCTTTTATTGAGGCAACAACATCCTCAACAATAATAGTATCCAGGTCTCTGGTTTCTTCAATGATCGACACAATTGAATCATAAATTTTAGTTAGACTAATCAGAATCTTCTGTGCTATCCTTCTTTCAGAAATGTTTTCACCATAAGTTTTCATTTCATTTATAGTGTCAAAGAGTCTAGACAGATAAGTACTTAACGGTTCATCTTCTTTCATCCGGGTGTATTCAAAGTCGCGTCTAAGGGACTGGAGTTTAACGGCTCTCACCTTCAAATCACCTCTGTATTCTCGTCTTAACATATCCCAGGCACCCTTAGCAGATCCTTCATTCCTGATCTTAGAGAAAATAGAGTCTGCTACTGACATTTGGATCAGTCCCAGAGCCTTGGCATCTCTGATATAATCAGCCCGCATTGGCTGATTCAACATCACTCCTGCTTCATCTCGTTCTTCACTCAAATCAACATCGACATACTCCCATAGATCATGAGCTCGAAGAATCGTCTTCATCTTGATGCTCCAGAACTCGTAATTGCCACCATCGAAGATCGGTGCTCGAAACTCTCCTTCTGCCATGCTTGCTTCACAGAAAACGTCCCAGTGTTCACAGCGATCTCACCGCTTTGATACCATCTTGGAAACCAGGCGACTGCAGGTATGATTCTCTTTGTTAGCTCAACACGCACACACTAGCTGAAACGGATTGAATCGGGAGTAGCCCGTGACTAGTTTAGGATGATGAATGAACAGATTAAACTCTGTTTTAATTGTTGTTTGGATTGTGAATCAATGATGAATGTGAATGATGATCAGTGCACGATGCAATGCACTCAAAGTGTTTGTAAAAATGCCTAGCACAGGTTTGATGATCACACTCATAATTCTGAGAGAAACTTCATGTATATTTTTTGATTACATTCACAACACTCTGATATGAATCACACAGAGTATATTACATCACTCTCACACTTGAATTCAGTTACACACACACAGCATGACTCAATTCTAGCCACTCACATTAGGACACTTGTCATCTCTAGAATCTAGACTACACCTGTAGACTAACACACACACACACACACACACACACACACACACACACACACACACACACACACACACACACACACACACACACACACACACACACTGAGAGGATGGATCTGTTATCCACCTCAGCACACACACTTTCTCTGCTTTCTATCTTCCACGTGCTACTAACAAAGTCATACCAGCTTAGCAGCTTAGTCATCAACATCATCGTGCCAGGCAAGGCCTAGCTCTCCAATTCATTCCTCCCCTACACAATGCTAGAAAACCCATCTTTAGGTGGATCAAGAAAGTATTTCAAGATAAGAAGCAGCTCTGATGACCCGAGATCAGATGCATGCTTAACACAAAGACAAAGCAAGTCTGACCTCGTCTTTGCTACAAGTTTCTGAACCAAAATTCGGATAATAAGAGTTTGGCAAAAGCCCAATTTCAATCAAAGAGCCTACCAACTCCCACATTTCCAACTCTTTTCAGGCATCCAAAGTCAAGTCAGTAACATCCTTGCCCACGAAAGACTCAACGTTCTTAATCAAAGCCCAGGTGTACCCATCATTAGACGAATCAACACCAACCAAAATTCCAACCTTTTTTTCTAATGTTCTCAAGAAAATGATTCAGGGTTGCCAAAAACTCAACCTTGGTGAACTTATTTGGGGTTTTGAGCTTCATTTTAAGATTGGTGAAGAATTTCTTGCCCAATTCGATGAGCTCGGAGTCGATATCTGAAATCTTCCATCCGATAAGGGGGATTGCTATTGACACGGGGTGTAGAAGAAACAGAGGCTATTGGATGAGGAGAAGTGGGTTTTGGGTAGAGGGTTTGTTTTAGGGTGGGCTCTCAATTTTTGTTTATTGTCTGCAAAATTTGTCAAACAATTGATGGAGGAACATTTGTATGAGCAAATGGGATGAGTTAATCTCGAACAGCAATAAAGTCAATCACATAACTATCAGTGAATCAGTGATGACGTTATTAACAGAAAATAACGAATGAAGTAACGATATTACTTAAAGTTTTGAAAAGTAAAGAAATATTTAATATTTAATTAAAGGGTTAAATGAATAAAAGTCATATTTATTTTCCATCACTTTTGGTTGGCTTCAATTGCATTGGCCTTAGCCCTGGGCATGATTCGGTATGGTTTGGTATGGAGGTGATACCGGAACCGTACCAAATAATTTTAACCGGTTCCGTACGGTATGATATTTCTAAATATAAAATTGATATCGTACCGTACCAATTATATTCGGTACGGTTTCGGTTTTGAAGCCAAATTCATAATTTCATTTATTTATTACTTGATTCAATGTCTAAAAGCAACATTTGATAAAATTCAGAAATTAGAACTCTTGTTGGGTAACAAATATTGTTCAAAATGTATAGAAAATTCATAACCCAATCAATTTCAATACATCAACTAAAATTAACAACATTAACTAAAAAACCCTAACAAACAATTAAATTCATCAACTAAAAAACTCTTAAAATTAAATTAAATCTATAAACTAAATTAATATACAACTAAATCTATCAACTAAATTAATATACAATTAAATTCATTATTAGCTATTAGATTATTAGGGGTTTTTTATGGTTGAATTTAATTTAATTTTTAATTAATTAAAAAATTAAAACTGGTTCGATTTCGGTTTGGGACGATATTCCGTAACATCGAAACCTATCCCGTACTGATTTAAATTGGTACGGTATCGATACGGTACCGATCATCCTTTCGGTTTTACTATTCGGTTTTTTTTCGGTTTGGTATGATACGATACGGGATGGTTTTGGTATGTCGGGACAATATGCCCACCCCTAATTGGCATGTTGGATTGCCGACAATTAGTGGTGGGTACCCACTACACGTGATACGAAGTACGTCGGTCGAGAAGCGTGTGGCCTCCGTCTGCCCCAAAAAATTAAAGAAAAAAGTAAAAAAAGAGATGATAACTAAACAAAATGACTGATGTTGATACTGCATCAGAAAAACAAATATAACGTGGCAATAAATGCGTCACTGGCGTTCGTCTGTTGCTCCAAGTTGGATGCAGCTAGCAAGAGCACCAGCACCACTCAATCGCCAATCACGAGCATCCAATCGAGCTCTATAATAGATGGATGGAGGAGCATGAGTACGTATTTTGCAATAAATAACCAAATAAATAAATAATTCTGGTGGCGGTGCATATATCGATCAAAGATGGGTGGTCTTCAATTTAATGCAACAGTATCGGTGTTGTTTATGGTGTTGATGGCGACGATCAGCACAAGCCACTGCATGATGAACAACAAGAGCGGTAGCGGGGTTATTATTGGCCCTATGATCGGCAGCCGGTCTCATAATAATATTGCAGCTGCGACACAGTTGGGCGACTTACTGGAGGATCATATCGATGTTATGGTGGCGGATTCGGAGGAATTTATTAGGAGAAGGATTGCCGGCAATCAGATGTACTTTCTTACTCCGCCCACGATGAAAGCCGGCCAACCGAATCCGATCTGTAGAACGAACAGTAGATACCAACCCTGCGTTGATATGGCGAGAACCGGTGTCAAGATCGATTGTAAAGACCCGCGTAGTAGAGGTTGTAAATAGTGATGGCCAGTTAAGTGGCCGGGCATGAACTTATGATAGATGGATGACAGGTACTCGGAACTCGCTAGCAATTGCATCTGCTTCAAATGACGGAGGTCTGGCGCGCCTCTACATCCTAATAATGTTAATTCACCATTAGCACGTTGTTGTTCTTGTTTTAGACGCCGTTTAAATTCGAGTATAATGCAATAAGGCATTCCAAATTAAGTCGTTTTCGTGATAGGAATCGGGCTAATTTGAGCTATTTCAGTTTGCTTTTTATAATACTAATTTTACACTAAGGAATGTAATTTACGTAAGCCAAGTCCAGGCCGGCCAAGGCTTGTGACTTGAGCCACACTTTAAAAAAGTCTCAGTTTATTTAGTTCATACTTGCAATATAAATAATATGAAAAAAAAATATATCCAAAATAGAACTTTTAAATTGGACTATACACATGCAAATGCAAAAGTTAGAGATCTCAAACAAATTTCCAACTTTTATATTGAACTATGTGCATGGAGATGTTGAAGGCCTCACATAAATTTTATCCGTCTTTCATTTCCTTCCATTTTTATCCATATATTCCGGGTTTAGATTTTAATCCTCTTGTGAATTTATATATCCTAATTTTTAAATAGTTTTTCTATTACTTCTCCTAAAAAATTTTCATCCATTGACAAGGTAATACAAAAGCCTGAATACATGAGAGCCTCGTTAAAACCTTATTATTTATTATGAAAAAGTATAATGACACATTTATTAAGAAAATGATTACTTCATTTTTGTTTTCTTCTCAAATTTTTCATTTTATTTCTGTAAAAATCAATTGACATTCTTCTAAAATTATCAATAAGAAAGTGAAGAACAAGTATCACCAACAAAATTTTACATTCTAAAAGTAAAATTTATAGATAATATTTCAAAATAAATTAATTAAACCATATATATTTATTTATATTTAAATGTTAAAATTAAAAGCCTCATTTGTATTTTTTTTTTCACAGGGCACCATTTGGCTTGTGAAATCTGATCATCACTAGTTTTGATTTATTTGTAATCATTTAATTTAATTTATTTATTTGTATTTTTTCATTAAATGATAAGGCACACCTTTATATATATATATAGAGGCAGACTTTTCTACTACACAAGCTACACAACAAACAGACAATAAAGCCCTACAAAAATTAATTTCCTAACTTGTGAACATAGAATAAATTATTTACTACATCAAATTTTATAGGGGCAGATGGGTAAATTACTTATCTGCATTCATTCTCTATTAATGTTCAAAACTTAGTGCTGCATTTTCTTTCAAGTATGGCCCAATTATTGCATGCTAAAGACTATACCAGTTCAAGTCCACCGCATGTCCAGACAAAAAAATGTTGTATTTGACTGGTTTCAACGAATTTACTCAACAAGCCTGCCGCCTCGGGCCCTAGCAACTGATCGAGAAGAAGAGCCAGAGAAAAGTCGGTCAGAATTTGGAACGGGACTCTATTACATATGAATGCATGCTGCAGGTACGACAAATCCATAGTGCTATTGAAGGAACCTGAAATTATCATAAAATTCTAAAGCCTAACGTCGTCATCTATTGAATTATTAACATATATAATAAGTTGGCAAGCAGCAGCAGGATATTTTTTTATTTTTTTGGTACAACAAAATGTACATCACTCAATCATATTTTCAAAGCAAGCAGATATGGATGAGATGATAAGCCGAGTGGTGTCATGCGAAGTAGCCACATACGACCTTGCATTTAGTGCCACATGTTTTTTCTTTCTTCTTTCTTTCTCATCTATGCTCTATTTCCCTATCACCTTTTGATTTCTTTTTTTATCTTTTTTTCTTATCTTTTAATTTTTAGCTATCATATATAATTATAAAAACTCCTAAAATCCACCTCGAGGCCCTAAATTTTTTTCTTGATAAATAATTTATATGTTAGTACAATTATTGTATAATAGTCATAATTCGTAAATAAACATAATTCTTTACTTAAGCAAACTTGTTTAGAGAATCACAAAGTCCCTAAAACACATTTTTTTTATAGTTAATTTATAGATTTTTAAAGAACAAACGTGGTCGCAAAGTCCCTATACATCTCACTCACTACTCGAAGTTTGATATCCTAGAGGTTTTGGGTCCTTGTATTTAAGAATAGGAGAAGAAAAAAATTAAAGATTCTTACCTTCTCAATTTCATGAAAAATAAAATAATAAATTAAGAATAAAATATTTGAGTTTTATCAAAATATTTTAGTTAGAATTTAACTTATTGTTGAACCCAAAAGATGTAAAAAGGCAAAAACGTCTAATTAAGTTGTTTGACACGGATTACTAACTTATTGTTGGAAAATGAGCCTCAGAAATGTCATCCCTTGACACTCACAAATGCTAAAGTGGATTCCATATATGGTACTAAACAATATATGAGAATTAGTAGATCGTTCTCTTGGAAATAAACCTATGTGTTATAATTGAAATAAGGTAAAATGTTACAAGAAAAAAGAAGGTTTATGCTATTTTGATACATACTCAACAATAACAAGAATAACATCCATTAGAATGTTGATTGTAATAAAATGTTGGCTGCAATTGTTGCTTTACATAATATTGAACTACATCAAATGGATGTTAATGAAAACAACATTTCTAAACAGTGATTTAGAACAGGGTATTTGCATCATGGAACAGCTTGAAGGATTTATTGTTCGTAGACAAGTGAAGAAAGTATGTAAGCTTAGTAAATCTCTATATGGCTTAAAGCAAGCACCGAAGTAATGTCATTTGAAATTTAACAATGCAATGATATCAAATGGATTCAAAACTAATAAGTGAAATAAATGTGCCTCCACAACCAAAGGGTTATATCATTGGATATCTTTATGGGACAACATGTGTATTATTGATAGTAATAACGATATGATTAAATCTACCAAGCGAATTTTGAGCAAATTGTTTGATATAAAATATATGAGGGTTGTATATTTTATTCTAGGAAAGATTTCTAGAACTCCTAATAGATTAATATTGTCTCAATCACATTATATTGAGAAAATACTTACCAAGTTTGGAAACTAAGATAAAAATTCAGTAAAAACTCTACATGAAGGTAATCGTAAATTAAATAAGAATATTAATCTATGCATATTACAATTTGAATATGTATGTTAATTGGAAGTTTGATGTATATCATAAATTACACTCGTCATTACCTGACTTTTTCAGATAATAAATTAAGCACATCTACAAGTAATCCTGAAAGTGACCAATTATAAAAAGCTATAGTCAGAATTCTAATGGTATATTATACCAAGAATTATGAATATTATACAAGATATCCATCGACGTTAGAAAGTCACATTGATGCAAATTGGATATCAATGAAAAAGACTTTAAACTCTATGAGTGCATAATTATGTATTTACTTAGGTGGTATATTAGCCTCTTAGAAATCAACTAAGAAAAATCGCATAGCTATATCCACAATAGAATTTGAATGTATTGCAAGCTGCAGAATAAGCCAAGTAGCTTTATAATTTCTTAAAAGGATACTTCAATTTAGCCAAAGCCTATGCATGCTATATATGTGTACCCTGTGATAACCAATCGGGATTAGGAGGACATAAAATATTATGTATAACAGTAAATACTCTCGACACATAAACCACATACATAATAAAATTAGACAATCGCTCCGAAGTGTCGTCGTTACCAATAGTTCAATGGACCGCTGCTGCATGCCCAGACAAAGGCATTGAATACTTGTCAAATATTCCAGTATACGTCTTGAGTGTTGGTCCACAAAGGCATTGAACACTTGTCAAATATTCCACAGTATACGTCTTGCGTGTTGGTCCACAATCTTTAATAATTCAGCGCATCCAGCCAAAGACTTGGGCATGGAAAAAGCTAGTCTTTGATTGAATCACCTGAAAATGAAAGAAATCGATTTAGGTAGCTCAATAAGTCCACAGTTCAAGTCCAATGTGGCATATGTAGGTGGACTTTTCTACTAAGCCAGACAAACAAAGAGACACACTCAACGTATCACTTTTTTTTTTTGAAATTTTTTTATTGTATTTTTAAAAAGTTATTTTTATTTTTATTTTATTTTTAAAATAAGTAATTATATATTAAAATATTTATTTTTATAAAAATAAGTTTCAAAAGTAATAAACATATTATTTTAAAAATTTATCATTATTTTAAAAATAAATTTTTTAAAAAATATTTTTGTACTATTTCACTTTCAAATAAATTAATTTTTTAAAGAAAAAAAGTAATACCAAATATAGTCTTACAATTCCTAATATACACGCATATTAGTGAGATAGGTATGACATGTATTAGTATTAGTGAGATTGAAGTTTTATATATTATTGAGATTGAAGCTATAAGGATATGAAGTTTTTTGTGTTTGATTTTGGGATTGGATATGAAATTTTATTAATATTATGAAATGAATTTATGAATCTATTTGTGTTTTATAAATTTAGGAAACTTTAGAAAATGTGGAATTTTTTTATATTATTTTGGAACAAGAATTTGAAATTCTATAGAATAAAAATTAGAAATCTAAAAAATGTTTCACGGCGTTCCAAGAATGTTATAGAAAATGTTTTAGAATTTTTTAAAAATGCGATGAACATTTTTTCATAGCATTGCTAAAATGCTATGGAAAAACTATCATAGCATTTTAGAAACTTTTAATGGAAACTTTTCAGTGCTCCAGAAACCCATTATAGCATTTTCAAAAGATAATTACAAAACCCATTCTTTCTCATCTATTCTCTATTTTCCTATCATCTTTTGATTTTCTTTTTATCTTCTTTATTTTATCTTTTGATTTTTAGCTATTATACAAAATAGATAATTATAAAAACTCCTAAAACCCACCTCGAGGAGGCCCTAAATTTTTTTTTCTGTATAATAGTCATAATTCGTAAATAAACATAATTATTTACTTAAGCAAACTCGTTGTGTTTTTTAATAGAGACTTAGAAAATCACCAGTAAAGTCCCTAAAATATATATATTTAATTGATTTATAGATTTTTAAAGAAAAAATGTGGTAGCAAAGTCCCTTTATATCTCACTCACTACTTGAAGTTTGACATCCTAGAGGTTTTGGATCCTTGTATTTAATAATAGGAGAAAAAAATTAATTAAAGATTTCTATCTTCTGGATGAATTTCATCAAAAATAAAATAATAAATTAAGAATAAAATATTTTAGTTAGAATTTAACTTAGTGCCCTTTTTCTTAATTTGAAGTCAATATAATAGGTTGTTTGTGCATGTAAATCTCACATTCTTTTATTTGCTTCATCTTCATCGTTTCTTTTGATATTTTTTATTTTGTCAATCATTCAAATCTAATTTTTATTTAAAGATAATCCTTGCATTCACCCAATTTAAAATTATTTAGCCATTCAGTTATTATCATTGTTAATGCAAGAAAAAGACCAACTTAGACTTGCCTCGCCGAGAACCTTTACTGATCCTCTCGAGGTAGGCAGACCTGCGTAGGAAGAGGGTAAGAGCAAAGGGACACCTATGTGGTGCTGGTCTAACAGTCTTCGGTTCTTAAGTAAGGTTAAGTAGGAAGGGTACTATAGTAATTTAGACAGCGTGAGACCAAGATTGTCATTACCTTTTGGAGGGGGATGCCCTTATATTTATAGTAGCATTGAATGTGTTTGTTGGTGTTTGTCAATGTGGGATAAATATTGTGGCATTTAGGAGCTGACAGGTGTTCTGAGGTGGTCTTGGACAACATTTATGACTTATCAGTGGGTCCAGCCGATTAAATGTTGTCCGCCTGAGAAGAGTCAGCCTGTAGTTGGTTGCAAGGAGACCGATGGGTGGCCAGGCCGTTCTACGGGTTGGCCGATCAGATATGATCTTCCTCGGTCGTCCTGACCTTGCTGGCGTGATCAAGGAGGTGCTTAGGGCCGACCAAACAGATATGGTCGGTTAGCATTGGCTACCTTGAGTTTGGTACGTTTTGGTTGCAAAGGCAGACCATTTCGACCTTCAATCAGGCCGACCAGTTTATATATGAACAATCATAAACATCACGTATTTAGTTTCACCGTATCTTCTCATCTATATATTTGGAGCCTTAATGTCAGATAGTCAAATATTATCAAAATGGATGAATAATTCTTGCATTAAGGATCTTCGAATAAGAACCTACAAAATAGACGGTTAAATTGTAGTCGAATCTTGTAAAATTAATAGGGCCAAACAAATGATTGGTTCCATTATAGCATTCACGGAGCAACCAGTAGTACTTGTTAGCTGGCTTGCTACTATTCTATGCTTTTACATAGCACTTGTGTTTGAAACTGAAATTATCATAAAACTCTAAAGCCTAACGTCTTCATCTATTGAAGAATCTGACACAAGCAGGCAAGCAGGATTTAGTACACCACTAGCCAGTCGATGAGATGGCTAGACAAGTCCATCGATGTTGTCATTGTCAATGAATTTTGTAATTAACCGCCTTTACAGTACACTAGTAAAAAAATTAGCTTTGGTGGCAAAACAAATTTGTCGGCAAAAGTCAAAATTTGCTGGCTAAAATCTACTAAGGCGAAAAATTTTGTCGCCGCGTTCATCAAGAAAACTTCTCTGCGAAAGACCCATCACGACAAAGCTTAAACGTTTGCCACGAAAGAAAATCTTAGACTGCAAATATAGTTGTCGCAAAGGAACTCCTATGGCGGCAAATACATTTGCCAAGACAAATCTTCTATGGTGGCAAACTATCTTTATCGCGATAGGGGTTCTATCGTGACAAAATAGCTTTGCTGCAATAGATGTTCTAGACCGACATGTTGTCTTTCCCTCTAGTATCTCGTATCAAGCATTTTCGTCTAAGGTTCATTTCATAACAAAAATATACACAGCAACTATTGTGAATGCTTTTACTTCAAAATGCCACACCACACCATATTTGTAGAAAAATGACAACACAACAATTATCAAAAGTTTTAATATTTATTATAATATTACAGTATTATACATTCAAAAGAGTTATAGGTTTTCAAATGTAAGTTAGATGTAAAATATATACATAAGCCCAAAAACAAGACTACCCTAGTGAGGTTTGACCATCATCCTCACTGTTTGCTTCATTAATCAATAGTACTTCAAATTCAACCCGTGGTAATTCAAACTCAGGGACTCTTGATATAGTCTTCTCCTTGAAATGAAACTCGTCTGCAGATTAAAAAAGTAGACATCACTTTCCATCTCAATCAGAACTAAACATACACATTATATGAAAAGTTTACTAATTTGTATAAATCAATTTCTAAAGCGTTTTTGGCATATTGCTTAGTAATCAAAGTCGATGTCTTTATCACTATGAAGACTATCTTCCTCATCACTATCATTACTATATTCCTCACCACTGATTGAAAAATCGCCAGAATCGACGATATATCGCTCGATATATCGTCTTTTCCGGCCGGCTAGAGGTAAGGATGGGGTGAAGGTTTATCTTCCCCCAATATCGGTGATATCGTCGAATATCGAACAAAATCGACGATTTCGGTCGATATTCGCCGATATCACCGATATTGTTTAGCAGCAAAGGTTCGAAACTGAAAAAAATTGAAAACTGAACAGAGGAGGTCCGATATTGTACTTCAATCTCATGAATCAACATAGGAAAATTGAAAAAGTATTCAAACAAAACTTCAATCAATCAAATACACAAACAAAAAATGAAATAATTCAAAGGGAAATGATTCAAGGATTCACGGATGAACTGAATTGAAAGGAAAAACCAAAAAATTCGGAATAATCACGGATGAAATTTCTCACCAAGCATAAATAGGAGCGGGGGGAGGGGAGGGCAACCAAGAAAACCTCCAAGTTCCAACCCATCGCTCGCCGCCGGTCGAAATCGATCGATCCTCGATTATTGTCCCGAACCCAGTCTTAGACTCTCAGTGACCTCAACCACCTCTGCAGCTCTGCTTGAAGTCTCGAACCTCGACGCCGGCCGTCTCGTCGCCTCCCTCTCTCCCTCGAAGTCGCCCTTCAGTCACCGGCCTCACGCCGCCTCCCTCCCTCGAAGAAGTCCCTCGAAGACCCAAGAGAAGTGCGATTTGGGAACCTCGACGCCGGCCGTCTCGTCGCCTCCCCCCTCCCTCGAAGTCGCCCCTCAGCAGTCACCGGCCTCACGCCGCCTCCCTCCCTCGAACACCTAAGAGAAGTGCGATCGATTTCCCCAAATTTTCTGTGAATGCAAAATGAAATCGATCGAGAAGAAACTAAAGGGAAAGGAATGAAAATGAAACGCTCCGTTTCGTTTTTTTCATTTATTAACCTTTTTTTTTATTTACATATATTATTTAATTATTTATCAAATTAAATTATATTATTTATTATTTACTGATATTTTTAATAAATATAAAAAATAGATTAAGCCCAAATATATTTTTTATATTTGTATTTTTTTATAAATTAAATTATATCATATATTATTTTATTATTATTATTATTTGTATTGTTATTATTATTATTTACTTTTTTTAACCCCAAATATCAAAAATAGATTAAGCCTTAAACTTTTTTTTTTCAAAATTCAAAATATATCATATATCATTTATTATTAATTTTTTTTATATAAATAAAATTTTATAATATATATTTTTTATTATTACTATTTGTATTTTTATTATTACTATTTGTATTTTTCTTATTATTATTTACTTTTTTTTACCCCAAATATCAAAAATAGATTAAGCCTTAAACTTTTTCTTTTCAAAATTCAAAATATATCATATATCATTTATTATTACTTTTTTTATATAAATTAAATTATATCATATATTATTTTTTATTATTATTACTAGTTGTATTTTCATATTATTTACCTAATAATAAAGTTTGAATTTTGAAAAAAAAAATTAAGGCTTAATTCATATATTTGGTAATATATTTAGTAATCATTTATTAATAATAAATTTATCATTTATTACTAAAATATATTTTAGTAATGTATGTTTTATTATAAAATATGGGTAATTCATATATTTGGTAATATTTGTTTTAATTTTTAATTTATGTTTTATTTTAGAATATATATTAAAATTATGAATATATGTGTTTTTGCTCCTTAATTTTTAACTTAGAATGTATGTTCTAATTGAAATAATTTTATTATTATTTGTGTTTTTATTATTATTAATTGTCATTATCAAATTCTAAGTATTTTTCATGCAAATAATATGTCTTAATTCATATATTTGGTAATATATTTGGTAATCATTTATTATTAATAAATTTATCATTTATTACTAAAATATATTTTAGTAATGTATGTTTTAATATGAAATATGGGATAATTCATATATTTGGTAATATTTGTTTTAATTTATAATATATGTTTTATTATGAATATATATTAAAATTATGAATATATATGTTTTATTTTATACTGTGAGTGGTCAGCAGATCTATATTCTATCATATGATTCATCATATATTTATCCTATCAAAGTCATTTTATAGTTTTTATTAGTCATATATAACCATTATTGGGTACTTAAGTGTTTGTCAAAGTTTCATTCCAAATTTCCGTCATTTGGACCCAATTTCCGTCATTTTTGTTGACCGTAAACGATATCGATATCGATATCGATATTTGGGGCTAGATATCCGTAAATTCGGCGAGCGATATATCCGTCGATATCGATATTTTCATCCTTGCTCATCACTATGAAGACTATAGTCCTCACTCCTCATCACATGAGCTATCATCTTGAGCAATAAATTCCCCTCCATCAATTGGCCTGAGAGGACCAATATAAAATTGAATTCATACGTTTGTATCCATCTTAGTCTATATTTTCTACATCCGATATAAATAGATTGACTCCCAAAAACAATTTTAGTTCTCATACTTTAGCCTAATAGAATTAGAAATAATGGAATAAAGGACTAATGCAACTGACTACGAAGTAGCTGACGTGAATATGGACGCTCCCTTAAACTGTCAATTACCTTGACTTCATATTGATCACTTAACCAAAGACCAAATAAGAGATGAATTGCAAGTCAATGTGAATTTAAGTAAACAGAGATATAAGCACACCTTCCACGTTAATTTGTTCATTCATCGGTAGAAGACCACCATCAAATACAATAATGGGTTTAACACCATAATGCTGCAGTAGGTTTACTCTGTGCATGCAATAGTGATCAATGTGCCTACAATGGGAATTAAATACATAGGAATCATATTCAGAAGTTAATTTTCTCTATAGCCTACTCCTGACTATGTATGAACTGCAATGAGATTTAAAGAAGCTTTGTGATAATAAAGTAAGCGTTGCGATAATAAAGTATAGCATCTTTTGAATTATACCATGAAATCATAAAATCACTGGCTACAAAGAAATGAAATTAGCTTCTTGTGAGTGAACCTCATACAAGAGAATCTTTTTAACTCCAGGTGCAATATAATGTTCAATAGGTTGATGGTTTACTAAAGTTTGAGCTTAAGTTTACAACATCAGAAGATCACTGGAAAAAAAAAAGTGTTGACTAAGAAAACACAAATGTGAAAGCACAAAGAAAAAAAGGGATTCCTTTTATTAAAAAAAAATTATATTTTAACCCATTTTGTCATTTCCTGCAAGCCCACTGGAAAATTCTAATTTTTTTAAGTTTAATTCTTCAAATCATTGAGACACCATTAAAAGAATTTCATCTATTTAGAATCAGAAACAACTCAGCAAGAATACCCATCATTATGATCAAATACTTCAGTGTTAACTCTACAATACAACAATATCATCTAAGAAGGTGAGCCGAAGAGATCTGTTCTAAGGTTCACCATATTTGACCTAAGTCTCTCCGTCATATACTTGTACACAATCAAAACCCTCCCTCCGATACCGACTATAATTATTGCAATGACTGCGATCAAATCTCATGCTTTCTTTTTCAAACACTTGGTAAACTTCACACGCTTAATTCAACTCAGAAAAAATTTGGGACCAAAAACACTTTGCAACAAAATTGAAGTGCCTTGAATAACCCTCAGACCCAACGGTTCTCTCACACGTTACATCTTTCCCATCGTACAAGTGAAGGCAGAAAATAAAGAAATAAACTATATAGGTGAAAACTTTCATGTTATGGACTAAGATTTATCAAATTCCAACCCTAAATCACGATAACATCATTCTATGAGAAAAAGAATACTCGCACAAAGAAAAACATATCAAATAAAAACACACCAAATAGCATGCACCTGAGTATTACCAAGGAGCTGATTGACTTCTATCTTTATCTCAGAATCGAAGAATGAGGAGGTTATGGAGTCGAGAAAGTTGAAGATTTATAACCGTTGTGAGGAAACAATTGGTCATCACAGCTACCTTGTTTGTCTCCTAAAATTTTGCTCCATAACCAAAATATTCACCTGAAAGTTTCACGGAAAATTCTAAACTTTGTTATGATAGATAATCTATTGCGACATAATTAGGTTTCTCCGGGAAAACTTTTGCCGCGAAAGCTATAATTTCTACTACTGGTAGCAGCAAGGGGTTTTAAGTAGTGCTAAAGCTGCCTGGAGTTGCTGGGAGTGGAAACCTCGTACGATTCTGATTAAGATTATTATGAAGATGGGACATTGTCAGCTTCGTCCATTACGACTATCTGTAATTTTGTTGGTGGCAACGGCGATGACAGAACTGTTGGATTTCAGAACTTAAAGATTGAAGATCAATGAAGAATCGGAGCCAATTTCAGAAAAGCTTCTTGCTGAGGTAACAACTTCTTCCTTACACTCCTAGCTGGAAAAACTTGTGGATAGGTTAGATTAGGATTTGAGATGAATGATTTGCATTCTAGCTTTTAGGAAAATGAGAAGAATAAGAAAAAAATGGATTGATCGAATAAGAGAATGAACTCAGAGGTTTACTGTTTCATTGATACACAGAAGGTGTTTGACAAAATACCAATAAGAACAGATTTTCCTTTTTCTTATGCTCTCACCGTCTAGAGAGAGACATACATTCCCTTAATTGATTCTGTGATGATTTTTTACTCATTACATACATTCTTCTCTGTACAATCTGTTAGAGAGGAATGACATCATCACACACACACTTTACATGATTTCTTGCTCACTAAGACACACACTCACACACCTCACTCACGTGCTAACACTAACAGAATTTAATACAGGTGGCAAGGTTTCATTTAAGTGTTTGATCAGCTGCATTGCAGCTTGATCAAACTTAATCCAGGTGCAGCTTACATTCCAACACCCCTTCCTAAGCTGCATTCTGGTTTGACCCCTAGGAGACCCCTTAGGTAGTGAAATCTTGTCTTAGGAAGAGCTTTAGTTAGGATATCAGCCACCTGATCTTCAGTTCTGCAGTATTGCAGTAGAACTTCCCCATTCTGCATAGAATCTCTGATGTAGTGCACCTTCCTATTGATATGCTTTGTTCTGTTGTGAAAAATAGGATTCTTTGCCATGGCTATGGCAGATTGATTATCACAGTTAAGGACAGTAGGTCCTTACTGTTTTTCCCCTAGATCCTGTAGAATAAACCTGAGCCACACTGCTTGTGTTGTGGCCTCAGCAGCACTTACATACTCTGCCTCTGCAGTTGATAGTGCCACACAATTCTGCTTGATTGAGGCCCAGGAGAAAACACAATTTCCAAAAGTGAAAACGTACCCAGAGGTGCTTTTACTGTCATCTTCAGAGCCCCCCCAATCACTGTCACAGTAGCCTATTAGGATAGAATCTTCACTCTTCCTATACTCTATGCCATAATCCAAAGTTCCTTGAATGTATCTTAGGACCCTTCTTGCTGTCCCAAGATGTTTCTTGGTTGGATTATGCATGTATCTTGACAGTAGACTAGTAGCATACATCACATCAGGTCTTGTGGCTGTTAAGTACAATAAACTGCCAACAATCTGTCTGTAGAGCTGTTCATCAGCAGCTTCACTTCCATCATCTCTTCTTAACCTCTCATTAGCTACTAGGGGAATGCTCACTGATTTACACCCTTTGAGTCCAAATTTTTCAAGCAAGGAAGAAGCATACTTCCTTTGCTGAATAAAAATCCCTGAACTGGACTGAATAACCCCCATTCCAAGAAAATGATGAAGTAAACCCAGGTCTGTCATCTCATACCTCTTCATCATATCTTGTTTGAATTTCTTCATCATTTCAGTGTTATCACCTGTATAGAGGATATCATCAACATAGATAGAAACAATTAAGGTACCTTCACCCTTTTTCACCTTCAAATACAATGTGGCTTCACTTGTGCTCCTTAAGAATCCACAGTCTAGTAGATAGCAATCAATCTCCGAGTACCAAGCCCTTGGTGCTTGCTTTAGTCCATAGAGAGCTTTCTGCAACTTAAACACCTTGTCTTCATGACCCTGTCTTGTGAAACCTTCTGGTTGATCTACATAGACATCCTCTTCTAGAATACCATTGAGAAAAGCTGATTTCACATCTAGCTGAAACAGCTTCCAGCCTCTTTGAGCAGCTAGTGCAATTAGCACTCTGATTGTATCAAGTCTGGCCACTGGTGCAAATGTCTCATGAAAATCAATCCCAGGTTTTTGTGAGTACCCCTTTGCTACAAGTCTGGCTTTGAGTTTTTGAACTGTTCCATCCAGATTTAGTTTGGTCTTGTAGACCCATTTAACTCCAATCACAGGCTTCTCACTAGGTCTATCCACAAGACTCCAGGTTTCATTTTTCTCAATCATCTCAATCTCTGTCTCCATAGCCTTCTGCCATCCTTTGTCTTGAACAGCTTCTTGGAAAGATTCAGTTTCCACAATAGCCACATGGCATCTAGCATAGATTTCATCCAGACTCCTAATCTTTACAGGAGTTGAACTAGTCTCTGAATCTGTCTCTTCACCTGTATTACCTGCAGTCTCAGATTGAGTCTGTCCTGGTACTTTTGCTTCACTGTTTTCAGTACCAGTTGCTGTGAGTATATCGGGAAAACATGGAACACTGACTTCCAAGTTTTCTTCCCAATTCCATCTTGCACTTTCTTTGAAGGTAACAGTTCTAGAAACCACAACTTTCTTGGTTTCTAGACAATAAATTCTGTACCCCTTTTCACAGCTACCATAACCCACAAACACTCCCCTGACTGCAGAAGAATCCAACTTCTGTCTTAGTTGGCTAGGAACATGGTAAAAACAGATTGATCCAAAAACTCTTAGATGACTTATTCCTGGTTTTCTCCCACTATACACTTCAAAAGGAGTTTTCTTCTTTAAGGCCTTGGTTGGGCACCTATTAAGCAAATAGACTGCAGTAGTCACTGCTTCACCCCAAAACGTGTAGGGCATATTCTTGTCATGGATCATTGCTTTAGCCATCTCCACAATAGTTCTGTTCTTTCTCTCTGCAACACCATTCTGTTGTGGAGAGTAAGCGACAGTAAGTTGCCTTTGAATCCCCAAATCTTCACAGTAATTCAGAAATTCCTGAGATGTAAATTCCCCACCCCTGTCACTTCTGATTTTCTTGATCCTTTTCCCTGTCTGAAGTTCAACCATAGCTTTGAACTTCTTGAATGCATTAAATACTCCTGATTTGTGTCTTAGGAGATAGGACCAGCACATTCTTGAATGGTCATCAATAAACGTGAGAAAGTATTTGTTCCCACTTAGAGTCTCAGTTTGCATTGGTCCACAAAGGTCTGTATGTATCAGTTCCAGCAACTGTGTTGATCTCCAAGCACCTTTCTCAAAGGTCTCCACATGTTGCTTTCCAAAAACACAGCCCTCACAGCATTCCTCTTTCTTAGAAAGTCTAGGCATACCAATCACCATATCATTAGTGACTAGTGAAGACAAACTGGAATGATTCAAGTGTCCATATCTTCTGTGCCACAACCATGAACTTCCTTCTTCTACTGCCACATTAGCCATTGGAAGAACTTGCTGGAAAGTTAAAGGGAAACACCTATTACTGGTCATAGCAACACTAGCTATTTCATGTCCCTGCTCATAGATAGTTGCTTTCCTCCCTTCAAAAACCAGATTATATCCATGCTCCACCATTTGCCCAACACTTAACAGGTTCTCATCCAGGCCAGGCACTAACATCACTTCTCTTATCATTCTGTCACCCCCCCGTGTCTTGATAACCAGAGAGCCCTTGCCTTTGGCTTCCACCAGCTCTCCTGTCCCCATTTTTACCCTGCACTTCAAGGTTCTATCAAGATCAATCAATGCTGATTCTTGAGAGGTCATGTGGTTACTACATCCACTGTCCAAATACCAGACATCAGCATTCTTAGAAGTAGTAACTGAATGACAGGCATAAAACATGGCTGCATCATCTTCTATCTGCTGAGCAATATTAACACTGCTCTTGGTATGGCAGTCCTTAGCATAATGGCCCATCTTGTTACATTTAAAACATTTTCTAGTTTTAAACCAACAATTGCCAAAATGCTTCTTGCTGCACACTTTGCAAATAGGCTTAGTCTCACCCTCTCCCTTGATTTCTCCTTTGTGTTGCCCAGAATCATTTTCTGTTTTCTTAAACCAAGGTTTGCTTCCTGTACTCGAGCTCTTCTTAGATTTGTTTACCCATGGCTTAACATGAATAGAGAAGGCTTTTTCAGTGGAACTTTCAGAGTGAAGTTCAAGCCTCTGATCATAAGCTTTAATGGAAGCAATCAGTTCCTGCACATTTATTTCATCTAGATCTTTGGTTTCCTCTAGGATTGAAACTATAGGATCATAGGTCCTAGTTAAGCTTATGAGGATTTTCTGCCCCATCCTTGCTTCTTTTATATCTTCACCATAAGACCTCATTTGATCAACTATAGAGTATAGTCTAGACAAATATGCATGCAGTGTTTCATCATCTTTCATTCTAATATACTCAAAATCCCTTCTCAATCCTTGTAGTTTAACAGATCTTACCTTCTGATCACCACGAAATTCCCTCTTTAACAGATCCCATGCTGCCTTAGAGTTTTCTTCATTTGCTATCCTTGAGAAGATGGAATCCACAACAGAGGTTTGTATGAACCCGAGAGCCTTTGCATCTCTGATCAAGTCTGCACGGGAAGGCACCACCATTGCTCCTTCTTCTCCTTCAGGATCAGCATTCACTCCTCTGTTAACAAGCTCCCACAGATCTTGAGCTCTGAGCAAGGTACGCATCTTGATGCTCCAAAACTCATAGTTATTTCCATCAAAAATTGGAACTCTCAGCTCACTGCTTGCTCCTGCCATTTCTGGTTTTTTTTCTCTCAGTACACACCCCAGTCCACAGATCAGAACCGGAGCTCTGATACCATGTTGGATTTCAGAACTTAAAGATTGAAGATCAATGAAGAATCGGAGCCAATTTCAGAAAAGCTTCTTGCTGAGGTAACAACTTCTTCCTTACACTCCTAGATGGAAAAACTTGTGGATAGGTTAGATTAGGATTTGAGATGAATGATTTGCATTCTAGCTTTTAGGAAAATGAGAAGAATAAGAAAAAAATGGATTGATCGAATAAGAGAATGAACTCAGAGGTTTACTGTTTCATTGATGCACAGAAGGTGTTTGACAAAATACCAATAAGAACAGATTTTCCTTTTTCTTATGCTCTCACCGTCTAGAGAGAGACATACATTCCCTTAATTGATTCTGTGATGATTTTTTACTCATTACATACATTCTTCTCTGTACAATCTGTTAGAGAGGAATGACATCATCACACACACACTTTACATGATTTCTTGCTCACTAAGACACACACTCACACACCTCACTCACGTGCTAACACTAACAGAATTTAATACAGGTGGCAAGGTTTCATTTAAGTGTTTGATCAGCTGCATTGCAGCTTGATCAAACTTAATCCAGGTGCAGCTTACATTCCAACAAGAACTGCCCTTTACAAGCCGTTGCTTGATGACGATGAACAACACCAACAACAAGAAGAGCAATACCGCAGGCTTTAACTGGTCGACTCTTGTCGAATTCAAGCAAGGCCAGATGGATAATTTGATGGAATATTCAGAAGATGAAATTAGCAGAATGCTCTTAACCGATCTTTATGAAGGATCAAAAATACCTTCAAGACCGGACCAGGTAAATTGTCACCTTTATTAAATAGGATACCTTTTAAATCAGGTGGAGGTATAGGGTCCTGTCCTCCAGGCACTAACCCTTACATGAGAGATTGTCGCAGATGATCGAGTTCTTATGTATGTAGCTCCTTCCTTCTCTATACTTGTGCTAGCTACCTGCAGCTACTTTTCATCTTAATTTCTTTTTCTCTATTTTCATTGCACAATAATCAGCCAATAATCATATGTAGAGATAGGATAAATGTTAATATGCTTGTTCATTTCTTCTTATTTTCATGAAGGCTAGGGTTTATGTCCCGTCTTCTAACTCATGTATAAACGGAACCACTCCATTGATCGGTAGCCTTTACTCAAGAATATCGTCATCGATCTTTTAAATTTCTGTACTTGTATTCCACCACCCATCTATTTTTATATTGAATCGTCTTCATCATTTATATACGTACTGCAATATATATAAAACGGTTCCAACTTATAGTTATCATTTCGAGATCAATGTATGCAAATATTAAATCGAAAATCATTAATTTAATTATTCATCGTTTCATATATGTCAACTAAATGGACTAATAATTATTTTTTTTGGCAAAAATTGTTTGTCTGTAAAAGCATAATTTTCCTGGCAAAAATTGTTTGTCTGTAAAAGCATAATCTCGTCAGGAAAGGTCTCTCACGTGTCGCAAGCCTTGTTAGGAAAGCCTCGCGAGCAAAGGTTGCCTCGCCAACAAAGGTTTATGAGAGCAAAAATCAGATTTCGCCATGATATATACGTACGCTGCGAATCTTTTCCTCGACATAGAGTATCTTTGATGGAGAGAGGTTGCTCGCCAATATAATCTTCAATTACCTTTTGTCAGCAAAGGTTAATTTTCCTTGCAAATAACTTCATTGTAAAGGTTTTTCAATTTTAACAAAATAATAATAAGTAAAATCCCTTTCTCCTATTAAACAGGAGGGAACGGCTATTAATTGATTCCAGGAAATCTCAAATACCAGGTAAGATACATAGAACTATGGTAGCTTATTATAGTATTGTCATTCCTTCACTCATATTATAACATCATATATATGTTTAAAACTTTTTCTCTTATTAGTTGTTTCTTAAAATTATGACATATCAATGAAATATATATAAATGAATAAATCGATAATATCCGTGATGATTTGACAATTACACTAAACATTAATTTAGTTAGGTGTAGATATATATGTTACTGCACAATTTAGTATAACTGTAACAACCATATATAAAGTGATCAATAAATATAATCAATTTAGTATGTTCAAATAATATTATTCTTTTTCATGATAAGAAGGGCTAGCCCACGTGGCCTCCCAGGTCATATATATATATATATATATATATATATATAGGTCATGAAGTATAAGGTGGCAGTATATAGACGATATAGAACAAAGAAGTGGTCTGGGTCCATTCTACTTAACCACAATATCATAATTTAACAATTTCACAATTTGTTTTGTAAGCTATTGTTTAAAGATAATTCATATGCAAAAATTCATCTGAATTCAAAATTATTTAGTCATTCCACCATTATTACTATGAATATCATTGTATTACTGAATATCATTTAGTCATTGAGTTACTCATCTATACATGTACGGAGCTTTAGTGTTTAATAATCAAATATTATCAATTTGGATGAACAATTTTTATACGACTGATCTTTGAATAAGAGTTTATAAAATGAATGGTTAAATAGTAATATTATCGTATAGAATAGGGCCAAACAAATAATTGGATAATCCATAGTATTGTAGCATTCACGGACCAACCAGTAGTACTTGCCAGCTACGTACTATTGATTCGCTTTTACATATTAGTGCTTAGTGCAGACGACAAATTGATAAAATTCTAAAACCTAACCTCTTCATCTATTGAATTTTCAACACAAGTTGGCATGCAGGATTTAGTACAACACATGTATATACACCACTCAATTAATATATGATCGACGATATGATAAGATGGAGTCCATCGATGATGTCATTATCGATGAATTAATCTGCACTTATATATTACAGTATAGCAACAAGTGATTTTAGGTAGAGCTAGAGGCCTAGAGCTGCAGGAGTTTCACCCCGTGGAAAGTCTCAGATTCGATTTTAGTGATCGAATTAAGAATTATGAAGATGAGTCGACATCATCAGCTTCGCCTATATCTACTATCTATAATCTTGTTGGTAGCAACGGCGAGGCACAACTGCCCTTTACAAGCCATTGCTTGATGACAATGAATGACGCCAAATTATTGAAAACTAACAAAGAAACTGCAAGTAAAATGCTTAAGAACACACAACTCACTGTTAGTGACTAAGCAAATCACTGAGAAGTGACTTGGCACAATGCCAAGTTGACTGCCAAGTGGCAGTTGACAAGTGTGTGAGTGTGAGTGAAGAAAATGTAAACGTGCAGTGAGAAGTGTGTGTGCATTCTGTTATTGAGTGCAAGTGTGAGTGAGGTGCATTGAATGTAAATCAGCAGGGAATGTGTGTGTGAGTGAGGTGTAAAGGTGATGATGTGTGATGATGTCATTGACATCTCTAACCATTTCACAGTAAAAGTGTGTGTGTGTGTGTGTGAATCGGGTATATGAGTGTGTGTGTTGCTAACAATCGATCAATGAGAAAAATCAGAGAAGGGAACTCAGGGGTAGTGCTATGTCTACACTGAGAATTCAGAAACAAATAGTTTTTCATTCACACATTTTTTCAAAACTTGGTATGCACATTCATACAATCTGATCATCAAGTTCATCTTTTGAAATTCTAAAACCAGAAATACAAAGAGAAGAAGAACCTATTCTAAACTAGCCTAAATCAATCGAGTTAGCCTCGATACATCAGCTAGGAGATTGAAGTTTCTGTTGATTGTTTCAGGACCCAATCCGGGCCCGTCCCCCGTCAATCAATATCCGGGTCTTTAAACCCAATATCCAGATCCAGCAAATCCAATCAAAACCATTTGAAAACC
Organism: Prinsepia uniflora; assembly: GCA_032719365.1. Classification (NCBI taxonomy): domain Eukaryota; kingdom Viridiplantae; phylum Streptophyta; class Magnoliopsida; order Rosales; family Rosaceae; genus Prinsepia; species Prinsepia uniflora. The sequence goes on along the minus strand of CM064867.1, from coordinate 8,492,902 downwards.
ATTTCCGAATTCACGTCCAAACCCGAATCCGAAATCACTGGTCTGATGCCCTTCCGGCGTCCAGAACCGTCATTCCGAACCCAAATCCGAAATTCCACTTTTCAACTTTAAAACCAAATCCCGTTTCCGAAATCCGATTTCAAAATCCATTTATACACATTGAAAACCAATTATAGATTGAAATCCCAAAACCATGGCATTATTTTCAGAAATCGACATTTCTCGTAAAACGTGCCAAATACGTTATTTCTCGAAAACCGTGCAATTATGTAAAACCAACATAGCATATTCAACAATCAAGAAAGCATATATAAAACCACAAAAAAATTATAGAAAAACAGTTATGCATGCTCGAGTTTAAGGAAAAGGTCAACTCACAGTACCGAGCCCTCAATCGCGTCCCGAACGTCTCGTAAGTTCCTCAGCTTCCTCGGGAAGTACCGATCCTGTCAACAACCGCCAAAGTACGTTACTAACACGTCTACCAAGACTCTCCTAATTTTCCCCAAAAATCCCCGGGTCGTAAACGTAACGAACCGGAACCCTAAGCCTTCACCCTCGCGGAACTAACCTCAAACGACATCCGATCAACCCGAAACCAATTCCATTAGACTCGTCACAACACCTAGACCAAAAACCATGTTGACCATTTTCCCAACCGCCGCCGCACGCGCCGCCCAAAGTGGCTGCGTGTGGCCCTCACGCGCCAGCTACAGTGTCACCGTCTACCTCGAGTCGACCTGGTTCGACACAGTCGCTGCAAGTCGAACCGGCGTGAGCGGTTCACCGCCGTACCTGCACCAAAACACCTCCTTTCTTCACCATCTCCTTCGTCCCGTCCTAACCTATCCATTCCCCTACTGCAGACACCTCGACTCACCCTAAAACCTGTCGACTCAAACTCGAACAGAAACTCGAACACTGCCCCTGTTTTCCTTCCCGGCCACCCAGGTCTTCCCCCGTCTCGGTAGCTAGCTTAAACCAATCCTAGGACCTCCTTAAGTCTCACCCAACTCACCAGAACCATCGACTCAACCCCAGACTTCACGACTTTCAATTTGAAAATCGACGGCAAAACAGAGCATCGAAAAGGGAAACAAGAAATTACCTGTCCTCCGGTCGCCGTCGTAAGCTCCACTGGGGCAACATAACTCCTCCAGTCCACCTCCAGCCTCTGGACACCTCCACCAGCTTCGATTGAGCGAACACGACCGCACCACCACACCGTCATTCCGAACCCAAATCCCGTTTTTGAAATCCGATTTCAAAATCCATTTATACTCATTGAAAACCAATTATAGATTGAAATCCCAAAACCATGGCATTATTTTCAGAAATCGACATTTCTCGTAAAACGTGTCAAATACGTTATTTCTCAAAAACCGTGCAATTATGTAAAACCAACATAGCATATTCAACAATCAAGAAAGCATATATAAAACCACAAAACAATTATAGAAAAAACAGTTATGCATGCTCGAGTTTAAGGAAAGGGTCCACTCACAGTACCGAGCCCTCAATCGCGTCCCGAACGTCTCGTACGTTCCTCAGCTTCCTCGGGAAGTACCCATCTTGTCAACAACCGCCAAAGTACGTTACTAACACGTCTACCAAGACTCTCCTAATTTTCCCCAAAAATCTTCGGGTCCTAAACGTAACGAACTGGAACCCTAAGACTTCACCCTCGCGGAACTAAACTCAAACGACGTCCGATAAACCCAAAACCAATTCCATTAGACTCGTCACAACACCTAGACCAAAAACCATGTTGACCGTTTTCCCAACCGCCCCCGCACGCACCTCCACGCGCCGCCCAAAGTGGCTGCATGTGGCCCTCACGCGCCAGCTACAGTGTCACCGTCTACCTCGAGTCGACCCGGTTTGACACAGTCGCTGCAAGTCGAACCGGCGTGAGCGGTTCACTGCCGTACCTGCACCAAAACACCTCCTTTCTTCACCATCTCCTTCGTCCCGTCCTAACCTATCCATTCCCCTACTGCAGACACCTCGACTCACCCTAAAACCTATCGACTCAAACTCGAACAGAAACTCGAACACTGCCCCTGTTTTCCTTCCCGGCCACCCAGGTCTTCCCCCGTCACGGTAGCTAGCTTAAACCAATCCTAGGACCTCCTTAAGTCTCACCCAACTCACCAGAACCATCGACTCAACCCCAGACTTCACGACTTTCAATTTGAAAATCGACGGCAAAACAGAGCATCGAAAAGGGAAACAAGAAATTACCTGTCCTCCGGTCGCCGTCGTAAGTTCCACCGGGGCAACACAACTCCTCCAGTCCACCTCCAGCCTCTGGACACCTCCACCAGCTTCGATTGAGCGAACACGGCCGCACCACCACACCGTCATTCCGAACCCAAATCCGGAATTCCACTTTTCAACTTTAAAACCAAATCCCGTTTCTGAAATCCGATTTCAAAATCCATTTATACACATTGAAAAACAATTATAGATTGAAATCCCAAAACCATGGCATTATTTTCTGAAATCGACATTTCTTGTAAAACGTGCCAAATACGTTATTTCTCGAAAACCGTGCAATTATGTAAAACCAACATAGCATATTCAACAATCAAGAAAGCATATATAAAACCACAAAACAATTATAGAAAAACAGTTATGCATGCTCGAGTTTAAGGAAAGGGTCCACTCACAGTACCGAGCCCTCAATCGCGTCCCGAACGTCTCGTACGTTCCTCAACTTCCTCGGGAAGTACCGATCCTGTCAACAACCGCCAAAGTACGTTACTAACACGTCTACCAAGACTCTCCTAATTTTCCCCAAAAATCCCCGGGTCCTAAACGTAACGAACCGGAACCCTAAGCCTTCACCCTCGCGGAACTAACCTCAAACGACGTCCGATCAACCCGAAACCAATTCCATTAGACTCGTCACAACACCTAGACCAAAAACCATGTTGACCATTTTCCCAACCTCCGCCGCACGCGCCTCCACGCGCCGCCCAAAGTGGCTGCTCGTGGCCCTCACGCGCCAGCTACAGTGTCACCGTCTACCTCAAGTCGACCCGGTTCGACACAGTCGCTGCAAGTCGAACCGACGTGAGCGGTTCACCGCCGTACCTGCACCAAAACACCTCCTTTCTTCACCATCTCCTTCGTCCCGCCCTAACCTATCCATTCCCCTACTCCAAACACCTCGGCTCACCCTAAAACCTGTCGACTCAAACTCGAACAGAAACTCGAACACTGCCCCTGTTTTCCTTCCCGGCCACCCAGGTCTTCCCCCGTCATGGTAGCTAGCTTAAACCAATCCTAGGACCTCGGTGAGTCTCATCCATCTCACCAGAACCGTCGACTCAACCCCAGACTTCACGACTTTCAATTTGAAAATCGACGGCAAAACAGAGCATCGAAAAGGGAAACAAGAAATTACCTGTCCTCCGGTCGCCGTCGTGAGCTCCACCGGGGCAACACAACTCCTCCAGTCCACCTCCAGCCTCTGGACACCTCCACCAGCTTCGATTGAACGAACACGGCCGCACCACCATTCACAACTCCTCTTTGTTCTCTGTTTTTCCCCCTGCTTTCCCGTGGCTCACTTCTCACCCCCACACAGCCACCGCACCTCCAAGCCTCCTCTCTGTCTCCTTCTTGATCTCCGGTCACTCCTCACACACTCACAAACTCACACCCTCGCCAAGCTTGATCGATTCCTCCCCAAATTCCCAGTCTCTGTTTCCTCTCTGGGTTGAAGAACAAACACGAACACACGGGCGCCCCCAATTATTTGGACCGTGCACACGCCTAGAAGCCACTAGGCCCTTGCCACGCGTCACAATCCTACCCTTCTCTCTCACAACTGTCTCATTCTCAGCCATCCATTTGTCCCTCTCTGTTGCACCAATCTCAGAGCACAAAGACCAAAATACCCTTCCTTTTAAGCCAAAATTACGATCTTGCCACTCCCTTGCTAGACCCGTAACTCACACATCGTAAGTCCGATGAATACGTGTCACCTGTCATCGAACTCAGGACGATGAGATCTATCTAACGGTTCTAGGTCAACGTGTCAAAACCCGATCATACGAAAAGTCAACTTTTCCCCCTATTTTAACCAATTTACGGTTATGCCTTCAACCTTCCGAACATCATAACTTCCTCCTCGGATATCGGAATCGGGCGTGCCACCTGCCTACGGATTCGTGACATCCTATACTATGTCCTGATCACCGGTCAAAGTCTATTTGACCGCCCGAACTAAAAGTCAACTTTTTGCCCAAACTAGGGGCAAAATCATCATTCTAGGAAATCGACCCTATCGGAACCAACTAATCCCCGATTAAACTCACTAATACCAACTTAAACACTTCCTTAACCCTACTTCCCGGGACGGGTCGTTACAGATTGTACCTGTTAGTGGTTGAAGCCTCTATAATCTTCTTCTGTGTTGATCTATCCTTTGTGTTTCTGAGGAGCCATTGCTAACATGGTATCAGAGCAGTGAAGATCTGCTGTCTCTGGGGCGTGGTGAAGCTGTGAAGAAGGAGCTGCACGGTTGCCTGTGAATCAAGGCAAGATGGCTGGAACTGGTGGTGATCCAAAGTTGCCTGTATTTACAGGAGTCAATTATGATTTATGAAATATAAAAATGAAAACAGCACTTAAAGCAACTGATCTATGGAAAATTGTAGATCAAGGAGTGACTGATGTGGAGTATGATAGTGATGATGAAGTGATAGAGACGGCTCAGACCAAGGCAGATCAGATCAGAAATGCCAAGGCCTTGAACCTGATCCAAAATGCAGTTTCTGTGGAGATTTTTCCCAGAATTTCAAATGAAGAAATTACCAAACGTGCCTGGGATGTTCTGAAACAAGAATTCAGAGGGGATCCTAAGGTAAGGGCAGTTAAACTTCAATCACTACGAAGAGATTTTGAGTATACTAGGATGAGAAGTGATGAAACCTTTTCAGCATACATGTCTAGACTATATGGAGTAGTAAATCAGATGAAAACTTATGGAGAAACCATTGTTGAAAAACGTTTGGCTCAGAAAATACTCATTAGTCTAACAAAATCCTATGACTCAATTGTGTCAATCCTAGAAGAGACTAGAGATTTGGACACTATTAGTGTTGAAAGTATTACTGCATCTATAAGGGCTTTTGATCAAAGATTAGAAATGCATGATGACAGTGAAGTAGAGAAGGCAGTCTCTAGTATGATTTTTCAAAATCAGTCCAGAAGTCATTCTGGGGGAACTCAGGGAGGATACAAGAAAAGGTTTCCTAGTAAAACCTGGAGTTCCAATAAGGGCAGATTTGGAACAAAGGATAAGCAGGAGTCTGAAGTTCAGAAGGGTGAAAAAAATGACCCAAGACCAACCTGCAAGACCTGTGATAGGAAGCATTTTGGTGTGTGCTGGACCAAGAACAAATTCAAGTGTTTTAAGTGTGGAAAACTGGGCCATATTTCTAAAGATTGCAGAGTCAAGCAAACTGCACATGTGGCACAGCAGGTGAAAGAACCAGAAAAGAAAATGGTGGGAAACCTGTTCTATGCATGTCATTCAGCCTCTGTTGAGAGAAATGCTGAAGTTTGGTACCTTGACAGTGGCTGTAGTAACCACATGACAGGCCATGAATCTCTACTGTCTGATATTGACAGGACATTGAATGTTAAGGTGAAAATGGGGACAGGTGAACTAGTTCAAGTTGCTGGAAAAGGATCTTTACTTGTTCACACTAGCCAAGGTAACAAGTACATCAGAGATGTCATGCTTGTACCTGGTCTGGATGAAAGTTTGCTGAGTGTAGGGCAAATGATTGAGCACGGGTACTGCTTAGTGTTTGGAGATCAGGTAGTGGAAGTGTTTGAAGATACTGAAATGCAGCATAAAATTGCAAGGGTTCCTATGACAGGGAGTAGATTCTTCAAAATTTCCCTGGATTATGGTTTTCATGTGGCTAGAAAGGCTGAATCAAAGGAGGATTTGGAGCTGTGGCACAAAAGATATGGGCACCTAAATCACTCAAGTCTACAGATGTTGAGTAACAAAAATATGGTAGTTGGTCTACCAAAGCTGGTTGGGGACAAAGTCTTGTGTGAAGGGTGTATCACAGGGAAGTTCCATGTGACCCCCTTTGACATTGAAGAAGCTTGGAGGGCCTCAATGCCACTGGAACTCATACATTCAGATGTATGTGGGCCAATGCAAACAGAAACTCTTGGTGGTAATCTCTACTTCCTTACTTTTATAGATGATCACACAAGAATGTGTTGAATTTATTTTCTTAGACACAAGGCAGGAGTGTTAAATGTTTTAAAGAAATTCAAAGCCACTGTTGAGTTACAAAATGGATTCAAAGTGAAGAAGCTAAGAAGTGATAGGGGGAGAGTATACTTCAAATGCTTTCCAAGAATTCTGTGATGAGCATGGAATTGAGAGGCAACTAACTGTTGCTTACTCGCCTCAGCAAAATGGTGTTGCTGAGAGGAAAAACAGGACAATTGTTGAAATGGCAAAGTCCATGCTGCATAGTAAGAAGCTATCCTATGAATTTTGGGGTGAGGCAGTAAGTACTGCAGTTTACATCCTGAATAGAAGTCCAACCAAGGTTGTACAAGGAAAGACACCTTTTGAGAAGTTCACGGGAAGAAGGCTTGGTGTCTCACATTTGAAGGTTTTTGGGAGTATATGCTATCTGCATATCCCAAAACAGAAAAGGCAGAAACTGGATGAATCAGGAGAAAAGTAAATATTTTTGGGCTATGGGAGTTCTGAGAAGGGTTATAGGGTCTACAATCTAGCTACAAAGCAAGTGGTGGTGTCCAGGAGTGTGATCTTTAATGAAGAAGGAAGCTGGGATTGGAGAGAAGTTCAGAGTTCTCAGACTTTTGTTCATATGCCTATGAACATAGAAGAAACTCAAGCAAGGTCTGAAATTGATACTTCTAGTTCTCAGAACACAAGTCCAAGCAATGTAGCAGGTCCTGATGCTAGTCCTAATGCAAGTGCAATTTCTGGGCACACGGAAGGTTCTGAAACCAGGGAGGAAACCAGTGAGGGTACCAATAACACCCCAGTAAGATTGAGAAGTCTCAGTGATATCTATGCTAGATCTCACATGAGTGTCATAGAACCTGAGAGTTTCAGTGAAGCCTCTCAAGATTCAGCATGGAAGACGGCAATGGAAGCTGAATTACTTATGATAGAAAAGAATGATACTTGGGAGTTAACTGATAGACCATTTGACAAGCCTGTTAATGGAGTTAAATGGATATACAAAACCAAGCCTGGATGGATCTGTTCAGAAGCATAAGGCAAGACTTGTGGCTAAAGGATATGCTCAGAAACTAGGGGTGGATTTCAATGAAACCTTTGCCCCTGTGGCAAGGTTGGATACTATCAGAACACTAATTGCTCTAGCAGCACAAAGGGAATGGTAACTGTTCGAACTTGATGTGAAATCTTCTTTCCTAAATGGAGTATTGGAAGAGGAAGTGTATGTAGACCAACCTGAGGGGTATGAAGTAAAGGGCAGTGAAGAGAAGGTTTACAGACTAAGAAAGACTCTCTATGAACTCAAACAAGCACCACGGGCCTGGTATGGGGAGATTGATGCTCATTTACTTAAGTGTGGTTTTGAGAGAAGCACCAGTGAGGCCACTTTGTATTTAAAGGGCATGAAGGGTGAAGGAACTCTCATTGTTTCTATCTATGTAGATGACATTGTCTACACAGGTGATAGTGAAGAACTGATGACCAACTTTAAGCAGGACACGATGAACAGATATGAGATGACAGACTTGGGGTTACTGCATCACTTTCTAGGAATGGGTGTACTGCAATCCAGCAGTGGGATTTACATTCATCAGAGAAAGTATGCAGAGACTTTACTAAGGAAGTTTGGTCTGCAAGGGTGTAAATCAGTAGGCACCCCTCTGGCCACAAATGACAGGTTACAAAGAGATGATGGAAGTGGTGAGGCAGATGAACAATTATACAGACAGATTGTGGGAAGTCTGTTGTATTTGACAGCAACCAGACCTGATGTTATGTTTGCTGCAAGTCTTTTGTCTAGATTTATGCACAATCCTACAAGGAAGCATCTTGGCACTGCAAGAAGAGTCTTGAGGTATGTGCAGGGGACATTAGACTATGGTTTGGAGTACAAGAGAGGGAAAACAACAACCTTGATTGGTTTCTGTGATAGTGACCGGGGAGGATCACTAGATGATAGTAAGAGCACTTCTGGATATGCTTTTACTTTTGGAAGTGGTATTTTTTCATGGGCCTCTGTGAAACAGACAAGTGTGGCCGTATCTACAGCAGAAGTTGAATATGTAAGTGCTTCTGAAGCTACAACACAGGTCATATGGCTCAGGTTTGTGTTGCAAGATTTTGGTGAGGAACAACTAAATCCTACGGTTCTTATGTGTGATAGCATGTCTGCTATTGCTATGGCTAGAAACCCAGTGTTTCATCAAAGGACTAAACACATTAGTAGGAAGTTCCATTTCATCAGAGAAACAATCCAGAATGGTGAAATCACAATTCAGTACTGCAACACTGAAGAACAGATTGCAGATATTTTCACTAAGGCTTTGCTTAAGCCTAGATTTTGCTACCTAAGGAAATTGTTAGGAGTGGTTCTAGTGATTGGCTTAGGAGGGGCTGTTAGTGACTAAGCAAATCACTGAGAAGTGACTTGGCACAATGCCAAGTGGACTGCCAAGTGGCAGTTGACAAGTGTGTGAGTGTGAGTGAAGAAAATGTAAACGTGCAGTGAGAAGTGTGTGTGCATTCTGTTATTGAGTGCAAGTGTGAGTGAGGTGCATTGAATGTAAATCAGCAAGGAATGTGTGTGTGAGTGAGGTGTAAAGGTGCTGATGTGTGATGATGACATTGACATCTCTAACGGTTTCACAGTAAAAGTGTGTGTGTGTGTGTGTGTGTGTGTGTGTGTGTGTGTGTGTGTGTGTGTGTGTGTGTGTGTGTGTGTGTGTGTGTGTGTGTGTGTGCGCGCGCGCGCGCCTGTGTGTGTGTGTGTGTGTGTGTGAATCGGGTATATGAGTGTGTGTGTGTGTGTGTTTCTAACAATCGATCAATGAGAAAAATCAGAGAAGGGAACTCAGGGGTAGTGATATTTCTACACTGAGAATTCAGAAACAAATAGTTTTTCATTCACACATTTTTTTCAAACACTTGGTATGCACATTCATACAATCTGATCATCAAGTTCATCTTCTGAAATTCTAAAACCAGAAATACAAAGAGAAGAAGAACCTATTCTAATCTAGCCTAAACCAATCGAGCTAGCCTCCATACATCAGCTAGGAGATTGAAGTTTCTGAGGATTGTACCTGTTAGTGGTTGAAGCCTCTGTAATCTTCTTCTGTGTTGATCGATCCTCTGTGTTTCTGAGGAGCCATTTCTAACACTCACCACTCAAGAAATCAACCAAGATATAAGAGTTAAAGTAAGAAGAAAACAACTCTTCAAGCTTTGAATTTTTCTGAAATTTTATATCATCATCATCAACTGATTACATGGCAAAGAAAACAACTAATTTATAGTAGCAAACACCTTAAATGTAGGAATTTAGAAAGACTCACATTTAAGGTAGTAAATAAGTCAGTTACTAGAACTTAAAAAGTCTCACAATTATTTAGGAAAATTAAATTTCATAATTAAAACAGCTAGAAAATGAAGAGGCTCTTCTTAATGGTTTAGAACAGTTTTAGTGTTATACGCTTTCGCTACAAAGGAACTCATCCTTGAGTTCTCTTCAACTTCTTCGCCATGATAGCGTGAGAGGTCGGCCACGTTGAATGTTGTTGAAACTCCATAGTTCGTGGGAAGTTCGATTTTGTAAGTATTTTCTCCTATACGCTTGATTATCTTGAATGGCCCATCAGCTTGTGCCTGCAACTTCCCATGCTTGCTTCTAGGGAATCGCACTTTTCGAAGGTGAATCCACATAAAGTCTTTTTCCTCGAACACAACGAGTTTCCTATGCTTGTTGGCCTGCCTTTAATACTTCTCATATTTTTTTATGATGCGATCACGAACTTGCTCATGCAACTTCTTGATTTCCTCAGCTCGAGTAGCAGCATCTCCACTAAATTGATAGCTTATGGGAAGTGGAGCTAAATCCATGGGGCCGTTTGAGTTCCTCCCATAAACTATCATGAAAAGACTGGAACTTGTAGTTTGACTTGTGGACCGGTTATAGGCAAATTCAGCTTGAGTAAGCACTAGATCCCATTGACGATTGTTTTTTCCCACTAAGCTTCTTAAGAGATTTCCCAAACTTCGATTAACTGCTTCAGTTTGTCCATCTGTTTGGGAATTGTGAGAAGAACTGAATTGCAGTTATGTGCCCAACTTCCTCCATAAAGTCCTCCAAAAATGACCCATGAACTTGGAATCTCTAACAGATATGATCGTCTTTGGAATACCATGTATCTTAACAATTTCGCAGAAGTATAAATCAGCAATAGGTGATGTATCTAAAGTCTTGCTGCAAGGGACAAAGTGAGCCATTTTTTGAGAATCGATCAACAACAATCATGATTGAATCTTTATTTCTTTGGGTATGAGGCAATCCCACAACAAAATCAATGCTTATGTCTTCCCAAGGTGCCTTTAGAACTGACATCGGGGTATACAACCCAGTGTTTAGCCCATAACTCTTGGCTATATGACATGTGCGGCATCAATCGACGTGGCGTGTTACATCTCGGATCATCTTAGGCCAATAAAAATGTTTTTCAATAGGAGACATGGTTTTATCCCTTCCAAAGTGACCACCAAGCCCTCCGACATGAGTTTCTGCAATGATAGCTTCTCTTAATGAACACTCTAGAATACATAAATGAGTTGCTTTAAAAAAAAAACTCATCTTGCAGTAAATATGTATTACAACACCCAGTAGAACAATCAGCCCAAATTTTCTTGAAAACATGGTCATCTTTCTAAAGCTCTTTTATCACATCAAACCCCATCACTTTCACTTGCATGGTATTCAAGCAAGAATGTCTTCTATTCAATGCATTAGCTAGTTGATTGTGCTTCCCTGACTTGTGTCTTAATTGAAAGTATAGGTTTGAAGAAATTCAACCAAACGAGCATGCCTTTGATTCAACTTATGTTGACTGTTGATAAATTGCAAGGCTTCATGATCAGAATACAAAATGAACTACTTGAATATAAGATAATGCCTCCAATGAGTTAGAGCCCTTATGATTGCATCACTCCTTATCATAAGTTCCATACTTGATCCAAGAATTAGTTAATTTCTCACTGAAATAAGCAATGGGCTTGCCTTCTTGACTTAAAACAATACCAACACCAACATTGGATGCATCACAATCCACCTCGATCACCTTGTTGAAATTAGGAAGCATTAGAATCGGAGCCTCAACCATCTTCCTTTTTATGACCTCAAAAATTTTTTGTGTCTCATTACTCCACTCGAATCCTCCTGTTTTCAAGAATTCGATAATTGGAGCAATAATGGTACTGAATTCCTTGATAAAATGGTGGTAAAAGGAAGTGAGACCATGAATGCTTCGAACATCATGAATTGAATCTGGAATGGGTCAGCTCGTAATAGTTTCAATCTTGCTTGGATACACCATGATTCCTTATCTAGAAACCACATAGCCTAGAAAACCAATTTATTGGTTAAGAAATCACATTTCTCAAGTTAGCATACTGTTTTTGTTCTTTAAGAACACCAAACACTTGTCGAAAATGCTCCATGTGCAAATCTTGATTTTTGATGTAGATAAGAATGTCATCAAAGTATACTATCACAAATCGACCAATAAAAGGTTTTAAAATATGGTTCGTTAGCCGCGTAAAAGTACTTGGGGCATTAGACAAACCCAAAGGCATTATCGTTCACACATAAAGACCATCTCTTGTCTTGAATGCAGTTTTCCATTCATCTTGGAGCCTTATTCGAATTTTATGATAACCTGTCCATAGATCTATCTTGGAGAATAAAGTGGCACCATGAAGTTGATCAAGAAGGTCATCAAGGTGAGGAATAGGAATGGTACTTGATGGTTATCTTGTTCACTACTCGACTATCCACGCACATCTGCCACGAACTATCTTTTTTTTTGTACAAGGAGCGCCATAACAACGCATGGACTCATGCTTTCCTGGATAAGTCCCTTAGCCAACGGCTTGTCAACTTGTATTGGAGCTCTTCAAATTCTTTAGGATTTATCTGATATGCTTTTTTTTCGGAATTATAGCACTAGGGACAAAATAGATGCAAAGTTGAATATCCCTCATTGGTGGAAGACCAGATGGAATTTCTTTTGGAATCACATCTTCAAATTCATGTAACAGTGGCTACAACTTATGAGGGATATGCATCTTTTATTCGTTCTCCTCTAGTATCACCACTGTGTATGCCTCATTTAGTTCTTAAAAAACAGCAAGGAAATCAGACTTGGAAGGTAAATTATTTCCCTCTTCATGTAACGATTTTGAGCTACCATCCATTTTTGTGGGACCCAAAACAATATTGACTCCCTTCTTCTCAAAGCTATATGTGTTCTTGACACCATCATGTACAACTTTTCTGTCATATTTCCATTGTCTTCCAAGTAATAAATGACATGCATCCATAGGAACAACATCATACCATACTTGGTCCTTATAAATTTTTCCAATTGAAAACTGAACCAAATACTTTTTATCAACTCTTACCTCATTCCCTTTTTGCAACCAAGAAAGCTTGCAAGGTCGTGGATAATTTTCTATTTTCATATTCTATTTCTCCACCATAGTAGTAGCAACAACATTTTCACAACTCCCACCAACAATTATGACATTGCAAACCTTGCCGAGAGAAGTACACCTCGTATGAAAGATATTATTTCAGAGCCAATTATCTTCCTCTACATGGGCAATATTTAAGCTCCTTCTAATGACCAAGCTTTCTCCCTCATCACCGTAGGTGACTTCTTCATCGAATTTTGGCCCCTCATCCAAATTAAGGGTAGCTTCATCATGAAAGTCCTCAACATCTTCTTCCACTAGCGAGATGATCTTGCGATTAGGACAATACGAGGCAATATGGCCGATTTCTTGACACTTGAAACACCGAATAGAACTAGAAAGGCTTGAACTTGCTGAAGCGTCATTCTTGAAAGGGGGTTTTGAATTTACCACCTTGCTAGTTGGAGAATGTTTGAAAGCAGAATTATTCATAGGAGTGGTGTTCCCACAAATTTTACTTCTTTCTTTAGACCACATTCTTGAGTTGCTTTGAAAAGTATCCTTCCATTGCTTTTCCACCTTCAAAGACAAGTTTATTACATCAATGTATGACAGGACCCACCCTCAATCCCCCGGGATTAAGGGCTAAGTCCTGGTACCGTCTAGCCTATGCGTGACAGGAAGGCTAAACCGACGTCCAACCTCCTTGTGACACATAAGCCGGACAAGGGATTTCCAACCGAACCGTTCAAACCTTCCAAACTTCCTAGAGCGCGCAGACTCTACTGTGGATTGCGTGTGTGATGTCTCCGTCTCTCTCGACCAACAGCCCGCATCGCAACAACCTGGAGGGTATGGAAAACATGAAAAGACTGTGAGTGGACAAAATAAATAATAAGTTTATAAAACAGTTTATCAAAAAGACATTTATACCCTCCGTTTAAAACCAATGCATGCATATCAAACCAATTCATAAAACCATTTCATATCCAAAACCAACATTGAAATTCCAAATCGTTTCTTTTTTTCAAATCCGAAATTCAAATCCAGGGCCTCAGCCCAAAATCACAAATCCTCATCAAGTGCGGGAGCTCAGCCCAAAACTCATCAAAACCAAATCATTAGGGCCATTGCCCAAAACATCTGAAACTAGTGAAAAACCAGTGAAAAACATCAATCATGCGAGTTACTGGATCTCAAGTGCGGCCGAGTCTTTAAACTCAAAACCATGCACATAATCAGGTCTTCCCGGGATATCAACGAGTCTTTAAACTCAAAACATAATCAAAAAACCCCGGGGGATATCATAACCGGGTCTTTAAACTCAAAACATATACCGAGTCTTTAAACTCAAAACATATCAATCCAGGGCCCTCCCTCGTCAATCAACCGAGTCTTTAAACTCAAAACCAGATCCAACAGTTTTTCTTTTCTTTTTCCGGGTCTTTAAACCCAAAACCATTTTTCAATCAAGTGAAAACCATAGAAAATCCATACCCGAATTCGCAACAATGATTCCATAAGCTAGCATCTGGAACCACCATCCCGAACACAAATCTAGAATTTCTCTTTCAAGTTTCAAAACCAAATCCGAAACATCATTGCCGAAATTTGTTCCAAAATCGAAATCTCGTTTATCGAAATCTCATGAACAGGGCTCCAAGCCCAAAATCACTTTTCCGAAATCCATTTCAAATCATTGAAATCAAATTATATTTCAAATCCTAAAATCAAATCATTAAAACCATGATCAAATCACAATAGAAATCGAAACCTCATAAAATGTGCAATTACGTCATAATCTCAAAATTCGTGCAAAACCGCAAATCATCAAGATCAATTCACAAATATAGAAATCACATATAGAAAACATATAAAACATATATGCATGCATCATAAGTTCGAAAGCAAAGTCCACTCACAGACCATTAAGCTGCTACATCGATACGCGCGCACTTATGCCATTCCCGGCTAATCCGCTATCACTGGCTTTCCGAATCTGTCCAAATCCCATAATTAGGTCACTAACTACTTCATAAAGCTTATACTAAAGCCCCGTAATTTTCTCAAATTTTTAACTATTTTTAAACGAACCCTAAAACCTTCAGACATCTTGAAACATATCGAGACGATGTCCGATCGACTCGAAACCAGTGCCAAAATGTTCGTTACATCAAATACTTTAAAAATCGTGTTGGAACCTTCCCCATATTCTGTACCACGTGCCCACACGCGCCGCCTAAAGGGGTTGCGCATGGGCCTCACGCGCCAGGCACTGTGCTTGTCTTCAACCTATGCTGAACTGGGTTCGGTTCGTCTCTGCAGACCCGGTCCAATTGGACCGGCGTGAGCGGTTCGTCGCTGTAATTTCTATATTTTCGGTCCATTTTTTATTCTATTCGATCCTATAGTTATCTCCCTTCACTTCTAGTTAATCTATAATGTCCTTTCTTAAAAATCACGGCTCAAACTTACCTCTTGAACGTCGATCAATCCTTCAAACATTTCCTCTGTGTTCTTGATACGCCGGCCACCGTTGGCCCTAATTCTTCGCCCATCAACTCATCATCATATCCAAAACCTTTCCTAATGAACCATTATCATTATTAGACACCAAAGCTTCAACGACCATTATCGATTTAAAAACATTATTTCGCCGGAAAATCTAATTACCGTCCGCCGTGAGCTCCACCATGGATACCACCATATTCCTCTCGACTTACCTTCTCCTTTTGATACACAAACCATGGGCAAAAGATGGGAATAAAGTAAAATGGAATTCATGATCGAAGTATGCCCTGCACTCTGTTTCTCAAGGTTGGAAAGCCACCATCCACGGCGGCTGCTCATGGTGGCACCACCACACACGGCTCTGCCTCCCCCCCCCCCCCCCCCCCTTTCCTTTTTCTTCACACACTGGTAGTAGATAGTGGAGGATCACAGGGTTTACAAGAATTGTTTCATAGTTTTTCCTTGTTTTTCACTTCAGAATCGTGCAACCAACATTTAAACCGTGACAACATTATAGAACGGTGGGGGACCTTCTACGACCATCCAGAGAGGGACAGGTGTCCAAAATCTGGTGGTCACTACATCCCAAAACTTCCAAAGGTCCCAATTTCAATGGGCACAGATAGCCATCAAATGACCAAAATACCCCTGCCTTCACAAATTACCATTTTACCCCTTGTACATTTAGACCAATAATTAACTTGTCCAAAATCAAATGATGATGTGCCCCTGTTGTTGCACTCAGGGGATCAAGACCTACCTAATGGTCCTTGAAATGCGTGAAAAATCCATGTCGTTTGAAAAGTCAACAAATTGCTCCTTTTTAACTAAATTACCAAATTACCCTTGAACTTCCGAACATCATAACTTCCTCCTCGGATGTCGGAATCGGACGTGCCACCTGTCTTTGAACTCGTGACGTCCCGAACTACGTCACGGTCATTGGTTAGAGTCTGGTTGACCGTTCGAACCAAAAGTCAATATTTTTGCCCATTCTATGGGCAAAATTGTCATTTCGCACCATCCGTTCGAAAACGCCCAACTAAACACCGATTAACTTTACTAATCTGTCATTAACCACTAATCTAATCCCGGTTTACAGGATGGGTCGTTACAGTGTAAGTCCAATAAGGTTGCAGAAGCACTGTATTACAAATTTCCGCTCGCAAGCCTCCAAGATATCGAGCGATGGTTTGCTCCTCTAGTTCGCTACTATCACAAATTATTCGAAGATTGTCAAACTCCGCTATGTATTCTTCCACGTTCAAGTCATTTTGCCTGAAATTATGAAACTTTGTGAAAACTTCTTGGCGATAATTTTCGGGCATGAATTTCGTTTTCAATTCTCTCTTCATCTTTTTGCAAGGAGTAATTTGATCTTTCCTTTCACGGGTATGCTGCTTCTTGACATGTTCCCACCAAATTGAAGCATTTTTTTTCAACTTGATAGC
The DNA here is from genome assembly GCA_032719365.1 of Prinsepia uniflora. Taxonomy (NCBI): domain Eukaryota; kingdom Viridiplantae; phylum Streptophyta; class Magnoliopsida; order Rosales; family Rosaceae; genus Prinsepia; species Prinsepia uniflora. Next base: position 8,476,216 of record CM064867.1, on the reverse strand, counting down.
AACTAGTTTCACCTTTGATCGTCAGGAACATCCTTGTAGTCAAATACTCTTTCCATGGTGTTGAGCCAATCAACAAAGTCTTCAGGCTGTATTTTCCCTTCAAATTCAAGGATATCAACTTTGACATCAAAACCATGCTGAAAAGCATTATTTTTGTGTGGCTGCCTATCATCCTCATTCGATCTGTCATCATGATCAGGACCAAATGAATTTTCCTTTCAATCATCTTCAGAATCATGACAAGACTCATCATGATCTGAAACTTGATAGCATACTAGACGTTGTTGGAGGTGCTCCACTTGCCTTCCTAGTTCATCTATCTCAATGTCATGAAGATCACGTTCCCGATGAGGTGTGCGACGACCACAACCCACCATTAGATCTCCGCTCTGATACCAACTTGACACCGGATTATTAAAAACTAACAAAGAAACCGCAAGTAAAACACTCAAGAAGACACAACTCGTCACTCAAGGAATCCACCAAGAGATAAGAGTTAAATCAAGAAGGCAACAACTCTTTAAGCTCTAAATTTTTCTAGAATTTTATATCATCATCATCAACTGATTACATTGCAAACAAAACAACTTATTTATAGTAGCAAACAACTTAACTGTAGGAATTTAGAAAGACTCATATTTAAGGTAGTAAATGAGTCACTCACTAGAACTTAGAAAGACTCACAATTATTTAGGATAATTAAATTTCATAATTAAAACAGTGTTGTAAATAGTTAAACAGTTATGTCTATTTATGTCATAGGTACTAGGGGTAGTTTTGTCATTTTGCATTCATTAATTATCCCTCCTATATAAGTGATCAATTATCTTTGTAAACCCGAACTATCTCATAATAAATTATTTTCATCTCTCTGTCTCTCCATATTCTCTCTACAATCCTCCTCTACCTAATTTCCTTCACAACACGTTATCAGCATGATCGTCTCCTAATCGGTGATTATTCAAGAGGAGGATAAATCCAGCCAAGTAGGTTTTTTTTAATCCCAAATTTGTTTATTATTTAAATTTGAAACTCTAGAATTCATGTTTATAGGAATTGTTTGGAACCAATAATTATGATTTCTATAATCACATGAATTAACGATCATTGATATGTTGAATTAAATTATTTTAAAATTTTCATGTTTTTCGTGTTTGATGTTTAAAGATGCTAGTTATGTGATAATCATGATGAACACTTGGATTATGAATCAATATATTTGACTGGTTGATTCCTAAGCTCAATTAATTGAATTATGTGAATTATTGTCAGGACCCGTCTCAAATCCCCAGGATTAACGTGGGACGTGCCTCATCCCATCTGAAGGGTATTAAAACACGAAAACTGTGAGTGGAAAACATCATAAATCGTAAACCCCACTGACAGGACCTACCTCGATTATCACCTAGATAACCGAGATGAACCCTGCTCCCGTCTGACAATCATAATCAAAAGACCAAAATAACCTCAAAGCAACCACAAAGTATACATTGTCAGACTAAGGAGAAGTTATACAACAACTAGTCAACAGTAATACAGAGCATAGTAATAATACAGGATGCCTCTGCCTCTGCCTAAACGTTAGCCCCGACGCTTACACCACGATCTGGAGGGTAATTAAAACCATAAAAGTGTGAGTGGACTAAAAATAAATAAGAGTTTCAAAACCAGTTTTCATAAACAAACCAGGATTTTTCCCTCCGTTTTAGAAACATGCAGGCATAACTAAGTATTAGAAAATAACTATATAAACAGTATGATAATCGTTATGAAAACGTCATCATAAAAACATGAAATACCAAATATCATCATCCGATCAAACCTGCTGGATCTATCCGAGTCTTTAAACTCCTGAGACTTTAAACTCAATCCAAGCCTCAATATAATCCGAGTCTTTAAACTCAACAGGCCTACGGGGGAAATATCATAATATCCGAGTCTTTAAACTCAATCCGGGTCTTTAAACCCAATCCGGGCCTGCCCTCGTCATAATCATATCCGGGTCTTTAAACCCAATAACCAGATCCAGCAAATCCAATCTAAAAACGTTTGAAACCATTTTCCATTTCCGAATCCGAATCCGCAATCTCATCACGATCCCGAATCCAAACCCAGAACTCATATCCACCATCCATTTCCAAATCCGAATTCGAAATCACTATTCCAAAGCCATGCCGGCGTTCAGAACCATCATTCTGAATCCAAATTCAGAAGTCCCTTTGTCAAGCTTTAAAACCAAATCTCGAGTTTCGAAATCCGATTCTAAAACTGAAAACCTTGATTATTAAATCATGTTCAAAACTCATTTATAATCATTAAAATCAGTTATATATTTAAATCCCAAAATCATAGCATCGAAATCGTAATCAAATCGTATCTCGAAAAACGTGCCAAAATACTTGAATATCTCGAAAACCGTGAAATTACATAAAACAAATCTAGAATATGAAATAACATGAAATCATATTTAAAAGCATAAAACAAGTAGATAAAAACAGTTATGCGTGCTCGGTTAGAAAAGAAAAGCCCACTCACTAGGTCCGAATGCATCAATCGCGCTCCGTACGCTCCTCAACTACCTCAGGAATATCCCGACCTCCCAAAGTCGAAACAAAACCCAGAAAAGTCGAGTTGTTGTTCTCGGCCACCAGTTGTCTCCTCAGGGCACGGGTTCGACTCCTGAGCTTAGTAACAACGTCCTACAACTGCTCTCTAACCTCCACCATGAGCTCCGATGTGCTCCTCTGAGTCTACCAGGCACTTCTCAGGTCTCTAAACACCACGACAAGTCCAACTTTGATGGGTTGATCGATTGAGGTCGCACGGTCGTGCACGATTGTTCTCTGTTTTGCTTCCTAGTTTCCTCACTAATCACACACACTCACCGCCCCAACCTTTCTTAATCACGATCAACCAAATTACTTAGAAGGAATTGATCACTCACTCAAGCCCAAAGCACTCACACACTAAAAACTGATCGATTGTTTTCACTGTCTTAGTCTTTGTTTCACTCATTTGCACGATAAACCCAAGCCAATTTAAATGTAACCGTGTAGAATTAGGCTAGAAGCCTCTAGGAATAGAACAGGTAACCATCATCCTGTGGACTCAGCCCAAAATATCCAATCCCAACTCCCCAGATGGCCTTATCTTATTGGCACAATTCCCCAGGTGTTTAAAAGACCAAAATGCCCTTGCAAGTCCAAACTACCATTTTACCCTTCACTTTCCTAGACCTATAACTTAACCGTCCGACGTCCGATGACGGCGTACCACCTGTCGTTGTACTCAAGATGTCGAGACCTATCTAATGGTCCTCGATTTGCGTGAAAACTAATGGTCAAACAAAAAGTCAACAATTTCCTTCTTTTTAACCAAATTACGAAAATGCCCTCAACCTTCCGAACATCACAACTTCTTCCTCGGTTGCCGGAATCGATCGTGCCACCTGTCTACGGACTCGTGATGTCCCGAACTACGTCACGGTCATCGGCCAACGTCCTTTCGACCTGCCAATCAAAAAGTCAACATTTGATCACACTATTCACGAGGGTAAAATCGTCATTTTATACAAATCTTTTCCAAATTTACATTTTTGTCCTTTTTGAAGGCCCGGGTTGTTACACCCACTCCTGGAACGGGATCCCTATGGGGATACCCATTCTGGTCTGTGGATCGTGACTCTCCAGGTCGACGTCTGGAGGAGACCATATAATCATATGGAGGGTTCATAATTATTTTCAAAACTCTTTCTTTCTTTCTCAAAACATTTCTCAACTGGGTCTCATACCCGATTCATCTCAAAAGGATTCTTCGAATCCGATTCAAATCCATTTCACAGGCCTCGGCCTAAATCCGCAGTTTAACAGGGTCTCATGCCCAAATTCTCATTTCATAAACCGAATTGGGACTCAAACTCGATGTTACAATCAATAGGGCCTCAAGCCCGATACCATAGCTAACTGGGCCCTAAGCCCGAAACCACAAATCAACAGGGCCTCAAGCCCGATTTCACATCAATAGTGCCTCAAGCCCGATAATACAGTCAAATAGGCCTCCAGCCCGATATTACAACAAAATGGGACTCAAGCCCCGATCATAAATCAATGGGACCTTTGGTCCGATCGTATAGACCCTCGGTCCGATCGTATAACACAAATGGACTCTCGGTCTGATTCCTCGTCAAATCAAATGGACTCCAAATCCCAGAGTTCGTAAGTCAAATGGGTCTCATGCCTGATTTCATATTTCCAAATCCAAAACCAATTTATGAAACCCTTATTGAAAACCTAGCACGTATAATGTCAGGACCCATCACCAATCCCCCGGGATTAAGGGCTAAATCCTGCTACCGTCTAATTTACGCATGACATGAAGGCTAAACTGACGTCCAAGCACCATGTGACACGTAAGTCGGACAAGGGATTCTCGATCCAACCGTCCTCAAAGTACCTGGACTTCCGAGAGTGCATCGAAACTACTGTGGATCTCGGGTGTGATGTCTCCGTCACTCTCGACCAACAGCCTGCACCGCAACAACTTGGAGGGTATCGATAACACAAAAAAGACTGTGAGTGGACAAAAATAAAGTATAAGTTCAAACACAATTATCATAAAACATAATTACGTTTATACCCACTATTTATAAACCAATGCATGCATATCAAATCCAAGTCATGAAACCATTCATATCAAAACCATCAATAAAAACCATTATCGAAAACCCGAAACAAATCGTTATTCAAATCCATGCCTCAGCCTCAAATCGTAAATCAATCTCAAATTCGGGACCTCAGTCCCAAAACTCATCAAATCCAGTTCATCCGGGCCACTGCCCAAAATATTTGAAAACCAGTGAAAAACATCAATTATACAAGTTAACTGGATCTCAAGTGCGCCCGAATCTTTAAACTCAAAACACAATGCGCAATAACCAGGCCTTCCCGGGATATCAACGAGTCTTTAGACTCAAAACACAATCACAGGCCTCGGGGGGTATCACAATCACCGAGTCATTACACTCAAAACATATACCGAGTCTTTAAACTTAAAACATATCAATCCAGGGCCCTCCCCCTGTTAATCAATCCGAGTCTTTAAACTCAAAACCAGATCCAGTGGGTTTTTCTAATTTTCCAGGTCTTTAAACCCAAAACCATTTTTCATCCGATCAGTGAAAACCACAAAAAATCCACAGTCGAATTCGCAACGATGATTCCATAAGCCGGCATCTGGAACCATCGTCCCGAACCCAATTTCAAACTTCCTTTCCAAATCTCGAAAACCAAATTCGAAATCTCATTTCCAAAATCCAGTTTCGAAACCAAAATCTCAATCACATGAATAGGGCTCCAAGCCCGAATCACTTTTCCGAAATCCTTTTCAAATCCTTGAAATCAAATCACATTTTAAATCCCAAAATCAACCATTAAAATCACAGTCAAATCACAAGAACGTACGAAATCTCATAAAATATGAAATTTCGTAAAATATCTCAAAAAACGTACAAATTCACAAATCATCAAGATCATAAAGCAAATCATAGAATCACGTATGAAAAAATATATGCATGCATCAAGAGTTAGAAAGCAAAATCCACTCACAGTCCATTCTGACAACGCCTCGATACGCGCGCATTTACTCCATTTTCGGCCATTCTGCTATCCTCGGTTTACCCAAACCTGTCCAAATCCCATAATAAGGTCACTAACTACCTTATAAAGCTTATACTAAAATCCCACAATTTTCTGGAATTTTTAACTATTTTTAACCGAGCCCTAAACCTTTCGAAAATCCCGAAAAATATCGAGACGTTGTCCAATTGACTCGAAAACAGGGCCAAAATGTTCGTTACATCGAATAATTTAAAAGTTGTGTTGGAACGATTCTCAAACACTTTTCCACGTGCCCACACGCACCACCCAAGGAGGCTGCGCGTGGGCCTCACGCGCCAGCACAGTGTCATCTTAAACCTTGCTTTTACCCGGTCCGACCGGTTCACGGTTCAGGCCGAACCGGCATGGCCGGTTCACGGTTTTATCCTGTCCAGTTTTGTCCGATTTCGACCCTATTTAATCCTAACCGTCCCTTTAAGCCTTTTCCAATTTATCCATAACTTCAAAATAGGAAAACCAAGTGAAAATCACATACCTTCAATCCATTGATAGACTGGTCGATCAACACCTCGACGGTTCCCCTACCTCCAGCCATCCTTCAGCTACCAAAACAAGTTCCTTAGGTCCCAAGCAACCTCAGAAGGATCATTTGATCAACAAACTCACTTTCCATCCCCCAAAACCCGACTGGCCATTTTTGAATATTACACTTACCATGTCGAGTTCTCTGACCCTCGTCCAAGACAGGCTTCGAAACCAAGCTTGTTCTCCTCCTCTGAACTTCCTAAACCTCATCCCATTAATCAAATAACTTATTAACCACGAATCCAGGCTTAAACAGAAATAGCTAAAACAGGATTCACGGCTCACCTTAACGCTACCTCCACCGTGCACGGCGGCCTTCCACGGCATCAGCACCACATAACTTATTAACCACGAATCCAGGCTTAAACAGAAATAGCTAAAACAGGATTCACGGCTCACCTTAACGCTACCTCCACCGTGCACGGCGGCTTTCCACGGCATTAGCACCATATTTCCCTCCTTCTAACCTTTCCTTCTTGCTCAACACTTAGGGACAACCGACCACTGTGGAGAGTGAGGGACTCAAATGCCTCACCAATCCTCTATTTTTCTTCCTTCACCGTGCACACACACACACACACATTGTTTTAAAAACGGTTTGAAGAGCGGTGAGTTGGTTCTAGCACCATCCTGGACCCGCCAGGTGTCCCCAATCCTGTGGGCACAATTCCCTAAAATAGACACATGTCCACATCTAATAGGGAACTGCAAAAAGACCAAACTGCCCCTTATCCTTGAAATTACCATTTTGCCCTTCGTGGTTTCAGACCAAAATCCGAATCTACCAACGTCCAAAGATAGCGTGATGCCTGTCGTTGTACTCAGGGAATCGATACCTTCCTAACGGTCCTCGAAATGCATGTAAGTGACATGTCGTCCAAAAAGTCAACCATTTACCCCTATTCCATCAAAATTACCAAAGTACCCTCGGAGTTCCGAACGTCATAACTTTTTCCTCGGATGTTGGAATCGGACGTGCCACCTGTCTATGAACTCGTGACGTCCTGAACTACGCCACGGTCATTGATCAAAGTCCATTAGCCGTCTGAAAGAAAAGTCAACATGTTTGCCTATTCTAGGGGCAAAATCGTCATTTCACACCATCCGTCCGAAATTATTCAACTAATCACTGATTAACTTCACTAATCTATCATTAACCTCTAATTTAATCCTGATTTCCGGGACGGGTCGTTACAATCTACCCCCCTTAAAGAATTTTGTCCCCGAAATTCTGAATATCGTACTTCCTTCAGTAACTAGGGCAATCCAACTGATCTCACACCTGGATCTCCTACCTGGTGTCCAGCACCTGCCACATCAACTTATCCTTTCAGTTCCCAACTGTCACCTCATCTTTGTCAAAGAAATCCATGTACCTAACTTCCAATCCATCTCGAACTCTATTGATTACCTCCTGACCACGAGTCAAACACGTTTCACCTTTGAAGCCCATCGGTCGATCCTACCTCTAGCTTGAACTACTCGTCTTCCGGGAAAGTCCAACTCAAACCCCTTCCAAATCTCCCGGTCCCCTGGGTCTCCCGATCAATAAGAGCTCCACGTACATCTCAACTACGTATACAGGGCAGACCCATCACTAATTCCAAATCCAAAACCCAACGTAGGCGAGACGGATCACACACACATCCTACACGACTCCAAGACGGTCAAGATATCCAACCTATGTCTCACATACGATCCTTGTGATCCATAACAACTCGAACCTGAGTCAGAACGATCTAATCCTAATCCACTCACTCCTAAGTGGATCCCACTACTCGTCCATACAACTCTTATCATCAACCCAACACATCAACCCAACAAGACCACACGTCTAGATTGTGGGTTCTCTTCAATAACCTCATATCGATCAGTTATCGTCACTCATTCTCCGCTTCCTTTCTTCATCCTTCGACGGAAAACACAATGGTCCTCTCTCTACTCCTGAAGTTCCTTTAATGAGTCATCCGAATCGACTTCAAAATATACTTTACTCATCATGTAGCACCAATCTCGGAATCAACACAACAACTCAAAGTCTACACCACCAAATCTCCTGGTTCCGAGATTCCACTTACGGTACTACATCCTCAAGTATACCACCTCTGGACTACTTGTCCAAACGTCATCTTTACTTTACTATACTGAGGCAGTCCACAACTCCCCCATGTGTCCGTAACCAACCAACTCACCGACCAACCCACTTGTTGGTTATCCACTTTTATACACACCCAGAAGGATGTCAATCATCACTCCTTCTGATGATCGCATCCCAACCTTTTCGAGGTTCAACCCCGAGCACCACTATCACCTCAGGATAAGTTCGCAAAATCAACCTCACGGATGGTCAAACCCGACCATACCAACCGAGCGCGATCCAACACGAAGCATAGGTCCACTGCGCTCCCGCTGCGCTACTCTGATCAATTAACGACATCCTGATCATTCGTACCGATACATGACCTCCCAATGGTCATCACATATTCCTGCTCAGTTAAAGGTTCTTACCAGACACCGGCACCTCACAACTGGCCACAACCTCGACTCTATATGCCCATCTGACCATTTACAAGCGTCCCAGCTCATGGCACATCATCTCTACTCCAGGGTTCACAATACTCTAAACCCGAACCTCTGCTGATACCAAGCCAAAACCCTCAATCTATGCTCGGGTCGAGGAAACTAACATCCCTCGTCAACCACAATTCTGAGCAACCAAATGCTCAACCAACACCGCAATCTTACTGGACCCGTCTAGAGTTAGCCACCAACTATCTACTACCTCGGCTGCACCTAGCAGCTCAATCTCCAGTCTGGCCGTAAGTTGGCCCAAGCCATAACGACTATCTAACCACAAATCCTAACTCTCAAGTCCCAGGTTAAGCATTTACTCAGGGGTTTCTTACAAAGATACGTACAGTCCCAAAAAGTCATCCCAAACCAGTCATCTCCTTAACTTAACTCGTTATTCTTACTCGAGTTATCCAAACCCTCAGCCTCCAATAGCTCCCAACAACCTCACCACTCAGGTTGTCGCAACCGTCAACCAGTAACCCTCGCTAGGGGGAGGAAATCTCATAGGTCTCAAAGTAGTTTCTAAACTCTGCCACTCGAGGCATCCCGCTACTCGTAGCCGTACAAGTCAAATTCCAACCAAACTGGCCAAAAGGGTCACCAATCCATACTGTCATCATCCAAACAACATCCGGCCCAACCGGTCACCATCAATCGGCCTCCTCAGCCCACGTATCTCACTAGCTCAACGGGCTACTCTCTGGCCCCAAAGGCCGATTGATTATGTTTTGAGTTTAAAGACTCGTTGATATCTCGGGAAGGCCTGATTATGCGCATGGTTTCGAGTTTAAAGACTCAGGCGCACTTGATATCCAGCAAAATGTTTGACTTGTGATTTATTATTAATTTCTGATGTTTCGGATGTGTTGGGAAGTGGCCCGGTTATATGGTTGATGGTTTTGGATTATGTTGTGTACTTGGTTTTGATTCATGGTTTTGGGTTGAAGCCCTGTGTTATGTTTGCAGGCTAAGACCAGAAGGTTAAGAAAAGGAAAATGATTTTGATTTTTCATGCACGGTTTTCTTATGTTGAAAATGTAACGGATTGCAAAATGATTTTTGGATGCATGCATTGGTTTTACGTGGAGGGTAAAAATGACTTTCTGTAACTGTTTTATAAATTGATTTATTTTTGTCCACTCACACCTTTTGGTTTTTATTGACCCTCCAGGTCGTGGCCCGTTGATCGAGGCTGATCAAGAGGCGGAGGCATGAGTAAGTACACGTGTGGCTATCCCTGGTTTGGCAAGCACTGAGGGTAACTTGGGAATTTCAGTTGACCTGCAAGACGGGAGCAGGACCGGGCACGATTTCCAATGTCCTTTCGGGGCGGTCCTGTCAAAATACGTTAACTATTCCGACCCTAAGCTAACGTACATCATACCTCGTATCGCGTATCGAGCGACTAACATCCTGCCACTAACAAGCACCGCTAACTAGCCATAACGAACGTACTATCACTATCGCATCCAGGTTGCTGACGGGCTGTTCCGCATCGAGACATCACATCCACAGTAGCATCACACCACCCAAGTCAATGAACCCACGACTCTGGGAACCAAACCTCGTGCAGAACACACGAAACGTCGCTCTGATACCAATTGTCAGGACCCACCCCCAATCCCCCGGGATTAAGGGCTAAATCCTGCTCTCGTCTAACTTATGCATGACATGAAAGCTAAACTGACTTCCAAGCACCATGTGACACGTAAGTCGGACAAGGGATTCTCTATCCAACCGTCTTCAAAGTACCCTGGCTTCCCAGAGTGCGTCGAAACTACTGTGGATCTCGGGTGTGATGTCTCCGTCACTCTCAACCAACAGCCCACACCGTAACAACCTGGAGGGTATCGAAAACACAAAAAAGACTGTGAGTGGACAAAAATAAAGTATAAGTTCAAAACAGTTATCATAAAACATAATTACCTTTATACCCTCCATTTAAAAACCAATGCATGCATATCAAATCCTAGTCATGAAACCATTCATATCAAAACCATCAATAAAAACCATTATCGAAAACCCGAAACAAATCGTTATTCAAATCCAGGCCTCAGCCTCAAATTGTAAATCAATCTCAAATCCGGGAACTCAGTCCCAAAACTCATCAAATCCAGTTCATCCGGGCCACTGTCTAAAACATTTGAAAACCAGTGAAAAACATCAATCATACAAGTTTACTGGATCTCAAGTGTGCCTGAGTCTTTAAACTCAAAACACAATGTGTAATAATCAGGCCTTCCTGGGATATCAACGAGTCTTTAAACTTAAAACACAATCACAGGCCTCGAGGGGTATCACAATCACCGAGTCTTTAAACTCAAAACATATACCGAGTCTTTAAACTCAAAACATATCAATCCAGGGCCTTCCCCCCGTCAGTCAATCCGATTTAAACTCAAAACCAGATCCAGTGGGTTTTTCTCTTTTTTCGGGTCTTTAAACCCAAAACCATTTTTCATCCGATCAGTGAAAACCACAGAAAATCCATAGTCGAATTCGTAACGATGATTTCGTAAGCCGACATATGGAACCATCGTCTCGAACCCAATTCCAGACTTCCTTTCCAATTCTCGAAAACCAAATTCGAAATCTCATTTCCAAAATCCAGTTTCGAAACAAAAATCTCAATCACATGAATAGGGCTCCAAGCCCGAATCACTTTTCCGAAGTCCTTTTCAAATCATTGAAATCAAATTACATTTCAACTCCCGAAATCAACCATTAAAACCGCAGTCAAATCACAAGATCGTACGAAATCTCGTAAAACATGAATTTTCGTAAAATAACTCGAAAAACGTGCAAATTCACAAATCATCAAGATCATAAATCAAATCATAGAATCACGTATGAAAACATATATGCATGTATCAAGAGTTATACGCCGTTTTCGGCCATTTCGCTATCCTCGATTTACCCGAACCTGTCCAAATCTCATAATAAGGTCACTAACTACCTTATAAATCTTATACTAAATCCCATAATTTTCTCGAATTTTTAACTATTTTTAACCGAGCCCTAAAACCTTCGGAAATCCCAAAACATATCGAGATGTTGTCCGATTGACTCGAAACCAATGCCAAAATGTTCGTTACATCGAATACTTTAAAAGTCGTGTTGGAAATATTCTAAAACACTGTTCCACACGCCCACATGCGCCGCCCAAATGGGCTGCACGTGGGCCTCAGCCAGCACAGTGTCATCTTCAACCTTGCTTCGACCCGGTCCGACCGGTTCACGGTTCAGGCCAAACCGGAGTGGCCGGTTCATAGTTCTATCCTTTCCAATTTTGTCTGATTTCGACCCTATTTGATCCTAACCGTCCCTTTATGCCTTTTCCAATTGATCCATAGCTTCAAAATAGGAAACCAAGTGAAAATAGCATACCTTCAATCCATTGTTAGACCGGCCGATCAACATCTCGACGATTCCCCTGCCTTCGGCCGTTTTTTAGCTACCATAACAGGTTCCTTAGGTCCCTAGCAACCTCAGAAGGATCATTTGATCAACAAACTCACTTGCCATCCCCCAAAACCCGACTGGCCATTTTGGATTATTATGCTTACCATGTCGAGTTCTCTGACCCTCGTCCAAGACAGGCTTCAAAACCAAGCTTGTTCTCCTCCTCTGAACTTCCTAAACCTCATCCCATTAATCAAATAAATTCTTATCCACTAATCTAGACTTAAACAGAAACCGCTAAAACAGTATTCACGGCTCACCTTAACGCTACCTCCACCGTGCACGGCGGCCTTCCACGGCATCAGCACCACATTTCCCTCCTTCTAACCTTTCATTCTTGCCCACCACTTAGGGGCAACCGACCACCGTCGAGAGTGAGGGACTCAAATGCCTCACCAGTCCTCTGTTTTTCTTAATTCACCGTGCACACACACACACACACATTGTTTTAAAAATGGTTTGAAGGGCGGTGAGTTAGTTCTAGCACCATCCAAGACCCGCCAGGTGTCCCCAATCCTGTGGGCACAATTCCCTAAAACAGACACATGTCCACATTAATAGGGAACTGCAAAAAGACCAAACTACCCCTTATCCTTGAAATTACCATTTTGCCCTTCGTGGTTTCAGAACAAAATCTAAATCTACCATTTACCCCTATTCCATCAAAATTACCAAAGAACCCTCAGACTTCCGAATGTCATAACTTTTTTCTCGGACGTCGGAATCGGACGTGCCACCTGTCTATGAACTCGTGACGTCCCAAAATACGTCACGGTCATTGGTCAAAATCCATCATTAACCTCTAATCTAATCCCGATTTCCGGGACGGGTCGTTACATATAAGCGTCGTATAAAATCGTAAATCTCGAAATACGTGCAAATTCGTAAATCCTAGGCTACCACAAACAAATGCACTCATGACATCACAAAATATATTCTAAAACAATTATAAAACATTTATTCATGCATCAAATTCATAAAACAAATCCACTGACAGACCGTCTGCAGCCGTACCTCGATACGCGTGCCATAACGTCTTCCCGGACCAAACGTCAGCTCCGGGATTCCCGAACTTGTCCAAATCATAATAGAAGATTACTAATAGCCTCATTAACCTCTCATTGAAGTCCCATAATTTTCCCAATTTTCTAACTATTTTTAAAGCAGATCCTAAACCTTCGGACAGCCCGAACTATATCGAAACGATATCTAATTGACACGAAACCAGTCCCAAAATGTTCGTTACACCGAATAGATGAAATTACATGTTGGACACTTCCCCAAAGGAAGGCTCACGCGGCCAAGAATGGTTCTGCGCGAGGGCCTCACGCGTCAGGACTGTTCACCTTCTTCAAACTTGGTCGAACCGGTCCAGCTGGTTCACTCTGTACAACTGGTCTAATTGGACCGGCGTGACCGGTCCAGGGCTCCCCACTCTTCATTTTTCATCCAATCTTCTCCTTTTCAATTACATTCATCCTATTTTCTCATTTCTTACCATTTCCAATCATCAAACCTAATCAAAACACTCTAAATCCTATCTATGTTCAAAAGGCCTCAATGCCTAACTTTTCATTTTTCTCTCACGGCTTCCACAGTAGTCCAACCACCACCAAAACCTCTTCTAAACCATCCTAACAACCTAATAATCCTTATCTAAACATCCAAAACAATCCATAATTCCCAAATCAAAATATTGAATCCAAAAACCAAAACCGATCCCTCACCTTTTCTCAGCCGTGCACGGCGGCCCAGCTGCCTCCTGCCACCGTCCTCAACATCCTCAGCCTCCTCTCTCTCCTGGTTCCTCAGATGTGATCATATGGGGTAAGGATTTGGATTGGGGTTGGGTGTTTGATCAGTTTGTTTGGAAATGGGGAATGATCGATTACAAGGGAAGGGATGGATATGTATGACCGTGTTTAGGCTGAGCAATGGATGGGTGACACTTGTCACTCTTCCATTGGACCTGCCCCAAAATATCTGGCCCCACTTACTGACAAATAACTTCCGTCTAGTAAAATGTGAATAGTACTTTCGAAATTCCGTGAACCGTAACTTTTTCGTCGAACGTTCGAATTCGACGTACCGCCTGTCTATAGATTCGTATCGTCCCGATCTACGTAATGGTCCTCGGCCCTCGGCCATCTAACCTCCCGGGTCAAAAGTCAACTATTGGCTCCTATTCAACCAAATTACCAAAATGCCCCCGAACTTCCGATAATCATAACTTCTTCCTCGAACGTTGGAATCGGGCATGCCACCTGTCTATGAACTCGTGACGTCCCAAACTACGTCACAGTCATCGGCCAAAGTCCATTTGACCGCATGAATGAAAAGTCAACGATTTGCCCATTCTAGGGGAAAAATCGTCATTTCGCCCTGCTCATCTGCTAATCCTCCTCTAATCCCTGATTAGTCTCGCTAATCCATCATTAATCCTTAATTAATCCTGTTAATTCGGGACGGGTCATCACAATCTTCCCCCCTTAAAGAATTTCGTCTTCGAAATTTAAATTGACCCGATTCCACAACCAAATTGTGGAATCCAACCATGTCCCTCGACTCGGATCGCTGAACCCACACATAAGGGTACCCGTGTAATAGTACACGTCCGACACACACCTCGTACGCGACTTTACGTATCGTGACCGGAGCCCCCAAAGCTCTAATTTATTTCCGAGAACTACACGTCAGTTCATACGTCTCACTCGAGACAGAACATCGACGCTTGTCGATCTCGCCTGTCACTCGCTTGACAGGTCAGCAATACCAAACTAACATTCAACGGATTTTCAGTTTGCCACTCTAACTCGTTCCATCCTACAATCGTCAGGCTAAATTACGAACTCCAACTAACGGCTAACACATTCAAGCTGGCATCCTGCTCAGCATCCGATCAGACAACTTCCTATAGATCCGGCGATCACAATGGCACGAATCCCATCTCATAGGTCATCCTCAAACCTATGCCCATACTGGATCTAAGTACTTGTACGAATCAGCTCTCTCAATTCCCTGTACTCAGAACTGACTCTCCTTAGAGTCCCATCACTCCCTATCAATCCGAACTCGTCGGATACCTATCAATCCGTTACCACGATATGTCACGACTTCGTGACCAGCCAACAACTCCCGGCTCCACTGCGCTTCGCTGCTCTACTTTGATCTCGACTCGTTCTCGAGTCCTCATATCGTATCTCGTCTCACTCAGCGATCTCCGCTGACATCTAGACTCACCTCGAGTCTCAACCTATTACTGTTGGATCTAATCTGATCGCCACTCTTGTCCATCTAGGACTCCATCCAAACTACAACATATTCACACTCTCGGGCACTCTCAACCTGACATATCGATTGACCGTGGTTAATCCCATCGTCTAACGTGCACAACACACTGGTGCACCCACATCACATCACATCAAGGTTCCACTCGACCTACTCAAGCACCGCACTCTGGCAACGTCCAACCGCGTACTACCGTCCGCACTCCAACCATGGTTCGGACCCCAATCGTTCGTCACCAGGCAAACATCAATCCATCACCTCGGACACTCACTCAACACATCCTGTGACACTAAATACCATATACTCCTCAAGTCAAACAACTTTGACTCACGGCCTAGGTGTTCGGTTCTTACACCTTCTTTGAACACTTAGCTGTCACGTCACTCCTCGTCAACCAACCTAGGGAAGAGTCAAGGAGAATCTAAGATAATGACATCAAAGTCCATCCAATGTCATCCTCCGGCATCCAGCACTATTTACCAAAGAGTCACACTCAGTGACCTTGGAATATCCATCACCCATGCCAAATCAAGCACTCTTCTCATCATCTCAATCACAACTTCTCTTAATTCGGAAGTTCCAATCATGTTGGAAACATGTTTCTTTTCCAATTACTGAGCTCACTCATTACACGAGCATTTCCTGCGTCCTATAGGCAAACAAGTGCCATGTCCCAAACTCCAGAGGTATGGTCAACCGTAGTCTACCAAAGTAATCCGTAATGGACTCTCAAGTCCACAGATCAACTGGACACCATCCACACGTCTGTGACTATCATTTAGGTAGGTACACTTATTCCGAGTAGAATTCACGCGACTTAAGGATAAACCTTGTATACTATTTACGGATGTACACAAACGACCTCCAATAATCGTATTCCATACCTTTAATCATCCTTATCCAACTATGACTCACAAAATTGTTCGGAATCCACTGACATCGGTCGGTAGGCTAAATAGATCGCAACGTCTGTCGTGATCTGAAGCCAAATCTCTGTGTACTACTTTATCTGACCAACCGACCCATACGTTATAAGACGTCACTTACGTCATCCATTTATGTCTTTTCATCTGAACGCCACTTAGGCATTTCATCCTTTAACGTTACCACTCCTGGGTACACACTCGTGCCCCAAGTCTCGAATCATCAGGGAACTGGTCACCAAACCAAGTACTCCTGGTGCCTCGCACTGAGCCACTCGGGATCCTCTCTGTCCCGTTCTGTGCCTAGAGAACTCACATGCTAGCCACACCGGGCATATCTACTATTCTATCTGCATACCAACTCGTATGTCCTAACTCTACGGGATCAACTCCAGCACTCACACTCATGCACTCCATCCAAGGATATCCAAGGCACCTGTCACTCATCCAGGTATATCTTACTCGTCACAGTCACTTCACAGAGGTAGCGTGGCAAATGTGCCAACACCCAACGTCAGCGTCTCATTCTGCGATCGCACTCAGCCTTAACCGAGTCGAATCCAGAATCTATGCTCTTGTACTGTGCGTCATTTACACACCTCGTATCATCATCACGACTGACGAATCCCATCGTCACAATCGTCACGGCAACCTGAGCCTTTCCACCTCAATAAGACTCGACTACGTCCATCGATAGTAGCGTCTGCCACAACCTCGTGCAGACCAACCTCAGAAACACTCTGCTATCGAGACTCCAATACTACGCGGGCAGCTTACCGCCGGCACGAACTGCTCAACACACAACATCAACTGATCGGTCCAGCTCAAGATCCGATCGACATGTACCACACTCCTGGTAACTTGTCCAATCAATCGCCGACTAGGGTTACCACAACCCGGCTGCTCGCTGCAGAACAACTAGCCTGACCGATCCCTCGCCTCGACTCCAAAGGATCATCGTACTCCGATACTGGTGCCCAACCAACCAGTAACCACATTGTGAGGATCTCATCCTCTCGTAACTCTATGGCTCTCAGCCGCTGGCCTCCACAAGAACTGGTCGTACTCTGGGTCCAATACTACACAAGCGCAACATGCGCAATCGCATCCTATCATGTCACACCACAACTACTCCGGCATCTCCTGCCAGTCGACATCCTGGAGGGATTCGACACACCGAAACATGGTCCATCAAGCCGAATAGAATCACACGCTCCTAATCCCAACCGTCGTAACTGTAGTCGTACAGGGTCATCGTAAATTGGGTGACTACGACCTCTGACCACCACTGGTATTAATCCGTACATCCTCTTTCCGACACGACCCTACCGTCGAGCAGTCACGACTCTCAAGTCGTCATACTATCTCTACTGATCCACTAGATCCTATCCACCAGTGACGCTACGGCTCTACGTCGTCAGATCCACAAAAAATACTGATCCTACTCGGGATCCAACCTTGAAACATATGGCATTCCATGCCAATAGAATCCTAAAACTATCGTATCACATGCCAAACATCATCTAACTAAGGTTTGATTCTACCAAATTCTCGTACTAATACCCTAACTACCAGGTTGATGACGGGCTGTTATGACCTCAGAGACATCACATCCTCAGCCCGCGCGCACTCCACGCTCTGATACCATTTGTTAGGACCCGTCCCAAATCCCCCAGGATTAACGTGGGATGCGCCTGAGCCCGTCTGACACGAAGTGTCAGACCAGGGAAGATTTCGTCTCTAGCCCTTACCGGGGCTTCCAGAGTACACCAGGATCGTAGGAGGAGGAGTGTGATGTCTCGTCTCTGCTACAACCCGCATCCACTATCACCTGAAGGGCATTAAAACACGAAAACTGTGAGTGGACAAAAATAATATTTTAACCAAAATATTTTCATATAAAGACATTTATGCCCTTCACTAAAAGCATATGCATGCATTCAAAAACCGTTTATCAAAACATTCGTAAAACCATTTTTCAAAAATATTCAAAACTTTTCCCGGGTTCATGACCGGTTCCGATAAACCGTCATGAACCGTAAATCCATTTATGGATCCCCAACCCGAAATCACAAAAAACCGTAAATCAAGACATGGGAACTTTGCCCAAATCAAACACTAGTGGGACTCAGCCCAAAACCATTCTCAATGAAATACCAAAATACAGAATACCGGGTCTCTACCCCAAGCCACTTTTCAAAACACAAAACACGGAACACGGGGTCTCCGCCCCCAAATCACTTTCCATAAAACCTCATACATATCAACATACGTATTACCCATCTGCGGCACTTCCGAGAAGATGCCAACTCGGGGCACACAGTCCCTAGGGAACACATCCCCGATATATGTCACGATATCATCTATATACTAGTGTTCACACTACTCGGGGTCTCACTCCGAGTTTTCTCCCAAGAATTCTCCATCTGGGAGGTTCTATCTTCGGACCTAGTCCGATCATCTCTCCGGAATCTGGTCAGGGACCACATCATAAATCGTAACCCTCACTCCTAGAACGGGATCCCTATGGGGATACCCATTCTGGTCTGTGCATCGTGACTCTCCAGGTCGACGTCTGGAGGAGACCATATAATCATATGGAGGGTTCATAATCATTTTCAAAACTCTTTCTTTCTTTCTCAAAACATTTCTCAACTAGGTCTCATACCCGATTCATCTTAACAGGATTCCTCGAATCCGATTCAAATCCAGTTCACAGGCCTCGGCCTAAATCCACAGTTTAATAGGGTCTCATGCCCAAATTCTCATTTCATAAACCGAACTGGGACTCAAGCTCGATGTTACAATCAACAGGGCCTCAAGCCCGATACCACAGCTAACTGGGCCCTAAGCTCGAAACCACAAATCAATAGGGCCTCAAGCCCGATTTCACACCAATAAGGCCTCAAGTCTGATACTACAGTCAAATGGGCCTCCAGCCCGATATTACAACCAAATGGGCCTCAAGCCCGGATCATAAATCAACGGGACCCTCGGTCCGATCGTATAACTCAAATGGACTCTAGGTTCGATTTCTCGTCAAATCAAATGGACTCCAAGTCCGAGAGTTCGTAAGTCAAATGGGACTCATGCCCAATTTCATATTTCCAAATCTAAAACCAATTTATGAAACCCTCCTTGAAAACCTAGCATGTATAAGCATCGTATAAAACCATAAATCCTGAAATACATGAAAATACGTAAATCCTAGGCTACCACAAAAAAAATGCCCTCATGGCATCACAAAATATATTCTAAAACAATTATAAAACATTTATTCATGCATCGAATTCATAAAACAAGTCCACTCACAAACTGTCCGAAGCTGCGCCTCGATACACGTGTCATACCATCTTCCTGGGCCAAACATCTCCTCCGGGATTCCCGAACCTGTCCAAATCATAATAGAAGGTTACTAATAGCCTCATTAACCTCTCATTGAAGTCCCATAATTTTCCCGATTTTCTAACTATTTTTAAAGCCAATCCTAAACCTTCGGACAACCCGAACTAAATCGAAACGATGTCTGATTGACACGAAACCAGTCTCAAAATGTTTGTTACATCGAATAAATGAAATTATATGTTGGACACTTCCCCAAAGGAAAGGTCACGCGCCCAAGAATGGTTATGCGCGTGGGCCTCACAGACCAGGACTATTCAACTACTTCAAGCTTGGTCGAACCGGTCCGGCTGATTCACTCTGTACAGGCGGTCCAGGGCTCCCCACTCTTCATTTTTCATCCAATCTTCTCCTTTCAATTCCATTCTTCCTATTTTCTCATTTCTTACTATTTCCAATCATCTTACCTAATCAAAACACCCTAAATCCTATCCATGTTCAAAGGGCCTCACGACCTAACTTTTCATTTTCCTCCCACGGCTTCCACAGTCGTCCAACCACCACCAAAACCTCTTATAAACCATCCTAACAACCTAATAATCCTTATCTAAACATCCAAAACAATCCATAATTCCCAAATCAAAATATTGAATCCAAAAACCAAAACCGAGCCCTCACCATTTCTCAACCGTGCACGGCGGTCCAGCCGCCTCCTGCCACCTTCCTCAGTATCCTCAGCCTCCTCTCACTCTCATGGTTCCTCAGATGTGATCATATAGGGTAAGGGTTTGGATTAGGGTTGGGTGTTTGATCGGTTTGTTTGGAAATGGGGAATGATCGATTACAAGGGAAGGGATGGATATGCATGACCGTGTTTAGGCTGAGCAATGGATGAGTGACACTTGTCACTAATCCATTGGACCTGCCCCAAAATATCTGGGCACCACTTGCTGACAAATAACTTCCGTCTCGTAAAACATGCAATAGTACTTTCGAATTTCCGTGAATCGTAACTTTTTCGTCTAACATTCGAATTTGACGTGCTGCTTGTCTATGAATTCATATTGTCCCGATCTACATAGCGGTCCTCGGCCCTCAACCATCTGACCTCCCGGGCCAAAAGTCAAATATTGGCCCCTATTCAACCAAATTACCAAAATACCCCTGAATTTCCGATAATCATAACTTCTTCCTCGAACGTCGGAATCGGGTGTGCCACATGTCTATGAACTCGTGACGGCCCAAACTACGTCACAGTCATCGTCCAAAGCCCATTTGACCGCCTGAATGAAAAGTCAACGATTCACCCATTCTAGGGGCAAAATCATCATTTTGCCCTGCTCGTCTGCTAATCCTCGTCTAATCCCTGATTAGGCTCGCTAATATGTCATTAATCCTTAATTAATTTCGTTAATTCGGGACAGGTCGTCACAATTATTGTTTGAGAATTCATGATAATTTATATTATTTGCCCAAATTTGATGATAATCCGAATTGCATTTGATAATTGATATGCTATAATGATGATGTTCACTGCCCAGATGGGCACGTTTCTTGTCAATTGTTTGTGCAAAGAGGATATTGGACATGAAACCAAAGGGTTTCTAGTGGGCTAGAAGCCCATTGATGTTAAGGGTACAAGCCCATAAGCCCAAAGGCTACCAATTTAATCCAAAATAGTGAGATTAGAAGGTTGACATCTAAGGCTCGATTCAACAATCGTAAACTCAAAATAAGGGCACTTGTAATTATATGTTATAATGCATAACAATTTATCATTACACATTCAATACCAGAAGTATTCGTTTATATATATATCACTATAATGCTAGAAGCATTAATTTAAATTATCCTAATATGTTATTTAATGTTTATTTATTTAGCAAATGTATGTGTTTAAATGAACGAAACGTTCATCAATGAACTAGAAGTCTCATAAACAAACCAATAATCTATAAATGAACCAGTAGTTCATACTAATCACCGAATCCGTAATTTCGGTAATCTCTATGAAAACAAAGGACGAGTTTTTATATGTTTACAATCCGATTTATTATATCAAATCATAGAACTCACAGTTCATATTAGTTACTTATGGACGAGTTTATCAAAGAACTAATTATGATAATTTGATCATTGCAAGCACTTTGAAAATGTATGTTAATCATCATCGTCATATCTTGCCCGAAGCAAGAAATGAAAGACACACTAACCATTCTAAGGATTTCAAATCCACGCATGAATATAATTCGAAATTGTGGTTTTTCACTCGAATATGATTTAATTCAATTTGAACACTTATTCTCATGCATGTGAGCCGTTGAATTAAATCTATAAATATGTAGGTTTGTGGGGACGTTTATTGTTTGGCTGACAATGTTATACTCTGAGAGATATGACAAAAGAACGTTGTTGAATGGTATTGAATTACCATCAATAAAATTTTTATCCTCCAAGTTCTAGAAGAACATTTTCGAGATTTACAGATATTCGAGCCAACAGTTATCATATTGAAACCACTAATGACAAGAAAGTGGAATAACTTTGCATAACCTCCAATCAGTATGACCAGAAGCATACAATGGAGAAACTAGCCAGAAGCTAGCCCAGAGTTAGCTAGAAGCTAACTAGTACGAGCAATTGCTCATTATATGACATGATCGGTTGGGATACCCATGTCAAGGTAATGATGCACCATATCTTCAATATATTGCACGGGCATCCTCTTACTCCTAGACACCTTTGTGTTTAATGAGACATTATGCCAAGTTTGCTCGTTAGCAGATACCGAATATTAGACCATTATATGCAAAGATGAGTGAAGACTCCACCCTTTTCTTGTACAAATACAAGGGAAATTTTGTGGACTTTCTAACTACCATGCAGACCGTTTTTTAAAAGAAAGAAAAAAACCTTTCATGGTTTAGGTTGAGATACCGAAAAAGTGGTCACATGCTACCCTTTTGTCCACACGCATACTGCATTTGCTAAACTCTTAGTCCAGATCATTCAATTGAGGGCCACACCACCTGGATTCTCTTATATAGTTTATAGAACTCGATAATATCGAAGATTTTACATCGACATAATTTGATGACTATTGCATGCCCCTTGGGATTGCTAATGAACATTTGGTTCCCCATGTTCATACCCATAATGGTCTCATAGAAACACTAATTCACCTTGGTAATGCGCACCAAGCTTCTAGTTTCTCGCGGGGGCAATGCAATTTTGCATGCAGTAATGTTGGTCTAATTGAAGTCACCGCAACCCAACGATGTTATGCGTTACAGCTGGTGACTGGGTACGAACCAGCTGCTTCATACTTACGCATTTATGGGTGTACAGTTACATGCCAATTGTGTCGCCACAACGTACACATATGGGACCTCAACAAAGGAGGGGCTTACATGTCGGTTATGAATTCTTATCCATTATAAGCTCTTTTAGAGCCCTTGCTAGGCGATCATATTACCGCTATATTCGCGGATAGTCACTTTGATGAGATAGTCTTCCCACCGTTAGGAGGAGATAAGAACGTCAAACATTCCTGAAAAACGACGTGAATTGACGTGGAACATCCCCACTATGTCTTATCTTGATCCCCAAACCGCACAAAGTAAGTATGATGTGCGATTTACAGAGTGTATCTAATAATACACCAGACGCTCCCTCTAATCTAGGTAAAGTTACAAGATCACATATACCTACTGCAAACGTGCCTGTAAGGATAGACGTCCCCGTAGAACGCATCGTCCTAGATGGACGAAGTACGGCCATGGAAGCTAACCAGTCATATTTCCCTACCTAGAAGTGAGGTAGACTATTAGGTTCGAAGGATTCTCATCCCCGGAAGAGGATAAATTTGGCACAATTGAATCCCTTCTAAATATCAATTGATCCATCTCATGAGATAATTCCGGATTATGGGTTTGTGATGGCGCTGGGGGATGCTCCAACGTCAGAACCCACTCCCGAGAATAAAGAGATCTCGTTAAATCATGCATGCTTATGTGAGATAGGGAATCAGAATGATATTATCATCGATGATTTATATGTATTCGCGGTAGCTACCGAAATAATAAATAGAAACGAAATCGAACCTTACTCTGTTGATGAATGAGTGTCAACGTAGAGAAGACTCACCAAAAATGGAAAGAACTAATCCAGGTCGAATTAGATTCCTTGACAAAAGGGAGATATTTGGACCTGTAGTTCTCATACCTCCCCATGTTGAACCTGCAGGATTTAAATGGGTATTTGTAAGGAAGCGTAATGAGAAAAACGAGATTGAGATACAAAGTTCGTTTAGTGGCGCAAGGATTTTCTCAACGCCCTGGGATTGATTAAGAGGAGACGTATTCTCCTGTAATGGACATTATAACGTTCAGCTACCTTATCAGTTTGGTACTTTCAATCAGATTCAATGCAGCTGAGATAAAATGAAACATTCAAGCACGCCTATGATCGTCCGAAGTCTAGACCCTAAAAAGGACCCATTTCGTCCAGCAGATGATAACGAAGAGATATTGACACCAGAAGTGCCATATCTAAGTGCAATAGGCACATTATTGTACTTGGCTCAATGCACTAGACCGGACATTTCATTCGCTGTGAACTTGCTAGCTAGATTTAGCTCTGCGCCAATACGCCGCCACTGGAATGGCATAAAAGACATCTTCCGATACCTTAGAGGTACAATGGATATGGGCTTATTCTATCCCTATGCATCGAGGAATGAATCAAACCCCCTTAGTCCTTGGAATGATGCAGGCCTTGTTGGGTATGTTGATGCAGGTTACCTATCAGACCCACACAAGGCACGTTCCCAATCAGGTTATGTTTTTACCATTGGGAACACAGCAATATCTTGGAGGTCTACGAAACAGACCCTTGTTGCTACGTCTTTGAATCATGCAGAGATTTTAGCTCTGCACGAAGCAATTCGTGAATGCATATGGCTAAGAACCATTACTGGGCATATTCGAAGTACCTGTAGACTGAATTCCACCCATGATGAACCGACAGTTATCTACGAAGATAATGCTGCATGTATAGAGCAGATGAAGACCGGTTTCATTAAGGGAGATAACACCAAGCATATTGCACCGAAGTTCTTCTTTAACCAACAACAACAAGAACATCAGAAGATTGAGATCAAGTCAATACGATCTCAAGATAATCATGCAGACTTGTTCACCAAGTCATTACCAAAGGCCACATTCCAGCAGCATGTGCGAGGTGTTGGTTTACGTAGACTGCTGATCTACCTAATCTGTAGTTTCCAGAGGGGGTGTCCTGAAGTATACCAAGTATCCGGAATTATACTAAGTATCCTGAAGCATACTCACATGATCATCGTGTACTCTTTTGTCCTACGATCAGGGTTAGTTTGTCCCATTGGTTTTTGTTACCTGGCTAGGTTTTAATAAGACACATTTTGGTATGATCATCCCTCTAACAATGCATCCTGAAGATGCTATGATTTGACTCATATGCATTTGCACATCTTTTCCCTTCGACCACGGGTTTTTCCCACTGAATTTACCGGGCAAGGTTTTGATGGGGCAACACTAATGCATTTTATCTCAAAGGCGGACTATCTACCCGTATTCCAGAAGAGACGACACCAACTACCTCAGAAGATTCTGATGTGATCACCTACACACACGTTGCACTCTTTTTCCTTCGACCAGGGTTATTTTTGTCCCATAGGATTTTTGTTACCTGACAAGGTTTTAACGAAGCAACATATAAGTGCGTAGCCAAGCAGTACCATTACATGAAATATCTAAGGGGGAGTGTTGTAAATAGTTAAACAGTTATGTCTATTTATGTAATAGGTACTTGGAGTAGTTTTGTCATTTTGTATTCATTAATTATCCCTCCTATATAAGGGATCAATTATCTTTGTAAACCCGAACTATCTCTTAATAAACTAACGTATTATTTTCATTTCTCTGTCTCTCCATATTCTCTTTGCAATACTCTTCTACCTAATTTCCTTCGCAACAAACAGCTAGAAAATGAAGAGACTCTTCATGGTTTAGAATAGTTTCGGTGTCAATGAACAACACCAACAACAAGAAGAGCAATACCGCAGCCTTTAACTGGTCGACTCTTGTCGAATTGGAGCTAGACCAGATGGATAATTTGATGGAATATTCATAAGATGAAATTAGCAGAAGGCGCCTGTACGATCCTTTTGCAGGAATAAGATATGGATTAGCATGGGATCAGGTACATTGTAAGTATTATCATTCTGGATGCTTTGATCCAGTAAGTGGAAGGAAATTTGTCTGCCCTAAAGGCACTAGCGCTTACAATAAAGATTGCCATTTCGCTGATGATCGACTTCTTATATATGTAGCTCCTTCTTAATTCTCTCTAATACTTGTGCTAGCTAGCTACCTTCTGTTTTTCATCTCTCTTTCTCTCTATTTTCTGTGCGCCAATAATCAATTATATATGTATATATATATATATATATGTAGATTCGATAAATATATGCTTGTTAATTTCTTCTTATTTTCATGAAGGCTAAAGTTTACGTCCCGTCCTCTACCTCATGTACGTATAAACGGCACTAGTCCATCGTGGCCTTTGCTATAAAGAATATCATCATCTTTAAAATTCCTGTACTTGTATTCCACTACCCATCTATTTATATTGAATTGTCATCAGTTATATATACCATAACTAAAACGGTTCAATTAATTACAATAATTAAGTTATCATTTCAAGAACAATGTATGCAAAAAATTAATTTCTAAATGGATATAACGGTAAAAAAAAAAAGTTATCTTTCATGGAAAAAAATTGTCAGCCAAAGTATTATTTCATGCGGAAATCTATCACGACAAAATATTTGTCCCAAGTTTTGTCAAGAAAGCCTCGCCAGCAAAATTTTATGAAGGAAAAAATCAACTTTCGCTATGATAGATGTGATCTTAGGCGGTGGATCTTGCATCGACATACGGTATCTGCGATTCTGCGTTGATGGCGAAGGTTGCTCGCCAGCATAATCTTCAATATTTCACCACAAACCTTTTGTCAGCAAAGGTTCACTACAGGAAAAATTGTTGTACCGACAAAGTTTTGTCGGAAAAAACTAAATTTTGTTGGTACACTCTATTACAACAAAACAAATTGTCAACTATATCATCACTATACGCTCGTTGGGAAAGGTAATAACCAACGAAAATTTGCATTTCTTTGGATTAGGTTACATGCTGACAAATTAATTGCGACAAAATATTTTGTTGTAAGATTATATGGACGACAAAATATTTCGTTGTAAGACAACACTACAACGAAGTTGACAAAAGATTTTGTTGCAAGTTTTAACAGACGACAAAAAAATTCGTAGTTAGACAACACTACAACGAAGTTGACGACAAAATATTTTGTTTAATATTCTATTCATGATAAAAAAAAAATCCCAGCAAGTTCAAAAGCTTTGTCAACATGTTTTATGTGCTTACTAATTCAACACAACCTATTTCCAAAATTATGAAGGAAGATTTGAAAGAGGCATTCTAAAGCAAAAGTCTACTTGATTTCGACCATATAAAAGTTGAAAGTCATCAGAAGTTCACCAAGTTCACTTTTACAATATTCAAAATATAACTTCAAACAAGTTCACGTACTAAAATAATCTAGAAAGACTAAACATCCCCATTAGGCTGAGGCATAGATGCTTTTCCCAATGACCCAGACATAGATGCTTTTCCCAATTACCCAGGCATTATAGTCTGTAGTGTCTGCTAAATAATATCAAAAGCTTGTTGAAAGGCTTGTCCCTCCAAACCTGATGCCAATTGTTCCTGAACCATCACACAAGCAGCTTTCTCTTCCTCCACTATTTTCTGCAGTTGTTAGACAGTAGAAATTGATGCCCAATAAAAATTGATGCCCAAGAAGATGACCCAAGAAGCTCTCTACTTCGCCCTTTACCTAACCCACGAATCTGTTGAAGTTCTGCACTGAGATCATCACGCACAGCACACAACGGACTGATTGCTTCCCGATCAAGTAAGTGTTCTTACTTAACCTCTTAGCTGAGAATGGATTGTGTATCAGGAGTAGCCTGTGACTATTTGTGATTTGTAATGCTTGATTGATTTGGTGTTTAGGAAGAAAACTGGAATTCGATGATGATTGAAAAGGATTTAAGTCTCATAGTTTGGATATGCACACCAACTGTTTGTGAAAAGTCCAGTGAGGAAATCAAACTCTTCCTACACGATTCAATATGAGAATTCAATCAATTCATTCAATAATCAGTCTAATTCATTCTTTGATTCATTGTAAACGTTTATATATTGAGTTACATGCTTCCTCACACTTCATTCACTCACTCACTCACGGTTACAACACACACACACTTTTCATGACTCTCTCATGACCAATCACACACTGCCACCTCACTTAATGAATCCATGAACCTTCACTGCTCACACACACTCACTTGCACGATTCCTTTGATTCAGTTAGCCACTTCATCAACTCATTCCAGCTCAGCCACTCTTCCATTTCTTGTTATCCATGTCATCAGCATCCCTTTCCACCTCAGCACACTTTCCACCTCAGCACACATTTCACTTAAAGGGATGCACTGAATACCAGCAATCAGCTTACACTTCAACAGCCCCTCCTAAGCTGGAGGCTGGTTTGATCCCTAGAAGTGTTCTTAGTCTCACTAGAGTGTCCTTCGAAACTGCTTTAGTGAAGATGTCTGCAAGTTGCATTTCTGTCTTGCAATACAGAAGTGTAATCTTGTCTTCCTGTAGAGCTTCTCTAATGAAGTGGTACCTTCGATTGATATGCTTGGTTTTCTGATGAAACACAGGATTCCTTCCAATGGCAATGGCTGACATATTATCATAGAATAGAGTAGTTGACTCACATTGTTCCTCCCCAAAATCCTTAAGCACAAACCTCAGCCATATTGCCTGAGTTGTGGCATCTGCTGCACTCACATATTCGGCTTCTGCAGTGGACAAAGCCACAGTGCTTTGTTTAACAGAAGCCCAGGAGAAAACTCCACTTCCTAAGGAAAATGCATACCCAGATGTGCTCCTCATATCATCCTCTGAGCCACCCCAGTCACTATCACAGAATCCTATCAGATTAGAGCACTTTCCCTTTTCATACTCTATTCCATAAGACAGAGTTCCCTGGATGTACCTCAACACTCTTCTAGTAGTTCCTAGGTGTTTAGCTGTAGGTCCATGCATAAATCTTGATAATAGGCTATCAGCAAACATTATATCTGGTCTAGTTGCTGTAAGATATAACAAGCTACCCACCATCTTCCTGTACAAAGATTCATCAGCAGGTTCACTTCCATCCACTCTCCTTAGCTTGTCTCCTGGGACTAGGGGGTGCTTACAGCTTTACAATCTCTTAGTCCAAACTTGTCAAGTAGAGTAGAAGCATACTTTCTTTGATGTATGAACACATATTGATCCGTCTGAATCACCCCCACTCTTAGGAAATGATGCAACAGACCAAGATCAGACATTTCATATTTGTCCATCATCTCTGACTTGAACTGCCTCATCAGATTCTCGCTAGAACCAGTGTAGATGACAGAGAGACAATTAGAATACCTCCATCTTATGCTGTCTTGACATACAAAGTGGCTTCACTGTCACCCTTCTTGTACCCACTTTGAGATAGGAAAGTGTCGATTTCCCCATACCATGCTCTAGGGGCCTGCTTTAGACCATACAGAGCCTTCTTAAGTCTGTACACCTTGTCATCTTGGTTTCCCACAGTGTACCCCTCTGGTTGCTCAATATAGACTTCCTCCTCCAAAGTCCCATTCAGAAAGGCAGACTTAACATCTAGCTGGTACAACTTCCATCTCTTCTGTGCGGCAAGGGCAATTAGTGTTCTGATGGTGTCCAATCTAGCTACTGGGGCAAATGTCTCATTATAGTCAATCCCTGGCTTTTGTGCATAGCCCTTTTCCACTAACCTTACTTTATGTTTCTGGATTGAACCATCTAAGTTCAACTTGGTTTTGAAAATCCATTTTACTCCTATAACTGGTTTCCCTTCAAGTCTATCCACCAAATCCCAAGTTTCATTTTTCTGAATCATGTAAAGTTATCTTCCATGGCTGTTTTCCACAGATCATCTTTAGCTGCTTCAGTGTAAGTCTCAGGTTCCATCATGCACATATGACATCGTGCATAAATGTCATCTATACTCCTGTATCTCACTGGAGTACTGCTTGAGGTTTCAGGCTTAGAAACCTGAGTTTCAGGTTGAGCTGTAGGAGCATTGATCTGATCATGTGGCTCAGGTGCCATATCTCTATACTCTACGCCATACCCTAGAGACACAGACCTTCCTCCATGCTCCCTGCTCTTAGTCCAATCCCACTGAGCACCCTCATCAAAAATCACATTTCTTGCAATCACAATCTTCCCTGTTTGCAAGTTCAGCAATCTGTGCCCCTTTTCACATCCACCCTATCCCACAAACACGCACTTGATACTCTTCTCATCAAGCTTATGTCTAAGCTGATCAGGGATATGTGAATAATAGATTGAACCATACACCCTTAGATGTTTGACTCCTGACCTCCTCCCTGTAAATTGCTCAAAAGGTGTCTTACCCTTTATAGTATTTGTAGGACATCTATTTAGGAGATATACTGGAGTGTACACAGCCTCACCCCAGTACTTATAGGGAACCCTTTTGTCATGCATCATAGCTTTTGCCATTTCTACCACTGTCCTGTTCTTCCTCTCAGCAACTCCATTTTGCTGTGGAGAGTAAGAAACAGTTAATTGCCTCAGAATCCCATGATCTTCACAGAATCTCTCAAACTCATTGGACAAATACTCCCCTCCTCTATCACTTCTCAACTGTTTAATCTTGAATCCAGACTGTAATTCAACCATGGTTTTGAACTTTTGAAACACATTAAACACACCTGATTTGCTGGACAAGAAATAGATCCAACACATCCTAGTGAAATCATCAATAAAAGTGAGGAAATATCGATTTCCTCCAGCAGTTGATTCCTACATAGGACCACAGACATCTGTGTGTATCAATTCCAGTGGAGTAGCTGCCCTCCAGGCCTTTTCTTTGTCAAAGGGTTCTACATGTTGCTTCCCTATCACACAAGCCTCACACACACCACTCTTTTGATCTGTGAGACTTGGCAAACCCACAACCATGTCCTTTTGCCTCAGAAGCTTTAAACTGATGAAGTTTAAGTGCCCATACCTCTTGTGCCATAGCTCAGAATCTTCCACAACAGATGTTCTAAGAGCAATAGGATTCACACACTCCAGAGTCATAGGAAAGCATCTGTTTCCAGTCATAGGAACCTTGGAAACTCTATCTTGCAGATCCTTATCTTCAAAGATGTCAACAGTGTTATTACCAAAAACCAGGTAGTAACCATGCTTCATCATTTGACCTACACTTAGAAGATTTTCTTTCAAGCCAGGTAATAGCATCACATCTTTAATATACCTCTGACCCTGCTTGGTTTGAATTGCAAGAGTACCTTTTCCCATAGCCTGCACAAGTTCACCATTCCCCATCTTAACCTTCACTCTAATGCTTCTGTCAATGTCCACTAGCATGGATTCCTGGGCAGTCATATGATTGCTACAAGCACTATCTACATACCATACATGACTATCCTTTTCATTTGTGACACTGTTATATGCTAGGAACAGATTACTAGAAGTTTCAGTAACCTCTTTAGCTAAGTTCACAGTGGCCTTGTCTCCACCTCCACCACTACTAGCTTTGGTAGGACAGGTTCTTGCAAAGTGTCCAAATCTTTGACACTTATAGCATTTAACTTTAGCAACTGACCAATAATCTCCATAGTGAACCTTCTTGCATTTCTTACAAAACTCCTTAATCTGATTTCCTGAATCCTTCCCTGCTGTAGATCCCTGATTAGAGCTGGTCTTATGGAATTGTGAACCAACCCCCCAGTGCTTGTTTCCCTTGTAGCCTCCCTTATGCTTAGAGTAAGCACTGTCCTGTCTTGATTCAACAGATAGACTTGAGAATTCCTTCTCAACAGAGTTTTCAGAATGCAAACCAATCCTCTGATCATAGGCCCTAATTAATGCAATCACATCTTCAACATTGATAGCATCTAAATCCCTTGTTTCTTCAATTATGGACACTATGGGATCAAAGGGTTTTGTCAAACTAATCAGTATTTTCTGTGCTAATCTTTTCTCTTCAACTTCTTCACCATAAGTTCTCATCTGATTCACTACACTATACAACCTAGAAATATAAGTTGCAAGTGCCTCATTGTCATTCATCCTAGTATACTCAAAATCACTTCTAAGTGATTGAAGTTTGACTGATCTCACCTTTGCATCTCCTCTATACTCCCGAGTTAGCGAATCACAGACTCCTTTGGAGGTTTCTTCATTCTGGATTCTTGGGAAAATGTCATCTGCTACTGCATTTTGCAGTATGCTTAAGGCTTTTGCATCTCGAATCTGATCTTGATGAGAGGACTGCATCTCAACTTCTTCAGATCCTTCACGTCTCACTGCCTTCTTAGGAACACCATCTGATACTAAATTCCACAGATCATATGCCTTTAGAATCGTCTTCATCTTCACACACCAAAAATCATAGTTAGTTCCTGTGAACACAGGAGCTCTCAGCTCACCACCCGATCCTGCCATCTCAGCAAGGATATCTCTTTTTCTTCTCTTTCACTGACTTCTCACCTTCAGACGCCCCAGATCACAATGATCGTGAGGGCTCTGATACCATGTTGAAGTTCTGCACTAAGATCATCACGCACAGCACACAGCGGACTGATTGCTTCCCCGATCAAGTAAGTGTTCTTACTTAACCTCTTAGCTGAGAATGGATTGTGTATCAGGAGTAGCCTGTGACTATTTGTGATTTGTAATGCTTGATTGATTTGGTGTTTAGGAAGAAAACTGGAATTCGATGATGATTGAAAAGGATTTAAGTCTCACAGTTTGGATATGCACACCAACTGTTTGTGAAAAGTCCAGTGAGGAAATCAAACTCTTCCTACACGATTCAATCTGAGAATTCAATCAATTCATTCAATAATCAGTCTAATTCATTCTTTGATTCATTGTAAACGTTTATATATTGAGGTACATGCTTCCTCACACTTCATTCACTCATTCACTCACGGTTACAACACACACACACTTTTCATGACTCTCTCATGACCAATCACACACTGCCACCTCACTTAATGAATCCATGAACCTTCACGGATCACACACACTCACTTGCACGATTCCTTTGATTCAGTTAGCCACCTCATCAACTCATTCCAGCTCAGCCACTCTTCCATTTCTTGTTATCCATGTCATCAGCATCCCTTTCCACCTCAGCACACATTTCACTTAGAGGGATGCACTGAATACCAGCAATCAGCTTACAATTCAACAGAATCTGACATCCAAGTTTAACTCCGAGTAAAGATGTCATGATCTTCAGTCCAACATCAAGATCAGGTATAGGTATATCCTCTAAAGGTGTATCCTTTAGATACTCTTCAGCCAAGTTCCTAAGATACTCCTCTTTCTTCTCCAAAATCTCAGCCTTAAAAAAAAGGCATACGAACATACCAAGCATGGACATTAAGCAGTAAAAAAGGGCATAAGAACACTTCCAATTTCCTAATAAGATGTTGATCTAATTGACCATGCAATCCATATCTAGCATTACTCTACGCCGGTCTGATATAAACTTGAGCGATAATGTTCAACATGATTGTGTTTACGTTCTTAATGAGCTCGAATAGAGAAGGGGAAATGACTCACCCTACCACACCATTCATTATAAATTAATGACAAAATCTACTTAAAAACAGATAAAGGTCTCAGATTGCAACCCAAACAGCAGAAAGGCAAAATAGAATCAAAATTACATGTTTGACCTTAGCTGCATCATTCTTCCATTTCTTGTTTTTTCCTCCTTAAGCTATCTCAAAAGAAAAGAAAAGAAAAGAAAAGAAAAGAAATCATGACATTATCTCATAAAAAGAAAAGAAAATTACAAGGGAAAAAAAACTAGTGGATTGACTATACCGCTGCCAGTTCGTCCACCAAGTATGACAAAGGACGTGAGCCAATACGGTGATTAAAAGGCTAAAGAACCCGATTCGCTTTGTTTGCCTTGGATTTCCTCTATAATCAGACATTTCTATTAGTTTATAAGAAATGGTTTAGTTAAAAAGCTTAATTGGTTTATCAGAAATGGACTTGAGTTGTTGAAAGATACCATGAATCATTCATGCTGAAAATGGGCGCACACTTGTGGTCGCTGGTCAGTTTTTCGCTACAGCATCTCTTGTGGAGGGTTCTCCAATTACTCTTTAGTAGACTTATAGTCATTGTAGTAGTCGTGCAACTCGCACTTGAACTCCCTATATCTCGATATAAATTGATCTTTGAAATAGTTTACAACATCATGGTCTTCTTCATCGTACTTAAAGTTTGCCAAATATCAAAAGAATGAAAATGTCAGTAAAAAAGTATCTTAATTGGAGTAAGAAACTTAAATTTTAAACAAGTATATCACCGTTATTAGAAACTTGATAACATAACAATCGGCTCAACTACAACTTCAGGAAAAAAACTTCATATTCCCACCTGAAGAATTTGTTGAAATAGAACATGACAATCGTGACGTTTTAACCCTATGAATTTTCTAGATTCCATATTCACTTTGGCTGCGATATTGGATGCATACCCATCAGGAAATTTAACAGATTTCAAACATTCTTTTCAAGATCAGGAAATTTAATTTGGTGTGTCTTTTGTTTTTCCTTCTAGGTCTAAAATTGTCCCCATCACACTATCAAACATTATTTTCAATGTCTATTACATCTTGGTTGTGTTTGAGTTTCAACTTGGACCAATAATCCAGCTAAGAAAAATGTTTTTTTCGGTCCAATTTAATTCCACAGATGCCCTCTTGATTTTCTTCTCAGGGTTAGTGTAACGACCCGTCCCGAATTCCGGGATTAGATTAGTCACTAATCTTGATTAGTGAGGTTGATTGGTGGTTAGTAGGTCGAAATCGGACAAAATGTGCAAAATGACTGTTTTGCCCCTGGTCGTGGGCAAGATGTTGACTTTTTGATCGGGCGGTCAAACGGACTTTGACCAATGACCGTGACGTAATTCGGGACGTCACGAGTTCATAGACAGGTGGCACGTTCGATTCCGACATTCGAGGAGAAAGTTATGATGTTCGGAAGTCGAGGGGCATTTTGATAATTTGGCATATTAGGGGCCAAATGTTGACTTTTTGACCGGGAGGTCCGATGGGCGAGGGCCAAGGACCGTTACGTAGGTCTCCTCGATACGAATCCAATGACAGGCGGCAGGCCGAAATCGGAGATTTGACGACGAAGTTATGGTCAAGGAAACGAATTAACGAACCGAGGCTCCGATTAAAATAATAATAAAATAATGAATAGTGACCGTTGACTGTGCACACCTGGATGAGTGACAAGTGTCACCCATCCCCTAATCTAAGCCTTAAAACCTGATCCATGTTTTCCTCTAAACACTATCATTACAACATCATCATTATGTCTAATATTTGTTAATTAATTGTTAAATCCATTAATCCCCTGTGTTCTTCAAACCGTGCACAAATTGGGGGAAACTGAATTGAGAAAATTGAGCTCTCTTCCACTGCCGGTTTTGAGTGAGAATTGTGAGATTAGTGAGAGTGAATTAAACTAGGGAAACACTGGGAACGATTGAAGGCTGGGAGCTGAGAATTCGGGAATTTGGATTTTGGGGGGGGGGGGGGGAGATCGAATTTTAAACTAGGGGCCGTGAGGATCAAATTGGAGCTCACATTCAGCTTCCTGGGATCCCTACGATCAGTTTCGTCGAAGGAACGAAGGGAATTGGCCATCAATTGGCTCTGAACGGACCCGGTGACAGTAAGGAAATTTCGAAGTCGAGTCGTGATCTTTGAGTGATCAAACGGTGTAATTGATGTGGGGAAACTACTTATCAGGATCCCACGATGCTTCTGGGTTCATCAATTGGAAGAAACCGGTTGAGATTGACGGAATTCCATGGTTGCACAGTGACGGGTGTTCTTCGTGTTCATCATCGAGTCGATGAGTTTTAGGTGAGTTTTTGTGTAATCATCGATACAGAACTCAAATTGAACTTAAAATGAAGCTAACTGAATGCTCAATTGATGAAATCAGTGTCGAATTGATAGGATTGGAACCGGGTCATATCGCGGGTTAATTGGACCCGTTTACCAGAGAAACGGGTTAGAACGATACACTGTAGCAGGCGCGTGGGTTTCACGCGCAGCCACTCACGGCGGCGCGTGACGGCGCGTGGGCACGAATCTCGAGGTGAGGTCAACATGACTTCTGTCCTATTTAATGTAACGACCCGTCCCGAATATCGGGATTTAATGATATTTAATTGTGATTTACTAATCTGGGGTTAGTTGAGCGTTTCGGACGAATTGTGCAAAATGACTGTTTTGCCCCTGGGCGTGGGCAAAACGTTGACTTTTAATTAGGATGGTCAAATGGACTTTGACCAATGACCGTGACGTAGTTCGGGACGTCACGAGTTCATAGACAGGTGGCACGTTCGATTCCGACGTTCGTGGTGAAAGTTATGATGTACGGAAGTCCAGGGGCATTTTCGTAATTTGGACGATGTATGGGAAAATGTTGACTTTTTGACCGGGATGTCCGATGGCCGAGGGCCAAGGACCGTTACGTAGGTTTCGTCGATGCGAATCCAACGACAGGCGGCACGCCGAAATCGGAGATTCGACGACGAAGTTAGGGGTCACGGAAGTTTGGTTTCGTTATGCACGCATTACGAGGCGTGGACACGTGGCGTTTTCTGATTGGCCTGGAATTCTGAGTGGGACACGTGGACCACTAATCTTTAATTATTGGGATCAGATCTGGATTGGTCAGATTGATTAAATTATTGGATTTTAATAATATAAAGAATTTCCCACTTATTTTTCATCTTTTGATCTGGACCCTTGATCTCATTCTGAGATTCAATCTGGGCCGTCCATCTCATCCCTTCCTCCTATTTCTGTTCAGCCTCACTCCCTCACCGTGAACAAGCAAAAAACAGAGGTTTGTGGATTTGATTCTGGCCATTTGCCAATCTCTCTTCCACAATTGATTTCACAAATGTTTAATTGGTGATTTGGGGAAGGTTTTGGCTGAGGGAGAGCACGGGGGACTGGGTAGGGAGGTGCAATTCGGGAACCAAAGTTTCGGGGAATTGGAGGGAATTTCGAATTGAAGTAATTGGGCCGTGTCGATCAAAATGGGGATTAGCTGGAGTCTTCTGGGATCAAAACGTGAAGCTTTGCAGCAAAAACGACAGGAAACCATGTCGGATTGAGGGAGAACTGAGCTTCCATGGCAGCTCGAATTCGAGCTTGGGTTCAGTAAGTTTAAGGTGTGAATTCATCAAATTGTTTGTGCAGAAACATCCCTTACACTCTCACGATGCTTACTATATGATTTAATTTGGAAATCAGGGACGGAATCGGTGAACCCGATTTGAAAACCCGTCGAGGATCAATCGTGAGTCGTGGAGATTTATACCCTAAATTGTGTAATTCAATCTACAGAACTTAGTTGGTGATTGATTACAAGGGATCAGTGGAAAGAACGGATGGATTTGATGTCGAATTGGGTGAAATTGGACCGGGTCTGTTCGCGGGTTTTTCAACCCGTTTTACAGACAAACGGGTGAGAGGGATGACTGTGCGGGTACTGTAGCTGGCGCGTGGCTTCCACGCGCAGCCGCTTGCGGTGGCGCGTGGGGGCGCGTGAGTGCGAATCAGGAGGTATGATCAACATGACTTTTATCCTATACATTGTAACGAACATTTTGGGATTGGTTTCGTGTCGATCGGACACCGTCTCGATATTGTTCGGGATGTCCGAAGGTTTTTAATCCAGTTTAAAAATACTTAAAAATTCGGGAAAATTTCGGAACTTGAATAGGATGTTGATGATGAGGTTAGTGATCCTCTAAATTGATTTGAACAGGATTGGGAGTCCCGGTGATAGTGGTGTGGCCCGGGAAGGCCTATGGCACGCGTATCGAGGCGCTCGGTTAAACGGTCTGTGAGTGGACATTGGTTTTATAAATTCGATGCATGCATAACTGTTTCATGATTTTTATAATTGTGATTATATGATTTATGTTGGATATCAGTGAATTTATATGTTTTCACGCATTTCGAGGCGATTTACGTGTTTGCACGTGAATCGAGGTTTTCTGGATTTGCACTGATTTCCATAAATGTGGTTGGATATGATTTCATGAAACGGTTACGGATTTGTTAAAATGAATCGGGCCAGGGGCCCAGTTAACTTATAAATCGGGCCAGGGGTCCAGTTAACTTATGAATCGGGCCAGGGGCCCAGTTGACTTATATATGTGATTTCGGGTCGGGGACCCTAAAATGGAATGGAATAAACTATTTCGGATTTGATTCAACTATTTGGACTTATAACGGTTTTATGGAAATTCGGGGCAAGGCCCTTGTGATATTTTGGAAATGAATAATTGAATGTGTTCCATAAAACCATCTCGATATGAGGATATTTATATCCTGGTCTCCTCCAAGTGTCGGGGACACTGGAGAAGTCACGGTGCATTGCCTGCGAGGGCTCATTGTACGGAGCTACCGGGCCGTATAGTGATCCAGGAGCAGGATTTCTGGACGTCATGGACGTCAGACATCGGGGATGTCAGAGATATGGACCCGGTGAGACCCCGGGCAGCACGCGTTGCTTAATACCGTGAGATATGACGTCTGGAACGTCAAGCGTCTAGGACGCTAGGCATCGGGGATGCCGGAGATGGAAAAATGATAAATGAATATTACTGGATTGATGAAATAACTCTTGGATTGACTTTTGGAATTTGAAACTATGCTTTGGTTTCCGGGCTAAGGCCCTAATGGTTATTTCTAAATAAATATGGGATTATTGGTTTTTGGTGCATGCATATGATTTTACTGAGGGGCATAAATGTCTTATAAATGTTTTAAACAGACTTGTTTATTTTCGTCCACTCACAGCTTTTGTTTTTAATGCCCTTCAGGTTGATTCCGGATACGACTGCAGCAGAGACTTGAGCATCGCACACCTCCTCCATCGATCCTTACGCACTCTGGAAGCCCGGTTGGGCAATGGCAATCGGTTATCCCTTGTCGGACGCCTCTTGTCCGACGGGAGCACGTCACATCCCATGGTAATCCCGGGGGGATTGGGATGGGTCGTGTCATTTAATGTAACGAACATTTTGGAATTGGTTTCATGTCGATCGGACACCGTCTCGATATTATTCGGGATGTCCGAAGGTTTTAAATTAAGTTTAAAAATAGTTAAAAATTCGAAAAAATTACGGGACTTTGATAGGATGTTAA
The DNA here is from genome assembly GCA_032719365.1 of Prinsepia uniflora. Classification (NCBI taxonomy): domain Eukaryota; kingdom Viridiplantae; phylum Streptophyta; class Magnoliopsida; order Rosales; family Rosaceae; genus Prinsepia; species Prinsepia uniflora. The sequence continues at coordinate 8,436,957 of CM064867.1, read as the reverse complement.
TGTGGAGGTTAGTAACCCTCTAATGTAATTTGGACAGGATTGGGAGTCCCGGTGATAGTGGTGTGGCCCGGGAAGGCCTATGGCACGCGTATCGAGGCGTACCGTTAAACAGTATGTGAGTGGACTTTGGTTTTATAAATCCTATGCATGCTTAAATGTGTTATATGTTTTATATACATGATTTCTATGATGGTGATTGTGAGTATTGATTTCGGGTATGTTGCACGTATTTCGAGGTGTTTTTCGTACTTCACGTATATCGAGATTAATGGTTTTATTGTGATTTTACGTGCTTGTGGTTAAATAAATAATATGATAAAACGGTTTTTATATTGGAAAGATGAACTCGGGCTTGAGGCCCACTTGTTTTGGAAATTTTGGACTTGGAGTCCATTTAAGTACGTAATCGAGCCGGGGGCCCAATTGGTTAAAGGAATCGGGCCAAGGGCCCAGTTGATATGAAATCGGGCTGAGACCCATTTGAGTTATATTATCGGGCCAAGAGCCCAGTTGATTTACGAATTCGAGCCGTGGGCCCAGTTAGTTTATAAGTCGGGATGCGGGCCCAGTTGGTTTATACATCGGGTCGTGGGCCCAGTGGTTCATAAAGTCAGGCATGAGGCCCAGTTGGATTAAAATTGTGATTTCGGGTCAGGGACCCTATATTTAATAAATGTGATTTTGGGTCAGGGACCCTATATTTAATAAATGTGATTTCGGGTCAGGGACCCTAAATGGAAATGTGTTGTTTTATGGAAATTTCGGGCAGGGCCCATTGTGATGTTGTGAAATGAATTAATAAAACTGTTTTCCATATACCATCTTGATACGAGGATATATGATGGTCTCCTCCAGATGTCTGGGACACTGGGGAAGTCACGGTGCATTGTCTGCGAGGGGTCATTGTACGGAGTTACCGGACCGTATAGTGACTCAGGAGCAGGATTGCTATAATTGACGTCTGGAACCTCAGACATCAGGGATGTCAGATATATGGACCCGGAGAGACCCCGGGCAGCACGCGTAGCTTATTATACCGTGAGATATGACGACTGGGACGTCTAGCGTCTGGGACGCTAAGCATCTGGGATGCAGGAGATGGTAATGGTAAAATATGAATTAATGAATCTATGAAATGGCTTTCGGTTGGATTTGTGGTTATGTGATTTAAATGGATTTATGTTTATGGTTTTGGGCTAAGGCCCTAATGGCTCGGTTGAGCAAACATTTTGGTTACTGGTTTTCGTGGCATGCATACGTTTTTATTGGAGGGCATAAATGTCTTATAAATGTATTTGATGAACTTATTGATTTTTGTCCACTCACAGCTTTTGGTTTTAATGCCCTTCAGGTTGATTACGGATGCGATTGCAGCAGAGATTGGGACATTGCACACCTCCTCCATCGATCCTTGCGCACTCTGGATGTCCCGTTTGGGCAGTGACTCTTGGTTATCCCTTGTCTAACACCCCTTGTTGGACGGGAGCAGGGCACATTCCATGGTAATCCCGGGGGGATTGGGATGGGTCCTGTCAGTTAGAATCATTTTTACCTAACTGCCCAAAGCTTATATTATCCAATTGCTACAAAATGTCATTCCCCCGATAGATCTATTGGCCTTTGAGCTAATTCGACTTTTCCATCGAAATTTCCCTTATTCATGAGCCAAGGTTAATTGATTCAACGGTAGCCTTCGACGATGGCCCGTGTAACAAACTTTTTAGCTAAGCCAATCAGATCTTACATCGTCATTACATGTTGGGCGTGCTAGGTATCCTTTTGTGCTCCAACTAAACAAACTCCCATACGCTGAGAAATCGTCAATGGCCCACATAATTGCAGCACATAGAATAAATAAAGAATTGGAAGCCTTGTCATATGTTCCAATACCATATTGCCACAGTTCCTTCAACTCATCAATTAGTGGTCGAAGATAAACATCAATTTCTTTGCCATGTGCTTTTGGGCAAGGAATTAACAATGTCAAGATGGTGAAATCCTTCTACATGCACATCCAAGGAGGTAAATTATAAGGAAGTTCCAATACAAGCCACATGCTATGGTTAGTGCTCATATTGCTGAATGGATTAAATCCATCTGTAAAAATCCCCAATCATACGTTTCTTGACTCTTTCGCTTAGTCAGGGCAAAAGTTATCAAACTCCTTCCAAACAACACCATCAACTGCATGCCTCATGAAACCATCACCAACTCGTTTCTCTTTGTGCCATCTCATATTGTTGGTTGTCTGTATTGAGATGTACAGCTGTTATAGTCTAGGCTTTAAGGGAAAATAACAGAGTACCTTTTTTGGAGTCTTCTTTTTCCGATCAAGAGAACTCTCCTCATATATTGGATCTTGACAAATTGGGCATTTATCAAAGCCTTTATTTTCCTTATAATACAAATGCAGTCATCCTACATGCATGAATTTTTTCATAATGCCAGCGTAAGATTTTTCAAAATCTTATTTTCTTGATAATGAGTATCCGAAAACTGGTTATCCTTATGAAGCATGCACTTAATTATTCCCAGTATATGATCAAAACATTTATTGGACATGAGAAACTAGACGTTGGCATGCATTAGCTCTACAATGGCTGTCAACACTGAAAAATTTGCACAATCGGGGTACAAATTTTTTTGGGCTGCTTTCACCAATCTCTCATACTTCTCATACTCTTCCCTCTGCCCATTAGAGGGCGCTTCACCTCCAAAAATGTTATCATCTTCCTCTAACATATCGTCACAATAATTATGTTACATGCATGGGTAAGCATATCATTGATTATACTCATTACCTCATCATTATGAGATAATGAGTAACATTACTATCCTCAGTAAATAAGTAGGAATTTGATGAGCTTTAAGTAGTTCCTCTTTCCTCACCATGATGACTCACGTGGTATAAGTGGCTGACATAACATATCTAACCAAATGATATTGAACTTCAGCCATTGATTTCCTTAAGAAGTTATTACACTTCTGACATGGGCACAAAATATAACCTAAAAAGTTGACATGGACCCGAGCGGCTTTCATAAATTCACTAATTCACTAACCCCACTCAAATATTCAGGATTACATCGATCCTTGATATGAATCCATTGTCTGTCCATAATGTTGCTAAAACACTCATGTTTCACATTATCAAATACTGGAACTTAAGAAACAAAAGGTGTCTCCTCCTTATGCCTTCAGTAAGCAACTCCTAAGACACCTTAACAGCTCTAAAGTTAATTGTTAATAAAGGAATTTCTAAACAAGCCAGACCAAGGGAACATGAAAAACAAGAGCACATCTAAACAGGCAACAATTTCTTTCTTTGAAAAGGCTCAGGCTCAAAATTATATTTTCCAGTGGAACTGAGCTAATATAAAATAAAATAAGTAGTTTGCAATAGAATATTTTCATATAATATGCAGATTGCACATTTTGACCATGCTGTCAGCTGGTTAAATTTTGAATATGTATTAATTAAAATTATATTTTTCTTCAACTAAAAAAATAAAAACAGGAGTTGTTACCAGAACAAAATAAACTATTGTGTACACTGACCTTTAAATGTTATTGCTCTTCAACCGTATTTTCATTTTGCCTTGCCCCCACATGGTTAAGAGCTGCAACCTTCCTTAAGAGCTGTATTAGAAAAGAAAATAATTAACATCTATTAGACACAGTCAAGAGATGCATCAAAAAACTGAAAACAAATAGACACCCACATCAAACCCTTGAAACAAACCATCCTGATTTTTCTGATTAATCATACATAATGAAATCTAGAAACATTTTATTTAGAAACAGTGTCGTAATAACAGAAAAAAATAACACCAATATGAATGACTGCCAAGAATTTAAGAAAACATGAAGATATTGAAGCTAATACTAATAGGAAGTGTATATTTGAATGAAACTGATAATTGTGATGAAACCACTGCCAGGTATCGAGTTCAAAGAATCGCGGTTTTGTGCGATTAATGTATCAAGTTCTTTTGGGTCAGGTTTTGCGATGAGGAGAAGGATATATTACAACAGTGAAACTTTTGTATGCTGGAACCAGGGGAGGATCAAAAGTTAGTGACAGAGGATGAGTTGAGGGCCAAGTTAAAAGGGTGGATTGAAAACTGGCCGGCCATCAACCTTCCTCCCGACCTAGCAAGGTTTGAAAACATGAATAAAACCATCCCAATGTTTCATCCATCAGCTCACAACCACAATGAGCTATGTTGAAGACAAAAGAATATCAATTTATTCAAATTGTTAACCTCTACACGTGCCAAGACCCCTATAAAAATGTGGTCTTTATAAAACAAAAGGTATTACAAGGTCCTCCACAAACAATTAAAGACGAGAGCTAATGGATAGACATAAATCGAAATCCAAACAATAATTAACAATCAATGAAAGAAAATAGATAACGAAAATGAAGGCATCTCTATAATGTGAATTTAGAAAACTTCATGGAATTATTTTCCATATGGTTGAATCAAAGATTGAATCTACCGCGAAAAGTTCTCACAATTCCTGCAAACAGCAAACAATTAGCTATCGTCGCCTCGATCGATTTACCCGAGGGGTTGTTCGACCAAGAACACTCCGATGCTTAAGTTAGCTTTGAGAGAGGAAAAGGATATACTTCATTTCTTGGTCACGCAGGTTTCTACAGAAGATTTATCAAGGACTTTTCCCACATTGCAAGGCCCTTGTGCCGATTGCTTCAGAAGGAGACACCCTTCGTCTTCAATGTTGACTGTCAGGAAGCTTTTGAGAAGATTAAAACTCTTCTAACCACTGCACCTATTCTTTGTGCCCCGGATTGGTCCTTACCCTTTGAACGAATGTGCGATGCCTCTGACTATGCAGTTGGTGCTGTACTAGGACAAAGGCGGGACAAGAAGCCCTGCGTCATTTATTATGCATCCAGAACTCTGAATGATGCTCAAATGAACTACACCACTACCGAGAAGGAGTTGCTTGCTGTAGTGTTTGCTTTAGATAAATTTCGCTCTTATTTACTTCGAACTAAAGTCATTATTTACACTGATCATGCAGCACTGAAGTATCTCCTCGCTATTAAGGAAGCGAAACTAAGGCTCATCCGATGGATTCTTCTTCTCCAAGAGTTTGACATCGAGATTAAAGACAAGAAAGGTGTAGAAAATGTGGTGGCAGACCATTTGAGTCGCATAGCAAATAAACGAGATCCCGTGGAAATTCAGGAGATGTTTCCGGATGAACAACTCTTCGGAATTCAGGTAAGTACTCCTTGGTATGCTGATATCGTAAATTACTTAGTCACCAAGCAGTTACCTTCCACTCTCACCCGTGCACAAAAAGATAAACTTAAGAAGCATGCTAGGTACTATGTTTGGGATGAACCTTATTTATGGAAACACTGTGCAGATTTATTGATTAGGAGATGTGTCCCTAATATTGAACATAGGTCAGTCCTAGAGTTTTGCCATAACCATGCTTGTGGGGGCCACTTTGGATCTCGAAAAACTGCACTCAAAATTTTAGAATCTGGACTATATTGGCCCACACTTTTTAAAGATGCACATTCATTCTGTTTAGCCTGTGATAAATGTCAGAGATCATGAAACTTAGGACAAAGGGATGAAATGCCACAACATTATGTTTTAACTGTTGAAATATTTGATGTTTGGGGTATTGATTTTATGGGTCCATTTCCTCAATCTAATGGTTATCTCTATATCTTACTTGTTGTTGATTATGTCTCGAAATGGGTGGAAGCTAAAGCCACCAGGACTAATGACTCTAAAACTGTTGCAGATTTCCTCAGAACTAACATTTTTTCCAGGTTTGGGATCCCTCGAGTCCTGATCAGTGATGGTGGAAGTCACTTCTGCAACAAGACCATTGAAGCCTTACTGAAACGATACGGTGTCACTCACAGAGTCTCTACACTATATCATCCTCAAACGAGTGGAATGGCCGAAGTCAGCAATAGGGAAATCAAGAAGATCTTAGAGAGAACCGTGGGCCCGAGTCGCAAGGATTGGAGCCAGAGATTGGATGATGCACTTTGGGCCTACAGGACGGCCTACAAAACTCCTATAGGGATGTCACCCTATAGGTTGGTCTATGGAAAAGCATGCCACCTTCCGGTGGAACTGGAGCACAAAGCATGGTGGGCTGTCAAGACGTTCAACATCAAGCTAGATGACGCCGGTTTGCATCGAAAGCTCCAGCAATCAGAAATGATGCATTCTAAAACACTCTGATCTACAAGGAAAAGACTAAGACATTTCATGACAAGCAGATCAAGAGTAAAACGTTTGACATCGGACAGAAAGTTTTGCTATTCAATTCCCGGCTCAGACTCTTTCCTGGTAAGTTATGTTCTAGATGGGTAGGTCCCTTTGTTGTTACTAATATGTTTGCCCATGGAGCCATACAGATCAAAAGCATCGAAACTGGGAAGAAGTTCAAACTAAATGGACACAGATTAAAGCCGTACATAGAGACATTTGGAGAGCATGATGTGGAAACAACGAAGGTGCTACGGCCTCGCATCACATGAGTTGACTTCAGCACTCCGTCAAAGCGCTTGTTGGGAGGCAACCCAACGTATTCCCGAGTCGTGAAGGAGCCATCACCGCAGATTTGCTTTCTTTAATCCCTTCACTCTCTTTTATGTTTATGTCTTTAGTATTTTTCTTAGTTTATTTTCGTAAAATCCTCTTCCTTACTTAGAGTCTTTGTTCATTTCACTTCTACTTTCTTACATTGAGGACAATGTAGAATTTAAGTGTGGGGGAGTGGTTTACAATTTCAGTTGTACAATAAAATTGTTTTAAAAAAAATTATTATAAAATCAAGTAAAAAAAATAATAATAATTATTATTATTCAAAGAAAAAAAAAATGTTTTCTTGAGTCTTTTCGTTTTTATCGAGTCTTAAGTTGCCCCTTAACCTGTCAATGATAATAATGAAGGGAATAAGTATATTATGGCTATAAAGATGATCACTATAACTTGAATTCGTTTGTTAATATTTTGTGATTAAATGTTATAACTTTTAAGATAGTGCATGTAAATTGGTACATAAATGAGCATGCTAAGACAAGTATGAATCATTTAAACCTTATGTGAGCTTTAGAACTGTATATACATCTTTGATGAGTGTTTCATAAGTTCTTTGTTTAAATTGATAAACATATGCCTCATAACTATTTGCAGTAGATCTTAATGAACTCTAGAGTACTAGAACTTATTCGATTTGATTTTCAAAGCTTTTAAGTCATTAAACTCTCTGATTTTGGATATGATTAAGGCATTAGGGTTAACACCATAAATTCAAACATCCATGCTCCCTATTTTGTGCGCACAAGTTGCGACCCCCTTAGTTTTAACCCAGTTGAGCCCACATTAAACCTTTCCTTCATCACCATGATTACCTAAACACTTGAGCTTAGCATAGACATCTTTCACCCTTGTTCCAAAGACTTGATTGAAGACATGAAATTGGTGTGAAGAAAAATTGATGATGTTTGGAAGACTTTTATGTGTATGGATTTACTTACTCACTCAAACTTTGTATATTATGTTATTACCTTGATATTTGCACAAAAAAAAGAGTTAAGTCTCTATCAAGGTAATAAAGATTGATTATAAGTCTTTTACATTTGATGAAATTTGGCCTATGTTCGAAGGAATAAATTCATACTAAGATCGGGAAGTTATGTTTTGGGAATCGTTTAAGTCTTGGAACGAATTTGAGCACCACTCGTCCAATATATTTCTTGCCTCTAACTTAGCCCCATTACAACCTTCATAAAGACCTTATGATCCTTAAGATGGTAAATTTTGATTAGTGAAGTCAATCACTTGAGTAAGCTTATGGTTTTGGTTCATTTGTGCAAGTATGTTTTGCTTTTATTGAGGTGTTTGTTTGAGATTTTGCAAAAGTACTTTATTTCCATTATGTGATCACTTTTCTCACATATTTTGAGTGTAAACACAAACCCTTACGAAATTGAGTGAATTTATGAGTGCATATCCTTGTGAGTTGATTCATACTAGTTTTATTCATGTTGATATCCATTTCACCATATTTACTCATTATCTTACTTGTTTAAGCATTTTGTTACCATGTATTAACTCTTGAATTCTGTATGCTTAAACGCCTTAAGTGAAAATCTTTTATGCCATAATATTTATAAAATTTTGAGACGAATGGTTAAGGGTTTACTTGCTTTGACTTCGTAGTTTAAATTCAGTTTTTGCTAGGGACTAGCAAAGTTTAAGTGTGGGGGTATTTGATAGGTCGTTAAATCAACATTATTTTCTATTATTTTACACCCCTATACTTGACTTTTAATATGAAAATAATAAATAATTAGATAAATTGATTTATTTTGTGATTTTTCTATTTAGATAAATAGAGTTTGTAATTTGGAGCATTTTAGCGAAAGAATCGTCCCAATCAGAATTTTAACGAAGAAATTATGGACAAAATTCGATTGAATTATATATTATTAATTTTGTGCAGCCCAAATTCTTGTCTTTAAATTCCAGCCCAAATCCATGTCGTCCTACTGAGGCTGCTCACTGGCCCAAGACCCGCGCAGCCCATTTGCTCCAGTCCAGTCACCAGCCCCTCAGACGTCTGCTTCCAGCCTGCATGTGGGCCACTTGCATCTCGCTGAAGCCCACCCGCGCTGCCAGCCCACGCGTGCGATCAGTCCAACCCGTACGCCACCTGCTCCACTGATTGCAACCCGTCCATCACTCCAGCCCAGTTGCACAACAACTGCTCAGCACAGTCCACCTACCCGCGCAGGCCCAACTGTTCCAGACCCATCCACCTGCCCTGTTCGGTCCATCACACTGCACTGCTCCACGGGCCAGCCCGTACCACTGAACAGCACCACCTAATCAGCCTGCACTCTTAGCCCAACTGTGCAACCTCCCAATTTCTGCTATTTCTTTTATTTTCAGCCACAAATTAATTCCAAACCTTACCTAATTTTCATCATTAAACATCATTGTTCATAATTAGTCATCATTTCATTTTCTTTTATTTTATTGTAATTTTTTATTACTTTATTTATTTTTAGTAGCTTTTTCCTCCTATAAATAGGAGTTCATTTTCACTTGAAAGGGGGACTTGGTTTGGAGAAAGAGCTCCAAAAACACAAAATTGTATCCTTCCTTTAGAAATATCAAGCCTAGTATTTCCGTTGCAATTCTTGAGTTTAAGTTCGCATTCTCGTGTTTATTCATCCATCTTCATAAGGTTTCTTCTGCTGTCAGAAAATCTTATGAATAACATGTCATTTTTATTCCATCCATTTTCGGAATCACAAGCTTTCTTGGATTCCGAAGGTGTAACTTGTTCTTTCCTTTGCTTAAACTCTCATTGTTGTTTCGGTTTTATTTTCTCTAGTTCAATATTTTTGTGGGTATTTTCTTTCTAACTTTTGTAGACAAGGATATTATTATAATGTGTTCTACTTTTCAAACTTCATTTACTTCATACATTTGAGTGCTAAAGCTTCAATTTTATACTAAGTGTTTATGACCGTGTTTCGGTGCACTTAGTATAAAATTGAAGAGATTTAAATGTTTAATACACATTCAAATCATAAACATTGGGTTAATCAATTTATAAGTGTTTATGACCGCGTTTCGGTGCATTTATAATGTTTATAAAATGTATGCATGAGTGAGATGGTGAAAGTAGAATTTTGTGATGTATTCAAACCTTGCAAATGTTAGAGTGTTGGTAGATTTTGTGTTTAAAGAAAGTCCACTTGTATATATGTTAAAATAGGAATAGAATTAGTTCATTTATGTCTTTACTTATTTTGCATAATCAAAATCCTTAAAACCCCGTCTTTATTATTTTATTCGTTTAATTCATTTAATTTATTGATTCTCTTATTTATTAATTCGTTTATTCCTTTATTCGTTAATTCTTTAATTCTTTATTACTTGATTATTCAATTAATTAATTATGTGATTATTTAATTCTTTAATTCTTTAATTCTACAATTCATTAATTATTCATTATTCTTTCTAACTAACATATTATTAATATTCCCTAATTTCCCCGGTTAAGAACGATCCCTACTTACCAATACTATAACTACACAAAAGGGTTTAAATTTGCATAATACTCAAATTACATGTTTAATTTAATGCGTAGTTTGGGTGTTATCATCGATCCAGATCATTTGGGGCAAGCTTTGAGGCTCCTAGGGCCGTGGACGGACGAGGTGGACGGCCGGAAAATCCAAGCTTGAGTCGTGGTGATTGAGGTAACTTCGTGTTCAATTAATCATTCGAATTGGTTTGTGTTAATCCTAATAAGCTTCCTGTGAAGTTAATTTGACAATGGACTTGAGTTGGGTGAGTTGATATCATCGACCCGTTTGGCTGTTCGGACTTGGATTGGTCGATTTACTCCATGTCGAGATTAATCATTGACACAGAACTGGAATTAATTGGTTAATGTTTGTTTTAGGATCAAAAACGGATGGAATCAAGGTCGAATTGATGGTTATCTGGTCGGGTCAGATCGCGGGTAATCAGACCCGTTTACCAGACATACGGGTGAAGATGGTGACTGTAGCAGTCACTGTAGCAGGCGCGTGGCTTTCAAGCGCAACCACTCACGGCGGCGCGTGACGGCGCGTGGGCACGAATCTCGAGGTGAGGTCAACATGACTTTTGTCCTATACAATGTAACGAACATTTTAGCGTTGGTTTCGTGTCGATCGGATCCCGTTTCGATATTGTTCGGGATGTCCGAAGGTTTTAAATCCAGTTTTAAAATACTTAAAAATACGGGACTTGAATAGGATGTTAATGAGGAGGTTAGTGACCCTCTAATGTGATTTGAACAGGATTGGGAGTCCCGGTGATAGTGGTGAGGCCCGGGAAGGCCTATGGCACGCGTATCGAGGCGCTCGGTTAAACGGTCTGTGAGTGGACATTGGTTTTATAAATTTGATGCATGCATAACTGTTTCATGATTTTTATAATTGTGATTAAATGATTTATTTTGGATATCGGTGAATTTATATGATTTCACGCATTTCGAGGTGATTTACGTGTTTGCACGTAAATCGAGGTTTTTTCTGGATTTACACCGATTTTCATAAATGTGGTTGGATATGATTTCATGAAACGGTTACGGACTTGATTAAGTAAAATCGGGCCAGGGGCCCAGTTAACTTGGGAATTCGGGCTGGGGGCCCAGTGGACTTATGAATTCGGGCCAGGGGCCAGTTAACTTATGAAATCGGGCTAGGGGCCCAGTTGATTTATACATGTGATTCGGGTCGGGGACCCTAAAATGGAATCGAATAAATGATTTTGGATTTAAATCAACTATTTAGACTTATAATGGTTTTGATGATATTGAAATTATGGTTATGGCACGTTTCACGGTATTTGGGCTTGAGACCCGTCTGATGAAACTTAAAGATTGGTTTGGATTTTATCTATGTATATATATATGCTTTGCATTTGGATATCAATAAAATGTATTTGGTACTGCACTGTATAGATCCTTCCATATGATACTGTCTCCTCCGGATGAGGTACCCCAGAGAGGTCACGGACGTCTAGAACGTCTAGCGTCTATGACGCTAAGCATTGGGGATGCTGTACCCGAACGGGGTTCGGGGATTGGACTCGGAAATTGAGACCCGAGTGGCACGCGTAGCCTTGTGATTGTGACCTTATTAGACGTCAGGGACGTCAGACATCAGGGATGTCGGATTGGAGTGTATGGTGCAGTGGCTAAAATTATGTTTATGGTTCATATTATATGATATATAATTTTAAATGATGGTGCATGCATATGATTTTACTGAAGGGCATAAATGTCTTATAAATGTTTTAAACAGACTTGTTTATTTTCGTCCACTCACAGCTTTTGTCTTTAATGCCTTTCAGGTTGATTCCGGATGCGACTGCAGCAGAGACTTGAGCATCACACACCTCCTCCATCGATCCTTACGCACTCTGGAAGCCCGGTTGGGCAGTGGCAACAGGCTATCCCTTGTCTGACACCTCTTGTCAGACGGGAGCATGACACATTCCATGGTAATCCCGGGGGGATTGGGATGGGTCGTGTCATCAAGCCAGATCAGGTAAACCAACTGGGCCTCCGGCCCGATGCCTTATTAAATCAAATGGACTCCAAGTCCGAGAGTTCGTAAATCAAATGGGCCTCATGCCCGATTCCATATTTCCAAATCCGAAATCAATCCATCAATCTACGAACCAATTGGGCCCCTAGCCCGATAATGTAACTAAAATAGACTTCAAGTCCGAGGGTTTCCAAATCAAATGGGTCTCATGCCCGAGTTTAGCTTTTCAAATCCAAAACCATTTCATTAAACCATTACCGAAACCATAAGCACGTATAATTAGTACAAAACCATAAACCTCGATATACGTGCAAATACGTAAATCGCCTCAAAATATGTGTAAACATGTTAATCACCAATACCATAATCATCATGATAGAAATCAGATATATAAAACATGTAAAACATTTATGCATGCATCGCAGTTTAGAAATCAAGGTCCATTCATAGACTGTCCTATGCTGTCACCTCGATATGTGTGCCATAAGCCTCCCCGGGCTAACCACCATCACCGGGACTCTCAAACTTGTCCAAATCATGCAAGAGGGTTACTAACTACCTAATTAACCTCTCATTGAGGCCCCATAATTTTCCCAAATTTTTAAACATTTGTAAACTCGATCCTAAACCTTCGGACACCTCGAACTATATCGAAACGATGTCCGATCGACACGAAACCAGTCTCAAAATGTTCGTTACATCGAATAGATTAAAAGTCATGTTGAACACATTCCCGAAATAGACACCCCCCCCCCCCCCCCACTCGCCCCCATGCGCCATCGCAAGCCACTGCGCGTGAAACCCACGCGCGCTGGGCACTTCATCTTCCACCTCCCGCAGACCCGCTGGTTCAGACCGGTTCTACAACCTGGTCCAACCCGAACCGGCGTTCTCGAATTTCCCCATTTTTTCCATGTTTTTCAATTCCTTTCATTCTTATGCCTTCATATGGTCCTAACTAGGAGTTCTATGGGTTTTAAAACACGAAATACAGACTGAAAGCTCACCTTTGATAATTGAATAGCAAGCTCAACCTTTGAGCTCTGTTCTCAGCCATTCTAGCCACCCCTTTCCTTCGAAAACAATCCCCACAGAGTCTCCTTGGTCCCTAGGTCATGTTAGGGTTAATAGAAACTCAAAACAACATCAAAAACTAGGCTTCCAATTTTTGGGTCAACACGGGTTACGTGTTCTAACTTACCTCTGTCGTGGACCGCAGTGTCCCGTCGTCCATCAGTCCATCTAGTCACTCCCTCACTATCTCAGTCATCACTCACGGTCTCTCAGTGCTCGTAGAGGATGTTAGGGCAGTAGGGTGGTGTGTTTGTTTAGGAAGAACGGTGGTGCACGGTTTGAAGAAGAAAGATTGAAGTTTGATTGTGAGGATGATGAATCAGATGAAAGGAATGAATGGTGGGGATGAGGGAGCTGAGGGAAATGGACAGCTGGAAATGAGAAAAAATTTGAGGGAATTATAAAATAATATTATAATTAATATTTTAACATAAAAACCATCCAATCATGATTAAGATCCAGAAATTGGGGGAGATGGTACTTGTCACTCATCCAAGGGTCCCACATTATTAAATCAGCCAATCAGATTTAGCCATATAATTTATGCCTCGAAATGCGTGAATAGTCCAATTTCACTTCCTGTGACCATAACTTCCCCGTTCGACGTTCGATTTCGACGTGCCACCTGTTTACGGACTCGTATCGTTCCGATCTATGTAACAGTCCTCGGTCCTCGTACGTTTGACTCCTCGAGTCAAAAGTCAACATTTTGCCCAATTCAGGGGTAAAATGGTCATTTTACACCGTCTGTCTGGTTTTGCTCAACTAATCACCGATTAATCTCACTGATCCTTCATTAGTCACTAATCTAATCTCGGAATTTGGGACGGATCGTTACACATCATAGGCTAAAGATGAACCTCAGAAAATGCGTGTTCGAAGTTCAAGCGGGGAACTTCTTAGGTTTTCTAGTCCATCAAAGAGGAATTGAGGTGGATAAAAACAAATCCAAGGCAATCATGGATTCACCTCCACCTAAAAATAAGAAACAACTGCAGAGCTTACTCGTGAAGGTCAACTTCCTCATCATAGCCAACTTGTCGAGAAAGGTCTAGCCATTTTCTTCACTGGTAAAGATCAAAGAGGCGGATGAATTCAAGTGGGAAGAAAAGAACTAGAACACGTTTGAAAAGCTAAAAGAATACCTGGAAAAACCTCTAGTTCTAGAGCCGCCCAAGGTAGGAAGACCTTTGAAGTTATACATATCTGCATCACAAAGAACTATCGGGAGCTTGCTGGCTCAAGACAGCGAAGAAGAGAAAGAGCAAGCAATATACTACTTGAGCAGGACCCTGACTAAAGTAAAAGAAAGATATACTGCAGTGGAGAAACTGTACCTCGCACTATACTTCACAACCATCAAGTTGAGACATTACATGCTACCCTTCACCGTCAGGATCATTGCCCAGACGAATTTGCTGAAAACATGTTATCACGACCTATCCTGTGATGGAGAATAAGCAAGTGGACTTTGGCGTTATTGGAGTTCAATGTTCAATATGTGCCTCAGAAGGCAGTGAAGGGCTAAACTATTGCCGACTTCTTAGAAAAATACCTAGGCATTGACATCGGAAATGAGATAAGCCTGCAAGTCAAGATGTTAGCCATGCTTCCTTGGAAATTGTATTTTGACGGGTTTAAGACCAAAGATTCAACCGGAGCTGGAGTGTACTTGATCGAATCGGAAAGGGTCTTCCACCAGTTTCCATTTAAATTGGATCGGGAAAATATAACTAATAATCAAGCGAAGTACGAGGCACTGATCATCGGAGTAGAGATACTAATCGAAATAGGAGTACAACAAGTCGAAATCTATGAACATTTGAAGTTAGTGGTCAATCAGATAATAAGGGCTTACACATGTCAGAACCTGTGTTTGGCTAATTACTATTGTGTCGTGATGCCACTCACCTTAAAATTCACCGATCTAACTATCGAACACATACCTCGGGAGGAAAACTTGGGGGCAATTGAGATGGCCCAAGTTGGACCCAGAGTTTTGTTCTAAGAAGGGCAATCCGAGAAAAGAATTAGGGTAGGAAAAAGATTTATGCCCTCCATATTAGAGAGGGATGCCAAGTTAGAGGTCATGGATATTGAAGCGAAGCCTCACAATTGAAGAACCCAATTAATCAAGTATCTAAAGTATCCTTCCAACGAAGACAGAAGTTTTAGAAATAAAGCATGCCACTACACCATGTGGGGACCTGTTCTCGTAAGGAAGAATTACGATGGTACCTTGTCGCGTTGTATTAGACCCAAAGAAGCAATGGTGGTGATAGGGGAGGTACACGAAGAAGTGTGTGGAGCACATCAGGCAAGACCGAAGATGAAATGGCTAATAGGGTAATAAGGCTATTTTTGGCCAGACATCCAATTAGATTACTATGAATAAGTTAAAGGGTGCGATGCCTGCCAAAGACACGTTCTGTTCTAGCATGAAATCGACTTCATCGAGAAGATATTCCTGGAATCCTCGGCAAAGCATTGTTACATCGTGGTAGCCACAGATTACTTCACCAAGTTGGTGGAAGCTAAGGCTCTTAAACAAATCACCACTCATGAGTTAGCAAGGTTCTTAAAAGATAACATCCTGAGAAGGTTATGGATACCTGAGACCATTGTCACTGATCGTGGGACATCTTTCGTGTATCAAGAGCTACAAGAATTCGGGGCTCAATTCTCAATCAAATTTGTTCAGTCCAGTCCTTATTATCCTCAAGCTAATGGCTAGGCACATGCTAGCAACAAAAACATCTCACTATCCTAAAGAATATAATTAGAGATTATCTAATGGATTGGCACAAGGAATTGATCTACACGTGGTGGTCATATCGGACGTCGAGAAGCGGGGCAATCAAAACGTCTCCTGCTACTTCATTTATAGTTGGGATTTGATGCTCTCAGTTGAGATGAACATTAACTCATTATGGCCATGACATCAATATGGCATAGATTCCAAGGAATACACCCAAGCCATGTGTTATGAGTTAGAAGAATTAGACCAGAAAAGAATAGACGCTTTGAAAAAAATCAAGGCCAAAAAATCAATGGTTGCAAGAGCTTATAACAAGAGCGTGAAAGAGAAATCTTTCCAAGAAGGTGAACTCACATGGAAAAAGGTACTGCCATTAGGAAAATCAATTCTTGGAAGAGCAAAATGGAGTTCGACTTGGAAGGGACCGCTTATTGTTCATAAGGTGAACAGTAAGCGATCCTACTATTTGAGAGATGATGAAGGTGTGGTGGACAAGAATCCTACCGACGCCCTTGACATGAAAAATACTACCTCCCGCTATAGGATTCCGAGAACAGGGTGATTGGTTGAAACATCACAAAATAAAATACATCTACTTCCAGAACAAGATCATTTTAAGAAAAAGTTACAAATGATTAGCAAAATCCCACCTTAGGAGGCTATATTACAATGGCCACTTGGGGGGCCATCAAAACATTGGATGAAATCCTGAACAAAATATCTAGCGGGAGGTGGATGGACCTACGGTCACGTTGAAATGAGCTCGTTTCGCCATTTCAGCAATCATTTTCTCCTCGAACCAGCTATCGGGGTGGGGACGACTGGTAGCGTGGGCTATATACCCATCATCATAGCCGTTTTTAAAAGAAACCTACGATATGGTTTCGATGTGGTGATCTCGGGCCTTCACCATCTCCAATAGTTCAAAAATACGAGATTTGAGTACAGCGTGCTCCCCTTGAGTTTATTGAAGCTCCAAGGATCTCTTAAGGTAATAACCTTCTAGAGACTAGACTTGTTGCTGAAAGGACAACAGGGATATGGCAAAAAAAGTGGATGTTGTTCTGTTTGTCTAGCTAATGGGCATGCGCCAGGTCTTGAAGGCGTTGGATTTATGCCGATTTGGTCTTTACCAGAGGACTAAGGTTAATGGTTTGGCTCTCAAAGAAGAGTAAGAGATTTTGGGTAGCATTGAGGGCCGATGCACTAGGTTAAGCGTCCGCAGGATTGGTAGCCATTATAACGACCCATCCTGAATTCCTGTATTAGATTAAGACTTAATTACGGATTAACCGAGGATTAATGGACGTTTAGGGTGAAATTACGATTTTTCCCTTGAATGAGGGCAAAAAAATTAAGTTTTGACCCGAGAGGTCCGATGGCCGAGGGCCGAGGATCGTTATGTAGATTGGGTCGATACGAATCCGTAGACAGGTGGCACGTCGAAATCGGACATTCAACGGGAAAGTTATGGTTCATGGAAGTTTTGAGGTACTATTCATGGTGGTACGCTTTACGAGACAAAAGTGGACTTTTGTCCTCAAGTTGGCCCAGATATTTTAGATAGTCCCAATGGATGAGTGACAAGTGTCACCCATCCATTGTCACTTTCTTTCCTTCATGCATCAGTATCCCCCCTTCCCTATTTCATTTCCAACCAAACCTGAACCCCTCCAAACACGACCCCAAATCCTTTCCCTCACATGGTTCGATCAGAGAGTGACACAGAAAGTGACGGAGGGCCGTGAGGAAGTGATGGTGGTTGGCTGGAGGCAGGACCGCCGTGGACGACGGCGTTGACCGAGGAACTAGGTAAAATCGTGACCCTTTATATTTTGAAAGAGGCTAGATGTTGATTAGAAATGTTTATAAGGTTGTTAGGATGATTAGGAAGTAGATTTGGACGGTGGAAAGAGGCTATGCGGCCCGGAACGGCGGTTGGAGGATTTTCGGTGACCGTCCACCGAATTTGGATTCCGGCCAAGATAACCCAAACAAATCCTCCCAATCTGTTTTTAGGGATCCCAGGAGCCTATTAGAACCCTTAGGTTGAAGGTTGGACCCCTAGAAGTGCCCTGAACATCGAATGGAAGTTTTGGTTCAAAATAGGTTTTTGAACGAATGGGTTTTAGACTTAATTTCTAGGTTTTGAGGACATGGTTAGATTGGAAATGTTGTTAGGAAGCCATAGGAGTTGGAATGGATGAAAAAGGATGAAAAATGAAGAAGTTACAAGGTTGGACCGGTCACGCTGGTCCAGTTGGACCTGCCAAACCGCCGAACCGGTCAGACCGGCTTTCGCGAGGACAGGGACGACCCTATAGCTGGGTGCGTGGCTGCCACGCGCAGGGGCTTCTCCCGGTGCGTGGCCCACTTTTCGAAAAAGTTCCAACATGTGAAATCATCTATTCAATGTAATGAACATTTTGGGACTGGTTTCTTGTCAATCGAATATCGTTTCGATATGTTTCGGGGTGTCCGAAGGTTTAGGATCGACTTTAAAAATAGCTAAAAATTCCGGAAAATTACGGGGCTTTAGTGAGGACTTATTTAAGTATTTAGTAACCCTCTATTACGATTTGGATAGGTTTGGAAGTCCCGGTGCTGGCGATTGGCCAGGGAGCAGCGTATGGCACGTGTATCAAGGCGCGGCTTGGACAGTCTGTGAGTGGACCTTGTTTTCTAAATTGATGCATGCATAAATGTTTTATATGTGTTTATGAACATGTTTTGTGATGCCATGAGTGCATTTGAGTGTGTTTACGTATTTGCACGTATTTTGAGGTTTCGGCCTTATATGGTGCTTATACGTGTTTGTGTTTTCTATGTTGGTTTAAATGAAATGGTTTTGGATTTAAAAAGGTTAAACTCGGGCATGAAACCCATTTGGTTTTGTCTCAGGCAGGTGACCTTATTGATGACCTACGGGTCTGAGTCGTAGTCGCGGCGAGTGCTATGTGCACGACGACAGACGATAAGACGCTCGCCTCCGGACTGGGATGTGTTCCTTCCGGAGAGGTCACGATGCACGTTTCGCTGTTGAGCAGCCACTGGAGGCTCGACTTCGGGGTGCTGACGGTTCAAGATATCGATAGGTGATGCGTGCATCATGATCTAGAGGTGGTCGCGTCGGTTGATACGTTCACGGCGACATACCAGGATTGAGAGCGGTCCTGGACGGATGGTTGCATGCATCACTATGATTGGAAATCGTGACTAACCCTTAGATATCGAGCTCGATGCCCAGTTGAGTCATGAGTTCGGGTTTGAGGCCCAATTGGTTTACGATTATGATTTGGGGTCGGGGACCCTAAATGGATTTTCTATTTCAAGACGGTTTATGGGGACCGGGCATGAATCCTTTGAAAAGTTTTATGGATGATTTCATATAGATTTTCATATGCCATCCTTATTTTATGGATTGTCTCCTCCGGGGAGGGTCTTTGGCCTGGGTGGACCTTAGAGTAGTCACGGAGCACTAACTGGGTGGAGTCGCCCCCGTTGGGTACCTTACTCTCAGGAAGGCTTATGGATTATAACCCCTAAGGAGGGTCATTGATCTACGGACATTGACCTGGGTGGACCCTGGGGAGACTTGGGATTTGAGACCCCGGTTAGCACGCGCATAGCTTTAGAAACCGTGACAGGATTGGTTATATGTTATATGTTATATTATATGATCGGATTTCTGGTTTTGGGCTGAGTCACACATGGATTTGGGCAGTGGCCCGTATGATTGGTTTCATTTACGATTTTGGGCCAAGGCCCTAGCGCTTGGTAAATGTTTTTTGGAATGCATGCATGCTATTTAGTGAAGGGTATAAATGTCTTTTGTGAAAATGTTTTTATAAATTCTTTGTTTTGTCCACTCACAGCTTTTAATGTTTTGAATGTCCTTCAGGTTGATCGCGGATGCGGGCTGTAGTAGAGACCGAGACATCATACTCCTCCTCCGGATCCTGGCGTAGTCTGAAGCCCCGAGCGGGCTAAAGTCGGAATTTCTCTTGTCTAACACTCTGTGTCAGACGGGATCAAGTGCGTCCCGCGTTAATCCCGGGGGGATTGTGACGGGTCCTGACAGCCATGTTTGAAGTTTGAAAATGGGAACGTTGAGTTTGCATGGGAATTGAAGAGGTGAATTATTACTACATGCAAATCCAAATCGCCTAAGGAGGACACATGGGCTCTAAATAATAAAAGCAACAAGGACCAGGGCTCGGGACGCGAATTGAAGAGGTGAAAAGAAAGATATGAAGATTACATTGAAAATCTAACGCTTCAGAATCTAAAAGCAGGAACTGCTAAATCTAGACCATTACGATAGGTGATTGCCCTCAACTGTTAACCTAGGGGATCTCAGAAAGCAACTGCAGCCCCGAGTTGTTCCTCTCATCTTTCATGACGGCAACTTCACCTTCTAGCTGCAACAGGGTATCTCTGGTCAGGCAGACTTTCTCACATAAATATATAATCTCGAGTTCAATGAGTGATCGTTTCTTGAGATGGAGAGTTCGTGTCACCTCTTCAAAAGCACGACAAACATAGAGTTCTCACCTCAATTCAATGAGTACCTACCGCTGTTCCCGAGATTGAACATGAAGACGCTCGACAAGTTGATGATAGTGAGAGAGCGGAACGTTGGTTGGATCATGCTCTGGGAGAGACATTTTGAAGTGAATGAAGTTTGTGTTTGAAAAGTGCCAATTTATAAGGTTCGTTTGCATCACAGTGTGGCAGTTGGAAGTATAGACAAAAAGGATAATTACACTTTCCAAAAAGAGAGATTTCATTATATGACAACATTTCATACAAAAAAAAAAGGAAGTAAAGAAAGATCAAGTTCAAGCCACATGGTAGAAGCCCTCCATAAGCTCTCGGTGCACGCCTCATCGAACTCCCGAGCAGCCTCATTTTCTTGCTCTTGAAGACATGCAATGTTATTTCAGAGTTCTTTCTTCCTCCTCCTTATTCGGCTAGCCGCAACAGCATCCTCGTTACCCTGACGGGCGATCTCGATAAAGCACTAGAACCAGGCATTACAGATGGTCTTTAGCTAGGATTCTAGCACCTCCTTACAAAAACGGGTCCAATCAACCTCCTCTCTTCAAAAGGAAATTGGGTCTTGGCCTTCCGTGACAGGACCCGCCCCGATCCCCCGGGGACCACTAGGGGACGTGCCCTGCTCCCGTTTGACAGCCGAACTAACATTCCAATTTTAACCTTTAAAGTTCAAAAGCATAAATATCCAAAATAAAGTCATACATAAAATTCGAATTCAAAAGATGTCAGACAAGGGATAATGTCCAAAATTACAATTTCCGAGCATGACTCTAAGCTATCCTGCGGGTTAACCTACCCAACAGGGGTTCAGGTGCGCAGAGTAGATTTATGTCTCAGCCTCGGGATCCTCTTCTACCTCAGTAGCACGGCCTGGAGGGGTCAACAAAACATTAAGGATGAGTAGGCCGAAACTCAAACATTATAAAACAGTTCAATAAATAAAAACATATACTTTTACCCCTCCGTTTTCCAAACATCCATGCATTAATATTTAAAACCATAAAATCATATAAGGTACCACAAGTCATATAATAAAACCTTAAACATAACCACAGTCACTGCACTATACACTTCAACCCTGACATTCCAGATGTCTGACGTCCCCGACGTCCAATAAGGTCACAGTCTCAAGGCTATGCGTGCCACTCGGGGTCTCAATCCCGAGTCCAATCCCCCAACCCAGTCCGGATACGGCATCCCAGATGCCTGACGTCCCAGACATTCAATCATAGCAATCCTGCTCCTAAGTCGTCCTACGGTCCGGTCCCTCCGTAGAATGACCCCTCGCAGGCATTGCGCCGTGACCACTCCGGGTATCCACATCTGGAAGAGACAGTATCATACGGGTAGATCTATACAGTGCAGTACCAAAGATAATCATCGACATACACAAATATATATATATATGATCCAAAACAATATTCAAATTTCACCAGACGGGGGTCATGCTCAAACATCGTAAATTGTGCCATAACCATAATTTTCAATATAATCGAAACCATTACTTGATTCCAACATATATATATATAAGCGAAAATAGTTATGCATGCAAGGGTTTAATGAAATCAGGCCCACTCACGGTACAATCCTACAGCAAAACTGCGCGTATAACCTCGTCCCGGTACTATTGTACAATTCCTGTCAGTCCAAAATCACACGTAAAGGTCACTACAAGTCCTTAACATTCAACCAAGAAGTCCTAGACAGAAACCAGCCCGGAAAAGCCGCCCGAACACGCTTCCCGAGGCAAATGACCCTATTTTGACCAACTTAAATATCCCCAATTGACTCGAAATTTAGCTCAAAATGTTCAATAAATTGAAAGGATGAAAACTCAAGTTGACCGTGACCGGAGATGAGGCTTCACGCGCCCTCACGCGCCCCCCAAAGTGGCTGCGCGTGAAAGCCACACACCTTGCACTGTAGCTACAGTGTCATCGTCCTTACCCGGATGTCTGTTAAACGGGTCCCCAAACCCGCGACTCAACCCGGCCAAATCCCCCTCAATTCTTACTCGAATTCCTTCGTTTTTAAACCTAAGACCTTCCTTAACCCTTTAATTTAGGTTTTGATCCATTAATTGACCTCAACCAATCCTAAATCAACTTTTTGACCCGTGATCAACCAAACGGGTCGACCATCATAACTCACTGGCTTCAACCCCATTTCCAAATTAACCTAACATGAAGCTTACTAGGACCTATAAGAACTATAACACACAAACAATTTCATAAATCCTCACTGGAAGTCGTCGTCCTCAGGTCTGCAAATCCTTCGAAAATGGAACTTGGGTCCCTAGCCAAATCGTGGTCGAATCACTTCAGGGTGATATGGTTGAACTCCAATTGGTCCCAGAAAGCTATTTCGATCCTTGGTTTCGTCCAACTCGCCTCACAAATTAAAACTCGATTTTTCCCTCAAATTTCCAAATTCTCCAGTCTCTGTTTTCTCTCAAGTTTTCAGACTTCCCTTAACAGAAATGACCCTCTCTCACTCCCCATTACTCTGTTAACTGAACCATGTAGCCAGCAACCGGTGGGAATCCTTCTGGCTTCTCTGAAAAATGTTTCCCGCAACGGTCCCAAACTAGTTAAACAATGGTACCCGTGCACTGGTTTTTGCTTCAGTCCATACTCCACTGCCTCAAAGCCAATAAACAAGTCACTTAGCCCAACCACTAATAGGTTAAACAATTGTTTGATCAGAACCACCAAGCACGGTGGTGCAGGCCCTGTTTCTCACAGTTTTCAACAGTGACTCCCTGCAAAATTACCATTTTTCCCTTCTGCACAAAATGACCAAAATGCCCTTCTCTTTCTAGACCCGTAACTCAACCGTCCGATGTCCGTTTCTAGCGTGCCGCCTGCGGCCTGTCTACGGACTCAGGGCATCGAGACCTACCTAACGGTCCTCGAATCGTGTGAAAATCAATTTTCAATCAAAAAGTCAACATTTTCCTCCTCTTCGTCCAAATTACGAAAATGCCCTTAAATTTCCTAACGTCATAACTTCTTCCCTGATCGTCGGAATTGGACGTGCCACCTGTCTATGGACTCGTGACGTCCCGAACTACGTCACGGTCATTGGTCAACGTCCGTTTGACCTACCAATCAAAAAGTCAACAATTTGAGTATACTATTCACAGGGGTAAAAACGTCATTTCATTTATTATTTTACAATTTTACATTCCTCAAATTTCCGGGGCGTTAGATTCTGAGGCAGTGTCAGGCTCCTCATACGACATAATGGACATTAGAGACATTTTTCCTATCTGAGTTTTCACGATGCTCTCAAGGAAGAGGTGTGAAAAATGGAAAATTATAGCGGCATTTATAGCCAAAGGGTTTGGTTAGGAGTTAATATCAAGATACGGGAGAAGTTATGAGGATTAAAAGCGAAATCAGAATGGTCGCAGCTTCTACGTATCTCAAGGGCTGTTTTTCAAACAGGGTTATGCTGCCTAAACCAAAAATAGGCAGCTCTTAACTAAATTAAACAAAAACAGGAGGCCCACAATGGCGAGGCCCAAAATAACGACTCCAGCAGCCCACCAAGCATGGCGTGGAGGCCCACTCTATGCAATTGATATTGAAGGAAAGAGTGGGGTCACTTCTTCGACAAAGGCTTCATGGGCCAGCTTCTCCCCACATTGAAAACTTTCCCGAGAAATTTCCCTTCAATGCTTAGCAACCTCATATTACTGCTGGAGTTACGCTCAGGTAGCTTCAACCTCAGTGAGTCGGGAACGAATAACTTCTACCTTCTGAAGCATGTCACTATACCTGCCTTCAATACGATCAAATTCATCATAAACGATGAGGTAGCTCTGACGAAGGCCATCTAGTTTGACTCGAGCAGGAATATCTAATGGAGAAGAACGTTGTTCCAAGCAAGCAAAAGCAAGGAACCTCTGCAAATCTTTGAGTAACGGCACCAACAAGCGAGAGGCATACAAGGCCACAAGGTGGACTGGGAGAGAATTTCCACTTCTCGGATCAACTCTCCCACATTGGAGCATTCATCTCTGGCCATGAAAAAGCCTATCACATTTCTGGCCACCTCGAGCTCAACTGGTTCTGGACTTGAGGATTATACAATACGAGAGACAAGTGAGTCAAAGAAAGCTGCATCTAAATCAAGGCACTCGAGTTTTGTGAAAGGGCTAGCCTGTAAAATAGAGGAATCAGTTCTAGATGTCAGAATGGGAATGACTCATGAAGGAAGAAAGTCAAGAACAGAGACGTACCAAGGGCATCATTGAAGTAACACCACCTGGGGACAGAGGAACCAGAGATTCAGAAGAAACTGGGAACACAACTACCGATGTTGATGCTGCCAAAGATGGGGTGCCTAGAGGACTCAGATTTCTTACGCTCGTCATACAGTTAAGAACGAGGGGATTGTATGGACCATCATTGATCCGAGAAATGAAACTTCTGGTTAGGGCCACTGATAACCATTCCCTGCTCAGAATATCTACACAAATGCGTGGATAAAGGGATATGAGGTAACAACGAATGGAGCAACTTGGAAGAATGTAGTTGTCCTCCAACTTCTTGCGTTAAACTAAAATAGAGACAGTCGGGTCAAAGCTTGTAACCCGATTCAACTTCAAGAATTGGTGCTTCCATACCTCCCTAGCGGTGAAGCTGAAGTTTTTTTCTTAAAATAGGAAGTCCACCACGAGTTGAAAGCAGTTGTACACCCATAGAAGGCTTCTATGGAAACTAGGAATGCATCTAGAACATTGGAAAGAATTTCCTGAGCAGTGTTGACCAGTTTCGGATCAGCGATCTCCAAACGAAACGATGCCCTAGCGTTCATGCTTCGCACATGTGGCACATGGACAGCTTGGTAGAAACCGAGCCAATTGGCCCAGTGATTCAGTTGGCACACTTTAAAGCCAAGGGATAATCTACTGGTCTTAGCACCATCTTTCAGAAGATCTCGGGCAAGGATTCAACTCATGAAGTCACGAGCTTGAACTCTCCCGTGGGATGGATTTGTCGACAAATAAAGAAAACCTCTTTCTCAGAACCATGGCAATATCCTAACCACACTAGCCTCTCAATTTTCTCGAAGGCGAGAAAAAAGAATACTAAAGAAGGACAAGAGATTTCTAGCAGAGAAGGAGAGAGGAAGCAAAGGCATCAGCAACTGAGTTGGGACCACATCAACAAGGTATTAGATGGTACAACTCTGAAACTGTGGGAACTCCCAGTTCAACATACTTGGACCATCCAAATGGGACCATTCAAAGGAACTGCCTTCGCAAGAGAAAGAACTACAGATCGCAGAATGTTATACATGTGGGCCAGGATAAGGGACCCCAGGGCTATGTTCGAATGAGATGCCAACATTTCGACTAGTGGCACCCACTCTAGCATGGGACTTCTCACGGTGTTAGGAAACATGAACCAGTCCAGCCACAGGTGATAGAACTAGATTTTCTTGTAAACAGAGCCCATGTAAGGATAGGGAAGCCCAAAATTCTCAAACTCATTTTCAGTCTTGAGTTGTTTGTTCCCATCAAATGGGCAGGAAATGGACATGAATTGGGAAAGAAAAAGCACTGAAGGGACATCTGAAGGTAACCTGGCGACAAGAGGACCATGACAGGTATCAGAGTTGGACGAAAAGGAAAAGGTAAAGTCAACCACGTCTCTTGATGGGGACAACCCGAACAGAACGACCATATCCAAAACGGTCGGCATCATGGGTCCGACTCAGAAATCAAACGTGTTTGTGCTACAATTCCAGAAGTATAGACTCGAGTGCAAAAGACCAGGATCATGGGTGATGGACATAGTGTAAAGGCTCACCAAATGATATATTTCATTGTTCTTGAGTTCCTCCAGATACATTTTTTGTATCTTCTGAACCCACTGTCTCAGGGATGCGTGAAGCTTGTATGACTTAGGCAGGGGAAGAGATGCTTCCATGCAGGGTCCAGGTTCGCCCATGGAAACGATCTCCACTGATATATGGGAGACGCTTGGAAATTTTTAAGGTGAAGAATGAAAGTCATTCCCTTGTCCGAAGGAAAGCCTTTCCAACTGATAGGATTTTACCAAGCACAATAGATGTACTAGGCAAAACTTCTAAGTGTAATACATTGAAAGTGCACAAATCGCATAGATAGTATAGTGGCACAGTAAATGTAACAACCTAACCCGTAATCACGGGATTGCTCAGAGATTAAGGAGTTTTAATCGAGGATTATTGGTCGGTTTGTGGTGAAATGATGATTTTGCCTCTAGAGAGAGAAAAATATTGACTTTTGACCTGGGATGTTATTTACATGTTGACCGAGTTCCGTTATATAGATCGAGAAACTACGATAACGTACACAAGCAGCACACCAAATTTGGACGTCGAACGATGATTTTACAGGTCACATAAGATTTTAGGTGATTTTTACGGTGCGCGCATTTCGAGAAAATCAAATTAGTGGTTTGTCTATTATGGGACCCAAAATATCTGGTTGAGAACCAAAAAATGAGTGACAAGTGTCACTCATCCTGTGATCCGAGTCTTTACCACACCACATCTCTCTCTCATTCAAACACACACATGTTCACACACTCGATCCCACACCATTCCACCCCATTTCATCCTTTTATCTTCATTTGTTGCTGTTTGGGGTACACACAGAGAGTAAGTGTGTCGTGAGAGGCTAACAGAGACGGTGGAGGTGGTGGAGCCAAGGTGGCTAGCTAGAAAACCCAAAAATCTAGGTAAACTAGGAACCCTTAAAACTTGAATTTGGGTATTAGGAATTTTGGATGCTTAGAGCAGTTACTGTAGCATAGGTTGTGTTATGTGAGTCCTTGTGAGTATCTAGAGCCAAAATCAGAGGAAGGGGACATTGGAATCACCCTAGGAATGAACTGAAAGTTTGGCCGTGAAGATCGAACTTGGCTGGAGGTGTTTCAGGTATAATTTCTTAGTTTTAAAGTTATAGATCGGTTTCTGGGCTAGTATAGGATCGATTACTAGAATCAGATCGAAGAAAGGGCTTGAAATGGTGGTTTGAGAGTGGGGTCATGTTTACGGGTTCAATGACCTGTTACAAGGTCACGGGTCGACCCGTCTAAAGAAAGGAGACGATGACGTGCCATGCCACATCATCACTATCAGGCCACGTGGAAGATCAGGTGGTGTCAGATGGCAACTTGTCAGGGGTTGTCAGTGCTGACGTGGCAGGTCTGACGTCATCAGTGACGTTAACATGCGACACGTGGCAGGTTGTCAGATGTGAGGCTAACATTAGCTAGGGCTAACGTCAGCATTGACCAAACTTTGATCGGTGCGTGTGAGTGCATGGCACAAATTTTGAGGTCAAATTGAACTTGTTCAAAAGGTTTTGACGTCCTGAATCCAATAGTGGTGGTTTCAGATCGATTGCAGATCATTTGTTTGGTGATTTGGAGGTTTTTCTCTTTGTGAAGCTTGTTTGGGATGTGTTTTCGGTTCCGGGATTTTTTGGGGTTTATTATATGAACGTATAGATTGTAAGTGACCCTCAGATATAACTTTGACAAGCCCGGACGTCCCGATGGCTTTGGATTGGCTTACAGCTCGTGTTTCGAGCAAGCGGCAGTACATGTGAGTAGACTTTTGTTTTCTGAAACCCTATGCATGCATTTTTATATGATTTATTATGAGATTTTCCTGATGATTGGTTACATCTAAGTCATGTGGATTTCTTGGGAGTTTTTATGAATATTTAAGGAAAATGATATTAAATCGTTTTGCGAGGAAATTGGCTTTATTAAACCTCAGATCCTTAATGAGTTATAGGGAATGGTTTTATACTTCTGATGTCGTGTTTATATGACCATTTTAGTGGCTCATTTTATTAGGTTTAATGTGATATGACTGTGAATATATAATGATGTGATTGTGTTATGCTAATGATGATCATGGTGATGATGTGAGATATGATTGGTGGCCCACTTGAGATGTCGATCGTGATAGATAGTCTTGGACGTCGAGTTGGGCACCATCATTCCCGAGACTAGGACCGTGACTCGGACGTCGAGTTTGGGACTCCATAATTCCTGAGCCAATCCACACGCGGACGTCGAGTCAAGGACTCCATCTTTCCTGAGTAATATCAATCTACCAATAGTGCAACTTAATATGACGTTTCAGCAATCAGTTCGGTATATTCGATATTTCGGTATGGTTGGTGCTATGTGATTAGTATGCTTCTGCACTGATGTGGTTCTGTCTTTGTTAAGATATTGATAGAGCTGGCTTTCTATTTTGTTAATTATGTGCGTGGTGCAACTTGTCGTATATGCAGTGATGTTTGATATGGTTTCATGTTGGTAAAGTTTATGACAATATTGGTTTTCTAGTTACTACACGTATTTTAAGATTGATTTTTTATTCGTAAACTCAATGCATGCATAGCTTTATTAAACGGAAGGTTTAATGTCTCATTTCGAAAAAGAGATTTCCAAACCTTTGTTTTTGTCCACTCAGACCTTTTACTGGTTTAGACAGCCTCTAGGTAAGGGTGGCAATGAGTCGTGTCGTGTCAGGTCAAGTTCGTGTCTTATCACGCACTCTAATTTACCTATTTAAGCTCAATCCGAATCCGGCCCGTTTATTAATCGTGTTGAACTATGTAAACCCTAACCCGACTTGTTTATTAAACAGGTAACCCGAATCCACTCGTTTAACCTGTTTATTAAACGGGTCGTGTTAGGTAACCCGTTTAACTCTTTTAACATGTTTAACCCATTTAACTCATTTAATCTGTTTAACCTATTTAATCATATATCCAACATAATATTTGAAACAGAATTTTCACTAAAATATCATATCAACCATCAACAAACTTCATAATTCATTAATTCATGCAATAATTTACTAATTTAGTGTCCATGACCAACAATGCAACATCATCAATGTAATATTAAGTTCCAAAAGGAAGTAAGCATCACATTTGCTCATTTAATACATAATACCAAATAAAATTAAGTAACTAATTAACAAACTCTTAAGGAGAAGTTTCAGCAAAAAAATAGTTAAAATTAATTGGATATTCGTGAATTGTACAATAACGCAGCAACTAATCAGAACCTACAATAAAACGAAGAAAACATTAGAATCCAATCTCAAAATTAATAACCTAATAAAAAAGACATACTAGAATGTGATTTTTTAGTACCCAATGGCTATCCATCATTAGGAATGGTATTGGAACATTCAACAGATTGAGAATTATTGATACTAATTTCTAATTTGCTAATATCCTCAGTGAGATCTTCCAACTTGGGTACAAGTGCTAAATCATCTACAAAATTGAAGATTTAAGTGAGATTTCTTAATTAAGAAAACAATAGATAAGAAAAATATAGCTAAAAGTTGAAAATAGAAAACAAACCATCGCTGTCAAATATCTAATCACATGTGCAAATTATAGCTTCGACATTTTCAGGTTTGAGTGCACTGCGATACTGGCCTAAAACTCTACTACCAACACTAAAAGCCCATTCAAATGCAATCGTAGAAATGGGAATAGACAAAATATCACGTGCCATGATAGATAATTCAGAATAACGAAATTGATTAGCTTTCCAAAAATCAAGAACATTCAATTTTATCCTCCTATCAACTTTTGGCTCGTCCACATACAGCTGTAGCGGACTCTTTTGGGCCGAACAAGTGAATTCCTCACTCTCAAAATATCAAATTCATATTGAGGGCAACAAATATATAAAAAAAAAACAGCAACTACATTCTACAGTATTATATGCATAAACAAGTATAATAAGAAATTGTATACTAGATATTGTTTTCGTACCTCCATTACATTCATGCATTCTTTAGAAACCATATCAACATCATGGGAAGACCGAGAAGATCATGAGCTACTT
Organism: Prinsepia uniflora; assembly: GCA_032719365.1. Lineage (NCBI taxonomy): Eukaryota > Viridiplantae > Streptophyta > Magnoliopsida > Rosales > Rosaceae > Prinsepia > Prinsepia uniflora. The sequence continues at coordinate 8,406,545 of CM064867.1, read as the reverse complement.
GTTGGACCCGTAGGTTTAGAATACTTTTGCATATATAAGTCAAATAGCTCAAACAACTTATTACGCACATTAGCCATTTCCCTAGAGGCAATACCGTGCAACCTCTTATAACTGAACTCTACAAACTGAATTTTGTATTGAGGATCCAAAATTACAGCAATAGAAAGGATCAAGCTATAGTCTTTCCAATACTTGTCAAACTTTGACGTCATTCCTATGACCATGGTCCTTATAAAACTATCCAAATCCTCCTTGGCCTTTCTCAATGTATCTTGAACAACAAAAACTTGAGGAAAATACAGATTTGATGTGGGATATTGAGTGCGGGAAAACAAGCAGGTTACATCATAAAACACCTTGAGAAACTTACCGAGTTTCTCTACCTTATCCCACTCATCTTGAGAAAGAGGATGCTTATAATTAGAGTCACTCAGTTGCAAATGAATAAATGCACGATGATAATAAAGAGCACCATCAAGCATAAGAAAAGTGGAGTTCCATCTAGTTGGTACATCTTGACGTAAACCCTTCTTACATTCTAAGGACACTGGTGATGCACAATCCAAAACTTTTGTTCCTTATCTGTGAACCCGTAACATACTTAATGCTCTCCCTTATTTTTATAATAGCATCATCAATTTCTTTCATACCATCTTACACAATTAAATTCAGAATGCATGCACAGCAATGAATATGAAAATAGTTTTCGTTCACTAAAAGTGTATTCTTCAATAGAAGTTTTCTTTTCAATAAGTCAACAAAACAATCATTTGCAGCTGCATTGTCCATAGTGATAAAAAAACAACTTTTTTTCAATCCCCCAATCACACAACAGATTATAAACTTTTTCAGATAAGGCAACACCACTATGTGGAGGAAGCATGAAACTGAAGTTTAAAATTCTTTTCTACAATTTCTAATTAGCATCAACATAATGGGCAGTCACGCACAGATAACCGTCAGTTGTTAAAGAGCTCCACATATCTGAAGTCAAATAAATCCTTCCAGGAATGACCCCTAATATCTTCTTAAGCCTATCTTTTTCTTTTTTATACATGCTTAAAATATCAGCTTTGGCAGTATTCCTAGATATCAACTTGAGATCAGCACATATATAGCTAAAGACTCGTCTAATTCCAGCATATTCAATAAACTGAAATGGTAAGTCATGCATAACAATTAGCCATCACCAATAGCTCCCTAAACTTATCTTCATCGAACTTTGCAGATCTAGTTATAATTGCTCCATCAGATTTTGATAACAATTGTCCTGGATCTCTAGTATCTTTCCTTATGCATGCTTCAATATGTCTTTTAAGATTTCTGGTACCATAACTACTATCAGAAATATATGTTAAACCACATTTCATTTACCTAGCTCTTTGTTTTATATCTCCTTCAACCGGAGGAAGAATTCCATACCTCTGAAGTCAGCTTTCTTCTTCTCTTACTAGCTGCAGTAGCTGTATGAGCTTGAGACATAGGTTCTGCATCGACTGGAATTGACTTTTCATTGTCATTTTCAGCTGCACTCCTATATTCGAAGCTATCTCCAACATCATCAAATGGAGTTTCCATCTGAATAGAAGCAAACATAAGAACCATCTTTTAACTTTAACTTGATATTCCCTATTTTAACTTCTAATATGCAAAAGAAGATAAATTAATTTGATATCAAATTGGCAAAAAGCATAATATTGTGACATTGAGGGCTTGAGGCTAGCTAGTCGATATCATCACATATTGTGTTGCATAATTGAGCTTGCTATTTACAAAACTTGTTGAAAATTATGGATATATATTTAAGATTACCAATTTTCTTCAGCTAGAAATGCGACCTTTTAATTAATTATTTTTTTGGGAGTGAAACCTAAAAGAAAGATAAAATAAAAAATGGCGTGGAAAAGGGGGGAAGGAAAACAAAGAGATCAATGTACCTAACCTACTAGTGCTTTCTCTTAGATTCGACCTACCGATTCAATCATTCAATTATTAGTGGACCATATATATTATGTATTTTGATCACATACAATATATCACTACCGACACAAAAAATTAATAAGCATAAGTTTCATGTTGTTTTATTTTAGTCGGCAGTAGGCCGACATAGACGTGCACTAAGAATGACCCGTTTCAGTTTTACTAGTAATGGTTTCCTCTTTATTACTTCATCCTTTTCCAATTTTCCAGACGGTACAAAGAATGATACATGAACGATAAGATCCTCTCAGTTGGACACTACATAGCATACAAATACAATACAAAAATAGAAATGTCAGATTTCATTTAAGAATCAAAAAACCATAAGAATAAATTGTCTGGGCCTTAGTTTTTAAACCCGTTTGCTATCTCTTTTGGTACATATTTTTCAAATCATTAGATTATAGCTTATACCCAGAAAAAAAAGAAAGAGAAATCATGAAAAATGTAAGTAAAAGGGAAATTGTACCCCAAATACATAAAAAGAATGTATATCTAAAGAGCTACTATTTATTAGCTAAAAAAGCTGCACGTACAGTACTCGATCTTGAAACAAAAGATATATACATCAACCCTAATTAAGAAGATGTCTGCATGAACGACATACATTTATTTAATCTTACATATATTATAATTAAATTAAAGGACAAAACGTATTTGATGCATGAACGATGATCGAACTCAGAGGTTGTTTTATTCTTTTTTATCGATAAAATAATTAAGTGGGTTTTCTTAATTCGTGATGTATTCTATTAGCTTAAAGTGATATATGTATTATAATGACTCTGAAGGGAGACGAGATGAAGAATATATACCATTTCAGAGGACGAGTTGCCGAACAGAACTACAAGGAGTGATAGAGAGACTCGGCTAGGGTTGAATTCTGAAAGTGGCGGCAGATCTTGGAAGACGGCGACATCAAATGTTAAAAGACGGTGATGACAGATCTTGGAAGACGTCGACGAAGTCGCTAGCTTGGACGGCTAACGGCTGGGGCGTTGAAGACGGCGAACGATTGGGGTTGGACGGCGAACGACTGAGGCTTGGACGGCGAACGGCTAGGCTGAAGACGATGAACATCGAATGGCGAACAGACAAAGTGAGGACTCGGCCACTCGGATCTGGGGCATTGGAGACTTGGATCTTGGACCTTGGAGCCTTAGAAGTTAGAATTGACTGTTAGAATTGTTGATGGAGAGAAATGAAGAATCAGGAATGGGGAGAGAGTGAGAGACTGGATTCTGGAGAGTGCAGCTGTGTAAAATAAAAACTATTGATGGAGCTGTCTTTACTCTTAGGTTATAAATTATATAAAATAATATTTATATTTAGTCCTTTTAAAAATCCTAGAGGAATAAATGGGTTTGTGGGTTTATGGGTCAGTAGGTTATCATTTAATAACCTGTTTAATAAACGGGTTAATAGGTTATTAAATGGTTAGCGGGTTGACCCGAAATTCACCCATTTAATAAATGGGTTATAGCAGGTTGACCTGAAATTGACCAGAATTTTTATCGAGTCGGATTGATTCGAGTTAATTCAGTGCGAGTTTCGAGTCGTGTAATGAGTCGTGTCAGAAATTATCACCCTTACCTCTAGGTTTGACAGGACCGCTCCCGAAGGGACATTGATAACCGTGTCCGGTCCTGCTCCCGTCTGGAAAGTCGACCGAAGTTCCCAATTTACCCTCAGTACTTGCCAAACCAGGGATAGCCACATGCTTACTCACCCATGCCTCCACCTCTCAATCAGCCTCGATCAACGCGCCACAACCTGGAGGGTCAATAAAAACACAAAAGGGTGTGAATGGACAAAAATGAATCAGTTTATAAAATAGTTACAGAAAGACATTTCTACCCTCCACGTAAAACCAATGCATGCATTCGAAAATCATTTCGCAATCCATTTCATTTCCAACATAAGAAAACCGTGTATGAAAATCAAAATCATTTTCCTTTTCTTATCCTTCGGATCTTAGCCCGTAGATATAAACACAGGGCCTCAGCCCAAAACCATGAATCAAATCCAAGTACACAACATAATCCAAAATTCATCAAACCATATAAACCGGGTCATTGCCCAATACATCCGAAAACATCTGAAATCAACAATAATTCAGAAGTCAATCAATCTACTGGATCTCAAGTGCGCCCGAGTCTTTAAACTCAAAACCATGCGCATAATCAGTCCTTCCCGGGATATCAACGAGTCTTTAAACTCAGAACACAATCAATAGGCTTCGGGGGGTATCATACCGAGTCTTTAAACTCAAAACAGTAACCGAGTCTTTAAACTCATCAAGGGCCCTCCCCTGTCATCAATTAACCGAGTCATTAAACTCAAAACATGATCTAGCAATTGCACCAGGTCTTTAAACCCAAAACATAATCCAGCAATAATACCGGGTCTTTGAACCCAAAACCATTTGTAAATCACAACAATCCAGGATCCATCGTGATCCAAATTCCAAAACCAAACCGAAATCACATTTTGTCATAATATGACTTATGTCCGAATTTCACATTCAAATCCCCAATCATATCCGTTATCCATTCCTGAATTCGAATTCCCAATAATGATTCCGTAAGCTAGCATCCGGAAACATCATCCCGAACCCAAACCCAGAAATCCACTTTCACGTTTCCGAAATCCAAAATCTCGTTCATCAAAATTACTTTTATGCCCTGGGCATCAAGCCCGCAATCACCTTTTTCAAAATCCGTTTTAAATCCTTGAAATCACATCATATTTCAAAACATAAGAGAAACCATAGTCTCGAAATACGTGCAGTTTCGTACTGCATATTAAAATACGTATAAATACGGAAATCGAAATCACCACAAGTCACAATCATAATCATAGAAACATTTATGCATGCATTAAATTTTGAAAGCAAAGTCCACTCATACACCGTCCATATCGCTCATTTTCGCGCTGCACGCGTTTCCGTAATTTCTGACATTTTCCAGAAATCTTGAATCCTGTCCGAAATCACTTTTCAGGGTCACTAAGGTCTCAAATAACATCATACAAATTTCCCATAATTTTCCGGGAATTAAACGTTAATTAAAAATGTAACATGAACCTTCGGACCCTCGAAACAACATCGAAACGGTGTCCGATAAAAACAAAACCAATGCTAAAATGTTCTTTACATCGATTAGAGTGAAAACTGTGTTGAACGTTTCCCCAAAAGGGGCTCCACGCGCCCTCACGCGCCGCCCAAAGGGGCTGCGCGTGGGAGTCACGCGCCCTGTCACTGTTCATCTTCAACCTCAGTTCAACCGGTCTGAACCGATTCGAACCGGCCCGGTTCGACCAAGCCAGCGTTCACGATTTTCTAGCTATTTTGGGTTTGTTTTCAGTCCTTTTTAGTCCATTAGATTCATCCATCCACATATTATTGATTTAGCTAATTAAATCGTGAAGGTTGAGCCTGTTTCTTACCTTCCAAATTGAGCAACAAACCCGTGCCTGCAACCTCAGACCACCATTGATTCTGTCCACCCCCAATCCTTGTTCTTAGTCCTTTCTGCTTTTTCCGAATTCCAAAACACCATCCAATGCACCAAACAAGTCAACAACGGCTAAAACGTATGCTACCATTTTCGAATGTAAAATGAAATTTAAACGAGTCTTACCCTCATGTCGTCGTCGTGCACCATTGTGATCATCATGGACTTCCCCTCAGCTCCCTGATCAACTTTGATGAACGACTGATCATCAAAGGTTCACGTTTTAGAGGGATTTGATTTTCAGAAATTTCCCCGTCCTCTGTTTCGTTTCCATGGAGCCGTGGCCACCGTCCACAGCGGCTTGTCACGGTGGCACTACCCACGTCCTCAGCTGCCACTCCCTTCCTTTAACTCACCAGGTAGCCTCAAAAAAATGAGGAATCGAAAGTAATAGGTTCACTCTTCCTCCTCCTCAGTCTCTGTTTTCCTCACTCTCTGTTTTTCTCCTTAGAGGCACCAACACCTCTTTAAAATCACCAACACACATTGTGCACTCTTAGACCCAAATACCAGCACACACACACAACCTCTCCGTTCAGGCACAAGTACCACTTGATCTCACATTAAAAAAGATCGACTCTCTCTCTCTGTCTCTGTTCTTCACATTCCCAGGGCACGCCTGCCTCCCACTCAAGGCAACAACCAGTCCCCCCGTGCTCTGATTCACACATTCAAGGCAAAAACAATTCACTTTTACAATTCAAAATTGTCCACTAGCTTCAAATTCTGATTCCACACACTGTACACTTACCTCCTATTAGTTAAAACAATTCCACAAACCCACTCACGGCTGTTTCAAATTGCAACAGCCAAATTACCATTTTGCCCTTACTTAACAAATTACCAAAATGCCCTTCACGCTTTTAGACCCGTAACTCACCCGTCCAATGTCCGTTTTCAGCGTGTCGCTTGTCGTTGTGCTCAGGGCATCGAGACCTACCTAACGGTCCTCGAGTTGTGTGAAAATCAGTGGTCAATCAAAAAGTCAACATTTTTCCCCTTTTCATCCAAATTACGAAAATGCCCTTGAACTTCCGAACGTCATAACTTCCTCCTCGAATGTCGGAATCGGGTGTGCCACCTGCCTATGAACGCGTGACGTCCCGAACTACGTCACAATCATTGGTCAAAGTCCGTTTGACCTTCCGAGCAAAAAGTCAACCGTTCGCCCATTACCTAGAGGCAAAATCGTCATTTTCTTCAAATTTTCCGAATTTCCCTTTTTCTGAATGTCCGGGTCGTTACAAGGTTGATCACGGTCGCGGGCTGTGTGAAGGCTAAGGCATCATGTAGATTTTAGTACTCTGGAGATCATATCCCTTGTGTGACACGTAGTAAGTATACATACGTAAATATCGAAGGTACTTTGGGGTTTTTACATGACGTGTTAGACGGGAGCAGGTCCTCCCATGCTAATTGAATTCCTCAGGGCCTTGTTCAAGGTGTCCAATTAAGTTTTAGTCCAATTAACTTAGATGTGAAAGTAAAGTGCAATGGAGGGGTTTGTTGTTTGATTAATTGATTGAATGATGGAAGTAAACTAAATATGCTAGATTGATTAATTAACTAGGAAGAATTAAGGCTTATTATCCATCTTCACCAATTGTAGTTTGTCTTAGATTTCTTTGACCTAATTACTATACATGTTCTGAATTAAGTACCCGTGCAAGGGGTCCAGCTAAGACTCATCCCACACCTATTATCTTCTCTTAGTTTGCATGTTTTAAGCGTGATGTCCACTGTAAAACGTCTATTATCGATGGTGCATGATAATGCATAAAACACGCAAAATATTTAATGACACTACACTATCCCTAGAAAAGTGATGTGCAATTCTAGATTGTCATGAGTTTAGATTACGAATAAGAATCCCCCTCTTAAACTTGATGCTACAAACTACAAGATGATATGATTGTTCATCAAGCAATTACATTGACAATTTTAAACAAACAAGGTAGCTAAACTTATAAGCGTAAATTGAGTTCATGAAGCGTAGTAATCCAACAAACTCAGCATGCATAATAATTACAATCAAGAGCCAGAAATCTAAGTACAAACTAACATGGCTAGGGCTTCAAACAATCTCAATCCTTAAAGGAACTACTAACACATAACTAGATTAATCAACATAATAATTGAATGTATAAAAATGTAAAGAGATAAAGGGATTGAGAAACACAAATACTAAAGAGCAATGAGGCATGAGAGAAGTGGCACAAACACTTCTTCTCCTCCCAAGCTTCACGTCACAACCTTGGTACAAAACTTGAATGAAAATTGCAAAAAAAACTACAAAAATTGAGGCTAAGAAAGTAGTATAAAAGTCTGAATTTTTATCTCTTTGGTCCAACCCTAATTTTTCTAAAAATAAGACTATAAATAGACTCTAAAACGTAGGAGAGAAATTAGCAACAAATCCTTGTGAAATCTGGAGTAGAAAGTAAGTCCTTCCTTTGTGGGAAGTCAAATCTTAGTTTAACCAGGAGAAGTATTCTTTGCGGAAAGGAACAAAGATAAGGGCGACCACTTATCTCTAATCTTTAAGAGGTTTATTCATCATCAAATAAGGAAAACTAAGTTGATCAATCCAACAAATCTTGGACTATGATAGCTGGCACACGTTGGGATTGGTCGGTGAACACTAAGCAATTTCATCCAAGAAAAAAGGCAAGAGATTTCTTTGTCGATCTTAGATGTTTTGAAGGCATAAATGATGTGGCAATGACACCTAAGAATGGTCTGGGCAGCCTGTTCACATCCAAGGCATTGGAAAGTGCCATTACAAAGTCAAAACCCGAGAGGGCCCCAACTGGAATTTCAGCAAGAGACCTCAACTTTATTTTAGTGTTATTCTTTCATTTTGGCTCGGATTTCGTTCATTGTTTTTGTATTCTCTTCAGAATTGACTAAAATTTCATATTCTACAAAAGTCTCACAAAATGGATTATTTTCTTTTATTGTTTGTACAATTATAATCAAAAGACAAGTAAATGAGATAAGGAATAACATTAAAATAATGCTTAATTCATGACTTATCACCAGTAGAGGTCAAGAGTTAAACGACGGCCTGAATCACTCTTGAGACAGGGACCATGAATGACCTTACCATCATTCTCTAGGGACCCCAAGATGTCACAAGAAGCTCTTGAATGGGGTTTAATGCCCGAACCAGAGACCCTGGGAGTTGCGACGGTAGGCGACAAGACAAGGGAGTCGAAGGAGTCTTCCTTATCTTTTCACTACGGAGCCAGGTTGGAAGTTATGATTTTTCTAGAACCAACGAGAAACGATGAGTTTGCAGATGAGTTATGGAGAACTGCAGTTAGAACTGCCAAATGTACAAGTGTAGCAAGTAGAGGGGCGAATAGTGTGATCGTGTGAATTTAAACGATTTATAACCAAAGCATTTCAAATTCATGGGGTAATGTATACACCCAAAAAATCCCCTCTAAGCCCAAGTCATTGACTCATGGAATTAAAAGCCCAAACACACACAAGCCCAGCCCAGCGATCTCGAATGTGGATAAGAAGTAAGTTTGGGTGGAGCTAATAGAGAATACCAAGAAAAAGAGACAAGGGGAGCGTTCCAACAAGATAAATGGAAAAGCGAGACCCATTCGGAAACTCTAATATGCAAGTGACAAGCTCTTTCACCGCCTATAAATAGAGAGAAATCCAGCTTCTCAAATGATAGCCAAAAAATCAATCAACCTCAGCAAATTGATCTCCATCAATTTCTAAACCTATGAACACCTTTAACCAAGGTTTCTTGGTTTAAAAACAGCTCGCCCTTGTGGAAAAAAATTGCTCATTCGAACTAGAAAATCAGGATGCAGCTTTTCCTTTCACCCCTTCGAGCCATTTATGCACTTGCCTAACCGTCTTTCTAACTAAACATCATTATAATGGTTGGCTTCTTATCTCTGTGCAGACCTTCTTTCTGACCGCTCAAGTGTCATAAGAGTCGCCCACTTCCCGACTAAACAGTTCTTGGATTTTCGATTGAGGTTGGTGGAAGATCAACCTTCTTTCTAACCACTCAATGTCATAAGGGTTGATATTATTGACTATCAGCTCACGAACAGTCATCCCGACTATCAGCTCATGGATAATCTCTGGCCACTAATCACACGGATAGCCATCTCGACTACCTATATACGGACAGTCATTCTGATCACCGGCTCACGAATAGTCATTCCTACTACTGGTTCACGGACAGTCTCTGGCGACCGTCTTATGGATAGCCATCTCGACTATTGACATACAAATAGTCATCTTGACTACCGACGTATGAAAGGTTACCGAGGAACTCAAACCTTCATTTTTGATGTCTCGACGTTGCATTTAAGTGCTCTGTCATCTCATGGCATGATTTCCAACTAATATTCATCTCAGTTGAAGATTTCCCAAATTTCCTGCCTTACGGGCTTGAAATGTTAAGGAAATAATTTACTATTTCTGCACTTGTAATTTCAGTTGTTATTTAATTCCAGTACTTTTACACTATTGTACTTGTACTTACATTTCTATTTCAATACAACCAGATTTTCTTAAGTAGCTATTTGTGCTCTGAATATACCATCTACGTGTGGTTCGTAACTCACCACGTTGGGATACCATCTTTGTGCATTATTCTGAATATTTTGATCCCGGCTTGAGGGAACCTGGGACCATCTCCCATTTAACTGCTGAAATAAAACGTCGCTAGATTTGAATATTATGGCGGAATAACTTCTGATTTGGGCATTGCTGAAAAGAAAACATTTTAAGTCCTTGAAAAAGACAGAAAATAACAGCGCACGGATTTCTTGTCCGCCCGCCTTAAAATCGCATTGATCGGAAGGAAAGTTTTCATGCCGAAAATGGAACCCAATTGTATTGTCCAGTAGCAGTTTCTCTACTAGTGGAACACCTGCACCTGAGTTGAAAGACCCATTTGTTTCTTGGTCCGCCCGGCTAGGGATCGACCGTGGCTTAAGCCCCGTCACGCTCAGCCCATCCAGCATCTCTATACGCATTGAAGCAAAAGAGATTCCACGAACGAACCGCCTCCCTCGCTCCACAGAAGAAGAAAAAAGTTTCAGGCAGAGGTCCAGCTAGGGTTACCTCGGGGCGTCCCGGCTCCTAAAACGAGTAAAAAATTTCGGGCATGAATAGTTGTATACATGAAAAAATATAGTAGATATAAGTAACCTCATTTATATGTTGCTAAAACACAATTAAAATTCATAAACAAATTTCTACAATTTCAGCGCTTCTGCAACTCCTGTGGAAACAATAGCTAATACATTAAAGTAACCAAAGGAATCGAACGACATCAAATTATACATATACTAAAGTTGGGTCAAGTCTGGCACTGTTCATAGAGCAATGCACAGACCATTCTAGCCCTAGGCATTGGGCAGGGCCGGGCCGGGCAGGGCTTCTTAAATAATTTTTAAATTTTCGGGCCGAGCCAAGCGGGCTTAATGACATAAAAAGAGCCCACGGGTTTTTATCGGGCCGGGTTTATATCGGGCTTTTCGGGTCGGGCCTATTAAGCCCACTTAGATCGGGCTTACGCAGGCTTTTGCAATAAACTATGTCTCAAATTTTAAAGTTACAAAAAAATATATGCATGAAAAAAAATATTAATAATAAAAAAAAATATTCAAGGGTGCAAAAACGTGGTCTCGTTAAAATAAAATACTCAAGGGTGCAAAAACGTTGGGCCTATTAAGTAGGTGGAGGAGTGGTTAGGGTTTGTATTGGGTATTGGGTATTGAGTTTTTTAAAATAAATTAGGTGGGTTTGGGGCTGAGATTTGGGTTTGGGCTGAAATATTAGTATTAAAAATGGGTTGAGTATTAATTTTTAAATAATAAGTATTTTATATTTTCGGACTTATGGGCTGAGTTTATTACGGGTGGGTCGGGCTGGGCTTACCGAGTTTTGTCGGGCTGGGCTTAACGAGTTTTATCGGGCTCGGGTCTATCGGGTTTGAACACCATAAGCCCAAGCCCAGCCCGCTAACTCTTGGGCCGGGTCGGTCCACGACCCATAGCGGGTCGGGCCGGGCTTTTGTCCATCGGGCTTATCGGGCCCCCATAAGCCCATGGGCTTCTAGGCTAAATTGTAAGGGCTAGACCATTCTACTCTTATTATTTTAATCTCTTTATTATGAATAGTGAATTGACGTGTTTACCCTTATTGGACGGATGACTACATTTTGTGTTTGCCCTGCTTCGTCCTCAGAATGTTCTTCTTTGTTCGCGAACCGACCACATGCTTCATCCGTCTTCACCATCCATCGTCCTCCGTTTTTGTTCTCTTCTCTTCTTCCTTCACTGGACTGTCATCATCACCAGCATCGTCTTCGTCTTCATCATCACGTTCCCATAATGCCCTTCTGTTAATAATAAAATTTAGGGTTTTAGGTCCTGCATTTCATTTCTTCTGTTCGATGCCCATTTCGAGCTAACCTCACTCCACATACCTCACCTCATCTTTCAAATCTTCTCTTCCTCTCCGCTCACACTTTCATCTCCTCTTTCAAACCTCTTCTTCTGTTTTCATGCCACGCCTCCAATCAAATCATGGAGATCATTTTTGATGTGCCCAATAGCTGCTCTACATGCAGCGTTCCTGCTTCTAGCCGCAATTCCTATCCAATCGCAGTCCAACTCACATCGTCTCCCATCGCCTCCTCCCAATTGTGTGGCACGTCTTCCCGCCGTCAATCTTTTCCATAAAACTCCTAAAGCCTTGGCACTGTTTAATGAACTGTGAATGAATAGAAATTTTTCATTTTTACCCTTCACGCATGTCTTCCTCATATGGTTCGTGCTCAGATTTTTCCTTCTATGTTTTCTTCTTCTTTCTTCGCGACCACAGAGGTATTACTTTCCTCAATCGGATATCATCGTTTCGTCTTCTTCGATATCGCATCTCCATCTTCTTCTTACATATCTTCTTATTCGAGTCTGTTTCATCTCATCTTCTATCATCGACCTAGTAGTGATGGTCAATACCCAGCTTCGATTCTAGAAGGGATCATCAATCCCAGTCTCCGGTAAAACTTTTTCTTTTTGAAGAGTTTAATTTATCGCTTTTCTTTTCTGAATTTATTCTGAAAAATATATGTTAATGGAGTGTTATTTATATTTTTTATTCTTACTGTTAGTAACTAAAAATGGTTGGTTAAGTTTTGACATGGTTTTATGGTGATAGTTGATGTTTGAATGTGATGGTGAGTTCGAATGTTTTGCTCACCAACTATTTGATAAAAGTTCATAATGAAGAAATTAATGGTCTTTGAGTGAAACATATACAGATTTTCATTGTTGCTTAGTATATTCAAGTTTGATCCATCTTCATATACTACGTTGAGAATAAACAGATTGTATTGCTCAAAAACAATAAGACTATTACTAGAGTGCACAGACTGGTCATGAACTTAAACAGCAGAAATAAACATTATGAAAACAAATAAGAAGGGTTACTTCAACTATAGACGCTTATAATCAAGTGACCCATAAACTAACTAATAGCTGTTTCCAATGTAACCACCTACTTGAAAAGGATCAGCTCATGAATGCTGTAGAAATTGAGTGTCATTACCTATTAAGTATTGAAAGATCCTACTTTTGGTCATGGATTCCAATTTAATGGTATGATCAGGGGGCTTATTATCTTAAAGTTTTGATATCATAGGTTTGTTAGCTATCACTTTCTTCTGATTTTTTTCATAGTTGTTCTTTCTTTGTGCTAAAATATTGCGAGCTATGAAGCCTTGAAAGATTGGTTTGCATGTTAGTATTAATCTCTAAAGTTAATTGTATGAAGAAAAAAAATGATACTTTTTTCTGGACTATTTGTGTATATGACCAATTTTTATCATTATGAGTGTATGATCAGGGGGCATATTTTCTTAAAATTCTAATATCATAGATTTGTTAGCAAAAAAGGATTAGCATCAAGAGAAAAGGAGCTTTACACTTGATGAAAACCCCAAAAGCCCGATCAATTCATTTTTTAGAATTATGGTACTTCTTTTACACTTGATGTTTGGAGCTTTGCCATTCATTTTTCCACTCTATATGTATGGCTTTTGAGCTTACATTTTGATATCTGCACTATTTTTGTATTACCTTTGCAATGTATGAAATAAATGTGATTCTTCCATGGATATTTTGGAAAATTAGGAAATCTTCTTCCCTCTCATAAACTAAAAATGTTGAGTATGGATTCGTTTCAGTTTAAAAGCTCTAAAAATTCCAGTTAGTTGAATGAATTAATCTGCAAATAAGGCATGTAGTTCAGTTAGTTTAGACTCTTCACCAGTCAACTCTTGCTTGATATGTTTTTTATGTCTGATAATGAGCAGAGCAAATGAACATCTCATTATTTTGGAAGAGGTGTACTTGGATGAGATAGTCTAATAGTGTAATGCATAGGATTGTTCTTACAAGCAATTGGACTCTCCAGCATTTGGTTGCAGTACAATGAAATCTTGGGAAAAGGAGCCTCCATGACATTGTAAGATTTCAAACTCTTATATTTCTTCAAAAATGATAAAACTCAGTTCATATTTCTCACAAATTCTGAGTCTTTTATGAGTAATTGCTTAATTTTTTGAGTAATTTTTTTTCTGGGTTGGCTTTGATTTTTGCAATTACAAACATTTGACGACTATGAAGGGATTGAAATTGCTTGGAACTAGGTCAAGGTTGTGATTCCCTTCAAAGCCCGGATGATTTTGAGAAGCTTTACTGTGAAATTTATCTCCCCAATACATTAAAGCACACAAACATTATGAAGTTTTACACTTACTTGGGAGAAGCAGCAGAAGGAAATTATTCTAGTTGTGCTTCTTCTGCTGAAAAGGTACACTAACATTGACCGGACTAGAAAATGGATTGATGTACAATTCTAAGAGAAACTAAATACTCTAATCCAACATGGACAATTTGTTTAAATGGATTTTGTCCGTTCATTTCCTCAATTTAACAAAAATCCAACTTAGCTGCTTTCATTTTCTTTTCTTAGTAATGAAAACTTCAAAGAGGTAAGAAATATTTTTTTCCCAAAACAAAGTGTTGATATGAATTTTAGATAGGTAATATGATATATTCATTGTAGGATAGTTTTCAATTTCTCAAATCTTATAGAGTAAATATTTTTCATTTATGTACCATGTATTAGAAGCTTTTTGAGAATTTTTCATGATTAGTTATGTTAACATTAGCTGAATTTGTGTACTATGATTTTTAGTGAAATTATTATTTTCAATTAAAGTTTATGCCAGTTTGATCAAAGTGTAATATTGTGTCAAGGACTACTTTCTAGCATTGGTAACTCGCTTGCTTTGTCTTTCTTTCATATTTTTTTTTCCTTTGTTATTTTCTCTATTTATTAAAACTTTTGTTCAACCTTTTCTATCTATTTCTCCAATTTCAAACTAATTTTTTTAGCTTTTAATTAACTCATGGTTAAGTTTGAAGGATCAAGGAGAAAAAAGAATCTGCACTTAGCTTTGGGTTAAGTTTCATTTGTTGTGTTAAATAAATTTTCTTTTCAATTTGTTTACGGCTTCTTTTAAATTTGTTTTTTTGAAAAAAAAAAAAAAATTAGCTTCATGCATAGAGCTGCATCATAAGATATTAATGTTCAAATTTTATTCTGCAATACAAGTTTTCATTGCTTGAAATGAAGTACTTTGTTTCATAATCTGTCATGTTTTAAATATTACGTGAATTCTACTAAATCCGTTGACAGAGACTTTAAGGCTTTAAAAGCTAAACTAATTGATGATGGACTCTTGAGCAAGGATTTAGAATGATTGGTTGGTTTTGATTTGGTTTGGTTTTTTAATATAAGTTACTTGATTGAGCTATACAAATGTCAATCTTTTATGTTAATATTGGTCTTTCAACATACCCATTAAGATTCTTCCAGGAATAAAATCATGTTTTTAATGTATTCATGTATTGAAGTGGTTGAAACTAATATTTTTTTTTTTGGCAGATTTGATTGCAAATTTGAAAAAACATCTGTCTACAACGGAAGGTACCCAATATGTTTCTTTCGCTGCAGTGATTACAAATTTGTTAGCTCATCTCCTTAAAGGTCATAATGCCATTCACAAATTTGTATGATGTGAATGGAAATTTGTTGAAACCAAGCATATTAAGATCTATTATTTTATTTCTCGGATTCTAATCGGTATCATCAATTTTTAGTTTTTTTTACATGTTTTGCTCTTCAAGTAACATAAATTTTTTACAATTCCGCCGCGATGGCTAACTTGCTAGTAAACTGACTATAAGCGAGCTAGACTTTTTAAATCTCGATCCTCATAAGCTATAAATGCAAATGAGGTTGACAGCTTCGACGCAAATAAGATTGAATCATCTAAATATATTATGCTCTTATTAATTAATTTCTTAATGAATGACTACCTATCGTAATGCATATTTTGTAGATTGATCGATGGAGATAGGATTGACTAGAATGATATATGACCCATTATTTGGATTGTTCATGGTCTTGGCCACATAATATATAAATGAATTGATGCGGAACTATTGGAATTTTGATTGAGGTGTTTCATATGATGATTTGATAATTGATGATGATTGGGTTGACAATGCTTTCATTTTTGGATGACGATGATGGCTTTGATACTGGACCGCAACCATGGGCTGATAATTCATTGAATTAATAATGAATTGATGTTTTGCGACTTCTCTGCTTGCAAGTGCAACACAGGATCAATATTTCTATGTGGTAATCATCACGCTTTATTAGGTAGAATGCTATTTCTTCCAATTGATCTTCTTATGTCCATTAATCTTAACACATGTATTCCAAGATGATTCAGAAGGTACTTAATCTAGATATCTTAGGGTCATCAACTCACTTTCTTAAAATCCTATTTCTTCCAATTGTTCTTCTTACATCAACTAATCTTAACACATCTATTCCCGAATGCTTCATTTCTTCGTACGGCAACCATAACACGTTTGAAAGAAATTTATGGATGGTGGTATAATGCTTGCCCCCATTGCTATCAACTAATGAGGACAAGTGGTCAACTAATGTGCGTAATGCATAACAATCAAATTCCTGAATCTTGGTAAGAAACTAACTGCAATATCTAAATTTTCAAAGTAAATATATCTAATTATACAAATATTCTACAAACCCAAATACAGGTTCAAAATAGGCCTGGTTATTGAAGATGATACCGATGAAACTGATGTTCTCATACTCGGCAAAGCTAGAGAAAATCTATTTGGGACAACATGTCAACATCTGGTAATTGACAACAGGTACACTGCCCATAACAATTTTCCACTTGAGATTCCGAGTGTGCTAGGACCAAAAAAAGATCTTCCAGCTGCGTTATGGAACAAGCAAAAATGAGATGAACATGTATGATCTTCTGCTCCAACATGTGTACGACGACATAACCAGACCTGAGCATGAAACTACAAGTGTTCAGATGTCTCCAACAACACCATCTACAACAATGAAAGAGCTTACCCTATCCACTTCCGCAATCTCACCAGATAATTCCTCACCGGAGATCTCCACAAAATCCCTCAAACGAAAGAGAGATCAACCAAAAGAAGCCTTATTCACTTCTCCAATAAAACATCAAAAGACAGGTAGAAACCTATTCCCTAAAGTAATCCATAGCTTTCTACATTCAGCATCTGGATACATGTTTATGTAGCATTGATTGGTTTTACTAGAACTGAACTTTCGACATGATTGGTGATGAAAATAAAGGCATAGTGGGTGGGGAACTTGAGGTGAAAACATAGGGTTTCAAAATTGTGCTTACATAGAACTAAGTAGTTTCAAAATATTATCGGACTACATTTAATCAGCTTATTTGCATTCAGCATACAGTAAGGCCTTGGATGTACCATCTTAAGGTTATTATTATCACCTAATTCGAATACTGATTATTTATCTTCCTATTATCTACCAAACACAAGTGGTGAAGAAAGTTCAGAAAAAGAAAACACAGAAGAATGAAGTTCAACAATATGATGATTGTTCCACCTTTTGATCCTGCTGCTATTGTGGGTAAGTATAGATAACACAGATGTTGGAATTTGAAATACCACAAAATTTTGAGCAAACTTGCTGTTTTTATTTGAACAATCAGACTACATATTCAAGCTATATTTTGAACAATCAAACTCTATTTTTGCTTCTCATTTCAAATTTGACTATATTTGTTTTTCCACTACAAATATCCCATCCCATAGATAAGTAGGAGATTTAGTCTGGTTTAAGAAGAAAAGAAGTTGAATGCCAACTTTCTCTATCAAGAAAACGTTGGGTCTGACATTTGATAGAATGTTGTTTATGTTGTTATTGACTTATTTCTCTTTGCTTTTTGATCGTATTAGAATGTGCACAAATCATTTCGTAAACCACAACATCGCGAGCTACCTTACTAGTCTTATACTAATAGGAACAGAAAACACCACAAAAATGAGCCCAAACTTGAAATCCCAAAATAATAAGTTCAAGTGACCGATCTATGTGGTGAGTCCGAAATTGAAATCCCAAAATAAAACCCCAAAAAAAAAATTAATTGCCCAATATGAAATTGATTGCACGTATGATCCCCATATGGCGGTCACATACGAATACACAAGAAGAGGATTATTGAAGAATATAATCTCACATAGGAAACTTACAAAATTAATTTGACATATAATTGGTTTTACACCTAGGACCACCAAGGCCTTTTGAGAAAATCTATAGGATAATGATAATTGTGATGTGGTATGAGGTGTGGAGAAGATTTGGGGTTCTTTTTCCTAAATTCTTTTATCTATCTTTTCTAAATTCTTTTGTTTGTTTCTTTAATTATTTTATTTCAAGATAAATTATAAGAACATTTAAAATTCATACTCCAATTATGAAAATGGGATACAACATTTAGATTAACCAATTGTCTTCAATTGAGGCTCACTAATTGAAATTCAAAGAAAAAATCAAATTGAAAATACCTACCTCTTCTCATCTTCATCGGTAGTCTCTTTCTTCGTCTTCTGTGGCGCATAATCCTGCTCTCTTCTGCCTCTACAACCATCGCCCGATCAACGTCCGGAAGCTCGAGAGTGACCAAAATCTTAGCCATTCATAGAGAAACAAACTCCCGCTTAACTAAACCAGTTGCAGTTTGGAATTTCACAGTCCATTATCTCTATTAACACGAAATTTACCTGAAATTCCGATGACTGGAGACGAATCCAGGCTGATTTGACTCGATACCTGTTGATTTTCAAAGCTTCAACTCATCCACGGTGCAGCTTCCATACTTCTTTCCCAGCAGTTCCAGGGCCCCCGCAACGCGCGCCCAAACGTGGTTGACACCGGCATTGTCGCCAACCCGAAAGCATCAGGACGACCTCGTCTCGATCTTCGTACACTGACCCCATGGACTCGAAGCTCGCGTTGCTGAAGCCGTCATTAGAGGTGGAGTAGCCGCAGGGATTGAAGTCGCAGATCGGGCTCAGCCGTGTCTTGGACAGATGCGAGAGAGTCGGGAGGGTTTAGATTTTTGTTTTGTTTTTTTTTTTTTAACTTTTTTGGGTGAAAACCAAAGTATCTATTAAGGTGGCAATTTTTGACACGACCCGATACACGACTCGAAACCCGCACGAAATTTATGCGGGTCAACCCGCACGATTAAAATTTCGGGTCATTTTCGGGTCAACCCGTTATGACCCGTTTATTAAACGGATGGGTTTCGGGTCAACCTGTTAACCCGTATAATAACCTGTTAACCCGTTTAATAAATGGGTAGATTTCGGGTTAACAGGTTAACCCGTATATTGGTTTATATATTGACCCATTTAATAAACGTGTCATTACTAACCCATATATCTACCCATTTACTACCTAAATATCTATTAAATTTTATAATTTAAATAGGTTAAATATGTTAAACGGGTTAAACGGGTCAAACGGGTTAGGTTAATTGGGTTTTGAGTATGACCTGTTTATTAAATGGGTTAAACGGGTTACACGGGTTACACGGGTCATTAACAGGTCGGGTTCGGGTTGGACATTCTTGACACGATTATTAAACGGGTCGGATTCGGGTTGGGCATAAATGGGTAAAACAGAATTCATGACACGACACGAACCCGACACGACACGATCCATTGCCACCCCTAGTATCTATCCATATGATACTAACTTTCGATACACGGGGGTGTTTTTCTAATATTATTTACTTTATTTACAACACTCAAACTCGTTACTTTATTCAAGAGAAATAAAGGCTTTTTCTACTTAAATTATCGGCCATTGGTCATTTTTGTTTTATTTTTTAATTTTCTAATTTTCTTATACTAAGATTTTATTAATTATTTTTAAAATATTTAAATATTTTTTTTTGTCTATATTCGTGTCACCATTAAAAAAGAGCCTATGAGCGTCACATGGGCACTTCACAATAATTTTTAGAGCAAACATCATTTTACCCCTTAAAATTCAGGAATCTTTCTCAAAATGGTACACAAAATTTCAATTTTATCATTTATTTTATATAATTTTGATATAACATTAGTTTACTCCATCAGTTAACTCCACCAAAATCAATAACTAAGTGATGATGTGGCATGTTTGATGTTTATTTTTATTAGGAGCATTTTTTGTATTAACAAAAAATTAAAAAAATATCAAACCAGTTTTTTTTACTTCGCATTTTTTATAGATAGACCAAATGTTTACATATTAGTACATTGATATATATATATATATATATGTGATATCATGAGAGAAATAAAAAAATTTAGTTGCAAATATGATCAATTCTATATTTACCTTTGGTATATATTAATATGAAACCATTTGGTCTATTTACCAAAAATGCAAAAGAAAAAGAAACTATTTTGATGGCTTTTTAAAAAAAAAATTTAAATACCAAAAATGTCCCTAATAAAAATAGACATCAAGTATACCACATCATCACTTAATTATTGATTTAATACTGAAATTAAAGAAATGAGTAAATTGATATTATATCAAAATTATGTTGAGTAAAATGATGAAATTGAAACCTTATGAACCATTTTGAAAAGGACCCCCAAACATCTGGGTGTAAAATGGTGTTTTTTTTTTAACATATTGCTAATGATGGATACCTAGATATTGTGTTTTATAGTTTTGGAACTTAGAATCCAATTTTCATAGTTGAGGTACTAATTTAAAATGATCCTTATAGTTTATGTATTTTCATATAATTTATCCTTTATTTTATTTTATTTTTTGAGTGGTTGCACAATGAAAAAAGAAATTGTGGTACTATATATCTTTGGATAATTGATAGCTAGAAATAGTAAAAATGTTGAAAATTAAATATATTTTTTGTTGTTGCCGTGAAGATAAAAATTTCTAGATAAAGACAAGTTAGAGTGCAAGACTATAGCAATTTGGCCACGAATATAGGTAAATTCCTCAAATGACCAAGTTCGGCGTTTGTTAACACCATTTGGAGCGATTGGACTTATTCGTATAAATGAAGATGAAAAACGAACAATCCAACAAAAAGTACAAATTGGTCATTTCTTTCATTGGCTTCACCTATCAATATAGCCATCAGTCCCTTGGTGAAATATCGAGATACTATTCATCACCATATCGCAAATGCACTAATTTCTCGTGATTAACTACATCAGCACCAATGGAGAACTGCGACAGAAGCCCCTTGAACTCAAAGGGAATCAACTGAAGAAGCAGTTTTTTGAGAAAAAATCTCTTAAGAGGAGGCGACTAGGGTTTTAAGTTTGTAAAAAATTTGTTGACTAAAAAGATTGTTGTTTCATAATATACAATGATATGGGAGAGTGATATTACATTATTCACTTTGATCGTAGATTTCACCCATTGCGGGAATCACACTACTAACATAACATGTGGGAGAATACTATTAGATTGTATTATTAAGTAGCATTGAGTATAAAATTTAAATTCGACTAAGTAGAAGCTCACAAAATTAATGATTTTATTAAGTGATATAAACTCCAAAAATTGGAGAAATGGACGGCCTAGCACCCAATCAACCACTATCTAGGTCTCATCACTACATGATCAGAATACTCAAAAATCAAGTCTTTTATCCATATTCCAATCCCACGTCTGCTCCAGAAATTCACTATTATGAATGCGTCTATAAAACCCTAAATAAGCATATAAAGCTTCAATTGAAAAGAAATCGGAATGATCATTTCGGAAAAATCTCTTTCTTTTGTAGCTGGAAAATAAGCATCTCAGTGATAAAAGGAGACCTCCACTAACACAAGTTGAGATATCGATAAAAACCTACCAACCAGAGTCCAGAGTCCAGAGTCCAGAGTCCAGACACATCAACACGTAAAAAAGATAGGCAAGCACTTCTGCAAAAGCAAAGCTTCAAGTATTTAAATCTTATCCTTAACAACCAAATTGAAATAAAGCTTGTAGCTTTTTAACTTTTTGACCCTAAAAACAAAGTCTTCAAACTTTTCCCACCGAGAAAAAGAGCTCTCGGAAATTTCGAAGAATCCAACATGGACCCCTTGATGCCGGGAAGACCAAGACGAAACACGAAACTCCAGCCTCAAATACAACCCAGTTTTCAATACCATAATCATTGTGGCTAAATGATTGTGTCAATAGAGTTTCCAAATTCCAATCTGCCAAAAAAAAAAAACATTGTCTGTTTTTCAATTATGAAGAAACTCATTTCTGTTTCTCTGCTTCTTTGCCTTCCCCTGTTTCTGCAGCCAGCCGGCGTGTTCTCAGCACCTCTCTACTCTCCGGCTGAGGACATCACCATCAACTGTGGCTACCGCGATAGCAAAGTCAACATCAACGATAATCGAAACTGGGCCGGAGATATAAAATCTAATTATACCCCCTCGGAAACAGGCCACGTAGTCAGAGAAAATTCCACCACCAGTGCCAAGGAAGTTCCATACGCAACAGCCCGGCTTTCCCGCTCCGAATTCTCTTACAAATTTTCACTCACCGCTGGCCAAAAGTTCGTTCGATTGTATTTCAATCCAGTCTCGTATGGAGCTGACTTTAACCGATCCAACTCCTTCTTTTCCGTCAAAGCCGGTGTCTTCACTCTTCTTCATGACTTCAACGCTTCAGTCACTGCTGATGCTTCCGGCGGCGACACCCTGACAAAAGAGTTCTGTTTGAACATTGACGAAGGTCAGAGCTTGAAAATCATTTTCACTCCGAGCAAAGCGATCCGGGACGCTTATGCCTTCATCAACGGAATTGAAATTGTCTCGATGCCGACCAATCTTTACTACAGTGAGAATCAAGATTCCGGCCCTTATTACATCGGCAATCAAGTCACATATCCAATTGAAAACAGCACTGCCATGGAGATGATGTACCGGATCAACGTCGGTGGAAGGGCAATTTCATTCGATCAAGACACCGGGATGTACCGACTTTGGGATGATATGGTTAAGGAGGAAACATATTTGGAAGATTTGAGTAGTAGGCCGGGGAGCTTTCTGACACAAAATGAAAGTATTCAACTCAAATTTGTGAAAATAAAAAATTACTCTGCTCCAAAAGAAGTTTACGAAACCGGGCGGTCCATGGGCAACAACAAAACCATAACCAAGAGCTACAATCTCACCTGGCAATTTCCGGTTGATCTCAAGTTTCATTACCTGGTTAGGCTTCATTTTTGTGAGTTTCAGTCTTTAGTGAACCAGACCAATTACAGGTGTTTTCTAATCTACGTGGCGAATCAAACAGCCGAAACCAACGCCGATATAATAAAGTGGACAGGTGGAGAAGGAAATGGGAAACCGGTGTACAAAGACTATGTTGTCTTCATGCCAGCAAGGGGTGATCAGAAGAAGGTTAATCTCTCGCTTGCGCTACAAGCAAACCCTCGTGATTACTTGACCATATATAATGATGCACTCTTGAACGGCATTGAAATCTTCAAACTCAGTGAAACAAACGGCAATCTGGCTGGGCCTAACCCTGATCCACCGCCACCAAAGCGTAGGCTGCAAAGCTCATTCAAGCCTAAGAAGAAGTCGGATTCTGTTCTTGGAATCGTTGCTGGTACAGTTTCTTCCGTACTTGTTCTAGGCACTGTCATCGGAGTCTGTCTGTTCAAGCGAAAAAGAGATAAGGAGTTCACAGATAGATTTTCAGCTTCGGGTTGTCGTGAATTTTCATTGTCGGAGATCAAATCCGCCACCAAAAGATTCAACAAGCACTCCATTATTGGTGTTGGAGGTTTCGGCCACGTGTACAAAGGTAACATCCGAGGTTTAGCCACCCCTGTTGCGATCAAAAGGTTGAAGCCTGAATCAAAACAGGGGGAGATTGAGTTCCAGACTGAGATTGAGATGCTCTCAACGCTCCGTCACCAACATTTGGTGTCTCTAATTGGATATTGCAGAGACAAAGGTGAGATGATCTTGGTGTATGAGTTCATGGAAAATGGTACTCTTTATGACCATTTGATTAACCCAAAACCGAATAGAAATCCACCAAATCTACCTTGGGATCAACGGCTCAAGATTTGCATCGGCGCAGCACGTGGGTTGCACTACCTTCACACTGGTGCTGCAAATGGCACCATCATCCACCGTGATGTAAAGAGCACAAACATTTTGTTGGATCAGAAATGGGTGGCCAAGGTTGCGGATTTTGGGTTATCGAAAATGGGAACCATCACCATGTCCAAAACCCACATCACCACCATGGTGAAGGGTAGCATCGGGTATTTGGACCCTGAATACTACCTCCGAGAACAACTGACTATAAAGTCCGACGTCTACTCATTTGGAGTAGTGTTGTGTGAGGTATTGTGTGGGAGGCCGGCTTTGCTGCGTACTGCGGTGGAGAAGAAGCAAATGAGTCTGGCTGAGTGGTTCAAGGCATGTCATCGAAATGAGGAAGTTGAGCAAATCATTGATGCGAGCTTGAAGGGCAAGATTGAAGATGCTTGCTTTAAGAAGTTTGTTGAAATTGCGATGAGTTGTATGCACGAAAATGGGAGTGAAAGACCAACGATGAATGATGTAGTGGAAGGGCTTGAGCTTGCATTACAACTTCAACAGAGTGGGAAGGGAGATTATTTGGTGTCTGCAAGCAAGGTTGTGGATGAGATTGAATTGATCAATGAGAGTGACGTAGGGTCTAGCTATGGATGGGGAGACTTGTCGAACACGAAGGACAGCAGGGTGACCAACACGAGCAGTGATCAAAGCTTGATTACCAATGAATCCATCAGAGGGATGTCAGGGACAGTTTTTTCTGAGATCAAAGATCCCAGTGCAAGATGATCGGTCAGCTACATAATTCTTAACCATAAGATTTCAATTTGGTCTGTATGATGTGCATTTAGATTAGTGTGCAAGTAGAACAAAATATGTATGCTTTAATTCCAACTCCATTTGTGATTCTGTTGTTCTGATGAGATTGATATGTGAGTTAATGTTTGAATTAGTCTGGCAATTTTGTCATGCGTGAACAAAAAATAAGATGGAAAGTGTACTAACTTGTGTTCTCATTTCCAAGTACTTATAGGCTTAATTATAACATGCAATAGCATATGCATCTTTCTATGTTCTATTGATAAATGTAGAAAGATGTGGGTTATCGTCAACCTAATCACTGGCCATTGATACATGCATGTGAGTCCCAAAGGATTGTACGTCCACGTTAATCCTTGAATACCCATATAATACGTGTTTGTACATGTCCTCGGTAATCCTTGAGTCTCATCTTTGAATTTATGACGTGACATATAATTGGTTTGGGTTTCTGTTGGGTATTTCTGTCGGATTTCTGTTTACTTTATCTAGGTTCACAAAAAGACTTTACTTTATCTTAGTTCTTTTATACTTGAAGATATACGGACTCTTATTTATACTAATAGTAGAACTCTCTAGAGATATTATTTAAATGTAATTAGAAGTTTCAATTATTCTCCATCTCTCTAGAAAACATAATTTATTTTTAAAATTAACTTTCAACACTCCCCCTTAATTTTGAAAATCTTGAACTTCTCTAGCCTTTTGGTGTCTTCAATGCATCCATCATTTTTATTTTATTTTATTTTATTTTATGGCTGATTACCCTTAAGCCTTCACAGCAGACATTCAATCTTTCTTGTTCTCCCGCATTCTTCTTCATAAATGTTGTTCTTCTTTTGGTTCATTTTTCTTCATATTTTCCACAGCGTAATAGATAAGAGTAAGAGTTTTGTTGTCTCTTTGTCTTGAGTCTCGTAAAGCATTTTTTTGGGGCTATTGATAAGGTTGCCTCATTATCTTTAGGTTCTGCATATCCTTTTTGTACTATGTCCCAGACATCTTGTGAGCCGAGCAGTGCCTTCATCTTTATGCTCTAGTTGTTGTATGCGGTTGTCTTTGGTGAGTTGAGGAATTTGGAAGGGAACGACACTGGCCATTTGAAGAGCTCTAATACCACTGTTGGGTATTTGGGGCGGAAAAGTTGTGGACAAAAGATCGTTGTTTTTGTTTGATAAAGAAAACTGATTGCAAAAGAGTTTTATTTTATCTGAGTTCTTCTATATTTGAAGACATAAGAACTCTTATTTATACTAATAGTAGAACTCTCTAGAGACATTATTTAAATGTCATTACAACTTCCAACTACAATCCATCTCTCTAGAAAGTATAACAAACACTAACCCATGGATTAATCTAGAAAACATAATTTTTTTTCAAAATTAACTTTCAACAGTTTCATATATTGTTGGTGGGTCTTGAATAATGTATACCTACCAGTGCTCACATTCTGCCCAAGCTTCAGGCTCATATATCGCTTGAACTGACTTGTACTCTGTCCGAATCGACTGGCGGCGTTCCCACGCCTCGATTTGAATGTGCTTAAATCTCTTCCAAGCCAATTTGATTCATCTTATCATCTGACATTTGTAAGATGATCCGGTTGCCTATAAATCTTTTAGCAGAAGCACGTACTCTAACAACTGCCACTAATACGCTATTCTCTCTCTGAAAAAGGCACCAGAATTTTATTGGCAAAAGCTGGGACTCATCACATGTTTCACGTACGTTAAAGTGTGAAGTGGATAGGGCCCTAGATTATTACTTTTCTTTTCTTTTCCCATCATCAAGTTCTACATCCCATTATATTTTTATTTTTCTGCATCTTCTTTTCTTGCTTTCTTCTCCCACAGCCTTTCTTTATTTTTTCTACTGCCTCCACGGATCCACTCTCTCTCCTCCAACTTGGCTCAATAATGGTACAGAAAGATATAGGGTTTATATATAGTGCGCGACTGACTATATAAACAATCCATAATAGTAGTTCAAGAGCCCTTTAGAAATTACAGATGTATGGAGCAGCAACCATTATAAATTGGTATAAGTCGTTAAGTAAATATTAAATAAAAGTCAGTCGCGCACTATATAAAGCACTATACTCTATTACTTTAATTCGTGCTTTGACATTAAAGTGCACCAATCTTGTTTTTTTCTCAAGGATAGTGCTAGCTGGAGAGCTCACTTTGGCATATATTCCAAAGAGATCATGGTTGCTTTATTAAAGCTAAAGTGATTGATCGAGCAGTCGCTTTTGCGTTTTAGCTGCTTCATAATAATTGGTGGAGGAAATAATGTGTGGCATGCTTCAGTCTCTTATTTTTGAGCATTTTGGAAAAAACGAGTTACCTAGCTAGCAGAGAAGAGTGTCAATAATCGGAGAAATGGGTGGTCGTGATGATTCAGTGGCAATGTTGGCGATGGTGATCATGATCGTGTTAGGATTGCAATGACTCAGCATGTGCAATGACTCAGCATGACATGTCATAACAATTAGTTAGTTTGTTAGAATCGGTT
The DNA here is from genome assembly GCA_032719365.1 of Prinsepia uniflora. Classification (NCBI taxonomy): domain Eukaryota; kingdom Viridiplantae; phylum Streptophyta; class Magnoliopsida; order Rosales; family Rosaceae; genus Prinsepia; species Prinsepia uniflora. The sequence continues at coordinate 8,379,175 of CM064867.1, read as the reverse complement.
ATAGTTATTAGTTGTAGTCTGTTATGTTAGTTTACTAGATATAAAACAACCCAGTGTACGACTACTGTATTCAATCAGATTGATCAATCAGTAAAACACAATCTTCTTCTTCAATCTCTCTCTCTCTCTTTCTACCTTCTCCCTTCTTCTCTGATTTCTGATCCAACATGGTATTACTAGTTTTCTTCCTGGCCTTGGTTTTCAGTCCACCTGGTCAGACGCCTCACTTTTTGTCAAAAAAACTTCACTTGGGATTGTAGTACTTCTCCTGTACGTTGATGACATAATTCTGACAGGGAGTTCATCATCTGAGATTCAGGATGTTATTTCAGCTCTTACTCATGAATTTGACATGACAGATTTGGGCACTCTTCATTACTTCTTGGGAATTCAGATCATTAGAACCAGCTCTGGTCTAACTCTCTCTCAAACCAAGTATATTCAAGATCTGCTAAACAAGACTTGTATGATGGATAGTAATGCTGTTGACACTCCTAGCATTCCTGGTTCAAGACTCAGGCACAATGATGGTTCTCTTTACTCAAATCCTGCCAATTACAGAAGCATTGTGGGAGCCTTGCAATATCTCACGTTTACACGGCCTGACATTGCCTTTGCTGTCAACCAAGTCTGTCAATTCATGCATTCACCGTGTGACTCGCATTTCATGGCTGTCAAACGGATTTTAAGGTACCTTCGTGGTTCTCAGCATCGTGGAATTCAATACACTAGTAGTTCCCTTGACTTAACTGCCTATACTGATGTTGATTGGGCCGGGGATCCTAATGATCGAAGATCCACCACTGGGATGGCTGTTTTTCTTGGTTCAAATCCTATCTCATGGTCCTCTAAGAAGCAGAATACAGTCTCCAAGTCCAGTACTGAGGCCGAATATCGAGCACTTGCTATTACTTCAGCTGAATTGGCCTGGATCCGTCAACTCCTGTGTGCACTTCATATCCCCCTTCTCAAACCTCCTTTGCTGTTATGTGACAGTACTTCAGCTGAGAGTCTGTCTGCCAATCCAGTTTTTCACTCCAGAGCCAAACACATTGAAGTAGATTATCACTTCATTCGTGAGAGAGTCATTCATGGGGATCTCAATGTTCAGCATGTGGCTTCTTGTGCTCAAACAGCTGACATTTTCACCAAAGCTCTTGATGAACGGTCATTTCTAATCCACACTTCCAATCTGATGTCCCTTCAGATTGAGGGGGCATGTTAGGATTGCAATGACTCAGCATGTGCAATGACTCAGCATGACATGTCATAACAATTAGTTAGTTTGTTAGAATCGGTTATAGTCTATTAGTTGTAGTCTGTTATGTTAGTTTACTAGATATAAAACAACCCAGTGTACGACTACTGTATTCAATCAGATTGATCAATCAGTAAAACACAATCTTCTTCTTCAATCTCTCTCTCTCTCTTTCTACCTTCTCCCTTCTTCTCTGATTTCTGATCCAACAGATCGCTATGACCATGCAACTTCCGAGCACAAGCCATGGCATGGTGATGAACAACAGCACGATCAGCAGTACAACTACTACTATTTTTGCTATCAGTAGCAGTAGTGGTACTGCAGGCAATGGCACCAGGTGTAACGATCACACAGGCATCAAAGGTGAGTGTCTCCGACTTAACATTAAGAAAAATATTAACAACATTGTAGATGATGATGATGTGGAAGGTGATGAGTTGGAATTTGACATGGAGCTCAAATATGCGATGATGGAGATGGTGGAAATGTACTCCGATTCTACAACTTTCATCACAAGGTTCTTGCAGCAGGGAGGCAACCATCCTGGTAAAAATGCCGTGACCCATCCTAATCAAGGTTACTGTGGCCAAGCAGACCAAAGGTATACCCCTCAATGTCAAGGTGGCGGAAACCATGGCAATGGACAGCCTTGTCGAGACCCGCACAGCCGCAACTGCTAAGCTAAAATGGTTAAGTTTGCAAGTGGCTGAATAAACTCGCTCGCTGTCCAGCCAAGCTACGCAGTTCATTGGATGTTCTAATTAATTAAGTACTAGAATCCCATTAATATTTAGTATTCTGTTTATTAATGCCGTGTTCATGTTCTTGTCATGTTCTCGTTGCTATGTTTGAAGAATTTTATTCTTATTTGATCTGTGATCGGTCATCGCACCCTTGAAGATTAATGATTTGTATCTTGAATTTCTTTTTTTTTTTTAAACTTTTTTGAGGAATTCTGACATAATTAATTAGAGGAAATGTATGCATGTGATAAAAGTACGTAATAATGAAGCATACTTGGACATAAAGGGTGGACTGGGCGTGAGAAAAAGCAAATAAATCTTTGTATAATAGTCCACACTTGTTCTATACCCATATGAGCATGTAATTTCGCTTTATTTAAAATTAAGATACTTGCATTTTACTCTGATTCTCAGCAACAAGAACCAATGCCAGAATCAGAATGAAAGTAAGCAGATCAACATTTTTAGAAACACTCGAGCAAACGCTCAATATACTCTCACACAATAATCAAATAAATCAAGAAAGAAAGATCATAAACGGGAGCATAAGAAGGTTGCATTTATATTCAATTCTATGATTGACTTACAACGGAGATGTTTTTACAAAAGGAGCTGAACAATCAAAGTAACGGACTAGAACCTTCTGCAGTACAAAGGCAGCAGCTCCAAGAGTGAGAAGGACAAAACGTGTACGGCACACTTTGATATTTTTGAGATATACACTTTCAGGAGGTTTTCAAAGAAAAAGAACACAAAACCTGGCTTGGGCTTGGGCTTAATGGGCTTCGATTAATTTCCAACAATCACCACATGAAACCGCCGCCACTTCCCTCCCACAATTCCACCAAGACGGACAATTCAACTGCTAGTCGTATGCCAGGCATCCTGGCTGGAGCAATTTCTGGCATACTTGTGCTAATATCTGTCGCAGGATTCTTCATTTTCAGACGATGGCGAAAGTTCAAGTCTTCTGGCTCCAGTCACTGCACGCCCAAGTAAAAAAAGAGATGTGGAATTCCTTTGCCGTCTTATTTGTGTCCATACTTTTCACTGTCAGAGATCAAAGCTGCCACTCAAAACTTCAACGAAGAATTTATTATTGGGGTTGGAGGCTTTGGAAACGTGTACAGAGGATGCCTTGGTGCTGGGGCTACAACTATGGCAATCAAACGGCTGAAACCAGAGTCATCGCAAGGTGCTCAGGAGTTCAAGACGGAGATCGAGCTGCTCTCCCAGTTCCGCCATGGCCATTTGGTGTCTCTTATTGGATATTGTACAGACGAAGATGAGATGATCTTGGTATCATTAGGATTTATTTTTAGTTTTTATATTTCGCTTTCATATTTGTTCTCTTATTTTGAGAGGTTTGTCCACAACAGGTATACCAATACATGGCACAGGGGACTCTTCGCCTACCATCTCTACCACAAACACAACCCACCTCTTTCTTGGGAACAACGGCTTTCTATTTGTTTAGGTGCCGCACGAGGGTTGCAACTTGCATTTCCTTCACAATGGGACCAACGGAACTATCATCCACCGTGACGTGAAGAGCACCAACATCTTGTCGGATGAGAAATGGGTGGCAAAGGTTTCAGATTTTGGGTTGTCCAAAATGGGGATAACCACTACCTCCAAAACCCACATTACCGACGTCAATAGCTAACAGAAAAGTCGGACGTATACTCATTTGGAGTGGTGCTGTGTGAAGTCGTGCGCAAGGCCAGCTCTGTTACACACGGTAGAAGCAAGGCAAGTCAGTCTTGCTGAGTGGGCTAAGAGCTAGTTACGGCAATGGGGCAATTGACCAAATCATTGACCCAAAGGGTAAGGTTGAAGTGGAGTGCTTGAATAAGTTTATTGAGATAGCTATGAGTTGCATACATGACAAAGGAATCGACCAGCTACCAATGAATGACACGTTGTGAAAAGGCTGGAATCTGCATTGCAGATCCACCAGAACTGCATTGAAAGCAATAGTGATCCCTTCCACAACACCAACAAAACTACTAGTAGTAGTAAGCCAAGCAGTTTGGCTAATCAATCCATCATATGTACTTCTCAGACAATCTTCTCCGAGATCAACAATCCAGATGGGAGATGGATTGTATCTCACCTCATTTAGTAGTGCATGCAAAAGAACTCACAAAGTTACATTTCTTGCATGAACAATCATATGATAAAATTGCCTATCAGACAGTGCAGTAACTTACTTTTAAAATTAGCATTCAAAACCACATCATCGGATAACTACTTCATTAGATAGATGAATCCACCGAATCACCACCCAAAAGGATATAAGGTCGAGAGAGATCATCCGGTAGGCTGGAATAGCTCCCAGTTATTCATCACCAATCCCATTAGAATTTTGGAATAAGCGAGATTTCCTGCATGGGTAACAGAAGCTGCTGATGATTATATAGATACGAGTAGGGAATATCATTCATTGAGCAAGTGTACAATGTTAACATTTGTAAATAACAAGAGACTTTTCCTGTCAAAATTTCCGTAACATTTGGATCAAAAGTACAAAGAAAATTGGGGGAATCATAAATACTAGTTCAAAGCTCTCGCAAGTCGGTCAAGAACCTACATTAAGACGAGAATTTTCTAACGAATAGCTAAGCCTTGCACTCCCTGCCCGCCATCTTCAGCAATCCTGTTAGCTCGAACGGTGCTCATAACATTTGCAATATTACCCTGAGAATGAGAGAGCTTTGTTAAAATACAATTGGAAAAAAAAAGGGCTTTTTTCACAGCAATCATTATTAAGAAAGAAAAATAAAAACATCGGGGAAAAGATAAGAGCAGTTACTTACCCTCCAAGTTGCCAACTTTGTTCTAAGTGTACTCCATTGTTGTTGCCCAAATACTCTCTCAGTACATCGGCTGCAGATCAAAGGCTAAATCAGTTCAAGAACAAGAAACAAAAAAGAAAGGTTAAATATAAGTATTCTGACAGAAAGTCTTCCGAACTACCTCACAATCACAAGTTGATTCATCTGGTCCATTTTACAGTCCATCAACTTAGCAGTTATTGCCTTAACAACCCAAAGTTCGACTTCGTCATCATTAATCTGCCAGAAAGATTTGCACAAGCATAATTAACCAGATATCAAAGGAAAACCTTGGGAACCAGAAATGGTAACCAAAATACCTGAAGTGCATCTTTGATAGCACTATATGGAATTCGTCCAGATTCAACAGAACCAAGGTCCATCAGTGAAATCAACCTCATTTTTGTTATACAGTCTTCATGGACAAGACCTATAACATTCCAAAATAATACAATCCAAATCAGATATTTAAAATTATTATAATGCTGAAGAAAGCTCAGTGGGACGAAACTAAAACTTTACCATAGCTTTTCAGTAAACTAGAATTTGCAGCCTGAAATTTCAAGTACGCATCCAGCCTCTGAGTCAGAAAGATCTTCAAAAGCTGATATGCCAATGCATGCTTAGCATCCTTCTCCAGTTGCTCAACAGCAGGCATATCAAGCAAATCACACTGCAGTGAAACAACACTAACATATCAGGCATTCAAACACCTAGTGGAAGGGGGGAAATTGACCATTAAAACCAAATTCCGAAACCCAGTTGTTTGCAAGTGCTGATCTTAATCAGCACACCTCATGTTTATCCAGACAAATGTCCAAAAGCCAGAAATGTTAAGCAGACGGAACTTAATGGCTCTAAATCAAAATTCGAACCTTCTTCAAAATGCAAGAAAACCTCGATAAAATCAATAACTCATCTTGGAAAACTCAATTTTAAACTAATAGATTGTCTTCACACTAGTAACTGCCTCATTTTAAAAAAAAATCTTCTATGTAAGGGTAAAAAATACATTTTTTATGAAGAACGTAAAAATTGAATAAATATGGATGAGCATTCACCAAAGAAAAATATAGACTAAGAAAGAACACACGATGTTCAAAATTCCACAAAACCCTATAATACCTGAAAGATGTCAGGTGTCTTCACAAATTCCACAATTGTGCGTATAGCTTCCTCCTTGGCTTCACCCAATATATGTACATCTTCACCAGAGAAAGTCGCCAAGTACCTGATCAGGAATTTGAAAGAATCCTTGGCTAGGCTGAAAATACAACAGAAAAATGCAATTCATTACTCTTAAAACCAATTGAGATGTACATACGGAAAGAAAAAAGATATTACAATTTCTACAGAGCATACCTTTTGTGTTCTTTTAACACATTAGAGATGGCAAGAAATAGTTGTCTTTGGTCTGAGATCCCAATATTCCACTCTTTCAAAAAACTTTCGACCTTTTTGAATGAAGGGATGACATGTTCAGTTACCTTTCCACTTATTGCCAAATTTAGAGCACTCAAGTAGACATAGAACCGGCTGTATGGGTTCTCCAGTAGGTTGTACAGATTGAACAAACTGTAAAGAAAATTACAACTTTCAGTAATACATTCAAATCAAGCAAGCTAAAGTCAAAATCACAATGGTATCTCACATCTTCAAGCGCAATGCAGGCTTGTCACTTGGTTGCTGAGTAATCTTTTGGGATATAAGTTTTGCTATCTCAAGTGTTTCCTCTGGCCTTTCAGACTTCGTAACAATATTGCAGATAACAGTGAATATGCACTCAAGATCTGGAAGAATAAAAAATGGCGAACAAAAGTATGACGAACCTTGATGATAAAAAGGTGATGCATTACCATTAAGCTAGCATTTAATTGTTGTGTGAATCAAAAACTAGTTATCAGTTCAATGAGGTGCTATGTCCATATTGTCTGAAGATTTAAAAAATATTAGAAATTTCTACGGTGTAGGCATCTATTTCATTGGAAAACCAACAAGCACTATTTGAAATGATTACCCCAAGAATTTTCAGAAACCATTGATATACTAGTGAATCCATGAGAATTAAAAGAAAAACTTCTGCACCATCAACAACCTGTTCTTCACATCAACCATTAACTAGCCAAATCATACATGTGAATATGGCGCCGTGCAATAGTAAGCTTCTTTAGCCAATTCACTTCTTAAAAAGAGTAAATCAAAAGTTCATAATAAGATTTGTACCTTTTTCAGAGACCTTTGACAATATGACATCAGCTGAAGTTAGCATAAGTGAAACCAAATCGAAACATCTGTTCATTACTATGCATTCTTCGGCTTCCTTACATAGTCTACTAACTTGTTGTTCAGCAACCTGGCAGGTAATCATGATAATGATATATTTCCCCAAGGAATCCACCAACATCCATGCAAAATAGTGATAAACATATGCAGACTATCATTTCCAATTTCACTTTGCAAGTAACATAGGAGGGAAATACAATGCCAATTTCGTGGTCAAGCAATTCAGGAAACCAGAGGTTCGAAAGCATTACAGGTAAAAACTATTGTTCTTTTTGCTTCCATAGCAAAATAAAGCTGTTTTAGCTTACGAACATATCAAATGACTGAAGCCTTGGCCCTCACCCTTATCCCCTTCATTCACTGACTAGCAAATACTGATTATCAACTTTCCCTAGACAAAATTAGGGATTGCACTTCAATATACACAATGAAAGAACCAGCCAATATCTAATCGCAGATTCATGGTAACCCTAAAACTTAGTTCAATAACTCGATCTAAGACGCTCAGTAAAAAGCATCCACCGCCGAATTGGAGATAAAATAAATTAACAAATAAACAAATTTTGAGCAGGCATATTGACTTAAATACACAGAGAACATAAATAAGGTAACTGAAAGAGGAAAGACGGGTATACCTCCGGGCCGGCATCGGCCCAGGCGAGCTCTGAGGCGAAGCGAACGACGGCGAGATTGGGGTCTTCTTCCGAGGTTGGCAAAACAGTCGTCATTGTTGAAGCTCTCTGTAGCTGCAACTGGTTTTTCTTTTGCAGCAGAGACAGACCAAAACCCTAGCTGCGGCTTAATGAGATTAACCCTATCGGACGGTAGCCAACAGAACTACTATAGACCGCTATAATCTTCTATAGTTTCATTTTATAATCTGGATTTTCTTACTTCTTTCTTTTACATAGTTAAAAAAGGGAGTTAATTAATTTTTTTATTTTATAAAGATGATATTGATATTGGGAATAGAGATTTATATAAGATAATATTTGCATCTCATTATATTAATATCATTTTTTTAATTTATCAAATTATTTTTATATATATATTATAATTGAAGTTGTTTATTTTCCAATTATTATTTAAAGATCATCTAAGACTCTAAGTAAAAAAAAACAAAAAAATTAGAGTTTGTTTAGTCATTCATATTATCAAATAAACCAATGATTTTTTGTAACAATTAAGATTCTCATTATAGATCGTTCATTTATTTAATACATATGAATGATTAAATGATCTCTAATTTTGTTGAATTTTTTATAGAGATCATGATCTTAGAATAATGAACTAGAAATCTTATCCTAATGGTGTCTTCTCACAATTTAGATATATATATATATAGTCGATATCGTTCATTCACTAAATCACTATTCCAAAATCGCCGTAAAAAAATCAACAAGATTAGAAGTCATTTGGTCATTTATATGTATCAAATAAATTAAAGATTTTGATAATAATTAGGAATCTCATGAAGAACTGTTCTTACCCAAAAGTTTTTTCCTTTTCGAAGCGAGTGGGTCCGAGGCCTTTACGCGAAAATGGGTCTATGGAGCGAGAGAGCAAACTTCTCGCATGGGTCTCTTTGCTCTAAGGTGATGTGGATGATGTTAGATGCGTTGAGAGTGTGATGGGTCTTCCAACCACGATCTATACCTAGATGGGCTAACCAATAAGCAAATAGACCTTAGCTCGATGAAGGCATGCCACTAGTAAAGGTTGTTACTAGATAATATAGACAGGTTCAGGTCGCAGCTCAAGGGCCTTTGTTCTGATTAAACGATTGTAAGGCAAGCAAACAAGATAGCTTGCACGATTCTTTACTATGCATTCTTTTTAATGTATCTAATGACTTTAATAATTTTATTTCCAGTGTAGTTCAAGTTCATGTGTTCACCATGATATTCAGGTTGGCGACATTTTTATTTTAGCAATCAAGGTAGTTAGGGATCTTGGGTTCCCTCGAGTCGGGATTGAAGTATCGAACCAATGCTCAAAGATGGTGTCCCGACTTGGACAGTCGTTAATCACGCTTGGATGGTATATCTTGAGTATCAATCTCTACATAAGAAAATCTTATTTGTATTGAAATGAAAATCAAAATACAAGTACTGAAAAGTAAAAGTATTTGAATTATTTCCTTCGTTTTCAAGCCTTGATCCTATAAGAAAATCTAGAAATCATCAACTGAAATGAATATCAGTCAGAATCATGTCATAGATTGGCAGAGCATTCACAGGCAATGGTGAGATGTCAAAAGATAGGTTTGAATACCTCAATGAAAAGCCATAGATTGGCAGTCGAGGTGACTATCTAGAGATTGGCAGTTGGGATGACTATCCATAGATTGGCAATCGGAATAAAATTAAACCTTATGACAATATTTAGTCAGGAAAAGGTTAATCTTTGCAAGCTTCAATGATCGTCCATAAATTAACAGTCCGAATGAGATTAACCCTAATGATAATATTTAGTATAAATGAAAGTTAACCGTTATTGCAGGATATCTTCATTGCTAGCTTGGGTTGCATGTCAGGAATGAAGCTAACCATTCTGACGTTGTCACTGACACGCCCCATCCCAATCCCCCCCCCCCCCCCCCCTCCCCTCCGGGATTACAAGGATGAGACATGCTCCCATCTAACCTACGTGCGACACGAAGACTAGACACCCGTCTAACCTCCATGTAAAGCGTAAGCTAGACAAGGATACCTAGGCTGACAGCCCAACCGACTCTAGAGCGCGCAGAAATAGTAATGGAATGTGTGATGTCTCGGTCTCGTCAGTAGCCCGCATCCGTTATCAATCTGAAGAGCATTTAAAACCAGAAAAGACTGTGAATGGACGAAAAATAAATAAGTTCATAAAATATTTTACATAAAAAGACATTTTCGACCTTCACGTAAAACAATGCATGCATTCAAAGCCCATGTCATTTCCAATGTAATAAAACGTTTATAAAACAAAAACATTTCCTTTCTCAAATCTGTGGGCCTTAGCCCGAAACCATAACCAAAATCTTGTATAAAACCGTAAATCCAATGATATGGGAAACTGCCCAAAACATCTAAAAATCCATATGAAAACCATCATGATATCACAGAAATCCAAAACACATATCAATCAATCGAACCTGCTGGATCACATCCGAGTCTTTAAACTCAACATATTCGAGTCTTTAAACTCAATAGGTCTTTCCGAGTCTTTAAACTCACGAGTCTTTAAACTCACGAGTCTTTAAACTCACGAGTCTTTAAACTCAATAATAGGCCTCCGGAGGTAATCAATAACTGAGTCTTTAAACTCACGAGTCTTTAAACTCAAATAATATATCCGGGCCCGCCCCCGTCAATCAATCACCGGGTCTTTAAACCCAAATCTGGATCCAACAAATCCAATTCAAAACCATTTTTAAAATCAATTCCATAAATCCATTTACCAATTCCAAATCCAAATCCGAAATTAAACCGGAATCCGAATCCAAAATCACCATTTCAAAACCAGAATCCAAATAAGAAATCACATTTTCTCGAAATGGGTCTCATGCCCGAATTCACTTTTCAAATCCAAAATCATGTCATCAAATATCATCAAAACCATTACTCGAAACACAGCTCGTATAAACAGTATAAATCATCCATCAAAACCATTATCAAAGCATAACATAAAACCATATCCTCGAAGTACGTGCAAATACACAAATCACATTGAAATACGTGCAAATATGTAAATCACACATACCATAATCATTAGTATAGAAATCACATATAGAAAACATATAAAACAGTTATGCATGCATTAGAATTCAGAAAGCAAAGTCCACTCACAGACCGTCCTAGCTGCCGCCTAGATACGCGTGCCACACTCCTTTCTGGCTAACCCACCATCACTGGAACTTCCAGACCTGTCCAAAGCATACCCGAAGGTCACTAAATACTTCCAATAACCTTTCATTAAAATCCCGTAATTTTTTCGGGTTTTTAAACGTATTTAACATAAAACCGAAACCTTCGGACACTCAGAACTACTCCGAAACAGTGTCCGATCGACTTGAAATCAGTCCCAAAATGTTCGTTACATCGAAAAGATAAAATTACATGTTGACTACATCTCCCAACTCTGCCCAATGTGCCCCCCACGCGCCGCCCAAAGGTGCTGCCTGTGAAGCCCACGCACCGGGAACAATGCATCTTCAACCTTCGATCAAATCGATTCAGACCGGTTCTCTGCAAATCCAGTTCAACAGGACTGGCGAGACCTGTTCTCAGTCGTTTTTAACCCATTTTCAATCCTGTTAATCTCTATAGATTCCCAATGTTCCCTATCGATTAATGACTTCGAAATGGAAATTAAGAACTAGAAATTACCTCCCCGATCGACAATCAAACCTACAAACTTTCCTTTTCTGTTCCTCACGATTCCAGCCACCTCCAGCCTCAGTTCCAAGTCCTATCGACTCACCTGAACCTCCAGAACATCACTCAGTCCATCAATTCGATCAACAATCACGAAGTCACGAGTTACCATTTTTGAATCCAAAACTTACCATTCACGGGTTCCATGGCCACCGTCCTCGATGGCTCAACGCAATAGCACCATCGTGCTTGTACAAGGTCCCTCTTCCTTTTTCCTTCACACATCACAGGCATTCGTTGAGGTTTGAGGGGGTTTAGGTTCACGATCACACACACACACACACACACACACACACACACACACACACACACACACACACACACACACACACACACACACACACACACACACACACACACACACACACACACACACACACACACACACACACACACACACACACACTTTGTTTTTCTTCTCTTGACCTATCCTCATCGACTACCACTTCCACACAACTCTCACCCGTTTAAATCCATTTTGAGGCGACTAACAAGGTTCCATAGCCTTTAGACATAGGACAGGTGTCCTAATCCAAGTGGGCACAAATCCCAATGCAAGGAAAATTACCAAAATGCCCTTACATTTCCGAGACTCATATCTTAGCCGTCATACGTCGGAATCGAACGTGCCGCTTGTCTACGGACTCTTGACATCCCGACCTACGTCACAATTGTCGACCAAAGTCCATTTGACCACCCGAGCCAAAAGTCAACGTTTCGCCCATTCTAGGGGCAAAACAGTCATTTCACACCGTCCGTCCAAAATCACTCGACTAATCACTGATTAATCCCACTAATCCTATTTAATCACTAATCTAATCCTGAAATTTGGGACGAGATGTTACAGCCACGACCCGACTTTCCTTAGCACAATATTTTCCGTTTTGGGCCAAACCTTCACGGTTTTATTTTTGGGAACTCACAGGTAACTTCCCAGTGGGTCACCATCCCAGGACTGCACCAGTCCAATCTCGCTTAACTTTGGAGTTCCAAAGGAATTCAAAACTAGTGAGCTCCCAAAAGGCCTCGTTCTAAAAAGATACGTGCCCACACATATAAGACACTTCATCTTCCCCTCCCCGAGCGATGTGGGATTGCTAACCGGTCTTGCTTTCCCAAACTCACGGATCTTACTCACTATTCTTGCTTCCTAAGCTCATGGGTCTTGCTCACCGGTCTTACTTTCCAAGCTCATGTGTCTTACAAACGAGGCATTTTGGGAACTCAATGGTTTTGGATTCCTTTGGAACTCCAAATTTAAGCGAGGTTGGGCTGGTGCTGTCCTAGAATGGGTGACCCACTGGGAAGTTACGAATGAGTTCTCAAAAACAAAACTGTGAGGGTTGAGCCCAAAGTGGACAATATCATGTTAGAGGAGTCGGGTCGTGACAACGGTTCTGTTAGAACTAGTTAGAAATATGGTTAAGGTAACACCCAAAATATTCGAGGAAATGAAAAATGACCATTTTACCCATAAAAGTTAAAGTGTTGACTTTTGACCCAAAATTTAAATAGTTTACTTTTTACTCTGAACCTCTTTTGAGAATTCTAAGAAGGCCGTTATGAAGGTCTCGGGGTCCTGAATTCGTAGACATGTGACATTCCAAAATCAAAGATTATATAAGGTTGATTCAGGTCAAAAACTCTTAAGGGTATTTTTGTAATTTTTACTTGGAGGGTATTTTGGTCATTTTGCTTAGAAAATATCCTTGGATGGTGACACTTGTCCAAAAAAGTCTGGACCTCCCTTCTTAAATCTCCACAAACTTAGTGGGTTATATCCAAGGATTAAAATATCGATATCGACGGATATATCGCTAGTCAAATTTACAGATATCTCGCCCCAAATATCGATATCGTTTACGGTTAACAAAAATGACGAAAAATCGATCTAAAAGTTGGAAATTTGGAATAAAACTTTAGGAAAAACTTAAATACCCAATTATGGTTATATAAGACTAATAAAAACTATAAAATGACTTTGATATAATAAATATATGATGAATAATATGATACAATAGGGTTCTGTCGATGATTAATAATATAAAAATCTAAACATAAACATAAATTGAAGTTAATTACTATAATTGAATGTTAATATAATTAAAAACATAACAATAAGCATAAAAAAATTTGAATGGAAGAAAAATTATAAAATGAGTAAATATATTTAAAATTGGAAAAAAGAATAAAAAAAATAGAGTCAATCTTTGTTCAAAAATTGGAAATGATTGATATATTTAAAATTGGAAAGGATTGATATATTTAAAATTGGAAAAAATGATAAATATAGTTCAAGATAAGGAATAAATTAAAAATATAGTTCAAAATAAAGAATAAATTAAAAATATAGTTCAAAAACGTGCAATTATGTAAAACAGTTATAGCATATTCAATAATCATGAAATCACATGTAAAACCATAACACAATTATAGAAAAACAATTATGCATGCTTAATTATAGAGAAGGGGTCCACTCACAGTTCCCGGGTACGTCACTCGTGTCCCGTACGTCCTGCACGTTCCTTGTCCGCCTCGGGGATTCCCGATCCTGTAAACAGTCACCAAAACGCGTCACTAACACGTCCACCAAGGTTCTCCTAATTCCCCACGAAATTCCCCGGGTTTAAAACCTAATGAACCGAGACCCTAAACCTTCGATCCCGCAGAACTAACTCGAAACAACGTCCAATCGTCCCGAAACCTATCCCAACGGATTCGTTACATCGATTAGACCAAAAACCTAGTTAACCACTTCCCCGGAAAACTGCCTCACGCGCCCCCACACGCCGCCCAAAGTGGCTACGCGTGGGCCTCACGTGTCAGGACTCGTCCCAAATATCACTTCGATACCCAGGACGGACCCTGCTCCCGTCTGACAATCATACTTAAAGTACCAAAATAACCTCAACACAACCATAAGCATAACTATCAGACAAGGGAGAAATACAATACAACTGTAATTCAAAGCATAGTTTATACAAAACAGGCACAAAATCCTACTAGGCTAATCTTGTAACGGAAGAACGTCGTAAGCTCTATGCCTCGGTCCCTGCCTCAACGTTCACCCCAGCGCTATCACCACAACCTAGAGGGTAAATTAAAACAAAAAGTGTGAGTGGATTAAAGCACTAAAAGGTTTAAAACACGATTTAAGAATAAAACAGTTTAAAGAAAAGAATAATGTTTTCCCTTCGTTTTAAAATATGCATGCCTAACTAAGTACCAGGAAACCACAAAATAAAACAGTGAAACAAGATCATATCATAAAACCAAATCCGCGAATATCCAAGTCTGATCAAACCTGCTGGGTCTATCCGAGTCTTTAAACTCAACCAGGCCTCAAATGTAATCCGAGTCTTTAAACTCCCGAGTCTTTAAACTCAATAGGCCTACGGGGGTAATATCATAAATATCCGAGTCTTTAAACTCCCCAGTCTTTAAACTCAATCCGGGCTCGTCCCCCTTTAATCAGAATCCGGGTCTTTAAACCCAATAACCAGATCCAGCAAATCCAATCCAAAACCGATTTAAAATCAATTCTAAATCCATATCCAAACCCGAATCCGAAATCCCCGGTTCGAAGCCCTTCCGGCGTTCAGAACCGTCATTCCGAACCCAAATCCGGAATTCCACTTTTTCCGACTTTAAAACCAAATTTCGTTTCTCGAAATCCGATTTCAAAACCAAAACCTTGTTTACCAAAATCATATTTCATAATCCACTTATAACCATCAGAAAACAATTATAGATTGAAAATATGGAAACGTAACATCAAAATCAGGAATCCAGCTTTTTCTCGAAAAACGTGCGAGAACCCGAAAATGTCTCGAAAAACGTGCAAACATATCAATCACATATAATCATCATCAACAAGCATAAAAGAAATCATAAAACATAAATAAAACTGTTAGGAGTGCTCGTAAGAAAAGAAAGAGTCCACTCACGAATCAAAAAGTGTCAATTGCGCTCTGTGCGCTCTTCAACCGTCTCAGGAGTCTCCCGTCCTGTCAATAAGCACCAAATAGGGTCACAAGTACGTCAAATATACTAACCCTAATTTCCGCAAATTTTCAGGAATTTATACGTAATTTAAACTTAAACCCTAAACCGTCCGAATTCCCGAACTATCCCGTAACATCGTCTGATTAACCCGAAAAGTACACCAATGGATTCCTTAGAACATTTAGAACAAAAACCATCTTGAAAGTTTGTTCAGAATCCTCCCCACAGGCCCCCACGCGCCGCCCAAAGTGGCTGCGTGTGGGCCTCACGCGCCTGCTACAGTGCATCGTCTACCTCGAGTCACCCGGTTCAACTGTGTTGAACCGGCATGACCGGTTCTCCTCCATTCTTCCACCATTTCCGTCCAATCCAATCCCAGAAGCTTCGTCCAGTTCCCTGCAACCAAACCCAGTCCTAAAACTTGGAAATCGAAGCCTAAAACCCATCGTCTTTATCCCTGAAACAAACTGCTCGTTTGTCCTGTTTTGGCCTCCGGCCACCCATGCTTTCCCCCGTCACGGCACCACACTTAAACGACTCCTGGGACCTTCAGGAGTCTCACCCTAACCTCCAAAACCTTCGACTCTAGCCCAAAGTCCACGACTTTTGAAAACAAACAAACGGGAAAAACAGGGGATTTGATGCTTACCTTCGAATCGTCCACCGCCGTCTGCACCGCCGTGTACCACGGTGTCCAGTGAGTCCCCTGTTGTCGTCCTAGCCTCCTATTAGCTTATATTGAACCACAACACGGCACAACCACCGTCAACCTCTCACGGCCTTCTCTGTTTTCTCTGAAAACTCAGCCTCACCACCGCCGTGTTTCTTGCACGATTTCACCCCCAAATTCCGATCACCAGCTCCCTCTCTTCTCTCTGTCACTCTCACAACTCACAACACTCTTACCCCCACACTGAATCGATCAAGAACTCTCACAATTCCTCTTCCTGTTTTCTGTTCTCCCAAGCCAATTTTCACGGTTCAAAATTAACCAAAATGCGGCCGTGTACATTGTAGGCCTTCCCAGAACCATCCAGCACACCCCACGTGTCCAATTTCCTATGGACATCAGTACAAATATCCCAATCCACTCAAGCCACTTGTTCCTATCTGATTGGGCCTTAAAAGAAAAAGACCAAAATACCCCTAGAGTTAAAATTACCATTTTACCCTCAAACTTTCCAGACCCGTAACTATTTCGTCTGACGTCCGATGACAGCGTGCCGCCTGTCGTTGTATTCAGGACGTAGAGACCTATCCAACGGTCCTCGGTCTACGTGAAAATCACAAGTCCACTAAAAATTCAACATTTTCCTCGATTGGTCAAAATTACGGTAACGCCCTCAATCTTCCGAACATCATAACTTTTTCTCCGATTGTCCAAATCGGACATGCCACCTGTCTACGGACTCGTGACGTCCTAGACTTCGTCACGGTCAATGGTCAACACTCATCCAACCTGTAAATCAAAAAGTCAACTTTTGACACACTATTCACAAGGGCAAAATCATCCTTTTATACAAATATTTTACAAAATTACATTTATACCCTTCCTGAAGGTACGGGTTGTTACAATCTACCCCCCTAAAAAGAAATTCGTCCCCGAAATTAAGTGAAACAAGTAAGGGTACTGTTCGCGCATTAAGGCCTCGGGTTCCCAGGTAGCTTCTTCCACCTGATGATTCCTCCACAAGACTTTAACTAAGGGAACCGTCTTTCTCCGTAAGACCTTATCCTTCCGATCCAAAATCGCTACAGGCTGCTCTTCAAAGCTCAAATCTTCCCTAAACTCAATAGGTTGTGCTTCCAGAACATGTGAATCATCCCGTATATACTTCCGAAGCATAGATACATGAAAGACATTTTGTACCTTTGCCAAGTCTGCTGGTAAAGCCAATCGATAAGCAACAGGACCAATCCGCTCCAAGATCTCATAGGGTCCAATGTAACGAGGACTCAACTTTCCTCGCCTGCCAAACCGTACGATTCCCTTCCAAGGAGATAACTTCAAGAAAACCTAGTCTCCTACTACAAACTCCAAATCCCTGATCCTACGGTCGGCGTAACTCTTCTGTCGGTCCTGTGCCGCCTTCAATCGATCTCTGATCAGTGCCACTTTTTCTTGAGTAAGGTCTACCAGCTCGGAAGTAGTCAGTCTCCTCTCACCAACCTCGTTCCAACACAACGGAGTGCGACACTGTGGCCCGTACAAAGCCTCATAAGGAGCCATACCAATACTCTCCTGATAACTGTTATTGTAGGCGAACTCCATCAAAGGTAAATGTGACTCCTAAGTACCCTGAAACTGTAAAACACACGCTCTCATCATGTCCTCGAGAATCTGGATGGTCCGCTCAGACTGTCCATCGGTCTGAGGATGAAAGGCAGTACTAAAATGCAGCTTTGTCCCAAAAGCTTCCTGTAAGCTCTTCCAAAACCGGGAAGTAAACCTCGGATCTCTATCAGATACTATCGACTCTGGAGTACCATGCAGCCGAATAATCTTATTTATAAACAACTGGGCAAACTGCGTCAACCTGAAGTTCTCCCGTACTGGCAAGAAATGAGCAGACTTCGTAAGTCTATCCACGATCACCCACACACCATCGTGTCCCTTCGGTGTCCTGGGAAGCTTGAATACAAAATCCATTGTCAGGTGATCCCATTTCCACTTGGGGATCGGCAAAGGTTTCATGGCATCTGCCGCTTTCACCTGTTGACAGATCAAGCATCTACTGACATACTCTGCAATCTCACGTTTCATACCTGACCACCAGTAATGCTCTCGAAGTGTACGATACATCTTGGTCCTACCAGGATGCATCGCATAAGCTGAACAGTGAGCCTCATCCAGTATCACCTTCTTCAATGTTTCGTCCTCGGGTACACACAACCGTCCATCCTTAACCAAGGCTCCCTCCTCGCGAATCTCAAAGTCCTGTCTCTCTCCAGCCTCGACCTCAATCCGTATGATGCCCAAAATGGGGTCCTCAAACTGAGCATCAATAACATGATCAATCAAAACAGGTCGCACGTGGAAACTCACTAGGAGTGCTCCCTGACCATCCACAGTCAACTCTACTCCAAGTCTACGGAGTTCAACCAACATAGGTAACCGAACTGTCCTCAAATGCAACAAAGAACTAGCTGATTTCCTGCTCAAGGCATCGGCTACCATATTAGCCTTTCCTGGATGATACTCGATAGTACAATCGTAGTCCTTAAGCAGCTCTAACCAACATCGCTGTCTCAGATTCAATTCCTTCTGAGTAAACAGATACTTCAAGCTCTTATGATCCGTGAAAATCCGGCACCTCTCGCCGTACAAATAATGTCGCCAAATTTTCAGTGCATGAACCACCGCAGCAAGTTCCAAGGCATGTGTAGGGTAGTTCATCTCATGGGGTTTCAACTGCCGGGAAGCGTAAGCAATCACTTTCCCGTGCTGCATCAACATACAGCCCAAACCCTGTAAAGAAGCGTCACTATAAACCTCGAACTCCCCACTGTCGTCTGGAAGGGCCAACACAGGAGCCGATGTCAACCGCTTCTTAAGCTCCTGGAAACTCTACTCACAGTTCTCATCCCAGTCAAACCACACTCCCTTCCGAGTCAACCGTGTCAACGGAGCAGCAAGAATAGAAAAACCCTCAATAAAGCGCTGGTAATAGCCTGCTAAACCCAGAAAACTCCTGATCTTTGTCACCGTCTTGGGCTGTTCCCAATTTTCTACCGCCTAAACCTTCTGAGGATCCACTCTAATGCCCTCGGCTGAAATCACATGACCCAAAAATCCAACACTGGTCAACCAAAACTGGCACTTGCTCAACTTCGCATACAACTGATGCTCTCTCAGGGTCTTAAGCACTATTCTCAGATGCTTCTCGTGCGCCTTCGCACTCTTCGAATATACCAAGATGTCATCAATGAAAACAATCACAAAACGATCCAAATACGACCGGAACACTTGGTTCATAAGATCCATAAAAGCTGCTGGGGCATTAGTCAATCCAAAAGGCATCACAACAAACTCATAGTGACAGTACCTGGTCCGAAAGGCCATCTTCGGTACATCCTCCTCTTTAACCCGTAGCTGATGGTAGCCGGAGCGAAGATCAATCTTCGAAAAGTACTGTGCTCCCTTCAACTGGTCGAACAAGTCATCAATCCGGGGTAGGGGATACTTATTCCGAATGGTTACCTTATTCAACTGTCTGTAATCAACACACAATCTCAAACCTCCGTCCTTTTTCTTGACAAACAGTACAGGAGCTACCCAAGGTGACATACTCGGTCGAATGAATCCCATATCGACCAACTCTTGTAACTGTTCCTTTAGTTCCCTCAATTCTGCAGGTGCCATGCGGTAAGGAGTCTGTGAAATAGGCTGTGTACCTGGTAGAAGATCAATCGTGAACTCGATATCTCGATGAGGTGGTAATCCTGGCAACTCCTCGGGAAAGACATCGGGAAACTCCCGCACCACTGGTATATCCTTCGTCCTCACTGGCGTAGCACGTGTATCCACCACGTGAGCTATGTAACCCTGGCATCCCTTCCGCAACAGCTTGCTAGCCTCAAGTGCCGAAATAACTCCAGTAGGGAGTGCACGCTGATCCCCCTGAAACGTGGTCTCTGGTAATCCTGGACTCCGAAAGGTCACCCTCCTATCGAAACACTCGATAGAAGCATGATGCCTCGTCAACCCGTCCATACCCAATATAACATCGAAGTCCCGTAAATCCAACAGTAACAAGTCCGTCACTAACTCAACCTCGCCTACCATCACCGGACACTCTCTCAGAACCTGAGTCACTACCAACACCTCCCCAGTAGGTGTACTCACCCCTAAGGCACCATCCAAGGTAGACACCTTCCTTTCCGTAACCAGACTACAACTCCGGGCTATAAACAAGTGAGTAGCCCCGGGATCTATCAAAGCAAAAAGAGTGTGACCAAGTATGGTAAGTGTACCTGTCACCACTCCCGGTGCTGATCTGGCCTCTTGCTGGGTCATAGCAAAAACTCGCGCCTGAGGTCCTGATGACCTACCGCGCCCTCTAGAACTGCTCGTGGCACCACCGCCACCTCTAGGGCCTACGGTCCCTGACACAGATGCAGTACTCCGCCCAGGTTCTACTGCACCTCGACCTGCTCCACCCTCCTGGGCTAATAACGGGCACTCTCTCCGAAAGTGGCCGCGCTCTCCACAATAATAGCAGACATCTCTACCGGGTCCACCAGTCTGTCTCCCAGTAGAAGCAACAGAAGTAGCACTCGCCTGAGGAGTCGGCTGTGCTCTAGCTCCCCGAAATCTATAGCCCTGAAAACTGTCTGGTCTGCCAAACCGGGCACTACCAGCCGATGAAGTACCACCATAGTTGCCCCGCTTCGGGGTCCACTAACTCAACGCTCCAGGAAAAGAATGCTCACGGAGTCGCACTCTGCCCGAGTACTGTGGCCTGGTAGGTAAACTGGCCTCCACTCGCACAGCAGCGTCTGACAACTCCCTGAAAGTAGCAAATGAGCCGGCTGTCACAATGGCTCTAATCTCTCCTCGAAGACCCAACTCAAACCGACGACACTTCTCAGCCTCGGTTGCCACAAATGCAGGAACAAATCGGGACAACATCTGGAACCTCTGCTCATACTCGGCTATTGTCATGCTCCCCTGTTTCAACTGAAGGTACTCCGCCTCTTTGGCATCCCGAAAAGAGCGAGGATAATACTGGTCCAAGAACCGCTCCCAGAAAGTCTCCCAAGTCACGGTATGAGCGTCCCAACCTGACAACTCCAACGTATACCACCACGCATACGCTGCGCCGTCTAGCAGAAAAGTAGCTAACAACACACGATCTCATGGAGGACAATGCATCACCCCGAAAATCCGCTCAAGCCGGGTGATCCATCGGTGAGCTTCCTCTGGGTCTGCCCCACCACTGAACGTAGTAGCCCCGAGCCGCTGGGCTCGCTCAATCGACGCACTCTCTACTTCTTCAAGTCGTGGAGGGGGTTCACGTCTCGGAGGCATGGTCGAACGTACGCTGAAAGAGGCATAGAGTTAGTAAAACAACCTAAATACGACCTCGTACCGACACAAACCAACAAACCTATGCTCTGATACCAATTGTCAGGACCCGTCCCAAATATCACCTCGATACCCGAGACGGACCCTGCTCCCGTCTGAAAATCATACTTAAAGTACCAAAATAACCTCAACACAACCATAAGCATAACTATCAGACAAGGGAGAAATACAATACAACCGTAATTCAGAGCATAGTTTATACAAAACAGGCACAAAATCCTACTAGGCTAATCTCGCAACGGAAGAACGTCGTAAGCTCTATGCCTCGGTCCCTGCCTCAACGTTCACCCCAGCGCTATCACCACGACCTGGAGGGTAAATTAAAACCAAAAGTGTGAGTGTACTAAAGCACTAAAAGGTTTAAAACACGATTTAAGAATAAAACAGTTTAAAGAAAAGAATAAGGTTTTTCCCTCCGTTTTAAAATATGCATGCCTAACTAAGTACTAGGAAACCACAAAATAAAACAGTGAAACAAGATCATATCATAAAACCAAATCCGCTAATATCCAAGTCTGATCAAACATGCTGGGTCTATCCAAGTCTTTAAACTCAACCAGGCCTCAAATGTAATCCGAGTATTTAAACTCCCGAGTCTTTAAACTCAATAGGCCTACGGGGGTAATATCATAAATATCCGAGTCTTTAAACTCCAGAGTCTTTAAACTCAATCCGGGCTCGTCCTCCGTTAATCAGAATCCGGGTCTTTAAACCCAATATCCAGTGTCAGGACCCACCCCGGTTTCACCCCGAAAACTGAAGTAAATCCTGCTCCCGTCTGACACTCCGACACAACACAGTCAGACGCAGGAGAAACTATATCAATATCCCGAAGTTAATAGTTTACAGAGCATAGTACAAAATACACAGAAAAGAAAAGCGATAAACTAGATACACGCACGCGGAAAATTTAAAACACTCCGGGATCCCTCACGTGACTTCTATGCCTCAGACGCTGCCTCGATGCCGGAACCCCGCGCTAACTCCACAACCTGGAGGGCAAGTTAAAACAGAAAGTGTGAGTGGACCAGAATAAAGGAAAACATCGAAAACCATTTGATAAGAAAACCGGGTTTAGCCCTCCGTTTTGAAACCACATGCATAACCCAGTTATGAAAATAGTTATAAACCAAATCACCATAAACCACATCATAAGAAACAGAAACACTATAAAACAGTTATAGAAATCATATCACAAGCATCATAAAACTATAGCGTAAAACATCATTTTCCGATCAAACCTGTTGGACCTATCCGAGTCTTTAAACTCCCGAGTCTTTAAACTCAATCCAGGCCTCAATAATATCCGAGTCTTTAAACTCCCGAGTCTTTAAACTAAACAGGCCTACGGGGGAAATAACAATATATCCAAGTCTTTAAACTCCCGAGTCTTTAAACTCAATCCGGGTCTTTAAACCCAATCCGGGCCCTTCCCCCGTCAATCACAATATCCGGGTCTTTAAACCCAATAACCAGATCCAGCAAATCCAATCCAAAACAATTTGAAAACCTTTTCCAAATCCACCTCCAAACCCGAATCCGAAATCACTAGTTCGATGCCCTTCCAACATCCCGAACCGTTTTCAGAAATCACACTTTCTCGTAAAACATGCCAATTACATTACTTCCTCGAAAACCGTGCAAGTATATAAAACCACATCATAAATCCAACATTCATGTAATCACATATATAAAAAAATTTAGAAAAGTAGTTATGCATGTTCGAGTTTAAGGAAAGGGTCCACTCACAGTACCGAGCCCTCAATCGCGTCCTGAACGTCTCGTACGTTCCTCAGCTTCCTCGGGAACTCCCGATCCTGTCAACAATCGTCAAAGTACGTCACTAACAGGTCTATGAAGATCCACCTAAGTTCCCTCAAAAATCCCTGGGTCCTAAACGTAACGAATCGAAACCCTAAACCTTCACCCTCGCGGAACTACTTCGATTCGACGTCCGATTAACCCGAAACCACTTCCATTAGACTCGTCATAACACCTAGATCAAAAACCATGTTGACCATTTTCCCCAGAACCGCCGCACGCGCCCCCACGCACCGCCCAAAGTGGCTGCACGTGGCCCTCACGTGCCAGCTACAGTGTCACCCGCAACCTCACAGCGACTGCGCTGAACCGGCCGCTGCAACAGGACCGGCGAGAACCATTCTCCGCCGTCCGGCC
Organism: Prinsepia uniflora; assembly: GCA_032719365.1. Classification (NCBI taxonomy): domain Eukaryota; kingdom Viridiplantae; phylum Streptophyta; class Magnoliopsida; order Rosales; family Rosaceae; genus Prinsepia; species Prinsepia uniflora. Next base: position 8,355,365 of record CM064867.1, on the reverse strand, counting down.
ACCATTTCACCTCCTTTCTTCACCCACAGCATCGTCCAGTCCTACCCTATCTATTCCCCAACTCCTCAGACCTCGACACGGCCCCATACTCGTCGACTCAAGCTCGAAAGAAAACCCGTACAGACCTCTGTTTCCCTGATAGGACCCATCCCAATCCCCCCGGGATTAGTGCGGGATGACCCTGCTCCCGTCTGACACGAAGTGTCAGACAAGGGATATTTCCGACCTTTGCCCTCCTGGGCTATAAGAGTACGCCAGGATCCGGAGGAGGCATGTGATATCTCGGTCTCTGCTACAGTCCACATCCGATGTCAACCTGAAGGGCAGTCAAAACATTAAAAACTGTGAGTGGACAAAACAAACGTTTATAAAAACATTTCATAAGACATTTGTACCCTCCACTAAAAAACATGCATGCATTCGAAAACCATTTATCCAAAACAAACCATATGTGGGACTAAGCCCAAAGCAGATATAAACCAAGGTCGAAAGGACCACAATAAAAACGACCATACGGGCCACTGCCCAAATCCATAAGGGACTCGGCCCCAAACCATAAAGAAACCAAGTACACGAGCCACTGCTCAAATCCTGTGCACACCTGTGCACACCACATATCATATATTATATATATATATATACATATAAGTCACACAACCAATCCTGTTATGGTATCCAAAGCTACGCGCGTGCTACCCGGGTCTCAATCCGAGTCTTCTCAAAGTCAAGGTCAATGTCCGCAGACCACTGATCCTACTCGAGGTAATAGTAACCATAGCCTTCCTGAGAGTAAGGAACCCAACTGGGGGGTGACTCCACTCAGTCGGTACTCCGTGACTACTCCGGGGTCCACCCAGGCCAACGACCCTCCCCGGAGGAGATAATAGAAGTAAAGGAAGGTAGATGAACATATATATACATAACATAATATCCATGCCCGGTTCCCCTGAACCGTCATGATCCATAATATCCATAATCAGGTAACATGCCGGTTCCCATAAACCGTCATGTACCGTAATAACATAACCAGGTAACATGCTGGTTCCCATAAACCGTCATGTACCGTAATAACCAACAAGGGTTCATGCCGGTTCCCATAAACCGTCATGAACCATGATACCATAACAAGGGTTTATGTCGGTTCCCATAAACCGTCATGAACCTGGGAACCCATTTAAGGTTCCCTGACCTGAAATCAAAACCGTAAAGTGACTGGGTCTCGTGCCCGAACATAGGACATCAGCTGGGCACCGTGCCCGGAATCTGAGGTCATATGCTCGAGACAAAACTAAATGAGTCTCATACCCGAATTTATCCTTTTGAAATCCAAATCCAGTTCATTTAAATCAATAAAGAAATACAGACCCGTATAAGCACCGTATAAGGCCGAAACCTCGAAATACGTGCTTATACGTAACCACATACAAATGCACCCATGGCATTACAAACAAGCATTTAAAACATATAATAAACAAGGTCCACTCACAGACCGTCCGAAGCCGCGCCTCGATACGCGTGCCATACAGCTCCCCGAGCCGATCACCGTCACCGGGACTTCCAAACCTGTCCAAATTAATTTAGAGGGTTACTAACTACTTATATAACCCCTCACTAAAGCCCCTTAATTTTCCGGAATTTCTAACTATTTTTAATCCCGAACCTAAACCTTCTGATGCCCCGAAACATATCGAGACGGTGTCCGATCGACTCGAAACCAGTCCCAAAATGTTCGTTACATCGAATAGATGATTTCACATGTTGGAACCATCGTCAAATTCTCTCCCACGCGCCCGTACGCGCCGCCTGAAGTGGCTGCGCGTGGGAGCCACGCGCCTGTGAACAGTGCTTCTCCTACCTCTCGACGGCCGGTTCAGACCGGCCGGTCCGGTTCGTTCCTGCAACTGGACCGGCGTGACCGATCCAGGAACCTACGATCCTCATTTTTCATCCGTTTTCCTCCATTTAAATCCCTAAATTCCTATTTTCAAGTTTCCTATCTAACCCAATTAACCAAAACTCCTAAAACCTTCGAAATCCGACCCGTTCAAATTGAATCCCACGGTTCAATTTTCCCGATCGTCCTCTGGGCTGAACAGCCCTTTACCGCCGTCCAACCCGCCCTCTACACTCTCTTATAACCTCAATAAACCCCATCTAATCACTAGAATTCAGCCCTAACACCTAAAACCCGAAAATGAAATTTTGAAGGTAAAATTTTTACCTTCGCGGGTCCGCGGCCACCGTGCATGGCGGCCCCCGATCTTGCCACCATCCAGTCCGTTCCGGCCTCCTCTTCCTCTCTCCCTCACGGTCCATGCTCATTTGAGTGGTTTGATGGATGTTTGTGGGGGATGGTTTGCACGGGTTATGGGTTTTTGGGTGGATTTGGATGAATGGAAATAGAGGAATGATCGATGCATGTATGTGGGAAGGTCGGCAATGGATGGGGGACACTTGTCACTCATCTATTGGCCTGCCAAAATATCTGGGCCCACACTAAACAAACTGTCCTCGTAAAACGTGTCGTCGTGAATAGTAACTTGGAACTTCCGTGAACCGTAACTTCGCCGTCGAACGTCCGAATTCGACATGCCGCCTGTCTACGGATTCGTATCGTCCTTATCTACGTAACGGTATTTGGCCCTCGGCCATTGGACCTCCCGGTCAAAAAGTCAACATTTGACCCCTTTTATCCAAAATTACCAAAATGCCCATAAACTTCCAAACGTCGGAATTGAACGTGCTACCTGTCTATGAACTCGTGACGTCACGAACTACGTCACGGTCATCGGTCAAAGTCCATTTGACCGTCCGATTGAAAAGTCAACGTTTTGCCGCCACTAGGGGCAAAACGGTCATTTTGCATCGTTCGTCCGATTTCGCTCTACTAATCACGGATTAGCCTCGCTAATCGTGATTAGTCACTAATCTAATCATGGAATTTGGGACGGGTCGTTACATTCCCTTTCCGGCCACCCAGGTAACCTCCCATCACGGTGGCTATCCCAAACTCTTCCTAGGACCTCACTGAGTCACACCCAACTCACAGAAACCCTCGACTCACGCCCTAATTCCTCGACTTCTCGTCTGAAACTCACGGCCAAAACAGAGTACACAGAGTCCCCTCCGTCGTGCCAACCACCACCGCGCACTCCCCGTCACGGCAGCACAACTAGAGGACTCCCAGACCTCAACTAAGTCCCCTAGACCTCCCTATACACTTCGATTCAACCCCTAGCCTTACGACTTCCGATTTGAACTCAGTCGACAAAACAGAGCAAAGAAACAAGGAAGAGGAATTACCTGCCTCTCGTCGCCGTCGCAAGCTCCACTGAGGCTGGTCGACTCCTCTCACCCTTCACGACACCACTACGAGCACAATTGCACCGTACACGGCCACCACCGCCACGATCTCTCACAACCGCCCTGAGTTCCTCCCTGTTTCCTTCTGATTTTCCCCTTGGTTCTCAACACCCACACATACGACTTCCTCACCTCCCAACCGTCTCACTAACTCCCTCTCACTCTCTGATCACCCTCACACACTCACAACTCATCAGCACACACGAGCACCCTTCAATTTTCCTCACCGCCTCACTCTGTTTCACTCTGGTTTGAAGAACATACACGAACACACACGGGCTCACCCAATTAATTGGAACCGTGCACACACTGGAACTCACCAGAACCCACTACACATTTGCCACATGTCACCAATCCTCTCCATCCTCTCACACATGGCCTAATCTCAACCCTTCATCTGCCTTCTCTTGTACAAATCCCCAGACAACTAAAAGACTAAACTGCCCCTCCTTTTAACCCAATTTTACAGTTTTGCCACTACCTTTCTAAACCCGTATCTCGCACATCGTAAGTCCGATGAATACGTGCCGCCTGTCATCGAACTCAGGACGACGAGATCTACCTAACGGTCTTAGGTCAACATACCAAAACCCGTTCGTACAAAAAGTCAACGTTTCCCCCCTTAATTTAGCCAAATTACGGTTATGCCCCCAATCTTCCGAACATCATAACTTCCTCCTCGGATGTCGGAATCGGGCGTGCCACCTGCCTATGGATTCGTGACGTCCTAACCTACGTCCTCGTCACCGGTCAAAGTCCATTGGAACACCCGAACTAAAAGTCCACTTTTTACCCAAACCAGGGGCAAAATCGTCATTCTAAGCTAATGACCTTATCGGGACCAACTAACCCCCGATTAAGCTCACTAATCCCTACTTAATCACTATCTTAACCCTAGTTCTGGGACGGGTCGTTACATCCAGATCCAGAAAATCCAATACAAAATCGATTTAAAATCAATTCTAAATCCATATCCAAACCCGAATCCGAAATCCCCGGTTCGAAGCCCTTCCAGCGTTCAGAACCGTCATTCCGAACCCAAATCCGGAATTCCACTTTTTCCAACTTTAAAACCAAATTTCGTTCTCGAAATCCGATTTCAAAACCAAAACCTTGTTTACCAAAATCATATTTCATAATCCACTTATAACCATCAGAAAACAATTATAGATTGAAAACATGGAAACGTAACATCAAAATCAGGAATCCAGCTTTTTCTCGAAAAATGTGCGAGAACCCGAAAATGTCTTGAAAAACGTGCAAACATATCAATCACATATAATCATCATCAACAAGCATAAAATAATACTTGAAATCATAAAACATAAATAAAACTGTTAGGCGTGCTCGTAAGAAAAGAAAGAGTCCACTCACGAATCAGAAAGTGTCAATTGCGCTCTGTGCGCTCTTCAACCGTCTCAGGAGTCTCCCGTCCTGTCAATAAACACCAAATACGGTCACAAGTACGTCAAATATACTAACCCTAATTTCCCCAAATTTTCAGGAATTTATACGTAATTTAAACTTAAACCCTAAACCGTCCGAATTCCCGAACTATCCCGTAACATCGTCTGATTAACCCGAAAAGTACACCAATGGATTCCTTAGAACATTTAAAACAAAAACCATCTTGGAAGTTTGTTCAGAATCCTCCCCACGGGCCCCCACGCGCCGCCCAAAGTGGCTGTGTGTGGGCCTCACGCGCCTGCTACAGTGCATCGTCTACCTCGAGTCACCCGGTTCAACTGTGTTGAACCGGCATGACCGGTTCTCCTCTATTCTTCCACCATTTCCGTCCAATCCAATCCCAGAAGCTTCGTCCAGTTCCCTGCAACCAAACCCAGTCCTAAAACTTGGAAATCGAAGCCTAAAACCCATCGTCTTCATCCCTGAAACAAACTGCTCGTTTGTCCTTGGCCTCCGGCCACCCAGGCTTTCCTCCGTCACGGCACCACACTTAAACGACTCCTGGGACCTTCAGGAGCCTCACCCTAACCTCCAAAACCCTCGACTCTAGCCCAAATTCCACGACTTTTGAAAACAAACAAATGGGAAAAATAGGGGATTCGATGTTTACCTTTGAATCGTCCACCGCCGTCTGCACCGCCGTGTACCACGCTGTCCAGTGAGTCCCCTGTCGTCGTCCTAGCCTCCTATAAGCTTAGATTGAACCACAACACGGCACAACCACCGTCAACCTCTCACGTGTAACGACCTGTCCCAAATTCCAGGATTAGATTAGTGACTAATCACGATTAGTGAGGCTAATCCGTGATTAGTTGGGCGAAATCGGACGAACGATGCGAAATGACCGTTTTGCCCCTGATCATGGCAAAACGTTGACTTTTCGTTCGGGCGGACAAATGGACTTTGACCGATGACCGTGACGTAGTTCGTGACGTCACGAGTTCATAGACAGGTGGCACGTTCAATTCCGACGTTCGAGGAGAAAGTTATGACGTTCGGAAGTTTAGGGGCATTTTGGTAATTTTGGTTAAAATGGTTAAATGTTGACTTTTTGACCAAGAGGTCCGATGGCCGAGGGCCGAAGACCGTTACGTAGATAAGGACGATACGAATCCATAGACAGGCGGCACAGTGAATTCGGACGTTCGACGACGAAGTTACGGTTCACGGAAGTTTCCCGTTACTATTCACGACGACACATTTTACGAGACAAAAAGTGCAGTTTGTCTCTAGTGGGCCCAGATATTTAATGGAGGCCCAATGGATGAGTGACAAGTGTCACCCATCCAATGGACACTATAATTCATTCATGCACCAAACCATTCACCGTGCATCCATTTTCCATTTTTCCCTCCAACCAAACCCGATCTCATTCCTCTCCTCTGTGCGATCCAAAAACCAAACCCTTAATCCCAAATACTCCTGGAGAGAACAGAGAGTGAGAGAGGAGTCCAGAACGGACTGGATGGTGGCGAGATCGGGGGGCCGCCGTGCACGGTGGTCGTGGACCCGCGAAGGTAAAAATTTTACCTTCAAATTTCATTTTCGGGTTTTAGGTGTTAGGGCTGAATTCTAATGATTAGGATGAGTTTATTGAGGTTGTAGGAAGGCGTAGAGGGTGGTTTGGACGGCGGTGAAGGGCTGAACAGCCCTGGGTGCAATCGGAAAAATTGGACCGATTAGGGGAGGATTGGACGGACGGGTTTTGTGGGGTTTTTCCTAGTTTTCTTGATTAAGATTGATAGGAAATGAGAAAATATGATTTTTAGGATTGAAATGGGACCAAACGGACGAGAAATGAAGATGGGAGAGCCTTGGACCGGTCACGCCGGTCCAGGCGGACCTGATTTGCAGGAAAAACCAGACCGGCCAGTTCGCGGCATGTTGAAGAAGGCACTGTGCGGTGGCGCGTGAGGCCCACGCGCAGTGCATTCCATAGGCGCGTGACGGCACGTGATGGGGTATCTGGGGATGGTTCCAACATACGAAATTATCTATTCGATGTAACGAACATTTTGAGACTGGTTTCGAGTCTAAGAATTGCGTTAACTAATATATGCCTCTTAACAGTTGGTTATGCCTCCGAGGAGAGCCTCTTCAGCACGGACCGCCGAGGAAATTGAGAGAGAGATGGAATGTGCCAGTATTGAGCGGGCTCAACGGTTGGGAGCCACACCTTTCAATGGGGGATCTGACCCCGAGGATGCCTACGAGTGGATTGATAAATGGGAAAGAATCTTTACTGTGATGCATTGCCCACCCGGCGAGCGGGTGACTCTGGCGGCTTTCTTACTGGAAGGCGGAGCTTACCGATGGTGGCAGGGTCTGGAGATGTCGGGGTGGTCAGTTCGTACCACCACATGGGAGGACTTTCGTGCTCGGTTCCTAGATCAGTACTATCCGCGATCTTTTCGCGCAGCACGAGAGGCGGAGTTCCTGCGACTGGAGCAGGGGGACATGTCCGTGGCAGACTATGAGCAGGCTTTCGGGAAGCTTTCCCGTTTTGCAGCAGCTTTTGTGAGTACTGAGGAGGACAGATGTCAGAGGTTTGAGTTGGGGCTCCGAGGAGAGATACGGGCAGGTGTGACGGCTGCCACTTATGCAACTCTGAGGGACATGGTCGACGCTGCAGTTCGTGTCGAGGCCAGTCTGGCGGCACACCAGGAGCGACAATCATCAGGTGAGGGGCGGCGCCGGGATCGTCCCCATCCGGGACCAACCGGCCGGAAGATCTCTAAGGGGGGAAGTTATCGTGGAGCACCCACATCTTTGCGGGGTCGTGGCTGGTCAGGTCGATCAGGGGGCTCTCAGAGGGGCGGATCGAGATCCAGTGCTGGGCAGCATCAGTCTTGGAGTGGTGCATCAGGAGGGTCTTGGGATGGACCGAGGACAGTTAATTGTTTTGCTTGCGGAGGAGCGGGCCACTATGCCCGAGATTGCCCGTCGTTGTCGAGGAACAACGATACTGGAGGTGCTAGTGTTGCACAGAGTTCGGCTTCCAACACTGCCGGAGGCCGAGGACAGGGTGCTGGACGTGGCGCACGTGGGCGCGGGCAGACTGCGGGGCCCAGTGCTCGTGTTTTTGCAGTGACTCAGCAGCAGGCGAGGTCAGCCCCGGATGTGATTACAGGTACACTTCATATCTCGAACCTTATTGTGCGAGTATTGTTGGATGCGGGGGCTACACATTCTTTTATTTCGAGGCGTTGTGCCGGTATGTTAGATTGTGAAGTTTCAGCCTTAGATAGTGAGATGGGTGTTGGTACACCTATGGGGGTCGTATACTTGGTGAATCAGGTGATTCGGAGGTGCCCGGTGAGAATTGAGGAGGTGGATCTGCCAGCGGACTTGATTATTATGGACATCCATGACTTCGACGTGATTCTCGGGATGGATTGGTTAGCGGAGCATGGGTCGCTTATTGATTGCTGTAGTCGGCAAGTGTTTCTGCGGAGTCCGAGTTTGCCGGAAGTTACCTTTCAGGGGAGCGTGATGGTTCACTGCCTGAAGTGATTTCTTCACTTGCTGCTACCAAACTTCTACGGAAGGGATGTCAGGGCTATTTGGCACACGTTGTGTCGGAGCGAGTTGATACTCCGAGTATCGAGGAGATACCTGTGGTGCGGGAGTTTCCGGATGTGTTCCCGGAGGATCTACCTGGATTACCACCACCGCGGGAGATTGAGTTTACCATTGAATTACTCCCCGGTACCCGACCTATATCTCAGGCACCGTACCGGATGGCGCCGGCAGAATTACGGGAACTCAAAACACAGTTACAGGAGTTGGTCGAGTTGGGATTCATCCGACCGAGTACCTCACCGTGGGGAGCACCGGTGTTGTTTGTGAGGAAGAAGGAGGGGAGCCTCCGATTTTGTGTGGATTACCGACAGCTGAACAAGGTGACGTTGAGGAACCAGTATCCTTTACCCAGGATTGATGACTTATTCGACCAGTTGCGGGGAGCACAGTGCTTCTCGAAGATTGATCTGCGATCTGGGTATCATCAGCTGAGGATTGCGGAGGGGGATATTTCGAAGACGGCATTTCGAACTCGTTATGGACACTATGAGTTTCTGGTGATGCCTTTTGGTTTGACGAATGCTCCAGCAGCATTCATGGATCTGATGAACAGAGTTTTCCGACCTTACCTGGACAAGTTTGTGATTGTGTTCATCGATGACATCTTGGTGTACTCGGGGAGTGCCCGAGCACATGAGGAACACCTACGGTTGGTGTTAGGGACGCTGAGACATGAGCGGTTGTACGCCAAACTGAGTAAGTGTCAGTTTTGGCTGAGCAGCATTGGTTTTCTGGGACATGTGATTTCAGCTGATGGAATCAGCGTGGATCCCCAGAAGACGGAAGTGGTGACCAACTGGGCCAGACCGACGACAGTGACAGAGGTGCGGAGTTTTGTAGGATTGGCAGGCTACTACCGGAGATTTGTGGAGGGTTTCTCCAAGATTGCTGCACCGTTGACTCGTTTGACCAGGAAGGGAGTGAAGTTCATCTGGGACGAGCAGTGTGAGCAGAGTTTTCAGGAATTGAAGCATCGTTTGACCACTGCTCCTATCCTTGCATTGCCCGACAACAGTGGAGAGTTTGTAGTTTTTAGTGATGCCTCACTACAAGGTTTGGGATGCGTATTAATGCAGAATGGTAAGGTGATCGCTTACGCATCACGGCAGCTAAAAACTCATGAGTTGAATTACCCTACCCATGATTTGGAGTTGGCGGCGGTAGTTCATGCTTTGAAGATCTGGAGACACTACCTTTTCGGTGCAACGTGCAGGATATACACCGACCACCAAAGCCTGAAGTATCTATTTACCCAGAAGGAACTCAACTTGAGGCAACGGAGATGGTTGGAATTGATCAAGGATTACGACTGTACGATCGAGTACCATCCGGGTAAGGCTAATGTGGTGGCAGATGCGCTCAGCAGGAAATCAGCGGGATCCATTGCACACCTGAGGATGGTGTATCTTCCTTTACTGGTGGAACTCCGGAAGGCTGGGGTTATTCTAGATACGGATGAGCATGGAGCTTTATTGGCCAGTTTCCACGTACGGCCAGTGTTGGTTGATCGGATCATTGAGGCACAACTTCAGGACCCGATATTGTGCATCTACAGGATTGAAGTTGAGGCTGGGAAACGGCAGGACTTTACCATCCGAGACGATGGGGCACTGGTGAAATTGGGCCGTTTGTGTGTGCCAGCAGAGACAGAGTTACGGGCCGAGATTTTGGAGGAGGCCCACAGTTCAGCGTATGCTATGCACCCGGGAGGTACAAAGATGTACCGTACCCTCCGGAACTATTATTGGTGGCCAGGGATGAAGAGAGATATTGCTGAGTTTGTGAGCAGATGCTTAACCTGTCAGCAGGTTAAGGCGGAGCGGCAGAGATCGTACGGGGCTATGCAGCCACTACCGATTCCCGAGTGGAAGTGGGACCACATCACCATGGACTTCGTCTTTAAGTTACCAAGGACCCGGAGTGGATTTGACGGAGTTTGGGTGATTGTAGACCGATTAACGAAGTCAGCACATTTTCTGCCAGTACAAGAGACTTACAAACCGAACCGACTGGCTCAATTGTTCGTGAAGGAGATCATCCGACTTCATGGTACGCCGGAGTCGATCGTGTCCGATCGCGATCCGCGTTTCACTTCCAGGTTCTGGCGGAGTTTGCAGGCTACCTTGGGAACGAAACTGCGTTTCAGTACCGCTTTCCATCCGCAGACCGATGGACAGTCTGAGAGGACTATTCAGACCCTGGAGGACATGATGAGATCTTGTGTACTGCAATTTCCGGATTCGTGGGATACTCCCTTGCCTTTGATGGAATTTGCTTACAACAACAGCTACCAGGCGAGTATTGGGATGGCCCCCTATGAGGCACTGTATGGCCGACAGTGTAGGACACCTATCTGCTGGATGGAGATTGGGGAGCGAGCGGCCGTAGGGCCGGAGTTGATGGATATCACCCAGGAAGCAGTTCGCGTTATCAAGGAGAGGTTGAGGGCGGCACAGGATCGCCAAAAGAGCTATACTGATAGACGGATCCGAGATTTGGAATTCGAGGTTGGAGATTTTGTCTTCTTGAGGTTGTCCCCGTGGAAAGGAATTATTCGCTTTGGCCGACGGGGAAAACTGAGTCCACGTTTCATTGGACCTTATGAGATTGTGGAGAGGATTGGCCGGGTGGCATATAGATTGGCTTTACCCCCGGAACTTTCTAAGGTTCACGACGTCTTCCACGTGTCCATGTTGCGGAAGTACGTACGTGACGCCTCTCATGTATTGGAGGAGCAACCTATCGAGCTTCGAGAGGATTTGAGCTTTGAAGAACAACCCGTACAGATATTGGACAGGAAGGACAAGGTACTACGGCAGAAGACGATTCCTCTCGTGAAAGTCCTTTGGAGGAATTAGAACGTGGAAGAAGCCACATGGGAGCCCGAGGCTCAGATGCGGGAACAGTTTCCTTATTTGTTTCCTTAAATTTCGGGACGAAATTCCTTATGGGGGGAAGGTTGTAACACCCCGAAAATTCACAGATTGTAATATTGTAATTTAATGTATGAAGTGACGATTTTACCCATGTGGATTATGGACAATTGTTGACTTTTTGGGTTATGGGTCAAATGGACTTTGACCAGTGACCGTGACGTAGTTCGGGACGTCACGAGTTCACAGACAGGTGGCACGTCCAATTCGGACGATCAGGGAAAAAGTTATGACTATCGGAAGTTCAGGGGCATTACCGTAATTTGGACGAGTTAAGGGAAAAAGTTGACTTTTTGATGTACCGGGAATTTTCACACGACCCGAAGACCGTTAGATTCGTCTCGATACCCTGAGTACAACGACAGGCGGCACGCGTGAAACGGACATCAGATGACCGAGTTACGGGTCACAGAAGTTGGAGGGCATTTTGGTAATTTCTGCCCTGAGGGCATTTTGGTCTTTTGCACGGTTACTGTAGCAGCAACCGTGAAAAACAGGGGACACGGCCATGCCGTGTTGTTTGTGGGCGTGCAAATTGTTTAAACCTTAGTGGACTGGTTTGTGAGTATTGTTTATGTAGTTTAAGTTAGTGGGAGTGTAGTTTAAGGCTGTTGCAGACCACGGGTAGGATTGAAAATGCGGTTATGGACTCTGTGTGCGGGCTGCAGGCTTCTGTGCGATCTGTGAGTGTCTCCCACGGGTGTTGGACGGCTTGATCGCTTAACCGAGTAGGGGAGTGAGGGAAAGTTTCATTTTCGGTGTCTGTTTGAGGCTGAGAGATTGTGAGAGACTGAGGGAAAACCGTGAAAAACAGTTTCGGGTCTTTGGGGGGAAATTTCCGAATTCAATTCCTACGAGTTTTGGGACCAATCTAGGCACCGTGGAAGCCTTCTGGGAGTGACAGAAACTTGTGCGAGCAGTCTTTGAAACGGGTTGATCGTGGTGTGCCCAGGAACCCAAGTTCCAGTTCTGAGAAAAACCGATTTGGAGGGAAAATCCTAGTTCAACTTCCACGGCCTTTTGGACGAAACCAATCACTGAGTGAGCTTTCTGGGAACATTTGGAACCTGTCCACATCGAAATCGACGACAACCAGCCACGGAGGAGCTGGGACGGTGACCGCCGTGTGCAGAGGAAATCACAGCGTTTGGACGACTACTTCCAGGTGACATTTCGTTCAATTGAAGGTTCTATTTTGTTAGTCTAAGTCTTAGTATGCTTCTGTATGAATTAATTGGACAATGGTGATAGTTTGGAGGTGTTCTGAGGTTGGACCCGTGTAGCTATTCAGGTTTGGATAGGATGGTTGAAGGCTTGTCGAGTTGATTAGTGGACTGAGAACTGTAATTAAATGACTTTAGAACATGTTAGAATCAAGAAGGAAAGAAATTAAGTAGAAATAGACGACTAATTAATCGGGTCACCCCGCGGGTCGCAGACCCAAATTACAGTAAATCGGGCAAGGATGGTGACACTGTAGCAGTGACACTGTAGCAGCACGTGATTTTCACGCGCAGCCACTTTGGGCGGCGCGTGAGGGCGCGTTGAGCACTATCTCGGATCACGGTCAACATGACTTTTAATCCTTTCATCATTTTGGACATTTTCTGTGAAATAACTATGTTGATCTGAGATAGTGAGGATGGTCAGTTTAGGGCCGGATGTCTCGGGAAGCGTGTTGGCCGGCTTTCCCGAACCGGTTTCTGTTTCGGACTTTTTGAGGGTATTTTAAGGACCTTTAATGACACTTGTGTGTGATTGGAAATGACAGGGAACTTACGTTAATTCCGGAGACAAGTTCGTACGCGCGTTATTCGCAGCGGGAACGTACTGTGAGTGGGCCCGTTTTTATTAACTCTTGCATGCATAACCGTTTTCATTTCCGTATATCTAAATGTGTGCGTGATTCATTAATGGATTTTGATTATCTCGATTTATGCGGCTGTGACACGTTTTACGGTGTTGGGCTGAGGCCTGTTTTACGGAAAATGAATACTGTTTTATATTGTATATATCTAGTTACATATACTTGTGGATACGATGACTATCTTGGGTACTGCACTGTATAATCCACCGCTTGATACTGTCTCCTCCGGATGTGGTACCCCGGAGTGGTCACGGTGCATTGCCTGCGAGGGGTCATGCTACGGAGGTGCCGGACCGTAGGATGACTCAGGAGCAGGATTGCTATTATTGGACGTCTGGGACGTCGAGCGTCTGGGACGCTAGGCATCTGGGATGCCATAACCGAAATGGGTTCGGAGATTGGACTCGGGATTTGAGACCCCGGGTGGCACGCGTAGCCTTGGGACTGTGACCACTATTAGACGTCAGGGACGTCAGACATCTGGGATGTCAATATCGGTTGTGTATGGTGCAGTAGCTGGGTTTATATTACATTTCTGGCTTAATATGATGTTGTGATATATTACACGTATTTATGGTTTTTAAATACTGATGCATGCATGCTTTGGAAAACGGAGGGGTAAAGTATGTATTTTCCTTATTATACTGTTTTTACAAACCTGAGTTTCGGCCCACTCACCTTTCATGTTTTGATAACCCCCCTCCAGGTCGTATTGCTGAGGTTGGTGAGGACCCCGAGGCTGAGGCATAGATGTTGCACTGCGCACCTGAACCCCTGTCGGGTCGGATCACCCGCAGGATTTTCCTTTCTAGTGTCGTGCTCGGATTTGTATTTTAAATTGTATCCCTTGTCTGACATCTGTTAAATTTGGACTATGTATGACTTTTAATTCAGACATTTATGCATTTAAGTTTTAAGGCTAAAATCGGGATTTTCGGTTCGGGTGTCAGACGGGAGCAGGGCACGTCCCCTCGTGGTCCCCGGGGGATCGGGGCGGGTCCCTGTCACATTGGCTTTTCCCGGGTGGTACTCAATCGTGCAATCATAATCCTTAATTAGCTCTAGCCACCGTCGCTGCCTCACATTTAACTCCTTCTGAGTGAACAAGTACTTCAGGCTTTTGTGATCCGTGAACATTCTGCAAGTCGCACCATACAGGTGATGTCTCCAAATTTTTAACGCATGCACGACAGCAGCTAACTCCAAGTCATGCGTCGGATAATTGCGCTCATGCGGTTTCAACTGGCGCGAAGCATAGGCGATCACTTTCCCATGCTGCATTAGTACACATCCCAAACCCTGTAAGGATGCATCACTGTACACCTCAAACTCCCCACTATCGTCTGGAAGGGTCAGTATGGGAGCAGATGTCAACCTTTCCTTTAGCTCCCGAAAACTACGCTCACAATCGTCATCCCACTCAAACTTGACTCCCTTCCGCGTCAGTCGTGTCAACGAGGCAGCAATGGTAGAGAAACCCTCTACGAACCTCCTGTAATAGCCAGCTAAACCCAAGAAACTTCTGACTTCAGTGACAGTCCTCGGTCGTTCCCACTTCGCCACTGCCTCAATTTTCTGAGAATCCACACTGATCCCGTCAGTTGAGATCACATGCCCCAAGAAACTCACGCTCGTCAACCAAAACCGACATTTGCTGAGCTTCGCATACAACTGGTTTTCCCTCAAGGTACCTAGCACCATCCTTAAGTGCTCCTCGTGCGCTTCCGCACTCCTCGAGTAGACCAGGATATCGTCGATGAACACGATGACAAAGTGATCCAAGTAAGGCTGCAACACTCGGTTCATCAGATCCATAAACGCTGCAGGTGCGTTGGTCAAACCAAACGGCATCACAAGGAACTCATAATGACCATATCGGGTCCTAAAGGCTGTCTTGGGTACATCCTCACCCTTAACCCGCAACTGATGATACCCAGAACGTAGATCAATTTTGGAGAAGCACTGCGCTCCTCGCAGTTGATCAAACAAATCATCGATCCGAGGCAACGGGTATTTGTTCCTAACTGTTACTTTATTCAGTTGCCTGTAATCGATGCAGAGTCTCAAACTCCCATCCTTTTTCTTCACAAACAACACCGGGGCTCCCCAGGGGGATACACTCGGTCGAATAAATCCCATCTCAAGTAATTCTTGTAACTGCGCCTTCAGTTCTTTCAACTCAGCTGGCGCCATACGATACGGAGTCTGAGAGATAGGTTGCGTACCTGGAACCAGATCAATATTGAACTCAACATCTCGATGCGGTGGCAATCCCGGTAGATCCTCCGGAAAGACATCCGGGAACTCCCGTACAATCGGTATATCCTCCACCCTCAATGGTGCAGCTCGTGAGTCCAACACTTGGGCTAAGTATCCCTGGCACCCCTTCCTCAACAACTTACTTGCCTTCAGGGCAGAAATCACTCCGACAGGAGTGGCTCGCTGAATTCCCTGAAAAGTGGTTTCCGGTAACCCCGGGCTCCGAAAAGTAACCTTCTTATCGACACATTCGATAGAAGCATGATGGAGCGTCAGCCAGTCCATCCGCAAAATGACATCAAAGTCGTGCAAGTCCAAGAGTATCAAATCTGCCATCAGACCAACATCACCTAGCATTACGGGACACTCCCGCAACACTTGATTTACCACAAATACATCCCCCGTGGGTGTGCTCACACCCAAGTCACAGTCTAAGGCGGACACCTCTCTACCCGCCAACAACTCACAGTCCCGTGAAATAAATGAATGAGTAGCTCCGGGATCAATTAAAGCACAAACATCATGCCCAAAGATCGTGAGTGTACCTGTCACAACACCAGGCGCTGCCCTGGCCTCCTGCTGCGTAACAGCAAAAACTCGGGCCTGTGGTCCAGCTGCTCGCCCACGGCCCCGGCCCCTCTGTCCATTAGCCGCTCCAGTACCACCTCCTCGAGTGCTCCCAGTCCCAGAAACTGCAGCTGTGCTCCGTCCCTGCTCTGCTCCACCCCGACCTGCGCCACCACCCTGTGGCAAAGATGGACAGTCCCTCCGATAGTGGCCCCGCTCGCCACAGAAGAAACAGATAACACTGGAAGCATCTCGAACGAAACCACCACCCTGCCGTCCCGTGGAAGCAACAGAAGTCGCGCTCGCCTGCAGAGCAGTCTGTGCCCTAGGCGCTCGGAACCCTGATAGTTACCAGGCCTGCCATAACGATCATTGCCTGCGGATGAGGCTCCATTATAACGTCCCTTCTTCGGGGCCCTCTGACCATATGATCCAGGATATGAACGCTCGCGACGTTGTCCACCACCAGAATACTGTGGACGTGTCGGGAGACTAGCCTCAACCCGCACCGCAGCATCAGACAACTCCCTGAGAGTAGCAAAAGCTCCGGCCGTCACAATGGCCCGTATCTCACCCCGTAGGCCAAGCTCAAACCTACGACATTTCTCAGCCTCGGTAGATACAAAGGTAGGCGCAAAACGAGCTAGCATCTGAAATTTCTGCTCATACTCAGCTACGAACATGCTCCCCTGCTGGAGCTGCAGAAACTCCGTCTCCCTAGCATCACGGAAAGAACGGGGATAATGCTGATCCAGAAACCGTTCACGAAAGGTCTCCCAAGTCACTGTACGGGCATCCCAACCCGACAACTCCAGAGTGTACCACCACTCATAAGCAGATCCATCAAGTAAAAATGTGGCCAACACCACACGCTCCTCATGAGGACAGTGCATCACAGTGAAAATCCGCTCAATCCGAGAAATCCAACGGTGAGCATCCTCGGGATCCGCTCCACCACTAAACACCGTAGCCCCAAGACGCTGGGCTCGCTCGATCGAAGTGCTCTGGGCATCGCCATCAGGTCGTGGAGGGGGTTCGCGTCGCGGAGGCATGATCGGTCGTCCTTCTCTCTGAAAGAGGCATAAGTTAGTACAATAATCAAGGCACACCCGAGTGCCGGACACGAATCGTAAACCTAGGCTCTGATACCAATTGACAGGACCCACCCCGATTATCGCCTCGATAATCGGAAAGCATCCTGCTCCCGTCTGACAATCGAACCCAAAAGACCGGAAAACTAATTAATATTACAACACACCCATTGTCAGACCAGGGAGATTAAACAAATACATCCGACCGGACGTCAAGTCCACAGTTTCACAGAGCAATATTACAAAACAAGTTAAAGAAACAAGTCCTACTCTGTGAACTAACTACTCCGCAACGGAAAACTTTATGCCTCCGCCTCTGCCTCGGCGCTTGCCCCCACGCTTGTACCACGACCTGGAGGGAATTTAAAACAACAAAGTGTGAGTGGACCGAAACATAAGTTTTACAGAAACAGTTTTTTTTTTTCGAAATCGGGTTCGCCCTCCAGTTTTGTAACACGCATGCATAACCAAATATTCAAAATTTGCATATTAAACTTTTGAAAACTCTTTTTCCGAAACACATGGAAAACGTTATAAAGGATCGTCATAACTCGTGTAAAACCATTTAATAATGCCAGGTTCCAGAAACCGTCATTTTGAAACATTATTTGCACAAATCAAGTAAAACGTAAATCAATAATCACAATTATGCCGTTGGATCCATCCGAGTCTTTAAACTCAACATTAGGCCTTCCCGGGATATCAACGAGTCTTTAAACTCAAAACATGATTAATAGGCCTCGGGGGTATCATAATAATCGAGTCTTTAAACTCACGAGTCTTTAAACTCAATTCGGGTCTTTAAACCCAATTTTCGGGCCCGCCCCGTCATCAACATACCGGGTCTTTAAACCCAAAACCAGATCCAACCATTAACCGGGTCTTTTAACCCAAAACCGTTTTTAAACACAAATAACCAGGATTCATCACAAACCGTCTTCCAACATTATTCCGAAAACATTTCTCATCATAACAGGACTTATGTCCGAATTCACATGCAAATTCCAACACATGCAATTCCCAAAATTTACTTCACATTGTGATCAAACATCATAAATCCGAAACATGCATATTCATATCCAGGTACTTCATCAAGATCATCACGCATGCAATAGCAAAAACCGTAATCTCGAAATGCATGAAATACGATAAATATCTCGAAAAACGTGGAAACATGTAAAACCGATATATCATATCACCATCATAAAATCATAGGTAAAACCATGAGATAAATAAGCAAAATAGTCATGCATGTCCAATTTAGAAATCAAAAGGTCCACTCACGGTTTTAGGACGCGTCAATCGCGTCCCGCGTGCTCCTCCGTAGCTTCGGAAGTGTCCGGGCCTGTAAAAACGTACAAGAGGGTTACAAACAGCCTCAAATAGCTCGTATAATTTTTCCCTAATTTCCCCGGATTTTTCGGCGAAAATAAACTTAAAGACTTAATCTTCCGGACTCCCGAAATTATCCCGAATGACTCCCGAACAACTCGAATCCTAAAGGTAAAATGTTAATTGGATTGAAAGGAACAATTTCCATGTTGACCGTGATCAGAGATGACATCGCACGCGCCGTCACGCGCCGCCCAAAGTGGCTGCGCGTGAAGGCCACGCGCCATGCTACAATGTCATCGTTCTTACCCGGATAGACTGATAAACGGGTCTATTACCCGCGACTCGACCCGACCAGTTCAAGCCCAATTCTCAATCAATTCCTCTCATTTTTGATCCTATTATCTTCTCTAATACATAAATTTTAGGTATGTATTGATGATTAACCTCGACTGTCCCTAAATCGATGCAATCCAGACTCGAACAGACGAACGGGTCGTCACTCAGAACTCACCCAACCCAGTGCCACAATCAAATTAGCTTCACCAGCAGCTTAAGGGAACCCAGACGAACCAAAACATCCAACCAATTAACCTCAAACTAACCTGGAAGTCGTCGTCCTCAACACTGCGTTTTTCCAGAAACTGGAACTTGAGTCCCTGAGCAAACCTTGATCAATCCTCCTCAATTCTTGCACGGTTGCGTTAGCAAGGATCCCAGAAGACTAATTCCACCCTCAGTTTGGTTCAACTCGCCTCAAAACCCAACCTTTGAATTTCCCTCCATTTCTGCATTTTTCTCTTCCCCGTCTCAGAACCTCGCTCAACTCTCTCTCAGACTGCCCAAATGATCGAAATGAGTTCCCCGACTCAGTGACACTCAGCTAAACCCCTCAGAATGGAAGACAGCCCGTGGGAATCCACTGAACCTCTCTGGAAACTGTTTCCCGCACACAGAGCCCACGACCATTTTTAAAACTCCCCGTGCACTGAAGCTCTGCACAGTCACGATGGGGTGCTTCCAATGCCTCAATTTCCATAAACAAAGTGTCTGATCCCTCCACCAAACCTTAAACAATTGCACGCTCAACCCACGGCCGCAAACTCTGTTTTTCCACGGTGGTGAACAGTACCCCGTGTGAAAAGACTAAAATGCCCTCAGGGCAAAAATTACCAAAATGCCCTCCAACTTCCGTGACCCGTAACTCGGTCATCCGACGTCCGTTTCGCGCGTGCCGCCTGTCGTTGTACTCAGGGCGTCGAGACGAACTTAACGGTCTTTGAATCATATGGATATCAATTGTCAAACAAAAAGTCAACTTTTTCCCATATAACGTCCAAATTACGATAATGCCCCTGAACTTCCGAACATCATAACTTTCACCATGTTCGTCCGAATCGAACGTGCCACCTGTCTATGAACTCGTGACGTCCCGAACTACGTCACGGTCATCGCTCAACGTCCGTTCGACCTCCCAATCAAAAAGTCAGTAAATTGACCATACGAATCACAAGGGTAAAAACGTCATTTTATTCAATATTTTATAATATTACATTTCCAGAACGTCCGGGGCGTTACATCCAACCTGTAAATCAAAAAATTCAATTTTTGACACACTATTCATAAGGGAAAAATCGTCCTTTTATACAAATCTTTTTCAAAATTACATTTATACCCTTCCTGAAGGTACGGGTTGTTACATCACGCGCCTGCACACAGAACAATGTTCATCGTCGTCTTCGATGGGTCGACCGGTCTGAACCGGCGTTCTCGGTTCTTCGCCTTCCTGCAACTGTTTTCCTTCCTTCCAAGCCCAAAAGCTTTGTCCCGTCCTAAGCAATCTGTTCCCCTCAACCAAACACAACAACATCGCCTCTAACCCGTCGTCCCTAGCTCGAACCCGTGACCAACAAAAACCCCTGTTCTTCAATCCGACCACCCGTGCCACCCCCCATCACGGCTTCGACACCAAAAGGTTCCTAGGGACCTAAGGAATCGATTAGAACCTACCAGATACCTCGACTCAGCCCCTAACTTCACGACTTCTAGTTTGAACTAAAATAGAAAAACAGAGCAATTAGAGGGAATCCAAAAATTACCTGTTCTCCGACCACCACCGTGAGCTCTGCCGTGCCTACGCGACTCCCCAAGTCCTCCTACGTCCTCTGAACACCACCAGCCACCACAAGTGATCAAGCACGGCAGCGCCACCACCAACTCCCTCTCTGTTCTTCTGAGAACTCACCCCTTGCACACCAAGGTTTCCTCACACGAGCTGCCCTCACAACTCACTCACCAACTCTCACTCAGTTTCTAGTCACTCACTCAATCACCAGGACACACAAACACACACGGCCAACGATCAATTTTTTCTCAATCCCAGTCTCTGTTTCTCCCTCTTCGAACACACTAACACACACGGCTCACCCATTTTAATTTCACCGTGCACAACACTAGAACCCACTAGACATAGGGCACGTGTCACAATCCCATGGTTCCAATTCAAAATATCCAATTGCACCTGTACACTTGTCCTCATCCTATTTGCACAATTCCCATAGCACCAAAAGACCAAAATGCCCCTGTGAGCTAAAATTACCATTTTGCCCTTCGTCTTTCTAGACCCGTACCTTGCCCGTCCAATGTCCGATGAAGGCAGGCCACCTGTCGTTGAACTCAGGACGACGAGATCTACCTAACGGTCCTCGGTCTATGTGTCAAATCTTGTCACACGAAAAATCAACTTTTCCCCCTTCGTTTACCCAAATTACGGTAATGCCCTCAACCTTCCGAAAATCATAACTTCCTCCTCGGATGTCGTAATCGGGCGTGCCACCTGTCTACAGACTCGTGACGTCCTGAACTACGTCACGGTCATTGGTCAAAGCCCAATTGACCACCCAAACTAAAAGTCAACATTTTTGCCCAAACTAGGGGCAAAATCGTCATTCTACGCCCAAAGTCCAACTGTAACCAACTAACCACCGATTACGCTCACTAATCCGTCACTAATCACTTTACTAATCCCGACTTCCGGGACGGGTCGTTACAGTTTCTCCCATTATTCTCCCTTTCTCTTTCATTGATTCCTTTCTGTTTTTCCCTCTTTCTCTTTCCGTTCTTCTTTCCTCTTTCTTCCACATCATTTCTTGTCTTTCCTCTCATCCATGGTGGTGGCCATCCATGATTTGTTATCCTTCGGCCATCACCACCTGAATACTCCCCCCTCACAACAAGCACACACAGCTATATATAACCTACTAAGTTGGTGGAGATTTAAAGAGAGAGGTCCAGACTTTTCTGGACAAGTGTTACCATCCAAGGATATTTTCTAAGCAAAATGACCAAAATACCCTCCAAGTAAAAATTATCAAAATACCCTTAAGAGTTTTTTTTTACCCAAATCAACTTTATACAATCTCTAATTACGGCGTACCACCTGTCTACGAACTCAGGATCCCGACATGTTCATAACGGTCTTCTCGGAATTCTCAAAAGAGGTCCAGAGCAAAAGGTCAACTATTTGACTTTTGGGTAAAAAATTAACACTTTGACTTTTAGGGACAAAATTATCATTTTTCATTTCCTCGAATATCCGGAGTGTTACAAATACCCTCTAAATGTTTAGTTAGAGTCTCGATTTCGTCCCTCATGATTGACTACTACACTATGCAGTATTAAATCCTTCTAAATGTTTAGTTGGAGCCTCCCACATCCGACATTTTTTTATTTAGCAAATTGTCTTATACATATATCATCATTGAAACGATTTATCTTCTAAATCATCATTCAACATTGTTTAGTTATATATATATATATATGTATAAAACAAATCGACGGTTGTTTGTAACTATTAAGCTCCGCAGAATAAACTGTTCATTTAGTTCATATATATGAAAAATGAAGAAAAACACACACAAATTCGGTTAATTTTTTTTTCTATAAATGAACTTAAAATGATGTAATATGTAACGACCCGTCCCGAATTATCGGAATTAATTAAGAATTAATGACGGATTAGCGAGACTAATTGGGGATTAGACGAGGATTAGCGGACGAACAAGGCGAAATGATGAGTTTGCCCCTAAAATGGGCGAAATGTTGACTTTTTGTTCAGGTGGTCAAATGGACTTTGGACGATGACTGTGACGTAGTTCAGGACATCACGAGTTCATAGACAGGTGGCACGCCCGATTGCGACGTTCGAGGAAGAAGTTATTATTTTCGGAAGTTCGAGGGCATTTCGGTAATTTGGTTAAAAGAGAGCACATAGTTGAATTTTGACCTGGGAGGTCCGATGGCCAAGAGCTGAGGACCGTTATGTAGATCAGAACGATACGAATCCGTAGACAGGCGGCATGTCGAATTTGAATGTTCGACGAAGAAGTTACGGTTCACGGAAGTTGGAAAGTACTATTGCACGAAATTCGAGACGAATGCTTTTTGGAATTAAGTGGGGCCCAGATATTTGTCATTGGACCAATGGATGAGTGACAAGTGTCACCCATCCATTGGCCATCCCTTTCCATTCATGCACATCCCATTCCTCTTCATCGATCATTTTTTTCATCCAAGCAACCCGATCTCACCTGATTACCTTCATCCCCATCCAAACCCAATCTCCCTTATGACCATGATTGAGACCAAGGGAAGGAGGAGAGGACAAGAAGATGGTGGTGGCCAGCCAGTATGGCGCCGACGTGAACGGTTGAGACCAAACCCGAGCAAGATTTCACGGTAAGGCCTAATTTCCATTTTAATTCGTTTTTTACGTTATGGTTGATTTTGGGTGATTATGATATGATTAGTAAGTTTTTAGGAAGGTTTTAAGATGAATTTGGATGGTGGTTAGTGGCTGAGAAGCCGTGGGGAGGTTTTTTAAAAACTGGACCGTGAGGAAGGAATCAAACCGTTAGGTTTTATACGTTTTCTCTTAGATTTCTTGATTGGAATGGATTGGAAATGAGAAAATAGGAATATTGGGATTGGATTGGATTAGCGACTAATCACGATTAGTAAGGCTAATCGGTGATTAGTTAGGCGAAATCGGACGAACGATGCAAAATGACCGTTCTGCCCCTGATGGTGGCAAAATGTTGACTTTTCATTCCGGCGATCAAATGGACTTTGACTGATGACCGTGATGTAGTTCGTGACGTCACGAGTTCATAGACAGGTGGCACGTTCAATTCCGACGTTCGAGGAGGAAGTTATGACGTTCGGAAGCCCAAGGGAATTTTGGTAATTTGGGTGAATAGGAGGTCAAATGTTGACTTTTTGACCGGGAGGTCCAATGGCCGAGGGCCAAAGACGGTTACGTAGATAAGGACGATATGAATTCGTAGACAGGTGGCACGTCGAATTCGGACGTTCGACGGCGAAGTTACGGTTCACGGAAGTTCAAGTGCATTATTGCACGAATTACGAAACGAGTTAACTTTTGGACTTTAGTGAGGCCCAGATATTTAAGGGAGGCCCAATGGATGAGTGACAAGTGTCACCCATCCACATGCCACCTATATTGATTCATGCACCGTGTAAACCATTCCATTTTCTCCATTTCAAACACACACAAAAACACAACCCGATCTCACCCATTTTCCTCCCATCCGTGCAACCCAAAACCCATCCTCTCTTCACCCATGACCAGGCAGAGGACCAGGGAGACTGAGGAGGTTGCTGGGCAGCCAGAACCGCCGTCCATGGCGGCGAGAGGAGGAGGAACCCGTGAGGTTCACGGTTAGTCCATTTTGACCCATTTTTCCATTTTTGTTGTTATGGTTGGTTTTTAATGGTTTTAATGAGTCCATTAGGTTGCTAGGGACATGTTAGGAAGGTTTAAGGAAGCTTGGGATGTCTGGGCAGCCATGGGTGCAGTTTTGGAAACTTGAACCGTTTGGTTCAAAATCGAAACATAGGATTTAGACGTTTTCGGTTGCGTTTAAGGATTGGAATGGATAGAAAACATCAAAATAGGATGAAAGGAACCAAAAAGGAAGAACTAGGATGAAAAATGGGGTGTCTAGGGCTGTGAACCGGTCACGCCCGTCCAGTTGGACCGGCCAAACCAGGTGAACCGGCCATGAACAGTAAAACCGGTCTGCTGGAGGTTAGTGCCGATGAACAGTATTTTCGACCTTCTAGGGGCTCGTGAGGACGCGTGGGCCATAATTTGGGAAAGTGTACAACACGAGAAATCTTATATTCGATGTAACGAAGATTATGGGACTGGTCTCGCATCAATCGGACATTGTTTCGATATTTTTCGGGGTGTCGGAAGGTTTAGGGTCGGTTTAAAAATAGTTAAAAGTTCGAAAAAATTACAGGGCTTTTATGGGAGGTCAATTAAGTAGTTATTAACCTTCTATTAAAATTTGGACAGGTTTGAGAGTCCCGGTAATGGTGATCGGCTCGGGGAGCCGAATGGCACACAAATCGAGGCGGCGGCTCGGACGGTCTGTGAGTGGACCTTGTTTTCTAAATTGGTGCATGCATAAATGTTTATTATATGTTTTAAATACTTGTTTGTGATGCCATGAGTGCATTTGGATGTGTAGTTACGTATAGGCACGTATTTCGAGGTTTCGGCCCTATACAGTTCCTATACGGGGTTGTATGTCTTTATTGGTCTAAATGAAATGGTTTTGGATTTCTAAATGGATTATGAATATGATTTATGGTGCATGACGGCTTATGGGGGCCGGGCATGAATCCTTGAAAGGTTTCAAGAATGATTTCAAAAGGTTTTTCATATTCCATCCTTTATATATGATTGTCTCCTCCGGGGAGGGTCGTTGGCCTGGGTGGACCCCGGAGTAGTCACGGAGCACTGACTGAGTGGAGTCGCCCCCCAGTTGGGTTCCTTACTCTCAGGATGGGCATGGTTCGTTACCTCCAGGGAGGGTCATAGATCTACGAACTTTGACCTGGGTTGACCCTGGAGAGACTTGGGTTTGAGACCCCGGTTAGCACACGTGTAGCTCTATTTCACCGTGACAGGTTCTGGATATGAATATAATGGATAAACATGAT
Organism: Prinsepia uniflora; assembly: GCA_032719365.1. Taxonomy (NCBI): domain Eukaryota; kingdom Viridiplantae; phylum Streptophyta; class Magnoliopsida; order Rosales; family Rosaceae; genus Prinsepia; species Prinsepia uniflora. Next base: position 8,329,872 of record CM064867.1, on the reverse strand, counting down.
TTCAATGGGTTTGGAAAATTGTGTTTATAATGATAAATGGATTTGGGCTGAGATCCCACATATGTTTACTATGTTCTGGTTTTCTGTAAATTGGTTTTGGGCAGGAGCCCGTGTGACTTGTATTTATGGAACTTGGGGTTGTGACCCTATTTATGGATGTTTTAACATATATGATTGGATAAATGGTTTTACTATGCATGCATGCTTTTTAGTGGAGGGCATAAAGGTCTTTGATGAAATGTTTTTATAAATTCTTTATTTTTGTCCACTCACAGTCTTTCTGTTTTAAATACCCTTCAGGTTGGATACGGTGTGGACTGTAGCAGAGATCAAGATATCACATACCTCCTCCGGATCCTGGCGTACTCTGATAGCCCGGGAGGGCAAAGGTCGGAAATATCCCTTGTCTGACACTTCGTGTCAGACTGGAGCAGGGTCATCCCGCACTAATCCTGGAGGGATTGGGATGGGTCCTGTCATTACGGGACTTTAGTGAGGGGTTATTTAAGTAGTTAATAACCTTCTTTTACGATTTGGACAGGTTTGGGAATCCCGGAGGCGACGATTGGCCCGTGAGACGCTTATGGCACGCGTATCGAGGCGCGACTTCGGACGGTCTGTGAGTGGACCTGTTTTATGAATTCGATGCATGCATAAATGTTTTATAATTGTTTTAATACATTTTTTGTGATGCCATGAATGCATTTGTTTGTGGTAGCCTAGGATTTACGTATTTGCACATATTTCGAGATTTCTGGTTTTATACAATGCTTATACGTGCTATGTTTTCAATGAGAGTTTAATGTATTAGTTTTGGATTTGGAAATATGAAATCGGGCACGAGACCCATTTGTTTGCAAACTCTCGGACTTGGAGTCCATTTGATTTGACGAGGAATCAGACCGAGGGTCCATTTGAGATTTACGATCGGACCGAGGGTCCCGTTGATTTATGATCCGGGCTTGAGGCCCATTTGGTTGTAATATCGGGCTGAAGGCCCAGTTGACTGTAGTATCGGGCTTGAGGCCCTATTGGTTGTGAAATCGAGCTTGAGGCTCCGTTGATTTATGGTAAGGTTTCGGGCTTGAGGCCCAATTAGCTGTGGTATCGGGCTTGAGGCCCTATTGATTGTAAAATCGGGCTTGAGTCCCAGTTCGATTTATGAAATGAGAATTCGGGCATGAGACCCTGTTGAACTGAGGATTTAGGCCAAGGCCTGTGAAATTGATTTGAATCAGATTCGAGGAATCCTATTGAGATGAATCGGGTATGAAACCCAGTTGAGAAATATTTTGAGAAAGAAAGAAAGTATTTGAAATGTATATGAACCCTCCATGTGATTATATGGTCTCCTCCAGACGTCGACCTAGAGAGTCCCGATCCACAGACCATAGTGGGTATCCGCATAGGGATCCTGTTCCAGGAGTGGGAGTTATGATTTATGATGTGGTCCCAGTCCAGATTCTGGAGAGATTTTTGGACTAGATCCGAAGATAGAGCTCGGACTAGATCCAGAGATTGAGCCTCCCAGATGAAAACTTCCTGGGAGAAGACTCGGATTGAGACCCCAAGTGGTGTGCACACTAGTATAGAGATGATATCGTGACACATATCGGGGGATGTGTTCCCTAGGGGCTGTGTGGCCCGAATTGGCATCTTCTCGAAAGTGTCGCGGATGGGTTATACGTATATTGATACGTATGTGATTTACATAAAGAGATTTGAGGCGAGATCCCATATTCGATGTTTTAGAAAATGATTTGGGGCGGAGACCCCGTATTGTATGTTTTAGTATTTCACTGAGAATGGTTTTGGGCTGAGTTCCCACATGTATTGTATTATGGTTTTAAGGTTGTGATTTCGGGTCGAGGACCTAAATGGATTTATGGTTCATGGCGGTTTATGGGAACCGGGCATGAACCCTTGAAAGGTTTTGAGCATATGTTTGACAAATGGTTTTATGAACGTTTTGGTAAACGGTTTTTGAATGCATGCATATGCTTTTAGTGAAGGATATAAATGTCTTTATGTGAAAATATTTGTAAATGAAATGTTTATTTTGTCCACTCACGACTTTTGATGGTTTAATGTGACAGGACCTGTCCCAACTGGACCTCGATAATTGTGCCCGGTCCTGCTCCCGTCTGACAAGTTGACTGAAATCCCGAAAGTACCCTTCAGCACCAATCATACCAGGGATAACTGCACTGATTTCTGCTCATGCCTCCGCCTTGTAATCCGCCCCGAGTATCGTGCCACGACCTAGAGGGTCATCAAAACAGAAAGGTGTGAGTGAACAAAAATATATTCGTTAAAACACATTTGAAAAGACATCTTTTACCCTCCAGTTTTACAAATCACGCATGCATAGGGAAAAACAGATGAAACACAATCACTGGCTTTTCAGCCAAACCATATAATAAGTCAAATTCCCGGCTCTTAGGCCAAACACATGAAACATACTCACCTGGCCCCACAGCCTAGAACTCGTACTCAATACCAGTACGCAACATCAAACAGTACTATGCACAAGGTCACAATCAATTACTCAATCAATCAATCCGCACGATTCACAAGTGCACAAACCATCATACGGTCACATCTGCACTACGCGTAGGCCAACATCCAGCCACACTCTCGGGATCAGACACATCTGGGCTCAACCCTCGGGCTCAGTCACATCTGGGCGAACACATCCCCAGGCCGAACACATCCCCAGCCTCAGACACATCCGAGTGGTACATCCAGGCTCAGTCGCATCCGAGAAGTTGGCTTACCATACTACTCACAATCATACCATCATATCCCCAAGCTCCGGCCGACTAGGTAATCCCCTAGGTCCGACCGTCTGGGGATTCACAGTCACAATCACAATCACAATGAAAACCATCCGGGATCTTATCCCAAAACATGTCAATCAAGTCCATGACCCAATCCAAGTCAAATCATTACCAACCGGGACTCAAGCCCAAATATCCTTTACACGTAAATCCGTAAAATCATATAGAAAACATTATAATAATCCAGAAATCATTCTTAACTCATTAATTCATCAAAATATCCATTTTGAAATAATTTTAACTCCTGGCCTAGCCCAAAATATCATTTGCACACTTCCTCGAAAAACGTGCCTGAAAGACCGATTAAAATATTCATTAAATCACACATAAGCATGTCACATCATCAAGACATCATTGCAAGCCAAATCATTGCAATCATTCATGTAAAACATTTAACTATGCATGCATATCAAGTTATAAAACAAACGTCCACTCACACACCGTCCGGTTGCTCGTTTCCCGCACTACACGCGTTTCCGTAATTTCCGACACTTGTCAGGAATCTCGAATCCTGTCCACACTCATTATGTAGGGTTACTAACAAGTCACTTTACATCATATAATTTTCCCATAATTTTTTGGGAATTTAATATTAATTAAATACGTAACGTAAATCTTTGGACCCTCGAAACAATATCGAAACGGTGTCCGATTGACTCGAAACCAAAACCAAAATGTTCATTACACTGTATAGAGTAAAAATCCTGTTGGACACTTTCCCAGAAAAGCCACCACGCGCCCTCACGTGCCGTGCTACAGTAACCGTGAACAATTCCCTTCCTTACCCGTTTCTCTGATAAACGGAGCCTACGACCCGCGATCAGACCCGGTTCGTTCTCTACTAATTCTGACTCAATTTTATCGTTTCTTTCTCTTATTACCATCTATTCCATGTTTATAATCGATCTGTGGCTTCAATTTCATAATTTAAACCCTAGAATCTCTTTACTTAAGATGAACATCCGACGGGTCTGAAATCGGGTTCCACCCAATTTCATACTGTTTAGTTCAATTGATTGCATAGGAAGCATTCTATAGTCATTCTAAGCATCAATTCAATGCCAATTGCAAGAACCCTTACCTCAAGGTATCTGAACTCAACCTCTAAAATTTGCAGACGTCGCGGGGTCTGTTCCTGATCAATTCATCGCCAATTTCTTGCCCAATCAATTTGGTTCACTTCGTTGAGCTCCCAGAAGATGAAATAGATCGTCAATTCCAATCGAAACCGTCTAAGAATTTAAATTCGATATTTATGAATTTAGGTGGATTTTCGGGTATTTTCCGTACAATTCAACAATGGTTTTCTTCGTTTTCTTTCATCTTTTTCTCACACAATTCACACTTCTATTCACTCTCCATTCATCAAAATCACTCAATCTTGGACGAATTCGAATACACAAGGGGCGGTTTTGGTTGTTCTCTGTTTTCCTGTTCAATGAACAGTACCTAAGCTAATTATATGTTTTAAATGAGTTAATTAAGCCTAATGGCAATCACATGCCACTAATCTTCACCTAAACATACATCCTTAGCCACTTTAGCTGAATCAGCATTTGATTCACATGATAATCATCATCTTCACCGTCCTACTTAATTTTACCATTTTACCCTTGTTAAAACAAATTACCATATTGCGCCTGAACTTTCCAGACCCATAACTTTTTCGTTCGGACTCCGATTGACGCATGCCGCCTGTCTATGAACTCGTGACGTCCCGAGCTACGTCACGGTCATCGGTCAAAGTCCGTTTGACTGCTCAAATTAAAAGTCAACTTTTCGCCCGATTCTAGGGGCAAAATCGTCATTTTCCTTCAAAAATTCCAAATTTTTTCCTTTTTAAATTTCTGGGTCATTACAACCTTCCCCCCTTAAGGAATTTCGCCCCCGAAATTCAAACAACCTCGCCAACAACAACCATGGAGACTCAAGTCACAGCCAATTCTATATCTCGGGTTCCCACGTGAACCCTCACTCGTTATGCTTTCCCGGCTCATCCGGAGCCCTCATAGTACATCATGACTCATGTCGAGTCCTAAACCAACTCTCGACTCCGGTTGAGTCCCAATTCAATGTCGCGACTCCTCTCGAGTCCAAAATCAACATGTACTAACATCAATGCCACTATTGGCATATCCGGTCACCTAGCTCACGTCTCTAGGCGAACCACATCCTATTCAGGATCTAGCAAAACACACTAACTCAAGTCTGAACTCCCCCTGAGTCCCATTTGATATCTAATATCCGAAAATCACATCTCCGACCCCCTATCCTCGGGTCAAGTTTCTCTTGGGCCTACCATGCCCATCTATAGATCATCTCGTTATTATAAACAACCATTCGGACCAACACAAGTCCGACACAACCAGATCACATGATACCATATCCTCATCAAAATCAACCATCCGAAGCAAATACAAGTCTGACATAAGCAAAACATATAATATAATATAACAACACGAGTATATATCACAAAATATTTACAAGGCATCGCGAAATCATATAACATTACATTTATTCCCAACTACGCTTAAGTCGATAGGGACAGTTCCTTCGCAAATGCCCAAATTCCCTACAACAGTGACAGAGGGCAGTACTAAGGCGATTTGCTCTACCATGTTGTTTACTCATTGACTGGGTTAAAGACCTATTTGATTGAACCACTGCCTGGGGTCGCGATACAAGGGAATGAAGACTAACTCTCTTTGATGTTTCCTGACTTACTGGTTCAGTAACGTGACGCTCTCGACGTCGTCCAGAACTCAAAGATTGTTCTTGCACAGGTAGACTAGCCTCCACTCGGATAGCAGCATTAGATAATTCTCTCAAAGTGGAATACAAGCCTACGGTCACAGCGCTTCGTATTGCATTCCTCAATTCTTGCTCAAATCTCCGACACTTATCCTCCTCAGTTGTTACATACATAGGAGCAAAACTAGATAAGTGCAAGAATTTCTGTTCATAGTCGATCACTGACAGATTTCCCTGCTGCAATTGGAGGAATTCAACCTCTTTAGCATTCCGAAAGGAGCGGGGGTAAAACTGATCCAAAAATCGCTCCCGGAATGTTTCCCATGCCAAGGTATGAACATCCCATCCAGTCAATTGTAACCCATGCCACCACCTATACGCAGCCATCCAAAAGAAAAGTGGCTAATAACACCATGTTCTTCGAGGGATACCTCATGACTTCAAAAATTCTTTCCAAACGAGTGATCCAATCATAGGCACCATCCGGGCCCGAATCACCGCGAAACACAGTGGCTCCCAACCGTTGAGCTCTCTCAATATATGGGTTTTCTCTAACCCAATCCTCGTCTCTCTTATCTTCAGGCCGTGCACGGGGCGCACGTCGCAGAGGCATGACGTAACAACAGAAATCAAGAACCAAATGCTCTGATACCAATTTGACAGGACCTGTCCCAACTGGACCTCGATAACTGTGCCCGGTCCTGCTCCCGTCTGACAAGTCGACTGAAATCCCGAAAGTACCCTTCAGCACCTGTCAGACCAGGGATAACTGCACTGATTTCTGCTCATGCCTCCGCCTTATAATCCGCCCCGAGTATCGTGCCACGGCCTGGAGGGTCATCAAAACAGAAAGGTGTGAGTGGACAAAAATATATTCGTTAAAACACATTTGAAAAGACATCCTTTACCCTCCAGTTTTACAAATCACACATGCATAGGAAAAACAGATGAAACACAATCACTGGCTTTTCAGCCAAACCATATAATAAGTCAAATTCCCGGCTCTCAGGCCAAACACATGAAACATAGTCACCTGGCCCCACAGACTAGAACTCGTACTCAATACCAGTACGCAACATCAAGCAGTACTATGCACAAGGTCACAATCAATTACTCAATCAATCAATCCGCACTATTCACACGTGCACAAACCATCATACGGTCACATCTGCACTACGCGTAGGCCAACATCCAGCCACACTCTCGGGATCAGACACATCTGGGCTCAACCCTCAGGCTCAGTCACATCTGGGCGAACACATCCCCAGGCTCAGACACATCCGAGTGGTACATCCATGCTCAGTCGTATCCGAGAAGTTGGCTTACCATACTACTCACAATCATACCATCATATCCCCAAGCTCCGACCGACTAGGTAATCCCTTAGGTCCGACCGTCTGGGCATTCACAATCACAATCACAATCACAATGAAAATCATCCGGGATCTTATCCCAAAACATGTCAATCAAGTCCATGACCCAATCCAAGTCAAATCATTACTAACCGGGACTCAAGCCCAAATATCCTTTACACGTAAATCCGTAAAATCATATAGAAAACATTATAATAATCCAGAAATCATTCTTAACTCATTAATTCATCAAAATATCCATTTTGAAATCATTTTAACTTCTGGCCTAGCCCAAAATATCATTTGCACATTTCCTCGAAAAATATGCCCGAAAGACCGATTAAAATATTCATTAAATCACACATAAGCATGTCACATCATCAAGACATCATTGCAAGCCAAATCATTGCAATCAATCATGTAAAACATTTAACTATGCATGCATATCAAGTTATAAAACAAACGTCCACTCACACACCGTCTGGTTGCTCGTTTCCCGCGCTGCACGCGTTTCCGTAATTTCCGACACTTGTCAGGAATCTCGAATCCTGTCCACAATCATTATGTAGGGTTACTAACAAGTCACTTTACATCATATAATTTTCCCATAATTTTTCGGGAATTTAATATTAATTAAATACGTAACGTAAATCTTTGGACCCTCGAAACAATATCGAAACGGTGTCCGATTGACTCGAAACCAAAACCAAAATGTTCGTTACACTGTATAGAGTAAAACACCTGTTGGACACTTTCCCAGAAAAGCCACCACGCGCCCTCACGCACCGTGCTACAGTAACCGTGAACAATTCCCTTCCTTACCCGTTTCTCTGATAAACGGAGCCTACGACCCGCGATCAGACCCGGTTCGTTCTCTACTAATTCTGACTCAATTTTATCGTTTCTTTCACTTATTACCATCTATTCCATGTTTATAATCGATATGTGGCTTCAATTTCATAATTTAAACCCTAGAATCTCTCGACTTAAGATGAACATCCGACGGGTCTGAAATCAGGTTCCACCCAATTTCATACTGTTTAGTTCAATTGATTGCATAGGAAGCATTCTATAGTCATTCTAAGCATCAATTCAATGCCAATTGCAAGAACCCTTACCTCAAGGTATCTGAACTCAACCTCCAAAATTTGCAGACGTCGCGGGGTCTGTTCCTTATCAATTCATCGCCAATTTCTTGCCCAATCAATTTGGTTCACTTCATTGAGCTCCCAGAAGATGAAATAGATCGTCAATTCCAATCGAAACCGTCTAAGAATTTAAATTTGATATTTATGAATTTAGGTGGATTTTCGGGTATTTTCCGTACAATTCAACAATGGTTTTCTTCGTTTTCTTTCATCTTTTTCTCACACAATTCACACTCTTTCTCTCTATTCACTCTCCATTCATCAAAAATACTCAATCTTGGACGAATTTGAATACACAAGGGGCGGTTTTGGTTGTTCTCTGTTTTCCTGTTCAATGAACAGTACCTAAGCTAATTATATGTTTTAAATGAGTTAATTAAGCCTAATGGCAATCACATGCCACTAATCTTCATCTAATGGTGACATATGTCACCTAAACATACATCCTTAGCCACTTTAGCTGAATCAGCATTTGATTCACATGATAATCATCATCTTCACCGTCCTACTTAAATTTACCATTTTACCCATGTTAAAACAAATTACCATATTGCCCCTGAACTTTCCAGACCCATAACTTTTTCGTTCGGACTCCGATTGACGCATGCTGCCTGTCTATGAACTCGTGACGTCCCGAGCTACGTCACGGTCATCGGTCAAAGTTCGTTTGACTGCTCAAATTAAAAGTCAACTTTTCGCCCGATTCCATGGGCAAAATCGTCATTTTCCTTCAAAATTTCCGAATTTTTTCCTTTTTAAATTTTCGGGTCATTACATAATGCCCTTCAGGTTGATAGCGGATGCGACTGTAGCAGAAATGAGACATCACACTCCTCCTCTTACGATCCTGGAGTACTCTGGAAGCCCGATGAGGACTAGAGACGGAATTTTCCCTAGTCTGACACTTCGTGTCAGACGGGATCAGTCGAGTCCCACATTAATCCCGAGAGATTTGGGACGGGTCATGACATAATAGGAGACGGTATGTTCCAAACATAATTTATACAGGAAATTTTTCTATGTGAAAAATATGGAACAAAAACGTTTCCTAAAAGGAGATGTAAGTATCATTCATCATATGTATAATCCTCATTCCCTAATGCCTAGTCCCTACAATCCCCATTCCCTAATTCCTATAATCCTCATCTCATGGTGAAGGGTTATCCAATGTTCTTTCTTCATTTAAATGATATTTATTAGTGGAATAATGTACGTGTCTTCACTAGCAAACAACACATAGCATATCAATGAAACAGTGAATCAAGAATGCCAAAAACACAAGAAACTTTTGAACCATATTGCAGTATATCTGCACTTGCATCTGCTAATCAAATCCCCATCATATCCCACGCATCAGATTTCGCAAGGCCGATTTAGTCCACAATTTCTTATACTATAGAGAATAGCTAGATAGAGACAATGGTATTTTTGAACTGCATACATGTATACATATTATCCGTGGCTTAATATTCAGCTGCTGCCGATGCATTTCATAGAAAGCTGAGCAACACTCAGTTGCCACCGCTACCACCACCAAACAAGTACCCAAGTGATGATCCGCCGCCGGGCACAGAATGAACCTTGGTAGATGGACGATCCTACATCTCGAACCACCATTTTCAAGACACTCAAAAAAATATTATAATCATGAATAAGAATAACCTTTTAGAAAAATAAAATAAAATAAAATAATAAATAGTTGTTATCGACCTGAACTTCATTCAAATTTTATCAATTGTTCATAAATTTCAACATTATGGCTAATACGTCGATCCTAATTTTACCCAAATGTTCAACGATTGTATTTCCGTCTTGAAGAATTCTGTCAAAGCATTCAAAAAATTGATGAAAGGAATATTGTTGTACATTTGAGTAAAGTTCAATAAAGACAACCTCTATAATTGAAGTTTAGAAACGGTGGATAAAATTTGGTAAAAATTCAAGGACTTTGATAACCATTTAACCTTTGAAAATATTATTAATGATTTGGTGACAACTTCTCGAATGAATCAATAGCCTAAGGAAATTTAGGGACTTTGCTATTCTTAAAATAACATAGACCGAAGAGGACATCTAGCGCTCACTTTGTGGCCCCCTAGGCAGCTTATAGCCCCTTACTTGGGCAATCCAATTTCTAATAGGCAGGGGCATGCCTGGAGAGGGATGGGCTAGGGGCAAACCCAGGGGTTATTTTGGCCTCTCCCTTAGCCTGGGTTAGGCTCCTAGCCCACAACCAACATACATATGCAACCAATAGCAAGTTGCCACGTGTCCTTTTTATAATTTTTTTTTTACAAAATTTAATGTTTTCTTCTATAAATGTTCAATATTTAATTATATGATAAAATAAAGATTTGTCGTTGTCATAATGTCTAATTTTTTTTAAACAAAATAAGATTTTTTTCATTATTGTATAAGATTTTTACATTATTATTATATTATATATAAAATTTAAGATTTTTATATTATTATCTTTAAAAAAATAATTACAAAAAAAAATTGAGTTCTTATCCCTTACCCCTCTCCCTATTAGAAACACAACAAATGGATTCTTGGTTAAAATGCCATGAACAGTGCTACTTAAGGGGCTAGACCTTGCCTCTAGCCCCCTTGTCCTTACTTCTACCAATAGACATGCTCTAAATCAAATGGGTTTTTGATCAAAAGTTCTTTTTACACCTCAACCACAATTTTTCTATAGAAGTTTCAGTTTTGCCTTTATATGCACATGGATTCTCTAAATTGTACATTCGAGGGAATTCAAAGCCCCAATAATCATGCATATATAGCATCTATATTTCTCAAACAAATTAATGCAAGTAGAGAGATAAAATGACATTTTTTCTTTTATAAGATAACAAGCAATTTATGTATCATCTCACTGTGTTATGGTAGGTAAACGACGGAGTTCGTACGTCTCAGCTCTCAAATTTTAAATTTCTCTTTGTAGGGTATGAAAGGAGCTTATAACTTGGTCTCGAACTAAACTTAAATCTTAAATGGTTAACTTAACACAATTATCAAACCCTAGAAATTTCAAAAATCGTTGTCAAAGACTGTTAAATAAATTTTGTACCTGTCAGTCACCTAAAAGTAAATGGCCCTCAAATCTATATCACTAATTAGTAGTCTTGCACAACAACATTATGTAACAAAAGCATATAGACAAAATAAAATATTTGTACCGTGATGAAGTTGCCGCAGTTTTGGCCCTCAGCGCGCTGGTAATTGTTTGTAGGCTTGCCGTAAATTCCTGCTGCCGTCTGCGGTGGTGTGCTGTTAGGGGCCGCCTCCATGGTCTTCACCGGCTTTTGTATAGGGGCTTTGGTTTTGTTAGCACTAGCAGTTTCTCCACCTCCAAATAAGTAGCCCAGAGAGCTTTGTCCACCACCACAGCTGACTCCACGCCCCATTTTTAATTTCCTTCTGTCTATTTTTCACCAAGAAATCCAAAACCCACAATTTTATTTCATGATTATATGGCAAACTTCATCTTGAGAATTCATCAAGAATAAGGACTCATTGAAAGAAAATGTGACAGTCTAAGCAATCACATAAAGATGATTCCTCTTTTGCATTGGGAATTGTAAAAATCAGAAATTAAGGAACAGCATTTCTTGACAAATTATGAGAGAATAATTCTATCAGATTCGTAAAATTCACAACAAAGAAAACCTTAAGAACCCCTTTTCTTTTTTCTTTTTAATAAAAGCCAGAAATGGATCTGAATAACATACTTGTTCTTGCTTCCTCTTGGGGCCAAAATTTTGGAGCCAAACTGCCAACTTCCAAAGCAACAGAGGTGCAAAGAGCAGATACCGCAAAAGATTTTGGGGAAAGAGACTGAGTCTGTTTACATCTTGTTATGTAGCCGAAGAGAGAGATGTCAATTTCTGAGCTGGCAAAATTAGATTGGTTGGAGTCCACATGCGACGTCAGTTGGGAATAATCATCTAGACAAAAGAATTGGTAGAACGGTCCAACGATGACGAGAAAGGGTGACTCACATTTTCGTGTCTTTTGTGTCTCTTCATGCAAAGGCTTTGGCGTGAGAGTTCAAACATGTTGATTGCTTTATGATCAATCAAAGAAACAGCATTTCTCTCATGTGATAAAAAATGCATTCATTCAAAAAAATTACCTCAAAAATACATATTTTTTTTCTGAACATCTCTCTCATCTTTCATAAAATGAACTCTAATATATAAAAAAAAAAAACTTAAATAGGTTTCTAATCCTATGTGCATTTACATGCTTACTTCCCATCCTAGCTAATAAAACTGCATAAATTGCTGATGATTTCCAGTGGCAATTCTATCATGCCAGCGGAGATTCAGAATAACGGGTGCCCTAGAAGCCGCCTAGCTGAAAAATGATGTTTTCTAAGAGGAAGAAATCTTTGAGATCTCCACCAATAACTTGTGCAGGGCTTGAGGCTTTGAGAAAAAGGGTGAGTGATCTGCGCCTTTCAACCGGAGGACCTGTTCTGGAGGGCTTTCTTTCGTCATGCCCTCCTGGACCGTGATGGGTATGGCGTTGTCTTCAGATGTTTGTATATAGAACCGCCTCACAGATCCATACTTCAAGTCAGAGAGTGAGAGCTTCTCCAGGACTGGGGCGAAGGGAATTGGCCTCATTGAAACGGATGCCAATGCAACATCCTAGACAGACAAGCAAAAAAAAAATGAGGAAAACTGTGTGTTTCCTCGTAAGGTTGGCGGATTAAAAAAAGTGAGAAATACCTTGGCAGGACTTTGGTTGAATAACAAATCTTTCAACATTGATTTATCTAGATCAATGGCAGTTGGAGGCTGATTATTCCCATTTGCATACAAAAATATCTGAGCCTGTCGCATAAGATCATCTGAAGTAGCCTGCAATAATTCAAAGCATTAGCACTCAATCAATGCATACATATGCCATATACGCCATTCAGTTTAAAATTAGGGGTTCCTCATAGCCGTGGAACAGGACTTAGGCACTGACACGGGCTGAAATTTTGAGCAAACCCATCTACCCATATCCAAGGTTTCTAATTCTAGGAGGATTTCATTTCTACTCAATATTCTTCATAAGGGACACGAAATAGATGAGATTTCAGACTTGAAACTTCTTTAACATGAGTGCAAATTATAGATTTGATCGAACTCAAAGACAAAAGACTGAGGTAAAACCTGTTGGGAGAACATTTCAAGAGTACTTTGGCCATCTTTCAACATTGCTGCAGCAATAAAAATGGCCTTTGCAATTTTATGCGGAAACAGCTCCATTGCATATGATATACAAGCACCACCAAAATCATGACCCGCCAAGATAACCTGCATTATACAAACAGGAAAGTCAAAATCAGGAAGGAAGTCATACTCCCAAAAATTAATAGTCTAAGTACCAAACTATATATGTAGCTCATGAAAATCCAAAATACATAAAATGCAAAATCAAATAATTCCCCCAAGCAATACAGCTGTGTAGATCATTTGACCTGTCATAAGGTTTATCTTATTAATGTATATTATTATCACGTTTTTACATGTGACTTCCGAGCAAGTACAAGCCTGCCAATCAGTTTGTTCATATGAATCGACATTGAAAATGTGCTAGTTATAAAGTCTGAAAGGAATGCAAAGTCTTGCACTTGACAAAAATTTAATAGATCTTGAAACTTGTACAAAGGCACATCGAAGTCACCAAATACAAGTGCAGTTTGGCACTGAACTATTGTTAAGATGAAGGTAAAACAGCAGCACAAAAAAAGACTAGGAATTGGACAAATAATTGGAAAGTTTATGAATATACCTTTTCTCCCTTGGGAAGGTTTCCAACAAAATCAGTGAGAGGCTTCACATATTGGGAAAGACTTGTAATGCTGTTTGTATCAGATGAATGAATCCCCGAGCCAGTCAAGTCTACAGCAGTAACATTAAAACCACCCTCCTCTAGAAGTGCTATGGTTTTATACCAACACCAAGCACCAAATCCTCCTCCATGTACAAGGACAAAATGGTTGGTTTCGAGATCATCAAGTTTTAAATCCTACCAAAAAAAAATTATATATATCTGTTAGGAACCAAAAGAAATCAATCGATTTGTGGAGACTAGACAAGACTTAATCAACTCACCACGCAATTTCTAAACCCACCAATTCATAAAGTAAATTTTTGTGCATATAAACATGACTGCTGTAAAATGTAAGTTTCAACCAAAAGGTTAAAAATTTCTAAATATAAAATTTAGTAAAAACAAAAGTGCATTTTCCTTCACACATACAGATACGTGCAGACAAATTGAGGCATACGCACAATCAGATTTATTCAAGGATGATTTTGTCAATTTGTGCACGTGTTTGAAGAGATAAAACAAATTACAGCAAATATTTACAGCCCCAGTTTACATCGTCGGCGATGGAAACAACTGACCCTAGAAGAAAAAAATGGAAACTTTCTCAATGATCCCGATCACCAACGAAACGCAACATGCAATTCAACATTAAAAACTCATAAAAACCCCACAGTCAAATTGCTAAATTGAAAAATACCCAAAAAAGAAAACCGCACGTTAAACTCGATAACCGATTCAAGGTCCAAACTTTGCATCAAAATTTAGCCAAAAGCCGCAAACACAAACCTGATTGACAAGCTGGTGAGGCTGGAGGAGAGGGTCGGTAAGGGACCGTGCCCGAGAGCTGGAGCTACGGGGCAAGGGGTTGCCGCTCTTCTTGGAGCTGGAATTGGGGTACCGCAGCGACGCAGAGCGATCAAAGGGCAGGGAACCGTTCTGCTGGTGCTGCTGGAACAGAATCGCGGCGGCGAGAGCCTGTTCTTGAAGTGAAACGTCATCAAACTTCTCTTTTCGGGAGGATCGGATCCGGGTCCAGCGGTTGCTGGAATTGGACTGCGGCGGCGGGTTGGGGAGGCGCTTTATGGGTTTTTTCTTGACAGTGGGTTTGGGTGCGAGGCAGGTGCAGAGGTTGCCCATTGGGTTCGGTAAAGCATGTAGAGATGGACAGAGAAAGACTGAATTACTGAAATGGTGAAGAGTTGAGTTAAAAAGGGCTGAAGAGGAGGGCGATGAGCTGAGAGGGTGGTGGCAACTGGCAAATGGTGCGAGAGAGATGTGGGCTAAGTGGGTTGGTCGAGAGCCGATTCTTGTGAGAACGTTTGAAAATGCATTTATAGACCAATAGAAAGTTGGAAGCTTGAGATTTGAGAGTGTGGAACTTGGTAACAACTTTGGGCATTCCATTTTGGATTAAACTCTGAAAAATCAACTTCTTGACTCTAATTAGTCTTAAGGTTTACCATTACGACACCCGAATTTTCTTAAAAGTCTCACTTAAAATCACCAAGTATTTGTACTTACATGCTCATATTTCCATAGTAAAATTTCACTACATAATAAGAGTGACATCATCACATATATGAACGGATTTGTGAAGGGACTACTTAAGTTATAATCTAGGTGAGTTTTCATTATATATTTATACTAAATAACCCATCACTAATATGAAATACGTTTATAATCAAATATAGAATTCATATTAAGGATGCTCATTCAAGTTCAAACCCAACGCTAATATCCCTCCACCTTAACGTGGGAGCCAGTAGCTTGAACTACAATCAAATAAGCATATATTTATTATATCAATTATCTTATGGCATACCCTCCAAATTATTGAGTTGTTTACTCGATTTTCTTTTCTATTTTGCCAGTTTGAGTTGTTTACTTTTGCGGAAAAGGGTCTCACCAAAAAAGCCGCTAAGTTAGTTATTAGTTTGGATAGATTAGATAGCAAATTAAGCATATTGTACACTTTTTTTTTTTTCATTTTATATATAAACAATATAATCATGTTAACCAATATGAATACGTTTATGTCGACAAAAATATGCTAAAATCAAAATAATTATGTAATTATATATGTAGACACACATTATATTCTTGTTGGCTATGGTATATAGTAATATAACTAGCTAGGTACCCACCATCATAATTGTGATGGAATTTTGGATTAGCCTTTATATTCTTCAATAATGATGAAATATACTTTATAACACGAAAGAATAAATGGAAACTAACCTAGCTTTCTGTACTCATCTTCACTAATGAACTACGAGGAGGATCATCCATTCAGAGTCGGCCTTGAGATATTGAGGGTTCAAGGCGAACCTTCAAATTAGGGCCCCATTATTCTTCAATCTTCAAAATGTCCCTTATATATTTCTAACGCTTTTAAAACACTATTTTTATATCAAAACTAACAAAAATCAAAATTATGACAAAAAATAATTACCAAATAATGCAATCAAATAAGTATTTAAGGTCCTTAATTGATCATTTCTAAAAAAAATATACATGTACTTAATACATATATGAAAACTTTACTTAAATATCACACATCTTGCATTTTGAGAGGCAAAAGTGCTAATTAAGTTTTCACAATGACAATCCAATAATTCGATAATTAAATAATCAACAATCGAACAATCACAAAAAAATAATATACGAGTATATTATCCAAAGATCTAACAATTTAACAACCCAACAATCTTACAATCCAACAACCAACAATTAACTCAAAAATTAAACTATTGGGGAAAAATTGAATCTGATTAACGAGAAGGAACTTGGTAATAAGTCTAACAGTGTATTTGTTTGTGATCTGACAGGACCCATCCCAATCCCCCCGGGATTAGTGCGGGATGACCCTGCTCCCGTCTGACACGGAGTGTCAGACAAGGGATAATTTCGACCTTTGCCCTCCCGGGCTATCAGAGTACGACAGGATCCGGAGGAGGTATGTGATATCTCGGTCTCTGCTACAGTCCACATCCAATGTCAACCTGAAGGGCAGTCAAAACATTAAAAACTGTGAGTGGACAAAGCAAGAGTTTATAAAACATTTCATAAGGAAGACATTTGTACCCTTCACTAAAAAGCATGCATGCATTCGAAAACCATTTAACCAAAGAAATCATATGTGGGAACTAAGCCCAAATCAGAAATAAACCAAGGTCGAAAGGACCACAATGAAATCAACCAGACGGGCCACTGCCCAAATCCATACGAAACCAACAAGGGCCTCAGCCCAAAACCATGATCAATCAAATATACGGGTCACTGCCCAAAACCTGTGTAACCACACATCACATCCATATATCATATATACATATAAGTCATACAACCAATCCTGTCACGGTTTCCAAAGCTACGCGCGTGCTACCCAGGTCTCAATCCGAGTCTTCTCAAAGTCAAGATCAATGTTCGCAGACTACTGACCCTACCCGAGGTAATAGTAATCATAGCCTTCCTGAGAGTAAGGAACCCAACTGGGGGGTGACTCCACTCAGTCGGTGCTCCGTGACTACTCCGGGGTCCACCCAGGCCAACGACCCTCCCCGGAGGAGATAGTAGAACATGTAAAGGAAGGTAGATGAACATATATATACATAACATAAACATTCATGTCCGGTTCCCCTGAACCGTCATGATCCATAATATCCATAATCAGGTAACATGCCGGTTCCCATAAACCGTCATGTACCGTAATAACATAACCGAGGTAACATGCCGGTTCCCATAAACCGTCATGTACCATAATGACATAACCGACAAGGGTTCATGCCGGTTCCCATAAACCGTCATAAACCACGATACCATAACAAGGGTTCATGTCGGTTTCCATAAACCTGGGAATCCATTTAAGGTTCCCCGACCTGAAATCAAAACCGTAAAGTGACTGGGTCTCGTGCCCGAACATAGGACATCAGCTGGGCACCGTGCCCGATATCTGAGGTCATATGCCCGAGACAAAACCAAATGGGTCTCATACCCGAGTTTATCCTTTTGAAATCCAAAACCAGTTCATTTAAACCAATAAAGAAATACAGACCCGTATAAGCACCGTATAAGGCCGAAACCTCGAAATACGTGCTTATACGTAACCACAAACCAATGCGCCCATGGCATTACAAACAAGCATTTAAAACATATAATAAACATTTATGCATGCACCAATTTAGAAAACAATGCCCACTCACAGACCGTCCGAGCTGCCGCCTCGATTTGCGTGTCATACGGCTCCCCGAGCCGATCACTGTCACCGGGACTCCCAAACCTGTCCAAATTTTAATAGAAGGTTACTAACTACTTAATTAACCTCCTACCAAAGCCCCGTAATTTTCCCGAACTTTTAACTATTTTTAATACCAAACCTAAACCTTCGAACAACCCGAAACCTATCGAGATGGTGTCCGATCGACACGAAACCAGTCCCAAAATGTTCGTTACATCGAATAGAAGATTTCACATGTTGGAACTTTCCCCAAAATCTGCCCCACGCGCCGTCACGCGCCGCCTGAAGTGGCTGCGCGTGGGCTTCACGCGCCAGTGAACAGTTTTCTTCCTCAGCAATCGAACCGACCGGTTCACTGGTTGGCCGGTCCAGTTGGACTGGCGTGACCGGTTCACGACTCCTTCTCTCTCATTTTGGTCCGATTTCCTTCCTAATCAATCCCTAAATTCCTATTTTGATCCTAGGAACATGTTTGGATGGACAAAACAAGGAAAAACACCACGAATTCGAGGTTTAATTCTTGAACCTCACGGCCCTAAGTTTCCCGGCCGCCCTCACGGCCTCCTCCGCCGTGAACCACCCTCCAAACCATCCCTATACTCCCTAAACAACCTATTTAAGCCAACCAAATCATCCAAAACAACCCAAAAAGCAAGAATCAAAAATAAGAGGAAAAATGGGTTTGTCGGCTTACCGTGCATTCCTCCCCCGCCGTCCACGGCGGCGCCGTTCCTGGCCGGCCACCAGCGTCCACCGGTCCATCCTCACTCTCTGGTCTCTCTTATATGATCATTGGAAAGGGTTGAATGGGTTTGGGTGAGAAATGGGATCGGGTTTGGTTGGAGGAAAAATGGAAAATGGATGCACGGTTATATGGATGGATGCATGTATATGGAATGGTAGCCAGTGGATGGGTGACACTTGTCACTCATCCATTGGTTGTTGAAAAGTAACTGGCCCCACTAAAGACAAACGGTCCTCGTAAAACATGTCACCGTGAATAGTATCTTGGAACTTCCGTGAACCGTAACTTCGCTGTCGAATGTCCGAATTCGACGTGCCGCCTGTCTATGGATTCGTATCATCCTTATCTACGTAATGGTCTTCGGCCCTCGGACATCGGACCCCTTGGTCAAAAAGTCAACTTTTGACCCCATTTAACCAAAATTACCAAAATGCCCCTAAACTTCCGAACGTCATAACTTCCTCCTCGAACGTCGGAATTGAACGTGCCACCTGTCTATGAACTCGTGACGTCACGAACTACGTCACGGTCATCCGTAAAAGTCCATTTGACCGCCCGAATGAAAAGTCAACGTTTTGCCACGACTAGGGGCAAAACGGTCATTTCGCATTATTCGTTCGATTTCGCTCTACTAATTACGGATTAGCCTCACTAATCGTGATTAGTCACTAATCTAATCATGGAATTTGGGGCGGGTCGTTACATGATCCCTCCTCCCAAAATTATATTTCACAACTCAAATATCATCTTCCTTTCAATTAAAATTATTTTCTTCGATTTCTTTAAAAAGTGAGAAGAAGAGAGGGGTTAGGGTTTAAAAATTAACTTAAATAGATAAAGGAGGCTAGGTTATTCTTTAACCAAAAAAAATTAAAAGAAGTCATTTAGTTTGAGTTAGGAAAAATTATTAAGGTTGATTTAGGAAAAGATGAAACAAAAGAAAAAAGAAAAAATAATAATAATAATGTATTTATGAAAAGAAAACCAAAAAGATGGAAAGGAAAACTAAAAGGAGAGGCCCCAGGCCCCTCAAGGTTTGAACTCTTGGAAGAGAGCATTACAAAAAGCACACCTCTAGTTGTTTTGTGAATAATATGGAAGTAACAAATTTATATACAAAACTTACATAACAACTATATAAAATTTCAGGGCCCCCTCAAGGTGGGAGCCCTAGGCATCCGCCTCATCCGGTTACTCTCAGAACCGGTCCTGCATCCATTCCATAATCCTTTAAATCACATTACTTTTTAGTTTCGGTAAATTCTCCAGCTAACTTTTTATTTAGCAATATATATGTTCTAAATGTTAATGAAGTTCTTAAATTTGAATACTCTATCTTCAATTGAAAAAGAAAAAGAAAAATCTTGGTCCAAGTCCTAGCAATTTAAGAGAAAATGATACAACATGGTTGGGAACTTGGGGCATTGGAAGATTTGAAGGTTGCCACCATTTATAAATGAACTAAATTTGGACAATCGAATTCATATCACCATGTTGACTTTTTAGACTTATTTTTTTTTTGGTAGTATATCGATATACAACGTACTATATAAAGCACGGACGAACTGATTAACAAAAAAACATATATAATATGACAAATCTTAGCATTTTGGATGATGGTTAGCATCTAAATCTACTTGTCGGTATGCTGTTACTTGTCAGTAATTTAATTAGTAGGATATATATGCTTTCAATTTGTTTGTACATGAAAAATAATCAAGCAATTGCTCATACCAATAAAAATTAATTACTTTGGTGGAACAATAATAATTGGCACATATCAATTTCTGGCAACTACCCTGAGAGGCATTAGAATGCCACCAAACAGGTGCCCTTTGAGAAAGTCAGTCACCTGATGCTGCAGATTCAAAAGGGCATCGCTAATTAACTTTCATGACAAATTGGATATGCATTCATTCATTTCATGCCCACAACTTTTGCACTTGTCATGAGAATCACAGAAAAGACTTTGCCTAGATGTCACAAATTTCATGACAACGAAAGGAGGGGAAGAGGAAGATGTCAAGAATGTCATCAATGTTACAATTTTTTTTTCCCTCTTTTCACCTTTCCACAACGATACTTTAAATTAGAGTAAATTATTATTACACATTTAACAACTTTTATTTTTATTTAAAATCTTTAATGATTGTATATTAAACAAAATAAGACTTTATCTTAAATTTTTTTTATTCAAAAGTCCGTAAACAGAATTTGTAAGTAATAAATTTCAAATCTACACTTTTATATCTTAATAAAGAGAATGAGTGAGTTATTGAGAATTTTTTTAAACAATTAAAAATAGCATTGTTTCTTTTATTCTTCTATTTGCCCCATGTGCTTCTTAGTGTTTGATTTTTGTAACCTTTTGGGTCCTTTATTATATTATGCATATAATAAATATTATATATGTATATATATATATATTATATATATAGTTACAATTGAATTTTTTTCTATAAAATAAAAAAAAAAAGTCTGTATTGTCTGGGGTTTAACAGTAGGGTATATAATTTTTTTTTTTTTGGGGGGGGGGGGGGGGGGGGGGGGGAGAGAGCTTGAGATGGTGGTGGAAAATCGTACGACATAGGGTTTAATTCTTGAATGTTGGCACAAAATTCAAGAATTAAACCCTAAACTATACAAAATTAACCAAATTATTTAATATCGGAAGATAAAAAAATTTTAAATTTAAAAGTATTTTTGAAGAATTATTTCTTTTAGTTAACTTACTTTAAGTTAGATTAGATACTCATATTTACTTTTATAATGAGTAAGTGAAAAAAATATTATTAATAGGAGTAATATTTTCATAATTCTCAATATAATCTTATCATAACAAAATAAAAATAAAAAGTAATGTTGAAATCATAATAGATTTTGGTAAGTGTTTTTTTTATTGTTATTGGACTAATTTATAATTGGATGATATTAGTTGTAATTTATATAAAAATTATGGTCTATTTAAAATTATATAGTCTTTTGACTAGTCAAAGAACCTATAAGTTTAATTTTTCTATATGCAAGATTTTGAATAAACTTATATATTAATAAGGACCTATGAGTTAATTGCCCTTTAAAATATGCAATATGACTTTAATTTATTTATTTTTTTAAAAAGACAAAACTCAGGTGCAAGACAACATAGGACATTTGACTCCATCAAGTAACCTAAAAAATATTATGAGTGTATCACAAAATTTATGTTTATTTTAAAGAAAATTTGGAGCAATAATCCCTAGAATTTTATCATAATGATAGAAATTATCCCTAAATTTTATTATTAATTTTTATTTGTCTCTGTATTTTACCATAATAGTTGATTTCGTTGTTTCGTTAAAATTACAGATGCAGTGCGTTAAAAATAAGGGCAGCATTGTCTATTCGTGTTAAATGTCTTTATTAAGTTTAATTGATAAAAAAAATTGGAATAATAGTCCCTGAACTTTATCATAATGTTAGAAATCGTCTTTAAACTTCAATGTTAGATTTCGTGTTTTAATTTGATCTAAAACGATGGGGATTGAATTGGAAAGTTTTGAATTTTACCTAATAAAATCTGAAAAATTAATGTTGAAGTTTATGGACGATTTCGAACATTATGGTAGAGATCATGAGCTTTAGCTCCAAGTTTTCCTTTTTATTAAACTTACAAAAACATTTAACATGAATGGACAATTTTCTCCTTAATTTTTAATAGATTTCGTTCGAAATTTTAACAGATGGACTAACAAAAATACCATAGTAAAGCATAGAGACAAAAAAAAAAAACTAATATTACATTTTAGGAATAATGTCTAAGATTATGGTAAAATTCAGGGACTATTACTCCTAGTTTTCCTTATTTCAAATAAGTTTTAGGGGTGAATTGAATAAGAACAATAAAGATCTGTGCACCTTGTTTTTTTGAGTTAACGAAAGGGAATTCCTTCAATACAAAGTTTTATAGAACTTACTTCTTATTAGGTCAAATTTTAAGACAACTACCATGGTAATTCACCACAACGATCTCCTACTCCGCATTAAATCTTGGTATTATATGAGGGATACTATTAATGTAGACATTTTTGTTGTGATATAGGTTGATGAGTAGCATGATTGCTACTTGCTAGGTTAGGCTATAGATATAAAGTCGGTTTATTGGGTCCTGAATTGATTTGAATGGTACTGCTTGACATCTGCTCTGTTTTCTTAAGCAAGGCAAGCATGGGGGTGGTGAGAAAGTACTGGGAGTGGCAGATTTCTTATATATGGATGCCCATCCAACATCCATATTTTAAGCTTCCATATCACCTACCAACTGTACACATATTTATGCATGTACTTGGCTTGAAAGGAATTTGGTAATACAATTAGAGAGATTAACAAATTTATAGTGATACAATAAGAAGTTACTTAATTAGAGAGATTAACAAATTTGACAATAAAAAGCTTACTAACAATTTATGGAAACCATATAAACAATCATAGCGCTACTAAACATGACCTAATAATAAAAATAGCTCGATCAACCGATTTGAATGAGAATATAATAGATAACGGCTAAATTTGTCCACGAATCATATACATTTAGGACCACATTTGTTGCTTAGATTCCATGAGGGCGTTTTTGCAAGTAGAGAGAATGCACAAGGCATCATGGGAAGCATATGTGACATATACATAGGTTATAGGTAGCTGGCAGATGTAAGTAGGCAAAGTAGGCTCATCAACAATTATCTATCAAAAAACCATGTGATAATATAATCATGGGATGCATGATATGCACATGATCCTAGTTAATCATCCGTGCAAAAGAACACGTGGCAAAGATCCAATTGGCCGCGCCCAAACAGTGATTAACTTTGTAAGCACATAAATAAAACGATCAGCTGATCTTTTAAGTTGATGCCATATTTTGAACAAAAAAACATTTCTAAACTTAGCAGATTTGTTCTTCTGATTTCTTCTGATTCAAAATCTTTGCTCTTTTTCTCTTTTTATGTTTCCCAAGCATTAAGACATTTGTTTGAGCTGTGGTCCAACGTTTGCTAGGATCGATAGTCACTTGAAAAGTTGGATCGTACAATTTGATCTCGAGGCATCAATTATCATAGTACTTGGTGCTTTCTCAAGAAGTGGGCAACTGGTGGAGTGAAACTTGTAGTTTGAGAAGCTTTCAGGAATCGTGCAAAGAAATATGAAGGTCAATTGTTTGTGAAATTTTTTTAGAAAAGTTATAATTAAGTTCTTAGATTTAAGATTTAAGTTAAAAACTTTATGTTGCGTATAATGTAAATCTCGTAGCGGATCAATTCCAACGAGCCTTTCAAACTAGTACTTTTTGCAATCGACTCTATAATTTCTTGCAGTAAAATGTATCAAATTAACAACTTGAAATGAATATTGAATATATAGTGAAAATTGGGTAAAATTACCTTTACGATCAATCCTCATTCCCAATAGCATCTTTACCATATCTTCTCACTAACAATGTCCATAACCTAATGACGATGTTAAGTTCCCTTCACTCCTGCTCTTTCAATCTTTAAATTGTTCTGTAGGAGAGTTGACTAAAGTAATTTTAATACGATCACTATAAACATACTATTCATTTCAATCCGTTTGATTAACTTGATGATTATTATAATAAATCCCTAAACGGAAACCCTAATTATAGCTATCTCCCGTATACCACTACCCTTGATCATGTAAAGAATGGACACTAAGTGCTATAATATAGTGGTATTTCTCTCTACAGGTAATATAGGATGTCTCAAGTTTAACTCTCGTAATTCTTAGAAAGGACAGACAATGTTGATAATCAATATCATTCTACCCAAAAAAAAAGGAGATGAGTTTCATACACAATGTATATTATATATATAATGTATATATATCCTCTATAACAGTAAAAGGGCTAAAATGTGTATGCCAATCCAGCCTTACTCAGATAAAAAGAAAAAAAATCCAGCCTTACTGGGCTGTGGGCATAAGAAAATCGAGCCTTATTGGGCTACCAGTACCAACAAAGTAGGCCCGTTAATCGGGCCAACAACTGAGATTTGAGGTCGTCGGTTGGCTTCAATTGAACGTGGTCGTTAGTTCTTTGAAATCTTCCAAACATCCCGATAAATCCGCCTCCACCTCTCCCTCACTTCTTCTCCCTTGCGAACTCAGAGTCTACTTCCTTTGCAGCGACGCTGGATGCCAAAGGTCAAAACTTTTCCTCTCCCTCACTTTCTGTCGAAAAGTTTTAGAATTTGTATTTGTAACATAAATCCTACGCCATTTGTTTCATATAATATTTTCTCTTCTGTTTCAAGCTTATGTTATTTGTTGGATATCTATTTTCTAAGTGAATCTTTCCTCATGCCTCAAAGCTCTGTTTTTTTCCCGAGAAAATAACGCAGGAGTTTTATGCATGCACAATTAACTTATTCATATTCAAAGCAACATTTAACTTTAGCTCAGTTGGAACAGCTTATTTTGTTTTTGGTTTGGTGGGTTCGTTAAGAATTCTATTATTATTAGATAGGAGAAAAAAATTGGAATTAAGTAAATGGACGGTGGGTGGCTTCTTGAGCTTTTATGTTGACAAAGCAGAACTTTGTATATATTTTAGATAAACTATTGGAACAGTTAATAAAATATAAGTATTGTAGCTGAAATTTTAACCTAAGGTTGTAAAGCTTAACATTACAGTCAATGTATAAGTGAGAATCCGCTGGTGAGTGCAATGTATTGGAGAATTCAAACAATTTGTGGGGATGTATTTTCTACATTGAAGTTCCAAGCTCAGATTCTTATTGTTTCTGTTCTTTCTTTTACATTCTTCTACATTCTTAAATCTGTTTTGTAAGTTCGTCTTTCACATGTTCACTTGAACACCAAACGAATCAAAAAATGTGCTGGTGATACCAAAGGTGAAGCCATTAATGTAACATTAAAGCAAGAATAAAAGCCGGTGATTTGACAGGTTTGGTGATTTAATGGAGATACAACCTCCAAGTTCATCACCAAGGAAAGAATCATGTGATAAATTAGCCACAGCTTGAATTTCTTTCCTTTTCTTTTGTTGGACGAGTCTTTTCCATCTTGTCAAAAGCTCATGGTCTCTAATACCCACAACTTGCAGGCAAGTAGAGAAAGGGAATGATCGAGGCTGCTCCAAACGTTTGGAAACAGACGTCTAATGAGTTGAAGACAACGATCAGTCTACAAAGATAATAGCTTATGATCAGGAGTACTAATTCCTTTTCAATGACCAAGGGTGAAGTGCAAGTTAATATCTTAGCAAATTCAGCACCTCGGTCTTCCTTCGTTAGAGCTGCGGAGACAGGTGTGAAGACAACAAGAAACAATGTGCAATCAAATCAAGTGTTGAAAAAGAAAACAAGGAGGAGACATAGGAGGAAGAAGAAGCAAAATATACTGCAAGATACTGGTCTAGCTCTTAATCCGCCTCAGGAATATGGTCACGTTGACACTGATCATATGAGTAGATTTTCAAATTTAAGTCTATTGCATGAGAGAAGCTGTGACACAATAGCTATTTCCTCAGGAACTGTTAAAATTATGAATAAAGAGGACAAGATCTCAGGGATTTCAAATAGCTCGATTGTGAGGTCGAATGTTTGTGATATAGAGAAAAAGCTTCTTATTCTTGATATAAATGGATTACTTGCAGATGTAGTCTCTCCACCACCAAAGGGACTTGCATCTGACATACGAATTGCAGGGCGGGCAAGTGAGAAACTTTTTGTACTTTGTTTCAATTTTAAAGTCTAATGCTTCATTTGTGCTTACTCTTTAATTGCATCGTTACTTTCTTTGTTCAGTTTTCAAGAGGCCCTTCTATCTTGATTTTCTTAAGTTCTGCTTTGAGCATTTCGAAGTGGGCATATGGTCTTCAAGATCCAAGTAACCTATAGTTTGCTACCATTTCTTTCTTTATTTCGTTTATGTTGAATTGTTTTTATTTATATATATTCTGGAAGTACAGTTCTGTATTGGCCACTCTTCTACTTTAACAATATCAGTTGTTATATGTTGGTATTAGGAATGATTATGACAGCAATACCTGTTTATTTGTTGAAGGAAAATTGTGGAAAGGGTGGTTGATTATTTGATGGGTGATATGAAGCACAAGTTGCTGTTTTGTTGGGTAAGCACCTTTATCTCTCATTTTATGTATCATCTAGCTCTTTGTGGTAGAATTTGTAATGCCTGGTTGATGCATGAATTTAAGTTAATCTCCTTGATTCGTAAAGACATGTAACAATTGATTGTTAAGAATCAAGTTATGGCTAGATAGAACATTTATCTCTAGATATATTCCGTCTCTTCTTCTTCCAAGTTAGAAACGCCCCGGATTGCAGTATTTTTCCCCACAACCATGACCTTTTTGCTTATTTGGACATATTGACTAAACTATGGATTGGATTATTTCCATAATACTAAAATGGAATCTATTGACCAAATTATGAATTGGGAGATTTCAATTATGGATAGAAATTACTGATACTCATGTGCCTCTACCAGTCTACGACTAGCTTTCATATTTTTTATTTATTTATTTATTTTTCTTAATCATGAATTCTTTAGAACTACTGTTCCATGTTTACTTAGTGTAGCTTAATTCTGGAAATATTAATGGATTTTATAATGGCTTTTCAGGATCTATCCCACTGCACTACAACAGGATTCAGGACTCTAGAAAATAGGCACAAGACCTTGGTTTTTAAGGAACTGAGGAGAATATGGGAAAAACAGGATCCCAATCTTCCGTGGGAGAAAGGCGCATATAATGAATCAAACACGTTGTTGTTGGATGATTCTCCCTACAAAGCCTTGCTTAATCCGGTAAGCTTCATATAATTATCTTTTCCCTTCTTTTGTGCTGACCATGTAATGTAAGTAGTTCTTTTCATTTATTGATGGATTCGTTCTGAACTCTCATCTTATAGGCACATAGTGCAGTCTTTCCTTATCCATTCACGTTCCAGCGAGGGAGGGACACTTCATTGGGTAGTTAAAACTTGATTCCTTACTGCTTTTTATTTCTGAAAATGTACATGTGCTTTCAACCTGCAAATACATTGGAAATATTGCATTTCGCCTCTATCGCTTAACCTTAATAATTTATAAATTTCTATTAAAATTTGCAGATTTATTTTTAAGATAAAATTATACATTATATGTGAACAGAACCTAAAAAATTCTTAAGGATTTCCGAAACATGTTGGTCAAAATAGTAAAATGTCCCCAATACTACAAAGAGGTTGAACTGAACAACCTTTTGTTGGCATATTGCATCCATCACTTTCTCCTCCATGATGCCAGAAATTATTTATTCTGCACTGGGTTGCTTTGTTTGGTTGTTCAATGGTCTCGTGTGTCAATTATCTAGCATCTTAGATCAATATAAGATGGGTAAGACTTACATCAATATATGGCAGGTCCTGAAGGTGATATTCGGGTCTATCTCGAAGGGTTGGCTGCAGCTGAAAATATACAGGATTTTGTAGAGCAGCAGCCATTTGGCCAACGACCTATTTCTGAAAGTTGTGCACATTGGCCTTTCTACCTCAGGGTTCTAAGTACAGTGTATTCCGTAGAAACCACCAACAACATAACCTCTAATTCTGCTGTCAAGCTTTAGGCATCCATTGTGCATCTGTTGTATTTTTTCGTATGCCATCTTTTGCCTCGTATCAGGAGCCTAACGAGTATTCTTCCCAAGCTTTGCCAAAGCCCTCCTAGGTTATAGAAAACTTGACCTTAGAAAAAGAAAAGAAAAAACTGTAATTTTAATATTTATTGGTGCAAATATTGGAAATTTACGTTTTGGCAAGTCCCTATTGAAGAATCTCCAATGTCATTCACGTTTTTGGCTCCAAGAATAGCAGTTGGTTTCTCAGTAGAGATATTTGTTTTCTTAATGTTTTTTTTTTCTGCATATGAGATATGAATGCAGAATTCTTAGCTTCAAACATAAAAAGGAATTTTGGAACACGATTTGAAAGGCCCTAATTTTAAACATGTCAAGTTTCTTTGGGTCTTTGAAACAACATTTTTCCCAATTTCGATCGTTTTCATCTCTCCTGATACTTCTCTTTCGTTCTCCATAATATGGGGCGAAGTATACATGCCTATTTAATTCTACACAGAAAAAGATCTAAACCTCCATCTCATCTTTGAGCAAGTGATGGAGATCTTACATGGGATGAGTCTCTCTCTGCCCATCACCACCGTTGATTTTTTTTTCCTTAATGATTTTGGCATCTAGAGTGATGCAGTCGGCATTACGAGTGTCGCTGTCGCCTTTTCATAAAATTGTACTGTGTGCTTGTTTATGTGTCAATGCCAATGTTTTCTACTTCAACTTTGGCGAGGCAATGACAACAACTTGGGCCAGCAATCATCATGACTTTGCGATGCCATAAAGTTGTGTCTTCCTCATCATTTTGGAAGCCCCAAGGATTTTTGTTCCATGGTATGGCCCAGTGCTGACTGCTGCGCCCACTCCCCACCCTCCATCCCCCCACTTTGCCAATAAAATCTCACACCTTTTTCTGTAAGAGTAATTTTTTTCTTCGAAGAAATTATATATGAAGAAAACTTAAAACCTCTAATGAACTGTAATCTTGAGGCAAACCATGCTTAGAAATTATGTTCTGTTTCTAACATTCTCGTTAATTACTCTCTGAATATGATAAATTATCTAATGCAATTCTTTTCAGCATTAATTATTCTTTGAATATGACGAATTATCTAGCTCACTTCTAGGCCGAATGAATCCAAAAAGTACATAATAATACGTAGCATTTATGATCTTATGCATGCGTACCGTACTGTGAGAGTATCAAAGGGACTGATATGAATCGCGATGGTGATGATGCTGCAGCTGCATGGTTCGTAAGAATCGTGTTGTGGCGCCTTCTGAGTTCTGAGACTCATGAGGATAACAGGGAAGTACAAGCTTGGGCTCCAATGTTTAATTGGAGGAGGAGGTCTTGTTCGTACGATCTCGATCTCTCACAAATAAATGAAATTGTTTGTATTTGGATTTCATATGCTTTGATTTCACGTCTCTCACATATAAATGAAATCGTTTGTATTTGTATTTCACGTGTTGATTTCATGTCATATAGAGAAAATTCAGTCTGATTTATTGGCATAATTCCACCGCCTTACCCAATAAGTGAGAAAGATAGAAACTTATAACAATATGAATGCTCATGATAGATAGCAAGAAGAAAGTTATGAAACATGTTCACATATTTACATTGAAGCTGTATGCATCTCTCTCTTTCTTATGTAACAAGAATGAGAGAAATAAATGGCTATGAATATGTAGAAATTTTGCTTGAATTTTCACATGGACTTCTCTCCATCTTTCTTACGGTCCACGAAAGTAACCTAATAAGCATGCATCGTTTCCCGAAGAAAATGTTAGGCATGTCCGATAAATCTCGTACTTATAAAAAAATGTCTTAGTATTAAACGAGATTTTTATATGAGTGTTATTAAAATTTGCAAGAGGTCGAGTAAAATATCAATTCAAAACTCTATTTATTGTGAGATATATCTTATGAATAACGTGATGGAACGATGAACGGGTTAAAAATATATTCGAAGTTGTGATGTGGGCTGGTGGGCTGGTGGCATGTGATGTAGGCGACTTTGAATCTCAATTACCAGCAAACTGATTGGGATGTTTTCTGCTTGACTTTTTTCTGTTCATAATCTTATAAACAAAGGTTTAATCTCTCGCTAACGCCACCATTCTTAGTAAACGTGACACTTGCTAATATTTTATGTTTAATTATATTCCAAGAAAATTCAAGTCTTCTTTCTCTAGAAAATTTAGGTACTTGAGCAAGCATATTGCTGGCTCATTTCGATTCACATTAAAAGGAGAGAGAGAGAGAGAGAGAGAGAGAGAGAGAGAGAGAGAGAGAGAGAGAGAGAGAGAGAGAGAGAGAGAGAGAGAGAGAGAGAGAGAGAGAGAGAGAGAGAGAGAGAGAGAGAGGGAGAGAGAGAGAGAGTTTTCAAATAATTGAGTTCTTTTGTTTAGTTTTCTTACGCTCCAAGTTTAGATCTGTAAGATATAAAGGCTAGAATAATGGCTGGCTTCTCTCCCAAGAGAAGTGTTCATAATAGAGATTCCAATTCTAATTATATCAATTTACGGTTTTATCATGATTTGTTTAATAATTCATGTCAATTTTATATATATTTTTAAAAGTTATGATTAATTCATATATAAAGAGTTATGTTATTTTTTTTTCCAATTTATTCAAAGAATGTTGAAGTAATATAAATGCATATTCATACAGACCTTGTTTAATGGGCACACAATTTTGATTCCTCTATGAAATTCCTAACAAGAATGTGAGTAGGAAGCTAACTTACAATCTGTTTTCAAATCTCCCTCCCTCCCTCCATCCTTGTGATTCTGTGCACAAGAAATAGATAAATAATTAGGAGATATTATCCCCTTTTGTTGACTTTCATGAAGCTCTCCTAATTATAATTTTCTTATAGAGCACTTGCTATTGGTGGTTTGAATATCTTGATGAGGATAATGAGAATTTGAAGATTGATCATGTGGGAATGATCATGGTGGGTTGAGGGTGGCACTGTAATGATGCTTCTTCTTCTTGGAACCTAGTTTAGGATTATGATGGAGATGGTTGATTAAATTATTAGTTTGGTCTAATTGGTCCCCAGCAAATGAAGCTAAGCTTCTAAAGGGCATATATATATATATATATAGCTAAGGCATAAAACCTATCATGTGAAGCTTCCACTTTTTCCATGTGGCTCTGCACCCCCCCACCACCCCCTCATCCCTCCTCCAATTTCAATTATAGGTCTCATCTCTATTTCTATCACAATCACAATCACCAACTTTGCATCATGTGAGATTATCAGTTAGATATAAAAATATACAATAACATAATGATGGAAGCTTGCTAGCTAACTACCTTTTCACATTCATCTAGAAATTAACTTATGTTTCAGTATTTCATTTATGCTAGGGCTAGACACGATTTGGTATGATACAATATTTGGTGATACTAAAAATATACCATTTAATTTTAATTGGTTTGATACGGTTCGACATTCTACAATTTGAAATTGATATTGAATCATACTGTACCGATTAAGTTCGGTATGATTTCGGTACGGTTTCAATTTTGAGCCAAAATTTTGTGGATTTCGAGTTTAGGTGAATGATAATGAGGAATTATGATTTCTAGTGTCACAAATACTCAGTTAGAAAGTTTTTTTTTTCTACTATCAATGAAAAATTACGATGCTAACTCCTTAGGTGACTAATAGTGTTGTTCGTATTTTGGTTAAGAAAAATGGTTTCTAATGTAGTCCAACAAGAGTATTTTCAAGTATCGTAGACAAGATCATTTTAATTAGATAAATTTATTATTATTAACCCAAAAACAACTCATAATAGTTTTTAGTATATGATTGCTATATCAACCAATAGGAAAATAGTTTTAGTTATTTTAAAAAAAATAGAAATGCTAATTCGGTTCAGTATCGATACGCGATGGTTTTTCAAAACCTCGAAACTGAAACCATATCGACTTGAATTGGTACTGATTCGGTACTATACCGATCATCACATTGGTTTTACTCTAGCCCATAATAATACCATATCCAGATATAAAAATTAATATATGCATGGGATACCCCCTAAGAAGATCCCTATATGTAATATATATATATATATATAGATGCATTTAAAAATTGAAAGCTAGCTTAGCTAACGTTCCCATGCAAGCAAAACTAGCTAGCTTATTTCCAAAGTAGAAAAATTAATTAAAGAACTCATATTTTTATTTTTTATAATGAATAAGTAGATAGTGCTGTTTGAAACTGATCGATGATGATGCATACCACCTTCCCACTTACACTTACACACCACTAAACAAATGTGAGCATATAACTATATATGTATAAGATCTATTTGACAAATAAAAAAAGTAAAACGAGTAGGTCATCAATGCAGAATGCAAAGTATATAACTATGATTGACTTGTCAATGTGTGTTATATGGTGGTTGTAATAATTGTAAATATGCATGCTTTCTTCGAACTTATACGCAAGAATAGTAATATTCTTTTCTCTATGCAATGAACAGGTCTGCATACATAAGAAGATTCTGAATTTCCTTCCATACATAACGAGGTTTCCATAAACATAATAGAACCTTCATTCATAGCTTGGCACTACTCTTGTCCATGCCCTTGCATTTTAGCTGACTGTTACCTAATGATTTTTACATGTTCAAAAATTAAAATTAAACTAGTTTCACAGACAAACGCGGATGAAATCATATCATCAGATGAAAGAAATATAGGAGTATATGATTATATATCTTAGAACACTGAACAATGAATTTTTTTTTTGATAAATAAATTAAATTAATCAGAATCGAAAAAGGCTCAGGAACCAACAACCAAAGCCAAACAAAGGCACCACAGACTTAGGTCAAACACGACCACAAGCCAAAACAACTAAACATGGACAACCCAAGCTAAAGCAATCCTACGATTAGCAACAAAGCGAGAAAATTTAATAGAACACAACTTGATCCTAACCATATCAATGATTTGCTTCCGGATAACGAAAGGGGGATTCCCTTCGGCTCCAAACACACGAGAATTCCGCTCACACCAAAGGCAATACACCGTGGCACCGAGCGCCACCTTATTGACCGCCACACCAAGGGATTTTCCCCTCCACTGGACCGAAATATCCTAGATGAAAGAAGGCTAGGGAATTCTCAACCACGGACAGCCACATTTCGTCAAAATCGCCGACCAAATAACCTCACTATACAGACACTCAAAAAAGAGATGATTATCAGACTCCACCACAACATTACAGAGAACACAAAATAGACTTTGACGGTTAGCAAATCTCCCCATCCGGTAAAGGTCATGAGTCGATGCCGAATAGCAAGCCAGAGAACAAAACTAGCTCTAGGAATAGAATAAGAAAACCAGACCAGATTAGCCCAACCGACCACAGGATTAACATCCCTACAAACATCCCAAAGAGAAGAGGCCGAGTAGACTCCAAAAGCAGAAAGCGTCCAAATAACAGAATCATCTCTCGAAGGACAAGGGGAGAGACAGAGAGAAGCCGCTTGAATAGTGAGAAGATTATCATTGAGAGCGAAAGGCCATCTCCAGCCCCCAGAATCATTCAGCACCTCGTAGAGCCGAGAGTTAAGTCCAAGGCCCGAAATGGAAGGCAAAACATCACCCCAACGATCAAGCAGCGGACCCAGGGAGTACCAATTATCCCATCAAGTAAAGATAGATTTCCCATTTCCCACAACAGAAAAGATAAATGGTTTAACAACATTCCGGATTTTGAGAAGTCTTCTCCAATTCCAAGAACAGCTCGAAGACGGGGTGATAGCCCAGAAGCTCCTATCCTTAAGAATATAGGCTTTAATCCAATCAGACCACATGTTGCCCTCAACATCAAAGAAAAGGAACCAAATATAACGAGCCATTAGCACCCAATTCCAGGTACACAAAGATTTAATACCGAGCCCACCCTCCCTAAAAGGCTTACAAAAATCATCTCACGAAACCTTAGCACAATAGGAGCTAGCAACCTTCCCAAACCAAAGGAACCGCTGCAACGACAGCTCAATGCCACACAGAACACACTTAGGAAGAAACAGATGAGACGCCCAATAAACCTGCAAGGAGCACAACACAGCTTTAATAATCACCAGGCGGCCAGCAAAGGAAAGATGACGATGTTCCCAAGAGCCAATTCTCCTCACAACCTTCTCCACCAAAGGAGCACAATCCAAAGCGGAGAGTTTAGAGGTAATAAGAGGAATGCCCAGATATCTCATGGGAAGGGAACCAATATTAAGACCAGTAAACTTCCGCAAGAGAGCCAAAGTATCAATATCAACACTGGCCACAAATAAATTGCTCTTCTCCAAATTGATACACAATCCGAACTGAGAAGCAAACCAATCAAGCACATGCATAAGAATCGAAAGGGAGTATCTATCACCATGAGAGAAGACAATGAGATCATCAGCAAAGACAAGATGGGATAACCGAGTTTTATCATATCTCCAATGATATCTTAACCTAGGAGCAGCATAAATGGCGTTGATGAAGGAAGAGGAAATGATCTCCATGGCCATAAGAAAAAGATAAGGGGAAAAATGATCCCCTTGTCTGAGCCCCCATTTACCAGGAAAGTACCCTTCAAGTTCACCATCAACAGCAACAGAGAACCAAGTGGACGAAATACATCCTCTAATCCAAGCAATCATCCGAGGGTGAATATTAAAGGCAACCAAAGCCCTGAATAAGAAATCCCACTCCAAGGAATCATAGGCCTTTTTAATATCAACTTTAATGGCACATCGAGGAGGACCCGAATTCAGATGGTACCCCTTAAAAAGCTCATGCACAAGTAAAATGTTGTCCCCAATACGACGACCACCAATGAAAGCATATTGGGAGCAACTAATAACAGCAGGAAACACACTTTTCAAACGGTTAGCTAACAATTTAGAAATAATCTTGTAAACAATATTACAGCAAGAAATAGGTCTGAAGTCTCCCATAGAAGACGGATTAGGAACTTTGGGAATCAAAGTTAAAATAGTGGCATTCATCTCCCTCAAGAGAGAGCAAGAAGAAAAAAATTCACGAACAATAAGGATAACATGCTTACCCACAATGTCCCAACACTGTTGGAAGAAGAAGGCATTGAAACCATCGGGCCCAGGAGCCTTGTTGGGCTTCAACATAAAACAAACATCCTGAATATCATCATCACAAAAATCAAGACCCAAGCTGACAGGACCGCCCCCGAAAGGGGCATCGATAACCGTGCTCGGTCCTGCTCCCGTCTGGCAAGTCGACTGAAATACCCAAGTTACCCTCAGTACGTGCCAGACCAGGGATAGCCACATGTGCTTACTCATGCCTCCGCCTCTCGAACAGCCTCGAATAACGCGCCACGACCTAGAGGGTCAATAAAAACCAAAGGTGTGAGTGGACAAAAATAAGATTTTCCACATAAGAAAAACTGTGTATCAAATTTCGACATAAGGAAAAACTCGTATGAACCTCAAAATCATTTTTTCCTTCCTCAACCATCGGGTCTTAGCCCAAAATCATAAACATCGGGCCTCAGCCCAAAACCACGAATCAAAACCAAATGCACAACATGATCCAAAATCAACAACCATATACCGGGCCACTGCCCAACTCAACTGAAACATCAGAAATCCTCAATAAATCACAAGTCAATCATTTTGCTGGATATCAAGTGCGCCCGAGTCTTTAAACTCAAAACCATGCGCATAAACAGGCATTCCCGGGATATCAACGAGTCTTTCAACTCAGAACATAATCAATAGGCCTCGGGGGTATCACAGTAACCGAGTCTTTAAACTCACGAGTCTTTAAACTCATTAAGGGCCCTCTCCATCATCAATTAACCGAGTCTTTAAACTCAAAACGTGCTCCAGCAATAGCACCCGGGTCTTTAAACCCAAAACAGTTTTCAACGGGTCTTTAAACCCCAAAACATTTAACAATCACAACAACGCGGGATCCATCCCGAAATCACAATTTTCACAACAGGACTTATGGTCCGAATTTCCACATTCAAATCCCCAAATCTTACTTCACAAATTATATTCAAATCATCATTACACACGGGGCATGTACAATCATACGAAATCACTTTATTAAATCCTTTTTCATTCCCGAATTCGAATTCGCAATAATGATTCCGTAAGCATCATCCCGAACCCAAACCAAGAATCCACTTTAAATTTCCGAAAACCGAAATCTCGTTAATCAAAGTTACTTTTGCGCCCCGAGCATCAAGCCCGAAATCACCTTTCTCAAATCCATTTTCAACACATCAAAACCACAACCATAATCACCAAAATCACGATCCAAGCAAAACATACTCAAAACCCATTTTAAAAATCCTCAAAATCTCAAGTCTCATTTTAATTCCCCGACTCAAACATCAACAGTGATCAAATCACAATAACTCGAAATCTCGTAAAACGTGCAAATCCAGAACGTTCTCGAAAAACGTGTCAAAATCGTAAATCGCACTCGCAAATCATAAACAACCTTCTTAAATCATTTTACACCCATTTCATATAACTTCTTTCATTAAACCATCATTAAGCACGCGAGTGACCATAGTCTCGAAATACGTGCAATTTCACATGTATAGTAAAAATACGTATAAATACGGGAATCAAATACGTTTAAATACGAAAATCAAAATCAATCACAACTTATAATCATAATCATAAAATCATAGAAATAATTTATGCATGCACTAAATTTTGAAAGCAACGTCCACTCACACACCAATTTTAAGGCTCGATTTCGCGCCGTACGCGTTCCCGTAATTTCCGGCATTTTCCAGAAACTCGAGTCCTGTCTGAAAACATACTTTAGTGTCACTAAGGGCTTACATAAAAACATACTAATTTCCCAAAATTTTCCGGGAATTAATCGTTAATTACAAACGTAACGGAAATCTTCGGACCCTCGGAACCACATTGAAACGGTGTCCGATAAATTCGATACCAACGTTAAAATGTTCGTTACAATGTGTAGGAAAAAAGCCATTTTGAACTCACCTTGAAATTCGGGTCCACACGCCCTCACGCGCCGCCGTGAGTGGCTGCGCGTGAGCCCACGCGCCTGCTACAGTACCCCTGCACAGTTCATCGTTCTCACCCGCCAATCCTGCAATACGGGTTGTTCAACCCACGACACAACCCGGTTAAATCCTTATCCAAACTCACTCAATTCCTCCCTTCATTCCACCTAAATCATTCCTCGTCAGGTTAATTGTCAGGACCCGTCCCAAATATCATCCTCGATACCCGGGACGAACTCTGCTCCCTTCTGACAATCACACTTAAAGTACCGGAATATCCTTAACACTACTATAAGCATAACTATCAGACGAAGGAGTAAATATATACAACTGTCAGTCAGAGCATAGTTCGACAAAATGGGCACAAAAATCCTACAATGCTAGTCTCGCAACGGAAGAACGTCAAAGCTCTATGCCTCGATATCTGCCTCAACGTTCACCCCAGCGCTATCACCACGACCTGGAGGGAAAATTTAAAACCAAAAATGTGAGTGGACTAGAATAAATAAAAGTTTCAAAAACCGGTTTATCATCAAATCAAAGTTAAGGAAAAATAATAATATTTGTTCCCTCCGTTTTAAAAACAGGCATGCCCAACTAAGTATTAGAAAATCATAACATGAAACATCATAAGAAACAGAAACACTATAAAACGGATATAGAAATCATAGCATAAACTATGAACATCAAATCATCATTTCCGATCAAACCTGCTGGACCTATCCGAGTCTTTAAACTCAAACAGGCCTCAAATATAAGTCTGAGTCTTTAAACTCCCGAGTCTTTAAACTCAACAGGCCTATGGGGGTAATATCGTAAATATCCGAGTCTTTAAACTCCCGAGTCTTTAAACTCAATCCGGGCCCGTCCCCCGTCAATCAGAATCCGGGTCTTTAAACCCAATATCCAGATCCAGCAAATCCAATCCATATTCAGTGTAAAACCAATTCGAAATCCATCGCCAAACTCGAATTCGAAATCCCCGGTTCAAAGCCCTTCCGGCGTTCAGAACCGACATTTCGAACCCAAATCCGGAAATCCATTTTTATACCAAAACCCACATGTAATCACAAATCATATTTCATAATCCATGTATCCTCGTCAGCAAACATTTATAAGTTGAAATCCTCAAATATGGCATCAAAGTCCGAAAACCAGTTTTTCTCGAAAAACGTGTAAAATCCCAGAAATGTCTCGAAAAACGTGAAAGCAGATCAATCACATATAATCATCAACAAGAAGTATAAAAACACGTTTAATATCATAAATCATTAATAAAAACAATTAGGCATGCTCGAAAGAAAAGAAGGAGTCCACTCACAAATCAGAACGAGTCAATCGCGCTCCGTGCGCTCCTCGACCGTCTCGGGTGCCTCCCGTCCTGTCAATATGCACCAAATAGGGTCACAATCACATCAAGGATACTAACCCTAATTTCCCCAATTTTTCGGGAATTTAATAATATTTTAATCCTAGACCCTAAACCGTCCGGATTCCCGAACAACTCTGTAACATCGTCCGATTCACCCGAAAACCACACCAATGAACTCCTTAGGACGTTTAGAACCAAAACCATGTTGGAAGCTTGGCCGGAATCCTTCCCACGCGCCTCCACGCGCCGCCCAAAGTGGCTGCGCGTGGGCCTCACGCGCCTGCTACAGTGTTTCTCCTTCCTCGAGTCACCCGGTTCAGCACAGTTGAACCGGCGTGACCGGTTCTCCTCCGTTCCTCCACCGTTTCAGTCCAAACCAATCCCACTCTCATCGTCCAGTCCCTTGCAAGCTAACCATGTCCTTACATCGAAGAACCACGGCCTGAAACCCACCGTTCACGGCCTCGAAACAGACGGCCCGTGGCCCCTGTTTTGGCCGCCGACCGCCTAGGTCCTCCCCCGGCACGGCACCACAACCAGACGACTCCTGGGACCTCCAGGAGTCTCACCATGACCACCAAATCCCTCGATTCTAAGCCCAACTCCACGACTTTCGATTTGAAATTCAGGGGAAAAACAGAGGAAGTGGGCTTACCTTTCGATTCAGGCTCCGCCGTGTGTACTGCCGCTTGCCACGGTGCTCGTTGGACTCCCTGCAGCCACCTGAACCTCCTACCGCCTTGGTTTGAACCACCACACGGCACAACTGCCACCCCTGTCTCACAACCTCCCTATTTTCCTCAGAACTCCGCCGTACCACCGCCGTGTCCCCGTGCACGATTCCTCCACCAAAACACGATCACCAGCACCGCCTTGTCTCACTGTCCCTCTCTCAATTCACTCTTCACTCACCCTTGCACTGAATCGATCGAACTCTCTCCAATTTCTCCCCTCTGTTTCTCTGTGTGTTCGAACAAATGCACGGTTTGAAAACGTGCAAAGTGTGGCCGTGCACACTTTAGAACTCCCTGGAACCATCCAGTGTCCCCCACGTGTCCATCACCCATGGTTCAGCACAAAATATCCCTGCCACTTGCCCTTATCTGATTGGGCTGAGGGAAAAGACCAAAATACCCCTCATGCACAAATTACCATTTTACCCTCACACTTTCCAGACCCGTAAATATTTCATCCGACGTCCGATGACAGCGTGCCGCCTGTCGTTGTACTCAGGACGTCGAGACCTATCTAACGGTCCTCGGTCTACGTGAAAATCACAAGCCCACCAAAAAGTCAACATTTTCCTCATTTAGTCAATTTTACGGTAACGCCCTCAATCTTCCGAACGTCATAACTTTTCCTCCGATTGTCCGAATCGAACCTGCCACCTGTCTACGGACTCGTGATGTCCTAAAATACGTCACGGTCAAGGGTCAACAGTCATCCAATCGGTAATTCAAAAAGTCAACTTTTGGTCTACTATTCACAAGGGCAAAATCGTCCTTTATATACAAAACTTTTACAAAATTACATTTTTACCCTTCCCAAAGGTACGGGTTGTTACATTAATTTAGGGTCCCATTCATTAATTATCTTCCATTAGCCCTAAATCAGTCAACTCGAACTCGAACATCCAAACGGGTCGAAGTACGAAACTCACCCAAATCGAACCCATTCCAAAATTAACTTAGGCAGGACTTTCCAGAGACCTAAACGAACACTTTAGCACCGTCAATTTGAGGGGAAATTACCTGGAGGTTGTCGACCTCAAGCTCGAAAATCTCTGAAACCAGGGGCCTCCATTCAGGGCTTGTCTGTGATGGATTTTCCCCGAAATTGATCCGGTTGGTTCCCAAATGATCCCAGAGGATTAATACGATCCTCAGCTTCCTTCAACTCGACTCCTAGTTGAGAAATTGAATTTCCCTCCAAAACTGTTTTTCTCTGAAACCGGAGCTTGAGTCCCTGAGCAAACCTCGATCAAACCTCTTCAATCCTTGCACGATTGTGTTCCAGTCACTCCCAGAAAACTCCCTCAGTGTCTAGATTGTTCCCATAACCCGTAGGAATCAAACTCTGGATTTTCCCCCCAAAAAAAACTGAAATGGTTTTCTCCACGGTTTCTCCCAGCTCTACACTCTCACACTCAACCGAATGGCTCCCCAGCTCACCAGACACTCAAGTAATCGATCAGAATGGACGACAACTCGTGGGTGACACACTGAAACTCCCTGGAATTGTTTCCCGCAACACAAAGACCCACGACCATTTTTAACTCCTCCCGAGCACGGCAAGCAGTCCCAACCCTCACGCCTTGTCTCCAATATCCTCAATTCAATTAAACAATACTCTGATCCGTCCACTATTGATTAAACAATGGTAATGATCAGAGCACTCACAACACGGTGGTGCAGTCCCTATTTTTCACGGTGGTGAACAGTAACCACCGTGTAAATGCCCTAAATGCCCAAAATGCCCTCAGTTGGCAAATTACCAAATTGCCCCTCACCTTCCGTGACCCGTAACTTGGTCATCCGATATCCGTTTCAAGTGTGCCGCCCGTCATTGTACTCGGGGCATTAAGACCTTCCTAACGGTCCTTGGCCCTCGGCCATCGGACCCCCCGATCAAAAAGTCAACATTTTTCCTTATTTCGTCTAAATTACGGAAATGCCCCTGGACTTCCGAACGTCATAACTTCCACCACGAACGTTGGAATCGAACGTGCCACCCGTCTATGATCTCGTGACGACCCAAACTACGTCACGGTCATCGGGCAAGGTCCATTTGACCGTCCGAATAAAAAGTCAATGTTTCACCCACGACTAGGGGCAAAACGGTCATTTTGCCACGTTCGTCCGATTCCACCCAACTAACCACCGATTAACCCTCATTAATCATGATTAGTTACTAACCTAATCCCGAATTCCGGGATGGGTCGTTACACAAGCCAAGGGACATAGCCTCAAGAACCCGATTAACAAGACCAAAGCTAGGCCCATGGCCACTGTCAATCCGAGATATACCAAACAAACCTTGGAAATAAGAAACAGCTTCCAACTTAATCTCAGCAGGATCATTAGTCACAACCCCATCCGCCCGACAGATGGAGGAAATGTTGTTTTGATTGGCCCGCTTTTTAATAACTTTGTGGAAATAAGCCGAATTACGATCACCCTGCAAGTTCCAATTAATTCTAGACTTTTTCCTAGCCAAGCACTCCTCACGGTTCAGACAATCCACAAAAATCTTCCTCAATCGTCCCTCCAGAACAACAAGGGAAGGGTCAGAAGGCGCCGCATCCAGATGAACTTGGCAATCATCAAGATCAGCTTTAGCAACCTCCACCGCGTGGAAAACATTCGCTAGAGGCCGAGCATTCAAAATCTTAAGCTCCATTTTAACAATCTTCAACCTGCGTACCAAACGAAATTGATGGCTACCCCTGATAAACGTGTTGAACGTACGCACCACAATGGACCTGAATTGCTCGTGATCAGCCAGAAAATTTAAAATTTTGAAAGGGGTCCGCCGTCGAGGGGATTGAACACCCATATCCAAAATGCCAGGGCAATGATCAGAAGAACCAGGAGGAAGAAAAGAGGCAAAGCTACGAGGGAACATCAAGAACCAACCTTCATTAACCATGATCCGATCAAGCTTACGCTGAATTAAGTTACCAGAAAACTGTTGATTACACCAAGTAAGGAACCTACCAGAGAATCTAACATCATCCAACCCACAATCCCTACAACAATCACTCATGTCCGCCATAGCCAACTGACGAGGAGGAAAACCCAACGACTCATTAGCAAACCTGACAGAGTTAAAATCCCCCATAACAGTCCACAGAAGATTGCCAACAAAAAGAGCAAAGTCAACCAAGTCAACCCAAAGAGCACGACGATCACAAACATCATAATGACCATAAACA
Source organism: Prinsepia uniflora (assembly GCA_032719365.1). Lineage (NCBI taxonomy): Eukaryota > Viridiplantae > Streptophyta > Magnoliopsida > Rosales > Rosaceae > Prinsepia > Prinsepia uniflora. Next base: position 8,286,956 of record CM064867.1, on the reverse strand, counting down.
GTAGAAACAAAAAAAATTCAGACCCAAATTAAGCAATTGAACACGACAGTGGATAGCTTGGGCAGACTTTCTCACAACACAAACATCCATACAAGCCGGATTCCAACCAACAAGAATTCGACAATTAGAATGGCAACCACCATTATCAATGACATCCCACCTAGGGAAGACACTAGCAGAAATACGAGCAAGACTTCTGCGCTTAATTCTAGTCTCAATAATCCCCAAGAAACTTAATTTACATCTCGCAACAAAACTCTTGAACTCAAGATGATTGGACTTATCGTTGAGCCCCCTAACATTCTAAACTGCAAAATTAATCATCAACAGATTTAGAAATACGTACCCTGGATAAAATCCCACCACGAGAAGCTTTAGATTTTCTCTTCGCCTTGTTTTTTTTTTCTTCTCCACAAGACCAGACTGAGATCTAGTAGCAACTATGCTACCATCAGGCAACACCTGATTCCGAAGATCAAGGAGGGAAGAGCCCATTGCCACCGATTCCCCGTCGGACTCGAAAACCGAATTTCCCAAGGAAAGGAAAGAGTTAGAGATAGGCACCGGAATAGCAGATTGGAGCACAATGGGACTACTAGTAGCAGGCAACACTAGAGCAAGAGAGGGTGGAGGTTCAGGGCAAGAACACCCAATCGAGCCAGCAAGGGGTAAATGAGCTTCATTGAGACCAATAACAACATGAATTAACAACTCAATAGGGCCCTGGTTACCAATGGCAATATTAGACAACGCACCATAATGCAAATCACTAGTGTTAGGCAGAGTAGGAGGAGAACTCGAATTTTCAGGAGCAGTAGAAATCGAAGGTCGCGAAGGGCAAGCTGGCTCAAGATGCCCGAAGGTTTTGCAACAAGAGCACAACAAAGGTTTCCCTTGGTAATCAACATGAATTTCCACAGAATGGCCAAACTCCTCACCATCCTCAGAATGAAGAGCTAAATCAAAAGAATCAATAAGAGGGAGGGCGACGTCCACCTCCACACAAATTCGCATGAACGATAGGCGTTTCTTCTGCATAGTCAATGCATCCACATGTAATGGCTTGCCCACTGCACTAGCAACATGACAAAATCCATCATAGTTCCAATGTTCTAAAGGGACATTAAAAAACTTCACCCATATTGGAACCTTCGTATGCACTTCCTTAGATAGAACCATACCCGGCTTCCACCTGGAAAGAAAGATCATATGACCTGATAAATACCACGGACCACCATCAAGGACCCTAATGCAAGAATCACAATCACGAAACCTGAAGAAAAAGAAACCACGATCATTGGACAGGACCTCTTTGAGGCCTCTATTACCCCAGATTTTCTTAGCCAAAATATTAACAGCATAGTAAGGGTAAGCTTTTCTTATCCACAAAATACCCAACAAGACAACACTCCCATTCCTTAGCCGCCACGATAGCGGCATCCAAAGGAGGAGAAACAGTCAACCGCCCACCAACAAAATGAGGTTTCTGATAAGAAAGACTAGCCCCATTACCACAAAGGGGACCACCCGAACTAACCACTTTGCTAAAAGAGCCTTTGGACAGAGGGCCAAAGCAAGCATTTCCAGTTGGAACAGAGGCCACATCACCATTCAAATCCACCGTATCCTGGGCAACACAACCCTGCACAGAGGACCCAAGACTAACCAGAGAAGGGGGCATAACCACAGATGGCTCCAAACCCCGGCAGATATACCGGGATAATTGCAGAAGAGAAGTTGGACGGACAGGGCAGCTAGAGGAGATTCCTACAGGGGCAATAGAAATGGAGACACGGTCCGACATCACCGCCATCGTCATCTACGCGATCGAAAACTTCTCCACAGACCGAGAAACCATAGACACAGTATCGATATGGCAACCAGAAGAATTTTCAGCAGGGGAAACAGAGACAGGGACACGGTCCGACACCACCGCCGGCGCCTCCTGCGTGAATGACAAAGTATCCACAGAAGGAACGGAAGGGCGACCCGACGTTCCCTCCTCAGAGTTGAGGAATATAGCACTCAGAACCTTGCCATCGACAAGCCGAGACCCATACAACACACCACACAAGGCAGGGGACGACATTAGAGATGAGGAAGAGTCCAGGGGGGGAGATAAGGGATCGGACAAACAGTCCACAACAAGGGAAGGGTTGGAAGATCCAGGAAAGGATCGAGGAAAATCAGAGGAGGGAGGGATGGGGATGGGAGGGGAAGGAGACGACATGTAAAGAGGAAACAGGGATGCCGGTCAGAACGGAAGAAACCAGAAGGGTTTACTGATCTCCCGACATCGCCGAAAGGGAGGACTTCAAAAATGTTCTTCGAAGATTACTAAAATAAGATGATGAGCTGAATGGGATGGGGGTGGGAGGGAGAGGAGACGACAAGGAAAAGAGAATCAAGGAAATCAGGGAAACCGGCTAGAACAGAAGAAACCAGAAGGGGTTTACTGTTCCCCCGACATCGCCGAATGAGATGTCTGAAAAGGGTGGGTTCGCTTTGTTTTCAAATCTAAAACAGAGGAGGGGGGATGGGAAAGGGAGGGGGAGGAGACGACATGGAAAAAGGAAGCGGGGAGGCCGGCCAGAACGGAGGAAACCGGAAGGGGATTACTGTTCCCCAGACATCGCCCTTCGTCTCACTGCGGTTTTTTTTTTAACTCAATCCTGAACAATGAATTAGGTAAGGTGTATATTTGACCTTGATTAGAGATGGTGGAGAAATCAATGAGCCCCCAATTTTTGAACAAGAGATCGATCCACTAGCAAATTCATGTTCTTCATTAATTATATATCTTCATGATGGAATTATACTCATTTGTAATGCCACTGCCCTTTTACTTTTTCTTACTAGCTTCTTGTTGTGGGAGGAATATATCATAGTTTTACACTTATGCTCGTATATTCTAATTTCAACTCCATCGCCTCGTCACCACTTGCTAACTAATTTGGAAAATGAAAATTCGATTCTCACGAAATCACAAATTCTGGTAGAGCCACCAGAGACAATTTCATACGAATTGTAAAGCGAAAAATTGATTTTAGCTCTCCATTTCTTTTCGAATTTCTGAATGTTCAAAGTAATTCATAACGTACTACGTACTATGCTTTGAGTAAAACGGAGAATATAGGATAAGGGACACAATCTTCCGGTCATATTAAATATGTTATTAATCAATATAAGTGATAAATAAAAAACTATCATTATAAATTAAAGAGAAATATCACTAAACTCACAATAAGGTAAGTATGGGGCTAATTATAATCATTAATTATAATTTGTAATCTTACAAGCTAGTTTAATGGGCCAATTTTCATACTTTTAGATTGTGGTTGATACGCTTTTTTATATTGACTATTTCAGTTGGATAGATTAATATATTCATCGAATAAACCGATTATTTAGTCAAGCATTTGACGCATTACTATATTAAAATGTCGATTATATTATACTAGTTAGATTACATTATACTAATTCATCATAAATATCTATATATTTTAAATATTAATTTCGTATATTATTATTATTATAATAATAATTTTTTTATTTATTTTAATAAATTATTAAGCTCATAAAAAATGACTATCAAAAAGTAACACATAACACACTTGAAACCAAATGATAATCCAAACATAACAAATGGATTTTCTATTCTTCTAAAGAGTTCCATGATCAACATGGAAACCATGAAGCCCATGCTTCAGTCAAAATTGTGTTAATTAATTATTGATAATATTATTATTATTTATTTTATTTTTATTATTACTATATATTTATCATTATTATTTATTATTGTTACTTTTTCAAGATGGCTAATAATTCAATTATTTAATATGAACAATTTTAAGGATATTATTTTAGTGGATATAAACTGTATAAAGATATTTAATCGTATTAATTTATTTAGTGCCTAATTAATACAAGTAATAACAAAACACAAATTTTGTATTATATTATCACATCTAATTTTTTATTCCGCGTACCAAATGTGGAGGACTATAAATTATCTGTATTATTCCATGTTGAACCAAAGCACGTGCCAGCTGTGTGACACCCTTTAATACTGGATGAAGATTATGATCATGAATGTGACTTGTATGTTTCATTCATTCAGTATTATTAGGCTAGGTTTGAGTCACTGATTATTAAATTTGTTTAATCTGGGCAGTGATAAGTTCAGATGGATATAATATGCTACCATTTATAGCCAAAGTTGTGTACATCTTTTTCCTTTTATCTTCTTCCTTGTTAGTTCAAAATCTTACTAATTAAAAAGGAAAAAAAAAAAAAACCAAATTAAGACATCATCGATTCATAATTTAGAAAGTGCTAGAGCACTTGATTATAAGATACAATGTATTTCATGATCAAAATTAAACAGTATGCCTCAGGATTTTAATCAGAATCACATCGATCAATGTGCGTATGTATGTATAAATATGTACCGTATAGACTAGTTTCGGTTGTAATTAATTATATGTACGTACGTATAAGGTATAATTAATCATACTTAAGATAGGCATAATAACAAAAATATATGCATAATCACACACATAATCACGGCCCCTTAAGCTTCTATATATTGTCATGGATGCATTCTCTAGAGAATGTGTGTGCTAAAGGTTTAATTTATTTTTTTGAAGGCCGGCTTGGATAATTATATGTAAGCTAGAAAACATAAAAACCCAAATTCAAAGCGTCTATAATCTTCAGCACAATTAAGGAAACCCTAGATGCTTAATTTATTTGCATAGGTTTGAAGTACGTACGTATAGGACATATATATTTGTAACCCCATGTGTTGGACATCCCATTTTTACTAATTAATTTTTTTATAGAAAAACACGCATTTCCAATCAGTATTCTTCTATTTAGCAGGTGAGATGCACGTTTAGAATCTGTAGTGGAGAGAAATACTAAAAAGAATAGCTAATTTTGTGTCGATATTATAACTTTAATAGCTGTCCAACGATATTTTTTGAAGAATCTTTGTTAATATATAATTGTACTTGGTTCAAGAAATAGCAAAGAGAGACAAATAAGTTCATCTTCATGCATTACAGTGCAAACCCTAGCAATGTACAGAGGTTAGTGTACGTTACTTGATCGAGGCATATGTTTATATACATGGATTATGCCGACATATTTTGAATAGAAATTAACATGAACGACTGAACGTAGAGCAAGCAAAAAACTCCGGAGATCGATAAGGTTAGGTGGTCCAGTGCATATATATGATCATATATATACGAGGCTTAATTAGGTGAGAAGCACCATCTTTAAGTTTATCCTAGCTACATTAATGAATTTTGACATGGATGTATATATGCGTTATATTTGACACAACAAAAGATAATTTACATTATTATTCTGAATTTTTAATTGAAATTTCGAGTATCAGAAAGTAGATATATTTCTATATGTTAACTGGTGTAACGTATTTCATCAGTTGAAAGTAGTGTGCAATTGTGCATGCAACAATGTAACGGATACTCCTAGCTAATAACGTACTCCTCTTCCATATGCAATTTTTCATGGAACTCAATGTAACTCAATGAAACATAAACAGGTAAACTTGTGTCTTTTTCTACACGATTTTGGGAAAAACTTGTGGTCCAAAATCCAAATCGAGTTAAGGATTTCCATTCTGTGTCATCTTTACATAAAAAAGAAAGAAATAAATTTAATTTGTAACAACATATTGGACCAGTCTTCTACTTAAATTAAACAGAAGAGTCTTAACTTCTCACTTGTTACTAAGTTGTCATAATTTGAAAGACTAATTAAGGGGTTGATTTAAAATTATCTACATAAAAATGAATTTGTGTGTCTGGACAGTATATTCGTTCGATTTAATTTCTTTAAAAATTAGATCAAAACTTAAATAAATTAATGACCCTAACATTGCATTGGTATACAAATTTTTCCCAAATTTTACTTATCAATAATAGAGTTGCCTCGTTAACGACAAAGAATTATGTAGAGGAGGGAGGGGTAGTTGGGAATTGGGTAAGGGAATAGTTTGGGAAAGGGATTTAGGTTTTTTGCAAGCTTTCCAGTCCATAATCCACTACTTATTTTCTTCCACCATCTGACAAATCCACATGAGGTCCTGCCCTCCAGACCCACACATAGTTTTTCTCCACATGGAAGTGGAGAAATTTAGCAAACCACATCTGACCCACCCATTCACATCTCTCCACCTCTCTCCCCACCCTCTCCTTCCTCATCCTACCCTCTAAGCCTCTTTTGACAATTTGATATACAAGACCATTTTCAATAGGTTATTCAAACATGTATTTCCAAAATATATCCTGACGAAAAAATTTCTTCAAAATTTATTCAAATAGACATAGTTATTAAGTTATTGTTATTAATTAAAAATTGACACCGTGAACAATGGCTAATTACTATTGTCTTTTAACTTTTATCCAAATGTAGAGATCGAAATCATTAGAATGATATTGAAAGATGGTTAAATTTTAAAGAATATTATTGAAGATACTCCAAATCATTCATTATATATAAACATAACAAATGATAACACGATTTGTCTATTTATATTTCTCTGAGTCAAATTTTATGCCCCAAAATCAATATGTAAGAATTTTTTTAAAATGTATCATATTAAGTTTTCTCTTTAATATACCGAAATGTGACACTTGGTTCCTTTCCAAAACTTATGATTGTAGTTTGTATTTCTTTAAATAGAGAAAGATTGAGTTGCAAGATTAATTAAGAGGGTTGAGATCCCAATCTCCTATGATATTATAAATTTTGAGAATTGTGTCTTTCTTTTTAATTAAATCTTAGCTATTAATTAATCTCTCTCTCTCTCTCTCTTCACCATGAATGTAAATATGAATATAAAAGGTTATCACCAATTCTCATTCTCTCTAGCCAAACAGATGATGCCCACTGCATAAGTGCCTATTATATGCACACATATATTAAATACACCTCACAAACCTCCTTTTTTATGTGCTGCCTTTCCTAGAGAGAAGCCAAAGGACAAAGCATTCTTTTGTTCTTCAGTGACAAAACCCAAAACCAAAAAACAACCAAAAAATCAAAAAAAGAAAGAACATTTATCTTGGGTCTGCAGAACAAACAACTCATTAACCCCTCTCCCTCTCTCTCTCTCTCTCTCTCTCTTCATCATCATCTGGCCCCTGCACTTTCATTTGCATTTCCTCCTTACAAGGTGGGGCTTTGTGGCTTAACTCTTGAGTCTTGAGTTGTTGTTGGGTCCCTTCAATTCCTTTATGTCTCTCTTTTGTTCTTTTTAGTTTGCAGCAAGATTTTGTCTGCCTTCTTCTGTGAAACCCCAAAACTATTTTTTATTTATTTTTTCTCTATCTTCTTCTCTCAGTATTCTCTTCTGCTCAAGAATATTAGGGGCTTCAACCAGACAAGCTCTCTTCTTTTTGGCTAGACAGATAAAATAAAACTTCTGCATTGTTTATGAGCCTTGAAAAAAAAAGTTCAATTTTTGAAACCAGTTGTATTTATGAACCTCTCTGGCTTACCTGGATTTACAGAAATTATGGAAGCCCAAAAGATATGAGCTAGCCGTCATATATTCTGAAGCTGAGGTGGAGTGAAGATGTCTGCAAAGATTTTGCGTTCTCTAACTGATGAGAACCGAGATCTCCATAAGCAAATTGGGTGCATGAGTGGAATTTTTCAGCTCTTTGATCGCCACCATTTCATCTCCGGCAGCCATGGGGAGCGGCGTGTGAATGGCCGCAGCCAGAAGAGGCTTCCTCAAGGTATATGTTTCAGCTTCTACCATGTCTTTTTCACATGAATTGTAAAGCTTAGAAGTTAGAACTTGGATCAAGTTTTGAACTTTGATCAAGTTTTGAACTTTGATCAAATTTCATCAGAAGTTTATATAATCTTCTGCAAATTGTCAAAAACATAACATTTTCTGTTACATATTTTTTATCCTATTTGTACATGACAATTTACATTTTTACATTTTTTCCAGGTGAGAATGGCAAGCAGACAGCAGAGAGCAATCGCACATTGCAGAAAGATAAAGTAAGAGTTCAAAATTTGATAAAAGCCTTAAACTTTTGATCAGATTAAAGAGAAGCATTTAATAATTTACATTCAATTTGAAAATGCAGGATAAAAATCGAAAAAGGGTGGTGAAAGAGAAACAAAGGAACTCAACAGAATCATCAAGAACCGCTGCCACTTGCTCATCCAGCTTCTCATCAGCTCAGCAAGAACAACCTTTACCCAGTCAAACCATTTCCAATGTGAACCAACCAAATGCTTCAAATGCTGCTCCAATGCACCAACGTCGGCAATCCTTTGACATGCAAGATCTTGTCAAAGAATCGCATGTCAAAGAATCGACACACAGAGACCCCCATGGCGTTTCTGTTAAACTTGCAGCTAAAGATGGGGGTAGTCATACATTGAAATACATAGACTCCCCCAGGCCTTCGCATCAGGCAAATTCTGTTCAGCCAAGGGTTTCTGGTGCCAACGAGACGTTTCAAGTTCCTGCTAGGTTTCGGGAAGCACCTTGGAGTTCCAGTGAAGAGAGGAATGGCAGTGGGCGTTTGGTACCAAAAGATGCTCGGAGATTCTCTTATGATGGAAGAGAGTCACGAGATGCATCAAAATCCGCCATAAAACTCAAAGAACTGCCAAGGTTGTCTTTGGACAGCAGAGAACGATCCATAAGGAAGGGCAGTAACCCAGAAACAAAAGGAAACAACTTCGGCAAGGATCTGCAGAGGGAGAACGGAAACTGCAACAGAATGCTTGACCTGCAGCAGGAGGCTGGAAGTTCCAAGAGACCCTCCAATGTTGTTGCAAAGTTGATGGGATTGGATCTATCAGATTCAGTGTCAACCAATGCAAGTCCATTAAGGCTGATTAATACCTTCCCATCTGATAGATTTGACCCCCTTTCTGGATCATCAAGAGCAACCAATGAGAACAAGCGAGATTTTTTCTCTGGGCTATTCATTGGGAGTATCCAGAAAGATTTCAGGTCACCCCAGTGGAGAAGTGCCGGTCCTGTCATGAAGTCCGCCTCAAATTCCAAGTTTCCAATCGAAACAGCTCCTTGGAGGAACCCACACGGATGTAAAGGTTCTCAACGAGCAGCTGTCAAGTATCAAGAAGAACCTGTCAAAATTTCAAAATCATCAACTTCAGTATATGGCGAAATGGAGAAAAGGCTAGCAAATCTCGAGTTTAAAAAATCAGGAAAGGATCTCAGAGCTCTTAAGCAAATACTTGAAGCAATGCAGAAAACTAAAGAAATGTTTGATAACAGAAAGGATTCAGCTTTAAATCTTGCATCTCAAACAAGCAACAAAAGCATTTATTCTGACTGCACAGCATCACCAAGCCTGAGAAATGTACAAGGTCACATGCCGGTTCCTGCCATAGGCAAGGATTCTCAATCTCCAAAGATTCATCACCGGTCAATCATCATCATGAAACCAGCTAAACTCATTGAGACGGGTGACTCTGGTCATACATTAGGTCTTCGGAAGCTTCGGACTAGTGACTCTGGTGATACTAGAAAGGGATTGGTCGAGAAAACAGCCAAAGATCTGACTCCAAGGAGACGCCTTCATTCCACTGACAATAATTCGAACACGAGACCTTTGAAACCTGCGCAGAAACCAAAGGTGTCTCAAATCAGGAGTGAAGAAAATGCCACGAGCTCTCATAGGAGTTCAGGGATCACGAGCCCAAGATTGCAACAGAGAAGGCATGGGTTGGAGAAGCAATCTCCTCCAAGCAGTCCATCATCAAATTCAAGCGTGGCCAGAAGACGGAACACCAGGGAGTCATTAGAAGCAAGCAACCCAGGTGGAAGACTTGGGCAAAAGTCTCCCAGTTTGCATCAAAGTAATAAGCAGTTTAGGGCAACTAGCACCAGCATGAGGGAAATAAGTCATCAAGATGATGCCACTTCTCAGCAATCTGAGAGCACCATCAGCTTGAACTCACATATAGACACAGAATTCACAAGCATTCATCAATCAGATAGGACACAAGGCACGCAATTCAATCAGAACAGCCAAAAACAAAAAGTAAGGGTGTTCGTGTTCTTATTCATACCTGTACATTATTTGCTTATCGGAGCTGACAGATCTTTTTTAATTCACACAGGAAAAACCTGGGAAAGCTTCCTCGGAACAACCAAGTCCTGTCTCTGTTCTTGATTCTACTTTCTACCGGGATGACTCGCCATCCCCAGTGAAGAAGATATCAAATTCCTTCAAAGGTGAAGTTCATGTGCAATGGATTCCTTGTGTATTAAATGCAAGATTCCTTTATATTAAATTTCCTCAAATTTCTTGCTACAGATGATGACCCACTGGACCTAGCTCTATTATCCAACAGCACAATGCCCACTCTTGGAGCCGAAATTGATCATAAAACGTTAGAGAACATGAAGCTCCTGATTCAGAATCAACTCAACATGAGCAGCACGCATGAGGAGTCCATCACGGGACTCCTCTGTGACAGCAGAAATCCAGACCACATGTACATTTCAGATATATTGCTAGCATCAGGTATTCTAAGATATCTCGACTCTACCTGGACAACCATTGAGCTACATGCATCAGACCACCTCATCAACCCCCATTTGTTCCTTGCACTCGAAGAAATCAAGACAAAGGCGAAGCCTTTTGATGATGGAGAAACATGTAAAGAGACTCTACAACCCAAAGATGAGAAAAATCAAAGAAAACTAGTATTTGATGTAGTTCATGAATTTCTACGCCAAAAACTAGTGGTGGAAGACCCTTTCAAGCAGTGGTTGACGCCACACAAGCAGGCAGAAGGAAAACCAAGAGGCCAGCAGCTTTTCAGAGAATTATGTTCTGCGATTGATCAGCTCCAAAGACTAAATTTGAATGGTACCCTAGATGATGAGGATGATAGTTTGAGAAACATCTTGTTGGAAGATTTCATGGATCAGGCACAGAATTGGACAAAATGTGACAGTGAAATTCCAGGCATAGTGTTGGATGTTGAGCGGTTGATCTTTAAAGATTTAATAACTGAAATTGTGAGTGATGATACAGTTGGCCTGCATGGTTGGTCTGGTGGACATTTCCGGAAACTCTTCTCCTAGAAGGGGCTTCGATAACATTGATTAATCCTCAAATAACAGCTAGATAGTCAAATTTCAGCTTTGGTGTAACACCTTGTTGGCAGATTTCTATCATCAACAAGGAAATGGACAGACTTTAATGTTTAAGTTCTGGGTTTGGTCTTGGATGTCAAATGGTTGATCTCTCTAAAGCCGATGCAAGTGAAGTTGTGAGTGGTGATGCAGCAAGCCTTCATGGCTGGCCTGATAGGCATTGCAAGATTGCTAATCAAGGGAGCTCTCTTAAAATTGATTTTTATTTTAGTTTTTCAAAAAAAAGTAATTCTCAAGTGATCTTACTCATTCCCTCATAGTCCTTTTCTTTTATGTTCTTTAATTTTTTTTTTCCCAGACTTTCTAGGATAAAAGAAAGGGGATTTTATTTTAGTTTTATCTTCTGTAGGTGTCATTAATAACTACTGCGTAAAAAATTCAGTAATTCTATAACATGTATATCTTTGATAGAGGCTAATGAGACACATGTAACATCCAATTATAATGTATGCATCTTTCCTTTCCAATTTTTTCATTCTAGCTATCAGCTATGCACAATTTATTCAGCAGGGAAAAAACATTTAACCTTTAATTACTCTACTCCGTAGCATGCTGAGTAATTCAACCCATATATGACTCCAAAAATAGACTATGACTCAATTATGGAAACATATATATAAAGCAACAAAGGACAATAGAGCTTAGAAATTATAGTTGAGCATCAAGCCAAAGTAATAAAAAAAGAACAACGAAGAAAGAATTTCAATCAGAAAGAATCATTAACTTGGGTCTATCAGAGCAACTGACGCTAACATACCTCAAAAACTTGTTAAAGTGGGAAAATTCCCTCCAGAACTTTGTAATATGTAGACAACACTACGCGAGCCAGCTTCCATTGCCAGTCTCCTAAACAGGTGTACAAATTCTACTAAAAACAACCTAATTTACAACTGAGCAAGCTCCTGTGAGTTTTCCATGGAATTCTTCAGAATTTTCTCAGCCTTCCTTTTCTTCTCATCCTTTTCATTTTCTCTTCCTAACCAGGGGTAATTTTTCTGAAAATTCTTGTCTTGTGGGCTTGCATGTAACATAGTATTGAAGTACTTCTTTGCACTTCCTATCTTAAATTGCACAGTTGGTCTCCTGCTCAAATTAATCTCTTTGTGTTCCTCTAATTCACACGAGCCGTTCTTCATTGCTTCAATAGCTGGAGCAAAGGCCTCCAGCACTGAACACTTATCCACGACAAGGTTCTCAGAAACAGGATTTTCCATTGTTGATTCACTTGAAAGTTTAGCTGGAGGAGCAACATGTGATACTTCGGTCTCCCCATATTGCAATGGTGCAGCAAGAAAAGGGTTACTTTCTCTAGCTTGTTTTTCCTTATCAGCATCTCCAGAATCAATAAAGTGGGGTCCCTCCAAGCCATTGCATACCAGCCCCCTCTGCAAACTGAACAGAGAACGCTCCACATTTCTCTGTTGTTTTTCTTGCTCAATCATATTAGTGTGGGGTTCTGTAGCCCTCTCATTGGTTATTGATGATTGAGCATATGTATGGGGTTCGGGAAATGCAGGCAACCAAGTTGGTATGTGCTCACCAGGTGTCTCTAACCCGCTTTGCCAAAAACTTGGAGTCAGCTTCTGGTCTTTAACAACTGGGAATTGAGGAATAGAGTAAGAAAATGGAATTTGCTCAGTTTCAGCTATGTACCGAACAATTTCCCTAACTGTCCCTGAGTTAGCAAGACAATGATCAACATCTGAAGCACCTGAAAACCCCTGTGCCAAGCTCAAATCTTCCAACCCTTGAATGATATCAAAAACATTACATTCCATTCTTCCGGCCAAATTAGCATAGAAATGCGCTGTTTTCCCAATGTTATGAATGTAGCGCACAGCAACATCCGTGAGCGTTTCAAGAGCAGACAACTGGAAAGTTTGAAACCCTACTATTTCACATACTTGTGCTACTCCAATCTTCGCAATAGCTCGTGAAAATTCATCACCAGTCGATTTTCTCTGTGTTGAAATGCGTTGTTCATGCTCTCTTGCACTCTCCCCACCTCCATCGGTCATATTCAACCCCTCATATCAGGGCCAACCAACCTGGTATATTCAAAATCAACATTCTTGGTAAAACCCCACATCATATACCACAGAAACATCATCGATTTACCGCTTATGCCTCTAATGTTATTGTAACGAAATGAAAGAAAAAAACAACAAAAGAAGATTAATTTGTTTACCAAGTGCTAGACAAAACCAACCAAAGAAAAGGGAACTTTACTGAGCTAGGCCTGATACAAAGAGTAAGCCTTTCTGTTTCTTTTATGAAGCCGTTTCCCAAAAGATGGAGCTTCATATTAACGAATGGAAATACTAACCGTAGAAAATTATACAAAGATGCATAATAAGAAAACCAAGAAAAGAAGCTTAAATCTTTTTGGAGCTTCAAGTTTTCTCATCAACCAAACACAAAAAATCAGAGAAAACCCTAAAACTTCTCGTTTGAAATCGAAATCGAACGAATTGCACTGGAAAAAAGAAATAGACGGAAGCAACAAAAAAGAAAATTGGAACCGGAGGATTACCGGTGAATCTAGGCTCTACGATCCAATAGAGGCATTGGTCAAGTAGAGGTTGAGCTCAGAGATACTGCGGCGCCCGAAACACCACTGGTCCCAAAGTAGGGAGCTTCGGAATGAGAAAAATTAAAAGGAAAATATTTAAGCTTGGATTTGGCTTAAACCCTAGAAAAACCTCTGGATCGAGAGCGAGCGAGCGGGCGCGAGGGAGAAGGTGGGAGCTGGAGTTGAGGAAATATGATTATTATGACATGACTTACGACTTGCGAAATGTCCCCAAAAAAAAAAGGGAACTTACGACTTGCGAACGAGCAGAAGGAAGAGAGAGAGAGAGAGAGAGAGAGAGAGAGAGAGAGAGAGAGAGCGCTCAAAAATCCGTTGCATTTGGTTAACACCTGTCCCTAATGGCGTTGGCTTGGAACCTAAGTTGCACGACTTGTCGTTTTTTGGCTTCATTTCCTATGAAGGTGTACCATTAGCCCTAGGCATTGGGCCGGGCCGCGCAAGCCAGACTCAAATTTTTTGGGCTTGGGCCGGGCTGAGTCAGACTTATAAATAATTTTTAAATTTGAGGACCGGACCGAGCGGGCTTAATGACATAAAAAAGAGTCTACAAGCTTTTATTGGGCCAGATTTATATCGGGTTTTTTGGGTCGGACTTATTAAGCCCATTTGGATCGGGTTTACGTGGATTTTTGCAATAAATTATGTCTCAAATTTTAAAATTACAAAAAAATATATGCATGAAAAAAAAAATATTAATAATGAAAAAAAATACTCAAGGATGCAAAAACGTGGCATCGTTAAAATAAAATACTCAAGGGTGCAAAAACGTTGGGCCTATTAAGTAGGTGGAGGAGTGGTTAGGGTTTGTATTGGGTATTGGGTATTGGGTTTTTTAAAATAAATTAGGTGGGCTTGGGGCTGAGATTTGGATTTGGGTTTAAATAATAAGTATTTTATATTTTCGGACTTATGGGCCGGGTTTATTACAGGCGGGTCGGGATGAGCTTACCCGGTTTTATCGGGCTCGGGCCTATCGGGTTTGAACACCATAAGCTCAAGCCCAGCTCGCTAACTCTTGGGCCGGGTGACAGGACCCATCCCAATTCCCCCGGGATTAGTGCGGGATGACCCTGCTCCCGTCTGACACGGAGTGTCAGACAAGGGATAATTTCGACCCTTGCCCTCCCCGGGCTATCAGAGTACGCCAGGATCCGGAGGAGGCATGTGATATCTCGGTCTCTGCTACAGCCCACATCCGATGTCAACCTGAAGGGCAGTCAAAACATTAAAAACTGTGAGTGGACAAAACAAAAGTTTATAAAAACATTTAATAAGGAAGACATTTGTACCCTCCACTAAAAAGCATGCATGCATTCGAAAACCATTTATCCAAAACAAACCATATGTGGGACGAAGCCCAAAGCAGATATAAACTAAGGTCGAAAGGACCACAATAAAAACGACCATACGGGCCACTGCCCAAATCCTGTGCACACCTGTACACACCACATATCATATATCATATATCCATCACATACATATATATAAGTCACACAACCAATCCTGTCACGGTATCCAAAGCCACGCGCGCGCTACCCGGGTCTCAATCCGAGTCATCTCAAAGTCAAGGTCAATGTCCGCAGACCACTGACCCTACCCGAGGTAATAGTAACCATAGCCTTCCTGAGAGTAAGGAACCCAACTGGGGGGTGACTCCACTCAGTCGGTGCTCCGTGACTACTCCGGGGTCCACCCAGGCCAACGACCCTCCCCGGAGGAGATAATAGAAATAAAGGAAGGTAGACGAACATATATATACATAACATAAACATTCATGACCGGTTCCCCTGAACCGTCATGATCCATAATATCCGTAATCAGGTAACATGCCGGTTCCCATAAACCGTCATGTACCGTAATAATATAACCAGGTAACATGCCGGTTCCCATAAACAGTCATGTACCGTAATAATATAACCAACAAGGGTTCATGCCGGTTCCCATAAACCGTCATGAACCACGATACCATAACAAGGGTTCATGCCGGTTCCCATAAACCGTCATGAACCTGGGAATCCATTTAAGGTTCCCTGACCTGAAATCAAAACCGTAAAGTGACTGGGTCTCGTACCCGAACATAGGACACCAACTGGGCACCGTGCCCGGAATCTGAGGTCATATGCCCGAGACAAAACCAAATGGGTCTCATACCCGAGTTTATCATTTTGAAATCCAAATTCAGTTCATTTAAATCAATAAAGAAATACAGACCCGAATAAGCACCGTATAAGGCCGAAACCTCGAAATACGTGCTTATACGTAACCACATACAAATGCACCCATGGCATCATCAAACAAGTAATAAAACATATAATAAACATTTATGCATGCACCAATTTAGAAAACAAGGTCCACTCACAGACCGTCCGAGCTGCCGCCTCGATTTGCGTGTCATACGGCTCCCCGAGCCGATCACCGTCACCGGGACTCCCAAACCTGTCCAAATCGTAATAGAAGGTTACTAACTACTTAATTAACCTCCCACTAAAGCCCCGTAATTTTCCCGTATTTTTAACTATTTTTAATCCCGAACCTAAACCTTCCGATGCCCCGAAACATATCGAGACGGTGTCCGATCGACACGAAACCAGTCCCAAAATGTTCGTTACATCGAATAGAAGATTTCACATGTTGGAACCTTCCCCAGATTCCCTGCCACGCGCCCTCACGCGCCGCCTGAAGTGGCTGCGCGTGGGAGCCACGCGCCGCTACAGTGCATCCTCTTCCTTCGATCGAACCGGTCCGGCCGGGCCGGTCCGGTCCAACCTCTGCAACTGGACCGGCGTAACCGGTCCAGGTCTCCGACGCCCTCATTTCTCATCCGTTTTCCTCCATTTCAATCCCTAAATTCATCTTTTAATCTTTCCTATCATTCCCAATTAACCAAACTAGCTAAAACACCCAAAATCCTAACGGTTCAAAATGGACCTCACGGTCCCTGTTTTTCCGATCATCCCACACGGCTGCTCAGCCGTCAACCCCCGTTCAAACTCATCTCTATACACCCTAAACAATCTAACAAACATTCCCTAAGCAACCAAAACGATCCATAATGTAAAACACAAATTAAAAATCGAATTTGGGCAAACCGAGTACCTCTCGGGTTTCATGGCCGCCGCCCACGGCGGCGTGGCTTCCAGCCGGCCACCAGCGTCCAGCCTTCATCCTCTCCACCTCTGGGCTTCTCGGTTCATGATCGAACAAGGTTGGATGTTTGGGTCGCACAGATGAGAGGAATGGGATCGGGAAATGGTTGGAGGAAAATGGAAAACTGGGTGCACGGTTGAGTGTTTTGGTGCATGAGTGGGTGAGGTTGGCCAGTGGATGGGTGACAAGTGTCACTCATCCATTGGTTGCTGAAAATTAACTGGACCCACTAAAGACAAACTGCACTTTTTGTCTCGTAAAACGTGTCGTCGTGAATAGTAACCGGGAACTTCTGTGAACCGTAACTTCGTCGTCGAACGTCCGAATTCGACGTGCCGCCTGTCTACGGATTCGTATCGTCCTTATCTACATAACGGTCTTCGGCCCTCGGCCATCGGACCTCCCGGTCAAAAAGTCAACTTTTGACCTCCTATTCACCCAAATTACCAAAATGCCCTTGGGCTTCCGAACGTCATAACTTCTTCTACGAACGTCGGAATTGAACGTGCCACCTGTCTATGAACTCGTGACGTCACGAACTACGTCACGGTCATCGGTCAAAGTCCATTTGACCACCCGATTGAAAAGTCAACGTTTTGCCACCATCAGGGGCAAAACGGTCATTTCGCACCGTTCGTCCGATTTCGCTCTACTAATCACGGATTAGCCTCACTAATCGTGATTAGTCACTAATCTAATCATGGAATTTGGGACGGGTCGTTACAACCTTCCCTCCTTAATTAATTTCGTCCCCGAAATTCCAACCGACCTAATCCAACCGTTCTTCCCTCCTTAATTAGTTTCGTTCTCGAAACGCCAACTATTCTGATTCCACATCCACCTCGTGGAAAGTAGAATCGACCTCGAAATACGTGTACCCTCGTACACCAACCAACTAGAACAATACTTACTCGTCTGCAACCAGACGTACCACTAACGCTCATGTCGCCTCGTCTACATTCGACCACGTCGGATAGCAGAAGTCGTACGCTCCGAACTGACACCACCTGTCAGTATCAGAGGAGCCCAAGTATCCTATGATCGACCCACTTGTCAAATCTACCCTTTCGCTGACATAAACAACTCTACGGTTCCTTACTCACTCACTAAGATACCCTGACCTCTGCTCCCACTGGGAGTCATCAGACCTCACTCAACGATCCACGCTGACACCTCCGACAGACCGTCACCACTTAACAGTCGTCAGTCGAAAACTAACACTATACTCCCTTGTGGTTATACTAACCACCAACTCACTCAACCGGAGTATATGCATACTAACAAAACACTCGACCTGTGTGTAACCAAGCCCATCAGAACTACTATGACCCAATGCACAGTATCTAATGTCCAGTCCACGACCTCAACTAATCCGATGGTATCAGAACCAATCCGACTACCAATAAGCTCTCCAACGCACTACCGGTATCTCCTATATACCGTCACCAGGCACGATAAGTCTGTCTAGTATCGTACCTTGAACAACGTACAAGGTACGTACATCTACCCATCAATCAGACTACAACCACCTAGGTCATAGCCAATCACGTTTCTACGATGGAGTCCATTTATCCAATCCAGTATTAGACAAATCGAAACTCCGACCCATTATCTATCTCCAAATCCGAATCCGAATCCGCAATTTCGTAAGAAATCCCGAATCCAAACCCAGAAGTCATATCCATATCATGTCCAAATTCGAATCTGAAATCATCATTCTGTAAGCTAGCATTTGGAATAACTATTCCGAACCCAAATCCATAAAAGAAAATCTACAGTCAAGCTCTAGAATCAAATCCTGAATCGTCACCCAGAATCCGATTCCAAAACCCAAATCTAGAAATCCTTTTTCAAGTTCCAAAATCAAATCCTGAATCGTCATCCAGAAATCTGGTTCCAAAACCTGAAATCTCGTTCACGTCTACCTAGACGTACCAAAACCAAACCTATCGGTTACCCACTCAACCGATTACCACCATACGATTGATTGACTTCATAGGGAAGTCAATCCCAACATCAACACAACACTAGGTCAAACAAAATCCGACCTCGTCAGACACCTACTCATCGGACAACTACTCAGGCGAGTAATAAGCCATATGGGATTTACCTCGAAAAGAAGTTCAGTCCCATCATGCTTCACTCAACATCCAAGTAAGAGTAATAAACTCTCCACCTATCTGGATACCCAAATCACGATCCAGATCCAACACTACGTCAAACGACTATAGACGTCACGATCGAGGATCGTCACGCCAACCAAAGTCCTAGACCATTTCCCACATCTTAAATAGATTAGTCTACGACGAGACACGCCGAGACTGTGGGTTCTCACTGATTACCTCGTATCGATCCTTGTCATTCCATCAAGGCAAAACAAGAATGATCGAATAATCCATCCTACGTGAATGCAAACAACACTCGATGCACTCACCACGTCAGGTAACCTGACATCGTCTGCCACCAAGTAGAGAATGAGGAATCTCAGTCACCTAACTTCGATATACTCACTCCACCTGATGACCCAAGACAATCACGGGTCCACCAACCAATACACGATTAGTGTACTAGTGGCAACCAACAACATCAATAACATCTACATCCTCTACCACCATCAATTATGGTAGAACCTGAGAAGTCACCCAAAACGACTTCAACATACCCGTTACCAATGCGGAAAACCCGCATTCCACTCGTCACCTCAACCACGTGTCCCCGTTAGACTGGTTATGGACACATGCCCATTTACGACCGTATATGTACATCCAAAAGGATGTCAATTCATCCTAATCTGATGTACCACTCTACTGAAAAGTCACAACAGCCCCCTGCTGTGATCCGCAGTCAAATCTCTGCAACCCACCATCTCGAACCAATCCTGACTAATTCTGACCAACTGGTCGCTAAACCCCGCGACAGAACGAGTCTGACCAACCGGTCACTAATCCGTCATGATAATACTCGATCCTCACTCCTCAACTACCGCTGGATCCTATCCAGTCCGTCACTATCCGTGATTCACTCCCGAACCACAGATACCAATCATAAGCCCATCACGTCGGAGTAACATCCTGACTCGTAACTCACCGTCATCACAATCACCGGCACCAGCACCAGTACCACGCACTATCACCAAAACTAGTGTCAGTATCAACACGCCGTGTGCAAAACTGACACCCTGGATCTCCGCTCATACCGAGCGACGATCCCGTACCTCTGCTCGAATAGGAGAAACTCTGCCTCCCTCGTACCCGACAACTCTGGGTACAGTCACCCTGACAACTCATACGAGAAAAGGAAAACGTTCCCCGAACGTCCCCGATCCCCAACAATCGTAACTATAACCACTCTCGGTAGTAGCGCATGCCCCACACTCGTGTAGACCTAACTACCAGACATCGCTATATCCAGACTCCGTATCCAACGGAATCAATCGCCCGTACTAACTACTCTGTATCCCACTCAGGGATTCCATCGACAAGTATCAACCCTGGTAACCTGTCCAACCAAACACTAACCAGTCGTAACTCGACTAAACCATTGTCGTCTACCAGGTCACCCACGACCTTAGTTGCACCAACCCACAACTGAAGTAGCACGACAACCAACTCGGTTTAACCGATACGTACAACCCTGACTGCGAAGTGCAGTCCCAACACAAGCTGACATGACTAGACCGACTAACGAATCCAAATCCGAATAGTCGTCCAAGTCAAACCACCAGTCAACTCACATTTCCGAACCATACACATAAGGTAGGGTTCCACAATCAAGCCCTAGGGTCACTCTGAACCCAACTGCGAAAAGTAGTAAAATCAACAATCTGACCGACTCCGCGGTCTTGACATCGTAATGACGTCAACCCAATCCTACCAACAATCCAACTCGGATTCCTCGAATCCGGTTGCTAACTGCCAACTGCAGTAAATCCATTTAACTCAACATAATCTGACCATCTAATGGTCACAACTCCTAACCAGTCGTCGGAATCGATCCTACGACATCTTGAAGGCGATCCCAACTAACCGTCTCACGATCCAAAACTCTAACGTAATACTACGTTAAGCCTTCCGTAGGGTTCCACACTGCCAACCCTGACAGAACCATGGAAACCCCGGCATCGAGTGCCGAACCAAGGCTTGCCAATCCTACCAACTATCGTACCGGCACCCCGACAATCAGGTTGACCACGAACTGTAGCCCATTGAGATATCACATCCTCGACCTGCGTACATACTCCAAGAGCTACACGGTTGCTCGAATAGAGACAACCCCGCTCTGATACCACGTTGACAGGACCCATCCCAATCCCCCCGGGATTAGTGCGGGATGACCCTGCTCCCGTCTGACACGGAGTGTCAGACAAGGGATAATTTCGACCCTTGCCCTCCCCGGGCTATCAGAGTACGCCAGGATCCGGAGGAGGCATGTGATATCTCGGTCTCTGCTACAACCCACATCCGATGTCAACCTGAAGGGCAGTCAAAACATTAAAAACTGTGAGTGGACAAAACAAAAGTTTATAAAAACATTTAATAAGGAAGACATTTGTACCCTCCACTAAAAAGCATGCATGCATTCGAAAACCATTTATCCAAAACAAACCATATGTGGGACGAAGCCCAAAGCAGATATAAACTAAGGTCGAAAGGACCACAATAAAAACGACCATACGGGCCACTGCCCAAATCCTGTGCACACCTGTACACACCACATATCATATATCATATATCCATCACATACATATATATAAGTCACACAACCAATCCTGTCACGGTATCCAAAGCCACGCGCGCGCTACCCGGGTCTCAATCCGAGTCATCTCAAAGTCAAGGTCAATGTCCGCAGACCACTGACCCTACCCGAGGTAATAGTAACCATAGCCTTCCTGAGAGTAAGGAACCCAACTGGGGGGTGACTCCACTCAGTCGGTGCTCCGTGACTACTCTGGGGTCCACCCAGGCCAACGACCCTCCCCGGAGGAGATAATAGAAGTAAAGGAAGGTAGACGAACATATATATACATAACATAAACATTCATGACCGGTTCCCCTGAACCGTCATGATCCATAATATCCGTAATCAGGTAACATGCCGGTTCCCATAAACCGTCATGTACCGTAATAATATAACCAGGTAACATGTCGGTTCCCATAAACCGTCATGTACCGTAATAATATAACCAACAAGGGTTCATGCCGGTTCCCATAAACCGTCATGAACCACGATACCATAACAAGGGTTCATGCCGGTTCCCATAAACCGTCATGAACCTGGGAATCCATTTAAGGTTCCCTGACCTGAAATCAAAACCGTAAAGTGACTGGGTCTCGTACCCGAACATAGGACACCAACTGGGCACCGTGCCCGGAATCTGAGGTCATATGCCCGAGACAAAACCAAATGGGTCTCATACCCGAGTTTATCATTTTGAAATCCAAATTCAGTTCATTTAAATCAATAAAGAAATACAGACCCGTATAAGCACCGTATAAGGCCGAAACCTCGAAATACGTGCTTATACGTAACCACATACAAATGCACCCATGGCATCATCAAACAAGTAATAAAACATATAATAAACATTTATGCATGCACCAATTTAGAAAACAAGGTCCACTCACAGACCGTCCGAGCTGCCGCCTCGATTTGCGTGTCATACGGCTCCCCGAGCCGATCACCGTCACCGGGACTCCCAAACCTGTCCAAATCGTAATAGAAGGTTACTAACTACTTAATTAACCTCCCACTAAAGCCCCGTAATTTTCCCGTATTTTTAACTATTTTTAATCCCGAACCTAAACCTTCCGATGCCCCGAAACATATCGAGACGGTGTCCGATCGACACGAAACCAGTCCCAAAATGTTCGTTACATCGAATAGAAGATTTCACATGTTGGAACCTTCCCCAGATTCCCTGCCACGCGCCCTCACGCGCCGCCTGAAGTGGCTGCGCGTGGGAGCCACGCGCCGCTACAGTGCATCCTCTTCCTTCGATCGAACCGGTCCGGCCGGACCGGTCCGGTCCAACCTCTGCAACTGGACCGGCGTAACCGGTCCAGGTCTCCGACGCCCTCATTTCTCATCCGTTTTCCTCCATTTCAATCCCTAAATTCATCTTTTAATCTTTCCTATCATTCCCAATTAACCAAACTAGCTAAAACACCCAAAATCCTAACGGTTCAAAATGGACCTCACGGTCCCTGTTTTTCCGATCATCCCACACGGCTGCTCAGCCGTCAACCCCCGTTCAAACTCATCTCTATACACCCTAAACAATCTAACAAACATTCCCTAAGCAACCAAAACGATCCATAATGTAAAACACAAATTAAAAATCGAATTTGGGCAAACCGAGTACCTCTCGGGTTTCATGGCCGCCGCCCACGGCGGCGTGGCTTCCAGCCGGCCACCAGCGTCCAGCCTTCATCCTCTCCACCTCTGGGCTTCTCGGTTCATGATCGAACAAGGTTGGATGTTTGGGTCGCACAGATGAGAGGAATGGGATCGGGAAATGGTTGGAGGAAAATGGAAAACTGGGTGCACGGTTGAGTGTTTTGGTGCATGAGTGGGTGAGGTTGGCCAGTGGATGGGTGACAAGTGTCACTCATCCATTGGTTGCTGAAAAGTAACTGGACCCACTAAAGACAAACTGCACTTTTTGTCTCGTAAAACGTGCCGTCGTGAATAGTAACCGGGAACTTCTGTGAACCGTAACTTCGTCGTCGAACGTCCGAATTCGACGTGCCGCCTGTCTACGGATTCGTATCGTCCTTATCTACATAACGGTCTTCGGCCCTCGGCCATCGGACCTCCCGGTCAAAAAGTCAACTTTTGACCTCCTATTCACCCAAATTACCAAAATGCCCTTGGGCTTCCGAACGTCATAACTTCTTCTACGAACGTCGGAATTGAACGTGCCACCTGTCTATGAACTCGTGACGTCACGAACTACGTCACGGTCATCGGTCAAAGTCCATTTGACCACCCGATTGAAAAGTCAACGTTTTGCCACCATCAGGGGCAAAACGGTCATTTCGCACCGTTCGTCCGATTTCGCTCTACTAATCACGGATTAGCCTCACTAATCGTGATTAGTCACTAATCTAATCATGGAATTTGGGACGGGTCGTTACACCGGGCCCGATTTTTGTCCATCGGGCTTATCGGGCCCCTATATGCTCATGGGCTTTTGGGCCAAATGGTGAGGGCTATGTACCATGTAAATAGGGTGGGCACAAATCCGCTAAAATCATTAAACGATCCGATTCAAACTATTTTTTATCTAACGGTTTATATTTGATCGGATAAAAGTCAAATGATTTGAGAATTTGAACCACTCTATCACAAATAGTTTGGATTTGGATTTTTATTTTAGAAATTCGTTAAATTCAAATCGGGCCGTTAAAGAATATATTAATTTTTAAATCTATATTAATACAAAGTAAAATAAGAAATAATTATAAATTAGTCTAATTTTTAAGTATAACATATAAATTAATCCATTTAACATATAAAATAGTCAAATTACTATATTATTAAGATTTTTTATCGTGTTTTTTATTGTATTATTTTTTTAAAATTTTCAAATACCGTTTATACCCTTTCAGATATGGATGAATAACTTTCAAAATTTAGATATTAATATTTTATATTTATTTTTTAAAATTATTTGATAAGATAATTTTAACTAAATCTCATATTTTCAAATTTTTTTAGGAATGAAAATCATTTTAATCCAACAAACTTCTAAGATATTATCTGATACTTTTAAATAATTACAGACTCACATGTAATTTATTTATTTTATAAAGTTTTGTGGTTTTATTGCTTCATATGTAAATTATTAATTACATGTTTGTTTTATTATAATTATCTGTGTATTTCTTATTTTTCTATTATATTTGAGAGAAGTATCTTGCGTATAATATATTTTTATTATACAATTAAAATTCTCATGTACAATTAAAAATTTTATAGGTAAATTACGTAAAATAAAATTATATTTTATGTAATGACACATTTGTAACTCTTTTAAAAATTAAGGGACTAAAACTAATGCTGCATTTTGAGAAAATAAAAAATCAAATTATTTCTTATTTATAGTTCTTATTTACTGTAACAGACTAACATATAATTTGGACTTTAAAAAAGGACCTATATATAATTGTCCCTAAAAATAATAAAAATAAAAAGATACTAAGATATAGCCAGATAAATACATGTATACCTAGATAAGAGTATAATAAAATATTATTAAGTAGTAATGTTTGTTTAATAAATTTTAATATAGTGGTAATGACTGCAATCCAATCCTCCACAAGTTTAATATAGTATTGATTATTTTGTTATTTTTTGTATCATGTTTTTTTTTAATATTCTTTCTATTTTTTATTTCTAAATGGTTTCAAACCGCTTTGATCTGAACCGAACCGCTAGCAACGGTTTGGATCAAAATGATTTTATTTCTAATTTTAAAAAATCCAAACCGTATCGAACCGTTAAGATTTTAAATGTTTGGATTTGGATATTTCTAATATCCATATCAAACCGCAATGTACCTATCCCTAATGACAATGATGTGCGTACTTATATTTCAAATTTGGTACAAAGGAAGAATCAGATATTTCTCTTAGTATAATATAAGTTATGAGATACGAAGAGTTGATTAAATTCAAAATCTTAGCCATTTAAATAAAAATGAAAGATACCTTATATATTTGAGTCAACATGTAAATTTTTTTAAAGTTGATTTATTTTATGATAACTAAGGTTTTATTTATCTGTTTTAATTTTATAGCATGAATTCATAAATGAACACTACCACATCAAAGTGGGGAAGCACTAAACAATTGGTATATACTGATATCCCCGTTTACTAAGAGAGTTAAAATTGATACTCCCTTTTTTTTATATATATATATATATAGAATAGATGTTTTATTTATTCAAAGTACACAATAATAGAGATATAGTCTCTTACATACTGAGACGTGAATAATCAAAACAAGAGACAGATCTAAAAAGATTTGCAGCCTGAACTAATTCATTGAGAACAAACTAAAACCTACAAATACAAATAAACAAAATTTTACAAATAAAGTAATGGCTTGAGTTGTTTGCTTATACAAGGATTTTATTCTTTTCAACATCAATTGAAGATATGAGTATGTCTTTTGTGCTGCCTCGTTAAAAAATTTTGGTCGGAAAAATCCAATGTGAAAAAAACCTTGACATAGGAAAAAAAGTGCAACATTTTTTAGGCTGTTATAGATTTGAAATTGTTCCTTTGCAATCTATCCTTCAAGTATAGGCGTAACGACCCAGAAATTCAAAAAAGGAAAATTTGAAAAATTTGAAGGAAACGACGATTTTGTCCCTGGTTATAAGGGCCGAAAGTTGCCTTTTTGTTCGGGATGCCTTTTGGACTTTTGGCCATGACCGTTGGGTAGGTCTCGGGACGCTGAATCCGTAGACAGGCGGCATGCGTCAATCGGAGTTCGGACGTGAAAGTTACGGGTCTAGAATTGTGAGTGGTATTTTGGTAATTATGTGTGCAAGGGTAAAATGGTAATTGTGATTGATCCAATTAATGTTTCAGTATTTGATGACTCATCAGAGGGAGTGACACCTGCCCTCCACTGATTTGGATAAAGCAGTACCTCAAAGTGACATTTGTCACCTTGTGAACAAGATTGGTGGCAAGCTTGGTTGAATACGTATTTGTACGTGTATGTGTGTAATTGTGAAAACAAAAACAGATCACCCGTATGCTCTCAAATAGCAGGCTTCAATCTCCTGGTCTAATCGATTTGTGAGGGAAATAAAGAGAAGAAATGAGCAGAAATCAGTGCAGTTATCCCTTGTCTGACAGGTGCTGAAGGGTAAATTCGAGACTTCAGTTGACTTGACAGACGGGAGCAGAACCGGGCACGTTTATCAAAGTCCAATTGGGACGGGTCCTGTCAAATTAGTATCAGAGCATTGGGTTACTGATTTGCCATGCCTCCGAGATGCGAGCCCTGTGTGCGGCCTGGTGATTAGACGGGATATGAGGGTATCAGAAATCCCTGGAGTGACTGTGAACCTAGATTAGGGGTCGAACATTGTATCATGTGTTCTGGTTGTGTCGGACTTGTGTTGGTCCGGATGGTTAATTACAATATGATAGTATGATAGTATATGGATGGGCATGTTGGGCCCAAGATGAAATTAACCCGAGGATAGGGGGTCGGATGAGTGACCTTTGGATGTCGAATGGGACTCAGAGGGAGTCCAGAATTGGTTTAGTGTGTGTTGAGAAAGCCTGAGTGGAGTGTGGTTCGCCTAGGGGTGTTTGCTAAGTGATTGGATATACCAGTTGTGGCATTGATGTTAGTGAATGTTGAATTCAGACTCGAGAGGAGTCGAGACATTGTATTTGGACTCAAAAGAAGTCAAGAGTTGGTTTAGGACTCAGGATGAGTCATGATGTGATATGAGGGCTCGGGATGAGCCGAAAAAGATGGAAAAGGTAATGTTGGTTACCCATAACGAGTAACGGTTCACATGGGAACCCGATGTATTGAACTGGATATGAATTGAGTCTCCATGATTAGTGTTGGAAAAGTACATTTGAATTTCGGGAACGAAATTCCTTAAGGGGGGGAAGGTTGTAATGACCCGGAAATTCGAAAAAGGAAAATTTGAAAAATTTGAAGGAAATGACGATTTTATCCCTGATTATAAGGGCCGAAAGTTGCCTTTTTGTTTGGGATGCCTTTTGGACTTTTGGCCATGACTGTTGGGTAGGTCTCGGGACGCTGAATCCGTAGACAAGTGGCATGCGTCAATCGGAGTTCGGACGTGAAAGTTACGGGTCTAGAATTGTGAGGGGTATTTTAGTAATTATGTGTGCAAGGGTAAAATGGTAATTGTGATTGATCCAATTAATGTTTCAGTATTTGATGACTCATCAGAGGGAGTCATGTAACGACCCGAACCGAGAATAATAATATTTTAATGTAAAAAGACTATTTTGCCCCTGAAGGGGGGGAAACTTTGACTTTTGGCCCGGGCAACAATTTGGACTTTGACTCATGACTATGACGTAGGTCGGGACGTCACGAATCCGTAGACAGGCGGCACGCCGAAATCGGAGTTCGTATGAAGAAGTTATGGTCAAGGAAGCGTTTTAGCGGAATTTACGAACCGAGAACAACGGAATAAAATATTAATTTATTACGGGAATCCGTGCCAACCTAATATTTAAATCAAACCGATGGATTGGTGACAAGTGTCACCCATCCAAGCCTTACTATTCCAATAAAGCAATTTACACTATTTAGCTCATTTTTATATTAATTATTTTCCCTCCAATTGTTTCTAGCCCTTGGATTTCTGGCCAGATTGAATCCTGGCCCTTCATTTCTTCTGATTTCCCTTGATCATGCACGATCTCTGTCTGCCTTTGCTTACAAACACACACAAACACACACATACAGCCCCCCTCCACAAACCCGTGCATTTCTTCCATTTTCTCTCCATCCAAACACACGAACCAGCCATCCTCTTCGCACCAAACGACCACCCACAACACCACCATCATCTGGTCTTCACAACCCGTGCAACCACCAGCCATCACCAGCCCATTTTTCCGTCCGAAATCCCGTCCAAAAACTCAGACCCGAAACACGACGGAAACGGGTCCAAGAAGCAAACCGTGACAACCACACCACCTCGACGCAGGGGAAGCTCCAGTCTACACCGTGAGGACCCCAGGAGCTTAACTGGACGACGGCACGGCCTGCGGCGGCGTCACGGCGGCGGTAAGGTCGAAAACCCGAAAACCCGTTTTACTCCCCTGTTTCGAGTCATCGTGTTTTAGTGCTAGGAAATTGATTGTTTGGTGTTAGAAATGTTCTAGGGTGAGAGACGAGTCGACCACGACTGGTTTGGACGACGGAGACGGCGTGGATCACCGGAGAAGGCGATCGGACTTTGGCCGTGAGTTTCAGAGAAGAACTGGTGAGTTTTCTCTCATTTTCTTTCCATTTTGAGGTTGTAGAACCATAGAACAGACCTAGACGACCCTATAGGGATGAACCCCGTCGAAAATGGTGGCCGGAATCGTACGGTTGAATCGGGTCAAGCCGCGGGTCGACGGCGACCCGGTTCCAGTCAAACGGGTCTGACCCGATACTGTAGCATGATGACGTCATCATGCTGACGTCACTTCTGACGTCATGATGACGTCATCCTGTCAGATATTGTCAGACCAGGGACCAATCAGAACATGCCACGTGTCACCTGACAAGTGTCAGTGATGACGTCATGCTGACGTCAGCATGACGTCACTGCTGACGTGAGCAGTACTGTAGCAGCGTTGACCCACGCGTTGACCAGGCGCGTGGGGGCGCGTGTGAACAGTGATTTTGGTGGGGCCGGTACCATTTTCAAGGTTTCGACGATACGGATCCAATGAAGGTGGTTTCGTGTTGATCGGAGATCGTTATGTTGGTCAAAATGGGGTTTGAAGCACCGGGAATAGTGCCCGGGATGCGTTTTTGAGGCGGATCTGTTCTAGGGTCTTGGTATTGATATTATAGGGTCCTTAAGTAACCCTCAGGAATAATAATACAGGTTTATAGAGATCGTTGAGCAGCAAGGACCGAGTGTGAGTGGGCTGTTTGATTTATAAAAGGCTTGCATGCATAAACTGTTTTACTATTTCCACTGATGAGTCTTATAAACTGCTTATATATGTTATTACAATGTTTTGGGCATGAGACCCGTCTGGATTATATGTGGATTTTGTTTGGGATGTCCGGGGGACATAGGGTAAACTATACTGTTATTGTACTGTACTTTCCTACCTGCGTATATTGTCTCCTCCAGGGAGGGTCGTTGGCCTGGGTGGACCCTGGAGTAGTCACGGGGCTCTGACTGAGTGGAGTTGACCCCCGTTGGGCTGCTTACTCTCAGGAAGGCATGTTCATATACCTCGGGCAGTGACCGGGATACCGGGAGCTGATGTACCTAGAGAGTCTCGGGTGTGAGACCCTGAGTGGCAACGCGTAGCCTTAGAACCGTGACATCATTTGGGTTGGGTTTTACAGTGCACTGATATGTTAGTTTCACCTTACGATTATTGTGGTTCATTTGTTATGATTTCATTATAATATTATGTTTTCACTGCATGCAAGATTTGGAAAACGGAGGGGTAAAACCTTATGATTATTTTATTATTCAATTGATTTCTAAATTGTTATTTTTGGCCCACTCACCCTTGTTTTACTGACCCCTCCACACCCTGACACGGCAATAGAGGAGGAGGATCCGGAGGAGGAGGCAGAGGTTTAGTTTGCCTAGTTGTGCACCTGTACACCCACTTGTGGGTAGGTTGAGCACCGAATAAATGTACTCTGACTAGTGTGCTCATATGTTGTATTTTACTTTCCCTTGTCTGACAGTATCACTTTAAACACTGTGATTGTACGTTATCTATCTATGTGAGTCTTCGGTTTTTATTTAAGGGTAATTTTGGTATGTTTAGAGTCATTGTCAGACGGGAGCGGGCCACGTCCCCGGGTGGTCCCAGTGGGATTGGGACGGGTCCTGTCAAGTCACACCTGCCCTCCACTGATTTGGATAAAGCAGTACCTCTAAGTGACATCTGTCACCTTGTGAACAAGATTGGTGGCAAGCTTGGTTGAATACGTATTTGTACGTGTATATGTGTAATTGTGAAAACAAAAATAGAGCACCTGTATGCTCTCAAATAACAGGCTTCAATCTCCCTGTCTAATCGATTTGTGAGGGAAATAAAGAGAAGAAATGAGCGGAAATCATTGCAGTTATCCCTTATCAAAGTCCAGTTGGGACGGGTCCTGTCCATGAGAGGGCTGAAAATCAGAAAAACAGTTGTCAATAATTTGGATTGCATCACAATTTGAAAAAGATAATAATAATAATAATAATAATAAATAAAATAAAATTTTAAAAAATAATAATAAAATAAGAACAATAGTTATAATAATAATAGTAAATGATATAACTAATTATAAAATTGAAAAAAAGGATAATTATAAATATGTCTTATTTTAAAGGTCAAATTATAAGTTAATCCACTATAATAAATAGGGACAGTAAATAAGAATTTTTTTTTATTGTTGGTCAAAATACACCATTATTTTTAGTCTGTTGTTTTTTAAAGAATTACAAGTGTGCCATTACATATCGTATTTATCTTAAATGTACAAAATTTCATCATTTTAGGGTGTCATATCATTTATTTTCCCTTTATTTACCTACCATAATTTGATTTTTAGACTTAATAGGTAAATTAAACAACATTGTCTACTTAACTCTCTCGCATAAATAAGATACATATACATGAAAATTTTAACTGTATCATAATAGGTATATTATATTCAATATTTACCTCTCTAAAATAACATACAAATAATTATTAATTTACCTACATGAAAATAAAATATACATGAAATTATTTACCTATAAAGTAATAAAATAACAAAAAAGTAATAAGATAGAAAACGTACACTCTTGAAAAGTTTAATATGATATCCGATAAAAATATATAAAATAAATCTTCAAATATGAAATTGAGTTAGAATTATCTTAAATTAAATAATTTTGAAATACAAATATAAAATAATAATATTTAAATTTTAATTTTTTTATCCATATCTGAAAAATGGTATAAACGGTATCAACCGACTTAAAAAAAATTATAAAAAGAACACAGTAAAAATTTTGATAATGCAGTAAATAGATTATTTTATATGTTAAGTGGACTAATTTATATGTTAGGTTTAAAAACATGACTAATGTATAATTATTTCAACTTGAAATAACTTGCATGACAACATAACTGCCATAAACCACCCTTAACTTCCTCTAACCGACCAATAGACCTCCCCAAACTGCCTTCAAGAACACCCATTAATGCAACTGACGTTTCGTAACCAAAATTTTCAAACCCCCTTAATTATTTCATAAAATTAATAATATATACATGAACGTGCCATAAGCTGTATCAAAAGAAAAAATTCTAGATGATGGAGATATTAAATGGTTAGGTTTGTTTCAAAATTCCAAAGTTCCACAAAGATAAGATCATACAAGGTGCAATCATTATTGAAATTGAGTGATAAAATTCAAACCAGACAAACCAACGCTAAGAAAAATTTAACAATCATAAAAGAAGAAGAAATAAGAAAACTCATATGAATGAAAACGATTTGCTCTCACTAAATAGTGGGTGAGAATAACACTAGATGTAGCCCTCACCATTGCCCGACCCAAAATTTTTGGGCTCAGAACGAGCCGAGTCTATTTCATAATTTAAAAAATACCGGACTAGGTTAGTCGGACTTGATCATACATATGAAAGCCCATGCCCTTTGTCGGGCCATGTTTGGGTTGGGCTTTTATCGGGTTTTATGGGTCGAGCCTACTAAGCCCACTTAGGCTGGACCTACTAAGCCCACTTCTACCTATTTAATTATAAAAGTGTGAGCTGAGCTTAAATATCATTATTGAATATTGAGACAAGGTAAGGAGGGGACCTATTGGATTTAGAGAATTGACTTAACCTTTCTACCACAAAGTCGAGACATGGTAAGGTGGTCACTACTCACAAATCTACTTGAATTGTAGTAAGTTCTATGAAGAGTTACCTGAAGGACTAGCTCCTGAGAGATTATTTGTGGAGCTATGCTACTCCTAACTGTCACTCAGTGTAGTAAAGGTATTAGAATCAAAGTGGGTCAAAAAGAATGAATTTGGTGAATTCCATATATCAAATTGCAATGACCCAAGTAACATTTTTGGTAAAGATGGAACAGTGGGATGCGGAGCTGTGTATAAAAACATGCACTTCCATAAAAACTAGGTTGAACTTGGATTGGAGTTTTGGGTTTGGGCTAAAATAGTAGTAATAAGATTTGACTAGGTATTAATTCTTAATTTGTAATTATTTTATATATTCGGGCTTATGAGTCAGTTTTACATGGGCGGGTTGGGTTCGGGCCTATCGAGCCTATTTGGTTTGAATACCCTAAGCTCAAATCCAGCCCGTCAACATGTAGTATGGGCCTGCTCATGGTTCATAGCGAGCCAAGTCGGGCTTTTTGCCACCAGACCTTCCTGGTACCCACAAGCCCGTGGGATTCTGGGCCAAATGGTGGGGGCTAACTAGATAATTAGTATGTCTGTGCTTATTTTGTGTGCCCTTGCATTTAAATTATTATTTTTTAATAATACAATGTATTAATAAAATAATATTTTTGTTCAATTATTCCATTTCATATATATATGTTTAAATTTTTAGAGATTTTCTGTGTCGTAATATCGTATTACACCATTAAATTAACTTGTATCTTAATTTACAGTACAAGAAAATATAGCTTGCCCAGTACAATCTTATTCGTCAGTAGATGAGGTTTTGCCCGGCGAATGCAGTGAGGCTCGCCGAGAAAATCATGCGCGTGAGGTCATGGTCTTTGGCGCTCAAAATGGGACAAGTTTTCCCGGCAAGTAGTCAACCTCCGCCGGGAAAACTTTATGTAACAGTGAATTGTGTTTGTCAAGCAAAGACTTTCCTTTGACCCGTGAGCGCGAAGGTGTCTTGGTGCCTAACCTTTGCCTAGAGGGTCATTAAAGTTAGCCCGATGAAGCCTTTACCGAGCAAAAGTGCAATCTGCATTTATTCAGACAACAAATTCATTTCTTTATCTTTATCCTCGTTACTCTCTCGCTTTCTCACTCACTCTCACCTTCCTTACATAATTTCATCATTATTTCATAATCATTTCTTCATCACCTCATCATTACTTCATCATCACTTCATCATTACTTCATCTAAGGTTTAATGATTTTTTTTTCGATTTTTATTTATTATTATAAGCTAAAATTGTTTTTTGTTTTAGGTAATTTGTGGTTGATTTGAAGGAGTACTTATAAAAGGTATGTGTGTTTGCACCTCAATTTAATTTTTCTAAAAAAAATTGTATTTAATTATGTTAGAAAATTGTGATTTATTAAAATGCTTAGAATTCTGGATACAATTGTGCTAGGGAATTGTGATTTATACGTTAATCGGGTTGATTAACTTTGTATAACAAAATTCGATGGAGACTCGTTTGAGAGTCAATGAATTGGATTGATTGACTGACTCTTGAATTATTCATTTATCGTGACAGTTTGGGAGTGCACAACTATGTTTTGTGTAGTTTGTCATTTATGTGGTTAGGTTTGGATCGTGAGAAATTTGGTTTGTATCCCCTTAGTGTTCTCGTAACGACCCATCCCGAATTCCAAGATTAGATTAAGACTTAATGACGAATTAGCGAGGCTAATTGGGCATCAGCCGAGGATTAACGGACGTTCAGGACGAAATTACGATTTTGCCCCTAAACGAGGGTAAAAAGTTGACTTTTGACCGGGGAGGTCCGATGGCCGAGGGCCGAGGACCGTTACGTAGATCGAGTTGATACGAATCCGTAGACAGGCAGCACGTCGAAATTAGACGTTCGACGAAAATTTACGGTTCAAAAAAGTTTTGGGATACAATTCACACCGATACGTTTTACGAGACGAAAGTGGACTTTTGTCCTGAGTGGGGCCCAGATCTTTTCCCCAGACTCAATGGATGAGTGACAAGTGTCACCCATCCATTGCTCCTTACACAGACACATGCAACCACCCACTCCCTCTGTTTCATTCGATCCACATCCAAACCCAGTTAACCCCAAATCCAAACCCCTTCCCATTTGTGAATCTGAGGCCAGGAGAGGAGTTGAGGGTGGCTGGTGAACCAAGGAAAGGCAGGGAGATGGCTGAGCCACTATAGACGGGGCTTTAGTGATGGGTTATTTAAGTAGTTAGTAACCTTATATTACGATTTGGACAGGTTTGGAGGTCCCGGTGACGGCGTTTGGCTCGGGAGAGTCGTAGGGCACGCGTGTCGAGGCTGCAGCTCGGACGGTCTGTGAGTGGACCTTGTTTGCATGCATACATGTTTATTGTGTATCTTAATACATGTTTTGTGATGCCATGAGTGCATTTGTGTGTTCACGTATTGGCACGTATTTCAAGGTTTGGCCTTATACGGTGCTTATACGTACTATGCTTTCGACAATGATTTAAATGAAATGGTTTTGGGTTTTAAAAAGAATAAACTCGGGCATGAGACCCATTTAGTTTTGTCTCGGGCATGTGGCCCTATTGGTGACCTACGGGTCTGAGTCGTGGTCGCGGCGAGTGCTTTGTGCACGGCGACAGACGATACGACACTCGCCTCCGAATTGAGATGTGTTCCTTCCAAAGAGGTCACGATGCACGATCCATTGTCGGGCAGCCGATGGAGGCTCGAATTTGGAGAGGTGACGGTTCAGGATATCGATCGGTGATGGGTGCACCATGATCTAGAGGTGGGCATCGGTTGGCAAGGCGACATACTGGGATTGAGAGCGGTCCTGGACGGATGGTTGCACGCAGTACTACAATCAGAATCGTGACTGACCTTGAGATATCGGGCTCGATGCCTAGTTGATTCATGAGTTCAGGTTTGAGGCCCAGTTAGTTTACATTGGTGATTTCGGGTCGGAGACCCTAAATAGATTTCCGGGTTCATGATAGTTTATAGGGAGTGGCATGAATCCTTTGAAAGGTTTTAAGAATGTTTTCGGTATATATATATATATTCATATACCTTCCTTTATATGAATTGTCTCCTCCGGGGAGGGTCTTTGGCCTGGGTGGACCCCGGAGTAGTCACAGGGCACTAACTGAATGGAGTCGCCCCCGTTGGGTACC
Organism: Prinsepia uniflora; assembly: GCA_032719365.1. Lineage (NCBI taxonomy): Eukaryota > Viridiplantae > Streptophyta > Magnoliopsida > Rosales > Rosaceae > Prinsepia > Prinsepia uniflora. The sequence continues at coordinate 8,251,194 of CM064867.1, read as the reverse complement.
TTACTCTCAAGAAGGCTTATGCATTGTAACCCCCAGAGAGGGTCATTGATCTACGGACATTGACCTGGGTGGACCCTAGGGAGACTTGGGATTTGAGACCTAGGGTAACACGCGCGTAGTTTTAGAAACCGTGACAGGATTGGTTATGTGAGTTATATTTATATGTTATATAATCAGATTTCTGGTTTGGACTGAGTCCCATATGGATTTGGGCAGTGCCCCATATGATTAGTTTCATTTACGATTTTGGGCCAAGGCCCTATTGAATGTTTTGGTAAATGCTTTTTGGGAAGCATGCATGCATGCTTTTTAGTGAAGGGTATAAACGTCTTTTCTTGTAAAATATTTTTATTAAATTATTTGTTTTGTCCACTCACAGCTTTTACTGTTTTGAATGCCCTTCAAGTTGATCACAGATGCGGGCTGTAGTAGAGACCGAGACATCACACTCCGCCTCCAGATCCTGGCGTACTCTGAAGCCCCAAGCGGGCTAAATTCGGAATTTTCCCCTATCTAACACTCCGTGTCAGACGGGATCAGGCGCGTCCTGCGTTAATTTCGGTGGGATTGGGACGGGACCTGACTCCAAATACATACTAGATATTCTTTTAAAATATCTAAATCGTGCATTTGGAGAACTATAGGGTGAGGTTGTCGAAATTTTCTTCGGTCGAAACTTTGCCTCATAGGTCACAAACTATACATCATAGAATGTGCAGTCTCGAATGGGATATGGCCAAATCACAGGAGGCATAATGAGATGAGCAGATTTTGATATTAATTTGTTCCAACTACGGGACAATATATAATTATGTACTTACATTGATCCTATTTTGTGGAAGCAGACACTGACACGACCCATTCCAATCCCCCTGAGATTAACTCGGAGTGTGCCATGCTCCTGTCTAACACCACATGCTAGATAAGGGATAACCCAAACCTTGACCTTCTTGGGGATTCTAGAGCGAGCCAGGATCTGTGGAGGCATGTGATGTCTCGGTCTCTGCTACAGCCCGTATCCGCGATCAACCTAAAAGGTATTAAAAACCATGAAAAGCTGTGAATGGACGAAAATAAATAGTTTAATAAAACACATTTCAGAAAAGACATTTATACCTTCCATTGAAAAGCATACATGCATTCGAAAACCAGTTAACTCAACCATTTGTTGTAAATCAAATCATAGGTTTTCCAAATAAAACTCAGTGAAAAATGCTTCTCAAGCAAAGTCATTTCCTTCCTCAAATCTACGGCTTTAGCCCAAAACCATAAATCCATGTGGGAACTCAGCTCAAAACCAATCATGTGGGAACTCATGACAGGACCCATCCCAATCGTCCTGGATTATGGTGGAATGTACTTGCTCCCGTCTGACACCGCGTGTCAAACCAGAGATAAACTCGTTACTCGCTAGGGGTTAGCTAGAGTACACTATGATCGGTGGTGGCATGTGATGTCTCGATCTCTGCTATAGCTCGTATTCGTGATCAACCTGAAAAATATTAAAAACCATAAAAGTTGTGAGTGGACAAAACAACAGTTTAGAAAATCATTTAATCGAAAATGAATTTATACCCTTCTTGTAAAAGCATGCATGCATCATAAAACATCAATTCAAATGCTTTCTCTAAAGCAAGACGTATTTCTTCCCAAATTAAAACACAGTGAAAAATGCTTCTCAATCAAAGCCATTACCTCAGTAGGGTCTCAGCCTAAAACCAAATCATACAGGGTGTCAGCCCAAAACCAAATCATATAGGGTCTCAGCCCAAAACCAAATCATAGAAAACAAGTACGGGGTCTCAGCCCAAATAAAAAATCATGTGGGATCTCTGCCCACTATCAACATCCTCAGTGTCAATCACGATTCCAATCCTAGCATATGTGCATATAGCTTAAGACTGCTCACAATTCTAGCATGTCGACGTGAATAAATCACTCGCCACGACCATCTCTAGATCATCGTGAACACATCACGATTGATCTCAGAGAATAACATCAGCACTCCTAAGTCGAGCCTCCATCGGCCTAAGCCTTCAGCGGCTGCTCAACAACAGGCAACGCCTCGTGACCTCTCCGGAAGGAACACATCCGCAGTCCGGAGGCGAGTGACGTAATACCCGGGACTCGAACCCAAATATCATCATCATCGATCGGGACTTTAACCCTGATCGTCCTGGACTCTAACTCGAAATTTCATCAATAGAGCTTCAAGCCCGAAATATCACCAAATGGGTCACAACCCGAAATATTACCAATTAGGTCACAGCCCGAAAACCAGTGTCCAATGACACTTCATATCCCAGGATTCCTCAAATCCTATCAAATCTACAACTCGGTCTCATGCCCGAAATATAATCCCTGATTACTCGAATCCTGTCAAATCCACAACTGGGTCTTATGCCCGAAATATCTTTCATAAAACTCATAACCGGGTCGTAGCCCAACTTATCTCGCATTTGACTATACTCTAAGTCAAACCTCAAATCAACTAGATCATATTCTCGAAAGATATTTCCAAATCTGAAAACCATTTCTCATTTTCAAAACACTTTCAAATCATCGTTCAACTGGGACTCGTACTTGAATCTTGATTTCACGCATCTCCGTGAAATCCTCTAAAATCATAAATCAGTTCCTCGGTTTCATACCTTTCTGTGAAACCTTCGGAATCACATATAACTCATGCACGTAGTATACTCAGTCGAAACCCAAACATCATATAAAACAAAAATCTCGAACTACGTGCAATAACACATTTTCTTCCGAAAATGTCAAATAATTCATATTGAAATCACATGCACTCATGACATCTAAAATCATGTTCATAAACACATATAAAATATTTATGCATGCATCATATTCATAAAACAACGTCCACTCACAGATCGTTCAAGCTGTGCCTCGATACTCGTGCCATAAGCCTCTCTGGGCTAATCCAACCTCTCTAGGTCATCCGGACTTGTCCAAAACATACTCAAAGGTTATTACTAACCTATACAAGTCCTAATCAAGAACCCACAACATTCCCAAAAAAGTCAATGTTGACCAAAAAGTCAATGCTCCATTGGAAATCCAATCCGGTCTCCCACTAGTGGCACTCTCGACTAGTGTCGGTGTCTCGAGCAAGGCTTACGAACCGACGTGTGGTTTCTTGAGAGTGGAGTTGGAGCTTTGGAAGCTCCAATTACAATGGGTACCGACGGGTACTGTGGTTTATGTCGGACGTGTATGTTTACACGAGAGTGCCCCGAGTGGGAGACCGAATTGGATTTCCACCGTTTGGTTGTGGAATTTGGGTCAGTTTGAATTTCAAGGACTAAATTCTTTAAGGGGGGTGGATTGTAAGACCCGTGTCCTGGAGGGAACGGTGAACGATCTCACATTTCTGCGAGGGGAATGGTCTGGGAGAGGAATGGTGGTGTGTCTTAAAGGTGTAGACACACACCTATCTAGCACGAGGCCTTTTGGGAGCTCAGTGGCTTTGGGTTTGGTTGGAACTCCAAAGTTAAGCGAGTTGAGGTTGGTCCAATTCCATGATGGGTGACCCCCTAGGAAGTTGCACCGTGAGCTCCCAAAAACAAAACCATGAGGGTGAGAAGGCCCAAAGCAGATAATATCGTGCTAGAGTCGGGTCCTGACCGAGAAGGGTCGGGTCCTGACAGAATGGTATCAGAGCCAAATCCCGACCAAGAACTGTGCTAGCGAAGACGCTGGGCCCCAATGGGGGTGGATTGTAAGATCCGTGTCCTAGGGGGGACGATGAATGATCTCTAATTCCTAGGAGAGGAATGGTGGTGTGCCTTAAAGGTGGGCACACACCTATCTAGCACGAGACCATTTGGGAGCTCAGTGGCTTTGGGTTTGGTTGGAACTCCAAAGTTAAGCGAGTTGAGGCTAGTGCAATTCCATGATGGGTGACCCCCTAGGAAGTTGCACCATGAACTCTAGAAAACAAAACTGTGAGGGCGAGGAGGCCCAAAGCGGATAATATCATGCTAGAGTCGGGTCCTGACCGAGGAGGATCGGGTCCTGACAACTTAGCCCAAAATCAAGAATGTGGGTCACAGCCCAAATCCATTAACACAGAAATACCAATCCAATAAATATATTTAACCAATCCTCGACATCCTAGATGCTTGACATCCCAGATGTCATAGTGTCACGGTCCTAAGCTATACGTGCTACCCGGGGTCTCAATCTCAAGTCTCCCCAAAGTCCACCCAGGTCAATTACCCTCATTGGGGGGAGGTTTTACCCTCATACAATCCTGCTCCTGAGTCTCTCTACGTGAGCTTCTATGCGGTCTCTCTGTAGGGCGACCTCTCGCAGGAAATGCACCGTGACTACTCCAGGGTACCAAATAGTTTGGAGGAGACCATCAATACATAAGGATGGTATATGGAAAACATTCCATAAATCATCTCAAAATCTCTCAAAGGGGCCCACGCCCGGAATATAGTTTCATCCATTCCGTTTCCATAAAACCATCGTCAATCCACAAATGGGTCTCATGCTCGAACTATAACTTTCATAAACCATTTCCACATATAATATATATAAACCACAACTGGGACTTAAGCCTGATATCATAAACCAACTGGATCTCAAGCCCGATATTATAACCAACTAGGCCTCAAGCCCGATAGTATAAACCAAATGGGCTTCCAGCCTGATACCTCATTAAATCAAACAGACTTCAAGTTCGATAGTTCATAGGTTAAATGGGTCTCAAGCCCGATTCCATATTTCCAAATCTGAATCATTCCATTAATCAAACTATTGAAAACACAAGTGTCAGGACCCGTCCCAAATCCCCCAAGATTAACGTGGGATGTGCCTGATCCCGTCTGACACGAAGTGTCAGACCAAGGAAAATTTCTGCTTCAGCTCGCTCGGGGCTTTCAGAGCGCGCTAGGATCCGGAGAAGGAATGTGATGTTTCTCGGTCTCTGCTACAGCCCGCATCCACGATCAACCTGAAGGACATTCAAAACATCAAAAGCCGTGAGTGGACAAAATAAAGAATTTATAAAAACATTTTCATAAAAAGACATTTATGCCCTTCACTGAAAAGCATGCATGCATTCGAAAACCATTTATCAAAACATTCACAAAAATATTAGAGCCTTGGCCCAAAACCGTAAATCAAGAACATGGGAACTCAGCCCAACACCAGTTTCCATAGAGGCTCAACCCAAATCAATATACATGGGTCTGAGCCCAAAACCATATCCAAAACATAGCACCCGAGGTCTCTACCCCAAACCACTTTGCGTAAAACATCATACATACATATATATATATATAACCCATCCTTGGCATCTCATATGCCCAAACAACAATCGTCATGATTTTTCTCTAAGTGTGCACACTACTCGGGGTCTCACTCCGAGTCTACCCCCAGGATCTACGACTTCTGGGAGGATTGTCCAAAGTCCAGGGTCTACGACATCTGGATGACTGTACTCGGACTGAGTCCATGACTATACCATATCTCACACTCCTGGAATGTGCTCTCTCTTGGAGTCACTCATTCTAGGCAGTGGATCGTGACACTCCAGGATCTACGACATCTGGAGGAGACCAACCATACGAGAGGGTATATACATTTTTCAAATACTTTCTTTCAACTCATAATTCAACTGGGTCACATACCCGAACATCTCAACAGGATTCCTTGAATCCGATTCAAATCCAAATCTCACAGGCCTCGGCCTAAATCTACAGTTCAATAGGGTCTCAACCCGAATTCTCATTTCATAAACCAAACTGGGACTCAAGCCTGATTTCAAGATAACGGGGCCTCGAGCCCGATTTCACAATCAACTGGGCCTCTAGCCCTATATGACAGCTAACGGGGCCTCAAGCCCGATACCATAAATCAACGGGGCCTCAAGCCCAATATTACAACCAACTGGGCCTCAAGCCTGAATCCGTAAACCAACGGGGCCCTCGGCCCGGTCATATAACTCAAATGGGCCTACAGCCTGATTTCTCATCAATTCAAATGGACTTTAAGTCTGATGGTTTGTAAATAAAATGGGTATCATGCCCGATTCCATATTTCTAAATCCGAAATCATTTCATTTAACCATCATAGAAAGTACAGCACGTATAAGCACCGTATAAAATTGAAAACCTCGAAATACGTGCAAATACGTAAATCCTAAGCTACCACAAGAAAATGCACACATGGCATCACACAACATGTATTTAAAAATTTATAAACATTTATGCATGCATCGAATTCATAATACAAGTCCACTCACAGACCGTCCAAAGTCGCGCCTCGATACGCGCACCATAAGCCTTTCCCGGGCCAATCACAGTCACCGGGGCTCCCAAACCTGTCCAAATCGAAATAGAGGGTTACTAACTACTAAATAACACCTCATTAAAGCCCCGTAAGTTTCCCAAATTTTTAACTATTTTTAAAGTTGATCCTAAACCTTCGAACATCCTGAACTATATCGAGACGATGTCTGATCGACTCGAAACCAGTCCCAAAATGTTCGGTACATCGAATAGATAAAATCACATGTTGGAAGTTCCCCAAAATCCTCCCCACTTGCTGGCACGTGCCGTTTGAAGGCCCTGCGCGTGGGCTTCACGCGCTAGTGAACAGGGCGTCATCAACCTCCAACCGAATGGCCAGTCCGGTCCATTTCCTGCAATCCAGTCCAGCTGAACCGGCGGAGCTGGTTCATGCTCCTATCTCCCTAAATTTTCATCTGTTTTCTTCCAATTCAATTCCAATCTTCCTATCTAATCCCTAGAAATCTATTGGTGTGAAGAAAACTAAGAAAAACCATTAAAACTCGACCCGTTCAATTCTTTCTTTCACAGTCCGATTTTTCAATCCTTTCCCTGTGTAGAACCGCCCCTCTTCGCCGTCAAAAACCGTCCCTAGGCACTCCTTATAACTCAAAGAATCTCCCCCAATCACCAAAAGTAATCCCTAACGGCTAAAACCCGAAATGAAAATTTTGAACGTAAAACGCATACCTTTGCGATTCCACGGCCACCGTGCACGGCGGCTCCCGATCCTGCCACCGTGCACGGCTGCTCCCGATCCTGTCACCGTCCAGCACGTCTCGGTCTCCTCTCCCTTCTTCCTTCGTGGTTCATGCTCATCAAGTGAGGTTGAGGGGTGTTTGTGAGGGGTGGGTTGCAAGGTTTATGGGTTTTGGGTTGGTCTGGATGAATGGAACAGATAAGGGTGTTGGTGCATGAATGTAATGGAATGGGTAATGGATGAGTGACACTTGGGCCTGTTCAAAAGATCTGGGCCCCACTTAGGACAAAAGTCCCCTTTTGCCTAGTAAAACATGCCGTCGTAAATAGTTCCTCGGAACTTTAGTGAATCGTAACTTTCCCGTCGAACGTCCGATTTCAACTTGCCCACCTGTTTACGGATTCGTATCGACTCGATCTACGTAATGGTCCTTGGCACTCGGCCATCGGACCTCTCGGGTCAAAAGTCAACTTTTTACCCTTATTTAGGGGCAAAATCGTAATTTCAATATGAACGTGCGTTAATCCTCAGCTAATTCCCGATTAGCCTCGCTAATCTGTCATTAGTCTTTATTAATCCTTAGAATTAGGGACGTATCGTTACACAAGCACGTATAAACCCAATATAAAACTACAAACCTCGGAATATGTGCAAATACATAAATACAAATACCACAATCGTATGCACTAAATGCTTTTCAAATCATAGATATAAGACATATAGAACAGTTATGCATGCATCATATTTAGAAAACAAGTGTCCACTCACAGACCGTCCTTGCTGAGCCTCGAAATCCGTGCCATAAGCCTCTCCGAGCTAATCCAATCTCTCTAGGTCTTCCGTACTTGTCCAAATCATACCCAGAAGGTCACTAACCATCTATATAAGTCCTAAACATAAACCCCCAAAACTCCCGGAAAAGTCAACGTGTCCCGGACACGCTTCCTTAGGCTAAAAATCTCAATTTGGCTAACCTAACGATCTCTGATCGACCTGAAACCACCACTATTGAATATCGTCAAAACCTTTAAAATGGTCCTAGTCCCACCTCAAAATTCGTGTCAATGCGCCCCCACATGCTAGGAAAAGTTAATGTTGACGTCAGCGGTCAACGGTCAAAGTCAATGACTAACGTCAGGTCTGACAGGTGTCAGGTCTGACAGGTGTCAGGTCTGACATGTGTCAGATTTGATAGTGCCACATGTCAGCAGCCCATTGGTCCACGTGTCTAACATGTCAATGACACGTGGTATCACCTGATTGGTCCACGTCACTAACATGGCAAGCAGACTAGGCACTAACAACTGCCACGTGTCGTCCTGTGACTTGGCCATGTGGCCTGATGACAGGAGCCACCCCGATTATCACCTCGATAACCGGGACGAACACTGCTTCTATCAGGACCCACCCCGGTTTCACCCCGAAAACCGAGGTCAATCCTGCTCCCGTCTGACATCCCGACACAAAAGCAAAGTAAACTACTAACTACACAGTCAGACGCAGGAGAAACTTTAAACATCCCGAAGTCAAACGTATGTACAGAGCATAGTACTCAAATACACAAGAAAGAAAACCGGTAAACTAGATACACGCACACGGAAAACTTAAAACACTCCGAGGTCGCTCTCATAACTTCTATGCCTCAGACGCTGCCTCGACGCCGAAACCCCGCGCTAGCTCCACGACTTGGAGGGCAATTTAAAAACCAGAAAAGTATGAGTGGACCATAAATAAAAGAAAAGTTTCCAAAACCATTTTATAAGAAAACCGGGTTTGGCCCTCCGTTTGAAATCACATGCATAACCCAGTTACCAAAAACAAAAACCAGAAAAGTGTGAGTGGACCATAAATAAAAGAAAAGTTTCCAAAACCATTTTATAAGAAAACCGGGTTTGGCCCTCCGTTTTGAAATCACATGCATAACCCAGTTACCAAAAACAGTTATAAATCACATAAAGATCATCATAAAAACATTTGCAGAATCATTATAAAAACAGTTATAACAATCATATCATAAGCATCATAAAACCGTATCATAAAACATAAGTCTCAACCAATCATTATCCGATCAAACCTGCTGGACCTATCCGAGTCTTTAAACTCCCGAGTCTTTAAACTCAATCTAGGCCTCAATAATATATGAGTCTTTAAACTCCCGAGTCTTTAACCTCAACAGGCCTACGAGGGAAATATCAATATATCCGAGTCTTTAAACTCCTGAGTCTTTAAACTCAATCCGGGCCCATCCCCCGTCAAATATAATCCGGGTCTTTAAACCCAATATCCAGATCCAGCAAATCCAATCCAAAACCATTTGAAAACCATTTCGAAATTCATATCCAAACCCGAATCCAAAATCACTGGTCCGAACCCCTTCCGGCATCCAGAACCGTCATTCCGAACCCAAATCCGGAAATCCCCTTTTCCAACTTTATAACCAAATTCCGATTTCCGAAATCCGATTCTAAAACCGAAAGCCTTAATCATCGAAATCACGTCTCAAAATCCATTTATAAGCATTTTTTGAAGCATAAAATGTTCCAACGAGGAGTAGGAAGCCCGCACAAGACCCAAGAACACAAGTATGTACGTGGTTCACCCAAATCGGGCTACGTCCACAGTGTTACTCTATTCTCATTAGTATAATGGTGTTTGTTTGTACATGATACAATAGGCTTAGAGCCTTTAGAGAGAGAAAGTAGATGTAGAGAGAGGTGAGAGCTCTAAAGTCTAGAGAGAGAGGCTTCTCTAGTGAGAGAGTCGGATCCCCTCAAATGAGGGTGATAGCACCCCTTATATAGGCAAGAGCTAGGGTTTAGGTCATGGGGCCTAATGATGGGCTTTTCCGACATGGACCTTGATGGTGAGTTTTGTGTGATCTTTGGAGCCTTCTTGATGGGATTACTTCATGGTCCAATGTAGTCTTTGACAAGTCCATTGCTCAGTCCAATATGGTGTAAACAGAAGTCCCCCAAGTTCCTAACTGAGGTGGACTATCTCGGTTGAGGACTTTCAAAGTGTATTGACCGAGCAACTCTTTTGTGTTCGTCTGTTGTTTCCGCCGGTGTACCATCAGTCCCCCAAGTCCTCAGTTGAGGTAGGATGCTGAAGGGAAGACGGTGGAAAATATGTGCTTGAGTAGTCTCTCGGTGAGGATGACTCCGAGTATTAGCCTGAATGCTTGCAGTTGATTCTTTGCTGTATATGTGTGTCAATCGGCATATGAGTTAAGTTTAGCTTTGAAAGTGGGCTCGGTAATTGAGCGTCTTGGTAATGCGCTGAGCATAGACCGAGTGTTGAGTGTAGGCCGAGTGCGCTTGTACTCTGACTCTAATGTTTGAGTCGAGGCCAAGTGTTTAGTATCTCGGTATTTTGTAAAACAGATGTATACTCGGTAATGTTTCGAGTAGCTCGGTAATGTGTTGAGTGAATGAATACTCGGTAATGTTTCGGGTAGCTCGGTAATGTGTTGAGCGAATGTATACTCGGTGATGTTTCGAGTAACTCGGTAATGTGTTGAGCGAATGTGTACTCGGTAATGTTTCGAGTAGCTTGGTAATGTGTTGAGCGAATGTAAACTCGGTAATGTTTCGAGTTTAAGTGTGAGTTTCATGTATGCTTTCCATGCATGGATGCGTGTATATCGGCATGTATGAGTTTGTGTATGAGTGCATGTATGTATGCGTACAATGTTTATGATGTTCACAAGTATGTTTTGAAGTGTTACCTAGTGGTCATCCATGGTGTGAGCCGAGTTGGTTCTATGTGACGAGAGGAAGAGCAGAGCTAGTGGTGTGAGCCGAGTTAAAGTCCCTCAAACTGTACTGGAAGAGCGGAGCAATACCTATTTGGATGGTGGTCGTACCGAGATAGAAGTTATGGTGGATGAGTTGGGTAGGCCGAGTTGATTTTTGTTTGGAGGACCGAGTGGGCTAGGCCGCTCGGTAGGCTCCCAAAAAATTGAGATGTAAGGCCCCAAAAACCAAAATTTGTGTTTTATGTTTTTTTTTTGTGGTGGCCGAGTTGGTGTGGCCGCTCGGCGGGCTTCTTCAAAGTGAGATGTAAAGCCTAAAACAACATTGGTTGTAGTTTGCTATTTGGAGGAAAAAGGGTAGCCCACTTGATTTTACCCAAGAGTGATGTGTGTGGTTGTAAGGCTTTGAGCCCAAATCTGTTGGCCAATTTTTTTTTTTTTTTCTAGCCCAAATGTTTGTTTTTATGCTTAGCTCAGACTTGTAAATAAGAGGAGAGGTTTTAATGGCCAAATTGAAAATAAGGATAAGTTCACTTATCTTCATCTTTGATGGCTGGGGGAACAAAGGCAGCAGCAAAAGTCTGCATGGATGTTGACCAAGACAGAACCGAGCACGTACGCTCCTGTGGGTTGGTGCCTCGAATGGGTACCGCGCGAGCCCAGACGATGAGCCACCGCAAACTGGGATTCCTTTCACGCTGCCAACTGGTGAGCCGGGCTCCCATGGGTCGACAGGGAGGATCGTCGCCGAGCCGTCCTTCCTCCCCCGAACAGTGTTGAGAGGTCTGTTATAAAATGGGCCAATCAAGCGGTGCCTCGGGTTAGGGATGAGTCAAGTCCGAGCATAGGCAGAGTTGAGTGGGTAAACCGCGGGTCAGGGTCATCCGTCACTCAGGTCTGAAGAGACGAGTCTGGAGGTTCCAACTCCAGTGGACAAGCCGTGGGACTCTCCTCGGTGCTGTCGCGTCCTTGTCGATTCTGGAATACCCCATGGTGTCTAGGTTGGTCGTTGGCGAGGATTGTAACTGGGTTGGTCGCCGGTGACCTAGACTACCCGAGCGGACCATACGGCTCGGTGGTATCTCCTCGCGAGAGGTGGTGACCGTGATGGCTTGTGATGAGAGGACGTACGAGAATGGGAGCCCCTGCTCGATGACTGGGCAGCGAGTCTAGGTTGCGGGTGTGACACCGATGATGGTGAGCAGCTGGTCGGTCTGTTTGCGAGTGGTTGGTCGCCGTGAACAGCTCGATGGATTGACGACGGCGTCGGGGAGTCACTGTCATGGAAGCCGGACTGAGCATTGGGGAGTCACCTGCGTGGATGCAGGTAAACCAGATTAAGGCCTCACACAAGAGCTGGACCCCTGTGGATTGGTGGGGAGAAAAGTGAGCCGAGCGGTCCTCACTCGTCGGTGGACATCGGTGGATCGATGGCCGAGAATGCTTGACCGCTCAGTATGCAGCATGCTGGTGGTTTGGGTGAGGTTGATGATCGAAGCTGGAGTCCGGTGGCTCTCGGTGGCAGATGAGGAGGCTTTAGCTCAAGCAGACAAGCGGTGGGCCTTGACCTGGCGCTGTTGTGTCTCGCAGTTGAGGTGCTTTGACGGCCGAGTGCTACGAGGTGCCCCATCTTGATTACCACGAAGCTCCTGCGATTTTTTTTTTTTGCTTTCAGGCAGATGATCATAAATTTATAATGAAGCCTTTCGAAGATGATGACTTCCGGATTGGCTTTGCTTAAAATAGTAGTGATATTTTAGTGGTGGGTCAGGTTTAGCAAGTGGAAGAGAACCATGACCATATATATATTTGTGGTGGTGGGCAGAGTCAACTTTGACAAAAAGTAAAGTATGTATATATATGTATAAAAGTTGTAGAATGTGTTTTGAGTGGGCTGAGAGAGTAAGAAACATTAAATAGATGTATTGGTGGTTGGCAGAGAGTTTGAAAATTGTGCCTAAGTATAAATATATATATGATTGGATGGTGGGGAGCGCAGTGCTACGTAATTGATCTTGCCCCCATAATGTTTTCTGCCCATATATTATATATAACTAGAAAAACACAAATATCTCACATGGTGAGTCAGTAAGTGGCCAAAGTTTTGCCACATAGGTGACTTTGAAAGTGGTGGTAGCACAGCCACATGAGCGGTGAAGGGAAGTCAGCAAGAGGCCCCATGATGGTGGGCAGGTGGTGATTTTGCAAGGATGCCGACAAGAAAATATATAGAGAGAGAACGAAAATTCCCGGAAGAGAGAAATATTTCTCGGAAGGGAGAAAACTTCTCGGAAGATCAAAGCAGATTTTTAGTAGGTACTTGAAGTTCTTGAGTTTGTGGGTTTTGTAAGGAAGAGAGGGAACCGACATAGATTTTTGTTACGATTCCCACAGACGGCGTCAAACTGTTGAAGCGTAAAATGTTCCAACGAGGAGTAGGAAGACCGCACAAGACCCAAGAACACAAGTATGTACGTGGTTCACCTAAATCGGGCTACGTCCACGATGTTACTCTATTCTCATTAGTATAATGGTGTTTGTTTGTACATGATACAATAGGCTTAGAGCCTTTAGAGAGAGAAAGTAGGTGTAGAGAGAGGTGAGAGCTCTAAAGTCTAGAGAGAGAGGCTTCTCTAGTGAGAGAGTCAGATCCCCTCAAATGAGGGTGATAGCACCCCTTATATAGGCAAGAGCTAGGGTTTAGGTCATGGGCCTAATGATGGGCTTTTCCGACATGGACCTTGATGGTGAGTTTTGTGTGATCTTTGGAGCCTTCTTGATGGGCTTACTTCATGGTCCAATGTAGTCTTTGACAAGTCCATTGCTCGGTCCAATATGGTGTAAACAGCATTCAAAACCAGTTATCATTTGAAAACCCCAAAACCATGGCATTATACTCAGAAATCGACATTCCTCGTAAAACGTGCCAATTACGTTATTTCTCGAAAACCGTGCAATTATGTAAAACTAATATCACATATTCAAAAATCATGAAATCACATATAAAACCATAAAACAATTGTAGAAAAACAGTTATGCATGCTCGAGTTTAGAGAAAGGGTCCACTCACAGTACCGAGCCCTCAATCGCGTCCCGAACATCCAGTACGTTCCTCAGCTTCCTCAGGAAATCCCGATCCTGTCAACAATCACCGAAGTACGTTACTAACACATCTACGAAGGTCCACCTAATTTTCCCCAAAAATCCCCGGGTCCTCAACGTAACGAACCGGAAACCTAAACCTTAGACCTCGCGGAACTAGCTTCAAACGACGTCCAAACAACCCGAAACCAATTCCAATAGACTCGTCACAACACCTAGAACAAAAACCATGTTGACCGTTTTCCCAAACACCGCCGCACACGCCCCCACGCGCCGCCCAAAGTGGCTGCGCGTGGGCCTCACGCGCCAGCACCACTGTTCACCGTCGTCTACCTTGGGCGAACCGGTCTGAACCGGCGTTCCTGGTTCTCCGCCGTCCCGTCTCCGTTTCCTCCCTTCCTTCACCATCTTCATCGTCCAGTCCTCAGCAATCCAGTCCCCTCACTCAAACACCTCGACACAGCCCCTAAGTCGTCGACTCAAGCTCGAATAAAAACCCGAACCAGTCCCCTGTTTTCCCTTCCGGCCAACCAGGTCTTCCCCCGTCATGGTGTCTACCTTAAACCAACCCTATGACCTTCCTAAATCTCACCCAACTCACCAAAACCGTCGACTCACACCCAAAACTCACGACTATTGGTTTGAAGCAAAACGGAAAAACAGAGTATTTGAACAGGAACAAGGAATTACCTGTGCTCCGGTCGCCGGCGTGAGCTCAGTCGTGAGGACACGACTCCTCCAGTCTACCTCCAGCCTCTGGACACCTCCACCAGCCTCGATTGGCCCCTTACCCGACAGCACCTCCACTCAACTCCTCACACTCACAAGATTCCTCACACGAGTTGCCCTCACCACTCACTCACTGTCTCTCACTCGATCTTCAGTCTCTCATCCACTCACCAGAACACACAAACACTCCCTTCATTTGATCGATTTTCTCTCCAACTCACCCTCTGTTTCTCTTGTTCGAACACACACACACAGGCACAAATTAAACATACACCGTGCACGGCCTAGAACCCACTACACACACTGCACGTGTCACCAATCCCATGGTCCCTTTCCAAAAATATCCCCATCTCACTGTACACTTGTCCTGATCTGGTTGCACAATGCCCAAACAACCAAAAGACCAAAATGCCCTTCTTTGAACCCAAAATTACCATTTTACCCTGAACCCAACTGCAAGCTACCAACTGCAGTACAATCCACAATCTGACCGACCCCGCGGTCTTGACATCGCAAGGACATCAATCCAATCCTACCGTAAGTCCAACTAGAATTCCTAGAATTCGGCTGCCAACTGCCATAAGTTCAACCAGAGTTCCCTGAACTCGACTGCTAACCTCCAACAGCAGTAAACCCATCTAATTCAACCAATCCGACCATCGGATGGTCACAACACCGAATCAGTCTTCGGAACTGATCCTACGACATCGTGAGAGACAATCCCAACTAACCGTCACACGATCGAATCTAACGTACTAATACGTTCATCCTTTCGTAAGGTCCCACACTGTCAACCCTGACAGAACTATGGTAACCCCGTCATCTAGTGCCGAACCAAAACGATCCACGATTCAATCCTACTAACTATTGTACCGGCACCCCAACATCAGGTTGATAACGAACTGTAGCCCATTGAGATATCACATCCTCGACCTGCGTACGGAGTATCACGCAAAATACTCTCTGGAATTCAGAGTAACATGAGCAACCATGCTCTGATACCACGCTGACAGGACCCTTCCCAATCCCCCCGGGATTAGTGCGGGATGACCCTGCTCCCGTCTGACACGAAGTGTCAGACAAGGGATATTTTCGACCTTTGCCCTCCCGGGCTATCAGAGTATGCCAGGATCCGGAGGAGGCATGTGATATCTCGGTCTCTGCTACAGTCCACATCGTATCCAACCTGAAGGGTATTAAAAACAGAAAGACTGTGAGTGGACAAAAATAAAGAGTTTATAAAAACATTTCATAAAAGACCTTTATACCCTTCACTAAAAAGCATGCATGCATAGTAAAATCATTTATCCAAACACATATGTTTAAACATCCATAATTAGGGTCCTAGCCCCAAATTCTGTAAATACAAATCATCCGGGCTCCTACCCAAAACCATTTACAGAAAACCATAGTACAGTAAACATACGAGGGATATCAGTCCAAATCCATTTATCATTATAAAACATAATTTCTCAAACCAATTGAAATCACGTTTATCCATTATATTCATATCCAGAACCTGTCACGGTAAAATAAAGCTACACGTGTGCTAATCGGGGTCTCAAACCCAAGTCTCTCCAGGGTCCACCCAGGTCAATGTTCGTAGATCAATGACCCTCCCTGGAGGTAATGAACCATGCCCATCCTGAGAGTAAGGAACCCAACTAGGGGGCGACTCCACTCAGTCAGTGCTCCGTGACTACTCCGGGGTCCACCCAGGCCAACGACCCTCCCCGGAGGAGACAATCATATATAAAGGATGGAATATGAAAAACCTTTTGAAATCACTCTTGAAACCTTTCAAGGATTCATGCCCGGCCCCCATAAGCCGTCATGAACCATAAAATCCTTTCATGGGTTCATGCCGGTTCCCATAAACCGTCATGACCCGTAAATCCATTTCAAGGGTTCATGCCGGTTCCCATAAACCGTCATGAACCATAAAAATCATTTGTAACACATAACTGGGCGCTAGGCCCGAGTCCACATAGAAACTGGGCGCTAGGCCCGAGTCCACATAGAAACTGGACCTCAAGTCCGAATCGTAAACCAATTGGGCCTCCAGCCCGATTCCGTAAATAAAATGGACCTCAAGTTCGAGAGTTACCTTTTCAAATCCAAACTCATTTCATGAAATCATAACAAAAACCATAAGTACGGAAAATCAGTGTAAAACCAGAAAACCTCGATTTACGTGCAAACACGTAAATCACCTCGAAATACGTGAACCATATAAATCACAAGCATCCAAATCAACATCATAAAATCATATTCATAATCCATTTGGAAATCCAAAACCATTTCATCTAGACCAATAAAGACATACAGCCCCGTATAGGCACCGTATAGGGCCAAAACCTCGGAATACGTGCCTATACATAACCACACATCCAAATGCACTCATGGCATCACAAATAAGTATTTAAAACATATAATAAACATTTATGCATGCACCAATTTAGAACAAGGTCCACTCACAGACCGTCCGAACTGCCGCCTCGATTTGCGTGCCATACGGCTCCCTGAGCCGATCAGCATCACCGGGACTCCCAAACCTGTCCAAATTTTAATAGAAGGTTACTAACTACTTAATTAACCTCCTACCAAAGCCCCGCAATTTTCCCGAACTTTTAACTATTTTTAAACCGACCCTAAACCTTCCGACGCCCCGAAAACTATCGAAACGATGTCCGATCGACTCGAAACAAGTCCCAAAATGTTCGTTACTTCGAAAAGATGATTTCGTGTGTTGAACACATCCCCAGAAACCCCACCACGTGCTGCCACGGGCCGTCCAAAGGCCCCTGTGCGTGGGCTCACGCGCTGGTGAACAGTGCATCATCCTAAAATCTCGCCCTGGCGTGACCGGTCCGGCCTGGTTCCTCCCTCAAATCTCGTCCGTTTTGTCCCATTTCAATCCTAAATTCTCATTTCCTATCCATTCCAATTAACACAACTAACCAAAACCTCCTAAATCCTAACCAAAATTAAAGGGTCTCACGACCCTGTTTTTCCCGACCACCCTCACGGCTTCCTCCGCCGTGAAGCACCCTCCAAATCCTCTTAAAACCCTCCTAGTGACTCCCTAATCATCTCCCAATCACCGAATACAGCCCATAATGCATAAATCAAAAAATGGAAGAAATGGGTTCTAACCGGGTACGATTGTCTCCCTGCACCTCCGCCGTTCACGGCGGCGCTTCCTGGGCCGGCCACCACACTCCATCATCCTAATTTCATCCTCTATCCTCTCATCAATGGGTCTGGGGTTGAAAGGTTTGGATTGGATTGAAAGTGGGTGCTCGGGTATGGTTTGGAACAAAATGGAAAATGGATGCACGGTTAAGGTGTAACAACCCGTACCTTCAAGAAGGGTATAACTGTAAATTTTGTTAAAAATTTGTGTAAAGGACGATTTTGCCCTTGTGAATAGTGTGTCAAAAGTTGACTTTTTGATTTACTGGTTGGATGAGTTTTGACCATTGACCGTGACGTAGTTTAGGACGTCACGAGTCCGTAGACAGGTGGCGGGTTCGATTCGGACAATCGGAGAAAAAGTTATGACGTTCAGAAGATTGAGGGCGTTACCATAATTTCGATTAACCAAGGAAAATGTTGAATTTTTAGTGGACTTGTGATTTTCACGTAGATCGAGGACCGTTGGATAGGTCTCGACGCCCTGAGTACAATAACAGGCGGCACGCTGTCATCGGACGTCAGATGAAATAGTTACGGGTCTGGAAAATTCAAGGGCAAAACGGTAATTTTTATAACTAGGGGCAATTTGGTCTTTTCTCCTCAGCCCAATCAGATCAGGATAATTGGATTAGTGGGATTGGATATTTATGTTGCTGTCCATAGGATGATGGACACGTGGGAGAGGCCTAGAGGTTTCTAGGGAGATTTGTGTGTGCACGGCCACAAAATGTTCAAATTGAAGCCGTGCAATTGGCTTCGACACAGAGAAACAGAGGGGAAGAAATTGTGCGTGTTTGATCGATTCAGTGCAAGAGTGAGTGGGTTGTGGATTGGGAGAGTGATAGAGAGACGAGGGTGAGTTGCTGATCGTGTTGTGGACTAGAACCGTGCACGGAGGTACGACGGTGGACGGCTGGAAGTTTTGGGAAAACAGAGAGGCGGTGATCCTGTGGCGGTGGTTGTGCCGTGTGGTGGCTCAAACCAAGGCAATAGGAGGCTCAGGAGCTTGCAGGGGACTCAACGAGCACCGTGGTACACGGCGGTGCAGGCGGCGGTGGATGGTTCGAAGGTAAGCCTCGAATCCCCTGTTTTCCCGTGATTTTGTTTTCAAAAGTCGTGGGTTTAGGGTTAGAGTCGAGAGATTTGGAGGTTAGGTTGAGGTTCAGGGAGGTCCTAGGAGTCGTCTAGGATGGTCGCCGTGACGGGGGAGGACCTGGGTGGCCGGCGACCAAAACAGGGGCCACGGGCTATGTTTTTCGAGGGAGGAATCGTAAAGTTTTAGGCCGTGATTCTTCGAAGTTAGGACATGAATAGATTGCTAAGGATTGGACGAAGCTTCTGGGATTGGATTGGACTGGATTGGACTGAAATCGTCATACTTAGTGATTTCAATATATAATTGTTTTCTAATGATGATAAATGGATTATGAAACATGATTTTTGATAATCGCGGATTTTGGTTTAAAAAGTGGATTTTCGGATTTGGGTTCGGAATGATGGTTCTGAACGCCGGAAGGGCTTCGAACCGGGGATTTCGAATTCGAGTTTGGCTATGGATTTAGAAATGGTTTTACATTGAATTTGGATTGGATTTGCTGGATCTGGATATGGGTTTAAAGACCCGGATATTCTGATGGATGGGGGACAGGCCCAGATTGAGTTTAAAGACTCGGGAGTTTAAAGACTCGGACATTTATGATATTACCCCCATAGGCCTATTGAGCTTAAAGACTCGGGAGTTTAAAGACTCGGATTACATTTGAGGCCTGGTTGAGTTTAAAGACTCGGATAGACCCAGCAGGTTTGATCAGACTTGGATAAATGTGGATTTGTTTTATGATGTGATCTTGTTATGCTGTTTTACGTTGTGGTTTTCTGATACTTAGTTGGGCATGCATGTTTTCAAAAAGGAGGGAACAAATTTTATTATTATTTTTCCTTAACTCTGATTTGATGATAAAATGTTTTTGAAACTTTTATTTATTCTAGTCCACTCACACTTTTGGTTTTAAATTTTCCCTCCAGGTCGTGGTGATTGCGTTGGGGTGAACGTTGAGGCAGGAATCGAGGCATAGAGCTTAGGACGTTTTTCCGTTGCGAGACTAGCATAGTAGGATTTTGTGCCCATTTTGTAGAACTATGCTCTGACTGACAGTTGTATTTTATTTACTCCTTCGTCTGATAATTATGCTTATAGTAATGTTGAGGTTATTTTTGGGTACTTAAGTGTGATTGTCAGACGGGAGCAGGGTTCGTCTCGGGTATCGAGGTGATATTTGGGACGGGTCCTGACAATTGGTATCAGAGCATAGGTTTGTCGGTTTGTGTCGGTACAAGGTCGTATCTAGGTTGTTTTACTAACTCTATGCCTCTTTCAGCGTACGTTCGACCATGCCTCCGAGACATGAACCCCCTCCACGACCTGAAGATGAAGCGGCGAGAGGGACTGAGAGCGCTTCGATTGAGCGAGCCCAGCGGCTCGGGGCTACTACTTTCAGCGGTGGGGCAGACCTGGAGGAAGCGCATCGATGGATCACCCGGCTCGAGCATATTTTTGGAGTGATGCATTGTCCTTCAGAGGACCGGGTCTTGTTGGCTACGTTTCTGCTAGATGGAGCAGCGTATGAGTGGTGGTATACGCTGGAGTTGTCCGGCTGGGATGCACATGCTGTGACGTGGGAGACTTTCCGGGAGCGGTTTTTAGATCAGTACTATCCCCGCTCTTTTCGGGATGCCAAAGAGGCGGAATTTCTTCAGTTGAAGCAAGGGAACATGACAGTGGCTGAGTATGAGCAGAGATTTCAGATGTTGTCTCGATTCGCTCCTGCATTTGTGGCAACCGAGGCGGAGAAGTGTCGTCGGTTTGATTTGGGCCTTCGAGGAGAGATTAGAGCCATTGTGACAGCCGGCTCATTTGCTACGTTCCGAGAGTTGTCTGATGCTGCTGTTAGAGTGGAGGCCAGTTTGCCTGCCAGGCCACAGTACTCGGGCAGTGTGCGACGCCGAGAGCATGCTTTTCCCGGAGCATCGAGTCAGAGGACCCCGAAGCGGGGCAATTATGGTGGTTCGTTATCGACTGGTGGAGCCCGGTTTGGTAGACCATGCAGTTTTCAGGGCTCAGGATTTCGGGGAGCTAAGGCACAGCCGACTCCTCAGGCGAGTGCTACTTCTGTTGCTTCTACTGGGAGGCAGACCGGTGGACCCGGTAGGGATGCTTGCTACTACTGTAGAGAGCGAGGACACTTTCGGAGGGAGTGCCCATTGTTAAGTCAGGAGGGTGGAGCAGGCCGAGGTGTAGCAGAACCTGGGCGGAGTACTGCATCAGTGTTAGGGGCAGTAGGCCCTAGGGGTGGCGGTGGTGCCACGAGCAGTTTTAGGGGGCGCGGTAGGTCATCAGGACCTCAGGCGCAAGTTTTTGCTATGACCCAGCAGGAGGCCAGATCAGCACCGGGAGTGGTGACAGGTACACTCACCATACTTGGTCACACTGTTTTTGCTTTGATAGATCCCGGGGATACTCATTCGTTTATAGCCCGGAGTTGTAGTCTGGTTACGGAGAGGGAGGTGTCTACCTTGGAGTGTGCCTTAGGGGTGAGTACACCTACTGGGGAGGTGTTGGTAGTGACTCAGGTGTTGAGAGAGTGTCCGGTGATGGTAGGCGAGGTTGAGTTAATGGCGGACTTGTTACTATTGGAGTTACGGGATTTCGATGTTATTTTGGGTATGGACTGGTTGACGAGACATCATGCTTCTATCGAGTGTTTCGATAGGAGAGTGACTTTTCGGAGTCCAGTATTACCAGAGACTACATTTCAAGGTGATCAACGTGCACTTCCTACTTGAGTTATTTCGGCACTTGAGGCTAGCAAGCTGTTGCGTAAGGGGTGTCAGGGTTACATAGCTCATGTGGTGGATACACGTGCTACGCCAGTGAGGATATACCAGTGGTACGGGAGTTTCCCGATGTTTTCCCCGAGGAGTTGCTAGGATTACCACCTCATCGAGAGATCGAGTTCACGATTGATCTTTTACCAGGTACACAGTCTATTTCACAGACTCCTTGCCACATGGCACCTGCAGAACTGAGGGAACTTAAGGCCCAGTTGCAAGAGTTGGTCGATATAGGATTTATTCGACCGAGTATGTCACCGTGGGGAGCGCCGGTACTATTTGTGAAGAAAAAGGACGGAGGTTTGAGATTGTGTGTTGACTACAGACAGTTGAATAAGGTAACCATTCGGAATAAGTATCCCTTACCCCGGATTGATGATTTATTTGACCAGTTGAAGGGAGCACAGTAATTTTCGAAAATTGATCTTCGCTCCGGCTACCATCAGTTACAGGTTAAAGAGAAGGATGTACCTAAGACAGCCTTTCGGACTAGGTACGGTCATTACGAGTTTGTTGTGATGCCGTTTGGATTGACTAATGCCCCAGCAGCTTTTATGGACCTCATGAACCGAGTGTTCCGGTTGTGTTTGGATCGTTTCGTGATTGTCTTCATTGATGACATTTTGGTGTATTCGAAGAGTGCAAAGGCGCACGAGAAACATCTGAGAATAGTGCTTAAGACCCTGAGAGAGCATCAGTTGTATGTGAAGTTGAGCAAGTGTCAGTTTTGGTTGACCAGTGTTGGATTTCTAGGACATGTGATTTCAGCCGAGGGCATCAGGGTGGATCCTCAAAAGGTTGAGGCGGTAGCAAATTGGGAACAGCCCAAGACGGTG
This sequence comes from Prinsepia uniflora, assembly GCA_032719365.1. Classification (NCBI taxonomy): domain Eukaryota; kingdom Viridiplantae; phylum Streptophyta; class Magnoliopsida; order Rosales; family Rosaceae; genus Prinsepia; species Prinsepia uniflora. Next base: position 8,228,667 of record CM064867.1, on the reverse strand, counting down.
ACAGAGATCAGGAGTTTTCTGGGTTTAGCAGGGTATTATCGGCGTTTTATTGAGGGTTTTTCTATTCTTGCTGCTCCGTTGACAAGGCTGACTCGGAAAGGAGTTCAGTTTGATTGGGATGAGAAATGTGAACAGAGTTTCCAGGAGCTTAAAAGGCAGTTGACATCTGCTCCTGTGTTGGCCCTTCCAGACAATAGTGGGGAGTTCGAGGTGTATAGTGACGCTTCTTTAGAAGGTTTGGGCTGTGTATTGATGCAGCACGGGAAAGTGATTGCTTATGCTTCCCGGCAGTTGAAACCCCATGAGATGAACTACCCTACACATGACTTGGAACTGGCGGCGGTGGTTCATGCACTGAAGATTTGGCGACATTATTTGTACGGTGAGAGGTGCAGGATCTTCACGGACCACAAGAGTTTAAAGTATTTGTTCACTCATAAGGAATTGAATCTGAGACAGCGCCGATGGTTGGAGTTGCTTAAGGACTACGACTGTACTATCGAGTATCATCCAGGAAAGGCTAATGTGGTAGCCGATGCTTTGAGCAGAAAGTCAGCTAGTTCTTTGTCGCATCTGAGGACGGTCCGGTTACCTTTGTTGGTTGAACTCCGCAGGCTGGGAGTAAAGTTGACTGTGGATGATCAGGGAGCACTCCTAGCGAGTTTCCACGTGCGACCTGTTTTGATTGATCAGGTTATTGATGCTCAGTTTGAGGACCCTATTTTGGGCATCATACGTATTAAGGTCGAGGCTGGAGAGAGACAGGATTTTGAGATTCGCAAGGATAGAGCCTTGGTTAAAGATGGACGGTTGTGCGTACCCGAGGACGAAGCCTTGAAGAAGGTGATACTGGATGAGGCTCACTGTTCAGCCTATGCGATGCATCCTGGTGGGACCAAGATGTATCGTACACTTCGAGAGCATTACTGGTGGTCAGGGATGAAACGTGAGATTGCAGAATATGTCAGTAGATGCTTGATTTGTCAACAGGTGAAAGCTGAGCGGCAGAGACCCTATGGAGCAATGCAACCTTTGCCGATCCCCGAGTGGAAATGGGATCACCTGACGATGGATTTTGTATTCAAGCTTCCCAGAACACCGAAGGGACACGATGGCGTGTGGGTGATCGTGGATAGACTTACGAAGTCTGCTCATTTCTTGCCAGTACGGGAGAACTTCAGGTTGACGCAGTTTGCCCAGTTATTTATTGATGAGAATATTCGGCTTCATGGGACTCCAGAGTCGATAGTATCCGACAGAGATCCGAGATTTACTTCCCGGTTTTGGCAGAGCTTACAGGAAGCTTTTGGGACAAAGTTGCATTTCAGTACTGCATTTCATCCTTAGACCAATGGACAGTCTGAGCGGACTATCCAGATTCTCGAGGACATGATGCGAGCTTGTGTTTTGCAGTTTCAGGGTACTTGGGAATCACATCTACCTTTGATGGAGTTCGCCTACAATAACAGTTATCAGAAGAGTATTGGGATGCTCCTTACGAGGCTTTGTACGGGCGACAGTGTCGGACTCCGTTGTGTTGGACCGAGGTTGGCGAGAGGACTTACTACTTCCGAGCGGGTAGATCTTTCACAGGGAAAAGTAGCACTGATTTGAGATCGACTGAAGGCAGCTCAGGACTGACAGAAGAGCTACGCCGACCGTAGGATCAGGGATTTGGAGTTTGCCGTAGGAGACTGGGTTTTCTTGAAGTTATCTCCTTGGAAGGGGATCGTACGGTTTGGCAGACGAGGGAAGTTGAGTCCTCGTTACATTGGACCTTATGAGATCTTAGAGCGGATTGGTCCTGTTGCTTATCGGTTGGCTTTACCAGCAGACCTGGAAAAAGTACATAATTTCTTCCATGTATCTATGCTTCAGAAGTATATACGGGATGATTCTCATGTTCTGGAAGCACAACCTGTTGAACTGAGGGAAGACTTGAGCTTTGAAGAGCAGCCAGTAGCGATTTTTGATCGGAAGGACAAAGTCTTACGGAGGAAGACGGTTCCCTTAGTTAAAGTATTGTGGAGAAATCATCAGGTGGAAGAAGCTACTTGGGAACCCGAGGCCTTAATGCGCGAACAGTACCCTTAATTGTTTCACTGAATTTTGGGGACGAAATTCTTTTTAGGGAGGTAGATTGTAACAACCCGTACCTTCGGGAAGGGTATAACTGTAAATTTTGTTAAAAATTTGTGTAAAGGACGATTTTGCCCTTGTGAATAGTGCGTCAAAAGTTGACTTTTTGATTTACCAGTTGGATGAGTGTTGACCATTGACCGTGACGTAGTTTAGGACGTCACGAGTCCGTAGACAGGTGGCGGGTTCGATTCGGACAATCGGAGAAAAAGTTATGACGTTCAGAAGATTGAGGGCGCTACCGTAATTTCGATTAACCGAGGAAAATGTTGACTTTTTAGTGGACTTGTGATTTTCACGTAGACCGAGGACCGTTGGATAGGTCTCGACGCCCTGAATACAACGACAGGCGGCACGCTATCATCGGACGTCGGATGAAATAGTTACGGGTCTGGAAAATTCAAGGGCAAAATGGTAATTTTTATAACTAGGGGCAATTTGGTCTTTTCTCCTTAGCCCAATCTGATCAGGACAATTGGATTAGTGGGATTGGATATTTATGTTGCTGTCTATAGGATGATGGACACGTGGGAGAGGCCTAGAAGTTTCTAGGAAGATTTGTGTGTGCACGGCCACAAAATGTTCAAATTGAAACCGTGCAATTGGCTTCGACACAAAGAAACAGAAGGGAAGAAATTGTGCGTGTTTGATTGATTCAGTGCAAGAGTGAGTGGGTTGTGGATTGGGAGAGTGATAGAGAGACGAGGGTGAGTTGCTGATCGTGTTGTGGACTGGAACCGTGCACTGAGGCACGACGGTGGACGGCTGGAAGTTTTGGGAAAACAGAGAGGCGGTGACCCTGTGGCGGTGGTTGTGCCGTGTGGTGGCTCAAACCAAGGCAATAGGAGGCTCAGGAGCTTGCATGGGACTCAACGAGCACCGTGGTACACGGCAGTGCAGACGGCGGTGGACGGTTCGAAGGTAAGCCTCGAATCCCCTGTTTTCCCGTGATTTTGTTTTCAAAAGTCGTGGGTTTAGGGTTAGAGTCGAGAGATTTGGAGGTTAGGTTGAGGTTCAGGGAGGTCCTAGGAGTCGTCTAGGATGGTCGCCGTGACGGGGGAGGACCTGGGTGGCCGGCGGCCAAAACAGGGGCCACGGGCTATGTTTTTCGAGGGAGGAATCGTGAAGTTTTAGGCCGTGATTCTTCGAAGTTAGGACATGAATAGATTGCTAAGGATTGGACGAAGCTTCTGGGATTGGATTGGAATGAAATGGTGGAGGAATTGCAGAGAACCGGTCACGCCGGTTCAACACAGTTGAACCGGGTGACTCGAGGTTGAAGATGCACTGTAGCAGGCGCGTGAGGCCCACGTGCAGCCACTTTGGGCGGCGCGTGGAGGCGCGTGGGGAGGATTCCGGCTAAACTTCCAACATGGTTTTGATTCTAAATGTCCTAAGGAATCCATTGGTGTGATTTTCGGGTTAATCGGACGATGTTATGAGATAGTTCGGGAATCCGGACGGTTTAGGGTCTAAGATTAAAATATGAATAAATTCCCGAAAAATTGGGAAAATTAGGGTTAATATCCTTGATGTATTTGTGACCCTATTTGGTGCATATTGACAGGACGTGAGACGCCTGAGACGGTCGAGGAGCGCACGGAGCGCGATTGACTCGTTCAGATTTGTGAGTGGACTCTTTCTTTCTTTACGAGCATGCCTAACTGTTTTATTGACGTTTTATGATATTAAATATGTTTTTATGCTTCTTGATGATGGTTATATGGGGTTGATATGTCTGCACGTTTTTCGAGACATTTTCGGATTTTGCACGTTTTTCGAGAAAAAGCTGGATTTCGGATTTTGATGTCATACTTAGGGATTTCAATATATAATTGTTTTCTAATGATGATAAATGGATTATGAAACATGATTTTTGATAATCGCGGATTTTGGTTTAAAAAGTGGATTTCCGGATTTGGGTTCGGAATGACGGTTCTGAACGCCGGAAGGGCTTCGAACCGGGGATTTCGAATTCGAGTTTGGCTATGGATTTAGAAATGGTTTTACATTGAATTTGGATTGCATTTGCTGGATCTGGATATGGGTTTAAAGACCCGGATATTCTGATGGATGGGGGACAGGCCCAGATTGAGTTTAAAGACTCGGGAGTTTAAAGACTCGGATTACATTTGAGGCCTGGTTGAGTTTAAAGACTCGGATAGACCCAGCAGGTTTGATCAGACTTGGATAAATGTGGATTTGTTTTATGATGTGATCTTGTTATGCTGTTTTACGTTGTGGTTTTCTGATACTTAGTTGGGCATGCATGTTTTCAAAACGGAGGGAACAAATATTATTATTATTTTTCCTTAACTCTGATTTGATGATAAACTGTTTTTGAAACTTTTATTTATTCTAGTCCACTCACACTTTTGGTTTTAAATTTTCCCTCCAGGTCGTGGTGATCGCATTGGGGTGAACGTTGAGGCAGGAATCGAGGCATAGAGCTTACGACGTTCTTCGTTGCGAGACTAGCATAGTAGAATTTTGTTCCCATTTTGTAGAACTATGCTCTGACTGACAGTTGTATTTTATTTACTCCTTCGTCTGATAATTATGCTTATAGTAGTGTTGAGGTTATTTTTGGGTACTTAAGTGTGATTGTCAGACGGGAGCAGGGTTCGTCCCGGGTATCGAGGTGATATTTGGGACGGGTCCTGACATAAGGGGTTTGATGCATGAATGAAACTGACGGGGAATGGATGAATGACACATGTCATTCATCCATTGGCTCTGAGGAAAAGGCTGGGGCCCACTAAAGTCCAAATAATCGTCTGTCTCGAAAAACGTGCAATAGTACGGTCGAATTTCCGTGAACCGTAACTTCGCCGTCGAACTTCCGAATTCGACGTGCCGCCTGTCTACTGATTCGTATCGTCCTTATCTACGTAACGGTCTTTGGCCCTCGGCCATCGGACATCCCGGTCAAAAAGTCAACATTTGACCCCCTTTTAACCAAAATTACCAAAATGCCCCTAAACTTCCGAACGTCATAACTTCCTCCTCGAACGTCGAAATTGAACGTGCCACCTGTCTATGAACTCGTGACGTCACGAACTACGTCACGGTCATCGGTCAAAGTCCATTTGATCGCCCGATTGAAAAGTCAACGTTTTGCCACCACCAAGGGCAAAACGGTCATTTCGCATCGTTCGTCCGATTTAGCCTAACTAATCACCGATTAACCTCACTAATCGTGATTAGTCACTAATCTAATCATGGAATTTGGGACGGGTCGTTACATTCTTCATGTTTTGATCCTAATAACCTAAACCTATGAACCAAATCACCTAAAATCTACAAAATCGAACCGGTCCAATTCTTCCTCACGGTTCAAAACCTCCAAGTTTCTCCCAAGGCTTCCTCAACCTCTAACCATCCTCAAAATCATCCTATTACCTTCCTAATGACTCATTAAGCTTATTACAATCGATTAACACCATCCATAATGATTGAACCCAAAGAAAATGAAAATTGGACAAAACCGATACCTCTGTTTGGGTTTCGCCTCCGCCGTCCACGGCGGCGCTGCCTTGGCCGGCCACAATCATCTTCAAGTCCTCAACTTACTCTCTGCGTCTCTCAAATGATCATAGGGGTTAATGGTTTTGATTGGGGTGGATATTTGATCGGGTTTGATGGATGGGGAATGATCGATCACAAAGGGAAGGGATGGATATGCATGACCGTGTTTAGGCTGGGCAAGTGTCACCCATCCATTGGGCCTGTCCAGAAATATCTGGGCCCCACTTGCTGCCAAATAACTCCCGTCTCGAAAAACGTGCAATAGTGCGTTCGAACTTCCATGGACTGTAACTTCTTCGTCGAACGTCTGAATTTGACGTGCCGCCTGTCTACGGATTTATATCGTTCCGATCTACGTAACGGTTCTCGGACCTCGGCCATCTGACCTCCCGGGTCAAAAGTCAATTGTTGGTCCCTTTTCAATCAAATTACCAAAATGCCCCCTAACTTCCGATCGTCCTAACTTCTTCCGCGAATGTCGGAATCGAACGTGCCACTTGTCTATAAACTCATGACGTCCCGAATTACGTCACAGTCATCGGCCAAAGTCCATTCGACCATCCGAACGAAAAGTCAACGTTTCGCCTATTCTTGGGGCAAAATCGTCATTTCGCCCTGAACGTCCGTTAATCCTCGCCTAATCCCCGATTATCCTCCAATTAGCGAGGCTAATCCGTCATTAGTCTTAATTAATCTTGGTAATTCGGGACGGGTCGTTACAACGTGTGCTAGATGGCCTTAGCTCACAGTCCCAGGACCCGAGTCGACAGCCTGCCTAGGATGATGCTCACTCACTGTCGAACCTTTAGTTTTATTAGATTTTTTTATTTTTAATTATGTAAAAATATTACATTTATTTATATATATTATTTTAATTTTAATTTTAATTTCATTATTATTATTTTTGATTTATTTTTGAAAATTTTATATTAATTGCATTTATTTAACTATATAATATTATAACTATTTAATTATTAAAATAATTATTAAAAAATAAAATTAAAAACTATTTTAAACTTAGCCCGGCTGACTAATTCGCCGAGAAAAGACTGAGTATCTATACTTTGCCTGGCGGAGATGTTCCGGGCAAAGTGATTCAATTCAACCTTTGCTCGGCGGACCTTCGTTGGACAGCCGTTGAAAGAATGCTGAAAATCTAATCGTCCTCACGTTTTCGATCACTTGGCTAGGCAAATGGGTTCACCGGGCAACAGTCGTTGACTTCGGCCTTATTCGGCGGATCACATTCTCTGTCAAGCTAAATTCTAGCCCGACGAGGCTTGCTCAACGTTTTTTGCCCGGTGAGGCCTAGCCGGGTTAACCTCTTGCCCGGCAAATGGTTATGCTTGCTCGGCAGAGCACCTTCGTCGGGCAAATCCTATTTCTATGTAGTGTTATTCCTTGTAGTGTTTATGCAACATGGATATTAATTTAGCAATTTTCATTGTTTTTCTTAAAAAAAAAAAATTCAAATCTTTTTGATACTCAAAAGTCCCAAGTCACAACCAAAGCAATTTCACAAGTATAATGGTGAGAAAGTATAGGGCTTCCTTTTCTTGATTATACAAGTTATAATTAAGTTTGTTGGAAAAAAAAGAAGTTATAATTAAGTTTGGTTTTAACTTTTTACTGTGAACGTAACAATTTGTAGTAACTTCTGATCGATAGGTATATATACTTTATCAGAATACTTTATCAGCTTTTGCTTAATTGCTAGTTGCTATGTGTACCAACTGCATGAAACACCAGCTTGATGTTCCTGTAAAGTTATATGTATATACATATATGTTAAAAAAAAAAAAAAACAAAATGAAGCTGATCGATGGAGATGGATGATGATGATGATGAATGAGAGGGAACCAACAAATAACATATGAAGCACTTGCAGGACCGCAGAGGCAGTAAGCTGCTAGCTGTACGTACTATATATATACAGTATGCTACTGTTCGACTCATGCATATGATAAGATAGTCTTGTCTTAACCAATTAAGTTCCATATATAATTACTAGTCTCAGCACTCTAATATACCTAATAAATAGCAGACCAAATGTGTGACTTAGCGCCAACTGTGACTTAATTATCAGGGACAATTATAAGATCGGTAAAGCAGCCTATCCTCCCCTAGCTCGCATGTTCAAAGCGAATGAAGGAACCAACCCCCGGAGAGCATCCATATACCAGCAGCCCTCCAAAAGCGCGTCTTATGTTATTAGCTATCCTTCGCTTGGAGTAGTGTGAATCTGGATTTGATAGTATATAGCGTTAAATTTGTTGTTTAAACTATTGCAGTATACGTATATGCTGAAATTTGAATAACAAGAAAAATGAAGAAAATAAACGGACTTCAAATGTCTTTGTACATATGGTCATTTCATATAATAACTTCTGTTAGCACTACATTCAATTTCGGTTTTAAGTTTTTGTATTACTAAGTTTAAGTTCGTACTAAAACAAAGAGAGTGCTACAAAAAGTTAAGGAAAATTATAACGAGGGAACTAATTGCTTAATCCAAGACACCAAGCTAGTATTTCCAGATGAACAATACAAAACATTTTTTTTTTAAAGGCAGAACTTATAAGAACTATACGAAACATAAAAAACCTAAATTTAGGCCTAGCTAGCATGCAACAATTATAAGTATACTGATCGATGTTTAATTAGGAATTTGTCCTTTAATTAAACTACTAATTAATTATATATTCAAATGAATTGAAAAGGTGGCTGTAGTAAAGTAGAGTTTGGATCTTGTGTATGCGACTAGCTATGCGTGATGTTGACACTACTATCCCCCCTCATTCTCATACGTCTCACTCAATTTGGGTCGTTAATTAATTAAAGCCTGCCTCGTCTCATCTTCTTCTTTTTCAGCCTCTCCGGCCTCATCGATCAGAAGAGACCTTCAATTAAGTTCAACGTACACTATAAATTTACTCACTCATAGATATAGCTGCTAGCTATTCAATAAGTATCCGTAATGCATACATTAACATTTACATTTACTCACTCATGATCCTCCCTTTCTTCGGAGCATCTCAATAATGTTGTCTTTATACTGTCTAGCTATACGTACATACCAGACACAAAAAGAAGACAAACAAATTAATCTCATCATCATCATCATCTTAACTTCCTTGCTCCATCCTTCTACAACATAATATATATACATCGATCTCTCATGTTCTGGGGTTTCATGAATCTTTGTTTTGCAGTTAGCTAGATAGAGAGAACAGTTCATCATCATCTTAACTTCCTAGCTCGATCCTCCTACAGTGTATATATGGTAATGGTGATCGATATCTGATTGAGGTTACAAAAATTCAATATGAAAACTTAAGATCAATCATCCTTAACCACAGTTACTTATATCTGTCTTTAATCTACAACCGTGGTACACATATAACTACTTAAAGGCAATACAAAATACCTATATATGCAATTATATGTGTATTCAAACGACACTAATTTATTACTATTTTTCACTTGAATGAACATGCCACACAAAAACCTCAATATATAAAATATTTGACTGGTCGAATTTCTCTTATGTACGTTGATTTATAAAAGAAAAGTTATAGATTCTTTTATGTATAACATATACTTGCAATATCACACTCTGGTGACACCTGCTCATACTACGTACCTTTTTAATTTATCTAATTGTGGTTATACATATACGTACCATATCAAAATCATTTAATAAATCATCATTCCAAGAATGTTCATGAAAAAAAAATTCGATCAGATGGATGGTTCACCATTACGACCTTAATATGTTACCAAAACCATTCATTTATATCATAAATATGAAGGACTAAATAAGCTTTAATTTTACTGATTTTTTACCGAGATGATCCTGGAATTATAATTTATAGATAAAACGGTTCTAATTATGATGTACATGTATACAAAAAAATTCGATAAATCAAAATCATGATATGAGAAGATACCATCAAGTGGAATGCAAGTATACTATCCTTCTTTTATTAATATCAAAGGTACAAACATGCATAAACCTAGGACTCTTAAGGTAAAGTTTTATGGAAATTCTCCTAATTATAACAATCTAACTATATTTGTAAAATAAAACAACTAAATCAAGACGAATAAACCAAATCTAGCTACGAAATAAATAAAATCTGATAATTATAGTAAATCTTTAACTTAATTCCATTAATTATATATATATATATAATGTTAACTTACATATATATAGGGGCATGGGCCAAAGCAAGGACTGGCGGGGTATGCATCAGCCTACCCTAAATTAAGTTATATATATAGTCCACCTAATTAGTAGGTTGAAATAATTTTCCAACAACAATTAATGTTAAAATTTAGTCCATCTCATTTTTAATTTATGAATTTGTGATATCTACCAAATTATAAAACTCCCGCCCTCTTTTATTTTTTATTTTTTAGGTATATCCATAAAGCAAAATTAATTAAGCAGGAAATAAGAAACGTATTATGATATCTGTAATCTGAAATGAACATTAACAAAACGAACTAAAACCCACAAAGTAGAATGTACAAATTCTTGTACCTTCAACTATGTATCACCTAGCTAGAAGGAGACTCCTGGTCTTCATTTGGCAGCTGCTGCTGCTGCTGATGATGATGATCGTTTCCCGGGTTGTTCGAAGAATTCGGAAGCTTATTTGTCATCATACTCAAATGGGGCACACCTCTGATCAGAGTCTGGCTATTAGGGTATAGGGTTGGTGAAATAGAATTACTTGAATTCAACATTTGGATGTGGTTGAATTGTCTCGGGTCAATTGGGGCACACCTCTGATCTCCCGTTGCCCCAGCATTATGTGAAGGAAAATAAGATTGTGTTGTTGATAAAGACAATGTGGATGGCAACACATTGAAGTTATGTAGCTCCGTGGCTTGAGGGCTGAATCCATGGCTTCCAAGATGATGAGGAAGTTGAAAATTCGAAGACTGCCCCGGATCCTCCCAATTTTGATAACCATAATGCATATTAGGGTTATTTGCAAGACCGGGGAAGAACGAATGGTTTGTGGTACTAATTCGGGTCAGGAAGTCGTTTGATAGCTGCTTTTGATCTGATCCGACATTTGTATCATTACCATCCTTCTGATGTTCGTCTTCCTCCTCTTCATTTGCAGTTTCTTTTAACTTTTCTCTCCAAACACCCTCCGGATTAGTGCTCCAAAACCCGGGTCGCCGAATTGCACTACTACCACCTTCACCATCTTCTTCATTGTTGCGAGGTAACCACGCGTGAGCATCATTCTGTTCGTCGTGTGATGAATTGAGGAGCAATGAGGGATGATGAACACCGAAACCAACCCCGGGTGGTGGCATTGGGAGTGGAGGAAGTTCATCGATTTCATGCTTCGCCGCGTCAAGCAACCAATCAACAACCTTGCTAGGTTGGTTAAGACCTAGCCGTTCCTGGAGATCATACAATTGAATTGCGGTGGGGACTGAGAGCCTTACTCTCCGATCTCGAAGCCCTCTTATTGTGCAAACTTTGCTATGCCTGTCTTTTCCTCCAAAGGCCCGGGACACACGAACAATCCTCGGGTCCTTCAACTTCAGCCATGGTGTTGGTGAAGGAGATGGATTATTATTAGGTTTTGTTGATGCGAGTTTATTGGCTTGATGATCTTGATCACGACTCGAACTTCCGGCTTCTTGTAAATCTGCTCCATGGATGGGACTCTTAATCATCTTATAAAGCACTCCTTATGGAAGATTTCATCATCATCCCATCAACTGAAAACTCCATGCACTTCCTTCAATCACCTCATCATAACCCTACTTATTCACCATAAACAATCAAATAAACAACGAAGTTTAACAAAATGACGATAATAAAGAATAAAGTTTAATTTACAAAATTAAAAGGGGCTTAAAAGAAAAATCATCAAGCAATGGAAATGTTTATTCAATGGAACTTAAGTGCACATCATTTCCTCACCAATCGAATATATACCAAATTGGGCTAGCAACCTAGCTATATGTACTAGAAGGTCTTCGTTTTCTTTTTGTATACATGCTTCTCACGTTTCGTGAATAACCGGGAAGTGAAAAATAACAACTAACTCATGACGCTGTACGTGCACTAATTAAAGCAATAAGTAGCTAGGTTAAGTCTAATATGTGCTGAAGAACACTAGTAACTTAAAATTGAACCCAGTTACGTACTCACATGAACTTAAGTAAAAATTTTCTGGTGCTTCTTGTTCTGGAGACAAAGATTTGTTGCCTGAGCAAGCTTACACGTAGAGATGATTCGCAAAAAAGGTGTGGCTTTAATTTGGTCTGTCTCCGCCGTCTGGTTGAAATTTTCTGGTGTACAAATTAAAGTGGCCGGCTATGTGAGGAGAATGAGAACATTTAAACTTTGAAGAAGAAGAAGTAAAGAGAGAGAGAAAAGGAGGGCGCCGGAATTCCACCGACCATGCTAAAGGAAAGATAAATGAGTGGTACATACATGGCCACGTGGCACTCTCACTATCAACTCGATAAACTTGATGTGGGTGCAGCGACTTACTAAGCTAGCTGATTATATTCATGTCATCATTTTCTTCTCACGCATGCATCCTTTTTGAATCATGATTATTGTGATAATAACCGATTAGCTAGTTTAGATGACTAGGTAATGCGATTTATCATATATTGATGATGATGTGCTTCAATGTTCCCCATATTATTGATTGTCAAGTTTTTCTTATGTATGAGTGAACCGGAATAAAAATTGTTAATTTTTTATTATTATATAATAATTTCTATAAATATTTAACTATTCAAATAAATTGGAAATTGTTTGATTATTTATATGTACTCGTTATATGAATGATTAAAGATTTATAGTTTACTTTATTTGTGCTGCAAGTATGAAATTTATACTGTCGTTTTATTAAAAAATCAATAATATTTAAATTCAATAATCAACAATGTGGGAATGAGCATATCCATCCTAAAGTGAATAGAATAAGGATTTTCTTTATTGTTTTATCTCATTCCTTTATTTGTATTTTCTTTTCTCCTTCCTAAATAAAAAGTACACATATTATCAAATGAGAACAAATTTATGAATTTCATATGTTACGTATATTTATTCTTATGAAACTCATATTTCCACACTATTAACACTACAAGAAAAAAGACTTTATTCGACGAATTTGTATTCATTGGGTAACAATAAAATTCGTCAGGTAACATTAAAATTCGTCAGGTAACAAGCCATCGGCTGATAGCCGTCGGGCTAGAAGTTTTCCTGACGAATTAAAATAGATTTGTAAGGCAAAGTCATATCACCTGAAAACGACGTGAGATTCGTCGGATAAGATTAAATTTCATCGGGCAAGGTCACATTTTTTTTCACGCCTACGGCGCGATATTCGTCGAGTAAAATGAGATTTGTCGGGTATTTCCTCCGTCAAGAAAAATCCCATCGAGTAAGTGAACTTTTCTTATAGTGTAATCATCCATGACGTACTTCTATGTACCACTGGTGCCACAAATGCTAGATGTAACAAAATAGTCGTAAGAGAATTCATAAAACCGTAAGTAACAAACTAGTCGTAGGAGGTATATACTCATGGATTGAGACGTTAGATATGCAAATGCCCTATTCTTTCCAAGAAAAAAAAAATTAACCTAACCAAAAATAAGCATTAATTTTGTTTAACCCAAAATGAGAAGTTTTAAATACAACTTAACAACGAAAACGATATTCCTTGACTTGGAGTGCTAGCTGCTAAAAATTGAAAAATATGATAAACATTGTTAGAGTAAAAAAAAAAACTTTGAATTGTGGACCATGGTGAAGATTCGAAAGTGGCGAGTGAAGCTTTATCGACAATTAGCAAAAGGTCTAGATATCTCCCTTTCACATGCACGCCTAGAGTACCAAGGAAGGAAGAGCTCGAGATCCATGAACATGTTCATGTCCATGTGGACAACTATCCTTACTAGCTCAAGTGTTCCCTTCCATATCAAATCATACCTGCGTGGTCCAATAATTTTTTCTTAAGCAATTATGTGTGGTTCAAATTTAGTAATATCAATATATATTATGCTTCTTTCGAACCTTAGGTATATTGTTCCATCTTTTATCTTTTTGATCAACTGGGCGTGACACGATTCAAATTTAAATCTATCTTAATTAATATGGAAAGAGCAATATATATCATTAATTACACCCATTTATATATAACTTAATTAATATTATCCAAAGATTATTAAAATCTAGTAATTTGACATGTATATAATTAAGTATAATATATTATATATTGTAATATATCTGTTCGATCACCAAATTTGAAGCTTACTTAAAACTTTAATTTAATAGGAAAAAAGGGTATTATGTTGAAATACACATAAATTAATTGTTAAAATTTAAAATATTATTGGATGTACGTTTGTCATTAGTATGTAATAATACTATTGTTTTAGTATGGTATTCTTATTTATTGTGTAGTCGGAAATTAAGTTTTGAATTCGGCACTCAGTAAATTACGAGACCAAAACCAAAGATATGTCCTTCTCAATATTATTAATTTTTGAAAAAAAAAAAAATAGATGATTGACATTACGTTTGGATTAGTTAGAGAGATGTGGTCTATATATTATTGGTCTATATATATTGTCATGTGCATGAGAGGTACTTGGGACAATAAGAAGCTACCTGGTAATAGGTGAGGGACCAATATTATATTATTGGCTTTCAATTTTTGTTTTGAAAGACCCACTGAGTTGCAATAGTGAGTAGCGAGAAGGATCGAATAGGACCACACAACTTTTCTTTTTGTTGCAGATCTGCAGAGAGATTATGGAAGAAGTCAAGGAGAGTACTAATTGAAAGATTGAAGAGTTGAGGACCTAGCAGCAGAGCAGCAGCAGCAGCAGCTGACACTGCCTACCAGTCGTAACCAAATTGCTCTTTTCAAAGAAGCCAAACTTACTGAAAAAATGGAATTAATGTGATCTCTTGGTCCTTGATTTGAATAGAGACGTATGCTATTTCGTTTCCCATAATCATGATCTAGTCGTATTACAGTCACGAAATATAATTATGCGGTATTTGGTGAGTAATTAAGATTAGATATATTGAAGTGGATAAATATTTGAATCCATTGTATCTAACTAGAATGTAAAAATGGTTGTCTTTTTTATTGTATGATAATTAGATGATAAAAAAAATATACTTACATCTTCTAATCCCATGCATAATGTCTTAAGGGGATTCAATTGAGCAAGTGTCCTTTTATGCCTTTATTTTTTCTAATCCCTTACAATGAATATACATTTATTTTTACATTCAAAATATATTAAATTTGATAAGTTATACAATCATATTAATATAATTCTAATGTAGGACAAGATAAGGGCCGTTTAAAGTGGAGAAAGGTAAGGAGATAAGTGGTTCCAAATTGGCAAGAGACCACACAAGAAAATAGACTCGTCGTGAAGTTGCAATTATAAGAAATATGGTAAGGCATATCGATGTGATTTTCAAGTTGCTTACAACATTCAAAAAAGATATATTATTAGATAGTTTTAGGAAAGTTTAGGATTTTGGGTATATTTATGTTCCTTATTTTATGAGGAATTGATTAACTTATTTGGTTTGATTAGGATTCCTTATATATTTTCCTTTTATTAATTAGATTTCAATTTCTTATAGAATTAGAAGTTTATGGCTATATAAAGGCCTACCTTAGTATTGTATTACAATTAATTATTTTTTATATATTATTTAATCAAATTGATTTCTCAACTATTTCCTGGTCCATTCCAATTTATACTGATTTAGGGTTTTACACTTGTAAACTCTTTTACTTCAGGATGCGTCAAGTGATATCAGAGTGGTTTTCTCCCCTCTTGTTATCTTTGATTTGTATCCATGGGTGATCATGGGTGATCATGGTTATGCCCTTATTGCTAGCGCAGATCTGAATTTTTAGAACTGTCGTATTGAAGAATTAATCACCCAAATTGGGGAGATTCGTGAGTTGTTGGAAAATAATCAAAGAGGCAACGGAGACAACCATCAAGAAAGCCAACCTCATAAATTTTATATCGAAGATGTTCCTTGTCTCAAAGATAGTTTGTGTATTGAAAATTTTCTTTAATGGATTGCAGATGTAGAAGAATTCTCTGAGACAATGGAAATATCGAAAGATAGGAGGGCAAAAACAGCTACATTTGGATTCCATGGTAGTGCTTATAGATTATGGAGGAACATACGAAAATATAGAGAGAAACATGACAAGTCGATGGTGAGAGAGTGGAGAAAGATATATGAAACGACTTCTCATTGAAAGATTATTCCCGTCCGACTATGATGATCGATATTTATTCGATGAGTCCCAAGATTATCCACAAGGTAATGAGACATCTTTCAACCATGGGATTGAGTATTTGGAGCTTCCTAATTAAAAAAATTTAGCACATTCAATCGTTGAAGAAATTAAACTGAAATCTCAAACAAATATGGTTGAAAGGCGCACTATAAAGGTTATGAGTATGAAATTTCTTGACGAAAGGAATATCATAGAATAAGAAATCTAACAAGAGGCTGCCTATGAGATCCAAGCCGTTCTTGAACTACAAACAATAAATCACGAGGACATACATGTGAGACAACTTGAGAATTTTATGTATACTGGTCCGCCAAAGATTCCTATCACAATTAAAGAAGAGTTCAATTATCAAGTTGCGTATTCCAATCTTGTTTATGGTATTCGGTTCATGGTAATTCCTTACAAGTATCAAATAGCTTTGTGTTTGCAAATAAATTATTACTTCTCCTATATTTGTGCCAAAGTTTAATTCAATGAGAACTCGAGGACGAGTTCTTTACAATTGAAGGAGATTGATGTAGGACAAGATAGAGGACATTTAAGGGTGGAGAAAAGCAAAAAGAGAGAAGTGGTCCCAAATCACTCAAGAAAATAGACTCGTCCTCAAGTTGCACTTATAAGAAAGTATAACAAGGTGTATCGATGTGATTTTCAGATTGCTTAGAAAATTCAACATTATACAATAATCCCACGTTAATAGTAAAAACTATGAAATGTAATATTTGAAAGAAGAAAAAAGGGTGAAACGCTATCGATGAAGAAAAGGATAAGCGGCACCGTGGGATTCCTAAACTTTTAGATGCAAATGTGGGATTTCTAAAAATTTTAACAGTGCAAGAAAAACACAAAGCTGCATCTCGGTGAATTTGGTCTTCAAGATTCTCTCCAACCTTGGCTGCCCAACAGAGACTTCCAAAAGGCACCATAACTACAACAAAAATGATAAGTTTCTCGGCCGCTTTGTAATCTATCTCACACCATGGATGGTCTTGATTCTTTGACCTTTTCTTTATCTAACTCTTCGTTATTTCAAATCGTGCAGTTTCCTTGCCATGTACAATAGGGACGACGTGACATTGATCACCCTTGACGTCGCTGCTTCACGATTATGTCTGCTTCTTTCTCCAGTCCGATCTATGGTTATTTCACTTGTCTCTCTGTTTGTGCGCTCATTTCCTTGGATGTAATGACTCGAATTGATCAAGTACGCGAGGCGATGGATCTACGACATCGTAAACGTCATGTAGAGCATTAGGGTTAGTTTCGTGCCGAAGAGAATTGCAATAATTTTTAAGGCAATGAATATTCGTGTAATGAA
Source organism: Prinsepia uniflora (assembly GCA_032719365.1). Lineage (NCBI taxonomy): Eukaryota > Viridiplantae > Streptophyta > Magnoliopsida > Rosales > Rosaceae > Prinsepia > Prinsepia uniflora. Next base: position 8,211,333 of record CM064867.1, on the reverse strand, counting down.
GATGATGAAGAGAGATGTGGGAGTCAGTAGCTTGACAAGTGTAATACTACTTGCACTCTGTGTAAGTCTTCAAGATTGTATCTGAAATCCCATTTGGGAAAAGACACAACCATGCCTTTGTGTTCCAGTTTGTTTTCTTTACTGTTTCTCATTTCCTGCATTGTTGGTGTTGTGGAAAGTTAATGTATTTAGTTGTTTTATTGACATATAAACTTTAAAATGGAGTCCTAAGTAGTTTAGAGATTATTTGGTTTTGGTATTTATTATATACTATACATGGTCTGCCTTGAGACATGGTGTCATTTTTCTAGAATATGATGTACATCTTTTGGTCGTTGATTTGTGGCGTAGTGCAAGAATGGAAGGATATTTTATTTAGACCGTTTTAGGAAAGTTTAGATATATTTATGTTCCTTATTTTATGAGGAATTCTTTAATTTATCTGGGTTGATTAGGATTCCTTATATATTTTCCTTTTATTAATTGGATTTCAATTTTTAATAGAATTATAAGTTTATGGCTATATAAAGGCCTACTTTAGTATTGTATTAGAATTTATATATTATTCAATCAAATTGAGAGAGTTTCTCAACTATTTCTTGGTGGATTTCAATTTATGTTCTTTTAGATTTTTATGCTTATAAATCATGTTACTTCGTGTTGTGTCAAATTCCATCTACCAAACGAACCTGTCACTTACAGGTTATATGAGTGTGTGGACATGAAGTATATATATATATGTGCTTTATTTAATGGTTGATTATGTGTATTGAAATATAAAGGAAATCAAAGAAGCGTAAAAAAAAATTGGAAGAGAACTCAATTCTTTTTGTCTCTATCTTATGGCATGTTTCTTTACTATATATGTATGACTATGAAAATGAAGCATCTTATTTCTCGTACTTGATTACATATGCATTAGCTGCTATATAGTAATCCGACAATTGAATTCTATATATATATTTCTGCTCGTTTAATTCTTGATGGCTCTGTTAATGCCTTAAAAAAATCTTTAAGAATATAAATCTAGTTGGATCTTAATTACTAGCTTGAATCTTGTAGCAAATCCCCTCCAATGAAGTCATCAATGAGGGTTGTTAGTTTGATCAGTTCTATGTATTTTCCCACGCACATGTTGTCACACTAACTTTAATAAGCAAACATGTCATTATTGTTCATTAAATTAAATAAGACTATATATATTTCGAAAGGGGAAGTATCAATCATCTAGACGTTTAATTTGAAGGAAAAAAATAACCGTATGATTAGACCAGTAATGATGTGGTTAGGCATAATAACTGCAAAACGCTAAGAAGTTGCACCACTATTTAAAGAAACCCTAAGTGATTAAGATTTTACCCACCCGTTCACCAACTTCTATGTGAATCTGAAATTAATAATTGAAAGAGATTAAAACAAATATAAGCCCTGTAAAGATTTTACTCACCCTACTGACCGATACAACAACTTCTGAATTCTCAGTTGAAGAGTTTCTGTATTGGTCTTCAATTAGAGAGACCTACTCATCTCATATACAGTCATCCAGCGACAGTCTCTCAGCTGATAGGTCTGTGTGTTTGAAGTTTCAACTTTGAAGAAAGAGGAAAGGAAACAGAGAGAGAGAGAGAGAGAGCAGTAGTTGTTCTTGCAGGGAAGAAAGAGACGGGACAGAAAGGCCTTTAGGGTTTTCGTCTGTGTGTGCAAACTGCAAACACTGTATTTAAACAACCAGTGTGGCGGCGATCTCAAGATATAATGATATATATTATAATATATAGTTCTCAGCCGGCGTGGGCCCCAATATATGGTCCCCATATACCAGACACAAGCCTTCTGCCACCTCCCGACTCATCAACCTCGATCCTTCTCATCAATCTGCTACTATACATATACGTGTACAGTTGAAGAGTTATACCTCTTATATATATATATATATATATGAATTAGGATTAAGAGAGACATATTTTTACAAGTAATGCTATTTAAACAGGGGAGTATTTCTACTCACCATTCTACTAAAATCTTGACAGGTGTGTTTTAACTTAACTACAGTACTTAACACTTCTAAAACTTATTAATTATTTTTATTTTAGAATGTGAGAGAAAATAATTTAGATTAACAAAAAAGACATTGATCGAAAAATAAATTTATGCATACGTCTGTTGTTCTTCTTCCTCGTCAATCTCCCCCAAAGCAAAAGCCATGACCATGGTTGTTGAACTTTAGTTTAAGAATAAGTTTGTTTTTGTGTTTGAGTTAAGGAAAGAGAGAAGATGAAACACTGAATTGATACTTTTATTTTATGATATTTTTTTTATTTGACTCATTACATGAAAATGCTATATATAACCAACACATGACCAACTCAAGAGTAGGTAATCAAATTGGATTTCTCCGCCTTTTTGAGAGTAGGGCACCAATTTGGACTTCTCTACCTTCTTAAAATAAGACACCAATTTCAATTTCTCCGCTTTCTTAAGGTAAGACGCCAATTTGGACTTTTCCAATATTCAACAATATCTAGATATTCTTAGCTTAGTTCTTACTCTAATACATCCCAGTTGGATAATTTACACTAGGCTAAAGCCTACATAAAATATCCTAGAATCTCATTCAAGCTCCTCATTTTTCTAGGACCTGAACTAGGAGAGGACCTGAACTAGGAGTTGAAGGTCCGGATGATTAAGCTTGTAAACTCCCATTTTTACTTGCTTCTTATGAAGTTTCTAGAATAATCTCATCATCTCGATCTCCATTTATATTTTCATCATAAACATCTATGATGGGTACCCTTGGATTGCTTTCTTCACCCAATTCCATGAAGTTTTCTCATTGAAGATCACATCTCTAGAGATCAAAATCCTCTCACTTCTCAAGTTGTACTAACACGACCCATCCTAATCCCCCCGGGATTACCGTGGGATGTGTCATGCTCCCGTCTGACACGAAGTGTCAGATAAGGGATAACTTAAAGCCACTGCCCTAACGAGCTTCCAGAGTGCGCAAGGATCGATGGAGGAGGCATGCAATGTCCCAATCTCTGCTGCAGTCGCATCCGTGATCAACCTGAAGGGCATTAAAAACAGCAAAGGCTGTGAGTGGACGAAAATAAATAAGTTCATAAAACACAATTTCACAAAGATATTTATGCCCTTCATGTAAAACGTATGCATGCATCGAAAACCAGTAAGTAAACCATTTACTAAAAACAACCATTAGGACCTTAGCACAGAAACCGTAAAACCAAATCATGTGGGTCTCTACCCAAAACCATGAATATCAGAAACCAACATATATTATATAAATCCGACATCCAGAATACCAATTCCAATTCCAAGTGGGCCATCGCCCAAAACAATAACCATAAACACCATTTCTAGGAAAACATGTTTAAACCATCCTGGGCATCCCAGGTACCTAGCGTCCCAGATGCTCGACGTCCCAGACATCATATCTCACGGTATAATAAGCAACGCGTGCTGCCCGAGGTCTCTCCGGGTCAATATCTCTGACATCCCAGATGTCTGACGTCCCAGACGTCCAATCATAACAATCCTGCTCCTTAGTCACTATACAGTCTGGTAGCTCCGTACAATGACCCCTCGCAGGCAATGCACCGTGACTTCCCCAGTGTCCCAGACACTTGGAGGAGATCATCACATATCCTCGTATCAAGATGGTTTATGGAAAACAGTTTATTAATCATTTCAAAACATCTCAAGGGCCTGCCTGGAATTTCCATAAAACCATCACAAGCCCAAATCTCTGATTTCCCAAATCCAAAACATTTATCCACATCCATTTAGGGTCCCCGACCCGAAATCACATTTATAAACCAACTGGGCCTCATGCCCGATTTCGTAAACCAATTGGGCCCAAGGCCCGATTTGGTAAACCAACTGGGCCCCTGGCCCGATTATATAACTCAAATGGGTCTTAGCCCGATTTCATAAATAACTGGGCCCCTGGCCCGATTTCATAAAGCAATTGGGCCCCGGCCCGATTACGTAACTCAATTGGACTCCAAGTCCGAGGTTTCCAAAACAATTGGGCCTTATGCCCGAGTTTATCTTTCCAATTTCAAAACCATTTCATGAAATCATATCCAAAGTCATAAGTATGGAAAATCAGTGTAAAACCGGAAAAACCTCGATTTACGTGCAAGCACGTAAATCGCCTCGAAATGCGTGAAACCATATAATTCACCAATATCCAATCAACATCATATAATCACAATCATAATCCATATAAAATAGTTATGCATGCATAAAATTTATAAAACCAAAGTCCACTCACAGACCGTCCCTAATTGCTCGTTTTCGCGCTGCACGCGTTCCCGTAATTTCCGATATTTTCTAGAAATCTCGTATCCTATCCGAAATCATTCTTTAGTGTCACTAAGGGCTCAAATAATAGCATACTAATTTCCCATAATTTTCCGGGAATTAAACGTTAGTTAAAAACGTAACATAAACTTTCGGACCCTCGAAACAACATCGAAACGGTGTCCGATTAATTCGAAATCAACGCTAAAATGTCCGTTACAATGTATAGGACAAAAGTCATGTTGACCTCACCTTGGGATTCGTGCTCACGCGCCGTCACGCGCCGCCGTGAGTGGCTGCGCATGAAACCCACGCGCCTGCTACAATGTCATCGTCCCAACCCGTTTGTCTGTAAAACGGGTCTTGGGACCCGTGAGATGACCCGATCAGTTCACTGTCAATTCAACCTCAATTCTTTCAATTGAGCATTCAAACATCTTCGTTTTAAGTCAAATTACAGTTCTGTAACCTTAATTTTATAAATACTCACCTAAAATCAAACGATTCGACGATGAACATCGAAGAACACCTGGGTACTGTTCCTTCATCGAATTTCATCAATGTCGTCTGATTTCAATCAATTGATTCAGCCAACAGCTTCGTCTGATCATCCTAAGCTGGTTTCCAAGCTCAATTGCATCTTCTAACCCCTCTAATTACACCACTCAATCCTCAATTTTTCTGAACTCCGTCGTGTCTGTTCATGGCTTCCCAGGGCTTCAAGCTTCGATCCCTTGATCTGGATTGACCAAGTGAGGTCCCAGAAGACTGAATTGAGCCTTAAATTGTCTTGGGTTGGCCTACATTTCGAATTCGGATTTTGAATTTGTTCAAACACGGTTTCGGGTTTCTGGGTGCATTTCCACTCAGTCTGACAGGACCCACCCCGATTATCGCCCCGATAATCGAGGTGAACCCTGCTCCCGTCTGACAACCCAACACAAAAGACCACGATAACCTCACAAAAACCCGAAGTACATTGCCAGACAAGGGAGAATTTAAAATCCAACAAGTCAACCGTTATACAGAGCATAATACAAACAAGATAAAGCAAAACTACACGCACAACGGAAACTCTGAAAACGCTCTGAGATAAACTCCGGGATAACTCTATGCCTCAGACTCTGCCTCAACGTCAGCCCCAACGCTCTCACCACGACCTGGAGGGCATTTAAAAACCAGAAAAGTGTGAGTGGACTAAAAATAAATAATAGTTTCGAAAACAGTTTCATAACAAACCAGGGTTTGGCCCTCCGTTTTGAAAACATGCATGCATAACCCAATATCTGAAAACATTTATAAATCATATAGTAATCATCAGGTAATAGTATCAAAAAACAGTAAATGCCAAAGTCATCATCCGATCAAACCTGCTGGACCTATCCAAGTCTTTAAACTCAATCCAGGCCTCAATATAATCCGAGTCTTTAAACTCCCGAGTCTTTAAACTCCCGAGTCTTTAAACTCAACAGGCCTACGGGGGAAAATATCAGTATATCCGAGTCTTTAAACTCAATCCGGGTCTTTAAACCCAATCCGGGCCCGTCCCCCGTCAATCATAATCCGGGTCTTTAAACCCAATAACCAGATCCAACAAATCCAATCCAGAACCATTTGAAAACCATCTCTGAATCCATATCCAAACCCGAATCCGAAATCACAGGTCCGAAGCTATTCAGGCATCCAAAACCGTCATTCCGAACCCAAATCCGGAATTCCCCTTTTCAACTTTAAAACCAAACCTCGATTTCCGAAATCTGATTCTAAAACTGAAAACCTTGATTATCGAATCATGTCTCAAAATCCATTTATAAGCATAGAAAACCAATTATAGATTGAAATCCCAAAAGCATAGCATCAAAATCATAATCACAGCATTTCTCGTAAAATGTGCTGAAATACGTAATTTCCTCGAAAAACGTGCAATTTCGTAAAACAGTTCTAGAATATTCAATAATCATGAAATCATAGTTAAAACCATAAACAAATAATTAAAAGCAGTTATGCATGCTCGGTTAGAAGAAAGAGTCCACTCACAGTTCCCGGGCATGTCACTCGCGTCCCGTACGTTCCTCGGTCGCCTCAGGGATTCCCGATCCTGTCACAAGTCACTGAAACGGGTTACTAACACGTCAACTAAACTTCTCCTAATTTCCCCCAATTTTCCCGAACTTTAAACGTAATTAAACGGAAATCCTAAACCTTCGAAAACCTAACCCGAGACGTCGTCCGATTGTCTCGAAACTTGTCCCAATGAGTTCGTTACAACGATTAGACCAAAAGCTACGTTGGACACTTCCCAAGAAACCGCCCCACGCGCCGCCCAATTGGGCTGCGCGTGGGCTTCACGCGCTTGCAACAGGGCACTGTTCATCATCTTATTTGATGGTCACCCGGTCTGAACCTGCGTGACCGGTTCTCCGCCGTCTTCCGCCCATTTTTGTTCCTTTCAATGCCAGAAGCTTCGTCCTACTCTACGCAACTCATTCCAATCCTAAAATCTAGACATCACGGCCTTAATCCCAACTCCCAAACTCGAACCAGAAACCATCCCAAAAACTCTTTTTCTGTTCCCCGCCACCCGTGCTTCCCCCCATCGCGGCTTCAAGTTCTGACGGTTCCTAAGGACTTCCTAAACCTAGTAGAACTCATAGAACACTTCGATTCAGCCTCAAACTCCACGACTTTAACTTTGAACCCAACTGAAAAACAGAGGATAAGGAAACCTTACCGTCGTTCTAGCCTCCGCCGTGCTCGCCACCGCGTTCCCTTGGGTCCACTCCACTCCTCTGGTCCTCCTCCGTCCCCTGAACACCATCAACAGCCACGATTGATCAAAGCATGGCAGCACCACAACCAAACTCCCTCTCTGTTTCTCTGGTCTGCTACTCACCTCACACACACAGTCACTCCCAATTCCTCACAAACACGATCACACACTCTTCCCAACTCTTATTCAAACACCACAGAATCCCCTCAGCACTCCCACAACACTCAATTGGATCGATTTTCCTCCTTGGCACCGTATCTGTTTTTCTTCTCACAAACACGACTCAACCCATTTAATTTGCACCGTGCAAAAGACTAGAACCCACTAGACACAGCCCATGTGTCCAAATCCTGTGGTCCCAAACCCAAAATATCCAATAAGCCCTGTACACTTGTCCCAATCTGATTTTCACAATTCCCAATGAGCAAAAAGACCAAAATACCCCTAATTGTTCAATTTACATTTTTACCCTTTGCCGTTCTAGACCCGTATCTCGCTCGTCCGACGTCCGATGAAGGCATGCCGCCTGTCGTTGTGACAAGACCCATCCCGATTATCCCTCGATAGTCGTGATGAATCCTGCTCCCGTCTGACAATAACTAAAAAATTACCGAAAGTAACCAAACTTATATACATACAACACACAACAAATCCCGAAAACATTGTCAGACAAGGGATAGTTAAGTTTTACAGACCAATGACGTCACAAGTTTGACTAGTCAAAGACAATACAGAGCATAGGTACTATTACAGATAGGGGTCAAATTCCTACTATGTAGAGTGTCTGAGTGCGCAACGGTCTATTTATTCTTTTGCCTCGCTCGCCTCGTTTCTAGCCCTCGTACCTGTGCATTGGCCTGGAGGGTGCATAAAACAATAAAGGTGTGAGTGGACAAAATAAAGTTTGATAAATACATTTACCAAAACACATTTCTTACCCTCCAGTTTTCACAAACATGCATGCATATCATAAAACACGAGTAATAATAGGAAATCAATTAAATATGTTCAGTGGATCAATCAAAACAATTTCCACAAAACCACGGGACTTATTTCCATATCTTGTTGCTTAGAGTCACGTTTATCCCTGCAACGCGTGCATATCAATAGGCTCAAGGACCGCTCAAAATCCGAGCATCCGCCGCTGTGAACACATCACCAGCCGGCAATCCAGATCTAGTGAACACATCACTTACCGATCTATGTATATCCAGCACATCTGATCTGAGTCAAGCCTCCCTCGGCTGCTCGACAAAGACCGTGCTACGTGACCTCTTCGGGGTAAACACTTCCATCCCGAAGGCTAGCGTTATCTCCAGGGTGCACTCCGGGGAAAAACATATTTTCTCCCGAAAGCCCTAAATATCCGCAACATATTATCATCACAAAAACAAGTGAAAAACAGTTGCATAGAAAATCAAATCACATATCGACACAGGGTCTCAGCCCCAAATTAACCAAAGTCCCGATTTACTTTATAAATCCGAAATCATCAATATCATCATATAATTACATGGAAATACAAATCCAATCAGAAACACAATTCCATTGGGTCCCAACCCCAAAATATCAATTTCACGTAAATCCGTGCAACCGTAAACCCGAGTTGCCACGATCACGTAAATCCATAAAATCAATCACTGACTCATAATCCGAGTCCAAATATCATTTTCAATTTCCTGACTCATAACCCAAGTCAAAACATCATTTTCAATCTGGGCCTAGCCTAAAACATCATTTGCACGTTCCTCGTAAAACGTGTCCGAAAGACTGATTAAAATAATCAGAAAATCACGAGAATACAAAAATCATCAAATTCACATGTAACTCCAAATCCGAGTCAAAATCATTATTTACTTGGGTTCTCACGCCCACAATATCATTTTTAACCAATTTCATGATTTCTCGAAAATCGTGCCAAAATATAATAATATAATAATCATAAAACCGAGAAAATCGAGAAATCACCGAATCAAAGCATCAATCATGTCAAATCATAGAAAATCATATAAATAAGCATTTTAAACCATATATGCATGCATCACCGTTAGAAAACCAAAAGTCCACTCACACACACCGTCCCGATTGTTCAGCCTCGAGCTGTTCGTTTTCCTCCGACGTCCCGGGAATATTCCAGCCTGTCAAACAAAGTGATTTAAGGTTACTAGACTATCATATTTTCCTCATATAAGAATCCCTTACTTGTCGGAATTTTATAATATTATTTTAATATAAATTAAACGTGTCGGGTACTCGGAACTACACTGAAACCATATCCGATTGACCCGAAACCAACGCGGATAGGTTCGTATCATCGAGAACATCAAGTTTCATGTTGAACACTTTGCCGGAATCCTCCCCACGCGCCGTCACGCGCCGCCGCAAGCGGCTGCGCGTGAAAGCCACGCGCCTAGCACAGTACTGCTACAGTGCGTCATTCTCGCCCGTTTGTCTGATAAAAGGGTTGAAATACCCGCGATAGGATCCGGTTCAAACTCCATCAATTCGACCTCAAATCGATCCGTTCTTTCAACTGATCTCATATAATCCAACCTCATTTCAGTTCTGTGAATCCAATTACCTCAATTAAGGTCCAAATCTTCACGACTCACTATCGAACTTCGACGGGTCTCCTATTCGGGTTTCACGATTCCGTGCCTGATTTTTCAATTAATTCATATGGTTAGCATCGTGAGAGTATAAGGAACAATTCTCCATGATCAATTTCATACGAGCTTACCTCTAGGTATCTGAACTCAAGGTCGATTTTTGGCAGCCATGGCAGCGTCTGTTCTTCCTCAATTCGACACGATTTCTTCTCGTTTTTTTTTTGCAAAGCTGTTGGTTTTGATCCTAGTAACTCAATGTAATCCTCAATTGCTCCTCTCCTGGCTCCCAAATCCGAATTCGATTTTCACCCAATTTTTCTGAATTTTCGAAGCAAAATTCTCTCAGTTCTCTGAACCTCTCGAGTCCCTCTCTCTCAGTTCTCCTACTTAGACGTTCAATTGCATAATGACGACGAGTTTGGGGTTTATCACGGGCCAATTGAACATAATGATGATTTTAGTCATGATTTAGGGTTAAATGTCAAAAGGGTACATCATGGTGTTTTCCATGAAATCCGGTCTCCGTGTAATCTGGGGGAAGAATAAGACAAAGGACAGGTGTCATTGTCTGTGCAAGGTTAAAAGACTATTTTGCCCCTGGTTGGACAAATTACCATTTTGCCCCTAGGCTTCCGTGACCCGTAACGTTCGTATCCGAACTCCGTTTTTGACGTGTCGCCTGTCGTTGTACTCAGGGCATCGAGACCTACCTAACGGTCCTCGAATCGTGTGAAAATTGGTTGTCAAACAAAAAGTCAATATTTTCCCCTTTTTGTCCAAATTACGAAAATGCCCTTTGGGCTTCCGAACGTCATAACTTTTTCCCTAATCATCGGAATTGGGCGTGCCACCTGTCTATGGAATCGTGACGTCCCGAACTACTTTACGGTCATCGGTCAACATCCGTTTGATTCACCCATCAAAAAGTCAACAATTTGACCATACTATTCACAAGGGTAAAAACGTCATTTATTCATTATGTTACAAAATTACATTTTTCGACTTTCCGGGGCGTTAGACGTTGTACTCAGGACGACGAGATCTACCTAACGGTCATCGGTCTATGTGTAAAAAACTTGTCGTGCGAAAGTCAACTTTCTCCCTTCGTTTAACCAAATTACGGTAATGCCCTCAACTTTCCGAACATCATAACTTCCTCCTCGGATGTCGGAATCGAGCGTGCCACCTGTCTACGGACTCGTGACGCCCCAAACTACGTCACAGTCATCGGTTAATGCCCAATTGACAGTCCGAACTAAAAGTCAACCTTTTGCCGATTCTAGGGGCAAAATTGTCATTCTGCACCCAAAGTCCAAAAGTAACCAACTAACCACCGATTTAAACTCCCTAATCCGTTACTAATCACTACGCTAATCCCAATTCTCGGGACGGGTCGTTACACAGTCTCCCCGTTTCTCCTCTCTAACTCCTCTCTCTGGTTCTCTCTAGTTCTATGTCCCTCTCAAACATCCCAGAAATGGATCAAACAATCTCATTAATCCCTCCAACCCGACCAGTGGTCTGTTCAAATTCTCAATGGAATAAAACAATTTTGCCCGTGCTCTACACTTCACCATCCCAGGCATGCTGCATCCCACTCAAATGCATAAACAATCCTCTCAGTGCTCTGTGTTTTCTCCACTCAATCCATTAGCACTCAGCCCAAGCAAATTTCCATAAACAATGCCTAATTCGTGCCCTGTTTTTGAAAAGAACCCACAGAACCATACACAGCTGTCCCAAAATTAACAGCCAAATTACCATTTTGCCCTCACTTGACAAATTACCAAAATGCCCCTCACACATCTAGACCCGTAACTTGGTCATTCGAACTCTGATTGACGCGTGCCGCCTGTCTACGGACTCAGGGCATCGAAACCTTCCTAACGGTTCTCGGCCCTCGGCCATCGGGCCTCCTGGTCGAAAAGTCAACATTTTCCCCCTTTCGTCCAAATTATGAAAAATGCCCTTGGACTTCCGAACGTCATAACTTTCACCTCGAAAGTCGGAATCGATCATTCCACCGGTCTATGAACTCGTGACGTCCCAAACTACGTCACAGTCATCGGTCAAAGTCCATTTGACCACCCGAATTAAAAGTCAACGTTTTACCCACGACTAGGGCAAAACGGTCATTTTGTATCGTTCGTTCGATTTCGCCCAACTAATCACCGATTATCCCCACTAATCATGATTAGTTACTAATCTAATCCCAGAATTCGGGACGGGTTGTTACATGTACAATCTATACCCTTGGCTTCAGTGCTACTTCCCACAAATATACATTTGTCTCTAAGTGTGGCTTCAAGTTTATGTCTAAATTCTTTTGGAAAAATTGGACAGAAAATTGAACCAAACACTTTGAGGTGATTGCATGATGGTTTCTTGCCACTCCACACCTCAAATGGAGTTTTGTTCTCCAAAGATGCAGTAGGACACTGATTCAGAAGATACGTAGTGGTGTAAACTGCTTCTTCCCAAAATACATAAGGCATCCCTTTATCATGAAGCTTAGTCTTCGTCATTTTAACAAGGGTGAGTTTCTTTCGCTCCACTACCCCATTTTGTTGAGGAGTATATGAAACCATCATTTGCATTTGAAGTCCAATATCCCACAGAACTTTTTAAAATAATTGGAGCTATACTCCCCTCTACCATCACTTCTCTCAAGACCTTGATTAGTTGACCATATTGTCTTTCAACCAATACTTAGAACTTCTTGAACACATTAAACACATTTGAATTTTGTCTTAAGAAATAAACCCAAGTCATCCTCGATAAATCATCCACAAACATCAATGTGCACAAGCTCCAATATATGGTTTAGAAATTTCTATGTATTTCCTATAGGAAATTATTCCCTATGATGCTTCCCAATGTCACAACCCTCATAGATTTCTTTAATTTCTTGGAACAAAGGTAAGCCATGTACCAAATTCTTTTCATGTAGATGTTTCAAGCTTTGAAAATTCAAATGTCAAACCTCTTATGCCACAACCACAATGCCATTTTTGTTCTTAGATGACAGGTTAGATTAAAACTATCATTTTATTATAAAAGATGACAGTTTAGGTTAAAACTGTCATATGTGATTATGTAAAAGTGTTAGTTGATTTATTCAATATTTTGGGAAGTAATAGACAACACTTTTTAATTTAGTGTTGTCTATTGGAGTTCAATGGAGGAGATGGAAATGAAAATTTCCCCAAAAACATGAAAGCAGCAAAGGGAAACTTGCAAAAATGCGCTCAATAATATGAACTAAAAAAAAACCTAAAGTTGTGGAGGAGGCTAGCTGAAACACTTTGTTTCGAGAAAGTGGTTAAGAAAATAGAAGGAGCGATCTAGGATTTGGTTCATTTTGCCCAAGCTGGGTCTCCATTCTCAGTTTGATGCTTTCTACATCATCGTCCCCTAAACCCAAATATGAGTGCTCCCAGTTCCATGGAGATCACTGTCCAAAACCCGCAAGACCATTGATGCCCCTGAACAAAACGGTTTTGTCTCACTGGACTCCTCTTCTTCTCTTATTCTTCCCAAATACAAAGTCCTCGTTTCAACATTGGTGACCCTTGAAGAAGATTTCGTCTTCTCAACTCTTAGGAAACCCAGCGGTGGAGATTGTAACTTTGCAAAACAATTAAGGTTAGAGGATCCGTTCGTGATTGAAGTGGGACACTTTGCTCCCAGTGTCTTGTCCTCCTTCACTCAAGCTGTGATGGATTTAAGGGCTAAGCTTCTTGGAATCACAAAAGCTAACCCACCACCAGAGTTTCGCCCAGGTTCTGGATCCGAGCTGCTTTTTCGCCATTTCAATTCCATGAAATTGGATCTGATTGAATGATCTTTTTTGGTTGTTACTATATGAATGATCATCCGATTAAGTTTGCTTGGTTACATTGAAAAAACAAAATCCCAAAATGAGAATTTTTCAAAATTTGGTTGCTTTATGGTTTGATTTTGGTATGTACTATATGAATGATGCAAGTTACTGTGTTTTTTTCATTAATTTTTTTGTTTGAATAGGTAGATTGTAAGATGGAAAAATCCTAGATCCGATAGAAGATAAAAAAACATATAAAGATGGGGTCGAAGAATTTCTTCAAGTTACATTGGATATTTCGGTTTTATTCTCCTTCTAGTCTAGGTGATGTTGGACATAATGCTGGGAGGAAGACCTTAGATTCAAAGCAAACCGTTCCCTTGGATCCAGGTGCTACTAAGGACGATGACTCAGAGATTGAGGAGGAGTGAGTGGCATCTAATACATCAACTTTCATAACAACAGAGTCAGAGTAATCTATTAATGATTGATCCGAAACTGGACCTAACGTATTGGTTCGCTTTCTGCTAAACCTGCCGCGTGACCTGCGAGGCAAAGAGAGAAAGCACTAGACACCAGAGGGGTGTCGACCTAAGAGGTTCTGATGTTTAAGTCAGTAAGTGAGATGAAGATCCAATAAGCAGATCAACAACATAAAGACAAAAGAGTCTAGTTTGTGTGTTTAGAGAGAGAAGTGAAGTACCTTTATGATAGGGTTTGATTGGGTATTTATAGTACCAATGAATGTGGTGGTTAAACAGTATTGATGTAAGGCTCAAACTATCTCAAGAGATGCTACCACGTGTCCCACTGATCTAGAAGGTGTGCCAGGTGGTAATAGTTTTCTTATCATGTCAGAGAGTTGTCACTTATACTTTCCAGTGGATCAGACTAGAGGTGCATATCCATGCTTGTCGAGTAGTACTGCCGAATGACCATGACTTGGCCTTGTATGACATTGGTTGTTGGTGTTTCATGTCGAGTGGCCTCCGATCTTCCGATTATCATGCATGCTAGATGCCTGGCGACAAATCGTGTGTTCATAGTGGTGCCGATTCTATTGAGGCTGGTTGGTCAGTATGGTATCAATATAAGTCCCCTAAGTCATTGAGTGAGGTGGAGTTCCTTGGTCGGGGACTTGTTACTCATACCAATACGTGTCAATCGACAAGAGGATGTATCCACTAGTCCCCTAAAACGTTGATGGAGAAAGTGTGTCTCGATCGACTGGCGTTGCACTAGTTCCCAGTATGGAACCAGGAGGAAAGTTCCTGCATACGGAGTGGGGATTAGAAATTACCTTGATGGAAGTTGCCGACCAGTCGCAATATTTCTACTGTAATACCCCAGACTTTTATGAATTGGTAAAGTTTAAATTTTAATCTAAATTGACCATTTTTGTCCCTAGTTGGGGGGAAATTGTTGACTTTTGACTCAGACTGTATTTTGGACCTTGACCAACGACCGTAACGTAGATCGAGACGTCACGAGTCTGTAGACAAGCGGCAAGCGTAAATCGGAGACCGAACGGGAAAGTTATGGTCAATAATGCGAAAATGACACTATTCATGAAACCCAAGAATCTCACACTTGGTAGGTTTTTATTGGATAAAGGCAATCTAGTGGGACCCTTGGATGAATAACAAGTGTCACTCATCCTATTGGTGGGTTTCCCCATGCAATTGGACCTGTTTAGGGTTCTATCTTCATCATTTTCTCTCATTTTCACTTATCATCATCTACATCAACTCGCAAACTCTCTCTCGACCCGTGAAGGACCAAAACAGACCAACACCTACAACTAAACACCACATCAAAAACTCACTACTCTATCATCTCATCTACTCATCGTGAAACCCGAGGGAGCTGACGACGAGGCTGTACACGGCAGGGATCACGACAGGAAGGTAAAACCCGAAACACCCATTTTTGGTTCAAAAATGGAAATTGGTTTTAGGACGTGTGTCGATCGATCTATTGGCCCCTAATAGGTCCTAGGAACTAAGACGATTTCAGTGGGTTTGGTTGGAGGAGTTTTGGTGGTCGGAGTTAAGGGATATCGACAGTTGAAAATCACGACTCACTATTCATCAAGGTTGTAAGGACCCGAACCTTCAAAAGTCAAAGGTGGCCGGAGCTGAGGTTACTAATCGGTAGAACAGACATAGACGATCCTTTAGGAACAAACCCTATCGAAAATGGTGGCCGAAAACGGAATCTGGAAACGAGTGAAGCCGCGGGTCGACGACGACCCGGTTTCAGGGTTTCAGGTTGACCCGGTACTATAGCAATGATGACATCATCATGTCAGAAAATGTTAGACCAGAGACCAACCAGAGAGTGACACGTGTCCTCTAACATGTGTCAGAGATGACATCATGCTGACGTTAGCAATCACTGTAGCAGCGTTGACCACGCGTTGACCAGGCGCGTGGGGGCGTGTGTGAACAGTACTTTTGGTGGGGCCAGTACTTTTGGTGAGCGGTTGGTCCTGTTGCCCGGCTGCCTAGCCGATTTGGCTGTGCTCTTGGCTCTAGGGATGAATCGGTGACGGGGATGGGGTCTCCCGTAGAAAATGTTCCGCTGTTGTCGCCTGGACGGGACCACCGAGCGGTGATGTGTGCTCAGTGGTGGTGTCCCTTTCCGACCTGTGGACGAGGGTCGGGTCGGCGTGACTGGTGCTCATTTACCGACCGATTGCGTCCTCCTCCTTTACTGAGGGCATTGCGGGCATCCCGGTAAATCCTGGTGTCGCCAGGCTGGCTGCCGGGGATGATCAACATCCGAGTGTGTTTCTTGCTTGGCTCGGCGTCCGCTTATCTACCTTTATGTGGCTCAGCGGCCGTGTGTTCTTTTTCTTTTCCCGCTAGTCCACGATTCTTTTCAGCACGCTCGGCACACTCGGCTACCACCTTGTCGGCCTCAGCCTTACCGACGCGAGCTCGGTGGGTAGCGAGTTCTGCCTGTGCGACCCGTAGCTGTTCGGCCACCTCAGTGTATCGATCGTCGAGTTCCTGAAATCTCGACTCGCCCTGGGTACCCTTGGTTTTGACCTCGGCCATGTCGCTCTGGAGTCTCTTGATTATCTGCAAGAAGTTAGGAGAGGGGTCTCTCATGGTTCTGGGGCCTTGCCCGGGTGTGATCTCACCGAGATCGTGCTCGCCCTACATGTTAGTGCCGACGAGTGCTTTTCTCGGGGTAATAGGTGGACGAGTTTAACTCGGTCTGGTTGAGCATAGGTAAATTTAGCTAGTTTCCCATAGACGGCGCCAAACTGTTGAAGTGTTAAATTTTCCAACTGTCGATTACTCGTTACCCAATCACCGAATGACGCGTGTCCTTCCTCGTAACTTGTCAACTTAAATGAAACGTGGGTTCTCCGTTAGTACGGGCACCGGTGTGGTGCCGGCCTAAGGTTCTCCGATGGTCAAGTCAGTTACTTTGTTCTCCGTTACGTACTAATACGTGTTACGTAGATCGAGGGTGGATAGACCTCCACGTGGCATCCCGCATTGGGCCCGGGGTTAGAGCTTGTATAAGTAAAGTAGTTTTGGGCCTTGAACGGAGTCTAGGCATTAAGTATACGGCCCAGTTGGTCTGGTCAGATATGGTGTCAACACAATATACCCCCAAATGTTTACTATTTCAATTTCATAGTCCATCCATTACCACAATACTTTATTTAATACTCCATCCATAATAAGTTCTCAATCCACATTACACAGAAAACACATAGTCCATCCATCCAAAATATTTCATCCATCAATTGAAATCCCATTTAACAACTTCAATTAAAAAAAGGATTAACAAAATGCATAAAACCTGATTTTGTGCTATGACAATATAGTGCACTCCCACAATATACTGCTGATTTATTACTATTATTCATACACTACTACATATATATATATCATACAATTATGTAACGACCCGAAAATTCAAAAAAGGACAATTTGGAAAAGTTGAAAGAAATGACGATTTTGCCCCTGGTTATGAGGGCCGAAAGTTGAAATTGATTTCGAAATAGTTCTTATAATAGTCCTCCTATACTTCTAGTTTTATTAATTTGAAGAATAAGCTTGAATATCGACCAATTGGAAATTTTGAGTATCGTGACTAAGATTGGGAATCGATTGGTTTGAGTTAGAATTGGCTTAATCTAAGGATACATAATCGTAGTTAGGATGGATTAAATGAAGTAGGATGAAGGAATGGAAGCAATTGAGGTCGAATTGAGGAAGATTGTATCGGGTCAGATCGCGGGTTCACGACCCGTTTAACAGAAAATCGGGTTATAGGGATGACACTGTAGCACCACTGTTCACGCGCGTGGCTTTCACGCGCAGCCGCTTGTGGCAGCGCATGATGGCACTTGGATGGGTTTCCCGGAAAGAGGTCAACATGACTTTTGTTCCATTTAATGTAATGAACATTTTAGAGTTGGTTTCGAGTCAATCGGACACCGTCTTGATAATGTTTCGACGGTTCGAAGGTTTATGTTATGTTTTAAATTAATATTTAATTCTCAGAAAATTATGGGAAATTAATATGATATTCATTGAGTCATTAGTGACCTTTAATGATGATTTTGGGCAGGGCTTGAAATTCCTGGAAGGAACCGGAAATTACAGAAACGCTTGCAGCTCGGAAAGCGAGCGGTTTGGACGGTGTGTTAGTAGACGTTTGTTTTATAAACCATTATGCATGCATAGTTAAATGTTTTACATGATTAATTGCATGATTTGAGTTGCAATGATGTCCTGATGATGTGGCATGATTATTCGTGATTTAATGATTATTTTAATCGGTCTTTTAGGCACGTTTTACGAGAAATATGCAAATGATGTTTTGGGCTAGGCCCGGAGTAAGAAAGGTTTTGAAAAGGATATTTTGACTTAGTTGGTGAGTCAAGGATGATTTCTAGATGATTTTAATGTTTTCAAATGTGATTTTACGGATTTACGTATAATTGGCATTTGGGCTTGAGACCCTGTCGGGAATACTTATGACATGGTTTGAAGTCATGGATATGATTGATATGTGTTGTGGTATGGATTGTGTTTTTGATTGTGGATACTAGATACTGGATCATGTTCTGGATGGTGCGAGTGCAGTCCCCAGACATGACTGATATGACACGGATGATGCCTGAGTGCAGTTCCTGAGGTTGGCCTACTCGTAGTGCGGATGGGGCAATGTGATTGTGTGTGCACTTGTGAGTAGTGCAGATTGATTGATTGTGCACTTGTGAATAGTGCTATTTGATGTTGATTGTGATTGCGTACTAGTATTGAGTACGGGTTTTTGGTCTTTGTGGCCAGGTGATTATGTTTTCATATGTTGGCTTGAGAGCCGGGATTTGATACTTGTTATATGATTTGGCTGGAAAGCCGGTGATTGTTATTTATATGTTTTTCCCTATGCATGCATGGTTTGATAAACTGGAGGGTAAATAAGATATTTTGAAGTGTGTTTTTAAATGATATTATTTTTGTCCACTCACACCTTTTCTGTTTTGATGACCCTACAGGCCATGGCACAACGTTCGGGGCTGATCGAGAGGCGGAGGCATGAGCGGAAATCAGTGCAGTTATCCCTTGTCTGACAGGTGCTGAAGGGTAGTTTCGGGACTTCAGTTGACTTGTCAGATGGGAGCAGGACCGGGCACGATTATCAAAGTCCAGTTGGGACGGGTCTTGTCAATTATATAGAGTATGTCAATGAAACCCGAGATGTGAATGTATATTTAATATGTAAATTTACAATTTGGTGTTTTAGAACCTACAAATGTTTAATATTTTAATCTTATTAACACAGGTACAAAATCACCGTGATTTTACAAGATCACGAAAGCCAAATCACAGCTATCATCCTTGGCAAAAATGGAGACAATTTATTTGAATCATCATACAAAGACTTAATTATCACCCACAGTTTTACATATCAATAAGAAGTACCACCTACACTTCTCAAGCAAATAGGAAAAACAAAAATCTTCCAACTGCGATTTGGAACAAAAAAAAATGATGCAAACTTAAACGATCTCCTTATTTGTGGTAGCTACGAAGATACAAGTACAACTTTTTCCCCAATACAAACAAAAGAACAAAATTTGCAGATATTGCCAACAACTCCACAGCCTACTCCTAGAGAAGCTGCAACATCTTCACCTACCACGTCTCCTGAAACAATTCCAATATCACACAAAAGAAAGAGAGACCTGGGAAAATACCCTCTTCATCCAACTTCAACAACCAAAAAACAAAGAAAGTAAGTATCATTACTAATATCTTCACCTACTTAATATGCATATTATTACAATGCTCTATTACATCAAATTCACTCCATAATATAACTATAAACCTATTTATCATTTTAGTGTGGAAATCCCAACATAAGATGAAGAATATTAAGAAAGATCAGAAGTGCAAGGAACAAATCAAATGACAGCCTTGGTAAATAGCCCCTGTTGTTCACCCACTACTTTTTGAATGTACATATTGAACAACAGCGTTTGTAAATAAGTTACCTTTTGTAAACAACCTTTTGTACATAAGTCAACTACTGTAAATAGCCTTTTATAAATAAGGTATTTTTTGTAAACAACCTTTTGTAAATAAGTTAACATCTATAACTACTCACAAATACTAAAATCAAATTCAAATAATCAACTAAATACCCACGTCAACGCGCGGGCCTTCCTACTAGTAACATCTAAAACACTACCATGTTTTAAAATTTTTTCAAGATTAACACTAAAACTTTTTAATTCAGTATCATCCAATTAAATTTTGTTTTTAGCATCAAATATGAATCCAAAAATGGATTCAAAATTATGCATTTGTTCAAACGTGTCTTTCTTTCAATTCATTAGAGCAATATCTACTACAACAAGAAAATAGTCAGTTATAAAAGAATCTTCAGCTAATCGAAAAAAATCTTCAGCTAATTATTCTTCTCTATCAGTATTAGGAATCTCATCTAAATGTCTTTTTCCATAAGTTCTTCATTTTTTTAGAAAATATAAGCTTCATTCCCATATCTAAGAAATTTGTTTTACGCCCTACATATTATTTTGAGTCATCTGTCTCAATTCTCAAATATTATAGAATTCCTCTTATTTTTTATATAATAAAAAAATCATTTTAAGTTTAATTTTGGACCCTACATTATTTTGAGACCGAAACTTATGCCCCTCTAAGAATGTGCTGTTGCCAGAAGAATCTTGTGATTTTCAGCCCTTGGGCTTGGAGGCGAAGGTAGCAAGACCCACAAAGTAGCAAAAAAAATTCAAAGAATTAAGGAAAAAGTTAGCAAAAAAGGCTTAGCTAATGGGCCAAACATTCGGATTCAAGTTTCGACTCGTGCTAGTCAGATTTCTGATATTCCGGTCCTAATCTCTATCGTGTCGGGTTTCAAGTTTAGTTATTTATCTCGATATATAGTCGAGATTTGGGTCATGGGCTTCAGGGCAGAATCCAACCCGATTCCAGCACTCGTTTTGGGCGAAGGGCTAAGCAAACCTATTCACTGGATTTCAGGCGTACATTGAATATCCATTCGGTGGTCAAATGTTAACACTTCAATATCTATTTCGTGTATGACCTAATTTACTAGGGGTGAGCACGGTTCGGTTCGATACGGATATTGACAATATCCAAATCCAAACCGTTAAAATCTTAACGGTTCGATACGGTTTGGATTTTATAAAATTAGAAATAAAATCGTTTCAATCCAAACCGTTACTAACGGTTCGGTTTGGATCGAAAAGGTTTAAAACCGTTAAGAAATAATAAAAAATAAAGATATAGAAAAAATAAGGATACAAAAAAAAATCAATACTCAATATTCAAAATTTTATATATTAAGTTTGCTACGTATTAAATTGCAAATATTATCACTATACTAAGATTTATTAAACACAAAAACTGTTTAACAATTTTTTATTATACTCTTATATGAGTATATATATACTTATATGGGTATATCTAGGTATTCTTTTATTTTTATTTTTTTTATTTTGTATTAATAATAGATTTAAACGTTAATAAAAATTAATATATTCCTTAACGGTTCGGTTTGGATTTAACGGATTTCCAAAATGAAAATCCAAATCCAAACCGTTACTAACGGAACGGTTTGGATTCTCAAACCGTTTGACTTTTATCCGGTCAAATCTAAACCGTTGGATAAATAACGGTTTGAAGCGGATCGGTTAGCGGTTTTAATGGATTCGTGCCCACCCCTATAATTTACTAATGAAGTAATGATAAATGTTGTATTAATTTAGGTAAAAAAGTTTTGAATATTAAGTTATAGTGACAACCAACTTATTATATTTGTAGCTGGGTTTTATTCACCATCCTAATATATATATTCTATTTCGGCAGTATTTTCTCACTCTTTCAATTTATCAAGTTATTTTTATAAATATATCATAATAGAAAATAATATTCATGCTTTAAATCATCATTTCAAAATTATTTCGATAAAAAAAAATTGGAAGTCGTTTACCTATTCATATGCATCAAATAAATCAACGGTTTTAGTAACCATTAAAATATTTATGACAAATCGTCATTTAGTTGATACATATTAATGATTAAATAAACTCTAATATATCTTGTTAATTTTTTAGGAAATAATTTTGAAATTATAATTTATAAGTTGAACTGTCACTACAAGAAACTACATTGTACTCGGTGAATTAGATTCGCCGGGCAACAAGAGATAATCGTTGGGTAAAATGAAACCTGACGAGCCCCTGTTAGGTAGCTCTTCGTCTAGCAGCCTCCGTCGGGCAAGAAGTTTTAACAACGATTTGATGATTATCATTGAGTAACAGAAGTTTTACTCGAAGCAGATATCGTCAGTGACCATTCGTTGGGTAGCATTGAGTCAACACATTATGTACGATGGAAAAATCACGCTCGCCGAGCAATGTGACTGCTGAACAGTTCGGCGAACAACCACCGAAGGAAGAATATTCGTCGGGTAACAATTCAATGTTCATAGGGTAAATTTAAGATGTTTGTAAGGTAACAATTTAAGATGTTTCATAAGCTTTGCCCGACGATACAAATTCGTTGGGCTTAATTGATTAACTTGTTTTTTTAATATTAATTGTTTTTTCTTAATAATTATTTTTTTTTTCATATTATTTATTTAATTAAATATTTATTAAATCTAAAAAATATGAAACATAAATAAAATTAAAATTTGGATTTATAAATATATATTAAAATTTAAAATATTGTTTTAAACATAGAGGCTGAGGATGTGTTTCACCCAAGCGTCGAAAGACCACTGCAAGTTGAGCCATGAACTCGTCGTTTTGGGCCTCAAGGCTCTTGTTTTAGGCCCACAGTTATGTGGTCTCGGTCCGGAGGGTGGTGTAATAATGCCTTAGCTCCAAGTACTCTTCAAGATTGACGCCTTTAAAAGAATTGTCGGAGCCAATCGATATTTCTCGTTCTAGCCTTTTACCGACTCTGCGAACGATCTTTCCTGGACACCGACTCAACTGTCACTCCATGATCGCCCTCGATCGCTCTGGATCTAGCAGCTGCTACTCCAAGGGCGTGTCCGACTATTACTAGGTCAACTCCTCCTGGGTCTACTGGACGTTTGCCAGCATTTGCATCTACACAATCAAAATACATTTATTAATGTTTTAAAAAAAATAGAAAATAATTATAAAATTATATATATATATATATATATATATTCAAATTTACGTGAATCGCATCAGCCTGTTGGTTCCCTCGGCCAACGTACACTTATCTCCAAACATCCACATCTGGGAACAGCGACGTAACGTTGCACCGGTCCTCATGCATAACCGCTAAGGGACGTGACCTTTTGTGGTGGTTCAACATCTTCTTCTGTTGATTTTGCTTATTGGTCTCCGATTTTTTCTGTTCATTGCTAAAATTAATTAAATTTGGTAATGGAAAAGTACAATAAAAAATTGAATAATTTAAGAAACTAAACATTATGATATGTTTGGGCTTCACGAAATGCTTGCAGATCCAATCCCACCTGATCTCCCAATCACCCTCCAACTCCTACAGAGGATTATGCACGAGATTCCTTTGGGTAGGCCGGCTCAACCACTAGTCGTGGAGCTTGTACTTCCACTCAGTGTATTGCAGCTACTAGTGGTGTCTCATGTATTTCATATCGAAAATTGACATGCAATAAATTATTAAAATAAGTAAAATCATTAAAATTATTAAAAATAATTAAAATTGTTAAAAATAAATACCGATAAGGAACTCCAACAAAGGGTGAGCTACTCCGTGGATTGCTTCCTGAAGGTATCGCCCATCATGAGACAATGAGTGCAAAGAATGACACTTATGTCATGCATCATCAAGTTATGGACCTTGACAGGCACTAAGTGGAGCCGAGCGATGTAAATGATCTCAATCTTGGCATTCATCGCCCTGCAAATTCGCTTGGATGACTTCCCTCGATTGATCCCTTGCACGTGTACGCTTCTCCCTACAAATTCGATAAACATTAATAAGAAAAATGAGCAAAAAACTAGATAAAAAGTCTTTTAAATAAAAATATGTTATAACTCACCCTTAGGGATCGTTCCAGCTGAATCCAGTTCGCCCCCTTCGACTTGCTCCTCCGAGGGCTCAGGATCGATACTACATTACCTCCGTTTCTTGGAATGCTGACGACGAGCTGACGAGGTACCACCTCGCATATGCTCCTCGAGAGGACAAACCGGGACCACGTCATGTTAGATCCTGGCGTAGGGGTTGCATTCACCCTTTGTGTGTTAGGTACCGACGTAGGGGCTCCATCCACCCCAGGCGTGTTAGATACCAACGAGCTTGCTGCATTCGCTAGCTTCTCAATCACAGTCGGATCAGCGCGAGGGCGAGACCTTGAAGTAGTCAACGTGGGTACCGACATGAACAATAAAGGATTTAAAAAATACTAATGAATCTATAATCAATAATCAAATAATAATTAATCTATAATTAATAATCAATCAATATTTAATAATAATGATTAATAATTAATAATCAATTATAATCAATAATCAATAATAATCAATACTAATTAATAATACTCAATAATAATAATTATTAATAATTAATAATTAAATATAATAAATAATATGATAAATAATAATCAATTAATCCAAAATCAACAATCAATAACAATTAATAACTAGTGATAAACAAAATTATAATAATAATACTAATTAATAATTACTAATAATCAATAATAATCAATTTGACAGGACCCACCATGTAATCCCTCTCAATTAACATGGAATGGCGTGCTCTCATCTGACACTACATTGTAAAATGACCAAATTACCCTCGGAATTAAATAAACATGCTTACCTTGTGTCAGACAATGAATACAACTACATCCTACTCAGGATACCCAGAGTACGCAAATGTAACGACCCGAACTTTCGTAATTATTATTTTATTGTAAAATGACTGTTTTGCCCCTGAGGGGGGGAGGGGGGGAAGTTGACTTTTAACTCGGGAAGTATTTAGGACTTTGACACGTGACCGTGACGTAGTTTAGGATGTCACGAGTTCATAGGCAGGTGGCACGTCCGATTCCGACGTTCGAGGAAGAAGTTGTGACGTTCGGAAGTCGAGGGGTATTTTGGTAATTTGGCCATTTGGGGGCCAAATGTTGACTTTTAACCCGGGAAGTCCAACGGACGAGGGCCAATGACCGTTACGTAGGTCTCGTCGATACGAATCCGTAGACAGGCGGCACGCCGAAATCGGACTTACGACGAAAAAGTTATGGTCAAGAACGTAACCGAACTAACCGAGACTCGGAATTAAAATAATATTAAAATAATGAAATCTGGTTACTTTATTTAAAATCGATCTGGACCCTTGATGAGTGACACATGTCACTCATCTACCTCATCCACATCATCCCCTTAAACCAGGATCTATGTCTGCCTTTAGATTAATTAATTAACTAAACTTCCCTAAATCCTCACCCTTCATCCTTAAGTCAGACTCAATCCTAGCCGTTGGTTTATAATGCCTATGCTATTTTTAAACTCATCAGACTCACACTCTCACATTTTCATTTCTCTCTAAACCGTACACCCTCTCACTCTCTGCACAAACACACCAGCGATTACACCACCTCTCAGCCTCAACCCACACACCAGACTACCTCTCAGCCACCTCCAGACGGCCATCACCACCACCACGGACGGCGGCGCAACCCGGAAACCCCACAAACCCGAGAAGGAACCCGTGCAGCCCAAACTAACCAAACCGTCCAAACCTTCGCCCCTGCACTCGAACTAACTTAGGGATGGGTCAACTGGAACCATAGGACGACTCAGGACCGGACTGGGCAGCCCACGGCGGCGACACGGCGGCGGTAAGCCCATAAACCCGAGAGACACCGATTTCCTTCCCTGTTTCGAAACGTCCGTTTTTTACGTTGGAAATGTTTGTTTGCTTTTGAGACATAACCTAGGGAACTAGACGAGCATTTTGGACCAGGGTTCGTGGCTGAAAGCTTGACGGCTCGCCGGAGAAGACGAACCAGAGCCGGCAGTCGGTTTCCCGTCGATTTTCAGGTGGTTTCTCGAACTTAAAAACCTGTTTTAATCCCACAGAACCATAGAACTTGATTAGATGAGTTAATAGGAACAAATCCCATCGATTTTGGTGGTCGGGTTGATGAGAACCGATCGGGTTGAACCGTGGGTCTGCGGTGACCCGGTTCTCAGACCCGGTACTGTAGCTGATGACATCATCATGCTGACGTCAGCAGTGACGTCATGATGACGTCATCATGTCAGAAAACTGTCAGACCAGGGACCAATGGGCTGTTGACACGTGTCCTCTGACACTGTCAGTGATGACGTCATGCTGACGTCAGCAGTGATGTCATGCTGACGTCAGCATCACTGTAGCACTATTGACCAGAGGGTTGACCGGCACGTGGGGCGCGCGTGTGAACAGTATTTTGTGTGGGACCAGTGCCATTTTCAAGGTTTCGAAGATACGGATCCAATGGCGGTGGTTTCGTGTCGATCGGAGATCGTTAAGTTGGTCAAATTAGGGTTTGACGCCTTGGGAAGCGTGTTCAGACGGCTTTCCCGGGCCGGTTTCAGTCTAGGGTTTCTTAGTTGTTTAGTAGGGACTTAAAGTGACCTTTACGTATGCTTTGGACATGACAGGAATTGTACTTTAACCCTTGGACGGGGCTTTACGCTCGGGATTGCAGCGGGATTGTACTGTGAGTGGGCCTTTGATTTCACTAAACTTCGGCATGCATAACTGTTTTACTTTCTACTATATCTATATGTGATTCAAGTAAAAGTATCTGTTTATCTTGAGTATGATTTATGGCACGTATTACGATGTTTGGGCATGAGACCCGTCTGGTTGTTTATGAATGGTTTTGAGTCATGTATATGTATAATGGATCTCGATATTATCTGTGGTACTGCACTGTATAGATCTACCCTAGGATTCTATCTCCTTCGGATGTAGGTACACCGGAGTGGTCACGGCGCATTGCCTGTGAGGAGTCATTCTACGGAGGGACCGGACCGTAGAGTGACTCAGGAGCAGGATTGCTACTATTGAACGTCTGGGACGTCAGGCATCTAGAATGCCATGCTCGGACTGGGTTCGGGAGTTGGACTCGGGATTGAGACCCCGGGTGGCACGCGTAGCCATGGGACTGTGACCTTATTGGGCGTCTGGGACGTCGGGCATCTGGGATGTCAGGGTTGGGATGTATAGTGCAGTGACTAAGATTATATTATGTTGATGTTATTCTGCTTATGATTATATGGTTTTGTGGTCTATGATACTAATGCATGTCTTTTCGGCAAACGGAGGGGAAAAAGCTATATGTTTTCGAAATGGTAAACTATTTTGTAAACCTTGAGTTTCCGCCCACTCACCTTTGTTGTTTTACTACCCCTCCAGGTAGTGCTATTGAGGAGGAGGATCCCGAGGAGGAGGAGGAGGAGGATCCCGAGGAGGAGGAGGAGGAGGAGGATCTCGAGGAGGAAGAGGCATAGGTTTACGTTGCGTACCTGAACCCTACTGCTGGGTAGGTTGGCACGTTGTGTGTCTAGAGTTGTGCTCAATAAACTGTATTCGGGAACTATCCCTTGTCTGACACTATTTGTATTCGAGTATTTGTGTGGCGTGCTATGTATGACTTAACTGTGGATTTTCTTTATGCATTTTATCTTCATTAAGGGTATTTTTTTGGTATTTTAATGTCGGGTGTCAGACGGGAGCAGGGCACGTCCCGGGTGGTCCCAGGGGGATCGGGGCGGGTCCTATCAGCAAATCCACGTGATGCCTCAGCTTTCATATAGCCCACGTCAGCGATCAACTTGGAGGATAGTTAAGAAAATAAAAACTGTGAGCGAACAAAAATAAAGCTTTGGAAAACCATTTTCCGAAATATGCCTTTAAACCTTCCAATTTATAAAACATGCATGCATCATCAAAGAAACCATTGCTTTCAAATAAAACAGTAATATATATAAACCATGGGTCCAACCCAAAATCACAATAAATATATAAAGGCCTCTTGGCCCACATTTCTCTGGAATCACCAGCTCTAAGCCATTTTGAAAAACAAATTGAAGCACATCAGAAGTAATGAAATCAAACCGGATCTCATTGGTCCCACCAGCCATAAGTCAAACCTCGTTCTACTAATCCAACTAGCCCGCCAGTCCAACTAGCATCCCATTAGTACTACCCGTAGACAATCACGGATCCATGGAGTACAACTCGGTCAGCACGTGTCGAGTTCAACTCAGACCATGTCCAAGTTCGTCCCTAAGGATCCTCGGAGTCTAACTTCGGAATGGCGATCCAATTGCCCGAGGCTAACCAATTCAGGAACTAGTATCCAAATCAAACACATTTTAGCCCAGGCACCAACCCAAAATACGGTGTCCCGAAAACACCATAACTCAATATCCAGAAATAATAACCACATATACATTAAAAATCCAAGAACTTATTTAGCAATCATAATCATACTAACCATAACATAAAACCAGTAAAAACATATAATTATGCATGCATTTGAGTTATGAAAGAAACTGTTGACTCACAATACCATCGCTTGCTCAAAACCCAAGCTGTAAGCGAATTCGAAGCCTCCGGGATGTTTTGGCTTGTCAAAATCACACTCGGGGGTCACTAACATTTTATACAAGTTCATACGTGAAGCCCCCAAAAACCTCAAAATAAAAAACACGCCCCGAACATGCTTCCTGAGAAGAAAAACCTCCAAAACACCAACCAAACGACATCTGATCAACCTGAAACCACCATTATTGGATTCAGGTTGTCAAAACCTTTGGAATTAGATCAATTTCACCTCAAAATTCAAACCGACGTGCCTAGTCAACTCTGGTGTCACATGCTAATGTCATCTGCTTACGTCAGCCCAAGCTAACATGGCACTGACACAATCTAAAAGCACCTGCCACGTGGCACCACCTGACACCTGCCACATGTCACCTACTAAGGTCAACATGACATCATCTTTCCACGTGGACTCTAACAGCCTCTAACATCTCGCCATATAGCACTAACCAACCATATCCACGTGGCCTGACATGATGACATGGCATCCCACATCATCATCGTTAACCTCTTGCGGGTAGATCCGCGAGTCTATAATGGGTCGTTCGACCCGAATGTAAAAGCCGACTCGTTCTTTATTGTTTTGAGTCTTTTCTTCACCATTAATTGATCATTCTATTCCAAATCTACCTAGAAATCGATCTACAACTTCAAAATTGAGAAAACATACCTGAAATCTCCTAGCCAAGCTTAACTTCACGACCCTCCTTCGAACTCATCCCCAAGACTATTCCAGCATCCATTCCTTCCCTTTTTTCGATCCTGGTCACTCATACAACCTCAGTGAACACGGGCATGGCATTAGTTTTGAGTTCCAAGCGTTCAAACCAAAGTGACTATTTCAAAGCCCATAGGTTTACTTGTTTCCTATGTATCTAGCCAGCCTCCATGGCTACTCTTCCTTCCACTGTCTTCCTCCAACTCTCAGTTCACTCTCTCCCTCACACAGAAACCATAGATGATGAATGAAGTATAGGAAATGGGATGGGGTGGTTCGAGTGTGTGTGTTTAACAAAGGGGAAGAGAGAGATGCATGAATGATGGGATAAAGACCAATGGGGTGGGTGACACTTTTCACTCATCCTATGGTCCCAAACTATATATTTAGTCCCTACTATCAAAGAAACCAAATTCAACCTTTCTCGAAATACATGCACTGTAAAATCACCCAAATCGATCCCTATGCTGTA
Source organism: Prinsepia uniflora (assembly GCA_032719365.1). Classification (NCBI taxonomy): domain Eukaryota; kingdom Viridiplantae; phylum Streptophyta; class Magnoliopsida; order Rosales; family Rosaceae; genus Prinsepia; species Prinsepia uniflora. The sequence continues at coordinate 8,181,460 of CM064867.1, read as the reverse complement.
AGATAATCTCACGAAGTCCAAATTCGATGTGTCACTGTCTACATAATCATAATCCCGTGATCTACGCAATGGGCCTAGGTAAACGTGCAAATAACCTTACAGGTTAAAAGTCAACATTTTCTCCACCTAAGAGCAAAATTGTCATTTCACCTAAACTAATCTAAAACATCCTCGATTAATTCCCAATAATCTTATAATTTCAGGTCGGGTCATTACACAATTAATCCACAATCAACCATAATCCATAATCAATTATTACAAAATCCATAATCAATAACTTATAATAAGTAAAATTAAACAATCTAAATAAATATAACAATATACATACTTAATTATTAAATACTCCACAAACAACCAAAATCTAACAACTTTAATAAAAAAAAATCTAAAATTTCAATCTAACATATATAAATAACTAATTAAAAATATATATATATATATATATATACACACTTTGAGAGAGAGAGGCAGAGACAGAGACAAAGAATGAACTTATAGTGGGAGAGAAAGGAGGTGGATGTGAATGCGGTGGTAATGACAAGGTTTGAGGTGCGACATAGAGGTAAGGGAGGGATGAGAGAGAGAGAGAGAGAGAAGTGTTTGAGTGACGAAAACCATATATGAGAGGGCTGAGGAATCACAGGTGAAGAGAGAGCAGAGAGTTTGGAATTCGAAGAAGAAGAAAGATAAGGAAGAAGAAGACTCTGTTTTAAATGATCGAAGAGTGTTTCTCGATGAATCTTTGCTAAGTTACTCTTTAATGATTCGTCAGGTAACATTGGTGGGGAAACCGAAGCGCCTGCTTGGAAGCAGAAGAATCTAGTCGTTTGGAGGTTACTCGACGACCCTTCGTCGAGTAACATTAAGAAGTAAATTCAAATTTTTAAAAACATTTGGATGATAAATTTCAATTTACGCAAATAATTGGGTGGTAAATTCAAATTTTTTGTGAAAATTTGGGCGGTAAGTTTGGACTGGTAATTTTTAGGTGTTACGGGACGAAAAAGTCACTTTTACCCGACGGTTTGAGCATTACCCTACGAATCTTTGAAGAACATTCATCGAGTAACAATCACACATAATTACATAATGGTAATATTTTCATAAAAGTTTCAAAATGTTATCCGGAATATTTGAAGATTATTCGTTGGGTTAAACGATAGATCGATGAATATTCTTGAAATATTCGTCGGGTAAGTTAGAAAAAAATTAAATAAATGAAATTTCATAATCCGACCGTTCATTTTGTGTCGTTAAATGCCTGAAATCCGCCCGTCAAATATCATGATGTCTCAAGAAGATTAAGTCGTACGGTCGTAATTGAACGTTTTAACTGTCCATTCATTCCACACCGTTATCTAGGCACGGGTAATATTCCGCACCGTTATCTCGTATTAAATTCTTGAAATTTGTAAAAACATAATTTCCTCTAACACTTAGAAACATTTTAAGACAAATTCAAAAGTATTTGCATAATATTAACAAATTGAGTTTCGAACGTTTAAAATTCCATAATATGACCATTTATTTTGTGTCGTTAAGTGCCTAAAATCCATTCGTCAAATATCATGATGCTTCGAGAAGATCAAGCCGTCTAATGGTAATATGACGTTCTGCAACCGTCGATTTTTTCTACGTTGTTTCCTAGGCTCGGGAATTTAAAATCTTCAAATGTTTTGTGTAGATGATCTACAAGTATGTACAATACATGTGGACGGTTGGATCAGTTCTCTTTAGTTCTTTCATAATTTTAAAAAACAGAGCAATTGTTTTGGTTACAAAATATTATTAAACATATTACCCGACAAAGTCTCAAACATATTCGTCGGGCCACAATTTTTGGCGTAATGTAACCAAATCACATTACCCGACGAATTTTTATAAATATTCGCGAGCCACACTTTTCGGCATAATGAAATCGAACCTTGTTACCCGATGGATATTTTTTAGGATTCTTCGGGCAGTGTTTATTCTCCAGAATGTATAATTTTGTTTTCCCAAAGTTAGGCCAAACATACAAACATGTGTAGTAATGGATAGTATGCCTTACTTTTTTTTTTCTTACAACTTTCAATCGGTTTCAATTTCACTATCCCCCTCCCAATCACCCTCGTCATCCAAGATGTGCTCGGTTATTGACTCCTCCAAAACACTTTCAATTTGTTCTAATGCCCCAAGATCAATAAAAAATCCATCAATCACAATTGGTGGGATGCATCGTTGGTTCAAACTCCATCCACGTTTAGGGTGGATACAAAGGAATTCACATGGTAAACAATTTGGTCGTCGTCAGTTTCTACCTCTTCTTCATGATATCGGTCATCCAAAGCCCAAATATTTATGTGATTAACTATCTCCGCTAGTCTTTAACCAGCACCAAGTCTTGGATCATCCATATAAAATACTTGATTAGCCATACTAGCCAAGATGTATGGATCATTCTCAATCCACCGAGTGTTTGTATTAATAGAGGTGCATAAATGATATTTAATGACCCTCCATGTAAGACTTGAGTTCGTATCAAATCAATGACACCTAAACAGGATGAATGTCTTGCGGTCTGTGTATAACACTTTAATCACACTTAACAATATGCCATCGAATCCGATATCAGTATTTTCCCTATGCCCAGGCACAAAGACCTTACTATTTTGTATAGACATTTTATTGACTTGTTATGTGCATAAAAACTTAACTCCATTTATGTGACAACCACTATATGTTTCTTCTCGAAATGGATTGATGGCAAGCTGCATTAAATCTCCATTGAAATTTGGCGAGTTGTCATCTTTAAGTTGTGCCATTAGGTAAGATATACACAAAATTGTTGAGCTTGGAATTGATTTTAGAAACTTTAAAAAAAAGATTTGACTTACATGCTTGGAAAACCAACGTAGAAATAAGTGTTTGTCCATTTCTGTCTAATTAGAAGGATACTCAACCTTCATTAATTCTTGGTGCTGCTCGTGAAAAGGCCATACTTCGTCACGGCTGTTCAGTATGAACCATTAGGCCACGTCTATGTCCCAATTGGTGAACGACTTCTAGACTGGACCATTGCCAAAAGGTTGTGTAGGTTGGGCAAATAAAAATAAGGTCTCTGGATGTTAACCACTGTCGTCGTTACGCGAGGTTCCATTGAAGGAAGTCTCAACATTCCAAAGGTACATTGTACTTAATGTGAGTAATTCCTTCGTAATGTGCACCTCTGCTATAGAGCCTTCAGGCTATGTCTCATTGCGGACTTACTGTTTATATGTACCTAATATTCTGCAATAAAATATACATTATGAATCACAATTATGAACGACAAGAAGGAAATAGTAGCAAATATACGAATGAGTCACACCTCTCGATTGGGTATATCCAACGATAGTGCACTGGGCTAGCTAACTTTGCCTCATCTGGTAGATATATTAGTAGGTGCACCATTATATGAAAAAATGTCGGTGGATATATTTGTTCTAGTCTACACATGATGTAGACAATATCCTCATTTATTGCTTAGAGGTCTAACTTTACCAATAATATGGCATATAATATCTGTAAGAACTGAGATAAATACGCTAGCATCTCAACAACACCGGGTTCCAAATACGGCCGAATGTCAATTGATATGAGCCGTTGTAGCAAAACATGATAGTCACGACTCTTCATACCAGAAAAAGTGTTAGTGTCCGAGCTAACATTTCGTGAAATATTACCTGCATACCTAGCAGAAAATTTCAAACTCTGCAACCACTTTAGGAATTTTTTCTTATTTTCCGGTGTATATGTATAACCTGGATGAGTCATGACGTATTTGCCATTTCCAATTCTTGGCCACAAATTTGGGCAAATCCCCATTTATTGCATACCGAGCTGAGTTTTTTTTTGTGTCTTTTGACTTGCCTTCAATGGGTAAAGTAATTCCCACAACACATTTAGTAACATTCTTCTTGATGTGCATAGGATCTGCGATGTGTCTGATTTTCAATTTCGACCAATATGGCAGTTGAAAAAATATGCCTTTTTCGTCTAATTTTTCTATTCAGCAGGTTCGGTACTCGTGTGACGAAATCATGTATACTGCTCAATTTAGACTATATTTCATCATTGGACCTCTCTCGGTATCGATCCCATAACTCTTATTTCCTATCAAATGAGTTTAACTATGTACGCCATCGGCGATCCCAGGGAAAAAACCTTCTTGAACCTAAGTAGCATACCTTCGATGCATGCCAAGATGACGTTGTTTCTGGACCACATGTAGGACTTGCAAGATAATCATTGGTGCTCCATCCTGCCAACATGCCATAAGTCGGAAAATCATTAATTATCCACATTACTGCTGCTCGTAGAGTAAACATTTACCCACTAAACTTGGCGTACATCCATAAAACATTTTCCCACAGATCTACAAGCTCATCAATTAATGGTCATAAATAAACATCGAAGGAATTACTTGGGGATTTAGGGATCGATATCAAAGTAATGAGGATTGTGAATTCTTTCTTTACGCATCTCCAAGGAGATAAGTTATACGAATCATAACCACTGGTCATGTACTATATGACTTTGTAAAACTCCTGAAGGGATTAAAAGCATCTGTAGCAAGCAACCCCTAATCTCACATCCCTAGCTCCGCAACAAAATTAGAATACATCTTGTCAAATTTCTTCTCAGCATCCCCATCAGTCGGATGCCTCAATGTATCATTATCTATGCACTCATTTTTGTGCCACCTGACTACGCCCAAACTACGCATTAAATTAAACATGTAATTCGAGTGTTATGCAATTTAAACCCTTTTTGTGTAGATGTAGTATTGATAAATAGGGATCGTTCTTAACCGGGGAAATTAGGGAACATTAATAATATGTTAGTGGATTATGAATAAAAGAATAATGAATTAGAGAATTAAATAATAAAAGAATTAAACAATCAAAGAATTAATAAATTAAAGAATAGATGAACAAGATAATAATAAATTAATGAATTACAAAGAATTAATAAATTAACGAATTAAAGAATGAAATAATAGAAGAATAAAGGACTTAGTTAATCAAAGAATAAAGGAATTAATTAATCAAAGAATCAATAAATTAAATAATAAAGGAATGAAAGAATAAAAGCATCAAAGAATAAAAGAATAAAGAATAAAAGAATAAAGAATAAACAAGGGGGGTTTTGAAGAGGTTTGTAATTATGTAAATAAGTAAAAGTATAGATAAACTCATTCTATTTCTATTCTAACTTATGCACAAAGTAGACTTCCCGTAAACACAAACTTCAACAACATACTACAATTGCAAATATTTGAATTAATCACGAAATTATACCTTCACAAACTCATATTTCCTCATACATTAATCATATTATAAATGCACCGAACAACGGATTTTTACTTATAATATAATTACCTTAAGTTTGTGATTTAATGCGCCGAACAGCGGTCATACATTAAATCTCTCCAAATCTACTCTAAATGCCCCGAACAGCGGATCAACATTTAGTTTCGAAATGAAGTTTAAGCTCTAAAATGTAAGAAGTAAATGATTTTTAGAAAGTAAAACACATGGAGATTATACTCAATTTTCACAAAAGATAGGAAGGAGAAACCAATACATATATTGCATTATAATTAGAACCAATAACAAATAAGAGAGTTTAAGAGAATGGAGAGCAAATGTTACACTTTTCAGATTGGATGAGAACAATGGATTGTTTTTCACAAGGAACACCGAACAGCGGCTGGAACCTTATGAAGATGGAAGAAGATTAAACAAGGAAATTTGGACTTGAACTCTCAAAATTGTATTGGAACTATTTTGCCAAGATTTCTCCTAAAAGAAGCTCAATTTTGTGCTACTTGGAAGTGATTTCAACAAGTGAAATCAACTCCTATTTATAGGTGGAGAAAGCTACCAAAAATAATATAAAAATACAATAAAAAAAATGGAATAATGGAATGATGAGTAATAAAGATTTGTGATGATGTTTAGAGGTGGTTTGAGTTGTAAAGTTGTAAAATTGGGTTGGAAAGTTGTTGGAAGGTGGCTGGAAATTGAGTGGAATCTGCTGGAAAATAGGGCAGGAATTTTCGGTGGCTTGCTGCTGAAATGGGAAGCTGGCGCTCGGCAGGCGGTCGCTGAAGAGAGGACCTGCGATTCGGCAGGCGCGCGCCGAATTGAATCTGGGCTGAAGGAAGCTGGGCTGACACGCGGGCTTCGCCTGGGCTGGAAGAATCTGGGCCGCACGGGCCTGGGCTGGAAGAATCTGGGCCGCACGGGCCTGGGCTGCTGGCTGGGCCGCACGGGCCTGGGCTGCTGGCTGTGCGGGCTTGGATCTTTTTAGAAATGGGTTGGGCTGCACAGGAACAATTAATTAATTAATTTAAAACTAAATTAATTATTCCACCGAATTTTGTCCATATTTTATTCGTTATAATTCTGATCGAAACGATTCTTTCGCCAAAATGCTCCAAATTACAACCTTTATTTTTCTAAACATAAAAATCACAAAATAATTTATTTTATCAATTTATTTAATATTTTAATATTAAAAGTCAAGTATAAAGGGTATAAAATAATATAAAATAATGCTTATTTAACGTCCTATCAAATACCCCCATACTTAAACTTTGCTAGTCCCTAGCAAAAACTAAAATCAAACTACGAATTCAATACAAGTAGACCTTTAACCATTTGTCTCAAATTTCATTGTTATAATCATGGCATAAAAGATTTTCACTTAAAACATTTAAGCAAATGGAATTCAAGAGTTAATACATGGTAACAAAATGTTTCGACAAGTAAGATAATGAGTAAATATGGTGAAATGGATCTCTGCATGAATAAGACAAGTATGAATCAACTCACAAGGATATGCACTCATAAATTCACTCAATTTTGTGAGGGTTTGTGTTTGCACTCAAAGTATGTGAGAGATGCTCACATAATCGAAATGAAGTACTTTTGCAAAATCTCAAACAAACACCTCAAGATAAAAACAAAACATACTTGCGCAAATGAACCAAAACCATAAGCTTACTCAAGTGATTGACTCAACTAATCAAAATTTACCATCTTAAGGATCATAAGGTCTTTACGAAGGTTGTAATGGGGCTAAGTTTAGAGGCAAGGAATATATAGGACAAGTGGTGCTCAAATTCGTTCCAAGACTCAATAGACTCCCAAAACGTATCATAACTTCCCAACCTTAGTGCAATGATGTCAGTAATCCATCCCTTCGAACATAGGCCTAATTTCATCTTGTTGGGCCTCGAATTCATTCTTTGTGCCGGATTTACAAATGTAAAGGACTCAACTCAAACATTCATAATCAAACCTTATTACCTTGATAAATATATCTTTCTTTCTTTTTTTTTTTTTTTTTTTTTTTTTCTTCTCTTTTTTTTCATTTTTTTTTTCTCATATATCAAGGTAATAACATGTGTCAAAAATACAACAATGTTTGAGTAAGTAAATCCACAAATTACACATAAAAGTCTTTCAATATCATCATTTTCTCTTTACATAATCATTATGTCTTCAACCGAGTCCTTGGAACAAAGGTAAAAGATGTCTATACTAAGCTCAAGTGTTTAGATAATCATGGTGAGGAAAGAAAGGCTTAATGTGGGCTCAAAAGGGGTAAAACTAAGGGGGTCGCAACTTGTGCGCACAAAATAGGGAACATGGATGTTTGAATTTGTGGTGTTAACCCTAATGCCTTAATCATTTCCAAAATCAGAGAATTTATTGACTTAAAAGCTTTGAAAATCACATAGAATAAGTTCTAGTGCTCTAAAGTTCATTAAAAGCTATGGCAAGCAGTTATGAGGCATATGTATATCAATTTAAACAAAGAACTTATGAATCACTCATCAAAGATGTATATAAGTTCTAAAGCTCACATAAGGTTCAAATGATTCATACTTATCATATCATGCTTATTTATGTACCAATTTACATGCATTATCTTCAAGTAGTAACACTTAATCACAAAATATTAACAAACAAATTCAAGTTGTAGTGATTATCTTTATGGCCATAACATAATCATTTCCATTTACTTATATCATTGACAAGTTAAAGGGCAACTTGATGACTCGCAAAAAACACTACGTTAAAACAAAAAGACTCAAGAAAGCAATAATAATTTTTTTGTTTTTGTTTTTTTTTTTGTATATTTTTATTTATTTATTTATTTATTTATTTTTTTTTTATTTTTTATTTTATTATTTTATTATTTTTTTTTTTTGAGAAAGAAATAAAACAATTGCAAATGGAAATAAAACAATTGCAAATTAAGAAAGACTTAATAAATCAATTTCAAATGCACAAATAAATTTGTAAACCATTCCCCCATACTTAAATTCTACATTGTCCTCAATGTAGGAAAATACGACGTAATTTAAACATAGAATCAAAGTAAGGAAGATGATTTAAGAAAATGAAATAAGAAAGAAAAACATACAAGAGAGTGAAGGGTTGAAAGAAAGCAAATCTGTGTTGATGACTCCTTCACACTCGCGAACACATTGGGTTGCCTCCCAACAAGCGCTTGAAGTTTAACGTCCATCCAGCCTAGACCAAATTTAGTTTATCTGATGGGACGTCGTAGCACTCTTTCTGACTCCACATCGTGCTCGCCAATTGCCTCGATATAAGGCTTCAATCTATGGCCATTGACCTTGAACTCTTTTCCAGTTCCAACGTGTTTTATCTGTATGGCTCCATGGGCAAAAATATTAGTGATAACAAAAGGTCCTACCCATCTAGAACATAACTTACCAGGAAAGAGTCTGAGCCGAGAGTTGAAAAGCAAAACTTTCTGGCCAATGCCAAATGCTTTACTCCTGATCTGTTTGTCATGAAATGCCTTTGCCTTTTCCTTGTAGATCAGAGTGCTTTCAAATGCATCATTTCTTATTTCCTCAAGCTCACTCAGCTGGAGCTTCCGATGCAGACCGGCGTCATCTAGCTTGATGTTGAACGTTTTGACGGCCCACCATGCTTTATGCTCTAGTTCCACCGGAAGGTGACATGCTTTTCCGTACACCAACCTATAGGGAGACATTCCTATAGGTGTTTTGTAGGCCGTCCTGTATGCCCAAAGTGCATCATCCAACCGTTGGCTCCAATCCTTTCGATTAGGACCCACAGTTCGCTCTAGTATCTTCTTGATTTCTCTATTACTGACTTCCGCCATTCCACTCGTTTGAGGATGGTAAGGTGTAGATACTCGATGAGTGACACCATACCGTTTCAGTAAAGCTTCAATGGTCTTGTTGCAGAAATGACTTCCTCCATCACTTATTAGGACCCGCGGGATCCCAAACCTGGAAAGAATGTTAGTTCTGAGGAAATCTGCAACAGTTTTAGAGTCATTAGTCCTGGTGGCCTTAGCTTCCACCCATTTTGATACATAATCAACGGCAAGTAAGATATAGAGATAGCCATTAGATTGAGGAAACGGACCCATAAAATCGATACCCCAAACATCAAATATTTCAACAGTAAGAACATAATGTTGTGGCATTTCATCCCTGCGTCCTAAGTTTCCTGATCTCTGACATTTATCACAGGCTAAGCAAAATGAATGTGCATCTTTAAAAAGTGTGGGCCAATATAGTCCAGATTCTAAGATTTTGAGTGCAGTTTTTCTAGATCCAAAGTGGCCTCCACAAGCATGGCTATGGCAGAACTCTAGGACTGACCTATGTTCAATATCAGGGACACATCTCCTAATCAATAAATCTGCACAGTGTTTCCACAAATAAGGTTCATCCCAAATATAGTGCCTAGCATGCTTCTTAAGTTTATCTTTTTGTGCACGGGAGAGGGTGGTGGGCAACTGCTTGGTGACTAAATAATTGACAATATCAGCATACCAAGGAGTACCTCCCTCGATTCTGAAGAGTTGTTCGTCTGGAAACATCTCTTGAATCGCCACAGGATCTCGCTCATGTGCAATGCGACTCAAATGATCCGCCACCACGTTCTCTACGCCTTTCTTATCTTTAATCTCGATGTCAAACTCTTGAAGAAGAAGAATCCATCGGATCAGTCTTGGTTTCGCTTCCTTCTTGGCTAGGAGATACTTCAGTGCTGCATGATCAGTGTAAATAATGACTTTAGTTCGAAGTAGATAAGAACGAAATTTATCTAAAGCAAATACAACAGCAAGCAACTCCTTTTCTGTAGTGGTGTAGTTCATCTGGGCATCATTTAAGGTTCTGGATGCATAGTAGATGGCGTAGGGCTTCTTATCCCGCCTTTGTCCGAGTACGGCTCCAACTGCATAATCAGAGGCATCGCACATTAGTTCAAAGGGTAAGGACCAATCAGGGGCACAAAGAATGGGGGCAGTGGTTAAGAGATTTTTAAGCTTCTCAAAAGCTTCCTGACAGTCTGCATCAAAGACGAAGGGTGTCTCTTTCTGAAGCAGTCGGCACAAGGGCCTTGCAATGTGGGAGAAGTCTTGGATAAATCTTCTGTAAAATCCTGCGTGACCAAGAAATGAACGGATTCCTCTCACCGAAGTGGGAGAGGGTAAGTGGCGCACAGTATCAACTTTAGATTTATCGACTTCAATTCCTCTTTCAGAGACAATATGGCCCAAGACTATCCCTTGTCTAACCATGAAATGGCATTTCTCCCAGTTAAGTACCAGATTAGTTTCGACACACCTTTGTAAGATAAGTGCTAAGTGTTCTAAGCATGCATCAAAACTATCCCCAAAGACACTAAAATCGTCCATAAATACTTCAATTATTTTTTCGACGTATTCAGAGAAAATAGAAAGCATGCATCTTTGGAAAGTACCTGGGGCGTTACATAAACCGAAAGGCATTCTTCGGTAGGCAAAAGTGCCAAAAGGACAAGTGAAAGTCGTTTTATCTTGGTCATTTTGAGCGATACAGATTTGATTGTACCCGGAATAACCATCAAGAAAGCAATAATAGGAGTGACCTGCTAACCTTTCAAGCATTTGATCAATGAAGGGCAAAGGAAAGTGATCCTTCCTAGTTGCTTTGTTCAGGCGTCGATAGTCGATGCAGACTCTGTATCCGGTCACTGTTCGTTGGGGCACTAGCTCTCCTTCACTGTTCGCAACAACTGTGACTCCACTTTTCTTTGGGACTACTTGGACTGGTGAGACCCATTTGCTGTCTGAAATTGGGTAGATGACACCACAGTCCAAGAGTTTGATGACCTCTTGTTTCACAACTTCCATCATCGGAGGATGGAGGCGACGTTGGGCTTCGCGAGAGGGCTTTGCATCATCTTCTAGTAAGATTCGATGCACACAGGTTGTAGGGCTGATTCCCTTGATATCTGACAGAGTCCATCCAATGGCTGTCTTGTACTTTGTCAAGACCTGTACCAGTCTATCTTCCTGTGACTCGGTTAGTGCAGAAGACACTATGACGGGCAGAGTGTCGTCCGAGCCAAGATAGGCATACTTCAGGTGGTCAGGCAAAACTTTGAGCTCAAGAACTGGGGCCTGAATCACTGAAGGAGGAGTGGCATTAGTACTAATTGGAAATGACGAGGGTACCTGATGATTCACCATTCTGGGGGTCTCATTTAGGGTCATGACTTCATCCCAAATTCGAGGTTCTAGTTCGTAATCCGTATCCTCAACCAAGGCGTCCCCTGATTGCGTTAGGCCAACTCCTTTCTGGATTATCATGTTGAGTGTGTCTTCTCGAATTGAATCAAAATGTTTCTCTGCGAGAGAAGTGCACACGTCAACAGAAAAAGTAGTATGAGTTGCGGAACTAGGGTACCTCATGGCATCAAAAATGTTGAAGCCAATCTCCTCTCCGTCTACTTCCATAGTTAATGTTCCATTGAACACATCAATCTTTGTCTTGGCAGTTCTCATGAATGGTCTTCCCAACAGCATTAGTGGAGCTTGATTCGTAGGGGAATCCTCCATGTCTAGGACATAAAAGTCAGCTGGGAAGATGAGTTGGTTAACCTGCACAAGAACATCTTCGACGTATCCCTTAGGATACACATTAGAGCGATCGGCTAACTGAATGATAACATCGTCATGCTGTAATTTACCTAGACCTAGGGCAACATATAGTGAATATGGCATAACATTAATGGATGCGCCTAAGTCTAGCATGACTTTATCAAATGACTTGTTACCAATCACGCAGGGAACAGAAAAACTCCCTGGATCCTTCAACTTTGGGGGTAGCCGACGCTGGATTACAGCAGAAACTGTTTCACTCACCATCACAACCTCCTTCTCCCTCGTCTGGCGCCTTGGAGTGCATAACTCTTTCAGAAATTTTGCGTATTTCGGCACTTGTTTGATGCACTCGATCAAGGGCATGTTGATTTGCACCCTTTTGAAGATCTCCAAGATTTCCTCATCGGATTCATTCTTCTTAGATTTGGCAAGCCTACTTGGAAATGGTGCATGCACAAACGGGGAATTAGTAACAACCGAACTTGAAGGGATTGGGTTATTACCTTGTGTGTGGGTAGGTTGAACTGGCGGTTGTGTCGTGGTGGTCTTAGTTGCCACCTTGTGCTTTTCAGCCTCAGAAACGGCTGGATCTGGTTCTATTTCTCCGAGCACTTTACCACTTCGAGTGGTGATTGCATTGGCTTCAGGTCTTACATTTGGGTTGGGCGTAGGTTGAGGTGGAAGCACCCCGCTAGCTTGGATCTTACCCATGAAGTCCACGACCTTGCCCATTTGGTCCTTGAGATCAGCGATGTCTTTTTGTTGATTTTGCTGACCTGTGACAAGAGCCTGAGTTGACGCCATTAGTGTTTGCTGCCCTTGGGAAAGAGCAGCCAACATTTTATCATAATCAGGATTAGAAGATGAAGAAGTGTGATTATTTGCATGATTATGAGAAAAGTTAGAAAATGGGACCGGGGGCCTTGGTTGCCATGTGGGCCTTGGTTGCCATGTGGGCCTTGGGAACTGGTCTGGGACACGGTTTGGCCCGGTCGACATGTGCTGAGGGTTTAGGACATTGTTCGGATCTCTCCAACTGTAACCTTGGGTCCTTGGCCCTCCTTGATAGCCTCCAATGGCGTGTGCCATTTCAGTTCCGGAGTCTTCTTCCCTTGCAGTGTAGGGACATTGTTCCTCAAGATGGCCTTGAGAGCATATGGAACAAACTGGAGCTACCTGTTTCTTTAGCTCAAGCATATTCGAAAGCATAGAGGTGATTTTATCTAACTTTGAATCATTTATAGCATGGGAACTTACCTCATGTACCTTTCTAGAAATGGGATCGGCACCTTCATATTGTGCATCATTGAGTGCACGGCTTTCAAGTAGTGCACGACCATCTACTAGGCTCCGAGCTAAGAAGCTTCCATTAGCTGCAGCATCGAGCAGTCCTCTATCCCAACCTTTGAGTCCTTCATAAAAGTAGGTTAAAAGATAGCCTTCTGTGATCCCGTGAGTAGGGCATGAAGCACAAAGTTCCTTAAACCTCTCATAGTACTGGCTGAAATTCTCATCATGTTCTTTCTGCTTGATTCCAGTGATCTCCTTTCTTAAGACCGTAATCTTTGAGGCAGGGAAGTACTTGGTAAGAAACTCCTGAACCAACTTCTCCCAAGAGTCAATATGATTGGGTGGGAGACTTAAAAGCCATACCCGTGCTCTTTCTTCCAAGGACAATGGGAAAGCTTTCAGCTTCATGATTTCCAAGTCCGCATCATCCGGACACATACTACTAATGATGAATTGGAACTCCGTTAAGTGTTTGTGTGGATCTTCATTTCTGATTCCACGGAACTTGGGTAGTTGATGAAGAACTCCACTCTTAAGCTCAATATCTTTCTTGTTGGTTCGAGGCTCTGGATACTGGATGCAGAAGTCTGTAGTGCCATTTGTGTTTGCACATGTCTGCTCCCGGATACTCAGGTTTCGTGCCATGGTTATCGGTGTTCCGAAAATCTGTTCTTCTTCTGAATTACTCTTCTCGCTTTTGGACTCACCGAATATTGGGGATGGAGGTTCGAACGAACTGGTTCGCTTAAGTGCGTCTCTGAATGTGGCGTTGCTTGGTGAGATGTCAAGTTGTCTTCTCAGCCGATCAAGCTTAGATTGATGAGCACGCATTCATAAGTTCGTACCTCTATGAAAACAAAACTCTAAGTTAGAAGGCAAGTATACACAAGAAAAGATAATAAGTGTAAGATAGTAGAGATTTGCATAAAATAGCACATAAATAGAAACCAGAATTACCAAAAAGTTACGTTAATGGAAAGAAAATACACAAGTTTCAAATGCAAACTAATAATGCAATAAGTAGAGTTTTAGAGTGTCATGAATAATTTTCCCCTTCCGCTTCTCATAGTACTTTCCTGGGCGTACGGCCTGCGCGTACTGATAACCACCATTCCACCATTCAACATTAATCATGGCCAGTTGAGATAGATGTAACGCGAGAAGCAAGGATAATTTTAAGAGCACCCCGAGGCTAGCTTGGCATATACTCCATTGGTGTTCCCTTTCTTAATCCAAAACTTGTCACCAGTCATAACTCTCCTAGACACCATAATTAATCCAAATGATGACGTAGAGAATTACCAAACCCTAGTGTTTACAAACTCCGCCCCAACCTCATGTCCATAGATTCGAGTCTATGGTATGTGGTGATGAAATCCACACATCATGAAGGGTTAAGGAGAAAGTAAATAAGAGGAGCACTACCTGTTCCCGAAAGTAAGATTTTGAAGAAAAAGGGACTAAGAGATTCATGCAACTCTAAAACAATTAATAGGAAATTTTTTTTTTTTAATTTTTTTTTTTAAAATTTTTTTTTTTAATTTTTTTTTTATTTATTCCGAATTTTTTTTTTTTCATTTAAAATTTAAAGTTTAACAAGACATAAACAAATAATTGATTACATAAAAATAAAATAAGTGTAAACATAAAGTTAGTGGAACATAAAGGTTATGTAATAAATTTAAAAGAAAGTTAATGGAATAAAGTTAATGTAATATAATTAAAGTTAAGGGAATAAAGAAAAAGTGTGAATATTAAGTTAATGGAATAAAGTATAATGGAATAAATAAAAGTAAAAGTAAAGAAAAGTGAACATATAAAATATGCATTTATGAATAAGTATCAAATTTATTTTGAACAAATATATATATAAAAAAAAAATTATGAACATTTATGAACAAGTATAAATTAGAAATTAAGAAAAAGTAAAGTATGAGCATTATAAACAAACATAATAAGAACAATAATAAGATGGATAAATAAAATATAAACAAGTAAGTAAGTGTTATAAACAAATATAATATTAACAAAAATAAAATTTATAAACAAGTATAATATGCACAATTTATATACATACACTAACAAATTAAAATGATTTTCAATTTCCCCGGCAACGGCGCCAAAAATTGACTACGCCCAAACTACGCATTAAATTAAACATGTAATTCGAGTGTTATGCAATTTAAACCCTTTTTGTGTAGATGTAGTATTGATAAATAGGGATCGTTCTTAACCGGGGAAATTAGGGAACATTAATAATATGTTAGTGGATTATGAATAAAAGAATAATGAATTAGAGAATTAAATAATAAAAGAATTAAACAATCAAAGAATTAATAAATTAAAGAATAGATGAACAAGATAATAATAAATTAATGAATTACAAAGAATTAATAAATTAACGAATTAAAGAATGAAATAATAGAAGAATAAAGGACTTAGTTAATCAAAGAATAAAGGAATTAATTAATCAAAGAATCAATAAATTAAATAATAAAGGAATGAAAGAATAAAAGCATCAAAGAATAAAAGAATAAAGAATAAAAGAATAAAGAATAAACAAGGGGGGTTTTGAAGAGGTTTGTAATTATGTAAATAAGTAAAAGTATAGATAAACTCATTCTATTTCTATTCTAACTTATGCACAAAGTAGACTTCCCGTAAACACAAACTTCAACAACATACTACAATTGCAAATATTTGAATTAATCACGAAATTATACCTTCACAAACTCATATTTCCTCATACATTAATCATATTATAAATGCACCGAACAGCGGATTTTTACTTATAATATAATTACCTTAAGTTTGTGATTTAATGCGCCGAACAGCGGTCATACATTAAATCTCTCCAAATCTACTCTAAATGCCCCGAACAGCGGATCAACATTTAGTTTCGAAATGAAGTTTAAGCTCTAAAATGTAAGAAGTAAATGATTTTTAGAAAGTAAAACACATGGAGATTATACTCAATTTTCACAAAAGATAGGAAGGAGAAACCAATACATATATTGCATTATAATTAGAACCAATAACAAATAAGAGAGTTTAAGAGAATGGAGAGCAAATGTTACACTTTTCAGATTGGATGAGAACAATGGATTGTTTTTCACAAGGAACACCGAACAGCGGCTGGAACCTTATGAAGATGGAAGAAGATTAAACAAGGAAATTTGGACTTGAACTCTCAAAATTGTATTGGAACTATTTTGCCAAGATTTCTCCTAAAAGAAGCTCAATTTTGTGCTACTTGGAAGTGATTTCAACAAGTGAAATCAACTCCTATTTATAGGTGGAGAAAGCTACCAAAAATAATATAAAAATACAATAAAAAAAATGGAATAATGGAATGATGAGTAATAAAGATTTGTGATGATGTTTAGAGGTGGTTTGAGTTGTAAAGTTGTAAAATTGGGTTGGAAAGTTGTTGGAAGGTGGCTGGAAATTGAGTGGAATCTGCTGGAAAATAGGGCAGGAATTTTCGGTGGCTTGCTGCTGAAATGGGAAGCTGGCGCTCGGCAGGCGGTCGCTGAAGAGAGGACCTGCGATTCGGCAGGCGCGCGCCGAATTGAATCTGGGCTGAAGGAAGCTGGGCTGACACGCGGGCTTCGCCTGGGCTGGAAGAATCTGGGCCGCACGGGCCTGGGCTGGAAGAATCTGGGCCGCACGGGCCTGGGCTGCTGGCTGGGCCGCACGGGCCTGGGCTGCTGGCTGTGCGGGCTTGGATCTTTTTAGAAATGGGTTGGGCTGCACAGGAACAATTAATTAATTAATTTAAAACTAAATTAATTATTCCACCGAATTTTGTCCATATTTTATTCGTTATAATTCTGATCGAAACGATTCTTTCGCCAAAATGCTCCAAATTACAACCTTTATTTTTCTAAACATAAAAATCACAAAATAATTTATTTTATCAATTTATTTAATATTTTAATATTAAAAGTCAAGTATAAAGGGTATAAAATAATATAAAATAATGCTTATTTAACGTCCTATCACCACCTCATATCATGCGCTGTGTGAGACGACATGAAGAATCATTGTAGCCTTGGTTTCAATGGAAAATAACGCAGCATCCTTTTCGGAATATTATTTTTTTTTTGAAACCTAGGCTCATTACACACAGGACATTTATCAAGCTACTTGAATTCACTGTACCATAATGCACAATTTTTCTTGCATCATGGATTTTGACATACCTTAAATCGAGACCCTTCAACAACTTCTTCGAGTTATAATGGTCTTTAGGGAAACAGGTTTCTTCAAGGAGCATTTGAATGATTATGTCGATCATGTGATCAAAATATTTATTCATTTGATTATATTCAACTTTCATGTGCATCAACTCCACAACTGCCCCTAGAACCAAATTTTTTTTACAACCCAAGTACAATTCATGTTGAGCTTCTTTCAACAATCTTTTGTAATGGAGTTCAAAATCTTCGGGTTGAAACTTGGGTTCTTCACCCTCCTTATCATCGGATGCAGGAGGAAAAACATCTGTTAATATCTCAATGACTTGATCATTATCATATCGCTCATCCAAAGTACTTTCTTCCCGATGGGGCATGAGAACCAAAGATGTCAATTTAGTAAACATTTCTTCATCGTGATAGATCCAATTAGATCCCATTTCGATCCAAATGATACCGGACCTCATTCAACGGCATCCAACTGCAGTTATTACATTTATAGCACAAACAAATTATACGTCTCTCATCAATGGAATGATTACGTGCAAGCTCAATGAAGCTGTCGATCCCATCTATATACTGATACTTAGATCTATCAAAAAATTTCATCCAGCGTCTGTCCATTATATCCGTTTTCTCAAAAAATCTAGTTAATGTAAGTAATTGAGTTAACATTGTTGCCTAATGGCCCGACAAGTGAATATCAAAAGTCTCTTGTCTCTTTATTGCTCCAATTTTGAGGTCTTTTCCAATTCGAGAGTGCATATTCTATTTTGTTCGGTTTGCAATCTACGAGCCAAAGTTTTGATTAATAAAAATTTCGGCAGCATCACCTTACAGTTCCCCAAATGCCCGAAATAGGTAGTATAAGGAATATTTTGTACGCATTCAAAGAGCATAGCATGATGCAATCAACTCAAATCACTATGTAACAACCCGGAAATTCAAGAAAATGAAAATTGACGATTTTGTTCCTATAGGGTCAACATGTTGACTTTTTTACCAGGAGACCTTCTGAAGTTTCGTGAGGGTTGTCAAGAAGGTCTCAAACCCATGAATATATAGATAAGTGTTACGTCAAAAAAGGAGTGAGGATAAGTACATTCTCGGTAAAAAATAACTAAGGGCATTTTGAGAATTTTGTTATGAAGGGTACTTTGGTCATTTTGGAATAGAAACCTACAATGTTCTAGATCCCTCTTTATTTTCTTCCTCAAAACTTCCCACTGACCTAGGATATGATAAATAAGGGGAATCTGTGATTTTTTTTTTGTAGGTTGGGGGGGGGGGGGGGGTGTCGGTGGAGTGGCACCAAAAAAGAAAGAAAAATTGAGGAAAAATGAGGAAACATAGAAAGATGAAGGCGAGGGAAATAGAGAGAGGAGAAGAGTCCGATGGAGAGTAGAATCAATGTTGGATTAGAGGAGAGGGAGATGTACCTAGACCCGAAGGTCTAAACAGAGACTCGAGAACCTAAACTTTGGCCATGGGTTTCCAAAGCGGTGTTGGGTCACTTAGCTTGAATGAGGGTTCTAAAATACTAGGTACATGTCTACAGTCATTATGAGGCAGCAATGTAAAGGTTTGGATGAAAAGGAATTGCTGGAGAGGCGCTAGAGCCATGGCCGAAAGTCCAAGAATCCAACCAGGGATTTCAAGGTGAGTTTTCTTGTTTTGAAGACTATAGATCTTCTTCTGGGATTGTTGAGGTGTAATTTGATGATTAAAACACAGAAAACAGACGTAGAAAACATGTTTTAGAACCAGGTCACGATCGCAGGTCGGACGACCTGAGTTGTAGAGTACCAAGTCGGCCCGATGGAGGTAGCAAGTGACATGTCGCATGTGAGGCCCACACGAAGAGGCCTTTCATCGGCGCGTGGGCATGCGTGCAACATTTCCTGAAGGAACGATCAATTCGAGAAATGTTCCTCATGGTGTTATGAATCTATTGGTATAATGTCTGAGTTAATTTGATGCCAATTGAGTACGTTTTCAAAGTTATGAAATTATGTGCTTGTGTAACATTCAAGATTAATATGGACAAAATTGGGAAAATTAGGGAGTAATAATATCTTGGGTAAATGGCCTCTCTTGGTGAATTATGAGGAGTAAAAAGGAGTAAAGGAGTTATGAATGAGTTGTTCGATTAAGGGTTAGCATATGTAAATATGATGATTGGATTATTGAAGTTATTAGTTTATAAATATTATGATTCACACTTAGATTAGACTTATGTGTGTGTATTTGAATTATGGTGTGATCATACTTTATGTTTGCAATGTGATTAGGGTGAATATGTTCATTCTTTTAAATTAGAGTTAATTGTAGTATGGTTGGGTTAAGAGTCTTTGATGAATTAAGATGAATTATAGAGAACGGAAACATGTTAAAAGTATAAATATTTAAGGTTGTACATATTTTTGAGGCTTAAGGACTTAATTGTGAATTTAGTAGGCTTAATTATGAGTATATTTGAATATATCTGAATTTTACTAAATTTATACTAATTAAGGGATTCATTTAAAGGTATGAATATGTGTAGCTAAGGACTTACATTTGTGATTGGCTGTACATAAAGTCATTACCAAACTTACTATAAGATCATTACCTAAGGACTTGCAAATAAGTGAATGCTTATGGTTATTTTTTTTTTTACTAATTCCATTATATGGTTGATATTGTAAATTGTAGCAAATCTAAATAAGACCAAATGCAATTAAACTAGTCGATTTCACCACTTGACAGTGGGTTAGATGTGGGCGGTAACCCCTCAAGGGTGGACATAGGTTGGTTACCTTGTTAATTTGTGAAAATTATTAATTAAAGAAATATCTCTTATCTGATAAGAACTGTCATGCAGGAGCAGGACCAGCTTAATTTTCACTGGATTTCGGAACAGTTTCGTCACATTGACTCTCAAACAGGTTTAAAGTTGTTCTTTGAATTTAATTATGCAAAGTTAATCAATCCAATTAACTTCCCATAAAATGTTATGAAACATAAACACATTTCACACCATCAAAATATATGAAAAAAATATTATCAACAATTTTCTATTTTCCTAATTTCTTAATATATTTTCTAATTTTTTTAATTTCTTAACATATTTTCTAATTTCTTAATTTGCTAACATATTTTCTACTTTTCTAATTTCCTATCACATTTTCTATTTTCTAATTGATAACATAGTTTCTATTTTTCTAATTTTCTAACATATTTTCCAATTTCCAAATTTACTAACAAATTTTCTAATTTTCTAATTTCCAATCATATTTTATATTTTCTAATTCATAACATATTTTATATTTTCATATTTTTCTAATAAATCTTCTAATTTCAGACATCATTTGTACACAAATAACCAACAATTTCAACATATTTTTCAAAATTAAAAATAATTTCAAAATCTCCAAAATTATATACCAAAATTAAATACAAACATTTTTATTGATGAAAGATGGTGTGATGAGAAGTTGAATTAATAATATTGGTGAAGAATTAATTTAGTGAATATTGGATTTGAGAGAGAGAGAGCGAGGGAGAGAGAGATAGAGAGATATATATATATATATATATATATATGATAAAAAATGTAGGTAGAGACGAAGAAGAGTGAATCAGCTGTGTTAAATGTTATTAGAAGTTTGCCCAACGAAGAGGTTTGTTGGGCAACAATTAATAATTCGTGAGGTAACCTTAACAAATTGGCAACAAAATAATTTCCTTCCCACCAAAGAGGATGCCCGAAAAAATTCTCTATCGGATAACATTGGTCAACGTTACATTACCTGACGAATAATATCTAACATATTTGTCGGGTTTTTTTTTTTACCCGACGATCACGTCTTTTTCGTCGGGGCAATATGCGGATTTTTATCGTGCAAATTATTTTTCTTCTCGCCATAACGTTACTCGGCGAGCCCCACATATTGGTCGGGCAAGCAACATTTTAACGACAAAAATTTTCTCGCCGGGAAAAATCGACCCCTCAAATTTTCTTATAATGTGTTTTAATTATATATATATATATATATAAATTAGATAATTCAAAAATATATTACAAGAAGCAACCAATAGGATGGAATATAGTTATTATTCAAATGTTAATTATGCATTACCATAAGATAAAATCTTACAGACTACAAAAATATGGTGGTGTTTTTGTGGGATTATCTTTGGCGTATTTATTAGATGGATATATAACAAGATACATCCAAATTATGTGTTAAAAATAAGTGATTATAAAATTTGAAAGGTAATACATGCATCTTATGTTATGTTGAATGTTGACTCTGCTATCCCAATCAAGAGACATCGCATATGGATTATCTTTATTATATGATATTTAAAAAAATATATATATATTAATTTTAATAATCTTGTTTATAATTCGAGAGGATTTGATAATACACATCTTGTTTTAATTAATTTTAATAATCATGTTACATTATAGTCGAAAGGACATGTATTTTTTTTAATTTTTAATTTTCTTTCATTCTAGGGTGAACTTAATTTGGTTGCATATATTTTACAGATGAATAATACTATTAAAACACTATAAATTGATCGCCGATCACATTGATGTGATAATTATTAACTAGTGTTATTTCAATAAATTAAATAAATGTAATTTTTATGACGACATATACAAATATCATTTAATAATCTCTACAAACCTACCACCCAATCTTCTCATTTAAAAATAATACTAATAAGTACTTTTGATGGAGACATACACAAATATCATTTAATAATCGCTTCAAACCTACCACCCAATCTTCTTCACCCGTGAAACATGCCATATATAATAAGTTTTAGATGAAATAGAAAATAGCAAGTCTTATAAAAAAATTTTGTGTTTACCTCTCAAATTATTATTTTAAAATTTTATTTATACTTTTTAAAATTATTTTATATGTATATATTTACATTTCATTCATCATCTTAGTGTCTTCCACTTTCCAATGGCAGAGTTAAACTCAATCAAAGTGGTTGAGGTTTGCAAGGTAGCTCCACTACCAACACCATCATCACTACCACCACCACCAATCTCAGCCACCTCACAACCACCATTGCCACCATTACTAGCACCACCCTCATCCCTTCCTCTAACCTTGTTTGATTTTCTTTGGCTAAGATTTGCACCCGTCGAACGCCTTTTCTTCTTCGAAATCCCTTCCACCAACTTCACCAATAACCCATTTTTCTTCCACTCCACACTCATTCCAAAGCTTAAAGCCTCCCTCTCTCTCACCCTCCAACACTTCCTCCCTCTAGCAGGAAACCTCACTTGGCCCCAGCACTCCCCAAAACCTATCCTCACTTACCTCCCACACGACGCCGTTTCACTCACCATAGCCGAGTACGATGATCATCACCTTGCCGATCACAATTATTTCACCCATCTTGCTTCAAGCACCAACTTCGACATCAAGGCCAAAGAATACCACCCTCTCATCCCACAACTCCACATGTCCCACGAAAAATCGGCGGCCATGGCCTTGCAAGTCACCATTTTTCCCAATCAAGGCTTTTCAATTGGAACATCCATGCACCACGCAATCTTTGATGGCAAGACATCAACCATGTTTGTGAAATCATGGGCTCACATATGCAATAAACTTGGCGATCATGAACATTATTGTCACAATAATATTCAGTTACCGGTTCATCTCAAACCGTTTTTTGACCGGACCGTGATCAAAGACCCGATCGGGCTAGAAGCAATTTACTCGGACCAATTTCTGAACATGGACCGACCCAACAATCGGAGCTTGATGTTTTCCAAATTCAAACCTCAGACACATGATTCAGTCCGAGGAACGTTTGTGTTCACACGTGCAAGGATTGAAGCATTGAAGAAATTAGTGAAAGAGAAGGCTCGATTGACACAGCAACAACATGAACATCATCAACCAGTTCATTTGTCAACATTTTGTGTCTCGTGTGCGTACACATGGGTTTGCATAATCAAGGCCGAGGAAATCAAATCAGAGAAATCATTTTTTGGTTTCACGGTGGATTCTAGATCTCGGTTAGATCCTTCGGTGCCGGAAAACTACGTGGGCAACTGCCTAACGGTGAGAGTGGCTGTTGCAGACACAAATGCGCTTTTGGGAGAAGAAGGGTTGCTGTCGGCTATCCGCGCAATTAGTGAGGCTACAAAAAGTTTGGACGACGGTGTTTTAAAAGGGGCGGAGCATTGGATTCCATCCTTGTACTCTGTGGGAAGTGATGCGAGATTATTTAGCGTTGCGGGATCGCCTCGGTTTGAGATTTACGAAACGGACTTCGGGTGGGGAAGGCCGAAGAAGGTTGAGATTGTGTCGATAGAGAGAACTGGAGCGATGTCAGTTTCAGAGTGTAAGGATGGGGGCGGTGGTGTGGATGTTGGGTTGGTTTTGAGAAAACATCACATGGAAGCTTTTGATTTTTTGTTCTCTCAAGGTGTCGGCAATATTTGAAGCGATATAGTTATGTAATATGTTTTCAGAGCTGGTAGTCTCTGTTAGGATTGCAATGACTCAGCATGTGCAATGACTCAGCATGCCATGTCATAACAATTAGTTAGTTTGTTAGAATCAGTTATAGTCTGTTAGTTGTAGTCTGTTATGTTAGTTTACTAGATATAAAACAACCCAATGTACGACTACTGCATTCCATTAGATTGATCAATCAGTAAAACATAATCTTCTTCAATCTCTCTCTCTCTTTCTATCTTCTCCCTTCTTCTCTGATTTCTAATCCAACATGGTATCAGAGCTACAATGGCTAACCCCAAACTGATCCTTCTTCCGCTGCCTTCTGCTTCCATATCTTCTTCTTAATCTTTCTATATCATCCTCTTTTCCTTTTCTGAAGAAAAATAGTTGTGCCTATAAAGTGTTTGAGAATAAGCCTCAATCAAATCTTTCTTGTTCTTTTCTTGATTTCCATGATGAATTCTTCTCAACTTCAGATTCTTCAGTCACCAATTGCTAGTCTCACCTCTACGGTAGGAAACTCAGTTCAAGTCAAATTGGATGATCACAATTATCTTACCTGGAATTTCCAAATGGAGCTTCTTCTTAATGTACATGGTCTGATGGGGTTCGTTGATGGATCCAACTCATGTCCCAGGCCAATCACAGCACCTCCTGACGAAATTAGCTCACAAGCAGTTAAAATCTGGACAATGCATGATCAGGCCCTTATGCAACTGATCACAGCCACTCTTTCTACCTCTGCCATGTCTTCTGTTATAGGTTGTAAAACCTCTCAAGAAATGTGGTCAAACCTACGTGACAGGTTTGCTACTGTCTCCAAAGCACTGATCTTCCAAATGAAGACTGATCTTCAGAACATCAAGAAAGGGTCAGAAAACATTACTCAGTATTTACAAAGAATCAAGGATTCAAGGGATATGCTTCAGTCATGTGGTGTTCAATTTGAGAATGATGATGTGGTCATCTTGGCCTTAAGAGGATTACCTGCTGAATATAACACTTTTCGTTGTGTCATACGAGGAAGAGAGAGCACGATTTCTGCTCAAGAGTTCAGGTCTCAACTTCTGGCTGAAGAGAGTGTCCTGGAACGATCAAATGAACAGTTTCCTTTCCTTTCTGCTATGGCTGCTACAAGAAATTCTGGCCCAGTCTTTCACAACTCTACTACACATGTTGGCTCCCCAAGTTCTGGTGTCCAAGATCAACTTTCTGATGCTCCAGGAGTTAGTAAGACACTTGTGACAAGATATCCCTCTCATGATGTTCAATACTCACCTGCAGAAGTTCAACTCAATAATGCACATCAGACAGGCAACTTTCAACAGGTCAGTAATAATCTTCAGCAATTTGGCTATAATGGTGGTTATAATGCTCCTTTTCATCACAATCAGTATAGAGGGAATGGTTACAGAGGTAGAAGAAACAAGTCCTACAACAATGGGGGCAGGTTCAATTCAGGAAGGGGCATTCTTGGTTCACCAAATCAACCCTACTATCAAGGCAATACTCAACTTCCTACTTGTCAAATCTGTGGAAAACGAGGACATTCTGCTGCTGATTGTTATCAGAGACACTCAGATGGTTCAGGTTCTGAGCCATGTCAAATATGTTGGAAGTATGGCCACACAGCCTTAAACTGCTATCATAGAGATAATTTTTCATACCAAGGCAGTCTACCCTCTCCTGCTCTTAATGCAAATCTGACTACTATGACTGCCATAACTTCTTCTTATGTTGATTCACAACCTCACAGAGAGTATTGGGTAGCTGATACAGGTGCTACTGCCCACATGACCTCAGATTTGAATCAAATTGCCATGGTGACACCTAACACTTCTTCTGATACTGTCACAACTGCCAGTGGCTCAGGTTTGACCATTGCTAATATAGGCACATCCTCGATTATTTTTCCTAGTTCAGAACCTAAATGTTTCCATCTTAGTCAAGTTCTTCATGTCCCTCACATATCTCAAAACCTTCTCTCTGTTAACTGCTTCTGCAAGGACAATAATTGTTGCTTTATCCTTGATGAAAAATGTTTCATGATCCAGGACAAGGGCACAGGCAGGATCGTGTACAGGGGTCTGAGCAGTGAGGGTCTCTATCCCATTCCTTTCCATATCAATCCAACGTTCATGACATCAACATCAACATCTCAACATCCTTCTGCACTATTGTGCAAAGGTACACAACACTCTCTATGGCATCACAGATTAGGTCATCCATCCAACATTATTGTATCTACTTTGTTGCACAATTCTGGCATCTCCATCTCTCCTGATGTCAAACAGACTATTTGTGAATTCTGTTTACAAGGAAAATTTACCAAATTGCCCTTTGTATTTCCTGCTTCCAAGACTACTGTTCCTTTTGAGTGTATCCATACAGATGTCTGGGGTCCTGCTCCAGTTCAGTCCATTGAGGGGTTCAAGTATTATGTGACACTAATAGATGAATGTACCCGTTTTACTTGGTTGTTTCCTATGAAGAATAAATCAGACTTCTATTCTGTCTTTGTTTCTTTTCATGCCTTCATTGCTACCTCCTTTTCTGCCTCTGTGAAAATCTTGCAATCTGATGGAGGGGGTGAATATATCAGCAACAATCTTATGCATTTTTTGCTATCTCAAGGGATTAAACATCAAAAGTCATGTCCTCACACCCCAGAACAGAATGGCCTTGCAGAAAGGAAGCATAGGCATATCATTGAAACCACTATCACCCTTCTCCAAACAGCCAAACTTCCTCTCCAGTTTTGGGTTCATGCTTGTCTTACTGCTGTCTTTCTTATTAACAAAATGCCTTGTCCCGCCTTAAAGATGCAGTCTCCTCATGAAAGACTCTTTGGAACCTCACCTGATATTACCTCTTTAAAAGTGTTTGGCTGTGCCTGTTTTCCGTACCTAAGACCCTATAATTCCAACAAACTTCAACCTAAAACTGCCAAATGTATCTTCCTAGGCTATGCATCACAGTACAAGGGCTACATTTGTTTTAATCCTGCTTCTTCTAAGTTTGTTGTTTCTAGACATGTTTTATTCATTGAAAATGAATTTCCATACTCCAAGCTTTTGAAAAATCCTACAGCAGTTCCCTATTCTTCTGTTCAGCCTGCTCCACATGTGTCTGTGTTTTCTCCCCTTAACCCTCAGGCTTCACAGTTCAGTTCCTCTCAACTATCTTCTGACTATGTGGTACCTGTCTTAAGTCCTCCTCCATCTCCTCCCAATCCAGTGCTCTCACCATTACCTCCTGATCTCTCAATCTCAGAAACTGAATCAGCTGCATCAGGAACTGATGTTCCTACAGATTCCTCCAGTTCTCCTGACTTAGTGAATTTCGAACCTACTCTCCTTCAGGTTGCTCTTCCCATTACAGGAGTTAACATGCATCCTATGCAAACTCGGTCTAAGAATGGAATCTTCAAAAAAAGGGCCCTCCATTCTGTACTCACTCACAATATTGATCTGTCCACCACTGAACCAACAACCTACAAAACTGCTTCCTCTTCTCATCTCTGGCAGTCTGCTATGCAAGAGGAAATCGATGCTCTCTATTCCCAGGACACCTGGTCCCTTGTTCCTCTTCCTTCCAATAAGAACTTGGTAGGTTGTAGATGGGTCTACAAAATCAAGAAACATTCAGATGGCTCTATTGCACGGTACAAGGCACGACTCGTGGCCAAAGGGTTCAGCCAGGAACCTGGACTGGATTATGGACAGACCTTCAGTCCTGTGGTGAAACCTACTACAGTCAGACTAGTTTTAGCCCTAGCAGCTCACTTTGATTGGCCTCTCAAGCAACTTGATGTCAAAAACGCCTTCTTACATGGTGAACTCAAGGAAGAGGTGTTCATGGCTCAACCTCCTGGTTTTGAAGATCCTTGTCACCCTGATTATGTCTGTCACTTGCACAAATCACTGTATGGTTTGAAGCAGGCTCCTAGAGCCTGGAATGAGCGGTTTACTAGTTTTCTTCCTGGCCTTGGTTTTCAGTCCACCTGGTCAGACGCCTCACTTTTTGTCAAAAAAACTTCACTTGGGATTGTAGTACTTCTCCTGTACGTTGATGACATAATTCTGACAGGGAGTTCATCATCTGAGATTCAGGATGTTATTTCAGCTCTTACTCATGAATTTGACATGACAGATTTGGGCACTCTTCATTACTTCTTGGGAATTCAGATCATTAGAACCAGCTCTGGTCTAACTCTCTCTCAAACCAAGTATATTCAAGATCTGCTAAACAAGACTTGTATGATGGATAGTAATGCTGTTGACACTCCTAGCATTCCTGGTTCAAGACTCAGGCACAATGATGGTTCTCTTTACTCAAATCCTGCCAATTACAGAAGCATTGTGGGAGCCTTGCAATATCTCACGTTTACACGGCCTGACATTGCCTTTGCTGTCAACCAAGTCTGTCAATTCATGCATTCACCGTGTGACTCGCATTTCATGGCTGTCAAAAGGATTTTAAGGTACCTTCGTGGTTCTCAGCATCGTGGAATTCAATACACTAGTAGTTCCCTTGATTTAACTGCCTATACTGATGCTGATTGGGCCGGGGATCCGAATGATCGAAGATCCACCACTGGGATGGCTGTCTTTCTTGGTTCAAATCCTATCTCATGGTCCTCTAAGAAGCAGAATACAGTCTCCAAGTCCAGTACTGAAGCCGAATATCGAGCACTTGCTATTACTTCAGCTGAATTGGCCTGGATCCGTCAACTCCTGTGTGCACTTCATATCCCCCTTCTCAAACCTCCTTTGCTGTTATGTGACAGTACTTCAGCTGAGAGTCTGTCTGCCAATCCAGTTTTTCACTCCAGAGCCAAACACATTGAAGTAGATTATCACTTCATTCGTGAGAGAGTCATTCGTGGGGATCTCAATGTTCAGCATGTGGCTTCTTGTGCTCAAACAGCTGACATTTTCACCAAAGCTCTTGATGAACGGTCTTTTCTAATCCACACTTCCAATCTGATGTCCCTTCAGATTGAGGGGGCATGTTAGGATTGCAATGACTCAGCATGTGCAATGACTCAGCATGCCATGTCATAACAATTAGTTAGTTTGTTAGAATCAGTTATAGTCTGTTAGTTGTAGTCTGTTATGTTAGTTTACTAGATATAAAACAACCCAATGTACGACTACTGCATTCCATTAGATTGATCAATCAGTAAAACATAATCTTCTTCAATCTCTCTCTCTCTTTCTATCTTCTCCCTTCTTCTCTGATTTCTGATCCAACAGTCTCCATATGAGGAATGAGAATGCTCACTCTCATGTCACAACCGCACTGTATTATCTTTCGTTGATTTGGTTTTAATTCCCATTCAATTTTTCCATGACAAAATTTTGAACAGGATAGCATTATGCGCATTTAACAAGTTCTAGCGATTCAGTTGCTCATCTCGATACTTCGTTTATAGTTATATTATAGTTGAAATGAAATGAATTTTTTTTTTTTAATTTTCAATTTTCTTTCAGTTTATGGTGAACTCAATCTGATTGCATATATTTTACAGATGAATAATACTATTAAAACACCATAAATTGATCACATCTTATGACCACATTGATGTGGAAAATATCGACTGATGTTATTTCAATAAATTAAATCAATGTTTTATTGAAATAACATCATACATCAATGTGATTATTAAATGTGATCAATTTAACGTGTTTAAATAATAGTGTTCTTTTACAAATTGTACTATTGACTATGATGTTATTGATTGAGTTCTTAATGGATCTAACACACATCTATCTATGTACTAAAGTAATACATTTTTGAATAAATTAGGCATCACTTCTAACGGAAAAAATAAGCTATATATTAACCTAGGTAAATAAATAATACATATTTAATTAGGTTATAATTTTAATTTTTTATATATTGTTTTTTAGCAGTTGAGATGTGAGAAAATAAATTATCAAAAAGCATCATGGAAAAAGATGGGAAAAAAGTAAGAAGAAAAATACACAATATTGGAAATAAGAAAATAAAATGTTGATCTAACGTACACTTTCTTACAAGAAAATAATTACACTCCCACTCTTCATTTCACACTCTCATTTCACAAACTTGATAAAAAAAAATGGGGGTGTTAATTAATCGATTTAACCAATTCTAATTTTTTTGGTCTTTTTATCGATTTTTTCTGTCCTTCGGGAAGTTCCGCCTTCTTCAATCTTCTCTTGTCTTTTTCATTTCCTTGTTTTAGTTTTTTTTTTCCCTCCGTATCACGCATGTCTCTTTCATTCTTTCTTTTTTCTTTTTCTTCCCTTTTTTCCATTCGATTCTTCAATGGCATAATACGATAGGTAGTTATTAAGGTGGGTAGGGTAGATTCTTATTTATTATGGTAGATTTATTTGATAGAGGTAGGTTTCATCTATTTTTCAGATAAAATTTTCATTTTTGGGCCTCTATGCTTTCATTGTATTGTTTCAGATTGGTATATTCAACATCATCTATATTATCTGAACTAATGATCATGAAATTTTCATTTAATCTGTGTACTTCTCGTTCTTCTGCAAGTATATCCAGTTTCATTGGGAAGTCAAACTCACTCCTCTTATTGGCTAGTTTTTTAACTAACTTCATTACTTATGTTTTCTGTTATTCAGAAAAAGTTTTGTTAGACTACATGTGTCATAAAGATTCTTCTTCAATTGGTTGTTTTAACTAGATTTCTGGGGTGTACAAATTGTTTAGCAATGTCTGATGTATGAAGTAAATTATCAACCCATTGTGTTGGGGGATTGATGATTAAAACAATTTATTGTGTTTCTAGAAGGGTTTCTTTCTGAATGCTACTGTCGATTGTCTCTGTGAGCATTCAAATTTGATATGGTTGGAAAAAAAATTTATCTTTCTCTCCAACCCATTGCACTGGTGATTGAAAAAGTTAAATATTTGTTACATTTAAAATTTTTAATTACATCATATACCATTATTTTAATAAATGCTAATAAATTTTTTTAATTATGAAAATTAAAACTTTGGAAAATCACTTTGTTAGTAATTCTCCATCAAAGAATATCAATAATATTTGTTTCTTCATATGTTAGAATAAAGAAAAGTCTTGGAAAATTATTTGTCAAATTTATATTTTCGTAATGTCGAAAATATAAATTCATCATTCTCTCTTGATGGTCATTTTTTTTTTCTTTTATGTTGCAAAAAACTCCAAGAGGCATTATTTGGCGAGTAAGTTTTAAAAGACAATTTTTCTTAATTTCTTGAAAACATAATCCATATGCTCATTTTGAAAAATTTCAGTTAATTGAAGAAACATATTGATTTTGTCAAATTAAAATATGGACAACGGTGTTTTGAAGGGGGATGAGCATTAGATTCCGTCCTTTTCGGATTTCAGACACCCTGCACACACAAGGAGGATTGGATTGCTTAAGCTTGCAATGGAAACACTTCACAGTGAGGTATAAATTCTAATCCTAAACTTTAGCTGCAAACGATTGGTTTATGATTGGATTAGATTGCTTTGATTGATGCTAGTATTAGGGATTGTATGAGATGAAGAAATGGACGATTA
Source organism: Prinsepia uniflora (assembly GCA_032719365.1). Taxonomy (NCBI): domain Eukaryota; kingdom Viridiplantae; phylum Streptophyta; class Magnoliopsida; order Rosales; family Rosaceae; genus Prinsepia; species Prinsepia uniflora. The sequence continues at coordinate 8,149,943 of CM064867.1, read as the reverse complement.
CGATGAAGATTTGCTGGTACTCTGCATAAAGTTGCAGAGATGAACACCAAATGTTTGATAAAATGCACAATAGAGATATCTGAGTAATTGTTGGTACTCTCTCTGTTTAGAGAGTCACATGCTTTCTATTGATAAGATTGAATGAAATTACATTGCACTCACTCATCTTACACACTTGAAATAGTTAGGATGCATGTGACATCACTACACACGCTTTTACACATTTTCTTACTCACTAAGTAACACTCACACACCTCACATACTCACATGCTGTTATAACTAATTCCTGTTTGTCAAACCCATCTAGAAGCTTAGTCCATGTGTCCTTTGAGTCGTTCTTAGAGCATTAATCATCTATAGGTGCAGCTTGATCACTATTGCTCCAGTAGCAGTTTACAATCCAATGCCCCCTCTTAAGTTGTTTACTGGTTTAACCCTTACCAAAGATCTTGGGTAGTTAAACCGAACTTTAGAAAGAGCTTTAGTGAAAATTTCAGCAATCTATTCATCTTATTTGTAGTAGTGCAACATAATTTCACCATTCTGTATTGCATCTTTGATGCAGTGGAATTTTCTACTGATATGTTTAGTCCTTTGGTGGAAGACAGGGTTCTTAGCCATTGCAATGGCAGACATGTTGTCGCACATTAGAGCAATAGGCTCTAATTGTTCTTCCCCAAAGTCTTGTAGTAAAAAACTAAGCTAAATAGCCTGTGTTGTGGCCTCAACTGCACTTACATAATCTGCTTTAGAGTTGAAAGTGAAACTCTGCTTTGCTTGACAGAAGCCCAAGAGAATATCTCACTTCCAAAAGTAAAAGCATATCCTGAAGTGTTTTTGTTGTTATCCTCTAATCCTCCCTAGTCACTAGCACATAAACTAATTAGGGTAACAGCTTGACCTTTCTTGTATTATAGACCATAGTCTAGAGTACCCTGCACATACCTCAGCATTATTTTTGCTATTCCAAGATGTTTTTTTTTGGGTAGGATTGTACATAAATCTGGATAATTGATTTGAGGCATGCATTATGCCAGGTCTTGTGGCAGACGGGTACAACAGAATTCCCATGATCGGTCTGTAGAGCTATTCATCAGTAGCTTCACTGCCATCAACATTTTGTAGTTTATCATTTGTAGCTAGAAGAATACTCACAGGCTTCCATCCTTTGAGTCCAAATTTTTTCAACAATGTAGATGCATACTTCCTCTGGTGAATATAGATACGAGTGCTAGATTGTAGGACTCTCATACCAAGAAAATGATATAGTAATCCATGGTCAAATATTTCATACCTTCCAATCATTTCTAGCTTGAACTCCTCCATCATAGGTACATTATCACCAGTATAGATGACATCATCTACATATATTGAAACAATCAAAGTTTCTTCATCTTTCTTGACTTTCAAGTAAAGAGTAGCCTCACTTGAGCTTCTTAGGAACCCACACTCAGCCGATAGGAGTAAATTTCTCCATACCAAGCCCTGGGTGCCTACTTCAAACCATATAGAACCTTGTTCAGCTTGTAGACCTTATCATCTTAGTCGTTTAATTCAAATCCCTCAGGTTGATCCACATAGACTTCCTCCTCTAGGATACCATTGAGGAAAGTAGATTTCACGTCTAGTTGAAATAGTTTCCATTATTTTTGTGTAGTTAGAGCAATCAATGTCCTGATTGTGTCTAGCCTTGTAACTGCTGCAAATGTCTCATTGAAATCAATCCTTGGTTACTGTGCATATCCCTTAGCAACCAATCTGGCCTTAAGTTTCTGAAATGATCCTTCTAGTTCAATTTATACTTGTAGACCCATTTCACACCTATAACTTGTTTCTCAGTAGGCCTTTTAATAATATTCCAAGTTTCATTTTTCTCAATCATGTCAATTTTTGCTTCCATGGCTTTCTGCCATCTTTGTCTTCAACGACATCCATATAGTTTTCTGGTTCAATTATTGCAACATGATACCTAGCATATCTTTCACTCAAACTTCTCATCTTGATAGGGTAGTACTAGGTTCAAAATCAGAATCACCATTTAGGTTGACTTGAGTGTTCTGCACATCTTGATCTAGTTCTGATAGTTCATTGTCATCTGCTTCAGTTTCAGTTTTAACTCCAGGTGCGAGTTAAACACTAAGTTCAACATTAGTCTCCCAGTTCCACATTGCCTTATCTTTGAATGTCAATGTTCTAGAAAGTACAATCTTCTTGGATTCTAGACAGTAAACCCTATAGTCTTTTTCACAATTTCCATATCTCACAAACAATCCCTTAGTGGCAGATGTATCAAGCTTCTACCTGAGATGATTATGTATATGAAAATAGAAAATACAACCAAACACTTTCAGATGTTTCACTCCAGGTTTGCTTTCTTCGTACACCTCAAATGGTGTTTTCTTCTTTATAACTTTAGTAGGGCATTTGTTAATTAGGTAGACTACTCTGTTAATTGCTTCTGCCCAAAACATATAAGACAACTTCTTGTCTTGTTTTTCCTTTCTGTAACTCCAGTTTGTTGTGGAGAATAGGTCACAGTAAGTTATCTTTCAATCCCCTGGTCTTCACTGTAGCTTTGGAATTCTTGAGAAGTAAATTCTCCACCTCTGTCACTTTTTACTTTATTTATCTTCTGTCCAATCTAAAGTTCAACCATTGACTTGAACTTTTTGAATGCATTAAAAATTATAGACTTGTGCTTGAGAAAATAAACCTAGAAAATTCTTGAGTAGTAGTCTATGAAAGAGAAAATACTTATTCCCACTTTATGTCCCAGTCTGCATAAGTGCATATGCATCTCTGTGAATTAGTTCCAGTAATTGAGCTGATCTCCAAGCTTTGTTCTTGTCAAAGTTTTCAATATGATGCTTTCCCATAATGTAGCCTTCACACACTTCTCTTTTCTTAGGAAAACTAGGAAAGCCTACCACCATATCATCAGTGACCAGTGTAGCTAAGTTGGAATGATATAAGTGGAAAAATCTTTTGTACCACATCCAAGTGTTACTTTGCTCTGTAACAATTATTGCCACTAGAATTGCTTGTTGGAAGAATAGAGGGAAACACTTGTTTCCAATCATAGAAACACATGTTATCTCATGACCTGGATCATAGATTGTTGCCGTTCTTCCTCCAAACACTAGATTATATCCATGTTCAACCATCTGCCCTACACTTAGTATAACTTCATCCAAACCAGTTACTAGCATCACCTCCTTGGTCAACTTGCCACCACTCTGATTTTTAATAACTAGTGTGCCTTTGCCACTAGCTTCAACTAACTCTTCTATTCCTATCTTCTCTCTACGCTTCAGAGTTATATCCAGGTTGATCAGTGATGACTCATTTGAAGTCATGTAATTATTGCAACCACTATCTAGATACCAGGTTTCTACATTCTTTGAGGTAGTCACCTAATGACATGCATAAAATAGAGTTCGATCTTCCTTTTCATGTTTTGCAACATTAACATTCTCGTTGACAATGCCATCCTTAGCATAGTGCCCCATTTTATTGCATTTAAAACATTTACTAGTTTTAAACTAGTAACTTCCAAAATGATTTCTGCTACAATCTTGTAAATAGGTCTAGTACAAGGCTCACTCTTGTTTTCATTCTTCTGCTATCCAGAGTTACCATCCTTGGATTGGTAATTTGACTTATTACTCCATTTCTTGTTTCTACCTTTGAAATTCTTCTTAGACTTGCTTGAATTAGAAGAAGTTCCAACATGCATACTAGAGAATTCTTTCTCTAATGAATTCTTAGAATGAATCCTTAGCCTCTGATCATAGGATTTAATAAATGCAATTAGCTCTTGTACATTTACATTATCTAGATCCTTAGTTTCTTCTAGGATTGATACAATAGGATCATATGGTTTATTTAAACTTATGAGAATTTTCTATCCCATTCTAGTTTTGTTTATAACTTCACCAGAAGATCTCATTTGATCAACAATAACATATAATCTAGATAAGTATGCAGCAATAGATTCATCATCTTTCATTATAATATATTCAAAATTTCATCTCAAACCTTGGAGTTTTGCAGTCCTCACTCTCTAGTCTCCACAAAATTCTCTCTTCAACATATTCCATGTTGATTTGGAGCTCTCCTCATTTGTTATTCTGGAGAAGATGGAGTGTACAACAGAGGTTTGGATGTATCCCAGAGCTCTTGTATCTTTGATGTAGTCTGCACGAGTTGATACTACTGCAACTCCTTTAGCATTTCCTGGATCAACATTCAATCCTTTGCCAACATAGTCCCACAAGTTTTGACTCTAGGTTTGGTACGCATTTTTATACCCCATAACTCATAGTTGTTTCCATCAAATATAGGAACTTTAGCTCACTATTTCCCCTCCTAGTCAATGTAGGTACAACCCCAATTACACTTTTGTAATCACATCGTAGATCACGCCCTAGCACTCTGATCATAAACCAGTCTAATACCATGTTTGATTTCAGATACCCTACACACACAAGAAGGATTGGATTATTTAAGCTTGCAATGGAAACACTTCACAATAGGGTATGAATTCTAATCCTAAACTTTAGCTGCAAACAATTGGTTTAGGATAGGATTAGATTGCTTTGATTGACGCTAGTGTTAGGGATTGTATGTGAAATTATGACAGGGACCCGCCCCGATCCCCCGGGGACCACAAGGGGACGTGCCCTGCTCCCGTCTGACACCCGAACCGAAAATCCCGATTTTAGCCTTAAAAACTTAAATGCACAAATGTCCGAATTAAAAAGTCATACATAGTCCAAATTTAACAGATGTCAGACAAGGGATACAATTTAAAATACAAATCCGAGCACGACACTAGAAAGGAAAATCCTGCGGGTGATCCGACCCGACAGGGGATCAGGTGCGCAGTACAAAATCTATGCCTCAGCCTCGGGGTCCTCACCAACCTCAGCAACACGACCTGGAGGGGTTACCAAAACATGAAGGGTGAGTGGGCCGAAACTCAGGTTTGTAAAAACAGTATAATAAGAAAAATACATACTTTACCCCTCCGTTTTCCAAAACATGCATGCATCAGTATTTAAAAACCATAAATACATGTAATATATCACAGCATCATATTAAGCCAGAAATGTAATATAAACCCAGCTACTGCACCATACACATCCGATATTGACATCCCAGATGTCCGACGTCCCTGACGTCCAATAATGGTCACAGTCCCAAGGCTACGCGTGCCACCCGGGGTCTCAAATCCCGAGTCCAATCTCCGAACCCAGTTCGGTTATGGCATTCCAGATGCCTAGCGTCCCAGACGCTCGACGTCCCAGACGTCCAATAATAGCAATCCTGCTCCTGAGTCATCCTACGGTCCGGCACCTCCGTAGCATGACCCCTCGCAGGTAATGCACCGTGACCGCTCCGGGGTACCACATCCAGAGGAGACAGTATCATACGGTGGATTATACAGTGCAGTACCCAAGATAGTCATCGTATCCACAAGTATATGTAACTAGATATATACAATATAAAACAGTATTCATTTTCCGTAAAGCGGGCCTCAGCCCAACACCGTAAAACGTGTCACAACCGTAAATCGAGATAATCAAAATCCATTAATGATTCACGCACACATGTAGATATACGGAAATGAAAACGGTTATGCATGCAAGAGTTAATAAAAACGGGCCCACTCACAGTACGCTCCCGCTGCGAATAACGCGCGTACGAACTTGTCTCCGGAATTAACGTAAGTTTCCTGTCATTTCCAATCACACACAAGTGTCATTATAGGTCCTTAAAATACCCTCAAAAAGTTCAAAACAGAAATCGGTTCGGGAAAGCCGGCCAACACGCTTCCCGAGACATCTGGCCCTAAACTGACCTTCCTCACTATCACAGATCAACATGGTTATTTCACAGAAAATGTCCAAAATGATGAAAGGATTAAAAGTCATGTTGATCGTGATCCGAGATAGTACTCAACGCGCCCTCACGCGCAGCCCAAAGTGGCTGCGCGTGAAAGTCACGCGCTGCTACAGTGTCACCGTCCTTGCCCGATTTACTGTAATTTGGGTCTGCGACCCGCGGGGTGACCTGATTAATTAACCGTCCATTTCTACTTAATTTCATTCATTCTTGATTCTAACGTGTTCTAAAGTCATTTAATTATAGTTCTTAGTCCTCTAATCATCTCGACAGGTCAACAATCGTCCTATCCAAACCCGAATAGCTACACGGGTCAAACCTCAGAACACCTCCAAACTATCACCATTGTCCAATTAATTTATACAGAAGCATACTAGGACCTAGACTAACAAAATAGAACCATCAATTGAACGAAACATCACCTGAAAGTAGCTGTCCAAACGCTGCGATTTCCTCTGCACACGGCGGTCACCGTCCCAGCTCCTCCGTGGCTGGTTGTCGTCGATTTCGATATGGACAGGTTCCAAATGTTCCCAGAAAGCTCACTCAGTGATTGGTTTCGTCCAAAAGGCCGTGGAAATTGAACTTGGATTTTCCCTCCAAACCGGTTTTTCTCAGAACTGGAACTTGGGTTCCTGGGCACACCACGATCAACCCGCTTCAAAGACTGCTCGCACAAGTTTCTGTCACTCCCAGAAGGCTTCCACGGTGCCTAGATTGGTCCCAAAACCCGTAGGAATTGAATTCAGAAATTTCCCCCCAAAGACCCGAAACTGTTCTTCACGGCCTCCCCTCTGTCTCTCACAGTTCCTCAATCTCAAACAGACTCCAAATGAACCCGTCACTCACTCCCCTTGCGCGGTTAATCAATCAAAGAGTCCAACACCCGTGGGAGACACTCACAGATCGCACAGAGCCCTGCAGCCCGCACACAGAGTCCATAACCGCATTTTCAATCCTACCCGTGGTCTGCAACAGCCTTAAACTACACTCCCACTAACTTAAACTACATAAACAATACTCACAATCCAGTCCACTAGTGCCTTAAACAATTGCACGTCCACACACCCCACGGCGTGGCCGTGTGCCCTGTTTTTCACGGTTACTGCTACAGTAACCGTGCAAAAAGACCAAAATGCCCTCAGGGCAGAAATTACCAAAATGCCCTCCAACTTCCGTGACCCGCAACTCGGTCATCCGATGTCCGTTTCACGCGTGCCGCCTGTCGTTGTACTCAGGGCATCGAGACGAATCTAACGGTCTTCGGGTCGTGTGAAAATTCCCGGTACATCAAAAAGTCAACTTTTTCCCCTAACTCGTCCAAATTACGGTAATGCCCCTGAACTTCCGATAGTCATAACTTTTTCCCTGATCGTCCGAAATGGACGTGCCACCTGTCTGTGAACTCGTGACGTCCCGAACTACGTCACGGTCACTGGTCAAAGTCCATTTGACCCATAAACCAAAAAGTCAACAATTGGCCATAATCCACAGGGGTAAAATTGTTAATTCATACATTAAATTACAATATTACAATCTACGAATTTCCGGGGTGTTACAAATTAGCTTCGGGAATGGTACATCAGAACCTAGAAAGGGATGACTAGGTTTACCTGCTAAATTAAGATTTTCCAACAACAATATTTCATCCAAACACTAAGAAGCAAAACTTAAACTTCAAGATGCAATTTACACTAATCAAACAGGACAATCCAGTTCAACTAATCAAACAAGAAACCTAATTCACACTCAATAAACAGCAAGACTAACGTTCAATCAATCAAACAACACAATCAATAAACACGAAGTAAGAGAATGATCAAGAATATAACACATAAATTTTAACGTGGTAAACCCTCTACTGGAAACCTCCACGGGCACTTTGCCAGTAAGAAAATCAATCCACTAAGAATAAGCAATTACAATGTTTGACGGACACATACTCAACTTACAGACCCAATCTGTGAAGGCAGTCATTGTCTTCAGCATAAAGATGGCTCTCTTAATAGCACTGGTTTTCACCTTCAACTCCTCCTGATGGCATAACTATCACACAACTGACAGGACCCGTCCCCGAAAGACATAGATAACTGTGCACGATCGTGCTCCCGTCTGATAAGTCAACTGAAGCTCCAAAATTACCCTCAGTGCTTGTCAAACAAGTGATAACCACACCTGTGCCCACTCATGCCTCCACCTCCCGATCAGTCTCGATCATCGCGCCACGACCTGAAGGGTCAATAAAACAGAAAAGGTGTGAGCGGACCAAACAAAGTTTTAGAAATACATTTATCAAAATACATTCCTACCCTACAGTTTCACAAACATGCATGCATATCAGAAATCATGAGTAAAATATGTCTGGGCACAAATGTTTATAAATCACAAATCTCAATAAAACCACGGGACTCATTTCTATATCCAATCTCATATAGTCACGTTATCTGACACGACCCATCCCAATCCCCCCGGGATTACCATGGAATGTGTCATGCTCCCGTCTGACAAGAGGTGTCAGACAAGGGATAACTTGTTGCCATTGCCCAACCGGGCTTCCAGAGTGCGTAAGGATCGATGGAGGAGGTGTATGATGTCCCAGTCTCTGCTGCAGTCGCATCCGTAATCAACCTGAAGGGCATTAAAAACAAAAGCTGTGAGTGGACGAAAATAAACAAGTCTATTTAAACATTTATAAGACATTTATGCCCCTCAGTAAAATCATATGCATGCACCATAAACCACTTTTCACATATTTATTCAGAAATAACCATTAGGGCCTTAGCCCGGAAACCAAAGCATAGTTTCAAATTCCAAAAGTCAATCCAAGAGTTATTTCATAAATCCAGTAATATGAACCATAAGGCATATGATATAAACCATAACCATAATTTTAGCCACTGCACTATACACTCCAATCCGACATCCCTGATGTCTGACGTCCCTGACGTCAATAAGGTCACAATCACAAGGCAACGCGTGCCACTCGGGTCTCAATTCCGAGTTTAATCCCCGAACCCTGTTCGGTTACAGCATCCCCGATGCTTAGCGTCATAGACGCTGGACATTCTAGACATCCGTGACCTCTCCGGGGTACCTCATCCGGAGGAGACAGTATTATACGAATGGATCTATACAGTGCAGTACCAAATACATTTTATTGATATCCACATGCAAAACATATATGTATACATAGGTAAAGTCCGAACCGATCGTTACGTTTCATCAAACGGGTCTCATGCCCAAATACCGTGAAACGTGCCATAACCGAAATATCATCAAAACCATTTATTGATTCCAGCATGTGAACATATATAAAATGTAAATCAGAAAACATTTATTCAATTCCATTTTAGGGTCCCCGACCCGCAATCACATGTAGAAATCAACTGGGCCCCTGGCCCGATTTCACAAGTTAACTGGGCCCTTGGCCCGATTCATAAGTTAACTGGGCCCCTGGCCCGATTCATTTTATCAAATCCGTAACCGTTTCATGAAATCATATCCAACCACATTTATTGAAATCGGTGCAAATCCAGAAAACCTCGATTTTTGTGCAAACACTTAAAACACCTCGAAATGTGTGAAACCATTTAAATTCACCGATATCCAAAATAAATCATTTAATCACAATTATAACAATCATGAAACAATTATGCATGCATCGAATTTATAAAACCAATGTCCACTCACAGACCGTTTAACTGAGTGCCTCGATACGCTTGCCATAGGCCTTCCCGGGCCACATGACTATCACCGGGACTCCCAATCCTGTTCAAATCACATTAGAGGATCACTAACCTCATCATTAACATCCTATTCAAGTCCCTTAATTTTCCCGAATTTTTAAGTATTTTTAAACTGGATTTAAAACCTTCGGACATCCCGAACAATATCGAGACGGAATCCGATCGACACGAAACCAACGCTAAAATGTCTGTTACATCGAATAGATTAAAAGTCATGTTGACCTTACCTCGAGATTCGTGCCCACACGCCGTCACGCGCCGCCGTGGGTGGCTGTGCGTGAAAGCCACGCGCCTGCTACAGTGACTGCTACAATGTTCCTTCTTCACCCGTTTGTCTGGTATACGGGTTGGAAAGCCCGCGATTGGATCCGGTTCAATCACACCCAATTCGACATCAATTCGATCCGTTCTTGATCCTATAACAATCATCAACCAACCAATTTCAGTTCTGTGTCAATGATCAACATCAACCATCGATTAATCGTGTCAACAACCCGTGATCACCCCAAACGGGTCAATCACCAAAACTCCACCAATCCTCAACCATTGTCAAATGAACTTCACAGGAAGCTTATAAGGATTAATACAAACCAATTCACATGATTAATTGAACACGACATTACCTCAATCACCACGACTCAAGCTTGAGTTTTCCGGCCGTCCACCTCGTCCGTCCACGGCCCTAGGAGCCCCAAAGTTTGCCCCAATTGATCTGGTTCGACTCGTTGAAGTTCCAGGAAGCTCAATCAATCATCAATTAGGCTTGGGCTGGCCTAAAACTAGAAGTTCGAATTTGAATTTCTCAGAAACCAGTTTCAGGTTTTCAGAGAAATTCACCACCATAAACACTCCATTCCTTTCATTCTCAATCACAGAGTAAACCACTCGACTCACTCTCAATTTTAACAATCCAAATCAGTCCTTAAAAGCACCCAAAACCGTCCTCAATCGACTGTGCAAAGTTCCCCTGCACTGACCCGAAACCATTAAACAAACCAGTGCCCACGTCCTTGTGATCGATTGCCAGCACAATACATGTGCAATCACACCTCACACTGTCCCAATTCAGTCATTAAATTGATAAACAACCATGGGATCGATCACACAAGCATTCCACCTCACGGCCAGTTCAATGAAACAGTGCCCCCGTGTGAAATTACAATTCTGCCCTTGTGCAGAAAATTACCAAAATGCCTCTCCGCATCCTGACCCGTAACTCGGTCATACGGACTCCGATTGATGCGTGCCGCCTGTCTACGAACTCAGAGCATCGAGACCTACGTAACGGTCCTTGGCCCTCGGCCATCGGACCTCCCGATCGAAAAGTCAACATTTCCCCCTTATATCGTCCAATTTACGAAAATGCCCCTGGACTTCCGTACATCATAACTTTCACCACGAACCTCGGAATCGAACGTGCCACCTGTCTATGAACTCGTGACGTCCCTAACTACGTCACGGTCATCGGTCAAAGTCCATTTGACCGCCCGAATTAAAAGTCAATGTTTTGCCCACGCCCAGGGGCAAAACGGTCATTTTGCACAATTCGTCCGAAATCGCTCAACTAATCCCAGATTAGTAAATCACAATTAAATATTATTAAATCCCGATATTCGGGACGGGTCGTTACATTATCCCTGCAACGCGTGCAAATCAATAAGCTCAAGGACCCTCAAAATCTGAGCATCTGTCGCTGTGAACACATCACCAGCCGACAATCCAGATCGTCGTGAACACATCACCGACCAATTTCCATATAATCCAGCACATCTGATCTGAGTCGAGCCTCCCTCGGCTGCAAGACAACAGACCGTGCTATGTGACCTCTCCAGGCGAATACATCCCATCCCAGAGACGAGCGTTATCTCCAGGTTCATTCTGGGGAAACACATTCCCAACCAGAAGCCCTAATATCCAGGGTGCACTCTGGGAGAAACATATTCCATCCGGAAAGCCCTATATATCTGCAACATATCATCACCATGAAAACCAGTGAAAAACAATTGCATTTGAAATCAAAACCATTTTCAACATGGGGTCTCAGCCCAAAACATAGTTTCCTCAAAATCCATAAAACCAAAGTCCCGATTATTACATAAATCCGAAAACCATCAATATCATCATGTAATCACATGGAAATACCAATTCAATCAAAATTACACTTCTATTGGGTCTCAAGCCCAAAGTATCAATTTCACGCAAATCCGTGCAATCACAACCTCAGTTACCCATTTCACATAAATCCACAAAATACATCCAAAAAGCATTACAAATCCATCAAATCAATTTCCCAACTTAATCCAAGTCAAAACCAATCTCAATTCCCGGGCCTTCGCCCAAAACAGCAATTTCACAATTTTCTCGAAAATCGTGCCCAAAACAATATAATATTCCCAAAATCGAGAAATCATCATACCAAATCATTGCAATTCAAATCATGCAATAAATCATGTAAAACATTTAACTATACATGCATATCCGTTTATAAAATAAACGTCCACTCACACACCGTCCAAACCGCTTGCTTTCCGAGCTGCACGCGTTTCCGTAATTTCTGACATTTTCCAGGAATCTCGAATCCTGTCCAAAATCATGATTCAGGGTCACTAATGACTTAATTAACATAATATTAATTTCCCATAATTTTTTGGGAATTAAATATTAATTTAAAATATAACAAAAGCCTTCAGACCCTCGAAACAATATCGAAACGGTGTCCGATTGACTCGAAACCAACGCCAAAATGTTCGTTACATTGCATAGAATAAAAGTCATGTTGACCTCACCTCAGAAATCGTGCCCATGCGCCCTCACGTGCTGCCGTGAGTGGCTGCGCGTGAAACTCACGAGCCTGCTATAGTGTCACCACATTCAGCCGTTTAACTATAAACGGATCCTACAACCCGCGAACAGACCCGATTCAATTCCTATCAATTCTGCATCAATTTCAACAATTGAACCATCCATTAGTACCTTTATGGATCCAATTAAGGTTCTGTAAACCCAATTACATAAAACCTTACCTCAATCCAATCGAATTGAACTCGACCTTCGAAGAACATCGAACACTGTTCATCGTCCAATCTTCACAAATTCTCATTGTTTTCCTTCAATTGATGCATCAGGGAGCTTCGTGGGATTCTATCAACCATATTTCTAACATCAATTGCATCGTTCCATGTCTCCAATCCATTCGACTCAAGCTCGAAAATCCAAAGTTCTCACCCTTTCTGTTCTAAGGCAAAATGACCCCAATTCCCTTCAAGTCTCATTGGGTTCGACTCGGTTTGAGCTCAAGAACCTTAATCCAAGGTCAATTTCACTCATGAATGTCCACAATTTCAAATTCGATCCTAAGTTCCATTAAAGGTTTTCGGGTTTTTAAGTTTAGGTTCAGCTGGGTTCAAGGTTCATAACTCACCATTTAATTCTCTTTCTTTCCCTCTATTTTATTGCTCAATTGCACCTGTCTCTCACTTGGTTTTGGTTGCTGGTAAGATCGATCAAGAAAGGGCATGTTCTCTCTGTTTTTCAAGCACACACACATTTTACAATTTAAACACACACACACACACACACACACACACACACACACACACACACACACACACACACACACACACACACACACACACACACACACACACACACACACACACACACACACACACACACACACACACACACACACATACATCGTATTTGAACTCAATCCACCTCCACCACTTCTCATTGCCACTAACCCACATTTGACTGTGACAGATGTCACTCAAAAACCTCACTGAGTCACCCACACGGCTGAATCAGCCATGACTAGTCAAATTACCATTTTTCCTTTCCTTGGTTAATTACCAAAATGCTCCTCACAATTCTAGACCCATAACTTTCACGTCCGAACTCCGTTTGACGCATGCTGCCTGTCTATGGATTCAAAATCCCGAGACCTATCCAACGGTCCTCCTAAAAAGTCCAAACAAGATCCCGATAAAAAAAATCAACTTTCGGTCCTCAAAACTAGAGGCAAAATCGTCCTTTCTTTCCAATTTTTCCAATTTTTCCTTTTTCGAATTTCCGGGTCGTCACAACAACCGTCAATCACCCTTAGAGTACGAAGGCCTCTACAATTCTTTTAGTTTTGTGTTTGTTGTTTTCTTTAATGGCTCCAAATCATCATCTCTTTGTTTTGAAAATCGTTCTGCCGTTAGACCTGCAGACTGAGCTAATTTATTCCCACAATAACTCCAAAGAAACTGTGGCCAATATGCGATCCCTTGAACCTTTCTTTTCGCCTCATGCTCTGTTTCTTTTCGGCATGTTCATTCTCTCAAATCCGCACTCACCCTTTTGACCACCTCTTCTTCCTTTTCAATAAAACTAACAATTCATTTTGCTGCCCACCTATTGTCAGGACCCACACCAGTTTCACCCCAAAAACCGAAGTAAATCCTGCTCCTGTCTGACACCCTGACACAACACAGTCAGACGCAGGAGAAACTATATAAAATATCCCGTAGTCAACAGTTTACAGAGCATAGTACTAATACAGAAGGAAAGAAAAACACACACAACGGAAAAATTTAAAACAGTTCGGGATTCCCCTCGTGACTTCTATGCCTCAGACGCTGCCTCGACGGCAGAACCCCGCGCTAGCTCCATAACCTGGAGGGCAATTTAAAACAGAAGGTGTGAGTGGACCATAAATAACAGAAAAGTTTCGAAAACCATTTATAAGAAAACCGGGTTTGGCCCTCCGTTTTGAAACCACATGCATAACCTAGTTATCAAAACAGTTATAAACCACGTAACGATCATCATAAGAACAGAAACACTATAAAACACCGTTAAAGACAGCATAGTATAAACATCATAAAACCATATCATAAACCAAGAACATCAGATCATCATTTTCCGATCAAACCTGCTGGACCTATCCGAGTCTTTAAACTCCCGAGTCTTTAAACTCAATCCAGGCCTCAATAATATCCAAGTCTTTAAACTCCCGAGTCTTTAAACTCAACAGGCCTACGGGGGAAATATCAATATATCCGAGTCTTTAAACTCCCGAGTCTTTAAACTCAATCCGGGTCTTTAAACCCAATCCGGGCCTGTCCCCCGTCAATCAATATCCGGGTCTTTAAACCCAATATCCAGATCCATCAAATCCAATCCAATCAAAACCATTGAAAAACCATTCCGAAGTCACATCCAAACCCGAATCCGAAATCACTGGTCCGATGCCCTTCCGGCATCCCGAATCGTCATTCCGAACCCAAATCCGGAATTCTATTTTTCAACTTTAAAACCAAATTTTGTTTTCCGAAATTCGATTCAAAAACCGAAAACCCTTGATCATCAAAATCATGTCTCAAATCCATTTATAATCATTGAAAACCATTGATTGTTTGAAATCCCAAAACCATGGCATCATAATCAGAAATCACTTTTTTCTCGTAAAACGTGCCAAAAACTGAACTTTCTCGAAAATCGTGCAATTATGTAACACCAACATAGCATATTCAAAAATCAAGAAATCATATATAAACCCACAAAACAAGTATAGAAAAACAGTTATGCATGCTCGAGTTTAAGGAAAAGGGTCCACTCACAGTACCGAGCCCTCAATCGCGTCCCGAACGTCCCTTACGTTCCTCAGCTTTCTCGGAAAGTCTCGATCCTGTCAACAACCGCCAAAGTATATTACTAACACGTCTACCAAGATTCTCCTAATTTTCCCCAAAAATCCTCGGGTCCTAAACGTAACGAATCGGAACCCTAAACCTTCACCCTCGCGGACCTACCTTCAAACGACGTCCGATCAACCCGAAATCAATTCCACTAGACTCGTCACAACACCCAGACCAAAAACCATGTTGACAACTTCCTCAACCGCCACCGCACGCGCCCCCACGCGCCGCCCAAAATGGCTGCGCGTGGCCCTCACGCGCCAGCTACAGTGCATCGTCTTCCTCGCGTCGACCCGGTTCGAAACAGTTCCTGCAAATCGAACCGGCGTGAGCGGTTCTCCGCCGTGCCTGCACCAAATCAACTCCTCTCTTCACCCTCTTCTTCGTCATGTCCTTAGCAATCCAGTCCCCTTACCCAAACTCCTCGACACGGCCTAATACCCATCGACTCGAACTCAAAACAAAACCCGAACACATGCCCTGTTTCACGATCCATCCAACCCGGTCACCCCCTGTCACGGTAACCACCGTAGACGGTTCCTAGAACCTCCCTGAACCTCCCCTCACTCACCAAAACCGTCGACTCACACCCAAAACCTACAACTCTACGTTTGAAGCAAAACGGAGAAACAGAGCACACATGGCACTCTCCGTCGTCTAGACTCTGTCGTGCACTCCTCCACTACGGCTGCACAACCAGAAGACACCTAAGACCCTACTGAGTCCCCTAAACCTCACTAGACTCCTCGATTCAACCCATAAAGCCACGACTTTCGATTTGAAAATCAACGGAAAAATAGAGCATCAAAAGGGAAACAAGAAATTACCTGCCTCCTGTCGCCGTCGTGAGCTCAGTCGTGAGGACACGGCTCCTCCCGTCCACCTCCAGCCTTTGGAAACCTCCACGAGTCCAACTGCACCGTACACGGCCACACCACCACCACGATCTCTCTGTTCACTCTGTTTCCCTTCCTGGTTTTCCCGTGGCTCACAACTCACCCACACACAACCACCACACCGTCTAACCTTCTCACCGTCTCCCTCTCAATCTCTGATCACTCACCCCCTCACCAATTCACATAACTCACACAAAACACCGTCCAATTCTCCCAACTCTCTCCCTCTGTTTCTGTCTGGTTCGAAGAACACATGAGCACACACACACGGGTACCCCAAATAATTGGGACCGTGTTCCCTAGAACCAACCAGAACCCCTACACGTGTCACCATCATCTCTTCTCCCTCACAAATGGCTCAATCCCAGCCATCCACTTGTCCCTCTCTATTGCATCAGGCCCAAAGCACAAAAGACCAAAATGCCCTTCCTTTTAAGCCAAAATTACGATCGTGCCACTACCTTTCTAGACCTGTATCTCACACATCGTAAGTCCGATGAATACGTGCCGCCTATCATCGAACTCAGGACGACGAGATCTATCTAACAGTCCTAGGTCAACATACCAAAACTCGATCATACGGAAAGTCAACTTTTCCCCTTAGTTTAACCAAATTATGGTTATGCCCTCAACCTTTCGAACATAATAACTTCCTCCTCGGATGTCAGAATCAGGCGTGCCACCTGCCTACGGATTCGTGACATCCTAAACTACGTCCTAATCACCGGTCACAATCCATTTGACCGCCCAAATTAAAAGTCAACTTTTTGCTCGAACTAGGGGCAAAATCGTCATTCTAGGCACTCGACCTTCTCGGGACCAACTAACCCCCGATTAAACTCACTAATCTCAACTTAAACACTTCCTTAACCCTAATTTCTGGGACGGGTCGTTACAACCTACCCACCTAAATAAAATTTCGTCCTCGAAATTCCACAGCTAATTCCTAACCCTAGGGGTTTCTTACCCGGTGAGTAACAACGAAGTTAACAACTTCTCTTAAGTTTCCTGTCTATCATCTCCACCTTGGGTATTTCACACCATCCCCAACGACAAGTTACACTTTATGGTGTACGCAAGGGAAAGTCTACATTCAGATTCCCTACAGAAATAAAAGATGTCGATGCCAATGTTCACTTGATTTAACCTGCACAAATCTAACAAAGAACTTGTGAATTACGTATGAAAAAAGAGTAAATTGAATATATAAAACAACAGTGTCTATAAAGAGTCAAGAAGCACATAAAAGACGTGAAACATAATGTAGTGAAATCTAAAAATCACATGGAAACTCCCCCTTAATGTATGATACTTAGTAATAACCATTACTCCCCCTGAAGATGTTCTTCACTCCCTCTGAATGTATTTTCCCCCTTTTGGATAGGAAAAGAGATATATCTGAATTAAAATAGAAGAACACACAACAAGTGAAGAACAAACATACTAGAGAAGAGTAGAGCAGTGGTGGTAGTAAGGAGATTCGCAAACTCACTCGAGCAAAGCATGTGGTAGAAAAATGTATAGTAGTGAGCAGACATGTGAGAATATTAATAATAGCCACAAATAAGCAATCATGCACCAAGACCAATCCATGGACCATAAATTCGTAGTGTAAGGGGGTTAATATGAAAGGAGTGCAGCAACTAAGATTACACAAAAGAGAGAGACAACCGAGATCAAAAAGTGCAATGACAGGGAAACAAATATTCTCCGATTTTTTTTAATAGTAGTTCTCTTAAGCAAGCTTAAATACTCGTGTAGCGGGTGTTAGATCAATGTGCCCAAGTCATTTGACTGCAGAACATTAGGTGATGAGGCACCCTGGAGATGTACTAACCTGAGTGTAGAAGGCTACATAACTTACAAATTTTTTTTTTAATCAGCATTATCAAGGATGTTATTATGCTTTCTAACTGACTTATGTTGCGGGTGTTTGAATAATGTGCTTGAATTAGTTGACTGCAAGACATTTGGTGATGAGGCACCACAAGGATAGACTAACTCAAGTCAGAAAGGCTACAATAACAGAGATAATGAGGATTGAGACTGAGAACAAAAGAAATTGACAATGCTTGGAAAAGTGTAAAGATCTCAGGCAATCAAGCTCATACTAAGATAATCTACTACCGCAACACACACACACACACACACACACACACACACACACACAAGAAAACAGTACAATAGTGGGTGAACAAGAACATGGATTACATGAAAAAACTAGCAATTGGGTGAAAATCTGGGACATACATTTCAGTTCACACAAATTAGAGTACTATGTAGGGAATGACACCAATACATAAAAGCTTTTAGTGAGTAAGATAACTGTAAATGACTACACCACCAATCATACAGAAACCCAGTAGGTCCATAAACACTCAAAAGACGTGTAGACGCTATCATAATCGAGGAAACTATGCACGAGTACACACAACAATTTATTCCCAAAGATTTTCAAATTGTGAGGTTTCCAATGGTTTGGTAAAGATATAAACCAACTGCTTATGAGTAGATATGTATTGCAATGTAACAACATTATTCTCAACTAATTCACGAATGAAATGATGACGAATGTCAATGTTTTTTGTGTGGGATTGTTCAACTAGATTCTTAATCGTGAAGCATTCATCCACAAAAATTGTGTTCAGTAGCTTCCAGCTGCAATGTACTTAGCTTCTATACTAGACAAGGAGACACAATTCTTCTTTTTTCTATGCAAAGAAACAAGGTTGTTGCTGACATAGAAGTAACCGCCAGAAGTGCTTTTACGATCATTAGCGTTTCACGCTCAATCTGCATCACAATACCCTAAAATTTCAGAATTTGAATCATATGAGTACACAATGCCATGATTTAGGGTTGCATTTATGTATCTAATAATGTGTTTAACAAAGCATAAATGGGAGTCCTTTGGGTCTCCTTGGAATCGTGCACAAACTCCAACGCTAAAGGAAATATCGGGACGACTGGCAGTCAAGTACAACAAACTGCCAATCATGCCTTTATAAAGCTTCTGATCAACTTTATTTCCTGTGGGATCCTTATGAGGCTTATAATTTTTGGTCTTTGAAGTAGGGATGGGTTTGGCTTAGTTGAGGATAAATTTGGTAACGAGATCTTTGGCATACTTGGTTTGTGAAATGAAGATCTCGGAGTCCAATTATTGTACCTGCAAACCAAGAAAGTAAGTTAGTTCTCTGCACATGCTCATTTCAAATTCAAAGTTCATAACATTAGTGAATTCAAGAACAAGAGAATCATAAGTTGATCCAAAAACAAAGTAATCAACATAAACTTGTGCAACAAATAAATCAGTGTTGATCTGTTTGACAAATAATGTTTTGTTAATTTCGCCTCTGGAGTATCCCTTGGCAATTAAATGGGTGAACATCTGTGAGTACCAAGCCCTTGGAGCTTTCTTGAGACCATAGGGAGCCTTTCAAAGACGATAGACATGAGCTGAATGACGTGGATCAACAAAACTGGTTGGTTGTTCAACAAATACTTCTTCTGGCAAGACCCCATTGAGAAATGCACTCTTGACATCCTTTTTTTTGAAGTTTAAATTTTAGTTGACAAGCTATGGAGAAAAAGAGTCTAACAAATTCAAGTCTGGCCACAGGTGCTAACGTCTCGTCGAAATCCAAGCCTTCAACATGTGTGTATCCTTGTGCTACAAGATGAGCCTTGTTCATTGTGATAGTGCCCTTTTCATCAGTTCTGTTGCGAAATATCCAATTGGTTCCAATGACATTGAAGTTTGAAGGGCGAGGCACAAGATACCATACATCATTGCGAGTGAACTGATTAAGTTCATCCTGCATTGCCATGATCCAATCAGCATCTTCTAAGGCAGCTTGTATGTTTTTTTTGGTTCGATAGACGATACGTAGCAAGTGGAGGTGAGCTCTTCATTAGACTGCTTCATGGTATGTATTCTATATGGTAATCGACCAATGATATCTGTGGTGGAGTGATCTTTATGAACTTGGTCGGCACCGGTTCTATGAACACGATCTGATTTTGATCTTTCTGGACTTGTGTTGCCAACTGCCATAGCAGGTTCAGAAACCCCCAAAGTGTCGTCATTCAAAGTGAACTGCTGATCTATTTGTACAAGAGACTCATTGACAACCACATTAATTAAGTTCGTAACTATTTTAGTACGTAATTGTAAACACAGTAAGCCTTACTAGTTAAGGAATAACCAAGAAAAATATCAATGTCACTTCTAGGATCAAGTTTTTAAGGTACTCTCTGTCTTTGTAAACGTAACATTTACTCCCAAAAACCTTCTAAGGGTTTCACATTAGGTTTCTTTCCTTTCCAAATTTCATAAGGAGTTGAGTGCGTACCTGGTCTTAGATATACACGATTTGCTGTGTAGCATGCCATGCTAAAAGCTTCAGTCCAAAAATGTGATGCAACTTGAGATTTAGTTAGTAAGGCACGAGACATGTCAAGCAAAGCTTCATGGTGAATGCCATACTCATCACAAAATGCAGCAAAAGATGTATTCTCAAATTCATTTCCATGATCTATTCTAAGTCTCACAATGCATTAAGAAGATTCAAATTTTTCTGTTTTAATTCTCTTGTAAATTGAATGAAAAGAATTAAATGCATGCAGGAAAGTGATCCAAGTAAATCGTGAGTAATCATCAACTAACACCAAAGCATAATTTTTTTTTCCCACCGAGACTTGTAGGATCAAAAGGTCCTACTAAGTCCACGTGCATTCAACTCTAATAGTTTTGGTATAAATGTATAGCAGAATGAGAACCTTTAGTTTGTTTTTCAATTTGACACGACTCACAAATTCCTTAATGATTTCCTCCTAATTTTGGCAGCCTTTGATAACGCTTAAATTACGCATTAAATTAAACATGTAATTCAAGTGTAAGTAATTTAAATCAATTTTGTATACATGTAGTATTGGTAAATACGAATCGTTCTTAACTGGGGAAATTCGGGAACATTAATAATGTGTTAGTGAAAAAGAATAATAAATAATAAAAGAATAAAAGAATAAATAATTAATGAATTAATGAATTAATGAATAAAAGAATACATGAATTAAAGAATTAAAGAATAAAAGAATAAATAATAAAGAATAAAGAATTAAAAAATAAAAGATTAGAATGGAGGATTTTGAACAAAGTGTAGCCTAAACTACATTTTAAATCAAACTAAGAATTAAAATGCAAATGCTCATGCTAATTAAAACTTGCAAACCATAGATTAGTTTTATAGAAAAAACCGACACTTTTACGTAAGTAATTTCAAATTAACAATCACATTATTTAAACTACTCCTGAAATATACTTCCTTCAAAGACAATTTTTATCAACATTTTACTTTTTGCTCATATTGAACCAACTTCATCATGTCAAGTACATTTTTCATTTTATAAATGCATCAACCATCAATGTGCATCAAATATTAATATGTATCAAACATTTACAATATGATTCAACTTAAGTTTTTTATTAAATGCACCGACAGCGGCCGACATTTAAATCTCTTTAATCCTATTCTAAGTGCACCGACAGCAGCCGACACTTAACTTTGAATTAAAGTATGAAGCACTAAAATATATGAGGTAAAAAAAATTTTGAAAGTAAAACACATGGAGATTGTATTCATATTCATAAACATTTAGAAGACATAAAATTGTATTGAAAAGAGAAGTCAAAGAAGGTAGTAATAAAAGTTCACCAAAAAAAAAATCTAAGAACTAAAATTAAAAGAAAACGAAAATAAGAAACAAAATAAATAAAATGAAACAAAGAAGAAAATTAAAAGAAGTTACAAATGGTCTAAAAAAAATGAACAAATTAACTCAACAAGGAATTAAAGAGAGAAAAACAAAGGAACTAACTAAGCTCTAAAATTGGGGGAAAATGGACTAACTAGGGACTAAAAATGGGGACCTTTTACAAATGAAATGACCTCCTTATTTATAGAGGGAGTGCCAAAAAGACAAAATAAAATACAAAACTTAATATAAAAAAATACAAAAGTGAGTAGTTGGAGCAGGGCTGGGCGTCGATAGGTAGCAATTGAGCTGGGGTTAGGTACAACGGCATGGCATGGCTGAAAAATGGCTGAAATGTCATGCATTTGGCGCTGAAAAGGAAGACTGGGCCTCAGTAGGTGCAAGTTGACAAGAGGGAACGGGCTTCGGCGTGGCCTACTGACAGAAGAAGTGGGCTTCGCGCGAGACGCGCTAACAGGCGTACGACATGTTCGACGCGCATTCTCCGAAGAGAGGAAGGGAGGTTTGGTGGGCTCAATCCAAGTCAGGACCCTGGGTTGGACAGGAGCGTCTGGGTTGTGGGCTGGTTTTTGACGCGTGGCTTGGGCTGGGCTCACAATTTGGGCCTCGACTTCGAGTTTGGATTTTTGGGTTGCACAAATTATATTTAGGCTGCAGGTATGGATTGGGATTGTAATCAAAATGTATCTGGGCTGGATTTGATTTTTCTTGTTGCAATTTAGTAGCTTCCCTCCGAATTTCGTCCATAATTTCTTCGTTCTAATTCTGATTGAGGCGATTCCTTCGCCAAAATACTCAGAATTCCATACTTTATTTAATTCTACAAATTTCCCAACTAAATTATTATTTTCTCCAATTTTTTAGTATTTTTATATTAAAAGATAAATATAAAGGGTATAAAACGGTATAAAATAATGGTTAATTAACGACCTATCAGCCCCCTGACTAAGTTTTTCATACACATTTTCAAGAGATCCCTACAATTCATGTGACCAAATCGATGGTGCCAAAGACTTAGAAGATTATCTTGAGTTCTGTAACAAAATGGGAGTTACTATGATCATTTGCATGTACACAATAGCAATTATCCTCGGACCTTACACCATTCATAACCTCATTTCCATTTGCACCACTTACTTTGCAATTTAATTTTGTAAAAGACACATCACCAACCTCATCAAATAATTGACTTATACTTATGAGATTAGCATGAAGATTATCAATCAACGGTATATTATTCAAGCTAGATATTTCAGGAGGTGTCACATTACCTATGCCTAGGATCTTTGATTTTCGACCAACACCAAATGTGACTATCCCGCTTACTCCTTCATCAGAGATGAAAGTGAACCATGAATTTTCACCTGTCATATGTCTAGAACAACCACTGACAAAGAACCAAATATCTGTCCTATATGCAGATTATGCAGTAAGTGCAACAAAACAAAGTATGTTTCTGTCATGTGACTGATGAAGAGATGCAGATGAGGTATGAGCATATAGACAAACATGATTTTCTTTCTTTCTCCATTTAAGGTTTAACTTAGACACAAAAGAGGAAGGAAGGATGGTGAGTTTAGAAAGTATGCATATCTCATCAAACAAAAGTGAGAGTCTTGACTGAGAATTCTCTCTTTTGGTTCCTAGACACCATTTGTGGTTGGCCATCATCTTTCTAAAAATCTCACACCTAGACTGAACATGACCAAAAAATCCACAAAACTGTAAGACATGCACAAAAGTATCAGGTTTGATGATCAGATCTGGTTTGAATGCACCAGAGGCTTTCACAAAATGTGTGGTGGTGTTAGAGCTGGCGTTTTCTGTCCTAAAACCCAAACCACACTTGTCACCAACCTGTTTTCCCATGTTAAGCATGTTATCTACCTTTTCAGCACAATTTTTTCTCTTGATTGTTGTAATTCTGTTTTTAGGGAGCTATTTTATGTTTCAAGAGACTCAACAAGCTTGTTTTGATCAGTGTTCTGTTGATGGAGGATTTGTAGCTTATCAATTAAGAGTGCATTTTGTTCCTTAACAGTTTTGTAATTGTGACTTAAATTCAGAATCAATTTTAAAGTTTTCATTCTTTAAAGCAATGATTTTTAGTAAATTCCAGATTTTACTTTCTTATCTCTTTAGAGTCTTGATGCAATTTATCATCAAGGTTTTCTTCATCACTATCCCTACACACCTTTAGAGTAATATTTTTGGATTTCTTTAATTAGGGAAGTTCTATCTCAAAAGTTTTGAGTGATCTAATCAATTGTTCTAGCTTTAAGGAATCTAGTTCTCTACCCTCTTCAATGGCAGTTTTCTTGGCTTGAAATCTAAGGGGTAGAGACCTAAGAATCTTTTTAACAACTCTGTGCTCTAGAATACTATCACATAGATTGCAACACATTGTTACAATGATACTAAGTTTAGCATAGAACGCAAAAAATGTTTCACCCTCCACCATTTTAATGGTTTCAAATTGAGTTGTGAACATTTAAAGCTTAGAGACCTTGACACTTTCAGTGCCTTCATGTGTGACTTGCAAGATGTCCCAAGCTTGCTTGGAAGTATCACAAGTTCAGATGTAGTTGAACTGTTCAGAGGAGACAGCTGTGAACAAAGCATTCATGCATTTCTGATTATTAGTGCAATGGAGCACTTCAGCCCTAGACTATTCTTCCCTAGGTTTTAAGATAGTTTTGTTTGAAACCTCGGATTTAGAGATCTTGGTTGGTTCAGTCCAACCATGGACAACAGTGTGCCAGACACGATCGTTAAGTGATCACAAGAAGGCTTTCATTTTGGCCTTCCAAGCCCCATAGTTCTCACCAACAAAGTGAGCAATGGAACCCATAGCATGATCCATCCATAAAGCTACCTTGTGGGCCTCACCACTTATGTTTGGTGACCTGCTCAGATACAAATTGAAAATAGCTTCGGGAATGGTACACAAGAATCTAGAAGGGGATGAAAAGGTTTACCTACCAAAATTCAGATTTTCCTAACAACAATTTTCAACCCAAACACCAAGAAAAAAAAACTTAATCTTCAAGCTTAAATTTAAACTAATCAAACAAGAAAATCCAATTCAATTAATCAAACAAGAAACCTAATTCACACTCAATAAACAGCAAGACTAAAGTTTAATAAATCAAATAACACAATCAACAAACACTAAGCAAGAACATGATCAAGAATATAACACAGAGATTTTAACGTGGTAAACCCTCCACGGGCACTTTGCCAATCAGAAAATAAATCCATTAAGAATAAGCAATTATAATGTTTGACAGACATGGACTCAACTAACAGACCCAATCTGTGAAGGCAGTCGTTGTCTTCAACACAAAGATGGCTCTCTTAGCAGCAATGGTTTTCACCTTCTACTCCTCCTGATGGTAAAACTATCATACAACCGTCAATCACCCTTGGTGTATGAAGACCTCTGCAATTATTTTAGTTTTGTGTTTGCTATTTTCTTTAATGGCTCCGAATCATCAAATCTTTGTTGTGAACATCATCTTGCCATTAGACCTTGTTGAAGCAGAAATCGAACCCGCCGCGAAAAGTTCTCACAATTCCTGCAAACAGCAAACAATTAGCTATCGTTGTCTCGATCGATTTACCCGGGGGGTTGTTCGACCAAGAACACTCTGATGCCTAAGTTAGCTTTGAGAGAGGAAAAGGATATACTTCGAAGCGAAGAATCAACTTAACTTGGAAATGAAATGTGCCTTGCTATTTATAGGGGTGAATGAAATGTTCAATTTCCATAGTTTCGATGTGGGACAAATGCTCATCAATTTACCTCTTATATTGGGGTGAGTGAGATGTTCAATTTCCATAGTTTCGATGTGGGACAAATGCTCATCAATTTGCATGCTAATACGTGTTATACAAATCGAGGGTGGAGAGGCTTCCACATGTCATTCTGGTTTGGGCCATGTCCGGTGCTTGTGCTTACAAGTATTATTGCCAAGGGCAATTTGGTCATTTTGAGAATTATGGGCCACGTGGCAGCTCCACATTTTTCCGGTGATTTTGGGTTCCACAAATGCCCCCACATCGATTCGGTATTCAGGGAATCCGGAGGGATGTACATTGTTTGGAGTCTTATATTACCGGGTTACCAGTTACCGTTGGGTTCAAGAATCGATTCAGTGTTTATTTGACGATTTTGCCCCTGGTTATAAAGGTAAAAAGTCCATTTTTAGTTTTAGAATGACTATTCTGGGTTTAGTGGTGTGAATCGGACATAATGTGCAAAATGACCATTTTACCCCCAAGCATGGGCAAAATGTTGTCTTTTGAACCGGGGGGTCCAAAGGACGAGGGCCAGAGACCGTTACGTAGGTCGAGTTGATACGAATCCATAGACAGGTGGCATGCCGAAATCGGAGATCGGATGCGAAGGTTATGTGTCTACGAAGGCGAGGGGCATTTTCGTAATTTTGGAAGCGAAGGGCAAAACGGTCTTTTTGAGACAAGCGAACGGTGGACGCTGACTCATGCTACCTACCAATGATTCTTGCTGCTTTGTCTAGACAACATGGAGGAAATCAAGGATTTTAGGGACCCTAAACCCTTAATTGGGGAAAACTCAATCATTTTGTCCAAACCTTGATTTTGTTAAATAGCAGAGCAATTCGATTGTGAGAATGAGAGATTAGAGAGTCTGAATTGGAGCAAAACAAACACAAAGGACAGAGGGTCGCTGGTTTTGCAGATTTTCGAAATTTTGGAAATTTGTGGTAAAAATTCGAATTCGAATTCGTGAGTCTTGAGGATCAAAATTGAGGCTGGATTAAGTCTCCTGGGACTAATTCGAACCGATCCAAATCAAAAACGGGGAGGATTGAGGCCGTATCGAGCAAGAACAGAAGCTTCAAAATCCTCGAAAAATCGAGCTTGAGTTCTACTAGCTGGAGGTAAGGATTTATCAAATTGATCTTTTAAAATCGTTCCTTATACTCTCACGATGTCACGTCGTGGACGGAGTTTGGCCGAACAGTCGACGGGGACTTGGTGGTGACTGAGTGCACTTGTGGACGTGACTAGTGAGCATCGGTAGGCAGGATCACACCTACTGTGACTCTTGCTAGTACCACATACATGCTCGCCATGCGTCAAGATGCCGAGAGACCTAGCAAATTTGTCCTGTGGGAGCGTGGCGGTTTTCGTGGCCTAAGTCCATTCCGAGGGAAAGATATGGATTTTGAGAAGCTTGAAGACCTCATGGAGTGGAAGGCTTGCAATCAAAATTCCTTTCCAAACGACGTTCTCGTGGAGCTTGGCGACAGATGTTCTTCCAGAGTTCCGAGACATGAGCTGGCTGCTTTCTCCATGAATGGCGCGAGGCTTTCAGACATCCCGATCAAGGAGTGGTTGTGCGTTCCACTGTGCTCGAAGGAGACCATTGTTCAGAAGAAGGACGATAAACAAGGACTTATTGGTTTTTGGGAGAAGAAAGCATGCCGGGCAACTTCTTTCCTAACCAAAAAGCATACCGAGCAACTTCTTTCCTAACCTTTCCGTTCCGGTCCTGCGAATGTGCTATTTTGAAGGGCCGCAGAAATGGAAGATTATGTTGTTGATGTGATATTACGATAACTTAAGAAAACTTAAGGTCTTAATTTCACATCGGAAGCCAAGGTGGGCGAGTTGGAGAGGAGCCGTGCGGAGAGGATGCTGATAGAGAATGAGCGAGATACCGCTCGAGATGAGCTCTCCTTGCTGCGCAGAAATTTGCAGGACTCAGAAGGCTTTGATGCTTCGATGACAAAGGCTTGAATGCTTCGCAGGGCGAAGGCTTGGATGCTTCGATGACGAAGGCTTGGATGCTTCGATGACGAAGGCTTGGATGCTTCGATGACGAAGGCTTGGATGCTTCGATGACGAAGGCTTAGGTGCTTCGCATGGCGAAGGCTTAGATGCTTCGCAGGGCGAATGCTTAGATGCTTCGCAGGGCAAAGGCTTAGATGCTTCGCAAGGCGAAGGCTTAGATGCTTCGCAGGGCGAAGGCTTAGGTGCTTCGCATGGCGAAGGCTTTTTACACTAGATAGAATAAGCTTTGAAAATTGTACATGGTGAACAAATCAATTTGTCGATCTCATTTCATTGATACTTGAATTTAGAAGACAACTTGAAAAGCAAAATTGAAAAGCTCCATAGAATTTTATGTCTCTCTAATGTTGACAGTCTAGTTGATGCGGATCACCTTTGAAGCTGGTTCGTTTGGCCCTTTGTTTTCCATGTGATTTACAGTTTTGATGTAGTCTGCACAATGCCCCTCCCTCAGGAGATTTCGGAGATATCTTTCGAAAGATATACATGTGCTGATATTGTGCCCATAACATTCATGATAGGCGCACCATTTGGTCTTATCAGCATTCTCTTGATTGCCTTTGACTGACTCCGGCCTTTTAAACCATGGTTTGTTCTTAATTTCATTGTGGATCTGATGGGCTGGTAAAGATAGCTGTAAGTTAGGCTTCCCCATAACTGGCGTTTGGGAGTGTTGCCCGGCCTTTCGCTTGTTGAGCTTTCCAGTCGCAGACTTTTCATGAGGTTCATCCTCATTGGAGGCCCCTTCGCTAGTCCCGGCGTGGTCATGAGTATGAGCAGCGCTCTTCTCGTCCTCCCAACTTGCATGTCGCTCTGCTAGTGAAAGTATTTTGGAAAAACTTCGCGCATTGCTCATGACGATGTCCCCGTAAAGCTGGCTGTCTCGAGGGAGTCCTTGTTTGAATGCCATTGTCGCAACAAGGTCATTACAGCTGATAATGCGAGACTTTTCCTCACAAAATCTCCGTATGTATTGTCGCAGAGTGTCTTTTGCTCGCTTTTGGACAGAGAAAAGATGGTCATCTTTCACCTCGATTGTCCGAAGTTGTGCGTATTCCTTCACAAATGCCAAAGCCAACTCTTCAAAGGACTCAATCGACCTCGGGGGGAGATGATTGAACCAAGTTACGGCTTGGCCTCGAAGGGAAGCTTGAAAAACTTTGCACATGAGCGCATCGTTAGACCTGTGGGGGATCATGACTCCTCGGTAATAATCTATGTGTTTTACTGGGTCGGAGGATCCTTTGAATGGAGTGAAGTTTGGTGTTGCGAACCTCTGGGGGAATGGCTCCTCCTCAATATCCCTTATGAAGGGCGTAGAGAGCTGTATTTGGCGACGTAGATCGTCTTCTAGATCGCCACCCTGTTGAGCACGAAGGTGCATGTCCAGCATTTTTTGAACATCATTAGCCCGCAATGCTCCTTGCTGAGCCGATGAGTCCTCTTTTGCTAATTGTTGAGAAACTCCTTGAGCTTTTCCCCTTTTACTGTCGTGGGCAGATCGTTTTGGGTTTTTGTTTTGAGCTCGAAGTTGCCCCCTGCCCCCACGTGAGTGCTGTGAATGCTCTGCCCATGAAGTTGCCTCAGTCTGACCTCCTAGCCGTTCACGTACTAACGACTTTAGGCGTTGTGGGATTTTTGCTTGATGAGCGTGACTTTCTTCTCCAGAGTTTCCCAGCGAAGTATCTTGTAACATTGTTTGGCAGCGGGCCTGCTCTTTCCTAGGTCGTCCCTGGGCATTCTCTTGTCGGCCACGTGACGTGGATCGTCCGTCCCGCTCCTGGATTGGTCTCCCTGCTAGGAGTTGCTGCAAGAGCTCTGACTGAAGTTGAATTTGTTTGCTTAACCCTTCAACTTGCTGCGCCAAATTGTCTTGGGGAGGTTGGTGACGACTTCTCCCTGAGATGTCATGACATCCGTCCAGAAAGTCCTTTAGGACCATGTTTGTTGTGGGTCGATCATGTCGTGATGCATTTCCCATCAACCTCTCATTCGCTTGTTTTAAAGTCGAAGTTCCTTCCCCTAGCGCGGGTACTTGGTTAGCTGGAGAGGGGAATGCTCCAAAACTGAAGGTTGGCCTCCCTTCGAGTGTCTCAAGGGGCGCTTCCATAGACACGCGCCTGAGTTGAGCTGGGCGCTTCTCCGGAGTTTCTATGTGAGCTTCATTCCTCGTCTGAGCTGTTGAGGCAGAAATACCTTCTCCGGCTGACTGAGCGGATCGACGAGCCTTAGCCATGCCGATTCGAAGAATTTTGAATTTGGAAAGCTGTTGATGGGTAATTTGAACAACGTTCAGAATCTTCGAACAATGTCGATGAACGACGAACGAAGAGAGATGAACGATGAACAATGTTCAAAATCTTCGAACAATGTCGATGAACGACGAACGAAGAAAGATGAACGATGAACGAATTCTTGATGAGTGATGAACAACGTTCAAAATCTTCGAACAATGTCGATAAACGACGAACGAAGAAAGATGAACGATGAACAAATTCTTGATGAGTGATGAACAACGTTCAAAATCTTCGAACAATGTCGATAAACGACGAACGAAGAAAGATGAACGATGAACAAATTCCTGAACAAATTCCTGATGAGTGATGAACAACGTTCAAAATCTTCGAACAATGTCGATGAACGACGAACGAAGAAAGATGAACGATGAACAAATGAGAGAGCTTCTTCTGAGTATAACTCAATAGCTCTCAATGAAAGCACCAATTGTTGAAGCAGAAATCGAACCCGCCGCGAAAAGTTCTCACAATTCCTGCAAACAGCAAACAATTAGCTATCGTTGTCTCGATCGATTTACCCGGGGGGTTGTTCGACCAAGAACACTCTGATGCCTAAGTTAGCTTTGAGAGAGGAAAAGGATATACTTCGAAGCGAAGAATCAACTTAACTTGGAAATGAAATGTGCCTTGCTATTTATAGGGGTGAATGAAATGTTCAATTTCCATAGTTTCGATGTGGGACAAATGCTCATCAATTTACCTCTTATATTGGGGTGAGTGAGATGTTCAATTTCCATAGTTTCGATGTGGGACAAATGCTCATCAATTTGCATGCTAACACGTGTTATACAAATCGAGGGTGGAGAGGCTTCCACATGTCATTCTGGTTTGGGCCATGTCCGGTGCTTGTGCTTACAAGTATTATTGCCAAGGGCAATTTGGTCATTTTGAGAATTATGGGCCACGTGGCAGCTCCACATTTTTCCGGTGATTTTGGGTTCCACAGACCTGCAGGCTGAGCTAATTTATTCGCACAATAACTCCAAAGAAATGGCGGCCAATACGTGATCCCCTGAACCTTTCTTTTCACCTCCTGCTCTGTTTCTTTTCAGCCTTATCTTTCTCTCAAATCCGCACTCACCCTTTTCCCCACCGCTACTTTTTTTTTTCAATAAACCTTACAATTCTTTTGCTGCCCACCAATCCACTTAATTAGCTACACTAATTAACACAAAACCTGACCTAAGACAAAGATGGACTTGTCTCTTTCAAAAATTAAAAACAGCCGCCCATCACTTTGGGCTAATAACAACCAAAGGCCATGTAAACTTAACAAACAAATTTTACTCTAGGAAATGCCAATTACAAGATGAATTTACAATATGAGATGAAGAAATGGATTATTACGATGAAGATTTGATGGTGCTCTGCACAAATTTGCAGAGATGAACACCAAATGTTTGATAAAATGTATAATAGAGAAATCTTAGTAATCCTTCATGCTCTTACCTTCTAGAGAGAGTCACACACACTTTCTATTGATCAGATTGAATGAAATTACATTGCACTCACTCATCTTACACACTTAGAAAAGGGTTAGGATGCATGTGAATCGCTACAATGGCTTAAACTGTCACGACCCGACTCCCCTATTACTTTATTATCCTCTTTGGACCCAGCCCTCACGACTTTGTTTCTAAGAACTCACGCGCAACTTCTCATTGGGTTACCTATCTTAGGATTACTCCAACCCAGTCTTGCTTAACTTTGGAGTTCCAAACAAATCCAAAGCCAACGAGCTCCCAAAAGGTCTCGTGCTAGGAAGATATGTGCCTACATATATAAGACACTTGACCTTTCCCTCCCCAAGTGATGTGAAATTGCTCCCTTTTTTTTTTTTTCAAGACACGTGTCGTGACATAATGGTATCAGAGCTGGACCACAATCGGAAGTGTGCTAACGAGGATGCTGGGCCCCAAAATCGGTGGATTGTAGGACACATGTCTTGGAAAGAACGATGAGTAGTCCCACAACGCTTGGAGAGGGAAAGGTAAAGTATCTTATATGTGTGTGCACGTATCTTCCTAACATAAGGCCTTTTGGGAGTTCACTGGCTTTGAGTTTTGTTGGAACGAACTCCAAAGTTAAGCGAGATTGGGCTTGAGCAACCTAGGATGGGTGATACACTGGGAAGTTGCGTGTGAGTTCTCAGAAATAAAGCCGTGAGGGCTGGGCCCAAAACGCACAATACCGTGCTAGGGGAGTCGGGTCGTGGCATTTACACTTTTTCTTGCTCACTAAATATCACTCACATACCTCACACACTTACTTACATTCTGTTATAACTAATTCCTAGCTGTCAAAACAATCTAGAAGCTTAATCCAGGTGTCCTTTGAGTAGTTCTTAGAGCATTGATCAACTGCAGGTGCGGCTTGTTCACTGCTGCTCCATAAGCAGCTTACATTCCAACAGTCCTTTTACTCTATAGGAAGTGATGTGAGATTATTTATCGTGGTGGGATCACCTCGGTTTGAGATTTAGGAAAAGGATTTAAGGTAGGGAAGGCCCCAAAAGGTTGAAATTGTGTCGATAAAGAGAAATGAAGCAACGTTTGTTTCAGAGTGTGAGGATGGAGGTGGAGCTGTGGATGTTGGGCTGGTTTTGATACATAAGCACATTGAAGCTTTTGATTCGTTGTTTTCTCACGGTGTGGCCAATATTTGAAGCGACATAGTTATGTAATATGTTTTTAAAGCTAGTAGTCTCTATATGAGGATGCTCACTCTCACGGTGTCGGCACTGTATTATCTTTCCTTGATTTAGCTTTTTCTAATTGAATTTTTCCACCAAAAGTTTTTTTTAGCGAGGCTTCATTACTCTATGCCGATAGTTTCTCAGTAGTTACATTAGAGTTGGAATGAACTGTATTTTTTTTTAATATTTTTTTTAATTTTCTCGTGAATCTAATCAGGTCGAATATATTGTACATATTGTGCTATTAATTCTGTTGTTTGTGACTGAGTTCTTAATGGACCTAGCAGATCTCTATCTATGTACTATCTCAAGACGCTTGCGAATAAATTAAACGTTTCTTCTAATGAAAATAAAATAGGTTACTAGCCTCGGTAAATAAATAATATGTATTTAGGTTTTAATTTTTAATTATATTATATTTTTATTTTAACAATTGAGAGGTGAGAAAAGAAACTATTTAGACACGATACGGAAAAAGATAGAAAAATGGAGTGTAAGAAGAAAAATACACAACATTGGAAATAAAACTAAATGCTTATCTATTGTACACTTTATTTCAAGATGAAGGAAAGTAATTACATTCCCGCTTTTAGTTTCAATCTCATTTCATAAATTGGATAATAAAAAAAAAACAAAAAACAAAAAACGAAACATGAAAAATGAAAAATCACTTCCCTCTACGTAACCCAATACAAAGTGTCCGGGAGTTGGTGTTAAAAATTTGTTAAGTTAATGTTGTTAATGCTAGCTAATTCGATCGAGACTACTCTTAATTTCTAAACAAAAATCTCTGCATGAACTTAATTATTACATCACTTATACATGTGCCATATGTAATACATCAAATAAACAATTTTAATTATGATAAACATATTCAATATTCATACAAAAAGAATTTTGATTTAGATAAAAATTGTACCATATAAAAAAATCAAGTAAATAATTTTGACTATAATAAACAAATTCGTGTAGTAAAAATTCTCAACCGGATTGCGCAATATTTCGTTAAAAAAAAAAAATAAGTGGATGGAAGATCCTGAATCAAAACGCAGATAATTTCAAATCTTAGATGTATGCACCTCACCTTTATCATCATAATAATAGAGTAATATAGTTTCAAAATAGTATTTCATAACTATAAGAAAGAGAGCGATGAGTAAAGACAAATGACTTAAAGATTCTCAACTTTATCATTATAATAATAGAGTAATATAGTTTCAAATTTTCAACTTTTTCCTAACTCAATTATATGTCATTAACTTAATTATTACGAAATTAGTGGATACATTATGCGTATATAAATCATTAAAAAATTATTATTTTATTTATATTCGTAGATAAGTAGCAATATTTATATTTATTGAAGGATGAATACGTGCTTATTATCATATAATTGGTTATTGAATATTTCTTATTAAAATGTGATGATTTAGCTCTAATGAGACAAAAAGGCTCCTAAAGGCAAGTGAATATGATGCTAAGACATTATTTAGGCTCCTCTCAGTCTCTAAATAATTGTGGTAGCCAAACATTTCCAAATCAAAAATGGCAAACCTAAACTCAGTGACAGTGGTTGAAGTTTGCAAGGTGGCTCCACCGCCAACAGCCTCATCGAGCTCACCCAATATTAATCCACACTCATTCTCTCTGTCTCCAACCTTCTTCGATCTACTCTGGCTAAGATTTCCACCCGTGCAACGAATTTTCTTCTACAAAATCTCTTCATCATCATACTTCTTCGACTCCATACTTCCGAAGCTCAAAGCCTCCCTCTCTACCACCCTCCAGCACTTCCTACCTCTCGCCGGAGCCATCACTTGGCCCGAAAACTCCTCCAAACCGGTCCTCACCTACGTCCAAGGCGACGCCGTTTCGCTCACCGTAGCCAAATCCACTGCTGATTTCCACAGCCTCATTTCAAGCACCGACAACTTCGTCCATCCCAAAGAATACCACCCTCTTGTACCCCCACTGGCAGCCTCTCACGACGAGGCCTCCGTCATGGCGTTGCAAATCACCGCCTTTCCCGACGGTGGGTTTTCCATCGGAACAACCGTCCACCATGCCTCCCTCGACGGAAATTCTTCAACCCTGTTTCTCAAATCATGGGCTTACATATGTAAACATGATAATTCCTCTTTGTTACCAAACGAGCTCAAACCGGTTTACGACCGGACCGTCATGCAAGACCGGACCGGGCTGGACTCAGTTTATGTGAACCAATTTCTTAACATGGACCGACCCAACAATAGAAGCTTGATGTTTACGGGACTGAAAGCTCCACCACTAGATTCAGTTCGAGGCAGCTTCGAATTCGCAAGCGAAAAAATTGAAGCTCTAAGGAATTTCTTAATGGCCAAGAGACAACAACAATGTCAACCGGTGCAATATTTGTCAACATTTTGTGTCACATGTGCGTACACTTGGGTTTGCTTAGTCAAGACAGAGGAAATAAAATCCGACACAAATCTTCTTGTGTTTAACGTGAACTGCAGGTCTCGTTTGGATCCTCCGATGCCTGCAAATTATTTCGGCAACTGCATTAAGGGTTGCGTAGTAGTTGCCGAAACGAAAGGGATGTTGGGAGAAGATGGGCTGCTGGTGGCGGTGGATGCAATCACTGAAGGAATAAAAGGTTTGGAAAATGGGATTTTGAATGGGGCAGAGAGCTGGATTTCGAATTTGTATAGTCTTCGCACTGAGAGGCTCTTTTCCATTGCTGGTTCGCCTAGGTTTAAGCTTTATGACACCGATTTTGGATGGGGAAGACCGTGGAAGACCGACATGGTTTCGATTGATCGGACGGGGGCCGTCTCTTTTTCAGATAGCAAGAATGTTGGTGGAGGTCTTGAGATTGGTTTGGTTTTGAAAAAGCAATACATGGATGCTTTTGCTTCTCTTTTTGCCAAAGGTCTTGAAGGCGTTTGAAATTATTTTCAAACAACCTACTACGTATGAGATTCCGTTCTGATTAATAAATCTTGTAAAGGACTTTTTTTATATCATTCCTAAAAGAACTTTCAAATATGTTTTTGGTTGTGCATAATTTTTCCAATTAGTTATGTCATCTTTGCATCTCATTTTCGTTATATATGAAAGTTATGTGTGGTTTATCATTGTATAAAATTTACGCAAAGTTGAACAGATCAAGATCTCACTAGTGAAGTCTCTCAAATTAACATTGCTGGTTTGGGGCACTAGATTCACCAGACCCTTGCTTTCGCTTGAGGTCACCAGTTTTTTCAATAAATCCAAAGCAACAAAGTATTCTGATTTAACATTATATCTCCCATCCCGAGTATGATGCCATATATAACTATCCGTACATCCAAGGAAGCTAAGTGGGGTGGCTAAGACACATTGGGCCTCCTTAGGATTGAAAACCCTAGTAACCAACGCAGTGTCGCAAGCCTTGCTCTCCTCATCAATATGACCAGCAATAAAACGTGGCATAAGATCATGGCGAGATAAAGAGAGGAAAGGTTTACTAGTATTCATCTAGGGGTCATTAA
Source organism: Prinsepia uniflora (assembly GCA_032719365.1). Lineage (NCBI taxonomy): Eukaryota > Viridiplantae > Streptophyta > Magnoliopsida > Rosales > Rosaceae > Prinsepia > Prinsepia uniflora. The sequence goes on along the minus strand of CM064867.1, from coordinate 8,113,587 downwards.
GTAAATTTACTCATTTTCCCTCCTCAATCAACCATCTTAACCTAACTTTTAGAACTTGTAAACCCTGAAAAATCCCCTTCCAACCCCACGAACCTCCTCGCACTTCTTTAGCATTAAGGATATGGCCATCTGGGAATTATTTGCCATACAAAACTTGAGTCAGAAGAGATTCAGAGCCAATCTTGGCCAGCATAGCAACATTGAAGAATCTCAGATCTTTAAATCCCAAGCCTCCCGTCTTCCGAGGGTGGGAGTGTGTCCTAAGACCCCCAATGAATCACCCCCAATGAATCTCAGTCTTTTTTTACACGATCCATCTCAATCCTCCCGGGATTAACGCAGGATGTGTCATGCTCCCGTCTGACAACACGTGTCAGACAAGGGATAAACCTCACCTTAACCCACCCGGGGTTGCCTAGAGTACGCCAGGATCTGTGGTGGAGTGTGATGTCTTGGTCCCTACTATAGCTCGCATCCACAATCAACCTGAAGAGTATTAAAACCATTAAAAACTATGCGTGGACGAAAATAAATAATTAAATAAGACACATTTCCATAAAAGAGACTTATGCCCTTCACTAAAAACCATGCATACATTCGAAAACCAGTTATCTCAAATCAAATCAAATTGAATAAAATAGTTATTTAACCAAAGTCATTTATTTCCTCAAATCATTAGAGCCTTAGCCCAAAACCATAAATCTAAACATATGTGGGAACTCAGCCCAAAACAATAAATCCAAAATATGTAGGTCACTGCCCAAATCCATTAATCAACACAGAAATACCAATCCTTGGCAACCCAGATGTCTGACGTCCTAGACGTCGTGTCATGGTCGTAAGCTACCAGTGCTACTCCGGGGTCGTAATCCCAAGTCTTATCCTCGAACCCAGTCTGGGGTATGACATCTCAGACGTCTAATAATAGCAATTCTGCTTCTAAGCCTCTCTACATGAGCCTCTATATGGTCTCTCTGTAGGGCGACCTCTCACAGACAATGCACAGTGACTACTTCAGGGTACCAATATCTGGAGGAGACAGTAATACATAAGGATGGTATATGGAAAACATTTCATAAATCATTTCAAAGCCTTTCAAAGGGGCCCATGCTCGGAATGTTGTTTCAACCATTCAATTTCCATAAATCATCGTAAATCCATAATTGGGTCTCATTCCTGAATTATACATTTCATAAACCATTTTCCAAATACATTACTTAAACTATATTTAGGACTTATGCCCGATATCATAACCAACTCGGCCCTAAGCCCGATAGTATAAATCAAATGGACTCTAAGTCCGATAGTTTATAAGTCAAATGGGTCTCAAGCCCAATTCCATATTTCCAAATCCAAAACCATTCGATTAAACCACCATAAAAATATTAGCACGTATAAACAAGATATAAAACCATAACCTCGAAATGTGTGTAAATACGTAAATACCAAATACCACATTTTTATGCACTCAAGTCATTCCAAAACATAGATATAAAACATATAAAAAAGTTATATATGCATCGTATTTAGAAAACAAATGTCCACTCACAGACCGTCCTAAATGTGCCTCGATATATGTGTCATAAGTCTCTCCAGGGCTAATTCACCATCTCCGGAATATCCAGACTTGTCCAAAACACACTCGAAGGTCACTAACGGACTCTATAAGTTCATACATAAGACGCATGAACAGTCCGAGCACGAGAACGCGTTCCTAACACAATTACCGAGGCTTTAAACCTCAATTTGACCAACGTAACGATCTTCGATCGACCGAAACTACCACCATTAGATTCGGATCGTCGAAACCTTTAAAATGATACCGGTTTCACCTTAAGATTCGTTCCCACGCGCCCCCAACGCAAAAGATAAAGTTGACAAAAAGTCAAAGCTAACGTCAGTAAAAGTCAACGTTGACGTCAGCTAGTCAACGGTCAAAGTCAACGGCTGACGTCACGTCTGACATCTAACAGGTTCTAACAGTGGCACGTGTCAGCAGCTCACGAGTCCATGTCACTAACATGTCAGCACTGACTAGGCACTAACATGTGACACGTGTCACTCTCCAACTGGTCCATCTCTGACACCTGTCAGATGATGACATCATCCGATGACATCATCATCGTCTTTAACCTCTGTTTGGGTCAACCTGGATCACTGTATCGGGTCGCGCAGACCTGCGACCCGATGACAGGACCCGCCCCGATCCCCCTGGGACCACCCGGGGACGTGCCCTGCTCCCGTCTGACACCCGACCTAAAAATACCAAAATTACCCTTAGGAATTCAAATGCATAAAGAAAAATCCAAATTTAAGTCATACATAGCACGCCACACAAAATATCCGAATACAAATAGTGTCAGACAAGGGATAGTTTCCGAATACAGTTTATTGAGCACGGCTCTAGACATTCTACGTGCCAACCTACCCAGCAGTAGGGTTCAGGTGCGCAACGTAAACCTATGCCTCTTCCTCGGGATCCTCCTCCTCTTCCTCCTCAATAGCACGACCTGGAAAGGTAGTAAAACAACAAGGGTGAGTGGGCCGAAACTCAAGGTTTACAAAACAGTTTACCATATCAAAAACATATAGATTTTCCCCTCCGTTTTCCGAAAAGCATGCATCAGTATCAAAAGCCACAAAATCATAAAATTATAAGCAGAATAATATCAACATAATATAATCTCAGTCACTGCACTATACATCCCAACCCTGACATCCCAGATGTCCGACGTCCCAGACGCCCAATAAGGTCACAGTCCCAAGGCTACGCGTGCCACCCGGGGTCTCAATCCCGAGTCCAAATCCCAAACCCAGTCCGAGTATGGAATTCTAGATGCCTGACGTCCCAGACGTCCAATAGTCGCAATCCTGCTCCTGAGTCACTCTACGGTCCGGTCCCTCCGTAGAATGACTCCTCACAGGCAATGCGCCGTGACCACTCCGGGGTACCTATATCCGGAGGAGACAGTATCCTAGGGTAGATCTATACAGTGCAGTACCAAAGATAAATATCGAAATCTATTATACATATACATGACTCAAAACCGTGCATAAACAACCAGACGGGTCTCATGCCCAAACATCGTAATACGTGCCATAAATCATACTCAGGATAGATAGATACTTTTGCTTGAATCACATATAGATATAATAGAAAGTAAAACAGTTATGCATGCCGAGGTTTAGTGAAATCAAAGGCCCACTCACAGTACAATCCCGCTGCAATCTCGAGCGTAAAACCCCATCCAAGTGCTAAAGTATGATTCCTGTCATATCCAAAGCATACGTAAAGGTCACTTTAAGTCCCTACTAAACAACTAAGAAACCCTAGACTGAAACCGTCCCGGGAAAGCCGTCCGAACACGTTTCCCAAGGCTTCAAACCCTAATTTGACCAACCTAACGATCTCCGATCAACACGAAACTACCGCCATTGGATTCGTATCGTCGAAACCTTGAAAATGGCACTAGTCCCACATAAAATACTTTTCACACACGCCCCCACGCACTGGTCAACTCTCTAGTCAACTGTGCTACAGTAATGCTGACGTCAACATGACGTCATCACTGACAGTGTCAGAGGACACGTGTCAGCAGTCCATTGGTCCCTGGTCGGACTGTTTTCTGACATGATGATGTCATCCTGACGTCACTGCTGACGTCAGCATGATGACGTCATCAGCTACAGTACCGGGTCTGAGAACCGGGTCACCGTAGACCCACGGTTCAACCCGATCAGTTCTCATCAACCCGACCACCATTTCTGGTGGGATTTGTTCCTATGAACTCGTCACAACATGCTCTAAGGTTCTGTGAAATCAAAACGAGACTTTAGGTTGAAGAAACCACCTGAAAATCGACGAGAAAACCAGCTGCCGGCTCTGGTCGTCTTCTCCGGCGAGTCGTCAAGCTTCCAGCCACGAGTCTTGGTCCAAAATGGTCGTCTAGGTCCCCTAAGTATGTCTCAAAAGCAACCAAACAATTTTTAACGTAAAAAATGAACGGTTCGAGACAGGGAAGGAAATCGGTGTCTCTCGGGTTTCAGAGCTTATCGCCACCTTGTCGCCGCCGTGGCCCGTCCTGTCAGGGTCTGAGTCGTCCTAAGGTTGCAGTTAACCTAACCCTAGGTTAGTTCGAGTCCAGGGGTGAAGGTTTGGACGGTTTGGACAGTTTTGGGCTGTTCGGGTTCCTTCTCGGGTCTGGGGGGTTTCTGGGTTGCGCCGCCGTCCGTGGTGGTGGTGGTGGTCGCCTGAAGGTGGCTGGGGGCTGTCTAGATGTTGCTTGGACGTGGAGTGAGGCTGTGAAGTGCTGGTGTGTCTGTGCAGAGAGGGAGAGTGTTTACACGGTTTGAAGGAAATGAAAAATGTGAAGGTGAAAATCTGAGGGTTTTAAACAGAATAGGCAGATGAGATCAAAGGCTGAGATTGAGTTTGAGTATAGGATGAAGGGTGAGGATTTGAGGAGGGAAAAATGATTAATTAATCTAATAGCCAACAAGGATCCTGGTTTTAGGGAGTGTAGGGGATGAGTTACACGTGTCACTCATCCAAGGATCCAGATTGAATTAATTAAAGTGATCAGATTCTATTAATTTAATATTATTTTAATTCGGTTCTCGGTTAGTTCGGTTAATCGCGTTTACGTCCGTGACCATAACTTTTTGTCGTACGTCCGATTTTGGAGTGCCGCCTGTCTACGGATTCGTATTGCCGCGACCTACGTAACGGTCCTTGGCCCTCGTCCGTTGGACTTCCCGGGTCAAAAGTCAACATTTGGCCCCTCTTTGACCAAATTACCAAAATACCCCTCGACTTCCGAACGTCACAACTTCTTCCTCGAACGTCGGAATTGAACGTGCCACCTGCCTATGAACTCGTGGTGTCCTAAACTACGTCACGGTCATGGGTCAAAGTCCTAAATATTTCCTGGGATAAAAGTCAACTTCCCCCCCCCTCTCAGGGCAAAAGGGTCATTTTGCAATAAAATAATAATTACGAAAGTTCGGGTTGTTACAATCTACCCACCTTACAAAAATTTCGTCCTCGAAATTTACTCAAATAAAAAGAGGTGCTGTTCCCTCATCAAGTCTTCGGGTTCCCACGTCGCTTCCTCGACGTCATGGTTCCTCCACAGTACCTTCACCAAACGAATCGTCTTGTTTCTCAGAACCTTGTTCTTTTGATCCAGAATCTGCACTGGTTTCTCCTCAAAGCTCAGATCAGTCATCAATTCTATTGGTTGTTTCGGCAAGGCTTGTGAATCGTCCCGTAGCCGTAGGTACTTCCGTAACATGGACACATGGAAAACGTCGTGTACTCTGGCAAGTTCTGGAGGTAATGCCAACCGGTATGCCACTAGTCCAATCCTCTATGTGATCTCAAACGGTCCAAAATATCATGGACTCAACTTCCCACGTCGGCCAAAACGGAAAATTCCTTTCCATGGAGACAACTTAAGGAACAGAAAATCTCCAACCTCGAATTCCAAGTCTCGAATCCGTCGATCAGCATAGCTCTTTTGGCGATCTTGCGCTGCCTTCAATCTTTCCTTGATGATTCGAACTGTTTCCTGGGTCATGTCCATCAAATCCGGCCCTATTGATGCTCGCTCTCCTACCTCCATTGTCAGGACCCACCCCGGTTTCACCCTGAAACCCGAGGTAAATCCTGCTCCCGTTTGACTCCCCGACGCAACACTCAAGGACAACTCACTCAAAAGTACCCAAAACTCAGTCAGACGCAGGAGTAAGTAAACAAAATATCCCGAAGTTATAATGTACAGAGCATAGCACAAAACACAAGGAAAATGAAAACCGAGGACATGTACACGCACGCGGAAGAAATGTAAATACTCCGGGAATCGGCACGAAATGTCTATGCCTCAGACGCTGCCTCGACGTCAAGACCCCGCACTATCTCCACAACCTGGAGGGCAAGTTAAAACAAAAGTGTGAGTGGACCATAATAAAAGAAAAGTTCTAAAACCCTTTATCAAAAAGCGAGTTTAACCCTCCGTTTTGAAAACCACATTGCATAACCAACAGTTATTAACGCAGTTATAAATCAATTTTCATAGAACAACATAAGAAACAGAAACACTATAAAACAGTTAGAAAAACCATAGCATGATTATCAGAAACCATATCATAAACTACAAAGTTCAAATCATCATTTCCCGATCAAACCTGCTGGACCTATCCGAGTCTTTAAACTCCCGAGTCTTTAAACTCAATCCAGGCCTTAATCATATCCGAGTCATTAAACTCCTGAGTCTTTAAACTCAAAGGCCTACGGGGGAAATATCAATATATCCGAGTCTTTAAACTCCCGAGTCTTTAAACTCAATCCGGGTCTTTAAACCCAATCCGGCCGGTCCCCCGTCATATATATATCCGGGTCTTTAAACCCAATATCCAGATCCAGCAAATCCAATCCCAAAACCATTTGAAAACCATTTACCAATTCACATCCAAACCCGAATCCGAAATCACTGGTCCGATGCCCTTCCGGCATCCAAAACCGCCATTCCGAACCCAAATCCGGAATCCACTTTTCAACTTTAAAATCTACATTCCGCTTCCCGAAATCAAATTCAAAAACTGAAAACCTTGGTCATCGAAATCATGTTCCAAAATCCCTTTATAATCAGTGAAAACCGTTTACCATTTGAAATCTCAAAACTATAACATTATAATCTGAAATCAACCTTTTATCGTAAAACGTGCCAAATACCGTATGTTCTCGAAAAACGTGCAATCATGTAAAACCAACCAAAACATATTCGATAAGCATAGAGTAATAATTAAAACCATAAAACAAGTATAGAAAACAGTTATGCATGCTCGAGTTTAAGGAAAAGGTCCACTCACAGTACTGAGCCCTACTCGCGTCCCGAACGTCCAGCACGTTCCTCGGCTTCCTCGGGAAATCCCGATCCTGTCAAACATCGTCAAAATACATCACTAATACGTCTACGAAAGTTCACCTAAAGTCCCTCAAAATCTCCGGGTCCTAAACGTAACGAACCGGAACCCTAAACTTTCACCCTCGCGGAACTAACCTCAAACGACTTCCGAACAACTCGAAACCAACTCCATTGAACTCACCATAACTCCTAGACCAAAACCCATGTTGACCATTTTCCCCATCACCGCCGCACGCGCCCCCACGCGCTGTCCAAAGTGGCTGCACGTGGCCCTCACGCGCTGCTACAGTGCACCGTCAACCTCGATCGAACCCAGTTCAGCATAGTGGTCTGCAACTCAGACCGGCGAGCACGGTTCTCCTTCTTCCGTCCACCAAAACGGCTCCTTTCTTCACCAAGAGCATCGTCCAGGCCAACCCTATTGATTCCCCAACTCCGTTCACCTCGACACTGTCCCTAGCCCGTCGACTGAACTCGAAACCAGACAGCCCCAAACTCCCCTGCTTCACGATCCAGCCACCCAGCTCACCTCCCTTCACGGTGGCTACACCAAACTCTTCCCTGGACCTCACTGAACCTAAACCAATCCTCCTAGACCTTCGACTCAGCCCCAATCTTCACGACTTGCCGTTTGAACCCACGGCCAAAACAGAGCACCCAATTACCCCTGTCGTGCCATCCTCCGCGGTGTACCTCCCCGTCACGGCTGCACACTCAGTCGACTCTTGGGACCTCCCTGAGTCTCACTCTAACCTCCAATTCCCTCGACCCGACCTCTAGACTCACGACTCTCGACTTGAAAGTCAACGGCTAAACAGAGCAAGAAAACGGGGGTGAGAGTTTACCTGTCCTCCTGACCTCGAGTGATCGATCACAGCTGCACCACCGTCCAACTCTCTGTTTTCCTCTCTGAGTTTCCCCCTGATTTTCCCGTAGCCCCCAGCTCTCACACACACACCCGCTGCACTTCTCAAACCACTCACCAGCTTCCCTTCGATCTCCCGTCCCTCACTCACTCACCAAAACTCATCAACCACCACAATCAGCCTTCAATTTTACCTCACCGCCTCACCCTATTTCTGTTTCCTTCTGCGTACAAGCAAGAACACGGGCACGGTTGCACCCCAATTATTTGGGCCGTGTATGTACAGGATTCCACCAGAATCCTCTACACACCTGCCACATGTCACAATCTACTCCACACACTCCCACATGGCCCAATCTCAGCCGTCTCTTCCCTTCTTTCTGCACAAATCCCAATGTGCAGAAAGACCAAATTACCCTTCTTTTTAACTTATATTTACGGTTTTGTCACTAACTTCCTAGACCCATAACTCTCGCCTCGTAAGTCCGATGAATATGTGCCCCCTGTCATCGAACTCAGGACAACGAAATCTATCTAACCATCCTAGGTCAACATACCAAAACCCAATTATACAAAAAGTCAACTTTTCCCCCTACTTTACCCAAATTACGGTTAGGCCCTCAACCTTCCGAACATCACAACTTCGTGCCACCTGCCTATGGATTCGTGACATCCTAACCTACGTCCTGGTCATTGGTCAAAATTCATCGGACCTCCCAAACTAAAAGTCAACATTTTGCCCGAACCAGGGGCAAAATTGTCATTCTACGCTTACTGACCTATCGGGACCACCTAACCGCCGATTAACCTCACTAATCACACCTTATTCAGTCTACTAATCCCGATTCTCGGGACGGGTTGTTACAATCCAGCATATAGGTGTCCTGCACTGTCGGCCATACAGTGCCTCGTAGGGCGCCATCCCGATTTTTCCTGATAACTGTTGTTGTATGCGAACTCGATCAAAGGCAAATGAGTATCCCACGATTCCTGAAACTGTAGTACACAAGACCTCATCATGTCTTCCAGAGTCTAAATAGTCCTCTCTGACTGTCCATCGGTCTGTGGATGGAACGCAGTACTGAAATGTAAGTTTGTACCCAAAGCATTCTGAAAACTCCGCCAGAACCTAGAAGTGAAACGCGGATCTCGATCAGACACTATCGACTCCGGCGTACCATGAAGTCGAATGATCTCTTTCACAAACAGCTGAGCCAGTCGGTTTGGCTTAAATGTCTCCTGTACCAACAAGAAATGAGCTGACTTGGTCAATCGGTCGACAATCACCCAAACTCCATCGAATCCTCTCTGAGTCCTTGGCAACTTAAAGACAAAATCCATGGTAATGTGATCCCACTTCCACACGGGAATCGGAAGTGGTTGTATAGCTCCATACGGTCTTTGCCGCTCTGCCTCGACCTGCTGACAGGTCAAACATCTGCTCACAAACTCTGCAATATCCTTTTTCATTCCTACCCACCAATAGTGGTTCCGGAGGGTACGGTACATCTTTGTACCTCCCGGATGCATGGCATAAGCCGAACTGTGGGCTTCCTCAAGAATTTCTGCCCGTAACTCTGCCACTGTAGGAACACACAAATGGCCCAGTTTCACCAGACCTCCATCTCGTCGGATAGTAAAGTCCTGCCTCTCATCCTCTTCGACCTCGATCCTGTAGATACAAAGTGTCGGATCCTCTAATTGTGCCTCGATAATCCGATTGACTAGCACAGGTCGTACATGAAAACTGGCCAACAAAGTTCCCTGCTCATCCATCCCGAGCATAACTCCAGCTCTTCGGAGTTCCACTAGCAAAGGAAGGTACACCAGCCTCAGGTGTGCAATCGATACTGCTGACTTCCTGCTGAGTGCGTCTACCACGACGTTCGCCTTTCCTGGATGATATTCAATCGTACAATCATAGTCCTTGATTAGTTCCAACCACCGTCGCTGCCTTACGTTCAGCTCCTTATGAGTGAACAAATGTTTTAGGCTCTGATGATTGGTGAAGATCCTGCAAGTCACCCCGTACAGATAATGTCTCCAGATCTTTAAAGCGTGAACCACCGCCGCCAACTCCAGATCGTGCGTAGGGTAGTTCAGTTCATGTGTCTTTAGTTGTCTTGATGCATAAGCGATAACTCTGCCATTTTGCATCAGCACGCAACCCAAACCTTGTAATGACGCGTCACTGTAGACTTCGAACTCTCCACTGTTATCTGGCAAGGCAAGAACAGGTGCGGTAGTTAACCGACGTTTTAATTCCTGATAACTCTGCTCACACCATTCATCCCAAACAAACTTTACTCCTTTCCTGGTCAAACGAGTCAATGGTGCAGCGATACTAGAGAAGCCCTCAACAAATCTCCGGTAGTATCCTGCCAAACCAACGAAACTCCGTACCTCTGTCATGGTCGTCGGTCTAGCCCAATTTGTCACAGCTTCGGTCTTCTGGGGATCCACACTAATCCCATCTGCTGACACCACATGTCCCAGAAAACCAATGCTGGTTAGCCAAAACTGACACTTACTCAGCTTGGCGTATAACTGGTTCTGCCTCAACTTCCCTAACACCGATCGTAAGTGTTTCTCATGAGCCTGAGCACTCCTTGAGTACACTAGGATGTCATCAATGAACACGATCACGAACTTATCCAAGTAATATCGGAAGTCCATATTCATCAAATCCATGAATGCTGCTGGAGCATTCGTCAAGCCGAAAGGCATCACAAGGAACTCATAATTCCCGTATCTGGTCCGAAACGCTGTCTTCGGGATATCCTCCTCAGCAATCTTCAATTGGTGATAACCAGATCGTAAATCAATCTTCGAGAAGTACTGTGCTCCCCGCAGTTGATCGAATAGATCGTCGATCCTGGGTAAGGGGTACTGGTTCCTTACCGTGACCTTATTGAGCTGTCGATAGTCTACACACAAACGGAGGCTCCCCTCCTTCTTCTTCACAAATAACACCGGTGCTCCCCAAGGTGATGTACTTGGTCGGATGAATCCCAAATCCACCAACTCCTGCAATTGGGTTTTCAGCTCCCGCAACTCTGCTGGTGCCATCCGATATGGTGCCTGTGATATAGATCGTGTGCTGGGAAGTAGTTCAATCGTGAACTCGATCTCCCGATGTGGTGGTAAGCCATGCAAATCTTCCGGGAACACATCCAGAAATTCTCGCACCACAGGTATATCATCGGCACTCGGAGTATTACTCTGCGTCACCACAACATGCGCCAGATAACCCTGGCATCCCTTCTGTAGAAGCTTAGTAGCGGCAAGTGAAGAAATTATTTCAGGTAGCGAACCGTCACGCTCTCCCTGAAAAGTAACCTCCGGCAAACCCGGACTCCGCAAAATCACTCGCCTACTACAACAGTCGATGAGCGAACAGTGCTCCGTCAACCAATCCATTCCCAAGATAACATCAAAGTCATGGATATCCATAAGGATTAGATCAGCTGTCAGATCTACATCCTCCACCCTTACTGGGCATCTCTAGATCACCTGATTCACTATGACACAACGCCCATCGGTGTACCAACACCCATCTTGTAACAACCCGTACCTTCGGGAAGGGTATAAATATAATTTTTGTAAATATTTGTATGAAAGGACGATTTTGCCCTTGTGAATAGTGCGTCAAAAGTTGACTTTTTGATTGACCGGTTGGATGAGCGTTGACCATTGACCGTGACGTAGTTTAGGACGTCACGAGTCCGTAGACAGGTGGCATGTCCGATTCGGACAATCGGAGAAAAAGTTATGACGTTCGGAAGATTGAGGGCGTTATCGTAATTTTGACTAATTGAGGAAAATGTTGACTTTTTGGTGGACTTGTGATTTTCTCGTAGACCGAGGACCGTTAGATAGGTCTCGATGTCCTGAGTACAACGACAGGCGGCACGCTGTCATCGGACGTCGGACGAAGTAGTTACGGGTCTAGAAAGTGTGAGGGCAAAACGGTAATTATTACAACGAGGGGCAAATTGGTCTTTTTCCCTCAGCCCAATCAGATAAGGGCAAGTGGCAGTAGTGGATTGGGATATTTATTTTGAGCCATGGGGTGATGGACACGTGCAAGGGGCTGGATGGTTCTAGGAGGGTCTCACATATGCACGGCCACACTTTGCACGATTTCAAACCGTGCAATTGGTTTCGAACACAGAAAACAGAGGGGAAAACTTGGAGAGACAGTGATCGATTCAGGGTGTGAGTGAGTGAAGAGTGAATTGAGAGAGTGACAGAGAGACAAGGCTGAGCTGGTGATCGTGTTTTGGTGGAGGAATAGTGCACGGGGACACGACGGTGGACGGCTGGATTTTTGGAGAAAACAGAGAGACGGTGGACTGTGGCGGTGGTTGTACCATGTGGTGGCTCAAAACAAAACAGTGGGAGGCTCAGGTGGTTGCAGGGAACCCAACGAACACCGTGGCACGCGGCGGTGCACACGGCGGAGACTGAATCGAAAGGTAAGCTCAATTCCTCTGTTTTTCCCGTGAATTTCAATTCAGAAGTCGTGGACCTAGGGCTAGAGTCGAGGGATTTGGTGGTCGTGGTGAGACTCCTGGAGGTCCCAGGAGTCGTTTGGTTGTGGTGCCGTGCCGGGGGAGGACCTGGGCGGCCGGCGGCCAAAACAGGGGCCACGGGCTCAGTTTTTCGAGGGAGAAATCGTGTGGTTTTGGGTCGTGAATTTCAATTGTAAGGACATGGGAAGGTTGCTAGGGACTGGATGATGCTAATGGAGAAGAAAGGAGGACGAACGGCGGAGGAACGGCGGAGAACCGGTCACGCCGGTTCAACTGTGTTGAATAGGGTGACTCGAGGTTGAAGGAGCACTGTAGCAGGCGCGTGAGGCCCACGCGCAACCACTTTGGGCGGCGCGTGGAGGCGCGTGGGGAGGATTCAGGCCAAGCTTCCAACATGGTTTTGGTTCTAAATGTCCCAAGGAATCCATTGGTATGATTTTCGGGTTAATCGGACGATGCTGTGAGATAGTTCGGGAATCCGGACGGTTTAGGGTTTAAGATTAAAATATTAATAAATTCCCGAAAAATTAGGGAAATTAGGGTTAGTATCCTTGATGTAATTGTGACCCTATTTGGTGCATATTGACAGGACGGGAGACGCCTGAGACGGTCGAGGAGCGCACGGAGCGCGATTGACTCGTTCTGATTCGTGAGTGGACTCTTTCTTTCTTTCGAGCATGCCTAACTGTTTTTATTGATGTTTTATGATATTAAATGTGTTTTTATGCTCCTTAATGATGATTATATGTGGTTGATGTGTTTGCACATTTTTCGAGACATTTTCGGGATGTTGCACGTTTTTCGAGAAAAAGTTGGATTTCGGATTTTGATGCCATATTTAGGGATTTCAATCTATAATTGTTTTCTGATGATGATGAATGGATTATGAAACATAATTTGTGATTAAATGTGGATTTTGGTTTAAAAGTAGATTTTCGGATTTGGGTTCGGAATGACGGTTCTGAATGCCGGATGGGCTTCGAACCGGGGATTTCGAATTCGAGTTTGGTTATGGATTTAGAAATGGGTTTACATTGAATTTGGATTGGATTTGATGGATCTGGATATTGGGTTTAAAGACACGGATTCTGATTAACGGGGGACGGGCCCGGATTGAGTTTAAAGACTTGGGAGTTTAAAGACTCAGACATTTATGATATTACCCTCGTAGGCCTATTGAGTTTAAAGACTCGGGAGTTTAAAGACTCGGAATTACATATTGAGGCCTGGTTGAGTTTAAAGACTCGCATAGACCCAGCAGGTTTGATCGTAAAATGATGACTTGATATTCACGATTTATGATGCGGTTTTATGATGCTATGGTATGATTTTTATACCCGTTTTATAGTGTTTCTGTTTCTTATGATGTTTTATGGTGTGGTTTTTCTGATACGTAGTTGGGCATGCATGTTTTCAAAACGGAGGGAACAAATGTTATTATTGTTTTTCCTTAACTTTGATATGATGATAAACTGTTTTTGAAACTTTTATTTTCTTTAGTCCACTCACATTTTTGGTTTTAAATTTTCCCTCCAGGTCGTGATGATAGCGTCGGGGTGAACGTTGAGGCAGGAATCGAGGCATAGAGCTTACGACGTTCTTCCGTTGCGAGACTAGCATAGTAGGATTTTGTGCCCATTTTGTAGGACTATGCTCTGACTTACAGTTGTATATATTTACTCCTTCGTCTGATAATTATGCTTATAGTAGATTTGAGGTTATTTTGGAACTTTGGGTGTGATTGTCAGACGGGAGCAGGGTTCGTCCCGGGTATCGAGGCGATATTTGGGACGGGTCCTGACACATCTCACTATCCAAGGCTGACACCTCGCGATCTAACATACCCTCACAACTCTTCGAAATAAAAGAATGGGTAGCCCCAGCATCCATTAACACCCGTACATCAAGATTTGAGATATGAAGAGTACCTGTAACCACGCATGGGGCTGACCTCACTTGCTGCTGAGTCACTGCAAAAACACGAGCCCTGGGCCCCGCAGTCTGTCCGTGCCCACGCGCGCCACGCTCAGCACCCTGTCCTCGGCCTCCGGCAATGTTGGAAGCCGAACTCTGTGCAACACTAGCACCTTTAGCCTCGTTGTTCCTTGACAGCAAAGGAAAATCTCGGGCATAGTGGCCTGCTCCTCCACAAGCAAACCAATTAACTGTCCTCGGTCCATCCCAAGACCCTCCTGATGCACCACTCCAAGACTGATGATGTCCAGAACTAAATCTCGATCCGCCCCTCTGAGAGCCCCCATGTCGACCTGACCAGCCACGACCACGTAAAGATGATGGTGCTCCTCGGTAACCTCCCCCCTTAGAGATCTTCGGGCCGGTTGGTCCCGGATGTGGACGATCCCGGCGCTGCCCCTCGCCTGATGATTGTCGCGCCTGGTGTGCCGCCAGACTGACCTCGACACGAACTGCAACGTCGACCATGTCCCTCAGAGTTGCATAGCTGGTAGCCGTCACACTTGCACGTAACTCTCCTCGGAGTCCCAGCTCAAATCTTTGACATTTTTCCTCCTCAGTACTAACAAAAGCTGCGGCAAAACGGGAAAGCTTCCCATAAGTCTGCTCGTACTCTGCCACGAACATATCTCCCTGTTCCAGCCGCAGGAACTCTGCCTCTAGCGCATTCCATCTCTCTCGATTTCCTCATCAGTTCGTGCTTGAGGAATTCTCCTTGGAGGCATAACCCGCTGTTAAGAGGCATAGATTAGATAACAACATCTTTTGAACTAAGTACTGACCACTAGTCTAGCATGCTGACCATAACCTAGTGCTCTGATACCAAGTTGACAGGACCCGCCCTGATCCCCCTGGGACCACCCGGGGATGTGCCCTGCTCCCGTCTGACACCCGACCTCAAAATACCAAAATTACCCTTAGGAATTCAAATGCATAAAGAAAAATCCAAATTTAAGTCATACATAGCACGCCACACAAAATATCCGAATACAAATAGTGTCAGACAAGGGATAGTTTCCGAATACAGTTTATTGAGCACGACTCTAGACATTCTACGTGCCAACCTACCCAGCAGTAGGGTTCAGGTGCGCAACGTAAACCTATGCCTCTTCCTCGGGATCCTCCTCCTCTTCCTCCTCAATAGCACGACCTGGAGGGGTAGTAAAACAACAACGGTGAGTGGGCCGAAACTCAAGGTTTACAAAACAGTTTACCATATCGAAAACATATAGATTTTCCCCTCCGTTTTCCGAAAAGCATGCATCAGTATCAAAAGCCACAAAATCATAAATTATAAGCAGAATAATATCAACATAATATAATCTCAGTCACTGCACTATACATCCCAACCCGGACATCCCAGATGTCCGACGTCCCAGACGCCCAATAAGGTAACAGTCCCAAGGCTACGCGTGCCACCCGGGGTCTCAATCCCGAGTCAAAATCCCGAACCCAGTCCGAGTATGGCATTCTAGATGCCTGACGTCCCAAACGTCCAATAGTCGCAATCCTGCTCCTGAGTCACTCTACGGTCCGGTCCCTCCGTAGAATGACTCCTCACAGGAAATACGCTGTGACCACTCCGGGGTACCTACATCCGGAGGAGACAGTATCCTAGGGTAGATCTATACAGTGCAATACCAAAGATTAATATCGAAATCCATTATACATATACATGACTCAAAACCGTGCATAAACAACCAGACGGGTCTTATGCCCAAACATCGTAATACGAGCCATAAATCATACTCAGGATAGATAGATACTTTTGCTTGAATCACATATAGATATAATAGAAAGTAAAATAGTTATGCATGCCGAGGTTTAGTGAAATCAAAGGCCCACTCACAGTACAATCCCGCTGCAATCCCGAGCGTAAAACCCCGTCCAAGTGCTAAAGTACGATTCCTGTCACGTCCAAAGCATACGTAAAGGTCACTTTAAGTCCCTACAAAAAACGTAAGAAACCCTAGACTGAAACCGTCCCGGGAAAGCCGTCCAAACACGTTTCCCAAGGCTTCAAACCCTAATTTGACCAACCTAACGATCTCCGATCGACACGAAACCACTGCCATTGGATTCGTATCGTCGAAACCTTGAAAATGACACTGGTCCCACACAAAATACTGTTCACACGCGGCCCCACACGCTGGTCAACTCTCTGGTCAACTGTGCTACAGTAATGCTGACATCAGCATGACGTCATCACTGACAGTGTCAGAGGACACGTGTCAGCAGTCCATTGGTCCCCGGTCTGACTGTTTTCTGACATGATGATGTCATCATGATGTCACTGCTAACGTCAGCATGATGACGTCATCAGCTACAGTACCGGGTCACTGTAGATCCACGGTTCAACCCGATCAGTTCTCATCAACCCGACCACCATTTCTGGTGGGATTGGTTCCTATGAACTCGTCACAACATGCTCTACGGTTCTGTGAAATAAAAATGAGACTTAAGGTTGAAGAAACCACCTGAAAATCGACGGGAAAACCGGCTGCCGGCTCTGGTCGTCTTCTCCCTCTCTGCCGGCTCTGTTCGGGTTCCTTCTCGGGTCTGGGGGGTTTCTGGGTTGCGCCGCTGTCCGTGGTGGTGGTGGTGGTCGCCTGAAGGTGGCTGGGGGCTGTCTAGAGGTTGCTTGGACGTGGAGTGAGGCTGTGAAGTGCTGGTGTGTCTGTGCAGAGAGGGAGAGTGTTTACACGGTTTGAAGGAAATGAAAAATGTGAAGGTGAAAATCTGAGGGTTTTAAACAGAATAGGCAGACGAGATCAAAGGCTGAGATTGAGTTTGAGTATAGGATGAAGGGTGAGGATTTGAGGAGGGAAAAATGATTAATTAATCTAATGGCCAACAAGGATCCTTGTTTTAGGGAGTGTAGGGGATGAGTGACACGTGTCACTCATCCAAGGGTCCAGATTGAATTGATTAAAGTGATCAGATTCTATTAATTTAATATTATTTTAATCCGGTTCTCGGTTAGTTCGGTTAATCGCGTTTACGTCCGTGACCATAACTTTTTCGTCGTACGTCCGATTTTGGCGTGCCGCCTGTCTACGGATTCGTATTGACGCGACCTACGTAACGGTCCTTGGTCCTCGTCCGTTGGACTTCCCGGGTCAAAAGTCAACATTTGGCCCCTCTTTGACCAAATTACCAAAATACCCCTCGACTTCCGAACGTCACAACTTCTTCCTCGAACGTCGGAATTGAACGTGCCACCTGCCTATAAACTCGTGACGTCCTAAACTACGTCACGGTCATGGGTCAAAGTCCTAAATATTTCCCGGGGTAAAAGTCAACTTTTCCCCCCTCAGGGGTAAAAGGGTCATTTTGCAATAAAATAATAATTACGAAAGTTCGGGTCGTTACACCCGACTCGACCGAAAAGCACTCCTCCGACCCCCATTTTCCTTCCCTATTCTTTCTAAACGATCGTCTGATCCCCAAAAATAGTTCTACAAACCTAGAAATGTAAGGAAATTTCTCGAACTTACCTTTTAAACGATGAACAATGTCCGTAGTTTTCCTCTGTCGTTTCCAGCCATCTCAAACCACCATTGCCCTCGAAATTGAGTCCCATGGGCTCGTCTCAACCCCTAGAACATCATCTAATCCATCAAATTGACTAACAAACAACCTAACTAAAAATCCATTTTCAAACTAGAATTAGCTCACCTGTGGGTTTCTAGCCACCGTCCACGTCGTTGCCACCACTGTGCTCGTCTCAACCTCCTCTCTCATTTTTCTTCACAGACCAGACGTAGTGGATGAGGATTAAAGGGTGTTTGGATGGGTTTGGGTAGTGTGGTGTTTGTGTGTTCTTCGGGTAATAGAGAACAAAGAGAGAGTTATTTTTGAACCCAAAACTAATCCAAAGCTATGGGAAAATGGGCCAATCAAATGAGTGACACTTGTCACTCATCAATTGGCCCTTCTAGAAATTTGAACCAATCCATACAAGCCACTTGTCCAATTTCTCGGTATGCGTGAATAGTTTTGATTTCCTTTCCTGAAACATAATTTCCTCGTACGAAATCCGATTTCGACGTGTTACGTGTCTAAGGAATTGTATCGACCCAATCTACATAACGGTCCTCGGTCCTCGTGCATTTGACCTCTCGAGTCAATAGTCAACTTTTTGCCCATTTCCAAGGAAAAAATTGTCATTTTGCACCGTTCGTCCGAAAATTCTCAACTAATCCTCGATTAGTCACGATAATCCTCACATAGTCCTTAATAAATCTAGTAAATTTAGGACGGGTTGTTACATTTTTCCCTTTACTCCCCCACCAAAAATCAGCCATAATACAAGTGATGTCCCTACAAACAACAACAGGGAGTATGAAACAAGACATAGAATAAATGGGCATGGCCATAGTGATAGACTTTATGTAACGACCCGTCCCAAATATCAGGATTAAATATTAATTAACTATGGTTTAGAATGAATAATCGGGGATTAGTTGAGCGAAATCGGACGGATGGTGTAAAATGACCGTTTTGCCCCTAGGCATGGGCAAAATATTGACTTTTAATTCGGGCGGTCAAATAGATGTTGACCAATGGATGTGACGTGGTTCGAGACGTCACTAGTTCATAGACAGGCGGCACATCCGATTCTGACATTTGAGGAAGACGTTATGAAGTTCGGAAGTCGAGGGGTACTTTGGTCATTTGGTTGAAAAGTGGGAAAAATGTTGACTTTTGAACCGGGAGGTCCGATGGTCGAGAGTCGAGGACCGTTACGTAGATCGAGTCGATACGAATTCATAGACATGCAGCACGTTGAAATCGGATATCCAAGGGGAAAGTTATGGTCACGGGAGTGAAATCGGTTAAACTTACATCCTGGGGATTCAATTGAAATAATAATAAAATATTGAAGTTTGATCAATGATTATGGACCCTTGGATGAGTGAAAAGTGTCACTCATCCCATGTTTTGAGACCCCTAAATTATGGATCATGTTTCCCATTAATCCATGAATAATTGTGTAAAAAGGGGTGATGAGTTTGCACGGTTTTAGGTAGCTTGTGAGGAACAAGTATGAGGGAGGTGTGTGTGTGTAAGTGAATCGTGAGAAAAAATCTCTGCAAACCCCCTTGATCTCCATTTCTTTGCCTGTAACCTGTGAAGGAAACTGAGAGAAGAGTTTGAGATGATCGTGGTGGTGTGATCACGGTGGACCGTCGTGGACTGTGGCCATGAAACCGGGGAAAAAAAAAGTACTTGAAACTATGAGGAATCAACCTAGTCTAGCTTCTCAAAGCCTCATCCTTTGCTCGATCTTTGGGAATGAAAAAGAAAGAGGAAGTGGAGACGATGAGCGTGATGTTCACGGCGGTGCAACGACGGCAACGGGAAACAGTTGCTCGAAACTCTGTTTTCGACTTGAAATTTGAAAACCGTGAATTTTTGGCCGTGATGCTTCAAATGGAGATTGGTTTGAGCTTTCTGGGATTTTCTCGATCAGGATCACATCAAGAACTAAGAGAAATGGTGTCTGTTTGGCTTAGAACAGACATGGCGAAAGTGAAGAATTTCGAGGATTGAGTTGTGGTTTTGGAAGGATTCAACGGTGAAATTGAGATTGAAAACGAGTTTATAAGAGTCCTACAAAGCTTTTGGATGGATCAATTGATGAAAAACGAGTGGAATTGATGAACTTCGAGAATGAACAGTGCACAAATATCCTTCGAATGTTCATCTTCGAATCGGTTGGATTAAGGTAAGGAATTGTGTAATTGAACATACAGACCCCTAATTAACATTAAAACGATGATGTTAGATAAATCAATTGAAATAATTGATGCATAATTGACAGGGATTGAGTCGGGTCGTCTCGCAGGTTGTAGAACCCGAATTGCAGGAAATCGGGCTGGGACGACGATACTGTAGCAGACGCGTGCTGGTCACGCGCAGCCACTCACGGCGGCGCGTGGGGGCGTGTGGAGCCTTGTTTCAAGGTGAGGTCAACTTGACTTTAAATCCTCTCAGTGTAACGAATATTTTGGCACTGGTTTAGAGGAAATCGGATATCGTTTCGATAGAGTTCTATGTAACCGATGTTTTGATTTACGTGTTAAAGAAGTATTTAAATCCCAGAAAAATTGGGGAATATTATATGAGATATATTGAAGTATTAGTGACTCTCGATAATAATTTTGGACAGGAATTGTGATTCCTAGAATTTACGGAAAACCGTGCAGTTCGGAAACGGACCGTTTGGACGGTGTCTGTGAGTGGACTTAGTTTTCTAAATTGTGATGCATGCATAACTATTTTATATGTTTTACATACGTGATTTCTATGACGATGATTGTGGCACTAGTGGATTATATGATTTCACGTATTTCGAGGTAAATCCGTGTTTACACGTATTTCGAGGTTTACGAGTTTATGTTATTGCTATGTGGTTGTGAGTTTAATAATGGTTCTATGGCAAGGTTTTGGTTTTGGAAAGATGAACTCGAGCATGAGACCCATTTGAATTATGTGATCGGGCCAGGGGCCCAGTTGGTTTACGAGATCGGGCTGAGACCATTTTGAGTTATGTGATCGGGCCGGGGGCCTAGTGGTTTACAAAATTGGGCATGAGGCCCAGTTGAGTTTTATAAATGTGATTTCGGGTCTGGGACCCTATGTTTCATAAACGTGATTTCGGGTCGGGGACTCTAAATGGTTTTATGATATTTTATGGAGATTTCGGGCAGGGCCCATTGAGATGTTATGAAATGACTTTGTAAAAACTGTTTTCCATATACGATCTTGATACGAGAATATGTGATGGTCTCCTCCAAGTGTCTAGGACACTGGGGAAGTCACAGTGCATTGCCTACGAGGGGTCATTATACGGAGCTACCAGACCGTATAGTGGCTCAGGAGCAGGAATGCTATGATTAGACGTCTGGGACGTTAGACATCTGGGATGTTAGAGATATTGACCCGAAGAGACCACGGGTAGCACGCGTTGCTTATTATCGTGAGATATGATGTCTGGGACGTCAAGCGTCTGGGACGCTAGACATCTGGGATGTCGAGTATGGTTATGTGGTAAATCTTGTCGGAATCATGAAATGGTATTTCTGTCTTTGTGGATTTGTGGTTATGGATTTGGGTAATGACCCACTTGGTTTTGGATTTACGGATTTTGATATTCTATAGTTTTGGGACGAGTTCCCACACTTGATTTTGAGTTATGGTTTTGGGCTACGGCCCTAATGATTTATTTGAGTAAATGTTTTGATTACTAATTTTCGATCCATACATACTTTTTAGTGAAGGGTATAAATGTTATTATGAAATGTGTTTTTATGAACTTATTGATTTTCGTCCACTCACAGTTTTTAATGGTTTTAATGGCCTTCAGGTTGATCACAGATGCGGGCAGTAGCAGAAACCGAAACGTCGCACTCCTCGACCGATCTTGGCGCGCTCTAGGAGCCCCGTATGGGCTGAGGTACGTATTATCCCTTGTCTGACACTTCGTGTTAGGTAGGAGCATGACGCATCCCACGTTAATCTCGGGGGGATTGGGATGGGTCGTGTCACTTTAGGATAAATTCCTTACCAACAGGAGAGAGAAATTGTGTAGCCCACCCTTGGATTCGACTCTCAATTCTCATTCTAGTTTTCTCAAACACCTTTTTTTCGATGAACCAAAGTCTACCGTAAGGCCCAAGTATTTACCAAAATCCTTAGTACACTGAATATCAAGGACGCTGGAAAGCTCAGCTTTATTCATAGCAGTGACATCTCGACTAAAGAGAATAGAGTTTTTATCAAAATTAACGAGTTGACCAGATTCCTCAGCATAGGCACTTAGGATTGCCTTAACACAAGAAGCTTCCTCGCTAGTAACTTTGCACATAAAAATCGAGTCATTCGCAAACAAAAGGTGAGTAAGATTTATACCATTAGGCACAAGCCTAATTCCATGAAGTAAGCCCTCCATCTCACAGCCAGGGTCGAAAGGCCCTCAGCATACATCACAAATAATTAGGGGGATAAAAGATCACCTTGTCTAATATCACGAGAAGGTTGAATAAATCCATATGGCACACCATTAACCATGGCACTATAGGTGGCAAAGGTGACACAACCCATAACCCACGGAATAAAAAGCTATGCAAATCCTAAACGAATCATAACATCCTTAAGGAAGCCCCACTCCACCTGGTCATAAGTTTTTGCCATGTCTAATTTAAGTACCATTTCTCCCCTCTCCATACATGTCTTCTATTTTAGAGTATGCAAAACTTTGTGGATCACTAGGATATTATCAGGATCTTATCATAACATCCTTTTCCCCCTGTTTGATACCATGTTTTAACCTGCAAGCACCACTTATGTTCTCCAACCTAGTTCATAAAGGACTTAATAAAAATGAAATTTTACAGAAGAATAATAATGATATACTAAAAATGCTCCTGATTAGGAAATACAAAGAAAGGAAAATGATTACTGGAAAAAAAAATAGACATACTGAGAACCACTACAAGCATGTTATCAAGGAAGATCATTTCAAGATCCTAGATCTTGCTTAGTTTAGTAGGAAAAACTGAATTTAATTGTATAACTTATTAGATTCAAATATTTTACAAAAATTAAAGAAGTAGATGTATAAAGATATTCAAAATGTAAAAGTGATTTTTTTTTTAATTATAAGAGAATTAAGGAAATTTATACACATCTCAATAAGTAAAACCCAAAATTTGAGAATTATATAAAATTTTCCACGGATGAAGTCGCGACCATTAAAGAAAATCATATCATAATCAAGTTGTCAAATACATTCGTAGAGGTGCTAATTGAAAGATTTACTATGTTCGCAAGTCTAAATTTTGCAATTCCTCATTCCTTGTTTACATTCTTATATGTCACTGCTATAATATATATGTAAGATGATCAATTTCTAATCGAATGTCCTAAATTTCAAATCCATAAATTTGTGTAAGGTTATAAGCTTTCACAAGAATACCCTTCACCAGAGGTACCGTCAATAAGTACGAAATATTATCAAATGATACTTTCATAGCGCATCTACTTTACGCGTAAAAGATTATAAACATAAATATTAAACTTTGAAAATTATTGTAAAGAACTATTTAAACTTTGCATGCCAAGCTTTCTAACGATGATGGCCAGACATTGCTAATGCCACCCACGATGATTCAAATATTCCTAGCACCTAGAAGATAATGTAAGAAATTGAAGTTCGACTCCAAAATTAATTGGTAATTATGAGAGGAATAGTGCAAGATCATATAAGGCACAAATTGTAATTGTGTTTTTCAAATTCAGTTTATCACGTGACGATTTGAAGTTGAAGTTCCAACCTAAAACCAATTGGGGGAGTAACACAAGATCATATAATGCACACATTGTAGTTGTGTTTTTCAAGTTTAGCGACGATTTGAATTACATGTGACACGTGTGACAATTAAGCCTATCACGTGTACACTACGTCATATAATATGTGATAACCCCGCTCTAATATCATGTAAGAAGTTGAGGTTACACCTCAAAACTAATTGGCAATGGGAAGAGTAACCCAAAATCATATAAGACATAAATTGTAATTATACTTATTCGATTTGAGACATTTTCCTCACATCTAAACAAATAAAACTGAAACTCCAATCCATTCGGTTTGTTTGGATTTCGGATCAAAATATATCTTCATGATCATACCACTTGGATTGACAAGACTCACAACAAAATCATGTGTATTTTTTCCCCTTTTTGAAAAGAAAAGGATATGCAATAATGAGCTTAGAACATGTGAAGCATGATACATATTCTCAAACACGAGAATCATGATCGGAGGGACAAGGGTAAAGTGGTAAACCGGTCGGTCTGATCTATTCTCAATTTTTTTTTCCTCCGACCTATTCTCAATTTCAACTGATGTGCAAGATTGACATTGATTTAACAAATAGAAAGTAATAGAAGAAAATTCCAAAAAAAAAAAACTGATGAACTTTAATTAAAAGTACTTCATTTATTAACTATTAAACGCTCTAAAATTATATAATAAATACATTTTTATAAAATTATATAATAAATACATTTTTATAAATAAAAGTACTATTTCTAGATAAAAATACTATTTATTAAAAATACTACTTAGAAATGCTTTACAACATTTAAAAAAGGCACAACTAAATATGCACAAAAAAGCTCATAAGTTACGAGCCATTGTTAGGAATGGTATATATGTCTCTTATTTATGCAAAACTCCTCTCTATTTTCTTTAAGAACAAATTATACTTTAACATACTATATTTTACACCAAATTCCAAACGTATATTTAATTTTTTTAAAAATTTCTATTCAAATTTATATTACAGAATGTATATAAGGAAGAACTAGTGGGATATGAATGTCTAGATCTTATGAAAAAAAAAATTGTCTAGATCGCCATGTATTTAATTGTAAGAGAAAATAAAAAGTATTTAGTTTAGAAAATTTTGATTTTTTTTTAGAGTTTCTGGAAAATGTACGAATGTTTATGAATTTTTCATAACAAGTAAATAATCTTTAGTTTGATGAAGTATGTGCCTCTTAAAAAAAGGGTTTTTGCTTTTTTGCGACACTGTTCATCAATTAATTTGCCACCAAAGACGTTATTACATTTTTTATGACGAATGTTGAATCAAAATTCCTTCGTATTTGCAAAAGTGTCATTGATCTCTATAAATAGTAAACAGTAACCTATCGTTCACTCTGATTGAGGTCTTAGGGGGTTATTCGACCAAGAACGTTCCAGTGCTTAATTTAATCTTGAGAGAGAAATCACAAGAGTTTAAGTAGCGTTGAATCGAATTACCTTGAAAGTGAAGTGATCATCTCTATTTATAGAGAATCCTTGGGAGCCGCAGAGCGTTCTGATTAGTCAATTGATTTTGTAATTAATAAATAACATATAATTAATTAAATATATTATTTAATAATGATAATAATTGCTCATTATGATGATAATTATAAAAATTTAATATTAAATTAATTGCCCATTATTAAGAATAATGACAATTAATTATCGGGAAAAAATGTTAATATTATTGAAGTTTTAACCCGATTAAATAATATATTTAGCTGAAAATATATTATCTAATGTGTAGGTGTTTATGAGTCGTTAATGTCATTACTAGGGGCAATTTGAACATTTTAGGAATTATGGGTCACGTGGCAGCTTCACAAATTTCGGGTGATTTTGGGTTCTACAAATACCCCCAAATCGTTTAGGAATTCATGGAATCTCGAGGGACGTAAATTTTTTTATTGTCCCCATAAATCATTTTGGAGTAGGACTCCATCTGCTCTTGTATTATTCTTGTTGAGGATGAAATCTATTGAGCTCGGAATGTTACATCATAATGATTTGAGTAAGCATTGGGCTTGAGCTTGTGTGATGGGAGTTAGTGTGTCACCCATATGTAATTAATCCTTTTTTAATGATTTTTAATTTTTACTTAATGGAATTTGTAACTTCCATTTCCTAAAAATTAAAGCCCCTCATTACTTTGACATTGTGAGGAATAAATGTAATAATTTTAATAGTTAATTTCTCCCATTATTATTTTGGGTTAAATTAACTATTTAAGGGAATAGTTGATGATGAAGAAAGACAACATCATTTCTTTTCATTGCTTTGTTGTTGTAGTTGAGAGAGGTAGAAATTTTCTCCCTTTTATCTTCCTTCCGCTTGGGCATTGATGGAAAGGTGAGGCAGATAAATTTTTATTCTCTTCTCTGATCGTTATTGTGGAGGCTTAAACGTCTAGAGCTTTGGAAGTAAAGGTGAAATTTTTGTTGTGTTTGTTGATAATGAAATTGCAGATGGCGTGATAGGGCAGGATCGACGTTGGCACCGTCAGGAACAAAGTTAGAGATGGTGATTAATCCTATTTCACAAGGATGAGGTGCGTTGATTGACAAGGAAGTCAACAGCTACGCAATGACTTTGAAACGTGGCAGGCCGCTATTAGAGGATTTTGGAGCTTCTGGAGAACGCACAGAAGATGGTCAGATTGATGATTGCGAGAAGGGCATGAGCGCCAATTTTCTGACAGCAGGTAGTGGCAAAGGAGACGAGTGCGCTAATTTTCAGAATTGTTGGCTATGCAATCCAAATTCGCCATGCGTGAAGCCGAGATTGGCCCACGCCTTAACGTTTTTGCATGCCAAGCTGATTACGTTTTTTTGGTCATTTATGGTATTCTATGTGACATGATCTATCCCAAAATTACTTTGATAACTGCGCATGACCCTGCTTCCGTCTGACAAGTCAACCGAAATTCCGAAAACACCCTCAGCACTTGTCAGAGTAAATCACATATCAACATAAGCACGAGTCTTTAAACTCCGAGTCTTCAAACTTAACAATGGATATATATATATATATATATATATATATATATATATCAGACAACGACTCTTTAAAATCTGAGTCTTTAAACTCAATATCAAATTAGGCTTCCCGGGTCGACAAGTCTTTAAACTCACAAATCCTTAAACTCAATATCATATCAGGCCTCACTGGTCAACGAGTTTTTAAACTCAAATATATATATATATATATATATATATATATATCTAGACTCCTCGGACATCCAAAACTATATCGAGACAGTATTTGATCGATTTGAAACCTGCGCCAAAATGTTCGTTACATCGATTACAATAAAAGTCATGTTGACCGTTCCTCGAAATTACCACCTATGCACCCCCATGTGCCCCCAAATGGGATGTGTGTTAAACTCACGCGCCTGCTACAGTGACATCTATAGTGTCACCTTCTTCGTCCATTTTTCTGCAAACGGATCCTTCGACCCACGACCTGACCCGATCCAAAAATCACCAATTCTGCATCAATTCTCATGTTTTAAGCACCCAATTGCATTTTAGCAATTCTGATTAAAGATCTATGACCTCAAATTCATGAGTTCTTACGTCCAAATTGATGACCCAAACTTGAATTTCAGCCAAGGTTTCAAGTATTCATTCCAAGCCGTACTGCGACTAGTTCTTTACATCAAACACTCAATCCTACTCGTCAAGGACCAAAGATCACAGTTCTAAGCTCAATTTCACGAATTAAACGTCCAAAATCAAAATTTGATTTCAAAAATTGATAAAGGTTTCAGGTATCAGTTATGTGTTTCGGGCTTGTTTTTTTCCTCTTCTATTCCTCATCTTTTCTTCTTTCATTCATATTCTTTGAATTCCCTTCTATGTTAGTTCTCAATTCCCAGGTGATGAGATGAAGTCTAGTTCTTTTGGTTTGTTTTGGGTTTTCAGGTGCCAACTCTATTACCCATCCACGGACACACACATACACTTGATAGCACACACACGTGGTGCCACTAATCCCAGCCAAATCATGATATGTTTTACCAGTCCATAAAACTTGTGGTGAGTCATCAAAGTAAGTAAAAATATCAAATTTCCCTTTTAAACACAAATTACCAAAATTCTCATGGGCTTTCTAGATCCGTAACTAACTCATATGAACTCCGATTTTGACGTTTTGCCTGTCTATGAACTCAGTGCTTCGAGACCTACTCAACGGTTCCTCCAAAAATGAACAAAAAATATTACAAATAAAAAGTCAACTTTGACCACAACATTTACAGGGGCAAAAACGTCATTTTCATTTCAAATTCTCGAAATTACCTTCTTTGAATTTCCGGGTCGTCACACCTTACCATTGCAATATAAGTATATATATATATATGATAGAAAATATATTTTAGAAATTAATAATAATTTCTTTGTCATTTTTATTTTTTCAATGATTTCGGGGGCTACAGGAGACCGATCATGGTAGTTCAAGTGCTGACGTGCTCTATTTTCAGAGACAATCATTTCAAGATGTATGAAGGCATACTTTTAGTGAAGTGTCTAAGAGCTCACTTTGTGGGAGATTCCAGTTGGTAGATATGGAGGCTGGTGCCAGTGTGTTTTTTAAACAAACGAGGTGGTTGGCTGGTGCGGAGAACACTCAACGACTAACATCAGTATTACGAGGGAGCTAATGTCAGTGTGATTTGCACTCTTCTGCCATGGCACCTGGGTTTTCTTGTCAAGCGTGGTAGATGGTTGGTGTATAGAACACTCTGTGACTCACATCTGTATTGTGAGGGAGCTAATGTCAGCGTGGTTTGCACTCTCCTGCCATGGAGGCTGGCGCTTGGTTTTCCTTATCAAGCATAGTGGTTGGTTGGTGCAGTAAACACTCTGCGACTAACATCAGTATTGTGAGGGAGCTGATGTTAGCGTGATTTGCACTCTCCTGCCATAAAGGCTGGCGCCTGGGTGTCCTTGGTAAGTGCACTGGTTGGTTGGTATGGAGAACACTCTACAACTAACATCAATATTGCAGGGGAGCTGATTTCAGAGTGGTTTGCACTCCCCTACCATGTGTGAGTGGATTTATGGATATTTTCAGTATAGATGAGCTCTAACTATGTGCATGCCACTTGGCGTGCTTGGAGGATTCACACATTGGAGAGTAAGGCTAGTGAGCTGGAGACGAGCTATACAGAGAAGAAGTTTCTCGAAAGAACTGAGAATAAGTCAAGTCTTGAAATGATTTCCAAGTCTGTCTGGGGGCGTTATATCTGGTTTCAGCCCAGCATGGTCATCCAGCAAGCACAAATGTTTCGTCAATCGTTTTGATCACTTGATCAAACTCCTGAATGTGGAAATCCAATATGGGTGGAAATCCAATAACTGAGACATGAACAATAACGCGATCATGTAGCTAGAACATATTTTTCATTAATTGAGACATGAGCAATTTTTGCTATCTTATGCCTCCATAACTTTTCTCCGAAAGGAAAATGAAGAGCTAAAGTTGAGTATTATGAGTTACAATTAGTCCCTTCTCAAGAGCTAGAGCTGGAGCTGAAGCCAGAGGTTGAGGTCTGGAATGGTGGACGTCTTTCCCCTACTTTCAGCTTAAAAATGGACTTGTCCCAAAGGATGATAGGCATTGACGCCTTGTCCCCAGAATTCCCATAGATTAGTTACCTTTTTGTTGATGATTGTATTTTCATTCTAGTATTGAATACTTGGTTTGAGTAATCGAAATGTGACTTGCCAGCCGTTTTCCGAATAATGAAATGAAAATTATGTTCATGAGAAATTTTGAATCCATGTGCGTAGTTTCTTCTAATTTTTTTTTAATTAACTTCCACACTTGTAGGTTTGTCAAATGCTCTCATTACATCCATGAGCATCCACTGGGAGCTTTTTAACTCTAATTTGCCTAGAGTGATTCCCAGAATGAGACCTGGACTACTTCTCGGATGAAGACATAGATTTCTTCCTAGAGGAAGGTTTGAAGTGCTTCCAGGAGGAAGACTTGAAGTGATTCCAAGAGGATAGCTTGAAGTACTTGTAGGACGGAGACTTTGATGCTTCGTAAGGCAAAGGCTGAGGACTTTGATGCTTCACAAGGCGGACTGAGATGCTTTGCATGGAGAAAGCTTGGGTGTTTCGTGTAACGACCCGTCCCGAGAGTCGGGATTAGTAAATTATTTAGTGACGGATTAGTGAGCTTAATCGGTGGTTAGTTGGTTACTGTTGGACTTTAGGTGCAGAATGACGGTTTTGCCCCTAGAACGGGCAAAAATGTTGACTTTTAGTTTGGGTGGTCAATTGGGCATTGGCCGATGACCGTGACGTAGATTAGGATGTCACGAGTCCGTAGACAGGTGGCACGTCCAATTTGGATAATCGGAGAAAAAGTTATGGTGTTCGGAAGGTTAAGGGCGTTACCGTAATTTTGGTTATATAGGGGAAAATGTTGACTTTTTGCTGGACTATTAGTTTTCACGTAGATCGAGGACCGTTAGATAGGTCTCGACGTCCTGAGTACAACGACAGGCGGCACGCTGTCATCGGACATCAGATGGTTAAGTTATGGGTCTAGGAAGTTGAAGGGCAAATTGGTAATTTTGGACTTAGAGGCATTTTGGTCTTTTCACACTTGGGCCAATCAGATAAGACCATCTGGTATTGTGTGATTGGATATTTTCTTTCTGTCCAGGGAGAGTTGGACACGTGGGAGACTTCCTAGAGGGTTCTAGGCAGTTTGGATAGACATGGCAATAAAATGCTTGATTTTAAACCATGCAATTGTTTGAAGAACAGAAACAGGGAGAGGGAAAACCGTGAGGTTTTGCTGATCGATTCTGTGTGTGTGGGAAGCCTTGTGAACTGGTGAGAGTGACAGAGAGAAAGGAGAAGCTGGGGAGTGGGTTGTGAGTGGAAATCGTGCAAGGGACAACGGTGGGTGTGAGGTGTGAGTTTTCAGGGAAAACAGAGAGGGTCGAGGTGGTGGTGCAGCCACAAACAATCAATTTGATCCAACCAAGCTCGAAGGGAGGTTAAGACGGCTGAGGACCACGCTGTGGACGCAGAGGAGCACGGCGGCGAGTACGGCGGAGGTGAGAAAGACGGTAAGCCCCTGTTTCCCCCGTTTTTCCCGTTTTGTTTAATTCGAAAGTCCTGGCTTTTGGGGCTGAGTCGAGGGATTCTGTGAGTTTTGTGAGACTAAGTAGGTCCCTAGGAGTTGTTTAAACTCGAAGCCGTGTAGGGGGATTGCTTGGTTTGCCGTGAACCGAAATAGAGGTTTCGGGCAGTTTTGGTTCGAGCTTGAGGACGACGGGTTAGAGGCTGTAATGTCTAGATTTTAGGATTGGATGACAGGACCGCCCCCGAAAAGGGTTCGGTCCTGCTCCCGTCTGGAAAGACGACAGGAATCCCCAAGTTACCCTCAGTACGTGCCAGACCAAGGACAGCCACACGTGCTTACTCATGCCTCCGCCTCACGATCAGCCTCGATCAACGCGCCACAACCTGGAGGGTTAATAAAAAATAAGAGGTGTGAGTGGACAAAAATAAATCAGTTTATAAAACAATTACGGAAAGAGGTTTTTACCCTCCACGTAAAACCAATGCATGCATACAAAAATCTTTTCGCAATCCGTTACATTTTCAACTTAAGAAATCCGTAAACGAAAATCAAAAACATTTTCCTTTTCTTAACCTTCGGGTCTTAGCCCGCAATCATAAACAAAGGGCCTCAGCCAAAAACCATGAATCAAAATCAAGTACACAACACAATTCAAAACCATCAACCATATAACTGGGCCACTGCCCAACACATCCGAACATCATAAATTAACAATGAATCACCATCAACCAATTTGCTGGATATCAGGTGCGCCCGAGTCTTTAAACTCAAAACCATGCGCATAAACAGGCCTTCCCGGGATTTGAACGAGTCTTTAAACTCAAAACATAATCAATAGACCTCGGGGGTATCACAATAACTGAGTCTTTAAACTCACGAGTCTTTAAACTCATTAATCGCCCTCCTCCGTCATCAATTAACCGAGTCTTTAAACTCAAAACGTGCTCCAGCAATAGCACCGGGTCTTTAAACCCAAAACAGTTTCCAACGGGTCTTTAAACCCAAAACATTTGTCAATCACAACAACTCGGGATCCATCCCGAAATCACATTTTGTCGTAACAGGACTCATGGTCCGAATTTCCACATTCAAGTCCCCAAATCTTACTTCACAAAATATGATCAAATCATCATTAAACACGGGGCATGTAAAATCATACCAAATCACTTTATTAAATCGTCTTCCATTCGCGAATTCGAATTCGCAATAATGATTCCGTAAGCCGGCATCCGGAAGCATCATCCCGAACCCAAACCAAGAATCCGTTTCCAAACATCGAAAACTGAAATCTCGTTCATCAAAATTACTTTTATGCCCCGAGCATCCAGCCCGAAATCACCTTTTTCAAAATCCATTTTAATTCCTTGAAATCACTTCATTTCTCAAATCTCATTATCAAAACATCAAAACCACAATCTTAATCACCAAAATCACGGTCCAATCAAAACACACTCGAAATCTCATAAAACGTGCAAATTCGGGACATTCCCGAAAAATGTGTCAAAACCGTAAACCATACTCACAACCGCAATCAAAACATCTTAAAAACATGATATGCCCAAAGCATATAAAATCATTCGTTAATCCATCATCCAAAACACACGGGAAACCATAATCTCGAATTACGTGCAGTTTCGTGTGCATACCAAAAATACGTATAATACGGGAATCGAAATCAACACAAGTTATAATCATAATCATAGAAATCATGGAAATATTTATGCATGCATTAAATTTTGAAAGCAACGTCCAATCACACACCGTTCTTAATGCTCGGTTTCGCGCTGCACGTGTTTCCGTAATTTTCGCCAATATCTAGAAGTCTCAAATCCTGTCCGAAATCACACTTTAGTGTCACTAAGGTCTCAAATAATATCATACTAATTTTCCAAAAGTTTCCGGGAATTAATCGTTAATTAAAAAATGTAACCTAAACCTTCGGACCCTCGAAACAACATCGAAACGGTATCCGATAATTCTGAACCAACGCTAAAACGTTCGTTACAATGTGTAGGGCAAAAGTCATGTTGGACTTATCTCGAAATTCGAGCACACACACACCGTCACGCGCCGCCACAAGCGGCTGCGCGTGAAATCCATGCGCTTCTACAATGACAAGCATTGTTCACCTTCCTCACCCGATTTCACTGTAAAACGGGTATGCGACTGGACCCGTTCCAATTCCTGTCAAGCACAACCTAATTTCCTCAATTAATCCATCAAGTAGACTAGAAAGGGACTCAATTAAAGGTCTGTATCAATTAATTCACTCGACACGGCCTAAAACCAACTTAATTGAACTCGAGTCGTAATCGAAGTTCATCATCCCAGTTCATCATACCGCCACTGATTCCTTCAATTGATTAGATAGGAAGCATCGTAGACTCACCCTCAAGATGATTGTGAACTCAATTTCACAATAACTTACCTCCATGACCACGACTCCAAGCTCGATTTTTCCTCTCAGTCGCCAAGTCCGTACGAAGCCAAAACAGCAACAATTCACTTCCCTCTTGCACTGGATCGACTGGAAATGATCCCATAGGACTCAATGAAGCCTTAATTTTCCATGGGCTGGCCTACATTTTGAAATTGGATTCTCACTCCCTCAAGAACCCGTTTCGGATTTTGGACTCTCCTCTCACCATTTTCATCCCATTCATCTCTCTCTGAGTCTCAACACTCTGCTCTAACTCACCCGTGGCCTCAAATTCCACTCAACACTCACACACACACACTGAACACTCACCTGTACGATCCCTGTGCTTCGTCAAAAACCAACACGGCATTGTGTTCAGTGCTAAACAATCTCCTCCCAATGTCACTAACCGTTATAAACTATTCATTGTGACAGATTAAACAATTCCCTCAGCCCATGCTCTGTTTTCTGAAAGGAATCCACGACGCACACGGCTGTCCCAAAAAAAATGGCCAATTTACCATTTTGCCCTCACTTGAAAAATTACCAAAATGCCCCTCACGCGTCTAGACCCGTAATTTGGTCATCCGAACTCCGATCGACGCGTGCCGCCTGTCTACGGACTCAGGGCATGGAGACCTTCCTAACGGCCCTCGGTCCCCGGCCATCGGACCTCCCGGTCAAAAAGTCAACAATTTCCCCCTTTTTATTCAAATTACGAAAATGCCCTTGGCCTTCTGAACATCATTACTGTCACCTCGAACGTCGAAATCGAACGTGCCACCTGTCTATGAACTCGTGACGTCCCAAACTACGTCACGGTCATCAGTTAAAGTCCATTTAACTGTCCGAATATAAGTCAACGTTTTATCCACGACCAGGGGCAAAACGGTAATTTTGCATCGTTCGTCCGATTTCGCCCAACTAATCACCGATTAACCCTGCTAATCATGATTAGTTACTAATTTAATCCCGGAATTCGAGACGGGTCGTTACAATCTTCCCCCCTTTAAGAATTTCATCCTCGAAATTCCAACCGATCAAATCTCAACCGTTACTGCCTCCTTAAATTAGTTCCGTTCTCGAAAATTCCAATTATCCTTATTCCACATCTACCTCATGGAAACATTTCGACCTCGCAACACGTGTATACCCGTACACCAGCTAAACTCATCTATACTCAGAGGCCCCATCATAGTCTTACGTCGGACCAACCACACTCGACCACCCCGAGTGAAATTGATCACTAGACCCGTGTTAATAACGCTTGTTAAATTCAACATTTAGCTGACTCCTTCAGCTAGTTGGTTCCTTTCAAACATTAATATACCTTACGTCTGCTCCCCCTGTGAGTCACCAAATCTAACTTGTCAGTCCATGCCGACGCTACCAGCCAAACTTTCACCGCTTAAGCTTTTCCACCCTAGTAAAGCTCCATTCATCAGCCAATCGGTGTCGTCACCTCGTACCACCACTCACTCAATGTAGTGTAAGATCAACAACATGATCCCAGCTCGCTGGGCAACCCAACCCTGCGACATACAAGTTCAATGTCAATAACTTTCAACTCCCCTGGCGAACCCTGACGCTGGAAATGTCACGGCGTGGTAACGTCACGCAAGGCTACTAGTGGTTACACTAATCACCGACTCACTCAACCTGAGTCCCATGGTCACCCGACCGGTAACCCAACATCTACTCCCAAGTATGTCATCCAAAATGTACCAATCCAAGCACGCTCACCAAGGCGTGTACAGTCATGCCGAAGGAGCATCTAACCCCACTCACAACTACCGAGGCGTACCAACTCCGAATCTATCGGGTACTCACTCAACGGTTACCACGTCACATCCAATTGACTTCGAAAGGAAGCCAAGCCCATCACTCACGAGTCGAAACCTCGAGTCAAATATAAACATTCCAACTCGCTCGAGTACGGATTAACTTCGAAAGGAAGTTCCGTCCAACTATTCCCATATCTAAACATTTATGACAGAATGATAAGCTCTTCACCTGGCGATCACAATTCGAGTCTGTTACCACGTCACCCGACTGGTAACACCACAATTCTAGATCGTCACCACACCCAAGGCCCACAACATCATAATCCAGATCCACCTAGGATCCACCCATGCTCACAGCTAGCAATCCACCTGGAACCTGATCGTAGGGTCTTACACCCTCTAGAATTCTTGTCAACCACACAACACCCCTCAACTATTTTCACGTCCAATTATTCACTCAACAACGTAACACATCCACTCGGTGGATCCCCTCCATTTACCTCATATCGATCCCTGCCACTCCACCTAGGAGAGACCAAGGATGATCCAATACGATCTCATCAACATCCATCCTTTGTGAGTGCAACACAACTCACTGCTCCCACCGTACCAAATATCCAACATCGTCTGCCACCAAGTAGAAAATGGGTATCCCGTTTACCCATCTTCGAAAAATGCAACTCCTCCTGATGACCCCAAAACACAAATGGGTCCACCAGCCTACACACGCTCAACATAATGGTATCCACGATCAACGTCTGCCAGCGCAGAAGGTAAGAAGTCAACCCCGATGACTTCAGAATACCAATCACCAATGATTTCCTCCTCCTTTCCTATCCAGTAATTTCCTTGTACTTTCTGGGAATATAAGGAACGCATGGTCACACCAATCCCGGAGTTGACAATAACTCCCCGAATCCTCCAACTCTCATGACATAGGGAACGTCGTCCCAAGATTCCTCATGTCTCAAACATACCGTTTATCCACTAATCTCTAACCACCTCATCACTGTTGGGACTTATCCCAACACATCACCATCTCCGCTGGATTCCATCCAGCCCATGACTCCACCACTACTGAATTCGATATACCAAACGTACGTTCATCATGACAGAGTCACATCCCAACTCGTGGCTCAACGCAATCTCACTCACTGACACTAGTACCAACGTACAATCACCCACACTAGCATACAACATCCACACTAGCATACAACATCCACACTAGCACACAACATCCACACTAGCACACAGTGTGAAAAGTTGATAGCCCTGGATCTCCGCTCGTACCGAGCGACGATCCCGCATCATCACTCGTACCCCACAACCATGGGTACCACCATTCTGAGAATCCACATCAGGATAATGAACGTTCCTTGAACGCTCCCTGATTCTTAAATACTACCACAACACCAAGTACCCCCGACAATCAGCTATCTCCACAAGACCACCGTTCCACAAAACCAAGCCATAATTTCCTGACTCATTCAATACCTGACCATAAACCGGTCCTTGGCATCCTGGGTGCCAACGTTCCTCACTCAGCCTTCCTGGCTCCTCTCGAGCCTCGATACCTTACTATGACTCATCTCACGTTCCTAACCCTAAATCCTGACTCATTTTGAGTCCCATATCCACATCTCGACTCCTCCTGGGTCCAATCTCATACCCAACCAATCATGTCATCATTGACATACCCAGTCCCCGAGCAATTTCTAATGCTCAACCAAATACTATACGACCAATAGGGCCTAAGTGATAGTACAATTTTCCCAATTATGCGGCCTTCCAGCCACCGGTCTCGTTCGTCCCTGCGACCCACGCAATTCTATGTCTAACAAATCGCAGTTCACAATGTACACTACCCGACATCTGACTCTCAAACCAGGGTCAATCTCACCCGAGATCTAACACGAGGTCCCACACACCCTCGTCTACTCGTCTCACTACCAGGTCGCGCACGAGGCTTACGCTTCAGAGGCATGATGTGGCAACAGAATCAGCAACCTAGTGCTCTGATACCAAATTGACAGGACCGCCCCCGAAAAGGGCATTGTTAACCGTGTCCGGTCCTGCTCCCGTCTGGCAAGACGACATAAATCCCCAAGTTACCCTCAGTACGTGCCAGAACAGGGATAGCCACACGTGCTTACTCATGCCTCCGCCTCACGATCAGCCTCGATCAACGCGCCACAACCTGGAGGGTTAATAAAAACCAAGAGGTGTGAGTGGACAAAAATAAATAAGTTTATAAAACAATTACGGAAAGACGTTTTTACCCTCCACGTAAAACCAATGCATGCATAAAAAATCGTTTCGCAATCCGTTACATTTTCAACATAAGAAATCCGTAAACGAAAATAAAAAACATTTTCCTTTTCTTAACCTTCGGGACTTAGCCCGCAATCATAAACACATGCCTCAGCCCAAAACCATGAATCAAAACCAAGTACACAACACAATCCAAAACCATGAACCATATAACCGGGCCACTGCCCAACACATCTGAACATCATAAATTAACAATGAATCACCATCAACCAATTTGCTGGATATCAGGTGCGCCCGAGTCTTTAAACTCAAAACCATGCGCATAAACAGGCCTTCCCGGGATTTGAACGAGTCTTTAAACTCAAAACATAATCAATAGGCCTCGGGGGTATCACAATAACCGAGTCTTTAAACTCACGAGTCTTTAAACTCATTAAGGGCCCTCCCCCGTCATCATTTAACCGAGTCTTTAGACTCAAAACGTGCTCCAGCAACTACACCGGGTCTTTAAACCCAAAACAGTTTCCAACGGGTCTTTAAACCCAAAACATTTGTCAATCACAAAAAATCGGGATTCATCCCGAAATCACATTTTGTCGTAACAGGACTCATGGTCCGAATTTCCACATTCAAGTCCCCAAATCTTACTTCACAAAATATGATCAAATCATCATTAAACACGGGGCATGTATAATCATACCAAATCACTTTATTAAATCGTCTTCCATTTGCGAATTCGAATTCGCAATAATGATTCCGTAAGCTGGCATCCGGAAGCATCATCCCGAACCCAAACCAAGAATCCGTTTCCAAACTTCCGAAAACTGAAATCTCGTTCATCAAAATTACTTTTATGCCCCGAGCATCAAGCCCGAAATCACCTTTTTCAAAATCCATTTTAATTCCTTGAAATCACTTCATTCCTAAAATCTTATTATCAAAACATCAAACCCACAATCATAATCACCAAAATCACGGTCCAATCAAAACACACTCGAAATATCGTAAAATGTGCAAATCTGGGACATTCCCGAAAAACGTGTCAAAACCGTAAACCATACTCACAACCGCAATCAAAACATCTTAAAAACATGATATGCCCAAAGCATATAAAATCATTTGTTAATCCATCATCCAAAACACACGGGAAACCATAATCTCGAATTACGTGCAGTTTCGTGTGCATATCAAAAATACGTATAATACGGGAATCGAAATCAACACAAGTTATAATCATAATCATAGAAATCATGGAAATATTTATGCATGCATTAAATTTTGAAAGCAACGTCCACTCACACACCGTTCTTAATGCTCGGTTTCGCGCTGCACGTGTTTCCGTAATTTTCGCCAATATCCAGAAGTCTCAAATCCTGTCCGAAATCACACTTTAGTGTCACTAAGGTCTCAAATAATATCATACTAATTTCCCAAAATTTTTCGGGAATTAATCGTTAATTAAAAAACGTAACCTAAACCTTCGGACCCTCGAAATAACATCGAAAGGTGTCCGATAATTCCGAAACCAACGCTAAAACGTTCGTTACAATGTGTAGGACAAAAGTCATGTTGGACTTAACTCGAAATTCGAGCCCACGCGCCGTCACGCTCTGCCACAAGCGGCTGTGCGTGAAATCCACGCGCTGCTACAGTGACAGGCACTGTTCACCTTCCTCATTTCACTGTAAAACGGGTATGCGACCCGCGACTGGACCCGTTCCAATTCCTGCCAAGCACAACCTAATTTCCTCAATTAATCCATCAAGTAGACTCACAAGGGACTCAATTAAAGGTCTGTATCAATTAATTCACTTGACACGGTCTAAAACCAACTTAATTGAACTCGAGTCGTAATCGAAGTTCATCGTCCCAGTTCATCACACCGCCACTGATTCCTTCAATTGATTAGATAGGAAGCATCGTAGACTCACCCTCAAGATGATTGTGAACTCAATTTCACAAGAACTTACCTCCATGACCACGACTCCAAGCTCGATTTTTTTTCTCAGTCGCCAAGTCCGTACGAAGCCAAAACAGCAACAATTCACTTCCCTCTTGCACTGGATCGACTGGAAATGATCCCAGAGGACTCAATGAAGCCTTAATTTTCCATGGGCTGGCCTACATTTTGAAATTGGATTCTCACTCCCTCAAGAACCCGTTTCGGATTTTGGACTCTCCTCTCACCATTTTCATCCCATTCATCTCTCTCTCAGTCTCAACACTCTACTCTAACCTCCTTGATCCCCTTCTCGTTCACAATTTCACTCAATTTGGCATTGGAAAGGTCGATCATGGCCTGATCAATGTCTCTGTTTTCTCAGTTCCAATGGCACCAGCCCAGCGTATTTGTTTCCCGCACAGTCACCACTCAAACTCTGTTCAACCCACTCCAAGTATAAACTAACTCACCCGTGGCCTCAAATTCCACTCAACACTCACACACACACACTGAACACTCACCAGCACGATCCCTGTGCTTCCTCAAAAACCAACACGGCATTGTGTACCCGTGCACTGCCCAAAACACCCCATTGCATAAACAATACCAAGCACGCCTAGCATTGAGTCTTCAGTGCTAAACAATCTCCTTCCAATGTCACTAACCGTTACAAACAATTCATTGGGACAGATTAAACAATTCCCTCAGCCCATGCTCTGCTTTCTGAAAGGAATCCACGCCGCACACGGATGTCCCAAAAACAATGGCCAATTTACCATTTTGCCCTCACTTGGAAAATTACCAAAATGCCCATCACGCGTCTAGACCCGTAATTTGGTCATCCGAACTCTGATCGACGTGTGCCGCCTGTCTACGGACTCAGGGCATGGAGACCTTCCTAATGGCCCTCGGTCCTCGGCCATCGGACCTCCCAGTCAAAAAGTCAACAATTTCCTCCTTTTCGTCCAAATTACGAAAATGCTCTTGTCCTTCTGAACGTCATAACTTTCACCTCGAACGTCGAAATCGAACGTGCCATCTGTCTATGAACTCGTGACTTCTCGAACTACGTCACGGTCATCAATCAAAGTCCATTTGACCGTCTGAATAAAAGTCAACATTTTACCCACGACTAGGGGCAAAACGGTCATTTTGCACCGTTCGTCCGATTTCGCCCAACTAATCACCGATTAACCCTGATAATCATGATTAGTTACTAATTTAATCCCGGAATTCGGGACGGGTCGTTACCTTGGAAATGGTTGCTGGGAAAGGGATGAACCTAATGGGATTAAAAAGACTGGATTCGAGTAGGAAATGAGGGAGAACCGGTCACGCCGGTTCGGTACAGTTGAACCAGCTGGCCAGAGGTTGAAGATGACCCTGTAGCAGGCGCGTGAAGCCCACGCGCAGCCCCTTTGGGCGGCGCGTGAGGGCGCGTGTGGAAGAATCTAGGGAACCTTCCAACATGGTTTTGAGTCTAATCGTTGTAACGAATCTGTTGGGGTAAGTTTCGGGACAATCGGATGTCGTCTCAGGTTAGTTCTAAGTGGTCGAAGGTTTAGGGTTCCGTTTAATTACGTTTTAAGTTTGGGAAACATTATGGGACTTGAGTAGGAATTTTGTGACGTAGTGAGTAACCTCGTTATGAGCTTTGGACAGGTTCGAAAAGCCGAGGATAGCGGAATGGCCGGGGACTGCGTAAGTGCCCGCGTATCGAGGCGACGTCGGAATGGTCTGTGAGTGGACTTTGCTTTCTAACTCTTGATGCATGCATATATGTTTTTATATGTTTTCTATACTTGATTCTATGATTTGATTTGATTTATGATTGAGATGGTTTATGGTTTTGCACGTTTTTTCGAGGAAATTATGGAAATTCACGTTTTACGATAAGTTGATGGATATTGTGATTTGAACCTGGTTTTAAGGATTTGATTTCAGGATTTGAAATTCGATTTGATTTCATTGAAATTAAAAGGATTTTGGAAAGTGCTTTTGGGCTTAGAGGCCCAGTTCAAAAAGTGGTTTTAAGAAACATGATTTCGGCTTTTTGAATCGGATTTCCGGATTCTAGCTTACGGAATGATGGTTGCGGACTCAAATCTGGAACAAATGATGGACATGGATTTGGAAATGGTTTTCAAACGGTTTTGGATTGGATTTGCTGGATCTGGTTATTGGGTTTAAAGACCCGGATTATGTTTGACGGGGGATGGGCCCGGATTGGGTCTAAAGACCCGGATTGGGTTTAAAGATCCGGATTGGGTTTAAAGACCAGGACTGAGTTTAAAGACTCGGGAGTTTAAGGACTCGGATATATTGATATTTCCCCCGTAGGCCTGTTGAGTTTAAAGACTCGGATTATATTGAGGCCTGGATTGAGTTTAAAGACTCGGGAGTTTAAAGACTCGGATAGATCTAGCAGGTTCGATGGATGGAAATGTGATTCAATATGTTTTGGTTTTCTCTGTGATTGATGAGGATGGTTTTGGTTGGTTATAATGGTTTTTGATGGTTTTGGGCTGAGGCCCGGGATTTGAGAAAAAGGAAAATGTGTTTGGTTTTCGTACATGGTTTTATGACATGACTTTGATATGCATGCATTGGTTTTTGAAACGGAGGGTATAAATGTAATTTTGTTTTCTGTGAACTGTTTTAAACTGATTCTTTATTTTTGTCCACTCTCAGTCTTTTCGTGTTTTCGATACCCTCCAGGTTGTTGCGGTGCGGGCTGTTGGTCGAGAGAGACGGAGACATCACACCCGTGATCCACAGTAGTTCGGCATACTCTAGGAAGACTGGTTACCTTTTTGGATGGTTGGATCGAGACTCCCTTGTCCGACTTACGTGTCGCACGAAGGTTGGACGTTGGTTTAGCCTTCGTGTCCTGCGTAAGTCAGACGGGAGCAGGGTTTAGTCCCTAATCCTGGGGGATTAGGGGTGGGCCCTGACACTTCGCATGGAGAAAACTTGGGTTCTTCGCATGGCAAGAGCTTGGTTTCTTTGCATGGTGAAGGCTTGGATGCATCATATGGGGAAGGCTTGGATGCTTTGTATGGCAAAGGCTTGGATGTTTCGCATGATGAAGGCTTAAATTCTTCGCATGGAAAAGACTTAGATGCTTCGTTTGACGAAGCCTTGGATGCTTTGTATGGAGAAGGCTTGGAT
The DNA here is from genome assembly GCA_032719365.1 of Prinsepia uniflora. NCBI lineage: Eukaryota > Viridiplantae > Streptophyta > Magnoliopsida > Rosales > Rosaceae > Prinsepia > Prinsepia uniflora. Next base: position 8,071,211 of record CM064867.1, on the reverse strand, counting down.
GCTTCGCATGTCGAAGGTTTTGATGATTCGCATGGCGAAAGTTTTGATGTTTCACATGATGAAGACTTTGATGCTTCGCATGGAAATGACTTTGAGGCTTCCCATGGCGAAGGCTTTCATCCTTCGCATGGCAAAGGCTTGGATGTATCGCATGGCAAAGTCTTTTAATCCAGAAGGAATGTTTAGTTTCTCCTTAAAGGAAGACTTGAATGCTTTCGAGAGAAAGACTTGGTTCGCTTCCTGGTGGGATTTTTTTAGGTGCTTCTCAGAGGAAATCTTTCAATTACTTTGAGTACTTCTTAGAAAAAGTCTTGCACAATGCGTATGATGTTCATATGTATTTGTATAAATTCAGAACTACTTGAAAAATTTATTGAGAATTCGAAAACAAGGTTCGTAAAGTTAGAAAACAACATAAAAAGAAAAATAGAAACTTTCCTATGCTTCTATATCTCTTGGACTTTCACATGCAGCTTGTGGCAAGCGATGACAGGATCAATTCCATTGTCATGCAGCAAGTTGATGCAGATTACCTTCGATGCGAGCTCGTTGGGTTCTTTGTTCTCCAGATGATATGCGGTCTTCTTTTTTATGTAATCAGTACAATGCCCTTCATTCAAGAGATATTGGAGATATCTTTTGAAAGATATGAATGCGCTGATATTGTGCTCGTAGCATTCATGATAGGCCCACCATTTGGTTTCGTTAGCTTTCTTCTGATCGCCTTTGAAAAGCCCTGGTTTTTTTAACCAAGCCTTGTTCTTGATCTCATTATAAATCTGGTAAACTGGTATTGAGAATTGCATATTAGGCTTCTCGATGACTGAGTCATTGAGATTTTTGCTCGCCTTGCTTTTGTTGAACCCCAAAATTTTCTGTCAACATCCTCTTTGCCTGGTGACGACGGTTTGGAGGCTTTTTTGCTCATTTCAGCATGATCTGGCGCATGCGCAGCATTCTTTTCACCCTCCCAACATGCATGTCGCTCGTCTAAGGAGAGCATCTTGGTGAGGCTACGAGCATTGTTCATTACTATGTCTCTGTAAAGCAGGTTATCCCTAGGGAAGCCCTTGCTTAAATGCCATTACTGCAACTAAATCACTACATCCGACTATCTGAGATTTTTCCTCGCAGTACCTCCGGATGTATTATCACAGGGTCTCTTTTGATCTCTTTGTAATAGAAAATAGATGATCTTCCTTTACTTCGACAAGCTAAGTTATGAATATTCTTTCACAAATGCTAGAGCTAGCTCTTCAAAAGAAGCGATGGACCTCTAGGGAAAATGGTTAAACCATGTCATTGCTTGGCCTTGCAGGGAAGCTTGGAACACTTTGCACATGAGTGCATCATTGTGTCTATGAGGAACCATGACTCCTCGATAATAGTCAATATGCTTCATTGGGTCGGAAGTTCCTTTGAACTAGTTTAAGCTCGGAGTTTCGAACCTTTGAAGGAATGACTCATCCCTAATGTCTCTCAAAAAAGGTGAGAATGAATGGATTTGACGACGTAGATTGTCTTCCAAATCGCTGTCACGTTGGATACAGAGGTGTTGATCCAACATTTTTTTGGACATCACCAGCTTGCAGTGCACCTTGGTGAGGTTGTGAGCAATGACATGTCGACTGTTGTTGTCCACCTAGAATCGTAGTTTTTGATTTATGAGATCGTGCAGGTAAGTAAGGCTCGTCCCATTCCTCATTATTATGAGTAGTTCATCTTCGAGAATTGTGTTAAGCCATATGTTGCCTCTTGCTCCTATGTGAGTGTTCTGCTCGATATGATGCCTCTTCCCTTTTTCCAAGTCGCTCATGCACTGATGGTGACAGGACCCATCCCAATCCCCCCGGGATTAGTGCGGGATGACCCTACTCCCGTCTGACACGAAGGGTCAGACAAGGGATATTTTCGTCCCTTGCCCTCCCGGGCTATCAGAGTACGCCAGGATCCGGAGGAGGTATGTAATATCTCAATCTCTGCTACAGTCCACATCCGATGTCAATCTGAAGGGCAGTCAAAACATTAAAAGCTGTGAGTGGACAAAACAAAAGTTTATAAAAACATTTCATAAGACATTTGTACCCTCCACTAAAAAGCATGCATGCATTCGAAAACCATTTATCCAAAACAAACCATATGTGGGACTAAGCCCAAAGCAGATATAAATCAAGGTCAAAAGGACCACAATGAAAACGACCATACGGGCCACTGCCCAAATCCATACGGGACTCGGCCCCAAACCATAAATAAACCAAATACACGAGCCACTGCTCAAATCCTGTGCACACCTGTGCACACCACATATCATATATCATATATACATCACATACATATATATAAGTCACACAACCAATCCTGTCACGGTATCCAAAGTTACGCGCGTGCTACCCGGGTCTCAATCCGAGTCTTCTCAAAGTCAAGGTCAATGTCCGCAGACCACTGATCCTACTCGAGGTAATAGTAACCATAGCCTTCCTGAGAGTAAGGAACCCAACTGGGGGTGACTCCACTCAGTCGGTGCTCCGTGACTACTCCGGGGTCCACCCAGGCCAACGACCCTCCCCGGAGGAGATAATAGAAGTAAAGGAAGGTAGATGAACATATATATACATAACATAATATCCATGCCCGGTTCCCCTGAACCGTCATGTACCGTAACAACATAACCAGGGTAACATGCCGGTTCCCATAAACCGTCATGTACCATAATGACCAACAAGGGTTCATGCCGGTTCCCATAAACCGTCATGTACCATGATACCATATTAAGAGTTCATGCCGATTCCCATAAACCGTCATGAACCGGGAAATCCATTTAAGGTTCCCTGACCTGAAATCAAAACCGTAAAGTGACTGGGTCTCGTACCCGAACATAGGACATCAACTGGGCACCGTGCCCGGAATCTGAGGTCATATGCCCGAGACAAAACCAAATGGGTTTCATACCCGAGTTTATCCTTTTAGAAATCCAAAACCATTTCATTTAGACCAATAAAGAAATACAGACCCGTATAAGCACCGTATAAGGCTTAAACCTCGAAATACGTGCTTATACGTAACCACACACAAATGCACCCATGTCATCATCAAACAAGTAATAAAACATACAATAAACATTTATGCATGCACAAATTTAGAAAACAAGGTCCACTCACAGACCGTCCGAGCTGCCGCCTCGATTTGCATGCCATACGGCTCCCCGAGCCGATCACCGTCACCGGGACTCCCAAACCTGTCCAAATCGTAATAGAAGGTTACTAACTACTTAATTAACCTCTTACCAAAGCCCCGTAATTTTCCCGTATTTTTAACTATTTTTAATCCCGAACCTAAACCTTCCGATGCCCCGAAACATATCGAGACGGTGTCCGATCGACACGAAACCAGTCCCAAAATGTTCGTTACATCGAATAGAAGATTTCGTATGTTGGAACCTTCCCCAGATTCCCTGCCACGCGCCTCACGCGCCGCCTGAAGTGGCTGCGGGTGGGCTTCACGCGCCTGCTACAGTACCTGCTGACGTCAGCATGACGTCATCTGACAGCTGTCAGGTCTGACATGTCAGACTCTGACAGGTGCCACGTGTCATGCTCCCATTGGTCCACGTCACTGTGCTGTCAGTGCCACGTGGCAGTCTGACATGTGCCACGTGTCATCACGGCACTGGTCCACGTCTGTGCCACGTGTCAGCCCCTGATTGGGCCACGTCACTGACATGTCAGTGCTGACTGTGCACTGACATGTGACACGTGTCGCACTCCTATTGGCCCATTTTCTGACATGTCAGATCTGACAATGCTGACGTCATCCCTAACATGATGATGTCATCAGGATGACGTCATCAGTCATCCCTGCCTCCTCGCGGGTCGACCCGAATGACTGCAACCGGGTCGCCGTGACCCGCTGCTTGACCCGGCCGGTTCTCCACCGTCCGACCACCAAAATGCTTCCCGTTTGTCCTATTTTCATCCTCTAATCCTAACCTACAGTCCTATGACCTTAAAATGGAAGAAAAACATCGAAAACCCGTACCTTCAATTCGGCCATGGCGGCCGTGTCTTCTCCCGCCGTTCACGGCGGTTCCAGGCCGTCCAACGCCTCGAAACCAATCCCATTCATCTCCTGGGATCCCTAGAAACCTTACCCAATTAATGGAATCAAGTAAAAACCATTAAAATCAAATTTTCAAAATTTGAATATTTCCGTACCTCACGGGTTCACTCCGCCGTGGCCTCCACCGTGGGCCACCGTCCTCAGCCGTCGTCCTCAGCCCCTCACACTCCTCACACGGTCACTCCTGGCTCAGATAAAGGAAGGTGTGGTGTGGTGTGGGTTGTGTTTCGGGTTTGGGAAGGAAAAGGAAGAAAATGAAAAATGAAGAAGAATGATGAAGGTGATGTCGTGGAAGAGAAGGGAGAAGGAAATGATGTGATCAGATGAGGGAATGAGAGATGGAGGGTGAGGATTTAAAGATGGAATTGAAATGGATGGTTAGGATTAATGGTTGTTAGGTTTAATTATAAAATAATTAAAATAATAATATTTTATTATATAGATCCACCAATTGGGGGATTTAGCCAATAGGATGAGTGAAACTTGTCACTCATCCATGGGACCCACCAAAATATCTGCCCAATTAGATTTCGCCAAGTCGTTCCCGTCTCGAAGTTCGTGCATAGTGAAATCGAACTTCCGTGACCTATAACTCTCCCGTTCGAAGTTCGATTTCAGTGTGCCGCCCGCCTATGGATTCGTATCGTCCTTATCTACGTAACGGTCTTCGGCCCTCGGCCATCGGACCTTTTGGTCAAAAAGTCAACATTTGACCCCATTTAACCAAAATTACCAAAATGCCCCTAAACTTCCGAACGTCATAACTTCCTCCCCGAACGTCGGAATTGAACGTGCCACCTGTCTATGAACTCGTGACGTCACGAACTACGTCACGGTCATCGGTCAAAGTCCATTTGATCGCCCGATTGAAAAGTCAACATTTTGCCACCACTAGGGGCAAAACGGTCATTGCGCATCGTTCGTCCGATTTCGCCCAACTAATCACGGATTAGCCTCACTAATCGTGATTAGTCACTAATCTAATCCTGAAATTTGGGACGGGTCGTTACAGATGGCCTTGGGCATTGTGGATTCCTTTCCCTGCGAGTGTTACTTTCTTCTCTGAAGTCACTTAGCGAGGTGTCTTGAGACATTGTTTGACATCAGAATGTTTCCTTTCCTTGGTGCCTAGGAATGTTCTCTTTCCTTCCACGTGAGGTGGAGTATCTCTCAGGTTCTCGACCTGATCGTTCCGCTAAGAGCCATTGTAAACGCCCTGCCTGCATTTCAACTTGGTGACTTGTTGAGACAAGCTGTCCTTAAGAGGTTGGCGTCTAGGTGTTTACCAATGTCGTGTATTATGTCGAGACCTTCGCCTTAGGAGTTTCTCGTCTACATCAAGTCTAATTTGTGCTCAACTTTCCCCTGAGATGTCATGGCTTCCGTCTAGGAAATCCTGCAGATCCATGTTTGAATAAGGGTGACTCTGCCTCGATGCTTCTCCCATCAACCGCCCACCAGTTTACTGTAAGAGTGAAGTTTCTTCTCCTAGCGCAGATACTTGAGTTGCTGAGGTGGGAAAAGTTTCGTAGCTGAAAGTTGGAATCTCTCCTTGCATCTCCATGGGCACCTCGATGGATACACGTTGGAGTCGACTTGGGCGATCTTCCGGAGTCTTAGTGTGAGCTCCATTTCCCATATGAGTTGTTGAGGCTGAAACACCATCTTTGGCGGATCGAGCAGATCGAAGAACACTTGCCATGCTGAATCGGAGAATCATGATGAAAAGTTTTTGTTGTACGATGAACAACGTTTAAGAACATCAAACAATGCCAATGAACGACAAATGAAGTATGATGAACGATGAATAAAGTCTAAAGAACGATAAACAACGTTGAAGAATGATGAACAATCATGAGAGCTCCTCTTGAGTATTTCTCAATCGGCTCTCAATGAAAGCACAAATTGTTGAAGCAGAATTTGTTTTTACTCGCAATAGTCTCATTGATCCTTGCAAACAACAAACAGTAAGCTATCGTTCGTTCTGATAGAGGCTCCATGGGGTTGTTCGACCAAGAACGCTCCAATGCTTAAGTTAGCCTTGAGAGAAAAATCATAAGAGCTTAAGTAGCGTTGAATCGAATTACCTTGAAAGTGAAATGATTGTCTCTATTTATAGAGAATCCTTAGGAGCCACGGCGTGTTCTGATTGGTCGATTGATTTCGTAATTCATAACTAACATATTATTAATTAAATATATTATTTAATAATTATAATAAATGCACATTATGATGATAATTATAGAAATTCAATATTAATATTAATATTAATTTTCCATTATTAGGAATAATGACAACTAAATCTGGTGGAGAATGTTAATATTATTAAGGTTTTAACCCGATTAAATAATATATTTAGATGTAAATATTTTATCTAATGTGTAAGTGTGTTTCTGAGCCATTAGTGTCATTACCAGAGGCAATTTGGACATTTTGGGAATTATAAATCTCATGTAGTCCCACAAATTTCGGATGATTTTGGGTTACAGAACGAAACTGCGTAGACATACATAATTTTATGATTTTTTTTTTCAGAAATTTTCAGATTTCTTTTATTATAAAGTCTTAATCAATTATTATATTCTTATTCTGAGAAATTTCAAAATATCGTTGTCGGGGAGGAAGAGAATGGATGGGCCTTTTGGTGGTGTGGGTTTGCAATTTGCGGTGAGTGGAAGCAAGTTGGAGAGGAGGAGGAAGAAGAAGTTGGGGCTCCTGAGCTTTGGGCATGGTTGAATAGTCCTTGGTATAATAGTCCTAATTCTGTCGATTCAGCTCACTTGTGTATCAATTTAAATATTTATTTAAGATTTGAGATATTTAGGCCGTCTCTTGTTATCTAATGTTATTGTATAAGATATATATCTAATATAATTTTTTTATGCATATTACAATGATAATGAAATATAAAATAAAAGCATTAACAATTTCTATAGAATATGGAAAAAGAAAAAAAAGGAACCTTTGACAAATTTCAATTAAATTGTTATATCTAAGAAAAAATAGCCTTTAAATTAGCCCACGTACCTTTAATTTCAATCTCGTGCCTGCTCATCCCACTATGTAATAGAAAGTTACAAATTCGACTTTTGTTAAAACAATGTTCATATCTAATATATAATCACCATGACTAGACTATATCAATGTTCATATCTAACAATGTTCATAACTCATAAACACATTTTGGACATTTCAAAGTACGTAAATGCATTTATAAAATAATAATATTTGAATATATTAAATTAATTATATTAATTATTAGTCCATTTTGTATGACATGATGAATGCTATATCAATAAATTAAATCAATATATTAGTGATATGATTATTATTTTACATATTAATTTTTTAAAATAAAAATTCAAATCAATTACAATTAAGTGGGTCAAATAATATATCTAATTAAATATATTCGAGTAGAAATGTAATTCTTATATTTGAAAAAAAAAATTGTGGCTCATTTATAATATAAAAAATAAAATAAAAGCACCTACAACATTTGTTATATATATTCTAGATACACCTACCAAAATTTCCTACTGTTGAATTGTACGTTGGAACTTTTTGTAGACTATCCCGAGAAAACATATTATAAAATTGACCCTTCTAGATTAACCCCGTAGAAAAATTATGCAACGTTGAAGATTAGCCCCGAAGAAAATTATATCACCGCTAAAACTTCTTCCACTTTATGGAACTTTCTCTTTAGTAGTCGATGTCGAATTAATTTTGGCCTGGTAAATGCATGCAAGATGATGTTGACCGAAAAATATGGTATTTATTTGGACCCCTAGCGATAGCTTAGTGACGCGACTTCATCAAAACTTTGTTTCTGTTTATGTGTCAAATGGCGGAGCCAAATAACTCAGTGAAAGTACTAGAGGTTTGGAGTGTGGCTCCACAATCAAGCTCAGCAGAAACCCTAGAGTTCCTTTCCGATTTAACTTTCTTTAATTTTTTCTGGCTCAGATTTCCACCTATCCAACGCATATTCTTCTATGAAACCCCCGCTTCATCCGGCTCCATAGTCTCAAAACTCAAAGCCTCACCCTCCACCACCCTCCAACACTTTCTACCACTAGCCTTGGCCTCAAAATTCCCACAAGCCCATCCTCCTCTACCGCAAAGGCGAAGCTGTTTCGATAGTTGAGTCTAGCCCTCAACATTTAGTCCAAAAGCCCATAGGCTTATGGGGACTCGATAGGCTCGATGGACAAAAACCCGGCCCGGCCTGTAGACCCGAATATATAGTCTAAATAACCTAAAGGCACTAAACTCACCCAAATCCATTTTTTATAATAGCTCAAATGACCTAAAGGAGCTAAACCCACCCAAGACCAATACAACCCAAAGCCCAACCCCAACCCCAACCCAATACAACCCTCTCGGCCCAAAGATGGTAGAAACCCTAACCTACTTATACAAATTATACAATACAACCCTCTCACAAATACAAACTAACCCTTATCGCCGCTCACACACCTCTCTGACTCTCTCGATCTCGGTTCTCAATCTCACACTCACTCTCACGTGCCGCTAATCTTAGACTCCATTTTTTATCATTCTTAAATTTCAACTCATGAAAAGTGAACTTTTTACCTTTCACCATTTACCCATCAAGTTGTTACTTATGCAACCTTTCACAAGTTTGAACACTCATTTTACCATTTACCAAACACTCCTTTCACCCTCTACTAACATATCCTTTCATAGCCTAATATTTTTCTTTCATATTTATATATTTTTTTGCAACTTTAAAATTTGAAAAATAGCTTATTTCTAAAAGCTCACTCGAGCTGTGCTCGAATGGGCTTATTAGGCTCGATCCGAAAAACCCGACAAAAACCTGGCCCGATAAAGAGTTTGAGCTTTTATATATGTAAGTAACCCCGCCCGGTCCGATCTGAAATTTAAAAAATTATTTAATAAACCCAGCCCGCCTTGACTCAAACCCATAAAATTTGGGCCGGACTTGCCCAATCCAGCCTAATGATGAGGGCTAGCTGAGTCTGATGCTGATTTCAACCGTCTTATTTCAATTAATGAATTTGGCGAGGCCAAAGGGTACCATCATTCTGTACCTCAAATGGACGTGTCACATGAACGAGCGTCGGTCATGGCATTGCAAATCACTAATTTTCAGAATCGCGGGTTTTCGATTGGAATGTCCACGCGCCATGCAGCCCTAGACGGCAAATCCTCAACCATGTTTTTCAAATCATGGGCTCACATCTGTAAACATGCAGACATGTTGCACTGACGACAACAACTATAAACTATCTGTCAATCTACAAAGAGAAAAACTAAAACAAATTTTGTGTTTCCTCCTAGGCTTCTAGCTAGTGTCCCGTCTTATATATACATGCATCTGAGTCGATTGCCATATATATACCACAGAAAGGTTATCAATAACATCATGGTACGCTATATTAGGTGAGGCGCTAACACATTTTGCAAGCTCTAAAGAGTCATACGTACATATCATGGTGATTCATGACCACAAATAATTGAATCTCCAATTGGATGACGGCTGTTTGTCGGCAGAAAAAATACCAACAAACCCAAATGTACATAGCTCAAACCTTCAGCAATTTTCTCCCCCAAGGGCACACCCAAATAACTCTGAAAGTGATTGAGGTCTGCAAGGTGGCTCCTCAACCACCAAGCTCATCGAACTCCGCCGCACCACCACCACACACCCTTTCTTTTAACTCACTTGTATATACTGTGGCTAAGATTTGCACCCGTTCAACACCTTTTCTTCTACAAAATTTCAAATCCAATCTTTGATGACAACTTCTTCCATTCTACTCTCATTCCAAAGCTCAAGACCTCACTCTCTTTCACCCTCCAACATTTCCTACCGGAGGCAGGAAACATCATTTGGCCCCATGACTCCCTCAAACCCTACCTCACTTACAACCAAGTTGACACCGTTTCACTAACCGTAGCCGAGTCTAATCATCATGCTGACACATGAAAAAGCTTCCGCGATCGCATTACAAGTCACAATCTTTCCAAACAAAGGCTTTTCTGTAACACCCCGGACATTCGAGGATTTTAATATTGTAATTTAATGTATCAATTGACGTGTTTACCCTTGTGAATGGATGGCCAAATTGTTGACTTTTTGATTGGTAGGTCAGATGGACTTTGACCAGTGACCGTGACGTAGTTCGGGACGTCACGAGTTCATAGACAGGTGGCACGTCCATTTCGGACGATCAGGGAAAAAGTTATGACTATCGGAAATTCAAGGGCATTACCGTAATTTGGACTTTTGGGGGAAAATGTTGACTTTTCGTTCGGCAACTAATTTTCACATGACTCAAGGACCATTAGGTAGGTCTCGATGTCTTGAGTCCGTAGACAGGCGGCGCGCCGAAATCGAACTTCGTATGGCTGAGTTACGGGTCTTGAATGTGAAGGGCATTATGGTAATTATTGAACCAGGGGCATTTTGGTCATTTCGCCCCTGGTTACTGTAGCAACCGCGGGGGGACATGGGCGGCACCACCATGTGCGGTGGTTCAAATGTGCAATTGTTTATGCAATTGTGTGCTGGAAAGATGGGAGTGTCTGATGCTTTAGAACGTGGTCTGTTGCATCCACCTTGCACGACCCCATTGTTAATTCAAGTTCGAAGCTTTTCGGGGAACATTTTTCAGTGGACAAATTGGACTCCCACGAGCCTCTGGGACGGCTGAGGTTATTTAAAACTGTTTAGAACGTGAGTGAGCATCACTCTGATGCTGAAAGAACTGAGAACAGGTGAGGAAAACCAGAGAAACCATTTCGGGCAAAAATTGGAAGGAAAATCGGGTTTTGATATCTGGTGACCGTTGGACAAAACCAGGGTCTGGTTTAGTCTTCTGGGAGTGTTTGGAACTCAACCACATCGAAATCGAAGGCCATCAGCCACGGGTGAGCTGGGACGGTGACTGTTGTTTTCAGGGAAATCGCAGAGCTTGGGACGACAACCTTCAGGTACCTTCAGACACAATTGATTGTTCATTTTGGTTCGTTTTGATCCTATTATGCTTCCTGTGAAGTTAATTGGACAATGGGTTTGAAACCAGGGAGTTCTGGTGATTGACCCGTTTGGTTGATCACGGGTCGAGGGTCCATTTAAGGGACCAGTGAGGTTAATTTGAGACTCAGAACCTAAATTGGATAGTTAATGAACATGTTAGGATCAAATTGGATTGAAATCGAGTAAGGATTGATGGGCATTCAACCGGGTCAAGCCGCGGGTGGCAGGCCCGTATTACAGACAAACGGGTGAGGATGGTGACACAGTATCTATAGTGTCAGGCGCGTGAATATCACGCGAAGCCACTTTGGGCGGCGCGTGAGGGCGCGTTAGACCTTATCTCCGATCACGATCAACATGACTTTTATTCCTCTCATCATTCTGAACATTTTTGGTGGATTAACCATGTTGATCTGAGATAGTTTTGATGGGTTAGTTTAGGGCCGGTTGCCTCGGGAAACGTGTTGGACGGCTTCCCCGAGCCGGTTTCTATTTCGGTCTTTGTGGTTAAATGTTTAAGACTTGTAGTGACCCTTACATGTGATTTGAACTGACAGGAATTGTACGATAATCCCGGTACAAGTTCGTACACGCAGGTTTATCGCGGGATTGTACTGTGAGTGGGCCCGATTTCATTAAAACCTTGCATGCTTAAATGTTTTCTGATTTACTTATATGTTCACATGCTGGAATCAAGATATGGTTTTGATGATATTGAAATTTCGGTTATGGCACGTTTCACGGTATTTGGGCATGAGACCCGTCTGATGAAACGTAACGATCGGTTCGGATTTTACCTATGTATACATATATGTTTTGCATGTGGATATCAGTAAAATGTATTTAATACTGCACTGTATAGATCCTTCCATATTATATTGTCTCCTCCGGATGAGGTACCCCGGAGAAGTCACGGACGTCCAGTACGTCCAGCGTCTATGACGTTAAGCATCAGGGATGCTGTAACCGAACAGGGTTCGAGGATTGAACTCGGAATTGAGACCCGAGTGGCACGCGTAGCCTTGTGATTGTGACCTTATTGGACGTCAGGGACGTCAGATATCAGGGATGTCGGGATTGGAGTGTATATTGCAGTGGCTAAAATTATGTTTATGGTTTTATTACATGCCTTATGGTTCATATTATATGATTAATGATTTTAAATAATGTTGCATGCATGTTTTGGAAAACGGAGGGGTAAATTATATGTTTACTTACTAAACGATTTTATAAACTTGAGTTTCGGCCCACTCTCCCTTATTGTTTTGGTAACCCCTCCAGGTCGTGCTAATGAGGTAGAGAAGGAACCTGAGGCTGAGGCATAGATCCCCTTCTGCGTACCTGAACCCCTGTTGGGTGGTGTACCTGTAGGTTTATGTTAGAGTCGTGCTCGCAACTTGTAGTTTGGATTTCATCTCTTGTCTGACAGGTGTTTATTTCGGATTTGATGTAAAACTTTAATTTGGTTTTTATGCATTTGAACGTTTAAGGTTAAAATTGGAACATTATTTTGGGTGTCAGACGGGAGCAGGGCACGTCCCCATGTGCTCCCAGAGAGGATCGGGGCGGGTCCTGTCAGCTTGGTATCAGAGCACTAGGTTGTGGTCAGTACTAGGTTATGGTCAGCATGCTAGACTCGCGATTAGTACTAGTTACTTTTCGACTTTTAAGGATAATGTTAACTGATCTATGCCTCTTGACAGTTGGTTATGCCTCCTAGGAGAATAACTCATACACGAACTGACGAGGATCTGGAAAGGGAGATGGAATGCGCGAGCATTGAAAGGGCTCAACGTTTGGGAGCCACTCCTTTCAACGGGGGATCGAACCCCGAAGATGCTCATGATTGGATCACTAAATGGGAAAGGATCTTCACAGTGATGCACTGCCCTCCGGGCGAACGGGTAACTTTGGCAGCCTTCTTGCTGGAAGGAGGAGCCTACCAGTGGTGGCACGGCCTTGAAATGTCTGGGTGGTCTGTTCATACCACTACTTGGGAAGCTTTCCGTTCCCGATTTCTGGACCAGTACTACCCGCGATCATTTCGCGCGGTACAGGAGGCTGAATTCCTGCGGCTGGAGCAGGGGGATATGTCTGTTGCGGACTACGAGCAGACTTTCGGAAAACTATCCCGGTTCGCTGCATCATTCGTGAGCACGGAGGAGGACAAATGCCAAAGGTTCGAGCTTGGACTCCGAGGGGAGATCCGGGCAAGTGTGACTGCTGCTACTCATGCTTCACTGAGAGATATGGTCGACGCTGCGGTGCGTGTCGAGGCCAGTCTGGCGGCACATGTAACGACCCGTCTCGAATATTGGGATTTAATAATATTTAATTGTGATTTACTAATCTAGGATTAGTTGGACGATTTCGGACGAATTGTGCAAAATGACCGTTTTGCCCTTGGGCGTGGGCAAAACGTTCTTTTATTTTGGGTGGTCAAATGGACTTTGACCGATGACCGTGACGTAGTTCGGGACGTCACGAGTTCATAGAGAGGTGGCACGTTCGATTCCGACGTTCGTGGTGAAAGTTATGATGTGCGGAAGTTCAAGGGCGTTTTCGTAATTTGGACGAAATAGGGGCAAATGTTGACTTTTTGACCAGGATGTCCGATGGCCGAGGGCCAAGGACCGTTACGTAGGTTTCGTCGATGCGAATCCAACGACAGGCGGCACGTCGCAATCGGAGATTCGACGACGAAGTTATGAGTCACGGAAGTTTGGTTTCGTTATGCACGCATTACGAGGCGGGGACACATGGCGTTTTCTGATTGGTCTGGGATTCTGAGTGGGACACGTGGACCACTAACCTTTAATTATGGACTCAGATCTGGATTGGTGGGATTGGATTAAATTATTGGAATTAAAAAATATAAAGAATTCCCACTTATTGCACCTTTTGATCTGGGCCATCCATCTCTAACCACAGATTGAATCTGGGCCGTTGATTCTTTTTCCTCTCTCTCTCTCTTTCATTGGATCAGACTACACACTCTCACTCTCATTTTCTCTCTAACCCGTGAACACGCACACGGCTCACACTACACACCACCACCATATCTGTATCCTTGGGCCGTGCAGAGGATTGTGTGAGGACTGTTGTGAGCTGGGCACGGCGGGAGACGACGGGAGACGGCAGGGTTGGCGACGGAGGGGAAAAACAGGGGAGGTCCGAAACTCAAAAATTGGGGAGGTCGATGTTGACTGTTTGTGATCGTGTTGATGGGTGGTGGATGTTCCTGTGATCAGTCCAGGCGTTTCGGTGGCCACGGTGGTGACCACGGCGGCGAAGTGAGCCTAAACCCGCGAGTCCGTTCTCGGGTCTAAAATGGCAGCTTGGATTTTACGACGTTTTAGTCGATCTAGTGACCAGGATGATGACTCAGAGGATGAGACGAGTCTATAGGGACCGTTTTCAACGAGAATGGTGGTCGGAGCTGAGAGCAGTCGACGGAGGAGTTTTGGCCGTGAACTTCTCGATCGGGGAGGTACGATCTTGACGTTACTTCTGGTTTTTTATTCCACAGAACTGTTGGTTGAACTCATACGGTCTTGCAGGTGAAAACCCCATCCAAAATGATGGAGAAATGACTGAGAACCAGTCGGGTTGGCCCGCGGGTCACGGCGACCCGTTTTACAGTGATACGGGTTGGACGATGATGAACAGTACCCGGCGCGTGGGTTTCACGCGCAGGGAGTTCAACCGGCACGTGGGGGCGCGTGTGAGGTAATTTTGGGAAACTTCCAACATGACTTTTGTCCTATACAATGTAACGAACATTTTGGCGTTGGTTTCGTGTCGATCGGATTCCGTTTCGATATTGTTCGGGAAGTCCGAATGTTTTAAATCCAGTTTAAAAATACTTAAAAATTAGGGAAAATTACGGGACTTTGATAGGATGTTAATGAAGGGGTTAGTAATCCTCTAATATGAATTGGACAGGATTGGGAGTCCCGGTGATAGTGGTGTGGCCCAGGAAGGCCTATGGCACGCGTATCGAGGCACTCGGTTAAACGGTCTGTGAGTGGACATTGGTTTTATAAATTCGATGCATGAATAACTGTTTCATGATTGTTATAACTGTGATTAAATGATTTATTTTGGATATCGGTGAATTTAAAATGATTTCACGTATTTCGAGGTGAATTACGTATTTGCACGTAAACCGACGTTTTTTCTGGATTTGCACCGATTTCCATAAATGTGGTTGGATATGATTTCATGAAACGGTTACGAACTAGAATAAAGTAAAATCGGGACAGGGGCCCAGTTGAACTATGGAATCGGGCCAGGGGCCCAGTTAACTTATGAATCGGGCTAGGGGCCCAGTTAACTTGTGAAATCGGGCCAGGGGCCCAGTGGATTTCTACATGTGATTGTGGGTCGGGGACCCTAAAATGGAATTGAACAAATGTTTTCTGGGTTACATTTTATATATGTTCACATGCTGGAATCAATAAATGGTTTTGATGATATTTCGGTTATGGCACGTTTCATGGTATTTGGGCATGAGACCCGTTTGATGAAACGTAACGATCGGTTCGGATTTTACCTATGTATACATATATGTTTTGCATGTGGATATCAATAAAATGTATTTGGTACTGCACTGTATAGATCCTTCCATATTATATTGTCTCCTCCGGATGAGGTACCCCGGAGAGGTCACGGACGTCTAGTACGTCCAGCGTCTATGACGCTAAGCATCGGGGATGCTGTACCCGAACGGGGTTCGGGGATTGAACTCGGAAATTGAGACCCGAGTGGAACGCGTAGCCTTGTGATTGTGACCTTATTGACGTCAGGGACGTCAGACAACATGGATGTCGGATTGGAGTGTATAGTGCAGTGGCTAAAATTATGGTTATGGTTTATATTATACGCCTTATGGTTCATATTACTGGATTTATGAAATAACTCTTGGATTGACTTTTGGAATTTGAAACTATGCTTTGGTTTCCGGGCTAAGGCCCTAATGGTTATTTCTAAATAAATATGGGTTTATTGGTTTTTGGTGCATGCATATGATTTTACTGAGGGGCATAAATGTCTTATAAATGTTTTAAGCAGACTTGTTTATTTTCGTCCACTCACAGCTTTTTTTTTAGTGCCCTTCAGGTTGATTCCGGATACGACTGCAGCAGAGACTTGAGCATCGCACACCTCCTCCATCGATCCTTACGCACTCTGGAAGCCCGTTTGGGCAATAGCAATCGGTTATCCCTTGTCTGACGCCTCTTGTCAGACGGGAGCACGTCACATTCCATGGTAATCCCGGGGGGATTGTGATGGGTCGTTTCAAGTGGTATCAGAGCAGGTTTTGCTCTTTTGTGCGCGAAGGTCGAGGGTGTGATGTCTCTTTGGGCTGCAGTTCCGTTGTCAACCTGATAGATAGTTTTGGGTTTGTATGGTGAATTGGGTGTGTTTGGCCCGATACGCCGTGCATTGACGCGATTCAACCCAAGTGGAGTTGTATACGATTAACTGGTAATGTGGGACCTTCGGTTCGGTCATGTGATGATGGATTGTTGTGCCACTCGGCACAGCTGGGTTCAGGGAACCCCATTGGAATAATGATATGGAAATGCGAAACTCAGTTGAGTATTGGTCTAAGTTTTGGACCCTGGTAGTGTTGGCTAGTGTACGGGGTGTTGGTGCATCGGAGTTAGCCGATGACCTTCGTGGTGGTACCCACGTTGAGTTGACAATTGAATTGGGTTTGACGTCTATACAATGTCAGGACCGCGGAGTCGGTCAGGTTGTGGATTTTACTACAGAGGGTAGTTGGGTTCGGTGGAACCCTAGGGTGTGATTTTGGAACCCTAAATTATAATTGATGGACCGAAAGGTGAACCTTAAATGAGAACTTGTGCTGCGACGAGCGGCTGAGGTCGTGGATGACCATGTGGATGACTCTAGTGAGTCTTATGGGTTTCGATCTATGGATACGGTTGTGAGATAAAATATGGAATCCCGTGTTGGATCGAATATTAGTGTGATGTGTGGATACGGATCTTGACAGCGATGACTGTTGGTCGACAGTTGTGTCGAGATGATTGGCTATCGAGGGTATTTTGTGTGGCTTTCACACTTGAGGATCAGGGGATGTTCAGGGAACGTCCATTATCCTGATGTGCCAGTGGTCAAATTGGAGGTACCCATAGTCGTGGGGTACGAGTGGTGTTACGGGATCGTCGTTCGGAATGAACGGAGATCTAGGGTAGCAAATTTGCACACTGTGTGCTAGCATGGATGTTAGGGTGCTATGTATGGATGTTGGTATGTTGGTGCTTTGATGCCAATACTATTATGGATGCCAGTGTGCTGATATTGGTGTTGATGATGGTGCGTTGGTATTGGTACTAGCACTGGTGCAGGTGTCAGTGATTGTGATGACGATGAGCCACCAGTTGGGGTGTGACTCTGTCATGATGGACATGTGATTGGTATCTGCGACTCAGAGGTGGTTGAGTCTTGGAATGGATGGGTTCTAGTGGAGGTTGTGATGTGTTGGGATAAATCCCAACAGATTTATGATGACAAGTGATGAACGGATAAAATGGTATGATTGAAACTTGAGGAATCTGGGGATGATGTTCCCTACATCATGAGAATCAGTGGATTTGAGGAGTGGTTGTCAACTCCGAGATTGGTAAGATTGTTTACCTCTAATATCCTCAGAGGTGCAAGGAAGTATTGAAATTGGAAAAGTCGGGAAACCATTCGTGGTATTGAGGTGTGATTGTGAACCACTTGGAACCTGAGGATTGAACCTGTAAAGGTTGAGATGTGAGACAAAGGCAGTATGGTATGCACATCCAAGCAAAGTTGTGGATATTCCGTTCGGAATCGGGGTGTGTGCATACGTAATTGTTGGCGGACGTGAGGTCCGAGTAATGAATTGATTTTGGACACGTGGTGGTCCAAGTGAGGTATGGACGTGGGCAGTCCAGTGGTTGGACTTGACATCTCATTGGGAGCATGTCTGTTTCCAACATGGTTGGAACTCCCGATTCGGGGAGAGTTGTGATTGGGAGACGAGAGGAGTGCTCGTTTCCACATCGGTGATTGGTATTCCGATGTCTTTGGGGGTTGACTTCTTATTTCCTGCCGTGGCAGATGATGATTGTTGCTACCAGTACGTTGAGCGTGTATTGGTGGGTCGACCCATGTTTGGCTTGGGGTCTTTGGACACAAGCAGTTGTGTGTGATTTTGGATTTGGTGGTGAAATGCGTGGTCATCTTTCCACCAAGGGTAATTTGGCGAATGATTCAATGAGGGTGTAAGACCCTACGATCAGCTTTCAGATGGATTGTTAGCTATATGAGGATGTGTGGATCCTAGGCGGATCTAATTTGTGATGTTGTCGACTTTGGACTATGTGACGATCTAGGATCGTGATGTTACTTGTCATATGACGTAGTGATGGATCTAGGTCGTGATCGTGATGATCCAAATTGGGTGGAGAGTTTATCACTCTTACCTTGATATGTGAGTCGTAAATGACGGGACTGAACTTCTTTTCGGAGTGAGTCCATATGGTTTGTGACTTGGTTGAGTAGGTTTCCGATGTGGTCGGATTTTGTCAACCTTTGACGTGTGGATATTGGGATTGGCTTCCCTATGAAGTCAATCGAGTGTTTTGGACAGGCAACCGATAGATTCGGTTATGTTACGTCTTGATGGACGTAAATGAGATTTTGGGTTTTGGAACCGAATTTCTGGGTGACGATTCAGGATTCGATTGCGAAGCTCGAAAATGGATTACCGGATTTGGGTGCGGAATGATTGTTCCAATGCTAGCTTACGAAATAATGATTTCGGATTCGGATTTGGAAATGGATTAACAATATGATGTCTGGGTTCGGGTTCGGGATTTCTTACGAAATTGCGGATTCAGATTCGGAATTGGAACTAGAAGATGGGTGGAGTTCAAGTCGTCTCATGATGGTTTGGGCAAATGTACTCCATTATTGGAACGTGTTTGGCTACGACCTAGGTGGTTGTAGGCGGATTGATGGATTGATGTACGTACAGGGTACGTTGTACAAGGATTGGTACTGGTTAGGCTGAGTGGTGCCTAATGGCGGTACATGGGATGTACCCGTGGTGTGTGGTTAAACGTGTTGGTAATCGGCTTGGTTCCGATATCGTTTGTTTGGTTGTGAATTTGGACTGGACATTGGATACTGTGCGCCGAGCAGAGTGATGTTGTCGGGTTCAGTGATTGTATGGGCAGGTGCTCTTAGCCCTGGTTGGCTAGTGGAACCCTAGTGTTGTGATGGGTGATCACTGTTGGGCTAGTATTCCATGTGTTCCAGTTACACCACTTGATTGAGTAAGTTGACGGTATACGTACACTCAGGATGAGTGAGTTGGTGGTCTGAGTAACCACGAGTAGCCTTGTGTGATCTTATCACACCGTGATTTTTCTGCGTCAGGGTTCGCTGACGGAGTTGGCAATTATGGACATTGAGAGTATTTTGTGTCGCAGGATTGGGCTTGCCCTGCGAATGGTGATCATGTGGTTGATCTTGCGCTACATCGAGAGTGATGTAGTACGTGGTGTTGTCACCGACAGATAGATGGTTGGAGCCTTACCAGGGTGGTAAAGTTTTGTGATAACAGTTTGACTGATGGTGTCAGCATGGACTGACAAATGAGATTTGGTGACTCCCAATGGGAGCAAATGTAAGGATTTATTGGCAATGGGAAGGAACCGTCTAGCTGAAGGAGTCAGCTAAATGGTTAAGAGATTTTATCGCGAATCAGGTGGTTATGTCCACTCGAGGTGGTCGAGTGTTGTTGTTGTGACGTATGACCGTGATGGGATGTCTGGGTACAGACGAGACTGGTGTTGTTCCAGTGAGTGGGTGTACAGGTGTACACAGATGTGAGGTCGAAATGTTTTCCACGAGGTGGTTGTGGAATAAGGATATTGGTAATTTCGAGGACGAAATTCTTTAAGGAGGGAAGGTTGTAACGACCCGTCCCGAATATTGAGATTTAATAATATTTAATTGTGATTTACTAATCTAGGATTAGTTGGACGATTTCGGACGAATTGTGCAAAATGACCGTTTTGCCCCTGGGCGTGGGCAAAATGTTGACTTTTATTTCGGGTGGTCAAATGGACTTTGATCGATGACTGTGACGTAGTTCGGGACGTCACGAGTTCATAGACAGGTGGCACGTTCGATTCCGACGTTCGTGGTGAAAGTTATGATGTGCGGAAGTTCAAGGGCGTTTTCGTAATTTGGACGAAATAGGGGCAAATGTTGACTTTTTGACCAAGATGTCCGATGGCTGAGGGCCAAGGACCGTTACGTAGGTTTCGTCGATGCGAATCCAACGACAGGCGGCATGCCGAAATCGGAGATTCGACGACGAAGTTATGAGTCACGGAAGTTTGGTTTCGTTATGCACGCATTACGAGGCGGGGACACGTGGCGTTTTCTGATTGGTCTGGGATTCTGGGTGGGACACGTGGACCACTAACCTTTAATTATGGACTTAGATCTGGATTGGTGGGATTGGATTAAATTATTGGAATTAAAAAATATAAAGAATTCCCACTTATTGCACCTTTTGATCTGGGTCATCCATCTCTAACCACAGATTGAATCTGGGCCGTTGATTCTTTTTCCTCTCTCTCTTTAATTGGATCAGACTACACACTCTCACTCTCATTTTCTCTCTAATCCGTGAACACGCACACGGCTCACACTACACACCACCACCATATCTGTATCCTTGGGCCGTGCAGAGGATTGTGTGAAGACTGTTGTGAGCTGGGCACGGCGGGAGACGACGGGAGACGGCGGGGTTGGCGACGGAGGGGAAAAACAGGGGAGGTCCGAAACTCAAAAATTGGGGAGGTCGATGTTGACTGTTTGTGATCGTGTTGATGGGTGGTGGATGTTCTTGTGATCAGTCCAGGCGTTTCGGTGGCCACGGTGGTGACCACGGCGGCGAAGTGAGCCTAAACCCGCGAGTCCGTTCTCGGGTCTAAAATGGCAGCTTGGATTTTACGAAGTTTTAGTCGATCTAGTGACCAGGATGATGACTCAGAGGATGAGACGACTCTATAGGGACCATTTTCAACGAGAATGGTGGTCGGAGCTGAGAGTAGTCGACGGAGGAGTTTTGGCCGTGAACTTCTCGATCGGGGAGGTACGATCTTGACGTTACTTCTGGTTTTTTATTCCACAGAACTGTTGGTTGAACTCATACGGTCTTGCAGGTGAAAACCCCATCCAAAATGATGGAGAAATGACTGAGAACCAGTCGGGTTGGCCCGCGGGTCACGGCGACCCGTTTTACAGTGATACGGGTTGGTCGATGATGAACAGTACCCGGTGCGTGGGTTTCACGCGCAGGGAGTTCAACCAGCGTGTGGGGGCGCGTGTGAGGTAATTTTGGGAAACTTCCAACATGACTTTTGTCCTATACAATGTAACGAACATTTTGGCGTTGGTTTCGTGTCGATCGGATTCCGTTTCGATATTGTTCGGGAAGTCCGAAGGTTTTAAATCCAGTTTAAAAATACTTAAAAATTCAAGAAAATTACGGGATTTTGATAGGATGTTAATGAAGGGGTTGGTAATCCTCTAATGTGAATTGGACAGGATTGGGAGTCCCGGTGATAGTGGTGTGGCCCGGCAAGGCCTACGGCACGCGTATTGAGGCACTCGGTTAAACGGTCTGTGAGTGGACATTGGTTTTATAAATTCGATGCATGCATAACTGTTTCATGATTTTTATAACTGTGATTAAATGATTTATTTTGGATATCGGTGAATTTAAAATGATTTCACGTATTTCGAGGTGAATTACGTATTTGCACATAAACCGAGGTTTTTTCTGGATTTGCACCGATTTCCATAAATGTGGTTGGATATGATTTCATGAAACGGTTACGAACTAGAATAAAGTAAAATCGGGACAGGGGCCCAGTTGAACTATGGAATCGGGCCAGGGGCCCAGTTAACTTATGAATCGGGCCAGGGGCCCAGTTAACTTGTGAAATCGGGCCAGGGGCCCAGTGGATTTCTACATGTGATTGCGGGTCGGGGACCCTAAAATGGAATTGAATAAATGTTTTCTGGGTTACATTTTATATATGTTCACATGCTGGAATCAATAAATGGTTTTGATGATATTTCGGTTATGGCACGTTCACGGTATTTGGGCATGAGACCCGTTTGATGAAACGTAACGATCGGTTCAGATTTTACCTATGTATACATATATGTTTTGCATGTGGATATCAATAAAATGTATTTGGTACTGCACTGTATAGATCCTTCCATATTATATTGTCTCCTCCGGATGAGGTACCCCGGAGAGGTCACAGACGTCTAGTACGTCCAGCGTCTATGACGCTAAGCATCGGGGATGCTGTACCCGAACGGGGTTCGGCGATTGAACTCGGAAATTGAGACCCGAGTGGCACGCGTAGCCTTGTGATTGTGACCTTATTAACGTCAGGGACATCAGACATCAGGGATGTCGGATTGGAGTGTATAGTGCAGTGGCTAAAATTATGGTTATGGTTTATATTATACGCCTTATGGTTCATATTACTGGATTTATGAAATAACTCTTGGATTGACTTTTGGAATTTGAAACTATGCTTTGGTTTCCGGGCTAAGGCCCTAATGGTTATTTCTAAATAAATATGGGTTTATTGGTTTTTGGTGCATGCATATGATTTTACTGAGGGGCATAAATGTCTTATAAATGTTTTAAGCAGACTTGTTTATTTTCGTCCACTCATAGCTTTTGTTTTTAATGCCCTTCAGGTTGATTCCGGATACGACTGCAGCAGAGACTTGAGCATCGTACACCTCCTCCATCGATCCTTACGCACTCTGGAAGCCCGTTTGGGCAATAGCAATCGGTTATCCCTTGTCTGACGCCTCTTGTCAGACGGGAGCACGTCACATTCCATGGTAATCCCGGGGGGATTGGGATGGGTCGTGTCAACACACCAGACACGACAGCCTTCGGGCGAGGGGCGACGTCAGGATCGCCCACATCGTGGGCCATCAGGCCAGAAGAACAACAAGGGAGAGGGCTACAAGGGAGCACCCTCATCCTTCAAGGGTCGTGGCTGGTTAGGTCGAAGCGGAGGCTCTCAGGGCAGAGGATCAGGATACAACTCCGGGCAGCGTTCATCTTGGAGCGGTGCTTCTATTGGGCATTCGGACAGGCCGAGGCCAATAACCTGCTTTGCTTGCGGAGAGGAGGGCCACTATGCTTGTGATTGCCCGCAGTTGTCCAAAAGCAACGACGCTGGGGGCTCTAGTGTGGTGCAGAGCATGGCTTCCCACACTAATGGAGGTCGCGGTCAGGGAGGTGACCGTGGTGCTGGCCGTGGCGCGCGTGGGCGCGGACGGAATGGAGGGCCTAGGGCTCAAGTGTTTACAATGACCCAACAGCAGGCGAGGACTGCCCCAGGCGTGGTTACAGGTACACTACATATCTTAAACCTTCTTGTACGTGTATTGATGGATGCGGGGGCTACACATTCTTTTATTTCGAAGAGTTGTGCTGGTATGCTTGATTGTGTGGTATCAGCCTTAGATTGTGAAATGGGTGTTGGCACCCCGATGGGCATCGTGTACCTTGTGAATCAGGTGATTCGGAGGTGCCCGGTGAGGATTGAGAATGTGGATTTACCGGCGGACTTAATTATTCTGGATATCCACGACTTTGATGTAATTTTGGGAATGGATTGGCTATCGGAGCATGTATCGCTCATTGATTGCTGTAACAGGCAAGTGATTTTGCTGAGCCCGGGTTTGCCGGAGGTTATCTTTCAAGGGGAACGTGATGGTTCCCCTCCTGAAGTGATTTCTTCACTTACTGCTACCAAACTTCTACGGAAGGGATGCCAGGGTTATCTGGCGCATGTCGTGTCGGATCAGGTTGATACTCCGGGTATCGACGAGATATCGGTGGTGCGTGAGTTTCCGGATGTGTTCCCGGAAGACTTACCTGGATTACCGCCAACGCGGGAGATCGAGTTTACAAATGAACTACTCCCCGGTACCCGACCTATATCCCAGGCACCATATCGGATGGCGCCGGCCGAGTTACGAGAACTCAAAACTCAGTTGCAAGAGTTGGTGGATTTGGGATATGTCCGACCGAGTACTTCACCGTGGGGAGCACCGGTGTTGTTCGTAAAGAAGAAGGAGGGGAGTCTCCGTTTGTGTATTGACTATCGACAACTCAACAAGGTGACACTGAGGAACCAGTATCCTCTACCTAGGATCGATGACCTTTTTGACCAGTTGCGGGGAGCACAGTGCTTTTCGAAGATTGATTTGCGTTCTGGGTATCACCAACTGAGGATTTCGGAGGAGGATATTCTGAAAACTGCTTTTCGAACCCGTTATGGACACTACGAGTTCCTGGTTATACCTTTTGGGTTGACGAATGCTCCAGCAGCATTCATGGATTTGATGAACCGGGTCTTCCAACCCTACTTGGATAAATTCGTGATTGTGTTCATCGATGATATCTTGGTGTACTCGAGGAGTGCCCGAGCACATGAGGAACATCTACGGTTGGTGTTGGAGAAGCTGAGACAAGAACAGTTGTACGCCAAGCTGAGCAAGTGTCAGTTTTGGCTGAGCAGTATTGGTTTTCTGGGACACGTGATATCGACGGATGGGATTAGCGTGGACCCCCAGAAAACAGAAGCGGTGACTAACTGGGCTAGACCAACAACGGTAACGGAGGTGCGGAGTTTTGTCGGGTTGGCTGGTTACTACCGAAGATTCGTGGAGGGTTTCTCCAAAATTGCTGCACCATTGACTCGTTTGACTCGGAAGGGAGTAAAGTTTATCTGGGACGAGCAGTGCGATCGGAGTTTTCAAGAGTTGAAAGATCGATTGACCACTGCACCAGTCCTTGCATTGCCTGATGACAGTGGAGAATTCGTGGTCTTTAGTGACGCTTCACTACAAGGTTTGGGCTGCGTGTTGATGCAGACTGGCAAGGTTATCGCCTACGCATCTCGGTAGCTAAAGACTCATGAGTTGAACTACCCTACCCATGATTTGGAGTTGGCAGCGGTGGTTCATGCTCTAAAAATATGGAGACATTATCTATTCGGCGCAACGTGTCGGATATACACCGACCATCAGAGCCTAAAGTACCTATTCACTCAGAAGGAGCTTAACATGAGACAACGGAGATGGTTGGAGCTGCTGAAAGATTATGACTGTACGATCGAGTACCATCCGGGTAAGGCCAATGTGGTGGCTGATGCACTCAGCAGGAAGTCAGCGGGATCTGTTGCACACCTGGGGATGGTGTATCTTCCTTTGCTGGTGGAACTCCGGAAGGCGGGAGTTATGTTGGGTACTGATGAGCATGGAGCTTTGTTGGCCAGTTTCCATGTACGACCTGTACTGATTGATCGGATCATCGAAGCACAACTCCAGGATCCGGTACTCTGTATTTACAGGATTGAGGTCGATGCGGATGGGAGAGAGGATTTTACCAACCGGGATGGTGGGGCACTTGTGAAGTTGGGCCGTTTGTGTGTACCTGCAGTGGCAGAGATACGGACCGAGATTCTTGAGGAGGCCCATAGTTCGGCCTATGCTATGCATCCGGGAGGTACAAAGATGTACCGTACCCTCCGGAACCATTATTGGTGGCCTGGAATGAAGAAGGATATTTCCGAATTCATGAGCAGATGCTTAACCTGTCAGCAGGTTAAGGCGGAACGGCAGAGACCGTATGGGGCTATGCAGCCACTTCCGATTCCCGAGTGGAAGTGGGATCACATCACCATGGACTTCGTCTTTAAGTTGCCAAGGACTCAGAGTGGAGTTGACGGAGTGTGGGTGATCGTGGACCGTTTAACCAAGTCAGCCCATTTTCTGCCAGTTCAGAAGACTTATAAACCCAACCGGCTGGCTCAATTGTTTGTGAAGGAGATCATACGATTGCATGGTACGCCGGAATCGATCGTGTCCGATTGTGATCCGCGTTTCACTTCCAGGTTCTGGCGGAGTTTGCAAGCTACTTTGGGAACAACCCTACGTTTCAGTACTGCGTTCCATCCATAGACCGATGGACAGTCTGAACGAACCATTCAGACCCTGGAGGACATGATGAGGTCCTGTGTGCTACAGTTTCAAGACTCATGAGATACTCATTTGCCATTGATGGAATTCACTTACAACAACAGCTATCAGACAAGCATTGGGATGGCACCTTATGAGGCACTATATGGTCGACAGTGCAGGACACCTATCTGCTGGATGGAGATAGGAGAGCGAGCGGCGGTAGGGCCGGAATTGATGGACTTAACCCTGGAGACTATTCGAGTTATCAAGGAGAGATTGAAGGCAGCACAGGATCGCCAAAAGAGCTATGCTGATCGACGGATTCGAGACCTAGAGTTTGAAGTGGGGGATTTTGTCTTCCTGAAGTTATCTTTGTGGAGGGGGATTATCCGTTTTGGTCGACGAGGGAAACTAAGTCCGCGTTCTAGAGTTCACGATGTTTTTCACGTATCGATGTTGCGGAAGTATGTACATGATGCTTCTCATGTACTAGGGGAACAACCTATCGAACTCCGAGGGGATTTGAGCTTTGAGGAACAACCAGTGCAGATTTTGGATCGGAAAGACAAGGTACTACGTCGGAAGACGATTCCTCTCGTGAAGATTCTCTGGAGAAACCAGAATGTGGAAGAAGCCTCATGGGAGCCTGAGGCTCAGATGCGAGAACAATTTCCTCATTTGTTTCTTTGAAATTTCGGGACGAAATTTCTTAAGCGGGGAAGGTTGTAAAACCCCGGACATTCGAGGATTTTAATATTGTAATTTAATGTATCAATTGACTTGTTTACCCTTGTGAATGGATGGCCAAATTGTTGAATTTTTGATTGGTAGGTCAGATGGACTTTGACCAGTGACCGTGACGTAGTTCGGGACGTCACGAGTTCATAGACAGGTGACACGTCCATTTCGGACGATCAGGGAAAAAGTTATGACTATCGAAAATTCAAGGGCATTACCGTAATTTGGACTTTTGGGGGGAAAATGTTGACTTTTCGTTCGGCAACTAATTTTCACATGACTCAAGGACCGTTAGGTAGGTCTCGATGTCCTGAGTCCGTAGACAGGCGGCACGCCGAAATCGGACTTCGTATGGCTGAGTTACGGGTCTTGAATGTGAAGGGCATTATGGTAATTATTGAACCAGGGGCATTTTAGTCATTTCGGCCCTGGTTACTGTAGCAACCGCGGGGGGACATGGGCGGCACCACCATGTGCGGTGGTTCAAATGTGAAATTGTTTATGCAATTGTGTGCTGGAAAGATGGGAGTGTCTGATGCTTTAGAACGTGGTCTGTTGCATCCACCTTGCACGACCCCATTGTTAATTCAAGTTCGAAGCTTTTCGGGGAACATTTTTCAGTGGACAAATTGGACTCCCACGAGCCTCTGGGATGGCTGAGGTTATTTAAAACTGTTTAGAACGTGAGTGAGCATCACTCTGATGCTGAAAGAACTGAGAACAGGTGAGGAAAACCAGAGAAACCATTTCGGGCAAAAATTGGAGGGAAAATCGGGTTTTGATTTCTGGTGACTGTTGGACCAAACCAAGGGCCTGGTTTAGTCTTCTGGGAGTGTTTGGAACTCAACCACATCGAAATCGAAGGCCATCAGCCACGGGTGAGCTGGGACGGTGACTGCTGTTTTCAGGGAAATCGCAGAGCTTGGGACGACAACCTTCAGGTACTTTCAGACACAATTGATTGTTCATTTTGGTTCGTTTTAATCCTATTATGCTTCCTGTGAAGTTAATTGGACAATGGGTTTGAAACCAGGGAGTTCTGGTGATTGACCCTTTTGGTTGATCACGGGTCGAGGGTCCATTTAAGGGACCAGTGAGGTTAATTTGAGACTCAGAACCTAAATTGGATAGTTAATGAACATGTTAGGATCAAATTGGATTGAAATCGAGTAAGGATTGATGGGCATTCAACCGGGTCAAGCCGCGGGTGGCAGGCCCGTATTATAGACAAACGGGTGAGGGTGGTGGCACGGTAGCTACAGTGTCAGGTGCGTGAATATCACGCGCATCCACTTTGGACGGCGCGTGAGGGCGCGTTAGACCTTATCTCCGATCACGATCAACATGACTTTTGTTCCTCTCATCATTCTGAACGTTTTTGGTGGATTAACCATGTTGATCTGAGATAGTTTTGATGGGTCAGTTTAGGGCCGGTTGCCTCGGGAAACGTGTTGGACGGCTTCCCCGAGCCGGTTTCTATTTCGGACTTTGTGGTTAAATGTTTAAGACTTGTAGTGACCCTTACATGTGATTTGGACTGACAGGAATTGTACGATAATCCCGGTACAAGTTCGTACGCGCAGGTTCATCGCGGGATCGTACTGTGAGTGGGCCCGATTTCATTAAAACCTTGCATGCTTAAATGTTTTCTGATTTACTTATATGTTCACATGCTGGAATCAAGATATGGTTTTGATGATATTGAAATTTCGGTTATGGCACGTTTCACGGTATTTGGGCATGAGACCCGTCTGATGAAACGTAACGATCGGTTCGGATTTTACCTATGTATACATATATGTTTTGCATGTGGATATCAATAAAATGTATTTAATACTGCACTGTATAGATCCTTCCATATTATATTGTCTCCTCCGGATGAGGTACCCCGGAGAGGTCACGGACGTCCAGTACGTCCAGCGTCTATGACGCTAAGCATTAGGGATGCTGTAACCGAACAGGGTTCGGGGATTGAACTCGGAATTGAGACCCGAGTGGCACGCGTAGCCTTGTGATTGTGACCTTATTGGACGTCAGGGACGTCAGAGATCAGGGATGTCGGTATTGGAGTGTATAGTGCAGTGGCTAAAATTATGTTTATGGTTTTATTACATGCCTTATGGTTCATATTATATGATTAATGATTTTAAATAATGTTGCATGCATGTTTTGGAAAACAGAGGGGTAAATTATATGTTTACTTACTAAACGATTTTATAAACTTGAGTTTCGGCCCACTCACCCTTATTGTTTTGGTAATCCCTCCAGGTCGTGCTAATGAGGTAGAGGAGGAACCTGAGGCTGAGGCATAGATCCCCTTCTGCGTATCTGAACCCCTGTTGGGTGGTGTACCTACAGGTTTATGTTAGAGTCGTGCTCGTAACTTGTAGTTTGGATTTCATCCCTTGTCTGACAGCTGTTTATTTCGGATTTGATGTAAAACTGTAATTTGGTTTTTATGCATTTGAACGTTTAAGGTTAAAATTGGAACATTATTTTGGGTGTCAGACGGGAGCAGGGCACGTCCCCATGTGGTCCCAGAGAGGATCGGGGCGGGTCCTGTCATTTTCAATTGGAGCTTCCATGCACCACGCGATCTAGACGGTAAGAGTTTGACCTTGTTTTTGAATCATGGGCTCACAGGGGTGGACACGAATCCATTAAAACTCCTAATCGATTCGCTTCAAACTTTTATTTATCGAACGGTTTAGGTTTGACGGGATAAAAGTCAAACGGTTTGAAAATCCAAACCGTTCCGTTAGTAATGGTTTGGATTTAGATTTTCATTTTGGAAATCCGTCAAATCTAGACCGGATCGTAAAGGAATATATTAATTTTTATTAATTTGTAAATATATTATTAATATAAAGTAAAAATAATAAAAATAAAAGGATACCTAAATATACACATATAAGCATAGGTATACTCATATAAGAGTATAATAAAAGATGATTCAATAGTAATGTTTGTTTGATAAATCTTAGTATAGTGATAATGTTTGCAAATCAATACTTAGCAAGCTTAATATATAAAATTTTGAGTATTTATTATTATTTTTTGTATCCTTATCTTGTGTTTTTTTATTTATTTCTAAATGGTTTTATTTCTAATTTTAGAAAATCTAAATTGTATCAAATCGTTAAGATTTTAACTGTTTAGATTTAGATATTGCAAATATCCGTATCGAACTGTACCGTACCCACCTCCTACTCACATATGAAAACTTGATGATCATGAATATTGCCACAATAATGTTTTGTTACCGAACCAGCTCAAACCAATTTTTGACAGAACCCTGGTCAAAGACCCGGCCGGCCTGGAGCCTATTTTTGTGAGCTAACTTCTGAACCTAGGCGGACCGAACAATAAAAGCTTGAAATTCACCCAATTTCAGTCTCTTCCACCATATCCTACTCAAGGCACCTTTCTCTTCACACGTGAAAAAATACAAGCATGAAGGAAATTGCTGGAACAAAATCAACAACAGGTTCATCAACTGGCCCCACATTTGTCAACATTTTGTGTCACACTTGCCTACGTATGGGTATGCTTAGTAAAATCTTAGGAAATATGAGTCGAGAAATTAGTTTTGATGGGGTTCATGATAGACTGCATGCCTTGATTAGACCCTCTTTACTAGAAAATTATTTCGAGAACTGCATAATCGGTGTCACAATAATTGAAGGAGCAAAAGGGCTTGTAGGAGGAAAGGGACTGAATTATGTGGCAGTTAATGGACTGAATGTCACAGTCTAGGTTGCACTGAAACAGATACGAATACGAGGATACGATACGACACAATACTCTGATACGCCAAAGAAAAATAAAATAAAGGACACGATACGAGAAGGATACGGAAAATAAATAATACATTAAAATTTAAATATATTTTAAAAAATAAGCATGCAATTTTAATTTATCCCATAACAACTTAATATAGAGTTGTTTAGGCATCTTCCACTTCAAACTCTTCATTGCATGTGTTCATCTTCCTCTTCATCAACATCACAGATAACTGCTTCCAAGTCGGGTTCATCAAGGGAAAGTTGGGTAATTTCAAGTCTTCCAACATTAGGTACATGATTGTGTTGCCTTCAACTCATTAAACACAAGCATAAGTTGCTCTCTTTCCTTCAAAGTTTTTGTGAGTTCATCAGTCATCTCCTCCACTTCGGATTCAAGCCGATAAATCTGAGCCCGAACTTCCTTACATTCATCTACGTATTTGTCCCTCTCAAACTCCATGTTCTCAAGTAATTGTGTGAAAGCTCATCTGCTGTATATTGATGGTGGTGCAGCTTAAGAAAATTTTGTAAGTACTCGAAAACATATCCAAAACTTGATATTGTATCAGGGAGTATCGGGGGAGTATGATATCGGTATCGGTACCCGATACGTGATACGAGGCCTTAGGGGAGTATCGGTGCTTCTTAGGTGGCAGTTAATGTAATTAGTGAATCTATAAAAAGTTTGGAATCAAAACATCTCTTCAATGGTATATAGAATTGGATTCCTTGGTTGTACCCTGTGGTGCCTAGTGATCAGAAGGTTGTTATTGCTGCTGGTTCGTCTCAATTTGAGATTTATGAAACCGATTTTGGATGGGGAAGGCTGAAGAAGGTGGAGGTCGCTTCCATAGAAGGGACTGGAGCGATGTCCCTCGCAGAATGCAGGGACGGTGGAGTTGAGATTGGATTTTTTAAGAGTAAACATCGTCTGCAAGCTTTCGCTGCTTTGTTTTCTAAAGGCTTGAAGATCGTTCTTTGAAATTTTAGGATTATTAGGAAATATTGTATAAATAGTATAAGGAAATATTATATACTTTCATTTCCTTTATTATTTGGGAATCTCATCAATTGTGGATTACCTTATTGTACCCAAGGATTGAAATATTGATATCGAAGGATATATCGCTAGTCGAATTTACAGATATCTCGCCCCAAATATTGGTATCGATATCGATATCGTTTACAATCAACAAAAATGATGGAACTTGGGGTCCAAAATTTGGAAATTTGGAATGAAACTTTTGGAAAAACTTAAGTACCCAATAATGGTTATATAGAACTAATAAAAACTATAAAATGACTTTGATATAATAAATATATGTTGAATCATATGATAGAATATAGGTCTGCCGATAACTAACAGTATAAAATCTTAAAGATAAACTTAAATTAAAAATTAATTTTATTGATAATGTTGCACCAAGAATACTTGACACATTGAACTTCATTAAAAACAAGTAGAGTGTTTTTCAGATTGAAAATTAGATTGGACTTCATCTACCAAGACACAAAAGCTTTGCCAAGTGATGCTACTTGACCAAACGGAAATGTATTGTTGGACATGGTATTCGTATACCTCCTTTGAATGACCTACTTTTCCTTCATAGATGAGGTAGTTAGGATTTACCCAACTAACTTCTCCATAATCTTCAATGAGATGAGGATCTTCATAGCCTCCATAACCATGTGGCATTTGAGGGAGATGGTTGTCTAACTGGTGGTAACCATATGGACCATAAGCATATGGATCATTTGAGTTGTTACTAGGATTGGTGCCCAAACTCATTGACTCAAAACTAATTGCCATGGAATCCTCAGAAGATGGGTTTCCATAACCTTCATATATGTTGCGTGTCCGAGTGTAAATTTCCCAACACCACTGATTCCTACTTCTCATTCTCTACATCCATGATCATAATCTTGAGTGGCATGAGTGAAATCCGCCTCTCCAGTAAATGGGCTCAAGGGTGCATATGTTTCAGATACATGTTCATTTCCCCCGTCATCATCCCTTTCGTCATCCTTGTCTTCATCGTTTGTCTCAACATCATCTCCTCCATCATCATCATCATCATCATCATCATCATCATCGGCATCATCATCATCATCATCATCATCATCATCATCTGTACATTTATTGTGATGTAGTCCCTTACTAGTAGCATCAGCTCTCAAGTCACGTCCAGCGGTAGAACCAAGCATTGATCTCTCCCATGAAGACATCTCCCGCTCACTTCTTGCTTCCTCACTCCCCACTTCTTCATATAGCACTCTATTGACATTAAAAACCATGTTCAGTAGCAAGATGAGCTATGCGAGGGTCAGGCCTTCCTTTATCATCATCCAAGTGAGCTGGCATAATCCATGCTTGAAGTGGATCAACTTCATTACCTTCCACGTGTTGACCAGCAATTTTCAAAAGGTCAACGTAGTCTTCTTCCACAACTTTGCTACATTCAGTTTCTTCATCTCTTAACTTGAGTTTCAAAGATCAATTTTCACAGAAAAATGCACCAACAATTTACCAAATTCAAAAAACCATTGCATTTCTTTCACAACGAGCCATTATTGTTTTGATATAATTTACCACACTTAAAGGACTTTGGGACGATCTCTATGCCCATCTCCTTGCCTTCACTCGCAATCAGATGAAAGCACACAATGATCAACTTGAAGAAGATCGAATGATGCAATTCCTCATGAGCGTCAATGACGTCTACAATGGTGTTGGCGTAACATTCTCATGATGAACCCTCTGCCTAACATCCTCCAAGTATACTCTCTCATCATCCAAGACGAAACACACCAACAGATGACATCCGGTGCCATAAAAAAATTTCTATATCTGCTGTCATTCATGGAAAACTGAAATTTTTTTCTAATAATTCTCAAAATCAGCACTGTTCATTTTGTGATAGATATGGCCATACTCTTCAAGATTTTAGAACTTTAAAATTCCATTGCAAATATTGTGATCTAAAAAGACATACAGAGCAGACATGTAGGTTTAAAATGGCACTTGGCCCACTAATAAATTTCGGGCCCACACCAACCGACCAAGCCAGCAAGGGCAGCAAGGTTAGTAGCGTAGGCCTCATAATCGGGCTGAACATCATTCTGCAATGGCCTACGCCGCCGAATCTTCTCATGCCCAAGCGTAAGGTACGCACGTACCTGCACCTAGCGCACATGCACACATGCCTGGCACGCCGTCGCTGATGCCAGCTGACTCATTTGATGCACACCCACATGCTCCTTCCTCACAACCACAATGGCCCACACCTAGCTTTCCCATCACATCAGCAATGGCCCACCGCTAGAACACACAATTTTTCTGGACTTTCGTTATACCAACTCCACCAACTTGAAAATGCAATATCAGCTCTCAGTACCAACCCTCATCCGGGTAACAATAACGCCTATGCAAATGCTACGGGTCTGTCTTCATCTTGTTATAATGCTTCTATTAATTCAGCACTCACTCACCCTTGGATTTTGTATAGCGGAGCCACTGACCACATTATTTCTGATTCCACCATCTTCGCTAAAACTATACCCTCATCCATGTCTTCTGTCAATTTACCCACTAGGTTTTCCGCCACCATTACATCCACCGACACCGTCCCATTCAATTCCGATATCACTTTAGACAATGTTTTATGTGTACCATCTTTCTGTTTAAATCTCATGACAGCTAGTAAAATTACTAACTCTCTCAATTGTTGTGTGCTTTTATTCCCTTCTTTTTGTGCATTGCAGTACTTGGTTGCGAGGAAGACGATTGACTTGGGTAAACATCATGGTGGTCTTTATTACATGTCTCTAGTACCCAGAACCCTTTCACCTACCGCCTCTCAAGTCTCTCATCAATCCAACTTGTGGCATCTACACCTTGGTCATCCGTCATCCTCTCGCCTTCAATTAGTATCTCCCTTATTGCCTTCCAACTACATTTTTTTTCTCATAATTGTCATATTTGCCCTCTAGCTAAACAAACTAGATTACCTTTTCCTTCTAGTTTTATATCAACTACTGCTTTTTTGATTTATTGCATTGTGATATTTGGGATCCTCATAAAGAACCCACTCATTCTGGGGCTCGTTTCGTTCTTACAATTGTCGATGATTTTACTCGATCCACTTGGCTCTACTTAATGCAACATAAATCTTAAACTCAATAAATTCTTCAATCTTGTGTTGCTTTTGTTCGCACTCAATTTCATGTTACCATTAAAGCCATCCGTATTGATAACTGATCTGAATTTTATTCTATGCGAACTTTCTTTCAAACTAATGGCATTGAATATCAACATACTTGTGTTTACACCCCCCAACAAAACGCGGTCATTGAACGCAAACACTGTCATATTCTCACCGTTGCTCGTGCTTTGATTTTCCAATCTCATTTACCCCATTTCCTTTTGGGATGAATGTGTCCTCACTGCAGTCTATCTTGTTAACCATCTCCCATCTCTCTTATTATCTACAAAATCTCCTTTTGAGTTATTATATCATCGTCCTCCACCACTTACCAAGATCAGAGTTTTTGGTTGTTTGTGCTATGTTACCATTGTTCACCACATTCATAAATTTGATGCCCGTGCAAAAACCTGTATCTTTGTTGGTTATCCTACTGGCCAAAAAGGATACAAATTTTTTGATTTAATCTCTCAAAAAAAATTTGTTAGCCGTGATGTCCGCTTTCATGAATATATTTTTCTCTTCTCTGTACACAAACCCCCCACTCATCTCTTACCTGTGACCTTCCCTTTCCCATCTATGTGTCTGACCCTCCCTAAAACCCACATCCCCTAACACCCTCCAATCAATTCCCTGCCACCAATACGGCCAACCCATCCTATCCTCCTAACTCGGCAAACCCCTCACCCCGTCCCACCCTATCTTATCAATCCAACCCATTTATCTCTCCCCCTCCTCCACCCACACGCCCACTGCGCCATTACCTCTCCCTAGCCCTCCTGTTTCTTCCCCACCTACCTCACCTACCCCTGACCGATCTCCCAACCCACCCACCCGTCAGTCTATTCGTTCCAAATGGTGTAACGACCCGTCCCGAATTCTGTGATTAGATTAGTGACTAATGGAGGATTAATGAGATTAATTGGTGATTAGTTAAGTGAAATCGGACGGACGGTGTAAAATGATCGTTTTACCCTTGGAATTGGGTAAAATGTTTACTTTTGACTCGGGGAGTCAAACGTACGAGGACCGATGACCGTGACATAGATCAGGACGTCACGAGTCCGTAGACAGGCAGCACGTCGAAATTGGACGTTCGACGGGAAAGTTATGGTTCACGGAAGTTTGGGGAAACTATTGCATGAATTACAAGACGGATTACATTTATACTCATGTGGGCCCAGATCCTTAACCCCAAAAAATGGATCTCACTTCTAATTGGATGGATTTTATTATTTTATATTTTTCCCTCTCATTTCTCTCTCTTCTTCCCCGTGCACATATCTTCGTCTTCTTCATTCTTTTTCTTCTTCAAACCGTAAACCTCAACCTTTCACACACCATCAAATCTTCATTAGTAGTGCTTGGTGTGTGAGGGATGATGAAAGTATGACGTGAGACGAGAATGGTGGTGAGGGTGTGAAAATGGAGTTCGGTGAGGGTCAACCGAAAGAGTGAAACGGAGTGCAGTGTGTGAACGTGAAACGCAAGTCCCTTGATCCTCATCTATTGCCTATGATGTGTGAAGGAAAGTTGAAGGGGAGGTTGAGCTGAGGCTAATGGTGACCACGACGGTGGCCCACGACGACAATGAGAGGTAAGAACTCATGAGGCCTCTGTTTGCATTCAGAAATGGCAGATCGTGAATTATGTGTTGTTGATCAATTTGGTTGCTCAGGTGAGCTTCTGGAGGTTTCTAGGAAGCTATTAGTTGTGGAACGGAGGCCAACGATGGCCAGAGATGGGAGCAGTCGTCGGAGGAGTTTGGCCGTGAGTTCCTCGATCGGGAAGGTAAGTTAGAAGGTTATTTTTCTAATTTTGAAACCATAAATTGACTAGAATTAGGGGGACGAAGTTGTAGGGATTAGATTGGATTGAAAAAGAGTCAAAATTGGTGTTGAACCGGTCACGCCAGTTCGGGTTGGACCAGGTCGGCCTAAACCGATCTGGACTAAGTCTACGAGAGGTTGACGATGCACTGTTCACCGCGCATGGCTTTCACGCGCAATCACTTGCGACAACACGTGGGGGTGCGTGGGGCAAAGTTTGGGGATGTTGTAACTATGTGAAATCATCCTTTTCGATGTAATGAACATTTTGGAACTGGTTTCGTGTCGATCGGAGATCGTTTCGATATAGTTTCGAGTGTTTGAAGGTTTAGGATCGAGTTGTAAAATGTTTAAAAATTCGGGAAAATTATGGGGTTTTAATGAGAGGTTATCGAGGTAGCTAGTAACCCTCTAGTATGATTTGGACAGGTTTAAGAGTCCCGGTGACGGTTATTAGCTCGAGGAAGCTTATGGCACGCATATCAAGGCGGCAGCTAGGACGGTTTGTGAGTGAACTTTGATTTCTAAACTATGATGCATGCATAAATGTTTATATGTTATATATATATGATTTCTATCATGATGATTATGGTATTGGTGATTTACATGATTTGCATGTATTTCGAGGCGATTTACGTACTTACACGTATTTCGAGGTTTATGTTTTTACACTGATTATACGTGCTTGTGGTTTTGATGATGGTTTGATGAAATGGTTTTGAATTTGAAAAGGTAAACTCGGGCATGAGACCCATTTGTTTTGGAAACCCTCAGACCTGAAGTCCATTTTAGTTACATTATCGGGTCAGGGGCCCAATTGGTTTGTGGATTTATGGATTGATTTCAGATTTGGAAATATGGAATCGGGCATGAGACCCATTTAATTTACAAACTCTAACACTTGGAGTCCATTTGATTTAATAAGGCATCGGACCAGAGGCCCATTTGATTTACAGGATCATGCCCGGGGCCCAGCTAGTTTACGAAATTGGGCTTAAGGCCCAATTGTATTTTATGCATGTAATTTCGGGTTGGGGACCCGTAAATGGATCTGGATAAATGGATTTGGATTTGGAAAGAATGGATTTCTGGATTAATGATGGTTTTATGGGAAACCGGGCATGAACCCTTTGAAAGATTAGAAAGGTTTTGAGAATGATTTCGAAATGGTTTTTCATATACCATCATTTTATTTATAGATTGTCTCTTTCGGGGAAGGTCGTTGGCCTGGGTGGACTCTGGAGTAGTCACTGAGCACTAACTGAGTAGAGTCGCCTCCGTGGGGTACCTTACTCTCAGGAAGACATTTATGGATTATAACCCCTAGGGAGGGTCATTGATCTGCCAACATTGACCTAGGTGGACCCTAGGGAGACTTGGGATTTGAGACCTTGGGTAGCACGGACGTAGCTTTGGAAACCGTAACAGGATTAGTTATATGATATGTGGTAAACATGATTTCTTGGATTTATGAAATGGTGTTTTGTGAATAGTAAATGGATTTGGCCAATGATCCACATACTCAGATTTACGGTTTTTGGCTGAGTTCCCACATATGGTTGATATGTTATGGATTTGTGTAAATGGATTTGGGCAGGGGCCCGTATGACTTGGATTTATGGAATTTGGGGCTGAGACCCTAATAATGGTTATTTGAATAAATGGTTTGGTAAATGGTTTTCGAATGCATGCATGCTTTTTAGTGAAGGGCATAAATGTCTTTTCGATAATGTTTTTAATAAATTATTTGATTTTCGTCCACTCACAGCTTTTGATGTTTTTAATGCCCTTCAGGTTGACCACGGATGTGGGCTGTAGTAGAGATCGAGACATCACACTCCTCCTCCACTGATCCTGGCGCGCTCTGGAAACCCAGTCGGGCTGAAGGTTTTGAATTATCTCTTGTCTGACACTTCATGTCAGACGGGAGCATGGCACAACCCGCGTTAATCACGTGGGGGATTGAGATGGGTCGTGTCAAATGGCCCTTTACATGGCATACTGACTACTATATGTCCAACCAGGTCAGTGATCTCTCCCTGGCGCCTCGTTCTTCAGGTACTCGCTACCCTCTTTCTCATTTCCTTTCTTATTCTCGTTTTTCCCAATCCCATTCTGCTTTTTTAGCTAACATTTCAGGATCCACTGAACCTACCACTTATGCTCAAGCTGTCCTTGATCCAAATTGGCAGAGTGCCATGACTGCCAAATTACAGGCATTACAACAGAATAATACATGGAGCCTAGTTCCTCTATCCCCTGGTCATAAGCCCATTGGCTGCAAATGGGTTTATCGGATTAAATACGAATCTGATGGAACCATTGAGCGGTACAAAGCTCGACTTGATGCAAAAGGCTACACTCAGGTTGATGGAATTGATTATCAGGAAACTTTCTCTCCCACCGCTAAACTCACCACCCTTCGCTGCCTCCTCACCGTTGCTGCTTCCCGCAATTGGTTTATTTACCAGCTGGATGTCCAAAATGTTTTTCTCCATGGTGACTTGCATGAGGTTGTTTACATGGACCCTCATCCCGGTCTTCGCCGATAGGGGGAGCATGTAACGACCCATCCCGGAAATTGGGATTGGATTAGTGGTTAATGACGGATTAGTGAAGATAATCGGTGATTAGTTGGGTGATCTAGGACGAACGGTGCGAAATGACGATTTTGCCCCTAGAATTGGGCAAATAGTTGACTTTTGGTTCGAGCGGTCACACGGACTTTGACCAATGACTGTGACGTCGATCGGGACGTCACGAGTTCATAGACAGGTTAACATGACCCATCCCAATCCCCCCAGGATTAGTACGGGATGACCCTGCTCCCGTCTGACACGAAGTGTCAGACAAGGGATAATTACAACCTTTGCCCTCTCGAGCTATCAGAGTACGCCAGGATCCGGAGGAGGTATGTGATATCTCGGTCTCTGCTATAGTCCACATCCGATGTCAACCTAAAGGGCAGTCAGAACATTAAAAGCTGTGAGTGGACAAAACCAAGAGTTTATAAAAACATTTTAACGAGAAGACATTTGTACCCTTCACTAAAAAGCATGCATGCATTCGAAAACCGTTTAACCAAAGAAACCATATATGGGAACTAAGGACAAAACCAAGATTGAAAGAACCATAATGAAAATGACCATACGGGCCACTGCCCAAATTGTAACGACCCGTCCCAAATTCCATGATTAGATTAGTGACTAATCACGATTAGTAAGGCTAATCCGTGATTAGTAGAGCGAAATCGGACGAGCGATGCGAAATGACCGTTTTGCCCTTGAGGGTGGCAAAACGTTGACTTTTTAATCGGTCGGTCAAATGGACTTTGACCGATGACCGTGACGTAGTTCGTGACGTCACGAGTTCATAGACAGGTGGCACGTTCAATTCCGACGTTCGAGGAAGAAGTTATGACGTTCGGAAGTTTAGGGGCATTTTGGTAATTTGGGTGAATAGGAGGTCAACAGTTGACTTTTTGGACCGGGAGGTCCGATGGCCGAGGGCCGAAGACCGTTACGTAGATAAGGACACAAATCCATACGGGACTCAGCCCAAATCACAAAAAACCAACCATAAGGGCCACTGCCCAAAACCTGTGTAAGCACACATCATCTATCATATCATATAGCATACATCATATATACATATAATTCACACAACCAATCCTATCACGGTATCCAAAGCTACGCGCGTGCTACCTAGGTCTCAATCCGAGTCTTCTCAAAGTCAAGATCAATGTCTGCAGACCACTGACCCTACCCAAGGTAATAGTAATCATAGTTTTCCTGAGAGTAAGGAATCCAACTGGGGGGTGACTCCACTCAGTCGGTGCTACGTGACTAATGCGGGGTCCACCCAGGCCAACGACCCTCCTCGGAGGAGATAGAACATGTAAAGGAAGGTATATGAACATATATATACATAACATAACCATTCATGCCCGGTTCCCCTGAACCGTCATGATCCATATCATCCAGTTTATATACATATAGACCATATCCTCCATGCCCGGTTCCCATAAACCGTCATGTACCACAATAACATAACCATGCCGGTTCCCATAAATCGTCATGTACCAGAATAACATAACCAGGGTTCATGCCGGTTCCCATAAACCGTCATGTACCACAATGACCAACAAGGGTTCATGCCAGTTCCCATAAACCGTCATGAACCATGATACCATAATAAGGGTTCATGCCGATTCCCATAAACCTTCATGAACCTGGAAATCCATTTAAGGTTCCCTGACCTGAAATCAAAACCGTAAAGTA
The DNA here is from genome assembly GCA_032719365.1 of Prinsepia uniflora. NCBI lineage: Eukaryota > Viridiplantae > Streptophyta > Magnoliopsida > Rosales > Rosaceae > Prinsepia > Prinsepia uniflora. The sequence continues at coordinate 8,030,132 of CM064867.1, read as the reverse complement.
ACCTGGGTCTCGTGCCCAAACATAGGACATCAGCTGGGCACCGTGATCGAAATCTGAGGTCATATGCCCGAGACAAAACCAAATGGGTCTCATACCCGATTTTATCCTTTTAGAAATCCAAAACCATTTCATTTAGATCATTAAAGACATACAAACCCGTATAGGCACCGTATAGGGCCGAAACCTCGAAATACGTGCCTATACGTAACCACACATCCAAATGCACTCATGGCATCACAAACAAGTATTTAAAACATATAATAAACATTTATGCATGCACCAATTTATAAAACAAGGTCCACTCACAGACCGTCCGAGCTGCCGCCTCGATTTGCGTGCTATAGGCTCTCCCGAGCCGATCACTGTCACCGGGACTCCCAAACCTGTCCAAATATTAATAGAAGGTTACTAACTACTTAATTAACCTCCTACCAAAGTCCCGTAATTTTTCCGAACTTTTAACTATTTTTAAACTGATCCTAAACCTTCGGACATCCCGAAACCTATCGAAACGATGTCCGATTGACGCGAGACCAGTCCCACAATCTTCATTACATCGAATAGAAGATTTCATATGTTGAAAACTTCCCAAAATTATGGCCCACGCGCCCCTAGAAGGCTCAGATCACTGTTCATCGTCTCTAACCTCCAGATTTTACTATTCACCCATCTTCAACCTCGGTTTTCTCTGGTTTTGGGACCGGTTCAAGGTCCATTTTAGGTCCATTTCATCTCCTTTTTATCCTAATATAATCCTAATATCAAACCCTAACATTTAAAATGCTAAAAATCGAAAACAACCTCCAAAACCGTCCATTTCCGATCGGCCATGGTGGCCGGATTTTCCCCCGCTGTTCACGGCCATTGCCGGCCATCCCAAGCTTCAAAAACAATCCTAAACTTCTCCTAGAGTCCCCAGAAACATAACCCAATAAAAGAAATCGAGTAAAAACCATTAAAACTCAAATTCGAATTTTCAAATATTTTCTTACCTCACGGGTTCTCTCCGCCGTGGCCGCCGCTGTGGCTGGCCGTCCAGCCTCTCAGTCCTCCCTCACTCACTCACACGGTCACACTCAGCTCACACACTCAAAGGATGGATGATGGAGGTGTGGTGTTTGTGTGTTTTGAAGAAAATGGAGAAAATGGAGGTAATGGATGGTTTCGGGTTTTTGTGTGGAAATGGAGAAATGAAGTTTGATGAAGATGATGATGTTTGATTAGATGAGAGAAGAGAAATGGAGGGTGAGGATTTGAGAGATTAAAATAGAATGGAGGGCTAGGATTTAGTGTGGTTTGGATTAATTATATAATAATAGATATAAAATATTTAATTAAACTAGATCCACATTTTAGGGGTTTGGATCAATGGGACTTGTCACTCATCCATGGGACCCACTCAAAATATCTGGCCAATCAGAATTTGACAACTCAGCCCCACCTCGAAGTACGTGCATAGTGAAATCGAACTTCCGTGACCTATAACTTCCCCGTTCGAAGTTCGATTTCAGCATGCCGCATGTCTATGGATTCGTATCGTCCTGATCTACGTAACGGTCCTCGGACCTCAGGTATTGGAATCCCGGTCAAAAAGTCAACTATTAGGCCCTTTTAACCAAAATTACCAAATTGCCCCTAAACTTCTGAAAGTCATAACTTCCTCCTAGAATGTCGAAATTGAACGTGCCACCTGTCGATGAACTCGTGACGTCAGGAACTACGTCACGGTCATCGGTCAAAGTCCATTTGACCGCCCGAATGAAAAGTCAACGTTTTGCCACCATTAGAGTCAATACGGTCATTTTGCATCGTTCGTCCGATTTCGCCTAACTAATCACGGATTAGCCTCATTAATTGTGATTAGTCACTAATCTAATCTAGGAATTCAGGACGGGTCGTTACAACCTTCCCTCCTTAATTAATTTTGTCCTCGAAATTCCAACCAACCTAAATCCAACCTTTCTTCCCTCCTTATTTAGTTTCGTTCTCGAAACTCCAAATATTCTAATTCCACAACCACCCCGTGGAATGTAGAATCGACCTCAAAACACGTGTACACTTGTACGCCCACTAACCAGTATAATACTTGTCTGCAACTAGACGTACCACCAACACTCACGTCGTATCGACTACACTCGACCACGTCGAATGATAGTTATCACACGTTACGAATTGACACCACTTGTCAAATCTACCATTTCATTGACATAAACAACTCGAAGGTTTCTTGATCACACATTAAACTATCCTGACGTCTGCTCCCACTGGGAGTCATCAGACCTCACACAACAATCCACGCTGACACCTCCGACAAACCGTCACCACTTGACAGTCCCCAGTCAAAAACTAACACTTTACACCCTTGTGGTTATACTAACCACCAACTCACTCAACCTGAGTATATGCATACCAACAAACACTCGATATGTGTAACTGGACCCATCAGAAATACTATGACCCAACGCACAGTATCCAATGTCCAGTCCACGACCTCAACTAATCCGATGGTATCGGAACCAATCCGACTACCAACACGCTCACCGTCATACCACTGGTATAACTTATATACCATCACCAGGCACCACAAGTCTGTCCAGTATCGTACCTCGAACAACGTGCAAGGTAGGTACATCTACCCATCAATCAAACTACAACTACAACAACAACGACGACCTAGGTTGTAGGCAATCATGTTTCAATAATGGAGTCCATATGTCCAATCCAGTATTAGACAAATCGAAACTCCGACCCAACATCTATTTCCAAGTACGAATCCGCAATTTCGTAAAAAATTCCGAATCCAAACCCAGAAATCATATCCATAGCCATGTCCAAATTCGAATCCGAAATCATTATTCCATAAGCTAGCATATGGAATAACCATTCCGAACCCAAATTCATAAAAGAAAATCCACTGTCAAGCTCCATAATCAAATCCTGAATCGTCACCCAGAATCCGATTCCAAAACCCAAATCCAGAAATCCTTCTTCAAGTTCCAAAATCAAATCCTGAATCGTCATCCAGAAATCTGATTCCAAAACTCGAAATATTGTTCACGTCTACCGAGACATACCAAAACCGAACCTATCGGTTACCTGCTCAACCAATTACCACAATACAATCGATTGACTTCATATGGAAGCCAATTACAACATCACACACAACACTAAGTCTGACAAAATCCGACTTCGTCAGACACCTACTCGCTCGAGTAACAAGCCATATGGGATTTACCTCGAAAAGAAGTTCAGTCCCATCATGCTCCACTCAAACATCCCAGTAAGAGTGATAAAATCTCCACCTATCTGGATCATCAAGATCACGATCCAGATCCACCACTACGTCAACCGACCATAGACCTTACGATCCCCGATAGTCACGACGTCCAAAGTCCTCAACCATTTCCCACATCTTAAATACATCAGTCAATGACGAGATACGTCGAGACTGTGGGTTCTCACTGATTACCTCGTATCAATCCTTGTCATTCCACCGAGGAAAATCAAGGATGATCCAACACAATGACATCAAAACCCAACCAACGTGAATGCAAACAAACTCGTTGCACTCACCTCGCTATGTAAACCAATATCATCTGCCACCAAGCAGAAAAAGAGAAATCTCAGTCATCTAACTTCGATATACTCAATTCCACTTGATGACCCAAGACAAATCACAATTCCACCAACCAATACACGATCACCGTACTGGTGACAAAACCATCATCAACCGTCATCTGCCATCATATGCCATAATCTACCGTCATCTACCGTCATCTACCATGGTAGAACCTGAGAAGTCACCCAAAATGACTTCGAAACACCCAATGCCAATGCGGCAAACTCGCATTCCACTAGTCACCTCAATCGCAACCTCTCGCGATTCTGAAGTTCCAACAAGATTGGAAACAACATACCCGGACCTCAACCACATGTCCCTTAACCAATTTAACTCTATCTGAGATCCATTCTGGGACCACAGATACGAACATATGCCCATCACGACGGATGTGACTCAACGTCATCACAATCACCAGTACCAGCACCTGCGCTAGTACCAGCACCAACGCACTATCACCTGCACTAGTATCAGCACACAGGCATCCACACTAGTAGCAGCACACTAACACCAGTATCAGTATCAGCATCGGCACACAGGGTGAAAATATGACAACCCTGGATCTCCGCTCATACCTAGCGACGACCCCGTACCTCTGCTCGAATAGGAGAAACTCTACCTCCATCGTGCCCAACTCTGGGTACAGTCACCCTGACAACTCATACGGGAAAAGGAAACGTCACCGATCCCCAATGACAACCATCCTCGGTACAGTCACCCTGACAACCTGACAACCATCCTCGGTAGTAGTGCCTGCCATAGACTCGTGCAGACCCAACTACCAGACATCACAATCGAGATTCGCGTCCAACAAAATCAATCGATCGTACCAACTACTCTGCATCCCCGCTCCGGGATTCCATCGACAAGTACCAACCCTGATAACTTGTCCAACTAATCACTAACCAGTCGTAACTCGACTCAACCAATGTCGTCTACCAGGTTGCCCATGACCTTAGTTACACCAACTGTCCATTGCAACTGAGTAGCATAACAACCAACTAGGTCTAACCGATAAGTACAACCTCCACTGCAGAGTGCAGTCCCAACAAAAGCTGACATGACTAGACCGACTAACGAACCCAAATCTGAATAGTCGTCAAAGTCAAACTACTCGCCAACTCACCTTTCCAAACCATACACCTAAGGTAGGGTTCCACAATCAGACTCTAGGGTTCCCCTGAACCCAACTGCGAAAAGCAGTAAAATCAACAATCTGACCGACTCCGCGGTCTTGACATCGTAAGGACGTCAATCCAATCCTACCGTCAATCCAACTAGGATTCCACGAATCCGACTGCTAACTGCCAACCGCAGTACATCCATTTAACTCAACAAAATCCGATCATCGGATAGTCATGATTTTGAAACACGTCAAATCGATCCTACGACATAATGAAGACAGTCCCAACTAACCGTCTCACGATCCAAACTCGAAAGTACCGTTTACGTTCATCCATTCATAGGGTCCCACTCTGCCAACCCTAACAGAACTATGGCAACCCCGGCATCCAATGCCGAACCAAGATATTCCATGATACAGTCCTACTAACTATCGTATCGACATCCGAACAATCAGGTTGACCACGAACTGTAGCCACTTGAGATATCACATCCTCGACCTGCGTACTACTCCAACAGCTCCACGGTTGCTCGAATAAAGATAACCCTCGCTCTGATATGAGCTAACTGAGATCTGATACCACGTTGACAGGACCCATCCCAATCCCCCCAGGATTAGTGCGGGATGACCCTGCTCCCGTATGACACGAAGTGTCAGACAAGGGATAATTACGACCTTTGCCCTCTCGGGCTATCAGAGTACGCTAGGATCCGGATGAGGTATGTGATATCTCGGTCTCTGCTACAGTCCACATCAGATGTCAACCTGAAGGGCAGTCAAAACATTAAAAGCTGTGAATGGACAAAACCAAGAGTTTATAAAAACATTTTAACGAGAAGTCATTTGTACCCATCACTAAAAATCATGCATGAAAATGACCATACGGGCCACTGCCCAAATCCATACGGGACTCGGCCCAAATCACAATAAACCAACCATAAGGGCCACTGCCCAAAACCTGTGTGTAAGCACACATCATCTATCATATCCTATAGCATACATCATATATACATATAATTCACACAACCAATCCTGCCATGGTATCCAAAGCTACGCGCGTGCTACCCAGGTCTCAATCCGAGTCTTCTCAAAGTCAAGATCAATGTCCGCAGACCACTGACCCTACCCGAGGTAATAGTAATCATAGTTTTCCTGAAAGTAAGGAACCCAACTGGGGGGTGACTCCACTCAGTCGGTGCTACGTGACTAATCCGGGGTCCACCCAGGCCAACGACCCTCCTCGGAGGAGATAGAACATGTAAAGGAAGGTATATGAACATATATATACATAACATAACCATCCATACCCGGTTCCCCTGAACCGTCATGATCCATATCATCCAGTTTATATACATATAGACCATATCCTCCATGCCCGGTTCCCATAAACCGTCATGTACCACAATAACATAACCATGCCGGTTCCCATAAATTGTCATGTACCAGAATAACATAACCAGGGTTCATGCCGGTTCCCATAAACCGTCATGTACCACAATGACCAACAAGGGTTCATGCAGTTCCCATAAACCGTCATGAACCACGATACCATAATAAGGGTTCATGCCGATTCCCATAAACCTTCATGAACCTGGAAATCCATTTAAGGTTCCCTGACCTGAAATCAAAACCGTAAAGTAACCTGGGTCTCGTGCCCGAACATAGGACATCAGCTGGGCACCGTGATCGAAATCTGAGGTCATATGCCCGAGACAAAACCAAATGGGTCTCATACCTGATTTTATCCTTTTAGAAATCCAAAACCATTTCATTTAGATCATTAAAGACATACAAACCCGTATGGGCACCGTATAGGGCCGAAACCTCGAAATACGTGCCTATACGTAACCACACATCCAAATGCACTCATGGCATCACAAACAAGTATTTAAAACATATAATAAACATTTATGCATGCACCAATTTATAAAACAAGGTCCACTCACAGACCGTCCGAGCTGCCGCCTCGATTTGCGTGCTATAGGCTCTCCCGAGCCGATCACTGTCACCGGGACTCCCAAACCTGTCCAAATTTTAATAGAAGGTTAGTAACTACTTAATTAACCTCCTACCAAAGTCCCGTAATTTTTCCGAACTTTTAACTATTTTTAAACTGATCCTAAACCTTCGGACATCCCGAAACCTATCGAAACGATGTCCGATTGACGCGAGACCAGTCCCACAATCTTCATTACATCGAATAGAAGATTTCATATGTTGAAAACTTCCCAAAATTATGGCCCACGCGCCCCTAGAAGGCTCAGATCACTGTTCATCGTCTCTAACCTCCAGATTTTACTGTTCACCCATCTTCAACCTCGGTTTTCTCTGGTTTTGGGACCGGTTCAAGGTCCATTTTAGGTCCATTTCATCTCCTTTTTATCCTAATATAATCCTAATATCAAACCCTAACATTTAAAATGCTAAAAATCGAAAACAACCTCCAAAACCGTCCATTTCCGATCGGCCATGGTGGCCGGATTTTCCCCCGCTGTTCACGGCCATTGCCGGCCATCCCAAGCTTCAAAAACAATCCTAAACTTCTCCTAGAGTCCCCAGAAACATAACCCAATAAAAGAAATCGAGTAAAAACCATTAAAACTCAAATTCGAATTTTCAAATATTTTCTTACCTCACGGGTTCTCTCCGCCGTGGCCGCCGCCGTGGCTGGCCGTCCAGCCTCTCAGTCCTCCCTCACTCACTCACACGGTCACACTCAGCTCACACACTCAAAGGATGGATGATGGAGGTGTGGTGTTTGTGTGTTTTGAAGAAAATGGAGAAAATGGAGGTAATGGATGGTTTCGGGTTTTTGTGTGGAAATGGAGAAATGAAGTTTGATGAAGATGATGATGTTTGATCAGATGAGAGAAGAGAAATGGAGGGTGAGGATTTGAGAGATTAAAATAGAATGGAGGGCTAGGATTTAGTGTGGTTAGGATTAATTATATAATAATAGATATAAAAATATTTAATTAAACTAGATCCACATTTTAGGGGTTTGGATCTATGGGATGAGTGACACTTGTCACTCATCCATGGGACCCACTCAAAATATCTGGCCAATCAGAATTTGCCAACTCAGCCCCGCCTCGAAGTACGTGCATAGTGAAATCGAACTTCCGTGACCTATAACTTCACCGTTCGAAGTCCGATTTTAGCGTGCCACCTGTCTATGGATTCGTATCGTTCCGATCTACGTAACGGTCCTCGGCCCTCAGCCATTGGACATCCCGGTCAAAAAGTCAACCATTTGGCCCTTTTAACCAAAATTACCAAATTGCCCCTAAACTTCCGAACGTCATAACTTCCTCCTCGAATGTCGGAATTGAACGTGCTACCTATCTATGAACTCGTGACGTCACGAACTACGTCACGGTCATCGGTCAAAGTCCATTTGACCGCCCTGATGAAAAGTCAACGTTTTGCCACCATTAGGGGCAAAACGGTCATTTCGCATCGTTTGTCCGATTTCGCCTAACTAATCACGGATTAGCCTCATTAATTGTGATTAGTCACTAATCTAATCTAGGAATTCGGGACGGGTCGTTACACAGGTGGCACGTCCGATTCCGACATCCGAGGAAGAAGTTATGACTTTAGGAAGTTCGAGGGTATTTTGGTAAATTGGTTGAAAAAGGGCAAACTGTTGACTTTTCATACGGCATGGACTTGTCACACATTTTGAGGACTGTTAGGTGGGTCTCGATGCCCTGAGTACAACGACAGGTGGCACGCTGTTATCGGAGTTCGGATGGTTCTCAAAACATGATAGGGGCAAAAAGGTAATTTGTGAAGGCAGGGCCAATTTGGTCATTTGTTGCCTCAGCATTTTTGTTCAGTAGGATGTGGACACTTGGCTGCCATGGAATGGGTGTCCAGTGGATGTGGGACACTTGTCCCATCTCTATAGGATTTTGGAACACTCCTCAGCCGCCTCAAAATCGGTTAAAAGGGTATGTGTATGTGCACGGTTTTGGGTTGAACAGAGGAAAACAGAGACCATGTGTGATCGTGAAACCCAAACCATTCAACCTTTCAAACGAAATATTCTGCTCATTGTTTCTGAATAAAAAAGAAAGGAGAAGTTAAGACGATGAGAGTGGAAGCCACAGGCGATGGTTACGACGGCGGAGGAGGAAGGTAAGCTACGAAACACGTGAGCCTTTGTTTAAATTCGAAAATGGTGTTTGTGGTTTTAGCCTTTTTTGACCGATTCTGTAATTTGGACTACTACGATTTGGAGGTTACAAGGGACGTATGGGGATTGAAACCACGACAGGAGGTGGACGGAAATAGAAAGAACATGGTGGAGGACATGGCCGGTTCATCCTTCGAGTTTCAGAGGTAAATTTTAGATGACAAGTTCTTGGTTTTGGGTTCTAAATTGATTGGAAAGATTGAGACCAGTATTTAGGAATGAATAAGATCGAAATCGGATTAAAATAGGATGAAAACCAGTGTTTAACCACCCACGCCGGTTCAGTTGAATCGGCTGGCCTGCTGAATCGGTCTGAACCAGTCAATCGAAGCTTGAAGACAGTGAACAGTGGGCGCGTGGCTCCTACGCGCAGTCCCTTTGGGCAGCGGGTGAGGGCGCGTGGCTCACCTGTTGGGGAAAGTTCCAACATGACTTTTAAATTATTCGATGTAACGAACATTTTGGCACTGGTTTCGAGTCGATCGGATATCGTCTCGATATATTTCGGGATGTCCAAAGGTTTTAGGGCTCGGTTAAAAATAGTTAAAAATACGGGAAAATTATGGGGCTTTAGTAGAAGCATTGTGAAGTAGTTAGTGACCTTATTATGGGATTTGGGCAGGTTCGGGAAAGCCGGTGATAGTGGATTGGCCGGGAACGGAGTAAGTGCATGCGTATCGAGGCATCAGTAACGGTCTGTGAGTGGACTTTGCTTTCTAACTTATGATGCATACATATATGTTTTTATATGTTTTCTATACGTGATTCTATGTTTATGATTTTGATCTTGATGTTTTACGGTTTTGCACGTATTTTGAGATATTTACGTATTTGTACGTTTTACGAGTTTCTGATTTATGTTGTGATTTGATCATGGTTTTGATGATTTAATTTTGGGCCTTTAAATATGATTTGATTTCAACGATTTACGATGGATTTTGAAAAGTGATTTCGTGCTTGAAGCCCTGTTCATAAAAGTGATTTCGGAAAAGTGATTTCGATTTTGGAATTAGATTTCAGAAATGATGCTTCGGGTTTGGTTTTGAACCTTGAAAGTGAAATTCTGGATTTGGGTTCGAGATGATGGTTCCGGATACTAGCTTACAGAATCATTATTGCGAATTCGGATATGGATTTTCTATGGTTTTCACTTGGTTGAAAAATGGTTTTGGGTTTAAAGACCCGGAAAGAGAAAATGGCTGGATCTGATTTTGAGTTTAAAGACTCGGTTGATTGACGGGGGAGGGCCCTAGATTGATATATTTTGTGTTTAAAGACTCGGTATATGTTTTGAGTTTAAAGACTTGGTTATTGTGATATCCCCCGAGGCCTGTTGATTGTGTTTTGAGTTTAAAGACTCGTTGATATCCCGGGAAGGCCTGATTATGCGCATGGTTTTGAGTTTAAAGACTCGGGCGCACTTGAGATCCAACAACTTGATTGATTGAAGTTTTTCACTGGTTTTTAGATGCTTTGGGCAGTAGCCCGAATAATTTGGCTTTGATGAGAATTTATGATTTTGGGCTGAGGCCCTGGATTTGATTTAACGGAGTTGAGAAAAGGAATTGATTCTGGTTTTCAATAATGGTTTTCTTATCTCGGATATGGAATGGTTTTATGGAATGAGTTTTATATGCATGCATTAGTTTTTAAATGAAGGGTATAAATGGCTTCTGATAAATTGTTTTCTGAACTTACTATTTATTTTTGTCCACTCACAGTTTTTTATATTTTCGATACCCTGCAGGTTGTCACGGAAATATCACACACACGATCCACAATAGATTCTGCGCGCTCCGAGAAGTCCAGAAGTTTGGAACGGTTCATTTGGGAATCCCTTGTCCGGCTTACGTGTTACTTGAAGGTTGGATGTCGGTTTGGCCTTCGTGTCATGCGTAAGTTAGACGGGAGCATGACTTAGCCCTTAATCATGGGGGATTGGGGGTGGGTCGTGTCAGATCACATTGTGTATCGGCTCCATAAATCTCTCTAAGGTCTCAAATAGGCATCCCGCAATTGGTTTTCCAATTTTTCACAGGCCATTGAGAAAGCTGGCTACCAACAGTTCAAAGCTGATTATTCACTTTTTACTCAAGCTCAAGGCTCTTCATTTACTATAGCCTTGATTTATGTTGATGATATACTCCTTATTGGCAACAATCTGACTGAAATGGAACGTCTCAAATGCTTCATTCTCCATCACTTTCTCATCTAAGACCTCGGAGATTTAAAGTATTTTCTAGGTATTTAATTCTCTCGTTCCAAACAGGGTATCTTCATGTCTCAAAGAAAGTATGCCCTTGATATTTTGCAAGATTCAGGACTTCTTAGTGCACGCCCAGATAAATTTCCCATGGAAGAAAATCTGAAACTCACTGCCACAGATGGTGATTTACTCCATGTTCTGACAAAATGCCGACATTTGGTTGGTAGGTTGATTTATGTCACTGTTACAAGGCCTGACATTGTATACTCGATTCGTACATTAAGTCAATTCATGAGTCAGCCATGCAAACCACATTGGGACGCAGCCTTAAGAATTCGCACATACATCAAAGGAGCACCAGGGCAACGTTTGTTGTTACTTGCTTCCAATAACCTTACTTTGAAAGCTTTTTGTGATTCAGATTGGGGAGGCTGTCGAACTACAAGAAGATTAGTTACAGGATATTGCATTTTTCTTGGTAATTCTCTTATCTCTTAGAAATCTAAGAAGCAAACCAATGTTTCTTGATCTTTAGCAGAAGCCAAATATCTTGCTATGGCAAAAACCTGTATAGAATTGACATGGCTGCGTTACATATTACAAGACTTGACAGTTGTTCAAATGGCTCCCACCTCACTATTCTGTGATAGTCAGTCAGCGTTACATATTGCGGCTAATCCAATCATTCATGAGCACACAAAGTGTAACACCCCGGAAATTCGAGGATTTTAGTATTGTAATTTAATGTGTGAATTGACGCTTTTACCCTTGTGATTGGTATGGCCAAATTATTGACTTTTGATTGGTGAATTAAATGGACTTTGACCTATGACCGTGACGTAGTTCGGGACGTCACGAGTTCATAGACAGGTGGCACGTCCAATTCGGACGATCAGGGAAAAAGTTATGACTATCGGAAGTTCAGGGGCATTACCGTAATTTTGACGGTTGGGGGCAAAAACGTTGACTTTTCATTTGACAATTAATTTTCACATGACTCAAGGATCGTTAGGTAGGTCTCGATGTCCTGAGTCCGTAGACAGGCGGCACGCCGAAATCGGACTTCGTACGAGGAAGTTATGGTCAGAAACGTGAAATCGGGAGGTTCGTGTCTCCGTTTTCGTGTCGAATATTTTATTCTGGAAATCTGATTGGAAGACACCTGGATGAGTGACAAGTGTCACTCACCCATTGGCTAGATTGGATCAGATCCACTATGGGATTAAATAGCATTAAAATCCACTTTTGATCTCAGCCATTGATTTGAAGTACCCCAGATCTAATCTGAACCATTGATCTCATCCTTGAGATCAAATCTGGACCGTCCGTTTCCTTTCCCTCCATTCTTTATATTTCCTACCCGAAATGCACATTCTGTCCATTTTGAACAAACACCCCAGCTCATCACCCATTCTCTGTGTCTGCGTGTGGGGGACTCACTGGTGAGGCTGAGAGACGGCGGTGAACGGCGGCAGGCGGCGGCAAGGTAGGTGGTTCCTAACCCGAAACTGCTTAAAAACTCAGAAAATGGAAGCCTGTTTTCCAACGTGTTTTGTCGTGTTCTATTGATCCTATTCGATTCTATGGACTGGTAGGAAACTTTAGGACGTGATTTCATGGTCAGAGGTGGCCTGAACGGTGGTTAAACAGCGACGGGAACCCGGGTCTGTTCATCGAGGTAAGTCTTCGATTCAGCCCTTGTCTATTGATTTTATTTAGCTAGAGCTGTTTCTGGGATTAAGACGAGGAGTTAGGAACAAACCTGAACAAAAATGATTGAGAAATGATGAAATGGTGACCGGGTCATGATCGCGGGTCTGATCGACCCGAGTTGCAGAAATACGGGTCAACCCGTCTGAGGATAGAGGTGATGACGTGGCACCCTGTCAGACTGTCAGGTGACGTGGACCAACCGTGAGCCGACACGTGTCACATGTCAGTGCATAGTCAGCACTGACATGTCAGTGACGTGGCCCAATCAGGGACTGCCACGTGTCACTGACATGTCAGTGACGTGGACCAGTGCCGTGCTGTCACGTGGCACATGTCAGATCTGACACGTGGCCTGACAGATCAGTGAGGTTGACCAATCGGGTGTTGACACGTGGCACTGTCAGAGTCTGACATGTCAGACCTGACAGCTGTTAGATGACGTCAGCATGACATCATGCTGACGTCAGCAGTGACATCAGCGATGACGTCAGCAGGGACTGTTCCTGCGTTGACCGACGCGTTGACTGGCGCGTGTGAATAGTACTTTTGGTGGGACCACCACCATTCTTTAGGTTTCGACGATCCGGATCCAATGGCGGTGGTGTCGGGTCGATCGGAGATCATTAAGTTGGTGAAATGTTTAGGGTTTGTTTGGACCCTTACGTATACTTTGGATATGACAGGGATTGTATAATTGTTCCAGATCGAGGGTATACGCTCGGTTTTCAGCAGGATTGTACTGTGAGTGGGCCATTTTCTTAAACCCTTGCGTGCATAAATGTTTTCTGGTTTATTATACATATTCACATGCTAAAAACAAATAATGGTTTTGATGATGTGGAAATTATGGTTACGGCACGTTTCACGATATTTGGGCTTGAGACCCGTCTGATGAAACTTAAAGATTGATTGGATTTTATATATGTTTTGCATGTGGATATCAATAAAATGGATTTGGTACTGCACTGTATAGATCCTTTCATATTATATTGTCTCCTCCGGATGAGGTACCCCGGAGAGGTCACGGACGTCTAGAACGTCCAGCGTCTATGACGCTAAGCATCGGGGATGCTGTACCCGAACGGGGTTCGGGGATTGAACTCGGAATTGAGACCCGAGTAGCACGCGTAGCCTTGTGATTGTGACCTTATTGGACGTCAGGGACGTCAGACATCAGGGATGTCGGGATTGGAGTGTATAGTGCAGCAACTCAAATTATACTTATGGTTTTATTTCATGCCTTATGGTTCATATTATATGACTTATGATTTTAAATACGGTTGCATGCATGTTTGGAAAACGGAGGGGTAAATTATATGTTTTACTTATCAAATGATTTTATAAACTTAAGTTTCGGTCCACTCACCCTTAATGTTTTTGGTAACCCCTCCAGGTCGTAATACTGAGGTAGAGGAGGAACCTGAGGCTGAGGCATAGATCTACTTCTGCGTACCTGAACCCCTGTCGGGTGGTGTACCCGCAGGTTTACTTTAGAGTCGTTCTCGCAATTTGTAATTCTGGATTTCATCCCTTGTCTGACATCTGTTTAATTCGGATTTGATGTATAACTTTAAATTGGTTATTTATGCATTGATGTTTGAGGTTAAAATTGGTATGAATTATTGGGTGTCAGACGGGAGCAGGGCACGTCCCCTTGTGGTCCCTGTGGAATCGGGGCGGGTCCTGTCACAAAGCACATCGAGATTGACTGTCACATTGTTTGAGAAAAGCTGCAAGCGGGAATGATCAGTCCCTCCTATGTTCCTACGCGATTCCAGTTGGCGGATGTGTTTACAAAAGTCTTAGGGGCACAACAATTTGTGATACTACGCGACAAGTTTAGAGTTCATGACATCCACTCTCCAACTTGAGGGGGAGTATTAGGAAATATTGTATAAATAGTATTAGGAAATATTATATACTTTCCTTTCCTTTATTATTTGGGAATCCCATCAATTGTGGATTACCTTATTGTACCGTACAAGTTAGGCATTGACTTGGTAGTCTACTAGGATTACTCTTGTATATAATTTCCCTTTCACGTGAATGAAAATAATTCAACCTTCAACAATCAGTTTGATTATTTGACAAGGATAGATCGCGACGGAAGATTTCCAAAGTCTTTAAGTTGATATATTTCATAAACGATTTTAGATAAAATATCCTACTTAAATTAATTGCTTAACGGGATCTACCTCCATTGGTAATCTTTGGGGGAGATATTTATCAAAACAAAAGTCTTTGGGGGAGATTAATTCGTTGAGAGTAATATTAAACAAAAATCTTTGAGCTTTGTAAATTAAATTTCTTTTATCTCTAGATTTTTTAATGCGTTGAGAATAATATTATTTTCATAGTTTTAATTTTAGTAGTTGTTTTATTTATTTGGCTTATTACTTAAAATGCACTCAGAACAAGCCAGTGATTCTCAATATGCACTAGGAATCGAATTTTGCCTCAAAATGCTCTCGGAACAGTAGCATCGTCGAAACCGTTGAACCAACAAACAAATTCCGTTTTAACGTTTGTGACAAGTGAGGGTATCTCTGTTAAAATTTCTATACGTGGATGCAATGTGGCATTTGTGGGACCCGATTATGGTTGACGTGTTAACTGAGGTGGACATGTCAACGTGTTTTCGAGATTTCGAAATTTAATTGGGGAAATTGCGCTGCTAGGATTTGTAAGAAATCTAGGGAAAAAAGTTGAAGAGAGATGCAAACTCGAGTAGGCCCTTAAGGGTTTTCAGTCAGAGTTTTAGGCGAGCTCGAAGAAGTAATTGAGTGAATTCAAAAACCCGGGAAACACTGAGTGAATTCAAAATTTGGGAGTACGAGCGCGAACGTTCGTGAGGCTGCAAGGGTTTTGAATCGAAGTTGCAGGCAAGCGAAATAGAGGTTTTCAATCGAGGATGCCAATAGCTAGAGGACCCAATGGTGTTCAACCCGACTATGGTAAACTTGTAAATCGATTTTTGGGCAGATGGTTTTGTAAATGGCTTTACTTGTTGAATTTGGTTGATAAAAAGATAGTGTTGGTAAATTTTAGACAATTGAGGCTTTGTTTATTGATTTTTGATTGATATAAAGATAAAGTGGGTAAATTTGAGATAGTTGATGCTTTATTTTTAGTCGAAATGGATGATGCTTTATGTTTGGTCGAAATGGATGATACTTTAGTTTCGGGTATGGAAGTGAATGAGTCTGGGGTTATTATTTGTATTTGTCTTTGTCTTATAGTATTTGGGCTTGTTAAAAGGCATAAGACCTTGTCGGTTTAAAGGCATAAGGCTTGTCGGTTTAAAAGGCATAAGGCAGTGGAGGGAAGTGAAATTGAAATGCTCAGTATGCATGAGGCATGACCCACTCTTTGTTCATATTTTGTGTCTTTGCTTTTCTTGTTCTTTCTCTTGCCTTAAATTTCTGTATTGTTTGAAAAATGATAGAAGTTGGCCCTACAGAATAGATATCACAAAGAACCAAGTTTTACAATCAACACATACGGCCAACATATTGTACCACTTGAATAAATGTTCACGAAATCAAAGTTTCTCTTGGAGATTACTTACACCATTATATAAGAATTCAAGCCCTCTTTCTCTTTCCCAAGCAGTGGTTTTTGAAGCCAATGCTTCCACCATTCTTGTTTTATAGACATTTCAAAACAAAGAAACTTACAAGATAAAGCAAAGGACATTAAAAATAAGTAGAGTAGAACTTTTGATTTTTCCATTAGCTAATTAACCCATAAGTTTTACTTGCAACACCCTTGCTTTCCTTTTTCCATTAGTGTAATATGGCTATCATTGTTTATGGTTTAGTGTAATATGGCTATCATTGTTTATGGTTTAGTGTAATATGGCTTTCATTGTTTACTTATTGTATGGTTTAGTGTAATATGGCTATTATTGTTTATGGTTTAGTGTAATGGGCTATCGTGATGTGTTTATAATGTTTACATATTGGATGTATGGTTTAGGTGGAAGCATCATAAATAAAGTAAGAGATTAGACATACGACAACAGGTCATTTACATGGTATGATTGGTGCTCGTGGGATTACGTATTGTTGCTTGACTTACATACTCTGGTGAAGGATAACCACTATGCTGCTGGGAAGCTAGAAGTCAAGGTGGAATTCTACTTTAAAGATAGAGGGCAGTTTTTTAAAATTGGGACGGATTACCAATTTTTGGAGTTGGTTGGAAGGTTAGCAAAGTTGACCGAAAAATCACTTCATGTATACTGCAGACATGTTGTGGAGGGTGGGATTATTGAAGAGGTGCATGTTTCTATTGAGTGCAGGTCTAGTAGCTGGGAAAAGGAACCAGGTTATGAAGAACCAGTTCATCAAAAACCGATTAAGGAAGAACCAAGTGAGGAAGAACTAGTTCATGAAGGACCAGGTTATGAAGAACCGGTTCATCAAGAATTGAATCATCAAAACCGGTTACTGGCAACAATAAGGAGGCTTATACAGAAAGAGTGGCAAGGCAGAAGCAAAGGAAACGAAAAGCCAAACTGATTGTTGAGGATTCGTCAAGTAGTGGCAATGGGGATGATAGTAGTGATGAAGTGTTTGTTCCAGACTTTGATGAGGAAGGCTTTGGTCAGGATGATGAGGAAAATATTGTGGTTAGTGATGATGAGCTATTTGAGGCTTTTGGTGCATATGTGGACGATGCCATAGGGCCACAGTTAGATGAAGAGGACATTGTCCATCTTTCACCTAGAATTGACAGTTTCGCTAAACTTAGTGATGAAGAAGAGGATGGGAAAATACCTAAGAAAAGTAGTAGGAAGAAACCTGTGCCTAGGTCTAGGGATTTTATTCCCTCGCTTGACATGGAGAACCCAAGGTTTGAGATAGGGTTGAAGTTTCAAGATACTGCTACTTTTAGAGAAGCAATGAGAAAATATTCAGTCATCCAAGGGAGACAGCTAAAGTTCATGAAAAAACAACCAGACCGTATTAAGGTGAAGTGTCAAACTGAGTGTCCCTTTGTCATCTATGCCTTCTCAATAAAAGCTAGCAAGTGTTTGCAGGTCTGAGAGTTCGATGATGAGCACGTTTGTGGTTTAGGGAACACAAAAATACATGTGAATGTGAAATTGATGGTAAAGCAGTACGCACGGAAACTGACTAGTAGCAAATGGGATTTCCATGAATTTCAAGATTTGGTGGTTTTGGAAACCGGTTACAGGCCATCTAGGGCAACTTGCTACAAGGCGAGGCAGGTGATTGTGGAGCTTGTCGAAGGATCATGCAAAAGGCAATACGAGATTCTTGGGGAGTACTATCTACAATTGAAGAAGACCAATCCCAATTCTACCGTGATCATCAAGTCTGAGTTGGAGCCTGATGGGATAACCCGATTTGAGAGGGTCTATGTGTGCTTCCAGGCTTGTAAATCTGGATGGGTTAATGGATGTAGGTCTTTCATAGAGTTAGATGCTTACCACATTAAAGGCATTCACCCAGGATAACTTTTTTCGGTAGTTGGAGTGGATGCCAACAATGGCATGTTTCATGTGGCATAAGCCCTATGTGAGGTGGAGAACTTTAGAAGTTGGAAATGGTTTGTAGAGATCTTGGTAGAGAACCTCGGAATTGAAAACAGTGGTCAGTTGTTGATAATGATAGACAAGAAGAAGGGCTTGTTTAAGCAGTCAGCCAAGTTTTTCCAAATGCAGAGCACCGCCATTGCTTTAGGCACCTATATGAGAAACTCAACTATTCCCATAAAGGCTTAGCCTTCATGAATCAAATGGATGCCATTGCACGGGCCACAACCATACCATGGTTTGCAGAAGAGATGAGGAAGACGGAAAGCCTATGTCCTAGTGCTCACCAATGGCTGAAAGAACGTGATGCACGAGAACGGTATAGATCCCATTTCCGAACACACTTGAAGTGCGATATGTTACTCAACAACCTATCTGAAGCCTTCAACAAAACGATTTTGCCTTATAGAGCCAAACCAGTATTGTCAGTGTTGGACAAAGTGAGAAAATACATTACTGCTTTGATGAATAAGAGACGAGAGGATAGGCGAGATTGGAATGGGAATTTGGTGGGAAAAATAATTCATGCTCTTTTAGAGGATTACAAGAAGAAAGGGCAATGTTGATTCCTAGACATTGTGAGAATAATATCTTTGAGATCCTTCATCCTTATAGAAAAAGGTTTTCAGTGGACTTGAACGCCTACACTTGCTCATGCAAAAGGTATGATCTCAGTGGGATCCCATGTGCTCATGCATGTTGTGCAATTAGCCGGTTTAAGGGCAACCCGGAGACTTATGTCCATCTATGCTACAAACAGGATGCTTATACTAAGGCGTACGAGGGGATTATCAAACTCGTACCTAGTAAAGACCAATGGATAAAAGTTGGTGCCCCACCCTTAAAGCCTCCAAGATATCATAAGCAACCAGGGAGGCCAAAGATGAAAAGGAAGAAAAGTCAAACTAAGGAGGCTGCTTCAAATCCAAAAAAGCTAGCAAGATATCATTCTACACTCAAATGTGGGAATTGTGGGGCCGATGGACACAAAAGGAATGTTTGCACACAACCAGAAGACCATCAAAAGGAAGCCAAGTTCAAGCATAAACAAGAACTTAGGAAAGCGAGAGAAGCTGCCAGAGCAGCAAAGGCGGCTGAGAATGTGGACATTCTACATGTAAGTGCCTCTTATAAACTTAGAATCTGAATTAAGTGCTCAATATGGACTGTATGCTTATTTTTTTCCTCATATGCTTGTTATGTTGACACTGATGATGGTCTATTGGTTGTCATTTCTTGAGATAGATCATTGAGCTTTATATAACATGTTTTCTTCTACTGAGTCCACACTCCTTAACAAGTTAATCTGGTATGGTATTGCTAAATGCATAGCAGTCCCTAATAATTTGACCTTTTCGTAGCAATCCTTGGTATTTCCAAATGCATAGCAGTCCTTGGTATTTCCAAATTCATAGCAACCTATATGGACTACATACACCTAATGTTAGTAATGTTTAAGATATATTGAATTCCTAACATTAGAAATGGTATATAAAGCTCTAGGGTTATTATTCTAGTCGTAGGGATAAAACAGTATATAAAACGAGATATATTGCATGCCTAACCTTTTACTTGATGGTTAAGTGTATTAGGTGCTCAATATGGATTGTATGCTTGTTTTGTTCCTCTGATAAACTTAGAATCCTTTTTACTTGTTATGTTGACACTGATGATACTCAATATGGATTAGGTGCAGAAAGGGAAGGGAACGGTTTCTGTTTCAATTGATGCAGTTCAACCTCCTCCAAAAACAGCCTCCTCCCAACCATCAACTCCCAAAACAGCCTCCTCCTAACCACCACCTCCCAAAAACATCCTCCTCCAAGCAACCAACTCCACCTCCCACAACTGACTCTTCCCAGCAACCTCCAGTTACATCATTGAGTTCCCCTTCCACAACCCCAACCAAAAAAATGAGGCTAAAAATGCAAGCACAGTGACTTAGGTCTCATAAGCCACAACCAAAGCCAAAGGTACAACCACAGCCAAAGCCAAAGGCAAGCAAGAAGGATTGGCAGTAGTGGGCAAGGGAATTGTTACCCGAGTGGCACCATTACTAGCCTCCTAGTAGCTAGGTTCATCTTTTTTGTTGGCTAATGTAAGTATTTGGAAACTTTGTTGTCTAATGTTAGCATTTGTAAACTTTGTTGTCTAATTTTAGGAATTGGAAACTTTGGTCCCTTACATAGCTTTTGTTGTTTGAAAAGACTAATTGTAGTGTATTGGGGACTTGTAAAGTCCAATGCATCCTTTTGTAATGAGCCTTTTGTAATGGTCCAATGGTGAAACATGATTTATGCTCACTTTATTTTCAAAGCATTATGGTCAAGTTTTATGCTTCCTTTAAGGTTTTAATACTCAACATGTTATGGTCAATTTACGTGATCAATCATCTTATGCGCAATTTTCAAACATACATCAAAAGTCGCAAAGACCATTTCATAACATTGAACAAAAGCATGAATCCATCAAATATACATCTATAAAAAGTTTGACCATCCATTGTACAAACTATTCTAACTTACGGTTTGCACCTTACACATACATTATTCCAACACATACAAAGCAAATGAACATAAGAGCAATCCTAAGCTTAAAAACCTTCCTTTTCTCAATCAAAAATTGCTCCTCTTCTCTATCAAGCTTCCTGAACAAG
This sequence comes from Prinsepia uniflora, assembly GCA_032719365.1. Taxonomy (NCBI): domain Eukaryota; kingdom Viridiplantae; phylum Streptophyta; class Magnoliopsida; order Rosales; family Rosaceae; genus Prinsepia; species Prinsepia uniflora. Next base: position 8,009,051 of record CM064867.1, on the reverse strand, counting down.
CCAGGAATTATTATCGTTGACTTTTTGCGCATCTTGGATCTAACCATTCCCAAAAATCACAGCCTTTGCCACGACCTCTGTAATCCCTAACCTGCATTATCAAACCGATTTTCATTTGCATACATACGAATCAAATTGACATTTCAACAAAACATTTATAATAACTTTCTTCAAACATAGCAGTAGCAACCTTACCACAAACCCAATTTTCTTAGTTAAAACCCGCAACCTTACCATAAACCCAATTTAATGAGATGTTTTAAATCATAGCTCAAATCCATAATCTATTAATCATAGCAGCAACAATTCGAATTTAGTATTCGAAAATTATAATCATAGCAGCAGTAATTCGATTCATAGCCAATTCGAAAATTAAACCCTAAACTGAAAATTTAAAACCACCAATTCAAAATTTTGAATCATAACCCAACCACCTAACCCCTAAACCGAAAATTTGAACCCACCAATTCGAATCAAAGAAACCCAGAAAATTTTCCATAACCAAATCAGTTTAAATTCATAACCAAATCAGAAATTTTCTCTCTTACCCGACATATGGACAAACAAGAAATCTCATGTGTGGGTTTTCATCGGTCCATGAGGTCTTCATTGTAGCAACCTTCCCACAATGGCAACTTCGATATTGCTCCCTGAAAAACACATATTTCATCACCTTTTTATCTCAATTTCCTTTTCATCTTACTTTGTTATATCCTTAATCCTATAATTTTTAATTTGTTTTAATATTTTTAGGTAGCAACTCAAGAATGTGAAGTAAAGAGGTTAAATTGGAGCAAACCCGCATAAACTATCAAGAATGGGCCAAGACTTACAAAAATTGAATCAAGATTCATCAAGATGGATTAACACTATGTTCATATGTGCACGAAGGCTCAAGATTATGCCAAGATTCGTTTTTGGAGAAGACTAAAAGAAGAAATGTATAAAAAGTTACAAAACAGAAATCTGCCTGTGCAAATTAGCCCACTTCCACTGACCATTGTGAATTCCTCAGATAGAATCCGAATGTGAGTAAGGTATGGTTGGAAAGCTCTAGAAGTCTAGTTTCCAATGGTTCAAGAATTACGCACATCGGAGTCCTACAACCACGGGAATTCCTGTTTTGGTGAGGCATAGGCAGTCTGCGTGAATATGATTGCTTGTTCTACTAGGAATTGAAGTCTTGCATGTTTTCCAGCTATTCCATCTTCTAAAATTCCACCAAGCAACCCAAATTCCAAGCAAATTAAGGGCAAGAATTTCCCCTTTTTAATTAGGATTTTTTTTCCATTTTAAAATTAGGAGTTTCTATCACCTTTTTAATTAAGTTTTGTATTTATTCTTTCATTAGGATTTAGAATACCTTTTTCTTTAGGACTTTTATTTAATTACTTTAATTCTTTTCCTTTTAGAATTAAATTGTGAACTCCTATTTATTTGAGGATTAATTTTCTCCTATAAATAGAGAGGCTTAGGTTATTTGTAAGGGTCGCTCATTATTAGTATCAAAATTCTACTTAAACCAATTTTTCCTTTACAAAAAATTCAAGATTTCTTGTGCAAAACTAATTATACCATATCCCACCTTTTACAACCTTCATCCGTGGCATAAAGAAGTGTCTCCAAGTGTCTCACCGAAGAGTGCCCAATCACTTCGTATCCATAGGGTGTCCCGAAGAGAAAAAGTGTAACACGGCCTCTTTATCTTGTAGTTATCTTTTGTGCTTGAATATCTTGGTTTATGGACTGATTTCTAATATTATCCTTGGTTTTATGCTTTATATTAATTTCAATAATCTTCCATGTGTTCTAATATTTTAGTTTTTGTTATGTTTGTATGTTGGTACTTAATGCTTGACTAAATAGAGGAGTGTGTAACGCCCCGGAAATTCGAAAAAGGAAAATTTGGAAAATGTGAAGGAAAATGACGATTTTGCCCCTGGAATTGGGCGAACAGTTGACTTTTGGTTTAAGCGGTCAAACGGATTTTTATCGATGACAGTGACGTAGTTCGGGATGTCACGAGTTTATGGACAGGTGGTACGCCCGATTCCGACATTTGAGGAGAAAGTTATGATGTTCGGAAGTTAAAGGGTAATTCGATAAATTGGTTAAAAAGGGGCCAAATGTTGAATTTTTGATCGGGACCGTGTTTGGACTTTCCGTAAGTACCCTTGGGTAGGTCTCGAGACGCTGAATCCGTAGACAGGCGGCATGCGTCAATCGGGGTTTGGATGAAAAAGTTACGGGCCCGAGAACATGAAGGGTAATTTGGTAATTTCTCCAAGAAGGGTATTTTAGTCAATTGTGTTTTAACGGTGCAGAATTGTCCTTTGGTTAAGATTGATGACTCAGTAAATTGAATGACTTATAAAGCTTATTAAGTGACATTTGTCACTCTAAGAAGAAGATTAGTGGCTGAATTAGATGATGGGCCACATATGATGCACGGTGTGGATTGAAACTGGGAAAAACAAATAAATCATGTGTGTGTTCATGTAAACCTGTGTGGGTGTTTTGGAAAAACAGAGAGTACCCTATAACTCCACACAAAACCCATTAGTCTCTTCTTTTCTGATTGATCACAACTAAGAACGGATGAAAGGGGAAAACTGAAAAGGAATGGAGAGGATGAGATTGGGAGGAAAACGAAAGAAAAAGGGGAAGGAAAACCCAAGAACCCGAGACCCTTCGAATTGTTTCAAAAATTCGATTTAATCTTTATAGCTCGAGATGCTGCAAACTGAGATTGAAATAAGTCCTCTGAGATCATTCTGACTGGAAACAACTCAAATTCGATGACAATTGGTGTCGTTTGGGCCTAGAACGGACATGGCGGACTTCGGACATTGTCGAGCTTGGGTTGAGTAATTGGGGGCCAGTCCTTGTGTAATTGATTGCGAAATCAACTTTAGCATGAGCCTACGACGCTGTGTGACTCATTAATTGAAGGGTTGGATGGTGGTTTGAAGAACTCGACGATGAACAGACTTCGAACCCGTGAGACTTGATCGAATAGACTGAGGTAATTAGTGATGAAATTGACATTACATGACACGACCCATCCCAATCCCCCCGGGATTACCATGGAATGTGACGTGCTCCCGTCTGACAAGAGGTGTCGGACAAGGGATAACCTGTTGCCATTGCCCAACCGGGCTTCCAGAGTGCGTAAGGATCGATGGAGGAGGTGTATGATGTCCCAGTCTCTGCTGCAGTCATATCCGGAATCAACCTGAAGGGCATTGAAAACAAAAGCTGTGAGTGGACGAAAATAAACAAGTCTGTTTAAAACATTTATAAGACATTTATGACCCTCAGTAAAACCATATGCATGCGCCAAAAACCAATGATCACACATTTATTTAGAAATAACCATTAGGGCCTTAGCCCGGAAACCAAAGCATAGTTCCAATTTCCAAAAGTCAATCCAAGAGTTATTTCATAAATCCAGTAATATGAACCATAAGGCATAATATAAACCATAACCATAATTTTAGCCACTACACTATACACTCCAATCCGACATCCCTGATGTCTGACGTCCCTGACGTCAATAAGGTCACAATCACAAGGCTACGCGTGCCACTCGGGTCTCAATTTCTGAGTTCAATCCCCGAACCCCGTTCGGGTACAGCATCCCCGATGCTTAGCGTCATAGACGCTGGACGTACTAGACGTCCGTGACCTCTCTGGGGTACCTCATCCGGAGGAGACAATATAATATGGAAGGATTTATACAGTGCAGTACTAAATACATTTTATTGATATCCACATGCAAAACATATAGGTATACATAGGTAAAATCCGAACCGATCGTTACGTTTCATCAAACGGGTCTCATGCCCAAATACCGTGAAACGTGCCATAACCGAAATATCATCAAAACCATTTATTGATTCCAGCATGTGAACATATATAAAATGTAAACCAGAAAACATTTATTCAATTCCATTTTAGGGTCCCCGACCCGCAATCACATGTAGAAATCAACTGGGCCCCTAGCCCGATTCCACAAGTTAACTGGGCCCTTGGCCCGATTTCATAGTTCAACTGGGCTCCTGGCCCGATTTTACTTTATTCAAGTTCGTAACCGTTTCATGAACTCATATTCAACCACATTTATGGAAATCGGTGAAAATCCAGAAAATCTCGGTTTACGTGCTAATACGTAATTCACCTCGAAATACGTGAAATTATTTTAAATTCACCGATATCCAAAGTAAATCATTTAATCATAATTATAACAATCATAAAACAGTTATGCATGCATCGAATTTATGAAACCAATGTCCACTCACAGACCGCTTAACCGAGCGCCTCGATACGCGTGCCATAGGCCTTCCCGGGCCACACCACTATCACCGGGACTCCCAATCCTGTTCAAATCACATTAGAGGATTACTAACCTCACCATTAACATCCTATTCAAGTCCCGTAATTTTCCCGAATTTTTAAGTATTTTTAAACTGGATTTAAAACCTTCGGACATCCCGAACAATAACGAAACGGTGTCCGATCGACACGAAACCAATTCCAAAATGTTCGTTACATTAAATAGGACAGAAGTCATGTTGACCTCACCTCGAGATTCATTCCCACGCGTCGTCACGCGCCGCCGTGAGTGGCTGCGCGTGGAAGCCACGCGCCTGCTACAGTGACTGCTACAGTCACCATCCTCGCCCGTTTCTCTCGTAAACGGGTTGAAAAACCAGCGATAGGACCCGGTTCAATCTCACCCAATTCAACATCAAATCAATCCGTTCTTTCAACTGATCCCTTGTAATCAATCACCATTTAAGTTCTGTAAATCGAATTACACAAATCATGGTCTAAATCCTCACGACTCTCGATCGATCCTCGACGGGTTTCCAAATCGGGTTTCACGATATCGTCCCTGTTTTCCAAATTAATTCATTCAGTTAGCATCGTGAGAGTGTAAGGGACATTTCTACAAGGTCAATTTGAGAATTACTTACCTCAAACCCACTGAACACAGCTCGACTTTGAGCTGCCATGGAAGCTCAGTTCTTCCTCAATCCGCCATGGTTTCTCTTCGTTCTTGAAGCAAAGATGTTCGTTTTGATCCCAGAAGTAGAATTGAATCATCAATTTCGATCCTCACGGCTCAAAACATCCATTTCGAATTTCCCTCCCAAAAATCAATTTTTCGATTTCACTGTCTCCCTCACCCGAACAGTCCCCCGTGTAATCCCAGTTGAGTTAGTCTCTGAATTCTCTCCAATTTGCACACTCAAGATCAGCTGATGGAGAGGAGATTAAGGGTGGAATGAATTGTGGTTTTGGGTTGTACACGGTTAGGAAATTAGAAGAGGTTTAATGGAAATTAAACAATAATTAAACATAATTAATTAATAAAACACAATCATAATGTTCCCTCAAAACATGGATCCTGGTCTTATGCCTGAAATTAAGGGATGAGTGACACATGTCACTCATCCAAGTGTGTTCAGTCACTGGTTACTGTTCATTATTATATTATTATTTTAATCAGAGCCTCGGTTCGTAAATTCGTTTCCTTGACCATAACTTCGTCGTCGAATCTCCGATTTCGGCATGCCGCCTGTCGTTGGATTCGTATCGACGAAACCTACGTAACGGTCCTTGGCCCTCGGCCATCGGACATCCCGGTCAAAAAGTCAACATTTGGCCCCTAATAAGCCAAATTACCAAAATACCCCTCAACTTCCGAACCTCATAACTTTCTCTGCGAATGTCGGAATCGAACGTGCCACCTGTCTATGAACTCGTGACGTCCCGAACTACGTCACGGTCATTGGTCAAAGTCCATTTGACCATCCGAATAAAAAGTCAACGTTTTGCCCATGCCTAGGGGCAAAACGGTCATTTTGCACAATTCGTCCGAAATCGCCCAACTAATCCCAGATTAGTGAATCACAATTAAATATTATTAAATCCCGATATTCGGGACGGGTCGTTACATTACAGATCTCCAATTAAAGGTAAAATGATCCTAGTTGCTTAATCAATTGAAGAAATTGACTCGAAATTGTGCAGGATTAAACCGGGTCACCTCGCGGGTCGCAAGGTCCGTTTACCAGGTAAACGGGCGAAGAAGACACTGTTCATGGTACTGTAGCTGGCGCGTGGCTTCCACGCGCAGCCACTAACGGCGGCGCATGGGGGCGCGTGCGTGGGAATTTCGAGGTGAGGTCAACATGAGTTTTGTCCTATTTAATGTAACGAGTATTTTGGCACTGGTTTCGAGGAAATCGGACACCGTTTCGATATTGTTTCGAGGGTCCGAAGGTTTATATCATGTTTAAAATATATATTTAAATCCCGAAAAAATTGGGGAAAATTATGGGAAGTATATTGAGATGTTAGTGACCCGTGATAATGACTTTGGACAGGAATGATGACGTTCGAAATTCACGGAAAAACGTGCAGCTCGAAAAGCAAGCGATATGGACGGTGTGTGAGTGGGCTTTTCTTTTCTACCCTGAATGCACGCATATATGTTTTAAATGCTGTATGATATGATTTGAAATGATTTGGCATGATTGATGTTTCGTTATAATGATTTCCGGATTTTTGGAATATTATATTATTTTATTTGCTTTTGGGCACGAGTTTCGAGAAACTCTTGATATTGTTGTTTTGGGAAAAGGCCCAGGAGTTGAGCTTGATTTTGACTCGGATTATGAGTCTGGAACTAGATTTGATGGATTTATATTATGATTGAGATTGTGGTTGCACAGATTTGCGTGAAACTGGTTTACGGATTGTGAAAAATGGTTTTGATATTAAATGCAACTGTTTTTTACTGATTTTCTTGATGATGATATATTGTGGTTATTAGGGCTTTCGGTGTGGAATATGTTTCCCCCGAAGTGCACCCTGGAGATAACGCTCGCCTCCGGGATGGAAGTGTTTACCCCGGAGAGGTCACGTAGCACGGTCTGTTGTCGTGCAGCCGAGGGAGGCTCGACTCATACCAGATGTGCTGGATTATATGGAGATCGGTTGGTGATGTGTTCACGACGGTGTGGATTGCCGGCTGGTAATGTGTTCACAGCGGCGGATGCTCGGATTTTGAGCGGTCCTTGAGCCTATTGATTTGCACTTGTTGCATGGATAACGTGACTATATATTGGGCCTGGATTCTGTGGTTTTATTTATATTTGAGAATTATATTTGTGTCTTGATTATTTAACTTATACCTTATGATATGCATGCATGTTTGTGAAACTGGAGGGTAAGATTGTCTTTTACTAAATGTATTTCGAAAACTTTGTTTTGTCCACTCACGTCTTTTCTGTTTTATTGACCCAACAGGTAGTGGCGCGATGGTCGAGGCTATTCAGGAGGTGGAGGCATGAGTGGGCACATGTTAGGTTATCCCTTGTTTGGCAAGTGCTGAGGGTAATCTCGAAACTTCAGTTGACTTGTCAGACGGAAGCAGGACCGGGCACAGTTATCGATGTCCCTCGGGGACGGGTCCTGTCAAATTGGTATCAGAGCACTAGGTTGCTGATTCTGTTGCCACATCATGCCTCCGACACGTAAGCCTCGTGCGCGACCTGGTGGTAAGACGGGTATACGAGGGAACTGAGACCTCGTGATTGATCTCAGAATGAGATTGACCCTGGATTGTGGGTTAGTTGTTAAGCAGTGTACACTGTGAACTACTAACTGTTAAACACGAAATTGTGTGGGTCCCCAGACGAGTGAGCCCAGAGGCTAGAAAGGTAGCATAAATGGGCAGAGTGGACCTGGAATAAGCGTATTCGCAGTAAATTCCTTAAGTGGAAATGTTTAACTAATGAGTTTCGAATATGATGGGATATCCCTTAGGCCTTAGAGTTCGTATCAGATGTGGTCCACCAGCGGAATTTGCTCGGTGACCGAGTATGCCAATGATGGCGTGGATGAATGTTTTGAGGTTGGACTCAAAAGGAGTCAAGATTGGAATTAAGAGGAATCAAGATTTGACTATGGGACTTTTGGTTAGGACTCGAGATGAGTCATTGTAAATCAGGGCTCAAGATGAGCAGTTAAGATTGACTTATAATGATGATTTCTGACACAATCGACCATTTGATTGAGACATGTTTGGCACCTGGGATGCCAAGGATTGAAATCGAGTCAAGGACTAATGTGTTATGAGTTTATGGGTTGGTATTGTTTAATCTTGTTTATTGGACGTATGTTTCAGATGGTTTGTGTCACTTTTACTTCATGATTAGAATTCAGGTAGAGACCCGTAGTACATCGCGATTTGGACTTAGGAGATGGTCCAGTGTAGTGGGATGCCAGTTGGGTCCACTGAGTAATAGAGAGCGAAGGTTCATTGCTCAGTGATGCTTCTGATTGTGTCATAAAGAAATAGTTATATCGATTGATTGATCCAATGATAAGTGAGATGACACCAGTTGTAGTTCAATGGAGCATGGATTGGGGATGTGACAAGCGAGGGAAAAACTGGTAGGCCCGTGATGGATCGTAGGGGGCATGGTTGGATTGGGACCACATGCCCGAGGATTGCAGTTACTTAGCGGGAGGCCTGAGTAGCCCCTTGGCACTGATGTTTTCTTTGGTAGGTCCCGGGCTATCCACTCTTCCATGTTTCGAGATTGTGCATTGGATCTTCCATGGTTGGAGATTGTATATTGGACAGATATGGAGATGTCCGTGATTGGTTCAGCTATGGTAGTCGGTGAGCCAACTAGAGCTACGGATGTGATAACATTGATGATATTTAGATGGTACCCTTGGCAAGGAGGTAACCAAAGATAGTGAAAATGGTGAGACGTAAAGGGGGGTAGACCTATCGATGTGAGGCTACCCAGGATGACAGATGTGAGTAGCCAAATGGCTGACCTCTAGACTTGAAGGATTTGGATGTACTCCTTGGGATGGACTGATTGATGATGCAGGATACCTTTATTGAGTATGTCGATTTGAGATGCCAAGTGTAAGGTGCTCAAATTCACTGGTCAGAAGTGTGATAGATGTGATTCATATCTGAGATGCCTAGTGATGGCTGATGAGGTATCCTGAGGTTTTGCCAGGATGCGATTGAGTTTATGATGGAAATTATGTCGTATATACGAATTGTTTCTCGGACACTTTGGCATGTGGTACCGACGGAAATCCTACGGACTAAAGGTATAAGTACAAGACTTGGGAAGCACGGGTTCATTCAGCTCAGTGTTGTCATAGGGAACCCAGTGGTGTTAAAAAGGAAAAAGGAATGACGGTCCTAGCTTACATGTTGATCATGAACAACTTCCTACGGTAACGGTATGTGTTGTGGCCGGTTAGAAATATGTGATTATGGGGCCGCGCAAGAGTGGCCAACAGGATGATGATTAACAATCATGAGTATAAGCGAAAAATAGAATATTCGGACTTGATATGGATAAGGGTAGCCATAAGGAGTGACCAGTTATGCTTGTGTATCGATGAGTCAGATATTCTGACCATATTTGAGTGTTGTATGGTACCATAATTGACGGATACTTGGTGTATGCATACATACAGAAGGACATGAAAAATCCTGGACCGAGATATTGAATGCCCTCAGAAAGAACTGGTTGTTCAAGGGAAATCGATTAAAGACTATCATGGGAAACTTGAGTTGTTTGAGATTGAATAAAGATCACAGAGTAGAGGGGTTCTCTAAAATGTACTGCTAATTATGGTGATTGACCCGGTAGAAGGTCAGCATTATTGAGAAGGAAAACTGAAATAAAATAATTACAAGGGAAGAAACAGTGACTTATGTTTGATGAAATCCTTTCTGGGTGCATAGTGAGATGTCACTATGAGATTTGGGATTTAATGAGGTGTGCTTCAGTAGCATAAGGCTGGGATTCCCGATGCTAGGTGAACCCTCAGAAGTTTTACTTTTCTCTCATGATTTGAGATCGATCATAGTGACCCATAGATCGAGTATGCAAAGCCATACCTCTGGAAAAGAATGTATGAATATTGTATTGACCATCATGATTACAAGTGATTGATAACCAGAAAGGCTTAATGTGTGATGAGACGATGGTCGGGATACATTGAGATTATGACCACATTGTCGGGTCAGGTATCATTCGTGAGGAGGCTAATGAGATAGTCAGTCAGGAATTGACATATTTAACAACGTAAGCAAAAGTGAACTCCTATTATTAATGGAACTCCACAGGATTGGAGTGGTACATGATTTTGATCAGTTGGACTATTGGGATCCAACTGCAGAATCATACTTAGTGTATGATGTTGAATGGAGTCGAGGTTAAAGAATGAGTATGAGTTGTGATATCATATGAATGATTGTACTAAGTGCCCGTTATTGGCAGCATGGGGGGCATCAGCGAGGCCCTTAAGGATAAACACAACAGATTGAACGAGGGGAATGAGTTCCCGATTTCTTGAACCTTATGAGGTTATTTGCCTTGTACTTTCAGCCATTATACCATGTTATGAGTGGATGACATGTAATTGGGATGATGATACTGGTCCTTATGACTTTTAAATTGTGTATACTCGGACGTTGAGCGAGGCTCCGTATTTCGAGTAGGCTTGGATATGACTGCCCGTGGGGCAGGAGTTACAGAGAGATATGTCCCGATGTTGACCCAGTGACAGAGACTGGATTGTTGAGTTTCCATAAGTTTGATTGGAACGGACATTCGATTCGGTTGAACCAGAAAGGTATGCGAGTGCTTGTGTTTCTGGTTCACATATACGTGCACTTGATTATGGATATGACTATCATGGTATTACGGATTAGAATTTCGAGGACGAAATTCTTTAAGGGGGGAAGGTTGTAACGCCCCGGAAATTCGAAAAAGGAAAATTTGGAAAATGTGAAGAAAAATGACGATTTTGCCCCTCGAATTGGGCGAACAGTTGAATTTCGGTTTAAGCGGTCAAACGGATTTTGATAGATGACCGTGACGTAGTTCGGGACGTCACGAGTTCATGGACAGGTGGCACGCCCAATTCCGACATTCGAGGAGAAAGTTATGATGTTTGGAAGTTAAAGGGTAATTCGGTAAATTGGTTAAAAAGAGGCCAATTGTTGACTTTTTGATCGGGACCGTGTTTGGACTTTCCGTAAGTACCCTTGGGTAGGTCTCGAGACGCTGAATCCGTAGACAAGCAGCATGCATCAATCGGGGTTCAGATGAAAAAGTTACGGGCCCGAGAACATGAAGGGCAATTTGGTAATTTCTCCAAGGGTATTTTAGTCAATTGTGCTTTAACGGTGCAGAATTGTCCTTTTGTTAAGATTGATGACTCAGTAAATTGAATGACTTATGCAGCTTATTAAGTGACATTTGTCACTCTAAGAAGAAGATTAGTGGCTGAATTGGATGATGGGGCACATATGATGCACGGTGTGGATAGAAACTGGGAAAAACAAATAAATCGTGTGTGTGTTCATGTAAACCTGTGTGGGTGTTTTGGAAAAACAGAGAGTACCCTATAACTCCACACAAAACCCATTAGTCTCTTCTTCTCTGATTGATCACAACTAAGAACGGATGAAAGGGGAAAACTGGAAAGGAATGGAGAGGATGAGATTGGGAGGAAAACGAAAGAAAAAGGGGAAGGAAAACCCAAGAACCCGAGACCCTTCGAATTGTTTCAAAAATTCGATTTAATCTTTATAGCTCGAGATGCTGCAAACTGAGATTGAAATAAGTCCTCTGAGATCATTCTAACTGGAAACAACTCAAATTCGACGACAATTGGTGTCGTTTGGGCCTAGAACGGACATGGCGGACTTCGGACATTGTCGAGCTTGGGTTGAGTAAATGGGGGCCAGTCCTTGTGAAATTGATTGCGAAATCAACTTTAGCATGAGCCTACGACGCTGTGTGACTCATTAATTGAAGGGTTGGATGATGGTTTGAAGAACTCGACGATGAACAGACTTCGAACTCGTGAGACTTGATCGAATAGACTAAGGTAATTAGTGATGAAATTGACATTACAGATCTCCAATTAAAGGTAAAACGATCCTATTAGCTTAATCAATTGAAGAAATTGACTCGAAATTGTGCAGGATTAAACCGGGTCACCTCGCGGGTCGCAGGGTCCGTTTACCAGGTAAACGTGCGAAGCAGACACTATTCATGGTACTGTAGCTGGCGCGTGGCTTCCACGCGCAGCTACTAACGGCGGCGTGTGGGGGGCGCGTGCGTGGGAATATCGAGGTGAGGTCAACATGAGTTTTGTCCTATTTAATGTAAGGAGCATTTTGGCACTGGTTTCGAGGAAATCGAACACCGTTTCGATATTGTTTCGAGAGTCCGAAGGTTTATATCATGTTAAAAATATATATTTAAATCCCGGAAAAATTGAGAAAAATTATGGGAAGTATATTGAGATGTTAGTGACCCGTGATAATGACTTTGGACAGGAATGACGACGTTCAGAATTTACGGAAAAACGTGCAACTACAAAAGCGAGCGATATGGACATTGTGTGAGTGGGCTTTTGTTTTCTACCCTGAATGCATGCATATATGTTTTAAATGCTGTATGATATGATTTGAAATGATTTGGCATGATTGATGTTTCGATATAATGATTTCCGGATTTTTGGAATATTATATTATTTTATATGCTTTTCGACACGAGTTTCGAGAAACTCTTGATATTGTTGTTTTGGACGAAGGCCCGGGAGTTGAGCTTGATTTTGACTCGGATTATGAGTCTGGAACTAGATTTGATGGATTTATATTATGATTGAGATTGTGGTTGCACAGATTTGCGTGAAACTGGTTTACGGATTGTGAAAAATGGTTTTGATATTAAATGCAACTGTTTTTCACTGATTTTCTTGATGATGATATATTGTGGTTATTATGGATTTCAGTGTGGAATATGTTTCCCCCGAAGTGCACCCTGGAGATAACGCTCGCCTCCGGTGTAACACCCCAGAAATTCGAGGATTTTAATATTGTAATTTAATGTATGAATTGACACTTTTACCCTTGTGATTGGTATGGCCAAATTGTTGACTTTTTTATTGGTGTATTAAATGGACTTTGACCTATGACCGTGATGTAGTTCGGGACGCCACGAGTTCATAGACAGGTGGCACGTCCAATTCGGACGATCAGGGAAAAAGTTATGACTGTCGGAAGTTCAGGGGCACTACCGTAATTTTGACGGTTGGGGCGAAAATGTTGACTTTTCGTTTGAAAATTAATTTTCATGCGACTCAAGGACCAATAGGTAGGTCTCGACGTCCTGAGTCCGTAGACAAGCGGCACGCCGAAATCGGACTTCGTATGGCTGAGTTACGGGTCTAGAAAGTGAGGGGCAGTTTGGTAATTATTTGAACCAGGGGCAGTCTAGAAACGACTGCTGCACCACCGTGTACGGTGGTTCTGAGTCCCCCTTTAATTAATCAGTGTGTGAGTTGGAAAGTGGGGATTGTTTAGGGCCCTATGGACATCAGAACATGGCCGAACATGGCCACCATTTTTAATTGGAAGCTTCGAAGCTTTTCGGGGAACAACTCTCAGTGGACAGTTTGGCTTCCACGAGCTGTTGGACAGCACGGTACCATTAATTGAGTGGGAATCTGAGTGACCCTTTATCTGCTGGGGTGAGGGCTGTGAGTTGGAGAGGAGAAACCAGAGAAACCGAAATTCTGGGATTTGGAGGGAAAATCAGAGTTTAATTTCTACGATGTGTTGGACCAATCTAATCGCAGAGTAAACTTTCTGGGAGTGTTTAGAACACAACCATATCAAAATCGAAGGCAACCAGCCACGGGTGAGCTGGGACGGTGACTGCCGTGTTCAGAAGAATTTCAGAGGTTTGGACGACTACTTCCAGATGAGTGTTGGTTCAATTGAGTGTGTTTTCCAGTTCGTTCTGATACTATGATGCTTCCTGTAAGGTTAATTTGATTTTGGTTTAGAAACTAGTGAGTTGGGGTGATCAACCCGTTTGGATGATCACGGGTCGAAGGGCCATTTAAGGATTTGATTTGGCTAATTAATAACTCAGAACTTAGATTAGATGCTTAAATAACATGTTAGGATCAAATGGGATTGAAATCGAGTAGGAATTGATGGGTAATTAACCGGGTCAAGCCGCGGGTGGCAGGCCCGAATTACAGACAAACGGGTGAAGGTGCTGACACTGTAGCTACAGTGTCAGGCGCGGGACTTTCACGCGCAGCCACTTTGGGCGGCGCGTGAGGGCGCGTTGGGGCTTATCTCCGATCACGATCAACATGACTTTTATTCCTCTCATTATTCTGAACATTTTTTGTGAATTAACCATGTTGATCTGAGATAGTTTGAAGCGTCAGTTTAGGGCCGGTTGCCTCGGGAAACGTGTCGACGATTTTCCCGAACCGGTTTCTATCTCGAACTTTCTTTTGAATAAATATTAAGGACTTGTAGTGACCCTTACGTGTGAATTGAACTGACAGGAACTGTACGATAATCTCGGTACTGGTCCGTACGCGCAGATTCGCAGAGGAATCGTATAGTGAGTGGGCCCGATTTCATTAAACACTTGCATGCTCAAAATGTTTTCCGATTTACTTATTTATTCATATGCTAAAATCAAATAAACGGTTCTGATGATATGGAAATTATGGTTATGACACGTTTCACGATATTTGGGCTTGAGACCCGTCCGATGGAACATAAGGTTTGGTTTGGATTTTATCTATGTATAAATATATGCCTTGCATGTGGATATCAATAAAATGTATTTGTTACTGCACTATATAGATCCATTCATATGATACTGTCTCCTCCGGATGAGGTACCCCGGAGAGGTCACGGACGTCTAGAACGTCCAGCGTCTATGACGCTAAGCATCGGGGATGCTGTAACCGAACAGGGTTCGGGGATTGAACTCGGAATTGAGACCCGAGTGGCACGCGTGGCCTTGTGATTGTGACCTTATTGGACGTCAGACATCAGGGATGTCGGGATTGGAGTGTATAGTACAGTGGCTAAAATGATATTATGGTTTTATTATATGCCTTATGGTTCATATTATATGATTGATGGTTTTAAATACGGTTGCATGCATGTTTGGAAAACGGAGGGGTAAATTATATGTTTTACTTATCAAATGATTTTATAAACTTGAGTTTCGATCCACTCACCCTTAATGTTTTTGGTAACCCCTCCAGGTCGTGATACTGAGGTAGAGGAGGAACCTGAGGCTGAGGCATAGATCTACTTCTGCGTACCTGAACCCCTGCTGGGTGGTTTACCCGCAGGTTTATGTTAGAGTCGTGCTCGCAACTTGTAATTTTGGATTTTATCCCTTGTCTGACATCTGTTTAATTCGGATTTGATGTATGACTTTAATTTGGTTATTTATGCATTTGATGTTTTGAGGTTAAAATTGGTATGAATTATTGGGTGTCAGACGGGAGCAGGGCACGTCCCCTTGTGGTCCCTGTGGGATCGGGGCGGGTCCTGTCATCCGGGATGGAAGTTTTTACCCCGGAGAGGTCACGTAGCACGGTCTGTTGTCGTGCAGCCGAGGGAGGCTCGACTCAGACCAGATGTGCTGGATTATATGGAGATCGGTCGGTGATGTGTTCACGACGGTCTAGATTGCTGGCTGGTAATGTGTTCACAGGGGCGGATGCTCGGATTTTGAGCAGTCCTTGAGCCTATTGATTTGCACGGGTTGCAGGGATAACGTGACTATATATTGAGCCTGGATTCTGTGGTTTTATTTATATTTGAGAATTATATTTGTGTCTTGATTATTTAACTTATACCTTATGATATGCATGCATGTTTGTGAAACTAAAGGGTAAGATTGTCTTTTACTAAATGTATTTCGAAAACTTTGTTTTGTCCACTCACGCCTTTTCTGTTTTATTGACCCTCCAGGTCGTGGCGCAATGATCGAGGCTATTCAGGAGGTGGAGGCATGAGTGGGCACAGGTACGGTTATCCCTTGTTTGGCAAATGCTGAGGGTAATCTCGGAACTTCAGTTGACTTGTCAGACGGGAACAGGACCGGGCACGGTTATCGATGTCCCTCGGGGATGGGTTCTGTCAAGTGTCTCCAAGTCTAGATCACTGAAAGTGCGGCATGAGTGTCTCCCTGCACGTACTTAGGAATATGCAATCATCTCGTAGAACTAAGGTTATAGAATTTCGTAGGTTTGAAGTTAATATAAATCATGATTGAGTTCGATAAAAAATGAGTTGACCACGTGTAGATAATAGATTAAGTTAGTTTAGATTTAGTTTAATTACTTAGGAATTTAAAATCAATCTTTACCACCAATTAGTCAATCAAATGATAATCATGATTAGGTACTCTCAATCTCCGGTCTAGAACGATCCCTATTTACCAATGTTACATCTACAAAAAAGGGGTTTTAATTGCATACATTTCCTTTAGTGTTGAGTGTGACTTTATGTTTACTTAATACTTAGTTTTTGCATATCAATTTTTGGCGCTGCTGCTGGGGATTGAAAAATCTCTTGTGTGATTTCGTTTGTGTAAATATGTTCATAATGTAAATATCATACTAGCTTGTGCATAACTTTCACACTTGTAAATTGTGGAAACATCGTCTTAGTTCTATATGTATATTCGAGGAAAATAATTGTAAACTTGAGTACTAATTTAATTTATGAAGAGTCAGGAAAATAGTTCAAAAGAAAAGGCGACCGATTGAAGCTTTACCTCGAGGAAATTGGTGCGTAGGATATGGAGTTCAAATGAGTGCATAGACCTCGCATCGAATGAGTTGATTGTAGCACTTCGTCTAGGCTAAAGACGTTAAACTTAAAGCGCTTGTTGGGAGGCAACCCAATGGAGGAGTCTACAATAGATTTGCATTCTCTTCCCTTATCTTATATTTTCATTTGTTTTTATTTTTATTTTATTTTCGTACAACTCTATCTCCTACTTGATTCTATACTTTTACTTTGATATATTGAGGATAATGCCAACTTTAAGTGTGGGGGAGGGTTTTACAACTTTATGAGTCTTAAAAAAAATGAAAAAAAAATTGTGTGTTTTAAGTTTTTGTTTTTAAAAGTCTTAGGAAGCCCTTAACCTGTAGATGATACTAATGCAAGAAAAAAAAAAGATAAGACATGGCTAAAAGATGATCACTACAACTTTAATTCATTTTCTAATGCGTTATGATTGAATTTTTATGACTAGTAGTAGATGATGCATGATAAACTGGTACATAACGAGCATGTTAAGATTTGTATGAATCATATGAACCTTATGTGAGCTTTAGAGCCTTATATACTTATTTATTGAGTGATTCATAGGAGTTCTTTGTTTAAATTGATATACATATACCTCATAACTACTTGTCATAGCTTTTAATGGACTCTAGAGTACTATAACTTATTCTATATGATTTTCAAAACTTTTAAGTCAATAAACTCTCTGATTTTCGACATGATTAAGGCAATTAGGTTAATACCACTTATCCAAATATTCTAGCCCTACTTGATCACACAAGTGTGATCCCCCTAGTTTAACTCACTTTGTGCCTACGTTGAGCCTTTCTTTCATCACCCTAAACATCTATTCCCATGAGCCTAGTATAGACATCATTTACCCTTGTTCCGAAGACTTGGTTGAAGACTTCAATTGGCGTGAAAGAGAAGATATGATGATTCAAGACTTGTATTTACGTATAGGAAAGGACTTGCTCAAACTACATTGTATACATATAATTACCATGAAAAAAAATATATATACGAGAGAAAAAAAAAAGTGAAAAAAAAAAACAGAAAAAAGAACAAAGAAATCAAAAACAAAAACAAAAAAAAAATTTGAATCTCTCGAACGGTAAATAAGTTTTGAGTTTGAGTTAAATCCTTTATACTTGTGAATTTGGAAACATTGAAGATTTCGATCTTTGTCCTAATTACATTTCTCAAGCGTGTTTCAAGTATTTGTTAGGGACTAGCAAAATCTAAGTGTGGGGGTATTCGAAGAACTTATGCCTATGTGATGGAGGCTTTGGTAAATCTTGGAACAAAATTTAACACCACTATCCAAAAAAATCCATGCCTTTGCATCTAGCCCCATTACAACCTTAAATTAAGACCTTATGATCCTTGAAATGAGTAAAATTTGATTAGTTGAGTCTATCACTGGAGTAAGCTTATGGTTTTGGTTCATTTGTGCAAGTATGTTCACTATCTTATAGTTTATGTTTGAAATTTTTATGAAGTAACTTACTTTTTTTTATGTGAGCATATTTCTCACATACATTGAGTGCAAACAAAAACCCTACACATTGAGTGAAATCTTGAGTACATATCCCTTGTGAGTTGATTCATACTTGTTTTATTCATGTTGGGATACATTTCACCAAGTTTACTCATTGTCTTACTTGTCAAGGCATTTTTTTATGATGTATTAATTTTTGAATTCCATATGCTATATAGCTCTTTAGTGTAAATCTTTGATGCCATACTTATGTTGATACAATTTGAGACAAATGGTTAAGGGCTTCGTAGGTTTTAGTTTTAAGAAAATGAAAAAAAATATATATATAAGTTTTCAAAGCCGACAAATTGTTTTGGTATTTGCTAGGGGCTAGCAAGGTTTAAGTATGAGGGAATTTGATAAACACATATTTCATCACCTTTTTATCTCAATTTCCTTTTCATCTTACTTTGTTATATCCTTAATCTTACAATTTCTAACTTATTTTAATATTCTTAGGTATCAACCCAAGAATGTGGAGTAA
The DNA here is from genome assembly GCA_032719365.1 of Prinsepia uniflora. NCBI lineage: Eukaryota > Viridiplantae > Streptophyta > Magnoliopsida > Rosales > Rosaceae > Prinsepia > Prinsepia uniflora. Next base: position 7,990,325 of record CM064867.1, on the reverse strand, counting down.
AGAGGTTAAATTGGAGCAAACTCGCAAAAGTTATCAAGAATGGGCCAAGACTTATAAAGATTGGATCAAGATTCATCAAGATGGATTAATTCTATGTCTATATATGCACGAAATCTCAAGATTATGTCAAGATTCGTTCTTGGAGAAGCCTAAAAGAAGAAATGTAGAAAAAGTTACAAAACAGAAATCTGCCTGTGCAAATTAGCCCACTTCCACGGACCATTGTGAACGCCTCAGATATAATCCGAATGTGAGTAAGGTATGGTTGGAAAGCTCTAGAAGTCTAGTTTCCAATGGTTCAATAAGTACTCAAATCGGAGTTCTACAGCCACGGGAATACCGTTTTTGGTGAGGCATAGTTAGTCTGCGTGAATATGATTACTTGTTCTACTAGGAATTGAAGTCTTGCACGTTTTCCAGTTGTTCCATCTTCTAAATATCCAGCAAGCAACCCAAATTCCAAGCAAATTAAGGAGAAGAATTTTTCCTTTTTAATTAGGATTTGTTTTCCCTTTTTAAATTAGGAGTTTCTATCACCTTTTTAATTAAATTTTGTATTTATTCTTTCATTAGGATGTAGAATACCTTTTTCTTTAGGACCTTTATTTAATTAGTTTAATCCTTTTACTTTTAGAATTAAATTGTGAACTCCTATTTATTTGGGAATTAATTTTCTCCCATAAATTGAGAGTCTTAGGTTATTTGTAAGGATCGCTCATTATTTGTATCAAAATTCTACTTAAACCAATTTTTCCTTTTCAATAAATGCAAGATTTCTTGTGCAAAACTAATTACACCATATACCTAGACCTCCCTACCTCGATGCAGCACCCCGCCTTCCCAATTCGACCAGACCATTTCGTTCTTACTCCACCATTGAGCATATGATTCATACTCGACCTCGACCTCCCTACCTCGCTGCAACCCCTATTACTCCTCCTTCACTGAAATACCCACCTAAATACTGCCATATAGATGCCACGTAGATGCCACATATGCACCTCTCACAGACGTTAAAACGGATTTTGTTTGTTGGTTCAACGGTTTCCACGATGCTACTGTTTCGGGAGCATTTTGAGGCAAAATTCGGTTCCTGATGCATATTGAGAATTTTTAGCGTGTTCTGGGTGCATTTTAAGTAATATGCCTATTTATTTTATAAAATTTGAGCTAGAATGATGCCATGGAACTTATCTAAGGTCCCTTTTTTTTTATCCCACCCCACATGTGGACCATGAAGTCTCAACTGAGATCCTTTTTTTTTTGAAATTACGTACATACCTATCTCAAAATTATAATGATAATTAAATAAAAATCAAACATATAAAGAAAACAAAATTAAAAATAAATAAAATAGCTAGAGATCAGATATCAATCCTCTCTTTCCTAAGGGACATAACTTTTCAGAAAATCATAAACCCTATAATTCAAGTGTTCTATTCTCTTTTGACACTAAAAGCCCTGAGTACGGCCTCGGTTTAATCGTCTTTGATTTGTGGGAAGATGGCCTCAATTGTTAGCTCAATCACCTGGCTTTTAATTCATGCCCTCGACCTTCTTCCTTATCTTCCTCGCCTTGATTCCTATATTTGATTATGCAGCTTGGAAGGTATCTCACCCCAACAATATCAAAGATTAGGGAATTATATAAGATGCTTGGTTGCACGACATGGATTCGTATCCATACCAAAGGATTCCATTAATGTATGATTTTATTTTTATTTTTATTTTTATTTTATTTTTTATTTTTATTTTTATTTTAAATAGATAATTTAAAAAGATGATAAGGATTGCCATACATCACGTGCCAAATATGGTATAATACAAAAAATTGGATTAGGTGTACGTGGATAGTAGGGGAGGCGGTCAGAGCGTACCACATATTACAAGCTCACAAATAATGGAATCCATATCCAATTGAATGTCAGGTGTGTGTTGTCGGCAGAAAAACCACCTCTCGAAGCTTGGGTTATTTCCTCCCCAATGGCAGACCCAAATAACTCTGTGGAAGTGATTGAGGTTTGCAAGGTGGCTCCACAACCACCTAGCTCTCCGAACTCCGCCGCACCACCACCATCACCACCACACACTCTTCCTTTAACTTACTTGGATATACTGTGGCTAAGATTTGCACCCGTTCAACGCCTTTTCTTCTACGAAATTCCAAATCCATCCTTTCACACGAACTTCTTCCACTCCATTCTCATTCCAAAGCTCAAGACCGCACTATCTCTCACCCTCCAACAATTTCTACCTCTCGCAGGAAACATCATTTGGCCCCATGACTCCCCCAAACCCTGCCTCACTTACACCCAAGGCGACACCGTTTTACTCACCATAGCCGAGTCTAATCATCATGCTGATCATTTCAACCATCTTTCAAGCATTGAAAACTTTGTTGAAGCCCATGAATACCATCCTCTTGTGCCCCAGTTGGCCGTGACACATGAAAAAGCCGCTGCGATCGCATTACAAGTCACGATTTTTCCAAACAAAGGCTTCTCAATTGGAGCTTCCACGCACCACGCGATCCTAGACGGTAAGAGTTCAACCATGTTTGTGAAATCATGGGCTCACATATGCAAACTTGATGATTATGAATATTGCCACAATAATATTTTGTTGCCGGACCAGCTCAAACCAATTTTTGACAGAACACTGGTCAAAGACCCGGCCGGGCTGGGGCCAATTTTTGCGAGCCAACTTCTAGACCTTGGCGGACCTAACAATCGAAGCTTGAAATTCACCCAATTTCACTCTCTTCCACCAGATCCTACTCGAGGCACCTTTGTCCTCACACGCGAGAAAATACAAGCAATAAGGCAATCGGTGAAACAAAATCAACAACATGCTCATCAATCGGTCCCCTTTTTGTCAACCTTTTGTGTCACATGTGCCTACGTATGGGTTTGCTCAGTAAAATCCGAGGAAATACAGGTCGAGAAATCAGTTTCGATGCTATTCGCTATAGATTGCAGGTCTCGCTTAGACCCTCCTTTACCTGAAAACTATTTCGGGAACGGCTTATCCGGCATTCAAATATTTGAAGAAGCAAAAGGGCTTGTAGGAGAAAAGGGACTGAATGTGGCAGTTAATAAAATTAGTGAATCTATAAGAAGTTTGGACTCAAAAAAGCTCTTCAATGGAGCAGAGAATTGGATTCCTTTGATGTACCATGGGGTGCCTAGTGATGAGAAGGTTCTTAGTATTGCTGGTTCGCCGCGTTTTCAGATTTACGAAACTGATTTTGGATGGGGAAGGCCGAAGAAGGTGGAGGTCGTTTCCATAGAGCGGACAGGAGCGATGTCCCTCGCAGAAAGCAAGGTTGACGGTGGCGTTGAAATTGGGTTGGTTATGAGTAAACATCGTATGCAAGTTTTTGCTGCTTTGTTTTCTAAAGGGCTTGAAGATCTTTGAAATTTTAGAATGGAATACTATCAGTATCGGGATCACGACGGAAGATTTCACAAGTCATGTAATTATGTTGTAAGTTGATTTCAGCAACGATTGCAATTTCATTTGTGTTCTATATATGTCATTTAACTTCTCGTGTTATCGTGAGTTTGTGAATTTGGGTGTTTTTGAGGCCTAGAGTTTTGAGCAATAGACACTATTAAATAAAAATGGACCATGAAGTGTCAACTGGGGTCATTTTTTTAAAAAAATTACGTATATACCTTTCTCAAACTTAAAATTAAAATTAAATAAAAATCAATCGTACAAAGAAATTAAAATTAAATGAAATAGAGAAGATATCAATCCTCTCTTTGACTTAAGCCCTACAAATTTATAGAAACAAATTTTATACTTTCCAACAAATCATAAACCCTATAATTCGACTGTTCTACTCTCTTTGACACTAAAAACCATGAGCACGAACTCGCTTTAATCGTCTTTGATTTGTGGGAAGACGGCCTCAATTGTTAGCTCAATTAATAGTTTAGATTAGGAAGTTTATATGTAATACCATATGTAACACATTAAATGTCTCTACTTACCTCGTATAGGTTGTAAACCCTACGTATATAACGTTATACACAATTGACTGGTTAAGCCACATCAATCATCTTCTTGCCTTCCCTGTGATTCTCTTCATGGTATCAAGAGCCTCTGTTTAATCGACATTTCCTTTTTTTTTTCTTTTCTTTTTTTTCCCTCCTCTCCACGTTTTATAATGGCTTCATCCTCCCAATCTGCTCATCTTCCTGCCCCTTCTCTACCCTCTGTTCTCTCGATCAAACTTGATCGTGGCAATTACTCTCACTGGCTAGCTCAGATTTTACCCCTCCTACGCAGTCGTGACCTTCTCAAGTATGTTGACGGCTCTTTTCCGGCTCCTCTAGAACTCATCCTTGATGCCTCCTCCACTGAAAAGGATGCCCAACCTGTTTTATGTTCTTTTTGCTAATCCTGCATATCGTGACTGGTACCAGAATAATCAGATGATCCTTTCCTGGATCAATGGTTCGCTTTCCATCAACGCTCTTGGGCCTATTGCGCGTAATCTCACTTCTCACAAGACCTGGTCTGATATTAAGCGTCAATTCACGGAATCCTCATAATCTTGCCTCTTTGAACTTCGCTAGGATTTCATGAAAAGTGTTCGTCGAGATCAACCCATCACTGCTTGGCTTGATCGTTTGAATTTTGTTGCCTAGAACCTTACTCCCTCCAGTGACCCAATTTCTGAAAAATACATCATTAATCACATCCTTGCCTCTGCTGGTCCTCTGTATGAGAACACAATTTCTGGTGTTTGTTCCCGTGAAAAACCCATCGATTATTTGGGTTTAAAGTCTCTTCTCCTTGGGGCTGAGCGTCGGCTGCAGTCTTCCGTTCTTTCTGCAAATACCAGTGCGATGGCCATGGCTGCCTCTCGTGGAAACCATAGGTATTCTCACAGTCGTAGCTCTGCAGGTGGTCGCTCCTCTTCCCGTGAGCACGGCGGGTCGGATTTTGGTGGTGGTCCTCTTTGTCGTGATAATGGGCACCGTGGCCATGGGTTTCGCGAACATGGTGGTGGCTCCCACGATCGAGGATTTCATGGTGGTGGTTCCTCCACTCCGTCGCAGTATGGTGGACTTGGGATTCTTGGTGCCTCCCCAGGTTTGGCCCCTTCTGTTTTCCGAGTTCAGTGCTACCAGTGTAGAGGATTTGGTCATAAATCCTTTGAATGCCCTACTAAAGATCAGGTTCCTCCAATTGGGCCTCTTGGGCCTCCTGCCAACTTATTGTCTACCACACTCATGGCCCAACTAAACCAGCTCTTTCAGCCCCTTTCCAACCGTGACTTGCATATTCAGGCGCTGATGCTCATGTTACTCGTGATTTTCAGCAACTTACCAATCCTCATGACTAAAATGGGAGTGATCATATTTCTGGTGTGATTGGTGGCACATGTTTGGAAATAGCTAAAGTGGGGACCTCCTTTGTCCGCACCCCTCATTCTGCTTAAGCTTTATCTAATACTTTATTTTGTCCACATGCCTCTTCCAATATTTTTTCTATTGATAAATTTTGTATTTACCATAATTGTTACTTCAACCTTTTTCCTCGTTGGTTTCATGTACATGACATGGTTACCAGAAAGATCCTTTTTTAGAGGCTGAGTAAAAACAGTCTGTATCCTTTTCCAGTGGGTTCATCAAATCACAAGCATGGCGTTCCTGTTGTCCTCCTTGGTGTCCGTTCCAGTGGCAATTTGTGGCATTTCCATCTTGGTCATCCATCAGCGTCTATTTTTCAGCATCTCGTGTCTACCAATAAATTGCCAATTACTGGCAAACTTAGTGAGTCTGTCTGTCCATCTTGTCCTCTGGCAAAAGTCATAAATTACCTATTGATTTGTCATCGTCTGTATCATCGAGTCCCTTAGCACTTATTCATTCTGATGTATGGACCTCCCCGATCTTGTCCAACTCTGGTTTTCGTTATTATATTATTTTCGAGGATGATTTTTCTCGTTATACATGGATTTTTCCTCTAAAATTGAAGTCTGATTTTTTCAATGTGTTTTTTGAATTTAAGAAATTGATTGAGAATATGTTCCATACCACAATTCAATCCTTTCAAACTAATGGTGATGGTGAATACATTAATAATTGATTTAAACTTTTTTTGTCCCACAATGGCATTTTTTATCGTTTTACGTACCCCTATCATCCTAAACAAAATGAACTCGATGAACGTAAACATCGTCATCTTGTTGAAATTGGTCTTACACTTATGGCACATGCCTCTATTCCCTCCTCATATTGGGCCGAGGCTTTCCATACCGCTGTTTTTCATCAATGACCTCGCTTTTAATTCATCCCCTTGATCTTCTTCGTTATCTTCCTTTCCTTAATTCTTATATTTGATTATGCAGCTTAGAAGGTATCTCGCCCCAACAATATCAAAGATTAAGGAATTATATAAGATGCTTGGTTTGCACGAACATGAATTCGTATCCATACCAAGGGACTCCAATAAATACCTGCCAGAATGTAAGAGCATTTTTAGAGACTCATGGTCATCGTCGTTTGTGTTTGGGGGTGATGTGAATTTATCCACCCACCTAATATATGAAGCAAATTTTGGCTTGATTTCTTGGAGGGTTTCGGCTTGACTATGAGTGGGTTTTGCCTGGATTTTTGGAGGGACTTTGGCTGGATTTTTGGAGGGTCTTCGGCTGAATTTTGTGAAGGCTTTCGGCCAGATTTATAGAAGGAATGAAGGTAGTTTTGGCTGGATTTCTTACAAGAGCTGGCTGGATTTTTTTTTTTACAAGATTTTGCTCGGAGTTTCTTGAAGGGGTTGGGTGGAGAGTTTTTGATGAAGTAAGGGTGCAAACATATTTTTGGAAGTAAAAGTGCTGGCTGGAATGTTTAAATTTTAAAAGGAAGTTGGCTAAGTGGGTTGCAATTTTGATTAATTGTAAGGGAGGGATTCTTCTCTCCTTATGGTTGCTTGTGTTTCCAAGAAAAATCAAAGCAATCAAAAGATGTTTGACTGATGGAGAGAAGGTAAGTGAGAAGGTACAATCAAATAGTGGGAGAAAAGAGACTTTCTTCTCTCTTTATGTTTGGAGGTTACGGCCAAGAAGAAAAAATGGGGTGTTGGACTTTACTTTTTTTCCTTTACATCCTTCTTGTCAAGTCACACCACCATCCATCACATAAATATATTAATATATTATATGCACACTTGCATTAGTTTTGCATCAACACCGAGTAAAATAGCCAAGCCTTTTCCATGATGCCCAAAACGTATAAACATAAATAAATATATATATATATATAGTAGATGCTACAATTGATTGAAAATTCCATGTGGGAGAGAAAAAAAAAAGACTTCTCTCTTTATGCATGTAGGTTTCGGTTACGAGGAAGCATGAAGTTGTATTTTTCTTGTCAAGTCGCACCAAGTACATCCATCACATAAATATGTATATATTATATACTGTTCAAAACGGCGCTCAAAGGTGGGAACTCACCCCACCTAATGATTAAGCGTCTAAGTGGATTTGCGTGTACATCCTTATACATATTTAGTTATATATCTTCTTGTGTATGTATTTAGTTATATAGTTATTTTATTTATTAAATAATTAATTAATAATATAAGTATTAATTAAAACAAAGATAATAAATTAAAAAATATAGAATGTTATATAATAAAATTAATAAAAAAACTTACATTTTTAACATTTATGATTTCTAATTCAATTTATTTATCTAGATAATTAATTTTTTTTCTAGAATTATGTGATAGTGTTCATTATATTATTAATTTGTTGACTTTTGTCTTTAAAAAAAACCGCCTAGGCGCCCACCTAGGCCCCGCCTAACCGCCTAGGCGCTAGGCCTCTATCGACCGTCCTAGAAGCGCCTAGCGTCGTTTTGAACCTTATATTATATACCCACTCACTATTTCCATGATGCCCAAAACGTTTTTACATGTGTGGTGGGTGAGTTTTTATGCAATTTGTAAACAAAGTACTCTACCTTGTCACCCTATGGCCTAGACAAGTATTGATTTGGGAAAAAGCTAGTTGGTAGCTACTTTTCTAGCTATTTTCGGCCAAATTGGCAAATTATAGTCACACTTCAATTAAATTGGGGTAGGGTTTCTATTTTAACTAAATCTAATTTTCTTTGACCCAACCTAAAGCTTGAAAGAAATATGGACGTCAGCCCGGTTTCTCATCAAATCCTCACCCGACCTCGATTGTCAATTGACCGAAATAAGGAAATAAATCAAGCTAGATAATGTCAACCTAGAATCTTCCCGAAAGAGAAGGTTTTGATCGAATCTCAATCAAGTATCTTGATATCAATCCGACTTAGAAATATTTTGGATGGCTTGACTTGGAAAGATTTTGGGTGGCTCGACTTGGAAGGATTTTCGGTGGTTCAACGTGGGAAGTTTGGGTGGTTCAAAAAGGAAGTTTTTCAAGTCAGAAGAGTAGGGGCCAAGCATGGCCAATTTTTGGGTTGACTGAACCATATAAATAGCCAAGGTGAAGAGAAGGAATGGACATCAACATCAACACACAAACTTACTCTTATCTTGCACATTCTCAATCCTTAGACTAGATTTTAATATTCAAGTTCTAGTTAGTCAAGTTCTTCATTTTTCTAGAGTAAGTTTATTTTTCAGAATACTTTTAATTATTTTGTTTTAAATTCAAGTTCATTTTTATTTAATCTTTATTTTGATTCAAGTTTGTTCGTTAGTGTTCGTTTAATAGTTTTACTTAATCGCTTCGTTAATTTTAGTTTATTATCCTTGTCTTTAATTTTAATTATTGCTTTTCTTTCTATTACATTTACGTTTAAGTTTATTTTCTTTAAGCATAGTTAATTTTCTTACTCGATTTAATTATTGCACTTGCATTTCATTCATAATTTATCAAAAAATATAAAAATATATAAGTTGAAACCTAAACAACCTTGACCTTGAGGGAGCGAAAGAACCGAGGCTGAGAGGAGATTCCTTGCTCGGTCGCACAATCGTAAGGTTAGGAGTCAACCTTTGGTGTGGGGGGGGGGGGGGGGGGGGGGGGGGGGGGGGGGGGGGGGGGGGGGGGGGGGGGGGGGGGGGGGGGGGGGGGGGGGGGGGGCACCCAACATCTACAATTCCATTCGGGCCATATTGCGGCTGGATGGTGGCACCACATTTATTCGAAGAAGGACCAAAATCCCTTCTAACGGTTTGATAAATCAAATTGAGGGAAACAGTTTGGTAATTGCCACATGTTGCTTGTTGGAATTTCTACATGACTTACTCCTATAGTTTGTTTTTCTTTTCCAAAAATAGAAGACAATTAAAGTGTGATGGTGTTTAGAGAGTTTACAATTTTAATAGAAAGAAGAAAAGTTGAATTTTAAGATTTATAGAAAATTGTATGAAAATGAGATTATTTGATTCTATCAAATTTTAATTCAAGTCTTTTTCAAAGGAGATGATTGTTCTTTACGATATTTTAATGATTTTTTAATATATGATTATATTTTAATTTTAATTTTGAGATAGATAATTTAAAAAGATGACATGAATTGTCATATATCGCAAGTCAAATAGGGTATTGTGGAACCCAAAATCATCCGAAAATTATGGAGCTGCCAAGTATCCTGTAATTCCCAAAAATGACCAAATTGCCCTTGGCAATAACGCTGATCATTTGAAAAACACCCGCACATTAAATAATCTATTTACCAGTTAAATACGATATTTGATCGGGTTAAAATCTCCGTAAGATTGATATTCTTCCCGAGAGTTAATTATCGTTATTCTTAATAATGGATAATTAATATTAATATTAAAATACAATTGTTGAATCAAAGATTGAACCCGTCGCGAAAAGTCCTCACAATTCCTGCAAACAGCAAACAATTAGCTATCGTTGCCTCGATCGATTTACCCGGGGGGTTGTTCGACCAAGAACACTCTGATGCCTAAGTTAGCTTCGAGAGAGGAAAGGGATATACTTCGAAACGAAGAATCAACGTAGCTTGGAAATGAAATGTGCCTTCCTATTTATAGGAAAATCTTAGGAGCCTTGGAGCATTCTGATTGGTCGGTTGAATATTTAATTAGTAAATAATATATTATTATTAAATATATTATTTAATAATTGTAATGATGGCTCATTATGATAGTAATGATATTTGTTGTATTTTAATATTAATATTAATTATCCATTATTAAGAATAACGATAATTAACTCTCGGGGAGAATATCAATATTACGGAGGTTTTAACCCGATCAAATAACGTATTTAACTGGTAAATAAATTATTTAATGTGTGGGTTTTTTTCAAATGATCAGCGTTATTTGCCAAGGGCAATTTGGTCATTTTTGGGAATTACGGGACACGTGGCGGCTCCATAATTTTCGGATGATTTTGGGTTCCACAAATGCCCCCACATCGATTCGGTATTCAGGGAATTCGGATGGATGTACATTGTTTGGAGTCTTATATTACCGGGTTACCGGTTACTGTTGGGTCCAAGAATCGAGTCAGTATTTATTTGACGGTTTTGCCCCTGGTTATAAGGGTAAAAGTCAATTTTTAGTTTTAGAATGACTATTCTGGGTTTAGTGGTGTGAACCAGACATAATGTGCAAAATGACCATTTTGCCCCCAAGCATGGGCAAAATGTTGACTTTTGAACCGGGGGGTCCAAAGGACGAGGGCCAGAGACCGTTACGTAGGTCGAGTTGATACGAATCCATAGACAGGCGGCATGCCGAAATCGGAGATCGGATGCGAAAGTTATGGGTCTACGAAGGCGAGGGGCATTTTCGTAATTTTGGAAACGAAGGGCAAAATGGTCATTTTGAGACGGGCGAACGGTGGACGCTGACTCATGCTACCTGCCAATGATATTTGCTGCTTTGTCCAGACAAAATGGAGGAAATCATGGATTTAGGGACCCTAAAACCCTTAATTAGGGAAAACTTAATCATTTTGTCCAAATCTTGACATTGTTAAATAGAAGAGCAATTCGGTTATGAGAATGAGAGATTGGAGAGTCTGAATTGGAGCAAAACAATCTCGAAGGACAGAGGGGTCGCTGGTTTTGCAGATTTTCGAAAATTCGAAAATTGTGGGGAGAATTCGAATTCGGATTGGCGAGCTCTAAGGATCAAAATTGAGACTCGATTGAGTCTTCTGAGGTCATTTCGAATCGATTCACAACAAAAACGAAGAGAATTGGGGTTCCCTGAGCAAGAACAGAAGCTCTGATTTTTGCTCGAAATCGAGCTTGAGTTCGAGCAGCTGGAGGTATAATTTTATGAAATTGATTATGTAAAAACTTTTGTTTTATTCTCACAATACTCTCTGTGTGATTTAATTTGAAAAACAGGGATGAATTGGACGAACCCGATCACGAAACCCATTTGAGAGTTCATCGGGGATTTATCGGATTTTGGTTATAATTGAAGTTTTAAACGTTACAGAACCTAAATTTAAATGGTTTAGATGAAACCAGTTTAAATAACGGAAGAAAACAATGCCCAATTGAAGGAGAACAAATCGGGTCTCAACGCGGGTCTCCAACCCGTTTACCAGTCATTCAGGTAGAGGAGACGCACTGTAGCAGTTACTGTGCTACGCGCGTGGCTTCCACGCGCAGCCGCTTGCGGCGGCGTGTGAGGGCGCGTGGGTGTGTTTCCGGGGAGATTTTCAACAGGTGTTTTATTATATTTGATGTAATGAACATTTTTGGTGTTGGGTCCGAGACAAACTGACATTGTATCAATACTGTTTCGAGGGTCCGATGGTTTAGGTTATACCTTTAAATTTTTATTAAATTCCCGAAAAATTGTGGAAAATTGATATGATGTTTTTAGAGTCATTAATGACCTTTCATGTTGTTTTTTGGACAGGATTCGAGATTCCTGGAAAGCGTGGGAAATTACGGAAGTGCGTCCGGCTTGGAAAATGAGCGGTTTGGATGGTGCGTACGAGCATTGGTAGGCTGGCTCACATTTAACGTGACCCTTGCTAGTACCGCAAATATGCTTGCTACGCATCAAGAGTCCGTCGAAGGTGTTTAGAAACTTTGTTGGAGCGGGTGTACTACCGGTGCCACGTGGTGGACGGAGTTTGGCTGAACAGTCGACGGGGACTTGGCGGTGACTGAGTGCACTTGCGGACGTGACTAGTGAGCATCGGTAGGCAGGATCACACTTACTGTGACTCTTGCTAGTACCACATACATGCTCGCCATGCGTCAAGGTGCTGAGAGACCCGGCAAACTTGCCCTGTGGGAGCGTGGCGGTTTTCGTGGCCTAAGTCCGTTCCGAGGGAAAGATATGGAATCTGAGAAACCCGAAGACTTCATGGAGTGGAAGGCTCGCAATCAAATTTCCTTTTCAAGCGACGTTCTCGTGGAGCTTGGCGACAGATGTTCTTCTAGAGTTTCGGGACATGAGCCGGCTACTCTCTCCATGAATGGCGAGAAGCTTTCAGACATCCCAAACAAGGAGTGGTTGTGCGTTCCACTGTGCTTGAAGGAGACCATTGTTCAGAAGAAGGACAATTGTAATGACCCGTCCCGAATTCCGGGATTAGTTTAGTGACTAATCTTGATTAGCGAGGTTGAACGGTGGTTAGTAGGGCAGAATCGGACAAAATGTGCAAAATGACCGTTTTGCCCCTGGTCGTGGGCAAAATGTTGACTTTTTGTTCGGGCGGTCAAATGGACTTTGACCGATGACCGTGACGTAGTTCGGGACGTCACGAGTTCATAGACAGGCGGCACGTTCGATTCCGACATTCGTAGAGAAAGTTATGGTGTTCGGAAGTTGAGGGGTATTTTGGTAATTTGGCTTATTAGGGGCCAAATGTTGACTTTTTGATCGGGAGGTCCGATGGACGAGGGCCAAGGACCGTTACGTAGGTATCATCGATACGAATCCAACGACAGGTGGCATGCCGAAATCGGAGATCCGACGACGACGTTATGGTCAAGGAAACGAACTAACGAACCGAGGCCGGGATTAAAATAATAATATAATAATGAATAGTGACCATTGACTGTGCACATCCGGATGAGTGACAAGTGTCACCCATCCCTTGTTTCCAGCTCCATGTTTCCCTCCCAACACCATCATTACAACATCATCATTCCTTATCCACCATTATCCTTCCTTTTCCTTTGTTTTTCTTTCAAACCGTGCATGATTTAGGGAGAGTATGAACTGGGAGAATTGGCTCCCTTCTTCTGCTGTTCTTGTGAGAAAATGGGAGACTATGATGATTGAATTAACGGGGAAACACGAGGGGTTGTGAGGGTGTCGAATTTTGGATTTTGGATTTCGGGAAAATTGGGGGGAAAATTCGAATACTGGGAATTGGGCTGTGATGATCGAATTGGAGGTTACAAACATCTTCTTGAGGTTGTGACGAGTCGATCCACATCAAAAACGAGAAGGATTGGTGCCGTTTTGGCTCTGATCGAGCTTGGTGACAGAGGAAGAAATCGAGGCTGAGTCGTGGAGTTTGGGGCTGTGATTGACTCAATTGTTGTGGGGAAATGATTTCTCATGATCCCACGATGCTTCTGGGATCATCAATTGAAGGAAACCGGCTGAGATCGATGAAACTCCATGGTTGCACAGTGGACGGTGTTCATACTTGAGTCGTGATCATTTACTGATCAAACGACGAAATTGATGTGGGGGAATTGTTCCTCGTGGTCCACTGATGCTTCTGGTTGAACCAATTTAGGGAAATCAATCGAGATTGAAGGAATCCCATGATTGAACAGTGACCGGGTGTTCTTCGTGGATCATCATCGAATCGTGGGAATCTGGGTAAGGATTTGTGTAATTGAGTTTACAGACTTATAATTGGACTTAAAACGAAGCTAATGGATTGATCAATTGAAGGAATTAGGATCGAATTGACAGGATTGGAACCGGGTTGTGTCGCGGGTGAATTGGACCCGTTTACCAAACAGACGGGTTGGGCTGGTGACACTGTAGCAGGCGCGTGAGTTTCACGCGCAGCCACTCACGGCGGCGCGTGGCGGCGCGTGGGCACGAATCTCGAGGTAAGGTCAACATGACTTCTGTCCCATTTAATGTAACGGACATTTTGGAATTGGTTTCGTGTCGATCGGACACCGTCTCGATATTGTTCGGGATGTCCGAAGGTTTTAAATTAAGTTTAAAAATAAGTAAAAATTCGGGAAAATTACGGGACTTTGATAGGATGTTAATGATGAGGTTAGTAACCCTCTAATGTGATTTGGACAGGATTGGGAGTCCCGGTGATAGTGGTGTGGCCCGGGAGGGCCGGTGGCACGCGTATCGAGGCACACGGTTAAAACGGTCTGTGAGTGGACTTTGGTTTTATAAATCCTATGCATGCTTAAATGTGTTATATGGTTTATATACATGATTTCTATGATGGTATTTGTGAGCATTGATTTCGGGTATGTTGCACGTATTTCGAGGTGTTTTCTGTATTTCACGTATATCGGGGTTAACGGTTTAATTGTGGTTTTGCGTGCTTATGGTTAAATAAATAATATGATAAAATGGTTTTTATTGGAAAGATGAATTCGGGCTTGAGGCCCACTTGTTTTGGAAATCTCGGACTTGGAGTCCATTTGAGTACGTAATCGGGCTGCGGGCCCAGTTGGTTTATAAGTCGGGCTGCGGGCCCAGTTGGTTTATAAATCGGGCCGTGGGCCCAGTGGTTCATAAAGTTGGGCATGGGGCCCAGTTGGATTAAAATGATGATTTCGGGTCAGGGGCCCTATATTTAATAAATGTGGTTTCGGGTCAGGGACCCTAAATGGAATTGTGTTGTTTTATGGAAAATTCGGGCAGGGCCCATTATGATGTTGTGAAATGAATTAATAAAAACTGTTTTCCATATACCATCTGTACACATGGATATATGATGGTCTCCTCCAGATGTCTGGGACACTGGGGAAGTCACGGCGCATTGCCTGCGAGGGGTCATTATACGGAGCAGCCGGACCGTATGATGACTCAGGAGCAGGATTGCTATGATTGACGTCAGGGACGTCAGACATCAGGGATGTCAGATATATGGACCCGGAGAGACCCCGGGCAGCACGCGTAGCTTATGAAACCGTGAGACATGACGTCAGGGACGTCTAGCATCAGGGATGCTGGTGATGGTAATGGTAAAATACGATTTAATGAAATGGCTTTCCGGGTGGATTTATGATTGTGTGATTTTAATGAATTAATGTTCATTTATGGTAGTGGGTGGTGACCCACATGGTCGTATATGTATGGTGGTGGTATTCCACGGTTTTGGGCTGAGTTCCCACACTTGGTTTTTGGTTAACGGTTTTTGGGCTAAGGCCCTAAGGGCTCGGTTGAGCAAACGTTTTGGTTACTGGTTTTTGGTGGCATGCATACGTTTTTATTGGAGGGCATAAATGTCTTATAAATGTATTTGGTAAACTTATTGGTTTTTGTCCACTCACAGCTTTTGGTTTTAATGCCCTTCAGGTTGATCACGGATGCGATTGCAGCAGAGACTGGGACATTGCACACCTCTTCCATCGATCCTTGCGCACTCTGGATGCCCCGTTGGGCAGTGGCTCTGGTTATCCCTTGTCTGACACCCCTTGTTGGACGGGAGCAGGGCACATTCCACGGTAATCCCGGGGGGATTGGGATGGGTCCTGTCAACAATAAACAAGGACTTACTGGTTCTTGGGAGAAAAAACCATGCCGAGCAACTTCTTTCCTAACCCATAAGCATACCGAGCAACTTCTTTCCTAACCTTTCCGTTCTGGCCCTACGAATGTGCCATCTTGATGCGAAGGGCAGGCAGAAATGGAAAGTTATGTTGTTGATGTGAGATTGCGATAACTTAAGAAAACTTGAGGTCTCAATTTCACATCGGAAGCCAAAATGGGCGAGTTGGAGATGAGTCGTGCAGAGAGGATGCTGATAGAAAATGAGCGAGATACCACTCGAGATGAGCTCTCCCTGCTGCACAGAAATTTGCAGGACTCAGAAGGCTTTGATGCTTCGATGACGAAGGCTTGTATGCTTCGCAGGGCGAAGGCTTGGATGCTTCGATGACGAAGGCTTAGGTGCTTCACATGGCGAAGGCTTAGATGCTTCGCAAGGCGAAAACTCAGATGCTTCGATGACGAAGGCTTGGATGCTTCGATCATGAAGGCTTTTTACACTAGAGAGAATAAGCTTTGAAAATTGTACATGGTGAACAAATCAATTTGTTAATCTCATTTCATTGATACTTGAATTCAGAAGGCAACTTGAAAAGCAAAATTGAAAAGCTCCATAGAGTTTTATGTCTTTCTAATGTTGACTTGCGTCTAGTTGATGCGGATCACCTTTGACGCTGGCTCGTTTGACTCTTTGTTCTCCATGTGATTTACAGTCTTGTTTTTGATGTAGTCTGTACAATGCCCCTCCCTCAGGAGATTTCGGAGATATCTTTCGAAAGATATACATGTGCTGATATTGTGCCCATAACATTCATGATAGGCGCACCATTTGGTTTTATCAGCATTCTCTTGATTGCCTTTGACTGGCTCTGGCTTCTTAAACCATGGCTTGTTCTTAATTTCATTGTGGATCTGATGGGCTGGTAAAGATAGCTGCAAGTTAGGCTTCCCCATAACTGGCGTTTGGGAGTGTTGCCCTGCCTTTCGCTTGTTGAGCTTTCCAGTTGCAGACTTTCCATGGGGTTCATCCTCATCGGAGGCCTTTTCGCTAGTCCCAACATGGCCATGAGTATGAGCGGCGCGCTTCTCGTCCTCCCAACTTGCATGTCGCTCTGCTAGCGAAAGTATTTTGGAAAGACTTCGCGCATTGCTCATGACGATATCCCCGTAAAGCTGGCTGTCTCGAGGGAGTCCTTGCTTGAATGCCATTGCCGCAACAAAGTCATTACAGCCGATAATGCGAGATTTCTCCTCACAAAATCTCCGTATGTATTGTCGCAGAGTGTCTTTTGCTCTCTTTCGGACAGAGAAAAGATGGTCGTCTTTCACCTCGATTGTCCGAAGTTGTGCGTATTCCTTCACAAATGTCAAAGCCAACTCTTCGAAGGACTCAATCGACCTCGGGGGGAGATGATTGAACCAAGTCATGGCTTGGCCTTGAAGGGAAGCTTGAAAAACTTTGCACATGAGCGCATCGTTAGACCTGTGGGGGATCATGACTCCTCGATAATGATCTATGTGTTTTACCGGGTCGGAGGCTCCTTTGAATGAAGTGAAGTTTGGCGTTGCGAACCTCTGGGGGAATGGCTCCTCCTCAATATCCCTTATAAAGGGCGTAGAGAGCCGTATCTGGCGACGTAGATTGTCCTCTAGATCGCCACCTTGTTGAGCACGAAGGTGCATGTACAACATTTTTTGAACATCATTAGCCTGCAACGCTCCTTGCTGAGGCGATGAGTCCCTTTTTTCTAATCGTTGAGAACCTCTTTGAGCTTCTCCCCCTGTTCTCTGGGATCGTGCAGGGGAGTAGGCTTCATTTTCCCCTTTACTGCCGTGGGCAGATCGTTTTGGGTTTTTGTATAGAGCTCGAAGTTGCCCCCTGCTCCTATGTGAGTGTTGTGAGTGCTCTGCCCGTGAAGTTGCCCCAGTCCTACCTCCTAGCTGTTCACGTACTAACGGCTTTAGGCGTTGTGGGATTTTCGCTCGATGAGCGTGACTTTCTTCTCCAGAGTCGCCTAGCGAAGTATCTCGTGACATTGTTTGGCAGCGAACCTGCTCTTTCCTAGGACGTCTTTCGGCATTCTCTTGTCTTCCACGTGACGTGGATTGTCTGTCCTCCTCCTGGATTGGTCTCTCTGCTAGGAGTTGCTGCAAGAGCTTTGACTGGAGTTGAACTTGTTTGCTTAACCCTTCAACTTGCTGCGCCAAGTTGTCCTGGGGAGGTTGGTGATGACTTCTCCCTGAGATGTCATGACACCCGTCCAGAAACTCCCTTTGGACCATGTTTGTTGTGAGTTGATCATGTCGTGATGCATTTCCTATCAAACTCTCGTTTGCCTGTTGTAAAGTCGAAGTTCCATCCCCTAGCGCGGGTACTTGGTTAGCTGGAGAGGGGAATGCTTCAAAACTGAAGGTTGGCCTCCCTTCGAGTGTCTCAAGGGGCGCTTCTATGGACACACGCCCGAGTCGAGCTGGGCGCTTCTCCGGAGTTTCTATGTGATAGGTCCTCAAATAAGCATTATTTTATATTATTTTATACCCTTTATACTTGACTTTTAATATTAAAATATTAAATAAATAGATAAAATAATTTATTTTGTGTTATTTGTGTTTAAATAAATAAAGTTTGTAATTTGGAGTATTTTGGTGAAAGAATCGTCTCGATCGGAATTATAACGAAAAAATTATGGACGAATTTCGGTGAAATATTACTAAATTAATTAAATTAATTAATTTATGCAGCCCAGCCCAACAAAAAAAAGAAAAAGAAAAAATCCGGCAGCCCAGGCCCAGTTCGCAAGCCCTGGCCCGCTTCCGTGCGGCCCAACCCAGACAACCAAGCCGGCCCAACTCGCTTCAGCCTGCTTCTGCCTTGCCCCAGCGCGTTCGGCGCGCGCTTGCCGAATCCTTCTGCACCGCCTCAGCGCACGCCAGCCGAACTTCCAGCCTTCCATTCAGCAGCAGTCAACCGATTTTTCTGCTCTCTTTTCAGCAGCTCTCTGCTGAATTTATTTCCAGCAGCTTCCACCCAATTTCCACCCAACTTCCACCCAAATTCCTTCCACTTTCCAACCCAATTTTGCAACTTTACAACTCAAACCACTTCTAAACATCATCACTAATCTTTATTACTCATCATTCCATTATTTAACATTTTTTATTGTATTTGTTTATGTATTTTTGATAGCTTTTTCCACCTATAAATAGGGCTTCAATTCTTGTATTTTGGGGAGTCCCCAATTAGTTTCATTCTTCCATTTCTTTCATTTTCTTAGTTCTAGTTCTTAGTTAGTTCTTTTGTTTCTCTCTTTTGAGAGACATTTTTGGGGACCATTTTAACTTCTTGTAGATTTTCTTATTAATTAGCTTTCTTTTAATTCTTGTTCTTAATTTATGTTATTTTTATTTTTCTTAATTTCATTTCTTCTTTACTTTGTTCTTGTGATATTTCTTTGAGATCTCTTAAACACATTTTTATGCTTTCCTTAAGAAATACCTAGGCCAAGTAATTCTAAGGCAATTCAAGAGTTTTAAGACAGAATTCCTCGTATTTCTTCTTCCATCTTCACAAGTTTCCTGCCGCTGTTCGGTGATTCTTGTGAAAATCCATACTTCTCTACTTAAATTCTTGTTATTGTTATTGGTGTTACTTATAATTCAATATATGTGTTGGTATTTTCTTTCTAACATTTGTAAGTAAGAATGCAATCTCCATGTGTTTTACTTTTTGAATTTCTTTTACTTCATATGTTTTAGTGCTTAAACTTCAATTCGAAGCTAAATGTTGATCCGCTGTTCGGGGCATTTAGAATAGAGTTGAAGAGATTTAATGTTTGATCGCTGTTCGGCGTATTAAATCATTAACTTAAGGTGAATCATATTGTAAGTAATAATCCGCTGTTCGGTGCATTTATAATATGAAAAATGTATGCATGTATTTGAGATGATTAAGGTAAGATTTCGTGATTGGTTCCATATCAGCATGATGTTAGAGTGTTGGTAAAAATATGTGTTTGAAGAAAGTTCACTAGTACAAAAGTTAAAGTAGAAGTAAAATTAAGCATTTAATTATTTTTACTTGTTTTCTTTATTTTATATTTACAACTCTTTTCAAAACCCCCCTTTTCAATTCTTTATTCTTTATTCTTTTATCTTTTTATTCTTTATTCTTTAATTCTTTAATTCTTTTATTATTTGATTCTTTAATTCATTATTCTTTTATTCATCTCCCACTAACACATTATTAATGTTCCCTAATTTCCCCGGTTAAGAACGATCCCTATTTACCAATACTACATCTACACAAAGGGTAAAATTGCACAACACTCAAATTACGTGTTTAATTTAATGCGTAGTTTGGGTGTAGTCAATTTTTGGCGCCGTTGCCGGGGAAATTGAAAATCATTTTTAATTTGTTAGTGTATGTATATAAATTGTGCATATTATACTTGTTTATAAATTTTACTTTTGTTAATATTATATTTGTTTATAACATTTACTTACTTGTTTATATTTTATTTATCCATCTTATTTTTGTTTTTATTATTTTTGTTTATAATGTTCATACTTTACTTATTCATAGTTTCTAATTTATACTTGTTCATAAATGTTCATAATTTTTTTTTTTATATATTTGTTCATATTCAAATTGTTTATGTAAATTTAAAATTCTATCATACTTGTTCATAATTTAATTTAATTTGTACTTGTTATAAATGCATATTGTACATATTCATTTTTCCTTACTTTTAATTTATTTTATTTTTCTTTACACTTTCTAACTTTTTCTTTAATCCATTAACTTTAATTTTATTCCATAAACTTTTTCTTTATTCCTTTAACTTTAAATTTATTTCATTAACTTTTTATTCCACTAACTTTTTATTCCATTAACTTTTATTCCATTAATTTTATTCATTAACTTTTTATTCCACTAACTTTTTATTCCATTAACTTTTATTCCATTAATTTATTTCATTAACTTTTTATTCCACTAACTTTTTATTCCACTAACTTTTTATTCCATTAACTTTTATTCCATTAATTTTATTCATTAACTTTTTATTCCACTAACTTTTTATTCCACTAACTTTTTATTCCATTAATTTTATTCCATTAACTTTTTATTCCACTAACTTTTTATTCAATTAACTTTATTTCATTAACTTTTTATTCCATTAACTTTTTGATTACACTTATTTTATTCTTATGTAATTATTTATTTGGTTATGTCTTGATAAAATTTAAATTTAAATTTAAAAAAAATTCGAAATAAATAAAAAATTTGAAAATAATAAAAAAAAAAAAATCTTATCTTAGCTTTATGTTGGTGTTAATTCATACTTGTAAATAAATGTTGTATATATGTTACTTGTTACCTTTTATACTTGTTCATAACTTTTATATTTCATAGTATACATGCATACTTGTTCATAATAGATTTTCATATATATTTGTTTATAATTTTCTTACTTGTTATATTATTCTTGTTCATACTTGTACATAATGTTCATTCTTTTTAATTGTTCATAAATGCTTATGGTAAATATTCACTTTTCCTTATTTTTATTTTTATTTGTAATTAAAAAAAAACATAAAATTCGTAAAAAAAAAATTAAAAATTAAAAAAATTTCTTTTTCTTCATTTATTTAATTTTTAAATTCAGAAAAAAAAATTAATTAATAAAAAATAAAAAAATTTCTTTTTCTTCATTTATTCGTAAAAATATTCATTTATCTTCACTTTGTGTTAGTGTAAATCTAAATTGTTAAATAAATCTTATACTTATGTTAGTTTGTTAATGAGAAATTGTTTTGTAAATATCATTACTTGTGAATAAAACCATACTTGTAAATAAATTGTTCATACTTGTATAAATTGTTCATACGTAAATTGTCATGTTATATTTGTAAATTGTGCATAAAAAACATACTTGTAAATAGTTATTGCATTCATGCATTAGTCTCAGCTATATGTAGATCACTTGTGCTACGAAGTTTAGATTTTGATCTTTATCGGCGATGACTCTTTTGTTAACTCTCACCCACGGTAATTGTTAACACTTGAGTCATCTTAATTCCTCTGGAGTAAGAAATTTTCGAGGGTGATGTCTAGGACAAGAGACGGTACTCATAACGGGTTTTGGGTCTAAGAAAATAGCCCTGCCTCTTATGTGTATTCTTTCTAACCTGGTCACTTTTGAAGTTGTCCAAACAGTTGAATTAATCCAAGATATTTACTTGGGCCGCACGGACGTACTCCATCTAAACTTTGAAGCTATGAGAACCATATATATCTTTGACTTCCCCCGACATGTAAATATTTTTTATATCTTAATTTACATTATTTGTCATGACAAAGTTAACTTGGATCTTTAGTTTAATTAACTTGCATCTTTCATTCTAACTTGCATTTCATCTTTCATTTAACTTGCATATTTAGTTTAACTTGCATTGCACTCTTCCTCTAACTTACATCTCTTAACTCAAATTGCATCATTAACTTCAATTTGCATATTTAACTTGCATTCTTAACTAATGTACATCTCTGACTAACTAACTTGCATCTCTGTCTAGGCTGGATGGACGTTAAACTTCAAGCGCTTGTTGGGAGGCAACCCAATGTGTTCCCGGGATGTGAAGGAGTCATCAATACAGATTTGCTATCCTTTTACCCTTCACTCTCTTTTATTTTGTTTATTTAGTGTTTTCCTATTATTTTCGTAAATCATCTTCCTTACTTTGATTCTATGTTTAATTACTTCGTATTTTCCTACATTGAGGACAATGTAGAATTTAAGTGTGGGGGAATGGTTTACAATTTTAATTGTTGAAAAAAAAAAAAATTTAAAAAAAAAAAATGTGAAAAAAATTTTTAAAAGAGAAATTCGTTTAAAAAAAAAAAAATTCAAAAAATTCAAAAAATATATATTATTGTTTTCTTGAATCTTTCTGTTTTAACTTAGTGTTTTTATGAGTCTTAAGTTGCCATTTAACTTGTCAATGATATAAATGAACAGAAATGAATATGTTATGGCCATAAAGATAATCACTACAACTTGAATTTGTTTGTTAATATTTTGTGATTAAGTGTTATAACTTGAAGATAATGCATGTAAATTGGTACATAAACGAGCATAATAAGATAAGTATGAATCATATGAACCTTATGTGAGCTTTAGAACTTTATATACATCTTTGATGAGTGATTCATAAGTTCTTTGTTTAAATTGATATACATATGCCTCATAACTACTTGCAATAGATTTTAATGAACTCTAGAGTACTAGAACTTATTTTATGTGATTTTCAAAGCTTTTAAGTCAATAAACTCTCTGATTTTGGATATGATTAAGGCATTAGGGTTAACACCACAAATTCTAATATCCATGTTTCCTATTTTGTGCGCACAAGTTGCGACCCCCTTAGTTTTAACCCTTTTGAGCCCACATTAAGCCTTTCTTTCATCACCATGATTATCTAAACACTTGAGCTTAGTATAGACATCCTTTACCCTTGTTCCAAGAACTCGGTTAAAGACATAATGATTGTGTAAAGAGAAAATAATGATGTTGGAAAGACTTTTATGTGAATTATTTGGATTTACCGACTCATGCTTTGTTGTATCGTTGACACATGTTATTACCTTGATATAAAAAAAAAATTCAAAAAAAAATCAAAAAAAATCAAAAAAAAAAAGAAAAAAAAAAGAAAAAAAAAAGGTTGAGTCTCGATCAAGGTAATAAGGTTTGGTTATGTAATGTTTGAGTTAAGTCCCTTACATTTGTAAATCCGACACAAAGAATGACTATGAGGCCCAACATGATGAAATTAGGCCTATGTTTGAAAGGATGGATTACTGACATCATTGCACTAAGGTTGGGAAGCTATGATACGTTTTGGGAGTCTTTTGAGTCTTGGAACGAATTTGAGCACCACTTGTCTTATATATTCCTTGCCTCTAAACTTAGCCCCATTACAACCTTCGTAAAGACCTTATGATCCTTAAGATGGTAAATTTTGATTAGTGGAGTCAATCACTTGAGTAAACTTATGGTTTTGGTTCATTTGTGCAAGTATGTTTTGTTTTTATATTGAGGTGTTTGTTTGAGATTTTGCAAAAGTACTTCATTTCGATTATGTGAGTATTTCTCACATACTTTGAGTGCAAACACAAACCCTTACAAAATTGAGTGAATTTATGAGTGCATATCCTTGTGAGTTGATTCATACTTGTTTTATTCATGTTGAGATCTATTTCACCATATTTACTCATTATCTTACTTGTTAAAACATTTTGTTACCATATATTAACTCTTGAATTCCATATGCTTAAGTGATTTAAGTGAAAATCTTTTATGCCATGATTGTAATAATGAAATATTGAGACAAATGGTTAAAGGTTACTTGTTTTGATTTTGTAGTTTAATTTTAGTATTTGCTAGGGACTAGCAAAGTTTAAGTGTGGGGGTATTTGATAGGTCCTCAAATAAGCATTATTTTATATTATTTTATACCCTTTATACTTGACTTTTAATATTAAAATATTAAATAAATAGATAAAATAATTTATTTTGTGTTATTTGTGTTTAAATAAATAAAGTTTGTAATTTGGAGTATTTTGGTGAAAGAATCGTCTCGATCGGAATTATAACGAAAAAATTATGGACGAATTTCGGTGAAATATTACTAAATTAATTAAATTAATTAATTTATGCAGCCCAGCCCAACAAAAAAAAGAAAAAGAAAAAATCCGGCAGCCCAGGCCCAGTTCGCAAGCCCTGGCCCGCTTCCGTGCGGCCCAACCCAGACAACCAAGCCGGCCCAACTCGCTTCAGCCTGCTTCTGCCTTGCCCCAGCGCGTTCGGCGCGCGCTTGCCGAATCCTTCTGCACCGCCTCAGCGCACGCCAGCCGAACTTCCAGCCTTCCATTCAGCAGCAGTCAACCGATTTTTCTGCTCTCTTTTCAGCAGCTCTCTGCTGAATTTATTTCCAGCAGCTTCCACCCAATTTCCACCCAACTTCCACCCAAATTCCTTCCACTTTCCAACCCAATTTTGCAACTTTACAACTCAAACCACTTCTAAACATCATCACTAATCTTTATTACTCATCATTCCATTATTTAACATTTTTTATTGTATTTGTTTATGTATTTTTGATAGCTTTTTCCACCTATAAATAGGGCTTCAATTCTTGTATTTTGGGGAGTCCCCAATTAGTTTCATTCTTCCATTTCTTTCATTTTCTTAGTTCTAGTTCTTAGTTAGTTCTTTTGTTTCTCTCTTTTGAGAGACATTTTTGGGGACCATTTTAACTTCTTGTAGATTTTCTTATTAATTAGCTTTCTTTTAATTCTTGTTCTTAATTTATGTTATTTTTATTTTTCTTAATTTCATTTCTTCTTTACTTTGTTCTTGTGATATTTCTTTGAGATCTCTTAAACACATTTTTATGCTTTCCTTAAGAAATACCTAGGCCAAGTAATTCTAAGGCAATTCAAGAGTTTTAAGACAGAATTCCTCGTATTTCTTCTTCCATCTTCACAAGTTTCCTGCCGCTGTTCGGTGATTCTTGTGAAAATCCATACTTCTCTACTTAAATTCTTGTTATTGTTATTGGTGTTACTTATAATTCAATATATGTGTTGGTATTTTCTTTCTAACATTTGTAAGTAAGAATGCAATCTCCATGTGTTTTACTTTTTGAATTTCTTTTACTTCATATGTTTTAGTGCTTAAACTTCAATTCGAAGCTAAATGTTGATCCGCTGTTCGGGGCATTTAGAATAGAGTTGAAGAGATTTAATGTTTGATCGCTGTTCGGCGTATTAAATCATTAACTTAAGGTGAATCATATTGTAAGTAATAATCCGCTGTTCGGTGCATTTATAATATGAAAAATGTATGCATGTATTTGAGATGATTAAGGTAAGATTTCGTGATTGGTTCCATATCAGCATGATGTTAGAGTGTTGGTAAAAATATGTGTTTGAAGAAAGTTCACTAGTACAAAAGTTAAAGTAGAAGTAAAATTAAGCATTTAATTATTTTTACTTGTTTTCTTTATTTTATATTTACAACTCTTTTCAAAACCCCCCTTTTCAATTCTTTATTCTTTATTCTTTTATCTTTTTATTCTTTATTCTTTAATTCTTTAATTCTTTTATTATTTGATTCTTTAATTCATTATTCTTTTATTCATCTCCCACTAACACATTATTAATGTTCCCTAATTTCCCCGGTTAAGAACGATCCCTATTTACCAATACTACATCTACACAAAAAGGGTTTAAATTGCACAATACTCAAATTACGTATTTAATTTAATGCGTAGTTTGGGCATAGTCACTATGTGAGCTTCATTCTTCGTCTGGGCCGTTGAGGCAGAAACACCTTCTCCGGCTGACTGAACGGATCGACGAACCTTAGCCATGCTGATTCGAAGAATGTTGAGTTGGAAAGCTGTTTGATGGATAATTTGAACAACGTTCAGAATCTTCGAACAATGTCGATGAACGACGAACGAAGGGAGATGAACGATGAACAAACGTTCAAAATCTTCGAACAATGTCGATGAACGACGAATGAAGAAAGATGAACGATGAAAGAATTCCTGATGAGTGATGAAACAACGTTCAAAATCTTCGAACAATGTCGATGAACGACGAACGAAGAAAGATGAACGATGAACAAATTCTTGATGAGTTATGAACAACGTTCAAAATCTTCGAACAATGTCGATGAACGACGAACGAAGAAAGATGAACGATGAACAAATGAGAGAGCTTCTTCTGAGTATAACTCAATAACTCTCAATGAAAGCACCAATTGTTGAATCAAAGATTGAACCCGTCGCGAAAATTCCTCACAATTCCTGCAAACAGCAAACAATTAGCTATCGTTGCCTCGATCGATTTACCCGGGGGGTTGTTCGACCAAGAACACTCCGATGCCTAAGTTAGCTTCGAGAGAAGAAAGGGATATACTTCGAAACGAAGAATCAACGTACCTTGGAAATGAAATGTGCCTTCCTATTTATAGGAAAATCTTGGGAGCCTTGGAGCGTTCTGATTGGTCGGTTGAATATTTAATTAGTAAATAATATATTATTATTAAATATATTATTTAATAATTGTAATGATGGCTCATTATGATAGTAATGATATTTGTTGTATTTTAATATTAATATTAATTATCCATTATTAAGAATAACGATAATTAACTCTCGGGGAGAATATCAATATTACGGAGGTTTTAACCCGATCAAATAACGTATTTAACTGGTAAATAGATTATTTAATGTGTGGGTGTTTTTCAAATGATCAGCGTTATTTGCCAAGGGCAATTTGGTCATTTTTGGGAATTACAGGACACGTGGCGGCTCCATAATTTTCGGATGATTTTGGGTTCCACAACAATAAATATCATTACTATCATGATGAGCCATCATTACAATTATTAAATAATATATTTAATAATAATATATTATTTACTAATTAAATATTCAACCGACCAATCAGAACGCTCCAAGGCTCCCAAGATTTTCCTATAAATAGCAAGGCACATTTCATTTCAAGGTACGTTGATTCTTCGCTTCGAAGTATATCATTTTCCTCTCTCAAAGCTAACTTAAGCATCAGAGTGTTCTTGGTCGAACAACCCCCGGGTAAATCGATCGAGACAACGATAGCTAATTGTTTGCTGTTTGCAGGAATTGTGAGGACATTTCGCGGCGGGTTCAATCTTTGATTCAACATGTATAATATAAAAAATGGAATTAAAAACTATACACATAGCATTATTCACCAGATTTAACCATTTTTATTGAAAATTAAAGACTAATAAAAAAAAAAAGACGAGCACCATTGGTATGAAAATAATTTGGAGCATGATAGTAAATATACTATCGTATAATTCAGCGACGTCAATAACTATTTTGCTATACATCATTATATTTAGCTACAAACAAAAAACCTAAACAAGTGTTTTTTTACTCCTATGACCTATCATCCTCTTTCTTATATAAGAATTAAATGCAAGATGTTAAATTATGGGCTTCACTTCACCCCCCCTGGATTGAAGGAAACGAATTATACACGACATAAACGTGATCACTTATCAATGGCATTATGGTGTACGTGGATAGTAGGGGAGGCGGTCAGAGCGTACCACATATTACAAGCTCACAAATAATGGAATCCATATCCAATTGAATGTCAGGTGTGTGTTGTCGGCAGAAAAACCACCTCTCGAATATTTCCTCCCCAATGGCACACCCAGATAACTCAGTGGAAGTGATTGAGGTTTGCAAGGTGGCTCCACAACCACCTAGCTCACCGAACTCCGCCGCACCACCACCATCACCACCACACACTCTTCCTTTAACTTACTTGGATATACTGTGGCTAAGATTTGCACCCGTTCAACGCCTTTTCTTCTACGAAATTCCAAATCCATCCTTTCACACAAACTTCTTCCACTCCATTCTCATTCCAAAGCTCAAGACCGCACTATCTCTCACCCTCCAACAATTTCTACCTCTCGCAGGAAACATCATTTGGCCCCATGACTCCCCCGAACCCTGCCTCACTTACACACAAGGCGACACCGTTTTACTCACCATAGCCGAGTTTAATCATCATGCTGATCATTTCAACCATCTTTCAAGCATTGAAAACTTTGTTGAAGCCCATGAATACCATCCTCTTGTGCCCCAGTTGGCCGTGACACATGAAAAAGCCGCTGCGATCGCATTACAAGTCACGATTTTTCCAAACAAAGGCTTCTCAATTGGAGCTTCCACGCACCACGCGATCCTAGACGGTAAGAGTTCAACCATGTTTGTGAAATCATGGGCTCACATATGCAAACTTGATGATTATGAATACTGCCACAATAATATTTTGTTGCCGGACCAGCTCAAACCAATTTTTGACAGAACCCTGGTCAAAGACCCGGCCGGGCTGGGGCCAATTTTTGTGAGCCAACTTCTAGACCTTGGCGGACCTAACAATCGAAGCTTGAAATTCACCCAATTTCACTCTCTTCCACCAGATCCTACTCGAGGCACCTTCGTCCTCACACGCGAGAAAATACAAGCAATAAGGCAATCGGTGAAACAAAATCAACAACATGCTCATCAATCGGTCCCCTTTTTGTCAACCTTTTGTGTCACATGTGCCTACGTATGGGTTTGCTCAGTAAAATCCGAGGAAATACAGGTCGATAAATCAGTTTCGATGGGGTTCGCAATAGACTGCAGGTCTCGCTTAGATCCTCCTTTACCGGAAAACTATTTCGGGAACGGCATATCCGGCATTCTAATAGCTGAAGAAGCAAAAGGGCTTGTAGGAGAAAAGGGACTGAATGTGGCAGTTAATAAAATTAGTGAATCTATAAGAAGTTTGGACTCAAAAAAGCTCTTCAATGGAGCAGAGAATTGGATTCCTTTGATGTACCCTGGGGTGCCTTGTGAATCTAGTGATCAGAAGCCCTTTAGTGTTGCTGGTTCGCCGCGTTTTCTGATTTACGAAACTGATTTTGGATGGGAAGGCCGAAGAAGGTGGAGGTCGTTTCCATAGAACGGACAGGAGCGATGTCCCTCGCAGAAAGCAAGGTTGACGGTGGCGTTGAAATTGGGTTGGTTATGAGTAAACATCGTATGCAAGTTTTTGCTGCTTTGTTTTCTAAAGGCCTTGAAGATCTTTGAAATTTTAGAATGGAATAGTATCAGTATCAGGATCACGACGGAAGATTTCACAAGTCTTGTAAGTTGTAAGTTGATTTCAACAACAGTTGCAATTTCATTTGTGTTCTATATATGTCATTTCTCTTGTGTTTAGAGTTTTGAGCAATAGACACTATCTTCATTTTGTCCTTAAACTCATGAGTTCAACCTAAAAATTAAGTTAAGCATGGAATCTCAACATTCCTTAATATTTAGAAGCTCATATTAGGGTCGCTTTTTAAAAAAAAAAATAAAAAGAAAATAATCAAAAGTAGACAAATTCATTAATGAGTGTAAAATGAGAGCTCAATTACAAAAGACAAAAGAAAGTCCCACTAAAAAAATAATAAACAAAACAAAAAATTCTTAACTACGCACAATAACAATAGGCCCATAATAATAAAAATAATAAAAATATCAAAACTCTAGTAACAGTAACACCAAGAGGCTGTCATCCACAGCTACGTCGCGTTGCCGCTGCCACCGCCGCTAAAAGAAAGCCAACGAAAATGAGAGCTATAGAAGGGGATTTGCAAAAAATTTGTGTTTTAACAAAAATCCACAAACAGTTTGTATGCTCAAACGATCCAAAAGGTGAACAAAGACCTGAAATCTAACCTATTTAAGAAAGTAATTAGATCGTCGAATGGAGATAGCGGCAAGGAAAGCTAGTGATTTTTAAGTTTTTAAATTTTTTGGTGAGATCGAAGGATATAGATAATAAAGAATTTGTGGGAAGAAGAGATAATAAAATGAAGATAAGAGATAGAAAGATATTTGAGCCATCTATTTGGATGGAAGGATTTAAATTTGAATACCATTCATTTCAAATTAACCCACTTATCTCAAATGAGTTGATTTCAAATCCGACTATTTGGATAACAAAACTTGATCTATGTATTTCAGAATAACAATCAATAATTAAAGTTAAAAAATTAATAATCCGACCAATATCTGCCCAAATTAGACTAACCTTTTGGTCCTATGGTGTCGACGGCGACGATGACGGTCATTGCCCCCATCTCATTTTGTTTTTCTCTATCATCCCCTTTCTTCTTCTACCTCAATCAATATTTCAGTCTCAATCTCCCTGCGACAGCGACGGTGCATTTCTTATATACAGATCTGCTTTTGATTGATTTCATTTTGGCTCCCTCTTGTATGGAAGGCTACTATTTTTTTCACTTTATTTTCACCCTCATCTTCTCCATGATCTCCTTAAACATGTGCAGGCCTCTCCAACAAATCCATATTCCAACTTATCTCAAATCAAATTTTTGTCAAAAAATTATAAGAATTGTTAAGATGTAAGGAAAATGTCCATATCGAAAAAACACAACTACAATTTGTGTATTATAAGATCTTGGACTATTCTCCCATAACCAATTGGTTTTGAGGTGGAACCTAATCTTCTTACATGGTATCAGGGTGAGGTTATCTCACGTTAAGGCTTAACTGACACACATGTCACATGTACACATTCAAATCGTCACGTGATAGGTTGGAAAATCAGCCATATGAAAATACAACTACAATTTGTGCCTTATAAAATCTTGAACTACCCAATAGCCAATTAGTTTTGAATTGAAATCTCATCTTCTTATAAAAATGAACGATTTGGTTTTTTGACTTATGAAGGAAGATGGAGAGGGATGGGAGGTGGAAAAAATGAAAATAAAATGAAGCCGCCATCGACGCCATGGGTGTCGGAAAAATATGGTTGCCGACAAAGGACAAAAGGTGAAGGGGAAGATAGGCGTTCTCTTTTTTTATTTTTATTTAAAACTGTTTTCCAAAATTAAAAAGTAATTGAAAATAAAATTTTAATATCATTAAATTACATGACACGTGGCATACTATTGACAGAGAAAAAAAGCTCACAACGAGCTAGGGGGACAGACGGAGAAACAAAAAAAGGAAAAGCAAAGGCATTGTAGATTAATTATGGTGGATTTGTCGAGAGACTACAGTTGTAAAAGGAATTTCAAATCCACATGTTTGGACTTCTAAAATTGGTTATAATATGTTTGGATGAAAATTTTTTAATTTAATCAAAATTTATAAAATTTTATAATTTGTAATTTTATATTTATAATTTTTATAATTTTCAAATTCTAGTATTTAGGTATGATAATGAAGAATTTTTAAATTTATGAAAATTATAATTTCATTTGTTTGAATGATCATAGATTTTTTTTTTTTGACAAATAGCAGGCTTTTCATAATCATACCAGATAACAATAGCAACAAGCCCAGCCACCGACTTTCAAAACGGCAGGCCAAGGATCACCGAAGAGGGAGGAGCAAAGAGAGGGTGAAAATTTTAAAGAGAAGGGAGAGTTTTTTCTCTCTAGAAGTTCAAGGGTTAAACTATTCAATGAGTTAACTGATAATCATAGCATGTAAACATGGAAATGACAGTTTCACTTGTACACACAAATAATACACAAACATCAAATTTGAATGCAAAGTAAAAGTGTATACAAGATTTTAGAAAATGTTAATTGGCTTACACAAAGATCAAATTTGAATCAAAAAAAAAAAACACTGTATACAAGTTTCACTTGTCGCTAAATGCTGAATGATGTGTTGTCTAATTTGTTGTTGCTAAATTGGTTGCAGACTTGCAGTTGCAGATTGAATTACATGCACACTCCAATTAAAAAATGTCAAGATCATTAGTTACACAGCCTCCAGTATGTATTTCTAACTTCCGATCTCCACAACAACTCAAACACACTATGTAAAAACTAAAAACACCTAAAACCCTTCCTCTATGTCCAAATAAATTTTCTAAAAAATAAGTAACGTTGCAAATCAACTCTTGTAAACATCAATCTTCAAAATATCTTATTTTCATCTAATTTGTTACTGAAAGAAACATCAACACCATGCTCTATTTTTCATGAACTAGAAACCCCTTGAACATAGGAAAGCGTTTTGTATTTTTCTACAAACCAAAAGTATGCCTTAAGTCGATCATTTCGACTAAGATCTAGAATTGTAGTAAGTTCACCCACTGTACAAATAATTCATTTTGCATTGCCTTTCTTCATCCCACTCGTGAGCAGGCTCCTTGACTTTGACTAAATACGCTGAATTATACCAAGGTACCACTATGAAACTACAATGGTAAGCTACTAACAATAATAATTATTATTTTTTTCTTAGTTTCTTCTTCCTCTCTAGCACACTTGCAAGTTAAGCGTGTAGAAATGTTATCTACATCCTCACAAGCTATGCCTGTTTAATAATATGACATTGTGCAAATACTACATGAGATTAGTCCACATAGAATGCACAACAAAATGCAATCTAGTAGACTTAAAAACCTACTAACTAAGCTACGTAATGGGATTAGAGGTTGTTTTAAATTACCACATTGCTAGTAAAAGAAAAAGGCACTCTTTCTTGAAAAATGCACGATCGTTGTTATTAAGCATGTTCACAATTTGCTACCTGTTACCAGTATTTGTTGAATGCAGTGAAAGATCCATGTTCTAAGTTTTGAAGTCAATTAAACAATTTATGTACGTCATATGATTACCAGTATTTGTGGATGATAATAAATCCGTCATTTAGTTCAATTCAGGATAATGAGCCTGTTCTTCACTTCTTTGTTTCTAACATATCTATTGCATAGGTAATTTCAAAAAAACATGGTAAATCGGAAAACAGAGAGCATAATTCCAATATTAAACCTCAAGACTAGCAATACTTTTGGAGTTTTATCTAATTGGCCGACCCTTCAACTTCATATAATCCAAAGATTACACTACATTGCTTTATGGAATAGAATTAAAGCAAACTTAAATTAATATGAAAATTGTTGATGCATAAAATGGACCAACTAGTCCGTAAAAATCGTATATATACAAAAAACACGAAATGTATGTGATTCACTTAAATCAAGGACCAACTAGTCCGTGAAGATTGTATATACACAAAAAATACGAAATGTATGTGATTCACTTAAATGAAGATAGGTCCACGTTGCTCTATTCTCATTGATATTGTAAGTATTCAATATCACTGTTGGATCACAAATATCACTGTAGGATAAAAAATATCAAACTTTAAAGATCCAAGGAGAAATTCTTTATTCAACCCCAAATTTTGATTGGTATAATTATTGTGGACGCGTATGATGACCTTTCCCTTATTGTATGATGACCTTTCCCTTATTTTATGTAGGCCGGCAATATTTTTCTGATTTTAGGTTTCCCTACATGGGGACAACAATTTCTAAAGTCATAATGTAAATAAAAACTAATATTTCTTTAACAACTAATTAATAGTTGTTTTTAAATATGGTACATTTTTAATAATCCCAGGCATATCAAGTTGGGTAGTACTTTTTATCTTTGGTTGGCCATTATAAATCATGGTGTACTTTAATTATGGAATTAAGAAAATGAAAAGATTTCGTAAGTGATATATCAGCTCAACTCAACTGGCAGCTGATAAAAAACTAATTAATGGATGATGAATGAAAAGATTGTAGGCTATAGTTTGGTTTACAAGAAAAATTAGTATCTTTCTGGATTGTTGTTGTTAAAATCTAACTCGAAGTTGAAACAAGTAAGATTGTAAGATTATATTCTTGAACTTATTCCATCTAATAGATGGTTGGTGTTGACACCATACCTGACCAGACTCACTGGACCGTATACTTAAAACTCATATTCCGTTCAAAGGCCCAAAACTACCGTACTTACACAGCCCTAACACCGGGCCCAATGCGGGATGCCACGTGGAAATCTATCCACCCTCGATCAACGTAACACGTGTCGGCACGTAAATCGAGGGGCATTTATCCCACATCGAAACTATGGGAATTGAACATCCTGCTTACCCATACATAAGAGGTACACACTTCCCAATAAAGGTAACTAATATTTATTATTCACAATTACTCTACCAAACTTACCATTTACTATATCCTCTTACGAACAAAGTAACTGACTTGACCGTCGGAGAACTTTAGGCTGGCACCACACCGGTGCCCGTACTAACGGAAAACCCGCGATCCACTTAAGTTGATAGGTCACGAAGAGGGACACGCGTCATTTGGTGATTGGGCAACGAGTAATCGACAGTTGGAACATTTAACGCTTCAACAGTTTGGTGCCGTCTGTGGGAAACTGACTAAGTTTACCTACGCTCAACCAGACCGAGTTAAACTCATCCACCTATTACGCCGAAAGCAAACTCGTCGGCACTAAAACAAGCAGGGCGAGCACGATCTCGACGGGATCACACCTGGGCAAGGCCCCAGAACCATGAGAGACCCCTCTCCTAACTTTTTACAGATAATCGAGAGACTCCAGAGCGACATGGCCGAAGTCAAAACCAAGGGTACCCAGGTCGAATCGAGATGTCAGGCACTCGACGATCGATACACTGAGGTGGCCGAACAGCTACGGATCGCGCAGGCAGAACTCGCTGCCACCGAGCTCGCGTCGGTAAGGCTCAGGCCGACAAGGTGGTGGCCGAGTGTGCCGAGCGTGCTGAAAGAAATCGCCGACTGGCGGGAAAAGAAAAAGAACACACGGCCGCCGACCCACATAAAGGTAGGCAAGCGGACGCCGAGCCAAGCAAGAAACACGCTCGGATGTTGAACATCCCCGGCAGCCAGTCTGACGACACTAGGATTTACCAAGACGCCCGCGACGCCCTCAGCGAGGGAGGGGGACCGAATCGGTCGGTCAAAGATTACCAGTCGCGCCGATCCGACCCTCGTTCGGAAGTAGGAAAAAGACATCACCACCGAGCACACATCACCGCTCGGTGGTCCCGTCCAAGCGACAGCCGCGAAACTTTTTTAACAGGAGACCCCATCCCCGTCACCGATTCATCCTTGGAAGCCAAGAGTACAGCCAAGTCGGCTCGGCAGCTGGGCCACAGGACCGATCACTCACACCGAGAGAGGCAAACATCGAGGTCCTCTCGCGATGACACCGAGCGGTCAACCCATCTCGGCCTTGCGCACCGTCCTCACCCTGAACCAACCCGCCGACGGAGTACCGAGCGATCAGGGCAGGACAGCTGACAGAACGATAAATCTCAGGAACCACCCTGCCTAAGGGACACCGAGCGATCAAGGACAGTCGGTCACAAGGGAAGTGGATCCCGAAACTTGCCCAACCGGAGGGACACCGATCGGCCAAGGCAGGTCGGTCTTGGGGGAATTGGCTCCCAGAGTCCGCCCAGCGGGGGGGACGCCGACCGGTCATATAGGATCGGCCGCGACCAGGCACCCAGGGATACTCGGCGGATCGAACAAAAAAACCAAGGGGCCACGCAGTAATCCAGAACCGACTCGCTCGTCCAGCACCTCATGGACCGAGTCTGGACACTCGAAGCCGAGACAGCTCGGGTAGCAAAACCAGCCCGGGCCCCTTCACAGAAAGAATCAACCAGTTCAGAATCAATCACGAGATAAAGCCCCTGAAAATCCCTCTTTACACCGGGAAAGACGACCCATGGAATCACTTGAATAATTTCTACTCAGCCGTCGCCCTTAAAAACCTCGCAGATGAGGAACAATGCCTCATCTTCAATTCCACACTGACCGAGGCGGCAATCAATTGGTTCTACAAGTTGGAATCCAGGTCCATCGACTCTTTTGAACAGCTCACATCCACCATCATGAACCAATTCATGATCCAGACCGACCGTCTGTCCTCGGTCGAAGACCTTTTTCAGCTAAAACAAGGCGAACACGAATCGCTGCAACGGTACGCAGCGAGGTTCAGTCACGAATACTCCAGGTGCACGGAGACGGACGACCGTGCAGCTTTTACGGCCTTCAAGTGTAACGACCCGTCCGAAATTCCATGATTAGATTAGTGACTAATCACGATTAGTGAGGCTAATCCATGATTAGTAGAACGAAATTGGACGAACGATGCGAAATGACCGTTTTGCAACTGGGCGTGGGCAAAATGTTGACTTTTTGATCGGGCGGTCAAATGGACTTTGACCGATGACCGTGACGTAGTTCGTGACGTCACGAGTTCATAGACAGGTGGCACGTTCAATTTCGACGTTCGAGGAGGAAGTTATGACGTTCGGAAGTTAAGGGGCATTTTGGTAATTTTGGTTAAAAGGGGTCAAATGTTGACTTTTTGACCGGGAGGTCCGATGGCTGAGGGCCGAAGACCGTTACGTAGATAAGGACGATACCAATCCATAGACAGGCGGCATGTCGAATTCGGACGTTCGACGACGAAATTACGGTTCACGGAAGTTCAAGTGCACTATTGCACGAATTACGAGGCGAGTTCACTTTTGGACTTAGTGGGCCCCAGACATTTAGCTTCTGCCCAATGGATGAGTGACAAGTGTCACCCATCCACAGGCTATCCTTATGCCTTCATGCTCACATCTTCATCGATCTATTTTCCTTCATTCTCAAAACATTTTCCCGATCTCACCCAACCATTCAAACCAACCCAAACCCTTACCCTATGATCATCAGTGGGAGACCAGAGATGAGGAGGATGCTAAGGACGTGGTGGCCGGCCAGGACGGCGCTGCCGTGCACGGCGGAGGCCCAAAACCCGTGCAGGTATCGGTTTAACCGATTTTAATCCATTTTCAGTTTTAATTGTTATGGGTCGATTTAGACGGTTTTAGTGAGTTAAATAGGTTGCAAGTACGTTGTTAGGAAGGTTTTGAGGGTGGTTAGAAGTCGAGGAAACCTAGGGAAGGTTTTGGATATTCGAACCGTGAGGGGTTCAATTGAACCGGTCGGATTTCGAAGGTTTTAGGAGTTTTGGTTAATTGGGTTAGATAGGAAACTTGAAAATAGGAATTTAGGGATTAAAATGGAAGAAAACGGATGAGAAATGCCGGTCCAGTTGCAGGAACGGACCGAACCGGTCGGTTCAGACCGGCCGTCGAGAGGTTGAAGACGGTATTGTAGTTGGCGCGTGAGGCCCACGCGCAGCCACTTCAGGCGGTGCGTACGGGCGCGTGGGGGAGATTTTGGGGATGGTTCCAACATGTGAAATCATCTATTCGATGTAACGAACATTTTGGGACTGGTTTCGAGTCGATCGGACACCGTCTCGATATGTTTCGGGGCATCGGAAGGTTTAGGTTCGAGTTTAAAAATAGTTAGAAAATCAGAAAAATTACGGGGCTTTGGTAGGAGGTTAATTAAGCAGTTAGTAACCTTCTATTACGATTTGGACAGGTTCGGGAGTCCCAGTGACGGTGATCGGCTCGGGGAGCCGTATGGCACGCAAATCGAGGCGGCAGCTTGGACGGTCTGTGAGTGGACCTTGTTTTCTAAATTGGTGCATGCATAAATGTTTATTCTATGTTTTAAATGCTTGTTTGTGATGTCATGGGTGCATTTGTATGTGGTTACGTATAGGCACGTATTTCGAGGTTTCGGCCCTATACGGTGCCTATACAGGTTTGTATGTCTTTATTGTTCTAAATGTAAAGGTTTTGGATTTCTAAAAAGGTAAACTCGGGTATGAGACCCATTTGGTTTTGTCTCGGGCATATGACGCTATTTACGACCTTCGGGTCTAAATCGTGGTCGCGACGGGTGCTTTGTGTACGGTGATCAACGATACGACGCTCGCCTCCAGATTGAGATGTGTTCCTTCCGGAGAGGTCACGATGTACGATTCGTTGTCGGGCAGCCTGGGAAGGCTCGACTTCGGAGTGCTGACGGTTCAGGATATCGATCGGTGATGAGTGCACCATGATCTTGTGGTGGTCGCGTTGGTTGATACGTTCACGGCGACATACCAGGATTGAGGGCGGTCCTGGATGGGTGGTTGCACGCATCACTATGATCGGAGTCGTGACTGACCCTTAGATATCGGGCACGGTGCCCAGTTGTTTGACACTGATGATTTTGGGTCAGGGACCCTGATGGATTTCCAAGTTCATGACTGTTTATGGGAACCGGCATGAACTTTGGAAAGATTATTGTGGTTCATAACGGTTTATGGGAACCGACATGAACCCTTGTCAGGTCATTATGGTACATGACGGTTTATGGGAACCGGCATGAACCCTTGTTATGGATGTTATGGATCATGACGGTTCAAGGGAACCGTGCATGAACGTTTATGTTATGTATATATATGTATTCATATACCTTCCTTTACTTCTATTATCTCCTCCGGGGACGGTCGTTGGCCTGGGTGGACCCCGAAGTAGTCACGGAGCACCGACTGAGTGGAGTCACCCCCCAGTTGGGTTCCTTACTCTCAGGAAGGCTATGATTACTATTACCTCGGGTAGGGTTAGTGGTCTGCGGACATTGATCTTGACTTTGAGAAGACTCGGATTGAGACCTGCGTAGCACGCGCGTAGCTTTGGAAACCGTGACAGGATTGGTTGTATGAATTATATGTATATGTGATGTATGCTATATATGATATATGATGTGTGTTTACACAGGTTTTGGGCAGTGGCCCGTATGGTTAGTTTCTTATGATTTGGGCTGAGTCCCTTTTATGGATTTGGGTAGTGGCCCGTGTATTTGATTTCATTATGGTTTTTCTGGATAAATGGTTTTCGAATGCATGCATGCTTTTTAGTGGAGGGTACAAATGTCTTCTTATGAAATGTTTTATAAACTCTTTATTTTTGTCCACTCACAGCTTTTAATATTTTGACTGCCCTTCAAGTTGACATCAGATTGTGGACTGTAGCATAGACTGAGATATCACATACCTCCTCCGGATCCTGGCGTACTCTGATAGCCCGGGAGGGAAAATGTCTGAAATATCCCTTGTCTGACACTTCGTGTCAGACGGGAGCAGGGTCATCCCGCACTAATCCCGGGGGGATTGGGATGGGTCCTGTCAGCGTGGTATTAGAGCATAAGATTGCTCATAGGATGCTTATCAGAGCGGGGTTGTCTCTATTCGAGCAACCACGAAGCTCTTGGAGTATGTACACAGGTCGAGGATGTGATATCTCAATGTGCTACAGTTCGTGATCAACCTGATAGTTGGGGTGCCGATACGATAATTAGTAGGATTGGATCGTGGAACGTCTTGGTTCGGCATTCGATGCCGGGGTTGCCATAGTTCTGTCGTCGATGACAGTGTGGGACCCTACAAGGGATAAACGTATTCTTATAGATTTTGATCGTGAGATGGTTAGTTGGGATTGTCTTCACGATGTCGTAGGATCGGTTCCGACGACTGGTTGGGAATTATGACCATCCGATGTTCGAATATGGTTGAGTTAGATGGATTTACTGCAGTTGGCAGTTAGCAGCCGAATTCGAGGATCCTGATTGGACTTACGGTAGGATTGGATTGACGTCATTATGATGTCAAGACCGCGGAGTCGATCAGATTGTTGATTTTCCTGCTTTTCGCAGTTGGGTTCTGAGGAACTCTAGTTAGTGATTGTGGAACCCTACCTTGGGTGTATGGTTCGGAAAGGTGAGTTGGCGTGTGGTCTCGACTTTGATGAGATCGTCGGTCGAGTCATGTCAGCTTAGTGTTGGGACTGCACTTCGCAGCCGAGGTTGTACTTATCGGTTAGACCTAGTAGGTTGTCGTGCTACATTAGTTGTGATGGATTGTTGGTACAACTATGGTCATGGATGACCTGGTAGACGACATTGGGTTAGTCGGGTTACGACTGGTAGAGTTTGATTTGGACAAGTTATCAGGGTTGGTACTTGTCGATGGAATCCCGAAGCGGGGATACAGTGTAGTTAGTACGATCGATTGATTCCGTTGGACGCGAATCTCGATTGTGATGTCTGGTAATTGGGTCTGCACGAGTCTGTGGCAGGTACTGCTACCGAGAGTGGTTGTAGTTACGGTTGTTGGGAATCCGGGACGTTCAGGGACGTTTCCTTTGCTCGTATGAAATGTCAGGGTGACTGTACCCAGGGTTGTTGGGTACGACGGAGGCAGAGTTTCTCCTATTCGAGCAGAGGTACGGCATCGTCGCTCGGTATGAGCGGAGATCCAGAGTTGTCTGATTGGCACACTTTGTGCTGATGCTGACAGGTGGTGTATTGGTACTAGTGCTGGTGCTGGTGCCGATGATTGTGATGACGGTGAGTCACGAGTCGGTATGTGACTCCGTCGTGACGGGCATATGTTAGGTAGCTGTGGTCCCAGAGTGGATCTCAGATAGAGTTAAATTGGTTAGGGGACACATGGTTGATGTCCGGGTATGTTGTTTCCAATCTAGTTAGAGCTTTGGAATCACGAAAGTTTGTAATTGAGGTGACACGTGGAATGTGGGCTTTCCGCATTGGCAATGGGTATGTCGAAGTCATTCAGGGTGACTTCTCAAGTTCTACCATGATTGATGATGGTAGATGATGTTGATGATGTAGATGTTGTTGGTTGCCACTAGTACACTGATCGTGTATTGGTTGGTGGACCCGTGATTTATCTTGGGCTATCCGGAGAATTGAGTATATCGAAGTTGGATGACTGAGATTTCTCATTTTCTGCTTGGTGGCAGATGATGTTGATTACGTGACGTGGTGAGTGCAGCCAGTTTTATTTGCATTCACGAAGGATGGATTTGTGTCATTGTCGTGTATCATTCTTGATTTTTCCTAGGTGGAATGAAAAGGATTGATACGAGGTAATCAGTGAGAACCCACAGTCTCGGTGTGTTTCGTCGTTGACAAATCTGTTTAGATGTGGGAATTGGTTTAGGACTTTGGGTATCGTTATGGATCTGGATCGTGATCTTGATGATTCAGATTGGTGGAGAGTTTATCACTCATACTAGGATGTTTGAGTGGAGCATGATGGGACTGAACTTCTTTTCGAAGTGAATCCTGTATGGTATATTACTCAGGTGAGTAGTTTTCCGACGTGGTCGGATATGGTCAGCCTTAGATGTGTTGATGTTGGGATTGGCTTCCCTATGAAGTCAATCGATGGTAATGTGGTAATCGGTTAAGCAGGTAACCGATAGGTTTGATTATGGTACGTCTCGGTAGACGAGAACGAGATTTCGAGTTTTGGAATCAGATTTCTGGATGACGATTCAGGATTTGATTTTGGAACATGAAAGAGGATTTCTGGATTTGGGTTTTGGAATCGGATTCTGGATGACGATTCAGGATTTGATTCTGGAGCTTGACAGTGGATTCCTTTTACGGATTTGGGTTCGGAATGGTTGTTCCAAATGTCGGTTTACGGAATGATGATTTCGGATTCGAATTTGGACATGTTTATGGATATGATTTCTGGGTTTGGATTCGGGATTTCTTATGAAATTGCGAATTCGGATTCGGATTTGGAAACGGATGATGGGTTGGAGTTTCAATTTGTCTGATAATGGATTGGACAAGTGAACTCCATAATTGAAACGTGATTGACTACAACCTGGATGGTTGTAGGCTGATCGATGGGTAGATGTACGTACTTTGTACGTTGTTCAAGGTACGATACTGGGTGTACTTTTCGTGCCTGGGTACGGTATATAGGTTATACCATTTGTAGGATGGTGAACGTGTTGGTAGTCGGATTGGTTCTGATACCATTGGATTAGTTGAGGTCGTGAACTGGACGTTGGATACTGTGCACTGGGTCACGGTATTTCTGATGGGTCTAGTTACACACAAGTCGGGTGAATTGTTGGTTAGTGTATACTCAGGTTGAGTAAGTTGGAGGTTAGTGTAACCACGAGTGTATAGTGTCAGTTTTTTACTGGCGACTGTCAAGTGGTGACAATTTGTCGGAGGTGTCATCTTGGATCGATTAGTGAGATTTGGTGACTCCTAGTGGGAGCAGACGTCGGGATAATTAGAGATTGAGTAAGGAACCGTCGAGTTGGTTGTGTCGACGAGTTGGTGGATTCGACAAATGGTGTCAATTCGAAACGTGTAATTACTGTCACTCGACGTGGTCGAGTGTAGTCGATGCGACGTGAGTGTTAGTGGTACGCTTGGGTATGAGTAAGTATAGTTTTGGTTAGTGGGTGTATGAGTGTACACGTGATTCGAGATCAGATTTTCCTTCCACGAGTTGGATGAGGAATCAGGATAGTTGGAGTTTCGAGAACGAAACTAATTAAGGAGGGAAGAACGGTTGGAATTTCGAGGACGAAATTAATTAAGGAGGGAAGGTTGTAACGACCCGTCCCAAATTCCATGATTAGTTTAGTGACTAATCACGATTAGTGAGGCTAATCCGTGATTAGTAGAGCGAAATCGGACGAACGATGCGAAATGACCGTTTTGCCCCTAGGCGTGGGCAAAATGTTGACTTTTTGATCGGGCGGTCAAATGGACTTTGACCGATGACCGTGACGTAGTTCGTGATATCACGAGTTCATAGACAGGTGGCACGTTCAATTTCGACGTTCGAGGAGGAAATTATGACGTTCGGAAGTTAAGGGGCATTTTGGTAATTTTGGTTAAAAGGGGTCAAATGTTGACTTTTTGACCGGGAGGTCCGATGGTCGAGGGCCGAAGACCGTTACGTAGATAAGGACGATACAAATCCATATACAGGAGGCACGTCGAATTCGGACGTTCGACGGCGAAATTACGGTTCACGAAAATTCGAGTGCACTATTGCACGAATTACGAGGCGAGTTCACTTTTGTACTTAGTGGGCCCCAGAAATTTAGCTTCTGCCCAATGGATGAGTGACAAGTGTCACCCATCCACAGGCTATCCTTATGCCTTCATGCATATCATCTTCATCGATCTATTTTCCTTCATTCCCAAAACATTTTCCCGATCTCACCCAACCATTCAAACCAACCCAAACCCTTACCCTATGATCATCAGTGGGAGACCAGAGATGAGGAGGATGCTAAGGACGTGGTGGTCGGCCAGGACGGCGCTGCCGTGCACGGCGGAGGCCCAAAGCCCGTGCAGGTATCGGTTTAACCGATTTTAATCCATTTTCAGTTTTAATTGTTATGGGTCGATTTGGACGGTTTTAGTGAGTTAAATAGGTTGCTAGGACGTTGTTAGGAAGGTTTTGAGGGTGGTTAGAAGTCGAGGAAGCCTGGGGAAGGTTTTGGATATTCGAACCGTGAGGGGTTCAATTGAACCGGTCGGATTTCGAAGGTTTTAGGAGTTTTGGTTAATTGGGTTAGATAGGAAACTTGAAAATAGGAATTTAGCGATTAAAATGGAAGAAAACAGATTAGAAATGAGGATTGTAGGACCCTGGACCGGTCACGCCGGTCCAGTTGCAGGAACGGACCGAACCGGCCGGTTCAGACCAGCCGTCGAGAGGTTGAAGACGGTACTGTAGCTGGCGCGTGAGGCCCACGCACAGCCACTTCGGGCGGCGCGTACGGGCGCGTGGGGGAGATTTTGGGGACGGTTCCAACATATGAAATCCTCTATTCGATGTACGAACATTTTGGGACTGCTTTCGAGTCGATCGGACACCGTCTCGATATGTTTCGGGGCATCGGAAGGTTTAGGTTCGAGTTTAAAAATAGTTAGAAAATCAGAAAAATTACTGGGCTTTGATAGGAGGTTAATTAAGTAGTTAGTAACCTTCTATTACGATTTGGACAGGTTCGGGAGTCCCGTTGACGGTGATCGGCTCGGGGAGCCGTATGACACTCAAATCGAGGCGGCAGCTCGGACGGTCTGTGAGTGGACCTTGTTTTCTAAATTGGTGCATGTATAAATGTTTATTATATTTTTTAAATGCTTGTTTGTGATGCCATGGGTGCATTTGTAGGTGGTTACGTATAGGCACGTATTTCGAGGTTTCGGCCCTATACGGTGCCTATACGGGTCTGTATGTCTTTATTATTCTAAATGAAAAGGTTTTGGATTTCTAAAAAGGTAAACTCGAGTATGAGACCCATTTGGTTTTGTCTCGGGTAGAT
Source organism: Prinsepia uniflora (assembly GCA_032719365.1). Taxonomy (NCBI): domain Eukaryota; kingdom Viridiplantae; phylum Streptophyta; class Magnoliopsida; order Rosales; family Rosaceae; genus Prinsepia; species Prinsepia uniflora. The sequence goes on along the minus strand of CM064867.1, from coordinate 7,946,084 downwards.
GACGCTATTTACGACCTTCGGGTCTAAATCGTGGTCGCTACGGGTGCTTTGTGCACGGTGATCAACGATACGACGCTCGCATTCAGATTGAGATGTGTTCCTTCCGGAGGGGTCACGATGCACGATTCGTTGTCAGGCAGCCTCGGAAGGCTCGACTTCGGAGTGCTGACGGTTCAGGATATCGATCGGTGATGAGTGCACCATGATCTTGTGGTGGTCGCGTTGGTTGATACGTTCACGACGACATACCAGGATTGAGGGTGGTCCTGGATGGATGGTTGCACGCATCACTATGATCGGAGTCGTGGCTGACCCTTAGATATCGGGCACGGTGCCCAATTGAGTCATATATTCGGGCACGAGACCCAGTTGTTTGACACTGATGATTTCGGGTCAGGGACCCTAGATGGATTTCCAAGTTCATGACGGTTTATGGGAACCGGCATGAACTTTGGAAAGATTATTGTGGTTCATGACGGTTTATGGGAACCGGCATGAACTCTTGTCAGGTCATTATGGTACATGACGGTTTATGGGAACTGGCATGAACCCTTGTCAGGTCATTATGGTACATGACGGTTTATGGGAACCGGCATGAACCCTTGTTATGGATGTTATGGATCATGACGGTTCAAGGGAACCGTGCATGAACGTTTATGTTATGTATATATATGTATTCATATACCTTCCTTTACTTCTATTATCTCCTCCGGGGTGGGTCGTTGGCCTGGGTGGACCCCGGAGTTGTCACGGAGCACCGACTTAGTGGATTCACCTCCCAGTTGGGTTCCTTACTCTCAGGAAGGCTATGATTACTATTACCTCGGGTAGGGTTAGTGGTCTGCGGACATTGATCTTGACTTTGAGAAGACTCGGATTGAGACCTGCGTAGCACGCGCGTAGCATTGGAAACCATGACAGGATTTGTTGTGTGAATTATATGTATATGTGATGTATGCTACTTATGATATATGATGTGTGTTTACACAGGTTTTGGGCAGTGGCCCGTATGGTTAGTTTCTTATGATTTGGGCTGAGTCCCTTTTATGGATTTGGGCAGTGGCCCGTGTATTTGATTTCATTATGGTTTTTCTGGATAAATGGTTTTCTAATGCATGCATGCTTTTTAGTGGAGTGTACAAATGTCTTCTTATGAAATGTTTTATAAACTCTTTATTTTTGTCCACTCACAGTTTTTAATGTTTTGACTGCCCTTCAGGTTGACATCAGATTGTGGACTGTAGCAGAGACCGAGATATCACATACCTCATCCGGATCCTGGCGTACTCTGATAGCCCAGGAGGGCAAAGGTCGGAAATATCCTTTGTCTGACACTTCGTGTCAGATGGGAGCAGGGTCATCCCGCACTAATCCTGGGGGGATTGGGATGGGTCCTGTCATCAAGGGTGGCCTCCGAGACTCCCCCTTCAGGTCCGCAACTCACACCCAAGGCTGGACAACATATAATGAAATTATTAAACAGGCGGCAGTCCACTCCAAGGCTGAAACACTGAGCCAAAAGTCGAACGCAGCCAATGTTTACCAACCTCCCCGGGCAGATTCCGTAAAAACATACATACCAAGCGTCCTAGATCAGCAAGGCTCAGGACGGCGCCCTCAAGAGCAGGGGCAACAGAGCTATGGGGGAAAACGGAAAGACTACCCCCATAGCAAAAACGTGTACAACCCCGGAAAGAAGGGTAAAAACTCGAATCACCAAGCAGGGGGAGCGGTCAAACAACGGGGAAAAGCGAGTTCCTCGCTCCAAGTACGAGACCTACACCATCATTAATACTCCCTATGAGAACGTCCTCCTCAACGTGGAACACATGATTCCGAAGTCTACTTGGGCGCCAGCGACGGGCAAGCTTGGCAAAGACACAGGAATTTACTGCCAATACCACAAGTACAATGGCCATAACATTGACCAATGTGTTGCATTCCGGGATCTGGTGGAAGCTCTGGCCCGAGATGGGAAGATCAACCAATTTCTACAGAACGCACCACCTCCGCCTCGCAACCCACAAATCAATACAATTTCGGGAGGACCATCCATTTCTTGCCCGCTCACTTCCAACCGAGCAAAGAGGAACTTCTTGAGAGCCACCAAATAGAATCACCAGCTTTTTAGCATCGAGGAGGGAAGGGCCAAGAAGACAAACCGACTCGGGTGGGAACCCATCACATTTTCGGAAGAGGAGGAACGGGGGATCATCTATCCTTACGGCGACCCCGTTTTTGTTATGGCAGAAATATCAAACTTCGACGTACAGCGGGTGATGGTCGACACCAGAATCTCTGTCAATGTCTTATTCATGCGAGCATTCAAACAATTGGGTATCCCAGAATCTAGCCTGGACCGTTCCCCTACGCCGCTCTATGGTTTCATTGGGGACTCCATCGTCCCGCACGGAACGGTCACCCTCCCACTTTCCCTTGGGTCACATCCACGGAGGGCAACTATGCTCACACCTTTCCTAGTGGTGGACTGTCCCGCAGCTTAAAACGCCATTCTCAGGCGGGGAATACTTAACCAAATAAAGGCAGTCGTTTCCACCCACCTACTTCTAGTAAAGTTCCCAACCCCTATAGGGATTGGCCAAGTCCGAGGCGACCAAATGGCTGCAAGAGCGTGCAACTCGGTCACCCCGATCGAGCCACCAAAGGAAACCATGGAAGTGACAGAATCAGCGTTTGAGGCTGACTTTGTCAACCCTCAAGACGCACAGAGAATACAAGACGGCCCAATCGAGGACCCCCGGGACCATTCGGCGACACCACATCCGCAACCCATTGAGGAAGTCGAAGAGATCGTACTTTCCCACAACTTTGCGGACCGAAAAGTAAAGATCGGAACAACCCTCTCTCCCGCTCTACGCTCACATCTATTTCGTTTCTTAAAGGACAACTCCGAAGTCTTCGCATGGTCCTACGCCGACATGCCCGGCATCTCAACCGATGTTATCTGCCACCAGCTCAGTATCGATCTGGCATACAAGCCTTTCGAGCAGAAACGTCGCCTCTATGACGCGGAGAGGACCGAGGCCATGAAGTCATAAATCGTCAAACTCAGCACCATTCATTTTGCCCGAAAGGTCGTTTATGCCGCCTGGGTAGCCAATGTTGTCCTCGTCAAGAAATCCTCGGGGGCATGGTGAATGTGCATTGATTTTACCGACTTAAATAAGGCTTGCCCCAAGGACAGTTTTCCTCTACCAAAGATAGACCAATTGGTCGACACCACGGCAGGGCATGAGCTCCTGAGCTTCATGGATGCTTACTCATGCTACAATCAAATTTTATGCATCCGACAGATCAGATACACACAACCTTTCGGACAGACCAGGGCTTATACTGCTACAATGTCATGCCTTTCGAATTCGACATCGCCTTCACTCCCCGCACCGCCCAGAAGGGACAGGCTGTGGTGGACTTCATTTCCGAATTCTCCTACGTTCCAGCAGTGGCCGTACATGAGGTCACACCAACCGTTCCTCCATCCATAACACATATTTTGGATGAAGAGAGCCCCCAGATCGACCCTGCTCAGCCGACTTGGCTCCTCCACGTCGACGGGTCGGCTTGCCACAATGGGTCCGGAGCCGGACTTGTCCTCACCACACCGAACAAGGTCTGAATGGAATACGCCCATCGTTTTCAATTCAAGGCCTCCAACAATGCCGCAGAGTACGAGGCCCTCCTTGCAGGACTCCGCCTCGCTAAGACCATGGAGGTAAAGCAGATTAGAATATATAGCGATTCACAGCTTATCGTCAACCAGATCAACAACGAATACGAGGCCAAAGACTCTTCCATGACGGCATACAGAGCATTGGCAAAGTCTCTTCTATGTGGTTTCCACAGTTATGCTATCACCCGGATTCCACACTCCGAAAATAGTCACGCCGATGCTCTTGCCTGGCTTGCCTCCTCCCTCGATGAGAAACAGAGCTGCAAGGTCATGGTCGAAATTCTTAATCAACCTAGCAGCCAATGCTCGGCGGTTTGTGCAATAGACAATGACTGCACATGGATGACCCCGCTGCTGGGGTTCCTCACAAACGGAACTCTCCCTTCCGACAAGACAGAGGCAAAAATGATCCAGCGGCAGGCAGCACGGTATATACTCATCAATGGCCAACTCTACAAGCGGGGCTTTACTCTACCCCTCCTAAATGTGTCAACCCGAAGATAGGAAAAGCCATTCTAGAAGAGATACATGCCGGTATTTGCGGAAATCACTCTGGACCACGATCGTTGTCCCATAAAGCTTTCCGACAGGGTTTCTACTGGCCAACCATGCATGGGGATGCGGCAGAGCTGACCAAACGGTGTGATAAATGTCAACGGTTCGCCCCTCTCCTCCATTTACCTCCAGAAAATCTCACACCCATGGTCAGCCCCTGGCCCTTCTCACAGTGGGGACTTGACTTAATCGGGAAAATGCCAGCAGGGAAGGGCAAGACAGAGTATGCGGTGGTAGCAGTGGACTACTTCACAAAATGGGTAGAGGAAAAGGCTTTGGCTTCTATCACCACGGCCCATATTGAAATGTTCGTCTTCCAGAACATTATTTTTCATTTCAGTCTCTCGCAAAAAATTGTCACGGACAACAGAAAACAATTCGATAACGCACGCTTCCGTGCCTTTTGTGACAGACACAATATCCGTCTCTGATTCGCTTCACCAGCTCACCCTCAATCCAATGGACAGGTAGAAGCCATCAACAAAATCATCAAACACACGCTGAAAATCCAGCTGGACGAGGCCAAGGGCAAGTGGTCTGAAATCCTCCCCAACGCACTCTGGTCATATCGGACTTCCTACCGCACATCGACAAATGAAACCCCCTTCTCACTGACATTCGGAACGGAAGCAGTCATCCCTGCTGAATTGAACGAAACTTCTTACCGAGTTTCGACCTATGAACCCGAACAAAACAACCATCAGCTCGCACTCAGTCTAGACCTCATTGAAGAACACAGGGAGCAGGCTAACCTCAAGAACATTGCCTGCCAGCAACGGCTCTGCAATTACCATAATGCCAGACTCAAACACCGGGGTTTTAAGGAAGGAAACTGGGTCATTCGGAAGGTCAGCCTCGCCACCAAGGACAGCTCAGCCGGAACTCTCGGCCCAAATTGGGAAGGTCCCTACCGGGTTACAAGAATCTGCCGGCCCGGCACCTATGAATTGGAATACTCAAGTGGGCGAAAACTGGGCCACCCATGGAATGCCGACCACCTGAAGAAATACTTCATTTAAAACATTGTATTTTTTTTCTTCATCTTATAACTTGCTATAATTTGCCGATTATGGCGCCCGTTATTTATGAACTCTTCCATTTACCCAGCATTTGTAACCTAAAGCTAACATTTAGACTCAAACATACAAATCGGGGTTCGGTCTTACTAGGCCTACACCCCAACACTTGCTATTTTGACTCAAACTTTCGAGTCGATGTACAGCCTTACTCGGCTTACACCAAGACTTAGACTCAAACATACGAGTCGAGGTTTGGTCTTACTCGACCTACACCCCAACACTTGCTATTTTGACTCACACATACGAGTCGGTGTATAGCCTTACTCGGCTTGCACCAACATTTAGACTCAAACATACGAGTCAGGGTTCGGTCTTACTCAGCCTACAACCCAACACATGCTATTTTTACTCACACATACGAGTCGGTGTATAGCCTTACTCGGCTTACACCAACACTTAGACTCAAACATACGAGTCGGGGTTCGGTCTTACTCGGCCTACACCCCAACACTTGCTATTTTGACTCAAACAAACGAGTCGGGGTTCGGTCTTTCTCGGCCTACACCCCAATACTTTGACTCAAACAAATGAGTCGGGGTTCGGTCTCACTCGGCCTACACCCAAACACTTGGTATTTTTGACTCAAACATTAGAGTCGGTGCACAGCCCTACTCGGCTTACACCAACACTTAGACTCAAGCACATGAGTCGGGGTACGGGGTTACTCGGCCTACACCCACAACACTTGGTATTTTTTTGACTTAAACATTAGTGTCGATGTACAGCCTTACTCGGCCTACACCGACACTCAGACAAACGGGTAAGTTAAAGGACCACTCGGTCTACAACTCTTATTTGATGGTTCAAATCGGATTTCATTCACTAGGCAGACCCATTAAGCTCGGTCTGCAAGAGCATTACAAAATTGCAAAAAATTTAAACAATTACAAGGATGTCCTATACTAACTCTTCCATCTGCTGCTCGGCTTGCGGTGCTACCTCACCTCTGGCTCTGGCTCTTTTGGAGGGTTTACTAGGTCGGCCTCTAGTTGGGAGCTTGGCTGCCTCATCTTCCTCCTCCCCCGACTCGTCCTCAAACATGTCGGCTGTGATATCTTGGCCGAGCCAGGGGGTCTTCACGGTCATGCCGGGGTTGTGCAGGAAAAGGTTTCGGAAGAACTCCTGCTCGTAGTCGGCGGCGTACTCGTTCTTCAACTTGTCGAACTCCTCGGAAGCTTTGAACTCGGCCACCGCAGCTTTTCTCGCCTCTTCCAGGTCGGCCTCCCTAGTTGACTTCACCCGACAGAGCTCTTTCCAGTGCCGTAGTCGGTCCTTCTCCTTGGCCTCCACGTCGGCCTTCACCTGATCCCTGGAGGCTAGGGCCTCCTGAGTCTTCCACCTCTCGGCTTCCAACTTGCGAGTGAGGTCGGTCGCTTCCTTCATAGCCCTCTCGGCCTCTTGAAGCTTGGGAGTGAGCTCCTCCTGCTTCTTCCTCAACCAATCCTTTTCCTGCGGAGCAGCCGACACCCTCCTCTGGGCATTCCCAAACTGGATGTAGACTTCACCGAGGGCCTGCACATGACACAACTTAGTACACACTCAACTAGGCCTATATACAACACTTGTAAATTAGAAAAAAACCACTTACATTGCTGAGCAGCAGTAAGGCCTTCTCCATCTTTTGGTCAGCCGACTGGCACTGAACCTCGTCCAGCTCTTCTAGGGGAGTGGAGGCCCCCTAGCAGACTCCGTTGAGCAACGGCACCACCTACCTCGGACAGCAAAGGGTGGCCTCGGCACTGGACCCCTCACCGATTGCCTCTCCCTCGGTGAACACACCAAGGTTCATGTCCCCCCTCCTCTGGAGCATCTCCAGGATCCTCGCATCCAACCGAGGGGGGGACGGTGGAGGGTTGAAATCTGGGGCCGGCATGGTCCTCTTGCCCCCAATCTGTTCCTGAGCCGACAGGATCGTCTCGGCCTCCTTTCTAGCCTTCGTCCGCCTGGGGTTAGGAGAAAGAACTCGGTCTCCTTCAATGACGGCCTGTTTCCTTTTCGGTGACCGAGGAGGAGTTTGCGGCCTCGGTTTCGAGGAATGGCCCTATTTCGCACGGTCGGCTCGCTCATGTTGTCCTTTGTTAGCTCGATCTTTTTTCCTCTTGAGGAGGAGCTCTAGGCGCTTGGTAGCCTTTGACAAAGGGGCGGACCCCTAAGAAGTCTTGTCGGCCTTCATCCTCAGCTGCTCGCAGTCTTTGAAAATACGGCTACCAAGGTGATACGGAACTAAAACACCGAGCAACTGGTCGATATATATATATAAAAAAAAAACAACACAAAAAACACTTACCTACGTCGGTGTCGATGAGGTCGGCTTTCTACTGGAACCTAGGTAACCGAAGGATACGTCGGTTCCGATTAAGGTCGTCCAAGATCTCCCTCACTCGGTGAACAATGGCTTTCTCTTCTGGAGAGATCTCTTCTTCGGGGAACAAACCTGCACACTGAGAATCAGTTAGCCAACATAGCCATACTTAGAGCATAAAAAATATAAACAATCACATCAAATGGTTGGTCTATGCTACGCCTATCCACCTTGAGCTTGAAATTTGGACGGTATTGGAGGTCCCTCGGTGTTCCTTTCTTAGTTACCACCGACCAGGAAAAACTTAGTCTTGTATGACTACTGGAAGTCGATATGTCCAGGATGAACTCCCCCCATTTGCTCTTCTTTCGATGACGGACGAAGACCCACCTAGTACTCTGCTATTGAAACCCAAACTCATACAAGTACAAGAGTTGGGCATAGGTCGGCTCCAGTTGCTCGGCCCATCTAAAGGCTGTATAGAAGGATCAGAGCACAATCCACACGTTAGGATTGAGCTGACCGAGTGCCATCCCCATTTTCTTCACCATCCTCCGCAGCCAAGGATGTAGGGGCAGCCTCACCCCATGATGCACCAGCTCGGTATAGAACAACGCCATACCGGCCGGAGGGTTACTCGGTCTCTCCTCTTTTGTTGGCAGCCTCATTGTCATTGATTCAGGAACGCCGAACTAGATCCTCATCTTCATCAAGCCCTTCTCGGTCGCCTTGTTGACCATTTCGTCAACAATGAAGGCTGCACGTTCAATCGGAACGGCGTCCGGGACCGACTCATCACCGATCGATCTCACTTTGTTCAGCCGCACAGCGCTCTTGTCTCGGTCGTGGGTCAGCTTTAACGCTCGGTGAACGCCCACCTTGACTATTGTCTCGGCGTCCACCAAGAGGTTACCACCGTCCGATCTACTTGTCGGCTCAACCTCTGTACAAGTCTCCGTTGTCCTACCGGATGACTCGGCCGTACTATGCACCGACTATGCCCTATGTTGTGCCTCGGCCGAGTGGGCCTCGTCCTCACTCCCGAAGACGGGAATGAGAACCTGCACACTACTACCTGACGACTCACACCCCTGTGAGTCGTAGCACTTACCCTGGAATACCGAGTCACTATCGACAAACATCTACAAAAAAGGAGAAACAGAACTTAGAAGACCGACTCGGACCTACGACGATCTAACCACAAACTTCACCAAGTTCATGGACAGTTTTTCACAACCTCCTACTTTAATCGAAAAACTAGACTTGAAAGAATGCTTACCATGTTCTTTCACGGAGGATTGTTGGTCGGAAATCGCAACCACTATAAACACCACCGTCGAGAGCTAATCGGAAATCGCCTTCTTAGTTCGACAGAGTTTCCCCAATTTTCTCAAAAACACAAAGTGAGCAAATTGGTGAAAGCACCTCATAATTATAGAAATTAGTGCACAGACTACGAGGCATCACCCCTCTCAGTGGTAGACACGTGTTGCGACCAATCAATCTTATCGAACACTTGTCAACCATCTATCCGAGGAAGCCCAACCATCCTTCCTCAGCTCAACACTGACTCACGTACACCGCTCGGTGCCCTCAACTCCCCTGCAGACGTTGGACCTCAACACCGACTCACATACACCGCTCGGTGCCCTCAACCCCCCCTGCACACGTTGGACCTCGCCACCGACCCACATACACCGCTCGGTGTCCTCCACTCCCCTGCAGCCGTTTGACCTTGACACCGACTCATATACACCGATCGGTACCAGAAACTGCCGAGCCAGCTGATAGGCCCTCTTTACCGACCATGGCACCACCACCGACCTACCAAAACAATACTTGACCGACCACTCTGCGGTTCGCCGAGTTGCGTTCCCTAAAGACCGACCACTTTTACACCTCTTAGCCATGACCGAAACTGTCTCGACGGACTCTCCCACTAGGGGATTTGGGGGACTACAGGTATACTTCCCACTGTCTGAGAGAATGTTACAAGCCCCCGACCGAGAAATTCCACCTTAGTCAACGACTTGGGGGACTTCTGTTGACACCATACCTAACCAGACCCACTAGGCCGTATACTTAAAGCCCATACTCCATTCAAAGACCCAAAACTACCATACTTACACAGCCCTAACACCGGGCCCAATGCGGGATGCCACGTGGAAGTCTATCCACCCTCGATCTACGTAACACGTGTTAGCACGTAAATCGAGGGGTGTTTGTCCCACATCGAAACTGTGGGAAATAAACATCCTGCCTACCCATACATAAGAGGTACAAATTTCACAATAAAGGTAACTAATATTTACTATTCATAATTACTCTACCAAACTTACCATTTACTATTTCCTCTTACGAACAAAGTAACTGACTTGACCGTCGGAAAGCCCGCGATCCACTTAAGTTGACAGGTCACGAAGAGGGACGCACGTCATTTGGTGATTGGGTAATGAGTAATCGACAGTTGGAACATTTAATGCTTCAATAGTTGGAAACTTTGCAAATGCGTAATTCATATATGCAATCACAAGACATATTGGAAACTTATCATCAGTCCCACATGAAATTAGAATTTACAACATTTTCCTCTACGAAAATGAGACCTCATTTCTCAGTAAGTCTAAGCGACAATGATAGGGATGATAAATTAATAAATAAAAAAACTGGTAGAGGGAACCAGTCTAATAAGACGACATCAAAGAGAGAAAGAAGGAAATGAAGAATTTCACCGTCAAGACATATCCAAAATTGAAGTAGCTACTGGTACAAAATATATCGAATGCGCAAATTGGTAGAACCTCTGTGCATGGCACTATTTTTTGAACAGCAGAAAAAAATTTCTAGTGTTCGATTAGTAAGCACCCTTGGGACAGCGAACTATTTGTCGTAGCTTAACATTTGCAACTCTCTATCCTTTGTGAATTCTTCTACTTCCCATCCTGCAATAGTTAAATAGACCAACTATGTTTAACTTGGTAGCATTGGGTCGCTACTAGTCAATTAGATATATAGAAAAGATGTACACTGTATAAATTCAATAAGTTTTACCAAATGAATTTTATTTGAACCAATTCCCCACAATAATCATATTTCATCTAATTTTTGTTAAATTTTTCATAATTCAAGAAAGAAAGAGTATCAAATAAAATTAACAAAGGAAAAAACATATACTGAAAAGACATTCTAAAGAAAATTAATCTTAGTTAAAACGAGCACATACCCACCATTGAAAAACCAAACTATAGAATTCTTCTCTGTCTGCACCCTTCCTAACCTGCATTTGTATCCAACTATTAATCATACAAACACAATTTTATGAACCCTGCTATCATAGGTCAATAACAGTTCACATTTTCAATGGAGGACGGACGCATCCTCCTCAATGCTTAGATAAAAAGGGCATAACTTGATAAGACAATCTTCCCCAAGTTCACTAAGCATGTATATGCAACATGATTTCTATATAATCATTGTCTGTTCCAATCAAAACTGAGAGTATTTATCTATTTAGTAATCACTAACTTATCGAATACCATATATGCCCATCAACTGCAACCTGCAACTCATAAGCGCTTAATACTGCACAACTTTGACAATTAAGCAGAGCACCTATAATACAATCGAAAATTTCATACCAAAATTCAACAAGTTTTAGCTACAAAATCTTACAACATTGCAAACAATAATGATCAACATCATTATCAACCAAATGTAGAAATTTTCCTCTTATGATGAATTTAAAGCATACCTCTTGAAGCAAAGTTCCATCAACCATCTTCTCTAGTCAAACTCAAGAATTCGTGAAGAATACTAACTGTCCGTTTCTCATACCTCTCAATCCCTCGACAAGTCCGAACACGAACAATGTATGCCCCGTAATAAGGCTTCACATAACGAAGCCTTTGCCTATTCTTCAACTTATCTATGTACCATGCTTGGATCTCAAATCCAGTAGGGCGATTGAAAGGGAATGCATACTTTGTCTTGAACTCAATGTTTTAACCAAACCCATTCATTTAACAAACACAAAAAAAAAAAAAAAAAATCAGAAATAGCAAGAAAGAAAGAGTCTGTTACAAGGGTAATGATGGGCATCGAAGGCAGTCACTACGAAGTCTCTATCAGAATCTTCAATGCCCACAGACAGCTAAACCTCAATACACTCAAATGAAGAATCATCAAGCTTAAAATTGCATAAAGAGAAAAAGCAGAGAGCTAGGAAAACCTCTATTGAACGAGAAAACATTCAAATTTACGTTAGAAATCAAAATCCTCAATTGAAACCTAAAACCCAATTCAATTTAGAAAGAAATAAGAATTACATACCCATGGCTATGAGTGAGTCCCCTACTGAAGGTTTAGAGCCTTCGATGACTTGTGTGAGCGAGAGAGTGTGAGAGAAAACTGTGGTGACTGTGAAAAAAGAGGCCAAGAAGAATGAGGGAGAGGTTGTTGAGCAAGAACCCAAAGAGGTTGAGAGTGGGCGGCTCTGATTTTTACTTCCCAGTTGTGGTTGTGATAGAACGAAAGGTGCGATTGTGAGTGAGTGAGACAAAAAAGGTTTGGAGCCTTCGAAGTCTTATGAGAGAGAGAGAGAGAGATCTGCGGCAACTGTGAAAGAAAAGGCTGAGCGAGAAACCAAAGAGGCTGAGAGTGGGTTGCTTTTGCTTTCCTCTATAAGAACACTTTTATTTGTTCAAGGTTAACGAAACCAAGCAAGAAAGCAAAGCAAACAAGAACACAACAAAAACCAACAGAAAAACCAAAGAAAAACAACAAAACCACTATGCGCATTGCACCTCAGGAGGTCATAGGAGGCGGAGGATAAGGCAGATCATCCCGAGAAAGCACGTGAACTAGGGATGATGGAGGGCGATCAATCTAGACCTCCTTACACATTAACCTCCAAGCATACGCGGCTAGGGCATCAGCTGCCATGTTGACTGCATGAACCAGCTCCAAGGAATCAGACTCAAAAGTAACCACTCGAAAGCCTTCCCATTTCGCAAAATTAATCCCCTTCAGCAGAACCCACGCCTCAGCCTCGATGACAGAGCATGCAGAACGAGCATTGCAGCACCCAGCAACAAAATGTCCATCCGCATTCCTGACCACCACACCGAGCCCAGTACATTTAGAAGGGGAGTGCCAAGATGCATTAACATTGATTTTCAGCCTCGGAGGGGAAATGGGGGCCCATGAAGCCTCAACTCGGGTCAGGTCCGATTTCTGGAAAGGTGGAGGGCGAGGAGAATAAGTGACAGCCCAGAAATCACAGTGGAGAGTGGTGCCCTCAATCAGAACTTGGCGAGGGTTAAATAGGTGGTGATCAAATGTTGCACGACATCGTTCTTTCTAGATGGACCAACAGAGAGCACCAATGATTGACAGAACCCAGCACCTTTCAGATTCCCTCATTGCTCCTGATGTCATTGTTCGACAAATCCAGTCCTCAAAGGTGGAAATGGAGGCTGGATCATAGGAAAGGCCCATCACATTCCCGAACCAAACACATCTCGCACCCTGACACTGCAGAAGCAAATGCTCCTATGTTTCAACATCCTCCAAGTAGATGGGGCATAGTGGAGAGGATCCCAAGTGGCGTCAGAAAAGATTACCTCGTATAGGAGTGCACCGTTTTAGGATACGCCATAGAAAAGCTCGAACTATTGGGATAGCCTTAATGCTCCAAATCATATTCCAAATTTCCTTAGGAATAATATGCAATGATCGATAATGTAGGCTTCATCCTTAGTGATAGGCCAGATTAATCGGTCCTCACCCGTACCATCACCCGTTGGCATGGCCTTAATTATTTCCAATTCATTTTGAGGGAAAATGACAGGACCCATCCCAATCCCTCCGGGATTAACGCGGGATGACCCTGCTCCCGTCTGACACGAAGCCTCAGATAAGGGATATTTCCTCTCCTTTGCCCTCTCAGGCTATCAGAGTACGGCAGGATCCGGATGAGGTATGTGATATCTCGGTCTCTGCCACAGTCCACATCCGCTGTCAACCTGAAGGGCAGTCAAAAGTTGTGAGTGGACAAAACAAGAGTTTATAAAAAAATTTTAACAAAAGACATTTGTACCCTTCACTAAAAAGTATGCATGCATTCAAAAACCGTTTAACCAAAGAAACCATATGTGGGACTAAGCCCAAAACCATAATGAAATAGACCATACGGGCCACTGCCCCAAATCCATAAGAAACCAATACGGGACTCAGCCCAAAACCATAACCATACTGAAACCAAATATACGAGCCACTGCTCAAATCCTGTGCACACCTGTGCACACCACATATCACGTATCATATATCATATATAAGTCACACAACCAATCCTGTCACGGTTTCCAAAGCTACGCACGTGCTACCTAGGTCTCAATCCGAGTTTTCTCAAAGTCAATGTCAATGTCCGCAGACCACTGACCCTACCCGAGGTTATAATAACCATAGCCTTCCTGAGGGTAAGGAACCCAACTGGGGGGTGACTCCACTTAGTCGGTGCTCCGTGACTACTCCGGGGTCCACCTAGGCCAACGACCCTCCCCGGAGGAGATAATATAAGTAAAGGAAGGTATATGAACATATATATATACATAACATAAATATCCATGCCATGTTCCCCTGAACCGTCATGATCCATAATATCCGTTAAATTCATATATATATATATAGACAACATCCTCCATGCCCGGTTCCCATAAACCGTCATGTACCACAATAACCTTTCCAAGGTTCATGCCGGTTCCCATAAACCGTCATGTACCATAATAACCTTTTCAGGGTTCATGCCGGTTCCCATAAACCGCCATGAACTTGGAAATCCATCTAGGGTCTCTGGCCCGAAATCATCAATGTAAAACAACTCGGTCTCGTGCCCGAACATATGACATCAGCTAGGCACCGTGCCCTATATTTAAGGGTCAGTCACGACTCCGATCGTAGTGATGTGTGCTACCATCCATCCAGGACCGCCCTCAATCCTGGTATGTCACCGTGAACGAATCAACCGACGCGACCACCACAAAATCATGGTGCACTCATCACCGATCGCTATCCTGAACCGTCAGCACTCCGAAGTCAAGCCTCCCCAGGCTGCCCGACCACGAATTGTGCATCGTGACCTCTCCAGAAGGAACACATCCCAATCGAGAGGCGAGCGTCGTATCGTCGATCGCCGTGCACATAGGACCCGTCGAGACCACGATTCAGACCCGTAGGTCATCCATAGCGTCATATGCCCGAGACCAAACCAAATGGGTCTCATACCCGAGTTTATCCTATTATAAATCCAAAGCCTTTTCATTTAAACCATTAAAGGAATACCGACCCGTATAAGCACTATATAAGGCTGAAACCTCGAAATACGTTCTTATACGTAACCACAACCAAATGCACCCATGGAATCACAAACAAGTATTTAAAACATATAATAAACATTTATGCATGCACCAATTTAGAAAACCAAGGTCCACTCATAGACCGTCCGAGCTGCCGCCTCGATTTAAGTGTCATACGGCTCTCCCGAGCCAATCACTGTCACTGGGACTCCCAAACCTGTCCAAATCGTAATAGAACGTTACTAACTACTTAATTAACCTCCCACTAAAGCCCCGTAATTTTCTGAAATTTTTAACTATTTTAACACTCGAACCTAAACCTTCCGATGCCCCGAACATTATCGAAACGGTGTCTGATCGACAGGAAACCAGTCCCAAAATGTTCGTTACATCGAATAGAAGATTTCGTATGTTGAAGACACCCCCAGATTCCCCACCACGCGCTACCCAAAGGGCCATGCGCGTGGGCTCACGCGCCACTGTAGCAGCGTCTTCTTCCTTCGGCCAGGTCGGTCCGAACCGGCTAGCCCGATTTTTCCTGCAAATCTGGTCCGCCTGGACCAGCGTGACCGGTCCAAGCCCATACAATCTTCATTTTTCGTCTGTTTGGTCCCCAATCAATCCCTAAATTCCTATTTTAATCCTAGGAGTCCAACCCAATTAACTTAAGCCTTAAAACCCCCCTAAACAGAACCGGTCCAATACTCCACTCACTGTTCGATTATCCAAATTCCTCCCCAGGGGTCCCTCAACGTTCAAACCTTCACAAAACCTTCCTAATGACCTCATAACAACCTAATTAATTCATTAAAACCATAAAAACGACCCATAACATAAAAAATGGAAAATGGAACGAAAATGGGCTAACCGATTACCTCGATCGGAGTTTCTCTTCCATGCCGCCGTCCACGGCGGTTCTGGCCGCCCAGCAGCCATCCTTAGTCTCTCACTCACTCTCTGGGTCTCACAGGTGATCATATGGGGTTGGGTTGGATTGGTTTGGGTTACGTAGATCGGGACGATACGAATCCGTAGACAGGCGGCTGTGAGACCCCGGTGAAAAAGTCAACATTTAACCCCTTTTTAACCAAAATTACGAAAATGCCCATGAACTTCCGAACGTCATAACTTCTTCCACGAACGTCGGAATTGAACGTGCCACCTGTCTATGAACTCGTGACGTCACGAACTACGTCACAGTCATCGGTCAAAGTCCATTTGACAGCCAGAATGAAAAGTCAACATTTTGCCCACGCCTAGGGGCAAAACGGTCATTTTGCATCGTTCGTCCGATTTCGCCCAACTAATCACGGATTAACCTCGCTAATCCTGATTAGTCACTAATCTAATCCTGGAATTCGGGATGGGTCGTTACAACCTTCCCTCCTTAATTAATTTCGTCCTCGAAACTCCAACTATTCTGATTCCACAACCACCTCATGGAAATAATTCTATCTCACGACACGTGTACACCCATACACCCACTAACCAGAACAACACTCGTTTGTAACCAGACGTACCACCTACAATCACGTCATATCGCCTACACTCGACCACGTCGAATGACAGTAGCCATACGTTCCGAATTGACACCACTTGTCAAATCTACCATTTCGCTGACACAAACAACTCGACGGTTCCTTTCTCAACCACCAACCTATCCTGACGTCTGCTCCCACTGGAGTCATCGAATTTCACTAACCGATCCATGCTGACATCTTTGACAACCTGTCACCACTTGACAGTCGCCAGTCGATAACTAACACTATTCTCACTCGTGGTAACACTAACCACCAACTTACTCAACTTGAGTATACATCTACCAACAAAACACTTGACCTGTGTGTAACTGGACCCATCTGAATCACTATGATCCAACGCATAGTATTCGATGTCCAGTTCACGTACGCGACTCATCCAATGGTATCAAAACTAAGCCGACTACCAACACGTTCACCAACGTACTACTGGTATACCCCATATACCGTCACCAGACATCACAAGTCTACCCGGTATCGTACCTCGAACAACGTACAAGGTACAAACATCCATTACTAGCCAGACTACAATAATAACGACGACGACAACACGACCACCTAGGTCGTAGCCAAACACGTTTCAATAATGGAGTCCATCTGTCCAATCCAGTATTTGACAGATTACAACTCCGACCTATTATCCATTTTCAAATCTGAATCCGAATCCATAATTTCGTAAGAAATCCCGAATCCAAACCCAGAATTCATATCCATAACCATGTCCAAATCTGAGTCCGAAACCATCATTCCGTAAGCCGGCATTTGGAATAACCATTCCGAACCCAAATCCAGAAATCCACTTTCAAGTTCCAAAATCGAATCCTGAATCGTCACCCAGAAATCCGATTCCAAAATCCAAAATCTCGTTCACGTCTACCCAGACGCATCAAAACCGAACATTTCGGTTACCTGCTAAACCGATTACCACAATACAATCGATTGACTTCATAGGGAAGCCAATCCCAATATCCACACACCTCTTAGGCTGACAAAATCCGACCTCATCGGACACTCACTCGGGCGTAATATATCTTATGGGATTCACTTCGGAAAGAAGTTCAGTCCCAACATCCTCAACTCAAACGTCCAAGTAAGAGTGATAAACTCTCCACCTATCTGGATCATCAAGATCACGATCCAGATCCATCACTATACCCAGTATCTAAATAGATCAGTCAACGACGAAACACACTGAGACTGTGGGTTCTCTCCAATTACGTCGTATCGATCCTTGTCATTCCACCGAGGAAAAACCAAGGATGATCCAACACGATGACAACAAAATCCACCCTACGTGAATGTAAACAAACTCGATGCACTCACCACGCTATGTAAACCAACATCATCTGCCACCAAGCAGAAAATGAGAAATCTCAGTCACCTAACTTCAAAATACTCAACTCCTCATGATGACCCAAGATAAATCCCGGGTTCACCAACCAATACACGACCAACGTACCAGTGACACAACCATCATCTACATCATCAACATCATCTATCACATCAATCAAGATAGAAACTGAGAAGTCACCCAAAATGACTTCGAAATACCCATTACCAATGCGGAAAACCCGCATTCCTCTTGTCACCACAATCAAAACTCTCACGATTTCGAAGATCAACCACGTTGGAACCAACACACTCGGACATCAACCACGTGTCCATAACTAAGAGAACTTGGTACACCATCTCGCCTATCGGTTCACACTGTTTATGTAGATACATTCATTCCGAGTGGAATTCACGTAACTCAAGGTTAAACCTTGTATATTATTTACGGATGTGCCTAAACGGCATCCAACACTTGTATCTCGTACCACGAGTCTTAACTACTACTGGATCCTATCCAGTCCATCATTACCCATGATCCACTCCCAAACCACAGATACCGAACATATGTCCACCTCAACGGAGTCACATCCCGACTCGTAACTCACCGTCAACACAATCACCGGCACCGGCACCAGCACTAGTACCAGTATCAGTATCAATATCAGCATCGGTACACAGGTTGTAAATCTGACAACCCTGGATCTCCGCTCATACGGAGCGACGACCCCGTACCTCTGCTCGAATAGGAGAAACTCTGCCTCTCCCGTACCCAACACCTCTGGGTACAGTCACTTCAATAACTCATAAGAGAAAAGGAAATGCCCCCTGAACGTCCCCGATTCCCAACAACCATAACTACAACCACGCTCGGTAGTAGTGCCTGCCACAGACTCGTGCAGACTTAAACCACCAGACACCAAAATCGAGACTCCGCATCCAACGAAATCAATTGTACGTACTACTACTCTGTATCCCCACTTTGGGATTCCATCGACAAGTACCAACCCTAGTAACCTGTCCAACCAATCTCTAACCAGTCGTAACTCGACTAAACCAATAAATACAACCTCGACTGCAGAGTGCAGTCCCATCACAAGCTGACATGACTAGACCAACCAACGGCCTCAAATCCGAATAGTCGTCAAAGTCAGACCACTCGCCAGCTCACCTTTCCAACCATACCCCCAAAGGTAGGGTTCCACAATCACACTCTAGGGTTTCCCTGAACCCAACTGCTAACTACCACTGCTATCCGCAGTATAAGCCACAATTTGACCGACCCCGCGGTCTTGACATTGTAAAGACGTCAATCCAATCCTATCGTCAATCCAACTAGGATTCCACGAACTCGACTGCCAACTGCCATCCGCAGTACACTCCACGAATCCGGCTGCTCCTAGCAGTAAATCCATTTAACTCAACAATATCCGACCAATAGCTGGTCACAATTTCAAACTGTCGTCAAGTCTGTTGATACCATATCGACCGACCACCCTAGCACAGGTCCCACCAGGACAGGAAGGCCGCCGACCGATCGCCTGATCGGCACCCTCACGGCCTACGGCCCGCCAATCGGCACCATACTGCAGACCCGCTATTCGGCACCTGACAGTGAACAGACGACAGCTGGCTGCGACAGTCACCTAACCAACTCTGCCACACCAACTCCCTGACGGAGGCAGGTTGGGACTCCAGCTGGCGCCTCCTCCGGATGTCCAGGGCTTGTCAGACGGCTCCCAGCCACAAAGCACCACCGGCTCCCATAACAGTAGCCCACCTACCACAGTTATGGCTACTATAAATACTCTGAAACCCTTCACAAAGGTAAGACACTGAGAACCGACCCAGAGCACTGTGTTTACTTGCCCCTCGGCATTCAGATACTAACTTTGGCATCGGAGCCTCTTTGGCCGACACCACACCGGTGTCTAGTTTTGCAGGACCCCTGCCGAATCACAACGCCCCCGGTGGGCCCGAGACACCACACGGCTGGTCCTAGAACCCCCAGCTGGTCTCATCGAGTTGGTCATTTCAGGATCAAACAATTGGCGCCGTCTGTGGGAAGCATACCAACACCCACTAACTCACATACCCCTGCTCGACCCTCCGCTGACGAACAATGTCTGCCGAACGGGACGACGGTGAGCTCAACAACACCCCTCAGGGAGATCGCGGCCGAATCCGAGCCAGCCTACCTTCCGATGACGTGCTCGAGATGCTGAGGACCCTCCGGTCGGAGGTTGCCGAACTCAGGAGGAGCAACGCTGCCATCGAGAGCAGGAATCACGTGTGGGGGGAACAGCATGGAAGCACCCTGGCCATCTTACAGTCTACACGCGAGGAACTGGAGGAGCAGCGGGAGGCAACCAAACGGGCCTTAGCCGCTGCCTCTCGTCGGCCGGAGTTCGATTCCGGCCGAGCCGAGATCGGTGACGCCTGCCGACCGGAGGCGTCCGGTCGCCTACTCTTCCACCAGACCGACATGCCTGGCCCCTCGGGAACACAGATCTACCGTGACGCCCGCGAGCTGCTCGACAGGAGACAGGCGCAGACCCCGGCCGACCGTCTAACTTACCCTACCCACGACCCCCGCATCCAGGCAAAACCACCTCTGCCCGTCCTATCCCAGGGCGCCCGGTCAAGGTCCGGGTCGGCACGCCGACCTGCACAGCCTCCGCGGCTCTCCGTCCAGCCCCCAGGCAGTCCTTCTGCGCCGATCGGCAGGCACCAGCTGGAAGACAACGCCAGCTCAACCACGGCCTCGTCCGGGCGGCGACCAGCGCAACCCACGAAGCCTAGAGGCAGCAGCGCAAACCATCCTATCGACGACCGCCCGAGTGGGGCAGATCGACCCGACCAATCAAACGAGGTGGTTCGGGAACTCCTCCAGCGCGTGCGAGAACTAGAGGCCGCCAGACCCAAAGCTGGGACACTACCCCGACCCCGGGCCAACATTGGTCCCTTCACGGACCGCATCATGCGGTACCGCCATGAAACGGAGGTCAAACCCTTGAAGATTGCCTTGTATGACGGACAAGGCGACCCAGACACCCATATCAATAACTACAACTCAGCGCTCGCCTTCAGAAATATCTCCGACGAGGCGCAGTGCCTAATTTTCAGCTCCACCCTCACCGGGGCCGCGCTCAATTGGTTCTATTGCCTGGAACCACAGTCTATCGACTCATACGATCGCCTACATACGGTCTTCTTGAACCAGTTCATGATCCAGACGGATCGACTGCTCACAACCGAGGACCTGGGAACCCTCCGACAGGGAGATAGCGAGCCCCTACGCCAGTACGCTGCTCGTTTCAGCCTGGAATACTCCAAGTGCCACGAGACGGACGACAAGGCCGCCTACCGCGCTTTCCGCAACGGGCTGCGGGAGTCCACCTTCAAGTACCATGCCTCACCCAAGGTTGGGACGATTACAATGAGCTCACGCGGCAAGCGGCAATACACGCCAAGGCGGAGCACTTCAACTCTCCCCAGGTTGCATCCCGACCTGACGTGAATAGCGCGTGCCCTCCTCCTCCCAGCAACCGGCAGGCACGATCACCTCCGCCGACCAATAACGCGCATACGGATCACCGATCTGACTCACACTCCGGTAAGTGGAAGGGGACATATAACAATGACCATCGTGGGAGGGACAAATACCACAACAAGGGGCAGGGATCAGGCCACCACCAAGCAGGCAAACCCCATACGGGGCCCACCTCAAAGTACGAAACCTATTCAATCCTGAACACCTCCCTCGAGAACGTCTTGATGAGCATCGAGGACACGATCCCCAAGCCACGGGCACGACCGCCCGACCCCCGCCCGGGCATCCAATCCAACTTGTACTGCCAGTACCACAAGTTCAACGACCATACCATCGACGAGTGCGTGGCCTTCCGCGACATTGTGGAAGCACTCGTAAGGGAGGGGAAGATCAACCAGTTCCTCCAACACGCACGCCCCAGACCGGGACTGCCACAGATCAACACGATCAGCGGGGGCCCCACCATCTCTTCCTCCTGCACCTCCAATCGGGCCAAGAAGAACTTCTTGCGCGCCACGACATCCAATCACCAAATATTCAACATCACGGATGGACGCGCGGCCAAGGTCGCCCGGGCAGGATGGACGCCCATCACTTTCTCCGAGGAAGAAGAGCGGGGAGTTATCTTTTCCCACGATGACCCGTTGATCATCCGCGCTCAGATCGCCAATTTCGATGTTGGGCGAATCCTGGTGGACACTGGTAGCTCTGTGAATGTCCTCTTCATGGACACTTTCAACCAGTTGGGCATCAACTCCACAAGCCTCACCCATGCTGGTTCCCCGCTACTCAGCTTCTCAGGCGATTCTGTCATGCCCCTTGGCACCATCTCCCTGCCTATCTCCCTGGGGAGCGCGCCCAAGATCGCAACAGCCATCACCACCTTCCTGGTAGTCGATTGCCCCACTGCTTATAACGTCATTTTGGGTAGGGGACTCCTCAACCAGCTCAGCGCCGTCATCTCCACTCGGGCCCTTCTCATGAATTTTTCGACCGTCATGGGCACTGGCCAAGTCCGCGGTAATCAACAATCCGCCCGCTCCTGCTATCAGACCGCCCTAACAAAGCTCAACCCATGCGACAAGCGGGAGACCATGGCCGTCGCCGAGGCTGCTTACGAGGCCGACCCTGTCGACTCTGAGCTCCTTGAACAAATACGGGCGGGTCCCCCCGAGGACCCGCGCGACCTCTCCGCCGTCTCGCAGCAGCAACCCGTGGAGGATACAGAGCTGATCACCCTTTGCCCGCATAAACCCGAGCGGCAAGTGAAAATTGGAAGCACACTCGCTCCCGAAATCAGGACACAACTCATCCAATTCCTCCGGGACAACAGCGAAGTCTTTGCTTGGTCCTACGCCGACATGCCTGGCATCTCCACGGATGTCATCTGCCACAGGCTTAACATCAGCCCCTCCTTCAAACCGGTCACCCAGAAGCAGCGGACTTATTACGCAGAACGACAACTAGCCATGCAAGAAGAGATCGTTCGGCTCAGCACCATTCACTTCGTGCGCAAGGCCATTTACGCCACGTGGGTCGCAAACGTCGTACTCGTCAAGAAACCCTCTGGATCCTGGCGGATGTGCATCGACTTCGCGGATCTTAACAAAGCCTGCCCGAAGGATAGCTTCCCGCTTCCTAAGATCGATCTTTTGGTCGACGCCACAGCTGGCCACGAACTCCTCAGCTTCATGGATGCTTACTCTGGCTACAACCAAATCCGGATGCACCCCGACAACCAGATCCACACCAGTTTCCGCACTAATCTGGGAGTCTACTGCTACAATGTTATGCCCTTCGGGCTCAAGAACGCCGGTGCCACCTACCAACGGCTTGTCAACTTCATGTTCGCGGATCAGATTGGCAAGACCATGGAGGTGTACGTAGATGATATGCTCGTCAAGAGCCGGACGGCCGACCAGCACGTACCTAACCTCCACAGGATGTTCCAGGTCCTGAAGCAATACAAGATGCGGCTCAACCCTGCCAAATGCGTCTTCGGTGTCCGTTCTGGAAAATTCCTCGGTTACATGATCAGCCAACGGGGAATCGAGGCTAACCCTGAGAAAATCAAGGCCATCCTGGACATGAAGCCCCCGCGCACACTCAAGGAAGTCCAAACCCTTACTGGCCGGATCGCTGCCCTCACCCGGTTCATCTCCCGGGCGACGGACAAGTGTTTACCATTCTTCAAGGTCATGAAGACCCAGGGCCGGCACATCAACTGGGACGCAACGTGCGACGCTGCCTTTGAAGCTCTCAAAACGTACATGAGCACCGCGCCCCTACTTACCCGACCTACCACGGAGGAACGGCTCACCGTCTATCTTTCTGTCTCCACATCTGCTGTCAGCTCCGTCCTCGTCACCAGTCGGGACGGCGCGGAGTTCCCAGTATACTATGTCAGCAAGGCGTTCCAGGACGCCGAGACCCGGTACAACGACCCGGAGAAGTTGGCCTTTGCCCTCATTGTAACGGCCCGGCGCCTCCGCCCATACTTTCAGGCACATCCCATGTTAGTCCTTACTAACAAACCCCTTCGCCAGGTGCTCCAAAAGCCAGACGCTTCAGGTTGACTCGTCAAATGGGCAGTGGAGCTTAGTGAGTTCAATATCACATTCGCCCCAAGACCAGCTGTCAAAGGACAGGTCATCGCTGACTTCCTTTCCGAATTCACATACAGCACAACGCAGCACATGCCCGACACTCCGGATCCCAATATTGCGGCACCCGCCGCTCCTATCTGCAAGTCGCCAACCCCGTCCACCTTGGACCCCGCCCGACCAATTTGGACTCTCTACGTGGACGGATCTTCCTGCCATACTGGCTCTGGCGCCGGCCTCGTACTCAGCACACCTACTCAGGAACGGCTAGAGTACGCGTTGCGTTTTGGGTTCCAGGCTTCCAACAACGAAGCCGAGTATGAAGCCCTTCTTGCTGGCCTCCAGTTGGCCACCGACCTCCAAGCACAACAGCTGCAGGTTTACAGCGACTCCCAGCTCGTCGTCCGACAAATCAACAGCCTCTATGATGCCAAAGACGCCTCCATGACCTGATACTTGGCAAAAGTGTGATCCCTACTCCGCCACTTCCGCGGCTACGAGGTCATTCAAATACCACGGTCGGAAAACAGCCACGCCGATGCCTTGGCCCGCCTGGCCTCCTCCGTCGACGACAAGATAGGTCGCCGTGTTCCCGTCGAATTTTTGGCATCCCCGAGCACAAGCGAGCAACCAGTCCTGGTCGCAACACATGAGGCCTCTTGGATGGACCCCATTGTCCGGTACCTCACCATGGCCTAACTCCCGCCCAACCGCAACGAGGCCCGCCGCATCCAACGCCAGTCCGCACGATACACCATGGCGCATGGCCACTTATACCGACGGGGATTCGACACCCCCCTCCTCAAGTGCCTCCCTACGGACCGGCGCCAACGTCTTGTGCACGTGGTGCGTCACCGGCACCCAGCCATCGCCGGCCTTGGCCGACCGCACCACCTCGCCCGTCTCCAAGGGTTCGGCAAACAAGGACGCCACGCAAGGGGCGCTGACAACCGCCTTCTCCCTCTCCGGCGGCGGCATCTCCCTCCGGGCCCCCTTCTCCTTCTCCTTCTCCTTCTCCTTCTCCTGCCCCTTCGGCACCTCCGGAGCCCTCAGCACCGCCTCCCTCCTCCGACGCCGGTCGGCGCTCTCGCTCTCCGACACCCCAGCTGCCGGGGGAGACTGCCTCTGCCGAGCCTCCATTACCTTATTCCGGCGCACCCGGGCTTGGTCCAGCCCGCCGATCAGGGGTCTTTTCAGACCAAGCACCGGACTCATCTCCGTACCCTGCCTAGCTTCAGACCGGCTCGGCTTCGGCAGCCCATCTGGTCGACAGCCAGAGCTCGACCCTTGCTGGGGCTCCTCCCGGCCAGTCCCCTTGGGCTTCACCGCCACGGTTTTCTGCCTCCGCGGCTGGGGGGGGGGGGCACCTCCGGCTCCTTGCCCTTACCCTCGGCATCCACGCCGTGCTTCGCCACCGCCTCACTCATCTTCTTCTGAGCGGCTTGTTCCACTTGGGGGTGCACTGCAAAACAAACTGTTAGTGCCTCGGCATGCCTACACACTATCACTTCAACACTACTGCTTACCAGGTGGCGAGATGAGACCCACGGCAAGCAGGTTCGACGGCAACTTCAGGACGCACCGGCTGCGTTCCAGGTCGGACAGCTTCTCCCGCACCAGGTTGCACGCCTCCCAATCCTCTGCTGTCACTGTTGCCTTGGACGGACCTGCAAACACAACAAACACCATCAGTCCCCGCCTCGGTAGACACAATTTCCGCCTTATGACCACTAGCCAAACGGTAGACCAACAACCTCCAGACTGGAAGTAGCTGGGAATCCTCGAGCGGACCCCACTGACGTCCCCCTCCCACGGCCCCGATACCCAGCAGAACCGATGCCTCCAGCTCTTCTGCGACGTCGGCACATCCGTGATGAAGGCACCCCGGGCCGTCTTCTGCAGGCACTCCATCTGGTACCACCCCGACCCGTAGGTCTGCCTCTTGAAGCGGTACAGGGCCCACAATTGCCCCCAGGTTGGCTCCGGCAGTCCCGCCAGTCGGAACGCCGTGTACAGGCTGATCAGGATGATCCAGCCGTTGGCGTTCGCTGCCCCAGGGCCAGGTTTGCCCTCGCCATCATATCCTGGAGCCACGGGTGCAGAGGCAGCCTCACTCCGTGTTCAAAGCAATCGACATAAAATAGTGTCGACCCTTCCGGAGGACTGCTCGGCTTCTTGCTGTGCGGGGGTACCGTCATCTTAATCTCCGCCGGCACGTTGTACAGCTCCAGGAACCGGTCCAGGTCGGACTGCCGAATGGTGTTCATCTCGTAGTCCACGGCATACTCCACCTTCACCACGCCGTCGGCATCTAGTTCCATCGGCGAGCTAGTCTCCGTCCCGCTACCCTCAGCCTCGGAATCGACGGTGGCGACGGGGGGAGTACGGGGAGACGTCCTCCTCTCACTTGGCTGATCGGCACCCGATGTGCTGCACCCGCCCTGCTGCCTCACCTCCTTCCGCGGCAACCTGAGAGCCTCATCCAGGCTGTCACCACTGCTGGACGACGAAGTGCTGCTAGTGGACCCACTAGTAGACGTTGACCCACTGCGCCCGCTCGGCACGTCGGTTGCCGAACTACACGGTGTTTCCCCGCCAAAAGCTTGAGGGGACCTAACCCCAGATCCACTGTTTGACTCTGACTCTGACATCTACAAATTACCAAAAGAAAAGAAGCTACAACTAAGCACCTACGCTACGGAACACATGCTGAGCAGAGATGCCGAACGGCAGGAATTATACCTTTCAAAGTTTTGCTCGGTCGAATTGGTTCCACGTGCGTCTTCTTCTTGCTCGGCAGTCTCCAATTCAGTCGGCACTTGCAATTACTCCACAAGATGCTCTGAGTAAAAAGTGAAAAAGTCAGAAAGCTTTCGCCCCTTTTATAGGCCCCTGGCCCGCCTCGAGATGCGCGCTTTCGATCTGACGGTCGCCAGGCCGATACGGCCACCTTTCGGCTACGAATATCTTGTACTGTATACCCATCGGTATCGTACATTCTCAACTACATACGTACATACGTACATCGCTAACCGGTATGCATCCATACCGCCTGCCGACCGGAGCCTCTCGGCATCTTTCCCGACGGCACGCTTCCTCTCTTCGTCGGCAAACACACTACTACCGACGTCTCCCCGCCATTCCCCACGGCCGCCTCTCCACGATCTTTCGGTCTTTACGGTGGGCCGCTTCCGGAACTCGGCAACGGGGCCTCTTTGCAAATCGGACATACGGTGCACTTCCTCGCTCCATGACTTGGGGGGCTACTAGGGATACAGGGCGCACCGCCCTGGTCGGTCGACAGGTACCAGCCGTCATATCAAGTCCTCGACCGAGGAACCCCACCTCAGTCAAAGACTTAGGGGACTTATGTTGATACCATATCGACCGACCACCCTAGCACAGGTCCCACCAGGACAGGAAGGCCGCCGACCGATCGCCTGATCGGCACCCTCACGGCCTACGGACCACCGATCGACACCATACTGCAGACCCGCCATTCGGCACCTGACAGTGAACAGACGACAGCTGGCTGCGACAGTCACCTAACCAACTCTGCCACACCAACTCCCTGACGGAGGCAGGTTGGGACTCCAGCTGGCGCCTCCTCCGGATGTCCAGGGCTTGTCAGACGGCTCCCAGCCACAAAGTACCACCTGCTCCCGTAACAGTAGCCCACCTACCACAGTTATGGCTACTATAAATACCCCGAAACCCTTCACAAAGGTAAGACACTGAGAACCGACCCAGAGCACTGTGTTTACTTGCCCCTCGGCATTCAGATACTAACTTTGGCATCAGAGCCTCTTTGGCCGACACCACACCGGTGTCTAGTTTTGCAGGACCCCTGCCGAATCACAACGCCCCCGGCGGGCCCGAGACACCACACGGCTGGTCCTAGAACCCCCAGCGGGTCTCATCGAGTTGGTCATTTCAGGATCAAACAAAGTCGATCCTACGACATCGCAAAACACGATCCCAACTAACTATCTCACGATCAAAACGCTAACGTACTGCTACGTTCATCCTTCCATAGGGTTCCACACTGTCAACAACGACAGAACTATGGCAACCCCGGTATCAAGTGCCGAACCAAGACATTCCACGATTCAAACCTACTAACTATCGTATCGGCATCCCAACTGTCAGGTTGATAACGAACTGTAGCCCATTGAGATATCACATCCTCGACCTGCGTACTACTCCAAGAGCAAACTTGCTCATCCTACGAGCAATCATATGCTCTGATACCACACTGACAGGACCTATCCCAATCCCCCCGGGATTAACGCGGGATGACCCTGCTCCCGTCTGACACGAAGTGTCAGACAAGGGATATTTTCGCTCCTTTGCCCTCCCGGGCTATCAGAGTACGCCAGGATCTGGAAGAGGTATGTGATATCTCGGTCACTGCTACAGTCCACATCCGCTGTCAACCTGAAGGGCAGTCAAAACATTAAAAGCTGTGAGTGGACAAAACAAGAGTATATAAAAATATTTTAACAAAAGACATTTGTACCCTTCACTAAAAAGTATGCATGCATTCGAAAACCGTTTAACCAAAGAAACCATATGTGGGACTAAGCCCAAAACCATAATGAAATAGACCATACGGGCCACTGCCCCAAATCCATAAGAAACCAATACGGGACTCAGCCCAAAACCATAACCATACTGAAACCAAATATACGAGCCACTGCTCAAATCCAGTGCACACCTGTGCACACCACATATCACATATCATATATCATATATAAGTCACACAACCAATCCTGTCACGGTTTCCAAAGCTACGCGCGTACTACCCGGGTCTCAATCCGAGTCTTCTCAAAGTCAAGGTCAATGTCCGCAGACCACTGACCCTTCCCGAGATTATAGTAACCATAGCCTTCCTGAGAGTAAGGAACCCAACTAGGGGGTGACTCCACTCAGTCGGTGCTCCGTGACTACTCTGGGGTCCACCCAAGCCAACGACCCTCCCCGGATGAGATAATAGAAGTAAAGGAAGGTATATGAACATATATATACATAACATAAATATCCATGCCCGGTTCCCCTGAACCGTCATGATCCATAATATCCATTCCATTCATATATATATATATATATATATATAACATCCTCCATGCCCGGTTCCCATAAACCGTCATGTACCATAATAACCTTTCCAGGGATCATGCCAGTTCCCATAAACCGCCATGAACTTAGAAATCCATCTAGGGCCCCTGACCCAAAATCATCAATATAAAACAACTAGGTCTCGTGCCCGAACATATGACATCAGCTGGGCACCGTGCCTGATATCTAAGGGTCAGTCAAGACTCCGATCGTAGTTATGTGTGCTACCATCCATCCAGGATCGCCCTCAATCCTGGTATGTCACCGTGAACGAATCAACCGACGCGACCACCACAAGATCATGGTGCACTCATCACCGATCGCTATCCTGAACCATCAGCACTCCGAAGTCGAACCTCCCTAGGTTGCCCGACCACAAATTGTGCATCGAGACCTCTCCAAAAGGAACACATCCCAATCCGGAGGCGAGCGTCGTATCGTCGATCGTCGTGCACATAGTACCCGTCGCGACCACGATTCAGACCCGTAGGTCATCCATAGCGTCATATGCCCGAGACCAAACCAAAAGGGTCTCATACCCGAGTTTATCCTTTTAGAAATCCGAAAACCTTTTCATTTAAACCATTAAAGAAATACCGACCCGTATAAGCACCTTATAAGGCCGAAACCTCGAAATATGTGCTTATACGTAACCACAACCAAATGCACTCATGGAATCACAAAAAAGTATTTAAAACATATAATAAACATTTATGCATGCACCAATTTAGAAAACCAAGGTCTACTCACAGACCGTCCGAGCTGCCGCCTCGATTTGCATGCCATACGGCTCTCCCGAGCCAATCACCTTCACCGGGACTCCCAAACCTGTCCAAATCGTAATAGAAGGTTAAAAACTACTTAATTAACCTCCCACTAAAGCCCCGTAATTTTCTGGAATTTTTAGCTATTTTAAAACTCGAACCAAAACCTTCTGATGCCCCGAACATTATCGAAACGGTGTCCGATCGACACGAAACCAGTCCCAAAATGTTCGTTACATCGAATAGAAGATTTTGTATGTTGAAGACACCCCCAGATTCCCCACCATGCGCCATCCAAAGGGCCCTGCCCGTGGGCTCACTTGCGCACTGTAGCGGCGTCTTCTTCCTTCGACCAGGCTGGTCCGAACCGGTCGGCCCGGTTTTTCCTGCAAATCTGGTCCACCTGGACCGGCGTGACCGGTCCAAGACCATACAATCTTCATTTTTCGTCCGTTTGGTCCCTAATCAATCCATAAATTCCTATTTTAATCTTAGGAGTCCAACCCAATTAACTTAAGCCCTAAAACCCCCCTAAACCGAACCGGTCCAATACTCCCCTCACGGTTCAATTATCCAAACTCCTCCCCAGGGGTCCCTCAACGTTCAAACCTTCACAAAACCTTCCTAATGACCTCATAACAACCTAGTTAATTCATTAAAACCATCAAAAACGACCCATAACATCAAAAATGGAAAATGGATCGAAAATGGGCTAACCGATTACCTCGATCAGTTTTTCTCCTCCTTGCCGCCGTCCACGGCGGTTCTGGCCGCCCAGCAGCCATCCTCAGTCTCTCAATCACTCTCTGGGTCTCACAGGTAATCATATGGGGTTGGGTTGGATTGGTTTGGGTTGCACAGAGAAGAAGGAATGAGATTGGGTATTTGGGTTTGTGTTTTGAAACGAAGAAATGGAATGGTCGATGCATGTATCAATTTCGGTGGCCTGTGGATGGGTGACAAGTGTCACTCATCCATTGGGCCTCCATAAAATATATGGGCCCCACTAAATTCCAAAACGCAACCGTTTCATAATTTGTGCAATAGTATCCTGAAACTTCCTTGAACCGTAACTTCGCCGTCGACCGTCCAAATTCGACGTGCCGCTTGTCTACGGATTCGTATCGTCCCGATCTACATAACGGTCCTCGGCCCTCGGCTATCGGACACCCCGGTCAAAAAGTCAACATTTGACCCCTTTTTAACCAAAATTACCAAAATGCCCCTAAACTTCTGAACGTCATAACTTCTTCCACAAACGTTGGAATTGAACGTGCCACCTGTCTATGAACTCGTGATGTCACGAACTACGACACGGTCATCGGTTAAAGTCCATTTGACTGCCAGAATGAAAAGTCAACATTTTACCCATGCCTAGGGGCAAAACGGTCATTTTGCATCGTTCGTTCGATTTCGCCCAACTAATCACGGATTACCCTCGCTAATCCTGATTAGTCACTAATCTAATCCTGGAATTCGGGACGGGTCGTTACAAAAAATCCCCTCCAGCTCCTCCACCTTTCTTTTCCCCGTGTGAGTATCCAAATAATCAGCCACTACCTCATTCAAATTGGCATCCAACGGGGCCAATAAGCAAGGGTGGTAATCCGGCAGTCCAATGACCCAATTATCAGCCCAGAACTTTACATAAGTGCCATTCATGACTTGTCATTTTGCCCCTCTCAAAATAACATCTCTACCATCCAGAATGCTAGACCAGGCCCACGAAAACCACGCTTAGTATGCAGGAAATCCCCATTTGGGAAGTACCTGCTTTTCATCACCGAAGCCCAGAAAGAGTTTGGTTCAAAAATTAACCTCCAACACTGCTTAGCCAATATGGCAATATTGAAGTCCTCCATGTTCCTGAATCCTAGCCCACCCAAAGCCTTTGGTAGGCCAAGCTCCTTCCAACTGACCTAGTGCAACTTATTCCGATCGTCGTTTTGTCCCCACTAAAATTTTGCTAACATAGCATCAATCTCATAACACAAAGCCTTCGGAAAGTGAAAAACCGACATTGGGTATGTAGGGATAGCATGAGCCATAGCTTTGATGAGTACCTTCTTGCCAGCTTGGGAGAGGAATCCCTGTTTCCAACCGTGGACTTTCATCATAATCTTTTCTTTGACAATGTTTAGTGCCTCTTTCTTTGATTTTCCCCATAGTGTGAGGAGACACAAATATAGTCCAGGGTCCTCCGTTAATTGAACTCCAAGGATATTGCAGAGCTCAAGTCGGACCTCAGCTGGAGTGTTGGGGTTGCAGTAAAAATTTGACTTGTGGTAGTTCACTAACTGGCCCGATGCATGACAATAAGTATCAATGTGCTTCCTTACAGTTCTACAGTTGCTAGCCGTTGCTTTCATGATTAATAAAGAATCATCTGCGAAGAATATGTGGGATAGAGCCAGCCCAACATCACTGAATCGAAACCTCTCTAGTAGTTCTCGGTCAACTGTATGGTTAATCTTTTTTTATAACACATCACAAACCAAAATGAAGAGGTAACGAGAGAGTGGTTCACCCTGCCTGAGCCCCCGAGAGGGCTTGAAAGAACTGCCCGGTTGGCCATTAATAAGAATAAGAAACTGAACGGAAGAAACATAATCCATCACCATCCTAATCCAATTTTCCGCAAACCCCATCTTTGAGAGCATCGCCCTCAAGAAATCCCACTTGATCTTATCATATGCCTTGTTCATATCAAGTTTCAGATCCATCTCTTACTTCATAGTGGCTTTCCGGATTTTAAGGGAATGGAAGGCCTTATGGGCAATGCAAATATTGTCTTGAATTTTCCTTCCAAAAATGAAGGCACTTTTCTGAGGAGAAATCAGCACCGGCATGTGCAGTTTTAACCCATTCGAGAAGACCTTTGAGATGATTTTGTAAGAAAAGTTGCATAGGGAAATGGGTCAAAATTGGGAAACCATCTCAGGATTTGGAACTTTTGGAATCAAGGCAATATTAGTGGAATTCAGGGCCTGAATTGGGAGATCCCCCCTGAAGAATTTCCTTACAGTATTCATCATCTCATCCTTGATGGTGTCCCAGAAATTCTGATAGAACACCCCCGAGAAGCCATCCGGTCCAGGTGCCTTAAGAGCCCCCATTTGGAAAGCAGCCAACTTGAGTTCCTCTTCCGTAACATCAGCCATAAGATCAAAATTCATGGTCGGGGATACCAAAGTGTCAACAAAGGAAAGGATTATACCCCAATTGTGGTGGCCAGAACTTTTAAAAATTCCCTGGAAGTAATCATCAACCACACGCTTGATATCACCGTCCGTCTCCACCCATCTCTCCTCATTAACCTTAAGCTTTGATACAGAGTCTTGTCTTCTCTGTTGGATGGTGGACTGATGGAAGAAACCCGCGTTGGCATCCCCGTTAGAGAGCCATTTGATGCGAGATCTCTAGTGGGAATACTTCTCTTCCTACCTCCATAGCCTCCCAAGCTCCTGCTTTAAGGTACCCATAACTGCCAAATTGTCCTCCCAGATGTGTTGAAAATGGTCCAATTCTTGCATTAGTTCGTCGATATGCCGTCTGTTATTTGGGAATCTACACTTACTCCAGTTTGTGAGAGCCACCTTACAAGAGGAAAGTCTACTTTTTCATCGCCACTCATCGACATACGATTGAATACCCCAGCCGTAGTTCACCACATTGCCACAATCAGGCTCGTCAATCCAAAAAGCCTCAAACTGAAAATTCTTCCTCCCCCATCGCTTCTTAGGCTCCAACTCAATGAGAATAGGTCAATGATCCGATCCAATTGCAGGAAGGTGGAAAACAACAGTGGACGGCCACCTCAATTGCCAATCAGCATTTACCAACCCACTCCATGTGAATTGTTGCTCATTATAGCCCATATCAATTAGCCCAACACTATCCATAAATTCATGAAGAAATCTTCTCCTATTAGCCCAGCTTGGCCGGCCCCCAGTTTTCTCACGAGCCCACAAAAATTCATCGAAAAATCCCTGCACAAATCCAGGGGATGGACATGGAGATTACATTACGAGATAACCATTCCCACATTTCCACTTTATCCTCCCTGTACGGGGTTCCATAAATCCAAAAAACATGAAATAAATTACCAGTACTCATATCACAAATTGTGGAATCAATCAGGTGCTTCGATGATAAATAAATGCAAGCATCGACATTCTCATTCCAGATAAGACCAAGACTAGGGATGGTCATAATTATCCATGGATATGGGTACCCATGGGTATTGTTGAAATGGGTAGAAATTAGATGGGTAAAAATTTACCCATCATTTAATGGGTAGGGTAAGGGTTTACCCATGGGCATTGAGGGTATTTAATACCCATTAAATTTAAAGTATATTCTTTATCCATTATTCAAATTATCTATGAATTTTTAACACTTTCTTCCCTTTACTAATTTTTTTTTCTTTATATTCTTACTATTATTTTATTTATTAGGTATTATTATTTAAAATTACTTTATTTCAATTAAATATCAGTTATTTCATCTTTCATCAAAAAAATTATACACAAAAATGTTACGAATTTATATTAACATCAATTTTTTTAAGAACTTAAATAATTCATTTTAAATGATTTAACAAAAATCAAAGTAAACTATAAATTTTTTAAGATTTCACAACCATGAAATAATTTAAAGGGAGTTTTATAAATTCTTAAAAATTGTTTATAATAAAATTTTTAATGAGTTTTTTTTTTTAAGTTTTGAATTCCATTTCGACATTTATTACTCATTCTTCATTTAATTGGAAAGTTTTCGGAGTCAAATTCTCAAATAACTCATTCACTAGTCTTGGTCAACTCGACAAATTTTGATAATTAGGGATAGAAGGGTAAATTCGTCATTTACTAATTCTCACTTTAAATTTTAAGACGGATTGTAACAAAAACTCTAATAGAAATTGAGAGGATTTGAAGAAAATGAAAAGCAAAAAAAAAAAAAACAAACGAAATTAAAAGAAAAAAATATTAGAAGTTAAAAATAAAAAGTTGAAGACAAATGAAAGTAAAAAAAAAATTAAAAGTAAAAGAAAAATGAAAAGTAAAAAGAAAAATGAAAAGTAAAAAGAAAAAAGAAAAGCAAAATAAATTGAAAGGTATAAAAAAAAATTAGAAGTTAAAACAAAATGAAACACAAGGAAAAAAAAATTGAAAGGAGAAAATAAATATAAAATATCATGGGTACCCATTACCCAATGGATAGGGTTTGGGTAAACCCTCAAAAATTGAGGATGAGTCTGAATGGGTATAAAACTCATTTGTACCCATGTAGGGTAAGGGTTTACCCACACCCTCAAAAAAAACCCATTTGACCATCCCTAACCGAGACCCCCAGCCGTGCCCACAAGGTGAACACAAAAACACTTATCAAACTTAGCTTGTTTACTGAAACGTAATAAGGATCGTGAGTTCATTTTTGTTTCCATTAAAAAGATAACCGAGGGCTTGTGCTTTCGAACCATTTGTCGAAAGCATTGTCCTGTCAGGTCAGCCCCAAGTCCCCGACAATTCCAGCTCAAGAGCTTCATTTTGTCCCGACAATTGACTCCGGCCAGCCACCTCCAGCGCTACCGCTACCATGGTTGTTGCTATCAAATGCACCACCTTCTGCTCCAACATTGTCTCGAATGAGAGAACCACCTACAACATCAATTGCAACATCCATAAGATTAAGGTCAGAGAGTAAATCATGCACCTTCCTTCGATTCTGCCTTGCATTCCAAGCTTTGATATTCTTTGCCTTCCTAGCATTCATTCCAGAAGATTGTTGCCTATTCGACACCCCTCCCAAATGAGCCTGCTTGGATTTTTTTCCCAGGTGTCACAGTGTTAATTTCCAGGTCAGCACCTCCCCTCTTCAGCCCCATCGAACTAAAAGTCTCCCCCAAAGCATCTTGGTCTTTGGTAATCTGAGTAGGGCCATTCTTCTAACAAACGAAATTAGTATTAGGCTGCACAGTGTTAGCCCCCTCAGGAGGGTTCGCCCCAACCATTTCCGAAATTGGGTTTCCAACAGGTTCCCCAGACTTTGGGGGGGATCTTTGTTTGGTTCTTGTTTCCGCAGAGGATTAGCCCAGCTCTCTCATCGCAGCACTGGATTTATAGAACGCAGGGGTCCCTTTCTTCTTTATGGCATCTGGACATAGTTGGTGGCCATTAGTTTCCTCCAACTGCTTGAGGTACTTTCCATAACTGTGATTGATGTCAAAATAAAGTATTATGCCTTTCAATTTCATAGACTGTCTGATTGTGTGCCGTTTAGACCCCCCGTAGACCTGATGATCCAATGTACTCATTTTGTGTGGAGTAAATGCCTGGAGTAATTTCTTGCCATCACTTCTCGCAATGGATGCAAGTGTGTACACGGCACGGGTTCCTTGAGTGGAGGATTCCAGTGTGCAGGTACTAGTAGGAATATCATTAAGTCGAGGTTGGGATCGATCAAACTCAACAGTAATGCCGCCGCAAGCTTGCTGCAGTATAGCCAGGGTATGGATGTGTAAGTACACTTCTTGTTGGCTCTCATTAATTCTGGGGCTTGTAGACTGGTTTTCCTGATCTTCACGAATTAATGCCATGGCAAACATAGAGTTGGAAGCATACAGCGATGCTGAAGCTCTCATTGTAGAGAGAAAAAGGACAGTTTTCAGAATTCCAAACCGATTAGTTTGGTTTAATGACTAGTTTCAGAATTCCTCTATAAGAACACTTGGCTTCGGAAAAAAAGAAGGCCAGCCATGAAAAATCTAATTTTAGGTTTTCCCCTGGGTGGTTGTTTTGAATTTCCTTTAACATTTCAGATTTTGTGTTTTGTTTTCCCTTTACATTTCAAATCCCCTACTTGTAGGTTTTAGTGTCAGGCAGCTATTTTAGATAGATGGTTTTTTTACTAAAGACATCGGTAAACTGAATTTTAACAACTGATGTTAAATGTAAAAAAGGAAAAAAATTTACATAGACTTCGGTTTATATAATCATGCGAAATGGACATAAAGGCATCGGTCTATGCATTGAAGTAGTTTTACCTTTTACACTTTAATAAATATGAAATTAAGATTAATTTTTATTTGATGTCTTTGTAGGGTAGTCTATTCGCATATATGCCGTAGTGAATAATGATAATAAAGATGCAAACAACTATATTAAAAATATGATTTTCAAAGATGTGATTCAAAATTTATAAACATCTTTCGTACTTAAATCCCACATATTTCATAAATGCACATGCTTTGTTAAATTATGTTAAAATAGTCTAATAATTCCTCCATCATATGGAATAGTCTTTATACAAAGTTTTTGACACATAAACCTTGCTTCTACCATTGATACAAGTGTTTAAAGATGTGGAGATACAAGATTTTGTGTAATACACGAATTCGTAGCTAGCACTCCTTCCATCCTTCTCCTTCTCCTTTCTAATTTGGTTAGAAGATAAGCCATATGTGCTTCGACTTTAGGTTTGCTTGACTAACGTGTCAAATTTCTTTTCTTGTCTTTATTTATTCTTGGACTCTGTTCTTTTTTGGTATTGATATTGATTGATGATGGAAAGTGAACCTAATTTGAGAATAAGTAATCAATTGTATATGATACGAGAAACATAGCTTATATCATTTTCATTTTGTTATGCGTGTTTCATTCCTAAAGATTTTCGTTATTGTTACCAGAAAAATCATTTTGGAAGATAGCCAAATGTCAAATTCATAAACTATGAAGGTAATTTCAGTTCGTAGATAAAATGAAAATTTCCTACATACTATTAGTTATATGAAGATTAACTGTACGTTGCATAAAATCTTATCCATTAGTCTAACTATCAAAGCAACAGGAAATTAGATCTTTTCTGTTTTGTTGTATAAGTTGCCTTCCTCTTTTTTGTTTTTTTTGTTTGTTTTTTTTTTTTTGCTACTTTTCAGTGAAAAAAAACTCCACAGAAGATGAAGGAGATGGAGAAAGAGCAATAGAAAATTGAAAGCAAAGTCAGCAAACACATGCTTTCGTCCGGTTAATGCTAAAATGAGATATTTTTTGAACAAAACATCAATTATTATTATTATTTTTTAATCTGAAAAGTCCATGCATTAAGAAGGCAAAGGCCACTTGTAACGACCCGTCCCGGGAATTACGGGGCTTTAGTATAAGCTTAATGAAGTAGTTAGTGACCTCTTTATGAGATTTAGACAGGTTCGGGAAAGCCGGTGATAGTGGATTGGCCGGGAACGGCGTAGGTGCACGCGTATCGAGACAGCGACAGAATGGTTTGTGAGTGGATTTTGCTTTCTAACTTATGATGCATGGATATATGTTTTTATATGTTTTCTATATGTGACTCTATGATTTGATTTATGATCTTGATGGTTTACGATTTTGCACGGTTTTCGAGATATTTACGTAATTACACGTTTTACGAGATTTCGATTGATCTTGTGATTTGATCCTGGTTTTAATGGTTTGATTTCGGGAATTGAAATATGATTTGATTTCAAGGATTTACAATGGATTTCGGAAAAGTGATTTCGGGCTTGGAGCCTTGTTCATGAGATTACGGTTTTGAAACTGGATTTCAGAAATGATATTTCGGATTTGGTTTTGAGATTGGGAAAGGAAATCTGGATTTGGGTTCGGGACGATGGTTCCGGATGCTAGCTTACGGAATCATTGTTGCGAATTCGGATAAGGATTTTCTATGGTTTTCGCTATTGATTGAAAATGGTTTTAGGTTTAAAGACCCGGAAAAAGAAAAGAACAAACGCTGGATCTGGTTTTAAGTTTAAAGACTCGGTTGATTGACGGGGGGGGGGGGGGGGGGGGGGGGGCTCTGGATTGATATGTTTTGAGTTTAAAGACTCGGTATATGTTTTGAGTTTAAAAACTCGGTGATTGTGATACCCCCCGAGGCCTGTGATTGTGTTTTAAGTTTAAAGACTCGTTCATATCCCGGGAAGGCCTGATTATTGCGCATGGTTTTGAGTTTAAAGACTCGGGCGCACTTGAGATCCAGCAAACTCGCATGATTGATGTTTTTCACTAGTTTCCGATGTTTTGGGTAGTGGCCCGGATGATATGGTTTTGATGAGTTTTGGGACGGAGCTCCCGTACTTTGAGATCGATTTGTGATTTAAGGTTGAGGCCTGGATTTGAATGACGAATTTGATTCGGGTTTTCGATAATGGTTTTTGTTAATGGTTTTTTATGTGAACTGGTTTCATAACATGAACTGATATGCGTGCATTGGTTTTTACGTGGAGGGTAAAAATGTAATTTCTTCTGAACTGTTTTCTAAATTATTATTTATTTTTGTCCACTCACAGTCTTTTGTGTTTTCGATACCCTCCAGGTTGTTGCGAGGCGGGCTGTTGGTCAAGAGAGACGGAGACATCACACATGCGAACCACAGTAGAGTCTGCGCACTCTGAGAAGTCCGGATGTTTGGAACGGTGTGTTGGAAAATCCCTAGTCCGACTTACGTGTCACAAGGAGGTTAGACGTCGGTTTAGTTTTCGTGGCATGCGTAAGTTAGACGGGACCAGGATATAGCCCTTAATCCAGGGGGATTCGGGGTGGGTCCTGACACCACTAGGAAAGCATGAGAAAACATCAACACTTATATGAGGAGCCTACTAGAGTAAAGATATGTGACAAACAGTAGTGTCCACTCCAATCATCCCAATTTAGCTTGGAAATTAATTAGGAGGGCATGGAAGCCCGACATTATTTAATACAAACACTAAAACGATGTAGGTGGGTCCTCTCAGACTTCCCTGCACATACTCCGCCGCGCTTGTAGTGCTAAGGCATCAACGACCTTATTTGCAGATCGAGGTATCAAAGAGAAGGATATCAACTCAAAACACTTGTATAAATCTCGGATCCTTGAAAGAATGTGGTAAATCTCTCACTTCCCTTGCCCAATGTTACCTCTTAAACAATTTATCAGAACCTGACAGTCAGACTCAACAACAATCCTTCGGTAATTTTTTCCCACAGAAAGAAGGCAACAATCTAGGATAGCCCACACCTCAACTTCAAAGGCTCATTGAGAAGACCTAAAGGAACACCCTACGACACGCAAATTTCCGTTATGATCCCTAATAATTGTTCCAACCCCAGTTGACTTGTCCTCCCTTCTCCAAGCTGAATCACAATTTAGCTTCAGAGTTCGGCGAGCAGGAGGAGACTAGTTTGAATTCAATTGGGGGGTGTCTACCACCGGCATGAGAGTTTGGTGGGGAGGTGAAATAGCATTCCAGAAAGCACCAACTTGATTACGAATCAAACCAATCATAGTATAAGGATTAAGAGGAGTACCTTCAAAAATGAACTTGCATATACTTTTCCAAATAATCCAGCATGTGAATGCAATGTAGGAGGCTACCTAGTCGTAATTGGCGCCAAAGCAAGTCATGGAGGTAAGGACCTTATTCAACCATGAATCAAAGGATGTGATACGTTGAATGTCGATTTTCTAATTTAATGCACCTCCAAACCACACAATTTGGGTACCATGACACTCAAGGAGGGAATGCTCCATAGTTTCAGGATACTTCTCACATAAGGGACAAAGGGGGGAGCCTTCAGGTGGTGACGGAATAGGCATTCCCATGTAGGAATGCATCGTTTGGTCACTTACCAAAGAAAACTTCTCACTCTAGGAGTAGTCTTAATCTTCCATATTTGTTTCCAAACTCCAGAGGGGAAGTTAACAGAAGCAGAGGTATGAGACGAAAAAGGGTGATTGTGGGAAGGATGAGGCCCCTTCATCCAATTGTAACCAGACTTGACACTATAATCACGACAAGAGTTATGGGGCCATATCAGCCGATCATCCTCCTCCTGGAAACCAATAGGGATACTCTTTATTAGTGCCTCCTCAACACCTGAAATCTGGTTTGAGATGTCATCAAGCTTCCATTCTATTTGATCACAATCAATTACCTCATATACATAGAGATTCAGGTTGATAGTGGCATTGGCGTTATGGGTAATCCTCCCGTCACTCACACCAGGAATCCAGCGATCCTGCAAGACATGGATACGCTCACCACTTGCCACCTGCCATCTAGCGCCAACATGGATAACCTTTCTACCTTCAAGGATGCTAGTCCAAGCCCATGATGCCCTGCTGCCTCTTTTAGCATCCCATAAATTCCCCTAAGGAAAGTATCGGCTCTTCAAAATTTGGGCCCAGAAAGAGTTTGGATTCTGGAGTAATCTCCAGCATTGTTTGGCCAAAAGAAATCTTTCAAGTTCCGAAAACCTATACCACCATAAATTTTTGGGACACCAAGCTCCGCCCAGCTGATCCAATGGATCTTATTGCCTGAATTAGATTGCCCCCACCAGAAGTTTGCTAGGTTCGCATCAATAGCCTTGCAGGTGGCCTTTGGGAATTTAAACACTGCCATTGGATAGGTGGGGAATTTAAACACCGCCATTGCAGGTGATCAATTATTTTTTGTAAGTAAATAATAAACTACTATCTTATGTAAATATCTTTATTTTGTATTTCTAACATCTTAAATTCATACGTACGCACATAAATATCAAATTCATAATCAACTAAATTACGCCGAGGCAACGCGGGCCTTCCCACCGGTGATTCTTGTACTTACTCCATATTGATACAGAAATCGTCCGGTTTTGTGAAGTTCATTCTCGATCCCTACACATAAGAACGAAAATCAAACGAGTTTA
Organism: Prinsepia uniflora; assembly: GCA_032719365.1. Lineage (NCBI taxonomy): Eukaryota > Viridiplantae > Streptophyta > Magnoliopsida > Rosales > Rosaceae > Prinsepia > Prinsepia uniflora. The sequence goes on along the minus strand of CM064867.1, from coordinate 7,904,486 downwards.
AGGTTGAATCTCGGGGGGTGGTTCAACCGAAAACGCTCTGATGCTTAAGTCAATTTTCTATGAGAGAATAATCTGACAGAGTGTTTGCAGGAGTTTTTTTATTACCTCTAGAAGTGAGATGAGATCTTCTATTTATAGTGAAGCTGTCACGACCCTGTCCATCTAACACAATATTGTCCGCTTTGGGCCTAGCCCTCACGGTTTTGTTTTCGGGAGCTCACGTGCAACTTCCCAATAGATCACCCATCATGGGATTGCACCACCTCAACTCACTTAACTTTGGGGTTCCAATCCCCCCCAAAGCCACTGAGCTCCCAAAATGTAAGACCCGTGTCCTGGAGGGAACGGTGAACAATCCCACATTCCTGCGAGGGGGGAATGGTCTGGGAAGGGAATGGTGGTGTGCCTTAAAGGTGTAGGCACACACCTATCTAGCATGAGGCCTTTTGGGAGCTCAGTGGCTTTGGGGGGGATTGGAACCCCAAAGTTAAGCGAGTTGAGGCTGGTGCAATTCCAGATGGGTGGCCCCCTAGGAAGTTGCACCGTGAGCTCCCGAAAACAAAACCGTGAGGGCGAGGCCCAAAGCGGACAATATCGTGCTAGATGAATCGGGACCTAACAGAAGAGGGTCGGGTCCTGACAATTTGGTATCAGAGCCAGACCCCGACCGGGAAGTGTGCCAGCGAGGACGCTGGGCCCTAAGGGGGGTGGATTGTAAGACCCGTGTCCTGGAGGGAACGGTGAACAATCCCACATTCCTGCGAGGGGGGAATGGTCTGGGAAGGGAATGGTGGTGTGCCTTAAAGGTGTAGGCACACACCTATCTAGCATGAGGCCTTTTGGGAGCTCAGTGGCTTTGGGGGGGATTGGAACCCCAAAGTTAAGCGAGTTGAGGCTGGTGCAATTCCAGATGGGTGACCCCCTGGGAAGTTGCATCGTGAGCTCCCGAAAACAAAACCGTGAGGGCGAGGCCCAAAGCGGACAATATCGTGCTAGATGAATCGGGACCTGACAGAAGAGGGTCGGGTCCTGACACAAAAGGCCTTGTGTTAGATAGATACGTGTCCACACATATAAGGTACTTCACATTTCCCTCCCCGAGCGATGTGGGATCGTTCACCGATCTTACCTTTCCAAGCTCACGGGTCTTGCTCACCGATCTTGCTTCTCAAGCTCACGAGTCTTGCTCACCGATCAGACTTGACATTTGTGGATTTGGTTTTATGATATGAGTTTAGCGTATTTGGTATACTGTTTTATGTTGTGGTTTTCTGTTACTTCGTTAGGCATGCATACTTTATTTTAAAACGGAGGGAAAAATCTTGTTGTTTTCTTTAAGCGGTTTTGTTATTAAATCGTGTTTTAAAAACTTTTGTTTCTTTAGTCCACTCACATTTTTCTGATTTTAATTTACCCTCCAGGTCGTGGTGATAGCGCTAGGGTGAACGTTGAGGCAGGGACCGAGACATAGAGTTTATGACGTTCTTCCGTTGCAAGATTAACATAGTAGGACTTTTGTGCCTGTTTTGTATAACGCTATGCTCTGTACTACAGTTGTATTATATTTACTCCCTTGTCTGATAGTTATGCGTATGGTTATTTTGAGGTTCTTTTGGTACTTTAAGTGTGATTGTCAGACGGGAGCAAGGTTCGTCCCGGGTATCGAGGTGATATTTGGGACGGGTCCTGACAGAAGTCTTGAGAGTCACCGAAACGTCTGATTGGTTGAAGGAGAAAGTATTAAATAAGTGATTGTACCGAGTGTAATCACTTATTAATTAATTAATAAATAATTCGCTGGGAAATTATTTATTATCGACTTTGATTCAATTAATTAATATATTTAGTTGGTAAATATATTGAATTAATGCGGGAATCGTAACATGTCAATATTAATTTTACCAAAAGTAATATTGGCATTATGGGAATTGTTGACCGCGTAGTGACTCCAAAATATTCTGATAATTTATAGTTACACACTCCAATAGTAAAGTGATAATTTGGATGGTTCTTGTCCCGTATGTAAAAGATTGAAAATTAGTATTTTCTAATGTGTATAATCACTCTCCAATAGATATATAATTTTCTGGGTTTTCAATAGAAGGTTGCATGTGATCGATGTGACTTGTGGGCTACTTTCTTTATAGAAATAACAGTCAAACAAAGTGTGTTTTAATTATTTGGATGGTTCATGTCCCTTATCGTAAAAGATCGAAAATTAGTATTTTCTTATGTGTATAATCTCTCTCCAATAGATATATAATTTTCTGGGTTTTCAATAGAAGTTTGCATGTGATGTGACTTGTGAGCTACTTTCTTTATAGAAATAACAGTCAAACATAGTGTGTTTTAATTTATTAATTAATTCTTTAATATGGTTTTTTTATAATTATAATCAAATAAGTTTTAGGCTAAATTTATTTAAAAAGAAATCAAACACCAAAATGTTACAAAAGCCAACTATTTCGTCAATTCCCTCTTCTTCGTTGCATCATCTCTTCCGTGCTTATTTGTTCCAATGGCAGACCAGCCAGCCTCAGTCAAAATAGTTGAGGTTTGCAACGTAGCTCCGCTACCGCCACAGACACCGCAACCAGGCTCATCTGGTGTTGAGTTCTCTCTTCCTCTAACTTTCTTAGACCTCCTATGGCTCCGGTTTCCGCGCTTCCACCGCCTATTCTTCTATCAAATCCCTTTTTCATCATCTTCCTCCGCCGGAGACGCCACCGACGCAAAACTCTTCTTCCATTCAACAATAATTCCCACGCTCAAATCCTCCCTCTCCGCCGCCCTCCAACACTTTCTCCCTCTAGCCGGAAACATCACCTGGCCCCATTACTCCCCCAACCCCACCCTCAACTACGTCCAAGGCGACGGCGTTTCATTCACCGTAGCCGAATCCACCGCCGACTTCCGCCGCCTAATTTCTAGCAACACCTTTCACGACATCGAAGTCAATGAATACCACCCTCTTGTCCCCCAACTTGAAACATCTTCCGAAAAAGCTGCCGTCCTGTCGTTTCAAATCACCCTCTTTCCCAACACCGGCGGCTTCGCCGTCGGAACCACCATGCACCACGCCGCTCTCGACGGCAAAGCCTTCTTCTTGTTTCTCAAAACATGGACCCGCGTATGCAAACACCAACTTGACCATGGTCAATCTGAGTTTTTGTGGCCCGATGAGTTGAAGCCGGTTTTGGACAAAACCCTGCTCCAAGACCCGACCGGGTTCGACCTCAAATCAATCTACCTGAACCAGCTCCTAAATATGGACCGTCAACCCAACAACAACAGAAGTTTGATGATTGCTCCTCAGTATAAATCTCCAGCTGATTTTTTTTCTTACTTTAGAAAACCTCTGGTCTTACCGGATTCAATTCAAGCCAGCTTCGAATTCACAACAGCGAAAGTCGGACAATTGAAGCAATCAGTGATAAAAAAACATCATGAATCGGTCCAATTTCAAAATTTATCAACATTTTGTGTAACGTGTGCGTACACATGGGTTTGCTTAGTGAAAGCAGAGCAAGAAATAAATTGTGACAAAACAGTTATGGCTGTTAGTGTCGACTCACGATCGCGATTCGAGCCGGCTTTGCCGGGAAACTATTTCGGAAACTGCACGACACGACGTCTAGCATTTGTAGAAAGGAAAGATCTTTTGGGAGAAGGTGGGTTGCTTGTGGCGGTTAAGGCCATAACCGAAGCGATTAAGGGTTTGGATAATAAGGTCTTATTGGAAGGGGCAGAGAATTTTATTTCAATTTTATACCCTAGTGATCGGAAAGCTGGTGGTGATGGTGATAATGTTAGAGTGTTTTCGACGGCTGGATCGCATCGGTTTAAGATGTATGAGACGGATTTTGGATGGGGGAGACCGAAAAGTACAGAGGGGGTTACGCTGGGTAGAGGCGGAGCAATCAATTTTTCCGATGGGAGGAATGGCCGCGGAGCTGTTGAGATTGGCTTGGTTTTGAGGAAACAGCACATGCAGGGTTTTGCCGCTTTGTTTGCTCAAGGTCTTCAAAACCTTTGAATGGTGACAATTGTATGCTCTGTTTTTTCTTGTTCAATACGGCATCCATTCCACTTGTCTTTCATATTTAAATAAATTAATAATTAGTACCTCATTTCAATTATGTTGTTTAACATAATTAGTTTTTCATATAAAAAAAAGCATTATTTAGTTTTTTATTATAACTATAATGTATTTGTAAAAAAAACTTAATTTTAATATTTACGTTGTGAGACTAAATCAATTTAGTATATTACGTATTATTACAATTTTACAATATATATCTCATTTGCTTTCATTGCGTATGATTTTTTTTTTTAACCACGAAAATGCATTTTATCATGAAGGAAACGAAAAGGCAATTTGCCAACCGACATGGAAACAAAGAAGGAACATAAGTAGCAACACCAAAACAAACAGGAAACATAAACTAGGCAATAATCGAAGAAAAGCAATGAAGCTTACTAACCACACAGACACTAAAGGTTTGAAAGCCATCGCACTAAGTGGAGAAAAAACATCCTAGTCTGACGGAGGACAAGGAAGCCCATCGCTTGTTAACACAAAGACCAAGGTAGATAGTGATCTGTCAATCCAAACCTAATCGCACATCTCCCCCTTCATAAATGCCACAACATTTGCAGTTTTGTTTGCTGACCCTAGAATCCATCCCCAACCAGATCGAGTTAAGGAACATGTGAGACATTAGCTTGATATGGGACAAAAGCAGGAATAATTCCCATTTTCTTCCCTCAATTCTCTCATTCAATGCCCTAAAAAATCCTTGAGAATCATATTCAAAGTACACTCTTTCGAATCTCTTCTCAATTGCAAACAAACAAGCTTCTTTAGCAACCCAAACTTCAACCTTAAGTGACAGGACCCATCTCAATCCCCCTGTATTATCGTGGGATGTAACTTACTCCCGTCTGACACCACGTGTCGTGACACGACCCATCCCAATCCCCCGGGATTAACACGGGATGCGTCATGTTCCCGTCTGACACGAAGTGTCAGACAAGAGAATAAATTAAAACCATTAGCCCGTCCGGATTCCAGAGCACGCCAGGATCCGGTAGAGGAGTGTGATGTTTCGGTCTCTGCTACAGTCCGCATCCGTAATCAACCTGAAGGGCATTAAAAACTATTTAAAAGCTGTTAGTGGACAAACAAATAATTTATAAAATCATTTTCACGGAAAGAAGATTTATTTATGCCCTTCACTAAAAAGCATGCATGCATAGAAAAACCATTTATCAAACCACATATGTTTAAACAACCATTTATAGGGTCTCAGCCCCAAGTTCCGTAAATTCAAGTCATATGGGTCCCTTCCCGAAACCATTTATACAAATCCATAACATAGTAAACATATGTGGCTCAAATCCCAAGAAATCCAAGAAATCATGTTTATCATATATCATATAATCAATCTAGTCACGGAATCTAAAGCTACGCGCGTGCTACCTGGGGTCTCAAATCCCAAGTCTCCCTAGGGTCCACCTAGGTCAATGTCCGCAGATCAATGTCCCTCCTTGGGGGTTATAATCCATAATAGCCTTCCTGAGAGTAAGGTACCCAACGAGGGCGACTCCACTCAGTTAGTGCTTCGTGACTACTCCGGGGTCCACCCAGGCCAACGACCCTCCTCGGAGGAGACAATCCATAAATATATAAGGATGGTATAAGAAAAACCATTTTGAAATCATTCTCAAAACCTTTCAAAGGTCCATGCCCGGTCCCCATAAACCGCCATGAACCAGAAATCCATTTATGGGTCCCCGGCCCGAAATCACAATCATAAACCATAACTAGGCCCCAAGCACGAATTCATAAACCAACTGGGCCTCACACACGATTTTGTAAACTAACTGGGCCTCCGGCCCTATTCGTAAACCGACAGGGCCTCGTGCTCGATTTCGTAAACCAACTGGGCTTCGAACCCGATTCGTAAATCAACTGAGCCTCGAGCTTGATATGTAAACCAACTGGGCCTCCGAACCGATTCCTTGTTAAATCAAATGGACTTCAAGTCCGAGAGTTCGTAAATCAAATGGGTCTCGTGCCCGATTCCATATTTTCAAATCCGAAATCAGTTCACGAACCAATTGGGCCTTTGGCCCGACAACGTAACTAAATGGACTTCGAGTCCGAGGGTTTCCAAACCAAATGGGTCTCATGCCTGAGTTTACCTTTTCAAATCCAAAACCATTTCATTAAATCATTTCCAAAACCATAAGAACGTATCGTCAGTGCAAAACAGTAAACCTCGATTTACGTGCAAACACGAATCGCCTCGAAATGCGTGAAATCATGTAAATCACTAACATCTAAATCATCATCATAGGATCACATCTATAAACCATATAAAACATTTATGCATGCATCACAGTTTAGAAATCAAGGTCCACTCACACACCGTCCTAAGCTGCCACCTCGATTTACGTGCCGTAAGCCTCTCCAGGCTAATCACTGTCACTAGGACTCCCAAACCTGTCTAAATTATACTAGAGGGTTAAAAACTACCTTATTAACCTCTCATTGAAGCACCATAATTTTCCCGAATTTTTAACTATTTTTAAACTCGATCCTAAACCTTCAGACGTCCTGAACTATATCGAGACGGTGTCCGGTCGATACGAAATCAGTCCCAAAATGTTCATTACATCGAATAGATTATTTCACATGTTGAAGTCATCCCCAAATTATGCTTCACGCGCCCCCACGCGCCGCCCAAAGGGACTACACGTGAAGCCCACACGCCTAGTGTTCATTACCCCTAACCTCCAGCTGACCAGGTTCGCTGGTTTTGGACCAGACCAGACCGGCCTAGACCGGCCTAGACCGGCGTGGCCAGTTCAGTGCTTTAACTCACTCATTTTCGATCCAATCTTGCCCCTTTCCATTCATATATGTTTCTAACAACATTCCCTATCGATCTATAACTTCATAACACGAGAAAAATCTCAAAAGCTTGCCTCCAAAGATCAAACAGTAAGCCTTGACTTCCTCCGCTGTTTACCGCCATTCCAACCACATATTTCCATCGAAATCGATCCCCATCAAGTGGCGCTGGTCCCTAGGCCTCAATAGAATCGAAAGGAACTCAAAACAACAATCAAAACTCAACTTTCAATTTTTGAAAACAAACAGGTTCGGGTTACTTAGGCTATCGCTGCCGTCCACAGCGGCCAGCCGTCTGTCCTTTGCCTCTCAGGTCACTCCCTCACTCACGGTCTCTCACCCGAGCACCAGGATGAATAATGGTGGTGAGGTGCAAAGTGTTATGTGTGTTTGTTTGTTTAGAGAGAAAAGAGGGGGGTGTTCGGGTTTGAGAATGAGAAATAGAGAGGATGATGGTTCATGATCAGACGAGAGAAGGAAAGATGGACGGTGGAGATGAGAGGGAAAGGTAGAGATGAACGGTTAGGATGAGAGGTGGGTGGAAAAATATATATTTTTTAATACAAGTGGACCAATCACATTGTAGATCCACATTTTAGGGTTGATGACCAATGGGATGAGTGAAACTTGTCACTCATCCATAGGTCCCACATAAATATCTGCCCAATCAGATATTAAATAATATTTTAATCGAATCCTGAGCCTTAAATCCCCGATTTCGCTCATGTGACCATAACTTTCTCGTCGAACGTCCGATTTTGACATGCTGCTTGTCTACGGACTCGTGACGTCCCAACCTACGTCACGGTCATCGGTCCTCGTACGTTTGACTCCCCGAGTCAAAAGTCAACATTTTACCCATGACTAGGGGGCAAAACAGTCATTTTTCACCGTCCGTCCGATTTCGCTTAACTAAGTGTCAGACAACCTCACTAATCGTTCATTAGTCAGTAATTTAATCCCGAAATTTGGTACGGGTCGTTACACGTCGGACCAGGGATAAAATCGTAACCCACTCGAGGTTTCAAGAGTATGCAGTGGACTCCCGAGTATGCAGCGACATGTGATGTCTCAGTCTATGCTACAGCTTGCATCTGTGATCAACCTTAAGGGTATCAAAAACATTAAAACTGTGAATGGAAAAAAAAAATAGTTGGAAAACAATTTCCGAAATAAACATTTATATCCTTCATTTAAAAACATGCATGCATAAGAAAACACAAAATCTCATGTGCTTTCTTAAAACCAAATCATATTGTTTTTCAAAGCAATAGACAGTGAAAAAATTCATCAAATCAAATCAAGTATCTCAATAGGGTCTCAGCCCAAAACCAAAACATGTAGGGTCTCCACCCAAATCCAAATCATATAGGGTCTCAGCCCAAATTAAATCACATAGGGTCTCAGCCCAAAAATCAATCTCATAAATCATCTCAATAGGGCCTCTACTTGAAACATAGACTTACATCCGCAGTCGTATGAAAAAATGATCAACCAATCCTCAACATCCAATATCCAGCAAATCATCTCAATAGATAAGATATCAACGGAAAGCTTACGACTCGGGATTCTACGTTCGAGTATACACCCAAGATCTACGACGTCTGACTGATATCTGACTCAGGATCGAAACCCCTGGCTTGACGTTTGAGCGATGGCATCCCCAAGATCAGGGCCCCTGGCTTGACGTCTAGGTAATGTCCATATCTGACACTTCTGAGCTTGAGCCTCCCCTCAGAGCTACTCACCTCTAGGTAGTGTAATCGTGACCTCTCCAGGATCTACAATGTTTGGAGGCTACAATCACATCATAGAGGATGGTCGTGTGGAAAACAGTTCATAAACATTTGTATCTCAAATCATCTCAAAATATCTCAATGGGGCCTACGCCCGAAATATAGTTTCATCAAATCACTTTCCACAAAACCATCATAAAAATAGTGTCTAGAAACATTTCACAAATTCAGAATTCATCGAATCCTATCAAATGCAATCTCGTAAATCCACAACAGGGTCACAACCTGAAATCTCATATCATAAATCAGAACTGGGTCATAAACCCAATATATCATTTCCAAATCAAAACATTTTTCACTATTCAAATCACTGTTCAAATCACCTTTGACTATAATCCAAGTCAAAATCAATAACCAATTGGGCCTTAAGCCTGAAATGTCAATTTCACGCATATCCAGGAAACCAATCAAAATCGATAGTCAAATCCTCATTCAAAACCTATAAATCACATGCACGTAGAAAACTAGGCCTAAGCCCAAAGCATCGCATAAAACATTACTCTCGAAATACGTGCAATATAACATTCTCTACAAAAATATCAAATCACATGCAATCAGTGCATCTAAAACCATGTTCATAAAACATATAAAACAATTATGCAAGCATAATTTTATAAAGCAAGTGTCCACTCACAGTCCGTCCATACTGTGCGCTCACAATCAGCGTCGTAAGCTACTCCGAGGCTAATCCAATGTCTCCAGAACTCCGAACCTGTTCAAATAATACCCAAAGGTCACTATCAACCTATACAAGTCCAAACCATAAACCCTCAAAACTTCTAGAATAGTAAACGTCTCCCGAACACGCTTCCGGATGCTAAAAACCCCCAAATAACCCATCAAACAATCTCCGATTGATCTGAAACTACCACCATTGGATTCAGATTGTCGAAACCTTTTGAACAAGATAGGTTTGACCTAAAAATTTGTATGCACGCGACGGTCAACCCTCACACACACCTTATCCACGCTAGTCAACGGCGGTCAACGTTGATGTCACAATGGTTAATGTTGACATCACATGCTGATGTCAGCCTTACAACTCGGATAACTTTCCATGTGTCATCTCTTGGTTGGTGCCATGTGTCATCTCTTGGTTGGTGCCATGTGTCATCCTCTGACATTATTACGTCATATGATGATGTCACTTGCTGACGTCATCAATGCCATGTGTGCTGCCACGTGTCACTAACAAGTTTGACACCTCTCTGACACACTGCCACGTGGCAACACCTCATTGGTCCACGTGGTCTGACATGTCTGATGTGGACTGCCACATCATCTAACACATCACCTAGCAAGTTCTTACACCATGCCACGTGGCACCATCTCACTCGTCCACATGGTCTAACAAGTCCGACGTGACACTGCCACATTAGCTACCATGTAACCCTGACATCCTCTGACAGATTGCCACATGGCCTGATAAGATGACGTGGCTTCCCACGTCATCCTCGTCAAGCTCTGGCCGGGTCCACTCGAACCACTATAACGGGTTGTTTTGACCCACAACCCAACCTGGTCGTATATCCGTTGATTCTCAACCAAAAATCGCCATTGTTTTTCTAATCGACTCCTCCCTAACCTCGAAACCTATCTACGATGTCAAAATCAGAGAAAAAACCCAAAAACTACCTAGTCAAGATCGTTCTTCACGGGTCAACATTTGAACCTCCTTCCCAGGCGGTTCTAGCAACCTCAGCCTTTCATTTATGTCCCTTAGAACTCATCCAACCTCAGAGAAAACGAACGAGGCTTCAGAAGGGTTTCCAAATGTTTAGAAATCAAAACTCAACATTGCAACCAAAAAGGGTTTCGGGTTTACCTGTTTTCAAGGGTTTCTCAGGCCACTGCCGCGCTCAGCCTCTCACCATCGTCCTTCTCAGTCTCTCATGCCTTCTCTCTCACTCTTTATTTCGCTCAACCATAAACAAGGAAGATGAAGATAATGAGTAAGGGAATTGGTTGGGTTTCAAGTTTTGGGTGATTGAAAATGGGAGAATGGAGGTGAGATTCATGTATGAAGATGAGGATCAATACATGAGTGACACTTGTCACTCATCTATTAGTCCCCTAGTAAAATGTGCCATTGTGTATGAAAAATAGTTCTTGACTCGTAACTTTCTCATACGATGTCTGATCTCGACGTGCTAGCTGTCTACGAACTCGTATCCTCTCTATCTACGTAATGAACCTCGATCCACGTGCATTTGACTGCCCTAGTCAAAAGTCAACATTTTCACTCATCTATGGGCAAAATTGTAAGTTCACCCCGATCGTCCGATAATCCTCGATTAATTCCCAATTAATCCCATATTAATTGGCGACAATCTCGTAAATTCGGGACGGGTCGTTACACCAAGTGAAGACCTTGCCTTCCTCCTTCATCCTCCAACACCAAGAATCTGCTACTACTATCCCTACACAAAACTCCCATGCAAGCAATATTTGAATTGGAATTCCAGGCAGCATCTAGATTAATTTTTACCTCATTTTGAGTTGGAGGGGACCAGTAAGTAACTGTGACATGAGAGATCACATGTGTTGTTCGTGTGTTTAGGATCCTGGATTCATTAGCTATTACGTGATCACCATGGAGCAGAGAGAACTCCCTAATAAGTTCAGCTAGATTAAAATGCTTTCCCTCCATGTGATGTTTACCTCATTTTGAGTTGGAGGGGACCAGTAAGTAACTGTGACATGAGAAAGCACATGTGATGTTCGTGTGTTTAGGATCCTGGATTCATTAGCCATTACGTGATCACCATGGAGCCGAGAGAACTCCATAATAAGTTTAGCTAGATTAAAATGCTTTCCCTCCATAACAACATTATACCTTGCCTTCCAAATTGCCCAGCAAGAATAAGCTGCAGCTGCCACAATCCTTTTATCTCATCCGTGTTCAAAATTCCAGTATTTGCCGTCATCAAAGGTTGAGATCCTTCTCACATATCCATTGTAAGAAAAAGAACCACAAAACCAGACCCTCATAGCATCAACACACAACGATAATAAATTTTCTATCGTTTCTGGCTTTGTGTTGCATAGAGGGCATTTAGGACTGTCACTTAAGTGTCCCCTGAACAGGGTGGCCCTTTTAAGGAGGATACCTTGAAATGCTTTCCACGGAAAATTCTTTACCTTAAGGATAACAAGGCTACCCCAGACCGTATAACAAGACATGTTCTCAAATTACCAGAATAACCAAATCGGTCTTACTCTCGTCTGACCGTTTTAGTCAGACAAGGGATACTATTTGTTTCGTCCATAAATCTAGTAACCAAAAAAACCCACTGTTTGCTAGTTACCACCCACATCCAACCCACTAGGAGTGAAAACTTCCTAATTTCAATGAATTCAAACATTATTAATATCAATCAAAATGAAGTTTAATTATGGCCACCGGACAAGTACCACAACTTAATTATTTGATATTTTACTTAGGAAGCACCACACTTATAATTAACCTTCGCTTATTATTTTACATAATATTTCCTTTTACCCAATTATTATTATTATTTCAAGAATACACCAACTTCACCTTATAAGCCTTTTCCATAATTCCAAACTCTCGTACTAATTTCTTAATTTGTCATGAGTTAAATCAAAGTAAAGTAACTAAACATGATCATAATTGACATAGCAACATCATTTCATCGCATATAACACCATATATATTTACATATAACGTCATATCATCCTCTTATCATTTACATATAATCATCTTCATTAATCATTGTAGATTTATCAATATCTTCGCCAATATAATTATCCAATAATGTTAAAACCAACCCTTTAATTACTCAATTTAATTTTGGGTTTAAGTCATAAAGTAATAGAAGTTAGCCCTTGAAACTATAGTCAATCGATTTCCATTTAACTTGCAACTTGTACCATTGAACTCACAAAATTAAACCCTAAAATTTTCGTGTTGATCGGACAACCAAAGGAGGCCGCACGCGCCACCATGGTCCCCTTCGCGTGGGTCTCATGTGCATGTGTAGGGGGTCATCCTAACCTTTGGTTTCAACCCATTTTCCTGTAAAATGGGTGGTTCAACCCGCGACCAAGACCTGGCTTCCTTTCCACCATTTCACGTCCATTTCTTCCGTATAATAAATCAACTCAAATCGTTTTTAACTACGGAACATCTCTAGGGACTTAAAACTATGATAATTATACTAGAAAGTGAAAGGCTCACCTTACATTGCGACCATGGTTTCCATGGATGCTCTACTACATTCCTTACGTCCAAGTCATGTTTTTCTTAGTTCTGGAGGGTTGTAGGACCTTCACGGAGCTGTTACCACACCCAATTTAGTGATCCCTGGCCTAGAATTAGAAAACCCGAAAACAAAGCTCACGAGTTCCCTTACACACCTCCATTGTACGCCATCCTCTCATCACGGTCTCACTTTCTCTTCTCTTTCTTTCCCGTTATCTTCTTCTTTTCCTTCCTTTATATCACTCTTTTTCCTCTAGTTTCTTACTTGGTGGCTTCCATGACCTTTTTTTTTTCCCTTTGTTTCATCCCTTTCAGCCACCAATCACCGATTCCTACTTTGAACATACACAACCATACAAATAGAAGAGCATTTCAGTGGGGAAGGTTAGAATAGGAGAAATGAGGAGAAGTCTAGAAAATTCTAGGTTTCTCTAGAAAGGACGAAAATACCCTTTAAGAAAAAATTACTAGAATGCCCTTGGTTGTTTTTTTACCTCTAAAAAACTCATACAATCTCGAATTCGTGCGTATCGCCTATTTAAAAACTCAGGGCACTGAGACCTACGTAATAATACTCGCCAATCACTCCGAAAGTGCCCAGGCCAAAAAGTCAACATTTTATCCTTAAGGGTACAATTGTCATTTTCCCTTTCTATTTTTCAATTTTATTTTTTCTCGAGACTTGGTCTGTTACAACCTACCTTCCTTAAAAAAAATTTGTCCCCAAAATTTTAGTACAAATCCATCTTATGTTCAAATTCAAATTGGACAATTAGGTTGTTTCAAACGAGCAACTTACTAATTTTGTTTTGCTCCAACTCACATCTTCACATAGATAATGCTGGGATCCCTCATACGTTCAACTATCTCACATTTTTACTAATAAGTATCTTTAGTCATCTTCATGGGCACCACCATACCACAGATAATTTAGATCCCACCAATTCATAATCAAACTCAACCATTTATCATTTCAAAGACAACCCACATCACATATAGGTACCATGTGTAAACCATCATCACAATTCACATCCGTGCAAATCCAAAAATAGTATCAGCATATTATCATACACATATTCCCCAGGGAAAAGAGCCCAGCTTGATGTCCGGGTTGTCTCTGCACTACCGGAAGGCAGACCACGCGGGAAAGGAGCTCCGCGTGATGTCCGAGTGATAACCAACTCAGGAAATGAGCCATGCTCTACGTCTGAGTCGTCACAGTCTCAGGAAAAGGGCCCAGCTCGAAGCCTGAGACCAACCACTGCCGACTCAGGAAAGGGGCCCAGCCCGACGTCTGAGACGCCACCACAATACCAATCTCGGGAAAAAAAATCTTAGAGCAACGTCCGAGTTTGTCTACCACAATAATAGTCATAGGAAATGAGGTCTACCTCGACATCTGAGACTGACCACCGCTCATCATCTGGCCAAAACACAATAGTACACAAATATCGAGAACATATATTTATGACATAAATTCCTCAAAATGAAATTTCAATTTACAATATATAACCATCACGCAAGGTAATTGATAGGACCCATCCCAATCACTCTGGATTACCGTGGGATGTGGCATGCTCTCGGCTAACACCACGTGCTAGACCAGGGATAAAACCGTAACCCGCTCGGGTTTACACAAGTGCGCAGTGACTTGTGGAGTACGCAATGGCATGTGATGTCTTGGTCACTGCTACTGCCCCCATCCGCGATCAACCTGAAATGTATCAAAAACATAAAAGCTATGAGTGGACAAAAATAAACAGTTTATAAAACCATTTAGCAAAAAGTCATTTATACCCTTCACATAAAAGCATGCATAAGAAAATAGTATTTCAAATACTTTATTAAAAGAAAATCATATGGCTTTTCAAATCAAAACACAGTGAAAAATGCTTCTCAGTCAAAGCCATTTCCTCAGTAAGGTCTCAGCCCAAAGCCAAATCACATAGGGTCTCAGCCCAAATCAAAACCACGTGGTATCTCAGGCCAAAACAATTCTCATAAATGATCTCAACAGGGCTTCTTCCCGAACATAGACTCACATCTGAAGCCTCATGAAAACATAATCAACCAATCATCTTTATCTAATATTCAAATCTTCTCACTAGTCACAATATCAGCGCTACATGTGCGACTCGGGATTACACATCTGAATATACACCTAACTCTGGAGCGTGTGGCTCGACGTCTAGGTGTTCTAACTCAGGTTCGGAACCCCTGGCTTGACATCTGAACGATGGCATCTACAGGCTCAAAACCCCTGGCTTATCGTCTACCAAATGTCCATCTCTGACACTCATGTAGGCAGTGTCCCCATGACCTCTCTAGGATCTATAACGTCTGAAGGCAATCATCACATCATAGAGGATAGTCGTGTGGAAAACATTTCACATCACCTCAAAACATCTCACTTGGGTCTACACCCGGATATAAATTCATCAAATCAGTTTCCACAAAACCATCATAAAAATAGTGTCTAGAAACACTTAATAAATCTAGGATTCCTCGAATCCTATCAAATCCAACTCGTAAATCCACAACTGGGTCACATGCCCGATAAATCATATTCATAAAATATATAAAACAGTTATGCATCCATCATTTCATAAATCAAAATCCATTCACAGACCGTCTAAGCTGCGCGCTCAGAATCCGCGCCGTAAGCCACTTCGAGGCTAATCCACCATCTCCGGGACGCCTGGGCCTGTCCAAGTCATATCCAAATGTCACTATCGACCTATACAAGTCCAAATCATAAACCCTCAAAACTCTTGAAACAGTAAACGTGTCCCAAACACGCTTCCTGAGGTTAAAAACCTCTAAATGACCTAGTAAAAAATATATGATCGATCTGAAACCACCACCATTCGATTCAAATTGTCGAAACCTTTCAAACCAAACTGATTTGACTGCTAAATTCATGCCCGTGCGCCCTCACGTGTCGGTCAAAATTCGATTCATGGCGATCAACGGCAGTCAATGCTAACGTCAGCTGCTGACATCACGCTAACAAGTCTAACATTGGACAGCTCTAACAGCTATCACGTGGCACACCCTGATTGGTATCACATGTCACTAACACATCTGAAAAGTCTCTAACACCTTAACATGTGGCACCATCTGGCTGATCCACGTGGTCTGACATCGCTGATGTGGACATGCCATGTCACCTAACAGATTCTGACATACTGCCACTTGGCACCCTCTCATTGGTCCACGTGGTTTGACATGACTGACGTGGACCTGCCATTTCCGCTGCTGATTGGACTGACACCTCTAATAGATCGTCACGTGGCACCACCTGCTTAGCCACTTGGCCTGACAAGATGACATGCATTGCCACATCATCATTGTCTTCCTTCAGACAGGTCGGCCTGTTTGAATGTAACGGTTCGATTTGACCCGCGACCTCGACTCGACCAGAACTCAGCCGTCTGGCCACTTATTTCCTCCATTCTTCACCTAATTGACTCGCCTACTTCCTAGAAAGGGATCTACGACCTTAGAACCACAAAACAAGGCATGAAACTCACCTATCACCATCCATTTTCACGGGTCCAGTTTCAAACCTCCACCTAGGGTCGTCCAGGGGTCCTATGTCCTCCGTTCTTGTCCCTACCTGCTCATATGAGCTCAAAGAAGCCAACCAATGTATGAGAACAGGTCTTAGACGTCCAAAAAACAAAACCCAAATTCAAATCAAAATGGGTTTCGGGTTTTTACCTTTTTCCTCAAGCCACCATCGTGCTCAGTCTTTCACCACTGTTCTCTCCACTTCTCAGCCTCACCCTTAACCTCTCTCAGTCTCTCTATGGCCTCGCGCAAGAAGATGGAAAATGGTTTTTGGGTGGGTACAATTTTGGATGAATAAAGAAAATGAAAATGAAGATGATGCATGATATAGGGTAATGGGCCAATGGGATGAGTGACACTTGTCACTCATCTATTGGTCCATGGAAAACCTTTTGAGCCTACTAAAGTCAACCCAAAAGTCAACTCTTCTCGATTTTCGTACAACTATGAATAGTTTATAAAATCGTCTTTGACCCGTAACTTTCTCGTACGATGTCTGATTTCGACGTGTCGCCTGTCTACGGACTCGTATCTTCTTGATCTACATCATGGATCTTGATCCACGTGCATTTGACCACCCGGATCAAAAGTCATCATGTTACCCTTTCTAGGGGCAAAATCGTAATTTCACATTGATCGTCCGATAATCCTCGATAATTCTCAATTAATCCTTAATTAATTCTGTAAATTTGAGATGAGTCATTACAGTAATTTCCCGATAATCATCACTCAATCACTTAAAACATCATTGTAACATAGTTCAACAGATAACCATTCCCTTAAGTCAAACCATTACTTTAAAATTTGAATCTAAACTACACAACTTCCATAAAAACTTTGTATACTCAATAGTCATACAAAAATCATCAATGTTTAGTCGAATACCAAAATTAAATCATTATCGCATAAGTTATTTAATAACTTTAATTCTTCTTCAAACCAACTCATTTTCCGAATCAAATTTTAATCCAAACACCATTATAAAATTTCGTATAATAAGTATTTCAAATTAAGTTAACATTCTCAAAGTGCTCCAAATTCATTAAGAATTATACGAGAACCAAATTTAATTCATTAAGAATCGTACGAGAACCAAAACTTAGGGCACTGAGGCCTACATAACGGTACTCGCCAATCACTCCAAAAGTACCAATGTCAAAAGTGAACATTTTACCATTAAGGGTAAAACCATCATTTTCCCTTTCTATTTTTCAATTTTTTTTCTCGAGATTTGGGCCATTACACCATCTTCCAAGTCATATGTGGCGCCAGTCTTGATGAAGAAGGGGGAAGGATTGAGATAGTTCTTTGAACCTCTATTAGCCACTTCTACCCAACTTTGATCAAGAATGCTCCGTCCCTTGCAGATGGCTAGATCAATCTATCATCATTGACAGTATCCCCAAGTTTGATGGTAGAAATTGCCTCTAGTTCATTCTCTGAGATACAATTAGATTAGAAATTTCTCCTAAATTCCGATCCCCTAGACCTCCATTCATTGTTGAAAATACTTTTGCTTCCTTTTCCACAATATCACTGGCTATGGAATAGAGCCTAGATTCAGAAATCCTGCCATATTCTGATGGATTTTCCATTTAGAACTTACCAGTGAGCACCTTGTTTGATTATATCCTGACCCACTAGAAGACTCGACCAAGCCCATGAAGCCCTACTACCTTTTTTTAGCTTCCACAAATGAATCATTTGGAAAGTATCTTCTCTTTATTAGCTTTGCCCAAAAAGTATCTGGTTGATTCAATAGTCTCCAGCTCTGTTTTTCTAGCATCACTTCATTGAACTCCACCAAGCAAAGAAAGCCTATCCCTCCATCTAGCTTATGTCTCCCTAATCTTTCCAATTAACCCAGTGCAAGCGGTTTCTCTCATTTTCTCCCCCCCACCAAACATTTGCTAACAGCGAATCCATCTCCGAGCATAAAGAGATGGGAAACTTGAAAATTGCCATTGGATAGGTGGGTACTGCCATTTCCATGGCCTTAATTAGGATCTCCTTACCAACTTAAGGAAGCAAGCGTTGTTTCCAGTCTCGTACTTTCTGAACCAATTCTTCCTTGGTAAAGCCCATAGCCTTTTTCTTTGATTTCCCCCAAAGGGTAAGAAAACCAAGGTACCTACCTCGCTCTTCAATGGCTGTTACATCTAGGATGGCCCTCAATTGGGATCGAAGAGGATCAGGAGTGTTAGGGCTAAAGTACAAGTTTAATTTCTCTAGGTTTAGGACTGTTAGGGCTAAAGTACAAGTTCAATTTATCTAGGTTCACCTTCTACCTATAAGTTTTACAATAAGAATCTAGAATTTTTACCACAACATTGTAGTTTTGGGGTGTAGCTTTGAGGAAGAAAAGTGAATCATCGGCGAAGAATAAATGTGATAGTCGAGGCCCATTACAGCGGAATTTCATTCCCTCCAGTCATCCCCCATTAACAGCCCAATTCAGCATCCCTGAGATGACATCATGAACCAAAATAAACATGTGTGGAGAGATTGGGCTTGACGAAGACCATGTGAGGAAGTGAACAGATTTCCAGCCTTTCCATTTAAAATTACAGAAAATTCCACAACTTGAACAAACTTCATCACTAAATCGACCCACCTTGAATCAAAACCCATCTTCATAAGCACCACTTCCAAGAAATCCCATTTGATTCGATCATAGGCCTTGTTCATATCTAACTTGAGAGCCATATCAAAGTTTTTTGATTTTTTCCTTAATTTCAGCGCATGAAAGGCTTCATGGGCAATCAAAATATTGTATTGAATTTGCCTACCGAAAATAAAAGCACTTTTTTGAGGCGAGATGATCTTGGGTAGGAAAGTCTTCAAACGGTTAGCAAGGACCTTTGAAATTACTTTATAGGAGAAGTTACAAAAGGAAAACGGTCAAAATTGAGTTACCAATTCAGGATGATAGACCTTTGGCACAAGAGAAATGTTGGTGTATGACAAATTCCATAAATCTTCCCTACCCAAAAAAAAATTGGACAAGAGAGCACAAATCCTTTCCAATTATTTCCTAATGCCCATGGTAGAACATTCTTGAAAACCATCCGAGCCTAAAGCCAAGGACGCTGCCTTAATTTCTTCCTCAATTGCCATCCTCAGCAAATCTTCATTCATTTCCGGAGTGATTATCCACTTAATGAATGGTAGAATAGAATTCCAATTTTGATGACTTTCAGATGTAAATAGGTTTTTGAAATACAAATCAATCTAATCACGGACCTCCCTTTCCTTTGTTAGCCAAGTCCCATTCAAGATTTGTTTTTTATTTCATTTTGTTTTTTTTTTGTCAAAGATGAAATTTCATCATAAACGAATGGAAAAATTTGCATCTGCATCAAAAACACCAATAGCCACACATACTCCAATCCTAGCAAACTGTGACAGTCGCCCGTCCTCCTAGAAAAAGATGCAATCAAGTGAGCAGCCTTATCACATAGACAGATTATAAATCGAAAAGAAATTGACTTAAAGTAATCCTTAGTTAGAAGATGATGAAGGATGATACTTTCAAGGGAAACAAAAATTGCAAAAGCTTGCAAGATTGAGTTCACTAGCACTTGTGAATCATACTCCATATCCACATGAAAAGTCCTTGTTGCAAAACAAGTCTCCATTGTTGTCTGGCATCGTTACTTTTGCCCCCAAGAAAATGGATCCTAAGCTATCTACTACTTGAATGCACTAAAGACAGCAATAAGGTGTCTAGCAGAGTGTGTGTAAGCCGAGGACTGTGAGATCAGCCAAGGATCTAACTAACAGAATTGAGCAAGGTGGATCACTTGAAGGACAAGTAGTGATAGATTGTAATAGGCTTCTAGACTAGTGAGGTGTCCTATTGTAATTTCTGATTTTTTTGTCATAGAAACAAATCACCCAAAACATTTTCCACACACTATATGCGTGTAATTGAAATAGAGTAATGAGATGTAGATTGGATGGGAAGAAGAATTACTAAGTTCTCTCAAGATTTGCTCATAAGAATTCATCAGGCACATAGAGTGCAAGAGATTATTAGATCATTGCAAACCAATCTTCAATTAAAATTTATCCAGAAATCCATAGACTACAAGATCATACAAACAACAAACACTCATAGGCTAATCCTGTTTCAAACCAATTCAGCTAATGTGTGCTTTGTGTATCAGAAATAGCATTACCTGAGCTGCTACGCTGCCATTGTTGATTGCCAATATGGTATCAGAGTAGCATGATCATTGATCCTGACACTGGGGAGTGTTCTGTGAAGTACAACTAAAATGGCTAGTACTGGAGCTGCCGGAGCTGAGCTATAGGCTCATGTCTTCAATGACAGCAACTATGAATTCTGGGGCATTAATATGAAAACGACCCTTCGAGCACATGATTTCTTGGAGTACGTTGATGTTGGCTTGAATAAGGAAGCCATAAATGAAGCGGGTGATGTTTCCAATCTACCAATGCGTGTAGATTTCATCAAGGATGTAAGGGCCCTAGGGCTTATTCAAACTGCAGTGACAGATACCATCTTCCTTAAGGTCAGGAAGAAGAAGAATGCTAATGTAGAATGAGATATATTAAGAAGAGAATATACATGAGATATGAAGGTAGGGATTGTTAAACTTCCATCCTTAAGAAGATATTTCATGAATACTAGAATGAAAGATAATGAATCATCAAGTTTTTATCTGTCTAGACTATAATATTGTGAATCAAATGAAGACATATGGAGAAGATATCATTGAAAAATGTTTAACATAAAAAATCCTAATTAGTTTGACTAAATCCTATGATTCTATTGTTTCAGTAATTGAAGAAACTAGAGATCTAGATACTATCATTGTAGAAGACATTGTGGCTTCTATTAGTGCCTTTGATAAAAGAATGGAAATGCATGATGATGCAAATATAGATAAGGAGTTTGCTGCTTTATCTGTGCATTAAAAAGGATAACAGAACAACAATTAGGAAAAATGAAAGAAAACCTACAAGAATAACAAGAACTAGAAATCCAACTCTGGGAAATCCAGTTATCAAAGTAACGACTTATGTACAACTAAGTCTAGTGCTTCTAAATGCAAGATGTGAGAAGAATCACTTTGGTCATTGCTGGTACAAAGGGAAACAATGCTATTAACAAAACAAAATAGGGCACTTAGCTTGAGACTTTAGTGTGAAGTAGCCTGAAAATAACTCTAAGCCAGCAGTGAACCTAGCAAGATGTTTTATATATGATTGTCATGGTGCTATAATGCCAAAAGAAATAGGTTCCTAGTGTATAGATAGCACTTGCAGCAATCACATGACTTCACATTGTTGGCTAATATGGACAGAACCTTGGAAACTAAGGTAAAGATGGGGACTAGTGAACTGGTCCAAGCTACAGGAAATGGTACTTTGGTTATCAACACCAACAATGGTAAGAAGTATATTTATGATGTAATATTAGTTCCTAGTTTGGATGCTAACTTGCTTAGTGTTGGTCAAATGGTTGAGCAAGGGTACTACCTGACATTTGGGAATAGAAAGATGGACATTTACGAAGATGATGAGTTCAAACAGAAAATTTCCTCTATTATAATGCTTGGAAATCGATGTTTCTCATTATCCATGTAACATGTGAATGCAGTAGTAAGAAGAGCTATATTGGAAAGAAATGTCTGGCTTTGGCTGGAAGGTTTTGGCAATTTAAACTACTCTAGTTTAATGACATTGCAATCACAAGACATGGTTTGGGGATTACCTAAAGTGGCAAAATATGATGAGTCCTGTGAAGGGTTCATTGCTAGAAAGCAACAATGTAACAACCCAAATATTCAAGAAAAGTAAACTTGAAAATAATTAAAAATAAAGGACGATTTTGCCCTTATAAGGCCAAAAGGTTAACTTTTTTACCAGGACACCTTTTGGACATCTCGTGAGGACCGTTACGAAGGTATCAGACTCCCAAGTCTATAGACAAGTGGTATGCCAAAATTGGAAATGAACCAAGTTCATTATGGGGTCAAAGTTGCCTAGAGGCATTATAGTAATTTTGGCATGAAGGGTATTTTGGTAATTTTACAAAGGGGATCTAGGGTAGTCTGGAATAATCTTCCCTCCTTTATTTTCTTATCTTCCCACTAACATAGTCACATATATATATATATATATATATATATATCTGTGTGTGTGTGTGTGTGTGGACGAAAGCCAAAAGGAAAAAAAATGAAGGAAAGGAAGGGAATAACCCGAAAACAGAGAAAAGAAGGAGAAAAAGAGAGAGAGGAGGAAGAGAGGTATACCAAAAGAGGTTGGAAAGGTGGAGACACCCCAAAACCCCAGAACCAAAAACAAACTCGTGAACTAAAAAATGGCTTGCGGAGTGTGAGATTGTTTTGAAAGTGATTAGCTAGGAACTAAGGATCCTGACAAGCTAAGTGAGTCTCTATGACCACTTTGAGCTAAAAAGAGGAACTTTTGGACACAAGGAAGGCTGGAAGACAGATCTTCGAGCCATGGTCGAAACTTGAAGCTAAGCAACTGTGAGTTCTAGTATGAGTTTCTTAGTTTTGAGATTATAGAGATGCTTCTAGGTTCGTGAATATTCAAATCAATGTATAGAACATCAATATTGGACATAAAATGGCCGATTTATGGCTGGGTTGGATTCACGGGTCGATGACCTAAGTTGCAAAAATTAGGTCGACCTAATTCCATGGTTGAAAGTGACCTGTTACAGGCACCTGGTCACCATGCGTATAGGCTACGGGTGGCGAGTGAGGGCAGGTGCCCTCAAGGTACGTTCAACACAGTTTTTCATGATTTTGATGTTACGAATCTAATGGAACAGTTTTCGAGATGGACGGATATCGTTACGGGGCAGTTTGGACTGTTTAAAGTTTTATGCTCATTTTAAAATTTTAATTATGAAAATTAGATGAATTTAAATATAAGATTAATTTGGATGATAATAATCTTTAATGATAAATTATGATGTAATGACAAAGTTACGGAATTTACGAACAAGGCATATATCTTGGAATTTGGCTAAGTATGCGGCATATGTACATATACTTTTCTTTTTATTAAACTAATCGTGCATATTTTATATCTTAATTACTTTACTATATGATTTCATTGATATAGATTAACATAAGGATGGACTATGTTTGGTTAAAATAATCAAACTGTTAGATTCCACTACTTGACAAGATTAGTGGGTTGGATGTGGGTGATGGCCCTGCAAGGATGGACTATGTTTGGTTGACCTATCATGATATGGGTATGGATAAAATTAGCAATATCCATTGTCTAACAAGAATTGAGGGTAATCTTGGTAACTTCAGGATTATCTGTCAAGCGGGAGTAGGACTGGGCACGTAAATCAAAGTAATTTAGGAGCGGGTCTTGTCATACACATGAAAAGGTTTTATAAGAAAAGACATAGAGAGCCTCAATTTCTCTTGAGCTCATCCATAAATACGTATGTGACCCTATGTAGACAAAGACCATGGAAGGAAACAAATACTTTGTAACTTTCATAGATGATTTATCCTAGATGTGTTGGATCTATTTCTTAAAGAAGTCATGTATCTTCAATGTATTCAAGAAATTCAAGGCTATGGTGGAGTTAAAAAGTGGATATAAGATCAAGAAATTAAGGAGTGACAGGGAAGGAGAGTTTACTTCTGTTAAGTTCAATGAGTTTTGTGAAGCAAAATATATTGAGAGGTAGCTTACGGTAACTTACTCTCCTCATAAGAGTTGCTAAGAGGAAAAACATGATTGTGGTCGAGATGGCCAAGTCCATGTTTCATGATAAAAAGACTCCCTACGAATTCTGGACAGAAGTAGTGAGCACATTAGTGTATCTACCAAATAGGTATCCAACCAAAGCAAAGAAGGAGAAAACATCATTTGAGGTGCTTAGTGGGAGGAAACCTGATGTGAAACACGTAAAGGTGTTGGTTATGTGTACTAACCTCATATGACACGACCCATCCCAATCCCCCTGGGATTACGTGGGATATGACATCCTCCCGTCTAGTCCCCGTGTAACACGAAGGCCAGACAAGGGATACCCTGAACCAACAGCCCACTCGCGCTTATAAAGTGCGCCTGGATCAATGGCGGAGTGTGATATCTCGGTCTCTGCTACAGTCCACTTCCGCGATCAACCTGAAGGGTATTAAAAACCATAAAAGCTGTGAGTGGACGAAAATAAATAATTTAATAAAAACTCCTTTCATAAAAAAGAAAATTATGCCCTTCACTTAAAAAACTATGCATGAATTCATAAACCAGTTAAATTAACTATCATAAAAACCGTTTAGAAAACAAAGCCATTTCTTTCCTCAAATTATTAGGGCCTTAGCCCAAAACCGTAAAATCACCAAGTATGGGAACTCAGCCCAAAACTGTAAATCCAAATCATGTGGGCCACTACCCAAATCCATAAACACAATACCATTTCATCAATCCAATAAGTCTGTAATCCAAATACCCATCCTTGGCTTCCCAGACGCTTGACGTCCCAGACGTCATATCAGATCTAAGGCTACTCGTGCCACTCGGGGTCTCTCTGGGTCAATCTCTGACATCTCAGATGTCTGACGTCTCAGACGTTTAATCATAGCAATCCTGCTCCTGAGTCACTACAAAATCTGGTCGCTCCGTGCAATGACCCCTCACAGGCAATGCACTGTGACTTCCCCAGTGTCCCAGACATCTGGAGGAGACCATCCACATATCCTCATATAAGGATGGTAGATGGAAAACAGTTTATAAATCATTTCAAAATATCTCAAAGGGGCCAAATCCATAAAACCATCATAAATCCATAAATCCAAATCCATTTAAGGTCTCCGAACCCGGAATCACATTTTATAAATCACAAATGGGACTTATGCTCGATATCATAATGAACTGGGCCTCAGGCCCGATATCGTAAACCAACTGGCCCTTCAGCCCGATATCTCATTAAATCAAATGAACTCCAAGTTCAATAGTTTCCAAATCAAATGGGTCTCATGACCGATTTCATATTTCCAAAATCCAAAATCAGTTCATCAAACCATCGTTGAACACAAGCATGTATAAACATAGTATAAAACCATAACCTCGAAATACGGAAAAATACGTAAATCATAAACACCACAAATATATGTATTCAAGGGATTCAAAGCATAGATATCAAATATATAAAACAGTTATGCATGCATCATATTTAGAAAACAAAAGTCCACTTATAGATTGTCCTAGCTGCCGCCTCGATACGCTTTCCATAAGCCTCCCCAAGGCTAAATCACCATCTCTAGAACTTTCGAACCTATCCAAATCACACCAGAAAGTCACTAACTATCTATATAAATCTATAGGATAAAACCCCAAAAATCTTGGGAATGTCAACGTGACCCGAACATGTTTTACGAGGTGAAAACCCTCGATTTGACCAACCTAACGATCTCTGATCGATCTGAAACCACCACCATTGGATTCATATCGTTGAAACCTTTCAAATAGTCCTGATCTCACCTTGAAATATGTGCCCATGCACCCCCACGTGCGGGTTAAAGCAAAAGTCAACGCTGACGTCAGTAAGGTCAACGTTGACATCAGCAGTTAACTGTCAAAGTCACTGCTGACATCAGCATGATGTCATCTCTAACACTCTGATATCTAACACATGTCAGCTCACAGTACCACGTGTCAGCAGCTCACGGGTCCACGTGGCTGACATGTTACTGACACGTGGCACCATCTGATTGGTCCACGTCACTAACATGTCAAGCTGACTGGGCACTGACAACTACCACGTGGTAGCCTCTCATTGACCACGTGGCCTAACGTTTGACAGATGATGTCGTCATCCTGATACGTCATCATTGTCCTCGTTGCGACGGGTCAACCCAGATTCCTACAACCGGGTCATACAAACCCTCAACCCTGACCCGAATTTTTCTCCCTTATTTCTGGTCCATTTTCGAACTCGTTGATTCCTACACGATCGTCTAATCCCCATGAATAGATCCCCCTAATCAAACTTGAGAAAATTGAACTGAAAGTACGTATTCGAATCGATGAACAGTGGCCCTATTTTTCCTCGGACGATAACTTTCGATTACGACCACCTCTTGCCTCGAAAACCAGTCCAATGAACTCGTCGTGAACCCTAGAACGTATTAGGTCCCATTAGATCGATCAATAAATAGCTAAATCTAGAATTCCAATTTTGAACTTGAAATGGGTTTTCGGGTTCTTACCTCTACCATACCTCCGTCGTGCCTCAGCCATCCTCAGCCCCTAGTCATCCTCAGTCCTTCACTCTCACTCTCTCATTCGTCACCATAGAGGATAGGATGGGGGTATGGTTACGTGTTTGAATTATGGGTTTCGGATGTGGAAAACACAAAGAAGATGAAGGAAGGGCAGTGGTATGCATGTATGTAGGTTTAGGGATCAATGGATGAGTGACACTTGTCACTCATCCATTGGGCCTAATAGAAATATTTGGACCCACACTAAATGACAAATGACAACAGTGCCTCGTAAAATATGCCACCATAAATAGTACCTAAAATCGTTTGTGACCTGTAACTTCCCCGTCGAATGTTCGATTTCAATGTGCCGCCTGCCTACAGACTCGTATCGGCTCGATCTACGTAACAGTCATCGGTCCAAGTCCATTTGACCGTCCAAGTCAAAAGTCAATGTTTTTTCCACTTCTAGTGGTAAAATTGTCATTTTACACTGTCCTTCCAAAATCGCTCGATTAATCCTAGATTAGTCGCGCCAATCCCCGATTAGTCGCGCTAATCCTCAATTAATTACTAAAATAATCCCGAAATTCGGGACAGGTCGTTACATCATAGCTTTACTCATTTGAGATAAAAAAATAGACGAGGCATCAATCAAAAAGGTTTTTGTTTGATATGGAACTTGTGAGAAAGGCCACATGACCTACAACTTGAAAACCAAGTAGATGATGGTTTCAAGTATTGTGATATTCAATGAGCCAACAATGTGGAATTAGGAAGCCAACAAGGAAGTAAATATGACTAATCCAATGGGTTTTGAAGTAGAACCTAGAGAAACTAATGATGATGTTTAGACTCCAAATTAACAGCAGATTGTTCTTATGGATATTGAGACTAGTCAGAATTCTACTCCTAGTTCTACACATGTTAAAATGATAGAGAAGAATTCAACTTGGGATCTAGTGGATAAAGTAAGCAATATACCTGTCATTGGTGTGAAGTGGGTATATAAGACCAAACTTAATTTGGATATCGCTATCTAGAAATATAAAGCTAGGCTGGTTGCAAAAGGCTATACCCAGAATCCTGGGATAAACTTCAATGAAACGTTTACACCAACAGCTAGACTTGACACCATCAGAACCCTTATTGCATTGACAGCACCAAAAAGTTGGATTCTATGCCAACTAGATGTCAAGTCAGCTTTCTTATATGGTAGGCTAGAAGAGGAAGTCTATATTGAATAGCCTGAGGGATTTGAGACTTAATCAGATAAGGGGAAGGTCTATAAGCTTAAAAAGGCTCTCTATGGGTTGAAGCAAGCTCGTAGAGCCTGGTTCGGGGAGATTGATTTTCACCTAAGTAGGTGTGGATATCAGAGAAACTTAAGCGAGGCAACTTTCTATATGAAGACCATTAATGATGGAAGGACCATAATTATCTCAATATATGTTGATAACATTGTTTATATAGGAAACTGTGATTCGTTGAAAGCTGAGTTCAAGAATGATATGATGGAGAAATATGAAATGTCTGATCTGGGACTATTGCACAACGTCCTAGGGATGAGAGTGATTCAGACAGACAAGTTCATCTTCATCCACCAAAAAAGTATGCACATATTCTCTTGGAAAAATTTAGAATGAAGGATTGAAAGTCCTTAAGTACATGACTTGCAAAAAATGATAGATTGTGTAGGAATGATGGTTCAGAAGCTGCAAATGAAGGTATCTAAAAACAAATTGTTGGAAGTTCACTTTATTTAACTGCAACTAGGCCATACATCATGGTTTGCTGCTAGCATATTATTAAGATATATGTATGCACCTTCAAAGAAACACTATAGTACTACTAACAAAGTGTTGAGGTATATTTAGGGAACACTTGACTTTGGAATCGAGTACTTGAAGGGAAAGCATACAACTGTAGTTGGTTATTGTGACTCAAATTCGAGTGGTAGTCTAGATGACATGAAGAGTACCTCAGCATACACATACCCCTTTCGTAGTTGGGTATTTTCATAGGCCTCTGTGAAATGTCAACTGCAAAAGCAGAGTATGTAAGTGCTAGTGAGGCTACTACTCAAGCTAAATGGCTTAGATTTGTCCTTAAGGGTTTTGAGGAGCAGCAGATGGGTCCTACTCCTATTATATGTGACAATACATCTACAATTGCTATGTATAAAAATCTAGTGTTTCATAAAAAAGAAAAACACAATAACAGAAGGTATCATTTTATTAAGGATGCAATTCAAGCAGGGGAAGTAGATTTGTTCTACTAAAAAATTGAAGAAAAAGTGGTAGATGTCTTCACTAAGGCGCATTCCAGGAGTGGGTTCACTTATCTTAAAGGCATGCTAGGAGTCAAGCTAGTACATAGCTTAGAAGGGAGTGCTGGATTCTAAGCTTTCTACTACTTGAAGCACTAAGTACAACAATGAGGTGTCTAGTGTAGTGTGTACAATCCGAGTGCTATGAGATCAGCCAAGGATCTAACTAACAAAATTAAGTGAGGTGGATTACTTAAAGGACAAGTAGTGCTAGATTGTAACATGCTTCTAGTCTATATGAGGTGTCTTATTGTAATTGGTGATTTGTTGTCATAATAACAAATCATTCTAACTGTTTTCTACACACTATATGCATGTAATTGAAAGAGAGTAATGCGATTTAGATTTTGATGAGAAGAAGAATTACTAGATTCTCTCAAGATTTGCTCATAAGAAATTCATCAAACACATAGAGTGCAAGAGATTGTTAGATCATGGCAAACCAATCTTCAATTACAATTTATCCAAAAATTTATAGACTACAACATCATACAAACAAAAAACACTCACGGCTAATCCCGATTTGAATCGATTCAGTTAGTGTGTACGTTGTGTATCAAAAGTAGCATTACTTAACCTGCAACGCATCCGCTTTTGATTGCAAATAAAAGCTAGATTGACAATGAAAGCCACCTTCACCACCATCCATCTGAAATAAACCTGAGAAGGAGGGCAACAACCAACCATCGTTGCTAAGCCTCGCGCCTGCAACCCATGACTCATCATAATTCAGCTTCACAAAAGCCAAAAAAATGGCCACTGCCACCATCATGATGTTGTTGGACGCTACTCAGTACTGCTGGAATGTGAGGAAAATGTCCTACATCGGAAAAGTGGATCTAGAATATGTGCCCTAAATAAGCTTAGGCTACTCCCCCTTATCACCAATTGGTTTTAGTGGTGGATCCTCGATTTCTATCATGGTATCAAAGTGAATTGTCATACATGAAAGGCTTAACCGCCACACATGTCCCACGTTGTCCATCCACTCGCCACGTGATTGGCATAATAGCACCACACGTAAGGGGAAGTAGTGAAGGGGAAAAAAAGTTGGGGTGTGAGGCAAGAGCTCACATCTTTACGTGATAGGTTGAAAAATCCATCATGCGTAAATTGGCATCTTGGGATGTGAGGAAAGTATCCTACATCTGAAAAATGAAACTAAAATATGTGTTTTAAATAGACTGAGACTACTTACCCTATTACCAATTGGTGTTAGAGGCTGATCCTCAATTTTTATCACACACCGCACTCACCAGGGGCAGCCTTGATTCCTTGGCCTTCAATAACTCATCAATATATGCCAGCGTAAACATCCAATGAATCAATAATGAGCTCTCAATATGTTTTAATATTTTAATTTGACGATTTTAAAGTATAATGCACGGAAATATCACAATATTTTTCCCATGACATGCTCGACATCAAAGTGTAGAGTTCATTAATGGTTCCCCAATCGCAACAACTCTGAGATTTTCTAAATAATCTAATGAACGACTAAATCAACGTGTAGGATCTAATGGTGCCATGTAGGCAAAAACCACTAGAGTTAGGCAGATTTAAATAATGGCCAAAATTGCAATAAGGAAGATAGTGATCATTGTAACTTGTAAGGATTTAGTCCTATTTAGTCCTTGGACATAAATAGCAATAGAAAATAGTGATTGTGGTCGCTTATTTTAAAATTTTGAGAGTCGGAAACAAATTGAAAACAATAAAATAAAATATACACAGCCATTTTTGGATTTTCGAAGGTTTCACAAGCGAGACTTGTGAGCTACTCTCTATATAAATATTCTCAGTCAAAAAATGTGTGCTTGCTTAATGCCAATTAGTTTCTTAGTGCTGACTGTGGCTTGCATTCTCCATGACAAATTATTATTATCTAATTTCAAGCAACACCCTTGACATCGAAGCCAAAGAGTAACACCACTCCCCCACCCCAATCCTCACCTACGCCCAAGGCAACGCCGTTTCGTTCACGGTCGCTGAATCCAACGCCGACTTCTACTGCCTAATTTCAAGCAGCACCCTTGACATCGAAGCCAAAGAGTACCACCGATCTTGTCCTCCGACTCCCAATACCTCACGAAAAAGCTGCCGTCATTTCGTTTCGAATCACCCTCTTCCCCAGCAGCGGCGGGTTCTCCATCGGAACCAGAGACAGATCTTTGCCTTCGGCTAGGAGGGCTGTAGCGCTTCCCACCCAAGTTAGATCTTTCAAGATCTTGAGTTTAGTCCAGTCTAATTTAATTAATTTGATCTAATTTAGTACTAATAATGAAGAAATAGTAAAGAATTTTGATACTATTAAAACTCGAAAAATACAACTTAAAATGAAAAAATGATAATTTGTATTTACATTGTATGTTTAATTATGAGTTTTGTTTTAAAGTTTTTCCTTCTTTCCATCAATCACTTATTTATGTACATAGATACATTTGAGAGGTAAGACTTATTAAATTCTCTCAGACTAGGTACATCTTTTATATTTATTAATAAAATTCATTCATACCATCGAATTTTTTTAATCTAGTATATAAGTTAGTCCATCCGAAAATCGGGTTCAAGAGCCGTCCCTAATCGGAACCGCCATACACTATGCAGCTCTAGACGAAAAAACTCCGTTCTTGTTTCTCAAATCATGGGCCCAGGTTCGCCAACATTATGAATCTGATGTTCAATTGCCAAATAATCTTAAACCGGCTTTTGACAGAACCGTAATCTAAGCTAGGCAAGAACCTAGGAATTAGACGGTAGACAGGTAAAATATTAATGCAAAATTTTTTGAATAAATCATTGTTACAACCCTTGACAATTTTTATTTTTATTTGAAATCTTTAGTACTTGTATATTAAACAAAATAAAACTTTCTCTCAAACTTTTTTTATTCAAAAATTTCTAAACAGAATTTGTAAGCAATAAATTTTATATCTATCATTTTATATCGCAATAAAGAGGATGAGTGAGTTATTGAAAATTCTTTTCAACAATTTAAAATAACATTGTCTTTTTTGATCCTATTTGCCCCATGTGCCCTTAGTGTTTGATTTCTTTGGCCTATTGGGCCCTTTATTATATTATGCATATAATAAATATTATATATGTATACTATATATATTGTATATAGTTACAATTGAATTTTTTCTATAAAATAAAAAATAAAGTCCGTATTATCTGGGGTTCAACGGTAGAGTATAGAAATTTTTTGGGAGGGGATGAGATGGTGGTGGAAAATCGTACGACGCGTAAGGTTTAATTCTTGAATTTTTGCACAAAATTCAAGAATTAAACCCTAAAATATACGAAATTAACCAAAATATAAAGAATTTTTAAATTTAAAATTTAAAAGTATTTTTGAAGAATTATTGTTTTTAATTATCTTACTTTAAGTTAAATTAGATACTCATATTACTTTTAAAATGAACAAGTGACAAAAATATTATAAATAGGAGTAATGTTTTCATAATCCCCAATATAATCTTATAATAAAAAAATAAAAATAAAAAGTAATGTTGAAATCATAATAGATTTTGGTAAGTGTTTTTTAGATTGTTGGTAGGCTAGTTTGTAATTGGATGACATTAGTTGTAATTTATATAAAAACTATGGTGTATTTTAAATTGTATAATCATTTAACTAGTCAAATGACCTATGAGTTTAATTTTTCTATATACAAGTTTTTAAATAAACTTATATGTTGATAAGGACCTATGAGTTAATTGCTCAATTTTTTTATATCAAATTTCGACGATATTAAGTTAATATTATTGGTTTAGAAAATATGACTAGTAAAAATATATATTTTATGCAAGAGACAACAAATAATTATGTAATAAATACAATATAAAATACTTACATTACAACAAGCTCTTTTTTAACATAGACAAGATATCATACTCTCTCCAAAAAATTCACAATCATCTCATCTAAATGTAGAACAAATTAATAAATTGAGTTATATAAACTAACATTGCATAAATTTTTTCTTTGAATTTTCAATTTCGAGTGGGTTGGAATACGCCCTAACCCTATGGTGTGGCCCATTCCTGTCGATTGGGCTCGAGCTCGAATCAATCGACCTGAACCAGTTTCTAAATTCAGACCGTCAACCCAACAATAACGGAAGCTTGATGGTTCATCCCCTATACAAATCAAAAGTCCTCCCCAATTCAATTCGAGGCAGCTTCGAATTCACAAGTAAGAAAATTGAAGCATTAAGGCAATCAGTAATCAAAAAACAACAATCCTTTCAAAGTTGGTTTAACTTTTTGTGTAACATGTGCGTACACATAGGTTTGCTTAGTGAAAGCAGAACAAGCAAATGAAGACGAAAAAGTACAATGTAACAAAACATTAATGGTGCTCAGCGTGGACTGCCGGTCTCGATTAGAGCCTGCTGTTCCTGAAAACTATTTTGGCAACTGCGTGACGGGCCATCTGGCATTTGCAGAAAGGAAACGTCTTTGGGGGGAAGATGGGTTGGTTGTGGCAGTGAATTCGGTTAGAGAAGCCATTAAAGGATTGAATGATAACGGGGTATTATATGGGTCAGAGTAGTTGATGTCGAGTTTATACCCTTCTTATATGGAGAATAGGAGTGATGATGTTAGAGTGGTTTCCTCCGCAGGACCACACCGGTTTAAGATGTATGAGACGGATTTTGGCTGGGGAAGACCGAAAAGTACCGAGGTTGTTCCGATAGATAGAGGAGGAGCAATCACATTTTCAGATGGAAAGAATGGTGGAGCTATTGACATTGGCTTGGTTTTGGAAAATCAACATATGGAGGCTTCGGCTTTTCTTTTTGCCCAACTTGAAAACCTTTGACTGCTGTGCAATTTTCATTTTTTTGTTTGCCTATGGGATAAACTTAGGAAAATTGAAGATCACATTTGCAGGCTACAATTGTGAATTTTATACCAATATTACTAAAATTCCTATTTATATTGGTGTGTTCAACCAATATTAATAATGTAGTTTATACACATAAACTAAAAATAAGGCATCCCCCATTACGGAAATTTAACTATAGGATTGCCTTAAAGTAGACCACGTACCCAAACAAGGTAACCGACTTATGGCCTATTGCTTTATGTCATGTAATTTATAAAAAACGTTCAAAACTATTGTAAAAAGGTTGAAAATAGTGATGTTGGCTCTCATCTCTGAGTACCCGAGTGCTTTTTTGCCCTCAAGGTCAATTACAGACAACACACTTGCAACTTTTATGGGTATCCATGCAATTAATCGTCGTGGGAATAATTGTTTGAAAAAGAGGGTACTCAAGCTTGATATGTCCAAAACTTATGACCGTCTGGAGTTTAAGAACTTTGAAGCTTTCAACCAAGCTATGGTTGTAAAGAAGGCATAGCGATTGCTAGAACACCTTTCTTCGCTGGTTTTCAAAATGTTAAAGGCTTGCTACTTTACTAATAAGGACTTTATGGAGGCAGATTTAGGTTCCTCTATCTCTCTCTCTAGTTTAGCAGTCCATTATTTGGGGCACGGAGATTTTCCAACACGGACTCATATGTAAGGTTGGTTGGTGGGAGTCCATTGGAGTGTTCCGTAACCAGTGGATCTCATGGCTATTCATGACAGGACCCGCTCCTAAAACACTTTG
This sequence comes from Prinsepia uniflora, assembly GCA_032719365.1. Lineage (NCBI taxonomy): Eukaryota > Viridiplantae > Streptophyta > Magnoliopsida > Rosales > Rosaceae > Prinsepia > Prinsepia uniflora. Next base: position 7,869,780 of record CM064867.1, on the reverse strand, counting down.
ATAGTCGTGTCCAGTCATACTTCTGTCTATCACACAATTCAAAATATCGAAATTACTCTCAACACTTGTCAGACAAGGGATACTCAAATTGACCTTCTACTTAGGCCTTCGCCTCACGATCAGTCCCGATCTTCATACAACGACCCAGAGGGTTATCGAAAACACGAAAAAATGGTGAGTTGATAAAAATAGGCGTTTAGAACCACATTTTCAAAACCATAAAATGTTTCCCTCCAGTTTCTAAAACATGCATGCATAGAATAAAATATAAACAATCGAAATTGAAAAAAAAAAAAATCGATCACATCAAATCAAACAATCCAATATCAACAAGTCAAACCCGGCCAATCAACCATCAATAACATGGCCTCTGCCAGCTGTACACTCTGACCTCTACCAATTGGATATCCTGTCTATGTAGACAGCCTCACAAGCTCAAGATCTGCGGAGCCGAGCGCAGGATGTTTGAATTTCATCTTTCGGAATCAGTGATATCTGGGAAACCATCCCAGGCTCAGGTTGTTCCCATCTAAAATATGTCATATTACCAACCTCATAGCCATGCGAAGCTGAGCTCCCGACGTCTAAGCTTCGAGCATATCCGAGGATAGTTGACCATAGAAAAAAAATTCACAACCCAAAAAAAAATTATTTAACATTGTCCTTTACTCAAAACCAAGTCAAAACACATTCAACCTGAGCCTGAGCCCAAAACACCATTTTCAAAAAATAATCATAAAATACGCATCTAAAACCAATCATTAATTCCAAAAAATTGTCAACTTGGGCTATATTCGGGCTTACGAGGCGGGCTTATATGTGTTGGCCGGGTTGGGCTTACTAGGCCCGAGCCTATAGGCCATATCGAGTTTGAACACTCTAAATCTAAGTCCAGTGCATTAACTCTCAGGTCGGGTTTTTGTCCACCAGGCCTATAGGGCCCCCATATGCCCATGGGTTTTTTGACCAAATGGTGACATATAGCCAATTCATCATCAATACACAAGAACCACATCAAATGTCATATCACAAGTCCACTATCGGTAGGCATACCACATACTCACTCAAGAACCGGAGCCCCAAGCTCGACGTTCGCGTCATCACAACACAGTCTCAGGAATCGAAGACTCGCTCGACGTGTGAGACTCACATCCAATAAACACAATCACAACAACATTTTACACATCATGAGTACCAAGAAACACACGCTTACATCATATCTCAATAACACACGTCAAATCCATAATCAGAATTTCGAGTCTAAGCCCAAAACCAAGCGTTACACAAAGTCTAGTAGAACGTGCATAAGTAGCTTTTTCAATAACCAAACAATCTCACATAACAGATATTTCCATCATAAATATCGAGAAAACACTAGTTAATCACACCCTGCTCAAGTCCACGAGAAATCCCGAGATAAACCTCATAAAGCATATGATCGAAGCACTTCCGAAAATCATCCAAAAACCATATGAAAGTACCCCAAACTCTAAAATTACAATATCCCAAGACATAAATCATATTCACTTTATAACCATAGTTGAAATGGGATTCAAAACATAGTTTACGGAAACCCTCGAAGAACGTGTAATAAAATATTAATTAAATATTTGTAAAATCTCTTAAATTCATATAAAATCACAATCACTCCAATGTCAAAAAACCACATATAAATACATTTAAATCATGTAAGTATGCATGCTTAATAATTTAGGGAAAAGAAAGTCCACTCACATACCGTCCATATAACTGCATCCCGGTTTGCACGCATTTCTGTAATTTCTAGGAATATCAAAACCTATCAAAAATCACTTATAAGTTCACTAACCATCTCAAATATCTTCTATACTAATCCCATAATTTTTGGAGATTTTTAAACGAATTTAAAACTAACACTAAATCTTCGGACAGCTAATGGTCTTCTCAAATCACCATTTGGGACTTCGGGCTTCCAGAAATCGAGACTTCATAATGGCCTTCCCAAATCTCCTAAACGAAGTCCCAATTAAAAAGTCAACATTTGCACTGTCAAAGAAAGTCAACTCTTTGACTTAAGGCCAAAATTGTCCTTTTCTCCTTAAATTTTCCAATTTCACATTTTCTCGAGATCCGGGTCGTTGCAACCTACCCTCCTTAAAAAAATTTGTGCTTGAAATTTACAATTAAGTCAAATCCATATATCAGTTCTAATCAAAATCCAAATGAATCGCCCGAGCACAAAGTTCACATAAGGTTTCCATCACAGTACAGCAATATCGAGGAATCCCATTTTTACATCACACGACCATATCTCAACTCCAACCCACAATTTATGGGAAATATGAGAAAATTTCACTTTTATCTCAATAACATACTTATCGAGCTCATACTATCTTAAAATCTTTCCAGAGCTTTAATTCCATATCCAAGACTAGAACGTAAAACCATATACATAACCAACGCACATATGAATATGCCAATACAAGTAACTCACACTTAGTCCACCTTACAAGGCACGAATATCAGAGAGTCATACACATAAACTCATATCATATCCATCAATAACATTTATCACATATAAAAACAACTCGAGACATAACAATCAATAATCACACTAAACCATGCACACTGTCCCATAACCACACATTTCTTCCTCACAAACTAGAACCACTAACAGCCCTACAACTATCCTGCGCTCACCAACTTGTCTCATCACCAGGCCATGCACGGAGCTCACATCTCGGAGGCATGAAATCAACACCATCACTCAGAACGTTAGCTCTGATACTAAGATGATAGGACCCCACCCAAAACACATTAGAATAGTACACTCGCGCCCTGCTCTTGTATGACAAGGTTTCATGTGTATATCTTGAATCTTGTCTGATGGGAGTAGGGTCCGAGTGTATTATTCTAGTGTGTTTATGTAGCGACCCGGACCGTGAACGAGGGTAAAGATCGGAAAATTTGGATGAATTGGACCATTTTTCCCCTGAAAGTCAAAGGGTTGACTTTGACTAAGGTCAAAATGTTGACTTTTTTATCGGGACAATTTTTGGCGATTTTGAGAATTCCGTTATAAAGGTCTCGAGATCCTGAGTTCGTTGACAGGCGGCCTGCTAAAAATGGAGATTATGTGAGATCGTTTTGGGTCAAAAAACCCTAGGGTAATTTTAGTAATATGTACATGAAGGGAAATTTGGTCATTGTGCATTGGGACCTAATATGAGGTGGACAATGACCCTAATAATGTGATGTGGAGACCCTCCTCGAGGTCCTAGTGGTTGGACGGTCTCACCTGTCGAGGTAAAGCTCTGTAGTTCCCGAGACTAATATTGTGAGCAGTCTCAGACGTTGATGACATGACCCATCCCAATCCCTTTAGATTATCGTGGGATGTGCCATGCTCCCGTCTAACACCACATGTCAGACCAAGGATAAAACTGTAACACACTTGAGGTTTCCAGAGTGCCCAATGATTTCCAAAGTACGCAGCGGCATGTGATGTCTCAGTTTATATCACAGCCTGCATCCGCAATCAACCTCAAGGGTATCAAAAACCATAAAAGCTGTGAGTGGACAAAAATAATCAGTTCAAAAACAATTTAACAAAAAGATATTTATACTCTTCACTTCAAAACATGTATGCATCAGAAAACAGTATCCCAAATACTTTCTTAAAATCAAATCATATGGCTTTTCAAATCAATACACAGTGAAAACTTTTGTCAATCAAAGCCATTTCCTCAGCAGAGTCTCAGCCCAAAACTAAATCACGTAGGGTCTCCGCCCAAATCCAAAATGCGTAGGGTCTTAACCCAAATCAAATCATGTAGAGAGTCAGCCCAAAGCCAAACCTTATAAAACATCTCAATAGGGCCTCTGCTCGAAACATTGACTCATATCCGAAGTCGTATGAAAACATGATCAACTAATCCTCTTTATCCAATATCCAGAAAATCATCTCAATAGTCATGATATCAGCACTACGTGTGCGACTCGGGATTACACATCCGAGTATACACCCAGGCTCGGAGCTCATGACTCGATGTCAAAGGTGATCTAACTCAGGCTCGGAACCCCTAACTCGACGTGACAGGACTCATCCCTATCGCGGGATGTGCCCTGCTCCTGCCTGACACCACGTGCTAGACTAGGGATAAAACCGCAACCCGCTCGGGGTTACCCGAGTACACAGTGACTTGTGGAGTACGAAGCGTCAAGTGATGTGTCGGTCTCTACTATAGCCCTCATTCGCGATCAACCTGAATGATATTAAAAAACATAAAAGCTGTGAGTGGACAAAAATAAACAGTTGAAAAACAATTTCCGAAATAAACATTTATACCCTTCAATTAAAAGCACGCATGCATATCAATTTAAAATCGTTTCTTTCCACAAAAATGGTACATAAGAAAACCGATGCAATCATCCTAAAACCAACATAAAGCAATCAAGTTTTTTTTTTCAAATCAATAATCAGTGAACTCATCTGTACATAAAACAACCATCGAGATGACCAATCCTCATATCCAACATCTGTCTCATTTCATCTCATCAACAGTCACGATATTAGCGCTATACGTGCGTGTGACGATCCATATCTAATTAACAGGATTAATTTAGAATTAATAACTGATTAGCGAGACTAATCAGGGATTAGACGAGGATTAGCGGACGAGCAAGGCGAAATGACGATTTTGCCCCTAGAATGGGTAAATAGTTGACTTTTCGTTCAGGCTGTCAAATGGACTTTGTCCGATGACTGTGACGTAGTTTAAGACATCACGAGTTCATAGACAGGTGGCACGCTCGATTCCGACGTTCGTGGAAGAAGTTATGACGATCGGAAGTCCAAGGGCATTTTGGTAATTTGGGTGAATAGGAGCAAATAGTTGACTTTTGACCCGGGAGGTCCGATGGACGAGCGTCGAGGACCGTTACATAGATCGGGACGATACGAATCCATAGACAGGCGACACGTCGAATTCGGATGTTCGACGGAGAAGTTACAGTTCACGGAAGTTCAAAAGTACTATTGCACGAAGTTCGAGACGGCTCGACTTTGTCATTATGTTGGGCCATATATTTTCCCCAACAACCAATGGATGAGTGACAAGTGTCACTCATCCACTGGCCACCATCCCACATACATGCATTGATCATTCCCATATTCCATTCATCCACACCAACCCAAAACCGATTACCCGAGCAACCTTCATCCAATCCAAACCCTTGACCCTATGATCATGACTGATAGGCCAAGAGAGTGAGAAAAGGACCAGATGGACGTGGTGGCCGGCCAGGGGAACGCCGCCGTGGACGGCGGAGGACAACTCGTGCACAGGTATCTGTTTTAACCAATTTTATCCATTTTCAATTTTTGTTCTTATGGGCCGTTTTTATTGATTCTAATGAATTTAATAGGTTGCTAGGAAGGTTTTAGGACCGTTTTGAGGGTGGTTCACGGCTGCGGAAACCCAGGGGGTGATCGGGCAAGCTTGAACCATGAGGTTCAATTCGAGCCGTGAGTTTTTATTGAGTTTTAGATGGATTTAGTTGCACAAACATGTTCCTAGGATTGAATTAGGAAGAATAGGATCAAAAAGGAGAAGATTGGACGAAAAATGAAGATTGGAGAGGCCTAGATCGGTCACGCCGGTCTAGTTGCAGAGAATGGACCGAACCGACCGGTCTGAATCGGCCAGAGGAAGAAGACGCGTGTAGAGTGCCCTGGCGTGTGGGCTCACGCTTAGGGGGTTCCTAGGGCGCGTGGGGGCACATGTCCAACATTTTGGGGATGTCTTCAACACGTGAAATCATCTATTCGATGTAACGAACATTTTGGGACTGAAATCATCTATCCGAGGCACTTCCGAGAAGATGCCAACTCGGGGCACACAGCCTCTAGGGAACACATACATGATAAATGTCACGATATCATCTCTATACTAGTGTGCACACTACTCGGGGTCTCACTCCGAGTCTTCTCCTAGGAATTCTTCATCTGGGAGGCTCAATCTTCGGACCTAGTCTGATCATCTCTCCGGAATCTGGTCCGGGACCACAACATAAATCGTAACCCCCACTCCTGGAACGGGATCCCTATGGGGATACCCATTCTGTTCTGTGGATTGTGACTCTCCAGGTCGACGTCTGGAGGAGACCATATAATCATATGGAGGGTATAATACATTTTCAAATCACTTTCGTTCTCAAAACATATTTCAACTGGGTCTCATACCCGATACATTCAACAGGATTCCTCGAATCCAATTCAAATCCATTTCACAGGCCTTGGCCTAAATTCACAGTTCAATAGGGTCTCATATCCGAATTCTCATTTCATAGATCGAACTGGGACTCAAGCCCGATGTTACAATCAATAGGGCATTAAGCCCGGTACCACAGTTACCTGGGCTCTAATCCTGAAACCACTAACCAACAGGGCCTCAAGCCCGATTTCACAACCAATAGGTCCTCAATCCCAATACTACAGTCAACTGGGCCTACAGCCCGATATTACAACCAATTGGGCCTCAAGCCCGGATTCTTAAACCAACGGGACCCTCGGTCCGATCATATAACTCAAATGGACCCTCGGTCTGATTTCTCGTCAAATCAAATGGACTCTAAGTCCGAGGGTTTGTAAATCAAATGGGCCTCATGCCCGAGTTCATAATCCAAAATCCATTTATTAAACCCTCGTTGATAACCTAGCACGTATAAGCATTGTATAAAATTGTAAATCTCGAAATATGTACAAATACGTAAATCCTAGGCTACCACAAACAAATGCACTCATGGCATCACAAAAAATATACTAAAAAAATTATAAAACATTTATGCATGCATTGAATTCATAAAACAAGTCCACTCACAGACCGTCCGAAGCCGTGCCTCGATACGCGTGACATAAGCGTCTCCCGGGCCAATCGTTGCCTTCGGGATTCCCGAACCTGTCCAATTTAATTTAGAGGGTTACTAACTACTTATATAACCCCTCACTAAAGTCCCGTAATTTTTCGGAATTTCTAACTATTTTTAAACGCGAACCTAAACCTTAGAACAGCCCGAACTATATCGAAACGATGTCTGATTGACACGAAACCAGTCCCAAAATGTTCGTTATATCGAATCGATGAAATTACATGTTGGAACCACCCTCAAAGGAAGGCTAACGTGCACGTACGCGCCTCTAGAACGTCCTGCGTGTGGGCCTTATGCGCCAGGACACTGTTCATCTTCTCCAAGCAATCGAACCGGTTCGGCCGGTCCGGCCACCCTCCTCCTTTATTTTTTGTCCAATCTTCTCCTTTTCAATCCCAATCTTCCTATTTTCCTATTTCCTACCATTTCTAATCAAGAAACCTAAGAAAAACAAGTAAAATCCTATGGTTCCAAAACTTGGTTCACGGTCCAATTTAACATTCTTCTTCCCACGGCTCCTCAGCCGTCCAACCACCCCCAAAACCGTCTTAAACCCTTCCTAGCAACCCTCTAAACCTTATCCAAACATCCAAAACAATCCATAATGTAAAAATCGACATAAAATGGGAATTGGGCCTTACCGGGAAATCACGTTCGGGTTCAAGGCCGTCGTCCACAGCGGCGTTGTTCCTGGCCGGCCACCAGCATCCACAAGTCCTCTTAACACTCTCTGGTCCTCACAGGCATGATCAAGTGGGGATGGGTTGGATTGGTTTGGGTTCAAAGGGGTGAGATCGGGTTTGGAAATGGGAGAATGATCGATAAAGAGGAAAATGTGATATGCATAAAGGAAAAGAGATGGCCAGTGGATAAGTGACACTTGTCACTTATCCATTGGTACAATAAAAAATATCTGGGCCCCACCTAATTCCAAAAATCATTCATCTCGAATTTCGTGCAATAGTACGTTCGTACTTCCTTGAACCGTAACTTTTTCGTCGAACGTCCGAATTCGACGTGCCGCCTGTCTACGGATTCGTATGATCTCGATCTTCGTAACGGTCTTCGACCCTCGGCCATCAGGCCTCCCGAGTCAAAAGTCAACTATTTGCCTTCTTTTAACCAAATTACCAAAATGCCCTTGGACTTCCAATCGTCATAACGTTTTCCTCGAACGTCGGAATCGAGCGTGCCACCTGCCTATGAACTTGTGCCATCCCGAACTACGTCACAGTCATCGGTCAAAGTCCATTTGACTGCCGGAACGAAAAGTCAACGATTCACCTATTCTATGGGAAAAATCGTCATTTCGCCCTGCTCGTCCGCTAATCCTCGTCTAATCCCCGATTAGTCTCGCTAATCCATCATTAATCCTTAATTAATCCTGTTAATTCGGGACGGGTCATCACAACAAGCCCGATATATTTCCCGTTTGACTATACTCTAAGTCGAAACTTAATTGGACTCAAGTCCGAATATTATTTTCAAATCCGAAAACCATTTCACAAATCAAATCACTTTTGACTATCATCCGAGTCAAAGTCAATAATCAACTGGGTCTCATGCCCGAAATAACATTTCACGCATCTCCGTGAAATCATTCAAAACTGATGATCAATCTTCAGTTTCACACCACTCCGTGAGACCATTCAAATCATATAAATCATATGCACATAGTATACTCGGCCTAAGCCCATGAATCATATAAAACAAAAATCTCAAAATACGGGCAATATCACATTTAAATCATATGCAATCAATGCATCTTAAATCATGTTCATAAAAACATATAAAACAGTTATGCATGCATCATTTCATAAAACAAAGTCCACTCATAGACCGTCTGTGCTGCGCGTTCACAATCCGCGTTGTAAGCCACTTCGAGACTAATCCACAATCTCTGAAACGTCCGGACCAGTCCAAATCATATACATCACTATCAACCTATACAAGTTTATACCATAAACCCTCAAAACTCCTGGAATAGTCAACATGTCCCGAACACGCTTCTCGAGGCTAAAAACCTCCAAATGACCTATCAAACAACCTCTGATCGACCTGAAACCACCACCATTGGATTTAGATCGTCGAAACCTTTCGAACACGCGCCGGTGCAAGTTCAGTCCGTGGTGGTCACGCTAGTCAACGCTGACGTCACCTCCTAACGTCAGCCTAACAACTCTGACACTTGTCTTGTAACGACCCGAACCTTTATTATTATTATTTTATTAAGAAATGACTATTTTACCCTTGAAGGGGGAAAACTTAGACTTTTGACCCGGGAAATAATTAGGACTTTGACTCATGACCTTGACGTAGATCGGGACGTCACGAATCCGTAGACAGGCGACAAGTCGAAATCGAACTTAGTATGAAGAAGTTATGGTCACGAAAGCAATTTTAGCGATACTTACGAACCGAGAACAAACTTAAAATAATATTAAAATATTCAAATCTGTGCAAATCCCTAGAATTAAGCTGAGCTGTCGGATGAGTGACAAATGTCACTCATCCTAGAGATTACTATTCCCAAATAGCTGGGTCTATGCCTATTGGTCCCTTTTTAATTATTATATTTTCTCTCAATGCACCCTAGCCCTTCATTTCCTGCCCATTTAATCTGGGCCGTCCATTTTCATCTCCTCTTTCCTCTTATCTGTATGACATCTCCCTCTCACCCTCACACATATTTTCCCAACAGTGAAAAACACACACGGCTGCATACTGCCCAAACACCCAGCCGACCACCACTCCCTTCATCTTGCCACCAGACCATGACCACCGTCCTCGCCACCTGCAACACCATCACCAGCCGCCCTCATCTCCTTCCCTCTGTCTGTAAACCTAGAAAAACCACCCCCATACCCGAGACGAGCATTCAGATCCAGTGATAGGACCCACCCCGATTATTACCTCGATAATCGGGAAGAATCCTGCTCCCGTCTGACAACCGAACACAAATGACCAAAATAACCATAATAATTACATCACATACATTGTCAGACGAGGGAGAACGTACAATACAACATACTATACAACAAGTCAACAGTATCACATAGCATAGTTTAACAGCACAAGATAAGGATAAAACCCTACTCTGTGAGCTAACTACGTACGCAACGGGAAAACTTTATGCCTCTACCTCTGCCTCTGCTTCTGCCTCGGCGTTAGCCCCAAAACTCGCACCACGACTTGGAGGGTATTAAAACATAAAAGTGTGAATGGACTAAAACTAATAGTTATAGAAAACAGTTTTAATGAAATCAAGGTTCACCTTCCATTTTCAAAACACGCATGCATAACTCAGTATCTGAAAACAATTGCATGAACCGTATGGAAACCGTTACAGAAGACAATTATAAAATCATGTAAATTTGAATGTAACATCAACGAATCAAACCTGCTGGATCTATCCGAGTCTTTAAACTCAAGTAACATATATCAGGCTTTCCCGGGATATCAACGAGTCTTTAAACTCAAAACACAATCAATAGGCCTCGGGGGATATCACAGTAACCGAGTCTTTAAACTCAACATATCTCAATCAAGGGTCCTTCCCCATCACAACAATCAACCGGGTCTTTAAATCCAAAACCAGATCCAGCAATAGTACCGGGTCTTTAAACCCAAAAACCATGTGTAATTTATAGTAAATCCAGAATCCATCGTAATTCAAATTCCAAAACCAAATCCGAAATCATATTTAATAGAAAAGGGACTCATGTCCGAATTTCACGTTCAAATCCTAAATCATACTCACAAATCATAATCAAAACATCATCAAAGCATGATACGCATAAATCATATAAAATCATCCATCAAACCATCATCAAAGCATAGGAGAAATCATAGTCTCGAAATACGTAAAATGCGATAAATCACATCGAAAAACGTGCAATCATGTAAAGCAGGAATATCATAATCAAAATCATATATGGAAACATGAAATGCGTAAGTTCAAACAGTTATGCATGCTCGGTTAGAAAATAAAAGTCCACTCACTAAGTCTGAACGCGTCAATCGTGTTCTGCACGCTCCCCGGACTCCTCAGGAATGTTCTGGCCTGTCAAAGATCATAATTTCGTGTCACAAATACTTTCATTAAGCTTACATTAATTTCCCAAATTTTTCGGGATTTTTCAACGTAATTAAATTAAAACCTTAAACCTTCGGACACTCAAAACTATCCCGAAACGGCGTCCAATCGACTCAAAACTTATCTCAAAATGTTCGTTACATTGAAAGGATAAAATCACATGTTGACCTTAATCGGAGATACTGCCTCACGCGCCCTCACGCGCCGCCCAAAGGGGCTGCGCGTGAAAGTCACGCGCCGCCCAAAGGGGCTGCGCGTGAAAGTCACGCGCCCTGTACAGTACTGCTACAGTGTCGTCTGCTTCACCCATTTTTCGCCTAAACCGGTTACGAACCCGCGACACGACCCGGTTTGTTTTCCTTCAATTCAACCTTATTTCTTTCAATTCTTCCACCGAATTCCATCTATTCTATCTCAATTTAGGTTCCCCGTCATTAATTACACAATTCAAACCCTTAATCCATCATTTCTCCAATGAATATTTAAACGGTTTTTCAACTTCTAATCTCACTCAATTCGTCTTAATTTTCTAATTAATTGATACAGAAGCATCGTGAGGTTGTAATGAACGTTCTGAAATAATCAATTACACAATTTCTTACCTGTAAGTACTCGTACTCAACCTCCAATTTTCCAAGAAATTGGAACTCCAGTTCTTGGTCGAAACACGGTCAAACTCCTTCAATTTTTATGTGGTTGAAGTCGAAATAAGCTCAGAAGGCTTTTTTTAATCTCCGTTTGGATCCTCTCAACTCACAAATTAACATTTGAATTCTCACTCAATTTTTCTAACTTTCACGATTTCTAGGCCTCTTTCTCTCATTGTTCTTGGTTTTTCTTTCTATTTCGATCTCTCAAGTATCTCCAGTGTCTCTGTTTTTCCCAGTCCCTCACTGTAAATTGATTAAATCAATTCAATCAAAAAGATTACAAATGCAAACGGTGCTCTGTTTCTCCAAACATCCACACCTGTGCACACACTCACCCACAACCGAGCCACTCTCCTATTTTCCCTAGTGACATGTGTCACTCAAATAAATAAACAGCTAAAGTTAAACATCCCACTTTAGCTGATTAAGCTTTCACAGCCCAATTTACCAATTTACCCTTCCTTCACACAATTACCAAAATGCCCTTCCTCGTTCTAAAACCATAACTATTCATCTGAAGTCCGATTTCAGCGTGCCGCCTGTCTACGTACTCAGACAATCGAGACCTACCTAATGGTCCTTGAATTATGTGAAAAACACACGTCATGTAAAAATTCAACTTTGACCACACTATTTACAAGGGTAAAAACGTCATTTTACATATTATTTTATAAATTTACATTCTTTGGGTTTCCGGGGCGTTACATCCAAGGAACCCAAACCACACCACCCCAGCTCCTCGACTTGAACCAGGACCAAGCTAAGACCGTTAGGACCCCAGGAGAGCAGAGAGACAGTCGAGGTGACCCACGGCGGCGACACGGCGGAGGTAAGACCCAAAACCCCGAGAGGCCCTGTTTTTTCCCCCATAGCTTGAACGACCCTGTTTAACGTGTACACTTCAACTCTCTCTGTTGGGACACGTCCTAGGAGCAGTGACGACTTGAAAGGGACCGGATTCGAAGTTGGAAACAGGCGGGAGAGACGAGGAAGAAGACCGGAGCAGAAATTTGAGTTTCTTCGAGTCCCAGGTATAAATTTCGTCCCTGTTTCCAGTTTTTGAAGTTACAGACGTAGACGATCCTCTAGGAACAAACCCTGTCAAAATTGGTGGCCGAAAACGAAATATGGAAACGGGTCATGTCGCAAGTCGACGGCGACCCAGTTTCAGGGTTTCGGGTTGACCCAGTCACTATAGCAGTGATGACATCATCATGCTGACGTCAGCAGTGACGTCATGATGACATCATCATGTCAGAAAATGTCAGAACAGGGACCAACCAGAGAGTGACACGTTTCCTCTGACATGTGTTAGAGATGACGTCAGCAGTGATGTCATGCTGACGTCAGCAGTCACTGTAGCAGCGTTGACAACACGTTGGCCAAGCGCATGGAGGTGCATGTGAATAATAATTTTGGTGGGGCTAGTACCATTTTTAAGGTTTCGACGATACGGATCAAATGGCGGTGGTTTCGTGTCGATCGGAGATCGTTAGGTCAGTCAAAATGGGGTTTGAAGCCTCGAGAATAGTGTTCGGGCTACGTTTTCGGGACGAACCTGTTCTAGGGTTTTAGTATTGAACTAGTAGGGTCCTTTAGTGACTCTTGGACATGTTAATACAGGTTTAGGCGGTCTTTGAGCTGCGAGAACCGTGTGTGAGTGGGCTATTTGATTTTTAAAAGGATTGCATGCATAAACTGTTTTACTATTCCATTTTATGATTTAGATGTGACTATTATGGGTACTGTATGGGAATGCTTATTACATATTATGATGTTTTGGGCATGCGACCCGTCTGGATTATATATGGTATGTTTTCAGGGATGTTCAGGGGACACATGGTAACTATACTATTATTGTGTTGTACTTTCCTACCTTACTATCTTGTCTCCTCCAGGGAGGGTCGTTGGCCTGGGTGGACCCTGAAGTAGTCACGGGGCACTGACTGAGAGGAGTTGACCCTCGTTGGGTTGCCTACTCTCAGGAAGGCATACTTAGTATACCTCGGGCAGTGACCGGGATACCGGGCATTGGTGGACCTAAGGGAGTTCTCGGGCTTTGAGACCCTGAGTGGCAACGCGTAGCCTTAGAACCGTGACATCATTATTAGGCATCGAGGATGTCGAGGTTGGGTTTTACAGTGCACTATTATGTTGGTTTTTCCCTTTTCGATTGTTATATGATTCTATGATTATGATTCTATTATGATACTATGTTTACTTCAATGCATGCAAGTTTTGGAAAACGGAGGGGTAAAACCTTATGATTTATTATATTATTAAATTGGTTTTATAAACTGTTTATTTTCGGCCCACTCACTCTTTAATGTTTTACTGACCCCTCCAGGTCGTGCCACGGAATTAGAGAAGGATCCGGAGGACGAGGCTTAGTCTAATTCGTTGTGCACCTGTACACCCCATGTGGGTAGGTTGAGCACTAATTATGTAATCTGACTATTGTGCTCATGTTTTGTATTGCACTATCCCTGGTGACACGACCCACCCTCAATCCCCCGGGATTAAGGGCTAAGTCATGCTCCCGTCTAACTTACGCGTGATAGGAAGGCTAAACCGACGTTCAACCTCCATGTGACACGAAAGTCAAACAAAGGATTCCCAAATGACCCGATTCGAACTGCTGGACTTCCCAGAGCGCACAGACTCTACTGTGGATCGCGTGTGTGATGTCTCTGTCTCTCTCGACCAACAGCCCGCACCGCAACAACCTGGAGGGTATCGAAAACACCAAAAGACTGTGAGTGGACAAAAATAAAGGATAAGTTTATAAAACAGTTTATCAGCAAAGAAAATTTTACCCTCTTTTTAAAAACGAATGCATGCATAATAAACTGTTTACGTAAAACTAGTTCATAATCAATCACGAAAACCAAACTTATTTCTTTTTCTCAAATCTCGAGCCTCAACCCAAAACCATCAAAATCCACCACATCCGGGGCACAACCCAAAACATTGAAAAACCATTATTAAAACCATCATCTTCAAGTTCTCATCGAAATCCAAAACATTTGACATCCATTTCAACCAATCAAACCTACTGAATCTATCCGAGTCTTTAAACTCCCGAGTCTTAAAACTCAATCCAGACCTCAATATAATCCGAGTCTTTAAACTCCCGAGTCTTTAAACTCAATAGGCCTACGGGGGAAATATCAATATCCGAGTCTTTAAACTCTCGAGTCTTTAAACTCAATCCGGGTCTTTAAACCCAATCTGAGCCCGCCCCCGTCATAATCATATCCGGGTCTTTAAACCCAATAACTAGATCCAGCAAATCCAATCCAAAACCATTTTAAAACCATTTCAAATCCATGTCAAAATCCGAATTCGAAATCACCATTTCGAATTCCAAACCGAATCTGAAATCAGTATCCCGAATCCAAATCCAGAATCATATCCATCATCCATTTCCAAATCCAAATCTGAATCCATCATTTCGTAAGCCAGCATCCGGAATAACCATTCCGAACCCAAATCCGGAAATCCACTTTCAAGTTCCAAAACTGAATCCTTTTTCCAAAATCTGATTCCAAAACCCGAAATCACTTTTATGATAGGGCTCCAAGCCCGAAATCACTTTTCCAAAATCCATTTTAAATCATTGAATTCAAATCATATTTCAAATCTCAAAATCAAATCATCAAAGCCATGATCAAATCACAAGATAAATCGAAATCTCGGAAAACGTGTAATTCCGTAAATATCTTGAAATACGTGCAAAACTGTAAATCATCAAGATCATAATCAAATCATAGAATCACATATAGAAAACATATATGCATGCATCATAAGTTTGAAAGCAAAGTCCACTCACAGACCATTAGCGTTGCCGCCTCGATACGCGTGCACCTACGCCGTTTCCGGCCAATCCACTATCACCAGCTTTCCTGAACCTGTCCAAATCGCATAATAAGGTCACTAACCACTTCATAATGCTTATCCTAAAGCCCCATAATTTTCGTACATCCCGAAACATATTGAGACGATGTCTGATCGACTCGAAACTAGTGCCAAAATATTCGTTACATCGATTACATCATTTCACATGTTGAACACTTCCTCAAAATGTTTGCCACGCGCCCACACACGCCTGTACTGTTCATCTTTAACCTCTCGTGGAACTGGGTCCAGACCGGTTCGGTTCAGGCTGGTCTAATCGAACCGGCGGTCAAGGTTTTCCTTTATTTCTCCATTATTTTCACTTTTGTTTAACCTATTAGCTTCGTCCCATCCAGCCTAATCAATCTAACTCATAAAAACACGACTTTAGGACCTGGGTCTTACCTTCCCAATCAAGAATGAAAACCTTTAATTGCCTCCTCTGGTTCTCACATTTTTTGCCTCCTCAAGCCTTGGTTCCAAATCCTCTAGCCGTCCACTTCTCACTGGGCACAGATCCCTATGCAAAAATGACCAAAATGCCCTTCCTTCACAAATTACCATTTTGCCCCTCATGTTCCTAGACCCAAACTCGATTCATCTAAAGTCCAATTGACGCATGCCGCCTTTCGTTGTATTCAGGGCATCGAGACCTATCTAACGATCCTCAAAAGACGTGAAAATTCCTTGTCGTCCAAAAAGTCAACCTTTTGCCCATATTTGACCAAATTACCAAAATACCCTTCAACTTCCGAACGTCATAACTTTTCCCTCGAATGTCGGAATCAGACGTGTCACCTGTCTATGCACTCGTGACGTCACTAACTATGTCAGAGTCATCGGTCAAAGTCTATTTGACCACCCGAATGAAAAGTCAACATTTTTTCCCTTTATAGAGGCAAAATCGTCATTTCGCACCGTCCATCCGAAAGCATCCAACTAATCCCTGATTAACTTCACTAATCTGTCATTAATCACTAAACTAATCCCATTTTTTGGAACGGGTCATTACACCTGGTCTGACAGCATATTACTCTGAACCCTTATGTTTGAACGTTATTGGTTTAATTTGAAGTATTTTGATTTCAAGTAAGGGCACTGTTGGTATGTTTGGAGTCGTTGTCAGACGGGAGTGGGACACGTCCCCGGGTGGTCTTAGTGGGATTGGGACGGGTCCTGTCATGTCAGCTCTGAAAGCCTACCACGTGGCACACCCTGACTGGTGCCACGTGTCACTAACAAGTCTGATATCTCTCTGACATACTACCACGTGACACTCTCTCACTGGTCCACGTGGTCTGACAATGCTAACATGGACATGACACGTCAGCTGACAAGTCACCTGATAGATCCTGACACCCTACCATGTGGCACTCTCTCACTGTTCCAGGGGTTTAACATGGTTGACGTGTACTTTCCACGTCAATTGCTGACTAGACTAACATCTAGCCACATTATCATTTTTAACCCTCAGACGAGTCGACCCGTTTGACTGTAAGGGGTCGTTTGACCCACGAACTCGACCTGGCCAGAACTCAACCTTCCAGCCATCGTTTTCCTCCATTTTTCTTCCTATACACTTGTCTCTCTCCTAATAATGGCTCTACGACTTCAAAATCACGAAACAAGGGCTGAGATTACCTGTTTAAACTCGATCTTCATGGCCAACCTTCAAATCTGTCTCATCATCCATTCCTACGTCCATTTTCCTTGGTTCTCAGCTATCACACTCACAAAAACACAAAGAAGACACCACTTTCTTTAGTTTCGATCCCAAAACACCCAAAACCAAAACCCAAAATCCAAACTTAACAAGCTTCAGGTTTTTACCTTTTCCTCAGGCCACCGCCATGCTCAGCCTCTCACTGACATCCTCTCCGCCTCTCAGCCTCCCCCTTAACCTCTCTCAGCCTCTCTGTGGCCCTCAACCTAGAACCAAAAGCAAAGGGGAAATGGGAGGACTTCGGGTTGTTTGAAATGAGAAGGCAGGGATAATGCATGAACTAGGGAGATGGGCCAATGGTATGAGTGACACTTGTCACTCATCCATTGGTCCATAATGGATATTTTGGGTCCCACTAAAGATAAATCCAAAATTCAATTATCTCGGTTTTTGTGCAACTGGGAATAGTATGAAAAATCATCCTTGACATGTAACTTTCCTGTACGATGTCCGATTATGATGTGTCGCATGTCTAGGACTCGTATCGTCTCGATCTATGTAATGGACCTCGGTCCACATGCTCATAACCTCCCAGGTTAAAAGTTAACCTTTTCACCCTTATAGGGGCAAAATCATTATTTTATCCCAATTATCTGATAATCTTCGACTAATTCCTAATTAGTCTCGATAATTCTCGATAATCTGCAATTAATCCTTAATTAATCATATGGGTTCGGGATGGGTCGTTATAGTCGAGGTAAAGCTCCATAGTTCCTGAGATTAGAACCGTGACTCAAACGTCGAGGTAATGCTCTGTAATTTCTGAGCCAGTCCACACTCGGACGTTGAGTCTGAGACTCCGTAGTTCCCGAGTGCTATTAGCCTACCGGTAGTACACATTGATATGATGATTCAGCTTTCAGGCATCGACGTTGGATCATATGGTATTTTGATGTTCAGTATGGCTAGTTATGTGTGTTTGGTATGCTTATGCCTCGATGTGGTAATGTCTGTGTTGGTAAATTGACGTGGCTAGTTTTCTATGATTGTTGAGTTTGCACTTTGGTTCAGTCGTATAGCAGTGATATCTTGATATGATTTCATATCAGACATGTTTATGAAGTTAATGGATTTCTAATTACTGCACGTATTTCAAGATTGATATTTTATTCGTAAACTTGGTGCATGCATAGCTTTATAAAACGGAGGTAAATGGTATATTTTAAATTACATGTTTTTGTAGACCTTTAATTTTGTCCACTCACACATTTTCCTTGGTTTTGAAACGCTCTAGGGCCGTTACACGAGAGTCGGGGCTTTAGACGGAGCGGAGGCATAAGCTCACGAGTTGATAGGTATCCCTTGTCTGACAGGATTCCGAGGGTATTTTAGGCATTTTTAGATTGCCTGTTAGACGGAAGCAGGACCCAGATGTATTGTACACGGTTTTCCAGGTTGGGTCTTGTCAGTTTTGGGTGAGGTCCTGTCATGAATGTAGAGATATATCCATTAATTTGAGGCGTTCACTTTCTGGATTGAAACAATCTGAATGGATGTGGTATAATTGTCTAAGTGAGTATTTGATCATATTGGGATATGTGATAATTGTTTGCTTTTTACTTTTCTGTTTCCATATTTTGTGCGGGAGATATGGAGAAAGTATGAGAGTAAAACGAGATGAAAAAAAATCACAACATAAAGTAATTAAGAACGAAGAGCGAAAACAAAATCTTGCAAGTGAAAACCATTTTAAATAGTTTTTGGTTTTTAATTTTCATTTTGTGCGTTTTTCATTTTACAAATGTTCATCTCTGCATCATATCATTCCTCTACTCTCCATTCTCATTTCCTCATAATTCAAGCGGGCACATACACAAGGTTGTACCCTTTGTTGGTTTCAGGCACCTCAAATGATCGCAGGGAAGGATGCACGGGAATGCTTTGTGCAGAGAACCTGCAATGGTGATTACAGTGAAGTACACTTTCTTACTTTTACTCTTAGCTGAAAGAGATTGGTTTAGGTTAGATTTAGGTAGTGATGGTTTGTATTTGATTTGTATTGAAGAGAGGAAGAAAAACGATCACAATGAGGATACTGTTGTATTGGATTTGTTCAATGCACACTAAGTGTTTGTAAAAATGCACCAAACAGATTTCTGAGTGATCTTGGTGCTCTCACCATCTAGAGAGAGTCACACACACACACACTTCCTTGATTTCTAATTATTACAAAATATATTCTCACCCTTTTTACACTCACAAAACCGTTAGGAGCCACATGGCATCATTCTACACGGTTTTCTCTTATTTCTTGCTCACAAAGAAACTCACACCTCACTCAAATCAGTTATAACAACCTGCCTTGCTGGCACTCACACACTCTCTAGTGTCTAGGAAAGATGTCACTGAATTAAAAGGGCTTTAGATCAGGTGGAATGCACCATGATCATACTTGTTGCAGTAGCAGCTTACACACTAACACTCCCTCCTAAGCTGCTAACTGATTTAACCCCAAGCAAGGATCTTAGGTAGGTAAACTTGACTTTAGGAAGTTCCTTGGTGAAAATATTAGCTAGTTGTTCCTCAGACTTACAGTAGTGTAGTTGAATGTCACCATTTTGAATTGCTTCCCTAATGCAGTGGTACTTTCTGTTAATGTGTTTTGTCCTCTGATGAAACGCAGGGTTTTTAGCCATTGCAATTGCTGACATATTCTCACACATTAAGACTGTAGGACTTAGCTGCTCTTCCCCAAAATCCTGTAGGACAAATCTCAGCCAAATGTCCTGAGTTGTGGCTTTTGCAGTAGATACATATTCTGCTTCTGCAGTAGATAGGGCAATACTGCTCTGTTTGACAGAGGCCCAGGAAAATATGCTACTGCCAAAGGTGAATGCATACCCTGAGGTACTCCTACTATCCTCTTCTGAACCTCCCCAGTCACTATCACAAAAACAAATTAGAGTAGCAGTCTGCTCTTTCCTGTATTCCAACCCATAATCCAGTGTTCCCTGTATGTACCTCAGCACTCTCTTGGCTGTTCCAAGATGTTTCTTGGTAGGATTATGCATGAATCTAGATAATAGACTAGATGCATACCTAATGTCAGGTCTTGTTGCAGTTAAATACAACAAACTGCCTACCAATTGTCTGTAAAGATGTTCATCAGCAGGCTCACTGCCATCCTTTTTCTGTAACCTCTCATTAGCTACTAGGGGAACACTTACAGGTTTGCAACCTTTCAACCCAAATTTTTCTAGTAGTGTAGAAGCATATTTCCTCTGATGAATATAGATCCCTGATTTAGACTGCAGAATTCCCATACCCAAGAAATGGTGCAACAAACCCAAATCTGTCATCTCATATCTCTCTATCATTTCCTCCTTGAAATCCTGCATCATAGGCTCACTATCACCTGTATACATAATGTCATCTACATGGATGGACAATATCAAAGTTCCTTCATCCTGCTTGACCTTTAGGTACAAAGTTGCCTCACTTGCACTTCTTTGAAATCCACAAGATAGTAAGTAGGAATTGATCTCACCATACCAGGCCCTTGGAGCCTGTTTTAATCCATAAAGTGCCTTTTTTAACTTTTAGACCTTGTCCTCCTGCCCTTGTTTTTCAAAACCCTCAGGCTGGTCAACATAAACCTCTTCCTCAAGGACCCCATTTAGGAAAGCTGATTTTACATCAAGCTAAAACAGTTTCCACTCCTTTTGTGCAGGTAGAGCAATCAAAGTTCTAATAGTATCTAACCTTGCAACAGGAGCAAAAGTCTCATTGAAATCAATACCTAGTTTCTGGGCATATCCCTTAGCAACCAACCTAGCCTTGAACTTCTGATTTGAACCATCTAGATTCAATTTGGTTTTATAAACCCATTTCACACCAATCACTGGTTTTTCTGTTGGTCTTTCAATCAGTTTCCAAGTGTCATTCTTTTCAATCATCTCCATTTCTGCTTGCATTTCCTTCTACCATGCTAATTCCTTTATCGCATCTTGGTAGCCTTCAGGTTCAACTATGGCTACATGACATCGTGCATAAATCTCATTCAAGCTTCTCAGCTTGACAGGAGTGTTGCTAGCTTCTGTATCACTCTCATTGCCCTGGTTATTACCCTGGTTATCTTGAGTGTCATGCCCCTGAACAGCTTCTGTTTGATCAGTTACAGAAGGAACAGCACCAGTTTCTTCAAAGTTGAGTCGTACACTGAACTCTGAACTTGTCTTCCAGTCTCATGTGGCTTTTTCTTTGAAAGTCACTGTCCTAGAAACCACCATTTTCCTTGTTTCTAGGCAGTAAACCCTAGTTGTAACGACCCAGACATTTGAAAAAGGAAAATTTGGAAAATTTGAAGAAAATGACGATTTTGCCTCTGGAATTGGGGGAATGGTTGACTTTTGGTTCGAGCGGTCAAACGGACTTTGACCGATGACAATGACATAGTTCGAGACGTCACGAATTCATAGACAGGTGGCACGTTCGATTCCGACATTCGAGGAGGAAGTTATGATGTTCGGAAGTTCAAGGGTAATTCGGTAATTTGGTTAAAAAGAGGCAATTTTTTGACTTTTTAAATGACATGGACTTTTCACGTAAGTCGAAGACCGTTGGGTAGGTCTCGAGACGCTGAGTCCGTAGACAAGCGGCACGCGCCAATCGGAGTTCGAACGACCAAGTTATGGGTTTATGAGGGTGAAGGGCATTTTGGTAAATTGTCAAAGCAGGGGCAAAATGGTAATTGGACAATTGCATACGGAATGAGGTGGTTTAATGGCTGATTCAATTATACTCAGATTATGTTAAACCAATAAGGGACACCTGGCACTAGGATTGAGTGGCTGAGTGTCATTACACCGCTAAGGCTAGGGATAATGACAATTCAAAGGGCTAAGGACAAAGACAACAAACAAAAACAGGGGATTGAGTTCAAATTCATTTTGATTCGAACAGATTAATAACCATTCGACAACCTGTAGGGAAACTGATGAATTGGAGAGGATTAAGAGACTGAGACAAGAAGACAACACAAGGGACAGAGAGATTTCTCTTCAAAACTCAAGACCCGTGGAATTCAAAGGTTTTAAAAATTCAAATTCTAACTTAGAGGCCGTGATGACTACAACTGAGGCTTGGGTGAGCTTTCTGGAACTCTTCTGATTAAGACCATACCAAAATTGAAGAGAATTGATCAAGAATCGATCAAGAACGGGACCCGTGACTGCTTGGAACTCCCATGATTGAGTTCGATCATATACAGGTATGTTCAAGTCAAATTGAACTTGAATTCATGGTCAAAATGAGTCTGTGATGCTTCCTAACTGATCAATTTAAAGAAATCGATGAATACTGAATAGATTGAATGATGAGTAGGCTTCGACAATTTGAATTGAGTTGGATGGTTAGAGTAATTATAATTGAAATTGAGATGACATACCTTAAATTCATGTTTTAACGATGCTATTGGACATTTGAATTACAGAAAACGAGTTGAAATTGGCAGGGATTGGACCGGGTCCCTACGCGGGTTAAATGGCCCGTTTAGCAGACAACCGGGTGAGAGAGATGAACAGTGATTTCACTGTAGCAGCGTGTGAGCTTCACGCGCAGCCACTCACGGCGGCGCGTGGGGGCGCGTGCGGCCAAATTTTGAGGTGAGTTCAACGTGAAACTTGTTCCTTTTAATATAACGAATATTTTGGCACTAGTTTCGAGAAAATCGGATATTGTTTCGATAGTGTTCAGCGTATCCGAAGTTTTCGTTTACGTATAAAATACGTATTTAAATTCTGAAAAAATTGGGGATTATATGAGGTATATTGAAGTGTTCGTGACCCTCGATATTGATTTTGGACAGGAATTATGATTTTCGGAATTTACGGAAAACGTGTAGTTCGGAAGCGAGCCGTTTGGACGGTGTGTGAGTAGACTTTTGTTTTCTAATCGAGTATGCATAACTGTTTTACTCACTCGTTTTATATTTTTATATATGATTTCATGGTTATGATTATGACATTCTTGCTTTACGTGATGGCACGTTTTTTTATGTGATTTATCGCATTTTTACGTATTTTAAGATTATGATTTCTCATATGCTTTGATGATGATCTGATGGATGATTTTATATGATTTGTGCGCATTACGTTTAATGGTGCTTTGATTATGATTTATGAATGTGATTTGGAATCTGAACGTGAAATTCGAACATGAGTTCTATTTTGATAAAATGTGATTTCGGATTAGTTTTGGAATTTGGTTTACGATGGATTCTGGATTTGCTATATACTTACACATGGTTTTGGGTTTAAAGACCCGGAAAAAGAAAAGAAAAACCGCTGGATCTGGTTTTGAGTTTAAAGACTCGGTTGATTGACGAGGGGAGGGCCCTTGATTGACATGTTTTGAGTTTAAAGACTCGGTTATTGTGATGTCCCCCGAGGCCTATTGATGTGTTTTGAGTTTAAAGACTCGTTGATTTCCCGGGAAGGCCTGATTATGCGCATGGTTTTGACTTTAAAGACTCGGGCGCACTTGAGATCCAGCAGATTGATTGACTTGTGATTTACTGTTGATTTTTGATGTTTTCGGATGTGTTGGGTAATGGCCCGGTTTATATGGCTTGATGGATTTTTAGGTTATGTTATGTACTTGGATTTTGATTCATGATTTTGGGCTGAGGCCCTGTGTTCATGGTTTCGGGCTAAGGCTCGAGGTTTGAGGAAAGGAAAATGATTTTGATTTTTCATACACGATTTTCTTATACTAGAAATGGAATGAGTTGTGAACTGATTTTCGGATGCATGCATTGGTTTTACGTGGAGGGTAGAAATGTCTTTTCTATAACATGTTTTATAAACTGATTATTTTTGTCCACTCACACCTTTTGTGTTTTTATTGACCCTCTAGGTCGTAGCGCGATGATCGAGGCTATTCGAGAGGTGGAGGCATGAGTGGGCACATGCACGATTATCCCTGATTTGACAAGTACTGAGGGCAATTAAGAGAACTTCAGTTGACTTGTCAGACGGGAATAGAACCGGGCACGGTTATCAATGTTCCTCAGGGGACGGTCCTGTCTATAACCCTTCTCACAACTTCCATATCCCATGAAAATTCCTTTTGAGGCTGAGGAATCTACTTTCTGCCTTAGCTGATTAGGGATGTGAAAATAGAACACAGACCCAAAAACTCATAGATGATTCACCCCATGTTTCCTTCCACTATACACCTCAAATGGTGTTTTCTTCTTGATAGCTTTAGTAGGACACCTGCTAAGTAAATAAACAGCTGTGTTTACAGCTTCTGCCCAGAATTCATAGGGCATTTGCTTGTCATGAAGCATTGCTTTGGACATTTCAACAATTGTTTTGTTTTTCCTTTCAGCCACACCATTTTGTTGTGGACTATATGAGACAGTGAACTGTCTTTGTATTCTCAATTCTTCACAGAAATTCAGAAACTCTTGAGACATATATTCACCTCTTTTATCACTTCTTATCTTCTTGATCTTGCAATCAGTTTGAAGTTCAACCATGGATTTGAACTTCTTAAAGATATTGAAAACCCCTGATTTATGCCTGAGAAAATAAACCCAGCACATCCTTGAATATTCATCTATGAAGGTTAGAAAGTACTTGTTTCCACTTTGAGTCTCAGTCTGCATGGGTCCACAGACATCAGTGTGCACAAGTTCAAGTAACATGGTTGATCTCCATGCTCCACTCTTGTCAAAGCTCTCAACATGCTATTTTCCAAATATGCACCCTTCACACCAGTCCTCCTTCTTAGACAGATTAGGCAAACCAATCACCATATCATCTTTAACCAAAGCACTCAAACTTGCATGGTTTAGATGCCCAAATCTCCTGTGCCATAACCAGGTGTCATCTTCTTCAACTGCAAGCTTTGCCACTGGTATGATTTGCTGGAAGGACAGTGGAAAAAATTTGTTCCTTGTCATAGTAACACATGCTATTTCCTAACCCTTATCATATATAGTAGCCTTCCTTCCTTCAAACACAAGGTTGTAATCGTGTTCAACCATTTGTCCCACACTCAACAAGTTTTCATCTAAACCTGGTACCAGCATCACTTCTCTGATCATTTTGTCACCATTCTGAGTCTTGATAACCAAAGGACCCTTTCCCTTGACCTCTACTAACTCCCATGTGCCCATCTTCACTCTGCACTTCAAGGTTCTATCCAAATTTATCAAAACAGACTCATCAGAAGTCATGTGGTTACTGCAGCCACTATCAAGATACTAAGTATCTGCATTCTTTGTGGTTGTGACAGAATGACAAGCATAAAACAGTGTCCTATCTTCCTTTGCATGTTGTGCAAGGTTCACTTTCTCCTTACTCCTGCAATCCTTGGCATAGTGTCCCATCTTATTGCACTTGAAGCATTTCCTGGTTTTAAACCAGCAGTTCCCATAATGATTCCTGCTGCACACACTGCAAGTGGGTTTAGGCTCACTTCCATTTCTGGTTTCTTCTCTAGATTGACCACCAGAACCATTTCTAACCTGTTGATCAGACTTTTTGATCCAAGGTTTAGTGCCACCTTTAGAACAGAACTTAGGCTTGTTTGAACTGGAGGAAGCTCCTAGATGCATGCTAGACAAAGCTTTTTCCACAGTATTTTCAGAATGAAGTTCTAGCCTCTGATCATAGGCTTTTATAGAAGCAATTAGCTCCTGTACATTAACCTCATCTAAATCTTTAGTTTCTTCCAGAATCGACACTATTAGATCATAGGGTTTGGTTAAGCTAACGAGAATTTTCTGTCCCATTCTAGCTTCTTTTATATCTTCTCCATAAGTCCTCATCTGATCCACAATCATATACAATCTAGATAGGTATGTACTTAGTGATTCATCATCCTTCATTCTCATATATTCAAAATCCCTTCTTAAACCTTGAAGTTTAATTGATCTAACCTTTTGATCTCCATGGAATTCCCTCTTTAGTAGATCCCAAACAGCCTTGGAACTTTCTTCATTTGCAATTCTAGAAAAAATAGAATCAACAACTGAGTTTTGGATAAATCCTAGTGCCCTGGCATCTCTGATCAGATCAGCCCTTGTAGGCACCACCATTGCTCCCTCAGCACCTTCTGGATTTGTGTTTATACCTCTGTTGACTAACTCCCACAGATCTTGTGCTCGTAGTAGAGTCCTCATCTTGATACTCCAAAACTCATAATTGTTTCCATCAAAGATAGGAGCCCTTAGCTCATTTGTTCCAGCTCCAGCCATTTCAGTTTCAGCAGCAACTAGATTTTAACACACAGTCTCTGATCACGTCCCAGCACTCAGATCATGAACCTGAATGCTCTGATACCATGTTGGTTTCAAGCACCTCAAATGATCGCAGGGAATGATGCACGGGAATGCTTTATGCAGAGAACCTGTGATGGTGATTCCAGTGAGGTACACTTTCTTACTTTTACTTTTAGCTGAAAGAGATTGGTTCAGGTTAGATTTAGGTAGTGATGGTTTGTATTTGATTTGTATTGAAGATAGGAAGAAGAACGATCACAATGAGGATACTGTTGTATTGGATTTGTTCAATGCACACTAAGTGTTTGTAAAAATGCACCAAATAGATTTCTGAGTGATCTTGGTGCTCTCACCATCTAGAGAGAGTCACACACACACACTTCCTTGATTTCTAATTATTACAAAATATATTCTCACCCTTTTTACACTCACAAAACCGTTAGAAGCCACATGGCATCATTCTACACGGCTCTCTCATTTCTTGCTCACAAAGAAACTCACACCTCACTCAAATCGGTTATAACAACCTGCCTTGCTGGCACTCACACTCTCTAGTGTCTAGGACAGATGTCATTGAATTAAGAGGGCTTTAGATCAGGTGCAATGCACCATGATCATACCTGCTGCAGTAGCAGCTTACACACTAACACCCTTATCACTTCAGGGTTGTACGTTGAATTCAAACCATTTTCAAGCAAAAAAAAATTCAATTTTGGCACACCTGAATCAATTCAAAATCAAAACAGATTCCCAAAAATTCATATCAATATTGGGGTGTATTTGCAAGGTCTGGGCACGGCTAAGGGATTTTCTTATGGTACGATAATTGGTGTCATTAATTTGGGGTATCTTTTAGATTGATTTGGGAATGATTTAGTGCAGATTTTCAGTATTCATGTGAAAGCCCGGCTGTCCTCGATAGTTCTTAATGGGCGTTGGGAGTGGCCTTTTACGGTTAATGGGGATTTTAGGGTCTAGACTGCTACTGCTAATGGAGTGTTCTCTTCTTCTATGTGGAACAAGATTAGGGGTGAGGATTCTCCTTGCCCCTGGGCACGTTGTTTGGTTGACGGGGCTATTCCTCGTGCAAGTTTTATATTATGGCTTGCTTTGAATGGGAGGCTCTCAACTCTGGACCTAATTGGAGCCTACAATTTTTAGGCTTCGAAGATTTATGGTCTCTATAATATGGCTATGGAGACGCATGACCACCTTTTCTTTTGCTGTGATTATGGTGCCAATATCTGTAAGATGGTTCTTAGTGTTTGGTGGAGCTCGGTGGGATGGCATGATGTCGTGCTGGTCGCTACTCCACATTGAAAGGGGAAGATGATGGCCCAAATTGCCAAGAGGGCTCCACAATGGAAAGGGAGGATGATGGCCTAGGTTGCTAAGAGGTTAGCATGTGCGGTGTCAGTCTATTTCATTTGGCTGGAAAGGAATAATATATTATTTGCTCATACTTGTAGACTGTATTCGGTGGCTTTTAACCTTATTATTTCTATGATTTATAGTAAGCTTCGTATTGTTAAGCTATTTGTACGACTAATTCCTTAACTGCTGAAAACTGGAACATCCTTGTCTAGGGGTTCCTCTCTGTCTTTTTGGCGTGTTTCTTGGCCATGAGGCCATGCATTGTTGAGCCTTTGGGTTCTTTGTGGATGCTTTGTCTCCATTAATACATTGAATCGATTTAACAACAAAAAAAATCTGATTTCATTCAAAATATTCCTAGTAAGTTCGCATGCATAAGTTCATATAATTGATGAAGATTTTATCACAAGTTACTCAACAATTAGAATAAAAAGAAGAGAGCTAAAATGAACTAGTACATATCATATACAAAACTTGGTTTCTTATTCCTAGTGCTCTTTGCCAATGAGAAATTAGATGGCAAGAATGCAGGAGAATAAGGGAGACAATGAGTTTGAATATATATACTTAAGAGTTGTCACACTGCAGGGCTTATCATCAAGTGGATCATCATCAATTCTTAAAAATAAAATATAGTCAAAAATTTGTCGATCCGAATTTGATTCGTAACCACCATTTCTAAATTACTAATCCCCTTCAACAATCCCCTGTTAAAATTTTATACCAGTTCATGATTTTCGGATGGAGATGATGAGGCTAAGAATGAGTGCCTTGCATTGGCAGGACCAAACAGCAACTCCAAGCAGAAGGCAGGGCCGCAGATTGATCTTCCTTTCTTCCCCATTTTGTCTAGATCTCGAACAGTTAGCTGTAAGAAGGTTCAAATGACAAACACATTTAATCAAATTAAGTTCAGAAACTTGTGTCTTAACATCTGCTTTCCGCACTTTTTGAGCCACAATTCTCAGGCTGCTTTCGGTATTGCTTTTTCTTTTCTCTTGTTAACGAACGGCTTTATTGGAAAAGAAAGTGGTCTTAAACAAAATTTAAGTCACTAGTGGAATTCCTAAATTCCAACCACCCTATTGCGCAATGGGAGGCCTCACATTCGACTCTTGTGAAGGATAAAGTCGATACCCAATGTGTATGTGTAATCTCGTTTCTATCTTGTGCATCGATACACGATGCGTATATATAATCCCCTCCCAAATATCCTTGAATTCGGGTTCTATTCTAGTAAATTATGAGGTTAATTCTGGACACGTGTTTACTATCTCTTTCTCCCATGTTGCACAAGAAGCAATTGCGTATGTGACACCGTCCCCAATATCATTGTGCATCGATACCCACATTTTATGTATAACCACTCTCTACAATATCCTTGTATTCCAGTTTGGCTCTTGTAAATGGTGAGGTTTGTTATCCAACATTATGTACAATCCCCCAATATCACACAGTAAAAGCAAATGTGTATGTACAATCTCATAAAGAGCGAAGCCAACACCCAATGTATATATGTATAATCCCCCTCCATAATATATTTGTGCATTGATGCTTATTGTGTATGTATCGCCCCTTCTTGAATAGTCCTGAACTCAAGTTTGATTTTCGTAAATAGCGAGACAAATACCCAATTATATATGTACAATCCCGTTCATAAATATCACACAGTAGAAACAACTTTATAGGTATAATTCCCCTCCCTAATGTCCTTGTTATCAGATTTGACTCTCATTAAGAAAGTGTACAATCCTGCTCCTCGCACAGTAGAAGCAACTTCTACAAAAGGTACGACAATACCAAACGGGTCTTTAATATAGGGTCTTTATCTATAAAAATGCCTTAAGAAATAGAAGATGTATGTAACCTTTCAACTATGTATGGTGCATTTTCAACTATTTAACAACCATAACAAAATGAATCACATTTCGAATTGTATACCTGTAGCAAGCTGTTCTTGATGAAAGCTGTGTTGAAGCAAGCATAGAAGAGACGTCCTCCATTCATTTTTTGATAGAATATGACACGAACATCTCTAGTTACCTTCTCCCAAAAATATTTAAACTTAAAAAATGATGTACATTTCCAACACCAAATTTGAAATAATTAAGTTGATGATCTTGCTCTTGAGTAGGTAATTATTAAGCTTACCTGCACTGGCTTATCAAAGTAGTATTCAAGACAGGCCTTCTGGTATAGAACTGAACTTTCTGTATCCATTTGAACAACAACATGAGGCTCTTCTTCTTCTGATTTCTTGTCTTCCTCCTCGTCGCCTTCGCCGAAAGAGAGATAATATCGGGGGCTGCTTGTTCTCTGACATCCTTTCTTAATCTGTTTGCAGGAACTCCTCGACACTTCTAGTGATGGACGATAAACCTGGCCGGGAATCTGTTCACACATGGAATGACACAATTACTGCCAAATTTTCATACAAGGACATATATATATATATATATATATATATATATATATAACTTAGGTCAACTCAATATCTAAATAACTGTGAGTTCACTTATTTGCACCTGAGATAACCAAGGGTACTACTTAATAGTTTTAAATCTCAATTTTTTACGACTTTGGAGTAATTTTTCACTTGAGGAATTAAGGGTGCTGTCTGCGTTTAGTGGTTTATAATTCAGGGTTTCTGGAAAAGTTTTGGGAAGAAGGGGGTTTGGGTCAGGGTGGTGATGTTGGCGATGGTGTGAGAGTTTATACATTGTGATTAAGTGCTTGGGTTTTAAAACCTGAGAGTTAATACCGTTAATCATAAGCGATTAATCCATGTATTAAAAAGTGCATAAATCTGACAGACATTCAAGCTAAAAAGAATATGCAAAAAGAGCGTCATATCATATATACCTCTTGCAGTTCCGAGACCACAAAGAAGATTTTATCAATGTTGAGGGTGTCATAAAATCTGATCCGTCGCAGTTCTCTGCTACATGGAGGAGGCAGATTCACAGCCGGAGGTCCCCCCTCGACGGGACCGGGATATGAAAGGCAACCCGACCAGTATCCGACGTAGCGGCGTTGGCTTGGAATTGAGACCTGTTCATTGGAGTATAGATATATATTGGAATGATCGACAATGTGGTACGTTGTTAGTGACTCCAATTTTGTAATTAGAGATTATATAGTGATCGACATTCTGTTTGTACGTATTATACCTAACATGACTTACTCCTTCATTATTAATGGTTCGTCTTTGAGCATACAATTCCAGAGCTTCCTCTGTTGACATCCTACAGTACACTAGGTAAGCACATACCATTAAACCGGTTCGACCTTTTCCCGCCTGCAATCAACCAAATCAGACATTAGATTGCATTATAAAAACTAGGGTTTGGACCAAAATTCCGGTTCAATCCCAAAATCTAATCAACCCGATTGGGTTGGTTTGAGGCTATTTATTTTTTGTTAGTGTGTGTAGAGAATCGTACCAATTGATTAAGTTTAATTTGCAGTTTGAAATATTAGAAAATTGAGAACAGCCGAACAATTGGATATTAAATATTTATTTTTTCTTTATGGTGTGACCCGTTACACGATTTGTTATATATTTACATAGAATTCCCTAGTGTAATCAATAATATGGTTACATGAATATTTGTTCAATTAACCAATAATCGGATATTTTGATATGGCTATATATATAATTTTTAATGGTGTCATTTAAATTGATTTGGCCGATTTACCAAGTCAAGTTGTTCCACTTGGAAATAGTTCGGTTCTAATCATAGCGAAACCGATCCAACTTAATCCCTATGTATTCACCCTTAATAAAACCGATACATATATAAAAGTAGTATTAGCAAAGCCACTATAATTGACAAATTATTACCATGCAGTGTATAACAGCGATGTTCTTTGGATCACGCGACAGCCATGAATCCACACTTTGGCAGAAGATCTTGATCATTTCCAGAGCTGGAACATGATTGTCATCGAAAGGAAACCTCTCCACACGCCCATAGAAATGCGACGGGTCATAATGTTCTTCGATACAAAGATTATAAATCTGAAAAATTCCACTGCTATATCAACGAAAAAACGTTTGTCCGTATGAAGATTTTATTTGTATTGGTAGGTTCTACTTGTAGCACCTTATAATGATCCGGATGTCTCATGTCTAGCACGGACTTGACTTGCCAGAGAGGATTACGATACATTGCCCGCATTCGCTCTGCAGGAAAGGACATTGCTAAAATTCGATCGGTGATGTAAGTCATGTCGAGATCATAGCCGGCAACGAGCATTCGCCGGCGTTGCTTGGAGACCAAGTTACGGATGTAAAAACTTTTGCTCAGGCAATTGATGAGTTTGTGTTGTAGGGTTAGGTTGTTTTCAACCTTCCCAGGCACTTGCCTCGAAAATTTCACCCCCATTTTTGGTTGATCTTCTTACCTGACAAGAAAACTCATCAAAAACTGTTAAACTACTGTGCTACGGTTCTCAAAACCCAATAACAAGCAAACGAAAAATATGAAGAGTAATAATCTATGAAGAGCAAAACAAAAAATAATAATCTATGAAAAATACAAAGAATTTACGTGGTTTCACTTGAAATCCTACATTCATGTCGGGAGGTAACAATAAAAATCTACTATTAACAAAGAAAATTACAAAAAAAAAAAATATTCAATTGATCTTAAACTTGAATCTCAAATATACGCAAATATTCAGAAACACAATGGTATAAGAGAAATGCCTTATAATCTGTTTAGCAACACGTACTCTTACAAACGGAACAGTAGCAAACACAGGAGAGAAAACAATACTTAAATGTACATGCATGTAAACAAAAGTTAACGAGACAAAACCCATGAGCCACGAGTTGGCCATGAACAACTTGCTTATGTCTTATCGTTATATTTGACTCATATTTGACGTTTCCACTATAACATTAACATTAACATAAGCAAACTTACCAATCTTTGCTTAGACATACATGGAATACAATATAAAATAAAAAAGATTGACAAAAATGTACCTGCAGGGCGGAACATGAAGTTTGAGATGAATATAAGGTTGAAGCAAATTCTAGGGCAAAAATTAAAGAAACCCCAAATTGGAAGATTTGGGGAAGAAACCCTAGAATGAGCTTTTGGGAAAGGAAAAAAGAAAATGAGGGGAAATCTCAGGGTGGCCGGGAGGTCATCATGATGACTTCCATTTTTCGTTGGTTGAGAAAAAGAGAAAGAGAGGCAGAGAGGAACTGATCAGTGGGGGTTGGGAAGCGCAGCTAAATTTGGAGAAGGGGATTTCTCCATCGCTCCCATATTTGGAACTAAATTGTTTTTCCAAATGAATATTTGGAGGAAAAATTTGCGGAAATTTCTGCCTTGCTTGGACGGTTGGAATTTTCGGGGAATTTCACTATTGGAACCTAACTGAACTATATATTTTTAAAAATTATTGTCAATTGTAAGAAGATTGATATTCGAATTCAAACGTACATGGAGAAACCTATATATGTACACATAAGAAGATATTGTAGCAATTATATATCATATGAACATGAATTGCATAACAAACTCACAATGTTATTAAGTTTAGTTCATTCAGTAATTTACTTTCTGATAATTAAATTTGAATATTCCCTCTTTATAAATTGAATCATAATATCGTCCTGGACAAAATAACTAAATTTGAAAGAGTTCACAATCACATTGTGATGAGCACGGCCTATATATACGACAACGAAACTTTGGCGTTAATTGTGTTAATGGAGACAGTGAAGGAGACGAAAGAGGGAAGTTGATGTGTCGTTTTTTGTTACCCCAGTCTCCAGAAGGACCAGAACAGCTAAAGAACATAGAGGGATTGCTGCTGTTTTCCTCTGTATCCGCTTACGACACGATAACGTTTGATTATCCGGCAAACAACATGCACCTTGCAATTATTATACGACTTTACGTGATACAAGTATCAGGAGCCACTAGTGAAGTCTGAACGGCGAAGGCAAAACACGACACAAAATGATAATGACACTCACCTTAGATCTACTAATTCAATTAGAATTTATTTATTTTTCTTTTTTACTTTTGTTGCTCGTTCTTTCGAAATTCTTATTTTTTGTCTTTTTGAAAATCATCAATGAAGTGTATGAAGAATCTTCATTTCAAAATTTAGTATATAACCAAACTTCACTTCCCCTACCACATTTTCAGACCATTCGAGGTTGTAATAACTTGAGAAAGTGGACTAAACCGTGGTCTGAAATTGTGGTCCAATTACATTTATTTTTTCACATGACAATTGCAAGATTTTATTGTTGATCGCCTACTAAACTTATGTAGTGGTACATTCATTCAAGGTGATCGTGTGGCCTAATTGACATGAACATGGCAGCATACTGCAACAGCCGCCGCTCAGTGCCGCCGCTTTCAGCCACAGGAATCACCGGAGCTTGATTCGTCCTCAACCTGTACCGGCGCCAAGCGAACTGTATATTCACAGCACCCCAAGTTCTCCAATTCGATGAGTAGTATCTCGCCGTCCTCTTCAGCCTCTCGTTTGCAAATTTGTACCGGAAATGGTCCGTGATATATCTCAGATCGTCAGCATTAAGCCCAAATGCTTCTGTCGATTCAAGGCAAACAAATGTCGCCGTTGAGACCGGAAGCCGATCCATGAATGGCCGGCGGAGGCACCAAGAGAGCAGCTCGTCGCCTAGAAACCCACCGGGATCAAGCACATTGGTTCCCACCATGCCTTTGCTTAGGCTTTGACTCCTTTTTATGTGTCCACGCACAATAAATAACATCTTTGGCACCGGATCTCCTTCTCGAATGATCTGTTTCGATTCATAAAGATGTAAATTATAATGTGATTATCATCTAAAAGTTCTTGGATTAATATTTAAATGGTTCCTAAAACTCGACTTAAATCTCACTTTGGCCCCGTTTGATATTGTTTTTTTTTTTCCTTAAAAACTGCTTTTATTTGAAAGTGAAGCAATATAAAAGCATTTGGTAAGAATAAAAAATTTTGTTTTTTTTTTTGAAAAGTAATGTACTTTTGAAAACAATTTTTGAAAGCCATCTGTATATTACTTTTGAAAGCTGCTTTTACAAAAATTATTTTAGTGGATAGCTATTTATTATGAAAATAAAGCAGACATCACTTTTCAAAAAAGCACAACTGAAACAATTTTTCGAAAAATACATCAATTCCAAACTAGCCCTTAATCCCATAAACCACTTTTCTTACGATGACGCTCGTACGGAGACACTTTTTGTCTGCTTTGCCCCCTGTTGTCAAATTTATATCTAGCTTTTTATCACTTTTTGTCCATTTTATGTCACGTTAACAATTTTAACTAAAATTTTAACGAGTTTAATCATAAAAGTGAAGTAGATATAAATGACTTCATAAAAGGGTCGTAATATTAAAAATTCTTTTAAAAAGACTTAAGCCGAATTTCGTGGAACATTTGAAGAAACGAAATAAAATTCTCTATCCTAGAAATTAAATTAATTAATTTGTAGATGATAGATTTGGTACCTTTTCATCTTTGGAGAACACTAGAGGCCTAACACGATCACAAATGTTGTCAAGAATGAGATCATCCAAATTGTGAAACAGAGGAACCTTTTTTATGAGGTCTAGGCATAAATGTCGCTTGATTTCTCGCCGGAGTCCTTCCGGCAAGTCTTTGATCAAATCCATCTCATCTTCTCCTCCCATTGTCACCCATCTATGCCGCTCATAATGTCGGACTCTCCTTCTCAGTCCTGACGGCAACTGCCTCCTCTTCATCCACCATTCCATGTCTCTGCATCTCAGCTGCATTTTTCTCTTCTTTGCCATCACCGCGTGCAGAAATACCTAAATCACAAATTGGTAAGTCCTCAATAGTATCCAAAAAAGAAAATTTGACATATACTACTATGTACAATGCTCTTGTAAGGGGACCCCGGTCAGTATTTTATTCCGCTTCATTAATAACCGAGGTTACCCTCAATAGGAGCCTATTCTTATGTATGTGAAAAGTCACCTGAATGTTCCCAATCAACAAAGTGAAGAGGAGCAAGCCACTGAGAACAATGCATATGCTGAAAATGACTTCTAGCCAGTGACTTGTAGGTTCAAGATCATTGCCAAATGTGCTGCAATTGATATGCAACAGAGTAAAGTGAAATAATTAGGTTAACTGTCCAAGTTTGTTCTTGTTAATTTAGTAGTAACTGTAGTACTTGTGAAGCAAGGTACCTGAGGGTCATTAAGCCCCAAAAGATCGGATAAAGGATCTTTACTGCTAACGAGTTGCTAGATATAACTGGAAGAGCCCATTTATAGATTCCATAGTTGAACGTCCCATGAACATCCATGCACAGTGGGGGTTTCCTCACCATAGTAGTATTGTCTCCACAAGAGCTTCCTATCACGCCATCCGATGACAAAAACTTGTAGCAAACTTCCTCCGAGCAAGACAAAGAGAGATTGCAGTTGGCACGAAGGTCGCAATGCTGCCTTAGGCACGATGCTACGCGCTGAAT
Source organism: Prinsepia uniflora (assembly GCA_032719365.1). Classification (NCBI taxonomy): domain Eukaryota; kingdom Viridiplantae; phylum Streptophyta; class Magnoliopsida; order Rosales; family Rosaceae; genus Prinsepia; species Prinsepia uniflora. The sequence goes on along the minus strand of CM064867.1, from coordinate 7,833,395 downwards.
TGCAAGCACGTACCAACATCCCCCGGCAACCTGAAAGCACGAAGAAAACGAAAAATTCCTACATCAAGGGAAGATAGAATATATATTTTCCATATTTTTTCGAATTTGAGGATTTGAATAACTTACATGAGAGGCAATGAAGTAGGCAATGAGGTTGAGGCCAAACCCCCACCAAATGGTGCCAAAGATGTAGCCTGTGACCTTTTGCATTCTTCTCATCAAGCAGATGCTGTGGTAGACTTTTGGGAGAAATTGGAACAAAAAAATTAAGAGAAGAATGGTCATTATCACCTTAACCTTCTCTTCTCTGATCAATTTTGGAAGAACCAGCCAAAACACAACCTGCACCACATAAACATTCACGACATAATTTTCAGAAAAAATTATATTCATCAAGTAAATAATCCAGCATATATAGTAATGAATGTTGTAAGTGAAAAATCAATATTATATATATATATTATTTTTATTTTTTGAATGATCCTAAACTATCATAATCACCGGAAAAGGAGACTACGTACACTTCTTATATCATGACACATTTAATTATATACAATAAAAGATCTCGGGTCTATTTTAAATCAAATAATCAAGAAATTTATTAAAGACGAGGTGAAATGCTTACTTAAGAAGTTGAAACATTCAGTAATTACCTCCATATTATACGGGAAATGACAAATTTGCGCAATGTAATTATGCTTTTTGTTTGTTTCATAAAAATATATATATATATATATATATATATATAATAACAATGAAAAATGATGTACTTTTTGTTAACGGGGTAATTTGGTAATTAAAGAGGATATGATTGAAGAAGATTCAGAGGCAGGCACTCTACCTGGGGAACGGGCAGGATAACGAAGGCGTCGAACCAGAAACCTTTGAGGGATCGAACGTAGTGGGAAGCGATCGCACGTGCGTCCCACACAAGCTTCCCACAGCCGACAACGAGCGACTCTCTCGACACGTACGCCAGCCGGAACTGCAGCCACAGGTGGCACAAGTGCACGGCATCGACGCACGTACGGAGCACAGTGACAATAGTGGCTAGCCCGCCGTCCATGTAGAGGCAGGGGGTCCCGCCTCTCCCGATGGAGAGCGCGTAGAAGAAGAGAGGGTCGACGGCCAAGGCCATCCCTCGCGCCATGAGGAACGCGCGATTCCACCTCTGCACGCGCTTGGTGCGGGGGTCGAGGACTGGGCCAAACGGGCCGGCGGGGCGGCGGTGGAGGCCCTTCTTGAGGTCGGAGCGGGATTGGATGGGAATCAGGGAAGTGCCGGCGGAGGCCTCCCATTGGGGCTGGTGGGCCTGGTCACAGCTAGTGGAGTGGAAGACTGGGACCCCCACTTGAGTGCAGGCATAGCATTCGACGGAGCTGATTGGGTTGATGATTTCTTCAATATTGTTGAGGTTGGAGCTGTGGCTGTTGTCGGAGTCGTCCCCTGGGCCAGTCTGAGAGTTCTGCGGCCGGAGAATTCTTGTCCACCTGCATACATCATCATATATCATCAACACACCCATGCACACGTAAGCGCGCAACTAAGCTAGTAATAATTTAGCTATATATAAATAAAAAGTACAATTAATCAGGTTAACCTTGATAGGGGGAAGTGGGAGGACATGGTGATTGCGAGGAAGAGAAAACAACCATGGGAGAGAGGAAGAGAGGAAGAAGAAAGAGTTGGAGGCCGGAGTGATCGAGTTAGTGTTAGTGATAACCCAGTGACTCAATGAATGTTCCGCTAGAGAGGATTTTTGAAGTCAAGCAGCGAATGAGAAGGATAACATATATAGAGATTAATGATATATAAAATATAGACACACGGAATAGAACATTATAGATTTTTTGTAAAAATAATACTACATATCTTATTAACTGGTTAATAATATAATTGTGATTTGTTCACAAAGCAAACTGATTAGAATTGGAACATTCTTTGTGCCGATGTAAATAAATGCGTCGTAAATTTTAGAAATGTCGAGTGTCTTGTAGCACATGAAGGTGAAATTGGTGAGGAGGGATGATGCATATGAGCAAATACAACGTGGTTAACTGGCGTTGCACAGTGAGACTAGGGTCCATCACCTGAAAAAGGAATAACATGCTACTTTTACATTTCACTGTTAATCTCGTTTTTCCCGTGAAACTCTGCATGGCATTGATAAGTTGGTAACCCACATGGGCAATAGTCGCAAATCCCCTCATATATGTGTATGCTATAATTGAAAGTATTATTGTCCCTAGAAAAACAATTAAGAGATGGGAAAAAAAATGCTCCAACCTCCTCAAAAACATAAAAAAAATATGGCCAAGAAAAAAAAATCATTTACTTATTTCGGTGATGAATGATTGTCTGGGCATGATGACCACACCTTCTCATCGGTCAGATCTCATTATCTCATTCTCCTCATCATCCTCGTCTTGGATTGGTTCGGATCATCAATTATTTAATTCTCTTTGTATGGCTAAGGAAATAGGATTCGATTTACAATATAAAATTAATAAAACTTCATTAAAAGATATTTAGAAATATTAACCTTCATCGTGTTTCTGAAATTTATCCTAATATTTCTATTATAATTTATCATACTAATTAATCACATTTGATATGGCGGTTTATTTATCAGGAAAATAAATACAAAAGTATTTAATTTATTGAAATAACATCCTTTAGAATTGTCAACATTAGATAATTCAATTGATTGATGTAATAAATTAAAATAATTCAAATATAATTTCTTTTCAAAATAATATCTAGATCTACTATGTACTCATATTACTCATATTAGAGCACACATTTAAAACCCTCTTTAGACATGCAGTTTTGTATATTAAAGAATTAATCACACATGCAGGATATATGAATAGGCTAATTAAATAGTTGCAAATCGTTTATGAATTTTACCATAATTTTAATAACCGTGTGTTTATTTCAATATGAGTATCCTCTAACCTTGCCATCTGTCCTCTGTCTATTTTTGAAATGAATCCCATTAAAAAAATCACGCAAAACACACATGCATGATTAACAATTTCCCTGGCCCTTTTTCTCTTAACGAAATTCATTTGAAACAATAGACAGTTGGGCTAATGGAAACAATAAATTAAAATTCAGTAACATGAGATATTTGTTTGGTATTCAGACTCGAGTGATTTGATGAGTGGAAATGAGTGAGATTTAGAGAAGAACAGAAAGAAGCAGGAAGAAGAAGAAAGAAAGAAAACTTAGTGATTATATTCTTGATTACTTATCACAATACATTACTTGATCACACTAATCGTACAGGCTTTTATACACTTGCATCTTCATCATACCACTAGCTTGGAGACTAAGAGAACCTTAATTGATCAGCCTAACCGTTTCTCACTAGCTGTCAACATCCCTAACAGAATGTATGAGCTGTCAATCACAACTTGGTGTGTTTACTAACACGTGCATGAGGCAATCATCTGCTGTATTACAGCTCTATCAGGGATTGGTGCACTGCACAGCTAACATCCCCCCGCAAGCTAATGAAGAAGTGGCTTCGAGCATCAAATTGAAGGAATGCAAGTAGAACAAGTCATCAGTCAAGGTCTTCGTGAAAATGTCCGCAATTTGATCACCTGATGGGATATGCTGAACATTAAGATCATCTCGAACCACCTTCTCTCGCACGAAGTGATAGTCGATTTCAATGTGCTTTGCTCGAGAGTGGAAGATCGGGTTGGCACACAGGCTGGTAGCTGAAGTGTTGTCACAATATATCAAGGGAGGCTTAAGAAGTGGAATGTGCAAGGCACACAGAATTTGTCTAATCCATGAAACTTCAGCAGCCGTAATGGCTAGATCACGATACTCAGATTCAGTGTTGGATCGAGAGATAGTAGTCTGTTTTTTGGACATCCATGAAATAGGGTTTTCACCAAGGTAAACAACCACTCCTGTTGTAGATCGACTGTCATTCGGATCACCTGCCCAGTCCGCATCAGTGTAGGCAATGAGGTCCAAGGAACCAGCTTTGTATGAGATCCCATGACGGGTTGTACCCTTTAGAAATCTGAGGATTCGTTTGACAACCATAAAGTTAGATTCTGAGGGAATGTGCATATACTGACAGACTTGATTCACAGAAAAGACAATATCGGGTCTTGTGAAGGTCAAATATTCCAGGGCACCTACAATGCTCCTATAGTTTGTTGGGTTGTTGTACAAGGGACCATCATCGTTCTTCAATTTGGAACCAGGCACACTTGGTGTCTCAACTGCAGAACTGTCAAGCATTGAATTTTTGGTGAGAAGATCATGTATATACTTGGACTGAGAAATGAAGAGACCAGTGGGAGTGTAGTCAATCTGAAGGCTTAGAAAGTAATGCAGTTTTCCTAGATCTTTTATGTCAAAGGCAGCAGTTAGTGCTGAAACAACTTCTGTGATTGCAGCATCAATGCTCTCTGTAATTATGATATCATCTACATACAGTATGAGAACAATTAGAGCAGGAGAAGTTTGTTTAACAAATAGTGAAGAATCTGCCCAGGTGGTCTGAAATCCTAGTTCAGGTAGAAAGTTTGTGAACTTTTCATTCCATGCTCGAGGAGCCTGTTTCAGACCATAGAGGGATTTTTGGAGTTTGCATACATAGTATGGGTGCTTGGGGTCCTCAAAACTTGGGGATTGGGACATATAAACCTCCTCTTTGAGTTCACCATGTAGAAATGAATTTTTGACATCCAACTATCTTAGGTTCCACTGAAATTGAGCAACCAAGGAGATAACCAATCTAACAGTGGTAGTTATGACCACTGGACTGAATGTTTCACCATAATCCAGCCCTTCTTCCCGACTAAAACCTTTGGCAACCAACCTGGCTTTGTGTCTTGCAATTGTACCATCAGAGTTCTTCTTAACTCTGTACACCCAATTACAACCAACCAGGTTTTTGGAGAAAGGAAGAGGAACCAGGAACCAAGTATCCTGACTATAAAGGGCATTCATTTCCTCCTGCATTGTTTGTTGCCAAACTGGACTAGTGGAGGCTGTCTTAAAGGAAGAGGGTTCTACCAGAGTAAGATCAACTTCAAGGGAAGGGGTATATGACATGAGCGCCCTTGAAAAGGGCATTGATAACCGTGCCCGGTCCTGCTCCCGTCTAGCAAGACGACTGAAATTCCAAAGTTACCCTCCGTACTTGCCAAACAAGGGATAGCCACACGTACTTACTCATGCCTCCGCCTGTAACAACCCGTCCCGAGAGCCGGGATTTGTAGAGTGTTTAAGGTGGGATTAGCGAGGCTAATCGGTGGTTAGGTGGTCCCGATAGGTTCGTAAGCTTAGAATGACGATTTTGCCCCTGGTTCGGGCAAAATGTTGACCTTAGTTCGGGCGGTCAATGGGTGTTGACCAGTGACCAGGACGTAGTTTAGGACGTCACGAATCCGTAGGCAGGTGGCACGCCTGATTCCGACATTCGAGGAGGGAGTTATGATGTTCGGAAGGTTGAGGGCATAACCGTAATTTGGTTAAAAGAGGGGGAAAAGTTGACTTTTTGGACGATCGGGTTTTGGTGCGTTGACCGAGGATGGTTACGTAGATCTCGTTGTCCTGAGTTCGATGACAGGCGGCACGTATTCATCGAACATACGATGTGGGAGTTACGGGTCTAGGAAGTTAGTGGCAAAAGTGTAAAATTGGGTTAAAAGGAGGGGCAGTTTGGTCTTTTGGTTGTCTGGAGAATTGTGCACAGAGAAGGCAGATGGACGGCTGGGATGGAGCCATTTGGTGAGAGAATGAGGAGGATGGTGACACGTGCTAAAGGTGGAGTGGCTTCTGGTGAGTTCCAGTGCGTGCACGGCCCAAATAATTGGGGTGCAACCGTGTTCGTGTGTTCGTGATGGTTTCTTGCACCAGAAAGAAAACAGAGGGAGATCGTGAGGGAAATTGAGGGGTGATCGAGGGTGATGGTGTGTGCTCCTGAGTTGTGAGTGTGTGAGGGTGATCGGAGAGTGAGAGGGAGCTGGTGAGAAGGTTGGGAGGTGAGGAATCGTGGTGTGTGTGAGTTGAGAGCTCACGGGGACAACCAGAGAAATAGAGAAGACTGAGGGCTTGTGGTGGTGCTGTGGCCGTGTGCGGGTGCGATTGACCTCGAGAGGAGGCTGAGGCGACGCTGTGGACCTTAGCAAACGCGGCGGTGAGCAAGGTGGTGGACGGTTGCAGGTAATCCCTCATCTCTGTAAATTTGCCATGTTTTCCCGTTGAGTTTTGAATCAAAAGTCGTGAGTCTAGAGGTTGAATCGATGGGTCTATAGTAGTTTAGGGAATTTGGTTGAGTTCTAGGAGGTTACTGGTTGTGCTGCCGTGACGGTGGTGCACGGTGGAGGCGAGACGACGGTGAGTACCTCTGTGTGCTCTGTTTTGGCCGTGAGTTTCAGACGGCGAGTCGTGGACTTAGGGGCTGAGTCGAGGGATTTGGTGAGTTGAGTGTGACTCAGTGAGGTCTTAGGAAGAGTTTAGGGTCGACACCGTGAAGGGGGAAGACCTGGGTGGCCGGGAAGAAGAACAGGGGTCTGTGCGGGTTTTCTGTCGAGCTTGAGTCGATGAGCTACGGGATGAATCGAGGTGATTGAAGGACGGGGATGGATAGAGTAGGGCTGGACGAAGCTATAGGTGAAGAAAGGAGGTGAATTGGTGGCCGGACGGCGGAGAATGGGTCTCGCCGGTCCAGTTTACAGCGCCGGTTCAGCACAGTCGAATCGAGGTTGCGGGTGACACTGTAGCTGGCGCGTGAGGCCCACGCGCAGCCACTTTGGGCGGCGCGTGGGGGCACGTGCGGCGATCTTTGGGGATGGTGTCAACATGGTCTTTGGTCTAGGAGTTGTGTCGAGTCTAATGGAAGTGGTTTCGAGTTAATCGGACGGCGAATCGAAGTCGTTTCGCGAGGGTGAAAGCTTAGGGTCCCGGTTTCTTACGTTTAGGATTCGGGGATTTTTGAGGGAAATTAGGTGAACCGTCGTAAGTGTGTTAGTGACGTAATTTGGTGGTTGTTGACAGGATCGGGATTTCCCAAGGAAGCTGAGGAACGTGCAGGACGTTCAGGACGCAATTGAGGGCTCGGTACTGTGAGTGGACCTTTTCCTTAAACTCGAACATGCATAACTGCTTTTCTAAATTGTTTTATATATGTGATTACATGAATGTTGGATTATGATGCGGTTTTATATACTTGCACGGTTTTCGAGGAAGTAAAGTAATGGGCACGTTTTACGAGAAAAGGGTGATTTTGAAAATAAAGCTATGAATTTGGGGTTTTCAAATGATAACTGATTTCTAAAGATGATAACGGGATTTTGAAACATAATTTTGATACTTGAGGTTTTCGGTTTTGAAATCGGATCTCGAGAATCGAGAGTTGGTTTTCAGATTGAAAAGTGGATTCCGGATTTGGGTTCGGAATGACGGTTCTGGATGCCGGAAGGGCGTCAGACCGGTGATTTCGAATTCGGGTTTGGATGTGAATTCGGGACTGGTTTTCAAATGGTTTTGGATTGGATTTGCTGGATCTGGTTATTGGGTTTAAAGACCCGGATATTGATTTGACGGGGGACGGGCCCGGATTGAGTTTAAAGACTCGGGAGTTTAAAGACTCGGATATATTGATATTTCACCCGTAAGCCTGTTGAGTTTAAAGACTCGGGAGTTTAAAGACTCGAATTATTGAGGCCTGGATTGAGTTTAAAGACTCGGGAGTTTAAAGACTCGGATAGGTCCAGCAGGTTTGATCAGAAATGATGATTTCATGGTTCATAATATGGTCTTATGGTACATATGCTATGAATTATATAACAGTTTTATAGTGTTTCTGTTTCTTATGATGTTTTCTGGTGATTGATTATAACTGCTTTGATAACTGAGTTATGCATGTGGTTTCAAAACGGAGGGTTAAAACTCGGTTTTCTTATAAAATGGTTTTCGAACTTTTCTTTTACTCTGGTCCACTCACACCTTCTGTTTTAAATTGCCCTCCAGGTTGTGGAACTAGTGCGGGGTCTTAACGTCGAGGCAGTGTCTGAGGCATAAAAGTGAAGGGCAGGGTCCCAGAGTGCTTAAGTTTTCCTCCGCGTGCTGTACTTATTATCGGTTTTGATTTCTTTGTAGTTCGCACTATGCTCTGTAAAGTATAATTTCGGTGTCGTATTTAAATTCTCCTGTGTCTGACAGTGGTATTTTGGTGATTTCCATGATTTTACTTTGGGTTTGGTGTCTGGGTGTCAGACGGGAGCAGGATTTACCTCGGGTTTCAGGGTGAAACCGGGGTGGGTCCTGACACCGCCCCTCGAGCAGCCTCGACCAACGCGACACAACCTAGAGGGTCAATAAAAAACCAAAAGGTGTGAGTGGACAAAAAAAATAAATCAGTTTATAAAACAGTTATAAAAAGACGTTTTTACCCTCCACGTAAAACCAATGCATGCATCCAAAAATAGTTTCGCAATCCGTTACGTTTTCAACATAAGAAAACCGTGCATGAAAAATCAAATCATTTTCCTTTTCTTAACCTTCGGGTCTTAGCCCGCAACATAACACAGGGCTTCAGCCCAAGACCATAAATCAAACCAAGTACACAACATAATCCAAAACAATCAACCATATAAATCGGGCCACTGCCCAACACATCCGAACATCATAAATTAACAATGAATCACAATCAATCAGTTTGCTAGATATCAAGTGCGCCCGAGTCTTTAAACTCAAAACCATGCGCATAATCAGGCCTTCTCGGGAGATCAACGAGTCTTTAAACTCAGAACATAATCAATAGGCCTCGGGGGTATCACAATAACCGAGTCTTTAAACTCACGAGTCTTTAAACTCATTAAGGGCCCTCCCCCGTTAAAGATTAACCGAGTCTTTAAACTCAAAACGTGCTCCAGCAATAGCACCGGGTCTTTAAACCCAAAACATTGTCAATCCCAACAACTCGGGATCCATCCCGAAAACACATTTTGTCATAACAAGACCCATGGTCCGAATTTCCACATTCAAATCCCCAAATTGTACTTCACAAAACAAATTCAATAATCATTAAACACGGGGCATGTATAATCATACCAAATCACTTTATTAAATCCTCTTCCATTCCCGAATTCGAATTCGAATTCGCAATAATGATTTCGTAAGCCGGCATCCGGAAACATCATCCCGAACCCAAACCAAGAATCTGTTTTTAAACTTCCGAAAATCGAAATCTCGTTCATCAAAATTACTTTTATGCCCCGAGCACCAAGCCCGCAATCACCCTTTTCAAAATCCATTTAAAATCCTTGAATCACATCATTTTTCAAATCTCATTATCAAAACATCAAAACCACAATCATAATCACCAAAATCACGGTCCAATCACAACATACTCGAAATCTCGTAAAACGTGCAAATCCGGGACATTCCCGAAAAACGTGTCAAAACCGTAAACCATACTCATAACCGCAATCAAAACATCTTAAAAACATGATACGCACAAATTATATAACTCATTCAATAAACCATCATCTGAAACATACGGGAAACCATAATCTCGAAATACGTGCAATTTCGTGTGCATATCAAAAATACGTATAAATACGGGAATCGAAATCATCAGAGTTCATAATCATAATCATAGAAATCACAGAAATATTTATGCATGCATTAAATTTTGAAAGCAACGTCCACTCACACACCGTTCTTAAGGCTCGGTTTCGCGCCGCACGCGTTCCCGTAATTTCTGGTATTTTCCAGAAACTCGAATCCTGTCCGAAAACACATTCTATTGTCACTATGGTCCCAAATAATATCATGCTAATTTCCCATAATTTTCCGGGAATTAATCGTTAATTAAAAACGTGACATAGACCTTCGGACCCTCGAAACAACATCGAAACAGTGTCCGATAAATTCGAAACCAACCTTAAAATGTTTGTTACATTGTATAGGACAAAAGTCATGTTGGACTTACCTCAAAAATCGGGTCCTCGCGCCGCTGCAAGCGGCTGCGCGTGAAACCCACGTGCCTGCTACAGTGACAGGCACTGTTCATCGTCATTACCCGTCCAGCAGCTAAACGGGTCATTTAACCCGCGTGACGACCCGGCCAAATCCCTACGATAATCAACAAGTTTCCCTCAATTGAACCCTCAATTAGGATCGAAATGAACTCAATTAAAGGTCTGCGACATCCATTTCCATCGTCACGGCCTAAAACTAAGTCAATGGACCTCAAGTTCTAATCAAGGTTCATCATCCCCAATCACCACACAGTCCCCCATTTCCTCAATTGATTAGTTAGGAAGGACCGTAGACCTACTTAGAAGATGATTTTGCAACCAATTTCACAAGAACTTACCCCCAGGACCATGACTCCAAGCTCGGTTTTTCTGAAACTCAGTCGTGACTGTCCATGGCTTCCCAGGCTTCGAGCTTCGATCCCCTTGATCTGGATCGACTAAGTGAGGTCCCAGAAGAGTGTTTCGAGCCTCAAATTGGCTTGGGCTGACCTGCAACTTGAAATTGGATTTTGAATTTGCTCGAACACGGTTTCGGGTTCCAGTGCACAATTTCCACCCTGCTCAACCGTTTCTCCTCTCTAATTCCTCTCTCAGGTTCTCACTACTTCTCTCTCCCTCTCAACGTCTCAGAAATGGACCCAACAGACCCAATTGATCCACCCAGACCGACCAGTGCCCTGTTCAATTTCTCAAAGGGATAAAACAATGGCACGTGCATTTCTTGCTCAGTTCAATGTCACCACCCAGTTTCAAACTCCAATTCCACTCCACTCACAACTAAACATACCCGTGCATGTGCCCCTATCTATGTCCCTCACTCAATTGTATAAACAAACCCCAAACCGTGCACGCTCTTGTCCAGACTCTGTTTTTTTTTTTCAATTCCCAGCACCATCACTTGTTTCCCACACACACACACCCGTGCTCTGTCCTTCACAACACCACTACACACTCACACACTCTGATCAAGGACGATTAAACAATTACCCACTCTGTTTTTCAATTCAGAAAAATATACTCAGCACCATACACGACTGTTTCAACCTGCAGCCACCAAATTACTATTTTACCCTCAGATTGACAAATTACCAATATGCCCCCTACGCATCCAGACCCATAATTTGGTCATCCGAACTCCGATCGACGCTTGCCGCCTGTCTACGAACTCAGGGCATCGAGACCTTCCTAACGGTCCTTGGTCTTTGGCCATCGGACCTCCCAGTCAAAAGGTCAACAATTTCCCCCTTTTTGTCCAAATTACGAAAATGCCCTTAGCCTTCCGAACGTCATAACTTTCACCTCGAACGTCGGAATCAAACGTGCCACCTGTCTATGAACTCGTGACGTACCAAACTACGTCACGGTCATCGGTCAAAATCCATTTGACCGTCCGAATTAAAAGTCAATGTTTTACCCACGACTAGGGGCAAAACGGTCAGTTTGCATCGTTCGTCCAATTTCGCCCAACTAATCACCGATTAACCCTGCTAATCATTATTAGTTAGTAATATAATCCCGAATTCCTGGACGGGTCTTTACAGTATAGGTAGACAGAAAGGCCTTAGTCTTGACAATTCCATTTTTTGATCGTGTTTGTATTGAATGCATGTTGACACCTGTAATTGGTAACACAACTTCAAGGGATAGGGGTTGAAAGTCATTGTCTGTGTTGTTACTGGGATACATAGATGAGACTATAGGCTGATGATCTAAGTCATTTGGTTGGGCTACTGTCAAACTGTGAGTGTGCACAGGTGAGCTTGAGAGTGATATTGGTGAGGAGTGTACCTCACTGTCTTCACCAGAGACAAAGTTCACAGGAGCCTGAGTGGACTAAGTAGGAGTTGAGTGGATTTGAAACAGGGAAGGAAAAATAGAACAAGGTATGGAAACAGACATGTGAACAGATTTATGTGAAACAACAGTCTGAGATGAATGAGTGGATTGAGATGATGACACAATACTTGAGTAGGGAAACTGATATTCATCAAATAGCACATGTCTAGAAACAATGGTTTTCTGTGACACAAGAACATGACAAATGTAACCTTTATATTTTTCAGCATAGCCAAGGAATTTGCACTTCTTAGTTTTAGGTTGTAATTTAGTCTTATTATATGGACAAAGTAAAGGGAAGCATAAACAACAAAAGATTTTGAAATGGTATATGAGAGGGAATGTTGTGAACAAGGTTTCAAAAGGTGATTTCATATCAAAGATGGGACAAGGCATTCTATTAATGAGATAGGTGGTTGTGGCTGAAGCATGAAACCAAAATTTAGTAAGAATTTTGGCAGTTTGAAGAAGAGTAATGGATGTTTCAAGAATGTGCCTATGTTTCCTTTCTGCAAGTCCATTTTGTTCTGGTGTATAAGGGCAGGATCTGTGATGAGTTATCCCTTTACTGGACAAAAAGGTTTGAAAAGCCTTACTAATGTACTCTCTCCTTCCATCACTTTGGAGAGTTTTAATCGACACAGAAAATTGATTCAAAACATAAGCACAGAAGTGAACAAAGATAGAATGAACTTTTGATTTATTTTGCATTGGAAAAATCCAAGTAAAACGTGTTCATCCACAAGATTAACATAGTATCTGAATCCCTCAATGGAGGTTGTAGGAGAAGGACCCCATACATCAGAGTGCACAATTTCAAAGGGAACACGAGACTTAGAACTAGAGTTTGAGAATGACTGTTTAGACAGTTTTCCTTCAAGATAGGATTCACAGATAGTTTGAGATGAATCTTTAGAGTGCAGAATATGAGCTTTATTCAAGACACAGGTGACAATCTGGTTTGAGGGATAACCTAACCTTCTGTGCCATAGCTGGATTTGAGTTGCTTTTCCAAGAAAAGCAACCTGAGTGCTTGGCTGAGATGTGGAAGGCAAATGGAAAGGAAGAGGATAAAGTCCATTTTACTCAGTCCCTGGAAGAGTGTTGCTCCTGTGAACCTATCCTATATAAGAAAAGTTGAGTCATCACAAACAAAATTACAATGATTATCCTTACACAATTTGTTAACAGACAGCAAGTTTGCAGATATGTTAGGAACATGTAGAACTTCAGGTAAAGCAAAACAGTAAGGTGAAGGTTAAGTGGTGACAAGTTGTGACTATCCAATATGAGCCACTTTCAAACTTGTGCCTCCTGCAGTGGTAATGACATCAGTAGGAGCAGATGGACTATGTAACAACCCGTACCTACGGGAAGGGTAAAAATGTAATTTTTGTGAAGTTTTGTAAAAAGGACGATTTTGCCCCTATGAATAGTAAACGAAAAGTTGACTTTTTGTACGATTGATTGGATGAGTGTTAGCCTTTGACCGTGACGTAGGTTAGGACGTCACGAGTCCGTAGACAGGCGGCAGGTTCGATTCGGACAATCGGAGGAGAAGTTATGATGTACGGAAGGTTGGGGCGTTACCGTAATGTTGAGCTAATAGGGAAAATGTTGACTTTTTGGAGGATGTGTGATTTTCACATAGACCGAGGACCGTTGGATAGGTCTCGACGTCCTGAGTTCAACGACAGGCGGCACGCTGTCATCGGACGTCGGACGGAAAAGATACGGGTCTGGGAAGTCTGAGGGCAAAATGGTAATTTTGTGCAGAGGGGCATTTTGGTCATTTTCCCTCAGCCCAATCAGATAAGGGCAAGTGGCAGATATTTTTGGGATGGCCAATAGCTGAGGGACACGTGGGGGACCCTAGATGGTTCTAGGAGGAACTTAAGTGTGCACGGCCACACTTGGTCATTTTTGAACCGTGCACCAATTCGAAGGAAACTGAAAACAGAGAGAAGTTTGGGTGAGGCGGTGATCGATCTGGAGGCTAGGGAGAGTGAGGAGTGACTGGTGAGAGTGACAGAGAGACGTGGGTGAGGTGCTGATCGTGTTTTGGGACTGGAATCGTGCACGGCGGCACGGTGGTGGTGCGGCGAACATTTGAGGAAAACAGGGGAGACCGTGGACGGTGGAGGCTGTTGTGCCGTGTGGTGAGGCAAACCAGGGCGGTAGGAGACTCAGGAGGTTGAGGGGAGTCCCACGAGCACCGTGGTGGGTGACGGTTCTCACGGCGGCGCCGGAATCGAAAGGTAAGCTCGTTTACTCTGTTTTTCGTGGATTTTCAATTGCAAAGTCGTGACGTTGGGCTTAGAGTCGAGAGATTAGGAAGTCAGGGTGTTGTTCAGGGAGGTCTTAGGCGTCGTTTGTGGTGGTTGCCGTGACGGGAGGTTCACGGTGGCTGGTGGTTCGACGGCTGGTCCGTTGTACCCTGTTTTAGCCGTGAGTTTCAAACTTGAAGTCGTGGACTTCGGGGATGAATCGACGGATTCTGTGAGTTGGGTAGGACTAAGTAGGGTCCTAGGGTGGTGTTGGTATCACCACCGTGAAGGGGGAAGCTGTGGACGGCCGGGAAGGAAAACAGAGCCCACGGGCAAGGTTTTTCGAGGTTGAAGACGAAAGGTTTTAGGCCGTGATTTCTGGATTTTAGGACTGGGTTTGATTGCAGGGGACTGGACGAAGCTAGTGGTATTGAAATGGAGAAGAATGGTGGGTGAACGGCGGAGAACCGGTCACGCCGGTTCAACACAGTTGAACCGGTTGACTCGAGGTTGAAGGTGGACTGTAGCAGGCGCGTGAGGCCCACGCGCAGCCACTTTGGGCGGCGCGTGGGGGCGCGTGGGGAGGAATCCGGTTAAGCGTCCAACATGAGTTTAGCCCTAAATGTACTAAGGAATCCAATGGTACAGTTTTCGGGTTAATCGGACGGTGTTACGGAATGGTTCGGGAATCCGTACGGTTTAGGGTTTATGATTAAAATATTATTAAATTCCCGAAAAATTGGGGAAAATAGGGAAGGTATCCTTGATGTTATTGTGACCCTATTTGGTATCTATTGACAGGACGGGAGACACCAGAGACGGTTGAGGAGCGCACGGAGCGCGAGTGACGTGTTGTAAACTGTGAGTGGACTCTTTCTTATTTCCGAGCATGCCAAACTGTTTTAGTTACTGTTTTATGATTCTATGTGTGTTTTCATGCTTTAAATGATGGTTATTCGTGATTGAGATGTTTGCACGTTTTTCGAGATATTTTCGGGGTTTTACACGTTTTTCGAGAAAAAGCCGGTTTTCAGATTTTTGATGCCATATTTGAGAAATTCACCCTATAACTGTTTTCTGATGATGGTAAATGGGTTATGAAACATGGTTAGGGATTTCCTATGGTTTTTAGTATGGAAATGGATTTTCCGGATTTGGGTTCGGAATGTCGGTTCTGAACGCCGGAAGGGCTTCGAACCGGGGATTTCGAATTCGGATTTGGCGATGGATTTTGAATTGGTTTTACACTGGATATGGATTGGATTTGCTGGATCTGGATATGGGTTTAAAGACCCGGATTGATATTGATGGGGGACGTGCCCGGATTGAGTTTAAAGACTCGGGAGTTTAAAGACTCGGATATTATGAGATTACCCCCATAGGCCTATTGAGTTTAAAGACTCGGGAGTTTAAAGACTCGGATTTATATGTGAGGCCTGGTTGAGTTTAAAGACTCGGATAGGTCCAGCAGGTTTGATCGGGTTATACTCTGGTTTCTTATGATGTTTTATAGTGTATCTGTTTCTTATGGTATTTATAGTGTCTCTGTTTCTTATGATGTTCATATTATGGTTTTTCTAATACTTCATTGGCATGCCTGGTTTTAAACCGGAGGGAACAAATGATTTTATTTCCTTACGTTGATTTGTTGGTAGACGGTTTTAAAACTTTCATTCTTTTTGGTCCACGCACACCTTTTGTTTTTAATATTTCCCTCCAGGTCGTGGTGATAGCGCCGGGGTGAACGTTGAGGCAGATATCGAGGCATAGGGCTTCCGACGTTCTTCCGTTGCGGACTTAGACTTGTAGGACTCTTGGTGCCCATTTTGTAGAACTATGCTCTGACTTACTGTTGTATATAATTACTCCTTCGTCTGATGGTTATGCTTATAGTTGTATTAAGTTTATTTTTGGCATTGTAAGTATGATTGTCAGACGGGAGCAGGGTTCATCCCGAGTATCGAGGTGATATTTGGGACGGGTCCTGACAATTGGTATCAGAGCATAGGTTGTGTCAATTTGTGTTGGGCCTAGGTTGTTATACTAACTCTATGCCTCTTTCAGCGTACGATTGATCATGCCTCCGAGACGTGAACCCCCTCCACGACCTGAAGATGAAGCGGCGAGAGGGACTGAGAGTGCTTCGATCGAGAGAGCCCAGAGGCTTGGGGCTACTACGTTCAGCGGTGGGGCTGATCCCGAGGAAGCTCACCGATGGATCACCCGACTAGAACGTATTTTTGGGGTGATGCACTGTCCTCCCGAGGATCGGGTATTGTTAGCCACTTTTCTGTTGGATGGAGCTGCCTACGAGTGGTGGTATACGCTGGAACTGTCCGGCTGGGATGCACATACCGTGACCTGGGAGACTTTCCGGGAGCGGTTTCTAGATCAGTACTATCCCCGTTCTTTCAGGGATGCGAAGGAAGCGGAATTCCTTCACTTGAAGCAAGGAAACTTGACAGTTGCTGAGTATGAGCAGAGGTTCCAGATGCTATCTCGTTTTGCTCCGGCATTTGTGGCGACTGAGGCGGAGAAGTGTCGCCGGTTTGAGTTGGGTCTCCGGGGAGAGATCACGGCCATAGTGACAGCCGGCTCTTTTGCTACTTTCCGAGAGTTGTCTGATGCTGCTGTCAGGGTGGAGGCCAGTTTACCTGCTCGACCACAGTATTCGGGCAGTGTTCGACGCCGGGAGCAGTCATTCCCAGGAGCATCGAGTCAGAGGCCCCCGAAACGGGGTAATTTTGGTGGATCACTATCGGCTGGTGGAGCCCGGTATGGCAGACCAGGCAGTTTCCAGGGCTCAGGATTTCGAGGAGCTAGGTCACAGCCGACTCCTCAGGCGAGTGCGACTTCAGTGGCTTCGACAGGGAGGCATACCGGTGGACCCGATAGAGACACTTGCTTCTACTGTGGGGAGCGAGGACATTTCCGTCGGGAGTGCCCATTGTTAGCTCCGGAGGGTGGAGCAGGTAGAGGTGCAGCAGAACCCGGGCGGAGTACTGCATCAGTATCAGGGGCGGCAGGCCCTAGGGGTGGCGGAGGTGCCACGAGCAGTTCCAGAGGGCGCGGTAGGTCGTTGGGACCTCAGGCGCGAGTTTTTGCTATGACTCAGCAGGAGGCTAGGTCAGCACCGGGAGTGGTGACAGGTACACTCACCATACTTGGTCACACTGTTTTTGCTTTGATATATCCCGGGGCTACCCATTCATTTATAGCTCGGAGTTGTAGTCTGGTTAAGGAGAGGGAGGTGTCTACTTTGGATTGTGCGTTAGGAGTGAGTACACCTACTGGGGAGGTGTTGGTAGTGACTCAGGTTTTGAGAGAGTGTCCGGTACTGGTAGGCCAGGTGGAGTTACTGGCAGATTTGTTACTCTTAGACTTACGGGACTTTGATGTGATCTTGGGTATGGACTGGTTGACGAGACATCATGCTTCTATCGAATGTTTCGATAGGAGAGTGACTTTTCGGAGTCCCGGATTATCAGAGACTACATTTCAGGGGGATCAGCGTGCACTTCCTACGGGAGTTATTTCGGCACTCGAGGCTAGTAAACTGTTACGGAAGGGGTGTCAGGGTTACTTAGCTCATGTGGTGGATACGCGTGCTATGCCAGAGAGGGTAGAGGATATACCGGTGGTACGGGAGTTTCCCGATGTTTTTCCCGAGGAGTTGCCAGGACTACCCCCACACCGAGATCTTGAGTTTACGATTGAGCTTCTACCAGGTACACAGCCTATTTCCCAGACTCCTTATCGTATGGCACCTGCCGAATTGAGGGAAGTTAAGGCCCAGTTGCAAGAATTGGTCGATATAGGATTCATTCGACCGAGTATGTCACCTTGGGGAGCACCTGTTTTGTTTGTCAAGAAAAAGGATGGAGGATTGAGATTGTGTGTGGATTACAGGCAACTGAATAAGGTAACTATTCGGAATAAGTACCCCTTACCCCGGATTGATGATTTGTTTGACCAGCTCAAGGGAGCACAGTATTTCTCGAAGATTGATCTTCGCTCCGGCTATCACCAGTTACGGGTTAAAGAGGAGGATATACCGAAGACAGCTTTTCGGACCAGGTACGGTCACTATGAGTTTGTGGTGATGCCTTTTGGTTTGACTAATGCCCCAGCAGCTTTTATGGACCTTATGAACCGAGTGTTCCGGCCCTACTTGGATCGTTTTGTGATTGTTTTCATTGATGATATTTTGGTGTATTCGAAGAGTGCGAAGGCGCATGAGAAACATCTGAGGATCGTGCTTAAAACGTTGAGGGAGCATCAGTTGTATGCGAAGCTCAGTAAGTGTCAGTTCTGGTTGACCAGTGTTGGATTTCTTGGCCA
This sequence comes from Prinsepia uniflora, assembly GCA_032719365.1. Classification (NCBI taxonomy): domain Eukaryota; kingdom Viridiplantae; phylum Streptophyta; class Magnoliopsida; order Rosales; family Rosaceae; genus Prinsepia; species Prinsepia uniflora. The sequence goes on along the minus strand of CM064867.1, from coordinate 7,814,926 downwards.
TGTGATTTCGGCCGAGGGCATTCGTGTGGATCCTCAGAAAGTTGAGGCGGTAGCCAATTGGGAACAGCCTAAGACGGTGACGGAAATTCGGAGTTTTCTGGGTTTGGCAGGGTATTACCGGCGTTTTATTGAGGGCTTTTCTATTCTTACAGCACCGTTGACGAGGTTGACACGGAAGGGAGTTCGGTTTGAGTGGGATGAGAACTGTGAACAGAGTTTCCAGGAGCTTAAAAGGCGGTTGACATCTGCTCCTGTGTTAGCCCTTCCAGATGATAGTGGGAAGTTGCACGTGAGCTCCCGAAAACAAAACCGTGAGGGCTGGGCCCAAAGCGGACAATATTGTGTTAGATGGGTCGGGTCGTGACAGAATGGTATCAGAGCATTATGGAGCGATGGGTCGGGTCGTCACTGTACACCTCGAGAGCATTATTGGTGGTCAGGGATGAAACGTGAAATTGCAGAGTATGTCAGTAGATGTTTGATTTGTCAACAGGTAAAAGCCGAGCGGCAGAGACCTTATGGAGCGATGCAACCTTTGCCGATTCCCGAGTGGAAATGGGATCACCTGACTATGGATTTTGTGTTCAAGCTTCCGAGGACACCGAAGGGACACGATGGTGTATGGGTTGTTGTGGATCGACTTACGAAGTCTGCTCATTTCTTGCCAGTACGGGAGAACTTCAGGCTGGAACAGTTTGCACAGTTGTTTATTAATGAGATTATTCGATTACATGGGACTCCGGAGTCGATAGTATCTGATAGAGATCCGAGATTCACTTCTCGTTTTTGGCAGAGCTTACAGGAAGCTTTTGGGACTAAATTACACTTCAGTACTGCTTTTCATCCTCAGACCGATGGGCAGTCTGAGCGGACTATTCAGATTCTCGAGGATATGATGCGAGCTTGTGTGCTTCAGTTTCAGGGTACTTGGGAATCACATCTGCCTTTGATGGAGTTCGCCTACAATAATAGTTTTCAGGAGAGCATTGGGATGGCTCCTTATGAGGCTTTGTATGGGCGGCAGTGTCGGACTCCACTGTGTTGGACTGAGGTTGGTGAGAGGAGGTTGACTACTTCTGAGCTGGTGGAGCTTACTCAGGAAAAAGTGGCATTGATTAGGGATCGATTAAAGGCAGCGCAGGACCGCCAAAAGAGCTACGCTGACCGTAGGATCAGGGATTTGGAATTTGCTGTTGGAGACTGGGTTTTCCTGAAGCTATCTCCTTGGAAAGGAATTGTACGATTTGGCAGACGAGGGAAGTTGAGTCCTCGTTACATTGGACCGTATGAGATTTTGGAGCGGATTGGTCCTGTAGCTTATCGGTTGGCCTTACCAGCAGATTTGGAAAAGGTACATAATGTCTTTCATGTTTCCATGCTTCGGAAATATATTCGAGATGATTCGCATGTTTTAGAAGCACAACCAGTGGAACTGAGGGAAGACTTGAGTTTTGAAGAGCAACCTGTTGCAATCCTGGATCGGAAGGATAAAGTGTTGCGAAGGAAGACGGTTCCCTTAGTGAAGGTATTGTGGCGAAATCATCAGGTCGAAGAAGCTACTTGGGAACCCGAGGCCTTGATGCGAGAACAGTACCCTTATTTATTCCACTGAATTTCGGGGACGAAATTCTTTTTAGGGGGGTAGATTGTAACAACCCGTACCTACGGGAAGGGTAAAAATGTAATTTTTGTGAAGTTTTGTAAAAAGGACGATTTTGCCCCTATGAATAGTAAATGAAAAGTTGACTTTTTGTACGATTGATTGGATGAGTGTTAGCCTTTGACCGTGACGTAGGTTAGGACGTCACGAGTCCGTAGACAGGCGGCAGGTTCGATTCGGACAATCGGAGGAGAAGTTATGATGTACGGAAGGTTGGGGCGTTACCGTAATGTTGAGCTAATAGGGAAAATGTTGACTTTTTGGAGGATGTGTGATTTTCACGTAGACCGAGGACCGTTGGATAGGTCTCGACGTCCTGAGTTCAACGACAGGCGGCACGCTGTCATCGGACGTCGGACGGAAAAGATACGGGTCTGGGAAGTCTGAGGGCAAAATGGTAATTTTGTGCAGAGGGGCATTTTGGTCATTTTCCCTCAGCCCAATCAGATAAGGGCAAGTGGCAGATATTTTTGGGATGGCCAATAGCTGAGGGACACGTGGGGGACCCTAGATGGTTCTAGGAGGAACTTAAGTGTGCACGGCCACACTTGGTCATTTTTGAACCGTGCACCAATTCGAAGGAAACTGAAAACAGAGAGAAGTTTGGGTGAGGCGGTGATCGATCTGGAGGCTAGGGAGAGTGAGGAGTGACTGGTGAGAGTGACAGAGAGACGTGGGTGAGGTGCTGATCGTGTTTTGGGACTGGAATCGTGCACGGCGGCACGGTGGTGGTGCGGCGAACATTTGAGGAAAACAGGGGAGACCGTGGACGGTGGAGGCTGTTGTGCCGTGTGGTGAGGCAAACCAGGGCGGTAGGAGACTCAGGAGGTTGAGGGGAGTCCCACGAGCACCGTGGTGGGTGACGGTTCTCACGGCGGCGCCGGAATCGAAAGGTAAGCTCGTTTACTCTGTTTTTCGTGGATTTTCAATTGCAAAGTCGTGACGTTGGGCTTAGAGTCGAGAGATTAGGAAGTCAGGGTGTTGTTCAGGGAGGTCTTAGGCGTCGTTTGTGGTGGTTACCGTGACGGGAGGTTCACGGTGGCTGGTGGTTCGACGGCTGGTCCGTTGTACCCTGTTTTAGCCGTGAGTTTCAAACTTGAAGTCGTGGACTTCGGGGATGAATCGACGGATTCTGTGAGTTGGGTAGGACTAAGTAGGGTCCTAGGGTGGTGTTGGTATCACCACCGTGAAGGGGGAAGCTGTGGACGGCCGGGAAGGAAAACAGAGCCCACGGGCAAGGTTTTTCGAGGTTGAAGACGAAGGGTTTTAGGCCGTGATTTCTGGATTTTAGGACTGGGTTTGATTGCAGGGGACTGGACGAAGCTAGTGGTATTGAAATGGAGAAGAATGGTGGGTGAACGGCGGAGAACCGGTCACGCCGGTTCAACACAGTTGAACCGGTTGACTCGAGGTTGAAGGTGGACTGTAGCAGGCGCGTGAGGCCCACGCGCAGCCACTTTGGGCGGCGCGTGGGGGCGCGTGGGGAGGAATCCGGTTAAGCGTCCAACATGAGTTTAGCCCTAAATGTACTAAGGAATCCAATGGTACAGTTTTCGGGTTAATCGGACGGTGTTACGGAATGGTTCGGGAATCCGTACGGTTTAGGGTTTATGATTAAAATATTATTAAATTCCCGAAAAATTGGGGAAAATAGGGAAGGTATCCTTGATGTTATTGTGACCCTATTTGGTATCTATTGACAGGACGGGAGACACCAGAGACGGTTGAGGAGCGCACGGAGCGCGAGTGACGTGTTGTAAACTGTGAGTGGACTCTTTCTTATTTCCGAGCATGCCAAACTGTTTTAGTTACTGTTTTATGATTCTATGTGTGTTTTCATGCTTTAAATGATGGTTATTCGTGATTGAGATGTTTGCACGTTTTTCGAGATATTTTCGGGGTTTTACACGTTTTTCGAGAAAAAGCCGGTTTTCAGATTTTTGATGCCATATTTGAGAAATTCACCCTATAACTGTTTTCTGATGATGGTAAATGGGTTATGAAACATGGTTAGGGATTTCCTATGGTTTTTAGTATGGAAATGGATTTTCCGGATTTGGGTTCGGAATGTCGGTTCTGAACGCCGGAAGGGCTTCGAACCGGGGATTTCGAATTCGGATTTGGCGATGGATTTTGAATTGGTTTTACACTGGATATGGATTGGATTTGCTGGATCTGGATATGGGTTTAAAGACCCGGATTGATATTGATGGGGGACGTGCCCGGATTGAGTTTAAAGACTCGGGAGTTTAAAGACTCGGATATTATGAGATTACCCCCATAGGCCTATTGAGTTTAAAGACTCGGGAGTTTAAAGACTCGGATTTATATGTGAGGCCTGGTTGAGTTTAAAGACTCGGATAGGTCCAGCAGGTTTGATCGGGTTATACTCTGGTTTCTTATGATGTTTTATAGTGTATCTGTTTCTTATGGTATTTATAGTGTCTCTGTTTCTTATGATGTTCATATTATGGTTTTTCTAATACTTCATTGGCATGCCTGGTTTTAAACCGGAGGGAACAAATGATTTTATTTCCTTACGTTGATTTGTTGGTAGACGGTTTTAAAACTTTCATTCTTTTTGGTCCACGCACACCTTTTGTTTTTAATATTTCCCTCCAGGTCGTGGTGATAGCGCCGGGGTGAACGTTGAGGCAGATATCGAGGCATAGGGCTTCCGACGTTCTTCCGTTGCGGACTTAGACTTGTAGGACTCTTGGTGCCCATTTTGTAGAACTATGCTCTGACTTACTGTTGTATATAATTACTCCTTCGTCTGATGGTTATGCTTATAGTTGTATTAAGTTTATTTTTGGCATTGTAAGTATGATTGTCAGACGGGAGCAGGGTTCATCCCGAGTATCGAGGTGATATTTGGGACGGGTCCTGACAGACTAGCTCTTTAAATCTGTGACATTTCAGATGTCATGTGTGTTGTGGCACCAATGTCAGCAATCCAGTAGTCGTGTTGTTGTGAAGAGGAGGGTCCATGAACATTCAGAGCAGTGAGATTTTGTGGTGGTGATGAATCTTGGAAAGAGTAGTTTCCCCTGTGGTAACAGTTAAGGGTTGAATGACCAAACTTCCAACAGATTTGGCATTGTTCTCCTTCTCCATTTTGGGAAGAATCAGTTTGACGCCTGTGATAACAATCTGCAGCTGTATCACCTTTCCTTCCATAGATTTGACATATAGGAAAGGGAAAGAACTGTTGAGAGTTTGGTGTTCCAAGGATACCAGGGATGTTCCTGTTGTTGTTGTAATTCCAAGATCTAGATCCATTGTTGTTATAACTGGGATTCCACTTCCCTTTATACTTCCCTTTGTAACCACTGATGTAGTTGTTGTTGTTTTGATGGTAGCCTCCATTGAAACCATACTGTTGGAAGTTATCAGAAAATTGTTGAAATTGGCCTTGATTGACAGGTGTTGGTGTGCTTTGCTCAGGTTGAAAGAGAACCTGTGATGCATTTGAGATTCCAGAATTGCCAATGAATGAGTTTGATGGACCAATCTCAAATATTGTCTGTGTAGGACCATAACTTGAAAGTTTTGCAGTAGTTAAGGCTGAAAGAAAGTTATGTTCAGTAGATTGTTCAATAATTTTTTCTTCAGCAATGAGTTGAGACCTGAAGTCCTTGAGGCTTATTGAGTTCTTTCTTCCACGAATAACACATCTGAAAGTGTTAAATTCTGCAGGTAAACCTTTCATAGCAAGTATTACAATGTCATCATCATCAAAGAACACATTACACGAATCAAGAAGATCCTTTGAATCTTTGATTCTCTATAGGTACTGAGTCATATTCTCAGATCCTTTCTTGATGTTTTGCATATTAGTCTTCATTTGAAAGATTGAAGCTTTAGTAGAGGAAGCAAACCTGTCTTTGAGGCACAACCACATTTCTTGTGAACTTTTGCAACCAATTATGCAAGAGATGGCTGCAGGAAGGCTTGATCATGCATTTTCCAGATCAGGTACTCATCAAAGGGTGGTGAATCAGAAGTCACACGATTTGGACACCTTTGTGTGCCATTGACAAAGCTCATAATGTTATTGACATTGAGCATCAATTCCATTTGGAAGTTCCACATGATGAAATTATGATCATCTAACTTGACAGTAACAGCATTTCCTATTGTTGGAATGAGAGAGGCAATTGGAGACTGCAAAATCTGAAGTTGCGAAGCAGTAACCATGATTCTTCAGTATCAGAAGATGAAATGTGATGAAAATTTGTAAGGGACAAAGGTACAAACATATAATGTGCACTTGTTGACAGAAAGGCTCAAGAGAAGTTGTTCAAGAACAACTATTATAAAAGATAGAAGAAGAATTAGATGAAGAACTTGATAGAAGAAGAATTAGATGAAGATCTTGATCTGTTGATCTTTGCGGAAGCTCCAGTGTAACGACCCGTCCCGGAATTCGAGATTAGATTTGTAACTAATCATGATTAACGGGGTTAATCGGTGATTAGTTGGGTGAAATCGGACGAACGGTGCAAAATGACCGTTTTGCCCCTAGTCGTGGGTAAAACATTGACTTTTAGTTCGGACGGTCAAACGGACTTTGACCGATGGCCGTGACGTAGTCTGGGACGTCACGAGTTCATAGACAGGTGGCACGTTCGATTCCGACATTCGTGGTGAAAGTTATGACGTTCGGAAGTTCAGGGTCATTTCCGTAATTTGGACGAAGTATGGGAAAATGTTGACTTTTTGATCGGGTGGTCCGATGGCCAAGGGCCAAGGACCGTTAGGAAGGTCTCGAAGCCCTGAGTACAACGACATGCGGCACACGTCAAACGGACATCGGGTGACCAAGTTACAGGTCACGGATGGTGAGGGGTAATTTGGTAAATTGTCAATTGAGGGTAAAATGGTAATTTTGACTGCTATTTTGTGCAACAGCCGTGTATGGGCTTAGTGCATCTTTTCTGTATTGAAAAACAGAGAGTGGGACTTGGCGTGCAGAGCGTGAGGAATTGTTTAACCATCCTTGATCAGTGTGTGTGAGTGTGGTGTGGAATTTTAAGCCACGGGTAAATTGTTTAAGGCCTGGGTGGAGCTGTACAACGGTGTGCAGTGGTGGAGTGCGGCTGGTGTTCTGAAATTGGGAAGAAAGCAGAGGCTGCTTCCCACGTTGATCAAATTCCCGAGACCATGATGAACTGAGGACGGTTTGGGGCGAATTGTTGTTGTGTTGGTGCGGGAACAAAGACAGTAGTCAGGGCACGAGTGTGCTGGTTGAGAGGAGTGCGGGAAACAAGCCGGGGAGAGTGCCATTGAACTGGGAAAACAGGGACTTTGTGCAGGGTGTGATCGTCCCTTCCAAGGCCAATTTGAGTGAAACTGTGAGCGAGAAAGGGGTCTTGGAGGCGAGAACACAGTTATGAGAAGAGAGAAGGAAGAAAATGAGGAAACTGGGGGAGGGAGTTCCAAAAACCCGAAACTTGTCCTTGAGGGAATTTAAATCCAGTTTCAAAATGTAGGCCAGCCCAAGCCAAATTGTAGCTCGAATGAGTCTTCTGGAACTTCATGGGGTCGATCCAAATCGTTGATTGCAAGCTTTGAAGCTCCTGGAGCCATGGTCGGTCGTCACGGGTGGCCGGGAAATCGAGCCTTGTGTTCGTGCAAATTGAGACTTCCTTGGTTATTAGACAAACTCAGACAAGGAGCTCGATTTGGAAACTTAGGTTGAGTCGAGGTAGTTCGAGGTTATGACGACGGTAATGAGCATTACAGATCCCTAATTCAATTGGTTGCGAAGCTAATGGTGTGTTAAATCGTTCAAAATAATGTCGAATTGAAGGGATGCTAATCGGGTCCTCACACGGGTTGAACAACCCGTATTGCAGGTTGGCGGGTGAGAACGATGAACTGTGCAGGGGTACTGTAGCAGGCGCGTGGGCTCACGCGCAGCCACTCACGGCGGCGCGTGAGGGCGCGTGGACCCGAATTTCAAGGTGAGTTCAAAATGGATTTTGTCCTATTTGTTGTAACGAACATTTTAACGTTGGTATCGAATTTATCGGACACCGTTTCGATGTTATTCCGAGGGCCCGAAGATTTATGTTACGTGTGTAATTAACGATTAATTCCCGGAAAAATTATGGGAAATTAGTAGGTTGTTATCTAAGCCCTTGGTGACACTAAAGTATGTTTTCGGACAGGATTCGAAATTCTGGAAAATATCGGAAATTTCGGGCATGCGTACGGCGCGAAACCGAGCTTTAAAATTGGTGTGTGAGTGGACTTGCTTTCAAAATTTAATGCATGCATAAATTATTCCTATGATTTTATGATTATGATTATAAGTTGTGATTGATTTTGATTTCCATATTTATACGTATTCGGTTCCCGTATTTATACGTATTTTTACTATACATGTGGAATTACACGTATTTCGAGACTATGGTCACTCGTGTGCTTAATGATGGTTTAACGAAAGAAGTTATATGAAATGGATGTAAAATGATGTAAGAAGGTTGTTTATGATTTGCGAGTGTGACTTACGGTTTTGACACGTTTTTCGAGAACGTTCCAGATTTGCACGTTTTACGAGATTTCGAGTTATTGTGGTTTGATCACTGTTGATGTTTGAATCAGGGAATTGAAATGAGAATTGTAATTTTTGAGGATTTAAAAAAATGGGTATTGAGTGTGTTTTGATTGGACCGTGATTTTGGTGATTGTGATTGTGGTTTTGGTGTGTTGAAAATAAGATTTGAGGAAGAAGTGATTTCTAAGAATTAAAAAGGGATTTGAAAAGGGTGATTTCGGGCCTAATGCTCGGGGCATAAAAGTAACTTTGATTTACGCGATTTCGGTTTTCGGAAATAATAAAGCGGATTCTTGGTTTGGGTTCGGGATGATGCTTCCGGATGCCGGCTTACGGAACCATTATTGCGAATTCGAATTCGGGAATGAAAAAGGATTTAATAAAGTGATTTGGTATGATTGTACATGCCCCGTGTGTAATGGTAATTTGATTATGCTTGTGAAGTATGATTTGGGGAATTGAATGGGGAAATTCGGACCAGGAGTCCTGTTGTGAAAAATGTGATTTTGGGATGGATCCCACGTTGTCGTGATTGATAAACTGCTTTGGGTTTAAAGACCCGTTGTTGTGTTTGAAAACTGTTTTGGGTTTAAAAACCCGGTGCTATTGCTGGAGCACGTTTTGAGTTTAAAGACTCGGTTAATTGATGACGGGGGAGGGCCCTTAATGAGTTTAAAGACTCGTGAGTTTAAAGACTCGGTTACTGTGATACCCCCGAGGCCTATTGATTACGTTCTGAGTTTAAAGACTCGTTGATATCCCAGGAAGGCCTGTTTATGCGCATGGTTTTGAGTTTAAAGACTCGGGCGCACTTGTTGTCCAGCAAAATGATTAACTCACGATTTATTGATGATTTCTGATGTTTCGGTTGAGTTGGGCAGTGGCCCGGTATGTGGTTGATGGTTTTGGATCATGTTGTGCATTTGGTTGATTTGTGGTTTTGGGCTGAGGCCCGGTGTCTATGATTGCGGGCTAAGACCCGATGGTTGAGAAAGCAAAAAATGATTTTGAGATTCATACGAGTTTTCCTTATGTTGGAATTTAATACACAGTTTTTCTTATGTGGAAAATGTTAACCGATTGCGAAATGATTTTTGTATGCATCAATTGGTTTTTACGCGGAGGGTAAAAACGTTTGTTGTAACTGTCTTGCTAAACTGATTTATTTTTGTCCACTCACACCTTTTGGTTTTATTGACCCTCCAGGTCGTTGCGCGTTGTTCGAGGCTGTACGAGGGGCGGAGGCATGAGTAAGTTCGTGTGGCTATCCCTGGTTTGGCAAGTACTGAGGGTAACTTGGGATTTTCAGTCATCTTGCCAGACGGGATCAGGACCGGGCACGGTTATCGATGCCCTTTTCGGGGGCGGTCCTAACATTCAGAATCGTTCATGTATGGTGGTTAGCCATATCCATGAAAGCAAGCTCTGATACCATGTTTAGTATTCAGACTCGAGTGATTTGATGAGTGGAAGTGAGTGAGATTTAGAGAAAAACAGAAAGAAATAGGAAGAAGAAGAAAGAAAGAAAACTTAGTGATTATATTCTTGATTACTTATCATAATATATTACTTGATCACACTAATCGTACATGCTTTTATACACTTGCATCTTCATCATACCACTAGCTTGGAGACTAAGACAACCTTAATTGATCAGCCTAACCGTTTCTCACTAACTGTCAACATCCCTAACAGAATGTAACAGAATGTATGAGCTATTAATCACAACTTGGTGTGTTTACTAACACGTGCATGAGGCAATCATCTGCTGTATTGCAGCTCTATCACGGATTGGTGCACTGCATATCTAACAATATTAACATTAAAGTATATAAACGTACGGTTTATAAAATTAAGGTTGTACTCATTTACTTTGGAAACCATTTAATATATAGGTTATCATTGTTGCTTTTCCAAGTTATAAATGAGAAACTGTTCTTCAAATAATTTATTATACGTACTCATTACTTTGGAAACCATTTTTGTAAGACCCGTGTCTTGGAGGGAACGGTGAACAATCCCACATTCCTGCGAGGGGGAATGGTCTGAGAGAGGATGGTGGTGTGCCTTAAAGGTGTACGCACACACCTATCTAGCACTAGGCCTTTTGGGAGCTCAAGTGGCTTTTGGGGGGGATTGGAACCCCAAAGTTAAGCGAGTTGAGCTCAAGTGGCTTTGGGAGGGATTGGAACCCCAAAGTTAAGCGAGTTGAGACTGGTGCAATTCCATGATGGGTGACCCTCTAGGAAGTTGCACCATGAGCTCCCGAAAACAAAACCGTGAGGGCGAGGCCCAAAGCGGACAATATGGTGCTAGATGAGTCGGGTCCTGACCGAGGAGGGTCGGGTCCTGACAATTTGGTATCAGAGCCAAACCCCGACCAGGAAGTGTGCCAGCGAGGACGCTGGGCCTTAAGGGGGGTGGATTGTAAGACCCGGGTCCTGGAGGGAACGGTGAACAATTGTAAGGACCAGTCTTGGAAATTAGGGTTAAGACGGTGATTAGTGAAGGATTAGTGAGCTTAATCGGTGGTTAGTTGGTTCCGATAGATTCGTTAGCGTAGAATGACGATATTACCCCTAGTTTGGGCAAAAAGTTGACTTTTAGTTCGGCGGTCAATTGGGCATTGACCAATGACCGTGACGTAGTTTGGGAAGTCACGAATCCGTAGACAGGTGGCACGCCCGATTCCGACATCCGAGGAGGAAGTTATGATGTTCGGAAGGTTGAGGGCATTACCGTAATTTGGGTAAAATAGGGGGAAAACTTTGACTTTTGCTAGACCTGTCATTTTCACGTTGACCTAGGACCGTTAGGTAGATCTCGTCATCCTGAGTTCAACGACAGGCGGCACGCGTTCATCGGGTATAGGACGGGCGAGATACGGGTCTAAAACGGTAAGGGTATTCTCGTAATTTTGACTCAAAAGAGGGAAATTTTGGTCTTTTGCACATTGGGAATTGTGCAACCGGATTGGGACAAGTGTACAGGAGAGATTGGGATATTTTTGAGAGGGCTGAGGGGATGGTGACACGTGCAGTGTGTGTAGTGGGTTCTAGGGAGTGCACGGTGTCTATGTTCAAATTAAACGGGTGTGTGTGGTCGTGTTCGAGAGGAAACAGAGTGAGGTCTGAGGGAATTGATCGGGGTTCTGGGTGATAGTGTGAGTGCTTGAGCGTGTGAGTGTGATCAGGGGAAGATGGAGAGTGCAAGGAAGGTGGTGAGAGGAGCTGAGAAGTCGAGTGTTGGTGTGTGCAAGGTGTGAGGTTCTCAGGAAAACATAGAGGGAGTTGGGGTGGTGTGCTGTCGTGCCTGGTCAATTGAGGCTGGTGGCGGCGTTCAGAGGACGGAGGAGGATCTGAGGAGGTGAGTGGACACCGAGGGACACGGCGGAGCTCACGGCGCTGAGCGGCATGTGAGGTAATTTCAAATTCCTCAGTTTTTCCGTTTTGTTTCAAGTTGAAAGTCGTGAAGTCTGGGGCTGAGTCGAGGGTTTATGTGAGTTGGGTGAGGCTCAGTAGGTTCCTAGGAGCCGTTTAAGGTCGACACCGTGACGGGGGAGTACGTGGGTGGTCGGATTGAAAAACAGGGGTTTGAACGGGTTACGGTTTCGAGCTAGGGACGATGAGTTAGAGGCTGTGTCGTTGTGTTTGGTTGAGAGGACTAGGTTGCTTAGGACTGGACGAAGAGATTGGTGAAGAGAGGGAGGAAAACGGTGGAGGAACGATGGAGAACCGCTCTCGCCGGTTCAAACCGGTCAAGTAGCTGAGGAAGACGATGAATAGTGTCTGGGTGCAGGCGCGTGAGGCCCACGCGCAGCCACTATGGGCGGCGCATGCGGCGGTTTTTGGGGAAACTTCCAACTAGGTTTTTGGTCTAGATGTTGTGACGAATCTTTTGGGATAGGTTTCGAGTTAATTGGACGTCGATTCGAGTTAGTTCCGCGAGGTTGAAGGTTTAGGGTCTCGGTTCGTTACGTTTAGGACCCGGGGATTTTTGTGGGAAATTAGGAGGATCTTAGTAGACGTGTTAGTGACGTACTTTAGTGACTGTTGACAGGATCGGGAGTCCCCGAGGAGGCTGAGGAACGTACAGGACGTACGGGACGCGAGTGACGTGCCCGGTATCTGTGAGTGGACCCCTTTCTTGTACTTAAGCATGCATAACTGCTTTTAATTACTCGTTTTATGGTTTTACATGTGATTTCATGATTGTTGAATATGTGATGTTGGTTTTACATAATTGCACGTTTTTCGAGAAAGTACGTATTTGGCACGTTTTACAAGGAAGGTTTGAATTCTGATTTCGATGCCATGATTTTTGGGATTTCAATGATAAGTGGTTTTCAATGATTATAAATGGATTTGAGACATTACTTGATGATCAAGGATTTTCGGTTTTAGAATCAGATTTCGAGAATCGAGATTTGGTTTTAAAGTTGAAACGTGGGATTCCGGATTTGGGTTCGGAATGACGGTTCTGGATGCCGGAAGGGCTTCGGACCAGTGGTTTCAGATTCCGGTTTGGATGTGGATTTAGAAATGGTTTTCAAATGGTTTTGATTGGATTTGCTGGATCTGGTTATTGGGTTTAAAGACCCGGATATTGTGATTGACGGGTGACGGGCCCGGATTGGGTTTAAAGACTCGGATTGAGTTTAAAGACTCGGGAGTTTAAAGACTCGGATATTATTGAAGCCTGGATTGAGTTTAAAGACTCGGGAGTTTAAAGACTCGGATAGATCCAGCAGGTTTGATCGGATAATGATGGCTTGGTATTTACGTTTTGTGATATGGTTCTTATGATGCGTATGATGTGGTTTCTATAACTGTTTTTATAATGATTTTGTAACTGTTTTAATGGTGATGATTACGTGAATGATAATTGTTTTCAGCAACTGAGTTATGCATGTATGTTTTCAAAACGGAGGGTCAAACCCTGTTTTGTTATAAAATGGTTTTTGAAACTATTATACTCTATGGTCCACTCACACTTTCTAGTTTTAACTGCCCTTCAGGTCGTGGAGCTAGCGCGGTGGTTAGACGTTGAGGCAGCGTCGGAGGCATAGAGTATTCGAGAGTGACCTCGGAGTGGTTTACATTTTTCCGTTGTGCGTGTACTTTGTATATCGTTTTTTTTTTGTTTTCCTTAGTTTGGTACTATGCTCTGTATAGTTTTGACTCTGGGTTGTATTACATTTCTCCCGCGTCTGACAATGTATTTGTGGTTTTCGTAAGGGTATTTTCGGTTTTTCATTCTGGGTTGTCAGACGGGAGCAGGATTTACCTCGGTTTTCGGGGTGAAACCGGGGTGGGTTCTGACAACAATCCCACATTCCTGCGATGGAGGAATGGTCTGAGAGATGATGGTGGTGTGCCTTAAAGGTGTACGCACACACCGATCTAGCACTAGGCCTTTTGGGAGCTCAAGTGGCTTTGAGGGGGATTGGAACCCCAAAGTTAAGCGAGTTGAGGGTGGTGCAATTCCATGATGGGTGACCCCCTGGGAAGTTGCACCATGAGCTCCCGAAAACAAAATCATGAGGGCGAGACCCAAACAGACAATATGATGCTAGATGAGTCGGGTCCGGACAATTTTCAACATTTTTATTAATCCAAAATTTTAAGGTTGTACCATCTCGACTTAATTATAACCATTTTATTTCAACCAAGTTTTCTTCGGATGTATCATATATGAATGGTCGATCAGTCTTTCTAATATGGTCATATTTTGTCTAATTTTTTTTTTGTTTTATTTCAAATAAGGAAATGTATGACGTCGCATTAATAAAAGGAAAGTACAACGAATCGCGCTTACGACCAACATGTGACTTTTTTAATTGGAAATATGGACAATGAAAGTGTGGAAATCTGATATTAAGAATAATTTAAGGAAAAAATAACAATGTTACGTTGGAGATTAGTAAATATATTATGTTCAAGGAAAAAATTGATAAGTTCATAGAATTTCACACAAATTGACGAAAGTACTCAAGTTCTAAATCAAAACAACATAATTGGAAACAAATTGACGAAATTACTTAATATGTAATTCAAAACGACATAATTGGAAAGTGGATTAATTAAGCTTAATTACTCTCCAAATTGTCTCATAGGTCAAGTACAAAATATGATTTGAAATTTTGAAGAGTAAATTAATTAAGCTTGCATTTTCATATTGGAGAATGCTCTTACAATATACACTCATCTATGTTAAGTAAAACCTTATCATCATGTAACTTTTGCCATCAAATTAAGAAGTACGTACGTAGGAATAGCAAATTAACAATATTTACCTCGCTCTAATTAATAACGCGAGCCCCAGCCCGATTAACCAATAACTCCGCGCTATGCCCCTAAAAATCAAGGCACACGGTTTACACACAGATATTTGATATTTCCATCGAGTTTTTGAAGGTGCATGGTGCTATCAAGGCAGAAATTAAGCATCATCATCAGTTTATACGTCCAAGATTCTGCCCATCGTTTTTTACCCTCCAATTTATTATTATTGTTGTTATTATTTCTAGCTAATATGATTTTTGCAGGAATTAATTAGGGTGTCGTGCATGGGCGTCCTTCTGTTTTGTACGACGATTAAGACCTGGCAACTAAACTAATTAATTAAACCTATGTGCAAATATGAAAGATGGAGGCATGCATATATATGAGGCATGGCCGCATGGGACTTCCCTTTCTGGGAATATTCAATTCAAAACTAACACATACGGACATCGAATAGATGGAAGTGGTCATGAGTGGTGACTACTGTAAGAAATTGAAGTTCCACTACAAAACCAATTGCAATGGGGGAGTAGCCAATTGACAATGAAGGGAGTAACTCAAGATCTTATAAGGTACAAATTGTAGTTATGCTGAAAAATCACTGTAGATCTACCATGATTTTCCCATTTCTGTTTTAGTATAGATATAATATATATGCGCATTTACCATGAGATGGTGTGGAATGTTCTGGCCATCTAATAAAATTCACGTCTCATTTCAACAAAGTAATCATCACTTTAACGCAATTGTGAGCGTGTTTACTTACTAAGCATGGGAAGAGTAAGTATATAATCGGAGAAGTAAATAATTGAAGAAGTGGATATGCATCTTCATTGAGTTAGTTTACTACATGTTATGAATATAAAAATTAATTAATTATTAAATGTCCTTTCTCTTTCTCAACTTTTTCAATGTCTCGTTGTCTTTTAAATCATCCGCTCAAAACTTATTTGCTGACAAATTCAGCTCATTAAAAAAATATTCTTCTTTTCCTATACATGCATATCTCGGTTATACTTTTAAACCATTTGCATATCATTGAAAATTTTATTTAACAAAGTAAACAGTATGAAAATAGAAGAAACAAGATCAATAAATTCTAACTAAAATTCATGAACCCTTAAAGAAGCCATAGTCAACCTAAAGTGTTCATTAGCTAATGAAATGCATAATTGAAAAACAAATTATGATCTCCATGTAATCATAATCCCACCAAATAAAATCAATAAGTTGCTAAATATATTTTCAATAAGACATGATAGAGCAATAAAAATTATATATTGTAAAAAGTTAAAGGTAATTTTGGTGCATTAATAATCAAAATAGGTAATGGGTTCGTAATGGCAATAGAGATTTCATATGGGATTTACTTATTAAAACAACCAATTTTTGCAAGTAAACACAGGAGCACTCCATAATGCGAATCATTGTCTTTGATTTCTTCTTACTACTCGTAATTAAACACGACATGAGTTCATATTTTATGAGACAAACTGTAGAATTGACCCCAATTCTTTTAATTATATACAAGGTTTTCTTCTGTTTTGAATTATTTTACTATTCTTTCACGGATTATATTTATGCTAACTATTTGATTATGTATTAGATATATCATCGATCTGACCAGTACTATTTCTTTGCTTAAAGTTTGAGTAACCTTTCTTCAACAAAAATAAATAAAAGTTGATTCACTTTCTTTTACTTTTCACATTACCACATGGTGGGAACCCGGCCTAGCTAATCGTTTTCGTCTTCTTTTCCGTGGATGATTGTCTGCTCGACTAATAATCAAGTAATTATGTTTAGCAATAATTAATGATCTTGTCCGTTAACTAATCATTGTTAAGATCAAAGCTACGTACGAATGAGCAGTTTGCATGCATGAATGATCAGTATATGGCTTGTGGAACTCCCTCCCTCGGCTCCTTGCGGCTGAAGGTTGCTTCCTTTATCGGAGGCCAACGTACCAGACAAACAATTTTTAGCCCGACTTTGAGCAGCAATAGAAAACTTGTCCAACAAGGGAAAAGAAATCCATATATATTGGCAAAAAGATTTAAGTACTATTCCTCTAACACTATTGTTCATACCCAATCAGGTCAGCCTGGTCAAAGGTCCAAATTGATTTGACTTGTCTCTGCTATACCAGTCTCAGGCAAGCCTCAGATCATGCCAACAAAGCTCAGAACGATCTAAGAAGAACAAATCTGGTCGGTCAGGCTTACTGACAAGTCATAAATGCTATCCGGGACCACCACAGGACACCTGACAGCTCCTAAAGACAGCAACATTTATCCCACATTGACAAACACCAACAAACACATTCAATGCTACTATAAATACAAGGGCATCCCCCTCCAAAAGGTAATGACAATCTTGCTATCACGCTGTCTAAATTACTACAGTACATTCCCGCTTAACTGACTTAGGCATCGGAGACTGTTAGGCCGGCGCCACACCGGTGTCCCTTTGTATTCACTCTCTTCCTGTGCAGACCACAACATCTCAAGAGGAGTCACGAGGAAGATTAAGTTGATTCATTCCTTACATCAACAACTATGAATATGAAAATATCGATATCTTATAGTACTGCAAAAATCTAACACGATATATGGATATAATATTCGTACTTTATTTGAGCTATTCGAGCATTTGTCTACCAAATTAATAAACTAATAAAAAAGACCTCTTACTTGGCTCTCATTAGGGATGATTCCTAACCCTGCCCTTAGACAAGACTTACCATCTATAGCCACGACATCTAGTACGTAAACTTAGGGCCCAGATTACATATGGATACATGTCAATGTCACAAAAAAAAACGACATTAATTCTCATATCTTTTAACATTCTCGCTCATTCCACTATAATAAGAATCGAGGTTTCCGATTCAAAACGACATTACTTTACGTCAAGTTACTATTCAATCCTTGTCCCTTTTTAATTACCTACCAACATAGGCATCAAAGACTAATAAATTAACTAGTATATCAAAGTGGGGTGCCACTCTTCTCTCTGTTTCGTAGGTCATCAACTTACCAAAGAAGCGATTGGCGGTCACACATAACTGTTAATTAAGAGCAATCAATCGACATTGGTCCATTAATTAATTTCACATATGTAACACACGATATATCAGCAAATCAACTGTTGTTGTTCCTTTTCTGTGCCCTAAAAAGAATAAATGATATCGCCATTTTGGAATCGATGTATTGAAATTTTACAAAATCACAAAGAGCGGATCGGGGATCGGCATCCGTAGGAATCAATATCAAAATTGGAAACATATATATCTAGCTTTTGGAGGACAATTGGAGACCCAGAGTCCCACCCTCGAGAAACTTTTTTTGTCACTTGATATGAGATGAAAGCAAAAGCTCAAAATTTTGAAAATGGGTGGATGCCACTGGCTGTGGAAGATAATAGAATTCGATCGTATGCATTTCCGAGAAGGAAAGCCATGTTTCTTTTTGTCTCATTGCACCATTAAAAGCTAAACGTGATGCATGCATGGTGGTGGCCTGTCAAATAAAGGCAACAACGAATAAAAGGTATCGATAATTGGTTCTAATAAGAAAACGATCATACAAGAGAAGATTAATGGTAGTCGAAAATAATTAAATGCGGATTAGGCTATAAGCTATGATGGAAATTTTCACAATTCAGATTAAGAGCATATATGAACTATAAAAGTAAAGAAAAGATTAATACGAATAAAATATCTTACTTAACAAGTGCATGTGTAGCCATAGGTAATTGTAGATTGATTGCCTTCGCTTTAATTATAGTCGGGCACGTGCATGGTACTGGTTATCACTGTCCGATGCTAATATGTTAGCTAGGGTTAAAATTTGACAAGTAGCCTGGTTATCATACTTTAAGGCTACCTTTTTTAATTTCAAATGGGATAGATCGAATCTGAATAATATTTGTTAGCAAGCTCCGGAAAACTTGGTTGTTAAACTCAATTTTGATGACTCCGTTATTTAAAATGGATTAGCAACCTCTGGCTATGTTATTCGTGACTGTCGGGTATTACCGATATTTACAGCCACTCAAAACACTGGCTCTATTGATGTCCTTTCTGCGGAAGGTCACACACTGGTGGATGGTCTTAAAAAAAACTCTTTCCCTCAACTTCTAGAATATTCAAGTCAAAAGTGACTCCAAAATCTTTATTGACATTGTGAATGGTTCCATTGCGACCCCTTGGCGCCTCCATGCCATGATTGCTCATATCAAGAATCTTTTACTTAAATTTGAATTTATCTTCTTCAAATATATTTACAGAGAAGCCAACTTTGCGGCTGATGCCCTTACCAAGCGTGGTTACAATTATTCGAATAGTCTGTTTTGGGAATCCTCTCTTGTTGAGATATGAGGAAAATATCCCACATTGGAAAAAACACAACTAAAATTTGTGCTTTATATGATGTTGATCTACTCCCCCCCATTGCTAGTTGGTTTTAGCCGAGGTGGAACCTTAATTTTTTACATGGTATCAGAGCGGGTTATCCCACGTGATAGGCTTAACCACTACACGTGTTACACGTACCCATTCACATCATCACATGATAGACTAGAAAATCTGCCACACTTGAGGGGGCGTGTTGAGAGGTATCACCCAGGGAGGGTCAATGATACCCCCAGGTAGGGTCAATGATCTGTTGGCAGATATGGATGATACCCCCAGGGAGGGTCAATGATCTGTAGGTCATTGACCTGGGTGGACCTCGGCGAGCCACCCCTCGGGGTCAACCCCTCTCAGGCAACACCCGTGACTACTCCAAGATATTACGGGACGTCTGGAGGAGACAATAATCATAAGGTAGGTATACACAGTACAATAGTATCACATTCCACAGAACTCCCTGACTTACTTCGAAAACCAAATTGTACATATATCCAGACGGGTCTCATACCCAAAACATCATAATACGTATAGAAACCCATAATAAAGTATCAAGACTTATCCAATCACAATCATGAAGTAAAACAGTGAAAACAGTTATGCATGCAATCATTTTGAAATCAACAGCCCACTCACACACGGTCTTTGCTGCTCAACGAACCGCCTAAACCTGTCCAAACACATCCAAAGGTCACTAATTGACCCTACTAGGTCTAACATCCAACCCTAGAACAAAACCGGCTCGGGAACACGTCCCGAACAAGCTTCCCGAGGCTAGTTCCCTCAATTTAACCAACCTAACGATCTCCGATCGACACGAAACCACCACTATTGGATTCAGAACGTCCAAATATTGAACATGGTGCCGGTCCCACCTCGAAACTCGCCCCCATGCGCTGGTCAACGCGTCTGGTCAAAAGTCAACGATTCAGCATGACGTCACTGCTGACGTCATCTAACAATGTCAGACTCACATGTGTCAGACTCTGACAGGTGCCACGCATCAATCTAGGATTGGTCCACGTCACTAACACGTGTCAAGTCCTTACAGTGCCACGTGTCAGCTGCTGGTTGGTCCACGTCACTGACACGTGGCAGCCATTGATTGAGCCACGTCACTAACATGTCAGTGCACAGTCAGCACTAACATGTGACATGTGTCATGTCCCTACTGGCCCACGTGTCTAACAGTCTGACAGGTGGATGAGGTGATCAGTTAACGTCATCATCTTTGTCCTCCGACGCGTCTGCTATTTGGGTCGCACAGACCCGTGACCCGACCCGGTTGTATCTAGCTCGTTTTCGACCCGTTTCAAAAATTTTTGCTACCTCTGTGATCGTCTAGGTTCCCAGGTTTGATCTGTGGGTTCAAACAAAGCTAAAACGCAAAAGAAACATACCTTAGCTCAATCGAACATGGAGGTCCGTTTTCCGTCCAGTTCCCCGTCGACCTTAACAATGTCGTGCTTGGTTCTGGGCCTCACTCGAATCGTCCTGGTCCTACAGAGAAGCCAAGGTCCTCAGACTCACTCAACACAACCCCAAAAATCTAACCCGAACGTGATCCGACTTTGAGGGCTTCGGGTTTTTACCTGGGATTTGTCTCTCCGTGGTGCACCGTCGCCTCCAGTCCCGCGTCGTCGTCGTCCAACGTCCCCTCTCAGTCACTCCTCAGGTTTACTAATGGACACAGAGGTTTTCGGGAATGAGATCGATGGTTAGTTGTGTGTTTTCAGAAAAGAGGTTCACGGTTCGAATGAAAATCGAAAGGGAGAGAGTAGATACATGCATCCAATCTTTTGGGTAATTGGGCCAGTTAGATGAGTGAAACTTGTCACTCATCTGATTGGTCCAATATCCTAGTTGACCAATCCAATAATGCCACTTGGCTCGAACCTCAAAAAATGTAATAGTAGCCTTCGTATTCCGTGACCCGTAACTTCCGTACTGAACCTCTGATTTCGGCATGCCGCCTATCTACGGACTCGTGGTGACGTGATCTACGTAATGGTCAAAAGTCCACTTCCAAATAGTATCTCGAGTCAAAAGTTAACATTTTGCCCTAATTAGGGGCAAAATGGTCATTTTACATATAATTTCCCAATTTACGATAATACCAAAAATTTGGGTCATTACACAAAACAACCAAAATCCTAAACAAATTATCTTCACTACAAAAATATAAATCATCATCAAACCTATCACATCTAATCATGAAGAACCTGTATAACATGACGAATCTGAGTAAAACTTTATCTCCAGCAATCTAATTGTGCATAAAACGAATATAGGAATAAAAATGTTATCTAACTAGCATGACAAAAACAATGGGAGATACTCCGGCAAATTCGTCCAATAGCAAGGTAGAATAAGATTATGGGAAAATAAAATAAATAAGATTTTAAAATAAGATTTTTGGTAAGTGGATGGATTGAAAAAATAGCAAAATAATAATGATGTAAAACTCAAATCTAAGTATGGTTCAAACTACACAGTCATCATAAGGGACTCTTATTACTATGTAACCCAAAAGAAAAAAAAAACGGTTAGATCATCTCTCTTCTCCCTCTTAATTTGTTTTTTTTTTTAAGAACTGAGAGGAAAGAAAACAGAGACTAAATTTTTTTTCTATATGGCAGACTAAATATATTTGAAATATAATTAAACGTAGTATTAATTGAAGAAATTTAAAATAATGTACTATGTTGCATAAAATCACTTGAAATCCATTTAATTTCTTCGCGCTGATTTTTGTATTCAAATCTTAACATACATGTGTCGGAATTGGCCTCTTCTCTCTGCTATACTCTAATAATTAATACTCCTACAAATCACAATCCCCTTAGTTATTCAAATTATATTGAACTATTGTAAAAAAAAAAAATTAGCATTTATAAAAACAAGCGAATTAATATTCAAAATTATGTCAAACTATTTATATATATATATATATATATTGAGTTATTAGTGTCATGTACTTTTGCTATAAAAAAAAACAGCATCCACTAATAAGAGAATAATAATTATTAGGACTCCTTTGACAATCTAGCTACATGATAACTGCTTAAAAATGGTAAATGTAATGCATTATTATGTTTCAGATCATTGGGTAATTTCCAAAGAAAAAAAAAGAGTAGATACACTACAAGAAAAAAGCATTGGCCCGACAAACAGTTGCCCGACAAATAAATAATTTGTCACTAAAGGCATATTTGCCCGACGAACATTTATATTCGTTGGGTAATACTTTAAGCGACGATCACGTTCGTCGCTAAACGTCAGTGAGAAAGTGTCCATGGGTGGCGGCAAAAAAACCCCTTCCCGCGCTACATTTGCCCTACAAACAGTTATATATCGTCGGGCAAAGCACATATGATGGCGACGAATTTCGTTGCAACTTGAATACAGTCATTTACTTTTGTGGCCTGACGAAATATTATACTTTGCCCGACGAACATATGTTCGTCGGGCAAAAGTTCATTCACTTAAAACATCTGTTTCGTCCCATTTTCCCTGGTTTTATCAGTTCACTCTCTCTCTCTCTCTCTCTTAACTGCATCATTAACTCATAACAATTCATTCTCATTTTTTTCCTCTCCAACTCCAAAGTCCATTAAGAGGTATATGTTTTAGGAAATAGATTTTTTTTGTAATTTTGAAGTTTTTATTTATTTGAACTAATTATATGGTTGTATGTTTCATTTGTAGGAAATCTGTGATTGATTTGGAGGAACACTTGTAAAGAGGTATGTGTGTTTATCTCTAAATTTAATTTTGGTAAGAATTTTGGATATATAATTGTGTTCGGAAATTTGCATAATAAGGTGTGAAAACTATTGTATAAATTGTGAAAATTTGTGTATAGCTTGGGAAAATTGTGTATAAACTTGGTATAGTTTTGGGAAATTTCTAAATTAGAAAATATTTTTGGAAACTTGGAAATTAAATAGAAAATATTCTAGAAAATTAGAAAATATTTATTAGAAAATATATTTTGAAACTAGAATTGGAAATTTAGGAAAATAGAAATTTCTAAACTTTGTGCATGCCTTTCATTTCTAGTGACGCATAATTTTTTCAAATCAATTAACCATTTTCAATCGATTTGCAAAATCCATAAACTGTTTTCATTTTTATAGGGGTAATAAAGGACTTACTTTTTTTTTCGATACTACCAATTTGATGTTTTCCTAATAATTAGGATATTTTACATTCAAACCGAGATCCTCCCGCGACAAATATAGGTAGGCATCTTAGTCATGCTTAATTATTGATCTTAGACAAAGCAAAGGATAATTCAAATTAACCTCCATGAAGATTAAATAATAAATCACATCGAATGCTTGTACGTTTAGGGACCTACCAAGAGTTTGGACTCGAATGGTAAAGGGAAACAATAGAGACAAAACACACCCAACGTTAAGACATCTTCACAAAAACTTATCTAAATTTGCGGTTGTCTTGTTATAAAAATTGTTAATAATTAAGATTCTCAAAGTGAATCATTCGATGCATATATATATACAAATTAATGACTAAATGATTTCCACTTAGGTTGATTTTTTTGCATAGATCATGACATGTGTATATTGAATAATTTATTTAAGAATTGAGCGGCTTTAATGTAAATATAATTCGACAAATAGTAGAGGGACGAGAAAGTTTCATTGAGATGAGATGTAATTACTACTAATTATATTGAAGTATATTAATATTCATCTCACATAAATAACGACAATAATTTACATTTATACCGAATTCGAATATAATTATTTCCGATTCTCATTATATAATCATTTAGCTCAGAATATCGGTCTCAATCCTAATTAATTGTATAAAAATAATAAGATATTTATCATAATTAAATATTTGAATAGACTTGGTCATGTGACACCACTTAATGTAATCACAATCGATAGTCAAATTACCAATAATTGTTCTCGGAAAAAAATTACCAATAATTGTTCATTATCGATATCCGTACTGTAGACTCTGTAGTCATATGCCGTACCTAGCTTTAAACCCTTTTCCGAGGTGGAAAAAAAAAATTAGAAAAGAAAAAAAGAAGAGTTGTGCATGTTAAAAACTTATATAAAACGTCTAAATCGAAAGTTGGGCAGCAAATGGGAGATGTGAGAAAGTGAGGGACGTGGAATCTTCGTAGAAGTTGGAAAAAGTTGTCTTCTTCCTTTTGTCACCATGCATTCATCCTCGATCAGTTTCTCTCACAGTACGTACTCCATCCATATCGATTGTAGATTTGTGGCAAAAACTTGGGTCGACCTTCTAGCTTGCCTTGCCCACCATTCTAATTAGTTTTAATTTGTTTCTCAATCTTGGAGGTGAAAAGCCTAATCTATCTAATCTTCTTTGCTACTTAATTTGTGCATGCCTTGTTCTTTCAGGAGGGCTCATATTTCTTATTCAATCAAACCAAATATTTCAAATAATTCAAACATAGCCATATATATTATGTTAAAAAACAAATTTGGTTATAGTAAATTATTAGGGTTTTGATGGAGTAGGAGTACTTGGGTAGGGGTGGTGGTGAGAGATATTATGGTTTAGAGTTTAGTCCTCAAATTTATGTAAAACTTAAAACCCGATGAGACTAAGAATATATGTACAAAGTCATTAACAATTAACTCAATAACTATTTTTTAAAAAAAATTCAGGAGCATATATTGTTGGGATATTAAATTTATTGGATGTAAATATTATTGGTTTTATTGGAATTTCTTTTTCTTATTGGTTGTCAAGAGAGCAGCCGGATTTTCCTCATTTGTAAAAGATTTTGGCATTTCTTTTTTATATGAAAGCAAAATTTATCAAGGACGTTTATGTGGTAATCTCGTTTTGGGTTTAGATAATTAGAAACAATTAATCATTCTATTTCTCGGCCCCGAACCCCACAATCCTCATCCAAAACAGAAAGGAGTACTACGCGTTAGTTAACCTAAGAAATTGGGCATTGCCAACTTCTATTATTTCACCAAGAGACGTGAATATGTCGATCCTTTGCAATGTTGAGATTATTTTCTATATATATTTGAGTATTTGAGGTTTACCATTAAACTCAAGATTAACCATTTTTAAGGAAAAAAATATATATTATATTTAATCGATGGGATTATATTAGATGAAATAACTAATCAAATTCATGTATTTTAAATATAAAAATTGAATAAGTAGGTTTTCACACTGTAAGACGATAAGAAATCTGATTAGATATTATGCTGTTCCAACGAGCTAGCCGTAAATAACAAGCTAGGGATAGTATAAAAGTGTACGTGCATGGGGAGGCACTAATATATAAGACCGGTTGTTTGCAACTGCGGTATATTTTCATGAAAGGAAAGCCCTCCATTCTCCATTTTGGCTTCCAACTGTGGAAGGTTCCTTCAAATGTAGGTACAATAAACCGTATATATAACAAATGGCTCATAAAAGCTACGAACAAAAACATGTACGTACGAACCCGTCCTAGGCTTTTTAGTCGAAATGTGTCAAAAATTACAATTTTAATCTCATTTTGCATATAAAATGCTTGTTTGTGTCCTTACCATCCAAACTCCACCTTCCGTATAAAAATTTTCTCCAATTCCTACTCTATCTAATTGTTGTTAATAACATAGGCAGTTTCGTAATCTCAAGCTACGAGATTATAAATAAGACACTAAATACACATAACATGGAATGCCATGAACAAATTGGAACAAGTTATTAATATTGTTCATGAACATCCCAATTTTCCACTTTATATGTGTATGTTGTATCTCATATATACCTTCGTGGTTTGAGATGATAAAATTACCTCTGATAATAACGACTATTTAAGGGAGTAAACGGAATATATTAGTGCAAGTTTTGTATGAATGGTGGGTTTTTTGTGGTAAGTAAGACAAATGAGTATTTTGGGTGAATCGAAATTAAAGTTACAGTCTTAAATACATTTTGATTTATCGGATATGATATTAATTTTTATTTTTTAAAAAGAAATTTCAATTTTGTCCACACGGTAATACAAAAATTGATGCTCTGCTCTGCTTTTCACATATGTAAATTTGACTAAGAAAAAATTAATTAAATAATGCACTTTAAAAAATGTACTTATATAGGTGATTACTGATGAGCTCTCTCATTAGGTTGAACTTTTTCACCTTGAGAGAACTTTTCTTTTACCTTTTTTATACAGAGAATTTGTATCGGCATTTCAGCCTTAAAGAATCTCACTTGTGAAGAGTAGGACCCCTTTCCAGATTCTTCCTTATTCTTGATTCTGATCGTTGATAACCTAAAAAGAAAAGCCGAGATTGGATCTGGAAGCTGTGAACTTAGTTTCTTCTTTATCGATGATATGTGGATCGCATTATTCAAGGCAAAACGCACGTACTGTGACTAGGCTACAAGAAACATCTAGAGTCTAGATATGGGTGCACTGATCAAAAGAAAGGCTATTTTTTTTATTGTTATTTTATTTTTTAAAAGGAATTAGTTAGTGGCAACTCATATTTGTCTACTCAATTGGGATTTTGGGAAGATAAATTATATAGGCATTTTAAATTTTCACTATATAATTGTTATTACTCTATATAAGAAAGCAAAAAATTGAGCATGACTTAAATTATTATTATTATTATTATTTAAATTTATTTCTCTTTTTTTTCTTTAAATTATTTTGTAATATTAATTAGTTAAAATTTATTAGAATTTAGATGGATTGACTATATATATGATCCTTGATTTTAACGGAATTGACACTATTTGGACGAAATTGATTTTGAAGCAAGAGTGTAAGATGCCATTTATTAATCTGGAGTTTGACCATAGTGTCACGATCCGCTCCATATACATATATATATGAAGAGTTCATGATAGAAACCAATTCATGACAAAAACTTTGATGTCCAAACTAATAAAACCTTGCATTTGACTATGCATTGTATATTGGGGAGGCATCTGAGGATGATAGAGATCAAGCGTTATGATGACCATGTAGAATAGGCATCTGAGGATGATAGAGATCAAGCGTTATGATGACCATGTAGAATAGGCAATTATGATACACTAGCTTCAAAACTAAGGAAAAATAAAAATTGATTAAAAATGTATAATAAAAAAGTGACAAAAAATGCATATAAACAAAAAGGTGACAATGAGTGAGGAACCTATAAGATGCAGCAAATTGTTACTTTCAAATGACGAATATTTTAGTAGCTAATTAGTAAAAATTTAAAATTCATTGTGAGCACTTTATAATCCAAGGTAAAATTGCACTTCTAAGTGAAATTTATTGAAAGTACTTAATAACCAGATCGAGACAAGATTATATGACGAGCGAGATTAACCTCTCCCAAGGTATGCAAAAACCTCGTGACTTGTCATATTTACAGAAAAAAAAGAGTTGGGGGGGGGGGGGGGGGGGGGGGGGGGGGGGAGGGGCTGAATGCAAGAGGAAGGAGTCGACATCAGAATTACTTCAAGGGTTTCTTCCCCCCGGGGGGGGGGGGGGGGGGGGTATATTGTCCCTCTTTATTAACTTGTCTTCAAAAAAAAAAAAACAAATATAACATTCATGATTCTAAGACATTTTTGTCCAACAATTTTGGTCAAACTTGTAGTACTAAACTCACCTTTTGGTTTTGTTAGTCTTCTATGACAGGACCCGTCCCAATCCCACCTGGGACCACCCGGGGACGTGACCCGCTCCCGTCTGACAATGACTCTAAACATACCAAAAGTACCCTTAAACAAAAACCGAAGACTCACATAGATAGATAATATACAAACACAGTGTTTAAAGTGATACTGTCAGACAAGGGAAAGTAAAATACAACATGTGAGCACACTAGTCAGAGTACATTTATTCGGTGCTCAACCTACCCACAAGTGGGTGTACAGGTGCACAGCTAGGCAAACTAAACCTCTGCCTCCTCCTCCGGATCCTCCTCCTCTATGACCGTGTCAGGGTCTGGAGGGGTCAGTAAAACAAGGGTGAGTGGGCCAAAAATAACAGTTTAGAAATCAATTTAATCATAAAATAATCACAAGGTTTTACCCCTCCGTTTTCCAAATCTTGCATGCAGTGAAAACATAATATATAAACCAATGAACCA
Source organism: Prinsepia uniflora (assembly GCA_032719365.1). Taxonomy (NCBI): domain Eukaryota; kingdom Viridiplantae; phylum Streptophyta; class Magnoliopsida; order Rosales; family Rosaceae; genus Prinsepia; species Prinsepia uniflora. The sequence goes on along the minus strand of CM064867.1, from coordinate 7,786,890 downwards.
CAATAATAATCGTAAGGTGAAACTAACATATCAGTGCACTGTAAAAACCCAACCCAAATGATGTCACGGTTCTAAGGCTACGCGTTGCCACTCAGGGTCTCACACCCGAGACTCTCTAGGTACATCAGCTCCCGGTATCCCGGTCACTGCCCGAGGTATATGAACATGCCTTCCTGAGAGTAAGCAGCCCAACGGGGGTCAACTCCACTCAGTCAGAGCCCCGTGACTACTCCAGGGTCCACCCAGGCCAACGACCCTCCCTGGAGGAGACAATATACACAGGTAGGAAAGTACAGTACAATAACAGTATAGTTTACCCTATGTCCCCCGGACATCCCAAACAAAATCCACATATAATCCAGACGGGTCTCATGCCCAAAACATTGTAATAACATATATAAGCAGTTTATAAGACTCATCAGTGGAAATAGTAAAACAGTTTATGCATGCAAGCCTTTTATAAATCAAACAGCCCACTCACACTCGGTCCTTGCTGCTCAACGATCTCTATAAACCTGTATTAGTATTCCTGAGGGTTACTTAAGGACCCTACAATAACAATACCAAGACCCTAGAACAGATCCGCCTCAAAAACGCGTCCCGGGCACTAGTCCCGGTGCTTCAAACCCCCTTTTTGACCAACTTAACGATCTCCGATCGACACGAAACCACCGCCATTGGATCCGTATCGTCGAAACCTTGAAAATGGTACCGGCCCCACCAAAATTACTGTTCACACGCGCCCCCACGCGCCTGGTCAACGCGTGGGTCAACGCTGCTACAGTACCGCTGACGTCAGCAGTGACGTCATGCTGACGTCAGCATGACGTCATCACTGACACTTGTCAGGTGACACGTGGCACGTTCTGATTGGTCCCTGGTCTGACAACATCTGACAGGATGACGTCATCATGACGTCAGAAGTGACGTCAGCATGATGACGTCATCATGCTACAGTACCGGGTCGACCCGTTTGATTGGAACCGGGTCGCCGTCGACCCACGGTTTGACCCGATTCCATCACACAATTCCGGCCACCATTTTCGACGGGGTTGATCCCTATGGGATCGTCTAGGTCTGTCCTACGGTTCTACAACCTCAAAACACGAAGAAAGTGGAAGAAAACTCACCAGAATATCTCTGAAACTCACGGTCACGGTCCGGTTGTCTTCTCCGGTGATCCACGGCGTCTCCGTCGTCCAACCCGGTCCCAAACGACTCGTCACTCACCCTAGGACCTGTCTAACACCTAACAATCCATTTCTAAGCATTAAACACGATCGGGTCGAACAGGGAAGGAAAACGGGCATATCGGGTTTTGGGTCTTACCGCCGCCGTCACGCCGCCGTGGCCCTCGCCGTCGTCCAGTTAGGCTCCTAGAATCCCCACGGTGCAGACTAGAGCTCCTCCCGCGTCGAGGTGAGGTGGTTATGGAGGTTTGCTTCCGGGATCGGTTTCCTTGAGGTTTTCGGGTCGAGTTTTGGACGGGATTTTCAGGGCTGGGAAGAGGGGTGGTGGCTGCCGGTGATGCTCGGGGATGATGAGTAGATGATGGTGATGCAGCTGGTGATCGGCTGGTGGTGTGAGAGGGGCTGGTTCGATCGTCTTGGTCGAGAGAAAAGGGGAAGAAAAGCACGGTTTGTGAAGGGGAATGAATGTGTGTGTTTGTGTGTTTGTAAGAAAGAGCAGAAAACAGAACGTGCATGAAGCAGAAAAACAGGGAAAATGAAGGGCCAAGATGCAGTTGAGTAGATGATCCAACGGCTAGGGTGAATTGGAGGGAAAAGAAATAATATAAAAATTGATTAAATAGTGTTAATAGCTTTATTGGAATAGTAAGCCTTTGGATGGGTGACACTTGTCACCAATCCATCGGTTCGATTTAAATATTAATTTGGCACGGATTCCCGTAATTAATTAATATTTTATTCCGTTGTTCTCGGTTCGTAAATCCCGCTAAAACGCTTCCTTGACCATAACTTCTTCATACGAACTCCGATTTCGGCGTGCCGCCTGTCTACGGATTCGTGACGTCCCGATCTACGTCTTAGTCATGGGTCAAAGTCCAAATTATTTCCCGAGAAAAAGTCAAAGTTTCCCCCCAAGGGTAAAACAGTCTTTTTACATTAAACTATTATTATTTTCGGTTCGGGTCGTTACAACCTACCCTCCTTATAGAAATTTCGTCCTCGAAATTTACTCAAACAAGTATGGGTACTGCCCTCTCATCAATTCCTCGGGTTCCCATGTCGCTTCCTCCACCTCGTGGTTCCGCCATAGTACTTTAACCAAAGAAATCGTCTTGTTCCTTAAGACCTTTTCCTTCCTATCCAGAATCTGCACTGGCCGTTCCTCGAAACTCAAATCGGTCATCAGTTCCAGTGGTTGCTCTGGCAGTGCATGAGAGTCATCCCGAAGATACTTCCGTAGCATCGATACATGAAACACGTCATGTACTCGGGAAAGCTCCGAAGGTAGTGCTAAACGGTAAGCCACCGGACCAATCCTCTCGACAATCTCATATGGTCCGATATAACGAGGACTCAATCTCCCACGTCGTCCAAATCGAAGAATCCCTTTCCACGGTGATAACTTTAAAAAGACAAAGTCACCAACCTCGAACTCTAAATCTCGGATCCGTCGATCTGCATAGCTTTTCTGACGATCCTGGGCCGCCTTCAATCTCTCCCGAATAACCCGAACTGTCTCTTGGGTCATATCCATCAGATCCGGCCCCACTGCAGTTCTTTCTCCGATCTCCATCCAGCATACCGGTGTTCTGCACTGTCGACCGTACAGTGCCTCATATGGTGCCATCCCTATACTCGCATGGTAGCTGTTATTGTAGGCAAACTCCATCAATGGCAATCGATCAGCCCACGAATCCTGGAATTGCAATACACAAGCTCTCATCATGTCTTCGAGAGTCTGTATCGTCCTTTCAGATTGCCCGTCGGTCTGAGGATGGAATGCCGTACTGAAATGCAATTTCGTGCCTAAGGCAGTTTGCAGACTTTTCCAAAATCTGGATGTGAAACGCGGATCCCGATCCGACACGATCGACTCTGGGGTACCGTGTAGTCGGATGATCTCATTAATGAATAACTGGGCCAAACGGTTGAGCTTGTACGTCTCACGTACAGGCAGAAAATGTGCTGATTTAGTCAACCGGTCCACTATTACCCAGACTCCATCAACGCCACTCCTTGTCTTCGGTAACTTGAAGACAAAGTCCATTGTAATATGATCCCACTTCCATTGTGGAATTGGAAGTGGCTGCATAGCCCCATACGGACGCTGCCGTTCTGCTTTGACCTGCTGACAGATCAAACATTTGCTGACAAACTCAGCTATCTCCTTCTTCATCCCTGGCCACCAATAATAGTCCCGGAGGGTACGGTACATCTTTGTCCCTCCTGGATGCATAGCATAGGCCGAACTGTGGGCCTCGTCTAAAATCTCTCTCCTCAACTCTGGTACCGCAGGTACACACAATCTCCCAAGCTTCACTAATGCTCCATCGCCCCTGACGGAGAAATCTTGTCTCTGTCCGGATTCAACCTCGTTCCTGTAATCACAAAGTATCTGGTCCTGTAGTTGAGCTTCGATGATCCTGTCGACCAACACGGGTCGCACATGAAAGCTAGCCAACAAGGCTCCCTGATCGTCCATCCCTAACATAACTCCGCTCTTCCGGAGTTCCACTAGCAAAGGAAGATACACTAATCGCAAATGCGCAACTGATCCCGCCGACTTCCTGCTAAGTGCATCAGCTACAACATTTGCCTTGCCAGGATGGTACTCGATGGTACAATCATAATCCTTCAACAACTCCAACCATCTCCGCTGTCTCATGTTGAGTTCCTTCTGAGTGAACAAATGTTTAAGACTCTGGTGATCAGTAAATATTCGGCATGTCACACCGAACAAATGATGTCTCCAGATCTTTAGAGCATGAACCACCGCCGCCAATTCCAAATCATGAGTAGGGTAGTTCAACTCGTGCGTCTTCAGCTGCCGGGATGCGTAAGCAATCACTTTTCCATTCTGCATCAATACACAACCCAAACCCTGCAGCGATGCATCACTATAGACCACGAACTCTCCACTGCTGTCCGGTAATGCAAGGACAGGTGCAGTGGTTAATCGGAACTTTAATTCCTGAAAACTCTGTTCACACAAATCGTCCCATACGAATTTCACCCCTTTTCGGGTTAACCGAGTCATTGGTGCGGCAATCTGGGAGAAACCCTCTACGAATCTCCGATAATAGCCTGCTAACCCAACAAAACTTCGCACTTCCGTCACCGTGGTCGGTCTTGGCCAATTTGTCACAGCCTCCGTTTTCTGAGGATCCACACTTATCCCCTCGGGTGATATAATGTGACCTAAGAATCCAATACTATTTAGCCAAAACTGACACTTGCTTAACTTAGCATACAGCTGCTCCTGTCGTAGTTTACCCAATACCCTTCGTAAGTGCTCCTCATGAGCCCTGACACTCTTGGAATACACCAAGATGTCGTCGATAAACACGATCACAAATTTATCCAAGTATGCTCGAAAGACTCGATTCATCAAGTCCATGAATGCCGCTGGTGCATTCGTCAATCCAAAGGGCATCACCAAGAACTCATAATGCCCATACCTCGTTCGAAAAGCTGTTTTCTGAACATCCCCCTCGGCTATTCTCAGTTGATGGTATCCTGACCTCAGATCTATCTTGGAGAAATATCGCGCTCCTCGTAACTGATCGAACAAATCATCGATCCTGGGTAAGGGATACTGGTTCCTTACCGTAGCCTTGTTCAACTGCCGATAATCCACACACAACCGTAGACTACCCTCATTCTTCTTCACAAATAAGACCGGCGCTCCCCATGGTGATGTACTGGGTCGGATAAACCCTAGATCCACCAATTCCTGTAATTGGATTTTCAATTCCCGTAGCTCCGCCGGTGCCATACGGTACGGTGCTTGTGAAATCGGTCGAGTCCCGGGGAGTAACTCGATCGTAAAGTCGATCTCCCTAGGTGGTGGTAATCCAGGTAAATCTCCTGGAAAGACATCAGGAAATTCCCGCACAATCGGAATATCCTCAATACGCAAAGATGCATCCGTAGACTCTACCACATATGCAAGATAACCCTGACACCCCTTCTGTAAGAGTTTAGTAGCTGTGAGTGCAGATATTACCTTGGGTGATGCATCTCCACACTCTCCCTGAAATATTACTTCTGGTAATCCTGGACCTCTCAAAGTTAACCGCATGTTACTACAGTCGATGAGTGAATTGTACTCCGACAACCAATCGACTCCAAGTATCACATCGAAATCGTGAACATTCATCAGGATTAAGTCTGCCGGAAATTCGACTCCCTCAATCTCCACAGGACAAGCTCGTATCTCCTGGTTCACCCGGTAGGTCACACCCATCGGTGTCCCCACTCCCATCTCGTGCTCAAGTGCGGTCACCTCACGGCCCAACAAACTCGCACAACGCGGTGAAATAAAAGAATGAGTTGCCCCCGAATCCATCAATGCACGAACAACCATGCCATAAATATGTACAGTACCTGTCAACACTCCCGGAATGGATCTGGCCTGCTGCTGGGTAACAGCATAAACACGAGCCATAGACTCTGCAGGTCGTCCCCGTCCTCTAGCCCCTCGATCACGGCCACGCACAACACCGCGTGTCCGGCTGCTGTCAGTCTGGGATGCTGTGCTCTGTGCTGGCGCAGTACTGCCGCGAATCAGTGGACACTCAGAAGCATAATGCCCCGGCTCCCCACAAGCGAAGCATGTGACCTCCCTAGGTCGACCCGAGTATCCTCCCGGTGAGATGCTCATCGGTGAGTAAGACCGCTGCCAAGCTCCAGAACGCTGTCCAGACCTCTGAGGACTCCTGAACTGACCAGAACGTCCTCGGCTGCCAGAAGACGAAGATCCACCAGAATGTCCTCCCTTCGAGCCACGACGGCCCGAAAATCCCAAGTGTGGGCGATCACGTCGCCGAGTCTCCCCCTCAGCTCGCTGACGAGCCAGGATACTGTTCTCAACCCTGGTCGCCGCATCAGTCAGATCCCTCATGGAAGCAAAGGGTGTTGCAGTCACCATCGCCTGAATCTCCGGTCGCAAGCCCCACTCAAATCTGCGACATCGGTCTGCCTCGGTGATCACGAAGTTCTCAGCAAAGCGAGACAACATCAGGAAGGTCTCCTCGTACTCTGCTACAGTCTGATCCCCCTGCCGGAGTTGCAGAAACTCCGCCTCACGGGCGTTGCGGAACGACCGCGGATAGAACTGGTTGAGAAACCGCTCTCGGAAGGTCTCCCATGGGATGGTGTGAACAGTCCAGCCGGCCAAAACAAGGTTGTGCCACCATCGGTAAGCGCTCCCATCCAATAGGAAAGTCGCCAGTATGACACGCTCCTCCGGAGGACAGTGCATGACCTCGAAAATCCTCTCCCAGCGGTCAATCCACTGGTGTGCTTCCTCAGGGTCGGTTCCCCCACTGAAGTGCGTAGCACCCAGGCGCTGAGCCCGCTCAATGCTCGCAGTGTCTCCATTTCCTCCATTGCCCTCGTCAACACGTGCACGGGGTTCACGTCGGGGAGGCATATCCAACTGTGAAGAGGCAAACAGGTTAAAAGACATCGAAAGCGACTATGTACAAAGTACAAACCGCTAACCTAGTACTCTGACCACTAATCCTAATGCTCTGATACCAAGCTGACAGGACCCGTCCCAATCCCACCTGGGACCACCCGGGGACGTGACCCGCTCCCGTCTGACAATGACTCTAAACATACCAAAAGTACCCTTAAACAAAAACCGAAGACTCACATAGATAGATAATATACAAACACAGTGTTTAAAGTGATACTGTCAGACAAGGGAAAGTAAAATACAACATGTGAGCACACTAGTCAGAGTACATTTATTCGGTGCTCAACCTACCCACAAGTGGGTGTACAGGTGCACAGCTAGGCAAACTAAACCTCTGCCTCCTCCTCCGGATCCTCCTCCTCTATGGCCGTGTCAGGGTCTGGAGGGGTCAGTAAAACAAGGGTGAGTGGGCCAAAAATAACAGTTTAGAAATCAATTTAATCATAAAATAATCACAAGGTTTTACCCCTCCGTTTTCCAAATCTTGCATGCAGTGAAAACATAATATATAAACCAATGAACCACAATAATAATCGTAAGGTGAAACTAACATATCAGTGCACTGTAAAAACCCAACCCAAATGATGTCACGGTTCTAAGGCTACGCGTTGCCACTCAGGGTCTCACACCCGAGACTCTCTAGGTACATCAGCTCCCGGTATCCCGGTCACTGCCCGAGGTATATGAACATGCCTTCCTGAGAGTAAGCAGCCCAACGGGGGTCAACTCCACTCAGTCAGAGCCCCGTGACTACTCCAGGGTCCACCCAGGCCAACGACCCTCCCTGGAGGAGACAATATACACAGGTAGGAAAGTACAGTACAATAACAGTATAGTTTACCCTATGTCCCCCGGACATCCCAAACAAAATCCACATATAATCCAGACGGGTCTCATGCCCAAAACATTGTAATAACATATATAAGCAGTTTATAAGACTCATCAGTGGAAATAGTAAAACAGTTTATGCATGCAAGCCTTTTATAAATCAAACAGCCCACTCACACTCGGTCCTTGCTGCTCAACGATCTCTATAAACCTGTATTAGTATTCCTGAGGGTTACTTAAGGACCCTACAATAACAATACCAAGACCCTAGAACAGATCCGCCTCAAAAACGCGTCCCGGGCACTAGTCCCGGTGCTTCAAACCCCCTTTTTGACCAACTTAACGATCTCCGATCGACACGAAACCACCGCCATTGGATCCGTATCGTCGAAACCTTGAAAATGGTACCGGCCCCACCAAAATTACTGTTCACACGCGCCCCCACGCGCCTGGTCAACGCGTGGGTCAACGCTGCTACAGTACCGCTGACGTCAGCAGTGACGTCATGCTGACGTCAGCATGACGTCATCACTGACACTTGTCAGGTGACACGTGGCACGTTCTGATTGGTCCCTGGTCTGACAACATCTGACAGGATGACGTCATCATGACGTCAGAAGTGACGTCAGCATGATGACGTCATCATGCTACAGTACCGGGTCGACCCGTTTGATTGGAACCGGGTCGCCGTCGACCCACGGTTTGACCCGATTCCATCACACAATTCCGGCCACCATTTTCGACGGGGTTGATCCCTATGGGATCGTCTAGGTCTGTCCTACGGTTCTACAACCTCAAAACACGAAGAAAGTGGAAGAAAACTCACCAGAATATCTCTGAAACTCACGGTCACGGTCCGGTTGTCTTCTCCGGTGATCCACGGCGTCTCCGTCGTCCAACCCGGTCCCAAACGACTCGTCACTCACCCTAGGACCTGTCTAACACCTAACAATCCATTTCTAAGAATTAAACACGATCGGGTCGAACAGGGAAGGAAAACGGGCATATCGGGTTTTGGGTCTTACCGCCGCCGTCACGCCGCCGTGGCCCTCGCCGTCGTCCAGTTAGGCTCCTAGAATCCCCACGGTGCAGACTGGAGCTCCTCCCGCGTCGAGGTGAGGTGGTTATGGAGGTTTGCTTCCGGGATCGGTTTCCTTGAGGTTTTCGGGTCGAGTTTTGGACGGGATTTTCAGGGCTGGGAAGAGGGGTGGTGGCTGCCGGTGATGCTCGGGGATGATGAGTAGATGATGGTGATGCAGCTGGTGATCGGCTGGTGGTGTGAGAGGGGCTGGTTCGATCGTCTTGGTCGAGAGAAAAGGGGAAGAAAAGCACGGTTTGTGAAGGGGAATGAATGTGTGTGTTTGTGTGTTTGTAAGAAAGAGCAGAAAACAGAACGTGCATGAAGCAGAAAAACAGGGAAAATGAAGGGCCAAGATGCAGTTGAGTAGATGATCCAACGGCTAGGGTGAATTGGAGGGAAAAGAAATAATATAAAAATTGATTAAATAGTGTTAATAGCTTTATTGGAATAGTAAGCCTTTGGATGGGTGACACTTGTCACCAATCCATCGGTTCGATTTAAATATTAATTTGGCACGGATTCCCGTAATTAATTAATATTTTATTCCGTTGTTCTCGGTTCGTAAATCCCGCTAAAACGCTTCCTTGACCATAACTTCTTCATACGAACTCCGATTTCGGCGTGCCGCCTGTCTACGGATTCGTGACGTCCCGATCTACGTCTTAGTCATGGGTCAAAGTCCAAATTATTTCCCGAGAAAAAGTCAAAGTTTCCCCCCAAGGGTAAAACAGTCTTTTTACATTAAACTATTATTATTTTCGGTTCGGGTCGTTACATTCTAACACCCGCCATTGTGTATTAATTTATTTTTAATCTTTGTTAAAAGAAGTTAAAATAAACAAACTTCTAATTGACAAAGTATATATATGAAAATGGAAGAAATAACTACCAGAGCCCAATATTACCCATTAATTTCTCTTACTACCCATAGATTTTACTTTTATGTCTTTATTTTTAAAAGTAATTAGTCGAACGGTAATCTCGTAAAAAAAAATTGGTGAAACATTTTAACCCTTCTAGCTTATAATAATAGAAATTCTAATTATACACGTACACATCACCATGAAGTTGGGCGCCACAAAAGTTAAATTTGTGGAGCATGAGTAATTCAGTTGTGCCGTGTGGATCAACAAGCATTAATCTAGCAACTTGGACCAAAGCTCGGGACCAGCAAGATCTCTGTTCCAAGAAACATAATATTCCACTGGTAGAAAAAAAGGCTTTAGGCAATGGATTTTTTTGATGCAATAAATGGATCAACTTAATCTTGTATCGCTGATCTCCTTCGTTGCTCCTCTCGGGATATTGTAACCTGCACAGAAAGAAGGTGAAAGCAAAGGGACACAGGTGTGGTGCCGGCCTAACAGTCTTCCATGCTTAAGTCAGTTTAAGCGGGAGGGTTACTGTAGTAATTTAGGCAGCGTGAGGGCAAGATTGTCATTACCTTTTGGAGGGGGATGCCCTTGTATTTATAATAGCATTGAATGTGTTTGTTGGTGTTTGTAAATGTGGGATAAATGCTGCTGTCTTTAGGAGCTGTCAGGTGTCTTAGGGTGGTCCTGGGCAGCATTTATGACTTGTCAGTAGGTCCGGCCGACCAAATCTGTTCTTCTTAGGTCGTCCTGGGCTTGTTGGCATGATCTGAGGCTTGCATGGGGGCTGGCAACTAGATATGAGACAGGTCAATTTGGACCCTAATCAGGTCGATCAGTTTGGGTATGAACAGAAGTCCCCCAAGTCATTGACTAAGGTGGATTGCCTCGGTTGAGGGCTTGTATTGTGATTGTCGGCCTGTCCTGGTGTACAGTATGCCAGTCCCCAGTCCCCCAAGCCCTTAAAGGAGTGGAAAATCCGAGGGAGAGCGGAGATAAATCAGGTTTTGGACGGATCATAAGTAGGTGGCCAATCAGCCTAAGAGATGCCATCAGGCCGATCATGTGATGCTTGGATGACAGGGTGAGCGATAATTGTAACGACCCGTCCCGAATATCGAGATTAAATATTAATAAATTATGGTTTAGAATGACTAATCTGGGATTAGTTGAGTGAAATCGGACGAAATGTGCAAAATGACCGTTTTGCCCCTAAGTATGGGTAAAATGTTGACTTTTAGTTCGGGCGGTCAAACGAACTTTAACCGATGACCGTGACGTAATTCAGGACGTCACGAGTTCATAGACAGGTGGCACGTTCGATTCTGACGTTCGAGGAAGAAGTTATGACGTTCGGAAGTCGAGGGGTATTTTGGTAATTTGGTTAAAAGGGGCCAAATGTTGACTTTTGACCCGGGAAGTCCAATGGACGAAGGCCAAGGACCGTTACGTAGAGCGAGTCGATACGAATTCATAGACAGGAGACACGCCGAAATCGGAGGTTCGACGACGAAGTTGTGGTCACGGGAGCGAAATTGATTAACCGAACGAACCGATGTTTCAATTAAAATAATATTAAAATATTGTTTAGTGACCGTTGATTGTGGATGCTTGGATGAGTGACAAGTGTCACCCGTCCTTTGTTTTGAGGCCTAAATTCTGCCCCATGTTTCCCGTTAAACATCATCATCATTCCTTCCTCATTATTCCTAATCATCATCAGCCATCTTCTTTATGTTTTCTTTGAAACGTTAACAACACAGAAACAGAGCATGAGAGATGGCAGAATTGGCTTCCTTCCCACAGCTGATATTGAGAGAAAATTGAGAGAATTGAGAGATTGAAGGGACTGTGATAGCAAGGGAAACACAAGGGACAGAGAGAGGGGAACTAGAAACCAAAATCGAATTTTGGAAATTTGGGGGGAAAATCCGAAATTCAAGCTTGGAGCCTTGAGGATCGAAATTGAAGCTTGAGTTAGCTTCCTGAGGACATTACGAGTCGATCCACATCAAGAATGAAGAAAATTGTTGGCTAATTGGCTCTGAACGGACCTGACGACAGTGAGCAAAATCGAAGGTTGGGCCGTGATTCTAGAGGAATTAAACAATGAAATTGAACTCGAAAATGAGTTTCTCATGGTCCAATAAAGCTTTTGAGTGGATCAATTGGAAGAAATCAAATGGAATTGATGAAATTCGAAGCAGGAACAGTACCCAGGTGTTCTTCGTTGTTTATCTTCGAATCGTTTGATTTGAGGTAAGTTTTTGTGAAATTAAGATTACAAAACTGTAATTGGACTTAAAACGAAGCTATTTGAATGTTCAATTGAAAGAACTGAGGCTGAATTGACAGAGAACTGGTCGGGTCGTCTCGCGGGTTGCAGGACTCGAATTATAGAGAAAACGGGTTGGGACAATGACACTGTAGCAGGCACGTGGATTTCACGCGCAACCACTCACGGCGGAGCGTGACGGCGTGTGGGCACGAATCTCGAGGTGAGGTCAACATGACTTTTGTCCTATCTAATGTAACGAACATTTTGGGATTGGTTTCGTGTCGATCAGACACCGTTTCGATATTGTTCGGGACGTCCGAAGGTTTTGAATTGAGTTTAAAAATAGTTAAAAATTCGAGAAAATTACGGGACTTTAATAGGAGGTTAATGAAGAGGTTAGTGACCCTCTAATGTGATTTGGACAAGTTTGGAAGTCCTGGTGATAGTGGTGTGGCCCGGGAAGGCCTATGGCACGTGTATCGAGGCTTATCGTTGGACGGTCTGTGAGTGGACTTTGGTTTTCTAAATCCTATGCATGCTTAACTGTGTTATATGTTTTATATACGTGATTTCTATGATGATGGTTGTGATTATTGATTTTGCGTATGTTCCACGTATTTCAAGATGTCTTCGGTATTACATGTATATCGAGACTGATGATTTTATTGTGGTTTTACGTGCTTGTGGTTTCATGTATAATGTGAAATGGTTTTGAAATTGGAAAGATGAACTTGGGCTTGAGGCCCAATTTTTTTGGAAACCTCGGACTTGGAGTCCATTTGAATTACGTAATCGGGCTGGGGGCCCAGTTGCTTTATGAAATCGGGCCAGGGGCCCAGTTGATTTACGAAATCAGGCCAGGGGCCCAGTTGATTTACGAATTCGGGTCGTGGGCCCAGTGGTTTACAGAATCGGGCATGAGGCCCAATTGGGTTATAAATGTGATTTCGGGTCTAGGACCCTATGTTTCATAAATGTGATTTCGGGTCTGGGACCCTATGTTTCATAAATGTGATTTCGGGTCGGGGACCCTAAATGGAATTGTGATGTTTTATGGAGAGTTCACGCAGGGCTCATTGAAATGTTGTGAAATGATTTGATAAAACTATTTTCCATATACCATCTTGATACGAGAATATGTGATGGTCTCCTCCAGGTGTCTGGGACACTGGGGAAGTCACAGTGCATTGCCTGCGAGGGGTCATTGTACGGAGCTACCGGATCGTTTAGTGACTCAGGAGCAGGATTGCTATGATTAGACGTCTGGGACGTCAGACATCTGGGATGTCAGAGATATGGACCCGGAGAGACCCCGGGCAGCACGCGTTGCTTATTATACCGTGAGATATGACGTTTGGGACGTCAAACGTCTGGGACGCTAGGCATCTGGGTTGCTGGAGATGGTAATGTGGTAAATATGAACTATTGGATCTATGAAATGGTTTTTCGGTTGGATTTATGTTTATGGATTTGGGCGATGGCCCACTTGGTTTTGTATTTACGGATTTGGTATCCTACAGTTTTGGGCTGAGTTCCCACACTTGTTTTGAGTTACGGTTTTGGGCTAAGGCCCTAATGGCTTGGTTGAACAAATGTTTTTGTTACTGGTTTTCGATGCATGCATACGTTTTAATGAAGGGCATAAATGTCTTATGAATGCGTTTATGAACTTGTTCATTTTCATCCACTCACAGCTTTTATTGGTTTTAATGCCCTTCAGGTTGATCATGGATGCGACTGCAGCAGAGACTGGGACATCGCACGCCTCCTCCATCGATCCTTGTGCACTCTGGAAGCCCCGTTTGGGCAGTGACATTAGGTTATCCCTTGTCTGACTCTTAGTGTCAGATGGGAGCATGGCACATTCCACGGTAATCCTGGAGGGAGTGGGATGGGTTGTGTCAATAATCACCTTGGCCAGTCAGCTTGCGCGAACCCTTGCACGATGAGGTGGTCGATCGGCCTAGGAGGTGTCCTTAGGCCGATCACATGCCACTGGATGCCAAGGTGAGTGGTCGTTACCTTGGCTGGTCAGCTTGCGCGGACCTTCGCACTACGAGGTGGTCGATCGGCCTGGGAGATTTCCTCAGACCGAACACATGCCACTTGGATGCCAAGGTGAGTGGTCGTCACCTTGGTCGGTCATCTTGCGCGGACCTTCGCAGGACGAGATGGCCGATCGGCCTGGGAGGTTTTCTCAGTCTGAACACTTGCCACTTGTGAATGTCACTGGAAACATAGTGCATTTTGAATATTTTCAGTTATCGAGGTGACCCTTCCACTGATCGAGATTGGGAGTGACGTTTGGGCTGGCCGACCATGGTTATAACGACTAGTTTTTTTAACCGTGGTTAACGTTTGATGGTATAAAAGGATTGGAGAAAAGTTCACTTTTCACTTTGCACCTGAGTGAATTTGGATTTCTTTTGAGAAGAAAACACTAGGCGGTTTTCGGTGAGAAGTAAGGCGATTTTTGATCAGATCACACGGCGATGGCTACAATTAAATTTTGAGAAAAAAAACGTATGTTGGTTTTGAACTGGTGATTTTGGATTCAAATGAATGTTTTGGAAAGAACATGAGATGAACACGTATGCATGTTTATCCCTTGGCCTCTTGATTGTCTAGGTTGGTCAGGAAAGTGAGTCATGTTTGTTTTCCTTCTTAGGACCTTTTATTTTCATATTTGTAGATGTCGTTTGAAGATTCTCAAGGCATGGACAATTGGTCTGGGAATGCCTTCAAGGATGATTCAACGGCCTCGGCCGCTTCGGACACCAGGCTTAGAACATGTGGGTTGGCTTCCACTTCAGGGACATCTCGGCCAGAGGTGGATCTGAGGTCGCAGGTCGAGGAAGAGAGGGATCTGAAGGAGGAGCTTGAGAAACTTTTGCCCAGATGCCAAAGGAGGTTATCTCGATCATTGGTGAGGCCGAGTAGATAATTGTGGATGTGGACTCATTTGATCAGACTGGGGTCTTTGAAGGCATACCGATTGTGTTCAGTCAAGGTAGGGGAAAAGAAATAGTAGGGACGAGTGATCAGGAAGCGACATCCAGGCCGATGGTGATTGAGATTGATGTGGATGAAGCCATGAAGCAAGTGATCGTTGCAACATCGGTCTACCATATTTATCGTCAATGGAGTACGATCAAATGGGACGATATACAAGTATACCGAGAGGCGTTTCACGTGCCCTATTCAGTGGTGATGATGGACATGTCAAGTGATCCTCTGGAGCCGTGGACGACTTTCCACTCAGATGTCTTCACTCATGGGTCGTCTTGCCCCTGCATCCCTTGGTCCAAAAGTTGGTGGAAATGTTGGGGTAACCATCGGTCAGATCAATCCGAACACCTGGATTGCTCTCACTGGGGTCTACATGGCCTTCAAGCTAGCCGGGAAAGGGGAACCGACATGGGGCCACATCAACTTCCTGTATCAGTTCTGAAGGGACAAGACAGGGTGGGTGTATGTGGAAGCCAAAGATAGGAAGACCCGAGGGCCATTTATATAGGATATGCCCACATCGCAAAAAGCCTAGATGCACAGGTTTGTGTTGATGTGTGGAGAGTGGGAAGGGTCCTATCTAACCGAGAATGACCGGAGAATACCAAGGAATTACCAGTCAAAAGGTGTGACGAGTGTTAGGTTGTGTAGGTCGGTTAGGGTGTGTCTTTTGGTATTGTAGGCCGTTTCTAACATGCTTGTATGTTTTTGCAGAAGTATTCAAATGTTCAAGCGTGACCGAGCAGGAGAAGGCCGATTGGCTTGAACTCTTTGAGAATCTTGACCGATCAGAGAGGAGTAGAGATTTCTTGCTGCTACCCATCAACTTGCTAAAGGTCGGCCTGATTACAGAACTACGTAAGTGTTACATGGTAGTCCATTTGTTGTAATTTTTTTTTGTTTTGAGTATCGACCTGACGAAGTTGTGTTTGGTAATGCGTAGCACCTCCTGACTACGTTGTTGCAGCTACCACCCAGTGCGCTAATCGGATGGCAAAGATACAAGAAATCATGAAGCAGGCTGAGGAGTCCAAGCTGGAGGCCCAAAAGGCAGGAGTGTCGTCCAAGGTTGACTTTTTTCAGCCGCTGAAGAGTAAGGTCGCGGCACGGGTCAAGCCAAGGCTACGTATAATCGGGGGATCAAGTCAAGTCGAGGGGTCGATGCATGCCCCTGATGTGGATGAGGCGACTGGGGAGCCCCTTGAGCCTTTATTTTCAAGTCCCCCCATCTCGGCTAGTGCAAAAAGAACGGGGTCGTCTGGTGCCTCGGTTACTAGTAGGTCCCCGGTGGTCATCTAAATAGATGACGCGGCCGATGATAGGAGGGAAATGGTGGTCGAGGCTCGCCTAAAGAAGAAAATGAAGTTAGCGGAGAGAAGAGAATCCAAGGAAGATGAGGAGCTGGCCGAAAAATTGAGGAAGAAAAAACAGGCCGAGGTTGAGACACTTGAGATGGTGAGGGTTATCATCATGCCATCGCAACCCTCCTTTCTGGTTGGTTGACAGGTGCCCAAGAAGTTGAAGAGGTCGATCCTTGACTCGTCCATCAAGTCCTTCTTCGTGAATGCCGAAGGTTAGCCGGACCTGGTCAGGACGACGGAGGTTGATGACAGTTGGAGGCATTTGAGTATGGCCTTCCATCTTTCTTAGCTGGACTTCATGAACATGGTGGTTTGGGGGTCCCAGTACGCGCTGGGTGAGATAGCTGAACTTCAGCCGAAGGATTTTACCGATCGATGTGAAGCGGGATGTGGAGAGAAGGGAGCACGCACTAGCCGACCACCAATGGCTATTTAACCAAGCTTTAGAGGCCAAAGACGAGCTTGAGCTGAAGGTGAAGTCGATGGAGCTGGAGGCAGTTGCAAAGGTCGATTAAGCACGGCGGGTGAAGGCTGAGCTAGAGTAGTCCAAGGCCCGCTTGGCTGAGCAGGAGTCGGCCAACCCCAAGCAAATCGAACAACTGATCTCAGCCAAGAAGGTTGGGATTGAAAAGTACAAGGTGTAACAACCCGTACCTACGGGAAGGGTAAAAATGTAATTTTTGTGAAGTTTTGTAAAAAGGACGTCACGAGTCCGTAGACAGGCGGCAGGTTCGATTCGGACAACCGGAGGAAAAGTTATGATGTACGGAAGGTTGGGGGCGTTACCGTAATTTTGAGCTAATAGGGAAAATGTTGACTTTTTGGAGGATGTGTGATTTTCACGTAGACCGAGGACCGTTGGATAGGTCTCGACGTCCTGAGTTCAACGACAGGCGGCACGCTGTCATCGGACGTCGGACGGAAAAGATACGGGTCTGGAAAGTCTAAGGGCAAAATGGTAATTTTGTGCAGGAGGGGCATTTTGGTCATTTTTCCTCAGCCCAATCAGATAAGGGCAAGTGGCAGATATTTTTGGGATGGCCAATAGCTGATGGACACGTGGGGGACACTAGATGGTTCTAGGAGAAACTTAAGTGTGCACGGCCACACTTGGTCATTTTTGAACCGTGCACAAATTCGAAGGAAACAGAAAAACAGAGAGAAGATTGGGTGAGGCGGTGATCGATTTGGATGCTAGGGAGAGTTTGAGAGAGTGACATAGAGACCAGGAGGAGCTGGTGATCGTGGTCTGGTGGTGCAACCGTGCGCGGAGGCGACGTCGTGGCTGGTTGGATACTTGGAAGAAACAGAGGAGGCCGTGGACGGTGGTGGCTGTTGTGTTGTGTGGTGGACGGATTCAAGGTACTAGGAGACTCAGGAGGTTGAGGGGAGTCCCACGAGCACCGTGGTGAGTGACGGTTCTCACGGCGGCGCCGGAATCGAAAGGTATTTTCTTTTACCCTGTTTTTCGTGGATTTTCATTTGCAAAGTCGTGACGTTGGGCTTAGAGTCGAGGGATTAGGAGGTCAGGGTGTTGTTCAGTGAGGTCTTAGGATTGGTTTGTGGTGGCTGCCGTGACGGGGGCGTACACGGCGGGGCTCAGTCGACGGCGAGTATCCAATACTCTGTTTTTGGCCGTGACTTCAAACTTGAAGTCGTGGACTTCGGGGATGAATCGACGGATTCTGTGAGTTGGGTAGGACTAAGTAGGGTCCTAGGATGGTGCTGGTATCACCACCGTGAAGGGGGAAGCAGTGGACGGCCGGGAAGGAAAACAGGGCTCACGGGCAAGGTTTTTCGAGGCTGAAGACGAGAGGTTCTAGGCCGTGATTTCTGGATTTTAGGACTGGGTTTGGTTGTAGGGGACTGGACGAAGCTAATGGAATTGAAATGGGGAAGAACGGTGGAGGAATGGAGGAGAACCGGTCACGCCGGTTCAACTGTGTTGAACCGGGTGACTCGAGGTTGAAGATGGACTGTAGCAGGCGCGTGAGGCCCACGCGCAGCCACTTTGGGCGGCGCGTGGGGGCGCGTGGGGAGGAATCCGGTCAAGCGTCCAACATGAGTTTAGCCCTAAATGTCCTAAGGAATCCAATGGTACAGTTTTCGGGTTAATCGGACGGTGTTACGGAATGGTTCGGGAATCCGTGCGGTTTAGGGTTTAGGATTAAAATATTATTAAATTCCCGAAAAAATTGGGGAAAATAGGGAAGGTATCCTTGATGTTATTGTGACCCTATTTGGTATCTATTGACAGGACGGGAGACACCAGAGACGGTTGAGGAGCGCACGGAGCGCGAGTGACGTGTTGTAAACTGTGAGTGGACTCTTTCTTATTTCCGAGCATGCCAAACTGTTTTAATTACTGTTTTATGATTTCTATGTGTGTTTTTATGTCCTGATGATGATTATACGTGATTGAGCTGTTTGCACGTTTTTCGAGACATTTTCGGGATTTTGCACGTTTTTCGAGAAAAAACGGGTTTTCAGAGTTTGATCTTATAATTCAGAAATTTAACCTAAAAACGTTTTCTGATGATGGTAAATAGGTTGTGGAATATGATTTGGGATTTTCCTATGGTTTTCCGGATTTGGGTTCGGAATGTCGGTTCTGAACGCCGGAAGGGCTTCGAACCGGGGATTTCGAATTCGGGTTTGGCGATGGATTTTGAATTGGTTTTACACTGGATATGGATTGGATTTGCTGGATCTGGATATGGGTTTAAAGACCCGGATTGATATTGATGGGGGACGGGCCCGGATTGAGTTTAAAGACTCGGGAGTTTAAAGACTCGGATATTATGATATTACCCCCATAGGCCTATTGAGTTTAAAGACTCGGGAGTTTAAAGACTCGGATTATGTGAGGCCTGGTTGAGTTTAAAGACTCAGATAGGTCCAGCAGGTTTGATCGGGTTATACTCTGGTTTCTTATGCTGTTTTATAGTGTATCTGTTTCTTATGATATTTTATAGTGTTTCTGTTTCTTATAATGTTTCATATTATGGTTTTTCTAATCCTTCATTGGCATGCATGGTTTTAAACCGGAGGGAACAAATGATTTTATTTCCTTACTTTGATTTGCTGGTAAACGGTTTTAAAACTTTCATTCCTTTTGGTCCACTCACACCTTTTGTTTTTAATTTCCCTCCAGGTCGTGGTGATAGCGCTGGGGTGAACGTTGAGGCAGATATCGAGGCATAGGGCTTCCGACGTTCTTCCGTTGCGGACTTAGACTTGTAGGACTTTTGGTGCCCATTTTGTAGAACTATGCTCTGACTTACTGTTGTATATATTTACTCCTTCGTCTGATGGTTATGCTTATAGTTGTATTACGTTTTTTTTTGGTATTGTAAGTATGATTGTCAGACGGGAGCAGGGTTCATCCCGAGTATCGAGGTGATATTTGGGACGGGTCCTGACACAAGGCCTCTCTTGAATGTGAGAAGACATTCATGAAGTTTGAGGCGTCACTTGAAGATGACTTCTACAACATGCTGCTGCTTTCAAACCCGAGGGTGTCGATTGCTTTTCTGTGGCTCAAGTCCCTTCCGAGGGTGGAGGATTATCTGGACGATAATGGTAATCCTCTGCCTGATGAAAATGAGGAGAAGCTGGACTAAGAGGAGCTGGCCGACGGAGCTGAGGCCGAGAAGGCGGATGAGCCACAGGCCGAGGAGGAAGAGGCGATGGAGTTGGGTGGTGATGGCCAGTAGTACTTGTAACTTTGAATTTTTATGTAATTCAACCTTGGGCCTATGTAATATGAACTTTTATGTTGAATAAAATGTGTTTTTGGCAATTGATGCCTACTACTATAAATGGGAGTTTGGATTTGTAATAATTGGTACAAGTGTAGTTGACTATGACTAAAATGAGTAGGCACTTGAATCCTTGTATCGGCCTATAGGGTCGGTTAGGAAAGTAAGACTAACAGAACACGATTCTAACCAAAGTCGACAAAAAAATGTAGAGGCTAAGATAGACCGATGGATAGACGATCAGTTTGTGGTTTAATTTTTCTAAATAGCGGCCGACAAGGTGGGAGTTAGTGAATGACCAACGGGACCATGTGAGGTGTTGGCCATTGCTGGCTGATGGTACTCGTATTGTGTGATACACAAGCCGAGAGCTTAGCCCTTCGAAAAGGGATTAAGGAAAGATAGAAATTTTTGAGAATGAAAACGACTGTTAGTGAATTGCATTCATAGATGAGTCTGGGGATGCCAGAACATGGTTACAAAAAGAGGTGGTCGTGGGCCATGCACCTTGCGGTGTTTTACAATAATTCATCTGTAGTAGTACTTGAGGTGGTCCACGTTCCAGGGATGTGAAAATGTTTTCCCCGCAGAAGTTTGAAGCTCGTATGTTCCCTCTCGACATACTCGTGATACAGTGTATGGTCCTTCCTAGTTTGGGGCAAAAGTCCCTGCTGCTTTGTCCCTGGTGCCAAGGTTGACTTTGCGGAGAACCAAGTCCCCCACTCTGAAACTTCTGTGTCGAACCCTGGAGTGGTAGTATCTTGCCACCCTTTTTTTGTAAGCCACATTCCTCATGTTGGCTTGATCACGCCTTTATTCCAGGAGATCGAGGTTGAGTGCAATCTTCTGGTTGTTGGTGTCCGGGTCGTACGAGATGACACGGTATGATGTCTCTCCGACTTCCATGGGGACAACGGCCTCCGTTCCAAAAGCTAGGGCTAAAGGCATCTCGTCTGTGGCAGTCTTGTACGAGGTACGATACTACCAGAAGACGTCGTTGATGATGTCTACCCATTTGCCCTTGTCTTCGTCTAAGCGCTTTTTGAGGTTGTAGTTGATGTTTTTGTTCATGGCCTCTACTTGGCTGTTGGACTGAGGGTGGGTAGGTGAGGCAAAAAGGCGCTTGATGTCGTATGTCTAGCAGAATTCCCTGAAGCGATTGCAGTTGAATTGCTTCCCATTATCGTTCACAATAGTGTGCGTAATCCCGAACCTACAGATGATATTCTGGTAAACGAAAGACTCGATATGAGCTGATGTAATTGACGCAAGGAGTTTTGCCTCGGCCTATTTGGTGAAATAGTCCACTGCCACCATGGCGAAGTTTACTTTCCCTTTGCCCGTAGGCATCTTGTAACGACCCGTTCCAGAAATCGGGATTAGATTAGGGGTTAATGCCAGATTAGTGAGATTAATTGGTAATTAGTTGGGTGATTTAGGACGGTTGGTGCAGAATGACGATTTCGCCCTTGGAATTGGGCGAATGGTTGACTTTTTGTTCGGACTATCAAATAGATTTTGACCGATGACTGTGACGTAGTTCGGGACGTCACGAGTCTGTAGACAGGTGGAACGTCCGATTCCGACATTCGAGGAAGAAGTTATGATGTTCGGAAGGTCGAAGGTATTTTTGCAATTTTGTTAAAAAGGGGAAATTTGTTGACTTTTTACAGTACACGTATTTTCACGTAATTTGACTATCTTTAGGTAGGTCTCGCTTTCCTGGGTACAACGACAG
The DNA here is from genome assembly GCA_032719365.1 of Prinsepia uniflora. Lineage (NCBI taxonomy): Eukaryota > Viridiplantae > Streptophyta > Magnoliopsida > Rosales > Rosaceae > Prinsepia > Prinsepia uniflora. The sequence continues at coordinate 7,765,290 of CM064867.1, read as the reverse complement.
ACGGCATGCCGTCATCGGACATCGGACGATTTAGTTATGGAGCTAAATGTGTGAGGGGAAAAAGGGTAAAGTGGACGTTAGGGGTAAAATGGTCTTTTTGCAACTTTGAATTCTATGAGCCATTGGATGAAGACACATGTGCTTGATGGATTGGATATTTTGGCTGAGAACCAGAGAGATGAGGACATATGTCCACCCTCCAGTAGTTTTTAGCCAAATCTGACACGAATAAACCATTTTAAAATTGTTTGAGATCGATCAAAAGGGGAAAATAGAGACAGAGGGAAATCGTCCATTTTCATTGAGTGAGTCGTGTGTGAGCTCAATGTTAGTGAGTGAGAGATTAGGGGCTTGTTGTAACCTATTGTGAGTGTATCTTAGTGAAGGACTGAGTGCAAAGTGTGTGAGAAGTGAGAAAACCCAGAGACAGAGTAGGAAGAAACCGGGAACAGCCGTGAGCTTCAATCGATCAAACCAACCTGAATCTTGTCTGTGGTGGTGTTTAGTGAGCAGGAAGTAAACCTAGGATGTGAGAGACCACGGTGGAGGTCACGGCGGAGGACAAAGAGCAGGTAAGTTATCTCGGTTGCTCTGTATTCCTAAAATGGTTTAAAATGAAAATCGAGAGTTTTGGCGTGTTGTTAAACAACTGTGCTGATCTTTATCATCTTAGGAGGTTGCTACTAAACTCAAGGATTCAAAACAGTGATCGGAGAGGCTCGTGGTGGCCGGAAACAGAGAGCTGAAAATCTCTGAGTTTTTGTTCGAAGTTGAGATGTAAGAATCTAGGGCTCATTTTGTGTTTTAGTTAGCTGAATCATTTCTAAACTTAAGGAAGAAGCTAATGGTGAGGAAAGGAACGATATTGGACTGTAAATGGATGAAAATCAGCCTCACCGGCTTAGTTGGACCGGGCTGGCCTGGACCGGTCTGAACCGGGTTGGCTGGAGGTTAACGATGATGAACAGTGCCCACTTGGCTCCCACCCGCAACCCCTTTGGGCGGTGTGTGGGGGCACGTGGGGTCCCTTTTGGGGAAGTTTCCAACATGACTTTTAAATTATTCGATGTAGCGAACATTTTGGCACTGGTTTCGAGTCAATCGGACATCGTCTCGATATGTTTCGGGATGTCCGAAGGTTTTAGGGCTCGATTAAAAATAGTTAAAAATTTTGGAAAATTACGGGGCTTTAGTATGAACATTGTGAAGTAGTTAGTAACCTTATTATGAGATTTGGACAGGTTCGGGAAAACCGGTGATAGTGGATTAGCTGGGAAAGTGAAATTATGCGCGTATCGAGGCGGTGACGCTAATGGTCTGTGAGTGGACTTTTCTTTCTATCTTATGATGCATGCATAAATTTTTTATATGTTTTTAAGACATAATTTCTATATTTATGATATGATCTTGATAATTTACCATTTTGCACGTATTTTGAGATAATGACGCATTTGCACATTTTACGAGCTTACGATTTATGTTGTGATTTGACCATGGTTTTGATGATTTGATTTTGGGATTTGAAATAGATTTGATTTCAATGATTCATAATGGATTTTGGAAAAGTGATTTCGGGCTTGAAGCCCAGTTTAGAAAAGGGATTTCGATAAACATGATTTCAGGTTTTGGAATTGGATTTCAGAAATGATGTTTTGGAATTTGGTTTTGAAACATAGAAGGGAATTTCTGAAATTGGGTTCGAAATGATTATTCCGGATGCTGTCTTACGGAATGATGATTTCGGATTCGGATTTGGAGATGGAGTATGGATATGATTCTGGATTTGGATTCGGGATGATGATTTCGGATTCGTCTTGGGATTCGAAATGGTGATTTCGAATTCGGATTTGGACATGGATTTGGAAATGTTTTTAAAATGGTTTTGGATTGGATTTGTTGGATCTGGTTATTGGGTTTGAAGACCCAGATATGATTGTGACGGGGGCGGGCCCGGATTGGGTTTGAAGACCCGGATTGAGTTTAAAGACTCGGGAGTTTAAAGACTCGGATATTATGACTTCCCCCGTAGGCCTATTGAGTTTAAAGACTCGAATTATTTTGAGGCCTGGATTGAGTTTAAAGACTCGGATTACTATTGAGTTTAAAGACTCGGATAGATCCAGCAGGTTCGATTGGTTGAAATGGATTTCAAATGTGTTTTGGATTTCGATGATAGCTTGATGATTTTAAATAATGATGGTTTTCACTAATGGTTTTCCGATAATTTGGGCTATGGCCCGGATGACATGGATTTTGGTGGTTTGGGTTGAGGCCCGTGATTTGATGAAAAGATATGACTTCAGGTTTTTGGTTTCATAAATGAATGGGTTTTATATGCATGCATTAGTTTTTAAACGGAGGGTATAAATGTCTTTTCTTATAAACGGTTTTCTAAACTTATCCTTTATTTTTATCCACTCATAGTCTTTTGTGTTTTCAATACCCTCCAGGTTGTTACGGTGCGGGCTGTTGTTAGAGAGATGGAGACATCACACATGCGATCTATAGTAGGTTCTGCGCCTTCTGGGAAGTCCGGATGTTTTTGGACGGTTCGCTCGAGAATCCCTTGTCCGACGTGTTACACGGAGGTTGGACGTCAGTTGGCCTTCTTGTCGCTCGTGAGTTAGACGGGAACATGACTTAGCCCTTAATCCCGAGGAATTGGGGGTGGGTCGTGTCACATCGGCCCGATCAGGTCGAGTACCCACTGTGAAAAGGGCCATGGGCTCAGCATGGAAGTGAGGTTTTCAGTTGGTAAGTGAGGAATCTGGGCATGCCGCTGACAGTTGTCGCATTTCTGAGTGAGAGTAGTGGCATCAGCAAGCATGGTTGGCCAAAAATAGCCCTGACGGAATGCCTTGTGTGCCAAAGTGCGTGCACCCAAATGGTCTCCGCATATGCCTTCGTGCATTTCTCTAAGAATGTAGTCCCCCAGTTCTGGCGTAAGACACTTTAGGAGCGGGGTCGTAAACCCTCGCTTGTAGAGGTAATCGTGCTGAATTGTGTAGCGGGTAGCTTGCCTTCTGATTTTCTTGGCCTCCAACTTGTTTTCAAGGAGAGAAACATCCTGCAAGTAGGCCTTGATGGGGTCCATCCTGGTTGGACTGGTGTTGATGGTGTATACGGGGTTTGGTCTGGTGTTGGGCCTGTGCTGGACTTCGACCAAGACTTATCTTCCTTCCTTATCGTCCAGAGATGACGCGAGTCGGGCAAGGGCATCAGCATGGCTGTTCTAGGACCGCGGGATCTTCGCAACTTCAAAATTTGTGAACGACCCAAGGTGTTGTTTGGCGAGGGCCAGGTAGAAGGCCATGGACTCATTTTTGGCCTCGAAGTCGTCGTTGATCTGGCTGACGACTAGCTGGGAGTCACTGAAGATGCGCAGCTGCTTGGCCTCCATGTCTTTGGCAAGAGCTATAGCATAGGTGCCTAGTTGTAGCTTTTTTTTCGATAATTTGTAGATGCCAGAGTTATAGTCAACGAGTGGATCTAGGGTTAGGTCTCCTCAAACTTTTGGTGGGGAAGCACAGTCTCACTCAACAAGTGATATTCCGAATGATCGTAGTGGTTCAACGTCCACTAATGGGTCCTCGTCGTCCGTAAGTTCCTCCTCGTCCAGCAACAGTGATAGTTTAGATAGGGCTCTTAGGTTACCGAGGAAAGAGTTGAGACGGCAGGGGGAGTGCAGTACGGCAGGAGTCGATCAAAAGGCTGACCAAAGGACGGAGCCTCCATCTCCATCGGTCGTCATAGTGGACACCGACCAAAAAGACAACGGGATGGAAATGAGTTCCCCATTGGAATTAGACACGGAAGACATGGTAAAGACGGAGTATGACGTGGATTATAAGGCCAACACCGTCTGGCAGGCCTACCTGGATAAGTTCCTAGAGCTGTACAACGTGCAGACAAATATTGCGATGAATCTGTGTGTGGCCGAACTGGAGAAGGAGCTCCAACAGGAAACTGCGAGGGCTGAGGTGGTCGAGATGGGCATTACAGATAGGGAGGAGATGGTACATGCCTTCTCCCTCAAGCTGAACAAGCAAGAGAGGGCCATTGGGGAGTTGTAGGGAGAGGTGGATCGGCTCTGGGTCCTACTCTCTGCTGACCGCCAGAAGACCCTAGAGGATTTTATGGCTGATCTGATGTACGCCAATCACCTTGACTTAGCGTTGGCTGAGGTTGAGGATAATTACGTGGAACGTGTGCTGTACTTCAATCCAGGGGTCGCCCTCAACTTCCCATAGCTAGATGAGCCCCTGGCCTTGACCAAGACTTTCACCCTGGAAGGCCAAGATAATGAAGAATCTGTGATGCAACCGCACGTGCCAGCCAACGAAGCTAAAAGGCCGACCAGTGGGTCGATGGGGTCCGACACTTCTCCTGCCGGGAAGGCGCAAGGGATAGATGAAGAGATGGAGGTAGTTGACGTGTGACTTGTTTTTTTTTTTAATGTAAACTGGGGAATGCCCCTGTGTATTCTGTATTCATGAAGCTGAAATGAAATGGGACGGACTTGCTGGTTTGGATTACACTTGTTTGAATGATTGTTTTTTTGGTTTGTTTGTATGAAGAATGGATGTCGATAGGGAGCGACTTGTTTTTTATTGCATACATCTATCTAAGCATAGGGGTAGGTTCGGAAATGTAGATGGTAGTTTGTGAATGCCGGTCGGCCGTGAGTGGTTGATGTAATTTGATAGAGCAGTGTGTTGTGTGATCCAATCATTAGTGTAGGTCCTCGACAAAAATCTAAAACCTGAGACTTTTCCAACTTTGCACATTTGATCGGGGTACTGTCGAGAGACCGCATATTGACCAAAATGAATGACAATATTGCACTGCCTAAGAGCGACCAATCGTTAGGGGTTGAGTTGGGTGTCGTTAGGCATATTTGTGTCAGCTACCGAACGGCAGGGTATAGATGGGAAACTACAATGTAAAGACTAAACCTTACCAAGTGACATCGTAAAAACGGTAATGAAAGAAACTTTTCTTAATGATGATGTCGACTGGATATAGCCAAATCGATTATAGAAATGTTTGTAAAACAAAGTACATGGAAGATGACTCATTTGTAGAATAACTTGAGATGATCAGCATCCCATGGGTGTGTTAGGAGACGACCATCCGTGGTTTGCAGTTCGTAGGTCCTTGGACAGTAAATTCTAGTGATGAGGTAAGGACATTCCCATGTGGGCTCGAGTGAGCCATCTGCACGGTCCTTAGTGGCAATACTGACTCTTTGGAGGACCCAGTCCCCAACTTCGAAGCTACGTGGTCGTACCCGAGAATTGTAGTAGTGAGTGATGCATTGCTTGTGGGCCATGTTGCGGAGGTTATCCTGGTCACGGTTTTCCTCGAGGAAGTTAAGGTTTAGCGTAAGGAGTTCTGCATTTTCTCTGGGGTCGTACGGTAACATCCGGTAGGATGTCTCTCCGATCTCAACTGGGACCACGGCTTCCGTCCCAAAGGCTAGGGAGAATGGTGTTTCCTTAGTTGAGGTCCGATATGAGGTCCTGCAGGACCATAAGACTTCTAACAGGAGGTCGGACCATTGACCCTTTGGGGTAGCATCGAGCCGAACTTGATGAGTTTTTTTATGGCTTCGACCTATCTGTTAGCCTGAGGATGTGAGATTGAAGCGAAGCAAAGCTTGATAATGTAGACATCGCAGAAATGTCAGAAATGAGCACAGTCAAACTGTTTACCATTATCTGTCACGATCGTATGTGGGATACTGAAACGGCAAATGATGTTCTGGTAAATGAAGCTCTCGATTTGGGCGGCCATGATTGTCTTGAGAGGTTTGGCGTCGGCCTATTTGGTGAAGTAATCGACTGCAACAATCACGTGTTCGACCCCGCCTTTCCCCCGTGGGATGGGGCCGATCAGGTCGAGGCCCCACTTAGAGAAAGGCCAGGGGATTGGCATGGGAGTTAGCCGTTCCACTGGAGAGTGTGGGATGGGCGCACACTTCTGGCACTGAGGGCACCTTTGGGTTAGCGCGGTGGAGTCCGCATGCATCGTGGGCTATTAGTAACCTTGCAGGAAAACTTTATGTGCGAGGGACTTGGGCCCAGAGTGGTTGACGCAGATTCCCTGGTGGATTTCCCTGTGGAGAGCAATGCCGCAGTTAGTTAGGAGGCATTTCAAAAGTGGGACGTCAAATCCCTGTTTGTACATATGGCCATGTGTCATAGGAGCACGAGATCTGTAACGCCCCGGAAATTCGGAAAATGTAATATTTTAAAATATTTAATAAAATGACGTTTTTACCCCTGTGTCTCGTATGGTCAAATTGTTGACCTTTTGATTGGAGGGTCGAACGGACGTTGACCGATGACCGTGACGTAGTTCGGGATGTCACGAGTTCATAGACGGGTGGCACGTCCAATTCCGACGTTCGTGGTGAAAGTTATGACGTTCGGAAGCCCAGGGGCATTATCGTAATTTGGACGTTATAGGGGAAAAAGTTGACTTTTTGTTTGAAAATTGATGTTCACATGACTCGAACACCGTTAGGTTCGTCTCGAAGCCCCGAGTATAACGACAGGCGGCATGCTTGAAACGGACATCGGGTGACCGAGTTACGGGTCACGGAAGTTGGAGGGCATTTTGGTCATTTGCACGGCGGTTACTGTAGCACCACCGTGAAAAACAGAGTGCACGGCCATGCCGTGGTGTTTTGTGCGTGCAATTGTTTAAGGCATTAGTGGACTGGTTAGTGGTGATTTAATTAAGCAAATTGGGACAGTGGAGCATGGTTGGGCAGAGTTCAGAGCACGGGAGGAGTAAAGAATGGCCATGGTTTCTGTGTTTGCGGGAAACCATTTTCAGAGACCTCAGTTGGTCTCCCACGAGTTGCTGGCTTGAATCGATTATCTGAATGCTATTGGGTTGAGAGGACTCATTGGATCATTCTGCCGTTGAGAAAACTGATAGAGATCGAGAGAAACCGTGAAGAACATTTTCGGGTTTTTGGGGGGGGGGGGGGAATTTAGAGTTCAATTTCTACGGGTTTTGGGACCAATCTAAACACTGAGGAAGCTTTCTGGGAGTGACAGGAACACAACCGTGCAGGAGTTGAAGGGATTTGATCAAGGATTGCTCAGGAACTCAAGTTCCAGTCCAGAGAAAAACCAGTTTGGAGGGAAAATCGAAGATCAAATTGTGATGCCATTTGTGCGAAACCAAGGGTCGTATTAGTCTTCTGGGAGCAAAAGGAAACCGACCACATCGATTTCGAAGGACATCACTCACGAATTGGCCAAGAACTGAGGCCCCTAGTTCTGAGAATTTTCGAGCTTGAGGACGATGACTTCCAGACGACAGTGGGGAATTCGGGAGAGCACGAGGAGTGCGGGAGAGCACGAGGAGCACTTAACGATGGTGCTAGGTACCTTGAAGGAAAATCAGTTGTATGCGAAATTTATCAAGTGTCAGTTCTGGTTGACGAGCGTGAGTTTCTTGGGGCATGTGATCTCAAGTGACGGAATCAGTGTGGATTCTCAGAAAGTTGAAGCAGTGGCGAAGTGGGAACAACTGAAGACCGTTACTGAAGTCAGAAGTTTCTTGGGTTTGGTTGGTTATTACAGGAGGTTTGTAGAGGGTTTCTCTTCCATTGCTGCCCCGTTGACAGGACTGACGCGGAAGGGAGTCAAGTTTTTCTGGGATGACGACTGTGAGCGTAGTTTTCGGGAGCTAAAGAAAAGGTTGACATATGCTCCTATACTGACCCTTCCAGACGACAGTGGGGAATTCGAGGTGTACAGTGATACATCCTTACAGGGATTGGGATGTGTACTAATGCAGCATGGGAAAATGATTACCTATGCTTCGCGCCAGTTGAAGCCGCATGAGCGCAATTATCCTACGCACGACTTGGAGTTAGCCGCTGTCGTGCATGCACTGAAAATTTGGAGACATCACTTGTATGGTGCGACTTGCAGGCTGTTCACGGATCACAAGAGCCTGAAGTACTTGTTCACCCAGAAGGACTTGAATGTGTGGAAACGACGATGGCTGGAGCTAATTAAGGATTATGATTGCACGATTGAGTACCACCCTGGAAAAGCCAATGTTGTGGCTGATGCTCTAAGCCGGAAGTCAACGCATTCTGTAGCACACCTGCAGACGGTTCATTTGCCGCTTTTGGTTGAACTCCGTAAGACTAGCATTGATTTGGGACTGGATAGCCAAGGTGTCTTGCTGGCTAGTTTTCATGTGAGACCACTCCTAATCGATCGGATCGTTGAGGCTCAATCTCAAGATCCTGTCTCGTGTGTACTTCAGATCGAAGTGGAAGCTGGTGAACGACAATATTTCACAGTCAGGGAGGATGGAGCCTTACTAAAAGAATGACGGTTATGTGTGCCGGACGTTGTGTAACGACCCGAACTTTCGTAATTATTATTTTATTGTAAATTGACCGTTTTGCCCCTGAGGGGGGGAAAAGTTGACTTTTACCTCGGGAAGTATTTAGGACTTTGACACGTGACCGTGACGTAGTTTAGGACGTCACGAGTTCATAGGCAGGTGGCACGTTCGATTCCGACGTTCGAGGAAGAAGTTGTGACGTTCGGAAGTCGAGGGGCATTTTGGTAATTGGGCCATTTGGGGGCCAAATGTTGACTTTTGACCCGGGAAGTCCAACGGACGAGGGCCAATGACCGTTACGTAGGTCTCGTCGATACGAATCCGTAGACAGGCGGCACGCTGAAATCGGACTTACGACGAAAAAGTTATGGTCAAGAACGTAACCGAACTAACCGAGACTCGGAACTTAAATTAATAATAAAATATTATAATCTGTTTTACTTTAACCCAATCAATCTGGACCCTTGATGAGTGACACATGTCACTCATCTACCCCATCCACATCATCCCCAACATTCTGGATCTTGGTCTGCCATAGGATTAATTAATTAATTTCTTTTCCTTAAATCCTCACCCTTCACTCTTCACTCAGGATGAATCACAGCCATCCATTTATTTCTCCTTCTGTTCTTAAGCCATCAGAGACTCATTTCCTCATTTTCATTCCTTCCTTCAAACCGTGCAACCTCCCACCCTTCAAACAATCACACCAGCAGCTAACCACCCAACCTTCTTCATCAGGCAGCACCAGACCGTGCACCACCACCACCAGACACCGGCCAACGCCACCACGGCCACCCTGCACGGCCGGAAAACCCACAAACCCGTGAGGACCCGTGCAGCCCAAAATCATCAGACCATCCAAACCACGACGTCTGGGCTCGAACCAACCTAGGGCTAGGACCATTGTGACCTCTGGACGGCGTAGGACTGGACTGGGCAGCCCACGGCGGCGACACGGCGGCGGTAAGCCTGCAAACCCGTAATGGCCGATTTTCCTTCCCTACCTCAAACCGTCCGTTTTTAACGTTGCATTTGCTTGGTTGTTTTTGAGACTTAACCTAGGGGACTAGACGAACGTTTTGGACCTGAGTTGGTGGCTGGAAACGTGACGGCTCGCCGGAGAAGACGGACCAAAACCGGCAGCCATTTCCCCGTCGTTTTTCAGGTGATTCCTTGATCTTAAAATCCAGTTTTGATCACACAGAGCCATAGAACATGTTCAGACGAGTCCATAGGAACAAACCCCATCGATTTTGGTGGTCGGAATCACGATCTGTGATCGGGTCGAACCGTGGGTCTGCGGTGACCCGATTCGCAGACCCGATACTGTAGCTGATGACGTCATCATGCTGACGTCAGCAGTGACGTCATGATGACGTCATCATGTCAGAATATTGTCAGACCAGGGACCAATGGACTGTTGACACGTGTCCTCTGACACTGTCAGTGATGACGTCATGCTGACGTCAGCAGTGACGTCATGCTGACGTCAGCATCACTGTAGCACTGTTGACCAGAGGGTTGACCGGCACGTGGGGGGCGCGTGTGAACAGTGTTTTGTGTGGGACCAGTGCCATTTTCAAGGTTTCGACGATACAGATCCAATGGCGGTGGTTTCGTGTCGATCGGAGATCGTTATGTTGGTCAAATCAGGGTTTGATGCCTTGGGAAGCGTGTTCGGACGGCTTTCCCGGGCCGGTTTCAGTCTAGGGTTTCGTAGTTGTTTAGTAGGGACTTAAAGTGACCTTTACGTATGTTTTGGGCGTGACAGGAATTGTACTTTAAACCTTGGACGGGGCTTTACGCTCGGGAGTGCAGCGGGATTGTACTGTGAGTGGGCCTTTGATTTCACTAAACTTCGGCATGCATAACTGTTTTACTTTCTCCTATATCTATATGTGATTTGAGTAAAAGTATCTGTTCAACTTGTGTATGATTTATGGCACGTATTACGATGTTTGGGCATGAGACCCGTCTGGTTGTTTATAAATGGTTTGGAGTCATATATATGTATAATGGAACTCGATATCATCTGTGGTACTGCACTGTATAGATCTACCCTAGGATTCTATCTCCTCCGGATGTAGGTACACCGGAGCGGTCACGGCGCATTGCCTGTGAGGAGTCATTCTACGGAGGGACCGGACCGTAGAGTGACTCAGGAGCAGGATTGCTACTATTGGACGTCTGGGACGTCAGGCATCTAGAATGCCATGCTCGGACTAGGTTCGGGATTTGGACTCGGGATTGAGACCCCGGGTGGCACGCGTAGCCTTGAGACTGTGACCTTATTGGGCGTCTGGGACGTCAGGCATCTGGGATGTCAGGGTTGGGATGTATAGTGCAGTGACTAAGATTATATTATGTTGATATTATTCTGCTTATGACTATATGATTTTGTGGTTTTGATACTATGCATGTCTTTTCGGAAAACGGAGGGGAAAAGCTATATGTTTTCGAAATGGTAAACTACTTTGTAAACCTTGAGTTTCGGCCCACTCACCTTTGTTGTTTTACTACCCCTCCAGGTAGTGCTATCGAGGAGGAGGATCCCGAGGAGGAGGAGGAGGATCCCGAGGAGGAAGAGGCATAGGTTTACGTTGCGTACCTGAACCCTACTGCTGGGTAGGTTGGCACGTAGTGTGTCTAGAGTCGTGCTCAATAAACTGTATTCGGGAACCATCCCTTGTCTGACACTATTTGTATTTGAGTATTTGTGTGGTGTGCTATGTATGACTTAACTATGGATTTTCTTTATGCATTTTATATTCAATAAGGGTATTTTTGGTATTTTAACGTTGGGTGTCAGACGGGAGCAGGGCACGTCCCGGGTGGTCCCAGGGGGATCGGGGCGGGTCCTGTCACGTTGAGGCACTGAAGAAGGAAATCTTGGACGAGGCTCATAGTTCGGCCTACGCGATGCATCCTGGTGGGACCAAGATGTATCGTACATTGCGAGAACATTATTGGTAGCCGGGTATGAAACGAGAGATTGCCGAGTTTGTCAGCAGGTGTCTGATTCGCCAGCAAGTCAAGGCTGAGAGACAACGACCTTATGGAGCCTTGCAACCCCTACCTATCCCGGAATGGAAATGGGATCACCTAACGATGGATTTTGTGTTTGGACTTCCTAGGACACCCAGAGGTCACGATGGAGTTTGGGTGATTGTGGACAGGCTTACAAAATCAGCTCATTTCTTTCCGGTGCGAGAAAACTTCAGGATGACACAGTTGGCTCAATTGTTTATCGATGAGATCATCCGGTTGCACGGTACTCCGAAATCAATAGTATCGGACAGAGACCCGAGGTTTACTTCTCGGTTTTGGAAAAGTCTACAGGAAGTCTTGGGGACGAAACTTCGTTTCAGCACTGCATTTCATCCTCAGACTGACGGCCAGTCTGAGCGGACCATCCAGATATTGGAGGATATGCTGCGAGCTTGCGTTTTGCAATTTCAAGGCACTTGGGAATCACACCTAGCCTTGATGGAATTTGCCTATAACAACAGCTATCAGGCGAGCATTGGGATGGCTCCTTACGAAGCCTTGTACGGACGGCAATGCAGAACCCCGTTGTGTTGGACGGACGTGGGTGAAAGGAAGCTGACTAAATCCGAGCTGGTAGAATTGACAACAGAGAAGGTCAAACTCATCAGAGATCGGCTCAAGACAGCCCAAGATAGACAAAAGAGCTATGTGGACCATCGGATTCGAGATCTTGAGTTTGCGGTCGGAGATCGGATATTTCTGAAACTATCCCCTTGGAAAGGTGTAGTGAGATTTGGCAGGCGAGGAAAGTTGAGCCCTCGTTATATTGGACCTTATGATATTACTGAGAGGATTGGCCAAGTTGCCTACAGGTTAGCTGTAACGACCCGTCCCAAATTCCATGATTAGATTAGTGACTAATCACGATTAGTGAGGTTAAGCGATGATTAGTTAGGTGAAATCGGACGAACGATGCGAAATGACCGTTTTGCCCCTGATCGTGGCAAAACGTTGACTTTTCGTTCAGGAGGTCAAATGGACTTTAACCGATGACCGTGACGTAGTTCGTGACGTCACGAGTTCGTAGACAGGTGGCACGTTCAATTCCAACGTTCGAGGAGGAAGTTATGACATTCGGAAGTTTAGGGGCATTTTTGTAATTTTGGATAAAAGGGGTCAAATGTTGACTTTTTGACCGGGAGGTCCGATGGCCGAGGGCCAAAGACCGTTACGTAGATGAGGACGATACGAATCCGTAGACAGGCGGCACTTTTCGAATTTGGACGTTCGACGGCGAAGTTACGGTTCACGAAAGTTTCGGGATACTATTCCCGGCGACACGTTCTGCGAGGCAAAAAGTAAGTTTTGTCTTTTGTGGGCCCAGATATTTGTCCTGATTCCAATGGATGAGTGACAAGTGTCACCCATCCAATGGACACCCAAATTGATTCATGCACCGTGCTTTCCATTCCATTTTCTCCATTTCAAAACCATTTTCCCCGATCTCATTTTCTCACCATTTCTCTCCATCTCTGTGCAAACCAAAACCCATCCATTTCGACCAGGACTGAGACCAGAGAGTGGGGAGGATGTTGGAAGCAGTGGCCGGCCCAGGAAGGCGCCGCCGTGGGCGGTGGAGCCACGAACCCGTGCGGGTGCACGGTAAGGCCATTTTTCCCCTTTTAATTGATTTCGATATTAGGGTTGCTTTTTGACGATTAGGATGAGTTAGTTAGGTTTCTAGGATAGTTTTAAGGTGGTTTTGGTGGTGGTTGACAGATGAGAAGCCGTGGGAGGAAAATGGAAAAAACTGAACCTTGAGGTTCAAAAATCAAACCTCGGGTTCTATGGGTTTTTCCTTGTTTTGATCATCCAAACATGTTCCTAGGATCATATTAGAAAGTTTAGAATCGATTGGGAAGAAAACAGACGAGATTTGAGGGAGTAGGAACGCTGAACCGGTTCCGCTGGTTCAACACAGTGACCGGACCGGAAAACCAGGAAAAACCGGTTTTCCTGAGAATGATGGTGATGAACAGTAACTAGGGTCTTCTAGGGGCTCGTGAAGGCACGTGGTCCATAATTTGGGAAAGGTTCCAACATACGAAATCATCTATTCGATGTAACGAACATTTTGGGACTGGTTTCGTGCCGATCGGACACCGTCTCGATATGTTTCGGGGCATCGGAAGGTTTAGAGTAGGTTTAAAAATAGTTAAAAGTTCGGGAAAATTACGGGGCTTGGGTAGGAGGTTAATTAAGTATTTAGTAACCTTCTATTAAAATTTGGACAGGTTTGGGAGTCCCGGTGATGGTGATCGGCTCGGGGAGCCGTATGGCACGCAAATCGAGGCGGCAGCTCGGACGGTCTGTGAGTGGACCTTGTTTTCTAAATTGGTGCATGCATAAATGTTTATTATATGTTTTAAATGCTTGTTTGTAATGCCATGGGTGCATTTGTATGTGGTTACGTATAAGCACGTATTTCGAGGTTTCGGCCTTATACGGTGCTTATACGGGTCTGTATTTCTGTATTGATTTAAATGAACTGGATTTGAATTTCAAAAGGATAAACTCGGGTATGAGACCCATTTGGTTTTTTCTCGGGCATATGACCTCAGATTCCGGGCACGGTGCCCAGCTGATGTCCTATGTTCGGGCACGAGACCCAGTCACTTTACGGCTTTGATTTCAGGTCAGGTCAGGGAACCTTAAATGGATTCCCAGGTTCATGACGGTTTATGGGAACCGGCATGTCACCTGATTATGGATATTATGGATCATGACGGTTCAGGGGAACCGGTCATGAATGTTTATGTTATGTTTATATATGTTCATCTACCTTCCTTTACTTCTATTATCTCCTCTGGGGAGGGTCGTTGGCCTGGGTGGACCCCGGAGTAGTCACGGAGCACCGACTGAGTGGAGTCACCCCCCAGTTGGGTTCCTTACTCTCAGGAAGGCTATGGTTACTATTACCTCGAGTAGGATCAGTGGTCTGCGGACATTGACCTTGACTTTGAGAAGACTCGGATTGAGACCCGGGTAGCACGCACGTAGCTTTGGATACCGTGACAGGATTGGTTGTGTGACTTATATATATATATATATATGACATATGATATGTGATGTGCACAGGTGTGCACAGGATTTGAGCAATGGCTCGTGTACTTGGTTTTTTTTTATGGTTTGGGGCCGAGTCCCTTATGGATTTGGACAGTGGCCCGTATGGTCGTTTTCATTGTGGTCCTTTCGACCTTGGTTTATATCTGCTTTGGGCTTAGTCCCACATATGGTTTGTTTTGGATAAATGGTTTTCGAATGCATGCATGCTTTTTAGTGAAGGGTACAAATGTCTTCTTATTAAATGTTTTTATAAACTCTTGTTTTGTCCACTCATAGTTTTTAATGTTTTGACTGCCCTTCAGGTTGACATCGGATGTGGACTGTAACAGAGACCGAGATATCGCATACCTCCTCCGGATCCTGGCGTACTCTGATAGCCCGGGAGGGCAAAGGTCGGAAATATCCCTTGTCTGACACTTCGTGTCAGACGGGAGCAGGGTCATCCCGCACTAATCCCGGGGGGATTGGGATGGGTCCTGTCATTAGCATTACCGCCAGAACTTTCGAAAGTCCACGATGTTTTCCACGTGTCGATGCTGCGAAATACGTGTTTGATGAATCTCATGTACTGGAGGAACAACCTATTGAACTCCGAGAGGACTTGAGTTTTGAAGAACAGCTGGTACAGATTTTGGACCGAAAGGATAAGGTGCTACGCCGGAAGACCGTTCCTCTGGTAAAGGTTCTCTGGAGGAACCAGAATGTGGAGGAAGCCACATGGGAACCCGAGGAGCAGATGCGAGAACAGTTCCCCTATTTGTTTCCTTGAAATTTCGGGACGAAATTTCTTAATGGGGGGCGATTGTAACGCCCCGGAAATTCGGAAAATGTAATATTGTAAAATAATAAATAAAATGACGTTTTTACCCCTGTGTCTCGTATGGTCAAATTGTTAACGTTTTGATTGGAGGGTCGACCAGACGTTGACCGATGACCATGACGTAGTTCGGGACGTCACGAGTTCGTAGATGGGTGGCACGTCCAATTCCGACGTTCGTGGTGAAAGTAATGACGTTCCGAAGCCCAGGGGCATTATCGTAATTTGGACGTTATAGGGGAAAAAAGTTGACTTTTTGTTTGACAATTGATGTTCACATGACTCGAAGACCGTTAGGTTCGTCTCGAAGCCCCGAATATAATGACAGGCGGCACGCTTGAAACGGACATCGGCTGACCGAGTTACGGGTCACGGAAGTTGGAGGGCATTTTGGTAATTATTGCCCTGAGGGCATTTTGGTCATTTGCATGGAGGTTACTGTAGCACCACCGTGAAAAACAGAGTGCACGGCCATGCAGTGGTGTTTTGTGCATGCAATTGTTTAAGGCATTAGTGGACTGGTTAGTGGGGATTTAATTAAGCAAATTGGGACAGTGGAGCATGGTTGGGCAGAGTTCAGAGCACGGGAGGAGTAAAGAATGGCCATGGTTTCTTTGTTTGCGGGAAACCATTTTCAGAGACCTCAGTTGGTCTCCCACGAGTTGCTGGCCGCTTGAATCGATTATCTGAATGCTATTGGGTTGAGAGGACTCATTGGATCATTCTGCCATTGAGAAAACTGAGAGAGATCGAGAGAAACCGTGAAGAACATTTTCGGGTTTTTTGGGGGAAAAATTTAGAGTTCAATTTCTACGGGTTTTGGGACCAATCTAAACACTGAGGAAGCTTTCTGGGAGTGACAGGAACACAACCGTGCAAGAGTTGAAGGGATTTGATCAAGGATTGTTCAGGAACTCAAGTTCCAGTTCAGAGAAAAACCGGTTTGGAGGAAAAATCGAAGATCAAATTGTGATGCCATTTGTGCGAAACCAAGGGCCGTATTAGTCTTCTGGGAGCAAAAGGAAACCGACCACATCGATTTCGAAGGACATCACTCACGAATTGGCCAAGAACTGAGGCCCCTGGTTCTGAGAATTTTCGAGCTTGAGGACAACGACTTCCAGGTAGTTTTGGGTCAATTGGTTGGATGTTATGGTTCGTCTAGGTCCCCTTAAGCTACTGTCTGAGTTAATTGGATAATGTAACTGTTTTGGGTGAGTTCTAGATGAAGACTCGTTCGACAGTGCGAGCTTGGGTTGGTCGATTTAGGGACAGTCAAGGTTAATCGATCATACAGAACTAAAATTAATGGATTAGAGAAGATGATAGGATTGGAAACGGGAGGAATTAATTGAAAATTGAAGGTTAACTGGTCGGGTTGAGTCGCGGGCAATAGACCCGTTTAACAGGCTATTCGGGTGAGGGAGGAGACACTGTAGCTGGGCGCGTGGCCTTCACGCGCAGCCACGTTGGGCGGCGCGTGTGAGGTCTTTTCCGATCACGGTCAACTGAGGTTTTCTTCCTTTTAATGTTTTTAACATTTTATCTTTAGGGTTCGAGTTGAGCGGGAGTCGTTTGGGATAATTTCGAGGGTTCAGAAGTTTAGGTCCTTAAGTTTAATTACGCGGAAAAATCCAGAAAAATTAGGGAAAATCTTACGAGTTATTTGGGGATGTTTGTAACCCTCCTTGTACGTTTTTACAGGCCCGGACATTTCCGAAACTACTGAGGAGCGCACGGGGCGCGATTGACGCGTCCTAAAACCGTGAGTGGACTTTTGATTTCCAAATTGTGCATGCATGACTATTTTACTTATCTATCTTGAGTTTTCACTTATGATCTAATGTTGATAAATATGCTATTTCGGTTTTACGTGATTTCACGCTTTTCTAGATAATTATCGTATTTCACGCATTTCGAGGTTACGGTTTTCGCCTATACATGAATGATGTTTTGATGAAGTATTTGGATATGATTATGCATGTTACGTATTTATGATGTTTTGATTATATTTGTGAAGTGACTTTCGGGAATTGCATGTTTTGGAATTGCATGTGAATTCGGACATAAGTCCTATTATGAGAAGATATGATTTCGAAATGATTTTTGGAAAATGGAACATGATGAACCCTGGGTTGTTGTGTTTATAAATGGTTTTGGGTTTAAAGACCTGGTTGATTGTTGGATCTGGTTTTTGGTTTAAAGACCAGGTTAATTGATGACGGGGGCGGGCCCGGTAAATTGAGTTTAAAGACTCGGTTATTGTGATACCCCCGAGGCCTTTGATTATGTTTTGAGTTTAAAGACTCGTTGATATCCCGGGAAGGCCTGATATTGAGTTTAAAGACTCGGATGGATCCAACGGTTTAATTGTGATTATTGATTCACTTTTTACTTGATTTGCGTAATGGATGTTGCAAAACGACGGTTTCTGGACTTTGGTAATATTATATTATTTTATACGAGTTATGATGGTTTTTTGCAATGTTTTCCATGTGTTTCGGAAAAAAGGATTTCGAATGTTTAATACGCGTTTTTTTAATAACTGGTTATGCATGCGTGTTGTAAAACTGGAGGGCGAACCCCGAATTCCTTAAACTGTTTTCTGCAAACCTTTGTTTCGGTCCACTCACATTTTGTTGTTTTAACTACCCTCCAGGTCGTGGTACAAGTTCGGGGGCTAGCGCCGACGCAGAGACAGAGGCTTAAAGTTTTCCGTTGCGGAGTAGTTAGTTCACAGAGTAGGATTTGTTCCTTAACTTGTTTTGTAATTTTATGCTCTGTGAAACTATGGACTTGATGTCCATTCAGTTGTATTTGTTTAATCTCCCTGGTCTGACAATGGGTGTGATGTATTATTATTTGGTTTTCCGGTCTTTTGGATTCGATTGTCAGACGGGAGCAGGATGCTTTCCGATTATCGAGGCGATAATCGGGGTGGGTCCTGTCAAGATCTAGGTGATCTCATAGGCTTGGAAATTGAGCAGCAGTGCAAGTGCCATAGTGAGGTAGCGGGCCATGGAGGTGTGAGTCTGACCGGTGGTCCCCTTCCGTTTATCGGAGTGTGAGTCTGGGTGATCTCATAGGCTTGGTACTTGTCCCTCCCCTTGTAATCGTTGTTGTATGTCCCCTTCTGTTTATTAGAGTGTGAGTCTGACCGGTGGTCCATGCGTGGGCTACTGATCGTGGGAGGTGGTTGTTCGTGCCAGCCGTTTGGGGGTGTGGAGTGCACATCGGTTGGGGGCAGCCTAGGTGCCACCTATTGCTCTACTTTATCGTGTATTATTGCCTGTCTCATATGCTTCTTGTAGTCGTGTAACGACCCATCCCGAATATCGAGATTAAATATTAATTAATTATGGATTTAGAATCACTAATCGGGGATTAGTTGAGTGAATTCGAACGGACGGTGTAAAATGATCGTTTTGCCCCTAAAATTGGATAAAATGTTGACTTTTGATTTGGGGAGTCAAACGTACAAGGACTGATAACCGTAACGTAAATCGAATGTCATAAGTTCGTAGACAGGCGGCACGTCGAAATCGGACGTCGAACGGGGAAGTTATGGTCACGGGAAGTAAAATTAGACTATTTATGCATTTCGAGGTGTAAATTATATGGCTAAATATGATTGGAGGATTAATTATTGTGGTGCCCTTGGATGAGTGTCACTCATCCTATTGGACACTCCCCTTAAAATGTGGATCTATGCTGATTGGGTGGATTTTTATTATTTTAATATTTTAATATTTTATTCACTCATCTCTCTCCCCCCTCCATTCGATCATCATTCTCACTTTCTTCCTAAAACTAAACACGCACACAGCACCACAACCCAACCCGCACCATAAACCCTTCAAACTTCATCCATTGGTGTTTGTGTATGAATGAGATTGAGAGAGGGGACTTAGTCATTGATGTTGAGGCTGTGGGGTGGACTGTTATGGACGGTGGCTGTGAAACCCGTGACGTTCTTGAACCGTGAGACAAACCCGTGCAAATACCTTCAATCTTCAACTGATGACGCTAGAACATGAACGGAAGCAGGGGAGGAGGCCTGGACGATAGTGGTGGTGGCCACGGCGGTGCAACGAAGACATCTTAAGGTGGTTTACCCGAGAACTCTGTTTTGGTTCGAAAATGGCAAATAATGATTTGTTAGTTGTTGATGGTTTGAATGGTTTGGATGTTGTCCCCGAGTTTGAGGTGAACCCAGCAAGCTTGGAACCACGACCAATGGTGGCCGGGATCCTGAGCACGCGACGGTGGACTTTGGTTAATTGTTCTTCGATCGAGGAGGTAATTTCTCTTGTGTTTCTTGACTTTATGGGTTATTAGATCAATAGGAAATGTTGAGACGAGGGGAATGGAGGAAGAACGGAGTAAAACATTGGGAATTGGTGGTGGACCGGCCTCGTCGGTCCAGTTGAACCGGAAACCAGTGAACCGGTTTAGACCGGGTTCACTCGAGGAAGACGATGAACAGTCCTTGGCGCGTGGGCTTCACGTGCAACGTCTTTGGGCGACGCGTAGGGGCGTGTGGGACAGTTCTGGGAGATGAGATCAACATGTACTTTGATTTTTTCGATGTAACAAACATTTTGGGACTGGTTTCGTGTCGATCGTACATCGTTTCAGAGCAATTTTGGGTGTCTGAAGGTTTAAAGTCTATGAAAAATACATCTAAAAATCTCAAAAAATTATGGGGCTTTAATGAGAGGTTATTGATGTAGTTAGTAACACTCTAGTATGATTTGGACAGGTTCGGATATTCCAAGGATGGTGATTTAGCCTGGGATGGCTTATGGCACACGTATCGAGGCGGCAACTAGGACGATCTGTGACTGGACATTTTTTTTCTAAACTGTGATGCATGCATAACTGTTTTATATGTTTTACATATGTGATTTCTATGATGATGATTGTGATATTGGTGATTTACATATTTGCATGTATTTCGAGATGATTTTCGTATTTGCACGTATATCGAGGTTTATGGTTTTATACAGTAGTTTTATGTGCTTGTGGTTTCGGTGGTGGTTTTATGAAAAGGTTTTGGAATTGGAAAAATGAATTGAGCATGAGACCCATTTTTTTTTGGAAATCCTTCAGACATGAAGTCCATTTGAGTTATATTATCGGGCCAATGGCCCAATTAGTTTACGAAATCGGGCATGAGGCCCAAATGTGTTTGATGAATGTGATTTTGGGTCGGGGATCCAGTTAGTTTGCATGATCAGGTTAGAGGCCTAGTTAGTTTGCATGATCGGGTTAGAGGCCCAATTGATTATGATATCGAGCATGAGTCCCATTTGTGGTTTATACATGTGATTTTGGGTTCTGAGACCTAAATGGATTTGGATTTGAGAAATCAAATTTGTGGATTACGATGGTTTTATGGAAATCTTGGGCATAGTCTCATTTGAACGGTTTGAGATGATTTATGAAATGTTTTCCATATACCATCCTTATATCTATGGATTGTCTCCTCCAGTCGTTTGGGATGCTAGACTGGTCACGGCGCATTGCCTGCGAGGGGTCACTACACGGAGCAACCAAACTGTATAGTGACTTAGAAGCAGGATAGCTAGACGTCTGGGCCGTCGGACATCTGGGATGTCAGAGATTGATTCGGGTTGAGACCCCGAATAGCACGTGTAGATTGGACCGTGACATGACATCTGGGACGCCAGGCGGCTGGGGCACCGAGGATTGGTATATAATGGTTTTAGATTAAATTGTGATTCATGGCTTTACTGGATTATGTATGTGGATTTCAGATTTATTAAATTTATGAAATGGTATTTCAGTGTTGGTGATTTTGGGCAGTGGCCCACATGATTGGATTTATTGTTTTGAGCTGAGTTCCCACATACTTGGATTTATGGTTTTGGGCTATGACCCTAATGATTTAATTAAAGTAAATGGTTTGATTATTGGTTTTTGAATGCATGCATGCTTTTTAGTGAAGGGCATAAATGTCTTTTGTGAAAGGATTTTTATTAAATTATTTATTTTTGTCCACTCACAACTTTTCTAATTTTAATGCCCTTCAGGTTGATCACGGATGCGGGCTGTAGCAGAGACCAAGACATCACACTCCTCCACCGATCTTAGTGCGCTCTGGAAGCCCCGAGTGGGCTGAGGTTTCGAGTTATCCTTTGTCTGACACTTCGTGTCATACAGGAGCATGGCACATCCCGTGTTAATCTTGGAGGGATTTGGGATAGGTCGTGTCAAGTCGTCCCAACCTTGGGTGATGGCATGGTATTTAAAGGTGGACTCCCGCAAACCATTACGGAAAGCCCAATATGATGCCTTATCATCCGTCTCATGGCACTTAGAATATTCCAAGCTGAATCGGGCGGCGTATTGGCAGAGAGGCTCGCTTTCCCCCTATCGGAGGGTGCCTAGGTCCTCGATAGTGAGT
The DNA here is from genome assembly GCA_032719365.1 of Prinsepia uniflora. Lineage (NCBI taxonomy): Eukaryota > Viridiplantae > Streptophyta > Magnoliopsida > Rosales > Rosaceae > Prinsepia > Prinsepia uniflora. The sequence goes on along the minus strand of CM064867.1, from coordinate 7,743,544 downwards.
AATCGATCTGTTTGGATCATGAACTAGTTCAAGAAGACCGTGTGTAGTCGGTCAAACGAGTCGATTGACTGTGGTTCCAATCGGTTGAACCAGTTGATCACAGCCTCGGTAAGGGTGGAACTAAAAATCAGGCATTGCGCCTCGTTGGAGAGGTTTCTGAAGGCGAGGGCGGAGTTGTAGTTGTTTATATGGGTGTCTGGGTCTCCCTTTCCATCGTACAGGGCATTCTTGAGGGGCTTAACTTCCGTCTTGTGGCGATATCGCATGATGCGGTCTGTAGGGTGGCTTATATTGGCCCTGGGCCTTGGCAGTGTTTTTGTCCTGGCCTTACCAGCTTCCAGCTCGTGAACGCGTCAGAGGAGCTCCTGAACCATGTCGTCTGATCGGCTAGGCCCACCTAGTGGTCCCAGCTGGTTGGCGGTTGGTTGATGACCCGTGCCGATCACGCCTCCCCTGGGCTGTTTGGGTTGTGAGGATTGTCGTCCGGATCCGACTGTGGTCGAGTCGGCATCGTCCTCTAAATGGTGCCTCCCGGCTGGCAGGAGTGGGTTACTCGGTCACTGAGCGGAGGCTTTTTGACGCTGCACCCAACGATGTGCTGACCCAGACTGTGACTGGGCGCCCTGGGATAGTAGCGGCAACAGCGGCTGTGCTTGGATCTGGGGGTCATGAGCAGGGTAGGTCGGGCGGTTGGCCTAGGTATGCGTCTACCTCCAGTAGAGTAGCTCGCGGGCGTCGCGGAAGATATGCGTACCCGAAAGATCAGGTATGTCGGTTTGATGGAAGAGAAGGCGCCCAGATACTTCGATTCGGCAGGTGTCAGTGATCTCTACTCGGCAGGCATCGAACTCCTGCCGAAAGGTCGCAGCAGCTAAGGCCCGTTTGGTTACCTCCCGCTGCTCCTCCAGTTCTTTGCGTGTGGATTGAAGGATGGCAAGGGTACTCCCATATTGTTCTCCCCACACATGGTTTCTTCTTTTGATGACAGCATTGCTTTTCCTAAGCTCAGCCATTTCCGATCGGAGGGTTCTTAGCATTTTGAGCATGTCCTCGGAAGGCATGTTGGCTCTAGCTCGGTTGCGGTCTCTCTGGGGAGTGTTGTTGAGCTCGCCATCATCCTGTTCGGCAGACATCGTACGTCAGCAGGGGCTGAGCAAGGGTATGTGAGTGCCACGTGGTGTTTTGGGCCCGCTGAGGGCGTCGCCGTCCGACGAATGACCTGCGAGGAGAGACTTAACACCGGGGTGGTGCCAGCCGAAGGTGCTCCGATGCCTAAGTCAGTATCTGTGTGCCGAATGGCATGAGCATGCAAGTAATAGTAATCCGGAGAGAGCTTTAAAGTCTTACCTTTGTGAACGGATTCGAGGTATTTATAATAGTCATAAATGTGGTGGTTGAGCCACTGTTTGGGAGTAGGTCCTGGTCTGTGGCTGGGAGTCATCTAGTGGTTCCTGAAGATCAGGGACAGGCGCCCACTGGTGCCTAGCCTGCCATCGTCAGGGAGTTGTTGTGACAGAGTTGGTGCGAGTAGTTAACAGATGCCGAGCGGCAGACCTGTTTAATGTGCCGATCGGCCATCGACAATCGCGGGGAGGGGCATCTGAGATGGATCCAGTCAGCATACCCCTCTCTAAAATGGCGATCCATGTGTACAGAGAGTGATTGGTCGACATGGTATCAACAAGTGTTAGTTTTGATTTCTTACAAATCGATTCATTATGGCTAATGTACGTTGTAATGTTTTGACATTTAAAAAAATAATAATATCTCTTTGTACGAACATTGTGACACTAAAATCGAATATCAATGTAACTATGTAACACTAGATTTTATATATATTTGGTTCTCCGCTCTGCCCATGTAATTTAAAAAACAAAAATAAAATTCGGAGATATGTAAGTGATATATAAAAGTCTTATTTATTAGGATCACAAATAGATTGTTGTATCTAGGTCCCATTCATTTTTGGAGCTTTGGAGGTTAATTAAAGCAGAACATATAGGCCTCCATGCTGCTCAATCAGTTGCTCAAATAACGAAAAAGACAACATGGCTAGGCTTAGTCCTGTGGGGCTAGCTAGCTACTAAACTACAGCAAAAAAAAAAAGAAGCAATCATTTATTTCTTCTTGCAAACAATTAGCTAGCCATCGTCGGCTAATCAACCTAGGCTTACATAATATTCTATGCATTGATCCTCCTCTTAATCATTTTGATTTTGTGTTGATTGTTTGGAAATTTGGAGTTGTTTGATATACTGTTATCAATGATAATCAATTATTAATCACGTGATTATATACATATACATGTTTAAATGGCCGACTATCCTAAATAGTTCATGTGCAATTCTCAACTCATTTTCACCTCTCATTTTCCAATTCGATTAATGTTATCTCTATAATCTTATTCCACATACCATTTAGTCCCTGATGCCAATTACGCTAACCAGTTCTTTAAAATAATATCGTCAGATCAATTGGATCCTAATATGTATCAATTAAAACTAACAAATATATTTTTAAAATGGACAACACATGCAGATTACATATATAAATCACACGCCAACACATGTAGGGCACACCAACACAAATGGGGCTTGTAATTTGTATTAGTGTGACGGTATAAACGTAGCCTACAAATATAGTCTCCTTAGTATTTTCTTTCTTTTAAAAAGTAAACAAATTGAACTAGATAAAATTAATAAAATTGAGTTGTTTTCTTCTTTTTTTTTTTTTAAAAAAAAATATTGGAATAGAAAATTATATACATTGGGTTAAACTCACTCTTTATAAGAATCAAACACGAAATCACCTATTACGTACACAATCTCTTAATAAATTTGAAACATCCACTATGCACAGAGCTGTCTTTAAGATACTGGAGCCCAAGACAAACCTTCAAATTGGAGCCCCGCAATTCTTCAACCTTCAAATTGTTCATATATTGATTAATATATGTATATATATATATATATATGTGTGTAACACTTTAAGAAAACTATATTTATATTGAAATTCACAAAAAATAAAATCATGACAAAAAAACAATTACCAAACAATGTCATCAAATAAGTGCTTAAAATCCTTAATTAATAATTTCTCAAAAAAAAAAAAACAATTACTTAATAAATATAAGAAAGTTTCACTTAAATATCGAACATCTTGCGTTTAAAGAGGCAAATGTATTAATTAAGTTTTCATAATATAGTTTTGCTACCAAAATATTTTTAATTAAGTTTTCATAATATAGTTTTGCTACAAAAATATTTTTAATTTGATTAGCTTCAGCTTGAAAATCTTTTTTCTACAGAGGCAACTGTAACATGTATAATCAACAATATTCTATAAGAAATCCATGCATCTTTTTTCTACAGAGGCAACTGTAACATGTATAATCAACAATATTCTATAAGAAATCCATGCATTCAGGTAATCATCAAGCTCAAACAATTCAACACATCACTTGCGCATTCTATTTCCTTCGATAAAGTTTCTTTTAAGATCCTCGACTCAAAAAACAATTCACTCCCATCAACATCACAATATGAAAATTATTTTGTTTGATCTGGAAAAATTTATTCGTTTTTATTTAGGAATAAAGAAAACAAAAATATTGTGTTTAAGAAAAGGAAAGGAAAACCAAAAGAAAAAAAAAAAACCAAAAGAAGAAAAGTGAAAATTTATTTTTTTTTTAAAAAAAGCTTCGGTAACATTCGAACTGGGATCTCTTTGAATGGAAACCAATAAAAAGGAAATGTCTGAGCCAAATCGCCTAAATCGGTGACATACCCACTGTTGTTGTAATATAATTATATGAACGTAAAAACTATGCATAAAACAATTTAGGTTTTAGGACCCCTAGGCGGCTACCCACAATACATAGGATACCAAATTACCAATGCATTGTAATAGTAATGGCCCTTGAATTATTGTACAATTATATATTTTTGCTTGTCTCTCTATTTTTTTTTTTTTTGTGTGGCTTTAAATTAATCTTGCAATGTGAATTTATTAATAATTAGAGATTCCATGAAGTGGTAATATATATCACCCTCAATTTTAACGAAGAAAAATAAATGAAATTTTTTTCATGAACTCAATTGATATCTGAAAAAATAATATAAGAATGACATTAATTAAATTAAATAATAATAAATAAAAATGACATTAAGAATATATATATAATTCAACGAGGATGCCAAATTTAATTTATTGAATTTTGTACGTAAAATCTATTGTTTAATCTTACGTCTATCAACGATTGCATCAATCTCATGTTGAGTTAAAAAAGCACCCCTTTAAATTGTTGAGAGACGTGAAGCTCATTTGACAAAAATATATATCTTATAGGCTTACGTGTTCAAGTGGCACCCCTTTAAATCTCGTCTTCTTAGGGATCCATCGATCAACTTATAATAAAGATAAGGCTTAAGAGATGCCTTGATACCGAACTGGGCAGCAACATGTGCCTAGCCTTCATATGTATTATGGTACAAAAGGCATTTTAAGAAACATGGAAGGAGGTGGACGTCCATTTTATAATCAATTCATATTATCGATCATGATAATACGGGATATCGATACTTAGTGTATATAATTTAGTTTTGTTTTAAATTAATTATTAATATAGAGAAATCACTTAATATTTTATAAATATTTGTAAGATTGTGCAACTTTTAAATGTGAAACTAATTTTACTCAAATTCGCATATAGTCCTCTCACGTATGGGTAGGTTTCAAGCCTAATAAAAACAACACATACTTGGGGTCGTAGAGCATGTGGCTTAATCGTTTTTTATACCATGAAGTAAGGACATGCTGCATGGGCTAAGGTGGGCTTCAACTTACCCGAAATTGATGACTCAAAGACATTTTTAATGTAATGCTAGCTTATGTAGTTCACCTCATTATTTTTGGATGATGGATTTTTTTAGAGATTTTATAATCAGTTTGTCCTCATAAAAGGGGAACTCACTAATAATATCGACATAAATTCGATAATTAATGTATTTTTTTTTTTTGCCTTGGAGACTTGTAAAGTACAATTTGGTTTTATATTGTACTACATATTGCATGATTATCTATTGTTTCCATGTATAAAGAATGCATTTTAATTAGGCCGAGTTTTGATAAAATTTTAGGTTAGATTTAGTGCATCCTATTTTCGAATCCTAAGTCATGTATGCCATGAAGTAAACTGAAATTTCACTCAAAAACCAATCAGTATTAAAATAATTGTATACATTTTATATCCACCTCATCCCTAATCTGAAAATTTTAAGTGAATAAAACGTTGTGTATAGCTGAATACAGTAGTTCTCACCATGGATGGTGGCTATGGGCAAGGTGGGCTATAGCATATGCAAACTCTTAACCCATATATAACACAGCCAGGGTGCAACAAAATTCCCCAATTTGGTAAAAAATGGATCGTGAAATCCAAATAATTTTTTAATGAATCTCGTGGGCCAAATTTTTTAAATCCAAAATGAACCAGACCGACGGACCAACTGTCAAAGAAAATGGACCAGACCAAAAAATAAAACAAACAAAAAAAGTTTTGAATGGTCCAGAAGACCGACGACGACTCGACGTCGTTGTCATCTTACCTTAACCATACGGCACCTAGTTTGGAGCCACAAACACCGTTCTCAACGGTGACCCACGCCACACCTCTCCCTCGGTTTCTCATTGCTGTCTGTCCAAATAAAGTAATAAACCGACAGAAAATTCAGAACTCAATTTCATTTGGTTCACTCTTTAGCAGCTCCGAGAGCTAGAGGCCCGAGGTAGATTTGAAGGTTTTCGCAAATCTCTCTCTCTCTCTCTCTCTCTCTCTCTCTCTCACACTAGTTATTGCATCGAAATCGCCCCCTTCAATGCAATCAGTAAGTTCTTCACCCGCTTCACTTTTAACAGTTTGAGCCTTTTCCCTTTTGATTTAGATCTTGGGTTTGATTTGCTGACCTGCAGCTCAAAATTTCAGATGTGGGTTAGGATTTTTTTGTTCTAAAGTTTAGATCTTTTTCCAAGTTAGAAAGGAATTTATCGATTTTTTTATTGCCTAATTGTTTCTTGAGATGGAGTGATTTGCATATTTTGGCTTATTCGTTTTACACACTGAACTTAGCTGAACTGATAGGATTCATAGGTATATTTATCAATGATCTGAAAATGAAAACGTTGACTAGAATAATTTTAGTTTGCTTGATGCTAAATTTGCTATGTTCTTTGTTCGTCAGGTCTGAGTTTTTAGAAATGCCCGAGTGAGTCTTTATCATGCTTGCTTCGAGATACTGCTACAAGAACCTTAGATGTGTTAGTGACACAATTTTTCTGGTCAAAATGTGGAATTTTGCATCCAGCTGCGTAGCTGGAAGTGTTGGATTGAAAAGTGAATCTATGAGGCCGGCGACACAAGTGGCTTCTGAGTGTTCTGATGATGAGGGTTCTTCTATACATGGTGGAGAGGAAGGACTAGAGTGTCCCATATGTTGGGAATCCTTCAATATTGTTGAAAATGTGCCCTATGTTTTATGGTGTGGTCATACCCTCTGTAAAAATTGCATTCTGGGATTGGAATGGGCTGTTGTGAAGTTCCCAACTCTACCAATTCAGCTTCCACTTTTTATCTCCTGTCCGTGGTGCAATCTGTTGTCTTTTCGGGTGGTTTATAGGGGAACTCTTAAATTCCCTCGCAAGAACTACTTTCTTCTCTGGATGGTTGAGAGCAAGAACGGTGATAGGGTGAAGTCTCGTTCCACCTTCTCTGGAGATCAGGATCATCATCACTCAGTCTGGCCGGCAAATGGAAACGTACCCATGGGAAATCAAGTGAACCATAATAACCATAGAAGAGGGCAGCATACCCGCCATCTGGAGCCATCAGGATCAAATAACAATCATGGCCTTGCCAATAACTACCTTACTGCAGAGCGGTTGCAATCTTCCATTCGGAAGTCACTATTCTTCTTCATTGACTTGACTGCAAAGTTTCCACTGGTTGTTGTATTTCTTATGATCGTCTTATATGTAATACCTGCCTGTGCTGCTATATTGGCTTTGTACATTCTTGTCACAGTTGTGTTTGCTGTCCCCTCGTTTCTTCTTTTGTACTTTGCGTATCCTAGTTTGGATTGGCTTGTCCGGGAAATCATCACCTGAGGTGCTTTGTGGCTTCTTTATTTACCAGCAGCATGAATATAAGTTTGCTCCTACACAGTGGTGCCTCCTATTTCTATTATGCAATCCGATGACTACCAGTTTCCAGGCTGCAATGTTAGATAATCTACCAAAGCTGTGGATCTCAGGACCAGCCTTCTCTTTTATTGGCTTGGGCATTCTGCTTCTCAACTTTCGTTTGAAGATGTAGACGCAAGTACCACATCTTCCCGCTAATAATCGCATGGAATGATCTTGCTAGAATACAGGTTTAATTAGAGCTTACGTAGTTCTTGTTTGTATGAAGATTTGTGTTCAATCTCTATGTTTTATAGTTCTGCTACTTTTGTGTAACAATAGTTATAGGTGTTTAGGCTGCCTTCGGTGGTACTTGAATGAAATTATTTATTAAAGGTTGTATTCATTATAAAATATTGGTTTGTAACTTTGTACATATATTTTTGACATTAATTTGTCAAAGCTACATCAATTCTTCTTTTGATTTCAAGAAGGCAAAGGTTTTTAACTTTTTAGTACTTTGGCCCCAAAATAATTGAAATTCAGGCATGTTTTCATGGACTAGTTTGTTAAAATTCGTATTTTTTAAACACTCAGAAATCTAAACCTACTCTAATCTATACATGGAGAATGGCATGGACTGTGGAGTTCGATGTGAGTCGTGCCCTACTCCATGTCTCCAAAAGACAGAAACAAAAAAAAAACATTCATGGATTGACTCGATAATCTTTTTCCTGTTAAAAAATGTCTTAATCCGACATAATTTCAGTAGAAAAAGTTGGCTTCAAACTTCTTATTCCCTTCCTCGCGATCCACAAACTTTACAGGAAATCCATGCCAGACAATCCGACTAGACCCTCCACGTGTCAAAAGCAGAGCCTGGCATTGCAACCTATGATCCTATGTTGGTACCACACTTATCTAGGTGGTTTTCTTGGCCGTTGATGGCGAATTACTAAGGGAGTTTCAAGAAACAATGGCAGCCATTACTGTTACTTCATCAAAATCCACCATTTTGCAGAACCCAATCTCTCTCAGAGAATCAAGTTTGAGTCTTCTCGGTGGGCCCTTGAACGGTCTTTGTTTACAGCTGAAACTCAGGAACAGGAACAGAAATGCCGTCGGTTTGGTGGTGGCTTCAACCAACTCCACCACCACAGCAGGCGTCAGTAGCAGCAGAGGCGGTGGCCGGTTTTACATCAACTTCACGGGCTTTCCTTTTCCTCTGGGTCCTTTTCTCAATAGAAGCACCACAAGGACTGAGGTCGGTTCACTTTATTCTTTCCGTTCTTAGTTCTGATGCATTAGTGGTCACTAGTACTTGTTTTCAGCTGTTAATTGCTTAAACTTTGGTAATTTTGGCTTAATGAAATGAAGAAGAAAAAATTCTATCTTATATGCCCACATTGAATTCCTGGTCTTCTGATGTTTTCAACTTTCATGCCTTTCTGTATTTATTTCTTCTCCTAGCTTTTAGGAGCTGTTTCTCTCTTGTTTGCCACTAATTTGCTGGCTTGGTTCTTCTCGTAAGGCGCTGCTTTGTTGCTTGCTGGGCTTGGTCCCTTTTCAATGGAATTATTTATGTAAAAAAGAGACTTTCATGCCTTCAGATCACTCTTTAACAGATGCATGCTTAGTTCAGCTTTCAATTCTTGATGTGCAAATTACCGTATTAGATGTGGGTTGCTTTATTGAGTTATAATTTCTCAAAGAAATTGTATCCTTTGCTCTTGTGCCATAAGGTAACAAGTACCCAACGAATGTTTATGGTGTGTAGGTCAACTTTTATCACTTGTCTAACTTATCAAGTCTCGGAAATGCATAATCCACGGTTCGATTGGTTAATGGTTACTGATCTATGAAGTGAATCGGTGCAAATAATGTATAGATCAAGTAATGCCAATAGATAAAGCACTAAGATCTTTGAGGGCATAGCAAATCTTTACTTGGTCAAATGTTCTTATGAATTGTAGCTTATACAATGACTTTCTGTTGTTTTTCCGCATTTTCTTAGGCTGTGAAAGGCTGCATATGGTTATTTGAACAAGAGCAGGCATTAGGCTTCAGCAGTGTGTCAACCAACATCAGAATGACCATCGTCAAACTTAAATCAGGAGGATTGTGGGTCCATGCACCCATCGCTCCAACCAAGGAGTGTATTCGGGTATATCATGGTTACAGTTCTAACCATTTATATCCTTTCTTGCAGAATCTTCTTCTTGGTTTATACTTACGTTTTCTGTTTGTGACTCGTAGTAATTCCACATGTCCATTGCTTTTGTTCTTACGAGTGTTCTTGCGTCTTATCAGCTTCTGAAAGAGTTAAAGGCTCCTGTGGAATACATAGTTCTGCCTACATTTGCTTATGAGCACAAGATTTTTGTCGGTCCATTTTCTAGAGCGTTCCCTCGAGCTCAAGTATGGGTGGCACCAAGGCAATGGAGTTGGCCCTTGAATCTGCCACTGGAGTTTTTTGGTATCTTTCGTGCTAAAACCTTAAAAGACGATGATCTGTCCACCCCATGGGCTTCTGAGATTGAGCAAAAAGTTCTAAGTTCACCAGAAGTTGGTAATTCAAAATGAAAAACTACTTTCCGGGATCTTTTGACTTCTTTTTTTTTTTTGGTATAAATTCACTGGGACAATCATTTGCTTGTGAGTTTTCAGGTATCGGGCCATACGTGGAGGTAGCTTTCTATCATAAGCCTTCCAGAACTCTATTAGTAACAGATGCGGTAATATTTGTACCGAGACAACCTCCTGATTGTATTAGCAAAGAATCCTTGTTGGCATCTGCAAAGAATGGCCTGGCTGTAAAACTTCTTAGCAAGGGTAAAGACGTACCCCAAGAACCAGTAGTAGACAACAAGACGAACCGTCAAAAAGGTTGAATCTTTATTCCCCTTCCAATCCAAAATTCTATTCTTCAGTGAACTTTACTAAAATGATAAAAACGAATTTTGGGTGTAGGATGGGAAAGAATGGTTCTCCAAATTTTATTTCTTGGCCCATCAAATCTGTTGGAACCAAATGCTAGCTTTGCTCAGATGTCACAAAAGCTGATTGTTTCACCCATAGTAAAGACTCTGGTCTTCAGCAAAGTTCCTGAAAAGGTATTTAGACAACTCTGGTGCAGATTTTCTTTGCTGGATATCTTTTGCTTCTTGAGCATTCAATTTGGCTCGAAACTTATGTAAGCAAATTTCTAGTGATCTCACCAAATATAGCATGCTTGACGAAGGAGCCAAGGCATTAGTTATTACTAGTTGTGTCTCAAAAAAAAAAAATTGCATTTTCATAAATCAGGTCAGGGATTGGGTTGATGGAATTACACGGGACTGGAGGTTCAGGAGAATAATCCCAGCTCATTTTTCTGCACCAATCAATGCAAGCAGGTCTGATTTGTTAGCTGCATTTGCCTTTCTGGATGACCTTTTGGATGATCGCTATATCACACGGCCTTCACTCTCTCTTCTCTTCACATCACTCATGGGAAAGGCCGCCAGTTACTTCCCTCCGGATGACATGAAGACTCTATCGTCCCTTGATCAGCTTTTGGTCTCAGTGGGAGCTGTGAAGAAGACTGTCTCAGGCCGGAAACGATGACACAAAATGGCATACAAACTACAGACTTTCCAGTTGAGATTTCACCTCTTGAATTTACAAACGCAAAGGTAAAATGGTTTTAACATCCTAAACTTATACTCGATTGACCACTTATAGTAGAAGATGCATGATATGATAGTACAAACTACGTCAGCAAAAGTTTCAAGAGAAAGTGTCATGTTCTTATGTTGCTTTTTTATTTTGCGAACGAAATTCTTGTCCCTAAGTCTGGTTCTCTTGGTATCCAATGGATGTAGAAACTACTCTAAGCAAAGAATGAAGGTAAGTTTCCGGGAACCCTACACCAGGTCCATTAAGAAAGAAGGGCAACACATAGAATAGTCGAAAACTTTGCTTCGGGGGTATGATTTTCTCTGTATAGTTACTTACAAGCCATCAAAGGTATGTCCCATCGAAAGAACCATTCACTCCGCATAACTTGGAACTCATTAGTAAGTTTGTGCTTAATTTTGGTATGAAACTCATTCTTTTTGCTCATTGACTAGTTATAAGAGATACATGAATGGTAGGTAAGGCTTAGATGACTTGGTTGCTTTGTCAATTTCCAAGGAGTTCGTGGGAAAGGGTTTAGGCAAAAGCTTCATGGTACGGTAGGAGATACAGACGGATGTTTCAACCGAAAGTGGAAATTTTTGTCCTCTAAGGGATGACTTAAGGCCCAATTAATGTCTCAAAGAGACTAATCAATTGGGATTGGGACATTGATTCTCTTCAACATTAAAAACTTTAGTTTCTGGTTGGAAAGTCAACTCCCCATGACTAAATTCTGCCGCCAACTGCATTTAGTTTTGGAGAGTTGATATTAATCATATAATCAATTGTTGATTGATGTAGGTGTCATTGTAGGTTTCAACTTTCTCATAAATTATCATCTATGAGATTGAAAATGGTAGAAATCTTACCAAAAAGAAAGTCTCCATATGAATTTATTATCTCATGAAATTGTATGTGGTATTATAGGCTTCAACTTTCTCATGAATTAATTGTTGCTAGTTGGAAAAAAGTTTGAAACTTGCTCAAAAGAAATTCTCTACTTGAATTTATTGTCATCTCATAATTTTGATTCAAGAATTATCAGCAAAATTCAACTTGCTTTACAAAATAATAATAAGCATGAGATAAGAGAAAAATCACACAAAAATGTTTTACAAAATGATAATAAACATGAATAACAGAATGTTCACACCAATTGTTTTTTGCTTGTATGTTCCATTAGCATTTCTCTTGATAATTTCAAAAGTAGATGGATAATTTCAAAGGTGGATAAAAAGAGTAGGAGAGAATCCAATGCCCACTACCTTCATAATATTATATTGTCTCTTGCTCTTTTATGCTTTATCTTGGCTCCAATTCGATTTGGCCACTACTTTTTCCAAGCCTCCAGGCATGCCTCCTCCATGAACTGATGCAACCACTTAAACTTATTCTAAATTTTCTTCCTCCATGTTGTGCTAAATGATTAGGGAGCATAATTTTCACCCCCAAAGGAAAGCTAACATCAACTTGGGACACGGCACATATGCCCTCCCTCCAAGTTCGTGACCATTTTAAGACACTTTCTTATATGGTGTGGAACCAAGAATGTTGAAAGAAAGTCGTTCCCACGTAGGCTTGCACGTCCTAAGGCATAAATGGGCACGCATATGCGAGCTCCCACGTGAATAATTATGAACCGTCGATATAATAGACTCTAATGATCTAAAATCCTGATGACCGACGGACTCTATAATGATCTAAAATCGTGATGACCAACGATATCATCTCAAGCACACAAATGACTTTTTTGTTTTCTTTCTAAATTTTTCATTGTGCCATTAATATGTTAATATTATAATTTGATGATATCACATAGGTTTTTTGTTTTACTATATGGAAGTTCTCTATTTATAAATAAGGGAATATGATTGTTAGTGTTCCCGAATTTCACACAAATTTTGACTGTCGTTTCTGAATTTTGTTATTAATAACAGACATCATTGAACACTAACAATAATTTCTTCTATAAATAATATTTTATCTTCAAATATAAACAATAAACAAGAGATTCAAGCTTTTTCTTTATGCAACTATGAGGAGTGAAATATATTACATATCGATCTTTTTCTTTACAAATTCAACTTCACTTATATAAAAAAAATAAAAATATTTTAACCAACACTAGGCTCTTGATACCATCTAATGCATGTGTTATTTGAACCCATTACTCTTTTTTATTTTTTTTACCATCTACTCCTTCCTTTTATTATTATTATTTTTTCAATTTAATATTTAATTTTATAATTATATTCTTAATTATTAAATTATTTAAAGGGTATTTTTGTCAGAATTTTTTTATGATATCAAGACAAATTAACGATTACAACTAAAATCCTCAAATTAATGGATGTTTTATTCTGTAATTTGTTTGTTTATTATGAAAATGGAAGAAAAAACAAAAAGGAAAATTGTGTGATCCCTTGCTATTTTCTACTCTTATCTGTCGTTTCATGCGATGGAAATTGGCTTTACGAACAAAAACAAAAAATGGAAGTTACCGATTTGCATGCAAACCCCCAACCCGACATTCATTAGTTTCAAATGAAGAATGAAGAGTATCCTGCCGAGAAAGCAGCTACTCCTATCAAAATAAAAAGCGTGACTTTACTAAACAAGCAAGAGCTGGCTGAATATTTTAAAAAAAAAAAAAAAAGACGTGGTGGCAATTGATAACGCCTAAACTACGCATTAAATTAAACACGTAATTCGGGTGTTATGCAATTTAAACCCTTTTTATGTAGTTCTAGTATTGGTAAATAGGGATCGTTCTTAACCGGGAAAATTAGGGAATATTAATAATATGTTAGTTAAATAGAATAATGAATTTAAGAATTAAATAATTAAATAATTAAATAAAAAAGAATAAAAGAATAAATAAATTAAAGAATAAATGAATAAAATAATAAAATAATAAAGAATTAAATGGGGGTTTGAAGGATTGTAATTATATAGTAAAGAAAGCAAGTAAAAATAATTAAGAACTTAATTCTACTTCTACTTTAACTTTTATGCAAGTGAACTTTCTTCAAACACATATTTTTACCAACACTCTAACATCATGCTCATATTGAACCAATCACGAAATTATACCTTAATCATCTCAAATACATGCATACATTTTTTAATATTATAAATGCACCGAACAGCAATCATAAACACTTATAATACGATTCACCTTATGTTATTGATTTTAATGTGTGTCAAACATTTAAATCTCTGCAACCCTATTCTAAGTGCACCGAACAACGGTCATAAACACTTAGCGTTAAATTGAAGGTTAAGCACTAAAACATATGAAGTAGATGAAATTCAAAAAGTAAAACACATGGAGATTGTATTCATATTTACAAATGTTAGAAAGAAAATACCAACACATATATTGAATTATAAGTAAACCGAAATAATAACAAGAATTTAAGTAAAGGGAAGAAAGTTACACTTTCGGAATCCAAGAACAGTTTGTGATTCCGAAAGTGGATGGAAACAATGGAATGTTATTCATAAGGAACACCGAACAGCGGCTAGAACCTTATGAAGATGGAGGATAAAACATAAGAATGCGGACTTAAATTATAAAATTATTTTGGAAATACTTGGCCTAGGTATTTCTTAAGAAAAACATAAAAATGTATTTAAGAGATCTCAAAGAAAAATCACAAGAACAAAGTAAAGAAGAAATGAAATTAAGAAATAACATAAATTATAATATAAATTAAGGACAAGAATTAAAAGAAAACTAATTAAATAAAAAGTCTACAAGAATTAAAATGGTCCCCAAAAATAAAGAATAAAAAGAAAGAAGATGAACTAAAGGAGAGAAGAACTATAGAGAAAAAAGAGAACTAAAATGGGAGAAAATGGGGACCCTTTTACAAGTGAATTTGCCTCCATATTTATAGAGGGAGGCCACAAAGAACTAAAAATAAAATACAAAATAAAATATAAAAATATTAATAAAATAGTACGAAAAGAAATGATGAAAAATGATGATGAATGATGATTTTAGGCATGGTTTGGGCTGATTTGGGGCTGAAAATTGCAGAAAAGAGCTTAAAAAAATCGTGCAAATGGAGTAGGTTGCAGCAGGTCATCGTTTTAGCAGTGAGCAGCTGAAAATCAACGACAGAATTCGGCCCGGAGCTGCTGACAGGGCAGTGATGGCAGGCTGCTGTAGGAGGAGCAGGTGTCTCAACAGGCGCGCGCCAAAGGAAGACAGGGACGTTCGGCAAGCGCGCACCGAACTGGCCAACGGGCTTCAGTGGAGGGCTTCTGGGGCGAGACCGGGCTGGGCTGTGCGCTGGGCCGGAATTGGTTTGGACCGGAAGCCTTGTTGCAAGGCTGGAAAGGTTCACGGGCTGGGCCTGGGCCAAGGGCTGCGGGCTTAATTTTGTTTTGGGTTGCAAACAATTGACAAGAAAATGGGCTGAAATGAATTTGGACTTTGCAAAAATCAAAATTAATTAATTAATATAATTCAACCAAATTTCGTCCATAATTTCTTCGTTATAATTCCAATCGGGACAATTCTTTCGCCAAAACGCTCCAAATTACAAACTTTATTTATTTAAACAAAAATATCACAAAATAAATTATTTTATCTAATTATTTATTATTTTAATATTAAAAACTAAGTATAAAGGGTATAAAATAATATAAAATAATGTTTATTTGAGGACCTATCAGCAATGTAGGTTGAATTGTTTATTACAATATCTACCTATAATTTAAGAGTAATATTATTTGGGTATATTAAATTAATCACATTTAATAATTATATTGATGTATTAATTAATGAATGATATTATTTTAATAAGATAAATTATTTTATAATTATATTAGGTGATTGCCATATCAATTTGATTACTAAATATAGTCAATTTAGCATATTTATATAGTATTATTCATAATTTAAATATCACGAAGTATGTTTAAATATCTCACTATAATTAATATTTGTGATACTCTTTGTCAGTAATTATAAAATACTCTCCCAACGAGTGAGTTAATTGATTCATTTTACAAAAAAAATAATTAATGAAATAAAAAACTTATGTAATATTTTTTTTAAAAGAGAATTCTATGTCCTCGTTTATGGTGAAAAAGAATTGGATGTGCAATTTATGCAAATAATCATTTCATTTACAATTCCTTCATGATGGGTTGATGTATAATTCCATACAATGGATGAAAATGGCAATCATAAACGTATGGTTTTGTGCATTTTATAAAGCAAATCATTGCCCGTTCTCAATCATGCCAATTACACTATTTAAGCAACATCGTCAAGCAATAATGGGCATACCAAATTTTTACACATTCAAAATTATTTTTGCTTTCTATCATTTGTTTAGTAATGAAGTTTTGTATTTTCTCAACAACAAAAAAACAAAAATGAATGTTTTTGTATAAATTTTAGAAGAACAATACTTTCATTTACCAATGCAGTGGTACTTAATTGGTTCTCTACTTTATCTCATTTTGATCATGAACCGCACAAAGTAAGAACAAAGTGTAGATAATTCTAAATTTATAGATTGTAGCTAATAATATGCCAGATATTTTCTCTGACCTAGCCAAAATGACGAAATCACATATATATGCTGCAAACGTGCATGCAACGATAGATGTCCCGTAAGACACGCCGTCTCAGATGGACGAGTCATCCCAGATGGATGAGTTGTCCTAGACGGACGAAGTACGATCATGACGGCTAACCAGTCATATATCCCTGCCCAGAAACAAGGTAGACCAATAGGTTCGAAAGATTTTCATCCTCGGAAGAGGACAAAGTTGGCACAATCGAATCTCGTAGGCATCGCAATATCAGTTGATCAATCTCATGAGATAATTCTGAATTATGAGTCTCTCTTGGAAGAGACAACGTTGGGGGATGCTCCAATGTCTGAACCCACTCCCAAAAATAGAGAAATCTCAGTAAATTATGCATGCTTAAGTGAGACATGGAACCAAAATAATATTATAATTGATGATATATTTGTATACGTGATAGCTACCGAAATAATAACTAGTGATGATATCAAACCACGCTCTGTTGCTGAATGTCAACGTAGAGAAGATTGGTCAAAATGGAAAGAAGCAACCAGGTCGAACTAGATTCCTTGACAAACATGAAGGTGTTTGTACCTTTAATTCCCACACCACCCCATGTTAAACATGTAGGCTTTAAATGGGGATTTGTAAGGAAGGTTAATGAGAAAAATGAGATTGTGAGATACAAAACTCGTCTAGTGGCGCAAGGCTATTCTCAACACCTTAAGATTGATTACGACGAGATGTATTCTCCCGTAATGGACATCGTACCTATTTTATTAGTTTGGTAGTTTTCAAAAAACTAAATATGCATCTTTTGGATGTGGTTATTACTGTAACGACCCGTCCCAAATTCCATGATGATATTAGTGACTAATCACGATTAGTGAGGAAAATCCGTGATTAGTAGAGCGAAATCGGACGAACGATGCAAAATGATCGTTTTACCCCTAGTCGTGGGAAAACGTTGACTTTTTAATCGGGCAGTCAAATGGACTTTGATCGATGACCGTGACGTAGTTCATGACGTCACGAGTTCATAGACAGGTGGCACGTTCAATTCCAACATTCGAGGAGGAAGTTATGACGTTCGGAAGTTTAGGGACATTTTGGTAATTTTGGTTAAAAGGGGTCAAAAGTTGACTTTTGACCGGGAGGTCCGATGGCCGAGGGCCGAAAACCATTATGTAGATAAGGACGATACGAATCCATAGACAGGCAGAACGTCGAATTCGGACGTTCGACGGCGAAGTTACGGTTCACGGAAGTTCAAGTGCACTATTGCACGAATTACGAAACGAACTAACGTTTGGACTCTAGTGGGGCCCAGATATTTATGGAGGCCCAATGGATGAGTGACAAGTGTCACCCATCCATTGCCCAGCTAAACATATTCATGCATCTCACCTCCCATTTGCATCGATCATCTTCATTTCCTTTGTTTTTCTCCCTGCTACCCGATCTCACCCAACCATCCAAAACCTATCCAACCCCTCCCATGCGGCTAGGACTGAGGACAGAGTGAAGTGAGGATGGTGAGGACGTGGTGGCCGGCCCAGGACGGCGCCACCGTGCACGGCCGAAGCCACGAACCCGAGAGGGTACGGTGAGGTCCAAATTCCATTTTAATTCAATCTTTGCATTATGGTTGCTATTAGATGATTAGGATGAGCTTAGGGGGTTATTGGGAAGCTATTAGGATGTTTTGGGTGGTGGTTAGTGGCTGAGAAGCCGTGGGGAGGAACTGGGAAAAACAGAACCGTGAGGTTCAAAATTGAACCGGTCGGATTTCGAAGATTTTAGGTAGTTTGATTGATTGGGTTAGATAGGAAATGAAGAAATAGGAATTTAGAAATTGGAATGGAGGCAAACGGACCAAAAATGAGGGAGTAGGGACGTTGAACCGATTATGCCGGTTCAGCACAGTAACCGGACCGGTTCGCACCAGTCGCGGAGGTTGAAGACGGGTACTGTAGCAGGCTCGTGAAGCCCACGCGCAGCCACTTCAGGCGGCGTATGAGGGCGCGTGGCAGGGAATTTGGGGAAGGTTCCAACATACGAAATCATCTATTTGATGTAACGAACATTTTGGGACTGGTTTCGAGTCAATCGGACATCGTTTCGATAGTTTTCGGGGTATCCGAAGATTTAGGTTCGGTTTTAAAAATAGTTGGAAAATCGGGAAAATTACGGGGCTTTGGTAGGAGGTTAATTAAGTAGTTAGTAACCTTTTATTACGATTTAGACAGGTTCGGGAGTCCCAGTGATGGTGATCGGCTCGGGGAGCCGAATGGCACGCAAATCGAGGCGGCAGCTCGGACGGTCTGTGAGTGGACCTTGTTTTCTAAATTGGTGCATGCATAAATGTTTATTATATGTTTTATTACTTGTTTGATGATGCCATGGGTGCATTTGTATATGGTTACGTATAAGCACGTATTTCGAGGTTTCGGCCTTATATGGTGCTTATACGGGTCTGTATTTCTTTATTGATTTTAATGAAATGGTTTTGGAGTTCTAAAAGGATAAACTCGGGTATGACACCCATTTGGTTTTATCTCGGGCATATGACCTCAGATATCGGGCACGGTGCCCAGCTGACGTCCTATGTTCGGGCACGAGACCCAGGTTACTTTACGGTTTTGATTTCAGGTCAGGGAACCTTAACTGGATTTCCCGGTTCATGACGGTTTATGGGAACCGGCATGAACCCTTGTTATAGTATCGTGGTTCATGACGGTTTATGGGAACCAGCATGAACCATTGTTATGTTATTACGGTACATGACGGTTTATGGGAACCGGCATGTTACCTGGTTATGTTATTACGGTACATGACGGTTTATGGGAACCGACATGTGACCTTGGTTCTGGATGTTATGGATCATGAAGGTTCAGGGGAACCGGGCATGAATGTTTATGTTATGTATATATATATATATATGTTCATCTACCTTCCTTTACTTCTATTATCTCCTCCGGGGAGGGTCGTTGGCCTGGGTGGACCCCGGAGTAGTCACGGAGCACCGACTGAGTGGAGTCACCCCCCAGTTGGGTTCCTTACTCTCAGGAAGCCTATGATTACTATTACCTCGGGTAGGGTCAGTGGTCTGCGGACATTGATCTTGACTTTGAGAAGACTCGGATTGAGACCTGGGTAGCACGCGCGTAGCTTTGGATACCGTGACAGGATTGGTTGTGTGACTTATATGTATATATGATATATGATATGATATATGAGATTTGATATGTGGTGTGCACAGGTGTGCACAGGATTTGGGCAGTGGCCCGTATGGTCGATTTCATGGTGGTCCTTTCGACCTTGGTTTATATTCTGTTTTGGGCTTAGTTCCCACATATGGTTTCCATTTGGTTAAATGGTTTTCGAATGCATGCATGCTTTTTAGTGAAGGGTACAAATGTCTTCGATAAACTGTTTTTATAAACTCTTTGTTTTGTCCACTCACAGTTTTTAATGTTTTGACTGCCCTTCAGGTTGACATCGGATGTGGACTGTAGCAGAGACCGAGATATCACATACCTCCTCCGGATCCTGGCGTACTCTGATAGCCCGGGAGGGCAAAAGGGCGGAAATATCCCTTGTCTGACACTTCGTGTCAGACGGGAGCAGGGTCATCCCGCACTAATCCCGGGGGGATTGGGATGGGTCCTGTCAATTACTCTATATATATATATATATATATATATATATAAGTTCCTGAAGGACTTAAGATACCTGATGTAACTAGTTTTTAGACCGCGGAACACGTTTTCCATTTGTTAGAGGCATTCATTTTATGGTTCGAAATAATCCCGACGGATGTGGTATAACTGTAACGACCTGTCCCAAATTCCTAGATTAAATTAGTGACTAATCACGATTAATGAGGTTAATCGGTGATTAGTAGAGCGAAAATCGGACGAATGGTGCGAAATGACCGTTTTGCCCCTGATGGTGGCAAAATGTTGACTTTTTAATCGGGCGGTCAAATGGACTTTGACCGATGACCGTGATGTAGTTCGTGACGTCACGAGTTCATAGACAGGTGGCACGTTCAATTCCGACGTTCGTGGAGGAAGTTATGACGTTCGGAAGTTTAGGGGCATTTTGGTAATTTTGGTTAAATGGGGGTCAAATGTTGACTTGTTGACCAGGAGGTCCGATGGCCGAAGGCCAAAGACCGTTACGTAGATAAGGACGATACGAATCCGTAGACAGGCGGCACGTCGAATTCGGACGTTCGACGGCGAAGTTACGGTTCACGGAAGTCCCAGGATACTATTTACGGCGACACGTTTTACGAGACAAAAAGTGCAATTTTGTCTCTAGTGGGCCCAGATATTTGTCCTGATGCCCAATGGATGAGTGACAAGTGTCACCCATCCAATGGACACCAATTTCATTCATGCATCAAACCCTTCCCCGTTCATCCATTTCTCCCATTTTTTCCAAACCAACCCGATCACCATTTCTCACCCAAACACCAAACCCTTCCCTTCTAACCATAACTGAGACCAGAGGGTGAGAGAGGAGGACTAAGGACGGCAGCTGGTGGCTGGAACCGCCGTGGGCGGTGGCGGGAACCCAGAACCCGAACGGGTACCCGGTAAGCCCATTTTCAATTTTTGTGTGGATTTTGATGTTATGGATTGTTTTGGACGATTGGTTTGAGTTAAATAGGTTGCTAGGGAGTTTTTAGAGAGGTTTTGGTGGTGGTTGGACGTCGGGGAAGCCCTGGGAGGTTTCGGGAAAATTGAACCGTGAGGTTCAAAATTGAACCGGTCGGATTTCGAGGGTTTTAGGTAGTTTTGTTAATTGGGTTGGATAGAAAATGAAGAAATAGGAATTTAGGAATTGGAATGGAAGAAAACGGACCAAAAGTGAGGGAGAAGGAGACTTGGACCGGTTACGCCGGTCCAAGTTGCAGGAAAAACCGGATTGGACCGGTTCGGACCGGTCTGACCGATGTAGGGGATGATAGGTGACGTCATCCTGCTGACGTCATCATGTTAGGGATGACGTCAGCATTGTCAAATCTGAAAATGTCAGCTGACATGTCAGAAAATGGGTCAATAGGAGTGCGACACGTGTCACATGTCAGTGCACAGTCAGCACTGACATGTCAGTGACGTGGCCCAATCAGGGGCTGACACGTGTCACTGACGTGGACCAGTGTCGTGATGACATGTGGCACATGTCAGACTGCCACGTGGCACTGACATCACAGTGACGTGGACCAATGGGAGCATGACACGTGGCACCTGTCAGAGTCTGACATGTCAGACCTGACACTGTCAGATGACGTCATGCTGACGTCAGCAGGTACTGTAGCGGCGCGTGAAGCCCACGCGCAACCACTTCAGGCGGCGCGTGAGGGCGCGTGGTAGGGAATCTGGGGAAGGTTCCAACACACGAAATCTTCTATTCGATGTAACGAACATTTTGGGACTGGTTTCGTGTCGATCGGACACCGTCTTGATATGTTTCGGGGCATCGGAAGGTTTAGGTTCGGGATTAAAAATAGTTAAAAATACGGGAAAATTTTGGGACTTTAGTGGGAGGTTAATTAAGTAGTTAGTAACCTTCTATTACGATTTGGACAGGTTTGGGAGTCCCGGTGACGGTGATCGGCTCGTTGAGCCGTATGGCACGCAGATCGAGGCGGCAGCTCGGACGGTCTGTGAGTGGACCTTGTTTTCTAAATTGGTGCATGCATAAATGTTTATTATATGTTTTAAATGCTTGTTTGTAATGCCATGGGTGCATTTGTATGTGGTTACGTGTAAGCACGTATTTCGAGGTTCGGCCTTATACGGTGCTTATACGGGGCTATATTTCTTTATTGATTTAAATGAAAAGGTTTTGGATTTCTAAAAGGATAAACTCGGGTATGAGACCCATTTGGTTTTGTCTCGGGCATATGACCTCAGATTTCGGGCATGGTGCCCAGTTGATGTCCTATGTTCGGGTACGAGACTCAGTCACTTTACGGTTTTGATTTCAGGTCAGGAAACCTTAAATGGATTCCCAGGTTCATGACGGTTTATGGGAACCGGCATGAACCCTTGTTATGGTATCATGGTTCATGACGGTTTATGGGAACCGGCATGTTACCTCGGTTATGTTGTTACGGTACATGACGGTTTATGGGAACCGGCATGTTACCCGATTATGGATATTATGGATCATGACGGTTCAGGGGAACCGGTCATGAATGTTTATGCTATGTATATATATGTTCATCTACCTTCCTTTACTTCTATTATCTCCTCCGGGGAGGGTCGTTGGCCTGGGTGGACCCCGGAGTAGTCACGGAGCACCGACTGAGTGGAGTCACCCCCCAGTTGGGTTCCTTACTCTCAGGAAGGCTATGGTTACTATTACCTCGAGTAGGATCAGTGGTCTGCGGACATTGACCTTGACTTTGAGAAGACTCGGATTGAGACCCGGGTAGCACGCGCGTAGCTTTGGATACCGTGACAGGATTGGTTGTGTGACTTATATATATATATATATATATGATATATGATATGTGGTGTGCACAGGTGTGCACAGGATTTGAGCAGTGGCTCGTGTACTTGGTTTCTTTATGGTTTGGGGCCGAGTCCCTTATGGATTTGGGCAGTGGCCTGTATGGTCGTTTTCATTATGGTTCTTTCAATCTTGGTTTTGGGCTTAGTTCCCACATATAGTTTCTTTGGTTAAACGGTTTTCGAATGCATGCATGCTTTTTAGTGGAGGGTACAAATGTCTAATGAAATGTTTTTATAAATTTTTGTTTTGTCCACTCACAGTTTTTATTGTTTTGACTGCCCTTCAGGTTGACATCGGATGTGGACTGTAGCAGAGACCGAGATATCACATGCCTCCTCCGGATCCTGGCGTACTCTGATAGCCCGGGAGGGCAAAGGTCGGAAATATCCCTTGTCTGACACTTCGTGTCAGACGGGAGCAGGGTCATCCCGCACTAATCCCGGAGGGGGGGGGGGGGGGGGTTTGGGATGGGTCCTGTCAATAACCGTCTAAGTGAGTATTTGATCAAAATGGGATATGTGGATAATGAATTATGCCCATGCGTGTTTATTGAGAAAACAAGTTTGAGGTTCACTATAGTGGCAGTTTATGTCGATGCCATGAATCTGATTGGTACTCCTAAAAAGATTAAGGAAACCGCTAAGCACCTGAAGTTAGAATTTGAAATGAAAGATTTTGGGAGAACACACTTTTTGTCTGGAACATGGAGCTTGAGTACCGTGCAGATGAGATTTTGGTCCATCAATCGAATTACATCTAGAAGATGTTGAGACACTTTAATGAGGATAAAGTGATACCTTCAAGCATGTCAATGATCATCCGTAGTCTAGATCCTAAGAAAGATCTGTTTCGTCACGCATATAATAACGAAGAGATATTGACACCAAAATGGCAATATCTAAGTGCAATATACGCATTATTATATTTGGCTCAATGCATTAGACCAGAAAATTCATCGCTGTGAACTTTCTTGCTAGATTAGCTCTACGCTAACACGTCGCCACTGGAATGACATAAAATACATCTTCTGATACTTTAAAGGTACAACGGATATAGGCTTATTCTATCTCTGTGCATTGAGGAATAAATCAAATCTCATTGATGCTCAGAATGATGCACCCCTTGTTGGGTATGCTGACGCAAGTTATCTATCATACCCATACAAGGCACATTCCTAATTCGGTTACATCTTTACCATTGGGAACACAAAAAATATCTTAGAGGTCTAAAAATAGATTATTGTTGCCACGTCTTCGAATCATGCATAGATTCTAACTATTCACGAAGCAGTTCGTGAATGTATGTGGCTAAGAGTCATTACAGGGCATATTTGAAGCACTTGTGGACTGTATTCCACCCATAATGAACTGAAGATTATCTATGAAGATAATGCTACCTCCGTCGAGCAGATGAAGACTGGTTTTATTAAAAGAGACAACACCAAACATATTGCGCCAAAGGTTTTCTTCAACCAACAAAAACAAGAACATCAGAAGATTGAGATCAAGTCAATTCGGACTCAAGACAACCATATAGACCTTTTCACCAAGTCATTACCAAAAGCCACATTTCAGCATCATGTGCGAGGTATTGGCTTACATAGACTTGCTAATCTACCTAATCTACAGTTTTCAGGGGGATTCGAGCTCAGGGGGAGTATCTTGAAGTATACCAAATATACACGAGTATACTGAGTATCCTGAAGTATACTCACATGATCATCGTGTACTATTTTATCCTATGACCATGGTCATTTTATCCCATTGGGTCTTGTTCTTTGGCTAAATTTTAACGAGACACATTTTTTGTATGAACACCCCATTAACAATGCATCCTGAAGATTCCATGATTCAACTCTATGCATTTACCCATCTTTTCCCTTCAATCACGGGTTTTTTCCCACTGGGTTTACCTAGCAAGGTTTTAGTGTAGCAACATTAATACAATCTATCTAAAAGACATACTATCCACCCATATTCCAGAAGAGCTAACTTCAACTACCTTAGGAATTTCCGATGCGATCACTATCCATGCACGTTGCACTTTTTTTTTTTACTATGGTTATTTTTGTCCCACATGACTTTTGTTACCTGACAAGGTTTTAACTAGACAACATATAAGCGCGCAGCCAAGCGGTACCATTACATGAAATATCAAAGGGGGAGTGTTGTAAATAAACATATATTTAGTGGTTATTTATGTAAAGGATTCGAGAGGTAATTTAGTTATTTATACATTTATTAATTCCTTATTTTATATAAGGAATATAGTTACTTGTTGCATTGTTAGACAGAAATCCAGACTACTGAACGTAAATTTATCTATGTCTCTCCCAAACCTCTCATTCTCTGCAAACCCCTTATTCTCAAATCCTTTGCAACATATACCAAATTTTTATACAATTCAATTTTTTTTTTGTTTTCTATCATTTGTTTAGTAATAAAGTTTTGTATTTTCTTAACAAAAAAAAAAAACTATCAAACAAAAAGAAAAACTAAAATTAAAGTTTTTGTATAAATTTTAGAAGAACAATGCTTTCATTTACCAATATAGTGGTACTTAATTGGTTCTCTAGGGACACGTTTTATTAAAGATTAATTAAATAAGCACCCTTATATATATTTTTTTTCACAAACATCTTCTCATATTTTAGGCTTTACAAAAATGCTATTTAGATTCTAAAAAAAATTATACTTAAACTCATTTATTAAGTCATTATAAATTAAAAACTGATATCAACCTAAAAATTCACCAAATTAACCTTTTATAATAATATTATTAGAATTAAAATAATAATAATATATCCAAATTTTAGTATTTAAATAACTTATATTATATTTAATTAAAGATTAATTATTAGTTTTGGCCTTATGGGTTATGTGTTGAAAACAAAAAATATGTCAAAAGATATTTATGTAAATAATTATTTTATTAACACCGAATGCAAGATTGTCACCTCATACTTATTATAATAATATTCTACACCTATAATTTATCATTTTAATCAGATAGGGATGACATAGCTAAGCATGATTCTATTTAACCTAAACTGCAGTGGAATTAATTCAAACTCAATTGTCTAATCAATATAATTATGCTAATTTGTGCTATTCAAAATATTTACTAAGGAAGATTATCCAATTCTCTATAAAAGAAAATAAGAAGATTACCTACTAACCACCACATATATGCTAATACACATGGATAAGACCTACATTAATCAAGTGTTACCATTTTTTTTGGTCAATATTAAGTTATCATTTTTTTAATGGAAATAATAAGTTACCATTTTGTTTTATGGTAAGGTATCTTAAGTCATTAATTGTAGAAAGCAAGTTAGGAAGGTGTTATTCAAAGAATTTAAGGAAAAAAAATTTATATGGTAAGACATCTCCAAAATTTAATGTTTTCCATAATTTTCTTTTTGGCAAGAAAAAAATTGTTATAAATAGGAAAATGATTTTTATACATTATTTTTTACTTGCTATATTTGATTTCTAATTTTATCTTTTATTTTTTTTAAAGAAAAAAATTAGAGTGCAATTTGTTTCTATTACCAAACTTTCTAAAATTATACCACAAATACTTCTTTAAAGATAACAATATTTTGATGAGTGCGTTCAAATATCAAACTGTTTCTAATTAAAAGCAATACTAAATAAGTGCTGCTAATAAAAAATGCTAGTGCTTAAAAATGTTTTATAAAAAACACATCCAAACGGATCCTAAATATTGGATTATGGAATCATCTCCCTAAACAACATTACATAAAGTAAGAACTTCATAAAATACATCTTCATGCTTCAATTGGATTTCTGGAACTCCCAAAGAAATATTTTAATTTTCTATATTTTAATTTTCAACAAAAAATAAAGAAAGAAAGAAAGAAAAATACAATTTATTCATTTTGAGTGGGACCCAACCCAAACTCCCACACTTTCTTTCCCTCTCTTTACATTTTTGGTGGATTCTATGTAACAAACGCGCGAGGCGCTGAGAGAACCCCACCCGCACCAGAAAGCAAAGAAAACTTGAAACAGTTGCTTGCACGATCTCTCAAGTCTGAAGCAAAAATCTCACGCACAAAAAAATTTGCAAAAAGGAGTGCCCTTTACCCTCTTCTCACCTCTCTTTTCCCTTTTTCCTTCTCCTCGAGCAGGCCTCATTCATTGATGCCCCATTATCTGTTTCCTTTTCCTTCGCTTTCTAGTTGAGCGCTTAGCAGCAGTCGATAAAAAGGTGTGCTTTCTCTTCTCTACGCGTTTCTGAATCTTTGAGACCCTATTTTAATCTATTTCTTGGCACATAATGCAATTTGGGTGTCTCAGTTTTTACACAATATCAGAACTGGATTTGATCAAGATTTTGATTTCGGTTATGGGTTTTGTTGTAACGACGGTTTCTACCAAGTACAATTTGGGTTTTTCATGGCGTTATGCTATTAAGGGTTCGTCTTAGTTTTCTTGCTGTGTAGAGGTCTTGAGGGTTGAGATTTTGTTTATGGGTCCTGTTCAATGGCTTGCTTGATTGTGAAGCTTTCGTTTTTTTTTTTTTTAACTGATTGCTGCTGGCGGTGCCGTGTCTTTCATTTCGTGGTGATGGGTTTGCAATTGCGATTTTGGGTAATTGATTCGTTATTCGTGCTATATACGCTTGATTTTCTGGGTTACTTGTAGCTCTCATTGATGGTTAATTGTTCCTACTTCAATTTATTTTTTTCTCTGAATGCAATCCAAAAGGCTTTGAGTTTCCACTTTCTCCCAACGTTAATTGTTTAACATCCTTTATCTGGGATTTCTTTAGCCAAACCTGTCTTTTTGGCATTGGAATTGGTTGTAGGGGGTTTTGATTGCACAATCATGATGTATTTATCACCAACAGCTTAGTACTCTCCGGATTGTTTGATGCTATGCGTAGTGATTTTATTTACCAATTTGTTCTGATAATCTGTTTCAGCATTTAAATCTTGCCATTATTATCAAGTATACTTCATTATGTAATAACAAATTGCTTACATTGTTGTCCTTTGTATTTAAGCATGGGATGTTAAATTATACATTTAACAAATTTCTGATGCCATGGTTTTAAACCTTCAAAAATTGCAGTAACTTGTCTTTTATTACTGTGGGGTAAATTATTTTTACAGCAACTCATAATAGGTGCCCACTCTAGAATTCATTTTGGAACCAAGCACGCATGAAATTTCCTAGTATTACTTGTATCCTTATAAACTAATATAATACCAGAATTTAATAACTGTAGTTCTAAATTTGACTCAATTACTTATTTTGGTGTCTATCTCCGTCAAGTTTAACGAATCTCACAAAACTGATTTTATGCATGACTTTTATTGATCTCACGTAGTGGTGAAACTGTCTAAATGTTTACCTTTCATACCTTTGACCAAGTTGAGAATTTGTTAAAAATCCTTCTGCTTGAAGCTATCTGTAACTGCTAGTGCTAATTGTATTAAAAATTTACAAAATCTTATTTTAAATACAAGCTAATGTGGCAGTTTATGTCATGTCATGCATATTACAACATTTGACTCCCCTTGTGTTTAGTGGCACTGTGTATTGCCAGTGATTTATGACACTTCCAGGTCATTTATACACGAAATTTTGTGACCCTATTGTTTTGATAGATTTCTTATCTTTATTTTTGTTCATTTGTTTTGTGAATTATATATCTTTGATCTGCCGCACTTTTTCTTTTTGCACTATCATAATTTTCATTTCCTTGCTTGTTTTTCAGGATTATCTCTTCTGAAGTTTGTTTGAAATATTGCTGATGGATGATTTGAGTGTCAAGTTACCAGTGACACATGAAATAGCAAAGCCAGATGAGGGTTATTCAAGAAGAAATTCTACAGGAAAGATTTTATCATTGAGCAGTGGAGAAAAAATTCCTCATTATCTTAGAGCCTCTACTGGTTCCTGCCATGATCATTGTAAATATGGGACGAAACATGAAGTGGAGGTGAAAGCAAGGAGTCCCATAAAGTTCTTACGAAGAAGTCTTCTCACAAAAACCCCTAGCAGCAAATATTCAGTAGAGAGTATGGTTTTTCCAGAAAAGAAGATTGCGTCAGTGGTCAAGGCCAAGCATTCACCTGATTTGAAAGCCCTTTTACCTGATATGTCTAACATTACCAAGGAGCAACTATTAAAAAAATCAATTGACAGCCAAAGTTCTGTCGGGAGTGAGGTTCTGGTCGAGAGGAAGAAGACATCATCATCGAAGCTCAAATTGTCATCCTCTTCAAAATCTCGTGTCTTTGATGCGCCCAAGCTCATGAAGGAGGAAGGTTCATCACCTGATAAGCTGGAAGTCTCTTCAAAGAAGGGTTCAATCAGACCTAAGGTGAAGAACATGCCTGCAAAACATGTCGTTTCTTTAAAGCCTAAATCTTTGGTAGCAAAGGAATTGTCCTCTCCTGATACTTCAAGAGGTTCTGGTGCCCGAAGAAATAGTGATTTGAAGCTAGGTCAGAGGATGGAGAATTTGGTGAAGCCAAAATCTTTAGTTTCGAAGCAAATGTCTTTTCCTGAATCTTTAGGAGGTTCAAATTCCGTAAGAGACAGCGACTTTAAGATAGGTCGGAAGACAGGGACCTCTCTGAAGCCAAAACCTTTAGCTTCGAAGCAAATGCCTTCCCCTGAATCTTTTGAAGGCTTAAAATCCCAAAGAAATAGTGATTTCAAGTTAGGCAAGAGGGTAGGAACATCCAAAGTGGCTTTCAAGAAAGTATTGACTTCGCCAAGAGCATTACTGTCCCCCAAACCTTCTCTCAGGAGAGTTGCAACCTTAAAATCCCAGAAGAACATGACTGTGCACGTTGTTTCTCCTCTTAAGAATCGGAGCAAGATCCAAAAAGCTAAACCCAAGCAAGTCAGCAAGAATGAGGTACAGGAGAAGACCTTGTATGTCATTAAGATTGAAAGTGAGAAAAACCTATTGGAATCTGATCAAAACAAAAACTGTGAAGTTGAATCATCACCACCATCATCATCATCACCATCATCATCAAACAAAAATTGTGAAGTTGAACCATCACCCTCACCATCATCATCTATGTCTTTGTCTCTTCCAATCTCTGTATCCCCGTCATCCCTTGAAGAAGAAGATCAAGAGTCTGCATATACGATGAGTGAAACAGATGAAGACTATTTCTCGGAAGACAATGAAGTCGACTATATAGAAAATGCAGAGGCCCTGGACGAGGTTGGCAAAGGGCAATCCCGAAGATCTGAAATGGTTTGTTCTGAAGACACAGATGGAAAGCCTTTAAAGTTTAGGAGGGGAAAGGTGGTCGACCTGCAATTTGAGAATAATAGTCCAAGAAGGCTCAAATTTAGGAGAGGAAGAGTGCTGGGAGAGAATCAAAATGTCAAAGCTAATGCCCAAAGGCGAAGCTTTAAGAAGAGAGTTGTTGATGGTGATACAATTGATACCAAACCTGATGCAGAAAAGGTTGTTTTGAGGCGTCAAGATGTTCAGGGAAAGAAGGATGAGAAAGGTTTGTTTAATAATGTGATAGAAGAGACCGCAAGTAAACTGGCTGAAACTCGGAAGAGCAAGGTTAAGGCCTTAGTTGGTGCTTTTGAAACAGTGATCTCACTCCAAGAGCGCAAACCTTCTGCAAACTCTGTTGCGTGAGTTGGGAAAAGATGGCAGAAATAGGCATAAGCTTGTAATGTGAGAATTCGAAGCTTGCAGCTCTGGGAAAATGCAAAGCTGGATTGCTTCCGTTGGGGGTTACAGTTTGGATGCAGATTTGAATGGGAGTCTTCTTGCAAGCTTAGATCTTGACATGCCTCTTTTGTATTTCGTGGAGAGTATGCATTTTGTTCCTTCTTCCTTTTGAGTTTCATAACAGATATGGTTGACTTGTTTTCCTGTGAATAAAAAAATTATACTCATGACTTCTTACATTGAGTGAGAAAAGAATTACTGAAGTGCTTGCTCATTAGTTGTAATATGTTTTTTCTTTTGAGTTTAATAAAGTCGCTGTTGACAATTTTGGTCTGTTTCGTTTATTGGATTTATGCCTTTTCTGTTAAATGATGGTGTTCAATTATTCAGCATTGATCTAACTCCAGATTATGTCTGTGTAACATTTTTATATATGAAATTCATCTGTGAACTGTGGTTGGAATTTCCTTTTGGCGTCCTGACTCCTCAGGTTGCATGATGCAGCTAGTCTTCCTCGTGGTACATTCAGTCTCGACTGTTGTACAAGGTCAGAGCTCTGCGTGTAGTTTGAGCATTGCCACCCAGTACGATTGTAATTTCTATTGGTTTCTAGCGAACTAGTACTTGGCTCAGGTACTTATTCGGGCAGTCCCTTTTGTTCCTGTAATTGACCATTTGGGTAGATGAAATGAAGCTACTCCATAAAGTAAATTTTCAAGAAAAAAAAAACTTCTATTTTAGAAAGAAAAGGAATTAGTCATCTAATATGTTTGTATCTAAACTGGTCAGCCTGACCAAAAACCGAACAGGTCTGCCTTAACAATCCATAAGTCCCTCGGTTAACCTACACACACAAGCCATGCTTAACCGACCAAGGCTAACCGACTACATTTGGTCGGTCAGGGCCCTCCAACCATCCATCCTGATCTTAGCAACAAGGTTGGGACAACATCAGCCGATCATACCTAATCGGCCAACCAACTGACCGGCCTGGCCCCCCTTTCAGCAACTCTAAACAATCAGCAAGAGGCCAACCTCCATACAGATCGACCACATCTGGTCGACCAGGCCCACTGACATGTTATAAATATTGGTAATGACCACACCAAAACACGTGTCAGCTCCTAAAGGACATGTCCCGCATCGACAAACACCAACAACCATATTCAATGTTACTATAAATACAAGGTACTCTCCTCCACAATGTAATGACAATCTTGCCATCACGCTATCTAAATTACTACAGTGCCCTTTCTATTTAATCTTACTCAAACATCAGAGACTATTAGACTGGTATCACGCCGGTGTCCCTTTGCTCTTAGTCCCTCTATACAGAGGTATTTCTACCCCGAGAGAAGCAACCAAAGGTGTTCAACGAGGTGAGTCTAAGTTGGTCAATTTCTTATATCAATAGTTTGGCGCCGTCTGTGAGAATTTTGAAACAACACCCCCACGCTCTCACTCACCACTTATGCCATCCCGAATTGCTCATAACACCATATCGAATGAACGAGGCAAATGAGAGCTCACTCATCCCCCCTTTCCGCAAGAGAACTGAAGGGACAACGTCCCTGATGCCTATCGACAGGCATTGGAAGATCTCATGCGCGAGGTGGCCGAGCACAAGGTTCACTGACAGGACCAGTACCAATTTTCCGCAAAAGTCAGACTGGTCCTGTTTCCGCCTAACACTTCTTGCTAGACAAGGGATAACATTAATTCCACTCATGTCCATATCTTACTAAATTAACCAAATTATATCCATTTCTACGAGGTTCCACCCACGACCAATCCCACTAACCCGATAGGTAATGGAGTGTACTAGTTCGCCTATACTCGATCTTACTCCCAACATTTATCTTGATTTGTGATGCCACTTAAATGGTAAAAATATTAACTAATCTCAATCTTAAAATACAAATCCGTCCACATGTTCTTATTGTTAATCTCAAAATTTTATTATACCATACATAACCATGTAATAGCCAAATTTTCCATAACAAGAATCGCACACACCAAACCTTATCTCAACAACTCTTCCTTATCCTTACAAATGCTCTTAATCGTTGTAAATCGCTATTAATGTTTCTTAGCATAAACTATTTGTCATTTTTACTATTAAGTTTGTTATTATTCAATACACTTACCGTCACAACCTTAACATTAACATATACATCCTTAACGTCAATATATATATATATATATGTATAACAATAAAAGTACAGATACTAACCCTTTGAAAGACCAGTTAAATCACCATGTTACCATAATACTATGCAACAACTTGAATCAATTAGTAACCACACAATCCCACGCACTTAGTTTATCATCACTCCATTCCATTTAGGTATCATTGTCCTCTAATTTATCCATAACCTTAACCTTTCTAATTTTTCCAATTTTAATTTCATGATTAATGTAAACATATTATGTTAATCACCAAAATCATACTCAAATCATGTCTAATTAACTTGAATTCTATACGGTTAGACTCAGCATTGAACAAGGAGCAATTTTGGTGTTGATCGGACGACCAAAAGTGGCCGCACGCGCCGCCACGCACCACCGATGACCTCTGTACATGACCCTCGCGTGCATGCGCAGAAGTCATCCTCTATCTTCAGCGGGTCGGCCCGCGGGTCTACGTGTTAGACCCGACTTGGGCGACCCGACCAGATTCTAAATCCTCTATCTCTAGTTCGTTTTCTTCCTTTTAACATCCATCTACATCTACTCAATCCCAGAGAATGTTCTATGACATTAAAACTCAAAAAACTTACCTTCATCTTCGATAGTAGTGTTCGAATTTTCGGCCAATGTTGAACTTTCGTTCCAGGTCCTTCATGCGTTCAAAAATCCCAAGTTCCAAGCTCTCCACGATAACCAAGCTTCGATCAAGCTATTACGAATCTTTTTTTTCGAAGCTTAACTGCCTCCAAAAAATATGGGGCTCATAGGTAGGGTTGCAGGTCCTCTCAGATGTATACAGGGTGTGCTCCTTCCTCTCCTCTAGTCTCTTCTCTCCCTTTCTCTTCACTCTCCTACTCTGGTTCTCTTTCCTTTCTTCCTTTTACCTTCCACCTTCCTTCTTCTTATGTTTTTCCATTTCTTCCTTCATTTTCTTCTTCCTTCATTTTCTTCTCTTTTTTTTTTTCGGTTACTTCATGTCAAAGCCCACAACTAAGTATACGCAATATATATATATATATATATATATAAAACAAGGAAAGTCGATTAAGGGAGGAATAAAGGAGAGAAATGAGAAGATTCTAGACTAACCTAGAATCCTTCATGTAAAATTACCAAAGTACCTTTTTTCGAAATGACTAAAATGCCCTTGATCATTTTTTACTTGCATCAAACTCATGCGACCTCCAATTTCAGCATACTGACTGTCTATAAACTACGGATTTCGAGACCTACGTAACGGTCTTTACAGAACAACCTGAAAATCCCCCTGGAAAAATGGTCATTTCCCTTTTAACTTTCCAATTTTACCCTTATCGAGGGGTCCGTTCTGTTACACTCATAATGCCAAGATCGATGCCAACAATCAAGTTCTGGCCGAGCAGTTCACAAGTACCCTCGCCATTGCGAAGATGTCTCTGCGCAAAGGTAACCAAGACAAAGGGCTGGCCAACCGGATCCTGGCTGACCACCATGAGGCCGGCGGACATCAGGCTTTGCAGCTAGTAATCGAGAGAATATATCCTAATCTTCCAAGGAATCAACAGCCCAAGACGAATCCAACTTCTTCTAGATGACTCCT
The DNA here is from genome assembly GCA_032719365.1 of Prinsepia uniflora. Taxonomy (NCBI): domain Eukaryota; kingdom Viridiplantae; phylum Streptophyta; class Magnoliopsida; order Rosales; family Rosaceae; genus Prinsepia; species Prinsepia uniflora. The sequence continues at coordinate 7,709,157 of CM064867.1, read as the reverse complement.
TATCCAACCCTCTAATAACACTGGTCATATTGGAACCAAAATCTAGCTGGACGCCTTCTAGCTACTAGAAGATCGCCAAGTCGAGGTGGTGCCTACTCGACTGGCCTATGAAGTATCTTATCAAAGGACAACGGAGCAATGCCATCCTTCCAGCTCACATGGCCACCAGGCCTTTGCTGGAACCTCTGGCCAAGCACCCAACAAGGGTCGCCAGAAGACCCAAAGGCATGAAACCTGTCAGCGGGAGAACAATGAGGTGCTGGATGAGACAAACTCAATCGCAAGGAGCTACTCCTATGGTTGGAGGAAAGAAGTCTGCAAGGACTGTTAATTTATCCTAGCTTATACACTACTATTGTAGTAATGGTAATGCACAAGTAAGGGTGTCGAACCACAGAGACTGATTAGGCTTCACAATTACCTCTAAATAACCCTATACTGACTCAATTAACTAGTGGAATTAAAAGAACTGAAAATAAAACAGAATTGTGTTTTGATTTGTGATATGTAAGGACGTTAAACTGAAATTAAAACTTTAAGTAAATGAAGATAGATAGAAAAGACTGAGAAAAGTATGGAGATGGAAGCTAGGGTCTTGACTTCACCTATGTAACCTTGATTCTATGAATACAGTGACTAAAGTACCTGATCTTCCAAACCTGCTCTAAGGATCGTTTTCACTTAAGTAAGATAGGCCATAGCATGTGGAACACTATCTAGTCCTTCTAATTACAACCTAAGTATGGCATGTACTTTAGATTACTCCTAGAAAGCCTTTAAGTATGAGAGAAGAAATAAATATGACCAAACAGATTTAGTGGCATGGCATGTACTCAATAACCCTATTCTTTCATTCATAAATCAATTAAACTTAGGCATGGCATGTGCTCTAAATCTAACTAGGCATATGGAACCCTAATGGTGATCAAGAACTAGAATCACATATGAATCAATAATTAAAATGAATGAAACAAAGAAGAGTTTGCAGAAATCAGAATACTTCAATCATAACATAGACTGAGTTTACATGGTTACATCAAGAACCCTAGATGAGAAATTAGCTACACATGTATCTAATCAACATAAAAGCATTAATTAAAGACATGGATGCAGCAAACTCTAAGTAGAAGGCAGTCTTCTTCTCCAGTACTGAAAAGGGCTTCTTCTTCACACACAAAGATGATGGATGACGAATTTGATGAAGGAATTTTGGAGCTTTTATGATGAGAGATTGAGGTACATGGGAAAGAGATGCAAAAGGATGGAAGAGGGGAGATGGTTATGGAATTCTTGAGGTTTTCTCACTGGAAGAGAAGGGGAATGAAAAAGAAGAGCAGATCTGATTTCTTTGTTGTGTGGAGGCTCCCTTATTTTGAGAGTGAAGAGGGCTTAAATAGGCAAGAAAGCATGAGGGCAAATAAGGAAAGACATGTAATCTGCTACTAGGCATGTGAATAGTAACAGGCGTGCATAGTGATTTCTGAATAGTGTCTGGCCTGCATAGTGATTCCTGAATAGTGTCTGGACTGCATAGTGATTCATGAATAGTGACAGCTTTTTGTTTTTCACATTATTTTTCCTTGCTCCATAAGTAAGCTCTTTCAACTCCGAATTTCTTCCTTTTACACCGAAAACATTCTAATTCGACATAATGTCCAATCCTGCACAACTCTCACAAAAATTATCATTTTCTCCTATGTGATGAAAGATATTAGTAGTACATCAAAGATAATAATGCATGGAAAATGCATAAAATATGACCTAACAAAGACCCCCAAACCTATCGTTTGCTAGTCCTCAAGCAAAACAAATTACATAAGCACAATTAAATTAATGACTCGATCTTCCTATGATAGACCATTTAAACCCCTAGGTGTGCCTAGTAGGAGGAGTTTTATCTCCTGAGGGTTTAACCGATGTGACACCCACAAACACCATCAAGACTATTGAAAAAACAAGGGTTAAAACATTATGGAAACAAAGTAAGGTGAACCAATGAAACCGTAGTCATACCTTCACCTTCTTGAATTCACCATGCCAGCAACTAATTAGTGTGCAAGTGAACACTTCTACTCTAAGTTTCAAGGCTTCATAGGTATCATTTTCAAACCTGAAGATAGAATTCGTCTCAACTCTAAGTCTCACAGATTCACTCAATCACTCGAACCTAAGGTTTAATCTCTCCATCAAACATATGTGAGTGAAGTTATGTAATATGAAAGCAAGTATTCTCACATATGAAGTATAAGGAAAAATGGCACAATTTCAGGATAGATCTCATGAGAGAATCGAAAACTAAGAATTAGATAGAGCACATACCTCCCAGCATTCATGTCATTGCCCAAATGATCAACATAGGTCTTAATCTATATAGGTTGTAATGACGCTTGGTTGAGGGAAAAATGAAAAAAGGATAGGAACAACAAGTAACTTAGAATCATACCACGGGCTCTTGAAAAATTCCTTTGCACGGCTTGATGTTATTCCCAGCATCTGCTCACTTTAAGTTGAATGGAAAGAACTTTTCTCAGATCATACTTGAACTTTTTCTTTTGCTTTTTTTTTTCTCATCTTTTTTTTTCCTTGAAGTTTTACTTCATTTAAGTTCTCTTTTCTTTTGATATGAACTTCTTTTGACCTGAGCTACTTTTGTTTTTTCATAAACTTTTGATTTAACAGTGGCCATACTTTTCCTTGCATCGAATTTCCACTTTCAGCAACCTTGGCAGATTCCAAGCTATAGGGTATGGTCACAATTAAGCTAGGTACCTCAAAGAGAGATACAAAAAGGAAGGAGTGATGTAGGTTATGAAAGAAATGGCTACATGTGTTTGGCTACAAAATGGCTAATGGAGCACACAAAGGTCGGGTTTAGAGAAGGCTTTTAGAAGGTTATGCACACAAAGCCTAGCATCACTTCAAAAGGGCTACTCCACAAATGAAGGGCATGTGATATCTGAAATTATGATAAATTCTTAGTAATCAACCAAAAATGATAATGAGATCAGATTAGATGAATTAGAAAGAAAGAATTGGAGCAGAAACAAATTAAACCCTCTCAAGAAAGCAAGTAGGCTCAAAACATCACAAGGGTAGTCTCCACTATTCTTCTTCATTTGTTTGATCAAGTACCTTATTCACCATGATTCTAAGAGCAAAAGAGGTCAGAAAGAACACCTAATCAGAAGACTAATCAAGGATTCCTTCTAACTGACGATTGTATGCCATAGTTTGCATAAAGATTCCATTACAATGTTTCAACAATGCTCTAACAGACTGACTCTTTAGCACCCAAAAATTTGCAATTCCTTACCCCCAAACCTAAACTAAACATTGTCCTCAATGTATAAAATAGAAAAAATGCATGCAATGCAAAGGGAGTATCAAAGCAGAGAAAGAAAAGAAGTAATTAAGTTCAAGGCTTAAAAGATAGAACCTGGTTGGGTTGCCTCCCAACAAGCGCTGTATTTAATGTCTAGGAAAGACGTGGTTGCCAATGGGCTTAATGGAATGGAAGAGTATCCACCATATGTGCAATGGGAACACCCATATCAGACATCAAGTACGGCTTTAATATGTGGCCATTAACTTTGAAACTGTTACCATTGTTGAGATTCTTTATTTCAACTGCTCCATGAGGATACACTTTGATCACTTTGAAAGGTCCGACCCATCTAGACTTAAATTTACCTGGAAAGAGACGTAAACGAGAGTCATATAATAAAACATTTTGATCAGGGAAGAATACCTTTCTCGTAAGAGATTTATCATGGTAAAGCTTGGTCCTTTCTTTGTAAATCTTTGCACTTTCATAAGCCTCATTCCTTAGCTCCTCAAGCTCATTGAGTTGTAGCTTTCTTGACATTCCAGCTTTTGTAAAGTCCATGTTAAGCTTCTTGATTGCCCACAAAGCATGGTGCTCCAACTCCATTGGCAAATGGCAAGCTTTCCCAAAAACAATTCGGTAAGGGCTCATCCCAATAGGAGTCTTATAAGCTGTTCTATAGGCCCAAAGTGCATCATGTAACTTTGTGGACCAGTCTTTCCTTGTCGAATTCACAGTCTTCATTAGAATATTCTTGATCTCCCCATTGCTTATCTCCACTTGGCCAGAAGTTTGGGGATGATATGGTGTGCTCACTCTATGTGTGATTCCATACTTCTTCATCAAGGCTTCAAATGGTTTGTTGCAGAAGTGAGTTCCACCATCACTGATGATAGCTCTTGGCATTCCGAACCTTGAAAAAATGATGTCCTTGAGGAAGTTAATCACCACTCTATGATCATTGGTCTTTGAAGCAATTGCTTCCACCCATTTAGACACGTAGTCTACTGCCACCAGGATGTAATTGTAGCCAAAAGAGGGTGGGAATGGTCCCATGAAATCGATGCCCCAAACGTCAAAGATCTCCACAACCAAAATGTTATGCAAAGGCATCTGATTTCTGCTGCTGATGTTGCCCACTCTTTGGCACCTATCACACTTAGCACAAAATTTAAAAGCATCTTTAAACAAAGTAGGCCAAAAGAAACCAGATTGAAGAACCTTGGATGCTGTCTTCTTGGCACCAAAATGACCCCCACATGCGAACTCATGACTGAAATTGAGTATGCTTTCTTGCTCAACCTCAGGAACACATCTATCTGATCAGGTCCATATTTGAAAAGGTAGGGCTCATCCCACATGTAGTGCTTCACTTCCGAAAAGAACCTTTTCTTCTCCTGAAAGGTTAGATCATCTCTAATAATACCACAAGCAAGAAAATTAACAAAATCAGCATACCATGGTTCATCATCTTGGATGGCAAGAAGTTGTTCATCAGGGAATGATTCATTCAAGGGCAACTGTGCATTTCTGTCAATTGCTTCACTTTTCAAACGTGATAAGTGGTCAGCAACTACATTCTCTTTGCCGCTCTTGTCTCTTATTTCCAAATCAAATTCTTGTAATAAGAGGATCCATCTAATGAGTCTTGGCTTGGCATCCTTTTTGGTCATTAGGTATCGTAGAGCTGAATGGTCTGAGTAGACAATGACTTTTGATCCTACAAGATAAGATCTGAACTTCTCCAGAGCAAAGACAACAGCAAGTAACTCTTTTTCTGTTGTGGAATAGTTTAGCTGAGCATCATTCAATGTCCTGCTTGCATAATAAATAACATGAGAGAGTTTTCCAATTCTTTGGCCTAGTACTACACCAATAGCAAAATCAGATGCATCACACATCAATTCAAAGGGTAAAGACCAATCTGGAGCCATGATAATTGGAGCAGAAGTTAGTTTCTTCTTAAGCATTTCAAAGGCCTGCAAACATTCGTCATTAAAGTCAAAAGAAGTGTCCTTAGCTAACAAGTTACATAACGGACGAGTTATTTTTGAAAAATCCTTAATAAAACGTCTATAAAAACCTGCATGACCTAGGAAGCTTTGAATTCCCTTAACAGATGCTGGGGGAGGTAGTTTAGAGATCAAGTCAATTTTTGCTTTATCTACCTCTATTCCCTTGCTTGAAATTACATGACCTAGCACTATACCCTTCTTAACCATAAAATTGCATTTCTCCCAATTCAAAATCAGATTGGTGTCTTGGCAACGTTTTAGAACTAATGCAAGATGATCAAGACATATATCAAATGAGGAACCAAACACAGAAAAATCATCCATAAAAACCTCGATGAACCTCTCAACCATGTCAGAGAAAATGGTCATCATGCATCTTTGAAATGTAGCTGGTGCGTTACACAAACCGAATGGCATCCTCCGATAAGCAAACGTGCCAAATGGGCAGGTAAAGGTCGTCTTCGCTTGGTCCTCAGGTGCAATTGGGATTTGGTTATAACCTGAATAACCATCAAGAAAACAGTAGTGTGAGTAACCAGCTAATCTTTCAAGCATTTGATCAATAAAAGGAAGGGGAAAATGATCTTTTCTAGTCATAGCATTTAACTTCCTGTAATCAATGCACACCCTCCATCCTGTCATGACTCTTGTTGGGACAAGTTCATCCTGATCATTTTTTACGATAGTCATGCCACTCTTCTTTGGTACAACTTGAGTAGGACTAACCCACTTGCTGTCAGAAATAGGATAGATGATCCCAGTGTCAAGTAGCTTAAGTACTTCAGCTCTAACCACTTCTTTCATGTTGGGATTGAGTCTTCGTTGAGGTTCACAGCTGGGTTGGCTATCCTCCTCCAAAAGTATCCTATGCATGCACATAGAGGGACTGATTCCTTTGATATCTGCTATAGACCATCCAATGGTGGATTTGAACTCTCTCAAAACTCTTACTAGCTTTTTTTCCTGCAAAGAGGTCAGATCAGAAGCTATGATAACTGGAAGTGAATTTTGGTCACCCGGAAAGATATACTTAAGATGAGAGGGAAGTAATTTAAGCTCAAGCTTTGGTGGTTTGATGATTGAGGGTATGAGATGATCAATGGATGGCTCGAGTGGCTCAAGGGGGACTAAATAGGTGTGAGGATATGACTTCAAAGCCTCCAAAGCAGAAACTTCCTCTTCCAACTCCCATTCATCTTCGAAGTCATCCAGAAAATTGGTCAAGACAATCTCTAGTGGGTCTTTAGGGGGGCCTTGAGAAAATTTGGTGAACACAAAAGAATCCAATATATCAACAGAGAAACAATCTAAAGAAGAATACGGATGAGTTAAAGATTCAAACACTCTAAATTGGACAGTTTCTCCAAGAACTGTCATTGTGAGCACTCCATCATGCACATTTATGATTGTCCTTGCTGTGGCCATGAATGGCCTCCCAAGAAGAATAGGTAACTCACGATCTTTGATTGGTGATTCTTCCATGTCAAGCACTACAAAATCAGCAGGTATGATCAATTTATCAACTTGAACTAGAATGTCTTCAACTATACCTCTTGGATACTTTACTGAACGATCAGCAAGTTGTAAAGAAACTGTGGTCGGTTTCAACTCTCCCAAACCTAGATGCAAGTAAACCGTGTATGGCATAAGATTGATACTTGCACCCAAGTCTAGCATACCCTTCTCAATCTTCTTGTCCCCAATGGTAATAGGTATGGAGAAGCTGCCAGGATCTTTAAGTTTGGGTGGAAGCTTTCTTTGAAGCACGACAGAGACATTCTCGGAGACTAAAACCTTCTCATGTGGTTCATATTTCCTCTTGTACTTGTTCAATTCTTTAAAGAACTTGCCATAGGCTGGAACATCATCAATTAAATCAAGTAAAGGCAGATTAATATTAACTTTACTGAGAATGTCATAAAGTTCCTTGAAGGCCTTATCTTTGTTGCATTTAGCAAGTCTTCTTGGAAAAGGAATGTGTGGCACGTAGGGCTCGGGAGCCTTGTGTAAAACAGGTTTATCTTTGTTAGTCCCAAGAGGTACATTAGTAGCTTTCTTGGGTGCTTGTTCCGCCTCTCCTTCCTCCCCACCTGCATTCACAATTTCAGAAGTATTAGGAAGATCGTAGTTAATACCATTATCAATAACCTTACCACTTCTAAGTGTTGTTATGGCTTTTGCTTGCTCCTGATTCTTTTGAAGCAACTGAGTTTGACTTGGAAGCTTCCCAAGTTCTCTCTGGTTAAGAGCAGTAGCAAGCTGTCCAACTTGGGTCTCAAGCTTTTGAATGGTGGCAGCTTGGTTTTGGAACAAAGTGGAAGTGGTTTGCATGAACTTCTGTAATGTCTCCTCCACAGAATTGCTTGGGAGAACTTGGTAGTTGTTAGGCTGCTGCTGAGCATGACTTTGATTCTGATTTCCACCCCAAGAAAAGTTAGGGTGGTTCCTCCATCCGGGGTTGTAAGTGTTTGAGTATGGATCATTCCTTTGCCTTGAATGATAGCAATTCATCATATTGGCTTGCTCTTGATCGTAATCAGCATATGTAGCACTTTGAGAGGCATGAGATGAGCCTAACTTTGAAAGCACAGCGTCAAGTTTCCTTTCCAAGTTGTCAACCTTGAAAGAAACGTCATTAGTTGAATGAACTTCATATGCACCACCACTCTTCCCTCTTGATTGATGCATATTAGAACCCAGCATCTCAAAGAGTTCTTGAGACTCCTCTGGACTCTTTTTCTTTAGAGCACCACCAGCTGCATTATCACACATTGATTGACATGTAGGGGTTAATCCGTCAAAGAAAATTTGCATTTGAAGGTAAAGAGGTAACCCATGGTGTGGACACTGCAGCAATAGTCCTCTAAATCTTTCCCAGCATTCACTAAATGTTTCAGTATCATCTTGTCTGAAATTGAAAATTTGAGCTCTTAGGGTTGCTGTCTTTTGGGGGGAAAAGAACTTGTCCATAAACTTCTTTACAACCTCATCCCATGTCTCCAAGGACTTAGGCTTCAAAGTCATGAGCCAAGCCTTGGCCCGTTCCTTCAATGTGTAGGGAAAAATCCTACACCTCAAATCATTCTCCGAAAGTCCCTGCAAGGGCAATGAATTAACAACTATGTAAAACTCTTTAATATGAGCCAATGGATCCTCATTAGGCAAACCAAAGAATGAAGGAAACATAGAAAAATATGAAGATTTAAGTTCATAGTTCCTTGCTGCCTGTGACAGTACTACGCATGAAGGCGAATCAGGGATTATTGGTTGAGCATAGAACTCCAAAGCATGGGTTGCAGCCTCAGCCATCTTTTCTTCAATTTCTTCTTCAAACTCTTCTGACTCTCCTGAATGAATTGAGACAGAAGTCTTATCCTTGATGATTTCTTGAAATGCTCTTTTAGCTACAATTTTTGTAGTAAGATTTCCTCTTGTTTCCCTGGATTTCCTTATCGCTGCTGCAACGGAGTCTAGCAAAGGCGTACTGGACATTCAAAACTTGACACACAAAGATATGAATAACTCAAGCTGTAAACAAACTAAAACAGAAAACAGATTATAGGGCTAAGTTGGTAACCAATTGCAAAGGACTTAAATCAGTCCCCGGCAACGGCGCCAAAATTGTTGATTTATCCTAGCTTATACACTACTATTGTAGTAATGGTAATGCACAAGTAAGGGTGTCGAACCACAGAGACTGATTAGGCTTCACAATTACCTCTAAATAACCCTATACTGACTCAATTAACTAGTGGAATTAAAAGAACTGAAAATAAAACAGAATTGTGTTTTGATTTGTGATATGTAAGGACGTTAAACTGAAATTAAAACTTTAAGTAAATGAAGATAGATAGAAAAGACTGAGAAAAGTATGGAGATGGAAGCTAGGGTCTTGACTTCACCTATGTAACCTTGATTCTATGAATACAGTGACTAAAGTACCTGATCTTCCAAACCTGCTCTAAGGATCGTTTTCACTTAAGTAAGATAGGCCATAGCATGTGGAACACTATCTAGTCCTTCTAATTGCAACCTAAGTATGGCATGTACTTTAGATTACTCCTAGAAAGCCTTTAAGTATGAGAAAAGAAATAAATATGACCAAACAGATTTAGTGGCATGGCATGTACTCACTAACCCTATTCTTTCATTCATAAATCAATTAAACTTAGGCATGTCATGTGCTCTAAATCTAACTAGGCATATGGAACCCTAATGGTGATCAAGAACTAGAATCACATATGAATCAATAATTAAAATGAATGAAACAAAGAAGAGTTTGCAGAAATCAGAATACTTCAATCATAACATAGACTGAGTTTACATGGTTACTTCAAGAACCCTAGATGAGAAATTAGCTACACATGTATCTAATCAACATAAAAGCATTAATTAAAGACATGGATGCAGCAAACTCTAAGTAGAAGGCAGTCTTCTTCTCCAGTACTGAAAAGGGCTTCTTCTTCACACACAAAGATGATGGATGACGAATTTGATGAAGGAATTTTGGAGCTTTTATGATGAGAGATTGAGGTACATGGGAAAGAGATGCAAAAGGATGGAAGAGGGGAGATGGTTATGGAATTCTTGAGGTTTTCTCACTGGAAGAGAAGGGGAATGAAAAAGAAGAGCAGATCTGATTTCTTTGTTGTGTGGAGGCTCCCTTATTTTGAGAGTGAAGAGGGCTTAAATAGGCAAGAAAGCATGAGGGCAAATAAGGAAAGACATGTAATCTGCTACTAGGCATGTGAATAGTAACAGGCGTGCATAGTGATTTCTGAATAGTGTCTGGCCTGCATAGTGATTCCTGAATAGTGTCTGGACTGCATAGTGATTCATGAATAGTGACAGCTTTTTGTTTTTCACATTATTTTTCCTTGCTCCATAAGTAAGCTCTTTCAACTCCGAATTTCTTCCTTTTACACCGAAAACATTCTAATTCGACATAATGTCCAATCCTGCACAACTCTCACAAAAATTATCATTTTCTCCTATGTGATGAAAGATATTAGTAGTACATCAAAGATAATAATGCATGGAAAATGCATAAAATATGACCTAACAAAGACCCCCAAACCTATCGTTTGCTAGTCCTCAAGCAAAACAAATTACATAAGCACAATTAAATTAATGACTCGATCTTCCTATGATAGACCATTTAAACCCCTAGGTGTGCCTAGTAGGAGGAGTTTTATCTCCTGAGGGTTTAACCGATGTGACACCCACAAACACCATCAAGACTATTGAAAAAACAAGGGTTAAAACATTATGGAAACAAAGTAAGGTGAACCAATGAAACCGTAGTCATACCTTCACCTTCTTGAATTCACCATGCCAGCAACTAATTAGTGTGCAAGTGAACACTTCTACTCTAAGTTTCAAGGCTTCATAGGTATCATTTTCAAACCTGAAGATAGAATTCGTCTCAACTCTAAGTCTCACAGATTCACTCAATCACTCGAACCTAAGGTTTAATCTCTCCATCAAACATATGTGAGTGAAGTTATGTAATATGAAAGCAAGTATTCTCACATATGAAGTATAAGGAAAAATGGCACAATTTCAGGATAGATCTCATGAGAGAATCGAAAACTAAGAATTAGATAGAGCACATACCTCCCAGCATTCATGTCATTGCCCAAATGATCAACATAGGTCTTAATCTATATAGGTTGTAATGACGCTTGGTTGAGGGAAAAATGAAAAAAGGATAGGAACAACAAGTAACTTAGAATCATACCACGGGCTCTTGAAAAATTCCTTTGCACGGCTTGATGTTATTCCCAGCATCTGCTCACTTTAAGTTGAATGGAAAGAACTTTTCTCAGATCATACTTGAACTTTTTCTTTTGCTTTTTTTTTTCTCATCTTTTTTTTTCCTTGAAGTTTTACTTCATTTAAGTTCTCTTTTCTTTTGATATGAACTTCTTTTGACCTGAGCTACTTTTGTTTTTTCATAAACTTTTGATTTAACAGTGGCCATACTTTTCCTTGCATCGAATTTCCACTTTCAGCAACCTTGGCAGATTCCAAGCTATAGGGTATGGTCACAATTAAGCTAGGTACCTCAAAGAGAGATACAAAAAGGAAGGAGTGATGTAGGTTATGAAAGAAATGGCTACATGTGTTTGGCTACAAAATGGCTAATGGAGCACACAAAGGTCGGGTTTAGAGAAGGCTTTTAGAAGGTTATGCACACAAAGCCTAGCATCACTTCAAAAGGGCTACTCCACAAATGAAGGGCATGTGATATCTGAAATTATGATAAATTCTTAGTAATCAACCAAAAATGATAATGAGATCAGATTAGATGAATTAGAAAGAAAGAATTGGAGCAGAAACAAATTAAACCCTCTCAAGAAAGCAAGTAGGCTCAAAACATCACAAGGGTAGTCTCCACTATTCTTCTTCATTTGTTTGATCAAGTACCTTATTCACCATGATTCTAAGAGCAAAAGAGGTCAGAAAGAACACCTAATCAGAAGACTAATCAAGGATTCCTTCTAACTGACGATTGTATGCCATAGTTTGCATAAAGATTCCATTACAATGTTTCAACAATGCTCTAACAGACTGACTCTTTAGCACCCAAAAATTTGCAATTCCTTACCCCCAAACCTAAACTAAACATTGTCCTCAATGTATAAAATAGAAAAAATGCATGCAATGCAAAGGGAGTATCAAAGCAGAGAAAGAAAAGAAGTAATTAAGTTCAAGGCTTAAAAGATAGAACCTGGTTGGGTTGCCTCCCAACAAGCGCTGTATTTAATGTCTAGGAAAGACGTGGTTGCCAATGGGCTTAATGGAATGGAAGAGTATCCACCATATGTGCAATGGGAACACCCATATCAGACATCAAGTACGGCTTTAATATGTGGCCATTAACTTTGAAACTGTTACCATTGTTGAGATTCTTTATTTCAACTGCTCCATGAGGATACACTTTGATCACTTTGAAAGGTCCGACCCATCTAGACTTAAATTTACCTGGAAAGAGACGTAAACGAGAGTCATATAATAAAACATTTTGATCAGGGAAGAATACCTTTCTCGTAAGAGATTTATCATGGTAAAGCTTGGTCCTTTCTTTGTAAATCTTTGCACTTTCATAAGCCTCATTCCTTAGCTCCTCAAGCTCATTGAGTTGTAGCTTTCTTGACATTCCAGCTTTTGTAAAGTCCATGTTAAGCTTCTTGATTGCCCACAAAGCATGGTGCTCCAACTCCATTGGCAAATGGCAAGCTTTCCCAAAAACAATTCGGTAAGGGCTCATCCCAATAGGAGTCTTATAAGCTGTTCTATAGGCCCAAAGTGCATCATGTAACTTTGTGGACCAGTCTTTCCTTGTCGAATTCACAGTCTTCATTAGAATATTCTTGATCTCCCCATTGCTTATCTCCACTTGGCCAGAAGTTTGGGGATGATATGGTGTGCTCACTCTATGTGTGATTCCATACTTCTTCATCAAGGCTTCAAATGGTTTGTTGCAGAAGTGAGTTCCACCATCACTGATGATAGCTCTTGGCATTCCGAACCTTGAAAAAATGATGTCCTTGAGGAAGTTAATCACCACTCTATGATCATTGGTCTTTGAAGCAATTGCTTCCACCCATTTAGACACGTAGTCTACTGCCACCAGGATGTAATTGTAGCCAAAAGAGGGTGGGAATGGTCCCATGAAATCGATGCCCCAAACGTCAAAGATCTCCACAACCAAAATGTTATGCAAAGGCATCTGATTTCTGCTGCTGATGTTGCCCACTCTTTGGCACCTATCACACTTAGCACAAAATTTAAAAGCATCTTTAAACAAAGTAGGCCAAAAGAAACCAGATTGAAGAACCTTGGATGCTGTCTTCTTGGCACCAAAATGACCCCCACATGCGAACTCATGACTGAAATTGAGTATGCTTTCTTGCTCAACCTCAGGAACACATCTATCTGATCAGGTCCATATTTGAAAAGGTAGGGCTCATCCCACATGTAGTGCTTCACTTCCGAAAAGAACCTTTTCTTCTCCTGAAAGGTTAGATCATCTCTAATAATACCACAAGCAAGAAAATTAACAAAATCAGCATACCATGGTTCATCATCTTGGATGGCAAGAAGTTGTTCATCAGGGAATGATTCATTCAAGGGCAACTGTGCATTTCTGTCAATTGCTTCACTTTTCAAACGTGATAAGTGGTCAGCAACTACATTCTCTTTGCCGCTCTTGTCTCTTATTTCCAAATCAAATTCTTGTAATAAGAGGATCCATCTAATGAGTCTTGGCTTGGCATCCTTTTTGGTCATTAGGTATCGTAGAGCTGAATGGTCTGAGTAGACAATGACTTTTGATCCTACAAGATAAGATCTGAACTTCTCCAGAGCAAAGACAACAGCAAGTAACTCTTTTTCTGTTGTGGAATAGTTTAGCTGAGCATCATTCAATGTCCTGCTTGCATAATAAATAACATGAGAGAGTTTTCCAATTCTTTGGCCTAGTACTACACCAATAGCAAAATCAGATGCATCACACATCAATTCAAAGGGTAAAGACCAATCTGGAGCCATGATAATTGGAGCAGAAGTTAGTTTCTTCTTAAGCATTTCAAAGGCCTGCAAACATTCGTCATTAAAGTCAAAAGAAGTGTCCTTAGCTAACAAGTTACATAACGGACGAGTTATTTTTGAAAAATCCTTAATAAAACGTCTATAAAAACCTGCATGACCTAGGAAGCTTTGAATTCCCTTAACAGATGCTGGGGGAGGTAGTTTAGAGATCAAGTCAATTTTTGCTTTATCTACCTCTATTCCCTTGCTTGAAATTACATGACCTAGCACTATACCCTTCTTAACCATAAAATTGCATTTCTCCCAATTCAAAATCAGATTGGTGTCTTGGCAACGTTTTAGAACTAATGCAAGATGATCAAGACATATATCAAATGAGGAACCAAACACAGAAAAATCATCCATAAAAACCTCGATGAACCTCTCAACCATGTCAGAGAAAATGGCCATCATGCATCTTTGAAATGTAGCTGGTGCGTTACACAAACCGAATGGCATCCTCCGATAAGCAAACGTGCCAAATGGGCAGGTAAAGGTCGTCTTCGCTTGGTCCTCAGGTGCAATTGGGATTTGGTTATAACCTGAATAACCATCAAGAAAACAGTAGTGTGAGTAACCAGCTAATCTTTCAAGCATTTGATCAATAAAAGGAAGGGGAAAATGATCTTTTCTAGTCATAGCATTTAACTTCCTGTAATCAATGCACACCCTCCATCCTGTCATGACTCTTGTTGGGACAAGTTCATCCTGATCATTTTTTACGATAGTCATGCCACTCTTCTTTGGTACAACTTGAGTAGGACTAACCCACTTGCTGTCAGAAATAGGATAGATGATCCCAGTGTCAAGTAGCTTAAGTACTTCAGCTCTAACCACTTCTTTCATGTTGGGATTGAGTCTTCGTTGAGGTTCACAGCTGGGTTGGCTATCCTCCTCCAAAAGTATCCTATGCATGCACATAGAGGGACTGATTCCTTTGATATCTGCTATAGACCATCCAATGGTGGATTTGAACTCTCTCAAAACTCTTACTAGCTTTTTTTCCTGCAAAGAGGTCAGATCAGAAGCTATGATAACTGGAAGTGAATTTTGGTCACCCGGAAAGATATACTTAAGATGAGAGGGAAGTAATTTAAGCTCAAGCTTTGGTGGTTTGATGATTGAGGGTATGAGATGATCAATGGATGGCTCGAGTGGCTCAAGGGGGACTAAATAGGTGTGAGGATATGACTTCAAAGCCTCCAAAGCAGAAACTTCCTCTTCCAACTCCCATTCATCTTCGAAGTCATCCAGAAAATTGGTCAAGACAATCTCTAGTGGGTCTTTAGGGGGGCCTTGAGAAAATTTGGTGAACACAAAAGAATCCAATATATCAACAGAGAAACAATCTAAAGAAGAATACGGATGAGTTAAAGATTCAAACACTCTAAATTGGACAGTTTCTCCAAGAACTGTCATTGTGAGCACTCCATCATGCACATTTATGATTGTCCTTGCTGTGGCCATGAATGGCCTCCCAAGAAGAATAGGTAACTCACGATCTTTGATTGGTGATTCTTCCATGTCAAGCACTACAAAATCAGCAGGTATGATCAATTTATCAACTTGAACTAGAATGTCTTCAACTATACCTCTTGGATACTTTACTGAACGATCAGCAAGTTGTAAAGAAACTGTGGTCGGTTTCAACTCTCCCAAACCTAGATGCAAGTAAACCGTGTATGGCATAAGATTGATACTTGCACCCAAGTCTAGCATACCCTTCTCAATCTTCTTGTCCCCAATGGTAATAGGTATGGAGAAGCTGCCAGGATCTTTAAGTTTGGGTGGAAGCTTTCTTTGAAGCACGACAGAGACATTCTCGGAGACTAAAACCTTCTCATGTGGTTCATATTTCCTCTTGTACTTGTTCAATTCTTTAAAGAACTTGCCATAGGCTGGAACATCATCAATTAAATCAAGTAAAGGCAGATTAATATTAACTTTACTGAGAATGTCATAAAGTTCCTTGAAGGCCTTATCTTTGTTGCATTTAGCAAGTCTTCTTGGAAAAGGAATGTGTGGCACGTAGGGCTCGGGAGCCTTGTGTAAAACAGGTTTATCTTTGTTAGTCCCAAGAGGTACATTAGTAGCTTTCTTGGGTGCTTGTTCCGCCTCTCCTTCCTCCCCACCTGCATTCACAATTTCAGAAGTATTAGGAAGATCGTAGTTAATACCATTATCAATAACCTTACCACTTCTAAGTGTTGTTATGGCTTTTGCTTGCTCCTGATTCTTTTGAAGCAACTGAGTTTGACTTGGAAGCTTCCCAAGTTCTCTCTGGTTAAGAGCAGTAGCAAGCTGTCCAACTTGGGTCTCAAGCTTTTGAATGGTGGCAGCTTGGTTTTGGAACAAAGTGGAAGTGGTTTGCATGAACTTCTGTAATGTCTCCTCCACAGAATTGCTTGGGAGAACTTGGTAGTTGTTAGGCTGCTGCTGAGCATGACTTTGATTCTGATTTCCACCCCAAGAAAAGTTAGGGTGGTTCCTCCATCCGGGGTTGTAAGTGTTTGAGTATGGATCATTCCTTTGCCTTGAATGATAGCAATTCATCATATTGGCTTGCTCTTGATCGTAATCAGCATATGTAGCACTTTGAGAGGCATGAGATGAGCCTAACTTTGAAAGCACAGCGTCAAGTTTCCTTTCCAAGTTGTCAACCTTGAAAGAAACGTCATTAGTTGAATGAACTTCATATGCACCACCACTCTTCCCTCTTGATTGATGCATATTAGAACCCAGCATCTCAAAGAGTTCTTGAGACTCCTCTGGACTCTTTTTCTTTAGAGCACCACCAGCTGCATTATCACACATTGATTGACATGTAGGGGTTAATCCGTCAAAGAAAATTTGCATTTGAAGGTAAAGAGGTAACCCATGGTGTGGACACTGCAGCAATAGTCCTCTAAATCTTTCCCAGCATTCACTAAATGTTTCAGTATCATCTTGTCTGAAATTGAAAATTTGAGCTCTTAGGGTTGCTGTCTTTTGGGGGGAAAAGAACTTGTCCATAAACTTCTTTACAACCTCATCCCATGTCTCCAAGGACTTAGGCTTCAAAGTCATGAGCCAAGCCTTGGCCCGTTCCTTCAATGTGTAGGGAAAAATCCTACACCTCAAATCATTCTCCGAAAGTCCCTGCAAGGGCAATGAATTAACAACTATGTAAAACTCTTTAATATGAGCCAATGGATCCTCATTAGGCAAACCAAAGAATGAAGGAAACATAGAAAAATATGAAGATTTAAGTTCATAGTTCCTTGCTGCCTGTGACAGTACTACGCATGAAGGCGAATCAGGGATTATTGGTTGAGCATAGAACTCCAAAGCATGGGTTGCAGCCTCAGCCATCTTTTCTTCAATTTCTTCTTCAAACTCTTCTGACTCTCCTGAATGAATTGAGACAGAAGTCTTATCCTTGATGATTTCTTGAAATGCTCTTTTAGCTACAATTTTTGTAGTAAGATTTCCTCTTGTTTCCCTGGATTTCCTTATCGCTGCTGCAACGGAGTCTAGCAAAGGCGTACTGGACATTCAAAACTTGACACACAAAGATATGAATAACTCAAGCTGTAAACAAACTAAAACAGAAAACAGATTATAGGGCTAAGTTGGTAACCAATTGCAAAGGACTTAAATCAGTCCCCGGCAACGGCGCCAAAATTGTTGATTTATCCTAGCTTATACACTACTATTGTAGTAATGGTAATGCACAAGTAAGGGTGTCGAACCACAGAGACTGATTAGGCTTCACAATTACCTCTAAATAACCCTATACTGACTCAATTAACTAGTGGAATTAAAAGAACTGAAAATAAAACAGAATTGTGTTTTGATTTGTGATATGTAAGGACGTTAAACTGAAATTAAAACTTTAAGTAAATGAAGATAGATAGAAAAGACTGAGAAAAGTATGGAGATGGAAGCTAGGGTCTTGACTTCACCTATGTAACCTTGATTCTATGAATACAGTGACTAAAGTACCTGATCTTCCAAACCTGCTCTAAGGATCGTTTTCACTTAAGTAAGATAGGCCATAGCATGTGGAACACTATCTAGTCCTTCTAATTGCAACCTAAGTATGGCATGTACTTTAGATTACTCCTAGAAAGCCTTTAAGTATGAGAAAAGAAATAAATATGACCAAACAGATTTAGTGGCATGGCATGTACTCACTAACCCTATTCTTTCATTCATAAATCAATTAAACTTAGGCATGTCATGTGCTCTAAATCTAACTAGGCATATGGAACCCTAATGGTGATCAAGAACTAGAATCACATATGAATCAATAATTAAAATGAATGAAACAAAGAAGAGTTTGCAGAAATCAGAATACTTCAATCATAACATAGACTGAGTTTACATGGTTACTTCAAGAACCCTAGATGAGAAATTAGCTACACATGTATCTAATCAACATAAAAGCATTAATTAAAGACATGGATGCAGCAAACTCTAAGTAGAAGGCAGTCTTCTTCTCCAGTACTGAAAAGGGCTTCTTCTTCACACACAAAGATGATGGATGACGAATTTGATGAAGGAATTTTGGAGCTTTTATGATGAGAGATTGAGGTACATGGGAAAGAGATGCAAAAGGATGGAAGAGGGGAGATGGTTATGGAATTCTTGAGGTTTTCTCACTAGAAGAGAAGGGGAATGAAAAAGAAGAGCAGATCTGATTTCTTTGTTGTGTGGAGGCTCCCTTATTTTGAGAGTGAAGAGGGCTTAAATAGGCAAGAAAGCATGAGGGCAAATAAGGAAAGACATGTAATCTGCTACTAGTCATGTGAATAGTGTCAGGCGTGCATAGTGATTTCTGAATAGTGTCTGGCATACATAGTGATTCCTGAATAGTGTCTGGCCTGCATAGTGATTCCTGAATAGTGACAGCTTTTTTTTTTCCACATTATTTTTCCTTGCTCCATAAGTAAGCTCTTTCAACTCCGAATTTCCTCCTTTTACACCGAAAACATTCTAATTCGACATAATGTCCAATCCTGCACAACTCTCACAAAAATTATCATTTTCTCCTATGTGATGAAAGATATTAGTAGTACATCAAAGATAATAATGCATGGAAAATGCATAAAATATGACCTAACAAGGACAGAAGCACTGGCTGAACCAAGCACCATGTAGATCAGCCAAATCCTCAAAGCAACGAGGCCATGGAGAACCTCCTGAGGAGGATACGTGTCCTTGAAGCCAAGGAAGACAAGGGCAAGGCGCTAGCCTTGAAGAAGACCGACACTGGTCCTTTCACCCATCAAATTCTGCAATCCCGGCACAAGTCTGATGTGAAACCCCTCAAGATTGCTCTGTACACAGGAAGAAGAGATCCCTCTATCCACTTGAACAACCACATTTTTGCCCTGGCATACATAAATGCAACAGACGAGGTCTAATGCCTTGTCTTCAGCTCTACCCTCACTGACGCTGCCCTTAACTGGTTCTATCGTCTGCCTCCTAGCATTATTGACTCATTCGACGAGTTATAGAAAACTTTCCTAAGCCAAGTCATGATTCGGACAGATGGGCTTGTCTCCACAGAGGACCTTTTGTCTATAAGGTAAAAAGAGGAAGAGACGCTTCAGAAATATGCCGTGAGGTTCAGTCTCAAGTACTCTCGTTGTCGGGACACAGAAGATAAGGCTTCCTTCAATGCCTTTAAGAGCAGCCTCAAGGAGTCACCCTTCAAGTATGCAGCCCATACTGAGGGCTGAGGGAGCTACACTGAGATCATACACAAGGTATCCATCCATGCCAAGGCCGAGTTCTTCCACACTCCTACCAAGGAGACCAAGACTACTACCTACCCCACACCCTCTACCAACAACAATCAGGGGAAAAGTCATCACGACTTAAGAAACTACAATCAAGGTGGAAACCACTCAAATTAGAGGAAGAGGAAGCTCAACTTTAATGAGCAACACCATGATAAGAAGGGCCGACCATGTCGTGGTGATCGAGGCTTTAGACGCAGCGACAACAACAACTAGGGTGGCCGAGGCTTGGTATGAGACAACTCTAGCCCTAAGCGCCGTTTCGAGACTTACACAATCTTGAACACCACCCTGGACAATGTCTTGCTTAACGTGGAGGAAATGATTCTGAAGGCCAAGCTAAGGAACCTCTGCTACCACCCCATCGTCAATAAGGAGGCTTTCTGCCAATATCACAAGTATAATGGCCATATCATTGAGGAATGCATCATATTCAAGAAAATTGTTGAGCAATTTGTCTGAGAGGGCAGCCTAGACCAATTCCTATCGTGTGCATAGACCGCCCCAGCACGCCAACAGATCAATACCATCAATGGAGGACCAACTATTTCTTCCCCTATCCCTTATAATCGAGCAAAGAAAGGCTTCCTTAGGGCTGCACAATCCAATCACCAGATACTTAGAATCGGTGCTAGCTGACCTGGAAAGGTAGCCAAGTTAGGCTAGGAAGAAATCACTTTCTCAGAAGAGAAAGAGAAGGACATTTTTTTCCCGCATGACGACCCGCTCATCGTCCGAGCACACATCTCCAACTTTGATGTTGGCAGAATACTTGTTGATGTAGGAAGTTCAATCAATGTTTTTTTTTTGGGAAGCATTCAAGTAGATGGGCATAGACGAGAAAGAGCTTGACCACAAGGTCACACATTTTCTTGGTTTCTCCGGAGACTAAGTTTTACCCAAGGGAATCATTTCTCTTCCTGTCACCATGGGCACCGCCCCTCAGACAGCAACGACGCTCATGACTTTCCTCGTGGTCGATTATCCAACGGCTTACAATCCCATCATCGGAAGAGTTATGCTCAACCAGATGCGAGCCATCATATCAACTCACCTACTACTGATGAAGTTCCCAACATCCATGGGAATAAGACAAGTGCAAAAAGACCAGATCTCCGCGAAGACATGCTACACCACCAACCTTGCCAAAACTAGCAAGCATGATCTGCCAGAGGCAACAAATACACTTTCTGTCAAAGAAATAACAGTCGAAGATGATTCTATTGATCCCGCATTCATGGAGGAACTTAGGGACAACCCCTAGGAAGATCCATGAGACCTTGCACACATGCCCCAGGAAGAACTCGTGGAAGAGATATAGAAAATACCTCTTTCCGATCAGTACGCAAGTTGCATGGTCCAAATTGGATCCAAGTTGAAGTCTAACATCTGTACTGCTCTCATCAAATTCCTCAAGGACAATGCATAGGTCTTTTCCTGATCTTATGTAGAAATGCTCGGCATCTCCACCGACATGATCTTCCACAGACTCACCATTGACTCTTCCTTCAAGCCAATCACGCAGAAGCAGCGGAGCTACAATGTTAAGAAGCAATTGACCATGCAGGCTAAAATCACCAAGCTGAGCACCATCCACTTCGTTTGGAAGGCTATCTATGATGCTTGGGTAGCGTGGTGCTTGTAAAGAAACCAACTGGCCTTTGTCACATGTGCATCGATTTCATCAATCTCAACAAAGCCTGCCCCAAGATAGCTTCCTCCTTTTCAAGATCGATATACTCGTGGACCTTGCACACATGCCTCAGGTAGAACCTATGGAAGAGACAGAGACAATACCTTTTTCCGATCAGTATGCAAGTTGCATGGTCCGAATTGGATCCGAGCTGAAGCTTAACATCCGTACTGCTCTCATCAAATTTCTCAAGGACAATGCAGGGGTCTTTGCCTGGTCTTATGAAGAAATGCTCGCCATCTCCACCGACGTGATCTGCCACAAACTCAATATCGACCCTTCCTTCAAGCCAATCATACAAAAGCAGCGGAGCTATGATGGTGAGAGGCAATTGACCATGCAGGCTAAAATCACCAAGCTAAGCACCATCCACTTTGTTCGAAAGGCTATCTATGTTGTTTGAGTCGCCAACGTGGTCCTTGTAAAGAAACCAACTGGCCTTTGGCACATGTGCATCGATTTCATTGATCTTAACAAAGCCTTCCCTAAGGATAGCTTCCTATTTCCCAAGATCGACATGCTCGTGGACCTTGCACATATGCCCCAGGCAGAACCCATGGAAGAGACAGAGACAATACATTTTTTGATAAGTACGCAGGTTGCATGGTCTAAATTGGATCCAAGCTGAAGCCTAACATCCACACTGCTTTCATCAAATTTCTCAAGGACAATGCAGAGGTTTTTTCCTGGTCTTATGAAGAAATGCTCGGCATCTCCACCGACGTGATCTTCCATAGACTCCCCATTGACCCTTCCTTCAAGCCAATCACTTAGAAACAGCGGAGCTACGATGTTGAGAGGCAATTAACCATGCAGGCTGAAATCACCAAGCGAAGCACCATTCACTTCATTCGGAAGGTTATCTATGCTGCTTGGGTCACCAACGTGGTCCTTGTAAAGAAACCAACTGGCCTTTGGCGCATGTACATCAATTTCATCGATCTCAACAAATCCTGCTCCAAGGATAGCTTCCTCTTTCCCATGATCGATATGCTCATGGATGTCACAACGATACACGAACTCCTCAGCTTCATAAATGCCTACTCAGGATATAATCAGATCCTCATGAATCTCGATGATCAGATCCATACGAGCTTTGGGACCAACCTAGGCATCTATTGCTACAATTTTATACCCTTTGGCCTAAAGGATGCAGGAGCAACAGTTTAACAACCCGAACTTTTAATAAAATGTAAATTCGGAAATTTAATGTAAAATGACTATTTTGCCCCTAGTTAGGGAAAAATATTGACGTTTAACCTGGGATACTATTTGAACCTTGACCAAGGCCCGATACATAGATCGAGACATCAAGAGTCTGTAAACATGCGACATGTCCAAATCGGACGTCCAACGAAAAAGTTATGGGTCACAGAAGAAATATGATACTATTCATGCATTACGAGGAGTGTACAGTTGGAAATTTGAAATTGATCAAAATATCTGAGTTGGACCAATTGATGAGTGACAAATGTCACTCATCTAATTCGCCCAGCCCCCCAAACAATAAGGCTCATTGTATCATCTTCATCTCCTTGTTTTTCATTATACCCGAAACCAAAACCCACATCCACACCTCCATTCCCTCATCCTTTGCTATCCATGTGAAAGAGAGAGTGACAGAGTGAGATGAGACGAAGACGACGGTGGCAACGGCTTGGACAACCGTGCATGGTGGCCGGAAAATCGAGAGGTAAGCCGTTTAGGTTCAAATTCGAATTTTGAATTTTAGGGCTTGTTGGAAGGTTTTGATGATCGAAAATTGTTCCTTGGGATTGTGTGAGTCCATAGGGATCAAAATTCTGAAGAAAGGTGAGTGGAATCGACGATAAAGCAAGCTTGAAAATCAACCGTCACTGTTCAATCTTGGTTGAAGCAATCTAGGTACTTTCTGTCCATTTTGAGGTTATAGATCCATTGTTGGGTAGATTACGAGCATATAGGAAGAAAAATGGTGAAAAATGGTTGAGAAATGAAGAAGATAGGACGGGGTTGGGTCGCAGGTTGAATCGACCCGTTACAGAGAACCAGGTCAACCCGACTGGAGGTTGACGATGATGACGAGGTAGTCCACGTCATCATCTGTCAGAGCTATCACTACACGTGGCAAATCAGGTGATGCCAAGCAGCAAGCTGTTAGACCCAGTTAGTAGCTGACGTGTCAGCTTTTCAAACCACGTGGACCAATCGAGGGTGCCATATAGCAACTTGTCAGGACCTGTTAGGCCTTCGTGGCAGCTGGCATGGAAGGTCCAGTCAGCACTGTCAGAACACGTGGACCAATAGAGTGGTGCCACATGGTAGTGTGTCAAAGGTGTTAGGGACACGTGGACCGATTAGAGAATGACACGTGGTAGATGTCAGACTTATCTCGCTGACGTCAAGATGACGTCATGATGATGTCAGCCGTTGACCAACGTTAACCAAACTTTGATCGACGTGTGGGGCCTCTTGGATGCAAATTTTGAGGTCAAACCAGTCATGTTTGAAAGGTTTCGACGATCTGAATCCAATGGTGGTGGTTTCAAGTCGATCGAAGACCGTTTGGTTGGTCATTTAGAGGTTTTTAATCTCGGGAAGTGTGTTAGGGACATGTTTTCGGTATCAGGATTTATGAGGGTTTAGTGTATGAACTTGTAAAGCATATTAGTGACCCTTAGACATGATTTGGACAAGCCTGGAGACTTTAGACTAGCTCGGTGATAGATATAATGCTGAGGTTTCACACGCAGCGTGGACCAAGTGTGAGTTGACTGTTTGTTTTAGAACTGAAATGCATGCAAAACTGTTTTGAATGCTTTATTACATGATTTAAGTTGAAATGTTTTGATAGTGTTATTTGATGATGATGTGGATTGTAATCATCGATTTCTGAAATATTTTACGGATTTTCGTGAAAACGAGGTTTTGGGCTTGAGACCCGATGTATTGATGATTTGACTTAGATTTAGAGTCGACGGGAAATTGAAAGGAAAGGATCCATTTCAACTGGATTTGAATAACGATAAATCGGGTTTATAAACAAGTTCTAGACACGGTTTTCAGGTGATTTTTGTGGAACATATATGTGAGAATTATGTCTCAGGCATATGCCCAATTGAATAATGTTTAATCCGATTGAGACATAAATGATTTTAATATGATTTTTCATCGGATTTGGTTACAGTTCCACATATACTACCCTAGGTGAGTTGGTTAGTCTCTTCCAGACGTCGAGGATCTTGGAGTAGTCACGATGCACTACTTGTGATGAGTGACTCTGAGGAGAGGCTCAGGCTCAGGAGTGTAAGATTATGATATCATCCTGGATGCTGTAGATATGAAGCAGGCACCCCATGTTGATATCACCCCAGACGCCGTTGAGTTGGATCCTGGGAAAGTACTTGGAGATGAGACCTCGAGTTGCACGTGTAGCATTGGAAATCGTGACTAGTTTTGGTTATAGACATTGTGGATGTCTGAGGATGGGGTATATTGTGTTTAACTGATGTGTGTGTGTCCAGATGTATGTATATGTATGTGTGATTTGAACTGTTTTCATACGATTTATCTTAAATGCATGCATGTTTGTAAAACAGAGGGTTAAACTATTAATTTTAAAAAATGAGTTTATAACTTATTTATTTTTGCTCCACTCACATTTTGACTGTTTTATTAACCTTCCAGGTCGTGATATAGAGATAGGGGTGGATACCGTGGCTGATGCATAGACAGTACTGTTGCATACCTGACACCCTACGGGGTAGGTTTTAGTACTTGTATTGTACTGGCATATATATATTCTCGATCATATATAATAGATACTTATCCTCTGCCTGGCAATGTGGTAATGTACTCAGTATTTTTATATTTGAACCCATAAAGGGTATTTTCGATATCTTGAGTATGATTGTTAGACGGGAGCAGGGCACGTCCCACTGTAGTCCCAGGGGGATGGGGACAGGTCCTGTCAAACATACCAACACTTGGTCAACTTCATGTTTTCCGACCAGATCGGAAAAACCAGGGAAGTTTACGTGGATGACATGCTTGTCAAGATCTAGCAAGACAGATCATGAGCATATCCCTAACCTAGCAAAGATGTTCAAAGTTCTGAAGGAGTATAAGATGTGCCTTAATCCCACCAAGTACGTCTTCAGGGTGGGATCCGGCAAGTTCTTAAGCTACATAATCAGTCATTGAGGCAATGAGGCAAACCTTGAGAAAATCAAGGCCATCCTTAATATGTCGCCCTCTCAGACTCAAAAAGACATCCAAAGCCTTACTAGACGAGTAGCTGCTCTCACTCGTTTCATCTCCAAGCCTACAGATAAATGCACCCCCTTTTTTCAAGGCCGTGAAAGGCAAGAATAAGAAGATCAACTGGACTGAGGAATGTAACAAAAAATTTACTGAGCTCAAGCAGTACATGAGCACGGCACCACTCTTGGCCAGACCAGAGAACGTATCGGTTGTGAGCTCATTCCTCATCACCCAACGTGCAGGAGTAGAGCACCCCGTTTACTACGTTAGAAAAGCATTCCAAGATGCTGAGACCAAGTATCCTGACCTCGAGAAGCTTGCTTTGGCCCTCGTAGTTACTGCCAGGAGACTCATGCCATACTTCCAGACGCATGAAATCAAGGTTGTCACCAACAAACCTCTACGAAGAGTCCTTCAGAAGATAGACACCTCTGGTAGCCTAATCAAATGGATAATCGAGCTTAGTGAATTTGACATCTCGAAAGTCTCCAAAACGACAGAAAAGGGACAGGTCGTGGCTGATTTCATCGCTGAATATTCCTACCAACTTACGCAATGCATGCCTCTAGAGGACACTCCTCAAGAAGAACAACCTGCTAAGGAATACACAACATCAGCCAAGGCATCCACCATTAACCTGCAACGCCCATGTTGGACACGGTAGGCTCTGCCTGACACAACAAATAAGAAGCAAGCCTTGTTCTCACATCTCCTGAAGAAGTCAATCTTGAGTACGCCCTTCGCTTAAGCTTCAAGGCCTCTAAAAACGAGGCAGAATATGAGGCACTCTTGGCTGACCTATGTTTTGTCAAAGACATGGAGGCCAATCAACTGTACATTTTTAGCGACTCTTAGTTAGTCGTTAGCTTGATCAACAATGAATTTGAGGCTAAGGAAGAATCCATGA
The DNA here is from genome assembly GCA_032719365.1 of Prinsepia uniflora. Classification (NCBI taxonomy): domain Eukaryota; kingdom Viridiplantae; phylum Streptophyta; class Magnoliopsida; order Rosales; family Rosaceae; genus Prinsepia; species Prinsepia uniflora. The sequence continues at coordinate 7,682,594 of CM064867.1, read as the reverse complement.
CTCTTTACTTAGCCCTCGCCAAGTCGCTCTTATAAGCCTTCCTAGCATATGAAATTGGTAAGATCCCCCGATCGGAGAAAAACCATGTTGATGCTCTTATACAACTTGCATCTTCTTTGGATGAGAAAGAATGATGAATGGTACTGGTCGAGGTCCAACATGGGCCAAGCACAAAGTTGTTCCCAGTATACACCATCAGCACTAGTCCAACTTGGATGAACCCTACCAAGGCCAATCTCCAAGATGGCACAACTTGCGGATGACAAACGCGAGGGCAAGAGGATCAAGCGACATGTTTTTTGTTACATAATCCAGCATGATCATCTCTACAAGTGTGGCTTCACCACTACGCTCTTGAAATGTCTAACACCAGATTTAGAAGACTATGTCCTCCGTGAAATGCACGAAGGCAACTATGGAGACCACTCCACATTGCACACCCTAGCGTACAAGGCATTCAGACAGGATTACTACTGGCCAACCATGCTCGTGGAAGTTACTGCCCTTACTTAGAGATGCGAAAAACGCTAGCGAGAGGCACAAATCCCTCACATCTCGGCTGAATACCTCACGTCTATGATGAGTCCATGACCCTTCTCTCAATGGAGATTCGATCTAATAAGGCATTTTCTGATTAGAAAAAGAAAGGATAACTAAGTTGTGGCGGGAGTTGACTACTTCGCCAAGTGGGCTGAGGCAAAATCATTGGCAACCATCACAGCAACTCAGATCGAGCATTTTGTCTATCAGAACATCATATGCCGCTTCGAAATTTCGCACAATATCATCAGCGATAATAGGAAGAAATTTGACTACAATCGCTTCAAGGAATTTTACACCACCTATGACATCAAACTCCTCTTCGCATCTCCAGCTCACCCTCAGTCCAACAGAGAGGTCGAGGCCGTTAACAAGAAAATAAAATATGACTTGAAGAAGTTGATCGATGAGGAAAAAGGCAAATGGTCAGACATCATCTTCGGCGTCCTCTAGTATCACCGAACTTCTTACAAGACTGCTACACATGAGACCCTTTTCGCCTTAGCATTCAACACTGAGGTTGTTGTCCTAGTAGAGGTAGGAAATACTTCTTACCGGGTTATCTCCTACAACCTTGAAACCAACGACCAACAGGTAGCACTCAACCTCGACCTCCTAGAAGAGCGACGAGAGCAGACCAACCTAAAAAACATGGCCTACAAGCAACGAGTTTCCAGATACTATGACTCCCGGGTTCATCATCGAAGTTTCAAGGTGGAGGACTTGGTCCTTTGAAAAGTCAGCCTTGCCACCAGGCAAAGATCAATCAGAACATTTGCTCCAACTTGCAAAAGCCCCTACACAGTATCGAGAATCTGCAGAAAAGGAACCTACGAGTTGCAAAAATCAGATGGAAAAACACTCCCACACTCATGGAGTGTTGACCACCTCAAATACTACTACCATTAGATAAATGTTAAACACCGCAAGGTGATAGGCCCATGGCCAAACTTATGCATTCATTCTTGGCACCCACAATATATCCAATGAATGATTTTTAACATTTTCTAAGGCATATTTATTAATGTTATTTTATTTTTCCAACTCCCATCTACTCGGTCTGGCCTGGCCAAGAAACCATACTTGACATTTGCCAAGGTTACTCCTATCACGTCCGTACTCATATTTTCAATTAGCCCATAGCCTCAAAAATATCACAAGGCAACCGTCCTCGTCATTAGTCCATAATCTTTTGGCCTATATCATACTTCAACCCCCACAGGTTGTTGATCGGTCTAGCAAAACAACATCATCGACCTCTCATGTTCTGCCTACCAACACATTATTGCTCGGCTAGTTTATCCCTGATACATCTCATACCCAAAAATTCGAATCAAAATCTCAAAAATTACAATTTTACCCCTAATTGTGCATTTAAAATGTTAGTTGGACTTGGGGTTGGAATGTTTTGGAGGTAATTTACCAATTCACCCTTTGAGCTTGACTGGAAGCTCTAGGCGAAACGATGTTGGACTATCTATTTTGAATTGGGCCTTGCGAGATGGATATTTTTTTATGCTTAAGTTTGGGGTCGGGATTTGGGAGCCCGAACATTGGAGAAAAATCCCAAGCTCATAACTCCTTGACTCTTTGAAGCACTAAAAGAAGACTAAGTTTGGGTAGTTAATCATAGACTCTGGCCCAACAAGGAGGCCCAATATCTTTCTCTGTCAATGCTACTCACACGTCAATAGTCCTTGAATCTTCTGGAAATCATTCATACACTCATCCCTGTATGAAACCATCTGCTACCCTAAACCAGAGAACCCATCCACACCAAAACTTCGAGTATTTCCCCCTCGAGCTCAGGTGAACCATCGTCACCTCCCTCCTCACTCGTCCCGGGCTGAACCATCACCTACAGGGAGGAATCCCGTCCCACGGTGTCGACCCGTGATCGTTGGCAATAGACATTGTTTGGTAGCTTGAATCCTAACCCAGATGACACCCTACCTTCACCTCGACGCCCTTCGATCACCCATCACATCAGAGAAACCAAGAAATCACTGTGGCCCGAGACGGCGAGCTCAACCCGATTTTGAACCCGATGGCAACACGAAGCTCTTGAGCTCGAATGAGGTAGAGTTTCGTAGAACTAATTTCATATTCATCTTTACCTCTGCATTTTAATGCTAATGAGTGGTTTGCATGTTGTTTTTTGATCGATGGCGCGGTAGAGGCGACGATAGTGGCTGCTGTAGTTGAGTATCTCGCGATTCCAGCCCTACTTCTAGGCCATGCGAATCATCAAGGACGAAAGTCAAAGCTCTTGGTGCGACCGAGGACACCTTCTAACCCAGTTTGGGCCTCGACCTGTTTCTGACCCGTGAGACCCGACTCGGGAATTCTAGGCCCCATATGGAGGTAATCTTGATACCTTTTACACCTGTTCGATTTGTGAGAATTTGAGCAGCACCTTAGGCTAATTCATATCATTTTAATTATAATTTGGACCTTGTTAGGAGATGGAGGCATCTTTCTAAGTTTCTGGGATTGTTGAGGAGTTGGAACTAGTTTCGAGCTTAGAAGGTAGAAAACCAAACACTAGGATAAGTAACGAGTCCTTTGGTGAATTTTTGGTAGGAAATGGACTTTTTCTGGTTTCGAACAGCCGTGAACGGCGGTCCAATCATTGTCTCCAGCAATTTTCTGATGATTGGACCAGCTGTTAGTTTATAACAGAATATGCTAACGGTGTTAGTTTATAACGGAGATAGGAGGACAGTTAAAAGGGAATATTCCCTGGCATATTCCACACACCTGACACTGTGCTGCGCGTGTAGCACTGTGTCGCACGTGTTACACGCGTGGCACTGTAGCACACGCGTAGTGAAGTGATGTGTACATAGGGGAACGTGGTCAGCGCGTAAGGCCTTTCACGGCCCACGGTCTGGCGTAGGCACACTTTCAAACCATTTTGGGACATTTTAGGTGGTTTTCCAATCCTATAAAGACACAGAGAGTCGATTTTCGACTCCCGACAGCGTATAGAAGTTGTTTTCTAGGTCCCAACAACGTGTGGGTATTGTTTCAGGGGTGTTGGATGGTATAGTAGGTGTCTATGCCTGTGTTAAGTGATTATAGGCCTTGCATTGGGACACCCTTAAGTAATACGGTTTGTGTAATGGGCTTGTTATTGATTTCGACCTTTGTGGGTGATTGCTTAGGGCATAATGGGTTTGGGAGCCCGAGAGTTGCTCGATTTGTCAGGTGATCCGACTCCCCGATTAATGTGAGTGGACCCCCTTCCCTAAACCTATGTTTTTATATTATTTACTACTCACATGTTTTACGATGTATGCACATTGGATATTTTTTGAGCATGCATATCTGTTAGCTCTTATTTGTGTTAAAAGATTGTGGTGAATGTTTTTCTATGCATATTCGGTTGTGATTTCCTACGGTAATATGGTAAGTACGCATAGTGGTATGTATCGAGTCACATATTGCATTGCATGAGAGTCCCCAGGGCATTGATGAGATTGAAATGGTATTAGAACCCACTTAGGAGTCGCTGGTATCTAGTACGCATCTGTAGGCCGCAGACTAGTGCTCCACGTGATCGTTCACCCGCGCTGCTCGCTATATTAGTTAAAAAAAGCCAGTCATGTCCCCAAACTCTAGGGGACTTGAGGTGACGGTGCATACCACCCAGTGACAGGACCTACCCCGATCCCTCCTTGGGGACCACCGGGGGCAAGGCCTGCTCCCATCTGACATGTAACTCAAAATACCACAACTACCCTTAATAGGGTTATTTTACCACCAATACCCTTACTAGGGTCCCAAAATACACACCGGTGTTTAATACAACACTATTGTCAGACAAGGGACAAGAGCACTATATTCGTACTAATAAAATAATTACAATCACCTACCCCGCAGGGTGAACAAAGCGCAACGGTGCTATTTATGCCTCGGCCCCGGAGTCGGTCCCCGTCTCAATATCACTGCCTGAAGGGTCAAGAAAACAATCAAAGTGTGAGTGGACCGAAAATCAATGAGTTATAAAATAATTTAAGCAATAAATATATTTAGACCCTCCATTTGTAAACATGCATGCATACAGTTCAAAACAATGGAGTAGGAATAAATTATAAATATAGCGACCTGGACACAAATACCCGAACAACACAATATATATAACCCATCCTCGACATCCCAGATGTCCAACCAATACCAGTCACAATTTCTCTATAGTACGCGTACTACTCGGGGTCTCATCTCTGAGTACTCCCCGACACAAACTCCACAACGTCCAGGGTGATATCTAAATGGGGTACTTGTCTCAGATCCTACCATATCCAAGACAATATCAACACGCACACTCTTGAGTCTGAGCTCCTCCTCGAAGTCACCCTTCCTAAGCAGTGAATCGTGAAAACTCCAGGATGCTCGACGTTTGGAGGAGACTAAACCGCATATACAATATGGCATATATAAGTGTGAAAACATGCAATTCAATAATATCTTATTTGATATCCGTCTATCCTGAGATCAAAACAAACCACTCTTTAATTTGGGACTAGGCCCGAAACCTTCCAAAAACCGTGTCCAGAATCCATTTTTAATTTGGTGGTCAAAAGCCAACGATCAACTTTACTGACGTTAGCATGACATCGTCTGACAATGTAAGACTAACATGTGTCAGACTCTGATAGATGCCATGTGACAGACTCTAATAGGTTCCATGTGTCAGCAGCTCACTAGTCCACATCACTGACATGTTAGTGACATGTGGCACCCTCTGATTGGGCTACGTCACTAACATGTCAGTACTAACTGTGCACTGACATGTAACACATGTCACACTCTGAGTGGTCCACGTCCTCTGACAACCTGACACATGATGACAGGACCCGCCCCGATTAACTTCACAAATCCGTCATTAACTACTAATCTAATCCCGATTTTCGGGACGGGTCGTTACTGGTGATGACATCAGCTTATGATGTCATCACCCCTAATCTCTCGATGGGTCCTATATTAGGGTCGCACAAACCCGCGAACTCGACCTGGCTGTATCACACTCACTTTTGACCCATTTTCAAAATGGTTGTTTCCTACAAGATTGTCTAGGTATATAGATTGGATCTACGATTTAAAATTTATCTAAAACGAAGTAAAATCAAACCTTAGCTCAAGCAACAGTGGAGGCCAATTTTTCTGTTGTTTCTCGTCGATCCCAGTGCTTTCGTGCCTGGTTCTAGGCTCCAATCAACTCACACAGACCCTAAAAAGTATTTTGGGTCCTTAGATTCACTTAACAAAGCCTAAGATCCAAACCTAAACTTTGACCCGATTTAGAGAGTTTCGAGTTTATACCTGTGAACGTTCTCTCCGCCGTTCTCAGCCTTTGAGTCACCATCTAACACTCCCTCTGTCACTCACACGGATCACTAAATGAGGGATGAAGGTTTAGGGGTGATGGGTCGATGGCTGTGTGTGTTTGCAACTCTAAGTACACGGTTTGAATGAACAAAACGAAAGGGAGGACAGATACATGCACCCCAATCTTTTGGGTAAATGGGCCAGTTAGATGAGTGACACTTGTCACTCACCTTGACACGACCCACCCTCAATCCCCCGGGATTAAGGGCTAATTCATGCTCCCGTCTAGCTTACACGTGACACGAAGTCTAAACCGACGTCCAACCTCCATGTAACACGTAAGCCAGACAAGGGATTGACACGACTCATCCCAATCCCCCCGGAATTACCGTGGGATGTGCCATGCTCCCATCTGACACGAAGTGTCAGACAAGGGATAACCTAAAGCCACTGCCCAAACGGGGCTTCCAGAGTGCGCAAGGATCGATGGAGGAGGCATGCGATGTCCCGGTCTCTGCTGCAGTCGCATCCGTGATCAACCTGAAGGGCATTAAAAACAACAAAGGCTGTGAGTGGACGAAAATAAATAAGTTCATAAAACACATTTAACAAAGATATTTATGCCCTTCATTAAAACGTATGCATGCATCGAAAATCTGTAATTCAAAACATTTACTAAAATATGCCATTATGGCCTTAGCCCAAAATCTGTAAATCCAAAACCAAGTGGGAACTCAGCCCAAAACCATAAAACCAAATTCCAATTCCAAGTGGGCCACCGCCCAAAACCATAACCATAAATTCCATTCAAGAAAAACATGTTTAAACCATCATGGGCATCCCAGACGCTCGACGTCCCAGACGCTCGACGTCCCAGACGTCATATCTCATGGTATAAGCAATGCGTGCTGCCCGGGGTCTCACCGGGTGCATATCTCTGACATCCCAGATGTCTAATCATAACATTCCTACTCCTGAGTCACTATACGGTCCGGTAGCTTCATATAATGACCCCTCGTAGGCAATGCACCGTGACTTCCCCAGTGTCCCAGACACCTGGAGGAGCCCATCCACATATCCTCGTATCAAGATGGTTTATGGAAAACAGTTTATCAATCATTTCAAAACATCTCAAGGGCCCTGCCCGGAATTTCCATAAAACCATCACAAGTCCAAACATCTGATTTCTCAAATCCAAAACCATTTATTCAAATCCATTTAGGGTCCCCAACCCGAAATCACATTTATAAACCAACTGGGCCTCATGCCCGACTTCGTAAACCAACTGGGCCCACGACCTAATTTCGTAAATCAACTGGGCCCCTGGCCCGATTATATAACTCAAATGGGTCTCAGCCCGATTTCATAATCAACTGGGTCCCTGGCCCGATTTCATAAAGCAACTGGGCCCCTAGCCCGATTACGTAACTCAAATGGACTCCAAGTTCGAGGTTTCCAAAACAGTTGGGCCTCATGCCCGAGTTCATCTTTCCAATTTCAAAACCATTTCATTCAACTATTTCCAAAATCATAAGTACGGAAAATCAGAGTAAAATCGAAAACCTCGATTTACGTGCAAGCACGTAAATCGCCTCGAAATGCGTGAAACCATATAATTCACCAATATCCAAATCAACATCATATAATCATAATCATAATCCATATAAAACAGTTATGCATGCATAAGATTTATAAAACCAAAGTCCATTCACAGACCGTCCAACGATGTGCCTCGATACGCGTGCCATAGGCCTTCCCGTCCAACATTGCACCTCGATACGCGTGCCATAGGCCTTCCATAACCTATAACTTCCCCATTCGAAGTCCGATTTTGACATGCCGCCTATCCATGGATTCGTATCGTTCCGATCTACGTAACGGTCTTCGGCCCTCAGCCATCGAACTTCCCGGTCAAAAAGTCAACATTTCACCCCTTTTAACCAAAATTACCAAAATGCCCCTTAACTTCCGAACGTCAGAATTGAACGTGCCACCTGTCTATGAACTCGTGACGTCCCAAACTACGTCACAGTCATTGGTTAAAGTCCATTTGACCGCCCGAATGAAAAGTCAACGTTTTGCCCACACCTAGGGGCAAAACGGTCATTTTGCATCGTTCGTCCGATTTCGTCCAACTAATCACTGATCAACCTCACTAATCCTGATTAGTCACTAATCAAATCCAGGAATTTGGGACGGGTCATTACAACCTTCCCTCCTTAATTAATTTCGTCCTCGAAATTCCAACCGACTTGATTCCAACCGTTCTTCCCTCCTTAATTAGTTCCGTTTTCGAAATCCTAACTATCCTGGTTTCACATCCACCTCGTGGAAGTAATTGGATCTCATCTCATGTGTACACGAGTACACCAACTAACCCAAACAATACTCGTCTGCACCCAGACGTTCCACTAACACTCACGTTACAAGGACTACACTCGACCCCCCTGTCATTGTACTGAAGGGATCGAGACCTACCTAACGGTCCTCGAATTACATGAAAATAACTTGTCGTATAAAAAGTCAACCATTTTCCCTTTTTTAGCCAAATTACCAAAATACCCTCAAAATTCTGAACATCATAACTTCTTCCTCGAATGTCGGAATCGGACGTGTCACCTGTCTATGAACTCGTGACGTCCCGAACTACGTCACAGTCATTTGTCATAGTCCATTTAACCGCTCGAACTAAAAGTCAACCTTTTTGCCCATTCTGGGGGCAAAATCATCATTTTGCACTGTTTGTCCCAAATCGTCCAACTAATTACTGATTAAATTCACTAATCCGTCATTTATCACTAATCTAATCCCGATTCTTGGGAATGTTTGTTACAGATAGTGACCCTTGGGTGTGATTTGGACAAGCCCGGATGTCTCGGAGGCTTTGGATTAGCTTACAGCTCATGGTTCGAGCGCACGGCGGTACTGTGAGTGAATAGTTTCTTTCATAACTCTGATGTATGCATATTTATATGTTTTTACTGGCTTTATGATATGATTTGCTGTGATTATGACTATGATTTCAATTTCTGGATAAATGTTGGATTTAAAATATTTTATGATTATATTTCTTGATAATGAAATATGTTGATTTTTGGAAAATCGTGTTTTGGGATGGTGTATGTATAATAAGTGTTTTGAGTTGTTGCCGTGTACTAAATTATGTTTCGGTTTGGATTATTTATGCTGGATTAGTTAACCTCGGGCGATTGGATCGCTATATCGAGAGTTGGACCTCGTAGATTCCTAGAGACGGGCTCAGACGTAAACATGGTTGGTCTCCATACGCACCGACGGGGTTGGACCTTGAGGATCCCGTATTCTCCTACTAGTAGCGCGCATGGTATGCTAGTTAGACTAGCAGCTGGTTGGACTAGCATGATGAGGTTTGACGTTGAGCTGGCTGGGCCACCAAGTTACAGGTTCGGTATTTACATTGAAATATCTTTTGTGTGAAAAGATTCTTATAACGGACTTTGAGCATGTATTTTCATTGAAATGTGGGCCAGTGTGCCACTATGATTGTTTTTATGAGCTTCCGGGTTTGACCCATGGTTATTTATATAACTATTTGTGGCTGATTCTGAATGAAGGTTTTATATTGTTTATGCATGCATGTTTTGCAAAACAGAGGATTTAAAGGTATATTTTGGAAAAAGATTTTCCAAACCTTTGTTTTTGTCAACTCACATTTGTTATTAGTTTTGGCACCCTCCAGGTTTGTTGCGGACGCGGGCTGCAGGAAGGCTGAGGCATCACGGTAAGTGCGTACTCTAATTATTCTAGTTAGGTTTTGGTAGTATCCCTAGTCTGAAACGTGGTTAGGATATTTATTTTGTTTGTAAGGGTAATATGGTCCTATTATGAGGACATGTCAGACGGGAGCAGGTCCTCCCACGTTAAATCCAGGGGGTTTACAGGGAAGGTCCTGTCACGTATTAAGTGCAAGTATGTTGTAAATGATTTTGGGTTTTATACTAAAATGAGGGCTTATATGTTGTTTATAGAAAATGGTTTTACATTAAATTAACATCTGGATCCACTCACGCTTTGTGTTTTAAACCCCTTATGTTTTTATGACACACACGTATATCGAGGAGTCTAGATACTACTCTAACACTCACTCCCAGGCGTGGAGTGAAGCTGACGGTATGATCGGATTTTGGCAGCTAAAGTCTTCTGTGTATGATCATCAATTATTGTCGTCCATGCTTTAAGCTTCCGCTGTCGGGTGGAACGTGATCGGTTATCACCGATTAGGTTTCATCCGATATAAAAATGCATCGTTTTAACTTAAATGGTTTCGTCATCTAGACGACATCGTCCAGATGCCGGCTAGCACGCCTCGACCTTCATGCCATAAGTGGATTTTCCGGGTCAAAGTGTGGCAATCCTAGTCTAATAGGTCACCCCATTTTTAACCAGGAAGACATATTTTTGTCCGATCAACTATTTCGGTTTAATCTTACTTCTCTTATTATGATCCATTCAAACTTTAAGCCTCAGACACTTAGGTTTTTAAATTTGTTTGTTTCCTTGATCGGCCTATATCGATCTTCTGAGACCGTTTAATGACCCTATCCGAGTACCTTACGCTTGGCATATACATTTTCCAAACACATTTGAGTTAACTGTCAAATACACACTTGCAAACTTTTTGAAATAAACATCTCATTCATTAAATACCGCAGTTCAGTTATATTATGGCCTGAGGCCGATTCAAAAATAGTTGGAACATTCCCCCATAGAAACATAAAGAAAAACTATTTCCTATCCTACCCTTGCTCGACTTCATCCTGCCCTGCGACTTCACGATTCTCGATGTCAGGACCCGTCCCAAATCCCCCGGGATTAACGTGGGACGCATCTGATCCCTTTTGATACGAAGTGTCAAACTAGGGAAAATTCCGTCTCTAGCCCTCACCGGGCTTTCAGAGTACTCCTGGATCGTAGGAGGAGGAGTGTGATGTCATGTCTCTGCTACAACCCGCATCCACTATCACCCTGAAGAGCTTTCAAAACAACGAAAACTATGAGTGGACAAAATAATATTTTAATAAAACATTTTCACAATAAGACATTTATTCCCTTCACTAAAAGCATATGCATGCATTTAAAAACCATTTATCAAACGTTCATAAAACCATTTGAAAACATTCTCAAAACCATTCAAGGGTTCATGCCCGGTCCCCATAAACCGTCATGAACCATAAAACCATTTGGGTCCCCGACTCGAAATCACAATCTTAAAACCATAAATCAATACATGGAAACTCATCCCAAATCAACACAAGTGGGACTCTACCCAAATCCAGTAAATGTTAAATCATCGAATACGGGGTCTCCGCCTCAAACCACTTTCTAAAACATGGAACACAGGGATTCCGCCCCCAATCACGTTCATAAAACCTCATACATATAAACATACGTATAACCCATCTGCGACACTTCTTAGAAGATGCCAACTCGGGGCACACAACCCCTAGGGAACACATCCCCGATATATGTCATAATTCATCATATCTATACTAGTGTGCACACCACTCGGGGTCTCATTCCGAGTCTTCCCCAGGAATTATCCATCTGGGAGGCTCTATCTCTGGATCTAGTCCGAGCTCTATCTCCGGATCTAGTCCGAACATGTCTCCGGAATCTGGTCCGGGACCACATCATAACTTCCACTCCTGGATTGGGATCCCTATGGGGATACCCATTCTGGTCTGTTGATCGTGACTCTCCAAGTCGATGTCTGGAGGAGACCATATAAATCATATGGAGGGTATAATACATTTTCAAAACTCTTTCTTTCTCAAAGCATATTTCAACTGGGTCTCATACCCGATTCATCTCAATAGGATTCCTCGAATCCGATTCAAATCCACTTTCACAGGCATCAGCCTAAATCCACAGTTCAACAGGGTCTCATGCCCGAATTCTCATTTCATAAACCGAACTGGGACTCAAGCGCGATGTCACAATCAACTGGGCCTCAAGCCCGAACTCATAAACCAATAGGGCCCTTAGCCCGATTGTATAACTCAAATGGACCCTCAGTCCGATTCCTCGTCAATTCAAATGGACTCCAAGTCTGAGAGTTTGTAAATTAAATAGGTCTCATGCCCGAGTTCATATTTCCAAATCCAAAACCAATTTATTAAACCCTCATTGAAAACCTAGCACGTACAAGCATCGTATAAAACAGGAAATCTCGAAATACGTGCAAATACATAAATCCTAGGCTACCATAAAAAAATGCACTCATGGCATCACAAAACATATATTAAAACACTTATGAAACATTTATGCATGCATCAAGTTCGAAAGAAAGGTCCACTCACAGACCGTCCAAAGTCGCACCTCGATACGCGCGCCATACGCTCTTCCCGAACCAATCGTCGTCTCCGGGATTCCCAAACCTGTCCAAATCGTAATAGAAGGTTACTAACTACTTAAATAACCCCTCACTAAAGTCCCGTAATTTTTTGAAATTTTTAACTATTTTTAAACGCGAACCTAAACCTTCAGACAGCCCGAACTATATCGAGACGATGTTCGATCGACACGAAGCCAGTCCCAAAATGTTCGTTACATCGAATAGATGATTTCATGTGTTGAAAACATCCCCAAAAGCCTCACTAAGCACCTGCACGTGCCTTGATATGGCCCTGTGCGTGGGCCTCACGCGCCACTGCACAATGGCTTCTTCTTCCTCTCGACAGCCGGTCTGGCCGGTTCACTGGTTCGGCCTGTCCAGTTGGACTGGCGTGACCGGTTTGGCCCCGTATTTTCCATATTTTTCATCCAATTTCTTCCGTTTTAATCCCAATCTCCATATTTCAGTCCTAGCAACCTAATTATATAAAGAAAACCAAGGAAAACCTTCTAAACCGACCCGTTCAACTTACCCTCCTCACGGTCTAAATTTCCCGATTGTACCTAGGGCTGCTCAGGCCTTCACCACCATCCAAAACCTCATCTAATCCTTCCTAAAAACTTAATAAACCTCATCCAAACACCCAAAACTGTCCATGAAGCCCAAATCGAAATATTGGATTTACAAATCAAAACCGAGCACCTTACCTCTACTCCATCATGCACGGCGGCCCAACCGCCTCCTGCCACCGTCCTCAGCTTCATCAGCTTCCTCTCACTCTCTTGGCTCCTCAAACATGATCATATGGGGTAAAGGTTTGGATTGGGGTTGGATGTTTAATCGGGTTTGGGTGGAAATGGGGAAAAATGGTCGAACACGGTTAAGGGTGGATATGCATGAGTATGTTCGACGTGCCGCCTATCTACAGATTCGTATTGTCCTGATTTACGTAACGGTCCTCGGCCCTCGGTCATCGGACCTCTTGGGGTCAAAAGTCAACTATTTGCTTCTATTCAACTAAATTACCAAAATGCCCCCGAACTTCCGAAAATCATAACTTCTTCGAACTTCGGAATCGAGCGTGCCACCTGTCTATGAACTCTTGACGTCCCAAACTACGTCACAGTCAGCAACCAAAGCCCGTTTGACCGCCTGAACGAAAAGTCAACGATTCGCCCATTCCAAGGGCAAAATCATCATTTTGCCATGAACGTCCGTTAATTCTCGTCAAATCTCCGATTAGCCTAGCTAATCCGTCATTAATTCTTAATTAATCCCGATAATTCGGGACGAGTCGCTATACTCGACCTCTTGAACCACTAGCTTCAGTTCTTTCTATTGATGCCCAAGCTCAACCTCTTACCTCAACCAACTCATCAGAGCCCAACTCATCATCAGGAAGAGGGTTACCTTGGGCATCCAAGTAATCCACCAGCCGGGGAGGTGACTTCAACCAAAGAAAGACAACTAGTCTAACGATCTGGACCTTCAATGAGGGTAAAATTGGAAAATTAAAACAAAATTGATCATTTTGCCCCTGAGAGTGAAATGTTGACTTTTTTATCGGTATGTCTTTTGAAAATTCCGAGAAGACTGTTGTGAACATCTCGAAATCCTGAACTCGTAAATAGGCAACACACCAAAATCGGAGATCGGATGAATTGATTCGGTTCTAGATTATGTAGGGGCAATTGGTAATTTGTTTAGTGTAGGGCATTTTTGTAATTTTTCCTTGTGAGATCTTTTTGGGTGGCTAATTGGGGTGAGACACTTGTCTTTATCTGTTAGGCCAGTATGCCACCACTTATGTACTTGTGTGTTGTTAATTGTGGTGTGTAGTTTTTAGCAAAAAAACAAAGAGAACGGTGAGGAAGGAAAACCAGAGAGGAGAGGAAGAAAAAGAAGAAGAAAAATAGAGGGAGAGGAGGAGAACAAAGGGAGAAGATGAGGGGGTTGGTGGTTTCAGACTCGAGAGCCCAAGGTGGAACCCGTGAGCATATCAATCGGGTTTGGAGTTATCCAACCTATTTGATGACCTAAACCTCGAAACTAAGATTCCATACGACATTCTTGAGTTCCTATGGCCCTAATCAAGCTTTGGTTCGAAGTTGGGGACGTCGAAATAGCTCAGAAACCGAAAACAGAGTTTGGTCGAAACTTGATGGTGTTGAGCCACGATTTTAGGTAAGATTCTTCACATTTTGAAGTTTTAGATCTCTTTTTGGGTAAGTTTAAAATAGATTGGAAGAAACAAGGAAGAAAATGGGTGAAGAATGAGTGATTTAAGGCAGGTCGGGTCGTTAGGTTGGGCAACCCGAAAAACCAGCAAAACGGGTTGCTGGAGCTAGGAGACGATGAACAGTGCTCCAGCGCGTGGAGCCACGCGCAAGGGCTTTGCTTGGCGCAACATGAAAGTTTGAGTATTCGATATTACGAACTTTTTGGCACAATTTTCGAGTCGATCGGACATCGTTTCAAGGTAGTTTTTGGTGTCCGAAGGTTTAGGGTTCATTTCAAATCCATTGAAAAATCTTGAAAATTATTGGGATTACAATCGGAGTTATTTGAGATGATTTGTGACCTTTAGATGTGAATTTTGGCAAGAAGTGACATTCTCGGAAGTTACAGAAAAAAGTGCAAAGTGGGATTCGGTTATTCAAACGGTGTGTGAGTGGACTTTCTTTCCCTAAAATTTTATCCATGCATACTTACATGATTTAAATGTGTTTCTATGTGATTTTGATGATACTAAGGTGATTGGAAATTTTATCGTATTTTCGGTGATTTTATGAATATTTTCTTATTATCTTAAGTCGCGTTTTACGAGGATTGGTAAACTATGTTTTGAATGCCGTTTTGAACGTGGGTTTGAGTTAAATTTAGATTATGACATGAAATAACATGTTTTGGAATATTATGATTCTTACTATACTTTCTGGACGGTTTTTCAGAAATAGTTTCTATGACACATTTTACAGTGTTTGTGTTCAAGCTGTGTTTGGGGCTTAGGCTCGAGATTTTGATTGTGGATTTGGATTGTGCTACATGATGTGATATTTAATGATATGATGATGTGTGCTGATTGTATGGTTTTGAATGTGAGTCTCAGACGTCGAGCCTGGGGCTCTGAATCCTGAGTCGGGTATTATGTGTGATTGTGACTGTGACTGTCGATTGTGACTGTGACCATCGATTGTGATGTGATGACTGAGATTGTGCTTGTGCTTTGAGGATGGTTTGAATGTGGTCAATTGTGTGTGAGTACCTGACGTTGGGATAGCTACATGTAAGATTTTTTGTGATGTTAGATATGGATTAACTTTGTGGATTTGATGTGATGATTTGTGTTGGATGATGAATGTTGTGGTTATGCCTATTGGTAGGTGAGTCTTGAACGTCGAGCAGGGCTTCTTTCTTGAGGCCGACACGACTCAGACATCGAGCTGGAATCTTTTCTTGAGTCGGGTCCCCACTTGGGCGTCGAGCTGGGCTCCTTTCCAAAATTACCCTCAGTTTGTCAGACAAGGGATATTCACATCCTCAATCATGCCTCCACCTCTCGCTCAGCCTCGAATTTCGTGCAACAGCCATAGAGGGTTACGAAAACCATGAAAACCTTGTGAGTGGACAAAAATAAATAGTTTTAAAACATAATTTGAAATATAACACTTTACCCTCCATTTACTAAAACTATGCATGCATACACAGAAACCATTTAAATCTAAATTTATACCGAACATAATCAACGACCTCAAAAAAACATGTAAACCGACCATAATGCAACAAACATCAAATCACCTCAACCATCACACAAATCCACACACGATCATTCATAACCAATGCACTATTGGTAGGCACACCACTCAGGAAAGGAGCCCAGCTCAACGTCCAAGTGGGGACCCAACTTAGGAAAGGAGCCCAGCTTGACGTCCTAGTCGTGTCAGTCTCAAGAAAGGAGCCCTGCTTGACATCTGAGACTCAACAACCAATATGCATGACATATCCATAACACATCAATAACACACCATCACAAGTCACATCACCAATATCGAGAAACCACATATCCATAACACACCTCCACATGAAACCATCACAACACAATCTCAGGATCTGGAGCCCAAGCTCGACGTCTGAGACCACTAATCAATCGATCAACACAATCAAATCCACATTAAAAACCTTGGGCTAAGCCCAAAACCACAATTCAACCACAATCTCGTAATGCGTGCCACTGAAATAATGTTCGAAAAACCATATGAAAATCATAAGAAAATCCCCAAAGTCCAAATACCATAATAAATCATGTCACAAATCATATTCCATTCGAAATCACAATCAAAACGATATTCAAAAACATAATTTACGAACCTCGTAAAATGTGTAGTAAAATAATAATTTAATATAAAATTAACAAAAATCTTATAAAATACCAATTAACAACATATCAACAAAAACACATTGGAAAACATTTAAAACCCATAAATATGCATGCATATTATTTTATAAAAATAAATTCCCACCCACACGTACCTTTTAAGCGATCGAATTGAACTACATGTTTTTCCGTAAAATCCAAAGACGCTAATTCCTACCACAAATCACCTCGAAGGGTCACTAACCAACATAATTAGTATATACATTAATCCCATAATTTTCTAGGATTTTTAAACGAATTAAAACGGATCCTAAACATTCAGATAGTCAAAACTACCCCGAGACGATATCTAATCGCCTTGAAAATCATATCATTAGATTTGTAACATCTAATACATTAAAAACCATGTTGACACCACCTCGAAATTCTCCCTCACGTAGCCCCACACGCCACCTGATGTGGCTGCGCGTGGCAGCCACGCGCCCAAACACTGTTCATCGTCTCCTACCTCGCGTAGACCCGGTCGTTTGCAAACTGGGTCGACCCAACCCGCGAGTTCATCCTGCTTCAAAATCAGTCATTTCTCAACCGTTTCTCATGTTTTAAACGTCAATCCTTACCTAATCAAGCTCAGAAAGAGATCTATAATCTCAAAAGATAAAAAATTCACCTCGAAGTTATGCTTCAAACTTCCAACCTTCACGGCCATGACGTCCATGTGTTGCCCAGTGACTTTCCTGCGTCCAAAACTCACGGTTCTCTTCCCTACAATTGTTTTATGACCTTCAAAAAGTTGTTAGAACAGCTGGTTCCAAGTTCCTTGGCCCAGAACCAAAAACCCGAAACAAGCCTTACGGGTCCAAGGTTTAGTTCACGATTTCCTCCTCTCCCTTCACCCTATTTTCATCAACACTTTCTTCCTTTTTCTTACTTGATCATCTATTCATAATCTCTAGTTGTCTCTCCTCCTTTTCATGGCTTCAAATCCCTTATCTTCTTCTCGGTTCATCACTTTCTTTTCTTTTGGTGCACACCCACTGAACTCAACCAAAATCCATTTTCTTTTGCTTCCTTCCCCATGTGTCTATGTATATATGTATATGTATAAGGTAAGTCAGTGGTGGAAAATGAAAACAAAAATTTAGAACTTTCTAGGGTACTCTAGACCCTAACAAAAAGACCAAAATGCCCTTGGTCGCAAAATTACCATTTTTCCCTTCACTATTGCTGACGCATAACTACATCACCCGAATTTTGATTTTAACGTACCATATATCTACGAATTCAGGATCCTGAGACCTTCGTAACGACCTTCTTGGAATTCTCAAAAGTGGTCCGTAGCAGAAAGTCAACATTTTGACTTTGACCAAAAAGTCAACTCTTTGACTTAGGGGCAAAGTCATCCTTTTCTTCCCAAATTTCCCAATTCCACGTTTCCTCGATATCCGTATCGTTACACTTTCCAGCTTCCAGCTCTTGATCGTTTTGCTTTGCTGCCTCGACCTGAGCTACCACCTGGAGCTTCGAAGCCTTCACCTTGAGCTCCATCTCGGCCTTTGCCTCCAGGCCTTGATTGAAGACTCTCTCCTTCTCGGAAAAACTGTTAAACTTGGCCTCCATCTGCCTCTTTCCTCCGGTCTCCTGGGTCGCCCTGCGAGACGGAACGCACATGTCCTGCACAATTCCAAGGTGATCAAAATATCCAGCCACTTTTACTCAGGCAAGAGAGAGCAATCTCCTCAGATATACGTCCAACATATCCAACCTCGGTCTTGCCTAGAACCCTCCGGTTACACAACTACTCACTCTTGAGCCAGAAGCGATCCAGTCTCGATCCACTCAGTCCTAAGTGTATCCCACGTCTCATCCCTCAAAGTAAATCAATCCAGAATACCACACATCTAGATTGCGAGTTCTCGTCAATAACCTCATATCGATCAGTTGTAGTTACTCCTTCGTAGCTTCCTTCCGTCACCCTACAACGGAACTGAAAATGGTCCACAACTACGACATCACACTTCATCATGTCTTAAACCAACTTGGCGCAATCCCAAGACAATCGCCTTACAGGCCACACTCAACGTCTCCAAGTACCTTTCTTACTCCTGAACACATCCACAAGTGTTCACGATCAAGGGCGGGGTCACAATTCCTGACATCCCAACAGTGAACTTCCCCACTCAACTCCAAATAGCTACCGTACAACCTACTCACCGCCTTGCAACCAAACACAGTACCTCATCGTCTTAAGCTCAACACCTCCTGTTCCAAACGTCATTTTACTTACAATACTGACATAGTCCACAACACCTACGAGTCATACCCACGTATCCAAAACCTTCTGATGATTGCATTCCAACCTTCCCGAGGTGTAACTCCGGGTACCTGCTAGAACACAAGTCACCAACTCCCGAAATCCTCATGCACTGACCTCGGACTCCCCAAGTATCAACCTCGAAGTCTCCACTTACCAAGTGCCAACCTCGGCACCGACTGACATATGCCAACACGTCTGGGAGAAGTCTACTAAAACTAACCTCATGAGCGGTCAACCCTGACCACAAATCTAGCCCGATCCAACACGAGGCCTAGGTCCACCGCGCTTTCGCTGCGTGACTCTGATCAACTAACAGCATCCTGACCGTTCGTCCCGAAACATGACCGACCGATGGTCATCACATCTCCCTGTTTGGTTAATGGTTCCTACCGGACATCATCACCTCACAACTGATCACAACCTCGACTTGATGTGCCCCTCCGACCATGCACAAGCCTTCTAACTCGTGGCACATCATCTCTACTCCAGGGTTCACAATACTCTAAGTCTAAACCTCTGCTCACACCGAGCCAAAACCCTCAATCTACGCTCGGGTCGGGGAAACTAACATCCCTCGTCCGCCACTATTCTGAGCAACTAAATGCGCAACCACCACCGTAGTCTTACTAGACTCGTCCAGAGTCATCCACCAACCATCTACTACCTCGGCTGCACCTATGTAACGACCCGTCCTGGGAATTTAGGTTAAGATAATGATTAAGAAGGGATTAGTGAGCTTAATCGGGGGTTAGTTGATCCCGATAAGGTTGTTAGCATAGAATGACGATTTTTCCCCTAGTTCGGGCAAAATGTTGACTTTGGGTTCGGGCGGTCAATTGGGTATTGACCGATGACCAGGACGTAGTTTAGGACTTCACGAATCCATAGACAGGTGGTACGCCTGATTCCGACATCCCAGGAGGAAGTTGTGATGTTCAGAAAGTTGAGGGCATAACCGTAATTTGGGTAAAGTAGGGGAAAAAGTTTACTTTTCGTACGATCGGGTTTTAACTTGTTGACCTAGGACTGCTAGATAGATCTCGTCGTCCTGAGTTCGATGACAGGTGGCACGTATTCATCGGACATACGATTTGTGAGTTACGGGTCTAGAAAGGTAGTGGCACAATCGTAATTTTGGGTTTAAAAGAGGGGTATTTTAGCCATTGTGCTTTGGGCCTGGTGCAACAGAGAGGGGCAAATGGAGGGTTGAGATTGAGCCACTTGTGAGAAGGCTGAGGGGATGGTGACACGCGTAGGGGTTCTGGTTGGTTTTAGGCTCGTGCACGGTCCCAATTATTTGGGGCAATCGTGCAGGTGTGTGATGTGTGTGTGTGTGTTCGAAGAACAGAAACAGAGGGAGAGAGTTGGGAGAATTGGACGGTGTTTTTTGTGAGTTTGTGTAAATTGGTGATGGGGTGAGTGATCAGAGATCGAGAGGGAGACAGTGAGAAGGTTAGAAGGTGTGTTGGTTGTGTGTGGGTGAGTTGTGAGCCACGGGGAAAATCAGGGAAAACAGAGTGAACAGAGAGATCGTGGTGGTGGTTGTGCCGTGTGTTGGCCTAATTCAAGTTGAGAGGAGACTCAGAAGGTTAAAGGGGACTTAGTGGACACCGTGGTGTGCGGCGGTTCGAACGGCGGAGGACGAATCGAAGGTAAGCCTCCAATCCTCTGTTTTTCCGTTTTTCTCAGTTTGAAAGTCGTGAAGTCTGGGGTTGAGTCGACGGTTTTGGTGAGTTGGGTGAGACTCAGGGATGTTCTAGGAAGAGTTTAAGACTGCCACCGTGACGGGGGAAGACCTGGATGGCCGGAGAAGAGAACAGGGGAGGTGTTCAGGTTTCTGTTCGAGCTTGAGTCGACAGGTTTTAGGTTGAGTCGAGGTGTTTAGAGTAGGGGAATGGGTAGCTTAGGTCTGGAAGATGAAGATGGTGAAGAAAGGAGGTGTTTTGGTGCAGGTATGGCGGTGAACCGTCCTCGCCGGTTCGAATTGCAGAGGCAGGTTCGACCGAGTCGACTCGAGGTTAACGATGGTACTGTAGCTGGCACGTGACGGCCACGCACAGCCACTTTGGACGGCGTGTGGGGGCGCGTGCGGCGGCGGTTGGGGAATTGGTCAACATGGTTTTTGGTCTAGGTGTTGTGACGAGTTCATTGGAATTGGTTTCGGGTTGTTCGGACGTTGTTTGAGGTTAGTTCTGCGAGGGTGAAGGTTTAGGGTTTAAATTCGTTACGTTTAGGATCCGGGGATTTTTGGGGAAAATTAGGAGAGTCTTGGTAGACGTGTTAGTAACGTACTTTGGCGGTTGTTGACAGGATCGGGACTTCCCGAGGAAGCTGAGGAACGTACGAGACGTTCGGGACGCGATTGAGGGCTTGGTACTATGAGTGGACCCTTTCTCTAAACTCGAGCATGCATAACTATTTTCTATAATTGTTTTATGGTTTTAATCATGATTCTATGTTTATCGAATATGCTTTGTTGATTTTACATCATTGCACATTTTTTGAGAAAGTTCGGTTTTCAGCACGTTTTACGAGAAAAGTGTGATTTCCGAATATGATGCTATGGATTTGGGATTTCAATGGTTACGTGGTTTAAATGTTCATAAAGGGATTTTGAACCATGATTTGGTGATTAAAGGGTTTTCGATATTGAAATCGGATTTCGGTAACGGGATTTGATTTTAAAGTTGAAAAGTGGATTTCCGGATTTGGATTCGGAATGACGGTTCTAGATGCCGGAAGGGTATCAGAACGGTGATTTCGGATTCGAGTTTGGATACGGATTTAGAAATGGTTTTCAAACGGTTTTGGATTGGATTTGCTGGATCTGGTTATAGGGTTTAAAGACCCGGATTATATTTGACGGAAGACGGGCCCGGATTGGGTTTAAAGACCCGGATTGAGTTTAAAGACTCGGGAGTTTAAAGACTCGGATATATTGATATTTCCCCCCGTAGGCCTATGAGTTTAAAGACTCGGGAGTTTAAAGACTCGGATAGATCCAGCAGGTTTGATCAGTTGGTTATGGCTAGGTACTTATGTTTTCTGATATACTCTTATGACGCTGATGATATGATTTCTATAACGTTTTTTTATAGTGTTTCTGTTTTTATGATGAGGTTTATGTGATTTATAACTATTTTTAGTAACTGGGTTATGCATGTGGTTTTCAAAACGGAGGGCTAAAACCCTGGTTCTATTATGAAATGGTTTTCGGAAAGTATTTTCTTGTTTATGGTCCACTCACACCTTCTGTTTTTAATTGCCCTCCAGGTCGTGGAGCTAGCGCGGGGTGTCGACGTCGAGGCAGCGTCTGAGGCATAGAAGTCACGAGAGCGACCCCGGAGTGTTAAATTTTCCGTAGTGCGTGTAATCTTTGTATCGGGTTTTCTTTTCATTTGTTTAATACTATGCTCTGTAAAACTTTTAACTTCGGGATGTGTATTTATTTTTCTCCTGCGTCTGACTGTGCTTGTTGGGTGGTTTACTTTAGTTACGTGTCAGGGTGTCAGACGGGAGCAGGATTTACCTCGGTTATCGGGGTGAAACTGGGGTGGGTCTTGACAACCTAGCAGCATAGTCTCCAGCCTGGCCGTAAGTCGGCCCAAGCCACAACAACTATTTTACCACAACCCTAACTCACGGGTTCCAACTGAAAACTTTACTCTGGGGTTTCTTACTCAGGTACTCACAATCCAAACCAGTCATCCCACGAGGTTCCTCAAATCATCCCCGTCGTCCGAGTCATCCAAACCCGCAACTGCCATTGGTTCACTACAACCTTACCACTCGGGTCGTCACAGCCGACTAAGACCATCCCTTATCGTAACTCCGCACACCAACATCCACCAGTATCCAAGACTAGGGGAATTCCCTCAAATCCACAAGGTAGTTTCTTGTACCCCGCCACTTGAGGCATCCGGCTACTCGTATCTTCTCAAATCTAACTCAGCCCAATTGACCAAAAGGTCATTAATCCATACTATCATCATCTAATCACCATCCGGCCCAAATAGCCCACCGTCAACCGGCCTCCTCGACCCACGTATACCATCAGCTCAACAGGTTACCATCGGCCCTACATGCTGACTAGCCTACTCAATCGTAGCCCACCAGCTACCATCCAAGTTAATCTTGCTGGCATATCTCCGACCCTATGGTCCAATCATCAAGCATAACCAGCGCCAACGCACTAACCGTTTCGGCCCTAAGCCGGCGTACATCATACCTCGTACTGCGTATCGAGCGACTATCATCCTAACACTAACAACCGCTGCTAACTAACCACAACGAACACACTATCACTACCGTATCCAGGTTGCTATCGGGCTGTTCCTCGTTGAGACATCACATCCACAGTAGCATCACACCACCCAAGTCGACGAACCAACGACTCTGGGAACCAAACCTCGCGCAGAACACACGAAACCTCGCTCTGATACCAATTGACAGGACCCACCCCTAATCCTCAGGGATTAAAGGCTGAACCCTGTTCCCGTCTAACTTACGCATGACACGAAAGCTAAAATGATGTCCAACCTCCATGTGACACGTAAGTCGGACAAGGGATTCTCAAATTCAACCATCCCAAAAGTGACCGAACATCCCAGAGTACACCGAACTACTGTGGATCGTGGGTGTGATGTCTCCGTCTCTCTCGACCAACAGCCCATACCGCAACAACCTGGAGGGTATCGAAAACACGAAAAGACTGTGAGTGGAAAAAAATAAAGTATAAGTTCGAAAATAGTTTAATAAAACAAGTACATTTATACCATCCATTTAAAAACCAATGCATGCATATCAATCTCAAGTTATGAAACCATTTGTAACGCCCCGGAAATTCGAAAAAGGAAAATTTGGAAAATTAAAGGAAAATGACGATTTTGCCCCTGGAATTGGGCGAAAGGTTGACTTTTGGTTTGAGCGGTCAAACAAACTATGACCGATGACTGTGACGTAGTTCGGGACGTCACGAGTTCATGGACAGGTGGCACGCCCGATTCTGACATTCGAGGAGAAAGTTATAGCGTTCGGAAGTTAAAGGGTAATTTGGTAAATTGGTTAAAAAGGGGTCATTTGTTGACTTTTTGATCGGGATCGTAATTGGACTTTCCATAAGTACTGTTGGATAGGTCTCGAGACGCTGAATCCGTAGACATGTGGCATGCGTCAATCGGAGTTCGGACGAGAAAGTTGTGGGTCTGGAAAGTTCAAGGGCGAAATGGTAAATTGTGACGTGAAGGGTAAAATGGTCATTTGGGCAGTCAAAGTCCTTAACGGTGCAATTAGCTGATATTAATTTATATTAAATGATTTAAGTGGCTGATTCAGCCTAATTGGATGTGGATTAGTTAGTAAGTGACACTTGTCACTCTAAGAAGAAGATTAGTGGCTTAAGATGATGATTAGTGGCTTAAATTAATCAATTAGGCGGTGAGGATTTAACCTGAGAAAACAGAAAACTATGTCGTGCAGGTGTGTGTGTGTACCTGAAGAAACAAAAACAGAGAGTACCCTATATCTCCACACAAAAATCCATTAATCTCTTCTTCTCTGATTGATCACAATTAAGAATGGATGAAAAATTGAAAAGGAATGGAGAGGGTGAGATTGGGAGGAAACAAAAGAAAAAGGGGAAGAAAAACCCAAGAACCCGAGACCCTTCAAATTGTTCCAAAAATTCGAATTAATCTTTCTAGCTCGAGATGCTGCAAACTGAGATTGAATTAAGTCCTCTGAGATCATTTTGAATGGAACCAACTCAACTTCGACGACAATTGGTGTCGTTTGGGCCTAGAACGGACATGGCGGACTTCGGAAATTGTCAAGCTTGGGTTGAGTAATTGGAGGCCAGTCCTTGTGAAATTGACTTCGAAATCAATCTTAGCATGAGCCTACGATGCTGTGTGACTCATCAATTGAAGGGTTGGATGATGGTTTGAGGAACTCAACGATGAACAGACTTCGAACCCGTGAGACTTGATCGAATAGACTGAGGTAATTAGTGATGCAATTGACATTACAGATCTTCAATTAAAGGTGAAACGATCCTATTAGTTTAATCAATTGAAGAAATTGACTCGAAATTGTGCAGGATTAGACCGGGTCACCTCGCGGGTTAACAGGACCCGTTTACCAGTCAAACTGGTTGGAACGACGACTGTTCATGGGCACTGTAGTATGCGTGTGCGTGGGAATTTCGAGGTGAGGTCAACATGAGTTTTGTCCTATTTAATGTAATGAACATTTTGGCACTGGTTTCGAGAAAATCGGACACCGTTTCGATATTGTTTTAAGGGTCCAAAGGTTTATATTATGTTTAAAAGACGTGTTTAAATCCCGGGAAAATTGGGGAAAATTATAGGAAGTGTATTGAGATGTTAGTGACCCGTGATAATGATTTTGGACAGGAATGATGACGTTCAGAATTTACGGAAAAACGTGCAGCTCGGAAAGCGAGCGATATGGACGGTGTGTGAGTGGACTTTTGTTTTCTACCCTAAATGCATGCATATATGTTTTAACTGCTTTTAAATGCTTATGATATGATTTAAATTGATTTGCTATGATTAATGATGTGATATGATGATTTTCGGATTTTGGGAATATGATATTATTTTATATTGCTTTTGAGCACGCTTTTCGAGAAAATCATAAACTTGTGATTTTGGGCGATGGCCTAAGATTTGAGATGGCTTTTGACTCAGAATTGAAGTTACGTGATTCCATTGATGAAATTGAATTATAAATGATATGTTAGACATGGATTTATGGGATTTACTTGTGCTTTGGAAATGCTATATTTCGGGCAGAGACCCTGTTGAACTATTGATTTGATTTTGAGATTTAAATGGTTTTGAAATGAGAATATTGGCTATTGGTACCATCCTCTGTGATTTGATGGTCTCCTCCAGACGTCGTAGATCCTGGAGTAGTCACGATCCACTGTCTGGAGATGAGTAGCTCCGAGGGGAGGCTCAGTCTCAGGAGTGTGAGGTTATGATGATATCCTCCAGACGTCGTTGATCCTGGAGATGATATCACCCCAGACGTCGTTGATCCTGGGGAGGTACTCGGGCGTGAGACACCCGAGTTTCACGGGTTGCATTGATATCGTGACATGTTATTGGATACTGAGATTGGATGTTGAGGATGGTGGTATCATGATTGATTTTGAACTGTATTAGCTGTTTTATTCTACCTTTGATTTCTATGACTCATGTTTTATGTGGTATGCATGCATGTTTACAAAACTGGAGGGTAAGACTATTTTGAAAAATGTATTTCTAAAACTTTCTTTTTGTCCACTCACACCTTTCTGTTTTATTGACCCTCTAGGTCGTGGCGCGATGATCGAGGTTATTCAGGAGGTGGAGGCATGAGTGGGCACAGGTGTGGTTATCCCTTATTTGGCAAATGCTGAGGGCAATTGCGGAACTTCAGTTGACTTGTCAAACGGGAGCAGGACTGGGCACGGTTATCGATGTCCCTCGGGGACGGGTCCTGTCACCATTTCACATCAAAACCATCAACGAAAACCATTATCGAAAACGCGAATCACATTCGTCATTCAAAATCCAGGCCTTAGCCTCAAATCATAAATCAATCTCAAAGTACGGGAACTTAGTCCCAAAACTGATCAAATCCAAATCAACCGGGCCATTGCCCAAAACATCGGAAAACCAGTGAAAAACCAGTGAAAATGTCAATCATACTTTACTGGATCTCAAGTGCGCCCGAGTCTTTAAACTCAAAACCATGCACAAATAACCAGGCCTTCTAGAGATATCAACGAATCTTTAAACTCAAAACACAATCATAGGCCTCGGGGGTATCATAACCGAGTCTTTAAACTCAAAACATATACCGAGTCTTTAAACTCAAAACATATCAATCTAGGGCCCTCCCCCCGTCAATCAATCCGAGTCTTTAAACTCAAAACCAGGTCCATTGGGTTTTCTCTTTTTCCGGGTCTTTAAACCCAAAACCATTTTTCATTCAATCAGTAAAAACCACAGAAAATCCACAGTCGAATTCGCAACAATGATTCTGTAAGCCGGCATCCGGAACCACTGTTCCGAACCCAAGTCCAGATTTCTTTTCCAAATCTTGAAAACCATATCCGAAATCTCATTTCACATGAACAGGGCTCCAAGCCCGAAATCACTTTTCTGAAATCTTTTCAAATCATTGAAATCAAATCATATTCCAAATCCCGAAATCAAATCATTAAAACCACAGTCAAATCACAAGATCGTGCGAAATCTCGTAAAACGTGAAATTACGTAAAATACCTCAAAAAACGTACAAAACCGTAAACCATCAAGATCCTAAATCAAATCATAGAATCATGTATAGAAAACATAAAAAAACATATATGCATGCATCAAGAGTTAGAAAGCAAAGTCCACTCACAGACCATTCTGACGTCGCGTCGATACACACGCACTTATGCCGTTCCCGGCCAATCCACTATCCTCGGCTTTCCCGAACCTGTCCGAATCTCATAACAAGGTCACTAACTACTGCATAAAGCTTATACTAAAGGCCTGTAATTTTCTCGAATTTTTAACTATTTTTAATCGAGCCCTAAAACCTTCGGACAGCCTGGAACATATCGAGACGATGTCCGATCGACTCGAAACCAGTGCCAAAATGTTCGTTACATCAAATACTTTAAAACCATGTTGGAAACTTTCCCAAAAGGGGATCCACGCGTCCTCACGCGCCGCCCAAAGGGGCTGCGCGTGGGAGCCATGCGCCCTATTACTGTTCATCTTCAACCTTAGTTCAGCCGGTCTGAACCGGTTCGAACCAGCGCAAGCTGTTCACGGCAATTTCCAACGTTTTCCAAAACCGATCTCCCTCCTATTAATTCCTACCTGTTTTCCTTTTGATTTACAATTGATTTCTCTCCCGAACCTATGAATTTAAACCTTAGAACTTACCTCCTGATTCGAAGGACAATTTTCAGAAAACTGCAACCCTCTGTTCCTGGCCACCGCGAAGTCTTCGGTCACGGTTTCTTATCCTCTGAATTCATCTCAGTTTCCAGGAGCTATCATAGTCTAAAAAATCGAGTTTTAACTTATAAACCAAGAATTTGCTCTTTTCTAATCAAATCGGGAAACAGAGGTTGTTGGTATAGTTTACTGAAAATTGAAATGACCAAAATACCCTTACTAGGACAAAATACCCTTACTGAAAATTGAATTTGCTCTTTTCTAATCCAAGTAGCCAGGTGTCCAACACTGGCTGGTCACAGATCCTTGGGCACAGAAATGACCAAAATACCCTTACTAGGACAAAATTGAAATTTTGCCCTTCAAATTTCTTAACCCATAACTATCTCATCCGAAGTCCGATGATGACGTGCCGCCTGTCGTCGTATTCAGGGTATCGAGACCTTCCTAACGGTCTTCGAAGTTCGTGAAAATTCCATGTCATTTGAAAAGTCAACAACTTGCCCTTTTTAGCCAAATTACCAAATTGCCCTCAAACTTCCGAACGTCATAACTTCCTCCTCGGATGTCGGAATTGGGCGTGCCACCTGTCTATGAACTCATGACGTCCCGAACTACGTCACGGTCATCGGTCAAAGTCCTTTTGACCGCCCGAACTAAAATCAACATGTTTGCCCATTCTAGGGGCAAAACCGTCATTTTGCAACATCCGTCCGAATTCGTCCAACTAATCACGGATTAACGTCACTAATCCATCATTAATCACTATTCTAATCCCGATTTCAGGGACGGGTCATTACAGCTGCCTCTAACTGTCATAGACCTTATGGGTCCTCACCAAGTCAGGCTCCTTTTCGGCTTCCACGAAGTAGGACTTTATGGACGAGTCCAGCTTCGACCTCCTCAACTTCTTGGGAACCTTTCGGCCCTCCAACAACAAAACTTCACCTAGGAAGATGATCTCCTTCACAAGCTCGAGGGTCTCCATCTCGGCTTTCTTCTTTTTTAGCACCTTGTCTTCTAGCTCTTTAGTCTGCTTGGCCTCCTTCCTCTCAGCCAACTTCCTCTTCTTCTTTTTCCTTACCTCAACCATCAGCCTCCTCATCTCTTCGGCCGCGTCATCGACATCAATGACCAACAAAGAGCCTGGCTTACTTATCGCGGGCACCTCCCCGTTTTTTCGAGCTAGCCAAGGCTAGAGGAGTTGTGAATAGTGGCTCTAGTGGATCCTCAATTGATGCATCAATGCCAACTGAGGTAGTCACTTCTCGGCTTGACGGTTGGTAGCCTTCATTGCCAGCCGAGGCAGAACCTTAGAGGATGACCTACCCTTAATAGGCTGACGATAATCCACCTTGGGCAATGCACCATATTTTTGAGCATGAGTCTTCACTACTTCGGCTTGCTTTATGATTTCTTGTATCTTTTCCATTCTCTTGGTGCACTGCTTAGCCACTGCCAAAACAAAGTCAAGCAAGGTTGACCAATAAACAGAGTGTTAGCAATTTCTCAAATACAAAAATGCACAACCAAACACAAGGAAAGTTGACCGATAATCACTTACCTAGTTTAGGAATGAGGCCAACCTTCAGAAGGTTGCTCGACAGACGTAAGCATTCTCTACTTCTCTCTGCTCGGTCAAGTGTCTCGAGAAGCTCCGTGTAGTCGACCTTCTCTTGATCAGTTAAGGACAAACACTTGAAAATCTTTGCAAAGAAAACACAAGCAAGTTAGCAATGGCATATACAAAACATGGACAAACTCCCTAACCGACCTAGATATATTGAACAAAAAAAGGCCCATGACCACACCTTTTGATTGGTAGGACCTAAGTATTCTCCTATGTCCCTCGGTCAAGTGGGCACCTTCCCACTCTCCGGACACCAGTATGAAATGATGCTTCCATGCCTTATGGGAGGTCGGTATATCCCAAATAAACGCCCCTTTTGTCATTCCTGTCATACCTGTTCTCCTGTGCACCCTATTTCCCAACAACCTTCGAGGTCTGAGTTTTTCCTATCAGACAGAACATGCTTTTACATTTCTCTCCCTTCATTAGGACCATGCAGCCACGTGACACTTTCATAACTTCCCCTGCTGACGAAACCTTGCAGCCCTTGGAGTCTAGTTGGCTCAAGAATATTAGATTTCTCTAGAACTTTGGGACATACACCACATCACCCAATGTTCAAACTGCTCCATCGAACATCTTGATCTTCACAGTTCCCGTACCCATGACACGACGTCTTGTGCCATCACCCCAAGTCACGAATCCTTGGACTTCTTGGAATGTATCAAAATATTCTCTCCTAGAGCAAAGTTGATGAGAACAACCACTATCTAATATCCAATAATCTTGAGAAAAAAATGTAATTACCTTCGGATACTGTGAGAAGTTCTCCAAAATCTCTAGACATCTCCGCTACACCAGCCAAGGAGCAATCTGAGCCCTTATCGTCCTTTTCTTTCATCAATGGACAATCCGGTTTTATGTGTCCCCACTCCTTGCACTTGTAGCATTGCGTGCCCTTTCCTCTGCCTCTGGATTTAGACCTGCTATGCTCACTAAATCCCCTCGCAGTTGACCTTTCCTTACGATTCTGTTCATGAGCAATAAAGACGGAACCTTGAGAATCATCGGTTTTCCTTCTCTTCTCATGTGATAAGAGAGTCGATTCTACATCCTCCATCTTCAGTGTATCCTTACCATACACAATTGTAGTAACAATATTCTCATATAAATTGGGAAGTGAGGTAAGAAGTAAAAGGGCTTGATCTTTTTCCTCAATTTTAACCTCGACTCTTGATAGTTGATTTATCAATCCCTTGAACACGTTCATGTGCTCCATGAGATTCACACCTTCTCCCATCTTGAGCTTGTAGAGATCCCGCTTTAAATTCAGCTTCGTTTACAAGCATTTCCCAAGATAAAGCTTCTCCATTTTCTCCCAAAGCTCAGGTGCAGAATCTACATCATTAACATTATTTATAATATTGTCAGCAATATAAAGCCTAATAGTGCTAACACACCTGGACTCCAACTCGTCCCAATCTTCATCTAAAATCTTCTCTGGCTTCACATCCTTGCCCTTCAACGGTCTTGCAAGGCCTTGTTGAACTAGGATGTCCTTCACTTTCCTTTGCCATAGAGTGAAATTTCCTTTTCCATCAAACTGCTCCACCTTGAAATATGAGCCGCTAGAACTTGCCATGGCAAACCGCTCACGATCGATAAACTGGAGCTCTGATACCACTTGTTAGAAAATTAATCATCCGCCACGCAAGTGCTAACAATAAAGATGAAAAAAAGGAAATAAAGAAACCAAGAACACAAAAGATTTAACGAGGTTCGGCTAATTAACTTGCCTACGTCCTCGGAGAGTTTTCTCCTTCACTATGAAAGAATACAAAATACAAGATTACACTACTCAAGTTTATACCCAACTCGAGCCCTTGTATCCAATAAGATACCCCTTGTACACCCTCTCTCAACCCGAGAAGATCACTCTACCCCAAAAACTATACACACTCTTTCATCTTCTCTTAACCGAGAAGATCGCTCTACTCCAAGAGCTATACACACTCTTGAAGTGCTCAAGAAGATCACTCTACCCCAAGAGCTATGCACACTCTTGAAGCACTCACACACTTGTGATGTGTTCTCCTTGATGTTGAAATGTGGTCAAGCTCTCCACCTTATATAGTGCTTAAGGCACAAGTTGTAGTTGTGCTTTTCCGATGTGGGACATTTTCCTCACATTTCAACATCCTTCATTGAAGTCCATTCATGCACTTCTTCAATTAATGTTCTTCTTCATGAGACTTCCACATCAATCTTTTCCTGCAAGGTTGAATGAACAACACCATGTATTTATTCTCAATACATAATCAAATTCCAATGCATTAATAATCCACTAAGGAGGTATTAACTCAACAAAAACATCAATATCAAATTGATACTGATATCAAATGGTTAATTCAATTTGGCTTTGAGTTCAATCAAATACCGAATCAAATATATCGATTAACACCCTCATGGTTAATTTGGGTTTTTTTTTTTTTTTGAATTTTTGGATAACTCATAAAGGTTTAAAATTTTTGAATACAAATGATGATAAATTGTGAGAATGAAGAAGAGAGTTTGTAAAGAAAAGATAATGAAAATAACGAAAGAGAGAAAAACGAGATAAAAAAATTGCCGGCCAGAGCCAGCTAGAAATTAATAATATCCCAATAAAAAAATTAAATTGACTTAATTTATAAACTCATTTTAATACTTTTAAATAAAATTTTAATTAAATTGATTAATTTAGTGCAGATGTTCTAATATAGTATTAAAATTACACAAATTATTACGCCTCCAAAAAAACATTATTATTAAAAGGTAGAAGGTAATGCGAAAGCTCTCCGCGAGGAACATTTGTGCTTGAAGAATATTTTTGAGGTTTTGGTTTAAAAGTAAAAAAGTAAAAAGTGAAAGTGAGCAACAGTGAAATAGCAAAAACCATGGGCGTCTGGCTGTTTGCTTGTCCTTTCAGACTGAGTGAATGACAGATAAGACAACGTGGTTCCCACAGCAAGGTCTACAAAGCGGCCACCTTCGTCTGTAACACGTGTCATGGAACAATTTGTTGTTAGCATACATAATGGACCAGCAGGTCACTGTAACATTTCAATGGCCTTCCTCTTTGTAGTCTCTACCTAATATCGCCTCCCTCTCTCCCCTGTGTTTGGGTTTGCTATCAGTACCTTGACCTCTTCCACTGTATTTTTCCTTGGACGATGTTACCCCTGGACAAAACCCAATTTCCCGCTGCTTTCGTTCTTGCAAAATGTAAAATCTACCATCTTTGATTTCCTTCATCAACAAAAAAAAAAAAAAAAAAAAAAAACGTGTACCTCTCTTTCTACTGCTTGCCAAAACCCTAGATTTTGCGGAGTTGGGATTCTAGGGTTCTGAAGCCATGCTGGAAAGGGGCTTTGTAAGTTGCGAATATCTGCGCTGCGGTGAGTGATGAAGCTTTCTGTACCCAATTCATTGACAAGGTTACAGCTGAGGTGAGAAATTGGGTCCCCATTTCGTGTTAATTACGATCTAGCCATTTCGAGTTCCTTTACCTGCGTGTTTGGGATTTTGATGTGACCAAGGATTTCTTTTGTTATTAGCTTTTTTTTTTTTTTTCATGGATTCTGGACAGTGAGTGCTAGTATTAATGTGGGTATCATTTGGATTGAGGAGTTTCCTAGAATCGGGATTGACGTTGTTTCAAAGGTTTGATTCTTTCTTTTGCGGCGGTCGTTATGGATCTATGAAAATGAGTGACATGCATTGGGAAAGATACAAAAGCCTTGTGGACCTTGTGGTTTGCTTTGTGATTGAATTTGATTGAGAATGACAAGCGCTTTAGGCTTATAATGGTTCTAATTTGAGTGCTATATCCTATATGTGGGAAGTCCCTTTTTTTTTTTTTATATCGAATCATATTATAGTGCGAATGTTGAAATTAGGTTGTGTTCTATGCAAATGTGTCATAAGATTTATAGTTAGATTTTAAACTGGATGGCTCTTTGCAACTCTGAAGCATGGTTAAGTTTTTCGTTGCTGTTTTTAAAATATAACTTGTCTTCTTCCGATATTTGGGTGATAATCCATGATTTTGAGTGTCCATATGTTATATGTTTACCACCTTATGGACAATTGGTTCTATAGACTGGTTAGTCTTTAAAGTGGATGGTGTTTGTTGCTGCAAAGCACCTCTAAGTTCTCGGATTATGATACCATTGTTCTGTTTGGCTGATAAACTATTGTAGTGCGTGACTGTCTCATGAATTACTCGGATTTGACATTATTGTGTTTTCCAATTTCCAGGTGGGCAGAATGATTATTACAAAGCAGTATCGTTGTATACACTCTACAAGCTGTCAATGCACTAAAGGGCATCTAAGTGAAGATGCAATATTTCTCGTATTCCAACAGTTGAATTGGAATCCTAAGCTGATTGCTGCACTTTCTTGTGTCTGTAAATGGTTTGATGATCTTGCCAAGCGTGTACTGTGGAAGGAATTTTGCCGAACAAGAGCACCAAAGATGATGGTTGATCTTCAGTCTAGTGGGAGCCACAGTGTAGATGGTAACTGGAGGGCACTAGGGAAGCTGCTTATTTACTGTACAGGATCGAAGAAAGGTGGGCTCTTTAATACCATTCAAATCCCTGGTCACTTTGTTTATAGGACCCGGTTCTCTAGGACATCAGGAAAGAGCTTTCTTTTGCCTCAGTGCAGAACAGATGTCTTGTATGTCTCCGATCCCTGTGAACATCTTGACCAAGGTGAAGAGGGAGATGTGGGTTTTTTCCGTGGAGTTTTCAAGTCATTCTCAATGTCAAAGGTTCGGAAGTTGTTGATTAAGAAGGGGGCACAACTTCATCCAACAGAGGTTTGCCCTTACTGTAAGGCTAAGCTATGGAGCATGTTGCAAGCCAAAATGATACCCCAGAGCGCTAGCTGCAGATTGGGAGCTTATGAGGATTGCATTGAGTATTTCGTTTGCCTCAATGGACATATGCTTGGGATCTGTACTTTGTTACCTTTATCTGATTCTGAAGAAGCATCGGAGTTGGAGTGATAATTGGAACCAAAAAGAGGTACTTTCGAGTTTTTAGTTTTTACAACCTCCGAAACTCTACATTTTGTTCCTTAATCTGGTTATATCTATGGAGAAGCAGGTTTTCTAGTGTTCTAATATGTGTGACTCTTAGGCGTATGTTTCATTTCTTGTTTTAAGTTCAGAAACACGTTTTTTCATCTGTAGTTGTGGCTATCCCTTCTCTTTACTGGAATCATGGGATATCTTCTTCTTTTTTCCAATTAGGTTACATGCCGCTGAAAGCACAAGATTTGGAAGGTTCGATATATGTTGGGCTCGAGTCATCTTGCTTTGCGGAAGCTGAAATGGAACCATCACCATTCCCATGTTTGAAGCTTTCAGTCTTGGCTGGTCTAGTAGTTTATAGCTAAAGTGTTTGAAGCTGCACTTAACCGTTTCTTTTCGTACTGTCCCTTACATAAAATGCTGTCACTATGAACTACTGTAATGCGTGGTCTACAAATGTATTGTGTCTTTGTTGCAAGAAGTGTCCTCGTTTGTTCATAATCTCCGTCAGCCAGTTGCTTCGTGTGTTCGAATCAGCTGGTTCAGAGAGGAAAGCTTGGGAAGATTTAAATTACGCCTAACAAAAAGGGAAGTAAGACTTAGCCATGCCAGCAGCATGATAAGGCACAAAGGCTTAAAGGTACCAAAATTGGCAAACAAATTACATAATACCAAAAGGACATTAGTACATTATATGCATCTCATCATATTTTGTGTTCATTCGTCTGCTTCGAAATTCAATCCCGCAATGGTCATCTTTCCGATGTTCCTGCAAAATTGAAGTCTCCGGTAAGGGCACTCAACTGAGGAACGTTTCACAAATTGTATACTTCAATTGAAAGGATGGGGCTTACACAACGGCATCGAGACCAGCTAATTTTGGCAGAAACTGCTTGATATGATCTTCTGCTGCTCTCTCAGCTTTCAGAGTTTCACAGTTGAAAGAAACCGAAACCTTATTCTTCCCATGCTGTTCTTGAACCAGATCCACAACATCCTCCTCCCAACTGTCTACCATTGAGTGCAAACAAGAAGCAAAATACATTATCTTCATGAAATGATCAATCACAAAGTGGATTGTAAATGGAAACAAAAATTCACAAACGAAACTCCATAAAAAAAATAATAAAAAAAAAAAAAAGGGACCAAAAAATGACCCAGTTACATAAAAACCCCGCCAGTTTGGTAAACAATTCGCCTTTAGTAGTTAGTTTTCATTCTTCATCCTCCCTCCCACCCCTTTCTTCAACCCTCATTTTCCTCACAGACATCCCTCATAAAAAAACTAAAGATAATTGTCAAAACGTAGGTTCATCCAAAAGGTTCTCTAATCACTCTACAAAAGACAGACTTTTGACATAAACAAAAGTATCTGTAAATCAAATAAACTAAGAATCTACTGAATAACATTAAGAATCGGCAAGAAAAATGTGAAAAGGGTTACCCATGAGCATGATCAATGCTTTGCAACCTAGCAGCATCATGGCCTCTACACTCCACAACAACTACTTTTTCTTTCTTCCTCTGTCAAAATTAAAACCCATTATAGATCCCATAGGGCTAATTAAAATCAAAGCAGTAAAAGGTATATAATTATATACAATTTACAATCACAACAGAAGAGAGTTAAAATAAAATACAAAAGTAAGAAACCCTAAACCCCTAAATACGTTGTAGTCTATGATTGAAAGCTTGATCAGACGGTAATCCTCGCCCCTGCTGCACTCCTTCTCACACGCCAACTCTGACCAACATGATAAATAAAATGGTAAAACTCATGAGCAAGAATCAAAAGGGAATTTTATTTTACCATGGTATGAAAAGAAAGAAAGGGGAATTTTACCAGTTCCAAGAAGGCCGTAGCAGATGTTAATGGAGTTTTGGTGTTGGATGAAGTGGCCTGATATGGACCCAGTTGGTAACAGCGCTATTGAAGCCACTCCTTCCATCACCTCCCCAAAGTTCTCTCCTTTTGATCTCACTTCGTCTTCTTCATCTGCCAACATGAAAGTAATTAACAAAAAAGTATAACTTTAAGGGAAATTCAGCAGCTTACCCATTTTTTCTTAGGAGTTCAGTGGAATTTACCCATTTGATTTGCCTTCTTTTCTGGTTTTCGAATGTTGAGAGTGTCAATGTTCTGCACATTCCGATAGTGAAAGAGTTGGCTCTGCCCTTAAATACCCATTCGCATCGCTTTACCGAAAAGTACAGATGACTCAGAGTCGATGACGTTCTACCGAATAAATGCACTCTCTCCGCTTAGATAGCCCTCACCATTTGGTCCAAATGTTCATACGATTGGTCTGATGGACAAAAATCTGGCTCGATCCGCTAAGTTGTGGACTAGTCCAGTCCAAAAGTTAGCGGGTTGGATTTGGATTTAGGATGTTCAAACTCGATAGTTCTGATAGGCCTGGATCCGACAAGTCCAATTCGGTCCGCCCATATAAATTTACCCCGTAAACTCGAATAATTATCCATGTACATTCACTTCGTATTTAAGAAAAACCTAATAATTAATAATTGTAAAATGCGATAAATAATTATTTAGTTTAGAGTGTATTGAAATATTGGAGTTGTGAACGAGACTGGTTAAGAAACTTTCCTCCATTAATACATATATTATATATAATTTATATATACATGCTTAATTTCAACCTGAACTTTTTATTGATTAACTGGAAATAATATGGATGTTTCTTGAATGAACCTGCAGTTTCTTTTAACTATTGTCAACAAAGCTATTGATGATTTCGAACTGAACCTAACAACTTTCATATTGCATGCATAGCTCGGTTTGGAGTACTCAAGCTATAGCCAATTGCACAGTATGTATGGTGTGCACCCTCTAGGATTGGATCAAATACTTGCCATGTTTAATATAATATTTTATCTTCATATTTATCTTTTTGAATTCTAAATTTAGCATTGAATCAATTATTTTGAAAAAAACTCATTTGTGCTCGACCCGGGTGGACTTGTTTAGCCCGGCCCGTTAAGCCCAATAAAATTCTGGCCCGATAAGGCACGTAGGCTCTCATATAAGTCATTAAGCCTGCCCGGCTCGGTATTTTTCAAAAAAAATTCATAAGCCCGGCCCATCTCAATCAAAGCCTAAAAAATTTGGGTCAAGCTTCCCCAGCCCAGCCCAATGACAAAGCCTAGGTCCAACTATATAAATCTTTACTCTTAATCAAATTATACCGTATAAATCTTACTTTTAATAAAGTTTTACCACATAATTATCCACATTTTCAGCAAGTAAAGTTATCGATACCATAACCCTTTCGAATGCAGAGGGAGTTACAACCCTTCTTAGGTCCCTCAGAGCATATTACAATATTTAAATGTTTGTAACATGAGAGAAAATTATCCAAAAAATTTCTCTAAAGACTTTTTACTTCAAATGCACCATATTCTTGAACCAAGGTGCCACTTTGCACTCTATTCTTATTATAGGTGTTAAGTACACCCTAAGACGTTTGAGTTTGGTCAAATCGCTACTTCTTTGTTATTCCTGTCAACTGGACATCTTTGATGTGGAACTTACGTGGCGCTAACATAGATGACAAGGATACAAATCAGATAAAGCCATAATTGGAACTTGATCCATCGAACCCTAAATCCCCAAATTGCTTCACATATGTCAATCCCGAAGTCCCCAAATTCGTAAATCAATCCATAAATCCCTAATCTCCTTCGCATATATCAATCCCTAAAACCCATATTC
Organism: Prinsepia uniflora; assembly: GCA_032719365.1. Taxonomy (NCBI): domain Eukaryota; kingdom Viridiplantae; phylum Streptophyta; class Magnoliopsida; order Rosales; family Rosaceae; genus Prinsepia; species Prinsepia uniflora. The sequence continues at coordinate 7,644,307 of CM064867.1, read as the reverse complement.
CTAAATCAATCCCTAAATCCACAATCATCTTCGTTCTTCTTGTCTTCTTCGTCTTCGTTCTTCAATCTCGTCTTCTTCGTCTTCATTCTTCAATCTCATCTTCGTTCTTCACCTTCGTCTCCATCGTCGTTTTCCATTCTTCTTGTCTTCAATCTTGATCTTCGTTCTTCTCGTCTTCTTCGTCTTTTGTCTTTGTTCTTCGTCTTCGTCTTCATCATCGTTCTTGTAAGACCTGTGTCCTGGAGGGAACAGTGAACAATCCCACATTCCTGCGAAGGGGAATGGTCTGGGAGAGGATGGTGGTGTGCCTTAAAGGTGTAGGCACACACCTATCTAGCGCTAGGCCTTTTGGGAGCTCAAGTGGCTTTGGGGGGGATTGGAACCCCAAAGTTAAGCGAGTTGAGGCAGGTGCAATTCCATGATGGGTGACCCCCTGGGAAGTTGCACCGTAAGCTCCCGAAAACAAAACCGTGAGGGCGAGGCCCAAAGCGGACAATATGGTACCCTTCACTAAAAAGCATGCATGCATTTGAAAACCATTTATCTGAAAGAACCACATGTGGGAACTAAGCCCAAAACCATAATGAAAGAATCATAAAGAATCAACCGTAAGGGCCACTGCCCAAATCCATGTGGGACTCAGCCCAAAACCATATCCATACTGAAACCAAGTACACGGGCCACCGCCCAAATCCTGCGCACATCACATATCACATAACATATATATATCATATATACATATAATTCACACAACCAATCCTTTCATGGTTTCCAAAGTTACGTGCGTGCTACCCGGCGTCTCAAACCCAAGTCTCTCAGAGTCCAAGGTTAATGTTCGTAGACCAATGACCCGTCCTGAGGTTACAATCCATGCCTTCCTGAGACTAAGTGACAGGACCCACCCCGATTATCGCCTCGATAATCGGGAAGCATCCTGCTCCCGTCTGACAATCGAACCCAAAAGACCGGAAGACTAGTTAAAATTACAACACACCCATTGTCAGACCAGGGAGATTAAACAAATACATGCGACTGGACGTCAAGTCCACAGTTTCACAGAGTAATATTACAAAACAAATTAAAGAACAAGTCCTACTCTGTGAACTAACTACTCCGCAACGGAAAACGTTATGCCTCCGCCTCTGCCTCGGCGCTTGCCCCCACGCTTGTACCACGACCTGGAGGGAATTTAAAACAACAAGGTGTGAGTGGACCGAAACATAAGTTTAACAGGAAAAACAGTTTTTCCGAAATCGGGTTCGCCCTCCAGTTTTGTAATCCGCATGCATAACCAAATATTCAAAATTGTGTATTAAACATTTGAAAACTCTTTTTCCGAAACACAAGAAAAACGTTACAGGGATCGTCATAACTCATGTAAAACCATATAATAATACCAGATTCCAGAAACCGTCATTTTGAAACATTATTTGCACAAATCAAGTGAAACATAAATCAATAATCATGATTATGCCGTTGGATCCATCCGAGTCTTTAAACTCAAAACACGATTAGTAGGCCTCGGGGGTATCATAATAATCGAGTCTTTAAACTCACGAGTCTTTAAACTCAATTTTCGGGCCCGCCCCCAAAATCAACATACCGGGTCTTTAAACCCAAAACCAGATCCAACCATCAACCGGGACTTTAAACCCAAAACCGTTTTTAAACATAATAAATCAGGATTCATCACAAATCTTTTTCCAACATTATTCCAAAAACATTTCCCATCGTAACAGGACTCATGCCCGAATTCACATGTAAATTCCAACACATGCAATTACCAGAAAATTTCTTCACAATATGATCAAACATCATAAATCCGAAACATGCATATTCATAACCAGATACTTCATCAAAATTATCACGCATGCATAGGAAAAAACCGAAATCTCGAAATGCGTGAAATACGATAATTATCTCGAAAAAACGTGAAAACAAGTAAAACCGATATATCATCTCACCATCGTAAAATCATATGTAAAACCATGAGATAAATAAGCAAAATGGTCATGCATGCCCAATTTAAAAATCAAAGAGTCCACTCACAGTCTGAGGACACGTCAATCGCGTCCCGCGCGCTCCTCCGTAGCTTCGGAAGTGTACGGGCCTGTGAAAACGTATAAGAAGGGTTACAAACATCCCAAAATAACTCGTAGGATTTTTCCTAATTTTTCCAGATTTTTCGGCAAAAATAAACTTAAAGACTTAATCTTCCGGACTCCCGAAATTATCCCGAATGACTCCCGATCGATTCGAACTCTAAAGATAAAATGTTAATTAAACTGTAAGGATTAATTCTCATGTTGACCGTGATCGGAGTTGACGTCACACGCGCCGTCACGCGCCGCCCACAGTGGCTGCGCGTGAAAGCCACGCGCCAAGCTACAGTACCTTCGTCCTTACCCGAATCAACTGATAAACGGGTCTAATACCCGCGACTCAACCCGACCAGTTCAAGCCCAATTCTCAATCAATTCCTCTCGTTTTTGATCCTATTATCTTCCCTAATCCTTAAATTTTAGGTCTGTAATGAAGATTAACCTCGACTAGTACCCAAACGACCTAACTCAAACTCGAACAGTCGAACAAATCGACATTCTGGAACTCACCCAAACTAACCCCAATCTCAAATTAATCTCACCAGTAGCTTAAGGGGACTCATACGAACACAATGGTACTGTCAATTGGTCTCGCCGTTACCTGGAAGTCGTCGTCCTCAAGCTCGCAAAAACTCAGAACCAGGGCACTCCGTTCCTGGCCAATTCGTGGATGTCGTCCTTCGAATTTGACGTGGTTGGTTTCCTCTTGCTCCCAGAAGACTAGAATGGCCCCTAGTTTAGCTCGCAAGTCCCCACAATTTGATCTTCCATTTTTCCCTCCACTGGTTTTTCCTTCAAACTGGAACTTGGGTTCCCGGGCAACACGGCTCCAAACTCAACAACTCCAGCACCGTCGTGATTCTAACACTCCCAGAAGACTCCCTATGTGTTTAGTTTCGCCTCAAAGCCCGTAGGATTTGAACTCTGAGTTTCCCCCCTGAAAACCCGAAACTGTTTTCTCCCGTCTCTCTCAACCTCAGCCCTCACAATGATGCCCAAATGACCCAACCGAGTCCCCCCTCACTCTCTTACTCAGTCATTCGATTCAAACGGCCAGCACCCGTGGGAGACCAGCTGAGGTTCTCTGAAACCTGCTTCCCACAAACACAGAAACCATGGCCATATTAAACTCAATCCCGTGCCTGCAGCCTGCTCACGCCACTCAGTCATGCTCCCACTACCTCAATTCACATAAACAAACATCTGAACAATCCACTAAAGCCATAAACAATTGAACGCACAAACCCACGGCCGCTGCTCTGTTTTCCACGGTGGTGAACAGTACCCCGTGCGGAAATTACCAAAATGCCCCCAGGGCAAAAATTACCAAACTGCCCTCCAACTTCCGTGACCCGTAACTCGGTCGTCCGACGTCCGTTTCAAGCGTGCCGCCTGTCGTTGTACTCGGGGCGTCGAGACGAACATAACGGTCTTCGAGTCAAATGGATATCAATTGTCAAACAAAAAGTCAACTTTTTCCCCTTATAACGCCCAAATTACGGTAATGCCCCCGAACTTCCGAACATCATAACTTTCACTCCGAGCGTCCGAATCGGACGTGCCACCCGTCTATGAACTCGTGACATCCCGAACTACGTCTCGGTCATCACTCAACGTCCGTTCGACCTCCAAATCTAAAAGTCAACAAATCGACCACACAAACACAGGGGTAAAAACGTCATTTTATTCAATATTTAATAATATTACATTACCAGAACGTCCGGGGCGTTACAATCTCCCCCCCTTAAGAAATTTCGTCCCGAAATTTCAAGGAAACAAGTAAGGGAACTGTTCTCGCATATGCGCCTCGGGTTCCCATGTGGCTTCCTCCACATTCTGGTTCCTCCAGAGAACCTTCACCAGAGGAACGGTCTTCCGACGTAGCACTTTCTCCTTTCGATCCAAAATCTGTACCGGTTGTTCCTCGAAGCTCAAATCATCTCGAAGTTCAATGGGCTGATCCTCCAGTACATGAGATGCGTCAAACACATATTTCCGCAACATCGACACATGGAAAACATCGTGGACCTTCGAAAGCTCTGGCGGTAGTGCCAGCCGGTAGGCCACCGGGCCAATCCTTTCGGTAATTTCATAAGGTCCAATATAACGAGGGCTCAACTTTCCTCGCCTGCCGAATCGCACTACACCCTTCCAAGGGGACAATTTCAGAAATACCCGATCTCCGACCGCAAACTCCAGATCTCGAATCCGATGGTCCACATAGCTCTTTTGTCTGTCCTGGGCTGCCTTGAGCCGATCCCTGGTGAGTTTGACCTTCTCGGTCGTCAGTTCCACCAATTCGGATTTAGTCAGCCTTCTTTCACCCACGTCCGTCCAACACAACGGAGTTCTGCACTGCCGTCCGTACAAGGCTTCGTACGGAGCCATCCCAATGCTCGCTTGGTAGCTGTTGTTGTAGGCAAATTCCATCAAGGCTAGATGTGACTCCCAAGTGTCCTGAAATTGCAAAACGCAAGCTCGCATCATATCCTCCAATGTCTGGATGGTCCGCTCAGACTGGCCGTCAGTCTGAGGATGAAATGCAGTACTGAAACGAAGTTTCGTCCCAAATGCTTCCTGCAGACTCTGCCAAAATCGAGAAGTAAATCTTGGGTCTCGGTCAGAAACTATTTATTCCGGAGTACCGTGCAAACGGATGATCTCGTCAATAAACAACTGAGCCAACTGCGTCATCCTGAAGTTCTCTCGCACTGGCAAGAAGTGAGCTGATTTCGTAAGCCTGTCCACAATCACCCAAACTCCATCGTGACCCCTGGGTGTCCTAGGAAGTCCAAACACAAAATCCATCGTCAAGTGATCCCATTTCCATTCCGGAATAGGTAGTGGTTGCAAGGCTCCATAAGGTCGTTATCTCTCAGCCTTCACTTGCTGGGAAATCAGACACCTGCTGACAAACTCGGCAATCTCCCGTTTCATTCCCGGCCACCAGTAGTGCTCTCGCAAGGTACGATACATCTTGGTTCCACCAGGATGCATCGCGTAGGCCGAACTATGAGCTTCGTCCAAGATCTCCTTCTTCAGTGCCTCCACGCCGGGCACACACAACCGTCCTTCTTTTAGCAAAGCTCCATCCTCCCTGACTGTAAAGTCTAGCCGTTCACCGGCTTCCACTTCAATCCGAAGTACACATGAGACAGGATCTTGAGATTGAGCCTCAACGATCCGATCGACCAGAAGTGGTCTCACATGAAAATTAGCCAGCAAGACACCTTGGCCATCCAAACCCAAATCAATGCTATTCTTACGGAGTTCAACCAAAAGTGGCAAATGAACCGTCCGTAGATGTGCTACAGAATGCGTTGACTTCCGGCTTAGAGCATCAGCCACCACATTGGCTTTTCCCGGGTGGTACTCAATCGTGCAATCATAATCCTTAATTAGCTCTAGCCACCGTCGCTGCCTCACATTCAACTCCTTCTGAGTGAACAAGTACTTCAGGCTCTTGTGGTCCGTAAATATTCTGCAAGTCGCACCATACAGGTGATGTCTCCAAATCTTCAATGCATGCACAACAGCAGCAAACTCCAAATCGTGCGTCGGATAATTGCGCTCATGCGGTTTCAACTGGCGCGAAGCATAGGCGATCACTTTCCCATGCTGCATTAGTACACATCCCAAACCCTGTAAGGATGCATCACTGTACACCTCAAATTCCCCACTGTCGTCTGGAAGGGTCAGTATAGGAGCAGACGTCAACCTTTCCTTTAGCTCCCGAAAACTACGCTCACAATCGTCATCCCACTTAAACATGACTCCCTTCCGCGTCAGTCGCGTCAACGGGGCAGCAATGGTAGAGAAACCCTCTACAAACCTCCTGTAGTACCCAGCCAAACCCAAGAAACTCCTGACTTCAGTGACGGTCCTCGGTTGTTCCCACATCGCCACTGCCTCAATTTTCTGAGAATCCACACTGATCCCGTCAGTTGAGATCACATGCCCCAAGAAACTCACGCTCGTCAACCAAAACTGACATTTGCTGAGCTTCGCGTACAACTGGTTTTCCCTCAAGGTACCCAGCACCATCCTTAAGTGCTCCTCGTGCGCTTCCGCACTCCTCGAGTAGACCAGGATATCGTCAATGAACACGATGACAAAGTGATCCAAGTAAGGCTGCAACACTCGGTTCATCAAATCCATAAACGCTGCGGGTGCGTTGGTCAAGCCAAACGGCATCACCAGGAACTCATAATGACCATAACGGGTCCTAAAGGCTGTCTTGGGTACATCCTCATCCTTAACCCGCAATTGATGATACCCAGAACGTAGATCAATTTTGGAGAAGTACTGGGCTCCTCGCAGCTGATCGAACAAATCATCGATCCGAGGCAACGGGTATTTGTTCCTGACTGTTACTTTATTCAGTTGCCTGTAATCGATGCAAAGTCTCAAACTCCCATCCTTTTTCCTCACAAACAACACCGAAGCTCCCCAGGGGGATACACTCGGTCGTATAAATCCCATCTCAAGTAATTCTTGTAACTGCGCCTTCAGTTCTTTCAACTCGGCTGGTGCCATACGATACGGAGTCTGAGAAATAGGTTGCGTACCTGGAACCAGATCAATAGTAAACTCAACATCTCGATGCGGTGGCAATCCCGGTAGATCCTCCGGAAAGACATCCGGGAACTCCCGTACAATTGGTATATCCTCCACCCGCAATGGTGCAGCTCGTGAATCCATCACTCGGGCTAAGTATCCCTGGCACCCCTTCCTCAACAACTTACTTGCCGTCAGGGCAGAAATCACTCCGATAGGAGTTGCTCGCTGAATTCCCTGAAAAGTGGTTTCCGGTAACCCCGGGCTCCGAAAAGTAACCCTCTTATCGACGCATTCGATAGAGGCATGATGGAGCGTCAACCAATCCATACCCAAGATGACATCAAAGTCGTGCAAGTCCAAGAGTATCAAATCTGCCACCAGACCAACATCACCTACCATTACGGGGCACTCCCGCAACACTTGATTCACCACAAACACATCTCCGGTGGGCGTACTCACTCCCATGTCACAGTCCAGTGCGGACACCTCTCTACCCGCCAACAACTCACAGTCCCGTGAAATAAATGAATGAGTAGCTCCGGGATCAATTAAAGCACAAACATCATGTCCAAAGATCGTGAGTGTACCTGTCACAACACCAGGCGCTGCCCTGGCCTCCTGCTGCGTAACAGCAAAAACTCGGGCCTGTGGTCCAGCTGCTCGCCCACGGCCCCGGCCCCTCTGTCCATTAGCCGCTCCGGTACCACCTCCTCGAGTGCTCCCAGTCCCAGAAACTGCAGCTGTGCTCCGTCCCTGCTCTGCTCCACCCCGACCTGCGCCACCACCCTGTGGCAAAGATGGACAGTCCCTCCGATAGTGGCCCCGCTCGCCACAGAAGAAACAGATGACACTGGAAGCATCTCGAACAAAACCACCACTCTGCCGTCCCGTGGAAGCAACAGAAGTCGCGCTCGCCTGCGGAGCAGTCTGCGCCCTAGGCGCTCGGAATCCGGAACCCTGATAGTTACCAGGCCTGCCATAACGATCATTGCCTGCAGATGAGGCTCCACCATAACGTCCCTTCTTCGAGGCTCCCTGACCATACGATCCAGAATATGAACGCCCGCGACGTTGTCCACCACCAGAATACTGTGGACGTGTCGGGAGACTAGCCTCAACCCGCACCGCGGCATCAGACAACTCCCTCAGAGTAGCAAAAGCTCCGGCCGTCACAATGGCCCGTATCTCACCCCGTAGGCCAAGCTCGAACCTACGGCATTTCTCAGCCTCAGTAGATACAAAGGTAGGAGCAAAACGAGCTAGCATCTGAAATTTCTGTTCGTACTCAGCTACGGACATGCTCCCCTGCTGGAGTTGCAGAAACTCGGTCTCCCTAGCATCACGGAATGAACGGGGATAATACTGATCCAGAAACCGCTCACGAAAGGTCTCCCAAGTCACTGTACGGGCATCCCAACCCGACAACTCCAGAGTGTACCACCACTCATAAGCGGATCCATCAAGTAGAAATGTAGCCAACACCACACGCTCCTCAAGAGGACAGTGCATCACAGTAAAAATCCGCTCAATCCGAGAAATCCAACGGTGAGCATCCTCGGGATCCGCTCCACCACTGAATACCGTAGCCCCAAGACGCTGGGCTCGCTCGATCGAAGCGCTCTCGGCATCGCCATTAGGTCGTGGAGGGGGTTCGCGTCGCGGAGGCATGGCCGGTCGTCCTTCTCTGAAAGAGGCATAAGTTAGTACAATAATCAAGGCACACCCGAGTGCCGGACACGAATCGTAAACCTAGGCTCTGATACCAATTGACAGGACCCACCCCGATTATCGCCTCGATAATCGGGAAGCATCCTGCTCCCGTCTGACAATCGAACCCAAAAGACCGGAAGACTAGTTAAAATTACAACACACCCATTGTCAGACCAGGGAGATTAAACAAATACATGCGACTGGACGTCAAGTCCACAGTTTCACAGAGTAATATTACAAAACAAATTAAAGAACAAGTCCTACTCTGTGAACTAACTACTCCGCAACGGAAAACGTTATGCCTCCGCCTCTGCCTCGGCGCTTGCCCCCACGCTTGTACCACGACCTGGAGGGAATTTAAAACAACAAGGTGTGAGTGGACCGAAACATAAGTTTAACAGGAAAAACAATTTTTCCGAAATCGGGTTCGCCCTCCAGTTTTGTAATCCGCATGCATAACCAAATATTCAAAGTTGTGTATTAAACATTTGAAAACTCTTTTTCCGAAACACAAGAAAAACGTTACAGGGATCGTCATAACTCATGTAAAACCATATAATAATACCAGATTCCAGAAACCGTCATTTTGAAACATTATTTGCACAAATCAAGTGAAACATAAATCAATAATCATGATTATGCCGTTGGATCCATCCGAGTCTTTAAACTCAACATTAGGCCTTCCCGGGATATCAACGAGTCTTTAAACTCAAAACACGATTAGTAGGCCTCGGGGGTATCATAATAATCGAGTCTTTAAACTCACGAGTCTTTAAACTCAATTTTCGGGCCCGCCCCCAAAATCAACATACCGGGTCTTTAAACCCAAAACCAGATCCAACCATCAACCGGGACTTTAAACCCAAACTAACCCCAATCTCAAATTAATCTCACCAGTAGCTTAAGGGGACTCATACGAACACAATGGTACCGTCAATTGGTCTCGCCGTTACCTGGAAGTCGTCGTCCTCAAGCTCGCAAAAACTCAGAACTAGGGCACTCCGTTCCTGGCCAATTCGTGGATGTCGTCCTTCGAATTTGACGTGGTTGGTTTCCTCTTGCTCCCAGAAGACTAGAATGGCCCCTAGTTTAGCTCGCAAGTCCCCACAATTTGATCTTCCATTTTTTCCTCCACTGGTTTTTCCTTCAAACTGGAACTTGGGTTCCCGGGCAACACGGCTCCAAACTCAACAACTCCAGCACCGTCGTGATTCTAACACTCCCAGAAGACTCCCTATGTGTTTAGTTTCGCCTCAAAGCCCGTAGGATTTGAACTCTGAGTTTCCCCCCTGAAAACCCGAAACTGTTTTCTCCCGTCTCTCTCAACCTCAGCCCTCACAATGATGCCCAAATGACCCAACCGAGTCCCCCCTCACTCTCTTACTCAATCATTCGATTCGAACGGCCAGCACCCGTGGGAGACCAGCTGAGGTTCTCTGAAACCTGCTTCCCACAAACACAGAAACCATGGCCATATTAAACTCAATCCCGTGCCTGCAGCCTGCTCACGCCACTCAGTCATGCTCCCACTACCTCAATTCACATAAACAAACATCTGAACAATCCACTAAAGCCATAAACAATTGAACGCACAAACCCACGGCCGCTGCTCTGTTTTCCACGGTGGTGAACAGTACCCCGTGCGGAAATTACCAAAATGCCCCCAGGGCAAAAATTACCAAACTGCCCTCCAACTTCCGTGACCCGTAACTCGGTCGTCCGACGTCCGTTTCAAGCGTGCCGCCTGTCGTTGTACTCGGGGCGTCGAGACGAACATAACGGTCTTCGAGTCAAATGGATATCAATTGTCAAACAAAAAGTCAACTTTTTCCCCTTATAACGCCCAAATTACGGTAATGCCCCCGAACTTCCGAACATCATAACTTTCACTCCGAGCGTCCGAATCGGACGTGCCACCCGTCTATGAACTCGTGACATCCCGAACTACGTCTCGGTCATCACTCAACGTCCGTTCGACCTCCAAATCTAAAAGTCAACAAATCGACCACACAAACACAGGGGTAAAAACGTCATTTTATTCAATATTTAATAATATTACATTACCAGAACGTCCAGGGCGTTACAGTAAGGAACCCAACTGGGGGGCGACTCCACTCAGTCGGTGCTCCGTGACTACTTCGGGGTCCACCTAGGCCAACGACCCACCCCAGAGGAGATAATAGAAGTAAAGGAAGGTATATGAACATATATATACATATAACATACACATTCATGCCCAGTCCCCCTGAACCGTCATGATCCATAATACCCATGCCATTCATATATATATATATATATATATATATATATAAAACATCCTCCATGTCCAGTTCCCATAAACCGTCATGTACCTCAATAACCTTTCCAGGGTTCATGCCGGTTCCCATAAACCGCCATGAACTTGGAAATCCATCTAGGGTCCCTGACCCAAAATCATAAACCGTAAAGTAACTGGGTCTTGTGCCCGAACATATGACTCAACTGGGCACCGTGCCCGATATCTAAGGGTCATTCATGACTCCAATCGTAGTGATGCGTGCAACCATCCATCCAGGACCGCCCTCAGTCCTGGTATGTCGTCGTGAACAAATCAACCGACGCGACCACCAAAAGATCATGGTGCACTCATCACCGATCGATATCCTGAACCATCAGCACTTCGAAGTCGAGCCTCTATCGGCTACCCGACCACAAATCGTGCATCGTGACCTCTCCAGAAGGAACACATTTCAATCCGGAGGCGAGCATCGTATCGTCTATCGTCGTGCACATAGCACTAGCCGCGACCACGATTCAGACCCGTAGGTCATCAATAGGGTCATATGCCCGAGACAAAACCAAATGGGTCTCATACCCGAGTTTATCCTTTTGGAAATCCAAAACCATTTCATCTAAACCAACATAGAAATTCAGACCCGTATAGGCACCGTATAAGGGTGATACCTCGAAATACGTGCATATACGTAACCACAACCCAATGCACTCATGGTATCACAAAACATGTAATAAAACATATAATAAACATTTATGCATGCAGAAATTTAGAAAACAAGGTCCACTCACAGGCCGTCCGAGCTGCTACCTCGATATGCGTACCATACGGCTCTCCCGAGCTAATCACCATCACCGGGACTCTCAAACCTGTCCAAATTGTAATAGAAGATTACTAACTACTTAATTAACCTCCCACTATAGCTCCGTAATTTTCCGGTATTTTTAACTATTTTTAATCCCGATCCAAAACCTTCCGATGTCCCGAACATTATCGAAACGGTGTTTGATCGACACGAGACCAGTCCCAAAATGTTTGTTATATTGAATAGAAGATTTCACATGTTGAAAGCATCCTCAAATTCCTCCTCACGCGCTCACACGCGCCCTAGGAACCACCCTGCGCGTGATCCCATGCGCCGGGTACTGTAGCCCTGTCTTCAACCTTCAGCTGGTTCAGACTGGCCGGTTCGGTCTGTCTTCTGCAACTGGACCGGCGTGACCGGTCCAAGCCCCTAAAACCCTCATTTTGGTCCTTTTTCAACCCTAATCAATCCTAATCTTCTAGTTTAGATCCTAGGAACCTAAACTAATTAATTAGAACCCCTAAAACTCACGAAAACAGCCCGGTCCGATTTTCCCCTCACGGTTCGATTATCCAAACTCTTCCCCAGGGGTCCCTCAACGTCCAAACCTTCTCAAAACCTTCCTAATGACCTCTTAACAACCTAATTAATTCATTGAAACCATCAAAAACGACCCATAACAACAAAAATGGAAAATGGATCGAAAATGGGCTAACTGATTACCTCTCGGGTTTTCTCCACCGCCGTCCACGGCGGCTGCTGTCCTGGGCCGGCCACCACGTCCTCAACATCCTCACGTCACTCTGTCCTCAGTCATGGCCAAATGGGAAGGGTTGGGTTTGTTTTGGATTCAAAGGGAAATGAGATCGGGTTGTTTAGGAAGAAGGAAGAAAATGAATGATCGATGCAATGGGGAGATGCATGAATAGGAATTAAGGGCCAGTGGATGGGTGACACTTGTCACTCATCCATTGGGCAGGGATTAAATATATGGGGCCCACTATAATCCAAAAGTGGTCTCTCTCGTAAAACGTGCAATAGTGCCCCGAAACTTTCGTGAATCGTAACTTCGCCGTTTGAAGTCCGAATTCGACATACCACCTGTCTATGGATTCGTATCGTCCTGATCTACGTAATGGTCTTTGGTCCTCGGCCATCGGACCTCCCAGTCCAAACGTCAATATTTTACCCCTTTTTAACAAAAATTACCAATATGCCCTTGAACTTCCGAACGTCATAACTTCTAACTCAAACATCGGAATTGAACGTGTCACCTGTCTATGAACTCGTGACGTCCTGAAGCAAGTCACGGTCATCGGTTAAAGTCCATTTGACCGCCCAAAAGAAAATTCAACATTTTGCCCACAATTAGGGGTAAAACGGTCATTTTGCATCGTTCGTCCAATTTCGCTCAACTTATCACGGATTAACCTTACTAATCCTGGAATTTGAGACGGGTCGTTACAACCTTCCCTCCTTAATTAATTTCATCCTTGAAATTCCAACCGACCTAATTTCAATCGTTCTTCCCTCCTTAATTAGTTCCGTTCTCGAAATTCCAACTATCTTGATTGCACAACCACCATGTGGAAAGCAAATCAATCTCACAACACGTGTACACTAGTACACCCACTAACCAGAAGAGTACTTATTCGCATCCAGACGTTCCACTAATACTCACGTCGTATCGACTACACTCGACCACATCGAGTGATAGTAATCACACGTTCCGAATTGACACCACTTGTCAAATCTCACATTTTGTTAACATAACAACTCTACGGTTCCTTTCTCAATCCCAATCTATCCTGATATGTACTCCCACTGGGAGTCACCAAATCTCACTAATCGATCCACGCTGACACCTCCGGCAACTGTCACCACTTGGCAGTTGTCAGTCGAAAACTGACATTATAATCGCTTGTGGTTACACCAACCACCAATTTACTCAACCTGAGTATACACTTACCAACACCTTACTCGACCTGTGTGTAACTAGACCCATCAGGAATACCATGACCCAATGCACAGTATCCAACGTCCAGTTCACGTCCTCGACTAATCCAATGGTATCGGAACTAAGCCGACTACCCACTGATAGTGATGATACTGGTACTAGTGCTGGTGCTAGTGCAGGATGTGATATCTCAATGGTCATCGGTCGAGGATGTGATATCTCAATAGGCTGCAGTTCGTTATCAACCTGATAGTTGGGATGCCGATACGATAGTTAGTAGGATGTCTTGGTTCGGCATTTGATGCCGAGGTTGCCATAGTTCTGTCAAGGTTGACAGTGTGGGACCCTACGTAAGGATGAACGTAATAGTATTTTGGAGTTGTGATCGTGAGACGGTTAGTTGGGATCGTCTTTCACGATGTCGTAGGATCGTTTTGACGATAGTTCAGAATTGTGATCATCTGATGATCTGATTTGGTTGAGTTAAATGGATTTACTGCTCCTGGCAGTTAGCAGTCAGGTTCGAGGAACTCTAATTGGATTGACGTCTTTACAATGACGAGACCAACCGACGGTCATGTTTGGACATGTTCGATCATGTTTGGTCATGTCATGTTTGGTCATGCCAGGTCTAGTCATGTCAGCTTAGTGATGGGACTGCACTCTGCAATCGAGGTTATGTTGAACGGTTAGACCTAGTAGGTTGTCGTACTACCGTAGTTGTGATGGATATTTGGTGCAACTAAGGTCATGGATGACCTGGTAGACGACATGGGTTGAGTTGAGTTACGACTAGTTAGAGTTGGTTGGACAAGTTACTAGGGTTGGTACTTGTCGATGTAATCCCTGAGTGGGATATGGAGTAGTGGTACGTGCGAATAGTTCTGTTGGACGCAGAGATCGTGATGTCTAGTGGTTAGGTCTGTACGATTATGTGGCAGGCGCTACGACCGAGAGTGGTTGTAGTTACGGTTGTTGGGAATCGGGGACGTTTCCTTTTCTCGTATGAGTTGTCAGGGTGAATGTACCCAGAGTTGTTGGGTACGACGGAGACAGAGTTTCTTCCAATTTGAGTAGAGTTACAGGATCGTCGCTCGGTATGAGCGGAGATCTAGAGTTGTCTGATTTGCACACTTTGTGCTGATGCTGACCAGTGATAGTGATGATACTGGTACTAGTGCTGGTGCTGGTGCTGGTGCCAGTGATTGTGATGACGATGAGTTACGAGTCGGGATGTGACTCCGTCGAGATAGGCATATATTCGGTATCTGTGGTTCGGGGTGGATCATGGATAATGATGGACTGGATAGGATCCAGTAGTAGTTCAGACCCAAGGTACGAGATACGAGTGTTGGATGCCGTTTAGGTACATTCGTAAATAGTATACAAGGTTTAACCTTAAGTTGCATGAATTCCACTCGGAATGAGTGTATCTACATAAACGGTGTGAACTGATAGGCGAGATGGTGTACCAAGTTCTCTTGGTTATGGACACGTGGTTGATGTTCGAGTGTGTTGGTTCCGATATGGTTGGAACTTCAAAATCGAGAGAGGTTGCGATTGTGGATCGAGATTGTGATGTTAAGGACTAGGATTGTGTTATGGATCTAGATTGTGATGTTTGAGTTGAGCATGATGGGACTGAACTTCTTTTCGAGGTAAATCCCATATGGCATGCTACTCGATCGAGTAGGTGTCCGACGATGTCGGATTTTGTCAACCTTAGATGGGTTGATGTTGTGATTGGCTTCCCTATGAAGTCAATCGAATGTATTGAGCAGGTAACCGATAGGTTCAGTTTTGGTGCGTCTCGATAGACGAGAATAAGATTTCGGGTTTTGGAATCGGATTTCTGGATGACGATTCAGGATTCGATTTTGGAACTTGAAAGTGGATTTATGGATTTGGGTTCAGAATGGTTATTCCAAATGCTAGCTTACGGAATAATAATTTTGGATTCGGATATGGAAATGGATAATGAGTTGGAGTTTCGATTTGTCTAGTACTGGATTGACAGATGGACTCCAGAATTGAAACGTGTTTTGGCTACGACCTAGGTTGTGGTCGTCGTGTTGTCATTGTGTTGTCGTCGTTGTGGTTGTAGGCTGGTTGATTGATAGATGTACGTACCTTGTACGTTGTTCGAGGTACGATACTGGGAAGATTTGTGGTGCCTGGTGACGGTATCTAGGGTATACAAGTAGTACGTTGGTGAGTGTGTTGGTAGTCGGATTGGTTCCGATACCATTGGATTAGTCGAGGACGTGAACTGGACATTGGATACTGTGCATTGCGTCATAGTATTTCTAGTGGGTCCAGTTACATACATGTCGAGTGTTTGTTGGTACGTGTATACTCAGGTTGAGTAAGTTGGTGGTTAGTGTAACCACAAGTGGGTATGGTGTCAGTTTTCGACTGAAAACTGTCAAGTGGTGACAGTTTGTCAGATGTTTCAACGTGGATCGTTGTGTGAGGTCTGATGACTCCTAGTGGGAGTAGACGTCAAGATAGATTGAGATTGAGAAAGGAACCTTCGAGTGTTTGTGTCAACGAAATGGTAGATCTGACAAGTGGTTAGCTCATAGGATACTCAGGCTGCTCTGATACTGACAAGTGGTGTCAGTTCGGAACGTGTGGTTTCTGTCATTTGACGTGGTCAAATGTAGTCGATACAACGTGAGTACTAGTGGTACGTCTGGTTGCAGACAAGTATTGTATTGACTATTGGGTGCTAGTGTACACATGAGATAAGATCGGATTTGATTTCCACGAGGTGGTTGTGGAACCAGGGTAGTTGGAATTTCGAGAATGGAACTAATTAAGGAGGGAAGAACGGTTGGAATTAGATCAGTTGGAATTTCGAGGACGAAATTAATTAAGGAGGGAAGGTTGTAATGACCAGTCCCGAATTCCATGATTAGATTAGTGACTAATCATGATTAGTGAGGTTAATCAGTGATTAGTTAGGCGAAATCGGACGAACGATGCAAAATGACTGTTTTACCCCTAGGCGTGGGCAAAACGTTGACTTTTCATTCTAGCGGTCAAATAGACTTTGACCAATGACCGTGACATAGTTCGTGACATCACGAGTTCATAGACAGGTAGCACGTGCAATTCCGACATTCGAGGGAAAAGTTATGACGTTCGGAAGTTAAGGAGCATTTTGGTAATTTTGGTTAAAAGGGAAAAATGTTGACTTTTGGACTGGGAGGTCCGATGGCCGAGGGCCGAGGACCGTTACGTAGATCGGGATAATACGAATTCATAGACAAGCGGCACGTCGAATTCGGACATTCGACGTCAAAGTTACGGTTCACGGAAGTTCTAGGGAACTATAGTACGTTTTACGATACGTATGTCATTTGGATTCTAGTGGGCCCCAGATATTTAGTTCCTACCCAATGGATGAGTGACAAGTGTCACCCATCCACTGGCCATCTCTTTTCCTTCATGCATATCATCCCTTCATCGATCATTTTCTTTGTTCCCCAAACAACCCGATCTCAGTTTGAAACCAAAACCAATCCAACCCTTCCCATTCGACCATGACTGAGGCCAGAGAGTGAAGAGAGGACATGATGATGATGATGGTGGCTGGCCAGAATCGCCGTGGACGGTGGCGTGGAGGAGAAAAATCGAGAAGGTAATTGGTTAACCCATTTTTTCCTCTATTTGTCGATCTATGCATTATGGGTTGTTTTGGACGTTTGGATAGGGTTATTTAGGTTTCTAGGGACTTGATATGAAAGTTTTTAATGGGTTTAATGGCTGAGACGCCGTGGAGGCTGATCGGAAAAACCAGGACCGTGGGCAAGCTTTGAACCCACGGGTTATAGGGCTAATATCTTCATTTTCTTTATATGGTTGGACTCCTAGAAGAATGATAGGGAGATTGGGAATGATTAGGGGTTGAATCAGACCGAAATAGAGGAGGAAAAACCACCGGACCGGTCACGCTGATCCAGGAAAATCGGCTGCACAGGAAAACCGATTCGGACCGGTGCTGAAGGTTGAAGACGCGTGTACAGTTCCCGGCGCGTGATCTCACGTGCAGGTGACTTCCCTGGGTGCGTGGGGCACGTGCCTCACCATTTAGGGAAGTGTTCAACACGTGAAATCTTCTATTCGATGTAACGAACATTTTGGGACTGGTTTCGTGTCGATCGGACACCGTTTCGATAATGTTCGACGCATCGGAAGGTTTCAGTTGGAGTTTAAAAATAGTTAAAAATTCCAGAAAATTACGGGGCTTTAGTGGGAGGTTAATTAAGTAGTTAGTAACCTTCTATTACGATTTGGACAGGTTTGGGAGTCCCGGTGATGGTGATTGGCTCGGGAGAGTCGTATGGCACGCATATCGAGGCGGCAGCTCGGACGGTTTGTGAGTGGACCTTGTTTTCTAAATTGGTGCATGCATAAATATTTATTATATGTTTAAATACTTGTTTGTGATGCCATGAGTGCATTTGGATGTGTGGTTACGTATTGGCACGTATTTCGAGGTTTCGGCCCTATACGGTGCCTATACGGGTCTGTATTTCTTTGATGGTCTAAATGAAATGGTTTTGGGATTTCAAAAGGATAAACTCAGGTATGAGACCCATTTGGTTTTGTCTCAGGCATATGACGCTATCCATGACCTACATGTCTAAATCGTGGTCGCGGCTAGTGCTATGTGCACGGCTACAGACGATACGACCCTCGCCTCCGGATTGGGATGTGTTCTTTCCGGAGAGGTCACGATGCACGATCTGTGGTCAGGCAGCCGATGGAGGCTCGACTTCGGAGTGCTGACGATTCATGATATCGATCGGTGATGGGTGCACCATGATCTTGTGGTGGTCGCGTCGGTTGATTTGTTCACGGAGACATACCAGGATTGAGGGCGGTCTTAGATGGATGGTTGCACGCATCACTACGATCGGAGTCGTGACTGACCCTTAGATATCGGGCACAATGCCCAGCTGATGTCATATGTTCGGGCATGAGACCCAGTTGTTTTACATTGATGATTTCAGGTCAGGGAGCCTAGATGGATTTCCAAGTTCGTGGCGGTTTATGGGAACCGGCATAAACCCTGGAAAGGTTATTGTGGTACATGACGGTTTATGGGAACCGGGCATGGAGGATGTTTTCTATATATATATATATGAATGGCATGGAAAATATGGATCATGACGGTTCAGGGGGACCGGACATGAATGTGTATGTTATATATATATATATATATATATATGTTCATATACCTTCCTTTACTTCTATTATCTCCTCCGGGGAGGATCGTTGGCCTGGGTAGACCCCGGAGTAGTCACAGAGCACCGACTGAGTGGAGTCACCCCCCAGTTAGGTTCCTTACTCTTAGGAAGGCTTGGATCGTAACCTCAGGACGGGTCATTGGTCTACGGACATTGAACTTGGACTCTGAGAGGCTTGGGTTTGAGACCTCGCGTAGCACGCGCGTAGCTTTGGAAACCGTGACAGGATTGGTTGTGTGAATTATATGTATATATGATGTATATGATATGTGATGTGTATAGGTTTTGGGCTGAGTCCCATATGGATTTGGGCAGTGGCCCGTATGGTTGATTTCTTTATGGATTTGGGCAGTGGCCCGTGTATTCGGTTTCATTTACGATTTTGGGCTAAGGCCCTAATGAACGGTTTGATAAATGGTTTTCGAATGAATGCATGCTTTTTAGTGAAGGGTACAAATGTCTTCTTAAGAAATGTTTTTATTAACTCTTGTTTTGTCCACTCACAGTTTTTAATGTTTTGACTGCCTTCAGGTTGACGGCGGATGTGGACTGTAGAAGAGATCAAGATATCACATACCTCCTCTGGATCCTGGCGTACTCTGATAGCCCGAGAGGGCAAAGGTCGTAAATATGCCTTGTCTGACACTTCGTGTCAGACGGGAGCAGGGTCATCCCGCATTAATCACAGGGGGATTGGGACGGGTCTGACACTTTTCTGGCTTCTCAGGTTCTACCATGGTTGATGATGAGTGTGTCACCATTATGTTGATCGTGTATTGGTTGGTGAACCCGGGATTTATTTTGGATCATGAGGTGGAGATGAGTATATCGAAGTTAGGTGATTGAGATTTCTCATTTTCTGCTTTGTGGCAGACGATGTTAGATTACGTGACGTGGTGAATGCAATGAGTTTTGGTTGCATTCACGAAGGATGGATGTTGATGTCATCGTGTTGGATCATCCTTGATTTTCCTCGGTGGAATTACAAGGATCGATACGAGGTGATTGGAGAGAACCCACAGTCTCGGCGTGTCTCGTCGTTGACTAATCTGGTTAGATGTGGGAAATGGTTGAGGACTTTGGGCGTCGTGACGATCCTCGATCGTGACGTTTATGGTCGGGTGACGCAGTGATAAATCTCGATCGTAACGTCTATGGTCGGATGACGTAGTGTTGAATCTGGATCGTGATCTTGATGATCCAGATAGGTGGAGAGTTTATCACTCTTACTTGGACGTTTGAGTTGAGGATGTTGGGACTGAACTTCTTTTCGAAGTGAATCCCGTATAGTATATTACTCAGGCGAGTAAATGTCCTACGAGGTCAGATTTTGTCAACCTTAGACGTGTGGATATTGGGATTGGCTTCCCTATGAAGTCAATCGAATGTATTGAGCAGGTAACCGATAGGTTCGATTTTGGTGCTTCTCGGTAGACGTGAACAAGATTTCAGGTTTTGGAATCGGATTTCTGGATGATGATTCGGGATTCGATTTTGGAACTTGAAAGTGGATTTCTGGATTTGGGTTCGGAATGGTTATTCAAAATGCTAGCTTACAGAATAATAATTTCGAATTCGGATTGGGAAATGGATAATGGGTTAGAGTTTTGAATTGTCTAGTACTGGATTGGACAGATGAACTCCATAATAGAAATGTGATTGACTACGACTTAGGCTGTTGTTGTAGTCTGGTTGGAAATGAATGTATGTACCTTGTACGTTGTTCGAGGTACGATACCAAGTAGACTTGTGATGCTTGGTGACGGTATATAGGTTATACTAGAGGTACATTGTTGAGCGTGTTGGTGGTCGGCTTAATTCTGATACCATTGGATTAGTCGAGGACGTGGACTGGACATTGGATACTGTGCATTGGATCATAGTAGTTCTGATAGGTCCAGTTACACACAGATCGAGTATTTGTTTGTATGCGTATACTCAGGCTGAGTGAGTTGATGGTTAGTATAACCACAAGTGGGTATAGTGTCAGTTTTTGACTTGCGACTGTCGAGTGGTGACAGTTTGTCGGATGTGTCAACGAGGATCATTGTGTGAGGTGATGACTTCCAGTAGGAGCAGACATCAGGATATATTGGTGATTGAGAAAGGAACCGTCGAGTTGTTCGTGTCAACGAAATGGAAGATTTGACAAGTGGTGTCAATTCGGAATGGGCAATTACTATCATTCGACGTGGTCGAGTGTAGTTGATGCGACGTGAGTAGTAGCGGTACATCTGGGTGCGGACAAGTTTTTGTTCTGGTTAGTGGGTGTACGAGTGTACACGTGTCGTGAGATCAAATTATTTCCACGAAATGGTTATGGAATTAGAATACTTGGAGTTTCGAGAACGAAACTAATTAAGGAGGGAAGAACGGTTGGAATTTCGAGGATGAAATTAATTAAGGAAGGAAGGTTGTAACGATCCGTCCTGAATTCCAGGATTAGATTAGTGACTAATCACGATTAGTGAGGTTAATCGGTGATTAGTTGGGAGAAATAGGACGAACGATGCAAAATGACCGTTTTGCCCTGGGCGTGGGTAAAACGTTGACTTTTCATTCTGGTGGTCGAATGGACTTTGACTGATGACCGTGACGTAGTTTAGGACTTCACGAGTTAATAGACAGGTGGCAAGTTCAATTCCGACATTCGAGGAAGAAGTTATGACGTTCGGAAGTTAAGGGGCAATTTGGTAATTTTGGTTAAAAGGGACAAATAGTTGACTTTTGACCTGGGATGTCTAATGGCCGGGGGCCGAGGACCATTACGTAGATCAGACGATACGAATCCGTAGACAGGCGCACGTCGAATTCGGACGTTCGACGGCGAAGTTACGATTCAAGGAAGTTTCGGGGTACTATTGCACGAATTACGAGACAAGTGACTTTTGGATTCTAGTGGGCTCCAGATATTTAGTTCCTGTCCAATGGATGAGTGACAAGTGTCCCCCATCCACAGGCCACCCATATACATTCATGCATCGACCATTTCCTTCTTCATTTCAAACTAAACCCGATCTCACCATTTTCTCTCATCTGTGCAACCCAAACGATTCCCCTTCCATTAGATCCAAACTGAGGCTGAGACAGGGGATGACTGAGGACTAAGGGGAGTTTGCTGGATGGCCAGAACCACCGTCCACGGCAGCGTGGAGGAGGCAAACCCGAGAGGTACTCGGTTTAGCCTTTTTCCTTTGATTTTTGAATTGTGACATTAGGCTTGGTTTTTAATGATTACAATGGGTTTGTTGAGTCACTTAGGAGGTATAGATAAGGTTTGAATAGGGTTTAATGGCTGAGACGCCGTGGGGGCTGCTCGGGAATTTTAGACCGAAAAGAGAATAATTGGTTCAACGGTTTTACTAGGTTTTTTATGTTCTAATTTATATATTTAGCTTCATATAGATGTTAGGAAAATTATAGGATTAATTAGGGCTTGAATCGGACCGAAATAAGGGAGGAACACAAGCCGGACTGGTCACGCCGGTCCAGGCAAACCGACTGCACACGAAAATTGGGTTGGGTCAGTTCAGTAGAGCTTGAAGATGAAGCTATTGTACTGCGCGTGGAGCCCACGCGCAGGGGTTTCTCGGGACGCGTGAGGGCACGTGTACCACTGTTTGAGAAAGTGTTCAACACATGAAATCTTCTATTCGATGTAACGAACATTTTGGGGCTGGTTTCGTGTCGATCGGACACTGTTTCAATAATGTTCGGGGTATCGGAAGGTTTAGGTTCGGGTTTAAAATAGTTAAAAATTCAAAAAAATTACGGGGCTTCAATGAGAGGTTAATTAAGTAGTTATTAACCTTCTATTACAATTTGGACAGGTTTGGGAGTCCCGGTGATGGTGATTGGCTCGGGAGAGCCGTACCCGCAAACCGAGGCGACAACATAGGACGGTCTGTGAGTGGACCTTGATTTCTAAACTGTGATGCATGCATAAATGTTTTATACGGATTATTATTGTGATTATATGATGTTTATTTGGATGATTTTGATTTATATGATTTCACGCTTTACGAGGCGATTTACGTGCTTGCACGTAAATCGAGGTTTTCCAGTTTTACACTGATTTTCCGTACTTATGGTTTTGGTTATGATTTCATGAAATGGTTTTGGATTTGAAAAGGTAAACTCGGGTTCGAAACCCATTTGATCTACGAACTCTCAGACTTGTGGTCCTTTTGATTTAACAAGGCATCGGGTCGGAGGCCCAATTAGTTTACGATTCGGACCGGAGGTCCAGTTTGCATGTGGATTCGGGCCTAGGGCCCAGCTATGTGTTAAAAATGGTTTTTATGGTTCATGATGGTTTATGGGAACCGGCATGAACCCTTGAAATGGATTTATGGTTCATGACGGTTTATGGGAACCGGCATGAACCCTTGAAAGGATTTTATGGTTCATGACGGCTTATGGGGGCCGGGCATGAATCCTTGAAGTTTAAAGAATGATTTCAAAAGGTTTTTCATATGCCATCCTTTATATATGATTTTCTCCTCCGGGGAGGGTCGTTGGCCTGGGTGGACCCCAGAATAGTCACGGAGCACTGACTAAGTGGAGTCGCCCCCCAGTTGGGTTCCTTACTCTCAGGATGGGCATGGTTCGTTACCTCTAGGGAGGGTCATTGATCTACGGACATTGACCTGGGTGGACCTTGGAGAGACTTGGGTTTGAGACCCTGGTTAGCACGCGCGTAGCTCTATATACCGTGACAGGTTCGGTGATATGAAATATAATGGATAAACATGATTTTAATTGGTTTGGGAAATTGTGTTTTATGATGATAAATGGATTTGGGCTGAGATCCTACATATGTTTACTATGTTATGGTTTTCTGTAAATGATCCTACATATGTTTACAGAAATTGGGGCGGAGACCCTAATGATGGTTGTTTAAACATATGTTATTGGATAAATGGTTTTACTATGCATGCATGCTTTTTAGTGAAGGGTATAAAGGTCTTTTATAAATGTGTTTTACGAAACTTATTAATTTTTGTCCACTCACAGTCTTTCTGTTTTTAATACCCTTCAGGTCGACATCGGATGTAGACTGTAGCAGAGATCGAGATATCACATACCTCCTCCGGATCCTGGCGTACTCTGATGGCCCGAGAGGGCTAAGGTCAGAAATTTCCCTTGTCCGTGTCAGGCGGGATCAGGGGCGTTCCTCGTTAATCTGAGGGGGATTAGGGACGGGTCTTGGAGCAGGTTGTATGACCCGTGTCCTGGAGGGAACGGTGAACAATCCCACATTCCTGTGAGGGGGAATGGTCTGGGAGAGGATGTTGGTGTGTCTTAAAGGTGTAGGCACACACCTATCTAGCACTAGGCCTTTTGGGAGCTCAAGTGGCTTTGGGTGGGATTGGAACCCCAAAGTTAAGCATGTTGAGGCTGGTGCAATTCCATGATGGGTGATCCCCAGGGAAGTTGCACCATGAGCTCCCGAAAACAAAACGGTGAGGGCGAGGCCCAAAGCGGACAATATGGTGCTAGATGAGTTGGGTCCTGGCCGAGGAGGGTCGGGTCCTGACAATTTGGTATCAGAGCCAGACCCCGACCGGGAAGTGTACTAGCGAGGACGCTAGGCCCTAAGGGGGGTGGATTGTAAGACCCGTGTCCTAGAGGGAACGGTGAATAATCCCACATTCCTGCGAGGGGGAATGGTCTGGGATAGGATGGTGGTGTGCCTTAAAGGTGTAGGCACACACCTATCTAGCACTAGGCTTTTTGGGAACTCAAGTGGCTTTGGGGGGGATTGGAACCCCAAAGTTAAGCGAGTTGAGGCTAGTGAAATTCCATGATGGGTGACCCCCTGGGAAGTTGCACCATGAGCTCCCGAAAACAAAACCGTGAGGGTGAGGCCCAAAGCGGACAATATGGTGCTAGATGAGTTGGGTCCTGACCGAGGAGGGTTGGGTCCTGACAGTTCTCCATTCTTCTAGTCTTCATTCTCGTTCTTCGTTCTTCTCGTCTTCAATTTCCTTGTTCAATTTGGACAACCTTGAAGTCTTGAACCCATAAATCATCAAAAACTCAGTTAGATCAAAAATCCAGAATCATCATCATTTTTCCAATCTCTAAAGGGATGAACAATGTTAAAGCCAAGATGTGTTTCTATGGAAAAACCTGCAAAGTGTGGACATTTTGGACTGATAGACATCTTGGCATGCGACTCCAAGTTGCTCAGTAACTACGGTAAGGATTTAGGCTTCAAGGATTTAGGGTTTTTGGTTTGAATTTTGAATTTAGGCTTGTTACATTGATTGTTGGATATTTGAATCTTGGTTGACTTCAATTTATAAGACAATGAGTGTTGAATTTATGGTTTTTGGTTTGAATGTTAAATTTAGGCTTGTTATATTGATTGTTGGATTTTTGAATCTTGGTTGATTTTAGTTTATAAGACAATGAGTGTTGAATTAGGGTTTTCAATTTGAATGTTGAATTTAGGCTTGTTACATTGATTGTTGGATGTTTGAATCTTGGTTATTTCAGTTTATAAGAAAGTGAGTGTTGAATTTAGGGTTTTCAGTTTGAATGTTGAATTTAGGCTTGTTACATTGATTGTTGGATGCTTGAATCTTAGTTTATTTCAGTTTATAAGATTTGTTTCATTGAGTGCAGGGAGGTAATTGTGGGTTCTGGGAATGGTATGATCCTAATAACTATCATAGATGCAAGTCAATGATACCAAGGCTGTTGAGGAAGACTAGAATATTGGAAGAGTAACTCAAGAAGAGCAAAGGTAGAACAAGGAAGCTATGGGTAGCTTTCATTGTATCTTGAATTCTGATGATTGTGATGAAGGCGTGAGGCAGATGTAATTGTGTAATGCCCAACAAATCCAATTTTGTATTAGATTCTAGGTTGTTAGGTAGTGTACATGAAATATATTATTATAATAATTGTTGTAAAGAATGACTTTATGGAACTCTTTTCAGTTACTTTACTCAGGTCACTTTTTCCTGTGACTTTGCTAAATTGAGTCTAAAAGCAATAAAACTTAACGCGCCAAAAAGTAACAAACTTTTATTGAGTCTAAAAGAAGCAATGCTAGATTGATTCCAATGTAACAAAACTACAACGATTGCAAAATCAAGATAGCTAGATTGACTCCAAAAGAAGTATCCCTACATAAACTTCATTGTCTACATTAGGCCAACCTAAATGTACTTAAACTTAGAAGTAAGGCCAAGCTGCATAAAACATGGCTAAACTGCACAAAAACATTGTCAAACTACACAAGGCCATTGTTAGTAGATCAGTAGACAATCATCTATTTTTTTTCCTCTTTACTGGAGATGTAAACCTTAATTTCTTTGGTGGAGAAGTTTTAGTTAAGGGAAATGCTAGTGGTATAGGTTATGAGTGATTGTGTTATTTTTTATGGAGACTTTCCAAGTTCATTTAGACTGTAGGCAGTTAGGACAATGATTGTACAGGTGTTGGAGCAGGTTCTATTGTAGGGGCTGGAGCAGGTTCTGTTGCAGGGGCTGGAGCAGGTTCTATTGTAAGGGTTGGAGCAGATTCTTTTGTAAGGGCTGGAGCTGTATCTGTTGCAAGGGCTAGAACAAGTTCTATTGTAGGTGCTGGAGCTGGTTTTGTGGTTCTTGATTGCTTACTATTTGAGGCAGCTTTTTCTTTCCACTTGTCTTTTGCCTCCTTTCTTTTTTTCCACAGAGTCTCGGCCTTTTCTGTAATAGGAACCTGCATGTCAAGTGTTCAATGAGATCGAAACACAATTGCCACCCTAAACTCATCTGAATGTTTTAGATTACACCCTATAGTAAATTTGAATTTCAAATTACACCCTATACTATATATAACACTTCAATGAAATTGAAAGGATAAGATGTTTAACTGGCACTTGTTAAGACTATAGCCTAGTTCACCACAATTACTACACTTAAACTCAGTGCGGTATCATCTAAGCTTGGTTGGATGTTGTGGTAACTCTGCCTCATCAACTGACTTTATTCTGCTTTTCTGTGGCCTGCCTAGTTGTTTGTGGTAGGTTGGTGGCTTCAAAGGATTTAACCTAGTGGATGCCTATTAATCGTGGCTTGTCATAATTCAATAATCCTCTCATACCACTACAAGTATGCCGTTTTCCTGTAGCATTCGTGTACAAACTAATATGTTTGCCTATTCAACCTACGGATTGCTGAGCAAGTATGTGAGCATGGTATTCATTTAAGATCTCATTCCCTACCTGAACATTTTTTTTGCCTTCAAATCCATCCTAAATTTGGCGAGTCACTTCAAAGACTTCATTACCTACATGTCTTGGAATATACCACTGCCCTCTTTCTTCTTTTTCTCTAAAATAGACCTTATCCTTGACCCAAATTCTCCATTCCAATTAACAGCTGCCAAATTTCTTGTTTACAACAACAACATCATATAAGTTCTGATTCTCTCTAGCATAGTTATAATTGGTGTGTCCCTAACAAGCAAGATTGCCTTGTTGAATGCCTCATTGAGGTTGTTGATCAAAATATCCACTTTATAGTCTGTGTTGAAAAAAATACTATGTTTATGCCTCAGATCCATCTTACTTAACCAATCATGGGCTGCATGTCAGGACCCGTCCCAAATATCACCTCGATACCCGGGACGAACCCTGCTCCCGTCTGACAATCACACTTAAAGTACCAAAATAACTACAATACCACTATAAGCATAACTATCAGACGAAGGAGTAAATATAATACAACTGTCAGTCAGAGCATAGTTCGACAAAATGGGCACAAAATCCTACTACGCTAGTGTGGCAACGGAAGAACGTCAGAAGCTCTATGCCTCGATATCTGCCTCAACGTTCACCCCAGCGCTATCACCACGACCTGGAGGAAAATTTAAAACCAAAAGATGTGAGTGGACTAAAAGAAAATTAAGGTTTGAAAACCGTTTCTTATCAAATCAAAACTAAGAAACTAGAACACTTTGTTCCCTCCGTTTTGAAATCACATGCCTAACTCAGTGATTAAAATCATTATAAACCAAGAAACATCATAAGAAACAGAAACATTATAAAATATCATAAGAAACAGAAACACTATAAAATATCATAAGAAACAGAAACACTATAAAAACACCATTTTCTGATCAAACCTGCTGGGTCTATCCGAGTCTTTAAACTCAACCAGGCCTTAAATGTAATCCGAGTCTTTAAACTCCCGAGTCTTTAAACTCAATAGGCCTATGGGGGTAATATCATAAATATCCGAGTCTTTAAACTCCCGATTCTTTAAACTCAATCTGGGCCCGTCCCCCGTCAATCAATATCCGGGTCTTTAAACCCATATCCAGATCCAGCAAATCCAATCCAAAGTCTGTGCAAAACCAATTCGAAATCCATCGCCAAACTCGAATTCGAAATCCTCGGTTCGAAGCCCTTCCGGCGTTCAGAACCGACATTCCGAACCCAAATCCGGAAATCCATTTTTACACCAAAAACCACATATAATCACAAATCATTTTTCACAACCCATTTATCATCATCAGAAAACATTTATAAATTTAAATCCTCAAAGATGTCATCAAGGTCCGAAAACCAGCTTTTCTCGAAAAACGTGCGAAATCCCGGAAATATCTCGAAAAACGTGCAACCATAGCAACCACATATAACCATCAACAAGAAGCATAAAAACACGTTTACTACCGTAAATCATTAATAAAAATAGTTAGGCATGCTCGAAAGAAAAGAAGGAGTCCACTCATAGATCGAAACGAGTCAATTGCGCTCCGTGCGCTCCTCGACCGTTTCAGGCGTCTCCCGTCCTGTCAATAGACACCAAATAGGGTCACAATTACATCAAGGATACTCACCCTATTTCCCCAATTTTTCGGGAATTTAAATAATATTTTATTCATAAACCCTAAACCGTCCGGATTCCCGAACCATCCCGTAACTTCGTCCGATTAGCCCGAAAATTATACCATTGGATTCCTTAGAACATTTAGAACTAAAACCATGTTGGAAGCTTGGCCGGATTCCTCCCCACGCGCCGCCCAAAGTGGTTGCGCGTGGGCCTCACGCGCCTACTACAGTGCCACCGTCTTCCTCGATCGTACCCGGTTTGCACCAGGCTGCAACCCGGACCGGCGAGAACCATTCTCCGCCGTCCGGCCACCGTTTCCCCTCCTTTCTTCACCTAAAGCTTCGTCCAATCTCAAAGAACTCATCCCCCTCACTCTCTAAGTTCGACTCGACCCACAACTTCACGACTGAAGCTCGAAAGAAACCCGTACAAAACTATGTTTTCCTTTCCGGCCACCCAGTTCTTTACCCTTCACGGTGGTCATTCTAAACTCCTCCCACGACCTCACTGAATCACACACAACTCACAGCAACCCTCGACTCACTCTTTAAGTCCACGATTTCCCGTTTGAAATTCACGGCCAAACAGGGTAACAGAGTACCCGCCGTCGCACCACCCCCACCGTGAACTCCCCCGTCACGGAAACCGTCATAAACTACTCCTAGGACCTTCCTAAACCTCACTTCACTCACCAATCCCCTCGACTCTAGCTCCAGGTCCGCGATTTCCAATTTGAAACTCACGGGAAAAATAGCGGGATAGAACTCACCTTTTGATTCCGTCTCCGCCGTGCGCACCGCCGCGTGCCACGGTGTTCGTTGGGTCCCCTGCAACCTCCTAAGCCTCCCACTGCCTGGGTTTGAGCCACCTCACGGCGTAGCCACCGCCACAGTCCGCCTTCTCTCTGTTTTCCCAGAAACTGCAACCGTCCTCCACCGTGTCCCCGTGCACGATTTCCGTCCAACAGCACGACCACCAGCTCACTCTTATCTCCCTGTCACTCTCTCAAATCACTCTTCACTCTCCCTTGCACAGAATCGATCAATCTCTCCCAATTTCTCACCCTCTGCTTTCTGCGTTCGAACCAAAAGCACGGTTTGTTTTTGAACGGTTTGTGGCCGTGTATATGATACACACTTGTAGAACCCTCTGGTGCCCAGCCACGTGTCCACAATCCCATGGACAACAGCACAAAATATCCTATCCCACTCAGCCACTTGTCCTAATCTGATTGGCTGAGGGGAAAAGACCATTTTGCCCCTCCTTTAAATAATTACCGTTTTGCCCTCAAACGTTCTAGACCCGTAACTTTTCCGTCCGACGTCCGATGACAGCATGCCGCCTGTCGTTATACTCAGTACGTCGAGACCCATCTAACCGTCCTCGGTCTACGTGAAAATTATAAGTCCATAAAAAGTCAACATTTTCCTCATTTAATCAAAATTACGGTAACGCCCTCGATCTTCCGTACATCATAACTTTTTCTCCGATTGTCCAAATCGGACATGCCACCTGTCAACGGACTCGTGACGTCCTATACTACGTCACGGTCAATGGTCAACACTCATCCAACCAATCAATCAAAAAGTCGACTTTTGACGTACTATTCACAAGGGCAAAATCGTCCTTTTATACAAAACTTTTACAAAATTACATTTTTACCCTTCCCGAAGGTACGGGTTGTTACAATCTACCCCCCTAAAAAGAATTTCGTCCCCGAAATTCAGTGAAACAAATAAGGGTACTGCTCACGCATCAAGGCCTCAGGTTCCCAAGTAGCTTCTTCCACTTGATGATTCCTCCACAATACTTTAACCAAGGGAACCGTCTTCCGTCGTAATACTTTATCCTTTCGATCCAAAATCGCAACAGGTTGTTCTTCAAAACTCAAATCTTCCCTCAGTTCAACTGGTTGTGCTTCCAGAACATGTGAATCATCTCGAATATACTTACGAAGCATAGATACATGGAAAACATTATGTACTTTCGCCAGGTCTGTTGGTAAAGCCAATCGATATGCAACATGACCATTCCGCTCCAAAATCTCATAAGGTCCAATGTAACGAGGACTCAACTTCCCTCGTCTGCCAAACCGTACAATTCCCTTCCAAGGAGATAATTTTAAGAAAACCCAGTCTCCTACTGCAAACTCCAAATCTCTGATCCTACGGTTGGCGTAACTCTTCTGTCGGTCATGAGCTGCTTTCAGTCGATCGCGAATCAATGCCACTTTTTCCTGAGTAAGGTCCACCAACTCGGAAGTGGTGAGTCTCCTCTCACCAACCTCAGTCCAACACAATGGAGTCCGACACTGTCGCCCGTACAAAGCTTCATAAGGAGCCATGCCAATACTCTCCTGATAACTGTTATTATAGGCGACCTCCATTAACGGTAAATGAGACTCCCAAGTACCCTGAAACTGCAGTACACAAGCTCGCATCATATCCTCGAGAATCTGGATGGTCCGCTCAGACTGTCCATCGGTCTGAGGATGAAATGCAGTACTGAAATGCAGCTTTGTCCCAAAAAGCTTCCTGTAAGCTCTGCCAAAATCGAGAAGTAAACCTCGGGTCTCTGTCCGATACTATCGACTCTGGCGTCCCATGCAGCCGAATTATCTCGTCAATGAACAACTGAGCAAACTGCGCCAACCTGAAGTTTTCCCGTACTGGCAAGAAATGAGCAGACTTCGTAAGTCTATCCACAATAACCCATACGCCATCGTGTCCCTTCGGTGTTCTGGGCAGCTTGAATACAAAATCCATCGTCAGGTGATCCCATTTCCACTCGGGAATCGGCAAAGGTTGCATTGCTCCATAAGGTCTCTGTCGCTCGGCTTTCACCTGTTGACAAATCAAGCATCTACTGACATATTCTGCAATCTCACGTTTCATCCCTGACCACCAGTAATGTTCCCGTAGTGTACGATACATCTTGGTCCCACCAGGATGCATCGCATAGGCTGAACAGTGAGCCTCGTCCAGTATCACTTTCTTCAAGGCTTCATCCTCAGGGACACACAACCTTCCATCCTTAATCAAGGCTCCATCCTCGCGAATCTTAAAGTCCTGTCTCTCTCCAGCCCCGACCTCAATCCGAATGATGCCCAAAATAGGGTCCTCAAACTGAGCATCAATCACCTGATCAATCAAAACAGACCGCACATGAAAACTCGCTAAAAGTGCTCCCTGATCATCTACAGTCAACTCTACTCCCAACCTGCGGAGCTCAACCAACAAAGGTAATCGTACGGTCCTCAAATGCGACAAAGAACTAGCTGATTTCCTGCTCAAGGCATCGGCTACCACATTAGCCTTCCCTGGGTGATACTCAATCGTGCAGTCGTAGTCCTTGAGTAACTCCAACCATCGGTGCTGTCTCAGATTCAATTCCTTTTGAGTGAACAAATACTTTAAACTTTTGTGATCCGTGAAAATCCTGCACCTCTCGCCGTACAAGTAATGTCGCCAAATCTTCAGTGCATGAACCACCGCAGCAAGTTCCAAGTCATGAGTAGGGTAGTTCATCTCATGGGGTTTCAACTGCCGGGAAGCATAAGCAATCACTTTCCCGTGCTGCATCAATACACAGCCCAAACCTTGCAAAGAAGCGTCACTGTACACCTCGAACTCCCCACTATCGAGTGGAAGGGCTAACACAGGAGCAGATGTCAACCGCCTTTTAAGCTCCTGGAAACTCTGTTCACAGTTCTCATCCCACTCAAATCGAACTCCCTTCCGAGTCAGCCGTGTCAATGGAGCGGCTAGAATTGAAAAGCCCTCAATAAAGCGCCGGTAATAGCCTGCTAAACCCAGAAAACTCCTGATCTCCGTCACCGTCTTAGGCTGTTCCCATTTTTCTACCGCCTCAACTTTCTGAGGATCCACGCTGATGCCCTCGGCCGAAATCACATGGCCAAGAAATCCAACATTGGTCAACCAGAACTGACACTTACTCAACTTCGCATACAACTGATGCTCCCTCAGAGTCTTAAGCACGATTCTCAGATGTTTCTCATACGCCTTCGCACTCTTCGAATACACCAAAATGTCATCAATGAAGACGATCACAAAACGATCCAAATATGACCGGAACACTAGGTTCATAAGCTCCATAAAAGCTGCTGGGCATTAGTTAAACCAAAAGGCATCACAACAAACTCATAATGACCGTACCTGGTCCGGAAGGCTGTCTTGGGTACATCCTCCTCTTTAACCCTCAACTGATGATAACCGGAGCGAAGATCAATCTTCGAAAAGTACTGTGCTCCCTTCAACTGGTCGAACAAGTCGTCAATCCGGGGTAGGGGATACTTATTCCGAATGGTTACCTTATTCAGTTGTCTGTAATCCACACACTATCTCAATCCTCCGTCCTTTTTCTTGACAAACAATACAGGTGCTCCCCAAGGTGACATACTCGGTCGAATGAAGCCTATATCGACCAACTCTTGCAACTGGGCCTTAAGTTCCCTCAATTCTGAAGGTGCCATACGATAAGGAGTCTGTGAGATAGGCTGTGTACCTGGAAGAAGATCAATCGTAAACTCGATATCTCGGTGTGGGGGTAGTCCTGGCAACTCCTCGGGAAAAACATCGGGAAACTCCCGCACCACTGGTATGTCCTCCGCCCTCACTGGCGTAGCACGTGTATCCACTACATGAGCTATGTAACCTTGGCACCCCTTACGCAACAACTTGCTAGCCTCAAGTGCCGATATAACTCCAGTAGGAACTGCACGATGATCCCCCTGAAACGTAGTCTCTGGTAATCCGGGACTCCGGAAAGTCACTCTCCTATCGAAACACTCGATAGAAGCATGATGTCTCGTCAACCAATCCATACCCAGAATAACATCGAAATCCCGTAAATCTAACAGCAGCAAGTCCGCCACTAACTCAACCCCACCTACCAACACCGGACACTCGCTCAACACCTGAGTCACCACTAACACCTCCCCAGTAGGTGTACTCACCCCTAAGGCACACTCCAAGGTAGACACCTCCCTCTCTGTCACCAGACTACAACTCCGGGCTACAAACGAATGCGTAGCCCCGGGATAGATCAAAGCAAAAACAATGTAGCCATGTATGGTAAGTGTACCTGTCACCACTCCCCGTGCGGATCTGGCCTCCTGCTGCGTCATCATAAAAACTCGCGCCTAAGGTCCCGATGACCTACCGCGCTCTCTAGAACTGCTCGTAGCACCACCGCCAACCCTAGGGCCTGCCGCCCCTGACACTGAAGCAGTACTCCGCCCGGGTTCTGCTGCACCTCTGCCTGCTCCACCCTCTTGAGCTAACAATGGGCACTCCCTCCGAAAGTGTCCTCGCTCTCCACAATAGAAGCAAGCATCCCTACCGGGTCCACCCATCTGCCTCCCAGTAGAAGCAACAGAAGTAGCACTCGCCTGAGTAGTCGACTGTACTCTGGCTCCCTGAAATCCAGAGCCCTGAAAACTGCCTGGTCTACCAAACTGGGCTCCACCAGCTGAGGACGAACCACCAAAATTGCCCCGCTTCGGGGTCCTCTGACTCGATGCTCCGGGAAAAGAATGCTCTCGGCGCCGCACACTGCCCGAGTACTGTGGCCTGGCCGGCAAACTGGCATCCACTCTAACAGCAGCATCAGATAACTCCCGGAAAGTAGCAAATGAGCCGGCTGTCACAATGGCTCGAATCTCTCCTCGAAGTCCCAACTCAAATCGACGACACTTCTCTGCCTCGGTAGCCACAAATGCAGGAGAAAATCGGGATAGCATCTGAAATCTCTGCTCATACTCAGCCACGGTCATGTTTCCTTGCTTCAAGTGAAGAAATTCCGCCTCTTTGGCATCCCAGAAAGAACGGGGATAGTACTGATCTAAAAACCGCTCCCGGAAAGTCTCCCATGTCACGGTATGTGCATCCCAGCCGGACAACTCCAGCGTGTACCACCACTCATATGCGGCTCCATCTAGCAGAAAAGTAGCCAACAAGACCCGGTCCTCTGGAGGACAGTGCATCACCACAAAAATACGCTCGAGTCGGGTGATCCATCGGTGCGCTTCCTCGGGGTCTGCCCCACCGCTGAAAGTAGTAGCCCCAAGTCGCTGGGCTCGCTCAATCGAAGCACTCTCAGTCCCTCTCGCCGCTTCGTCTTCAGGTCGTGGAAGGGGTTCACGTCTCGGAGGCATGATCGATCGTACGCTGAAAGAGGCATAGAGTTAGTAAAACAACCTAGAGACGACACAAACCGACAAACCTATGCTCTGATACCAATTGCCAGGACCCGTCCCAAATATCACCTCGATACCCGGGAGGAACCCTGCTCCCGTCTGACAATCACACTTAAAGTACCAAAATAACTACAATACCACTATAAGCATAACTATCAGATGAAAGAGTAAATATAATACAACTGTCAGTCAGAGCATAGTTCGACAAAATGGGCACAAAATCCTACTATGCTAGTGTGGCAACGGAAGAACGTCAGAAGCTCTATGCCTCGATATCTGCCTCAACGTTCACCCCAGCGCTATCACCACGACCTGGAGGGAAAATTTAAAACCAAAAGATGTGAGTGGACTAAAAGAAAATTAAGGTTTGAAAACCGTTTCTTATCAAATCAAAACTAAGAAACTAGAACACTTTGTTCCCTCCGTTTTGAAATCACATGCCTAACTCAGTGATTAAAATCATTATAAACCAAGAAACATCATAAGAAACAGAAACATTATAAAATATCATAAGAAACAGAAACACTATAAAATATCATAAGAAACAGAAACACTATAAAAACACCATTTTCTGATCAAACCTGCTGGGTCTATCCGAGTCTTTAAACTCAACCAGGCCTTAAATGTAATCCGAGTCTTTAAACTCCCGAGTCTTTAAACTCAATAGGCCTATGGGGGTAATATCATAAATATCCGAGTCTTTAAACTCCCGAGTCTTTAAACTCAATCCGGGCCCGTCCCCCGTCAATCAATATCCGGGTCTTTAAACTCATATCCAGATCCAGCAAATCCAATCCAAAGTCTGTGCAAAACCAATTCGAAATCCATCGCCAAACTCGAATTCGAAATCCTCGGTTCGAAGCCCTTCCGGCGTTCAGAACCGACATTCCGAACCCAAATCCGGAAATCCATTTTTACACCAAAAACCACATATAATCACAAATCATTTTTCACAACCCATTTATCATCATCAGAAAACATTTATAAATTTAAATCCTCAAAGATGTCATCAAGGTCCGAAAACCAGCTTTTCTCGAAAAACGTGCGAAATCCCAGAAATATCTCGAAAAATGTGCAACCATAGCAACCACATATAACCATCAACAAGAAGCATAAAAACACATTTACTACCGTAAATCATTAATAAAAACAGTTAGGCATGCTCGAAATAAAAGAAGGAGTCCACTCATAGA
This sequence comes from Prinsepia uniflora, assembly GCA_032719365.1. Classification (NCBI taxonomy): domain Eukaryota; kingdom Viridiplantae; phylum Streptophyta; class Magnoliopsida; order Rosales; family Rosaceae; genus Prinsepia; species Prinsepia uniflora. The sequence continues at coordinate 7,608,400 of CM064867.1, read as the reverse complement.
TCGAAACGAGTCAATTGCGCTCCGTGCGCTCCTCGACCGTTTCAGGCGTCTCCCGTCCTGTCAATAGACACCAAATAGGGTCACAATTACATCAAGGATACTCACCCTATTTCCCCAATTTTTCGGGAATTTAAATAATATTTTATTCATAAACCCTAAACCGTCCGGATTCCCGAACCATCCCGTAACTTCGTCCGATTAACCCGAAAATTATACCATTGGATTCCTTAGAACATTTAGAACTAAAACCATGTTGGAAGCTTGGCCGGATTCCTCCCCACGCGCCGCCCAAAGTGGCTGCGCGTGGGCCTCACGCGCCTTCTATAGTGCCACCGTCTTCCTCGATCGAACCCGGTTTGCACCAGGCTGCAACCCGGACCGGCGAGAACCATTCTCCGCTGTCCGGCCACCGTTTCCCCTCCTTTCTTCACCTAAAGCTTCGTCCAATCTCAAAGAACTCATCCCCCTCACTCTCTAAGTTCGACTCGACCCACAACTTCACGACTGAAGCTCGAAATAAACCCGTACAAAACTCTGTTTTCCTTCCCGGCCACCCAGTTCTTCCCCCTTCACGGTGGTCATTCTAAACTCCTCCCACGACCTCACTGAATCACACACAACTCACAGCAACCCTCGACTCACTCTTTAAGTCCACGATTTCCTGTTTGAAATTCACGGCCAAACAGGGTAACAGAGTACCCGCCGTCGCACCACCCCCACCGTGAACTCCCCTGTCACGGAAACCGTCATAAACTACTCCTAGGACCTTCCTAAACCTCACTTCACTCACCAATCCCCTCGACTCTAGCTCCAGGTCCGCGATTTCCAATTTGAAACTCACGGGAAAAATAGGGGAATAGAACTCACCTTTTGATTCCATCTCCGCCGTGCGCACCGCCGCGTGCCACGGTGTTCGTTGGGTCCCCTGCAACCTCCTAAGCCTCCCACTGCCTGGGTTTGAGCCACTTCACGGCATAGCCACCGCCATAGTCCGCCTTCTCTCTGTTTTCCCAGAAACTGCAACCGTCCTCCGTCGTGTCCCCGTGCACGATTTCCGTCCAACAGCACGACCACCAGCTCACTTTTATCTCCCTGTCACTCTCTCAAATCACTCTTCACTCTCCCTTGCACAGAATCGATCAATCTCTCCCAATTTCTCACCCTCTGTTTTCTGCGTTCGAACCAAATGCACGGTTTGTTTTTGAACGGTTTGTGGCCGTGTATATGATACACACTTGTAGAACCCTCTGGTGCCCAGCCACGTGTCCACAATCCCATGGACAATAGCACAAAATATCCTATCCCACTCAGCCACTTGTCCTAATCTGATTGGCTGAGGGAAAAAGACCATTTTTCCCCTCGTTTAAATAATTACCGTTTTGCCCTCAAACATTTTAGACCTGTAACTTTTCCGTCCGACGTCCGATGACAGCATGCCGCCTGTCGTTATACTCAGTACGTCGAGACCCATCTAACCGTCCTCGGTCTACGTGAAAATTATAAGTCCATAAAAATTCAACATTTTCCTCATTTAATCAAAATTACGGTAACGCCCTCGATCTTCCGTACATCATAACTTTTTCTCCGATTGTCCAAATCGAACATGCCACCTGTCAACGGACTCGTGACGTCCTACAGTACGTCACGGTCAATGGTCAACACTCATCCAACCGGTCAATCAAAAAGTCGACTTTTGACCTACTATTCACAAGGGCAAAATCGTCCTTTTATACAAAACTTTTACAAAATTACATTTTTACCCTTCCCGAAGGTACGGGTTGTTACACTGCATTACTCAATTCTATCATTTCCTTCATCTTTTCTTTGTACCATGCAACAGTAGTTGACCTTGAGATTTTCTCAAACAGAAACTTCAATGTTAATTTCTTGTGTATTGTATTGAAGTTCCCATACATAGCCTAGTACAGTGCATATGATCAGTCGTTGGAAACAACTCATTGACAGCTTGATTAATCCCTTATGTTTTCCAGTCATGAACATGGGTCCTCTCTTGTTTTCAAGCTTCAAGTCCACAGCCAACAACCCAAGGAACCATTTCAATGTGAGTATCTTTCTACCTCAATAATTGAATAAGCTACTGGGAACATGTCATTGTTAGCATCAACACCAACAGTAGTCAAATCTGCCATGCGTAGGGTTTCTTGATGTGAGCACCATCCAATCCATGAAATGGTTCACATCATTTCAGTCAACCCACTTTACACGCACCTAAGCACACATAAAACCTTTGGAATCTTGGCTCACCATCACCATCACCTCAATCTCAGTTTTAATCTTTAATGTGATGTCAATGTTTACCTTAATAAGCTCTTCACTATAATCTCTCAATGTAACGACCCGTCCCAAATTCCAGGATTAGATTAGTGACTAATCACGATTAGTGAGGCTAATCCGTGATTAGTTGGGCGAAATCGGACGAACGATGCGAAATGACCGTTTTGCCCCTAGTGGCGGCAAAACGTTGACTTTTCAATCGGGAGGTCAAATGGACTTTGACCGATGACCGTGACGTAGTTCGTGACGTCACTAGTTCATAGACAGGTGGCACGTTCAATTCCGACGTTCGAGGAGGGAGTTATGACGTTCGGAAGTTTAAGGGCATTTTGGTAATTTTGGATAAAAGGGGTCAAATGTTGACTTTTTGACCGGGAGGTCCGATGGCCGAGGGCGGAAGACCGTTACGTAGATAAGGACGATACGAATCCGTAGACATGCGGCACGTCGAATTCGGACGTTCGACGGCGAAGTTACGGTTCACGGAAGATCCCAGTTACTATTCACGATGGCACGTTTTACGAGACAAAAAGTGCAGTTTGTCTTTAGTGGGCCCAGTTGCTTTTTAGCAACCAATGGATGAGTGACAAGTGTCACTCATCCATTGGACAACACATTACATACATGCACTTCACCGTGCGTTTTCATTTTCTTCGTTCAAACACAACCCACCCGATCTCACCATTTTCTCTCATTCCCGTGCAACCCAAACCCAGCCAACCATCACCCATGACCAGGCAGAGGACCAGGGAGATCGAGGGAGCTGAGGTGGCCGGCCTGGAGACCTGAACCGCCGCCCACGGCGGCGAGAGGAGGAGAAACCCGAACGGGTACCCGGTTAGCCCATTTTAATCCATTTTTCCATTTTCGTTGTTATGGTTAGTTTTTAATGGTTTTAATGAGTCCATTATGTTGCTAGGGACATTTTAGGAAGGTTTTGGTGGTGGTTGACGGCCGAGCAGCCGTGTAGGCTGATCGGGAAAAATCGAACCGTGAGGTTCAAATTGGACCAGTCAGATTTCGTAGGTTTTAGGTTGTTTAGTTAATTAGGATTGATAGGAAATGAAGAAATAGGAATTTAGGAGTTGGAATGGAAGCAAACGGACCGAAAATGAGGGAGAAGGAGACCTGGACCGGTTACACCGGTCCAAGTTGCAGGAAAAATCGGACCGGCCGGCCCGGACCGGCTGTGCGAGGTTGACGGTGGTGACGGGGCATGATGACGTGGCACCTGTCAGATTGTCAGGTGACGTGGACCACTCATCAACCGACACGTGTCACATGTCAGTGCACAGTCAGCACTGACATGTCAGTGACGTGGCCTAATCAGGGGCTGACACGTGGCACTAACGTGGACCAGTGCCGTGATGACACGTGGCACATGTCAGACTGCCACGTGGCACTGACAGCACAGTGACATGGACCAATGGGAGTGTGACACGTGGCACCTGTCAGAGTTTGACATGTCAGACCTGACAGCTGTCAGATGACGTCATGCTGACGTCAGCGATGACGTCAGCAGGTACTGTAGCGGTGTGTGAAGCCCACGCGCAGCCACTTCGGGTGGCGCGTGAGGGCGCGTGGCAGGGAATCTGGGGAAGGTTCCAACATATGAAATCATCTATTCGATGTAACGAACATTTTGGGACTAGTTTCGTGTCAATCGGACACCGTCTCGATATGTTTTGGGGCATCGGAAGTTTTAGGTTCGGGATTAAAAATAGTTAGAAAATCGGGAAAATTACGAGGCTTTGGTAGGAGGTTAATTAAGTAGTTAGTAACCTTTTATTACGATTTGGACAGGTTTCGGAGTCCCGGTGATGGTGATCGGCTTGGGGAGCCGAATGGCACGCAAATCGAGGCGGCAGCTCGGACGGTCTGTGAGTGGACCTTGTTTTCTAAATTGGTGCATGCATAAATGTTTATTATATGTTTTAATACATGTTTGATGATGCCATGGGTGCATTTCTATGTGGTTACGTATAAGCACGTATTTCGAGGTTTCGGCCTTATACGGTGCTTATATGGGTATGTATTTCTTTATTGATTTAAATGAACTGGATTTGGATTTCAAAAGGATAAACTCGGGTATGAGACCCATTTGGTTTTGTCTCGGGCATATGACCTCAGATATCGGGCACGGTGCCCAACTGATGTCCTATGTTCGGGTACGAGACCCAAGCTACTTTACGGTTTTGATTTCAGGTCAGGGAACCTTAAATGGATTTCCCGGTTCATGACGGTTTATGGAAACCGGCATGAACTCTTAATATGGTATCATGGTTCATGACGGTTTATGGGAACCAGCATGAACCCTTGTTAGTTATTACGGTACATGACGGTTTATGGGAACCGGCATGTTACCTCGGTTATGTTATTACGGTACATGACGGTTTATGGGAACCGGCATGTTACCTGATTATGGATATTATGGATCATGACGGTTCAGGGGAACCGGTCATGAATGTTTATGTTATGTATATATATATATGTTCATCTACCTTCCTTTACTTCTATTATCTCCTCCGGGGAGGGTCGTTGGCCTAGGTGGACCCCCGGAGTAGTCACGGAGCACCAACTGAGTGGAGTCACCCCCCAGTTGGGTTCCTTACTCTCAGGAAGGCTATGGTTACTATTACCTCAAGTAGGATCAGTGGTCTGCGGACATTGACCTTGACTTTGAGATGACTCGGATTGAGACCCGGGTAGCACGCGCGTAGCTTTGGAAACCGTGACAGGATTGGTTGTGTGAATTATATGTGTATATGATATAGATATGATATATGGATTGTGATATGTGGTATGCACAGGTGTGCACAGGAGTCGAGCAGTGGCTCGGGTACTTGGTTTCTTTATGGTTTGGGGCCGAGTCCCTTATGGATTTGGGCAGTGGCCCGTATGGTCGTTTTCATTGTGGTCCTTTCGACCTTGGTTTATATCTGCTTTGGGCTTAGTCCCACATATGGTTTGTTTTGGATAAATGGTTTTCGAATGCATGCATGCTTTTTAGTGGAGGGTACAAATGTCTTCTTATTAAATGTTTTTATAAACTTTTGTTTTGTCCACTCACAGTTTTTAATGTTTTGACTGCCCTTCAGGTTGACATCGGATGTGGACTGTAGCAGAGACCGAGATATCACATACCTCCTCCGGATCCTGGCGTACTCTGATAGCCCGGGAGGGCAAAGGATGAAAATATCCCTTGTCTGACACTTCGTGTCAGACGGGAGCAGGGTCATCCCGCACTAATCCCGGGGGGATTGGGATGGGTCCTGTCACTCAACTTCCCATATTGGCTTACGTATGTCCTCTCCAAACTTTCAAATATTATCCTCTTTGCCCTATAACATGTTGTCTTATAGGCCTATAACTTGTTTCTTGAGTGATCATTTCTTGGAATTCACCAAGATCCCACTTCTTGTTTGTAAGGTGCCTCAGATATTTTGACACGACCCATCCCAATCCCCCCAGGATTAACACGGGATGTGTCATGATCCCGTCTGACACAAAGTATCAGACAAGGGATAATTCAAACCTACAGTCCAACCGGCTTCCAGAGCACGCTAAGATCCGGTGGAGGGGTGAGATGTCTCGGTCTCTGCTACGGTCCGCATCCGTGATCAACCTGAAGAGCATTAAAAACAACGAAAACTGTGAGTGGACGAAAAACAATAGTTTAATAAAACACATTTTATAAAAGACCTTTATGCCCTTCACTAAAAAGCATGCATGCATACAAAAACTATTTATCGAATCATATGTTCAAACAACCATTATTAAGGTCTCAGCCCCAAGTTCCGTAAATTCAAGTCACACTGGCCCCTACCGAAAACCATGTATACAAGTCCATAATTCCTTTCAACCACATGTGGGAACTCAGCCCAAAACTATAAAACCGAGTATGTGGGTCATTGCCAAAATCCATTTACTATTTACAAAACACAATTTCACAAATCTAAGAAATCATGTTTATCAATATCATATAACCAATCCTGTCACGGTTTCCAAAGCTACGCGCGTGCTATCTGGGGTCTCAAATTCCAAGTCTCCCCAGGGTCCACTCAGGTCAATGTCCGCAGATCAATGACCCTCTCTGGGGGTTATAATCCATAATAGCCTTCTTGAGAGTAAGGTACCCAACGGGGACGACTCCACTCAGTTAGTGGTCCGTGACTACTCCGAGGTCCACCCAAGCCAACGACCCTCCCCGGAGGAGACAATACATAAATATATAAGGATGGTATATGAAAAACCATTTTGAAATCATTCTCAAAACCTTTCAAACCGTCATGAAACCAGAAATTCATCCTTTCCAAATCCAAATCCGTTTAGGGTCTCTGAACCCGAAATCACATTTATAAACCATAAATGGGACTCAAGCCCGATATCATAACCAATTTGGCCTCAAGCCCGATCATGTAAACTAACTAGGCCTCAAGCCCGATTACGTAAATCAATTGGGCCTCTAGCCCTATGCCTTATTAAATCAAATGGAATTCAAGTCCGAGAGTTCGTAAATCAAATGGGTCTCAAGCCCGATTCCATATTTTCAACTCCGAAATCAATTCACAAACCAATTAGGCCCCTGACCCGAGAATGTAACTAAAATGGACTTTGACTCCGAGGGTTTCCAAAACAAATGGGTCTCATGCCCGAGTTTATCTTTTCAAATCCAAATCCATTTCATTAAACCATCACCGCAACCACAAGCACGTATAAGCACCGTATAAAACTGAAAACCTCGAAATACATGCAAATACGTAAATACTAGCTACCACAACCAAATGCACTCAAGGAATCTTAAAACATGTATTTAAACTCATATAAAACATTTATACATGCATCAATTTAGAAAATAAGGTCCACTCATAGACCGTCTTAAGTTGTCGCCTCGATTTGTGTGTCGTAAGCCTCCCCGGCTAATCACCGTCACCACGACTCCCAAATATGTCCAAATCATACTAGAGGGTTACTAACTACCTCATTAACCACTCACTGAAGCCCCGTAATTTTCCCGAATTTTTAACTATTTGTAAACTCGATCCTAAACCTTCGAACATCTCTAACTAAATCGAAACGATGTCCGATCGACTCGAAACCTGTCTCAAAATGTTCGTTACAACGAAAAGATGATTTCAGGCCATTTTCCCTTCCATTTTTCATCCTTTTTCTATCCTTTCAATCCTAATCTCTTTGTCTCATCATTATCTATCTATTCTTGTTTTAAAAACTTAAAAACTACGTCGAGAAATCACATGTTCGATTCGATGAACAGTGGCCCCGCCTTCCTCCATCCATAGCTCTCGACTCCAGCCACCCTCAGCCCTGAAAATTGGCCCAGTGAGGTCGTCTCAATCCCTAGAAGCTGCTAGGTTCATTCAAATCGATCAATATATGCCCAAAACCATTTTTCGAAATTCAAACCACAAACGGGTTTTTGGGTTACCTGGGCTCTGGGTTATCCCCGCCGTCCATGGCGGCCGGCCGTCCTGTCCCTTGCCTCACAGTCCCTCTCTCAGTCTGTCTCACACTCAAGGAATAGATGAAGATAGGTGATGATTGGGGTGGTGGATTTGGGTGGGTTTCGGGCTGGTAGGATCGAATGAATGAGCAAGGAAAGGGAAACAGATGCATGTATCTGTTTCACGGGAGCAATTAATGGGTGACACTTGTCACTTATCCATTGGGCTGTACAAAATATCTAGGACCCACGCTAAAAGACAAAAGTCTATTTTCCTCGTAAAACGTGCCTCCGTAAATAATTCCTTAGAAATTCTGTGAACCATAATTTTTTCATCGAACGTCTGATTTCAACGTGTCGCCTGTCTACCGACTCGTATCGACTCGATCTATGTAATTGTCCTTGGCCCTCGTGTGTCGAATCTCTCGAGTCAAAAGTTAACTTTTTGCCCTGAACGTCCGTTAATCCTCGGCTAATCCCCGATTAGCCTTGCTAATCCGTAATTAGTCTTAATTAATCTTTAAAATTAGGGACGGGTCATTAAAAACTCCCCTCCTTAAAGAATTTCTTCCTCGAAATTCAAACTGACCCATTTCCACAACCAAACTGTGGAAATCCAATCATCTCCCTCTACTAGGCACTCTCGTGTAATCATACATGTCTGCCATAAGCACCGTACTCGTCGGTACGCACTACCACCGAAGCTTCCAAAGCTCCAACCCAACTCTCGAGAAGCCGCACGTCAGCTCGTAAGTCTCACTCGAGACGTCGACACTCGTCGATCTCTCATGTCACTCACTCTTGACAGGTCAGCAATACCAAGCTGACATCCCAGACGGCTTTTCAGCCTGATGGTTCTTCTTATCTGACAACCGAAGTCAACTTTTCAGTCTGACGATGTAAGGACCCGTCCCGGAAATTAGGTTTAAGACGGTGATTAAGATGGGATTAGTGAGCTTAATTGGTGGTTAGTTGGTTACGGAAGGTTCGTTAGCGTAGAATGACGATTTTGCCCCTAGGTTGGGCAAATAGTTGACTTTTAGTTCGGGCGGTCAATTGGGTATTGACCGGTGATCGTGACGTAGTTCGGGACGTCACGAATCCGTAGACAGGTGGCACGCCCGATTCCGACATCCGAGGAGGAAGTTATGATATTCGGAAGGTTGAGGGCATTACCGTAATTTCGCTAAAATAGGGGAAAAGTTAACTTTTCGTGTGACGAGGTTTTGACACGTTGACCTAGGACCGTTAGGTATATCTCGTCGTCCTGAGTTCAACGACAGGCGGCACGTGTTCATCGGACCTAGGATGCGTAAGATACGGGTCTAGAACTTCGATGGCATAATTGTAATTTTGACTCAAAAAAGTGGCATTTTGGTCTTTTGCACATTGGGAATTGTGCAACCGGATTGGGACAAGTGTACAGGTGAGATTGGGATATTTGTGAGAGGGCTGAGGGGATTGTGACATGTGGCAAGTGTGTAGTGGATTCTAGGCGTGTGCACGGTCCCAATTATTTGGGTTGTGTAACCGTGCATTCGAGAGGAAACAGAGACAAAGTGAGGTTGAGAGGGAATCGACCAGGTGAAGGGCGGTGTGTGGTGTTGTGAACTGGTGAGCAAGAGAAGAGATTAAGGGAGAGTTGAGGAGTGACTTTAAGTGGTTTTGTGTGATCGTAAGTGTGTGAGGAGACGGTGTGAGCTCACGGGAAAACCAGAAAACAGAGAGGAACTTGAGTGGTGGTGCTGCCGTGTAAGGGATCAATCGAGGCTGGTAGTGGTGTCCAGAGGACGGAGGTGGACTGGAGGAGTCATGTACTCACGGCTGAGCTCACGGCGGCGGCCTGAGCACATGTAATTTCTCATCCCCGTAGTTTTGCTCTGTTTTGCCGTTTAGGTTCAAACCAATAGTCGTGGGTTTTGAGTACGAGTCGAGGTTTTTGGTGAGTTGTGTGAGACTCAGTGAGGTCCTAGGAGTTTTTTAGTGTAGCCACTGTGACGGGGGAGCACTTGGGTGGCCGGATTGTGAAACAGGGGAGTTCGGGCAGTTTGGGTTCGAGCTTGGGGAAGTGATTTGTAGGCTGTGTAGAAGTGTTTGGAGTGGGGGAATAGGTTGCTTAGGACTGGACGGTGAGATTGGTGAAGAAAGGGAGGAAAACGGTGAAGGATTGGCAGAGAACCAGGTACGTCGGTTCACCCGTTGAAGACGATGATGAACAGTGACTGTGTGCAGGCGCTAAGGCCCACGCGCAGCCACTTTGGGCGACGTGTGGAGGCGCGTACGACGGTTTCATAGGAGAGTTTCAACTAGGTTTTTGGTCTAGAGGTTGTAACGAGTCTAGTGAACCAAGTTTCGGGTTTTTCGGACGTCGTTTGAGGTTAGTTCCGCGAGGTTGAAGGTTTAGGGTTCCGGTTCGTTACGTTTAGAACCCGGGGATTTTTGGGGAAAATTAGGAGAGTCTCGATAGACGTGTTAGTGACGTTCTTTGGTGACTGATGACAGGATCGGGACTTCCCGAGGAAGCTGAGGAACGTACGGGGCGCGAGTGACGTGCCGATATCTGTGAGTGGACCCCTTCTCTATAACTGAGCATGCATAACTGCTTTTAATTACTTGTTTTATGGTTTTACATGTGATTTCATGATTGTTGAAGATGTGATGTTGGTTTTACATAATTGCACGTTTTTCGAGAAAATACGATTTTCAATACGTTTTACGAGAAAAATTTGGATTCTGATTTCGATGCCATTATTTTGGGATTTCAAACGATAAGTGATTTTCAATGATTATAAATGGATTTTGAGACGTGATTTGATAATTGAAGTTTTCGGTTGTAGAATCGGATTTCGAGAATCGAGATTGGTTTTAAAATTGAAAAGTGGAATTTCGGATTTGGATTCGGAATGACGGTTTTGGACGCCGGAAGGGCATCGGACCAGTGATTTCGAATTCGGGTTTGGATGAGGATTTCGAAAGGGTTTCCAAATGGTTTTGGATTGGATTTGCTGGATCTGGTTATTGGGTTTAAAGATCCGGATATTGTGATTGACGGGGGACGGGCCTGGATTGGGTTTAAAGACCCGGATTGAGTTTAAAGACTCGGGAGTTTAAAGACTCGGATATATTGATATTTCCCCCGTAGGCCTGTTGAGTTTAAAGACTCGGGAGTTTAAAGACTCGGATATTATTGAGGCCTGGATTGAGTTTACAGACTCGGGAGTTTAAAGACTCGGATAGGTCCAGCAGGTTTGATCGAATAATGATTGTTTGAGACTTATGTTTTTTTGATATGGTATTATGATGTTTATGACGTGATTTCTGTAACTGCTTTCAATTCTGTTTTTATGACGATCTTTATGTAATTTATAACTGATTTCAGTAAATGGGTTATGCATGTATGATTTCAAAATGGAGGGCTAAAACCCTGGTTTTCCTATGAAATGGTTTTTTGGAAACTCTTCTTTTATTTATGGTCCACTCACACCTTCTATTTTTAATTTTCCCTCCAGGTCGTGGAGCTAGCGCGGGGGTTGACGTTGAGGCAGCGTCGGAGGCATAGAATACTCGAGAGTGACCCCGAAGTGCTTTAGATTTTCCGTTGTGCGTGTACCTTGTTTATCAGTTTTCTTTTCCTTTGTTGTAGTACTATGCTTTGTACATACGTTTGACTTCGGGATGTTTAAAGTTTCTCCTGCGTCTGGCTTGTAATTTGGTGGTTTATCGTGAGGTTACTTTGGTCTTTGTGTCGGGGTGTCAGACGGGAGCAGGATTTACCTCGGATTTCGGGGTGGAACCGAGGTGGATCCTAACAGACGACCCTTCTCATTCGACAACCGGAGCTGATATCCTATTCAGCATCCGATCCGACAATTAACCTCTAGATTCTGCCATCATAATGGCACAAATCACATCTCGTAGGCCATACTCCAATCTATGGCATTTATTGGTCTCGGTACTCATACTAGCCAACGCTCTCGTTTTCTCATACTCATACTGACTCTTCTTAGAGTCCCATCAATCCATACCAATCTGCGTCTGTCGAATACCTTATTAAATCTATTACCACCATAGGTCACAACCATCGTGATCAGCCGGAAACTCCCGGCTCCACTGCACTCTTGTTGTGCTACTCTAATCTCGATTCGCTCTCGAGTCCTCAAACGGTCACTCCGTGACCTACTCTGAAATTTGGACTCACTCGAATCCCAAACTGTCACATCACGTACTCTGTCGAAACACATTCAACCTCTGACCCATCCTGGGTGTATCTGGATCTCATCGAATACTTGTCTCAGCAGAGATAACACATCTGCACTGTAGGGTTCCCTTAGTCATCCACGACTTGAGCCCCCGCTCACATCAAGCACTGAACCCTACCAATCTACTCTGCTCGAGTACACGGTATTCAACGTCCAGGAAAACTCATCACTATGTCGGGACACATCCGAACATAATCCTCGTCAAACTGTCATTATCGGGTCTAATCTGATCGCCATCTCATGTCTATCTAGGACTTCATTGGAGAATCCATTAGACAAAACACTCATTCTCTCTGGTAATTTGAGCCTCAAACATACTGATGACCCGTGGTTAATCCCATCGTCCAACGTACATTACTCACCAAGGTAACACCCTGCCTACTCAAGGGCTGCATTCAGGCAACGTCCCATCATGTACTACTGTCCGCGCTCCAGACATGGCTCAGACGTCAACCGTCCGTCACCAGGCGAACATCAATCCATCACAATCTCTACTCTCATATCTAAGACAGATCGGCTACACTCTTAACATATCCAACTTCTGTTTTGTCATCTCACCAATTTTTCCAAAGATTCTGCAACTATCTCACAATACGATTCTCCTATGCTCCTAGCTTAACATAATCAGCAAGGCAATTCACCCCAATGATGACTATACCTCGGTCTACTAGCCTCCCGGTCGCCACCATCACCTCAGCCATCTCGATCATCCTGATCGCCACCACACGACTCGATCCAAAATACCGACACAGGTCCACTACCTCGGACACTCACTTGTCACATCCAGTGACGCCAAGAATCATCTGCTCTTCAAGTCAATTAAATTTGACTCACGGCCTAGGTGTTCGGTTCTTACACCCTCTTTGAACTCTTTAGTTGTCCTATCACTCCTCTTCATCCCACCTAGGAAAGAATCCAGGAGAATCCAAGATGATGACATCAAAGTTCATCCTATGTCATCCTACGGTACCTAGGATTATCTGCTAAAGAGCAGAAAATGAGAAGCCTCCTTTACCGACTACGGAATACCACTTCCAAGCAGACTCAACTACTCTTCTCATCGTCTCAATCACAACTTCTCTTGATTCCGAAGCTCCAACCATGTTGGCACCAACTCGGATATGCTCTCAAGTCCTCAACTCACTCGGACATCATCTACGTGCCCGTAAACAATCCAACTTGCCTATCTATTTACGACCGTTTATGCACATCCAAAAAGATGTCAATTCATCCTAACCTGATGTACCGCTCGACTGAAGAGTCACAACAGGCTCTTTCTGTGATCTGCAGTCAAATCTCTGCATAATACCATATCTGACCAACCGGTCACTAATCCCAATGACAGCACTCGTGTCGTCCATTTATACCATTTCATCCAATCACCACTTAGGTATTTCAACTTTTAACATCACCACTCCTGGGCACACATTCGTGCCCCAAGTCTCGCATCATCAGGGAACTGGTCACCAAACCAAGTACTCCCCGTGCCTCGCACTGAGCCACTCGGGATTCTATCTGTCCCGTTCAGTGCTCATCAAACTCTCATGCTCGCCACTCTGGGCATATCTACTATCCCGTCAGCATACTAGTTCGCATGTCCCAACTCTATGGCATCAACTCCAACACTCACACCCGTGTAATCCATCCAAGGATATCTAGAGCACCTGTCACTCATCCGGATATATCTCACTCGTCACAGTCACCTCACAGAGGTAGCGTGGCACACTTGCCAATGCCCAAAGCTCATCTCCTTCTGTAATCGCACTCGGTCGTAACCGAGTCGGATCCAAAATCACTATTCGTACTGTGTGTCACTCACGCACCTCCGTATCCTCGTCACGATTTACGAACCTCCATCGCCTCTATCGTCACTATAACATGAGTCTATCCACTTGATAAAACTCGACCACGTCCATCGATAGCAGCGTCTGCCACAACCTCGTGCAGAGCAATCCTAGAAACAATCTGCTATCGAGACTCTGTACTCATGCGGTCAACTCACCGTCGGTACCAATCACTCAACATGCAACATCCACCGATCGGTCCACCTCAGGATCCAGTCAACAAGTACCACTCTGGTAACTTGTCCAATCAATTACCAACTAGGGTTATCCAAAACCCGGCTGCTCACTGCAACACATCCATCTTGAGCAATCCATCGCTCTCGACTCTGAAAAGTCATCATACCCCGATACTGGTGTCCCACCGACCAGTAACCACGATCCAATAACCTCGTCCTCTCGTAACTCTACGGCTTCCAGCCGCTGGGCCCAGAAGAACTTGGCCATAGTCCATGCATAACACTGCATAACCGCTACATGCGCAAACGCATCCTACGCTGCCACACAACAACTACTTCGGGCATCCTCTGTCAGTCGACATCCATCCGGGATTCAACACGCCGAAACATAGCATCTCATTCCCAACAGTCTCAACTCGGCTCATCTTGCACCTGATTGCTCCTAGCAGCATAATTTTCGATCCTTGCAGTTTTGTCATGGACGACCCTAACATCTGACCTCCACTGATGTCACCTTGCCACAATTCATGTCCGTCCTGACCTTATTGGGAAAACCGGCTCATTAAGTCCCATCCATCAGTAATCATGCGGCTCTAAGCTGTTGGATTCACAAGAAAATCGATCCTGATGGGAATCCAACCTCTCGAAAACACGACATCCTATGCCAATCAAACCCTAAACCACCGTACCTCATGCCAAACGTAATCTAACTAGGATTCGATTCCACTGAATCCTCATACTCTTACCCCAACTATCGGGTTGATAACGAACTGCAGCCCATTGAGACATCACATTCTCGACATGCGCGCACCACAAGAGAAAACCTGCTCTGATACCACTTGACACGACCCAACCCAATCCCCCCGGGATTAACACAGGATGTGTCATGATCCCGTCTGACACGAAATTTCAAACAAGGGATAATTCAAACCTTCAGCCCGACCGAATTTCAGAGCGCGCCAGGATCCGGTGGAGGGGTGTAATGTCTCGGTCTCTACTACAGTCTGCATCCGTGATCAACCTGAAGGGCCTTAAAAACAACGAAAACTGTGAGTGGATGAAAAGCAATAGTTTAATAAAACACATTTTATAAAAGACCTTTATGCCCTTCACTAAAAAGTATGAATGCATACGAAAACCATTTATCGAATCATATGTTCAAACAACCATTATTAGGGTCTCAGCCCCAAGTTCCGTAAATTCAAGTCACATGGGCCCCTACCTAAAACCATTTATACAAGTCCATAATTCTTTTCAACCACATGTGGGAACTCAGCCCAAAATCATAAATCTGAGCATGTGGGTCATTGCCCAAATCCATTTACTATTTACAAAACACAATTTCACAAATATAAGAAATCATGTTTATCAATATCATATAACCAATCCTGTCACGGTTTCCAAAGCTACGTGCGTGCTACCCGGGGTCTCAAATCCCAAGTCTCCTCAGGGTCCACTCAGGTCAATGTCCGCAGATCAATGACCCTCCTTGGGGGTTATAATCCATAATAGCCTTCCTGAGAGTAAGGTACCCAACGGGGGCGACTCCACTCAGTTAGTGCTCTGTGACTACTCCGGGGTCCACCCAAGCCAACGACCCTCCCCGGAGGAGACAATCCATAAATATATAAGGATGGAATATGAAAAACCATTTTGAAATCATTCTCAAAACCTTTCAAAGGTTCAAGCCCGGTTCCCATAAACCGTCATGAAACCAGAAATCCATAATTTCAAATTGGGCCTCAAGCCCGATCATGTAAACTAACTGGGCATCAAGCCCGATTACGTAAATCAACTGGGCCTCCGACCCGATGCCTTATTAAATCAAATGGACTCCAAGTCCGAGAAGTCCGAGAGTTCGTAAATCAAATGGGTCTTGTAACGACCCATCTTGGAAATCGGGATTAGATTAGTGGTTAATGATGGATTAGTGATGTTAATTAGTAATTAGTTGGACAATTTCGGACGGACGGTACAAAATGACGATTTTGCCCCTATAATGGGCAAAAAGTTGACTTTTGGTTCGGGCGGTCAAATGGACTTTGAACGATGACTGTGACGTAGTTTGGAACGACACGAATTCATAGACAGGTGACACCGTTGAGGGTATAAATGTAATTTCTTATAAACTGTTTTCTAAACGTATTATTTATTTTTGTCCACACATAGTCTTTTACGTTTTTTATATCCTCCAGGTTTGATGCGGTGCGGGATGTTGTTAGAGAGATGGAGACATCACACATGTGATCCACAGTAGATTCTGCGCGCTTCTGGGAAGTCCGGAAATATTTAGACGGTTCGCTTAGGAATCCCTTGTCCGGCTTACGTGTTACGTGGAGGTTGGCTATCGGTTTAGCCTTCATGTCACACTTAAGTTAGACGGGAGCATGGCTTAGCCCTTAATCCCAAGGGATTGGGGGTAGGTTGCGTCAGGTCTCAAGCCCGATTCCATATTTTCAACTCCGAAATCAATTCACGAACCAATTAGGCCCCTGGCCCGAGAATGTAACTAAAATGGACTTCGAGTCCGAGGGTTTCCAAAAAAAAATGGGACTCATGCCCGAGTTTACCTTTTCAAATCCAAATCCATTTCATTAAACCATCACCGCAACCACAAGCACATATAAGCACTGTATAAAATTGAAAATCTCGAAATACATGTAAATACGTAAATACTAGCTACCACAACCAAATGCACTCAAGGCATCTCAAAACATGTATTTAAACTCATATAAAACATTTATGCATGCATCAATTCAGAAAACAAAGTCCACTCACAGACCGTCTTAAGTTGCCGCCTCGATTTGCGTGTCGTAAGCCTCCCCGGCTAATCACCGTCTCCAGGACTCCCAAACATATCCAAATCATACTAGAGAGTTACTAACTGCCTCATTAACCTCTCATTGAAGCCCCGTAATTTTCTCAAATTTTTAATTATTTTTAAACTCGATCCTAAACTTTCGGACATCCCGAACTAAATTGAAACGATGTCCGGTCGACTCGAAGCCTGTCTCAAAATGTTCGTTATATCGAAAGGATGATTTCATGTGTTGAAACCACCCCCAAATTATGCTTCACGTGTCCTCACGTGCCACCCAAAGGGGCTGCGCGTGAAGGCCACGTGCCTAGCTACAGTTCATCCCCTACCTCGCGACAGTCGGTCCGAACCAGTTCTCTGTGCGGCCGGTCCAGCCGAACCGGTGTGACCAGTTCAGGGCGTTTTCCCTTCCATTGTTCATCCTTTTTCTATCCTTTCAATCCTAATCTCTTTGTCTCATCATTATCTATTTATTCATGTTTTAAAAACTTAAAAACTACGTCGAGAAATCACCTGTTCGATTCTATGAACAGTGGCCCCGCCTTTCTCCGTCCATAGTTCTCGACTCCGGCCACCCTCAGCCCTACAAACCGGCCCAGTGAGGTCATCTCAATCCCTAGAAGCTGCTAGGTTCATTCAAATCGATCAATATACGCCCAAAACCAAATTTCGAAATTTAAACCACAAACGGGTTTTCGGGTTACCTGGGCTCTGGGCTATCGCCGCCGTGCATGGCGGCCGGCCGTCCTGTCCCTTGCCTCACAGTCCCTCTCTCAGTCTGTCTCACACTCAAGGAATATATGAAGATAGGTGAGGGTTGGGGTGGTGGATTTGGGTGGGTTTTGGGCTGGTAGGATCGAATGAATGAGCAAGGAAAGGGAAACAGATGCATGTACCTGTTTCATTGGAGCAATGGATGGGTGACACTTGTCACTCATCCATTGGGCTACACAAAATATCTAGGCCCCACACTAAAAGACAAAAGTCTATTTACCTCGTAAAACGTGCCACCGTAAATAGTTCCTCGGAAATTCCGTGAACCATAACTTTTCCGTCAAATGTCCAATTTCGACGTGTCGCCTGTCTACGGACTTGTATCGACCCGATCTACGTAATGGTCCTCGACCCTCGTGTGTCAGACCTCCCAGGTCAAAAGTCAACTTTTTACCCTCGTTAAGGGGCAAAGTAATAATTTTACCCTGAATATCCGTTAATCCTCGGCTACTCCTCGATTAGCCTTGCTAATCCATAATTAGTCTTAATTAATCCTTAAAATTAGGGACGGGTCGTTACATATTTCGTCTTCATCCACCTGGTATTAGCATGATAATTGGCAGTTCCCTCCCCACAACTGTGTTCTCCTTGGAAACTCTTCACTTGAAAGTAATCCCTCTGATTCACCCTAGAGGCATACATGAAGAAAGGACAACCTTCATCTTTCGCTTTGGCACATATAGCTCCAATTTTTTCTAAGCAATTCTTCTTGAAAACAAGCTCCCTCTTAGTATTCACTAAATAGTTTCTCACAACTTCTCTGAAGATTGTTCCACTTGAGAACTTCATTACAAGATGGAATTGGGGATTTTTCCCATCAGTTTCATGGTTGAACTAGATACCTCCCGACTTTCCTCGTCCTTGAATTGTTCTGAAAAGGCTCATGTTCCCTACCATCTACTTGCTCATTTTCCCGACTATCTGATTCTAGTTCTAGATCAAGTGAATCCAACCTTGGAGAGCTTGGACCATCATCTACTTGCTCAACCTCACGTCCGCCACTAGAAGGTGCATAATCAAAAGCATCAAGGTCTATATAGGCTTCAAACAGGTTGTCATCATCTGCTTCTAAAGTAACTTCATATGTTTGTGCATAATCTTCATCAACATACTCAGGATCATCATTGGTGAAATCATCATCACCATCATTATCTTCGCTCTCACTTGTACTAGAACTAACATAACCTTGCTCTGTAAATCCACTTCTTGCAGCAATACGCTTCAACACTTCAGCACTAGGCTGCTAAATAGCCTTACCTTTACCCTTCACCACTTTAGCACTAGGCTTCTCTTCTAACTCGACATGTTTTCATAGTTTAATCCCATCACCACCTCTAGATTTCAAATAAATAGGTACACATGTACGACACTTTGCATACATGCCACAAAGTCTGAATAAACCTACATACGAGTACACTTTTATCAATTTACCATTATCCAAATCAACATAATAGATAGATAAGTGATAGGTCCTCAAATAAGCATTATTTTATATTATTTTATACCCTTTATACTTGACTTTTAATATTAAAATATTAAATAAATAGATAAATTAATTTATTTTGTGTTATTTTTATTTAAATAAATAAAGTTTGTAATTTGGAGTATTTTGGCGAAAGAATCGTCCCGATCGAAATTATAACGAATAAATTATGGACGAATTTCGGGGAAATATTACTAATTAATTGTTTAATTAATTTTGCAGCCCAAACCATTTTTTCATTCTTCTGGAGCCCAAAGCAAGTAGCAGCCCAGCTCCAGGCCCAACCTGCTTCAGCTCCAGGCCCAACCTGCTTCAGCCTTCAGCCCAATCTACAGTGCAACCAACTCAGCCCAAATCCTGCACAGCCCAACATGTTCAACCCACTCCAAAACTGCTCCACTTTCTCATATTTTTCTGATTTTTCAAGCCACTTTCCAACCCAATTTTTCAACTTTACAACTCAAACCACTTCTAAACATCATCACAAATCTGTATTACTCATCATTCCATTATTCCACATTTTTTATTTTATTTCTATATTATTTTTGATAGCTTTTTTCACCTATAAATAGGGATTCAATTCTTGTATTTTGGGAGTCCCCAATTAGTTTCATTCTTCCATTTCTTTCTTAGTTCTTAGTTCTTAGTTCTTAGTTAGTTCTTTTGTTTCTCTCTTTTGAGAGACATTTTTGGGGACCATTTTTACTTCTTGTAGATTTTCTTATTAATTAGTTTTCTTTTAATTCTTATTCGTAATTTATGTTATTTTTATGTTATTTTCATTTCTTCTTTACTATTGTTCTTGGTATTTTCTTTCTAACATTTGTAAGTAAGAATGCAATCTCCATGTGTTTTACTTTTTGAATTTCTTTTACTTCATATGTTTTAGTGCTTAAACTTCAATTTGATGTTAAGTGTTTTATCCGCTGTCGGTGCACTTAGAGTAGAATTGAAGAGATTAAATGTTGATCGCTGTCGGCGCATTTAATTATAAACTTAAGGTAAATCATGTTGTAAATGTTTGAAGCATATTGATGTTTGACGCACATTAATGGTTGATGCATTTATAATATTGAAAGATGTATGTAAGTATTTGAGATGATGAAGGTAGGATTTCGTGATTGGTTTATTATGAGCAAAATGTTAGAATTAATGTGATTGTTAATTCGAAATTACTTATGTAAAAGTGTGGGTTTTGTCTATGAAACTACTCTATGGTTTGTAAGTTCTAATTAGCATGAACATTTACATTTTAATTTTTAGTTAGTGTTGTCTTTAGCTTAAATTACAAATCTTTTCAAAACCCCCCTTTTTTATTCTTTATTGTTTTATTGTTTTATTCTTTTATTCTTTGATCCCTTTTATTCTTTATTCTTTTATTCTTTTATTCTTTTAATTCTTTTATTCTTTGATTCCTTTTATTTTTTATTCTTTTATTCTTTTATTCTTTTAATTCTTTATTCTTTGAATCTTTTATTTCTTTATTCTCTCATTCATCTATTCTTTAATTTATTAATTTTTTGATTATTTAATTCTTTTATTATTTAATTATTTAATTCATTATTCTTTTATTTATCTCCCACTAACACATTATTAATGTTCCCTAATTTCCCCGGTTAAGAACGATCCCTATTTACCAATACTACATCTACACAAAAAGGGTTTAAATTGCACAACACTCAAATTACGTGTTTAATTTAATGCGTAGTTTGAGCGTAGTCAATTTTTGGCGCCGTTGCCGGGGAAATTGAAAATCATTTTAATTTGTTAGTGTATGTATATAAATTGTGCATATTATACTTGTTTATAAATTTTACTTTTGTTAATATTATATTTGTTTATAACATTTACTTACTTGTCTATATTTTATTTATCCATCTTATTATTGTTCTTATTATTTTTGTTTATAATGCTCATACTTTACTTATTCTTAATTTCTAATTTATACTTGTTCATAAATGTTCATAATTTTTTTTTTATATATTTGTTCATATTAAATTTGATACTTGTTCATAATTTAATTTCATTTGTTTACTTTTACTTGTTCTTATTAAAATTGATACTTGTCATAAATGCATATTTTATATGTTCATTTTTCTTTACTTTTACTTTTATTTATTCCATTATACTTTATTCCATTAACTTAATATTCACACTTTTTCTTTATTCCCTTAACTTTAATTATATTACATTAACTTTATTCCATTAACTTTCTTTTAATTTTATTCCATAACCTTTATGTTCCACTAACTTTATGTTTACACTTATTTTATTTTTATGTAATCAATTATTTGTTTATGTCTTGTTAAACTTTAAATTTTAAATGAAAAAAAAAGAAAATTCGGAATAAAAAAAATAATAATAATAATAAATTAAAAAAAATCGAAATAAAAAAAATTTAATTAAAATAAAAAAAAATCTTATCTTAGCTTTATGTTAGTATTGATTCATACTTGTAAGTAAATGTAATATATATGTTACTTGTTACCTTTTATACATGTTCATAATTTTTATATTTCTTAGTATACATACATACTTGTTCATAATAGTCTTTCATTTATGTTTGTTTATAATTCTCTTACTTGTTATTTTATTCTTGTTCATACTTGTACATAATGTTCATTCTTTTTAATTGTTCATAAATGCTTATAGTAAATATTCACTTTTCCTTATTTTTATTTTTATTTTGTTTTTGGTAATTTTTTTTTTAAAAAAAAAGCATAAAATTCGTAAAAATAAAAAATAAAAAAATTCTTCATTTATTTAATTTTTAAATTCCGAAAAAAAATAAAAAAATAATAATTATAAAAAAAATTGTTGATACGTAAATAAATTATTTTCTTTTTCTTCATTTATTTAATTCTTAACTTGCATTTCATCTTTCATTCTAACTTGCATTTCATCTTTCATTTAACTTGCATTTTCACTGAACTTGCATCTTTCATTCTAACTTACATTTCATCTTTCATTTAACCTGCATTTTCATTTAACTTGCATTTTCACTTAACTTGCATCTTTCATTCTAACTTGCATTTCACATTTCATTTAACTTGCATTTTTAACTTCACTTGCATATTTAGTTTAACTTGCATTGCACTCTTCCTCTTACTTACATCTTTAACTCACATTGCATCCTTAAACTTTAATTTGCATTTCTAACTTGCATTCTTAATTAACGTACATCTCTAACTAACTAACTTGCATCTCTGTCTAGGCTGGATGGACGTTAAACTTCAAGCGCTTGTTGGGAGGCAACCCAATGTGTTCCCGAGATGTGAAGGAGTCATCAATACAGATTTGCTATCCTTCTACCCTTCACTCTCTTTTATTTTGTTTATTTAATGTTTTCCTTTTTCGTAAATCATCTTCCTTACTTTGATTCTATGTTTAATTACTTCGTATTTTCCTACATTGAGGACAATGTAGAATTTAAGTGTGGGGGAATGATTTACAATTTTAATTGTTTAAAAAAAAATTGAAAAAAATAAATTGAAAAAATAAAAAAATTAATAATTTTTTAAAAAATAATATTAAAAAAATAAAAAAAAAATAAAAATTGTTTTCTTGAATCTTTTTATTTTAACTTAGTGTTTTTATGAGTCTTAAGTTTCCCTTTAACTTGTCAATGATACAAATGAACGAAAATGAATATGTTATGGCCATAAAGGTGATCACTACAACTTGAATTTGTTTGTTAATATTTTGTGATTAAGTGTTATAACTTGAAGATAATGCACGTAAATTGGCATATAAACGAGCATGATAAGATAAGTATGAATCATATGAACCTTATGTGAGCTTTAGAACTTTATATACATCTTTGAGGAGTGATTCATAAGTTCTTTGTTTAAATTGATATACATATGCCTCATAACTGCTTGCCATAGTTTTTAATGAACTCTAGAGTACTAGAACTTATTCTATGTGATTTTCAAAGCTTTTAAGTCAATAAACTCTCTAATTTTGGAAATGATTAAGGCATTAGGGTTAACACCACAAATTCAAACATCCATGTTCCCTCTTTTGTGCGCACAAGTTGCGACCCCCTTAGTTTTAACCCTTTTGAGCCCACATTAAGCCTTTCTTTCATCACCATGATTATCTAAACACTTGAGCTTAGTATAGACATCCTTTACCCTTGTTCCAAGAACTCGGTTGAAGATATAAAGATTGTGTAAGGAGAAAATGATGATGTTGAAAAGACTTTTATGTGAACTATTTGGATTTACCTACTCAAGCTTTGTTGTATTGTTGACACATGTTATTACTTTGATATAAAAAAAAAGCAAAAAAAAAAAGAAAAAAAAAGTTGAGTCTCGATCAAGGTAATAAGGTTTGGTTATGTAATGTTTGAGTTAAGTCCCTTACATTGGTAAATCCGACACAAAGAATGACTATGAGGCCCAACATGATGAAATTAGGCCTATGTTCGAAAGGATGGATTACTGACATCATTGCACTAAGGTTGGGAAGCTATGATACGTTTTGGGAGTCTATTGAGTCTTGGAACGAATTGAGCACCACTTGTCCTATATTTTCCTTGCCTCTAAACTTAGCCCCATTACAACCTTTATAAAGACTTTATGATCCTTAAGATGGTAAATTTTGATTAGTGGAGTCAATCACTTGAGTAAGCTTATGGTTTTGGTTCATTTGTGCAAGTATGTTTTGTTTTTATCTTGAGGTGTTTGTTTGAAATTTTGCAAAAGTACTTCATTTCGATTATGTGAGTATTTCTCACATACTTTGAGTGCAAACACAAACCCTCACAAATTGAGTGAACTTATGAGTGCATATCCTTGTGAGTTGATTCATACTTGTTTTATTCATGTTGAGATCCATTTCACCATATTTACTCATTATCTTACTTGTTAAAACATTTTGTTACAATGTATTAACTCTTGAATTCCATATGCTTAAATGTTTTAAGTGAAAATCTTTTATGCCATGATTGTAATAATGAAATATTGAGACAAATGGTTAAAGGTTACTTGTTTTGAATTTGTAGTTTAATTTTAGTATTTGCTAAGGGACTAGCAAAGTTTAAGTGTGGGGGTATTTGATAGGTCCTCAAATAAGCATTATTTTATATTATTTTATACCCTTTATACTTGACTTTTAATATTAAAATATTAAATAAATAGATAAATTAATTTATTTTGTGTTATTTTTATTTAAATAAATAAAGTTTGTAATTTGGAGTATTTTGGCGAAAGAATCGTCCCGATCGAAATTATAACGAATAAATTATGGACGAATTTCGGGGAAATATTACTAATTAATTGTTTAATTAATTTTGCAGCCCAAACCATTTTTTCATTCTTCTGGAGCCCAAAGCAAGTAGCAGCCCAGCTCCAGGCCCAACCTGCTTCAGCTCCAGGCCCAACCTGCTTCAGCCTTCAGCCCAATCTACAGTGCAACCAACTCAGCCCAAATCCTGCACAGCCCAACATGTTCAACCCACTCCAAAACTGCTCCACTTTCTCATATTTTTCTGATTTTTCAAGCCACTTTCCAACCCAATTTTTCAACTTTACAACTCAAACCACTTCTAAACATCATCACAAATCTTTATTACTCATCATTCCATTATTCCACATTTTTTATTTTATTTCTATATTATTTTTGATAGCTTTTTTCACCTATAAATAGGGATTCAATTCTTGTATTTTGGGAGTCCCCAATTAGTTTCATTCTTCCATTTCTTTCTTAGTTCTTAGTTCTTAGTTCTTAGTTAGTTCTTTTGTTTCTCTCTTTTGAGAGACATTTTTGGGGACCATTTTTACTTCTTGTAGATTTTCTTATTAATTAGTTTTCTTTTAATTCTTATTCGTAATTTATATTATTTTTATGTTATTTTCATTTCTTCTTTACTATTGTTCTTGGTATTTTCTTTCTAACATTTGTAAGTAAGAATGCAATCTCCATGTGTTTTACTTTTTGAATTTCTTTTACTTCATATGTTTTAGTGCTTAAACTTCAATTTGATGTTAAGTGTTTTATCCGCTGTCGGTGCACTTAGAGTAGAATTGAAGAGATTAAATGTTGATCGCTGTCGGCGCATTTAATTATAAACTTAAGGTAAATCATGTTGTAAATGTTTGAAGCATATTGATGTTTGACGCACATTAATGGTTGATGCATTTATAATATTGAAAGATGTATGTAAGTATTTGAGATGATGAAGGTAGGATTTCGTGATTGGTTTATTATGAGCAAAATGTTAGAATTAATGTGATTGTTAATTCGAAATTACTTACGTAAAAGTGTGGGTTTTGTCTATGAAACTACTCTATGGTTTGTAAGTTCTAATTAGCATGAAAATTTACATTTTAATTTTTAGTTAGTGTTGTCTTTAGCTTAAATTACAAATCTTTTCAAAACCCCCCTTTTTTATTCTTTATTGTTTTATTGTTTTATTCTTTTATTCTTTGATCCCTTTTATTCTTTATTCTTTTATTCTTTTATTCTTTTAATTCTTTTATTCTTTGATTCCTTTTATTTTTTATTCTTTTATTCTTTTATTCTTTTAATTCTTTATTCTTTGAATCTTTTATTTCTTTATTCTCTCATTCATCTATTCTTTAATTTATTAATTCTTTGATTATTTAATTCTTTTATTATTTAATTATTTAATTCATTATTCTTTTATTTATCTCCCACTAACACATTATTAATGTTCCCTAATTTCCCCGGTTAAGAACGATCCCTATTTACCAATACTACATCTACACAAAAAGGGTTTAAATTGCACAACACTCAAATTACGTGTTTAATTTAATGCGTAGTTTGAGCGTAGTCAATAAGCTACTAAGGGTATAACCAAGCTCAACATCTAAACTCTTAAGTTTCAATATGGATATAAACTCAACTGTGCACCAATCTATGTAGACTAATTCACCTCTGTTGTAAGACCAACTCGACTCCTCTATACAAAGTGTCCCCCGCCATAATGAGTCTTCATACTGAATAAGTCTACATCATCTGCAAACATATACCAAACCATATATGAATAATTCATCACCTAAGCACACATAAACTCATGAAATACAATTCCACAAATTCTAGTCCTAATGTACTAGCACTAAGAACAAACAATTCCATCAATTCCGGTCATAACGTACTAGCAATAAGAACATACAATTCCACCAATTACAATCCTAATGTACTAGCACTAACAACGTACAAGTCCGTCAATTCCAGTCCTAATGTATTAGCATTAACACCATACAATTCCAGCCACAATGCATTCAACCATCAATATTCAATAATCTATAAATACCAATTGAAAGGAATATGCACTTACCGTAAATGGACTGCTGAGCCCCTTTCAAAAAACCAATTGATATTTCTAATGTATATTCAACAATCAATATTCCTAACATACTAGCATTAACACCATATAATATTCCTATCATTTCAAATACCAATCGAAATCAAGTAAAAACATGCATATTTTTCTAACTGGAAATCAATATGCAATTCATGTAAATTGGCTGCTTAGCCCCTTCTGTTTTCCGAATCATCCTTGCAGGCCTCTTCCGACTTTTCCGACTTCTCTAACGCCTTAAAATGTCGATGACAAGCTACCAATTTCCACTTTTGAAATCCCTAACTCACAAATTCTCCATACCCTAGAATTCCCCATTCGCAAAATCCCCAATTTCCAAATTTCAAAATTAAGTCGCGAAGGAGAGAGATTGATTCGCACTTCCACGTCGATTCCACGTCGACCTCTTCCACGTTGATTCCATATCGACCTTTTTTATTCCACGTCTCTATTTTACCCCTATATTAGACATTCAGTTGACAAGAAAAACGAAAAAAATTGCGATTTAACCAAACTCAAACGTCTTAGGGTATACTTAGCACCTATAATAAGAATAAGACACAAAATGACACCTTAATTTGAGAATAGAATGCATTTGAAATAAAAAAAAAATAAAAAAAAAAACCTAAATTGAAAGTTATAACAGAAATATCATTTGTCGTTGAATGCAATACTTGCTCGTAAACACGAGTATCACATAACCTCTATATATATTAATTCAAGAAATATTAAGGGCTTGATCCAAATAAAAGAATGTGAAGGCTAGCTTACGGTTATTTAGGGACTCTTCAACCTTAAATGATGAAAGAACAGGTAACCATGTAGCCAATCGTTTTCGTGACTTGTCTCAATAGCCTAAAGAACCCAGTAAAGACGGGATTTCCAAAAATGCAACATTTATATGAATAAATGATGAACCATATTTTGAAGCTCTTAATTTCCCGAACATACCATACACAAGAGAAATCTCCTGACTATGATTTAAGGATCTCAACCCGACTTTCGTTATCATCTAGACAGTCTCTGAGAACGCCTCCTCCTGGCTTTCAGCAGCCAGAGATTCTGAATCATTTTCTAACCTCTTAAACACTAGCTTCTGTTGAAGCTGGCCGTTGGAAAACGCCGTGACCTCTGTGTCTATGAACACAGCGTCTTCTTCTTTGAAGTCCCCTCTCAAGATGCCCTTGGCAAGCTCGTTTTCAACATACTGCTGTATCACCCGCTTCACTGGTCTGGCACCGTAGTTTGGATCATACCCAAGACTTCCAAGAAGCTGGATAGCTGCTTCGCTCACCTTCATTTTCATCTTGCGGTCTGCAATTCTCTTTTGTACTCGGTCTAACTGTGATCATAATGAAAGAACTATGAACACAAACGATGCAACAATGAAGGAAAATCAGCAAGAGCAAAGAAAGAAATAATTACCTGTAATTTGACAATGTGGTTGATCTGTTCGCGGTCCAGAGGCTGGAAAACAATGTACTCATCAACCCGGTTCATGAACTCTGGGCGGAATATTGATCTTGCAGCCTCCATTACCCGCTGCTTTATGGTGTCATATGCCAAGTCCTTGGGCGTGTCATCATCAGTGTTTAATATGTACTGTGAACCCACATTTGAGGTCATTATGATGACAGTGTTGGTGAAATTAACAGTACGACCCTGCGAGTCAGTTACTCGCCCATCATCTAAAATTTGAAGGAACATATTAAACACATCAGAATGTGCCTTTTCTATCTCATCAAACAAAATAACTGAATATGGCCTTCGTCGAACAGTCTCTGTCAGCTGTCCTCCCTCCTCATACCCGACGTAACCGGGTGGAGCCCCTATCAATCTCGAAACAGCATGCTTTTCCATGTACTCACTCATGTCAATTCTTACAAGAGCTTCTTCAGTGTTGAACATGTAGGAGGCAAGGGCCTTAGCTAGTTCCGTCTTCCCTACACCAGTAGGACCCATGAACATGAAACTAGCAATTGGGCGGTGAGGATCTGAGAGACCTGCTCGAGACCGCTGAATAGCTTCAGCTACTGATTTCACTGCAGGATCTTGACCCACAACACGCCTGTGCAGCTCATCCTCCAAATGTAAGAGCTTCTCCCTCTCTGATTGTTGAAGCTTGGAAACAGGAATACCAGTCCACTTACTGACTATTTCAGCAATATCATTTCCACTAACTTCTTCTCTCAGCATGGACTTCCCAGACCTCATATACTCATCTAGCTCTTTTTCTGCAGCAGCAAGTTGTCGCTGCAAAGAATTCAGACTGCCATATTTCAGCTCAGCCGCACGGTTGAGATCATACTCTCTTTCAGCCTGCTGGATCTCAAGGTTAACCCTGTCAATCTGTAACATTACACAGAATTGTTACTTGATAGCCGAAATTAACCTCATTATCTTCTCATTTATTTTTCATCAATCATTTAGTAATTAGTTGACTTGGAAAGTTGCGTATGCCTCCCATTGGAACAAGTATTCTTTCGATTGAAAGAGAAGAGTATAATTGGCTGCTCTTTCAAATTTATATTTTTTTCTTTTAGAAGAAGAGAAATATTTTTTTAATACGATCTGGTCTGAATAAACAGGACCTAAAAAGGAAATGCACTTGAAAATTTTGAATAAAAGTGAGGAAAACTTGGCATAAGGCATACCTCTTCCTTCATTGACTGAAGGCGAGCCATGACAGATCTTTCATGCTCCCATTGCTCAGCCAACTGGGCTTGTTTCTCTTTTAAGAGAGATAACTCAGCCTCAAGGCGGTTCAATCTCTCTCTAGAAGCTTTGTCTGTGTCATTTGTAAGAGATAGTCTCTCCATTTCAAGTTTCAACACTGAACGATTGATCTCATCCAGGGCTGTGGGCTTTGAAGTAATTTCCATTTTCAATTTAGCAGCAGCTTCATCGACCAAGTCAATAGCTGCAATCAAAGAGAATTTTAGCATTCCATGTGCATCCAAGAAAGTATCAGCATACATGTTCTTAGATCAATTTCTAATTAAAACAGAGATTGCTCGATAAGTTTAGTTGTTGTATGCATTGTTATTATCATAGTATTTATTACCTTTGTCAGGTAAAAATCGCCCACTGATGTAACGGTCTGAGAGAATTGCAGCCTCCACCAGGGCACCATCGGAAATGCGGACTCCATGATGCAACTCATATCTTTCACGCAATCCCCGAAGTATTGAAATGGTATCATCCACAGTAGGTTGATCAACGTAAACTTGCTGAAAACGACGCTCCAAAGCTGGATCTTTCTCAATATATTTACGATACTCATCCAGTGTTGTTGCACCTATACACCGCAACTCTCCCCGACCAAGCATGGGCTTTAAGAGATTACCAGCATCCATTGCACCATTGGTAGCACCTGAACAGAGAAATTGATCATTGCTTACGCAATAGTCATTATAATCATGTTTCAAACCGAACCCCCGAAGTTAATCGATTGTAACTTAATGGATTAAACAAAGCCATTAACAAAGAACAACAGAAACAGAAGAAAACACTTCACCAGCACATACTAAACATTGATAGTAAGAATTTGCTCAGTCTAAACTTTTGAAAATATTTTAATTTAGTAAGCTTAATACCTGCCCCAACAACTGTGTGGATCTCATCAATAAAAAGGATTATCTGCCCCTCTGACTCTGTTACTTCCCTGAGGACTGCCTTCAACCTGTCCTCAAATTCTCCCCGATATTTTGCACCAGCAATCAGTGCGCCCATGTCAAGGGATATCAACTGCAAAGACAAGTAGCCCATGTAAGCATCCAGATTGTTCAACCAACTTAGCAGAACTGTGCAAATCATTTTCCCCATTACTCATGTGCCAACAGTACAACATATGCACAAGGAGAGAGGGTGAGAACACACACTCCTGGTAGGAGGCACCTAACTCACAATAGAGCACATACCTTACGGTTCATTAAAGCTTGTGGGACATCTCCTTGCACAATTCTTTGAGCAAGCCTGTTGAAGAGCTAGAGTTAGAAAGGCCTCAAACAAGGCCAGTATAGATCATTAATTTGTCCACCTAACAAACTTATCTCTAAAGCCTGAAGCATCTGACATTTCATAATCAAAGGGTTGCAAAAACTTGGTACTCAGCTAATACTTAAGTAACTTTATTTTACTAATGTTAGAAGGAATAATTGTTATACTGCATCAATGCTTAGCATCAGAAAAACTCAGTCTCACACTAAGCTTGAACCTTTTATCAGCTTTAATAGTTCAAACAGCTAGCAGGAACAAAAAGAAAAACAAGTACGACTACAGATAGGATATTGATAAGTTATAACTGGTTAAGCTATTTATACGAGAAACCAATCAGATAGACAAGTACGACTACAGATAGAGCTCACATCCACTTTATAATGCCACATATACACAGCCAAAGAACTAGGCACTTACCCTTCAGAAATTGCAGTTTTTCCAACACCTGGTTCACCAATCAGCACCGGGTTGTTCTTTGTTCGTCTGGAGAGAATCTGGATGCATCTGCGTATTTCATCATCTCTCCCTATCACTGGGTCAAGCTTTCCTGCTTTTGCCATAGCTGTTAAATCTTTTCCGTATTTTTCAAGTGCTTCATATTTCCCTTCAGGATCTGCAACACAAAGGGAGAATCACATCTGTTTACAAACGACATTAAAATGATAGCATACAAACAGAATAATGAAATTGCTATCAAGCATCACCAAAAAACAGGAGCAATGACACTACAAATTCCTTTTTTTCGTTCTCCCCACTGTGAACCATTGGATCTAACAAGTGTCTCTCTCACTCTCTCCTCCCACGCCTGCACACACCATGTACAGTGATATGAAAATAAAAAAATATAAGTAACCAAATACATTGCGAACCTTGGTCTATAACTGATTGGCGGCCCCTTATAGCTTCTATAGCAGATTTTAGAGTTTCCTTGGATACTTGAAAATCCTTAAATAAGTGCCTCCCAAATCGTTGATCTTGAGCAAAACCAAGAACCAAGTGCTCTACAGAAACAAATGAGTCCCCATATTCTTTTTTGTAATCCCTGGCTCGCTGAATCAAGGCTTCCAGGTCACGTCCTAACATGGAACCCGTAGATTCACCGAGAACCTATAGTAGTTACATAGAGCAGAACATAAGTTAATGACGGTTTCAAAGAAAAGGCACTAGTCCAAGGAATGTATAGTCATATCAGTCAACTGATTGCATGTTTTCAATATCTCATATGCTGTCTAAAAACAATGATGGACACCTCACTCGACCCCCATCTTGCAACTTAGGACCTCCAAAAGGGAATTTATGGAAAATGGTTGTGCATCAATTAACTTCAATTTCAGCTGCCTGTTTAAGTATAAGAGCCTAGAAACAACAATCTAATTCAAAATCTAAGTATGTATGTGCAGTTCACACCTCTCCACATCCATATTGATCCACCCTATTTTATGAAATTAAATTTATTCTCCTACCATCCAAATATTGTCACACCATTAAGCACGAGAAAAATCCAAGAGTGGAATGAGCAATGTCAAATTCGGAAAAACAAATTATTGTGCCTAAGCATTACAGAGATACCAATTCGAAATACCTTTGGTTGGCGTTGAATATACTTATCAGTGGCCTCCAGAAGACGGGTATTGTCAATCCCAACTTTAGAGAAAATCCGGCGAGCAAGACCATTCTTTTGCTCCAAGAGTGCTTTCATCAAATGCTCAGTTTCCACTATCTGATGCTTATTCTCTTTCGCCACTTCTGGAGACGAAACAATTGCTTGCCATGCCATTTCTGTAAAGTCCTGCTGTGTAACCTGTCACTCCATCAATTCCAAAACCCCGTCATATATATAATTTTTACACAAAACTTAAAACCCAACATTTCGGTAAGCCAAACTATATGAGAAATACACCATACCCTTCCAGTTGAAGCTTCGCAGCGCACAGTGGAAGGCCTCGAACTCCTACCCAGTCTCCCTAAGCCAGTTCGGAAACCACCATTTCGGTTCAATTGCCGCGAAGTTAAGGCCCTGAAGGACTCGGGGCTTGAACGGAAGCTCAGGGAATTGTACGGGCGAGCAAATACAGCAGCTTTATTGCAACTCCAAACCGATTGGGGAAGAAGATGGCCCACCCCGGAAGCCAACGAGGTGGTGGACGCCATTGGCGGAGCTTGAAAGTGAAAATTTTCTTATTGTTTGTGAAGCTTATAAGAGTGTGTAAGTGATGGGTTTGGATTTGCAAAGGAGGAAAAAAAGAAAGGAGTTTGCTTTGAAATGTTGGAGACGAAGCAAGAAGGAAGAAGAAGAAGAGCTTTGAGTGGAAATTGAGAAAATATTTGGAGATTTTTTAGGAGATGGAGTCTTCTCGCAGCTCTGTGGGACACTGTGAGTCACTAACTCATCATTCGTTAAGGAAAAAACAAATAAAAAAAAAGATTGAGGCAAAAATATGATCTTCGCGAAACGTCGAGAGATTGTTCGATATTGGGTCTATTGTGTGTGGTGAGCCTACTTCTACAATTTGGACACGTGGCTCAGTTTAGCCGTGAACGGATGTGATGAAACGTGGACCCACGAGTTGCTTGAATGAGAAAAAAGAGTATCATGTTGCTCGTTCGTTTACCCAACATAGAAATATGTTGGTTTGTTCTTTTTCTTTTGTTTTTAATGGACTCAAAAATAAATAATTAATTAATTGTGGGGAATTCGAAATTCATGAAAAGTACTTTGTAATTAAAGATAAGCTACACTTCATGTATTAATAAAAAAAATTAACTAAGTAGTATTGTTTTTCACTTTGAAAAAATTAAGCATAAATATTATAGTTTTCGAGTGATACTAGTGGCCATGGCCGAGCATAAAACTTGCCGAGGCCCAGGACCAGGCCCATAAATAAAATCTCGAAATATAGCCTCCAATGTGAGTGGGCCAAGGCCCATTAACCCATGAGCTCAAGAGAAAACTTTCCTTCTTGTTCTTACTAATTCGGCGGTGAAACTCTTGCTCAAGGCAAAACGAGGCTGAGGACGACCTTGTCAAAAATCAAGCTTGGTAAGATGTTTTACTTCAGTCTTGAATATAATCTCTAATGTGAATTAATCGAAAATTTACGGAGCAAATACAACCCAAGATCGAAGAACACAAGACTTTCAAGCTTGATCGATCTTCTTCCTTCCAGGCGTGCCTGCTTACAAGGCAAAATTCTGCAGGTCTTAGACCCTAGAAAAATTAGGGGCAACAACGCCTTAATTGTGCATCAAACTAATTACATTATGATAATCATGTCATCAAACTCTCACAATTCCTCGTTGGCAAGAAGACTTTTCAAGATTATACCATCAAAATTATACATGATCAATGAAACAACTTCTTCTAGTGTAAATTTTGAAAAGAAAAAAAAAATTGCAGTGGGTAAAAAATCACAACTCTACATAAAAATATTGGATATGACGAATGCATGATGAAGATGTAACATAGTCTGATGGACTTAACAACAAAGAGAGTATGGTGGACCTGCGCCAAACCATGGCATATTTCAGCAGCCGGAATAATTCCAACTGTGTTCAATCAATCAGCAAATTTACCAACTTCATTTTTCTTTACTAGCTCCAACTCTCTTTACCTAAAAACGAAGAGAAACGTGCACTTTAGATGAGGGTTTCGATAAAAAGATAGGGCTATTAAGAAAACATAAGCAATGAAAGTGATAGCAAACGAAGAAAGCACACCTAAAAATGTTGTTATCTCCACTATTGAACGGTGAAAGTTATAATATAACGCAAACGCACTTGTTCTGCTTTGGTTCGCTCATCAGTTTCTTTTCTGTTACAGTGGAAAGATACACATTTAATTATATAGATCATATAGAAGCAGAAAAAACAAAATGGTCCCTACTAGTCATGGCAGGTGTTTAGATGATAGAAATGGAGGCCTAACAAACTTTAGTGAGAACGACATGCATTTGCCAACCTCACAACAATCTATCTTTACCTCTGTCTTTTCCATTTCCCTTAATTACATTTTTGTAATCAAATTTGGCCTAGAGAAAAATAGGGCCACCACACTTATAAAGAAGAAAGAAACGAAAACTTCTCTTCATGGTATGGGCATGATCTCTATTCAAGAGCATGTGGAAAACAAAGAACCTTCCTTGTTTGGCAAAAAATACACCCCCAACTCCCGAAAAACATCATATGCTGTTCAAAGGGGAACAAACATGATTTCTTTTTTACATCTAAGTAGTTTCCAAATGTGAAAAAGGGGCAGAGAGTATCTTCTTTGAGACTTTAGCCAGAGATGGGAAAAACAGACATAAGATACTACGTTTTCTTTACGTAGAAATGAGGGTAATAGCATTTGAAGTCTCGGCAGATACCTGTACCTTTATCCAATGATGGTGGCTGAACAACGACATGCATAGTAGTAACTCCACCAGGAACATCACATAATGGACTTCGACATTCCCCAACTGTTCTGTTGTTCTCCAATATTCTTCCAGCACTTATTAGCTTGACATCTTTAACAGTCCTGGGACCATTCTCCTTCTCTGATTCAAAACAAAATATGGCACTTAATTAGTTCTCAACGTTAAACAAGTAACAAAGTTACACATTTACGGGGGAAAAAAAAAACTTTAAACAGAAGCAGCCTTATTAAAAAAAAATTAAAGAGCATGGAAAGATCTGAGAGTA
The DNA here is from genome assembly GCA_032719365.1 of Prinsepia uniflora. Taxonomy (NCBI): domain Eukaryota; kingdom Viridiplantae; phylum Streptophyta; class Magnoliopsida; order Rosales; family Rosaceae; genus Prinsepia; species Prinsepia uniflora. The sequence goes on along the minus strand of CM064867.1, from coordinate 7,573,281 downwards.
AAATATTGCATTATTTCTTCATCTACCCAATGCTTTGAGGTCAGGCTTCATATTTCCAATTATAATTTTGTCAGACACCAAAAGCAACTGGCAATGAAGTACAGAAAGTTATCATAGAGAATCATTTCAGTTCTTTCCAAAAGGCTGCACAGAAAAGAAATGGTAGATGCTTTTGATTACTCACTAGATAAGCAGCTCTAGGATGCTTTTAAGTTTTAACCACCAGCATGTCTGCTCAAATGAAAGCTGTGTCCAGAGCCACAAATGGAACCGACACAACATTTAATTTTTCAACCTTAACTTCTCTAAAGAGAGTATAAGAATGCATACTTGAGCACAGTTCAGAAACATTTTAAGAGAAAAGGTGGACGAAAAGGAGACAGAGAAGAAAGGTGCCAATTACAATGCTCAAAGAGAATATATACAACTTGCAATTAAGCATTACACTGAAGTTCCAATAAAAAGACACAAAGTTTAAAAAAAAAAAATTAAGTCCCATAACTGGTTCACCATATCAAAGTGTTGACAAGAGACTCTCTAACACAGAACAGCATTATGAACTATGATTCGAAGTTAACTGACACCAATTCCCTCTGCAACTTTGACATATAAGCTTGCAGAGACTGATATACTATGCAATCAATCACCAAAATACCAAATAATTCAGTTTTTATTCTTTTTTTGTTTTAAAAGAACAAGAAAAGGAAACAAACCTTTAGGCCATTGCGCAAGAATGCTTTCTTTCAAGGTTACAACACTTGTAGCAGCAGGAAAACTTTGGGGGCCAATATCTGACCCATCAGTCAACCGAAACTTGATCTCCAATTGGTCTTGAACCCCAGCCATCTTCAAGGATTCACGAGTCCAAGGTTTACCACTTGCTCAAATGAATTGAAATCCCAGCCTCTTCGGGTTTTCTACAAGCAATCAACACACCAAATTCTCGAATTGGTCAAAAAGGAAACACTATAAATTATGCAAAACTGCAGCCATCTTGAAACAGAAACTAATCCAAATAAGGCAACAGTTTTAGTATTGAAATCAGTACATAAAGGAAATATCAGTAACAGCTACGATTTAGCTGTTAGCATCTGTGAAGCCAGCAAAGCTGTAATGGGTGCTAATAAAATCCAAGAAAATACAAGAATCTTCAACTGGGTCCTCTCCAAAGCAGCCAAAGATCAAAACTTTAACACAAGAAAATCACAAACTTTGGTGGGTTTTTTCTTACTTGGCTGCGAAGCTGATCTGGGTCGGTCCTCCTCGTTTTGCACAGTCGTCAAGTGGTGGGTTCAGAAATCCAAGCGAAGAAGAAGTCGAATGGGATTCTTAGTTTAATTAATAAGGTGGGGGCAAGTCAGAGTGGAAGAGATCAAATAGTGAGAAGAAGTTCCCGGAGGCAAACGAGGCTCTTTCGGAGTTTTTTCAGTCTTCTAAATGTATGGTCAATGCCTCCATGGCCATCTTACAATCTCCTTAGGCTATGGAGATAGACATATTTTCTCTCTTTTCTTTTAAAGTCTCGACCTTTGGCATTTGCAAAACTTCCAATTCCAAATCCGATGTCTTGTCTTTTTATTTCCTTTTGGTGTTAAAATGCCAACTTCCAATCACACATTACTACATAAGTGATATTATAGTAAAATCAAACACCCACCAACTTACATGAAGTAAGTTCTAGTCAAAACTCCTATTAAATCGATATACAATTATAAATGTGTTTTTATTAAATATAATTCGCATTGCAAAATCTTCAATTAATTTTTTTCCACATTTTATTTTTGTGAAATCGTTAAAAACAGATGAAAAAGGTGTAGGGTATAATGGATTGGTGACCAAAAATTGAAGGGCTAGTGGGAGAATGGTCATTATCTCATATTTGTCGATGAATCTATGATTTTGAAGCTATCCCATTCTATGTCAACACGCACGCTGATGGCTGATGGCTGATGGAGGGAAGGCATGCAACCATTATTGTCCTCAGCGTTCTCCTATCTCCTCTGCCTCGTGTACAATGGATTTTGCGACAATCATTCATCACTATATTATTAATATTCAACAGTAAAATCAACGATAAAAGCATTCCTAATAATTTTCGTCTGTTGATAAAATAGCAAAATTTACATGAAACAGCGATCAAAAATCCGTTTACAATTCAATTGCAACATGCATTTGTGTATGATTGGGGTAGGTAAGTAGTTGAGGCCAGACATCCATCATCACAGAAGTCCAAGAAGGAAAGGACCTTTCAGATTCTTCCATTTATTGTTAGGCTTTGGAATAATCCAATAATTATATGTATAATTACAACTAAGTGCCACTAGATGCATTGTTAATCAATCATTCACTTAAAAAAAAATATCAACAAAAATTGTTAATTGAGAGGAAAGCAAAATGCCAAAAGGGTCTAATCATATGTGGGCCAATTTAAATTAATTACAAGTGTTTGCAAATTGCCACACATTGAAACATCAGCAGCTGCCTACATTTGGTCATCCAATGCAAATTGCAAAATATCACAGTTTGATATATAAATAAGACGATGGCTTTCTTGTCAGCAACAACTAAAACATTCCACTTGCAGGAATCTTTTATTAATAAAGTGGACATTTTTATGAGAATCTCTTGTGAATGGGATTAACATATATTGAGGATTAAGCAAGACAATATCCGCTTATGACAGTGACATGATCTCATCGTCTCACTCGACTTCATTACGACCTGGCAAATTGTAAACACATTTTGGATGACTGCCAAATTTGAACCCTCTAGGGTTTATATTCACAACTCAACGTTCTAGATGCAGGACAAGTAATCAAAGAATACAAGTCGTATAAAGACAATGAAAACAAGAACCTGGGTGAAATTCAACAAGAAGTTGGGGGAAATTTCAATGAGAATTTTAACTATGATAAAATGAGGGAAAAAGAATTTATCTGCACATTTAAAATGTCTCTCATGAACAGTACACAAACAAATACCGATTATATAACCTAAAAACAGCTCCCCAATTCAATGGGACCTGTAACAGAGCAAATTCCATGGTCCTACTCCTAAAGTTCAACATCGTGATATCATCAAATAAAAGAGGGGAAGAAAAGGGGTACTAACAAAAATGAAGACAGGAAAAGATTTTTAGGAAGTGAAAAAAACATATCTGGGCTAAATGGGAGAGCCTCACAAAAGGCCTGTCCTAAGCCTTTCTCTTCCCTACACCAACCAGTAATGAAGATGGTATTTGACGTAAGGCACTTTTCATCTGAATATCACTTTATTCTGATATATGTGCTAAGAAATCAAGTAAAACCCCCGCCAGGAAGACCAATAATACTACCCTTCTCCCAACCAAAAAATGAGGACAGATTGCTATGTTACAGAACGAAAGAATGAATATCATGCTTGTGATGATAATATGATGCTGGTGGTCATTGTCTGCAGAATTTCAAAGGGATGATCAAAAGTGAGTCCAGAACTGGGAACTTCTACCCTATACCTCAATCTTCTGCGTGTCGTCTCAAATATATCTCGAAATGTTTCGAGCTGCAAAAAAACTTCATGAATCCCATATAACTTGCGTCATTTTCATGTCCCATATCCTGTTTTTAGCACTTCCAGTTGATCGGCTATGACTCCAAGATGTGGCAGTTCCTAACAAAATCATTGGTGTAGTTGACATATTTGGACCAAAATGGCCGGAGATGCTCAAATCCAATCTGCAACCATGGTTTTGACTGACCATTATAGTGGATAACAGCAGCCCTTGCTACACTTTCAATATTGGTGTTATTTTGATAACCCAATCCAAGCATGTGCCACGATGGATCAATTGGGTGAACATGACCTCTAAATGCAATTAAAGCGGGTGGTAGAGTTCCAAGCTTCCACATTGTCAGATTTGACTTCAGATTCTGCACAGGAAACCAATCAAAGTAAATTCCAACAATTCATATATTCTGCACCAATAATTGATTTTCAAGTAGTAGTAAAACACAGTTGAAGATAACTTTGAGAAAATGAAACCAAAAGTAAAAAAAAAAAAAGAAGCTGCAAATGGCTTCTAAATTGCAATTAGAACCATGCTGAGATTTCAAATCTAGCAGATTTATTGTTCTACAACGAAATGGCAAAAGAGGGGAAAAAAAAAACCAAGTTTGTAAGGGAAGCTCCATTACAAGTTTTACCTCTTTCAGCCAGGAATGGTAGGTCTCTCTTATGTTTGTCTTTCTCCAGGCACTGAGATCAAAAACATTCATCCCATAAGCCCATGCACATTCTTCAGGGTCCAAATTCTTTGCTACGAGGGGATGGGAAAAATTGAAGTAGTTCCTGAAATGCTTGGACATTACCCACTCATCTTCCCCTCTACAAGTTTGAACAGCACCATTGACCTTTCCCCCAAGGTCAATCTCCCAAAGAGGTGATAAATCTTTCTGAATCACAACATCATCATCCAGGAAAACCACCTTGTCAAGGTTGGGAAATAGCTGTCACAATATACATGATCAGTACAGCACTTTGACATTATAAAGGTAAAAACAAAATCTTACAAAAATCAAATAAAAAGAAGCCATTTTAATATCAAACATCAACTGTCAATTCCATATAAACGTAGAATTGAAAAAGTATCATACACACAACGTCTCAAACTTAGGGGAGAGAATTACCTCAGGTATATATATGCGGAGATGGTTAAGTAAGGATATGTACTTTGGGCTTCTAGCCTGCAATTTTGATGCGAATGTTCGCGGAGTTGTAGCACTAAGATTGGCCCCGGCAATATGATTCCCATGGTAATAATTTCTGATTCCATTTTGATTTTCTACAGCTTCAAGGACTGGAACATTTTCTCTTGTTAACCAATCAAATTGGTGCACACCTTTCACTTCAACAATAGCAGGGGAGACAGGATTGAGCGCAAACCACGAATGCATACCCGCATAAGTTTTTTTGTCAGTAATAACATGAAAGACTATCTTTTCAGGTTCTGAAGATGATTGGACAGCAGACGCAACAACAACTGAGGCAGCCAGAATGTTATCAGTTGAGAGGATAAAGTGGTGATAAAAATTGTCAGAGAGTAACGGCAGTAACTCTGGAGGAGGCAATTGTTTACGGGCATGAGCATTAGATGAATATTCATCAGTTAAACGTAGAGACAGACAATGGATGCCTTTGGGTACGGAACTTGCCGCAAAGTGTTTGTTCATCAACTCTGAGAACTTTGACTCTCTGATTTCCCTCTCAAAATTCTCCATCTGCAAAAACAAGAATGACCTTATTTTAAAAGTGCCAACAGTTACCAAGGGTTTTATGTTTTACAGGGGGTGGAATTGGAGATAAGGTTGAACGGTTTATTATTTGAAAAGTAATATATATGAAGCATAAACAAAACTTTGTTTTTTATAACACACAACGTACCATTGCTCTTAACATGAAAGCAAACGTCCTTGCATCGTACTGGTTGTTCTTCATTTCAGAAACAAGTTTGTTAAATGAATCTGGTAGCTTTAGACCAGCTGGGATTTCTTCAGTGTTCACTTGGTTCAGAATCTTGTAAAAGTCTCTAACCAGTCTCTGCTGTGCCATCACCACAACCACAAACATCCAGCTTAGATAACCATTCAGTACACATTCTAACCCAACTCAAAACTTATATAGTGCTGGTTGCAGTAAACTCAGGGAAAAAAAGAAAGAGATTGAAGCATCTGGAGATAAAGTTAATTACCCCTGAATCATCACCCCTACCCAGAAGCCTTGGTCCTAAGCGCCTACCTAAACAATCTGGAGAACAGGAGTAAAGCAACAACAAAATTACAAATTCAATATGTGTTCCAGAAAGATTTCTGCTCATTAACTAAAAACATATAGATGATCAAAGCAAGCATAGAATGTGAACACAGAGTTGCTACTAAGAAAAAAAATGATGATCTATTAAACCAGAATATCAATTATGCAAAGCTTACAGATGCCTAAAGAATCACAAATAAGAGAACAACATAGAACAATGATAGGGATGACAATATCATAGAACTAAAGAAAAGAAAAGTAGAAAAATCAAATTATGGTTGAACTATCTGAGATACTTAACCAAAAACCCTTGAACACATAATAAATATGGCGTTCCCTTGATTTAGTTTTCTAAATCAAGCAGTTGATGCTATTCTTTCCCCAACTCATTTTTCATTTTTAATAGATAATCCAGCAAATAGATGCTTGAGTTGTAACCGAAGTGAAAATAAAAGACAAAGGATGTCATATAGCACAAATTAGCAATGTTTCCATGACAAAAAATCTAAAAAGTCCTTATCTAATTGCACCAAGAACTTTATAGAAGAACTGAAAAGGCTGAAGGCAATGAACGAATATCCCTAAGATCATAACAAGTGGTTCCCGTTCAGAAACTGATTCACAAAATGCTGGAGCATGGAGTTAAAATACGAAACATGGTGATGGCAATTTTATCAAATCCATTATGATTTATTTTCCGTACTATACAGAATAGTTAAAATCTTATTTCATATTCAACCTATCAACACAGAAAGAATCAATGAATGATTGATTCACCTCAAATCTCACTCTTAATACAACAACAATACAATGAAATGACAGATAGTGAAAAACTTATTTAATATGCAGAAACCCAACCATCAGAATTAGATTTGATTTTTGAAGTGAATCAAAATAGAAACCCAACCATCAGATTGAGTCAGTTAACATAACCATTGAATCAAAATAACAATAACCATCAATAGGCAAGTCAAGATCCAACATTCACTATCATACACAGGCAATCAACACAAACAAAATCAAAATAAAAAAGTTGGGATTGAGATAGCAGCTGGGGAATTGAAACGAAATGAATGTAAATAATAAAAAATAAAAAAAAAAAAGAGTACCAAATGAGGAGCACTTGTTGACACCTTCAAGAGTAACAACAGCAGTGAGAATGAAGACGAAGGGCAATAAGAAAGCGAGGATTAGAATGGTGTGGAAAACGGTTCGATAAGAGATGTGGCGAGCTGCGACCTTGATCTTCATCAAGTCAATAAACCCATTGCTGCTCGAGATCGTTATGCTTCTCATACTAGGCGAGAAGTGAAGCTGCATCGTTGTCTATGCAGCCCCTCCTTGCTCAACACCCTAGCAATACCTATAGCACCGAAACCACCCCAACTCAATGCCACCACCATCCATGCCCTCACCATTAGATCCAAGCCCACAAACCCCCCACCGACAACAACCACTCAGATATTCAACGCTGCCTAATTCAGATCTATGGCTTTTTCTCCTCAAATCTTTCCTTCTTTGTGGTCTTCTCGAAGACCGCATTGGAGATTCAATCCGCTGGGTCTTCCTTTTCGTCTTCAATTAATCCCGGATTTCATTCAAACAATCTATTTGAGTTTCGGGGTCCGCAATCGTGGATCAAAGAGAGAGAGACACACACAGAGGAAGAGGAAGGAAGGAGAAGGAATGAAGAGAGAGAAAAATTGGGTTTTTGCTTTTGTTTTTGTTTTTCCGGGTTTGTAGGACCTCTTTGCTTGGTCGATCAGTCCGATCTAATTTCGTTTTCGTTTTCCCGGAAAATAATAAAGTATTGCTAATTACCAAAAAAATAATAATAATTTCTAATATTAATATTAATTGTCACTATTTAATCTCGAAATTAATTTTAATTTTTCTGTTTTCTTTAAGTCAAAACTCAAAACCGTGTTGGGCCTTAAAGAGAGAATTAGGGGATGGGGTTTGACCTTTTGAGGTTATGGTAGGGGACGAAGGGAGTGGGGTTGTAAATTTGGGGCTAAATTTTTCTTTTTTATTTTTGATAAAGAATTTTGGGATAAATTTAGAAAATAGAAAATGGGTCTCCTATGTTTATGGCAAAGCATTTTAAGGTGGGATGTGTGGTATGTGGATACTATTGACTATGACTATTACTATTATGCCTATGGTCTTTGGGGATTGGGTGTGGTTAAATTTAGTTGCTTCAATTGGTTGATTAAGATAATTACTTGGGTTTAAAAAAATTACCTAGGTAAATATTGAACACAAAAATATGACTATTAAGTGTAAGATTAGGATGTGGGCATAAATAATTCTCTCTTTGTATGTTTCTAAAAATTATTAAACATGTTGACATAGTTAGGTATATATCATTTATTGAATCATGTAAACAATAATTTAATAGTATTCATGTCCATAATGAATGTATACAATATCCTTGTACGACAACAAAAAAGAACATAAACAAGTTCTAATGAATCGATTAAAACCTTTACTATTTTGAAAATTTCGTCCGACATTTCTGACTTTACAACATAATTACTAATAATTGATAAATATGTACAACATCAATAAATTGTACATTATTATATTTTTCTTTTACAAGAAAATGGAAAATTCAAAAGTGATGCTCTAAAGTCTCTTTGACATTGCATGTCATACAAGTTATCAATAAGATGAAGTCATACACTCAAAGAAGTGAGGCTAATTGGGGTTGATGGGGTGGCAAAATCAAACTTTGATGAAAGCTTGTATTCATAGCTCTTTTTTTTTCCCTCAGAAAAAAATTGATAGAAGTCATTAGCATGGGGTCTCAAATAACATTTCATGTCATGAAAGCCATTCATTATAAAATCAAATAACGCACGGAACTATAATAAAATCGAGTGAGATTTTTGTACGTTTTGGGACACAACAAAAATTGATCGATCTATTATCATGAGTGGGTGTATCTCTTCTATTTGGGCCGGCACAACCGTACAAGGATAACACCGGCCATATACACACACTTAGAAGATGAAGAACGGTAATGTACTAGATGCACTAAAGTTTTTTGGATAAATGTTGTGAGATGTCTCCACATTTAAAAGATGAGCCTAATCTCTTATTGAATAAGTCTAATTTCCGTTTGGAATAGGCTTAATCCTCGCTTAGGATGTGGCTTGTCCCTAACTATAAAGCACTCTCAGTGAGTTTTGATCTATACCTACTTTTTTAGTATCCCCACATTTAAAGGATGCGTCTAATCTCCACTCAGAATAAGCCTAAATGCCTAATCCTCGCTTGGGGAGTAGTTTGTCCTTGGCCACAAATTGCCCATAGTGAGTCTCGAACTCTTGACATATAATAAGTATGGGAAAATTCGCTAATTGGAGATGATAATTTACGGATTTACCAATTACAGACACACATTATAATTAATGTACTAAATTTGTTGAGATCACATGTCAATTATTAAAAAGTATTTATTTTAATATTTTTCTGTATTGTATGCTTTTTCTTTACTTCTTATTACGAGACATACACAAGTGAAAAGTTATACCGCAAAGGAAAATTGGTCATTTCACAATGTAGGTGGAGAGATAGCTGAGATAAAATGAAATGTCTTTTTATCTTGTGGGGGTAAATAGCGAAAAGTAATAGACTTTCGAAGATGCGATATCCATTTGAATCTTTGTTTGAAGGGACTTGTGTGTCAATATCATGGTGAGTCGTGGAATCAACTAATTTTTTTTATTTATTTGTTTATATATATATATATATATATTATTTTTTCATATTTTACGCTAATATATGATGCGCTTATAATGAAAATTTATACGGAGTACTATGTGATAATAATGAAAATTATTACTCAAAATGATTAAAATGAAAGCTTGTGGTAAAAACCTATAAACCGTTTTAAAATTGCCACTTAATTAGTATATGATCTAATGATATTTTTCTTCATGCATAAGATTTCAGATTCAACTATTGTGAACGAGGTCGATACATATAATGTAAACCTCCTTCCCTATATTTTGTATATAAAAAAAATCTCAATTTGAGTTTATAACCACAAACAATTGTATGCCATTGTTGTTGATGACGAACATAAATATGTATAACATTTAATATCTAATAAAGGACTCAAATCGATGTAATAAAGAAAGGAAATAAAAAGCCAGTGAGTGTGGTACACCTTTAGATCTAAATTTCCTCGACGAACATGTACTATATTGTGACAATTGAAAGCAAAGTTGAATGATAAAGGGCCAGACCATGTTATGGTCGACGATGCCTTTTTTGCTTCACCAACAGTTTGGGGACATTGGAGGACATTTTGGGGGCATTTTAAATCAAAATTTGGGACAAGAACAAAGGGCTGTGTTGTGGTGTGTACAGGTAAGATGGGACGGTGTCGTTTCCCGGCATCCAATTGCCGAATGGGTTGCTAGTATTGGTGCCGGCCGGCCACCTTCAGCTCCACAACCATTGGCTTATTGTGAAACATCAAACTTGGCCATATAAAGCAAAAGGAAGATCCACCTAAACAATATCACTACTCATTCAAACAATGCAAACGGGAGTGGGAGCAAATATTGGCAATACGGTTTATTGATATCACTATTTATTTGTAAGTGAAAGATTTTATATTTAATATCATATGGCGAGTATTCTCAAAACTATATTTATCAATAATAGGAAGATGATCAGAAGAAGTAATATTGCAGGAAAAAAGTAGAGTCGTAAATAAAGATATCAACTGGTTGAATTTCTACTCATTTCGAAATATTAAATTATTCATTGCAAGAGTTGTAAGGCTCATGCAATTAGAGCTTATCCCTTTTTACGATGAAGTGTAAATTTGATTTTTTTTTAATACTACAATATTTGGAAATTGCGTGTCTTCTCTCTATTTGAATGTCAAACTTGAGATTTCAAATTTTATATATTGTGGATAAAATATAGAAAAAATTACATATACACTCTCACGCTATAGAGGTCACTACAAACGTATATCAAAATTAGCAAAAATTTCAAATAAATACTCAAACTATAAGACTACTAATATTTAACTACCTCTATCATCTTCTTCGTCCATTTAATTATTAAAATAATGCGTGTCAAAACTCCACCTAGCTAGCAATTGATGTGGCAAAAAATAAATGGGCATTTTTAGAATTCCAAAAACACCAATTAAGATATACCCACATGAAACCCTAAAACCCAAATCGAATTCCTCCCACCCCTAACCCCCCAAAAAAAACACTAAGATCCCAAATCCGACCCAAAAAGGCAATGGATTTTGTGAACCCTTTGCGAAACCAGTGATCAGTCGTTTCTCCTCCATCGAAAACTACGACGGACATTTGAATTTCGCCTTGAAACCCAGCAAGTAAAATGAAAAGCACAACGCCACACAATGAGATATCAGCTTTGGACCCATTGTCAGGGCCAACCCCTAATCCCCCGGGATTAAGGGCTAAACCCCGTTCCCGTCTAACTTACGCATGACACGAGGGCCAAACAGACGTCTAACCTCCGTGTGACACATAAGTCGGACAAGGGAGTTCCGGTCCAACCATCTCAACAACTTTCGAACTTCCCAGAGTGCGCAGAGTCTACTGTGGAACGTCCATGTGATGTCTCCGTCTCTCAACCAACAGCCCACGCCGCAACAACTTGGAGGGTATCGAAAACACGAAAAGACTGTGAGTAGACAAAAATAAAGTTCAAGTTCAAAAACATTTCATAAAATAATAACATTTATACCCTCCATTTCAAAACCAATGCATGCATATCAATTTCATATCATAAAACCATGTAAGAACACTAAACAAATTTTTCTTTTCTCAAATCCCGGGCCTCCGCCCAAAACCACCGAAACCGTTTTATCCGGGCCACTGCCCAAACCTCAGAAAACCACTATCATCACTTCTCAGTGAAAATCGAACACATTTAAAGCCACATTTTCATCCATCGAACCTACTGGATCTATCCGAATCTTTAAACTCCCGAGTCTTTAAACTCAATCCAGGCCTCAATAATCCGAGTCTTTAAACTCCCGAGTCTTTAAACTCAACGGGCCTACGGGAGAAATATCAATATATCCGAGTCTTTAAACTCCCGAGTCTTTAAACTCAATCCGGGTCTTTAAACCCAATCCGGGCCCGTCCCCCGTCAATCACAATATCCGGGTCTTTAAACTCAATAACCAGATTCAACAAATCCAATCCAAAACCTTTTAAAAACCATTTTCCATTTCCATATCCAAACCCGAATCCGAAATCACTGGTCTGATGCCCTTCCGGCATCCAGGACCGTCATTCCGAATCCAAATCCAGAACTCATTTCCTTCTCATTTCCAGATCCGAGTCTGCAACCATCATTCTGTAAGCCGACATCCGGAATAACCATTCCAAACCCAAATCCGGAATAACCATTCCAAACTCAAATCTGGAATCCACTTCCAAGTCCCAAAATCACATTTCCGAAAACCACTTTTGAACTGGGCTCCAAGCCCGAAAACCCTTTCCAAAATCCTTTTACTTTCTTTAAAATCAAATCGTATTTCAAATCCCGCAATTATTTCATTAAAACCAGTTCAAATCACAGTATGTAACGACCCGTCCCGAATATCGGGATTCAATAATATTTAATTGTGATTTACTAATCTGGGATTAGTTGGGTGATTTCGGACGAATTGTGCAAAATGACCGTTTTACCCACGTTTTGCCCCTGGGCGTGGGTAAAACGTTGACTTTTATTTCGGATGGTCAAATGGACTTTGACCGATGACCATGACGTAGTTCGGGACGTCACGAGTTCATAGACAGGTGACACGTTCGATTCCGACGTTCGTAGTGAAAGTTATGATGTTCGGAAGTTCTGGGGCATCTTCGTAATTGGGATGAAATGGGGGAAAATGTTGACTTTTTGATCGGGTGATCCGACGGTCGAGGGACAAGGACCGTGAGGAAGGTCTAGATACCCTGATTCCGTAGACAGGCGGCACGCCGAAATCGGACTTCGTACGAGGAAGTTATGGTCAGATACGTGAAATCGGGATGTTCGCGTCTCGGTAATCGTGTCGAATATTTTATTCTGATATATGATTGGGGGACACCTGGATGAGTGACAAATGTCACTCATCCATTGGCTAGATTGGATCTGATCCACTAAGGCAATTAAATAGATTAAAACCCACCTTTTGATCTCAACCATTCATCTCAAACTCCCAGGCGTGATCTGGACCCTTAATCTCATTGGTGAGATTGAATCTGGACCATCCATTTTTCTTTATCATTTCCCTCCCCATACTATATTTTCTTACCCGAGTGCACAACCATTCGAACCGTGCACCAGGTCTTCACACATCTCCTCTGTGCACAAGTGTGAGTCACTGGGATTGTGAGAAACGGCGGGAGGCGGCAGGACGACGGCGGCGACTACGGCGGACCACGGCGGGTGTGTTACCCGAGAGGAAATTATGCCCAGGTTTTGGAGGATTGACCATTGGTCGTGTTTCTGAGCTCTCTCTTGATTCTATTGAGACTTAGGGTCAGAAACAGGCACCGGGGACAAGGTTTCGAAGCTCAAAGTGAGCTGGGCACGGCGGGGACGGCGGTGCCCGTAACCCGGTTCGAAACCAAAAATGTTAATGAGGTTTTGGATGGGTGTTGGTCGTTGGATTTGATCCTACGGTGTTCTATGAAAATAAACTAATCTTGTGGACGTGATTTTGGGACTCGAGGCGGCCGGAATCGGGAGGAAGGACGATCGGAAAATTCTGGGCTTCGGGTTTGAGTTCAGAGGTAAGAATCTTGACGTTACTTCTGGTTTTTGATTCCACAGAACTTTTGGTTGAACTTGGACGGTCTTGTAGGTGAAAACCCCGTCCAAAATGATCGAGGAATGACTGAGAACCAGTCGGGTTGGCCCGCGGGTCACGGCGACCCGTTTTACAGACATTCGGGGTGGACGATGATGAACAGTACCCGGTGCATGGGGGCGCGTGTAAGGTAATTTGGGGAAACTTCCAACATGACTTTTGTCCTATTCAATGTAACGAACATTTTGGCGTTGGTTTCGTGTCAATCGGATCCCGTTTCGATATTGTTCGGGATGTCCGAAGGTTTTAAATCCCGTTTAAAAATACTTAAAAATTCGGGAAAATTACGGGACTTGAATAGGATGTTAATGATGAGGTTAGTGATCCTCTAATGTGATTTGGAAAGGATTGGGAGTCCCGGTGATAGTGGTGTGGCCCGGGAAGGCCTATGGCACGCGTATCGAGGCGCTCGGTTAAACGGTCTGTGAGTGGACATTGGTTTTAGAAATTCGATGCATGCATAACTATTTCATGATTGTTATAATTATGATTGGATGATTTACTTTGGATATCGGTGAATTTAAATGATTTCACGCATTTCGAGGTGATTTACGTATTTGCACGTAAACCGAGGTTTTCTGGATTTGCACCGATTTCCATAGATGTGGTTGGATATGATTTCATGAAACGGTTACAGACTTGATAAAGTAAAATCGGGCCAGGGGCCCAGTTAACTTATGAATCGGGCCAGGGGCCCAGTTAACTTATGAATCGGGCCAGGGGCCCAGTTAACTTGTGAATCGGGCCAGGGGCCCAGTTGATTTCTTCATGTGATTGCGGGTCGGGAACCCTAAAATGGAATTGAATAAATGGTTTCTGGTTTACATTTTATATATATTCACATGCTAAAAACAAATAACGGTTTGATGATATGGAAATTATGGTTATGGCACGTTTCACGGTGTTTGGGCTTGAGACCCGTCTGATGAAACTTAAAGATTGGTTTGGATTTTATCTATGTATATGTATATGCTTTGCACGTGGATATCAATAAAATGTATTTGGTACTGCACTGTATAGATCCTTCCATATTATATTGTCTCCTCCGGATGAGGTACCCCGGAGAGGTCACGGACGTCTAGAACGTCCAGCGTCTATGACGCTAAGCATCGGGGATGCTGTACCCGAACGGGGTTCGGGGATTGAACTCGGAAATTGAGACCCGAGTGGCACGCGTAGCCTTGTGATTGTGACCTTATTAGACGTCAGGGATGTCGGATTGGAGTGTATAGTGCAGTGGCTAAAATTATGGTTATGGTTTTATTATATGCCTTATGGTTCATATTACTGGATTTATGAAATAACTCTTGGATTGACTTTTGGAATTTGAAACTATACTTTGGTTTCCGGGCTAAGGCCCTAATGGTTATTTCTAAATAAATATGTGAAAATTGGTTTTTGGTGCATGCATATGCTTTTACTGGGGGGCATAAATGTCTTATAAAGGTTTTAAACAGACTTGTTTATTTTCGTCCACTCACAGCTTTTGTTTTTAATGCCCTTCAGGTTGATTCCGGATGCGACTGCAGCAGAGACTGGGACATCATACACCTCCTCCATCGATCCTTACGCACTCTGGAAGCCCGGTTGGGCAATGGCAATAGGTTATCCCTTGTCTGACACCTCTTGTCAGACGGGAGCATGACAAATCCCATGGTAATCCCGGGGGGATTGGGATGTGTCGTGTCACAGTATCCTCAAAATCTCGTAAAACGTGAAATACCGTTATTTCCTCGAAAAACGTGCAAAATCGTAAACCATCACAATCATAAATCAAATCATATAATCACGTAAGAAAACATATTAAAACATATATGCATGCATCAAGAGTTAGAAAGCAAAGTCCACTCACAGACCATTCCGACGTCGCCTCGATACGCGCGCACTTACGTTGTTCCTGGCCATTCCGCTACCCTTGGCTTTCCCGAACCTGTCCAAAGTCCATAACGAGGTTACTAACTACTTCACAAAAGTTCTACTCAAATCCCATAACTTTCCCGAACTTCTAAGCGTACTTTAAACGGGACCCTAGACCTTCGATTCCGCAGAACTAACCTGAAATAACGTCCGAATAACCCGAAACCTATTCCATTGGATTTGTTATGAAATTTAGAACAAAAACTCAGTTGGACTCTTCACCGGAAACCGGCGCACGTGCCCCCACGCGCCGCCCAAAGTGGCTGCGCGTGGGCCTCACGCGCCTGCACACAGTCACTGTTCATCGTCGTCTTCCTTAGGCGAACCGGTCTAAACCGGCGTACCTAGTTCTCCACCGTTCCTTCACCATTTCGACTCCTCTCCTCACCAGTCTCTTCGTCCAGTCCTAAGCAACCTATTCCCCTCACTCTCACACCTCGACACAGCCTATAACCCGTCGTCTTCAACCTCGAAATAAAACAGCCTGATACCCCTGTTTCGGTTTCCGGCTAACCCGACACTCCCCCGTCACGGAAACCACCCTAGACGACTCCTAGGAACCTCCTGAGTCTCACACCACTCACCAAATCCCTCGAATCATTCCTAAAATCCACGACTATTTGTTTAAGCAAATCGGGAAAAACAGGGGATTTAAGCTTACCGTCGATTCGTCCTCCGTCGTTCGCACCGCCGTGCACCTCCGTGTCCACAGGGTCTCCTTTAGCCCTCCTAGCTCCCTCTCAGCCTGGATTGGACCAACACACGGCACAACCACCACCAATCCCTGCAACAACCCTCTGTTTCCCAGAGAAATCGAACTCTCCAACCACCGTGATTCGTGCACAGTTGCACTCCCAATTCCAGTCACCAGCCTCCCTTCTTCTCTCTGTCACTCTCACTAGTCCACAAAACCCTCACACACTCACTGAATCGATCAAAATCCTCACCGCCTCACCTCTCTGTTTTCTCTCTTGTTCGAACACACACAAGAACACACAGCCAAATAATTGGAGCCGTGCACCCTAGAACCCACTAGACACCTAGTACGTGCCACCATCCCTTCAGCCCTCTCACAAAAATCCCAATCTCACCTGTACACTTGTCCCAATCCGGTTGCACAATTCTCAAATAGCCAAAAGACCAAAATCCCCCTCTAAGTTATAATTACCATTTTTCCCTTGCCGTTTTAGACCCGTAACTTACGCATCCTAGGTCTGATGAACACGTGCCGCCTGTCGTTGAACTCAGGACAACGAGATCTACTTAATGGTCCTAGGTCAACGTGTCAAAATCCGATCGTACGAAAAGTCAACTTTCCCCCTATTTTAGCAAAAATACGGTAATGCCCTAAACCTTCCGAACATCATAACTTCCTCTTCGGATGTCGGAATCGGGCGTGCCACCTGTCTACGGACTCGTGACGTCCCAAACTACGTCACGGTCATCGGTCAATACCCAATTGACGGCCCGAACTAAAAGTCAACTATTTGCCCATCCTAGGCGCAAAATCTTCATTCTACACTAACAGACCTTTCATAACCAACTCACCACCGATTAGGCTCCCTAATCCCATCTTAAACACTGTCTTAACCCTAATTTCCGGGATGGATCCTTACAACCTACCCTCCTTAAAAGAATTTCGTCCCCGAAATTCCACAACTCGTTCCTAACACTAGGGGTTTCCTACCCGATCAACAACTACTCCTGGGTTTCCGATCTATCATCTCCACCTTGGGTATTTCACACCACCCCCAACTACCAGTTCACCACTCCTGACCCTCTCTCAGGACGACAAAAACTTCATGGTGTACGCAAGGGAAACTCTATGAACAGAAAACAAAGGTATTTTAAAATACCTCATATAAAGTACCCAATAGAATTCATAGAGTACATCCTCTCGCACTACCACCTCACCTTCCGGAAACTCAACTCAAATCCTAACCCAGAAACAATTTAGTTCAAAAAGGAATCCTACTTACCGGCTTACTACCCGACGACTCCGACCACCTTGTCGGAATAACCAACAAATTCCTAAAAGCAATCCTAGATTGTGAGTTCTCTTCAATAACCTCACATCGATCAGTTATAGTCACTCATTTCCAATTTCTTCCGTCATCCTTCAACGGAACTCACAACAGTCCCACAGGGTACCTCAACGCATCTTCGTCATCCGGGTTATCCAAACCCGCAATTGCCACTCAACCCAACTGACCAAAGGTCACCAATCCAAAGCCATCCGGCCCAACCGGCCACCCACAATCGGCCTCCTCGGCCTCCGTATCTCACTAACTCCACGAGCTACGCTCAGGCTGTAACAACCCGTCCCGAGAGCTGGGATTAGTAGTGTGATTAAGGTGGGATTAGTGAGGTTAATCGGTGGTTAGTTGGTTTCGTTGGGGTCGTTAGGGTAGAATGACGATTTTGGCCCTAGTTTGGGCAAAAAGTTGACTTTTAGTTCGGGTGGTCCGATGGACTTTGACAGGTGACTAGGACGTAGTTTAGGACGTCACGAATCCATAAGCAGGTGGCACGCCCGATTCCGACATTCGAAGAGGAAGTTGTGATGTTTGGAAGTTGGTAAAATAAGGGGAAAAGTTGACTTTTTGGACGATCGGGTTTTGGTACGTTGACCGAGGAGGGTTAGGTAGATCTCTTCGTCCTGAGTTCGATGACAGACGGCACGTATTCATCGGACTTACGATGAGGGAGTTACGGGTCAAGGAAGTTAGTGGCAAAACCGTAATAATGGATTAAAAGAAGGGGCAGTTTGGTCTTTTGTGCTCTGGAAATTGTGCAGAGAGAGGGACAGATGGACGGCTGGGATTGAGCCACTTGGGAGTGTATGGAGTGGATTGTGACAGGTGCAAGAGGGCTAGTGGGTTCTGGTGAGTTCCAGTGCGTGCACGGTTCCAATTAATTGGGTGAGCCCGTGTGTGTCCGTATTCTTCTCTTCAACCAGAGTGAAACAGAGTGAGGCGGTGAGGAAAATTGAAGGGTAATCGTGGGTGCTGGTGAGTTTGTGAGTGTGTAAGAGTGACCAAAGAGTGAGGGTGAGACAGGGAGAAGGTTAGTTGGTGCGGTGGCTGTGTGTGAGGGAGTTGTGAGCTGCGGGGAAATCAGAGGAAACAGGGAGGAACTCAGGGCGGTTGTGAGAGATTGTGGTGGTGTTTGTGTCATGTGTTGGACTACTTCAAGTAGAGTGGAGACTCAGACGGTGGCAGGGGACTCAGGGACACCGTAGTGTGCGGCGGTTCGAACGGCGGAGGACGAATAGAAGGTAATTCCTCATCCTTGTTTCTGTGCTCTGTTTTGTAGACTGAGTTCAAATCGGAAGTTGTAAGGATAGGGGTTGAATCGAAGTGTATAGAGAAGTCTAGGGAGTTCAGTTAAGTCCTAGGAACCTTCTGGTGGAACTGCCGTGACGGTGGTGTACGGTGGAGGCGAGACGACGGTGAGTACCTCTGTGTACCCTGTTTTGGCCGTGTGTTTCAAACGGCGAGTCGTGAACCTAGGGACTGAGTCGACGGTCAAGGTGAGATGGGTTAGGCTTAGAAGAGTCCTAGGAAGAGTTTGGGATGGCCACCGTGAAGGGAGGTTACCTGGGTGACCGGGAAGGAAAACAGGGGAGTTCGGGCCGTCTGGTTTCGAGCTTCAGTTGACGATGATGGGGCAGTGTCGAGGTCTGAGGAATTGGGGGAAAGATAGGGTAGGCCTGAACGATGAGAATGGTGAAGAAAGGGAGGAGAACAGTGGATGGACGGCGGAGAATGGTTGTCGCCGGTCCAGTTGCAGCAACCGGTTCAGCACAGTGGAATCAAGGTTGCGGGTGACACTGTAGCTGGCGCGTGAGGGCCACGCGCAGCCACTTTGAGCGGCGCGTGGGGGCGCGTGGGGCAGATTCCGGCGAAGGTGTCAAAATGTTTTTTGTTCTAAACGTTTTAACGAGTCCAATGGAAGTGGTTTCGGGTTCATCGGACGTCGAATCGAAGTAGTTCCGCGAGGGTGAAGGTTTAGGGTCCCCGTTCGTTACATTTAGGATTCGGGGAATTTTAGGGAAAAGTAGGTGGATCCTCATAGACGTGTTAGTGACGTAATTTCGTGGTTATTGACAGGATCGGGATTTCCCGAGGAAGCCGAGGAACGTGCAGGACGTTCGGGACGCGATTGAGGGCGCGGTACTGTGAGTGGACCCTTTCCTTAAACTCGAACATGCATAACTGCTTTTCTCTAATTGTTTTATAAATGTGATTACATGAATGTTGGAATTATGATGTGGTTTTATATATTTGCATAGTTTTCGAGAAAGTAAGGTAATTGGCACGTTTTACGAGAAATGTCGATTTCTGAGAATAATGCCATGGATTTGGGATTTTCAAATGATAAATGGTTTTTAGTATTTGTTAAGGGATTTTGGAACATGATTTTGATAATCAAGGTTTTCGGTTTAGAATCGGAGTTCGGATAACAGAATTTGGTTTTTAAAAGTGAAAAGTGGAATTCCGGATTTGGGTTCGGAATGACGGTTCTGAACGCCGGAAGGGCTTCGGACCGGTGATTTCGGATTTAGGTTTGGATATGGATTTCAAAATGGTTTTCAAATAGTTTTGGATTGGATTTGCTGGATCTGGTTATTGGGTTTAAAGACCCGGATATTTATTGACGGGGGACGGGCCCGGATTGGGTTTAAAGACCCGGATTGAGTTTAAAGACTCGGGAGTTTAAAGACTCGGCTAGGTCCAGCAGGTTTGATCGAAAAATAATGATTGATGTTCACGGTTCATGATATGGTCTTATGATACATATGCTATGATTTATATAACTGTTTTATAGTGTTTCTGTTTCTTATGATGTTTTCTGGTGATTGATTATAACTATTTTGATAACTGAGTTATGCATGTGGTTTCAAAACGGAGGGTAAAACTCGGTTTTCTTACAAAATGTTTTTAGAACTTTTTTTTTATTTTGGTCCACTCACACCTTCTGTTTTAAATTGCCCTCCAGGTCGTGGAGATAGCGCGGGGTCTTGACGTCGAGGCAGCGTCTGAGGCATAGAAATTACGAGAGCGACCCCGGAGTGTTTCAATTTTCTTCCGCGTGCGTGTATTTATCATCGTTTTTTTATTTATTTCCTTGTAATTTGTACTATGCTCTGTAAAACTCTAACTTCGGGATTTATTGAGTGCTTTCTCCTGCGTCTGACTGTTGTTGGGTCGGGGTGTCAGACGGGAGTAGGATTTACCTCGGGTTTCAGGGTGAAACCGGGGTGGGTCCTTACACAAGCCCCTCAGTGACAGGACCCACCCCGATTATTGCCTCGATAATCGGGAAGCATCCTGCTCTCGTCTGACAATCGAAACCAAAAGGCCGGAAAATCCAAATAACATTACATCACACCCATTGTCAGACCAGGGAAATTAAATAAAATACATCCGACTGGACATCAAGTCCATAGTTTCACAGAGCATAATATTACAAAACAGATTAACGAACGAATCCTACTCTGTGAACTAACTACGCCGCAACGGAAACTTTATGCCTCTGCCTCTGCCTCGGCGCTAGCCCCCGAACTTGTACCACGACCTGGAGGGAATTTAAAACAACAAAGTGTGAGTGGACCGAAACATAAGTTTTACAGGAAAAACAGTTTTTCCGAAATCGGGTTCGCCCTCCAGTTTTGTAACACGCATGCATAACCAAATATTCAAAATTTGCATATTAAACTTTTGAAAACTCTTTTTCCGAAACACATGAAAAACGTTACAAAGGATCGTCACAACTCATGTAAAACCATTTAATAATGCCAGATTTCAGAAACCGTCATTTTGAAACGTTAATTGCACAAATCAAGTAACCCGTGGATCCATCCGAGTCTTTAAACTCAATATTAGGCCTTCCCGGGATATCAACGAGTCTTTAAACTCAAAACATGATTAGTAGGCCTCGGGGGTATCACAATAATCGAGTCTTTAAACTCACGAGTCTTTAAACTCAATCCGGGTCTTTAAACCCAACTCTCGGGCCCGCCCCCGTCATCAACATACCGGGTCTTTAAACCCAAAACCAGATCCAACCATTAACCGGGTCTTTAAACCCAAAACCATTTTTAAACACAATAAACCAGGATTCATCACAAACCGTTTTCCAACATCATTCCGAGAACATATCACATCATAATAGGACTTATGTCCGAATTCACATGCAAATTCCAACACATGCAATTTCCGAAAATTACTTCACAATATGATCAAACATCATAAATCCGAAACATGCATATTCATATCCAGGTACTTCATCAAAACATCACGCATGCATAAGCGAAAACCATAACCTCGAAATGCGTGAAATACGATAAATATCTCGAAAAGCGTGAAAACACGTAAAACCGATATATCATATCACCATCATAAAATCATATGTAAAACCATGAGATAAATAAGCAAAATAGTCATGCATGCCCAATTTAGAAATCAAAAAGTCCACTCACAGTTTTAGGACGCGTCAATCGCGTCCCGCGCGCTCCTCCGTAGCTTAGGAAGTGTCCGGGCCTGTAAAAACGTACAAGAAGGGTTACAAACATCCTCAAATAGCTCGTATGATTTTTCCCTAATTTTCCGGATTTTTCGGCGAAATAAACCTTAAGGACCTAAACTTCCGAGCTCCCGAAATTATTCCGAACGACTCCCGAACAACTCGAATCCTAAAGGGAAAATGTTAATTAGACTGAAAGGAACAATTTCCATGTTGACCGTGATCGGAGATGACATCGCACGCGCCGCCCAAAGTGGCTGCGCGTGAAGGCCACGCGCCAAGCTACAGTGTCATCGTTCTTACCCGGATAGACTGATAAACGGGTCTGTTACCCGCGACTCAACCCGACCAGTTCAAGCTCAATTCTCAATCAATTCCTCCCGTTTTCAATCCTATTATCTTCTCTAACCATTTAATTTCAGGTCTGTACTAATGATTAACCTCGACTGTCCCTAAATCGATTCAACCCAGACTTGAACAGACGAACGGGTCGTCACCCAGAACTCACCCAAACTAACTCCATTCTCCAATTAATTTCACCAGTAGATTAAGGGAACTTAGAGGAACACAATGGTACAATCAATTGGACTCGCCGTTACCTGGAAGTCGTCGTCCTCAAACTCGAAAATTCTCAGAACCAGGGAACTCCGTTCTTGGCCAATTCGTGAGTGTCGTCCCTCGAAATCGACGTGGTTGGTTTCCTTTTGCTCCCAGAAGACTAGAATGGCCCTTGGTTTCGATCAACAAGCCTCAGAAATCGAATTCAATGTTTCCCTCCAACTGGTTCATCTCTGAACCGCGACTCAGGTTCCTGGGCGAAACGGGCTCCAATCCCTTCAGTTCTTGCACCGTAGTGATTATTTCACTCCCAGAAGTCTCACAATGTTTTTAGATTGATCCCTCGACCCTTAGAAATTGAACTCTGCGATTTCCCCCCAAAAACCCGAAAATGGTTCTTCACTGGTTCTCTCAAACTCAACCCTCTCACTGATGCACAAATGACCCCAATTCCATCCTCACTCCATTCCCATACACGGTTAGTCGATCGGTGTGGCCAGCAGCCTGTGGGAGACCAACTGGGGTCTCTGAAAATGTCTCCCACGCACACAGAAACCATGGCCAATTCATGCTCTCCCGTGCCCTGAACTCTGTCCAACCGTGCACCTGAGCCACTCCACCCTGCTTCCACTACCTCAAACAACTTAAACAATGCCCTGAACCTTCCACTAAGCCTTAAACAATTGAACGCACAAGACACCACGACCGCTGCTCTGTTTTCCACGGTGGTGAACAGTACCCCGTGCGAAAATTACCAAAATGCCCCCAGGGCAAAAATTACCAAAATGCCCTCCACTTCCGTGACCCGTAACTCGGTCATCCGATGTCCGTTTCAAGCGTGCCGCCTATCGTTGTACTCAGGGCGTCGAGACGAACATAACGGTCTTCGAGTCAAATGAACATCAACTGTCAAACAAAAAGTCAACTTTTTCCCTTTATAACGTCCAATTACGTTAATGCCCCTGAACTTCCGGACATCATAACTTTCACCCTGTTCGTCCGGATCGAACGTGCCACCTGTCTATGAACTCGTGACGTCCCGAACTACGTCACGGTCATCACTCAACGTCCGTTCGACCTCCCAATCAAAAAGTCAACAAATTGACCACACAAATCACAGGGGTAAAATCGTCATTTTATTCAATATTTTATAATATTACATTTCCTGAATGTCCGGGGCGTTACACTCAGGCCGACCAACCTACTCATCCGTAGCTCACCGGCTACCTTCCAGGTTACTTCTGCTAACGTATCTTCGACCCTATGGTCCATCCATCAAGCAAAACCAGTGCCAACATACTAACCGTTTCGGTCTTAAGCCGACATACGTCTTACCTCGCATCGCGTATCAAGCAACTAGCACCCTCAAACGCTGTTATCTAACCACCTCGAACATACTATCACTATCGTATCCAAGTTGCTGACGGGCTGTCATGACCCACCCCGGTTTCACCCTGAAAACCGAGGTCAATCCTGCTTCCGTCTGACACCCTGACACAAAACCAAAGTAAACTCACTCTAAACCACCAAAGTACTCAGTCAGACGCAGGAGAAACTTTACACATCCCGAAGTCAAACGTATGTACAGAGTATAGTACTAAATACAAAAGAAAGAAAACCGATAACCAGTACACGCACACGAAAAATTTAAAAACACTCCGGGGTCGCTCTCGTAACTTCTATGCCTCTTACGCTGCCTCGACGCCGAAACCCCGCTCTAGCTCCACGACCTGGAGGGAAATTTAAAACAGAAGGTGTGAGTGGACCATAAATAAGAAAAGAATTTCCGAAAACCATTTCATAATAAAACCAGGGTTTTAGCCCTCCGTTTTGAAATCACATGCATAACCCAGTTACTAAAAACAATTATAAATCACGTAAAGATCATCATAAAACATTTGCAGAATCATTATAAAAACAGTTTTAGAAATCATATCATAAGCATCATAAAACCGTATCATAAAACATAAGTCTTAACCAATCATTATCCGATCAAACCTGCTGGATCTATCTGAGTATTTAAACTCCTGAGTCTTTAAACTCAATCTAGACCTCAATAATATCCGAATCTTTAAACTCCCGAGTCTTTAAACTCAACAGGCCTACGGGGGAAAAATCAATATATCCGAGTCTTTAAACACCCAAGTCTTTAAACTCAATCTGGGCCCGTCCCCCGTCAATCACAATATCCGGGTCTTTAAACCCAATAACCAGATCCAGCAAATCCAATCAAAACCATTTGAAAACCATTTCTAAATCCACATCCAAACCCGAATCCGAAATCACCGGTCTGATACCCTTCCGGCGTCCAGAACCGTCATTCCGAACCCAAATCCGGAAATCCACTTTTTCAACTTTAAAACCAAATTCCGATTTCCGAAATTCGATTCTAAAACCGAAAGCCTTAATCATCGAAATCATGTTCCAAAATCCACTTATAATCATTAAAAACCAGTTATCATTTGAAAACCCCAAAACCATGGCATTATACTCAGAAATCGACATTTCTCGTAAAACGTGCCAAATACCGTACTTTCTCGAAAAACATGTAATTAAGGAAAACCAACATAACATATTCAAAAATCATGAAATCACATATAAAACCATAAAACAAGTAATTAAAAGCAGTTATTCATGCACAAGTTTAGAGAAAGGGTCCACTCACAGTCACCGGCACGTCACTCGCGCCCTGTACGTCCCGTACGTTCCTCAGCTTCCTCGAGAAATCCTGAACCTGTCAACCATCACCCAAGAATGTTACTAACACATCTACGAAAGTCCACCTAATTTCCCCAAAAATCCCCGGGTCCTAAACGTAAGGAACCGAAACCCTAAACCTTCGACCTCGCGGAACTAACCTCAAACGACGTCCGAACAACCCGAAACCAATTCCAATAGACTCGTCACAACACCTAGACCAAAAACCATATTGACCGTTTTCCCAACCGCCGCCGCACGCTCCGCCCAAAGTGGCTGCGCGTGGGCCTCACGCGCCTACACAGTATCATCGTCTACCTCGGGTCGACCGGTTCGACTGTACTGAACTGGCGTTCCTGGTTCTCCACCGTCCGTCCACCAATTTCCTCCCTTTCTTCACCAACTTCTTCGTCCAGTCCTAAGAAACCTACCCCCCTCACTCAAAAACCACGACACAGCCCCTAAGTCGTCGACTCAAACTCGAAACCAAAAACCCGAACAACCCCTGTTTCGTCTTCCGGCCACCCAAGTTCTCCCCCGTCACGGTGGCTATCTTAAACTCTTCCTAGGACCTTCCTAAGTGTCACCCAACACACCAAAACCGTCGACTCCACCCCAGACTTCCCAACTTTTGGTTTGAAGTTCGCGGCCAAAACAGAGTAAATAACGGGGAGTAGAAATTACCTGTCGTCGATCGCCGCCGTGCTCACCGCCGCACTCCTTGGAGGTCACAGAGTCCTCCTTAGCTTCCTTTCGAGTTCAATTGAACCGTACACGGCCACACCACCACCACGAGCTCTCACCTCTTCTCTGTTTTTCCTGGTTTTCCCGTGAACTCCCACTTCACACCCACACAACCACTGCACTTCCCAACCTTCTCCCTAGCTCTCTTTCAATCTCTGGTCACTCCTCACTCACCAGAACACACCAACACTCACGATCACCTCTCAATTTTCTCTCAAGCTTCCTCTCTGTTCTCCCCTATCCTCTTCGAACACACACACACGGTACACACGAACACAAAGCCCAAATAATTGGACCGTGTTCCCTAGAACCAACCAGACCCCTAACACGTGTCACAGTCCTCCCCATTCTCTCACAAAAATCCCACTCTGCTTTGGACACTTTTCCAAATCCGGCTACACCAAGCCCAAAGTACAAAAGACCAAACTGCCCTTCCTTTTAAGTCAAAATTACGATAATGCCACTACCTTTCTAGACCCGTAACTCACGCATCCTAACTCCGATGAACACGTGCCGCCTGTCGTTGAACTCAGGACAACAAGATCTATCTAATGGTCCTAGGTCAACGTGTCAAAATCCGGTCGTACGAAAAGTCAACTTTTTCCCCCTAGTTTAGCCAAATTACGGTTATGCCTTCAACCTTCCGAACATCATAACTTCCTCCTCGGATGTCGGAATCGGGCGTGCCACCTGTCTACGGATTCGTGACGTCCCGAACTACGTCACAATCATCGGTCAAAGTCCATTTGACCGCCCAAACTCAAAGTCTACATTTTGCCCAACCTAGGGGCAAAATCGTCATTCAACCTTAACGAACCTATAGTAACCAACTAACCACCGATTAAGCTCACTAATCTCATCTTAAACACGGTCTTAACCCTAATTCTCGGGACGGGTCGTTACACGGGCTGTTCCGCAGCGAGACATCACATCCACAGTAGCATCACACCACCCAAGTCGACGAACCAACGACTTTGGGAACCAAACCTCACGCAGAACACTCAAAACCTGGTTCTGATACCAATTGTCAGGGCCCACCCCTAATCCCCCGGGATTAAGGGCTAAACCCTGCTCCCGTCTAACTTACGCATGACACGAGGGCCAAACAGATGTCTAACCTCCGTGTGACACGTAAGTCGGACAAGGGAGTTCCGGTCCTACCATCTCAACAACTTTCGAACTTCCTAGAGTGCGCAGAGTCTACTGTGGAACGTCCATGTGATGTCTCCGTCTCTCAACCAACAGCCCACGCCGCAACAACCTAGAGGGTATCGAAAATACGAAAAGACTGTGAGTGGACAAAAATAAAGTTCAAGTTAAAAAACATTTCATAAAACAATAGCATTTATACCCTCCGTTTCAAAACCAATGCATGCATATCAATTCCATATCATAAAACCATGTAAGAACACTAAACACATTTTTCTTTTCTCAAATCCTGGGCCTCCGCCCAAAACCACCGAAAAACCGTTTTATCTAGGCCACTGCCCAAACCTCATAAAACCATTATCATCACTCCTCAGTGAAAACTGAACACATTTAAAGACACATGCTCACCCATCGAACCTAATGGATCTATCCAAGTCTTTAAACTCCCGATTCTTTAAACTCAATCCAGGCCTCAATAATTCGAGTCTTTAAACTCCCGAGTCTTTAAACTCAACAGGCCTACGGGGAAAATATCAATATATCCGAGTCTTTAAACTCAATCCGGGTTTTTAAACCCAATCCGGGCCCGTCCCCCGTCAATCACAATATCCGGGTCTTTAAACCCAATAACCAGATCCAGTAAATCCAATCCAAAACCTTTTAAAAACCATTTTCCATATCCAAACCCGAATCCGAAATCACTGGTCTGATGCCCTTCCGGCATCCAGAACTGTCATTCCGAATCCAAATCCAGAACTCATTTCCTTCTCATTTCTAGATCCGAGTCCGCAACCATCATTCTGTAAGCCGACATCCGGAATAACCATTTCAAACCCAAATCCGGAATAACCATTCCAAACCCAAATCTGGAATCCACTTCCAAGTCCCGAAATCACATTTCCGAAAACCATTTTTGAATTGGGCTCCAAGCCCGAAAACCCTTTCCAAAATCCTTTTACTTTCTTTGAAATCAAATCGTATTTCAAATCCCGCAATTATTTCATTAAAACCAGTTCAAATCACAGTATCCTCAAAATCTCGTAAAACGTGAAATACCGTTATTTCCTCGAAAAACGTGCAAAACCGTAAACCATCACAATCATAAATCAAATCATTTAATCACGTAAGAAAATATATTAAAACATATATGCATGCATCAAGAGTTAGAAAGCAAAGTCCACTCACAGACCATTCCGACGTCGCCTTGATACGCGCGCACTTACGTCGTTCCCGGCCATTCCGCTACCCTCGGCTTTCCCGAACCTGTCCAAAGTCCATAACGAGGTTACTAACTACTTCACAAAAGTTCTACTCAAATCCCATAACTTTCCCGAACTTCTAAGCGTACTTTAAACGGGACCCTAGACCTTCGATTCCGCAGAACTAACCCGAAACAACGTCCGAATAACCCGAAACCTATTCCATTGGATTTGTTATAACATTTAGAACAAAAACTCAGTTGGACTCTTCACCGGAAACTGGCGCACGTGCCCCCACGCGCCGCCCAAAGTGGCTGCGCGTGGGCCTCACGCGCCTGCACACAGTCACTGTTCAACGTCGTCTTCCTTAGGCGAACCGGTCTAAACTGGCGTACCTGGTTCTCCACCGTTCCTTCACCATTTTGACTCCTCTCCTCACCAGTCTCTTCGTCCAGTCCTAAGCAACCTATTCCCCTCACTCTCACACCTCGACACAGCCTATAACCCGTCGTCTTCAACCTCGAAATAAAACAGCCCGATACCCCTGTTTCGGTTTCCGGCTAACCCGACACTCCCCCGTCACGGAAACCACCCTAGACGACTCCTAGGAACCTCCTGAGTCTCACACCACTCACCAAATCCCTCGAATCATTCCTAAAAGCCACGACTATTTGTTTAAGAAAATCGGGAAAAACAGGGGATTTAAGCTTACCGTCGATTCGTCCTCCGTCGTTCGCACCGCCTTGCACCTCCGTGTCCACAGGGTCTCCTTCAGCCCTCCTAGCTCCCTCTCATCCTGGATTGGACCAACACATGGCACAACCACCACCAATCCCCTGCAACAACCCTCTGTTTCCCAGAGAAATCGAACTCTCCAACCACCGTGATTCGTGCACAGTTGCACTTCCAATTCCAGTCACCAGCCTCTCTTCTTCTCTCTGTCACTCTCACTAGTCCACAAAACCCTCACACACTCACTGAATTGATCAAAATCCTCCCCTCCTCACCTCTCTGTTTTCTCTCTTGTTCGAACACACACACGAACACACAACCAAATAATTGGAGCCGTGCACCCTAGAACCCACTAGACACCTAGCATGTGTCACCATCCCTTCAGCCCTCTCACAAAAATCCCAATCTCACCTGTACACTTGTGCCAATCCGGTTGCACAATTCCCAAACAGCCAAAAGACCAAAATGCCCATCTAAGTTATAATTACCATTTTGCCCTTGCCGTTTTAGACCCGTAACTTACGCTTCCTAGGTCCGATGAACACGTGCCGCCTGTCGTTGAACTCAGGACAACAAAATCTACTTAACAGTCCTAGGTCAACGTGTCAAAACCCGATCGTACGAAAAGTCAACTTTCCCCCTATTTTAGCCAAAATACGGTAATGCCCTCAACCTTCCGAACATCATAACTTCCTCCTCGGATGTCGAAATCGGGCGTGCCACCTGTCTACGAACTCGTGACGTCCCAAAATACGTCACGGTCATCGGTCAATACCCAATTGACCGCCCGAACTAAAAGTCAACTATTTGCCCATCCTAGGGGCAAAATCGTCATTCTACGTTAAAGGACCTTTCGTAACCAACTCACTACCGATTAGGCTCCCTAATCCCATCTTAAACACTGTCTTATCCCTAATTTCCAGGACGGGTCCTTACACCCATCATACCCTTTCTTCTTCGAAACCTCATGCGCCACGAAAGCATGGGTCCTACACTGGGTGTAAGATCCGTGTCCTGGAGGGAACAGTGAACGATCGCACATTCCTGCGAAGGGAATGGTCTGGGAGAGGAATGGTGGTGTGTCTTAAAGGTGTAGACACACACCTATCTAGCACGGGACCTTTTGGGAGCTCAGTGGCTTTGGGTCTGGTTGGAACTCCAAAGTCAAGCAAGTTGAGGTTGGTGCAATTACATGATGGGTGACCCCCTGGAGAATTGCACCGTGAGCTCCCGAAAACAAAACCGTGTGGGCAAAGTCAAGGAGGCCCAAAGCGAACAATATCATGCTAGATGAGTCGGATCCTGATCGAGGAGGGTCGGATTCTGACAGAATGGTATCAGAGCCAGACCCCGACCGGGAAGTGTGCTAGCGAGGACGCTAGGCCCTAAGAGGGGGAGGGGTGGATTGTAAGACCCGTATTCTGGAAGGAACGGTGAACGGTCCCACATTCCTGCGATGGGGGAATGGTGACACGACCCATCCCAATCCCCCCGGGATTACCATGGAATGTGACGTGCTCCCGTCTGACAAGAGGCGTCAGACAAGGGATAACCGATTGCCATTGCCCAAACGGGCTTCCAGAGTGCGTAAGGATTGATGGAGGAGGTGTGCGATGCTCAAGTCTCTGCTGCAGTCGTATCCGGAATCAACCTGAAGGGCATTAAAACAAAAGCTGTGAGTGGACGAAAATAAACAAGTCTGTCAAAAACATTTATAAGACATTTATTCCCCTCAGTAAAATCATATGCATGCACCATAAACCATTTTTCACATATTTATTCAGAAATAACCATTAGGGCCTTAGTCCGGAAACCAAAGCATAGTTTCAAATTCCAAAAGTCAATCCAAGAGTTATTTCATAAATCCAGTAATATAAACCATAAGGCATATAATAATAACCATAACCATAATTTTTAGCCACTGCACTATACACTCCAATCCGACATCCCTGATGTCTGACGTCCCTGACGTCAATAAGGTCACAATCACAAGGCTACGCGTGCCACTCGGGTCTCAATTTCCGAGTTCAATTCCCGAACCCCGTTCGGGTACAGCATCCCCGATGCTTAGCGTCATAGACGCTGGACGTACTAGACGTCTGTGACCTCTCTGGGGTACCTCATCCGGAGGAGACAATATAATATGGAAGGATTTATACAGTGCAGTACTAAATACATTTTATTGATATCCACATGCACAACATATAGGTATACATAGGTAAAATCCTGAACCGATCGTTACGTTTCATCAAACGGGTCTCATGCCCAAATACCGTGAAACGTGCCATAACCGAAATATCATCAAAACCATTTATTGATTCCAGCATGTGAACATATATAAAATGTAAACCAGAAAACATTTATTCAATTCCATTTTAGGGTCCCCGACCCGCAATCGTATGTAGAAATCAACTGGGCCCCTGGCCCGATTTCACAAGTTAACTGGGCCTCTGGCCCGATCCACATGTTAACTGGGCCCCTAGCCCGATTTTACATTATTCAAGTTCGTAACCGTTTCATGAAATCATATCCAACCACATTTATGGAAATCGGTGCAAATCCAGAAAACCTCGGTTTACGTGCAAATACGTAATTCACCTCGAAATACGTGAAATCATTTTAAATTCACCGATATCCAAAGTAAATCATTTAATCATAATTATAACAATCATAAAACAGTTATGCATGCATCGAATTTATGAAACCAATGTCCACTCACAGACCGTTTAACCAAGCGCCTCGATACGCGTGCCATAGGCCTTCCCGGGCCACACCACTATCACCGGGACTCCCAATCCTATTCAAATCACATTAGAGGATCACTAACCTCATCATTAACATCCTATTCAAGTCCCGTAATTTTCCCGAATTTTTAAGTATTTTTAAACTGGATTTAAAACCTTCGGACATCCCGAACAATATCGAGACGGTATCCGATCGACACGAAACCAATCCTAAAATGTTCGTTACATTGCATAGGATAAAAGTCATGTTGACCTCACCTCGAGATTTGTGTCCACGCGCCGTCACGCGCCGCCGTGAGTGGCTGCGCGTGAAAGCCACGCGCCTGCTACAGTGACTGCTACAGTCACCATCTTCACCCGTTTGTCTGGTAAACGGGTTGGAAAGCCCGCGATAGGATCCGGTTCAATCACACCCAATTCGACATCAATTCAATCCGTTCTTGATCCTATAACAATCATTAACCAAACAATTTCAGTTCTGTGTCAATATCCAACCTCGACATGGATTAAATCAACCAACCCAAGCTCGAACAGCAAAACGGGTCGTCCTTAGTAATTCACCCAACTCAAGTCTATTTCCAAATTAACTTCACATGAAGTATGCTAGGACTCAAACGAACCCAAAACCACAACCAATTGAACAAGAGCTCACCTGGAAGTCGTCGTCCACAGCACTGTGTTTTCCCTGAAAACAGTGGCCACTGTCCCAGCTTAGCCGTGGCTGGTTCCCTTCGAAATTGATACGGCTGAGCTCCAGACACTCCCAGAAAGCTAAACCCGTCCATGGTTTGGTCCAACAATGCTCAAAAATCAAATTCTGAGTTTTCCCTCCAAGAACCCGAAATGGTTTCTCACGGATTTTCTCTCCAATTCGACAGTCGTACAACTCAGAATGGTCCTCACAACTCACTCATCATTCAATTAATCCAATACAGCCGTTAAAAGTGCCCCAGAGCATCACGCAGTCCCACTGTGCAAAGCTTCCCTGCACAGACCCGAAACCATTAAAAATTAGTGTCCATGTGAGTGCAATCAGTTGCCAGCTCCTCACATGTGCAACCACAATCCAAAGCTGCCCCCAATAACAGTCCATTAATTGATAAACAAACCATGGGATCGATCGCACAATCCTCCCACTTTCACGACCAAATCAATGAAACAGTACCCCGTGTGAAATTACAATTCTGCCCTTGTGCAGAAAATTACCAAAATGCCCCTCACGCATCCTTACCCGTAACTCGGTCATACGGACCCCGATTGATGCGTGCCGCCTGTCTACGAACTCAGGGCATCGAGACCTTCCTAACGGTCCTCGGTCCTCGGCCATCGGACCTCCCGATCAAAAAGTCAACATTTCCCCCTTATTACGTTCAAATTACGAAAATGCCCTTACACTTCCGTACATCATAACTTTCACCACGAACGTCGGAATCGAACGTGCCACCTGTCTATGAACTCGTGACGTCCCGAACTACGTCACGGTCATCGGTCAAAGTCCATTTGACCATCCGAATTAAAAGTCAACGTTTTGCCCACGCCCAACGGCAAAACGGTCATTTTGCACAATTCGTCCGAAATCGCCCAACTAATCCCAGATTAGTAAATCACAATTAAATATTATTAAATCCCGATATTCGGGACGGGTCGTTACAACCTTCCCTCCTTAAAGAATTTCGTCCTCGAAATTACCAATATCCTTATTCCACAACCACCTCGTGGAAAACATTTCGACCTCACATCTGTGTACACCTGTACACCCACTCACTGGAACAACACCAGTCTCGTCTGTTCCCAGACATCCTATCACAGTCATACGTCACCACAACAACACTCGACCACCTCGAGTGGACAATATCACCTGATCTGCGATCAAATCGCTTAACCATTAAGCTGACTCCTTCAGCTAGATGGTTCCCTTCCATTGCCAGTATATCCTTTACATTTGCTCCCATTGGGAGTCACCAAATCTCATTTGTCAGTCCATGTTGACACCATCAGTCAAACTGTCACCGCTAAGCTTTACCACCCTAGTAAAGCCCCAACCATCCGCCAGTCAGTGACAACACCACGTACTACATCATTCTCGATGTAGCGTAAGATCAACCACATGTTCTCAATTCGCAGGGCAAGCCCAATCCTGCGACACAAAATACTCTCAATGTCCATAATTACCGACTCCGTCAGCGAACCCTGACGCAGAAAAATCACGGTGTGATAAAATCACACAAGGCTACTCGTGGTTATTCAGACCACCAACTCACTCATCCTGAGTGTACGTATACCGTCAACTTACTCAATCAAGTGGTGTAACTAGAACACATGGAATACTAGCCCAGCAGTGATCACCCATCACAACACTAGGGTTCCACTAGCCAACCAGGGCTAAGAGCACCTGCTCATACAATCACTGAACCCGACAACATCACTCTGCTCGGCGCACAGTATCCAATGTCCAGTCCAAATTCACAACCAAACAAACGATATCGGAACCAAGCCGATTACCAACACGTTTAACCACACACCACGGGTACATCCCATGTACCGCCATTAGGCACCACTCAGCCTAACCAGTATCAATCCTCGTACAACGTACCCTGTACGTACATCAATCCATCAATCCGCCTACAACCACCCAGGTCATAGCCAAACACGTTCCAATAATGAAGTACCCTTGCCCAAACCAACCTGAGACAAAGCGTACTCCACCCATCATCCAGTTCTAGTTCCGAATCCGAATTCGCAATTTCGTAAGAAATCCCGAACCCGAACCCAAACATCATATTTTAATCCATTTCCAAATCCGAATCAGAAATCATTATTCCGTAAGCTAGCATTGGAATAATCATTCCGCACCCAAATCCAGTAATCCATTTTCGAGCTCCGCAATCGAATCCTGAATCGTCACCTAGAAATTCGATTCCAAAACTCAAAATCTCGTTTACGTCCACCAAGACGTAACATAACCGATCATATCGGTTACCTGCTCAAAACACTCGATTGACTTCATAGGGAAGCCAATCCCAATATCCATACGTCAAAGGTTGACAAAATCCGACCACATCGGAAACCTACTCAACCAAGTCACAAACCATATGGACTCACTCCGAAAAGAAGTTCAGTCCCATCATTTACGACTCACATATCAAGGTAAGAGTGATAAACTCTCCACCCATCTAGATCATCAAGATCACAAACCATATCCATCGCTACGTCACCCGACAAGTAACATCACGATCCTAGATCGTCACATCGACCAAAGTCGACAACATCACAAATCAGATCCACCTAGGATCCACACATGCTCACATAGCTAACAATCCATCTGGAAGCTGATCGTAGGGTCCTTCACCCTCAATTGAATCCTTCGCCAAATTTCCCTTGGTGGAAAGATGACCTCGCATTTCACCACCAAATCCAAAATCATACACAACTTCTTGTGTCCAATGACCCCAAGCCAAACATGGGTCCACCCACCAATACACGCTCAACGTACTGGTAGCAACGATCATCATCTACCACGGCAGGAAATAAGATGTCAACCCCAATGACTTCAGAATACCAATTACCAATGCGGAAACGAGCACTCCTCTCGTCTCCCAATCACAACTCTCCCCAAATTGGGAGTTCCAACCATGTTGGGAATAGACATGCTCCCAATGAGATGTCAAGTCCAACCACTGGACTGCCCACGTCCATACCTCACTTGGACCACCACGTGTCCAAAATCAATTCATTACTCGGATCTCACGTCCGTTAATAATCATGTATGCCACACCCCGATTCCGAACGGGATATCTACAATTTTGCCTGAATGTGCATACCATACTGCCTCCGTCTCACATCTCAACCTAAACAGGTTCAATCCTCAGGTTCCAAGTGATTCACAATCACAAAATTACACGTCAATACCACAAATGGTTTCCCGACATTTCCAATTTCCATACTTCCTTGCACCCTCTGAGGATATTAGAGGTAAACAATCTTACCAATCTCGGAGTTGACAACAACTCCCCAAATCCACTGATTCTCATGACGTAGGGAACATCGTCCCTAGATTCCCCAAGTTTCAAACATACCATTTTATCCGTTCATCACAAGTCATCGTATATCTGTCGGAACTCATCCCAACACGACACAACCTCCACTAGATCCCATCCAGTCCAAGACTCAACCACCACTGAGTCGCAGATACCAATCATCTGTTCATCATGACAGAGTCACACCCCAACTGGTGGCTCATCGTCATCACAATTACTGTCACCAGCACCAGCGCTAGTACCAGCACCAACGCACCATCATCAACACTAGTATCAGCACACAGGCATCCATACTAGTATTGGCATAAAGGTATCACCATACCAACATCCATACATAGCACACGAACACCCATGCTAGCACACTGTGTGCTAAGTTGTTACCCTGGATCTCCGTTCATTACGAACGACGATCCCGTAACAGCACTCGTACCCCACGACTATGGGTACCTCCAATTTGACCACTGGCACATCAGTATAATGGACGTTCCCTGAACATCCCCTGATCCTCAAGTGTGAAAGCCACACAAAATACCCTCGATAGCCAGTCATCTCGACACAACTGTCGACCAACAGTCATCGTTGTCAAGATCCGTAACCACACCTCACACTAATATTCGATCCAACACGGGATTCCATATTTTATCTCATAACCGCATCCGTGGATCGAAACCCATAATCCTGACTAGACTCACTAGAGTCATCCACATGGTCATCCACGACCTTAGCCGCACGTCGCAGCGCAAGTTCTCATTTAAGGTTCACTTTTCCAATCTATCGATTATAAATTAGGGTTCCAAAATTACACCCTAGGGTTCCACCGAACCCAACTGCCTTCTGCAGTAAAATCCACAACCTGACCGACCCCGCGGTCCTGACATCATATAGACGTCAAATCCAATCCAATCATCAACTCAACGTGGGTACCACCACGAAGGTCATCGGCTAACTCCGATGCACCAACACCCCGTACACTAGCCAACACTACCAGGGTCCAAAACTTAGACCAATACTCAATTGAGTTTCGCATTTCCATATCATTATTCCAATGGGGTTCCCTGAACCCAGCTGTGCCGAGTGGCACAACAATCCATCATCTCATGACCGAACCGACGGTCCAACATTACCAGTTAATCGTATACAACCCCACCTGGGTTGAATCGCATCAATGCATGGCGTATCGGGCCAAACACACCCAATTCACCATACAAACCCAAAATTATCTATCAGGTTGACAACGGAACTGCAGCCCAAAGAGACATCACACCCTCGTCCCTCGCGCACAAAAGAGCAAAACCTGCTCTGATACCACTTGACACGACCCATCCCAATCCCCCCGGGATTACCATGGAATGTGACATGCTCCCGTCTGACAAGCAGCGTCAGACAAGGGATAACCGATTGCCATTGCCCAAACGGGCTTCCAGAGTGCGTAAGGATCGATGGAGGAGGTGTGCGATGCTCAAGTCTCTGCTGCAGTCGTATCCAGAATCAACCTGAAGGGCATTAAAACAAAAGCTGTGAGTGGACGAAAATAAACAAGTCTGTCAAAAATATTTATAAGACATTTATGCCCCTCAGTAAAATCATATGCATGCACCATAAACCACTTTTCACATATTTATTCAGAAATAACCATTAGGGCCTTAGTCCGGAAACCAAAGCATAGTTTCAAATTCCAAAAGTCAATCCAAGAGTTATTTCATAAATCCAGTAATATAAACCATAAGGCATATAATAATAACCATAACCATAATTTTTAGCCACTGCACTATACACTCCAATCCGACATCCCTGATGTCTGACGTCCCTGACGTCAATAAGGTCACAATCACAAGGCTACGCGTGCCACTCGGGTCTCAATTTCCGAGTTCAATCCCCGAACCCCGTTCGGGTACAGCATCCCCGATGCTTAGCGTCATAGACGCTGGACGTACTAGACGTCCGTGACCTCTCCGGGGTACCTCATCCGGAGGAGACAATATAATATGGAAGGATTTATACAGTGCAGTACTAAATACATTTTATTGATATCCACATGCACAACATATAGGTATACATAGGTAAAATCCTGAACCGATCGTTACGTTTCATCAAACGGGTCTCATGCCCAAATACCGTGAAACGTGCCATAACCGAAATATCATCAAAACCATTTATTGATTCCAGCATGTGAACATATATAAAATGTAAACCAGAAAACATTTATTCAATTCCATTTTAGGGTCCCCGACCCGCAATCGTATGTAGAAATCAACTGGGCCCCTGACCCGATTTCACAAGTTAACTGGGCCTCTGGCCCGATCCACATGTTAACTGGGCCCCTGGCCCGATTTTACATTATTCAAGTTCGTAACCGTTTCATGAAATCATATCCAACCACATTTATGGAAATCGGTGCAAATCCAGAAAACCTCGGTTTACGTGCAAATACGTAATTCACCTCGAAATCCGTGAAATCATTTTAAATTCACCGATATCCAAAGTAAATCATTTAATCATAATTATAACAATCATAAAACAGTTATGCATGCATCGAATTTATGAAACCAATGTCCACTCACAGACCGTTTAACCAAGCGCCTCGATACGCGTGCCATAGGCCTTCCCGGGCCACACCACTATCACCGGGACTCCCAATCCTGTTCAAATCACATTAGAGGATCACTAACCTCATCATTAACATCCTATTCAAGTCCCGTAATTTTCCCGAATTTTTAAGTATTTTTAAACTGGATTTAAAACCTTCGGACATCCCGAACAATATCGAGACGGTATCCGATCGACACGAAACCAATCCTAAAATGTTCGTTACATTGCATAGGATAAAAGTCATGTTGACCTCACCTCGAGATTTGTGTCCACGCGCCGTCATGCGCCGCCGTGAGTGGCTGCGCGTGAAAGCCACGCGCCTGCTACAGTGACTGCTACAGTCACCATCTTCACCCGTTTGTCTGGTAAACGGGTTGGAAAGCCCGCGATAGGATCCGGTTCAATCACACCCAATTCGACATCAATTCAATCCGTTCTTGATCCTATAACAATCATTAACCAAACAATTTCAGTTCTGTGTCAATATCCAACCTCGACATGGATTAAATCAACCAACCCAAGCTCGAACAGCAAAACGGGTCGTCCTTAGTAATTCACCCAACTCAAGTCTATTTCCAAATTAACTTCACATGAAGTATGCTAGGACTCAAACGAACCCAAAACCACAACCAATTGAACAAGAGCTCACCTGGAAGTCGTTGTCCACAGCACTGTGTTTTCCCTGAAAATAGTGGCCACCGTCCCAGCTTAGCCGTGGCTGGTTCCCTTCGAAATTGATACGGCTGAGCTCCAGACACTCCCAGAAAGCTAAACCCGTCCATGGTTTGGTCCAACAATGCTCAAAAATCAAATTCTGAGTTTTCCCTCCAAGAACCCGAAATGGTTTCTCACGGTTTTTCTCTCCAATTCGACAGCCATACAACTCAGAATGGTCCTCACAACTCACTCATCATTCAATTAATCCAATACAGCCATTAAAAGTGCCCCAGAGCACCACGCAGTCCCACTGTGCAAAGCTTCCCTGCATAGACCCGAAACCATTAAAAATCAGTGTCCATGTGAGTGCAATCAGTTGCCAGCTCCTCACATGTGCAACCATAATCCAAAGCTGCCCCCAATAACAGTCCATTAATTGATAAACAAACCATGGGATCGATCGCACAATCCTCCCACTTTCACGGCCAAATCAATGAAACAGTACCCCGTGTGAAATTACAATTCTGCCCTTGTGCAGAAAATTACCAAAATGCCCCTCACGCATCCTGACCCGTAACTCGGTCATACGGACCCCGATTGATGCGTGCCGCCTGTCTACGAACTCAGGGCATCGAGACCTTCCTAACGGTCCTCGGTCCTCAGCCATCGAACCTCCGATCAAAATGTCAACATTTCCCCCTTATTACGTTCAAATTACGAAAATGCCCTTACACTTCCGTACATCATAACTTTCACCACGAACGTCGGAATCGAACGTGCCACCTGTCTATGAACTCGTGACGTGCTGAACTACGTCACGGTCATCGGTCAAAGTCCATTTGACCATCCGAATTAAAGTCTACGTTTTGCCCACGCCCAAGGGCAAAACGGTCATTTTGCACAATTCGTCCGAAATCGCCCAACTAATCCCAGATTATTAAATCACAATTAAATATTATTAAATCCCGATATTCGGGACGAGTCGTTACAAATGGTCTGGGAAGGGAATGGTGGTGTGCCTTAAAGGTGTAGGCACACACCTATTTAGCACGAGGCATTTTGCGAGCTTAGTGGCTTTGGGTTCGATTTGAACTCCAAAGTTAAGCGAGTTGAGGTTGGTGCAATTCCATGATGGGTGACCCCCTGGGAAGTTACACCATGAGCTCCCGAAAAGAAAACCGTGAGGGTAAGGGCAAGGAGGCCCAAAACGGACAATATCGTGCTAGATGAGTCGGGTTATGATCGAGGAGGGCCGGGTCCTGACAGTATGCAAAAGATTGTCGTTTCGAAAGATATTCCAGCAGCGCAGAAAGCAGAAAGCCCAAAGTTGAGATTTTCATATTTTTTCGTTTTCGTCGAGCAACAGATTGTCCGACTTTAAATCGCATTGAAAGACCCCTCTGTTGCGGCAGAAATCAATGGTGCTGATCAACAGCTGGAAATTTACGGGCCTGATCTTCATCGTCGTCGGTTTCTTCACTGTCTTGGTTGATGGCATCGTCGATGGTCACGAATGGGTTTCGAGGGCCTGGGAATTCGAATTAAAAGAGGAGGGGGGGGGGGGGGGGGGCGGGCGCATAAGGCCCAGTTGCTGATTAGGCAAATTTTTTTGACAAGTGTTATTTTAACAGTGAAATGGATAGAAAAGATGACAGAAGTAGTTAAATATTAGTAGTCATATAGTTTGGGTACATATTTGAATTTTTTTATAGTTTGAATATACGTTTGTAATAATCATTATTAGTTGCTGATTAGGCAAAAAAATTTGACAAGTGTTATTTTAACAGTCAAATTGATAAAAAAAGATGACGGAGGTAGTTAAATATTAGTAATCATATAGTTTGGGTACTTATTTAATTTTTTTTATAGTTTGAATATGCATTTGTAATAATCGTTATCAGTGGCTGATTAGGCAAAAAAATTTGACAAGTGTTATTTTAACAGTCAAATTGATAAAAAAAGATGACGGAGGTAGTTAAATATTAGTAATCATATAGTTTGGGTACTTATTTAATTTTTTTTTATAGTTTGAATATGCATTTGTAATAATCGTTATCAGTGGCTGATTAGGCAAAAAAATTTGACAAGTGTTATTTTAACAGCCAAATGGATAGAAAAGATGACGGAGATAGTTAAATATTAGTAGTCATATAGTTTGAGCATAATTTGAATATGTGTTTGTAATAATCGTTATAATGTAGGGGCTTATATATAATTTTTCCTAAAATATATATCACTGCATTTGTACTATTGGTGATCTTATTTTAAAATTATTCAAATATAAACGAAAAATTTGTCCGAAAAGGAAAAAGGTAGGAAATTAAAAAGT
The DNA here is from genome assembly GCA_032719365.1 of Prinsepia uniflora. Lineage (NCBI taxonomy): Eukaryota > Viridiplantae > Streptophyta > Magnoliopsida > Rosales > Rosaceae > Prinsepia > Prinsepia uniflora. Next base: position 7,531,744 of record CM064867.1, on the reverse strand, counting down.
AATTTATTTGGTAGTTAGCTTGGAAGGAAGCTTCTTAATCTTAATCAGTGGGCCTCTTGACCTTTTTGTTTGGTTTGTGCGCTATTAATGTAAAACCTTTTCTTAGGGATAGTAGTGCTAGTTTTGCACCAATCCAAAGTAATGCAAGTTACTTTAGCTCTCACTAGAAATGTGATGAGGTCCAAGTGGTTTGGAAGAGATTGTTAAGCTAGCATCTCAAGTTTTTTATTGCACTTGACCTTTACACTGAAAACGTAGAACAAACTCGTAAATTAACGCTGATTACGTAATAATAAAATAATGAGAACACAGAAAAAACTGTAGATGTTTTATGTAATTCATTTATGAATATAACTTGTGATTCATTATACATGTTACATAAAATTCTAAAATTATTGACCGATTATAATGAATAAATAAAACAAATATCTAAAAATATTATACATGGAGTTAAATTGGGCGAATTATGTGCATGGTATTATATTAGGGTTTTGACAGTGTTTGCCAGGGGTAATTCTATTTGCTCATATGTCATATGTCAATTTCCCTCTCTATTCTATTTAACCGTTTACCTACAGATGGCCTAGGCACCACTATGACGTTGATGCCACTGCCCCAGCATCACACGTATATATTTTTTTATGAATATATATATCGTGACGTCGTATTATAGATTTGACTTAAGATGATGGCCTTAATTATTGAAAAAATTACTAGGAATAGAACGATAGGGCTTCGTTTGGTACGCCATATTTTATTGATTATTTCAATCGGATAGACTAATCTATCTATTGAATAGACTGACTATTTAATCGGGCATTTGGTGCTCAACTGGATTAAAATGCCGATTATATTATATTAGATAGATTATATTACAATAATTGATAAGAAATATTTATATCATAAATATTAATTATGCATTATTTTTTTAATTAATTATTGATATATTATTATTTCTATTTATTGAAATTTATTATTATTATTATTATTATTATTGTTGTTGTTGTTGTTATTATTGTCATTGTTATTATATTTTTCAAGATTGTTAGTTTTCCGACTATTTAATATATACAACTTGGATAGTATTATTTTAGTGTGTTTTGACTATATAAAGACACTCAATCGTATTAATTTATATGATGACTAATTAATATGAGTAGTATCAAATATTGATTTTGTATTATATTATCGTATCTAATTTCTTATGCAGCATATCAAATACTAATTTCATATTATATATGATCGATTTTAGTTTATCAAAGGCAAATTGGTCTTAGGAAATAGTTTATGAGCTCAATCTCACATATTATACTCACTAGAATTTAAAAGAGTTAGATAAAACGACGAGTCGTTTTTCCTGGATGAGCAAATGCTGAGTCGATTTTGACCAAAAGGGTAAAAACTGTCGGTCAGCTGAGTCATAGTGCTGGCCAGGTTTGACTGCTGGATGATCTGGTGGGTTTGCTATCCTTGCACAAAAGAAGTTGCATTATTTTCTTCAGAGTTTGGAGGTTTTCATTGGCCATTTAAGGAATTTTTCAATGTGAAAAGAGGAATTCTTCATACGGACACTCAGACTATGTGTTCGTTTATTTATTAATATAGAAATCATTTTCGCATTAAACTCTCATTGATAAAAACGTACTGCAAAAAACTCACTCGTTCATGTACACAATTTAAAAAAAGGCCTTCGTCATAGATATTATACAGTCTACACAAAATTCTCTCATAGCAAATAGACATAATTAGGCACGAACTCATCTCTCATAGCAAATAGACATAATTAGGCACGAACTCATCCTTAGTATAATATTTCATAGTATAGTGTATATTACTATGCTTTGACAAAGTTGAATGGGTGTCTAACCAAGAAAAAAAAAAGACAAGAAAAAAGGGAAAGGAATTATTTTTGAAGAAATTTTGTTACACGGACATCTAGATCTCCAATTTCCATTGTTTAATCTTTCTCTCGAGTCCTACACATGCAGGTAGCCTTGCACTGTTGTTGCACATAGAATAGAAGAAGAGGAAAATACCAGAAAATTAAATAAAGAAAAGGGAATATACGTGCCCATCTAAAAGCATATCTCAATTTGCAAAAAAAGCAATGGCAAATTATTATAGTGTAAAAATTAATTTGCAGATTCTGATTTAGTAAAGGAGACTTTATTGTTTACAAAAATTATATCATTATCACAAGGAAAGAATTTGGAGTCAATTTCTTGCAGCAAAATGAAAGTCTTACAAATTGGTGGTTTTGGCAATAACTAAAATTTTATATAAGGAACTTTTTTTTTGTTGTTGTTGTTGGTATGCATACGCGACTAAATAATATATAGTTTAAATCATGCAATGTGATATGATTGGTAAATTATTACTTTTGAATCATGGTACCTAATAGAAGTTCGAAACTCGCTATAATCACAAAGGAGTTCACAACTTGCTAGGGCTACTTTGTCGCTAGGGGCAAGCTGTACTTCCTTTGTGGATTAGGCCCACCAATTAAGTGCAGGGACAACTCCGCAAATATTTTTGTGTAGGCTATTCCTTTGATTTTACATTTATAAATGGAAGTCTCGTGTTCGACTTATAAAAATGATAATAACATATTTGTGTCACGTTTGATAATAATTACGACTCATTTATTGTGTCATTTGCTCGATAGGAACTCTTCGAGTTCAATAACTTAGAATATCATTCTATTATATTAAAAAAATTAATAAGATATAATGGATTCGATATATTATACAAAATAATATATTGGATTCGCATCCCCACTACTTAAAAATATAGTTTCCTAAATTACCAAAATCAATTTAATGGGTAAGACAATATATATATATATATATATGTCATTCATTAATATGTTTCCTAATGGTTTTAGGAAATTAATAAATAAGGTTCAAAAGTATCCAAACATATTTGTGTATAAATTTGGCACAATACGATATTAATAATTTTATTTCAAAATATTGTGTGAAGTCAAGTTTTGCAGCAAATAATAACAATGGATAGGGTTTTTTCGTTCCCTGACCTCTTTGCTTATTCTTCTCCTACTCCTTCGAGCCTTGATGATTTGCTGAAGAGTCCTTCACCTATTCTGGATTTAGATTTTAGAAGATGCTACTATTCATGTGGATTTTGAACAACCCGACCCCTGCTCATTTAAATGTCATTTAGAGAGAAGCAAAAAAATTGGAACAAGAACACGAGCTCGACAAGAAACAAATCTAAACGAGACGAATCATCCTCATGAACAAGTTTTCCTTTTTGCCCTAACTTGAGTAGCAAGTCATGTTAACATTATTTTGTACGATCCTTGTTTTAGCTGCCATATTTCACGTGAAGTGGCCAGAAACACGGCATCACGCTTGCCGACATCGATAATTTCCTTCGGTACCCATCGCCGTGGATCAGCTCGTCATCTATGTGCTACAACAGCAATGGCGAGCAACCAGTTTATGTCAACTCGAGTGACCAAGCAGAAAGCAGTAGTAATCACATGGCCCATGTGCCTCCGTTCCGTATATTCCCAATCCAATCAAGCCCAAGTGCCTCCGTAGTCCGTATATGCCTATAGTCCAATCCAGTCCAGTCCAATCCGATAATCCTCTTACCCTAAGAAAACATATATTCTCGTTTATGAATTATCCAATCTAATCCAGTACAATTTGTTAAATATGACCATTAAACATCAACTTGAACATTAATCTAAATTCTTTCAACACATGTCGAGCCTAATCACTAAATATTTTTATCTATATTTGTCGTCAAGTTATTATCGTCTAATTAATCTTTTTTTTGTATTTTTTTTTCATCAATAAAATTTCATATTTTATGAAAAAAAGAAAATTAAAAAAGAACACCACTATATCCAAGTTCTAGTAGCAATGGAGCCCATGCACATCCTTACGCAATGACAATGATAATGGAGCGATATTTCGCCTATAATTACTGGGTCTAATTAATAATTAATAATACAGAACGTTTAAAACCTTTTGGATCGCAATAAGTTAAATTTTCAATTCTATATTTATATTCGAAATTTTGGACTTCGGATTTGGAACAATTTTTTTTATTTTAAATTTCGTATTATTATAAAACATATTTGGAATTTAATTTGGACCTGCCAATAAGGAAATTTTCGGGTCAAGTAAGCCTATAGACGAAACACATCAGCCGTCAGATCTAAGAAGAATAAACACACAAAACTTAAACCATCGGACGGCTAATATAGAGTTCATATTTGGTAAGAGAAAGCAGAGGGTAACTCTGGTCCTCTCATTCACTCAGGTCCGCGGCGGCGCCATTATCGTCCCTTCAAACACCTTCTCGCTCTCACACTCTCTGTCTCTCCAACACCAAAATTTGAAGGTAATTTTAGAAACCCACTAATGGCTATTCGTCTATTTTCACATGCATTTTATTTCTTGGCGAGTTACTATTTAGTGATGCGAGTTCTTATATGACTGCGAACTTATTTGTACCAGATTTTTTTCCTGGTCCCGAATTCTCCATCTTTCTATTCAAAGATTGAAACCTTTTTCTGTGTAATTTTATGTAATTACAGGGTTGATAGTGGAAAGTAATTGGAAATTCTGTGCTGGTAACTTTCGATTTATGTACTGTTTGTAGTGTGTGAACTGAGACACCACCATAAAGTTTTGCAAACTTGTTAAATGGTAGAGTTTGAGGTGTACACCTGTCAGAAATGAAGGGTACCCTTTAATTTGTAATGCAAGAAGAGATTGAACAATATATCATGGAGGCTGAGCCTTCCAGTCAATGTGAAGCTAAAGTAGGGGACCCCTATATAGAGCTAGGAGATGAGGTAGGAGATGGAGGGTTTGATCGTACCATGGCAGATGAGGTTGAAACTCCGGTTGTTCTGGATGATGGGAAAGAGGGCAATGTGGATTTTGAAATGTCTCAGCTAATTGGAGGTGGGATTGTAGAGCCTGCATTGGGTATGGAGTTTACTTCTGAAGATGATGCTAGAAATTTCTATAATGCATATGCTAAACAACTGGGGTTTAGTATTCGTGTGAATTCATATTATCGTTCGAAAAAGGATAACTCTATTATATCTCGAGAGTTTTGTTGTTCAAAAGAAGGCTTTCGCCGGGAGAAGCACGCAAGGAAAAATTCAGGTGATGATATGAAAAGGAGGCGTGCTAGGGCAATCACTAGGGAAGGTTGCAGGGCGCTGATGACTGTGAGGAAACGTGGAAATGGGAGATGGTATGTGGCGAAACTGGAGAAGGATCATAATCACGAGTTAGTGACTCCTGCAATGCGGCATTTCCTTAGGTCACATAAGCAGGAATTTGATCATGAAAAGAGTTGTAGCAACTCCTTTAGTTCTCCTGGAATGTCTTTGGATGTGCCTGTGGATCTCTTGACTGATTGCAGCAGTTTTGATAAAATGGCATTTTCTAATGTCAATTATGTTGGGAGAGGCCGGTTGAGCAATTTTGGCATTAATGCACAAATTTTGCTTGGGTTTTTTAAGATTATGCAGGCCAGTGATCCGGCATTCTATTATGCAATCCAGGTTGATGAAGAAGAGAGGCTAAGTAGTGTCTTTTGGGTTGACACACGATCAAGAATAGCTTACAACTGTTTCTCTGATGTCGTAGCCTTTGATACTACTTATCAAGCAAATCAGTATAAAATGCCATTTGCACCTTTTACTGGAGTAAATCACCACAAACAGTCTGTTTTGTTTGGCTGTGCATTGCTTGCAGATGAGACCGAATCAACCTTCATTTGGCTCTTCACAACTTGGCTCGAGGCAATGTCTGGACGGCAACCAGGTTTGATCATAACGGACTATGATCCAGCCATAAGTAGAGCAGTGCAGCAAGTTTTTCCTCAATCAACTCATCGATATTGCAAGTGGCATATCATAAGCAAAATGCCGAAGGCAATGGGACATGTATATAGTGTAGTCCCAAGGACTTTTCAAGTTGAATTTGATAGATGCATTAACAAGAGTGAGACACCTGATGAATTTGAATCAACTTGGCAGATGCTTTTTGATAAGTACAATGTCGGAGGGATTGATTGGCTTCAATCATTGTTTGCTGATCGCAAGTTGTGGGTCCCAGTTTACGTCAGAGATACATTCTCTGGAGGGATGTACGCTACGCAGCAGAGTGGGAGTGTGAAATCACTTTTCGATGGCTATGTGAATGCAGGAACTACCTTACAAAATTTGGCAGAGCAATATGAGAAGGCATTGGATGAAAGTTATGAGAAAGAAGCAAAGGCCGAGTTTGAAACTTTTTATACTAAACCAGTTATGAAAACACCACTTCCTGTCGAAAAGCAAGGAGCAGATATATACACAAGAAACATGTTCACCGTATTTCAGGATGAAGTTTTTGAATCTCTTGTGTATGCTGTGAAATTAAATGGGGAGGATGGAGGAACCAGCACTTATGAAGTAGCAAGATTCAACGAAGAACATAAAGTGCATTTTGTGGCTTTTAATATGCCTGAACAACTAGCGAGTTGCAGTTGCAAGATGTTTGAATTTGAAGGGATCCTCTGCAGACATGTGCTTGCAGTATTTAAGGCAACCAATGTCTTTACACTCCCACAGTGTTATATCTTAAAGAGATGGACTAGAAATGCCAAAGAAGAGGCTATGTCGGATGTGCTTCCCTCTGCCGAATTACAGGGCAATTCTCATAAGGGCAAGAGCTTGCAGTACAATATTCTGTGCCAGGAAGCCATCAGATGTGCAGAGGAAGGGATGGCATCCGACCAAATATTCAAGGTGGCATTAAGCGCGCTAAGAGAGGCTAGAGTGAAAATCATTGGGGCAAAACGAAATGCCTTGACAATCTCCCAAAACTAGAAACTATGCCAGGACAAGCTATCAAGGAGATGATGCCACAATTTCAGTCTGATGTACGCTATAATAGTTGCCCGACAACCAGAAAGACGAAACTAGGAAACTCCTTTACTGAAAATTACTTCACCGAATACAATGTCAGAACAGTCTGGACATGATCGTAATTGTTTGTGCCTGAAGGGCAAAAATGAGGCGATGGTAAGTTACTTATAGTTTAGATAATCATTCTTCTTCTGTCTTGAACTTCAATACCTTTTTCTTACCATTTACAGAGTTCTCACTCTTTTGTAGGGCAATTAAAATCAAATGTTGCCAGTTCAACAAGTAAATGGAAGATAGGCGACGGCATTCTTCAAGTCTAAGGTTTTTTTTTTTTGGTTGTTTGCGTGATACAATTCATGTGGCTATACGTTTGGAGCTGCAGTTAAAGAACTTGGCTTTCTGTTTTACAATTTCGTTTATCAGCATGGTCAGCAAGGTTTCGCATCTGCATTTAGTTTATTGCAGTGATAATTGCTGAAACGTCTTAGAAAGTATTTTAACTTGGCATTTACAACGGTTCTACAATCTTTTTTGTGTGGCCATTAGATATCACCATTCCATGGTAGGTTTTACGAATATTCATAAAACAATTGCAAAGATGAGAACAAGTAGATAAAAATGAAGTGTCAAAATAAAATTGGTTAAAGTCATCATCCGAAATTCATAAAATCTTAGGGTGACATCTTCTAGAGTAGATTTAGGATACCAGATATCTACATCATCTAACCTAGCAACTGAAGAAAATTTGTGAAAGATACAATTGTGATGACCCAATGTCCACCCGAATAGCACATGAAAAATGTAGAATCTAACACATAAAACCTCATGTTACAGCCCTCATTTTGCAAGTTTCACAGGCTTGTTTCTTTTTATGATATCTGCTTTGGACTCCATTTTCACAGGTAAAGGAGAGAATAGCAAATGATCATTCTGACCCTGGCCATGGCCTTTAGTTTCATAACTATCTTCTCTTCTCTGAGTCATTCTGGCCCTAGGGTTTCTTTCTCCATGACTGGCCTGTGGTGATCCGCTACTCTCCGTGTGTGCCTCATCGTCATCCTCAGTCTCCTGTGCAAAACCCTTAGTATCTTCAACCTCACTGCGAAGGTTTTCCACTAGCTCTCCATGATCATCACTATAATCACTCCCATCCCCACTTGAAACCGGCTCATCGAAGTTTCTAAAGATCCGATACACATTCTCATTGTCTGCAAAGCTCACATTTTTCTTGACCTTAGGCTGAAGCCCATACCTTTTCACCAGAACCCCATTTTGAAATTGAATTCTAAGGTTTTCTCCATCTTCATCACTTACATGATGAAACCCTTCAAGATCCACATCTCCCTCATCATTTTCAGAAACTTTTGCAAAGCCATGAATATTCTCAATTCTAGCCCTCAATTTCCCAATCATTTCCCTCTGATCCATTCCCAAATCACCACCACCTTTGGTGAGCAAAACCCTAGACTTGCTAACATTTTGACCAAGCCTCACATTCTTCACTGCTTTCAGGGAAAGCCCATGCCTTTTAATCACAATCCCATCAATGTACTCCAAAAATTGAACCAAATCTCTACTAACAGATCTTTTCCCGTCCCTCACAATGGGGTCACCGCACTGCAAACACAGTGCAGAGACAAAATCTCTTAAGAAAATTGAAAGCAACGAGTAATTTTATTGAGAAACATATAAAACGAACCAACCCATGATTGATATACCTGAATAGAGTCGAGCTTGAGAAGCAAATCGATGGCTTTTTGAGAAATGACGTGGAAATCGAAGTGGGTATCATTTGAGGTCAGTGATTTGAGAGAGTTGAAAGCAGACTTGATAACGGCGAGGTCTTTAAGCTGCCTGAGGGTTCGTGATCTGCGGACAAGGAATGCTCGGAAGTGGATTTGAATGACTCGAGCAGCTAGGTCTCTGAGAGAGTTCGAATACGAAGACTGGGATCGAGACGAAGAGTAGTGGTGGAGGGAGGCTTCGACGGCATCGATTCGAGAGAGGAGGGAGGAGATAAGAGAGTGGGTTTGAAGCTGCGGTTGATCTAGCTGTTCTTGTTGGTGCAGACGATGGTTTGGGTGGTGGAATTTGTGCGTGGGTTGAGGGTTTTGGCGGCGGAGAGTCTGGTGATGAGAGTAGGGATCTAGTGGGGTAGATTGGATTTGGAGAAGATGAGAAGCAAGGGCTTGGAGGAGTGGGTCTGTCCCTAGTGGTGGTGGCGGCGGCGGTGGGAAGGGCTGGTGGGATTGGGTGCAACAGCAGGCATTGTAGGAGCTGGTGCAGCAAACGGAGGTGGGAGACTGAGATTGGTGGTGGTGGTGGGAGGCCATTTGGAAGCTTTCGAAGGTAAAGTGTTGGGAGAAACGATGGGTTTATACTAAAAGAGGAGACGAGATTTGGGTTTTGGATGATCCGATGGTAAAGCTTGTGACTTTATAAGACAGTGGTGAGTGATGGAGCATCACATGTCATGGGCCCTCATTTTTTTTTTTCGTAAAATCCGAGGAAACAATTTAAGCGACTTGGTCTTTGCGTGGTCAACGGATTTAAATTTGAATGAGCATTCACCTCTCATAATTAAGAATAAAAATATTAATATTAATGGATATATTGTTAATTAAATTTATGGATATTTCGCTCTAAATATCAGTATTGATATTGATATTGATATCGTTTATGGTCAACAAAAATGATGGAAATTCAATTTAAAAGTTGGAAATTTGGAATGAAATTTTGGGAAAAACTTAAGTATCTAATGATGGTTATATATGACTAATAAAAACTATAAAATGATTTGATATAATAAATATATGATGAATCATATAATAGAATATAGGTCTTACAATAACTAACAGTATAAAATCTTAATAATAATAAAACATATTACGAATTCTAATTTACTTGAAAAATTATCAGACGTTGGCAATGACATATTTCTATGTTGGGTCAATTCGACCAGATCTTGGTCGACTTTCACATGCACTTTCACTAGTCATATTACAAAGTCTAATTTATCTGAAAAATAATTAGACTTTGGTAATGACAAATAATAATAATAATAAAAATACAAATAATAATAATAATAATTCTAAATTATAATCATGTTATTTCAATTATTTCAATTAAAACATATATTACCAAATATGTGAGTTAAACCATTTTTTACATTAAACATGTATTCTAAATTAAAACATATGTTTTAAAATAAAACATATATTCTAAAATAAAATATATATTCTAAATTAAAACATATATTACCAAATATATGAGTTAAGCCATTTTATACTAAAACATATATTAGTCAAATATATTTTACCAAATAAGGAATTTTATCAAAAAAAATTTAAGGCTTAACATTTTTTTGATATTTGGTAATATATGGTAAATTGGTAATATATGTTTGATATTTGATATTACTAAATACTAAAACATATTTTACCAAATAATATATGTTTGATTTTTTTGATATTTGGTAATATATGGTAAAAAAAAAGTTTAAGGCTTAACCGTTAAGTAACAAAAAAAAATTAATTTATTAATATATGTTGTTCAAGCATAATTTGATAAAATATAATTGTATGTTTAAGCAAGGATTGAAATATCGGTATCGACGGATATATCACTAGTCAAATTTATGGATATCTCGCCCCAAATATCGATATCATTTACAGTCAACAAAAATAACGGAAATTCGGTTTTAAAGTTGGAAATTTGGAATGAAACTTTGGGAAAAACTTAAGTACCTAATAATGATTATATTTGACTAATAAAAATGATAAAATAACTTTGCTATAATAAATATATGATGAATAATACGATACAATATGGTTCTGTCGATGACAAATAATATAAAATTTTAAACATAAATATAAATTGAAGTGAACTACTATAATTGAATGTTAATATGGTTAAAACATAAAAATAAGCATATAATAATGAAGTTTACATTTACATAATAATTTAGAAAATTGGGGAATTTGTATTTACCTAATAATTTTAAAAATTGGACATTAATTAGTGAAAATTGGACGTAAAACGAATTCTTATTAATCGTATGCTCATCTCATATTTTTCTAAAATCCATTAATATTCAAATTAACCATTCAAGTCAGTTTTTTCAATTCAACATAATTTACTTGAATTGAATTCAACATAATATTTTTCAAGTCAACATAATTTGCTTAAAAAAATCATTAATATTTAAATTAACCTTATATTTATATTCCCAATTTTTTATATAAAATATTAATTTAAATATAAAACATATTATATTAGATATATAGAAATGTACTCATATGGTATCCAATTAACTTGAAAGTTGTACCAATAAACTAAAAAAAAAATATATATTTCATGTTGGACGGACGGCCATCAGACGCCGTACGTGACAGGACCCATCTCAATCCTCTCGGGATTAACGTGGGATGACCCTGCTCCCGTCTGACACGAAGTGTCAAACAAGGGATATTTCCGACTTTTACCCTCCCGGGCTATCAGAGTACGCAAGGATCTGGAGGAGGTATGTGATATCTCGGTCTCTGCTACAGTCCACATCCGATGTCAACCTGAAGGGCAGTCAAAACATTAAAAGCTGCGAGTGGACAAAACAACCAGTTCATAAAAACATTTCATAAGAAGACATTTGTACCCTTCACTAAAAAGCCTGCATGCATTTGAAAACCATTTAACCAAATGAATCACATGTGGGAACTAAGCCCCAAAACCATAATGAAAACGACCATACGGGCCACTGCCCAAATCCATAAGGGACTCAGCCCAAATCACAAGAAACCAACCATACGGGCCACTGCCCAAAACCTGTGTAACCACACATCACATCTCATACATCATATTTATATCATATACACATATAATTCACACAACCAATCCTGTCACGGTTTCCAAAGCTACGCGTGTGCTACCCGGAGTCTCAAACCCAAGTCTTCTCAAAGTCAAAGTCAATGTCCGCAGACCACTGACCCCACCCGAGGTTATAGTACCAGCCTTCCTGAGAGTAAGGAACCCAACTGGGGTGACTCCCACTCAGTTAGTGCTCCATGACTACTCCGGGGTCCACCCAGGCCAACGACCCTCCCCAGAGGAGATAATAGAAGTAAAGGAAGGTATATGCACATATATATACATAATACAAATATCCATGCTCGGTTCCCCTGAACCATCAAGCTCCAGAATCAAATCCTGAATCGTCACCCAGAATCCGATTCCAAAACCCGAAATATCGTTCACGTCTACCGAGACGCACTATATCCGAACCTATCAGATACCTGCTCAACCAATTACCACAATACAATCGATTGACTTCATAGGGAACCAATCTCAACATCAACACATCTAGGCTGACCAAAATCTGAACTCGTCGGACAACTACTCGGGCGAGTAATAAGCCATATGGGATTTACCTCGAAAAGAAGTTCAGTCCCAACATCCTTAACTCAAACTATCCAAGTAAGAGTGATAACCTCTCCACGTATCTGGATTATCAAGATCACGATCCAGATCCATCACTATGACACTCGACCATGGACGTCACGATCGAGAATCATAACAACGCCAAAGTCCTCAACCTCAAAACAGATCAGTCAACGACGAGACACGTCGAGACTGTGGGTTCTCCCAAATCACTTTGTATCGATCCTTGTCATTCCACCGAGGAAAAACCAAGGATGATCGAATACAATGACATCAAAATCCATCCTACGTGAATGCAAACAACACTCGCTGCACTCACCACGTCATGTAACCTGACATCGTCTGCCACCAAGTAGAGAATGAGGAATCTCAGTCACCTAACTTCGACATGCTCACTCCACCTGATGACCCAAGACAAACCACGGGTCCACCAACCAATACACGATCGGTGTACTAGTGGCAACCAACAACATCTACATCATCAACATCATCTACCATCATCAATTATGGTAGAACCTGAGAAGTCACCCTAATGACTTCAAAATATCCATTACCAATGCGGAAAACCCGCATTCCACTCGTCAACACGATCACAACCTCTCTCGATTCCGTAGTTCCAACCATATCGGAACCAACACACTCGGACATCGACCACGTGTCCCCGTTAGACTGGTTATGAACACATGCCCATTTACGACCATTTATGTACACCCAAAATGTAACGACCCGTCCCGAATATCGGGATTTAATAATATTTAATTGTGATTCACTAATCTGGGATTAGTTGGGCGATTTCGGACGAATTGTGCAAAATGACCGTTTTGCCCCTGGGCGTGGGCAAAACGTTGACTTTTATTTCGGATGGTCAAATGGACTTTGATCGATGACCGTGACATAGTTCGGGACGTCACGAGTTCATAGACAGGTGGCACGTTCGATTCCGACGTTCGTGGTGAAAGTTATGATGTACGGAAGTTCAAGGGCGTTTTCGTAATTTGGACGAAATAGGGGCAAATGTTGACTTTTTGACCAGGATGTCCGATGGCCGAGGGCCAAGGACCATTACGTAGGTTTCGCCGATGCGAATCCAACGACAGGCGGCACGCCGAAATCGGAGATTCGACGACGAAGTTATGGGTCACGGAAGTTTGGGTTCGTTATGCACGCATTACGAGGCGAGGACATGTGGCACTCTCTGATTGGTCTGAGATTCTGAGTGGGACACATGGACCACTAACCTTTAATTATGAACTCAAATCTGGATTGGTGGGATTGGATTAAATTATTGGAATAAAAAAATATAAAGAATTCCCACTTATTGCATCTTTTAATCTGGACCTTTAATCTCATTGGTGAGATTTAATCTGGGCCGTTGATTCTGTTTCCCCTCTCTCTTTAATTGCATCAGACTACATCCTTTCACTCTCATTTCTCTCAAACCCGTGAGCATGTACACGGCTCACACTGCACACCACCACCATATCTGTATCCATGGGATCGTGCGGAGGGTTGTGGGATGTCTGTTGTGAGCTGGGCACGATGGGAGACGGCGGGAGCCGGTGGAGATGACGGCGGAAGGAAAAACAGGGGAGGTCCGAAACTCAAAATTGGGAATGTCGATGTAGACTGTTTGTGATCGTGTTGAAGGGTGATGGCTGTTCCTGTGATCAGTCCAGGCGTTTCGGTGGCCACGGGGGTGACCACGGCGGCGAAGTGAGCCTAAACCTGCGAGCCCGTTCTCGGGTCTAAAATGGCAGGATGGGTTTTATTGTCTTTCGATCAATCTAGTAACCAGGATGATGACTCAGAGGATGAGACGAGTCTATTGGGACCGTTTTCATCGAGAATGGTGGTCGGAGCTGAGAGCAGTCGACGGTGGAGTTGGCCGTGAGCTTCTCGATCGGGGAGGTAAGGATCTTGACGTTGTTCCTTGTTTTTGTTTCCACAGAACTCCTAGTTTAACTCAGACGATCTTGTAGGAGGAAATCCTGTCGAAAATGATCAAGGAACGGCGGAGAACCGATCGGGTTGGCCCGCGGGTCACGGCGACCCATTTTACAGTCGTTCGGGTTAAACGACGGTGAACAGTACCCGGCGCGTGGGTTTCACGCGCAGGGAGTTCAACCGGCGTGTGGGGGCACGTGTGAGGTAATTTTAGGAAACTTCCAACATGACTTTTGTCCTATACATTGTAACGAACATTTTGGGATTGGTTTCGTGTCAATTGGACACCGTCTCGATATTGTTCGGGATGTCCGAAGGTTTTAAATCCAGTTTAAAAATACGTAAAAATTCGGGAAAATTACGGGACTTGAATAGGATGTTAATGTAGAGGTTAGTGACCCTCTAATGTGATTTGAACAGGATTGGGAGTCCCGGTGACAGTGATGTGGCCCGGGAAGGCCTATGGCACGCGTATCGAGGCGCTCGGTTAAACGGTCTGTGAGTGGACATTGGTTTCATAAATTCGATGCATGCATAACTGTTTTATGATTGTTATAATTATGATTAAATGATTTACTTTGGATATCGGTGAATTTAAAATGATTTCACGTATTTCGAGGGGAATTACGTATTTGCACGTAAACCGAGGTTTTCTGGATTTGCACCGATTTCCATAAATGTGGTTGGATATGATTTCATGAAACGGTTACGAACTTGAATAATGTAAAATCGGGCCAGGGGCCCAGTTAACATGTGGATCGGGCCAGGGGCCCAGTTAACTTGTGAAATCGGGCCAGGGGCCCAGTTGATTTCTACATGTGATTGCGGGTCGGGGACCCTAAAATGGAATTGAATAAATGTTTTCTGGTTTACATTTTATATATGTTCACATGCTGGAATCAATAAATGGTTCTGATGATATTTCGGTTATGGCACGTTTCACGGTATTTGGGCATGAGACCCGTTTGATGAAACGTAACGATCGGTTCGGATTTTACCTATGAATACATATATGCCTTGCATGTGGATATCAATAAAATGTATTTGGTACTGCACTGTATAGATCCTTCCATATTATATTGTCTCCTCCGGATGAGGTACGCCGGAGAGGTCACGGACGTCTAGAACGTCCAGCGTCTATGACGCTAAGCATCGGGGATGTTGTACCCGAACGGGGTTCGGGGATTGAACTCGGAAATTGAGACCCAAGTGGCACGCGTAGCCTTGTGATTGTGACCTTATTGACGTCAGGGACGTCAGACATCAGGGATGTCGGATTGGAGTGTATAGTGCAGTGGCTAAAATTATGGTTATGGTTTATATTATATGCCTTATGGTTCATATTACTGGATTTATGAAATAACTCTTGGATTGACTTTTGGAAATTGAAACTATGCTTTGGTTTCCGGGCTAAGGCCCTAATGGTTATTTCTAAATAAATGTGTGATCATTGGTTTTTGGCGCATGCATATGGTTTTACTGAGGGGCATAAATGTCTTATAAAGGTTTTAAACAAACTTGTTTATTTTCGTCCACTCACAGCTTTTGTTTTTAATGCCCTTCAGGTTGATTCCGGATGCGACTGCATCAGAGACTTGAGCATCGCACACCTCCTCCATCGATCCTTACGCACTCTGGAAGCCCGTTTGGGCAGTGGCAATAGGTTATCCCTTGTCTGACACCTCTTGTCAGACGGGAGCATGGCACATCCCATGGTAATCCTAGGGGGATTGGGATGGGTCGTGTCATTTTCAGTCATCTTGCCAAATGGGAGCAGGACCGGGCACGGTTATCGATGCCCCTTTCGGGGGCGATCCTGTCACCAAACCCTTACCAAGCTCATTATTTCATTGTTGGTTGGGGAAGTATGTGGTTGAGGAGGTGGTCGAGGATGGTGGTGCCACTATGGAAGGCCGTCCATGACGGTGGCTCTGAAACCGTGAAAAACAGAGACCGGGTGTGATCGTGAAACTCATTCCATTCAACCTTTCAAATGACCTCTTCTGCTCATGGTTTTTAACTGAAAAAGAAAGTAGAAGCTAGGACGATGGGAGTGGAAGTCACAGGAGGTGGTTACGACGGCGGAGGAGGAAGGTAAGCTTGGAAACCCGAGAGCCTTGGTTTAAATTCGAAAATGGTGAATTTTGAATTGAGGGTTATCATTTGATTCGATTCATAGGATAATGATTTTGAGGTTGTCAGGAGTCGATCATGCTTGGAAGGAAAGATTGAGACAGTCTATGGAGGCCAGAACAAAAAAATGGAATATGGCCGGTTCAATAGTCGACGTGGGAAGGTATTTAACTATCCTTATTTTCAAGGTTTAATATGTGAAATGATTAGAAGTGAAAGGACATAATTAGTGGATTAATTAGGAGTAAAAATGGATTAAAAAGGAATAGAAATTGGACAAAACCGCTCACGCCGGTTCACGGCTGGACCGGATTTGTAAAACCGGTTCAGATCGGTTAGATTGAGCTTGAAGGAGATGAACAGTACCGGTGCGTGGCTCCCACGCGTAGCCCTTTTGGGTGGCGCGTGTGGGCACATGTCACAGTATTTAAGGGAGGTTCCAACATGACTTTAAAGTATTTGATGTAACGAACATTTTGGCACTGATTTCGAGTCGATCGGACATCATCTCGATATGTTTCGGGATGTCCGAAGGTTTTAGGGCTCAGTTAAAAATAGTTAAAAATTAGGGAAAATTACGGGGCTTTAGTATAAGCTTTATGAAGTAGTTAGTGACCTTATTATGGGATTTGGACAGGTTCAGGATAGCCGGTAATAGTGGATTGTTCGGGAAAGCGTAAGTGCACGCGTATCAAGGCGGCGACGCTAATGGTCTGTGAGTGGACTTTGGTTTCTAACTCTTGATGCATGCATAAATGTTTTTATATGTTTTCTATATGTGATTTCTATATTTGTGAATTGATATTGATGATTTACAGTTTTGCACGTATTTCGAGATAATTACGCAATTGCACTTTTTACGAGATTACGAGTTATGTTGTGATTTGACCATGGTTTCAATGATTGGATTTTGGGATTTGAAATATGATTTTATTTCAATGATTTAAACTGGATTTTGGAAAAGTTAGTTCGGGCTTGAAGCCCAATTCATAAAAGTGGTTTTGATAAACACGATTCCGGGTTTTGGAATTGGATTTCGGAAAAAGGATTCGGTTTTGGAACTGGAAAGTGGATTTCCAGATTTGGGTTCAAAATGATTGTTCCGGATGCCGGCTTACGGAATGATGGTTTTGGATTCGGATTTGGAAATGGATGATGGATATGGCTCTGGATTTGGATTCGGGATGCTGATTTCGGATTCGGCTTGAAATTCGAAATGGTGATTTCGAATTCGGATTTGGACATGGATTTGAAAATAGTTTTAAAGTGGTTTTTGGATTGGATTTACTGGATCTGGTTATTGGGTTTAAAGACCCAGATATGATTGTGACGGGGGCGGGCCCAGATTGGGTTTAAAGACCCAGATTGAGTTTAAAGACTTGAGAGTTTAAAGACTCGGATATTGATATTTCCCCCGTAGGCCTATTGAGTTTAAAGACTCGGGAGTTTAAAGACTCAGATTATATTGAGATATGGATTAAGTTTAAAGATTTGAGAGTTTAAAGACTCGGATAGATCCCTCAGGTTCGATTGGTTGAAATGGATTCCGATGAGAACTTGATGTTTTCCAATAATGATGGTTTTCAAATAATGGTGTTCCGATGTTTTGGGCAATGACCCGGATGAGATGGATTTTGATGGTTTTAGGCTAAGGCCCAGGATTTGAGAAAAAAAATTAAGTTCGTTTTTCGTGATGGAATATGAAATGGTTTTATATAATGAGTTTATTATGCATGCATGTTTTTTTTAAAAAGGAGGGTATAATTGTATTTTCTGATAAAATGTTTTATAAACTTATCCTTTATTTTTGTCCACTTACAGTCTTTTATGTTTTCAATACCCTATAGGTTGTTGCGGTACGGGCTGTGGTTAGAGAGACGGAGACATCACACACGCGATCCACAGTAGATTCTGCGCGCTCTGGGAAGTTTGGAAGTTTTGGACAGTTTGATTTGGGAATCCCTTGTCCGGCTTACGTGTTACATGGAGGCTGGACGTGGGTTTCGCCTCCGTGTCACGCGTAAGTTAGACGGGAGCATGACATAGCCCTTAATCCCGGGGGATTAAGGGTGGGTCGTGTCATGCACTCATCACCGATCGATATCCTGAACCGTCAGCACTCCGAAGTCGAGCCTTCATCGGCTGCACGACAACGGATTGTGCATCGTGACCTCTCCGGAAGGAACACATCTCAGTCCGGAGGTGAGCATTGTGTCGTCCGTCGCCGTGCACATAGCACTCGCCGAGACCACGATTCAAACCCTTAGGTAATCAATAGGGTCATATGCCCGAGACAAAACCAAATGGGTCTCATGCCCGAGTTTATCCTTTTAAATCCAAAACTATTTCATTTAAACCTACAAAGAAAGCATAAACCCGTATAGGCACCGTATAAGGCCGAAACCTTGAAATACGTGTCAATACGTAACCACACACAAATGCACTCATGGCATCACAAAACAAGTATTAAAACATATAATAAACATTTATGCATGCACCAATTTTGAAAATAAGGTCCACTCACAGACTGTCCGAGCTGCCGCTTCGATACGCGTGCCATACGGCCCTCCCGGGCCAATCGCCGTCACCAGGACTCCCACACCTGTCCAAATCACTTTAGAGGGTTACTAACTACCTTATTAACCTCTCACTAAAGCCCTGTAATTTTCCCAAATTTTTAACTATTTTTAAACTCGATCCTAAACATTCGGACACCCCAAAACCTATCGAAACAATGTCCGATCGACACGAAACCAGTCCCAAAATGTTCGTTACATTGAATAGATGATTTCACATGTTGAACACATCCCCAAAATGTGGGCCACGCTCCTACATGCGCCCCAAGAAGTTCCTGAGCGTGGGCCTCACGCGCCAGGACACTGTTCCTGCATCTTCAACCTCTGGCCAGTCCGAATTGGCCGGTTCTATGCAGTCCGGTCCAACTGGACCGGCGTAATCGGTCCAGGTCCCTAGCTCCTTCATTTTTTCGTCCTTTTTCTTCATTCTTTCCACCAATCTTCCTAAATCTATCCTATGAATCTAAATATGTAATAAAAAACACCTAAAACCTACTAAAATCCATTAACCCGTTTTTCCTCCTTATGGTTCAACAATCCAGAATTTCCCCAGGGGTTTCTCAGCCCCTAACCACCACCAAAGCTACCTTATTACTCCCCTAGAAACTAAATAACCCATTCAAATCAACCAAAACTGTCCATAACATCACAAATCGAAAATAAAAGGAAATGGCCTAAACCGATACCTCTGTCGGTTTTCCTCCTCCGCGCCGCCTTGGACGGCAGTCCTGCAGCCTCCTCAGTTCTCAGCCACTCTCTGCCTCATCCATACATCGAACCAAGTGAAGGAAAAGGGTTTGGGTGATGGTGGTCGATGGGTATGGTGAGATCGGGTTTGGATCTGGTTGGATTGGTTTGCATGACCAAGGAATGATCGATGCATGTATGGGAAGCAATGAGCAATGGATGAGTGACACATGTCACTCATCCATTGGGCCAATTTAAAATATCTGGGGCCCACTCAGGAAAAAGTCCATTTTTGTCTCGTAAAACGTATCGCTGTGAATAGTACCTCTAAACTTCCGTGAATCGTAACTTCTCCGTCGAACGTCCAAATTCGACGTGCCGCCTGTCTACGAATTCGTATCGACTCGATCTACGTAACAATCCTCGGCCCTCGGCCATCGGACCATCCAGGTCAAAATTCAACTATTTACCTCATTTTAACCAAATTACCGAAATGCCCTTGAATTTCCGAACGTCATAACTTCTTCCTCGAATGTCGGAATCGAACGTGTCACTTGTCTATGAACTCGTGATGTCTCGAACTACGTCACAGTCATTGACCAAAGTCCATTTGACCACCTGAAAAAAAACTCAACGTTTTACCCACGTCTAGGGGCAAAACGGTTATTTTGCATCGTTCGTCCGATTTCGCCCAACTAATCACGGATTAATCTCACTAATTATGATTAGTCACTAATTATTATTAGTCACTAATCTAGTCCCGGAATTCGAGACGGGTCGTTACAAAGCATGATTAGCTACCAGCTATGCAGTGGGCTGGTTGGTGGGGATGTACAAATTGGGTACGTTGAGCGAGGACCGATACTGGACAGGCCTGAGTGGTGCCTGGTAGCGGTATATAAGATATACTAGTGGTATGCTGTTGAATGTGTTGATAATCGGCTTAGTTCTGATATCGTTGGATTGGTTGAGAACGTGGACTAGACATTGGATACTGTGCGTTGGGCTAGAGTTATTTTGATAGGTTCAGTGATTGTATGAGCAGGTGCTCAGAGCCGTGGATGGCTAGTGGAACCCAAGAGTTGTGATGTGTATCACTACTGGGCAGGTATTCGATGGGGTCCAGTTACACTGGTCTAGTGAGATTCATTTCATTGTAAGGCGATCCTAACGAGCTGATTTTAGCTTCCATTGAAATTAAAGGTAAGAAATCTTTACTGCAAGTTCCCAGGTGAGTGAGACGTGGATTGTGGAGCCACAAGTGAAATGCGTTGATGGTTAGTGTAACCAAGGGTTGCTTTGCGTGAAGTTACTGCTCTGTGACTCTCACCAGCGTCATGGATCGCTGAGGGAGTTGACTGATGTGAGCACTGAGACCGATGAATGCTACAGGTTTGAGCTTGCCCTGCGAGGTGAAATCCTGTTGTTGATCTTACGTTACATTGAGGGAGATTTGGTCTGAGTTACCTTGGTGCGACGCTATAACGAGTCAGAGTTGTGTTGGTGACTTGAATGGTGACCATGGAGCCGTGAGTACTGATTGAGTGTGACATTATGGGACGTGTGATGTTGACGTGGTAAAATTCAGGAAATGCGGAGAAATTGTGAGATTTGATAATTCTCGGTGTGGGAGAGATGTTAGATTGATTTGCGGCTGGCAAAGTGGTGACAGTTTGACTGGATGTGTCAGCGTGGATTGATAAGTGAGATTTGGTGACTCCCAGTGGGAGCAGATGTCAGGGTGGATTGGTGATCGAGAAGAATCGTCAATGACAGGACTCGTCCCAAATCCCCAGGGATTAACGTGGGACGCGCCTGTTCCCGTCTGACACGAAGTGTCAGACCAGGGATAACTCCGTTTTTTGCCCCAACCGGGACTATCAGAGGGCGCCAGGATCCGAAGGAGGAATGTGATGTCTCGTCTCTACTACAACCTGCATCCGCGATCAACCTGAAGGGCATTTAAAACACGAAAACTGTGAGTGGGCAAAACAAGAATTTTATAAAAACATTTCATCAAAAGGCCTTTATTCCCTTCACTAAAAAGCATATGCATGCATTCAAACACCATTTCTCAAACTTAGAACACGGGTGATAGGTCCTCAAATAAGCATTATTTTATATTATTTTATACCCTTTATACTTAGCTTTTAATATTAAAATAATAAATAATTAGATAAAATAATTTATTTTGTGATATTTTTATTTAAATAAATAAAGCTTGTAATTTGGAGCATTTTGGCGAAAGAATCATCCCGATCGGATTTATAACGAAGAAATTATGGACGAATTTCGTTGAAATTTTACTAATTAATTGTTTAATTAATTTTGCAGCCCAAATAAATAAGCTACAGCCCAATTTAAGTAATTACAAACGCAGCAGCCCATCCATCACGCCTGGCCCGCGTCTCTTGCTCGGCCCGCATCTCCTGCGCAAAGCCTGCTTCTCCAATCCGCGCGGCCCAGCTTTCCTCTGTCCAGCCCAGTAAAATACTCAGCCCACGACCTGTCCTTCCAGCCTTGACCCGCGCGTACAACCCATGCACGTCAGCCCATCTGCCAGCGGCCCGCTACATTTCCACAGTTCCAGCCCTGCCAACTGCAGCCTTCACCTACCCAGCCCAGTCCATACGCTCAACAACCCGCCTGCATAGCCCACTTGCGCTGCCAGCCCACCTGCTCACCTGCAACAAGCAACAGCCCAGCCAAATCAGCTGCCTGGGTCTAGTCCAATCCTCACCAGCCCACCTAACCCGGATCAGCCTACTGCACACCAGCCACCCACTTCCTCTTCAGCCCGTACACTGCTACAGCCCAACTGCCCATCATTTTTGTTGTAGCTTGCTGATTTTCAAGCTTATTTTCCTCAAAATCAAACCTAATTTCATCATTCATCATCATTTTTCGTCATTTCCTTTTGTACTATTTTATTACTATTTTTTATTTTATTTTTAGTTCTTTGTGGCCTCCCTCTATAAATAGGGAGGCAATTTCACTTGTAAATGAGTCCCCATTTTAGTTCTCTTTTTGTAGTTTCTCTATAGTTCTTCTCTCCTTTAGTTCAACTTCTTTCTTTTTATTCTTTATTTTTGGGGACCATTTTAATTCTTGTAGACTTTTTATTTAATTAGCTTTCTTTTAATTCTTGTTCTTAATTTATGTTATAATTTATGTTATTTCTTAATTTCATTTCTTCTTTACTTTGTTCTTGTGATTTTTCTTTGAGATCTCTTAAATACATTTTTATGCTTTCCTTAAGAAATACCTAGGCCAAGTATTTCCGAAATAATTCTAGAATTTAAGTCCGTATTCTTATGTTTTATCTGTGACGACCCGTCCCGAATTAGCGCGATTAATTAAGATATAATGAAGGATTAGCCTCGCTAATCGAAGACTAATCAGAGATTAGACGAGGATTAACGAACGTTCGGGCGAAATGACGATTTTTCCCCTCGAATGGGCAAATCGTTGACTTTTTATTCAGGCAGTCAAATGGACTTTG
Source organism: Prinsepia uniflora (assembly GCA_032719365.1). Classification (NCBI taxonomy): domain Eukaryota; kingdom Viridiplantae; phylum Streptophyta; class Magnoliopsida; order Rosales; family Rosaceae; genus Prinsepia; species Prinsepia uniflora. Next base: position 7,508,565 of record CM064867.1, on the reverse strand, counting down.
GCCGATGACTGTGACGTAGTTCGTGACGTTGAGATGAATCGGGTTTGAGACCGAGTTGAAATACGTTTTGAGAAAGAAAGAAAGAAAGAAAGAGTTTAAAAATGAATTGAACCCTCCATATGATTATATGGTCTCTTCCAGACGTCGACCTAGAGAGTCACGATCCACATACCAGAGTGGGTATCCCCATAGGGATCCCGTTCCAGGAGTGGTGGTTACTTATATGATGTGGTCCCGAACCAGATTCCGGTGAGATATGTGGACTAGATCCAGAGAGAGAGCTCGGACTAGATCCAGAGATTGAGCCTCCCAGATGGAGATTCCTGGGAGAAGACTCGGAGTGAGACCCCGAGTAGTGTGCACACTAGTATAGAGATGATACCGTGACTTATATCGGGGATGTGTTCCCTAGGGGCTGTGTGCCCCGAGTTGATGGGTTATACGTATGTTGATACGTATGAGGTTTTATGGAAAAAAATGATTTAGGGTGGAGACCCCGTATGTGATATTTTGGTATTTCACTGAGAATGGTTTTGGGCTGAGACCCACATGACGTGATTTGGGCTGAGTCCCTAGTGATTTGACTTACGGGTTTTTGTGATTTCGGGTCGGGGACCCAAATGGATTTATGGGTCATGACAGTTTATGGGGCCGGACATGAACCCTTGAAAAGTTTTGAAAATGTTTGACAAATGCTTTTACAAATGTTTGATAATTGGTTTTAAATGCATGCGTTTGTATTTATGAAGGGCATAAATGTCTTTATGCGAAAATGTGTTTTTAAAGAAAGTTTATTTTGTCCACTCACGACTTTTGATGTTTTAATGCCATTCAGGTTGATCGCGGATGCGGGCTGTAGCAGAGACTAGACATCACTCCCCTCCTCCTACGATCCTGATCCACTCTGATAGCCCCCGCGAGGGCTAGGGATGGAATTTTCCCTAGTTTGACACTTCGTGTCAGACGGGATCAGGCGGGTCCCACGTTAATCCCGGGGGATTTGGGACTGGTCCTGACAAGTTGGTATCAGAGCGAGGCAGGCTCATTTGATACTCATGGTACTCTGATACCAGTTGGTATCAGAGCATGTTTTTCTCGTGGAGTACGCGCATGTCGAGGATGTGATGTCTCTGAAGTCGTAACAGCCCGTCATCAACCTGGTAGTTAGGGCATTAGTACGAGGATTCGGTAAAAGCGAACCTTAGTTAGAGTATGTTTGTCATGTGATACGATAGTCTAAGGTTCGATTGGCATTGGAGGCCACGTGTTTCGATGTTTGATCCCGAGGTGGATCCGTATTTGTGTGGAATCTAACGGCTTAGAGCCATAGTGTCACTGGTGAGTAGGACCCAGTGGATCAGTAGAGACAGTATGACGACTTGAGAGTCGTAACCGCTCGACGGTTTGGACGTCTCGGATAGAGGAGGTACGGACTAAAACCAGTGTGGTCAGAGGTCAGGGTCACCCGGTTTACAATGACCCTGGACGATTACAGTCACGACGGTTGGGAATAGGAACATGTGATTCTAATTGGCATGTTTTTGAAGAGACTGAATAGTCGCCGACGCATGAGGCCCACGCGCAGGCCACTCCTGGGGTGCTTGATGGCGCGTGACAGGGAATTTGGGGAAGTTTTCAACATGTCAAATCATCTATTCGATGTAACGAACATTTTGGGACTAGTTTCGTGTCAATCGGACATCGTTTCGATAGGTTTTGGGGTGTCCGAAGGTTTAGGTTCGCGTTTAAAAATAGTTAGAAAATCGGGAAAATTATGGCACTTCAATGAGAGGTTAATGAGGCTATTAGTAACCCTCTAAATGAATTTGGATAGGTTCGGGAATCCCGGAGGCGACGATTGGCCCGGGAAGACGTTATGGCACGCGTATCGAGGCACGGCTTCGAACGGTCTGTGAGTGGACCTTCTCTCGAAGTTGATGCACTGTATAGATATTTTATAAGTGTTTTAATATATGTTTTGTGATGCCATGAGTGCTTTTTTTTGTGGTAGCCTAGGATTTACGTATTTGCACGTATTTCGAGATTTTCGGTTTTATACGCTGCTTATATGTTCTATGTTTCCAATTAGGGTTTTTTGAATTGGTTTTGGATTTAGAAATATGAAATCAGGCTTGAGACCCATTTGATTTACAAACTCTTGGACTTGGAGTCCATTTGATTCAACGAGGATTCGGACCTAGGGTCCATTTGAGCCATACGATCGGACCGAGGGTCCAGTTGGTTTACATTCGGGTTTGAGGCCCAGTTAATGGTACTATCGGGCTTGATGCCCCGTTGATTTATGATATCGGGCCTGAGACCCATTTCGTGGAGTTATCGGGCTTAAGGCCCCATTGGTTGTGAAATCGGACGCGAGGTCCTATTGAGTCATGGTTCGGGCTTAGGGCCCAGTTGATTGTAACATCGGGCTTGAGTCCCAGTTCGTTTTGTGTATTCGGGCATGAGACCCTGTTGAACTGTGGATTTAGGTCGAGGCCTGTGAAAGTGATTTGAATCGGATTCGAGGAATCCCGTTGAGATGAATCCGGTTTGAGACCAGTTGAAATACGTTTTGGGAAAGAAAGGAAGAAAGAAAGAGTTTGAAAATGAATTGAACCCTCCATATGATTATATGGTCTCCTCCAGACGTCGACGTGGAGAGTCACGATCCACAGACCAGAATGGGTATCCCCATAGGGATCCCGTTCCAGGAGTGGTGGTTACTTATATGATGTGGTCCCGGACCAGATTCCGGTGAGATATGTGGACTAGATCCAGAGAGAGAGCTCGAACTAGATCCAGAGATTGGGCCTGCCAGATGGAGATTCCTGAGAGAAGACTCGGAGTGAGACCCCGAGTAGTGTGCACACTAGTATAGAGATGATATCGTGACTTATATCAGGGATGTGTTCCCTAGGGGCTGTGTGCCCCGAGTTGGCATCTTCTCCGGAAGTGCCGCGGATGGGTTATACGTATGTTGATACGTATGAGGTTTTATGGAAAAAAATGATTTCAGGGCGGAGACCCTGTGTACCATGTTTTAGAAAGTGATTTGGGGCGGAGACCCCCGTATTTGATATTGTGGAAATGATTTAGGGTGGAGACCCCGTATGTGATATTTTGGTATTTCACTGAGAATGGTTTTGGGCTGAGACCCACGTGACGTGATTTGGGCTGAGTCCTTAGTGATTTAACTTATGGGTTTTTGTGATTTCGGGTCGGGGACCCAAATGGATTTATGGGTCATGACGGTTTATGGGGCCAGGCATGAACCCTTGAAAGGTTTTGAAAATGTTTGACAAAGGCTTTTACAAATGTTTGATAAATGGTTTTAAATGCATGCGTATGTATTTATGAAGGGCATAAATGTCTTTATGCGAAAATGTGTTTTTAAAGAAAGTTTATTTTGTCCACTCACGACTTTTGATGTTTTAATGCATTTTAGGTTGATCGCGGATGCGAGTTGTAGCAGAGACGAGACATCACTCCCCTCCTTCTATGATCCTGATGCACTCTGATAGCCCCGACGAGGGCTAGAGATGGAATTTTCCCTGGTCTGACACTTCGTGTCAGACGGAATCAGGCGGGTCTCACGTTAATCTCGGGGGATTTGGGACTGGTCCTGACATTATCCTCCATCTTCATAAGTTTCTCGCCGCTGTTCGGTGTTCCTTATGAATAACATTCCATTGTTTCCATCCACTTTCAGAATCACAAGCTGTTCTTGGGTTCCGAAAATGTAACTTTTCTCCATTTACTTAAATTCTTGTTATTGTTTTGGTTTTACTTATAATTCAATATATGTGTTGGTATTTTCTTTCTAACATTTGTAAGTAAGAATGCAATCTCCATGTGTTTTACTTTTTGAATTTCTTTTACTTCTTATGTTTTAGTGCTTAACCTTCAATTTAACGTTAAGTGTTTATGACCGCTGTTTGGTGCACTTAGAATAGGATTGAAGAGATTTAAATGTTTGACACACATTGAAATCAATAACATAAGGTGAATCGTATTATAAGTGTTTATGACCGCTGTTTGGTGCATTTGTAATATTGAAAAACGTATGCATGTATTTGAGATGATTAAGGTAGGATTTCGTGATTGGTTCAATATGAGCATGATGTTAGAGTGTTGGTAAAAATATGTGTTTGAAGAAAGTTCACTTGCACAAAAGTTAAAGTAGAAGTAGAATTAAGTTCTTAATTATTTTTACTTGTTTTCTTTATTTTATGATTACAATCTTTCAAACCCCCCATCTAATTCTTTATTCTTTTATTATTTAATTCTTTATTCTTTTATTCTTTTATTCTTTATTTCATTAATTCATTAATTCTTTTATTCTTTTATTCATTTATTCTTTAATTCTTTATTCTTTAATTATTTAATTATTTAATTATTTAATTCATTATTCATTATTCTCTCTCACTAACATATTATTAATGTTCCCTAATTTCGCCGGTTAAGAACGATCCCTATTTACCAATACTATAACTACACAAAAAGGGTTTAAATTGCATAACACCCGAATTACGTGTTTAATTTAATGTGTAGTTTGGGCGTTATCAATTTTTGGCGCCGTTGCCGGGAAAATTGAAAATCATTTTTAATATGTTGGTGTATGTATAAAAATTGTGCATATTATTCTTGTTTATATTTATTTTATTTTATTTTGGTTCATATTTTATTTGTTCATAACTTTCAGTTACTTGTTTATAATTCTTATACTTGTTTATATTTTATTTATCCATCTTATTTTTGTTCTTATTATTTTTGTTTATATTTGTTTATTTTAATTTTTATATTTTTGTATATATTATACTTGTTCTTAATTTTTATCTTTATGCATGTTCATATTATACTTGTATATTAATTTTATACTTGTTCATAACTTTTATTTTTATGCTTGTTTATAATCTTGATTCTTATATTTGTTCTATTTATTTTTGTTTATAATGTTCATACTTTAATTGTTCTTATTATATTTGTGCATAAATGTTCATTTTTTTTATATATACTTGTCATATTATAATTGTTTATGTAAATTTCAATTTTTATTTTACTTGTTCATTTTATACTTATACATACTTGTTCATAATTAACTTTCATTTATGTTTATTTATAAGTCTTTTACTTGGCATATTATTCTTGTTCATTCTTTTTATTTGTTCATAAATGCATATTGTACATGTTCACTTTTCCTTATTTTTACTTTTATTTATTCTTATTTGTTGTTGTAATTAAAAATTAAAAAAAACATAAAATTCGTAAAAAAAAATCTTCATTTATTTAATTATTAAATTCTGAAAAAATTAATTAATTAAAAAAATTAAATATAAGTATTTACTTTCCAACTTTTTTTTTTTAGTTTTAGCTTCATGTTAGTGCTAATTCATTTTTTGAATAGATTTTGTATATATGTACTTGTTATTTTTCATACTTATTCATAATTATTATACTTGTCTTAATTTTCATTTGTATGCTTGTTCATACTTGATTTATACTTCATACTTTGTTTATAATTGTACCTCTTTTTTTTCATACTTGTTTGTTTATACTAGTTCCTAAGTTGTATATTACTTCTTCATTTTATTTTATTTGTGGATGCATTTATTTAAGTTGTATATTATTTGTGGATATATTTATACTTCTTTGTCTTTTTAATTCATAAATTGTTCATACTTGTGAATAAATTGTTCATATGTAAATTGTCATGTTATATTTGTAACTTGTGCATAAAAACGTACTTGTAAATAATTCGTGCATTCATGCATTAGTCTTGGCTATATGTAGATTACTTGTGTTTCGAAGTTTAGATTTTAATCTTTAATCGGTGAAGACTCTTTTGTTAACCCTCACCTACGGTGATTGTTAACACTTGAGTTATCTTAATTCCTCTGGAGTAAGAAATTTTCGAGGGTGATGTCTAGGACAAGAGAAGGTACTCATAACGGGTTTTGGGTCTAAGAAAGGGACATCAATGGAGTTTATGTAACAACCCGTCCTGAGAACCGGGATTAGTAGAGTGATTAAGGAGGATTAGTGAGGCTAATCGGTGGTTAGGTGGTCCCGATAGGTCCGTAAGCTTAGAATGACGATTTTGCCCTGGTTCGGGCAAAATGTTGCTTTTAGTTTGGGTGGCCCACTGGACTTTGACAGGTGACCAGGACGTAGTTTAGGACGTCACGAATTCGTAGGCAGGTGGCACGCCCGATTCCGACATCCGAGGAGGAAATTATGATGTTCGGAAGGTTGAGGGCATAACCGTAAATTGGTTAAAAGAAGGGGAAAAGTTGCCTTTTCATACGGATGAGTTTTGGTACGATGACCGAGGATGGTTACGTAGATCTTGTTGTCCTGAGTTCGATGACAGGCGGCACGTATTCATCGGACTTACGATGTAGGAGTTACGGGTCTAGGAAGTTAGTGGCAAAAGTGTAAAATTGGGTTAAAATGAGGGGCAGTTTGGTCTTTTGTGTTCTGGGGAATTGTGCACAGAGAAGGCAGATGGACGGCTGGGATTGAGCCATGTGGGGGAGGATGGAGTGGATGGTGACATGTGGCAGGTGTGTAGTGGCTTCTGGGGGGGTTCTCATGTGTGCACGGTCCTAATTATTTGGGTGCAACCGTGTGTGTTCGTGTGTGTTCGAGTGAAACAGAGTGAGGCGGTGAGGAAAATTGAGGGTTGATCGAAGGTGCTGGTGAGTTGTGAGTGGGTGAGAGTGATCAGAGAGTGAGAGGGAAGCAGTGAAAGTGGCTGACGGTGTGGTGGTTGTGTGTGAGGGAGTCGAGAACTGCGGGAAAATCAGGGGGGAAAAACAGGAAGGAAATCAGGGAGTTGTGAGGAATCGTGGCGGTGGCGGCCGTGTACGGTGCAGGTGGGTCCGTGGTGGTGACGTGAAGGCTGAGTGGGGTCGACCAGCCCCGGCGGAGCTCACGATGGCGACAGAAGGCAGGTAATTCCCTCATCCCCATTTCGATGCTCTGTTTAACCGTAGAAGTTCAAAGTGGAAGTCGTAGCCGTAGGGGTAGAATCGATGAGTCTAGGGTGGTCTAGGTGACTCAGTGGAGGTCTGGGCTTCTATTGGTTGTGCTGCCGTGACAGGTGGTGCACGGTGAGGGTTAACACGACGGCGGGTACTCTGGTGCTCTGTTTTGCCGTCGATGTTCGAACCTAAAGTCGTGAAGTTTGGGACTGAATCGACGGTTAGGGTGAGTTGGGTTCGTTTAGAAGGGTCCTAGGAACCGTCTGGTGTTGCCACCGTGACAGGAGGTAACCTGGGTGGCTGGGAAGGAAAACAGAGCAGTGGTTGTGTTTTGTTTTGAGCTTCAGTCGACGGTTTAGGGGCTATGTCGAGGTCTAAGGAGGATGGGGATGGACAGAGTAGGTCTGGACGATGAAGATGGTGAAGGAAGTGAAGGAATGGAGACGGGACGGCGGAGAACCGCTCTCGCCGGTTCGATTTACAGCTACTGTGTCGAACCGGGTTTGCTCAAGGTAGCCGATGCACTGTAGCTGGCGCGTGAGGCCCACGCGTAGCCGCTTTGGGCGGCGCGTGGGGGCGCGTGCGGCGGTCCTTGGGGAAAGTGTCAACATATTTTTTGTTCTAAATGTTATGACGAGTTCAATGGAAGTGGTTTCGGATTAATCGGACGTCGAATCAAAGTAGTTCCGCGAGGGTGAAGGTTTAGGGTTCCGGTTCGTTACGTTCAGGACCCGGGGATTTTTGAGGGAATTTAGGTGGTTACTCGTAAACCTGTTATTGACGTCATTCGGTGGTTGTTGACAGGATCGGGATTTCCCGCGGAAGCTGAGGAACGTACTGGACGTTCGGGACGCGATTGAGGGCTCGGTACTGTGAGTGGATCCCTTCTCTAAACTCGAGCATGCATAACTATTTTCTATAATTGTTTTGTGGTTTGATACGTGATTTTATGATTATTTGAATATGCTATAACTGTTTTACTTAATTGGATCCCTTCTCTAAACTCGAGCATGCATATATATTTTCTATAATTGTTTTGTGGTTTGATACGTGATTTTATGATTATTTGAATATGCTATAACAGTTTTACTTAATTGTACTTTTTCGAGAAATAACGTATTTGACACGTTTTACGAGAAAGGCTCGATTTCTGAGTATGATGCCATGGTTTTGGAATTTTAAACAATAAAGGGTTTTCAATGATAGCGAGAACTGGTTTTAAAGTTGAAAAGTGGAATTCCGGGTTTGGGTTCAGAATGACGGTTCGGAATGCCGGAAGGGCATCAGACCGGTGGTTTCGGATTCGAGTTTGGATACGGATTTGGAAAATGTTTTCAAATGGTTTTGATTGGATTTGCTGGATCTGGTTATTGGGTTTAAAGACCCGGATATTGATTGACGGGGGACGGGCCCGGATTGAGTTTAAAGACTCGGGAGTTTAAAGACTCGGATATGATTGATGCCTGGATTGAGTTTAAAGACTCGGATAGGTCCAGCATGTTTGATCGAAAAATAATAAGTGATGTTCATGGTTTCTGACACGGTTTTATGATTCATATGCTGTGGTTTCTATAACTGTTTTATAGTGTTTCTGTTTCTTATGATGTGGTTTATGGTGATTTGGTTTATAACTGTTTTATGAACTGGGTTATGCATGTGGTTTCAAAACGGAGGATAAAACTCAGTTTTTTTTTTTAAAATGGTTTTAGAACTTTTCTTTTATTTATGGTCCACTCACACCTTCTGTTTTTAACTGCCCTCCAGGGTGTGGAGATAGCGCGGGGTCATGACGTCGAGGCAGTGTCCGAGGCATAGAAGTCACGAGAGGAATCCCAGAGTGTTTTCAAGCTTTCTGCGTGCGTGTATTTACGTTATCGATTTTTCTCTTCGGTGTATTGTGTACTATGCGTGGAAAACTCTAACTTCGGGTTCTTGATAAAAAGTTCTCCTGCGTCTGACTCGGTTGTGTCGGGGTGTCAGACGGGAGCAGGATGTACCTCGGTTTTCGGGGTGAAACCGGGGTGGGTCCTGACAATTGGTATCAGAGCATAGGTTGTCGAGTCTGTCGGGTTTTTGGGCTTGTGAAGTGTGTTTCAGTTGTTTGACTACTTCTATGCCTCTTTCAGCGTGCGGTTGACGATGCCTCCGAGACGTGGACCCTCTCCACGACCTGAAGAAGAAATGGCGAGGGGAACTGAGAGTACTACGATTGAGCGAGCCCAGCGGCTCGGGGCTCCTACTTTTAGTGGTGGGGCTGATCCTGAGGAAGCCCAGAGGTGGATTACCAGACTTGAGCGGATCTTTGCGGTGATGCATTGCCCGCCAGAGGAGCGAGTGTTGTTGGCTACATTTTTATTGGATGGTGCGGCGTATGAGTGGTGGCATACCCTCGAGTTATCTAGTTGGGATGCCCACACTGTGACTTGGGAGACGTTTAGGGAACGGTTCCTGGAGCAGTACTATCCCTGTTCTTTCCAGGATGCCAAGGAGGCGGAGTTTCTGCAGCTCCAACAAGGGAATATGACAGTGGCTGAGTATGAACGAAAATTCCAGATGTTGTCTCGGTTTGCTCCTGCTTTTGTGGCCCCTGAAGCCGAGGAATGCCGTAGGTTTGAACTGGGCCTGGATCGTTTGCTACTCTCCGGGACTTGTCGGATGCTGCGGTGAGGGTTGAGACTAGTTTGCCGGTGCGGCACCGGGAGCCATCTTTTTCTGGAGCTTCGAGCCAGCAGACACCGAAGAGAGGTAACTTCGGTGGAGCATCGTCGTCGGGCGATGATCGTTTTGGTAGGCCTAGTAGTTTCCAGAGTTCAGGATTTCGTGGTTTCCGAGCACAGCCGACTCCGCTAGCTAGTGCGACGTCTGTTGCGTCGACAGGGCGACCATGTCCTACTGGTCGGGATGTGTGTTTCTACTGCGGGGAGCGTGGTCATTTCCGACGTGAGTGTTCACTGTTGCCACAGGAAGGTGGTGTAGGCCGATGAGCATTGGAGTCTGGACAGAGTACAACGTCAGGGACAGCAGGTACTAGAGGAGGTGGTGGTGCCACTAGTAGTTCGAGGGGACGTGGTAGAGTGTCGGGATCTCAGGCCCGAGTGTTCTCGATGACTCAGCAGGAAGTTCAGTAGGCACCAGATGCGGGGACAGGTACTTTATTAGCTTTGTTTGTGTGTACCCAGTTTTGTTGTTGGATTCTGGGAGTGAGTCTAGGATTTTCCCTAGGTGGGCTGAGGAGTGTTCCAGTGGATTGATGACGGAGGGAATAGGAAAGGAGTGACTATAACTGATCGATATGAGGTTATTGAAGGAGAGAACCCACAAGCTAGAGTTTGCCTTTAGGACTTTGTAGAGTTATTCCGATAGTGGCCGAAGTAACAACCGAGGGAGGAGCCAGCCAGTAGAGAAGTATCTGTGGTTGTACGCGAGGTTGTGCTCTGTGAATCCTATCAGGTACTCCCTATGAGGTATTGTAAAATACCTTTGTTCTCTGTTCATAGAGTTTCCCTTGCGTACACCATACAGTTGTTACATAGAGAGGGTTGGTCGTGGTAACAGTAGTTGGGGATGGTGTGAAATACCCAAGGTGGAGATGATGGACAGGAAACCCAGGAGAAGTTGTTGTTGACCTAGTGTGGATCACCAGGTAGGAGACCCTAGGTGTCGGGAATTAGCTGTGGAATTTCGGGGACGAAATTCTTTTTAGGTGGGTAGATTGTAACAACCCGTCCCTAGAACCGGGATTAGTAGAGTGATTAAGGAGGGATTAGTGAGGCTAATCGGTGGTTAGGTGGTCCCGATAGGTCCGTAAGCTTAGAATGACGATTTTTCCCCTAGTTCGGGCAAAATGTTGCTTTTAGTTTGGGTGGCCCACTGGACTTTGACAGGTGACCAGGACGTAGTTTAGGACGTCACGAATTCGTAGGCAGGTGGCACGCCCGATTCCGACATCCGAGGAGGAAATTATGATGTTCGGAAGGTTGAGGGCATAACTGTAAATTGGTTAAAAGAAGGGGAAAAGTTTCCTTTTAGTTTGGATGGCCCACTGGACTTTGACAAGTGACCAGGACGTAGTTTAGGACGTCACGAATTCGTAGGCAGGTGGCACGCCCGATTCCGACATCCGAGGAGGAAATTATGATGTTCGGAAGGTTGAGGGCATAACCGTAAATTGGTTAAAAGAAGGGGAAAAGTTGCCTTTTCATACGGATGAGTTTTGGTACGATGACCGAGGATGGTTACGTAGATCTTGTTGTCCTGAGTTCGATGACAGGCGGCACGTATTCATCGGACTTACGATGTAGGAGTTACGGGTCTAGGAAGTTAGTGGCAAAAGTGTAAAATTGGGTTAAAATGAGGGGCAGTTTGGTCTTTTGTGTTCTGGGGAATTGTGCACAGAGAAGGCAGATGGACGGCTGGGATTGAGCCATGTGGGGGAGGATGGAGTGGATGGTGACATGTGGCAGGTGTGTAGTGGCTTCTGGGGGGTTCTCATGTGTGCACGGTCCTAATTATTTGGGTGCAACCGTGTGTGTTCGAGTTAAATAGAGTGAGGCGGTGAGGAAAATTGAGGGTTGATCGAAGGTGCTAGTGAGTTGTGAGTGGGTGAGAGTGATCAGAGAGTGAGAGGGAAGCAGTGAGAGTGGCTGACGGTGTGGTGGCTGTGTGTGAGGGAGTTGAGAACTGCGGGAAAATCAGGGGGGAAAACAGGAAGGAAATCAGGGAGTTGTGAGGAATCGTGGTGGTGGCGGCCGTGTACGGTGCAGGTGGGTCCGTGGTGGTGACGTGAAGGCTGAGTGGGGTCGACCAGCCCCGGCGGAGCTCACGACGGCGACAGAAGGCAGGTAATTCCCTCATCCCCATTTCGATGCTCTGTTTAACCGTAGAAGTTCAAAGTGGAAGTCGTAGCCGTAGGGGTAGAATCGATGAGTCTAGGGTGGTCTAGGTGACTCAGTGGAGGTCTCGGGAGTTTAAAGACTCGGATATGATTGAGGCCTGGATTGAGTTTAAAGACTCGGGAGTTTAAAGACTCGGATAGGTCCAGCAGGTTTGATCGAAAAATAATAAGTGATGTTCATGGTTTCTGACACGGTTTTATGATTCATATGCTGTGGTTTCTATAACTGTTTTATAGTGTTTCTGTTTCTTATGATGTGGTTTATGGTGATTTGGTTTATAACTGTTTTATGAACTGGGTTATGCATGTGGTTTCAAAACGGAGGGTAAAACTCAGTTTTTTTTAAAAATGGTTTTAGAACTTTTCTTTTATTTATGGTCCACTCACACCTTCTGTTTTTAACTGCCCTCCAGGGTGTGGAGATAGCGCGGGGTCTTGACGTCGAGGCAGTGTCCGAGGCATAGAAGTCACGAGAGGAATCCCAGAGTGTTTTCAATCTTTCTGCGTGCGTGTATTTACGTTATCGGTTTTTCTCTTCGGTGTATTGTGTACTATGCTCGGAAAACTCTAACTTCGGGTTCTTGATAAAAAGTTCTCCTGCGTCTGACTGGGTTGTGTCGGGGTGTCAGACGGGAGCAGGATGTACCTCGGTTTTCGGGGTGAAACCGGGGTGGGTCCTGACAGTTTAAGCCTCGGGAGGTCTCGAAATTAGCCCTGCCTCTTGTGTTTATTCTTTCTAACCTGGTCACCTTTGAAATTGCCCAAACAGTTGAATTAATTCAAGATATTTACTTGGGCCGCACGGACGTATACGTTTCCATCTAAACTTTGAAGCTATGTGAACTATATATGTCTTTGACTTCCCCCAACATGTAAATATTGTTTATATCTTAACTTACATTATTTGTCATGACACATTTTATTTGCATCTTTAGTTTAACTAACTTACGTCCTTCATTTAACTTGCATCCTTAACTTAAATTTTCATTACTAACTAACATACATCTCTGTCTAGGCTGGATGGACGTTAAACTTCAAGCGCTTGTTGGGAGGCAACCCAATGTATTCCCGGGATGTGAATGAGTTATCAACGCAGATTTGCTATTTTTCAACCCTTCACTCTCTTTATTTTGTTTACTTAATGTTTTTTTTTTATTTTTCGTAAATCACTTTCCTTACTTCAATTCTATGTTCAATTACTTTTTATTTTCCTACATTGAGGACAATGTAGAATTTAAGTGTGGGGGAGTGGTTTATAATTTTAATTGTGCAATAAAATTGTTAAAAAAAATTATAAATTCAAATAAAAAAAATTAATTATTCAAAAAAAAAATTTGTTTATTGCTTTCTTAAAGTTTTTGTTTTAATTGAGTGTTTTTACGAGTATTTAGTTGCCCTTTAACTTGTCAATGATATAAATGAACGGAAACAAATATGTTATGCCTATAAAGATGATCATTATAACTTGAATTCGTTTGTTAATATTTTGTGATTAAGTGTTATAACTTGTAGATAATGCATGTAAATTGATACATAAACGAGAATGTTAAGATAAGTATTAATCATTTGAACCTTAAGTGAGCTTTAGAACCTTATATACATATTTGATGAGTGATTCATAATTTCTTTGTTTAAATTGATATACATATGCCTCATAACTGCTTGCAATAGATTTTAATGAACTCTAGAGTACTAGAACTTATTCTATGTGATTTTCAAAACTTTTAAATCAATAAACTCTCTGATTTTGGAAATGATTAAGGCATTAGGGTTAACACCATAAATTCAAACATCCATGTTCTCTATTTTGTGCGCACAAGTTGTGACCCCCTTAGTTTTAACCCATTTGAGCCCACATTAAGCCTTTCTTTCATCACCATGATTATCTAAACACTTGAGCTTAAGATAGACATCTTTCACCCTTATTCCAATGACTCAGTTGAAGACATAAAGATTGTGTAAAGAGAAATTGATGATGTTTTGAAGACTTTTATGTATATGAATTTACTTACTCAAACTTTATTGTATTATTGACACATGTTATTACCTTGATATATGAAAAAGAAAAAAAAAAGAAAAAAAAAGAAAAATTGAAATTGAAAAAAAAAAGAAAAAAAAAAGAAAAAAGAAAAGTGTATTGAGTTTCTATCAAGGTAATAAGGTTTGATTATGTAATGTTTGAGTTAAGTCCTTTATAGTTGTAAATTCAAATGAATTCGAGGCCCAACATGATGAAATTTGGTCTATGTTCGAAGGGATGAATTCATGATATCATTGCACTAAGGTCGGAAAATTATGTTATGTTTTGGGAATCTTTTGAGTCTTGGAACGAAATTTTGAGCACCACTTATCCTATATCTTCCTTGCCTCTAAACTTAGCACCATCACAACCTTCGTAAAGACCTTATGATCCTTAAGATGGTAAATTTTGATTGGTGGAGTCAATCACTTGAGTAAGCTTATGGTTTTGGTTCATTTGTGCAAGTATGTTTTGTTTTTATCATGAGGTGTTTGTTTGAAATTTTGCAAAAGTACTTCATTTCTATTATGTGAACATTTTTCTCACATATTTTGAGTGCAAACACAAACCCATACAAAATTGAGTGAATTTATGAGTGCATATCCTTGTGAGTTGATTCATACTTGTTTTATTCATGTTGAGATCTATTTCACCATATTTACTCATTATCTTATTTGTTAAAACATTTTGTTACAATGTATTAACTCTTGAATTCCATATGCTTAATTGCTTTAAGTGAAAATTTTTGATGCCATGATAATATTGAAATATTGAGACAAATGGTTAAGGGTTTACTTGTTTTGAATTCGTAGTTTAATTTTAGTATTTGCTAGGGACTAGCAAAGTTTAAGTGTGGGGGTATTTGATAGGTCCTCAAATAAGCATTATTTTATATTATTTTATACCCTTTATACTTAGCTTTTAATATTAAAATAATAAATAATTAGATAAAATAATTTATTTTGTGATATTTTTGTTTAAATAAATAAAGCTTGTAATTTGGAGCATTTTGACAAAAGAATCGTCCCGATCGGATTTATAACGAAGAAATTATGGACGAATTTCGGTGAAATTTTACTAATTAATTGTTTAATTAATTTTGCAGCCCAAATAAACAAGCTACAACCCAATTTAAGTAATTACAAACGCAGCAGCCCATCCATCACGCCTGGCCCGCGTCTCCTGCGCAAAGCCGGCTTCTCCAATCCGCGCGACCCAGCTTTCCTCTATCCAGCCCAGCAAAATACCCAGCCCACGACCCTTCCTTCTAGCCTTGACCCGCGGGTACAACCCATGCACGTCAGCCCATCTGCCAACGGCCCACTACATTGCCACATATCCAGCCCTGCTCCAGCCCAGCCAACTGCAGCCTTCACCTACCTAGCCCAGTCCGTACGCTCAACAACCCGCCTCCACAGCCCACTTGCGCTGCCAGCCCACCTGCTCGCCTGCAACAAGCAACAGCCCAGCCAAATTAGCTGCCTGGGTCTAGTCCAATCCTCACCAGCCCACCTAACCCGGATCAGCCCACTGTACACCAGCCACCCACTTCCTCTTCAGCCTGTACACTGCTACAGCCCAACTGCCCATCATTTTTGCTGTAGCTTGCTGATTTTCAAGCTTATTTTCCCCAAAATCAAACCTAATTTCATCATTCATCATCATTTTTCATCATTTCTTTTTGTACTATTTTATTACTATTTTTTAATTTTATTTTGTATTTTATTTTTAGTTCTTTGTGGTCTCCCTCTATAAATAGGGAGGCAATTTCACTTGTAAAGGAGTCCCCATTTTAGTTCTCTTTTTGTAGTTTCTCTATAGTTCTTCTCTCCTTTAGTTCATCTTCTTTCTTTTTATTCTTTATTTTTGGGGACCATTTTAATTCTTGTAGACTTTTTATTTAATTAGCTTTCTTTTAATTCTTGTTCTTAATTTATGTTATAATTTATGTTATTTCTTAATTTCATTTCTTCTTTACTTTGTTCTTGTGATTTTTCTTTGAGATCTCTTAAATACATTTTTATGCTTTCCTTAAGAAATACCTAGGCCAAGTATTTCCGAAATAATTCTAGAATTTAAGTTCGTATTCTTATGTTTTATCCTCAATTTTCATAAGGTTCTCGTCGCTATTCGGTGTTCCTTATGAATAACATTCCATTGTTTCCATCCACTTTCGGAATCACAAGCTGTTCTTGGGTTCCGAAAGTGTAACTTTTCTCCATTTACTTAAATTTTTGTCATTGTTTTGGTGTTATTTATAATTCAATATATGTGTTGGTATTTTCTTTCTAACATTTGTAAGTAAGAATGCAATCTCCATGTGTTTTACTTTTTGAATTTATTTACTTCATATGTTTTAGTGCTTAACCTTCAATTTAACGCTAAGTGTTTATGACCGTTGTTCGGTGCACTTAGAATATGATTGAAGAGATTTAAATGTTTGACACACATTGAAATCAATAACATAAGGTGAATCGTATTATAAGTGTTTATGACCGCTGTTCGGTGCATTTGTAATCTTGAAAAACGTATGCATGTATTTGAGATGATTAAGGTATGATTTCGTGATTGGTTCAATATGAGCATGATGTTAGAGTGTTGGTAAAAATATGTGTTTGAAGAAAG
Source organism: Prinsepia uniflora (assembly GCA_032719365.1). Lineage (NCBI taxonomy): Eukaryota > Viridiplantae > Streptophyta > Magnoliopsida > Rosales > Rosaceae > Prinsepia > Prinsepia uniflora. The sequence continues at coordinate 7,492,043 of CM064867.1, read as the reverse complement.
TTCACTTGCACAAAAGTTAAAAGTAGAAGTAGAATTAAGTTCTTAATTATTTTTATTTGTTTTCTTTATTTTATGATTACAATCTTTCAAACCTCCCATCTAATTCTTTATTCTTTTATTATTTAATTCTTTATTCTTTTATTTTTTTATTTCATTAATTCATTAATTTTTTTATTCTTTAATTCATTTATTCTTTAATTCTTTATTATTTAATTCTTTAATTCTTTAATTCATTATTCTTTGATTATTCATTATTCTTTTTAACTAACATATTAATAATGTTCCCTAATTTCCCCGGTTAAGAACGATCCCCATTTACCAATACTACATCTACACAAAAAACGTTTAAATTGCATAATACTCGAATTACGTGTTTAATTTAATGCGTAGTTTGGGTGTTATACTCGAAATACGTGCCAATACGTAAACCCACACAAAAATACACTCAAGGCATCACAAAACATATATTAAAACACTTATAAAACATTTATGCATGCATTGCGTTCGAAAGAAAGGTCCAATCATAGACCGTCCAAACTGCTGACTCGGTACGCATGTAATACGGCTCTCCTGGGCTAATCACCATCACCGGGACTTCCAAACCTATCCAAATCGTAATAGAGTGTTACTAACTACTTAAATAACTCCTCACTAAATCCCCCTAATTTTCTGAGATTTTTAACTATTTTTAAACTCGCTCGAAAACCTTCGGACAACCCGAACTATATCGAGATGATGTTCGATCAACTCGAAACCAGTCCCAAAATGTTCGTTACATCGAATAGATGATTTCACATGTTGGAAGTTTCTCCAAACTCCCCACCACGTGCCACCACGAGCCGCCTGAAATGGCAGCGCATGGGAGCCACGCGCCTAGCTACAATGCGTCTTTTTCCTCGGTTAGACCGGTCTGAACCGGCTGGTCCGATTTTTCTTGCAACTTCGGCCCAACTGGACCGGCGTGACAGGTCCAAGCTCCTAGACCATCTAATCTTCATCCTTTTTCATCCTAATCGATCCTATTCCTCCTAATTGGACCTTAGGAATCTAAATATGGGATTAAAATCATCTAAAACTCACAAAATCCAACTGGCCAGATTTTTCCCCACGATTCAATAATTCCAGAAACTCCCCAGTGCTTCCTATACCGTGAACCATCGCCAAAATCACCCTAATACCTTCCTAACAACCTAACTAACCTATTATAATCACCTAAAATGGCCCATAACCTCACAAATTAAAAATGAAGAAAATCGGGTAAAAATTGATTACCTTCCACGACTTGCCTCCGTCGTCCACGGCGGCGCCATCACGGGCTAGACACCACCATCTTCACGTCCTCATCTCACTCTCTCTTGGTCTTAAGCATGATCTGATAGGGAAAAGTTGGATTGGATGAAGGGTTTGATCTAGTTTGATGGATGGGGAATGATCGAACACAAAAGGAAGGGATGGATATGCATGAATTGTTTGGGCTGGGTAATGGATGGGTGACACTTGTCACTCATCCATTAAGCCTATCCAAAAATCTGGGCCCCACTTAAGTCCAAAAGTCCCTCTGTTAGAACCCGTCCCAATCCCCCCGGGATTTACGCTGGACGACCCTGATCCCGTCTGACACGGAGTGTCAGACAAGGGAAATTCCTACATTAGCCCTCTCGGGCTTCAGAGTATGCCAGGATCTGGAGGAGGTATGTGATGTCTCGGTCTCTGCTACAGCTCGCATCCGCTGTCAACTTGAAGGGCAATCAAAACATTAAAAACTGTGAGTGGAAAACACAAACAATTTATAAAAACATTTTATCGAAGACATTTGTACCCTTCACTAAAATGCTTGCATGCATTCAAAAACCATTTATCCAAAAGAACCAAATGTGGGAACTAAGCCCAAAACCATAAAGACACCAACCATACGAGCCACTGCCCAAATCCATAGGGGACTCAGCCCAAAACTAGTACATAGATCATATATCATATAACATATACATATAAATCACATAACCAATCCTGTCACGATATCTAAAGCTACGTGCGTGCTACCAGGGGTCTCAAAGCCCAAGTCTCTCAGGGTCCACCCAAGGGTCCACCCAAGTCAATGTCCGTAGATCAATGACTCTCCCTGAGGTTATAATCCATGCCTTCTTGAGAGTAAGGTACCCAACGAGGGCGACTCTACTCAGTTAGTGCTCCGTGACTACTTCGGGGTCCATCCAGGCCAACGACCCTCCTCGGAGGAGACATTCCAAATAAGGAAGCTATATGAATATATATATATATATATATAGAAAACATCCTTAAAACACTTTAAGGGGTTCATGCCCGGTCCCCATAAACCGTCATAAATCCAGAAATTCATTTAGGGTCCCCGACCCGAAATCACAAACGTAAAGTAACTAGGTCTCGTGCCTGAACACATGACTCAACTGGGTATCGTACCTGATATCTCAGGGTCAGTCACAATTCTGATCCTAGTGATGCGTGCAACCATCAGTCCAGGACCTCCCTCAATCCTGGTATGTCGCCGTGACGCATCAACCGACGCGACCACCACAAGATCATGGTGCACCTATCACCGATCGATATCCTGAGCCTTCAGCACTCTGAAGTCGAGCCTTCACCAGCTACCCAACAACGGATCGTGCATCGTTACTTCTCCGGAAGGAACATATCCCAGTCCGAAGGCGAGCGTCGTATCGTCCGTCGCCGTGCACATAGCACCCGCCGCGACCACGACTCAGACCCGTAGGTCATCAATAGGGCTATATGCTCGAGACAAAACCAAATGGGTCTTATACCCGATTTTATCCTTTTTAAATCCAAAACCATTTCATTTAAACCAACATAGAAATACAAACCCGTATAGGCACCGTATAAGGCCGAAACCTCGAAATACATGCCAATACGTAACTGCACACAAATGCACTCATGGAATCACAAAACAAGTATTAAAACATATAATAAACATTTATGCATGCATCAATTTAGAAAACAAGGTCCACTCACAGACCGTCCTAGTTGCCGCCTCGATATGCATGCCATTCGGCTCTCCTGGGCCAATCTTCATCACCGGGACTCCCAAACCTGTAAAAATCACTTTAGAGGGTTACTAACTACTTAATTAAACCCTCACCAAAGCCCCGTAATTTTATGGAATTTTTAACTATTTTTAATCCTGATCCTAAACCTTCGGACACCCTGAAACCTATCGAAACGATGTCCGATCGATACGAAACCAGTCCCAAAATGTTTGTTACATCGGATAGATGATTTTGTGTGTTGGAGGCATCCCCAAAAGGTGGCCCACAAGCCCCTACACGCGGCCTGAAGTCCCTGCGCGTGAAGCCCACGCGCTGTACACTGTTCATCGTGTTCAACCCTTAGCCAGACGGTTTAGACCGGTTTGACCAGGTTCGGTCCAACTGAACCGGCAGTCATGGTTCAGGGTTCATTCTCACTCATTTTCACTCCATTTCTTCCCATTCTTATTCCTAGATGTTCCTAACACCAAACCTAATTAAACAAGCCATTAAAATCAGAAGGGACAGGTCGAAATCTCACCTTGAAGGTCCATGGTTGAACCGGCCACGTACAAGCCTCCACCGCCGTGGCCTCCAGCCGTCCTAGCCCTCAAGACCGGCCCCGAAATTCCCCATAAGGTCCCCAGAAGCCAACCCAATCAATGAAAACAACCAAAAACCCCTCAAACTAAAACTCAAATTTTCAAACACGCTTACCCGCCAATTCGAGTTTCCCTCCGCCGTGTTCACCGTCGTGGCCTGTCAGCCCTTCCTTTGTCGTCATAACCTCTCTCTCAGTCTCTCATTATCCCTCACAATTCGTAAGGATGCAAGTGGGTGTGGGTGTTTGTTTGTTCCGAAAGAAAATGGAGGAATATAGGGGGAAGGCTTTCGGGCTGTGAGAGAACAGAAAGGATGGTGGTGATCAGGTGAGGGAGAAGGGAATGAAGGGTGAGGATTGAAGGAAGAAATATAGATGAAGGGTGGGGATTAAAAGATAGGATGAGTGAGAAATATAAAATAATAAAATATTATTATTTTAATGGTTTAGATCCACTTTTTAGGGGATTGCCCAATGGGATGAGTGACACTTGTCACTTATCCATGGGTCCCCCTAAAATATCTGCCCAATCAGATATTACCACGTCATCCCCGTCTCGTAATACGTGCATAGTGAAATCGAACTTCTGTGACCCATAACTTTCCCGTTCGAAGTCGAATTTTGGCGCGCCGTCTGTCTATGGATTTGTATCGAATCGATCTGCGTAACGGCCCTCGGCCCTCGGCCATCAGGCCTCCCAGGTCAAAAGTCAACTATTTGCCCCTTTTACCCAAATTACCAAAATACCCTCGAACTTCCGAATGTCACGACTTCTTCCTCGAACGTCGGAATCGAACGTGCCACCTGTCTATGAACTCGTGACGTCCCGAACTACGTCACAGTCATCAGTCAAAGTCCATTTGACTGGCTGAACGAAAAGTTAACGTTTTACCCACAACAAGGGGTAAAACGATCATTTGCATCGTTCGTCCGATTTCGCTCAACTAATTCACCGATTAACCTCAATAATCTTGATTAGTCACTAATCTAATCTCGGAAATCGGGACGGATCGTTACACTCTCACCTCGTAACACGTATAATGGTACGTTCAAACTTCCGTGAACCGTAACTTCTCCGTCGAACGTTCGAATTCGACCTGCCGCCTGTCTACGGATTCGTATCGTCCCGATCTACGCAATGATCCTCGGCCCTCAGCCATCGGACCTCCCGGGTCAAAAGTCAACTTTTTTACCCTCGTCAAGGGGCAAAATCGTAATTTTACCCTAAACGTCCGTTAATCCTCAGCTAATCCCCGATTAGTCTCGCTAATCCTTCATTAATCCCTAATTAATCCTTAAAATTAGGGACGGGTCATTACAGTCAAGCTGAATGTGTCAGCGTAATGGTAGAATTGTCGGGTGGTATCAACTCGGACGTCGAATGGGGAAGTTGTGGTCACGAGATCGAAATCAGGAATTTAACGTCTCGGAATTCGCATTAAATGATAATTAAATCTGATTGGCAGATATTTTCATATGGGGCCCATGGATGAGTGACAAGTGTCACTCATCCTAGGGCTTGAGTCCCCTGAATTGTGGATCTTGTTTTCCATTGGTCAATTTTTAATTGTTTTAAAACAAGCACTCACACACATCTCTCACCCCCCCAGCCGTTCATCTCTCTCATCCTCAGCCTTCATCTCCATCATCTTTATCATCTTCATCTTCTTTGTTCGATCAAACCTCAAAACCCGTGGAAAACCCATAACCGTGAACCCAACCCCTTACACATCCTCAAATCCTCATCTATCGCCCTTAGACTGTGAATGATAGTTGGAGTGTGAGGGCAGACGTGATGATGGTGGCATCGTCGCTGACCGTCGTGTACGGCGGTGGGGGCTGGGAACTAAAACCCGTGGCTTATTTTGAGCTAAAAAAATTGGAAGGACGAGTTTTGTTGGCAGTTAAACTTGTTGGAGGTTTGGATGATGCTCCTTAGTCCGAGACGATCGTGGTGGTGGCCACGACGGAGCTCGCTACGATGAGGTAAGGTGGTAACCCGAAATCCCGTATTTAGTTCAAAAATGGAAAACAAGGTTTTGAGGTGTGTTAATTGATTGAGTCGATTCTGTTGTGTTCTAGGGATTAGTACGAGCTCGTGGGTGGTGGTTTCGAAGGCATTGGTGGTCTATGGTGGCCAGAAACAATAGAGGAAGGTTGGTCGTTCATTCTTCGATCGAGAAGGTATGTTTTGGACTTGAACTATATAATTTGAACCCATAGATCGATTAGGAAAGATGAAACGAAGGTGTAAGAATTTAAAGGGTGGAAAAAGATGTAAGAACGGCTGAGAACAGGCCTCGCCGATCCAGTTGAACCAGAAACCAGTGAACCGGTTCAGACCGGGTTTGCTGGAGGTTGACGATGAACAGTACCAGGTACGTGGGCTTCACGTGGATGTCATCAACATGTAATTTTATCCTTTCAATGTAACAAACATTTTGGGACTGGTCTCAAGTCGATCATATATCGTTTTGATATAGTTCGGGATGTCCGAAGGTTTAGGATCGAGTTTAAATACATTTAAAAATCTAGGAAAAATTAGGGGGCTTTAATGAGAGGTAATTGAAGTAGTTAGTAACCTTCTAGTATGATTTGGACAAGTTTGGATATTCTGAGAACGATGATTTAGCCCGGGGAGGCTTATGACACGCATATCGAGGCGGCATCATAGGACGGTTTGTGAGTGGACATTGGTTTCTAAACTGTGATGCATGCATAACTGTTTTATATGTTTTATGAATGTGATTTCAGGTCGAGGACCCATAAATGGATTTGGATTTGAGAAATCGGATTTATGGATGACGATGGTTTTATGGAAATCCCGGGCATAGGCCCATTTGAACGGTTTGAGATGATTTATTAAATGTTTTCCATATACCATCCTTATATCTATGTATTGCCTCCTCCAGTCGTCTGGGAAGTTGGAGTGGTCACGGCGCATTGCTTGCGAGGGGTCACTGCACGGAGCGACCATACCGTATAGTGACTTAGGAGCATGATTACCTAGGATGTCAAAGATTGACTCGGGTTGAGACCCCAGGTAGCACGCGTAGCTTGGACCGTGACATGATGTCTGGGACGTCAGGTGTCTAGGATGCCAAACATCTGGGATGCCAAGGATTGGTACATAACGGTATTTGATGTAATTGTGATTTATGGATTTACCGGATTATGTATTTGGATTTCGAATTTATTCAATTTATGATTTGATTTTCGGTGTTAATGTATTTGGGTAGGGATCCACATGGTTTGGATTTACGGTTTTGGGCTGAGTTTCCACATACTTGGATTTTTGGTTTTGGGCTAAGGCCCTAATGATTTAAATAAAGTAAATGGTTTGATTATTGGTTTTCGAATGCATGCATACTTTTTAGTGAATGACATAATTGTCTTCTTATGAAATGTGTTTTTATTAAAATATTGATTTTTGTCCACTCACAGCTTTTAATGGTTTTAATGTCCTTCAAGTTGATCACGGATGCGGGCTGTAGCAGAGACAGAGACATCGCACTCCTCCACCGATCCTGGCGCACTATCGAAGCCCCGAACGGGCTAAGGTTTTGAGTTATCCCTTGTCAGACACTTCGCGTCAGACGGGAGCATGGCACATCCCGCGATAATCCCAGGAGAATTGGGATGAGTCGTGTCACAAGAAGTATCACATGGCACGTGTCAGGAAGTGCCACATGGCACGTGTTAGGAAGTTCCACCTATCACGTGTCAGGAAGTGACACGTGGCACTACTATCAGGTGTTGTCAGATGTCAGGTGACGTCAGCAGTACTGTAGCTACACGTATGTACGCGTGGGGTAACACGTACGAGCACGTGGTCGCTCGTGAATAAGTCGCTAGACCTTTGCTAGCCCGTGACGGAGCATGAGCACGAATCTCGAGACACAACGATGCATGTATGATAGTTTTCGACCTTCTGAATGCAATGGTGGTGGTTTCGAGGTGATCAAACACCGTCTCGAAGGATTTTAAAGGGTTTTTAGTCTTTGTCTCGTGTTTTAAAATCCGTGAAAAATTGTATTTAAATCCCGTAACTTATGATTTTCTTTGTGGGCTTATGTAGGACATTTGTAACTTAAGAACTATACTTTTGACAGGTGATATGACTTTAGGAGCTGGTGAGGACCATACAAAACACGATTGAATGACGCTATAATACCTGTGAATATACTTTTCTTTTGTTTGAATCTTGTGCATGCATTCCTTGTTATTTTAAATGGTTTTATGTGTTTTGTTGACGTTTGACTGATTGAGATTACCTGAGCTTTGGTGGTTTTACCAATAGCTAATTAATATTTTAATGGCTCGTTTTACAGAATTTTGACATACTTGTGATTTGAGCTTAGCCTAGGTTTTGAGGGTTTGGATTTTGAATGTGGTTTTGCTTATGGAAATGAGATGTGATTTGATTATATACTTTCTTGATATATGTGATGTCATACTGGATATATGTGGTTTATGATGTGTCGAACAACCCTTCTCGGATTGCTGGGTTACGTCAAGATGATGTATCCCTAGACGGCCACTTAGATGTTGTATCCCTGAGTGGTTGGGTTATATGGTTGACACCTATATGCTGTATCCCTGAGTTGCCACTTGGACGTCGAGCTGGGCTCCGTAGTTCCCGAGTGGTTATATGATATGGCGATTGGCCTACCAGTAGTGCAATATAGTGTATGCGATTGGGCACTCAAATGTTGTTTCCCCGAGTGGGGCCCTCGGATGCTGTATCTCAGAGTGAGGCCTTTGGATGCTGTATCCCTGAGTGGCTTTGCAGTCTGATGATTATGATTTAGGCATCGAGGTTGGTTTGATTCGTGTATGGTTATGGATCTATGTGAACTTGTTTGGTAAATTGTTATTGTTTTCCTTGGTTTGCATGTACTTTGATATTCTGTTTTATTATTCATTCCATCACAAATTTATAGTTTTCTGTATGCATGCACAGTCTTAGAAAACGGAGGGAAGCACTAGTGTTTTGATGGTTTTTGAAATTATTACGATATTTTTCTTCCTTTGTCCATTCACAATTTTATGTTTTCTTAATCTACCTTCCAGGTCATGATTCAAGGACGCGGATCTACTCTGTAGCCGGAGGCATACATATAAGCTCGGCTATGCGCACTCTATAGTTTGCTAGGGTAGAACTGATCCCCTTTTTGTGTTCTCATTAATGGTAGACTTATGCTCTGTAAATGTTTGTGATATCCTTTGTTTGACAAAAATATTTTAGTTAAATTTTATGTTTTCGTTAAATTGGTTGTTTAAAGTTATTTGTCAGACGGGAGCATAATATTCCAGGTTGTCTAGGGTGGGTCCTTTCATCTAGACAACCAATTCAAATCTAAAAATCAATCAACAAACACAATGTTCTTACCATATAACTGGAACATCTCCAAAATCTTTGCCTAGGATTTTCATCGGTGAGGGATGTCATAAATTTTGATTGTTTACCATAGTGGTAAATGGGGGCTTCTACTTCCATCGTTGTCATTTCCATTTTCGCACTAACGCCAAAGGGCAAATCTTATGTCTTTGTGGCTGGGATGAAGTCGTTGGAGCTGGGATGAATTTTTCACATGTAACGACCCGCCCTGGAAATCGAGATTAGATTAGTGGTAATGGCAGATTAGTGTGATTAATCGGTGATTAGTTGGGTAATTTTGGACGAACGGTGCGAAATGATGGTTTTGCCCCTAGGATGGGCAAAAATGTTGACTTTTAGTTTAGGCGGTCAAATGGATGTTGGTCAATGACTGAGACATAGTTCGGGACGTCACGAGTTCATAGACAGGTGGCACGTCTAATTCCGACATTCGAGGAAAAAATTATGATGTTTGGATGTTCGAGGGTATTATGGTAATTTGGTTGAAAAAGGGCAATTTGTTGACTTTTTCTACGACAGGTCTTTGTCACGTATTTCGAGGACCATTAGGTAGGTCTCGAGCCCCTGAGTACAGCAACATGCGACACGTTTCCATTGGACTTCAGATGGTTTAGTTATTGGTCTAAACATGCGAGGGGCAAAATGGTAATTTGTGAAGGTAGAGGCATTTTGGTCATTGTAATGCATTGGGATCTGTGCCCAGTGATAAGTGGACACTTGCTTGCTTTGGAATGGTGGTTTATTGAGATTGGAACACGTGTCCCATCTCTAGAGGTCTGTGGAACCTTTGCTCAGCCGACTTAATTGATTTTAAAAAATTGGGAGTTTGGTTACACGATTTGGCCGTGAGAGAAAAACAGAACAGAGAGTGAGCCGTGAGAAACCCACTCCACAACTCCCTTCGATCTTCATCGAGTGCCTTTGATGGGTGAATGAAAGATTGAAGACGATGAGACACAGATAACGGTAGTGGCACGGCTGTCCACGACGGCGAGAGGTGGTGAAAAATGTGAACAAAACCCGTGAGTCCCCTGTTTACTTTTGATAAGAGTGAAGTTTGATTTAAGGGTTAAGGATCAAATTGATTATTTGGGTCATGTTTCTGAGATCGTCAGGAAGCTTTTGAGCCTGGTTTTGAGGCCTAAAAATGGAAGGTAAGGTGAGTTCCAAAGAAACCTTAGTTTGGATTCAAAAATGGTGAAGTTTGTTTTTGTGGTTATTGATTTGTTTGGGTCATTGGAACATGTTTTGGAGTTCAAGACAAAGCTAATAAGCTTGGAAGTAAGAGAAATGGTGGCTGGAACCCCAAGAACACGACGGAGGAAAACTTAAACTCTGAAGGTCTATCGGGAAGGTAATCCTTAGGCCCTATTTTTCAGTTTTTGAGTTTTGGAGGGGTTGTAAAAGGTAGGACGAATGGAATAGAAGAAAAAGGAATAAAAACGGACTAAATTTGGACAGAAAACCAGCCAAGCCGGTTCGGGCTGGACCAGACCAGTCTGGACTGGGTTTACCCGAGGAAGAAGATGACTGGGTGTAGGCGCGTGGCTCCCAAGCGCAGCCCCTTTGGGCGGCACGTGAGGGCGCGTGGCACACCTTTTGAGGAAGGTTCCAACACGACTGTTAAAGTATTTGATGTAACGAACATTTTGGGGCTAGTTTCAAGTCGATCAGATATCGTCTCGATATGTTTCGGGATGTCCGCAGGTTTTAGGGCTCGTTTAAAAATAGTTAAAAATTACGGGGCTTTAGTATAAATATTGTGAAGTAGTTAGTGACCTTATTATGGGATTTGGACAGGTTTGGGAAAGCCGGTGATAGTGGATTAGCCGAGAACGACGTAAGTGCACGCGTATCGAGGCAGCGGTGTAAACGGTCTGTGAGTGGACTTTGCTTTCTAACTTATAATGCATGCATAAATGTTTTACATGTTTTCTATACGTCATTTCTATTTTTATGATGTGATCTTGATGATTTACGATTTTTCATGTATTTCAAGATATTTACGTAATTGCACGTTTTACGAGATTATGGTTTTAGACGATGATTTGATAATGGTTCTGATACTATGATTTTGGTGATTTGATTTTGTGATTTGAATTATAATTTGATTTCAAAGGTTTAGAAATGGATTTTGGAAAAGTGATTTCGGACTTAAAGCCTTGTTCATAAAAGTGATTTTGAGAAATGTGATTTTGGGTTTTGGAATCGAATTTCGGAAATACGATTTAGATTCGGTTTTGGAGCTTGAAAGTGGATTTGGGTTCGAAATGATGATTCCGGATGCCAGCTTATGGAATGATGATTTCGAACTCGGATTGGGAAATGAATTTCTGGATTTTCACTTGGTTTTGGGTTTAAAGACCCGTTGATACTTGGTTTTGGGTTTAAAGACCCGGATATGGCTGGATCTGGTTTTGAGTTTAAAGACTCGGTTGATTGATGACGGGGGAGGGCCCTGGTTTGATATGTTTTGAGTTTAAAGACTCGATTATTGTGATATCCTCCGAGGCTGTTGATTGTGTTTTGGGTTTAAAGACTCGTTGATATCCCAGGAAGGCATGATTATGCGCATGTGTTTTGAGTTTAAAGACTCGGCGCACTTGAGATCCAGCAACTTGATTGATTGATGTTTTAATTTTGTTTTTCACTGGTTTTCAGATGTTTTGGGCTATAGCCCGGATGATTTGGATTTGTGGATTTTGGGCTGAGTTCCCGTACTTTGATACGGATTTACGATTTTGGAATGAGGCCCTGGATTTGAGTTACGGATTTGAGGAAAAGAAATGATTCCGATTTTCATTGAGGGTTTTCTTAGCTTGGATATGAAATAGTTTTTATGACATGGGTTTTATATGCATGCATTGGTTTTTAATGAAGGGCATAAATGTCTTTCCATATAAACTGTTTTCTAAACTTATTCTTTATTTTTGTCCACTCACAGCCTTTTATGTTTTCGATACCCTCCAGGTTTGATGCGGTGCGGGCTGTTGTTAGAGAGACGGAGACATCACACACGCGATCCACAGTAGGTTCTGTGCACTCTGGGAAGTCCAGAAGTTTTTGGACGGTTCGCTTGGGAATCTCTTGTCCAGCTGACGTGTTACATTGAGGTTGGACGTCAGTTAGCCTTCGTGTTACACATGAGTTAGACGGGAGCATGACTTAGCCCTTAATCCCGGGGGATTGGGGGTGGGTTGTGTCATCACAGCTGGGATTAAGTTGTCACAGCTTTTGGGGGAGGGGGGGGGGGGGGGGGGGTGGGGAGGATTAACTTCTGTCATCGTAGATGAGAGGGAGGAAGAGCTCCTATCGTCGAAAATGGAAGAAGAGGGTCGAAGGTTGACAAATGGATTTGGGAGCTGTGAATTCGATTTGGGTGAAGGGGTGCTGGGAATTCCATTTGGGTGGAGGGGTATTGGGAATTCAAATTGGGGGTAAGGGGAGGTAGTTTTCGATTTAGGGTTTATGGGCATTAGCTTGTGTATTTTTGAAATCTCGAAAATTTCCCTCTGTTTTTTGCCACATCAGTTGCTAACCGGGTAAAATTTTTTATGCGTGCCACTTTGACGATCAGATGGATGGAAAACCTGACTGAGGTGGTTAAATGTGGGTGGTCCTATAGTTTGGGTAGTTATTTGAAAATTTTGATAGTTCAGATATGAGTTTGTGGTGAGCCTATAGTTTGAGGATTTTAATGTAGTTTTTCTTAATAAAAAACCAAATAAAAACTTTAGATCTAAAAAATGGAGAAACTCTACATCTTCAACAATCATCATCGCTACCAAAACATTGTAAAACCCACCACCATCGAAAATAAAGAAGGTGAAAGCAAAGAGCCATTTGGAAAATGAAGGTGAGCAAGTCACCCATGTGAAAAAAGCTCTTATAGTCCATTCAAGGGGTGCATCGTATACTTTAAAAGTTAAGGGGCAAAAACCAATGATGGAGAATCCAAAGTAGGTTGTGGTAGAGAGCATCGGATAAGGAAGAAGTAGAGACTTGAGGTTTTGTGAATGAAACTTGAGATGAGGATGAGAGCACATATGTAACGACCCGTCCCGAATATCGGGATTTAATATTAATTAATTATGAATTTAGGATGACTAATCGGGGATTTGTTGAGTGAAATCAGACGGACGGTGTAAAATGACCGTTTTGCCCTTAGAATTGGGAAAATATTGACTTTTGACTCGATGAGCCAAACGTACGAGGACCGATGACCGTGACGTAGATCGGGATGTCACGAGTCTGTAGACAGACGACAAGTCAAAATCGGAGGTTCGACGGAGAAGTTACGGGTCTAGAATGTTTTACGGTACAATTTCATGGAAATCGAGAAATGGGGACAAGTGGCAGATTTTGATTGGGGAACTTTCTAGAAGGAACCACCAGATGAGTGACAAGTGTCACCCATCTAATTAGCCCATTTCCCCACACAGTGGGATATTTCTCCCTTCCCACATCATCGATCATTTTCAGTTTGCTCCCAAACACGTAACTGTGCAAAACTCATTCCCATGGCCCTTCAATTTCCATTATTTGTACTTGATGTGTGAATGAAAGAGTGAGGGTGAGGTGTGATGATGAAGATGGTGGCCATGGCTTGCACCGTCGTGGACGGCGGCCGAAGATGACATGAAAGGTACATTTTTAGTTTCAAAATTGGAAGTTGAATTCTTAGAGGTTGTTGAATGGTTTTATTGATGGAAATGGTTGTATGGAGGTTGTACAAAACTTTTGGAACGAGGAGGATGGACGGTGGTGGCCAGAATCGTGGAAAACCGACGAGTGGTGGTTGGCCGATTCAACCATCACGTGGAAAGGTTTAGGAGAAAATTGGCCAATTCAACCATCACGTGGAAAGGTTTTGAAATCATGGATAGATTAGGAATGATTAGAGGAAGGTTTAGGAGAAAATTGGAGTGGAAACGGGTTAAAGAAAGGGTCAAAATTGGCCCGAACCGATCATGTCGGTCCAGTTGGACCGGCTGCACAGTCGAACCGGTATGGACCAGTTGACTGGAGGTTGAAGATGCATAGTGCCCAAGTGTGTGAGGCCCACGCACAGCGCCTTTGGGCAGCGCGTGGGGGGTATTGGGAAAGTTTTCAACATGTGAAATCATCTATTCGATGTAACGAACATTTTGGGACTAGTTTTGTGTCGATCGGACATTGTTTCAATATAGTTTTGGGTGTCCGAAGGTTTAAAGTCTATGTAAAATACGTTTAAAAATTCGAGAAAAATTTGGGGATTTAATGAGAGGTTAATGAGGTAGTTGGTAACCCTCTAATGTGGTTTGGATAGGTTTGGAAGTCCCGGTGATAGTGATGTGACTCGGGAAGGCTTATGACAAACGTATCGAAGCAGCGGCGTAGGACGGTCTGTGAGTGGGCAATGTTTTCTAAACTGTTATGCGTGCATAATTGTTTTATATGTTTTATATATGTGATTTCTATAGTGATGATTGAGGCATTGGTGATTTACATGGTTGCACGTATTTCGAGGTAATCCCGTATTTGCACATATTTCGATGTTACAATTTGATACTGTAGTTTTACGTGCTTGTGGTTTCGGTGATGGTTTGATGATATGGTTTTGGTTTTGGAAAGATGAACTTGGGCATGAGACCCATTTGAATTGTGTGATCGGGCCGGGTGACAGGACCCACCCCGATAACCGAGACGAACCCTGCTCCCGTCTGACAACCCAACTCAAAAGACCAAAACAACCTCACAAAAACTCACAAGTAATACATTGTCAGACCAGGAAGAATGTAAAATCCAACATGTCAACAGTCGTACAGAGGATAGTACAGTACAGGGTAAGACATAAATCCTACTAAAAACTGGCTACACGCACAACGGGAAAACTCGCAACGGAAAACTATATGCCTCTGCCTCTACCTCAACGTTAGCCCCAGCGCTAGCACCACGACCTGGAGGGTATTTAAAAACTAGAAAAGTGTGAGTGGACTAAAAATAAATAAGAGTTTCAAAAACCGTTTAATAAACAAACCAGGATTTTGCCCTCCGTTTTAAAAACATGCATGCATAACGCAGTATCTGAAAGCAAATATATAAATCATATGGAAACATTATCATCAAAACATGAAAATACCAAATATCATCATCCGATCAAACCTGCTGGATCTATCCGAGTCTTTAAACTCCAGAGTCTTTAAACTCAATCCAGGCCTCAAATATAATCCGAGTCTTTAAACTCCCGAGTCTTTAAACTCAATAGACCTACGGGGGAAAATATCATAATATCCGAGTCTTTAAATTCCAGAGTCTTTAAACTCAATCCGGGACTTTAAACCCAATCCGGGCCCGCCCCCGTCATATCATATTCCGAGTCTTTAAACCCAATAACCAGATCCAGCAAATCCAATCCAAAAACGTTTGAAAACCATTTCTAAATCCATATCCAAATCCGAATTCAAAATCACTATTCCGAAGCCATTTCGACGTTCAGAACCGTCAATTCCGAATTCAAATCCGGAAATCTCTTTTTCAAGCTTTAAAACCAAATCTCGATTTCTGAAATCCGATTCTAAAACCGAAAACCTTGATTATCAAATCATGTTTTAAAACCCATTTATAATTATTGAAAAACAGTTATAGGTTTAAAGCCCAAAATCAAAGCATCAGAATCATAATCAAACCATATCTCGTAAAACGTGCCAAAATACGTATAATTCTAAGAAATGCCTCGAAAAATGTACAATTATGTAAAACACATAAAGAATAATCAATAGCATGAAATCATATTTCAAAACATAAAACAAGTAGATAAAAAAAGTTATGCATGCTCGGTTAGAAAAGAAAAGTCCACTCACAGTTTCGGACACGTCACTCGCGTCCCGTACGTCAAAAGTCACCATTCCGGGTAAAAAACACTTCCCTTAAGCTTACCCTAATTTCCCAAATTTTCTGGATTTTAAACGTAATTTAAACGAACCACTAAACCTTCGAATACTCAAAACTAACCCGAGACGATGTCTGATTGTCTCAAAACTTGTCCTAAAATGTTCGTTACATCGATTAGAGTGAAAACCATGCTGAACGTTTCCCCAAAACAATCCCCACGCGCCATCACGCGCTGCCCAAAGGGGCTGCGCGTGGGAGCCACACGCCTGCACTGTTCATCATCCCCTACCTCCAGCCAACCCGGTTTAGACCGGTCCGGTCGAACCGAGCCGGCGAGGTTGGTTCTCACTCAAATCCAGTCCAATTTCAAGCCTATCTATCCTATTAGTTTCGTCCTTGCTTGTATGATCGATTCCTTTAACTAAATCTTGAAATAAAGCACGAAATCTTACCGTCCAACACTCGAACTCAAACTCTGAAATTCCCAGTCACGGTTTTCCAGCCACCCGTCGTCTTCTCAGCCACTGGTTCTACTCTTCAGGTTACTAGGAACTTCCTACACCTATTAGAATCAAAAGGACGGCTCAACTAAGCTCCAAAACCCACGACTTTCAATTTGAGCCAAAACGGAAAAACAGGGGACACTGGGAACTCGCCCGTTTTTTGACCTCCGCCGTGCTCGCCGACGTGTTCCTCTGGGTTCAAAAGGCGGTCCTCAGCCTTCCTAGCATTCCCGCGAACCAGGTTGGATCAATTTGATCGATTGTGGTTGCACCACGACTGTCGACTCCCTCTCTGTTTTTATGAGTTTCTGCTCACCTCTCACACACAGTCACACTTCAACCTCACTAAACCACGATCAAACACTCACTCAACCACCCTTGATCACTCACTCAAAGCCAACACACACTCACACACTCACACTGATCGATTTTTACCTCACGACCTCAGTCTCTGTTTTATCCCTTTGAACGATTACAAACCATTTTTAAAATGTAACCGTGCACAAACATAGGATAGAAGCCTCTAGGATCTCTCCAGGTGTCACACACCCTATGGACACAATCAAAACTATCCAATAATCACTGCACACATGTCCTTATCTGATTGCACAAAGTCCAAGGTGTAAAAAGACCAAAATGCCCTTATAATGTCCATATTACCATTTTGCCCCTCACCTTTCTAGAACTACAACTTATGTATCCGATTTCCGATGAAGGCGTGCCGCCTGTCGTTGTACTCAGGACGTCGAGATCTACCTAACGGTCCTCGGTTTGCGTGAAAACTAATGGTCGAACAAAAAGTTAACAAATTCTCCTCTTTTAACCAATTTACGAAAGTGCCCTCGACCTTCCAAACATCATAACTTCCTCATCAGATGTCGGAATCGGGTGTGCCACTTGTCTACAGACTCGCGACGTTCCGAACTACGTCACGGCCATCGGTCAATGTCCTTTTGACCGTCCGAACTAAAAGTCAACATTTAGCCCTTTCTAGGGGCAAAATCGTCATTCTGCACCAACCGTCCAATAGTATCCAACTAATCACTGATTCTCTTCGTTAATCCGTCATTAAACCCTAATCTAATCCCGACTCCCAGGATGGGTCGTTACACCAGGGGCCCAATTAGTTTACGAAATCGGGTTGAGACCTATTTGAGTCATGTGATCGGGCCGGGGCCCAGTTGATTTATGAAATCGGGCATGAGGCCCAAATATGTTTTATAAATGTTCTTTCGAGTTTGGGACCCAATGTTTCATAAAACGTGATTTCGGGTCGAGGACCCTAAATGGATTTGTGATATTTTATGGAAATTCCGGGCAGGGCCCTTTGAGATGTTTTGAAATGGCTTTATAAAAACTGTTTTCCATATATCATCTTGATACGAGGATCTGTAGATGGTCTCCTTCAGGTGTCTAGGACACTAGGGAAGTCACGGTGCATTGCTTGCGAGGGGTCATTATACAGAAAGATCGGACCGTATAGTGACTCAGGATCAAGATTGCTATGATTAGACATATGGGACGTCAGACATCTGAGATATCAGGGATATGGTGTCAGGACCCACCCCGGTTTCACCCCGAAACCCGAGGTAAATCCTGCTCCCGTCTGACACCCCGACACAAAAGCAGTCAGACGCAGGAGAAAGCACTCAATAAATCCCGAAGTTAAAGTTTTACAGAGCATAGCACGAATACAAAGAAATAAAAACTGATGATAATTACACGCACGCGGAAGAAAACTTAAACACTCTGGGATCCCCCTCGTCACTTCTATGCCTCAGACGCTGTCTCGACGTCAAGACCCCGTGCTAGCTCCACGACCTGGAGGGCAATTTAAAACCAGAAAATGTGAGTGGACCAGAATAGAAGAAAGTTTTAAAACCATTTTATAAGAAAACTAAGTTTTACCCTCCGTTTTGAAAACCACATGCATAACCCAGTTATCGAAACAGTTAATAAATCTTTCATTATAAAACATCATAAGAAACAGAAACACTATAAAACAGTTATAGAAATCACAGCATATGAATCATAAAACCGTATCAGAAACCATGAACATCAAATCATCATTTTCCGATCAAACCTGCTGGACCTATCCGAGTCTTTAAACTCCCGAGTCTTTAAACTCAATCCAGGCCTCAATCATATCCGAGTCTTTAAACTCCCGAGTCTTTAAACTCAATAAGCCTACGGCGGAAATCAACATATCCGAGTCTTTAAACTCCCGAGTCTTTAAACTCAATCCGGGCCCGTCCCCCGTCAATCAATATCCGGGTCTTTAAACCCAATAACCAGATCCAGCAAATCCAATCCAAAACCATTTGAAAACCTTTTCCAAATCCATATCCAAACTCGAATCCGAAACCACTGGTCCGAAGCTCTTCCGGCGTTCAGAACCGTCATTCCGAACCCAAATCCAGAATTCCACTTCCCAAAATCCGATTTTAAAACCGAAAACCTTAATCATCAAATCACGTTCCAAAAGCCCTTTATAATCATTAAAAACCATTTATCATTTGAAATCCCGAAACTATAACATTATATTCCAAAATCACCATTTTCTGGTAAAACGTGCTGACAACCGTCTTTTCTCGAAAATCGTGCCAATACGTAAAACGAACATAGCATTTCAATAATCATGAAATCACGTATAACACCAATAAATAGGTATAGAAAACAGTTATGCATGCTCGAGTTTAAGGAAAGGGTCCACTCACAGTACCGAGCCCTCAATCGCATCCCGAACGTCCAGCACGTTCCTCAGCTTCCTCGGGAAATCCCGATTCTGTCAATAACCACCAAATTATGTTACTAACACATCTACGAAGGTTCACCTAAATTCCCTCAAAAATCTCCGAATCTTAAACATAATAAACCGAGACCCTAAGCCTTCACCCTCGCGGAACTACTTCGATTCGACGTCCGATTAACCCGAAACCACTTCCATTAGACTCGTTATAACACCTAGACCAAAAACCATGTTGACACCTTCACCGGAAACCGCCCCACGTGCCCCCACGCGCCGCCCAAAGTGGCTGCGCGTGGCCCTCACGCGCCAGCTACAGTACACCCTCTTCCTCGAGCAAACCCGGTTCGCACCAGTGCTGCACATCGGACCGGCGAGAACTGTTCTCCGCCGTCCGGCCACCATTTCACCTCCTTTCTTCACCCACAGCATCGTCCAGTCCTACCCTATCCTTTCCCCAACTCCAAGTACCTCGACACGGCCCCAATATCGTCGACTCAAGCTCGAAAGAAAACCCGTACTCTGCCCCTGTTTTCCTTCCCAGCCACCCAGGTAACCTCCCGTCACGGGGGCTATCCCAAACTCTTCCTAGGACCTCACTGAGTCACACCCAACTCACAGAAACCCTCGAATCACTCCCTAAGCCCTCGACTTCCCGTCTGAAACTCACGGCAAAACAGAGCACACAGAGTCCCCTCCGTCGTGCCAACCGCCACCGTGCACCTCCCGTCACGGCAGCACAACCAGAAGACTCCCAGGCCTCCACTGTGTCCCCTAGACCTCCCTAGACTCTTCGACTCGACTCCTAAAATTACGACTTAACTTTTGAACTCAGTCGACAAAACAGAGCAGAGAAACAAGGATAAGGAATGACCTGCCTCTCGTCGCCGTCGTGAGCTCCGCTAGGGCTGGTCGACTCCTCGCACCCCTCACAACACCACCACGATCTCAGTTGCACCGTACACGGCCGCCACCGCCATGATTCTCACAACCTCCCTGCTTTTCACCCCTGGTTTTCCCGTGGTTCTCAGTTCATTCACACACCACCATCACACCGTCTAACCTTCTCCCTGTCTCACTCTCACTCTCTGGTCACTCTCACACCCTCACAACTCACCAACACACACACCATCACCGATCAATTCTCTCAATTTGCTCCCTTTGTTTCCGTTCTTCTTAACTCGCACATCATAAGTCCGATGAATACGTGCCGCCTGCCATCGAACTCAGGACAAAAGGATCCAATTAAGTACTAAAGCTCGCTAATCCCATCGTAATCACTCTACTAATCCCGGCTCTCGGGACGGGTTGTTACATATGGACCCGGAGAGACCCCGGGCAGCACGCGTTGCTTTTACGGAGAGATATGACGTCTGAGATGTCAAGCATCTGGGACATCAAGCGTCTGGTACCCTAGGCATCTAAGATGCCGAGGATGATTATGGGTAAATATGGATTATTGGATTTATTAAATGGTATTTCGGTCGGATTTGTGTTTATGGATTTGGGCAGTGGGCCACTTGGTTCTGGATTTACGGATTTTGGTATTTTATGGTTTTGGGCTGAGTTCCCACACTTGGTTTTGGATTTACGGTTTTTGGGCTAAGGCCCTAATGGTTTATTTAAATAAATGTTTTGATTACTGGTTTTCGATGCATGCATACTTTTTAGTGAAGGGCATAAATATCTTTATGCAATGTGTGTTTATGAACTTATTGGTTTTCGTACACTCATAGTTTTTAATGGTTTTAATGCCCTTCAAATTGATCATGGATGTGAGCTGTAGTAGGGACCGAGACATCGCACTCCTCCACCGATCCTGGAGCACTTTGGGAGCCCTATATCGGCTGAGGTATGCATTATCCCTTTTGTGTCAGACGGGAGCATGACACATCCTGCGTTAACCCCGGGAGGATTGGGATGGGTCGTGTCAACATATATGGAGAAATATCAAGATTCACCAACAATTGTAAAGAAAAAAATCTCCATGAAGGAGGAGCCGAGATAGACACCACGGAGGGTGGATTAGCAAGCCAAGATCATGGCTTCCATGGGGAAAAAAAGGCAGAAAGGGAAGGGGCAGAAGTGAGCAAAGGAGAAGGCGAATGAGAATAGAGAAGGAGGAAGAGAGAAGAATAAGAAAGAGAGATGGAGCAAAATTTTTAGAGGGAGCCACTGGTCCCAACCAAAGCTAGGGCCAATGGCAAGGGCTTATGGTGTTTTGGTTCCTATTAAAAGCCGGAGAAAGAAGAGAGGAATTTTAGAAAATAGAGGAAAGTCCTATCCTTTTGTCAACATTTCCAATATATATGAGTGTTTTTAGGTTCCTATAAGATTGCTACGACATGTTTACGAACCTATGTACGACTAAAATTCTTGAAAACTTAAAGGGAGTGAATTCTCGACATGATGGGCTCTGTCTGGGCTTTTGCCGAATATTTTATAATTAAATTTCATTTATTCATTTTAATTTGGACTATTCATTAGTTAGTTCTTAACAATATTAATATTTATTCAAAATTCCCCTAAATCATATTTTTGAAACTTTTCATCCCTAACCATCATAATAAAGGTTCAAAGACTCTTTAAAGTTTTTAATTCCTATTTAATAGTTTTTTTTCTTATATTTAAAACATTATTCTCCCACTTATATATACACTATCCAACATATATATATATATATATATTCACTTGTTCATTTGAAGGATTAATATAAGGACTATCCAACTTAAAACAGGATAATTAAGAGTGAAAATTCTTCAAAAATACTTTTAAACTTTGAATTTGAATTTTTTTTATTATCCTATATTAAAAGATTCGACCCTAAATCCTAAACCCCAACTCAAGAATTAAACCCTAAATCTACGCGTTTTGGAGGTGGGACTTCCGAGAGCAAATCCGTGCAGGAAGGACCCACGTGTGGTGAGGCCCAAAACAGACAATATCTTATTAGAAGAGGCGGGGCGTGACATTTTGGTATCAGAGCCCAATCCCAGTCGAAATTGATTGTGCCAGCGAGGACGCTAGGCCTCAAGGGGGTAGATTATAAGAACCCGCGATTTGGAAGCATGGTGAGCAATCCCACATCGCCCGAGGAAAAATAGGGGATGTGCCTTATATGTGTGGGTATGCCGGTATCTAATGAGACTCGTTTTGGGGGTGAGACCCCCGAGAGCAAATTTGTGCAGGCAGGGCCCACGTGTGGTAAGGCCCAAAGCGGATAATATCTCGTTAAAGGAGGCAGGACGTGACAATAAATATGCATGGCTAAAAAATAGTCGAAGGACGGGCTGGGCACATGGAACCAAAATACCGAAACCGTACCGTTTCAGATCAAACCATACAAAAAAAAAACCGAATAGTAAAATCGTTGTACCGAAACCATACCGATATAATTCGGTACGGTTTCGGTATCGATATTTTAAAAAACCGTCCCGTACCGAATTAGAATTTTTTTAATAATTAAATTTATTTCTTATTGGTTTATTAGGCCTTCTTCAAGAGTTGATATGACCATACATGTCTTAATTTAGTTTCTAAGAGTTGATATCTTCAACTTAGTGCAACTTCTTCAATATATATTTGAAAACTTAAGTCCTTCATAAATGTAGTTTTCCTTTTTTTTAGTATTTTACTATGTTAGAGGATTAAGATTCACTAATGAATATAAGTTTATGGAGTCTGTCTTGTGCTAAATTAGTGTTAAAATTGTTAATTTATTATTTTCTTTTCTCTATGCAATGTTGCCTTGCGCCCATTGTATTATTAGACATGGTTTGTCATTAATCTTTTGGTTGTCCATGCTAATTAAAAACAAAATTACATGGAGAACTCAGAAGCTTCTACTTGAATGTCAGCTACTGAAAGTTTTTAATTAGCAAAGCCAGTTAATTGATCTTTTGGATTGGACATGAAGTCTGTAATATTTATTTATATATGATTTGCTTTTGATTTTGATTTTTTATTAGGGAACCAAAAACAAAATTATTGAGAATCTAAGCTCACACTTAACCATGCCTAAACCTAACCCTTGTTTTATAATCACAAACAAAATTTTGGCTCAAAACCGAAACCATACCGAAACCGTACCGAACTTAATTGGTACGGTACGATCTGGTTTCACTTTCAAAATATTAAATACCGAACCGTACCGTACCGATTAAAATTAAATGGTATGGTTCTGGTATCGATCAATTTTGTACCGTATCGAACCGTGCCCACTCCTACCTTAAAGTAAAGAATTATCATATTCCAATTTTTATGTAAAATACTACCTTATATAGAATTAATTAGCAGCTTACTCTTTTAATGTTGATTAAAAATTTGTAAACATGTGTTACGGTGTTGTTCATTTCAAATGGATACACTTAGGCTTTGTTTGGTTTTGTTTTTATTCTTAAAAAACTACATTTAAAAAAAAACAAAGAAAGTAAATCAAGCTAGGGACAACCCCTACAGCAACCAAAGAAGTCAAATTGCCATACCGAAGAAGCTAAGGGCAGAACCCTATGACTCCAAATCTTATCTATTATACCATTCTAAAAGACTAAAACCCCAATTAGCCAATTCATTAGCAACGAAGTACAAAAATATTTGGTAAAAGAAAAAAATATTGCTTTTTAGAAAAGTAATGAAATTTTGACATAAACTTCTAAAATCAGTATATATGTTATTTTTGAAAACTACTTTTATAAAAAGTTAATGAAACTTTCACTTATTACAATATTCCAAATTAATTATGAAAAAATGTTAGCGTTTACTCATTATTTATATTCTTCAAGCATGCATCTTTTTGCTTTATTTATATTTACCATCAACACTACCACCATAGGCATAGCCAAAGATGAAAATATCGATATCGACGGATATATCGCTAGTCAAATTTACGGATATCTCGTCTCAAATATCGATATCGATTACGATCAACAAAAATGATGGAAATTCGATCTAAAAGTTGGAAATTTGTAATGAAACTTCGGGGAAAACTGAAGTACCCAATGATGGTTATATAGGACTAATAAAAACTATAAAATGACTATGTTATAATAAATATATAATGAATAATATAATACAATAGGGTTCTGCTGATGACTAATAATATAAAAATTTAAACATAAACATAAATTAAAGTGAATTACTATAATTGAATGTTAATATAATTAAAAACATAACAATAAGCATAAAAAAATTTAAATGGAAGAAAAATTATAAAATGAATAAATATATGTAAAATTGAAAAAAAAAGATGAAAAAGTCCATTTTTGTTTAAAAGTTGGAAATGATTGATATATTTAAAATTGAAAAAAAAATGACAAATAAAATTAAGAGAAAATAAAGAAAAAACGAAGAAAAAAAATTGGGAACTTGCAGCACCTAGGGTCGAACCCAAGTTGCTGACCATTTAATAAAGGGCCAAAACAGCCCACAACCAACTGAGCTAACATGCTCAGTTTGATAATATAGCAGCCCACTAATGTATAAACAATATTAATTAACTTAAAACCAATCATCTCCTACCTCGCGCGGGTATGAGATTCGGGTTTTTTGACCTGCGCGGCATGACCCGACTGAAACTCTATGGTTTTACGTCCGATTTTCATGAACTTTAGCCCTATCTCAATCATTTTAATGAAATAAGGAGATCGGTGGTCTTAAAATAAGGAAAAATGTCGATATTTCGCTCAATTTCTTCCCCCCCCCTCCCCCCTCCCCTCCCCCCTCCCTGTAACACCCCGAAAATTCGAGGATTTTAATATTGTGATTTAATATGTGAATTGACGTTTTTACCCTTATGAATGGTATGGCCAAATTGTTGACTTTTTGATTGGTGGGTCAAATGGACTTTGACCAATGACCGTGACGTAGTTCGGGACGTCACGAGTTCATAGACAGGTGGCACATCCAATTCGGATGATCAGGGAAAAAGTTATGACTATCGGAAGTTCAGGGGCATTACCGTAAGTTGGACTTCACGGGCGAAAATGTTGACTTTTCGTTTGACAATTAATTTTCACTCGACTCAAGGACCGATAGGTAGGTCTCGACGTCCTGAGTCCGTAGACAGGCGGCACGCCGAAATCGGACTTCGTATGGCTGAGTTACGGGTCTAGAAAGTGAAGGCAGTTTGGTAATTATTTGAACCAGGGGCATTTTGGTCTTTTTGCCCTGGTTACTGTAGCAAATCGCGGGGGACATGGGCGGCACCACCATGTGCGGTGGCTCTGAGTGCGATTTGTTTACTGGTGAGTGTGGGTTGGAAAGTATTGATTGTTTAAACCTTTTTGAAGCTTCAAACGTGGTCTGATTCTTCCAGCTACACGATCAAATTGATTAATCAAAATTCGAAGCTTTCGGGGGACAAATTTCAGTGGACAAATTGGACACCCACGAGCCTCTGGGACGGCTTGAAATTGTTTAAAACTGATTAGGACATGTATGAGCATCACTCTGATGCAGAGATAACTGAGAATGGGTGAGGAAACCAGAGAAGCCATTTCTGGAAAAATTGGAGGGAAAATCGGGTTTTGATTTCTGGTGACTGTTAGACCAAACCAAGGCCTGGTTTAGTCTTTTGGGAGTGTTTGGAACTCAACCGCATCGAAATCGAAGGCCATCAGCCACGGCTGAGCTGGTACGATGACTGCTGTTTTCAGGGAAATCGCAGAGCTTGGGACGACGACCTTCAGGTACTTTCAGACACAATTGATTGTTCATTTTGGTTCGTTTTGATCCTATTATACTTCCTGTGAAGTTAATTGGATAATGGGTTTGAAACCAGTGAGTTCTGGTGATTGACCCGTTTGGTTGATCACGGGTCGAAGGGCCATTTAAGGATTGGATTTGGATAATTAATAACTCAGAACTTAAATTAGATGTTTAAATAACATGTTAGGATCAAATTGGATTGAAATCGAGTAGGAATTGATGGGTAATCAACCGGGTCAAGCCGCGGGTGGCAGGCCCGAATTACAGACAAACGGGTGAAGGTGCTGACACTGTAGCTACAGTGTCGGGCGCGTGACTTTCACGCGCAGCCACTTTGGGCGGCGCGTGAGGGCGCGTTAGGGCTTATCTCCGATCACGATCAACATGACTTTTATTCCTCTCATCATTCTGAACATTTTTGGTGAATTAACCATGTTGATCTGAGATAGTTTTGATGGGTCAGTTTAGGGCCGGTTGCCTCGGGAAACGTGTTGGACGGCTTCCCCGAACCGGCTTCTGTTTCGAACTTTCTTTTGAATAAATATTAGGGACTTGTAGTGACCCTTACGTGTGAATTGAACTGACAGGAATTGTACGATAATCTCGGTACAGGTCCGTACGCGCAGATTCGCAGCAGAATCGTACAGTGAGTGGGCCCGTTTTCATTAAACCCTTGCATGCTTAAATGTTTTCTGGTTTACTTATATGTTCACATGCTGGAATCTATAAATGGTTTTGATGATATTGACATTTCGGTTATGGCACGTTTCACGGTATTTGGGCATGAGACCTGTTTGATGAAACGTAACGATCGGTTCAGATTTTACCTATGTATACATATATGTTTGCATGTGGATATCAATGAAATGTATTTGGTACTGCACTGTATAGATCCATCCATACTATACTGTCTCCTCCGGATGAGGTACCCCGGAGAGGTCACGGACATCTAGAACGTCCAGCGTCTACGACGCTAAGCATCGGGGATGCTGTAACCGAACAAGGTTCGGGGATTGAACTCGGAATTGAGACCCGAGTGGCACGCGTAGCCTTGTGATTGTGACCTTATTGGACGTCAGGGACGTCAGACATCAGGGATGTCGAATTGGAGTGTATAGTGCAGTGGCTAAAAATATGGTTATGGTTTTATTACATGCCTTATGATTCATATTATATTATTTATGATTTTAAATGATGCTGCATGCATGTTTGGAAAACGGAGGGGTAAATTATATGTTTTACTTATCAAATGATTTTATAAACTTGAGTTCGGTCAACTCACCCTTAATGTTTTTGGTAACCCCTCCAGGTCGTGATACTGAGGTAGAGGAAGAACCTGAGGCTGAGGCATAGATCCACTTCTGCGTACCTGAACCCCTGTTGGGTGGTTTACCCGCAGGTTTACTTTAGAGTCGTGCTCGCAACTTGAAATTTTGGATTTCATCCCTTGTCTGGCATCTGTTTAATTCGGATTTGATGTATAACTTTTATTTAGTTTTTATGCATTTGATGTTTTGAGGTTAAAATTGGTATGAATTATTGGGTGTCAGACGGGAGCAGGGCACGTCCCCTTGTGGTCCCTGTGGGATCGGGGCGGGTCCTGTCAGCTTGGTATCAGAGCACTAGGTTGTGGTCAGTACTAGGTTTTGGTCAGCATGCTAGACTAGCGATTAGTACTAGTTACTTTTCGACTTTTAAGAATATTGTTATCTGATCTATGCCTCTTGACAGTTGGTTATGCCTCCTAGGAGAATTCCTCATATACGAACGGACGAGGATCTGGAAAGGGAGATGGAATGCGCGAGCATTGAAAGGGCTCAACGTTTGGGAGCCACTCCTTTCTGCGGGGGATTAAACCCCGAGGATGCTCATGATTGGATCACCAAGTGGGAGAGGATCTTCTCGGTGATGGACTGCCCTCCGGGCGAACGGGTAACTTTGGCGGCCTTCTTGCTGGAAGGAGGAGCCTACCAGTGGTGGCACGGCCTTGAAATGTCTGGGTGGTCTGTCCATACCACTACTTGGGAAGCTTTCCGTTCCAGATTTCTGGACCAGTACTACCCGCGATCATTTCGCGCGGCACGGGAGGCTGAGTTTCTGCGGCTGGAGCAGGGTGATATGTCCGTTGCGGACTACGAGTAAACTTTCGGAAAACTATCCCGGTTCGCTGCATCATTCGTGAGCACGGAGGAGGACAAATGCCAAAGGTTCGAGCTTGGACTCCGAGGGGAGATCCGGGCAAGTGTGACTGCTGCTACTCATGCTTCACTGAGAGATTTGGTCGACGCTGCGGTGCGTGTCGAGGCCAGTCTGGCGGCACACCAGACACGACATCCTTCAGGCGAGGGGTGACGGCAGGATCGCCCACATCGTGGGCCATCAGGCCAGAAGAACAGCAAGGGAGGGGGCTACAGGGGAGCACCCTCATCCTTCAAGGGTCGTGGCTGGTCAGGTCGACGCGGAGGCTCTCAGGGCAGAGGATCTGGATACAACTCTGGGCAGCGTTCATCTTGGAGCGGTGCTTCTGGTGGGCATTCGGACAGGCCAAGGCCAGTAACTTGTTTTGCTTGCGGAGAGGAGGGCCACTATGCCTGTGATTGCCCGCAGTTGTCCAAGAACAACGACGATGGGGGCTCTAGTGTGGTGCAAAGCACGGCTTCCCACACTAATGGAGGTCGCGGTCAGGGAGGTGACCGTGGTGCTGGGCGTGGCGCGCGCGGGCGCGGACGGAACGGAGGGCCGAGGGCCCAAGTATTTGCAATGACCCAGCAGCAGGCGAGGACTGCCCTAGGCGTGGTTACAGGTACACTATATATCTTAAACTTTCTTGTACGTGTGTTGATGGATGCGGGGGCTACACATTCTTTTATTTCGAAGAGTTGTGCGGGTATGCTTGATTGTGTGGTATCAGCCTTAGATTTCGAAATGGGTGTTGGCACCCCGATGGGCATCGCGTACCTTGTGAATCAGGTGATTCGGAGGTGCCCGGTAAGAATTGAGGATTTGGATCTACCAGCAGACTTAATTATTCTGGATATCCACGATTTCGATATAATCCTAGGGATGGATTGGCTATCGGAGCATGGATCGCTCATCGATTGTTGTAGCAAACAAGTGATTCTGCGGAGCCCGGGTTTGCCGGAGGTTATCTTTCAGGGCGAACGTGACGGTTCGCCTCCTGAAGTAATTTCTTCACTTACTGCTACCAAACTTCTACGAAAGGGATTCCAGGGTTACTTGGCGCACGTCGTGTCGGATCAGGTTGATACTCCGGGTATCGACGAGATACCGGTGGTACGTGAGTTTCTGGATGTGTTCCCGGAAGACTTACCTGGATTACCGCCATCGCGGGAGATCGAGTTTACTATTGAACTACTCCCTGGTACCCGACCTATATCCCAGGCACCATACCGGATGGCGCCGGCCGAGTTATGAGAACTCAAGACTCAATTGCAGGAGTTGGTGGATTTGGGATATGTCCGACTGAGTACTTCACCGTGGGGAGCACCGGTGTTGTTCGTAAGGAAGAATGAGGGAAGTCTCCGTTTGTGTATTGACTATCGACAACTCAACAAGGTGACACTGAGGAACCAGTATCCTCTACCCAGGATCGATGACCTTTTTGACCAGTTGCGGGGAGCTCAGTGCTTCTCGAAAATTGATTTGCGGTCTGGGTATCACCAACTGAGGATTTCGGAGGAGGATATTCCGAATACTGCTTTTCGAACCCGTTACGGACACTACGAGTTCCTTGTTATGCCTTTTGTCTTGACGAATGCTCCAGCAGCATTCATGGATCTGATGAACCGGGTCTTCCGACCTTACCTGGATAAGTTCGTGATTGTGTTCATCGATGATATTTTGGTGACTCGAGGAGTGCCCGTGCACATGAGGAACATCTACGGTTGGTCTTGGAGAGGCTGAGACAAGAACAATTGTACGCCAAGCTGAGCAAGTGTCAGTTTTGGCTGAGCAGTATTGGTTTTCTGGGACACGTGATATCGACGGATGGGATTTGCGTGGATCCCCAGAAAACAGAAGCGGTGACCAACTGGGCTAGACCGACAACAGTGACCGAGGTGCGGAGTTTCATCGGATTAGCAGGTTACTACCGGAGATTCGTGGAGGGTTTCTCCAAAATTGCTGCACCATTGACTCGTTTGACTCGGAAGGGAGTGAAGTTTATATGGGACGAGCAGTGCGATCGGAGTTTTCAAGAGTTGAAAGATCGATTGACCACTGCACCTGTCCTTGCATTACCGGATGACAGTGGGGAGTTTGTGGTCTTCAGTGATGCATCGCTGCAAGGTCTGGGCTGCGTGTTGATGCAAACTGGCAAGGTTATCGCCTATGCATCCCGGCAGCTGAAGACTCATGAGTTGAACTATCCAACCCATGATTTGGAGTTGGCAGCGGTGGTTCATGCTCTGAAAACCTGGAGACATTACCTGTTCGGCTCAACGTGTCGGATATACACCGACCACCAGAGTCTTAAATACCTATTCACTCAGAAGGAGCTTAACATGAGACAACGAAGATGGTTGGAGCTGCTGAAGGATTATGACTGTACGATTGAGTATTGACAGGACCCGCCCCGATCCCACAGGGACCACAAGGGGACGTGCCCTGCTCCCGTCTGACACCCAATAATTCATACCAATTTTATCCTCAAAACATTTAAATGCATAAATAACCAAATTAAAGTCATACATCAAATCCGAATTAAACGAATGTCAGACAAGGGATGAAATCCAAAATTACAAATTTGCGAGCACGACTCTAAAGTAAACCTGCGGGTACACCGCCCAGCCGGGGTTCAGGTACGCAGAAGTAGATCTATGCCTCAGCCTCTGGTTCCTCCTCTACCTCAGTTTCCCGACCTGGAGGGGTTATCAAAAACATTAAAGGTGAGTGGACCGAAACTCAAGTTCACAAAATCGTTTGATAAGTAAAACATATAATTTACCCCTCCGTTTTCCAAACATGCGTGCAACACAATACAAAATCATAAACCATATAATATGAACCATAAGGCATGTAATAAAACCATAACCATAATTTTAGTTGCTGCACTATACACTCCAATCCCGACATCCCCGATGTCTGACGTCCCTGACGTCCAATAAGGTCACAATCACAAGGCTACGCGTGCCACTCGGGTCTCAATTCCGAGTTCAATCCCCGAACCCCGTTCGGGTACAGCATCCCCGATGCTTAGCGTCATAGACGCTGGACGTTCTAGACGTCCGTGACCTCTCCGGGGTACCTCATCCGGAGGAGACAATATAATATGGAAGGATCTATACAGTGCAGTAACAAATGCATTTTATTGATATCCACATGCAAGGCATATATATATACATAGTTAACATCCGAACCAATCGTTAAGTTTCATCAGACGGGTCTCAAGCCCAAATACCGTGAAACGTGCCATAACCATATTTTCCATATCATCAAAACCATTATTGTTTTAGCATGTGAATAAGTATAATAAACCAGAAAACATTTATGCACGCAAGGGTTTAAGAAAATGGCCCACTCACGGTACAATCCTGCTAGAAACCGAACGTATACCCTCGTCCTGGTACAAATGTACGATCCCTGTCAAGTCCAAAGTATTCGTAAAGGTCAATACAAACCCCTAACATTCAACCATGAAAGCCTAGGCCGAAACCGACCCGGGAAAGCCGCCCGAACACGCTTCCCAAGGCAATAAACCTTAATTTGACCAACTTAATGATCTTCGATCGACCCGAAACCACCGCCGTTGGATCCGGATCGTCGAAACCTAAAGAATGGTGGTGGTCCCACCAGAAACACTGTTCACTCGCGCCCCCACGCGCCGGTCAACGCGGCGGTCAACGCTGGAACAGTCATGCTGACGTCATCGCTGACGTCAGCATGACGTCATGCTGACGTCGTCTGACAGCTGTCAGGTCTGACGTGTCAGACTCTGACAGGTGCCACGTGTCAATATCCGATTGGTCCACCTCGCTGATCTGTCAGGCCACGTGTCAGATCTGACATGTGCCACGTGTCAGCACGGCACTGGTCCACGTCACTGACATGTCAGTGACACGTGGCAGTCCCTGACTGGTCCACGTCACTGACATGTCAGTGCTGACTGTGCACTGACATGTGACACGTGTCGGCTCACGATTGGTCCACGTCACCTGACAGACTGACAGGGTGCCACGTCATCACCGCTGTCCTCAGACGGGTTGACCCGAATACCTGCAACTCGGGTCGATCAGACCCGCGATCATGTCCCGGTTGCCATTTCTTCATTTCTCCATCATTTCAGTCCTAGTTTGTTCCTAGGTGCTCGTCTCAATCCCAGAAAGGGTTCTATGGAATCAAAATCGAGAAAAACAGACAGGATCGAGGGCTTACCTCGAAGAACAGAACCGGTTTCCGTCGCCGTTTAGTCACCGCCCAGAGCTCCTCCGGCCACGAGTTCAATTCCAGTAAGTCCCTGGCAATTCCTAGAGTCTATTAGGATTCAATAAGGACAAATCAAAACGCGGGAAATGGGTTTACCAAAAACTGGGTTTGAAACCGTCACGGTTTCCCCTGCTTCCTTCCTCGCCGCCGTCCTCCGCCGTGATCACTGCCGTCGCTCAGCCTCACCAGGGAGTCCCCCAACACGCAGACACAGTGAGTGGGTGATTAGCTGGGATGCTTGATCGAAATGGACAGAGTGTGAGATTCGGGTAGGAAATATAAAGAAATGGAGGGAAGGAAACGGACGGCCCAGATTTGATCTCCATGATTAGATCAAGGGCTCAGATTAGATCAGGGGTTTTCAATCCAAGGGCTGGAATTTAAAGCTGATTTAAATGTTAATTAATCCAATAGTGGATCTGATCCAATCTAGCCAATGGGTGAGTGACACTTGTCACTCACCAGGTGTCCTCCAATCAGATTTCCTGAATATAATATTCGACACGAAAACCGAGACACGAACTTCCCGAATTCACGTTTCTGACCATAACTTCCTCGTACGAAGTCCGATTTCGGCGTGCCGCCTGTCTACGGACTCAGGACGTCGAGGCCTACCCAACGGTCCTTGAGTCAACTGAAAATTAGTTGTCAAAAGAAAAGTCAACATTTTCCCCCGAGAGTCCAATTTATGGTAATACCCCTGAACTTCCGATAGTCATAACTTTTACCCTGATCGTCCGAATTGGACGTGCCACCTGTCTATGAACTCGTGACGTCCCGAACTACGTCACGGTCATAGGTCAAAGTTCATTTAGTTCATCAATCAAAAAGTCAACATTTGACCATACCCAAAACAAGGGTAAAAGCGTCAAATCACACATTAAATTACAATATTGAAATCCTCGAATTTCCGGGGTGTTACAAGTACCATCCGGGTAAGGCCAATGTGGTGGCGGATGCACTCAGCAGAAAATCAGCGGGATCAGTTGCACACCTGTGGATGGTGTATCTTCCCTTACTGGTGGAACTCCGGAAGGCGGGAGTTATCTTGGGTACGGATGAGCATGGAGCTTTGTTGGCCAGCTTCCATGTACGACCAGTACTGATTGATCGGATCATCGAAGCACAACTGCAGGATCCGATACTCTGTATTTACAGAATTGAGGTCGATGCGGATGGGAGACAGGATTTTACCATCCGGGACGATGGAGCACTTGTGAGGTTGGGTCGTTTGTGTGTACCTGCAGTGGCAGAGTTACGAGCCGAGATTCTTGAGGAGGCCCATAGTTCGGCTTATGCTATGCATCCGGGAGGTACAAAGATGTACCGTACCCTCCGGAACCATTATTGGTGGCCAGGAATGAAGAAGGATATTGCGGAATTCGTGAGCAGATGCTTAACCTATCAGCAGGTTAAGGCGGAACGGCAGAGACCTTATGGGGCTATGCAGCCACTTCCTATTCCCGAGTGGAAGTGGGATCACATCACCATGGACTTCGTCTTTAAGTTACC
The DNA here is from genome assembly GCA_032719365.1 of Prinsepia uniflora. NCBI lineage: Eukaryota > Viridiplantae > Streptophyta > Magnoliopsida > Rosales > Rosaceae > Prinsepia > Prinsepia uniflora. Next base: position 7,458,241 of record CM064867.1, on the reverse strand, counting down.
GAGGACTCAGCGGTGGTTCTCTTACAACTTTGTATTAAATCTTTTATGTATTTTAAAAAAATTATGTTATATTTGAAAATTTTCTAAATTTTTAACTGTTCTATACCTTATTTTATTTTTTGTTAATTTTTTTCTTTTCTTTCTTAACTACTAATATTTCTAAAATCTATTTACTTCATATTTCCAAAGTGTTCAATTATTAATTTCTATTTACCTACTTATTTTTTCATATATGAATGCTTACAATGACACCCGAGCTTATAAGGTTTCTTAAATTATTATTTTATTAGATTTAAGAGTAATATATGATTAATAGTGTCTATACAAATAAATACACTAAAAATAAAGTCATGAAACAATTTTGTTTTGTTGAGAAAAAAAACAAAAAAAGGCCCTTGAAAATGTATTAAATCGTAAAATTATGTATAACCACACTTGCAAATTTGCAATAACCAAAAAATAAAAATATCTAGAAAGAAAAAATTAATTAGACCCCAACTGATGTTAAATCCTAACCACGTCACTAACTACCACCACCTTCCTTGCTACCACCTCGTCCCCTAACATCCATCTCCTCCATCACCACTGAGTAGTAGTTGCTACCACCACTGCCACCACCACCTTGACACAACCACTGTCATTGCTATTGTCGTCTCCACCGATCCTCTTTCACAATCATCATTTCCTTTGTCGCCACACAAGCTCTTCCATCTCCACCACTTAAAAAAGTGGATACACTTAACAAACCTTTGATTGTACTGTGCAATTTTGTTTGGCAGCTTCTCCAAAATAAGAGCAGCAGCAACCAACGGTGGGCAGGACACTCATAATGACTCATCGGCACCTTGTGACGTCCACGCCTCATTAGTAATTTGCCTTTTCAATTCATCAAATCACATGCTTACAAGTTGACGGTGCAAAACAGAAAAGGACCCAAACCTGTGAATATATACAGCAAATGCAATATCAACCCTCCATTTTATTTGAAGTACATGTCTACATCAAAATTTGAGCCTTAAAAATAGTTCAACTTGATGCTCTTTGCTCCAAAAATATCTCTACTAATATATTATCCTAGTACAATCATAATCATTTACAATTCGACAATAGTCATGCTAGGGCTGCATTAGTCTAGCTCCCAACAGTCCAAAGTTCGACTCATCGAAACCAACAAATGAAGCCACTGCGTACCGATGTAGTTAGGGGTGGACACGGTTCAGTTCGATATGTATATTAACAATATTCAAATTCAAACCGTTAAAATCTCAACGGTTCGATACGATTTGAATTTTATAAAATTAGAAATAAAACCGTTAAGAAATAATAAAAAATAAGGATACAAAAAAAAAAATCAATACTCAATATTCAAAATTTTATATATTAAGCTTACTAAGTATTTAATTACAAACATTATCACTATACTAAGATTTACCAAACACAAAAACTATTTAATAATTGTTTATTATATTCTTATATGAGTATATCTAGGTATCCTTTTATTTTTATTTTTTTACTTTGTATTAATAATAGATTTAAACGTTAATAAAAATTAATATATTCATTAACGGTTTGGTTTGGATTTAACGGATTTCCAAAATGAAAATCCAAATTCAAACCGTTACTAACGGAACGGTTTGAATTCTCAAACCGTTTGACTTTTATCCGGTCAAACCTAAACCGTTGGATAAATAACGGTTTGAAGTGCATCGGTTAACGGTTTTAATGGATCCGTGCCCACCCCTAGATGTAATTAGCAAGCTTTATGGTAGAGCGTTACACAATTCTCAATTATTTTATTCCCATTTTAGAAAAAATCTCCATTATTATATGAAATTTGAAGTTGAATTTGTTGCATTGTTAAGTGGATTTCTTAATGACACTAGTTCTTATCCATTTTAATAAATAATGAGATGTGAATTTGATTATCGTAAAGAATAATGTCGATATTTAATTCTATAAAGTTATTATTAATATTAGGATATGCTATTATTTCTTTCAATGATATAATTATATATATACAATCGGTGTTGATTCCAATATTGGAATCACTATCTGATAGTTGATATCGCAACCTAAAATCTAATAGAAGGAATCAACCATCAGATGGTAATTCTATTAAATATATGCGTCCATGAAATGATTATTGATGTATAATGATAATTTTTTTTATATACGAAGAAAGGAAAATTACAAACTAGGGGAATCCATCCCCAGTGAAGTCAAACAACCATGCATTGCGAGCATCCACAGGAAGAGAAGGGGCGCGGTTAAGACTATCGTTACTTCTATGGACAAGCTTAGTAAAGCATCCGCTACAAAATTGGCCTCTCAATAAATATGTTTAAAAGAGATAAAACAATATTTTCTCCTGAGGGCCTTGACACACTAAAGAGTATGCCCATTCATACCATTAAAAAAGATTTTAGAAGAGTATATAATGATATTAATACTCAATATCACTGTTCAAAACGACGATAGCTTAATCTATCTAGACAGCGCCTAGGCGCTTGAAGGTGCGAAATCGGCTCTGCATAATGGCTAAGCGTTTAGGTAGAATTGTGTGTACATACTTACATATATATATATATATATATATATATTTAGTTAAATAAGTTCTTATATATATTATTTATATATAAGTTATTTTATTTTAATACTTAGTTAATAATATAAGTATTAATTAAAATAAAGATAATTAATTAAAAAATATAAAATATTGTATTATAAAATTAATAAAAAACTTACATTTTCAAAATTTATGATTCTCAATTCAATTTATTTATTTAAGTAATTAATTTTTATTTTAAAATTATTTGAAAATATTCATTATATTATTAATTTGTTGAATTTGGTATTAAAAAAAAACCGCTTAAGCTCCCCTTAGATCCCGTCTAACCACCTAGATATTAAACTGCTATCAACCGCCCTAGGAACTCGTGATGTGGTTTTAAACATGGCATAGATCTCTTTGCGCTACATTTTTGTATAAAAAAATTGCTAATTATTAATATCATACTAATATATGACGTAGCATGATTGTAGATTGAAGGAATAAATAGAAAATATAGTGGGGGCCATGATGGATCCAATCAGAAATGGACTTTTATTAGATTCGGCGGGGCAGAGAGTGAGTGAGCTCGTGAGAAGAGATAAGAAAGCAGATACAGCAGCTACCCTCACTATCCGTATCACAAACCAACGAGTATCATTGACTCTGACTCAGATTGTGTCATTCTGAGAGAGAGAGAGAGAGAGAGAGAGAGCATCGGAGCAATGGCTGCTTCGCAATTCTCTGCCACTCAGAGTGGGGGAGTAGACACACTTTGGCAATGCAAATCGCAGTCCAAATTGATCGATTTCAACTTCAGAGCCAACAAATCCAAGCTTTTGTTCACCAGAACCTCCAATCAGAGGAGGTCATTTTCGTTCTCGGTCAAGAACGTCTCCAGCGAGCCGTCCCAGAAATTGAAGGATCCGATCACCGAACATGGTAATTGTGCTTTGATTTCAAAATGCTTGCTTTTGCTGATTGCTTGTTCATCGATCGCATTTTATCTTCTTAGTTTCGGAGAAGGTTTGAGACCCACCATTTGATGGATTAACATAATTGAAAATGTATTAAAAAGCCGTGCCATTGATCTGATGAGCATTCTATTCACTTTTGGAAATGGGGTTTCCCAATTTGATAGCTGAAAGCCTGAGAGTCATCTGGTCGATAGATGGCACACAATAGCTCACTGGTTCGGATCCTTTTTTTATGCTGAATTTTGATCTTTGTTTTTTTTGTTTTTTTTAACGTAGAAGATCCATCCAGTACGCTCAGCTCATTCACTCCAGATGCTGCGTCTGTTGGCTCAAGTATCAAATACCATGCAGAGTTCACTCCTTCATTTTCCCCAGAGCGATTTGAGCTCCCAAAGGCCTTCTTTGCAACTGCACAGAGTGTTCGTGATGCACTCATCGTTAACTGGAATGCAACATATAACTATTATGAAAAATTGAATGCGAAGCAGGCATATTATTTGTCAATGGAATTTCTACAGGTTTGTTATGGTTTCCCTGCGCTGTTTCTCACATGGGGTGGATGTACAATTCTGGAAACTATAGATTGCAAAATGTTTTGTTTCATAATGTTCTATTTTGCAGGGTAGAGCACTGTTAAATGCGATTGGTAATTTGGAGTTAGATGGTGCATATATGGAGGCTTTAAGCAAGCTCGGACACAAATTAGAAAATGTTGCTTGCCAGGTAAGCTTCCAGCTAGTCTTTACCTTTTTCATTAAAATTTACTTTACAAATTTGTACCTATTTTTCATAATTAGTAACCATGTACTTATATTAACTCATAAATGGCAATTCTGGTTAAAAAAGCAATGCTGGATGTTTAGCAAGAGGCTTTATAACTATCATAATGAACAAAATTGAAATTTGGTTTTTGATCAAGACTAGCACGAAGCTGTCTACAAGACAATAATAAAGTCAATATCATTCTGAGCAACTTTTACATTAGAAGTTTGAAGAGATATGTATGCAGTTTGTACAGCAGTAATCTCTCTCTCTCTGCATGTTTGCGCCTGTGTGTTGGTGGAACGTTATGTACATGATTGGTTATAGGAGCCAGATGCTGCACTTGGAAACGGAGGTCTTGGTCGGCTTGCCTCTTGCTTCTTGGATTCTTTGGCAACTTTAAATTATCCAGCATGGGGTTATGGACTTAGGTACAAGTATGGCTTATTTAAGCAGCGAATTACTAAATATGGTCAAGAAGAAGTTGCTGAGGATTGGCTTGAGGTATACAGCTTTGTTTTTATCTTTCATTTCAAATAATTCACTCTCTGTAAAGGTTTTTGGCAAAATTGTCTTATCTTATTAGTTGGCGACTCTTGCAGATGGGAAATCCCTGGGAGATTGTGAGAAATGATGTCTCCTATCCTGTAAAATTTTATGGAAAACTTGTTACTGGATCAGATGGAAAAAGAAATTGGATTGGAGGAGAAGATATCCATGCTGTTGCTTATGATGTTCCAATACCAGGATTCAAAACTAAAACCACGATTAACTTGCGACTTTGGTCGACAAAAGCATCATCACAGGATTTTGATTTAAATTCTTTTAATTCTGGAGAGCACACAAAGGCAAATGAAGCATTAGCAAATGCTGAAAAGGTTTGTGTACTAGACCATGCTTCTTTCCTTTCCTTTTTTTTTCCTCCATTTCCACTGCACTAAATAGGGTTGTGTGCTCATGTTTTCATGCATGTCTTGGTTTTAAGTGGCTTCCATCAGCTCTGTTCTTTTTCAATTTAATCGGAAAATACATATTTTGGGTTTGATCTATTTTGTCTTCTTTTCTTTTATTTGTTCTTTGGTGTGAGTGGGGATTGGTTTGTGGTACTTATTACAAGAACTGATATTTTATACATACTTTTTCAATGCGTGCCTCTCTACCTATTAGGATATTCTTAGTGACCAGTTATTGCCTGCTTTCAATTGTTTCTTTTTTACCTTTCTATATTGCCCACACTAGCTCAGTTGATAAAAAGATTTTGTTTTATCATTATCAGATTTGCTATGTACTTTATCCTGGGGATGAGTCATTGGAGGGCAAGACACTTCGGTTGAAGCAACAATATACTTTATGTTCTGCTTCTCTCCAAGATATTGTGGTACGTTTTGAGAGAAGATCCGGACCAGATATCAAATGGAAAGAGTTTCCCCTGAAGGTCGCAGTGCAGATGAATGATACTCATCCAACTCTCTGCATTCCTGAACTGTTAAGAATTTTAATTGATTTGAAAGGTTTGAGCTGGAAAGAGGCATGGAATATTACTCAAAGGTAACACCTTTTATGGGCATTTATTGGTCAATTATGTAAGACTACTAGTAGTGTTTAGAGGAATTCAAAATTTACTGCGAGAATAGCTAGAATATGAGCGAGAAACTCCTGCTGTTACTAGTGGAGAGTATCATTTTCCTTTTTATTTTTCGTGATTGTTATTGGTTGGCCAAGTAATTTTTGTATCATACATACCTACATCATGTTCACATCGACCCTTATCCATGTGGCTATTGGTTTGCATCCACATCAATAGATGGATTTTGGTTTGCTCAAATGCTTTAGTCAGTCAAACCACATTTCCATCTTTATGAAATTGTTCACGTACCTGTCATATTTGGAAAGGATTTGTTTGTCCATTTATAATACTATTTTTTTATTGATACTCTTATTAATACATGCTCAATCTGAGAAACTTCTTTTCCCTGACATCCTGCCACCTGCATGCTAGTACGGTTGCATATACAAACCATACTGTTCTACCTGAGGCTTTGGAGAAATGGAGTTTGGAGCTCATGCAGAAACTGCTTCCTCGACATGTTGAGATCATAGAAATGATAGATGAGGAGGTAATTCTGGAATGTATAAACATTTCCGTTAATACATTTGGAGTTCTTAAATATTCCATTTTCTTACATTTGCATCTTGTACAGCTCATTCACTCCATAATTTCGGAATATGGCACAGCAGATTATGATTTATTGGAGAAAAAACTGAAGGCGATGAGAGTATTAGAAAATGTTGATTTGCCTTCCAAATTTGCGGATTTAATTGTTAAACCCAAAGAAACTTCCATTTCTGTTGCCAGTAAAAAACTTAAAATTTCAAAAGAGGAAGATGAATCTACTGATGAAGAAAAAGATGAATCTGCTGATGAAGAAAAAGATGAATATGCTGATGAAGAAAAAGATGAATTTGATGATGAAGAAAAAGATGAATCTACTGATGAAGAAAATGGATTTGCAAAGAAACCCGAAAATGGACTTGAAAAGAAACCCGATGAGGGAAAGAAGAAGGAGAAGAAGGTGATGGTGGAACCACCGAAGTTAGTACATATGGCAAATCTCTGTGTTGTAGGTGGTCATGCAGTAAATGGTGTTGCTGAAATACACAGTGAAATAGTAAAAGATGAAGTATTCAATTCCTTTTATAAGGTAAGCATTGGCAGTTTAGTAAAGATGAGGCTATTTCAAACTGCGAATTGATTTTATCATTGATCTCTAATCTGTAATTTTGGCAGTTGTGGCCTAAGAAATTTCAAAACAAAACAAATGGGGTGACACCAAGAAGGTGGATCCGCTTCTGCAATCCAGATTTGAGTAATATTATAACCAGCTGGATTGGAACAGAAGACTGGGTCTTAAATACTGAAAAGCTGGCCGATTTAAGAAAGGTAAAAAATCATAAGAATGACCAGTTTTCGCGTTTATGTTTACTCTTATATAATATGTGCAGTACCTATCTTATCGTTGTTTTCTCATCAGAGTTATTTGATTGTATGATAGTTTGCAGATGATAAGGATCTTCAAACTCAATGGAGGGAAGCAAAAAGAATCAACAAATTGAAAGTTGTGCCATTAATCAAAGAAAGAACAGGATATTCCGTCAACCCTGATGCAATGTTTGATATACAGGTAATTTCACTGTGTTCAAGTTATTTCTTGGTATATGGATGGGAATGATAGATTTAAAGTGTGGAGTACTAAATTAATCTTTAGCATCAGCCAACGGTGAAATTACTCTTCCCTGAAAGGTAAAAACTTGAAATGTTGAAGTCCATGGGTATGTATAGATGGGTTGTAATGCTCAATATTGAAGAAGAATTGAGGCTGAATAATCATGGGCTCATTGTTGATGCCCTCGGTATGGTCCAAACCGTAATTCAAATGTTTCTTAATATAAAGAGGCTTGCAAAGCAGAGTTATAGACTTGCCAACTTTCCGCATGTTTGGTTTATTTTCCACAATTTTTCCTTTTGTTTTTCACCAAGCATCAAATTTTTCTTTTCTTGTTGGGTTTTTCTTTTCAGGTGAAGCGCATTCATGAATACAAGAGACAACTTTTGAATATTTTGGGAATTGTTTACCGCTACAAGAAAATGAAAGAAATGAGTGCTTCAGGAAGGAAAGCAAAGTTTGTTCCACGTGTTTGTATGTTTGGAGGAAAAGCATTTTCTACATATGTCCAAGCCAAGAGAATTGTAAAATTTATCACAGATGTTGGGGCAATTATAAATTGTGATCCTAGTATCGGTGATCTACTGAAGGTATCGATATCTTGGATGTTAATACTGTCCTGGCATTAACAACTTGATAATCGCAATTTGAATCATTTGAAAATACTTATACCATGAAAAAACTATCCAAGATTGGAAATCTTTTATTTTGTTTTTCTGTGAGTTCATTTGAATTACTGGCCCACTATAGTATCTTATTCCTTCTCATATTAGGTTGTCTTTGTCCCTGATTACAACGTCAGTGTTGCTGAACTGTTAATTCCTGCGAGTGAACTCTCCCAGCACATAAGGTAATCAGTTTCATTCATAATAAGCTCAGTGTTTCTGTTTTCCACAATCTTTCAACTCTATCAGGAATTGGTTTGAACATTTGACCACTTAGGTTTGTATTAACAAATGATGTATTTTAGAGAAAAATGGGTTCAAATTTAAGCATATTAGCATGGCGGGTGAGTACCTGTCGAACTCTAGTTGATGTTCTATAGAAACAGGGTTCAATGTGGTGTATTTCTTGATCATTGTTTGCTTATGACAACTGTGTTTGGCAAATTTCTTTACTTCGCTATGAAATCACCAGTAACAATGATTGCTGAAGGAGTTCATGCTGCTGACTATCTACCCCCAAGTCCCAACCCCATGTTATCTGAAGCCTATTTTCAATTATTATATCTTTGTAGTACTGCTGGAATGGAGGCCAGTGGAACCAGCAACATGAAGTTTGCAATGAATGGCTGTATCCTCATTGGGACTCTAGACGGTGCCAATGTTGAAATAAGAGAAGAGGTTGGAGAAGATAACTTTTTCCTCTTTGGTGCTAAAGCTCACGAGATTTCCGGGCTCAGAAAAGAAAGAGCTGAGGGGAAGGTTTGTCTCGATAACCAAATTTTTACTTTCAATCCCATCATCCCGTGCTTTTTTCCTCTTTTTGGAACTGATCTGGTGAAAATGTTTAGGCTTTGAAAATTTCTTGGGATTTTGACTGGTCTTTTCTTGGTGCAGTTCGTTCCAGACCCACGTTTTGAGGAAGTCAAGGAATTTGTCAAGAGTGGTGTTTTTGGGTCGTACAATTATGATGAACTGATTGGATCCTTGGAAGGAAATGATGGATTTGGCCGTGCAGATTATTTCCTTGTGGGCAAGGACTTCCCCAGTTATATAGAATGCCAAGACAAGGTTGATGAGGCATACAGGGATCAAAAGGTCAGTCATGCATCTATTCATCCATCTGAATTGTTTCAATCAATTGATCATTTACAACTTTTTTTTCATTATATTGATTTGGAAACTATGAAAGGGAAACCTAGGCATTTTCTTATATTTTCGAGTGTTGTTTGGGGACAGAGATGGACAAGAATGTCGATTCTGAATACAGCAGGCTCAGCCAAGTTTAGCAGTGACAGAACCATTCATGAATATGCTAAAGACATATGGAATATTAACCCTGTCGAATTGCCCTAAAAGGTTTCTTCTCTCCCAAGCAAAGACAGGTCTTACCGCGCAGTTGTGAATTGTGTTGACCCCAGCTATTCGGTTGCTACCACTACATTTCTCTCACTCTCTCTTTCTCATGTAAAGGTAAATGCTCAGAATAAGGGTAGCTTTTGGTTGCTACACTACTATAAATGCTTGGAATAAGGGTAGCTTTTGGTCGCTACACTACTACTATATATAGTAAGTCCTCGCAGTAAAAAAAGGGTGGTTAATCATCTCGTATGTATAGTAAAAGCTCAGAACAATGATGGCTGCCTAGCTCAGATAACAGATCCCATCTAGTAAATGAGTTTTAACGTTTGGTTATTTGGCTACTTATTTGATCTCAAATGGTCTAATTAGTGGTTCCTCATCCAACAAGTAAGGTGTTGCTTTCAAAACATTTGAGTTAAATTGACACGACCCATCTCGATCCTTCTGGATTACTGTGTGATGTGCCATGCTTTCGTCTGTCACCGTGTGCCAGATCAAGGATACAATCGTAACCAACTCGGGGTTACTCAGAGCGCAGTGATTTCCAGAGTATGTAACGTCATGTGATGTCTTGGTCTCTACTACAGTCCGCATCTGTGATCAATTTGAAGGGTATCAAAAATATAAAAAGCTGTGAGTAGACACTGCCACACCTTGATTGGTGCCACGTGTCATCTTCTGACATTGCCACGTCACGTGATGATGTCGTATGATGATGTCATCATTGACTCACTAACACGTGTCAGACAACCTGACACCCTGCCATGTGGCACGTGGCACCATCCCACTAGTCCACGGTGGTCTGACATGGCTGACGTGTACTTGTGACGTCAACTGTCACGTCATCTGACAACCCCTGATAGACTACCACGTGGTATGACACGGTCTAACGTGGCACTGCCACGTCACTGCTGACTGAACATGACACCTGGCCACGTGTCACCCTCTGGTTGGCCACGTGGCTTGACAGGTCTGACAGATGATGACGTGGACTATCACATCATCATCGTCAACCTCTAGTCGAGTCGATCCGCGACCTAGTTGTTGTGTTTTGGCCTAGATTTTAGGTTAATTAGTTAAACCTTTATTTGGACCAATTGTAACACATTATTGTTAGCTATTTGTTTTCATGTTTTATAAGGATTAGAATTCCTAATCCTTGTAGAAATCTAGTTTCATGTCCTATAAGGTTTATGGGTTTGTACTCCTTATAGGATTAGGTTAAGTTAGACTAGTATATAATTGGCACATTGGTTTCTCTTTGTTTGGTGTGCGCAGAGTCACATATTTGCGTGCAGTCACATATTTGTGAAAGGCCTAAAAAACCTTTCTTTTTTGTTTTGATTGTGGAGGTGCTGCACCGTTTGGTGAGAGAGTGTTTTGGGTGTATTTGGGATTTGGATTTTGGGTTTGAGAGAGTTAATCTCTTTTGTAATCTCCTTTGTCATTAGGGGAATTTCCTCGCCGCTTCACCCGTGGATGTAGGCTTTATAGCCGAACCATGTAAATCCTTTGTGTTCCTTGTGTACTATTAGTTTCCATATTTTTCCTTCATAACGTAAATCCTTTGTGTTCTTTGTGTACTATTAGTTTCCATATTTTGCCTTCATAATTGTTATATTATTTTGAGACGTTTCCGCATAACACCAGTAACGGGTCGTTTGACCCACGACCCTGACCCGATCCGTTCTTCCTCCTCCAACCACTATTCCTCACCATTTTCTCCCAATCTCATCATCTCACTCCTAGAAACATATCTATGCCCTAAAAATCAAGAGAAAATTGCTAGAAATTACCTGTCACGACCGAACAGTCACTGACCATCTTCGAACCACCATCCAGGGCTGCTTAGCCGTTCATTCCTTTCGATTTAGATCCCTACCAGCTCGTATGAGCTCAGAGAAGCCATCCTTGGCATCAAAATACACCCTCAATGTTCAAATTGTAATTTCAAATTTCAAATTGAAAACGGGTTTTTCGGGTTTACCTTTTGCTGGTTTCCTCAGCAATCCATGGCGGCTCAGCCTCGTCCCTCGCCGTCTCCCAATCTCTCAGCCACTCTCTATCTCTCTCTTAGATCAGAACCAGGTGAGGGGAAAGGGATGGGGTTTGGGTTTCGGGTTTGAACGCACGAAGAAGGGAAACTGGTGATGCATGTATGTGTAATGGGGAGCAATGAATGAGTAACATTTGTCATAATGGGGAGCAATGGATGAGTGACATTTGTCACTCATCCATTGGGCCTGAACACAAATATCTGGGCCCACTCAAGACAAATCCAAAAGTCAACCCTCGTAAAACGTATCACCATAAATAGTTCCCAAAATCATTTTAGACCTATAACTTTCTCGTACGATGTCCGATTTTGACGTGCCGCCTGTCTACGAATTTGTATCGTCTCGATCTACGTAATAGACCTCGATCCACGTGCATTCGACCTCCTGAGTTAAAATTCAACATTTTTCATCCGTTTGGGGGCAAATTTGTCATTTTATCCCGATCGTCTGATAATTCTCGTCTAATTTCTGATTAGTCTCGCTAATTCCCAATTAATTCTTAATTAATTCCGTAGATTCAGGACGGGTCGTTACATAAATTTTGGGGAAAAAGAAGAAAATCAAATGCTTTAATTTAGTTTTGGTTTATATCTTGTACCTATCACTCTATTTATTTCCCATCTAAATATTCTGATTCTTGACCACTTAAGTTTACGAATACAAAGTACTTGAATTCTACATTAAAATTTGTAATCTAATACGTGAAAAGTCATCTACACTAACATGACCATTCATTGCACCCACAAAAATTATTTTGTATATTCAAATTCCTCATGAACCTGAGCCACCTAATGAACAACAATCAAAACCTAAAAATCCCACATCTCAAATTCCTAATTGAAGTTAAAGATCGGAGCCAACCTGCCTAAACCCTAAATGCAGCCGCTTCAGGCACAGAATCAATAAACTCTTTTTCTGGGATGCCTATGAAATCAAATTTAAGTTTGAACTTAGAAATGTTCTTCAAAGTTTTGCAGTTGTGTTGGTTTCTTATGGGGCAAGGCAAAGGCATCTGTACTGTAGCAGACAAAGACCCCAAAGGCAATTGAAGGGAAAAGGAGACGGTAAAAGTTGCAACTTTCACCTGTTTCTATTGGCACGCTAGTAAAACTACAGCTCAACATGACAAAAATCCATATCAATGTAAGAGAAGTTCCCAAGTTGCAACTATAGGCTACAACTTTGGACCTTAATGAATATATTTTCCCAAAAAAAAAAATCTGGGTTGCCCTCTAATCTTGAAAGGAAAGCATTTGGTGGAATCAAAACCATATCTTTATCAGTTGGGCATCAAACCCACCAGCAACTCCTGCTTAAGGTCATTACCAGGCCAGCATGACTTGATCAATTCAACTTCAGCATCGCCATTCTCTTCCTCACTTTTGAATTGTTGACCAAGACCAAATGCTTGACAGATGTCAGAAATCTGCTGCTTCATCACTTTGGTGTCTTCTATCCCTTCCCCAGGTTCTTTCCCAAAATGAACCCTTTTGTGACCACCCAAAGCCTGGCCCGTTGCAAAAACCTTCAAGCAGATAGAGCAAATGTGCCCCTTGCTCTCACAGCCTGTCACATTTTCTCTACCAATCTCATCATCCAACACTGAATCATCACTGAATTCAATCTTGTCAATCTTCGAAAAGTTTTTGCCTTTGATTTTATCTTCAGAATCCTCAATCTTCACCACAGAAGGGTTGTTGCAAGTAGCCGCTTTGTGAACCCTCTGGTGGCCTCCAAGTGCCTGATAAGAGCTGAAAACCTTATTGCAAGTCCTGCATTTGTGCTCTCTTTTCTTCAAAGCATCAGCATTGATTTCAGATTCGCCACCAGATATCATGTTATTACCAGAGTCACAAGCCTTGATCCTGGATTTTTTGCTCAAACCAGACCTCAAGGACCCCAATTCTGGCCCTTCTACTTCTACTTCCTCCACAATATTCATATCCATTTCAATCTCAGTTTTACACACAACAAATTCAGGTTCCTCAGTATCATAAAAACTTTGAATATCCACTTCCAGTTTCACAATATTTTCCTCATCACCTACAAAACCACAATCATTTTCCTCGAATTCGATCATTTTCTTCTCATGATCATTTCCCATGATCAAATTCTTTTGACCTGGTGACTGAACCTCATTGTAATCAGACGACTCAGTTACTGAACTGATTCTACCCCAATTGGTCCCACCATTGGAAATGATCATCAAGCAAATAGCCCCATCCACAAATTCTTGCCCAAATTCAGTGACATATTTAGATTCATTCAAACTAGAAAAAGAAGAACAACTTGAATTCATCTTGTACCTTAATCTTTTCGATCTTTTCCTCCGAACCGGCCCCTTTGTCTCACAGTGACCAAAAAGCTTCTTTTCCGTTGAAATGGCGGCTTCTGATTCGTCTTCATCTGAGGCCCTAAGCCTTTTGGTGTGGCTTCTGCCATGAGCGGCCAGAGCTCTCAAGGACTCAAAGCCTTTACCGCAAACTTTGCAACGCTGAGTCTCTTTCCTTTCTCTCCCCGAGTGATGCCTCATGTGACCAAACAAAGATTTCATTTTATCGAACACTTTCCCACACACCTCGCAGCTGCAGCTATTTTCTTCCACCGGAGCTTCATCTTCTTCAACCTTTGAGCCAGAAAATTTCCAAGACTTTTTGGGGTTCACTCTCAGGCCATAGCCGGCACGCTCATCGTCATCGCCTTCAAACTCCTCGTGGCTCACTGCGAGCTTCTTCTTCTTCACCGTTTTAGTCGCTTTCATTGCTCCATGGCTCCTCATGTGACCTCCCAAGACTTTTCCGGTCAAGAAGCTCCTGCTGCAGAGCTTGCACGTATGCTGCTCCATCATCCAACCAGAAAATCAACCGCACCCAGATCCCAAAACAACCAGAAGCCCAATTTCTAAAGAAAGCTCGAATCTTTTTTGCACTACATTTATGATTTATCAGAAAACAGCTCAAGAAACAGAGGAACACACCAGAAACCCAGATGAGAGACGACCCATATTACGAATCTTTCTTGCTTTTTCCAAGTCATCGGAGAAGAACTTCCGGGTATAGTAGAATTTGGGTTGAAGAACAAGATCTGGGTTCGAATCTAAAATGGTACTTTTGGCTCTCTGCGATCTCTTGGGTTGTTGAAATGTAGATGCTTAAAGAAGCGAAGAGGTTACAGCAAAATCTGGAAGTAAAGAGTGAGGGAGTGATGGTTTGGCAGCAGAAGACAAGAATTGACGCAACGAAAGAAGGAAAAGGCGAGAGAGTGAGAGGATGAGGATCGCTTTCCGGTTCTAAAATACCTCCCTCTCTTTTTCTCTAATTTTCAGACTCAGAGGCTGTGGCTTATTTGGAAGTAGAGAAAATGAAAGGAAAGAAATCGTTGCATGAAAGCAAAGTTATAATCCCACACTACTCCAACAGTGACTGTCACCACCAACTCGTTTGTACTAAACTCTCCTTTTGACATTTCTGTAATTAATATGTGAATATAAATATGTGCCTCATTTTCTATATAAACGTAATTTAAATATATTAAACAGAATGGATGGAGCCCTTTTATGTGAAAATATATGTAAAATCTTGTTCGTAATTATATAATTAGGTTTTGTTTTGTACATTATATTGTACTAATTATTTCAGTCGAATAGACCAATTTATTCATTGGATAGACTGATTATTTAGTCAGACTTTTAGTACTCTACTGAATTAAAATACTAGCTATATTATAATAGTTAGATTATATTATACTGATTAATAAGAAATATTTATATATAATAAATATTAATTATGTATATTATTATGACTAATTATTATTTATTTTAATTATTTATTGGTATTATCATTAATAATTACTATTATTATTATTATTATTATTATTATTATTATTACTTTCAAGATTTTCGAGGGTATTATTTTAGTTGGTATTTATGTAAATTATATAAAATTTACTCGATCATATTAATTTATCCAGTAATTAATTAATATAAGTGATAGTAAATATTAATTTCATACTATTTTTATTTATCTGATTTTTTATTTATCAGAAATTATCTGATTTCTTATACGGCATAATAAACGTAGTCCTATTGGATACCTCATCTAATAATGGTATTCACATTTTACAGTAAACATACAAAGACGGTATAGTAACAGCATTTCTAAAAGCCAATTCAAAGCATCAAATTTAAGACTTCGTGCTCACGCTTCGTATATGTAAAGTGGGAAACTACTTTTCAAATCATTTTATTATATTTATCTTATACTATTAACATTTGAATCCAACTCATATACCTTAGAAATTGTTTCCTCTTTTTTTTTTCCTTATAGTTTTTTATTTTATTTTCTTAATATAATTGTTAGCCCAAATTTTCAATTCATAATTAATTCAATTTGACCACAAATACAATTTCAAAAAACAAAATTTACCCTACAAAGTACCACATTAATCAAAGTAAACAGAAAAATCCTTAAATTTAAGTAAAATTCTAACTAAAATAGTTTAAAAAATTGTTTTAATAAACTACTTTAAAAAAAATTAACTCTATATTTGACGAGACTCGTCCATAAAATACTTGATAATCACACATGAGCCCTGCTTATATCTAATGAGTAACCCAAACTACCAAAGTTTCTCCCAATACTCATCAAACAGGGGATACTTGTACCTTTCGCTAGTTCATGGCTCCGCCTCTCGAGCAGCCTCGATTTCCGTGCAACGGTCCTGGAGGATTTCATGTCAGGACCCACCCCGGTTTCACCCCGAAACCCGAGGTAAATCCTGCTCCCGTCTGACTCCCCAACACAACACTAAAGTGCACTCACGCGAAACCACCAAAGCACTCAGTCAGACGCAGGAGACTCTATACAATACATCCTGAAATTAAAGTTTTACAGAGCATAGTACCGATGTACAAAAGAAAGAAAACCCGATAAACTAGATACACGCACACGGAAAATTTTAAACCACTCTGAGATCCCTCTCGCGACTTCTATGCCTCAGACGCTACCTCGACGCCGAAACCCCGCTCTAGCTCCACGACCTGAAGGGCAATTTAAAACAGAAGATGTGAGTGGACCATAAATAAAAGAAAAGTTTCCAAAACCATTTTATAAGAAAACCGAGTTTAGCCCTCCGTTATGAAAACCATATCATAAGCATCATAAAATCGTATCATAAACCATGGATATCAATTCATCATTTTCCGATCAAACCTGCTGGACCTATCCGAGTCTTTAAACTCTCGAGTCTTTAAACTCAACAGGCCTCAATAATATCCGAGTCTTTAAACTCCCGAGTCTTTAAACTCAACAGGCCTACGGGGGAAATATCAATATATCCGAGTCTTTAAACTCCCAAGTCTTTAAACTCAATCTGGGTCTTTAAACCCAATCTGGGCCGTCCCCCGTCAAATCAATATCCGGGTCTTTAAACCCAATATCCAAATCCAGCAAATCCAATCCAAAACCATTTGAAAAACCATTTCTCAATCCACATCCAAACTCGAATCCGAAATTACCGGTCTGATGCCCTTCCGGCGTCCAGAACCGTCATTCCGAACCCAAATCCGGAATCCACTTTTCAACTTTAAAACCAAATCTCGTTACCGAAATCCAATTCTAAAACCGAAAACCTCGATTATCAATCATGTCTCAAATCCCCTTTATAACCATTGAAAATCACTTATCGTTTGAAATCCCAAAATCATGGCATCGCAATCAGAATCCGACCTTTCCTCGAAAAACGTGTTGAAAACCTAACTTTCTCGAAAAACGTACAATTATGTAAAAGTACCCAAGCATATTCGATAAACATAGAAGCATGATTAAAACCATAAAACAATTATAGAAAAACAGTTATGCATGCTCGAGTTTAAGGAAAGGGTCCACTCACAGTACCAAGCCCTCAATCTTGTCCCGAACGTCTCGTACGTTCCTCAGCTTCCTCAGGAACTCCTGATCCTGTCAACAACCGCCAAAGTACGTCACTAACACGTCTACGAAGGTCCACCTAATTTTCCCTAAAAATCCCCGGGTCCTAAACGTAACGAACCGAAACCCTAAACCTTCAACCTCGCGGAACTAACTTCAAACGACGTCCGAACAACCCGAAACCAATTCCATTAAACTCGTCACAACTCCTAGACCAAAAACCTAGTTGACCGTTTTTCCAGCCGCCGCCGCACGCGCCCCCAAGCGCCACCCAAAATGGATGTGCGTGGCCCTCACGTGCCAGCTACAGTGTCACCGTCTACCTCGAGTTGACCCGGTTCGAAACAGTTCCTGCAAATCTAACCGGCGTGAGCGGTTGACCGCCGTGCCTACACCACATCGACTCCTCTCTTCACCCTCTTCATTGTCCCATCCTTAGGAACTCATCCCCCTTACTCTAATACCTCGACTCGACCTGAAACCTGTCAACTCAAGCTCTAACAGAAACCAGTACTGTCCCCAGTTCTCTTCTCCGGCCACCCAGGTCACGCCCCGTCACGGTAGCTAGCTTAAACCAATCCTAGGACCGTCCTAAACCTCACCCAACTCACCAAGACAATCGACTCACACTCAAAACCCATGACTTTCGATTTGAAAATCGACGGCAAAATAGAGCACACCGGTACTCTCCGTCGTCCTAACCTCCGCCGTGCATTCCCCGTCACGGCTGCTCAACCAGCAGTTATCTAGGACCCCACTGAGTCTCCTAAACCTCACTAGACTCCTCAATTCAACCCTTAAAGCTACGACTTAGCGTCTGAATCTAGATGGCAAAACAGAGAACAGAAAGGGAAACAAGAAATTACATGTCCTCCTGTCACCGTCGTGAGCTCATCCGTGAGGCAGTAGCTCCTCCGTCCTCTAGACACCTCCGTTGGCCTCGATTGATCGATCACAGCCGCACCACCACCTACAACTCCTCTCTATTCTCTGTTTCCCCCTGGTTTTCCCCGTGACTCACCTTGCACCCTCACACAACCACCATCTTGCACCCTCACACAACCACCACACCTCCAAACCTCCTCTCTGTATCCTTCTCACTTCTCTGCTCACTCCTCACTCACTAAGTCACACAATACACACAACACCACCGCCCAGTTCTCTTAATTCTCTCCCTCTGTTTCTCTCTGGATCGAAGAACACACACGAACACACGGGCACCCCCAATTATTTGGACCGTGCACACGCCTAGAAACCACTAGGCCCTTGCCACGCGTCACAATCCTCCCCTTCTCTCTCCCAACTGTCTCAATCTCAACCCTCCATTTTCCCTCTCTGTGGCACAAATCCCAAGGTGCAAAAAGACCAAACTGTCCTTCTTTTTAAACCAAAATTTGTAACAACCCGTACCTACGGGAAGGGTAAAAATGTAATTTCTGTGAAGTTTTGTAAAAAGGACGATTTTGCCCCTGTGAATAGTAAATGAAAAGTTGACTTTTTGTACGATTGATTGGATGAGTGTTAGCCCTTGACCGTGACGTAGGTTAGGACGTCACGAGTCCGAAGACAGGCGGCAGGTTCGATTCGGACAACCGGAGGAAAAGTTATGATGTACGGAAGGTTGGGGGCGTTACCGTAATTTTGAGCTAAAAGGGAAAATGTTGACTTTTTGGAGGATGTGTGATTTTCACGTAGACCGAGGACCGTTGGATAGGTCTCGACGTCCTGAGTTCAACGACAGGCGGCACGCTGTCATCGGACGTCGGACGGAAAAGATACGGGTCTGAAAAGTCTGAGGGCAAAATGGTAATTTTGTGCAGAAGGGCATTTTGGTCATTTTCCCTCAGCCCAATCAGATAAGGGCAAGTGGCAAATATTTTGGGATGGCCAATGGTTGATGGACACGTGGGGGACCCTAGATGGTTCCAGGAGGAACTCAAGTGTGCACGGCCACACCTTGTACAAAAATCAAACCGTGTTTGGGTTTAAGCACAGAAAACAGAGAGGAGTTTGGGTGAGGCGGTGATCGATCTGGAGGCCAGGGAGAGTGAGGAGTGACTGGTGAGAGTGACAGAGAGACGTGGGTGAGGTGCTGATCGTGTTTTGGGATTGGCATCGTGCACGGCGGCACGGTGGTGGTGCGGCGAACGTGTGAGGAAAACAGAGGAGATCGTGGACGGTGGAGGCTGTTGTGCCGTGTGGTGAGGCAAACCGAGGCGGTAGGAAACTCAGGAGGTTGAGGGGAGTCCCACGAGCACGGTGGTGGTTGACGGTTCTCACGGCGGCGCCGGAATCGAAAGGTAAGCCGTTTACTCTGTTTTTCGTGGCTTTTTCAATTGCAAAGTCGTGATGATGGGCTTAGAGTCGAGGGATTAGTAGGTCAGGGTGTAGTTCAGGGAGGTCTTAGGCGTCGTCTGTGGTGGTTGCCGTGACGGGAGGTTCACGGTGGCTGGTGGTTCGACGGCGAGTATCCAATACTCTGTTTTGGCCGTGATTTTAAACGTGAAGTCGTGGACTTCAGGGATGAATCGACGGATTCTGTGAGTTGGGTAGGACTCAGTAAGGTCCTAGGGTGGTGCTGGTATCACCACCGTGAAGGGGGAAGCTATGGACGGCCGGGAAGGAAAACAGAGCCACGGGCAAGTTTTTTTGAGGTTGAGGACGAAGGGTTCTAGGCCGTGATTGCTGGATTTTAGGATTGGGTTTGATTGCAGGGAACTGGACGAAGCTAGTGGGATTGAAATGGAGAAGAACGGTGGGTGAACGGCGGAGAACCGGTCACGCCGGTTCAACTGTGTTGAACCGGGTGACTCGAGGTTGAAGGTGACTGTAGCAGGCGCGTGAGGCCCACGCGCAGCCACTTTGGGCGGCGCGTGGGGGCGCGTGGGAAGGAATCCAGTTAAGCGTCCAACATGAGTTTAACTCTAAATGTCCTAAGGAGTCCAATGGTATAGTTTCGGGTTAATCGGACGGTGTTACGGAATGGTTCGGAAATCCGTACGATTTAGGGTTTATGATTAAAATATTATTAAATTCCCGAAAAATTGGGGAAAATAGGGAAGGTATCCTTAATGTTATTGTGACCCTATTTGGTATCTATTGACAGGACGGGAGACACCGGAGACGGTTGAGGAGCGCACGGAGCGCGAGTGACGTGTCGTAAACTGTGAGTGGACTTTTTCTTATTTCCGCGCATGCCAAACTGTTTTAATTACTGTTTTATGATTCTATGTGTGTTTTTATGTTTTACATGATGGTTATTCGTGATTGAGATGTTGCACATTTTTCGAGATATTTTCGGGGTTTTACACGTTTTTCGAGAAAAGGCCGATTTTCAGATTTTGATGCCATATTTGAGAAATTCACCCTATAACTGTTTTCTGATGATGGTATATGGGTTATGAAACATGGTTAGGGATTTCCTATGGTTTTTAGTATGGAAATGGATTTTCCGGATTTGGGTTCGGAATGTCGGTTCTGAACGCCGGAAGGGCTTCAAACCGGGGATTTCGAATTCGGCTTTGGTGATGGATTTGGAATTGGTTTTACACTGGATATGGATTGGATTTGCTGGATCTGGATATGGGTTTAAAGACCCGGATTGATATTGATGGGGGACGGGCCCGGATTGAGTTTAAAGACTCGGGAGTTTAAAGACTCGGATATTATGATATTACCCCCATAGGCCTATTGAGTTTAAAGACTCGGGAGTTTAAAGACTCGGATTTATATGTGAGGCCTGGTTGAGTTTAAAGACTCGGATAGGTCCAGCAGGTTTGATCGGGTTATACTCTGGTTTCTTATGATGTTTTATAGTGTATCTGTTTCTTATGGTATTTATAGTGTCTCTGTTTCTTATGTTTTTCATATTATGATTTTCTAATACTTCATTGGCATGCCTGGTTTTAAACCGGAGGGAACAAATGATTTTATTTTCCTTACGTTGATTTGCCGGTAAACGGTTTTAAAACTTTTATTCTTCTTGGTCCACTTGGTCCACTCACACCTTTTGTTTTAATTTTCCCTCCAGGTCGTGGTGATAGCGCCGGGGTGAACGTTGAGGCAGAGATCGAGGCATAGGGCTTCCGACGTTCTTCCGTTGCGGACTTAGACTTGTAGGACTTTTGGTGCCCATTTTGTAGAACTATGCTCTGACTTACTGTTGTATATATTTACTCCTTCGTCTGATGGTTATGCTTATAGTTGTATTAAGTTTATTTTGGTTTTGTAAGTGTGATTGTCAGACGGGAGCAGGGTTCATCCCGAGTATCGAGGTGATATTTGGGACGGGTCCTGACAATTGGTATCAGAGCATAGGTTGTGTCATTTTGTGTTGGGTCTAGGTTATTATACTAACTCTATGCCTCTTTCCGCGTACGATTGATCATGCCTCCGAGACGTGAACCCCCTCCACGACCTGAAGATGAAGCGGCGAGAGGGACTGAGAGCGCTTCGATCGAGAGAGCCCAGAGGCTTGGGGCTACTACGTTCAGCGGTGGGGCTGATCCCGAGGAAGCTCACCGATGGATCACCCGACTCGAGCGTATTTTTGGGGTGATGCACTGTCCTCCCGAGGATCGGGTATTGTTAGCCACTTTTCTGTTGGATGGAGCTGCCTACGAGTGGTGGTATACGCTGGAACTGTCCGGCTGGGATGCACATACTGTGACCTGGGAGACTTTCCGGGAGAGGTTTCTAGATCAGTACTATCCCCGTTCTTTCAGGGATGCGAAGGAAGCGGAATTCCTTCACTTGAAGCAAGGAAACTTGACAGTGGCTGAGTATGAGCAGAGGTTCCAGATGCTATCTCGTTTTGCTCCGGCATTTGTGGCGACTGAGGCGGAGAAGTGCCGCCGGTTTGAGTTGGGTCTCCGGGGAGAGATCAGGGCCATAGTGACAGCTGGCTCTTTTGCTACTTTCCGAGAGTTGTCTGATGCTGCTGTCAGGGTGGAGGCCAGTTTACCTGCTCGACCACAGTATTCGGGCAGTGTTCGACGCCGAGAGCAGTCATTCCCAGGAGCATCGAGTCAGAGGCCCCCGAAACGGGGTAATTTTGGTGGATCACTATCGGCTGGTGGAGCCCGGTATGGTAGACCAGGCAGTTTCCAGGGCTCAGGATTTCGAGGAGCTAGGTCACAGCCGACTCCTCAGGCGAGTGCGACTTCAGTGGCTTCGACAGGGAGGCATACCGGTGGACCCGGTAGAGACACTTGCTTCTACTGTGGGGAGCGAGGACATTTCCGTCGGGAGTGCCCATTGTTAGCTCCGGAGGGTGGAGCAGGTAGAGGTGCAGCAGAACCCGGGCGGAGTACTGCATCAGTATCAGGGGCGGCAGGCCCTAGGGGTGGCGGTGGTGCCACGAGCAGTTCCAGAGGGCGCGGTAGGTCATCGGGACCACAGGCGCGAGTTTTTGCGATGACTCAGCAGGAGGCTAGGTCAGCACCGGGAGTGGTGACAGGTACACTCACCATACTTGGTCACACTGTTTTTACTTTGATAGATCCCGGGGCTACCCATTCATTTGTAGCTCGGAGTTGTAGTCTGGTTAAGGAGAGGGAGGTGTCTACTTTGGATTGTGCGTTAGGAGTGAGTACACCTACTGGGGAGGTGTTGGTAGTGACTCAGGTCTTGAGAGAGTGTCCGGTACTGGTAGGCCAGGTGGAGTTACTGGCAGATTTGTTACTCTTGGATTTACGGGACTTTGATGTGATCTTGGGTATGGACTGGTTGACGAGACATCATGCTTCTATCGAATGTTTCGATAGGAGAGTGACTTTTCGGAGTCCCGGATTATCAGAGACTACATTTCAGGGGGATCAGCGTGCACTTCCTACGGGAGTTATTTCGGCACTCGAGGCTAGTAAACTGTTACGGAAGGGGTGCCAGGGTTACTTAGCTCATGTGGTGGATACACGTGCTACGCCAGAGAGGGCGGAGGATATACCAGTGGTACGGGAGTTTCCCGATGTTTTTCCCGAGGAGTTGCCAGGACTACCCCCACACCGAGATCTTGAGTTTACGATTGAGCTTCTACCAGGTACACAGCCTATTTCTCAGACTCCTTATCGTATGGCACCTGCCGAATTGAGGGAACTTAAGGCCCAGTTGCAAGAATTGGTCGATATAGGATTCATTCGACCGAGTATGTCACCTTGGGGAGCACCTGTTTTGTTTGTCAAGAAAAAGGACGGAGGATTGAGATTGTGTGTGGACTACAGGCAACTGAATAAGGTAACTATTCGGAATAAGTACCCCCTACCCCGGATTGATGATTTGTTTGACCAGCTCAAGGGAGCACAGTATTTCTCGAAGATTGATCTTCGCTCCGGTTATCACCAGTTAAGGGTTAAAGAGGAGGATATACCGAAGACAGCTTTCCGGACCAGGTACGGTCACTATGAGTTTGTGGTGATGCCTTTTGGTTTGACTAATGCCCCAGCAGCTTTTATGGATCTTATGAACCGAGTGTTCCGGCCCTACTTGGATCGTTTTGTGATTGTTTTCATTGATGATATTTTGGTGTATTCGAAGAGTGCGAAGGCGCATGAGAAACATCTGAGGATTGTGCTTAAAACGTTGAGGGAGCATCAGTTGTATGCGAAGCTCAGTAAGTGTCAGTTCTGGTTAACCAGTGTTGGGTTTCTTGGCCATGTGATTTCGGCCGAGGGCATTCGTGTGGATCCTCAGAAAGTTGAGGCGGTAGCCAATTGGGAACAGCCTGAGACGGTGACGGAAATTCGGAGTTTTCTGGGTTTGGCAGGATATTACCGGCGTTTTATTGAGGGCTTTTCTATTCTTGCAGCACCGTTGACGAGGTTGACACGGAAGGGAGTTCGATTTGAGTGGGATGAGAACTGTGAACAGAGTTTCCAGGAGCTTAAAAGGCGGTTGACATCTGCTCCTGTGTTAGCCCTTCCAGACGATAGTGGGGAGTTCGAGGTGTACAGTGATGCTTCTTTACAAGGTTTGGGTTGTGTCTTGATGCAGCACGGGAAAGTGATTGCTTATGCTTCCCGGCAATTGAAACCCCATGAGGTGAACTACCCTACACATGACTTGGAATTGGCTGCGGTGGTTCATGCATTGAAGATTTGGCGACATTACTTGTACGGTGAGAAGTGCAGGATTTTTACGGACCACAAGAGTTTGAAGTATTTGTTCACTCAAAAGGAATTGAACCTCAGACAGCGCCGTTGGTTGGAGTTACTGAAGGACTACGACTGTACTATTGAGTATCATCCAGGGAAGGCTAATGTGGTAGCCGATGCTCTGAGCAGAAAGTCAGCTGGTTCTTTGTCGCATCTGAGGACAGTACGGTTACCTTTGTTGGTTGAGCTCCGTAAGCTGGGAGTAGAGTTGACTGTGGATGATCAGGGAGCCCTCCTAGCGAGTTTCCATGTGCGACCCGTTTTGATTGATCAGGTGATTGATGCTCAGTTTGAGGACCCTATTCTGGGCATCATTCGGATTGAGGTCGAGGCTGGAGAAAGACAGGATTTTGAGATCCGTGAGGACGGAGCCTTGGTTAAGAATGGACGGTTGTGTGTACCTGAGGATGAAGTTTTGAAGAAGGTGATACTGGATGAGGCTCACTGTTCAGCTTATGCGATGCACCCTGGTGGGACCAAGATGTATCGTACACTTCGAGAGCATTACTGGTGGTCAGGGATGAAACGTGAAATTGCAGAGTATGTCAGTAGATGTTTGATTTGTCAACAGGTAAAAGCCGAGCGGCAGAGACCTTATGGAGCAATGCAACCCTTGCCGATTCCCGAGTGGAAATGGGATCACCTGACTATGGATTTTGTGTTCAAGCTTCCGAGAACACCGAAGGGACACGATGGTGTATGGGTTGTTGTGGATCGACTTACGAAGTCTGCTCATTTCCTACCAGTACGGGAGAACTTCAGGTTGGAACAGTTTGCACAGTTGTTTATAAATGAGATTATTCGATTGCATGGGACTCCGGAGTCGATAGTATCTGATAGAGATCCGAGATTCACTTCTCGATTTTGGCAGAGCTTACAGGAAGCTTTTGGGACTAAATTACACTTCAGTACTGCTTTTCATCCTCAGACTGATGGGCAGTCTGAGCGGACTATTCAGATTCTCGAGGATATGATGCGAGCTTGTGTGCTTCAGTTTCAGGGTACTTGGGAATCACATCTGCCTTTGATGGAGTTCGCCTACAATAATAGTTTTCAGGAGAGCATTGGGATGGCTCCTTACGAGGCTTTGTATGGGCGGCAGTGTCGGACTCCATTGTGTTGGACTGAGGTTGGAGAGAGGAGGTTGACTACTTCTGAGCTGGTGGAGCTTACTCAGGAAAAAGTGGCGTTGATTAAGGATCGATTGAAGGCAGCGCAGGACCGCCAAAAGAGCTACGCTGACCGTAGGATCAGGGATTTGGAGTTTGCTGTTGGAGACTGGGTTTTCCTGAAGCTATCTCCTTGGAAAGGAATTGTACGATTTGGCAGACGAGGGAAGTTGAGTCCTCGTTACATTGGACCGTATGAGATTTTGGAGCGGATTGGTCCTGTAGCTTATCGGTTGGCCTTACCAGCAGATTTGGAAAAGGTACATAATGTCTTTCATGTTTCCATGCTTCGGAAATATATTCGAGATGATTCGCATGTTTTGGAAGCACAACCAGTGGAACTGAGGGAAGACTTAAGTTTTGAAGAGCAACCTGTTGCAATCTTGGATCGGAAGGATAAAGTGTTGCGAAGGAAGACGGTTCCCTTAGTGAAGGTATTGTGGAGGAATCATCAGGTCGAAGAAGCTACTTGGGAACCCGAGGCCTTGATGCGGGAACAGTACCCTTATTTATTTCACTGAATGTCGGGGACGAAATTCTTTTTAGGGGGGTAGATTGTAACAACCCGTACCTACGGGAAGGGTAAAAATGTAATTTCTGTGAAGTTTTGTAAAAAGGACGATTTTGCCCCTGTGAATAGTAAATGAAAAGTTGACTTTTTGTACGATTGATTGGATGAGTGTTAGCCCTTGACCGTGACGTAGGTTAGGACGTCACGAGTCCGAAGACAGGCGGCAGGTTCGATTCGGACAACCGGAGGAAAAGTTATGATGTACGGAAGGTTGGGGGCGTTACCGTAATTTTGAGCTAAAAGGGAAAATGTTGACTTTTTGGAGGATGTGTGATTTTCACGTAGACCGAGGACCGTTGGATAGGTCTCGACGTCCTGAGTTCAACGACAGGCGGCACGCTGTCATCGGACGTCGGACGGAAAAGATACGGGTCTGAAAAGTCTGAGGGCAAAATGGTAATTTTGTGCAGAAGGGCATTTTGGTCATTTTCCCTCAGCCCAATCAGATAAGGGCAAGTGGCAAATATTTTGGGATGGCCAATGGTTGATGGACACGTGGGGGACCCTAGATGGTTCCAGGAGGAACTCAAGTGTGCACGGCCACACCTTGTACAAAAATCAAACCGTGTTTGGGTTTGAAGCACAGAAAACAGAGAGGAGTTTGGGTGAGGCGGTGATCGATCTGGAGGCCAGGGAGAGTGAGGAGTGACTGGTGAGAGTGACAGAGAGACGTGGGTGAGGTGCTGATCGTGTTTTGGGATTGGCATCGTGCACGGCGGCACGGTGGTGGTGCGGCGAACATGTGAGGAAAACAGAGGAGATCGTGGACGGTGGAGGCTGTTGTGCCGTGTGGTGAGGCAAACCGAGGCGGTAGGAAACTCAGGAGGTTGAGGGGAGTCCCACGAGCACGGTGGTGGTTGACGGTTCTCACGGCGGCGCCGGAATCGAAAGGTAAGCCGTTTACTCTGTTTTTCGTGGCTTTTTCAATTGCAAAGTCGTGATGATGGGCTTAGAGTCGAGGGATTAGTAGGTCAGGGTGTAGTTCAGGGAGGTCTTAGGCGTCGTCTGTGGTGGTTGCCGTGACGGGAGGTTCACGGTGGCTGGTGGTTCGACGGCGAGTATCCAATACTCTGTTTTGGCCGTGATTTTAAACGTGAAGTCGTGGACTTCAGGGATGAATCGACGGATTCTGTGAGTTGGGTAGGACTCAGTAAGGTCCTAGGGTGGTGCTGGTATCACCACCGTGAAGGGGGAAGCTGTGGACGGCCGGGAAGGAAAACAGAGCCACGGGCAAGTTTTTTTGAGGTTGAGGACGAAGGGTTCTAGGCCGTGATTGCTGGATTTTAGGATTGGGTTTGATTGCAGGGAACTGGACGAAGCTAGTGGGATTGAAATGGAGAAGAACGGTGGGTGAACGGCGGAGAACCGGTCACGCCGGTTCAACTGTGTTGAACCGGGTGACTCGAGGTTGAAGGTGACTGTAGCAGGCGCGTGAGGCCCACGCGCAGCCACTTTGGGCGGCGCGTGGGGGCGCGTGGGAAGGAATCCAGTTAAGCGTCCAACATGAGTTTAACTCTAAATGTCCTAAGGAGTCCAATGGTATAGTTTCGGGTTAATCGGACGGTGTTACGGAATGGTTCGGAAATCCGTACGATTTAGGGTTTATGATTAAAATATTATTAAATTCCCGAAAAATTGGGGAAAATAGGGAAGGTATCCTTAATGTTATTGTGACCCTATTTGGTATCTATTGACAGGACGGGAGACACCGGAGACGGTTGAGGAGCGCACGGAGCGCGAGTGACGTGTCGTAAACTGTGAGTGGACTTTTTCTTATTTCCGCGCATGCCAAACTGTTTTAATTACTGTTTTATGATTCTATGTGTGTTTTTATGTTTTACATGATGGTTATTCGTGATTGAGATGTTGCACATTTTTCGAGATATTTTCGGGGTTTTACACGTTTTTCGAGAAAAGGCCGATTTTCAGATTTTGATGCCATATTTGAGAAATTCACCCTATAACTGTTTTCTGATGATGGTATATGGGTTATGAAACATGGTTAGGGATTTCCTATGGTTTTTAGTATGGAAATGGATTTTCCGGATTTGGGTTCGGAATGTCGGTTCTGAACGCCGGAAGGGCTTCAAACCGGGGATTTCGAATTCGGCTTTGGTGATGGATTTGGAATTGGTTTTACACTGGATATGGATTGGATTTGCTGGATCTGGATATGGGTTTAAAGACCCGGATTGATATTGATGGGGGACGGGCCCGGATTGAGTTTAAAGACTCGGGAGTTTAAAGACTCGGATATTATGATATTACCCCCATAGGCCTATTGAGTTTAAAGACTCGGGAGTTTAAAGACTCGGATTTATATGTGAGGCCTGGTTGAGTTTAAAGACTCGGATAGGTCCAGCAGGTTTGATCGGGTTATACTCTGGTTTCTTATGATGTTTTATAGTGTATCTGTTTCTTATGGTATTTATAGTGTCTCTGTTTCTTATGTTTTTCATATTATGATTTTCTAATACTTCATTGGCATGCCTGGTTTTAAACCGGAGGGAACAAATGATTTTATTTTCCTTACGTTGATTTGCCGGTAAACGGTTTTAAAACTTTTATTCTTCTTGGTCCACTTGGTCCACTCACACCTTTTGTTTTAATTTTCCCTCCAGGTCGTGGTGATAGCGCCGGGGTGAACGTTGAGGCAGAGATCGAGGCATAGGGCTTCCGACGTTCTTCCGTTGCGGACTTAGACTTGTAGGACTTTTGGTGCCCATTTTGTAGAACTATGCTCTGACTTACTGTTGTATATATTTACTCCTTCGTCTGATGGTTATGCTTATAGTTGTATTAAGTTTATTTTGGTTTTGTAAGTGTGATTGTCAGACGGGAGCAGGGTTCATCCCGAGTATCGAGGTGATATTTGGGACGGGTCCTGACAAAATTACGATTTTACCCTTACCGTTTTAGACCCGTAAGTCACAAATCGTAAGTCCGATGAATACGCGCCGCCTGTCATCGAACTCAGGACGACAAGATCTATCTAACGGTCCTTGGTCAACGTGTCAAAATCCCGTTCGTACGAAAAGTCAACTTTTCCCTCTAGTTTAACCAAATTACCAAAGTGCCCTCAACCTTCCGAACATCATAACTTCCTCATCGGATGTCGGAATCGGGCGTACCACCTGTCTATGGATTCGTGACGTCCTAACCTACGTCCTGGTCATCGGTCAAAGTCCATTGGACCACCCGACTTAAAAGTCAACCTTTTTGCCCGAACTAGGGGCAAAATCGTCAGTCTAGATTAACGACCTTATCGGGACCAACTAACCCCCGATTAAGCTCACTAATCCCACCTTAATCACGGTCTTAACCCTTATTCCCGGGATGGGTCGTTACATTTCAAAACCAAGAAAACGTGCGAATGGAGAAAATTAACCTTTTAAAAAATATAATTTGGAAAATATACGTAATTTACCCTCCATTTTATAAAACTATGCATGCATATGAAACATCATCATATCACAATAACACAGATAATATACGAGAAATCTCGTAATACTTGCAAATATCATTAACTTAACTAATGTCCGTAAATCAACCCATATATGAAACTATCCAGGCATAACAGTAACAATTACAAAGACCCAACCCATCCTCGATGCTCAATATCAATCATCATGTCAACTACCACATCACATAGCCACTCAGGGATACAACATCTGAGGGCTCACTTAGGGATACAACATCTGAACATCAATCACATAATTAAACTGCAATACCGGTAGGCCAACCACTTGGGGAAATAGCATCTGAGTGTCCACTTAGGGATACAACATCTTAGCGCTACCCAACAGTCCGATGAGGGGTGTTCAAACACAACAATTCACACATATCGAGAAGACACATATCGATTTCTAAAATCAAATCCTTGTCTCAAAATCCAAACCTAAACCTAAAACACAGTATATGTAAAATCTTGTAAAACGTACAATAAAATAATTTTAGTAAAATCATCAAAAATCATATAAAAATTATAACCAAGATTAGATTAGTGACTAATCGTGATTAGTGAGGCTAATCCGTGATTCGTGGGCGAAATCGGACGAATGATGCAAAATGACCGTTTTACCCCTATGCGTGGGCAAAACGTTGACTTTTTGTTCAGGCGGTCAAATGGACTTTGATCGATGACCGTGACGTAGTTCGGGACGTCACGAGTTCATAGACAGGTGGCACGTTCGATTCCGACATTCGAGGAAGAAGTTATGACATTCGGAAGTTCTAGGGTATTTTAGTAATTTTGGTTAAAATGGGCAAATAGTTAACTTTTAGACCGGGAGGTCCGATGTCTGAGGGCCAAGGACCGTTACGTAGATCGGGACGATACGAATCCATAGACAGGCGGCACACTGAAATCGGACTTCGAACGGGAAAGTTCTGGGTCACGGAAGTTCAATTTCACTATGCACGTATATCGAGGCGATGATGACATGGCAATATCTGATTGGGCAGATATTTTGGTAGGACCCATGGATGAGTGACAAGTGTCACTCATCCCATTGGTCAATCCCCTAAAAAGTGGATCTATCAAATTAAATAATATTAATTTGATTATTTTATATCTTAATCCCTAACTACTTTTAATCCTAACCCTCCATTCCAATTAATCTCTCCATCCTCACCATCCATTTAATCCTCCATTCTCTCATCTGATCAACCTCACCATTTTCTTTATTCTTCTTCAAAACCCGAAACCTCCATTTTCATTCTCTCCACACAAGCACACATTATCACCACCACCATCATTCATTTTGTGTGTGAGCTATGACTGTGTGACGGTGTGAGAGGCTGAGAGAAGGACTTGATGGTGACGGCGGTGGCCACAACGGAGAAGAATCGAAACAGAGAGGTAAGTTGGTTTGAAATTCGAACATGAGTTTTGAGGGGTTGCCAATCGATTCTAATGGTGGTGATGTCTTTCTGGAGGTCTTAAGGTTCGTTTAGGATCGAGAGCAAGCTTGGAGGTGGCCGGAAACACACAGACATGGAGGAGGAAACTTGGCCGTGCGTTTTTCAATCCAAAGGTAAGAACTTTGGATCGATTTCACGTTTTTGAGGTTATAGGATGATAGGAATGAATAATAGGAAGGTTTAGGAATTGATAGTGACAGGACCCATCCCCGAGGGACATAGATAACCGTGCCCGGTCCTGCTCCCGTCTGACAAGTCAACTGAAGTTTCGAAAATACCCTTCAAGACTTGCCAAACAAGGGATGACTGCACTTGTGCCCACTCATACCTCCACCTCTCTAATAGCCTCGATCATCGCGCCACAACCTGGAGGGTCCATAAAATAGAAAAGGTGTGAGTGGACAAAACAAACTTTTATAAATATGTTTACCAAAACACATTCTTACCCTCCAGTTTTCACAAACGAGCATGCATATCATAAAACATGAGTAATAGTGTGAAATTAATCAAGTATGAATAGTGGACCGATAAAATCAAAACACGTTTTCCCATGGTCCGTAAAACTCATGTTCATCAAATCAGTTCATGATATAAAGCATCATGTTATAAAGCATCTCGACACAAATATCTATAAATCACAATACCACCAATCCTCAATATCCAATCTCAATATCCATGTAACCCGTCACGATATCAATGCAACGCGTGCAAACTCAGTGTCTCACGTCCGAGTACATCCCCAGGATCTACGACGTCTGGGGTGATATCAACTCCAAGATCAACGACGTCTGGAGGATATCCTCATAATCCCACGCTCATGAGAGTGAGCCTCCCTCAGAGCTACTCATCTCCAAGCAGTGGATCATGACTACTCCAGGATATACGACGTCTGGATGAGACTATCAAATTACAGAGGATGATATATGTGGAACAGTCACCAAATCCAGTAATCTCATTTTAAAACCATTTATGTCTCAAATCAAATCAAAAACATTTCAATAGGGTCTATGCCCGAGACATAGCTTTCTCAAAGCAAGTTCCACAAATTCATCATAAAATAGTGTCCAGAATTCACTTTATAAATCAAAATCATCAATTTAATCATATTCACATGTGACTCCAAATCCGAGTCAAAACCACTATCCAATTGGGTCTCAAACCCAAAATATCATTTTCACGCAAATCCATGCGATCGCAACCTCAGTTGCCATTTTCATATAAATCCATGAAATCAATCCTTGACTCATAACCCGAGTCAAATATGATTTTCAATCCCTGACTCATAACCCGAGTCAAATATCATTTTCAATCTCGAGCCTACGCCCAAAACACCAATTTCATAATTTCTCGAAAATTGTGCAAAAAATAATATAATAATCCAGAAAATCGAGAAATCACCGGATTGAAACATCAATCATGTCAAAACATATCAAATCATATAATAAAGCATTTAAATCATATATACATGCATCACGGTTAGAAAACAAAAGTCCACTCACATACACCTTCCAAACGGCCCGCTTTCGAGCTGTAAGTTTTTCCGTAAATTCTGGAAATCACAATTCCTGTCCAAAATAATTATCGAGGGTCACTAACACTTCAATATATCTCATATAATTTTCCCTAATTTTCTGGAATTTAAATACGTATTTTAAACGTATATTAAAACTTCGGATACTCAAAACACTATCGAAACGATAACCGATTTCCTCGAAACTAGTGCCAAAATGTTCGTTACATTAAATGGGACAAAAGTCATGTTGACCTCACCTCGAGATTCATGCCCACGCACCATCACGCGCTGCCGTAAGTGGCTGCGCGTGAAACCCACGCGCCTGCTATAGTACCTTCGTCCCAACCCGTTTCTCTAGTAAACGGATCCTGCGACCCGCGTAATAATCCGATCTGTTCTCTGTCAATTCAACATCACTTCTTTCAATTGAACATTCAAATAGCTTCGATTTAAGTTTAATTAAAGTTCTGTAAACTTAATTTCACCAATCCTTACCTTAATCCTTTAATTCGAAGATGAATGTTCGAAGAACATCGAATCACTGTTCATCGTCCAATCTCCACAATTTACCATTGTTTTCCTTCAATTGATCCACCCAAAAGTATCTTGGGATCCTAGTGAACATATTTCCCAGTCCAATTTCATCATTTGATCTCTCCAAGATCACGACTCAACCTTCAAATTTGCTTACTGTCGTCTTGATCGTTCAGAGCCAATTGGGCACCAATTTACTTCGTTCTTTAGATGATTCTGGTCGTTCCAATCCCAGAAATCTTAAATCAAGCTCCAATTTGATCCTCAGAGCTCATAGCTCGAATTTCTAATTTTCCCTCCAATCTCCAAAATTTCGATTCTGAGTTTCCAGTCACCCTCATTGTCCCTCGTGTTTTCCTTAGCTAATTTCAATCCTCAATTCTCTCAATCTTTCCCTCTCAAGAACAGCTATGGAAAGAATGAATGATACAAGGAAAACTCATGCTCTGTTTTCCCTTGTTTGTTCACGGTTTGAAGGAAACAGAAGAAGAAGATAACTAATGGTGATTAAGAATGATTAGAGATGATTAAAAATGATAAGGCATGATGATGATGTTTCAAAGGAAACATGGTGCATAATTTAGGCCTCAAAACAAGGGATGGGTGACACTTGTCACTCATCCAAGCGTCCACAAACACTGATCACTATTCACTATTTTAATAATATTTTAATCGAAATGCCGGTTCGTTTAGTTAATCGATTTCGCTCTCGTGACCACAACTTCGTCGTCGAACCTCCAATTTTGGCGTGCCGCCTGTCTATGGATTCGTATCAACTCGATCTACGTAATGGTCCTTGGCCCTCGTCCATTGGACCTTCCGGGTCAAAAGTCAACATTTCGCCCTTACCTTTCAAAATTACCAAAATGCCCTTCACCTTCACAGACCCACAACTTTCACATCCGACCTCCGATTGACGCATGCCGCATGTCTACGGATTCAGCATCCCAAGACCTACTCAACATTCTCTTCGAAAAGTCCAAAAATTGTTTCGATCAAAAAGTCAACTTTCGGCCCTTATGACTAAGGGCATAATCGTCATTTCCTTCAAATTGTCCAAATTTTCCTTTTTTCCAATTTTTGGGTCGTTACAGATAGGACTGAAAAAGAACTGAAAATGAGAGAAATATGACTGAACCAGTCGCGCCGGCCTGGTCCGGTTCAAACTAGTCAGACCGGTTCACCCAAGCTTGACGATGACACTGTTCACCGCGTGTGGGTTTCACGTGCAACCGCTTGTGGTGGCGCGTGGGGTCGTATGGTGGGTCCAATGGGGAAGTGTTCAACATGTGAAATCTTCTATTCGATGTAACGAACATTTTGGGACTGGTTTCGTGTCGATCGGACACCGTCTCGATAATGTTCGGGGCATCGAAAGGTTTAGGTTTGAGATTTAAAATAGTTAAAAATTTCAGAAAATTACGGGGTTTCAATGAGATGTTAATAAGGTAGTTAGTAACCCTCTAGATTGATTTGGATAGGTTTGGGAGTCCCAGTGATGACGATTTGCCCGGTGAGGCTTACGGCATGCAAACCGAGGTGGCAGCAAAGGACGGTTTGTGAGTGGACCTTGATTTCTAAACTGTGATGCATGCATAAATGTTTTATATGGATTATGAATGTGATTCTATTATTTTGATTTGGATATTGGTGAATTATATGGTTTCATGCATTTCGAGGCGATTTACATGCTTGCACGTAAATCGAGGTTTTCGGTTTTACTCTGATTTTTCATACTTATAGTTTTGGAAATAGTTTAATGAAATGGTTTTAGATTTGATAAAGTAAACTCGGGTTTGAGACCCACTTTTTTGGAAACCTTCGGACTCGAAGTCCTTTTAGTGAAGTTCTCGGGCCAGAGGCCCAATTTGTTTACGTATCGGGCTCGGAGCTCAGTTGACTCACGTATCAGGCACGAGACCCATTTGGTTTACTATATCGGGCACGAGGCCCATTTAGTTTATGAAATCGGGCACGAGGCCCAGTTGGGTTACAATTCGGGTCGGAGGCCCAGTTGTATGTGGATTCGGGATTAGGGCCCAGTTACGTTTTACAATTGTGATTTCGAGTCAGGGACCCACAAATGGATTTTACGGTTCATGACGATTTATGGGAACCAAAATGAACCCTTGAAAGGATTTTACGGTGCATGACAATTTATGGGAACCGGCATGAACCCTTGAAAGGTTTTTATGGATCATGACGACTTATGGGGGCCGGGTATGAATCCTTGAAAGGTTTAAAGAATGATTTCAAAAGATTTTTCGTATGCCATCCTTTATATATGATTGTCTCCTCCGGGGAGGGTCGTTGGCCTGGGTGGACCCCGGAGTAGCCACGGAGCACTGACTGAGTGGAGTCGCCCCTAGTTGGGTTCCTTACTCTCAGGAAGGCTATGGTTCGTAACCTCCAGGGAGGGTCATTGATCTACGGACATTGACCTGGGTGGACCCTGGAGAGACTTGGGTTGAGATCCCGGGTAGCACGCGCGTAGCTCTAGATTATCGTGACAGGTTTGGTGATATGAAATATATTGGATAAACATGATTTAAAATGATTTGGGAAATTGTGTTTTATGATGATAATGGATTTGGGCTGAGATCCCACATATGTTTACTATGTTATGGTTTCTGTAAATGGTTTTGGGCAGAAGTCCGTATGATTATGGTTGTTTAACCATATGTGATTGGATAAATGGTTTTACTATGCATGCATGCTTTTTAGTGAAGGGTATAAAGGTCTTTATAAAATGTATTTACGAACTTATTACTTATTGTCCACTCACAGTCTTTATGTTTTCAATACCCTCCAGGTTGACCATGATGCATACTGTAGCAAGACCGGAACATCACATACGTCCTCCGGATCCTAGTTTACTCTGGAAGCCTTCGAGCTAAAGGTTCTAATTTTCCCTGGTCTGACACTCCGTGTCAGACGGGATCAGGGGCGTTCAACGTTAATCCCGGGGGGATTGAGGACGGGTCCTGATAAAAAATCATCATATCACAATAACACAGATAATATACAAGAAATCTCGAAATACTTGCAAATATCATTAACTTAACTAATGTCCGTAAATCAACCCATATATGAAACTATCCAGGCATAACAGTAACAATTACAAAGACCCAACCTATCTTCGATGCTAATATTAATCATCATATCAACTGCCACATCACATAGCCACTCGGGGATACAACATCCGATGACACGACCCATCCCAATCCCCCCGGGATTACCGTGGAATGTGTCATGCTCCCGTCTGACACGAAGTGTTAGACAAGGGATAACCTGATGCCACTGCCCAAACGGGACTTCCAGAGTGCGCAAGGATCGATGAAGGAGGTATGTGATGTCCCAGTCTCTGCTGCAGTAGCATCCGTAATCAACCTGAAGGGCATTAAAACCAATAAAAGCTGTGAGTGGACGAAAATAAACAAGTTCATAAACATATTTCATAAAGACATTTATGCCCTCCAATAAAACGTATGCATGCTTCAAAAACCAGTAATCAAAACATTTTTTTAACCAAGCCATTAGGGCCTTAGCGCAAAACCATAACTCAAAACCAAGTGTGGGAACTCAGCCCAAAACTGTAGGATACCAAATTCGTAAATACAAAACCAAGTGGGCCACCGCCCAATTCCATACACATAAATCCAACCACTAATGATTTCATAGATTCAATAGTCCATATTTACCACATTACCATCTCCGGCATCCCAGATGCCTAGCGTCCCAGACGTCATATCTCATGGTATAATAAGCAACGCGTGCTGCCCGGGGTCTCTCCGGGTCCATATCTCTGACATCCCAGATGTCTGACGTCCCAGACGTCTAATCATAACAATCCTGCTCCTGAGTCACTATACGGTCCGGTAGCTCCGTACAATGACCCCTCACATGCAATGCACCGTGACTTCCCCAGTGTCCCAGACACCTGGAGGAGACCATCACATATTCTCGTATCAAGATGGTATATGGAAAACAGTTTTATCAAATCATTTCACAACATTTCAATGGGCCCTGTCCGAATCTCCATAAAACATCACAATTCCATTTAGGGTCCCCGATCCGAAATCACATTTATAAAACATAGGGTCCCAGACCCGAAATCACATTTATAACCCAACTAGGCCCCATGCCCGATTCTGTAAATCACTGGGTCCACTGCCCAAATTCATAAATCAACTGGGCCCCTGGCCCGATTTCGAAAATCAACTGGGCCCCTGGCCCGATAATATAACTCAAATGGGTCTCAGCCCGATTTCGTAAACAACTGGGCCCCTGGCCCGATTTCATCAAGTAACTGGGCCCCTGACCCGATTACGTAACTCAAATGGACTCCAAGTCCGAGATTTCCAAAACAATTGGGCCTCATGTCCAAGTTCATCTTTCCAAGTTCAAAAGCATTTCATCACATTATTCATGAAACCACAAGCACGTAAAATCACAGTAAAACCGTTAGCCTCGGTATACGTGCAATATCGAAGACATCTCGAAATACGTGTAACATACCCAAATCAATAATCACAATCACCATCATGGAAATCATGTATATAAAACATATAACACAGTTAAGCATGCATAGGATTTATAAAACCAAAGTCCACTGACAGACCGTACAAACGATGCGCCTCGATAAGCGTGCCATAGGGCTTCCTGAGCCATACCACTATTACTGGGACTTCCAAACCTGTCCAAATCATACCCAAAGGTTACTACTAACCTATACAAGTCCATATTAAGAACCCTAATCTCTTTCGGAAAAGTCAACGTGTCCCGTACACGTTTCCCGAGGTGAAACACCTCGATTTGACCAACTTAACGATCTCCGATCGACCCGAAACCACCGACATTGGATCCGGATCGTTGAAACCTTTAAAATAGTCCTGGTCTCACCTAAAAATACGCTCCCACGCGCGGGTCAAAGTTTTAGTCAAATGTTGACCCAAAAGTCAACGCTGACGTCATCATGAACAGTAAGTCAACGAGTCAGAGTCAACTCGCCGGTCAATGAGTCAATTCGCCGGCGACCGAGTCAACTTGCCGGAATTTCTCGCCGGAAAACTCCATTGATGCCCCAAACTTCAAACTTCGATATCTCACTCGTTTCTCAACCAAATTCGACGTTCTACCTATGTAAATCCATCTACTCGAGCCAAGGATTCTAAAAATCAATCCAGAAAATTCAGAAAGTACCTGGATTTTAAGTTATGGCCATTTA
Source organism: Prinsepia uniflora (assembly GCA_032719365.1). Taxonomy (NCBI): domain Eukaryota; kingdom Viridiplantae; phylum Streptophyta; class Magnoliopsida; order Rosales; family Rosaceae; genus Prinsepia; species Prinsepia uniflora. The sequence continues at coordinate 7,419,637 of CM064867.1, read as the reverse complement.
AAGTTTCGGCCAGAATTCTGTTCATCATTTCGGCCACCTCCGACGTCCAAATCCGTCCCAAATTGAACCTAAAAGGTCAAGGGAGCTCAAGGAACCTAACCCTCAGCTTAGAATCGATCAAAAACCAATAAAACCGATTTTAGGAATTTGAATATTTCCTTACCTCACGGGTCGAGCTCCGGTGTGGCCAACCGTCGTGAGCCACCGTGGCTCTGGCCGTCACAGCCCTCTCAGTCCTCCCTCACTCTCTCTCTCCCTCACGGTCACACATGAGGAATGGTGGTGAGGGGCCACGGTATGTGTGTTTGTGTTTGAAGAACAAAGAAGAAAATGAAGAAATGGATGAATGGGTTTCGGGTTATGAGGACATGAAGAAATGAAGATGATTTGATCTGATGAGAGAAAGAGATGGATTAGATGAGTGGTGTGGATTTAAAGATTAAAATGAATGGATGGCTGAGATTAAAAGGAGGAATAAAATCATATTTAATTCCTTAGTGGAGACATTAGATCATATTTAATTAATTAGTGGAACATGATCCAGATTTAGATCCAGATTTAGGGTCTCACAACAAGGGATGAGTGACACTTGTCACTCATCCAAGTGTCCACCAACACAGATCACTATTCATTAACTTAATAATATTTAATCGAAATCCCGGTTCGTTTGGTTAACCGATTTCGCTCCCGTAATCACAACTTCGTCGTCGAACCTCCGATTTCGGCGTGCCGCCTGTCTAAAGATTCGTATCGACTCTCTCTACGTACCGGTCCTTGGCTCTCGTCCATTGGACCTCCCGGGTCAAAAGTCAACATTTGGCCCCTTTTGAACTAAATTACCAAAATACCCCTCGACTTCTGAACGTCATAACTTCTTCCTCGAATGTCGGAGTCGAACGTGCCACCTATCTATGAACTCGTGACGTCCTGAACTACGTCACGGTCATCGGTCAAAGTTCGTTTGACCACCCGATCAAAAAGTCAACATTTTGCCCATTCTGGGGGCAAAATGGTCATTTTGCACAATTCGTCTGATTTCGCTCAACTAATCCCAGATTAGTCATTCTAAACGAGAATTAATTAATCTTTAATCCCGATACTCGGGACGGGTCGTTACATCCGAGGGCTCGCTTAGGGATACAACACCTGAGCATCAACCACATAATTAAACTGTACTACTGGTAGGCCAACCACTTGGGGAAATAGCATCCGAGTGTCCACTTAGGGATACAACATCTTAGCGCTACCCAACAGTCCGATGAGGGTTGTTCAAACACAACAATTCACACATATCGAGAAGACACATATCGATTTCTAAAACCAAATCCCTGTCTCAAAATCCAAACCTAAACCTAAAACACAATATATGCAAAATCTTGTAAAACGTACAATAAAATAATTTTCGTAAAATCATCAAAAATCATATAAAAATTATAACCAAACCATCATCATGCAAGTCATATAATAAAGTATTTAAACACATAAATATGGATTCTTAATTTTTTAAGGAAAAGAAAGGTCCACTCACTCACAATTCATACAGTCTATATCCAACATGCACTCATCTTCGTAATTTCTGAGATCTTTTCCGTCTGTCATCATTCAATTTTAAGGTCACTAATCATCCAAAATAACTCATATTTTAATCCATCAATTTTTTGGACTGTTAAACGAATTTAAAATAGCGCATAAACCTTCGGATAATCAAAATTTCCCCGAGACGATGTCTGATCGTCTCCAAAATTATACCATTGGACTCGCATCATCGAGAACATGAACTTTCATGTTGGTCGGATTCCCAGACGATGGGCCACGTGCCCACACACGCCACCTTAACTCCTTGCTTGTGGTCCTCACGCACGGGTACTGTTCATCGTCCATGTCCTTTTGTCGAGTCCTGGTTTTTGGGTCATTAGACTAGCTACTTCGACCCGATCATAACTTACTCATTTCTTGACCGTATTCGATGATCCATATACCAAAATTTACCTATTTAAGCTCAAGAACTTATCTATAATATCAAAATTAAGAGAAACTTACCCAATCTCAAGGTACATGCTGCCCAAGTTTCGGCCAAACTCTTTCTTCCATGTTCTAGGCTTCCCACGTCCAAAACTCCCTCATTTGCATCTCAAAAGGATCGTAGGGAGCTCACTAAGATGTTAACCACCTGTGAACGCGGGTGAAGGAGCTCCTATTTTCTCAACAACCAATTTTTTATTTTTCTCCAATTTTTTCGTTTCACTGTTTTTGACTCGTGGGTCTGAGCATTCTCCTAGTCTCCCCCCTCTCAATTCTCACTTTTTTTTTCTTGTTTTTCCTTTGCGGTTCATACTCACCGAACACAAAAACACACAATAACCCACAAATTTATAATGACACAAGGGTAGATCGGTGGCGAATGGAGATAAGGGAGGGAGAAATAGAGAACTTTCTAGAGTGACGTAGGCCTTTCCCATTTAATTACCAAAATACCCTTGATGTCAAAATTACAATATTGCCCTTTGTCAATTTTGACTCGTATCAAACCCATTCGATATCCGATTTTGACATATTGTTTGTCTATGGACTCAGAATTTCGAGACCTTTGTAATGATCCTTACAGAACTTCCAACAAGTACCCAGGTCAAAAAGTCAACTTTTGACCTTCTAAGGGCAAAATCATCATTTCCATTTAATTTTCCAAATTTTACTTTTCTCAAGTTTCCGGGTCGTTACAATATTGACAAATTTCAAATTTTATTATTTATTTTAAATTAAATATTTGAATATTCTTAATTTATTATTGTATTATATATGAAAATTCCTATAATTTGAGGAGATAATAATTGCTTCAATCACTGTTATTTGCTAAATTTAGTAATCTAATACCCCTGCCCCTGCAATTCACTCTCCCAATACCCTACCCTTGTAATGGCATCTTTAACAATGTAACGATTCGTCCCGAATATCGGGATTAAGTATTAATTAATTATGGATTTAGAATGTTTAATCGGGGATTAGTTGAGTGAATTCGGACGGACGATGTAAAATGACCATTTTGCCCCTGAAAATTGGGCAAAATGTTGACTTTTGACTTGGGGAGTCAAACATACGAAGACCGAGTTTGTAGGAAAGCGACACGCTGAAATTGGAAGTTCGACGGGGAAGTTATGGGTCTAGGACGCTTTACGGCACTATTCACGTAAACCGAGAAAAAAGGACATGTGGCAGGTTTGGATTGGATTGGAAATCTGGGTGGACCAATCAGTGAGTGAGACATGTCCCTTATCTGATTGGCCCATTACCCCAAACACTGGGATCCTATTTCACTTTCATCTCCTTTGTTCGATTAAACCCAAACCCGTGTGAAACATAACACGTACACCCAAAACCAACACCCACACCCTCCTATCATCATCAATTGCTATTGGGCCGTGAACGAAAGATGGAGAGTGAGGTGAGGCGATGATGATGGTGGAAATAACGTCGATCTTCTTGTACGGTGGTGGGAGTTCGAAGGTAAAACCTGAAAGCCCTGTTTAGATTCAAAAATGGTAATCTCGATTTTAGTGAGTGATGATCGATTCTAATGATTGGAACATGTTATTGGAGATCATACAAGTTGATTGGGATCGATTTCGAGGTCAGAGGTGGTCTGTGGTGGCCGAAAACAGAGGAGGAAATTGGCCGGTTCATTCCTCGAATTGGAAGGTACTTTCCAGACCTAGTTTTCTAGTTTTGATCACGTAGATTAATGGGAGATAACTAAACGAAACTATAGGACTTGAAAGGATCGAAAACGGGTTGAAATTGAGTGAGTTATGATGTTGAATCGGTCACGCCAGTCTAGTTGGATCCGATTTGCAGAGACTGAACCGAACCCGGTTCGACGCGAGGACAGGGACGACTATGCCAGGCGTGTGGGCTCCACGAGCAGCGCCTTTGGGCAGTGTGTGGGGGAGCGTGGGGGCGTTTTTGGGGAAGTGTTCAACATGTGTTTTCATCTATTCGATGTAACGAACATTTTGGGACTAGTTTTGAGTCAATCGGATATCGTTTCGATATAGTTCGGGATGTCCGAAGGTTTAGGATCGAGTTTAAATACGTTTAAAAATTTGGAAAAATTACGGGGATTTAATGAGAGATTAATGAGGTATTTAGTAACCCTCTAGTATGGTTTGGACATGTTTGGAAGTCTTGGTGATAATGATGTGGCTCAGAAGGGCGTATGTCACGCGTATCGAGGCGGCAACGTAGGACGGTCTGTGAGTGGATATTGTTTTCTAAACTGCGATGCATGCATAACTGTTTTATATGTTTTACATATGTGATTTCTATGATGATGATTGTGATGATTGGTTTTACGTATTTTGCACGTATTTCGAGGTTTATGGCTTTTTACAGTGTTATACATGCTTGTGGTTTCATTGATGGTTAGATGAATTAGTTTTGGTTTTGGAAAAATAAACTCGAGCATGAGACCCATTTGAGTTATGTGATCGAGCCGGGGGCTCAGTTGGGTTGCGAAATTGGGTTGAGACCCATTTGAGTTATGTGATCGGGCTGGGGGCCCAGTTGGTTTACGAAATCGGGCTGAGACCCATTTGAATTGCATGATCGGGCCGGGGGCTTAGTTGGTTTAAGAAATTGGGCTAAGACCTATTTGAGTTACATGATTGGGCTGGGGGCCTATTTGCTTTACGAAATCGGGCTGAGACCCATTTGAGTTACATGATTGGGCTGGGGGGCCTAGTTGGTTTGCATGATCGGGCTAGAGTCCTAGTTGGTTTTAAAAATCAGGCATGAGGCCCATTTGTATTTTATAAATGTGATTTCGGGTCTGGGACCCTATGTTTCATAAACGTGATTTCGGGTCGGGGACTCTAAATGGATTTGTGATGGTTTTATGGAAATTTCGGGCAGGGCCCTTTGAGATGTTTTGAAATAGCTTTATAAAACTGTTTTCCATATACCATCTTGATACGAGGATATATGGATGGTCTCCTTCAGGTGTCTGGGACATTGAGGAAGTCACGGTGCATTGCTTGCGAGGGGTCACTGCACGGAGCGACCGGACCGTATAGTGACTCAAGAGCATGATTGTTATGATTAGACGTTTGAGACGTCAGACATCTGGGACGTCAGACATCTGGGATGTTAGAGATACGGACCCGAGAGACCCCGGACAGCACACATTGCTTTTACCTTGAGATATGACGTCTGGGATGTCAAGCGTCTGGAACACTAGACATCTGGGATGCCAAGGATGATTTAAATATATTTTACTGAAATGGAATTTATGTGGTTATGGATTTAGGCAGTGGCCCACTTGGATATGGATTTACAGATTTTGGTATTCTATGGTTTTGGGCTGAGTTCTCACACATGTTTGGATTTACGGTTTTTGGGCTAAGGCGCTACTGGTTTATTTAAGTAAATGGTTTGATTACTGGTTTTCGAATGCATGCATACTTTTTAGTGAAGGGCATAAATATCTTTGTGAAATGTGTTTTTATTAAACTATTGATTTCCATCCACTCACAGCTTTTAAATTATTTTAATGCCCTTCAAGTTGATCACGGATGCAGGCTGTAGCAGAGACCAAGACATCGCACTTCTCCACCGATCATGGCGCTCTCTGGAAGCCCCGGTCGGGCTGAGGTTTTTAGTTATCCTTTATTTGACACTTCGTGTCAGACAGGAGCATGGCACATCCTGCGATAATCCTGGTAGAATTGGAGTGAGCCATGTCAAACAACACCCTCCTATAGGGCCACCTAAACCAAAATTTAGCACTTTAGAAATTAGTTTTCAATGAATACTGTAGGACTATATTTTACCATCTTCAGTAGTTGAGAGCTATGTACTATTTCATTAATATTTTTTAATTTTTTAATATATCTTTTAGATTAATGAATTAATAAATACAGTAAACTCACATTTTAACTATTTTTTGGATATGTGACAAAATAAAAATATTTGATGCAAGATTTTTTTTGGTCACGTATTAACTCGTAAAAGGTCAACATTTTTTTAGAGTCTCATGTTTGTATTTTTTTGGGGTCTTATCTTTGTATTTGTTTTGGCATTTAACATATTGTAATAAATGAATTTTAAGTTTTGAAAATTTTGAATAGTAATATTTATATTGACTAATTATTTAAACTTAAATGAAAAATATTATTATTATTAGTCTAAAAGGAAACAACTTAAAGATAGAAATTTTAGTACAACAAGTCATGCATAAGAAATTTAAATAACATTTAGGAATTTTAGATTAAAAAATCTTTTCCAACAAGCATCCTAAATGTTTCCTAGATGGCTAAATATTGCTCTTTGGGTTAGACGACCAGCTAAACCTGGCTGGCCCATTAGCCCAAAGATCAACATTTAGCCCTTTAGGACACATTTAGGACCTTTTTTGGAGATGATTTTTTTACCTTAAATTCCTAATTTTTTTGCTTTTTAGCCCTTTAGGAAGGCATTGCTAGCTAGAAATGGCCTAACAATTAGCAAAGCTTGGGCCATTTCGCCTGGACTGATAGCACAATGGCTACTTGTAACTATCAATGTTCCAAACGGCGTTAGGCGATCACAGGACGGCAGGTTGGGGCCTAGTGCCTAGGCGACGAGTAGGAGCTAGACGGTTTTTTAAAGGATAAAAATTAATAAGTTATGTACTACTTAATTATATATATATTATATAATTCATTTCAAATATAACGAGAGATTAAATAAAGAATAAAGACTAAAGAGATACCTCCTATTATTTTAATGTTTGGTCCATAATAACTTAATGAGTACAAATTGAGAGATTGTTGTAATAATCTAAAGAAAATCCAAATCCAATTCCAAACCCAATCTATTTAGAAAACCCAAATCCATAATTCAATTCTTAAATTTATATATGGAAAACCCAAACCCATAATTGAAAATTTGCCCAAACCCATAATTGAAGATTTGAAACCCAAACCCACCCACTCCGATATTTCTACAAGTTACACCGCCCTATTAATTCTAGAAGGATTTACTAGATACATCAATTCCTCACTCGTCTTCCTTCGTGAGAGAGTGAGAATAGGGACCAGGGTAAAGACGAGACACAAGGAACTTGAACCACCCAACCTAGACCACACTCCAAAAATTGGAATCCTAAAAACAGTCTCTTCTCCCTAAATTTCCCTCCATGAAATGGGACATGGAAATCGAAGAAATCGAGGCCATCGTCGAGAAGGTTTGGAATCATCATGACAAAATGTCGCTGTCGACAAGAGCCGGACTGGCTATGTCTACTTGAAGGTCATCCGAGTTGACCACGACGATGATTGCGATTTGCGATGGAGGTATCTTCAACGGTGAAACGATGGTGATGTCGCGATGAAAAAGACGGAGAGAAAGTCAAAAATTCAAAGTTGAGTTTTCTATTTTTAAACATGTAATGTAATTTGTGTAATATTTGGAGTTGGGTGAGATGGGTAGTTGAATTTTACTGTAAATCTGGTGAAATTTTTGGTTTCTTTGGCAGAATATGGGTGATTTGATGAAATTTAGTTGAAATTTGGGTGAGTTTGGGTGAAATTGGGTCAAATTTGGAGCCACTAACCTAGGTGCTGCTCAACTGCCCAGGTGTGCCTAAGAACCGTTGAGTCTGGATATGCGCCACGTAATCCTCCTGTGTTTCTCTGCTGCATAGCTACTATGCTCGACGGCAAAATGCCGCCAACACCTAGGCGCCACCTAGGCGGCCGCCTAGCCCGCCGTTTAGAACATTGGTAACAATTACCAAGGCATGTGCAACAGTGTTGCACGCTGACTTGTTAGGTACTAATGCAACACACATATATTTATATGTGTGTGTATATATATATATGTATACATACAAATTTATATATTCAGATCTATAAATTCTTTTTGTTTTTAAATTTGAAACTAATAATGAAATTTGTGTTGTCTGAAGTTTAATAGTAGGGTATAGAAAATTTTAGGAAGAGTGGGGATGTTTAGTGTGACGACACAGAAATTCGGAAAGGTATTTGGAAAGGGAATTGACATTTTTACTCTTGATTTACGTAGTAAAAATTTAGACTTTTTCCCAGGGTGCTTTCTGAACTTTTTGTGAGGACCGTTGCATAGATCTCGGTATCCTGAGTCCGTAGGCGACACGCTAGAATCGGAGTTCGAACGGAATTATTATAGATCTATTTTACACAAAAGCACTTTGATAATTTTGGACCAAGGGAATTTTGGACTTTTAAGTGAAAATGGGCGAATTAGCTTGAATTACTATGTACCCTTTAGATGGTGACAAGTGTCATCATCTTGTCCTAATTGGTGCCACTGGTCTATGTATTGTGTTTGGTATGTGTATGTCGTGTGTGCTATTTGGTAACTTAAAAAAAAATATACAATTTGAAGCTTGGGTTCCTTCATGGATGGGGGAAGAGAGAAATACATAGAGGGAAATGCGTGAGAGAGACGAAGAGAAAAATGGAAGAATAGAGATGTACTAACCTGGACCTGGAGCTTGAACCAGAAAACTCAAAGCCGTAAAACTTGAATCCCCTATGTAATCTAAAATTGAATTGCGGGTTTTGGATGTTTAATTATCAAATTGAGGTTTTTAGTAGCTTTCTAGGGTTTGGGTGGTTAGAACGAGTAAGAAAGGTAGAATTTTGGGTACGGGAAACCTTTGAATTGACGCATTGGAAACTTTGATCATCGATTTTGAATAAGTTTTTCATGAATTAAAGACTATAGACCTTCTCATGGGATTAAGCAGAACAAGTTTAATGCTTAAAATGATGAAAATTGGACATAAATGGTAGGTTTCAGACTTGGTCAGGTCGCCTGGGTTGGATCCTGCACGCAAGCTCGTGGGTCGACCCGACTGAGGTTGAAGACAACCTTGTGGCATCGCGTGAGGCTCACGTGCAAAGGGCTTGGACGATGCGTAGTGGGTGCGTGTGACGGTTCCTCGAGGTTTGGTCAATATGACTTCTAATATTTTTGATGTTACAAACATTTTACACAGGTTTCGAGTTGATGGACATCGTTTCAGGGTAGTGTAGTGTGTCCAAGTCTTATATTAGTGACCCTTAGTGGTATTTTTTGACATGATAGATGATTTCTAGAATTTATGGAGGAGCATACGGCTAAGAATCAAACTGCATGGATGTTGTGTGAGTAGACATTTATTTTATAATTTTGATGCATGCATGATTAAATTGTTTTAAATTTTTTACTGCATGAATTGAGTTGCAAGCATACGGCTAAGAATCAAACTGCGTGGATGTTGTGTGAGTAGACATTTATTTTATAATTTTGATGCATGCATGATTAAATTGTTTTAAATTTTTTATTGCATGAATTGAGTTGCAAGGATTTGAATATTGATTTGATATGGAATGATTTTTGGACGTAATTTTATGTCGATATTTGTGGAAATTGTGTTTTGAGCTCATACTTTCTTTGGAAATGGTTTGACATGGATTCGGAGTCAAGAAACTGTTTTGAAACTAATGTTTTGGATTCATACCCATTATGCCTCAGATGTGTAATTCTCGAGATGTTTCGGATGTGTAATTCCTGGGAGGCCTTAGATGTGTAATTCCCAAGTTGACCTCGGATGCGTAATTCCCGAGTTGACCACAGATGTGTAATTTCTAAGTGACCTTGGATGCATAATTCCCGAGTTGATCTCGGCTGGGTGAATCCTGAATGGGTCTTATATGAGTAATCATGGAGAATTAAGAGTTTGGTTGTATTGATTTATGATATGGTTTTTATTACGTGATTTGATGAACATGAATTTCGAGAAATGTGGGCCATGAGCTTTTGATGATTTGTGGGCCCCACAGTTTATGACGTGATTTGATTTTAAATCCGGTTGCTTATGTTAATTCTATGCATGCATGTTTTTTATTGGACGGTAAAGGTTTTTTTTTTTATCGAAACTTATTTTAAATTTCTTATTTTTATCCACTCACACCTTTAATGTTTTGATGACCCTCTAGGTTGTGGCAAGAAGATCGGAGCTGATCGAGAGACGAAAGCATGAATAGGAATCAGTACGATTATCCCTTTTCTAACAAATGTTAAGGGTATTTTCAGGACTTCAGTCGACTTGTTAGATGGGAGCTCAAACAGGCACGGTTATCAAAGTGTTTTCGGGATATTTCATGTCAATTTGGTATTAGAGCATTGTGGTACTGATTTGTGTTTTCCATGTCATGCATCCAAGACGTAAGCCCGTGCACAACATGGTTATGTAGGATGTTGTAGGTTTAGCTATATTCTTATTAGGCAACTCGATATGCTGGTTGTGGTATAAATTGTGGAATTACAAATTAGGACTCGAAAAGAGTTGGGTGGGTGACTAGGGCTCGGGAAAAGCCAGAGAACTGAGATATCAGTTACTATTCTGAATATCGAACGAGAGTTCAGGTCAGATCTTGAGGTACTAATGCAGACTTAATCTCCACGATTGTTGGCGGGATACGTTCGAATTTCACGGACAAAATTCCATATGGGGGGGGGGGGGGGGGGGGGGGTAGACTATGACGACCTAGAAATTCAAAAAAAAGGTAATTTTGAGAATTTGGAAAGGGAATTAACGTTTTTATCTTTGGTTTACATGGTCAAAAGTTAACTTTTTGCTCGATGTACTTTATGGATTTTTCATGAGGGTCGTTGCGTAGGTCTCAGTATCTTGAGTCTATAGACAGGCGACATGCTGAAATCGAAGTTTGGACGAAATTGTTATGGATCTAGTTTACCTTGGGGAATTTTGGTAATTTTGGACTAAGGGCATTTTGGACTTTTAAGTGAAAAGATGAGAGACAGCTTGAATTATTGTGTACCCTTTGGATGGTGACATGTCAGGACATGTCCTCAATCCCCCGGGATTAACGAGGAACGCCCATGATCCCTTCTGACACGGAGTGTCAGACAATGGAAATTTCCAACCTTTGCCCTCCCGGGCTATCAGAGTACGCCAGGATCCGGAGGAGGTATGTGATATCTCGATCTCTACTACAGTCTACATCGTATCCAACCTGAAGGATATTTAAACGGAAAAATTGTGAGTGGACAAAAAGTAATAAGTTTCGTAAAACATATTTATAGAAGACCTTTATACCCTTCACTAAAAAGCATGCATGCTTAGTAAAACCATTTATCCAATCACATATGTTTAAACAACCATATTTAGGGTCTCAGCCCCAATGTCCGTAAATACAAGTCACACGGGCTCCTGCCCAAAACCATTTACAGAAAACCATAACATAGTGAATATATGTGGGATCTCAGCCCAAATCCATTTATCATCATAAAACACAATTTCCCAAACCAATTGAAATCATGTTTATCCATTATATTTCATATCCAAGAACCTATCACGGTAAAATAGAGCTACGCGTGTACTAACCGGGGTCTCAAACTCAATTCTCTCCAGGGTCCACCAAGGTCAATGTCCGTAGATCAACGACCCTCCCTAGAGGTAACGAACCATGCCCATCCTGAGAGTAAGGAACCCAACTGGGGGGCGACTCCACTCAGTCTGTGCTCTGTGACTACTCTGGGGTCCACCCAGGACAACGACCCTCCCCGAAGGAGACAATCATATATAAACGATGGCATATGAAAAACTTTTCGAAATCATTCTTTAAACCTTTCAAGGATTCATGCCGGGCCCCCATAAGCCATCATGAACCATAAAATCCTTTCCAAGGGTTCATGCTGGTTCCCATAAACCGTCATGACCCATAAATCCATTTCAAGGGTTCATGCCGGTTCCCATAAACCGTCATGAACCATAAAAATCATTTGTAACACACAGCTGGGCCCTAGGCCCGTATCCACATACAAACTGGACCTCAGGCCTGATTCGTAAACCAACTGGGCCTTGTGCCCGATACCTCGTTAAATCCAAGGGGTCTCATGCCCGATTCCATATTTCCAAATCCGAAATCAATTTAAGAACCAATTGCGCTTTCGGCCCGAGAACGTCATTAAAAGGGACTTCGAGTCCGAGGGTTCGTGAATCAAATGGGTTTCGAACCCGAGTTTACCTTTTCAAATCCAAAACTATTTCATGAAATCATATCCAAAACCATAAGTACGAAAAATCAGTATAAAACCGGAAAACCTCGATTTACGTGCAAGCACGTAAATCGCCACGTAAAGCGTGAAACCATATAGTTGACAATCATCCAAATCAAAATCATAGAATCATATTCAAAATCCATATAAAACATTTATGCATGCATCATAGTTTATAAATCAAGGTCCACTCACAGACCGTTCTATGCTGCTACCTCGGTTTGCATGCCGTAAGCCTCACCGGGAAAATCATTGTAACCGGGACTCCCAAACCTGTCCAATTCAATCTAGAGGGTTACTAACTACCTTATTAACCTCTCATTGAAGCCCCGTAATTTTCCCGAATTTTTAACTATTTTAAATCCCGAACCTAAACCTTCCAATGCCCCTAACATTATAGAGACGGTGTCTGATCGACACGAAACCAGTCACAAAATGTTTGTTACATCGAATAGAAGATTTCACATGTTGACAACATCCCCAGACTCCCCACCACGCACCGCCCAAAGGGCCCTGCACGTGGGCTCACGCGCTAGTATACTGTAGCCCTTCTTCAACCTCCAGCCGATTCAGACGGGCCGGTTCGGGCCAATCTCTGCAATTGGACAAGCGTGACCGGTCCAGGCTCCTACAAACCTCATTTTGGTCCGTTTTCACCCCAAATCGATTCTATTCTTCTTTATTTAGTCATAGGAACCTAAATCCATCATCTAAGACCCTTCAACCTTAAAAACCGACCGGTCCAAATTCATCCCTCACGGTTCGATTTTCCAGATCAGCCTCCACGGCGTCTCAGCCATTAAACCCCATTAAAACCTTCCTAACAAGTCCCTAGCAACCTAAATAACCCATTAAGAACAACCAAAACCGTCTCTAACGTGAGAAACCAAAAATCAAGGAGAAAAGGTTAAACCGATAACCTCTCGGGTTCTTCTCCTCCAAACCACCGTCCACGGCGGTTCTGGCCGTCCAGCCACCTCCTCTCAGTCCCTCTCAACTCTCTTGGTCCTCAGGCATGATAAAACAGGAAAGGGGTTGGATTGGTTTAAGGGGGGTGAGATCGGGTTGTGTTTTGGTGAGGAAGAAAAATGAATGATCGATGTAATAGGGAGATGCATTAAGGGAAAATGGTGTCCATTGGATAGGTGACACTTGTCACTCATCCATTGGGCAAGAACTAAATATCTGAGGCCCACTAGAATCCAAAAGTTAACTCGTTTCGTAATTTGTGCAATAGTACTTTCGTACTTCCGTGAACCGTAACTTCGTCGTCGAACGTCCGAATTTGACTCGCCGTCTGTCTACGGATTCGTATCGTCCCGATCTACGTAACAGTCCTTGGCCCTCGGCCATCGAACATCCCAGTCCAAAAGTCAACATTTCACCTCTTTTAATCAAAATTACCAAAATGCCCTTAAGCTTCCGAACATCATAACTACTTCCTCAAATGTCGGAATTGAACGTGCCACCTGTCTATGAACTCGTGACGTCCTAAATTACGTCACGGTCATCGGTCAAGGTCCATTTGCCCGCCAGAATGAAAAGTCAACATTTTGCCCACTCCCTAGGGGAAAAACGGTCATTTTGCATCGTTCGTCCAATTTCGCTCAACTAATCACCGATTAACCTCACTAATCATGATTAGTCACTAATCTAATCCTAGAATTCGGGACGGGTCGTTACAAACTTCCCTCCTTAATTAATTTCGTTCTCGAAATTCCAACCGAACTAATTCCAACCGTTCTTCCCTCCTTAATTAGTTCCGTTCTCGAAACTCCAACTATTCTGATTCCATATCCACCTCGTGGAAATAACTCGATCTCACGACACGTGTACACTCGTACATCCACTAACCAGAACAATACTCGTCTGCACCTAGACGTACCACTAATACTCACGTCGTATCGACTACCCTCGACCACATCGAATGACAGTAGCCATACGTTCCGAACTGACATCACTTATCAAATCTACCATTTCGTTGACACGAACAACTCGAAGGTTCCTTTCTCAATCTCAATCTATCCTGACGTCTGCTCCCACTGGGAGTCATCAGACCTCACTAGTCGATCCACGCTGACACCTTTGACAAACTGTCACCACTTGACAGTCGTCAGTCGAAAACTGACACGATACTCATTTGTAGTTACACTAACCACCAACACATTCAACTTGAGTATACATCTATCAAAAAAGCACTCGACTTGTGTGTAACTGGACCCGTCAGAACTACTATGACCCAATGCAGAGTATCCAATGTCCAGTTCACGTCCTCAACTAATCCAATGGTATCGGAACTAAGCCGACTACCAACATGCTCACCAACGTACCTCTGGTATAATCGATATACCGTCACCAGACATCACAAGTCTGCCCGATATCGTACCTCAAACTACGTACAAGGTACGTACATCCATTACCAACCAGACTACAACTACGACCTAAGTCGTAGCTAATCATGTTTCAATTCTGGAGTCCATCGGTCCAATCCTGTACCAGAAAAATCAAAACTCCGACCCATTATCCATTTCCATATCTGAATCCGAAATCATTATTCCGTAAGCTAGCATTTGGAATAACCATTCCGAACCCAAATCCAGAAATCCACATTCAAGTTCCAAAATCGAATCCTAAATCGTCATCCAGAAATCCGAGTCCAAAACCCAAAATCTCGTTCACGTCTACCGAGACGCACCAAAACTGAACCTGTCGGATACCTGCTTAAATGATTACCACATTACATTTGATTAACTTCGTAGGGAAGCCAATCCCAACATCAACACATCTCTAAGGCTAACCATATCTGACCACGTCGGAAAACTACTCACCTGAGTAATATACCATACGGGATTCACTTCGAAAAGAAGTTCAGTCCCAACATCCTCAACTCAACTATCCAAGTAAGAGCGATAAACTCTCCACCTATCTGGATCATCAAGATCACTATCCAGATCCATCACTACGTCAACCGACCATAGACGACACGATCGAGATTCATCACTGAGTCACCCGACCATAAACGTCACGATCGAGGATCGTCACGAGGCCCAAAGTCCACAACATTAAAATCTCAATCCACCTAGGATCCCCACAAGCTCACTCATCTAACAATCCACCTGAGATCCGATCATAGGGTATTACACCCTCCTGAATCCTTCGTCAGTCACATCACTCCTTAACTGATTCCCACATCTAAATAGATCAGTCAATGACGAAACACGTCGAGACTGTGGGTTCTCTCCAATTACCTCGTATCGATCCTTGTCATTCCACCGAGGAAAAATCAAGGATGATCCAATACAATAACATCAAAAACTCATCCTACGTGAATGCAACCAAAACTCACTGCACTCACCACACCACGTAATCAACATCATCTGCCACCAAGCAGAAAATGAGAAATCTTAGTCACCTAATTTCGATATACTCATCTCCTCCTGACGACCCAAGACAAATCCCGGGTTCACCAACCAATACACGACCAATGTAATGGTGACACAATCACCATCAACCATGGAAGAACCTGAGAAGTCACCCTAATGACTTCAAACACCCATTACCAATGCGGAAAACCAGCATTACTCTCGTCACCTCAATCGCAACCTCGCGCGATTCCGAAATTCCAACCATATCGGAACCATGCTTAACTGTTCCTATTCCTGAGCTAGAAGTCATTCTCAGACCTTTCCGTCCAACAACGGTCATCGATAACCACTATAATGACCCATTCCATTTCTCACAATCCAATTTCACCACAAACAAGTCTACCCAAAACTCAGGAGATATGGTCAATTGCAGTCAACCATAACTAATTCGAAATGGATTCTCAAGTTCTCAGCTCATCCGGACGTCATCCACGTGTCCCCTTTTAGACTATTTACGGTCACATGCCCCTTTTATGACCATTTATGTACATCCAAAAGGATGTCAAGTCATCATATCCTGATGTATCACTCGACTGAAGGGTCACAACATACTCCTACTATGATCTGCAGTCAAATCTCTACATACTACCATATCTGACTGATTTTGACCAACTCTAGCCGACACTGACCAACTGGTCACTAATCCCTCATGACAGATCGATCCTCACGTCTCAACTACCGTTGGATCCTATCTAGGCCATCACTATCAGTGATCCACTCCTGAACCACAGATACCGAACATATGCGTATCTCGATGGAGTCACATCCCAACTCCTAACTCATCGTCATCACAATCACCGGCACCGGCACCAGCACCAGCACTAGTACCAGTACACCACCTGTCAGCATCAGCACAAAGTGTGCGAATCAAAAAACCCTAGCTCTCCGCTCATACCGAACGATGATCCCGCACCTCTACTCAAATGGGGAAACTCTATCTCCCTCGTACCCAACAACTCTGGGTACAGTCACCCTAACAACTCATACGAGAAAAGAAACCGTCCCCTGAACGTCCCCGTCTCATTCTGCAATCGCACTCAGCCATAACCGAGTCAAATCTAGAATCACTGCTGGTACATATGTGTTACTCACGCACCTCGTATCATCGTCACAACTGATGAGTCCCATTGTTACAATCTTCACGGCAACCTGAGTCTATTCAACTTGATAAGACTCGACTACGTCCATCGATAGTAGCGTCTGCCATAACCTCGTGCAGAACTAACTACCAGACATCTCGATATCCAGACTCCGCATCCAACGGAATCAATCGCATGTACTAGCTATTCTGTATCCCCACTCAGGGATTCCATCGACAAGTACCAACCCTGGTAACCTGTCTAACCGAACTCTAACCTGTAGTAACTCGACTAAACCAATGGCGTCTACCAGGTCACCCATGACCTTAGCTGCACCAACAATCCATCACAGCTAAAGTAGTACGACGACCAACTAGGTCTAACCGATAAGTACACCCCTGACTGCAGAATGCAGTCCCATCACTCAAGCTAGTATGACTAGACCTAACAGTGGTCTCATCGGAGTTGAGATCACTCGCCAACTCACATTTCCGAACCATACACACTACCTTAGGGTTTCACGGTCACACCTAGAGTTCCACTGAACCCAACTGCATAAGGCAGTATATTCCACAACCTGACCGACTCCGCGGTCTTGACATCGTAAGGACGTCAATCCAATCCTACCGTAAATTCAATTAGGATTCCTCGAATCCGACTGCTAACTTCCAGGAGCAGTAAATCCATTTAACTCAACAATATTCGATCATCGAATGGTCACAACTCCAAACTACCGTCAAAACAATCCTACGACATCGTGAAGACGATCCTAACTAACCGTCACACGATCAAAATACTAACGTACTGCTACGTTCATCCTTTCGTAGGGTCCCACACTGTCATCCACGACAGAACTATGGCAACCCTGGCATCGAGTGCCGAACCAAAACGAACCACGATTCAAACCTACTAACTATCGTATCGGCATCCCAACTATCAGGTTGATAACGAACTGTAGCCCATTGAGATATCACATCATCGACTTGCGTACACCGTAAGAGCAAACCGTGCTCTGATAAGCAATCCTATGCTCTGATATGAGCTAACCGAGTTCTGATAAGCCAGCCTCGCTCTGATATCACCAATCAGGACCCGTCCTCATTCTCCCCCGGGATTAACGAGGAACGCCCCTGATCCCGTCTGACACGGAGTATCAGACAAGGGAAATTTCCAACCTTTTACCTCCCGGGCTATCAGAGTACGCAAGGATCCGGAGGAGGTATGTGATATCTCGGTCTCTACTACAGTCCACATCGCATCCAACATGAAGGGTATTAAAAACAGAAAGACCGTGAGTGGACAAAAATTAATAAGTTTCGTAAAACATATTTATAGAAGACCTTTATACCCTTCACTAAAAAGTATGCATGCATAGTAAAACCATTTATCCAATAACATATGTTTAAACAACCATATTTAGGGTCTCAGCCCCAATGTCCGTAAATACAAGTCGCACGGGCTCCTGCCCAAAACCATTTACAGAAAACCATAACATAGTGAACATATGTGGGATCTCAGCCCAAATCCATTTATCATCATAAAACACAATTTCCCAAACCAATTGAAATCATGTTTATCCATTATATTTCATATCCAAGAACCTGTCACAGTAAAATAGAGCTACGCGCGTGCTAACTGGGGTCTCAAACCCAAGTCTCTCCAGGTTCCACCTAGGTCAATGTCCGTAGATCAATTACCCTCCCTGGAGGTAACGAACCATGCCCATCCTGAGAGTAAGGAACCCAACTGAGGGGCGACTCCACTCAGTCAATGCTTCGTGACTACTCCGGGGTCCACCCAGGCCAATGACCCTTCGTAAAACATATTTATAGAAGACCTTTATACCCTTCACTAAAAAGCATGCATGCATAGTAAAACCATTTATCCAATCACATATGTTTAAACAACCATATTTAGGGTCTCAGCCCCAATGTCCGTAAATACAAGTCACACGGGCTCCTGCCCAAAACCATTTACAGAAAACCATAACATAGTGAACATATGTGGGATCTCAGCCCAAATCCATTTATCATCATAAAACACAATTTCCCAAACCAATTGAAATCATTTTTATCCATTATATTTCATATCCAAGAACCTGTCATGGTAAAATAGAGCTACGTGCGTGCTAACCGGGGTCTCAAACCCAAGTCTCTCCAGGTTCCACCTAGGTCAATGTCCGTAGATCAATGACCCTCCCTGGAGGTAACAAACCATGCACATCCTGAGAGTAAGGAACCCAACTAGGGGGCGACTCCACTCAGTCAGTGCTTCGTGACTACTCTGGGGTCCACCCAGGCCAATGTCCCTTCCCGGAGGAGACAATCATATATAAAGGATGACATATGAAAAACCTTTCGAAATCATTCTTTAAACCTTTCAAGGATTCATGCCCAGCCCCCATAAGCCGTCATGAACCATAAAATCCTTTCCAAGGGTTCATGATGGTTCCCATAAACCGTCATGACCCGTAAATCCATTTCAATTGTTCATGCCCGTTCCCATAAACCGTCATGAACCATAAAAACCATTTGTAACACATAGCTGGGCCCTAGGCCCGTATCCACATACAAACTGGACCTCAGGCCCGATTCGTAAACCAACTGAGCCTTGTGTCCGATACCTCGTTAAATCAAATGGGTCTCATACCCAATTCCATATTTCCAAATCCGAAATCAATTTAAGAACTAATTGGGCCTCCGACCCAAGAACGACATTAAAAAGGACTTCGAGTCCGAGGGTTCGTGAATCAAATGGGTTTCGAACCCGAGTTTACCTTTTCAAATCCAAAATCAATTCATGAAATCATATCCAAAATCATAAGTACGGAAAATCAGTATAAAACCGGAAAACCTCGATTTACGTGCAAGCACGTAAATCGCCTCGTAAAGCGTGAAACCATATAGTTCACAATCATCCAAATCAACATCATAGAATCATATTCATAATCCATATAAAACATTTATGCATGCATGACAGTTTAGAAATCAAGGTCCACTCACAGACCGTCATATGCTGCTGCCTCGGTTTGCGTGTTGTAAGCCTTACCGGGCAAATCATCGTCACTGGGACTCCCAAACCTGTCCAAATCAATCTAGAGGGTTACTAACTACCTTATTAACCTCTCATTGAAGCCCCGTAATTTTCCCGAATTTTTAACTATTTTAAATCCCGAACCTAAACCTTCCGATGCCCCGAACATTGTCGAGACGGTGTCCGATCGATACGAAACCAGTCCCAAAATGTTCGTTACATCGAATAGAAGATTTCACATGTTGACAACATCCCCAGATTCTCTATCACACACTGCCACGAACCGCCCAAAGGGCCCTGCGCGTGGGCTCACACGCCGGTGTACTGTCGCCCTTCTTCAACCTCCAGCTGGTTCAGAACGGCCGGTTCGTCCCAATCTCTGCAACTGGACCGACGTGACCGGTCCAGGCTCCTAAAACTCTCATTTTGGTCCGTTTTCAACCCAAATCGATGCTATTCTTCCTTATTTAGTCCTAGGAACCTAAATCCATCATCTAAGACCCTTAAAACCTTAAAAACCGACCGGTCCAAATTCTTCCCTCACAGTTCGATTTTCCCGATCAGCCTCCACGGCGTCTCAGCCGTTAAACCCCATTAAAACCTTCCTAACAAGTCCCTAGCAACCTAAATAACCCATTAAGAACAACCAAAACCGTCCCTAACGTGAGAAACCAAAAATCAAGGAGAAAAGGTTAAACCGATTACCTCTCGGGTTCTTCTTCTCCAAGCCACCGTCCACGGCGGTTTTGGCCGTCTAGCCACCTCTTTTCAGTCCCTCTCAACTCTCTTGGTCCTCAGGCATGAAAAAACATGAAAGGGGTTGGATTGGTTTAAGGGGGGTGAGATCGGGTTGTGTTTTGGTGAGGAAGAAAAATGAATGATCGATGTAATGGGGAGATGCATGAAGGGAAAATGGTGTCCATTGGATGGGTGACACTTGTCACTCATCCATTGGGTAGGAACTAAATATGTGGGGCCCACTAGAATCCAAAAGTTAACTCTTTTCGTAATTTGTGCAATAGTACTTTCGTACTTCCGTGAACCGTAACTTCACCGTCGAACGTCCGAATTAGACGTGTCGCCTGTCTACGGATTCGTATCGTCCTGATCGACGTAACGGTCCTCGGACCTTGGCCATCGGACATCCCAGTCCAAAAGTCAACATTTTGCCTCTTTTAATCAAAATTACCAAAATGCCATTAAGCTTCCGAACGTCATAAATTCTTCCTCGAATGTCAGAATTGAACGTGCCACCTGTCTATGAACTCCTGACGTCCTAAACTACGTCACGGTCATCGGTCAAAGTCTATTTAACCGCTAGAATGAAAAGTCAACGTTTTGCCCACGCCTCAAGTTCAAAACGGTCATTTTGCATCGTTCGTCCGATTTCGCTCAACTAATAACCGATTAACCTCACTAATCGTGATTTGTTACTAATCTAATCCCAGAATTTGGGATGGGTCGTTACATGACAAGTGTCACCATCTTATCTTGCTTGGTGGCACTGGTACCGTGTACTGTGTTTGGTGTGTGTATGTCGTGTATGCTATTTGGTAACTAAAAAAAAACCAATTTGAGAGGGAAATGAGTGAGAGAGACGAAGAGAAAAAGGGAAGAAAAAAGATGTACTAACTTAGACCTGGAGCTTGAACCAGAAAACTCAAAGCCGTAAAACCTGAATCTCCTGTGTAATCTAAAATTTGAATTGCGGGTTTTGGACGTTTAATTATCTAATTGAGGTTTTTAGTAGCTTTCTGTGGTTTGGAAGGTTAGAACAACTAAGAAAAGTAGAAGTTTAGGTACGAGAAACCTCTGAATTGACGCATTGGAAACTTTGATTGTCATTTTTGGGTAAGTTTTTTCATGAATTAAAGACCATAGACCTTCTCCTAGGATTAAGCAGAACAAGTTTGATGCTTAAAAGGGTAAAAATTGGATAGAAATTGTAGGTTTTGGATCAGGTCGTACGTGTAGGCCCGCAATTCGGCCCAACTGAGGTTGAAGATAACCTTGTGGCAGTGCATGAAGCACACGTGCAAAGGACTTGGACGGCATGTGGGGGTGCGTGTGACGGTTCCTCGAGGTGCGGTCAACATGAATTTTAATGTTTTCGCTGTTACGAATATTTTGGCATAGGTTTCGAGTCGATCAGACATCGTCTGGTGGTAATTTTGTATGTCCGAAGTGTTATATTTATGTTTTTAATACGTACTTTATCTCGAAAATTTAAGAGATTTTACTATTAGATTACAGAGGACGTTAGTGACCCTTAGTGATGGTTTTTGATAGGACAAATGATTCTTGGAATTTACGGAGGATCATACGAGTCGGAATCAAATTACGTGCACGATGTGTGAGTGGAAATTTGTTTCATAACTTTGATGCATGCATAATTAAATTGTTTTGAATGTTTTATTGCATGACGTGAGTTGCAAGGATTTGAATATTGATTTGAGATGATTTTCGAATTTAGGGAATGTTTTCTAGACGTGATTTTATGTTGATATTTATGGAAATTGTGTTTTGAGCTCAGGCTCAGTTTGGAAATGGTTTGACTTGTATTCGGGATGTCATTGGAAGAACTTATGACATACTTAGGATTTAGGGTTTAATTCTTTTTAGGCACAAAATTCAAGAACTATACCCTAAAATAAAAGAGATTTATATGATCTTATAATAAAGAATTTTCAAATTTGAAGTTTAAAAGTATTTTTTGAAGAAAAACAGTCAATTTTATTATTTAACTAATTATTATGATGTTTAAGCACTATAAAATTTTAAAACTATAATTAGTGGCTTTTGAAAAAATATTAATGTTGTTAAAAACTAATTTATAGATAGTTCTTTTTGAAATATCTACATTAATTTTAAAAATATATTTTTTTCAATTATTAATTCACCCCTGACAATTTTTACTTTTATTTAAAATATTTCTATCAATTTATTTTTATTGAGAGATACTTCAAACAATTATCTTCCTTGACCCTTTTTTTCTCATGTGCCCTTTAATGTTTTGACCTCTTTGGCTCTTTTTTATATTATACATATAATAAATATTATACATATAGATATATGTATATATATTATATATAATTACAATTGTATTTTTTTCTATGTAATCAATAATGAAGTCCGTATTGTCTGAGATTCAACGGTAGACTATAGAAAGTTTTTGGGAGAGGGTAAGTGCTGGTGGAAAAGCGTACGACTTAAAATTTAGGGTTTAATTATTGGATTTTGGGTACAAAATTCAAGTATTAAATCTTAAACCATAAACAATTAACTAAATAGTTTAATATTAGATGATAAAGATTTTGTAAATTTAGAGTTTAAAAGCATTTTGAAGAATTTTTTCCCTTAATTATTATTTTTTAATGTGGATTAGATACTCACATTTTTTTAACTGAAACTTTCATTCCACATGAAGGCGAAAGCAAAGCAACAAACCCACACACTTAAAGCTGGGGAAATAGGAACCAGAGAACAAACATTACAACAGAGGAGGGACTGAAACCCAGTGCAGACTATAAACCAAGGGATTAGATACTCACATTACTTCTTAAAAATGACCAAGTGGAAAAAATACTATAAATAGGAGTAATGTTTTTATAATTTTTAATATAATTTTACAATAAAAAAAAAATTCAAATTTGATGTTTAAAGCTATTTTTGATATTGTTAAAGACTAAATAATAGATAACTCAAAATTTTACTAAAAGAGTTATAAAAGTTTTATTAAAAATGAATAAATATTAATGTTGTTAAGAATTAATTACATGGGATATTTTAAGTTGGCCACAAAACTACTGAAAAGTGGCCGGAAAATGCAATGGAGAAATGACATAAATACCCATAAAATAGTGATTTATGGCGTTGCTTGAGGCTCAAGACTCAAGAATTGGGTGATTCTACTTTCATGTCAAATCCATACTTCCTTTACAGGAGGTGATTAACCCAATGGACTAAAATGGAAACTAAAGCAAGTCATGAGCCAATCAGGTTACATTGTTCTGGGCTCCACTAACTCACTGAGCAAAGCCAACTGTCCTCCTCTACTTCTTCACTGTCCACTGTCCAGGCACTGTAAATTAGACACGTGTAATTAGCTGTATTTTTAAATGAATTTCATCTTTTGATTAAGTTCACTGTCGAAGGTGATATTCTCGATTTAATTGAATGAATTGAAGAGGGAGGAAGATTATGGAGTCGATGATAGTTTTGCCCCCAATTTGTGCTCTTCAAACAAGTTCTCTAAGGTAGAGTACATTCAAAAGGATGAGGTTATCTATGTAGTATTGACAGGACCCGTCCCTGAAGGTCGTAGATAACCCTGTCCGGTCTGTAGGCATTAGTGAGTAAGTGATTGAGTGTTTTTTTTTAATTTTTTTCAAAATTATTGTAGCCTAATACTCCAAATTGTAGTGAAATTAATTGCTGTCCAATTTTATGTTCATGTTTGGATTTTTGGGTTTGATTGAATTCTGTTTTTTTTTTCTTTCCAATTATGGGTTTTATTTGATTGAATAATTTTGGTTTGATTTTCTATCCAATTCTGTTTTTTTTTTTCCAATTTCTGTTCATCTTGTCTAATCTATGTTCATCTTGAATAATTTATGTTCATCTTGAATAATTTATGAGTTTTTATTTTCTGTGGCTTCGGTCCAAAATTGGGGAGGGAGTTCTAGGGATCGGTGGACTTTGTTGGCCATTGCTTGCGGTGGTTTCAATCATTGTGAATGTGTAGGCCAACAGTTTTGCCCGGGCTTGCAAGGAGGCTATTTTAGCTCTTGGGCTTGCCCTTGCTTGGGCTAGAATTTGTATAATAGAACCAGGATTGCAGGGGTAAGAGACCAGAAGCTGCATTACCTGGGTTAGGATGCTCCCGTTAGACATGCTCTAAGATACCATTTCGTCTCATTTTACATAGAAAATACTTTTATCCTAATACTGTTAAAATCTCTTAAAATGACTAGTAATCTACTTTCTTATACTTGAATATTGTCTTTATTCTACATATAAAGTAAAACGAAATCTAATTCTAAATACAAAATGAGATGTCATATTTTGTTTTGGATGCATTTAAAATAATAAACTTTTTATTTATCGTACTTCTGTTTTTTTTTTTTTTTAAAGTTGAAAGTTATTCAAGAAATTAAATCCATATATTACCATAGGTGTTTTTCTATCAATAGGTAGTCATTTATTAATCAATTGGTAAGAGTATGACACTAAAAAAGTGTCCAAATACATATTCATTAACAAATAAAAAATGATTATACCAAAAGAAAATAAACACACAATCCACTATAGTTAGATAAACACACCCACAACAAAAATTCAAATACTCAAAATTCTAGCACCACCATTTAACATAGGATAGTAGTTGTCGCCACATCCAAATGCATCATAGCCCCGTCGTGAAACAAACAGAAAATGTAACCGAGCGAGGGGATTAATAGAGAATGATGTTCGAGAAGTAAGCCTCAAGCAAACAATATACTCAAACGATCCAATAGGCCAGCCATGACATTTGAGCAAATTCACCCAACAAATGGGGTTTAGGTATTTGGTGGTCGATTGAAGTAGGGAAAATAGGGGGGTTTGGGTTTTTAGAAAATGGGGAGGAGAGTGGAAGAAAGAGAGAGATATGGAGGTTGAGGGCGTTGAGATATGGGTGAGAGGGAGAGCTGAATGGATCTTGAGAACTTAAACTATATAGAAGAGAAGAGTAGGTAGATGAAGAATGAGCCAAAGATTGGATCTCAGAAGTGAGAAGGGCAATATCAAAGAAGTGGGATAGCCTTATAAAAGGTGGGAGAGAAGGCGCACCCAACCTCGGGTCGAAACTGCAATCGCGACCAAGAGCTTAGTATAGAAGAAGGGAAAGAGGGCTGAGAACGAAGGGGGAAGGAAAAAAAATAAAGAGGACATCTACCGACCCCATCCAAAGACAGGGTCAGCGGCTATTAGGATTGAGTTTTTCTTCTTTCGTATGAGAGAGAAGAGAACGGTGATGGGTATGGAGATGCTTGGCACAGCACTGTAAAGATACTTACCATAGTTGTTTAGAATGTTAATTCTTGAGAGCACCCACAATGGGTAGTCTCTTCCTCTACAAAGCTAGTCATGTTCTAAATTCTAACTCAACAGAAAAAAACCATCTCCAATGGGAATAGAGACTATACCTACACTAAGTATAGTTCACCAGAGGCTACCCAACAAGACTACAATAAATCCAACACTTGAAATTTAAAAGATAAACAAATCAAAGGCTACAGTCATGATGAAATTTAAAAGATAAACAAATCAAAGGCTACACAAACACAAGCCACCACCAGTTTTATAGCACCAAATGAGGCTGATCAGTATGGGTGCCCTTATACTTTTTATCCAACTTTACTTTTAATACTTGGAAGCTGGAACACCATCTGACTGTTTGGTTACTGGGACTGTTGTAAATTGTAGATACATCAGGTCTTATAATTCTTGCCGATTCTGCCAACTTTCATTCATAAGAGTTGTGAATGCAAATTTGTCACTTAGACAAAAACAACATAAGAAACTTACTTAAAGACTAAACCTTGCACATAAATACAAGTATACAATACTACCAAAAAGTGTAACTCTGAAATTCTTGGTATCAACTTTTGATTTGATTCACTTCCATGAGAAAACCTGCGCATTATTTCACCAATCTCACCCGAGTTCGTCCTGACAAGAGAAAACTGTAACTTCGTTGTACATTAAAGAAATTGTACCCTTATCCCAGAAGGAAATCCATCATGTACTAAAAACCTGGATCTGTAGCTGCCATCTTCTGCGATGTTAAGAAAAAGTCCGAAAGCAAAGTACTCTATCTTTGAAAGGGTAATAATCTATGGCCGGTTTGGACAAAAGAACTCAACTCTCTTGCTGGAACTCATACGATGTGCAAGAATCATCCTGGATATCATAACCCTCTTCGTTATTGCTAACAATTTTATTCTCAACCCGTGTTTCAGTTATGCCATTACAACCAATAGGGGAATTCCCAACATGAGCTCCTGAGCCATCATCTATATCACCCTCATCCTTGTCATTAATTCCAGCACAACCAGCCATATCAACACCATCTTTACAGCAGTCATCTGCATCCTCAACATGTTCATCATGGCAATCCTCCAACTGTTCTTCTTGATTATAAGCAGGAGCAACTAGATTTATAGGAGAGTCCACCACAGATTTTTCATCATCAACATCATCTACTATTGCAAAGTCACCTTTTGGCCACTCATCATCGTCGCTGTCAATGCTTAGAGGGTCAAACTTATTCTGCTCAGCATGCTTTCGGAGCATGAAAATATTAAAACAATAGCTGATAAGTTCTTTATGTGTTCGCAAAGGAAAAGCCAAAGAGAGATGGTGCCAGAAGTTTTTGCCCAATGTTGTGGGGTTACAGAGGATGACATCATGGAAGGCCTGCTCTTCCTCCTCAGTTCATTTCTCGGCAACCTCCTCCCCCATTTCATAAAATCCCAACTCTTCAAATCGGTGCTCTCTGAGGTCTTCCCTTAGTTTCTCTCTTGCTTCCGTGACATGCTGTCTCACACATCTAGCAGAACCTACATCAGTACATTCATGGTTGTTTCTAACTCCCACATCTTCACAGACATAGTTTTCAGATGCTTCAAGGCCAGGCATAGAAATCACGCAGGTACCCATCAGCTTCTCCTCGTCAACACCAAGAACAGGACCCCGACTGGAGGGGCATGAAAGTTCATGTTGAGGATCCAATTTCTCTACACAATCTTTCGAGTGTGAACACTCGTGGCCCCATTCTGGAACATGAGCTTGATGCTGAAGTCCAATAGAAACTAAATCTCGAGGAGGATAACCAGCCGAAGATGAGCAAATCTCTTCAGGATGAAATAAGGACCTGAATTGGTATACATGTGGAAAAAATTCTGGGAATAATGATAGATGAGATGCTCCCCTCAGGTCTTACATTAGCGTGAATAATACTACTGTTGGCCCACCAAAACCGGGAAAATCTTCGAGAAGAACCAGTTTCAAGCTCTTTGTAGGTCTCATGTGAACCTTCAGCTCTCATTTCACTTGAAAACCTTCCTTCAACTGGACATTTACTAAAACTCCCATCACCTTCAACATCTTCATATGATAATTTTATCAGCTATGAGTTCAAACTGAATAATTATAGATTGTACTAAGTTAATAACAACCATAAATTAGTCCTTACAAATATCATACTAACTAACATCAGATTATACTTACTTACATCAGAGTAAAAAAAAAACTCATCCATTATTTCTGAAGGTCAGGTTGAGTTAACTGTCCAGATTAACAAGCATAATTCAAAATTGAAATTCAAGCTGCACGGGGTAGGTTATGGCTTTAAACCTAACGACCCAGTCAAATTATTATATGCAAAATTTGCGAACCAACTTATCAATGACCATCCAACTAACTGATACCTGAGATTTGAAATTTCTGGGGAGCACCGTTAGAAGGAAAAATATGCTCATTAGAATGTTCCAATTGCCTAGGGTGCTTAAAAGCAACCTCACAAGAATTCTCACCATCAAAAGGCCGTTTGTTTACCATTTTCCTTACAAAATGAAGCCACATTTGAAGTGGTGCATTGAATATGCAATATAGGATGCAGAAATCTAAATCTACCCTGCAAGGCAGCAATTAAAATCTTACATACGAAAAGAAACAAAATTCAGGAAACCAATCGATCAATATACAATATAAGGAAGATCAAATACACTTAACAACCAACTATGAATGGTTTCGTATTCTTACAATAAATATGGACACCAACAGCCCAACAAGCATCAAATCTAGCTTCGGGTACGATAACCAAGTTAGCATAATATATCAACTATCACCTACGGCCCAACAAGCATCAAATCTAGCTTCAGTTAAAAATTCAGTGTCTCTAAAGTTAGAGCTACTACATCTAAAAATAGGTGATATGCTTTTGTATCACCTTTTATACAACAACTATCTGATTCCGTAAGCAAAGTGGCAACTTTCATTTCCTTCCTTTTTTCCTTATTGGTAAGTAATTGCGACATATAGTACTCTTTTTTTAATCAAAATCGACATATAGCAAGGACATCTGCATACCAACTTAAAAAACTCAATTCTGTTCCACAAAATACAATAAAGAAAAACCCAATTCTATTACTAAGCTAAAGGAGCTGACACTTACCTGATATATTGGCGTCCAAGCAAATGACAAAAGCATCCAAAACCAGCTTCTCAAAGCCCAAAAATAGTATTTAAATTGTTTTTTTTTTTTTGTGACTAACAGAAAAACAGGATCGTGTAGTAGACTCTGTGTCCCCCAATTAATACAGGTAAAAAGAACAAAAAATTAATATTAATAAAAAATTACAATTTCTTATATTTTCTGATAAATCTGGAAAATTTTAACGGCCCAGATAAATTAGGGTTGTAGAAAACTATCACTGTCCCCTCTGGACTCGTTGGTCTAACCAACTCCACCTGCAGGATTTTATTTCTGAGAACTCACACGCAACTTCACAATGGGTTACCTATCTTGAGATTGCTCCAGAGCCCCCTCTAGACTCGCTGGTCCAACCAGTTCCACCTGCAGGGTTTTGTTTATGGGAACTCACATGCAACTTTTCAGTAGGTCACCTATCCTAGAATTACTCCAGAAGCCTCTCGCTAGTCCAACCAGCTCCACCCGCCGGGTTTTGTTTATGAGAACTCACATGCAACTTTCTAGTAGGTTACCCATCCTGAGATTGCTCCAATGCCTTCCTCGCTTAACTTTGGAGTTCCAAAAAATCCAAAGCCAGTTTTCCTCGCTTAATTTTGGATTTCCCCATAGGGTTTTGTTTCTGGGAACTCATATGCAACTTCTCAGTGAGTCACTCATACTGAGATTACTCCAACGCCTTCCTTTGTAACTTTGGAGTTCCAAAGGAATCCAAAGACAATCGTGCTCGCTTAACTTTGGAGTTCCCGCAGAGTTTTATTTCTGGGAACTCATATGGAACTTCCCAGTGGGTTACCCATCATGGGATTGCTCCAGAGCCCCTCGCTGGTCCAACCAGCTCCAACTTCCTAGTGGGTCACCCATTATGGGATTGCTCCAGAGCCCCTCGCTGGTCCAACCAGTTCCACCCGCATGATTTTGTTTTTAGGACTTCACATGCAACTTTCCAGTAGGTCATCCATCCTAGGATTGCGTGAGCGTCTTTCTCGCTTAGTTGTGGTCCCACCAGCTCCATCTGCAGGGTTTGCTCTAGCGCCTTCCACGCTTAACTTTGGAGTTCCAAAAGAATCCATAGCCAGTGAGTTCCCAAAAAGCTTCTTGTTGGATAAAGGCGCGCTCACACATATAAAGCGCATCCCCCGGATCCCTTGGGCGATGTGGGATTGTTAACCATACCTCCAAAGCACGAGTTTGTAACTTCCCAGTGGGTCATCCAACCTGAGATTGCTCATGTGCCTTCCTCACTTAACTTTGGAGTTCCAAAGGAATCCAAAGTCAATGAGTTTTCAAAAGGCCCCATGTTGGCTAAAGTCGCGCCCACACATATAAGGCATATCCACCAGATCTCCCGGTCGATGTGGAATTGCTAACCATACCTCCAAGGCATGGGTCCTCACAAAAACGATTAGAAGAACCAATAATTCACAGATCGGAAAAAACTTTTTTGGATCGAAATTTTTTTCAAAATTCTTGAACCCTAACCCTAGAATTGGATCGAAGTCACATATAGACATGAAATTGGGATCAAAAGATAGAGAGAAGATTGAATCAACGGAATGAGATCTTGAATTGAAGATCGAAGATGGAAATTCGAAGGAATCTGAATCGAAATGATAGAGATTGGGGATAGGGGAAAGTTTTGGCGCTAGCAGTTTTATAGCCATTTATGGCCACGTTCGGTGATCCGAGTGTAGCAACTTTTTTGTTAATAGAAAATACTAGAAGAGGTAACAATCAAAGTTATATTACGACGGATACCATTCTTTGATTCTGATGAGCGTGAAAAAGATTCTATCAGGGAAATGTCATAAATCCAGTCAGATTTTGACAGGACCCGTCCTAACTGGACTTTGATAACCGTGCCTGGTCCTACTCCCGTCTGACAAGTCAACTGAAGTCCTGAAAGTACCCTTCAGCTCCCATCAGACAAGGGATAACTGCACTGACTCCCACTCATGCCTCCGCCTCTCGATCAGCCCCGAACGTCGTGCCACAGCCTAGAGGGTCATCAAAACAGAAAATGTGTGAGTGAAAAAAAATAATATCATTTAAAATACGTTTGAAACACATCATTTACCCTCCAGTTTATCAAACCATGCATGCATAGGGAAAACATATGAATAACAATCACCGGCTTTCTAGCCAAAGCACATAATAAGTCGAATCCCGGCTCTCAGGCCAAAGCATATGAAAACATACTCACCTGGCCACACATACCAAAAACTTGTACTCAATACCAGTACGTAAGCACAATCAACATCAAACAATACAACCAATCAATCAATCCATCCATCAATCCACACTAGTCACAAGTGCACAATCAATCACACAGTCACATCCGCACTACGCGTAGGCCAACCTCGGGAACTGCACTCAGGCACCATCCGAGTCATATTCATCATGTCTGGGAACTGCACACGCACCATCTAGGCGTACCACATACTCGGGAACTGCACTCACGCAACATCCGAGTCACGTCTAGGAACTGCACTCGCACCATCCAGCACATGATCCAGTATCCAGGATCCACAATCACAAACACAATCCATATCATAACACATATCAATCATATCCATGACCTCAAATCAAGTCATAAGTATTCCCGACAGGGTTTTAAGCCCAAATATCAATTATACGCAAATTCGTAAAATCACATGGAAAACATTAAAATAATCCAGAAATCATCATTGACTCACCAATTAAGTCAAAATATCCTTTAAAAAACCTTTTTGACTCCGGGCCTAGTCTAAAATACCATTTGCACATTTTCTGGAAAAACGTGCCCGAAAGACCGATTAAAATAATCATTAAATCACACATAATCATGCCACATCATCAAGACATCAATGCAAGTCAAATCATGCAATAAATCATGTAAAACATTTAACTATGCATGCATCATGGTTTATAAAACAAACGTCCACTCACACACCGTCCAAACTGCTCGCTTTCCGAGCTGCACGCGTTTCCGTGATTTCTGACACTTGCCAGGAATCTCGAATCCTGTCCAAAATCATTATGCAGAGTTACTAACAACTCAATTTACATCATATCAATTCCCCGTAATTTTCCGGGATTTAAATATTAATTTAAAATATCACATAAACCTTCGGACCCTCGAAACATTATCGAGACAGTGTCCGATTGACTCGAAACCAACTCTAATAGGTCCGTATCATCGAGAACATAAAAAAGTATGTTGGACCCAAAGCCGAATTCCCAGCCACGCGTCCTGACGCGCCGCCGTAAGCGGCTGCGCGTGAAAGCCATGCGCCAGCTACAGTAACCTTGTTACTGTTCATCGTCGTCTCTACCTGTTTCCTCTGAAAACAGGTCCTGCGGTGTAACTCGATTCAATCCTGCCCCATTCTGCATCATTTCTTACAATTAAATCGTCTAACACTATCGTTTAATCTCGAATTTAAGGTCTGCGATGTAACTTACCAGATTAAGTACCTCAATCCCTTCGATCAAACGTCGAGTTTTTTTGTTGAAAGGTCAACATCTGCCTCGTTCAATATCCATTGATTTCTTCAAATTGATTCAGTCAAATTCTTCATAGAAGATTCCTGAGTAGGTTTCCAACGTCAATTTCGTCTTTGAATCCCTCCAGGTGCTCGACTCAATCTCGAAAAACCGAAGTCTTCACCCCTTCGGTTCTACAGCAAAATGACTTCAATTCCCTCAATTTCTGAGTGGATTCAACTCGCCTTAACCTCAAAAAGCTTAAATCAAATTCAATTACAACAATTCTGGTCCGTAAAGTCCAATTCGAACATCGATCACTCTTTAAATTTCACTATTCTGGGTCTCGGGTTTAGGGGTCTGTTTTCCTCAATTGTCCCCTCAGTTTCACTTGTTTTCTTTGTGATTTCCTCTTCCCGTCTCAGGTGCTATCTCTTGCCCCCCCCCCCCCCCCCCCCCGATCAATTTGATCAAATTAAAGAAGGGAATTTGGGCGGGTTATTTTGTTTGTGTTAGGCATTCAAAGCCACTAATCTTTCACACATGGTGACAAGTGTCACCACATGGCCAATCCACGCCCAAATTAAGTGAATCAGCTAGCCTCATCATCACAATTATCCCAGCTGCAGAAAATTACCATTTTACCATTTTCATAACAAATTACCAAAATGCCCCTCATAGTTCTAGACCCATAACTTTTCGTTCGGACTCCGATTGGCGCATGCCGCCTGTCTACGGATTCAGCGTCCCGAGACCTATCCAACGGTCTTCTCGGAAAGTCCAAACAAGGTCCCGAACAAAAAGTCAACTTTCAGCCCTTACCACCAGGGGCAAAATCGTCATTTTCCTCAAATTTTCGTTTTTCGAATTTCCGGGTCGTTACAGATTTTGTAGCCATTGTCTTTTTGCCATGTTCATCTCCCATAGATCTTTCTCAATGACGTGTCGTTTTATTAAAAAAAAAAGAGTCCCATATGTCGTAGTTATTGGGTCGTATTTACTACTTGTGAATTTGTTGCCACTTGCCACACTTGAGAATTTCCTTCTTTTTTTTAAGAGAGAATTTCTCCTTTAAAAGTGAGTATAACCATTTACCATTACATGGAGAATTTATTTTAAAATATACGTAACACCACAAATAGGTGTTTATATCTCGAGTAGGTGTTTATTGTGTATGTTCTAATGAGAAAATTACAATTTACTACCATGTAGTTTACACTCAAATACAGAGTTATACTTAACATTTAAAATCTTACAATTTACACCCTCAATTATATTAAATAATACAATTTTGTCCCTCTGTTAGTTTTCTCATCCATAATTCTGTTAACATGTGACGTGTCAATTGATTGGGCCCACTCTAATTTGAAATACCTGATACTTAAGGGAAAATTAGACATTTCTCCCTCATCTTCCCCGAAGCTTCGAAATAACCCTGCAACCACTCTCATCTTGGCCGCAAAACCCTCGTTCATGATCTCTCGCTCACACCTCACTTGTCTCTTCATCACCTCTCGTCCCTCTTCAAAATTACACATTTCTCTCTCTCGCTCTCACCCTCATCACTCGAAATCTTTCGGTCTCGTCCTCGTCGCTGGGTCTTTCCTTATGATTCTTTGCTTTAAAATTTTGAAATTTCATGAAGCACTCCATCAAAGCTTGAAGAACACCATCTCTGTAAAAATTAGAATTTTGTGTTGTTAATTCCGGTGTTAGTGTTAAGCGATCATACCATCTTAAATTACATGAAATATTATTAAATCTTGGCTCTAGAATCGTCTAAAAAGGTTGAGAAATCATAATTTTATACCAAAAACAAAATGAGTTACATTGGTGGAAAAACCCAGAAAAGAACATCAAGGTTTTGAAACTTCCAAACTTTGTAACTCACTCAATACTTGATATATTTTTATGTTCCATATATCATTTTGAATCTCTTCATCTAAAATTTTGATCTAGAGATTTTGGTACCAAACAAAGCAACTAGAAAATGAGACCCGAAACTTACCTATTCGGACAAAATGGGCCATAACATTGCTGAAACTTTCAAACCTTGTAACTCTGTCATTTCTTGATGAATTTTTATGTTCTTTTCATCAGATTAAAGCTTGTTGAGTGTACTATAAATCTGGAAATTTTGGTGAACATTGAAGTTGCATGGAATTAGAAAAGGAAGGAGAGAAAACAGTGGGTTTGAGATGGAGCAAAAACAGAATATCCTTTGGAAAGAATAAGGGGACAAAATTTGGGCAAGGTTGACAGGACCCGCCCCGATCACACAGGGACCACAAGGGGACGTGCCCTGCTCCCGTCTGACACCCAATAATTCATACCAATTTTAACCTCAAAACATCAAATGCATAAATAACCAAATTAAAGTCATACATCAAATCCGAATTAAACGAATGTCAGACAAGGGATGAAAACCAAAATAACAAAATGCGAGCACGACTCTAAAGTAAACCTGCGGGTACACCGCCCAACAGGGGATCAGGTACGCAGAATGTAGATCTACGCCTCAGCCTCAGGTTCCTCCTCTACCTCAGTTTCCCGACCTGGAGGGGTTATCAAAACATTAAGGGTGAGTGGACCGAAACTCAAGTTTATGAAATCGTTTGATAATTAAAACATATAATTTACCCCTCCGTTTTCCAAACATGCGTGCATCATTATTCAAAATCATAAACCATATAATATGAACCATAAGGCATGTAATAAAACCATAAGTATAATTTTAGTTGCTGCACTATACACTCCAATCCCGACATCCCTGATGTCTGACGTCCCTGACGTCCAATAGGTCACAATCACAAGGCTACGCGTGCCACTCGGGTCTCAATTTCCGAGTTCATTCCCCGAACCCCGTTCGGGTACAGCATCCCCGATGCTCAGCGTCATAGACGCTGGACGTACTAGACGTTCGTGACCTCTCCGGGGTACCTCGCCGGAGGAGACAAAATAATATGGAAGGATCTATACAGTGCAGTAACAAATGCATTTTATTGATATCCACATGCAAGGCATATATATGTACATAGATAAAATCCGAACCAATCATTAAGTTTCATCAGACGGGTCTCAAGCCCAAATACCGTGAAACGTGCCATAACCATATTTTCCATATCATCAAAACCATTATTGTTTTAGCATGTGAATAAGTATAATAAACCAGAAAACATTTATGCACACAAGGGTTTAAGAAATTGGCCCACTCACAGTACAATCCTGCTAGAAACCGAACGTATACCCTCGTCCTGGTACAAATGTACAATCCCTGTCAAGTCCAAAGTATTCGTAAAGGTCAATACAAACCCCTAACATTCAACCATGAAAGCCTAGGTCGAAACCGGACCGGGAAAGCCGCCCGAACGCGCTTCCCAAGGCAATAAACCTTAATTTGACCAACTTAATGATCTCTGATCGACCCAAAACCACCGCCATTGGATCCGGATCGTCGAAACCTAAAGAATGGTGGTGGTCCCACCAAAAACACTGTTCACACGCGCCCCCACGCGCCGGTCAACGCGTCGGTCAACACAGGAACAGTCCTGCTGACGTCATCGCTGACGTCATGCTGACGTCATCTGACAGGTGCCATGTGTCAACATCCGATTGGTCCACCTCGCTGATCTGTCAGGCCACGTGTCAGATCTGACATGTGCCACGTGTCAGCACGGCACTGGTCCACGTCACTAACATGTCAGTGACACGTGGCAGTCCCTGACTGGTCCACGTCACTGACATGTCAGTGCTGACTGTGCACTGACATGTGACACGTGTCGGCTCACGGTTGGTCCACGTCACCTGACAGACTGACAGGGTGCCACGTCATCACCGCTGTCCTCAGACGGGTTGACCCGAAAACCTGCAACTCGGGTCGATCAGACCCGCGATCATGACCCGGTTGCCATTTCTTCATTTCTTGATCATTTTCGTTCCTTTTAATTCCTAACTACTCGTCTGAGTTCCTAGATTGGTTCTGTGTAAATAGAATGGAGAAAAACCGATAGGATCGAGGCCTACCTCGAAGAACAGAACCGGCCTCCCGTCGCAGTTGTGTCACCGTCCTAAGCACCTCCGGCCACGAGTTCAATCTCAGTAGGTTCCTGGCAGTCCCTAGAGTCGATTAGGATCCCTCAAAAACAAAACTAAACGTGGGAAATGGATTTACCAAAATCTGGGTTTGAAACCGCCACGGGTTTCCCTGATTCCTTCCTCGCCGCCGTCCTCCGCCGTGGTCACTGCCGTCACTCAGCCTCGCCAGTGAGTCCCCAATACGCAGACACAGAGAGTGGATGATTTGCTGGGATGTTTGATCGAAATGGACAGAATGTGCTCTGCGGGTATGAAATATAAAGAAATGGAGGGAAGGAAACGGACGGTCCAAATTTGATCTCCATGATTAGATCAATGGCTCAGATTAGATCAGGGGTTTTCAATCCAAGGGCTGGAATTTAAAGCTGATTTAATTGCTATTTAATCCAATAGTGGATCTGATCCAATCTGGCCAATGGGTGAGTGACACTTGTCACTCACCAGGTGTCCTCCAATCAGATTTTCTGAATATAATATTCGACACGAAAACCGAGACACGAACCTCCCGAATTCACGTTTCTGACCATAACTTCCTCGTACGAAGTTCGATTTCGGCGTGCCACCTGTCTACGGACTCAGGACGTCGAGGCCTACCCAACGGTCCTTGAGTCAACTGAAAATTGGTTGCCAAAAGAAAAGTCAACATTTTCCCCGAAAGTCCAAATTACGGTAATGCCCCTGAACTTCCGATAGTCATAACTTTCACCCTGATCGTCCGAAATGGATGTGCCACCTGTCTATGAACTCGTGACGTCCCGAACTTCGTCACGGTCATAGGTCAAAGTCCATTTAGTTCATAAATCAAAAAGTCAATATTTGACCATGCCAATCACAAGGGTAAAAGCGTCAAATCACACATTAAATTACAATATTGGGATCCTCGAATTTCCGGGGTGTTACAACCTTCCCCCCTTAAGAAATTTCGTCCCGAAATTTCAAAGAAACAAATGAGGAAATTGTTCTCGCATCTGAGCCTCAGGCTCCCATGTGGCTTCTTCCACGTTCTGGTTTCTCCAGAGAATCTTCACGAGAGGGATCGTCTTCCGACGTAGTACCTTGTCCTTCCGATCCAAGATCTGTACTGGTTGTTTTTCAAAGCTCAAATCCTCCCGTAGTTCGACAGGTTGTTCCCCAAGTACATGAGAAGCATCACGTACGTACATCCGCAACATCGATACGTGGAAGACATCGTGAACTCTGGATAGTTCTGGGGGTAGCGCCAATCTGTATGCAACTCTGCCAATTCTCTCCACGATCTCATATGGTCCGATAAAACGCGGACTCAGTTTCCCTCGTCAACCGAATCGGATAATCCCCTTCCACGGTGATAACTTCAGGAAGACGAAATCTCCTACTTCAAATTCCAAGTCTCGAATCCGTCGTTCAGCATAACTTTTCTGGCGATCCTGTGCCACCTTCAATCTCTCCTTGATCACGCGAACAGTTTCCATGGTTAATTCCATCATCTCCGGCCCTACAGCCGCTCGCTCTCCTATCTCCGTCCAGCAGATAGGTGTCCTGCACTGTCGGCCATACAGTGCCTCATAAGGTGCCATCCCGATGCTTGCCTGATAGCTGTTGTTGTAAGCGAATTCCATCAATGGCAAATGAGTATCCCAAGAGTCCTGAAATTGTAGTACACATGATCTCATCATGTCCTCCAGGGTTTGAATGGTTCTTTCAGACTGTCCATCGGTTTGAGGATGGAAAGCAGTACTGAAACGTAGGGTTGTTCCTAGAGTAGCTTGCAAACACCGCCAGAACCTGGAAGTGAAACGCGGATCACGATTGGACACGATCGATTCCGGCGTACCATGAAGTCGTATGATTTCCTTCACAAACAACTGAGCCAGTCGGTTAGGTCTATAGGTTTCCTGAACTGGCAGAAAATGGGCTAATTTGGTTAACCGATCCACGATTACCCATACTCCGTCCACTCCACTCTGAGTTCTCGGTAACTTAAAGACGAAGTCCATGGTGATGTGATCCCACTTCCACTCGGGAATCGGAAGTGGCTGCATAGCCCCATAAGGTCTCTGCCGTTCCGCCTTAACCTGCTGACAGGTTAAACATTTGCTCACGAATTCAGCAATATCCTTCTTCATTCCCGGCCACCAATAATGGTTCCGGAGGGTACGGTACATCTTTGTACCTCCCGGATGCATAGCATAGGCCGAACTATGGGCCTCCTCAAGAATCTCGGCCTGTAACTCTGCCACTGCAGGTACACACAAACGGCCCAATTTCACAAGTGCTCCATCGTCCCGGATGATAAAATCCTGTCTCCCCTCCGCATCGACCTTAATTCTGTAAATACAGAGTATCGGATCCTGAAGTTGTGCCTCGACGATCCGATCAATCAGTACAGGTCGTACATGGAAGCTGGCCAACAAAGCTCCATGCGCATCCGTACCTAAAATAACTCCCGCCTTCCGGAGTTCCACTAGCAAGGGAAGATACACCATCCTTAGGTGTGCAACAGTTCCCGCTGATTTCCTGCTGAGTGCATCCGCCACCACATTGGCCTTACCCGGATGGTACTCGATCGTACAGTCATAGTCCTTCAGCAGCTCCAACCATCTCCGTTGTCTCATGTTAAGCTCCTTCTGAGTGAATAAGTATTTAAGACTCTGGTGGTCGGTGTATATCCGACACGTTGCGCCGAACAGATAATGTCTCCAGATCTTGAGAGCATGAACCACCGCCGCCAACTCCAAATCATGAGTAGGGTAGTTCAACTCATGAGTCTTCAGCTGCCGGGATGCATAGGCGATAACCTTGCCAGTTTGCATCAACACGCAGCCCAGACCTTGCAGCGATGCATCACTGAAGACCACAAACTCTCCACTGTCATCCGGCAATGCAAGGACAGGTGCAGTGGTCAATCGATCTTTCAACTCTTGAAAGCTCCGATCGCACTGCTCGTCCCAGATAAACTTTACTCCCTTCCGAGTCAAACGAGTCAATGGTGCAGCAATTTTGGAGAAACCTTCCACGAATCTCCGGTAGTAGCCTGCTAACCCGACGAAACTCCGCACCTCGGTCACTGTTGTCGGTTTAGCCCAGTTGGTCACCGCTTCTGTTTTCTGGGGATCCACGCGAATCCCATCCGTCGATATCACGTGTCCCAGAAAACCAATACTGCTCAGCCAAAACTGACACTTGCTCAGTTTGGCGTACAATTGTTCTTGTCTCAGCCTCTCCAAGACCAACCGTAGATGTTCTTCATGTGCACGGGCACTCCTCGAGTATACCAAAATATCATCGATGAACACAATCACGAACTTATCCAGGTACGGTCGGAAGACCCGGTTCATCAGATCCATGAATGCTGCTGGAGCATTCGTCAAACCAAATGGCATAACAAGGAACTCGTAGTGTCCGTAACGGGTTCGAAAAGCAGTTTTCGGAATATCCTCCTCCAAAATCCTCAGTTGGTGATAGCCAGACCGCAAATCAATTTTCGAGAAGCACTGAGCTCCCTGCAACTGGTCAAAAAGGTCATCGATCCTGGGTAGAGGATACTGGTTCCTCAGCGTCACCTTGTTGAGTTGTCGATAGTCAATACATAAACGGAGACTTCCTTCCTTCTTCTTCACGAACAACACCGGTGCTCCCCACGGTGAAGTACTCGGTCGGACATATCCCAAATCCACCAACTCCTGCAATTGAGTCTTGAGTTCTCGTAACTCGGCCGGCGCCATCCGGTATGGTGCCTGGGATATAGGTCGGGTACCCGGGAGTAGTTCAATAGTAAACTCAATCTCCCGCGATGGTGGCAATCCAGGTAAGTCTTCCGGGAATACATCCGGAAACTCACAGACCACCGGTATTTCGTCGATAACCGGAGTATCGACCCGTTCCGACACGACATGCGCCAGATAACCCTGGCATCCCTTCCGTAGAAGTTTGGTAGAAGTAAGTGACGAAATCACTTCAGGAGGCGAACCATCACGTTCCCCCTGAAAGATAACTTCCGGCAAACCCGGGCTCCGCAAAATCACTTGCTTGCTACAGCAGTCGATGAGCGATCCGTGCTCCGACAGCCAATCCATCCCTAGGATTATATCGAAGTCGTGGATATCCAGAATAATTAAGTCTGCTGGTAAATTCACATCCTCAATTCTTACCGGGCACCTCCGAATCACCTGATTCACAAGGTACACGATACCCATCGGGGTGCTAACACCCATTTCGCAATCTAAAGCTGATACCACACAATCAAGCATACCAGCACAACTCTTCGAAATAAAAGAATATGTAGCCCCCGCATCCATCAATACACGTACAAGAAGGTTAAAGATATGTAGTGTACCTGTGACCACGCCTGGAGCAATCCTCGCCTGCTGCTGGGTCATTGCAAACACTTGGACCCTCGACCCTCCGTTCCGTCCACGCCCGCGCGCGCCACGCCCAGCACCACGGTCACCTCCCTGACCGCGACCTCCATTAGTGTGGGAAGCCGTGCTCTGTACCACACTCGAGCCCCCAGCGTCGTTGTTCTTGGACAACTGCAGGAAATCACTGGCATAGTGGCCCTCCTCTCCGCAAGCAAAACAAGTTACTGGCCTCGGCCTGTCCGAATGCCCGCCAGAAGCACCGCTCCAAGATGAGCGCTGCCCATAGTTGTATCCAGATCCTCTGCCCTGAGAGCCTCCACGTCGACCCGACCAGCCACGACCCTTGAAGGATGAGGGTGCTCCCCTGTAGCTCCCTCCCTTGTTGTTCTTACGGCCCGATGGCCCATGATGTGGGCGATCCTGACGTCGCCCCTCCCCCGAAGGTTGTCGCGATTGGTGTGCCGCCAGACTGGCCTCGACACGCACCGCTGCGTCGACCATATCTCTCAGAGAAGCATGAGTGGTGGCAGTCACGCTGGCCCGGATCTCCCCTCGGAGTCCAAGCTCAAACCGCTGGCATTTGTCCTCCTCCGTGCTTACGAATGAAGCAGCGAACCGGGAAAGTTTCCCGAAAGTTTGCTCGTAGTCCGCAACGGACATATTGACAGGACCCGCCCCGATCCCACAGGGACCACAAGGGGACGTGCCCTGCTCCCGTCTGACACCCAATAATTCATACCAATTTTAACCTCAAAACATTTAAAAGCATAAATAACCAAATTAAAGTCATACATAAAATCCGAATTAAACGAATGTCAGACAAGGGATATAATCCAAAATTTCAATTTGCGAGCACGACTCTAAAGTAATCCTGCGGGTACACCGCCCAGCAGGGGTTCAGGTACGCAGAAGTAGATCTATGCCTCAGCCTCTGGTTCCTCCTCTACCTCAGTTTCCCGACCTGGAGGGGTTATCAAAACAGTAAGGGTGAGTGGACCGAAATTCAAGTTTATGAAATCGTTTGATAAGTAAAACATATAATTTACCCCTCCGTTTTCTAAACATGCGTGCAACATAATTCAAAACCATAAACCATCAAATATGAACCATAAGGCATATAATAAAACCATAACCATAATTTTAGTTGCTGCACTATACACTCCAATCCCGACATCCCTGATGTCTGACGTCCCTGACGTCCAATAAGGTCACAATCACAAGGCTACGCGTGCCACTCGGGTCTCAATTTCCGAGTTCAATCCCCGAACCCCGTTCGGGTACAGCATCCCCGATGCTTAGCGTCATAGACGCTGGACGTTCTAGACGTCCGTGACCTCTCCGGGGTACCTCATCCGGAGGAGACAATACAATATGGAAGGATCATACAGTGCAGTAACAAATACATTTTATTGATATCCACATGCAAACATATATATACATAGATAGAATCCGAACCAATCATTCAGTTTCATCGGACGGGTCTCAAGCCCAAATACCGTGAAACGTGCCATAACCATATTTTCCATATCATCAAAACCATCATTGTTTTAGCATGTGAATAAGTATAATAAAACCAGAAAACATTTATGCACACAAGGGTTTAAGAAAATGGCTCACTCACAGTACAATCCTGCTAGAAACCGAACGTATACCCTCGTCCTGGTACAAATGTACAATCCCTGTCAAGTCCAAGTATTCGTAAAGGTCAAAATAAACCCCCAACATTCAACCATGAAAGCCTAGGTCGAAACCGACCCGGGAAAGCCGCCCGAACGCGCTTTCCAAGGCAATAAACCTTATTTTGACCAACTTAAAGATCTCTGATCGACCCGAAACCACCGCCATTGGATCCGGATCGTCGAAACCTAAAGAATGGTGGTGGTCCCACCAAAAACACTGTTCACACGCGCCCCCACGCGCCGGTCAACGCGGCGGTCAACGCAGGAACAGTTCCTGCTGACGTCACTGCTGACGTCAGCATGACGTCATGCTGACGTCATCTGACAGCTGTCAGGTCTGACATGTCAGACTCTGACAGGTGCCACGTGTCAACACCTGATTGGTCCACCTCACTGATCTGTCAGACCACGTGTCAGATCTGACATGTGCCACGTGTCAGCACGGCACTGGTCCACGTCACTGACATGTCAGTGACACGTGGCAGTCCCTGACTGGTCCACGTCACTGACATGTCAGTGCTGACTGTGCACTGACATGTGACACGTGTCGGCTCACGGTTTGTCCACGTCATCTGACAGAC
The DNA here is from genome assembly GCA_032719365.1 of Prinsepia uniflora. NCBI lineage: Eukaryota > Viridiplantae > Streptophyta > Magnoliopsida > Rosales > Rosaceae > Prinsepia > Prinsepia uniflora. The sequence continues at coordinate 7,376,606 of CM064867.1, read as the reverse complement.
TGACAGGGTGCCACGTCAGCACCACTGTCATCAGACGGGTTGACCCGTTTTCCTGCAACTCGGGTCGATCAGACCCGCGATCACGACCCGGTTGCCATTCCTTCGTTTCTGGATCATTTTCATTCCTTTCAATTCCTAATTACTCGTCTTAGTCCCTAGATTGGTTCTATGTAATTAGAATTAAGTTTTAGGTCTAGGAGGTTACCTGAAACTCGACGGGAAGCTTGGTTGCCGATTCTGGTAATCCTTTCCGGCGAGTCGACGGTTGTTCAGCCCTGGTCCTGGTTCCAAATTGGTCGTCAAGGTCACCTAGACGAGTCCTAACAACAACCCAATGATGTCAACGTCACAACCAGGTGTTTTGAAGCCGGGAAGGAAAATGGCTACCCACGGGTTTAACGTCCGAACGCCGCCGTGTCGCCGCCGTACACCGTCAGGGTCAGCTCCTTGCCGTCCAGTAGTCACGGTGATCACAACCGCACGTTGGTTCCAGTCCTAGATCAATGGTTTGGATGGTTTGGTGACTTGGGTTCCGCGGGTTTCCTTCACGGGTTTGAAAGGATGCCGCCGTGCAGGGTGGCCATGGAGCGGTGGCCGGCGTCAGAGGTGTGGCTGCTGGTTGTCTGAGGTGTGGGGTTGAGTGGTGGTGGCTGATGGGCTGGTTCCAGGGAGAAATCGCATACACGGTTGAGAGAATGAACACATGGGTGCATGATCTCATGGGATTTTAATACTGAATAGGAAAATGAATCAAGGGCCAGGATTGAATCTCAGATTGAGATCAAAGGCTGAGATCAAATCAAGGGATTTCAGATCTAAGGGCTGTAATTTAAAGCAGATTTAAATGCTAATTAATCCAATAGTGGATCTGATCCAATCTAGCCAATGGGTGAGTGACACTTGTCACTCACCAGATGTCCTCCAATCAGATTTCCTGAATTTAATATTCGACACGAAAACCGAGACACGAACATCCCGAATTCACGTTTCTGACCATAACTTCCTCGTACGAAGTCCGATTTCGGCGTGCCGCCTGTCTACGGACTCAGGACGTCGAGGCCTACCCAACGGTCCCTGAGTCAATTGAAAATTAGTTGTCAAAAGAAAAGTCAACATTTTCCCCCCGAGAGTCCAAATTACGGTAATGCCCCTGAACTTCCGATAGTCATAACTTTTACCCTGATCGTCCGAATTGGACGTGCCACCTGTCTATGAACTCGTGACGTCCCGAACTACGTCACGGTCATAGGTCAAAGTCCATTTAGTTCATCAATCAAAAAGTCAACAATTTGACCATACCATTCACAGGGGTAAAATCGTCAAATCACACAATAAATTACAATATGGAAATCCTCGAATTTCCGGGGTGTTACAACCTTCCCCCCTTAAGAAATTTCGTCCCGAAATTTCAAAGAAACAAATGAGGAAATTGTTCTCGCATCTGAGCCTCAGGCTCCCATGTGGCTTCTTCCACGTTCTGGTTTCTCCAGAGAATTTTCACGAGAGGGATCGTCTTCCGTCGTAGTACCTTGTCCTTCCGATCCAAGATCTGTACTGGTTGTTCTTCAAAGCTCAAATCCTCCCGTAGTTCGACAGGTTGTTCCCCAAGTACATGAGAAGCATCACGTACGTACATCCGCAACATCGATACGTGGAAAACATCGTGAACTCTTGATAGTTCTGGGGGTAGTGCCAATCTGTATGTAACTCTGCCAATTCTCTCCACGATTTCATAAGGTCCGATATAACGCGGACTCAGTTTCCCCCGTCGGCCAAAACGGATAATCCCTTTCCACGGAGACAACTTCAGGAAGACAAAATCTCCCACTTCAAACTCCAAGTCTCGAATCCGTCGGTCGGTATAACTCTTCTGGCGATCCTGTGCCACCTTCAATCTTTCCTTGATCACGCGAACAGTTTCCATGGTTAAGTCCATTATCTCCCCCCCTACAGCCGCTCGCTCTCCTACCTCCGTCCAGCAGATAGGTGTCCTGCACTGTCGGCCATACAGTGCCTCATAAGGTGCCATCCCGATGCTTGCCTGATAGCTGTTGTTGTAAGCGAATTCCATCAATGGCAAATGAGTATCCCAAGAGTCTTGAAACTGTAGTACACATGACCTCATCATGTCCTCCAGGGTTTGAATGGTTCTCTCAGACTGTCCATCGGTCTGTGGATGGAAAGCAGTACTGAAACGTAAGGTTGTTCCCAAAGTAGCTTGCAAACTTCGCCAGAACCTGGAAGTGAAACGCGGGTCACGATCAGACACGATCGATTCCGGCGTACCATGAAGTCGTATGATTTCCTTCACAAACAACTGAGCTAGTCGGTTAGGTTTATAGGTTTCCTGAACTGGCAGAAAATGGGCTGATTTGGTTAACCGATCCACGATCACCCATACTCCGTCCACTCCACTCTGAGTCCTTGGTAATTTAAAGACGAAGTCCATGGTGATGTGATCCCACTTCCACTCAGGAATCGGAAGTGGCTGCATAGCCCCATACGGTCTCTGCCGTTCCGCCTTAACCTGCTGACAGGTTAAGCATTTGCTCACGAACTCAGCAATATCCTTCTTCATTCCTGGCCACCAATAATGGTTCCGGAGGGTACGGTACATCTTTGTACCCCCCGGATGCATAGCATAGGCCGAACTGTGGGCCTCCTCAAGTATCTCGGCCCGTAACTCTGCCACTGCAGGTACGCACAAACGGCCCAATTTCACCAGTGCTCCATCGTCCCGGATGGTAAAATCCTGTCTCCCATCCGCATCGACCTCAATTCTGTAAATACAGAGTATCGGATCCTGAAGTTGTGCCTCAATGATCCGATCAATCAGTACTGGTCGTACATGGAAGCTGGCCAACAAAGCTCCATGCGCATCCGTACCCAAAATAACTCCCGTCTTCCGGAGTTCCACTAACAAGGGAAGATACACCATCCCTAGGTGTGCAATAGTTCCCGCTGATTTCCTGCTGAGTGCATCCGCCACCACATTGGCCTTACCCGGATGGTACTCGATCGTACAGTCATAGTCCTTCAGCAGCTCCAACCATCTCCGTTGTCTCATGTTGAGCTCCTTCTGAGTGAATAAGTATTTAAGACTCTGGTGGTCGGTGTATATCCGACACGTTGCGCCGAACAGATAATGTCTCCAGATTTTGAGAGCATGAACCACCGCCGCCAACTCCAAATCATGGGTAGGGTAGTTCAACTCATGATTCTTCAGCTGCCGGGATGCATAGGTGATAACCTTGCCAGTTTGCATCAACACGCAGCCCAACCCTTGCAGTGAAGCATCACTGAAAACTACAAACTCTCCACTGTCGTCCGGCAATGCAAGGACAGGTGCAGTGGTCAATCGATCCTTCAACTCTTGAAAACTCCGATCGCACTGCTCGTCCCAGATAAATTTTACTCCTTTCCGAGTCAGACGAGTCAATGGTGCAGCAATTTTGGAGAAACCCTCCACGAATCTCCGGTAGTAGCCTGCTAATCCGACGAAACTCCGCACCTCGGTCACCGTTGTCGGTCTAGCCCAGTTGGTCACCGCTTCTGTTTTCTGGGGATCCACGCAAATCCCATCCGTCGATATCACGTGTCCCAGAAAACCAATACTGCTCAGCCAAAACTGACACTTGCTCAGCTTGGCATACAATTGTTCTTGTCTCAGTCTCTCCAAGACCAACCGTAGATGTTCTTCATGTGCACGGGCACTCCTCGAGTATACCAAAATATCATCGATGAACACAATCACGAACTTATCCAGGTAGGGTCGGAAGACCCGGTTCATCAGATCCATGAATGCTGCTGGAGCATTCGTCAAACCAAATGGCATTACAAGGAACTCGTAGTGTCCGTAACGGGTTCGAAAAGCAGTTTTCGGAATATCCTCCTCCGAAATCCTCAGTTGGTGATACCCAGATCGCAAATCAATTTTCGAGAAGCACTGAGCTCCCCGCAACTGGTCGAAAAGGTCATCGATCCTGGGTAGAGGATACTGGTTCCTCAATGTCACCTTGTTGAGTTGTCGATAGTCAATACATAAACGGAGACTTCCTTCCTTCTTCTTTACGAACAACACCGGCGCTCCCCACGGTGAAGTACTCGGTCGGACATATCCCAAATCTACCAACTCCTGCAATTGAGTCTTGAGTTCTCGTAACTCGGCCGGCGCCATCCGGTATGGTGCCTGGGATATAGGTCGGGTACCCGGGAGTAGTTCCATGGTAAACTCAATCTCCCGCGATGGTGGCAACCCAGGTAAGTCTTCCGGGAATACATCCGGAAACTCACAGACCACCGGTATTTCGTTGATAACCGGAGTATCGACCCGTTCCGACACGACATGTGCCAGATAACCCTGGCATCCCTTCCGTAGAAGTTTGGTAGCAGTAAGTGACGAAACCACTTCAGGAGGCGAGCCATCACGTTCCCCCTGAAAGATAACTTCCGGCAAACCCGGGCTCCGCAAAATCACTTGCTTGCTACAGCAGTCGATGAGCGATCCGTGCTCCGACAGCCAATCCATCCCTAGGATTATATCGAAGTCGTGGATATCCAAAATAATTAAGTCTGCTCGTAAATCCACATCCTCAATTCTTACCGGGCACCTCCGAATCACCTGATTCACAAGGTACACGGTACCCATCGGGGTGCCAACACCCATTTCGCAATCTAAGGCTGATACCACACAATCAAGCAAAACAGCACAACTCTTCGAAATAAAAGAATGTGTAGCCCCCGCATCCATTAATACACGTACAAGAAAATTAAAGATATGTAGTGTACCTGTGACCACGCCTGGAGCAGTCCTCGCCTGCTGCTGGGTCATTGCAAACACTTGGGCCCTCGGCCCTCCGTTCCGTCCGCGCCCGCGCACGCCACGTCCAGCACCACGGTCACCTCCCTGACCGCGACCTCCGTTAGTGTGGGACGCCGTGCTCTGCACCACACTCGAGCCCCCAGCGTCGTTGTTTTTGGACAACTGCGGACAATCGCAGGCATAGTGGCCTTCCTCTCCGCAAGCAAAACAAGTTACTGGCCTTGGCCTGCCCGAATGCCCACCAGATGCACCACTCCAAGATGAGTGCTGCCCAGAGTTGTGTCCAGATCCTCTGCCCTGAGAGCCTCCACGTCGACCCGACCAGCCACGACCCTTGAAGGATGAGGGTGCTCCCCTGTAGCTCCCTCCCCTGTTGTTCTTACGGCCCGATGGCCCATGATGTGGGCGATCATGACGTCGCCCCTCCCCCGAAGGTTGTCGTGATTGGTGTGCCGCCAGACTGGCCTCGACACGCACCGCTGCGTCGACCATATCCCTCAGAGAAGCATGAGTGGTAGCAGTCACACTGGCCCGGATCTCCCCTCGGAGTCCAAACTCAAACCGCTGGTATTTGTCCTCCTCCGTGCTTACGAATGAGGCAGCGAACCGGGAAAGTTTCCCGAATGTTTGCTCGTAGTCTGCAACAGACATGTCACCCTGCTCCAGCCGCAGGAATTCCGCCTCCCGCGCCTCGCGAAAGGATCGCGGGTAGTACTGGTCCAGAAACCTGGAACGGAAAGCTTCCCAGGTAGTGGTATGGACAGACCACCCTGACATTTCGAGTCCATGCCACCACTGGTAGGCTCCTCCCTCCAGTAAGAAGGCCGCCAGAGTCACTCGCTCGCCCGGAGGGCAGTGCATCACCGAGAAGATCCTCTCCCACTTGGTGATCCAGTCGTGAGCATCCTCGGGGTTTGATCCCCCGCAGAAAGGAGTGGCTCCCAAACGTTGAGCCCTTTCGATGCTCGCGCATTCCATCTCTCTTTCTAGATCCTCGTCCGTTCGAGTATGCGGAATTCTCCTAGGAGGCATAACCAACTGTCAAGAGGCATAGATCAGAAAACAATATTCTTAAAAGTCGAAAAGTAACTAGTACTAATCGCTAGTCTAGCATGCAGACCAATACCCTAGTACTGACCACAACCTAGTGCTCTGATACCAAGCTGACAGGACCCGCCCCGATCCCACAGGGACCACAAGGGGACGTGCCCTGCTCCCGTCTGACACCCAATAATTCATACCAATTTTAACCTCAAAACATTTAAAAGCATAAATAACCAAATTAAAGTCATACATAAAATCCGAATTAAACGAATGTCAGACAAGGGATATAATCCAAAATTTCAATTTGCGAGCACGACTCTAAAGTAATCCTGCGGGTACACCGCCCAGCAGGGGTTCAGGTACGCAGAAGTAGATCTATGCCTCAGCCTCTGGTTCCTCCTCTACCTCAGTTTCCCGACCTAGAGGGGTTATCAAAACAGTAAGGGTGAGTGGACCGAAATTCAAGTTTATGAAATCGTTTGATAAGTAAAACATATAATTTACCCCTCCGTTTTCTAAACATGCGTGCAACATAATTCAAAACCATAAACCATCAAATATGAACCATAAGGCATATAATAAAACCATAACCATAATTTTAGTTGCTGCACTATACACTCCAATCCCGACATCCCTGATGTCTGACGTCCCTGACGTCCAATAAGGTCACAATCACAAGGCTACGCGTGCCACTCGGGTCTCAATTTCCGAGTTCAATCCCCGAACCCCGTTCGGGTACAGCATCCCCGATGCTTAGCGTCATAGACGCTGGACGTTCTAGACGTCCGTGACCTCTCCGGGGTACCTCATCCGGAGGAGACAATACAATATGGAAGGATCATACAGTGCAGTAACAAATACATTTTATTGATATCCACATGCAAACATATATATACATAGATAGAATCCGAACCAATCATTCAGTTTCATCGGACGGGTCTCAAGCCCAAATACCGTGAAACGTGCCATAACCATATTTTCCATATCATCAAAACCATCATTGTTTTAGCATGTGAATAAGTATAATAAAACCAGAAAACATTTATGCACACAAGGGTTTAAGAAAATGGCCCACTCACAGTACAATCCTGCTAGAAACCGAACGTATACCCTCGTCCTGGTACAAATGTACAATCCCTGTCAAGTCCAAGTATTCGTAAAGGTTAAAATAAACCCCCAACATTCAACCATGAAAGCCTAGGTCGAAACCGACCCAGGAAAGCCGCCCGAACGCGCTTTCCAAGGCAATAAACCTTATTTTGACCAACTTAAAGATCTCCGATCGACCCGAAACCACCGCCATTGGATCCGGATCGTCGAAACCTAAAGAATGGTGGTGGTCCCACCAAAAACACTGTTCACACGCGCCCCCACGCGCCGGTCAACGCGGCGGTCAACCCAGGAACAGTTCCTGCTGACGTCACTGCTGACGTCAGCATGACGTCATCTGACAGCTGTCAGGTCTGACATGTCAGACTCTGACAGGTGCCACGTGTCAACACCTGATTGGTCCACCTCACTGATCTGTCAGACCACGTGTCAGATCTGACATGTGCCACGTGTCAGCACGGCACTGGTCCACGTCACTGACATGTCAGTGACACGTGGCAGTCCCTGACTGGTCCACGTCACTGACATGTCAGTGCTGACTGTGCACTGACATGTGACACGTGTCGGCTCACGGTTGGTCCACGTCATCTGACAGACTGACAGGGTGCCACGTCAGCACCACTGTCATCAGACGGGTTGACCCGTTTTCCTGCAACTCGGGTCGATCAGACCCGCGATCACGACCCGGTTGCCATTCCTTCGTTTCTGGATCATTTTCATTCCTTTCAATTCCTAATTACTCGTCTTAGTCCCTAGATTGGTTCTATGTAATTAGAATTAAGTTTTAGGTCTAGGAGGTTACCTGAAACTCGACGGGAAGCTTGGTTGCCGGTTCTGGTAATCTTTTCCGGCGAGTCGACGGTTGTTCAGCCCTGGTCCTGGTTCCAAATTGGTCGTCAAGGTCACCTAGACGAGTCCTAACAACAACCCAATGATGTCAACGTCACAACCAGGTGTTTTGAAGCCGGGAAGGAAAATGGCTACCCACGGGTTTAACGTCCGAACGCCGCCGTGTCGCCGCCGTACACCGTCAGGGTCAGCTCCTTGCCGTCCAGTAGTCACGGTGATCACAACCGCACGTTGGTTCCAGTCCTAGATCAATGGTTTGGATGGTTTGGTGACTTGGGTTCCGCGGGTTTCCTTCACGGGTTTGAAAGGATGCCGCCGTGCAGGGTGGCCATGGAGCGGTGGCCGGCGTCAGAGGTGTGGCTGCTGGTTGTCTGAGGTGTGGGGTTGAGTGGTGGTGGCTGATGGGCTGGTTCCAGGGAGAAATCGCACACACGGTTGAGAGAATGAACACATGGGTGCATGATCTCATGGGATTTTAATACTGAATAGGAAAATGAATCAAGGGCCAGGATTGAATCTCAGATTGAGATCAAAGGCTGAGATCAAATCAAGGGATTTCAGATCTAAGGGCTGTAATTTAAAGCAGATTTAAATGCTAATTAATCCAATAGTGGATCTGATCCAATCTAGCCAATGGGTGAGTGACACTTGTCACTCACCAGATGTCCTCCAATCAGATTTCCTGAATTTAATATTCGACACGAAAACCGAGACACGAACTTCCCGAATTCACGTTTCTGACCATAACTTCCTCGTACGAAGTCCGATTTCGGCGTGCCGCCTGTCTACGGACTCAGGACGTCGAGGCCTACCCAACGGTCCCTGAGTCAACTGAAAATTAGTTGTCAAAAGAAAAGTCAACATTTTCCCCCCGAGAGTCCAAATTACGGTAATGCCCCTGAACTTCCGATAGTCATAACTTTTACCCTGATCGTCCGAATTGGACGTGCCACCTGTCTATGAACTCGTGACGTCCCGAACTACGTCACGGTCATAGGTCAAAGTCCATTTAGTTCATCAATCAAAAAGTCAACAATTTGACCATACCATTCACAGAGGTAAAATCGTCAAATCACACAATAAATTACAATATGGAAATCCTCGAATTTCCGGGGTGTTACACATATCACCCTGCTCCAGCCGCAGGAATTCCGCCTCCCGCGCCGCGCGAAAGGATCGCGGGTAGTACTGGTCCAGAAATCTGGAACGGAAAGCTTCCCAAGTAGTGGTATGGACAGACCACCCAGACATTTCGAGTCCGTGCCACCACTGGTAGGCTCCTCCTTCCAGCAAGAAGGCCGCCAAAGTCACTCGTTCGCCCGGAGGGCAGTGCATCACCGAGAAGATCCTCTCCCATTTGGTGATCCAGTCGTGAGCATCCTCGGGGTTTGATCCCCCGCAGAAAGGAGTGGCTCCCAAACGTTGAGCCCTTTCAATGCTCGCGCATTCCATCTCTCTTTCTAGATCCTCGTCCGTTCGAGTATGAGGAATTCTCCTAGGAGGCATAACCAACTGTTAAGAGGCATAGATCAGAAAACAATATTCTTAAAAGTCGAAAAGTAACTAGTACTAATCGCTAGTCTAGCATGCTGACCAATACCCTAGTACTGACCACAACCTAGTGCTCTGATACCAAGCTGACAGGACCCGCCCCGATCACACAGGGACCACAAGGGGACGTGCCCTGCTCCCGTCTGACACCCAATAATTCATACCAATTTTAACCTCAAAACATCAAATGCATAAATAACCAAATTAAAGTCATACATCAAATCCGAATTAAACGAATGTCAGACAAGGGATGAAAACCAAAATTACAAGATGCGAGCACGACTCTAAAGTAAACCTGCGGGTACACCGCCCAACAGGGGATCAGGTACGCAGAATGTAGATCTACGCCTCAGCCTCAGGTTCCTCCTCTACCTCAGTTTCCCGACCTGGAGGGGTTATCAAAACATTAAGGGTGAGTGGACCGAAACTCAAGTTTATGAAATCGTTTGATAATTAAAACATATAATTTACCCCTCCGTTTTCCAAACATGCGTGCATCATTATTCAAAATCATAAACCATAGAATATGAACCATAAGGCATGTAATAAAACCATAAGTATAATTTTAGTTGCTGCACTATACACTCCAATCCCGACATCCCTGATGTCTGACGTCCCTGACGTCCAATAGGTCACAATCACAAGGCTACACGTGCCACTCGGGTCTCAATTTCCGAGTTCATTCCCCGAACCCCGTTCGGGTACAGCATCCCCGATGCTCAGCGTCATAGACGCTGGACGTACTAGACGTCTGTGACCTCTCCGGGGTACCTCGCCGGAGGAGACAAAATAATATGGAAGGATCTATACAGTGCAGTAACAAATGCATTTTATTGATATCCACATGCAAGGCATATATATGTACATAGATAAAATCCGAACCAATCATTAAGTTTCATCAGACGGGTCTCAAGCCCAAATACCGTGAAACATGCCATAACCATATTTTCCATATCATCAAAACCATTATTGTTTTAGCATGTGAATAAGTATAATAAACCAGAAAACATTTATGCACGCAAGGGTTTAAGAAATTGGCCCACTCACAGTACAATCCTGCTAGAAACCGAACGTATACCCTCGTCCTGGTACAAATGTACAATCCCTGTCAAGTCCAAAGTATTCGTAAAGGTCAATACAAACCCCTAACATTCAACCATGAAAGCCTAGGTCGAAATCGGCCCGGGAAAGCCGCCCGAACGCGCTTCCCAAGGCAATAAACCTTAATTTGACCAACTTAATGATCTCCGATCGACCCGAAACCACCGCCATTGGATCCGGATCGTCGAAACCTAAAGAATGGTGGTGGTCCCACCAAAAACACTGTTCACACGCGCCCCCACGCGCCAGTCAACGCGTCGGTCAACGCAGGAACAGTCCTGCTGACGTCATCGCTGACGTCACTGCTGACATCAGCATGACGTCATGCTGACGTCATCTGACAGCTGTCAGGTCTGACATGTCAGACTCTGACAGGTGCCACGTGTCAACATCCGATTGGTCCACCTCGCTGATCTGTCAGGCCACGTGTCAGATCTGACATGTGCCACGTGTCAGCACGACACTGGTCCACGTCACTGACATGTCAGTGACACGTGGCAGTCCCTGACTGGTCCACGTCACTGACATGTCAGTGCTGACTGTGCACTGACATATGACACGTGTCGGCTCACGGTTGGTCCACATCACCTGACAGACTGACAGGGTGCCACGTCATCACCGCTGTCCTCAGACGGGTTGACCCGAAAACCTGCAACTCGGGTCGATCAGACCCGCGATCATGACCCGGTTGCCATTTCTTCATTTCTTGATCATTTTCGTTCCTTTTAATTCCTAACTACTCGTCTGAGTTCCTAGATTGGTTCTGTGTAAATAGAATGGAGAAAAACCGATAGGATCGAGGCCTACCTCGAAGAACAGAACCGGCCTCCCGTCGCAGTTGTGTCACCGTCCTGAGCACCTCCGGCCACGAGTTCAATCTCAGTAGGTTCCTGGCAGTCCCTAGAGTCGATTAGGATCCCTCAAAAACAAAACTAAACGTGGGAAATGGATTTACCAAAATCTGGGTTTGAAACCGCCACGGGTTTCCCTGATTCCTTCCTCGCCGCCGTCCTCCGCCGTGGTCACTGCCGTCGCTCAGCCTCGCCAGTGAGTCCCCAATACGCAGACACAGAGAGTGGATGATTTGCTGGGATGTTTGATCGAAATGGACAGAATGTGCTCTGCGGGTATGAAATATAAAGAAATGGAGGGAAGGAAACGGACGGTCCAGATTTGATCTCCATGATTAGATCAATGGCTCAGATTAGATCAGGGGTTTTCAATCCAAGGGCTGGAATTTAAAGCTGATTTAATTGCTATTTAATCCAATAGTGGATCTGATCCAATCTGGCCAATGGTTGAGTGACACTTGTCACTCACCAGGTGTCCTCCAATCAGATTTCCTGAATATAATATTCGACACGAAAACCGAGACACGAACCTCCCGAATTCACGTTTCTGACCATAACTTCCTCGTACGAAGTTCGATTTCGGCGTGCCGCCTGTCTACGGACTCAGGACGTCGAGGCCTACCCAACGGTCCTTGAGTCAACTGAAAATTGGTTGCCAAAAGAAAAGTCAACATTTTCCCCAAAAGTCCAAATTACGGTAATGCCCCTGAACTTCCGATAGTCATAACTTTCACCCTGATCGTCCGAAATGGATGTGCCACCTGTCTATGAACTCGTGACATCCCGAACTTCGTCACGGTCATAGGTCAAAGTCCATTTAGTTCATAAATCAAAAAGTCAACATTTGACCATGCCAATCACAAGGGTAAAAGCGTCAAATCACACATTAAATTACAATATTGGGATCCTCGAATTTCCGGGGTGTTACAAAGGTTCTGGGTAAATTTAGGGATTTGGGAAGAAAAAAAGAAAAAGGAGGAGGAGTATGAAGGGTAGGCGTCGAGGAGAAAGAAGGGTCGTCGAGTAAGTGGGTCGCTAGGTTCTTGCTCGGGTACGGGGTGCTGGGTTCTTCCTCGGGTTAAAGGGTGCTGGGTTCGTGCTTGGGAGGAAGAAATGTAACCTTCGTTGGTCTCTTTGATTCGCTAGGTTCAGTCGTCGCTCAGTGTAGGCGTCGGCAATATTGAGGGAGAAAAGTAGCGTTAGCGTCTTGGTAGGAAATTCCAGCGTCAGTGTATAGGTCGGTGTAGAAGTCGGCTACATTGGGGAAGAAGGACAAGTAGCTGATTGGTTGTGGGCAGAAGGGAGGTAATATTAGAGGGGGTAATTTAGTCATTACAACCTGAAATCAAATTAGAGTGGACCCAATCAATTGACACATCACAAGTTAACAGAATTATGAATGAGAAAACTAACAGAGGGAAAAAATTGTATTATTTAATATAATTGAGGGTGTAAATTGTAAGATTTCAAACGTTAAGTATAACTCTGTAGTTGAGTGTAAACTATAGGGTAGTAAATTGTAATTTGCTCTATTCTAATAGATGTTTATTGTGCATGCTCTAAGAGCACATCTAATGATAGAGGGGCTAAAGATAAGGGGCAAGGAGCTAAAGACAATATTTAGCCCCCCAAATTCTACTATTCATGACATCTTGCCCAAGGCAAGATTTAGTGTTTCTAATGGGGAGGGGCAAGAGGCAAGAATTCAAATTTTTATTTGAATTCAAATCTTTGCATAATATATCTGAAATACAATTTAATTATAATTTATTTTATTTAACTTATATGAATATATATAAAAAAAATATTAAAAATTATCATAATGAATAAACTTTATTTTACTAAAATTTAAATTACATCAAAATTATTAATAAGTCTAATAAAATATATAATCATCAACTTAAATTGAAAATTAAAATCAACTAGCGAGGAGGGGTGAACCAATCTTGATCATTTTGAGGCTGATAATCACCTTCTTGATCATTTTGAGGCTGATAATCACTTTTTTCATGATATTCATGATCGCTACCACTAAGATTACTTTCTTGTCTATTTGTGATTGCTAATTGTATTTTTCTCCAGTATCTTTGTTTGTTTGGACTCATCTTTCCGGTATCCTTCTTCATAATTTTATCTTCTTGTTCTATTCTTCTTTCTTTCTCTTTTCGCAATTCCAATGTTTGTTCAAATTGTAATGTCTTCGCATAATCTTCATCTTTTTTCTTCATCAATAGCGTCTCTTCCAAATTTTGCAATGCAATGGCCTCCATGGTGGCATACAATCGATTATTATCAATCATACGTGACTTTCCCTTTCTCCGAATTTCTTTTGATTGTTTCCTTTCTGGAGGTCTTACAGAAGAACCTATATTGGCTTCGGGGTTTTCTTCTTCCCCATCTTCGTCCAAATTAATTGAATCTTCAAGTGGTGATAAGCCAAATTGAGATACTTGACTTACTTCAGACTCTCTCTCTAAGGTGGATCTTTGAAATACTCGCAATCTTTACATATCTCCCAACAATGATAAAACATAAATTGCGAATTCATTTTTGCTTTATAATAGATCTGTACTTGTATCAGCTAAATATATAGTTAAGAAAAATTGATTAATTTAAAAAATAAATTGTGCACAATGATACTACATTTATAAATGGAATAAATTTTCACCTCATCCATCTGATTAGCACTGCTACGATGAAAATTCGCAGCTTGTTTTGAAGCCCTTTGCCACTCTTTGAGCATCGGTCGTAATTTTTTCCATCTATTTGAAAACCCTTGAACAGTTCAGATACCTTCCACAGGATATTCCCAATTTTGAATATAATGGTTTCGAACTCGTACCCAGAATGCGTTGTTTGTTTGATCTACTCCTTCAATTGCATCTAAAGTGACGGTTGCCCAAGCTTTGCATAACATCACTTCTTCCTCATTTGACCATTTATGATTTGGTGTCATATTTATAGGAGTAAATATTAATTTCCTGTAGATATTTAAATTGTCATATTTATAAGAGATACTTGACTTAACAACAATAATAATATAATCATATTATAAGTATCAAGTTAGACTTTAATAATAATAATAATAATAAAAAAAAAACATACAACTATCAATTTAAATTGAGAAAATATAATAACCAAAAAATAAATATAAACAACTAAATCAAAGAAAAAAACAGAAAAAAAAAATGTTAATAAATATAAACTAATAAATCAGAAAAAAAAATGTTAACAACAAGTACAACAACAACAATAATAATAATACAACTATAAAAAAAAGTGAGCTAAAAAAATTGTAAGTCTAATAAAATATACAAATATCAATTTAAATTGAAAAAATATAATAACCAACAAATAAATATAAACAAACAAATAAAACATAAACAAATAAATTAAGAAGAAAGTTTTTTTTAAAAAAAAGCAAAAAACAAATGTTAAAAAAATGGAACAAAACGCACCGTTTTTATCACGGTCGTTTGTACAAAAACGAGAGTCTCAAACTCTCTCAAACTATCTCAATCATTCTCGATTTTCTTCCGTTCGCGATTGAACCAGAGAGCAACGAGAGATGGAGAGGGAGATGGAGATCGAGAGGATCCAGCGACGATAGGTTCGAGGGGTTCGTTGTGTTCCAGGGACGATCGTGAGGCCTTCCAGTCCGAGAGGTTCAAGAGGATTGCGAATCGAAAGGTGAGTGAGTGCTGGGTTTTGTAGGCAAAGGTGAGTGAGTGATTGAGTTATTTTTGTTTTTGGCCAAATTGTTGGTCCGTTAAGGATTTTTGTTTTTTCTTCAGTTTTTTTTCTTCCAAATTCTGTTCATCCGGGAAGGATTGCATGTTTGGATTGTTGAATTGATTCAATAATTTTTTCTAAATTCTGTTCGTCCGTGATTCTTGTGTTGGATTTTTGGTAAATTTCATCGGTTCGTGTTTTTCCATTTGGGTGAATTCTGGATTTTTTTTGGTTGCCCAATTAAATTTGTTCTTGCTTGATTAATTTTTGAATTCTAGCTGTTGGGCTGCTTTTGCTCAGCTGCCTAGTCCGGACATGGGGAGGCCAAACTAGCCCCCGGGCAAGCCTTCCCTAAGCCATTCTTTCCCGGTTAGAACATGAAACAAGGAGGCCAAAGACCCCTTGCCCTGACCAAAAACCTCCTGTTAAACTTGCTCTAATAGATACTATGAGAGCGAGTATCAAAAAGCTTAATTATTTAGATCGTCAAGAAACTTAATTTTTAAATAAATAAAAAACTTGCGTCTATCGTGGAATCAGAAATTCATCTACAACATCAAGAACCCTGTTCTTTCAGACGGAAGAAAACTTGCATCAATCATGGATAACACTAACTGTTCATTAAGGATATGAAACAAATAGTTTGAAGAATTTCACAATTCTAACTTATGACATTTGACATTTGATGGAACCAAGAAAATATATGATATCATGTTTTTCTAATACAAAAGATAGCCAAAAACTTGGAAATATTTATGACAGGCAAAACAAGGAGCCTCTCTAACTTGAACAAAAATTATACCAATAACCCTGACAACCACTAGGTGGTGGCAAAGAAAGAACAAAAACCCATGGAAAAAAAATTGGTAAAGAATCAAGCGTGCTTCAAGATGGGTGACTTTTTTGGCCCCAGAAACAAGCCACTCAAACTCCTCTTCATCAGTTCTATGCCACAGCAGGCATGTCCTTGAGCCAAGCATCCAGAGGCTTACCGATCGAGAACACAATGAAGCCAATCTCCCGCAGCTGTTCCACGTCGATGACATTCCTGCCATCAAAAACAAATGCCGGCTTCTGCATGTTTTCATATACCTTCTTGTAATCAAGAGCCTTAAACTCATCCCACTCAGTCATAATGCAGAGACCATGGGCACCCTTTGCTGCCTCATAAGCATCTGTGACCACAGTCACTTGTTTCACATCTTTGGAGGTCACGCTCACAGGCTGGAGGTGAAGAGGATGGTCCCAATCAAACTTGCTCAAAGCGAGATCCTTGTGAATCTGATCCTCGGTTACTTGAGGATCATATATGCTCAGTTCAGCCTTGTCAACCAGCAACCCCTTGCACACATCAATGGCTGGGGTCTCCCTTGTGTCACCAGTATCTTTCTTGAAGGCAAACCCTAGGATGGCAATCTTCTTCTTAGCCACAGTGTTAAACATGGATGCAACAACGCGGTTCACAAAGCGGTTTTTCTGATAGTCGTTGATCTTAATGACTTGTTTCCAGTACTCTGCCACCTCTGGAAGGCCATTGCATTCGCAGATATAAACCAGATTCAGGATATCCTTCTGGAAGCAAGACCCACCAAAACCGACACTAGCATTAAGGAACTTGGGTCCAATCCTAGTATCCTTGCCAACAGCATATGACACCTCAGAAACATTGGCCCCAGTAGCCTCACAAAGCGCAGACATTGCATTGACAGATGATATTCTCTGGGCCAAGAATGCATTGGCAGCAAGCTTGGAGAGCTCGGCAGACCAGAGATTGGTGGTTAGGATTCGGTCTTCAGGCACCCACTGAGCATAAACATCCTTCAGTGCTTTGATGGCCTCCTGGCCTTCAGGGGTCTCCCGTCCACCAATAAGGACACGGTCTGGTTTAAAAAGATCTTGGATTGCAGTTCCCTCAGCAAGGAATTCTGGGTTTGAGAGGATTTGGAATTTGATTCCTTTGCTGTTGTGGGTCAAAATCTTTTCTATTGCCTCAGCTGTTTTGACTGGGACTGTGGACTTTTCAACAACAATTTTGCTAGACTTTGAAACATCAGCAATCATGCGAGCAGCGCTCTCCCAGTATGACAGATCTGCAGCTTTGCCTGCCCCAAGACCTGTAGTTTTGGTTGGGGTGTTGACGGAGACAAAAACTATATCAGCTTCTCCAACATGGTGCTCCACTTCAGTGCTGAAGAAAAGGTTCTTGCCTCGGCATTGCTTCACCACGTCATCAAGGCCAGGCTCATAGATGGGAAGCTTCTCACCGTTCCAAGCAGCAATCCTTGGTTCACTGATATCAACAACAACGACTTGAACAGTTGGGCACTTGAGTGCAATCACCGCCATTGTAGGTCCCCCAACATATCCGGCACCAATGCAGCAGATCTTCACCATTTTTTGATTCGCTATAACCTGCCCATAGTTAAACTCATATATATCAGGAGGCAATGAAACAAAACAAATGAAAAAAAAATCCACATATTCATATTTCTTATCAGGATTCAGTGCCTATTTTCATATGAAATGAGCTCCTGTTGCACAGAAGACCAAAAATCTGTTTTATATTACAATTTACAATTATCAACTACACCATTTCCTGTAGCCATTGTTCCCAATTCAAACCGAGTTCCCAGATCTAGACTTTAAGGCCCAAATGTAAATAATCTTTTATCATCCGTTCTTTGTTCACATTATGCAAACGCAAATTGATTAATCAAACATAAGAGCGCATTATAAGTGACAAAAATAGATCTTATAAAAATTCAGGTAGATCCAGAATCAGAAAGAACACCACCACAGGAAATGCAAATTTGCAACAGAATTTGACATGATTATGAAATTGGCACAGATCCATGGGCCAGCTAACTCAATTAACATTTCCAATGTCAGAACTGATAATTAAAACGGATCCATACATTAAATCCAATGTGCTATCCATTTCCCCACACATGAACATACGAATAATTCAATGAAATAAATGGTTCCAAGCTTTAACTACGAAACTAAAAGAAGATGCCACTAGATCTGAAGAATTATGAGCGTGATTAACAAAACCCATTAAAGGAGATGCACAAATCTAAAGAAAATGAATGGATCAAAGGGATTACCAGAAAAATGCTCCTCTGGCGTCCTTAGAGAGTTCAATAGAGCGAGAGAGAATTGCGAGTATGACGAAGAAGTCCGGATGAAGAGAGATGTAAATCTCTGAAAAGGAAGAGTTATTTATGGCAAGTGGAGATGCGAGGGTATTTTAGTAAATTGCTTGTCGGACGTGCTTCATATTGTACGCGTTTACCACACCACACATGCAATGATACTTCCTTAAGAAAGCTTAATTATTCAACCAAAAATAAAAAAATAAAAAAATAAACAGAAAGCTTAATTATTTATTGATCCAGAACAGCAAAAATGAGCTTAATTTATTTTTATTTTTTTTCCCTGAAAATACCTCTTTATTCATTAAATGCGAATAAAAACACCAACGTTCTTATTTGGTATCATTACTTTCTAAAATTGAAAAATCACTAGGTTGCACAATTTTAAAAGATTTATTATTATTGCATCTCAATTGGGTTAAATTTTTGTAGACCCTGTCAAATACATCGCGCAAATTATAGAGACATATGTATAAATTAAGTTTGGGATTGTTCGAGAGTGATGAATTGAAATTATAGTGACATTTATGTCAATTATATTTGAAATTGTTTGCTAGTTAAAAAATGAGAGAAAGATTCATATTTTTTTTTTCTTGGGAGATTCAAAAATGTAACAAAACTATGCTCTAATATCAAGGAATCAACGGATCCCAATTATCCATACAAAGAAAAACAAGTGTTTGCAAAAAGAAGGACCTTGTAGAAAAACAATAGACATATAATCTCAAGCTAGTTATATTATCCGCAACTAGTTTCATCTCTAAAAAAATTGTTTAAAATGGTAAGATTTCTGATATGGAAGATCACAAAATTTAAAACAAATGTGGGATTACGTATTAAAAAAAGAAAAAAAAAAAAAAAAAAAGGAGTTTCATTCCACCCCATTCCTCTCAAACTCCTTGTTCCAAGCCAAATGTAGACCAGGAAAGATGCCCTAAAATTCAGCTGCTAAAAACAGAAAACCAAATCAACACAATTGGTTAGCAAGTGTACAGTTTTACTAGTGAGTTTAAATTTATTGAAATTGAAATTAAAAAAAAAAAAACACTCAATAGATTGTTTTCGTGTAATAAGAACATGCGTACAACTTTTGATAAAGCACGAAACCGAAAGCTTCAAAATCAAGACTCATCCTTGCTTAGAAACTTAGAAAAATGCTGGATTGAATTCGAAGCCATATTTAAAAAGAATGATGGATTTATTTCTTCCATACTTTACAATTAGTACTCTAGTAGGCCTTGATTCAACTCATATAACTAATAGCCATAATTAATACCCATGTTGAGCTCCTATAGTTAGTTAATATATATATATATATGTGCATGCCAAATGAAGTCTTTAAAATTCCCGTATATTCATAAAAATTAAATTTGTGAGAAAATTATAGACACTTCTGAAAACTCCGTTTTCTTCTTGACAATATACTCGACAAGGTGAAATAGTACTATATATATAGTATCTCTTTACATGATATATGTGAAATTCAAAATCACCCGAAAATTGTGGAGTTGTCACGTGGCCCATAATTCCCAAAATGCCCCTAGTAATGATATTAATGACTCAAAGATACCGGCATAATAAATAATATATTTTCAGTGGTTGATATCATATCGACCAACTAGATCCGTACGAGTAGCACCGCAATGTAATTGGCAGGCCCACCAGTCGCCAGTCAGTGCTAGCAGGTGATAGTCGGCAGGCTGTCCAGGTGAATTCATTCGGCAACCAGCACAGTTGGTTCTAGTCGGCAGACCTACCCAGGCATTCCACTCGCCAGGCATGATCGGCACCCCCTCAATCTGATCAGCTAGCTGTCAGCACCAACTCCCTGACACACCAAGAAGTTGGTTGCCACCTAACACACATCCTGAATCTGCGGAGCACGTTGTAACGACCTGTCCCGAATTCCAGGATTAGATTAGTGACTAATCATGATTAGTGAGGTTAATCGATGATTAGTTGGGCGAAATCGGACGAACGATGCAAAATGACTGTTTTGCTCTTGGGCGTGGGCAAAACGTTGACTTTTCGTTCTGGCGGTCAAATGGACTTTGATCGATGACCGTGACGTAGTTCGGGACGTCACGAGTTCATAGACATGTGGCACGTTCAATTCCGACGTTAGAGGTAGAAGTTATGACGTTCGGAAAGGCAAAATGTTGACTTTTGACCGGGAGGTCCGATGGCCGAGGGCCGAGGACCGTTACGTAAATCGGGATGATACGAATCTGTAGACATGCGGCATGCTGAAATTGGACTTCGAATCGAAGAGTTATGGGTCACGAAAATTCAATTTCATTATGCATGTACTTCGAGGCGATGATGATTTGGCAAATTCTGATTGGCCAGATAATTTTAGTGGAACCCATGGATGAGTGACAAGTGTCACTCATCCCATTGGTCAATTTCCCTAAAAAGTGGATCTAACTAATTAAATATCATTATAATTATTATTTTATAATTAATCTTTCCAACACTAAATCCTAGCCCTCCATTCTAATTAATCCCTCAAATCCTCACCATTCATCCATCCCAATATCCCTCTCATCTCATCAGCTATCCTCATTTTCTTTGTTCATCTTCAAACCCGAAAGCACCATTTTCTTCATTCTTCATTATCCATCCAACCCTCAAACATAACAAACACCACCCCTCATCACCATAATCATTGGGTGTGCTCGTGTGTGACCGTGAGAGAGTGTGATGATGAGGACACGACGGTGGTTGCTCACGGTGGTGGACGGCGGAGGGAACCCGTGAGGTGAGTTTGATTTGAAAATTGAAAATCGATTTTTATTGGGTTTTAATCGAACCTAACATTTAGGTTGTGCTTTTGGGGACTCTATGAGACTAATAGGATTAATTTCGAGGCGTTGGACAGCCAAGAAGGACGGTGGACGGCAGAGGAACCCGCCACCGCCATGGTTGATTCTTGGAGGTACGGGTTTTATGGTTTTCTTCTGTTTTTAATGTTTAAAAGATAGGAAATAGGATTAGGAAGATAATAGGATTAAAATGGGATGAAATGTACCGAAGAAGGATGGTTTAGGCCGTGAATCGGTTCGACCGGTTCAGTTGCAGGAAAAACCCGGTTCACCCCTTGGAGAAGACGATGAACAGTACCGCACGTGGCTACACGCGCAGTACCTTCATTGGGTGCATGGGGGAGCGTGTCCAACCTTTTGGGGATGTTTTCAACACGTGAAATCTTATATTCGATGTAACGAACATTTTAGGACTGGTTTCGTGTCGATCGCACACCGTCTCGATAATATTCGGGACATCCGGAGGTTTAGGTTCGAGATTAAAAATAGTTAAAAATTCAAGAAAATTACGGGGCTTTAGTGGGAGGTAATTAAGTAGTTAGTAACCTTCTATTACGATTTGGACAGGTTTAGGAGTCCCGGTGATAGTGATTGGCTCGGAAGAGCCGTATGGCAAGCAAATCGAGGCGGCAGCTCGGACGGTCTGTGAGTGGACCTTGGTTGTCTAAATTGATGTATGCATAAATGTTTATTATATGTTTTAATACATATTTTGTGATGCCATGAGTGAATTTGGTTGTGGTTACGTATAGGCACGTATTTCGAGGTTTCAGCCTTATACGGTGCCTATACGGGTCTGTACTTCTTTAATGGTCTAAACGAAATGGTTTTGGATTTCCAAAAGGATAAACTCGGGTATGAGACCCATTTGGTTTTGTCTCGAGCATATGACCCTATTGATTGCCTTCGGGTCTAAATCGTGGTCGCGGCTAGTGCTATGTGCACGGCGATCGACGATATGACGCTCGCCTCCGGATTGGGATGTGTTCCTTCCAGAGAGGTCACGATGCACGATCTGTTGTCGGGTATCTGATGGAGGCTTGACTTCGGAGTGCTAACTGTTCAGGATGTCGATCGGTGATGAGTGCACCATGATCTTATGGTGGTCGCGTCGGTTGATTCGTTCACGGCGGCATACCAGGATTGAGGGCGGTCCTGGATGGATGGTTGCACGCATCACTACGATCGGAGTCGTGACTGACCCTTAGATATCGGGCACGATGTGTAACGACCCGAACCGAAAATAATAATATTTTAATGTAAAAAGACTGTTTTACCCTTGGGGGGAAAACTTTGACTTTTTCTCGGGAAATAATTCGGACTTTGACCCATGACTATGACGTAGATCGGGACGTCACGAATCCGTAGACAGGCGGCACGCCTAAATCGGAGTTCGTATGAAGAAGTTATGGTCAAGGAAGCGTTTTAGCGGAATTTACGAACCGAGAACAACGGAATAAAATATGAATTAATTACGGGAATCCGTGCCAAATTAATATTTAATTCAAACCGATGGATTGGTGACAAGGAGAACTTCGTGATCACCGAGGCAGACCGATGTCGCAGATTTGAGTGGGGCTTGCGACCTGAGATTCAGGCGATGGTGACTGCAACACCCTTTGCTTCCATGAGGGATCTGACTGATGCGGCGACCAGGGTTGAGAACAGTATCCTGGCTCGTCAGCGAGCTGAGGGGGAGACTCGGCGACGTGATCGCCCACACTTGGGATTTTCGGGCCGTCGTGGCTCGAAGGGAGGACATTCTGGTGGATCTTCGTCTTCTGGCAGCCGAGGATGTTCTGGTCAGTTCAGGAGTCCTCAGAGGTCTGGACAGCGTTCTGGAGCTTGGCAGCGGTCTTACTCACCGATGAGCATCTCACCGGGAGGATACTCGGGTCGACCTAGGGAGGTCACATGTTTCGCTTGTGGGGAGCCGGGGCATTATGCTTCTGAGTGTCCACTGATTCGCGGCAGTACTGCGCCAGCGCAGAGCACAGCATCCCAGACTGACAGCAGCCGGACACGCGGTGTTGTGCGTGGCCGTGATCGAGGGGCTAGAGGACGGGGACGACCTGCAGAGTCTATGGCTCGTGTTTATGCTGTTACCCAGCAGCAGGCCAGATCCATTCCAGAAGTGTTGACAGGTACTGTACATATTTATGGCATGGTTGTTCGTGCATTGATGGATTCGGGGGCAACTCATTCTTTTATTTCACCACGTTGTGCGAGTCTGTTGGGACGTGAGGTGACCGCACTTGAGCACGAGATGGGAGTGGGGACACCGATGGGTGTGACCTACCGGGTGAACCAGGAGATACGAGCTTGTCCTGTGGAGATTGAGGGAGTCGAATTTCCGGCAGAATTAATCCTGATGAATGTTCACGATTTCGATGTGATACTTGGAGTCGATTGGTTGTCGGAGTACAATTCACTCATCGACTGTGGTAACATGCGGTTGACTTTGAGAGGTCCAGGATTACCGGAAGTGATATTCCAGGGAGAGTGTGGAGACGCATCACCCAAGGTAATATCTGCACTCACAGCTACTAAACTCTTACAGAAGGGGTGTCAGGGTTATCTTGCTTATGTGGTAGAGTCTACGGATGAATCTTTGCGTATTGAGGATATTCCGATTGTGTGGGAATTTCCTGATGTCTTTCCAGGAGGTTTACCTGGATTACCACCACCCAGGGAGATCGACTTTACGATCGAGTTACTCCCCGGGACTCGACCGACTTCACAAGCACCGTATCGTATGGCACCGACGGAGCTACGGGAATTGAAAATCCAATTACAGGAATTGGTGGATCTAGGGTTTATCCGACCCAGTACATCACCATGGGGAGCGCCGGTCTTATTTGTGAAAAAGAAGGAGGGTAGTTTACGGTTGTGTGTGGATTATCGGCAGTTAAACAAGGCTACGGTAAGGAACCAGTATCCCTTACCCAGGATCGATGATTTGTTCGATCAGTTACGAGGAGCGCGATATTTCTCCAAGATAGATCTGAGGTCAGGATACCATCAACTGAGAATAGCCGAGGGGGATGTTCAGAAAACAGCTTTTCGAACGAGGTATGGGCATTATGAGTTCTTGGTGATACCCTTTGGATTGACGAATGCACCAGCGGCATTCATGGACTTGATGAATCGAGTTTTTCGAGCATACCTGGATAAATTTGTGATAGTGTTTATTGACGACATCTTGGTGTATTCCAGGAGTGTCAGGGCTCATGAGGAGCACTTACGAAGGGTATTGGGTAAACTACGACAGGAGCAGCTGTATGCTAAGTTAAGCAAGTGTCAGTTTTGGCTAAATAGTATTGGATTCTTAGGTCACATTATATCACCCGAGGGGATAAGTGTGGATCCTCAGAAAACGGAGGCTGTGACAAATTGGCCAAGACCGACCACGGTGACGGAAGTGCGAAGTTTTGTTGGGTTAGCAGGCTACTATCGGAGATTCGTAGAGGGTTTCTCCCAGATTGCCGCACCATTGACTCGGTTAACCCGGAAAGGGGTGAAGTTTGTATGGGACGAGCAGTGTGAACAGAGTTTTCAGGAATTAAAGTTCTGATTAACCACTGCACCTGTCCTTGCATTACCAGACAGCAGTGGAGAGTTCGTGGTATATAGTGATGCATCGCTGCAGGGTTTGGGTTGTGTATTGATGCAGAATGGAAAAGTGATTGCTTACGCATCCCGGCAGCTGAAGACGCACGAGTTGAACTACCCTACTCATGATTTGGAATTGGCAGCGGTGGTTCATGCTCTAAAGATCTGGAGACATCATTTGTTCGGTGTGACATGCCGAATATTCACCGATCACCAGAGTCTTAAACATTTGTTCACTCAGAAGGAACTCAACATGAGACAGCGGAGATGGTTGGAGTTGTTAAAGGATTATGATTGTACCATCGAGTACCATCCTGGCAAGGCAAATGTTGTAGCTGATGCACTTAGCAGGAAGTCGGCGGGATCAGTTGCGCATTTGAGATTGGTGTATCTTCCTTTGCTAGTGGAACTTCGGAAGAGCGGAGTTATGTTAGGGATGGACGATCAGGGAGCCTTGTTGGCTAGCTTTCATGTGCGACCCGTGTTGGTCGACAGGATCATCGAGGCTCAACTACATGACCAGATACTTTGTGATTACAAGAACGAGGTTGAATCCGGACAGAGACAAGATTTCTCCGTCAGGGGCGATGGAGCATTAGTAAAGCTTGGGAGATTGTGTGTACCTGCGGTACCAGAGTTGAGGAGAGAGATTTTAGACGAGGCCCACAGTTCGGCCTATGCTATGCATCCAGGAGGGACAAAGATGTACCGTACCCTCCGGGACTATTATTGGTGGCCAGGGATGAAGAGGGAGATAGCTGAGTTTGTCAGCAAATGTTTGATCTGTCAGCAGGTCAAAGCAGAACGGCAGCGTCCGTATGGGGCTATGCAGCCACTTCCAATTCCACAATGGAAGTGGGATCATATTACAATGGACTTTGTCTTCAAGTTACCGAAGACAAGGAGTGGAGTTGATGGAGTCTGGGTAATAGTGGACCGGTTGACTAAATCAGCACATTTTCTGCCTGTACGTGAGACGTACAAGCTCAACCGTTTGGCCCAGTTATTCATTAATGAGATCATCCGACTACACGGTACCCCAGAGTCGATCGTGTCGGATCGGGATCCGCGTTTCACATCCAGATTTTGGAGGAGTCTGCAAACTGCCTTAGGTACGAAATTGCATTTCAGTACGGCATTCCATCCTCAGACCGACGGGCAGTCTGAAAGGACGATACAGACTCTCGAAGACATGATGAGAGCTTGTGTATTGCAATTCCAGGATTCGTGGGCTGATCGATTGCCATTGATGGAGTTTGCCTACAATAACAGCTACCAGGCGAGTATAGGGATGGCACCATATGAGGCACTGTATGGTCGACAGTGCAGAACACCGGTATGCTGGATGGAGATCGGAGAAAGAACTGCAGTGGGGCCGGATCTGATGGATATGACCCAGGAGACAGTTCGGGTCATTCGGGAGAGATTGAAGGCGGCCCAGGATCGTCAGAAAAGCTATGCAGATCGACGGATCCGAGATTTAGAGTTCGAGGTTGGTGACTTTGTCTTTTTAAAGTTATCGCCGTGGAAAGGGATTCTTCGATTTGGACGACGTGGGAGATTGAGTCCTCGTTATATCGGACCATATGAGATTGTCGAGAGGATTGGTCCGGTGGCTTACCGTTTAGCACTACCTTCGGAGCTTTCCCGAGTACATGACGTGTTTCATGTATCGATGCTACGGAAGTATCTTCGGGATGACTCTCATGCACTGCCAGAGCAACCACTGGAACTGATGACAGATTTGAGTTTCGAGGAACGGCCAGTGCAGATTCTGGATAGGAAGGAAAAGGTCTTAAGGAACAAGACGATTTCGTTGGTTAAAGTACTATGGCGGAACCACGAGGTGGAGGAAGCGACATGGGAACCCGAGGAATTGATGAGAGGGCAGTACCCATACTTGTTTGAGTAAATTTCGGGGACGAAATTTCTGTAAGGAGGGTAGGTTGTAACGACCCGAACCGAAAATAATATTTTAATGTAAAAAGACTGTTTTACCCTAGGGGGGAAAACTTTGACTTTTTCTCGGGAAATAATTCGGACTTTGACCCATGACTATGACGTAGATCGGGACGTCACGAATCCGTAGACAGGCGGCACGCCTAAATCGGAGTTCGTATGAAGAAGTTATGGTCAAGGAAGCGTTTTAGCGGAATTTACGAACCGAGAACAACGGAATAAAATATGAATTAATTACGGGAATCCGTGCCAAATTAATATTTAATTCAAACCGATGGATTGGTGACAAGTGTCACCCATCCAAGGCCACACTATTCCAATAAAGCAATTAACACTATTTAATCAATTTTTATATTATTTCTTTTCCCTCCAATTGTTCCTAGCCTTTGGATCTGCTGCTCAAGTGAATCCTGGCCTTCCATTTCCTCTGCTTTTTCTGCTTCATGCACGATCTCTGCCTTTGTTTACAAACACACACATCCATTCCCCCTTCACACCCGTGCTTCTCTTCCCATTTTCTCTCAAACCAGGCGATCGAACCAGCCACTCTCACACCACCACCCGATCACCAGCTGCATCACCAACATCCACTAACCATCACCGAGCATCACCGGCAGCCACCACCCCATTTCCCCGCCTGAAAATCCCGTCCAAAACACGACCCGAAAACCTCAAGGAAACGGGTCCAAGAAGCAAAACTCGATAACCACCTCACCTCGACGCGGGAGGAGCTCCAGTCTACACCGTGGGGATCCTAGGAGCGTAACTGGACGACGGCGAGGGCTACGGCGGCGTGACGGCGGCGGTAAGACCCAAAACCCGACAAGCCCGTTTTCCTTCCCTGTTCGACCCGACCATTTTTAATTCTTAGGTGATAGACATGTCCTAGGGTGAGAGACGAGTCGTTTGGGACCGAGTTGGACGACGGAGACGCCGTGGATCACCGGAGACGACGACCGGACCGTGACCGTGAGTTTCAGAGACATTCTGGTGAGTTTCTTCCCACTTTCTTCTTGGTTTGAGGTTGTAGAACCATAGGACAGACCTAGACGATCCCATAGGGATCAACCCCGTCGAAAATGGTGGCCGGAATCGTGTGGTGGAATCGGGTCAAACCGTGGGTCGACGGCGACCCGTTTCCAGTCAAACGGGTCGACCCAGTACTGTAGCATGATGACGTCATCATGCTGACGTCACTTCTGACGTCATGATGACGTCATCCTGTCAGATGTTGTCAGACCAGGGACCAATCAGAACGTGCCACGTGTCACCTGACAAGTGTCAGTGATGACGTCATGCTGACGTCAGCGGTACTGTAGCAGCGTTGACCCACGCGTTGACCAGGCACGTGGGGGCGCGTGTGAACAGTAATTTTGGTGGGGCCGGTACCATTTTCAAGGTTTCGACGATACGGATCCAATGGAGGTGGTTTCGTGTCGATCGGAGATCGTTATGTCAGTCAAAATGGGGTTTGAAGCACCGGGAATAGTGCCCGGGATGCGTTTTTGAGGCGGATCTGTTCTAGGGTCTTGGTATTGATATTGTAGGGTCCTTAAGTAACCCTCAGGAGTACTAATACAGGTTTATAGAGAACGTTGAGCAGCAAGGACCGAGTGTGAGTGGGCTGTTTGATTTATAAAAGGCTTGCATGCATAAACTGTTTTACTATTTCCACTGATGACTCTTATGAACTGTTTATATATGTTATTACAATGTTTTGGGCATGAGACCCGTCTGGATTATATGTGGATTTTGTTTGGGATGTCCGGGGGACATAGGGTAAACTATACTGTTATTGTACTGTATTTTCCTACCTGTGTATATTGTCTCCTCCAGGGAGGGTCGTTGGCCTGGGTGGACCCTGGAGTAGTCACGGGGCTCTGACTGAGTGGAGTTGACCCCCGTTGGGCTGCTTACTCTCAGGAAGGCATGTTCATATACCTCGGGTAGTGACCGGGATACCGGGAGCTGATGTACCTAGAGAGTCTCGGGTGTGAGACCCTGAGTGGCAACGCGTAGCCTTAGAACCGTGACATCATTTGGGTTGGGTTTTACAGTGCACTGATATGTTAGTTTCACCTTACGATTATTATTGTGGTTCATTGGTTTATAATATTATGTTTTCACTGCATGCAAGATTTGGAAAACGGAGGGGTAAAACCTTATGATTATTTTATTATTAAATTGATTTCTAAACTGTTATTTTTGGCCCACTCACCCTTGTTTTACTGACCCCTCCAGACCCTGACACGGCAATAGAGGAGGAGGATCCGGAGGAGGAGGCAGAGGTTTAGTTTGCCTAGCTGTGCACCTGTACACCCACTTGTGGGTAGGTTGAGCACCGAATAAATGTACTCTGACTAGTGTGCTCACATGTTGTATTTTACTTTCCCTTGTCTGACAGTATCACTTTAAACACTGTGTTTGTACATTATCTATCTATGTGAGTCTTCGGTTTTTATTTAAGGGTAATTTTGATATGTTTAGAGTCATTGTCAGACGGGAGCGGGTCACGTCCCCGGGTGGTCCCAGTGGGATTGGGACGGGTCCTGTCACGATGCCCAGCTGATGTCATATGTTCGGGTACAAGACCCAGTTGTTTTACATTGATGATTTCGAGTCAGGGACCCTAAATGGATTTCCAAGTTCATGGCGGTTTATGGGAACCGGCATGAACCCTGGAAAGGTTATTGTGGTACATGACGGTTTATGGGAACCAGGCATGGAGGATGTTTTCTATATATATAAATGGCATGGATATTATGGATCATGACGGTTCAGGGGGACCGGGCATGAATGTGTATGTTATGTATATATATGTATTCATATACCGTCCTTTACTTGTTCTATCTACTCCGGGGAGGGTCGTTGGCCTGGGTGGATCCTGGAGTAGTCACAGAGCACCGACTGAGTGGAGTCACCCCACAGTTGGGTTCCTTACTCTCAAGAAGGTATGGATCGTAACCTCAAGATGGGGTCATTGGTCTACGGACATTGACCTTGGATTCTGAGAGACTTGGGTTTGAGACCCCGGGCAGCACGCGCGTAGCTTTGGAAACCGTGACAGGATTGGTTGTGTGAATTATATGTATATATGACATGAGATATGAAATATGATGTGTGATGTATACAGGTTTTGGGCAGTGGTCAGTGTACTTGGTTTCTTTATGATTTGGGCTGAGTCCCACATGGTTTTGGGCAGTGGCCAAGCTGATAGGACCCGTCCCGATCCCACAGGGACCACAAGGGGACGTGCCCTGCTCCCTTCTGACACCCAAAATAACGTTCCAATTTTAACCTCAAAAGTTCAAATGAATAAATAACCAAATAAAGTTATACATCAAATTCGAAATAAACCGATGTCAGACAAGGGATAAAGTTCCAAATTACAAATTGCGAGCACGACTCTAAAATAAACCTGCGGGCAAACCACCTAACAGGAGATCATGTACGCGGAAGTAGATCTATGCCTCAGCCTCAGGATCCTCCTCTACCTCAGTAGCACAGCCTGGAGGGGTTACCAAAACATTAAGGGTGAGTGGGCCGAAACTCAAGTTTATAAAAACAGTTTAATAAGTAAAACATATAATTTACCCCTCCGTTTTCCAAACATGCATGCATCAGAATTTAAAACCACAAATCATATAGTATGAACCATAAGGCATGTAATAAAATCATAAGATAATTTTAGCTACTGCACTATACGCTCCGATCCTGACATCCCATATGCCTGACGTCCCTGACGTCCAATAAGGTCACAGTCTCAAGGCTACGCGTGCCACTCGGGTCTCAATTCTGAGTCCAATCCCCGAACCCTGTCCGGGTACGGCATCTCAAATGCCTAGCGTCTTAGACGCTCGACGTCCCTGACGTCAAATAAGTAATCTTGCTCCTGAGTCATTTTACGATCCGGTTCCTCCGTAGAATGACCCCTCGCAGGCAATGCGCCATGACCACTCCGGAGTACCACATCCGGAGGAGACAGTATCATAAGAATGGATCCATACAGTGCAGTGCCAAATACATTTTATTGATATCCACATGCAAAACATATATATATACATAGATAAAATCCAAACCGATCGTTAAGTTTCATCAGACGGGTTTCAAACCCAAATACTGTGAAACGTGCCATAACCATAATCTCAATAGCATCAAAACCGTTTCATGATTCTAGCATGTGAATATGTAAGTAAATCAGAAAACATTTAAGCATGCAAGGGTTTAATGGAATCGGGCCCACTCACAGTACGATCCCGCGGTGAACCTGCGCGTACGAACTTGTACCGGGATTATCGTACAATTCCTGTCAGTCCAAATCACAAGTAAGGGTCACTATTAGTCTTACACATTTATCCAAAAGGTCCGATACAGAAACCGGCTCGGGGAAACCGTCCAATACGTTTCCCGAGACAACCGGCCCTAAATGGACCCTCCCAAACTATCTCAGATCAACATGGTTAATTCATCAAAAATGTTCATAATGATGAGAGAAACAAAAGTCATGTTGATCGTGATCGGCGATAAGGTTCAACGTGCCCTCACGCGCCGCCCAAAGTGGCTGCGCGTGAAAGTCACGCGCCGCCCAAAGTGGCTGCGCGTGAAAGTCACGCGCCTGACACTGTAGCTACAGTGTCACCACCTTCACCCGTTTGTCTGTAATACGGGCCTGCCACCCGCGGCTTGACCTGGTTAATTAACCCCCAATTTCCACTCGATTTCCCTTGTATTTGATCCTAACATGTTCATTAACTATCCAATTTAGGTTCTGAGACATTAATCAACCTCGACAAGTCCCCAATCGACCCATCGACCCGTGATCAACCAAACGGGTCAATCACCAAAACTTCCTGGTTTCCAATTCAATCTCCAATTAACTTCACAGGAAGCATAATAGGATCAAAACGAATTAAAATGAACAATCAATTGTGTCTGAAAGTACCTGAAGGTTGTCGTCCCAAGCTCTGCAACTTCACTGAAAACGACAGCCTCTGTCCCAGCTCAACCGTGGCTGGTTCCCCTCGATTTTGATGTGGTTGAGTTCCAAGTACTCCCAGAAGACTAAACCAGGCCTTGGTTTGGTCCAACAATCACCAGAAATTGAAAACCCAATTTCCCTCCAAATTTTCCCAAAATGGTTTCTCTCTGGTTCCTCACCTATTCTCAATTCTTTCAACGGCAGAGTGAAACTCATTCAATTCCTAATCAGTTTTAAACAACTTAAGCCGTCCCAGAGGCTCGTGGAAGTCCAATCTGTCCACTGAGATTTGTTCCCCGAAAAAGCTTCGATCGAATTAAACTATGTAGCCTTTGCTGGGTGGATGAATCAGTCCACGTTCTAAAGCATTAGACATCTCTTTCTTTCCAGCACACACTTGCATAAAAAATTGCACACTGAACCACCGCACATGGTGGTGCCGCCCATGGTCCCCCGCGGTTGCTACAGTAACCAGGGGTAAAATGACCAAAATGCCCCTGGTTCAATAATTACCAAACTGCCCATCACTTTCTAGACCCGTAACTCAGCCATACGAAGTCCGATTTCGGCGTGCTTCCTGTCTACGGACTCAGGGCATCGAGACCTAGCTAACGGTCCTTGAGTCATGTGAAAATTAGTTTACAAACGAAAAGTCAACATTTTCGCCCCTATCGTCCAAATTACGGTAATGCCCCTGAACTTCCGATAGTCATAACTTTTTCCCTGATCGTCCGAATTGGACGCGCCACCTGCCTATGGACTCGTGACGTCCCGAACTACGTCACGGTCATTGGTCAAAGTCCATCTGACCTATAAATAAAAAAGTCAACAATTTGGCCATACCATACACGAGGGTAAAAACGTCAATTCATACATTAAATTACATTATTATAATCCTCGAATTTCCGGGGTGTTACAACCTTCCCCCCTTAAGAAATTTCGTCCCGAAATTTCAAAGAAACAAATAAGGAAATTGCTCTCGCATCTGAGCCTCGGGCTCCCATGTGGCTTCTTCCACATTCTGGTTTCTCCAGAGAATCTTCACGAGAGGGATCGTCTTCCGACGTAGTACCTTGTCCTTCCGATCCAAAATCTGCACTGGTTGCTCCTCAAAGCTCAAATCCTCTCAGAGTTTGATAGGTTGTTCCTCCAGTACATGAGAAGCATCATGTACGTACTTCCGCAACATCGATATGTGGAAAACATCGTGAACTCTAGAAAGTTCTGGAGGTAGTGCCAATCTATATGAAACCCGGCCAATCCTCTCCACAATCTCATATGGTCCGATAAAACGCGGACTCAGTTTCCCCTGTCGACCAAAACGGATAATCCCTTTCCACGGAGATAACTTCAGGAAGACAAAATCTCCCACTTCAAATTCCAAGTCTCGAATCCGTCGATCGGCATAACTCTTCTAGCGATCCTGTGCCGCCTTCAATCTTTCTTTGATAACACGAACAGTTTCCAGGGTTAAGTCCATCAATTCTGGCCCTACAGCCGCTCGCTCCCCTATCTCCATCCAGCAGATGGGTGTCCTGCACTGTCGACCATACAGTGCCTCATAGGGTACCATCCCGATGCTTGCCTGATAGCTGTTGTTGTAAGCGAATTCCATCAATGGCAAATGAGTATCCCATGAATCCCGAAACTGTAGTACACAAGACCTTATCATGTCCTCTAGGGTCTGAATGGTCCTTTCAGACTGTCCATCGGTCTGTGGATGGAAAACAGTACTGAAACGTAGGGTTGTTCCCAAAGTAGTTTGCAAACTCCGCCAGAACCTGGAAGTGAAACGCGGATCACTATCGGACACGATCGATTCCGGCGTACCATGCAATCGTATGATTTCCTTTATAAATAATTGAGCCAGTCGGTTAGGTTTATAAGTCTCCTGAATTGGCAGAAAATGGGCTGACTTGGTTAGCCGGTCCACGATCACCAATACCCCGTCAACTCCACTCTGAGTCCTTGGTAACTTAAAGACGAAGTCCATGGTGATGTGATCCCACTTCCACTCGGGAGTCGGAAGTGGCTGCATAGCCCCATAAGGTCTCTGTCGTTCCGTCTTAACCTGCTGACAGGTTAAGCATTTGCTTACGAACTCCGCAATGTCCTTCTTCATTCCTGGCCACCAATAATGGTTCCGGAGGGTACGGTACATCTTTGTACCTCCCGGATGCATAGCATAAGCCGAACTATGAGCCTCCTCAAGAATCTCGGCCCGTAACTCTGCCACTGCAAGTACACACAAACGACCAAACTTCAAAAGTGCTCCATCATCCTGGATGGTAAAATCTTGTCTCTCATCCGCATCGACCTCAATCCTGTAGATACAGAGTATCGGATCCTGATGTTGTGCTTCGATGATCCGATCAATCAGCACTGGTCGTACATGGAAGCTGGCCAACAAAGCTCCATGCTCATCCGTATCCAAAACAACTCCTGCCTTCCGGAGTTCCACCAGCAAAGGAAGATACACCATCCCCAGGTGTGCAACAGATCTCGTTGACTTCCTACTGAGTGCATCTGCCACCACATTGGCCTTACCTGGATGGTACTCAATTGTACATTCATAATCCTTCAGCAGCTCTAACCATCTCCGTTGTCTCATGTTAAGCTCCTTCTGAGTGAATAGGTACTTTAGGCTCTGGTGGTTGGTGTATATCCGGCACGTTGCGCCGAATAGGTAATATCTCCATATTTTTAGAGCATGAACCACTGCCGCCAACTCCAAATCATGGGTAGGGTAGTTCAACTCATGAGTCTTTAGCTGCTGGGATACGTAGGCGATAACCTTACCAGTCTGCATCAACACGCAGCCCAAACCTTGTAGCGATGCGTCACTAAAGACTACGAATTCTCCACTGTCATCTGGCAATGCAAGGACAGGTTCAGTGGTCAATCGATCCTTCAACTCTTGAAAACTCCGATCACACTGCTCGTCCCAAATAAACTTTACTCCCTTCCGAGTCAATCGAGTTAATGGTGCAGCAATTTTGGAGAAACCCTCCACGAATCTCCGGTAGTAACCTGCTAACCCGACAAAACTCCGCACCTCCATTACCGTTGTCGGTCTAGCCCAGTTAGTCACCGCCTCTGTTTTCTGGGGAGCCACGCTAATCCCATCCGTTGATATCACATGTCCCAGAAAACCAATACTGCTCAGCCAAAACTGACACTTGCTCAGCTTGGCGTACAACTGTTCTTGTCTCAGCTTCTCCAACACCAACCGTAGATATTCCTCATGTGCTCGGGCACTCCTCGAGTACACCAAGATATCATCGATGAACACAATCACGAATTTATCCAAATAGGGTCGGAAGACCCGGTTCATCAGATCCATGAATGCTGCTGGAGCATTCGTCAAGCCGAAAGGCATCACTAGGAACTCGTAGTGTCTGTAACGGGTTCGAAAAGCAGTTTTCGGAATATCCTCCTCCGAAATCCTCAATTGGTGATACCCAGACCCAAATCAATCTTCGAAAAGCACTGTGCTCCCCGCAACTGGTCAAAAAGGTCATCGATCCTGGGTAGAGGATACTGGTTCCTCAGTGTCACCCTGTTGAGTTTCCGATAGTCAATGCACAAACGGAGACTCCCCTCCTTCTTCTTCACGAACAACACCGGTGCTCCCCATGGTGAAGTACTCAGTCGAACGTATCCCAAATCCACCAACTCCTGCAACTGAGTTTTGAGTTCCCGTAACTCGGCCGGCGCCATCCGGTATGGTGCCTGGGATATAGGTCGGGTACTTGGGAGTAGTTCAATTGTAAACTCGATCTCCCGCGATGGTGGTAACCCAGGTAAGTCTTCCGGGAACACATCCGGAAACTCACGTACCACCGGTATCTCGTCGATACCCGGAGTATCAACCCGTTCTGACACGACATGCGCCAGATAACCCTAGCATCCCTTCCGTAGAAGTTTGGTAGCAGTAAGTGAAGAAATCACTTCAGGAGGCGAACCGTCACGCTCCCCCTGAAAGATAACCTCCTGCAAACCCGGGCTTCGCAAAATCACTTGCTTGCTACAGCAATCGATGAGCGGCCCATACTCTGATAGCCAATCCAGCCCCAAAATTACATCGAAGTCGTGGATATCCAGAATAATCAAATCCGCTGGTAAATTCACATCTTCAATTCTTACCGGGCACCTCCGAATCACCTGATTCACAAGGTACACGATGACCATCGGGGTGTCGACACCCATTTCGCAATCTAAGGCTGATATCACACACTCAAGCATACCAGCACAACTCCTCGAAATAAAAGAATGTGTAGCCCCCGCATCCATCAATACACATACAAGAAGGTTTAAGATGTGTAGTATACCTGTAACCACGCATGGGGCAGTCCTCGCCTGCTGCTGGATCATTGCAAATACTTGAGCCCTAGGTCTTCCATTTCGTCCGCGCCCGCGCGCGCCACGCCCAGCACCACGGTCACCTCCCTGACCTCGACCTCCGTTAGTGTGGGAAGCTGTGCTCTGCACCACACTAGAACCCCCAGCGTCGTTGCTCTTGGACAACAGCGGGCAATCACAGGAATAGTGGCCCTCCTCTTCGCAAGCTAAACAGGTTACTGGCCTCGGCCTGTCTAAATGCCCACCAGAAGCACATCTCCAAGATGAACGCTGCCCAGAGTTGTATCCTGATCCTTAGCCCTGAGAGCCTCCACGTCGACCTGACCAGCCACGACCCTTGAAGGATGAGGGTGCTCCCCTGTAGCCTCCTCCCTTGTTGTTCTTCTGGCCCGTTGGCCCATGTTGTGGGCGATCCTGACGTCGACCCTCGCCCGTAGGCTGTCATGTCTGGTGTGCCGCCAGACTAGCCTCGATACGCACCGCAGCGTCGACCATATCTCTCAGAGAAGCATGAGTAGCAGCAGTCACACTTGCCCGGATCTCCCCTCGGAGTCCAAGCTCAACCTTTGGCATTTGTCCTCCTTCGTGCTCACGAATGATGCAGCGAACCGGGAAAGTTTCCCAAAAGTCTGCTCGTAGTCCGCAACGGACATATCCCCCTGCTCTAGTCGCAGGAACTCTGCCTCCCGTGCCGCGAGAAACGATCGCGGGTAGTACTGGTCCAGAAATCGGGAACGGAAAACTTCCCAAGTAGTGGTGTGGACAGACCATCCAGACATTTCGAGGCCGTGCCACCACTGATAGGCTCCTCCTTCCAGTAAGAAGGCCGCCAAGGTCACCCGTTCGCCCGGAGGGCAGTGCATCACCGTGAAGATCCTTTCCTATTTGGTGATCCAATCATGAGCATCTTCGGGGTTTGATCCCCCGCTGAAAGGTGTGGCTCCCAAACGCTGAGCCCGCTCAATGCTTGTGCATTCCATTTACCTTTCCAGATCCTCGTCAGTTCGTGTATGAGGAATCCTCCTTGGAGGCATAACCAACTGTCAAGAGGCATAGATCAGTTAACATTATCCTTAAACTCGAAAAGTAACTAGTACTAATCGCTAGTCTAGCATGCTAACCACAACCTAGTGCTCTGATACCAAGCTGACAGGGCACATCCCTTTGTGGTCCCTGTGGGATCGGGATGGGTCCTGTCAGCTGTTGTAACACCCCGGAAATTCGAGGATTATAATAATGTTACTTAATGTATGAATTGACGTTTTTACCCCTGTGAATGGTATGGCCAAATTGTTGAATTTTTTATTTGAGGGTCAAATGGACTTTAACCAATGACCGTGACGTAGTTTGGGACTTCACGAGACCATAGACAGGTGGCACGTCCAATTCGGACGATCAGGGTAAAAGTTATGACTATCGGAAGTTCAGGGGCATTACTGTAATTTGGACGATAGGGGCGAAAATGTTGACTTTTCATTTGAAAACTAATTTTCACATGACTCAAGGACCGTTAGGTAGGTCTCGATGCCCTGAGTCCGTAGACAGGCGGCACGCCGAAATCGGACTTCGTATGGCTGAGTTACGGGTCTAGAAAGTGAAGGGTATTTTGGTAATTATTGAACCAGGTGCATTTTGGTCATTTCACCCACGGGTTACTGTAGCAAACTGTGAAGGACAGCGGCTGCACCTCCGTGTGCGGTGTCTCTGTGCAATCTTAACAATTTTAGGTTGTAATGAACTGGAAAAGGGAGATTTAACTAAACATTACAGACTGTCTCAACATGGGCTGAGTCACTCTTCATTAGTAGACACCATTTTTAATTTCTGGATCGAAGCTTTTCGGGGGAAAATTCTCAGTGGACAGTAAGGCTTCCACGAGCCTCTGGGACGACTTAAAATTGTTTAAAACTGAATAGGAATTGAGTGAGCTTCACTCTACTGTTGAAAGAACTGAGAATAGGTGAGGAACCAGAGAGAAACCATTTCGGGAAAATTTGGAGGGAAATCGGGTTTTCAATTTCTGGTGATTGTTGGACCAAACCAAGGCTTGGTTTAGTCTTCTGGGAGTACTTGGAACTCAACCACATCAAAATCGAGGGGAACCAGCCACGGTTGAGCTGGGACAGAGGCTGCCGTTTTCAGTAAAGTTGCAGAGCTTGGGACGACAACCTTCAGGTACTTTCAGACACAATTGATTGTTCATTTTAGTTCATTTTGATCCTATTATGCTTCCTGTGAAGTTAATTGGAGATTGAATTGGAAACCAGGAAGTTCTGGTGATTGACCCGTTTGGTTGATCACGGGTCGATTGGGGACTTGTCGAGGTTGATTAATGTCGCAGAACCTAAATTTGATAGTTAATGAACATGTTAGGATCAAATACGAGGGAAATCGAGTGGAAATTGGGGGTTAATTAACCGGGTCAAGCCGCGGGTGGCAGGCCCGTATTACAGACAAACGGTTAAGGTGGTGACACTGTAGCAGCTATAGTGTCAGGCGCGTGACCTTCAAGCGCAGCCACTTTGGTTGGCGCGAGAGGGCGCGTTGGACCTTATCTCTGATCACGATCAACATGACGTTTATTCCTCTCATCATTCTGAACATTTTTGGTGAATTAACCAAGTTGATCTGAGATAGTTTTGATGGGTCAGTTAGGGCCGGTTATCTCGGGAAACGTGTTGACGGTTTCCCCGAGCCGGTTTCTGTTTCGGACTTTTTGGATAAATGTTTAAGACTTGTAGTGACCCTTACGTGTGATTTGGACTGACAGGAATTGTACGATAATCCCGGTACAAGTTCGTACGCGCAGGTTCACCGCGGGATCGTACTGTGAGTGGGCCCGATTTCATTAAACCTTTGCATGCTTAAATGTTTTCTGATTTACTTACATATTCACATGCTAGAATCATGAAACGGTTTTGATGCTATTGAGATTATGGTTATGGCACGTTTCATAGTATTTGGGTTTGAAACCCGTCTGATGAAACTTAACGATCGGTTTGGATTTTATCTATGTATATATATATATGTTTTGCATGTGGATATCAATAAAATGTATTTGGTACTGCACTGTATGGATCCATTCTTATGATACTGTGTAACGACCCGAACCGAAAATAATAATATTTTAATGTAAAAAGACTGTTTTACCCTTGGGGGGAAACTTTGACTTTTTCTCGGGAAATAATTCGGACTTTGACCCATGACTATGACGTAGATCGGGACGTCACGAATCCGTAGACAGGCGGCACACCGAAATCGGAGTTCGTATGAAGAAGTTACGGTCAAGGAAGCGTTTTAGCGGAACTTACGAACCGAGAACAACGGAATAAAATATTAATTAATTACGGGAATCCGTGCCAAATTAATATTTAAATCGAACCGATGGATTGGTGACAAGTGTCACCCATCCAAAGCCTTACTATTCCAATAAAGCAACTAATACTATTTAATCCATTTTAATATTCATTATTTTTCCCTCCAATTAACCCTAGCCTTTGGATCTGCTGCTCAAATGAATCTTGGCCCTTCATTTTGTCTGATTTTTCTGCTTCATGCACGTTCTCACCTCTCTGTTTTCTGCTTTGCTTACAAACACACACAAACACATCCATTCCCCCTTCACAAACCCGTGCATTCTTCCCCTTTTCTCTCAAACCAGGCGATCGAACCAGCCCCTCTCACACCACCACCCGATCACCAGCAGCACCACCATCATCTACTCATCATCCCCGAGCATCACCGGCAGCCACCACCCCACTTCCCAGCCCCGAAATCACCGTGCAAAACACGACCCGAAAACCTCAAGGAAACCGGTCCAGGAAGCAAACCTCCATAACCACCTCACCTCGACGCGGGAGGAGCTCCAGTCTGCACCGTGGGGATCCTAGGAGCCTAACTGGACGACGGCGAGGGCCACGGCGGCGTGACGGCGGAGGTAAGACCCAAAACCCGATAAGCCCGTTTTCCTTCCCTGTTCGACCCGATCGTGTTTAATGCTTAGAAA
Organism: Prinsepia uniflora; assembly: GCA_032719365.1. Taxonomy (NCBI): domain Eukaryota; kingdom Viridiplantae; phylum Streptophyta; class Magnoliopsida; order Rosales; family Rosaceae; genus Prinsepia; species Prinsepia uniflora. Next base: position 7,336,649 of record CM064867.1, on the reverse strand, counting down.
TGGATTGTTAGGTGATAGACATGTCCTAGGGTGAGTGACGAGTCGTTTGGGACCGGGTTGGACGACGGAGACGCCGTGGATCACCGGAGACGACAACCGGACCGTGACCGTGAGTTTCAGAGATATTCTGGTGAGTTTTCTTCCACTTTCTTCTTGTTTTGAGGTTGTAGAACCGTAGGACAGACCTAGACGATCCCATAGGGATCAACCCCGTCGAAAATGGTGGCCGGAATCGTGTGATGGAATCGGGTCAAACCGTGGGTCGACGGCGACCCGGTTCCAGTCAAACGGGTCGACCAGGTACTGTAGCATGATGACGTCATCATGATGACGTCATCCTGTCAGATGTTGTCAGACCAGGGACCAATCAGAACGTGCCACGTGTCACCTGACAAGTGTCAGTGATGACGTCATGCTGACGTCAGCATGACGTCACTGCTGACGTCAGCGGTACTGTAGCAGCGTTGACCCACGCGTTGACCAGGCGCGTGGGGGCGCGTGTGAACAGTAATTTTGGTGGGGCCGGTACCATTTTCAAGGTTTCGACGATACGGATCCAATGGAGGTGGTTTCGTGTCGATCGGAGATCGTTAAGTTGGTCAAAAGGGGGTTTGAAGCACCGGGAATAGTGCCCGGGACGCGTTTTTGAGGCGGATCTGTTCTAGGGTCTTGGTATTGATATTGTAGGGTCCTTAAGTAACCCTCAGGAATAATAATACAGGTTTATAGAGATCGTTGAGCAGCAAGGACCGAGTGTGAGTGGGCTGTTTGATTTATAAAAGGCTTGCATGCATAAACTGTTTTACTATTTCCACTGATGAGTCTTATGAACTGTTTATATATGTTATTACGATGTTTTGGGCATGAGACCCGTCTGGATTATATGTGGATTTTGTTTGGGATGTCCGGGGGATATAGGGTAAACTATACTGTTATTGTACTGTACTTTCCTACCTGTGTATATTGTCTCCTCCAGGGAGGGTCGTTGGCCTGGGTGGACCCTGGAGTAGTCACGGGGCTCTGACTGAGTGGAGTTGACCCCCGTTGGGCTGCTTACTCTCAGGAAGGCATATTCATATACCTCGGGCAGTGACCGGGATACCGGGAGCTGATGTACCTAGAGAGTCTCGGGTGTGAGACCCTGAGTGGCAACGCGTAGCCTTAGAACCGTGACATCATTTGGGTTGGTTTTTTTACAGTGCACTGATATGTTAGTTTCACCTTACGATTATTATTGTGGTTCACTGGTTTATAATATTATGTTTTTCATTGCATGCAAAATTTGGAAAACGGAGGGGTAAAACCTTATGATTATTTTATTATTAAATTGATTTCTAAACTGTTATTTTTGGCCCACTCACCCTTGTTTTACTGACCCCTCCAGACCCTGACACGGCAATAGAGGAGGAGGATCCGGAGGAGGAGGCAGAGGTTTAGTTTGCCTAGCTGTGCACCTGTACACCCACTTGTGGGTAGGTTGAGCACCGAATAAATGTACTCTGACTAGTGTGCTCACATGTTGTATTTTACTTTCCCTTGTCTGACAGTATCACTTTAAACACTGTGTTTGTACATTATCTATCTATGTGAGTCTTCGGTTTTTATTTAAGGGTACTTTTGGTATGTTTAGAGTCATTGTCAGACGGGAGCGGGTCACGTCCCCGGGTGGTCCCAGGTGGGATTGGGACGGGTCCTGTCAGCTTGGTATCAGAGCATTAGGATTAGTAGTCAGAGTACTAGGTTAGCGGTTTGTACTTTGTACATGGTCGCTTTCGATGTCTTTTAACCTGTTTGCCTCTTCACAGTTGGATATGCCTCCCCGACGTGAACCCCGTGCACGTGTTGACGAGGGCAATGGAGGAAATGGAGACACTGCGAGCATTGAGCGGGCTCAGCGCCTGGGTGCTACGCACTTCAGTGGGGGAACCGACCCTGAGGAAGCACACCAGTGGATTGACCGTTGGGAGAGGATTTTCGAGGTCATGCACTGTCCTCCGGAGGAGCGTGTCATACTGGCGACTTTCCTACTGGATGGGAGCGCCTATCGATGGTGGCACAACCTTGTTTTAGCCGGCTGGACTGTTCACACCATCCCATGGGAGACCTTCCGAGAGCGGTTTCTCAACCAGTTCTATCCGCGGTCGTTCCGCAACGCCCGTGAGACGGAGTTTCTGCAACTCCGGCAGGGGGATCAGACTGTAGCAGAGTACGAGGAGACCTTCCTGATGTTGTCTCGCTTTGCTGAGAACTTCGTGATCACCGAGGCAGACCGATGTCGCAGATTTGAGTGGGGCTTGCGACCGGAGATTCAGGCGATGGTGACTGCAACACCCTTTGCTTCCATGAGGGATCTGACTGATGCGGCGACCAGGGTTGAGAACAGTATCCTGGCTCGTCAGCGAGCTGAGGGGGAGACTCGGAGACGTGATCGCCCACACTTGGGATTTTCGGGCCGTCGTGGCTCGAAGGGAGGACATTCTGGTGGATCTTCGTCTTCTGGCAGCCGAGGACGTTCTGGTCAGTTCAGGAGTCCTCAGAGGTCTGGACAGCGTTCTGGAGCTTGGCAGCGATCTTACTCACCGATGAGCATCTCACCGGGAGGATACTCGGGTCGACCTAGGGAGGTCACATGCTTCGCTTGTGGGGAGCCGGGGCATTATGCTTCTGAGTGTCCACTGATTCGCGGCAGTACTGCGCCAGCACAGAGCACAGCATCCCAGACTGACAGCAGCCGGACACGCGGTGTTGTGCGTGGCCGTGATCGAGGGGCTAGAGGACGGGGACGACCTGCAGAGTCTATGGCTCGTGTTTATGCTGTTACCCAGCAGCAGGCCAGATCCATTCCGGGAGTGTTGACAGGTACTGTACATATTTATGGCATAGTTGTTCGTGCATTGATGGATTCGGGGGCAACTCATTCTTTTATTTCACCACGTTGTACGAGTCTGTTGGGCCGTGAGGTGACCGCACTTGAGCACGAGATGGGAGTGGGGACACCGATGGGTGTGACCTACCGGGTGAACCAGGAGATACGAGCTTGTCCTGTGGAGATTGAGGGAGTCGACTTTCCGGCAGACTTAATCCTGATGAATGTTCACGATTTCGATGTGATACTTGGAGTCGATTGGTTGTCGGAGTACAATTCACTCATCGACTGTAGTAACATGCGGTTGACTTTGAGAGGTCCAGGATTACCGAAAGTGATATTTCAGGGAGAGTGTGGAGACGCATCACCCAAGGTAATATCTGCACTCACAGCTACTAAACTCTTACAGAAGGGGTGTCAGGGTTATCTTGCATATGTGGTAGAGTCTACGGATGAATCTTTACGTATTGAGGATATTCCGATTGTGTGGGAATTTCCTGATGTCTTTCCAGGAGATTTACCTGGATTACCACCACCCAGGGAGATCGACTTTACGATAAAGTTACTCCCCGGGACACGACCGATTTCACAAGCACCGTATCGTATGGCACCGGCGGAGCTACGGGAATTGAAAATCCAATTACAGGAATTGGTGGATCTAGGGTTTATCCGACCCAGTACATCACCATGGGGGGCGCCGGTCTTATTTGTGAAGAAGAAGGAGGGTAGTTTACGGTTGTGTGTGGATTATCGGCAGTTGAACAAGGCTACGGTAAGGAATCAGTATCCCTTACCCAGGATCGATGATTTGTTCGATCAGTTATGAGGAGCGCGATATTTCTCCAAGATAGATCTGAGGTCAGGATACCATCAACTGAGAATAGCCGAGGGGGATGTTCAGAAAACAGCTTTTCGAACGAGGTATGGGCATTATGAGTTCTTGGTGATGCCCTTTGGATTGACGAATGCACCAGCGGCATTCATGGACTTGATGAATCGAGTCTTTCGAGCATACTTTGATAAATTTGTGATCGTGTTTATTGACGACATCTTGGTGTATTCCAGGAGTGTCAGGGCTCATGAGGAACACTTACGAAGGGTATTGGGTAAACTACGACAGGAGCAGCTGTATGCTAAGTTAAGCAAGTGTCAGTTTTGGCTAAATAGTATTGGATTCTTAGGTCACATTATATCACCCGAGGGGATATGTGTGGATCCTCAGAAAACGGAGGCTGTGACGAATTGGCCAAGACCGACCACGGTGACGGAAGTGCGAAGTTTTGTTGGGTTAGCAGGCTATTATCGGAGATTCGTAGAGGGTTTCTCCCAGATTGCCGCACCATTGACTCGGTTAACCCGGAAAGGGGTGAAGTTCGTATGGGACGATCTGTGTGAACAGAGTTTTCAGGAATTAAAGTTCCGATTAACCACTGCACCTGTCCTTGCATTACCAGACAGTAGTGGAGAGTTCGTGGTATATAGTGATGCATCGCTGCAGGGTTTGGGTTGTGTATTGATGCAGAATGGAAAAGTGATTGCTTACGCATCCCGGCAGCTGAAGACGCACGAGTTGAACTACCCTACTCATGATTTGGAATTGGCGGCGGTGGTTCATGCTCTAAAGATCTGGAGACATCATTTGTTCGGTGTGACATGCCGAATATTCACCGATCACCAGAGTCTTAAACATTTGTTCACTCAGAAGGAACTCAACATGAGACAGCGGAGATGGTTGGAGTTGTTGAAGGATTATGATTGTACCATCGAGTACCATCCTGGCAAGGCAAATGTTGTAGCTGATGCACTTAGCAGGAAGTCGGCGGGATCAGTTGCGCATTTGCGATTAGTGTATCTTCCTTTGCTAGTGGAACTCCGGAAGAGCGGAGTTATGTTAGGGATGGACGATCAGGGAGCCTTGTTGGCTAGCTTTCATGTGCGACCCGTGTTGGTCGACAGGATCATCGAAGCTCAACTACAGGACCAGATACTTTGTGATTACAGGAACGAGGTTGAATCCGGACAGAGACAAGATTTCTCCGTCAGGGGCGATGGAGCATTAGTAAAGCTTGGGAGATTGTGTGTACCTGCGGTACCAGAGTTGAGGAGAGAGATTTTAGACGAGGCCCACAGTTCGGCCTATGCTATGCATCCAGGAGGGACAAAGATGTACCGTACCCTCCGGGACTATTATTGGTGGCCAGGGATGAAGAGGGAGATAGCTGAGTTTGTCAGCAAATGTTTGATCTGTCAACGGGTCAAAGCAGAACGGCAGCGTCCGTATGGGGCTATGCAGCCACTTCCAATTCCACAATGGAAGTGGGATCATATTACAATGGACTTTGTCTTCAAGTTACCGAAGACAAGGAGTGGAGTTGATGGAGTCTGGGTAATAGTGGACCGGTTGACTAAATCAGCACATTTTCTGCCTGTACGTGAGACGTACAAGCTCAACCGTTTGGCCCAGTTATTCATTAATGAGATCATCCGACTACACGGTACCCCAGAGTCGATCGTGTCGGATCGGGATCCGCGTTTCACATCCAGATTTTGGAGGAGTCTGCAAACTGCCTTAGGCACGAAATTGCATTTCAGTACGGCATTCCATCCTCAGACCGACGGGCAGTCTGAAAGGACGATACAGACTCTCGAAGACATGATGAGAGCTTGTGTATTGCAATTCCAGGATTCGTGGGCTGATCGATTGCCATTGATGGAGTTTGCCTACAATAACAGCTACCATGCGAGTATAGGGATGGCACCATATGAGGCACTGTACGGTCGACAGTGCAGAACACCGGTATGCTGGATGGAGATCGGAGAAAGAACTGCAGTGGGGCCGGATCTGATGGATATGACCCAAGAGACAGTTCGGGTTATACGGGAGAGATTGAAGGTGGCCCAGGATCGTCAGAAAAGCTATGCAGATCGACGGATCCGAGATTTAGAGTTCGAGGTTGGTGACTTTGTCTTTTTAAAGTTATCGTCGTGGGAAGGGATTCTTCGATTTGGACGACGTGGGAGATTGAGTCCTCGTTATATCGGACCATATGAGATTGTCGAGAGGATTGGTCCGGTGGCTTACCGTTTAGCACTACCTTCAGAGCTTTCCCGAGTACATGACGTGTTTCATGTATCGATGCTACGGAAGTATCTTCGGGATGACTCTCATGCACTGCCAGAGCAACCACTGGAACTGATGACCGATTTGAGTTTCGAGGAACGGCCAGTGCAGATTCTGGATAGGAAGGAAAAGGTCTTAAGGAACAAGACGATTTCTTTGGTTAAAGTACTATGGCGGAACCACGAGGTGGAGGAAGCGACATGGGAACCCGAGGAATTGATGAGAGGGCAGTACCCATACTCGTTTGAGTAAATTTCGAGGACGAAATTTCTGTAAGGAGGGTAGGTTGTAACGACCCGAACCGAAAATAATAATATTTTAATGTAAAAAGACTATTTTACCCTTGGGGGGAAACTTTGACTTTTTCTCGGGAAATAATTCGGACTTTCCCATGACTATGACGTAGATCGGGACGTCACGAATCCGTAGACAGGCGGCACGCCGAAATCGGAGTTCGTATGAAGAAGTTACGGTCAAGGAAGCGTTTTAGCGGAACTTACGAACCGAGAACAACGGAATAAAATATTAATTAATTACGGGAATCCGTGCCAAATTAATATTTAAATCGAACCGATGGATTGGTGACAAGTGTCACCCATCCAAAGCCTTACTATTCCAATAAAGCAACTAATACTATTTAATCCATTTTAATATTCATTATTTTTCCCTCCAATTAACCCTAGCCTTTGGATCTGCTGCTCAAATGAATCTTGGCCCTTCATTTTGTCTGATTTTTCTGCTTCATGCACGTTCTCACCTCTCTGTTTTCTGCTTTGCTTACAAACACACACAAACACATCCATTCCCCCTTCACAAACCCGTGCATTCTTCCCCTTTTCTCTCAAACCAGGCGATCGAACCAGCCCCTCTCACACCACCACCCGATCACCAGCAGCACCACCATCATCTACTCATCATCCCCGAGCATCACCGGCAGCCACCACCCCACTTCCCAGCCCCGAAATCACCGTGCAAAACACGACCCGAAAACCTCAAGGAAACCGGTCCAGGAAGCAAACCTCCATAACCACCTCACCTCGACGCGGGAGGAGCTCCAGTCTGCACCGTGGGGATCCTAGGAGCCTAACTGGACGACGGCGAGGGCCACGGCGGCGTGACGGCGGAGGTAAGACCCAAAACCCGATAAGCCCGTTTTCCTTCCCTGTTCGACCCGATCGTGTTTAATGCTTAGAAATGGATTGTTAGGTGATAGACATGTCCTAGGGTGAGTGACGAGTCGTTTGGGACCGGGTTGGACGACGGAGACGCCGTGGATCACCGGAGACGACAATCGGACCGTGACCGTGAGTTTCAGAGATATTCTGGTGAGTTTTCTTCCACTTTCTTCTTGTTTTGAGGTTGTAGAACCGTAGGACAGACCTAGACGATCCCATAGGGATCAACCCCGTCGAAAATGGTGGCCGGAATCGTGTGATGGAATCGGGTCAAACCGTGGGTCGACGGCGACCCGGTTCCAGTCAAACGGGTCGACCAGGTACTGTAGCATGATGACGTCATCATGATGACGTCATCCTGTCAGATGTTGTCAGACCAGGGACCAATCAGAACGTGCCACGTGTCACCTGACAAGTGTCAGTGATGACGTCATGCTGACGTCAGCATGACGTCACTGCTGACGTCAGCGGTACTGTAGCAGCGTTGACCCACGCGTTGACCAGGCGCGTGGGGGCGCGTGTGAACAGTAATTTTGGTGGGGCCGGTACCATTTTCAAGGTTTCGACGATACGGATCCAATGGAGGTGGTTTCGTGTCGATCGGAGATCGTTAAGTTGGTCAAAAGGGGGTTTGAAGCACCGGGAATAGTGCCCGGGACGCGTTTTTGAGGCGGATCTGTTCTAGGGTCTTGGTATTGATATTGTAGGGTCCTTAAGTAACCCTCAGGAATAATAATACAGGTTTATAGAGATCGTTGAGCAGCAAGGACCGAGTGTGAGTGGGCTGTTTGATTTATAAAAGGCTTGCATGCATAAACTGTTTTACTATTTCCACTGATGAGTCCTATGAACTGTTTATATATGTTATTACGATGTTTTGGGCATGAGACCCGTCTGGATTATATGTGGATTTTGTTTGGGATGTCCGGGGGATATAGGGTAAACTATACTGTTATTGTACTGTACTTTCCTACCTGTGTATATTGTCTCCTCCAGGGAGGGTCGTTGGCCTGGGTGGACCCTGGAGTAGTCACGGGGCTCTGACTGAGTGGAGTTGACCCCCGTTGGGCTGCTTACTCTCAGGAAGGCATGTTCATATACCTCGGGCAGTGACCGGGATACCGGGAGCTGATGTACCTAGAGAGTCTCGGGTGTGAGACCCTGAGTGGCAACGCGTAGCCTTAGAACCGTGACATCATTTGGGTTGGTTTTTTTACAGTGCACTGATATGTTAGTTTCACCTTACGATTATTATTGTGGTTCCCTGGTTTATAATATTATGTTTTTCATTGCATGCAAAATTTGGAAAACGGAGGGGTAAAACCTTATGATTATTTTATTATTAAATTGATTTCTAAACTGTTATTTTTGGCCCACTCACCCTTGTTTTACTGACCCCTCCAGACCCTGACACGGCAATAGAGGAGGAGGATCCGGAGGAGGAGGCAGAGGTTTAGTTTGCCTAGCTGTGCACCTGTACACCCACTTGTGGGTAGGTTGAGCACCGAATAAATGTACTCTGACTAGTGTGCTCACATGTTGTATTTTACTTTCCCTTGTCTGACAGTATCACTTTAAACACTGTGTTTGTACATTATCTATCTATGTGAGTCTTCGGTTTTTATTTAAGGGTACTTTTGGTATGTTTAGAGTCATTGTCAGACGGGAGCGGGTCACGTCCCCGGGTGGTCCCAGGTGGGATTGGGACGGGTCCTGTCATACTGTCTCCTCCGAATGTGGTACTCCGGAGTGGTCATGGCACATTGCCTGCGAGGGGTCATTCTACGGAGGAACCGGATCGTAAAATGACTCAGGAGCATGATTGCTTATTTGACGTCAGGGACGTCGAGCGTCTTGGACGCTAGGCATTTGAGATGCCGTACCCGAACAGGGTTCGGGGATTGGACTCGGAATTGAGACCCGAGTGGCACGCGTAGCCTTGAGACTGTGAATTTATTGGACGTCAAGGACGTCAGACATCGGGGATGTCAGGATTGGAGTGTATAGTGCAGTGGCTAAAATTATGTTTATGGTTTTATTACATGCCTTATGGTTCATATTATATGATTTATGGTTTAAAATTCTGATGCATGCATGTTTGGAAAACGGAGGGGTAAATTATATGTTTTACTTATTAAACGGTTTTATAAACTTGAGTTTCGGCCCACTCACCCTTAATGTTTTGGTAACCCCTCCAGGCTGTGCTACTGAGGTAGAGGAGGATCCTGAGGCTAAGGCATAGATCTACTTCTGTGTACCTGAACCCCTGTTGGGTGGTTTACCCGCAGGTTTACTTTAGAGTCGTGCTCGCAACTTGTAATTTTGGATTTCATCCCTTGTCTGACATCTGTTTAATTCGAATTTGATGTATAACTTAAATTTGGTTATTTATGCATTTGATCATTTGAGCTTAAAATTGGTATGTTATTTTGGGTGTTAGACGGGAGCAGGGCACGTCCCCTTGTGGTCCCTGTGGGATCGGGACGGGTCCTGTCAACCCCTCAGTTGGGTTCCTTACTCTCAAGAAGGTATGGATCGTAACCTCATGACGGGGTCATTGGTCTACGGACATTGACCTTGGATTCTGAGAGACTTGGGTTTGAAACCCCGGGTAGCACGCACGTAACTTTGGAAACCATGACAGGATTGGTTGTGTGAATTATATGTATATATGACATGAGATATGAAATATGATGTGTGATGTATACAGGTTTTGGGCAGTGGCCCGTGTACTTGGTTTCTTTATGATTTGGGCTGAGTCCCACATGGTTTTGGGCAGTGGCCCGTATGGTTGAATCTTTATGATTCTTTCGAATTATGGTTTTGGGCTTAGTTCCCGCATATGGTCTTTTTGGGTTAAATGGTTTTCGAATGCATGCATGCTTTTTAGTGAAGGGTACAAATGTCTTTCTTCTTATGAAATGTTTTTATAAACTGGTTGTTTTGTCCACTCACACCTTTTAATGTTTTGATTGCCCTTCAGGTTGACAGCGCATGTGGATTGTAGCAGAGACCGAGATATCACATACCTCCTCCGGATCCTAGCATACTCTGATAGCTCGAGAGGGCAAAGGTCGAAAATATCCCTTGTCTGACACTCCGTGTCAGACGGGAGCAGGGTCATCCCGCGTTAATCCCTCGGGGATTGGGATGGGTCCTGTCAGCGTGGTATCAGAGCAGGGTTGCTCATGTTACTCTGAATTCCAGAGCGTATTTTGCGCGATACTCCGTACGCAGGTCGAGGATGTGATGTCTCAATGGGCTACAGTTCGTTATCAACTTGATAGTTATGATTCCGATACGATAGTTAGTAGGATTGAATCGTGGATCGTTTTGGTTCAGCATTTGATGTCGGGGTTTCCATAGTTCTGTCGAGGATAGCAGTGTGGGACCCTACGAAGGGATGAACATAATAGTATTTTGGAGTCATGATCGTGTGACGGTTAGTTGGGATCATCTTTCATGATGTCGTAGGATCTGTTCCGACGACTGGTTGGGAATTGTGACCATCGGATGGTCGGATTTTGTTGAATTGGTGGCTATGCTACTGGGAGCAGTCGGATTGGAGGAATCCTAATTGAACTTACGGTAGGATTGGATTGACGTACTTACGATGTCAAGACCGTGGAGACGGTTAGATTATGGATTGTACTGCAGTTGGTAGCTTGCAGTTGGGTTCAGGAGGAATCCTAGAGTGTAATTGTGGAACCCTACCTTAGGTGTATGGTTCAGAAAGGTGAGTTGGCGGGTGGTTCGAATTTGACGACTCTCCAGGTTTGAGATCGTCGGTCGGACTAGTCATGTCAGCTTTAGTGATGGGACTACACTATGCAGCCGAGGTTGTACTTATCGGTTAGACCTAGTTGGTTGTCGTTCTACATTAGTTGTGATGGATAGTTGGTACAGCTAAGGTCATGGATGACCTGGTAGACGACGTTGGTTTAGTCGAGTTACGACTGGTTAGAATTGGTTGGACAGGTTACCACGGTTGGTACTTGTCGATGAAATCCCAGAGTGGGGATACGGAGTAGTTGGTACGGGCGATTGATTCCGTTGGATGCTGAGTCTAGATCGTGATGTCTGGTTGTTCGGGTTGTACAAGTCTGTGGTAGGCACTACTACCGATAGTGGTTGTAGTTACGGTTGTTGGGAATCGGGAACGTTCAGGGAACGTTTCATTTTCTCGTATGAGTTGTCAGGGTGGATGTACCCAGAGTTGTTGGGTATGATAGAGGCAGAGTTTCTCCAATCTGAGCAGAGGTATAGGGTCGTCGCTCGGTATAAGCGGAGATCCAGGGTTGTCTGATTCGCACACTTTGTGCTGATACTGACAGGTGATGATACGGGTACTAGTGCTGGTGATTGTGAGGACGGTGAATCGCAAGAATGGATAGTTGGTACAGCTAAGGTCATGGATGACCTGGTAGACGACGTTGGTTTAGTCGAGTTACGACTGGTTAGAATTGGTTGGACAGGTTACCACGGTTGGTACTTGTCGATGGAATCCCAGAGTGGGGATACGGAGTAGTTGGTACGGGCGATTGATTCCGTTGGATGCTGAGTCTAGATCGTGATGTCTGGTTGTTAGGGTTGTACAAGTCTGTGGTAGGCACTACTACCGAGAGTGGTTGTAGTTACGGTTGTTGGGAATCGGGAACGTTCAGGGAACGTTTCCTTTTCTCGTATGAGTTGTCAGGGTGGATGTACCCAGAGTTGTTGGGTATGATAGAGGCAGAGTTTCTCCAATCTGAGCAGAGGTATAGGGTCGTCGCTCGGTATAAGCGGAGATCCAGGGTTGTCTGATTCGCACACTTTGTGCTGATACTGACAGGTAATGATACGGGTACTAGTGCTGGTGATTGTGAGGACGGTGAGTCGCAAGAATGTGACTCCGTCGAGATAGGCATATGTTCGTATCTGTGGTCCGTGAGTGGATCACGGATAGTGATGGACTGGATTGGATCCAGCAGTAGTTAAGACGTAAGGATAGAGCTGTCATTGAGGATTAGCGACCAATTGGTCAAGGTTGGTCAGGATTGGCCAGAGTTGGTCGAATATGGTGGTATACAGAGATTTGACTGCAGATCATAGCAGGAGTCTGTTTGACTCTTCAGTCGAGTGATACATCAGGTTAGGACAAATTGACATCATTTTGGATGTGCATAAATGGTGTAAACTGACAGTCGAACTTGGTAGTGAGTTTGACTCGTTAAGGACACATGGTTGATGTCCGAGCATGTAGTTTCCAATCTGGTTAGAATTTCAGAATCGCGGGAGTTTGCAATTGAGGTGACACAAGGAATGTGGGTTTTCCGCATTGGTATTGAGTATTTCGAAGTCATTAGGGTGACTTCTCAGGTTTTACCACGGTAGATGATGGTTGTGTCACCAGTACATTGTTCGTGTACTGGTTGGTGAACCCGAGATTTGTCTTGGGTCATCAGGAGGAGTTGAATGCATCGAAGTTAGGTGAATGAGATTTCTCATTTTCTGCTTGGCGGCAGAAGATGTTGGGTTACATGGCGTGGTGAGTGCAACGAGTTTTGGTTGCATTCACGTAGGATGAGTTTTGATGTCATCCTGTTGGATCGTCCTTGGTTTTTCCTCGGTGGAATGACAAGGATTGATACAAGGTAATCAATGAGAACCCACAGTCTCGACGTGTCTCGTCGTTGACTGGTCTGTTTAGATGTGGGATATAGTTGAGGACTTTGAGCGTCGTGACGATCCTCGATCGTGACGTTTATGGTCGGGTGACGTGGTGATGGATCTGGATCGTGATCTTGATAATCCAGATAGGTGGAGAGTTTATTACTCTTACTTGGATATTTGAATCCATGAATGTTGGGATGACTTCCTTTCGAAGTCAATTCGGTGTGAAACGGTAGTTACGTAAATCGAGGTGTCGACGATGTGTCTTGGCTTTTTGGCTATGTAGATGATGGGACTGAACTTCTTTTCGAAATGAATCCCATACGATATATTACGCCTAAGTAAGTGTCCGACGAGGTTGGATTTGGTCAACCTAGATGCGTGGATGTTGGGATTGGATTTCCTATGAAGTCAATCGAATGTATTGAGCAGGTAACCGATAGGTTCGGTTTTGGTGTGTCTCGGTAGACGTGAACGAGATTTCAGGTTTTGGAATCAAATTTCAGGATAACGATTCAAGATTCGGTTTTGGAACTTGAAAGTGGATTTCTGGTTTTGTGTTTGGAATGGTTATTCCGGATTGCTAGCTTACGGAAGAATGATTTCGAATTCGGATTTGGAAATGGATAATGGGTTGGAGTTTTGTTGTGTCTAGTCCTGGATTGGACAGATGGACTCCAAAAATTGAAACGTGATTGGCTATGACCCATGTTAAGGTTGTCGTCGTGTTGTTGTGGTTGTGGTTGTCGTCGTTGTTGTTATAATGGAATAGTTGATGGATAAATGTACGTACCTTGTACGTTGTTCGAGGTACGATACCGGGCAGACTTGTGGTGCCTGGTGACGGTATATAGGTATACCAGTAGTACGTTGGTGAGTGTGTTGGTAGTCGGATTGGTTCCGATATCATTGGATTAGTCGAGGACGTGAACTGGACATTGAGTATTGTGCATTGGGTCATGGTATTTCTGATGGGTCCAGTTACACATAGGTCAAGTGTTTTGTTGGTAAATGTATACTCAAGTTGAGTGAGTTGGTGGTTAGTGTAACCACAAGTGGGTATAGTGCCAGTTTTCGACTGACGACTGTCAAGTGGTGACAGTTTGTCGGAAATTTCATCGTGGATCGATTAGTGAGGTATGGTGACTCCTAGTGGGAGCAGACGTCAGGATAGGTTGGTGGTTAAGAAATGAACCGTCGAGTTGTTGTGTCAACGAAATGGTAGATTTGACAAGTGGTGTCAATTCGAAACGTGTGGTTTCTGTCATTCGACGTGAGTATTAGTGGTACAATTGGGTACGAATACGTTTTATATTAGCTATTGGGTGTACGAGTGTACACGTGTCGTGAGATCGAATTATTTCCACGAGGTGGATGTGGAATCAAGATAGTTGGACTTTCGAGAATGAAACTAATTAAGGAGGGAATAACGGTTGGAATTAGGTCGGTTGGAATTTCGAGGATGAAATTAATTAAGGAGGGAAGGTTGTAACGACCCGTCCCGAATTCCAGGATTAGATTAGTGACTAATCATGATTAGTGAGGTTAATCAGTGATTAGTTGGGCGAAATCGGACGAACGATGCAAAATGACAGTTTTGCCCCTGGGCGTGGGCAAAACGTTGACTTTTCGTTATGGCGGTCAAATGGACTTTGACTGATGACCGTGACGTAGTTCGGGACGTCACGAGTTCATAGATAGGTGGCACGTTCAATTCCGAAGTTCGAGGTAGAATTTATGACGTTCGGAAGTGTAAAATGTTGACTTTTGACCGAGAGGTCCGATGGCCGAGGGCCGAGGATCGTTACGTAGATCGGGATGATACGAATTCGTAGACAGGCGGCATGCTGAAATCAGACTTCGAACAGAAGAGTTATGGGTCACGGAAGTTCGATTTCATTATGCACGTACTTCGAGGCGATGATGATTTGGCAAATTCTGATTGGCCAGATATTTTTAGTGGGACCCATGGATGAGTGACAAGTGTCACTCATCCCATTGGTCAATTTCCCTAAAATGTGGATCTAACTAATTAAATATAATTATAATTATTATTTATAATTAATCTTTCCAACACTAAATCCTAGCCCTCCATTCTAATTAATCCCTCAAATCCTCACCATTCATCCATCCCAATCTCCCTTTCATCTCATCAGCTATCCTCATTTCCTTTGTTCATCTTCAAACCCGAAAGCACCATTTTCTTCATTCTTCATTTTCCATCCAACCCTCAAACACAAAAAACACCACCCCTCATCACCATAATCATTGGGTGTGCTCGTGTGTGACCGTGAGAGAGTGAGATGATGAGGACACGACCGTAGTTGCTCACGGTGGTGGACGGCGGAGGGAACCCGTGAGGTGAGTTTTATTCGAAAATTGAAAATCGATTTTTATTGGGTTTTAATCGAACCTAACATTTAGGTTGTGTTCTGGAGACTCTAGGAGACTAATAGGATTAATTTCGCGGCGTTGGACAGCCGGGAAGGACAGTGGACGGCGGAGGAACCCGCCACCACCATGGTTGATTCTTGGAGGTACGGGTTTTATGGTTTTCTTCTGTTTTTAATGTTTAAAATATAGGAAATAGGATTAGGAAGATAATATGATTAAAATGGGATAAAATGGACCGAAGATGGACGGTTTAGGCCTTGAACCGGTTCGGCCGGTCCAGTTTCAGAAAAAAACCCGGTTCACCCTTTGGAGAAGACGATGAACAGTACCGCGCGTGGGCTACACACATAGTACCTTCATTAGGCGCGTGTCCAACCTTTTGGGGACGTTTTCAACATGTGAAATCTTCTATTTGATGTAACGAACATTTTGGGACTGGTTTCGTGTCAATCGGACACCTTCTCGATAATGTTCGGGGCATCGGAAGGTTTAGGTTCCAGATTAAAAATAGTTAAAAATTCCAGAAACTTACGGGGCTTTAGTGGGAGGTAATTAAATAGTTAGTAACCTTCTTTTACGATTTGGACAGGTTTGAGAGTCCCGGTGATAGTGATTGGCTCGAAAGAGCCGTATGGCACGGAAATCGAGGCGGCAGCTCGGACGGTCTGTGAGTGGACCTTGGTTTTCTAAATTGGTGCATGCATAAATGTTTATTATATGTTTTAATACATATTTTGTGATGCCATGAGTGCATTTGGTTTTGGTTACGTATAGGCACGTATTTCGAGGTTTCGACCTTATACGGTGCCTATACGGGTCTGTACTTCTTTGATGGTCTAAACGAAATGGTTTTGGATTTCCAAAAGGATAAACTCGGGTATGAGACCCATTTGGTTTTTTCTCGGGCATATGACCATATTGATTGCCTTCGGGTCTAAATCGTGGTCGCGGCTAGTGCTATGTGCACGGCGATCGACGATATGACGCTCGCCTCTGGATTGGGATGTGTTCCTTCTGGAGAGGTCACGATGCACGATCTGTTGTCGGGTATCCGATGGAGGCTCGACTTCGGAGTGCTGACTGTTTAGGATATCGATCGGTGATGAGTGCACCTTGATCTTACGGTGGTCGCGTCGATGGATGGTTGCACGCATCACTACAATCGGAGTCGTGACTGACCCTTAGATATCAGGCACGATGCCCAGCTGATGTCATATGTTCGGGCACGAGACCCAGTTGTTTTACATTGATGATTTCGAGTCAGGGACCCTAAATGGATTTCCAAGTTCATGGCGGTTTATGGTGTTGAAGAATTGGCTCGGCAAATACCAAGAATTAGTGTTTGACTAGGAATACTAGTTTAACTAGGATTCCAAGTTAATCTAGTGTTTCCATATAGGATTAGGAAAAGTATTCCATAGCCCTCTAGAGATTAGGAAATAAGTTATCTTTCCATCTCCAAAGAGGAATAGGAATTGTAATATGCTAAGGAGTGTAACCTAAGTCCTATACATTATAAATAGGCCTCTTAGGAGTCTTTACATACACACAGAAAAATAAGACAGCAGTAAACAAAGAAGTCATACACGGGTATAAGAGCAAAAGAGTGATTTGAGAGATCGTGAGCAAGGGTTTGGGGATTAAGTCAGGATTCTACATAAGTTCTTGTAATCTTGTTATCTTCATAGTGCTAGTGATTTCTCAAGGAGGTCACACGAGGACGTAGGCAAAGATTAGCCGAACCTCGCTAAATTCTTGTGTTCGTGTGTGTGGCGTGTTTACTTTATTGTTCATCTATATTCCGCATTATCTTAGCATCATCCTATTGTTTGCATAGTCACCTAAGTCTATCAAGAAACAAGATCAGTAACGGGACAAAATTTCCAACAATTGGTATCAGAGCTCCCGGGAAAGTGTTATTTTGAGATAGCGGGTGTCAAGGCAAACACGAGCAACGACGTGAAGACTGTGATCAAGCCGTTTGACGGGAAAGAGAACTTCACGTTATGGCAGAGGAAGGTGAAAAACGTCTTGATCCAACAAGATCTACAGGAGGCTCTTCTCGGTACAGAGAAAAGGCCAACTGGCATAACAGATGCGCAGTGGTAGAAGATGGACAGGAAGGCGAAGAGTTTTATAGAGAAGCACGTAGCGGATAATGTATTGCTTCATATCGACGAGGACATGAATTCTAAGGAAACATGGGATAAGCTGGAGAAGCTCTTTAGGGGTAAAACTTTATCCAACAAACTCTTCTTAAAAGATGAACTATTCAGCCTTCGGATGGAAGAAGAGGGAGACTTGCAAGAACATCTAAGCAAGTTTCAGAATTGTGTTGCGAATTTATCCAAGGTGGATGTAAAATATGAGGACGATGACAAGGCACTCTTAATGCTAAGATCTCTACCGCCTTCGTTCAAGCACCTCAGAACCACATTGATGTTCGATAAGGATACTCTGAAGTTAGATGAGGTTACCGAAGCCATTCAGTCCTATGTCAAGATGGACAAGAACACTGAAAGCTCTCAAGCACAAGGCCTTTATGTTAAAGGCACAGAGAGAGGGAGATCAGAGAAAAGACTGGATAAACCCGGCAACAGAGGTAGGTCAAAATCCAAAGGAAAAGATAAAAGGGTTGTTTCGTATGTGGTGCTTCGGATCATTGGAAGAAGAACTGCAACATATGGAAAGAAAGGAAAGCAAAGGCGATGGCAGGGAACTCAAACGCAGCCAGTGTTGTAACATCTGAGGATTACAACGGAGAGCTCCTTGCAGTATCATCCAGCTCCAGTGTTTTTGAATTTTGGATTTTGGATACGGGATGTTCATTCCACATGTGTTCTATCAAAGAATGGTTTGATACATATGAGGAAACCAGCATCGGAGAAGTGTTAATGGGAGATGACTCACCACTTATGATCCAAGGTATTGGATCAATTAAAATCAGAATACACGACGGGGTTGTTAGGACATTGGACAAGGTCAGACACATTCCAAAATTGAAGAAGAGCCTTATATCTCTCGGTACCTTTGACAAGGCAGGGCTAAGATACTCAGCTGAAGGAGGGATACTCAAGGTTGTCAAAGGATCCCTTGTCGTAATGAAAGGAGAAATCCAACCTAATCAACTATATAAGCTTCGAGGAAATACAGTAGTAGGTGGAGCAGCAGTATCCACGAAAGATGATACTAACGAAAAGACTGAGCTTTGGCACTTTAGGCTCGGGCACATGAGTCAGAACGGTTTGCAAGAGTTACACAAGAAGAATAAGCTAGAAGGTGTCAATTATTGCAAACTATATTTATGCAAATACTGTATCCTTGGGAAACAAACAAAGACGTCGTTCAAGCTTGCGAATAGTGAGGAAAGAAGCAAAAATCTGTTGGCGTATATTCACACAGACGTTTGGGGCCCTGCACCAACCAGATCCATGGCAGGTTCCAAGTATTTTACACATTCTTAGATGATTTTTCGAGGAAGATTTGGGTCTATTTCATGAGGGAGAAATCTGAAGCTTTCACTAAGTTTAAAGAGTGGAAAGCTGCTGTAGAAAATTAGACTGGACGAAAAATCAAATACCTAAGGAGTGACAACAGAGGTGAATATAAGGACAACAGCTTCCTAGAGTTTTGCAAAGAACAAGGCATTACAAGACATTTTACGGTGAAGAAAACTCCCCAACAAAGTGGTGCTGCCGAGAGGATGAACAGAACTCTCATGGAAAGAGAGAGAAGCATGAGATTTCATGCTGGATTACCATATATGTTTTGGGCAGAAGCAGTCAACCATGCTTGCTACTTGGTTAATCGATCACCATCAAAGGTTCTCAATTCTAAGTGTGCAGAAGAGATATGGACCGGAAAACCCGTTAACTACTCAAAATTAAGAGTTTTCGGTTGCAGTGCTTATGCCTATATTCCAAGTGATGAGAGAACCAAGTTAAAGCCTAAGTCACTCGAGTGCATATTCATTGGTTTCAGTGAAGGAGTGAAGGGCTACAGGCTATGGGATTTCATAAACAAGAAGGTAGTCTTAAGTATGGCTGTAATATTCAACGAGAAGACTATGCCCTTGAACCAGAATAAGAAAAATGAAAGGAATAATGCTGAAGAAAAAACAACCGAAGTTCCTCAACCCCAACCAGTCATGGAAGAAAATCCAGCTCAGGTGGAGCATGAGCAAGTGGATTACGACGCAGAGTTTGATGAGGAAGAAGTAGAGCAACAGCAGCAGTCACCAGTACAGACGCAGGTGGAGCCACACGTGCAGAACCAAGACTCCCTGGTTCGCACAACACCTGTAGAACAGTTTCAGAGGATCATAGCATTGGACAAACCTGTTCGAAATCGTAAGAAACCAGAAAAGTATGGTTTTGAACACGATGAAGTGAATTATGCTCTAACAATTAGTCAAGGAGATCCAACCACGTATCAAGAAGCTATAGCAAGTAATGAACGGGAAAGTTGGATGATTGCTGACAGGACCCACCCCGATTATCGCCTCGATAATCGGGAAGCATCCTGCTCCCGTCTGACAATCGAATCCAAAAGACCGGAAAACTAAATAATATTACCACACACCCATTGTCAGACCAGGGAGATTAAACGATTACAACCGACTGGACGTCTAGTCCACAGTTTCACAGAGCAATATTACAAAACAAATTAAAGAACAAGTCCTACTCTGTGAACTAACTACTCCGCAACGGAAACTTTATGCCTCCGCCTCTGCCTCGGCGCTTGCCCCCACGCTTGTACCACGACCTGGAGGGAATTTAAAACAACAAGGTGTGAGTGGACCGAAACGTAAGTTTAACAGGAAAAACAGTTTTTCCGAAATCTGGTTCGCCCTCCAGTTTTGTAATCCGCATGCATAACCAAATATTCAAAATTGTGTATTAAACTTTTGAAAACTCTTTTTCCGAAACACATGAAAAACGTTACAAGGATCGTCATAACTCATGTAAAACCATTTAATAATACCAGATTCCAGAAACCGTCATTTTGAAACATATATTGCACAAATCCAGTAAAACGCAAATCAATAATCATGATTATGCCGTTGGATCCATCCGAGTCTTTAAACTCAACATTAGGCCTTCCCGGGATATCAACGAGTCTTTAAACTCAAAACACGATTAGTAGGCCTCGGGGGTATCATAATAATCGAGTCTTTAAACTCACGAGTCTTTAAACTCAATTTTCGGGCCCGCCCCCAACATCAACATACCGGGTCTTTAAACCCAAAACCAGATCCAACCATCAACCGGGTCTTTAAACCCAAAACCATTTTTAAAACACAATAAACCATGATTCATCACAACTGTTTTCCAATATCATTCCGAAACCATATCACAACATAGTAGGACTTATGTCCGAAGTCACATGCAATTTCCAACACATGCAATTTCCGAAAATTACTTCACAATATGATCAAACATCATAAATCCGAAACATGCATATTCATATCCAGATACTTCATCAAAATTATCACGCATGCATAGGCAAAAACCGAAATCTCGAAATGCGTGAAATACGATAAATATCTCGAAAAACGTGAAAACAGGTAAAACCGATATATCATCTCACCATCATAAAATCATATGTAAAACCATGAGATAAATAAGCAAAATAGTCATGCATGCCCAATTTAGAAATCAAAAAGTCCACTCACAGTCTTAGGACGCGTTAATCGCGTCCCGCGCGCTCCTCCGTAGCTTCGGAAGTGTCCGGGCCTGTGAAAACGTACAAGAAGGGTTACAAACATCCCAAAATAACTCGTAGGATTTTTCCTAATTTTTCCGGATTTTTCGGCGAAAATAAACTTAAAGACTTAATCTTCCGGACTCCCGAAATTATTCCGAATGACTCCCGATCGATTCGAACTCTAAAGATAAAATGTTAATTAGACTGTAAAGATTAATTCTCATGTTGACCGTGATCGGAGTTGACGTCACACGCGCCGTCACGCGCCGCCCAAAGTGGCTGCGCGTGAAAGCCACGCGCCAAGCTACAGTACCTTCGTCCTTACCCGAATCAACTGATAAACGGGTCTATTACCCGCGACTCAACCCGACCAGTTCAAGCCCAATTCTCAATCAATTCCTCTCGTTTTTGGTTCTATTATCTTCACTAATCCTTTAATTTTAGGTCTGTATTGAAGATTAACCTCGACTAGTACCCAAACGACCCAACTCAAACTCGAACAGTCGAACAAATCGACATTCTGGAACTCACCCAAACTAACCCCATTCTCAAATTAATTTCACCAGTAGCTTAAGGGGACTTATACGAACACAATGGTACCATCAATTGGTCTCGCCGTTACCTGGAAGTCGTCGTCCTCAAGCTCGAAAATACTCAGAACCAGGGTACTCCGTTCTTGGCCAACTCGTGAGTGTCGTCCTTCGAATTTGACGTGGTTGGTTTCCTTTTGCTCCCAGAAGACTAGAATGGCCCCTGGTTTCGATCAACAAGCCTCAGAAATCGAATTCAGTTTTTCCCTCCAACTGGTTCAACTCTGAACCGTAACTCAGGTTCCTGGGCGAAACGGGCTCCAATCCCTTCAGTTCTTGCACCGTAGTGATTATTTCACTCCAAGAAGTCTCACCGTGTGTTTAGTTTGATCCCTCGACCCTCAGAATTTGAACTCTGCGATTTCCCCCCCAGAAACCCGAAATGGTTCAACACTGGTTCTCTCAATCTCTCTCAGTTTTTCCACAGTAGGAAGGACGCAAATGAGTCTCTAAGTCCAAAAGCATTCAGAGTAATCGATTCAAACGGCCAGCAACTCGTGGGAGACACTCTGAAGTCTCTGAAAATGGTTTCCCGCAAGCACAGAGACCACAGCCATTCCTCACTCTCCCGTGCTCTGAGCTCTGCCCAAACGTGCACCAAGGTCACTCAATCCTGCTTCCACTGCCTAAAACTACATAAACAAAACGTCTGAGCCCTTCCACTAGCCATAAACAATTGCACGCACAAAACCCACGGCCGTGCACTCTGTTTTTCACGGTGGTGAACAGTAACCACCGTGAAATGACCAAAATGCCCCTCTGTGCAATAATTACCAAAATGCCCCTCTGTGCAATAATTACCAAAATGCCCTCCAACATCCGTGACCTATAACTCGGTCATCCGACGTCCGTTTCAAGCGTGCCGCCTGTCGTTGTACTCGGGGCGTCGAGACGAACATAACGGTCTTCGAGTCAAATGAATATCAATTGTCAAACAAAAAGTCAACTTTTTCCCCTTATAACGCCCAAATTACGATAATGCCCCTGAACTTCCAAACATCATAACTTTCACTCCGAGCGTCCGAATCGGACGTGCCACCTGTCTATGAACTCGTGACATCCCGAACTACGTCACGGTCATCACTCAACGTCCGTTCGACCTCCAAATCAAAAAGTCAACAAATCGACCACACAAACACAGGGGTTAAAACGTCATTTTATTCAATATTTATAATATTACATTTCCAGAACGTCCGGGGCGTTACAATTGCTATGTTAGAAGAGATGGAATCTCTTGAGAAGAACTCTGTTTGGGAGTTAGTTTCTAAACCAAAGGATAAAAAAACAATTGGCTGTAAATGGGTGTTTAGAAAGAAAGAAGGAACACATGAAGGAGACGCAATGAGGTACAAAACCAGGTTAGTGGCTAAGGAATACTCGCAAAAGGAGGGAGTTGACTATGATGAGATATTCTCACC
The DNA here is from genome assembly GCA_032719365.1 of Prinsepia uniflora. Taxonomy (NCBI): domain Eukaryota; kingdom Viridiplantae; phylum Streptophyta; class Magnoliopsida; order Rosales; family Rosaceae; genus Prinsepia; species Prinsepia uniflora. The sequence continues at coordinate 7,313,727 of CM064867.1, read as the reverse complement.
AGTAGTTAAGCATAATTCAATTAGATTGCTATTATTTATAGCAGCTCAGCAAGACATGGAGATAGAACAAATGGACGTGAAGACAGCGTTTCTACATGGTGATTTTGAAGAAGTCATCTACATGGTTCAGCCAGAGGGGTATGTCGAAATAGGAAAGGAAAGTATGGTTTGCAGATTGAAGAAGTCACTTTACGGGCTAAAGCAATCTCCAAGACAGTGGTATAAACGTTTTGATTCCTATATGCTGAAAATTGAGTTTCGAAGATGCTTATATGATTGTTGCGTTTACTATCATATGTTCGAAGATAGTAAGATTATACTATTTCTACTTTATGTAGATAACATGTTGATTGCATGTCAAGATATGTCTAGAATTCGAAAGTTGAAGATGCAACTAAGTAAGGAATTCGACATGAAGGATCTAGGACCCGCACAAAAGATCCTTGGAATGCAAATACGGAGGAACAAAACAGCGGGAAAGATTTGGCTATCACAACCAAAGTATATTCAAAGTATTTTGGAGCGCTTCAACATGAATGAAGCAAAGCCAGTGTCCACTCCATTAGCAACACACTATCAATTGAGTGCACTGCAAAGTCCAACTACAGAACAAGAGTTGAAGGAGATGAAGAAAGTACCATATGCAAGTGCAGTAGGGTGTCTTATGTATGCAATGGTTTGCACCAGACCTGACTTAGCTCAAGCAATGAGCGTTGTCTCGAGGTATATGGAAAATCCAGGAAAGGAGCATTGGTCTGAAGTTAAGTGGATCCTTCGTTATTTGAAGGGAACAAAAAATCTGGGCATTTTGTTTGAAAAACAGCAAGGAGAAACATATGTGTTGGGTTATGTGGATGCAGACTACGCAGGGAATCTAGACAGAAGAAGGTCCACGACAGGTTACGTGTTCACGTGTGGTGGTGGCCCTATTTGTTGGAGGTCTACTCTACAGTCTATTTCAGCATTGTCTACAACAGAGGCAGAGTACATTGCACTAGCAGAAGCTGGAAAAGAAGCAGTTTGGCTAAGTGGTTTAGCGAGGGAGTTCGGAATCATTCAGAAATCTGTGGTGATTAGGTGTGACAGTGAAAGTGCTATCTTCTTAGCAAAGAATCAAGTGTTTCATGGGAGATCAAAATATATTGATGTCCGTTATCACAGGATAAGGGATTGGGTCGACTCTAAGGAGGTGATAGTCGAAAAGGTCCATACAAAGTAAAATGCTTCTAACTATCTTACTAAAACAGTTATACCAGAGAAGTTCAAGTATTGCTTGAACTTACTCAACCTTATCTCGTGCTAAAGGGTTGGGTGGAGCACCTCCTCATATGAGGTGCTGTAGGGCAAAAGAGAGTTTTTTTTTTTTGGCCAAGGTGAAAGGTTCTTGAAGTTTTTCCAGGGTTGCTTTAGGAAGGTTCGAAGACATTCTGGGTTTTCAACGGTCATTTTTTGGTTTTGACTCACCAAGGTGGAGATTGTTGAAGAATTGGCTCGGCAAATACCAAGAATTAGTGTTTGACTAGGAATACTAGTTTAACTAGGATTCCAAGTTAATCTAGTGTTTCCATATAGGATTAGGAAAAGTATTCCATAGCCCTCTAGAGATTAGGAAACAAGTTATATTTCCATCTCCAAAGAGGAATAGGAATTGTAATATGCTAAGGAGTGTAACCTAAGTCCTATACATTATAAATAGGCCTCTTAGGAGTCCTTACATACACACAGAAAAATAAGACAGCAGTAAACAAAGAAGTCATACACGGGTATAAGAGCAAAAGAGTGATTTGAGATATCGTGAGCAAGGGTTTGGGATTTAGGTCAGGATTCTACATAAGTTCTTGTAATCTTGTTATCTTCATAGTGCTAGTGATTTATCAAGGAGGTCACACAAGGACGTAGGCAAAGATTAGCCGAACCTCGCTAAATTCTTGTGTTCGTGTGTGTGGCATGTTTACTTTATTGTTCATCTATATTCCGCATTATCTTAGCATCATCCTATTGTTTGCATAGTCACCTAAGTCTATCAAGAAACAAGATCAGTAAAGGGACAAAATTTCCAACATATGGGAACCGACATGAACCATGTAAAGGTTATTGTGGTACATGACGGTTTATGGGAACCGGGCATGGAAGATGTTTTCTATATATATGAATGGCATGGATATTATGGATCATGACGGTTCAGGGGGACCCGGCATGAATGTCAAGACCCACCCCGGTTCCACCCCGAAAACCGAGGTAAATCCTGCTCCCGTCTGACACCCCGACACACAGACTAAAGTAACCTCACGAAAACCACAACTTTACATTGTCAGACGTAGGAGATTTAATACAACCCAGATTCAAAACTATACCGAGCATAGAACTAAACAAAAACAAAGTGAAACCGATACACAGAGTACACGCACAACGGGAAACCAAACCACTCCGGGGTCACTCTCGAGTACTCTATGCCTCCGACACTGCCTCGACGTCGACCCCCGCGCTAGCTCCACGACCTGGAGGGAAATTTAAAAACAGAAGGTGTGAGTGGACCATAAAGAATAAAAGTTTCGAAAACCGTTTTATAATCAAACCAGGGTTTTGGCCCTCCGTTTTGAAAACATGCATGCATAACCCATTAAGGAAACAGTGCTATAAATCTCATAGTAATCATCGTAAAAAGATTTATAAGTCACGAAATAGGCATCATGAAAACAGTACGATAAAACATAAATCCAAGTTATCATTATCCGATCAAACCTGCTGGACCTATCCAAGTCTTTAAACTCCCGAGTCTTTAAACTCAATCCAGGCCTCAATAATCCGAGTCTTTAAACTCCGAGTCTTTAAACTCAACAGGAATACGGGGGAAATATCAGTATATCCGAGTCTTTAAACTCCCGAATCTTTAAACTCAATCCGGGTCTTTAAACCAAATCCGGGCCCGTCCCCCGTCAATCACAATATCCTGGTCTTTAAACCCAATAACCAGATCCAACAAATCCAATCCAAAACCATTTGAAAACCATTTCTAAATTCACATCCAAACCTGAATCCGAAATCACTGGTCTGATGCCCTTCCGGCATCCAGAACCGTCATTCCGAACCCAAATCCGTATTCCACTTTTCAACTTTAAAACCAAATTTCGTGTTCCGAAATCCGATTATAAAATCGAAAACCCTTGATTATCAAAATCATGTCTTAAATCCATTTATAATCATTGGAAATCACTTATCGTTTGAAGTCCCAATATCATGGCATCGGAATCAGAATTCAAACCTTTCTCGAAAAACGTGCCAAAACCGTACTTTCTCGAAAAACGTGCAATTATGTAAAACCAACATAGCATATTCAACATGTATGAAATCACATGTAGAACCATAAAACAAGTATAGAAAATCAGTTATGCATGCTTAAGTATAAGGAAGGGGTCCACTCACAGATACTGGGTACGTCACTCGCGTCCCGTACGTCTTGTACGTTCCTCGTCCGCCTCGGGGACTCCCGATCCTGTCAACAGTCACCAAAGAACGTCACTAACACGTCAACGAAGATCCTCCTAATGTTCCCCAATAATCCCCAGGTCCTAAACGTAACGAACCGAGACCCTAAACCTTCGATCCCACGGAACTAACTCGAATCGACGTCCGATTAACCCGAAACCTAGTCCAATAGACTCGTTACAAAATCTAGACCAAAAACCTAGTTGACACTTTCCCCAGAAACCACCGCACGCGCCACCCAAAGTGGCTGCGCGTGGGCCTCACGCGCCTGCACAGGCACTGTTCATCTTCAACCTTCGAACCCGTGCACTGTTCCAGACCGACGTGACCGGTTCTCCGCCGTCCGTCCACCATTTCCCTTCCTCTTTTCACCAATCTCATCGTCCTCTACCCAGTAACCGATTCCCCTACTCCAAACACTCCAACACAGCCCCTAAATCGTTGTCACTAGCTCGAAACAAAACCCGTTCAAACCCTTGTTTGCACTCCCGGCCACCCGTGTCCTCCCCCGTCACAGTGGCGACCCTAAACGACTCCTAAGGACTCACTGAACTCACCAGACCTCACCAAACGCCTCGACTCGTACTCAAAAACCACGACTATCAATTTGAACTTCCACGGCAAAACAGAACAAATGAAAGGGGATGAGAAATTACATGTATGCCGACCACCACCGTGAGCTCTGCTGGATCTGTTCGACTCTCCTTCGTCCTCACAACACCACCACGGGTCCAATTTGATGGTTCAGTCACGGGAAGTGCACAACCGTGCACGGTGGTTCTCTGGTTTGTACTCCCTGTTTTCCCCAAAACTCACCCTCTCCTCACACACTCAAACTCACACGAGCTGCCCTCACAACTCACTCACTACATCCCTCTCGATCTCTACTCACTCACTCAATCACCAAGCCACACCAACACACACTGCACTCGACCAATTACTCCCTAAATCTCAGTCTCTGTTTCTCTCGAACACGGCCACAAACACACGACTTGCCCGTTTATTTTGAACCGTGCAACCCCTAGAACCCACTACACACACTGCACGTGTCACCATCCCAAAGGCCCATCTCAAAATATCCCATCTCTCCTGTACACTTGGCCTTATCAGATTGGCCCAATTCCCAATGCACTAAAATACCAAAATGCCCCTCTTTGAGTCAAAAATTATGGTTATGCCACTGCCATTCTAGACCCGTAACTTGCCCGTCCTATGTTCAATGAACACGTGCCGCCTGTCGTTGAACTCAGGACGACGAGATCTACCTAACCGTCCTCGGTCAACATGTCAAAGCTCGATCATACGAAAAGTCAACTTTTCCCCCCTATTTTAACCAAATGACGGTAATGCCCTCAACCTTCCGAACATCACAACTTCCTCCTCGGATGTTGAAATCGGGCGTGCCACTTGTCTACGGACTCGTGACGTCCCGAACTATGTCACGGTCATCAGTCAATACCCAATTGACCGCCTGACTAAAAGTTAACTTTTTGCCCAAACTAGGGGTAAAATCGTCATTCTACACTAACGGACCTATCAGAACCAACTAACCACCAATTAAGCTCACTAATTAACCCTAATTTCTGGGATGGGTCCTTATATGAATGTGTATGTTATGTATATATATGTATTCATATACCTTCCTTTACTTGTTCTATCTCCTCCGGGGAGGGTCGTTGGCCTAGGTGGACCCCGGAGTAGTCACGGAGCACCGACTGAGTGGAGTCACCCCTCAGTTGGGTTTCTTACTCTCAGGAAGGCATGGATCGTAACCTCAAGACGGGTCATTGGTCTACGGACATTAACCTTGGATTCTGAGAGACTTGGGTTTAAGACCCCGGGTAGCACGCGCGTAGCTTTGGAAACCGTGACAGGATTGGTAGTGTGAATTATATGTATATATGACATGAGATATGAAATATGATGTGTAATGTATACAGGTTTTGGGAAATGGCCCGTGTACTTGGTTTCTTTAAGATTTGGGCTGAGTCCCACATGGTTTTGGGCAGTGGCCCGTATGGTTGAATCTTTATGATTCTTTCTGATTATGGTTTTGGGCTTAGTTCCCGCATATGGTCTTTTGGGTTAAATGGTTTTCGAATGCATGCATGCTTTTTAGTGAAGGGTACAAATGTCTTCCTTCTTATGAAATATTTTTATAAACTGGTTGTTTTGTCCACTCACAGCTTTTAATGTTTTGACTGCCCTTCAAGTTGACAACGCATGTGGACTGTAGCAGAGACCGAGATGTCACATACCTCCTCTGGATCCTGGCATACTCTGATAGCCCGAGAGGGCAAAGGTCGGAAATATCCCTTGTCTGACACTCCGTGTCAGACGGGAGCAGGGTCATCCCGCGTTAATCCCGCCGGGGAGGGGGGGATTGGGATGGGTCCTGTCCCACGTGGTAGCATCTCTTGTTGTAACTTGAAACCTACTCCAAAAAATACTCAACCACCACATTCATGACTACTATAAATACACACAAACCCTTTCATAAAGATAAATCTCTCTCATCTATTTCTCTTTCTAAGCACATACAACTTCGACTCTGCAGTCTTTGTGTTATGATCTTCCTATTTGGTGTTCCATACACTTACTAACTTAAGTATCAGAGTCTCTTAGGTCAGCATTCCACCGATTTCTAGTGTTTTCCTTCTGCTGCATAGGTCACTCGACGGGTGGAAGCAGAATTCCAATTAGCACCCTCAACTGGTCCAGACATCCATCAACAGGTCCTAGGTCCCCCACCCCACTTTAGGTCCATTTTGAGATCAAACATTTGACATTGTCTGTGCGAATAGGACTAATGGGTACCACTCTCTCAAAGGGTATCGCTTCCACTAGCAAGGGTATCATTCTCCCAGAGGATGTCACTTCCATCAGCAAGGGTACCATTCTCCCAGTGGGTACCGCTCCCACTAACGAGGGCACCGCTTTCTATCAGCAAGGGTATCGCCTTGATGAGATAGATCCTAGTATTTATAGACAGCTGAAAAGAGGAAGACACTTGTCACTTACACAACGGAACAGAAGGTCCAATCATCTTGGAACACACATGACAGGACCCATCCCAATCCCCCCGGGATTAACGTGGGATGACCCTGCTCCCGTCTGACACGGAGTGTCAGACAATGGATATTTCCGACCTTTGCCCTCTCGGGCTATCAGAGTACGCCAGGATCCGGAGGAGGTATGTGATATCTCGGTCTCTGCTACAGTCCACATCGTATCCAACCTGAAGGGTATTCAAAACAGAAAGACTGTGAGTGGACAAAAATAAAGAGTTTATAAAAATATTTTCATAAAAGACCTTTATACCCTTCACTAAAAAGCATGTATGCATAGTAAAATCATTTATCCAAACACATATGTTTAAACAACCATAATTAGGGTCATAGCCCCAAGTTCCGTAAATACAAATCACATGGGCTCCTGCCCAAAACCATTTACAGAAAACCAGAACATAGTAAACATACGTGGGATCTCAGCCCAAATCCGTTTATCATTATAAACACAATTTCCAAAACCAATTGAAATCATGTTTATCCATTATATTCATATCCAAAACCTGTCACGGTAAAATAGAGCTACACGCGTGCTAACCGGGGTCTCAAACCCAAGTCTCTCCAGGGTCCACCCAGGTCAAAGTCCGTAGATCTATGACCCTCCCTGGAGGTAACGAACTATGCCCATCCTGAGAGTAAGGAACCCAACTGGGGGGCGACTCCACTCAGTCAGTGCTCCGTGACTACTCCGCGGTCCACCCAGGCCAACGACCCTCCCCGGAGGAGACAATCATATATAAAGGATGGAATATGAAAAACCTTTTGAAATCATTCTTGAAACCTTACAAGGATTTATGCCCGGCCCCCATAAGCCGTCATGAACCATAAAATCCTTTTATGGGTTCATGCCGGTTCCCATAAACCGTCATGACCCGTAAATCCATTTCAAGGGTTCATGTCGGTTCCCATAAACCGTCATGAACCATAAAAACCATTTGTAATACATAACTGGGCCCTAGGCCCGAACCCACATACAAACTGGACCTCCGGTCCGAATCGTAAACCAATTGGGCCTCCGGCCCGATGCCTCGTTAAATCAAATGGACCTCAAGTCCGAGAGTTACCTTTTCAAATCCAAAATCATTTCATGAAATCATATCCAAAACCATAAGTATGGAAAATCAGTGTAAAGCCAGAAACCCTCGATTTACGTGCAAGCACGTAAATCGCCTCGAAATACGTGAAACCATATAATTTACAAGTATCCAAATCAAAATTATCAAATCACATTCATTATCCTTTTGGAAATCCAAAACCATTTCATTCAGACCAACAAAGACGTACGGACCCCTATAGGCACCGTATAGGGCCGAAACCTCGAAATACGTGTCTATATGTAACCACACATCCAAATGCACTCATGACATCACAAAAAAGTATTTAAAACATATAATAAACATTTATGCAGGCACCAATTTAGAAAACAAGGTCCACTCACAGACCGTCCGAGCTGCCGCCTCGATTTGCGTGCCATACAGCTCCCCGAGCCGATCACTGTCACCGGGACTCCCAAACATGTCCAACTTTTAATAGAAGGTTAATAACTACTTAATTAACCACCTACCAAAGCCCCGTAATTTTTCCGAACTTTTAACTATTTTTAAACCGACCCTAAACCTTTAGATGCCCCGAAACATATCGATACGGTGTCCGATTCACACGAAACCAATTCCAAAATGTTCGTTACATCGAATACAAGATTTCCCGTGTTGAACACTTTCCCAAATTATGGTCCACGCGTCCTCACGAGCCCCTAGAAGGTCGAAAATACTGTTCATCGTCTTCAACCTCCAGCAGCACTGTAGCAGACCGGTTCACTGTAGCAGCACTGTTCCGAACCGGCGTGAACGGTTCAGGGGTTTCCTCCCTCTATTTTGGTCCGATTTCAACCCTAATTAATCCTATAATTCATATCTCTTCATTCCCTATCAATTCCCCTCACTAAAACTACCTAAAACCGTCCAAAATCCTATGGTTTAATCTTTGAACCATACGGTTCAAGCTTCCAAACTGCACCCATGGCTGTACAGCCATCCTATGCTTCCTAAAACTTTCCCAACACCATCCTAATAACCCATTTAATTCATTAAAACCAACCAAAATGACCCATAACAATAAGAATGGAAAAATGGATCGAAAATGGCTAACCGGGTGCATTCTCGGGTTTGGGTCTCCGCCGTGCATGGTGGCGCCGTCCTGGGCCGGCCACCACTTCCTCCTGTCCTCCCTTCCATCTCTGGTCTCATAGGTGATCATATGGGGTTGGGTTGGATGGGTTTTGGGTTGTACAGAGAAGAGGAAAATGGTGAGATCGGGTTATGTTTTTTAATGGAAGAAAGAATGATCGATGCATGTATGTGAAGGAATGTCCAGTGGATGGGTGACACTTGTCACTCATCCATTGGGCCTCCATTAAATATCTGGGCCCCACTAAAGTCCAAAAGTTAGGTCGTTTCGTAATTCGTGCAATAGTACCCTCGTACTTCCGTGAACCGTAATTTCTCCGTCGAACGTCCAAATTCGACGTGCCACCTGTCTATGGATTCGTATCGTCCTTATCTACGTAACGGTCCTTAGCCCTCGGCCATCGGACCTCTCGGTCAAAAAGTCAACTATTTGCCCCTTTTAACCGTAATTACCAAAATGCCCCTAAACTTCCGAACGTCATAACTTCCTCCTCGAACGTCGGAATTGAACGTGCCACCTGCCTATGAACTCGTGACATCACGAAATACGTCACGGTCATCGGTCAAAATCCATTTGACTGCTGAACGAAAAGTCAACGTTTTGCCACGCCTAGGGGCAAAATGGTTATTTCGCATCGTTCGTCCGGTTTCGCTCTACTAATCACAGATTAGCCTCACTAATCGTGATTAGTCACTAATCTAATCATGAAATTTGGGACGGGTCGTTACAACACATATTTAAGACAACATTGTGGTAGAAGTAGCACACCCTTCAACACCCTAAACTGCAGACTAGGGGAACATGTGTCAATCATCCCATGTGCTCCTGCCCAACAGCAAAAAAGGTGGAGGAAACCAAGAAAAACGATACCAGCTAGCTTCACTTGAGCTAAGAGGTAGCACTAATACCCTAGTTCTCTATAAATACTGCATCCCTTCCACACCAAGGGGGGATCCTTGGGTGAGAAAAGATACTATGCAAAAATAAATTTAGAATTCCATAAACCTCCCTTCTTGCTTTCGTTGTTATTCCTTCTCCCTTAAAAAGTGATAAGTTTATTGACTTTGCCATCAAAGTGACAGTGGCAGGAACCATACCGGTTCCCTAAGCTTCCATTCCTGTGTTTTTTTCTTCTCTTGCTCTTCGTCTTGTTATACTCTAGGTACTTCTGAACGAGATGAAAAAGGACTCATCCACATGAAGAATTCGGGAAGGCTTGTGATACAAGCAATCCTCCTTCATTGTGGGTAGGAGACCTGACCACCCCGTATACTGTACCTTGGAGACTGTCCTATACCTCCAGGGACCCGTAGTTGTTAGGTCCAACACGACATCAACAAATCTAATTAAATCGACTTTACCAAAAAGCCTAGCTTAAGCACAGCTCCAACACACTTTGGGCTAGTCATTTAGGCCCACCAAATCCAGCATAAAATAAACCTCGAACACCGAAGACTTGGGCAATAACTAGACCCAATCCATTGAGTGGATACGATTCTTATTATAAGAAAAAAAGTAATTTATTTATTTTTTTGGTAAAAGAAAAGAGTAATTTATTAAAAGTCGCCTTTAAAGTTAATTTTTTTCGCCAATTTTCTCAATGAATTTACATTTTAATTTATTTTCCTTCTAATTTATTACTTACTCACATTATATCCTATTTTTTAAAAACTATCTTATGTATCAATAACGAGAAAATACTTACAAAACATATAATGATAGAAAATTAAACCAACAAACTTATGAAGTGTGCCACAAGAAAATAAATAATTCCATCTTTTTAATTTTATTCATCTTCTTTTTTTTTCTTATGAAAAATTTATTTCATCTTATTAAAAAATAAAAACTAAATAATCCAACAAGAAATAAAACTAAAAAGATAAGAATTTGTTTTTCTTTTTTTTAGGGTAAAAGTTTAGAAACTTGAAGCAAGCTTGGGAAAGCAAAGAGCAGTGGTATTTACGTAATTGTAACCAGCCTCATTCGGCTACAACGGTTGGTTATCAAATCCAATCACCACTTTGGCTCTCCTAATCACTTAATCCAACGCCTCAAGCAGATAGAAATTTTAAAAGTATCATCCAACGTTCCACAAATAATCTCCAAAAAAACTAGCCGTTACACATAGAGCGTCAACACCTCTAACGTTCCCTTTTGTTCTCTCCTGTCTCAACTCTCTCCCATCAAAACCCTCATTCGTTCAGTCTTCTGTGCAAAAAACACCAAAAATTGATCCTTTTTTTCTCCAAAAACATTAAGCACGGTTGTCTCCAGCCACTTCTCACTTTGCAGTCATGGACGTGGTCACTAAGAAGGCCGGACCTGTGACTCCTGTGAAGGACCAAACTGGGTCTCGAACCAAGAAGCAGGAGCACTACAGATATGGTGAGAATTTGAACCCTAATTTTTCTCCAGGTCCAAAACCCTCGGCTTCCCCTGCGGCCAAATCTGCATCCAAATCCCAGAAATCAGCCTCGAAGAACCCAAATCCGGTTGTTCACTCGCCCCGCAACAAGATTCGGGAGAGAAAATTCGTTGTGGCCAAGAAGAAATCGAAGAAAGAGAATCCGAATGTCGCTTGTAAATGCAAGGAGAAAGGTATTTCTAAGAAATGTCTCTGTGTTGCCTATGAGAACCTGAGGGCGTCACAGGAAGAGTTTTTCAAGAACCGAAGCGATGAGTTGGCGAGTCTGAAGGAGTGCGATAGAGCTGAGCGGGAATTCGAGGAACAAATCGAGGAAGGTTTGAGAATTCAAGATCTTCAGATTCAAGACGGCTTGGATTGTGACCTGGATGAGATTGATCGGAGTGCTGAAATGGGTTCTTCGACCTTTAAGAGAAGGAGAGACAAGTTGTTGGAACAGGCGAGAAAGAGTCTGCCTGAGCGTGGGCAAGTGAGGCATTTGGTTCAGGCCTTTGAGAAACTCCTTTCAATTCCGAGCTCGAATGATTCGGATGAGCAGAAGGGCGAGGAGGAAGCAGAAGAGAATGGCAAGAAGGCTGCGAAGTGGGCTTTGCCTGGACTGCAACCTCCAAAGGTGCCTGGAACACAGGTTTCATCTTCTTCGTTTTGTCCCTCCGATTTGTTCTTGACATCTGAGAACCTTGGTTTGGATCGGCGGCCTTCAATTTCATCTTCTTGGGATGGAAGTCTGGGAAGGTTGGCAATGATACTTTAGATTATATTTGGAATTACATTTGATGCACGCAAGGTGTTTGTTTTTGTTCTGACTGGTTTTATTCTTTCTATTTACAGTGTTTCAAGCAGGACTTCTAATGCTGGGCGAAGAAGCCGAAGAAATGTGAGTGTTTCTCTTCCTTTTACCGTTTTGGACTTTATTTGGGGATTTCAAATGATTGAATAATTGAGTAGACCTTGTATTTACGTTTGAATATCAGAGCTCTGAATCATCTAGCACAATGGGAGGAAGGAGATGGAAGAAAAAACAACAGCTCAGAGCCACTAGCCTTAAACCATTCAAGCTAAGAACAGAGGTAAATTGCATTGAAAATGAATGCCTTGAAAAGTACTCAAGTATGCTTGCATTGCCATTGCTTCACTTCGTTTGGTGATCTCACTGCAGGAAAGGGGAAGACAAAAAGAGGAAGAGTTCATGAAGAAGATACGAGAGATGATGATAGAGGAGGAGAAGCAACGGATACCAATTGCTCAGGGCCTCCCATGGACAACAGATGAACCAGAGGTTAACACATCATTACTTTAATTCTTCTACTATTTACTAGCTGTTAAGATATAGATACAAAAGTATGTATAATTGATTTTATTGCTATAGACAGACAAGAGTGTCCCACTGACTTAGATGCAATATTTTTCGTGTTTGTCTTATCTCAGTGCCTATTGAAACCTCCAGTAAAAGAAATCACAATACCTGCCGACCTGAAGCTCTACAGTGACATGCGGGCAGTAGAACGAGCTGAGTTTGACCAACAGGTAATGTGCTTCGTCTCTAAATTCAAGGGTTCACTTTGACCGTTAAGAGTACATAACCTGTTCCCAGTTTATTTGTTTTTATTGCATTCTATCTCATCGTATCACATTCTGTTCTGCGATATTTAAGCTCTGCTTAGTTGAGCATATAAAGTCATAAATTAGATGCAAATAAGCATATCCATTTTTGTGGAAAACTTTGTTTTCAGGTTGTTGCGTTTGTTTTTTAGCTTTTGCAGAACTTTGTGATAACTTCCTAACATATTAGAAGAACACTTGTGAGATGAAAAATGGAGTGCAGTTTATAGATTGTTCAGAGTTTAACCATTTTTCAGCATCCTAAGATGAACATTGTGAATGAACAACTGTGACAGTCTATGAGATGAAAAAAAAAAGAAAAAAAGATTTAATTCGCTGTAGTGTGATACCTGCGAGAACATCTTCATGAAGTTACTCTTAGAACATATTTTGTTTCCTGCCTACAATCTCACTTTGAAGAGAACAAGTGTATATTACACACTACTCATAACTGCTAAGGAAGAAATGACATGTATGGGTGCTTGACTTTTCTGTTTCTATATCGTATGTGCTTGGGCTCAACATATTTTTTCTACCCATTAATCTTATATGTTAATAGAAAGTAATTCATTTTCCGTGTACATCATCAGGTGGCAGAGAAGTTGAACCTGTTTGAGCAATACAAGATGGAAAGAGAAAGACTGCTGAAGGTAAACCATATGTTGGCACTTGGATGTACAAAATAATTGTAATTGCTGAGCATTGGAAGGAAATAGTATGTTCTTTATCACCATTCACCTGAAATATGCATTTTGGTATCTTGGTATTGCAGTTAGAAGAAGAGGAAGAGATAAAGAGGCTGAGAAAGGAGCTTGTTCCGAAAGCACAACCAATGCCCTACTTTGACAGGCCTTTTATTCCCAGAAGGTGAAACTCAATTTATCTAATTGTAAATAGATTATAAGTAGACCATAATTTCTGACTTTTTAAACTATTGTATGATTGGAATATTCTCATTATGGGATGGCAAGGGTTGAATTCGAAACTCTTAAGTGACTTCATGATATATTTAATATTTTGTGTGTCTTCTCTGCTAATAATATATGAAAAGAAAATGGCTTCCGTTTCAGTTTGTTTCTTATTGTAGTGCTAATAGTAGGTTATGGTTGCTTGGATTGGAATGCTGATGATATTACTGAACTTTCTCAATATGCAGAAAAAGAGAATGCAGATAATGTTGGGATTTCCGTCCTTAAAAAGTGGGTCAATAACTTTGCAAGTTATACAGATACACTTGTTCAAGCAGAATTTACACTTTATCATGCAATCTCTCATCTGTCTTCTTTAAATTTCGTTAAGGAACTTCCTTATAAGATAGCTGATATTAGATTATTGTTCTTTGTCTGTATCAGACGATGTAACCCTACGGATTTCTTATGATTTTTTGTGTTTCCTGTTGTAGGTCACTGAAGCATCCAACTATACCCAAAGAGCCAAAATTTCATGTGCCTCAACATAAGAAAATCAAGTCCTGCGTGTCATGGAATGATATCAGCCCCTATGCTTTCTACGGAGAAGCTTGAAGACGACGATGATAAAGAACTTAAATTTGTTTCCTCTATCCATCCATGTACATTCCCCCCCCTCCTGTTATTTTGAAGATCAATAATCATGTCTTTTCTGTTTCTTACCCAATTTGCTTCTGACATTGTTTTCCAGTCTTGTAAAAATGGATGAAGCAACTAGTCTAGTTGCAATTTTGTATGCCATTAACTTCGTTCTTTGAAAGGCTGGAAAATTTTGAAATCTAAATGCAATTTCGTAAAAAATCTAAGCTCTTTTATACCAATCTCCTACGAGGCTTCTCAGAAATAGGGGCTCATTCCGCGTTTAATTTCTCAAATCCCTGTGGAACTAAAATAGAGCCGGATGAGTTTGGTATGCTTTGAGCCATTGCTAAGAAGAGAGGTCAAATGTACTGAAAATGATTTCCCTTGGAATGTACTTAAAACGTTTAATTAGTTGCATTGCTGGTAACTTTTTTTGATACAGAAAAAAACAAAACTAAAGTTGGAAGCATTGGAGGCAACCCAGATTCACACAATACAATTGGAGAGCTTTGAAAGTTGTCCGAGGGGATTGTATAAACGAAAGATGTTCTTCATGTGTCCCAAAAAGGCCGGCTATAACATCCGCTTAATGGAATATATGATTAAAGTGGATAGAAGTAAATTTTAATAATAATCTTCAATATCTTTGATGAGCGTAAAACTTTATCAAGAAATATCACACTTCTTTAGAACGCACTCAATAATGAGTTTTGAGTCTTCTTCAACAAGAATATTAGAGAAACAAAATTCTAGAAGAGGCATAAACTACTGCATTGATCTTGGTAGCTATGCCATCCACAAATTTAAAGAACCGAAAGAAGCATGAGTCATATATTCCACAGAATGCCGTTCCTACTAAGGTTGTATGTCTTTTTTTAGGCTACTCAAGACCAAAAACTTCTGATTTGCCAATAGAAATGTTGGCCTACTTCCACACCGGATATATTGTACAACCCTTTAGGGTTTTGATAGAGCATAATAGAACATTCATATTACCCTATAAAAGAAATAGAACTTTAAAAGAAATTATTTTGATTAAACTACCTTTTTTCCAACTTTCTTACTTGAATGGTGTATTTTGAATATAAATTAATCATATAATATCCCCAGTTAAATTTTCTCTTTTGTACTATTCAAGTCAAGAATAGTAAACGATTCCATTAATCTTTTCTATGGAGTTCCCGAGATTTAATATTCTATTTTGAATTGAAGATACATGTTTGACATCTCATTCAAGAGAGTGAGTCATAACCAAAGGCTTCTTAAACTAGTCCATGACTTGTTGCTCTATTTTAATGTAATGCTTCCGCTTTCTTCTTAAAGAGATTTTTTTGGGCTAAATGTTACGGGCTAAATGCTCGCAACTCATATCGTTTGTTGGCTAAATATTACGGCCTAAATGCTCGCAACGCACATAAAAAAGGTACCAATAAAGTGACTCTGGGACGGCAGTGGTCCGCCTGCCAAGTGCCAGCCCGTTCTGTCTTGGCTATTTCTCAAAAGAAAGGAAGGCTTCCCCAACTAGTTTGCAAACCACTGCTGTCCTAGGGTGGCAAAACCCAGCCACAAGAGTTACCTTTCACGTCTCTTATGATGAAGCCCGAAGAAACAACTAACGTGTCCGATTTAGGGGACCATCAAACGGAAAGGGAAGACAAACAGAGCAAGAGTTTAATTGAAAATGCAAGAGATGACAAATTGAAAAACTGAGATAAGCTAAACGGCAAGAACCGTTAGATACAGCATACAGAAAGGATTTGAGGATGTCTCAAACCCTGTCCCGTATGAAAACTAAATAGATAAAGGATTTGACAAACTGAAGTCAGAAACAAGTGAAAAAGGATTCGCCTCAAACTAAAATCGCATTGCGAAAAAAGAAACAACACATGGTTGCGAATAAACATAGAGGGTAAGAACACCAAACAAATCATGCAATTTTGATTCAAATCATAATGGATTCAAGTGGCACGCGAAAAAGAAACTACTTGATAAATGAAACAATTTGAAATCCAATTGCCAAAACATAATAGAATATCATAACACTTGAGATGAAGTTTCAGACTAAAATGACAGTCATCACAACAAAAATTAACAAAACAGATAACATGTTTGGCTCAACACATTATGCTGCCACATCTCTTTCAACTAACTCAAATCAAGACCTAAAATGTTGATGTGCTAGGGCTTAGCAGTAGTAAGCAGTTCATTATTCAGGGGGCAACCACGATCCTCCCAGCAACTTGGTCAAGATCCCGTCGGCCAACTGATGTGATTTTCCTTCCGCTGTAACAAATAAAGACAATATGTAATCAGAATCAAGTTAAGGTGTCAGCTCAAGCCAATTCGATATGGAAAACCTACTACGTCTGGAAACAGTTTCAAAATAACATGTAACCACAAAAGCTTTACCCCTTTCCGTCAAAGTCAACGATGTTCATTGTTGCCAATTGTTGTAGAATATGACGGGCAATAGCACCACTGCTCTTGCAGAAATGGGGTGGACGACTTCCATTCCTCTTGCTTCCACCGTAAATCCTACGGAAGGCACCAACACCAAGTCCTCCCCTCAAGTAGATCTTCCTTGCCATGGAGGCTGAATAAATATCACCATTGTCAACAACACAATCAATTAAACATATACAAATAAGAATACACATCAACAAGTGTACTCATAAGTAAAACAATACCCACCAGCTCTGATGTAGTACCAGTCAGGGTCATAAGGAGCCAGCTCCTTGAATGTACCAGTCTTGACAATATCAGTCCATGGAGGAAGCTCAATCTGCTCGTAATTATCACAATAAAATTATCTCATAAATCTTGGTATGAAAATTGGCAAAAGGGGTAAATCAAAACAACTTATATCATTTCAATAATTTTACAAAAATCCTAATTCACATAATTGAAACTATATTCTCAAGTTTCCATCAACATTTAACAAGCATTTTCAAAATAATATTAGACAAAATCATCTTACCCAACATAATCTACCATGAGATACTATTTGTTGGAATAGACTTGTATACTATGCCTCTAACCCCCAAAATATTATTCGCATTAAGTAAATAAACTATGCAAAACCACAGATTAAAAAAAAAAAGAAAACCAGGCAAGATTGAATCAGACATATATAGCCATCAAGGAAAAATGGATGCTTCGGATCACAGTGAGAACGTATTAGCCATAGCATAGCAATATCAATATAAACCGGCTATGATTCCACAAACTATCCAAGTTTCTAACTTTAACGGCTATAACAAAGCAGCAAAAAGGCAGAGACCTCGGACGTTTTCTAGGAAGTTTTATAAACTTGTGTTCCATTTTCTCGGGAGCCAAACAAGGGGTTAAATAGAGTGATACCTTGCCGGATCGCTTCAGATGAGCGGCGTAAGCCTTAACAAACTCGTGTGGAGACACATCCTTCACAGTTTTCGCAGTTGCCATTGCTTCAATTCAGAGAGAGCAATGAGAGCGCTGAGACACAAATAGTGAGGAGGCTGAAGAAGACGGTGGCTCTCTCTCAGTTCTCTCTAGGGTTTCTCATTCCGCTTTAACAATATATTTATAGCTCTCTCGTTGTGTCGACTTGGGCCTCAAAATAAAGGCTCTGCCAGCTTGGGCTCTATATACTAATGATTCAGGCCCAATTGACTTAATTTCAGGCTTAAAAGTTTTATTTAAGCCCACGTCGCAAAAAAAACGACGTCGTCGGGGTGTTTGGATTCCTTACTTGAGCAGGTGAGCCACTGCGATTACAGTTCGCACTTTGCCAGTTGTTCTCTCCCCCAAATCGAAACCCTAGGACAGCTCTCACAGTTAAAGCCATGGCGATGAAGCACATACTTACAACCCTGGCCCGGCGCCGGCCCCAAAGGCCCCCAGCCGCTCTAAACTTAGCCGTTCGATCGTCGTCAACCTCACCCGCCGTCTCCTCGTCACCTTCATCTCCCTCCGTACCGTCGCCTCCTCCACCAACTGCCATGATCTACGACCGATTGGCTGGAGATGTCAAATCGAAGATTAAAAGACTCGAAGCCCCAGACCAGAGGTTCCTTAAGTACGGTTCGCCTCACCCGAGTCTCACGGACCATTCCCACATCCTCGTCGCACCTGAGACACGTGTCACCACACTGCCCAACGGCCTGCGAGTCGCCACTGAGTCGAACCTTGCTTCTCAGACCGCCACCGTTGGGGTCTGGATCGATGCTGGGTCCCGCTTCGAGAACGACGAGACCAACGGCACCGCCCATTTCTTGGAACACATGATCTTCAAGGGGACCGAGAAGAGGACGGCGCGTGATCTAGAGGAGGAAGTGGAGAACATGGGCGGGCATTTGAATGCGTACACATCGAGGGAGCAGACCACGTATTACGCTAAGGTTCTGCAGTCAGATGTTCCCAATTCGCTCTCTATTTTATCTGATATCTTGCAGAACTCCAAGTTTGACGAGAACCGCATAGTACGCGAGCGTGATGTGATTTTGCGGGAAATGGAGGAGGTAATATCATAAAAATGAAAACTTTATAAATTTGGTGTGGTTTTTCTGAATTTTTCTGATAAATTATTTAAATGTATGGTTCCTGTGGATTGGAAAATTTTGAATGGTAATTAATAATGGAAGCATGAAAGTGAGCTCTGTGTTTTGAGATGTTTCTATGTCCTTATTTGTTACGCATGGGCGTGTTTGGAAATTTTCAGTAGTTCGTCATTAAACGTGGACTGAATTTGATTTATTGGCAATAGCCAGAAAAAAGGTTTCTTTATTCTTATTCTGTGGTTTCGTACACTAATCATCTGTGTGTGTGAATTGATTAAATGCACTTTATGTTTATTTTTGCACTTTTTATTAGTTGAAGATATTCATAATTCATAGAATTAGCCTATGCCAGTTGGAATATATGTGATATAAAACTTCGATGGGTGAAAACCAAAGTCATACAAAACCGAAGTAATACAAAACAAATTGAGGTGAATTTGAGTAGTAATCTGTAGTTTTATACCCTGCACAAATTGGCCCATACTGCTTCTTCCAGTCAAGCTTTATTTTCTTGTTTGCTTTCTGCAGGTAGAGAAACAGCCCGATGAAGTCATTTTTGACCATCTGCATGCAACTGCATTCCAGTATTCTCCTCTTGCCAGAACTATTCTTGGACCTGCTAACAATATCAAGACTATTTCCAAAGAGCATCTTCAAAACTATATCAAAACACATTACACGGCACCGAGAATGGTAATTCTAGAAATATGGTTATTATTTACTTAAGTGAACATCTGGTGTAGTCATTATCTGTATACACACATAATCTGAGCTTTATTCCTAATTGATTATCCGAAGACTGAATTGTTGATTATCTCTATTTTCAGGTTATTGCTGCCTCAGGGGCTGTTAAGCATGAAGATCTGGTTGAGACAGTTAAGGGTTTATTTACAAAACTATCAGGAGATCCAACCACTGCTAGTCAGTTGGTTGCACAAGAACCTTCATTTTTTACCGGTTCTGAGGTAATATGTAACCAGAGAAGTTACTTTTATCTTTTTATTGCTTTGTCTTATACTATACATTTCTGTTAATGTCCCAAAATTCAGGTCAGGATTGTGAATGATGACTTGCCTTTGGCACATTTTGCGGTTGCATTCAGTGGTGCATCATGGACAGACCCAGACTCTATCCCTCTAATGGTCATGCAGGCGATGTTGGGTTCATGGAATAAAAGTGCTGGCGGTGGAAAGCATATGGGGTAATCCTTTACATTATTCAATCTTCTCTGTGTTAATGCTTGATATTAAAACATATGAGTTTATCTGTTGGGAGAACATGCAATAATTAGTTTTGGTTATCTTTAAACAGTTCAGAGCTAGCACAAAGAGTTGCCATTAATGACCTAGCAGAAAGCTATATGGCTTTCAACACCAACTATAAGGATACTGGCTTATTTGGTGTTTTTGCTACTGCTAAGGTGAGGGTGCCTTCTGTAACAACTTCCGTTATTTTGATAGATTATTTCATTCCCCCCCCAAAAAAAAGGATTTCTTATTCTGGTTAGTAGTACCTTTACTCAATTTGGATTCTAAATGTAAAGAAATAAAGTTAGAACTTGGCAGAAGAAAATGGGTTAAGCAAATACAAACATCATGTGTTCATGCTTGGGATTTGTACAAGTGTGTTCGAGTGTAGATAACATTCCATGGTTAGGGCAAGGATCAATTCTTATGTCGAACACCCAGGAGAGCTAAGTATTCTTTTTTTAGCTACTCCAAATGAGGGAATTAGTTGGCCATTGAAGGGAGTTGTATTTTAATTTAAGAATTTGGGAAAATACTAAGGCCCTCTCTCTCTCTCTCTCTCTCTCTCTCTCTCTCTCTCTCTCTCTCTCTCTCTCTCTCTCTCTCTCTCTCTCTCTCTCTCCCTCTCCCTCTCCCTCTCCCTCTCCCTCTCCCTCTCCCTCTCACACACACACACACACACACACACACTCACTCGCACACTAGTATACATTAACATCCACTCATATTAAAGAAATCTCTTGACAGAGATTGCCCTTTCTTTTGGTTTCAGGCGGGTGATTTGGATGATTTGGCCTATTCAATAATGTATGAGGTGACCAAATTAGTTTATAGAGTTTCAGAAGCTGATGTGGTTCGTGCTCGTAATCAGGTAGCACAAGATTTCTAACTCTTCTCCAGTACTATATTTGTGTTACAAGTCTTTTGACATCTTATCAGTATCCAGTGTAAAGTTGTGAAAGTTTAATGTTTTCATTTAGCCATTTCTTGTTGTTGACCATATCACTATATTATTCTCTGCCACTTATCTTTTTTTTTCTTTTTTCTTTTTTCTTTTTTTCCCTTTTTCAGTTGAAATCTTCTCTGCTCCTTCACTTGGATGGGACAAGTGCTGTAGCTGAAGATATTGGGCGCCAGGTACCTTTTCCATTCCATATTGTACAATGAAGAGACCAGTCAGATTTAGATAATTTCAGTTGGCTAATTGATTTGACTCACCTGAGACCTGGAATGATACCCTAATTTATGAATGCATAGAGAGGCGGTAATTATGATATACTAGTGTGGACATAAGAAATTGGTGCCTCTCATAGCAACTCTTTTTTGCGTTATCTGAAATGGTATATTTTCCCTGGCTAATTCGGTTCTGGACAACTCATAAGGCTTTTGAGCCTTCTCAGTAAATGCATACTATTAATGTAGGAGTGCACTACAAGAAATTTTATTTTGTACTTGAAGCTGATTCACTCTGTTGAATATTCTCAATTTTGATTATTTTCTTGCAGCTACTTACATATGGTCGAAGAATCCCCTTAGCCGAATTGTTTGCTAGAATTGATTCTGTTGATGCAAGCACCATCAAACGTGTTGCAAACCGATTTATCTATGATAGGGTATGACTAACTGCCGATGGATTAGAGTGTTTCTTCAACTTTGTATTGATTATAAGCTGAACACTCTCCTGTACTTTCTTTTGTTGCTTGCCTTCCGCAGGATATTGCTATTGCTGCTATGGGTCCCATTGGGGGTTTGCCTGACTACAACTGGTTCAGACGCAGGACCTACTGGAACAGATACTAAGTTACTAGTGTCAATTCTTCTTGATTATTTCATAATGACCTTTCCCGATCAATCTGGTTTTGGAACACACTTTGATGCTTTTATGCAATTTAATTATCGGCCTGGAGAGAGCTGTTAAAGGCTGTGTATTTTTCCCCCCAAATATGTTATAGGTTCTCTCGTTTTGTAACATTGCATTTTTTATAAATAAGCATTGCTGAGACTGAAAGTGAAAATCTTCACATAATTTTCCAAATCTGTTTCTAGTTTGTACTCACCACTATCAAGTTGTTAATAAACTCATCCCAATTTCGTAGTGACTGAGTTGAATGAGCTGTTGCCTTCTCGGATATTTTTAGTGGAAATTCATTTACCAACCTTTTTGGTTTGCAACTGTACTGTCAAAAATTGAATATTTGGTAGAGGGTCTTATTTATTTGTGGAATCTATACCATATAGATGATGTGTTAGAGCAATTCGAGGGTATTTGAGAAAAGGAGATTAAAGACATCGAGTATTGAGAGTATAGATTAGATTGGATGGAAATATCGACAAATGCATAAACGGTTCTCTTGATGCACTCTTTTGCCAAGTAAATGTCTTAACGTAGAAATGTAGAATCTCCTGGAGCATATTTTTGGGCCTTATAGTAGTGGTGTGTTTGCAAGAGGGGATAAAACATGGGTTTTCTGAGATGTACTAAACAGTCGCATTTTCTCAAAACCAAGACTGCCCAATTTGGCTGCTGATCCTAGTCTTCGGCTTAAGGCCGGTGGCTTTCCTCTTCTCATATTTTCCTTCTCGCCCTAGGCTTAGGACTTCAATGTTATATATCATTCAATAATATATGCATCTAAGTTATTCACCCCTGTTTTAAGGCCTATCTTACCTCTTCATAATCCTTGGATGCTCATATCATTGAATAGTAGGGGAGCATTGAAGTCTTGGGCTTCCTTCTACCCATCCTCTTTCTCGAGTCCTTACTCTTGTTTATCCCATTGGCCTGAGTTGTTGACTCTAGCTTCTGCTAAGGCCCCCTCTACTTGGTCAGTCGTAGATCTCACGATCTCCTGACCAATGGGCTTCCATTGTGGTTGCAGTGACTGATCCTGCCGCCGGTGAATGTGCCTCCCTTGGTAGAGGCTGCGAGTTTGATATTTATGCCCATGTAGTTTGTTGCCATTTATGTTGCAGATCCATTACTGGCTGCTTTTTCTGGTGGATATGGATGCTGATATGTCACTGTACTTGCGACTAGTTTGGTTGTAAGTGTTTATTATTTAGGCCACTTTACTATCATGTAGTTTGCACCAGAAAAGATGGTTATATCTATATTTTAAAATGTTCCACTTTAGTATCATATATTTTGGAAAATGTTATTACACCTTGAACTCTCCATCATTTTTTTGTTTCCTCCAATTTTGTGCGGCGTGGAGTTATGGGTCCCACTGATTAACCATTTTTAAATCAGTTCAAATGTGTAATTGTCAATTTACATTAAATGGTTGCATTTTAAAATAATAGACATTAACAAATTAAAATCTTTTCCCAAATCTCTCACATTAACCTTTTTAGATGCATTTTTAAAACTCAAATCCTTCCACTTTACCATAAAATAATTTTAAAAAATAATTCATTGGTGGGATCCATACATGCTGCGTTAGTACTTAATTAAAGAGAAGACGGAAAATGTGATAAAGGATTTATAGTCAAACGTTTTTAAAAGAAAATGGTAGTAAAGTGAGACAATTTAAAGTACATGTGTAATTCAATTATCTAGTGAAATCATAGGATAATAAAATGTAATTTACCCTATTATTTATCTTAGTTTCGGGACTGTATTATGCACCCCAATTTGTTTAGTTCTTTCATAAATAGTTTGTATTAGAACTGTTAATCGATTAAAAAAAAAACTAACCGATTAACCAAATCGTCCCGAAAAATAACCGAACGGGAAAAAAATCATAATTGAAGAAGCAAACTCGAATCGAACCGAAAAAAACCGAGCCGGATCGGATTAGACTAATTTACCCTACCGAAAACAAACTTTATAATCAAATAGATGAATTACAAAAAAAAAATGAGCAAGAAACATTTTACATGTATGATCGGGTCTAGAACTTAGTTCTATTTCCTTAAAATGAAATTGTCTCATCACCGGTGCTCAAGGATTTTGTTTGGCAAACGTCTCCTAGGAAACAACAATCGGATTTTTTTTGTGAAAGCAGCACTTCAATCCACAAGAATAGCGAATGCAAACTGTGTTTAAAACTCTCTTGAAATATTCTAAAGTTGTATATTTTTTAGAACGAATATTCAATCTCCACAAATGTATTGAATGATTGGATATTTTTTGAATGAATGAAATGACTTGTGGGCAACTCTATTTATAGATGTATTAAACATCTCTTCATAAGAGATACATCTCTTAATAAGAGATGCATCTATTAAATAAAATATACATATGTTGGTAAGAGACACATATCTTAATAAGTGACACATCTCTTAATAAGAGACATTGTATATAACCATTGAACTTTAATATATACCTCTTCATGAATTGTCATATGCCCCTTCTATCAAAGGTTGCCAAATCAAAGGGCACTTTAATTCAAAAATATATATAAATATATATATATTTATCAATTTTGTAATCTAAATATATTTTATACAAATTAACATTCATACAGAAAATTATGAATTAATTATTAAAGTCAAACTCTAGTCGGAAGGAAAATTAATGAATTAATTATGAATTAATTTTATACACAAAAAATGGAAATGGAAGGGACCTACCCACCTTGGTCATTCACTCAAGCAGTGCAGTTGAAGTTGGAGAGAAACCGACACAATGTCAATATTGTTGTTGATACATTTATAATAAAAAATATATGTAGTTGACTCGACCCTAGTCGGACGGTTTGAAATTACTTTGCAAAATAACATCGAAAATTAATCATTTATTTCGTACAATCTCATTTAAGATTGTTCACTCTCGTAAAAATTTATTCAAATTAATAATCGAATAAATATTTAATTATTTATTTTGTACTATTTTATTTAAAAATATTGTAAAAATTCATTCAAATTAATAATCATATGAATATTTAATATGAGAAAACTATTGATATAGTCCCTAAATTTTACCTTAATATTAGTTATGGTCTATGAACTTTATTATTAATAGTAAGGGTACTTCTGTAACACCCCGGAAATTCGAGGATTCTCATTTTGTAATTTAATGTGTGATTTGACGATTTTACCCTTGTGATTGGTATGGTCAAGGTTGACTTTTTGATTTATGAACTAAATGGACTTTGACCTATGACCGTGACGTAGTTCGGGACGTCACGAGTTCATAGACAGGTGGCACGTTCGATTCGGACGATCAGGGTGAAAGTTACGACTATCGGAAGTTCAGGGGCATTACCGTAATTTGGACTTCCGGGGGAAAATGTTGACTTTTCTTTTGACAACTAATTTCCAGTTGACTCAAGGACCGTTGGGTAGGCCTCGACGTCCTGAGTCCGTAGACAGGCGGCACGCCGAAATCGGACTTCGTACGAGGAAGTTATGGTCAGAAACGTGAATTCGGGAAGTTCGTGTCTCGGTTTTCGTGTCGAATATTAAATTCAGGAAATCTGATTGGAGGACATCTGGTGAGTGACAAGTGTCACTCACCCATTGGCTAGATTGGATCAGATCCACTATTGGATTAATTAAACATTTGAACCAGCTTTAAATTTCAGCCTTTGGATTGGAAACCCCAGATCAGATCTCAGCCCTTGATCTAATCTGGAGATTCAATCTGAGCCGTCCATTTCCTTCCCTCCATTTCTTTATAATTCATACCCGCAGTGCACATTCTGCCCATTTCGATCAAACCTCCCAGCCAACCTTCCACTCACTGTGTCTGCATAGTGGGGGACTTCCTGGTGTGACTGAACGGCGGCAGTGACCACGGCGGAGGACGGCGGCAAGGAAGGAACCAGGGGAAACCCGAAACGGTTTCAAAAACAGATTTTTGATAAATCCTTTTCCCACGTTCAATTTAGTCCATTATGATTCCTAATCAACCCTAGGAACTCCCAGGACCTTCTGAAATCGAACTCGTGGCCGGTGGAGCTCAGGGCGGTGGCTGAACGGCGACGGGAGGCCAGAGCTGTTCTTCGAGGTAGGCCCTCGATTCAATCCGTTTCTCTCAAATTTGATTTCATAGAACTAATCTAGGGACTCAGACGAGTAATTAGGAATTGGAAGGAATGAAAATGATTCAGAAATGAAGGAATGGCAACGGGTCATGATCGCGGGTCTGATCGACCCGAGTTGCAGGAAAACGGGTCAACCCGTCTGAGGACAGTGGTGCTGACGTGGCACCCTGTCAGTCTGTCAGATGACGTGGACCAACCGTGAGCCGACACGTGTCACATGTCAGTGCACAGTCAGCATTGACATGTCAGTGACGTGGACCAGTCAGGGACTGCCACGTGTCACTGACATGTCAGTGACGTGGACCAATGCCGTGCTGACACGTGGCACATGTCAGATCTGACACGTGGTCTGACAGATCAGCAGGGTGGACCAATAGGATGTTGACACGTGGCACCTGTCAGAGTCTGACATGTCAGACCTGACAGCTGTCAGATGACGTCAGCATGACGTCATGCTGACGTCAGCAGTGACGTCAGCGATGACGTCAGCAGGACTGTTCCACCGTTGACCGCCGCGTTGACCGGCGCGTGGGGGCGCGTGTGAACAGTGTTTCTGGTGGGACCACCACCATTCTTTAGGTTTCGACGATCCGGATCCAATGGCGGTGGTTTCGGGTCGATCGGAGATCATTAAGTTGGTCAAAATAAGGTTTATTGCCTTGGGAAGCGCGTTCGGGCGGCTTTCCCGGGTCGGTTTCGACCTAGGCTTTCATGGTTGAATGTTGGGGGTTTAATTTGACCTTTACGAATACTTGGACTTGACAGGGATTGTACATTTGTACCAGGACGAGGGTATACGTTCGGTTTCTAGCAGGATTGTACTGTGAGTGGGCCATTTTCTTAAAACCTTGTGTGCATAAATGTTTTCTGGTTTTATTATACTTATTCACATGCTAAAACAATGATGGTTTTGATGATATGGAAAATATGGTTATGGCACGTTTCACGGTATTTGGGCTTGAGACCCGTCCGATGAAACTGAATGATTGGTTCGGATTCTACCTATGTATATATATGTTTGCATGTGGATATCAATAAAATGTATTTGTTACTGCACTGTATAGATCCTTCCATATTATATTGTCTCCTCCGGATGAGGTACCCCGGAGAGGTCACGGACGTCTAGTACGTCCAGCGTCTATGACGCTAAGCATCGGGGATGCTGTACCCGAACGGGGTTCGGGGATTGAACTCGGAATTGAGACCCGAGTGGCACGCGTAGCCTTGTGATTGTGACCTTATTGGACGTCAGGGACGTCAGACATCAGGGATGTCGGGATTGGAGTGTATAGTGCAGCAACTAAAATTATGGTTATGGTTTTATTATATGCCTTATGGTTCATATTATATGGTTTATGATTTTGGAATTATGTTGCACGCATGTTTGGAAAACGGAGGGGTAAATTATATGTTTTACTTATCAAACGATTTCATAAACTTGTGTTTCGGTCCACTCACCCTTAATGTTTTTGATAACCCCTCCAGGTCGGGAAACTGAGGTAGAGGAGGAACTTGAGGCTGAGGCATAGATCCACTACTGCGTACCTGATCCCCTGTTGGGCGGTGTACCCGCAGGTTTACTTTAGAGTCGTGCTCGTAATTGTGTAATTTTGAATTTCATCCCTTGTCTGACATTCGTTTAATTCGGATTTGATGTATGACTTTAATTCTGTTATTTATGCATTTAAATATTTTTGAGGTTAAAATTGGTATGAATTATTGGGTGTCAGACGGGAGCAGGGCACGTCCCCTTGTGGTCCCTGTGGGATCGGGGCGGGTCCTGTCAACTTCAATTATACTCAAATGTATACTATCACTCCGTTAAAATTCTAACTTTTTCTGTTAAAAAAAATCATATAATAGGCATATGATCTAAATTTTAAGGGCGAAAGAGTCATTATATTATCCATTGGCGGATCCATCAAGGGGCAAAGGGGGTCAATTGACCCCCTCAACTAACCCTCGGCATTGGGCCGGGCCGGGCAAGCCCGACCCAAATTTTTTGGGCTTGGGCAGGGTGAGGCCGGGCTCATTAAATAATTTTAAAATTTGCGGGCTAGGCCGGGCGGGTTTAATGACATAAAAAAGAGCCCACGGGCTTTTATCGGGCCGGGCTTATATCTGGCTTTTCGGGTCGGACCTATTAAGCTCACTTGGATCGGGCTTACGTGGGCTTTTACAATAAACTATGTCTCAAATTTTAAAGTTACAAAAAAATATTAACAATGAAAAAAAATACTCAAGGGTGCAAAAACGTCGGATCTATTAAGTAGGTGGAGGAGTGGTTAGGGTTTGTATTGAGTATTGGGCTTTTTAAAATAAATTAGGTGGACTTGGAGCTGAGATTTGGGTTTGGGTTGAAATATTAGTATTAAGAATGGGTTGAGTATTAATTTTTAAATAATAAGTATTTTAAATTTTCGGGCTTATGGGTAGGGTTTATTACGGGCGGGTCGGGCTGGGCTTACCGGGCTTTATCAGGTTTGAACACCATAAGCTCAAGCCCAGCTCGCTAACTCTCGGGCCGGCCTGCCCAGGGCCCATAGCGGGTCGGGCCGGACTTTTGTCCATCAGGCTTATCGGGCCCCCATAAGCCCATGGGCTTTTGGGCCAAATGGTGAGGGCTACCCTCAACCTCTTGAGTTCTCCATTAAATTATAATTTTGACCTCTTTCAACATAAAAAATTTACACTTTAATTATTAGCTATTGTTCATTTTAAGCATGATTGTTCAATCTAAAAAATAATCTTGATCTATGCAAATTTTAAAAAAAAATTCCCTTCAAACTCCAGCTCTAACATTCTTTTCATGATGGTGTTGTCACTATTCTTGAACTTCTTCATTTCTAAGCAGCGTATGCTGTTTTAATCTTTCTTTAATTTTTTATACACTACCTAAACCTAGTTTAGGGAAGATGTTATAAAATAAAATTTGTTTTTCATTCCTTTCCCAATTCTAATACCACCAAACTAATCCCTAATATATATCGCTCCATCCGATCTCAATTCATACCAAATATTTGAATTAAAAGTATGTTCACAAATCAAATTATTTCAATTTTTTTAATAATTTGAATATTTTCCTAAATGATTTGGTTTGATTAATTGTTAATTATTTCTTATAAAGTGTGTATGAGTATTATTATTCTAATTGTATTTG
Source organism: Prinsepia uniflora (assembly GCA_032719365.1). Taxonomy (NCBI): domain Eukaryota; kingdom Viridiplantae; phylum Streptophyta; class Magnoliopsida; order Rosales; family Rosaceae; genus Prinsepia; species Prinsepia uniflora. Next base: position 7,284,474 of record CM064867.1, on the reverse strand, counting down.
TTGCTATTATTAATAGAGTGCATTTTGTTCAAACAATAAAAGAAAGTTTCTTCATTTTATACCAAGCAATTTGAATATAATGTGTTATTTTGAAGTATGATGTGACTATTCAAATTGTACATATAATATACATATTAACCCTCCCGATAAAATTTTCTGGATCCGCCACTGATGTTATCCCTCCGATCGAATTACGTTGGAAGCCATTTCATAGCAGTGGGATATAGAAAATGAATATACCATGACTAGATGAAGGGAGTGCGCGTGAGTTGGTAGCGGTTAGTTAAGAAGGTGGGCGTTTAAATGAAATATGTATTTAATTTGATGGCCTCTCTCTCTCTCTCTCTCTCTCTCTCTCTTTCTCTCCCTCGCAAACGCATTGTAAGTATCGGAAAACAAACAAGGCCACTGTGGCATTGTGATTAAGTAGAGAAAAAAAAAGCACATAACATTTATCATCCATTCCCTTCGGCTTTGGGCTTTTCTCAGATTTCTCAGACCGAAACCTCTTGGATCTCATCGCCCACCCTTTCCCTACAAATCTCCCCCATTCTCATTCAGATCCCACCAAATTTCAGCCCTTTCCTCTTCTTTCCCGTTTCTTCATATCCCCCCATCTCACAGGGATAGAGAGAGGAGGTTGCTTTGCTTCAGAGAACCGTCAATGGCTTCCTTCACAGTGCCTTGTCCCAAAGTATGCTCTTCACCCATTACTCGCCTTGGCGCCGCCGCCGCCCAAACTTCCCAGCCACAGCAACACATGCTCTCCTTTCACAACTGCCTCAATCGCTGCCCCATTCCCTGCCTGCAAACATCTGGGCTTCAGGTTTCTTTTTTCTACTTAACCCTTTACTTTGCACCACCTTGCTCATATAATATCTTCAGTTTCTCTTTCCATCATGTTTAATTTTGTAATTTTCTCTTCATAAACCATAATCAGTACTTTCCTGTTTACTTGCTGTTAATTTTTTATTGCTTTTCTTTGTGAATTGGGTTTTATTTCTATATAATCATTTTGTTAAATCCTTTTGCTTATAAATAAAGAAACTGGGCTATGGCACGTGAGAGCTATAGGCCGAAATTGATGTGGGTAAAGAATTGATGGTTACATCAAATTTAGATTTTGATTGAGCTGTAACCCATCACTGGGTTACAGCCAAAATTAAATCTTTGGATATAAACCGCCGGCACGGCAAGCTAGGAAGGATAATTGATGAACTTTCACCGTAGTCGTATATAGTTTGCTTTCTATGTGTGGTGGTGGTAAATTTAGTCTTTAGTGAAAAAGTGGCGGTTCATTATATTCTGATCATATCGTTTACTTGTGTAGAGCTCCATCAGGAAGCAATCTGCTTCATGGAGGGTGCAGGGACAAATTAGTGAGGTAAGTGGTTTGCAATAATTTTAGCATGTAGATTTGTTTGGAAACTTTATCGTCGGTGTATAATATGTTGCTTTCTATATTCAAGGCTACTGCTGATAATTCCTCAAATTCTGCACCGATAAATGGATCACTGGAAGGGAAAGATGAGTCTGCTGAAGTTTCCAGTCAAAACAATATTCCAGATGCATCTTCAATCTCAGCATTCATGGCCCAAGTATCAGACCTTGTGAAGTAAGTATCAGCCACGTGAGACTTTCATTTGTGGTTTGTATATATATAGTTGTTTTGTTAAGTTATGATCAACTATGTTTCAGGCTTGCATTATTTTTATTAAAACGGTGTAATTTTCTTGTGCAGGTTAGTGGATTCAAGAGATATTGTGGAGCTTCAAATGAAGCAACTAGATTTGGAGCTTGTAATAAGAAAGAAAGAGGCCTTGGAGCAGCCAGCACCACAAGCTCCTCTTGCTCCTCCACCAGCACATTATCCTTATGCCATGCTACCACCTCAACAAGCGGCGGCCCCAGCAGCTGCTCCCTCTCCAGCAAGCGCTCCAGCAGCATCAGCACCTCCATTACCAGCCCCTGCAAAGGCAGCCACATCGTCCCACCCCCCACTGAAATGCCCCATGGCTGGAACCTTTTACCGTTGTCCTGCACCTGGTGAACCACCTTTTGTTAAGGCGAGTCTCTGTCCAACATTTTTCTTTATCATACACCTCTATTTATAGTGTGCCATATTTACCTCTAGAAATACTGCTTGGACCTTTAATTGCTTATGCTCTTTTGTTCTATTTCCATACCTTTACATTGGTGATGAACTGATTATCAATTCGCTTAATTGTTTACTCAAATAAATGTTCAGGTAGGAGATAAGGTTCAGAAAGGTCAAGTGATCTGCATCATTGAGGCCATGAAATTGATGAATGAAATTGAGGTATGTTCCTACAGTGCTTGAGTCTATGTTATTATACAACGATTTGGTTTTGCTTTCATTTGAAATGTTATAATATTCTCAATTGTTTGTTTCTTTTTTTGTCTTCAGGCTGATCAATCTGGGACTGTAGCTGAGATTCTGGCTGAAGATGCAAAACCAGTGAGTATAGACACGGTAAGTAGCCTCTCTATCTCTCTCTCTCTCTCTCTTACACGCACACAAACTCGACACCGTCTTATGCTCATCTTTTTCTAAGTGATCTCTCTGTGCAGCCTCTTTTTGTCATAGTACCATGAGCAAGAAGCGAAGGAATTTTTTGAAGCATTTTGGTGGTAGATGCTCTTTGAAGATTTTTTATTCTCGAAGGACGTTTTGATACTATTTGTGTTCCCTTGTAACTTTTAAGTTAAATAATTTTTGTTTTGATTCTGGAAAATCCTTGCTATTCACATTTTTAGAGTCTTAGGACAGGCTTGGCTCACAAAGATGTTGGGCAAAGAGCTATCTTGAAACATAATTTTATGCCTGTTTTAACTAGAGTTTTAGAAAGTGTGCCACTAAACTTTCCTTATAAACAAAAGCCCCTTATTTTGTTTGGATATAAGCCCATTTTTTTGTGTACATTCATTCAGCTTTTCTATTATTGTTTACAAAATAGTCGGCTGCTATCACAAGATGAACACCGAAGGACTCCCTACAAAAATTGCAAGTAATAGATCAGAACGAGGAATCCATCTTACTAGTCAAATTCTTTAGCATCCATCTCTCTACAAAAGCAGTAAGACTATGTTTTCCTTTAATTAACTATATCTGCCCAATTTTTTTAAAACCACGTCTCCCATTATTTACATGGTTGATTGTTTTAGGATGCAGAGCCATCATCTAGAGATTAAACCATGTTTCCAGTACTGTCAAATAATATGATCAAAATACTTTAAAACAATGACTTGCTTAATACAACGAGACGATGCCAATTTGATGGATGCCACGAGGCAATCAATCAATTGGAAAGGAAATTTCCAGCTTACATTAAAAAAATAAAAATAAAAACACACCTGTTAATAATGAATAAAAAATAAATGCCCAAGCCAGAGGAGTCATTCACAAAAAGAATGCGGTTACTATGTGACAGGCAAAATATAAACTAGAGAAACGGTGAGAGAAAGCACTTCTCTACTGGATTTCTCCCTATCGTTTCCGGACATTTTTTCCTTTCCACTTTCGCTATAATAATACCTATTTCTTCTATTCCTTTCACCTACAACATGTACAAAAGTTAGCCTACCTGTCAAAGACTCAACTCGACTCAACTACTGTAATCGTTGTCGAGTCCTACTGTAGCTACCTCTCCTCCCACTACTAATCCTTCGTGCCCCACCCGTATAATCTTCATCATCATCGTCGTCTTCATCATCATCTACACTGACAGATTTTCGCCCTTTTCTGGTCACTGGACGTTTTCTCTTGATGTTTGCTGTGTAAGAAGAGTAATCAACAGTATCGTCTCTCAACGCATTCTTGAATTCCTGTACAGTAGTAGAATTACCAGTAAGAAATTATAATTTGAAGAAAGGCCGGACCTTGAACATGCATGGGGAAGATGCGAAGGGAGAAATGCATAGTGTTGTACCTGATATCTTTGTACCAATTCTTGATAAGTAGAAGGCAAGGTGGTGCGTGTATCACTTATGTCAAGAGGAATGCTCTGCCTGGAGAAAACATCTCCCGGTTTAACTGGATCAGTCGGAGAAAAAGCCTGATTTTAAAAGCAAAATTACAACTACAAACATTAGGTACACAACTCAGCTTCAATAAAATTACAACTCAAAAACTACAACTAGTGATTGCTTACCTGGCACCTTGCATCATTCAAGCTATATACAATTTTTAAGTGTCTCTTTAGTTTCAAAAGGAGCTGCAACGCAACAGCTGCCAGACAGTCTGCCTACAAAGGCACATCAAACAAAGATTTCAAGAAACCCTATTCAATAAAAGATTAACTGGGCAATAAACCCCAACAATGAGAATAAGTCTCAATCTCTCTCTAGAAACCCTTTTTTTTTTCAATCAGACTAGTGGAAAATAAATCAGTAAGGACTAACAGAAGTTTAAAATACCTGGATTTTCTGTTCATCATCTTTTGATAAGCTATGGGAATTACTGGAGCTGGTCATGTCCATGTTAGGCTCCAAAGGGGCAGCTTGATTTGAGATAGACTGATCAGCGGGCTCTTGTTGTATTATCCCATTCCACTCTGTTGTTGACATATAATTTGTATCAGGGGGTTCTTGTTCCATTGTCCCATTCAAATCCAATGATGCCATCCCTCTTCGAAAAGACTGAGCACCTGTGTCCTCTTCAATTGTGCCATTTCCGTGAGGTGCACCTCTTTGTAACAGATGCAAAGTTAGCGCTTTAAGTTTTGCTTCGAGAGCCCCAGCCCTAACTTGTATTAATCTGTTTATAGAAAAGACCAAATAAAGTGGTTCGTCCGGTAATGTGAATGGTAGCAAGGCAAGTATTTCTGTGCAGTACCTGTAAAAACAAATCATATTACAACTCAGCACCCTCAAGTCACCAGCATATAATATTAACTCCAAGACTCAACCATGATTGAACTCACATCAAGAAAGGGACTACTGATGTTGTCCAGGTAGAATTATCAAACTTGCGAATAATTGAAGACATAAATTTGTTCCTTGAATTCCGGTTAGCACGAATAAGCTTGTATATTCGAGAAACCCCCAGCCTTGCTTGAGCCAAAGAAACACTATCAGAGTTTCCCTTTGCATTTCCAGGAGCTTTTGTTTGAACCTTTTTGCTCTCATGTTCAGAACTAGAACTAATGGACTGAATGAACATAAAAGACATTTGGAGGCCATCCCCCAGCCGGCTCTCAAAAAATGCAGGGTACCTAAAAAGATCTTTCAATTAGCAAACACAAGAAAATTTAGAAGATACAAGAAGTCAGAAAGCATTGAGAAAAAAGTACTTTTCATTCATATTCATCAGCAAATGATGAGCCAACTTCGAGTTAACCTCCAGTGGATCTGTTTCTAGTGCAATAAGGTATGGAACACAAGTAATAGGATGCACAAGCCCTTGGCGTAGTACAACTTCAACAATCTGCATTTATATTGGCAAACAGTATTAAATTGATAAAACTCCGTAATTAGGATCATGAAACCTGAACTCATTTTTTCTGAACTAGTTTACCAAAATCATATCTAACAGATTACACGATTTTTTTTTCCTTTTTTCCAGATTTCAAATACATGAAAATCCTTTCCTTTGCATAATTTTTTTAGGGATTCTGGCTGCCACGCTGTTAGAAGGAGAAAATAATTGCAGATATGAATAGCCGGGAATAGAACATAGAAGCCATATATACTAACCTTAAGTGCAGATTGGCGAACTTGTTCATTAAGGTCCAAACATCTTGCCAGCATACTATCCCAATACAGCTGAACTATACCACCGCAGATATTCGTATCTCCAGCACCTGCAGCAACAGATACAGCATTGCCACCTTCCACAGAATAGTTTACAGCATCATTACTGGCTGCATCTGTTCCCATTTGAGTTTCGGCATCAAGGAGATATTCGTATATGTTTTGCAACGCTTGCATCTGGTCAATAAAAGGACCTTAGTATACAGATAGTTAGACACTGGTATAAATCAAGGAGCACTGTTACCTTAAGTCGAACATCAGAGCTAAAAGAGAATGTTGCCTCCAATATTTTCCCAATATCTTTTTCCAACATATATTCAGGCCTAGCAATTAGAACAAAGCCCAATGCCTACAAATGTTACAGAGAAAAATTAGTACAATTCTTTGGTAAACCAGGATTTTTCATTCAAAGATCAAGCCAGGCTGTTGAAAACGCAAAAAGATGAAAATTTTCATACCTGTAATGACCTAGCCTTTATGACAAAATCCTCCACTAGAAGAAATTTTTTGAACAAGCTGAGACTACTTATAACATTAGTTGTTTTGTCAGAGTTACTTGGCAAAGAACTTCCATAACGGATAAGCAACCCAAGACAGAAAAGAGACCGCCCCACTTGCTGAAATTAGCCAAAATAGCAACTTGTCAAAATTTAATTCCTAATTACATAAATGTAATGTTTGTAAGCATGATTTTCTGTGTTAGAACTATCATCCAAGGAATTTCAATAGCAAAACATCGGAAGTATTCTTGAAAAGAAGAAAAACACATCAAGAGCATATTAAATAGAACATTGACACTGTTAGAAGGAAAAAAGACAAGACGCAAAGAACTCAAAATAAGACTGACATTAAAAATACCTATATCAATAATAATTGTTAACAACTGGGCTTTCGTTCCAGAACTTAGTTCACTCAAAGACCAAAGGACACAGGAAGCCTGACAAGCTAGTGCATTGTGAAAGTAAAATCAACCACTAAGCCCCATTTGGCAACCATTTCATTTTTATGTTGAAGGTAGATGAGAAATACATGGGAGGAAGGTGATGCAAATGGAAAAATGTGGAAGAAATGCATATGGAAGGGGCACAATGAAGACTGAATATTTTAGGTTGTTTTCACTTTCAAGTTTTTGTTGCATACATTCTCCCTCATTTCTTCCTCTTCCCTCCCATGACCCACCCTTCTCCATCCTCTCTCCATATTTCTAGCACAAAAAGAGAGACCACAAACAAAGTGCTTATCAAATGGGCCCTAACTTTACAATCCAACACTACACAGTCCTACATGTAACTGCATGTATGAGTAATCAAGGCTACCACTAGCTAACAACGAAAAAAGCCCATGAATTTGAACCGTTGTCTCAGTTTTTCCCCTTTAGGGAAGAAACTGGACGGAAACTCCTATAAAATCTTTCATAGATGTGTCAGTGAAAAGCCAATGCATGTTTAACGTATCCTAGTATGGGACCAGAATTGCATCATAGTCACAGTAATTCACAAATTATTAGGAAACTAGGTTCTAAGCTTAATAACTTCACCAAATCAAAAGAGACTTCAGAGGGAACATAACTATCAAGATATTTAACATTAATCCTAGCAATAAAATTGCCAAAGAAATTTAAGTAATTTAAAACATATCCCATTTACATATAATTCAATATAACCTGCTTATTATCTACTGCCTGAGCATCCAAACGTTTGAAGAAGAACTGAATAAGATTCTCCACTATAACAGCGCCTTTTCCTGCGACTTTACTAGCAACACAGAGACACCTGTAATAAGGACCAGAAAAAAATTCTATAAGATATCCAAAATGGAAAAGAAATGCAACTGCAGCAATTATATTAGTACACAGATGTCCGAAAGTGCACTTACTTGATGCAAGCATGAACAACTGTCAAGAAGGAATGCCGAACAATCATGTTCTTTAAGTCTTGTTGAAGTTCTTCAACAACACTTTGGGGTAACTTTCGTACCAACGGCAAAACAGCATCAATTATAAAGATTATGCTCTCCACCAACTGTGCCACCACTCGATTATCAGCCTGAGCACAATAAAAACCATATTAGAATGCAAGCACGATGTTTTTCTTTACTTCCTTGTATATTTCTGCACTTTTCAACCAAAAATAAAAGGAAAACAGGAGAACAAAAAGGCTAAGCCAAACAGAAATGATTAGGCTAAGCCAAACAGAAATGATTGTTAAGAAAAGAAATACAATCAATTGCCTCAGTCTGTCTAACAAAGAGCATATGCGGATAATTACAAACACAAAAATGAAATATATATTGTACTATTTAATGAGGACACTATAATCTCTGGAGGAAGAAACTACTAAAAATGTCTTATAGGCAGCACCGTAAGATCTTCAACATTAAACCGGACACTCCAATAAAAGAACAGATTTTCAGTCAACACTCAATGCTATTACACCTTTTGGGTGTAGTCTTCCAGATTTTAAGAGGGGGATTGGGGGTGTCAAAGAAAATCATTAAAAGTGTACTTTTTTTACCTGACAAAGAAATATTGTGCGTGGTGCACCCAAGCACACAAGATTGCATATTTGGGTAATCCATACATAATTTCTCAGGTGCCACAAACATACATTCCAATATAATGAAAAGCAGTTAACCTGACTCTTTAGATAAGGCTGAAGAGTGACCACAAATTGGGAAGGGTCAGAATCCGGAGCACACAGTGTTGGATCCACAACACAGAATGCATGCAAAGCTAGCACGTAGGGAAGTGTCCGCCTCTCTACTTCCTGCACATTCATTTCCTCTACCTGAAAACAAGAATTTCTGAACATTCAGATTTAAATATCAACAAAATCAATTCAATAGGCCAAACAAAGGAAGAAAAATACCTGCAATATCCTTTCCAGTAAGCACTTGCACATTAACTCACAGCGCTTGCGTACTGATGCAAGTAACACGGGGTTGACTCCAATAGCCTTAACTGATTGTGGAAAAAAATCAAGGGCTAAATTACGTTTAATGACAGTCACAAGGAGTTGATGACTTGACATCCTCCTCAACATCTCAACAATCTGTTCAGTTTTTTTAGCCACCTCCAGTGGAACAGAGCTACCATCTCCAAACAATTGAGTTTGTGAACCAGAAGGTTCCTCAAACCAGAACTCATAAAATGTCTTGCAAACAAGATCCTGCGGAAGATGAAAAGAATAAAAACCGGGACCTAGTCAAGAACAAACAATCTATATACTTGTATTTTACATGTCATAAATTTTAATCCAACACATACATTCCTTCAGAACTACCTGTATACTTGATTCATCGTCGCCAATTCGGGAGATGATGGCAATGCAAGCATTTGTAAACTCAGAGAAGTTGGGGTTTGAAACACACATATCCCGAATGATTTTGATCGATCTTTTTCGAACACTTACTCCAGTATCTTTGATTCTCTCGGCAACCTTCTCGAAATACTAAAAGAAAGAGAGAAGATGAAGCAAAATGAGTAAGACAGCATCGACAAGAACATAGAAGGTTGCAAGATAAATTAAGCATACCTTCAAACCAACATCAGGATGAGAAGAAATATGCCTCCCTACAAGTTCCAATGCTGCTTCTCTTACTGAAATTGCAGAATCACAAAACCTTCCTTCAACAGCTGATTGAACCCGTTTGTCTCCTAATACCTGTGGATCAGCTTCTACAATGATACTGACCTGCACCATATTAAGAGATTGAGACATTAGATTTTGGCAGCATAGCCCTAAGAGAATACTCAATTTCCGAGAATATATTTTTCACTTACCGCACGTAAAGCCTTGGCCCTGATTACAGGAGAATTCTCCAGTAAACTTGCCTGAAATCAACTATCTTGTCAAAAAAGAAATTTTATTAAATAATAAATCAGAAAGTAAATGAAAAATCGCACTAACCAGAAGCAAATGAAGTATCTTATCAAACCCTCTGAAGAAAGAGTTCTTTTGTCCCAATGCTAAAGTAATCTTCTTGACTGAATCCCTTGTTAATAATGAAAAAACAGTCCCAGAATCCCGCACTATTTCTTTCGATTTCAGTCTTGCAAGATAGTACATGAACTTTTTCTGTGATTTTGGATCATCCTTGTACCACAACAAGAGGTAAAACCTGTACAAACATGCATAACTTCACTATGGCAAGAATGGAATCACAATGTGAAGAAAACATAAGTTTAAATGAGGACATACCAACGAACAAAGAGATGCCCATCATCGGCTGATGATGCATCTTGAAGGTAATTCAAAACCATCTGTTGAACCACGTCCAGTTTTGTAATTGAAAATCCGACTTCAGTATTTCTTCCTGAACGATTTCGATCCTTTATCCCTTCATCTTTGCATTGTGACTTACAGTAAGATTGTAATACAAGAAGTTGCTTCCTGCATAGGCATATCTGACAGTGCCAACTTCGATTTGGAGCTTCACATTCTCTTACTCCTATGCAATCAGCGTGAAACATTCTCTGGCAACCTTGACATACAAAGAAATTCTTTTCAACTCGTCCATCTAAACAAACTGAGCATGCATCTTTTTGATAAGTCTGGTCAACCCCTTCCCCACTAACTAACTCCTGTAGTATCCAAAATTTGTCCCCACTGCAAAGTACAGAATCGCGCTTCAACCTCGCAGCAATTGTGCCAAGAAGGTCAATGGCCATGGTACGTGCAGCTGTGTCTTTAGATTTCAGCCCAGCATTCTGGAGTAATAAGACACAAAGGACCTGAAAAAAAATCTAATTCAGTATGGTGAAAACTCAAATGCAATTAAAGATATTACAAATCACATATTTTTTACCTCGAGAATAGGAGCTGAAGCAGGATATTCTGGTAAGTTCAATGTTGTCAGCAGATCAGTAACAAGATTCTCCATCATTAGTTTCAATTCTGAAGCTTCCTGAGCCTTCGCACTAGCAAAGCGCTGAAGTACGCGAGTCCAAAAGAGACAACATGCTTCTGTCACTGCCTCCTGGCCTTTAGTGGGATAACCGGCATCCCCAGAAAGTTCTAAGATTGAATTGCCACTTGATTCCTCCCTTAACGACTCGGGAAGGTTTGCACTATAATGAACCAACTGAATCACCAATGCAGTGATCATTTGAATCTGCCTTTGCTCTTCATCAGGTAGGTGATATGCTCTCAAAGCCCGCTTCGAGAATGGTAATTTCCAAAGTAGTAGAATTAATTCATCGATCACATAAGTTCGGTGCTGAGGGTATGAATAGAATATCTGTACCACCAACAATACAGGATTCAGAATAAAGAACAGTAAAATGCATATGTGAATGACAAGTACGTATACACAAGTGTAAACAGTAGCTACCGAGAACAGATGAATAAAGGAAATCCATACCCCACTGATTAAACCCATTGCTTTCAGCTGCAAGAGCTGGACATTATCCACCATGAATGTTGTAAAGCTTGTTTTCACTAATTGTAAGATACAACCATCTGACAACCTTTCTATTAGCAACAAATCCTTGAGTAAACCAAGAATCGTGCACATTTTCTGAAGAATATTATGCACAGCAGCAGAGACCCTACCAAGGTAAAGATGCAAAGAAAAAGACAGCCCCTAAGTTTTGTTATATAGGGATATAGCCAAAAATCAACAACATAGGAGCAGAAAATTGATAAGAGCACCTGCTAGATGACGATCTATGCACTTTAACAGTCTTGACACTGCGTCGCTTCTTGCTTGCAGAACCAAATTCAGTATCAGGCTCTTCATCTTCCTCAACTGTCAATATCGGGGAAAATATTGTTACTCAAATCATGTAAGTTGGAAAGTACTTCTGGAAGTGCAGAATGATTGAACAAGAAATATCAATATTAGGTCAATAACAGATCAAGATTATAATGGAGAGAGTTCAGTAAACAGATTAAGAAGCGCAAATACAAAGAATTGCATGAAAATGGGGAGGCGTTGAGGGGGAACATATGCTTATAGTAGCTTAAGGAAATAGTAACTGTTGAAAAATAATAATAAGCTGACCTTCAAGTGACCCATTTTGACTCGGCCTATGCAAAGCACGGTAAGATGGATCACAAGCACACATGACATCCATTATCTGATGCCTGGAGAACTCCAAAATTCTTTCAATTATCTGATAAACAAAAATTAGAATTACCTATCTTTTTGTAATCATTAAAAACCACAAGAAACACTTACAAGTTATGCAAATAACAGATCTCCACTTAATATTTATAAAAAAAAAAATTTAAAAAAAAAAACTGAACACAGAGCATGTACCTCTTCTTTATATAGTTGTTTTGGCATCTGGTTATGAGCCATTACTGCTAATGCTGCATGAATGGACTCTAGTGCACAATGTATTGACGAAACTGCATCTGAATTTGACTGAAATGTTGAAAAGAAAAGTAATAAATGAAAGTGAACAATAATACCTGTATAGAATTGAGTAATAAATATCAACCAGTACGAAAAATACTGTATAGTTTATAAATTAAATTAGTACTATAACCACAGTCCAACGAGAAACTATTTCTCTATCCTTCTTCCTCCCTCTTTCTTGATTATTTCCATTATTACTCAAGACCATCTGTTACTCCCAAAAACTGTTCCCCTTGCTCTCTTCAGTCTCCACCATTACCAATCAAACTTATACATAATAGGTAGTCTCCTCCAAAGGCTGCTAAATGCATTATCGTGCTCATAAGACATTGTATTTTTCTTTGAAACTATATTAATCTCCCTAACGTTTCAGCCCAAATGTGGTGATAACTAGGATACATGAGGTAAGACAAACAGTGATTCAGATAGCAAGGCAAGCATAAGACTGAAAGTAAACCCACATATACATTGCAAGGTCCTGCAGTACCATCATTAGTAGCATGGATATGCAAAAATCAGAAAGGAAAAACATGAAGAAGCAAAAACTCGCAAAATTTCAATGAAAAAAAAAATTAAGCAAGAAGCATAAAACAAAAGCCTGAAGAAATTTAGTTTGAACTACCACAGAAGACATGCTAGATACAAGAAAGAACCCAGAGCACAAAACAAGCTCACCTGTTCACATTCACTTATAGACAACCCTTCAGCTCGATGAATCTGATTATCTAAAATTCTTAACAATCTAACAAAAGTTTCTAGAGGAATCAAATGTAGAAGCCTCTTTGCTCGAAGAGACATTATCTCAGTTACAAGCACTCTAAGATCAGAAAGAGGTACAGATAACCACTCAGCTTCATCCCGATCATCACTGAAAATTTCAGCTCTACCACAGAAATCCTCAACCAACTCACAAAAGCATCCAATGGTGGCATCTAAAAAAGATTGTGCAAAGTAAGTTATCACCTGATTATTGAAAATAAAGAGTGTGTGTGTGTGTGTGAGAGAGAGAGAGAGAGTTCTAAACCCCAGAACAACCTTGAATTGCAGTGGGATCTGGTTCAACGGATGATGTGGTGGCATCACTAGTTTTTTTCTTGGATTTTGGTTTTCTAGAAGGAGGTGTAGATATATCCTGCAACATCTTCAAGATTAAGAAACAAGGAGGGCGGAAAGATGATTAATAACTGACAAGTACGTACACATACATTTGGAGGAGTATTATTGAGCTGATTACTGCTAGGTGTGTCATAGTCTCTTTGAGTATGCCTCGTTATAGGTACACTGGGCTTGAAGGGCTTCTTGTCAGGTACTGTACTAATTCCAGGCACTTGCCCCTTAATAGGACCTGAGAAACTTGAACAGTCCAAGAAACAATAAGCACAGATACAATAAAACTATAAGAACAGAACACCATAAAGCAAGACTTATTCTACTTGGGAACAAAGAAGAGTAAGTAATATCTAGAAAAAGCTTTTATTTTTTTGGTCTGATATATATTTGTTCAATGCAAGTCTATCATCTACATAGAGCAAAGAGGAGACATATCCTGGAAATTTGCTATAATTCTTTCAACGATTAAGTAACACAACATCATTTAAAAAGATATTAGTTTTCTAAGCTTTAATTAGCCTAATCTGGTTTCAACGATTAAGTAACACAACATCATTTAAAAAGATATTAGTTTTCTAAGCTTTAATTAGCCTACTCTGGTTTGAACAATAAGTAAATACCATGTGTATGTGCACAAATATCATTTATCACTCTTTAACTTCCGTAACTTGAACCTTGATACTAAAAGATAATGATATTAACTTTATAATATCTAATCAATATTGTTGCTCGTACACTAATTTTATAATATCCAATATATATTTTTGTTTGTAAAGTCTTCATATTCATTAACTAATTCTATATCTTCACCAAAAGTTCTTCCAGCAAAGAGATGTGATTGCATTACTCAATCAGGTTATATGTACAAGCCTATTGATTATTAATGAAAAATGGCTTTCACATTCAACTTCCACCATATTGAATAGAAATTAGATGTATGTAATTTTTATTCTGGAAAAAAAAACAGCAACATGTAGGAAACCAAAGGTGGCATCTAAAGAAAATTTGAACAAAAGCATGACCATTAAAGCTCAAAATCGAAGCAGGTATGAAGCAACTAAATACTTGGTTTACCTGGACTATTGCATTCAAATGCTTCTGGATTGTACTCGAGAACTTCGTCATGAAGTTTTAAAGGTTCGAAATAACCATTAGGAACTGCCCTAGCATCCTCTCTAAGGTTACTGTACAAGAAATCATATATGAGCAATAACAATGGAATGGAAAAAGAAAAACAAACGAAATCAAAGCAAGAGGGCTCAATAGACATTTGTACTAACACAGTTCACAATCTAAGAGGGCTCAATAGACATTTGTACTAACACAGTTCACAATCTATCAGATTCTTGAAGCAGTACAGAGGAATTGCACAATTTCCTTATTCCAAATTACTTACTACGAGTTTCCAGTAAATGACATTTCACGTACCCATCGCATGTAATTCCAACTATTAGTAAAGAGAGAGAACTAATTCCAATCAATAATCATTACATTTTTTTCAGATTAATTAATCGCAGCAACTTCCAGAAAACAGCAAAATCTAGAAGTTAACGATCCAAACCTATTTCATTGGGAAAAAAAAGAAAAGGAAAGCAGATATTAACAAACAACTACTTCCAATTTCAAATCGTAACTGAGAAATTAAACAAAATACAACTCCAAGTAAGATCGAGGTCATTCATTTCATCAATTTTCAAAATTAAACCTGGAAATGAAGGCGTTGAGTACACAGAGCACACTTACAAGTAAGAGACGTCAGTTTCTCGAAGCAGATCAGCAATCCTACCGGAGATAGCTGCGTCAGGCTGATTTAACCACTCACTATTACGACCTGGCTCGTCGAACAGCCGGAGTTGCTGATCAGATGCGCCACAGAACACCGGAAGCGAGGGCAAAGGCAAGCACGGCGCGACTTCCGAATGCGCCGTATTGGAGAGACTGATGCCGCAGTGAGCCGAGCTGGAGCTCGAACTCGAAGTCACCCGATAACTCATCGATTGCTTGACCGGCGAGTCGGCGGTTGGCACTGCAAGAGCATGTATGGGGAAGTGAACGAGGTGGAGTGGCAAGGGGTCGTAATTAATCAGGAACCCCAGGGTATTTTGGAGGGAATTAGGGCTTTGGTTGCTGAGTGAGAGAGATGGAGGGCGTTTCGGAGCCCTAGAGGCAAATGGCGGGGAAACTGTGCTGAGGAACTGAATTTCGGGCTTTTGGGGTGGGGGAATCAAAGTGGATTTTGTGTTGAGATGTGAGAAACGGAGTCTCGCTGCTGCAGTTACGAAAATGCCCTCCACACACTGTTTATATGAACTACGAAGGCTAACCGGCGACGACGACGAGTTGCGAACTTGCGATTTAGCTTCCTTGGGAAGACTACCTAGATTTTAGGCAACGCTGAAATTGTAGAAAATCACGGAAGTAGCCCTGTCTGGCAGTCTTTGATTCTAACAACGCAAAGATAGCGTGAAGTCCTTTTCGGTCTTTTCTGATGGAATAGTAGGACTTGATAGTTTGTCATTGACAAGAAGGAAGGCTGATTCTGATTCACTCGTAAATACTAAAGATTTATCTTTGAAATTTGAAATACTATTAATTTTGGACGAGTGTTGTTCAGTTTTAATTGAAGCGAATCTTGTTATGACACTTAAACTAATTAACAAAAGATTGCCAATTGTCCAATGTTTACGCGCGAATAACTTAACATTCTTAATGATCAGTACATGAGTCTCATAATCTCGATTTAAGTTAATAAAAATCGTTAATTGTTTTTTTTTCCCGATCTTTATTATTCAACATGTGTAAATGAATAGCCGTAATTTTTTTTCTTTTCATATAATGATAAATTAGAAGAATATATATTATTAACTTTGATAAACCAAATATATAAATAAAAAATAAGATAGACTAGCTTAATGATAAACATAGATAAATATATTTAGTGAGTTTAATATATGTCTAGATAATAACGCCCAAAATACGATAATTTAAATTTCTTAAGTATCATAAATGTCATTATTATCCGAATAATTAATCTTTGTAATCTCACAAAAAGGAAAACCTAACCGAGCCAAACCAAAATAAGAGCCGTTGAACTTATTTGCACAAAAGAAACTAAGGGAGTATATTGAATTCAGGGATGAAAATATCGATATCAACGAATATATCGCTAGTCAAAATTACGGATATCTCGCCCAAAATATCGATATCGATATCGTTTACGGTCAACAAAAATGATGGAAATTAGGTCTAAAGTTAGAAATTTGGAATGAAACTTTAGGAAAAACTTAAGTATCCAATGATGGTTATATATGACTAATAAAAACTATAAAATGACTTTGATATAATAAATATATGATGAATAATATGATACAATAGGTTTCTGCCGATGACTAGTAATATAAAAATTTAAACATAAACATAAATTGAAGTGAATTACTATAATTGAATGTTAATATAATTAAAAACATAACAATAAGCATAAAAAAATTTGAATGGAAGAAAAATTATAAAATGAGTAAATATATTTAAAATTGAAAAAAAAAAAAAAATAGAGTCGATCTTTGTTCAAAAATGGGAAAGGATTGATATATTTAAAATTGGAAAAAAAAGATAAATATAGTTGAAAATAAAGAAAAAATGAAAGAAAAAAAATAACATTAGCAAGCAGCGGGCACACCTAAGGTCGAACCCAAATGCTTATAAATTGAAAACAAGGCACAACCAACTCAACTAACAAGCTCAATTGAAAATATATGAAACCAAATAATATATAAAGTATACATACTAACTTAAAAACAGTCACCTTCTACCTCGCGAGGGTCTACGATTCGGGTTTTTTGACCTGGCGGCATGACCCGACTGGAACTCACTGGTTTTATGTCCGATTTTCATGCAATTTGACTCTATTTCGATCGTTTTAATGAAATAAGGAGATCGATAGGCTTAAAACAAGGAAAAAATTTCGATATTTCGCTCAATTTCTTCCCCCCCCCTTTTACGTGTCGCCAACCAGATTCACCGATATATCAGCGATAGTGTTAATATTTTCATCACTGATTTAATTCAGATTTATATATATAATTGCAGAGTTGTTTAAATAATTAACTTTTGTAAATTTAGCTGAATCTTTTTTACTTACATTACTTTTACAAAATTAATAATGAAATTATACATAGTTATGTTACAGATTTTTTTTTTAGATTTTTGTAATGACATTTATAAAATTTGATAGAGTTTTTTAGAATTCTAGATTGAATTTTGTAGAATATGATAGACTATTTTCAATTTGAAGTTTTTTATTTGAGGAGTTTTATTTAATTATTATTTAACATTAGATTTCAGGAAAAAAAATTATTAGCACTCAAAATCGTAACAATTAATGAGAAACTAGTCATCGTTGTGATAATGTATGATAATTTGACACCATCATAAAAATAGCGGTTCTATAGACAATGATCATAATTGATTATCAAATCATAGAACTATAAGAGAGATATTTCCACATCATAAAGAAACATGAGTATATATAAAAATGGAGTGTGTGTATATATATACATGTGAGAAAATTTTATTCTTACATTGATGAAAACATAATTGCATACAATAATAAGATCTAATAATTGAACATTAAAATATTCATTTGCTGCTTATATAGAATAATAGGACATTAAATATTTGATCCAAGTATAAAACATATAATTAACAAATCCAATGTATTCAAAAGGCATATATAAAACCTAATCACATTGATCATTCAAAATAAGTCATAGAGATCATAACATTTGGTTAACGAATCCAGATTGATCAATCTCACCCAAATGTTTTCTTCCTACTTGTGATTAGGGTTTACAATCTAGATTTTTTTCCCTACATGTGATTAGGTTTTTGTGATAGAAAAAAAAGAAGTCAATTATTCCATGGAGAATATGCTAATTAGTTGAAACCCTAATCATGAAAACAAACACCCTAGAAAATTGTTCACATCAAGAGAAAAGAAAATCAAATGGAATGACCAGTTCAAGGAGCAAGCATTGAAACATCCAATGCCAAAAAAAAAAATTCACTTGAAAAATGCCTATGAAAATATTTGGGGTAGAGGTAAGAGAGTGAATCGACGTTGGTATGTACATCTCACATCTCCAAATCTACAAAAATTGACCATTTAGTGAATTCAATAAATAAATTCACAAATATGGGTATAAGACTTCAATTTTTAATTTTTTTTTTTACTTTTTGTCTTCAAACATTAAATAAATTCTTATAAATTTTATTTTATGTAATTACTTATAATTCCTATAGAGAATAATATATGATAATCAATATGGGTATAAGACTTCAATTTTGATAAGTACTAAAAAAAATAAAATCACAAATTGTATTTTAAGCCTTGCCTGTATAAATTTGAAGAAGGAGGCTACACCAATCATAAACTTTAAAAACCACACTAAAATGTTAGTCAAGCTCCATAAAACTCTTTCATTTAATGAAGTATATAATATTCGTTAATATTTTGAATATACTAAATTTTTATGGAGTTATGAAATGTCATGATTGAATATAGCTCAACTTTTAATAGCTTTAAAAATCTATAACAAAGTATAGATTGATACCCTCAAACTTTTACAACCAGAAATTTGAAAAATGTAATATCCAGAATTTGAAAAGGGAATTGACGTTTTTGCTTCTGTCATATGTGGTTAAAAGTTGAATTTTTGATCGGGGGTACCTTTTGGACCTTTAGTGAGGGCTTTTACATAGATCTCAAAATCCTAAATCTGTAGACAGGCAGTACATGAAAATCGGAATTCGGACGGATTTTTTATGGGTCTAGTTTATCCAGGGGCATTTTGGTACTTTAGGAGTGAAAAGAGATGAGCCAGCATGTTTGTGGTGTTCAATTGGGATGGTGACTGACAAGATCCAACCCACAAAATCCATAAAAACTCATCCAGGGTCTCGCTCCCGTCTAACACGAGGCTGGCGAAAACCCAAAAATTCCCCCCACATGTGTCAGACAAGGGAAGTTTGCATAAATACAAATGATCAACATAGTAACAAAGCCCTAAGTCGAAAGGAAAAACAATAAACTATATATGATCCTACTCTGAGAATCGAACACGCGCAGAGAAACTAGCCATAATTGTGATAATGTATGATAATTTGACACCATCATAAAAATAGCGGTTCTATAGACAATGATCATAATTGATTATCAAATCATATAACTATTGTAAGACCCGTGTCCTAGAGGGAACGGTGAATGATCTCACATTCCTGCGAAGGGGAATGATCTGGGAGGGGAATGGTGGTGTGCCTTAAAGGTGTAGGCACATACCTATCTAGCACGAGGCCTTTTGGGAGCTCAGTGGCTTTGGGCTTGGTTGGAACTCCAAAGTTAAGCGAGTTGAGACTGGTGCAATTCCATGATGGGTGACCCCTTGGGAAGTTGCACCGTGAGCTCCCAAAAACAAAACTGTGAAGGCAAGGAGGCCCAAAACGGACAATATCATGCTAGATGAGTCGGGTCCTGACTGAAGAGGGTCGGGTTCTGACAGAATGGTATCAGAGCCAAACCTCGATCGGGAAGTGTGCTAGTGAGGACGCTGGGCCCTAAGAGGGGTGGATTGTAAGACCGGTGTCCTGGGGGGAACGATGAACAATCCCACATTCCTACGAGTGGGGAATGGTCTGGGCAGGGAATAGTGGTGTACCTTAAAGGTGTAGGCACACATCTATCTAGCACGAGGTTTTTTGGGAACTCAGTGGCTTCGGGTTTGGTTGGAAATCCAAGGTTAAGCGAGTTGAGGCTGGTGCAATTCCATGAAGGGCGACCCCCTGGGAAGTTGCACCGTGAGCTCCCAAAAACAAAACCGTGAGAGTAAGGGCAAGGAGGCCCAAAGCGGATAATATCATGCTAGATGAGTCAGGTCCTGACCGAAGAGGGTTGCGTCCTGACAACTATAAGAGATAGATATTTTCACATCATAAGGAAACATGAGTATATATAAAAACGGAGTGTGTGTGTATATATATGCATGTGAGAAAATCTTATTCTTAAATTGATGAAAACATGATTGCACACAATAATAAGGTCTAATAATTGAAAATTAAAAGACTCATTTGCTGCTTATATAGAATAATAGGACATTAAATATTTGATCTAAGTATAAAACATATAATTAACAAATTCAACGTATTCAAAAGGCATATATAAAACCTAATCAGATTGATCATTCAAAATAGGTCATAGAGATAATAACATTTGGTTAACGAATCCAAATTGATCAATCTCACCCAAATGTTTTTTTTCCTACTTGTGATTAAGGTTTACAATTTGGATTTTTTCCCTACATGTTATTAGGTTTTTGCGATAGAAAAAAAGAAGTCAATTATTGACAGGACCCGCCCCATTTTCCCCTGGGGACCACTGGGGAAAAGCTTGCTCCCATCTGACAAGTAACTCAAGATACCACAAATACCCTTCCGAGGGTTTTATTACACAAATACCCCTACCGAGGGTTCTAGATACACACCAGTGTGTTTAATACTACAACATGTCAGACAAGGGAAATGAGCATTATGTTCGTACTAATACAAATAAAGATAACACCTACCCCTCAGGCGTGGTCCAAACGCAACGGTGATATTTATGCCTCAGCCCCGGAGTTGATGCCCTCCTCGGTTTCCTCTCCTGAAGGGTCAAGAAAATAGTTAAAGTGTGAGTGGACCAAAAATAAAACAGTTATAAATTCATTTGAACATATATATATATATATATATTGACCCTTCATTTCGGTAAACATGCATGCATTCAGTTGAAAACATAGAAATACGATCAATTATAAAAACATAAAATTTCCATACATATATGTATATCTATACAAAAATACATCTGGGCACGTATAACATCAATTCAAATGTAACTATGCATCCACATATCCCTTCCTCGGCATCGAAGGAAAGTTCGAGGACAACTCCGAGCACATAGCCCATAGGGAACAAATCCCCGATAATGGTCACGATTCATATCTAAAGATATGCACACCACTCGGGGTCTCACTCCGAGTCTACTGTCAGGACTCAACCCTCTTCGGTCAGAACCCGACTCATCTAGCACCATATTGTCCGCTTTGGTCCTCGCCCTCACGGTTTTGTTTTCGGGAGCTCATGGTGCAACTTCCCAGGGGGTCACCCATCATGAAATTGCACCAGCCTCAACTCGCTTAACTTTGGGGTTCCAATCCCCCCCAAAGCCACTTGAGCTCCCAAAAGGCCTAGTGCTAGATAGGTGTGTGCCTACACCTTTAAGGCAATATAGTGGCCCAAAGAGGACAATATAGTGCTAGATAAGTCGGGACCTGACAGAGGAGGGTCGGGTCCTGACTTCTACTCCCAGGAATTCTTCGTTTGAGAGGCTCTATCTCTAAACCTAGTCCGAGCTCTATCTCCGGATCTAGTCCGAGCATCTCTCCAAAATCTGGTCTGGGGTAACAACATAACTTCCACTCCTGGAATGGGCTCCCTATGGGGAAACTCATTCTCGTCAGTGGATCGTAGCTCTCCAGGTCGACGTCTGGAGGAGACCAATCAGCAAGTTGGAAGAGTATATACATATACGTATGAAAACCTTTGAAAAGTCGTCTTTCCAAACCATGTCAAATCCTTTACCCAGAATTTCTTTAAAAACAAAATCTTTAGGCCAAAGTCTCAAATCACCCATTCATTCATTTAGTTCACAAATAATTTCGAAACACCGCTGACTCCCGCAAATCCGAGTCAACGATCGTCAAATGGGTCTAAAGCCCGATACGACCATTTTCACGTAAATCTGTGCATTTCTCGAAATCCGTAATTCAATTATCAAATCCCACCATCATAAAACATTTAGCATAAAACAATTTGGAAAACAAGTAAAACAGTTATGCATGCATTCATTTATAAAATCAACGGTCCACTCATAGCTAGTCCACACTGCGCTATCGAACCATTTACACCTGTCCTGAAGCTAAACACAACGTCCGAACCTGTCCAAATACACTTAAGGGTCACTAATTGACCCTACTAGGTCTAGCATCCAACTTTAGAACAAAACCGACCCGGGAACGCGCTCCGAACACTCTTCCCGAGGCTAATTCCTTCAATTTGACCAACCTAATGATCTCTGATCGACACGAAACCACAGTCATTGGATTCGTATCATTGAAGCCTTGAAAATGGTACTGGCCCCATTAACATCACTGTTCACACGCGCCCCTACGCGCCTGGTCAACGCTGCTACAGTACCACTGACGTCAGCATGACGTCACCCTCTGACTGGTCCCTGTTCTGACATTTCTGACAAGCTGACATCATCATGATGTCAGAATGACATCAGCATGATGACATCATCATCTCTATCATTCGGTGGATCCCTACCAAGAACCTATACTACCGTTCGGCTGGTCTCTACCGAGAACCTGCGATATGGCTTGGTTGGCTTCTACCGAAAAAGTAGAGGCGGGGCCGCCATGACCCATGGCCATGGTCCGATCTGAAAACCCTTTCCTGGCCACCATTTTCATCGTTGTTGGTTCCTACAGACTTGTCTCAGCCTAAACTACCAGTCTATAACCACATAAACGTGAGAGAAGGTCTACCAGTCTACACCCTTTCCACATAATCGTTGTTGGTTTCCACGCTGTGGTCCCCAAATCTGTCGTCCTGACCTCCTTGTGATCTTGGTTTGGGTGGCAGTTCGAAGTGTTCGTGTGGGTTGAACAGTTGAGGGTCCTCGATTTTGTTTACCCGTCACGGTTTTGGGTGGTCGTGTTGGTTGCAGGCGGCGGTGGTTGACGATGGTGAAGACGATGATGATGAAGATGGTGTTCAGTGATGCTGATAGATCGATCTGGGAGGGAAGAGATCAATGGGGAAAGGGGAGATGGCTGATGTGTTTGTGAATAAAATGGGTTTCACGGGTAAGAATGAGGAAACAAAGAAGGCTGGTTTATGCATCCAAAAATTTGGGCTTCTGGGCCAGTTAGATGAGTGACATTTGTCACTCATCTGATTGGTTCAAGATTCCAATTTGACGAATCAAATCACTCCACTTGTCCCGAATCTCGAAAAAATGAAATAGTAACCCGTATAATCCGTGACCCGGAACTTTCACTCCGGGTATCTAAATCCGGCATGCCGTCTGTCTACAAACTCAGGGCGACCCGATCTACGTAACAGTCAAAGGTTCAAATTCGTACGACGCTTCGAGTCAAAAGTCAACATTTTGCCTTAACTAGGGGTAAAATGGTCATTTTACATATAATTTCCATTAATTAAAATAATATCGAAAATCCAGGTCGTTACAATTCACCCCCCATACAAAATTTCGTGCTCTAAATTACTAAAACAAATAGGGGTGTTGCTCTCTCATCAAGGCTTCTTGCTCCCATGTTGCTTCCTTCACCAGAGAATGTCTCCACAAAACTTTCACTAATGGAATGGTCTTGTTCCTAAGGACTTTCTGTTTCCAATCCAGGATCTGCACTAGTTGTTCTTCAAAACTCAAATCTGTCCTGGATTCCAAAGGTTGCTCCGTCAGGATATGTGATTCTTCCCTTACACATTTCCGAAGCATTGACACATGGAAGACACTATGTACTCGTGCTAACTCCGGAGGCAAATTCAGTCGGTACACCACTTTACCCACTCTCTCCACTATCTCATACGGTCTGATATACCGAGGGCTCAGTTTCCCTTGTCTTCCAAAACGAACAATGCTCTTCCACGACGATAATTCAGAAACACCCAGTCTTCTACCTCAAGCTCAAGATCCCGCACTCTATGATCTGCGTAGCTCTTTTGACGATCCTGAGCTGCCTTTAGTCGCTCCCTGATGGTCTTGACTTTTTCTTGGGTCACGTCCATAACTTCTGGTGTCAACAAAGCCCTCTCACCAATCTCAATTCAGCACAAAGGTGTTCTGCACTGTCGCCCATACAGTGCCTCAAACGGCGCCATCCCGATGCTCGCCTGATAACTGTTGTTATAAGAAAATTCCATCAAAGGTAAGTAGGTATCTCAAGTGCCCTGGAACTGTAACACACAAGATCTCATCATGTCTTCCAAAATCTGGATGGTCCTCTCTGACTTCCCATCAGTTTGAGGGTTAAACGTTGTGCTGAAATGCAATCTCGTACCAAGGGCTTTCTGTAAGCTCTGCAAAAACCTTGAGGTAAACCGCGGATCTTGAGCTAACACAATCGACTCTAGAGTACCATGCAATCGAACTATCTCATCAATAAACAACTGTGCCAGTCGATTGGGTTTAAAGATTTTGCGCACGGGGAGGAAGTGTGCCGACTTAGTAAGGCGATCCACGATTACCCAAACACCATCGAATCCATTTCGGGTAGTCAGTAACTTAAACACGAAGTCCAAGGTAATATGGTCCCACTTCCACTCGGGAATTGGGAGGGACTGCAGGGGTCCATAAGGTCTCTGTCGTTCAGCTTTCACTTGTTGGCAAATCAAACACCGAATTATGAAGTTTGCAATCTCTCGTTTCATTCCTGCCCACCAATAATATTCTCGAAGTGTCTGATACATTTTGTTTCCCTAGGATGCATGGCATAGGCCGAACTATGGGCTTCCTCAAGTATCTCAGTCCTCAGTGTCGTATCATCTGGCACACAAAATCGACCCTATTTTAAAACTGCATTGTCGTCTCTGATAGTGAAATCCTATCTTTCCCCGACCTCGACTCCCAATCTGATGAGATATAAGGCTGCGTCACAAAGCTAAGTGTCTCGGATCCGATCTAATAATAAGGGCCTCACGTGATAGCTTTCTAAAAGAGCTTCATCATCATCCATCCCAAGACTAACTCCGATCCTTCGGAGTTCCACTAGTAATGGCAAGTAGATTATATGCAGATGGGCAACCAAACCAACTGCCTTCCTACTCAAGGCGTCTGCCACAACATTCGCTTTTCCGAGCTGGTACTCAATGGTGCAGTCATAGTCCTTAATTAGTTCCAGCCATCTTCTCTGTCTCAAATTCAACTCATTCTGAGTGAAAATATACTTTAAACTCTAATGGTCAGTATAAATCTTACACATCCCCCCGTACAAGTAGTGTCTCTAAATTTTTAGAGCGTATACCACCGCTGCTAACTCCACGTTATGAGTTGGATAGTTCACCTCGTGTGGCTTCAACTGTCGGGAGGCATAAGCTATAACTCTTCCGTACTGCATCAACACACATCCTAGACCCTGTAAGTATGCATCGATATAAACCACAAACTCCCCACCATCACTTGGTAAAGCCAAAACATGAGCAGTGGTCAACCTTTCCTTTAATTCCTAAAAGCTTTTTTCGCAGTGCTCTGTCCAAACAAAGTTAACCTGACAGGACCCATCCCAATCCCCCCCCCCCCCCCCCCCGGCGGGATTAACGCGGGATGACCCTACTCCCGTCTGACACGAAGTGTCAGACAAGGGATATTTCCGACATTTGCCCTCCCGGGCTATCAGAGTACGCCAGGATCCGGAGGAGGCATGTGATATCTCGATCTCTGCTACAGTCCACATCCGATGTCAACCTGAAGGGTATTAAAAACAGAAAGGCTGTGAGTGGAAAAAAATAAAGATTTTATAAAAACATATTTCATAAAGAAGACCTTTATACCCTCCACTAAAAAGCTTGCATGCATAGTAAAACCATTTATTCAAACACATATGTTAAAACATCCATAATTAGGGTCACAGCCCCAAATTCGGTAAATACAAGTCACACGGGCTCCTGCCCAAAACCATTTACAGAAAACCATAACACAGTGAACATATGTGGGATCTCAGCCCAAATCCATTTATGACACGACCCATCCCAATCCCCCCGGGATTACCATGGAATGTGACGTGCTCCCGTCTGACAAGAGGCGTCAGACAAGGGATAACCGATTGCCATTGCCCAAACGGGCTTCCAGAGTGCGTAAGGATCGATGGAGGAGGTGTGCGATGCTCAAGTCTCTGCTGCAGTCGTATCCGGAATCAACCTGAAGGGCATTGAAAACAAAAGCTGTGAGTGGATGAAAATAAACAAGTCTGTTAAAAACATTTATAAGACATTTATGCCCCTCAGTAAAATCATATGCATGCACCAAAAACCAATGATCACACATTTATTTAGAAATAACCATTAGGGCCTTAGCCCGGAAACCAAAGCATAGTTTCAATTTCCAAAAGTCAATCCAAGAGTTATTTCATCAATCCAGTAATATGAACCATAAGGCATATAATATAAACCATAACCATAATTTTAGCCACTGCACTATACACTCCAATCCGACATCTCTGATGTCTGACGTCCCTGACGTCAATAAGGTCACCATCACAAGGCTACGCGTGCCACTCGGGTCTCAATTTCCGAGTTCAATCCCCGAACCACGTTCGGGTACAGCATCCCCGAACCCCGTTCGGGTACAGCATCCCCGATGCTTAGCGTCATAGACGCTGGACGTACTAGACGTCCGTGACCTTTCCGGGGTACCTCATCCGGAGGAGACAATATAATATGGAAGGATTTATACAGTGCAGTACTAAATACATTTTATTGATATCCACATGCACACCATATAGGTATACATAGGTAAAATCCTGAACCGATAGTTACGTTTCATCAAACGGGTCTCATGCCCAAATACCGTGAAACGTGCCATAACCGAAATATCATCAAAACCATTTATTGATTCCAGCATGTGAACATATATAAAATGTAAACCAGAAAACATTTATTCAATTCCATTTTAGGGTCCCCGACCCGCAATCGTATGTAGAAATCAACTGGGCCCCTGGCCCGATTTCACAAGTTAACTGGGCCCCTGGCCCGATCCACATGTTAACTGGGCCCCTGGCCCGATTTTACATTATTCAAGTTCGTAACCGTTTCATGAAAGCATATCCAACCACATTTATGGAAATCGGTGCAAATCCAGAAAACCTCGGTTTACGTGCAAATACGTAATTCACCTCGAAATACGCGAAATCATTTTAAATTCACCGATATCCAAAGTAAATCATTTAATCATAATTATAACAATCATAAAACAGTTATGCATGCATCGAATTTATGAAACCAATGTCCACTCACAGACCGTTTAACCGAGCGCCTCGATACGCGTGCCATAGGCCTTCCCGGGCCACACCACTATCACCGGGACTCCCAATCCTGTTCAAATCACATTAGAGGATTACTAACCTCATCATTAACATCCTATTCAAGTCCCGTAATTTTCCTGAATTTTTAAGTATTTTTAAATTGGATTTAAAACCTTCGGACATCCCGAACAATATCGAAACGGGATCCGATCGACACGAAACCAACGCTAAAATGTTCGTTACATTGTATAGGATAAAAGTCATGTTGACCTCACCTCGAGATTCGTGCCCACGCGGCGTCACGCGCCGCCGTGAGTGGCTGCGCGTGAAAGCCACGCGCCTGCTACAGTGACTGCTACAGTCACCACCTTCACCCGTTTGTCTGGTAAACGGGTCTGATTACCCGCGATAGGATCCGGTTCAATCACACCCAATTCGACATCAATTCAATCCGTTCTTGATCCTACAACAATCACCAACCAATGAATTTCAGGTCTGTGACATCGATCAACATCAACCATTCCTTAATCAAGCCATCAACCCGTGATCACCCAAAACGGGTCAATCACCAAAACTCCTCCAATCCTCAACCATTGTCAAATTAACTTCATATGAAGCATATAAGGACTAACACGAACCAATTAGCATGATTAATTGAACACGACATTACCTCAATCACCACAACTCAAGCTTGAGTTTTCCGGCCGTCCACCTCGTCCGTCCACGGCCCTAGGAGCCCCAAAGCTTGCCCCATTTGATCTGGTTCGACACGTTGAAGTTCCAGAAAGCTCAATCCATCATCAATTAGGCTTGGGCTGGCCTAAAACTGGAAGTTTGAATTTGATTTTCCCAGAAACCAGTTTCGGGTTTTCAGAGAAATCCAGCAACAATTACACTCATTCCTTTCATTCTCAATCACAGAGTGACCCTCTCGACTCACTCTCAATTCTAACGATCCAACTCAGTCCTTAAAAGCACCCGAAACCGTCCTCAATCCACTTTGTACAGATCCCCTGCACTGACCCGAAAACACAATAAAATGGTGCCCACGTTCTTGTGATCGATTGCCAGCACAAAACATGTGCAATCATACCCCACACTGTCCCAATTCAGTCCTTAAATTGATAAACAACCATGGGATCGATCGCACAAACATTCCACCCTCACGGCTGTTCAATGAAACAGTGCCCCTCGTGTGAAATTACAATTCTGCCCTTGTGCAGAAAATTACCAAAATGCCCCTCACGCATCCTGACCCGTAACTCGGTCATACGGACTCCGATTGATGCGTACCGCCTGTCTACGAACTCAGGGCATCGAGACCTTCCTAACGGTCCTCGGTCCTCGGCCATCGGACCACCCGATCAAAAGTCAACATTTCCCCCTTATTATGTTTAAATTACGAAAACGCCCATGAACTTCCGTACATCATAACTTTCACCACGAACGTCGGAATCGAACGTGCCACCTGTCTATGAACTCATGACGTCCCGAACTACGTCACGGTTATCGGTCAAAGTCCATTTGACCATCCGATTTAAAAGTCAACGTTTTGCCCACGCCCAGGGGTAAAACGGTCATTTTGCACAATTCGTCCGAAATCACACAACTAATCCCAGATTAGTAAATCACCATTAAATATTATTAAATCCCGATATTCGGGACGGGTCGTTACAACCTTCCCTCCTTAAAGAATTTCGTCCTCGAAATTACCAACATCCTTAATCCACAACCACCACGTGGAAAACATTCCGACCTCACATCTGTGTACACCTGTACACCCACTTACTGGAACAACACCAGTCTCGTCAGTACCCAGACATCCCATCACAGTCATACGTCACAACAACAACACTCGACCACCTCGAGTGGACATAACCACCTAATCCGCGATAAGATCGCTCAACCATTAAGCTGACTCCTTCAGCTAGATGGTTCCCTTCCATTACCAATATATCCTTACATTTGCTCCCATTGGGAGTCACCAAATCTCATTTGTCAGTCCATGCTGACACCATCAGTCAAACTGTCATCACTAAGCTTTACCACCCTGTAAAGCCCAAACCATCGATTAATCAATGACAACACCATGTACTACATCACCCTTGATATAGCGTAAGATCAACCACATGATCTCAATTCGCAGGGCAAGCCCATTCCTGCGACATAACTAAATCTCAATGTCCATATCCGCCGACTCCCTCAGCGAACCAAGACGCTGGGAAATTACGGTGTGATCAAGTCACACAAGGCTACTCGTGGTTACTCAGACCACCAATTCACTCATCCTGAGTGTACGTATACCGTCAACTTACTCCATCAAGTGGTGTAACTAGAACACATTGAATACCAGCCCAGTAGTGATCACACATCCCAATACTAGGGTTCCACTAGCCAACCATGGCTAAGAGCACCTGCCCATACAACCACTGAACCCGACAAGATCAATCTGCACATCGCACAGTATCCAATGTCCAGTCCACAATCACAACCAAACAAATGATATTGGAACCAAGCCGATCACCAACACGTTTAGTTACACACCACTGGTACATCCCATGTACCGCCATTAGGCACCTACTCAGTCTAACCCGTCTCAATCCTCGTACAACGTACCCTGTACGTACATCAATCCAACAATCTGCATACAACCACCCAGGTCATAGCCAAACACGTTCCAATAATGGAGTACATTTGCCCAAACCATCATGAGACAAAACGAACTCCACCCGTCATCTAGTTCCAATTCCGAATCCGAATCCGCAATTTCGTAAGAAATCCCGAATCCGAACCCAAACATCATATTTTATTCCATTTCCAAATCCGAATCCGAAATCATTATTCCGTAAGCTAGCATTGGAATAATCATTCCGTACCCAAATCCAGTAATCCATTTTCGAGCTTCAGAATCGAATCCTGAATCGTCACCCAGAAATTCGATTCCAAAACCCAAAATCTCGTTTACGTCCACCAGGACGTAACATAACCGAACCTATCGGTTGCCTGTCCGAAACACTCGATTGACTTCATAGGGAAGCCAATCCCAATATCCATACGTCAAAGGTTGACAAAATCCGACCACATCGGAAACCTACTCAACCGAGTAACAAACCATATGGACTTCACTCCGAAAAGAAGTTCAGTCCCGTCATTTACGACTCGCATACCAAGGTAAGAGTGATAACTCACACCCAATCTGGATCATCAAGATCGCGATCCAGATCCATCACTATGTCACCCGACAAGTAACATCACGATCCTAGATCGTCACATCGACCAAAGTCGACAACATCACAAACCAGATCCACCTAGGATCCACACATGCTCACATAGCAAGCAATCCATCCGAAAGCTGATCGTAGGGTCTTACACCCTCATTGAATCATTCGCCAAATTTCCCTTGGTGGAAAGATGACCTCGCATTTCACCACCAAATCCAAGATCATACACGACTGCTTGTGTCCAATGACCCCAAGCCAAACATGGGTCCACCTACCAATACACGCTCAACGTACTGGTAGCAACAATCATCATCTGCCACGGCAGGAAATATGAAGTCAACCCCAATGACTTCGGAATACCAATCACCGATGCGGAAACGAGCACTCCTCTCGTCTCCCAATCACAACTCTCCCCGAAACGGGAGTTCCAACCATGTTGGGAACAGACATGCTCCCAATGAGATGTCAAGTCCAACCACTGGACTGCCCACGTCCATACCTCACTTGGACCACCACGTGTCCAAAATCAATTCATTACTCGGACCTCACGTCCGTCAATAATCATGTATGCACACACCCCGATTCCGAACGGGATATCCACAACTTTGCCTGAATGTGCATACCAAACTGCCTTCGCCTCACTTCACAACCTAAACAGGTTCAATCCTCAGGTTCCAAGTGATTCACAATCACAAAATCACACCTCAATACCACGAATGGTTTCCCCGACTTTTCCAATTTCAATAATTTCCTTGTACTCTCAGGGGATATAAGAAGTATACCATCATACCAATCTCGGAGTTGACAACAACTCCCCAAATCCACCAATTCTCATGACATAGGGAACATCATCCCTAGATTCCTCAAGTTTTCAAACATACCTTTTTATCCATTCATCATTTGTCATCATATACCTGTTAGGACTTATCCCAACACGACACAACCTCCACTGGAACCCATCTCAACCACCTCTGAGTCGCAGATACCAATCACATGTCCATCATGACAGAGTCATACCCCAACTGGTGGCTCATTGTCATCACAATCACTGACACCAGCACCAGTACCAACGCACCATCATCAACACTAGTATCAACACACTGGCATCCATACTAGCATTGGCATCAAGGCACCAACATACCAACATCCATACATAGCACACGAACACATGGCTAGCACACTGTGTGCTAAGTTGTTACCCTGGATCTCCGTTCATTCTGAACGACGATCCCGTAACACCACTTGTACCCCACGACTATGGGTACCTCCAATTTGACCACTAGCAGATCAGGATAATGGACGTTCCCTGAACATCCCCTGATCCTCAAGTGTGAAAGCCACACAAAATACCCTAGGTAGCCAGTCATCTCGACACAACTATCGACCAACAGTCATCGTTGTC
This sequence comes from Prinsepia uniflora, assembly GCA_032719365.1. Classification (NCBI taxonomy): domain Eukaryota; kingdom Viridiplantae; phylum Streptophyta; class Magnoliopsida; order Rosales; family Rosaceae; genus Prinsepia; species Prinsepia uniflora. Next base: position 7,252,474 of record CM064867.1, on the reverse strand, counting down.
AAGATCCGTATCCATGCATCACACTAATATTCGATCCGACACGGGATTCCATATCATATCTCGTAACTGCATCCGTGGATCGAATCCCATAAGACTCACTAGAGTCATCCACATGGTCATCCACGACCTTAGCCGCACATCGCAGTACAAGTTCTCATTTAAGGTTCACTTTTCCAGTCTATCTATTATAAATTAGGGTTCCAAAATTACACCCTAGGGTTCCACCGAACTCAACTACCCTCTGTAGTAAAATCCACAACCTGACCGACTCCGCGGTCCTGACATCGCATAGACGTCCAATCCAATCCAATTGTCAACTCAACGTGGGTTCCATCGTGGGTTCCACCACGAAGGTCATCGGCTAACTCTGATGCACCAACACCCCGTACACTAGTCAACACTACTAGGGTCCAAAACTTAGACCAATACTCAACTGAGTTTCGTATTTCCATAACATTATTCCAATGGGGTTCCCCGAACCCGGCTGTGCCCAGTGGCACAACAATCCATAATCACATGACCGAACCGACGGTCCCACATTACCAGTTAATCGTATACAACCCCACTTGGGTTGAATCCCATCAACGCACGGCGTATCGGGCCACACACACCCAATTCACCATACCAACTCAAAACTATCTATCAGGTTGACAACGGAACTGCAGCCCAAAGAGACATCACACCCTCATCCTTCGCGCACAAAAGAGCAAAGCCTGCTCTGATACCACTTGACACGACCCATCCCAATCCCCCCGGGATTACCATGGAATGTGACGTGCTCCCATCTGACAAGAGGCGTCATACAAGGGATAACCGATTGCCATTGCCCAAACGGGCTTCCAGAGTGCGTAAGGATCGATGGAGGAGGTGTGCGATGCTCAAGTCTCTGCTGGGGGTAACGAACCATGCCCATCCTGAGAGTAAGGAACCCAACTGGGGGGCGACTCCACTCAGTCAGTGCTCCGTGACTACTCCGGGGTCCACCCAGGCCAACGACCCTCCCCGGAGGAGACAATCATATATAAAGGATGGAATATGAAAAACCTTTTGAAATCATTATTTAAATCTTTCCAGGATTCATGCCCGGCCCCCATAAGCCGTCATAATCCATAAAATCCTTTCCGAGGGTTCATGTCGGTTCCCATAAACCGTCATGACCCGTAAATCCATTTCAAGGGTTCATGCCGGTTCCCATAAACCGTCATGAATCATAAAAATCATTTGTAACACATAACTGGGCGCTAGGCCCGAATCCACATAGAAACTGGACCTCCGGTCCGAATCGTAAACCAACTGGGCCTCCGGCCCGATTCCGTAAATCAAATGGGTTTCGAACCCGAGTTTACCTTTTCGAATCCAAAACCATTTCATGAAATCATAGCCAAAACCATAAGTATGGAAAATCAGTGTAAAACCGGAAACCTCGATTTACGTGCAAGCACGTAAATCGCCTCGAAATACGTGAAACCATATAATTCACAAGCATCCAAATCAACATCATAAAATCATATTCATAATCCATTTAGAAATCCAAAACCATTTCATTTAGACCAATAAAGACATACCGCCCCGTATAGACACCGTATAGGTCCGAAACCTCGAAATACGTGCCTATACGTAACCACACATCCAAATGCACTCATGGCATCCCAAACAAGTATTTAAAACATATAATAAACATTTATGCATGCACCAATTTAGAAAACAAGGTCCACTCACAGACCGTCCGAGCTGCCGCCTCGATTTGCGTGTCATTCGGCTCCCCGAGCCGATCACCATTACCGGAACTCCCAAACCTGTCCAAATTTTAATAGAAGGTTAATAACTACTTAATTAACCCCCTATCAAAGCCCCGTAATTTTCCCGAACTTTTCACTATTTTTAAAACCGAACCTAAACCTTCTGATGCCCCGAAACATATCGAGACGGTGTCCGATCGACTCGAAACCAGTCCCAAAATGTTCGTTACATCGAATAGATGATTTCGTATGTTGGACACATCGTCAAATACTCCCCCACGCGCCCGCACACGCCGCCTGAAGTGGCTGCGAGTGGGAGCCACGCGCCTATGAACAGTGCTTCTCCTACCTCAATCAAACCGGTCCGAGCTGGCCGGTCTGGTCCAACCCCTGCAACTGGACTGGCGTAACCGGTCCAGGCCTCCTTCTCCCTCATTTTTCGTCCGTTTTTTCCCATTTCAATCCTAAAATTCCTATTTTCTCATTTCCTACCCATTCCAATTAACCAAACTAGCTAAAACCTCCTAAAACCTCACCATGTACAAAGAGGCTCACGACCTCTGTTTTCCCGGCCACCTTCCAGCCTTCCTCCGCCGTGAACCACCCTCCAAACCATCCTAAAAACTCCCTAGCAACCTAAATAACCCATCCTAAACATCCAAAACAGTCCATAACATCAAAATCCACACAAAAATTGGAAATGGGCTTACCGGGTACCCGCTCGGGTTCTGGGCTCCCGCCACCGCCCACGGCGGTTCCAGCCACCAACTGCCGTCCTTAGCCCTCCTCTCTCACTCTCCTGGTTCCTCAGATCATAAGGGATGAAGGTTTTGGGATTTTGGGTGAAATGAGATCGGGTGGGATGTTTGGATGAATGGAAAGCAAGAAGATGATCGATGCATGTATGGAAATTAAGGGCTAGTGGATGGGTGACAAGTGTCACTCATCCATTGGTTGCTGAAAAGTAACTGGGCCCACTAAAGACAAACAGTCCTCGTAAAACGTGTTGTCGTGAATAGTAACTTGGAACTTCCGTGAACCGTAACTTCGTCGTCGAACGTCCGAATTCGACGTGCCGCCTGTCTACGGATTCGTATCGTCCTTATCTACGTAACGGTCTTTGGCCCTCGGCCATCGGACCTCTCGGTCAAAAAGTCAATATTTGACCATTTTAACCAAAATTACCAAAATGCCCCTAAACTTCCGAACGTCATAACTTCCTCCTCGAACGTCGGAATTGAACGTGACACCTGTCTATGAACTCGTGACGTCACGAACTACGTCACGGTCATCGGTCAAAGTCCATTTGACCGCCCAAACGAAAAGTCAATGTTTTGCCACGACTAGGGGCAAAACGGTCATTTCGCATCGTTCGTCCGATTTCGCCCAACTAATCACCGATTAGCCTCACTAATCGTGATTAGTCACTAATCTAATCTAGGAATTCGGGACGGGTCGTTACATAACCCCTTTCCTCTTTAGACGGGTCAAGGGAGCTGCAATAGTAGAGAAACCTTCTACAAAACGTCTGTAATACCCTACCAACCCATGGAAGCTTCGAACCTCTATCACGGTCTTAGGTTACTCCCAATTAGTTATTACCTCTGTCTTTTAGGAGTCCACACTAATCCCCTCGACCAAAATAACATGGCCTAAGAAGCCAACGCTATTCAACCAAAATTAGCACTTGCTAAACTTAGAAAACAACTGGGTCTTCCTCAACCTTGTCAGCACCAACCTTAGGTGTTTCTTATCCGCCTTTACGCCTTTTGAATACACCAGAATATCATCAATGAACACGATTACAAACCTATCCAAATAGGACTTGAACACTCGATTCATCAGATCCATAAATGCTGCAGGTGCATTGGTCAAACTAAAAGGCATCACTAAAAACTCAAAATACCCATACCTGGTCCTGAAAGCTGTCTTCGGGACGTCTCCCTCAGTGATCCGTAACTGATGATATCCCGACCTCAAGTTGAGCTTTGAAAAGTACCTTGATCCCCTCAAATGGTCGAATAATTCATCTATCTGGAGTAAAAGATACTTATTTCTCACTGTCACCTTGTTTAATTGCCAGTAATCCACACACAGTCTGAGACTACCTTCTTTTTTCCTCACGAATAGGACCGGTGCTCCCCACAACGATACACTTGGCCGGATGAATCCCAACTTGAGTAACTCCTGTAATTGTTCCCTTAATTCCCTCAGTTCTGCTGGTGCCATACGATAGGGTGCTTGTGCAATAGGTCTGGTCCCTGGAAGTAGCTCTATCGTAAACTCAATCTCTCGGGGTAGGGGCAGTCCTAGTAAGTCTTCTGGAAACCCATCTGGGAAGTCCCACACCACTGGTATATCTTCCATTCTTGGTATCGCAATACTCGTGTCCACTACATGAGCTAGATACCCCTGACAACCTTTCTTCAGTAACTTTTGTGTCGTGAGGGCCGAAACAATTCTTGGTGAAGAACTCATGACGTCTCCTTGTAAAGTCAAGTCAAGTACGCCCGGACTCCGGATTAACACTCTGTTTTTACTACAGTCCATCAGCATTCCATGTTCGAATAACCAATCCATACCAAGGATCACATCAAAATCATGTAAGTCTAACACTATCATATATGCCAACAACTCAAAGTCCCATATCCTAACTGGGCAGTTCCTTAATACCTGGTTAACTATATACACATCCCCAGTCGGGGTACCAACACCTAAGTCATCCTCAAGTACAGACAACTATCGATCCAATAACCCAGCACAACCTCGTGAAATAAAAGAATGGGTGGCTTCCGGATCCATCAATACCTGTACAGACACATCAGAAATAGTAAGTATACCTGTCACCACCTCAGGAGCAGTCCGGGCCTTCTGCCTAGTAATCGAGAAAACTCTAGCCTGGGGTCCTGCTCCACGACCACGTCTGCGGGGTCCCCCGCGGTCGCCTCGATAGCCACTCTGTCTTTTGCCCCTAGAAGCATCTGACACGGTACACGGTGTCTGCCCTGCCGCACTACCACTCGACCACTGTGGGCATCTCCTCGATATATGACCAGTCTCACCACAAGTATAGCATGTCGTGTGCCTCATCCAATTCGTAGACCCCACGAAAGTGCCACTCTGATGCGGTACACTGTATCCGGCCCCACGGCTTCTCTCAAACCTGCTAGACCGACCACCACTCGACGATCCCCCACTGTAGGATAACTATCCTCCGCTGAACAGGCCTCCTTTCGGAGCCCTGTGGCCCGAAGGTCCAGAAAAAGAATGGTCTCTGCGTCGCCCCAAATCAACCTCCTGCTGGCGGTTGGCCTAGCTTGATTCCACCCTAGCCGAAGCAACGACTAGCTCTCTAAGTGTAGTGAAAATTATCGCAGAGGAGGTCACCATAGCTCAGATATAGCCTCTCAGACCCTACTCACGACGTCACCTGTCTGCCTATGTCCGCACATAGACCTCCGCAAACCCGAAAAACCTCTGGAACCGCTGCTCATACTCCACAACAGTCAAGTTTCCCTGCTGGAGCTGCAAGAACTCAATCTCTCTCGCCTCGCGGAAGGCACGGGGATAATACTAGTCTAAGAATTGGCTCTTGAACTCCTCCCAAGTCACGACCAAAGCATCCCAGCCCGACAACTCTAAGGTATACCACCACTCATGGGCCTCACCATTAAGCAAAAAGGCGGCCAACATTACCCTCTACTCAGGCGGACAGGACATCACTAGGAAGATCTTCTCTAGTCTCAGAATCTAACGGTGAGCCATCTCGGGATCAACCTCACCACTAAATACCGTGGCACCGAGGTGACGTGCCAATCCAATCAAGGAACTCCCGGCACTTGAACCTCCTGAGTCTCCAGGGAGATCCATCTCAGGTGGCGTAAACGGGGTCTCTCGTATCGGAGGCATACTGAACTATTAAGAGGCATAAATAATAAGATTCGTACGACAAAATATGTGTGTCAATGTACCCTATACGGACCGCTAACATAATGCTCGACTCTGATACCAACTTGACAGGACCCGCCCCGTTTTCCCCTGAGGACCATTGGGGAAAAGCCTACTCCCATCTGACAAGTAACTCAAGATACCACAAATACCCTTCCGAGGGTTTTATTACACAAATACCCCTACCAGGGATTCTAGATACACACCGGTGTGTTTAATACTACAACATGTCAGCCAAGGGAAATGAGCATTATGTTCATACTAATACAAATAAAGATAACACCCACCTATCAGGGTGGTCCAAACGCAACGGTGATATTTATGCCTCAGCCCTGGAGTCGATGCCCTCCTCGGTTTCCTCTCCTGAAGGGTCAAGAGAACAATTAAAGTGTGAGTGGACAAAAAATAAAGCAGTTATAAATTCATTTGAACATATATATTTTTTTACCCTTCATTTCGGTAAACATGCATGCATTCAGTACAAAACATAGAAATACGATCAATTATAAAAAACATAACATTTCTATACATATACGTATATCTATACAAAAATACATCTGGGCATGTATAACATCAATTCAAATGTAACTATGCATCCACATATCCCTTCCTCGACATCAAAGGCAAGTTCGAGGCCAACTCGGGGCACATAGCCCTTAGGGAACAAATCCCCGATAATGGTCACGATTCATATCTAAAGGTATGCACACCACTCGGGGCCTCACTTCGAGTCTACTCCTAGGAATTCTCTGTCTGGGAGGCTTTATCTCTGAACCTAGTTCGAGCTCTATCTCCGGATCAAGTCCGAGCATCTCTCCAAAATCTGGTCTGGGGCCACAACATAACTTCCACTCCTAGAATGGGCTCCCTATGGGGAAACTCATTCTGGTCAATGGATCGCGACTCTCCAGGTCGACGTCTGGAGGAGACCAATCAGTAAGTTGGAAGAGTATATACATATACGTATGAAAACCTTTGAAAAGCCATCTTTCCAAACCATGTCAAAACCTTTACCCAGAATTTCTTTATAAACCAAATCTTTAGGCCAAAGTCTCAAATCACCCATTCATTCATTTAGTTCACAAATCATTTCGAAACACCGTTGACTCCCCTAAATCCGAGTCAACGATCATCAAATGGGTCTCAAGCCCGATACGACCATTTTCACGTAAATCTGTGCATTTCTCGAAATCCTTAATTCAATTGTCAAATCCTACCATCATAAAACATTTAGCATAAAACAATTTGGAAAACAAGTAAAACAGTTATGCATGCATTCATTTATAAAATGAATGGTCCACTCACAAGTAGTCCACGCTGCGCTATCAAACCATTTATACCTGTCCTGAAGCTAAAAACAATGTCGGAACCTGTCCAAATACACTTATGGGTCACTAATTGACCATACTAGGTCTAGCATTCAACCTTAGAACGAAACCGGCCCGAAAACACGCTCTGAACACGCTTCCCGAGGCTAATTCCTTCAATTTGACCAACCTATCTGATTGACACGAAACCATCGTCATTGGATTCGTATAGTCGAAACCTTAAAAATGGTACTGGCCCCACCAAAATCACTATTCACATGCACCCCCCACCCGCCTGGTCAACGTACGGTCAACTCTGCTACAGTACCGCTGACGTCAGCCTCTGACATGTGTCAGACAACATGTATCAGTCTCTGACTGGTCCAAGTTCTGACAAGATGATGTCATTATGATGTTAGAATGACGTCAACATGATGAGGTCATCATCTCCGTCATTCGGTGGATCCCTACCGAGAACCTACACTACCGTTCAGCTGGTCTCTACCGAAAACCTGCGCCGTGGCTCGGTTGGCTTCTATCGAAAAAGCAGAGGCGGGGCCGCCATGACCCATGGCCATGGTCTGATCAGAAAATCCTTTCCCGGCCACCATTTTCATCGCTGTTGGTTCCTACAGACTTGTCTCAGCCTAAACTACCAGTCTATAAGCTCAGAAACATGAGAGAGGGTCGGGTTTGTTACCTCTGGGTCGAAGGTGCTCTGCCTAGTTTTCAGTCTTCTTCTTCGACATGTCCAGCGACTTTTTCCTCGAACCAGTCCGTCGTGGTCCCCAAATCCGTCGTCCTGACCTCCCTGTGATCTTGGTTTGGGCAGCAGTTCGAAGTGTTCATGTGGGTTGAACAGTAGAAGGCCCCCGGTTTTGTTTACCCGTCACGGTTTTGGGTGGTCGTGTTGGTTGCAGGCGGCGGTGGTTGACGATGGTGAGGACGATGATGATGAAGATGGTGTTCAGTGATGCTGAGAGATCGATCTGGGAGGGAAAAGATCAACGGGGAAAAAGGAGATAGCTGTTATGTTTGTGAATAAAATGGGTTTCACGGGTAAGAATGAGAAAACAAAGAAGGCTGGTTCATGCATCCAATAATTTGGGCTTATGGGTTAGTTAGATGAGTGACATTTGTTGACAGGACCCATCCCAATCCCCCCGGGATTACCGTGGATTGTGCTCTGCTCCCGTCCAACAAGGGGTGTCAGACAAGGGATAACCAAAAGTCACTGCCCAAACGGGGCTTCCAGAGTGCGCAAGGATCGATGGAGGAGGCGTGCAATGTCCCAGTCCCCGCTGCAGTCGCATCCGTGATCAACCTGAAGGGCATTAAAACCAATAAAAGTTGTGAGTGGACAAAAATAAAGTTTGATAAGTACATTTACCAAAACACATTCTTACCCTTCAGTTTTCACAAACGTGCATGCATATCATAAAACATGAGTAATGGTATGAAATCATTCAAGTATATACAGTGGACCAATAAAATCAAAACCCGTTTTCCCATGGTCCGTAAAACTCATGTTCATCAAATCAGTTCAAGTTATAAAACATCAATCCCGGCTCTCAGGCCAAAACATGTGAACACCATCACCTGGTCACACAGACCAAATAAACACCATCACCTGGCCACAAAGACCAAATAAACACCATCACCTGGCCACAAAGACCAAATAAACACCATCACCTGGCCACAAAGACCAAATACCCGTCACGATATCAATGCAACTCGTGCAACTCGGTGTCTCACGTCCGAGTACATCCCCCAGGATCTACGACGTCTAGGGGGATATCGACTCTAGGAACTACGACGTCTAAAGGATATCATCATAATCCCACGCTCCTGCGAGTGAGCCTCCCTCGGAGCTACTCATCTCCAGGCAGTGGTCGTGACAACTCCAGGATCTACGACGTTCGGAGGAGACTATCAAATCACAGAGGATGGTATATGTGGAACAGGTCACCAAATCCAGTAACCTCATTTTAAAATCATTTATGTCTCAAATCAAGTCAAAAACATTTCAATGGGGCCTATGCCCGAGACATAGCTTTCATAAATCAAGTTCCACAAAACCATCATAAAACAGTGTCCAGAATTCACTTTATAAATCACAATCATCAATTTAATCATATTCATATGTGACTCCAAATTCGAGTCAAAATCACTATTCACTTGGGTCTCAAGCCCAAAATATCATTTTCACGCAAATCCGTGCAACCGTAAACCCGAGTTGCCAAGATCACGTAAATCCATGAAAACAATCCCTGACTCATATTCCGAGTCCAAATATCATTTTTAATTCCCGAACTCATAATCCGAGTCAAAACATCATTTTCAATCCGGGCCTAGCCCAAAAACATCAATTTCATCATTTCTCGAAAATCGTGCCAAAATATAATATAATAATCATAAAACCGAGAAATCACCGGATTGAAACATCAATCATGCCAAAGCATATAAAATCATATAATAAAGCATTTAAAATCATATATGCATGCATCACGGTTAGAAAACAAAAGTCCACTCACAGATCGTTTAACGGTATGCCTCGATACGCGTGCCATAGGCCTTCTCGGGCCACACCACTATCACCGGGACTCCCAATCCTGTCCAAATCACATTAGAGGGTTAACCTCTTCATTAACATCCTATTAAAGTCTCGTAATTTTTCCGAATTTTTAACTATTTTAAAACTCGATTTAAAACCTTCGGACGTCCCGAACAATATCGAGACGGTGTCCGATCGACACGAAACCAATCCCAAAATGTTCGTTACATTAAATAGGACAGAAGTCATGTTGACCTCACCTCGAGATTCATGCCCACGCGCCCTCACGCGCCACCGTGAGTGGCTGCGCGTGAAACCCACGCGCCTGCTACAGTGTCACCCATGCGCCTGCTACAGTGTCATCGTCCTAATCCGAATGTCTGATAAACGGGTCCTTTTGCCCGCGAGATGACCCGGTTGGTTTCCTATCAATTCAGCCTTAATTCCTTCAATTGATCATTCAGTTAGCTTGGTTTTAAGTTCAATTTAAGGTCTGTAACATTGATTACACAAAACCTTACCTAAAATTCGACGATGATCAACGAAGAACACCCGTCACTGTTCAATCTTCGAATTTCCACAATGGCTGCTGATTTCTTCCAATTGATGCACCCAGAAGCATCACTGGACCATGAAAAACATTTTCCCTTCATCAATTTCGTCGTTTGATCACCCAATGATCACGACTCAACCTCGAATTTTCCTTACTGTTACCAGGTCTGTTCAGAGCCAAAAGTCATCGATTTTCTTCAATTGATCATTCCAGAAGCATCGTGGGATCCTCAGGAACAAAATCCCCAGTTCAATTTCATCAATCAAAGCCTCAAATTCCTCGACTCAAGCTCGAACTTACACATTGTTACCAGACCCAGTTCAGAGCCTATTGGGCCTCAATTCTCCTCGTTTTTGATCTGGATCAACTCGTCACATCCTCAGGAGGCTAATTCCAATCTTCATTTCGATCCTCACGGCTCAATTCTTCCAATTCGAATTTTCCCTCCCAAAATTCACAAATTCAATTCTCACTCTCCAGCCTCACTCTGTCCCTCGTGTTTGCCCAGCTGAGTTAGCCTCATCAAGCACTCGATTTTCCCCTCAAAACCAGTTAGAGAAGGCAGCCAATTCTCCCCAATCTGATTCCCAAATATGTGCACGGTTTGAAGGCAAAGAGGATTTAATGGAAATTAAAAGAATAATTAAGTTTAATTAATTAATAAAACATAAATATTATGTTTTCCCCAAAACATGGATTCTGGTTTTAAGCCTTAATTTAAGGGATGAGTGACACTTGTCACTCATCCAAGTGTGTTCAGTCACCAGGTACTGTTCATATAAAATAATATTATTTTAATCCCGGTTCGTTCGGTCAATCAAGTCTGTTCCCGTGACCATAACTTCGTCGTCGAATCTCCGATTTCGGCATGCCGCCTGTCATTGGATTCGTATCGACGAGATCTACGTAACGGTCCTTGGCCCTCGTCCATTGGACCTCCCGGTCAAAAGTCAACATTTGGCCCCTAATATGCCAAATTACCAAAATGCCCCTCAACTTCTGAACATCACAACTTTCTCCTCGAATGTCGGAATCGAACGTGCCACCTGTCTATGAACACGTGACGTCCCGAACTACGTCACGGTCATCGGTCAAAATCCGTTTGACCTCCCGAACTAAAAGTCAACATTTTACCCACGACCAGGGGCAAAACGGTCATTTGCACATTTTGTCTGATTCCGCCCTACTAACCACCGATCAACCTCACTAATCAAGATTAGTCACTAATCCAATCCCGGAATTCGGGACGGGTCGTTACATTTGTCACTCATCTGATTGGTTCAAGATTCCAATTTGACCAATCAAATCACTCCACTTGTCCCGAATCTCGAAAAAGTGAAATAGTAACCCGTATAATCCGTGACCCGGAACTTTCACTCCAGGTATCCAAATCTGACATGCCGCCTGTTTACGAACTCAGGGCAACCCGATCTACGTAACTGTCAAAGGTTCAAAGTCGTACGACGCGTTGGGTCAAAAGTCAACTTTTTGGCTTGACTAGGGGCAAAATGGTCATTTTACATATAACTTCCATTAATTAAAAGAATATCGAAAATCTGGGTCGTTACAATTATTCCATGGAGAATATGCTAATTAGTTGAAACCATAATCATGAAAACAACACCCTAGAAAATTGTTCACATCAAGAGAAAATAAAATCAAATGGAATGACTAGTTCAAGGAGCAAACATTGAAACATCCAATGCCAAAAAAAAAATTCACTTGAAAAATGCCTATGAAAGTATTTGGGGTAAAGGTAAGAGAGTGAATCGACGTTGGTATGTACATCTCACATCTCCAAATCTACAAAAATTGACCATTTAGTGGATTTAATAAATAAATTCACAAATATGGGTATAGACTTCAATTTTGAATTTGGAATTTTTTGTTTACTTTTTGTCTTCAAACATTAAATAAATTCTTATAAATTTTATTTTATGTAATTACTTATAATTCCTATAGAGAATAATATATGTCAATCAATATGGGTATAAGACTTCAATTTTATTAAGTACCATTTAATGAAGTGTATAATATTCATTAATATTTTGAATATACCAAATTTTTATGGAGTTATGAAATGTCATAATTGAATACAACTAAATTTTTAATAACTTTAAAAATCTATAACAAAGTATAGATTGATACCCTTAAACTTTTACAATGTACCAACCTAGAAATTTGAAAAATGTAATATCCATAATTTGAAAAGGGAATTGACGTTTTTGTCCTTGTCATATGTGGTTAAAAGTTGAATTTTTGGTTAGAGGTACTTTTTGGACCTTTGGTGAGGACTTTTGCATAGATCTCAAAATCCTAAATGACAGGACCGATCCCAATCCCACTGGGACCACCCGAGATGTGTCCTGCTCCCATTTTACAACGACTCTAAACATACCAAAAATACCCTTAACTGAACTAAAGACTTTCAAATTAAATAATAACATTAAACATACAAGTCCAGAGTTTAATGTTGTCAGACCAGGGATAGTACGAATACAAAATACGAGCACAAATGTCAAGTTACAAAACAGTGCTCAACCTACCTAACTGGGTGTATAGGTGCACAATAAAATAATCTAAGCCTCGTACTCCGGATCCTCCTCTTCTACCTCAATAACACGGCCTAGAGGGGTCAATTAAAACAATAAAGAGTGAGTATGCCGAAAATAAACAAGTTTCCAAAACCAATTTAATAATATAATAATCATAAGGTTTTACCCCTCCGTTTTCAAAACTTGCATGCATTGAATAAAATATAAGTAATCATAATCGTAACATAAATCATAGAATCATATAAATAACTGAATAGGGAAACCATCGTAATAATGCACTGTAAAACCAAACCCCGGCATCCCTGATGCCTAATATTGTCACGGTCCTAAGGTTACACGTGCCACTCAGGGTCTCAAATCCCGAGTAATCCTCTAGGTCCACCAGTGTCCGATATCCCAGGTCACTGCCCGAGGTATAATCATAATCCCTTCTTGAGAGGGAGTAACCCCACGGGAGTTGACACCTCTCAGTTAGTGCCCCGTGACTACTCCAGGGTCCACCCAGGCCAACGACCCTCCCTGGAGGAGACAATAACAATAAGGTTGGAAGGTACATCACAATAGTAGTATGGTTACCCTGCATTCCTTGATAATCCCTGAAAACATTTTGTATATAATCCAGACGGGTCTCATGCCCAAAACACCATAATATGTAATAAGCATCATAATATAATGCCCATACTAGTCTCATCTCAGTCATAAAGTGGAATAGTAAAAATAGTTATGCATGCAATCCTTTAGAAATTAAAAGCCCACTCACACACGGTCCTTGCTGTTCAACCGATCGCTTAAACCTATACAAATACATCTAAAAGTCACTAATGGACCCCCACAAGTTCATCTCTAAAACCCTAGAACAGAATCGGCCGGGGAAAGCAGTCCGAACACTCTTCCCGAGGCATCAAACCCTAATTTGACCAACATAACGATCTCCGATCGACACGAAACCACCGTCATTGGATTCGTATCATCGAAACCTTGAGACTAGTACTGGTCCCACCAAAAATACTGTTCACACACGCCTGGTCAACCCTCTAGTCAACGTTGCTACAGTGAATGATGATGTCAAGAAGTGTTAGGTGACACGTGTCACTCCCTGGTTGGTAACTGGTCAGACATGTCTGACATGATGATTTCATCATGACATCAGCATGATGACATCATCATCCTTGACATTCGGCCAGGTCCTATCGAAATCCTGCAACTGGGTCACCGATGACCCGCGGCCTAACCCGATCAAAACTCCCCTTTTCGGCCACCATTTTTGAAAGGTTTGTTCCTAGGGGTTCGTCTAAGTCTGTTCTACGGGTCTATGAACTCAAAAACTAGAAAATAATCGAGATCTATATTTGTAACTCGAAGAAAACCTGCAGCCCAGTTCCGGTTGTCTTCCCCGTCGCCTCAGTCCCCTTCTAGCTTTGAAATCGGCTTCCCTTAACTCGTCATAGTCCCTACAACACCACTCAACACAAAAGGACAGTTCGTACACGTCAAAACCCAAGATTAGAAAAATAACAAAAACAGAGGGGCTCTCGGGTTTTCCGGACTACCTCCGCCGTGTCGCCACAGTGGGTCTTCCCAACCGTTCGTTAGTCGTCCAAGCCTCCTAATGGTCCTAGCTTGGTGTTGGTTCGAGTTGTAGATGCGTGGGTTGAACGGTTTGGGTTTTCGGATCCGTTTGTCCTTTGCGGGTCTGGGGTGGTGCTCGGGCTTGTAGCACAGAGGAGAAGATGATGGTGGTGATGGCTGATGATGAAGATGATGTCTGGTGAGGGAGGTGAGATCGATCTGGTTGTTGAAGATGAAAAGGATGGACGATTTTGGGTTTGTACGAAATGAGGGGATGGTTGTTCTTTCACGGGGAAAATGAGAATGAAGTGGAGAATAGAGGGGTGTGGTCTGGATTTATTGATCGGATGGGATAAATTGATGGTGCAGATTGATGGATGGAAAGAAGATGAACGGTTGGGGAGTGTTTGAGAGAATAAAACATTTTAAAATCCAACAAATGGGGCAAGATCCATGTTTTAGGGAAAAATAACCTTGGGATGAGCAACACTTGTCACTCATCCAAGGGTCCTTATTAAATCATGGGTTAAATCAGATTTTAATATTTTAATATTATTTTAATTTCATTCTCGATTTGTAAATTTCACCAAAATAGCTCCTGTGACCATAACTTTTCCGTAGAACGTCTTTTTTTGACGTGTCGCTTGTCTACAAACTCGTGACGCCCCGATCTACGTCACGGTCATTGGTCAAAATCCTAAATATGTAACGACCTATCCCTGAAATCGAGATTTTTTTTAGTTTTTAATGACGGATTAGTGAAGTTAATCGGTGATTAGTTGGACGATTTCGGACGGACGGTGCAAAATGACGGGTTTGCCCCTAGAATGGGCAAAAATGTTGACTTTTTGTTAGGGTGATCAAATGGACTTTGACCGATGACCGTGACATAGTTCAGGACGTCACGAGTTCATAGAAAGGTTGCACGTCCGATTCCGACATCCGAGAAGGAAGTTATGACGTTCGGAAATTCAAGGGCAATTTGGTAATTTGATGGAATAGGGGCAAATGGTTGACTTTTTGGTCGACAAGTCAATTTCACGTAATTCGAGAACCGTTAGGTAGGTCTCGATCCCCTGAGTACAAGGACAGGCGGCACGCCGCTATCGGGCATCAGACGGTTTAGTTACGGGTCTAAACGTACGAAGGGCAAAATGGTAATTTGTGTGTTAAAGGGCTATTTGGTCTAATTGAGGCAGATTGGGACATGTGGCAGTCTTGGGAGTTGTGCCCACAAGATTGTGGACACTTAGCCTGTCCTCGATGGTGGTAGAACATTCCCACCGTCTTTAATCAGTTTAAATCAATATTGTGTGTGGGCACGGGGTAGAAACAAAACAAAACAGAGTCCTAGTGTGTGTGTGTGTGAGTAAAACCAGTGAAAATTAATCGTACAATCACCTTCAAACCAATTTCTTTGGTCGTGTGTTGAACATAAAAGTTGAAGAAGAGGCTTAGACGATATGGTGGGGAACAACGGGAAGGACCGTCGTGGGTGGTGGTTCTGAACTAGGGAATCCTTTGCAAAACCGTGAACAACAATGGACACAAAAACCTTCAAACCTCGACTTTTGACCATAGCGTGTGAATGAGGGATTGACAGGGGACTCAAACACACTTGGTGGTGCCCACGGCGGTGAACGGCGATGGGTAAGTCCTCTGTTTTAGTTAAATGGTTCAGTTGGACTCAGGATTGATCAGTCACGATTTAATGCTTGTTGATGAGTTTTCTTAATTGAAAATTGTCTCTGGAGGTTCCAGAAACTATTTGGGGTCAAAATCAAGACGGGAGGTGGCCGGAAGTGGAAGAGCACGGCAGGGGAAACATGGTTGGTTCACCTTTTGAATTGGAGAGGTAAAATATAACGTTTAAACTCACGGTTTTAGGTCATAAATTCATTACAAAGACTGAGACAAGCATTAGGGATGAAAAGGATTCAAATTGGACTGAAATTGGATGAAAACTAGTGTCGAACCGCTAACGCCGGTTCAGTTGAACCGGCTAGCCTGCTGAACCAGCTGATCGCAGGTTGAAGATGAACAGTAACTGGGCGCGTGGTTCCCACACGCAGCCCCTTTGGGTGGCTCGTGAGGGCGCATGGGGCCCCTTTTGGGGAAGTTTCCAACATGACTTTTTAAGTACTCGATGTAACAAACATTTTGGCGTTAGTTTCGAGTCAATCAGATATCGTCTCGATATGTTTCGGGATGTCCGAAGGTTTTAGGGCTAGGTTAAAAATAGTTAAAAATTTGGGAAAATTACGGGGCCTTAGTAGAAGCTTCATGAAGTAGTTAGTGACATTATTATGGGATTTGGATAGGTTCGGGAAATCCGGTGATAGTGGATTAGCCAGGAACGGCAAAAGTGCACGCGTATTGAGGTAGCGGCGAAAAGGTCTGTGAGTGGACTTTGCTTTTGAACTTATGATGCATGCATATATGTTTTTATATGTTTTCTATACGTGATTCTATGATTTGATTTATGATCTTGATGGTTTACGGTTTTACACGGTTTTTGAGATAATTATGGAATTTCACGTTTTACGAGATTTCGATAGTTTTGGTGATTTGACCATGGTTTTAATAATTTGATTTCAGGATTTGAAATACGATTTGATTTCAAATATTTAAAATGGATTTTGAAAAGTGATTTCAGGCTTGAAGCCCAGTTCATAAAAGTGGTTTTAAAATAATGTGATTTCGGGTTTTTGAATCGGATTTCGGAATGACGATTCTGGATTCGATTTTGAAACTTGGAAGTGGATTTCCGGATTTGGGTTCGGAATGGTTATTCCGGATGCTAGCTTATGGAATGATGGTTTCGGACTCAGATTTGGACATGGATATGGATATGAGTTCTAGGTTTGGATTCGGTATCTTGATGAGATTGCGGATTCAGATTCGGTAGTGGAAAATGGTTTTCAAACGATTTTGAATTGGATTTGCTGGATCTGGTTATTGGGTTTAAAGATCGGGATATGATATGACGGGGACGGGGGCAGGCCCGGATTGGGTTAAAGACCCGGATTGAGTTTAAAGACTCGGGAGTTTAAAGACTCAGGAGTTTAAAGACTCAGGAGTTTAAAGACTCGGATATTGATATTTCCCCCGTAGGCCTGTTGAGTTTAAAGACTCGGGAGTTTAAAGACTCGGATTATATTGAGGCCTGGATTGAGTTTAAAGACTCGGGAGTTTAAAGACTCGGATAGATCCAGCAGGTTCGATACATGAAAATGTTGTTTCAAATGTGTTTTGGATTTCACTGAGACTTGACTATAATGGTTTTCCGATGTTTTGGGCAATGACCAGGATTATACGGATTTTGATGGTTTTGGGCTGAGGCCCGGGATTTGAGAAAATAAAATGAGTTCGTTTTTCTTAAATGGTTTGAATAACTTGAGTATAGAATAGTTTTATGGAATAGTTGATATGCATGCATTGGTTTTTAAACGGAAGGTATAAATGAAATTTTGTTTTCTGATAACTATTTTGAACTTATACTTTATTTTGTCCACTCACAGTCTTTTTGTGTTTTCGATGCCCTCCAGGTTGTTGCGGTGCGGGCTGTTAATCGAGAGAGACAGAGACATCACACGTGCGATCCACAATAAATTCTGCGCACTCTGGGAAGTCCGGATGTTTTTTGGACGGTCGGATCGAGAATCCCTTGTCCGACTTACGTGTCGCATGGAGGTTGGACGTCGATTTAGCCTTCGTGTCATGCGTAAGTTAGACGGAAGCAGGACTTAGCCCTTAATCCCGGGGAATTGGGGGTGGGTCCTGTCAAAATATATCCCGGGTCAAAAGTCAAATTTTCCCCCTCGGGGAAAAATGGTCATTTTGCAATAAAATATTATTTATGAAAATTCGGGTCGTTACACTAAATCTGTAGATAGGCAGTCCGTTAAAATCGGAGTTCAAACGGATTTATTATGGGTCTAGTTTATCCAGGGGCGTTTTGGTAATTTTGGCTAAGGGCATTTTGGTCTTTTGAGTGAAAAAAG
The DNA here is from genome assembly GCA_032719365.1 of Prinsepia uniflora. Taxonomy (NCBI): domain Eukaryota; kingdom Viridiplantae; phylum Streptophyta; class Magnoliopsida; order Rosales; family Rosaceae; genus Prinsepia; species Prinsepia uniflora. The sequence goes on along the minus strand of CM064867.1, from coordinate 7,234,245 downwards.
ATGAGCCAGCATCTTTGTGGTGTTTAATTAGGACGGTGACTAACAAGACCCAACCTAGAAAATCAGCAAAAACTCATACAGGGTCTCGCTCCCGTCTGACACGAGGCTGGTGAAAACCCCAAAATGCCCACCCCCCTACATGTTTTAAATAAGGGATGTTTTCATAAATGCAAATGATTAACATAGTAACAGAGCCCTAAGTCGAAAGGGAAAACAAAAAACTATACAAGATCCTACTCTGAGAATCAAACACGCGCAGAGAAACTGAAATTGAGCCTCCATCCAAAGTATGCCCCCACACCTACGCCATAGTCTGGGGGAAATGAAAACATAAAGCCATGAGTAGATCAGAAATAACAGCCAAAACACATTTATCAAATAAAATAGATTTACCCCTTCGGTTTTCCAAAACATGTGTACATAAGAAATACAATCAAATCAATGTAAATCCATAACCAATATATAGAAAACACCTAGGACCCACATTTCCCTAAAACATCCCCCGAGTACAACCATCGAGAATACAACCTGGACACCATGAATAGTAACCATGATATCTCATCCTCCATACCTAACCATGACAATCAACCCATGTATTACGCATGGATAGCCACCAGGATCTGGAGGAGACACACTCCAGATATTAGTTCCAGAAATATAAGCCCCCAAGATTTAGCCATGACACACTCGAGAAGCCAATTCGAGAAAAAGGTAATCATCATAAGTATCCGTCTCAGGATCTGGAGCCCCTCTGGATGTATGAAACCCAGTCAAACTCCGAGAATGCTCAACCATGGAAACAGTCATAGTCATATAACCCAAAACATCATTTAAAACATATATCGTTGACTCCAACTCAAGTCAAAACCATAAACCCAGGCCCAAGCCAAAAACATAGTTCATACACGTAAATCTGTAAAACTCAAATAACTTAAATCATACATCTGCATATCAAAATAATCATAATCAGATATGTATTCAAATCATTTAAAACAGTTCTATATGCGTGCAAGACAGTTTGAAAACAAAGGTCCACTCACAGTATGTTGGATTAAGCTTATTCTTGAAATGTGCCCTCCACTGAGGTCCCTGGAACGTCCTCGCCTGTTAAAGTCACACATGAGGGTCACCAAGAAGCCCTATAAGTTAATATGTAAACTCCCCCTCCCCTAAACCCTGGAACAGGAAACACGTCCCAAACATGCTTCTCGAGGAGAAAAACGTCCAAAACTATCCTCAAACAACCTTCGATCGGCTTAAAACGACATCATTGGATTCAGGACGTCAAAACCTTTCGAACAAGACTGACCTTGGAAATTAACACTGTCACTAACACTGACACCTCCTGCCACGTGGCACCACTATCACCTGCCACTTGACAACTAACACACTGATAGCTGACGTGGCATCTGCGATGTGGCACCTTGCCATGTGGCACCACTAACACCATGCCACGGGGCACCACTAACACCTGCCATATGGCACCGACCATGTATCACTCGTGTCACTATTGACATCATGCTGATGTTACCCTCAACGAAGAAGACGGTTGCGCCATCGTTGCTGGTCGGAAAACTGCCATTGAAGGTCCAAACTTCAAACTTTCATATCTCCCTCATTTCTCAGCCAAAATGTACAAATTTTATATCCAAACCTATATAATCAATCCTAAGAATCCAAATCCAAATCCAAACTCATAATTGAGAAAAGTTACCTGGATTCCAAGCTATAAGCCTCCAAAGTTCCAAGTATCTAACCTCCTCTCACCCCGTTCAATTCTAGCATTTTCTCCTTTCAAACTTGGACTCTTTAGGATTGTGGGAGTCCTTTGAGTACGTTTCTAACCTTGGTGTCACTCAAAAGCTCCTCAAATCTAAGTAAGGGTTATGGTTGTAATATGTGTGTATGTTGTGTGTGTGTGAGTGTGCAAGAAATAGTGAGAGTGAGAAATAAGAGATGATAAGGATCCAACCTTATCCATAAGCCCAAAATATCATTCTTTCCAATTTTCAAAAATACCCCTACCCAAAATAGAAACCCAATCATGTTTCCAAGGGCAAAATGGTCCAAATGTCTTATAATAAAATTGAAAAATCCCAAAAAAATCCTGACGATATGTAATTAAAAATTTGGGTCGTCATAGTGACACTTTGACAAGTGTCACCATCATGTGGAGGTTAGTGGCACTTTGCTATGTTTGTGTGTGTGATGTGTGTATGTTTTATGTTCGAAACAAAACCCAAAAACCCATTTGAGCTTGGAATCTTCACGGTGAACCAGAGAGGAAGAAATAGTTGGGAAATTGAGAGAAAGAGAGGAAACTAGTAGGGAAAGGATGAAGAAAGATTTCAGACCTGAGAAACTCAAAAAAACCAACAACCCGATTAATACTCGTGTTCCCTCAACTTGAATTTCTAGTTTTTGGACTTGAGGGCTTGAAATTAAGCTCACTGTCGTAATTTGTGGACCTTGGCGATCAGAATCGGATGGTGAATGTATGGAATTAGGCGCAAGAAGGCAGGGATTGAAAAACTAGAAATTTGATTGAAAACTTAGGAGATTGGGTAATGAATTGGAGGTGAAAATTTTAACGTTTTAACATCCTATAATTGTTTCTGGACATCAATAGACTTGATTGGATGAAATAATTGAGAAATTTGGAAGTAAAAATGCAGGTTTTGAACCGGGTCGTGTCACCGAGTTGGGTCCTGCGCGCAGACCCGTGAGTCGATCTGGCAGAGGTTAGGGGTGACCTGCATAGTGCGTGAGGCCCACACGTAGTGACAAGACCCATCTCGATTATCCCACGATATTCGTGAAGGATCCTGCTCCAGTCTGACAATGACTCGAAAGTACCCCAAGTAAGATAATGCAACATCTTAAACAATAAACATTGTCAGACAAAGGATAGTTAATTTTACAGGAATGGCTCTTCCTAAGACGTAGGACAATTCTGGCCTGTCAAACAAAGTGATTTAAGGTTACTAGGCTGTCACAACCCCACATAATAATTCCTTAATCGTCAAAATTTAATAATATTATGTAAACGAAAACTTATATGCCTCGGACACTCAAAAGTACCTCGAACCCGTGTCCGATTGATTCGAAACCTGTGCCAATAGCTTCGTATCATTGAGAACATCAAAACACATGTTGAACACTTTCCCAGAAACTCACCCAAGCGCCCTCACGCGCCGCTGCAAGCGACTGTACGTGAAAGCCACGCACCTGCACAGTAACCGTTACAGTGCATCCCTTCCACCCGTTTCTCTGATAAATGGGCTGAGAACCCGCGACATGAACTTTTTCGTTCTCCGTAAATTTGATATTGATTCCTTCAATTCTTTCACCGGATTCCTTCTAATCCATCTTAATTTAAGTTCTGTGTCTTTAGTTTCATCAATCAATGCCTTAATCCTTCAATTCTCCAATGGATCTTCGAACGGGTTTCAAATTCAATCTCACCCAAACCCCATCATTTTCCCCAATTAATTCATACATGAAGTAACCTAAGATCATAATGAACATTAATACAAAATTAATTGCACCATTCCTTACCTCTAATCACTCGAACTCTAGCTCGATTTTTCGAAGAAGTTGGAGCTTCGGTTCTTGATCAAAACGACATCAAATTCCTTCGTTTTTGTTGTGGATTTGTTCAAAATGATCTCAAGAAGCTTAATCAAGCCTCAATTTTAATCCTCAAAGCTCACAACTTTGAATTCACATTCTCACCATATTTTCCCAGTTTTCGATTCTGGGTTTCCATTTCCCTCTTCGTCCCTCTTGTTTTTCTTTCTAACTCAGTCTCCACATTCTCTAAATTGATTAAAAAACAATCACTATATTTTTCACAGTTGCTGGATGAATAAAAGGGATTACTACCCCTAATTAAGGGATCAATGTCCCTAACTATAATGAGTCATCCCATGAAACCCGGGGCAAGTAGGAGCCAAAATGACATGTGTCACTGGCTGGTGGCATGAGTCAGCATGCTAATGATTCAACCGTTCGTTTTTTTTGTTGTTAAAAGACCATTTCGCCCTTCGCTCGATAAATTACCGTTTTACCCTTGGACTTCGTAAATCAGTAACTTTCACATCCGAGCTCCGTTTTCGTCATACCACTTGTCTACGGACTCAGCGTCTCGAGACCTACACAACTGTCCGCGCAAAATTATGCAAAAGTATTCTAAATAAAAAGTCAACTTTAGCCACTCCCTTTCCACGGGTAAAAACGTCATTTTACAAATCATTTTACTAATTTACAATATGCAACCTTCTGGGGGGTTACACGTAGAGGGCTTGGATAGCACGTGGGGGCGCGTGCGACGGTTCCTCGAGGTATGGTCAGTATGATTATTAATATTTTTGATGTTAGAGACATTTTGGCACATGTTTCAAGTCGATCGGACATCGTTTCGGGAGAGTTTCGTGTGTTCAAAGTGTTATATTTACGTTTTTAATATGTATTTTATTCAAGATATTTTGGGGATTTTAATGTGAGATTATTTAAGATGTTAGTGAACCTTAGTGGTGGTTTTTGACAGGATAGGTGACTCGCATAATTTTTTAGAAGCGTATAATACGGAATTGAGCTGCTTGGACCGTATGTGAGTGGACATTTGCTTTATAAACTTTAATGCATGCATAGTTAACCGTTTTAAATATTTTATTGCATGATTTGAGTTGTAATGATTTGAATAATGATTTGATATGATTATTCGATGATTTTTTAAATTATTAAGTGATTTTTATACACGGCTTTACAGTTATTTTGTGAAAACTGTGTTATGGGGCTCAGACTCGGTTTCAAAAGTATTTTGACTTGATTTTAAGTCAAGAATTGTGAAAATGAAAGTTTTCTAGTTTATTAATATTTTCACGGCTAACCATCCTTGGGAATTGTTCCTTCCTGACGTCAGTTTGAGATTCCGGAGAGGTCATGGTTGACATTGCCTAGAGGTCAGTTTAGAAAATCGAATTCTCGGGGATGCCAGGTGTTGGTATCACTCAGATGTCGATAGTGCCCGGGGTAAGCACCTGAAAGGTTGTCTGGATCCCTAGGATGCTAGTACAATATGGATGTGAGTATGTTCCTAGATTTTACCCAGAGGTATTGTCTCGATTTTCAATCATGACTCGGATGTTGCATGAGTGCAGCTCCCGAGTTTACCTACGCGTAGTGGGATATAATATCGTGACTAGTATTTAAGTAATGAGGATTAGTTGTGGTTGATTATGATATTGTGTCTAGGTGTTTTCACATGATTTGATGAACATGGATTTCAGAAAAATGTGGGTCACAGACTTTTGATGATTTGTGGGTCTTACGATTTATGATGTGACTTGAATTGAAACTCGGTTGCTTATGTTTTACTCTATGCATGTATGTTTTACATTGGAGGGTAAGTGTTTTTTTATTTTTTTTTATCGAAACGTATTTTAAAATATTTATTTTCGTCTACTCACACTTTTAAATGGTTTTGTTGACCCTTCAGGTTGTTGCACAAAGATCGAAGCTAATCGAGAGGTTGATGCATGAATGAGAATCAATACAGTTATACCTTGTCTGACATATTTTGAGGGTAGCTTCAGAACTTCGGTCGAATGTCAGATATGAACATAATTGGACACGGTTATCAAAGCATTTTTGGAGTGGGTGATGTCATAAAAACTCTCTAAATGACCTAATTGGAAACCTCCATACTTTTAGAGATATTTAAATTGTATGAAAGTCTCAATTGAGTACATTCCTTAAAACTCTAAAATGAATACACCTAGAATTAGAAATGTGCCAAAACTTTATAAAAATTGACCAAACTCTATATTTAATACCCTCTATATATAATAAGCTAATAAAAGATATCAATGGGCCAATTCCAATATTGTCGCTACCTATCACTATCATTATCTCCACCTCCATGGAATTTTGTAGACGACGAGCAACATTCGTCTTTACTATGATCTAAATTAAAAAAGATATATTTGAGCTCGATTGAATAGAAGTACCACATTCATTTTAATTAACGAGTTATGCTTGATAAAACTCAAACTACACATTAAATTAAACACGTAATTCGAGTATTATGCAATTTAAATCCTTTTTTGTGTAGATGTAGAATTGGTAAATAGAGATCGTTCTTAACCGAGGAAATTAGGGAATATTAATAATACGTTAGTGAGAAAGAATAATGAATAATCAAATAATAAAATAATTAATGAATAAATAATAAATACATTAAGGAATAAAAGAATAAACGAATAAAAGAATAAAAAATTAAATTGGGGGTTTTGAGCGATTGTACTCATACAAAATACAAGTAAAAACATATATAAAACTAATTCTATTTCTACTTTAACATATGTACAAGTGGACTTTCCTTAAATACAAACTTCACCAACACACTAGCATTTGCATATATTCAAATCAATCACGAAATCATACCTTCACAAACTCATATTTCTTCAAACATTTTTCATATTATAAATGCACCGAACAAAAGATTTTTACTTATAATAGATTTACCTTAAATTTGTGATTTAATGCGCCGAACAACGGTCATACATTAAATCTCTTAAACTCTACTCTAAATGCCCTGAATAGAAGATCGACATTTAATTTTGAAATGAAGATTAAGCTTTAAAATGTAAGAAGTAAATGATTTTTAGAAAGTAAAACATATGGAGATTGTATTCAATTTTTACAAAAGATAGGAAGGAAAAACCAACACATATATTGCATTATAAATAGAACCAATAACAAATAAAAGAGTTTAAGAGGATGGAGAGCAAATGTTACACTTTCGGAATGGATGAGAAAAATGGATTGTTTTTCACAAGGAACACCGAACAGCGGCTAGAACCTTGTGAAGATGGAAAGGATAAAATAAGGGAAATTTGGACTTGAACTCTTAAAATTTGTATTGGAAATATTTTGCCATAATTTCTCCTAAGGAAGGCTCAAATGTGTGCCTCAAGGAAGTGTCCTAAACAAAGAAAATGAACTCCTATTAATAGGGAAGAAAATCAAATAAAACTCTAAAAAAAATAATAAAAAAATAAAAAATTACAATAAAAAGTTCAAAAGTGAAATGATGAGATTGGCTAATTTTTGGGGAAAAGATGTTTGAAAAATTAGCCAAAATTCTTGAAAAAATCAACAAAAATGGCTATTGAAGTAACTCGGCGGCGACCAGTTAGAAAAAGCAAAAGATTTCGGTGGCTATAGGCTGGTCGGGGGGGAAGGGGGTTGGTCGGGGGCTATAGGTGGGTCAGGGGGCGAATAGGTCGGCGCCTACCACATTGATTGAGGCGTGCTGGTCACCGCACGCGTGCTGAGCTGCAGAGGCTGTCTTTGGCAGACGTGTGCCGAATCGACAACCAGTCTTCAGTAGCCGCGCGTCGAACACTCCGTTTGGGCTACTGTGCAGGATGGGCTTCGCGGGCTGCTGAGCCGTGGCTAAGATGGGCCGCGCAAATGGCTAGGCCAGACATGTGGGCTGGGCTGCAAGTTTTTTGGGCAGGATTTTTGGGCTTCAACACCTTCCCACCGAAATTCCAAGTTATTTTCGGTGGTCTCCCTTCTTTCAGTCATATATTTTTCGTTAAAACTCCGATTGGGATGATTTTTTTTGCCAAAATGCTAAGAATTCCATATTTCTGTAAAAAAATCCCACAAAATATATTATTTTTTCCAATGGTTTATTATTTTAATATTAAAAATTAAGTATAAAGGGTATAAAATAATATAAAATAATGATTAATTGAAGACCTATCAATGCTACTGTTTAATTACAACTTTTGTATTGTCTAATGGAAGATTTCAATTTTTTAATTTGATACTCGTAAAAAATGATGTGAATATTACGGGGGGTGTATTGAATATAGAATTTGAATAAATTTTATAGAGTTTTGGTTAATTTTTAATTCTAGTTGTACTCAATTTAGAATTTTAGAGAGTTTGTATAAGTCATCAGGTATCAAATTTAGATTATTTAAGATTTTGAAAAATTGTACAAAAGTTGAGAGTTATTTCAATTCAGATTTTTAGCGAGTTTTAAAAACTCTATGAAAGTTGAGAAGTATTCAATCATAGCTTTTTAGAAGTCAATAAAAGTTGAGTGGTATTCAAAATAAATTGTTGATTTTTGTAGATTTGGATGTATGAAGTATAAATAGCAATGTCAATTTACAATCTTACCTTTACCTCTAATATTTTCATATACATTTGAATGTGAGTTTTTTTTTTGGAGTGAAACGTTTCGTTGAATCTCGTTGAACTAGTCAGTGCATTTTGATTTTTTTTTTCTCTTGATATAAACAATTTTCTTGGTTTTTGGTTTCTCATGATTAGGGTTTCAACTTCTAAATTTTCTCCAAGGAATAATTTTTTTTTATTGTCAAACTCTAATCAATCTGGATTCGTCAATACTGCTTATCTCAAATCAATTTTGATCTTGGTTATTGATTTTCATGATTAGAGTTTCAAATTTTGATTTTTCTCCGTGGGATAATCTGATTTTTTTTTTCCTACTGTCAAGCCCTGATTATTCTTACCTCTATCACTATATTGGTTATCTCTGTCAAAGAACAAAATTGAAGAACCATGTCGAAGTGTCAAGGTATCTTTTTTTTAATACCATGTCACACCCTTATACCATCTTTTTTTGTACCCTGTTGAAGAACCTTGTCGAAGTGCAGAACTCTATTTTGTATGTTGCTTGATTTTTGGGTTTTGATGGCTTCTTTGATATAAATTGCATAATATCTGCAAGCAAGTACTATTTTTGTTTACTCTTATTATTGCAGAATATAACGTTGGTTTGAAGTGTTTATAAATTTGTCTGTTATCATGTTGTTTTATTTTTGTTCTATATATACACATATCATTAGGTAAATATTTCTTAGTGGATTGTGAATTTCCAAATTGAAAACAGTTTTAAACTCCATATCGAGATGTTCGATATCATCTCTATGATTTTGGTGAAGGTCGTGAACTTGAAAATTCAGTTGAATTGTTTAATTTTCATCATACTTCCCCGAGGAATGTGATAGAGAGGATATTTGGTATATTCAAATTGCGGTTCACAATTCAAGACTTTACCTCCATTCCCATATAAAACACATGCACAACTAGTGTTGGCATGTGCAGGATTGCACAACTTTCTTCGCAATCTGATGAGTTCCCTAGTGAAGGGGATATTGAATCTCCATCATTACATGTCAATGAAGAAGATAATACGGAACCAGATTATTAAACTCAAGAGCAACAACGAGAGAATGTTAATGAATGGAGAACTTGTATTGATACTCCTATGTAGAGAGATGCTCGCTACAATGATAACGAAAATGACGAACAATAGATATGTTCTTTTTAATTTTTCAAGAATACTATACCATTTTCCTATTTCTTATTTTTTTGTTTGCACGCGATTATAATTTTTAGGAATAATTAGTATATTCTTTTGTGTCTAATTTTAAAAACTTTTCTTTCTCTATTTTTTATTATAAATTTCAATTATAATGATAATGTCAGATTATCACATGTTTATAAAACTCAATACAAAATTCCATCAAATTTTATAAATGTGAATATTAAAATCTACAAAACTCTGTTATATAACTCGATATAATTCTATCGTTAACATTAACGTAAACGTTTAGGTCTCGTTTGGTACGTTGTATTGTACTGACTATTTAGTCGGATAGACTAATCTATCCATCGTATAAACTGATTATTTAGTCAGGCGTTTGGTACTCGATCGGATTAAAATGCTGACTATATTATACGGAACGAATTATATTATTGTAGTTGATAAGAAATATTTATATATAAATATTAATTATGTATATTATTATTTTATTTTAATTAATTATTAATATATTATTATTTCTATTTATTAAAATTTTATTAAGCGTTTATTTTATTTTATATTATTTATATTAATTATTATTATTATTATTATTATTATTATTATTATTATTATTATTATTATTATTATACTTTTCAAGATTATTAATCATCCGACTATTTAATACGAACAATTTGAAGAGTATTATTTTAGCGTGTTTGGACCGTATTAAGACACTCAATTGCATTAATTTATACGATGGCTAATTAATACGAGTAGTACCAAACACTGGTTTCATATTATATTATCTTATCATGTTCCTTATATGGCGTACCAAACGTAGCCTTATAGCCATAATTTCCTTTTTATGCCTAATTATTTCAAATTTCTCAAGAAGTTTTAGAAGTAAATTAATCTGTCCATTTTATGCAAACATTAATGTAAACGTTTATAGAAAATGCCAATCATCTCCTTTATTCACTTTTTCCCTTTTAACCCTCAACAATCATCCTCGTATTTTTTCTTTCCTTTCGAATATTTACTTGATCAAGTTGATTATGGTAAATGTAATTTTTCCCGTCGGTTAAATTAAATCAAAGTAAATTTTCACACCATATTTAAAAAAAAAAAATTCATTCTTCTTTCCTTTTATAATATGATTCCACTCAAAGCCTATTCATAATGTTGGTGAATGTAACATCTCAGCCATAGCTAGGTTTCAGAATTTGTTTACGTGGGCGGTGTTCGTCACTCTTCTAGCGCAAGCCATGGCCGATGCGTGGACACAACGCCAGCCAAATCCTTACAAACGTAAGAACCCTTGGTACGATGCGCATGCAACGTTTTATGGGGACATGTGCGGAGGAGAAACCATGCGTAAGAATAATAATAATAATTTCCACAATAACGTTCGTAAATAAAAATGTGATGTCATGATTTTCAACTTCTGTGATTGTTTTTTGACAGAGGGAGCTTGTGGATACGGCGATCTGTACAAACAAGGGTACGGCCTTGTTGAAGCTGAATTCGTCCTTTAAACTCAAAAGACTCAAAGATCCCTGCAAACAAGCAAAACAGTAAGCTATCGTTCGTTCAATGATCGAGACCCGGGGGGTGTTCGACCAAGAACGCTCCAATGCTTAAGTCAGCTTCGAAAGAGAAATCTCAAGAGCTTAAGTAGCGTTGAACAGAATTACCTTTATTGAGAAATGTGTTCCCTTTATATAGGGGGTGAGTGAGATGCTCAATTTCCATAGTTCCGATGTGGGACAAATGCTCCTTGATTTGTGCGCTAACACGTGTTACACAGATCGAGGGTGAGAGGCTTCCACGTATCATCCCAATTTGGGCCCAATATTTGGGCTATATAAGCATTGTGGGCTTGAGCCATGTTCGGTGCTTGGACTTTAAGTATTATTGCCAGGGGTAATTTGGTCATTTTGGGAATTATGGGCCACGTGGTAGCTCTACATTCTTCCGGTGATTTTGGGTTCCACAAATGCCCCCACATCGCTTAGGAATTCAAGGAATTCTAAGGGATGTAATTTGTATTGTGGTCCCGATAAATTATATATGGGAGTAGGACTCCGCTTGATCTTCAATTTCATTGTACCTGAGAGTCTCTGATGTCGCAGTAAGCTCCACGCTTGTTCGAGAGACTTTTGAATATTTCTTTAATTGTTGAGCTTTACATTTTTGCACATTCGGAGAGCTGTATGAGTCCAATTGTAGCAATTTAAGTAGTGTTAAGCTCTATTTCAGAGACGGTCATTTCAATATGCGTCAAGGCGCACTTCTGGTGAGACCTAGTAGGCTTGCATTGTGGGAGCAAGGTGGATCACGTAGTCAAAATCTGTTATATGGGAAGTATACAGACTTCGAGGGACCTGAAAAATTCAAGTCCTGACCGAGTCGAGGCAGGGGAAGAAATTTGAAGTCCAACATATGGAAAAAATTTCATCCTTTGATCGAGGCGAGGCATGGTTCAACTACAAAACGAGACATGCTGCAAAGCAAGAGGATACTTTCCAAAGTGCATAGTGAGGCAAGGTATCCCATGACGCGAAGCGAAGTGCATGTGGTGCCATAAAGTGAATGAAGCGTCTCGAGGAGTTTTTTGGCTGACAGTGGACCTTCTAGTGACCTGACATTCTAGGTCCTGTTGAGCTCGAAATGGAGTGGCTACAAGGTGGAGCATAAAGACGGATGATCGATCATGCCCCCTGTGAAGCTCCAGATGGTGTACGCCACTACGTAATTGAAGAAAGAAAGCTTGTAGGTGGACCATGCATATGGTACTTTGAACATAGGAGGGCCTGACACACGAGGATCAAGGCAAGACATAATGTAAGGCAATGCCTAGTTGGAGTTCAAAGTGTTGCACTAGGCATACTTCCAATGACCATGCATGTGGTGTCTGGCAGATAGAAGAGCTCAGTGTGTTTACGAACTTGTCATCTTCAAGTGCAGGTGAAGCCAACATCGAAGCTTTTAGCAAAAAAGACAAGGAGTCTCATCACCTAGTATGAGGCATGTCACAACCCAACATGAGGCCTGTTCTAGATGTCCAGACGCTTACATGATTCCAAAGAGGAAGTCAAACAGTTGGATGTTGAAATCAAAAACTTGAGCGATGGGTGCTTGCTACCCTCACATGCCCCCACAACTTTGTATTTTTAAGGAAGATGAAGCTCAAAAGTTGGATATGGAAAGTCGGAGTGGGATCACCACCAAAGAGCTGGAGCTTGAACTAGAGATGGAGCCTGAACTGGAGCTTGAGTTAGAGGCTAAGAAAACAGATGTTCCTGAAGCCGACGAGTCTCCTGAAGACATTTCTCTACTTTCAGCAGAAGAATGGGCAGAGTTTTGAAGGACCATGGGCTTTGAAGACTTGCAATTGCATCTACTTCATCTTTGTATGTTGATTATCGCATTTGCATTTTTGTATTGAATAACTGGTTTGTGCGATCGAGATGTGATTAGCCAAACACCCTTCAAATCAATAAATGAAAACCATAGTTATGAGAAATTATGAGCTCCCGTATCTTTGTCTAATTATACTAACTGCCTTGATGTATCCAAACTTGTTTGTTCATCAAATGCCCCCTGTTGTTGCCATGGGCGTTCAATGTTGGGGTTTAACTAACTTTGTTAGCATTCACATTGGTGTTGCCTTCAAGGACGGGCTTGTACTTCTTAAGAGAAGGCTTGAAGTGCTTCCATGAGGAAGACTTAGGGTGCTTCCAAGAGGAAGGCTTAGGGTGCTTCCAAAAGGAAGTCTTGAGGTGCTTTCTGAAGGAAGGCTTCAAATGCGTCCTAGTGGAGAGCTTCAAGTGCTTCCTGGTGGAAGGCTTTGTGTGCTCCCCGGAGGAAGTCTTGAGTGCTTCTTGGAAGAAGACTTTAGATGCTTCTTGGAGGAAGGCTTGAGTGCTTCTCGGAAGAAGGCTTTAGATGCTTCCTGGAGGAAGGCTTGAGTGCTTCTCGGAAGAAGGCTTTGGATGCTTCCCGGAGGAAGGCTGTGAGTGCTGCGCAAAGCGAAGACTTGTATGCTTTGCATGGCGAAGGCTTGGGTACTTCGCAGGGCGAAGGCTTGGGTGCTTCGCATGGCGAAGGCTTAGGTGCTTCGCAGGGCGAAGGCTTAGGTGCTTCGCAGGGCGAAGGCTTAGGTGCTTCGTAGGGCGAAGGCTTAAGTGCTTCGCAGGGCGAAGGCTTAGATGCTTCCTGAAGGAAGGCTTGAGTGCTTCTCGGAAGAAGGCTTTAGATGCTTCCTGGAGGAAGGTTTGAGTGCTTCTCGGAAGAAGGCTTTGGATGCTTCCCGGAGGAAGACTGTGGGTGCTGCGCAAAGCGAAGACTTGTATGCTTTGCATGGCGAAGGCTTGGGTACTTCGCAGGGCGAAGGCTTGGGTGCTTCGCATGGCGAAGGCTTAGGTGCTTCGCAGGGCGAAGACTTAGATGCTTCCTGGAGGAAGGCTTGAGTGCTTGTCGGAAGAAGGCTTTAGATGCTTCCTGGAGGAAGGTTTGAGTGCTTCTCGGAAGAAGGCTTTGGATGCTTCCCGGAGGAAGGCTGTGAGTGCTTCGCAAAGCGAAGACTTGTATGCTTCGCATGGCGAAGGCTTGGGTACTTCGCATGGCGAAGGCTTGGGTGCTTCGCATGGCGAATGCTTAGGTGCTTCGCAGGGCGAAGGCTTGGGTGCTTCACATGGCGAAGGCTTGGGTGCTTCGCATGTCGAAGGCTTGGGTGCTTCGCAGGGCGAAGGCTTAGGTGAAGGCTTAGGTGCTTCGCGGAAGGCTTAGATGCTACGCAGGACGAAGGCTTTGGATGCTTCGATGACGAAGGCTTTGATGCTCGAGGGCATAAGTTTTGAGAATTGTACAAACTTGTTGGTATGAATTCAAAATATCTTTTCAATCTTATTGATAATTCAAATGCACGATACTTGAAATTAAAAGGCAAATTGAAAAGAAAAATTGAAAACTTCATAGACTTCTATGTCTCTCTAACTTTGACATGCAGCTAGTTGATGCAGATCACTTTTGATACTGGCTCCTTAGGCTCCTTGTTCTCCATGTGATCTGCAGTCCTCTTCTTGATGTAGTCTGTGCAATGTCCCTCATTCATGAGATTTTGGAGATATCTTTCGAAAGATATACATGTGCTAATATTGTGCCCATAACATTCATGATAGGCGCACCATTTTGTTTTATCAGCTTTCTCCTGATCGCCCTTGACGGGTCCTGGGTTTTTGAACCAAGTCTTGTCCTTGATCTCATTATGAATCTGGTGGATTGGTATTGAGAACTGTACTTTAGGCTTCTCGATGGTTGAGTCTTTAGGAGTTTGGTTTGCCTTACGCTTGTTGAACCCCCCATGTGAAAATTTGCCACTAACGTCCTTTTTGCGTTGTGGTGTCGATGCGGAGGCTTTCTCGCTTGTCTCGGCATGATCTAGCGCATGTGCAGCACCCTTTTCATCCTCCCAGCATGCATGTCGCTCAGCTAGAGTGAGCATCTTGGTGAGACTTCGTGCATTGCTCATGACAATGTCTCCGTAGAGCCGGCCGTCCCGAGGGAGTCCTTGTTTAAATGCCATCGCTGCAACAAGGTCGCTGCATCCGAAAATTCGAGACTTCTCCTCGCAAAATCTTCGTATGTATTGTCGTAGAGTCTCTTTTGCTCTCTTTCGGACAGAGAAAAGATGGTCATTCTTCACCTCGATTGTCCGAAGTTGTGCGTACTCTTTCACAAATGCTAGAGCCAACTCTTCAAAGGATGCAATAGACCTCCTGGGGAGATGATTAAACCAAGTCATGGCTTGGCCTTGAAGAGAAGCTTGAAAAACTTTGCACATGAGCGCATCGTTATGCCTGTGGGGGACCATGACTCCCCGGTAATAATCTATGTGCTTTACCGGGTCGGAGACTCCTTTGAATGGAGTGAAGTTTGGCGTTGCAAACCTTTGGGGGAATGGCTCCTCCTCAATTTCCCTTACAAAAGGCGTTGAGAGCTGTATCTGGCGACGTAAATCGTCCTCTAGATCACCATCTCGTTGAGCACGAAGATGCCTGTCCAACATTCTTTGAACATCATTAGCCCGCAACGCACCTTGCTGAGGAGGTGAGTCATTTCGTGCTAATCGCCGAGAACCTCCTTGAGCTTCTCTCCTTGATCTCTGGGATCGTGCTGGGGAGTAGGCCTCATCTTCCCTCTCACTGCCATGGGCAGATCGTCTTGGGTCTTTGTGTTGAGCCTGAGGTTTCCCCCTACTTTCATGTGAGCGCTGTGAGCGCTCCACCCGTGAAGTTGCCCCAATCCTACTTCCTAGCCGCTCATGTGCTGATGACCTTAGGCGCTGTGGGCTCTTTGCTCGGCGAGCATGACTTTCTTCACCGGAGTCGCTTAGCGAAGTGTCTCGTGACATTGTTCGGCAGTGGACCAGTTCTTTCCCAGGTCGCCTTGGAGCACTCTCTTGTCCTCCTCGTGACGTGGAATGTCTGTCTGGCTCTTGGACTGGTCTTTCTGCCAGGAGTCGCTGTAAGAGCTCTGACTGAAGTTGGACTTGGCTGCTCAACCTTTCTACTTGCTGCGCCAAGTTGTCCTGGGGAGGTTGGTGGTGACTTCTCCCTGAGACGTCGTGTCGCCCATCCAGAAAGTCCCTTAGGTCCATATTCGTTGTGGGCTGATCACGTCGTGATGCACTTCCCATCAACTGCCCGCCTGCCTGTTGCAAAGCCGAAGTTCTTTCCCCTAGCGCGGGCACTTGGTTAGCTGGTGAGGAGAATGCACCAAAGCTGAAGGTTGACCTCCCTCCTAGCGTCTCCATGGGTGCTTCTATGGACACCTGCCTGGGTCGAATTGGACGCTCCTCCGGTGTCTCTATGCGAGCCTCATTCCTCGTCTGAGCAGTTGAGGCAGAAACACCTTCTCCAGCTGAACGAACAGATCGTCGAACCCTAGCCATGCTTGATCAACGAATCTTGAATGGAAATTTGTCGAACGATGAACACCTTCAAGATCTTCGAATCAACGTTAAGAATGATGATCGAAGTAGGATGAACGATGAACAATCGTGAGAGCTTCTTCTTGAATATCTTCAAGCTCTCAATGAAAGCACCAATTGTTGAAGCTGAATTCGTCCTTTAAACTCAAAAGACTCAAGGATCCCTGCAAACAAACAAAACAGTAAGCTATCGTTCGTTCAATGATCGAGACCCGGGGGGTGTTCGACCAAGAACGCTCCAATGCTTAAGTCAGCTTCGAAAGAGAAATCTCAAGAGCTTAAGTAGCGTTGAACAGAATTACCTTTATTGAGAAATGTGTTCCCTTTATATAGGGGGTGAGTGAGATGCTCAATTTCCATAGTTCCGATGTGGGACAAATGCTCCTTGATTTGTGCGCTAACACGTGTTACACAGATCGAGGGTGAGAGGCTTCCACGTATCATCCCAATTTGGGCCCAATATTTGGGCTATATAAGCATTGTGGGCTTGAGCCATGTTCGGTGCTTGGACTTTAAGTATTATTGCCAGGGGTAATTTGGTCATTTTGGGAATTATGGGCCACGTGGTAGCTCCACATTCTTCCGGTGATTTTGGGTTCCACAGGCCTCCACACAGCAGCGCTAAGCACGACGCTGTTCAACGACGGGCATGCTTGCGGTTCTTGCTTCCAGATCATGTGTGTGAACGACTCACAGTGGTGCTATGAGGGAGCTATCCCGGTAAAAATCACAGCCACAAATTTCTGCCCGCCGAATTGGATTCCAGCGCCGGACCACTGGTGCAACCCACCGTAGAGGCACTTCGACTTGTCAATGCCGATGTTTGCAAGGCTTGCGCAGACGCAAGCCGGGATCATCCCTGTGAAGTACCGGAGAATCGAGTGCCACAGAAAGGGAGGGGTTAAGTTCAAGCTGAAGGGCAACCCTTACTGGCTGACGGCGTTGGTGTTCAACGTCGGTGGCCACGGTGATGTCATCGACGTTAATATCAGAGGCTCTGCAGGGAGCGACTGGATTCAGATGTCGAGAAATTGGGGTGTGGTTTGGCAGACGGGGAGCAACTTAGTAGGGCAAAGCTTGTCATTTCTGGTGACAACTAGTGACAGGAAGACACTTGAGTTTACTAATGTTGCACCTGCAAATTGGCAATTTAGTCAGACATATGAGGGGACTAGGAACTTTTAGATTAAGGATCTAAGATTTTTTGGGGTCTCATAAGTTTTTTATTTTTCATCAACTGGCCAACACAAGAAAAAAGAACACATACGCTACCAATCCATCGGGGGCAAGAAGAAAATGAACCCATCATTTTTTTTTGGGTAATCAAACACCACAAAATGTCTCCAAGTGAAGAGTGAGTCTCGTCCCCACTCAAAGTACCTCTAATCTCTGACCACAAGAGTTTTAAACTCCTGTATGTTAAAGGCCAAAGAATTTGTCCTCTTAGAAGTGACAATGTGTCAAGTGCATTTGTAGTTAACCCATCATTTTCAGGTGGCATTTAAATTTCCCATTTTCATATTGCTATACCGTAATTGCAATAAGGCAATTCAGAGAGTTTCCCAATTCACATGAAAGATAAAATGAAGAACATCAAATGAATACCAGT
This sequence comes from Prinsepia uniflora, assembly GCA_032719365.1. Lineage (NCBI taxonomy): Eukaryota > Viridiplantae > Streptophyta > Magnoliopsida > Rosales > Rosaceae > Prinsepia > Prinsepia uniflora. The sequence continues at coordinate 7,216,287 of CM064867.1, read as the reverse complement.
AACACAGAAAGAAAAAAAGAAAAAAAAAGGTGCATATTATTAGAGGTAATGAAAACAAAAAAGATGTACAAACTTTGATGCAGCCTTAACAAGTCAACGAACAGCGAAGACGAAAACATCCATTGGGTGGCTTTTGTTATTTGGTTGGCCTAAGCAAGTCAGACCTTCACTTCCAATCAAGCATGTCTAATAGCCACAGAACCTCTTCCTTGGAGTTTGCAGCATCCATGAAATCCATTTCGATCCCAAAGACATCAATAAGTCCATCTCCGTTGTCCATGAAAAGCAAAGACATCCATGCCCGGATGCCCGAAGTGAAAGGATACACGGGTGAGAAGTCAAGGTAGTCATTTGCCATTGCTCTATTTGCTGTTCGATCAATGTAATCAAACACTGATTTATCAAGTATGCATGCAACCTTGTTAGAATCCTTCCGCCCCACAAGCACTGAAACCCTCACGGTCTGGCTGAGAGGAACGGTGAACCTTGGCTCAACGAGGAGTTTCATCTTGTACTCAGAACCTTCCTGGTGAAATCTAAGCATGTCAGATATTCCAGGTGGTGGGATTGTACCACCCTGAAGGAGAGGGCCTGGGATCACTTCAGAAAAGATAAATCGATCTTCAGTCCAGATATCAATGAAAAATTCCAAGTCATCAAAGGAAAGTCTTGGAGGGAGAAGAGTTCGACGGTGCTGACGTTTATAAAAGGTTTGATACAGCTTGTAATATGATAAAGCCGGTGGGTTAGGTCGCTTGCAGGTAGAGGGCCATCTTTTGGCGCATACGCACTTCCAAAAGAAATCATCCCCGGCTATCTGTCTCCACTGCTTAGACACTGCCATACAAGAAGCAAGGTCCACACCCTCCAGTAAAGGAAAAACAGCTTTCAGAACCTCTTCATGTGACATTTTCAGATCACAAAAAAATTCAAAAAAATAATTTCCTGCAACATACCCTGCACAAAACATGCAAAAGAAATAAAATTCAAAATCTTGAAAATACATCCTCTATATGGTTAAAAGAAGCACGCAACACAGAAACATGGACTAGAGAGAATGGGGGAAGACACAAACTACAGATCACAGAGATCATAAGCATCTCACATATAAACTTCTGAGCATCTTCTGACACTGAGTTTAGTCATGAATAGATGTACTTAACCAAGCATTCGCCTTAAGAAAAAAAGGACTGGCTGCGTTGCAGCCACAAGATAAAATATTTGCTCGACATAACAGCTAACTCCAAAGAGAAACTTCAGTAGTCTAAAGAAATAGTAAAGAGCATCACATATAGCGCAAATCAAGAAGACCTCACTATGTGTAAACCTAATGAAGAAGAACTTCAATCCAATGTGGTTACTTGTGGATGGTCTAATGACTCTTACAACTCTTATTAAATAAGAAAATGCGACTTTATAACCTTACGTTAGGTTGGAAATCGAAATAAAACTCCATGGTTCAACCAGATAGGCAATTTTGTTATCAAACAACCATAGAATTCTCTCTAGAATCGATAACCAAATGCATTTTACATATGCAACTACACACAAGACATACACCGCAGAAAAACATAACCTTGCAACCAATGACGATAAAATTTCCCCCAAAATATCAACCATATGCAAAATTCAGATGAAATAAACTAATCCCTACAGAGTCACCGCCGATAACCCCCGCAGTAACGGATTAAGACTTCCTCATACTCATATTCTGAAACAAATCAAACCCATGTTCAGAATTAAACAGATTAACAAGCATAGCAACAGAAAATGAATCCATTACTACAAGGTAAAGCTCTGGGGGTAAACAGAAATACAAATTAAATTTCCACCGGTAAGAAACTTAAAATCCCAAAATTAAAATTCACAGAATCCAAAACCAACATGCAGATAAGAATCAAAACCTTTAACCTAGATCGTGAAGAGGAAGACGAAAGAAAAAATTTGAAGAGCTACTGATCTGAACATTGAATATAAAATGGAAAGATGATTTCCTTTCGTACCTAATTTGATGGCGATATGGCAAATGGGTAAAAACCGCGAATGCTGTTGGATGTTGAAAACTTGGAGCCAGAGAATGAGTGTGAGAGAGACATAGGCAGAGTCGCAGAGACTTGAGGGAAGAGAAAAAAGATCAACAAACGATAAAAAGTCGTAATAAGGGACTTTTTTTTATTAGAGCAACCGAAAATATGGATGATATCCATGCACATATCGTTACTCAAATTTATGGATATCTAATCTTAAATATCGATATCATTTAAGGTCAACAAAATGATGGAAATTCGGTCTAACAGTTGGAAATTTGAAATAAAATTTTAGAAAAAAATTAAGTACCAAATTATGGTTATGTAGAAATGGTAAATTTGTCTTATCTGATTTACATAGCCTACGGCTATATTTATACAGCTTTACAGAGAGATAAGGTTAGACAGTTATTGCTATCTTAATCTTATCTTAAGCAGCAGTTAATCAGCCATTAACTGCTAGTAACTACCTAGGAAAGATGTATGAATCTAGTGTGTACATGTCTGTCTTAATTCTATAGGTCCAGATGTGTAGTGTCTACAGCTATACAAGTTTAGCAGTCTATAGGGGTTAGCGTACACGGTTTTACATCCCCCCGCAAACTAGGCACCCTTGGGGTGACAAGTTTGGAGGCAAGGTGTTTGTGACGGGAAATAGGGAGTCCTTTGGTGAAGAGGTCAACTAGTTGATTAGCTGAAGGGACAAAGAGAACACGGTGGGTGCCAGCGACAACTCTTTCACGGAGGAAATGGTAGTCAATGACAATGTGCTTGGTACGAGCATGGAACACCGGGTTTGTTGTCATGTGGGCAGTACTCATGTTGTCGTAGTAGAGATGTAGGGGCAACTACGGTAGAATTTGTAGGTCTTGTAGGAGGCCTCAGGGGATATCATAACCGAGTCTTTAAACATATCAATCCAGGGCCCTCCCCTGTTAATCAACCGAGTTTTTAAACTCAAAACCAGATCCAGCCATATCTGAGTCTTTAAACCCAAAACTAGTTTTCAACGGGTCTTTAAACCCAAAACCAAGTGAAAACCATAGAAAATCCATATCCAAATTCGCAATAATGATTCCGTAAGCTAGCATCCGGAACCATCATCCCGAACCCAAATCCAAAAATTCTCTTTCAAGTTCCAAAACTGAATCCGAATCACTTTTCCGAAATTCAATTCCAAAATCGAAATCACATTTACCGAAATGACATGAACAGGGCTTCAAGCCCGAAATCACTTTTCCAAAAATCCATTATAAATCAATCATATCTCAAATTCCAAATCATCGTATCGAAACCATCATCAAATCATAGTAGAAAACCATAGCTCGTAACACGTGCAGTTCCGTAAATATCTTCGAAATACGTGTAAAACCGTAAATCATCAAGATCATATCATAAATATAGAACTTAAATATAGAAAACATATAAAAACATTTATGCATGCATCATAAGTTAGAAAGCAAAGTCCACTCATAGACCATTCATATCGTCGCCTCGATACGCGTGCACTTACGCCGTTCTCGACCAATCCACTATAACTGGCTTTCCTGGACCAGTCCAAATCCCATAATGTAACACCCCGGAAATTCGAGGATTTTAATATTGTAAATTAATGTTGAATTGACGCTTTTACCCTTGCGTTGGGTATGGCCAATTGTTGACTTTTTGATTTATAAATTAAATGGACTTTGACCTATGACCGTGACATAGTTCGGGACGTCACGAGTTCATAGACAGGTGGCACGTCCATTTCGGACGATCAGGGAAAAAGTTATGACTATCGGAAGTTCAGGGGCATTACCGTAATTTGGACATTTGGGGGTGAAAATGTTGACTTTTCCCTTGGAAACTATTTTTCGGTTGACTCAAGGACCGTTGGGTAGGTCTCGACGTCCTGAGTCCGTAGACAGGTGGCACGCCGAAATCGGACTTCGTACGGGGAAGTTATGGTCACGGAAGTATTTCGCATTTAACCGAACCAACCGAGAACCGGATTAAAATATTATTTTATTATGGAATCTGGTTACTTTAATCAAATCATTCTGGACCCTTGGATGAGTGACAAGTGTCACTCATCCCCACACTCCCTAAAACATGGATCTCTGTTGGCCATTGGATTAAACAATTAATTTCCTCTCCTCAAATCCTCACCATTGATCCTATGCTGAGATTTAATCTCAGCCCTTCAACCCATCCAGCCAACCTGTTTATTAATTCCCAGAATTTTCACTCATTCATTCTTCCAAACCGTGTGCACGGCTAACCATTCGAACCAACACACCAGCCCCTCACCTTGCAACCTCACCCTCACGGTGACACCAGGCGACCAGCAGCCACACCCCAGACGCCGACCACCTCCCCACGGCCACCTGCACGGCCGGAATTCCTCCCAGACCCGAGAAGGAGACCCGAACAGCCCAAGTCACCAAACCGTCCAAACCTTCACTCTGAGGCTCGAACCAACGTACGGTTGGGATCACTGTGACGGCAGGACGACCTTCTGCTGGACTGGACGACGTGCGGCGGTGACACGGCGGCGGTAGGTTGAAAAACCCGTATGACCCGATTACCTTCCCTTCTTCGAAACGATCGTTTTTGACGTTGATTTTGTTTGTTTGCTTCTAAGACACACTTAAGGGACCCAGACGACCATTTTAAACCAAGGTTCACGGCTGGAAGCTGGACGACTCGCCGGAGAAGACGAACCAGTGCCGGCAGCCGGATTTCTGTCGATTTTCAGGTAGTTCTTTGAACCTAGGAACTAGTTTTGAGTCCGTAGAACCATTGAACACCTTGTGACGAGTCCATAGGAACAAATCCCATCAGAAATGGTGGACGGGTTGGAGAGAACTGATCGGGTCGAACCGTGGGTCTGCGGTGACCCGGTTCTCAGACCCGGTTACTGTAGCGGATGACGTCATCATGCTGACGTCAGCAGTGACGTCATGATGACGTCATCATGTCAGAATTCAGTCAGCCCAGGGACCAATGGACTGCTGACACGTGTCCTCTGACACTGTCAGTGATGACGTCATGCTGACGTCAGCAGTGACGTCATGCTGACGTCAGCAGTACTGTAGCACCGTTGACCAGGGGGTTGACCAGGCGCGTGGGGGCGCGTGTGAACAGTAATTTTGGTGGGACCACCACCATTCTTTAGGTTTCGACGATCCGGATCCAATGGCGGTGGTTTCGGGTCGATCGGAGATCATTAAGTTGGTCAAAATGAGAGTTTTTGCCTTGGAAAGCGTGTACGGGCAGCTTTTCCGGACCGGTTTCGGTCTAGGGTTTCTTGGTTGAATGTTAGGGGTTTGTATTTACCCTTACGTATACTTTGGATGTGACAGGAATTTTGTAATTGTACCAGATCGAGGGTAAACGCTCGGTTTTCAGCAGGACTGTACTGTGAGTGGGCCATTTTCTTAAACCCTTGCATGCATAAACGTTTTCTGGTTTTATTATACTTATTCACATGCTAAAACAATGATGTTTTTGATGATATGGAAAATATGGTTATGGCACGTTTCACGGTATTTGGGCTTGAGACCCGTTTGATGAAACTTAATGATTGATTCAGATTTTATCTAGGTATATATATACCTTGCATGTGGATATCGATAAAATGTATTTGGTACTGCACTGTATAGATCCTTCCATGTTATATTGTCTCCTCCGGATGAGGTACCCCGGAGAGGTCACGGACGTCTAGAACGTCCAGCGTCTATGACGCTAAGCATCGGGGATGCTGTACCCGAACGGGGTTCGGGGATTGAACTCGGAAATTGAGACCCGAGTGGCACGCGTAGCCTTGTGATTGTGACCTTATTGACGTCAGGGACGTCAGACATCAGGGATGTCGGGATTGGAGTGTATAGTGCAGCAACTAAAATTATACTTATGTTCTTATTACATGCCTTATGGTTTATATTATATGGTTTATGATTTTAAACAATGATGCATGCATGTTTGGCAAACAGAGGGGTAAATTATATGTGTTACTTATCAAATGATTTTATAAACTTGAGTTTCGGTCCACTCACCCTTACTGTTTTGATAACCCCTCCAGGTCGGGAAACTGAGGTAGAGGAGGAACCAGAGGCTGAGGCATAGATCCACTTTCTGCGTACCTGAACCCCTGTTGGGTGGTGTACCCGCAGGTTTTTAATAGAGTCGTGCTCGCAACTTGTATTTCGGATTTTCATCCCTTGTCTGACATTCGTTTAATTCGGATTTGATGTATGACTTAATTTCTGTTATTTATGCATTTAAATATTTTTGAGGTTAAAATTGGTATGAATTATTGGGTGTCAGACGGGAGCAGGGCACGTCCCCTTGTGGTCCCTGTGGGATCGGGGCGGGTCCTGTCAGCTTGGTATCAGAGCACTAGGTTGTGGTCAGTACTAGGTTTTGGTCAGCATGCTAGACTAGCGATTAGTACTAGTTACTTTTCGACTTTTAAGAATATTGTTTTCTGATCTATGCCTCTTGACAGTTGGTTATGCCTCCTAGGAGAATTCCGCATACTCGAACGGACGAGGATCTAGAAAGAGAGATGGAATGCGCGAGCATCGAAAGGGCTCAACGTTTGGGAGCCACTCCTTTCTGCGGGGGATCAAACCCCGAGGATGCTCACGACTGGATCACCAAGTGGGAGAGGATCTTCTCGGTGATGCACTGCCCTCCGGGCGAACGAGTGACTCTTACGGCCTTCTTGCTGGAAGGAGGAGCCTACCAGGTTTCTGGATCAGTACTACCCGCGATCCTTTCGCGCAGCGCGGGAGGCGGAATTCCTGCGGCTGGAGCAGGGTGACATGTCTGTTGCAGACTACGAGCAAACTTTCGGGAAACTTTCTCGGTTCGCTGCCTCATTCGTAAGCACGGAGGAGGACAAATGCCAGCGGTTTGAGCTTGGACTCAGAGGGGAGATCCGGGCCAGTGTGACTGCTACCACTCATGCTTCTCTGAGGGATATGGTCGACGCAGCGGTGCGTGTCGAGGCCAGTCTGGCGGCACACCAATCACGACAACCTTCGGGGGAGGGGCGACGTCAGGATCGCCCACATCATGGGCCATCGGGCCGTAAGAACAACAAGGGAGGGAACTACAGGGGAGCACCCTCATCCTTCAAGGGTCGTGGCTGGTCAGGTCGACGTGGAGGCTCTCAGGGCAGAGGATCTGGTTATAACTCTGGGCAGCGTTCATCTGGGAGCGGTGCTTCTGGTGGGCATTCAAACTGGCCGAGGTTTGTAACCTGTTTTGCTTGCGGGGAGGAGGGCCACTATGCCAGTGATTGCCCGCAGTTGTCCAAAAACAACGACGCTGGGGGCTCTAGTGTGGTGCAGAGCACGGCTTCCCACACTAGTGGAGGTCGCGGTCAGGGAGGTGACCGTGGTGCTGGGCGTGGCGCGCGCGGGCGCGGACGGAACGGAGGGCCGAGGGCCCAAGTGTTTGCAATGACCCAGCAGCAGGCGAGGACTGCCCCAGGCGTAGTCACAGGTACATTACATATCTTTAACCTTCTTGTACGTGTATTGATGGATGCGGGGGCTACACATTCTTTTATTTCGAAAAGTTGTGCTGGTATGCTTGATTGTGTGGTATCAGCTTTAGATTGCGAAATGGGTGTTGGAACCCCGATGGGTATCGTGTACCTTGTGAATCAGGTGATTCGGAGGTGCCCGGTAAGAATTGAGGATGTGGATTTACCAGCAGACTTAATTATTCTGGATATCCACGACTTCGATATAATCCTAGGGATGGATTGGCTATCGGAGCATGGGTCGCTCATCGATTGCTGTAGCAAGCAAGTGATTCTGCGGAGCCCGGGTTTGCCGGAGGTTATCTTTCAGGGGGAACGTGACGGTTCGCCTCCTGAAGTGATATCTTCACTTACTGCTACCAAACTTCTACGGAAGGGATGTCAGGGTTATCTGGCGCATGTCATGTCGGAGCAGGTTGGTACTCCGGGTATCGACGAGATACCGGTGGTATGTGAGTTCCCGGATGTGTTCCCGGAAGACTTACCTGGATTGCCACCATCGCGGGAGATCGAATTTACAATTGAACTACTCCCGGGTACCCGACCTATATCCCAGGCACCATACCGGATGGCGCCGGCCGAGTTACGAGAACTCAAGACTCAATTGCAGGAGCTGGTGGATTTGGGATATGTTCGACCGAGTACTTCACCGTGGGGAGCACCGGTGTTGTTCGTGAAAAAGAAGGAAGGAAGTCTCCGTTTGTGCATTGACTATCGACAACTCAACAAGGTGACACTGAGGAACCAGTATCCTCTACCCAGGATCGATGACCTTTTTGACCAGTTGCGGGGAGCTCAGTGCTTCTCGAAAATTGATTTGCGGTCTGGGTATCACCAACTGAGGATTTCGGAGGAGGATATTCCGAAAACTGCTTTTCGAACCCGCTACGGGCACTACGAGTTCCTTGTTATGCCATTTGGTTTGACGAATGCTCCGGCAGCATTCATGGATCTGATGAACCGGGTCTTCCGACCCTACCTGGATAAGTTCGTGATTGTGTTCATCGATGATATTTTGGTATACTCGGGGAGTGCCCGTGCACATGAGGAACATCTCCGGTTGGTCTTGGAGAGACTGAGACAAGAACAATTGTATGCCAAGCTGAGCAAGTGTCAGTTTTGGCTGAGCAGTATTGGTTTTCTGGGACACGTGATATCGACGGATGGGATTTGCGTGGATCCCCAGAAAACAGAAGCGGTGACCAACTGGGCTAGACCGACAACAGTGACCGAGGTGCGGAGTTTCGTCGGATTAGCAGGCTACTACCGGAGATTCGTGGAGGGTTTCTCCAAAATTGCTGCACCATTGACTCGTTTGACTCGGAAGGGGGTAAAGTTTATCTGGGACGAGCAGTGTGATCGGAGCTTTCAAGAGTTGAAAGATCGATTGACCACTGCACCTGTCCTTGCTTTGCCCGATGACAGTGGAGAGTTTGTGGTCTTCAGTGATGCTTCACTGCAAGGGTTGGGCTGCGTGTTGATGCAAACTGGCAAGGTTATCGCCTATGCATCCCGGCAGCTGAAGACTCATGAGTTGAACTACCCTACCCATGATTTGGAGTTGGCGGCGGTGGTTCATGCTCTCAAAATCTGGAGACATTATCTATTCGGCGCAACGTGTCGGATTTACACCGACCACCAGAGTCTTAAGTACTTATTCACTCAGAAGGAGCTCAACATGAGACAACGGAGATGGTTGGAGCTGCTGAAGGACTATGACTGTACGATCGAGTACCATCCGGGTAAGGCCAATGTGGTGGCGGATGCACTCAGCAGAAAATCAGCGGGATCAGTTGCACACCTGGGGATGGTGTATCTTCCCTTGCTGGTGGAACTCCGGAAGGCGGGAGTTATTTTGGGTACTGACGAGCATGGAGCTTTGTTGGCCAGCTTCCATGTACGACCAGTACTGATTGATCGGATCATTGAGGCACAACTGCAGGATCCGATACTCTGTATTTACAGAATTGAAGTCGATGCGGATGGCAGACAGGATTTTACCATCCGGGACGATGGAGCACTTGTGAAGTTGGGCCGTTTGTGTGTACCTGCAGTGGCAGAGTTGCGGGCCGAGATTCTTGAGGAGGCCCATAGTTCGGCTTATGCTATGCATCCGGGAGGTACAAAGATGTACCGTACCCTCCGGAACCATTATTGGTGGCCAGGAATGAAGAAGGATATTGCTGAGTTCGTGAGCAAATGCTTAACCTGTCAGCAGGTTAAGGCGGAACGGCAGAGACCGTATGGGGCTATGCAGCCACTTCCGATTCCTGAGTGGAAGTGGGATCACATCACCATGGACTTCGTCTTTAAGTTACCGAGGACTCAGAGTGGAGTGGACGGAGTATGGGTGATCGTGGATCGGTTAACCAAATCAGCCCATTTTCTGCCAGTTCAGGAAACCTATAAACCTAACCGACTGGCTCAGTTGTTTGTGAAGGAAATCATACGATTGCATGGTACGCCGGAATCGATCGTGTCCGATCGTGATCCGCGTTTCACTTCCAGGTTCTGGCGGAGTTTGCAAGCTACTTTGGGAACAACCCTACGTTTCAGTACTGCGTTCCATCCACAGACCAATGGACAGTCTGAAAGAACTATTCAGACCCTGGAGGACATGATGAGGTCATGTGTACTACAGTTTCAAGACTCTTGGGATACTCATTTGCCATTGATGGAATTCGCTTACAACAACAGCTATCAGGCAAGCATCGGAATGGCACCGTATGAGGCACTGTATGGCCGACAGTGCAGGACACCTATTTGCTGGACGGAGGTAGGAGAGCGAGCGGCTGTAGGGCCGGAGATAATGGACTTAACCATGGAAACTGTTCGCGTGATCAAGGAAAGATTGAAGGTGGCACAGGATCGCCAGAAGAGTTATGCCGACCGACGGATTCGAGACTTGGAGTTTGAAGTGGGAGATTTTGTCTTCCTAAAGTTGTCTCCGTGGAAAGGGATTATCCGTTTTGGCCGACGGGGGAAACTGAGTCCGCGTTTTATCGGACCATACGAGATCGTGGAGAGAATTGGCAGGGTTGCTTACAGATTGGCGCTACCTCCAGAACTTTCTAGAGTTCACGATGTTTTCCACATATCGATGCTGCGGAAGTACGTACATGATGCTTCGCATGTACTTGGGGAACAACCTGTCGAACTACGGGAGGATTTGAGCTTCGAAGAACAACCAGTACAGATCTTGGATCGGAAGGACAAGGTACTACGACGGAAGACGATCCCTCTCGTGAAGATTCTCTGGAGAAACCAGAATGTGGAAGAAGCCACATGGGAGCCTGAGGCTCAGATGCGAGAACAATTTCCTTACTTGTTTCTTTGAAATTTCGGGACGAAATTTCTTAAGGGGGGAAGGTTGTAACACCCCGGAAATTCGAGGATTTTAATATTGTAAATTAATGTTGAATTGACGCTTTTACCCTTGCGTTGGGTATGGCCAATTGTTGACTTTTTGATTTATAAATTAAATGGACTTTGACCTATGACCGTGACATAGTTCGGGACGTCACGAGTTCATAGACAGGTGGCACGTCCATTTCGGACGATCAGGGAAAAAGTTATGACTATCGGAAGTTCAGGGGCATTACCGTAATTTGGACATTTGGGGGTGAAAATGTTGACTTTTCCCTTGGAAACTATTTTTCGGTTGACTCAAGGACCGTTGGGTAGGTCTCGACGTCCTGAGTCCGTAGACAGGCGGCACGCCGAAATCGGACTTCGTACGGGGAAGTTATGGTCACGGAAGTATTTCGCATTTAACCGAACCAACCGAGAACCGGATTAAAATATTATTTTATTATGGAATCTGGTTACTTTAATCAAATCATTCTGGACCCTTGGATGAGTGACAAGTGTCACTCATCCCCACACTCCCTAAAACATGGATCTCTGTTGGCCATTGGATTAAACAATTAATTTCCTCTCCTCAAATCCTCACCATTGATCCTATGCTGAGATTTAATCTCAGCCCTTCAACCCATCCAGCCAACCTGTTTATTAATTCCCAGAATTTTCACTCATTCATTCTTCCAAACCGTGTGCACGGCTAACCATTCGAACCAACACACCAGCCCCTCACCTTGCAACCTCACCCTCACGGTGACACCAGGCGACCAGCAGCCACACCCCAGACGCCGACCACCTCCCCACGGCCACCTGCACGGCCGGAATTCCTCCCAGACCCGAGAAGGAGACCCGAACAGCCCAAGTCACCAAACCGTCCAAACCTTCACTCTGAGGCTCGAACCAACGTACGGTTGGGATCACTGTGACGGCAGGACGACCCTCTGCTGGACTGGACGACGTGCGGCGGTGACACGGCGGCGGTAGGTTGAAAAACCCGTATGACCCGATTACCTTCCCTTCTTCGAAACGATCGTTTTTGACGTTGATTTTGTTTGTTTGCTTCTAAGACACACTTAAGGGACCCAGACGACCATTTTAAACCAAGGTTCACGGCTGGAAGCTGGACGACTCGCCGGAGAAGACGAACCAGTGCCGGCAGCCGGATTTCTGTCGATTTTCAGGTAGTTCTTTGAACCTAGGAACTAGTTTTGAGTCCGTAGAACCATTGAACACCTTGTGACGAGTCCATAGGAACAAATCCCATCAGAAATGGTGGACGGGTTGGAGAGAACTGATCGGGTCGAACCGTGGGTCTGCGGTGACCCGGTTCTCAGACCCGGTTACTGTAGCGGATGACGTCATCATGCTGACGTCAGCAGTGACGTCATGATGACGTCATCATGTCAGAATTCAGTCAGCCCAGGGACCAATGGACTGCTGACACGTGTCCTCTGACACTGTCAGTGATGACGTCATGCTGACGTCAGCAGTGACGTCATGCTGACGTCAGCAGTACTGTAGCACCGTTGACCAGGGGGTTGACCAGGCGCGTGGGGGCGCGTGTGAACAGTAATTTTGGTGGGACCACCACCATTCTTTAGGTTTCGACGATCCGGATCCAATGGCGGTGGTTTCGGGTCGATCGGAGATCATTAAGTTGGTCAAAATGAGAGTTTTTGCCTTGGAAAGCGTGTACGGGCAGCTTTTCCGGACCGGTTTCGGTCTAGGGTTTCTTGGTTGAATGTTAGGGGTTTGTATTTACCCTTACGTATACTTTGGATGTGACAGGAATTTTGTAATTGTACCAGATCGAGGGTAAACGCTCGGTTTTCAGCAGGACTGTACTGTGAGTGGGCCATTTTCTTAAACCCTTGCGTGCATAAACGTTTTCTGGTTTTATTATACTTATTCACATGCTAAAACAATGATGTTTTTGATGATATGGAAAATATGGTTATGGCACGTTTCACGGTATTTGGGCTTGAGACCCGTTTGATGAAACTTAATGATTGATTCAGATTTTATCTAGGTATATATATACCTTGCATGTGGATATCGATAAAATGTATTTGGTACTGCACTGTATAGATCCTTCCATGTTATATTGTCTCCTCCGGATGAGGTACCCCGGAGAGGTCACGGACGTCTAGAACGTCCAGCGTCTATGACGCTAAGCATCGGGGATGCTGTACCCGAACGGGGTTCGGGGATTGAACTCGGAAATTGAGACCCGAGTGGCACGCGTAGCCTTGTGATTGTGACCTTATTGACGTCAGGGACGTCAGACATCAGGGATGTCGGGATTGGAGTGTATAGTGCAGCAACTAAAATTATACTTATGTTCTTATTACATGCCTTATGGTTTATATTATATGGTTTATGATTTTAAACAATGATGCATGCATGTTTGGCAAACAGAGGGGTAAATTATATGTGTTACTTATCAAATGATTTTATAAACTTGAGTTTCGGTCCACTCACCCTTACTGTTTTGATAACCCCTCCAGGTCGGGAAACTGAGGTAGAGGAGGAACCAGAGGCTGAGGCATAGATCCACTTTCTGCGTACCTGAACCCCTGTTGGGTGGTGTACCCGCAGGTTTTTAATAGAGTCGTGCTCGCAACTTGTATTTCGGATTTTCATCCCTTGTCTGACATTCGTTTAATTCGGATTTGATGTATGACTTAATTTCTGTTATTTATGCATTTAAATATTTTTGAGGTTAAAATTGGTATGAATTATTGGGTGTCAGACGGGAGCAGGGCACGTCCCCTTGTGGTCCCTGTGGGATCGGGGTGGGTCCTGTCACATAATAAGGTCACTAACTACTTCACAATGTTTATACTAAAGCCCCGTAATTTTCCCAAATTTTTAACTATTTTTAAACAAGCTCTAAAACTTTCGGATATCCCGAAACATATCGAGACGATATCCGATTGACTCGAAACCAGTGCCAAAATGTTCGTTACATCGAATACTTTAAAAGTCCTATTGGAACTTTCCTCAAAATTCGTGCCACACGCCCACACGCGCCGGCACTGTTCATCTTCAACCTTAGGTGAACCGAGTTTGAACCAGTTCAGTTCAGGCCGGTCCAGTCGAACCGGCAGTCACGGTTCTCCCTTGCTTTTCCCTTTTTTTTTCACTCCTATTTGTCCCAGTAGCTTCGTCCTAACTTCACCAAATGATCTAGCTAATGAAAACACGAATTGAGGACTTGAATTTACCTTCCAATTCAAAAATAGGCCGTCCCACCATCGACCGTCGTACCTGCACGATCCCAGCCTCCATTTTCCTTGATTTTAAGCGCAGTCAGTTCCTTAAGTCCTCCAAAACCTCGTCCAAACAATCAATTTGATTAACTATCACTAAAACACACTTTACCATTTTAGAATTCAAAAGATGCTTCTACGGGTTTTTCACTTACTATCAACATTAGGTCTCGAAAACAAGCTATGCCACTTCTTCACAACCTCAGACACTTTACTCAATGAACCAAATCGATCATCAGACCTTCCAATCGACTTTTCCAGTTTCAACTTTGATAGGGGACTTCACGGTTTCGTTCAGCTTGTCACCACCTCTCGCCGTCATGGGTAGCCGTGTCACTACCGTCATCTGTATCTCATCATCCTCAATCTTTTCATTTTCCCATCAAAGGCACTTGAAGATCGAAGGTTGTGGAGTGGGTTCCTCACGGCTCACTCATATACTCTGTTTTCTCCCAAAATCCATCGTCATCGTCCACGACGTTGGCACCACCACTCGGGTCTCATCTCAACAACCCATTTTCCTTCACACAACACTCATGGCTAATGAAGATCATAGGGTTCATCTGGATAGTTTTTCACAGTTCAATCTCTCCTCTGTTTCCCTCTGTTTGTAAACCACACACACACACACACACCGTGCACGAATTTAAAACCATTTTGCGGCTTCTACAACCATCCAGGACAAGCCAGGTGTACAAATCCCGTGGACACAACTTCCAAGGCAAGCCAAGTGTCCAATTCTAACTGGGCACAAATCCCAATGTAGTAAATGACCAAAATGCCCCTAAATGAAAAATTACCATTTTGCCCCTCACACGTTTAGACCAATAACTGAGCCTTCTGAAGTCCAATGACAACGTGCCGCCTGTCTTGTACTCAAAGGATCAAGACCTACCTAAAATTCCTCGAAATGTGTGACAATTCCATGCCGTATGAAAAGCCAACAGTTTGCCCCTTTTTACCCAAATGACCAAAATACCCTCAAATTTCCGAACATCATAACTTTTTCCACGAATGTCAGAATTGGACGTACCACCTGACAGGCCCCACCCTCAATCCCCCGGGATTAAAGGCTAAGTCGTGCTCCCGTCTAACTTACGAGTGACACAAAGGCTAAACTGACGTCCAACTTTCATGTGACACGTAAGTCGGACAAGGGATTCTTGACTGAACCGCTCAAAACTTCCAGAGTTCCCAAAGGCTGCAGACTCTACTGTGGATCACGTATGTGATGTCTCCATCTCTCTCGACCAACAGCCCGCATCGCAACAACCTGGAGGGTATTGAAAACATGAAAAGACTGTGAGTGGACAAAAATTAAGTACAAGTTCAAAAACAGTTCAATAAAACAATTACATTTATACCCTCCATTTAAAAACCAATGCACGCATATCAAAAACCACGTCATAAAATCATTCTATTTTCAAGTCATTCAAACCATTCAAGAAAACCGAACTCATTGTTTTTTTCCCAAATCCCGGGCCTCAGCCCAAAACCATCAAAAACTGTATCATCCGGGCATAGCCCAAAACATCATAAAGTCATTATTAAAAATCATCATCATCACGTCTCAGTGAAATCCAAAACACATTTGAAACTACATTTCTATCCATCGAACCTGCTGTATCTATCCGAGTCTTTAAACTCCCGAGTCTTTAAACTCAATCCAGGCCTCAATATAATTCGAGTCTTTAAACTCAATAGGCCTACAGGGGAAATATCAATATCCGAGTCTTTAAACTCCCGAGTCTTTAAACTCAATCTGAGTCTTTAAACCCAATCCGGGTGCACCCCCATCATAATCATATCCGGATCTTTAAAACCAATAACCAGATCCAACAAATCCAATCCAAAACCATTTGAAAACCTTTTTCCATTTCCGAATCCGAATCCGCAATCTCATCAGGATCCCGAATCCAAACCCAAAACTCATATCCATATCCATTTCCAAATTTGAGTCCAAAACCATCATTCCGTAAGCTAGCATCCGGAATAACCATTTCGAACCCAAACCCGGAAATCCCCTTTCAAGTTCCAAAATCGAATCCAAAATCGTCATCTTGGAATCCGATTCAAAAACCCAAAATCACGTTTTTCAAAACATTTTTCTGAACTGGGCTTCAAGTCCGAAATCACTTTCCAAAATCCATTTTAAATCTTTGAAATCAAATCATATTTCAAATCCCGAAATCAAATCATTAAAACCAGGTTTAAATCACAACATCCATCAAATCTCGTAAAACATGAAATTTCGTAAATACCTCGAAAAACGTGCAAAACCGTAAACCATCAAGATCATAAATCAAATCATAGAATCACATGTAGAAAACATATAAAAACATATATGTATGCATCATAGGTTAGAAAGCAAAGTCCACTCATAAACCATATCGGCGTCGCCTCGATACGCGAACACTTATGCTTTCCCGGCTAATCCACTATCACCGGATTTCCCGAACCTGTCCAAATCCCATAATAAGGTCACTAACTACTTCATAATACTCATACTAAAGCTCCGAAATTTTCCCAAATTTTTAATTATTTTTAAACGAGCGCTAAAACCTTCGGACATCCCGAAACCTATCGAGACGATGTCTGATCGACTCGAAACCAGTGCCAAAATGTTTGTTACATAAAATACTTTAAAATTCATGTTGGAACCTTCCCCAAAAAGGGCCCCACATGCCCTCACACGCCGCCCAAAGGGGCTACGCGTGGGAGCCACGCGCATGCACTGTTCATCACTTACCTCTGTCAGACCGGGTTTGAACCGGTTCGGTCCAGTCCAGTCCAATCGAGTCGGCGGTCACGGTTCTTCCAAATTTCAGACTGTTTTCGACTCCATTTTAGCCCAATTGTTTCGTCCTTCCTAGCCCAGTTAATCTATGAATCCAAAATCTGGAATGGAGACCTGAAATTTACCTCCCAATTTGAAGGAGAGATCGTGCATCCATGGTTGTTCGACTACTGTGATTCCGGCCACCCCTCTCCTCATTTTTGAGTTCAAACTATCTTCAAAACCTCCAGAAACAATTCCAAGTTCGTCAATTCACAGGTCGTGCACCGAAACAACAAACACCATTATTGAACCAAAACATAACAGTTCGGATTTTCAGGATTACCGTCGCCGTCGTGCACGGCTGTGGCTTCCTTCCTAACTATCCTAACTACTCCTTTCCTTCCTATTCAGAAACCAGAAGCAGAAGACGTCATTTGAAGGGCTTGGATAGGTTTAGGTTCACGACATTCACTGTCCTCCGTTTCTCACCGTGCTGTGGCCACCGTCCACGGCGGCTTGCCGTGACAGCACCACCCACACCCTCATCAACTATTCTCTCTCTTGCCTTCACACACCTCTCACATTAATGAAGATCATAAGATAATCTGGGTTGGTTCCCCTGCTATGTTTCTCTGGTTTATGCTTGAGCCGTGCACAAACATTCCACCCGTTTAAATTAATTGGTGCACGATTCTACCACCATCAAGAGAAGGACAGGTGTCCACTTCTCTGTGATTAGAACTCCCCAGAACAGCCAAATGTCCTGATGTTACTGGGCACGCATTCCCAAAAGTTAAAATGACTAAAATGCCCCTTGCCACACAATTGACCATTTTGCCCCTCGCGTTCCTAGACCCAAAACTAATTCATCCGAAGTCCGATGACGATGTGCCGCCTGTCGTTGTACTTAGGGCGTCGAGACCTTCCTAACGGTCTGATAACGGCCAAATTACGCATTAAATTAAACACGTAATTTGAGTATTATGCAAATTTAAACCTTTTTTGTGTAGTTATAGTATTAGTAAATGGGGATCGTTCTTAACCGGGGAAATTAGGGAATATTAATAATTTGTTAGTTAAATAGAATAATGAATAATCAAAGAATAATGAATTGAAGAATTAAATAATTAAATAATCACATAATTAATTAATTGAATAATCAAGTAATAAAGAATTAAAGAATTAACGAATAAAAGAATGAACGAATTAATAAATAAGAGAATCAATGAATTATTGGAATAAAGAATAAAAGAATAAAAGAATAAAGATGGGGTTTTTAAGGATTGTGAACATACAAAACAAGTAAAGATATAAACTAATTCTATTCCTATTTTAACATATATACAAGTGGACTTTCTTTAAATACAAATTCTACCAACACTCTAACATTTGCAAAGTTTGAATATATCACAAAATTCTACTTTCACCATCTCACTCATGCACACATTTTTTTTAAACATTATAAATGCACCGAAATGCGATTATAAACACTTATAAAACGATTAACCTAATGTTTATGATTTGAATGTGTATTAAACATTTAAATCTCTTCAATTTTATACTAAGTACACCGAAACGCGGTCATAAACACTTAGCATAAAATTGAAGCCTAAGCACTCAAATGTATGAAGTAAATGAAGTTTGAAAAGTAGAACACATTATAATAATATCCTTGTCTACAAAAGTTAGAAAGAAAATACCCACAAAAATATTGAATTAAAGAAAATAAAACTGAAACAATAATGAGAGTTTAAGCAAGGGAAAGAACAAGTTACACTTTCGGAATTCAAGAAAACTTGTGATTCCGAAAATGGATGGAAAAAAAATGAAATGTTATTCATAAGATTTTCTGACAGGAGAAGAAACCTTATGAAGATGGAGGAATAAACACGAGAATGCGAACTTAAACTCAAGAATTGCAACGGAAATACTAGTCTTGATATTTCTAAAGGAAGGATACAATTTGTGTTTTGGAGCTCTCTCCCAAAACAAAGTCCCCAAAACAAATGAATTGAACCCTATTTATAGGAGGGGAAAAGCTACCAAAAAAATTAAAATAAAGTAATTAAAAATTACAATAAAATAGATAAAAGAAAATGAAATGATGACTAATTATGAACAATGATGTTTAATGATGAAATTAGGTAAGGTCTGGAATTAATTTGTGGCTGAAAAATATGAGAAATAGGAGAAAATGGGAGCAGTTGGACGGCTGGGCTGAAGTTGTTGGGTTGCAGCAGGAATATCAGAGCAGCAGTTGGGCTGTTTGAAGGCAAGTGGGCTGCACTGTTGGGCGTACGGGCTGATCTGATAAAGGCTGCAGTGGGCTGAAGAGTAGTCTTCTGTTGTGTTGGACCAGGCATGCAAGTGGGCTGCGCACGGGCCAGGCGTGCAGCGGGTAGGTGAGCAGTGCATGCGTACGACATGGGTTGGTGAAGAGCAGGTGGGCTGCTGCTGTGGGCCGTGCGGTTTGGTTTTGCTGCAGCGCAGGTGGATTTGACTAGGCTGAGCAGATGTACGGGCCTGGCGTGATGGACTGGAGAAGCAGCAGAATGGGCTCACGTGAAGAAGAGGATGGCTCGCGCGGGTCAAGGGCTGGAGCGGATGCGGGTTTGGGCTGCAACCAATTTTCAGACCGAAATGGATCGAGCTGCTGCGCGCGGGATATGCCGATGTCTGCAAATGGGCTACGCGTCTTGGGCTGGCAGCTTTGCAATGGATTGGGCTGAGACCAGCTGCTGGGCGCCAGGGCCGTGGGCTGCAGAAAAGAATATGGGCTGGAATTAAAAACATGAATTTGGGCTTTGTAAAATCAAAATTAATTAATTAATATAATTCAACCGAATTTCATTCATAATTTCTTCGTTATAATTCCAATCGGGACGATTCTTTCGCCAAAACGCTCCAAATTACAAGTTTTATTTATTTAAACAAAATAAATTATTTTGTCTAATTATTTAATATTTTAATCTTAAAAGTCAAGTATAAAGGGTATAAAATAATATAAAATAATGCTTATTTGAGGACCTATCAAATACCCCCACACTTAAACTTTGCTAGTCCCTGGCAAATACTGAATTTAAACTACGAAGTTAAAACAAGTAAACCCTTAACCATTTGTCTCAATATTTTATTAATATTATGGCATAAAAGATTTTCACTTCGACCGTTTAAGCATACAGAATTCAAGAGTTAATACATGATAACAAAATGTTTAAACAGGTAAGATAATGAGTAAATATGGTGTTTGGTTTGGAAATAGACCAACTCGGTGAGACCCGCTAGGGGATATGAGACCACCTGCGTGGTGTTTCGGGCCCGCTGGGGGCTTTGCCGTTCGGCAGGTACTCTGCAGAGACTTGACACCTGTGTGGTGCCTGCCACAGGGACTCCGATGCCTAAGTTAGTATTTGCACGCCGAAAGGAAAAGAAATACAGTAATCTGCGTAGGTTTCTCAGAGCTCACCTTTGTGAAGGGTTTCAGGGTATTTATAGTAGCCATAACTGCGGTAGGTGGCTACTGTTGCGGGAGCAGGTTATGCTTTATGGTTGAGAGTCACCTGACAAGCCCTGGACATCCGGAGGAGGCGTCAGCTGGAGTTTCGACCTGCCCCCGTCAGAGAGTGGTTATGGCAGAGTTGATTAGGTGACTGTTGCAAACAGCTGGTGCCTGTACCCTGTCATGTGCCGAATGGCAGATATGTAGGGAGGTGCCAATTGGCCGGCCACGTTTGTGGGGGTGCCGGTCGGGGTGTCGGTCGGCGATCGTCCTGTCCTGGTGGGTCCTATACCTAGAGGCTGGTCTGTCGATGTGGTATCAACATATGGTGAAATGGGTCTCAACATGAATAAAACAAGTATGAATCAACTCACAAGGATATGCACTCATAAATTCACTCAAATTTTGTAAGAGTTTGTGTTTGCACTCAAAATATGTGAGAAAAATGCTCACATAATAGAAATGAAGTACTTTTGCAAAATCTCAAACAAACACCTCAATATAAAAAGAAAATATACTTGCACAAATGAACCAAAACCATAAGCTTACTCAAGTGATTGACTTCACTAATCAAAATTTACCATCTTAAGGATCATAAGGTCTTTACGAAGGTTGTAATGGGGCTAAGTTTAGAGGTAAGGAATATATAGGACAAGTGGTACTCAAAATTTGTTCCAAGACTCAAAAGATTCCCAAAACATAACACAACTTCCCGACCTTAGTGCAATGAATTCATCCCTTCGAACATAGGCCAAATTTCATCAAATGTAAAGGACTTAACTTAATATAATCAATCTTTATTACCTTGATAGAGACTAAATTTTTATTTTTTATTTTATTTTATTTTTTGCAAGGTAATAGCATAATATACAAGGTAAGTAAATCCATACATAAAAGTCTTCAAAACATCATCAATTTCTCTTCACACCAATTTCATGTCTTCAATCAAGTCTTCGGAACAAGGGTGAAAGATGTCTATACTAAGCTCAAGTGTTTAGATAATCATGGTGATGAAGGAAAGGTTTAATGTGGCCTCAAATGGGTTAAAACTAAGGGGGTAGCAACTTGTGCGCACAAAATAGGGAACATGAATGTTTGAATTTGTGGTGTTAACCCTAATGCCTTAATCATATCTAAAATCAGAGAGTTTAATGACTTAAAAGCTTTGAAAATCAAATCGAATAAGTTCTAGTACTCGAGAGTTCATTAAGATCTATAGCAAGCAGTTATGAGGCATATGTATATCAATTTAAACAAAGAACTTATGAATCACTCATCAAAAATGTATATATAGTTCTAAAGGTTCAAATGATTCATACTTATCTTAACATGCTCGTTTATGTACCAATTTACATGCACTATCTTAAAATTTATAACATTTAATCACAAAGTATTAACAAACGAATTCAAGTTATAGTGATCATCTTTATAGCCATAACATACTTATTCCCTTCATTATTATCATTGACAGGTTAAGGGGCAACTTAAGACTCGATAAAAACGAAAAGACTCAAGAAAACCAAAATAACATTTTTTTTTATTTTTTTTAATTAAAAATAATTTTATTGCACACTTAAAATTGTAAACCACTCCCCACATTTAAATTCTACATTTTCCTGAATGTAAGAAAGTAGAAGTGAAATGAACATAGACTCTAAGTAAGGAAGAGGATTTTACGAAAATAAGATAAGAAAAACACTAAAGACACAAAAATAAAAGAGAGTGAAGGGATTAAAGAGAGCAAATCTGCGGTGATGGCTCCTTCACGACTCAGGAATACGTTGGGTTGCCTCCCAACAAGCGCTTGAAGTTTAATGTCTGATCAGCCTAGACGGAGTGCTGAAATCAACTCATATGATGCGGGGCCGTAGCACCTTCACTGTTTCCACATTGTGCTCTCCAAATGCCTCTATGTGCGGTTTTAATCCGTGGCCATTAACTTTGAACTCCTTCCCAGTTTTGATGCTTTTGATCTGTATGGCTCCATGGGCAAACATATTAGTAACAAAAAAAGGACCTACCCATCTAGAACATAACTTACCAGGAAAGAGTCTGAGCTGGGAATTGAATAGCAAAACTTTATGTCCGATGTCAAACGTTTTACTCTTGATCTGCTTGTCATGAAATGCCTTAGTCTTCTCCTTGTAGATCAGAGTGTTTTCGAATGCATCATTTCTGATTTCCTCAAGCTCACTCAGCTGGAGCTTTCGATGCAAACATGCGTCATCTAACTTGATGTTGAAAGTCTTAACGGCCCACCATGCTTTGTGCTCTAGTTCCACCGGAAGGTGGCATGCTTTTCATAGACCAACCTATAGGGTGACATCCCTATAGGATTTTTGTAGGCCATCCTGTAGGCCCAAAGTGCATCATCCAATCGCTGGCTCAAATCCTTGCGACTAGGGCCCACGGTTCTCTCTAAGATCTTCTTGATTTCCCTATTGTTAACTTCAGCCATTCCACTCGTTTGAGGATGATAAGGTGTAGAGACTTCGTGAGTGACACCGTATCGTTTCAGTAAGGCCTCAATGGTCTTGTTGCAGAAGTGACTTCCACCATCACTTATCAAGACCCGAGGGATCCCAAAACTGGAAAGAATGTTAGTTCTGAGGAAATCTGCAACAGTTTTAGAGTCATTAGTCCTGGTGGCTTTAGCTTCCACCCATTTCGAGACATAATCAACAGCAAGTAAGATATAGAGATAGCCATTAGATTGAGGAAATGGACCCATAAAATCAATCCCCAAACATCAAATATTTCAACAGTTAAAACATAATGTTGTGGCATTTCATCCCTTTGTCCTAAGTTTCCTGATCTCTGACATTTATCACAGGCTAAACAGAATGAATGTGCATCTTTAAAAAGTGTGGGCCAATATAATCCAGATTCTAAAATTTTGAGTGCAGTTTTTCTAGATCCAAAGTGGCCTCCACAAGCATGGTTATGGCAGAACTCTAGGACTGACCTATGTTCAATATCAGGGACACATCTCCTAATCAATAAATCTGCACAGTGTTTCCATAAATAAGGTTCATCCCAAACATAGTACCTAGCATGCTTTTTGAGTTTATCTTTTTGTGCACGAGTGAGAGTGGAAGGTAACTGCTTGGTGACTAAGTAATTTACGATATCAGCATACCAAGGAGTACTTACCTGAATTCCGAAGAGTTGTTCATCCGAAAACATCTCCTGAATTTCCACGGGATCTCGTTTATTTTCTATGCGACTCAAATGGTCTACCACCACATTTTCTACACCTTTCTTGTCTTTAATCTCGATGTCAAATTCTTGAAGAAGAAGAATCCATCAAATTAGCCTTGGTTTCGCTTCCTTCTTGGCTAGGAGATACTTCAGTGCTGCATGATCAGTGTAAATAATGACTTTAGTTCAAAATAAATAAGAGCGAAATTTATCTAAAGCAAACACTACCGCAAGCAACTCCTTCTCGGTAGTGGTGTAGTTCATTTGGGCATCATTCAGAGTTCTGGATGCATAATAGATGACGTAGGGCTTCTTGTCCCGCCTTTGTCCGAGTACAGCACCAACTGCATAATCAGAGGCATCCAACATTAGTTCAAAGGTTAAGGACCAATCCGGGGCACAAAGAATGGGTGCAGTGGTTAGAAGATTTTTAAGCTTCTCAAAAGCTTCCTGACAGTCTGCATCAAAGGCGAAGGGTGTCTCCTTCTGAAGCAATCGGCACAAGGGCCTTGCAATGTGGGAGAAGTCTTTGATAAATCTTCTATAGAAACATGCGTGACCAAGAAATGAACGGATCTCTCTCACCGAAGTGGGAGAGGGTAAGTGTCGCACAATATCAACTTTAGATTTATCAACTTCAATTCCTCTTTCAGAGACAATATGGCCTAAGACTATCCCTTGAATAACCATGAAATGACATTTTTCCCAGTTAAGTACTAGATTAGTTCTGAAACACCTTTGTAAGATAAGTTCTAAGTGTTCTAAGCATGCATCAAAACTATCCCCAAAGACACTGAAATCGTTCATAAATACTTCAATTATTTTTTCGATATATTCAGAGAAAATAGAAAGCATGCATCTTTGGAAAGTACCTGGGGCGTTACATAAACCGAAAGGAATTCTTCGGTAGGAAAAAGTGCCAAAAGGACAAGTGAAAGTCATTTTGTCTTGGTCATTTTGAGCGATACAGATTTGATTATATCCGGAATAACCATCAAGAAAACAGTAATAGAAGTGACCTGCTAACCTTTCGAGCATTTGATCAATGAAAACTACCGTGAATACCACCAACCACTGTAGAACCAGTACGTACACATTTCAAGTACATGCACCAAGTACCACCGACCAGAACCACGGTGCATACCACCAACCACACGCAAGGACAACCCTACGAATCTTAAAGAAAACAAAGATATTTTAGAATACATCAAGCACAGCTCGTAGAGTATATCCCCACGTACTTCTAACGTCATCTTATGGTACGTCCACTAGCAACCACAACGGCATCAGCCACGGACTACGACATCCAAAGTCTAACCAACAACATCGGAGTTTACCCGTCACCTTCACAGTGTAACTCTAGGGCACACAACATCCTCGTAGCCATATTGAGTACCACCTATCGACGAGCCAATCACGCTTCACTTTTGCAGTCCATTGGTCAATTCCCATGCTAGGTCAACACGTCTTCCTAAAATACCAGCTCAAGTCTACTTCCGAATCTTCCAGTCTCTTAGGTCGCCCGGCCAGTAAGAACCTCAAACACCTCTCATTATGTACCCAGAGCAGACCCTGCACTAGATCCAAGTCCAATACTCATATGTCTGCAAGACGAACCACACATGTCTTGCACAATTCCAAAGTGGTCAAGCTATCCAACTCATGTCTCACAAGCGATTCCTCCTGCTCCACAACTACTCAAACCTGTCAGAAGCAATCTAATCTCGATCCACACACGCCTAAGTGGATCCTACTGACTAGGTTTCAGACCACTGCATCAAATCCAATCGATCTTCTATACTGCATGTCTAGATTGTGGTTTCTCATCAGTAACTTCAAATCGATCAGTTGTAGTCACTCCTTTTCAGCTTCCTTCCGTCGTCCTTCAAAGGAACACACAATGGGCCACAAATATCACAAGTCATTCTGCCTTAATCCAACTTAGCACGATCCCAAGACGTTCGGCTTACAGGCTTCACTCGGTGTCGCCAATTACGCTTTCTACTCTTGAACACATCCACAAGTGTCCATAATCAAGAGGGGGTCACAACTCCTGAAGTTCCTTTGAGTCGTCCGAATCGACTCCAAAGTACCTACCACACAACCTAATCACCACCTCGGAACCAGACACAGTATCTCATCGTCTCATGCTCAACATCTCCTGATTCCAAAATTCCAATTACGATTCTTCATCCTCAAA
Source organism: Prinsepia uniflora (assembly GCA_032719365.1). Lineage (NCBI taxonomy): Eukaryota > Viridiplantae > Streptophyta > Magnoliopsida > Rosales > Rosaceae > Prinsepia > Prinsepia uniflora. The sequence goes on along the minus strand of CM064867.1, from coordinate 7,190,410 downwards.
TATACCACATCCGAACTACCTGTCCAAACGTCCGTTTACTTACTACACTGAGGCAGTCCACAACTCATACGGATCTTACCCACTTATCCAAGATCAAGTCAACTCACCGACCACTCGCCTGTCGGTTATCTCCATTTAAACACATCCAAACGGGTATCAATCATCACTCCTTCTGATGATCGCATTCCAACCTTCCCGAGGTTCAACTCCAAGCACCACTATCACACTCGTAACCGACTTTCGGGATCAAAATCAACTGTTACTCACCTCGGTGTCCTGAGTCACGATCCAAGCTCAGGAAATTACCCAGTACGGGCCTCAATATCGTCCAAATGCCAACCTCGACTTTTCTAACACAACAGGAAGAGTCCCCGAAAATCAACCTCACAGATTGTCAAACCCGACCATACCAACCTAGCCCGAGGCGTAGGTCCTCTGCGCTTTCGCTGCGCCACTCTAATCAACTAACGACATCCTGACTGCTCGTACCGATACATGACCTTCCAAATGGTTATCACATATCCCTACTTGGTTCAAGTTCCTTCTAGGCACCGGCATTTCACGCCTGGTCACAACCTCGACTCGATGTGCCCATCCAACCATTCACAAGCATCCCAGCTCGTGGTACATCATTCCGATCTAGTGATCACAGCACACCAATCCCGAGTGTAACAACCCGTACCTTCGGGAAAGGTATAAATGTAATTTTTGTAAATATTTGTATAAAAGGACGATTTTGCCCTTGTGAATAGTGCATCAAAAGTTGACTTTTTGATTTACCGGTTGGATGAGTGTTGACCATTGACCGTGACGTAGGTTAGGACGTCACGAGTCCGTAGACAGGTGGCAAGTTCGATTCGGACAATCGGAGGAAAAGTTATGATGTGCGGAAGATTGAGGGCGTTACCGTAATTTGGATTAATTGAGGGAAATGTTGACTTTTTAGTGGACTTGTGATTTTCACGTAGACCGAGGACCGTTAGATAGGTCTCGACGTCCTGAGTACAACGACAGGCGGCACGCTGTCATCGGACGTCGGATGGAATAGTTACGGGTCTAGAAAGTTCAAGGGCAAAACGGTAATTTTTATAACTAGGGGCAATTTGGTCTTTTCTCCTCAGCCCAATCAGATCAGACCAAGTGGAAATAGTGGATTGGGATATTTTGTGCAGACCATGGAGAAGAGGACACGTGGGGATGGTTGGATGGTTCTAGGATGATCTTACATACACACGGCCACAAATTGATCGAATTTAAACCGTGCAATTGGCTTCGACACAGAGAAACAGAGAGGAAGAAATTGTGCGTGTTCGATCGATTCAGTGCAAGGGTGAGTGAGTTGATGACTTGTGAGAGTGATAAAGAGACGAGGGTGAGTTGTTGATCGTGTTTTGGACTGGAACCGTGCACGGAGGAACGACGGTGGACGGCTGGAAATTTTGGGAAAACAGAGAGGCGGTGACCCTGTGGCGGTGGTTGTGCCGTGTGGTGGCTCAAACCAAGGCAATAGGAGGCTCAGGAGACTGCAGGGGACTCAAGGAGCACCGTGGCACACGGCGGTGCAGACGGCGGTGGACGGTTCGAAAGTATGGTTTGAATCCCCTGTTTTTCCCGTAATTTTGTTTTCAAAAATCGTGGACCCTGGGCTAGAGTCGAGGTAATTGGTGAGTGAAGTGAGGTTCAAGGAGGTCCTAGGAGTCGTCTAGGATGGTCGCCGTGACGGGGGAGGACCTGGGTGGCCGGCGGCCAAAACAGGGGCCACAGGCTATGTTTTTCGAGGGAGAAATCGTGAAGTTTTAGGTTGTGATTCTTCGATGTTAGGACGGGGTTACATTGCTAAGGATTGGACGAAGCTTCTGGGATTGGATTGGACTGAAATGGTGGAGGAATTACAGAGAACCGGTCACGCCGGTTCAATTGTGTTGAACCGGGTGACTCGAGGTTGAAGAAACATTGTAGCAGGCGCGTGAGGCCACGCGCAACCACTTTCGGCGGTGCGTGGAGGCGCGTGGGGAGGATTCCGGCCAAACTTCCAACATGGTTTTGGTTCTAAATGTTCTAAGGAATCCATTGGTGTGATTTTCGGGTTAATCGGACGATGTTATGAGATAGTTCGGGAATCCGGACGGTTTAGGGTCTAAGATTAAAATATGAATAAATTCCCGGAAAATTAGGGAAATTAGGGTTATTATCTTTGATGTATTTGTGACCCTATTTGGTGCATATTGACAGGACGGGAGATGCCTGAGACGGTCGAGGAGCGCACGGAACGCGATTGACTCGTTCAGATTTGTGAGTGGACTCTTTCTTTCCTTACGAGCATGCCCAACTATTTTATTTATGTTTTATGATATTAAATATGGTTTTATGCTTTTTGATGGTGATTATATGTGGGTGATATGTTTGCACGTTTTTTGAGACATTTTCGGATTTTCACACGTTTTTCGAGGAAAAGTTGGATTTCTGATTTTGATGCCATCCTTAGAGATTTCAATTTATAATTGTTTTCTGATGATGATAAATGGATTATGAAACATGATTTTTGATAATCGCGGGTTTTGGTTTAAAAAGTGGATTTCTGGATTTGGATTCGGAATGACGGTTCTGAACGCCGGAAGGGCTTCGAACCAGGGATTTCGAATTCGAGTTTGGCTATGGATTTAGAAATGGTTTTACATTGAATTTGGATTGGATTTGTTGGATCTGGATATGGGTTTAAAGACCCGGATGTTCTGATGGATAGGGGACGGGCCCGGATTGAGTTTAAAGACTCGGGAATTTAAAGACTCGGACATATATGATATTACCCCCATAGGCCTATTGAGTTTAAAGACTCGGGAGTTTAAAGACTCGGATTACATTTGAGGCCTGGTTGAGTTTAAAGACTCGGATAGACCCAGCAGGTTTGATCAGACTTGGATATTTGTGGATTTGGTTTTATAATATGATCTTGCTATACTGTCTTATGTTATGGTTTTCTGATACTTCGTTGGGCATGCATGTTTTCAAAACGGAGGGAACAAATATTATTATTATTTTCCTTAACTCTGATTTGATGATAAACTATTTTTGAAACTTTTATTTATTCTAGTCCACTCACACTTTTTGGTTTTAAATTTTCCCTCCAGGTCGTGGTGATAGCGCTGGGGTGAACGTTGAGGCAGGAATCGAGGCATAGAGCTTACGACGTTCTTCCGTTGCAAGATTAGCATAGTAGGATTTTGTGCCCATTTTGTAGAACTATGCTCTAACTGACAGTTGTATGATATTTACTCCTTCGTCTGATCATTATGCTTATAGTGGTGTTAAGGTTATTTTGGTACTTTAAGTGTGATTGTCAGACGGGAGCAGGGTTCGTCCCGGGTATCGAGGTGATATTTGCGACGGGTCCTGACAATTGGTATCAGAGCTTAGGTTTGTCGGTTTGTGTCGGTACGAGGTCGTATCTAGGTTGTTTTACTAACTCTATGCTTCTTTCAGCGTACGATCGATCATGCCTCCGAGACGTGAACCCCCTCCACGACCTGAAGACGAAGCGGCGAGAGGGACTGAGAGCGCTTCGATTGAGCGAGCCTAGCGACTTGGGGCTACTACTTTCAGCGTTGGGGCAGACCCAGAGGAAGCTCACCGATGGATCACCCGGCTCGAGCGTATTTTTGGGGTGATGCATTGTCCTCTAGAGGACCGGGTCTTGTTGGCTACGTTTTTGTTAGACGGCGCAGCGTATGAGTGGTGGTATACGCTGGAGTTGTCCAGCTAGGATGCACATACTGTGACGTGGGAGACTTTCCGGGAGCGGTTCTTGGACCAGTTTTATCCTTGCTTTTTCCGGGATGCCAAAGAGGCGGAGTTCCTTCAGTTGAAGCTAGGGAACATGACAGTGGCTGAGTATGAGCAGAGATTCCAGATGTTATCCCAATTCGCTCCTGCATTTGTGGCTACCGAGGCGGAGAAGTGTCGTCGGTTTGAGTTGGGTCTTCGAGGAGAGATTAGAGCCATTGTGGCAGCCGGCTCATTTGCTACATTCCGGGAGTTGTCTGATGCTGCTGTTAGAGTGGAGGCCAGTTTGCCTGCCAGGCCACAGAACTCAGGCAGTGTGCGACGCCGAGAGCATTCTTTTCCTGGAGTGTCGAGTCAGAGGACCCCGAAGCGGGGCAATTTTGGTGGTACTTCATCGGCTGGTGGAGCCCAGTTTGGCAGACCAGGTAGTTTTCAGGGCTCAAGATTTCTAGGAGCTAGGGCCCAGCCAACTCCTCAGGCGAGTGCTACTTCTGTTGCTTCTACTGGGAGGCAGACCGGTGGACCCGGTAGGGATGTCTGCTATTACTGTGGAGAGCGAGGACACTTTCGGAGGGAGTGCCCATTGTTAGCTCAGGAGGGTGGAGCAGGCCGAGGTATAGCAGAACCCGGGCGGAGTACTGCATCTGTGTCGGGGATAGCAGGCCCTAGAGGTGGCGGTGGTGCCATGAGCAGTTCTAGAGGGCGCGGTAGGTCATTAGGACCTCAGGCGCGAGTTTTTGCTATGACCCAGCAGGAGGCCAGATCAGCACCGGGAGTGGTGACAGGTACACTTACCATACTTGGTCACACTGTTTTTGCTTTGATAGATCCCGGGGCTACTCACTCGTTTATAGCCCGGAGTTGTAGTCTGGTTACGGAGAGGGAGGTGTCTACTTTGGAGTGTGCCTTAGGGGTGAGTACACCTACTAGGGTGGTGTTGGTAGTGACTCAGGTGTTGAGAGAGTGTCCGGTGATGGTATGTAATGACCCGTCCCGAATATCGGGATTGAATATTAATTAATTACGAATTAGAATGACTAATCGGAGATTCGACGACGAAGTTATGGTCACGGAATCGGGCTCGATTAACCGAACGAACTGGGAATAAAATAATATTTTAATAATGAACAGTACCCGGTGACTGAGCACACTTGGATGAGTGACAAGTGTCACTCATCCCTTAAAATCAGGCACAAAACATGGATCCATGATTTTGGGGGAGACCTAATTATTATGTTTTATTATATTAAATTAATTAATTAATCCTAATTTCCATTAACCTCCCATATTTTCTTCAACCGTGTACAACCCACAAATCAGTTTTCTCCCAACCTCCAATTCTCTTCCATTTCTGAACCAAAGTGTGAGCATTTGAGAGTGAATTGAACTGGGAAAAACGAGGGATTAATTGAGAGCTGAGGACTGGGATTTCGGGTTTTAGAAAATTTGGAGGAAAAATCGAATTGGTCGAATTGAGCTGTGATGATCGAATTGGACATTGGAAATATCTTCCTGAGGTTGAGACGAGTTGTTTCAAATCAAAAACGAGAGGAATTCATGCCCAATTGGCTCTGAACGGGTTTGGTAACAGTGGGAGATATCGAGCTTGAGTCGTGATCAATGCGTGATCAAACGACGAAATTGAGGTGGGGAAACAATTCCTCATGGTCCATTGATGCTTCTGGGTTCGTCAATTGGGAGGAATCAGTGGCCAAGGTGGAAACTCCATGGTTGCACACTGTTCGGATGTTCAAGTTTGAGTCGTGAGGATTGAGCAATGATTTGATCCAATTGAGTTGGGGGAAAGGTTTACCTGTGATCAATGAAGCTTCCTGATGAATCAATTTGGGGAAATCTTGTGGAATTGAGGTAATTCGACTGATGAACAGTGGCCGGAGGTCCTTCGATTGTTCATCCTTGATCGTGAGGATTGAGGTAATGTTTCAAGTAATTAAGGTTACAGAACCCTAATTGAACTTATAACGAAACTAACTGGATGCTCAATTGATGAAAACAGTGTGGAATTGACTGAAAACCAGCCGGGTCTGATCGCGGGTTGAACGACCCGTTTACCAGACAAACGGGCTTGAACGACGACACTGTAGCTGGCGCGTGGGTTTCACGCGCAGCCACTCACGGCGGCGCGTGAGGGCGCGTCCGGCCTAGTCTCAAGGTGAGGTCAACATGACTTTTGATCCTCTCAGTGTAACGAACATTTTGACGTTGATTTCGGTGAAATCGGATATTGTTTCGATAATGTTCCGCGTATCCGAAGTTTTGTTTTACGAGTTAAATACGTATTTAAATTCCGGAAAAATTGGGGAAAATTATATGATGTATTTTGAGATGTTAGTAACCCTCTATAATGATTTTGGGCAGGAGTTGTGATTTCCAGATTCTACGGAAAAACGTGCAGCTCGGAAACGAACCGTTTTGAACGGTGTGTGTGAGTGGACTTTTGGTTTTCTAACCGTGATGCATGCATATATGATTTAAAATGCTTTATTATATGATTTGATATGCTTTGGCATGATTGGTATTTCAATTCGGTGATTTCTCGATTTTGTGATTATTATATTATTATATTCTGGCACGATTTTCGAGAGATTATGAAATTGGTTAAAAATGATATTGTGGGCGTGAGAACCCAAGTAAATAATGATTTTGACTCGGATTTGGAGTTACATGTGAATTTGATGATTTTTGTATTCTCGTGATTTTGTGATTATTTTAATCAGTCTTTCGGGCACGTTTTACGAGGAACGTGCAAATGATGTTTTGGGCTACGGCCCGGGATTGAAAATGATATTTGGACTCGGATTATGAGTTAGGAGTTGTTTTCATGGATTTACGTGATCGTGGCAACTCGGGTTTACGGTTGCACGAATTTACGTGAAATTGATATTTTGGGCTTGAGACCCAATGGAATTGTGATTTTGAATGGATTTGTATTTCCATGTGATGACATGATGATATTGATGATTTTCGGATTTATAAAGTAAATCGGGACTTTGGTTATGTTGGGGCTGAGACCCTGTGTTGATATATGATTTGGTTTTTAATGCAACTGTTTTTCACTGGTTTTTGTGATGATGATATGTTGCGGATAATTAGGGCTTTCGGGTGAAAATATGTTTTTTTCCCCGGAGTGCACCCTGGAGATAACGCTCGCCTTCGGGATGGAAGTGTTTACCCCGAAGAGGTCACGTAGCACGATCTTTGTCTTGCAGCCCAGGGGAGGCTTGACTCAGATCAGATGTGCTGGATTACATGGATCGGTAAGTGATGTGTTCACGAGATCCGGATCGTCGGCTGGTGAGGTTTTTCCCAGCGACGGATTGCTGACTGATGATGTGTTCACAGCAGCGGATGCTCGGATTTTGAGCGGTCCTTGAGCCTATTGATATGCACGCGTTGCAGGGATAAACGTGACTCTAAGCAACAGGATATGGAAATAAGTCCCGTGGTTTATGGAAAATGATTTTGAGGAAACCGTGGTTTAGCGGTTAAAATGATTTAAAGAAATTGTGAACTTTTGAGATGTTAAACTGATTTGGTGAACATGAGTTTTTGTGGACCATGGGAAAATATGTTTTGATTTTATCGGTCCACTGTTCATACTTGAATGATTTCATACTATTACTCATGTTTTACGATATGCATGCAAGTTTGTGAAAACTGGAGGGTAAGAATGTATTTTGGTGAATGTTTTTATAAGAGGTCATTTTTGTCCACTCACACCTTTTCTGTTTTGTTAACCCTTCAGGTCGTGGCGCGTTGATCGAGGCTATTCTAGAGGTGGAGGTATGTGCGGGCACAGGCGCAAAAATTCCCTTGTCTGGCAGGTATTGAAGGGTAGTTTCGGACTTTCTGTTGACTTGTCAGACGGGAGCAGGACCGGGTACGGTTTTTGACGTCCAGTTGGGACGGGTCCTGTCAAATTGGTATCAGAGCACTAGGTTGCTGATGCTGTTGCCATGCCATACCTCCGGAATGTGAGCCTCGTGCGCGACCTGGTAGTGAGATGGGTATAGTAGGGTATTTGAGACCTTGTGATGAATCTCGGAATGTAATTGACCTTGGTTTGTGGGTCAGATATTAATTTGTGTAGCTACGGCTTACTAATTGTCGAATCGGTATTCTTGTGGGTCCTAGGATTTGCTGGATCCAGAGGCTTGGAAGGTAGCACAATTGGGTAGGTTGGACCCAGGATGAGATTATTCTCAGTAATTCCTTGTGCGAAATGTGAGTTCCCAACGTCTAGAGTGTGTTGGGGGTATTCCTAGGTATGGAATGTGGTATTGATGTGATTCACCAGCGGTAATTTGCTGGGTGACCGGGTATGCCAGGGATGGCGTGGTTGGATGAGTCAAGAATTCGGTTAGGACTCGAGATGAGTCATGGTAATATCTTAAGTCTCAGGAGCTGTCGGGTTTTGAGGGACCCTAGGTAGTAATCGCGGAACCTAAGGTGGAATGTTTGGTTCGGAAATGTGTGCTGGCGGGTGGTTTGACTCTTAATGACTTTTCGAAGTCAAGACCGAGTGACGATTGTGTCAGGTCTAGTCATGTCAGCTTTAGTGGTGGAACTGCAATCCACAGTCGGGGTTGGTACTTGTCGAAGGAATCCCAGAGTGGGGATACAGGGTAGTCGTACGAGTACTTGATTCCATTGGATGTGGAGTCTCGATAGTGATGTCTGATGGTTGGGTCTGCACAAGTCTGTGGCAGGCACTCATACCGAGAGTGGTTGTTGAGAATCGGGGGGGGGGGGGGGGGGGCGTCAGGGGACGTTTCTTTTTCTCACATGAGTTGTCAGGGTGACTGTACCCAGAGTTGTTAGGTGCGAAGGAGGCAGAGTTTCTCCTATTCGAGCAGAGGTACGGGGTCGTCGCTTGTTATGAGCGGAGATCCAGGGTTGTCAGTTTTGCACACGGTGTGCTCATACTGATACTGTTGTCTGTGTACTGGTGTGGGTGCCTGTGTGGTGCTGACGATGGGTCACGAGTCGGGTTGTGACTTCGTCGAGTTGGGTATGTGTCAGTAACCAGTCCAAAGGGGACACGTGGTTGGTGTCCGAGTCCGATGGTTCCAACGTGGTTGGACCTACGGAATCATGAGAAGTTGTGTTTGAAGAGGATTGCGGGTTTTCCGCATGGGGATTAGGTATTCTGAAGTCATCAGGGGTGATTTCTTATTTTCTGTTGGGTGGCAGACAATGTTGGGTTACCTGGCGTGGGGAGTGCAGTGAGTTTTGTTTGCATCCACGTAGGATGAATATTGGTGTCATTGTTTTGGATCATCCTTGGTTTTCCCTAGGTGGGATGGCAAGGATAGATACGAGGTAATCAGTAAGGGTGTAAGACCCTGTGGTTCCTAGTTGTTGACTGTGTGGATCCTAGGTGGATCGGGTTTGTGATGTCGTGGACGTTGGGCATTGTGACGATCTAGGATCGTGATGTTCACGGTCGGCTGACGTCGTAATGGATCTGGGTCGTGATTTCGATGGTCCAGATTGGGTGAGAGTTTATCACTCTTACGGCGGTATGTGAGTCATAAATGACGGGACTGAACTTCTTTTCGAAGTGGAGCCCCTTATGGTATGTTACTCGAGCGAGTAGGTTTTCGACGGGGTCGAAATTGGTCAGCCTTAGAGTTGTGACGGATGGGATTGGCTTCCTTATGAAGTCCATCGGATGTAATGTGTTACTCGCTTGAACTGGTAACCGATAGGTTCGGTTTTGGTGTGTCCGAGTGGACGTGAACCAGATTTCGGGTTTTGGAATCGAATTTCTGGGTGACGATTCAGGATTCGATTCAGGAACTTGAAAGTGGAATACTGGATTTGGGTGCGGAATGATTATTCCAAACGCTAGCTTACGGAATAATGATTTCGGATTCGGATTTGGACATGAATTAAAAACTGTGATGTATGGATTTGGATTCGGGATTTCTTACGAAATTGTGGATTCGGATTTGGTATTGAAACTAGCTGATTGGTGGAGTTTCGATTTTTCTTGCTGGTTTAGGCAAATGGACTCCATTATTGGAACGTGTTTGGCTATGACCTAGGTGGTTGTAGTCTGGTCAAGGGATAGATGTACGTACCTTGTACGTGGTTTGGGGTACGATATTTTGCAGACTTGTGGTGGCCGGGGTTGATGTGAATCCCGGGAGAACTAGGCGTTCTTCCCTGTGGACACGTTGATGTGTCATATTGAGTGTGTCATTTGGCGAGGTGTTTTTGGGTAGCATAGGACAAGGATTGTCGATGTTAGCAAAACCCTCAGGCTTTTTACTTTTGCCTTACCTGGTTTGGGATCGACCATATTGGTCTATGGGTCGAGTACTAGGGTCCAGCTGTAGGATCATGCTTGGTGTACGATGTACGGTATCGTATGGACGAGGGTACTTGATACCTAGTGACGGTACGTGGGATGTACCAGTGTTGTGTCGATAAACGTGTTGGTGTTTTGGCTTAGTTCCAATACCATTGGTTGTGGATGTGAACGTGAACTGGACATTGAACACGATGCACTGGGCAGAGTGATTCTGATGATTACAGTGATTGTTTGAGCAGGTGCTCTTAGCCAAGGTTGGCTAGTATAACTCTAGTGTTGAGTTGTGTGATTACTGCTAGGCTTGTGTTCAACGTGTTCCAGATGCACCGTCTGATTGGGTGTGATGACGGTATGCGTATACTCAGGATGAGTGAGTTGGTGGTTGGTGTGACCGCAAGTTGCTTTGCGGCGAGATGTTACCTTGTCGTGACCTTACCAGCATCTGGGATCGCTGAGGGGGTGACAATTGTGGTAACTACTGTAGGTATTTGTCGCAGGATTGAGTTTGCCCTGCGAGGGGAGATCATGTTGATGATCATATGCTACATTGACGGACGTTGTAGTATGATGTGTTGTCACTGATTTAGTACTGATTGGCGCTTTACTAGGGTGGTAAAGCTTGGTAGTGACAGTTTGGCTTGTGGTGTCGGCTTGGACTAACTAGTGAGTTTTGGTGACTCTCTATGAGAGCGAAGATCAGGGCACATTAGTGAGTATGTGGGGCTGTCAAGCTGAAGGAGTCAGCTTAATGGTGACATTGCCAATTTCTGGTAATCAATTTCATTCGAGGTAGTCGAGTGTAGTCAGTACGACGTGCATCTGTGATGTGACGTCTGAGTGCAGACGAGTTCTGTGTTGGCTAGTGGGTGTACAGGTGTATACGTGTTGTGTGGCCATTTGTTCTCCACGAGGTAGTTGTGGAATACGAGTAGTTGGAATTTCGGGGACGAAATTCTTTAAGGAGGGAAGGTTGTAATGACCCGTCCCGAATATCGGGATTGAATATTAATTAATTACGAATTAGAATGACTAATCGGAGATTCGACGACGAAGTTATGGTCACGGAATCGGGCTCGATTAACCGAACGAACCGGGAATAAAATAATATTTTAATAATAAACAGTACCCGGTGACTGAGCACACTTGGATGAGTGACAAGTGTCACTCATCCCTTAAAATCAGGCACAAAACATGGATCCATGATTTTGGGGGAGACCTAATTATTATGTTTTATTATATTAAATTAATTAATTAATCCTAATTTCCATTAACCTCCCATATTTTCTTCAACCGTGTACAACCCACAAATCAGTTTTCTCCCAACCTCCAATTCTCTTCCATTTCTGAACCAAAGTGTGAGCATTTGAGAGTGAATTGAACTGGGAAAAACGAGGGATTAATTGAGAGCTGAGGACTGGGATTTCGGGTTTTAGAAAATTTGGAGGAAAAATCGAATTGGTCGAATTGAGCTGTGATGATCGAATTGGACATTGGAAATAGCTTCCTGAGGTTGAGACGAGTTGTTTCAAATCAAAAACGAGAGGAATTCATGCCCAATTGGCTCTGAACGGGTTTGGTAACAGTGGGAGATATCGAGCTTGAGTCGTGATCAATGCGTGATCAAACGACGAAATTGAGGTGGGGAAACAATTCCTCATGGTCCATTGATGCTTCTGGGTTCGTCAATTGGGAGGAATCAGTGGCCAAGGTGGAAACTCCATGGTTGCACACTGTTCGGATGTTCGAGTTTGAGTCGTGATGATTGAGCAATGATTTGATCCAATTGAGTTGGGGGAAAGGTTTACCTGTGATCAATGAAGCTTCCTGATGAATCAATTTGGGGAAATCTTGTGGAATTGAGGTAATTCGACTGATGAACAGTGGCCGGAGGTCCTTCGATTGTTCATCCTTGATCGTGAGGATTGAGGTAATGTTTCAAGTAATTAAGGTTACAGAACCCTAATTGAACTTATAACGAAACTAACTGGATGCTCAATTGATGAAAACAGTGTGGAATTGACTGAAAACCAGCCGGGTCTGATCGCGGGTTGAACGACCCGTTTACCAGACAAACGGGCTTGAACGACGACACTGTAGCTGGCGCGTGGGTTTCACGCGCAGCCACTCACGGCGGCGCGTGAGGGCGCGTCCGGCCTAGTCTCAAGGTGAGGTCAACATGACTTTTGATCCTCTCAGTGTAACGAACATTTTGACGTTGATTTCGGTGAAATCGGATATTGTTTCGATAATGTTCCGCGTATCCGAAGTTTTGTTTTACGAGTTAAATACGTATTTAAATTCCGGAAAAATTGGGGAAAATTATATGATGTATTTTGAGATGTTAGTAACCCTCTATAATGATTTTGGGCAGGAGTTGTGATTTCCAGATTCTACGGAAAAACGTGCAGCTCGGAAACGAACCGTTTTGAACGGTGTGTGTGAGTGGACTTTTGGTTTTCTAACCGTGATGCATGCATATATGATTTAAAATGCTTTATTATATGATTTGATATGCTTTGGCATGATTGGTATTTCAATTCGGTGATTTCTCGATTTTGTGATTATTATATTATTATATTCTGGCACGATTTTCGAGAGATTATGAAATTGGTTAAAAATGATATTGTGGGCGTGAGAACCCAAGTAAATAATGATTTTGACTCGGATTTGGAGTTACATGTGAATTTGATGATTTTTGTATTCTCGTGATTTTGTGATTATTTTAATCAGTCTTTCGGGCACGTTTTACGAGGAACGTGCAAATGATGTTTTGGGCTACGGCCCGGGATTGAAAATGATATTTGGACTCGGATTATGAGTTAGGAGTTGTTTTCATGGATTTACGTGATCGTGGCAACTCGGGTTTACGGTTGCACGAATTTACGTGAAATTGATATTTTGGGCTTGAGACCCAATGGAATTGTGATTTTGAATGGATTTGTATTTCCATGTGATGACATGATGATATTGATGATTTTCGGATTTATAAAGTAAATCGGGACTTTGGTTATGTTGGGGCTGAGACCCTGTGTTGATATATGATTTGGTTTTTAATGCAACTGTTTTTCACTGGTTTTTGTGATGATGATATGTTGCGGATAATTAGGGCTTTCGGGTGAAAATATGTTTTTTTCCCCGGAGTGCACCCTGGAGATAACGCTCGCCTTCGGGATGGAAGTGTTTACCCCGAAGAGGTCACGTAGCACGATCTTTGTCTTGCAGCCCAGGGGAGGCTTGACTCAGATCAGATGTGCTGGATTACATGGATCGGTAAGTGATGTGTTCACGAGATCCGGATCGTCGGCTGGTGAGGTTTTTCCCAGCGACGGATTGCTGACTGATGATGTGTTCACAGCAGCGGATGCTCGGATTTTGAGCGGTCCTTGAGCCTATTGATATGCACGCGTTGCAGGGATAAACGTGACTCTAAGCAACAGGATATGGAAATAAGTCCCGTGGTTTATGGAAAATGATTTTGAGGAAACCGTGGTTTAGCGGTTAAAATGATTTAAAGAAATTGTGAACTTTTGAGATGTTAAACTGATTTGGTGAACATGAGTTTTTGTGGACCATGGGAAAATATGTTTTGATTTTATCGGTCCACTGTTCATACTTGAATGATTTCATACTATTACTCATGTTTTACGATATGCATGCAAGTTTGTGAAAACTGGAGGGTAAGAATGTATTTTGGTGAATGTTTTTATAAGAGGTCATTTTTGTCCACTCACACCTTTTCTGTTTTGTTAACCCTTCAGGTCGTGGCGCGTTGATCGAGGCTATTCTAGAGGTGGAGGTATGTGCGGGCACAGGCGCAAAAATTCCCTTGTCTGGCAGGTATTGAAGGGTAGTTTCGGACTTTCTGTTGACTTGTCAGACGGGAGCAGGACCGGGTACGGTTTTTGACGTCCAGTTGGGACGGGTCCTGTCATGGTAGGTGAGGTTGAGTTAGTGGTGGACTTGTTACTATTGGATCTACGGGACTTCGATGTTATCCTGGGTATGGACTGGTTGACGAGACATCATGCTTCTATAGAGTGTTTTGATATGAGAGTGACTTTTCGGAGTCCAGGATTACCAGAGACTACGTTTCAAGGTGATCAACGTGCACTTCCTACTGGAGTTATTTCGGCACTTGAGGCTAGCAAGCTGTTGCGTAAGGGGTGCCAGGGTTACATAGCTCATGTGGTGGATACACGTGCTTCGCCAGTGAGGGCGGAGGATATACCAGTGGTACGGGAGTTTCCCGATGTTTTTCCCGAGGAGTTGCCAGGATTACCACCTCATCGAGAGATCGAGTTCACGATTGATCTTTTACCAGGTACACAGCCTATTTCACAGACTCTTTATTGCATGGCACCTGCAGAATTGAGGGAACTTAAGGCCCAGTTACAAGAGTTGGTCGATATGGGATTCATTCGACCGAGTATGTCACCTTAGGGAGCGCCTGTACTGTTTGTCAAGAAAAAGGACGGAGGTTTGAGATTGTGTGTTGACTACAGACAACTAAATAAGGTAACCATTCGGAATAAGTATCACTTACCCCGGATTGATGATTTGTTTGACCAGTTGAAGGGAGCGCAGTACTTTTCGAAAATTGATCTTCGCTCCAGCTACCATCAGTTGCGGGTTAAAGAGGAGGATGTACCGAACACAGCCTTTCGGACCAGGTACGGTCATTACGAGTTTGTTGTGATGCCTTTTGGATTGACTAATGCCCCAGCAGCTTTTATGGATCTTATGAATCGAGTGTTCCGGTCGTACTTGGATCGTTTTGTGATTGTCTTCATTGATGACATTTTGGTGTATTCGAAGAGTGCGAAGGCGCACGAGAAGCATCTCAGGATAGTGCTTAAGACCCTGAGAGAGCATCAGTTGTATGCGAAGTTGAGCAAGTGTCAGTTTTGGTTGACCAGTGTTGGATTTCTTGGACATGTGATTTCAGCCGAGGGCATCAGAGTGGATCCTCAGAAGGTTGAGGCGGTAGCAAATTGGGAACAGCCCAAGACGGTGACAGAGATCGGGAGTTTTCTGGGGTTAGCAGGTTATTATCGGCGTTTTATTGAGGGTTTTTCTATCCTTGCTGCTCCGTTGACACGGTTGACTCGGAAAGGAGTTCGGTTTGATTGGGATGAGAAATGTGAACAGAGTTTCCAGGAGCTTAAAAGGCGGTTGACATCGGCTCCTGTGTTGGCCCTTCCAGACAATAGTGGGGAGTTCGAGGTTTACAGTGATGCTTCTTTACAAGGTTTGGGCTGTGTGTTGATGCAGTATGGAAAAGTGATTGCTTACGCTTCTCGATAGTTGAAACCCCATGAGATGAACTATCCTACTCATGATTTGGAACTTGCTGCGGTAGTTCATGCACTGAAGATTTGGCGACATTAATTGTATCTGTTCACTCAGAAGGAACTGAATCTGAGACAACGCCGATGGTTGGAGTTGCTTAAGGACTACGACTGTACTATTGAGTATCACCCAGGGAAGGCTAATGTGGTAGCCGATGCGTTGAGCAGGAAGTCAGCTAGTTCTTTGTCGCATCTGAGGACGGTCCGGTTACCTTTGTTGGTTGAGCTCCGTAGACTGGGAGTAGAGTTGACTGTGGATGGTCAGGGAGCACTCCTAGTGAGTTTCCACGTGCGACCTGTTTTGATTGATCAGGTTATTGATGCTCAGTATGAGGACCCCATTTTGGGCATCATACGAATTGAGGTCGAGGCTGGAGAGAGACAGGACTTTGAGATTCGCGAGGATGGAGCTTTGATTAAGGATGGACGGTTGTGCGTACCCGCGGATGAAACCTTGAAGAAGGTGATACTGGATGAGGCTCACTGTTCAGCTTATGTGATGCATCCTGGTGGGACCAAGATGTATCGTACACTTCGAGAACATTACTGGTGGTCAGGTATGAAACGTGAGATTGCCGAGTATGTCAGTAGATGTTTGATTTGCCAACAGGTGAAAGCTGAGCGGCAGAGACCCTATGGAGCAATTCAACCTTTGCCGATTCCCGAGTGGAAATGGGATCACTTGACGATGGATTTTGTATTCAAGCTTCCCAGGACACCGAAGGGACACGATGGCGTGTGGGTGATCGTGGATAGACTTACGAAGTCTGTTCATTTCTTGCCAGTACGGGAGAACTTCAGGTTAACGCAGTTTGCACAGTTGTTTATTGATGAGATTATTCGGTTGCATGGTACTCCAGAGTCGATAGTATCGGACAGAGACCCGAGGTTTACTTCCCGGTTTTGGCAGAGTTTACAGGAAGCTTTTGGGACAAAGTTGCATTTCAGTACTGCATTTCATCTTCAGAACGATGGAAAGTCTGAGCGGACTATCCAGATTCTCGAGGACATGATGCGAGCTTGTGTCTTGCAGTTTCAGGGTACTTGGGAGTCTCATTTACCTTTGATGGAGTTCTCTTACAATAACAGTTATCAGGAGAGCATTGGGATGGCTCCTTATGAGGCTTTGTACGGGCGACAGTGTCGGACTCCATTGTGTTGGACTGAGGTTGGTGAGAGGAGACTTACTACTTCCGAGCTGGTAGATCTTACGCAGGAAAAAGTAGCATTGATCAGAGATCGATTGAAGGCAGCTCAGGACCGACAAAAGAGCTACGCCGACCGTAGGATAAGGGACTTGGAATTTGCAGTAGGAGACTGGGTTTTCTTGAAGCTATCTCCTTGGAAGGGAATCGTACGGTTTGGCAGACGAGGGAAGTTGAGTCCTCGTTACATTGGACCTTCTGAGGTCTTAGAGCGGATTGGTCCTGTTGCTTATCGATTGGCCTTACCAGCAGACCTGGAAAAGGTACATAATGTCTTCCATGTATCTATGTTTCGGAAGTATATACGGGATGATTCACATGTTCTGGAAGCACAACCTGTTGAATTGAGAGAAGACTTGAGTTTTGAAGAACAGCCTGTAGTGATTTTGGATCGGAAGGACAAGGTCTTACGGAGGAAGACGGTTCCCTTGGTTAAGGTATTGTGGAGAAATCATCAAGTGGAGGAAGCTACCTGGGAACCCGAGGCCTTAATGCGCGCACAGTACCCTTACTTGTTTCACTGAATTTCGGGGACAAAATTCTTTTTAGGGGGGTAGATTGTAACAACCCGTACCTTCAGGAAAGGTATAAATGTAATTTTTGTAAATATTTGTATAAAGGGACGATTTTGCCCTTGTGAATAGTGCGTCAAAAGTTTACTTTTTGATTTACCGGTTGGATGAGTGTTGACCATTGACCGCGACGTAGGTTAGGACGTCACGAGTCCGTAGACAGGTGGCAGGTTCGATTCGGACAATCGGAGGAAAAGTTATGATGTGCGGAAGATTGAGGGCGTTACCGTAATTTGGATTAGTTGAGGGAAATGTTGACTTTTTAGTGGACTTGTGATTTTCACGTAGACCAAGGACCGTTAGATAGGTCTCGACGTCCTGAGTACAACGACAGGCGGCACGCTGTCATCGGACGTCGGATGGAATAGTTACGGGTCTAGAAAGTTCAAGGGCAAAACGGTAATTTTTATAACTAGGGGCAATTTGGTCTTTTCTCTTCAGCCCAATCAGATCAGAACAAGTGGCAATAGTGGATTGGGATATTTTGTGCAGACCATGGAGAAGAGGACACGAGGGGATGGTTGGATGGTTCTAGGATGATCTTACATACACCCGGCCACAAATTGATCGAATTTAAACCATGCAATTGGCTTCGACACAGAGAAACAGAGAGGAAGAAATTGTGCGTGTTCGATCGATTCAGTGCAAGGGTGAGTGAGTTGATGACTTGTGAGAGTGATAGGGAGACGAGGGTGAGTTGTTGATCGTGTTTTGGACTGGAACCGTGCACGGAGGAACGACGGTGGACGGCTGGAAATTTTGGGAAAACAGAGAGGCGGTGACCCTATGGCGGTGGTTGTGCCGTGTGGTGGCTCAAAACAAGGCAATAGGAGGCTCAGGAGACTGCAGGGGACTCAAGGAGCACCGTGGCACACGGCGGTGCAGACGGCTGTGGACGGTTCGAAGGTATGGTTTGAATCCCCTGTTTTTCCCGTAATTTTGTTTTCAAAAATCGTGGACCCTGGGCTAGAGTCGAGGTAATTGGTGAGTGAAGTGAGGTTCAAGGAGGTCCTAGGAGTCGTCTAGGATGGTCGCCGTGACGGGGGAGGACCTGGGTGGCCGGCGGCCAAAACAGGGGCCACAGGCTATGTTTTTCGAGGGAGAAATCGTGAAGTTTTAGGCCGTGATTCTTCGATGTTAGGACGGGGTTAGATTGCTAAGGATTGGACGAAGCTTCTGGGATTGGATTGGACTGAAATGGTGGAGGCATTACAGAGAACCGGTCACGCCGGTTCAACTGTGTTGAACCGGGTGACTCGAGGTTGAAGAAACACTGTAGCAGGCGCGTGAGGCCACGCGCAGCCACTTTCGGCGGCGCGTGGAGGCGCGTGGGGAGGATTCCGGCCAAACTTCCAACATGGTTTTGGTTCTAAATGTTCTAAGGAATCCATTTGTGTGATTTTCGGGTTAATCAGACGATGTTATGAGATAGTTCGGGAATCCGGACGGTTTAGGGTCTAAGATTAAAATATGAATAAATTCCCGAAAAATTGGGGAAATTAGGGTTAGTATCCTTGATGTATTTGTGACCTTATTTGGTACATATTGACAGGACGGGAGACGACTGAGACGGTTGAGGAGCGCGCGGAGCGCGATTGACTCGTTCAGATTTGTGAGTGGACTCTTTCTTTTCTTACGAGCATGCCTAACTGTTTTATTTATGTTTTATGATATTAAATATGGTTTTATGCTTTTTGATGTTGATTATATGTGGGTGATATGTTTGCACGTTTTTCGAGACATTTTCGGATTTTCACACGTTTTTCGAGGAAAAGCTGGATTTCGGATTTTGATGCCATCCTTAGAGATTTCAATTTATAATTTTTTTCTGATGATGATAAATGGATTATGAAACATGATTTTTGATAATCGCGGGTTTTGGTTTAAAAAGTGGATTTCCGGATTTGGATTCGGAATGACGGTTCTGAACGCTGGAAGGGCTTCGAACCGGGGATTTCGAATTCGAGTTTGGCTATGGATTTAGAAATGGTTTTACATTGAATTTGGATTGGATTTGCTGGATCTGGATATGGGTTTAAAGACCCGGATGTTCTGATGGATGGGGGACGGGCCCAGATTGAGTTTAAAGACTCAGGAGTTTAAAGACTCGGACATTTATGATATTACCCCCATAGGCCTATTGAGTTTAAAGACTCGGGAGTTTAAAGACTCGGATTACATTTGAGGCCTGGTTGAGTTTAAAGACTCGGATAGACCCAGCAGGTTTGATCAGACTTGGATATTTGTGGATTTGGTTTTATAATATGATCTTGCTATACTGTCTTATGTTGTGGTTTTCTGATACTTCGTTGGGCATGCATGTTTTCAAAACGGAGGGAACAAATATTATTATTATTTTCCTTAACTCTGATTTGATGATAAACTGTTTTTGAAACTTTTATTTATTCTAGTCCACTCACACTTTTTGGTTTTAAATTTTCCCTCCAGGTCGTGGTGATAGCGCTAGGGTGAACGTTGAGGCAGGAATCGAGGCATAGAGCTTACGACGTTCTTCCGTTGCGAGATTAGCATAGTAGGATTTTGTGCCCATTTTGTAGAACTATGCTCTGACTGACAGTTGTATGATATTTACTCCTTCGTCTGATCATTATTCTTATAGTGGTGTTAAGGTTATTTTGGTACTTTAAGTGTGATTGTCAGACGGGAGCAGGGTTCGTCCCGGGTATCGAGGTGATATTTGCGACGGGTCCTGACACCGAACCTCTGCTTCTACCGGGCCAAAACCCTCCGTCTACGCTCAAGTCGGAAAACTGACCTCCCTGGTACTCCACATCACTAAGCAACACAATGCTCAACCAAATGCCATCATCTCACTGGACTCGTCCAGAGTCATCCACTAACCATCCACTATCTCGGCTGCACCTAGCAGCACCAACTCCAATTCGATCATAAATCGGCCCAACCACAACAATCATCTAATCACAAACCCCAACTCACAGTTTCCAGCTAAACACTTACTCTAGGGTTCCTCACTCAGGTACTCACAATCCAAACCAGTCATCCTACGGGGTTCCTCAAATCATCCTCGTATTACGGGTTATCCAAAACTTCGGTCTCCAATAGCTCCCAACAACCTCACCACTCAGGTCGTCGTAACCGTCAACCAGTAACCCTCGCAAGGGGGAAATCTCAAAGTAGTTCCTAATCCCTGCCACTCAAAGCATCCGGCTACTCGTAGCCATACAAGTCCATACTATCATCTAATCTCCATCCGGCCCAACAGGCCACCGTCAACCGGCATCCTCGGCCCTCGTATACCACTAGCTCAATAGGCTACTATCGGCCCCATAGACCGACTAGCCTACTCAAATGTAGCTCGCCGGCTACCATCCAGGTTAAACTTGCTGACATAACTCCGACCCTATGGTCCAACCATCAAGCAAAACCCAACGCCACTTATGCTAACTACTCCAGCTCTAAGACGACATACGCCATACCTTACACCGCGTATCGAGCGACTATCACCCTGGCACTAACAATTGCTGCTAACTAACCACAACGAACATATTATCACTATCGCATCCAGGTTGCTGAAGGGCTGTTCCACGTTGAGACATCACATCCACAGTAGTACCACAACACCCACGTCGATGAACCAACCACTCTAGGGACCAAACCTCGCGTAGAGCACACAAAACCTGCTCTGATACCAATTTGACACGCCCCACCCTCAATCCCCTGGGATTAAGAGCTAAGTCGTGCTCCTTTCTAGCTTACGAGTGACACAAAGGCTAAACTGGCGTCCAACCTCCATGTGACACGTAAGTCGGACAAGGGATTCTTGACCGAACCGCTCAAAACTTCCGGACTTCCCAGAGGCTGCCGACTCTACTGTGGATCACGTATGAGATGTCTCCGTCTCTCTCGACCAATAGCCCGCACCGCAACAACCTGGAGGGTATCGAAAACATGAAAAGACTATGAGTGGACAAAAATTAAGTACAAGTCCAAAAACAGTTCAATAAAACAATTACATTTATACCCTCCATTTAAAAACCAATGCATGCATATCAAAAACCACGTCATAAAACCATTCTATTTTCAAGTCATTCAAACCATTCAAGAAAACCGAACTCATTGTTTTTTTTTCCATATCCCGGGCCTCAACCCAAAACCATCAAAAACTGTATCATCCGGGCATAGCCTAAAACATTGGAAAGCCATTATTAAAAATCATCATCATCACGTCTCAGTGAAATCCAAAACACATTTGAAACCACATTTCTATCCATCGAACCTGTTGGATCTATCCAAGTCTTTAAACTCTCGAGTCTTTAAACTCAAACCAGGCCTCAATATAATCCGAGTCTTTAAACTCCCGAGTCTTTGAACTTAATAGGTCTACGGGGGAAATATCAATATTCGAGTCTTTAAACTCAATCTGGGTCTTTAAACCCAATCTGAGCCTGCCCCGTCATAATCATATCCGGGTCTTTAAACCCAATAACCAGATCCAGCAAATCCAATCCAAACCGTTTGAAAACCTTTTTCCATTTTCGAATCCGAATCCGCAATCTCATCAGGATCCCGAATCCAAACCCAAAACTCATATCCATATCCATTTCCAAATCTGAGTCCGAAACCATCATTCCGTAAGCTAGCATTCGGAATAACCATTCTGAACCCAAACCCGGAAATCCCCTTTCAAGTTTCAAAATCGAATCCAAAATCGTTATCCTGGAATCCGATTCAAAAACCCAAAATCACGTTTTTCAAAACACTTTTCTGAACTGGGCTTTAAGCCCAAAATCACTTTCCAAAATCCATTTTAAATCTTTGAAATTAAATCATATTTCAAATCCCGAAATCAAATCATTAAAACCAGGTTTAAATGACAACATCCATCAAATCTCGTAAAACGTGAAATTTCGTAAATACCTCGAAAAACGTGCAAAACCGTAAACCATCAAGATCATAAATCAAATCATAGAATCACATATAGAAAACATATAAAAACATATATGCATGCAAAATAGGTTAGAAAGCAAAGTCTACTCACAGACCATATCGTCGTCGCCTCGATACGCGCGCACTTATGCTTTCCCGGCGAATCCACTATCACCGGCTTTCCCGAACCTATCCAAATCCCATAATAATGTCACTACTACTACATAATACTCATACTAAAGCCCCGTAATTTTCCCAAATTTTTAACTATTTTTAAACGAGCCCTAAAACCTTCGAACATCCCGAAACCTATCGAGATGATGTCCAATCGACTAGAAACCAGTGCCAAAATGTTCGTTACATCGAATACTTCAAAAGTCGTGTTTAAACCTTCCCCAAAAAAGGCCCCACACGCCCTCATCCCATACCTCTGTCAGACCGGGTTTGAACCAGTTCGGTCCAGTCCAATCTAATCGAGCCAGTGGTCACGGTTCTTCCTAATTTCAGACTGTTTTCAACCCCATTTTAGCCCAATTGTTTCGTCCTTCCTAGCCCAGTTAATCTATGAAACCAAAATCTAGAATGGAGACCTAAAATTTACCTCCCAATTTGAAGGAGAGATCGTGCATCCATGGTTGTTCGACTACTGTGATTCCGGCCACCCCTCTCCTCATTTTTGAGCTCAAAATGTCTTCAAAACCTCCAGAAACAATTCCAAGTTCGTCAATTCACAGGTCGTGCACCGAAACAACAAACACCATTATTGAACCAAAACATAACAGTTCGGATTTTCAGGCTTACCGTCGCCGTCGTGCACAGCTGTGGCTTCCTTTCTCACTGTCCTAACTTCTCCATTCCTTTCTATTAAAGAAACCATAAGTAGAAGACGTCATTTGAAGGGCTTGGATAACTGAAGCCAGGGGGCTGAACCATGTAGACCTTTTCGTTTAAAGTGCCATGGAGGAAGGCATTGGTGACATCGAGTTGACAGAGGGGCCCGCCAAGGGAAACAACAATGGACAGAACCACACAGATTGTGGTTGGTTTAACAACTGGACTGAAGGTTTCATAGTAGTTTAGGCCTTCTTGCTGATGGAAACCTTTGGCAACAAGTCTGGCTTTGTGGCGTTCAATAGAGCCATCAGCATGTTGTTTGAGCCGGAAAACCCACTTGCAGCCCACTGCATTAGCATGAGGGGGGAGGGGAACCAGGGACCAAGTTTACTGCTTCATCAAAGCAACATATTCTATTTGCATTGTAGTAGTCCATTCAGGAGATTTTGAGGCTTGGGTGTAGGATGTGGGTTCGGCTGTTGTAAGTTTGGTAGTGGTGTAGGCCTGGGGCAGGGGATACCGAGAGATGAATATGAGATTTCTGGACTTGGAAATCCCAGCCTTGCTGCGAGTAGTCATATGATGAGTATTGGGTGGTCGGGGAGGGTGGGAGGGTTGAGAGTTTAGACCGGGAGTAGTAGGAGGAGTAGTGGAGGATGACAGACCGTGGGAGGAG
The DNA here is from genome assembly GCA_032719365.1 of Prinsepia uniflora. Lineage (NCBI taxonomy): Eukaryota > Viridiplantae > Streptophyta > Magnoliopsida > Rosales > Rosaceae > Prinsepia > Prinsepia uniflora. The sequence goes on along the minus strand of CM064867.1, from coordinate 7,166,747 downwards.
TTTGATGGTGGTGAGGATGGTGGTGAGGTCTAGGGGGAATTAGTGGTGGGAGACGGTACTGGTGGGACCGGAGAAGGATGAGAAAGTGGGATGAAGATCAGAGGGGGTGAAGGAAAGGGGAGGGGGAGGTGTGGAGGACTTCGGGAAAGGGAAGTCAAGTTCATTGAACACAATATGGCGGCTGATGTAGACTCTACCTGTGGGGACATGAAGGCAACAATATCCAGCATGATGAGGGCTGTCGCCAAGAAAAACACAGGGTAGGATGGGACTTTGGAGTTTGTGTTTGGTGTAAGCACCCAGGAAGGGGAATTAGGAACAACCAAAGGTTTTTAGAATGTGGTATGGAGGTGAACGGTCATAAAGTTTGGGGTATGGTGAGGTCCAGTTGAGGGGAAGAAGATTGATGAGAAAAACAGCAGTGGTTAGGGCATCTGCCTAGTAGGAATAAGGGAGGCCAGCTATATGGAGGAGTGTTCTCCCTATTTCGGAGATGTGACGGTGTTTGCGCTCAGCTAACCCATTTTGTTGAGGGGTGTGGGGGCAGAAAAAGCGATGGTGAATGCCATGAAACGAGCAAAAGGTTTGGAACTGGTGGTTGGTGTATTCAGTGCCTCCATCACTTTGAAACTGAGTGATGTTGGTGTGGAATTGTGTCTGAACATAGGAGTAAAATTTAGTGAAATGATGGAAAACTTCAGATTTGTGGCGTAAGGGAAATATCCAAGTGAATCTAGTGTAGTCATCAGTGAATAGGACATAGTAGCGAAAACCAGAGACAGAAATGACAGGAGACATCCACACATCAGAATGTACTAAATCAAACGGTTTTATTGATTGATGTACAACCGAGGAAAATGAGAGTCTGGTGCTTTTGTTTAGAGCATATTGATTACAAAATGGGACAAAATTAAAAGATACAGGGAAATATAATTTATGCTTTGTTGTCACCATGCGAAGCATTTTGGAAGAAGGGTGTCCAAGGCGCTGGTGCCAAAGAGAGGGAGCAGCACGAGTGAGGAAGACATGGGGTGGGACTTGTTGTGGTGATATCCTGTAAAGTCCATCTTTACAGGGGCCCTGAAACAAAACTTGATTATTGTGAAGATCCTGGATAAGAAATTGGTGGGGAAGGAAATTGATTTTGACTTGTTGATCTTGAGTGAATTGAGAGACAGAGAGAAGATTCTTTTGCATAGAGAGAACATTAGAGAGATTAAAATGAAAGGGACCAGAGGAGAATTGGACTGTACTAGTTTGCTGGATGGGGAGGGTTTCACCATTGCCAATCATGACCTGATCCGGGGTGGATGGGGAAGGCTGAGAGGTGCAGGGAGGGTTCAAGGTGACGTGGTGAGTAGCACCAGTGTCCGGGTACCAATTTAGGTCTGATACATTGGCTAGATGTAGACTTGAGAAGGCCTGAGACAGATTGTGGTCTATGGACTGGGACAGATTGGGGCAGTGAGCAGCAAGGTTGCCGAAACGGTTGCAGGACAACCATTGGGGGCCAGTGGGGCTGTTGACGGGAAAGGGGGAAGAGCTCAGTACACCGGGGCAAGGATTGGGGGAGGAGTAGCGGTGGTTACCACGGCAATTTGGAAACCGGGAGCCACGACCTGGTCTTGGTCCTCTTTGAAAACCAGAGCGGCCACGGGGATAAGCTAAGTGATGTGAGGCCGTGTGTAAGGCAGTGGGTGGGTGGACAGAGGTAGGGTGTAGGGTCGATGTAACGACCCGAACTTTCGTAATTCTTATTTTATTGTAAAATGACCGTTTTGCCCCTGAGGGGGGAAAAGTTGACTTTTAACTCGGGAAGTATTTAGGACTTTGACACGTGACCGTGACGTAGTTTATGATGTCACGAGTGCATAGGCAGGTGGCACGTTCGATTCCGACGTTCGAGGAAGAAGTTGTGACGTTCGGGAGTCGAGGGGCATTTTGGTAATTTGGCCGTTTGGGGGCCAAATGTTGACTTTTGACCCGGGAAGTCCAACGGACGAGGGCCAATGACCGTTACGTAGGTCTTGTCGATACAAATCCGTAGACAGGCGGCACGCCGATATCGGACTTACGACGAAAAAGTTATGGTCAAGAACGTAACCGAACTAACCGAGACTCGGAACTTAAAATAATAATAAAATATTAGAATCTGATTTACTTTAACCCAATCAATCTGGACCCTTGATGAGTGACACATGTCACTCATCTACCTCATCCACATCATCCCCAACAATCTGGATCTATGTCTGCCTTTAGATTAATTAATTAATTTAATTTCCTTAAATCCTCACCTTTCATCCTTAAGTCAGACTCAATCCTAGCCGTTGGTTTCTAATGCCTATTCTGTTTTAAACTCATCAAACCATACTCCCACATTTTCATTCTCTTAACCGTGCACTCTCACCCTTCAAACAATCACACCAGCAGCTCACCACCCAACCTTCCTCACCAGGCAGCACCAGGCAACCACCAGCAACCTCCAGACGGCCATCACCACCACCACGGCCACCCTGCACGGCCGGGCAACCCACAAACCCGAGAAGGAAACCAAACCACCCGAAACTGTCCAATCAACCAAACCATGACTTCTGGACTCGAACAAACGTAGGGTTAGGATCAGTGTGACCTCTGGACGACTCAGGACCGGACTAGGCAGCCCACGGCGGCGGCACGGCGGCGGTAAGCCTGCAAACCCGAGAGACACCGATTTCCTTCCCTGTTTCGAAACTTCCGTTTTTAACGTTAGTATTGTTTGGTTGCTTTTGAGACATAACCTAGGGGACTAGACGAGCATTTTGGACCAGAGTTTGTGGCTGGAAGCTTGACGGCTCGCCGGAGAAGACGAACCAGAGCCGGCAGCCGGTTTCCCGTCGATTTTCAGGTGGTACCTTCAACTTAAAAACCTGTTTTAATTACACAGAGCCATAGAACATGTTCAGACGAGTTCATAGGAACAAATCCCATCGATTTTGGTGGTCGGGTTGATGAGAACTGGTCGGGTCGAACCGTGGGTCTGCGGTGACCCGGTTCTCAGACCCTGTTACTGTAGCTGATGACGTCATCATGCTGACGTCAGCAGTGACGTCATGATGACGTCATCATGTCAGAATATTGTCAGACCAGGGACCAATGGGCTGTTGACACGTGTCCTCTGACACTGTCAGTGATGACGTCATGCTGACGTCAGCAGTGACGTCATGCTGACGTCAGCATCACTGTAGCACTGTTGACCAGAGGATTGACCGGCGCGTGGGGGGCGCATGTGAACAGTATTTTATGTGGGACCAGTTCCATTTTCAAGGTTTCGACGATACGGATCCAATGGCGGTGGTTTCGTGTCGATCGGAGATCGTTAAGTTGGTCAAATTAGGGTTTGACGCCTTGGGAAGCATGTTCAGACGGCTTTCCCGGGCCGGTTTCAGTCTAGGGTTTCTTAGTTGTTTAGTAGGGGCTTAAAGTGACCTTTACGTATGTTTTGGGCATGACAGGAATTGTACTTTAACCCTTGGACGGGGCTTTACGCTCGGGATTGCAGCGGGATTGTACTATGAGTGGGCCTTTGATTTCACTAAACTTCGGCATGCATAACTGTTTTACTTTCTACTATATCTATATGTGATTCAAGTAAAAGTATCTGTTTATCTTGTGTATGATTTATGGCACGTATTACGATGTTTGGGCATGAGACCCGTCTGGTTGTTTATGAATGGTTTAGAGTCATATATATGTATAATGGATCTCGATATTATCTGTGGTACTGCACTGTATAGATCTACCCTAGGATTCTATCTCCTCCGGATGTAGGTACACCGGAGTGGTCACGGCGCATTGCCTGTGAGGAGTTATTCTACGGAGGGACCGGACCGTAGAGTGACTCAGGAGCAGGATTGCTACTATTGGACGTCTGGGACGTCCGGCATCTAGAATGCCATGCTCGGACTAGGTTCGGGATTTGGACTCGGGATTGAGACCCCGGGTGGCACGCGTAGCCTTGAGACTGTGACCTTATTGGGCGTCTGGGACGTCAGGCATTTGGGATGTCAGGGTTGGGATGTATAGTGCAGCGACTAAGATTATATTATGTTGATATTTTTCTGCTTATGATTATATGGTTTTGTGGTTTATGATACTGTGCATGTCTTTTCGGAAAACGGAGGGGAAAAGCTATATGTTTTCAAAATGGTAAACTACCTTGTAAACCTTGAGTTTCGGCCCACTCACCTTTGTTGTTTTACTACCCCTCCAGGTAGTGCTATCGAGGAGGAGGATCCCGAGGAGGAGGAGGAGGATCCCGAGGAGGAAGAGGAGGATCCCGAGGAGGAAGAGGCATAGGTTTACGTTGCGTACCTGAACCCTACTGCTGAGTAGGTTGGCACGTAGTGTGTCTAGAGTCGTGCTCAATAAACTGTATTCGGGAACTATCCCTTGTCTGACACTATTTGTATTTGAGTATTTGTGTGGCGTGCTATGTATGACTTAACTATGGATTTTCTTTATGCATTTTATCTTCAATAAGGGTATTTTTGGTATTTTAATGTCGGGTGTCAGACGGGAGCAGGGCACGTCCCGGGTGGTCCCAGGGGGATCGGGGCGGGTCCTGTCAGTCGAGGCATGCTGTACCTCAAAAGACAGAAGACAGGCTCGGAGATCAATGAAGGGAGGGTGGGGAGGGAAGTTAAGCATGGTTGTCACAAGCATGCTGTATTCTGGGCCAAGACCACGTAAGACAGCCGTGACTAAGTCACGGGAAGAGAAGGGTTCATTAATTGGAGTAAGAGATTCTGTGTCAGGGCCCACCCCTAATCCTCCAGGATTAGGGACTAAACCCTACTCCCATCTGACTTATGCATGACACGAAGGCTAAACTGACGTCCAACCTTCATGTGACACGTAAGTCGGACAAGGGATTCGCGATCCGACTGTCCAAAAACTTCCGAACTTCCCAGAGTGCGCAAAGTCTACTGTGGATCGTACGTGTGATGTCTCCGTCATTCTCGACCAACAGCCCGCACCCCAACAACCTAGAGGGTATCGAAAACACGAAAAGACTGTGAGTGGACAAAAATAAAGTTCATATTTAAAAACATTTCCTAAACAATAACATTTATACCCTCTGTTTCCAAAACCAATGCATGCATATCAAATTCATGTCATAAAACCATGTACGAAAGCCAAAAGATATTGAACAACATTTCCATCCATCGAACCTGCTGGATCTATCCTAGTCTTTAAACTCCCGAGTCTTTAAACTCAATCCAGGCCTCAATATAATCCGAGTCTTTAAACTCCCGAGTCTTTAAACTCAACAGGCCTACGGGGGAAATATCAATATATCCGAGTCTTTAAACTCAATCCGGGTCTTTAAACCCAATCTGGGGCCGTCCCCCGTCAAATATAATCCGGGTCTTTAAACCCAATATCCAGATCCAGCAAATCCAATCCAAAACCGTTTGAAAACCTTTTTCCATTTTCAAATCCGAATCCGCAATCTCATCAGGATCCCGAATCCAAACCCAGAACTCATATCCATCTCCTTTCCAGATCCGAGTCCGCAACCATCATTCCGTAAGCTAGCATCCGGAATAACCATTCCAAACCCAAACCCAAAATCCATTTCCAAGTCCCGAATCGAATCCTGAATCGTCATCCGGAAATCCGATTCCAAAACCCGAAAACACGTTTCTCAAAACCACTGTTTGAACTGGGCTTCAAGCCCGAAAACCCTTTTCCGAAAACACCTTTCCGAAATCCTTTTACTTTCTTTGAAATCAAATCGTATTTCAATTCCCAAAATCAATTCATTAAAACCAGGTTCAAATCACAATATCCATCAAAGCTCGTAAAACGTGAAATACCGTCATTTCCTCAAAAAACGTGCACAAACCGTAAACCATCACAATCATAAATCAAATCATAGAATCAAGTATAGAAAACATATAAAAACATATATGCATGCATCATAAGTTAGAAAGCAAAGTCCACTCACAGACCATTCCGACGTCGCCTCGATACGCGCGCACTTACGCCGTTCCCGGTCAGTTCGCTATCCTCTGCTTTCCCGAACCTGTCCAAATCCCAATATAAGGTCACTAACTACTTCACAAAGGTCATACTAAAGCCCCATAATTTTCCCGTATTTTTAACTATTTTTAACCGAGGCGTAGAACCTTCGGACCTCCCAAAATATATCGAGATGATGTCCAATCGTCTCGAAACCAATGCCAAAATGTTCGTTACATTAATTACTTTAAAAGTCGTGTTGGAAGATTTCCCAAACTACCCCTCACGCGCCTCATGCGCGTCTAGAAGCTTCTGCGCTTGAGACCCACGAGCGTGAACAGTGTCGTCGTCAACCTTAGGTGAACCCGATTCACCTGGTTTGAACCGATCCGGTCCAGCCGTGAACCGGCGTTCACGGTTCCTTCCAATTTTCAATCTTATCTTCACTAGTAGGTTCGTCCCTTTCCAAGCAAACGATTTAAGTAAGAAAAACACGAATTAAAGTCCTATTCCTCACCTGTCAAACTCGAACCAAAACTCAGAGAAACCCAAGTTCTAAATTCCGGCCACATGTCGTCCTTCAAGCCACGAGTTCGAGTTCTTAACCTGAACAATGACTTCCTGAAGCTGTTAGTGTCAACAAAAACACTCAACCAGTTGTCAAAACTCACGACTTTAACCTGGAACATTTCGGGAAAAACAGGGGACCTGAGAACCTTACCCATATCTGCTCACCGTCGTGAGCTCCGCCGTGGCCCTCCCCGTCCTAGCGTCTCTCCTCCGGCTCCTAAACAGTTCCTCAAACTTAGGTAGCTCGATTTGATCATTGGTGTTTGCACCACGAATTTGACTCCATCTCTGTTTCACTGAGCTTCTGCTCACAACACACGCACAATCACACTTCAACCTTCACTAAACCACGATCAAACACTCACTCAATCACCCTTGATCACTCACTCAAGACAACACACACTCACACTGAACACTGATCGATTCCTCCTCTCTGTTCTTCAGTCTCTGTTTTCCCTCTTCGCATACAAACACGACTAAATCCCACAGTTGAACCGTGTAGAATCCTCTAGCCAACTACCACATGTCACAATCCTGTGGTCCCAACTCAAAATATCCAATTAAAATCCTGGACACTTGTCCTCATCAGATTTGCACAATTCCCAATGTGCAAAAAGACTAAAATGCCCATACTTGTGAAATTTACGGTTTTACCCTTGGCCGTTCTAGACCCGTATCACGCTCATCCGAGGTCCGGTGAAAGCATGCCGCCTGTCGTTGAACTCAGGACGACGAGATCTACCTAATGGTCCTCGGTCTACGTGAAAATAGCAAGTCTAGCAAAAAGTCAACTTCTGCCCCTTTGTTTACTCAAATTACGGTAATGCCCTCAACCTTCCGAACATCATAACTTCCTCCTCGGATGTCGGAATTGGGCGTGCCACCTGTCTACGGACTCGTGACGTCCCGAACTATGTCACAGCCATCGGTCAATGCCCAATTGACCTCCCGAACTAAAAGTCAACAACTTGCCCATTATAGGGGCAAAATCGTCATTTTGCGCCCAAGGTCCAAAAGTAACCACTTAACCACCGATTAACCCAGTTAATCCACCACTAATCACCTCACTAATCCTAACTTCCGAGACGGGTCCTTACAGTCTGCAAGTGTTTTGGCTTGAGAGAGATATTCAGAGATGGAGAGGGAGCATTTAGTGAGAGACAAGAATTGGAATCTGAGGTTAGTGGCATTTGCTAGTGACTGTTGAGAGAAATTCTGGCGGAGGCATTCCCAGATTTCACTGGAAGTGTTCAAGCCAACAACTTGGGACAGGACTGGTTCTATCAGTGTTGCTCGAAGCATGCTGATGAGGGTTTGGTCAATCTAGTACCACTGTTGGTACGTAGGATTAGGGATAAGGATTCTAGAGTTAGTGAGAGCAGAGGATGAGGCATTAAGATTGGGGAGAGGATTCAGTGGTGGCCGATGGTTGGAGGGTTGGAGAGGGAGGTGAGTGAGTTTCATCAATAAACTTCCAGTAGTTGTGTCCGATCAGAAAGGGTTTGATCTGGCTTTCCCAGATAAGGTAGTTGGATTCTGTGAGTTTGATAGAGACTAGGGTTGAAACATGATTCGGTGATATTGAAGGAGAGACACAGAAATCACTGGCCATAGTGGGAGAGGAGGGAGGATAAAAAATAAGGTGATCGGCTGTGTAGGCTCTGATACCATGTAGAAATGGTAAATTTTCCTTATCTGATTTACATAGCCTACGATTATATTTATACAGCTTTACAGAGAGATAAGGTTAGACAGTTATTGTTGTCTTAATCTTATCTTAAGCAGCAGTTAATCAGCCATTAACTGCTAGTAACTACCTAGGACAGATGTGTGAATCTAGTGTGTACATGTCTGTCTTAATTCTACAGGTCCATATGTGTAGTGTCTACAGCTATACAAGTTTAGCAGTCTATAGGGATTAGTGTACACGGTTTTACAAGTTATATAGGACTAATACAAACTATAAAATGACTTTGATATAATAAATATATGATGAATAATATGATATAATAGGGTTCTACTGATGACTAATAATATAAAAATTTTAACATAAACATAAATTGAAGTGAATTACTGTAATTGAATGTTAATATAATTAAAAACATAACAATAAGCATTCAAAATTTTGAATGGAAGAAAAATTATAAAATGAGTAAATATATTTAAAATTGGAAAAAATTAGAAAGAATTGATATATTTAAAATTGGAAAAAATGACAAATATACTTGAAAATAAGGAAAAAAAGAAAAAAAAAACAAACATTAGCAGCTTGTTGGGGTCAAACACATGCCTACAAATTTAAAGGCAAAGCAAAAACCCCCCACAACCAACTCAATTAAACAAGCCCAATTGAAAACATAAGCAGCCCAATAATATATAAAGTATACATACGAACTTAAAACATTCATCTGCTACCTCGCATAGGTCTGCGACTCGGGTTTTTTGACCTGCGCGACATGACCCGACTAAAACCCAATGGTTTTACGTCTGATTTTCATGAAATTTGGCCCTATCTCGATCGTTTTTATGAAATAAGGAGATCGATGGGCTTAAAATAAGGAAAAATGTCAATATTTCGCTCAATTTCTTCCCTCCCTCTTACATGCCGCCAGCCAAATTTGACGACATATCGACCGATATATCGGCGATATTGCCGATATTTTCATCATTGCCTCTAATGGACCAAAGGCAAAGGGGCTCAAGGAAAGATTTAGCCCCTTAAATAATACTATTTATGATATTTTGCCCAAAGTAAGATTTAGTATTTCTAATGGGGAGGGGGTAAGATACAAGAATTTAAATTTTTATTTGAATTATTTTATTAAAGATAATTAAAAACATATATTCTAATTTAAACATATATTATAAATTAAAAATATTACAATAAATACAACGTTACATGTTTTCTTCCCTTACTCATATGTGTTCAACTAAATCATCTCGGAGGGTGTTAAGAACAATATCAGAATGAATTTGTGGCGGCTGCTCAGCTTTCGCTGCAAGCCTTTGTAAGTCTGTATATGTCGGAAATCAGAGGTACTCGTTGGTGTAAAGATCTTCAATTGCTTTACAAAAACGCGTCATGGATTCAATGGCTATTTGAACTCCCAAATAGATGATAATAATAATAATAATAATAATAATAATAATAATAATAATAATAATAATAATAATAATAATAAAAAATAAATATTGATAATGATGTAATAATATTTAATAAAAATGGAATTACAAATTTACAATGTACTAATCTAATTTTTTTAATAATAATATGTAATAAACTAATCATTAGTGTGTTTTTTTTTGCCAAAAACTAATAACTAATAAAATATTTAATCATTAAAACATATTATCAAATGAAAATTCTTTAAAATATATAATAATCATTAACAAAGAAAATGATTTAAAGAGCGGACAGAGGAAAGAATTCAAGAAGATTGGAGAAGACCACGAGGAGAAAGAGCGGAAGCAGATTGGAGAAGAATGGAGACCATGAGACCGAGAGTGATCAATCGATCGTGAGGCCAAGAGAGATCGACCGTGAGCTAAGGTTGTGTGAATGAGGTCGTCTACTTCGTCCTTGATCCTAAGATGATCGTCGAGCTGAGGGCTTCGAAGATGGACAACGCGGCAACGTGGTGAGAGATCGATCGTGAGCTGAGGGCTTCGAAGATGGCTGACACGGCGACAAGCCTGACGTGGCGACGCCGTGAGAGATCGACCTTGAGCTGAAGGCTTCGAAGATGGTTGATGCAGTGACGCCATGAGAGATTAACTGTGAGCTGAGGGCTTTGAAGATGGCCGACGCGGCGACGCCGTGAGGGCTTCACTTGAAGAATGAGAGAGATGGGAACTGCAGCAACATACTCTCCGAAAGGTGAGATAGTGAGATTTAATTTTAATTTTGCCCAATTTTGCTCGAATTTTCCCAAAGTTGGATTATGATGTTCAATCTTTCAAATTATTATGTTTTGGTTGAATTATTATGTTTTGTTTATTCCAAATGGTCTGCATCTCCTTGAATTTTTCTGCTCCTCCCTGAGTTTTTGATTTTTGGCTTTGAGAAATCAAAGTAGCTGTTGGGCTACTTTATGATTAGTAGGCCAGCTGGCTTGCCCGGGCATGAAGGGAGGCCAGAATAGCCCCAGGGTAAGCTTGCCAGGGCGATCCTGCACCCCATTAGAACCTGAAACCCAAGGGCTAGAGGCCATATCAAGCCTTGCTTGGGCTAGATGGTGTGTGTTAGACTTACTCTTAGGGAACGCAAATGGACCCAACAAAATGCATAAGGATGTTGGCAAACTGTGTGCTGATTTTTTGGTAAATTATAATTTACTATTTTGTGGTTTACACTTTATAACAGATTCATACCTAAATTTTCAAATGTTACCATTTTCATCCTTAACTCTTCAAATTGTTATACTTTGACCCGTTTATTAAATTTTTTGTCAAATTTGAAATGGGATCCACAATTTTAAAAAATAAAATATTAAATAAAAATTTTAAAAAATTATTTATTTTGAAAAACCCCAAAAAAATTACTTTCATATAATAAAAATTTAAAAATATTTATGTGTGAAAGTAATTTGTTTCTCTCCACAAATAAATGTTTTAAATTTTTAATTTTGTTTTGTGAAATAAGACCTTAGTAAAAAATAAATAAAGATGATGGAGAGAGACAAAATATTTTCGTACATAAATATATATTTTTTTAAATTTTTTGTACAATTGTAAATGTTTTTTAATTTTTATTATTTGAAAGTAATTTTTTTGAATTTTTAAAAAATAAATAATTTTTAAAAATTTAAATTAATATTTTACTATTTAAAACTGTGGGTCCTATTTCAGATTTGATAAAAATGTTAACAAATGAGTCAAAGTGTAACAATTTGAGAATTTAGGATGGAAATTGTAACATTTGAAAACTTAGGTATGAATTTGTTATAATGTGTAAATCACAGAGTATTAAAATGTAATTTATCTTTTTTGTGTGTGTGTGTTGTGATTGTTTACATGTCTGATTTGATTTTTAATTCATATTTCTATAATAATATATATGGGCTGAATTTGAATGCAATTTTAAAAACATTAAAACGACGAGTTCAACTTGAATTTTTTACATATTCGGTTCTTCAAGCTTGTTAGCAACTACATTTTGCCACATAGCTCGTCTTTGATTTAAGCTTGGCTTGTTCATGAGCAATTATATGTATTTGTTTTCTTCTTTTTCAATATTTATTAAGTTGAAATCTTATTTTTCTTTTTTTAACAAAGCGAATAGAGTCAAATCAACTATAAATTTGAGTAGATTTATAAACAAATATAATCGACTTTAGCTCGACCTCGAAAAATCATATGAGCCGAGGTTGAACATAGGTCTATGAGATTCACTCGAGCTTGAGGACAAATGATTTATCTGAGCTAAACTTCATGTGGCACAAATGATTTATCTGAGCTAAACTTCAATAACATGGTTTTAAGCTTAGCACAATTTATTTACACTTTTATTAAATGATGATTGAGAACTTGTCTTATTGTTTTTCTTCTGTAATTTACTATGTCTTAATTTTCATACAAGTACTATGTAATTTTCCCCCTTTTCATTAAGATTGTAGCAATATATTTAAATTATAATGTCTAATAACATCTTGCAATGCTGGAACTATACGCAGGATCTTGTAGGGGGTAGACCAAATGCTCTTTTGATGTAATGGCTTAATCTTGCAATGTTGTTGATAAGTTAGGTCGACCCTCTGAATTTGGTAATGCCCTATTTATCTGTTGGCTCATTTGGAAGGATGGCAATAATTGGATCCTCTCATGAAAGAAAACTAAACCTTTTAGTATTAGTATGTCTACTAGATCCTGGATAAACTCCTACTTTAAGGCTAACTTCTCAAAATCCATGTGTGACAAATCGAATTCGAATAATATCTGCTAACAGGTTTCAAAGGATAGTTAGTTAAGCTTAACTTTGATGGCTCAGTTATTCATAATGGAAGGGCTGCCTTTAGCTATATTATTCGTGATTAGCGAGGCTTTCCTATCTTTGTTGCCACCAAGAATATTCAATCAATTGATATTCTTTCTGCATAAGGGCATGCTCTAGTGGATGTTTTGAAGAAAGCTCTCTCCCTCAATTTTCGGAATGTCCAAGTGGAAGGTGGCTCCAAAACCCTTATTGACGCAGTGAACGGTCTCATTGATACTCCTTGGCGGCTTCATACTTTGGTTACTCAGATTAAGCATTTTCGGGTTAACTTCGACTATTTATCGTTCAAACATATTTACCGAGAAGCAAATTTTGTCGTGAACGCCTTCGCTAAGTCTGGTCACAATTGCCAAGATAGCCTTTTGTGGGTTGCCTCTCTTCTGACTTGCGCACGTGGTGCTTGGTTGCTTGATTTTTCTGAAGGCGGTTGTTCTTGTGGTTTTGCCTTACCGTCTTTCTTTAGCATAAAAAAAAATTTATAATAACATCTTTATTATAAATATCTTTAGATTATAATGTCTAGTAGTATCTCTATTAAGAACATCATTTGATACCATTTTAAGTGGTTAAAGTTGTAGATTCATGTCATATGGAGCCACACTACCACTTTTACCAAAAATACACCTGTGGAACCATAAATTAACGGAATACTGTAGAGCTGCCACGTAGCCAACAATTCCCATAATGCCAATATTACCCTTGGTAAGATTGAAAACGACACGTTACGATCTCCGCATTAATTCAATATATTTACTAGCTAAATATATTAATTAATCAGATCAATGCCGATAATAAATAACTTCCCAGCGAATTATTTATTCCATAATAAATAAATGATTACACTCGGTACAATAACTTATTTAATACTTTCTCCTTCAACCAATTAGACGCTCCGGTGACTTTCAAGGCTTCACTATAAATAGAAGGTCTCATCTCACTTCTAAAGGTAATCAAAAACTTCTACAAACACTCTGTCGGTTTATTCTCTCAGAAAACTGACTTAAGCATTGGAGCGTTTACGGTTGAACCACCCCCCCGGGATTCAACCTTAACCCCGTTTGATTTTCATTCTTGTGTGTAGGGATCGAGAAGGAACTTCACAGAGCCGGATGATTTCTGCATCAATAGCTGGTGCTTTCATTGAGAGCCGATTTGAGAAATACTCAAAGCGTGCTCTTTAGTTTTTCCTTGAAAAAACTCAATCATCACACTTTCGACACTTACCATTCTTCACATGGCCAGAACACGACGATCCACATGAGCCTCCGAGGCTGCCTCATCTGCTGCTGCGATCGCTTCCGTGAGTGAACCTCTCCCAACGATTTCCAGAGGAATCACTTTCCCGTCTCCTGCACGGCCCGCGCCACACGTCAATTCACCTACCATTCGGAAGGCCAGATTAGACACCTATGTTCAGTTTTGGAACGTTCCCCATGGCCGCTGCTATCGTGAACCCCCCACCTGCAACGGGGACAGGCGCAACGTTTTTTCAACAAACGGACAGTCTGCTGGCAGGAGAAGCATCTATGAGGGTCCCGAATCAGCTCCCTGATAATTTGGACCTAAGGAGGCACTTGGACGTCTTGCGTAACTCACAGGCCAACACCCAAGCTCCAGAGAGACGTGGCCCATCACATCCGACTGAAGGCGCGCGACGTGCGCCCCGACATGCTACTCATCATGAGCAAGCATCTAGGGGCTCACCTCCGCTGCTTGGACTGATGCAGCAGGTTGAGCAACTGAGCAACCAAGTTCGGACCCAATCAGAGCTCCTACAACAATTATTGGGAGACATCGGGACATCCAGAACCTCCGGGAAGAACAGCGAACGTCGCGGGGCACCAAGGGATATCCCGAGACGCACCAAAAAAGAGCATGTTTGATGCCGGACAATGTCTCGAGACACGTCGCTAAGCGACTCAGGGGAGGAAAGCTGCACCCCCAGAGCAGATGGCTAAGCCCGACCGAGGCCTTCGTCTTGGGAGTTACTCGGAGGACGCCCAGGAGCACTTTTTCTCATTGGGTACCCGCGCAACAGGCGACATGACACGACCCATCCCAATCCCCCCGGGATTACCATGGAATGTGTCATGCTCCCGTCTGACAAGAGGTGTCAGACAAGGGATAACCTGTTGCCACTGCCCAACCGGGCTTCCAGAGTGCGTAAGGATCGATGGAGGAGGTGTATGATGCTCAAGTCTCTGCTGCAGTCGTATCCGGAATCAACCTGAAGGGCATTAAAACAAAAGCTGTGAGTGGACCAAAATAAACAAGTCTGTTTAAAACATTTATAAGACATTTATGCCCCTCAGTAAAAACATATGCATGCCACATCATTTAAAATCATATATCATATAATATGAACCATAAGCATAGTTTTAGCCACTGCACCATACACTCCAATCCGACATCCCTGATGTCTGACGTCCCTGACGTCAATAAGGTCACAATCACAAGGCTACGCGTGCCACTCGGGTCTCAATTTTCCGAGTTCAATCCCCGAACCCCGTTCGGGTACAGCATCCCCGATGCTTAGCGTCATAGACGCTGGACGTACTAGACGTCCGTGACCTCTCCGGGGTACCTCGCCGGAGGAGACAATATAATATGGAAGGATCTATATAGTGCAGTACCAAATACATTTTATCGATATCCACATGCAAGGCATATATATATATATACATGGATAAAATCCAAACCAATCTTTAAGTTTCATCAGACGGGTCTCAAGCCCAAATACCGTGAAACGTGCCATAACCATATTTTCCATATCATCAAAACCATTATTGTTTTTAGCATGTGTATATATATATATAAAATGTGAACCAGAAAATATTTATTCAATTCCGTTTTAGGGTCCCCGACCCGCAATCACATGTAGAAGTCAACTGGGCCCCTGGCCTGATTCATAAGTTAACTGGCCCCTGGCCCGATTTCATTATTTAACTGGGCCCCTGGCCCGATTCATTTTATCAAATCCGTGACCGTTTCATGAAATCATATCCAACCACATTTATGGAAATCGGTGCAAATCCGGAAAACCTCGATTTACGTGCGAACACGTAAATCGCCTCGAAATGCGTGAAATCATTTAAATTCACCGATATCCAAAGTAAATCATTTAATCATAACTATAACAATCATAAAACAGTTATGCATGCATCGAATTTATAAAACCAATGTCCACTCACAGACCGTTTAACCGAGCGCCTCGATACGCGTGCCATAGGCCCTCCCGGGCCACACCACTATCACCGGGACTCCCAATCCTGTCCAAATCACATTAGAGGATTACTAACCTCATCATTAACATCCTATTCAAGTCCCGTAATTTTCCCGAATTTTTAAGTATTTTTAAACTGGATTTAAAACCTTCGGACATCCCGAACAATATCGAGACGGTGTCCGATCGACACGAAACCAATCCCAAAATGTTCGTTACATTGTATAGGACAAAAGTCATGTTGACCTTACCTCGAGATTCGTGCCCACGCGCCGTCACGCGCCGCCGTGAGTGGCTGCGCGTGAAAGCTACGCGCCTGCTATAGTGACTGCTACAGTCACCACCTTCACCCGTTTGTCTGGTAAACGGGTCGAAAAGCCCGCGATAGGATCCGGTTCAATCTCACTCAATTCGACATCAATTCAATCTGTTCTTTCAACTGATCCCTTGTAATCAATCACCATTTAAGTTCTGTAAATCTAATTACACAAATTAGGGTATAAATCTCCACGACTCACGGTTGATCCTCGACGGGTTTTCAAATCGGGTTTCACGATATCGTCCCTGGTTTCCAAATTAATTCATTCAGTTAGCATCGTGAGAGTGTAAGGGACATTTCTACAAGGTCAATTTGAGAATTACATACCTTAAACTCACTGAACCCAAGCTCGATTTTGAGCTGCCATGGAAGCTCAGTTCTCCCTCAATCCGTCATGGTTTCCCGTCGTTTTTGCTGCAAAGCTGTTCGTTTTGATCCCAGAAGACTCCAGCTAAACCCCATTTTGATCGACACCGCCCAATTACTCCAATTCGAAATTCCCTCCAATTCCCCGAAACTTTGATTCCCGAATTACACCTCCCCACTCAGTCCCCTGTGCTCTCCCTCAGCCAAAACCTTCCCCAACTCACACAAAATCCATTTGTACAATCAATTTTGGAAGGATAATCGACAATGGCCATAATCAAATCTCTGTTTTGCTTGTTCACGGTGAGGGAGGAATGATCAGAAATAGAAGGGGGAAAATGAGATGGACGGTTGTGATGCAATCTGGGGGTGGAATGGATGGCTCAGATCAAAAGCAGGGATTAAATCCTAGATTATTATGTAGTGGAAACTTTAGTATATAGTTTATGATTAGTGGATCAAGATCCAATCTAGCCGTCGGATGAGTGACACTTGTCACTCATCCAAGTGTCCTCCAACCACCATTTCAGAATAAAATAATCAACACAGTTACCGAGACGTAACTTCCCCGATTTCACGTTTCAGACCATAACTTCCTCGTACGAAGTCCGATTTCGGCGTGCCGCCTGTCGTTGGATTCGCATCGACGAAACCTCCGTAACGGTCCTTGGCCCTCGGCCATCGGACATCCCGGTCAAAAAGTCAACATTTTCCCCTATATCGTCCAAATTACGAAAATGCCCCTGGACTTCCGTACATCATAACTTTCACCACGAACGTCGGAACCGAACGTGCCACCTGTCTATGAACTCGTGATGTCCCGAACTACGTCACGGTCATCGGTCAAAGTCCATTTGACCATCCGAATTAAAAGTCAACGTTTTGCCCACGCCCAGGGGCAAAACGATCATTTTGCACAATTCGTCCGAAATCGCCCAACTAATCCCAGATTAGTAAATCACAATTAAATATTATTAAATCCCGATATTCGGGACGGGTCGTTACACGACAGCAGCAGGCAGTCTCCCATAAGTCACGCACTCACTCAGATGGACAGACCTATCATAGCTCAAGAAGCACAGGCGATCGTAGTAAGGAGAACGAGACCTACTCGTCAACACGCTCGAGTGCCATTCCCACTGCAACTCGAGGGAGTCGACGCCACTTGACCCGGCGCGGAAATCCCCATCACAAAGGACCATTGCACGCTGAAGATGTCCGAAGGATGCTAGATAGACGCCTCCAGGGAGTTCAACGTGACGGAGACTTAGAGGATGACCTCTAGCGCCAGATTCAGACGTCATCATCTTCGCCGTCCGTGAAGGACATTGAGGAGGAGCTATTCCCGCAGCGATTTTCAACACCAAACTTCAATCAGTACAAAGGAACCTCTGATCCAGTAAAGCACATCAATTACTATTTAGAGGTCATGGTACCTCACATGAACAACGATGCGCTCATGTGCAAAATTTTCCAAGCCTCACTGCAAGGTCAGGCGACGACATGGTTTAACCATCTCCCTCGGAGATCAATCACTTCCTTCGAAGAGTTGGCCCTTGCCTTCGTGAAGGAGTACTCGCAGCTTCGCACCGTCGAAGTCAAGGATGACCACCTCTTCACCATCCGAAAGAGGCCTAAGGAAACCTTACGACAATACATCCGGAGGTATTGCGAAGAGAAGTCCCGCATCGTTGGTTGCAACGATCTCGTTGCAGCCATGTCATTTAAGCAAGGCCTACCGAGGGAGAGCCAGCTCTATGGCGACATCGTCATGAGCAACGCCCAAAGTCTCACCAAGATACTGTCCCTGGCGGAGCGACATGCATGCTGGGAGGAGGAGCAAAATGCCACACATGCCGCCAACCACGTCGAGGAAGATGGACATCTCATAAAGGCATTTGCGCAGCCAAAGGATGATGACCACCGCGGGAACTCAGTAGAGAAAGCCAACAAGCGCAAAGGGAACCCGTCATCCAACACGTTCGCGGGAGCAAAGCCAAATACACAGTTTTCGATACCTTTCCTCCAAATATACAATCAGATAAAGGAAAAATCGTGGTTCGAAAGACCAGTTCCTATCAAAGGCAACCAGGAGAGGGCCGAAAAGACAAAATGGTGTGCCTATCACAATTGTTATGGGCACGACATATACCTCCAGGATTTATTAAAGGAAGGACACTGCACCGAGTACGTCAGAAAAAAGGCAACGGATCGTCTCGGAAACAAAGACCCCCAGGAACCCGTACAAAAGATGATCTGCGTGGACACCATCATTGCCGAGTCCGAGTTGTAGGGAACAATCAAGAAACTGAATCAGTGACCAAGTCATCACCGAAGACACAAATTTTGTGGTTAAAATTCGGCTCAATGCCTACTTTACTCACATAGTATCTTCTAATACGATTCAAGATGTGTCGTTCCAACGTCTAATGAAATTGTCTTATCGCTTACACCTTTGTTTAGAAAGCATACCAAGCCTTTTCCACGCAAAGCACCCGAGTCTTCGCCATGCGAAGAACTCTAAGCCTTCGTCACGCGAAGCACTCTAAGCCTTTGCCACGCAAAGCACCCGAGTCTTCGTCACACGAATCACTTTAAGCCTTTGCCATGCAGAGCACCCGAGTCTTCGCCACGCGAAGCACTCCAAGACTTCGCCAAGCAAAGCACCCGAGTCTTCGCCACGCGAAGCATTCTAAGCCTTCATCACACGAAACACTCTAAGCCTTTGCCACACAAAGTACCCGAGTCTTCGCCACGCAAAGCACTTTAAGCCTTTGCCACGCAGAGCGCCCGAGTCTTCACCACGCGAAGCACTCCGAGCCTTCAACACGAGAAGCACTCAAAAGCTTCACCATGCGAAGCATACTAAGCCTTTTCCATGCAAATCTCACCTAAGCATTTGCCATGCGAAGCACCCAAGGCTTCGCCCCGCGAAGCACTCTAAGCCTTCGCCCCGCGAAGCGCTCTAAGCATTCGCCATGCGAAGCACTCCACACTATGCGAATCACTCCAAACCTTCGCCATATGAAGCACTAGAAGCCTTCACCATGCGAAGAACTAAAAGTTTTTTCCATGCAAAGAACAATAAGTCTTCACCATGCGGACCACACCACAACTTCACCACCGAAGTGCTCAAGGCTCGTCCCAGCGAGGCACATGAAACCATCCAAGAACGTGACTTTTTGGAGTCGAAAATCTACTAAAAAAGTGCTTCCAACCCCACCAAGAGGGGCAACCACCAGGCCATGACAAACAGTGGGCAAATATTTTAACATGCGAAGTCCAATTCTGCATTTCAGTGCACGGGATCTAGATTCATTCGATCATAGATTGCTCAATTTTGTTCACCCTGACATGCACTTGATGGCTCTAAAAAATGAGGAAGTCAGCTTTCCAACGCCATTGACCTCACTCAATTCCGAGTTGTGATGAGTTCCCAGCGAATGTTTTTGTACATGAAGGTCAACCGCACGTACCAGCACACGAGTACAAGATTAATTCAGTCATATACCACTTCATTATGGTCACCCTGACATGCGGTCAATTTATTTAGAAATCTATAGAAGTCAGCTTTCCAACGCCATTGACCTCACTCAATTCCGAGTTGTAACGAGTTCCCAGCGAACGTTTTTGTACACGAAGGTCAACTGCATGAACCAGCGCACGAGCACAAGGTTTGACCAATCCTACAAGGCTCAATTCGGATTGTCTTGGAACGATCTTGGTGGCAGTAGAAAGTTATGGAACTCAGATTTCCAATCCCACCAACGACACTCAATTTGGAGCTAAAACGAAGTCAGAAGACTAATTTTACTAAACAAATGTCAAATCTGCCAAAAATCACAAAACACTCAAAAAAAAGTGGAAGGCTTCTATTAATGAAAATTAAAGAAGTTGGCAATTCACAAGTTGAATGCTCAAACATGTATTCAATGCTAAGATCAAGGTATGGGCCAAGAAGGATCATGAAGCTCATCCCCAAGAACGGTACGACCTCAGAGTCTCTCCGCCAACCCATGAGCAAGCCTTGGAGGCCTTCAATCATCTCATCGTGGACTTCCAGTGACATATCGTCCATGACCTTCTTCAAACAATGGGGGCAACCTCCTTAACATCGCCTACTTGGTATAGATGGCATCTCCAAGCTCTCTTCCTTCAATTAGGTGATGATATGCAACGTCTCGAGCTTTGCAAGGGGCATGATCGATCCTTCATGCTCCACCTTGTTACCACTATATTTTGAGCTCAACAAAGCCTTGAAGATCGAGTCTCTAGAAGGTCATCTGTCATCCAAGGCAACTCCTTGGAAGGCTTCAGTTACTTCGTGACACTACATGCACTTCGCCTCGCGTCATGGGAAGCCTTGCTTCAAAGATGAAGCACATCTCGCCTTGTAGATGTAACACACATTACCTCGCATCTGGAACAAGCCTCATGATGGGTTGTGACGCGTCGCACTCCAAGTGATGGGACTCCTCGCCTCACACTTGTACATCTTGCCTTGTAGTTGCACCATGCATAGCCTTGCATTTGCAGCATTCCTCGCCTCGCACTTGCAGCATTCCTCGCCTACCACTCGCAGCATGTCTCGCCTTGTAGTTGCACTCTGCTGCACCTCGTGTTGCACTTTGTTGCACCTCGCGTCGCACTCCGCAGCACCTTGCTCCCACTCTGCTACACCTCACGCGTTGCACACTGCTACACCTCGCACCACGCACTGTGCTGCACCTCGCACCTTGCACTCTGCTGCACCTCCCGCCTTGCACTTTGCTGCACCTCGCGTCGCACTCCCCAACACCTTGCTCCCACTTTACTACACCTCGCGCCTTACACACTGCTGCACCTCGCGCCTTGCACACTACTGTACCTCGCACCTCGTACTCTGCTGCACCTCGCGCCTTGCACATTGCTGCACCTCGCGTCGTACTCACGCCGCACCTTGAACCGTACACTGCTGCACCTCGCGCCTTGCACTCTGCTGCACCTCGCGTCACACTCTGCTGCACCTCGCATTGCATTCTGCTTCACCTCCCCATTGAAGGCCATGATGTTGGCTGCGCCCACACTTGAAGATGATGAGTCCGTCAGCGCGCCAAACTCTTCTTTTCACAAAGCTTCATAAGAATGTCAACTGGAGGAGCGTCTTGGAGTCAAGTCCATCATCTCTTGAAGTCGGAAGCTCCAACAAGTCCTGGACATGCCACCAGATGGTACTCCACAAAATGAAGTCTTCAAGACTACACCAGAAGTATGTCTGCATACATCTTGAAATGACCGTCTCGAAGAGTAGAGCGCACCACCGCTTGAATCGTTGCAATCGTGCAACGACCCGTCCCAAATTACAGGATTAAATTAGTGACTAATCATGATTAGTGAGGCTAATCTGTGATTAGTTGAGAGAAATCGGATGAACGATGCAAAATGACCGTTTTTCCCCTAACGTGGGTAAAATGTTGACTTTTCATTCGGGTTGTCAAATGGACTTTGACTGATGACCGTGACATAGTTTAGGACGTCACGAGTTCATAGACAGGTGGTACGTTCAATTCCGACGTTCGAGGAAGAAGTTATGACGTTCGGAAGTTTAGGGGCATTTTGGTAATTTTGGTTAAAAGGGGAAAAATGTTGACTTTTTTACCGAGAGGTCCAACGGCCGAGGGCCGATGACCGTTACGTAGATCGGGATGATACGAATCCATAGACAGGCGGCACGTCGAATTCGGACGTTCGACGGTGAAATTACGGTTCACGGAAGTTCAAGTGCACTATTGCACGAATTAGGAGACGACTTAACTTTTGGACTCTAGTGGGGGCCAGATATTTAGTTCCTGCCCTATGGATGAGTGACAAGTGTCACCCATCCACAGGCCATCCCTTTTCCTTCATGCATCGAACACCTTCATTTTCTTCATTCAAACACAAACCATTACCCGATCTCACCATTTCTCTCCATCTCTGTGCAACCCAAAACCCATTCAACCCTTACCCAATGATCATGACTGAGACCAGAGATGGAAGGGAGGACAGGAGGATGTGGTGGCCGGCCTAGGACGGCGCAGCCAAGAAACCCGAGAGGTTCACGGTTAGGCCCAATCCTTCCCATTTTTCAATTTATGCATTATGGTTGTTTTTGGGTGCCTAGGAAGTGATTGTTAGGTTGTTAGGGACTTAATATGAAGCTTTTTAATGGGGTTGGATGTAACGACCCGAACTTTCGTAATTATTATTTTATTGTAAATTGACCGTTTTGCCCTTGAGGGGGGGAAAGTTGACTTTTACCTCGGGAAGTATTTAGGACTTTGACACGTGACCGTGACGTAGTTTAGGACGTCACGAGTTCATAGGCAGGTGGCACGTTCGATTCCGACGTTCGAGGAAGAAGTTGTGACGTTCGGAAGTCGAGGGGCATTTTGGTAATTTGGCCATTTGGGGGCCAAATGTTGACTTTTGACCCGGGAAATCCAACGGACGAGGGCCAATGACCGTTACGTAGGTCTCGTCGATACGAATCCGTAGACAGGCGGCACGCTGAAATCAGACTTACGACGAAAAAGTTATGGTCAAGAACGTAACCGAACTAACCGAGACTCGGAACTTAAATTAATAATAAAATAGTATAATCTGATTTACTTTAACCCAATCAATCTGGACCCTTGATGAGTGACACATGTCACTCATCTACCCCATCCACATCATCCCCAACATTCTGGATCTTGGTCTGCCATAGGATTAATTAATTAGTTTATTTTCCTTAAATCCTCACCCTTCACTCTTCACTCAGGATGAATCTCAGCCATCCATTCTATTTCTCCTTCTGTTCTTAAGCCATCAGAGACTCACTTCTTCATTTTCATTTCTTCCTTCAAACCGTGCAACCTCCCATTCTCTACACAAACACATCAGCCATCACACCACCCCTCAGCCTCAACCCACACACCAGCCTACATCTCAGCCACCTCCAGACGACCATCACCACCACCACGGACGGCGGAGCAACCTGGAAAACCCACAAACCCGTGAGGACCCGTGCAGCCCAAAACCATCCAACCATCCAAACCGTGACGTCTGGGCTCGAACCAACCTAGGGCTAGGACCATTGTGACCTCTGGACGGCGTAGGACTGGACTGGGCAGCCCACGGCGGCGGTAAGCCTGCAAACCCGTGAAGGCCGATTTTCCTTCCCTGCCTTAAACCGTCCGTTTTTAACGTTGCATTTGCTTGGTTGTTTTTGAGACTTAACCTAGGAGACTAGACGAGCGTTTTGGACCTGAGTTGGTGGCTGGAAACGTGACGGCTCGCCGGAGAAGACGAACCAGAACCGGCAGCCATTTCCCCGTCGTTTTTCAGGTGATTCCTTGATCTTAAAATCCAGTTTTGATCACACAGAGCCATAGAACATGTTCAGACGAGTCCATAGGAACAAACCCCATCGATTTTGGTGGCCGGAATCACGATCTGTGATCGGGTCGAACCGTGGGTCTGCGGTGACCCGATTCGCAGACCCGATACTGTAGCTGATGACGTCATCATGCTGACGTCAGCAGTGACATCATGATGACGTCATCATGTCAGAATATTGTCAGACCAGGGACCAATGGACTGTTGACACGTGTCCTCTGACACTGTCAGTGATGACGTCATGCTGACGTCAGCAGTGACGTCATGCTGACGTCAGCATCACTGTAGCACTGTTGACCAGAGGGTTGACCGGCGCGTGGGGGGCGCGTGTGAACAGTGTTTTGTGTGGGACCAGTGCCATTTTCAAGGTTTCGACGATACGGATCCAATGGCGGCGGTTTCGTGTCGATCGGAGATCGTTAAGTTGGTCAAATTAGGGTTTGATGCCTTGGGAAGCGTGTTCGGACGGCTTTCCCGGGCCGGTTTCAGTCTAGGGTTTCGTAGTTGTTTAGTAGGGACTTAAAGTGACCTTTACGTATGTTTTGGGCATGACAGGAATTGTACTTTAAACCTTGGACGGGGCTTTACGCTCGGGATTGCAGCGGGATTGTATTGTGAGTGGGCCTTTGATTTCACTAAACTTCGGCATGCATAACTGTTTTACTTTCTACTATATCTATATGTGATTTGATAAAAGTATCTGTTTATCTTGTGTACGATTTATGGCACGTATTACGATGTTTGGGCATGAGACCCGTCTGGTTGTTTATAAATGGTTTGGAGTCATATATATGTATAATGGATCTCGATATTATCTGTGGTACTGCACTGTATAGATCTACCCTAGGATTCTATCTCCTCCGGATGTAGGTACACCGGAGCGGTCACGGCGCATTGCCTGTGAGGAGTCATTCTACGGAGGGACCGGACCGTAGAGTGACTCAGGAGCAGGATTGCTACTATTGGACGTCTGGGACGTCAGGCATCTAGATTGCCATGCTCGGACTAGGTTCGGGATTTGGACTCGGGATTGAGACCCCGGGTGGCACGCGTAGCCTTGAGACTGTGACCTTATTGGGCGTCTGGGACGTCAGGCATCTGGGATGTCAGGGTTGGGATGTATAGTGCAGTGACTAAGATTATATTATGTTGATATTATTCTGCTTATGACTACATGGTTTTGTGGTTTTGATACTATGCATGTCTTTTCGGAAAACGGAGGGGAAAAGTTATATGTTTTCGAAATGGTAAACTACTTTGTAAACCTTGAGTTTCGGCCCACTCACTTTTGTTGTTTTACTACCCCTCCAGGTAGTGCTATCGAGGAGGAGGATCCCGAGGAGGAGGAGGAGGAGGATCCCGAGGAGGAAGAGGCATAGGTTTACGTTGCGTACCTGAACCCTACTGCTGGGTAGGTTGGCACGTAGTGTGTCTAGAGTCGTGCTCAATAAACTGTATTCGGGAACCATCCCTTGTCTGACACTATTTGTATTTGAGTATTTGTGTGGTGTGCTGTGTATGACTTAACTATGGATTTTCTTTATGCATTTTATCTTCAATAAGGGTATTTTTGGTTTTTTTTAACGTCGGGTGTCAGACGGGAGCAGGGCACGTCCCGGGTGGTCCCAGGGGGATCGGGGCGGGTCCTGTCAACTTGGTATCAGAGCACTAGGTTGTGGTCAGCATGCTAGACTAGTGGTCAGTACTTAGTTTAAACGATGTCAGTATCTAATCTATGCCTCTTAACAGCGGGTTATGCCTCCAAGGAGAATTCCTCAAATACGAACTGACGAGGAAATCGCGAGAGAGATGGAATGTGCTAGCATTGAGCGGGCTCAAAGGTTGGGAGCCACACCGTTCAGCGGGGGATCAAACCCCGAGGATGCCCATGAGTGGATTGCGAAATGGGAAAGAATCTTCACCGTGATGCACTGCCCACCCGGCGAGCGGGTGGCATTGGCGGCCTTCTTACTGGAAGGCGGGGCTTATCAATGGTGGCATGGTCTTGAGATGTCCGGGTGGACTGTTCACACCACCACATGGGAGGTCTTTCGTGCCCGATTCTTAGATCAGTATTACCCGCGTTCATTTCGCATGGCACGAGAGGCAGAGTTCCTGCGACTGGAACAGGGAGATATGTCCGTGGCAGATTACGAGCAGACCTTCGGGAAGCTTTCCCGTTTTGCCGCAGCTTTCGTGAGTACTGAGGAGGAAAAATGTCAAAGATTTGAGTTGGGACTCCGAGGGGAGTTGCGGGCAAGTGTGACGGCTACTAGTTACGCGACTCTGAGGGACATGGTCGACGCTGCAGTTCGTGTCGAGGCCAGTCTGGCGGCACACCAGGCGCGACAATCATCAGGCGAGGGGCAGCGCCGGGATCGTCCACATCCTGGACCAACCGGCCCAAAGATCTCTAAGGGGGGAAATTACCGAGGAGCACCCTCATCTCTACGTGGTCGTGGCTGGTCAGGTCGACATGGGAACTCTCAGAGGGGTGGATCGAGATTCAGTTCTGGACAGCATCAGGCTTGGAGTGGTACATCAGGAGGGTCTTGGGATGGACCGAGGACAGTTAATTGCTTTGCTTGTGGAGGAGCGGGCCACTATGCCCGAGATTGCCATTTATTGTCAAGGAACAACGAGACTAAAGGTGTTAGTGTGACACAGAGTTCGGCTTCTCACCCTTCCAGAGGCCGAGGACAGAGTGCTGAGTGTGGCGCGCGTGGGCGCGGACAGACTGCGGGACCCCGAGCTCGTGTTTTTGCAGTGACTCAGCAGCAGGCGAGGTCAGCCCCTGGTGTGGTTACAGGTACTCTTCATATCTCAAATATTGTTGTACGGGTATTAATGGATACTGGGGCTACTCATTCTTTTATTTCGAAAAGTTGTGCGGGTATGTTAGATCGTGAGGTGTCAGCCTTGGATAGTGAAATGGGTGTTGGTACACCGATGGGCGTTGTGTACATCGTGAATCAGGTGATCCGGAGATGCCCAGTAAGGGTGGAGGATGTAGATCTGCTAGCTGATCTAATCCTGATGGATATCCATGACTTTGATGTTATCTTGGGAATGGATTGGTTGACTGAGCACGGTTCGCTCATCGACTGTTGTAGTAGGCGGGTGATTCTGCGAAGTCCGGGTTTGCCGGAGGTTACTTTTCAGGGAGAGCGCGACGGTTCGCTACCTGAAGTAATTTCTTCACTTGCCGCTACGAAGCTTCTACAGAAGGGATGCCAGGGTTATCTGGCGCATGTTGTGACGACGATTAGTGATACTTCGGGTGCCGATGATATACCTGTGGTGCGGGAATTTCCGGATGTGTTCCCGGAAGATTTGCCTGGTTTACCACCACATCGGGAGATTGAGTTCACGATTGAACTACTTCCCGGCACACGACCTATATCGCAGGCACCATATCGGATGGCACCAGCGGAGTTACGGGAACTGAAGATCCAATTGCAGGAGTTGGTGGACTTGGGATTCATCCGACCGAGTACATCACCGTGGGGAGCACCAGTATTATTTGTGAAGAAGAAGGAGGGGAGCCTCCGTTTGTGTGTGGATTATCGACAGCTCAACAAGGTCACGGTAAGGAACCAGTACCCCTTACCCAGGATTGACGATCTCTTTGATCAACTGCGGGGAGCACAGTACTTCTCGAAGATAGATTTACGATCTGGTTATCACCAGTTGAAGATTGCTGAAGGAGATGTCCCGAAGACAGCGTTTCGGACCAGATACGGGCAATATGAATTCCTTGTGATGCCTTTCGGCTTGACGAATGCTCCAGCAGCATTCATGGATCTAATGAATAGGGTCTTCCGATCTTATTTGGATAAGTTTGTGATCGTGTTCATTGATGACATCCTTGTGTACTCGAGGAGTGCTCAAGCTCATGAGGAACACTTACGTTCGGTGTTAGGGAAGCTGAGGCAGAACCAGTTATACGCCAAGCTGAGTAAGTGTCAGTTTTGGCTAACCAGCATTGGTTTTCTGGGACATGTAGTGTCAGCAGACGGGATTAGCGTGGATCCCCAGAAGACCGAAGCGGTGACAAATTGGGCTAGACCGACAACCGTGACAGAGGTACGGAGTTTCGTTGGTTTGGCAGGATACTACCGGAGATTTGTTGAGGGCTTCTCTAGTATTGCTGCACCGTTGACTCGTTTAACCAGGAAGGGAGTAAAGTTTGTTTGGGATGAACGGTGTGAGCAGAGTTATCAGGAATTGAAACGTCGATTAACTACCGCACCTGTTCTTGCTTTGCCGGATAACAGTGGAGAGTTCGAAGTCTACAGTGACGCATCGTTGCAAGGTTTGGGTTGCGTGCTGATGCAGAATGGCAGAGTTATCGCTTATGCATCGAGACAACTAAAGACACATGAGCTGAACTACCCTACGCATGATCTGGAGTTGGCGGCGGTGGTTCACGCTTTAAAGATCTGGCGACATTATCTGTACGGGGTGACTTGCAGGATCTTCACCGATCATCAGAGTTTGAAGCATTTGTTCACTCAGAAGGAGCTGAACGTAAGGCAGCGACGGTGGTTGGAACTGATCAAGGATTACGATTGTACGATTGAATATCATCCAGGGAAGGCGAACGTTGTGGCAGACGCACTCAGTAGGAAGTCAGCAGGATCGATTGCACACCTGAGGCTGGTGTACCTTCCTTTGCTAGTGGAACTCCGAAGAGCTGGAGTTATGCTAGGGATGGATGAGCAGGGAGCTTTGTTGGCCAGTTTTCATGTACGACCTGTGCTCGTCGATCGGATTATCGAGGCACAATTGGAGGATCCGACACTTTGTATCTACAGGATCGAGGTCGAAGCAGACGAGAGGCAGGACTTTACTGTTCGACCAGATGGAGCTCTGGTGAAACTGGGCCGTTTGTGTGTTCCTGCAGTGGCAGAGTTACGGGAAGAAATTCTCGAGGAAGCCCACAGTTCGGCTTATGCCATGCATCCGGGAGGTACAAAGATGTACCGTACCCTCCGGGACCACTATTGGTGGGCAGGAATGAAGAAGGATATTGCAGTGTTTGTGAGCAGATGTTTGACCTGTCAGCAGGTCAAGGCTGAGCGGCAGAGACCGTATGGAGCAATGCAACCGCTTCCGATTCCCGAGTGGAAGTGGGATCACATTACCATGGATTTTGTCTTCAAATTGCCTAGAACTCAGAGGGGATGCGATGGAGTTTGGGTGATTGTCGACCGATTGACCAAGTCAGCTCATTTCTTACCAGTACAGGAGACATTTAAGCCAAACCGACTGGCTCAGCTGTTCGTGAAGGAGATCATTCGACTTCATGGTACGCCGGAGTCGATAGTGTCTGATCGAGATCCGCGTTTCACATCTAGGTTCTGGCGAAGTTTGCAGAACGCCTTGGGTACAAATTTACATTTCAGTACAGCGTTCCACCCACAGACCGATGGGCAGTCAGAGAGGACTATCCAGACACTGGAGGACATGATGAGGTCTTGTGTACTGCAGTTTCAGGATTCGTGGGATACTCATTTGCCTTTGATGGAGTTCGCATACAACAACAGTTATCAGGCAAGTATCGGGATGGCACCCTACGAGGCACTGTATGGCCGACAGTGCAGGACACCTATCTGTTGGATGGAGGTAGGAGAGCGAGCAGCTTTAGGACCGGATTTGATGGACATAACCCAGGAAACAGTTCGAATCATCAAGGAAAGATTGAAGGCAGCACAGGATCGCCAAAAGAGCTATGCGGATCGACGAATTCGAGACTTGGAATTCGAGGTTGGAGATTTTGTGTTCCTTAAGTTATCTCCATGGAAAGGAATTATCCGTTTTGGCCGACGCGGGAAGTTGAGTCCACGTTACTTTGGACCGTTCGAGATCATTGAGAGGATTGGACTAGTGGCATACCGGTTGGCATTACCTCCAGAACTTGCCAGAGTGCACGATGTTTTCCATGTGTCCATGTTACGGAAATACCTACGGGACGATTCACATGCCTTGCCGGAACAACCAGTAGAACTGATGACTGATCTGAGCTTTGAGGAGAAACCAGTGCAGATTCTGGATCAGAAGAACAAGGTTCTGAGAAACAAGACGATTCGGTTGGTGAAAGTGCTATGGAGGAACCATGACGTCGAGGAGGCGACGTGGGAACCCGAAGACTTGATGAGGGAGCAGTACCCGTTTTTATTCGAGTAAATTTCGAGGACGAAATTTCTGTAAGGTGGGTAGATTGTAACGACCCGAACTTTCGTAATTATTATTTTATTGTAAATTGATCGTTTTGCCCCTGAGGGGGGGAAAGTTGACTTTTACCTCGGGAAGTATTTAGGACTTTGACACGTGACCGTGACGTAGTTTAGGACGTCACGAGTTCATAGGCAGGTGGCACGTTCGATTCCGACGTTCGAGGAAGAAGTTGTGACGTTCGGAAGTCGAGGGGCATTTTGGTAATTTGGCCATTTGGGGGCCAAATGTTGACTTTTGACCCGGGAAGTCCAACGGACGAGGGCCAATGACCGTTACGTAGGTCTCGTCGATACGAATCCGTAGACAGGCGGCACGCTGAAATCGGACTTACGACGAAAAAGTTATGGTCAAGAACGTAACCGAACTAACCGAGACTCGGAACTTAAATTAATAATAAAATAGTATAATCTGATTTACTTTAACCCAATCAATCTGGACCCTTGATGAGTGACACATGTCACTCATCTACCCCATCCACATCATCCCCAACATTCTGGATCTTGGTCTGCCATAGGATTAATTAATTAGTTTATTTTCCTTAAATCCTCACCCTTCACTCTTCACTCAGGATGAATCTCAGCCATCCATTCTATTTCTCCTTCTGTTCTTAAGCCATCAGAGACTCACTTCTTCATTTTCATTTCTTCCTTCAAACCGTGCAACCTCCCATTCTCTACACAAACACATCAGCCATCACACCACCCCTCAGCCTCAACCCACACACCAGCCTACATCTCAGCCACCTCCAGACGACCATCACCACCACCACGGACGGCGGAGCAACCCGGAAAACCCACAAACCCGTGAGGACCCGTGCAGCCCAAAACCATCCAACCATCCAAACCGTGACGTCTGGGCTCGAACCAACCTAGGGCTAGGACCATTGTGACCTCTGGACGGCGTAGGACTGGACTGGGCAGCCCACGGCGGCGACACGGCGGCGGTAAGCCTGCAAACCCGTGAAGGGCGATTTTCCTTCCCTGCCTTAAACCGTCCGTTTTTAACGTTGCATTTGCTTGGTTGTTTTTGAGACTTAACCTAGGAGACTAGACGAGCGTTTTGGACCTGAGTTGGTGGCTGGAAACGTGACGGCTCGCCGGAGAAGACGAACCAGAACCGGCAGCCATTTCCCCGTCGTTTTTCAGGTGATTCCTTGATCTTAAAATCCAGTTTTGATCACACAGAGCCATAGAACATGTTCAGACGAGTCCATAGGAACAAACCCCATCGATTTTGGTGGCCGGAATCACGATCTGTGATCGGGTCGAACCGTGGGTCTGCGGTGACCCGA
Source organism: Prinsepia uniflora (assembly GCA_032719365.1). Taxonomy (NCBI): domain Eukaryota; kingdom Viridiplantae; phylum Streptophyta; class Magnoliopsida; order Rosales; family Rosaceae; genus Prinsepia; species Prinsepia uniflora. The sequence continues at coordinate 7,135,345 of CM064867.1, read as the reverse complement.
TTCGCAGACCCGATACTGTAGCTGATGACGTCATCATGCTGACGTCAGCAGTGACGTCATGATGACGTCATCATGTCAGAATATTGTCAGACCAGGGACCAATGGACTGTTGACACGTGTCCTCTGACACTGTCAGTGATGACGTCATGCTGACGTCAGCAGTGACGTCATGCTGACGTCAGCATCACTGTAGCACTGTTGACCAGAGGGTTGACCGGCGCGTGGGGGGCGCGTGTGAACAGTGTTTTGTGTGGGACCAGTGCCATTTTCAAGGTTTCGACGATACGGATCCAATGGCGGTGGTTTCGTGTCGATCGGAGATCGTTAAGTTGGTCAAATTAGGGTTTGATGCCTTGGGAAGCGTGTTCGGACGGCTTTCCCGGGCCGGTTTCAGTCTAGGGTTTCGTAGTTGTTTAGTAGGGACTTAAAGTGACCTTTACGTATGTTTTGGGCATGACAGGAATTGTACTTTAAACCTTGGACGGGGCTTTACGCTCGGGATTGCAGCGGGATTGTATTGTGAGTGGGCCTTTGATTTCACTAAACTTCGGCATGCATAACTGTTTTACTTTCTACTATATCTATATGTGATTTGATAAAAGTATCTGTTTATCTTGTGTACGATTTATGGCACGTATTACGATGTTTGGGCATGAGACCCGTCTGGTTGTTTATAAATGGTTTGGAGTCATATATATGTATAATGGATCTCGATATTATCTGTGGTACTGCACTGTATAGATCTACCCTAGGATTCTATCTCCTCCAGATGTAGGTACACCGGAGCGGTCACGGCGCATTGCCTGTGAGGAGTCATTCTACGGAGGGACCGGACCGTAGAGTGACTCAGGAGCAGGATTGCTACTATTGGACGTCTGGGACGTCAGGCATCTAGAATGCCATGCTCGGACTAGGTTCGGGATTTGGACTCGGGATTGAGACCCCGGGTGGCACGCGTAGCCTTGAGACTGTGACCTTATTGGGCGTCTGGGACGTCAGGCATCTGGGATGTCAGGGTTGGGATGTATAGTGCAGTGACTAAGATTATATTATGTTGATATTATTCTGCTTATGACTACATGGTTTTGTGGTTTTGATACTATGCATGTCTTTTCGGAAAACGGAGGGGAAAAGTTATATGTTTTCGAAATGGTAAACTACTTTGTAAACCTTGAGTTTCGGCCCACTCACCTTTGTTGTTTTACTACCCCTCCAGGTAGTGCTATCGAGGAGGAGGATCCCGAGGAGGAGGAGGAGGAGGATCCCGAGGAGGAAGAGGCATAGGTTTACGTTGCGTACCTGAACCCTACTGCTGGGTAGGTTGGCACGTAGTGTGTTTAGAGTCGTGCTCAATAAACTGTATTCGGGAACCATCCCTTGTCTGACACTATTTGTATTTGAGTATTTGTGTGGTGTGCTGTGTATGACTTAACTATGGATTTTCTTTATGCATTTTATCTTCAATAAGGGTATTTTTGGTTTTTTTTTAACGTCGGGTGTCAGACGGGAGCAGGGCACGTCCCGGGTGGTCCCAGGGGGATCGGGGCGGGTCCTGTCATTGGATGGCTGTGAAGCCGTGGGTACAGTTTTGGAAACTTTGAACCGTTTGGTTCATAATTAAACCATGAGATTTTGATGGTTTTAGGTTGTTTTAATAAGTAGAAATGATAGGGAATTAAGAAATAGGAATTATAGGATTGATTAGGAGTGAAATCGGACCAAAACAGAAGGAGGAAACCACTGAACTGGTCACGCCGGTTCAGCACAGTGACGGTGAACAGTAAAACCAGTTCACCTGATGTTGGAGATGATGAACAGTATTCTGAGCCTTCTTGGGGCGCGTGAGGATGCGTGAACAGTAATTTGGGGAAGTGTTCAACATATGAAATCTTTTATTCGATGCAACGAACATTTTGGGACTGGTCTCGTGTCAATCGGACATCGTTTCGATAGGTTTCGGGCTATCCGAAGATTTCGGGTCGGGATTAAAAATAGTTAAAAATATCGGAAAATTATGGGGCTTTGGTAGGAGGTTAATTAAGTAGTTAGTAACCTTATATTAAAATTTGGATAGGTTTGCGAGTCCCGGTGATGGTGATTAACCTGGGAGACGATTATGACACGCGTATCGAGGCGCGGCTTCGGACGGTCTGTGAGTGGACCTTGATTTCTAAACTGTGATGCATGCATAAATGTTTTATATGGTTTATGAATATGATTCTATGATGTTGATTTGGGTGATTGTGAATTATATGATTTCACGCTTTACAAGGCGATTTACGTGTTTGCACGTAAATCGAGGTTTTCCGGTTTTACTCTGATTTTCCATTCTTATGGTTTTGGAAATAGTTTAATGAATTGATTTTGGATTTGAAAAGATAAACTCGGGTATGAGACCCATTTGAATTACGAACTCTCGGACTTGAGGTCCAGTTTGTATGTGGATTCGGGCCTAGGGCCCAGATATGTGTTATGATGGTGATTTCGGGTCAGGGACCCTAGAAATGGTTTTTACGGGTCATGACGGTTTATGGGAACTGGCATGAACCCTTGAAATGGATTTACGGGTCATGACGGTTTATGGGAACCGGCATGAACCCTTGAAAAGGATTTTATGGTTCATGACTGCTTATGGGGGCCGGGCATGAATCCTGGAAAGGTTTAAAGGAATGATTTCAAAAGGTTTTTCATATTCCATCTTTTATATATGATTGTCTCCTCCGGGGATGGTCGTTGGCCTGGGTGGACCCCGGAGTAGTCACGGAGCACTGACTGAGTGGAGTCGCCCCCTAGTTGGGTTCCTTACTCTCAGGATGGGCATGGTTCGTTACGTCCAGGGAGAGTCATTGATCTACGAACATTGACCTGGGTGGACCCTGGAGAGACTTGGGTTTGAGACCCGGGTTAGCACGCGCGTAGCTTTATTTTACCGTGACAGGTTCTTGGACATGAAATATAATGGATAAACATGATTTCAAGTGGATTGGGAAATTGTGTTTTATGATGATAAATGGATTTGGGCTGAGATCCCATATATGTTTATGATGTTATGGTTTTCTGTAAATGGTTTTGGACAGAAGCCCGTATGACTTGTATTTACGGAATTTGGGGCTGAGACCTTAATGATGTTTGTTTAAACATATGTGTTTGGATAAATGGTTTAATTATGCATGCATGCTTTTTAGTGAAGGGTATAAAGGTCTTTTATGAAATATGTTTTATAAACTCTTTATTTTTGTCCACTCACAGTCTTTCTGTTTTTAATACCATTCAGGTTGACATCGGATGTGGACTGTAGCAGAGATCGAGATATCACATACCTCCTCCGGATCCTGGCGTACTCTGATAGCCCGAAAGGGCAAAGGTCGGAAATATCCCTTGTCTGTCACTTCGTGTCAGACGGGAGCATGGTCATCCCACGTTAATCCCGGGGGATTGAGATGGGTCTTGTCAAATCGGACGTCCACAGCTCTTAGAATCTGCAAAAAATGGAAGTTAAACAAAAGAAAAATAATATATTAAATATATATTAAAATAATATATATATATATATATATTAATTATACAAACATCAAAGAAAGTCACGGGACTTGCAGGCAGAAACAAAGGACAAAAAATATATATATTACATCAAATGGTACAAAAGCGTGAATGCTTTTGTTAAAAAAAAAATGTCTGCAAAAGCTGCGGCAAGCAGGAAAAGAAAAAATTACAAGAGATGCTAAGCAGCAGCGGGAAGAAAAAAAAATTGCTACAAAAGAAGGCATCATTCCGCGCACCCACATGTCTGCCGCTACCTCTTCCTGTAGCCAATGCACGCGCCCGCGCTCGCGCCTTCAACTCCAGCGAGCGCAATTCCTCCCGCAAAAACTGCTGCGCAATTCCCCCCTGTCTGCTCCAGCGCTTCTTTCTTCCCGCGCACTTCGTCCAGCCATCCCATTCCACCTCTCACGGGTACCGCGCCCCCGCACTGCTCCTGCCGACACAAACCCTGTCGGGCTGTGCGATTTCCCACTGATGTGCCTCTTGTACATGAACAAAACAAAACAACGACTGATAGAGAAAAATCAAAAGGAGCCTCTACCTCAACGAGACGGCGGGCCAGGATTTTCTTCGCCGTCAATCTCATTCAACAATACAACAATATTAGGGTTTGTTTTTTCTTTGTAAAAATAAGAGTTACATACTCTCATTTAAATAAAGAAAATTAAGCAAACCCTAATAGTTAATTGGGCTTGCAAAACCAACTCAAGACAGGACTACAAGCTCAGAGAATTCCTTTTTGGGACAAGATCAAAGTCAATCTTCAGTTACATCTGGAAAGAGGAGTCATACTCCTATACAAAATATTAAGACGTGATTTACTGGAACCACAAGGAGACTACATCCCTTAGGATTCCACGAATTCCTAAGCGATGTGGGGGCATTTGTGGAACCATAAATTAACGGAATATTGTAGAGTTGCCACGTAGCCAACAATTCCCATAATGCCAATATTACCCTTGGTAAGATTGACAACGACACGTTACGATCTCTGCATTAATTCAATATATTTACCAGCTAAATATATTAATTAATCAGATCAATGCCGACAATAAATAACTTCTCAACGAATTATTTATTCATTAATAAATAAGTGATTACACTCGGTACAATCACTTATTTAATACTTTCTCCTTCAACCAATCAGATGCTTCGGTGACTTTCAAGGCTTCACTATAAATAGAATGCCTCATCTCACTTCTAAAGGTAATCAAAAACTTCTGGAAACACTCTGTTGGTTTATTCTCTAAAAAAACTGACTTAAGTATCAGAGCGTTTACGGTTGAATCACCCCCCCCCCCCCCCCCCCCCCCCCCCCGAGATTCAACCTTAACCCCGTTTGATTTTCATTCTTGTGTGTAGGGATCGAGAAGGAACTTCACAGAGCCGGACGATTTCTACATCAACAACACCATTTGGTGTTGTTTTAGATGATTGAAGTGGTAGATTCATGATTTTTTTTTTATTACAGGGAAGATGATTTTTTTTTTTGGAAATTTTCCATAAATATGTTATTGGGATTCAAACTTGTGACAATTGTCTATACGTCAATATTAAAAATAACTAAATTAGACTCACTTGACTAATAAATTCATCTTAAATTGAGATTATCGTCAATTAACAGTGGAAGAAATGAGATATGACATTTATCAAATCTGAAGAGAAAAGAAAAGGATTTTTTTTTTTTTTTTAGTGGAGGGAGTTTTGGGTGTGTACAAATTGGTTGTGGCCCAGATATCATGTTGGGTTATGGACCACGGTTATTTTTTTCCTACTTTCTTTTTAAGAAAAAAGGAAGGGCTACAACCAAAACAAATGGGCCATATATGGAACCTCTATGTGTGTTTTTTTGGTGAAGAATCTGAAAATGTTATTTTTTTTTTTTTTGAATGAAATTCGAAAATGTTACTATTTTTTTCTTTGATTTTTTTTTGAAAATGTTATTATTCATACAAAATACACTAAGAGCATAAAATTCTTGATTATGAAATTTTTTAGAGTTAGGTAAAATGATAGGAAGGAAAAAAAATTGGAGCCATGTGCCCAAAAATGGATCTAAGCCCTGAAATTAGCTTAAATTTAGGATTTGATTCCTCTAAGTGTGTTTAGATAAAAGATTTCTAGTTTAATGAGAATTTACAAACTTTCATAATTTGTAATTCCATATTTATAATTTCCATGATTTGCAAATTTTAACGTTTGGATATCAATGTTAAAAATCATGGAAATTAAAATTTCACTTGTTTCAACTCATCATTTGGAAAATTATGTCCCTTGAGACATCATTTCAAATCATCATTTGGGAGATCCAAATTCCTTGTTTCTATTTTTTTTGAAATTTGTAAATTCCAATTTTTATTATCCAAACAAAGAAATTGGTACGTAGGAATTATAAAATTATAACTTTTTATCAAATCCCTTATTATTTTCTTTTATCCAAACACAGAAACAAAAAGAAGTTTGATGTCCAAATCTAGAATAACATAACATAAATTAAAAATTATTTTTTTATTATTAATTTAATTTAATTAGGAGCCGACAATAGCTAAATGGTCACTATTAATATGTACGAATGTAAAAAGGAAAATGAGAAAGGAGGGGGAGAAAAATACAAAACGAGTGAGGTCATGTGTTGGATGTACATGAATAATTTTTCAGTGAACTAGGAATGTCATATAGTCATGTTTTATTTTATTTATATTTGTTGAAGCAGAATTCGTTCGTACTCTTAAAAGTCTCATAGATCCCTGTAAACAGCAAACAGTAAATTATCGTTCGTTCAAGATCAAGATCTGAGAGTTGTTAGACCAATAATACTCAAATGCTTAAATCAGTTTTGAAAGAGATATCTAAGAGCTTAAATAGCCTTCATCAAATTACCTTGAAAATGAAATGAGCTCCGCTATTTATAGGAAAATTTTGGTAACCTCAGAGTGTTCTGATTGGTAGGTTAAATTTGTAATCAATAAATAATATATTATTAATATACTATTTAATAATTATAATAATTGTTCATTATGAAAATAATGACAACAATTTAATATTAACATTAACATTAATTGTCCATTATTAAGAATAACGACAATTAATTCTTGGGAAGAATATTAATATTTATGAGGCTTATTAAATAACGTAATTAGCTAGTAAATAAATTATTTAATGTGCGGGTGTCTGCAAGTTATTCGTATTATTATCAGGGACAATTTGGATATTTTGGAAGTTTTGAGTCACATGGCAGCTTTACAATCTTCGGCTAATTTTGGGTTCCATAATATTTAAAATATATAACATATATAATTTTTATTATTATACTCTATAAATTACATCATTTATTTATATTATAACAAGCAAAATATAAAAAATTACACCTCATATATTTCAAATATACACAAGTATTTTCCAGAAATTGCAACGAAAGGTGTGGAGTGAGGCATGTTCGATAATAGCAGCATCTGCCGACCGAAAAACAAAAGGAATAAAGTGAGAACCTCCACATGGATGATGGATCCACAATTGCTCAGCTGCACCTGAACTGTAGAAAACTATTTCCTCATGCAACTGCACTGTAGACAATTCTTTCCTCGGTGCCGGTTGTGATCATGCCCTAAAAGTAAAAAAGAAAAAGAAGAAAAAAAGAAAAAAAAGATGCATGTTACATCACATCTCAATTTGATGGTGGCCTTCATCGTCATCATGTTCCTCACACAAGTACATGTTGATCATTCTCTTTGTAGCAATGCAAGGGTGTGAATATGAATTCTAGATTGACGGTTCATATGATTCGGACCTCTGGACCAAAAAAAAAAATGATTCGGACCTATAATTAGGCACCTAGCTATAGCGATAGCTATAATCATCAAAAATTTATTTTACTCTCTATGAATTGTCAAATTAAAGAGTCCAATTAATTATAGTTTTTACTCCGGATCATCTTCTTTTTTATTCAAGATCTTGAATCCACGAGGTATTCTAAGTGGATCCCATTGCAATGGGTATCATTCTCATTCGCACCAGGTAGATCCGTAAGGGGTAAAATACTGGTCAAAGTGGTGACTCCATACGATTGTAAGAGTCCTCGAACCATAGACATCTCTTAAGGGAATGAGAGTGTCATGCCATTCAAAACCACCTTGGTTCTCTTGGATCATCTTCGTTTCGTCGTATTTAGTCCCGTAAAATGAAATTAAATTGAATAATTGATTCAGACTAAAATATATTGATATAAGAAATTAGAAACTTGCTCCAAATAGTATGTTGAATGTGAGTAGAAGATGAATTATATACTCATGAAGGAAACTTAATTATCTCCTTTTATCAAATAATGTTTAATTTTGAGTTTATCATTAGACTAGTTTTTCAATTCATCGCTTTATGTAAAATATTCCTTTAAATTTTTATTTATTTATTTACTAAATTTGATTTATTTTGCTGTTGGAGGAATTTGCCATAATATCTCTCATTTGTTTTGGTCACTGTACTTCAATTATGATCAACTTTTGGTCCTTTATTCACTTATATGTTTAATTAGATTGCTAGAGATCAAAGCCTTACTCACATCTGGCATGTTCTACAAGTTTTTCAAGAGTATATGTTATGAGTTTGACGCGGTGTTTATTTTTTTAGTTGAGGAAGTTCGTTTAGGATTATAAGTGTCGTTAGGGTTTTGGTTGTATTGTGCTTATGAATTTGATTTGCAATTTTGCATAATTTCAGTGTTATGAGTTTGTTAGTTGTGCATGTTAGTTTGGTTTTGCCCATGTAAATATTCCCATATTATCTTGTGGGTTTTACTGTCATATTTTGATTTTGATGGTATGATTGTACTCATACATTTTCTTTATGATATAATGATATCATTCTTAATATAAAAAATAAAAAAATATCGCACTGATTTGTAAGTGCTTAATACGGATAAATTTCCTTTGTAATTAATTGTCGAACACCACTTCAACGAAATTTGAAAGTCGTGATGTTAATTGATTTCTTAAAACTTCAACACAATTTTAAATTTAGATATTCGCTATTATTCAATACGTTTTAATTATTAATTTCAAACATCAAATTAGAAGTAAATTTCCTTTCAACCACTAGTAATTATGTGCATTTTTAGGAAGGAATTGAAAATATTGATAGTGGGTAATGTTAATTATTTTAGATGAAAGGTAACTTAGGTAAGCTACATTTGAACTTGTATCCAAGAGCTTCTAGTACAAATGGGGGGTTGTGGAATTCATTTCACATTTAATGGATAAAGTTAGTAGGAAGCACATACACGTGCAATGGGTAGTTCAACAAAAGTGCATCTCGGTGAAGACAGGATCTTTCTGTTAGCATAATAAATTGATCATAGAATGGTACTTTCCATTAAAATATTTAATAATAGTTAATATTATAATTAATAAAATCATCAACCAAAACATGTGTGCTAGTATAAGCAATCCCAATTATAATACTAATAAACTTTTGAGTTAATAAGATTAAAAGCCTTTCATAACCTTTATACAAAAAATATATATTATTTATATATAAGATTAAAATTTTAATTAAAAAAATTAAAGATAAAAGAATTTAAAGAAAAACGACTGAAATCCCAAATTATATATTTTATCGATCTTTGATAAAAACAATTGCAACGCTAAATCATAAGTTGTCTCACCATAATTTAAACATTATTCTTTCTCACTAAAACTTTCTAGAACCCTTGGTTCCATTAAAAGGTAAGCAAGCAAAATTACAAATTTTTGTTCTTTTTTTAGTATTGGTAAGAAAAAAAATTGACTATTTTTTCATGTACGTTTCATTAGAATTATATAATTTACTGAAATTCGAAATAAAAATGAATTCGCCTATGCATTGGGGTTTAAATTATCTCTTTCAAATCAAATTACAAAACAGTGAGAGAGAGGAGGAAAAGGGGAAGGGGAGCTTGTTTGGTGCCAGTTATCAGATGCATGCAGGGAATGTGCAAAACATGCTGTACAATTCATGCTGCCAGCCTCACTGTCTCTCATTTCATCTCTCTCTCTCTCTCTCTAAAAACTAGGCTCCAAAGCTCATCTTGTGCATGTGCCTCCCATGTGCATGCTCTATTGCTCTTTGCCCTCCTCTCTTCTCTCTCCTCTTCTCTCTCAGCAGCTCATATCTCTCACAAGTCACAACTCATGATCTCTTCTTCAGGGCTCTCACTACCCTCAGATGGGGGCTTTGCGGGCCCATATCACCTTCACATGCATCCTTTAGGGAAGCCAACACTCCCACTCCCCATACAACTACCTACCTCTACCTAGCTCACACTTCAACCCCTTTAGTTCCCTCTCTAAATCTCCATTTTGCCCCTCACTCTAGCACCTAAATACACAATAAATAAATACAAATGGGATTCTATTAAATAAATCATATATCGTTTCATTATGTAATAATTAGAAATATTGAGTTTTAAATTCGTGAAAATATTATTTTATTTTAATATCTTTGTATCAAAAATTAAAAACAAAGTTTGTTTTTATTAATGTGTTAAAAGGAAGAGAAGGTTAATGAATTCTTTATCTCTCTTTATGAACATTTTCTCAAAAGATGTTTTGTTCTCTTAACTTTTACCTTTCTTTGAAGATCCTGTAGCTTGTAAATTATTAATTGTCATCTACTCTGTTATTCTCCCCCTATCTTGGACTTTGGCATAGTATCATCTTTGTCCTTTGGTTGATTTGGTCACCTAACATAATAAATAGTTTATTATAATGTATAAATATTAATATTTAATTATATTTAATTAACTCCTCATAATTTATGAAATTTATATCAATCAATAAAATTTATCATTACACTAATTAACATAAAGCTTGTACTATCAAAATTATGTAATGTACTAGTGATATTGTTGTGTCTTAAAAACCACGCAAATGGGGATTTGTATGTGCTTCTTTTCGATAAATATCACAAGATATCTACATTCGAAATATATCCTAATTTCCGTTTGAAATGCAATTTACTCATGATCACAAAATACTTTCAACGAATTTCAAATTTTTATCGATTAAACATAAAAAAAAAAAAAAACTCGTAACCTAAAAATATCAATTTACCAATTACATCACTCATTGTGAGATGTACCTTTATTAGAGAGTTATGGTGCTTATTTATCAACTCACATACAAATGAAATAAAGTTGAGGGTAATTTGGGATTGAGAATTTAGACGGTCCCGGACCTCACATGTGCCGTTACAGATGGGCCGGCTTTCTGCCTTATGGCTCGCAAGTTGTGCCCTCTTCCCGCTTTCTCCTTCTAATTGAGATGCCAAACCATTGAATCATGAAATTACATAAATAACTCTTCACCTCACATGACGAATATCAGCATTTTCCCACTTCCTCCCTCTCTTCTTCCTATCATGTTCATTTGTTTTCCAATTATAATTTATAACCCAATAAGGAGAAATGCTTTTACACTTTTTTTTTTGGTACAATAATATTCTACTTTAATTCACCCCAATTGTCATTTTATTTTTTATCTATTAATTTTTATTGGATTTATTCAAACAGACGGAATAGTGATAGGGAAATGAAGAAATAAAGAAAAAATAATAAACAGGAAATATATAGTTAAAACAAATTTAAATTGTTTGAATTATTTTGGTGTAAAAATATTGTAAAGAATATTATACACAAAGAAAATCGATATTGTCATTTACGGGAATCAAACACAAATATGTATTATTGACCAAATAAATTTTAATTTTAATTTCGTGCACCTTTCCTTCTGCATTTTGTTTGCATCTCCCTTATCATCATTCCTCTACTTTTTTTCATTGCTCTTTTCTTCTTATGTCTCAAATACGAAAAAAAAACAAATGATTACGAAAAAAAACAAATGATTACGAAAAAAAACAAATGATTATTAAACGAGTCGCATTTTTTAACATAATTAATTTTAAAAAGAGTTATTAAAAAAATGTAAAAATAAACAATTCCAATAATTAAATCAACATTATACAATGAGAAGGAGAAAATTCAAAATAGAAGGTTGCTAGCTAATCCCAACATTTCGTTTAATAAAAAGGTTAATATTTTCTATAAAAAAAAAGTTTATTATATGGGATTATTGATAGCAAAGGTAATATATCTATCAATATCCTTTTTGAGAAAACTGAACGGCAAACATAGAGCAAAACCAAAACGCGAAAAATGAGAGAATCAGAAGAAATTGAGTGAAGGACAAAGGAAAAGCCAATAATGGCATTCCGTAATAAACACCGATCCAAGTGTCAATTTATTAACCCTCCATTACTTAAACCCCGAAAGGCCTCTTCTTCGTCACATTCTCTCGCGCTCTTTCTCTCTCTCTCTCTGGCTTTCCGTCTCAACATACACAACACGCAGAAAACACAATGAGCTCAGGTCCCGGAAACCTCAACCCAGCCGTCGTCGGAGGACGAAGAAGAAGAACAAGAGCAACCGTCTCGAGAAGAAGACTCGGGTCACGTTCATGTGGAGCTCCACGACGAAGCTTTAACAATGCCGGACGAAAACCCAAGTGTTCGACTTCGACGGTGGTCTCAGCCAAGTTGGAGACCCTGAAGAACCTCATAAGTCCGCCGTCCAACGCCGGAAAGACGGTCAAAGCCGAAGAGTTGTTCCAAGAAACCGCCGATTACATCGTTCTTCTGCGAACCCAGCTCGTGGTTTTGCAGAGACTCGTCAAGTTTTATGGATGTAGTGATCAGAAAGAAAATATTGCTAATGTATCATAGCTCAATATCTTTTAGTTTCTCCAAATGGAAAGAAAAAAGGGAAAGAAAAAGGGTATTTGGGTTTTTTCTTCTTCTGTTCACTTTCTTTTAATTTTGTTCTTGAGTTAGATGTTGCATGCTTTGTTTGCAACCACTTACTAGCTAAATTTTTCATCAGATCTTTTCCTAGTAAAATGTGGTATTATTTCTTTTCATGTGCGCCTTGCATTCGAATTCAATTTTCTCATAATTAGAGTAATTTAGAGTAATCTAATTTTTCTATTTTGGTTGCATATGGTCTGAAATCTGCACGCAGATGGACAAATGAGAGATTATGCAGGCTTCATGTTCATGCATTTGAAGAATATTGAAAATTCTGTACTTTTTGACTAAAATTGGCTGCATTTGAATAATTAATCATACTTTTCTTCTTGGGATTTTTTGTTTTTGTTTTTGTGTCTGAATTAAAATGTATACATAAACCCCAAAAAAAAAAGTTGGAGCTTCTGGTACCCAAGCGCCAGACATGCTCTCTGGCCCCCTTCATGTATATGTCGCTCTTTCTGACTCTCCCTGCTCACCCATCCTTTTCATATTGCAGACTGCAGAGAAAATGTATTTCCAAAAAATTTCATAGTACAGCTATTTGAATTAAATTATCCAAAATTGTAAGCCGTTAGAAAAATACATGTCCAGAAAGACAATGAAATAAGTTTAAACTGCTTAACTTAAAAAATCAAAATTTTACCGTTAAACGATGCATTTGTGGAGATATTTGAACTGCGAGGCCTGAAAGGCCAGTGTCAGTAATAACTGTCACAAAAAGAGAGCATGCGGTGTGAGGTGGTGTCGACAGTGGGTGCAGTAATAGTTGTACTATACATGAAATTAAAGAATTGGATGGGTGTATATAGTAAAAATGAATCTGATAGATATTTCAATTTTTTTTCCCCGCATAATATCTCCAGTGAAATGGACAGCAGTGCCCTCGTCCTTCAATTTGTCCTACAACTTCTACAACGCCTACAGCACCCAGTGTTTGTGATGACAGTGACCAGTTTTCTCACCACGCAGTCAAGAATCCCATGTGCAAAAGCCAAAATTTGAGGGATATTCCATAAAGATTTAATGTTATTTTAGGGTCATTTCGTCGAGTACGTGGATTATTTCTGACGATTGATGTTTCGGGGATGAATGAGTATGGACGGTCAGAGAAGGAAGGTGGCACAATGCCACAATCCATGTTACTGATAAAAAAAAAAAAAAAAACGGTGTTTGTGGTGTACTACTGTACTGGTGTGTACATTGAAAGGGAAACCATGTGCAAAAGCAAGGAGAGGTCCACACAGCAACTCAGCATGCTCTGTTGGCTTTCCAAGTTAAGGGAAAAACAAAAATGGGCAATTATGTCATAAGTCTCATTATAATGGTGAATCCAATTAGGGTTAGTTTTCAATAAATTTTGTAACATGGAGTTCAGAGCTCGCTTTCAATGACTTGGGCAAGGTAGGCTCTAGCTCTACCATTAGAGGAAAAGAAAATGACTTTGAACATAAAAAGTCAACGAAATTTGTTTCAGGAGATTAAATTTATTCTTAAGTTAAAATTATAAAATAATAATAAATTCACATAAAATTCTTAATCCTGATAGTTTACTTAACCGTATTAGGATACTTCCTTCATCCTTTGTTGAGTGGAAGAAAATATTGATACCCTTCTTCTGAATAACTCCAATAAAATACGTCTTTCGTAAGTTCGTTGTACATGCTGTCAAAGTTGAAAAAAAAACGAGTTATGATGTGTATTTCTGTTTGTCTATTATTATTCTTGAAATAAAATTTGTACGAAGAAATAGGACGCCTTCCTATGATTTAAGCCATTCAATAATATTTCCCAAAATTTTTGTTAGATTGCCCATCTTCTTTGACAATGGCAATGTCCATTTCCTTTAGTTTAGCAGCTCTAGTTTTGAAATTTTGATCACCAACCAGCATTGTGTTGATTCCGATTTTGTTCTTGTTCAACTTCAATCGGACCTTCCAAACATCGCAAATGTTAACTCTCATTAAGCGACTGATCAACAAAGCAAGGCCAACACAAGAAAGGAAGCCGATTGCTTAGGCCTTCTAGGCAAGAGTTCCACCCATAGTGACGTAAGAAACAAGTAATTGAAAGGTGGGGTAGAGCCTTCTGTTGAGGGCCCAATCCACCATCAGACTGCGAGAGGCTACACGGCCTCGACATCCATGTGGATACGGATAGTATGTTTTCTTAGTGAAATCGAAAGATCTTTGGGTCGATCTTTGGGTCAACTCACGAGCCAAACCCGATTTGAGAAATTGGGTTTGATCACACAATGTAAAGCTCCCAAATGCAACATCGATTATTGAATTTGGTGGGTGTTGACCCAACCAATGTAAACAAGTTGGGTCTTGTAGCCAGAAGTTTCCAGCTGAATTTTGAAACTGGTTGTTGGCTAGAAGTGGCCCTATTGTCAAAATATGTGGTGCCAATGTGAATGTTGAAGGTTCAAGATCGTGGTGCTGAGTTGCACAGCCAGTCTGCTCCTTACACCGTTTTTTTGCCTCTTAGCATAGCTTTTAACATTATTTTCTGTGTGGCTAAGTCACCAATACATGCCCATAGAAAGTATGACATGTTTGGTGTGAACTCGAAAGTCATGACAGAACTCCTTCCAAAAAAAACTAAATAACTGCCAAGGATCCTGCTCCCATTTGATGGTCGCTACCCAAAACATCGAAAATAGCCTCAAAAGATTGCACAATAATGATAAAACCATCTAACTATCAACCAGAGATAATTTATAGAATCATTTATGTCACGATACACAGAGCATAAGGTTTACAACATATTCAAAATGCGTAAATTTACCCTAAACATCCACAAGTACAAAATATCTTCTCTCTAGTTTATGCCTCCGCTCCTAAGCAAGTTCCCGTCTTCCTGCTACAGTTTGGAGGGCAAGGAAAACCTATAAAAATGAGAGTGAACGAAAATAACCTTTTTATAAACATAGTTTAGAAAACATTACGTTTATACCCTCCGTTTTATAAAACTATGTATGCATATGAAAACCATCAATCTCGGTTAAAATATAACACAGATCATGACCACGAAATACGTGAAAAATTGTACATAAAACAAATAGCATCAGTAAATAACCACAACAAATCATGCACACAGTCACCACAACAATCACACACAGCCAACCATCCTCGATGCTCAATGTCAATCATCATACTAATTGCACTATTGGTAGGCAAGTTTGATAGGACCCTCCGTATAATCTCCCTCGATTAGCGTGAGAGGACCTACTTCCGTCTGACACATCATTGTAAAATTACTAAAGTACCATCGAGATAAAAAAAAACATACGTACAATGTGTCAGACAATGGATATAACCATACCTCACTTGAGATATCAATAGTACACATATCCTCGTGATGCCTCAGCCTTCCTACAGCCGCGTCTGCGACCAACCTAGAGGGTACAAAAACCAACAAAAGGTGTGAGTGGACAAAAATAAAATATTGAGAAACTATTTTCCGAAATAAACTTTTAAACCCTCCGTTTTTGAGAACATGTCATTATCAAGGAAATCATTACTTACAATAAAATAACAATATATATATATATATATATATGTAAACCATGGGTCCAACCTAAAACACACATAACATGTAAAAACACCTAGGCTCACAACTTTACTGAAAGCATCGGCTCCGAGCCGTTTTTAAAATCTTTGCACAAATCACAAACCAATATATGAACCAAACTTGATCTTGTCGGTCCAACCACCTATAAGTCAAACCTCGTGTAACAACCCGTCCCGAGAATTGGGATAAGTAGAGTGATTAAGGTGTGATTAGTAAGGTTAATCAAGGGTTAGGTGGTCCCGAGGGGTCCGGGAACTTAGAATGACGATTTTGCCCCTGGGGTGGGCAGAAATGTTGACTTTTATTTCGGGTGGTCAAATGGGAGTTGACCAGTGACCAGGACGTAGTTTAGGACGTCACGAATCCATAGGCAGGTGGCACGCCTGATTCCGACATCCGAGGAGGAAGTTGTGATGTCCGGAAGGTCGAGGGTATTTTCGTAATTTTGGTAAAATAGGGGGGAAAAGTTGACTTTTTGAATAATTGGGTTTTGGTAGGTTGACCTAGGATGGCTAGATAGTTCTTGTCGTCCTGAGTTCGATGACAGGCGGCACGTGTTCATCGGACTTACGAGGCGAGAGTTACGGGTCTAGGAAGTTTCGGTAAAACCGTAAAAATGTGTTAAAAAGAAGGGTATTTTGG
Source organism: Prinsepia uniflora (assembly GCA_032719365.1). Lineage (NCBI taxonomy): Eukaryota > Viridiplantae > Streptophyta > Magnoliopsida > Rosales > Rosaceae > Prinsepia > Prinsepia uniflora. The sequence continues at coordinate 7,118,755 of CM064867.1, read as the reverse complement.
TCATTGGGGCACATTGGGATTTGTGCACAGAAGAAAGGAATGGACGGCTGGGATTAGGCCATGTGGGAGTGTGTGGAGTGGATGGTGACACATGGCATGTGTGTAGAGGATTCTGGTGGAATCCTGTGTGTTCACGGTCCCAAATAATTGGGGTGCAACCGTGCAGTCCTTCGAAATACAGAGAACAGAGGGTGAGAGTTGGGATCAGTTGATCGATCTGAGTGCAAGGGTGAGTGGTTAGGGAATTGTGAGTGTGTTAGTGAGGCAAGGCGGAGCTGGTGGCCGTGAATTGGAGGTGCAATTGTGCACGGCGGCACGACGGAGGTGTGGAGGAATTTTGGGGAGAAACAGGGAGCTGTGAGGTTGAGGTGGTGGCTACGCCGTGAGGCGAGGCAAATCGAGGCCAGGGGAGGCTGAGGAGACTGCAAGGAGTCCAACGACCACCGTGGAAGGCGGCAGTGCGCACGGCGGAGCTGCAATCGAAGGTGAGATCTCTTTACTCTGTTTTTCCCGTAAACTTCATTTGGAAAGTCGCGACCTTGGGCTGAGAGTCGAGAGGATTGGAGGTTAGGGTAGTGATCAGGGAGGTCCTAGGTGTCGATTTGGGTGGTCGCCGTGACGGGGGCGTACACGGCGGAGCTCAGGCGAAGAGGAGTTTCTGTTACCCTGTTTCGACCGTGAACTTCGAACCCAAAGTCGTGGACTTCTGGGGTGAGTCGAAGGGTTAGGGGTGTTGGACGTGGATCAGTGAGGTTGTGGGGTGAGTCTGGTATCACCACCGTGACGGGAGGTGGCTGGAGTGGAGGAGTCGTGAAACAGGGGTCGAAGGGCTGTCTGGTTTTGAGTTCAGTCGAGGGGATTGGGACAGTGTCGAGGTGAGTGGAGTTGGGGAACCGGTAGGGTTGGCCTGGACGATGCTGTTGGTGAAGAAAGGAACCGTTTTGGTGGACGGAGGAGGAAGAACCAGGTACGCCGGTCTGAGTGCAGACCACTGTACTGAACCCGGTTTGCTCGAGGAAGGAGGTGGTACTGTAGCAGCGCGTGAGGGCCACGCGCAGCCACTTTGGGCGGCGCGTGGGGGCGCGTGCGGCGGCGGATGGGAAAACGGTCAACATGACTTTTGGTCTAGGAGTTGTGTTGAGTTTAATGGAGTTGGTTTCGGGTAAATCGGAAGTCTTTTGAGTATAGTTCCGCGAGGGTGAATGTGTAGGGTTCCGGGGTTTTAAGTCTTTGGTCCGGAGATTTTTGAGGGAATTTAAGTGAGTGTTCGTAGATGTATTAGTGACGTAATTTGACGGTGTTTGACAGGATCGGGATTTCCCGAGGAAGCCGAGGAACGGGCTGGATGTTCGGGACGCGAGTAGGGCTCAGTACTGTGAGTGGACCCTTTCCTTAAACTCGATCATGCATAACTGTTTTTATAAATGTATTTCATGGTTTTACTTATGACTAGATGTTTCTTGAATATGTTATGATGATTTTATGTGTTTGCACGTGTTTCGAGAAAAAGACGGTTTTGGCACGTTTTTCGAGAAAATGTTGGTTTTCGGATTTTGATGCCACATTTGGGGATTTCCACTGATAAAGGTTTTCTAATAGTGATATACGGGTTATGAAATGTGATTTGTGATTACATGGGGTTTTGGTATGGAAATGGATATTTTCCGGATTTGGGTTCGGAATGACGGTTCTAGATGCCGGGAGAGCATCAGACCAGTGATTTCGGATTCGGGTTTGGATATGGATTGGTTTTCAAATGGTTTTGGGATTGGATTTGCTGGATCTGGATATTGGGTTTAAAGACCCGGATATATGTGACGGGGGACCGGCCGGATTGGGTTTAAAGACCCGGATTGAGTTTAAAGACTCGGGAGTTTAAAGACTCGGATATATATTGATTTTCCCCCGTAGGCCTTGAGTTTAAAGACTCGGGAGTTTAAAGACTCGGATATTATTAAGGCCTGGATTGAGTTTAAAGACTCGGGAGTTTAAAGACTCGGATAGGTCCAGCAGGTTTGATCGAGGAAATGATGATTTGGTGGTTATGGTTTATGAAACAGTTTTCTGATACTCGTGTGTGGTTTCTCATGGATTTTATAGTGTTTCTGTTTCTTATGATGTTTATAACGATTATTTTATACTGTGTTTATAACTGTTGGTTATGCATGTGGTTTCAAAATGGAGGGTTTAACTCGGTCTTCTTATAAAATGGTTTTTGAACTTTTGTACTTTTGGTCCACTCACATTTTCTGTTTTAATTGCCCTCCAGGTTGTGGAGCTAGCGCGGGGTCTTGACGTCGAGGCAGAGTCTGAGGCATAGAAGCAACGTGAGGGATTCTAGAAGAGTTTAAAGGCTTCTGTGTGCGTGTACTTTCTCGGTTTTTATTTTCCTTGTAATGTAGTGCTATGCTCTGTAAACGATAAGGATTTTGGGATATTTTGTAATTACTCCTGCGTTTGACTGGATTTGAGTGAGTTTTACTTGAGTTTTGTGTCGGGGAGTCAGACGGGAGCGGGATTTACCTCGGATTTCGGGGTGAAACCGGGGTGGGTCCTGACAATTGGTATCAGAGCAAAGGTTTGTCGAGTTGTTGGGTCTGTCGGGTTGTGAGGTTGTGTTTCAGTTGTTTGACTACTTCTATGCCTCTTTCAGCGTGCGGTTGACGATGCCTCCGAGACGTAGACCCTCTCCACAACCTGAAGAAGTAGCCAGAGAGACGGAGAGTGCCACGATTGAGCGAGCCCAGCGGCTCGGGGCTACTACTTTTAGTGGTGGGGCTGATCCTGAGGAAGCCCAGAGGTGGATTACTAGACTAGAGCGGATTTTTGCGGTGATGCATTGTCCGCCGGAGGAGCGAGTATTGTTGGCTGCATTTTTACTAGATGGTGCGGCGTACGAGTGGTGGTATACCCTCGAGTTGTCCGGTTGGGATGTCCACAGTGTGACCTGGGAGACGTTCAGGGAACGGTTTCTGGAGCAGTATTATCCTCGTTCTTTCCGGGATGCCAAGGAGGCGGAGTTTCTGCAGCTCCAGCAGGGGAATATGACCGTGGCAGAGTACGAACGGAAGTTCCAGATGTTGTCTCGGTTTGCTCCTGCTTTTGTGGCCACTGAAGCCGAGAAGTGCCGTAGGTTTGAGTTGGGTTTGCGTGGTGAGATTCGAGCCGTAGTGACAGCTGGATCTTTTGCTACCCTCCGAGATCTGTCGGATGCTGCGGTGCGAGTTGAGGCTAGTTTGCCGGTGCGACGCCGGGAACCTTCTATTCCTGGAGCTTCGAGCCAGCGGACACCGAAAAGAGGTAACTTCGGTGGATCGTCCTCGTCGGGCGATGATCGTTTTGGTAGACCTGGTAGTGCCCAGAGTTCAGGATTTTGGGGTTATCGAGCACCGCCGACTCCGCAAGCGAGTGCGACGTCGGTAGCGTCCACAGGGAGACCGAGCAGTGGACCAGGCTGGAATGTGTGTTTCTACTGCGGGGAGCGAGGTCATTTCCGACGTGAGTGTCCACTGTTGCCACAGGAAGGTGGTGTAGGCAGAGGAGTAGCGGAGTCTGGACAGAGTACAGCCTCAGGGACAGCGGGCACTAGAGGAGGTGGTGGCACAGCCACGAGTAGTTCGAGGGGACGTGGTAGAGCGTCAGGATCTCAGGCCCGGGTGTTCTCGATGACTCGGCAGGAGGATCAGTCGACGCCAGATGTGGGGACAGGTACTTGTTTTACTTTTGGGTTGTCCTGTTGGTTTGGTGTTTGGATTTCGGGGTAGAGTCTAGGAGTTAAGTTCCGTAGGAGGGTGACGGAAGGTATAGGAAAGGAGTGACTATAACTGATCGATTGGAGACTGTGGAAGGAGAGAACCCACAAGCTAGAGTTTGCCTTTAGGACTTTGTGGAGTTAGTCCGACCGTGGCCGGAATGGTAGCCGAGGGAGATGGGTAGTGGTATACGAGGATGTACTCTATGACTTCTGTCGGGTATTGTGACAAGAGGTATTGTATAATACCTTTGTTTCCTGTTCATAGAGTTTCCCTTGCGTACACCATGTAGTTGTTACATAGCTAGGGTTGGCTGTGGTAACAGTAGATGGGGATGAAGTGAAATACCCAAGGTGGAGATGATAGACAGGAAACCTAGAAGAGGTTGTTCCTTAGGAGACCCTAGGTGTCGAGGACTAGCCGTGGAATTTCGGGGACGAAATTCTTTTTAGGTGGGTAGATTGTAACAACCCGTCCCGAGAATTGGGATAAGTAGAGTGATTAAGGTGTGATTAGTAAGGTTAATCAAGGGTTAGGTGGTCCCGAGGGGTCCGGGAACTTAGAATGACGATTTTGCCCCTGGGGTGGGCAGAAATGTTGACTTTTATTTCGGGTGGTCAAATGGGAGTTGACCAGTGACCAGGACGTAGTTTAGGACGTCACGAATCCATAGGCAGGTGGCACGCCTGATTCCGACATCCGAGGAGGAAGTTGTGATGTCCGGAAGGTCGAGGGTATTTTCGTAATTTTGGTAAAATAGGGGGGAAAAGTTGACTTTTTGAATAATTGGGTTTTGGTAGGTTGACCTAGGATGGCTAGATAGTTCTTGTCGTCCTGAGTTCGATGACAGGCGGCACGTGTTCATCGGACTTACGAGGCGAGAGTTACGGGTCTAGGAAGTTTCGGTAAAACCGTAAAAATGTGTTAAAAAGAAGGGTATTTTGGTCATTGGGGCACATTGGGATTTGTGCACAGAAGAAAGGAATGGACGGCTGGGATTAGGCCATGTGGGAGTGTGTGGAGTGGATGGTGACACATGGCATGTGTGTAGAGGATTCTGGTGGAATCCTGTGTGTTCACGGTCCCAAATAATTGGGGTGCAACCGTGCAGTCCTTCGAAATACAGAGAACAGAGGGTGAGAGTTGGGATCAGTTGATCGATCTGAGTGCAAGGGTGAGTGGTTAGGGAATTGTGAGTGTGTTAGTGAGGCAAGGCGGAGCTGGTGGCCGTGAATTGGAGGTGCAATTGTGCACGGCGGCACGACGGAGGTGTGGAGGAATTTTGGGGAGAAACAGGGAGCTGTGAGGTTGAGGTGGTGGCTACGCCGTGAGGCGAGGCAAATCGAGGCCAGGGGAGGCTGAGGAGACTGCAAGGAGTCCAACGACCACCGTGGAAGGCGGCAGTGCGCACGGCGGAGCTGCAATCGAAGGTGAGATCTCTTTACTCTGTTTTTCCCGTAAACTTCATTTGGAAAGTCGCGACCTTGGGCTGAGAGTCGAGAGGATTGGAGGTTAGGGTAGTGATCAGGGAGGTCCTAGGTGTCGATTTGGGTGGTCGCCGTGACGGGGGCGTACACGGCGGAGCTCAGGCGAAGAGGAGTTTCTGTTACCCTGTTTCGACCGTGAACTTCGAACCCAAAGTCGTGGACTTCTGGGGTGAGTCGAAGGGTTAGGGGTGTTGGACGTGGATCAGTGAGGTTGTGGGGTGAGTCTGGTATCACCACCGTGACGGGAGGTGGCTGGAGTGGAGGAGTCGTGAAACAGGGGTCGAAGGGCTGTCTGGTTTTGAGTTCAGTCGAGGGGATTGGGACAGTGTCGAGGTGAGTGGAGTTGGGGAACCGGTAGGGTTGGCCTGGACGATGCTGTTGGTGAAGAAAGGAACCGTTTTGGTGGACGGAGGAGGAAGAACCAGGTACGCCGGTCTGAGTGCAGACCACTGTACTGAACCCGGTTTGCTCGAGGAAGGAGGTGGTACTGTAGCAGCGCGTGAGGGCCACGCGCAGCCACTTTGGGCGGCGCGTGGGGGCGCGTGCGGCGGCGGATGGGAAAACGGTCAACATGACTTTTGGTCTAGGAGTTGTGTTGAGTTTAATGGAGTTGGTTTCGGGTAAATCGGAAGTCTTTTGAGTATAGTTCCGCGAGGGTGAATGTGTAGGGTTCCGGGGTTTTAAGTCTTTGGTCCGGAGATTTTTGAGGGAATTTAAGTGAGTGTTCGTAGATGTATTAGTGACGTAATTTGACGGTGTTTGACAGGATCGGGATTTCCCGAGGAAGCCGAGGAACGGGCTGGATGTTCGGGACGCGAGTAGGGCTCAGTACTGTGAGTGGACCCTTTCCTTAAACTCGATCATGCATAACTGTTTTTATAAATGTATTTCATGGTTTTACTTATGACTAGATGTTTCTTGAATATGTTATGATGATTTTATGTGTTTGCACGTGTTTCGAGAAAAAGACGGTTTTGGCACGTTTTTCGAGAAAATGTTGGTTTTCGGATTTTGATGCCACATTTGGGGATTTCCACTGATAAAGGTTTTCTAATAGTGATATACGGGTTATGAAATGTGATTTGTGATTACATGGGGTTTTGGTATGGAAATGGATATTTTCCGGATTTGGGTTCGGAATGACGGTTCTAGATGCCGGGAGAGCATCAGACCAGTGATTTCGGATTCGGGTTTGGATATGGATTGGTTTTCAAATGGTTTTGGGATTGGATTTGCTGGATCTGGATATTGGGTTTAAAGACCCGGATATATGTGACGGGGGACCGGCCGGATTGGGTTTAAAGACCCGGATTGAGTTTAAAGACTCGGGAGTTTAAAGACTCGGATATATATTGATTTTCCCCCGTAGGCCTTGAGTTTAAAGACTCGGGAGTTTAAAGACTCGGATATTATTAAGGCCTGGATTGAGTTTAAAGACTCGGGAGTTTAAAGACTCGGATAGGTCCAGCAGGTTTGATCGAGGAAATGATGATTTGGTGGTTATGGTTTATGAAACAGTTTTCTGATACTCGTGTGTGGTTTCTCATGGATTTTATAGTGTTTCTGTTTCTTATGATGTTTATAACGATTATTTTATACTGTGTTTATAACTGTTGGTTATGCATGTGGTTTCAAAACGGAGGGTTTAACTCGGTCTTCTTATAAAATGGTTTTTGAACTTTTGTACTTTTGGTCCACTCACATTTTCTGTTTTAATTGCCCTCCAGGTTGTGGAGCTAGCGCGGGGTCTTGACGTCGAGGCAGAGTCTGAGGCATAGAAGCAACGTGAGGGATTCTAGAAGAGTTTAAAGGCTTCTGTGTGCGTGTACTTTCTCGGTTTTTATTTTCCTTGTAATGTAGTGCTATGCTCTGTAAACGATAAGGATTTTGGGATATTTTGTAATTACTCCTGCGTTTGACTGGATTTGAGTGAGTTTTACTTGAGTTTTGTGTCGGGGAGTCAGACGGGAGCGGGATTTACCTCGGATTTCGGGGTGAAACCGGGGTGGGTCCTGACACCTCGTCCTGCAGGTCCAACCAGCCCGCTAGTCCAACTAGCATCCCATTTGTACTACCGGAATTCATCTATAGATCCACAGAGTCCAACTCCGTCGGCACGTGTCGAGCCCAGCTATAACCACGTCCGAGTCTGTCTTAGGGTATCCATGGAGTCCAACTCTAGAATGGCGATCCAATCGCATGATGCTGACTAATCCAGATCATATAGTATAATCAACTCAAATAGATTTAAAATCGGGCACCAGCCTAAAATCGTTTTCATCAAGGGCACCAGCCCCAAAACTCGATTTTCCAAAACCACCATAACTCGTTATCCAAAAATAATAGCCATGAATATACATCAAATCCAATAATTCATCCAAAGATCATAAACATGTCAAACCATAGCATAAAACGAGTGAAAACATATAATAATGCATGCATGGAAGTTATGAAAAAAATCTATCCACTCACAGCATCGCCGCTAGCTCAAAATACGAGCCAAAAGCCAATCTGAAGCCTCTGGGACGTCCAGGCATGTCTGAATCACCCCCGAAAGTCACTAACAAACTACATAAGTCCAAACATGAAAGCCCAAAAAACCCCAAATTGAAAACACGTCCTGAACACGTTTTCTGAGGAGAAAAACCTCAAAAACACAAACCAAACGACCTCCGATTGACCTGAAACCACCACCATTGAATTCAGAACGTTGAAACCTTTCGGAAAAAATTGGTTTCACCTAAAAAATCGAGCCCACGCGCCCTCAGGCACGATTAATGATGACGTCAGCTGCTGACGTCACCCTAACATCTGACATCTGACAGGTGCCACATGGCTCCCCTCACAGGTGCCATGTGTTAGCACCTAACACGTGCTATGTGTCACATGCTGACGTCATCATGGCATCACCTGCTAATGTCATGCTGACGTCACCCTACCACGTCAGCTCTGACAACCCTCTTACACAACGCTACGTGGCACCAACCACACTTGGCCACGTGGCCTGATATGATGACATTACCTGCTATGTCATCATCGTCTACCTCCAGTCGGATCGACTCGTGATCCTGTAATGGGTCGTTTGACCTAACTGTGAAACTCACTTCAATCTCCATCAAAACACGTCAAATCTTCAATTTCTGACCACCAATCGAGTCTAATTAATCCCAGAAACTAGATTATGGGTTCAAAAAGTAGAAACTCATCCTGAATCTCACGAGCAAAGCTCGAAGCTCAGGGCTAACCTGCAAATCCTTCCCAACACTTGTTCCTACATCCATTTTCCTTGTTTCTTAGCTCATCGTACTCGCAAAGACACAAATAAGACACTAAGGACCTAGGTTTAGTGTTACAGCAACTCAAATGTGAAACTCAAATTCTAAGCACACGGGTTTACCTGGGTTCAAACTCCTAAGCTCCATCCTGTGCCTAGCTTCCCTTCTTCAGTCCCATAATCTCTAAGTCTCACTCTCACACGCTCCCAATTTCCCTTCAAATGAAAAGCAGATGGAGAGGATGACAATGATAATTGTTGGGGTGGGTTTCGGGTTATTCAAAACAAGGAGATAAGATAGGTACATGAATGTTGAGATATGAACCAATAGGGTGAGTGACACTTGCCACTCATCCTATGGTCCCAATTCAGATATTTTGGGTCCCACAAGCAAACAAACCAAAGTAAACTCCTTTTGAAAAATGTGCACTGTAAAACCTTGTTAAATCCGTTTCAGACTCGTAAAATAGTTGTACGACGTCCGAATTCGACGTGTCCCTTGTCCACGTAATTGTGATCCCGCGATCTACGCAACAGATCTCGATTAACGTGCAAATAATCTCCCTGGTCAAAAGTCAACATTTTTTCCTATCTAGTGAAAAAAATCGTCATTTCACCTCAAATCATCCCAAAATCCTCGGCTAATCCTTGATTAATTCTCTTTAATCACGAAATTTGGGTCGGGTTGTTACAATCTACCCTCATAAAAATTTCATGCACGAAATTCACTATAAAAATTTCATCCTCGAAATTCACATTGACCCTTAACCAAAACTGTGGATATCCAATACTGTCTCCGACTCGAGGCTCCCATATGCACGTCCACATTCATAAACCATCCACAATACACACAAGACCAAACGTCACCCTACGTCAACTACAATACAAACTAATACTGAATCCCTGCTCATCCTCAGTAATAGTATTTGACAAGTGAGTGATCGAATTGCCACTAGGACTCAAACTCAACTCCCGAACCTCGCTCAAGGCATCAATACTCGTCGACTACACCTACTACCCATGCGGGTGTAACTCAGAACCAAGTCTAACATTTCTGCTCCCACTGAGCAATCACAAGTACTTTTACATTAGGAAGTCCCACTCGTCGATACACCCACGACCAACTGTCGTGTTTAGCTAGTAACCCATCGACTCCACTATCTCTGTCTGAGTTCCCTGCCAAATATCTGACTCGCACTAGAGTCCTCTCTTGGTACCTCGACTCGTCTGAAGGCCAAATATGTGTTCCTGATTCCTATCGAGTCCTATTCTCATATCCCCACTCATCTCGAGTGTATCCTGATCACATCGAACACGTGTTTTAGTTGAGATAATTAGGAATCATTATATCCAGGGTTCCCCTTGCCATCAAAATCATGGCCCCAACCCCAAGCTCGTACAATAGTTGAACCCTCTAAAGTCCATCGTCTTTAGAGCACAATATTCGAGACCTGGTCCAAGTATTCCAATGAAATATCAACCTCGGATCCAATCTAATTACCATATCGGTTTCCACCTCGAATCCAATCAAACTATCGTACTACATAACTCTCAAATCCAATCCGACTATCATATGGCTACCATGCCACCATGGCCCAACAATGAACCTTGTCTGTTTGATCCCAGATCTGGATAGATCGTATATCAATACTCAAAATCCTTTCCGCGTTCTTCTGGTCACTCGACCAACACGACAGACATGTCCAACACATATGTCTCGAGAACTCCAGAGACAAACCAACTAGTTCACTAACCAATCCAAGCTCCCGGTTAACCCTCAAGGCCAACATACCTACGTCTGCCAAGACGTACCATCCCTGAGTTTAAATTCATGTTGGTCACCTGATACAACCTCTATCCCGATGATGTATAGAGTCAGAGTAGACATATGCATAAAGCTCTAGTGATCTGTGAAGATCCTGCATGTCTCCCTAGAAGTTAGTGAATCCAAATCTTCAGTTCATAGGCCACCGCGAAAAACTTCCAAACATGGGTAGGGTAATTTCATCTTAAGAGACTCAACTGCCTAGATGCATAAGAAAAATTCTTCGCGTGCAGTATAAGTGACAATCTAAAATAACACGACCCATCCTAATCCCTCCGGGATTAACACGGGATGTGCCATGCTCTTGTCTGACACGAAGTGTCAGATAAGGGATAAATTAAAACCTTTAGCCCGACCAGCTTCCAAGCACGCCAGGATCCGGTGGAGGAGTGTGATGTCTGGGTCTCTGCTACAGTCCGCATCCGTAATCAACCTGAAGGGCATTGAAAAACAGAAAAGACTGTGAGTGGACTAAAATAAAAGAGTTCGTAAAAACATATTCCATAAAATACATTTATACTCTTTACTAAAAAGCATGCATGCATAGGAAAACCATTTATCAAACCACATATGTTTCAAAAACCATTTATAGGGTCTTAGCCCCAAATTCCATAAATTCAAATCATACGGGCCCCTGCCCAAATCTATTTACAGAAATCCATAATAGAGTAAACATATGTGGGATCTCAGCCCAAATCCATTTATCATTCATAAAACACAATTTCGCAAATCCAAAAAATCATGTTTATTATAAATCATATAACCAATTCTGTCACGGTATCTAGAGCTACGCGCGTGCTACCCGGGGTCTCAAATCCCAAGTCTTCCCAGGGTCCACCCAGGTCAATGTCCGTAGATCAATGACCCTCCCTGGGGATTATAATCCATAATAGCCTTCCTGAGAGTAAGGAACCGAACGGGGGCGATTCCACTCAGTCAGTGCCCCGTGACTACTCTGGGGTCCACCCAGGCCAACGACCCTCTTCAGAGGAGAAAATCCATAAATATATAAGGATGGTATATGAAAAACCTTTTTGCAATCATTAACAGGACCCGTCCCAACTGGACCTCGATAACCGTGCCCGGTCCTGCTCCCGTCTGACAAGTCAACTGAAGTCCCGAAACGATCCTTCAGCACTTATCAGACAAGGGATAACTGCGCTGATTTCCGCTCATGCCTCCGCCTCGTGATCAGCCCCGAACGTTGTGCCACGGCCTGAAGGGTCATCAAAAACAGAAAATGTGTGAGTGGACAAAAATATATTCGTTAAAACACGTTTTAAAAGACATCATTTACCCTCCAGTTTATCAAACCTGCATGCATAGGGGAAAACATATGAAACACAACCACTGGCTTTCCAGCCAAATCACATAACGAGTTAAATTCCTGGCTCTCAGGCCAAATATACGAAAACATAATCACCTGGCCACACATACCAGAACTCGTACACAATACCAGTACGTAATCACAATCAACATCAAACAATACTATGCATAAGTTCTCAAGCAATTACTCAAGAAATCAATCAATCAATCCGCACTATTCACAAGTGCACAAACCATCACATTGTCACATCTGCACTACGCGTAAGCCAACCTCGGGAACTGCACTCAGGCACCATCCGAGTCATATCCATCATGTCTGGGAACTGCACCAGCATCCTCTAGACGTCTCATACCCGGGAACTGCACTCACGCAACATCCGAGGCACGTCTAGGCACTGCGCTCGCATCATCCAGCATGATCCAGTATCCAGTAACCACAATCACAATCACAATCCATACCACAACACATATCAATCATATCCGTGACCTCAAATCAAGTCATAAGCATTCCCGACAGAGTTTCAGGTTCAAATACCAATTATACGTAAATCCGTGAAATCACAATGAAATCATTAAAATAATCCAGAAATCATCCTTAACTTACCAATTCATCAAAATATCCATTTTGAAATCATTTTGACTCCGGGCCTAACCCAAAATACCATTTGCACATTTCCTCGAAAAACGTGCCCGAAGACCGATTAAAATATTCATTAAATCATAAATAATCATCCAAACAAATCATAACATCATTGCAAAACAAATCATGCAATCAATCATTTAAAACATTTAACTATGCATGCATATCAATTTATAAAACAAACGTCCACTCACACACCGTCCAACTGCTCGTTTCCCTCGCTGCACGCTTTTCCGTAATTTTCGACACTTGCTAGGAATCTCGAAGCCTGTCCAAAATCATTATGTAAGGTTACTAACAAGCCAATTTACATCATATCAATTCCCCATAATTTTCCGGGATTTAAATATTATTTTAAAATATAACATAAACCGTCGGACCCGTGAAACATTATCGAGACGGTGTCCGATCGACTCGAAACCAATTTTAAAATGTCTGTTACATTACATAGAGTAAAACACCTGTTAAAACCTTCCTCAGAAAACCCACCACGCACCCTCACGCGCCGCCGCAAGTGGCTGCGCGTGAGTCCACGCGCCGTGAACAGTAACCTACAGAGTCGTCCCTGTAACCCGTTTTCCTGGTAAACGGAGCTTATGACCCGCGATGCAACCCGATTCAATCCTAGCCAATTCGACATCATTTCCTTCAATTCAATCATCTATTAGTATCATTAGGGTCTTAATTCAGAGTTTTGTACCTCAATTTGATGAATCCCTGCCCCAAGGCCCACGACTCAACATCAAAACCCGACGGGTTCTAAATCGGGTTCTACTCCAGTTCACGTTATTTCATTAAATTGATTACACAGGGAGTATTATATAGTCATTATAAGCATAATTTCAAAACCAATTTGAAGCTTCCTTGCCTCCAATCACTCGAACCCAACTTCCAACCCGTGTAGACGTCGCAGAGTTCCGGTTTCGTCAGTAATTTCTTTCGAATTCAAGGCTGGTTCAACTCGTTTTAGTCCCAGAAAGCTTAATCCACAGTCAATTTCACTCCTCAACGTCTGAAAGATCGAATTCGAAATTTATGTTCTTGGTTGGTATTTTCGGGTTTCTCAGCGTGATGTTAATTGCATTTGTTTTGTATCCCTCTCGGGTTTTCACTCAGTTTTCACTCCCAATTACCCTTAATTTCTCACTTACTTGTTCCATGGATTGCTGAGATCGATCAAGGTTTTTGAGGAGGTTTATATTCTCTGTTTTTTGTTCTTAGTCGACTACTGCTACCTTAATTCTCTATGCTAAGGATTAATTAATTGATGTAGTGCCACTCATCCACATCCTAAGCCACTAATCTCACACTTATGGTGACAAGTGTCACCATGTGACCAAACCCTCATCCAATTAGGCTGAATCAGCCACTTAATTATCCCTACTGTGGCAATTTACCATTTTGCCCTTACTACAATAAATTACCAAAATGCCCCTCATAGTTCTAGACCCGTAACTTTTTCGCTCGGACTCCGATTGACGCATGCCGCCTGTCTACGGATTTAGCGTCCTGAGACCTACCCAACGGTACTTCCGGAAAGTCCAAACAATGTCCCGATCAAAAAGTCAACAAATGGCCCATTTCCAACCAATTTACCAAATTACCCTCAAACTTCCGCACGTCATAACTTTTTCCTCGAATGTCGGAATTGGGCGTGTCACCTGTCTATGAACTCGTGACGTCCCGAACTACGTCACGGTCATCGGTCAAAGTCCGTTTGACCGCTCGAATAAAAAGTTAACCGTTCACCCAATTCTAGGGGCAAAATCGTCATTTTCCTTCAAAATTTCCGAATTTTCCCTTTTTGAATTTCCGGGTCGTTACAATCATTCTCAAAACCTTTCAAGGGTTCATGCCCGGTCCCCATAAACCGTCATGAACTGTAAATCCATTTATGGGTCCTTGACCCGAAATCAAAACGTAAACCATAACTGGGCTCCAAGCCTGAATTCATAAACTAACTGGGCCTCCAGCTCGATTCGTAAAACCAACTGGTCCCCATGCCCGATATCGTAAGCTAAATGGGCCTCGTGCTCGATATCGTAAACCAAATGGGCCTCGTGCTCGAATACGTAACCTAACTGGGCCTTGGGCCCTATTCGTAAATCAACTGGGCCTTGAGCCCGATGCCTTGTTAAATCAAATGGACATAAAGTCCGAGAGTTCATAAATCAATTGGGTCTCATGCCTGGTTCCATATTTTCAAATCCGAAATCGATTCACGAACCAATTGGGCCTTTAGCCCGATAATGTAACTAAATGGACTTCACATCCGAGGGTTTCCCAAAAAAAAAAGGGTCTCAAGCCCGAGTTTACCTTTTCAAATCCAAACCATTTCATTAAACCATTTTCAAAATCATAAGCACGTTTAATCAGTGCAAAATAATAAACCTCGGTTTACGTGCAAGCACTTAACTCGCCTCGAAATGCGTGAAATCATATAAATCACTAACATCCAAATCATCATCATAGCATCACATATATAAACCATATAAAAAATTTATGCATGCACCACAGTTTAAAAATCAAGGTCCACTCACAAACCGTCCTAAGCTGCCGCCTCAATTTGCGTGTCGTAAGCCTCCCCGGGCTAATCGCCGTTACGAGGACTCTCAAACCTATCCAAATCACTTTAGAGGATTACTAACTACATCATTAACCTCTCATTGAAGTCCCATAATTTTCCCGAATTTTTAACTATTTTTAAACTCGATCCTAAACTTTCGAACGTCCTGAACAATATCGAGACGGTGTCCGATCGACACGAAACCAGTCCCAAAATGTTCGTTACATCGAATAGATTAATTCACATGTTGAAATCATCCCCAAAGGACCCTCCACGCGCCCTCACGCGCCTCCCAAAGGGTCTGCGCGTGAAGCCCACGCGCTAGCATTATTTACTGTCTCCTACCTTCAGCCGACCGGGTTTAGACCGGTTTGGTCCAACCAAACCAGCGGTCACGGTTCAACGTTATAAACCCCTCATTTTGGTCCATTTTTGTTCCTTTCAATCCTAAAATCTTTGTCTCAACTTTATCTATCTATTCATGACTTCAAAAACCTAAAAACAAACCTAAAACATACCTTGATGAATCATGGATGAACCGGCCACCTGCAACCTTCCTCTGCCGTCGACTTCGGTCGTCCCAGCCCTCGAAATTAATCCCATTTGACTCACAAGACCACCAGAAGTATAACCCAATCTTTAGAACAAATCAAAAACCCTTAAAACTCGTATTCAAAAATTCAAACTCACTTTACCTTGCGGTTTCCGACTTTCCCCCCGCCTTGGCCACCGTTGTGGCCCGTCGTCTATCATCACGCCGTCCCAGTCTCTCTTAGTCCTCACCAGAACACATAAATGGTCGAAGTGTGGGATGGTATGCACTTGTGTGTTTGTTTTGCTTAAAGGAAAAATGGAGAATGGGTGTTCGGGTTTGTGAATGGAAATAGAGAGGATGGCTGATGATCGGGTGAGAGAGAAGAAGGATGGACGGTGGAGAAGAGAGGGGGAGGTGGAGATGAAGGGCTAGGATGAGAGGTGGTTGGAAATATATATATATTTTTTAATCTAAGTGGACGATTCAAATTGTAGATCCACAAATTGGGGTTATGGGCCAATGGGATAAGTGACACTTTTCACTAATCCATTGAGCAGGAATTAAATATCTGGGCCTACCAGGATACAAAAGTAATCCATCTCGTAAATCGTGCAATAGTTTCCCCAAACTTCCGTGAACCATAACTTCTTTGTTCGACGTCCGATTTCGGCGTGCCGCCTGTCTACGGATTCATATCGACCCGATCTACGTAACGATCCTAGGCCCTCGGACATCGTACCTTTAGGGTCAAAAATCAACATTTTACCCACGACCAAGGGCAAAATGGTCATTTTGCATCGTCCGTCCGATTTCGTCCAACTAATCGCTGGTTAACCTCACTAATCCTTCATTAGTCACTAATTTAATCCCGGAATTCGGAACGGGTCGTTACACAAAACCTGTGTAAAGATGCATCATTGTAAATTTCAAAATCCCCACTCTCCTCTAGGAGAGTCAAAACTGGAACAATAGTCCATGGTTTCTTCAATTCCTGAGAGTTCTGCTTACACAAATCATCTCAAACCAATTTGACTCCCTTCCGAGCCAATCGTGTCAACAGGCTGTAATCTTGGAGGAATCCTCCACAAATGTCTATAATACGTGGTCAGTCTGAGAAACTCCAACTCTCGTTATTACAGTTGGTTGACACCAATCCAACACTACCTCGGTCGTTCGAGTATTCATACTAATCTCTCAACAATAAAGTCATGACCAAGAACCAATACTGGTCCACCAAAAATGATACTTGCACAACTCAGCGTACTCTACTTTTCCGAATGAGCTGAGGGTTTCCTTTCACTTAGCTCATGATAATGTCTATCTTGAGGAAAGTTGAAGCTGACGAAATCAAAGTTCATCGGACGTAGGCGTGCATACAAAACCAAGCTACACCCATCAAAGTCAATGTAACACCAAGTAACCTCAGTTCCTCAACTCATTCACATCTAGCCCACAAACCTGGGTGTTAGGCCCCTAAACGTCCTTCGAAGATCGAGAGAAGTTGCAACCATGTTGCAAGCACACCCAGAATTCCTTGCCAAAGAAGTAGAAAAAGGAGAAGTCTCCTTCACCAACCACTAATGTATGCTGGTAGCTACTGTAGTGACCCATTCTATTTCCCACAACGAGCTCAATTTTTTCAAGTTTATACATCCATGAAATCTAGAGGTGACGAGAAACTGAATAAAGTTCACTAGCGCTCTGTGGTAAGGAATACTCATTTCGTACTAACACAATGTTCAACTGTCAACAGTCAATCTAAAGCCTTAGGGTTCCCTCGATCCTTCATACAAATAGCACTAGGGCTCCCCAAGGTAACTACAAAGTCAAATGAACCCCAAATCCACTAAATAATGTAGCTGAACCCTCAATTATCTCAACTTTGTTGGTATCATCTGATGTGATGGTTGTGAAATGGGTTGAGTACCTGGAACCTCCCCCTGAGGTGGCAACCCCATAAATCCTCCAACAATGCATCTGGAAACTCCTGCACAACCGATATCTCTCCAAGCTTATTGAGATATCCTGGGCATCACGCCACACGTACAATATCCTTAACAGCCATACGGTAGTAAATTTCCAGCTTCCAAAACTAAAATAACTCCCGAAGGAAGTATCCCCTAGTCCCCACAAGAGACACACCGTGGCAAGTCAGGACTACCAAAGACAATGGTTCCTCAAACACTCGACGGAGGCGTAATAAGTAGTTTAATAATCTATTCCTCGAATCCCGTCCAAAACATAAATGCCAAGGAAATCCAATTTGTGATAAGGTCAAAACCTTTCCATCCAACTAGCACAGTCTCCATTCACCAAACTAGCAACTAGCATAGTACTGATCGAGGTACTGTTACTCACGTCCCAACCTAGTGGGATCAACTCTAGGTCAACGAAAAATGAAATTCCTTCGGAAATAAAAGTGCATGAGTTCGTAATTCATCAATGCTCGTGCATCCCAACCAAGGCAGAACAAAATACCTATCACCATTCCCGATGTAGTACATGTTCTAGAAGTCTTACTAGACTGGAGAGATAACTGGAATCTCAATCGACTCCCTTAGGACCCACTCATTCACGCTGGTCGCCAATACGACCTGAAAAACTACCACTTGAAGAATCAGAGCTAGAAGCATCCCTGGGTAACCGAATCCTCCTAATGCTCCATGTGTCGTCCAGAACCACTCGATTGCTACTAGGATCCTAACAAGCTCTTCTCCCCCTAATATGCCACATCCAACAGAGTCCAGAGTGTGGTGAATTCTCAAACTAACACTAGTGCTCGAGTCTCATTCCAAAGACCCGACATAAACTGACGAATACTTATCACCTCAGGCATTACCACACCTTGTGTGAACCAGACCAAATCCAGAAATCTCTGCTCATACTGAGCAACCGTCAAGTCCTCCTACTCCAGATGCAGGAAATCCACCTCTCGGTATCCCGATAGGACTGGGAGTGAAAATGATGTTAGAAACATTCCTGGTTATCTTGTTGAACCGTTCTGGCCGACCATCGGTCACCAAAATCCAAATAGACACTATTCTGGGATCCAATTAACCAGTAATTCCACGGCTCCAAGTCATTGGGCCTACTCGATAACTGGCACTTTTTTCGAGATCCAACCCTATTGAATCACGACATTCAATGCCTAACCGAACGGATCCAAGGTCCTTTCCGATCTTACTTTCCTATCCTTATGCTCGCTACCAGGGTGATGACGGGGCTATCGTAATGTAGGCATCACGTCCGAAACAAAAATATTGTGCACACCTAATGTGCGACCCCACAGAGAGCAACATGGCTCTGATACCAAATTGATAGGACCCTCCTTGTAATCCCCCTCAATTAGCGTGGGAGGACTTGCTCCTGTCTAACACGTCATTGCAAAATTACTAACGTACTCTTGAAATAAAAAAAAAGCATACTTACAACGTGTCAGACAAGGGATATAACCATACCCTACTCGGGATATCCAGAGTATGCAAATCCTCGTGATGCCTCAGCCATCTTAGAATCCATGTTCACGACCAACTTGGAGAGTGAAAAACCAAAAAAAGGTGTGAGTGGACAAAAACAAAGTATTGGGAAACCATTTTCCGAAATAAACTTTAAAACCCTCAGTTTTAGAAAACATGCATGTGATTATCAAGGAAATCATTGCTTACAATAAAATAGCAATATATATATATATATATATATATAAACCATGGGTCCAACCCAAATCACACATATCATGTAGAAGCACATTGGCCCACAACTTTACTGAAAGCATTGGCTCCAAGTCATTTTGAAATTTTTTGCACAAATCACAAATCAATATATGAACCAAACTTGATCTTATCGGTCCAACCAGATATAAGTCAAACTTCGTCCTGCTACTCCAACCAGCTCTCTAGTACAACTAGCATCCCATCTATACTACTGATAGTCATCTACGGACCCACGGAGTCCAACTCTGTCGGTACGTGTCAAGCCCAGCTCTGACCACGTTCGAGTCTGTCTCAATGTCACGACCTATCCCAATCCCCCCGGGATTAACACGGGATGTGTCATGATCCCGTCTGACATGAAGTGTGAGACAAGAGATAATTTAAAATCTTCAGCCCGACCGGCTTCCAGAGCGCGATAGGATCCGGTGGAGGAGTGTGATGTCTCGGTCTCTACTACAGTCCGCATCTGTGATCAACTTGAAGGGCATTAAAAACAAGGAAAACTGTGAGTGGACGAAAATCAATAGTTTAATAAAACACATTTCATAAAAGACCTTTATGCCCTTCACTAAAAAACATGCATGCATACGAAAACCATTTATCGAATCATATGTTCAAATAACCATTATTATGGTCTCAGCCCAAGTTTTGTAAAACCAAATCATACGGGCCCCTGCCCAAAGCCATTTACAAAATCCATAATTCAATTTAACCATATGTGGGAACTCAGCCCAAAACCGTAAATCCAAGTATGTGGGTCATTGCCTAAATCCATTTACTATTCACAAAACACAATTTCACAAATCCAAAAAATCATGTTTACCAATATATATATATATATATATCATATAACCAATCCTGTCACGGTTTCCAAAGCTACGCGCGTGCTACCCGGGGTCTCAAATCCCAAGTCTCTCTAGGGTCCACCTAGGTCAATGTCCGTAGATCAATGACCCTCCCTGGGGGTTATAATCCATAAGTTTTCCTGAGAGTAAGGTACCCAACGGGGGCGACTCCACTCAGTTAGTGCTCCGTGACTACTCCGGGGTCCACCTAAGCCAACGACCCTCCCCAGAGGAGACAACCCATAAATAAAGGACAGTATATGAAAATCCATTTCGAAATCATTCTTAAAACCTTTCAAACCTTTCAAATGATCCATGCCCGGTCCCCATAAACCGTCATAAAACCAGTAATCCATTTATGGGTCCCCTACCTGAAATCACAACGTAAACCATAACTGGGCCTCGTACCCAATTTCGTAAACCAAATGGGCCTCGTGCCCAATTTCGTAAACTAAATGGGTCTTGTTTCCGATTTCGTAAACTAAATGGGCCTCGTGCCCGACTTCGTAACCAACTGGGCCTCAAGCCCGATTCGTAACCCAACTGGGCCTTCGGCTCGATTCGTAAACCAATTGGGCCTCAAGCCTGATTTCTTAAACCAACTGGGCCTCCGGCCCGGTGTCTTATTAAATCAAATGGACTCGAAGTCTGATAGTTCATAAATCAAATGGGTCTCATGCCCGATTCCATATTTCCAAACACCAAATTAATTCACGAATCAATTGGGCCTCTAGCACGATAACGTAACTAATTGGACTTCAAGTACGGGGGTTTCCAAAAAAAATGGGTCTCGTGTCCGAGTTTACCTTTTCAAATCCAAAACCATTATCAAAATCATAAGCACGTATGACCATGACGTAAAACCATAAACCTCAATATACGTGCAAATAAGTAAATCGCCTCGAAATACGTGAAATCATGTAAATCACCAATCCATAATCATTGTGATAGAAATCATATCTATAAAACACATAAAACATTTATGCATGCATCACAGTTTAGAAATCAAGGTCCACTCACAGACCGTCCTACGCTGCCGCCTCGATTTGTGTGATGTACGCCTCCTCGGGCTAATCACAGTCACCGGGACTCCCAAACCTATCCAAATCATACTAGAGAGTTACTAACAACCTCATTAACCTCTCATTGAAGCCCCGTAATTTTCTCTAATTTTTAACTATTTTTAAACTCGATCGTAAACCTTCGGACATCCTGAACTATATCGAAACGATATCCGATCGACTCGAAACTAGTCCCAAAATGTTTGTTACATCGAATAGATTATTTCACATGTTGAAGTCATCCCCAAAAGACCCCTCACGCGCTGCCCAAAGGGGCTGCGCGTGAAGGCCACGTGCTTGCACTATTCATCATCCCCTACCTCTGGTGAATCGGGTTCTGAACCAGTTCAGACCGGCTCGGTCCAACCGAACCGGCATTCATGATTCAACGCCATATTTCCTCCATACTTGGTCTGTTTTCCAATCTTTCAATTCCTATAGGTTCCTATCATCATTCCCTATCGATCTAACCACTTAAAACATGAAAAACAATTGTGAAACTCACCTTCCCGATCAAGGAAACTCACAGCCAACATGCAACTGCACACCACCGTAGTCTCTAGCCACCTCAACCTCCATTTCCAATCCCTACCTTCCTATAAGATCACCAGAAATCCATTTCCATTAATAAAATCAACCAACAACCCCTACAACCCATGTTCGAATTTCAAACCAAAACCATACCTTCGCGGTTTTCGATTCTCCTCCGTCGTGGCCACCGCCGTGGCTCAAGCCGTCACCGTCCCGTCGTCCTTGTCCCTCAGGTCATTCTCTCACGGTCTCTCATAGAGACGAATATGGTGGTGAGGTGGTATACGTGTGTGTTTGTTTAAAGGGAAATGAGAATGGTGCTCGGGTGGGAAGAAAATATATTTGATGAAGATGGTAGCTGGTGATGATAATGAACGGTGAGGATGAGAGGAAAATTAGATGGGATGAAGATGGAGGGTGGAGATGAGAGACAGGTGAAATTATAAAATAATTAAAATAATAATATTTTAATACTTAGATCCACTTTTTAGGGAAGCCACCAATGGGATGAGTGGCATTTGTCACTCATCCAAGGGCCCCACATAAATATTTGCCAAATCAGATTTTAATTATTATTTTATTCGGATCCCGATACGTAAATCTCTGATTTCACTCCTGTGCCCATAATTTTTCCGTCCGACGTCCGATTTCGACATGCCTTCTGTCTACGGACTCATGACGTCCCGATCTACGTCACGGTCATCGGTCCTCTTACGTTTGACTCCCCGAGTCAAAAGTCAACATTTTGCCTAAGATTAGGGGCAAAACTGTCATTTTACACCGTTCGTAATTAGTTACTAATTTAATCCTGGAATTTGGGACGGGTCGTTACACTCAAGGTATCCACGAAGTCCAACTTCGGAATGGCAATCCAATCGCCTGATGCTGACTAATCCAGATCATAACGTATAATCAACTCAAATAGATTTAAAATCGGGCACTAGCCCAAAATCGTTTTCATCACGGGCACTAGCCCCCAAAACTCGATTTTCCAAAACCACAATAACTCATTATCCATAAATAATAGCCATGAATATACATCAAATCCAATCATTCATCCAAAGATAATAAACATGCCAAACCATAGCATAAAATCAGTGAAAACATATAATAATGCATGCATGAAAGTTATGAATAAAATGGTTCACTCACAGTACTGCTGCTCGCTCAAAACACTAGTCGAAAACCGATCTGAAGCCTCCGGGACGTCCGAACCTGTCCAAATCACACCAGAGGGTCACTAACAATCTATATACGTCTAAACATGAAACCCCCAAAAACTCTAGAAACGAAAACAGGTCTTGAGCCATACGACCTTCGTTCGACCAGAAACCATCACATTGGATTCCGAATGTCAAACCTTTTGAGCAAGACCAGTTTCACCTAAAAAATCAAGCTTAAGCGCCTTCACGGGTCGGTCAAATTTTCCCTACGTGCGGTCAACACTGGTGTCAGCTGCTGACGTCATCCTAACATATGAAATCTGATAGCTGCCACGTGGCACCCCTAATAGGTGCCACGTGTCATATGCTGACGTTACCCTACCCTGTTAGCTCTAACAACCCTTTGACACAACGCCACGTGGCACCAGCCACACTTGGGCTTGTGGCCTGACATGATGATGTCACCTGCCACGTCATAGGTCGACCTGCGACCCTGTAACGGGTCGTTCAACCCAACTGTGAAACCCAATTTAATCTCCATCAAAACATGTCCAATCTTCGATTTCTGACCACCAATCGACTCTAATTAAGCCCATAAACCAGATTATGGGTTCAAACAGTAGAAACTCACCCTGAATCTCACGAGCCAAGCTCGAAGCTCACGGCCAACCTGCAAATCCTTCCCAGCACCTGTTCCTACGTCCATTTTCCCTGTTTCTCAGCCTATCGTACTCGCAAAGACACAAAGAAGACACCAAGGACCTGGGTTTAGTGTTCCAGCAACTCAAATGTGAAACCCAAATTCTAAGCACATGGGTTTACCTAGGTTCGAACTCCTGAGCTCTATCTCGTGCCTAGCTTCCCTTCCTCAGTCCCATAATCTCTCAGTCTCACTCTCACACACTACCAGTTTCCTTTCAAATGAAAAGCGAATGAAGAGGATGACAATGATAATGGTTGGGGTGGGTTTCAGGTTATTCAAAACAAGGAGATAATGGAGGTGCATGAGTGTGGAGATATGAACCAATAGGGTGAGTGACACTTGTCACTCATCCTATGCTCCCAATTCAGATATTTTGGTCCCACAACCAAACAAACCAAAGTCAACTCCTTTTAAAAAATATTCATCGTAAAACCCCGTTAAATCCATTTTAGACCTATAAAATAATCGTACGACATCCGAAATCAACGTGTCGCCTGTCTATGTAATCCCAATCCCTATATCTACGCAACAAACCTCAGTCAATGTGCGAATAACCTCTCGGGTTAAAAGTCAACATTTTTTCCCGCCCGGGGACAAAATCGTCATTTCATCTCAAATTATCCCAAAAATCCTCGGCTAATCCTTGATTAATTCTCGTTAATCAAGAAATTTTGGGTCGGGTTGTTACAAAGCTACTCGGGAAAGGAGCTCAGCTGACAGGACCCGTCCCTAATTCCCTTGTATTAATCAAATTAAATCCACCTTTGCAGGGTTACTGCCCACGTTCAACCCACTAACCCCATCAAGAGATAAAACTTCTTAAATCAAATCTTATCATTATTAGGAAATAATGCGCACCATTACGTCCACGAAAGGTTCACAATAAACAAAGTAATTTATACCTTGACTTAAGACGCCCCACATGTATACTCATCAATAATAAATTTACCTTTTACCATAAGTATTAACATGGATTTAGTAATGCTTTTCAAACTAAATATATTTTCATTTCTTAAAATTCAAACATCATTTCAAATTTTGAATTTTAAACTCAACACAATTTTTTCGTAAAATCTCATAAAACGTGCACAATTAACAACTTTTGTAAAATCGTCAAAAATTGCATGGAATCCATGATCAACCAAATATCTCCAAAATCACACATCACGAATAAGAAGAAAACATACATGTATAACACACATATTCTCCTCAAATTGAAATCCACAACTCGAACCACGCGAATATCAAGAAATCACATACCTCAAAAGACATGTCAATTTCATAGAGCAAATCCACCATTCGAAACTTGGGTCTAAGCCTAAATCACAATCTATGCCCAAAACCGGTAACATTACTCAAATAAAATCCTCGTAAAACGTATATCCGAGATTTATTTAAAATTCTCAAAACTCATGGACAAGCGTTATTAGAAAACCAACCAATGTAAGTGGTGTTAGCTAGTGGTGTCTGGCCTTATGACCCAGATGCAACATAGATCACTGAGTTTGATGGATGATGATCCAACCAATGTAAGCAAGTTGAGTCTTGTGGCGAGAAGTTCCCGGCTGAATTTCGAAGATGGGGTACTTTCCAAGCTTGGGCCTATTGGTAAAATCTTTGGTGCCAAGGCCAGTGCTATTGGTTCAAGAACATATGCCAAGTTGCAAACGACCCAATCTAATCCTTCCTGGCATTGTTTCTTCTTACCATAACTTGAAAAATAGTTTTCAGAGTGGGTAAGTCTCCCATACATGCCCACACCAAGTCTGTAGTTTTCATACTAATAAAACACTTCAGAATCCATAATTTTTTTATATTATAAAATCTATTAAATCCCATCCAAATTTAAACAATTTAAAACCCATTACAATCACAAATCATTTAGAATCCATCAAAACCTATTAAAATCTCAAATGATGCATTTGGTGCAAGTTTTAGAGACAAAATAGTAATAAAAATAAAAATAAAAATTTGAATTGAACCATATCCATTGCGACATTTCCTTTGGTTCATTGCAAGGAAATCAATACTTGACCTGCCTATGATTTCAACCATTCAATAAAATTCCTAAAGTTCGTGTGAGATTGGCCACCTTCTTTGAGATTGTTCATGGAAAATTCCTTGAGTTCAGAGGCTCTTGCTTTGAAACCTTCATCACCAAGCAATTGTTTAGCCTTGCACACGATTTCTTCATGCGTTATGATCCCGCTTTCATTCTTGTCAAATCTCAATCCCACTTTCCAAACATCACAAACGTAGCTTTCATTAAGAAACTGATCAGCAAAGTAAGGCCAGCACAAGAAAGGAACCCCATTGCTTACACCTTCTAGTGTAGAGTTCCAACCGCAGTGACTTACGAAGCAAGCAATGGAACGATGAGCAAGAACCTTTTGTTGAGGCGCCCATCCCACCATCAACCCTCGGGAGGCTACGCGGTTCAAAAACCCTTCCGGATAGGGATCATATGTCTTGAAATCAGCTGTATCTGGCCTCACAACCCAGAGGAAAGGCCTCTGGGTCAGCTCGAGGGCTAAAGCCAGTTCTTGAAATTGGGTTGGGTCAAAAACTGTGAAGCTCCCAAATGCAACATAGAGCACTGAGTTTGGTGTCTGTTGATCCAACCACTCTAAGCACGTTGAGTCTTGAGGCCAGAAGTTGCCTGCTGAGTTTTTGAGCCTGTTGCTTGCCAAGAGTGGGCCTATTGGCAAAATCTTTGGCGCCGAGGTGAATGCTGCTGGCTCAATGTCATGGGCTGAGTTGCAAACAAGCCATTGTGCTTGTTTCTCGGTGCTGGTGATTCTTAACATAATTTCAAATATCATTTTCTGAGTGGTGAAGTCACCCATGCATGCCCACACAAAGTCTTTAGTTCTCATTGTGGGCATATTTTGTCCCAATTGAACATTCTGGCTTTTCAATACAGTTCCTGCCAAGAGTAAATTATCACGAAAGATAAAAGATATATAAGAGTATGTGTTCATGACATACTAAGTCTTTGATTAATTTTTTTTAAACACCACGTCACAATCCAACTTTTTTCACAATTTACGAAAATATTTTGACCCAAAATTAACAACAATAAAAATATAAGGTTCGACACACAACCAAATGAATAGCTCCACTCACAAAATATATAAAATCTTAATCTTACGGGTGCTCTCCCACCACCACCACCACCCATTTTTTGAATACTCCCTTTCCTTCAATTGATTCTATCTATCAAGGAAATACAAGCAAAATTATAATTAAAATATTGGGTTTGAATTTGGAAAGTGGCACAATTAGTTCCCTTAAGCAAGTAAAGTCACTTACCTTCAAAATTGAGCTACTTAGCAATACAGTCAAGCTAGTGCTAAGATCATCTATACTTGTACGTTATAAGATCTAGAGAGTTCGACTCTTATTCATCGTTAATGCCTTAGAAAGATACTTAAATCTTATCTGCACATCAACAATGTGGGATTCGACAGTTATATTCCTACTCATTGTATAGTGGGAGATATGGGATCTTTACAACTTTCATAAATAGCAAGTCGATGTCCTTTTTATTATACCATTTACTCATTATCGTTCTATAAAAGAAAATAAAAAAATTAAACTCAATAGAACTCAATAACTCTAAGCCCTTCAAAAAGAAAGACCCAGCCTAATAGTTGTAAAAAATGAACTCAGAATAATAGTTATAAAAAATCTCACCATCGTCACCAAGGATTTCTTGTTGAATTAACTTTGGGATACCCAAAACCAGCACCAAAGCTGCAGCTGAAGCAGGCCAAAATGCAACCGACTTGATCTTCATCTTCTCGGCTACTCCCAGAGCCCAAGCGCAGTTCTCATCAGCAACAACACAACTCACTTTCTCACCATTTTCTCCGTTTATCTTTTCGATAAGCTCCTCCAGCTTCGCAGGCATGATCCACTTCAAAGCTTCAGCCAACTGCCCTAGCTCACTCCGGTCCTCCCATGGTTCCAACCCATCTGGAAGCGAAGCCAGCTGGATCCGATCACTCTTGACGTCACTCTGATCATCGGCCGAGGCCTTCACGACTCGCTTGTGGTTATGCTCAGTGTTCACAAATGTGACTTTGCAGCCCAGATTCACTAAGCATTGGGAGAACTCCATTAATGGAATTACGTGCCCTTGTGCCGGATACGGAATCGCTACAATATGTGGCTTGCCCATTTTTTGTTTCTAATTTTTTTCCTTCTGGAATTTCAGATGTTTTCTGATGCAGTTGTGTTTTTGCCATGCTATTTATAGAAGGAGCCATTGCTGTAGTTTTTGTCTTCATGAGCATTGGTCTTATTTGATTTCAAGTTTGGGGAATCAAAAGTTTTCAAGACGTATATATAACTATATTTAAGGACACCATTATAACTAAATTTAAACTAAAAAGATAATCAATGTGTTTTTTCTTCTTAAAACTAATTAAGGACAAACTCATCTTTAAGAATTGCGATTATACTTTTTTGCACTTATGGGAATCAAGAATGTTAATTGCTAAGCGCATGCAAACCCAATATGAATTGTTATTTATTTGTTTGTTATTGGTTATTGGTGAAATCAAGGGTATTATATGGGTTTAATGGTTTAGAGAGTTTAGGATTTAGGTTTTAGAAAGCATTACGGAGGGAGATGAGTGGTTCAGTAGAGATGGTGGTAAAATCACTTATGACTTAGAGTTTAGTCTCAAATGGGTTTTAGAAAGTTTTAGCGAGAGAGATGTTTGGGTCGAGGAGGTGGTGGGAGAGCTATGGCTTAATGTACGTACACTCGATCGAGTTTTCGAGAAGCCTAAAAGTTGAGGTTATATCATAAGTCATAAGCGATTAACCAAATATATTTTTAGTTCATTGACATTGTTGTGACTTTGAATTTGACATATAGAGGTGTTTTGTTGTTTGCTGGAACTTTTGTTGACCTTAAATGTTAATTCTTGGGTTGAATTATCTTATTTGGTAAAATTCGGCCTGGTGTTCTTATATGTAGGAAAGAATAAGTTATCAAAGACCTTTATGTCCTAAATGGAAATTCATTTACAGGCCATTCATCACATGCCTATTTGTTAATGAGTTCGTTCATGCCTCTTTTAGATCGTCTGTTGTGTTAATATTCTTGTTTTTTCACTTATGGAACTACTTTCATTCTTGTTTATTTTTATAAGAATTAAAATAAAATTTTGGCAATGTTATGATCAATCGAATCTTTTGGTCTGCTAAGATGATTTTGTATTTGTCATTTACCATAATCTGAAACATATGAAAATGACATATACATATACATAAATATGCTGCACAGCCTGCAGTCTTGAAGTATTGTGATTGAAGAGAAGAATCATCCATCAGTTACCGACGGGCCCAAGTCCTCTAATTTGCAAGCACTGGACATGGAATTATGGCTGGTTTTATTTAAAGCATTCGGGGACACATTTTGGGAAATTTAGACATGTTCGGTTGACTCACACCCAGTAATTATTCTTTTTGGACAGATACTTGCCGAAAAACATCGAAGACCTAGCTAGCTCTATGGTGGCTTCGTACTGAATGCTTTATCTTTGCGACAGAGAACAATATATGGCGAGTCTATATACCGAGGATAATAGGCATACATTTGTTGAAACCGGAAATTGATTCGATTCAAATCTTTATTGGCTTCCTGATTTGAATTTGATTGGATAGAAATTAAATGGTTTAAAAATCCAAACTAATGATTTGGTTTTAGATCTTTACTTTGAAAACCGTTGTAATTCAGACCAAACAGTTGAAGTTTTTATTCATATATATATATATATATTTTATACATTAATTAGTTAATATTTTTCACCCTTTATTATTTGTTGATGTGTATGAATGAAATCTTAATGTATGTGCATGAATAAAATCTTGAAGTGGATCAACGAAATGTTGATGTGAATGACTGAATTTATGAAACAATGATGTTTTTGAGGAGTCTTTATTATAAATAAATGACATGAAAATTTTGCACCTAAACAATCCAAATCGATTCAAACCAAATCGTTATTAACAGTTTGGATTCAAGCGGTTTCAATTCTATTTTTTTTGAAAATTTAAACCCTATTAAACCGTTAAAATTTTAACGGCATGGATTCTGTTTTGGGTGATATCCATATCGGTCCAAAACATCTTACTTTACAACTTTAAATAATTCATTATTCGGTAAAATTGTGTTTAATTAGATGATGAAAAGAAGCATAGGATTTAGCAAAAAATCAGAATTTTGAAATTCCCATTTCGATGGTAAGTTTCATTTAGGATTGAATAAGGAATTATAAAAAATTACCAAGTGAAAAAATTCTCTAAACCTCTAAGGGTATATTTGGATGAGAAAATTCAAAATTTCACGAAATTTAGGTTATATTATATAGAAATGTACTTAAAAAAACATGAGCATTGTAAATAGGTCGTTAAACAAGTAATAAAGAATTGTATGAACGACATGAATATAATAATCCACTAAACAAGAAATTTCCAAAGTAACACTTATATAGGTGGAACTTACAAATCCCAACTATATGCCTTGTATCTATCTAATCATTTGAAAATTATTTGAAACTTTGAAGTTCCTAATTTTTAACTAATTTTCCCATAGAACTTGGAGTTCCACATCCAAACATACCCTAACAAAATTGAATTTGATTTTACAGATTGAAGAATGAATTGTGGCTTTTAACCATTTTCAGTTCGGTTTTGCCATAGTAAAGTTGATGCTAATTAACCAAAAAAAAAATACTAGGTTTCATAGTTCTTTTGTCTTCTTCTACAAATTCAAGTTAGTGTTCGGAGTTACAAGGTTCATATTAAGATTAGCGTTTGTTATTATAGGATCAATGGAGAACGTAATATTCTCTGTTTTGAATTTGATTTTTCTACAGTAAGATTGATGTGAACTCATGTAATATGAGTGTTGAAACATAATTCGTCCTTTAAACTCAAAAGACTCAAGGATCCCTACAAACAAGCAAACGGTAAGCTATCGTTCGTTCAATGATCGAGACCGGGGAGTTGTTCGACCAAGAACGCTCTAATGCTTAAGTTAGCTTCGAAAGAAAAATATCAAGAGCTTAAGTAGCGTTGAACAGAATTACCCGGAAAGTGAAATGAGCTCCGCTATTTATAGGGAATCCTTGGGAGCCTCGGAGCGTTCTGATTGGTCAGTTGAATTTGTAATTAATAAATAATATATTTATAATAAAATATATTATTTAATAATTTTAATAATGGCTCATTATGATAATAATGATAATTATTGTGATTTAATATCAATATTAATTTTCTGTTATTAAGAATAAAGACAATTAACTCTCGGGGAGAATATTAATATTACGGAGAATTTTAACCCGATTAAATAACGTATTTAGCTGGTAAATAGATTATTTAATGTGTGGGTGTCTACAAGTCATTTGTATTATTGCCAGGGGCAATTTGGTCATTTCGGGAATTATGGGCCACGCGGCAGCTCCACAATTTTCAGCTGATTTTGGGTTCCAAAAATGCCCCCACATCACTTAGAAATTCAGGGAATCCTAAGGGAAGTAGATTTTTGGTAGTCGCAGTGAATCATCTTTTGGAGTAGGACTCTGTTTTGTCTTGTGTTGTAAAAATTCCATTGAGCTCGGAATTGCACTTCCTTGGTTGGATTTGATTGGTAGCCCATTTGAAATTAATTCCTCAATAATGAAGTTTAATTTATTTTGAAATTTATTCCACCTGCACTTCCTTGATTGGATTTGATTGGTAGCCCATTTGAAATTAATTCCTCAATAATGAAGTTTAATTTATTTTGAAATTTATTCCACTAATAATGGAAATTTTTAACTTGCATTTCTAAGAAACAAAAACCTCCTTGTCGTCCTTAATTTTTCCATTGATGAGGGAAAGTAGAAACTGTAATAGGAATTAATTTTTCCGTTAATATCTTGGATGAAAATCCATTATTTAAAGGCAATGACTGATTGAGGAAGAAAACATCTATGCTTCCATTGTTTTTCATTTACTACAGCTGAGAGAGGGAGCTCCTTTATTTCCTTTGTTTTGGTGTTGAAAGAAGGGCGAAAGAGAAATTTTATTCTCTTTTTTTATGTTGCGGAGGTTTGTTGGGGTGTGATTGGAGCAGAATGGCGCTAAGGAAAAGAGGCTGGAGCTGACATATGCCTTGTGAGGAGTGCAACATTGTAAGTCTGCTCCATGTTTTTCTATTCCCCGTGTCTGCTAGGAAAGAACAATTCATTCTTACTTTTTTTTTTCTTCTTTGTAGCAATTCTTTCTAGTTCTGTGATGATAGATGAGATTCTTGAAGGAAAAGTAGTGCTTTGCCTTTTTTTATTCTTCACGCAATTGCAGGAAATTTCCTGCTGTCGATACGACAGCTTGCAACTTTTATGTGCATATTGTGATAGACCCGGAAATTCGAAAAAGGAAAAATTAGAAATATTGAAAGGAAATGACGATTTTGCCCTTAGTTAGGTCGGTAAAAGTTGACTTTTTGTTTGAGACACTTTTTGGACGCTCCGGAAGAACTGTTGGGTAGGTCCCGAGACACTGAGTCTGTAGACAAGCGGCACGTCAAAATCGAAGTTCGGATGGAAAAGTTACGAACCTTGGAACAGTAGGGGCATTTTGGTCAATTGTTAAGGTAAGGGCAAAAATGTAATTCAATGGGCATTTGGCTGATTCAGCCCTCCATGTGATTCATTTATCTTTTTAGGTGACACCTGTCACTGAGATTATGAGGTTAGTGGCAAGATTGCCGCTTGAAAGTTAAATACAATCAATATAAACATATGGCTTGAATATCTTCAAATGGGTTTTGATCAGTAAGGGGAGTTACTCGACTAGAGATACAGAGAAATTAGGAGGAAACCTTAGAGTGAAAAATGGGAAGGAAATAGAGAGACAATAGAAAGGAAATCAATAAACTTGCAGAGAAAACCTGAAAGTGTTCTTGAGGAAATTGATATTCAATTTGCAAGGTTTAGCCTAACCCAAGTCGAAGTAAGGTTCAAATCAGTCTTCTGGGACCATTTCGTGTCGAACCACATAAAAAACGAAGGTAATTGACGAAGGAACCATCAAGAACAGTTCCTGCGAAATCCCTGAAAAATTCGAATTCAATTCGTGTAAGTGAAGGTGATGAATTCCCAAATTTATGTTGTTTTTATGTGTATGTTAATCTAAAGTTACTTTCTGGTTAATTGGAAGGAGCAATTAAGGTCAAATTGGATGAATTGGGAACTTGAATTAGACTGTATGGAGTCGGAGAATTACGGGTTTTAGTATGAAGTGTGTGAATTAAACCATACAGAACTTCAATTAAGATGAATTAGAAGAGATCCAATGAAAGAAATGACTGAAATAGGGCTGAATTGAAGGCTAATTAATCGGGTTATGTCGTAGGTCGAAGGACCCAATTGCAGGGAAATCGGGTGAGGACGATGCACTGTAGAAGTTACTGTGCAGGCGCGTGGGTTTCACGCGCAACAGCTTGAGGTAGCACGTGAGGGCGTGTGTGTCAGGACCCGACCCTCCTCAGTCAGGACCCGACTCATCTAGCACCATATTGTCCGCTTTGGGCCTCGCCCTCACGGTTTTGTTTTCGGGAGCTCATGGTGCAACTTCCCAGGGGGTCACCCATCATGGAATTGCACTAGCCTCAACTCACTTAACTTTGGGGTTCCAATCCCCCCAAAGCCACTTGAGCTCCCAAACGGCCTAGTGCTAGATAGGTGTGTGCCTACACCTTTCAGGCACACAACCAACCTCTCCCAGACCATTCCCCCCTCGCAGGAATGTGGGATCGTTCACCGTTACCTCTAGGACACGGGTCTTACAATCCACTCCCTTTAGGGCCCAGTGTCCTCGCTAGCACACTTCCTAGTCGGGGTCTGGCTCTGATACCATTCTGTCAGGACCCGACCCTCCTCGGTCAGGATCCGACTCATCTAGCACCATATTGTCCGCTTTGGGCCTCGCCCTCACGGTTTTGTTTTCAGGAGCTCATGGTGCAACTTCCCAGAGAGTCACCCATCATGGAATTGCACCAACCTCAACTCGCTTAACTTTGGGGTTCCAATCCCCCCCAAAGCCACTTGAGCTTCCAAAAGGCCTAGTGCTAGATAGGTGTGTGCCTACACCTTTAAGGCACACCTTCCAGGTCGTGGCGCGATGATCGAGGCTGTTCGAGAGGTGGGGGCATAAGTGGGCACAAGTGTGGTTATCCCTTGTTTGACAAGTGCTAAGGGTAATTCCGGAACTTCAGTTAACTTGTCAGACGGGAGTAGGACCGGGCACGGTTATCTATGTCCTTCGGGGACGGGTCCTATCAAGATTAGTGGTTAATGATAGCTTAGTGAAGTTAATCGGTGATTATTTGGATGATTACGGACGGACGGTGCGAAATGACGATTTTGCCCTTGGAATTAGGCAAACAGTTAACTTTTCGTTCGGGTGGTCAAATGGACTTTGACCGATGACTGTGAAGTAGTTTGGGACGTCACAAGTTCATAGACAGGTGGCACGTCTGATTCCGACATTCGAGGAAAAAGTTATGACGTTCGGAAGTTCAATGGTACTTTGGTAATTTGGTTAAAAAGGGACAATTTGTTGACTTTTCAGTTGACATGGACTTTTCACGTAATTATAAAACCGTTAGGTAGATCCCGATTCCCTAAGTACAATGACAAGCGGCACGCTGTCATTGGACGTCGAATGATTCAGTTATTGGCCTAAACGTGCGAGGGGCAAAATGGTAATTAGTGCATTAAGGGCATTTTGGTCAGTTAATGGCCTAGGGATTTGTGCCCAATGAAAGTGGGACACTTGGCTATTTTGGGATGGGGTGACCACCAGGTTTTGGACACCTGGGTGGGTCTGGATGGCTGTAGAAGCCTCCTCAACTGTCTCACTTATTTTTAAAACAGGGAGGGGGTGATTTGTCGTGCTCAATGTGAAGGAGAAACAGGGGAAACGGTGAGCCATCTCCACAATTCCTTCCATCTTTCACCTGTTGACCATGGATTGTGAAGAAAACTAAGAGAACTGACGAAGAGGATTGGGATGGTGCCACCACAGAGGGTCGACGTGCACGGTGGAGGTAAGAACCGTGACCATTGGCTTCAGCCCGATTTTTGATTAGTCTGTTTTAATGCATAAATAAACAAATTAAAGTCATACATCAAATCCGAATTAAACAGATGTCAGACAAGGGATGAAATCCAAAATTACAAGTTGCGAGCACGACTCTAACATAAACCTGCGGGTACACCACCCAGCAGGGGTTCAGGTACGCAGAAGTAGATCTATGCCTCAGCCTCAGGTTCCTCCTCTACCTCAGTATCACGACCTGGAGGGGTTACCAAAAACATTAAGGGTGAGTGGACCGAAACTCAAGTTTATAAAGTCATTTGATAAGTAAAACATATAATTTACCCCTCCGTTTTCCAAACATGCATGCAACCGTATTTAAAATCATAAGTCATATACTATGAACCATAAGGCATGTAATAAAAATATAAGTATAATTTTAGTTGCTGCACTATACACTCCAATCCCGACATCCCTGATGTCTGACGTCCCTGACGTCCAATAAGGTCACAATCACAAGGCTACGCGTGCCACTCGGGTCTCAATTTCGAGTTCAATCCCCGAACCCCGTTCAGGTACAGCATCCCCGATGCTTAGCGTCATAGACGCTGGACGTTCTAGACGTCCGTGACCTCTCCGGGGTACCTCATCCGGAGGAGACAGTATCATATGAATGGATCTATACAGTGCAGTACCAAATACATTTTATTGATATCCACATGCAAGCATATATATACGTAGATAGAATCCGAACCAATCATTAAGTTTCATCAGACGGGTCTCAAGGCCAAATACCGTGAAACGTGCCATAACCATAGTTTCCATATCATCAAAACCATTATTTGTTTTTAGCATGTGAATAAATATAATAAACCGGAAAACATTTATGCACGCAAGGGTTTAAGAAAATGGCCCACTCACTGTACGATCCCGCGGTGAACCTGCGCGTACGAACTTGTACCGGGATTATCGTACAATTCCTGTCAGTCCAAATCACATGTAAGTGTCACTACAAGTCTTAAACGTTTAACCACAAACTCCGAAATAGAAACCGGCTCGGGGAAGCCGTCCAACACGTTTCCCGAGACAACCGGCCCTAAACTGACCCATCAAAACTATCTCAGATCAACATGGTTAATTCACAAAAAATGTTCAGAATGGTGAGAGGAATAAAATTCATGTTGATCGTGATCGGAGATAAGCCCCAATGCGCCCTCACGCGCCGCCCAAAGTGGCTGCGCGTGAAAGTCACGCGCCTGACACTGTAGCTATAGTGTCAGCACCTTCACCCGTTTGTCTGTAATTCGGGCCTGCCACCCGCGGCTTGACCCCGTTAATTACCCATCAATTCCCACTCGATTTCAATCCAATTTGATCCTAACATGTTATTTAAACATCTAATTTAAGTTCTGAGTTATTAATTAGCCAAATCGAATCCTTAAATGGCCCTTCGACCCGTGATCATCCAAACGGGTTGATCACCCCAACTCACTGGTTTCTAAACCAAAATCAAATTAACTTTACATGAAGCATCATAGTATCACAACGAACTGGAAAACACACTCAATTGAACCAACAATCACCTGGAAGTAATCGTCCAAACCTCTGAAATTCTTCTGAACACGGCAGTCACCGTCCCAGCTCACCCGTGGCTGGTTGCCTTCGATTTTGATATGGTTGTGTTCTAAACACTCCCAGAAAGCTTAATCTGCGATTAGATTGGTCCAACACACCGTAGAAATTAAACTCTGATTTTTCCCTCCAATTTTCCAGAAATGGCTTCTCTGGTTTTCCTCACCCGTTCTCAGTTATAACAGCATCAGAGTGATGCTCACACACGTTCTAATTAGTTATAAACAATTTCAAGCCGTCCCAGAGGCTCGTGGGTGTCCAATTGTCCACTGAAAAATGCTCCCCGAAAAGCTTCGAACTTGAATTAATCAATTTGATCGTGCAGGCTGGACGGCTCAGGCCACGTTCAAAAGCAAAAGACAGCCCAGACTTTCCAGCACATGTTAGCATAATCAATTACACGATAGAACCACCGCACATGGTGGTGCCGCCCATGTCCCCCGCGGTCTGCTACAGTAACCAGGGCAAAAAGACCAAAATGCCCCTGGTTCAAATAATTACCAAACTGCCCCTCACTTCCTAGACCCGTAACTCAGCCATACGAAGTCCGATTTTGGCGTGCCGCCTGTCTACGGACTCAGGACGTCGAGACCTACCTATCGGTCCTTGATTCGCGTGAAAATTAATTGTCAAACGAAAAGTCAACATTTTCGCCCGCGAAGTCCAACTTACGGTAATGCCCCTGAACTTCCGATAGTCATAACTTTTTCCCTAATCGTCCGAAATGGGCGTGCCACCTGTCTATGAACTCGTGACGTCCCGAACTACGTCACGGTCATTGGTCAAAGTCCATTTGACCCATGACAGGACCCGTCCCAACTGGACCTCGATAACCGTGCCCGGTCCTGCTCCCGTCTGACAAGTCAACTGAAGTCCCGAAAGTACCCTTCAGCACCTGTCAAACCAGGGATAACTGCCGCTCATGCCTCCGCCTCGAGATCAGCCCCGAACGTTGTGCCACGGCCTGGATGGTCATAAAAAACAAAGGTGTGAGTGGACAAAAATATATTCGTTAAAACACATTTTAAAAGACATCATTTACCCTCCAGTTTATCAAACCTTGCATGCATAGGAAAAATATATGAATGACAATCACCGGCTTTCCAGCCAAACCATATAATAAGTCAAACTTCCGGCTCTCAGGCCAAACACATGAAAACATAGTCACCTGGCCACACGGACTAAAACTCGCACTTAATACCAGTACGCCATCATAATCATAATCATCATCAAACAGTACCATGCACAAGGTCATAAACAATTACTCAATCCGCACTATTCACAAGTGCATAAGCCATAACATAATCACATCCGTACTAGGCCATAACCCCGAGCATTAGCCGTCTGGGAACACCCCGAGCTCCGGCTATCTGGGAATACTTATCACCCCGAGTACCAGCCGCCTGGGAACACCCCTAGCTCCGGCTGCCTGGGAACAATCACAATCATATCCCCGAGCTCCGGTCGTCTGGGAACACCCCAAGCTTCGACCGTCTGGGTATTCACAATCAATCACAATCACAATGAATCATCCCGGGAGCACATACCAAAACATGTCAGTCAAGTTCATGACCCAATCCAAGTCAAATCATTACCAACCGGGACTCAAGCCCAATATCCTTTACACGTAATTTCGTAAAATCATATAGAAAACATTATCATAATCCAAAAATCATTCTTAACTCATTAATTTAT
Organism: Prinsepia uniflora; assembly: GCA_032719365.1. NCBI lineage: Eukaryota > Viridiplantae > Streptophyta > Magnoliopsida > Rosales > Rosaceae > Prinsepia > Prinsepia uniflora. Next base: position 7,080,910 of record CM064867.1, on the reverse strand, counting down.
CATAATATCCATTTTGAAATCATTTTGACTCCAGGCCTAGCCCAAAATATCATTTGCACATTGCCTCGTAAAACGTGCCCGAATTACCGATTAAAATAATCATTAAATCATAAATAATCATCCAAACAAATCATAACATCATTGCAAATCAAATCATTCAATCAATCATGTAAAACATTTAACTATGCATGCATATCAAGTTATAAAACAAACGTCCACTCACACACCGTCCAATTGCTCGTTTCCCGCGCTGCACGCGTTTCCGTAATTTCCGACACTTGCCAGGAATCCCGAATCCTGTCCAAAATCATTACTCAAGGTCACTAGGGACCTAATTATCATTATATAAATTTATCATAATTTTCCGGGAATTTAATATTAAGTTAATACGTAACATAAACCTTCGGACCCTCGAAACCTTATCGAGACGGCGTCCGATCGACTCGCAACCAAAACCAAATATGTTCGTTACATTAAATAGGACAAGTTTCATGTTGAACTCACCTCGGGATTCCCCCTCACGTGCCCCCACGCGCCGCCGTGAGTGGCTGCGCGTGGTTGCCACGCGCCTTGCTACAGTAACCGTCACTGTTGTCTTCTCGACCCGAATGACTGGTAAACGGGTCCTGCGACCCGCGAGGTAACCCGGTCCATTCCTGCACATTTCTAGTCCATTTCTTCAATCGATTATACTAATAGGACCGTATTAATGTTTATTGAAGATATGTAATGTTAATTTCGTCATTGATTACCTCAATATACTCGATCAATCCTCACAGGTTCGAAGCCTGTTCATCGTCAAGTTCTTCAAACCAGCAGCCAAACCCTTCAATTAATGAGTCGTATAGCATCGTAGGTTCATGATAAAGATGATTTCGAAGTCAATTGCACACGAATTAGCCCCCAATTCCTCAACCCAAGCTCGAAATCTCTGAAGTCCGCCATGTCTGTTCATCATCGAATTGAACCAATTCCCATCAAATTCGCATAATTGATTCATTGGGAAACATCGTGGAACACTGGGAAACATGTTTACGAGATCAATTTCATCATTCTCGACCTCCAATCCATTCGACTCAAGCTTACAAATCCGAAGTTATCCCCCTCACTGTTCTAAGGCCAAACGACCCCAATTTCCTTTGTTCTTGACCCAGTTCGACTCGTCTCACTCCCAGAGAGCTAACTGCAACCTCAATTTCACTCAAAAACACGCACAACATCAAATTCGATCCAAGTTTTCTTAAAGGGGTTTTCGGGTTTGTTCTCGGGTTTATGGTTTGATTTCCTTCAATTATCCCTTCTATTCTACTCGTTTTTCTCTGTTTCCTCTTCCCATCTCAGATTGCATCACCTAGCCTTCTTTACCGATCAATTTGATCGAAACAATTTCAAAGGGGAATGGGCGGTTTTGGTTTGTTCGTATTAGGCATTTAGCCACTATTCTTCCTCTAATGGTGACAGATGTCACCACATAATCAATCCTCATCCAAATTAATTGACTCACCAGATTAATTACAAACTTATCCATACTGCAGCAAATTACCATTTTACCCTTACTAACATAAATTACCAAACTACCCCTCATAGTTCTAGACTCATAAGTTTCTCGTTCGGACTCCGATTGACGCATGCCGCCTGTCTACGGATTTAGCGTCCCGAGATCTACCCAACGGTATTCTCGGAAAGTCCAAACAATGTCCCGATCAAAAAGTCAACTTTCGGCCCCTTTTACCACCTTCCGCACGTCATAACTTTCTCCTCGAATGTCGAAATCGGGCGTGCCACCTGTCTATGAACTCGTGACGTCCCGAACTAAGTCACGGTCATCGGTCAAAGTCCTTTTGACCGCTCGAATAAAAAGTCAACTTTCTGCCTGATTCCAGGGGCAAAATCGTCATTTTCCCCGAAGTTTCCAACTTTTCCCTTTTTGAATGTCCCGGTCGTCACAACCCACCAATCAAAAAGTCAACAATTTGGACATACCATTCATAAGGGTAAAAACGTCAATTCATACATTAAATTACAATATTAAAATCCTCGAATGTCCGGGGTGTTACAACCTTCCCCCCTTAAGAAATTTCGTCCCGAAATTTCAAAGAAACAAATGAGGAAATTGATCTCACATCTGAGCCTCAGGCTCCCATGTGGCTTCTTCCACATTCTAGTTTCTCCAGAGAATCTTCACGAGAGGGATCGTCTTCCGACGTAGTACCTTGTTCTTCCGATCCAAGATCTGTACTGGCTGTTCTTCAAAGCTCAAATCCTCCCGTAGTTCGACAGGTTGTTCCCCCAGTACATGCGAAGCATCATGTACGTACTTCCGCAGCATCGATATGTGGAAAACATCGTGAACTCTAGATAGTTCTGGAGGTAGTGCCAATCTGTATGCAACTCTGCCAATCCTTTCTACGATCTCGTAAGGTCCGATAAAACGCGGTCTCAGTTTCCCCCGTCGGCCAAAACGGATAATTCCTTTCCACGAAGATAACTTCAGGAACACAAAATCTCCCACTTCAAATTCCAAGTCTCGAATCCGTCGATCGGCATAACTCTTTTGGCTATCCTGTGCCGCCTTCAATCTTTCCTTGATAACTCGAACAGTTTCCATGGTTAAGTCCATCAATTCCGGCCCTACAGCCGCTCGTTCTCCTATCTCCGTCCAGCAGATAGGTGTCCTACACTATCGACCATACAGTGCCTCATAAGGTGCCATCCCGATGCTTGCCTGATAGCTATTGTTGTAAGCGAATTCCATCAATGGCAAATGAGTATCCCAAGAGTCCGGAAACTGTAGTACTCATGACCTCATCATGTCCTCCAGGGTCTGAATGGTCCGTTCAGACTGTCCATCGGTCTGTGGATGGAACACAGTACTGAAACGTAGGGTTGTTCCCAAAGTAGCTTGCAAACTCCGCCAGAACCTGGAAGTGAAACGCGGATCACGATCGGACACGATTGATTTCGGCGTACCATGCAATCGTATGATTTCCTTCACAAACAACTGAGCCAGACGGTTAGGTTTATAGGTCTCCTGAACTGGCAGAAAATGGGCTGACATGGTTAGCCGGTCCACGATCACCCATACTCCATCAACTCCACTCTGAGTCCTCGGTAACTTAAAGACGAAGTCCATGGTGATGTGATCCCACTTCCACTCGGGAATAGGAAGTGGCTGCATAGCCCCATAAGGTCTCTGCCGTTCCGCCTTAACCTGCTGACAGGTTAAGAATCTGCTCACGAATTCCGCAATATCCTTCTTCATTCATGGCCACCAATAATGGTTCCGGAGGGTACGGTACATCTTTGTACCTCCCGGATGCATAGCATAGGCCGAACTATGGGCCTCCTCAAGAATCTCGGTCTGTATCTCTGCCACTGCAGGTACACACAAACGGCCCAACTTAACCAGCGCTCCATCATCCCGGATAGTAAAATCCTGTCTTCCATCCGCATCGACTTCAATTCTGTAAATACAGAGTATCGGATCCTGAAGTTGTGCTTCGATAATCCGATCAATCAGTACAGATCGTACATGGAAGCTGGCCAACAAAGCTCCATGCTCATCCGTACCTAAAATAACTCCCGCCTTCCGGAGTTCCACCAGCACAGGAAGATACACCATCCCCAGGTGTGCAATAGATCCCGCTGACTTCCTGCTGAGTGCATCAGCCACCACATTGGCCTTACCCGGATGGTACTCGATCGTACAGTCATAATCTTTCAGCAGCTCCAACCATCTCCGTTGTCTCATGTTAAGCTCCTTCTGAGTGAATAGGTATTTAAGACTCTAGTGGTCGGTGTATATCCGACACGTTGCGCCGAACAGGTAATGTCTCCAGATTTTTAGAGCATGAACCACCGCTGCCAACTCCAAATCATGGGTTGGATAGTTCAACTCATGAGTCTTCAGCTGCCGGGATGCATAGGCGATAACCTTGCCAGTTTGCATCAACACGCAGCCCAGACCTTGCAGTGAAGCGTCACTAAAGACCACGAATTCCCCACTGTCATCCGGAAATGCAAGGACAGGTGCAGTGGTCAATCGATCTTTCAATTCTTGAAAACTCCGATCACACTGCTCGTCCCAAATAAACTTTACTCCCTTCCGAGTCAGACGAGTCAATGGTGCAGCAATTTTGGAGAAACCCTCCACGAATCTCCGGTAGTAACCTGCTAATCCGACGAAACTCCGCACCTCGGTCACTGTTGTCGGTCTAGCCCAGTTAGTCACCGCTTCTGTTTTCTGGGGATCCACGCAAATCCCATCCGTCGATATCACTTGTCCCAGAAAACCAATACTGCTCAGCCAAAACTGACACTTGCTCAGCTTGGCGTACAACTGTTCCTGTCTCAGCTTCTCCAAGATCAACCGTAGATGTTCCTCATGTGCACGGGCACTCCTCGAGTATACCAAGATATCATCGATGAACACAATTACGAACTTATCCAGGTAGGGTCGGAAGACCCGGTTCATCAGATCCATGAATGCTACTGGAGCATTCGTCAACCCAAAAGGCATAACCAGGAACTCGTAGTGTCCATAACGGGTTTGAAAAGCAGTTTTCGGAATATCCTCCTCCGAAATCCTCAATTGGTGATACCCAGACCGCAAATCAATTTTCGAGAAGCACTGAGCTCCCCGCAACTAGTCAAAAAGGTCATCGATCTTGGGTAGAGGATACTGGTTCCTCAGTGTCACCTTGTTGAGTTGTCGATAGTCAATACACAAACAGAGACTTCCCTCCTTCTTCTTTACGAACAACACCGGTGCTCCCTACGGTGAAGTACTCGGTCGGACATATCCCAAATCCACCAACTCCTGCAATTGAGTCTTGAGTTCTCGTAACTCGGCCGGCGCCATCCGGTATGGTGCCTGGGATATAGGTCGGGTACCAGGGAGTAGTTCAATAGTAAACTCGATCTCCCGCGATGGCGGTAATCCAGGTAAGTCTTCCGGGAACACATCTGGAAACTCACGCACCACCGGTATCTCGTCGATACCCGGAGTATCAACTCGTTCCGACACGACATGCGCCAGATAACCCTGGCATCCCTTCCGTAGAAGTTTGGTAGCAGTAAGTGAAGAAATCACTTCAGGAGGCGAACCGTCACGTTCCCCCTGAAAGATAACCTCCGGCAAACCCGGGCTCCGCAGAATCACTTTCTTGCTACAGCAATCGATGAGCGATCCGTGCTCCGATAGCCAATCCATCCCTAGGATTATATCGAAGTCGTGGATATCCAGAATAATTAAGTCTGCTGGTAAATCCACATCCTCAATTCTTACCGGGCACCTCCGAATCATCTGATTCACAAGGTACACGATGCCCATCGGGGTGCCAACACCCATTTCGCAATCTAAAGATGATACCACACAATCAAGCATACCAGCACAACTCTTCAAAATAAAAGAATGTGTAGCCCCCGCATCCATCAATACACGTACAAGAAGGTTTAAGATATGTAGTGTACCTTTGACCACGCATGGGGCAGTCCTCGCCTGCTGTTGGGTCATTGCAAACACTTGGGCCCTCGGCCCTCCGTTCCGTCCGCGCCCGCGCGCGCCACGCCCAGCACCATGGTCACCTCCCTGACCGCGACCTCCATTAGTGTGGGAAGCCATGCTCTGCACCACACTAGAGCCCCCAGCGTCGTTGTTCTTGGACAACTGCGGGCAATCACAGGCATAGTAGCCCTCCTCTCCGCAAGCAAAACAAGTTACTGGCCTTGGCCTGTCTGAATGCCCATCAGAAGCACCGCTCCAAGATGAGCGCTGCGCAGAGTTGTATCCAGATCCTCTGCCCTGAGAGCCTCCGCGTCGACCTGACCAGCCACGACCCTTGAAGGATGAGGGTGCTCCCCTGTAGCCCCCTCCCTTGTTGTTCTTCTGGCCTGATGGCCCACGATGTGGGCGATCCTGACGTCGCCCCTCGCCCGAAGGTTGTCGTGTCTGGTGTGCCGCCAGACTGGCCTCGACACGCACCGCAGCGTCGACCAAATCTCTCAATGAAGCATGAGTAGCAGCAGTGTAACGAACCGTCCCGAATTCCGGTATTAGATTAGTCATTAATCTTGATTAGTGAGGTTGAACGGTGGTTAGTAAGGCGGAATCGGACAAATTGTGCAAAATGACCGTTTTGCCCCTGGTCGTGGGCAAAATGTTGACTTTTTGATCGGGCGATCAAACGAACTTTGACCGATGACCGTGACGTAGTTCGGGACGTCACGAGTTCATAGACAGGTGGCACGTTCGATTCCGACATTCGTAGAGAAAGTTATGAGGTTCGGAAGTTGAGGGGTATTTTGGTAATTTTGAGTAATAGGGGCCAAATGTTGACTTTTTGACCGGGAGGTCCGATGGACGAGGGCCAAGGACCGTTACGTAGGTATCGTCGATACGAATCCAATGACAGGCGGCATGCCGAAATCGGAGATTCGACGACGAAGTTATGGTCAAGGAAACGAACTAACGAACCGAGGCTCCGATTAAAATAATAATATAATAATGAATAGTGACCGTTGACTGTGCACATCCGGATGAGTGACAAGTGTCACCCATCCCTTGTTTCCAGCTCCATGTTTCCCTCCCAACACCATCATTACAACATCATCATTTATCCTTCATCATTTCCTCCATTTTCTCCCTCATTTCCTCTTCTTTGTTTTCTAAACCGTGCACAAATTTGGGAATCGGATTAGGGAGAATTGGCTCCCTCTCTCTGCCGTTCTTGAGAGAAAAATGAGAGACTAAGATGATTGAATTAACGGGGAAACACAAGGGGTTGAGAGAGTATTGAATTTTGGATTTTGGATTTCGAGAAAATTGGGGGGGAAATTCGAAATGGAAGAATTAGGCCGTGAGGATCGAATTGGAGATTACCTTCAGCTTTCTGGGAGTTCCACGATCAGAATCGTCGAAGGAACGAAGGGAATTGGTGCTGTTTTGGCTCTGATCACACTTGGTGACAGAGGAGGAAATTCGACCTTGAGTCGTGAAGTTGGAGGCTTCGATGGACGAAATTGAGGTGGGGAAAATACTTCTCATGATCCCACGATGCTTCTGGGTTCGTCAATTGAAAGAAAACGGTCGTGGTCGATGAAGCTCCATGGTTGCACAGTGGACGGTGTTCGAGCTTGAGTCGTGATCATTTAGTGATCAAACGACGAAATTGATGTGGGGGAATTGTTCCTCATGGTCCATTGATGCTTCTGGATGCATCAATTGGATGAAACCTGCAGCCATTGAAGGAATCCCATGATTGAACAGTGACCGGAGTGTTCTTCGTGTTCATCGTGGAATCGATGGAATCTGGGTAAGTGTTCGTGTAATTGAGTTTACAGAACTTAAATTAGACTTAAAACGAAACTAACTGAATGCTCAATTGAAGGAATTAAGGCTGAATTGATGGACATTGAACCGGGTCGTCTCGCGGGTAAATTGGACCCGTTTGCCAGAGATACGGGTTAGGACGATGCACTGTAGCAGGCGCGTGAGTTTCACGCGCAGCCACTCACGGCGGCGCGTGACGGCGCGTGGGCACGAATCTCGAGGTGAGGTCAACATGACTTCTGTCCTATTTAATGTAACGGACATTTTGGAATTAGTTTCGTGTCGATCGGACACCGTCTCGATATTGTTCGGGATATCCGAAGGTTTTAAATTAAGTTTAAAAATAAGTAAAAATTCGGGAAAATTACGGAACTTTGATAGGATGTTAATGATGAGGTTAGTGACCCTCTAATGTGATTTGGACAGGATTGGGAGTCCCGGTGATAGTGGTGTGGCCCGGGAGGGCCGGTGGCACACGTATCGAGGCATACCGTTAAAACGGTCTGTGAGTGGACTTTGGTTTTATAAATTCTATGCATGCTTAAATGTTTTATATGGATTATGGTTGTGATTGTATGATGTTGATTTGGTTGTTGGTAAATTGTACGGTTTCACGTATTTCGAGGCGATTTACGTGCTTGCACGTAAATCGAGGTTTTCCGGTTTTACATGGATTTTCCATATTTATGACTTGGATATAATGTGATGAAATGGTTTTGAAATTGGAAATATGAACTCGGGCTTGAGGCCCAATTATGTTGGAAATTTCGGACTTGGAGTCCATTTGAGAATCGGGCCGGGGGCCCAGTTGGTTAATGAAATCGGGCCAGGGGCCCAGTTGATATGAAATCGGGCTGAGACCCATTTGAGTTATGTTATCGGGTCAGGGGCCCAGTTGATTTACGAATTCGGGCTGTGGGCCCAGTGGGTTTATAAGTCGGGCTGCGGGCCCAGTTGGTTTACAAATCGGGCCGTGGGCCCAGTGGTTCATAAAATCGGGCATGAGGCCCAGTTGGATAATAAATGTGATTTCGGGTCAGGGACCTTATGTTTAATAATTGTGATTTTGGGTCAGGGACCCTAAATGGAATTACATGGTTTTATGGAAATTTCGGGCAGGGCCCAATGGTAATGATGTGATAAAAGGATTTAATAAAACTGTTTTCCATATACCATCTGGATACAAGGATATATGATGGTCTCCTCCAGATGTCTGGGACACTGGGGAAGTCACGGTGCATTGCCTGCGAGGGGTCATTATACGGAGTAACCGGACCGTATGATGACTCAGGAGCAGGATTGCTATGATTGACGTCAGGGACGTCAGACATCAGGGATGTCAGATATATGGACCCGGAGAGACCCCGGGCAGCACGCGTAGCTTATGAAACCGTGAGATATGACGTCAGGGACGTCTAGCTAGGGTTCGGCATTGGGCCGGGTCTGGCAAGCCCGACCCAAATTTTTTGGGCTTGGGCTGGGCCGGGCCGGGCTTATTAAATAATTTTTAAATTTGCGGGCCGGGCCGGGCGGGCTTAATAACATAAAAAAAAAGCCCACGGGCTTTTATCGGGCCGGGTTTATATCGGGCTTTTCGGGTCGGGCCTATTAAGCCCACTTGGATCGGGCTTAAGTGGGCTTTTGTAATAAACTATGTCTCAAATTTTAAAATTACAAAAAATATATATGCATTAAAAAAATATTAATAATGAAAAAAAATACTCAAGGGTGCAAAAACGTGGCCTCATTAAAATAAAATACTCAAATATGCAAAAACGTTGGGTCTATTAAGTAGGTGGAGGGGTGATTAGGGTTTGTATTAGGTATTGGGTATTGCATATTGAGCTTTTTAAAATAAATTAGGTAGGCTTGGGGCTGAGATTTGGGTTTGGATTGAAATATTAGTATTAAGAATGGGTTGAGTATTAATTTTTAAATAATGAGTATTTTATATTTTCGGGCTTATGAGTCGGGTTTATTACGGGCGGGTCGGGTTGGGCTTATCGGGCTTTATCGGGCTCGGGCCTATCGGGCCTATCGGGTTTGAACACCATAAGCCCAAGCCCAGCCCGCTAACTCTCGGGCCGGGCCGGCCCACGACCCATAGCGGGTCGGGCCGGGCTTTTGTCCATCGGGCTTATCGGGCCCCCATAAGCCCATGGGTTTTTGGGCCAAATGGTGAAGCCTACGTCTAGCGTCTGGGACGCTAAGCATCTGGGATGCTGGTGATGGTAATGGTAAAATATGGATTAATGGATCTATGAAATGGCTTTTCGGTTGGATATGTGTTATGTGGTAAAAATGGATTATTGGTTATGAAATGTTATGTCGGGTCGGGGACCCTAAATGGTTTTGGATTTATGGATTTATATTTATGGCTTTGGGCGGTGGCCCACATGGTTTTAATATGTATGGTTGTGGTATTCCACAGTTTTGGGCTGAGTTCCCACACTTGGTTTTTGGTTAACGGTTTTTGGGCTAAGGCCCTAATGGCTCGGTTGAGCAAACGTTTTGGTTACTGGTTTTCGTGGCATGCATACGTTTTTATTGAGGGCATAAATGTCTTATAAATGTATTTGATGAACTTATTGGTTTTTGTCCACTCACAGCTTTTGGTTTTAATGCCCTTTAGGTTGATTACGGATGCGATTGCAGCAGAGACTGGGACATTGCACACCTCCTCCATCGATCCTTGCGCACTCTGGATGCCCCGTTGGGCAGTGGCTCTTGGTTATCCCTTGTCTGACACCTCTTGTTGGACGAGAGCAGGGCACATTCCATGGTAATCCCGGGGGGATTGGGATGGGTCCTGTCAAGCAGTCACACTTGCTCGGATCTCCCCTCGGAGTCCAAGCTCGAACCTTTGGCATTTGTCCTCCTCCGTGCTCACGAATGATGCAGCGAACCGAGAAAGTTTCCCGAAAGTTTGCTCGTAGTCCGCAACGGACATATCCCCCTGCTCCAGCCGCAGGAACTCAGCCTCCCGTGCCGCGCGAAAAGATCGCGGGTAGTACTGGTCCAGAAATCTGGAACGGAAAGCTTCCCAAGTAGTGGTATGGACAGACCACCCAGACATTTCGAGTCCGTGCCACCACTGGTAGGCTCCTCCTTCCAGCAAGAAGGCCGCCAAAGTTACCCGTTCGCCCGGAGGGCAGTGCATCACCGAGAAGATCCTCTCCTACTTGGTGATCCAATCATGAGCATCCTCGGGGTTTGATCCCCCGCAGAAAGGAGTGGCTCCCAACCGTTGAGCCTTTTCAATGCTCGCGCATTCCAACTCCCTTTCCAGATCCTCGTCAGTTCGTGTATGAGGAATTCTCCTAGGAGGCATAACCAACTGTCAAGAGGCATAGATCAGATAACGATATTCTTAAAAGTCGAAAAGTAACTAGTACTAATCGCTAGTCTAGCATGCTGACCAAAACCTAGTACTGACCACAACCTAGTGCTCTGATACCAAGCTGACAGGACACACCCCGATCCCACAGGCACCACAAGGGGGTGTGCCCTGCTCCCGTCTGACACCCAATAATTCATACCAATTTTAACCCCAAAACATCAAATGCATAAATAAACAAATTAAAGTCATACATCAAATCCGAATTAAACAGATGTCAGACAAGGGATGAAATCCAAAATTACAAGTTGCGAGCACGACTCTAACATAAACTTGCGGGTACACCACCCAGCAGGGGTTCAGGTACGCAGAAGTAGATCTATGCCTCAGCCTCAGGTTCCTCCTCTACCTCAGTATCACGACCTGGAGGGGTTACCAAAAACATTAAGGGTGAGTGAACCGAAACTCAAGTTTATAAAGTCATTTGATAAGTAAAACATATAATTTACCCCTCCGTTTTCCAAACATGCATGCAACCGTATTTAAAATCATAAGTCATATACTATGAACCATAAGGCATGTAATAAAACCATAAGTATAATTTTAGTTGCTGCACTATACACTCCAATCCCGACATCCCTGATGTCTGACGTCCCTGACGTCCAATAAGGTCACAATCACAAGGCTACGCGTGCCACTCGGGTCTCAATTCCGAGTTCAATCCCCGAACCCCGTTCGGGTACAGCATCCCCGATGCTTAGCGTCATAGACGCTGGACGTTCTAGACGTCTGTGACCTCTCCGGGGTACCTCATCCGGAGGAGACAATATCATATGAATGGATCTATACAGTACAGTACCAAATACATTTTATTGATATCCACATGCAAGTATATATATACGTAGATAGAATCCGAACCAATCATTAAGTTTCATCAGACGGGTCTCAAGGCCAAATACCGTGAAACGTGCCATAACCATAGTTTCCATATCATCAAAACCATTATTTTTTTTTAGCATGTGAATAAATATAATAAACCGGAAAACATTTATGCACGCAAGGGTTTAAGAAAATGGCCCACTCACTGTACGATCCCGCGGTGAACCTGCGCGTACGAACTTGTACCGGGATTATCGTACAATTCCTGTCAGTCCAAATCACATGTAAGTGTCACTACAAGGCTTAAACGTTTAACCACAAACTCCGAAATAGAAACCGGCTCGGGGAAGCCGTCCAACACGTTTCCCGAGGCAACCGGCCCTAAACTGACCCATCAAAACTATCTCAGATCAACATGGTTAATTCACCAAAAATGTTCAGAATGATGAGAGGAATAAAAGTCAAGTTGATCGTGATCGGAGATAAGCCCCAATGCGCCCTCACGCGCCGCCCAAAGTGGCTGCGCGTGAAAGTCACGCGCTTGACACTGTAGCTACAGTGTCAGCACCTTCACCCGTTTGTCTGTAATTCGGGCCTGCCACCCGCGGCTTGACCCGGTTAATTACCCATCAATTCCCACTCGATTTCAATCCAATTTGATCCTAACATGTTATTTAAACATCTAATTTAAGTTATGAGTTATTAATTAGCCAAATCGAATCCTTAAATGGCCCTTCGACCCGTGATCATCCAAATGGGTTGATCACCCCAACTCACTGGTTTCTAAACCAAAATCAAATTAACTTTACATGAAGCATCATAGTATCACAACGAACTGGAAAACACACTCAATTGAACCAACACTCACCTGGAAGTAGTCGTCCAAACCTCTGAAATTCTTCTGAACACGGCAGTCACTGTCCCAGCTCACCCGTGGCTGGTTGCCTTCGATTTTGATATGGTTGTGTTCTAAACACTCCCAGAAAGCTTAATCTATGATTAGATTGGTCCAACACACCGTAGAAATTAAACTCTGATTTTTCCCTCCAATTTTCCAGAAATGGCTTCTCTGGTTTTCCTCACCCGTTCTCAGTTATAACAGCATCAGAGTGATGCTCACACACGTTCTAATTAGTTATAAACAATTTCAAGCCGTCCCAGAGGCTCGTGGGTGTCCAATTGTCCACTGAAAAATACTCCCCGAAAAGCTTCGAACTTGAATTAATCAATTTGATCGTGCAGGCTGGACGGCTCAGGCCACGTTCAAAAGCAAAAGACAGCCCAGACTTTCCAGAACATGTTAGCATAATCAATTGCACGATAGAACCACCGCACATGGTGGTGCCGCCCATGTCCCCCGCGGTCTGCTACAGTAACCAGGGCAAAAAGACCAAAATGCCCCTGGTTCAAATAATTACCAAACTGCCCCTCACTTCCTAGACCCGTAACTCAGCCATACGAAGTCCGATTTCGGCGTGCCGCCTGTCTACGGACTCAGGACGTCGAGACCTACCTATCGGTCCTTGATTCGCGTGAAAATTAATTGTCAAACGAAAAGTCAACATTTTCGCCCGCGAAGTCCAACTTACGGTAATGCCCCTGAACTTCCGATAGTCATAACTTTTTCCCTGATCGTCCGAAATGGACGTGCCACCTGTCTATGAACTCGTGACGTCCCGAACTACGTCACGGTCATTGGTCAAAGTCCATTTGACCCACCAATCAAAAAGTCAACAATTTGGCCATACCATTCATAAGGGTAAAAACGTCAATTCATATATTAAATTACAATATTAAAATCCTCGAATGTCCGGGGTGTTACATAAACAGTATCGGCGCGTGTGGGCACATGGTACGGTTTTTGAGGATGGTTTCGGCACGACTTTTAAAGTATTTGATGTAACGAACATTTGGGCACTGGTTTCGAGTCGATCGGACATCGTCTCGATATGTTTCGGGATGTCCAAAAGTTTTAAGGCTCGGTTAAAAATAGTTAAAAATTTGAGAAAATTATGGGACTTTAGTATAAGCTTTACAAAGTAGTTAGTGACCTTATTATGGAATTTGGACAGGTTGGGGAAAGCCGGTAATAGTGGATTAGCTGGAAAAGCGTATTTGCAGAGTATCGAGGCGACGACGCTAATGGTCTGTGAGTGGACTTTGCTTTCAAACTTATGATGCATGCATAAATGTTTAATATGCTTTCTATACGTGATTTATATGATTATGATTATGAACTTGATGATTTACGGTTTTGCACGTATTTCGAGATATTTACGACAGTGCACGTTTTACGAGATACGATTTTCCGCTATGGTTTGATGATGGTTTTAATGATTTTATTTTGGGATTTAAAATATGATTTGATGAAAATGATTTATAATGGATTTTGGAAAAGTGATTTCGGGCTTGAGGCCCAGCTCATAAAAGTGGTTTTGATAAACGTGATTTCGGGTTTTGGAATCGGATTTCAAGATGACGATTCGGGATTCGATTTTGGAACTTGAAAGTGGATTTCCGGATTTGGGTTCGGAATGATTTTTCCGAATGCTAGCTTACGGAATGATGGTTTCAGATTCGAATTTGGAAATAGAGTATGGATATGATTCTGGATTTGAATTCGGGATGATGATTTCAGATTCGGCTTGAACTTCAAAATGGTGATTTCGAATTCGAATTTGGACATGGATTTAGAAATGGTTTTTAAATGGTTTTGGATTGGATTTTCTGGATCTGGTTATTGGGTTTAAAGACCCGGATATGATTATGACGGGGGCGGGCCCGGATTGGGTTTAAAGACCCGGATTGAGTTTAAAGACTCGGATATTGTGATTTCCCCCTTAGGCCTATTGAGTTTAAAGACTCGGGAGTTTAAAGACTCAGATTATATTGAGACCTGGATTGAGTTTAAGGACTCGGGAGTTTAAAGACTCGGATAGATCCAGCAGGTTTGATGGATTGCAAAGGATTTCAAATGTGTTTGATAATGATGGTTTTCCGTAATGGTTTTCCGCTGTTTTGGGCTATGACCCGGATGAAACGAATTTTGATGATTTTGGGCTGAGGCCCGGGAATTGAGAAAAGGCAATGAGTCGGTTTTCTAACGGTTTGAATAACTTGAAATGGTTTTGTGACATGGCTTTTGATATGCATGCATTGTTTTTTAAGTGGAGGGTATAAATGTCTTTCTCTATAACCTGTTTTCTGAACTTACTATTTATTTTTGTCCACTCACAGTCTTTTGTGTTTTTGATACCCTCTAGGTTATTGCGGTGCGGGCTGTTGGTAGAGAGAGACGAAGACATCACACACGCGACCCACAGTAGAGTTTGGGCGCTCTGGGAAGTCCAGAACTTGTGGACCGTTCGATTGGAAATCTCTTGTCCGGCTTACGTGTTACACGGTGGTTTGACGTAGGTTTAGCCCTCGTGTCATGCGTAAGTTAGACGGGAGCATGGCTTAGCCCTTAATCCCAGGGGATTGGGGGTGGGTCATGTCAAGGAACCCCATTACTTACACCTTCTAGGGTAGAGTTCCACCCGTAGTGACTTACGAAGCAAGCAATAGTAGGATGAGCTAGAACCTTTTGCTGGGGTGTCCAACCCACCATCAATCCATGAGACGATACGCAATCTAAAAACCCTTTTGGGTAGGGATCAAATGTATTATCAGTGATATCTGGCCTCATAGACCAAAGAAATGGCCTATGTGATGACTGTGACAGCTCAAGAGCTAGACTCAGTTCTTGAAATTGGGTTTGGTCTAAAACTGTGAAGCTCCCAAATGCAACATAGATCACTGAATTTGGTGGCTACTGATCCAACCACTGTAAACAAGTTGAGTCTTGTGGCCAGAAGTTGCCAGTTGGATTCCCGTGCCTGCTAGCCAGAAGAGGACCTATTGGTACAATCTCTGGTGCCATTGTCAATGATGCTAGCTCAAGGTCTTGAGCTGTGTTGCAAGTTATCCATTTTGCTAATTGCACTATCCTGTTGTTTCTTACCATGACTTGAAACACTAATTTTTGTGTGGCTATGTCACCAATGCATGCCCACACAAAGTCTTTAGATTTCATGGTTGGCAAATTTGGTGCCAACTAAATCGCCACGCTTCTTCAAACAATTCCTACCAAAATTGAATCAACACTAACAATTTAGTTTCAGACTCCATTTTTTTCTTTTAGCACTCATCAGTTTGTTGCTGTTTATTAATTCTGCTTTGATTTATTCAATCTGGCGAATAATGAATGTGATCATTCTTTGTGTCTGATAATTTTCACAAGGAGAAATTTATATACTACATACAGAGTGGGTATAAATAAGAAATAGGTATCAAATCTCCTAATTCTACTCAAATTAGATAATTACAATAAAATATAAATTATATTCCTAATAGGAACAAGTTCTATTTCTAATAGGAACAAGTTCTATTTCTAATAGGAACAAGTTCTATTTCTAATAGGAACAAGTTCTATTCTTAATACAAATGTTGACTCACGCCAACACTCCCCCTCAAGTTGGTGCATAGATATCAGTAATGCCCAACTTGTCAAGTGAGTCTTCAAATCGGTGCTTTGACATGACATGGAGTTCGATCATCGAAGCCCATAGTTGGATCCATTCAACTTGAATCCCATAGGTAGATTGGTAGACAATTATGTATGAACCATCATAATAGGAGTAGAAGAAGAAGATTCAATGATATCTAACATGGTGATAGATAGCAGTTGCAGCAGAAGATTAGGTGACGACGACGATAGTAAGAGATATAAGATGGCACAGACTTAGGTGTATAAGACGACACATACTTAGGTGTATAGGCGGCACAAGTTTAGGTGTATAGGCAGCACAAGTTTAGGTGTATATGCGGTGCATGTTTAGGTGTATTGGTGGCACAAGTTTAGGTGTATAGGCGGCACAAGTTTAGGTGTATAGGCGGCACAAGTTTAGGTGTATAGGCTAGGTGTAGCGAAAATGGGTATAAGCAGCACAAGTTTAGGTGTATAGGCTAGGTGCAGCGGAAATAAGTATTTTTCATGATTAGAGTTTTGATGTTGTAAAGACAGATTGGAACCCACTTTGATACCAAATCGAAAATGCTTAGGGTTTTAAAAGGATAAGGAGGCAAGACATAACACAATTCCCATAAGTGCACAGAGTACTTAGGCTCCTCGCACCCACAGGGGAGGAATCACACCGGATTTGTGTTTCATTGTAATTGCTTTGATACCAATTCAAAATAATTAGGGTTTAAGTTGATATATTTATTATTCTCTCAAGGAGAAATTTATAGGGCAATTAAATCATAGGTCCTTACTAACATATAAGTTTATTCAAAAACTTGCATATAGAAAAATTAAACTCATATGTCATTTGACTAGTCAAAAGACTATAGAATTTAAAATAACCATAGTTTTTATATAAATTATAACTAATGACATCCAATTGTAAACTAATCCAACAATAATCTAAAAAACACTTATCAAAATCTATCATGATTTCAACATTACTTTTTATTTTTATTTTTTTTATTATAAGATTATATTAGGATTATGAAAACATTACTCCTATTTATTACTTGCTCATTTATAATACAGACTTTATTTTTTATTTTATAGAAAAAATTCAATTGTGACTATATACAATATATATTATACATATATAATATTTATTATATGCATAATATAATAAAGGGCCCAAGAGGCCAAAGAAATAAAAAAACTCACTCACTCATTCTATTTGCATAATATAACAAGGGGCAAATGGGATTTATTACTTAAAATCATTTAATTGTTTAACGAAATTTTTAATAACTCACTTATCCTCTTTATTTCGATATAAATTGATAGATGTGGAATTTATTACTTACAAATTCTGTTTAGAGACTTTTGAATAAAATAAAAGTTTGAAATAAGGTCTTATTTTATTTAATATACAAGCATTAAAGGTTTTAAATAAAAGTAAAAATTGTTAAGGATATAACAATGATTTACTCAAATTTATATACTACATACGGAATGGGTACATATAAATAGTAAATATGCATCAAATCTTCTAATTCCACTCAAATTAGATAATTACAATAAAATATAAATTATATTCCTAATAAGAAATAGTTTTTATTCCTAATAGAAATTTATTCCTAATATAAACAAATTCTAATAGGAGGGTTGAGATTTCTTCATCAATTAACCTTGGTATACATAATTGCAGAGCCAAGAGAGCAGCTGCTGCAGGCCAGAAGGCAACCCGCCGAATATTCAACTCCTCTGCCACCTCTAAAGCCCAACCCGAGCTCTCATCAGCAATCACACAATCCACTTTCTCACATCCCAAGTCGTTGATCTCCTCTATCAGCTCCCTCAACTTCCCGGGCATGACGCGTTGCATTGCCACACACAACTGCCCTAGATCATTCCTATCCTCCCATGGTTCCAACCCATCTGGAATCGAAACCAGACGAATTCCATCACTCACTTGACTCTCACCCGCCAAGGCATTTACAACACGGTTGTGGTTGAAATCTGTGTTCACAAATGTGACTTTGAAGCCTTGATTCACCAAGCATTGTGAGAGCACCATCAATGAAAGCACGTGGCCTTGTGCAGGAAAAGGGACAGCTACTACATGTAAGTTGCTCATCTTTTTTCTTAATAACTCTTCTTCTTTTTTTAAATGTAGCTTCTTAGTATTATGGTAACATATATATAGAAGGAGATCGAAATGAGTGTGATCTTGTTTGAATGGAATAAGGTTGGGGAATTCACCATTTTGTCGCTTTCTTTTATAGTTTACTGTCAAGTTCATGCTTTTTTTTCTTGTTGACTGTGATTGTTCTTTAGTACTTGATGGTTTCAGTACGTTAGCTTCATTTACATCAATCAATTGTTTTTTACTTTTGTTCTATAATTGAAGGAACTACCTTCCATTCCTTGTAGAAATATAGTGAAAAACAATAGATTAATGTTAAATATGTAAGTCTGCCCTTTGGTTTTGTAGTTTGTACCTTTATTTTGTCTTTTGGTAATCATTACTGTTTTCATTTTCTAGAGTTTAATTCTTGCTAGCTAGCTTCTAATTTCCCAGTTATTTAAAATAAAAAAATAAGAAAGAAAGTTGTTTGATAACTCTACAGGGAAAGATTTGAGGAAGTTGAGATAAAAATTTATACGTAGTAGTCAGTTTGGATATCAGATAAATCAAGAACCACACCACGACGGATTGCCGCCGGTAGTTGGTGGGACCCATGTGAAAAAACAAAATGCGTCGGCAAAGGCAAAGGTAGCTTCCGTCGATGCAAGTAGTGGGAGTCCGCAGCCACTTTTCAATATGAACAAGAATGGCGTGGACGTGGAGTATAAAATGAAAGCAACAAATATGATTCACAACTTTTTCCCTCTTCCGGTTGGGTTTTTTTTTTACAGTGGCCTTCTTGTAAAACTCTTGGCAAGATTTTATACTGTTGAGTTAATTAAGGTCTAAAGGTGAAAATTTCTTTTTGTATTTACTCTCACGATTCTAAATTTAATTTTTTAAACAAAAAAACATATTCATCACTCGGAACAGATAATTACAAGTAAATAAAAGTCCAAGAACAATAACAGTCCATAATCATAAATTAAACCTAAAAAATTAAAAATTAAAAATTCAAATGAAAATCTTAAATTTGAGATTAGGGAAAACCCCAAAACTTTTGCAGCCATCCACCAAGTCGTCGTAGCCACCACTGCACCAGAGAGTCACATCCACCAACAAGAAGAAAATTGAATACTCAGTGATTTTAATGATAGTATATGACAAAATTGAATTATACCGATAAATTGAATTAGAGAGATGATTTGTTTTCCTGATTTGTATGTTTACATCTTCTATATTATTCGTAGGTTATATAAAATATAGTTACAATGTCAAGTGATGAATAAAATTCTAGGAAACAAAAAGATCTTTCTCATTTTTTAAGAGATAATGTTGTATCATCAAATAGCATGCCTACTACCCCGTATCCATCTCATCCATTTAGTGAGGAGCAACTTTTTTCAAAATGTCGTAGAGTTGCGTCAAAAACGATAAGAGTTCAATTTCAAAGTGATGAGAGCGTACATGCATTGTGATCAAGGAGTTTATACAAATTCTCTTGAACGTAATCTGGGATTATGTCATCAAATGGATACATATCCACAAAAAGAAGGTCATAATGTTTGAAGAGCTTATATCCTTTTAGGACCATGTCAACCCAAATTAAGTTTATATCCATCCCACTTAGTGGGGAAACAAAAGCGTGGATTGCAAGATGATTGGTTCAATCAATTCCCATGGCTTGAATATTTCGCTCATGCAGATAAGACATTTTTGCTTTCCATAATTTCTTTTTTATATTAGTCACTCACACAAGGTATTTACTGTACAAGGGTTTCAAAATTGGAAGGGAGTTGGTGGGAAAGAATGTGCATTCATTACTCCTGTAGGCATTATAAATTCACCACATCATTTTGCTATGCAAAAATGGATGGATTTAAAGAATGCCACCCACCATATTGATAGAGCAGTTCAATCCCCACAAGTGGTTGCAAGAAATATGTTGAGGCTTATAGCTATTATAGAGGCCATTAAGTATCTAGCAAAGCAAGGCATGGCTTTTAGAGGCGATGATAAATCATATGACTCTCTTAATCGGGGTAATTTTGTTGAGTTGGTCAAGGCATTTTCCAGCATGAATGAAACCGTTGAAAATTTTGTTTTATAAAATGTTCCTAAGAAGGCACCTGGTTTTAGCGACGCGGTGGCCTCGGTTTGAGCGACGCGGTGGCCCTGGGTGAGAACGGATGGTCGTGAAGAAGAGATAGAAAGGGGCAGATGGAGGTTGGACCGTTAAAATGTATGAAGGGAGATATTGAGAGATGGAGAGGGGAAGATGGGGGCTATGGGAGGTGAAGTGTGTTGGGGATGATTGAGGGGGTGGGTGGAGATGATATGGGAATTGAAGACTGTAGCAATTTGTTGGGGGTAATCACACTAGATCTGGAATCCTCAATTTGTCCGTCAGTGTTAATTAGATGGAGATAATATAGACTTATAGTAGAGTTAGAAGCAACTAGGTCAATTAGTCAATATGGCATGTGAATTCTTTTACCAACGACCAAGTCAATTAGTCAATACTCCACACTAAAATAATAATTTTTTATGTAGAATTTTATTCTTTCTTTTGGTGTTATTGCCTTAGATTTTTTATTTGAAATTTATTAATTGAACAACGTAGTAATTGATTGATTGTTAGTCTTATTGGCATTAATTAATGTGTATTATTTTGATCAATAACAATGCATATTATTACATGTTATGAAAGTGCATATTGATTAGGGGTTGTATATTTTTATTTTTTTGACTTATTATTCTTAGTATATTATTAATTTATGTATATTTTTCATAAAATAAAAAAGTCGCCTAGGCGTCTGCCTAACTGTCTAAGCGCTAGGCCCCTACTCGCCCCCTTGGGAGTGTCTAGCGCCGTTTTGAACATTGTGCATGCATAGTTTTCTTAACGGATGGTACAAACATATATTTTTCAAAACATATTTTTTAAGGTTATTTTTGTCCACTTACACGTTTTCCTAGGTTTGAACCCTCGTGGGCCGCTACACAAAAATCAAGGTTGTTCGAGAGGTGGAGACACAATCTAGCGAAGGATACGAGTATCTCTTGTCTGACAAGTATTAGGGGCAACCTCAGTTTTTTGGATTACTTGTCAGACAGGAGCAGGACCCGGATATGTCTAACGAGGTGTTTTTGGGGACAAATCTTGTCAGTTAAAGCTCGTTATGTCACCATAATTATATAACGTTTTCTTTTTCCTTTTTCTCTACAAATGGAATTTGGTTGACCATCTAGTATGTATAAATCTCTATCTTCTTAATGAGTTTGTGGATATGAAAATTTAGCCCGATCCATCCCTGACCTAGAGTCACCAAAAGAGATAAAGCAAAAGTCACCACAAAGGGTGGAGCCAGATAACGCCACGAGGGTGGAGCTGCAAAACAGAGAAGAAATTGGAAAATGGAGAAGCCGAAGAGACAAGGGAAGAGGAGAAGAAGCGAAGGAGGAAGGAGAAGAGAAGAAGGAAAGAGAGGAACTAAAGAGAAAGGGGCAGGCGACTAGAGTTTGGGGAAGTTTTTGCTTGGTTTAGGAGAAGGAACATAGAGAAAGTGGTATTCACGTCTCGAAAATTGTATGTCTTTAATATAGTTTTTTAGCCTCCATGAAATTAATTTGTGATTCTCGTGATCACCATTCACGAGTGATTTCTGTAAATATACATTACAAGTGAACAATAGAATTAGTGGAATCGATAATCTCTTCTAATTAATAGAGAAGAATCAAGAAGCTAGACAAGAAGTATAGGGGTGCAAAATCCCCCAATGAAAATCTACCCTTTTCAATTGGCTTCAATATTGTTGGACATATATATACATACGCATATCATAGACCTTCAAGGGATACAAAGTTTCCTGAGGTCCTCCAACTTGGCATAAGAGTTTGGTATGATCTTTGAAGCGTAGGGATAAAGATCTTTGTATACCTTTCTTGTTGTCCCTGGTGCAACACCAGCTGCTTTTGACACATCTGCATCCATCAAATTTCAAATTTATACAAGTTGCACTCTCATTCATATATCATAACCTCTCTCAAAATTTACCAATTCAAAACATAATTTAGCATTAAAATTACAACTGTTAAATATATGCTTCTTAATTGAAAAAAAAATAATAATATTAATTACAGACATATTAGAAACAAAATAAACTATACTAATCATCATGCACAACTGGTGCAAGATTCGTATTTTTGAATGTCCATAACAATTTCCCTATAAAATTAACATGCCATATATAAAACATAAGGAAAAAAAAAATCAATGGGAGTAGTTATTGACATTTCAAAATAGTCATCATGCACTAATTAACGGAGCAAGATTAGAATTTTGAGTGCCGATAGCAATTCCCTTTTTCGTAAATTAGAGATAAATTAGAGAATAATTAAGGATATGGAGAGATCAGTTTAAGTTTGGACCTTGAACAGTCAGTCTGAGGGTAGAATTGTCATTAGACAGCTGCACAATCATGTACACAACCCCAGCCAAAACAGAAGTAGGAGTCCTCCTAATATCAATCTCATGATCGTTCTCCTTCAACTTGTTCAAAGTCTCCGAAACCGCCTTCATATCCTGGTGATTCATCCGAAGCCCGAAGCAGCACCGCCGCGAAAGGTCACCGGCGGTTATAACGCTGTCGTCCTTTACAATCCTCTGCTCCAACAAAACCCTCCTCATTATCTTGTTAATTTCTTTCTCCGACGGTCCTCTCAGCCCCGTCGCCATTGCGAGTTCCTTTTGGCCTGCAACCGTCGCAATTTCTCTTAGGGTTCTCGAGGAGTCTCTTTTGCAAACAAAGTAGAGGCAAGCCGCCGCCATGGCCTCGCAGTTTCTTCCCCGGCAAGCATTTTGATCGTGTGCTTTTTTGTATATTGCCTTAGCGTCATCTCCCACTGTTGAAACCAACCCTAGCTTCTCAGCCATCCATCCGATGGACTCATAAGCGAGCTTAAGAGCCTTGTTGTTGTCTTGGTTTGAGACTCTACTATTGAACCTATAATTAAAATCATTATTGTTCTGCCTTTTCTTGGTGTCCACGTAGGAAATTGTTGTGGTCAGAACGCCGTCGTCTAGCAGGGCGTTGGAGCGAGCGCCGACGCGGGTTGGGTCTTGGTCGGTGTCCTGGTCGGAGGTGAAGTGGCGCCACTCGGCGGTTTCGTCGATGGACCAGGCTTCGAGAACTAGACCGCAGTCGCAGCAGATTGTGTCACCTTGTCGGTGGTCGAAGACAACTTGGGTTTGTTTCTTGCATTCTCTGCAAAACATATCTTCTTCCATAATTGAGAGAGGAGTTTAATTTGTTTGAAATTTGATGGGTGGATACTGGATATTGGGAGGGATACTTTGTTATATGGGGTTTTTGTGTGAATACAATATGTGGTTGAAGAAGAAGGGGAGGAATCCTAGTCAAGACGAAGTGCTGTGTGTAGTATTTATAGACTCAAATTCACCGACACATATCTTATCGACCTGTACTACTACTTTTTTTCCAAGGAAAACATGGATTCCTTTTTTCACAAGCAAAAGGAAAAGCCAAAACTACATATAAAGAGATGATTATAAGTTATAACTATATATATATATATATATATATAGTTATAACCAAGGACAAATCTATTTTTTCAAAATAATTGTGATTTACTTTTTTAATATTAACAGTTGCGATTTAGTAATATTCTTCCTCCCGATGATGTGATAATCTCGAATTCAACTCCACTAAAATGTTAGATCGACATTCAATCTGTATAATTTTCTTCGCACTATCACGTATAAAAAAATTGATCAGCCTTTGTTAGTGGTTTCAAATTGGTCCTAACGGTTTCAAACATTTGAAGCACGTGCCCCAACTTGTTTCAAATTTTAAAATTTTACATCCTTTAGGTCCAATTAACTTAGGCGTTAAATATCTACTTGGCAAATTTAATAGCAAACTCCAACTCAGATAGTTTAGGTGTCGACCATCATGCCCTCTTGAATTATTTGAGTCGGAATGTATCATTTTACGCTTGTTTGAACTCCAAATAAAAATAAAAGTTATCATGTCTCCCAAGAAAAATTGATTAAACAAGGAACAATCACTTCTAAGCAAAGTTGGGATCAATTTGAAATTAAGTTGAGAGGTGGCAAAAATAGAAATATAATGCGTCATAGATCATTAAATTACCAAAATGACCGAGTAAAATGTGAGTGAAAAAAAGGTCCAATATCTAAATCCCAATTCAAGTGGGGGATGGTGGCAACTTTATTTTGTCAATAATTATCTGTGCTGCTAACAAATCCACACATTCTCAAGTAATTCCATTCTCATAATTTTCATGACAAGAAAACTAAAGAAGACTTGGGTGGGTTTTTCCTGTCTTCTTTTAGAATTTTCTCAGCTCTGTCTCTCTCACATCATTATACAATCAGATTCTGAATGATGCAGACGTGGTGGACACCTGGTTAGTTAAGTTAGTTAATAAGAGAGAGGATACGGAAGACAGCCAAGTATACAGTTGCAAAATCCAACAGTTCCCACACTTAGTGCTCCTTTTGTCCTCTCTAATAAAAGCCTAGCCTTGTCTTTTACTCCTGAGGGACAAAGAATCAATGTCTGAATCTGAAACCGTAGAACTTTACAAATAGAACAGTAAAAGGACAAATGGCTCTTTCATGGGATTGGAATTTGGAACCTTCGACAACATTTTCAGAGAGATCTTGTGCTGCTTACACGTGACAAATGAAAAGACATCATCATTTATCATTAAATAGCAGGCAACGACAGAAACTTTAAACCCAAAAAAAAAAAAAAAAGGAAAAAACAACTCTCCCATATTTTTGGTGGAGTTTCTGCAGAAAAAAAGCATCATTCTGTTTCTTTTTGTTGGATTATAAAATTACAACCATCCCCCTTCTTTTTTCCAGAATATTATTCAATTTCCCTAACTAAACCCTTCTTCAACCTCCGAACTCTCCTGTTCAGCTAAGCACAGCACTATGCGGAAAAGCCAGTAAACAGACAGGAAAAACTAAGAAAACGTGAAGGGAGAGGGGGGGGGGGGGGGGGGGGGGGGGGGGGGGGGGGGGGGGGGCGGGGGTGGTTGTTTGTGAAATGAGAGGAGGTAAATACTACAGTGCCCAAGAAACCAGATATTCCTGTATGCTAGATTAAACTAATTTATGCAACTTACGCAACTAGAAACACAGTTCATACCGGAGAGACGATCCTGCTGCTACTTCAGGTACTACTTACCTATTCTTCCTGGAACTTCTTCGAAATATACAGAACAATATGTACTTTTCCTAAAAATGACAACAGCAGGTGTCGGTTCAAATATGAACGAGCAGCCTTGGTTTAATTGGGGTCAAAGACTTCCTGCATTCCATCTTCTTTCTTCAATGCCAGCATGTATGTCATTAAAAAGCGAACATAGACAGGTGCATGAGCGGGGATATGGAATGCAAGTGTAGGTGAAAAGAGAAGAGCATTGAGTTGGGGACGTGATCAATCAATTGATAATCATAATGAAAGACACGGCACACTGTCTGGCAGATTCCTCGGCAGTGGCTGTCCAGTGACATACCGTTGAGGGCATGGTCTCGGTGCAGTCGGAACTGTACCTGATGAAGAAGAGATTCCAGGTGTATCTGCTCGGGGGACATGGAACCTGGCAAATCGGTTGATGACGGAAAATCTTTCCAACTCCCGGCATTCCAGTCTCAAGTCTAAAATTGATGCTGCCTTGTCTAACCTGCATGCATAAACGATATCATGATGGAAGAGAAATTTAACATGGCCGAATTCAATTGCTACAAATAGTATGTTATGGTATTAAATCTGAAAAATTCTCAAGGCAGAACTCTAAGGTCAATCCAATTTTAACACTTTCTAAGGAACCTATGTAAATCCAAATCCAAAAAGCATGGGGAATGTTTACCCTTTGGAATACAGTAAGTAGCATAATTTGGCGATAATTGATTGTATGCAATCATACCAGAATTAGGGAAAAAATTGTATGAATACCCCTGTAAACTTCTACCAGAGTAGGATAAGCATTTATCAAGGAAAAAGCATACTCAAATCAGCCTTAGTTTAGCTGCTTGCAGATGGTTCCTAGAAACATTTTTCTACCATCCATTCATCCCCCGAAGAAGACAAGTCAGAATGATTTCAGGAATGGAAATTCTGCCATACCTCACTAAGTCATTTTCCAACTTCTTTGACCTACTTGTTAAGTCTCCCACAATTTTTGAAAAGTCCTGGTCGTCAATGCCTTCAGAAACTTTACGTTTTTCTGAAATCCTGCAAAACATTTTTACAGAGAAATTAATTTTTATTTCTTAGAAGGCAAAAACCTCAAGACATACGATTTCAAGGACAAATGTTCTTCTAATTTTCGAACTGGAATACAATCTTTCTCTCACTCTCTCAAACAACCATGAAAAGTGACACTTACATATCACTTTCGTTCAATGGCACACCAGTACTGTTTCTTCTGCTACAGGTCAAGCTGCATGCATCCCCTAATGATAATTTAGCAACAAAATATGTCACACTATCATAGTAGACAGCAGCATCTGCTGTGAAAATGGATGCTGGTGCAGGGCTAAGCACATGCTGCAGAAACTGTGTTGTGGAAATAAGCCTTCTCTTAGATCGAAGGATTGGCCGTGCACCTTCAATCATTTCAAATTCATCTCCAACCTGTCACAAAAATCAATGATATAAAAAAAAACTTGGATCTGAGCACCTGGGGAAATTTATCAGTAGAATTAATTTCATTGTATTATCATGTAACTAGACGCTTACTTTCTCAATCAGCCTATTAGATGCCAGTGCCCAGTCTTCCTCTGCCATACTGCATAAAAAAATGCACTCCAAAAGTTAACACAAGCAGAAAACAAACCAAGGGGGGTTGAGCATACCAGTAGACAAAAGAATTCTGTCTTCAAGAAGAAAGGCAAGAAGGGAGTAACTAATCGGCCACACCAAAATTGAACCAGAAGCAAAGAAATGGGCAACCAAAAGTAAATACCTGATATCTTGAATGCTTTTGGAACCGTGTGTCACTTTGTGCCATGGTAGAAGCTCAGATGTTGCAATTTTACGTTTCTTTGGTCTCAAGACACTTTCATCAATGGCATCTGAAGGCAACAAATAAGGAGCTATAGAGGGTTCACTTGCAACCAAATTGACAGATGTTCTGGGCCAGACACTGTTGTTTGGACTACCATCAGAAGCAGATATCTGTTCCACAGAAGAATGTATGTTTAGACTCTGAGAAGGCTTCACAAGAGATATTTGCCCTGCAGCAATCCTTGCAAGCCTTTCATCATACATTGCTGGCACCTGCCCATTTCTGAAAGTCCCATACTGCTTAAACCAGTTGGATGCCATGCGTAGATTAGGCCAAGATGCTCCTGTGTGATTAGGTAACACATTGTTTCCAGTAGATTGACTCTGTGAATCACTTTCACCAAATGCAACAACGCCTTGGGCTTGGAAAGCAGATTGTGAAGAAGTTTTTACACTTAGATCTTCTCTGGCATCTGTCAAGGTACTTGATACTTTTGAATTTCCACGTGGCGATGATTCGAGAGCTGACGCTGAATTCAGACCACCATCCTTGTGATGACCATAAATTGACTGCTGCCCTGCAACAGCAGCTACATGTTGAACATCCAGATATCTCCCACTTGGATCGGTCTCTCCATTCTTTGTTGCCTGCACTTGGTGCAGCAGGGAGTAATCGTGAGGAATGCCATGTGAAGGTTTTGAAGCATGGCTGGGAAATCCAAGATTTCGTGGAGAGGGAGCCAGGCTGTTGTTGTCACCATGATGTGTTCTCTCAAGATCCTGCAGGAGTGAATGAGTCAATAATGAACTACAGGTCAAGGTACTAGGATTTGAGACATTCCTTAACCCTGTCTGTGAAGCATCAAGCATTCCAGATGGCATCGGCTTCTGGTTTCTCTCTTTACCCTGCTGATAGTCCGAGGAAACGAAGCCTTGCGAATGCATAGAGGAAGCACCAAACTCAGATGACCTATATCCACCATCTTGGGCAATTGAACTATTTAGCTCCTTTGAAGTTAATGAAGTAGTTTCCATGCTATCATGAGCTATTGGAGGAAATTTCTGAGGATCCATGCCAGAAGGACGTTGCTGACTTGGGTTATTTGTCCATAAACTCTGCTGCCTCACTGAAATGCCAGACATAAAAGAAGGCTGAGAAACTGGCATAGCTTCAAGAACAGGGAACTGCTGACCACCAGGGTTGATAAAAATCCGATGAGAAGAATCATGAGATGGAGCAAGGTTGGAAGAGGGGTGTGTAGAGGCAGTACCAGGTAATGTTGCCTGAGTAGATGAACCTTCTACAGGAACATTAAACTGATGTTGCGTTTGAAGCTGATTCCTTGGAAATGCAGGACTGGATGTAATTTCCGCGATAGAGTTCCCGTGCATATAAGTTGAGGGGATGCTTGACTGTCCCCCAATACTAAATTTGTCATCCCAACGGGCTCTTGGTGATGATTCATGTGATTGGGACAAAGATTGAGAAGGTGATGGAGTAGCTAACCAGGTCTGGCTTTTCTCTCCTAAATCAGAACCCATTTGCATTTGATTTGGATTACTTGCTGATTGCAGCATACCCTGAGAGGAGAAAAGAGTATTTGAATTGGACTGCTGTTGAGATGGAGCCAATTTCAAATAAAAACCCTTAGTAGCAGAAGACTGATTGTACATATGAGAAACACATGCTCCAGGAGTTTTTGCTTCAGTTACCTCAGATAATGGATTAAATCCAGATTGGCCAAATTGTGAGCTACAGTTATTATCCTTCAACTGGTCAACCCTGAAAGAAGACGAAGCATATTTTGACTGCTGTGGTTAAACCATCCAACGATTAAAAGAGAAACGAAAAATCGAATAGAAGACTGAAGGAACAAAAAAAAAAATTTTGGAACACTGATAAGACTAGATATGCCAACCGATATGAACACAGAAAGTAGATAATAATGATGGTTGCACAGAGAAAATGTAGTGCTCATTAGTATGCAAAAAAAAAATCCATAAGCTAAAATATTCCAATCCCTCATTATCTCTTCAGCAGACTACCTTGTTTGTGCAGTGATATGCATGCCACTAGGGTCCCGTTGGTAGCAATTTTGCTGCTGCTCATATGTTTCACCTTCTCTCTCATAAGAGTTTCGAAAAACATGAGAGCTGTTACCCATTTGATGCTGTTTTCCTCCTTGATTAGGCTTCGCATAATCAAGCTTATTATTATCCTGGACTAGGTGATTTGTTTCCTGATGGACCTTGGTTATGTGTGAATTTGGCAAGGAATGAAAGTTAAATGTGTGAGAATTTTCTCTGTTCCTCAAAGCATCCTCTGAGCCAGATGGTAAGTGCTCCAATTGTGAAGTTGATCTGGGAAATGAAGTTACCCTAGAGTAACCATCCCTCTTCCACAGATAACCATCAGAGTTCCTATTGTACATGGCTTCATTAATATCACCTGTCCAACAATCACCAGAAGTGTCATGGAAGCTGATAACATCATTTCCAACAGAGGATCGAATATGAACATTCTTACCTTCTGGTTTACTGCTTGGTTGGCTAACAAGACCAAAGGAGTCTATTCTCTGCTGCTGTGGATCACATTCTGAGTGCTCATTCATTTGATTGGTCCAGGTGTTGTCCAAACGCAAATGTGGTTGAACCTGTTGACTTCTCTCCAGAGACAGCTTTTGTTGAGGGTAACGACCCAACCACTCACTTGTGTTTTTGGGGGACTTCTGAATGGATTCATGAGATTCATCCTGGTGAAGCCCTTCTCTAAGCTCTGTAGTGAATTGAATCTCTGGCTGTGGAAAGCCAGGGAAGCTAGAATTAACGCTGGAATCATTAAGCACGGTAAAAGGTTTTGAGCTTAAGGAAGAGGCACTATGCAGGTTGTTATCAGCCCAACTTCCTTGTTGCTTCTCACTGTCCAAGGTGTTTGAAGGCTGATTGCCAGTTGACAGTTCTGTATTCTGAAAAGTCAATCCACTCCACTCCTCCTGTATCCCGGTATCACTACTAGAAGCTTCTGCTACAGCAGACTGCATAAGCGCACTCCAGCTTCCACTTTGGAGAGAGGGAAATTCATTTGGATATCCTGTATGTTCAAATGCATTTCCAAAGCCTCCAGCACCAATATCACTTCCTTTTTCCATAGAAGCATCCCACATACCATCATCAGTGTTAAACAAAATCTTCTCTTCCATTGGATCTAGGGGGACCAAATCCTGTGAAGGGACATGCTGCATTGTTTTTTTCAGAAAGGTTCCAGGCCATCCAGTATGATCGTGCTTTCCGCTGAGTTCCTGCAGTGATGTATTTGTTTGCAAGATATTCTCTTGCTGGAGGTTACCCAGCGTAGATCCATCATTTAAACCCTGAATAGTAGCTTGTCCAAACGCACTTTTTCCTTGAAACCCTTGTTTAGGTATGAACGCCCCGTGAGGTAAGCCCACATGATCTAGAGAAGTAGTGGTACGATGATCACCTACAAAGGGGTTACTGAAGGCTGATGACTGCATATCAGGCTTCTGCATTTGATCACTAGGCTTGGTCAACAAATTATCAGAATCATGAGACATCTCCTGAAGATGAGAATACTGATTCATAGTGCCTCTTCCGCTAGCAACAGGAGTACCATATAAAGATGCATCAAACTGGTGAGAAGCTAGACCCATTGAGCTCAAACTCTGACCTTCTTGAGAAAAAATAATTCTATTAGATACATTTTGTCCAGCAGGAGACCCACCTCGCTGCACCCAGTTCATAAACATTTGTGATGTATCATTAACAGGTGTTCCATTGATGAGAGGAAACTGAACACCAGCCACCTGCTTATTGATTGCAGAAAGCTGATTTACTGAATTGTGCTGCCGTGCATCACCAAATTGTTGTGGTTGCTGCTGCCTCTGAAGTTCTTGCAGTTTCTTGAGCATCAAGCGCTGCTGCAACAGCTGCATGTCACTGTACCCAGACTGCTGCATCGAGTGAAGCTGTGGAATGCCTTGTTGTCCCCTCACAAATTGCTGCTGCCTTCCAGAAAAGTTAAACTCAGTTGAAGCTTCAGTAATTTCGGACCTTTCTGAATTGGTTGTCAGGGTGGGACTATCACCTGATGCATTTTCTTGCTCTAACTGAAAAATAGATAAGCCTCTCGAAGTTAAATTATATGAATCAAAAACTGTGCTCTCACCCAAAAATTCAAGTTGATTCTGTCCTTCCTGGAACTCTTGTCGTCCAAACATAAACCCATTTGTCTTCAGATGTTGATTTCTAGTTTGAATGTTGGATAACCCAGCCAGTTGTGTATGGTTTTTATCAAAAGTCAGGGATTCATTGCCAAGTCCTCTCGCAGAATCTGCAAGTTCCAAAACAGATACATTAGGAATTCAAAAACACAAACAGGGAGAAAACAATATTTTTGTTTTCCAGTACTCATCCAGTATTTGAGAAACAGAATGCCAACCTCAATGAAACAATCAAACAGAGAACCTATAAAGCAATCAAGAAGACCATGAAAGTGAAACCATTTATACCTAATTGTTGCACATAACTCTTTAGATTGAAACTTCCACTGATCTCTGTCTGTTTTTCTTGCCACTGATTGTAAATATGTGCAGGCCAATTACCAACCGTGACTTGAGATTGATGGGAATAGTTGTCTAGATCATATAACTTGTGGATCCTGCCTTCAATTTCGTTACCAGGCATTAAATTTCCAGGCACCAAATTTTTCAAGCTAATTGCTTCTGTGAAAATAGAAATGATGCATATTCTTCACATGCCTAACAAGCAAATTCGAGACAAAATTTATACCCCAAAATGGCATGAGATATCCATAAAACTGTCTCTTCTTAAATTATCCTGCATAAAAATGTTTCAGCGGACAAATGAGACTAGAAGTACAGCCACAGAATTTTGAAAAAAGAACCATGAATAGTAAGGCAAGTAAGTCTCCAAAACTCGAACATGAAACCTCAAGGATTAAGTTACATTAGATTTCAAACTTAAGTGGGTCTCATTTATGGTGAACCACCACATCGGCCAGCCAATAATAACCAACAACCACAACATTACAAAGTCCATCCAAGTCTCAAACCACGAGCTCCATGTGTCTTATTCAACTCCTTGTAAAGTAAAAATTAAAGAAGAGAGGGAAGTCGTATCAAATTAGGGGCTTGGATGGCAGTTACTAGATTCAAAATTTTCTATATTGCATTGACAGAAAAAATGGTGCACGAGCAAATACTTACTGCTGAGTTTGCACTTCACAGACAAAATTCATGAACCGCAGAAGAATTTGATAGCAAATATCAAAATGGAAAAGATTGCAAACTTATCATAAGCTCAAGCTAATGCGAGCTTCAAAGTTTCGAAAAACAAGTCAGAAACTAACCAAAAAGCACTAAAAGACTATAATTAAGCCATAGATAGCAAACGCAAAGCAAAAGCAAAACTCAAACTTTACACTTACAAACCCTAAAAAAACCAACAATATATCTACCTCACAAGCACTGCAACCTCGATTCTCCGCAGAAAAACATAAACAATCACCTCAATTTGGAAATTTCTGAGCTAATTCCACTAAATTAGAAACAGAAACCCACAAAAATTCCAACTCGTATGTATCATTCTTACACCAGAACAGAAACAAGCAAAATCAGCAAAAGTAGTTGTTAGTGAGGCGAGGAGGAAAAAGGTGGAGTTGGGAGCTCACAGTGTGATCCAAGCCAAGAGAATTAGGGTTCTTAAAGAGCATGGACAGTACGGCCGCGTTCTCCTCTTGTAGCTCAATTCTTCAGAGCCAGTCGCTTAAGCTCCAAAACGACGACGCAAATGACACTCTGTCTCTCTAACTCTCACTGTGTCTCTGAGCTCTCTCTCCCTCTCTAAGCGCAGAAGAAGAGTGAAAACCCGAAATTGATTTCTCGGACCGAAGCCGAAGATAAAGCGATCCCAACAAACACTGCTCAAAAAATATGTTTTCCAACACTCTCTCTCACAGAGGAGTATCAGAAGAAAACACCGCCCCAGGCTCGGTACCCGAACTTAGCCTTGTATCCAAACCTCAGCCTCTTGACCCGAATCTCAGCCTCGGGTTAATCCGAACCAAAGACACGGAGTCAGAGACATCAATGTACTTCGCGGGAGTCGGTGCGCCTCTTCTTTTGTGACCGTCGGATGGAGATATTTGGATGATCGACGGTTGAACCTTAAGAGAGGCGTAGGCTCTAGTAGCTAGATATGCGGCTTCCACGCGCTTTTGCACACGCGTGGGGTGGTGCCCCTTTATTTTTTTCAAGTCACCTTTGGCCCTTTGGAGCTTTTTGTTTCGAGAATTTCGTAAATACGTTGGCATTAATTAATTTTGTTTTTTCGTGTTATATTTTCCCGCCGCCAGTTTAATCAATCAACTAGGCCCCCGGAACAGCGAGTGTCAAAAAAATTATAAATAATATAATAATATAATTAATTACATCATTATCCGATATTTATTTTAAAAATAATTACGTATATGAAACTGTCTGGAATAACCCTCATGTCTGGATCCAATCAATCCCTCCTCCAATTTATAACGCTTTCAACTTTGATCCTTTAAATATAACTATTATCGTTAAGGTTTTTATTTGTAATTTTCTTTTCTTGTGCGAATAAAATATAAAAAACTCCTCATGTTTACGGATTGGACATTCAATTTGGTAGTGGTTAAATCTTTGGGCCTAGCCCGATTGTGGTAGCTATCTTTCTTGGCCCACTCGTTTTTATATTTCTAATTATTGACCCATCAATTCGATTAGACCGGGTGACCCAACCGAACCGGCCGATTTGAGTTGTAGCTATTGCCTTGGTTTGATTTTGATCTTATGAAAACTCCAACGGTCTAAACTTGGTGCAAGGAGAAAGGATTTGATTTGGTTGGTTTTAAGCTTTTTCAAACCGACTTTAAATAAAATTGCACTTGCCACTTATAGTTTATGCTCTGTGACAATGGTACAAGTGTAGTTATCTTATTGGTTAATGGGATAGATTTGTGATTTATAGTAAATATGGACGTTGCATTTAAAGTTTCAAGCTATTGTTTTGGGGTTATTTTAGTTCATTTGAAATTTAAAAGTCCGTTGAGATAGAATGGTTTGATGTAATTAGGTTAACAAGAAATCTTTAAAAAAAAAAAACAATTGCTATGATTGTGAAAGAAAAATCAAAATATATCACCGATAAAATAATAATCAAACTTAAACCTGTCAATTTATATATTATAACTCATTTTTGTGAAAGAACAAAAATTACTAGACAACATGAGGGGAGTGGCGGCAGTGGTATAGCCAGTCCATGGATATTAGGCAGTCGGATCTTACCCAACCTTCGTTAGTGTCCTTGCTCCGGCAAGTTTTACCTCCTTTTTATTTAGTTAATTTTTGTTTTCAACCGGATTTTACAACTACTTCCTCCTAATCCGTGTGTGGTGCTATGATTTGTGTTCAAGTTGGAGGTTGTTGACTGCAAAGTAGGGATGGACAAAAATACCCATGGGCTTGGATACCCATAGGTATTAGTTGTATGGGTAACAATAGGAACAGGTGGAACATACCAACAGACTTGATGGGCAAGGCGTGGGTTTTACCCGCGGGTAGGAGTGGCAATGGGTTGTATCGTGTCGGGTTCGTGTCGTGTCATGAACTCAGTTTTACCCATTTATGCCCAACTCGAACCCGACCTATTTAATAATCGTGTCAAGAATATCCAACCCAAACCCGACCTGTTAATGACCCTTGTAACCTGTTAACGACCTGTTAATAGTCGTGGGCAAAATGTTGACTTTTTGATCGGGCGGTCAAACGGACTTTGACCGATGACCGTGACGTAGTTCGAGACGTCACGAGTTCATAGACAGGCGGCATGTTCGATTCCGACATTCGTGGAGAAAGTTATGATGTTCGGAAGATGAGGGGTATTTTGGTAATTTTGGTCAATTGGGGTCAAATGTTGACTTTTTGACCGGGAGGTCCAATGGACGAGGGCCAAGGACCGTTACGTACGTATCGTCGATACGAATCCAATGACAGGCGGCATGCCGAAATCGGAGATTCGACGACGAAGTTATGGTCAAGGAAACGAATTAACGAACCGAGGGTTCGACTAAAATAATAATATAATAATGAATAATAACCGATGACTGTGCACATCCGGATGAGTGACAAGTGTCACCCATCCCTTGTTTCCAGCTCCATGTTTCCCTCCCAACACTATCATTACAACATCATCATTCCTTCTTCATCTTTTTCCCCCCATTTTCTTCTTCTTTGTTTCTTACCTGTGGACCTTCAAAAATCAGTGTGGGAGAACTGGGAGAATTGGCTCCCTTCCTCTGCCGTTCTTGAGAGAAAAATGAGAGACTAATGGATTGAGCTACCAAGGGAAACACGAGGGGTTGTGAGTGTGCTGAATTCTGGGTTTCGAAAATTTAGAAAAAGTGGGGGAAAATTCGAATAATGAGATTTGAGCCGTGAGGTTTGGAATTGAAGCTTCATTTAGCTTCATGAGGTTGTGACGAGTGGAACCAGATAAAAAACGAGAAGAATTGGTGCCGTTTTGGCTCTGAACACACTTGGTGACAGATGAGGAAATTCGAGGTTGAGTCGAGGAATTGGAGGCTTTGATTGACGAAATTGAACTGGGGATTATGTTCCTGAGGATCCCACGATGCTTCTGGAAGGATCAATTGAAGGAAAACGTTGGAGATTGATGAAGTTCCATTATTGCACAGTGTACGGCTATCGAGCTTGTGTCGTGATCATTGAGTGATAAAACGACGAAATTGATTAAGGGGAACTGTCTCTTATGGTCGAGTGATGCTTCTGGATGCATCAATTGGAAGAAACCAGCAGCCATTGAAGGAATTCCATAAACGAACAGTGACGGGTGTTCTTCGTGGATCATAGTCGAGTCGTGGGATTGTAGGTAAGTTCTTGTGTAATCAACGATTCAGAACTCTAATTGAACTTAAAACGAAGCTAACTGAATGATCAATTGGAAGGTTTAAGGCTGAATTGATAGGATTGGAACCGGGTCATCTCGCGGGCTAATTGGACCCGTTTACTAGACATACGGGTTAGGACGATGCACTGTAGCAGGCGCGTGGGTTTCACGCGCAGCCACCCACGGCGGCGCGTGACGGCGCGTGGGCACGAATCTCGAGGTGAGGTCAACATGACTTCTGTCCTATTTAATGTAACGAACATTTTGGAATTGGTTTCTTGTCCATCGGACACCGTCTCGATATTATTCGGGATGTCCGAAGGTTTTAAATCAAGTTTAAAAATAATTAAAAATTCGGGAAAATTATGGGACTTTGATAGGAGGTTAATGATGAGGTTAATGACCCTCTAATGTGATTTGGACAGGATTGGGAGTCCCGGTGATAGTGGTGTGGCCCGGGAGGGCCGATGGCATGAGTATCGAGGCATACCGTTAAAACGGTCTGTGAGTGGACTTTGGTTTTATAAATTCTATGCATGCCTAACTGTTTTATATGGATTATGATTGTGATTGTATGATGTTGATTTGATTGTTGGTAAATTGTACGGTTTCACGTATTTCGAGGCGATTTACGTGCTTGCACGTAAATCGAGGGTTTTCCGGTTTTGCACGGATTTTCCATGTTTATGGTCTTGGATATAATATGATGAAATGGTTTTGAAATTGGAAATATGAACTCGGGCTTGAGGCCCACTTGTTTTGGAAATTTTGGACTTGGAGTCCATTTGAGTGCGTAATCGGGCCGGGGGCCCAATTACTTTATGAAATCGAGCCAGGGGCCCAGTCGTTTACGAAATCGGGCTGAGGCCCATTTGAGTTATGTTATCGGGCCAGGGGCCCAGTTGATTTACGAATTTGGGTCATGGGCCCAGTTGGTTTACAAATCGGGCTGTGGGCCCAGTGGTTCATAAAATCGGGCATGAGGCCCAATTGGATTATAATGGTGATTTCGGGTCAAGGACCCTATGTTTAATAATTGTGATTTTGGGTCAGGGACCCTAAATGGAATTATATTGTTTTATGGAGATTTCGGGCGGGGCCCATTGTAATATTGTGAAAGGATTTAATAAAACTGTTTTCCATATACCATCTGGATACAAGGATATATGATGGTCTCCTCCAGATGTCTGGGACACTGGAGAAGTCACGGTGCATTGCCTGTGAGGGGTCATTGTACGGAGCAGCCGGACCGTATGATGACTCAGGAGCAGGATTGCTATGATTGACGTCAGGGACGTCAGACATCAGGGATGTCAGATATATGGACCCGGAGAGACCCCGGGCAGCATGCGTAGCTCATTATACCGTGAGATATGACGTCTGGGACGTCAAGCGTCTGGGACGCTAAGCATCTGGGATGCTGGTGATGGTAATGGTAAATATGGATTAATGAATCTATAAAATGGCTTATCGGTCGGATATGTGTTATATGGTAAAAATGGATTATGGGTTATGAAATGGTATGTCGGGTCGGGGACCCTAAATGGTTTTGGATTTATGGATTTATATTTATGGCTTGGGGCGGTGGCCCACATGGTTTTAATATGTCTGGTGGTGGTATTCCACAGTTTTGGGCTGAGTTCCCACACTTGGTTTTTGGTTAACGGTTTTTGGGCTAAGGCCCTAATGGCTCGGTTGAGCAAACGTTTTGGTTACTGGTTTTCGTGGCATGCATACGTTTTTATTGGAGGGCATAAATGTCTTATAAATGTGTTTAATAAACTTATTGGTTTTTGTCCACTCACAGCTTTTGGTTTTAATGCCCTTCAGGTTGATTACGGATGCGATTGCAGTAGAGACTGAGACATTGCACACCTCCTCCATCGGTCCTTGCACACTCTGGATGCCCCGTTTGGGCAGTGGCTCTTGGTTATCCCTTGTCTGACACCCCTTGTTGGACGGGAGCAGGGCACATTCCACGGTAATCCCAGGGGGATTGGGATGGGTCCTGTCAACTTGGTATCAGAGCAAGGTTGCTCTATTTGTGCGCGCAGGTCGAGGGTGTGATGTCTTTTTGGACTGCAGTTCGTTATCAACCTGATAGATAGTTTTGGGTTTTAATCGCGGATTGAGTGTGTTTGGCCCGATACGCCATGCGTTAATGTGATTCGACCCAAGTGAGGTTGATTGTGATGAACTGGTATGTGGGACCGTCGGTTCGGTCATGTAATATTAAATTGTTGTGCTGCTAGGTGCAGCCAGGTTCGGGGAACCTCATGTGAGTAATGGTTTAAAATGTGAACCCTAGTGGTGGTTACTAGCGTTAGGGATGTTAGTTCATCGGAGTTGGCTGATGACCTAGTGGTGGAACCCACGTTGATGGGATGGTAGGATTGGATTTGACGTCTATACGATGTCAGGACCGCGGGGTCGGTCAGGTTGTGAGTTTTATATTACGGAAAGTGGTTGGGTTCGGTTGAACCATAGAGTGTAATTGTGGAATCCTAGTATATGATGGATTCAAAAGGTAAACCTTAATTGCGACTAGTGGATGAGAACTTGTGCTGCGACGAGCGGCTGAGGTCACGGATGACCATGTGGATGGCTCTGGTGAGTCTAGTCAGAACTATGGGATCCGATCTACGGATACGGTTCTGAGATAAATTATGGAATCCCGGGTTAGACCGGGTATTGGTGTGATGTGTGGATGCGGATCTCGATAGAAATGACAGTTAGTCGGTAGTCATATGGAGATGACTGGCTATCGAGGGTAATTAGTGTGGTTATAATACTTGGGGATCAGGGGACGTTCAGGGAACGTTCATTATCCTGATGTGGGTTGTCAGAATGGTAGTACCCATAGTTGTGAGGTACGGGATCGTCGTTCGGTATGAACGGAGATCCAGGATTGTCGTATTTGCACACGGTGTGCAAGTATGAATACTTGTATGTTGGTACTTTTGTGTTGATGCTAGTATGGATGCCTGTGTGCTGATACTAGTGTTATCGCTAGTGTGTTGGTGCTGGTACTAGCGCTGGTGCTAGTGTCGATGATGGTGTTGACGATGAGCCACAAGTTGGGGTGTGACTCCGTCATGATGAACATATGTTCGGTCTTTGAGATTCGGTAATGGTTGAGTGATGGACTGGATGGGATCCAGTTGAGATTGTGATGTGTTGGGATTAGTCCCGATAGGGGTAAAATGACAAGTGATGAGTGGATTAAATGGTATAATTGAGACTTGAGTAATTTTGGGATGACGTTCCCTACGTCATGAGAATTAGTGGATTTGGGGAGTTGTTGGAAACTCCAAAATTGGTGTGACTTTATGTTTTTTTTATTATAGATGTGGAATTTTGTAATTGAGAACTTAGAAAACTGAGTGTTGAACCTGTAAAGGTTGGGATGTGCGAACGGAACAATAACGGATTGATTTTGGACACGTGGTTGTCCAAGTGAGTTGAGGAGGTAGGAAGTCTAGTGGATAGACTTGACATCTCGTTGGGAGCATGTCTGTTTCCAACATGGTTGGAACCTTAGATTCGAGGAGCGTTATGATTGGGGAACGAGAGTGGTGCTCGCTTTTGGTGATTGGTATTCCGAAGACATTGGGGTTGACTTCTTGCTTTCTGCCCTGGCAGACATTGATTGTAGTTACCAGTACGTTGAACGTGTATTGGTTGGTGAGCCCATGTGTGTTGTGGGGTCATCAGGGGGAGTTGCGTATTCGAAATTAAGTAAACGAGATTTCTCATTTTCTGCTTGGTGGCAGACGATGTTGGGATACATGGCGTGGTGAGTGCAGCGAGTTTTGTTTGCATCCACGTAGGATGAGTTTTGACGTCATCATTTTTGGATCATCCTTGGTTTTTCCTAGGTGGAATGACAAGGATCGATGCGAACTTGGGTATGTGAGTCGTAAATGAGCAGTCGTACATGGCGTATGGGCTCGCTATCTCCCTGTCGGAGGGTTCCCAGGTCCTCGGTTGTGAGCAGTCGATCCGTCTGGATCATGAACTGGTTCAGGAAGACCGTGTGTAGGCGGTCGAACGAGTCGATAGACTGTGGTTCCAGGCGATAGAACCAATTGAGCGCGGCCCCGGTGAGGGTGGAGTTGAAAATCAAGCACTGCGCTTCGTCAGAGAGATTCCTGAAGGCGAGCGCTGAGTTGTAATTGTTGATGTGGGTGTCTGGGTCGCCTTGTCAGTCATACAGGGCAATCTTCAAGTGCTTGACCTCCGTTTCATGGCGGTACCGCATGATGCGGTCCGTGAAGGGACCAATGTTGGTCCGAGGTCGGGGTAGTGTCCCAGCTTTGGGTCTGGCGGCCTCTAATTCCCGCACGCGCTGGAGGAGCTCCCGGACCACCTCGTTTGATTGGTCGGGTCGATCCGCCCCAATCGGGCGGTCGTCGATTGGATGGTTTGCGCTGCCGCCTCTGGGCTTCCCGGGTTGCACCAGTCGCCGCCCGGACGAGGCCGTGGTCGAGCTGGCGTTGTCTTCCGGCTGGTGCCTGCCGACCGGCGAGGAGGGACTGCCTAGAGGCTGGGCGGAGAGCCGCGGAGGCTGTGCAGGTCGGCGTGCCGATCCAGACCTTGACCGGGCGCCTTGGGATAGTATGGGCAGAGGTGGTTGCGCCTGGATGCGGGGGTCGTGGGTAGGGTAAGTCAGACGGTTGGCCGGGGTCTGCGTCTGTCTTCTGTCGAGCAGCTCGCGGGCGTCACGGTAGATCTGTGTTCCCGAGGGGCCAGGCAGGTCGGTCTGGTGGAAGAGCAGGAGACCAGACACTTCTAGTCGGCAGGTATCACCGATCTCGACTCGGCCGGCATCAAACTCCGGCCGACGCGATGCAGCGGCTAAGGCCCGTTTGGTTGCCTCCCGCTGCTCCTCCAGTTCCTCGCGTGTGGACTGCAAGATGGCCAGGGTGCTTCCATGCTGTTCCCCCCACACGTGGTTCCTGCTCTCGATGGCAGCGTTGCTCTTCCTGAGTTCGGCAACCTCCGACCGGAGGGTCCTCAACATCTCGAGCACGTCATCGGAAGGTAGGCTGGCTCGGGTTCGGCCGCGATCTCCCTGAGGGGTGTTGTTGAGCTCACCGTCATCCCGTTCGGCAGACATTGTTCGTCAGCGGAGGGTCGAGCAGGGGTATGTGAGTTAGTGGGTGTTTACTGGTTCCCACAGACGGCGCCAATTGTTTGATTCTGATTTGACCAACTCGATGAGACCCGCTGGGGGTTCTAGGACCAGCCGCGTGGTGTCTCGGGCCCGCTGGGGGCGTCGTGGTTCGGCAGGGATCCTGCAAAACTAGACACCGGTGTGATGCCGGCCAAAGGGGCTCCGATGCCTAAGTTAGTATCTGAATGTCGAGGGGAAAGTAAATACAGTGCTCTGGATCGGTTCCGAGTGTCTTACCTTTGTGAAGGGTTTCGGGGTATTTATAGTGGCCATAACTGCGGTAGGTGGGCTACTGTTACGGGAGCAGGTGGTGCTTTGTGACTGAGAGCCGTCTGACAAGCCCTGGACATCCGGAGGAGGCGCTAGCTGGAGTCCCAACCTGCCTCCGTCAGGGAGTTGGTATGGCAGAGTTGGTTAGGTGACTGTCGCAGCCAGCTGTCGTCTGTTCATTGTTAGATGCCGAATGGCGGGTCTGCAGTATGGTGCCGATCGGCGGACCGTGGGTCGTGAGGGTGCCGATCAGGCGATCGGTCGGCGGCCTTCCTGTCCAGGCGGGCCCTGTGTTAGGGTGGTCGGTCGATATGGTATCAACACGTTATGAATACTAGTGGTACGTTTGGGTGCCGACAAGTTTTGTCAGATTAGTTGGTGTACGGGTGTACACGTGTTGCGAGGTCGATTCCACTTTCCACGGGGTGTTTGTGGAATCAGGGTAGTCGAGTTTCGAGAATGAAACTAATTAAGGAGGGAAGAACGTTGAGATTAGATCGGTTGGAATTTCGAGGACGAAATTAATTAAGGAGGGAAGGATGTAACGACCCGTCCCGAATTCCGGGATTAGATTAGTCACTAATCTTGATTAGTGATGTTGATCGGTGGTTAGTAGGGCGAAATCGGACAAAATGTGCAAAATGACCGTTTTGCCCCTAGTCGTGGGCAAAATGTTGACTTTTTGATCGGGCGGTCAAACGGACTTTGACCGATGACCGTGACGTAGTTCGAGACGTCACGAGTTCATAGACAGGTGGCACGTTCGATTCCGACATTCGTGGAGAAAGTTATGATGTTCGGAAGATGAGGGGTATTTTGGTAATTTTGGTCAATTGGGGTCAAATGTTGACTTTTTGACCGGGAGGTCCAATGGACGAGGGCCAAGGACCGTTACGTACGTATCGTCGATACGAATCCAATGACAGGCGGCATGCCGAAATCGGAGATTCGACGACGAAGTTATGGTCAAGGAAACGAATTAACGAACCGAGGCTTCGACTAAAATAATAATATAATAATGAATAGTAACTGATGACTGTGCACATCCGGATGAGTGACAAGTGTCACCCATCCCTT
The DNA here is from genome assembly GCA_032719365.1 of Prinsepia uniflora. NCBI lineage: Eukaryota > Viridiplantae > Streptophyta > Magnoliopsida > Rosales > Rosaceae > Prinsepia > Prinsepia uniflora. Next base: position 7,038,168 of record CM064867.1, on the reverse strand, counting down.
GTTTCCAGCTCCATGTTTCCCTCCCAACATTATCATTACAACATCATCATTCATTCTCCATCTTTTTCCCCCATTTTCTTCTTCTTTGTTTCTTACCCGTGGACCTTCAAAAATCAGTGTGGGAGAACTGGGAGAATTGGCTCCCTTCCTCTGCCGTTCTTGAGAGAAAAATGAGAGACTAATGGATTGAGCTACCAAGGGAAACACGAGGGGTTGTGAGTGTGCTGAATTCTGGGTTTCGAAAATTTAGAAAAATTGGGCGGAAATTCGAATAATGAGATTTGAGCCGTGAGGATTGGAATTGAAGCTTCATTTAGCTTCATGAGGTTGTGACGAGTGGAACCAGATCAAAAACGAGAAGAATTGGTGCCGTTTTGGCTCTGAACACACTTGGTGACAGAGGAGGAAATTCGAGGTTGAGTCGAGGAATTGGAGGCTTTGATTGACGAAATTGAACTGGGGATTATGTTCCTGAGGATCCCACGATGCTTCTGGAAGGATCAATTGAAGGAAAACGTTGGAGATTGATGAAGTTCCATTATTGCACAGTGTACGGCTATCGAGCTTGTGTCGTGATCATTGAGTGATCAAACGACGAAATTGATGAAGGGGAATTGTCTCGTATGGTCGAGTGATGCTTCTGGATGCATCAATTGGAAACAACCAGCAGCCATTGAAGGAATTCCATAAACGAACAGTGACGGGTGTTCTTCGTGGATCATAGTCGAGTTGTGGGATTGTAGGTAAGTTCTTGTGTAATCAACGATTCAGAACTCTAATTGAACTTAAAACGAAGCTAACTGAATGATCAATTGGAAGGTTTAAGGCTGAATTGACAGGATTGGAACCGGGTCATCTCGCGGGCTAATTGGACCCGTTTACCAGACATACGGGTTAGGACGATGCACTGTAGCAAGCGCGTGGGTTTCACGTACAGCCACTCACGGCGGCGCGTGACGGCGCGTGGGCACGAATCTTGAGGTGAGGTTAACATGACTTCTGTCCTATTTAATGTAACGAACATTTTGGAATTGGTTTCGTGTCGATCGGACACCGTCTCGATATTGTTCGGGATGTCCGAAGGTTTTAAATCAAGTTTAAAAATAGTTAAAAATTCGGGAAAATTACGGGACTTTGATAGGAGGTTAATGATGAGGTTAATGATCCTCTAATGTGATTTGGATAGGATTGGGAGTCCCGGTGATAGTGGTGTGGCTCGGGAAGGCTAATGGCACGCGTATCGAGGCATACCGTTAAAACGGTATGTGAATGGACTTTGGTTTTATAAATTCTATGCATGCCTAACTGTTTTATATGGATTATGATTGTGATTGTATGATGTTGATTTGATTGTTGGTAAATTGTATGGTTTCACGTATTTCGAGGCGATTTACGTGCTTGCACGTAAATCGAGGTTTTTCCGGTTTTGCACGGATTTTCCATGTTTATGGTCTTGGATATAATATGATGAAATGGTTTTGAAATTGGAAATATGAACTCGGGCTTGAGGCCCACTTGTTTTGGAAATTTTGGGACGTGAGATATGACGTCTTGGACGTCAAGCGTCTGGGACGCTAAGCATCTGGGATGCTGGTGATGGTAATGGTAAATATGGATTAATGAATCTATAAAATGGCTTATCGGTTGGATATGTGTTATATGGTAAAAATGGATTATGGGTTATGAAATGGTATGTCGGGTCGGGGACCCTAAATGGTTTTGGATTTATGGATTTATATTTATGGCTTGGGGCGGTGGCCCACATGGTTTTAATATGTCTGGTGGTGGTATTCCATAGTTTTGGGCTGAGTTCCCACACTTGGTTTTTGGTTAACAGTTTTTGGGCTAAGGCCCTAATGGCTCGGTTGAGCAAACGTTTTGGTTACTGGTTTTCGTGGCATGCATACGTTTTTATTGGAGGGCATAAATGTCTTATAAATGTGTTTAATAAACTTATTGGTTTTTGTCCACTCACAGCTTTTGGTTTTAATGCCCTTCAGGTTGATTACGGATGCGATTGCAGCAGAGACTGGGACATTGTACACCTCCTTCATCGGTCCTTGCGCACTCTGGATGCCCCATTTGGGCAGTGGCTCTTGGTTATCCCTTGTCTGACACCCCTTGTTGGACGGGAGCAGGGCACATTCCACGGTAATCCCAGGGGGATTGGGATGGGTCCTGTCACTTTTGACCTATGAGGTCCGATGGCCGAAAGCCGAGGACCGTTACATAGATCGGGTCAATACGAATCCATAGACAGGTAGTACGCTAAAATCGGACTTCGAACGGGAAAGTTATGAGTCACGGAAGTTCGATTTCACTATGCACGAATATCGAGGTGATGATGAGGTGGCCATATCTGATTGGGCAGATATTTTAGTGGGACCCATGGATGAGTGACAAGTGTCACTCATCCCATTGGCCCAAACCCCCAATTTGTGGATCTGTCCTAATTAAATATCATTATTATTATTATTTTATAATTAAATCTACTTACCTCTCAAATCCTAACCCTCCATCTCATCTCATCATTTAATCTTCACCATCCATTTCCTCCACTCTCTCATCTGATCATCATCAGATGTTATCTCATTTTCTTTCCCTTAAACCAAACTCCATTCCTCATTTTCCCTCTAAGCAACCCGAACATACACCTATCACCACCACCATCATCCATCTTGTGTGTGAGTTACATCGAGTGAGACTGAGGGAGAGTGTGAGGCTAGTGGAATAGGAGGATTGGACGGTGATGACGGGCCACAGTGGGGAAAACCCGTTTTGGCGGGGGGAAGCTTTGGACCGATTTTGAGGCCTAGGATGGCCGGAGAAGCGAGAACACAATGGTTAAAGGCGGCCGATTCAAGCTTTGATCTTGAAGGTTCGGGAGTCCCGCTGACGACGATTGGCCCGGGAGAGTCGTATAGCACGCGTATCGAGGTGAAAGCTCAGACGGTCTGTGAGTGGACCTTGATTTCTAAATTGGTGCATGCATAAATGTTTATTATATGTTTTAATACTTGTTTGGTGATGCCATGAGTGCATTTGTGTATGGGTACGTATTTGCACGTATTTCGAGGTTTCTACCTTATACGGTGCATATACGTGTTTGTACTTTCTATGTTGGTTTAAATGAAATGGTTTTGGATTTCAAAAGGATAAACTCGGGCATGAGGCCTATTTGATTTTGTCTCGGGCACGTGGCTCTATTTTTGACCTACGGGTCTGAATCGTGGTCGAGGCGAGTGCTATGTGCAAGGCGACCGACGATACGACGCTTGCCTCCGGACTAGGATATGTTCCTTCTGGAGAGGTCACGATGCATGATCTATTGTCGGGCAGCCGATGGAGGCTCGACTTCGGGGTGCTGACGGTTCAGGATATCGATCGGTGATGAGTGCTCTATAATCTAGCGGTGGTCGCGTCGGTTGATTCATTCACGGCGACATACTAGGATTAAAGGTGGTCCTGGATGGATGGTTGCACGCATCACTACGATCGGAGTCGTGACTGACCCTGAGATATCGGGCACGATGCCTAGTTAAGTCATGTGTTCAGGCACGAGACCTAGTTACTTTACGTTTATCTTTTTGGGTCTGGGACCCTAAATGGATTTCCAGGTTCATGACGGTTTATGGGAACCGGCATGAACCCTCGAAAGGTTTTTATGGTTCATGACGGTTTATGACAGGACCCGCCCCGATCCCCCTGGGACCACCCGGGACGTGCCCTGCTCCCGTCTGACACCCGACGTTAAAATACCAAAAATACCCTTATTGAAGATAAAATGCATAAAGAAAATCCATAGTTAAGTCATACATAGCACACCACACAAATACTCAAATACAAATAGTGTCAGACAAGGGATGGTTCCCGAATACAGTTTATTGAGCACGACTCTAGACACACTACGTGCCAACCTACCCAGCAGTAGGGTTCAGGTACGCAACGTAAACCTATGCCTCTTCCTCCTCGGGATCCTCCTCCTCGATAGCACTACCTGGAGGGGTAGTAAAACAACAAAGGTGAGTGGGCCGAAACTCAAGGTTTACAAAGTAGTTTACCATTTCGAAAACATATAGCTTTTCACCTCCGTTTTCCGAAAAGACATGCATAGTATCAAAACCACAAAACCATATAGTCATAAGCAGAATAATATCAACATAATATAATCTTAGTCACTGCACTATACATCCCAACCCTGACATCCCAGATGCCTGACGTCCCAGACGCCCAATAAGGTCACAGTCTCAAGGCTACGCGTGCCACCCGGGGTCTCAATCCCGAGTCCAAATCCCGAACCTAGTCCGAGCATGGCATTCTAGATGCCTGACGTCCCAGACGTCCAATAGTAGCAATCCTGCTCCTGAGTCACTCTACGGTCCGGTCCCTCCGTAGAATGACTCCTCACAGGCAATGCGCCGTGACCGCTCCGGTGTACCTACATCCGGAGGAGATAGAATCCTAGGGTAGATCTATACAGTGCAGTACCACAGATAATATCGAGTTCCATTATACATATATATGACTCCAAACCATTTATAAACAACCAGACGGGTCTCATGCCCAAACATCGTAATACGTGCCATAAATCATACACAAGATAAACAGATACTTTTACTCAAATCACATATAGATATAGTAGAAAGTAAAACAGTTATGCATGCCGAAGTTTAGTGAAATCAAAGGCCCACTCACAGTACAATCCCGCTGCACTCCCGAGCGTAAAGCCCCGTCCAAGGTTTAAAGTACAATTCCTGTCATGCCCAAAACATACGTAAAGGTCACTTTAAGTCCCTACTAAACAACTACGAAACCCTAGACTGAAACCGGCCCGGGAAAGCCGTCCGAACACGCTTCCCAAGGCATCAAACCCTAATTTGACCAACTTAACGATCTCCGATCGACACGAAACCACCGCCATTGGATCCGTATCGTCGAAACCTTGAAAATGGCACTGGTCCCACACAAAACACTGTTCACACGCGCCCCCCACGCGCCGGTCAACCCTCTGGTCAACATTGCTACAGTGATGCTGACGTCAGCATGACGTCACTGCTGACGTCAGCATGACGTCACTGCTGACGTCAGCATGACGTCATCACTGACAGTGTCAGAGGACACGTGTCAACAGCCCATTGGTCCCTGGTCTGACAATATTCTGACATGATGACGTCATCATGACGTCACTGCTGACGTCAGCATGACGTCACTGCTGACGTCAGCATGATGACGTCATCAGCTACAGTATCGGGTCTGCGAATCGGGTCACCGCAGACCCACGGTTCGACCCGATCACAGATCGTGATTCCGACCACCAAAATCGATGGGGTTTGTTCCTATGGACTCGTCTGAACATTTTCTATGGCTCTGTGTGATCAAAACTGGATTTTAAGATCGAGGAATCACCTGAAAAATGATGGGGAATTGGCTGCCGGTTTTGGTTCGTCTTCTCCGGCGAGCCGTCACGTTTCCAGCCACTAACTCAGGTCCAAAACGTTCGTCTAGTCCCCTAGGTTAAGTCTCAAAAACAACCAAACAAACTCAACGTTAAAAACGGACGGTTTGAGGCAGGGAAGGAAAATCGGCCTTCACGGGTTTGCAGGCTTACCGCCGCCGTGTCGCCGCCGTGGGCTGCCCAGTCCAGTCCTACGCCGTCCAGAGGTCACAATGGTCCTAGCCCTAGGTTGGTTCGAGCCCAGACGTCACGGTTTGGATGGTTGGATGATTTTGGGCTGCACGGGTCCTCACGGGTTTGTGGGTTTTCCGGGTTGCTCCGCCGTCCGTGGTGGTGGTGATGGTCGTCTGGAGGTGGCTGAGATGTAGGCTGGTGTGTGGGTTGAGGCTGAGGGGTGGTGTGATGGCTGATGTGTTTGTGCAGAGAATGGGAGGTTGCACGGTTTGAAGGAAGAAATGAAAATGAAGAAGTGAGTCTCTGATGGCTTAAGAACAGAAGGAGAAATAGAATGGATGGCTGAGATTCATCCTAAGTGAAGAGTGAAGGGTGAGGATTTAAGGAAAATAAACTAATTAATTAATCCCATGGCAGACCAAGATCCAGAATGTTGGGGATGATGTGGATGGGGTAGATGAGTGACATGTGTCACTCATCAAGGGTCCAGATTGATTGGGTTAAAGTAAATCAGATTATACTATTTTATTATTTTAAGTTCCGAGTCTCGGTTAGTTCGGTTACGTTCTTGACCATAACTTTTTCGTCGTAAGTCCGATTTCAGCGTGCCGCCTGTCTACGGATTCGTATCGACGAGACCTACGTAACGGTCATTGGCCCTCGTCCGTTGGACTTCCCGGGTCAAAAGTCAACATTTGGCCCCCAAATGACCAAATTACCAAAATGCCCCTCGACTTCCGAACGTCACAACTTCTTCCTCGAACGTCGGAATCGAACGTGCCACCTGCCTATGAACTCGTGACGTCCCAAACTACGTCACGGTCACGTGTCAAAGTCCTAAATACTTCCCGAGGTAAAAGTCAACTTTTCCCCCCCTTCAGGGGCAAAACGGTCAATTTACAATAAAATAATAATTACGAAAGTTCGGGTCGTTACAGTTTATGGGGACCGGGCATGAATCCTTTCAAAGGTTTTAAGGATGTTTTCTATATATATATATATATATTCATATACCTTCCTTTACTTGGATTGTCTCCTCCGGGGAGGGTCGTTGGCCTAGATAGACCCCGAAGTAGTCACGGAGCACTAACTGAGTGGAGTCGCCCCCATTGGGTACTTTACTCTTAGGATGGCTTGGTTTATAACCTCCAGGGAGGGTCATTGATCTGCGGACATTGACCTGGGTGAACCCTGGAGAGACTTGGGTTTGAGACCCCGGGTAGCACGCACGTAGCTTTGGAAACCATGACAGGATTGGTTATGTGATTTATATGTATATATGATATATGATGTGTGATGTATACAGGTTTTGGGCTGAGTCCCACATGGATTTGGGCAGTGGCCCGTATGGTTGGTTTTTTATGGTTCCTTCGGTTATGGTTTTGGGCTTTGTTCCCACATATGGTTCTTTTGGTTAAATGGTTTTCGAATGCTTGCATACTTTTTAGTGAAGGGTACAAATGTTCTTATGAAATGTTTTTATAAACTCTTTATTTTGCCCACTCACAGCTTTTAATTTTTTGACTGCCCTTCAGGTTGACAACGGATGCGGACTGTAACAGAGACCGAGATATCACTTACCTCCTCCGGATCATGGCGTACTGTAAAATCCCGCGAGGGTTAAGGTTGGAATTTCCCTTGTCTGACACTTCGTGTCAGACGGGATCAGGGTCGTCCCGTGTTAATCCAGGGGGATTGGGACGGGTCCTGACAGACCTGGATAAATCTCGTGCGGGTTTCAAGTTGTGTATCGAGTCATGTCAAAAATTGCCACCCTTACCCGCAAAAAAAAAAAAAAGGCTTTGAACCTATTCTTCGTTAACGCCGTCGACATCTATGGATTTCAGGTTGAATTCACAAACTACGTGACAGGACCCATCCCAATCCCATTGGGACCACCCAGGGACGTGTCCCGCTCCCGTCTGACAACGACTCCAAACATACCAAAAATACCCTTAAACGAAAACTAAACACTTCAAATTAAATAATTAACGTGAAACAACATTGTTCAGAGTAATAGCTGTCAACAAGGGATAGTACAATACAAAATGTGAGCACAATAGTCAGAGTACATTATTTGGTGCTCAACCTACCCACTGGGGTGTACAGGTGCACAACGACTAAACTAAGCCTCTTCCTCCTCCGGATCCTCCTCTAATTCCGTGTCACGACCTAGAGGGGTCAGTAAAACTTTTAAAGAGTGAGCGGGCCGAAAATAAACAGTTTATAAATCAATTTCATAATAAAGTAAATCGTAAGGTTTTACCCCTCTGTTTTCCAAATCTTGCATGCATTGAAAACATAGTATCAACATAGAAGCATAATCACATAATCATATAATAATCAAAAGGAAAAACCAACATATTAGTCCACTGTAAAACCCAACCCAAATGATGTCACGGTTCTAAGGTTACACGTTGCCACTCAGGGTCTCACACCCCGAGACTCCCCTAGGTACATCAGTGCCTGGTATCCCGGTCACTGCCCGAGGTATACGAACATGCCTTCCTGAGAGTAAGCAACCCAACGGGGGTTAACTCCACTCAGTCAGTGCCCCGTGACTACTCCAGGGTCCACCCAGGCTAACGACCCTCCCTGGAGGAGACAAGATAGAAAGGTAGGAAAGTACAGTACAATAACAATATAGTTCACCCTATGTCCCCTGGACATCCCTGAACATATTCCACATATAATCCAGACGGGTCTCATGCCCAAAACATCATAATAAGTAATATAAACATTTCATATAGTACTCATCTAAATCATAAGTGGAAATAGTAAAATAGTTTATGCATGCAAACCTTTTATAAATCAAATAGCCCACTCACACACGGTCCACGCTTCTCAACGACCGCTAAAACCTGTACTAACATATCCGAGAGTCACTAAAGGACCCTATTATTTCAATACTAAAACCCTAGAACAGATCTGTCCCGAAAACATAGCCCGGGCACTATTCTTGAGGCTTCAACCCCCATTTTGACTATCCTAACGATCTTCGATCGACACGAAACCACCGTCATTGGATCCGTATCGCTGAAACCCTTAAAATGGTACCGGCCCCACTAAAATTACTGTTCACACGCGTTTGGTCAACGCAATGGTCAACGCTGCTACAGTGTTGCTGACGTCATTGCTTACGTCAGCATGACATCATCTCTGACACATGTCAGAGAACACGTGTCATGCTCTGATTGGCCCCTAGTCTGACAATCTCTGACATGATGATGTCAGCAGTGATGTCAACATGATGATGTCATCAATGCTAAAGTACCGGGTCAACCCGGATTCTGAAACCAAGTCTCCGTTGACCCGCGGCTTGACCCGTTCCCAGAATCCATCTCCGGCCACCATTTTCGACGGGGTTTGCTCCTAAAGGGTCGTCTAGGTCTGTTCTATGGATCGTAACCCTCAAAACTGGAAACCAACGACGAGATTCATACCTGGGCTTCGAAGAAGTTCACGGCCTTACTCAGGTTATCGTCTCCGTTCATACCTCCGGCGTGTCATTCGTACCTCCCTAGAACGTACGCCAAACCAAAGAAACGAAATCCATACGTTAAAGAGACTCCCCCAAAAATCTAGAAAAATATGGGTTCTCGGGTTTCCGTTAGTACCTCCGTCGTGTGGTCGTCGTAGCCTGCGTCGACCGTCTCGACATCGCTCTGGGTTCCTCACGATCCTAACTGGAGCTTGGTTCAAGTTGAGAGGATGATGAGAGGTGGTGCGGGTTTCATGGATCCATGTTTCGGCGTTTCGGGTCTGGGGGTTTCCTGGGTTTTCAGGTAGGGAAAAGGGTGGCAGTTCACGGTGGAGATGAAGATGATGATGGTGGTCGTCTGGTGGCAAGAAGGTGGTCGGTCTGGGTGTTTGGGCAGAGAAAAAATGGTGTGGGAGTGTTTGTTCACGGTGAGGAAATGAGTGTGTGTGTGTGTGTGTGTGTGTGTGTGTGTGTGTGTGTGTGTGTGTGTGTGTGTGTGTGTGTGTGTGTGTGTGTGTGTGTGTGTGTGTGTGTGTGTGTGTGTGTGTGTGTGTGTGTGTGTGTGTGTGTGCATGTTTATGAGAGAGATGAGATCGTGCAGTAATAAAGAAAAGAGGAAATGAAATGGACGGCTCAGATCAAACTGGGCATATAAGATGGATGGCTGGGGTTAATTAAGAGAAAATAAAATATTAAAAACTAACCTATGGGTGTAGACCCAACTTTATTGGAATAGTGTTCTCTAGGATGAGTGACACTTGTCACTCATCCGACGGCTCAGATTAAATCTGGGGTTTTGTGTAGATGTCAATATTTAATTAATATTTAACGTTTTGTTCTCGGTTCGTAAATTCCGCTAAAACGCTTCCGTGACCATAACTTTTTCATACGGACTCCGATTTCGGCGTGCCGCCTGTCTACGGATTAGTGACGTCCCGATCTACGTCATAGTCATGGGTCAAAGTCCAAATTATTTTCCAGGTCAAAAGTCAAAGTTTCCCCCTTCTAGGGGCAAAATATTATTTTACATTAAAATATTATAAATTGCAGTTCGGGTCGTTACACTGCATTGAGATAATTTGTTTCACAACTACTGGTTGTTTGAAAGGGAATATTTTTAAGGAAACCATTGATGGAATGTACCCACAAATCTGAGAAGGAAAAGTACTTTGAAGAGGAATCGAGAAGACTGAACAAAAATTGGGGTTTCCAGTTTTTAATCTGGTAGGTATAAAATTCACTGCCATTTGTGAATTGAGTATGGTTTTTCCCATGCGATGGCAGCCACTGCCATTCTTATGAAGCCATTGTTTGGGTGAAGGCTTGGGAGCACTTCAGAAGAAAATATTCAAGAGTTGATGAGTTGATTCATTACATTGCCATTCATTATTCAAATCATTTTTCCCAATCACTCTTGACTATCTCCGAGTTAAGGTCAACATCCAATTGGGACTCAAGCCCGATATATTGATTTCACACATCTCCGTGAAATCCTTTAAAACCAATAGTCAAATCCTCGGTTCCACGTCTCTCCGTGAAACCATTAAAATCACCTAAATCACATGTACGTAGAATACCCGGTCTAAGCTCAAGTATCATAAAAATGGAAATCTCAAAATACGTGCAATATAACATTTTCTACGAAATGTTCAATAATCAAACACAAAATATTATGCAATCAATACATCTCAAATCATGATTATAAAACACATATAAAACATTTATGCATGCATCATTTAGAAAGCAAAGTCCACTTACAGACCGTCCGTGTTGCGCGTTTAAATTCCTCATCCTAAGCTACTCCGAGGCTAATCCACAATCTCTGGGACGTCTGGACCTGTCCAAATCATATCCAAAGGTCACTATTAACCTACACAAGTCCAAATCATAAACCCTTAAAACTCCTGAAATAGTAAACGTGTCCCGAACATGCTTCATGAGGCTTAAAACCTCCAAATGGCCTATCAAACGATCTTCGATCGACCTGAAACCATTACTATTGGATTCAGATCATCGAAACATTTCAAACAGGATCAATTTAACCTCAAAATTTGTGCCCACGCGTACTCATGCGCTGATCAAAGTTCAGTCCACGGTGGTCAACGTTGACAACATGACACGTGACACTCCCTGATTGGTGCCAAGTGTCACTGACATGTCTGACACCCCTCTAACAGACTACTACGTGGCACCATCCCCACTGGTCCACGTGGTCTGACAATGCTGACGTGGACCTGCCACGTCAGTTTCCACGTCATCTAATAGATCCTGACATCATGCCACAGAGTACCCTATCACTGGTCCACGTGGTCTGATGTCAGGACCCGTCCCAAATCCCCCGAGATTAACGTGGGACTTGTCTGATCCCTTCTGACACGAAGTGTCAGACCAGGGAAAATTCCGTCTCTATCCCTAACCGGGGCTTCAAAAGTACGCCAGGATCATAGGAGGATGAGTGTGATGTCTCGATATCTGCCACATCCCGCATCCGCGATCAACCTGAAGGGCATTAAAACCACGAAAACTGTGAGTGGACAAAATAATATTTTAATAAAACATTTTCACATAAAGACATTAATACCCTTCACTAAAATCATATGCATGGATTCAAAAACCATTTTAAAATATTCTCAAAACCTTTCAAGGGTTCATGCCCGGTTCCCATAAACCGTCATGAACCATAAATCCATTTATGGGTCCCCGACCCGAAATCACAATCTTAAAACCGTAAATCAATACATGGGAACTCAGCCCAAATCAACACAAGTGGGACTCTGCCCGAAACCATATCGTCAGTGAAATACCTAAACATAGAATACAGGGTCTCTGCCCCAAACCATTTCCAAAATATCAAATACGGGGTCTCCGCCCCAAATCACTTTCTAAAACATGGAACACAGGGTCTCTACCCCCAATCACTTTCATAAAAACTCATATGTATAAATATACGTATAACCCATCCGCGGCACTTCTGAGAAGATGCCAACTTGGGGCACACAGCCCCTAGGGAACACATCCCTGATATATGTCACGATTTCATCTCTATACTAGTGTGCACACTACTCGGGGTCTCACTCCGAGTCTTCCCCCAATTCTCCATCTGGGAGGCTCTATCTCTAGATCTAGTTCGAGCTCTATCTCCGGATCTAATCCGATCATCTCTCCGGAATCTGGTCCGGGACCACATCATAACTTCCACTCTTAGAACAGGATCCCTATGGGGATACCCATTCTGGTCTGTGGATCGTGACTCTCCAGGTCGACGTCTGGAGGAGACCATATAAATCATATGGAGAGTTCATATTCATTTTCCAAATATATTCTTTCTCAAAACATTTCTCAACTGGGTCTCATACCCATTCATCTCAATAGGAATCCTCGAATCCGATTCAATTCATTTTCACAGGCCTCGGCCTAAATCCACAGTTCAATAGGGTCTCATGTGCGAATTCTCATTTCACAAACCGAACTGGGACTCAAGCCCGATGTTACAATCAATTGGGTTTCTTGCCCGATATCACGAATAACTGGGCCCTAAGCCCGAAACCATAAACCAACGGGGCCTCAAGCCCGATTTCACAACCAATGGAACCTCAAGCCCGATATTACAACCAATGGGCCTCAAGCCCGAATTCATAAACCAACAGGGCCCTCGGCCCGATCCCATAACTCAAATGGACCCTCAGTCCGATTCCTTGTCAAATCAAATGGACTCCAAGTCCTAGAGTTCATAAATCAAATGGGTCTCGTGCCCGAGTTCATATTTCCAAATCCAAAACCAATTTATTAAACCCTCATTGAAAACCTAGCACGTATAAGCATCGTATAAAATCAGAAATCTCGAAACACGTGCGAATACTTAAATCCTAGGCTACCACAAACAAATGCACTCATGGCATCACAAAACATATATTAAAATACTTATAAAACATTTATGCACGCATCAAGTTCGAAAGAAAGGTCCACTCACAGACTGTCCGAAGTCGCGCCTCGATACGCGTCATAAGCTTCTCCTAGCCAATCGTCGCCTCCGGGATTCCCGAACCTGTCCAAATTAATTTAGAGGGTTACTAACTGCTTAATTAACCCCTAACTAAAGCCCCGTAATTTTCCATAATTTTTAACTATTTTTAAAGACGAACCTAAACCTTCAGACAACCCGAACTATATTGAAACGATGTCTGATCGACACGAAACCAGTCCAAAAATGTTCGTTACATCGAATAGATGATTTGACATGTTGAACACATCCCCAAAAGCATCACCATGCACCCGTACGTGCCCTAAGACTGCTCTGCGCGTGGGCAAAGCAGCGCTGGGAATAGTTTTCTTCAACCTTGGTCGAACCGGCCGGTCCAGTCCAACCCTGTACAGCCGGTCTAACTGAACCGGGGTGACCGGTCCAGGGCTCTCCACTCCTAATTTTTTGTCCTTTTTCTTCCTAATTAATCCTAAACTTCCTAATGTGATCCTAGGAACTTGTTTGTGCAACCAAAATCACCTAAAACCCATAAAAACCCACGGGTTCATTTTCCTCCTCACAGTTCGAGCTTGCCCAGTTCTTCCCTAGGCTTCCTCAGCCGTGAACCGCCACCAAACGCATCCTATTATCTTCCTAACATCCTAACAATCCTTTCCCCATCAACTAAAATCTTCCCTAACGTCTAAATCGCAAAAACAAGGAAAAATGGCATAACCGGGTAATCGGGTGGTTACTTGGTTTCCAGTGTAACGACCCGTCCCGAAAATTGATATTTTATTAGTTTTTAATGACGGATTAGTGAAGCTAATCGGTGAATAGTTGGACGATTTCGGACGGACGGTGCAAAATGACGGTTTTGCCCTTGGAATGGGCAAAAATGTTGACTTTTTGTTTGGGCGGTCAAATGGACTCTGACCGATGAACGTGATGTAGTTCGGGACGTAATGAGTTCATAGACAGGTGGCACGTCTGATTCCGACAACCGAGAAGGAAGTTATGACGTTCGGAAGTTCAAGGGCAATTTGGTAATTTGATGGAATAGGGGCAAATGGTTGACTTTTTGGACAACAAGTCAATTTCACGTAATTCAAAGATCGTTAGGTAGGTCTCAATCCCCTTAGTACAAGGATAGGCAGCACGCCACCATCGGCGTCGGACGGTTAGGTACGGGTCTAAACGTACAAAGGGCAAAATGGTAATTTGTGCGTTAAAGGGCTATTTGGTCTAATTGAGGCAGATTGGGACATGTGGCAGTCTTGGGAGTTGTGCTCACAAGATTGTGGACACCTGGCCTATCCTGGATGGTGGTAGAACATTCCTACGGTCTTTCGTCAGTTTAAATCAATATTTTGTGTGTGCACGGGGTAGAAACAAAACAAAATAGAGTCCTAGTGTGCGTGTGAGTAAAACCAGTGAGAATTAACCGTGCAATCACCTTCAAACCAATTTCTTTAGCCGTGTGTTGAACATAAAAGTTGAAGAAAAAGCTTAGACGATATGGTGAGGAACAGCGGGAACGACCGCCGTGGGTAGGGGTTCTGAACCAGGGAATCCTTTGCAAAACCGTGAACAGCAATGGACACAATCACCTTCAAACCTCAACTTTTGACCATAGCATGTGAAGGAGGGATTGACAGGGGACTCAAACACACATGGTGGTGCCCAAGGAGGTGAACGGAGACGAGTAAGTCCTCTGTTTTAGTTGAACGGTTCAGTTGGACTCGGGATTGATCAGTCACGATTTAATGCTTGTTGATGAGTTTTCTTAATTGAAAACTGTCTCTGGAGGTTCCAGAAACTATTTGGGGTCAAAATCAAGACGGGAGGTGGCCGGAAGTGGAAGAGCACGGCAGGGGAAACATGGCCGGTTCACCTTTTGAATTGGAGAGGTGATGTAACGCCCCGTAAATTCGAGGATTTCAGTATTGTAAATTAATGAATGATTTGACGTTTTTACCCCTGTGAATTGTATTGCCAAATTATTGACTTTTTGATGGGTGGGTCAAACGGACTTTGACCGATGACCGTGACGTAGTTCGGGACGTCACAAGTCCATAGACAGGTGGCACGTCCAATTCGGACGATCAGGGAAAAAGTTACGACTATCGGAAGTTCAGGGGCATTACCATAATTTAGACGATAGGGGCGAAAATGTTGACTTTTCATTTAACAACTAATTTTCATACGACTCGAGGACCGTTAGGTAGGTCTCGATGCCCTGAGTCCGTAGACAGGCGGCACGCTGAAATCGGACGTCGGATGGCGGAGTTACGGGTCTGGAAAGTGAAGGGCATTATGGTAATTTTTGAACTAGGGGCATTTTGGTCATTTTACCCCTGGTTACTGTAGCAACCGGGGGGAACACGGGATGCACCACCATGTGCAGTGGTTTTGAGTGCCCAATTGAGTATTCAGGTATGTGCTGGAAAGAAAGCATTGTTTATAGCTTTAGGGGTATCAGAACATGGTCCGAATCACCCATCCAGCAAGGCCACCATTGTTAATTCGAGAATCATTGCTTTCGGGGGACAAATCTCAGTGGATAGATTGGACTTCCACGAGCTTCTGGGACGGCTCAGTTTGTTTAAACTGAGTAGAATTTGAGTGAGCTTCACCCTGCTGTTGAAGGAACTAAAAATTGGAGAGGAAACCAGAGTGAAACCATTTCGAGAAAATTGGAGGGAAAAATAGAGATTTGATTTCTGGTGCTTGTTGGACTAAACCAAGGCTTGGTTTAGTCTTCTGGGAGTGTTTGGAACTCAACCGTATCAAATTCAAGGTGAACCAGCCACGATTGAGCTAGGACTGAGGCCACTGTTTCCAGTGAAGTTGCAGAGCTTGGGACGACAACTTCCAGGTACTTTCTAGCACAATTGATCGTTCATTCTAGTTCGTATTAGCCCTAGGATGCTTCCTGTTAAGTTAATTTGACTATGGTTTTGAAACCAGGGAGTTATGGTGATCGACCCGTTGGTTGATCACGGGTTGAAGGTCCAGTTAAGGGACTGTTTTGGCTAATTAATGTCACAGAACCTAAATTAGATGACTAAGGATGATTGTAGGATCAAAAACAATTGAAATCGAGTAGGAATTGATGGGTAATCAACCGGGTCAAGCCGCGGGTGGCAGGCCCGTATTACAGGTATTCGGGGTGAGGATGGTGACACTGTAGCTACAGTGTCATGCGCGTGACTTTCACGCGCAGCCACTTTGGGTGGCACATGAGGGCGCGTTGGGCCTTATCTCCGATCACGATCAACATGAATTTTATTGCTCTCATCATTCTGAACATATTTGGTGAATTAACCATGTTGATATGAGATAGTTAGGTGGGTCAGTTTAGGGCCGGTTGTCTCGGGAAGCGTGTTTGGACGGTTTCCCCCAGCCGGTTTCCGTTTCGGACTTTTTGGATAAATGTTAAAAACTTGTAGTGACCCTTTGACACGACCCATCCCAATCCCCCCGGGATTACCATGGAATGTGACGTGCTCCCGTCTGACAAGAGGCGCCAGACAAGGGATAACCGATTGCCATTGCCCAAAAGGGCTTCCAGAGTGCGTAAGGATCGATGGAGGAGGTGTGCGATGCTCAAGTCTCTGCTGCAGTCGTATCCGGAATCAACCTGAAGGGCATTGAAAACAAAAGCTGTGAGTGGACGAAAATAAACAAGTCTGTTTAAAACATTTATAAGACATTTATGCCCCTCAGTAAAATCATATGCATGCACCAAAACCAATAATCCCATATTTATTTAGAAATAACCATTAGGGCCTTAGCCCGGAAACCTAAGCATAGTTTCAATTTCCAAAAGTAAATCCAAGAGTTATTTCATAAATCCAGTAATATGAACCATAAGGCATATAATATAAACCATAACCATTATTTTAGCCACTGCACTATACACTCCAATCCGACATCCCTGATGTCTGACGTCCCTGACGTCAATAAGGTCACAATCACAAGGCTACGCGTGCCACTCGGGTCTCAATTTCCGAGTTCATTCCCCGAACCCCGTTCGGGTACAGCATCCCCGATGCTTAGCGTCATAGACGCTGGACGTACTAGACGTCCGTGACCTCTCCGGGGTACCTCATCCGGAGGAGACAATATAATATGGAAGGATCTATACAGTGCAGTACCAAATACATTTTATAGATATCCACATGCAAAACATATAGGTATACATAGATAAAATCCGAACCATTCGTTACGTTTCATCAAACGGGTCTCATGCCCAAATACCGTGAAACGTGCCATAACCGAAATATCATCAAAACCATTTATAGATTCCAGCATGTGAACATATATAAAATGTAAACCAGAAAACATTTATTCAATTTCCATTTTAGGGTCCCCGACCCGCAATCACGTGTAGAAATCAACTGGACCCCTGGCCCGATTCCACAAGTTAACTGGGCCCCTGGCCCGATCCACATGTTAATTGGGCCCCTGGCCCGATTTCATAGTTCAACTGGGCCCCTGGCCCGACTTTACATTATTCAAGTTCGTAACCGTTTCATGAAATCATATCCAACCATATTTATGGAAATCGGTGAAAATCCAGAAAATCTCGATTTTCGTGCAAATACGTAATTCACCTCGAAATGCGTGAAATCATTCTAAATTCACCGATATCCAAAGTAAATCATTTAATCATAATTATAACAATCATAAAACAGTTATGCATGCATCGAATTTATGAAACCAATGTCCACTCACAGACCGTTTAACCGAGCGCCTCGATACGCGTGCCATAGGCCTTCCCGGGCCACACCACTATCACCGGGACTCCCAATCCTGTTCAAATCACATTAGAGGATTACTAACCTCACCATTAACATCCTATTCAAGTCCCGTAATTTTCCCGAATTTTTAAGTATTTTTAAACTGGATTTAAAACCTTCGGACATCCCGAACAATAACGAAACGGTGTCCGATCGACACGAAACCAATTCCAAAATGTTCGTTACATTAAATAGGACAGAAGTCATGTTGACCTCACCTCGAGATTCGTGCCCACGCGCCGTCACGCGCCGCCGTGAGTGGCTGCGCTTGAAAGCCACGCGCCTGCTACAGTGACTGCTACAGTCACCATCCTCGCCCGTTTCTCTGGTAAACGGGTTGAAAAACCCGCGATAGGACCCGGTTCAATCTCACCCAAAACAACATCGAATCAATCCGTTCTTTCAACTGATCCCTTGTAATCAATCACCATTTAAGTTCTGTAAATCGAAATACACAAATCGTGGTCTCAATCCTCACGACTCTCGATCGATCCTCGACGGGTTTTCAAATCGGGTTTCACGATATCGTCCCTGTTTTCCAAATTAATTCATTCAGTTAGCATCGTGAGAGTGTAAGGGACATTTCTACAAGGTCAATTTGAGAATTACTTACCTCAAACCCACTGAACACAAGCTCGACTTTGAGCTGCCATGGAAGCTTCTGTTCTTCCACAATACGGCACCATTTCTCGTCGTTTTCATTGCAGAGATGTTCGTATCAATCCCAGAAGTCGAATTGAATCCACAATTGTGATCCTCACCGCTCATATTGTCGAATTCGCAAATCCCCCAATTTCCACGATTTTTCGGTTTAAAATTAACCCAGGGGCCTCACTGTCACTCGAGCCTCACACTCAATTCGGCTTCCTCAGTCTCCCAATTGCACAATGGAGCTGAGACAGAGGTTAAACAGCTGCTAATTGGTAATCATTAAGACAACCCACAAATTAGGGAATTAGTGTCTAAAGTAAGAATAATTGTGTCTCCCTTAATACATGATTCCATGTTATCTGGGGCAAAGAAGATGACAAAGTGACAGATGCCACTGCCAGGCAGCAAGATTCAATGGTAAAAGACCATTTTGCCCTCCGGTTGACAAATTACCATTTTGCCCCCAGACATCCGTGACCCGTAACTTGGTCACCCGAACTCCGTTTTCGACGTGCCGCCTGTCGTTGGATTCGTATCGACGAGACCTACGCAACGGTCCTTGGCCCTCGGCCATCGGACATCCCGGTCAAAAAGTCAACATTTGGCCCCTAATATGCCAAAATTACGAAAATGCCCTTGCACTTCCGTACATCATAACTTTCACCACGAACGTCGAAATCGAACGTGCCACCAGTCTATGAACTCGTGACGTCCCGAACTACGTCACGGTCATCGGTCAAAGTCCATTTGACCATCCGAATTAAAAGTCAACGTTTTGCCCACACCCAGGGGCAAAACGGTCATTTTGCACCATTCGTCCGAAATCGCCCAACTAATCCCAGATTAGTAAATCACAATTAAATAGTATTAAATCCCGATATTCGGGACGGGTCGTTACAACCTTCCCTCCTTAAAGAATTTCGTCCTCGAAATTACCAACAATCTTATTCCACAACCACCTTGTGGAAAACAATTCGACCACACATCTGTGTACACTTGTACACCCACATACTGGGACAACACCAGTCACGTTTGTACCCAGACATCCCATCACAGTCATACGTCACAACAACAACACTCGACCACCTCGAGTGGACATAAGCACCTGATCCGCGATAAGATTGCTTAACCATTTAGCTGACTCCTTCAGCTAGATGGTTCCTTTCCATTATCAATAAATCCTTACATTTGCTCCCGTTGGGAGTCACCAAATCTCATTTGTCAGTCCACGCTGACACCATCAGTCAACTGTCATCACAAAACTTACCACCCTGGTAAGGCTCCAACCATCTGTCCGTCCGTGACAACACCACGTACTACATCACCCTCGATGTAGCGTAAGATCAACCACATGATCTCAATTCGCAGGGCAAGCCCAAATCCTGCGACACCAATTAATCTCAATGTCCATAATCGCCGACTCCCTCAGCGAACCAAAACGCTGGGAAATCACGGTGTGATCAAGTCACACAAGGCTACTCGTGGTTACTCAGACCACCAATTCACTCATCCAGAGTGTACGTATACCGTCAATTAACCCAATCAAGTGGTGTAATTGGAACACATTGAATACCAGCCCAGCAGTGATCACACATATCAATACCAGGGTTCCACTAGCCAACCGTGGCCAAGAGCACCTGCTCATACAAACACTGAACCCGACAAAATCACTCTGCACAGTGCACAGTATCCAATGTCCAGTCCACAATCACAACCAAACAAATGATATCGGAACCAAGCCGATTACCAACACGTTTAATTACACACCACTGGTACATCCCATGTACCGCCATTAGGCACCACTCAGCCTAACCCGTAACAATCCTCGTATAACGTACCCTGTACGTATCACAATCCATCAATTTGACTATAGCCACCCAGGTCATAGCCAAACACGTACTAGTAATGAAGTACCTTTGTCCAACCCAACATGAGACAAAGCGAACTCCACCCGTCATCTCGTTCCAATTCTGAATCCGAATCCGCAATTTCGTAAGAAATCCCGAATCCGAACCCAACAACACATTTTTAATCCATGTCCAAAACCGAATTCGAAATCATTATTCCGTAAGCTAGCATTGGAATAATCATTCCGCACCCAAATCCGGTAATCCATTTTCGAGCTTTGTAATCGAATCCTGAATCGTCACCCAGAAATTCGGTTCCAAAACCCAAAACCTCGTTTACGTTCATCAAGACGTAACATAACCGAACCTATCGGTTGCCTTTCCAAAACACTCGATTGACTTCATAGGGAAGCCAATCCCAATATTCACACGTCAAAGGTTGACAAAATCCGACCACATCGGAAACCTACTCAACCGAGTAACAAGCCATATGGACTTCACTCCGAAAAGAAGTTCAGTCCCGTCATCTACGACTCACATACCAAGGTAAGAGTGATAAACTCTCCACCCATCTGGATCATCAAGATCACAATCCATATCCATCGCTACGTCACCCGACAAGTAATATCACGATCCTAGATCGTCACATCGACCAAAGTCGACAACATCGCAAATCAGATCCACCTAGGATCCACACATGCTCACATAGCTAACAATCCATCTGAAAGCTGATCGTAGGGTCTTACACCCTCAATTGAATCCTTCGCCAAATTCTCTTGGTGGAAAGATGATCACGCATAACACCACCAAATCCAAAATCATACAAAACTTCTTGTGTCCAATGACCCAAGGCCAAACCTGGGTCCACCTACCAATACACGCTCAACGTACTGGTAGCAACAATCATCATCTGCCACGGCAGGAAAATATGAAGTCAACCCTAATGACTTCGGAATACCAATCACTGATTCGGAAACGAGCACTCCTCTCGTCTCCCAATCACAACTCTCCCCGAAACGGGAGTTCCAACCATGTTGGAAACAGACATGCTCCCAATGAGATGTCAAGTCCAACCACTGGACTGCCCATGTCCATACCTTACTTGGACCACCACGTGTCCAAGATCGATTCATTACTCGGACCTCACGTCCGTCAATAATCATGTATGCACACACCCCGATTCCGAACGGAATATCCACAAATTTGCCTGAATGTGCATACCACACTGCTTCCGTCTCACATCTCAACCTAAACAGGTTCAATCCTCAGGTTCCAAGTGATTCACAATCACAAAATCCCACATCAATACCACGAATGGTTTCCCCGACTTTTCCAATTCCAATAATTTCCTTGTACTCTCAGGGGATATAAGCAGTACACAAACTTACCAATCTCGGACTTGACCACAACTCCCCAAATCCACCAACTCGCATGACATAGGGAACATCGTCCCTAGATTCCCCAAGTTTCAATCATACCATTTTATCCGTTCATCACTTGTCGTCATATATCTGTTAGGACTTATCCCAACACGACACAACCTCCACTGGATCCCATCCAGTCCAAGACTCAACCACCACTGAGTCGCAGATACCAATCATCTGTCCATCATGACAGAGTCACACCCCAAATGGTGGCTCCTCGTCATCACAATCACCGACACCGGTACCAGCACCAGCGCTAGTACCAGCACCACGCACCATCATCAATACCAGTATCAGCACACAGGCATCCATACTAGTATTGGCATATAGGTACCAACATCCATACATAGCACACGAACACCCATGCTAGCACACGAACATCCATGCTAGCACACAGTGTGCAAGGTTGTTACCCTGGATCTCCGTTCATTCCGAACGACGATCCCGTAACACCACTCGTTCCCCACGACTATAGGTACCTCCAATTTTTTTTGCCATCGGCACATCAGGATAATGAACGTTCCCTGAACGTCCCCAAGTATTAAAACCACACTAACTACCCTCGATAGCCAGTTATCTCGACACAACTGTCGACCAACAGTCATCGTTGTCAAGATCCGTATCCACACATCATACTAACATTCGA
The DNA here is from genome assembly GCA_032719365.1 of Prinsepia uniflora. Taxonomy (NCBI): domain Eukaryota; kingdom Viridiplantae; phylum Streptophyta; class Magnoliopsida; order Rosales; family Rosaceae; genus Prinsepia; species Prinsepia uniflora. Next base: position 7,015,724 of record CM064867.1, on the reverse strand, counting down.
TCCAAAACAGGATTCCATATTTCCTCATAACCGTATCCGTAGATCGAAACCCATAAGACTCACTAGAGTCATCCCCATGGTCATCCACGACCTCAGCCGCTCGTCGCAGCACAAGTTCTCACTTAAGGTTCACCTTTCGGTCCATCAATTATAAATTAGGGTTCCAAAATCACACCCTAGGGTTCCACCGAACCCAACTGCCTTTTGCAGTAAAATCCACAACCTGACCGACCCCGCGGTCCTGACATCGTATAGACGTCCAATCCAATCCAATCGTTAATTCAACGTGGGTTCCATCGTGGGTTCCACCACGAAGGTCATCGGCTAACTCCGATGCACCAACCCCCGCACACTAGCCAACACTACTAGGGTCCAAAACTTAGACCAATACTCAACTGAGTTCACATTTCCATAACATTACTCCAAATGGGGTTCCCTGAACCTAGCTGTGCCCGGTGGCACAACAATCCATCATCACATGACCGAACCGACGGTCCCACATTACCAGTTAATCGTATACAACCCCACCTGGGTTGAATCGCATCAATACACGGCGTATCGGGCCAACACACCCAATCCACCAAAACTATCTATCAGGTTGACAACGGAACAGCAGCCCAAAGAAACATCACACCCTCGTCCTTCGCGCACAAAAGAGCAAAACCTGCTCTGATACCACATGACACGACCCATCCCAATCCCCCCGGGATTACCATGGAATGTGACGTGCTCCCGTCTAACAAGAGGCGCCAGACAAGGGATAACCGATTGCCATTGCCCAAAAGGGCTTCCAGAGTGCGTAAGGATCGATGGAGGAGGTGTGCGATGCTCAAGTCTCTGCTGCAGTCGTATCCGGAATCAACCTGAAGGGCATTGAAAACAAAAGCTGTGAGTGGACGAAAATAAACAAGTCTGTTTAAAACATTTATAAGACATTTATGCCCCTCAGTAAAATCATATGCATGCACCAAAACCAATAATCCCATATTTATTTAGAAATAACCATTAGGGCCTTAGCCCGGAAACCAAAGCATAGTTTCAATTTCCAAAAGTAAATCCAAGAGTTATTTCATAAATCCAGTAATATGAACCATAAGGCATATAATATAAACCATAACCATTATTTTAGCCACTGCACTATACACTCCAATCCGACATCCCTGATGTCTGACGTCCCTGACGTCAATAAGGTCACAATCACAAGGCTACGCGTGCCACTCGGGTCTCAATTTCCGAGTTCATTCCCCGAACCCCGTTCGGGTACAGCATCCCTGATGCTTAGCGTCATAGACGCTGGACGTACTAGACGTCCGTGACCTCTCCGGGGTACCTCATCCGGAGGAGACAATATAATATGGAAGGATCTATACAGTGCAGTACCAAATACATTTTATAGATATCCACATGCAAAACATATAGGTATACATAGATAAAATCCGAACCATTCGTTACGTTTCATCAAACGGGTCTCATGCCCAAATACCGTGAAACGTGCCATAACCGAAATATCATCAAAACCATTTATAGATTCCAGCATGTGAACATATATAAAATGTAAACCAGAAAACATTTATTCAATTTCCATTTTAGGGTCCCCGACCCGCAATCACGTGTAGAAATCAACTGGACCCCTGGCCCGATTCCACAAGTTAACTGGGCCCCTGGCCCGATCCACATGTTAACTGGGCCCCTGGCCCGATTTCATAGTTCAACTGGGCCCCTGGCCCGACTTTACATTATTCAAGTTCGTAACCGTTTCATGAAATCATATCCAACCATATTTATGGAAATCGGTGAAAATCCAGAAAATCTCGGTTTTCGTGCAAATACGTAATTCACCTCGAAATGCGTGAAATCATTCTAAATTCACCGATATCCAAAGTAAATCATTTAATCATAATTATAACAATCATAAAACAGTTATGCATGCATCGAATTTATGAAACCAATGTCCACTCACAGACCGTTTAACCGAGCGCCTCGATACGCGTGCCATAGGCCTTCCCGGGCCACACCACTATCACCGGGACTCCCAATCCTGTTCAAATCACATTAGAGGATTACTAACCTCACCATTAACATCCTATTCAAGTCCCGTAATTTTCACGAACTTTTAAGTATTTTTAAACTGGATTTAAAACCTTCGGACATCCCGAACAATAACGAAACGGTGTCCGATCGACACGAAACCAATTCCAAAATGTACGTTACATTAAATAGGACAGAAGTCATGTTGACCTCACCTCGAGATTCGTGCCCACGCGCCGTCACGCGCCGCCGTGAGTGGCTGCGCGTGAAAGCCACGCGCCTGCTACAGTGACTGCTACAGTCACCATCCTCGCCCGTTTCTCTGGTAAACGGGTTGAAAAACCCGCGATAGGACCCGGTTCAATCTCACCCAAAACAACATCGAATCAATCCGTTCTTTCAACTGATCCCTTGTAATCAATCACCATTTAAGTTCTGTAAATCGAAATACACAAATCGTGGTCTCAATCCTCACGACTCTCGATCGATCCTCGACGGGTTTTCAAATCGGGTTTCACGATATCGTCCCTGTTTTCCAAATTAATTCATTCAGTTAGCATCGTGAGAGTGTAAGGGACATTTCTACAAGGTCAATTTGAGAATTACTTACCTCAAACCCACTGAACACAAGCTCGACTTTGAGCTGCCATGGAAGCTTCTGTTCTTCCACAATACGCCACCATTTCTCGTCGTTTTCATTGCAGAGATGTTCGTATCAATCCCAGAAGTCGAATTGAATCCACAATTGTGATCCTCACCGCTCATATTGTCGAATTCGCAAATCCCCCAATTTCCACGATTTTTCGGTTTAAAATTAACCCAGGGGCCTCACTGTCACTCGAGCCTCACACTCAATTCGGCTTCCTCAGTCTCCCAATTGCACAATGGAGCTGAGACAGAGGTTAAACAGCTGCTAATTGGTAATCATTAAGACAACCCACAAATTAGGGAATTAGTGTCTAAAGTAAGAATAATTGTGTCTCCCTTAATACATGATTCCATGTTATCTGGGGCAAAGAAGATGACAAAGTGACAGATGCCACTGCCAGGCAGCAAGATTCAATGGTAAAAGACCATTTTGCCCACCGGTTGACAAATTACCATTTTGCCCCCAGACATCCGTGACCCGTAACTTGGTCACCCGAACTCCGTTTTCGACGTGCCGCCTGTCGTTGGATTCGTATCGACGAGACCTACGCAACGGTCCTTGGCCCTCGGCCATCGGACATCCCGGTCAAAAAGTCAACATTTGGCCCCTAATATGCCAAAATTACGAAAATGCCCTTGCACTTCCGTACATCATAACTTTCACCACGAACGTCGAAATCGAACGTGCCACCAGTCTATGAACTCGTGACGTCCCGAACTACGTCACGGTCATCGGTCAAAGTCCATTTGACCATCCGAATTAAAAGTCAACGTTTTGCCCACACCCAAGGGCAAAACGGTCATTTTGCACCATTCGTCCGAAATCGCCCAACTAATCCCAGATTAGTAAATCACAATTAAATATTATTAAATCCCGATATTCGGGACGGGTCGTTACACCCTTACGTATGAATTGGACTGACAGGAATTGTACGATAATCCCGGAACAGGTCCGTATGCGCAGATTCGCAGCGGGATCGTACTATGAGTGGGCCCGATTTCATTAAACCCCTGCATGCATAAATGTTTTCTGATTTACTTATATATTCACATGCTGGAATCAAGAAACGGTTTTGATGATATTGAAATTATGGTTATGGCACGTTTCACGGTATTTGGGTTTGAGACCCGTCTGATGAAACTTAAAGATTGGTTTTGGATTTTATCTATATATATATATGTTTTGCATGTGGATATCGATAAAATGTATTTGGTACTGCACTATATAGATCCACTCTTGTGATACTGTCTCCTCCGGATGTGGTACCCCGGAGCGGTTACCGCCCATTGCCTGCGAGGGGTCATTCTACGGAGGAACCAGACCGTAAAATGACTCAGTAGCAGGATTGCTATAATTTGACGTCTGGGATGCCGTACCCGGACGGGGTTTGGGGATTGGATTTGGGATTGAGACCCTGAGTAGCACGTGTAGCCTTGGGACTGTGACTTTATTGGACGTCAGGGACGGCAGACATCTGGGATGTCAGGATCGGAGTGTATAGTGCAGTGGCTATAATTATGTTTATGGTTTTATTACATACCTTATGGTTCATATTATATGGTTTATGGTTTTAAATTCTAATGCATGCATGTTTGGAAGACGGAGGGGTGACTTATATGTTTTACTTATTAAACTGTTTTATAAACTTGAGTTTCGGCCCACTCACCCTTAATGTTTGGGTAACCCCTCCAGGTTGTGCTACTGAGGTAGAGGAGGATCTTGAGGCTAAGGCATAGATCTACTTCTGCGTACCTGAACCCCTATTGGGTGGTTTACCAGGATTATCTTAGAGTCGTGCTCGCAATTTTTAATTTTGGACTTTATCCCTTGTCTGACATCTATTAAATTCGGATTTGATGTATAACTTTGATTTGGTTATTTATGAATTTGAACTTTTGAGGTTAAATTTGGAATGTTAGTTTGGGTGTCAGACGGGAGCAGGGCACGTCCCCTTGTGGTCCCCGGGGGATCGGGGCGGGTCCTGTCAGGTAAAATATAACGTTTAAACTCACAGTTTTAGGTCATAAATTCATTACAAAGACTGAGACAAGCATTAGGGATGAAAAGGATTCAAATTGGACTAAAATTGGATGAAAACTAGTGTCGAACTGCTCACGTAGGTTCAGTTGAACCGGCTGGCCTGCTGAACCGGTTGATCGCAGGTTGAAGATGAACAGTAACTGGGCGCGTGGCTCCCATGCACAGCCCCTTTGGGCGGAGCGTGGGGCTCATTACGTGGGCCAAGGAGGCCGGTAGTAGCCTGTTGAGTCGGCTGGCGATTGGATTTGTGACCCTTGGTCAATCTAGTTGAGTAGTCGTTACTGTTTGACATTGGTGTGGAGAGTTACGATAAGGGATGGTCTTAGTCGGGTGTGACGACCCGAGGGATAAGGTTGTTGAGAACTAGTGACTATCGCGGGGTTGGATAACCCGTAAGACGGGGATGATTTGAGGAACCTCGTGGGATGAGTGGTCCGGATTGTGAGTACCTGAGTGAGAAACCCCTGGGCAAGTGCTTAGTCTGTAAAGCGTGAATTGGGGTTTGTGAATCGGTAGTTGTGGTGGTTGGGCCAACTTACGACCGGATTGGAGATGGTGCTGCTAGGTGCAGCCGAGGTAGTGAATGGTTGGTGGATGATTCTGGACGAGTCTAGTGTTGGGTTTCTCAGGGTATTGGACTGGTTAGTTCCCCGACTAGAGCATAGGTTGAGGGTGTTGGCTCGGTAAGAGCGGAGGTTTGGGACTGGTGTGCTGTGAGCACAAGACAGAGGATGATGTGCCACGAGCCGGGAGACTTGGAATGGTACAATGGGCACATCGTGAGTTGAGGATGCGACCAGGCGTGAGATGCTGGTGTCTGGAAGGAACCATGAACAGAACTGGGAGATGTAATGACCATTGGCAGGTCATGTTCGGTACGAACGGTCAGGATGTCGTTCGTTAAACAGAGTAGCGCAGTAGAAGCTAGGTGGACCTATATCTTGTATTGGATCGGGCTAGGTTTGTGTAGTTGGATTTGACCGTTCGTGAGGTTTGTTCTAGTGGACTCCCCTTGATGTGTTGGTATGTGTCGGCGGATACCGAGGTTCGCACTTGGTGATTGGCGACTTCGAAGGTGGTTACTGGGGAGTCCGAGGTCAGTGATTTTTGAGTAAAGATTTCGAGAGTTTTAGCAGGAGATTGGAGTTGAACCTCGGGAAGTATGCGATCCGATCATCAAAAGGAGTGATGATTGATACCCCTTTTGGATGTGTACCGACATGTGAGTTGGTCGGTGTAACAACCCGTCCCGAGAGCCAGGATTAAGATAGTGATTAAGGTGTGATTAGTGAGGTAAATCCGTGGTTAGGTGGTCCCGATAGGTCCGTAAGTTTAGAATGACGATTTGCCCCTAGTCCGGGCAAAATAGTTGACTTTGAGTTCGGGTGGTCAAATGGGGGTTGACCAGTGACCAGGACGTAGTTTAGGACGTCACGAATCCATAGGCAGGTGGCACGCCTGATTCCGACATCCGAGGAGGGAATTGTGATGTTCGGAAGGTTGAGGGCATGACCGTAATTTGAGTAAAGTAGGGGGAATAGTTGACTTTTTGAATAATCGAGTTTTGGTGGGTTGACCTAGGATGGTTAGATAGTTCTCGTCGTCCTGAGTTCGATGACAGGCGGCACGTATTCATCGGACTTACGAGGCGAGAGTTACGGGTCTAGGAAGTTTTGGTAAAACCGTAAAATGTGCAAAAAAGAAGGGTAATTTGGTCTTTCTGCACATTGGGATTTGTGCAGAAAGAAAGAAATGGACGGCTGGGATGGAGCCAGTTGGTGAGAGAGAGTGGGGGATGGCGACAGGTGGCAAGTGTGTAGTGGGTTCTGGGGGATTCTAAGGTGTGTGCACGGTTCTATTTTTGGGGTGTACCCGTGCCCGTGTTCGTGTTTGTGCGCAGAAGGAATCAGAAACAGAGGGAGATTGTGAGAGGAAATTGAGAGCAGTGAAAGGTTGATTGAGGGAGCTGGTGAGTTGTGAGTGTGTGTGGGTGTCCAGAGAAGGAAAGGGAGACGGCAAGAAGGTTGGGAGGTGAGGAAGTCGTGTGGTTGGGCGGCTGGGAACTGCGGGAAAACCAGGGGTAAATAGCAGGGAGGTCGTGAGAATCGTGGCGGTGGCGGCCGTGTACGGGGCAACTGAGACCGTGGTGGTGTCGTGCGGGTTGCGAGGAGTCAACCACTACCAGCGGAGCTCACGACGGCGACAGGTTGCAGGTAATTTCTATTGTCCCGTGTCTATGCTCTGTTTTGGCCGTGAACTTCAAATCGGAAGTTGTGGCTTGAGAGGTTGAATCGAAGAGTCTAGGGGAGTTTAGGGAGTTCAGTTGAGTCTAGAGCGTCATTTGGTTGAGCTGCCGTGACGGGAGGTGTACGGTGGAGGTTGGCACGACGGAGGGACTCTGTGTGCCCTGTTTTCCCGTTTTGGTTCAAACCAAGAGTCGTGATCCTAGAGATTGAGTCGAAGGTCTAGGAGAGTCGGGTTAGGTTCCTTGAGGTCCTAGGAACCGTCTGGTGTTGCCACCGTGAAGGGAGGTTACCTGGGCGGCCGGGGAGGAAAACAGAGGAATTGGGCCGTCTGGTTTCGAGTCTGAGTCGACGGTGTAGGGGATGTGTCGAGGTGATTGGAGGATGGGGATGCTTCGAGTAAGGTTGGACGAAGCTATAGGAGAAGGAAGGAGGTGTTTTGGTGCAGGCACGGTGGAGAACCGTTGACGCCGGTTCAAGCTGCAACCTACTGTGTTGAACCGGGTCGACGTGAGGTTGAAGGTGCACTGTAGCTGGCGCGTGAGGGCCACGCGCAGCCACTTTGGGCGGCGCGTGGAGGCGCGTGCGGCGGTTCTGGGAGAAACGGTCAACATGGGTTTTGGTCCAGGAGTTGTGGTGAGTTCAATGGAGTTGGTTTCAAGTCAATCGGAAGTCGTTTGAGTGTAGTTCCGCGAGGGTGAATGTTTAGGGTCCCGGGGTTCTAGGTCTTCGGTTCGGGGATGTTTGAGGGAATTTAGGTGAGTGTTTGTAGACGTCTTAGTGACATAATTTGACGGTGTTTGACAGGATCGGGATTTCCCGAGGAAGCCGAGGAACGGGCTGGACGTTCGGGACGCGAGTAGGGCTCAGTACTGTGAGTGGACCCCTTCTTTAAACTCGAACATGCATAACTGTTTTCTATAATTGTTTTATGGTTTTGTTTATGGTTTCATGTTTCTCGAATATGTTTTGTTGGCTTTACATGTTTACACGTTTTATGAGGAAGTACAGTTTTAGCACGTTTTACGAGGAAAGGGTGATTTTGGAAAGATAAATGATTTCCAGGATTTTAAGGGGTTTTTGGGACATGATTTTGATAATCAAGGTTTTCGATTTTAGAATCGGATTTCGGGAAACGAGATTTGGTTTTAACGTTGGAAAGTGGATTCCGGATTTGGGTTCGGAATGACGGTCTGAACGCCGGAAGGGCTTCAGACCAGTGATTTCGGATTCGGGTTTGGATGAGGATTTGGTAAACGGTTTTAACATGGTTTTGGGATTGGATTTTCTGGATCTGGTTATTGGGTTTAAAGACCCGGATATATGTGATGGGGGACCGGCCGGATTGGGTTTAAAGACCCGGATTGAGTTTAAAGACTCGGGAGTTTAAAGACTCGGATATATTGATTTTCCCCCGTAGGCCTTGAGTTTAAAGACTCGGATATGATTAAGGCCTGGATTGAGTTTAAAGACTCGGGAGTTTAAAGACTCGGATAGGTCCAGCAGGTTTGATCGGAAGATGATGATTTCATGTTCATGGTTTATGATCCGGTTTTAAATTCACATGCTCTGGTTTTTCTAACTGTTTTATAGTGTTTCTGTTTCTTATGAAATGGTTTATGGTAATTTGGTTTATAACTGTTTTATAAACTTGGTTATGCATGTGGTTTTCAAAACGGAGGGTTAAACTCGGTTTTCCTATAAAGTGGTTTTGAACTTTTGTACTTTCTGGTCCACTCACACTTTTGTTTTAACTTGCCCTCCAGGTTGTGGAGCGGGCGCGGGGTCTTGACGTCGAGGCAGTGTCAGAGGCATAGAAGGGACGTGAGGGATTCCGGAATAGTTTTACAGACTTCCGAGTGCGTGTAATTTATCGTTTTTTTTGTTCCTTGTATTTTCGTACTATGCTCTGTAAACGTTAATGTCGGAATATTTTGTTTACTTACTCCTGCGTCTGACTGGGTTGCGTGAGTGTTACTTGGGTGTTGTGTCGGGGAGTCAGACGGGAGCGGGATTTACCTCGGGTTTCGGGGTGAAACCGGGGTGGGTCCTGACAGTCGGTGAGTTGGTTTAGTTACGGACACGTGGTTGTGATCCGTAGGAGTCGTGGATCGCCTAAGTGTAGCAGAGCTGACGTTTAGACGGTTGGTGCAATGGTGGAATTCGTGTTTCGGATTGAGTTCCATGGTTGGGAAAGGAGGACATATTTCCAACATGGATAGAATCTCGGAATCAAGAGCGGTCGTAGTTTAGACGTTGCGATGTGTGTTGATTCCGAGATGGTATTAGATGTCGCGTGTGAGAGATGGATGTTTTAGAGTTGATTTGGGGATTCATTAAAGGAACTTCAAGAATTGTGACCCCCTTGGTCTTTGACCCGGGTGGATGTGTTCGGAAGTAGAAAGAGCACTTGGTGACACCGGGAGTAGCCTGTGTGGCAAGTACCGTAGGATTGTGTTAAGCTGGATTAAGGCAGGATGACTTGTGATGTCCTAGTTGTGGACCATTGAGAGTTTCATTGGAAGATGACGGAAGTAAATGGAAAATGAGAAACTATAACTGATCAATATGAGGTTATTGAAGAGAACCCACAATCTAGACGTGTGGTATATAAGGTCGATGGGACTCGATGCAGTGGTTTGAAACCTAGTCAGTAGGATCCACTTAGGAGTGTGTGGATCGGGATTGGATTGCTTCTGACAGGTTTGAGTAGTTGTGGAGCAAGAGGATTGCCTGTGAGACACAAATTGGATAGCTTGACCACCTTGAAATTGTGCAGGACATGTGTGGTCCGTCTCGCAGACGTATAAGTATTGGCTTGAATCTAGTGCGGGGTCTACCCAGGGTACATAATGAAAGGTGCTTGAGGTTCGTACTGGTCGGGCGAGGAGACCAGAAGATTCGGAAGTAGACTTGAGCGGGTGGTAATCGGTATAGGTACGAGGAAGTTTGTGTGCCCTGGAGATTTTACTGGAGGGTGACGGGTACACTGGGGTGTTGTTGGTTGGACTTTGGATGTCGTAGTACGGGGCTGATGCCTCTATAGTTGATTGGTGGACGTACCGTAAGATAACGTTGGAAGCACGTGAGGATATACACTACAAGCTGTGTTTGAGGTATTCTAAAATATCTTTGTTTTCTTTAAATTTCATAGGGTAATCCTTGCGTGTGTTTGGTGGTATGCATCGTGGTACTAGTTGGTGGTCATCAGCGCATGTACTAGAAGTATGTACGTACTGGTTCTGCAAGTGGTCAGCGCCATGCCGATGTAATTGGACGTGCAACGTGTTGTTCTGATAGAAGTGTTAGTGAGCGGCTTAGTACCGAGGTTTCAGTGTTGGTATGAGCTGGATGCTCCGAGCCATGAGTGGCTGGCGGGACCCTGACATTCAGATGTCCGATCACGGTTTGACAGGTAGGCCGGCGCGGGACCCTGAGTTAGGGGTATAAGACGAGTACGTTGTGACTCCGGTGAGGTCGGCGCGGATCACTGACGGAAGTAATATGGAACATTGTACGAATATTGATGCATAGAAGTACCGAGACTGGTAGATTCCGTCTTGAGTTTTGTGTTTGTTGACAGCGGACTCATAAGATGTGCTGGAACGTTGATATGAGGTACGCTCGACTCGAAGGGAGTCGGGAGTGTTGAACCTGATAGCAGTGGTGCGTACCTAGTGATAGTTGAGCCGTGAGTGTCGGCTGGTGTGGTGTTGGAAATATCGCGGGAACGAGGTGGATTTGTGATGACCCGAGTACGATTGGGATGATCTCCTGATGAAATAAAAGTTGGTTGAGTTGATTCACTGGGAGAGATGTGGTGACAGTTTGGGCACTGTCAGGATACTTTGGATTGGCAGGTGCTGGACACCGGGTAGGAGACCCAGGTGTGAGACCAATTAGATTCCCCGAGTCAGCTACGAAAGTACGAGATTCGGAATTTCGGGGACGAAATTCTTTAAGAGCGGTAGATTGTAACGACCCGTCCCGGAAATCGGGATTTGATTAGTTGTTAATGACGGAATAGTGAAGTTAATCGGTGATTATTTGGACGATTTCGGACGGACGGTGCAAAATGACGGTTTTGCCCCTGAAATGGGCAAAAATGTTGACTTTTTGTTCGGACGGTCAAATGGACTTTGACCGATGACCGTGACATAGTTCGGGACGTCACGAGTTCATAGACAGGTGGCACGTCCGATTTCGACATCCGAGAAGGAAGTTATGACGTTCGGAAGTTCAAGGGCAATTTGGTAATTTGATGGAATATGGGCAAATAGTTGACTTTTTGGACGACAAGTCAATTTCACTTAATTCGAGGACCGTTCGGTAGGTCTCGATCCCCTGAGTACAAGGACAGGCGGCACGCCGCTATCGGCCTCGGACGGTTTAGTTACGGGTCTAAACATACGAAGGGCAAAATGGTAATTTGTGCGTTAAAGGGCTATTTGGTCTAATTGAGGCAGATTGGGTGTAACGACCCGTCCCAAATTCCTAGATTAGATTAGTGACTAATCACGATTAGTGAGGCTAATCCGTGATTAGTAGAGCGAAATCGGACGAACGATGCAAAATGACCGTTTTGCCCCTGATGGTGGCAAAACGTTGACTTTTCGATCGGGCGGTCAAATGGACTTTGACTGATGATCGTGACGTAGTTCGTGACGTCACGAGTTCATAGACAGGTGGCACGTTCAATTCCGACATTCGAGGAGGAAGTTATGACGTTCAGAAGTTTAGGGGCATTTTGGTAATTATGGTTAAAAGGGGGTCAAATGTTGACTTTTTGACCGGGAGGTCCGATGGCCGAGGGCCGAAGACCGTTACGTAGATGGGGACGATACGAATCCGTAGACAGGCGGCACGTCGAATTCGGACGTTCGACGGCGAAGTTACGGCTCACGGAAGTTCCAAGTTACTATTCACGACGACACGTTTTACGAGACAAAAAGTGCAGTTTTGTCTCTAGTGGGCCTAGATATTTAGTGGAGGCCCAATAGATGAGTGACAAGTGTCACTCATCCACTGGACAACACATTACATACATGCACTTCACCGTGCATTTTCATTTTCTTCGTTCAAACACAACCCACCCGATCTCACCATTTTCCCTCATTCCCGTGCAACCCAAACCCAGCCAACCATCACCCAAGACCAGGACAGAGGACCAGGAGGCTGAGGGAGTTGAGGTGGCCGGCTTGGATGGCCAGGGCCGCCGTGAACGGTGGCTGGAACCCAAAACCCGATCGGGTACCCGGTAAGCCCATTTTTCCTTATTTTTCGATGTGAACATTATGGTTGGTTTTAAATGATTAGGGAATGATTATTAGGATGCTAGGAAGGTTTTAAGGGGGTTTTGGTGGTGGTTGACGGCTGAGCAGCGGTGTAGGCTGATCGGGAAAAATCGAACCGTGAGGTTCAAATTGGACCGGTTGGATTTCGTAGGTTTTAGGTTGTTTAGTTAATTAGGATTGATAGGAAAGATTAAAAGAGGAATTTATGAATTGGAATGGAAGAAATCGGACCGAAAATGAGGGAGAAGGAGACCTGGACCGGTTACGCCGGTCCAAGTTGCAGGAAAAACCGGACCGGCCGGCCCGGACCGGCTGTGCGAGGTTGACGGTGGTGACGTGGCACCTGTCAGATTGTCAGGTGACGTGGCACCTGTCAGATTGTCAGGTGACGTGGACCACTCATCAGCCGACACGTGTCACATGTCAGTGCACAGTCAGCACTGACATGTCAGTGACGTGGCCCAATCAGGGGCTGACACGTGGCACTAACGTGGACCAGTGCCGTGATGACACGTGGCACATGTCAGACTGCCACGTGGCACTGACAGTACAGTGACGTGGACCAATGGGAGCATGACACGTGGCACCTGTCAGAGTTTGACATGTTAGACCTGACAGCTGTCAGATGACGTCATGCTGATGTCAGCGATGACGTCAGCAGGTACTGTACCTGGCGCGTGAAGCCCACGCGCAGCCACTTCAGGCGGCGCGTGAGGGCGCGTGGTAGGGAATCTGGGGAAGGTTCCAACATACGAAATCATCTATTCGATGTAACGAACATTTTGGGACTGGTTTCGTGTCGATCGGACACCGTCTCGATATGTTTCAGGGAATCGGAAGGTTTAGGTTCGGTTTTAAAAATAGTTAAAAATACGGGAAAATTACGGGGCTTTAGTGGGAGGTTAATTAAGTAGTTATTAACCTTATATTACGATTTGGACAGGTTTGGGAGTCCTGGTGATGGTGATCGGCTCAGAGAGCAGTATGGCACGCAAATCGAGGCGGCAGCTCGGACGGTCTGTGAGTGGACCTTGTTTTCTAAATTGGTGCATGCATAAATGTTTATTATATGTTTTAAATGCTTGTTTGTAATGCCATGGGTGCATTTGTATGTGGTTACGTATAAGCACGTATTTCAAGGTTTCGGCCTTATACGGTGCATGTACGGGTCTGTATTTCTGTATTGATTTAAATGAACTGGATTTGAATTTCAAAAGGATAAACTCGGGTATGAGACCCATTTGGTTTTGTCTCGGGCATATGACCCCAGATTTCAGGCACGGTGCCCAGCTGATGTCATATGTTCGGGCACGAGACCCAGTTATTTTACGGTTTATGATTTCGAGTCAGGGACCCTAGATAGATTTCCAAGTTCATGACGGTTTATGGGAACCGGAATGAACTCTGGAAAGGTCATTATGGTTCTTGACGGTTTATGGGGACCGGCATGAACCCTGGTTATGTTATTACGGTACATGACGGTTTATGGGAACCGGCATGTTACCTCGGTTATGTTATTACGGTACATGACGGTTTATGGGAACCGGCATGTTACCTCGGTTATGTTATTACGGTACATGACGGTTTATGGGAACCGGCATGATACCTGATTATGGATATTATGGATCATGACGGTTCAGGGGAACCGGACATGACTGTTTATGTTACGTATATATATGTTCATCTACCTTCCTTTACATGTTCTACTATCTCCTCCGGGGAGGGTCGTTGGCCTGGGTGGACCCCGGAGTAGTCACGGAGCACCGACTGAGTGGAGTCACCCCCCAGTTGGGTTCCTTACTCTCAGGAAGGCTATGATTACTATTACCTCGGGTAGGGTCAGTGGTCTGCGGATATTGACCTTGACTTTGAGATGACTCGGATTGAGACCCGGGTAGCACGCGCGTAGCTTTGGATATCGTGACAAGATTGGTTGTGTGACTTATATATATGTATGTGATGTATATATGATATATGATATGTGGTGTGCATAGGTGTGCACAGGATTTGAGCAGTGGCTCGTGTACTTGGTTTCTTTATGGTTTGGGGCCGAGTCCCGTATGGATTTGGGCAGTGGCCGTATGGTCGTTTTCATTGTGGTCCTTTCGACCTTGGTTTATATCTGCTTTGGGCTTAGTCCCACATATGGTTTGTTTTGGATAAATGGTTTTCGAATGCATGCATGCTTTTTAGTGGATGGTACAAATGTCTTCTTATTAATTGTTTTTATAAACTCTTGTTTTGTCCACTCACAGTTTTTAATGTTTTGATTGCCCTTCAGGTTGACATCGGATGTGGACTGTAGCAGAGACCGAGATATCACATACCTCCTCCGGATCCTGGCGTACTCTGATAGCCCGGGAGGGCAAAGGTCGGAAATATCCCTTGTCTGACACTTCGTGTCAGACGGGAGCAGGGTCATCCCGCACTAATCCCGGGGGGATTGGGATGGGTCCTGTCATTGGGACATGTGGCAGTCTTGGGAGTTGTGTCCACAAGATTGTGGACGCCTGGCCTGTCCTAGATGGTGGTAGAACATTCCCACCATCTTTAACAAATTTAAATCAATATTGTGTGTTGCACGGGGTAGAAACAAAACAAAACAGAGTCCTAGTGTGTGTGTGAGTAAAACCAGTGAGAATTAACCGTGCAATCACCTTCAAACAAATTTCTTTGGTCGTGTCTTGAACATAAAAGTTGAAGAAGAGGCTTAGACGATATGGTAGGGAACAACGGGAAGGACCGTCGTGGGTTCTGAACCAGGGAATCCTTTGCAAAACCGTGAACAACAACGGACACAATCACCTTCAAACCAAAACTTTTGACCATAGCGTGTGAATGAGGGATTGACAGGGGACTCAACACACGTGGTGGTGCCCACGGCGGTGAACGGCGATGGGTAAGTCCTCTGTTTTAGTTAAACGGTTCAGTTGGACTCAGGATTGATCAGTCATGATTTAATGCTTGTTGATGAGTTTTCTTAATTGAAAATTGTCTCTGGAGGTTCCAGAAGCTATTTGGGGTCAAAATCAAGACGGGAGGTGCCGGAAGTGGAAGAGCACGGCAGGGGAAACATGGCCAGTTCACCTTTTGAATTGGAGAGGTAAAATATAAAGTTTAAACTCACGGTTTTAGGTCATAAATTCATTACAAAGAGTGAGACAAGAATTAGGGGTGAAAAGGATTCAAATTGGACTGAAATTGGATGAAAACTAGTGTCGAACTGCTCACGTCGGTTCAGTTGAACCGGCTGGCCTGCTGAACCGGTCTGAACCGGTTGATCGCAGGTTGAAGATGAACAGTAATTGGGCGAGTGGCTCCCACACGCAGCCCCTTTGGGTGGCGCGTGAGGTGGCATGGGGCCCTTTTTAGGGAAGTTTCCAACAAGACTTTTAAATTATTCGATGTAACGAACATTTTGGCGTTGGTTTCGAGTTAATCGGACATCGTCTCGATATGTTTCGGGATGTCCGAAGGCTTTAGGGCTCGGTAAACAATAGTTAAAAATTCGGGAAAATTACGGGGCCTTAGTAGAAGCTTAATGAAGTAGTTAGTGAACTTATTATGGGATTTGGACAGGTTCGGCAAAACCTGTGATAGTGGATTGGCCAGGAACGGCATAAGTACACGCGTATCGAGGCAGCGACGAAACGGTCTGTGAGTGGACTTTGCTTTCGAACTTATGATGCATGCATATATGTTTTTATATGTTTTCTATATGTGATTTTATAATTTGATTTATGATCTTGATGTTTTACAGTTTTACACGGTTTTCGAGATAATTACGGAATTTCACGTTTTACGAGATTTCGATAGTTGTGGTGATTTGACCATGGTTTTAATGATTTGATTCAAGATTTAAAATACGATTTGATTTCAAGGATTTAAAATGGATTTTGGAAAGTGATTTCGGGTTTGAAGCCCAGTTCATAAAAGTGTTTTTAAAAGAACGTGATTTCGGATTTTTGAATCGGATTTCAGAATGACGATTCTGGATTCGGTTTTGAAACTTGGAAGTGGATTTCTGGATTTGGGTTCGGAATGGTTATTCCGGATCCTAACTTACGGAATGATGGTTTCGGACTCAGATTTGGAAATGGATATGGATATGAGTTCTGGGTTTGGATTCGGGATCCTGATAAGATTGCGGATTCGGATTCAGAAGTAGAAAATGGTTTTCAAACGATTTTGGATTGGATTTGCTGGATCTGGTTATTGGGTTTAAAGACTCGGATATATGACAGGGGCGGGCCCATATTGGGTTTAAAGATCCGGATTGAGTTTAAAGACTCGGATATTGATATTTCCCCCGTAGGCCTGTTGAGTTTAAAGACTCGGGAGTTTAAAGACTCGGATTATATTGAGGCCTGGATTGAGTTTAAAGACTCGGGAGTTTAAAGACTCGGATAGATCCAGCAGGTTCGATAGATGGAAATGTGGTTTCAAATGTGTTTTGGATTTCACTGAGACTTGACGATAATGGTTTTCCGATGTTTTGGGCAATGACCCGGATGATACAGATTTTGATGGTTTTGGGCTGAGGCCCGGAATTTGAGAAAAGAAAATAAGTTCGTTTTTCTTAAATGGTTTGAATAACTTGAGTATATAATGGTTTTATGGAATAGTTGATAGACATGCATTGGTTTTTAAACGAAGGGTATAAATGTAATTTTGTTTTCTGAAAACTGTTTTGGAACTTATACTTTATTTTGTCCACTCACAGTCTTTTTGTGTTTTTGATACCCTCCAGGTTGTTGCGGTGCGGACTGTTGATTGAGAGAGACGGTGACATCACACGTGCGATCCACAGTAAATTCTGCGCACTCTAGGAAGTTCGGATTCTTTTTGGACGGTCGGATCGAGAATCCCTTGTCCGACTTACGTGTCGCATGGAGGTTGGACGTCGGTTTAGCCTTCGTGTCATGCGTAAGTTAGACGGGAGCAGGACTTAGCCCATAATCTTGGGGGATTAGAGGTGGGTCCTGTCATCCAGGGCCCTCGCCGCCGTGTACGGCGGTCCTCCCTTCACCAGCCACCCCCAGCCTCTCACTCTGATCCTCTCTCTCAGTCCAGCAGCAAAGATGAAAATGGTCGATGGGTGGTTTTGGGTGAGATCGGGTTGGATGAAGAAACAAATAAGATGAACTAATATGCATGAATAAAAAAGGGTTGCCAGTGGATGGGTGACACTTTTCACTCATCCATTGGGCCTTAGGAAAATATCTGGGGCCCACTTGAGACAAAAGTCAAATTCGTCTCGAACTTCGTGCAATAGTTCCCTCGAACTTCCGTAACCCGTAACTTCTCCGTCAAATATCCAAATTTGACGTGCCGTCTGTCTACGGATTCATATCGTCCCGATCTACATAATAGTTCTCGGACCTCGGCCATCGGACCTCCCGAGTCAAAAGTCAACTATTTGCCTCTATTCAACCAAATTACCAAAATGCCCCTGAACTTTCGAAAATCATAATTTCTTCCTCGCCCGTCGGAATCGTGCGTGCCACCTGTCTATGAACTCATGATATCCCGAACTACGTCACAGTCATTGGCCAAAGTCCATTTGACCGCTTGAACGAAGAGTCAACGATTCGCCCATTCCAAAGGAAAAATCGTCATTTCGCCCTGCTCGTCTGCTAATCCTCGTCTAATTCCCGATTAGTCCCGCTAATCTGTCATTAATTCTTAATTAATCTCGATAATTCGGGACGGGTCATTACATCTGACATGGCTGACGTGGACCTGCCACGTTAGGTGCTGGTTGGACCTGAAAACCTCTAACAGATCACCACGTGGTACCACTTGCTTGGCCACGTGGCCTGACAAGATGACGTGGACTGCCACGTCATCATCGTCTTCCTTTAGAAAGGTTCTGAAGTTCGACTAGTTTGATTGTAACGGGTCGATTTGACCCGCGACCTCGACCCAGTTCTATCTTCTTCATTTCTCAACCATTTTCCACCAACCTACTCGTCTCTAACCCAGGAACTGTCCCAAACGTTTAAAACCATGAAAACGTACCTAGATTTTGCTGGCCAAGCTCAAACCTTCTCGGTCTAGGTTCAAAGCTCCTTCCACGACAGTTCCAACATCCTCTTTACCTAGTTCTTGGCCCATCTCACTCGCGCAAACCCAGAGAAGAGGCCCACGGTGTTAGTTACCAACCAATACGTCCTAAAATTGAAAACTTGAAACTCACACACACAGAGCTCACATTTTACCTGGGTTGTTGGGTTTTATAACCACCGCTGGGGCTCAGCCGCCTCCACCGTCCAGTCCTTTTCTCAACCTCATCCTTTCACTTTCTCTTAAGTAGCAGAAGAGGAAGAGGGAGATGATTGAATGAAAAAGGTGTGGTTTTCAGGTTTTCGAATGAAAGGGGAAGAGATGTATGATGATAGGGATAAATGGATGAGTGACACTTGTCACTCGTCCATTGGGCCTGAACACAAATATCTAGGCCCACAAGAAACAAATGTCAACATGTCTCGTAAATCGTGCAATCGTATAACAATTCGTTCTAGACTCGTAACTTTCTAGTACGATATCCGATTTTGACGTGACGCTTGCCTAAAGACTCGTATCGTCTCAATCTACGTAATGAACTTCGGTCCATGTGACATTGACCTCCTAGGTCAAAAGTCAACATTTTCACCCTTTCTAAGGGTAAAATCGTAATTTTACCTTAATCATCCGATAATCTTCAATTAATTCCGATTAATCCTCGGTAATCCGCCATAATCATTAATTAATCACGTAGGTTCAATACGGGTCGTTACAGGTGCCCGTAATATGGATTTTTCTGGAGGAAGAAGAAGCCTTGACCATTGTAAGTTTGTGATGCTCTTGAATTGGTAGCACGCGCGAAAGAGAGAGAGAGTGAAAATATAGAGAAATGATGGGTGGGATTAGGTTTTTAGCAGAAAAAAATTTGAAGTAAATAAAAAAAATAAAATTTTTAATTTCTTGGAACAAATTTTATTTGCAAAATAATAATAAATGAGCTTGGTTTCCTCATTTCTAATATATTGGAGTCATTTTTTTTTTCTGAATTTCTTGGAGTTATAATATTAATAATTTAATAATTTTGAAATTAAAGCAAAAAAAAAAAAGGAGCAAAAGAAATTGGTAGAAAAAAAATAATTAGAAGGTAAAAATATAATGAAAATGATGAACAAAAATTGAAAGAGAAAATAAAAGGTAAATTATTATAGGTACTCATTACCCATTGGGTAGGGTTTAGGTAAATTCTCAAAAATTGAGAATGGGTCCAGATGGGTATCCTACCCATTTGTACCCATGTAAGGTAAGGATTTACTCATATCCTCAAAAATACCCATTGGACTATCCTTAGGCGGTTGGGTATGATAAGGCCTCAATTAGGACTCAGTTCATTTGAGATGTTAGTAATTTTATTGTCTTAGTTGTTCAATTTAGATTGCAAATATTCTAGTAGACTAGTAGTCATCGAAATGAGAATGTATCATTTTTTTGTTGTAAGATTTTCCTGTGATAGTCGTATGAGATGAAACTAATAAAAGATTGGAAATAAACTTATCTATTGCGTTCTTCTCATTACGAGGTAAATATAACTTTTACAAACCATAATAATAATTACCAAGAATAAATAAATGATTCTAACTAGGAAACTTTATATATTTATAGTTATATCAACAGTGTGCGAGAAAAAAAACTTTGTGACAATGGTAACCATGGCTAAGGTGGTGCGTAGGGGATTTTAAAATAGGTGAGTGAGTTCCATGTGCCCTCTAATTAGATTATTTTGACTTTAATAATATGAGGTTTTAAATTCAAAATTCATTATCAGACTATGATGGTGTAACTTTTTGTGCTCCACAAAAACTTGTCTAATATTGATTCAGCTTTGAACAATTAATCAATTTTAAGTGGGATGATCCAGAAATTCGAAAAAGGTCATTTCGAGAATTCGAAAAGGGAATTACCATTTTTACCCTTGTGTTAAGTGGTCGAAATTTAATTTTTTGGATTTTCCTTAAGGACTATTGCATAGGCCTCAGAGTACTGAGTTCATAGACAGGCGACACATCAAAATCGGAGTTCAGTTTAAATTGTTATGAGTCTGAATTGCCTATGGGCATTTTTGTAATTTGGCTTGTAAGGGCAATTTGGTCTTTTAACTTAAAGGACGAGTCATTAGTTAATTAGTGTGTCAAGATGGGATGGTGACAAGTGACACCATCCTGATGGGATTAATGGCCTTGTTGGCCATGTGTATGCGTGTGTGTTCTCCTTGAACTGTGTGTGTGTGTGTTGGTGTATATTGTGAGTTAACACCCGAAAACCCAAAAAGCCACCCGACTTCCCCCATCCACAGAAAATGAATAACCCTTCAAACATTGATCTTTATCTGAAGATCAAGAGAAACACGTAGAGAAATTGAAAGGAAATGAATGAATAAAACATAAAGGGGATAAGGAGAAGCTTGAACCTAGGAACCCGCAACCCACCATGAGAACTTGAATTCAGTTATCGATTTTAGAAGATTAATTAGTGAAATTGAGGTTAGAATTGTGATCTTCGGTCCCTGGCGAGTTGATTTGACATGACCCATCCCAATCCCCCTCGATTTTCATGGGATGTGCCTATTCCCGTCTGACAGCACGTGTCAGACCAATGATAAACTCGTCTCCTGCTCAGGGTTATCCAGAATACGCCAGGATCGGTGGTGGCATGTGATGTCTCGATCTTTGCTATAACATGCATCCGCGATCAACCTGAAGGGTATTAAAAACCATAAAAGCTGTGAGTGGACAAAACAACAGTTTATAAAAATCATTTATCGAAATCACTATTTATACCCTTCATGTAAAAGCATGCATGTATCTTTAAACAACATTTCAAATACTTTCTCGGAAGTAAGACGTATTGCTTCCCAATTCAAATCCAGTGAAAAATGCTTCTCAATCGAAGTTAGTATCTCAGTAGGGTCTCAGCCCAAACAAGAAAACACGTACAAGGTCTTAGCCCAAATCATAGAAAACAAGTACGGGGTCTCAGCCCAAATCAAAAACCATGTGGGATCTCTGCCCACTATCATCATCCTCAATGTCAGTCACGATTCCAATCCTAGCACATGTGCAAATAGCTCATGACCACTCACAATCCTAGCATGTCGCCGTGAAAAAATCACCTGCTGCGACCGTCTCTAGATCATCGTGAACACATCGCCGATCAATCTCAAAGAATAATATCAGCACTCCTAAGTCGAGCCTCCCTCGGTCATAACCTCCATCGGCTACTCGACGACAAGCAGTGCATCGTGACCTCTCCGGAAAGAACACATCCGCAGTCCGGAGGCGAGCGTCATATCACCTGGGACTCGAATGTCAGGACCCACCCCTAATCCACCGGGATTAAGGGCTAAATCCTGCTCCCGTCTAACTTACGCATAACACGAAGGCTAAACCGACGTCCAACCTCCATGTGACACGTAAGTCGGATAAGAGATTTCCGATTCGACCGTCCAATAGTATCTGAAACTTCCCAGAGTGCACCGAATCTACTGTGGATCGTACGTGTGATGTCTCCGTCTTTCTCGACCAATAGTCCGCACCACAATAACCTGGAGGGTATCGAAAACACGAAAAGACTGTGAGTGGACAAAAATAAAGTATAGTTCAAAAACAGTTCATTAAAACAATTACATTTTACCCTCCACGCAAAAACCAATGCATGCATATCAAGTCATGTTATGAAACCATTCATATCAAAACCATAAATGAAAATCATTATCGGAAACCCGAATCAAAATCATTATTCAAATCCAGGCCTCAGCCTCAAATCACAAAGCAATATCAAATACGGAAACTCAGTCCCAAAACTCATCAAATCCAATTCATCCGGGACACTGTCCAAAACATCGAAAAACCAGTGAAAAACATAAATCATACAAGTTTACTGGATCTCAAGTGCGTCCGAGTCTTTAAACTCAAAACCATGCGCAATAACCAGGCCTTCCCGGGATATCAACGAGTCTTTAAACTCAAAACATAATCACAGGCCTCGGGCGGTATCATATCCGAGTCTTTAAACTCAAAACATATACCGAGTCTTTAAACTCAAAACATATCAATCCAGGGCCCTCCCCCCGTCAATCAACCGAGTCTTTAAACTCAAAACCAGATGCAGTGAGTTTTTCTCTTTTTCCGGGTCTTTAAACCCAAAACCATTTTTCAAGCAACAAGGAAAACCATAAAAAATCCTCATCCGAATTCGTAATAATGATTCCGTAAGCTAGCATCCGGAACCATCATCCCGAACCCAAATCCAGACTTCCTTTCCAAATCTCAAAACCAAATCCAAAATCTCAATCACATGAATAGGGCTCCAAGCCCGAAATCACTTTTCCAAAATCCTTTTCAAATCATTGAAATCAAATCATATTTCAAATCCCGAAATTAAATCATTAAAACCATGATCAAATCACAAGAACGTTCGAAATCACGTAAAAAAAAGAAATTCCGTAAATATCTCGAAAAACGTACAAAATCGTAAACCATCAAGATCATAAATCAAATCATAGAATCACGTATAGAAAGAATATAAAAACATATATGCATGCATCAAGAGTTAGAAAGCAAAGTCCACTCACAGACCATTCCGATGTCGCCTCGATACGCGCGCATGTACGCCGTTACCGGCCATTCCGCGAGCCTCGGCTTTCCCGAACCTGTCCAAATCCCATACGAAGGTCACTAACTACTTCAAAATGGTCATACTAAAGCCCCATAATTTTCCCGTATTTTTAACTATTTTTAACTGAGGCCTAAAACCTTCGAACAACCCGAAACATATCGAGACGATGTCCGATCGACTCGAAACCAGCGTCAAAATGTTCGTTACATCGAATAATTAAAAATTCATGTTGAAATCTCCCTCAAATACTATGCCACACACCGCCCAAAGGGGCTGCGCGTGGGCCTCACGCGCCTAAGCACTGTTCAATGTCTTCAAGCTTGGTCAAATCCGGTTCAGTTGAACCGGTCTAGTCAGACCGGCGTGGGCGGTTCAACCGTACAATTTCCTTATTTTCGATTCAATTCCAATTCTAATCAATCCTACAGTTTCGTCTCAGTCTTTCTTATCGATTTATCAATTAAAACCTTGAACTTTAGGTCCAGAAATTACCTTCCAAAGCAGGGGTAAACTTCACGACCGTCCCCCTCGTTTTGTCTGCTCTTCCGGCCACCGTTGGCCCTGGTTTCACCTCCTCTGAACTCAGTTAACCTTCCAGATCATCATCCAATTACTCAAATCAATCAACAGCCACTAATTCGTAACTTGCCATATTTGAATTGAAAACTTACCAGTTTGGGTTTCCGGCCACCGGCCATGGCGGCCCTCACTTCCACGCTTCCTTGCTCCCTAGCCACCTCAGAAACCTTCCTTAAGCAATCAATTTGAACCTCAACCCCTAAATCAAAGTTCTTGATTTTAAAAAGCAACCAGGGGATTCGCGAGTTATCCCGTTTTCTTCACAGTCACACGCTGTCGTGAGCCGCCGTGGTCACCACTAAGTTCCACTCCTCTTCCTTTCTCAATTTGCTTCACAATCCAAGGGTAATTGAAGGTATTTGGAAGCTCAACTACACGGTCATTCTCTCATCCCCTGTGTTCTCTGTTTTCAGTCGTGTAAGGCCACTTCCACGATCAACGATTTTTAACGTTGGCAAGGCGGTGAACCAAAGTCTACAGCCATCTAGAAAGGGACATGTGTCCAATTTCTGATGGTCACTCCACCCAAAAACAGCCAAGTGTCCTGATCTCACTAGCACACACTCCAAGATAACCAAATGACCATTTTACCCCTGCCTTGCAAAATTACCATTTTGCCCTTCGCATTCCTAGACCCATAACTAATACATCTAAAATCCGATGACGATGTGCCGCCTGTCGTTGTACTCAGGGCATCGAGACCTTCCTAACGGTCCTTGATTTGCGTGAAAAGTCCATGTCTTTCGAAAAGTCAACAAATTGCCCATATTCAACAAAATTACCAAAGTACCCTCGAATTTCCGAACATCATAACTTTTTCCTCGGATGTCGGAATCGAACTTGCCACCTGTCTATGAACTCATGACGTCCCGAACTACGTTACAGTTATTGGTCTAAGTCCATTTGACCGTCCAAACAAAAAGTCAACATTTTTGCCCATTCTAGGGGTAAAATTGTCATTTCGCACCGTCCGTCCGAACGCAGCCAACTAATCACCGTTTAACTTCACTAATCCGTCATTAACCACTAATTTAATCCCAGTTTATGGAATAGATCGTTACATCGAACCCGAATTTCATCATCATCGACTGGGACTCTAACCCGTAAATCATCAATAGGGCCACAAGCCCAAAATATCACCAAATGTGTCATAGCCCAAAAATGCAGTGTCCAAAAACAATTCAAATCCCAGGATTCCTAGAATCCTATAAAATCCACAACTGGGTCTCATGCCCAAAATATCTTTCATAAAACTCATAACTGGGTCACAGTCCGACTTATCTCACGTTTGACTATACTCTATGACAGGACCCGTCCTAATCCCTCAGGATTAGCGTGGGACGTGCCTGCTCCCGTCTGACACGAAGTGTCAGACCAGGGATATTTCCGTCCTTTTACCCAACTGGGGCTATCAGAGTGCGCCAGGATCCGAAGGAGGAACGTAATGTCTCGTCTCTGCTACAGCCGCATCAGCGATCAACCTAAAGGGCATTCAAAACATAAAAGCTGTGAGTGGAAAAAACAAATATTTTATAAAAACATTTCATAAAAGACCTTTATGCCTTTCATTAAAAACATATGCATGCATTCGAAAACCATTTCTAAGGTTCATGTCCGGTTCCCAAAAACCGTCATGAACCATCAAACCATTTGGGTCTTGGCCTGAAATCCGTCAATCAATACATGGGACCTCCGCCCAAACCAAAACACGTGGGAACTCATCCCAAAACCATCTCATAAGGGTCTCAGCCCAAAACCAATATGTGTGAGTCTCAGCCCAACGCCATCTCAGTGAAAACTCATCCACATATACATATATACATATATAACCCATCATAGGCACTTCCGGAGAAGATGCCAACTCTGGGCACACAGCCCCTAGGGAACACATCCCCGATATAGTCACGATGTATCTATAAATATAAGCATGCATACTACCTGGGGTCTCACTTCGAGTCTTCTCCCAGGAATTCTCCATCTGGGAGGCTCATCTTCGGACCTAGTCCAATCATCTCTCCGGAATCTGGTCTGAGACCACATCATAACGAACACTCCTGGAACGGGATCCCTATGGGGATACCCACTCTGGTCTGTGGATCATGACTCTCCAGGTCGACGACTGGAGGAGATCAAACAATAATCTCGTAAGGAGGGTATATACATACTAGTATACAAAACCATAAAAACGGGGCTCACGCCCAATAACACAAAGCAAATGGGCCTCCAGCCCGAACATAGGACTCAACAGGGCTTCTAGCCCGATTTCATAATAACTGGGCATCGAGCCCGAACTCAAATCAACTGGGCATCGAGCCCGATATCTTAGGGTCAGTCACGATCCCGATCATAGCGATGCATGCAACCATCAATCCAGAACCGCTCTCAATCCTGGTATGTCGCCGTGAACACATCACTGCTGCGACCATCTCGAGACCATGGTGCACACGTCCCCGATCGATCCTCTAAACCATCAGCACTCTGAAGTCGAGCCTCTAGTGGCTGCTCGACGACGGGACGTGCATCGTGACCTCTCTGGAAGGAACGTATCCCAATCCGGAGGCGAGCGTCACGTCGTCCGTCACCGTGCACACAGCACCCGTCGCCACCACGACTCAGACCTACGGGTCTTCAATAGGATCTCATGCCCTAGTCAAAACCAAATCCAAATGGGTCTCATACCCGGTTTTACCTTTTCAAAACTATTTCTTGAAAATCGAAATCATAAGCGCATATAAGCACGTATAAAACCAGAAAACCTCGAAGTATGTGCCCATACGTAAACACACACCAAAATGCACTCAAGGCATCACAAAACATACATTAAAACATATATAAAACATTTATGCATGCATCGATTTCAGAAAGAAGGTCCACTCACAGACCGTCCGCACTACTGCCTCGATATAAGCGCAATATGGCTCTCCCGGGTTAATCGTCATGACTGGGACTTCCAAACCTGTCCAAATCACTTTAGAGGGTTACTAACTACTTAATTAACCCCTCACTAAAGCCCCCCAATTTTCCAGGATTATTAACTATTTTTAAACGTGCACCGAAACCTTCAGACAACCCGAACTATATCGAGACGATGTCTGATCGACTCGAAACCAGTCCCAAAATGTTCGTTACATTGAATAGATGATTTGACATGTTGGACACTTCCTCAGATTCCCTGCCACTCGTCCCCACGCACCCTGGAAATGGCATGCATGTGGGCCTCACGTGCCCATGCACAGTGATTCTTCTTCCTTCAGCCAACCGGGCTGGTTCGATTTTCCTCTGCAACTTGGACCAGCGTGACCGGTCCAATGGTTATCCCTTCTCATTTTGGTCCGATTTCCTTCCAAATCAATCCTAATCCTTCTAATTTGATCTTAGGAATCTAAATATACGATTAAAACTACCTAAAACCCTTAAAATCTAACCGGTCCAAAACCTTCCCACGGCTTCGCAGCCGTCTACCACCTCCCAAAACCATATTATTACAACCCTAGCAACTTATTTAATTCAACACAATTATCCAAACAAACCCATAATGACTAGAAATCGAAAATGGATTAAATCGGTTAAAACCAATTACCTGGATCGGTTTTCTCCTCCGCCGTCCACGGCGGCTCTGCTTGGGCCAGCCACCACATCCTCCAGTCCTCTTCTCACTCTCCTGGTCTCACAAATGGTTATAGGTTGAAGGGTTTGGATTGGATTGGAAATGGTGATCGGTTTGGGTTTAGGTGGATGGGAGAAAATGATCGATGAAAGGGGAATGGGGTATGCATGAAGGAAAATGATGTCCAGTGGATGGGTGACACTTGTGACTCATCCATTGGGTCTTGGGACAAATATCTGGGACCCACTTGTTGCCAAATAGTCCCCATCTCGTAAAATGTGCAATAGTACGTTCGAACTTCGGTGAACCGTAACTTCTCCGTCGAACGTCTGAATTCGACGTGCCGCCTGTCTACGGATTCATATCGTCCTGATCTACGTAACGGTCCTCGGTCCTCGTCCATCTGACCTCCCGAGTCAAAAGTCAACTATTGGCCCATATTCACCCAAATTACCAAAATGCCCCCGATCTTCCGATCGTCACAACTTCTTCCACGGATGTCGAAATCGAACGTGCCACGTGTCTATGAACTCGTGACGTCCTGAAATACGTCACAATCATTGGCCAAAGTCCATTTGACAGAACGAATGAAAAGTCAACATTTTGCCAATTTCAGGGGCAAAATCGTCATTTCACCTTGAACATCCGCTAATCCTCGTCTAATCCCCGATTAGTCTCACTAATTCGTCGTTAATCCTTAATTAATCCTGCTAATTTGGGACGGGTCGTTACACTCTAAGTCAAACCTCAAATCAACTAGGTCGTATTCCCGAAAGATATTTCCAAATCCGAAAACCATTTCTCATTTCCTAAACACTTTCAAATCATCCATGACTTCACGCTAAGTCAAGGTCTTTCAAATGGGTCTCGTGCTCGAATCTCGATTTCACGCATCCCCGTGAAATCCTTTAAAATTGTTTCTCAAATTCTTGATTTCACGCTTCTCCGTGAAACCCTCAAAATCATATAAAATCAATTAAAACATATGCACGTAGAAAACTTGGCCGAAGCCTAAATATCACATAAAACTGAAATCTCAAACTACGTGCAATAACGCATTTTCCTCCAAAAATGCCAAACAATTCACATTCAAATCACATGCACTCATGGCATCTAAAATCATGTTAATAAACACATATAAACATTTATGCATGCACCATGTTCATAAAACAAAGTCCACTCACAGACCGTCCATGTTGCGCCTTGATACTCGTGCCATAAGCCTCTCCGGACTAATCCAACCTCTCTGGGTCATCTGGACCTATCCAAATCATACTCAAAGGTTACCACTAACCTATACAAGTGACACGACCCATCCCAATCCCCCGGGGATTACCGTGGAATGTGTCATACTCCCGTCTGACGAGAGGTGTCAAACAATTGATAACCTGTTGCCACTGCCCAAAAGGGGCTTCCAGAGTGCGCAAGGATCGATGGAGGAGGTGTGTGATGTCCCAGTCTTTGCTGCAGTCGCATTCGGAATCAACCTGAAGGGCATTAAAAACCGAAGTTGTGAGTGGACGAAAATAAATAAGTTTATTAACACATTTCATAAGACATTTATACCCTCCATTAAAAACGTATGCGTGCCACGAAAACCAATAACCAAAACATTTGCTCAACAAGGCATTAGGGCCTTAGCCCAAAACGGTAAACCATAAATCCAACCGAAAAACCATTTCATAGATCCAATAGTTCATATTTACCACATTACCATAACCGGCATCCCAGATGCCTAGCGTCCCAGACGCCTGACGTCCCAGACGTCATATTTCACGGTATAACCATAAGCTACGCGTGCTGCCCGGGGTCTCAATCCCGAGTCCAATCCCCGAACCCAGTTCGGGTACAGTATCCCAGATGCCTAGCGTCCGGACGCTCGACGTCCCAGACGCCCAATCATAGCAATCCTGCACTGGAGTCACTATACGGTCCGGTAGCTCCGCATAATGACCCCTCGTAGGCAATGCACCGTGATTTCCCCAGTGTCCCAGACACCTGGAGGAGACCTTCACCTATTCTCGTATCAAGATGGTATATGGAAAAAAGTTTTATTAAATCATTTCACAACATCTCAATGGGTCCTGCCCAAAATCTCCATAAAACATCACAATTCCATTTAGGGTCCCCGACCCGAAATCACGTTTATGAAACCAATTGGGCCTCATGCCCGAGTTTCTCTTTCCAATTTCAAAACCATTTCATGAAATCATATCCAAGGTCTTAAGTATGGAAAATCAGTGTAAAACCGGAAAAACCTCGATTTACGTGCTTGCACGTAAATCGCCTCGAAATACGTGAAACCGTATAATTTACCAATATCCAAATCAACATCATACAATCACAATCATAATCCATATAAAACAGTTAAGCATGCATAGAATTTATAAAACCAAAGTCCACTCACAGACCGTTTAACCATGCGTCTCGATACGCGCGCCATCAGCCTTCCCGGGCCTCGTCACTAACACCGGGACTCCTAAACCTGTTCATATCACATTAGAGGGTTACTAACCTCTTCATTAACCTCCTATTAAAGTCCCGTAAATTTTCCAAATTTTTAACTATTTATAAACTCGACTTAAAACCTTCGGACATCCCGAACAATGTCGGAATGGGGTCCGATTGTCACGAAACCAACGCTAAAATGTTCGTTACATTAAATAGGACAGAAGTCATGTTGACCTCACCTCGAGATTCGTGTCCATGTGCCGTCACGCGCCGCCATAAGTGGCTGCGCGTGAAACCTACGCGCCTGCTACAGTGTCATCGTCCCAACCCGAATGACTGGTAAACAGATCCTGCAACCCGCGTGATGATCCCCGGTTCATTTCCTATCAATTCAACCTTAAATCATTCAATTGATCATTCAACCAGCTTCGTTTTAAGTTCAATTAAAGGTCTGTAAACCTAATTACATCAATCCTTACCTGAAATCCAACAGTTCGACGATGAACATCGAAGAACACCCGTCACTGTTCCTTCTTCGAATTCCATCAATTCCAACTGGTTTCTTCCAATTGATCCACCCAGAAGCATAAGTGGACCATGGGAAACTGTTTCCCCAACTCAATTGCATCGTTTTATCCCTCTATCAACACGACCCACTCTTCGAATTTTCTCACTGTTGTCAAGTCCGTTCAGAGCCAAAAAGCCATCAAATTTCTTCGTTCTTTCGATGATTATGATCGTAGGAATCCCAGAAAGCTGAAAGTGAGCTCCATTTTGATCCTCAGAGCCCATCACTCGACATTTGAATTTTCCCTCCATTTTTCTAATTTTTTCAATCTCTGTTTTCTCTCAAGTTCGACAGCCCTCTTCTCTCAAATCCGACTCAATTAATGGAACCGTGCCACCCAACAGTTCGTGCAGATCCAACCTGGCCACTGAGATATTGTTTCCCGCAAAGCTTCAAAATTGATTTAAAAATGGTGCCCACGTTGATGAATGAATCAGCCATGTTCCTATTGCCTTTAAGGCTTAAACAATCCCTTCTTTCCAGCTCACAACTTGATTAATCAATTGGGGTACTTAGAACCACCGCACATGGTGGTGCATCACATGTTCCCCCGCGGTTTGCTACAGTAACCCGCTGTAGAAATGACCAAAATGCCCTCAATTCAGAAACTACCAAAATGCCCCTCACGCATCCAGACCCGTAACTTGGTCATTCGAACTCCGATTGACACGTGCCGCTTGTCAACGGACTCAGGGCATCGAGACCTTCCTAACGATCCTCGGTCTTCGGCCATCGGACCTCCCGGTCAAAAAGTCTACATTTTCCCCTCTTCGTCCAAATTACGAAAATGCCCTTGGACTTCCGAACGTCATAACTTCTTCCTTGAATGTCGGAATCGAACGTGTCACCTATATATGAACTCGTGACGTCCCGAACTACGTCACGGTCATTGGTCAAAGTCCGTTTGACTGCCCAATCAAAAAGTCAATATTTTGCCCACGCCCAGGGGCAAAACGGTCATTTTGCACAATTCGTCCGATTTCACTCAACTAATCCCAGATTAGTCATTCTAAATCATAATTGAATAATATTAAATCCCGATACTCGGGACGGGTCATTTCAACAAGTCCATATCGAGAACCCCCAACATTCCTGGAAATTTCAACGTGTACCGGACATGCTTCCCTAGGCTTTAAATCTCAATTTAATCAACCTAACGATCTCTGATCGACTCAAAACCACCACCATTGAATTTGTATCTTTGAAACCTTTAAAGTGGTTCAGATCCCACCTCGAAATATGTGCCCATGCGCCCCCACGTGCGGGTCAATGATGACTGGTTAAAAGTCAACGCTAACGTCAGGAGTCAACGGTCAAAGTCAATGCTGACGTTATCTTTGACAGATCTGACAGTGCCACGTGTCTGCCATGTGTCCTCTGATAGTCAGCCACGTGGCACCACCCGATTGGTCCACGTGGTCTAACATGTCAGTGCTCACTAGGCACTGACAACTGCCACGTGGAAGCCTCTTATTGTCCACGTGGCCTAACATCTGACAGATGATGATTTCACCCTGCCACGTCATCATCGTCCTCGCTGAGCCGGGTCGACCCAAATGACTGAACCGGGTCGCACAGACCCGCGACCCTGACTCGATTCCAACTCCCTCATTTTGGTCTTTTTTCAAATCTGTTTGATCCTACATGATCGTTTGGATCCCAGGAAGGGATCCTTGACCTCAAAACACGAAAAAGGGGTCTGAAATTACCTGTTCGAAGCCCACCATACATGACTAGTTTTCTAGCTGCTCTATCGTCCTCAGCCTTCGATTCTGATCCCCCTCGACTCGCATAAACCCTAGGAGTGCAACCCAATCATTAGAAACAACCCTCATACGTTGAAAACCAAAAACCCAATTTCAAACTTCAAAAACCCAATTTCAAACCAAAAACCCAATCATTACCTCCTCGCCGTCTCCTGATCTCTCAGCCATCCTTTACCACACTCTCTTAGTCCAGCATAGGTGAAGAGGGTGGATTGGGGTTGTAGGTTTGTGTACGTGTATTGGGTTAAGAAAAACAAAGAAGATGAATGAAATATAGGGAATGGGTATGCATGTATGTAGGGTGGGAATCAATGGATGAGTGACACTTATCACTCATTCATTGGGCTTAGTAACAAATATCGGGGCCCCACATAAGACGAAGTTAACTTTGCCTCGTAAAATGTGTCATCGTAAATAGTTTCAGAAATCTTCCGTGACCCGTAACTTTCCCGTCGAATATTCGATTTTGACGTGTCGCTTTTCTACGGACTCATATCGACTCGATCTACGTAACGAACCTCGATCCTCGTGATTTGAGGTGTAAAGTTATTGAGTTGGGTGCATGAAGGCATGGATTGAAAAACTGGAAATTGGCTGAAATTGAAGGATTTGGAATTGAACAATTGAGGCAAGTTTATAGTGCTTTGAGATCATAGATCCTTTTTCTAGGAGTGACTAGCTTCAATTTGACGTTTACATTGTTTGAATTGGTGCATAACTGAGGAACTTTGAACCGGGTCAGGCTGCATATCAGGTCTAAGTTGCAGACCCGACTAAGGTTGAAGACGAAGTACTATAGAAGGCGCGTGGGCACCACGCGCAGCCACTTCTGGCGGCACATGGGGGCCCGTGTAGGGTATTTTTGAGGTACGGTTAACATAACTTTTAATGTAATCGATGTTACAAACATTTTGGCACAAGTATTGAGTCGATCATACACCGTTTTCAGTATAGTTTTGTGTGTCCAAAGTGTTATGTGCATATTTTTAATACGTATTTGAATCTCGTAAAATAAGAAATTGATTGTGAGATTATTTGGGGATGATAATGACCCTTGATAGTGATTTTGACAGGATTGGTGATTCCTAAAATTTATGGAGGAGTGTACGGCTCAGAATCGAACCGCGTGGATTGTGTGTGAGTAGATTTTATTTTATAAATTGTGATGCATGCATAGTTAAAGGTTTATATGATTTATTGCATGATTCAATTGCAATGATTTGAGTAATGATTTGGAATGATTACTTGGTGATGTTATGGATTTAATTGTTGGTTGCTAGACTCGATTTTATGGATTTTCATAAAAATGATATTTTGGGCGTAGAGTCATTTTGAAAATGATATTTTGACTTGGAATATAAGTCAAGGATTATAAGGAAGGTTTTGGGTTTGATCCCTTGATGATTTTCATTATGATTGTGATGAGTTTGCATACAGTCGAATCTAAGGGTGTTTCCTAGATGACTGATTTAAAATCTTATTGTCATGTTTTACTTTATGCATGCATGGTTTTATAAATGGAGGGTAAAAAAGTTTATTTTTATTGAAACGTATTTTCAAATGATGTTATTTTTGTTCACTCACATTTTTTAAGTTTTGATGACCCTCTAGGTCATAGCACGAAAATCGGGACTAATCAAGAGTCGGAGACATAAGTGAGATTCAATACAACTATCCCTTGTCTCACAAGTATTAAGGGTATTTTCGAAACTTTGGTGGACTTATCAGACTTATCAAAATATTTTTGAGACAGATCGTGTCATTATGGCTTGATTAAACAAAACATGAGTTACAAGAGTTACACATATTAAAGCAATCCAAGGACATCCATGGCAACTTCCCATCAACATAATTAGTGGGATGTTTTTACTACCGCCTACTGTAGTTAGTTTTCCCTACTGTAGTTAGTTTTCAAAGATATATTGTAGGTGTTGTTTTGGATTCAATTTCCCCAAGTTGTTCCATTTATTAACATGTATCTGATTCAGAGTACATATGTCAATGTACACCATTTACTGATATTTCTAAAATAACCTTTTGTTTTCATTACCAAATATTTTAAAATTATATTGCAAATATTTTTTTAATTTAAAATATGTGCTTTTATGTGTATATGTTAAATATCAAATTGTTTCTTTGTAAAAACTAGGCTAAATAAGCGCTAATAATAAATTGCACTACTATTTAAAAGTGATTTTTAAGAAGTATATCCAAGCGGTCACAATTTTTTCTTGCTGCCTCTCTTATATTTCGTCTCCATTTTTTTTTTATTGAAGATGAGTGAGACCACAACACCTGCACTAACCTGCATCAGATCTAAAATAATTAGTAATGTGTTAATAATATTTAAGGGATTAATACTTGCATCTTGCTATGTTGACATTTTTTTATATTACCCTTTCGATTTATCGATTTATCAAATTATCATTTTATGTATATTATAATCTCATTTTCTAAATCATCACGCCAATATCATATCCCTACAAAATTAATAAGATTTAAAATCGTTCACTTATTATATATAACAATTAAATCACCAATTTTAATAAAAATTAATATAATTATTACGAATCGTCTATTTAATTTATATATATAAATGATTAAAATATTTTCAATTTTATTAATAATATATTTTAATTATTTTAAAATGATAATTAAGAAATTATATAGTGACACAAGCATAAAAGTGAGAGCACAAACACCAGTGGCAGATTTTGCTTTGACTTTCGAATTCCGTGTTGAGACTTTGACTTAAGTCGTCGTTACATCATACACAATACGTGGAAAACGTGAGTAGGTGTAACTGCAGCCATACACGTGTACAGATTACTAGATAAAGAACGACGGCTCATGATTTTTATTGACTTAAATATGGTCAGGTAGCAGTGATTGCCAACACGGGGATGTAGCTCAAATGGTAGAGCGCCCGCTTTGCATGCGGGAGGTACCGGGTTCGATCCCCTGCATCTCCAACAATCTTCAAATTTTCAAATTTTGTTCTTTTTGTGGCATTCCAATTGTTTTGGAATTTATTTCTTGTTACTGAGAAGTATCGGATCTTCAGTAAGATCACAAAAATATTTTCCTTTCTGTAACATTCCAATTGTTTATTTTTTGTACTTGAGCAATGTTGGAATTTATTTCTTGTGACTAAGAAATAGCGGATCTTCAGTGTTTTGAAGCACTCCGGAACAGGTCCTAAGTTTTTCTCCTTCTGCA
This sequence comes from Prinsepia uniflora, assembly GCA_032719365.1. NCBI lineage: Eukaryota > Viridiplantae > Streptophyta > Magnoliopsida > Rosales > Rosaceae > Prinsepia > Prinsepia uniflora. Next base: position 6,980,603 of record CM064867.1, on the reverse strand, counting down.
TAGCTTATAATAAGACCACAAAAAATCACCAAGCAAAGGAGAGGACAGATAACACGTTTTTTTTTTTATCCGAGAGGTACACACCATCTCTTATGAACTTATGGCATGCTTTTTTATTTACAACCAAAAACTGGTGTGAGAAACAACACTCGTTTTGCATTCTATCATTGCACCAATTTGTTCCTTGTGCAAAAAGAAAGCTTACAATTATTCATCCAATGAATCAACTTATTCTACAAGTATCAAGTTTCAATCAGATTACTGCCGTGCCCACAACTTGTAATCCGATCCTTTGTCGATAAATGTTTGCCAGCTCCCCTCCAAATGATTTTCCTTTGAGGGGTTCCAATCAAAATGGCCAAGCTTGATTACTAGTGTATCACCTATCTGTGCAACATACCCTTCATTATTTGCATGGTATATCTTTACAGTGCTCCGGCAATGGATCCCCGCCCTTCTCCGAGCTTCAACTAGCTCAGATAGGATTTCGTGGAGACCAAAGTCGTATAAATGGTCATAGAAAATTACAGGCTGCAATAGGAATGAGAAAATAAGATAGAAAAGTTAGGTAAGAGTTGTTTATGAATTCTGACTCGAAAAAAGATTTTAAATGTCAATTGGGTGACGGAGAACTCACTGTTCCAGGATGAGTCAAGATGTATGCATATCCCTGTGTGAGCTTATCGCGTGGAAATGGCCAATGACCCTAAAAATAAAGGGGAAGTTCACAGATTTCAAGTCTTTAATTTAGCGGTTGATAATTGACAGAAGAACAAGTTTAACAAGGTTCAAGTAATGGAGTGTTGAAGTTAAAGCCTCACTGTCTACGCCCGATATAAGGTTTAAAATATGAGTGGTCTATGTGCACGGACAAGAATGTGGCGTATGAGAGGGAAAGAAAGAGAGACCTGTGTTGATCCGGTGTCGTGGTTCTCCAGAAACGTTACAGCACGTGAGGGCCACCATCCCAAGACTCCAGTTGGTTTACCCTGAGGATCTATTAACCTCCAATATTGGTTGTGAAGAGCGGAGTGGAGTATTCCCTAAAAATGCAACACAGTATGCATTGAGCTAAAGTATCCAACCACATAAATGAGTTTCGCAAAGGTTTAGCAGGTAAACCCATATCAATTGTCAGGCTACTTTCCATTTTTTCGCTGTGTTCTGATCCATATTTCATAAATGATAAAATTCATTTCACTTCAGTTTATTTTCTTAGCCTTATGCATGTAATTGAACTACACTAGGCACTTCAGAAGGTACCTTTGTGGTGACATCAAATGCTGAGGAAGTACCGCCTGTGGCATTGATCCAATTAACAATTCGTTGCCGGTGAGCATCTAGAAGAACAGACAAGTTCACATTATCATATAAGCACATACTAAGCAAAATGGTAAACATTTCATTGCTTTGGAAACACAGGATTTTTCCTTATTTAAACAGGTGTATAATAAAGTCTTATAGAGGGCCAGGTAATGAAAGAATTGAACCACAGACATCAAGTAACGATTTTGTGCTTATCTTCCATGTTACAGTTCTATTTTCTTTAAAAATATATAAATCAAAATAAGGGTTATCAGAATGCTCTTTTCGATGCTCAAACCAGTAACAATGTGAACTCTATCATACCTAACCCAGGTTTTGACCATTTCCTAATATGTGCATGTTACTTCAAACATCAGCCATTCAGCGGAATAAAGTGGGAAAGTGCAAGTGTTTTTACCGGGGAAAAAAATAGTAACCAATGTCCCTAAAGATGGAACTATAGTTTGATTTCAACCCATCATACAACAATAAGTGGAATTACATACCCGATCTACAGCCTGCAAGCTCTTACCTTGATTGTAACACAAATTTCCATTTTCATAAGCTAAACTGTCCCAATATTCTCCAATAGCAAAGGCAGGAACTGACGCTTCAATATATTCTTTCACAAAAATACCGGAGAAGCCTCTGGAACAATAGAAAGGGAGTTTAGTTGCCTACTAAGGATTAAAAGGAAAATAGAACATGAATGCATAACAGTATAAGTGCATTCAGAACTTTTCAAACATCTGAACTTTGGGTCAAACATCAAATTATAGTTGGATTAGCATAAAAATCAAATTGACATTTTCTTATAATGTTCCATGGCATATTCACGTGGAAAAGGTTTTGAGAAAGGAATTAGGATGAGTTAGAGCTCTATAGTGCTCTTTGGTTCTTGTCTTCTTTTCATTTGGTATCAGAATCACACCTGAATTTTATCAAATCAAGCATTGAAATGAAAATCACAAAGAAGCTAGAATACACTGCATTTTAAAGAATTATCAACTTCTAGGACAATCTACCGATACACTAGCCATATCATGGCAGCATCTGTACTTCTATCTGCTACCAGAAAATTTGGAATCGTTACAAGGATGGATGTAAGGTGTCTGTTAATTACTGAAATATATATCACTAAAGATAATGAATTATCAGAGTACGGACAATTAAATAAACCAACCACTGGGTGACTCTGAGGGGCTGCTTTGCCTTCTCATGTGAAAGACATCTGCTGCCCTCGAAGGCAAGAAAGCCAAAGTGATGTGTTGCTGTATGGTTATGGGTGTGTTTTGGGTGGTATGGATGGATAGAAACAGAAGGGTTTTTGAGGAGTTTGATGGCGTTCGGGTTGAGAAGGTGTGTTATTTGTCAGCTCTCTATTTCTGTTTCTTGTGAGTTTAGGGGCTGGTGTTTCTTATTTGTCTTGATTAGACTAACCTATATCTTAGTCTTGTCACTGGTAGATGTCCGTCTCTTAGCTATATGTTCAGATGAATACACACAAACAGAAGAACAAATGTGGCCAAGAAAAGATATAGAAGGAATCTTGGAGACTAAGAGGTATTGGCCCCCCATTCCACTCAAATAAAAAAGAAAACACCTTCACCTTACGAAGTCAAGGCGCCACCCATCGAAACCAATATCATTCCGAAGCCAATTTAACCACTCCTTTATGTCGTTTCTGACGAAGTCCTTTGAATGATCAATATTGGGTGCTGCATGGAATATATCCCCTACACACAGCATTAAAAGCAGTTGATAAGCTCAGCCTCTAATACTTGCGCATATTTTCCACCATGATCAAGTTGTCATTCTATATGACTAATCTTATCCCAGAAATCCCACAATGATCACAGAGTGGTAAATAGCATGTTTTTGTTCAACTAGGAACCCTTTTACCTAAACTAAGTTCATTAAATCAAAACAATCATTAGCTGTATTAAAGCTCAACTAGTCAGATAATGTCTCACAAACCCAAACCCTTTCCATTTTAATCTTAAAAATGATAAAAAGATAGAGCTTTTGCTTACTACCCAACAAATAAAGAAAAATAAAGTACCACTTGAAGGATTTCCTTGGCCTTGAAAATGTGGATCATCACAAACAATTGCGTCAGGCCCCCAAGCAAGTTTCCCACCAAAAATGTTCCAAATTCCATTTGGACTCTGAAAGCAGCAAGAATGCCAGTTTTACCAAGAGGGAAGACAACACATATGACTAATCAATTTTGCAACATGAAATTGTGCTAAATGAAAGAGTTACAGAATGATTGTACTGTCATAAACAAACTACCATTAAGTTTCAAAATCAATTGATGAAACAGGAAATTTGTAGTTTACCTGTTTATGAGCGCATCTATGATTTAGGACAACATCTCCCAAGGCCTGTTCACAGGAAGCAAATATTACCACTTGAACACAATTATTCACAAGAAATAATCAAACAAAAAAAGAAATGCAGCAAATATCCTACCACACATGCGCAACATTATTCAGAATCATATTAATCCATTTTCCAAAAAAGGGAAAAAAATCTTTTCCAAGCCTATGACCAAGCAAATGCATTTTCTGAACAATTTTCACTTTTTGAAAAGAGAACAAATGAGAACCCATTAAATGGTTCATAAGTCGGCCCTTGATGCCTAAGATTAAACCATTCAGATTAAAGATCACACATATACCAGATGATCGTGTTTGATTGAATACATACCAGAAGATTTTGAGAATGAAATTCCTTAATGCAGTGTTTAAGTTCATCCACAGAACCATACGCTGAGTTCAAATTGTAGAGGTCAGAAGGCATATAACCTGCATGTCCCATCCATATTGGTTACAAATTCTGTACTAAAATTATTGAAGAGCCCCAGACCTAAGCAAATCATGTGTTAGTGCTAAGAAATATACTCATGCAAATTCAAAATGTACAGTCCCCAGATAAACACACATACAGGGGGGTATGTTGACTGAATTTCAAACAGATATTTCCGGATTACATGCATACATTGTTAATAGCATGTAAACAATATAATTACTACCAAAATGATTATATGCATACATGGGATTTCTAGAAACGCATTAGTCTTATTAATATTTAATTTTGATGATGTGGCAGACACGGACTAAACAAAATGGACATGGAAGATGAACCTTGAGGAGCAACAGACTCTGTTGGTGGTGGGAGCCATACTGATGTTACACCAATTTTAGATAAATCAGCAGCTTTAGGAGCTAAGTCCAGGTACCACTGCCTTCTCCAGCTTTCCCAATTGAAGCCTTGAAACTTCAAAAGCAAAAGAGAAGAGTCATTAGAGGTGACCATCTATGAAATGCATCTTTGCCTCCTGAAAAATAATCAAAAATAGACTCTACTTTATCACAATTAAGAGAGCAGGCATATGAAAGGAGAAAAATCCTCAGTTGGAAAGAATATCATCCAAAGTTCAAAGACAGCCTAGCATAACCAATACTTTACTACAATTAGGATAGCATATTGACATTTCAATCATATGGTATCAACATACATACCACAATCTCACGTCCTGTTCCAGTTCCAGGCTCTGCATTGAAGTCAATGCACAATTTCAAGTCAATTACTGGCTTTGTTTGGCACACAAGCTTTGTCATTAGCATGAAGTGAAAGAGTACAAGAAAGCTAACCTAATTTTGTTTGTTCTGGGGTCTTCTGCCATTGTATAGTCTTCCGCTGAAGAACATTCTCTAGATCTTTCCGCTTCTTCTCTATTGTTTCTTTCTCAAACACATGCTCAATAAGTGTATCACCCTCCTTTGGCTTTTCCTGAGCTATAGACCATACTTCATTAGGTTTGGGTAAGTTCAAAGATCTGAACTTTGAACTCGAGGCTTCAGCTACATCAATCTTTCTTGGTGGGAACCTGGGACGGATAGTACGAATCTTCCTTGCCATCCAATGAGGTATCTCTCTACGAGGGCCGTCACTTAAAAGTTTCCATTTCTGTGAATCGTCATTTTTCAAAAGGTCTATCCGTCCACCATTAACAACATAAACGGAATCTTCATCCCCTTCACCTAGTGTTCTTTCCTTCAATAATAACGATTCTGCCATTTCTGCTCTCTGTCTCCACATTTTTGTAGTTGCTTCAGATGCTTTTAGTGATCTTTGCAGTGCTTCACATCTTCTCAAGTAGGCATCATCTTTCGAACGTGCCATTTCTTTGGCAGCTCCAATAGCATCCCTAATGCTTTGCAACTCAGCCTTAAAAGCCTTTGAAGAAGCCTTCTTTCTTTCTGATGAATCTCTCTTCATTTTCTCCATCAAAGACATAATTTCCTCCTCTTTCTGTATTGTATTTTTCCTGCTTGACTCCTGAAATTCAAGCAATGCTTTCTCAGCTTCATGAGCTCGTAGCTCAAATGCATTTGCATGTGCATGAGCCTTTTCCAACTCTAACTTCAACCTATCAACATCACTTCTTGTAAGCAATAACTGAGATTCTAAATCAGTTATGGCACCCTGTAACATAATATTTTTTGACTGGAGGGAAGCAACTTCATCCAGTGGACTCATACCTTCAGTAAACTCTGATACTGCTTTTGTTGCATGCTCACCAGCTTTTTCTGCAACATTCAATGCTTTCTGTATGGCATAGTTTGACTGCTCCACAATTGACAATAAACTACCCTCATTCGCTTCCCTAATTTGTTTTTCTATCTGATAAGATGCTTCAGCTGCCATAGTTTCTGCAGCTGAAACTCTCAATTGAGCATCTTCTAGTATGTGAGAAGTGGCCTGCTGGAGAGCAATTTGTGCTAGCTTTTCTACTTGTACTGCGAGTTCAACAGCGTCTTGTTTTGCAAGGACTAACTTCGATTGCAAGCTGAACTTCTCCTCAACTGATTCCTGCAGCTTTTGGTTGAGCAACGACTTGGCTGACTCAAATTCTGTAATAGCTAATTCCTTGTCCCGCATTATAGTGGCAACATATTCCTGTTGTTTTGAATCAGAAGATGCCAACTCTTCAAGCAATTGATTGCGCTCATTCTCAATGGTTTCTTGTCTAGCTCTGGCCTCAGAAAGAGCCTTTCTAGCTGCCTTTAATTCATTTTCTTCTACATTCACCACTTCATTTCTTCTGGAAGTGTCAGCCACGTCTGTAAAAGTGTCACTGGAATCATCCTGCCATAGAAATCAAAATCCATGAGTCACATTTCCCACTGCTTGCTACTTAACTCCATCAGCATTTTTTAACGCTTAGAAGCTTGTAGTATCCTTAACTTGGGCCGGGGTTACCAGTTTTCAGAGGATCATTGGATAAGTTCAATTATATTTGTAAAAATTAAAATTATAGATAAAATATGTAATTACTATGCAGAGGTATATATTATTCCTTTAGCATCAAAAGATATACCATGCTTGAACAAATACTAGTTCTTGATCTACATAGCCAATGCGGTGTGCAGAAAAGATTCCTGCAAGAATTTCAATTTGGTCATGATGTAAAGTCAAAACTTCAAAGAAAGACAGCATTTTCCACCACATACAAAGGAAACACAGGCAAAATTTACCAAACAAAATGAAATCAGTTACACACTTTTTTCTATTTGATGTAGTTCTGAATATAACAGGATGCCGGCCCATGAATAATTTCCTATCATATTTGGAATGAGCACCTGAATATGCAATGGGACAGCGGTGGATGATCCCAACTGCCAGGTCAGGCAGTGAAATTGTGCCCATCTTTCCTGTAAGGAAATCAAAATTTTGACTTAACGCAATAAGCACAAAAAAACAATTACATTCAATAAATGATCTTCTCCCTTCAAAACCCAAAATTCTGTAATTCAAGTTTCACAATATTTCAATTAGAATTATGACTCCATAATTCAAGCAATGCTAACCCAGAAACCCAACTTCATCAAACAAAAGAGAATTTACAAACCCAGATGCATGTACACATTAAGGATCATATCAAACACTTCCTTAGCTTATTTGATCCATTTTTCTTATAAATTTCTCAAATTTATATAATTGGACGTGAAATAAAAAATAATAATTCATGTTTAGATATCTGACCCGATGGCTGATGCAAATGATGAAGCTAATCTGGAAGAAGCTGAAGGGAGCCCATGATTTAGGTTGAGATTATGAAAGAAATAATGAAAAAAATATTGTGGGAATTGTAATGTGGAGGATTTGGATCCGAGACAGAGCAGAAAAATAAGAGATGGAAATGTAATGGGCGGGGACTGGTGCTCGCGTTTTTACATGCCGTGAAAGTGGCAACGGAAAAAGAAAACGCCTTTCAGTGAAAGCTCTTTGCCTCCTGGGACTTTATAATTGACCGTGATTTTAATGACTAAAATGCCCTTAATAATATTGCATACCATCTCATTTCTCATTTGTATGATTATAACAAAGTTTAAACAAGGGAAGGACAAGAAAGCACAAAGTAAAAGATTTTATTATATAATTTTTTTTTCTAAAAGATTTTTTCTAGAATTTAAAATTTTAAAATTTTAAATTATTATTTGTTTGATAAAAAAAAGAAGTTAAAATTAATTTTATTGGCAGACACGAATGGTATTTTATTTACTGAAGAAAAATTGTAATGGCACTTGAGTCATTTCAAAAGTTTAACTCACACACTCACGGGTTGTCACACACTCACACGGACCCACCTGTAAAAGCGCACACCCTCTTTCCCAAATCTGAAGAAAGATATATCTTTCAATCACGAATTTTGTACTTGCATTTGACCCTTTTTTTTTATAAAAATAATTGACTTTCAAATATTTTTATATTAACAAAAGTGAAAATTTCATTATTATAAAAAAAAAAATCGCATTGTTAATATTTTGAACTTAAAATTAAACTAACAAGTCAATCTCTAATACTATTTCAAACCAATCACAAAATCCTAAAACAACCTTATCAAAAATTTTGATTTGCTTTATTATCTTCAAAAAAAAAAAAAGTTGTCAAAGACGCTTATGTCATTGCCCATTATACGTATAAGTACGAAGATTAGTATTTATTTGAAAGAGTAAAAGAAATAATAGATTGATCCTTATGTTTTAGGTTTTTTTTTTGAAAGAAAAAAAAAAGAAATACTCATGGTGACTATTCCAGGATATGAAAGTACGTAGTAATATTACTAGCTCACGAGCGTATTGCGTAATATAATATAGAAGTAAAGATTTATTATAACTGTATATGTATTTTTTGTTACAATTAGAAGGTTGTTCAGTAGGCAAAACACAAATACTATTACTGCCTGTTTAGTTGTTCAGTTACACATAAACACCATTAGAAACTCCATTACTTTTTTTTTTGTTACACATAACTTTACATCTCAAGTAGTTGTTTTTATGCTTTCTAAACCTTCTGTTCGATCTTTTCAAGTAGTAGTTGTCTTTCTTGGCAAAGAAGAAAGAAACTGGCTGGATTTGCTGCTCGTATTTTCCAGTTATATCCACATTCTGTTGCGTTTCGATAATGTTGTTATCAGCTGCACTCAAGTTGATCATGAAGATAACGTCATTCATCATGAAAACTATGATCATCTTATCAAAGAACAAACAAAATTATTCGAAATTTGATGAACTCCCAGAAGATATCGTGGAACCGATCCTACAATGGCTGCCCACAATGGGCTGGCCATCTCTGATGACGTTTAGTATGCCGATTTTGGTTAGCCTTTGTGGATAATACACAGTGGTGTTCACGGCGACTCAGCCTCGCTGACTTATGCTCCGCCCTCATCGCTTCTCTGTCCAAGATCATTGCTTTTTCAATGTGATTGAATCTAAAAGAGTTAATTTTTGAATGAGGAATAAGTGATGTAATATAAAAAAGAAATATAAAGGAAATGAATTGTTTATGATCATATGAAGTACATTAATAATATGCACATGTAATGTGTGACTTTTGCATGCAACATGATTAACACTAATAAAGTCCAAACTGGTTGCTGAAGATTCAGTGGAGGGATGCCCACTTTCATGCGTGAAGCAAGAACTCGAAGCCAAGTTTGGCCTTCATATTGATCACTCTAGCATTGGATATGAGAAGCTCAAAGAGCCAATGTGGTGTGTAAACCCATCTTTTCTTTAAGGAAAAGATTAGTGTCGCACTTCTACGAATTATCCATATAAACAAAGCAAACTAGATTAAGAGTCCATTTAATACACCATCTGACTTTTTTTGAAATAAAGTATATCACCAATTATATATTTTCACTATTTCACTATCTAATGTCATATTGACACAAAATATTTTATCGAAAACCAAAACGGCTTTGTGGCTAACTCGTCCGTATCATTATCGACATGATTTTCTAGTTTCAGTAGAGATCTTTTGTTTGATCCTGAAATGACCAACACGATGAGACCCGCTGGGGGTTCTGGGACCAGCCGCGTGGTGTTTCGGGTCCGCTGGGGCGTGGCCGTTCGGCGAGTATCCTGCAAGGACTAGACACCGGTGTGGTGCCGGCCGAAGGGGCTCCGATGCCTAAGTTAGTATCTGAGTGCCGAGAGGCAAGTAAATACAGTGCTCTGGATCGGTTCTTAGTGTCTTACCTTTGTGAATGGTTTCGGGGTATTTATAGTAGCCATAACTGCGGTAGGTGGGCTACTGTTACGGGAACAGGTGGTGCTTGGTGGCTGGGAGCCGTCTGACAAGCCCTGGATATCCGGAGGAGGCGCCAGCTGGAGTCCCAACCTGCCTCCGTCAGGGAGTTGGTGTGGCAGAGTTGGTTAGATGACTGTCGCAGCCAGCTGTCGTCTGTTCACTGTCAGGTGCCGAATGGCGGGTCTGCAGTACGGTGCCGGTCGGCGGGCCGTGGGCCGTGAGGGTGCCGATCAGGCGATCGGTCGGCGGCCTTCCTGTCCTGGTGGGACCTGTGCTAGGGTGGTCGGTCGATATGGTATCAACATAAGTGATGAACGCCCCCCGCGCACTCTTGTGCAGGCACTCCATCTGGTACCACCCCGACCCGTAGGTCTGCCGCTTGAAGCGGTACAGGGCGCACAGTTGCCCCCAGGTCGGCGTCACCTGGGAGCCGAGCACAAAAGCATTGACAACCGGCGCCAATGACCTGTGCACCTGCTGTGTGACCGGCACCCACGCCTCCCCGGGCCTTGCCGACCTAACAACCTCCCCCGTCTCCACGGGATCCATGAAGACGGCAGCAATGCCGGGTACGCTGTTCGGCACCCTTTCCTTGGCCGGCGGCGGCATCTCCACCCTGGCCTCCTTGGCTTTTTCCATTGGCGCCTCGGGAGCCTTGAGGGCCGCCTCCCTCTTGCGTCGGCGGTCGGAGCCCTCTCCCTCCGACACCCCTGCCGCCGGAGGAGACTGCCTAAGCCGCGCCGCCTTCAGCTTCCTCTGGCGCTCCCGGGCTTGGTCCAGCCCGCCGATGAGGGGCCGCTTCAGTCCCCGGACGGGACTCTTCGTCTGCTCGGCACCTTGCCGCGGATCAGGCATCGTTGGCTTCGGCGGCCCATTTGGCCGAACACCCAAACTGGACCCCGACGGGGGCTCCTCTCGGCCGGCACCCCTGGGCTTCAACGCCACGGTCTTTTGCCTCCGCGGCTGTGGGGGGGTTGCCTCCGGCTCCTTGCCCTTTCCCTCGGCAGCCGAGCCATGCTTCGCCGCCGCCTCACTCATCTTCTTCTGAGCGGCTTGTTCAACTTGGGGGTGCACTGCAAAACAAAACTGTTAGTGCCCCGGCATGCCTACATACTATAACTTCAGCACTACTTGCTTACCAGGTGGCGAGATGAGACCCACGGCAAGCAGGTTCGACGGCAACTTCAGGACGCACCGGCTGCGTTCCAGGTCGGACAGCTTCTCTCGCACCAGGTTGCACGCCTCCCAATCCTCTGCTGTTACCGTTGCCTTGGACGGACCTGCACACACAACAACACCATCAGTCTCCGCCTCGGTAGCCACAATTGACGCCTTACGACTACTAGCCGAACGGTAGACCAACAACCTCCAGACTGGAAGTAGCTGGGAATCCTCGCGCGGACCCCACTGACGTCCCCTTCCCACGGCCCCGATACCCAGCAGAACCGATGCCTCCAGCTCTTCTGCGACGTCGGCACATCAGTGATGAACGCCCCCCGCGCACTCTTGTGCAGGCACTCCATCTGGTACCACCCCGACCCGTAGGTCTGCCGCTTGAAGCGGTACAGGGCGCACAGTTGCCCCCAGGTCGGCTCCGGCAGTCCCGCCAATCGGAATGCCGTGTACAGGCTGATCAGGATGATCCAGCCGTTGGCGTTCAGCTGCCCCAGGGCCAGGTTCGCCCTCGCCATCATGTCCTGGAGCCACGGGTGCAGAGGCAGCCTCACGCCGTGTTCAAAGCAATCGACGTAAAATAGTGTCGACCCTTCCGGCGACTGCTCGGCTTCTTGCTGTGCGGGGGTACCGTCATCTTAATCTCCGCCGGCACGTTGTACAGCTCCCGGAACCGGTCCAGGTCGGACTGCCGAATGGTGTTCATCTCGTAGTCCACGGCATACTCCACCTTCACCACGCCATCGACATCTAGTTCCATCGGCGAGCTCGTCTCCGTACCGCTACCTTCAGCCTCGGAATCGACGGTGGCGACGGGGGGAGTACGGGGAGATGTCCTCCTCTCACTTGGCCGATCGGCACCCGACGTGCTGCACCCGCCCTGCTGCCTCACCTCCTTCCGCGGCAACCTGAGATCCTCATCCAGGCTGTCACCACTGCTGGACGACGACGTGCTGCTAATGGACCCACTAGTGGACGTTGACCCACTGCGCCCGCTCGGCCCGTCGGTTGCCGAACTGGACGGTGTTTCCCCGCCAAAAGCTTGAGGGGACCTAACCCCAGATCCACTGTTTGACTCTGACTCTGACATCTACAAATTACCAAAAGAAAAGAAGCTACAACTAAGCACCTACGCTACGGAACACATGCTGAGCATAGATGCCGAACGGCAGGAATTATACCTTTCAAAGATTTGCTCGGTCGAATTGGTTCCACGTGCGTCCTCTTCTTGATCGGCAGTCTCCAATTCAGTCGGCACTCGCAATTATTCCACTGATGCTCTGAGTCAAAAGTGAAAAAGACAGAAAGCTTTCGCCCCTTTTATAGGCCCCTGGCCCGCCTCGAGATGCGCGCTTCCGATCTGACGGTCACCAGGCCAATACGGTCACCTTTCGGCTACGAATACCTTGTACTGTATACCCATCGGTATCTCAACTACATACGTACATACGTACATCACTCACTGGTATGCATTCATACCGCCTGCCGACCGGAGCCTCTCGGCCTCTTTCCCGACGGCACGCCTCCCCTCTTCGTCGGCAAGCACACTGCTACCGACGTCTCCCCGCCATTCCCCACGGCCGCCTCTCCACGATCTTTCGGTCTTTACGGTGGGCCGCTCTGGAACTCGGCAACGGGGCTCCTTTGCAAATCGGACATACGGTGCACTTCCTCGCTCCATGACTTGGGGGGCTACTAGGGATACAGGGCGCACCGCCCAGGTCGGTCGACAGGTACCGGCCGTCATATCAAGTCCTCGACCGAGGAACCCCACCTCAGTCAAAGACTTAGGGGACTTATGTTGATACCATATCGACCGACCACCCTAACACAGGTCCCACCAGGACAGGAAGGCCGCCGACCGATCGCCTGATCGGCACCCTCACGGCCCACGGCCCGCCGACCGGCACCGTACTGCAGACCCGCCATTCGGCACCTGACAGTGAACAGACGACAGCTGCTGCGACAGTCACCTAACTAACTCTGCCACACCAACTCCCTGACGGAGGCAGGTTGGGACTCCAGCTGGCGCCTCCTTCGGATATCCAGGGCTTGTCAGACGGCTCCCAGCCACCAAGCACCACCTGCTCCCGTAACAGTAGTCCACTTACCGCAGTTATGGCTACTATAAATACCCCGAAACCATTCACAAAGGTAAGACACTAAGAACCGATCCAGAGCACTGTATTTACTTGCCTCTCGGCACTCAGATACTAATTTAGGCATCGGAGCCCCTTCGGCCGGCGCCACACCGGTGTCTAGTCCTTGCAGGATACTCGCCGAACGGCCACGCCCCAGCGGACCCGAAACACCACGCGGCTGGTCCCAGAACCCCCAGCGGGTCTCATCGTGTTGGTCATTTCAGGATCAAACATCTTTTATTTATAAAATTCTGTTGATTCTTTTACTCTAAAAATTCTATATACTGAGACTATAATGTAGGTTTCTAGCTTCGTTAGAGATCTCTTGTACATAAATTTACATCTCAAGTTCTCTAGTTTTTATGTTTTCTTAACCCCAGTAGTGCTCTTCTCCTCAGACATATTTTTAGTTGAGGCTATTTAATTAGCAACACTAAAAGAATATTCGATCTTAAGTGCATACAATCGGGCTTTCTTAATATGATCCAATTGTCTTATTGAGTTTATCTTTTTCTTCATTATTGTACATTCATAAATTTGTTATTGACCAATATATGTAACTTTTTTGTTTCTTGGCAAACAAGAAAGAAGTTCGCCGGCTGGATTTGCTGCTTAAATTTTGCCAGTTATATTCACATTCTAGCTGAATGAAAAATTCAAACTTTAACATTTAAAATAAGTATTAATTATAAATTAGTCCAATTTTTAAGTCTAACTTATACATTGGTCCACTTAACATATAAAATAGTTTTTTTTTTTTAATTTTTACTGTGTTATTTTTATGGTTTTGTTTTTTTAAGTTTTTAAATACCGTTTATACCATTTTTCATATACGAATGAGAAACTTTCAAATTTTAAATATTCTTATTTTATATTTATTTTTCAAATTAATTTAATTAAGATAATTTTAACTAAATTTCAGAATATTTAGTTTATATTTGTTTTATCAGATAACGTCTCATACTTTTGAATAGTCAGAGAGTTACAAGCGCGTTATTTATCTTATTACTTTTCGTAGGTAAATTAATAAGAACCTATTTTTTTTTAATTTTTTTTAGGGAGGTATATAAAAAAAATATATCTATTATGATACAATTAGAATTCCTATATATATAGGTATCTTATTTATACGGTTATTATTAAATTTACTTGTAAGTTTAGAATCAGATATTGATAGTCACATAAATATAATATGTAATGACACACTTGTAATTATATAAAAAATAACGGGCTAAAAAGAATAATATAATTCGACAAAAAATTAAAAAATTGGATTAACTTATAAGTTGAATTAAAAAATTGGACCTAATTATAATTATCCCTTAAAATAATAACAAAGATTAAAAAAAAAACAAATGGAATTGAGGTGAAGTATAATAAATTATAAATTTGGTGCTATTATTTCAATTGGGGGACGTAGGAGTAGCTTCTCCTCACCTGCGCCGTCCACCGCCTCGGCACCAAGATATACGGGGTTTTTTTTCAAAATCGTTAAGACCGATTAATAGATTTTTTTTTCCTGTGTAAATTTCGATTAAAAACGTGGATAAAATTTCATTTACTTAGAGAGCTGAATAATATAATTATCGGCATGATCTCCTAGTCTTATTAGACATTTCTTATTTACAAAATTCTATTGATTCTTTTCTTCTTATTCCTTTTCTTTCCTAAAAAATTCTATTAGGTTTAGAATGCAGGATTTCTAATTTCATTAGAGATCGCGTACTCATAAATTTATATATAAGTTTTTTTTTTCTAAACCATGTATATGCTCTTCTCCGAAGCTATATTTTTGGTGAAGATATATATATATATATATATATATATATATGGAGATTCGTAGATTTGTTCTTTTTCTTTTCCTTCTTCTTCTTTGTTGCTTATTATAATGACATTCGTAGATTTGTTCATAATATGGAGATTTTTGTGGCTACTCATAAACTGGCTCTCCACCTTCAATCCAAGGAATGTTCACTTTTCTCTTTCTTGGCGAACAAGAAAGGAGCTAGCTGGATTTGCTGCTACAATCTTTCCAGTTATATTCACATTCTGCCGCCTTTCGATAACGTTGTGGTGGATTTACTCAAGCTGATCATGAAGATGTCGTCATTCACCATCAAAACTATGATGTTATTCTCCAAGCGCAAACAAAATTATTCGAAATTCGAATTCTAGGAAGATATCATTGAAGTGATTCTACAAGGACTGCCCACAATGGACCGTCTCCGGTGTCGTTTAGTATGCCGATCTTGGCAAGTCTCGTGTGGATAAATACACGGTGGCGTTCACGGTGGCTCAGCCTCCGCCCTCATCGCTTCTCTATCCAAGATCCTTGCTTTTTCAATGTGATTGAATCGAAAAACGACACATCAATTTGCCCATTTACAAAAAGATCGACGAGACTGCCTTCATCGCATTTCTACCCAAGATCCATGCTTTTTCGACGTGCGTGAAACGAAAATGTACAAATCAATTTGCCCATATACAAAAAGACGCGACTGCGTTGGGTCAATTGACGGGTGGTTGATTATGGCTGACAGTGCTTCATGGCGGCCGGAGGGTTTTTATAGTAAAACCCTACTCATGGTCCTGCGTAAACTACTTCTTCTTGGATCCGATTTCTGGTGTTCGAATCGGGCTTCCATCTGATCACTGAATTATAATCAAGAATATTGCTTCATGTACAAGAAAGTAGTAGCCTCCCCGGCGCCAACAAACCTTCATTGTGTGGCGGTCGGCCTTTGTTCTCAGGGTTGGGATTTGGGAATATGCAGGCCTTCTGATCAATCCTGGACCTTCATCGATCATGGACAAGATGAAACAACTTTTTGCGACATTGAAATAATGGATGGGAAATTATATGCGGCAACAGAACAAGTACTGGAGTTTCTAATGGTGTTTCACATCATATTAGATGTGAATAATGGAGGATTATGTGGTTATAAGTGTGAAAAGTTGTTTGTTATGATGAACCCTAGTCATCAACTGCCTCCTTCGATATTAGTACCCAGTATATATAACATTAAGTGATGGAGATGCCTATACGTATATTTTTTGTCACAACATTTTTCTAGCAAAAGATTCTAAATCGAAGGAGTTGTTTCTGATTTTTCATCGCAAGATTTCAATGAAGTCACAGTGTCGTCAAAACCCAATAGTTCCTTGGCATGTGATTAGAGGCGAAAAGGTTAATGTCGAATTGTCGACTTTGGACCGGTGAGTAAGTGGTTTCGAGTGTGGAAGATGGAGCAATAAGGAAGTAATAATATTGAGTGGGTGGAGGTTGATGATCTTGGTGATCGGACTTTGTTTCTGAGTGAGAGTGACAACATTTTCCTCAATTATATTGCCAGTAGTAGTAGGAGTAAGAATACACTTGAAAAAAAACTCCATCTATTTTGCTTTCGATAATCTTTCCTTCAAAACAGGGCGCGATTTCGGGGTATTTTCCTTGACAAACAAGACCATATGTTTGATTAATATCGGCAGACAACACATGCGTACAAGATTGCACATTCGACCTGTTTGGTTCATCCCAAATCTTCGCTAGCTAGTTGTAATCATATATTAATTTAATTTCTGGTTGTTCAGGTTGCATTTAAATTTTTCTTTTTTTGGTATTTAATTTATTTTTTATTCAAATATGTATTTTAATTATTACCATCGATTTCATTTAATTTAAATTATATCATCTGTATTAATTTTTTGGAGGCACGTGCTGTACGGACACCAACTTGGCAAACGGTGTGAGTTTGATAGACTGTTTATACAATATATGTGCAAAGTGAATGTTCATACAAAATATATGCAAGGTTAATGGTTATGAAAGATAAAATAGGACCAAGTAATGGGGTAGTGAGTTTGGGTGAATGTTCACTACACCAACTTGGCACGTGCTCCAGGATGGTGGAGTCAGGCGTCTTCCTCCTAGCACGGATTCCTTAAGCATTACTAGATGGGGTAGTGAGTTTTCTGCTCTGTGATGATTGATCCGACTTCCTCCTAGCACGGATTCCTTAAGCACTACTAGATGGGGTAGTGAGTTTTCTGCTCTGTGATGATTGATTCGAGTGGGAGGGGATCCCAACTTATATAGGCTTCAATCTCAAAAGAGTCTTGCCCATCAAGTAACTCTTATTAGGTTTTCTTATACCTAAAGGTTTATTAATCTATCCACTAAAGTAATAAGAATCCATCAGTCTTAGATCATACCTTGTTGTACAAGGAATCTAGGACTCCTGGTTGAGCTTTCAAGTCGAATCCTGTTCAAAATCAACTTATAATACACCTTCATCGATTAGGAGTTCAACTTAAGTTGGAATTACTTCCAACAAGTTTAGATGCTTAATTTGTAATTGTTGTAAGAAACACGTACTAATTTCATCTCTATAATTCTGCTTCTTTCTTTTACAAAAAAATATTTTTCAATTGATGTCGCAATATAAATAAATGTTAATTAAAATAATTTTGGAGCAGCTATCTCAAGATTTGGAAGTAATTATAGATATTGGAATGAAAATAATGAAACTAATATACTAAATACATTAATTAAGCATCAATCAACCACCTCAATTTAGCAGCTATAATCAAAATGAAAACAATTCAATCCAGAAAGATCAGGAAAGAGAAGAAAGTCTTGCTACCATAATCAAAATGAAAACAATTAGACTAATATACTAAATACATCAATGACGTATCAACTGCTTCAATTTCAACAACTATAATCAAAATGAAAATAATGCAATTCAAAAAAATCTTGAAAGAGAGAAAAGCCAAATTCAACACCCACGGGCTAGCTTTCACCGACCATAAATTGGTTGCTTGACTCTGGGTTTGCGAGGGATGATTGACTCCCTTTCAACTAAAAAATAAATGGATTTATATTTGCTGGATTTCAACAACGTTGGATAAACTTGGGATTTCAATCACCTTCAAGAAAACCGAGATTTAAGCTCCCTCCAATAAACCTGGATTGAAGATGTAGTGGACGGATTCAGGACCCATGCTCACGCCCATGGTCTCCATTTAAGGGTATAGCGACTGAAAATTATTAGTGTTAATCATGTTGCATGCTCAATCTTTTGGGCCACCGAATGCTGTTCATGTCTCGCGCATTATGAGCCCTTGGAGCCTCTTTAGTGTTAATACTATGTGTAGGTAGCCTCGGGATTCTGCGGAGTAATACTCCAACAACGTCCGAGTGACATCCCTAGGATCTAACAACGTACGGGTGGTATTCTCGGGATCTAGTGATGTTCTGGAGATATCATAATATCTCATAGTCCTGAGATCTAACGACATCAAGGTGATATCATCGGGAACTGGTGACGTTCGAGAAGATAATCATATCTCATGAGTATGTCTAACAGTGCAAAAGAGTACATCGAATGTTACTTTTACAACAAATCCTTGACTTTAGACCCAAGTCAAAATGTCTTCAACCGGGCTTAAGCCCAAAACACTATTTCCATAAAAAATCGTAAAATCTAGGTCCATAAATTAACATCTTGAAAAATTATTCTAAATCCGTAAATGATTGAATAACAATAAACATTTAAAATAATTCATCCAGACCATAGCAATTCATAAAAAGTAATAAAATATTTAAAAACATTTACTTATTCATGTATCACAGTTTATAAAACAAAGTTCACTCACATTATTTCAAAATAACTCAATCTTGAACTGTGTGCTCCTTTGAAATCCTTAGATTGACCTAGCCTAGCAAAATACAAGTTCATCGTCATTAACATTAAATACAACCGCGTATTTGAACCCTAAATCTCGGGATAACACACGGGTCCAATAAGTAAATATTGTCACTTTGGATGCTCAAAACTATCCTGAAACGATATTTGATCAACTCAAGTCTGAGCCAAAAGATCCGAAATGTCGAGAACATGAGAACACACACTATCGTGGTGGATGTCCCACATATATATATATATATATACACACAATTTAATTCTACATATACGTTGTGGGACAGCCCACACTCCACCACACACCGGTGGATGTCCGACGTGTCCTTCCATATGTCGCGATGTCAATAACACATCACCAACTAACATGGTCTGATTCGTCGGAGAAAATGACTGGCGCCACTGTGCCACTACCTTAGTGCCTACTGGAGATGATGATCAAATCAACGTGCTGTTACTGTCTAGTTCGCCAAAATTTGGGTTTCTCGCCAGAAAACCTCATTTTCAAGCCGATTTCTCAAATCTTTCTAACTTTCTCATTTCTCAACCAAATTGAATGACCCAAACATGAAAATTCATCTACGCAACCCCAGGAACTTGAATCTAAGCTCAAAATTGAAACAACTTACCTTGATTTCTCAAAAAATCAATCAAAAAGTTTGAGCTTAGTTCCTTCTCAATTTTGAGTGTCCCCTGGTCCTTTCCCTCGATGGTTGGTACGTTCTCGATCGCAATGAGGATGTGATTTTGATTAGTTGAACGAAATTGGATGAGGTTGCCTCAGTCAAAAGTTCAAATGTTGGGGTTTTGGGTTCAGTTAATGAATTTGGAGAGAGAGAGAGAGAGGGAGAGCGCGCGCCCGCCCGTGATTGATTTATTTTAGGAAAACTCCCAAAATGGAAACATTTTAGAAAGAAAATATCTAATTCCTTCTAAAAATATCCTAAACACCAAAAAATGAAAATACCCCTTGGACTTCTAGAATTGTAACTTCCTCATATCAAACCCGTTCAATACATGCCACATGTCTATGAACTTACAAACTCGATACCTACGTAATAGTTTAAATTTTTTTCCCAAAGCATCTTCTAAAAAAAGTAATCTTCGGACTCTGAATAATTCGAGGGTTAAAATTGTCTGTTTTCTGAATCAAATTTCGAAATTTAAAGAATTAAGTAAACGGGTCATAACAACTCACCCTCTTAAAGAAATTTTGTCCTCAAAATTCGTGTATATCTGTAACGACCCGTCCCGAAAGTCGGGATTAGATTAGTGGTTAATGACGAATTAGTGAAGTTAATAGGTGATTAGTTGGGTGATTTGGACGGACGGTGCAAAATGACGGTTTTGTCCTTGGATGGATTACAGTTTTGCACGTATTTCGAGATATTTACGTAATTGCACGTTTTACGAGATTATGATTTTATGCTATGATTTGATAATGGTTATGAGACTATGATTTGAGATTTGAAATATGATTTGATTTTAATGATTTATAATGGATTTTGGAAAAGTGATTTCGAGCTTAAAACCCTGTTCATAAAAGTGATTTTCTGAACTTATTAATTGTTTTTATCTACTCACAGTCTTTTGGTTTTTTTTTTTCGATACCCTCCAAGTTTGATGCGATGCGGGCTGTTGTTAGAAAGACGGAGACATAACAAACGCAATCCACAGTAAGTTATGCGCACTTCGGGACATCGGAAGGTGGTTTGGTACTTTGACTTGTTATCTCTTGTCCAACTTACGTGTTACATGGAGGTTGGACGACGGTTTAACCTTCGTGTCACACATAAATTAGACGGGAGCATGCGTTATCCCTTAATCTCGGAGGATTGGGGGTGGGTCGTGTCAATATCACTGGAATAACTATGGATAATGGGCCTCCATTAGTGCCTCAAGCTCCCACGTGGTGATAGGCCCAAAACAAGCATACAATTTGAACCATATAAGTTGTAGTCGCCAACAATATAGGATAAATAAGGTATCGTTTGTGTCAAGGATTGAGGATATACACTTTCACACAAGACACAAATATACTAATTAAAACTTGACTCAATGCTAAAAATAAATTAAAAGAAAAGAAAGAAGAATAAATGATGGCAGATCAGAAAGGGAAAATAAGCGTACATTGTAATCCTTAAACAAAAACATGGGGTTTTGGGCTAAACGCAGAGAATAAAAGTGATTCGAAAGTTGAGAAATATTAGTGGGATGAGATAGTTAAGAGCCTGTTAATCCACTAGTAAGCATATGCAAAGCCAATTGTTACTCCTATGAGCAGAAGTTTGCGAGTTTGTTCCAGTTCTCTCCGGCATTCATGACAATCAAGGTAGACAAGTGCCGACGAGTTGAGGTGGGCCTACGATTTGATACGTCAATCATTGACGTCAATGAGAGAAGCACTTTTTTTTTTGTGTTTCAAGAAATAAGAAACACGCTTGGCATGGCCAGCTGCCCAGCTCCCATAATGTGACAGGCGGTTTCTACGAGTGATGTTGTTGCATATGAAAAAAAAAACACAACTAAAATTGTTTGATACAAAATGTTAATACGGTGCGTTTTGCACATTCATCTTAAACCCTAGTTGCCTTGCATCCCTTTGGTCTTAAACCCCAAAACTCAGCGCCTATCTTCAATCACTCACCCTCTCCTGCGTCCTTCTCTTTGACCCGGAGAAGCTAAGATATGGATACAGAAGAAAATTCAGGGGAGGCTTCAAGGCTGGTCCATGTGCGCTTCATCACGAAGCTCGACAGCCCCTTCAAAGTTCCCAATTCCTCCATTTCCGTCCCCTCCAATCTCACCCGATTGGGCCTCTCCACCATCGTCAACAATCTTATCAAAACAGGTAAACTCTGAAATACTCACACGTGTTTTTGGTTTCTCCATTTATATTCTGATTGGCTACCTAGAAACTGGGGGAAAAAGTATACTTGTTTAATGCTTGCAGTAAAAATCCAAGTCTTGATTCGATAGTTGATTGTGATTAGGAAATCCTGAGTGGGAATTGGAGCCGTTTGATTTTCTTATCGATGGCGAGCTGGTTCGGATGTCCCTTCAAAACTTCCTTCTTGCAAAGGGCATTTCTGCGGTACTTGTCCCCCCTTTTCTACTTCAAATATTACTATATGTCTTTTTCTTCTAAGTAATACTTGTTTAAAGTACTCCAGCTAGCCACAATATGAGTCTTAATATTATGCTTTTGAATTTCACCACTCTAAATAGTGGAGCCTTATGGACTGTTGAATCGCATTTAAATTTACAGGTGGAGCCTTGAAGTTGGGTATATTTTTTGGTCCATTTTTAATTAGTGTTAAGTTCGGAAGGTCTTTCTTTCGATAATCATATGTGGAGGGGTGTTGTTAGAATGAGTTGGCTTCTGGAAAGTTATTGTCATTGTCACTTTTGCCACTTTTTCAGTTTTTAGTTCTAACTGAAGATTAATGACTATTACAGGAGAAAATATTGGACATTGAGTACATTCGGGCTATAGTCCCACGCAAAGAAGAAGAACCTGCTTTGCATGATGACTGGGTCAGTGCAGTTGATGGTTCTAGTCCCAGGTATGCACATAACAATTTGTAACGTGTTTTTCATTTCTTCACACAATTATGAGTAATTAAGTGCTCCATATTTTTCTTGAACTGTTTTGCGGCATGACTTGAGTTATACCTTTCAATTAAATTGCTTGTTCACATGATGCTAGTGCAATATGTAACTAAATGATAGGGATATATCTGTGACTAAGGAAAATTGAAGTGGGATTAATTTATTAGAGCTGGGACTTGTAGTAAAGTCTTTTTATTAAATAAGGTAGCACGGTATAGCTAGCTTGGAAAGTAGAAGTTTCACTCCAACTCCCAAATCTTTGGAGGAAACAGTGAATTTTTATTTCTCAGTATGTCTGTTTTTTGTTAGATATCTTGACATTATCGCATATCTTGTGTCATAGTGCAATAGAGATGAAGTTTACTGAAAGCGTCATCCTAGTTTCTGAAACATCTGTAATTTATGTTTATTGCAGGTTCTTTTTGACAGGGTGCTATGATGGTTTGGCAAGGTAATTGTACTAATGCTAAGAGGTTTTTCACTAATTTGAATAATTGGGATTTCTTATGTGTATATTATATTATGCTGATTAGGAAGCTTGATATTAGTTTTTTTGAATCTGATCTTCTGTTAGGGTATGGAAAGGTGCTGGAACATGTACTCATATATTGGAAGGACACAGTGAACCGATTTCTTCTGTTAGCATAATCAGTCAAGGTAGCCATTAGTATCTGTAATTTTCACTCAACGTCAATTGGTACTGCCATGTGCTTAGGATTTTTAGTTCTAGGTTTCTGAGAACCCGTCTATGATGGCATCCTTATTTTCTTTCCTTTTGGATTGTGAAGATTTTAATGTTATAGGGGATACTTCTATGTTTACCTAGTAGCTGCTTAGCTAATGCAATTTCTAAATTCTTCATATTTCATCACCATTGCTTGAGCAGTTGTTTAACTTTTTACTTTTTTTTCAGATGAGGAAACTGTTACCGTAGCTACTGCTTCGAAAGATCGGACATTGAGGCTGTGGAAGGTAATTGGATGAGCCTACTGTTTCAATAGTGGTATTCTGACACATTTACTAATATTTGTGTTCATTTTTTGGGGAAGTTCAATGCAGAAGAGACCAGGAAAAAAAGTTTGAAGGTAAGGGCATACAAAATTCTGCGTGGACATAATGCAGCTGTTCAAAGTGTTGCCGCTCACACCTCTGGAGACATGGTATTGTCTACTTCTAATTCCAGTATTTGCATGTATGTGTGTTTATATATTTCTATACATTGATAGTATTATATGTGAGATTGGGCTTCGACGTTAAATTTCTCTCTTACCTCTGTTTTTTGTTTGCATATACTTAGATCTGTTCAGGCTCTTGGGATTGCACAATCAGTTTATGGCAGACAAATGAGCCTGACTCAGAAGGTGATACTGTGTCAACTAAGAAGAGAAAAACCGCTGGTCAATCCAAGGAATCTCAGTGTGAGGTATTTTTCCTCCATGTATTGATACATATATAGAGGTTAAATTTTTGGGGTGACATAATTGACAATGCGGGAGAGGCTTATTAAATGTTCAACTTAGGATGTACACTGTATATACTTCTTTGAGTCCTCACAAATTGCATTAGAATATAATCAATTAGTTATCAATTGCAAATTTTCCATCAGTATTGATGGTTTCCCAGTTCTGCTTACAACATTTCGGTGTGGTATATAAATAGTAATGGGAAGGGTATTTCCTTCGAAGAGGGTTGGCAGGATTTTAATTAAATCCCTTGAAGGGGATTGCTAACTTCATTTCGTTTCTCCAAGAGTTGTTGAACCAGATATAAATGCAGGATTTTTCTATTCAGAGACACCTAAAAGACTATTGAATCCGTCTTTTTTTTTTTCTAAACAGCTTCTCCTAAATATATATATTATCCTCATAAGATGTTATTGAGCCAGATTTTCTTCCCTTGCAAAGTTAACTTTTTGATTAATGATAACATCACACTCAGGGGGAGGCTGTTTCTTCTCTAGTGGGCCATACACAATGTGTTTCTTCTCTTCAGTGGCCGGAACGTGAAACAATCTATTCTGCATCATGGGACCATTCTATTAGGATATGGGACCTTGTGAAAGACAAACACGATAGCATAGTAAGCGCAAATAGTTTTCTCTTTGCTCTATATTGTCTGACGTCTTTTCCATAACCATGTGTGTATTCTTTGAATGGCATTCAATACAAGTCACATGCAACAAAAAAAAGTCCCATTACCCGATTTCTTTCAAATCTAAATGGTAACATTCTCCTGCTGCACAGCTTTCTGGTAAAGCCCTCAACTGCCTTGATGTTGGAGGCGACGGTTCTGCTCTTGTTGCTGCTGGTGGCTCTGACCCCGTTCTTAGGATATGGGATCCTCGTAAACCAGGTTTGAGATGAAGTCCTCTCTCTCTCTCTCTCTCTCTCTCACACACACACACACACACACACACACACCTGATATAAAAATTTGTTATTCTTGTAGGAACTTCTGCTCCTATCTATAATTTCTCATCTCATACTTCTTGGGTTACGGCATGCAAGTGGCATGAGAAGTCTCCTAATCATATAGTCTCAGCATCTTATGATGGAAAAGTTATGCTGTGGGATTTGAGAACTGCTGTAATGTCTCCTTTCTTCTTCTGTCTAGCAATGGTTTTCTTACTTTTGGTCATAACATGATGAAGATAAATTTGTTACTTAGTGCTAGCGTTTCTCTTGCAGTGGCCCTTATTTGTCATTAATTCACATGAAGATAAGGTATGGCATTATTCTTGCTGTTTATTTCCACACTTTGCCATAGTTCTAAAGAAATTCACATGTTTGATAATATGTTGATATTTTCTGTAACTCAGGTTCTATGTGCTGACTGGTGGAAAGGTGATACTCTGCTTAGTGGTGGGGCAGATTCAAAGCTTTGCATCACTTCTGGGATTTCTGTGTTGTGAGGTAAAAACTTTATGGATTAGTTGGAAATTTCAATTGGACTGAGATATGGCCCTCCAAAGTTCCGGAAATTATCCAAGATTTGACTAATCGAGAACAAGAAATAGTACATACATTGATAAGCTTTGTTTTTAAAGTTTGTGTTTATTTGGTACTTTTGTCCTTGGTTCCAGCCATAAGCAGAAGATTAAGATGGAAGTGCTTGCATAGCTTGGCGCATTCTCAAAGCTATCTCTAAATTTATCATGGTGTTCGGAATTGTGGTGAGACGGGCATCTAAGTATTTTTAGGTGCTCGAGTGTCTCGTGACCGGGACATGTAGATTCGGAGCCATTTTTCAGTCCAATGCATACAATGTTTTTAGGAATTAGCAACAAATTTTACTTTATGCATGTACGTTTACCTGCTTGATGTTGTAATTTTTGGGTGGTTTTATATTTTTGCTGGTGTGCGCTTGTATCTTAACATTAATGTCTTCTGACCCGCACGTGATTTATAGCCATTAACAATTAACAATTTGTTGTGAATAATTTAGGATGGAGAGATTTTAGAGAGAATATGCAGAGGCAGAGAGAAGAAATAATACGTCTGATTTCTTATGAGATTATTATGGTTTACAAAGATAATTATCCCTTATATAGGGAAGGATAATTAATGAATATAAAAGGACAAAACTACTCCTAGTACCTATTACATAAATAGATATAACCATACAACTATTTACAATACTCCCCCTTGGATATTTCATGTAATGGTACTGTTTGGTTACGCACATATATGTTGCTTTGTTAAAACCTTGCCAGGTAACAAAAACCCTATGAGACAAAAATGACCATGGTTGAAGGAAAAAGAGTGCAACGTGCGTATAGGTGATCACATCGGAATCTTCTGAGGTAGCTGATGTTGTCACTTCTGGAATACAGGTAGATAATCCGCCTTTGAGATAAAATGTATTAGTGTTGCTCCACTAAAACCTTACCCGGTAAACCCAGTGGGAAAAACCCATGGTTGAAGGGAAAAGATGTGCAAATGCATATGAGTCAAATCATAGCATCTTCAGGATGCATTGTTAATGAGGTGATCATACCAAAATGTGCCTCATTAAAAACCTAGCCAGGTAACAAAACCCAATGAGACAAAATAACCCGGGTCGTAGGACAAAAGAGTACACGATGATCATGTGAATATACTTCAGGATATTCAGTATGCTTCTGGATACTTGGTATACTTCAGGATACTCCCCCTGATATTGACTCCCCCTGAAAACTATAGATTAGGTAGATCAGCCAGTCTACGTAAACCAATACTTCGCACATGTTGCTGGAATGTGGCCTTTGGTAATGACTTGGTGAACAAGTCTGCATGATAATCTTGAGATCGTATTGGCTTGATCTCAATCTTCCGATGTTCTTGTTGTTGTTGATTAAAGAAGAATTTTGGTGCAATATACTTGGTGTTGTCTTCCTTAATGAAACCGGTTTTCATCTGCTCTATGCAGACAGCATTCTCTTCGTAGATAACTGTCGGTTCATTATGAGTTGAATTCAGTCCACATGTACTTCGAATATGCCCAGTAATAGCTCTTAGCCATATGCATTCAAGAACTGTTTCGTGCAGGGCTAAAATCTCTGCATGATTCGAAGACGTAGCAACAAGGGTCTGTTTCGTAGACCTCCAAGATATTGTTGAGTTCCTAATGGTAAAGATATAATCGGATTGGGAACGTGCCTTGTGTGGGTCTGATAGGTAACCTGCATCAGCATACCCAACGAGGCGTGCATCTTTTCGAAGACCAAGAGGGTTTGATTCATTCCTCGATGCATAGGGATAGAATAAGCCCATATCCGTTGTACCTCTAAGGTATCGGAAGATGTCTTTTATGCCATTCCAGTGGTGGCGTGTTGGCACAGAGCTAAATCTAGCTAGCAAGTTCACAGCGAATGAAATGTCTGGTCTAGTGCATTGAGCCAAGTACAACAGTGCGCCTATCGCACTTAGATATGGCACTTCTGGTGTCAATATCTCTTCGTTGTCATCTGCTGGACGAAACGGGTCCATTTTAGGATCTAAACTTCGGAGGATCATGGGCGTGTTTGAAGGTTTTGCTTTATCCTCATTAAAGCGTCTCAACATCTTCTGGATGTAATTCGATTGATGGACCAAAATTCCATCTGCACGGTGCTCGAGCTTCAGGCCGAGACAGAAGTATGTTCTCCCAAGATCCTTCATTTCAAATTCTAACTTCAGGTGCTTAGCGGTTTCTTGGATCTCTTCAGGAGTACCAATCAGATTCATGTCATCGATATAAACTGCCACTATAGCGAACCCGGAACTTGTTTTCTTAATAAACACGCATGGACATAATTTCATTATTCACATATCCCAATCTGATCAAATATTCACTTAGACGGTTATACCACCTCCGTCCGGATTGTTTCAATCCGTAAAGTGAACGCCTCAAACGAATGGAGAGCGTGTTCCGCGGTTTAGAACTATTTGAATCAGATAGCTTAAGTCCTTTAGGAATTTTCATATATATCTCTGTATCTAGATCCCCATAGAGATAAGCTGTGACCACATCCAAAAGCTGCATACTCAGTTTTTCGGAAACTACCAAACTGATAAGGTAGCGGAACGTTATAATGTCCATTACGGGAGAGTACGTCTCCTCGTAATCAATTCCAGGGCGTTGAGAAAATCCTTGCGCCACTAAACGAGCTTTGTATCTCACAATCTCGTTTTTCTCATTACGCTTCCTTACAAATACCCATTTAAAGCCTACAGGTTTAACATGGGGAGGTGTGGGAGTTACAGGTCCAAACACCTTTCTTTTTGTCAAGGAATCAAGTTTGACCTGGATTGCTTCTTTCCATTTTGGCCAGTCTTCTCTACGTTGGCATTCATCAACGGAGCGAGGTTCGATATCATCACTAGTTATTATTTCAGTAGTTACTGCGAATACAAATATATCATCGATGATAATATCATTCTGATTCCATATCTCATTTAAGCATGCATAGTTTACCGAGATCTCTCTATTCTCGGGAATGGGTTCAGACGTTGAGGCGTCCCCCAACGTCGTCTCTTCTAAGACAGACCCATAATCCAAAATTATCTCATGAGATGGATCAGATGATATAGTGATATCCAAGGGATTCAATTGTGCCAAATTTGTCCTCTTCCGAGGATGATAATCCTTCGAACCTATTGGTCTACCTCGTTTCTGGGCAGGGACATATGGCTGGTTAGCCGCCATGGCCGTACTTTGTCCATCTGGGACGACCCGTCCATCTGGGACGGCGCGTCCTACTGGGACGTCTATCCTTGCAGGCACGTTTGCAGCAGGTATATGGGATCTCATCACTTTAGCTAGATCAAAGAAGACATCTGGCATATTATTAGCTACACTATGTAGATCTAGAATTCTCCGCACTTCATTTTTACTTTGTACGGTTCGGGGATCAAGATGAGACATAGTGGAGACATTCCATGTCAATTCACGTCGTTCTTCAGGAACGTTGGCGTTCTTATCTCCTCCTAACAGAGGGAAGACTGTCTCATCGAAGTGACAATCCGTAAAACGAGCTGTAAAGAGATCGCATGTCAAGGGTTCTAAATAACGTATAATGGAGGGGGAATTCATAGCAGACTAGATGCCCCTCCGGCGTTGAGGTCCTATTTTTGTACGTTGTGGCGGCGCAATTGGGACATAGACTGCACACCCAAACACGCGTAAGTACGAAACATCAGGTTCGTACCCAGTTACCAACTGTAACGCGGAATAGGGTTAGGTGGCAGTGGGCCTCAACCGGATCAACATAGCTGCATGCAAAATTGCATAGCCCCACGCAGAAATTGGGAGCTTGGTGCGCATAACCAAAGTCTGTGCAATCATTTGTAATCGTTTAATGAATGCTTCTGCGAGACCATTCTGGGTGTGAACATGTGCAACTGGATTTTCAATATCAATCCCAAGGGACATGCAATAATCATCGAAAGATTTCGATGTAAACTCACCGACATTATCAAGTCGGATGGACTTTATGGGATAATCCGAATGGTGGGCCCTTAATTTAATGCTTTGGGCAAGGAGTTTAGCAAACGCAACATTGCGTGTGGACAATAGGGTCACATGTGACCACCTCTTCGATGCATCAACCAAAACCATGAAATATTTAAATGGTCCACATGTTGGTTGATTGGGTCCACAAATATACCCTTGTATTCTGTTCAAGAAATGGACAGAGTCTTTATTGATCTTTGCATATGATGGTCTAGTGTTCAATTTTCCCATTGAGCAAGCTTGGCATAGTGTGTCACTAAACACAAGGTCCTTATTTGTAAGGGGATGACCGTGTGATGTATTAAGGATACGGCGCATCATACCTTGACCGGGGTGTACCAATCAGTTATGCCTTAATAAGTAGTTGCTAGGGTTAGGTAGCTTCCGGCTAACTATGTGATTTGCCTCAATGGTTCTAATAATGGAAAGGTAGAGTCCACTCCTGAGGCATTTCAATTTCTCCAATGTACGCTTCCGGCCATACAAATTGGAGGTTATGCAAAGATATTCCACATTCTTTTCTTTTTTGGTTTCAACATGATAATCATTAGCTCGAATATTCTTAAAACTCAATAACGTTTTGCTGGAATGTGGGGAGTATAAGGCTTCAGCAATGGTAAATACGGTACCATTGGACAACATAAATTGGGCTCTTCCGGAGCCTTCAATCAAATTTGATTTTCTAGAAATAGTTATCACAGGGGTGTGGTTAGGTATTAAGTTTGTGAAAAATATTCTATCACGGAGGATAGTGTGCGTAGTAGCACTGTCGGCTAGACAACAAATTTCACCATTTGACATGCCTAACCACCAATATAACTAAAGTAATCAACAATCACATTTAAAAAAAATGAATAAATAGATTGAATAATATTCGAGCAAATAACAAAATAATTCCAAAACAAATATGAATCACCAAACAATATCCATAAATAGTAATGAAAGAAAAAAAAGGGAACAATATGCATAAATAAAACAGCACAAACGCCGATCATATCCATGTTTATGTAAATAACTCAATCTTCATCATGTCCAGCTGCAGTCTGGAAATCAGCAATGACAAGGGTGGTATCAGCGGGGATTGGTTCGGCAGCAAAATTAGCCTCTTGAGTACCACGTCTAGCATGGTACTGGGCAATAATTTGGGCTGATGCACGACAGGTGCGGGACCAGTGATTGCGACCTCCACATTTATAGCATATTTCAGGTGGGTTTTGATTCTAGTGGCGACGGGCCGGACCAGGGTTTCTCTCGTTTTGAGCACGCGGACTAGGAGGAGCGTGATATCCACCACGTGGACCTAGACCACGGTTACCTCGGCCACGTGGGACATGCTAATCTTGGGCTCGGTCATAGGGGTGTCCACCACGTGGGTCTAGACCTCGATTACCACATCCACGTGGGGCATGATAACCATGGACCCGGTTATAGGGGTGTTCACCATGTGTTAGACGATTACGTCCTCCACCTCTACCACGACCCTTGTTTCTCCACTCACGATTGGCATCGCGAGGTGCAACAGCTTTTGCTTCAGGCAAAGGTGCTGCACTAGTACCCATAGGTCGGGATTGATCATTCTTCATTAGTAAAATGTTGTTCTTTTCAGCGAGCAATAAAGTAGTGATCAACTCCGCGAACCTGGTAAATTTCCGCTCTCTGTATTGTTGCTGCAGGACAATACAAGAGGCCGAAAATGTGGAGAAAGTCTTCTCAAGTAGGTCGGTTTCAGTGAGCTCCTCCCCACAATACTTGAGAAGAGACCAGATACGGCATATCTCAGAATTATATTCGTTTACGGATTTAAAATCCTGGAAACGAATGTTATGCCAGTCATGTCTTACTTCAGGCAAGAATATGTCCTTCTGGTGATCGAAACGATCAGCCAGTGAAACCCATAAAGCTCTCGGGTCCTCTTGACCCAGGTATTCACGCTGCAGTGCGCGATCCATATGCCTCCGAATGAGGATCATAGCATCCGCCTTTTGATGCTCAGAAGCCACATTGTCTTCCTGGATGGTTGATCGGATTCTCTTGGCAGTGAGATGAAACTTCACATCTTCAGTCCACTAGTAGTAATTTCTTCCGGAAACATCTAGTGCGTCAAAATCCAGTTTGTTGATATGTGCCATGCTCTACAAAGATTAATGAATAGGATTAGTGCTTTGGAAAAAAAATGCATCCATAAGAAACTAATGAGAACTTCAGGTTCTATAACATGGTATGATAATTCACGATATCAATGAAGGAAACTTCAGGTTCCTTTTATTTACAAGTAGTCTATGACATTTGTAAATAACATGTAAATAATGAAATAAACAAACAAACATACAAGTAAACAAGATACAATATGTCAGGACCCACCCCTAATCCCCCGGGATTAAGGGCTAAATCCCGATCCCGTCTAACTTACGCATGACATGAAGGGTAAACTGTCGTCCAACCTCCATGTGACACGTAAGTCGGACAAGGGATTCTCGAACCAACCGTACCGAAACTTCCGGACTTCCCAGAGTGTGCCGAATCTACTGTGGATCGTGCGTGTGATGTCTCCATCTCTCTCGACCGACAGCCCGCGCCGTAACAACCCGGAGGGTATTGAAAACACGAAAAGACTGTGAGTGGACAAAAATAAAGAATAAGTTTAAAAACATTTCATAAAACAATACATTTATACCTTCCGTTTCAAAAACCAATGCATGCATATAAAAGTCAATGCCCAATTGACCGCCCGAACTAAAAGTCAACTTTTTGCTCAAACTAGGGGCAAAATCGTCATTTTTCATCCTAGGTCCAAAAGTACCCAATTAACCACCGATTAACTCAGCTGATCCGTCACTAATCACTTCACTAATCCCGACTCCCGGGGCGGGTTGTTACACAATATGCATATATAGTATAAAATAAGTGCTATTGTGGTCCTTGATTTAAGGGTATTGCAATGCTTAAGGCATGCATGGGTGTATGTTTTAGGCCCGAGGAATGCAAAGGAAAATTCTGTTTTTTTTTTGTCGGAGCCGAGCCGCTTCTGGGCGAGCCAAGCCGAGCCGCTGCAATGGGTCTAGGCCTTTAGTGAGGCCTTCTGGACCGAGCGGTCTGGGCCTGGGGTGTGATTGGGCTGTTGGCCTGCCGGGCCTGTTTTTTTTTTCGGCTAGGCCTTCAGGGCCAGATATATTGTTCGGGCCTTCTGGGCATTGTGGGCTTGGACTGAGTCTTCTGGACTCATTCCTTTCGGGCCCTTTCTGGCGTTCTGGGCCTCCGTTTTTTTTTCTTTTTGTTCTTTTTTTTTCACAGGCCAAATTTTTTTTGGTCATGGGGGTTGGGTGGCCTTCTGGGCTCAAAATTTTTCAGGCCTTCTAGGCCTCCACTTGTTTTCTCTCTTGGGTAGAAAAACCTTAGGACAAAATAATGTGGGAGGGAGATGCACCGCCACCTTTTTGTTTTTTTCAACTGCTGCCCCCATTTTTTTTTCAACTGCCAGGTACCATGCCACTAATTGTGGCAAAAATTGAGGTCATGCTTGCAGCCATAATTCCATTTTATTCACGGATTCATGCCATCCAGTAAATGTCAATTAAATGGAAAATTAAAACTAGTTTTTTTTTTTTCAAAACTGCAAACTGTGCATAATTTGATTCTTTGACATCAATTACAAATAATTATGAAAGGAGTATAATGCTTCAATTACAGATAATTATAACCAAACCATATATATATATAAATTTCAAACATACAATAAAATAATTTATTATTCTAGGGTTCTGCATCATCATCATCATCAAATTATCAAACATCAATTCAACAAATAACCATCAATTAACCATCAATTCAATTCAATATCAAACATCATTTAACCATCATTAATTATCAAAGTTTCCAAAAAAAATATAAACAAACATAGAAGTTTTGCTATCAATTCAAGCATACTGTATGCAATTCAATATTAAATTTAATTTCAATAATTATCAAATAGTTATTAATTTAATAATCCTAGAATTCATGCTTTCTAGGGTTTTGATTCAATAGAATAAAATAAAAATTGAATTTTTGAAGAAACGAAAAAAAAACTTACTTGATTGAATTGATCCTCCACTTGAGCAATCTCCGTTTCAGAGTCGATCGTGCTGATAACGTGTTGTGAAGAATTTAGGATGAAGAGATTTTAGAGAGAATATGCAGAGGCAGAGAGAAGAAATAATACGTCTGATTTTTTATGAGATTATTAGGGTTTACAAAGATAATTATCCCTTATATAGGGAGGGATAATTAATGAATACAAAATGACAAAATTACCCACAATTTACAATTTTAAATTCTAGAAAAGCTCTTTGAGAAAGATCTTAAAATAAAAATTAACTTTATATAATGAATCTTTTACTTTGAACCTTCTTGCTTTTCCTTTGTTCTAACTATGTTATACTCCAAATTTGTTTATTGATTGAGAGTTTGATTTTTTTGCCATGGTTTTAATGAGTAAATTACACTATGTTTTAGAATTATACCTCACTTGAAATATTGTATTTAAGCGCCATGAGTGTTTTAGAACATAACAACTTGGGCTTTGTTGTTAACTACTCCATAAAAAAATTAAATGCTGATTTAGCATATGTAGAAACTACCAACACCGCTAATTGCAAGATAAGGAATGGAGCCTAAAGTAATCAGAATATAATTTGCCGGAAGCTGCCTCAAGATTTTTTCAAGCTGAATTTTGATGGCTCGGTGCTCACCAACGCTTGTGATGTTGTTGGGTTTGTGATTTGTGATGTCTCTAGTTTCCCTGTCTATGCTGATGCTAAAAACATTGGCTTGTTCTTAGATTCGAAGGCTTTGGTAAGGAAATGGGCATCTCCAAGTTGCTGGTGGGGGGTGATTCTAAAAGCCTCATTGATGCCATTCTCCACCCTAACTTTGCGCCTTGGTGTCTCCACATGATTCTTGAGAAGATTCGTCATCTCAAATCTTACTTCCAATACATTAATTTCTAGCATGTACTCAGAGAGGCCGATTTTATTGTTGACGCTATTACTAATATGGGACACAACGCTAATGACACGCTTCATCATGGCCTAAAAATTTGACTTTGTTGCTGGTGGTTGTTTGAGAGGCTTTGCTCTCAAGTTTTTCTTGTTTTTTCTTTCATAAAAGAAAAATGTAAAAACTACCTTTTAAATTTATTTTTTGCTATGGAGATAAAAAAAAAAAGTGGGTAATTACACTTTACTATATCACGTGGTTTACATTTTTAGCAGATTTATAGTTGTTTTTTCAAATGTTGTAATTACCCCTTATTCCCTTCAAAAAGTGACAATATTGTTCTTCCGTTAATTATTCTGTTAAAATTTATGTTAAATGCTGATGTGGACTAAATGAGACCTGCCTTTATTTATAATGGATGAAAAATAAGCACCATGTGGCAATAATAATAAATAAATTAAAAAATTAAAAATATATTTTATTAAAAAATTAAACAGGAAAAAAAAAATCAATCCCAACGCTAGAGCTTTGAATTCTTGAGTTGAAATCTAGATTTGGTAGATTGAATCGAGTGGTAGTGCTTTGAAGCCTCGTGGGGTTTCTAAGTTCATAATCCCAAAATAGAGCTCGAATCATTCGCAATTTTCTAGAGTTTCTAGAATTCCTATGTATTTTTAGTCACTAAAGATAAGAGTACCTTTAGCACCGAAGTTTTATGATGAACAATGTTGAAAAATCCTCTTTTTTTGACGGTATTCATCAGGAATTCGTCACTAAAGTTGTTCATCATCTTTAGTGACAAGGCATTCATAAATATTTATATTTTTTTTCTAGAAATTCCAAAAAAAGAGGGCTTGCTCATCCACAACCTCTTCTCTATCTTATCCTCACCCTTAATTATATTGGATGGTGGATAACAAAAGGATTGGAGCTTTTGAATGGACATTTTTGTGAAGAAGGAAGTTGAAATCGTTCATTTTTATCAACCCTATTTTATTGCTTAGATATATTTTCAACTTAGAAATTGTTGATGTACAAAATGTACCAACTTAGAGGTGATACTTTGTCCACTCTGTGTCTGCCACGTGCACTTCAGGAGACCTATGATAGAGGGTAGAGTGGTCATCAGTCAGGGATAAGCACTGGTGTGGAACTAGCTTGAGGGATCTCTGACGCTTGAGTCAGTATGTAGGTCGAGGGTGTGTACATGAGGCATGTGGTAAATAGTAGTTTTGATAGAATAACAGTAAATAATGAATCTTAGTTACTTTTTTGGAAAATGTGCCTCCTTTTTGTATGGGTGTTTGAAGGAGACTTGATGAAAAGTTTCGATGTGATATAAATTCACTTCTGTTGTGGGGTTGTCATATGGCATTAAGATGAATGATGGAGATATATTCACGTGTTCGTGGGTGGTTGGCCCTTATTAAGGTTGATTAGTTGTGTGGGCTTGGGCCTATGTGGTATTTGAGCTTGTAAAGTAGACTTTAGACTTGTTTTTTGGGCTTCGGGTTTGAAGTATTTGGCTCATAGAGTCTGGACTAATATGGTGTCAATATAAGATTTTCGAGTTCTTGATCGCGATGAAATTTTTGGGTTGGAAGCTTATCTTGTTTTCCAGACTCGATGGAAAAGTGTTGGCACTTGTCACACCACCGAGTGAAGTCAACTGCGTTGGCATGCATGTTGGGCTAGTAGAATCCTTGGTGGAAGGCCTTGTGTGTTAGAAAGCATGGGCTAGAATGGTTGCCACATACCCCTGCATGTAGTTCTTCCAAAATTGGCTTTAGTAGCTTCTAGGACGAGGCATTTAATAAGAGAAAAAGTGAATCCTCATGTGTACAACTGACCTCCAGTTATGGTATACCGAGTGGCCTATCGGCGTACCTTCTTCGCTGCAACCTTGCCGGATGGAAGATTTTTGTCGATGAAGAAGCTAATTAGAAAGACCATTCAAGTTGAGTTGGTGTCGATTACAGTGATGGAAGAGCATTTAGTGTTAGGCTAGTTGATGTCTCTACATGGGTGTTATGGATTTTTTTTTTCCATCAAGGGAGGATGCCAGTCATGCAAGAGCATCGTCATGGCTATTCTTGGACCTTGGTAATCTTGTAATGGTTTCCACTTTGAAACTGTCCAAGAGTGACTTGGCCAATTTCCTGTACATAGTCATAGAAGAGTATTTAGCTTCAAATTCGTCATTAATTTGGTTGACAATGAGTTGATAATCATTGTATATCTTGATCTGTTTGGCATCCATGTGCTTGGCCAAGCGAAGACCTACAAGTAGCGCCTTCATAAGACTTGTCCCTAAAACATCTCGTTAATCACACCCGAACCTTACTCCCATCTAACAAGTAACCAAAAATATCGACATTGCCCCTAACACTCATCAGACAACGGATACTCGGACTCTCGCTAGTTCATGCCTCCGCCCCTCGAGCAACATCAATTTCCATGCAATGACCCTGAAGGGTTTCAAAACCTAGAAAACATGTGAGGGGACATAAAAGAAATATTTTAAAAATATAGTTTCAAAAACACGAAGTAATGTACCCTCCATTTTTAAAGTAATTCATACATATAAAAAATTGTTTAAATGTCAAATAAAATATAACACAAATCATGAACCTCGAAATACGAGTAAGCAACAATAACCAATCATTATTCGTTAAACCAGCTCATATACAAAATACCAACACATAACAATACAACCAAATAGAAAAAAACCCTCCATTGATGTGTAACGACCCGTCCCGAACCTACAAAATTAATTAAGGATTAATTACGGATTATTGGGAATTAATCGAGTATTATCGGACGATTGGGGTAAAATGAAGATTTTTCTTCTAGACGAATAAAAAAAGTTGACTTTTGACTTGGGAGGTCAACTGCATGTGGACCGAGTTTCATTACGTAGATCGAGATGATACGAGTTCATAGACAAACGGCATGTCGAAATTGAACATCGTAAGAAAAAGTTACGGGTTAAAGACAATTTTATGTACTATTCACAATTGCACGAAAATCGAGACGGTTGACTTTTGGGTTTGTTTTTAGTGGGCCCAAAATATCTAGCTGGACCAATGGATGACTGACAAGTGTCACCCATCCCATTGGCCCATCACCCCACATCCTTGTACATCTCCCTTTTCCCTTCGATTTTGAACAAGTCGAAAACCCACCCCAACCATTATCATTGTCATCCTCTCCATTTGCCTTTCATTTGAGGGAGACTGAGAGTGTGGGAAAGATTGAGAGGGACAGAGGACGGACGGGAGTCACGATGAATGGCCATAAAAGCTTGGAAATCAGGTAAACCATGACCCGAAAAACTTAGAAAAATTGGGTGTTAGTTTTCGGATGTTGAGGCCTTTGTTTTTGATCCTTTTCTAGTTCTCTAAGCCATTGCGAGCATGTAGGGCCAAGAAAATGGAAGGAAGGACGCTGGAATGGCCTTGGGTGGACATTTGAAGTTGACCCATGAAGAATCAACTTGGCTTAAGGTTTTCAGGTACGTTTTCTCACTTTTAGCATCGTAGGATTGTTTTTGGGTTGAGGAAAATGAGATTGGTGAAAGAATGGTGGATTTTGGTGAAGAAATGAGGGAGATACGATCGGGTCGAGTTCGTAGGTCAAACAACCCGTTACAGTTAAACGGGTCGACCCGTCTGAAGGAAAACGATGATGACGTGGAAGTCCACGTCATCACCTATCAAGCCACGTGGCCAATCGAGTAGTGACATGTGGCATATGTGTTAGGTCCAGTCCATGTCAGTGTTGACCAACCACGTGGACTAGTGAGAGGGTGCCATGTGGTAGTGTGATAGAGACTTGTCATGGGTGTTATGTAATGAGCCGTCCCGAATTATTGGAATTAATTAATACTTAATGGCGGATTAACGAGGCTAATCGGGGATTAAACATGGATTAACGGACGTTCAGGGTGAAATTACGATTTTGCCCCTAAACGAGGGTAAAAATTTGACTTTTGACCTGAGAGGTCTGATGGCCTAGGGCTAAGGACCATTACGTAGATCGAGTCGATACGAATCTGTAGATAGGTGGCACGTCGAATTCGGACGTTCGACAGAAAAGTTAAGGTTCACGGAAGTTGTGAGGAACTATTTATGACGGCACGTTTTACGAGGTGAAAATGAGCCTTTTGTCTTAAGTGGGGGCCATATATTTTTGTGCTATCCAAGGGATGAGTGATAAATGTCACTCATTCATTGCCTAGTGTGATTGCATACATGCATTCCCCTTGCTCGTGTTCATCCAAAGCAAACCTGAAACCCCCATTTTGTATAAAGACTCGAGAGTTTAAAGACTCGGATATTATTGAGGCCTGGATTGAGTTTAAAGACTCGGGAGTTTAAAGACTCGGATATATTGATATTTCCCCCGTAGGCCTATTGAGTTTAAAGACTCGGGAGTTTAAAGACGCGGATATTATTGAGGCTTGGATTGAGTTTAAAGACTCGGGAGTTTAAAGATTCGGATAGGTCCAGCAGGTTTGATCGGATAATGATTATTTGAGACTTATGTTTTATGATATGGTTTTATGACGTGATTTCTGTAACTGCTTTCAATTCTGTTTTTATGACGATCTTTATGTAATTTATAACTGTTTTCAGTAAATGGGTTATGCATGTGTGATTTCAAAACAGAGGGCTAAAACCCTGGTTTTCTTATGAAATGGTTTTTAGAAACTCTTCTTTTATTTATGGTTCATTCACACCTTCTTTTATTTTCTCCTGCGTCTGGCATGTAGTTTGGTGGTTTTTCGTGAGTTTACTTTAGTTGCGTGTCGGGGTGTCAGAAGGGAGCAGGATTTACCTCGGTTTTCGGGGTGGAACCGGGGTGGGTCCTGACACTATAGGCCCAGTTTATTGTGAAATCGAGCTCGAAGCCCCGTTATCATGGTATCGGGCTTGAGTCCCAGTTGTGGTTTATGAAATCAGAATTCGGGTTTGAGACCCTATTGAATTTTGGATTTAGGCTGAGGCCTGTGAAATTGGATTTGAATTGGATTCGAGGAATCCTGTTGAGATTCGGGTATGAGACCCAGTTAAGAAAGA
This sequence comes from Prinsepia uniflora, assembly GCA_032719365.1. Lineage (NCBI taxonomy): Eukaryota > Viridiplantae > Streptophyta > Magnoliopsida > Rosales > Rosaceae > Prinsepia > Prinsepia uniflora. The sequence continues at coordinate 6,941,033 of CM064867.1, read as the reverse complement.
AAGTATTTCGAAAATGTATATACCCTCCATATGATTTGATTGGTCTCCTCCAGACGTCGACCTGGAGAGTCACGACCCACTACTCAGAATGAGTATCCCCATAGGGAGCACATTCCAGGAGGGGAGTTATGCTATGGTCTCGGACTGGGTCTGGAGACAACCATCCAGACGTCGTAGATCCTGGATGTTGGACAGAGCCTCCCAGATGTGGAATTCCTGAGGGTAGACTCGGAGTGAGACCCCGAGTAGTATGCGTACTTATAGAGATGAATCGTAACAGATATCTGGGATGTGTTCCCTTAGGGGTTGTGTGCCTCGAGTTGGCATCTCATATGAGATGCCGAGGATGGGTTATATATATGTATATGTGTGAGATTTCACGGAAAGTGGTTTGGGGCGGAGACCCTGTGTTCTATGCTTTGGTTATGGTTTTAGGCTGAGACCCACAAGTATTGTTTTGGGTCGAGTCCCTACAGATTTGATTTTGGGCTGAGTTCCCATGTACTTGATTTACGGTTTTGGGCCAAGGCCCTAACGGTTTTGTGAATGTTTTGATAAACGGTTTTCGAAAACATGCATGTTTTTAATGAAGGGCATAAATGTCGTTTTATGAAATGTTTTATTAAAAATGTTTGTTTTGTCCACTCACGACTTTTGATGTTTTGATGTTTTGATGTTTTATCCTTGGTCTGACACTTCGTGTCAGACGGGAGCAGGCACCTCCCATGTTAATCCCTGGGGATTTGGGACGGGTCTTGTCATGTTAGATGACGTGGCAACTGACGTGGCAAGTCAACGTCAACAACGCCAGACCACGTGAACCATTGCGATGGTGCCACGTAGTAGGGTGTCATATATTTTCAGAGGTGTCAGTGACACGAAGCATGACACGTGGCACCAATCGTGGTGTGCCATAAGGCAGCTATCAGATGTTAGACCTGTTAGACTAACGTCAGTAGATGACATCAGCGTTGACTAGCGTGACATCATCGTTGAACATTGTGGACCGGACTTTGACCAGCGTGTGAGGGCACGTGGGCATGAATCCAATGATGATGGTTTCAAGTCGATTAAAGATCGTTTGATAGGTCATTTGGAGGTTTTTAGTCTTGAGAAGCGTGTTCGGGACACATTTACTATTCTTGTTGTTTTGAGAGTTTATGAATTGGACTTATATAAATGGATAGTGACTTTTGGGCATGATTTGGACAGGTTCGGACGTTCTGGAGACGTTGGATTTGCCTCGGAGTAACTTACGGCACGAATTGTGAGCGCGCAATATAGACGATCTATGAGTGGACTTTGGATTTATAAATATGATGCATGCATAAATGTTTTATATGTTTTATGAACATGATTTGAGATGCACTGGTTGCATATGATTTATGTTGATGATTTGGCATTTTCGTAGAAAATTTTATACGGCACGTATTTCGAGATTTCTATTTTTATATGATTCTTCGGGCTTAGGCCGAGTATTCTATATGGATGTGATTTATGTGATTTAATGATTTCACGGAGATGCGTGAAATTGAGGATTTGACTATTGGTTTTGAATGATTTCACAGAGATGCGTGAAATGCTATTTCGGGCTTGAGTCCTAGTTGGAAATCACCTTTGACTGTTTATGATTTCGAAAAATGATTTGAATAATTAAATGGTTTTCAGATTTGGAAATATATCTCGGGCTTATGTCCCAGTTGATTTGTGGTTTAACTTGGAGAATAGTCATACGTGAGATTTCAGGCATCTGACCCTGTGATGGATTTATGAAATTGGATTTGATAGGATTCTAGGAATCCTGGATTTAGGAAGTGTTTCTAGACACTGTTTTTAATGATGGTTTTGTTGAAAATGATTTGATGAAACTATATTCTGGGAGTGGACCCTATTGAGATATTTTGAGATGATTTGAAATGTTTGTGAAATGTTTTCCACACGACCATCCTTTATGATGTGATGATAGCCTCTAGACGTCGACCATCCTGTGTGATGTGTGATCTTGTATGATGATAGCCTCCAGACGTCGACCATCCTGTGTGATGTGTGATCTTGGAGAGGTCACGATGCACTGCCTGTTGTCATGCAGCCGAGGGAGGCTCGACTCAGGAGTGCTGATGTTATATGAGATCAATCGTTGATATGTTCTCGACGATATGCGGAACGTCAGCCAGTGATGTTTTCACGGCGACGTGCTCGTACGTGAACAGTCCTGGAGCTTATGTGTACTCGGAGCGCTGATACGTGAGTAGTGGTGATATGAGATGATAATAGGATGTGTTACTTATGTTTACATACGACTACAGATGGGAGTCTATGTTTGAGTAGAGGCCATATTGAGATGATTTATGGGATTTGATTTAGGCTGAGACCTTACATGATTTGGTTTTGGGCTGAGACCCTATTTAGGAAATGGCTTTGATTGAGCCATGTTTTCACTGTGTAATTATTTGAAACGCAATATTATTTTCTTTTAAGAAAGCATTAAAAATACTGTTTTCTGATCCACGCATGTTTTTTTTTAGTGAAGGGTATAAATGTCTTTTCGTTAAATGATTTATAAACTGTTATTTTTGTTCACTCACAGCTTTTAATGTTTTTGATACCCTTCAGGTTGATCCTGGATGCGGGCTGTAGTAGACCGTGTGACGCCCTGAAATTCGAGAAATGTGAATTTGAAAGTTGGAATGTAAAATGACATTTTTGCCCTTGGTCAAAAGTTGACTTTTGGTTTGAAATACCGTTTGTACATATTTCAAGGACCATTTTGTAGGTCTCGAGAGCTGAATCCGTAGACAGGCAGCACGTTGAAAATGGGGTTCGGATGTGATTGTTACGGGTCTAAAACGACTAAGGGCATTTTGGTAATTTTACGAGCAAAGGGTAAAATGTTAAATTGGTTGGGATTTTGATGAATTAGCAAACTATGACTCATTTATTTCTTTGAGTGAGACATGTCACCTATAGACATAGGATTAGTGGCTTGGGTTGGCCGCGCGCTAGCGCGTGTGTGTGTGTGTGTGTGTGTGTGTGTGTTGGTGTAAAAATTGGGTAATGTTTATTTGTGCTACAGAACATCAAACAAAAACAGAGAGATGATAGATCCAAAAACCGTTCACACAAAAACCCATCCCTAATTGCTGAGACATTCGAACAACTGAGAGATTAGAGAATCAAAAACAAGAAAGAAACAAGAGAGAAAAAGAAGAAAACCCAAAACCCATACCCAAAAATTCGAAGAAAATTGAGATTTCGAATTTGAATCCTTGGACTGAAATTGTTGAAACCAAGCTTAGATTAAGTTCCCTGGGATCCAAACGAGTCGAACCATCTCAAAATCGAAGTGAATCGACTAAGATTTGACCTAGAACAAACCCGCGATGACCTTCGAGTTTTCGAAGAAAAATCGATCGATTTGAGATGAGAAATTATGAAATTGATGTTAGACACATGTTTATAATGAGCCTAGGATGCTTTTGGATGAATTGTAATTGCGACATCGATGGAAATTGGATGGGTTTGAATGCGGGTTAGAACCGAGTTTGGGTGACCCGTTTACAGGGTATCCGAAGCTAGGACGATGACACTGTTCATCGGCGCATGGTTTCACGCGCAGTCCATTCAAGTCGTGCGTGGAGGTGCTTGAATGAGTTTCTAGGGAACTGTTCAACATAATTTTTAATGTTTTCGACGATACAGACCTATTGGCACAAGTTTCGAGTCGATCAGACATCAGTTCGGGGTACTTTTGGGTATCCAAAGTGCGTAGTTCGTATTAAAATATTCTTGTTAAATTCCGGGGTTTAGGGGATTGTTATACAAGGCTATTTAACAACTCAGTGACCCTAAATTATTATGTTTGACAGGCCAGGCGATCCTTGAAACGTTTGAGGAACATACAGCTCGAGATTGAGCAGTTTGGACGGTGTGTGAGTGGACGTTTGTTTTATAAACTGATATGCATGCATAGTTAAATGTTTTACATGATTGATTACATGATTTGAGTTGCAATAATTGGATTGATGATTTGATATGATGATTTGTTGATTTTATGGATGATTTAATCAGTTTTGAGCACGTTTTACGATAAATGGTGAAAATGATATTTTGGGCTAGGCCCGGGTTTGAAAATGATGTTTTGACTTGGATTTTGAGTCAAGAATGATCTAATGAATTACTTAATGATTTATGAACTTGATTTTATGGAACTATGTGAAAACAGGAATTTGGGCATGAGTCGTTGTTGGAAATGGTTTGACTTGGGATTTAGTGGAGTTAAACGTGTGTGGTACTTGATGTGATGGCATGTGTTGTATTTGATGATGTGATGGTATGTGTTGTACTATGATTTTGGACACTTGTACGTGTCCGGACGATGCGAGTACAGTTCCTGGATGTGCCTCGGATGTTGCGGTGGTGGAGTTCCCGAGTACATGTACGTCCAGATGTGAGTGTGCAGTTCTTGGACATGGTTCAGATGTTGCGTGAGTGCAGTTCTCGGACATGACTCGGATGTTGCGTGAGTGTGGTTCCCGAGTGGGCCTACGCGTAGTGCTGTTGTGATGGTTTTATTGATTATGCACTTGTGAGTAGTGTTGTTTGAGTATTGTGCTTGGTATGCGAATACTGGTGACGAGTTGACATGACCTATCCCAATCCCCCCGGGATTAACGCGGGATATGCCATGCTCCCATTTGATACGAAGTTTCAGATAAGGGATAACTCAAACCTTAGCCCTAACGGGGCTTATAAAGTGCGCAAGGATCAGTGAAGGTGTGTGATGTCTCGGTCACCACTACAGCCCGCACCGCGATCAACCTAAAGGGCATTAAAAAAACAATAAAAGCTGTGAGTGGACGAAAAATCAATAATTTAATAAAAACACACGTGTGTGGGCGTGTGGCCCACTTTTTGGGGATGGTTCCAACTTGTGAAATCATCTATTCGATGTAACGAACATTTTGGGACTGGTTTCGTGTCGATCGGACATCGTTTTGATATAGTTTAGGACGTCCGAATGTTTAGGACCGAGTTTAAAAATGGTTAAAATTTCAGGAAAATTACGGGGCTTTAAAAATTCTAAATGTTTAGTACCCCTCTAAATTAAATTGGATAGATTCGAGAGCCCCGGAGGCGGTGATTGATCCGGGAGGGGCGTATGACGCACATATCGAGGAGCGGCTTCGGATGGTCTGTGAGTGAACTTGTTTTATGAATTCGATGCATGCATAAATGTTTTATATGCTTTAATGAACATGTTTTATGATGCCATGAATTCGAGGTTTTCGATTTTATACGGCTGACAGAACCGCCCCCGAAAGGGGCATCGATAACCGTGTCCGGTCCTGCTCCCGTCTGGCAAGAAGACTGAACCAGGTTACCCTCAGTACTTGCCAAACCAGGGATAGCCACACGTACTTACTCATGCCTCCGCCCCTCGTACAGCCTTGAACAACGCGCCACGACCTGGAGGGTCAATAAAAACCAAAAGGTGTGAGTGGACAAAAAGAATTCAGTTTATAAAACAGTTACAGAAGATATTTTTACCCTCCAATTAAAAACCAATGCATGCATACAAAAAAAAAATCATTTCGCAATCCGTTACATTTTCAACATAACAATCCACATATGAAAATCAAAGACATTTTCCTTTTCTTAACCTTCGGGTCATAGCCCGCAATCATAAACACAGGGCCTTAGCCCAAAACCACGAAATCAAGACCAAGTATACATCATACACCAAATTCATCAACCATATAAACCGGCCCACTGCCCAACACATCCGAACATCATAGAATATCAATGAATCACAATCCATCAGTTTTCTGGATATCAAGTGCGCCCGAGTCTTTAAACTCAAAACCATGCGCATAATCAGGCCTTCCCGTGATTTCAACGAGTCTTTAAACTCAAATCATAATCAATAGGCCTCGGGGGTATCACAATAACCGAGTCTTTAAACTCACGAGTCTTTAAACTCATTAAGGGCCCTCCCCCGTCATCAATTAACCGAGTCTTTAAACTCAAAACGTGCTCCAGCAATAGTACCGGGTCTTTAAACCCAAAACGGTTTTCAATCATAACAATGCGGGATCCATCCCGAAATCACATTTTTCACAACGGGACTCATGGTCCGAATTTCCCTATTCATTTTCCCAAATCATACTTCACAAACATAATCAAATTATCGTTAAGCACGGGGCATGCAAAATCAGAACAAATCACTTTATCAAATCATTTCCCCTTCCCGAATTCGAATTCGCAACAATGATTCCGTAAGCCGGCATCCGGAAGCATCATCCCGAACCCAAACCAAGAATCTGCTTTAAATTTTCGAAAACCGAAATCTCGTAAATCAAAGTTACTTTTGGGCCCCGAGCATCAAACCCGAAATCACCTTTTTCAAATCCATTTTAATTCTTAGAAATCACTTCTTTCTCGAATCTCATTTTCAACACATCAAAACCACAATCGTAATCACCAAAATCACGATCCAATCAAAACATACTCAAAACCCATTTTTAAAATCCTCAAAATCACAAGTCTCATTTCAATTCCCAGATTCAAACATCAACAGTGATCAAATCACAATAACCCGAAATCTCGTAAAATGTTCAAATCCGGAACGTTCTCGAAAAACGTGTCAAAATCGTAAGTCACATTCGCAATCATAAACAACCTTCTTAAATCATTTTACACCCATTTCATATAACTTCTTTCATTAAACCATCATTAAGCACACGAGTGACCATAGTCTCGAAATACGTGTAATTCACATGTATAGTACAAATACGTATAAATACGGGAATCGAATACGTATAAATACGGAAATCAAAATCAATCACAACTTATAATCATAATCATAAAATCATAGAAATAATTTACGCATGCATTAAATTTTGAAAGCAACGTCCACTCACACACCGTCCAATAGGGCTCGGTTTCGCGCCGCACGCGGTTCCGTAATTTTCGACATTTTCCAAAAACCCGAATCCTGCCCGAAAACACATCCCGGGTCATTAAGGTGTCAAATAACAACATACTAATTTCCCATAATTTTTCCGGGAATTATTCGTTAATTAAAAATGTAACATAAACCTTCGGACCCTCGGAATAACATCGAGACGGTGTCCGATAAATTCGAAGCTAACTTTAAAATGTTTGTTACATTGTGTAGAACAAAAGTCGTTTTGAACTCACCTTGAAAAACCGTCCCACGTGCCGTCACGAGCCGCCGTGAGTGGTGCGCGTGGCACCCACGCGCCAGCTACAGTAACCCCAACGGTCACCTTCTTCACCCGACCGCCTGATAAACGGGCCATTTGACCCGCGTCAGAGCCCGATTCAATCCCTGCGATAAACTAACTAATTTATTCAATTGATCATTCAGATGGACTCGTAACATACTTAATTAAAGGTCTGTGTCCCACATTCAAGTCAACACAGCCCCAAACCAACTCAATTGAACATGGGTCCTAATCGGGTTCGAAGTTCCAATTCATCACATAGGCATTGTTTTTCTTTAATTGATTAGCTATGAAGCTTTATAGACTCACCCTCAAGATGATTGAGGACTCAATTTCACAAGAACTTACCTCCACGACCACGACCCCAAGCTCGATTTTCCTGAACTCCATCGTCCCTGTCCATGGCTCCCAGGGCCTTCCAGCTTCGTCCCATCGATCTGGATCGACTAAGTGAGGTCCCAGAAGGCTGAATTGAACCTTAAAATGTCTTGGGTTGGCCTGCATTTCGAGTTCAGTTTTTGAATTGCTCAAACACGGTTTCGGGTTTCTGGGTGTAGTTCCACTCGTTCAATCCACTGCACCCCCATATACCCAACACACTCGACTCTAATCACTCTCTCACCCTGCCTCAAACTCGCACCCGAGTTGCTCTAGTAGAAAAATGGCCAGCCTTCCCTCACACTCTGTTTTTCCTTCAGAGACACCCGCACTGTTTTGAATACACCAGCCCACGAATATGCACCCTCAGACCCAAATACCAGCACCCCCACATACTCTGATGACCACACACGACCCCAACACCCGTGGGAAGACATTCTGATCACACTGTAATGCTGTTTCCCGCAAGGACCACAACCCCGTTTGTTTAATCCTTCCCCGTGCACTGCTGCCCAACGTTCACCCAGTTCCCACTTAGTACAATTAGCACTCAGGGAACAGACATAGGCGTATGGGTGCTGTATGGGGAGAAGAGAGTGGTGTCGGCCGTGCTTGCACAGAGAAGGTGGGAAGATTGAACCGATGGAGAATAAGGAAATGGACGACCCAGATTTTCCCAGGTTGAAGGCTTAGATTAGATGGAGGGTCCAGATTCACTCTTGGGATTAAGTGGCAAATTTTAAATAATTAAACCCAATTATTTTAATCCACATTCACCAGATCAAAGCACAAGTCCATATTTTAATGTTATTGGTCCATGGGCCCCATCTAGAACATCTGATCCAATCAGAATAAGCCACGTGTCCCTGCCTCGTAATGCGTGCATAGTGAAATCGAGCTTCCGTGACCCGTAACTTTCCTGTCCGAAGTCCGATTTCGACGTGCCGCCTGCCGTTGTACTCAGGGCATCGAGACCTTCCTAACGGTTCTTGGCCCTCGGCCATCGGACCTCCCGATCAAAAGGTCAACATTTTCCCTTAATCGTCCAAATTACGGTAATAACCCCGAACTTCCGAACGTCAGAACTTTCACCCCGAACGTCGGAATCGAACGTGCCACCTGTCTATGAACTCGTGACGTCCCAAACTACGTCACGGTCATCGGTCAAAGTCCATTTGACCGTCCGAATTAAAAGTCAACGTTTTACCCACGACCAGGGGCAAAACGGTCATTTTGCACGGTTCGTCCGATTTCACCCAACTAATCACCGATTAACCCCGTTAATCATGATTAGTTACTAATCAAATCCCGAATTTTCGGGACGGGTCGTTACAACGGCGCTTATACGTGCTATGTTTTCTACGATGGTTTAAATGAAATGATTTGGGATTTAGAAATATGGAATCGGGCATGAGGCCCATTTGATTATAAACTCTCAGACTTGGAGTCCATTTGAATTGATGAGAAATCGGGTTGGAGGCCCCTTTGAGTTATATGACCGGGTCATGGGTCCCGTTGGTTTACGAATTCGGGCTTAAGGCCTAATTGAATTATGAAATCGAGCTTGACTCCCAGTTGATTCTAGTATCGGGCATGAGGCCCATTTAAGTGTGAAATCGGGCTTGAGGCCCCGTTGATTTATGGTTTCGGGCTTAAGGCCCCGTTAGTTGTGAAATCGGGCTCGAGGAATCGTTATTGTGGTAACGGGCTTGAGTCCTAGTTTGGTTTATGAAATGAAAATTCGGGTTTGAGACCCTATTGAACTGTGGATTTAGGCTGAGGCCTGTGAAATTGGATTTGAATCAGATTCGAGGAATCTTGTTGAGATACTCGGGTATGAGACCTAGTTGAATGTTTTCACAGAAATGTATATACCTTCCTAGATTAGCGTATTGGTCTCCTACAGACGTTGTAGATCCTGGAGTGTCACGATCCACTGTCTGGGATGAGTGACTCCAAGAGGGAGCACATGCCCAGAAGTGTGAGATATGGTATAGTCACAGAATCGGTCCGGGGACAATCCTTCAGACATCGTAGATCCTAGATTTTGGACAATCCTCCCAGATGTCGTAGATCTTGGGGGTAGACTCGGAGTGAGACCCCGAGTAGTGTGCACACTTATAGAGAAATCGTGACAGATTATTGTTTGGGCATATGAGATGTCGAGGAGGGGTCATATATTTATATAGATGTTTGTACGAAGTTTTACGGAAACTGGTTTTGGGCTGAGACCCACGTGAATTGGATTTGGGCTGAGTCCCTATGGAAAAGGTTTTGGGCTGAGTTCCCATGTACTTGATTTATGGTTTTGGACCAAGGCCCTATAAATAGTTTTCGAATGCATGCATACTTTTTAGTGAAGGGCACAAATATCTTTTATGAAAATATTTTATCAAATTCTTTGTTTTGTCCACTCATAGTTTTCGTGATTTTTTTAATGCCTTCAGGTTGATAGCGGATGCAGGCTGTAGCAGAGACCGAGACATCACACTCCTTCTCCGGATCCTGGCGCTCTCTGGTAGTCCCGGTTGGGCAAAAGACGGAACTATCCCTGGTCTGACCCTTCATGTTTGACGGGAGCAGGCACGTCCCATGTTAATCCCGGGGGTTTGGGACGGGTCCTGATAAGTGGTATCATAGTGTGTTTTGCTCTTAGAGTGGCACACAAGATGTGATGTCTCTGTAGTCGTAATAGCCCGTCATCAACCTGATAGTTAGGGTATTAGGATGACGATTCGGTAGAATCGACCCTAGTTAGATTACGTTTGACACGAGGTGCAGCGGTTTAGGATTCGTTCACCATAGGGTGCCGCGTGTTTTGAGAAAGTAGATCCCGAGTAGGAACGATATTCATGCGAAACGAACGGATTAGGACCGTAGTGTTACTGGAGACAGGATCCCGGGGACCAGTAGACACTGTAGGACGACCAGAGAGTCGGGACCATCGAGTAGTCCTACCGACATGGAATAGACCAAAGTGGAACCGGTAAAGGTCGGACGTTAGGATTGTCCACGATAGAAGTGTCTGGATCATACATTTTGTTGCTAGGAGAAGTCAGGCGCTCAAGGTCTTTGTTTGAGACTGGTTGGATTAGGAACATTGATCATAGGTGGCAAGAGATGCCATGTTTCGGTGTGTCGAATCTCGGAGAGATGTCGACTGACAGGAGATGCCCAGAGTAGCTGTTGTGTGGCATGGTAGGATACAATTGCGACACGTGGTGCTTGTGCAGTGTTAGGCACAGAGTATGGCCAAGTTCTTGTGGAGGCCAGCGACTAGGAGCCGTGTAGGTACGAGGGGACGAGAACCTCAGATTGTGGTTGCTGGTTGGTTGGACACCAGTATCGGAGTACGACGACTCTTCAGAGTCGAGTGCGAGGGATCACTCGAGATGGGCTTGCTGCAGGGAGCAGCCGGGTTCATGATAACCCTAGTCGGTGCTTGATCTGACGAGTGGCCAGGAGATTGGTACCTATCGACCAGATCATGAGTTGAAACGATCGGGGAAATTACGTGTTGGGCGGTTGGTTACAGTGGTTAGTTGACCGCATGGACATGGAAATTCGATAGCTTAGTGTTTCAGAGATTAGTCTGCACGTGGTGGTGGTAGACGTCACTATCGATACACGTAGATGTGACTTACCGAGCGGGATAGGCTCGTAGTACCATGACGACTGAGACGACCAGGTTCCACTAGTCGTGACGATGGTACGGAGATACGTGAGTGACGCACCGTGCGAGTAGTGAGCTCTGGATTCAACTCGGTCATGACTGAGTGAGATCGCATAATGAGATTGTTGGACTTTGAGTGTTGGCGAGTTTTCCACGCTATCTCAGTAAAGGTGACAATGATGAGCGAGAGTTGACGCATATGAGAGTAACGGAATCCGATAGCGATCGGATGAGTCTGGAGGACACTGGGTATGTCTATGTAAGGTAAAACCAGTGAGGGCTTGGATGATGACTGAGATAGTAGATGTACCCATAATGGCGAGCACTGTGAGTTCGGTAGGCACTGAGCGGGACGGAGAGGATTTCGAGTGGCTCAGTGCGAGGAACAGGGATACTTGGTTCGGTGACCCGTTCCCTAGCGATGCTAGATAGGAGATACGAGGATGCGCTCAGAAGGTTATAAATGTCATGGTGGAAACGTGAGGTTCAGGTGATGATGGATGACATTCTCCTGGATGTACATAAACGGGCGTAAACGGATAGGTGAGTTGGATTGTTTACGGACACGTGGATGTTGTTCGAGTGAGTTGAAGACTTGAGTGTCCATTAGGAAATGGTTTTGGTTGACTGCGGTTGACCATACCTCCCGAGGTTCGTGTACGCTTGTTTGAGGAGAAATCTGATGGTGAGAAATAGAATGGGTCATTACCATAGTTATCGACAGTTATCGTTGGTCGGGAAAGAGGGATATGGTTCCAACATCACTTCGAAATCGAGAGAAGTTGTGATTGAGACAAGGAGGAAAGTACTCGCTTTCGATTTGGTGGAGGACTCAGAGAAGTTATGTTGTAGGATTACATAGGATGAACTTCGATGTCATCATCTTGGATTCTCCTCGATTCTTCCCTAGGTGGGATGATGAGGAGTAGGACGACAATCAAGGGTTCAAAAGAGGTGTAAGAACCAAACACCTAGACTGCGGGTCAAATTTATTTGACTTAAAGAGCATATAGTATTTAGCGTCACCGGATGTGACGAGTGAGTGTCTGAGGTAGCGAACCCATGTTGGTCTTATGGGTCATCTTACATCAACTGAGGAAGCTGATAGTGGATCCTAGGTGGATCGCATAGTGTGGTGACGATGTAGTCGATCGAGATGACTGAGATGATTGTGGCGATCGTGAATCGAGTAGACCGAGGTCCGGTCTTCATTAAAGTGAATTACCTTGCTGATTATGCTAAGTTAGGATCAGAGGAAAACTGTATCATGAGATAGTTAAGGAATCACTAGCATAATCAGTGAAAAGACAAGACAGAAGTTGGTTATAGGAGTGTATGATCTGTCTTGGGTATGAAAGCAGAGAGTGTGTTGGATTGAGGTGCGCCTGGTGACGGAAGGCCGAGGTCCAAGTAGTGGTTGGAGCGTGGACAGTAGTGCGTGATTGGACATTACCCGAGTGCAGGACTAGATCAGGCTGAGTAGTGCCTTGATGATTGATGTGATGGGGGTGCACCGGTGTGTTGTGCACATTGGATGATAGGATTGACCACGGTCAATCGGTATGTCGGGTTTGGAGTGTCCCGAGAATATGAATGTGTTGTAGGTTGGATAGAGTCCTAGATGGACATGAGTAGCGATTAGATCAGATCCGATAGTGACAGTTCGATGGGTACTATGATCGGATGTGGTCTGACATATTGGTATGATGATTGGACGTCGAATGTTGTGAGCTCGAGCAGGGTTGATGGAGAGGGTTCAGAGATTAGGTGAGCCGAGAGCTTAGGGTCGTGCGGGCCAGAGGAACCCGAGTGACTCTGTGTGTTTCCTGTTGAGATAAGTATTTGATTGAGGTCCAAATACACCCCGGTTAGGTGAGACGTCGATTGTGTGTCGACAGGACGAGTAGTACGACAGTTGAGACTCGAGATCAGAGTGGCACAACAAAAACGTAGTGGAGCCGGGAGTTGCTGGCTGGTTACGATGGTTGTGATGTATCGTTGTAATGGAATTAATCGGTATCCGATTGTATTCGAATTGGTGTGATTTGATGTGACTCTCACTGGAGTCAGCAAGGAGTGCTGAGGGAGTTAGTTTACGTTTGAGAAAACGATAGTGTTGGCTGACGTGAGTGTCGAGGCCGGTAGATGTAGCAGGTTTGAGGATGACCTGCGAGATGGGATTCGTGCCATTGTGATGGCAGGATCTAGAAGATGTTGTCGGATCGGAGGCTGAATAGGATATCCGCTCTGGTTGTCGGATGCGAAGGGTCGTTAAACTGAAAAGCTGACTTCGATTGTCAGATGGGAAGAACCATCAGGCTGAAAAGCCATTTGAATGTCAGTTTGGTATTGCTGATGTAATGACCCGGAAATTCAAAAAGGGAAAATGATGATTTTGCCCTTGGAATTAGGCGAAAAGTTGACTTTAGATTTGAGCGGTCAAACGGATTTGGACCGATGACCGTGACGTAGTTCGGGACGTCACGAGTTCATAGACAGGTGGCACGCCCAATTCCGACATTCGAGGAGAAAGTTATGATGTTCGGAACTTTAAGGGCAGTTTGGTCAATTGGTCAAAGGGGCCGAAAGTTGACTTTTGATCGGGACCTTGTTTGGACTTTCCGGCAGTACCGTTGGATAGGTCTCGGGACACTGAATCCGTAGACAGGCGACATGCGTCAATCGGAACCCGGACGAAAAAGTTATGGGTCTAAAACGAGGAGGGGCATTTTGGTAATTGGTTATGATAGGGGTAAAATAGTAATTTGTCTTTAACGGTGCAATTAACTAATAAACTACATTTTAAATTGGCTGATTCAGCTTATGGGATGAGGATAATTACCTAAGTGACATCTGGTAAGGTTTAACTGAGATTAGTGGCATTGTTTGAATGCCTAACAAGGACAAATTAGCCGCCTAATCTTTGTTTAAATTCCTAACTCAAATTGATCAAGGATGACAACGAGAGACACGGGGGGATTCAGACGAAATTTGTGAGTGAAAAACGGAAGGAAAACAGGAAAGAAAACAGGGAGGAACACTGTGAACCCGAGAGGAAAAACCCGAAACCATGCTTGAAGCAATTGAGATTCAATTTTGAAGTTTTAGCTTAACCCAGGCCGAATTAAGATTAGAATTAGTCTTCTGGGATGATTTCGAGTCGAACCACATCAAAAAAGAAGACAATTGACGGGGAAATCAGCAAGAACAGACTCTGCGACTCCTTTGAAAGTGGGAGCTTGGGTTCGATTACTTAGAGGATTCGAGATTCCTGACAAGTGTCGGAAATTACGGAAACGCGTGCAGCACGAGAAACGAGCAGTTGGACGGTGTGTGAGTGGACGTTTGTTTTATAAACTGATATGCATGCATAGTTAAATGTTTTACATGATTTATGGCATGATTTGAATTGCAACGATTTGATATGATTATTTTGGGATTTAATGATTATGTTGATCGGTGTTCGGACACGTTTTTCGAGAAAATATGAAATGACTGTTTTGGGTGAAAGCTCGGGACTTGTGATTGATTTTGACTTAGATTATGAGTTAGGAAATTGAATTACTGGATTTGTGATATGTTTTACGGATTTACGTGCATTAAATTATTTAATGTTTTTACGGATTGACGAGAAATGAGATTTGGGCATAGTTTTACTACTTGATTTGAAATAATGCTTTTAATTGTGTGTTGCGGCCACACCACCACCACGATCTCTCACTTCCTCCCTGTTTTCTCTGATTTTCCCGCGAGCTCACACTTAGCACACACACTAATTCCTTACCTCCCAACCTTCTCACTGTCTCCCTCTCAATCTTTGATCACTCCTCACCTGTCAATTCACACAACACACAAACAATCACCGTCCAATACTCCCAACTCTCTCCCTCTGTTTCTGTTCTTCTCTCTGGTTCGAACAAGCACGAACACAAGGCCCAAATAATTGGACCGTGTTCCCTAGAAGCCTCTAGCCCTCCTACACGTGTCACCAATCCCACCATTCCTCTCCCAAGTGGCTCCATCTCAGCCCTCCATTTGTCCCTCTCTATTGCACAAATCCCAATGTGCAAAAGACCAAACTACCTTTCCTTTTAAGTCAAATTTACGAGTTTGCCACTACCTTTCTAGATCCGTAACTCACACATCGTAAGTCCGATGAATACGTGCAGCCTGTCATCGAACTCAGGATGACGAGATCTATCTAACGGTCCTAGGTCAACGTACCAAAACCCGATCGTACGAAAAGTCAACTTTTCCCCCCTAATTTCGCCAAATTACGGTTATGCCCTCAACCTTCCGAACATCATAACTTCCTCCTCGGATGTCGGAATCGGGCGTGCCACCTCATTCTAGGCTAACGACCTTATCGGGACCAACAAACCCCCGATTAAACTCACTCATCTCATCTTAAACACTTCCTTAACCTCAGTTCCCTAGACGGGTCGTTACAATAACTGGGGATTAGCCGAGGATTAACGAACGTTCAGTGAGAAATTACGATTTTTCCCCTAAACGAGGGCAAAAAGTTGACTTTTGACCCGGGAGGTCCGATGGCCGAGGACCGTTACGTAGATCGAGCCAATACAAATCCGTAGATAGGTGGCACGTCGAAATCAGACGTTCGATGAAAAAGTTATGATTCACGGAAGTTCGGAGGTACTATTTACAGTGGCACATTTTACGAGGTAAAACTGGACTTTTGTCCTGAGTGGGGCCCAGATCTTTTCCCCAAGCCCAATGGATGAGTGAAAAGTGTCACTCATCCATTGCCTAGCATCACACATACATGCACCCACCTTTATCCTCATATATTCCATTCATTTGAATTAAAACCGTGCAACCCAAACACCAAACCTCCACAACATCTTGTCCGGTGCCCTAGCATGATGATTAGTGGACTGAAAGAGAGAGACTGAGGCGGCTGGATGACTGAGAGATGGTGGAGGCCACGGCGGAAGGAGGTAAACCCGATAACCCTGTTATGTTCAATTTTCCTTTGTTTTCGATTGGAACGTTGAAGGTTGTTTTTGAGGATTGGGGTGTGTCTGTGGGGCTTGTATGGACGTTTAGGACTAGTATTGGATGATGTGGCAAGGCTAAGTAGCCTATGGAGGTGGCTAGAAAACAGGGTCGTGAAAGGGGAGTTGCACATATGAGTTTTAGGCGATTTTTCTTTGTTCTAATCACTCTAATAGGTTCCTAGGATTGAAACAAAGAGATTGGAATTAAAATGGAAGGAAACAGACGAAAATTGGAGGAATTATGGAGTCGGATTGGTCACGCCGGTCTAGTTGGACCGGCTGAACCAGTGAACCAGCCGGATCGGGTTCACGTGAGGTAGGGGATGACCTGTGTTGGGTGCGTGGCTTCCGCGCGCAAGAGCCTTGGAGGCACGTGGGGGTGTGTGGTCCATCATCTGAGGAAGTGTTCAACATATGAAATCATCTAATCGATGTAACAAACATTTTAGGACTGGTTTCGAGTCAATCAGATATCGTTTCGATATAGTTCGGGATGTCCGAAGGTTTAGGATCGGGTTTAAAAATAGTTAAAAATCTCGAAAAATTATGGGGCTTTAATGAGGGGTTATTTAAGTAGTTAGTAACCCTCTATTACGATTTGGACAGGTTCGAGAACCCCGGAGACGACGATTGGCCCGAGAAAGCGTATCGGCATGCGTATCGAGGCGCGGCTTCGGACAGTTTGTGAGTGGACTTGTTTTATGAATTCAATGCATGCATAAATATTTATAAATGTTTTAAATACACGTTTTGTGATGCCATGAGTGCATTTTCTTGTGGTAGCTAGTATTTACGTAATTGCACGTATGTCGAGATTTTCAGCTTTATGTTGTGCATTTACGTGCTGATATTTCAATGAGGGTTTAATGAATAGGTTTTGGATTTTGAAATATGAAATCGGGCATGAGACCCATTTGATTTGGAAACCCTCGAACTTGAAGTCCAATTGATTTCACGAGAATTCGGTCTGGTGGCCCATTTGAGTTATACGATCGGGCCGAGATCCCCGTTGGTTTATGAATTCGGGCTTGAGGCCCAGTTAGTGTAATATCAGGCTCGAAGCCCCGTTGATTTATGGTATCGGACTCGAGGCCCCATTAGTCGTGACATCGGGCTTGAGGCCCAGTTGATTGTGAAATCGGGCTTGAGGCCTCGTTGAATCGTGAATTCGAGCTTAAGCCCCAGTTTAGTTTATGAAATGAGAATTCAGGTTTGAGACCCTATTGAACTGTGGATTTAGGCTAAGGCCTGTGAAAGTGGATTTGAATTGGATTCGAGGAATCCCGTCGAGATTCAGGTATGAGACCAAGTTGAATTGAGTTTTGAAAGAAAGTATTTTGAAAATGTATATACCCTCCTATATAAGTTGATTGGTCTCCTCCAGATGTCGACCTAGAGAGTCACGATCCACTACCCGGAATGAGTTATCCCCATAGGGAGCACATTCCAGGAGTGGGAGTTATGATATGATCTTGGACTGGGTCCAGAGACAATCATCCAGACGTCGTAGATCCTGGATGTTGGATAGAGCTTCCCAGATGTAGAGTACTTGGGGGTAGACTCGGAGTGAGACCCTGAGTAGTATGCATACTAATATAGATGAATCGTGACAGGTATCGGGGATTTGTTCCCTAGGGGGTGTGTGCCCCGTGTCGGCATCTGAGATGCCGAAGATGGGTTATATATATATGTATACGTATGATGTTTTATGGAAAATGGTTTGGGGCGAAGACCCCGTGTTCTATGTTTTGGATATGGATTTGGGCTGAAACCCTACTGAGTTATGGCTTTGTATGAGAAGTGGTTTGCAATGTGTTTTGAAGTGTAAAAGAAAACTGATTTTATGAGGTTTTACGGAGAACGGTTTTGGGCTAAGGCCCTAATGGTTTTGTGAATGTTTTGACAAATAGTTTTCGAATACATGCAAGATTTTTAGTGGAGGGCATAAACGTCTTTTTACGAAAATATTTTTATAAATTCTTTGTTTTTTCCACTCACGGCTTTTGATGTTTGAATGCCCTTCATGTTGATCGTGGATGCGGGCTGTAGCAGAGACCGAGACATCACATTCCTCTTCCGGATCCTGGAGCGCTCTGGAATCCCCGAGTGGGCTGAAGCGGGAATTTTCCATGGTCTGACACTTCGTGTCAGACGGTATCAAACACATGCCACATTAATCCCGGGGGATTTGGGACGGGTCCTGACAACCAGTATAATTCTTGTGTGTTTCTAATTTTCCTAAAATTTGCTAGTTTAGTCTATTGTCGTTGGTTACATTAAAAAACCAGATCCGGCTACGATTTTTTAACACGGAAAAAAAAGCAATTTCTACTCATATAATTTGTGTTTGAGCATCTACCAGGTTACACTCGTTGTTCCTTCGATTTCTTAGCATTTTCTCCAATTTGATTTCTTTGTTTTTTTTATAACTATTGATTTAATTAATTATTTCTACAATTATTATATAATTTTTGGTATATAATTTGATTATTTATTAGGTTTTTAATGATTTTTGGAGCTTAATATTCTGTACTAGATTTAGGGTTTAGGGTTAATATTTTGAACTGGATTTGAAATAAGTAATAAGGTGGATTTAGGATTTAGGGTCACATATATATATATATATACATAATCGTTGGGGCTTAATATTCTGTACTGGATTTAAGGTTTAGGGTTAATATTTTCAAACAGGATTTGTTTGACACCTATTTATTATGTCAATATTGTTGTTCGTTTTAAAACTACTCAGTGCACAATTTTTTTTCCAAAGGAATATTGAAATATGTAATTGCATCAACTAATGGAGATCTACATCTATTGTAGAATGGGCTCTTGCATTATATTCATTTTATTTTTTGCTTAAATATTCTGTTCAGCAAATCCTATATGATCAAATTTAGTTTGCACAACAAATTTAGCTCAAAAGATTTCAAATAATAGTATACTTTGTGGAAGATCATTTTGCTATTGGTGCGTTAGTTGATTTCTTTTTTCACTTTGGTTTTAGGCAACGACTAATCAGAAGTTGAAAGACTTCTCTAATCTCCACACAAGCTTTAGTTTTTAAGAGCTACATCACGAAGGTATGTAATTTTAACTTTTCTCCTAATTAAAAGGGATGGATTATAATTGAATTCTATGTATTTGAACATAATTGGGATTCTCTTATTTATGTTTGTTGGCATTCTTTTCAATATTTTAGTGTTGTCCAACTTTCTAGCTGCTGTATCTGCTTTTATGGTTTTTGCTTCCAGATTCGACAACTTATTCACCCAAACAGTTAGTGGTTTGCAATTCCAAATATTGGTTTAGTGTTTAAAGGCATTTTTCAGGTAAATAATTAATTTTTCATTGTTTGTGCATAGATCAAATTCACACAAATAATCTATGTGCATGTTTTCAATTAAGTCTCATTAGTTTCATCCTGATACTGCAATGGACATTCTAATTCTATTAGTCTGATTAGTTTTTATTCTATTAGTCTTAATTTCATTCTGATTTTTGCTCTTAGTTTTCATTCTGATATTATTTACCTTTGGTTTTACCTGGTTTGTATTTTAATAAAGTGATTTAACATTCTATTTCATTTTAGCTTATTTTCTTAAATTTATGTTCGCATTTTCGATTTTTTATTTGGTATGTTCATTTCGTTCTTATGGCGATTAGATTTCCTATTATATTTCAAATTATTAGAATCTGTAAGAAAGATTAATTTAATTTCCCATTTACAGTAAAATTTTATCTTTTAATTATGTTATGGTTAAGTTTGATTCTTAGATTTGATTTTATGTATTGAATATATTTGTATGTTGTTTATTGGCAGATAATGATAATGATAATAATCTATGGGAGAATTCAGGGGTGGGTTGAAGCTTGTCGGAAGCCGTCTGTAGGTGTATATAGGAGGAGTATATATAAATATCCTTTTTCCCTTTTTTTTTTTCCCCTTTCGTTTTGCACTTTGGAGTTGATGTAGTTTTTTATTTTGTTTTTATGATCCAAAGGCAAAGGGGTGGGCTTGGCAGAAACAACGCCCCACGCGTTGGTGAAAGGGCGACGAATGAGAGAAGATTTGAGTGCGCTTGTTGGTGGGACACTGGGACATGATCCATATGGCTTGTCATTACATTTCTACTATGCAATATCTCTTTTCTTTCTTTTCTTTCTTTTCCTTCTTTTCTTTCTTTTCCTTCTTTTCTTTCCTTTTAGGGTAAATGGATTTTCCTTTTAGGGTAAATGGATTTTATGCCACTTTGCCAACGCTCCCCAAATCCAAGTGTCTTTCAAGTTTTAAGTATCATACCATGTTATCGCGGAAAATTAGAAAAAATGTAGTATTATCTTCATCGTCAATTTCCAAGTGTTTCAAGTTGTTAATTATCATGGCATGTGAAAAAAAAATAGAAAAAAATTAATATTATCTTCATAGTCAATCAAGTGGTTCCAAGTGTTTCAAGTTGTCCACTACCATGGTAAGTTTATGTAGTGAAGAAAAAATTATTATTATTTTCATCGTCAATCAAGTTTTTACATTAAAATTGTATAGCTTAAAATATTTTAATTTGATTATAAAATATTTTGTTTATGACTTTTTATTAAAGTAAATATATATATATATATTTTTAATTAAGTTGCTTATAGCTTTTAATATTTTACTTTGATAATAAAAATATTTTTTTGTTTATGACTTTTTGTTAAAGTAAATATTTTTAAAAAAATTAAGTTGTTATTTTAAGTTTTTTAATACCAAAAGGAGAAAGTTATAAAACAAAACCTCTTACACAATTTCCACCAACAATATCAAATAACCACGCATCACGAACACTATGAGGAAGCGAAGCATCCCAATTCAAGGTATCATGGAAACCATGGCCCATCTTGACTAAAGCATCTGTCACAAGATTCGCTTCCTTATAAACATGTTTAAAAGAAATGAAGCGAAACCTTGAGATAAATTTCTTTCTTTGCTCAGTCACCATAAGAAGCCTCTAAGGAACAAAGATACGACCACTAACAACATCATAAGAACCTTATAATTGCCTTTAACTTGAATGTTAGAAATGTTAAGAGAATCAACTTTACTCATATCTTCATGGGTCCGCGATATAGGAGTACTCCGCCGGGGAGCTGCGCCAAGGGAGTGTGTAATGACCCGTCCCGAATTCCGGGATTGGATTAGTGACTAATCTTGATTAGTGAGGTTGATCGGTGGTTAGTAGGGCGGAATCAGACAAAATGTGCAAATGACCGTTTTGCCGCTGGTCGTGGGTAAAATGTGCAAATGACCGTTTTGCCCCTAGTCGTGGGCAAAATGTTGACTTTTAGTTCGGGCGGTCAAACGGACTTTGACCGATGACTGTGACGTAGTTCGGGACGTCACGAGTTCATAGACAGGTGGCACGTTCGATTCCGACATTCGAGGTGAAAGTTATGACGTTCAGAAGTTGAGGGGTATTTTGGTAATTTGGCAAAAAGGAGGCCAAATGTTGACTTTTGACCCGGGAAGTCCGATGGACGAGGGCCATGGACCGTTACGTAGGTCTCGTCGATACGAATCCAATGACAGGCAGCATGCCAAAATTGGAGTTTCGACGACGAAGTTATGGTCACGGGAACGAATTAACGAACCGAGGCTTCGATTAAAATAATAATATAATAATGAATAGTGACCGTTGACTGTGTACACCTGAATGAGTGACAAGTGTCACCCATCCCTTGATTTATGCCCTAAAACCTGATCCATGATTCCCTCCAAACACCATCATCATCTCTAATCATTTTGTCCTCCATCATTTTCCTTCATTTCCTTTACATTTTCTTCCTACCGTGGACAAACATGATCGGAGTGATGAGAGAATTGAGCCCCTCCATAACTGAGCTTGTGCGTGTGAAATTGAGTGGATTAAGGACTGTTTTTAGCTGAGAGAATCACGAGAGACAGAGAGAAGAAACTGAAATCAAAGATCGAAATTTAAGTTTTGGGACGGAAATTCGAATTTCAAGCCTTAGGCTCTGAGGGCCCAAATTGAGCTCAATTCGAGCATCCTGAGATCACTATGATCAGAATCGTCGAAAGAACGAAGGGAATTGGCCACCAATTGGCTCTGAACGGGCTTGGTAACAGAGGAAGAAAATCGAGGTTGAGTCGTGATCATTGAGTGATCAAACGATGAAATTGATGTGGGGAAACAATTGCTCATGGTCCATTGATGCTTCTAGGTGAATCAATTGGAAGAAATCAGTAGCCATTGTGGAAATTCGAAGATTGAACAGTGACGGGTGTTCTTCGTTGATCATCGTCGAATCGATGGATTTTAGGTAAGGTTTTGTGTAATCAACGTTGCAGACCTTTAATTAGATTTAATACGAATCTATTTGATTGTTCAATTGAAGGATTTAAGGTTGAATTGACAGCAAACTGAACGGGTCATCTCGCGGGTCAACAGGACCCGTTTATCAGATATACGGGTTAGGACGATGACACTGTAGCAGGCGCGTGGCTTTCACGCGCAACCACTCACGGCGGCGCGTGACGGTGCGTAGGCACGAATCTCGAGGTGAGGTCAACATGACTTCTGTCCTATTTAATGTAACGAACATTTTGGGATTGGTTTCGTCTCGATCGGACACCGTCTCGATATTGTTCGGGACGTCCGAAGGTTTTAAATCGAGTTTAAAAATAGTTAAAAATTCGGAAAAATTACGGGACTTTAATATGATGTTAATGAAGAGGTTAGTAACCCTCTAATGTGATTTGGACAGGATTGGGAGTCCCGGTGATAGTGGTGTGGCCCAGGAAGGCCTCTGGTGACAGGACCCGCCCCGATCCCACAGGGACCACAAGGGGACGTGCCCTGCTCCCGTCTGACACCCAGTAATTCATACCAATTTTAACCTCCAAACATCAAATGCATAAATAACCAAATTAAAGTCATACATCAAAATCCGAATTAAACGAATGTCAGACAAGGGATGAAATCCAAAATTACAAGTTGACCACCCAACAGGGGTTCAGGTACGCAGAAGTAGATCTATGCCTCAGCCTCGGGTTCCTCCTCTACCTCAGTATCACGACCTGGAGGGGTTACCAAAAACATTAAGGGTGAGTGGACCGAAACTCAAGTTTATAAAATTATTTGATAAGTAAAACATATAATTTACCCCTCCGTTTTCCAAACATGCATGCATCCGTAATTAAAACCATCAATCATATAATATGAACCATAGGGCATATAATAAAATCGTAAGTATAATGTTAGTTGCTGCACTATACACTCCAATCCCGACATCCCTGATGTCTGACGTCCCTGACGTCCAACAAGGTCACAATCACAAGGCTACGCGTGCCACTCGGGTCTCAATTCCGAGTTCAATCCCCGAACCCCGTTCGGGTACAGCATCCCCGATGCTTAGCGTCATAGACGCTGGACGTTCTAGACGTCCGTGACCTCTCCGGGGTACCTCATCCGGAGGAGACAGTATCATATGAATGGATCTATACAGTGCAGTACCAAATACATTTTATTGACATCCACATGCCAGCATATATATATATATACATAGATAAAATCCGACCCAATCATTAAGTTTCATCAGACGGGTCTCAAGCCCAAATACCGTGAAACGTGCCATAACCATATTTTCCATATCATCAAAACCATTATTGTTTTTGGCATGTGAATAAGTATAATAAAACCAGAAAACATTTATGCACGCAAGGGTTTAAGAAAATGGCCCACTCACAGTACAGTCCTGCTGAAAACCGAACGTATACCCTCGTTCTGGTACGATTATACAATCCCTGTCATATCCAAAGCATATGCAAAGGTCAATACAAACCCCTAACATTCAATCATGAAACCCTACACCGAAACCGGCCCGGGAAAGCCGCCTGAACGCGCTTCCCAATGCAATAAACCTCATTTTGACCAACTTAATGATCTCCGATCGACCCGAAACCACCGCCATTGGATCCAGATCGTCGAAACCTAAAGAATGGTGGTGGTCCCACCAAAATTACTGTTCACACGCGCCCCCACGCGCCTGGTCAACTCTCTGGTCAACCGTGCTACAGTACTGCTGACGTCAGCATGACGTCACTGCTGACGTCAGCATGACGTCACTGTTGACGTCAGCATGACGTCATCACTGACAGTGTCAGAGGACACGTGTCAGCAGTCCATTGGTCTCTGGTCTGACAGTTTCTGACATGATGATGTCATCATGACGTCACTGCTGACGTCAGCATGATGACGTCATCAGCTACAGTAACCGGGTCAGAGAACCGGGTCACCGCAGACCCACGGCTCGACCCGATCACAGATCGCGATTCCGATCACCATTTTAGGTGAGATTTGTTCCTATGGACTCGTCTCAACCTCCCCAACGGTTCTGTGCAATTAGAACTAGATTCTAGGTCGAAGAGATTACCTGAAAATCGACGGGAAGGTTGGCTGCCGGTTCTGGTTATCTTTTCCGGCGAGTCGACGATTTTCCAGTCACGGTCCTGGGTTCAAACTGGTCGTCAAGGTCCCCTAAATATGTCCTAACAATAACCAAACAATGTCAACGTCAAAAACAGACGTTTCGAAGCAGGGAAGGAAAACGGGCACTCACGGGTTTATCGTCCTATCGCCGCCGTACACCGTCCAAATCAGTTCCTCGTCGTCCTGTCGTCACGGTGAACCCAACCGTACGTTGGTTCGAGTCCCAGAGTGAAGGTTTGGATGGTTTGGTGACTTGGGCTGTTCGGGTTTCCTTCTCGGGTCTGAGGGAATGCCGGCCGTGCAGGGTGGCCGTGGAGTGGTGGCCGGCGTCCGGGGGTGGCTGTTGGCTGCCTGGGGGTGTGAGGTTGAGTGGTGAGGGCTGCTGAGTTGGTTCCAAGAGGAAATCGTGCTAACCGGGTTGAGAGAATGAAAACATAGGTGTATGGTCTCATGGGTTTTAATACAGATCATGCATAAGAATTCAAGGGCCCAGATTGAATCTCAGAAATGAGATCAAAGGTGAGGATTAGATCTGGAGATTTCAGATCTAAGGGCTATGATTAAAAGTTGGTTTTAATGGTATTTAAACCCATAGTGGGTCTGATCCAATCTAGCCAATGGGTGAGTGACACTTGTCACTCACCAGGTGTCCTCCAATCAGATTTCCAGAATAAAATATTTGGCACGAAAACCGAGACACGAACCTCCCGATTTCACGTGTCTGACCATAACTTCCTCGTACGAAGTCCGATTTCGGCGTGCCGCCTGTCTACGGACTCAGGACGTCGAGACCTACCTAACGGTTCTTGAGTCTCGTGAAAATTAATTATCAAATGAAAAGTCAACATTTCCACCCCCAAATGTCCAATTTATGGTAATACCCCTGAACTTCTGATAGTCATAACTTTCTCCCTGATCGTCCAAATTGGACGTGCCACCTATCTATGAACTCGTGACGTCCCGAACTACGTCACGGTCATAGGTCAAAGTCCGTTTAATTCATCAATCAAAAAGTCAACAATTTGGCCATACCAATCGCAAGGGTAAAAGCGTCAAATCACACATTAAATTACCAAATTGAAATCCTCGAATTTCCGGGGTGTTACAACCTTCCCCCCTTAAGAAATTTCGTCCCGAAATTTCAAAGAAACAAATGAGGAAATTGATCTCGCATCTGAGCCTCAGGCTCCCATGTGGCTTCTTCCACATCCTGGTTTCTCCAGAGAATCTTCACGAGAGGGATCGTCTTCCGTCGTAGTACCTTGTCCTTCCGATCCAAGATCTGTACTGGTTGTTCTTCAAAGCTCAAATCCTCCCGTAGTTCGACAGGTTGTTCCCCAAGTACATGAGAAGCATCACGTATGTACTTCCGTAGCATCGATATGTGGAAAACATCGTGAACTCTAGATAGTTCTGGAGGTAGTGCTAATCTGTAAGCAACTCTGCTGATTCTCTCCACGATCTCATATGGTCCGATAAAACGCGGACTCAGTTTCCTCCGTCGACCGAATCGGATAATCCCCTTCCACGGTGATAACTTCAGGAAGACAAAATCTCCCACTTCAAATTCCAAGTCTCGAATCCGTCGATCGGCATAACTCTTCTGGCGATCCTGTGCCGCCTTCAATCTCTCCTTGATAACACGAACAGTTTCCATGGTTAAGTCCATCAATTCCGGCCCTACCGCCGCTCGCTCTCCTATCTCCGTCCAGCAGATAGGTGTCCTGCACTGTCGACCATACAGTGTGTAACAACCCGTTCCGAGAATTGGGATTAGTAGAGTGTTTAAGGTGTGATTAGTAAGGTTAATCAGGGGTTAGGTGCTCCCGAGGGGTCCGGGAACTTAGAATGACGATTTTGCCCCTGGGTCGGGCAGGAATGTTGACTTTTATTCCGGGTGGTCAAATGGGAGTTGACCAGTGACCAGGACGTAGTTGAGGACGTCACGAATCCGTAGGCAGGTGGCACACCTGATTACGACATCCGTGGAGGAAGTTGTGATGTTCGGAAGGTCGAGGGCATTATCGTAATTTTGGTAAAATAGGGGGAAAAGTTGACTTTTTGAATAATCGGGTTTTGGTAGGTTGACCTAGGATGGTTAGATAGTTCTTGTCGTCCTGAGTTCGATGACAGGCGGCACGTGTTCATCGGACTTACGAGGCGAGAGTTACGGGTCTAGGAAGTTTCGGTAAAACCGTAAAAATGTGTTAAACAGAAGGGTATTTTAGTCTTTTGGGTTTATGGGGATTTGTGCAGAGAGAGAAGGATTGGACAGTTGGGATTAGGCCAGGTGGGATAAAGGATGAAGGGATGGTGACACATGGCAGGTGTGTAGTGGCTTCTGGTGAGTTCGAGTGTGTGCACGGCCCAAATAATTGGGGTGCACCCGTGTTGTGTGATGCTGGTTCAGAAAACAGAGGGAGGTCGTGAAGGAAATTGAGGGCGGTGGTGTGAGTGTTGATGCATTGTGAGTGTGTGAGGGTGATCAGAGAGTGAGAGGGAAGCAGTGAGAGAGGTTGACGGTGTGGTGGTTGTGTGTGAAGGTGTCAAGAGCTGCGGGGAAAACCAGGGGTAAAAGCAGGGAGGTTGTGAGGATTGTGGCGGTGGCGGCCGTGTACGGGGCAATTGGGACCGTGGTGGTGTCGTGCGGGTTGCGAGGAGTCAGCCACTATCAGCAGAGCTCACGACGGCGACGGGTTGCAGGTAATTTCTATTGCCCCGTGTTTATGCTCTGTTTTGGCCGTGAACTTCAAATCGGAAGTTGTGGCCTGAGAGGTTGAATCGAAGAGTCTAGGGGAGTTTAGGGAGTTTAGTTGAGTCCAGGGCGTCATTTGGTTGAGCTGCCGTGACGGGAGGTGCACGGTGGAGGTTGGCACGACGGAGGGACTCTGTGTGCCCTGTTTTCCCGTTTTGGTTCAAACCAAGAGTCGTGATCCTAGAGTCTGAGTCGAAGGTCTAGGAGAGTCGGGTTAGGTTCCTTGAGGTTCTAGGAACCGTCTGGTCCTGCCACCGTGAAGGGAGGTTACCTGGGTGGCCGGATCGTGAAACAGAGTTTTGGGGAGGTTTGAGTTCGAGCTTGAGACGACGGGTAGGAGGCTGTGTCGAGATGATTGGAGGATGGGAATGATTAGAGTAAGGTTGGACGATGCTGTTGGTGAAGAAAGGAACCGTTTTGGTGGACGGAGGAGGAAGAACCAGGTACGCCGGTCTGAGTGCAGACCACTGTACTGAACCCGGTTCAGCACGGGTTGAAGACGGTACACTGTAGCAGGCGCGTGAGGGCCACGCGCAGCCACTTTGGGCGGCGCGTGGGGGCGCGTGCGGCGGCGATGGGGAAAACGGTCAACATGACTTTTGGTCTAGGAGTTGTGGTGAGTTCAATGGAGTTGGTTTCGAGTCAATCGGATGTCGTTTGAGTGTAGTTCCGCGAGGGTGAAGGTTTAGGGTCCCGGAGTTTTAAGTCTTT
The DNA here is from genome assembly GCA_032719365.1 of Prinsepia uniflora. Lineage (NCBI taxonomy): Eukaryota > Viridiplantae > Streptophyta > Magnoliopsida > Rosales > Rosaceae > Prinsepia > Prinsepia uniflora. The sequence goes on along the minus strand of CM064867.1, from coordinate 6,912,762 downwards.
GGTCCGGAGATTTTTGAGGGAATTTAAGTGAGTGTCTGTAGACGTATTAGTGATGTAATTGGACGGTGTTTGACAGGATCGGGATTTCCCGAGGAAGCCGAGGAACGGGCTGGACGTTTGGGACGCGAGTAGGGCTCAGTACTGTGAGTGGACCCTTTCTCTAAACTCGAGCATGCATAACTGTTTTCTATAATTGTCTTATGGTTTTCAATCATGATTTTGTGTTTATCGAATATGTTTGGTCGGTCTTGCATTACTACACGTTTTTCGAGGAAAGTGGTTTTTAGCACGTTTTACGAGGAATGGTTGGTTTCTGGATTATATGTTATGCTGGATTATATGTTATGATTTTGGGATTTTAAATGATCAGTGGTTTTCAATGGTTATAAGTGGATTTTGGGAACATGATTTCGATGATCAAAGTTTTCGGTTTTAGAATCGGATTTCACTAATCGGAATTTGGTTTTAAGATTGGAAAGTGGACTCCGGATTTGGGTTCGGAATGACGGTTCTAGATGCCGGAAGGGCATCGGACCAGTGATTTCGGATTCGGGTTTGGATGTGGATTGGTAAATGGTTTTTAAATGGTTTTGAGATTGGATTTGCTGGATCTGGATATTGGGTTTAAAGACCCGGATTGAGTTTAAAGACTCGGGAGTTTAAAGACTCGGATATATATATTGATTTCCCCCGTAGGCCTTGAGTTTAAAGACTCGGGAGTTTAAAGACTCGGATATGATTAAGGCCTGGATTGAGTTTAAAGACTCGGGAGTTTAAAGACTCGGATAGATCCAGCAGGTTTGATCGAGAAAATGATGATTTGGTGGTTATGGTTTTGATACGGTTTCTGATACTCATGCTGTGGTTTCTTAAGATATTTTATAGTGTTTCTGTTTCTTATGATGTTTATGATGATTATTTTATAACTGTGTTCATAACTGTTGGTTATGCATGTGGTTTCAAAACGGAGGGTTTAAACTCGGTTTTTTTATAAAATGGATTTTGAACTTTTTGTACTTTTTGGTCCACTCACATTTTCTGTTTTAAATTGCCCTCCAGGTTGGGGAGCTAGCGCGGGGTCTTGACGTCGAGGCAGAGTCTGAGGCATAGAAGCGACGTGAGGGATCCTAGAAGAGTTTAAAGGCTTCCGTGTGCGTGTAGTTATCGGTTTTATTTTCTTTGTATGTTCGTACTATGCTTTGTAAATGCTTCTTTCGGGACCTTGTGTCTAATTACTCCTGCGTTTGACTGGGTTCGAGTAAGTGTTCCTTAGGTGTTGTGTCGGGGAGTCAGACGGGAGCGGGATGTACCTCGGGTTTCGGGGTGAAACCGGGGTGGGTCCTGACACAGTGCCTCATAAGGTGCCATCCCAATGCTTGCCTGATAGCTGTTGTTGTAAGCGAATTCCATCAATGGCAAATGAGTATCCCAAGAGTCCTGAAACTGTAGTACACATGACCTCATCATGTCCTCCAGGGTCTGAATGGTTCTTTCAGACTGTCCATCGGTCTGTGGATGGAAAGCAGTACTGAAACGTAGGGTTGTTCCCAGAGTAGCTTGCAAACTCCGCCAGAACCTGGAAGTGAAACGCTGATCACGATCGGACACGATCGATTCCGGCGTACCATGCAATCGTATGATTTCCTTCACAAACAACTGAGCCAGTCGGTTAGGTTTATAGGTCTCCTGAACTGGCAGAAAATGGGCTGATTTGGTTAGCCGGTCCACGATCACCCATACCCCGTCCACTCCACTCTGAGTCCTTGGCAACTTAAAGACGAAGTCCATGGTGATGTGATCCCACTTCCACTCGGGAATCGGAAGTGGCTGCATAGCCCCATACGGTCTCTGCCGTTCCGCCTTAACCTGCTGACAGGTTAAGCATTTGCTTACGAACTCGGCAATATCCTTCTTCATTCCTGGCCACCAATAATGGTTCCGGAGGGTACGGTACATCTTTGTACCTCCCGGATGCATAGCATAGGCCGAACTATGGGCCTCCTCAAGAATCTCGGCTCGTAACTCTACCACTGCAGGTACACACAAACGGCCCAATTTCACAAGTGCTCCATCGTCCCGGATGGTAAAATCCTGTCTCCCATCCGCATCGACCTCAATTCTGTAAATACAAAGTATCGGATCCTGAAGTTGTGCCTCGATGATCCGATCAATCAGTACTGGTCGTACATGGAAGCTGGCCAACAAAGCTCCATGCTTATCCGTACCCAAGATAACTCCCGCCTTCCGGAGTTCCACCAGTAAGGGAAGATACACCATCCCCAGGTGTGCAACAGTTCCCGCTGATTTTCTGCTGAGTGCATCCGCCACCACATTGGCCTTACCCGGATGGTACTCGATCGTACAGTCATAGTCCTTTAGCAGCTCCAACCATCTCCGTTGTCTCATGTTAAGCTCCTTCTGAGTGAATAAGTATTTAAGACTCTGGTGGTCGGTGTATATCCGACACGTTGCGCCGAATAGATAATGTCTCCAGATCTTTAGAGCATGAACCACCGCCGCCAACTCCAAATCATGGGTAGGGTAATTCAACTCATGAGTCTTCAGCTGCCGGCAAGGATGAAAATATCGATATCGACGGATATATCGTTCGCCGAATTTACGGATATCTCGCTCCAAATATCGATATGGATATCGATATCGTTTACGGTCAACAAAAATGACGGAAATTGGATCCAAATGACGGAAATTTAGAATGAAACTTTGGCAAACACTTAAGTACCCAATAATGGTTATATAGGACTAATAAAAACTATAAAATGACTTTGATATGATAAATATATGATGAATCATATGATAGAATATAGATCTGCCGACCACTAACAGTATAAAATCTTAAAGATAAACTTAAATTAAAACATAATTTCATTGATAATATTGCATTAACAATATTGTACACATTGAACTTGATCAAAAACAAGTAGAGTGTCGACCAGCTTGAAAATTAGATTGGTCTTGAATCTCTTGATCTACCAAGACACAAAAGTTTTGCCAACTGATGCTATTTGACCAAAAGGAAATGTATTGTTGGACATTGTATTCGTATATCTCCTTTGAATGGCCTACTTTTCCTCCATAGATAGGGTAGTTCGGATTTACCCAACTAACTTCTCCATAATCTTCATGTGACATTTGAGGGAGATGGTTGTCTAACAGGGGGTGACGATATGGACCATAAGCATATGGATCATTTGAGTTGTTACTAGGATCGGTGCCTAAACTCATTGACTCAAAACTAATTGCCATGGAATCCGAAGAAGATGGGTTTCCATAACCTTCATATATGTTTCGTGTTCGAGTGTAATCTTTTCCGACACCACCGATTCCTACTCCTCCTTCTCTACACCCATGATCATAATCTTGTGTGGCATGAGTGAAATCCGCCTCTTCAGTAAATGGGCTCAAGGGTGCATATGTATCGGTTACATGTTCATTTCCCCCGTCATCACCCCCTCCGTCATCCTTGTCTTCATCGTTTGTCTCAACATCATCTCCTCCATCATCATCATCATCATCATCATCATCTGGAGATTTATTTTGATGAAGTCCCTTACTAGTAGCATCAGCTCGTAAGTCACGTCTACCGGTAGAACCAAGCATTGATCTCTCCCATGAAGACATTGTCCGCTCACTTCCTACGTCCTCATTCCCCACTTCTTCAGATAGCACTCTATCGACATTAACACCGTGTTCACTAGCAAGATGTGCTACTCGAGGGTCAGGCCTTCCACTATCATCATCCAAGTGAGCTGGCATAATCCATGCTTGAAGTGGATCAGCCTCATTACCTTCCACATGTTGACCTGCAATTTCCAACAGGTCAACGTAGTCTTCTTCCACAACTTTACCAGCTTCGGCTTCTTCATCTCTTAACTTGAGTTTCATGTTGTAATAACAGAAAACAAGTTGTTCTAACTTAGAATATACGAGACGATTTCGTTGCTTTGTATGAATTAAAACAAATGTACTCCAATTTCTCTCACATGCCGAAGATGATGCCGTTTGTGATAATATACGAACAGCAATTTGTTGCAAGCTGGGAGAAGCTTGGCCATATAGTTCCCACCACTCAGCTGTCAATATCAAGTTTAATGTAAGAGGCATTATAAAGTGCTAAGTCATAGAATATCAAGTTAAATGCAAGTAATATACCTGGGGGCATTTTCGTTCGTGATTGTACAGCCATAGGTGAACGAAATGTTTTCCGACCATCTCTAAAGTTGATCAACTACATTAAGGCTGATGTTAATATAATGCCATAGCTGTACAGATTCGAAATAACTCATCAAGATTCAAAATAACTCATCAAGATTCATATATGGTAGTGAACTTACGTCTACTCCAAAAATTTTTAAACCCACTTGTCCATTTGGATTCAGTTTGAGGAATACTTGTTGAACTGATTGAACAAGGAAGGAGTCATGCCCAATACCTGCTTGATATTGATATCGGGGATTCAAGTAATAAGCTGCAAATCATGAATGAACTTTGTTTAGTAAACAACAATAAAATAAAATATTAACAAGTTCAATAAGATAGAAATATACCAGCAGCATGTAAAGGATGTACTAATGTTTTTTCCCATCGCTCCTGTATGATTTTAAGGACCCACTTCTTCCCTTTAAGACGGGTTATCTTTTCTTTCATTCGATTGAACATATCATACAGGATTGGCATGGTTGGGACTACCTCTGTATCAACAATTCGGAGGATGCAATATAATGGTTCATATATTGATTGCATCATCTCCAAGGACTCCCAGAATCTTTGGTCGAGGATATGAGCCTCAACCCTCTTGCCTTCCACTTTCCTACTCAATGGGCTACCATGCCATTGATCACTGGTAAACAACCTTCTAAGGCCAACTTTATGTTTAACTATACTGTTTATACAAATATAGTTGGTTGCGAACCGAGTTGCACCAGGACGAACCAAGCCTCCTTGACAAAATTCATGCATCTGAGCAAGTAACCATAGATGATTATAGATGTAGTTAGTTACCTGCCTAGCATTTTTTATGATGAGTGCCATTGTCTCATTCTTCCCAATATCTTCAAGTATTAGGTCGATACAATGGGCTGCACAAGGAGTCCAATAGAGCGGATACGTCTTCATCAGTTCTTTTCCAGCCTTTTTGAAGTTCGACCCATTATCAGTAACTATCTGTACAACATTTTGTACTGCAACCTCCTGGACAACTTCCTTCAACAAATTTCCTATGTACACATAGTCTTTATGAAATTTGGAAGAATCAACTGACCTGAGAAATACAGTTGAACCCTTACTATATACCATGAAGTTAATTATGGATAACTTCGTTGGACCGGTCCAACCATCGCACATTATGGTACATCCATAAGTTTCCCAGTGTCGCTTTTGTTGCTCCACATACGCCGTCATTTCTTCATACTCCATAGGAAGATATTTATTTTTCACTTCATATGGAGAAGGAGTGGACACGCCTTCACCTGCAAACCAAAACATAAGTTAGCATTCAATGGTATTTCATAAGCTAAATAAAAATGTATCATAAATAAATAAATTTATTAAATACCTGCTCGTTGGGCTTCAATGATCATATTCTTAAAATGATGAGAGTTGGCTTTATTTGGAGCAACGCCTTCATATATAAAAAATTTGCTAATATATCGACCCAACTTCTCTTTTGTCTCTTTCCACATCGATTTTACAGTCTTCTGTTGACTTCGTGTGGTTTTGTAGAGTTTTGGTTCTGGAGGAATTGCAAATGGATCACGCAAACTTTGTGATCGACGCATCTGTTGCGGTGGTTGACGACTGCTAATGCCTCCTTGAGCACCACGCATGGATCCAACTCCATAATTGTCGACACTTCGTCGTGCCTCATCTCTCGATGCATTTACAACAAAGCGATATGCTGCTCTCTCAGATCTATGCACATCCGGTGGATAAGCGAATCCATCATCATCCTCTTCATCATCGCTATCGTTAATCTGAATGCTCTGTTGAGTGTCCAGTGGATCTCCTCTCAAGCCAGCTCGTATGTTCTCCCCAATCATATTCTTGGTCTGTTTAGCAGTATCTTTACTTTTGATCCATGCTCTGACCTCATCTCTAATAGCCTTAGGTACATCTTTGCATTTTTGAACATTTTTTTTGGGATCAAAACCTGCCAGATGAAACTTTAATCGCGTTATGCCTCCACTCTGGAACTGATGTTGACAAAACGAACATATGGCACCATTTTTATTTCTAGGAATTGCAATGGCATATTTCCATGCTGGGTCAACTCGTCCAGGTCTTGGAGGCCTTTCACTTGCACTTGCACTTCCACTAGCCATTTTATGAAATCTAAGTTACATGAAAAATAATTAGAATTTGATAATGACAAATAATAATAATAATAATACAAATAATAATAAAATTATTTCAATTAGAACATATATTCTAAGTTAAAAATTAAGGAGGAAAAAACACATATATTCATAATTTTAATATATATTCTAAAATAAAACATAAATTAAAAATTAAAACAAATATTACCAAATATATGAATTACCCCATATTTTATATTAAAACATACATTACTAAAACATATTTTAGTAACAAATGATAAATTTATTAATAATAAATGATTACCAAATATATTACCAAATATATGAATTAAGTCATATTATTTGCATGAAAAATACTTAGAATTTGATAATGACAATTAATAATAAAAAAACACAAATAATAATAAAATTATTTCAATTAGAACATATATTCTAAGTTAAAGATTAAGGAGAAAAAACACATATATTCATAATTTTAATATATATTCTAAAATAAAACATAAATTAAAAATTAAAACAAATATTACCAAATATATGAATTACCCCATATTTTATATTAAAACATACATTACTAAAACATATTTTAGTAACAAATGATAAATTTATTAATAATAAATGATTACCAAATATATTACCAAATATATGAATTAAGTCATATTATTTGCATGAAAAATACTTAGAATTTGATAATGACAATTAATAATAAAAAAACACAAATAATAATAAAATTATTTCAATTAGAACATATATTCTAAGTTAAAGATTAAGGAGAAAAACCACATATATTCATAATTTTAATATATATTCTAAAATAAAACATAAATTAAAAATTAAAACAAATATTACCAAATATATGAATTACCCCATATTTTATATTAAAACATACATTACTAAAACATATTTTAGTAACAAATGATAAATTTATTAATAATAAATGATTACCAAATATATTACCAAATATATGAATTAAGTCATATTATTTGCATGAAAAATACTTAGAATTTGATAATGACAATTAATAATAAAAAAACACAAATAATAATAAAATTATTTCAATTAGAACATATATTCTAAGTTAAAGATTAAGGAGAAAAAACACATATATTCATAATTTTAATATATATTCTAAAATAAAACATAAATTAAAAATTAAAACAAATATTACCAAATATATGAATTACCCCATATTTTATATTAAAACATACATTACTAAAACATATTTTAGTAACAAATGATAAATTTATTAATAATAAATGATTACCAAATATATTACCAAATATATGAATTAAGTCATATTATTTGCATGAAAAATACTTAGAATTTGATAATGACAATTAATAATAAAAAAACACAAATAATAATAAAATTATTTCAATTAGAACATATATTCTAAGTTAAAAATTAAGGAGAAAAAACACATATATTCATAATTTTAATATATATTCTAAAATAAAACATAAATTAAAAATTAAAACAAATATTACCAAATATATGAATTACCCCATATTTTATATTAAAACATACATTACTAAAATATATTTTAGTAATAAATGATAAATTTTTTATTAATAAATGATTACTAAATATATTACCAAATATATGAATTAAGCCTTCAAAATTTTTTTTCAAAATTCAAACTTTATTATTAGGTAACTAATATGAAAATACAACTAGTAATAATAATAAAAAATAATATATGATATAATTTAATTTATATAAAAAAAGTAATAATAAATGATATATGATATATTTTGAATTTTGGAAAAAAAAAGTTTAAGGCTTAAACTATTTTTGATATTTGGGGTTAAAACAAAGTAAATAATAATAAGAAAAATACAAATAGTAATAATATAAAAATATATATGATATAATTTAATTTATATAAAAAAAATTAATAATAAATGATATATGATATATTTTGAATTTTGAAAAAAAAGTTTATGGCTTAATCTATTTTTGATATTTGGGGTTAAAAATAAGTAAATAATAATAATAACAATACAAATAATAATAATAATAATAAAATAATAAATGATATAATTTAATTTGATAAATAATTAAATAATATATGTAAATAAAAAAAAAGGTAAATAAATGAGAAAAACGAAACGGAGCGTTTCATTCCTCTCCCTTTAATTTCTTCTCGATCGATTTCATTTTGCATTCACACTCACAGACAATTTGGGGAAAATTGGAAATCGATCGCACTTCTCTAGGGTGTTCGAGGAAGGGAGGCGGCGTGAGGCCGGTGACTGCTGAGGGGCAATTTCGAGGGAGGGAGGGAGGCGACGAGACGGCCGGGCGTCAAGGTTCCCAAATCGGACTTCTCTTGGATCTTCGAGGGACTTCTTCGAGGGAGGGAGGCGGCGTAAGGCCGGTGACTGAGGGGCGACTTCGAGGGAGGGAGGGAGGCGACGAGACGGCCGACGTCGAGGTTCGAGACTTCGAGCAGAGCTGCAGAGGTGGTTGAGGTCACTGAGAGTCTGAGGCTGGGTTCGGGACAATAATCGACGATCGATCGATTTCGACCGGCGGCGAGCGATGGGTAAGGTTTTCTTGGTTGCCCTCCCCTCCCCCCGCTCCTATTTATGCTTGGTGAGAAATTTTATCCGTGATTACACAGAAATTTTTTGTTTTTCCTTTCAATTCTGTTCATCCGTGAATCTTGAATCATTTCCCTTTGAATTATTTCAATTTTTGTTTGTGTGTTTGATTGATTGACGTTTTGTTTGAATACTTTTTCAATTTTCCTCTGTTGATTCACGAGCTTGAATCTCTCGAACCTCCTCTGTTCAATTTTCAATTTTTTCTGTACTTTCGAACCTTTGCTGGTTGCTGCTAAACAATATCGGTGATATCGGCGAATATCGACCGAAATCGTCGATTTTGTTCGATATTCGACGATATCACCGATATTAGGGGACGATAACCCTTCACCCCCCGTTATCTCTCGCCGGCCGGAAAAGACGATATATCGAGCGATATATCGTCGATTCCGGCGATTTTTCAATCAGTGGCTGCCGGGATGCATAGGCGATAACCTTGCCAGTTTGCATCAACACGCAGCCCAGACCCTGCAGCGATGCATCACTGAAGACCACAAACTCTCCACTGTCATCCGGCAATGCAAGGACAGGTGCAGTGGTCAATCGATCTTTCAACTCTTGAAAGCTCCGATCGCACTGCTCGTCCTAGATAAACTTCACTCACTTCCGAGTCAAACGAGTCAATGGTGCAGCAATTTTGGAGAAACCCTCCACGAATCTCCGGTAGTAACCCGCTAATCCGACGAAACTCCGCACCTCGGTTACAATTGTCGGTCTAGCCCAGTTGGTCACCGCTTCTGTTTTCTGGGGATCCACGCAAATCCCATCCGTCGATATCACGTGTCCCAGAAAACCAATACTGCTCAGCCAAAACTGACACTTGCTCAGTTTGGCGTACAATTGTTCTTGTCTCAGCCTCTCCAAGACCAACCGTAGATGTTCTTCATGTGCACGGGCACTCCTCGAGTACACCAAAATATCATCGATGAACACAATCACGAACTTATCCAGGTAGGGTCGGAAGACCCGGTTCATCAAATCCATGAATGCTGCTGGAGCATTCGTCAATCCAAATGGCATAACAAGGAACTCGTAGTGTTCGTAACGGGTTCGGAAAGCAGTTTTCGGAATATCCTCCTCCGAAATCCTCAGTTGGTGATACCCAGACCGCAAATCAATTTTTGAGAAGCACTGAGCTCCCCGCAACTGGTCAAAAAGGTCATCGATCCTGGGTAGAGGATACTGGTTCCTCAGTGTCACCTTGTTGAGTTGTCGATAGTCAATGCACAAACGGAGACTTCCTTCCTTCTTCTTTACGAACAACACCGGTGCTCCCCACGGTGAAGTACTCGGTCGGACATATCCCAAATCCACCAACTTCTGCAATTGAGTCTTGAGTTCTCGTAACTCGGCCGGCGCCATCCGGTATGGTGCCTGGGATATAGGTCGGGTACCAGGGAGTAGTTCAATAGTAAACTCGATCTCCCGCGAGGGTGGCAATCCAGGTAAGTCTTCCGGGAACACATCCGGAAACTCACATACCACCGGTATCTCGTCGATACCCGGAGTATCAACCTGTTCCGACACGACATGCGCCAGATAAGCCTGGCATCCCTTCCGTAGAAGTTTAGTAGTAGTAAGTGACGAAATCACTTCAGGAGGCGAACCGTCACGTTCCCCCTGAAAGATAACTTCCGGCAAACCCGGGCTCCGCAGAATCACTTGCTTGCTACAGCAGTCGATGAGCGATCCGTGCTCCGACAGCCAATCCATCCCTAGGATTATATCGAAGTCGTGGATATCCAGAATAATTAAGTCTGCTGGTAAATCCACATCCTCAATTCTTACCGGGCACCTCCGAATCACCTGATTCACAAGGTACACGATACCCATCGGGGTGCCAACACCCATTTCGCAATCTAAAGCTGATACCACACAATCAAGCATACCAGCACAACTTTTCGAAATAAAAGAATGTGTAGCCCCCGCATCCATCAATACACGTACAAGAAGGTTAAAGATATGTAGTGTACCTGTGACCACGCCTGGGGCAGTCCTCGCCTGCTGCTGGGTCATTGCAAACACTTAGGCCCTTGGCCCTCCGTTCCGTCCGCGCCCGCGCGCGCCACGCCTAGCACCACGGTCACCTCCCTGGCCGCGACCTCCATTAGTGTGGGAAGCCGTGCTCTGCACCACACTAGAGCCCCCAGCGTCGTTGTTCTTGGACAACTAAGGGCAGTCACAGGCATAGTGGCCCTCCTCTCCGCAAGCAAAACAAGTTACTGGCCTTGGCCTGTCCGAATGCCCGCCAGAAGCACCGCTCCAAGATGAGCGTTGCCCAGAGTTGTATCCAGATCCTCTGCCCTGAGAGCCTCCGCGTCGACCTGACCAGCCACGACCCTTGAAGGATGAGGGTGCTCCCCTGTAGCCCCCTCCCTTGTTGTTCTTATGGCCCGATGGCCCACGATGTGGGCGATCCTGACGTCGCCCCTCGCCCGAATGTTGTCGTGTCTGGTGTGCCGCCAGACTGGCCTCGACACGCACCACAGCGTCTACCAAATCTCTCAGCGAAGCATGAGTAGCAGCAGTCACACTTGCCCGGATCTCCCCTCGGAGTCCAAGCTCAAACCTTTGGCATTTGTCCTCCACCGTGCTCACGAATGATGCAGCGAACCGGGATAGTTTTCCGAAAGTTTTCTCGTAGTCTGCAACGGACATATCACCCTGCTCCAGCCGCAGGAACTCAGCCTCCCGTGCCGCGCGAAAAGATCGCGGGTAGTACTGGTCCAGAAATCTGGAACGGAAAGCTTCCCAAGTAGTGGTATGGACAGACCACCCAGACATTTCGAGTCTGTGCCACCACTGGTAGGCTCCTCCCTCCAGTAAGAAGGCCGCCAAAGTTACCCGTTCGTCCGGAGGGCAGTGCATCACCGAGAAGATCCTCTCCCACTTGGTGATCCAATCATGAGCATCCTCGGGGTTTGATCCCCCGCAGAAAGGAGTGGCTCCCAAACGTTGAGCCCTTTCAATGCTCGCGCATTCCATCTCCCTTTCCAGATCCTCGTCAGTTCGTGTATGAGGAATTCTCCTAGGAGGCATAACCAACTGTCAAGAGGCATAGATCAGGAAACAATATTCTTAAAAGTCAAAAGTAACTAGTACTAATCGCTAGTCTAGCATGCTGACCATACCCTAGTACTGACCACAACCTAGTGCTCTGATACCAAGCTGACAGGACCCGCCCCGATCCCACAGGGACCACAAGGGGACGTGCCCTGCTCCCGTCTGACACCCAGTAATTCATACCAATTTTAACCTCCAAACATCAAATGCATAAATAACCAAATTAAAGTCATACATCAAAATTCGAATTAAACGAATGTCAGACAAGGGATGAAATCCAAAATTACAAGTTGCGAGCACGACACTATAGTAAACCCGCGGGTACACCACCCAACAGGGGTTCAGGTACGCAGAAGTAGATCTATGCCTCAGCCTCGGGTTCCTCCTCTACCTCAGTATCACGACCTGGAGGGGTTACCAAAAACATTAAGGGTGAGTGGACCGAAACTCAAGTTTATAAAATTATTTGATAAGTAAAACATATAATTTACCCCTCCGTTTTCCAAACATGCATGCATCCGTAATTAAAACCATCAATCATATAATATGAACCATAGGGCATATAATAAAATCGTAAGTATAATGTTAGTTGCTGCACTATACACTCCAATCCCGACATCCCTGATGTCTGACGTCCCTGACGTCCAACAAGGTCACAATCACAAGGCTACGTGTGCCACTCGGGTCTCAATTCCGAGTTCAATCTCCGAACCCCGTTCGGGTACAGCATCCCCGATGCTTAGCGTCATAGACGCTGGACGTTCTAGACGTTCGTGACCTCTCCGGGGTACCTCATCCGGAGGAGACAGTATCATATGAATGGATCTATACAGTGCAGTACCAAATACATTTTATTGACATCCACATGCCCGCATTTATATATATACATAGATAAAATCCGACCCAATCATTAAGTTTCATCAGACGGGTCTCAAGCCCAAATACCGTGAAACGTGCCATAACCATATTTTCCATATCATCAAAATCATTATTGTTTTTAGCATGTGAATAAGTATAATAAAACCAGAAAACATTTATGCACGCAAGGGTTTAAGAAAATGGCCCACTCACAGTACAGTCCTGCTGAAAACCGAACGTATACCCTCGTTCTGGTACGATTATACAATCCCTGTCATATCCAAAGCATATGCAAAGGTCAATACAAACCCCTAACATTCAATCATGAAACCCTAGACCGAAACCGGCCCGGGAAAGCCGCCTGAACGCGCTTCCCAATGCAATAAACCTCATTTTGACCAACTTAATGATCTCCGATCGACCCGAAACCACCGCCATTGGATCCGGATCGTCGAAACCTAAAGAATGGTGGTGGTCCCACCAAAATTACTGTTCACACGCGCCCCCACGCGCCTGGTCAACCCTCTCGTCAACCGTGCTACAGTACTGCTGACGTCAGCATGACGTCATCACTGACAGTGTCAGAGGACACGTGTCAGCAGTCCATTGGTCTCTGGTCTGACAGTTTCTGACATGATGACATCATCATGACGTCACTGCTGACGTCAGCATGATGACGTCATCAGCTACAGTAACTGGGTCAGAGAACCGGGTCACCGCAGACCCACGGCTCGACCCGATCACAGATCGCGATTCCGATCACCATTTCAGGTGAGATTTGTTCCTATGGACTCGTCTCAACCTCCCCAACGGTTCTGTGCAATTAGAACTAGATTCTAGGTCGAAGAGATTACCTGAAAATCGACGGGAAGGTTGGCTGCCGGTTCTGGTTATCTTCTCCGGCGAGTCGACGATTTTCCAGTCACGGTCCTGGGTTCAAACTGGTCGTCAAGGTCCCCTAAATGTGTCCTAACAATAACCAAACAATGTCAACGTCAAAAACAGACGTTTCGAAGCAGGGAAGGAAAACGGGCACTCACGGGTTTATCGTCCTATCGCCGCCGTGTCGCCACCGTACACCGTCCAGATCAGTTCCTCGTCGTCCTGTCGTCACGGTGAACCCAACCGTACGTTGGTTCGAGTCCCAGAGTGAAGGTTTGGATGGTTTGGTGACTTGGGCTGTTCGGGTTTCCTTCTCGGGTCTGAGGGAATGCCGGCCGTGCAGGGTGGCCGTGGAGTGGTGGCCGGCGTCCGGGGGTGGCTGTTGGCTGCCTGGGGGTGTGAGGTTGTGTGGTGAGGGCTGCTGAGTTGGTTCCAAGAGGAAATCGTGCTAACCGGGTTGAGAGAATGAAAACATAGGTGTATGGTCTCATGGGTTTTAATACAGATCATGCATAAGAATTCAAGGGCCCAGATTGAATCTCAGAAATGAGATCAAAGGTGAGGATTAGATCTAGAGATTTCAGATCTAAGGGCTGTGATTAAAAGTTGGTTTTAATGGTATTTAAACCCATAGTGGGTCTGATCCAATCTAGCCAATGGGTGAGTGACACTTGTCATTCACCAGGTGTCCTCCAATCAGATTTCCAGAATAAAATATTTGGCACGAAAACCGAGACACGAACCTACCTTCCTCGTACGAAGTCCGATTTCGGCGTGCCGCCTGTCTACGGACTCAGGACGTCGAGACCTACCTAACGGTCCTTGAGTCTCGTGAAAATTAATTATCAAATGAAAAGTCAACATTTCCACCCCCAAATGTCCAATTTACGGTAATACCCCTGAACTTCCGATAGTAATAACTTTCTCCCTGATCGTCCGAATTGGACGTGCCACCTATCTATGAACTCGTGACGTCCCGAACTATGTCACGGTCATAGGTCAAAGTCCGTTTAATTCATCAATCAAAAAGTCAACAATTTGGCCATACCAATCGCAAGGGTAAAAGCGTCAAATCACACATTAAATTACCAAATTGAAATCCTCGAATTTCCGGGGTGTTACAACTGGCACGCGTATCAAGGCATACCGTTAAACGGTATGTGAGTGGACTTTTGTTTTCTAACCGTGATGCATGCATATATGATTTTAAATGTTTTATTATATGATTTTATATGCTTTGGCATGATTGATGTTTCAATCTGGTGATTTCTCGGTTTTATGATTATTATATTATATTTTGGCACGATTTTCGAGAAATGATGAAATTGATTTTTTTGGGCTAGGCCCGGATTGAAAATGATGTTTTGACTCGGATTATGAGTCAGGGAATTAAAAATGATATTTGGACTCGGAATACGAGTCAGGGATTATTTTCATGGATTTACGTGATCGTGGCAACTCGGGTTTACGGTTGCACAGATTTGCGTGAAAATGGTATTTTGGGCTTGAGACCCAAGTGAATAGTGATTTTGACTCGAAATTGGAGTCACATGTGAATATGATTAAATTGATGATTGTGATTTATAAAGTGAATTCTGGACACTGTTTTATGATGGTTTTGTGGAACTTGATTTATGGAAGCTATGTCTCGGGCATAGGTGTCAGGACCCGTCCCAAATATGGCCTCGATATCCGGGACGAACCCTGCTCCCGTCTGACAATCACACTTACAGTATCAAACAAAACAAACAACCGTCATACAACTATAAGCCTAACTATCAGACGAAGGAGTAAAATATACACAACAGTCAGTCAGAGCATAGTTCTACAAAATGGGCACAAAGTCCTACAATGCTAGTCTCGCAATGGAAGAACGTCGGAAGCTCTATGCCTCGATATCTGCCTCAACGTTCACCCCAGCGCTATCACCACGACCTGGAGGGAAAATTGAAAAAACCAAAAGTGTGAGTAGACTAGAATAACCAAAAGTTTTAACAATCAGTTTCTCACTAATTCAAGGTTAAGGAAAAATAAGAATCAGTGTTCCCTCCGTTTTTAAACAGGCGTGCCCAACGAAGTACTAGAAAATCATAATATAAAACATCATAAGAAACAGAAACACTATAACATCTCATAAGAAACAGATACACTATAAAATACCATAAGAAACAGAAACACTATAAAACGGATATAGAAATCATAGCTTCAGCATCAAATCATCATTTCCGATCAAACCTGCTGGACCTATCCGAGTCTTTAAACTCAATCAGGCCTTAAATGAAATCCGAGTCTTTATACTCCCGAGTCTTTAAACTCAATAGGCCTATGGGGGTAATATCAACATATCCGAGTCTTTAAACTCCCGAGTCTTTAAACTCGATCCGGGCCCGTCCCCCCGTCAATATCAATCCGGGTCTTTAAACCCAATATCTAGATCCAGCAAATCCAATCCATATCCAGTGTACAACCAATTCGAAGTCTATCGCCAAACTCGAATTCGAAATTCACGGTTCGAAGCCCGTCCGGCGTTCCGAACCGACATTCCAACCCAAATCCGGAAATCCATTCATACACCCAGAAATCACACATAATCACAAATCATATTTCATAACCCATTGATCATCATCAGAAAACATTTATAGGTTGAAATCGTAATTATGGCATCAAAATTCGAAAACCAGTTTTTCTCGAAAAACGTGCCAAAATCTTGGAAATGTCTCGAAAAACGTGCAAACTCATCAATCACATATAATCATCATTCAAAGGCATAAAAACATATTTAAGATCATAAAGCGTCAATAAAACAGTTAGGCATGCTCGAAAGAAAGAAAGAGTCCACTCACAAATCCAGAACGAGTCACTCGCGCTCCGTGCGCTCCTCGACTGTCTCGGGTGCCTCCCGTCCTGTCAAAATGCACCAATTAGGGTCACAAATACATCAAGGATCCTAATCCTAATTTCCCCAATTTTTCGGGAATTAAATAATATTTTAATCCTAAACCCTCAACCGTCTGGATTCCCGAACAACTCCGTAACATTGTCCGATTCACCCGAAAACCACACCAATAAACTCCCTAGGACAATTAGAACCAAACTCATGTTGGAAGCTTGGCTGGATTCTTCTCCACGCGCCGCCCAAAGTGGCTGCGCGTGGGCCTCACGCCCCTGCTACAGTGCTTCTCCTTCCTCGATTGAACCCGGTTCACACTAGGCTGCAACCCGGACCGGCGAGAGCCATTCTCTGCCGTCCGGCCACCATTTCACTCCTCTCTTCTCCTGCAGCTTCGTCCAGACACCAGGAATCCATCCCCTCACTCTCTTGGTTCGATTCACCCCTCAGCTTCACGACTGAAGCTCGAAAGAAAACACAGACGGCCCCTGTTTTCCTTCCCGGCCGTCCAATGCTTCCCCCCTCACGGTGGCGATTCTAAACTCCTCCCACAACCCCACTGAGTCACACACAACTCACAGGAACCCTCGACTCACTCTCTAAACCCACGATTTCCCATTTAAAATTCACGGCCAAACAGAGTACAGAGTACTCACGGTCGACTGAGCTCCGCCGTGCACGCCCCCGTCACGGCGACCGTCCTACACCACTCCTAGAACCTCCCTGAACAACACTGCACTTACCAATCCCCTCGATTCTCATCCTACCCTCACGACTTTTGAATTGAAAAATCACGGGAAAACAGAGTAAAGAGGCTTACCCTTCGATTCTATCTCCGCCGCAAGCGCCGCTGCGTACCACGGTGCTTGTTGGTCTCCCTGTAACCTCCTACGGCTCCCACTACCTTGGTTTGAGCCACCACACGGCGTAGCCACCACCACGAACTCACAGCCTCCCTGTTTCCTCAAACTTTCGCCGCACCACCACCGTGCCGCCGTGCACGATTTCACCACCAAAACCCGATCACCAGTACAAACACTACTCCCTGTCACTCTCACCAATCACTCTTCACGCACCCTTGCACCAAAATCGATCAATCTCCTTCAATTTCTCACCCTCTGTTTCTCTGTGTTCTTCGAAGGATTGCACGGTTCAAATTGAGCAAAGTGTGGCCGGGCACACTTTAGAACCATTTAGAACAATCGAGTGCCCCCACGTGTCCACAATCCTATGGACAAAGCATAAATATCCTACCCCACTCAGCACTTGTCCTCATCCAATTTGCTGAGAGAAAATGACCAAAATACCCCTTGTATAAATAATTACCGTTTTGCCCTCGAACGTTCTAGACCCGTAACTATTTCATCCGAAGTCCGATGACAGCGTGCCGCCTGTCATTGTACTCGGGATGTCGAGACCTATCCAACGGTCCTCGGTCTACGTGAAAATCACAAGTCCTCCAAAAAGTCAACATTTTCCTCGTTTACTCAAAATTACGGTAACGCCCCCAATCTTCCGAACGTCCTAACTTTTCCTCCGGTTGTCTGAATCAAACCTGCCACCTGTCTACGGACTTGTGACGTCCTAAACTACGTCACGGTCAAGGGTCAACACGCATCCAATCGGTAATTCAAAATGTCAACTTTTCATCTACTATTCACAAGGGCAAAATCGTCCTTTATATACAAAACTTTCTAAAATTACATTTTTACCCTTCCCGAAGGTACGGGTTGTTACAATCTACCCCCCTAAAAAGAATTTCGTCCCCGAAATTCAGTGAAATAAGTAAGGGTACTGTTCCCGCATCAATGCCTCAGGTTCCCACGTAGCTTCTTCCATTTGATGATTTCTCCATAACACCTTAACCAAGGGAACCGTTTTCCTTCGTAAAACCTTATCCTTCCGATCCAAAATCGCTACAGGCTGCTCTTCGAAACTCAAGTCTTCCCTCAGTTCAACTGGTTGTGCTTCCAGAACATGCGAATCATCTCGAATATACTTCCGAAGCATAGAGACATGAAAGACATTATGTACCTTTTCTAAGTCTGCTGGTAAAGCCAATCGATATGCAACAGGACCAATCCGTTCTAAGATCTCATAAGGTCCAATGTAACGAGGACTCAACTTCCCTCGTCTGCCGAACCGCGCAATTCCCTTCCAAGGGGACAACTTCAGGAAAACCCAGTCTCCTACGGCAAACTCCAAATCCCTGATCCTACGGTTGGCGTAACTCTTCTGTCGGTCCTGAGCTGCCTTCAATCGATCCCTGATCAGTGCTACTTTTTCCTGAGTAAGCTCCACCACTTCAGAAGTAGTCAACCTCCTCTCACCAACCTCAGTCCAACACAATGGAGTCCGACACTGTCGCCCATACAAAGCCTCGTAAGGAGCCATCCCAATGCTCTCCTGATAACTGTTGTTGTAGGCAAACTCCATCAAAGGTAAATGAGACTCCCACGTACCCTGGAACTGTAAGACACAAGCTCGCATCATATCCTCGAGAATCTGAATAGTCCGCTCCGACTGTCCATCGGTCTGAGGATGAAATGCAGTACTGAAATGCAATTTAGTCCCAAAAGCTTCCTGTAAGCTCTGCCAAAATCGGGAAGTGAATCTCGGATCTCTGTCAGAAACTATCGACTCTGGAGTCCCATGCAACCGAATAATCTCATCTATGAACAACTGCGCCAACCTGAAGGTCTCCCGTACTAGCAAGAAATGAGCAGACTTCGTAAGTCGATCCACAACAACCCACACACCATCGTGTCCCTTCGGTGTTCTCGGAAGCTTGAACACAAAATCCATCGTCAGGTGATCCCATTTCCACTCGGGGATCGGCAAGGGTTGCATTGCTCCATAAGGTCTCTGCCGCTCGGCTTTTACCTGCTGACAAATCAAGCATCTACTGACATATTCTGCAATCTCACGTTTCATTCCCGACCACCAGTAATGCTCTCGAAGTGTACGATACATCTTGGTCCCACCAGGATGCATCGCATAAGCTGAACAGTGAGCCTCATCCAGTATCACTTTCTTCAATGCTTCATCCTCAAGTACGCACAACCGTCCACCCTTAACCAAGGCTCCATCCTCACGGATCTCAAAGTCCTGTCTCTCTCCAGCCTCGACCTCAATTCGAATAATGCCCAGAATAGGGTCCTCAAACTGAGCATCAATAACCTGATCAATCAAAATAGGTCGCACATGGAAACTCGCTAGGAGTGCTCCCTGATCATCCACGATCAACTCTACTCCCAACCTGCGGAGCTCAACCAACAACGGTAACCGTACTGTCCTCAAATGTGACAAAGAACTAGCTGACTTCCTACTCAGAGCATCGGCTACCACATTAGCCTTCCCTGGGTGATACTCAATCGTGCAGTCGTAGTCCTTATGCAACTCCAACCATCGGCGCTGTCTCAGATTCAATTCCTTTTGAGTGAACAAATACTTCAAGCTCTTGTGGTCCGTGAAGATTCTGCACCTCTCGCCGTACAAGTAATGCCGCCAAATCTTCAGTGCATGAACCACCGCTACCAGTTCCAAATCATGTGTAGGGTAGTTCATCTCATGGGGTTTCAATTGCCGGGAAGCATAAGCAATCACTCTCCCATGCTGCATCAAGACACAACCCAAGCCTTGCAAAGAAGCGTCACTGTACACCTCAAACTCCCCACTATCGTCTGGAAGGTCTAACACAAGAGCAGATGTCAACCGCCTTTTAAGCTCCTGAAAACTCTGGTCACAGCTCTCATCCCACTCAAATCGAACTCCCTTCCGAGTTAGTCGGGTCAAAGGAGCGGCTAAAATCGAAAAACCCTCAATGAAACGCCGATAATAGCCTGCTAAGCCCAGAAAACTCCGGATCTCCGTCACCGTCTTGGGTTGTTCCCACTTCGCTACCGCCTCAACCTTCTGAGGATCCACGCTGATACCCTCGGCCGAAATCACATGACCCAGAAATCCCACACTGGTCAACCCAAACTGACACTTACTCAGTTTCGCATACAATTGATGCCCCCTCAATGTCTCAAGCACGAGTCTCAGATGTTTCTCATGTGCCTTCACACTCTTCGAATACACCAAAATGTCATCAATGAAGACAATCACAAAACGATCCAAGTATGGCCGGAACACTCGGTTCATAAGATCCATAAAAGCTGCTGGGGCATTAGTCAAACCAAAAGGCATCACAACAAACTCATAATGACCGTACCTGGTCCGGAAGGCTGTCTTCGGTATATCCTCCTCTTTAACCCTTAACTGATGATAACCGGAGCGAAGATCAATCTTCGAAAAATACTGGGCTCCCTTTAATTGGTCGAACAAATCGCCAATTCGGGGTAGGGGGTACTTATTCCGAATAGTTACCTTATTCAGCTGTCTGTAATCCACACACAATCTCAATCCTCCGTCCTTTTTCTTAACAAACAAAACAGGTGCTCCCAAAGGTGACATACTCGGTCGAATAAATCCTATATCGACCAACTCTTGCAACTGGGCCTTAAGTTCCCTCAATTCTGCAGGTGCCATACGGTAAGGAGTCTGTGAAATAGGCTGTGTACCTGGAAGAAGATCAATCGTGAATTCGAGATCTCGGTGTGGGGGTAGTCCTGGCAACTCCTCGGGAAAAACATCGGGAAACTCCCGTACCACTGGTATATCCTCCGCCCTCACTGGCGTAGTACGTGTATCCACCACATGAGCTATGTAACCTTGGCACCCCTTACGCAACAACTTGCTAGCCTCAAGTGCCGAAATAACTCCAGTAGGAAGTGCACGCTGATCCCCCTGAAACGTAGTCTCTGATAACCCGGGACTCCGAAAAGTCACTCTCCTATCGAAACATTCGATAGAAGAATGATGTCTCGTTAACCAGTCCATACCCAAGATAACATCAAAGTCCCGCAGATCCAAGAGTAACAAATCTGCCAGTAACTCAACCTCAGCTACCATCACCGGACACTCTCTCAAAACCTGAGTCACTACCAACACTTCTCCAGTAGGTGTACTTACCCCTAAAGCATAATCCAAAGTAGACACCTCCCTCTCCGTCACCAAACTACAACTCCGAGCTACAAATGAATGGGTAGCCCCGGGATCTAGCAAAGCAAAAACAGTGTGACCAAGTATGGTGAGTGTACCTGTCACCACTCCCGGTGCTGACCTAGCCTCCTGCTGAGTCATAGAAAAAACTCGCGCCTGAGGTCCCGATGACCTACCGCGCCCCCTGAAACTGCTCGTGGCACCACCGGCACCCCTAGGGCCTGCTACCCCTGACACTGAAGTAGTACTCCGCCCGGGTTCCGCTGCACCTCTGCCTGCTCCACCCTCCAAAGCTAACAATGGGCACTCCCTCCGGAAGTGTCCTCGCTCTCCGCAATAGAAGCAAGTATCCCTACCGGGTCCACCGGTATGCCTCCCCGTAGAAGCCACTGAAGTCGCACTCGCCTGAGGAGTCGGCTGTGCCCTAGCTCCTCGAAATCTAGAGCCCTGAAAACTCCCTGGTCGGCCATACTGGGCTCCACCAGCCGATGACGATCCACCAAAATTACCCCGCTTCGGGGTCCTCTGACTCGATGCTCCGGGAAAAGAATGCTCTCGGCGCCGCACACTGCCCGAGTACTGTGGCCTGGCCGGAAAACTGGCCTCCACTCTAACAGCAGCATCAGATAACTCCCGAAAAGTAGCAAAAGAGCCGGCTGTCACTATGGCACTGATCTCTCCCCGAAGGCCCAACTCAAACCGGCGGCACTTCTCCACCTCGGTCGCCACAAATGCAGGAGCGAAACGAGATAGCATCTGGAACCTGTGCTCATACTCAGTAACTGTCAAGTTCCCTTGCTTTAACTGAAGAAATTCTGCCTCCTTCGCATCCCGGAAAGAACGGGGATAGTACTGATCGAGAAACCGCTCCCGGAAAGTCTCCCATGTCACGGTATGTGCATCCCAGCCGGACAGTTCCAACGTGTACCACCACTCATATGCAGCTCCATCCAACAGAAAAGTAGCTAACAAAACCCGATCCTCTGGAGGACAGTGCATCACCCCAAAAATACGCTCAAGCCGGGTGATCCATCGGTGAGCTTCCTCTGGATCGGCCTCACCGCTGAACGTAGTAGCCCCAAGCCTCTGGGCTCTCTCGATCGAAGCGCTCTCAGTCCCTCTCGCCGCTTCATCTTCAGGTCGTGGAGGGGGTTCAAGTCTCGGAGGCATGATCGATCGTACGCTGAAAGTGGCATAGAGTTAGTCAAACAACCTAAACCCAACACAAATCGACAAACCTTTGCTCTGATACCAATTGTCAGGACCCGTCCCAAATATGGCCTCGATATCCGGGACGAACCCTGCTCCCGTCTGACAATCACACTTACAGTATCAAACAAAACAAACAACCGTCATACAACTATAAGCCTAACTATCAGACGAAGGAGTAAAATATACACAACAGTCAGTCAGAGCATAGTTCTACAAAATGGGCACAAAGTCCTACAATACTAGTCTCGCAACGGAAGAACGTCGGAAGCTCTATGCCTCGATATCTGCCTCAACGTTCACCCCAGCGCTATCACCATGACCTGGAGGGAAAATTTAAAAAACCAAAAGTGTGAGTGGACTAGAATAACCAAAAGTTTTAACAATCAGTTTCTCACTAATTCAAGGTTAAGGAAAAATAAGAATCAGTGTTCCCTCCGTTTTTAAACAGGCATGCCCAACGAAGTACTAGAAAATCATAATATAAAACATCATAAGAAACAGAAACACTATAACATCTCATAAGAAACAGATACACTATAAAATACCATAAGAAACAGAAACACTATAAAACGGATATAGAAATCATAGCTTCAGCATCAAATCATCATTTCGGATCAAACCTGCTGGACCTATCCGAGTCTTTAAACTCAATCAGGCCTTAAATGAAATCCGAGTCTTTATACTCCCGAGTCTTTAAACTCAATAGGCCTATGGGGGTAATATCAACATATCCGAGTCTTTAAACTCCCGAGTCTTTAAACTCAATCCGGGCCCGTCCCCCCGTCAATATCAATTCGGGTCTTTAAACCCAATATCTAGATCCAGCAAATCCAATCCATATCCAGTGTACAACCAATTCGAAGTCTATCGCCAAACTCGAATTCGAAATTCCCGGTTCGAAGCCCGTCCGGCGTTCCGAACCCAAATCCGGAAATCCATTCTTATACCCAGAAATCACACATAATCAAAAATCATATTTCATAACCCATTGATCATCATCTGAAAACATTTATAGGTTGAAATCGTAATTATGGCATCAAAATCCGAAAACCAGCTTTTCTCGAAAAACGTGCCAAAATCTCGAAAATGTCTCGAAAAACGTGCAAACTCATCAATCACATATAATCATCATTCAAAGGCATAAAAAAATATTTAAGATCATAAAACGTCAATAAAACAGTTAGGCATGCTCGAAAGAAAGAAAGAGTCCACTCACAAATCCAGAACGAGTCACTCGCGCTCCGTGCGCTCCTCGACTGTCTCGGGCGCCTCCCGTCCTGTCAAAATGCACCAATTAGGGTCACAAATACATCAAGGATCCTAATCCTAATTTCCCCAATTTTTCGGGAATTAAATAATATTTTAATCCTAAACCCTCAACCGTCTGGATTCCCGAACAACTCCGTAACATTGTCCGATTCACCCGAAAACCACACCAATAAACTCCCTAGGACAATTAGAACCAAACTCATGTTGGAAGCTTGGCTGGATTCTTCTCCACGCGCCGCCCAAAGTGGCTGCGCGTGGGCCTCACGCGCCTGCTACAGTGCTTTTCCTTCCTCGATTAAACCCGGTTCACACCAGGCTGCAACCCGGACCGGCGACAGCCATTCTCTGCCGTCCGGCCACCATTTCACTCCTCTCTTCTCCTGCAGCTTTGTCCAGACACCATGAATCCATCCCCCTCACTCTCTTGGTTCGATTCACCCCTCAGCTTCACGACTGAAGCTCGAAAGAAAACACAAACGGCCCCTGTTTTCCTTCCCGGCCGTCCAATGCTTCCCCCCTCACGGTGGCGATTCTAAACTCCTCCCACAACCCCACTGAGTCACACACAACTCACAGGAACCCTCGACTCACTCTCTAAACCCACGATTTCCCGTTTAAAATTCACGGCCAAACAGATTACAGAGTACTCACGGTCGACTGAGCTCCGCCGTGCACGCCCCCGTCACGGCGACCGTCCTACACCACTCCTAGAACCTCCCTGAACAACACTGCACTTACCAATCCCCTCGATTCTCATCCTACCCTCACGACTTTTGAATTGAAAAATCACGGGAAAACAGAGTAAAGAGGCTTACCCTTCGATTCTATTTCCGCCGCAAGCGCCGCCGCGTACCACGGTGCTTGTTGGTCTCCCTGTAACCTCCTACGGCTCCCACTACCTTGGTTTGAGCCACCACACGGCGTAGCCACCACCACGAACTCACAGCCTCCCTGTTTCCTCAAACCTTCGCCGCACCACCACCGTGCCGCCGTGCACGATTTCACCACCAAAACCCGATCACCAGTACAAACACTACTCCCTGTCAGTCTCACCAATCACTCTTCACGCACCCTTGCACCAAAATCGATCAATCTCCTTCAATTTCTCACCCTCTGTTTCTCTGTGTTCTTCGAAGGATTGCACGGTTCAAATTGAGCAAAGTGTGGCCGTGCACACTTTAGAACCATTTAGAACAATCCAGTGCCCCCACGTGTCCACAATCCTATGGACAAAGCATAAATATCCTACCCCCACTCAGCCACTTGTCCTTATCCAATTGGCTGAGAGAAAATGACCAAAATACCCCTTGTATAAATAATTACGGTTTTGCCCTCGAACGTTCTAGACCCGTAACTATTTCATCCGATGTCCGATGACAGCGTGCCGCATGTCGTTGTACTCAGGACGTCGAGACCTATCCAACGGTCCTCGGTCTACGTGAAAATCACAAGGCCTCCAAAAAGTCAACATTTTCCTCATTTACTCAAAATTACGGTAACGCCCTCAATCTTTCGAACGTCATAACTTTTCCTCCGGTTGTCTGAATCGAAACTGCCACCTGTCTACGGACTCGTGACGTCCTAAACTACGTCACGGTCAAGGGTCAACATGCATCCAATCGGTAATTCAAAAATTCAACTTTTCATCTACTATTCACAAGGGTAAAATCGTCCTTTATATACAAAACTTTCTAAAATTACATTTTTACCCTTCCCGAAGGTACGGGTTGTTACAATAGGCCCCATTGAAATGTTTTTGACTTGATTTGAGACATAAATGATTTTAAAATGAGGTTACTGGATTTGGTGACCTGTTCCACATATACCATCCTCTGTGATTTGATAGTCTCCTCCGGACGTCGTAGATCCTGGAGTAGTCACGACCACTGCCTGGAGGTGAGTAGCTCCGAGGGAGGCTCACTCGCAGGAGCGTGGGATTATGATGATATCCTCTAGACGTCGTAGTTCCTAGAGTCGATATCCCCCTAGACGTCGTAGATCCTGGGGGATGTACTCAGACGTGAGACACCGAGTTGCACGCGTTGCATTGATATCGTGACGGGTATTTGGTCTTTGTGGCCAGGTGATGGTGTTTATTTGGTCTGTGTAGCCAGGTGATGGTGTTCACATGTTTTGGCCTGAGAGCCGGGATTGATGTTTTATAACTTGAACTGATTTGATGAACATGAGTTTTACGGACCATGGGAAAACGGGTTTTGGTTTTATTGGTCCACTGTATATACTTGAATGATTTCATACTATTGCTCATGTTTTATGATATGCATGCACGTTTGTGAAAACTGAAGGGTAAGAATGTGTTTTGGTAAATGTACTTATCAAACTTTATTTTCGTCTACTCACTGCTTTTATTGGTTTTAATGCCCTTCAGGTTGATTACGGATGCGACTGCAGCATGGAATGGACATTGCACGCCTCCTCCATCGATCCTTGCGCACTCTGGAAGCCCCTTTTGGGCAGTGACTTTTGGTTATCCCTTGTCTGACACCCCTTGTTGGACGGGAGCAGGGCACAATCCACGGTAATCCCGGGGGGATTGGGATGGGTCATGTCAGAGTGATTGAGCAAGGGCTATGATCAGAGCCAAGCAATCACATGACTTGTTGCATGTACTCCTTTTTCTCTATACCCAAGGTTCTGAAAGAAATATTAAGCTATGATTCATAAGAAAGATCTGAACTTTCAATCTCAAGAGAGGGGGCAGCTGCATATCCTCAAACTGAACCCCATGTGACTCTCCAGCTTGCGTTCGCTAACTGAACTGTCATCCAAGCTAACTTCACTTCTTTCCGAACTAATTGAATACTTGTGCCAGAAATTCCCCGAATTGGTTTACCATTTCCATAAAGTATATAATTTACAACTCTGAGTTCTAGATTATCCCTTTGGAGATTTATAATTCTTCCATTTTACTGGATGGAATTTCAATGAATTAGATTCACAAGAACCATTAACTAGCTTTTTCAATTCAATACTTCAATACAAAGTGAACAATTTAGGTTTCTGATTTTTATCCCATTCTATTTTGGTAGTTTGATCGTGGAATTTCTTTGTTTCTGTATTTCCGGAATATGAGTGTGTGACTTGGTATAATTGATCCTATGAATAGTACAGAGAATGGGCCTGTCGCCACGGGATATATTGGCAGCTGCGGATCATTTGACTGGAATGAAATTTGGAATGGGTACACTTGACGATATGAATCATTTGAAAAATAAACGTATTCGTTCAAGCAGTTTCTTGAAAACTCGCTTCAGATATGAAACTTTGAGTATTTAGAGATGCTTTCGTTATTCCTAATAATACGGCTCGGTAACAAATGGATTCTTCCGGTGTATAGAGAGGACCTCACCGTTTAAGAAGTAACCATGGAAACAATGGAACCCACTATATCCATTTATATTTACTACCCTTTTATTTACTATGTGTTTTTTATACCAAGTATCAATACAATCTTTTTCTAGGCATTTTACCTAGAAAAAAAAAAATTCCAATGGCTTTTGCTACTATAACCTTCTAGGTAATGAAGAACTTGTTATTCTTAACTCTTGGGTTCAAGAATTCCTATATAACTTAAGCGACACAATAAAAGCCTTTTCTATTCTTTTATTAACTGATTTATGTATACGTACAAGAGACAGTTGCTTCTTAATCGTAAAATACTTGCGCAAATAGCTATATTAAATAAGAATTCTCTTTATATGATTTCCAACGAGATCATAAAATAAAGAGATTGGAAGGAATCCGTTGGAATAGTTTAAATGGAGTTCCCTGGAGAATGACCTCTTGAAAAAAAAGCAAGAATTTAGCTTTGGTATCATTTTAAAGGTAAGTTTTTAATCATTTTTTTACTTTTTTTATTCTATGATTTGTATTATGAATTGAGTTATGAGTTTTTATTACTTGCATATATTATTTTAGGGGGTTTTTACTTTAACTGAATTTATTTTTTAGTATTCTTGCTTTGAGTGTCTTGGATAAGTTGGATAGTTACAAAGAACTTAAAAGTCTGGTTCAATTTTTTTTTATAGTGGTGAACTTAATGCAAAATTTATTCACTACGTATATTTAATGTCATCATAGACATAGGCATAAATCTAATGAAATCAATTTAAAACCTTTTAAGCTTAGATAAATACAATGACAATCTACAATTGAAGAAACTACCATCATTTTTTTTTCCATGGGAAAAAATAATTTATACTATTATTATCACATCATCTTTTTGAATGAACTATTTTCATTCCAATCATTCATTCCATAAAACATTCTATATAATGGAAAAGTATTTGAAAGCTATCCAATAGCAAACATATTGTGAATTTGGTATTTATGTTATCTTTAATTTGTTTTTGTCGGAATTTTGGATGGATGATAGTTGGTTTACTTGATATTTTTATTTTCATTTTGAAACATTGAAGAAAAGGGAGAAGGAAAACAATAATATTTAATTTATCATGTTCACATATATGTTTTTCAATTTGTTAATATTCTGTAATATATTTAGATCATCGACCGTAGCAAAAATCTGGATTTTGGGAGTTAATATTATGAACTAGATTTAGAAAAAGTCATAATGTGGACATGAGGAGCTATTAAAACATGCAACATTTTAAGAACTTTAGTTCAAATTATTTTAATATGAATATGCACCGTTTTTTGTAATTGAATGTTGCATTCTTAAGCAACCAAGTATACGCATTGCTACAGTATAATTGAATGATTTGAAAATTCGAAAATATATCAGAAATAAGAATTAAGAATGATAAAATATTTAATGAGCATATAAAAATTATTTTCAAAACATCATAGGATATCACATATATATATGAACATCGTTCACTTTTCAAATGAAATAGTGCACTAATTTCTTTTACATATAAAATAATGCCACTAATTTTTTGCACATATAAAATAATATACTAATCTTTTCTACGTGTAAAACAATGGCCTAATATTTTGCACATATAAAATAATACATCAAATTTTTGATTTGTACCCTCAATTTTCACTTACTTAACAGCTTCAACAGACATCTTCGTAACAAATTGAAAAGCTCCGTCGCAACGCACAGTCATTCCTGCTAGTGCTTACGAAAGAGAAAAGAAGAAAGAACAAAAAAAAAAAGAGACCCAGAAATCGAACAAAAAAAAAGAGACCAAAGAAAGAAACCAAATTCGATAGCGGCTGATCTTTTTCTGCGGGAAAACCTAAACCAAAATCAGCAATGACAGAGAACAATGGCGCTAGGGTTTCCTCCGATGTTCCCGGTGATGCCTCACAAACAAGGCAAAGGTATCGTCACTCTTATTCGGCTAAAACCCTAATTTTTCTTCCAAATTTAATTCATATTTTTTACATCGTAAAACGCCATACTTTTCTCTCGATTTCGTCTTCTGCTTCAAAATTTGATGTTCTGGCTTTGTTTAAGGATGTCATAAGGCGTGAAGGGTGTTTGCAGTTTTCTTCTTTTTCCTTGGGAATTCGTCCATTTTTAGTAGCTTTGGTGTTACTATGTGAGCTTTTCACCAGAAAAGTTTGACTATCAATGTGTTTGCATTTATTGGGGGAAACAATTTGACAATATTTGAAATGTGCCCCATTTTCGCTTTTTCTTGAAATGTGAAGTTTAAAGATGGGAAGATAAAACTTGAAATTTGAAGATTATTACTTGAAATTGTTGTGTACATGAGCATTGGCTTGCTGCTACGGCCAGGATTGTATTCTAAACCGTAATTTTGATAGCTCAATAAGTTACTGAAGAAAGTTTAGCTTGAGCTTGTACATGACACTGGTACTTTATTCTAAATCATGTGTTCCACCAAATAATATTAAGTGTATTAACCTTTGGCACCTGCTATAGGAAGAAAAGAAAGTGGGATCAACCTGCAGCATCCTTTGTGGCTGCTGGGTTAGCAGTGCCTGGGTCTCTCCCAATGGGAAGCATGGGATTGCATGGCGGGATTACATTTCCTGGTGTAACTCCAGTGGGTGCTGCTCTTTCAATGAATCCACTTGTGGCTAGCTGTCCAACCATACCTCAAGCCTATCAGGTACCTCTGATACCACAGCAGACTGCCTCGGTCATCCACAAATTAATGCAAGTGAGTTACTTTCCTGGTTCTGTTTACTTAATTATGGTTTGAAAGGACCTATTATGCTTGAATTATTTTGCATCTAGTTGAGATTTTTGCATATGAAGATTGGCAGCATGCATAAATTGAAGCTTCTGCCATCCCTTTATAATTTATTATGAACTAATTGTAATTTCTTTATCATACTTCAGTTTATATTAAAATTGACTTGTTTCAAATTTTTTCTTTTTGTTGAATCATTTTCAATCTAGCCAAAGATCCAAGATGAGTTAATAGCACGGGAAATTTTTATTAATGATGCAGAGTCTTCTGTTCGTTACAAGCTGACAAAACGCCAAACACAAGAGGAGGTGCAATTTTGTTTCTTATCAAAAGCCTGTATTTTCTAGGAGAATTTATCATTAGTTTGTAATGGATGGTTCTTTTATTTGAGATTGATGTTGTATATAACTTTCAGATCCAAAGGTGCAGTGGTGCTGTAGTGATAACAAGGTTGGTTGGCTTTCGAGGGCAGTACTATT
This sequence comes from Prinsepia uniflora, assembly GCA_032719365.1. Lineage (NCBI taxonomy): Eukaryota > Viridiplantae > Streptophyta > Magnoliopsida > Rosales > Rosaceae > Prinsepia > Prinsepia uniflora. Next base: position 6,881,970 of record CM064867.1, on the reverse strand, counting down.
TCTGTTTTCTGCTGATGCATCATGTGTGTAATTTGTACTGCATTGTCTTTACAGAGGGAAGTATCACCCACCCAACTCATCACAAGATGGTGAAAAGCCATTGTATCTTCACATTTCTTCAGGGGCTCATGTAAGTAAATTAGCTTCATCTTCGTGACTTTTTGAACATAAGCTCTGTTAAGAAGCTTTTTCTGTTTATGTGACTGCTTCTAATGGTTATTGTATTTTTTATAAAAAAAAGTGCAGTAGGTTTGGTTGTGCGACAGAATTTCATTTATCGATTTGTGATTAAGTTTTTTTCTCCAAATCTGTGGCATCATCATATGGAAAAAAATTTAACTTATCCTAATGATGTCAATTATCAAGATTAGATAGTTAAACAAGGGTCAGTATTTTGTAGTAAATAATGGGTGATATCACCTTTCAAGGAACTCCGCCTACATGCCTATTTGTCGAAATGTAAATCTTTATAGAAATTTTCATGGAGGAATTTAAATTTCTTACATTGTAATCATGGCTTGCCAGTTAAAAGATACAGCTGAACGGATTTTAGCAATGGACCGTGCAGCTTCCATGGTTGAAGAAATTCTGAAACAGGGTCAGAGTCTAAGTTTGGGCAACGGGATGATGGTATGTTCTCATCAAATGTCAGGTTTAGTATGGTATAGATAAATGATAGCATAAATTCTCTAATTTAATCTTGTTATTTAGGGACCAAGCACATGTGTATATCTGGGTTTTGAAGCAGATCCATCATGGAATATTGCTGCTCGTATACGTGGGCCAAATGTGAGTTTTTTTTTTCCCCTCCCTTCTTCCACATCTTTAATCAATAACCTTATTTGTGGGGATTAGCAGTGTCTTTGTCTTATTTCTAGTCAATAATTTTCAACTGTCCATTTATTCTCATCCCTTCCCCCCTCCCCCTCTCACCACCACCACCACACCCCACCCCACACCCCCCTGGGCCCCCCAGGCCCCCGCATCTCTCATGTGGTATGTGTACAGGGTTACATTGTGGATTTGTAAGTCTATGTTTGTCAGTTTAGCTCATTTCATTTGTATTGTACAGGTGTCAGGCTGAAATTGCCAAATGTTTGTATTGTATCTATTTTTTATTGATTCGTTTCTTCTTAAGTTTTTTGTTTGAAAGTTAATTTTGCACTTGATGAATATGAGTGATTCTAATTTTTGAAGCTTTCTCTGACATCTCCATACAATTGGGAGAAATTGTTTTTGTTTTGGTGGTGGTTCGGTTTTGTACATGCAGGACCAGTATATAAATCACATTATGAATGAAACAGGAGCCAGTGTCTCACTCAGAGGGTGTGGTTCAGAAAATATTGAGAGTGTACACAGTGAAGGTATCACCTTTTGTATGTAGTATGATCTTGTTGCAGCATATTATTTTGTTGGTAACTGTTACTTATTTTATGTTATTTCTTGCAGAAGGACAACTACCATTGCATATATTCTTGTCGAGTAATAATCCAAAAAGTCTTGAAGATGCAAAGCTTCTGGCTGAAAATCTTTTGGATACAATCAGTGTAGAGTTTGGTGTCTCCAGGTAATTAGATTTTCAGTCGTTCCAAGTCATAGCTTGGTTAGAATTGTTCTAACTTCTGGCTGAGTATGACAAGGATTAAGTGTTAAATTCATTATTTCGCGACATGAAAATTATGCTATGGTTTGCCTGTTTTGCAAACCTCATATTATTTAGTTAGGAAAAATGATCGTACTCTGATTCCTGTAAATCCTCTGTCCTGTTGAATTTAAATCTTACGGTAATAACTTTTGAGATTAGGTTTCCACTGGTTTTCTCATTGCAGGAATATCCAGTTTCTCTTGGCTAATTTTGTTTTTGTTGTGGCTTGTAATTGGGTATGGTAGATAACTTGTTGCCATTTTCTGTCATAGGGTTTCATCATCTAAGGTTTATAGTGCTGTTCCACCCCCACAGCAGGTATATAGTGCTGTTCCACCACCGCATCAGTTATTGGCTGGAGGGCTGGGTTCTGGAAGTGAGGTAAAACCAATTACAAGTTTGGCATCTCCAACTGTAGGTGCTACACCAGCTTTGCCTGTTTCCTCTGTTGGAACCCCTGGTGTCACTACTGTCTTTTCTCAAGGGACTGTATCTCAAGCTGGAGGATTGTTAACCTGTGCACAAAATCAGGCAAACATTGATGGTTATCCCCAACCTCTTTTACCTAGCGGAACAAGCTACAATGGATATGGCGGGATATATCCTCAAGTTACACCTTTGCAACAAGTTGCTCTTGCACTTAGACAGTCATCCTCCCCTAATGCTTCTACGGTTGGGCCCAAAACATCAGCGCCAAGTATTGAACGAAAGTTAAGTGTTAACTCCAGTTCTGGTTTTGAGAAGGAGAAACGACAGAGGCGGAAGTTTCAGGAGTTACCAGTCGCTCCTGCAAAAGTCCATCAGGTACCAGTGCATGCTCAATGGTTGTTTTTATTTCTCAGTAGTTGTGAGATGTAAGAGATGTCAGCACGCGTACACATCACTGGCACCTTAAAACACCTTATTGGAATATAAATTTTGCACACATGCTTCCTAAAGCTACTTCTCAATGCAGTTGGAACCACCTATATTTCAATCCTCTTCCAAGGTCATCCCTGCAAATTAGCATCCATCATGAAAAATGTATGGTCATCTAAGTGTGCCAAAAAAAAAAAACAGAATGATTTATATAAACTGAAAATAAAATGCGGGTAATCAGATAGATAAAATATTCTCTGATTGAACTTTGCATGGATAGTCCTTGAACGAATCTAAAGAAAGAACGATTCTGAACAATGGTTTGCAGTGGAGAAATAGGATGCCCTTACTTTGAAAAAAATAAGGGCATCATTGAGAAACCCTCTGCGCTTGTATCTATTAACTAATAGACCTGTGGGCTATAATTATAGATAATTAAGAAAAGAAGGTTTACTTTGTGGATTTTCGCTAGACTGAAAAATAAGGGGCGTTTTCTCTTTATTAACTTTCCCTAAGATTGGTTTTGAGGAAATGAATTGTACTTTATGTTGATTGGATATTAGTTTTTCTTTGGGTTGAAAGCTACCTCAGCCTTCATTAGTTAAGAAATTGAAGACAATTTGTGCTGACAGAAAAAAAAACCGTTCTAGATTGTTCTGTCTTAATGTGTTTGGTTTCTAACTAGAAACACCAAAATGCCTGGCTTGACCTTGTTAATACCAAGTGAGGCTAAGGTAGCTTGCTTGCCTTGTTATTGTTAACTGTCTGTTTAATGTATGCTACTTGGATGTGGTAGTGAATATATTGAGATTACTGTGATCTTTGGGTAACGTTCCTATCAACTTTACCACTGATACCAGAACTGCCCATAGTATTATTTTTCATGCATATATTTAATTTTAAGGCTAATTATTTTCTTCCGACTATATGTATCATTTAGGGAGATGGACTATGCAGCTAATGTTGTGATTGGATGAGGGGATTACCAACTACCATGGGATTTAGGCTACACTAGTAAGAAATGCACTACAAGACATTAGATGGAGGATTAGAATTGACTAGATGCACTTAGATTCCTTGGTACTCAGAATTCCCTCGTCCAATCATGCGTAAAATGTTTTACTTTTTTACTTTTAAATGTCTTTTATCTTGATTGTAAGCAATTGAATCTTGTACTGACTTGCAGTGCTCACTATTCCAGGTATTTTCTCTGACCTTCTATGAGGCTAACATGCCGATACTGGACTCTATTGGGCCACTGGTTTGTATTTTTCACAGGGTATTCAATTTTGGAGGTGTCATTGGGGGGCTGTCACTTGTGACTTCGGAGCTTTATTCCACTGACAACCTAGAATCATGTTTAGTTTGATCTTATATCTTAGCCTTTTAGGTGAAGTTACAAGAGCATATATTTTGCTTTCTGTTTGTGATAAATCATTGCAGTGGTAGATATCTATATTTCTTGATCAGAAGCATTATTGGGCTGTCACCAGCAGCATGCACAGCCAAAGTCTTAGAGAAGTGGTATTATCACTTAGTGTCTTTCCACTTCCATCGTTCAGGAAAAAACACATTGCCTAAGCCAGCTTCACTTGTTTCTCCCTAGAACTCCATGGGTTTAATGATTCAAGAATTTGGATATGCAATATTCCCGGCCTGATACTTTATTCCAGTTGCATCGACAAAAAAAATAGCCTAGGTATCAATGGTTGAACCTCTTTTCTAGTAAAAAAAAATTGGCTGTACATGCTTGTGGGTGCTACGGAATTCGGTCTATTGTTGCTCCTGTGAGCATAATTTTGTGTTTACTGCATGGTCACTTGCCTTGGTATCTTGTCTATCTTTATGAATGTAGCTATATCTTTAAATGTAGATGTATTATTTTTTATCATGCAAAAGCCAGGTGAAAATTCTTATACATGTGAAACGATGACGTCTGCAGCTTCATGCTATTGAAGAGTCAACAATTTATTGACTTGTTTGATGATATGAATCCTTTGTCCTATGAACTTAAGTTTCCTTTATAATGTGTCTTTCATTTCCAGCTTTAGCAGATGTTAATGAAGGGACCGACATAGAGTGTCTTACCTTTGTATCTATATGGTTTTTATTTTCTAGATAAATTAATTTCAGTTGCAGCTATCAGTATCTAATCTTTAGGTTATTACTCGATTTATTATGTACAACCTCTACTTTTCGGTTATTGAGCTGGTAGTTTTCCTTTTGGTTTCTTTTCTCTCTGACTGACTGACTGCAGGAACGGGAAATGTCAAAGCCAATTGAACTGTTGGCAGATTCAGTTGTGAGAAATGTATCCAGTATGCCAGCTCCAAAGAAATTGGTCCATTCGCCATCAAATGTAATGCCACCGCCTCCACCCAGAACCATGCCTCCACCTCCACCCAAATTTACCTCATCAACACAGGCCGTTAAAGTGATTGGCAAGACCAGTGCTCTGAACAAAACAAAACCTGATGTACCTGGTAAGCTCAGAGACTTGCTGTTTGTTTTTTTCATTTGCATTACATGTGCTATAATATTGATGGGAAGACACGAAAGGTTATTTGTGTGCTGGGAAGGTGGGTGGTGAGAAAATTGTTTGTAATTTTATAAATATGTGAAACTTTTTGGTTATGTCAGATACTTTGGTCAAGCTCATGGAATATGGTGAAGATGATGATGACTCTGAGGAAACTAATGAAGAATTACCTACTAGCAACTCTGGTTCAGCAACAGCTCGAAAACCTTTCTGGGCCTTATGAGTTGTTGGTTAACATAAGCTGGTCAGTTATGGGCAACAAACTAATGGGTCCTGCTTGGAGTTTAGGAAAAAACGTGCAAATGAATGCGCTCATGGACCACCACGCAGTGCGGGATATTGTGCTGGAAAGCTATAGGCAGTGGATTTTTGCTGGTTTTGTGTTGCTCTTGGCTGTCATCGGGCTTTTTCCAACCGAACAAAGGGAATAGCAATGTTGTATTCTAGTATAGGTGTAGATTAGTAGTAGTTTCTGTATTTTAGTTTAATTGGTAATTTCCATTGGTTTAATCAGCTAGTGTGTAAAATTAACTGTCAACGGTTATATATGAATTGGTAAGATCGCAGATTGGTATTGATAAAGCCTTTTTGATTGTCATTTCTGTGTTGTATTTGCCTCTTAACTTGAACCAGTTCTGTGCAAGACAATGTAATTTGTAGTTTGAAAAGAAAATTTTAGAGGCATTTACAGGCTGCACTTGAAGTTTCTTTTTTCGTTGGATGCGTTCTTTCGATTAATTTTAGCCTTGAAAAAGAAAAGTGCATTGTAATGACTCGACGAACTAAGTCATGAAATGCTGCACAATACTTGTTCAAGGTCAATTGAATGGGGCCCTTGACAGTCTTGACCCCTTGCCTTGGGGTTCCTTCTCTTCTCAGCCACAAAGTCATAGACAAGGCAGCTCTTGATTTAAGTGTCTTACATTAATCTCTCTTACAACTTGTATCAAAAGGAAAATATCTCTTGCAACTTGCATTTGCATTGATGACATTTCCAACAAAACACACTTTTCCGGGTACCTATTTGAGAGATCATTATATACAGATGAATCTCGAATGTGCATTTAGGTCTTAGGTTATTATGAGTTACTATTATTGATATTATACTCCATAAGAAATTTAAACTGCATCGATCACTCGTATTATAGAAAGTGCCTTGAATGCCTCCCGAAATCTTGTACAATGTCATTTAATAGTTTCCCGACCAACATGAAATCAAAGTGAATCTGGTCCGTCGGAGTCCTTATCAATTGCCAAATTCATTTAAGCTGGCCAGCAATTGAAATGCACCCCATTGCCCTGAGCCTTATGAGTTATGACCACGTGTTTGTGACTTCTTTTTGACAATTCATTTGCATAACCAGACCGCTTCTTGCCTGATACTTGCCAACAAGTTAACGATTTGATTACGTCCTGAGATTGCTCTCAATTGTCAACCGTTGATGTAGAGCATCCCCGAATGAATCATTAGCTGGTTACCCGAATGCACCAATGGCCAGAAGTCGCCTACTAGTACCATGGGAGTATCAAGATCACAACTTTCTGGGCCCTTGACTTGGTATTGACCTATAGGGGCCAAATCGTGTCGCATGCAATCATAATTTAAGTTGCAGCAGCAGCTGAAAAATGTGGACTTCATCACAGTATCCAATCACTCCACAATCCAGACGAACTTGTGAACCATTATGTTGGATATGCTGCTCAAATCACATATGCATCTCAATAACTTTAAAAAAAAAAAAAAATTAGAGTAATTGATTAACCAAAGGCACATATAGTTGTACATGAAATTCTGCATATCAGAGATCACAAAAATGAACCTACTTCATCACATTATATGACACACATGAAACTACTGAGGCAGAGAATCCCCATTTAACTTCATAGGGGATTCTAACCTGTTAAAACCAAAAAAACATACACGAGCAGAGAGGAACACAAAATAAAAGCCTTTGCTCCATAGTAAATAATAACACGAAAGTTTAACCTAATCTGGAGTCACCTCCTGCTGGAATTTTGTAATGATTTTGGTGATCCCTCAAAGAGATCCAGAAGGTAGTTCTGCAAATCATCAGCACTATACTTGATGAGCTTGTCGCTTATGTCATTGGCATGTCTTCCCACGAATGTCCGGTAAGCCTGGACTACATTCAGGGATGCTGAGATTTGCACGTCTTCTCGAAGCTGAGGATCTGGGATCAACCATGTTGTTTGGCTCTTGTGAATGTCCTCAAAGGCAAGATAAAAGCTTCGAAGCCTTTCCTTAAGGAGTGTTTTCGAGGTAGAATTTGAACCTGGGTTCTGAATGCCCTCCTCTTTCAGTAAAGAAAGGATTGAATTCCAACTAGCTCTCTGGTAGTTCATTGCATGATGCTGAACTTTCCCATTGCATTTCCTCATCCAACCGTCGCCAAAAATGAGCCTCAGTTCGTCGCCCTTAACCTTCTGAGCCATGTAACGAAGATTGTTCATCAAAAATATGTGTTGCAACGAAACATCTTTGTATAATCTAGACTTCTCATCAAGGTTGCATTCCACAGCTGAAGTAAGTGATCGGAAGCGGTAAGCCATTGGGGAAATGCTGCCTGAAGAATCAATGCCTTTGCACTCCTTGTCTGTAGTTGGACTCCCATCAGGAGACAGTGAAACAGAATAACCTTCATCACTGTCGTCGAGAAGAAAATTAAGCGTGTCTCCGTAGTCTGTAAGAGTCCTTAAGTAATTCATCACGTATCTGGTGAGAGGGTGAATTCCACCTCCAGAAACAGGGTTAGTTGAGGGGTTTGATGCAATGGCATTCTCGAATTCACTCAATGTTGGCTTCACAGAATCACCAAGTCTCATCAGAACCTCATGACACTCAATTCTTACCGAAGAACCAGCCTCATCTGCATATAAACCATCTATATCGGGAAGAAGCTCCGATAGTACCTCATACATGTCAAGAATGCGAAACAACTTTTCAGGTTGGTGAGGGCCAATAGACATGGCTCCACCAAAATTCAGGAGCTGCAGCATTGAAGCCTTTGATGACTCAACAAAACAATCTAAATAAACCGGTCCAAGCTCCCCAAATATCTGATCGCTGAGCGATCTCTCACTAGCAAGATAAACCCTCACAAAGATCTTCATAGCCCATATCCATCTTCTTATCTTGGAATTCAAGCAACCCCACTCCATCTTCAGTACATCCTCAATGCTCAGTTTCTGGATTTCAAGAATCGAGAGGCACTCATCCAAGGCATCCCTTCGGATGATGGTATAAGCTTGGATACATTCCTGATCATAATTGGAATTAAACATCATATTTGCAATGCCTCTGAGCTCAGGAACAACATTTGGATGAACTAAATCGATGACAACTTCCTCAGATGCCCTGCTAACACTATCTCTTTGAAGGGAATCAACTGAATCATCCCCAAACGAGATAATTGAGCTGCCATCAGTAATATCCTCTTCGCTTGAACGAAAAGACATGTGCTCGGGTTCAAAGGGCTGGCGGTTCTCAACAAGCATGTACTTGAACTCTTCCTCTAGCCTGGCCATTGCTGTTTGAAGAACATCATGAGCTCTATGCAAAACCTCATATTCTTCATCCTCCTTATTCAAACCCATACCCTCTAACCTTTCGATGAATTTTCGCGCCTCCTCCACAGCTTTCATATACTCCATAAACTCGTTTGGGCTTGAATCCCATATCATAGACTGATCTGCCTCCCAACTCATGACTCTCTCCTGAATCGAATTGAGGCGATCTTCGATCTCACTAGTTGGCTCACCCTTTTTCTCACTGAGTGAGATCATGGTGGACAATTGAGCGCCAAGATCAGCCAAAATTTCCCTTTCACCATCTGTAAGTTTCTTCTTTGACCCCAATGCCCTTGCTATGTTTTTTGCTGCAGAAATTAAATCATCCCCACCTTCCATTTCAGGATACAGAGATTTATAATCCCCCATAGCCGAATTGGACTAACAAATCAAACTCAAAAACTGCTTGGATCAACAGCAAGGGTTGAACTGAACCAAAACTTCCTATTCCCAAAAATTAGGAAAGTAACGAAACCTTTTTGCCCTCTTGCTTTAACAAACAAAAATCAATGCTTTTTGAATCGACTGCAACAGTACCTGTTGAAAACTGGCAACAGTACCTGTTGAAAACTGGCAACAGTACCTAAAATGAGGTGGGTATCTAAAGGGATTTGAAGATAAGAAAAGTCGTGTCAATGGTGAAGCAAAAGGCCATTCTTTATACTTAACTCGTCAAATAAGAAAAAGAATACCAATCTTTTCAAAAGTACGTCATGAGTGACAATCACCATAAACAATTAGGTAAAGCAAGGCAACCCAAAGTTGAATAGAAAAGCGGCAGTGCACTAAGGGGAATAACAGAGAAAAATCCCTACCTCTTTTGAGTCTTCAAACTTGTTGCAGTCTACATGCTCGCAAAATAAGCACAAAAAGCAAACCCAAGAGGCCAAGAGTCCCAGAGGCTCCAAATCAAAACGATGAGAGAGACAAAAGGGCTCAAATGAAGCTCTAGAGAGAACCCAGAAACCTCCAAAGAAAAGCCAGAGACTTGAAGATCTAAGCAGTCCAAAGGAAGACCGTGAGAGCCAAAAGAGAGAGAAAATTTATCGGTTAGGAATTTGGGTTCAATACATTTTGTGCAAGTTTTCCAATTTTCAGGCTTCAAAGTTTCGAATTTTAATGGACTTTATTTTTTCTTGGTTACCATTTTGACCTCGCCGGTTTGACCTTTTCGGCCTTAGTCTACCGTCAATACAGACTACGATGCTTACGAAGCATATTATTATATACCACTACGTATCTCAACAAGGCATATGTGACGTATTTGTACTCCCAATTATTTACCAACATCTTGCAAATATAATATTTATTTTAGTCTTAAATTTGAAAAATAATAAAAATATTACTCTTGTAGAATACTATTCATGTGTGCAGTGCTCACAACTAGAACCGTCCATTCACATGTTTCCATTCTATTTTAACAATTTGCACGTTCCAAAGTTCTTGTGTTCGAAGAAATTGCCCAAAACCAAAATCCTTAATTTAACTGTCTATTTTAAAGTTCAGATTTCATCTTCTTTTAATGACTGATTAACTATGTAACATAATTCGATTACTCTCTTTTCCTTGTGGATAGCATTGAATTAGTTTAAGATGAGTTTCAATGTTGATACGAATATAGTCAAATTGGTTCAATGGTTAGGGTGTTTTTAGGATCGATTTAAAATTTTTGGCACTTTTTGAGTTCAAACTTTACTGATGTATTTTTCATATAGAATATACTGAAGTTTTTTTATTGTAGCATAATCATGAATATATTAAAGTGCGTGTGTGAGTCTTCTCGATTCCTAAAAGAATGAATAATCGTGGTTTGTCATTAACTAATCCTCTTTTTTTGAGATTTTTTTTTTTTGAAAATGTTATCATATGATCTATTTTTTACTAAAATTTAAAAATTACTGATCAATAATTTCAATTATAATAAAATAACAGATTGCTCATTCTCACTTATCTACCAATAACTTCTTTAACATAATAATGGGAAGAATGTTAAAAGATTTTGTATATAAATTATATATGTGTATTGATGATTATCGTTATTTGGAGAAAATCAAGAGATGCCAACAAGGTAGGATATATTGATGAAGGATATATTGAACATTATTCTCATTCTTTACGAAAATTTAATCCCTATAACTTGAATAATTTTGAAAAAAATTATTAAGAAGAAATGAGTTTTTGTCCTATGGTTGGGTATTATCCTAGGCGCTTGATATTCTCTATGTTCGACTTTCAGGGAAAATTTGAGTGCCCAATTTTAAAATTACAGTATCAATAAGCAATTTATAAAAAACAAATCCCAAATCCCAAATCCCAAATAATAGAATTGTATGTTTTTTTTATTTTGTCAAAATAATATCATTGTATACAACAATATTATCAAGATCAAGTTATGGCATCAAGACGTACATGCCAAATATAGCAATATTAACATGACTAAAACAATACTACCAAACTCACATCAATAAAATTATCTAGAATTACAAATCAAGCCACACAACCCAAAACAACCAAAAACCTGATGACGCGTATAATCCTAAACAAACTATATGCACTAAAAGAAGCAATAATTATCGTCAAACCCATCATATTTGTCTGGAAGAACTTGAAGAGAAAGAGAGTTTTGAGAAATATTGGGTCCCTAGCCATCCAATTGGGTATAAAATGAATAAAGGACAAAAAAGTCTTAATCAAACTATTGTGACCAAAATCAATGAGAGATATTGTGGCAAACTCCTTCAATAGTAAGGTGAATCGTATTATAAATGTTTATCACCATTGTTCGGTGCATTTATAGTATTGAAAAGTGTATGCATGTAATTGAGGTAATGAAGGTAGGTTTTCGTAATTGGTTCAATATGAGCAAAATGTTAGAGTGTTGCTAAAATTTGTGTTTAAAGAAAGTTCATTGTATAAAAGTTAAAGTAGAAGTAGTTTAAATAATGTAATAAATTTGAATTTCGGTTTTGTCTATGAAACTACTCTATGGTTTGTAAATTCTAATTAGCATGAGCATTCGCATTTCAATTTTTAGTTCGTTAAAACGTATTTTTGGCTACAAACTTTTTTCAAAACCCCCAATTTAATTATTTTATTCTTTAATTTTTAAATTCATTTATTCTTTAATTCTTTAATTCACCCATTCATTTATTATTTGTTTATTTATTATTCTTTTCACTAACCATTATGAATGTTCCCTAATTTCCCAATTAAGAATGATCCTTATTTACCAATACTACATCTACACAAAAAAGTTTAAATTGCATATACTTGAATTATGTGTTTATTTAAATGCGTAGTCCAAGCCGTATCAAGAGTTTAACTAGATTAGCGATAAATTTTCCAAGAAGCCTCGGTTGTTTGAAAAATCCAGTTTTCCTACAAGGCTCGTCTCCCCTAGATCTCCCTCAAATCCTACATGCAAATTGTAAGGACCCATCCCAAATTCTGGGATTAGTTAAGATTTAATTGAGAATTAGCGAGACTAATCGGGAATTAGTCGAGGATCGTCGGACTTTTAGGGTGAAATTACAATTTTGCCCCTAAACAAGGGCAAAAAGTTGACTTTTGACCCAAAAGGTCCAATACACGAGGACCGTTACGTAGATCGTGTCGATGCGAATCCATAGACAGATGGCACATCGAAATCGGGCATTCGACGGGAAAGTTACGGTTCACGGAAGATTTCAGGAACTATTTACGGTAGCACATTTTACGAGAAAAAGTGGACTTTTATCTTATGGGTGGGCCCCAGATATTTTTCCAGGCCCAATCATTCATTCATTGCCTATCACCCCACATACATGCACCCACCCCTTCATCCTCATCGGTGCCATTCAAACCCGAAACCCCCCAGACCGGTGCAACCCAAAACACCACCCCATCTCATCCCCTGTTGTGGTGACTAAAGGACTGAGAGAGAAGGACTGAGCCAGACAAATGGCTGAGAACGGCAGCAACGGTGGAGACCACGGCGAAGGAAGGTAAAAATCGAAACCCGTTTTAGTTCAAAATTTGAAATCGAATTTTGGGTGCGTGTTGAAGGTTGGGATTGATTCTAAAGTGTTTTAGGGACATGAACGACTCGATTGGGACTGATTTCGAAGGTAACAACGGTGAGAATCAATGGGAAATGAAGGAGGAAATTGATGGGCACTATTTACCATTCGAACAGGTATCTTCAAACCATTTTTTGAGTTTTCTGCGTTTATAGAACCAGTCTAGAGCTTGGGACGATCATAACCGTCGAAGAACGAAGAGATTTGGTGGTTGGAGCAGCGATTTCTGGCTGGAACAGAGGACAGTGACGATGATGACGTTATCGATGACGTCATCTTGTCAGACTGACATGTGTCAGATGTCAGATGATGTCAGCGATGACGTCAGCCGTTGACTTTACTGTTCACTACTAACATCAGCGTTGACCTTGCTGACGTCAGCGTTGACCAACCACTTTGACCCACACGTGGGGCGTGTGTGCACCTATTTTGAGGTGGGACTAGGACCATTTTAAAGGTTTCGACTATACGAATCCAATGGTGGTGGTTTCGAGTTGATCGGAGATCATTAGGTTGGTCAAATTGAGGTTTAAAGCCTAAGGAAACGTGTCTGGGATACGTTGACCTTTCCGGGAATGTTGGGGATTCTTGATATGGACTTGTCTAGGTTGGTAGTAACCTTTGAGTATGTTTTGGACAGGTCCGGATAACTCGGAAAGATCAAATTAGCCCGGAGAGGCTTATGGCGCCCGTATCGAGGCGTAGCTTGGACGATCTGTGAGTGGACTTTGTTTTATGAATATGATGCATGCATAAATGTTTTATATGTGTTTTATGTGATTCCGAGGTTTCACGGAGAGGCGTGAAACCTAGAAACTGATTTACAGTTTTGGGGATTTCATGAAGATGTGTGAAATCGATATTTTGGGCATGAGACCCAGTTATGGATTTGATATGATTCGAGGGTTCCTGAGATATGAAGTGTCATAGGACACTGGTTTTCAGACTGTGACCCATTTGGTGATGTTCCATGTTTGAGACCCTATAGATGATGGCATTCAGATGAGTTCCAGATGATATGACGCTCGCCTCCGGACTGCTAATGTGTTCCTTCCGGAGAGGTCACGGTGTACTGCCTGTTGTCGAGCAACCGTGGGAAGCAATGACTAAGGGAGGCTCGACTTAGGAGTGCTGATGTTAGTATCTAAGTTCAATCGGTAATGTGTTCACGATGATCTAGAGAGGGTCACGGCGAGCGATGTGTTCACGGCGACATGATATGATTATGAGCGGTCGAGAGTTATTTGCACATGTGCTGGGATGAGAATCGTGACTAACATTGGGATGAGTTCCCATGAGATGTGTTCCCACATGTTCTATGACTTGGGCCTGAGTTCCATTCTAGCTTTCCTTGATTTGGTTTTGGGCTGAAACCATACTGAGGTACAAGCTTCGATTGAGAAGCATTTTTCATTGTACTTTGATTTGAGAAACAATACGTCTTGCTTTCGAGAAAGTAGTTGAAATAATTGTTTTATGATGCATGCCTGCTTTTACGTGAAGGGTATAAATGTTTTTTTTTCGATATAAATGAGTTTTATAAACTGTTGTTTTGTCCACTCACAGCTTTTATGGTTTTTAATACCCTTCAGGTTGATCGCGGATGCGAGTTGGATCAGAGATCGAGACATCACATGCCACCACCGATCCTAGCGTACTCTGATGGACCCCAAGCAGGTGACGAGTTGATCCCTAGTTTGACACACGGTGTCAGATGGGATGACACGACCCATCACAATCCCTCTGGGATTAACACGTGATGCGTTATGTTCCCGTTTGACACGAAGTGTCAGACAAGGGAATAAATTAAAACTTTAGCCTGACCGGCTTCTAGAGCACACCAGGATCCGATGGAGGAGTGTGATGTCTCGGTCTCTGTTACAGTCCGCGTCTGTAATCAACCTGAAGGGCATTGAAAAACCAGAAAAGACTGTGAGTGGACAAAAAAAAAATTCATAAAACACATTTCATAAAAAACCTTTATGCCCTTCACTAAAAAGCATGCATGCATAGGAAAACCATTTGTCAAACCACTTGTCAAACCACATATGTTTCAATAACCATTAACAGGGTATCAGCCTCAAGTTTCGTAAATTCAAAACATATGGTGTAATGCCCCGGAAATTCAAAGATTTCAATATTGTAAATTAATGTATGAATTGATGTTTTTACCCTTGTGAATTGTATTGCCCAATTTGTTGACTTTTTGATTGGTGTGACAGGACCCATCCCAATCCCCCCGGGATTAGTGCGGGATGACCCTGCTCCCGTCTGACACGAAGTGTCAGACAAGGGATATTTTCGACCTTTGCCCTCTCGGGCTATCAGAGTACGCCAGGATCCGGAGGAGGCATGTGATATCTCGGTCTCTGCTACAGTCCACATCCGATGTCAACCTGAAGGGCAGTCAAAACATTAAAAACTGTAAGTGGACAAAACAAAAGTTTATAAAAACATTTCATAAGACATTTGTACCCTCCACTAAAACGCATGCATGCATTCGAAAACCATTTAACCGAAAGAAATCATATGTGGAAACTAAGCCCAAATTAGAAATAAACCAAGGTCGAAAGGACCATAATGAAATCGACTATACGGGTCACTGCCCAAAACCTGTGTAACCACACATCACATCCATATATCATATATACATATAATTCACACAACCAATCCTGTCACGGTTTCCAAAGCTACGCGCGTGCTACCCAGGTCTCAATCTGAGTCTTCTCAAAGTCAAGATCAATGTTCGTAGACCACTGACCCTACCCGAGGTAATAGTAATCATAGCCTTCCTGAGAGTAAGGAACCCAACTGGGGGGTGACTCCACTCAGTCGGTGCTCCGTGACTACTCCGGGGTCCACCCAGGCCAACGACCCTCCCCGGAGCAGATAGTAGAACATGGAAAGGAAGGTAGATGAACATATATATACATAACATAAACGTTCATGACTGGTTCCCCTGAACCGTCATGATCCATAATATCCATAACCAAGGTAACAAGCCGGTTCCCATAAACCGTCATGTACCGTAATAACATAACCAGGAAACATGTCGGTTCCCATAAACCGTCATGTACCGTAATAACCAACAAGGGTTCATGTCGGTTCCCATAAACAGTCAAGAACCACGATACCATAACAAGGGTTCATGTCGGTTCCCATAAACCGTCATGAACCTGGGAATCCATTTAAGGTTCCCTGACCTAAAATCAAAACCGTAAAGTGACTGGGTCTCGTGCCCGAACATAGGACATCAGCTGGGCACCGTGCCCGAAATCTGAGGTCATATGCTCGAGACAAAACCAAATGGGTCTCATACCCGAGTTTATCCTTTTGAAATCCAAATCCAGTTCATTTAAATCAATAAAGAAATACAGACCCGTATAAGCACCGTATAAGGTCGAAACCTCGAAATACGTGCTTATACGTAACCACATACAAATGCACCCATTGCATCATCAAACAAGAAATTAAAACATATAATGACATTTATGCATGCACCAATTTAGAAAACAAGGTCCACTCATAGACCGTCCGAGCTGCCGCCTCGATTTGCGTGCCATACGGCTCCCCGAGCCGATCACCATCACCGGAACTCCCAAAACTGTCCAAATCGTAATAGAAGGTTACTAACTACTTAATTAACCTCCTACCAAAGCCCCGTAATTTTCCCGTATTTTTAACTATTTTTAATCCCGAATCTAAACCTTCCGATGCCCCGAAACATATCGAGACGGTGTCCGATCGACACGAAACCAGTCCCAAAATGTTCGTTACATCGAATAGAAGATTTTCCGTGTTGAGCACTTTCCCAAATTATGGACCACGTGCCCTCACGGACCCCTAGAAGACCCTAGTTACTGTTCATCACCATCATCCTCAGGAAAACCGGTTTTTCCTGGTTTTCCGGTCCGGTCACTGTGCTGAACCGGCGGAACCGGTTCAGCGTTCCTACTCCCTCAAATCTCGTCCGTTTTCTTCCCAATCAATTCTAAACTTCCTAATATGATCCTAGGAACATGTTTGGATGATCAAAACAAGGAAAAACCCATAGAACCCGAGGTTTGATTTTTGAACCTCACGGTTCAGTTTTTCCATTTTCCTCCCACGGCTTCTCAGCCGTCAACCACCACCAAAACCGCCTTAAAACTGTCCTAGAAACCTAACTAACTCATCCTAATCGTCAAAAATCAACCATAACATCAAAATCAATTAAAAAGGAAATTTGGGCCTTACCGTGCACCCGCACGGGTTCGTGGCTCCGCCGCCCACGACGGCGTCTTCCTGGGCCGGCCACCACATCCTCCCGTCCTCTCTCACTCTCTGGTCCTCCCAGCTGATCATGGGCTGAAGGTAGGATGGGTTTGGGTTGCACAAAGATGGAGAGAAAAGGGTGAGATCGGGTGGGTTTGGGTGTGTGTTTGAAATGGGAAAAAAGAAAATGGCTTGCACGGTGCATGAAGGAATATGGTGTCCATTGGATGGGTGACACTTGTCACTCATCCATTGGGCATCAAGACAAATATCTGGGCCCACTAGAGTCCAAAAGTGAACCCGTTTAGTAATTCGTGCAATAGTACTTCGAAACATCCGTGAACCGTAACTTCGTCGTCGAACGTCCAAATTCGACGTGCCGCCTGTCTATGGATTCGTATCGTCCCCATCTACGTATCGGTCTGTGGCCCTCGGCCATCGGACCTCCCGGTCAAAAGTCAACTATTTGGCCCCTTTTTACCGAAATTACCAAAATGCCCCTAAACTTCCGAACGTCATAACTTCTTCCTCGAACGTCGGAATTGAACGTGCCACCTGTCTATGAACTCGTGACGTCACGAACTATGTCACAGTCATCGGTCAAAGTCCATTTGACCGCCCGATTGAAAAGTCAATGTTTTGCCACCACTAGGGGCAAAACGGTCATTTTGCATCGTTCGTCCGATTTAGCCTAACTAATCACCGATTAACCTCACTAATCATGATTAGTCACTAATCTAATCATAGAATTTGGGACGGGTCGTTACAGGTGGGTTAACGGACTTTGACCAATGACCGTGATGTAGTTCGGGACGTCACGAGTTCATTGACAGGTGGCACGTCCAATTCGGACGATCAGGGAAATTGTTATGACTATTGGAAGTTCAGGGGCATTACCGTAATTTGGACGATAGGGGCGAAAATATTGACTTTCCGTTTGGAAACTAATTTTCACACGACTCGAGGACCATTAGGTAGGTCTCGACGCCCTGAGTCCGTTGACAGGCGGCACGCTGAAATCGGACATCGGATGGCGGAGTTACGGGTCTGGAAAGTGAAGGGCATTTTGGTAATTTCTGAACTAGGGGCATTTTGGTCATTTCACCCCTGGTCACTATAGCAACTACGGGGGGACAATTGCTGCACCAACGTGTGCGGTGGTTCTGAGTCCCAATTGTTTAATCAGTGTGTGAGTTGGAAAGTTGGGATTGTTTAAAGCTCTATAGACATCAGAACATGGCTGAACATGGACACCATTTGTTAATTCAAGATTCGAACTTTTGCGGGAAACATTTCTCAGTGGACAGTGAGGCTTCCATGAGCTGTTGGCTGGCAAGGGTTGTTTAAACTGAGTGGGATTTAAGTGTGCTTCACTCTGCTGCAGTGAGGGCTGAGAATTGGAGAGGAAAACCAGAGAAAACCATTTCTGAAAAATTGGAGGGAAAATCGGGTTTTGATTTCTAGTGCTTGTTGGACCAAACCAAGGCCTGGTTTAATCTTCTGGGAGTATTTGGAACTCAACCACATCGAAATCGAGGGGAACCAGCCACGGTTGAGCTGGGACGGAGGCTGCCGTTTTCAGAGAAGTTTCAGAGCTTGGGACGACAACGTTCAGGTACTTTCAGGCACAATTGATCGTTCATTTTAGTTCTTTTTGATCCTATTATGCTTCCTGTGAAGTTAATTGGAGAATGAGTTAGAAACCAGGGAGTTCTGGGGATTGACCCGTTTGGTTGATCATGGGTCGAAGGGTCAATTGGGGACTTGTCGAGGCTAATTAGTGTCTCAGAAACTAAATTGGATAGTTAATGAACATGTTAGGATCAAATACGAGTGAAATCAAGTGGAAATTGAGGGTTAATTATATGGGTCTGGACGCGGGTTGATGATCCGAATAGCAGGGCTATCGGGTGAAGAAAGTGACACTGTAGCAGTTACAGTGTCAGGCGCGTGACTTTCACGCGTAGCCACTTTGGGCGGCGCGTGAGGGCGCGTTGGGGCTTAATCCCGGTTTACCCGAGCCGGTTTCTATTTTTAACTTTTTAGATAAATGTTTAAGACTTGTAGTGACCCTTACGTGTGATTGGACTGACAGGAATTGTACGATAATCCCGGTACAGGTCCGAACGCGCAGATTCACCGCGAGATCGTACTGTGAGTGGTCCCGATTTCATTAAACCCTTGCATGCTTAAATATTTTCTGATTTACTTATATATTCACATGCTGGAATCAAGAAACGGTTTGATGGTATTAAAATTATGATTATGGCATGTTTCACGGTATTTGGGTTTGAGACCCGTTTGATGAAACTTAAAGAAGATCGGTTTGGATTTCATATATATATATATATATATATGTTTTGCATGTGGATATCAATAAAATGTATTTGGTACTGCACTGTATAGATCCATTCTTATAATACTGTCTCCTCCGGATGTGGTACCCCGGAGTGGTCACAGTGCATTGCCTGCGAGGAGTCATTCTACGGAGGAACCAGATTGTAAAATGACTCAGGAGCAGGATTGCTTATTTGACGTCAGGGACGTCGAGCATCTAGGACGCTAGGCATTTGAGATACTGTACCCGAACAGGGTTCGGGGATTGGATTCGGGATTGAGACCCCGAGTGGCACGCGTAGCCTTGGGACTGTGACCTTATAAGACGTCAGGGACGTCAGACATCTGCGATATCAGGATTGGAGTGTATAGTGCAGTGGCTATAATTATGTCTATGGTTTTATTACATGCCTTATGATTCATATTATATGATTTATGGTTTTAATTTCTGATGCATGCATGTTTGGAAAACGGAGGGGTAAATTATATGTTTTACTTATCAAACGGTTTTATAAACTTGAGTTTCGGCGCACTCACCCTTAATGTTTTGGTAACCCCTCCAGGCTGTGCTACTGAGGTAGAGGAGGATCCTGAGGCGGAGGCATAGATCTACTTCTGCGTATCTGAACCCCTGTTGGGTGGTTTGACCCGCAGGATTATTTTAGAGTCGTGCTCGCAATTTGTAATTTGGTTTTCATCCCTTGTCTGACATCTGTTAAATTTGGATTTGATGTATAACTTTATTTGGTTATTTATTAATTTGAACGTTTGAGGTTAAAATTGGTATGTTATTTTGGGTGTCAGACAGGAGCAGGGCACGTCCCCTTGTGGTCCCCGTGGGATCGGGGCGGGTCCTGTCATATGGGCATTTGCCCAAATCCATTTACTCAAATCCAGAATCATATCAAACATGTAAGGACCCATCCCGGAAGTCGGGATTAGGGAAGTGATTAGTGACGGATTAGTGAGGTAAATCGGTGTTTAGTTGGTTACTTTTGGACTTTGGGCGTAGAATGATGATTTTGCCTCTAGTTTGGGCAAATTGTTAACTTTTAGTTTGGGCGGTCAATTGGGCTTTGACCGATGACTGTGACATAGTTCAGGACGTCACGAGTCCGTAGACAGGTGGCACGTCTGATTTGGACAATCGGAGAAAAAGTTATGGTGTTCGGAAGGTTAAGGGCGTTACAGTAATTTTGGTTAAATACAGGGAAAATGTTGACTTTTTGCTGGACTCTTAGTTTTTACGTAGACCGAGGACCGTTAGATAGGTCTCGACGTCCTGAGTACAACGACAGGCGGCACGCTGTCATCGGAGGTCGGACGGTAAAGTTATGAGTCTAGGAAGTTCGCTAGGATCCGGTGGAGGAGTGTGATGTCTCGGTCTCTACTACAGTCCGCATCTGTAATCAACCTGAAGGGCATTGAAAAACCAGAAAAGACTGTGAGTGGACAAAAAAGCAATAAATTCATAAAACACATTTCATAAAAGACCTTTATGCCCTTCACTAAAAAGCATGCATGCATAGAAAAACCATTTTTCAAACCACATATGTTTCAATAACAATTAACAGGGTATCAGCCTCAAGTTCCGTAAATTCAAAACATATGGGCCCCTGCCCAAATCCATTTACTCAAATCCAGAATCATATCAAACATATGTGTGAACTCAGCCCAAATCCATTTATTATCCACAAAACACAATTTCGCAAAACCAAGAAATCATGTTTATCATATATATCATATAACCAATCATGTCACGGTATCTAAAGCTACGCGCGTGCTACCCGGGGTCTCAAATCCCAAGTCTCCCCAGGGTCCACTAGGTCATTGTCCGCAGATCAATGACCCTCCTTAGGGGGTTATAATCCATAATAACCTTCCTGAGAGTAAGGTACCCAATGGGGGCGACTCCACTCAGTTAGTGCTCCGTGACTACTCCGGGGTCCACCCAGGCCAACGAACCTACTTGGAGAAGACAATCCAATATATATAAGGATGGTATATGAAAAACCATTTGAAATCATTCTGAAAACCTTTCAAAGGTTCATGCCCGGCCCTCATAAACCGTCATGAACCAAAAATCCATTTATGGGTCCCCGGCCCTAAATCACAATCGTAAAGCATAACTGGGCCCTAAGCCTGAATTCATATACCAACGGGCCTCCGGCCCGATTCCTAAACCAACTGGATCTCGTGCCCGATTTCGTAAACCATGACAGGACCGCCCCCAAAGGGACGTTGATAACTGTGCCCGGTCCTGCTCCCGTCTAGCAAGTCGACTGAAATTCGCAAATTTACCCTTAGTACTTGCCAAACCAGGGATAGCCACACAAGTTCTCGCTCATGCCTTCGCCACTCGATCAGCCTCGACCAACGCGCCACGACCTGGAGGGTCAATAAAAACCAAAAGGTGTGAGTGGACAAAAAAAAATAAAATAAATCAGTTTATAAAACAATTATAGAAAGATTTCCACCCTCCACGTAAAGCCAATGCATGCATTCGAAAATCAATTCGCAATCCGTTTCATTTCCAATACAAGAAAATTGAGTACAAAAATCAAATCATTTTCCTTTCCTCAAATCCGCAATTCAAATCCAGGTACACAACATAATCCAAATCCATCAACCACATAAAATGGGCCACTGCCCAACACATCTGAAACATCAGGAATTAACAATAAATCACAAGTCAATGAGTTTGCTGGATATCAAGTGCGCCAGAGTCTTTAAACTCAAAACCATGCGCATAATCAGGCCTTCCCGGGATATCAACGAGTAGTATCATATCGAGTCTTTAAACTCAAAAAAGTAACCGAGTCTTTAAACTCATTAAGGGCCTTCCTTCGTCATCAATTAACCGAGTCTTTAAACTCAAAACGTGCTCCAGCAGTAGCACCGGGTCTTTAAACCCAAAACAGTTTTCAACGGGTCTTTAAACCCAAAACATTTGTCAATCACAACAAACTTGGGATCCATCGTAATCCAAATTCAAAATCCAATCTGAAACCATATTTTGTCATAACAGGACTCATGTCCGAATTTACACATTCAAATCCCCAAATCTTACTTCACAAAACATAATCAAATCGTCATTAGACACGGGGCATGTATAATCATACCAAATCACTTTATCAAACCCTCTTCCATTTTTGAATTCGAATTCGCAATAATGATTCCGTAAGCCGGCATCCGGAAACATCATCCCGAACCCAAACCAAGAATTTCACTCTCAAGTTTTAAAAAAAAAAAACGAAATCTCGCTCTTCAAATTACTTTTATGCCTTGGGCCCCAAGCCCGAAATCAACTTTCCAAAATCCGTTTTAAATCTTTGAAATCACATCATTTTTCAAATCCCAAGGTCAAAGCATCAAAACCATGATCAGAACACAATATACTCGAAATCATCGTAAAACGTGCAATTCCGTAAAAATCTCGAAATACGTGTCAAAACCGTAAACCATACTCATAATCGCAATTGAAACATCATTAAAACATGATATGCACAAATCATATAAAATCATTTATTAACCCATCATCAAAGCATAAGAGAAATCATAGTCTCGAAATACGTGCAATTTCGTATACATCTAAAAAATACGTAAAAATGCGGAAATCAAAATTATCACCAATCATAATCATAGAAATCATAGAAATATTTATGCATGCATTAAATTTTGAAAGCAACGTCCACTCACACACCGTCCATAAAGCTCGTTTTCGCGCCGCACGGGTTTCTGTAATTTTCGGCATTTTCCAGAAAACTCGAATCCTGTCCGAAATCACTTTTCAGGGTCACTAAGGTCTCAAATAACATCATACTAATTTCCCATAATTTTCCAGGAATTAAACGTTAATTAAAAACGTAACATAAATCTTCGGACCCTCAAAACAACATCGAAACGGTGTCCGATTAATTCGATATCAACGCTAAAATGTTCGTTACATTGCATAGGACAAAAGTCGTGTTGAACTTACCTCAAAAATCGGACCCACGCGCCCTCACGCTCCGCCGTGAGTGGCTGCGCGTGGGAGCCACGCGTTGCTACAATACCAGGTACTATTCATTGTCTCCGCCCGGATAACTGCTAAACGGGTCCGGTTGCCGGCGAGATGACCTGGTTAGAACCCTGTCAATTCAATCAGCCAATAGGATCTCCATGTGTCTAATTAGGGGTCTGTGACCTCAACTACGTAAGAACTCACCTTAATCCAGACGATTCAAAGTCGAACTTCGAAGAACAGATGAACATTGTTCATTCATCAATCTCGACCAATTCCGTTTGCCTTCTTGAAATTGATCCACTCAGAGGCTTCATAGGGTTCGTATAAGCTTGTTTCTGATGCCAATTTCTCCCTTAAACCCCTCCAAATTCACGACTCAAGCTCGATTTTTCCCCTCAGTCACCAAGTCCGTTCTAAGCCAAAATAGAAACAATTCACTTCTCACTTGAACTGGATCGACTGGAATTGATCCCAGAGAACTAAATGAAACCTCAATTTTCCTTGGGCGGGCCTGAAACTTCGAATTGAAATCACACTTCCGTTTCAGATTTTTGAACTCTCCTCTCACTATTTTCAACACGATTCTTCCTCTCTTTCTGTCTCAAAACTCTGATCTCCTTCTCTTCATTTTGTTTCGGCCCCTCATTCCTCTCGATTGATAGTGGGGAAGGTCGATTAAACCATGTTTATCGGGCTCTATTTTTAATTCATTTCCCTTTCCATTTCCAGCACCACCCACGAGCCCCAATTTCCATTCCCCGACCGTGCACCACACTCAAACACACTAACACACCGTGCACTTCCCCCCTCTGTCTCTGTTCCCTCGCTCAATTGTATAAACAAAATCAAACCGTGCACACACCCATGTCCCAACTCTGTTTTTCAATTTCAAACCTCAGCACCTGTTTCCCACACACACACCACCCGTGCTCTCAAGTTCCAACCCAACACTCACACACACTAATCACGGACAGTTTAAACAAAACATCCACTCAGCCCATTCAATTGTTTCCATAAACAAATGCACACCCGTGCTCTGTCTTCTGAAGGGAACCCCATAGTGCCATACACTGCTGTCCCAAAATCCACAGCCAAATTACCATTTTGCCCTCACTTGACAAATTACCAAAATGCCCCTCACACATCTAGACACGTAACTTGGTCATTCGAACTCCGATTGACGCGTGTCGCCTGTTTACGGACTTAGGGCATCAAGACCTGCCTAACGGTCCTCGGCCATCGGACCTCCCGGTCGAAAAGTCAACATTTTCTCCCTTTTTGTCCAAATTACGAAAATGCCTTTGGTCTTCCGAACGTCATAACTTTCACCTCGAGCGTCGGAATCGAACGTGCCACCTGTCTATGAACTCGTGACATCCCAAACTACGTCACGGTCCTTGGTTAAAGTCCATTTGACCGTCTGAATTAATAGTCAACGTTTTACCCACGACTAGGGGCAAAACGGTCATTTTGCATCGTTCGTCCGATCACGCCCAACTAATTACCGATTAACCCCAACTAATCATGATTAGTTACTAATCTAACCCCGGATTCCGGGACGGGTCATTACAACCTTCCCCCCTCAAAGAATTTCGTCCCCGAAATTCCAACCGATCTGATCTCAATCGTTCCTCCCTCCCTAAATTAGTTTTGTTCTCGAAATTTCCAATTATCCTTATTCCACATCCACCTCGTGGAAGACATTTCAACCTCGCAACACGTGTACACTCATACACCAGCTAAACTCATTTGTACTCAGAGGTCCCATTACAGTCTCACGTCGTACCGACCACACTCGACCACCTCGAGTGAAATTGATCACCTGATGTGTGTTAATATCGCTTGTCAATTTCACCATTTAGCTAACTCCTTCAGCTTGTCGGTTCCTCTCAATCACTAATATACCTGACGTCTGCTCCCACTGGGAGTCACCAAATCTCACTTGTCAGCCCATGCTGACGCTACCAGCCAAACCGTCACCACTAAGCTTTACCACCCTAGTAAAGCTCCAATCATCAGCTAGTCGGTGTCATCACCTCGTACTACCATTCACTCAATGTAGCGTACGACCAACACGTACAACCACACACCACCAGTACCTCTCATGTACCGTCACCAGGTAACACTCGGCCTATCCAGTACCGATTCTCGTACATCATACAGGGTACGTACATCCATCCCCCAACAGGTCCACTACAAGGTTCATGGTCCATCACAGTTTGATACTGGGGTTCCTCTGTCCAATCCCATACTAGAAAAATCACTCATTCCAACTCATCGTCCATCCTGAGTCCCATGGTCACCCGACCAGTAATCCCAACATCTACTCCTAAATACGCCATCCAAAATGTACCAATCCAAGCACGCTCACCAAGGCGTGTACAGTCATGCCAAATGAGCATCAAACCTCACTCACACTATCGAGGCGTACCAACTCCGAATCTATCAGGTACTCGCTTGAGTATGGATCAACTTCGAAAAGAAGTTCAATCCAACTATTCCTATTAGGACCCACCCCTAATCCCCCGGGATTAAGGGCTAAATTCCGATCCCGTCTAACTTACGCATGACACGAAGGCTAAACTGACGTCCAACCTCCATGTGACACGTAAGTCGGACAAGGGATTCTCGAACCAACCGTACCGAAGCTTCCGGACTTCCTAGAGTGTGCCAAATCTACTGTGGATCATGTGTGTGATGTCTCCATCTCTCTCGACCTACAGCCCGTGCCGTAACAACCTGGAGGGTATCAAAAACACGAAAAGACTGTGAGTGGACAAAAATAAAGTTTGAGTTCAAAAACATTTCATAAAACAATGACATTTATACCCTCCGTTTCAAAAACCAATGCATTCATATCAAATTCATGTCATAAAACCATTCAATATTCCGGTTAAACAAACCATATAAGAAAAACCGAACACAAGTTCCTTTTTCCAAATCCCGGGCCTCAGCCCAAACCATGATTGAAAACCATACCACATTTCCGTTCATCGAACCTGCTGGATCTATCTGAGTCTTTAAACTCAATCCAAGCCTCAATATAATCCAAGTCTTTAAACTCCCGAGTCTTTAAACTCAACAGGCCTATGGGGGAAATATCAATATATCTGAGTCTTTAAACTCAATCCGGGTCTTTAAACCCAATCCTCGGCCATCGGACCTCCCGATCGAAAAGTCAACATTTTTCCCTTTTTCGTCCAAATTATGAAAATGCCATTGGTCTTCCGAATGTCATAACTTCACCTCGAGCGTCGGAATCGAACGTGCCACCTGTCTATGAACTCGTGACATCCTAAACTACGTCACGGTCATCGGTCAAAGTCCATTTGACCGTTCAAATTAATAGTCAACGTTTTACCCACGACTAGGGGCAAAATGGTCATTTTGTATCGTTCGTCCGATCGCGCCCAACTAATCACCGATTAACCCCAACTAATCATGATTAGTTACTAATCTAACCCCGGATTTCGGGACGGGTCGTTACAAACCAAATGGCCCTTGTGCTCGATTTCGTAACCCAACTGGGCTCCGAGCCCGATTCATAAATCAACTGGGCCTCGAGCCCGATACGTAAATCAACTAGGCCTCGAGCCCGATACGTAAACCAACTAGGCCTCCAGCCCGATGCCTTGTTAAATCAAATGGACTTTGAATCCGAGGGTTTCCAAAATAAATGGGTCTCATGCCCGAGTTTACATTTTCAAATCCAAAACCACTTCATTAAATCATTTCCAAAACCATATGCACGTACTTTCAGTGCAAAACCGTAAACCTTAATTTACGTGCAAATACGTAAATCGCCTCGATATACGTGAAATCATATAAATCACTAATATTCAAATCAACATCATAGAATCACATCCATAAAACATATAAAACATTTATGCATGCATCACAGTTTAGAAATCAAGGTCCACTCACAGACCGTCCTAAGTTGCCGCCTCGATTTGCGTGTCGTAAGCCTCCCCAGGCTAATCACCATCACTGGGATTCGTAAACATGTTCAAATCACTTTAGAGGGGTGGTTATTAACCTCTCATTGAAGTCCCGTAATTTTCCCAAATTTTTAACTATTTTTAAACTCGATCCTAAATCATCGGACACCCCGAACTATATCAAGACGGAGTCCGATCGATACGAAACTGGTCCCAAAATGTTCATTACATAAAATAGATTAAAAGTTATGTTGAACACTTTCCCAAACCATGATTCAAGCGCCCCCACGCATCGCCCAAAGGGGCTGCGCGTGAAGCCCACGCGCCTACACTGTTTATCCCATACCTCTGCAAACCGGTCGGTTCAGACCAGTCCGATCCAACCGAACCGGCGTTCACGGTTCACGACCATTCCTCACCCGTTTTCGACCCCGTTTTCCTCCATTTTAATCCCTATAGGTTCCTCTAACTATTTCCTATCCATCTAGCCACTTAAAACATGAAAAATGGTTGTGAATCTCACCTTCCCGGTCAAGAAATCTCACGACCAACATGCACCGCCACCACCGTCGTCTCCAGCCACCTTAGCCTCCATTTCAAATCTCACGCGACTCCTTGCATGTAACAACCCATCCCGGAAGTCGGGATTAGTGAAGTGATTAGTGACGGATTAGCTGAGTTAATCGGTAGTTAGTGTGTAACAACCCGTCCCGAGAGCCGGGATTAGTAGACTGATTAAGGTGTGATTAGTGAGGTTAACCGGCGGTTAGGTGGTCCCAATAGGTTCATGAGCCTAGAATGACGATTTTGCCCCTAGTTCGGGCACAAACGTTGACTTTTAGTTCGGGTAGTCCGATGAACTTTGACCGGTGACCAGGACGTAGTTTAGGACGTCACGAATCTATAGGCAGGTGGCACGCCCGATTCCGACATCCGAGGAGGAAGTTGTGATGTTCGGAAGGTGGAGGGCATAGTCGTAATTTGGGTAAATTAGGGGAAATAGTTGACTTTTTGTGTAATCGGGTTTTGGTATGTTGACCTAGGATGGTTAGATAGCTCTCGTCATCCTGAGTTCGATGACAGGCGGCACGCATTCATCGGACTTACGAGGTGGAAGTTACGGGTCTAGAACGTTAGTGGCAAAACCGTAAAATTTGGATAAAAGGAGGGGCAATTTTGGTCTTTCTGCACATTGGGATTTGTGCAACAGAGAAGGAAAATGGATGGCTGAGATTGGGCCATGTGGGAGTGTGTGGAGTGGATGGTGACACGTGTTGGGGGGCTAGAGGGTTCTGGTTGAATCCTGTACATACACAGCCCAAATAATTGGGGTGCACCCGTGCTGTGTGTTTGTGTTCTTCGACACAGAGAGAAACAGAGGGAGAGAATTGAGAGGCTTGAGGGCTGATCGAGGGTGCTGGTGAGTTTGTGAGTCTGTGAGGGAGATTAGAGAGTGAGAGAGAGCTGTTGAGAAGGTTGGGGAAGTGAGGAATCGTGGTGTGTGTGAGTTGTGGGCTGTGGGGAAATCAGAGGAAACAGAGAAGGTTGAGGGCTTGTGGTGGTGCTGTGGCCGTGTGCGGGTGTGTTTGACCTCGAGAGGAGGCTGAGATGGCGTTGTAGACTCCAGGGAACACGGCGGCGAGTACGGTTGCGGACGATTGCAGGTAATCCCTCATCCCTGTACAATTGCCCTGTTTTTCCGTTGAGTTTTAAATCGAGAGTCGTGAGTCTAGAGGATGAATCGAAGTTCATAGGGAGGTTTAGGGGACTCAGGTGAGGTCTGGGAGTCCTCTGGTTGTGCTACCGTGACGGGGAGGTACACGGCGGAGGATGGCACGATAGGGGTATTCTGGTGCTCTGTTTTGGCCGTGAGTTTCAAACGGCGAGTCGTGACGTTTGGGCGAGAGTTGACGGTCAAGGTGAGTCGGGTTAGGCATAGAGAGGTCTAGGGAAGAGTCTGGTGTAGCCACCGTGAAGGGAGGTGAGCTGGGTGGCCGGGAAGGAAAACAGGGGAATTGGGCCGTCTGGTTTCGAGCTTGAGTCGACGAGGATGGGGCTGTGTCGAGGTGAACGGAGTATGGGAATAGATAGGGCAGGTCTGGACGAAGCTGTGGGAGAAAAGAGAGGTTGAATTGGTGGCCGGACGGCGGAGATCAGTTCCCGCCGGTTCAGCCTGCGGCGGTCGGTTCAACACAGTGGTTCGAGGTTGAAGATGGTACTGTAGCTGGCGCGTGAGGCCACGCGCAGCCACTTTGGGCAGCGCGTGGGGGCGCGTGCGGCGGTTCTGGGAAAAACGGTCAACATGGTTTTTGGTCTAGGATTTATGGTGAGTTCAATGGAAGTGGTTTCGGGTTATGCGGAAGTCGTTTGAGTTTAGTTCCGCGAGGGTGAAGGTTTAGGGTCCCGGGTTTTACGTTTTTGATTCGGGGAATTTTGAGGAACTTTAGGTGAACTTTCGGAGACGTATTAGTAATGTATTTTGACGATGTTTGACAGGATCGGGATTTCCCGAGGAAGCCGAGGAACGTACCGGACGTTCAGGACGCGAGTAGGGCTCAGTACTGTGAGTGGACCCCTTCTCTAAACTCGAGCATGCATAACTGTTTTCTATACTTATTTTATGGTTTTAATCATCATTCTATGTTTATCGAATATGTTTCGGTTGGTTTTATATTACACGTTTTTCGAGGAAATTAGTTTTTAGCACGTTTTACGAGGAATGGTTGATTTCTGAAATTGATACCATGGTTTTGAGATTTCAAATGATAAATGGTTTTCAATGATTATAAAGGGATTTTGGAACATGATTTCGATGATTAAAGGTTTTCCGTTTTAAAAACGGATTTCGGAAAAAGGGTTGGTTCCAAGTGGAAAAGTGGATTCCGGATTTGGGTTCGGAATGACGGTTCGGGATGCTGGAAGGGCATCAGACCGGTGATTTCGGATTCGGGTTTGGATGTGAATACGGAAATGGTTTTCAACTGGTTTTGATTGGATTTGCTGGATCTGGTTATTGGGTTTAAAGACCCGGATATTGATTGACGGGGGATGGGCCCGGATTGAGTTTAAAGACTCGGGAGTTTAAAGACTCGGATATATTGATTTTCCCCCATAGGCCTTGAGTTTAAAGCCTTGGGAGTTTAAAGACTCGGATATTATTAAGGCCTGGATTGAGTTTAAAGACTCGGGAGTTTAAAGATTCGGATAGGTCCAGCAGGTTTGATCGGAAAATGATGATTTCATGTTCATAGTTTATGACACGGTTTTATGATTCACAGGTTGTGGTTTTTCTAACTGTTTTATAGTGTTTCTGTTTCTTATGATGTTTTCTGAATATTGAATCCTAACTGTTTTGATAACTGGGTTATGCATGTGGTTTTCAAAACGAAGGGTGAAACTTGGTTTTCTGATAAATGGTTTTAGAACTTTTCTTTTATTATGGTCCACTCACACCTTTTGTTTTTAACTTGCCCTCCAGGTTGTGGAGTGAGCGCGGGGTCTTGACGTCGAGGCAGTGTCCGAGGCATAGAGGTCATGTGAGGGATCCCGGAGTGGTTTAAAGTTTTCCGCGTGCGTGTAATTATTATTGGTTTTTATTTCCTTGGGTTTCGTTCTATGCTCTGTAAATTATAACTTTGGGATATTTTATATAGTTTCTCCTGCGTCTGACTGAGTTTTGGGTGATTTTGAGTGAGTTGTACTTGAGTGATGTGTCGGGGAGTCAGACGGGAGCAGGATTTACCTCGGGTTTCGGGGTGAAACCGGGGTGGGTCCTGACAACTTGGTATCAGAGCATAGGTTTGTCGAGTTTGTGGGGTTTGTTGGTTTGTGAGGTTGTGTTTTAGTTGTTTGACTGCTTCTATGCCTCTTTCAGCGTGCGGTTGACGATGCCTCCGAGACGTAGACCCTTTCCACAACCTAAAGACGAAGCAAGAGAGACGGAGAGTGCTACTATTGAGCGAGCTCAACTGCTCGGGGCGACTACGTTTAGTGGTGGGGCTGATCCTGAGGAAGCCCAGAGGTGGATTACCAGACTTGAGCGGATTTTTGCGGTGATGCATTGTCCGCCAGAGGAGCGAGTATTGTTGGCTACATTTTTACTAGATGGTACGGTGTACGAGTGGTGGTATACCCTCGAGTTGTCCGGTTGGGATGCCCATAGTGTGACCTGGGAGACGTTTAGGGAACGGTTTCTTGAGCAGTATTATCCTCGTTCTTTCCGGGATGCCAAGGAGGCGGAGTTTCTGCAGCTCCAGCAGGGGAAGATGACAGTGGCTGAGTATGAACGGAAGTTCCAGATGTTGTCCCGGTTTGCTCCTGCTTTTGTGGCCACTGAAGCCGAGAAGTGCCGTAGGTTTGAGTTGGGCCTGCGAGGTGAGATTCGAGCCATAGTGACGGCTGGATCTTTTGCTACCCTCCGAGACTTGTCGGATGCTGCGGTGAGGGTGGAGGCTAGTTTGCCAGTGCGCCTCCAGGAACCATCTATTCCTGGAGCTTCGAGCCAGCGGACACCGATAACTTCGGTGGAGCGTCGTCGTCGGGCGATGATCGTTTCGGTAGACCTGGGAGTTTCCAGAGTTCCAGATTTTGGGGTTACCGCGCACAGCCGACTCCGCAAGCGAGCGTGACGTCTGTAGCGTCTACAGGGAGACCGAGCAGTGGACCAGGTTGGAATGTGTGTTTCTACTGTGGGGAGCGAGGTCATTTCCGACGTGAGTGTCCACTGTTGCCACAGGAGGGTGGTGTAGGTCGAGGAGCAGCGGAGCTCGGACAGAGTATAGCGTCAGGGACAGCAGGCCCGATAGGAGGTGGTGACACTGCCACTAGTAGTTCGAGGGGACATGGTAGAGCGTCGGGATCTCAGGCCCGAGTGTTTTCGATAACTCAGCAGGAGGTTCAGTCGGCACCAGATGCGGGGACAGGTACTTATATTACTTTTGGTTGTGACGTACTTAGTTTTGGTTGTTGGATTCCAGGGTCGAGTCTAGGAGTTCTCCTAGAGGACTTGGAGACAGTGAGTTCCGTAGAAGGATGACGGAAGGTACAGGAAATGAGTGACTATAACTGATCGATATGAGGATATTGAAGGAGAGAACCCACAAGCTAGAGTTTGCCTTTAGGACTTTGTAGATTTATTCCGATAGTGGCCGAAATAGCAGCTGAGGGAGATGGGTGGTCGATTGTTTGGGTTAGTAGTCGAGTTGGTTCGGGAAGGTAAGGTGGTTGTACATGAGGATGTACTCTATGATTTCTGTCGGGTACACTGCAATAAGGTTTTTTATAATACCTTTGTTTTCTGTTCATAGAGTTTCCCTTGCGTACACCAAGAAGGGTAGACAGGAAATATAGGAGACATTGTTGTTGAACTAGTGTTGATTCCGGGTAGGAGACCCTAGGTGTCGGGAACTAGCGGTGGAATTTCGGGGACAAAATTCTTTTTAGGTGGGTAGATTGTAACAACCCGTCCTGAGAGCGGGATTAGTAGACTGATTAAGGTGTGATTAGTGAGGTTAACCGGCGGTTAGGTGGTCCCGATAGGTTCATGAGCCTAGAATGACGATTTTGCCCCTGGTTTGGGCACAAACGTTGACTTTTAGTTCGGGTAGTCCGATGAACTTTGACCGGTGACCAGGACGTAGTTTAGGACGTCACGAATCCATAGGCAGGTGGCACGCCCGATTCCGACATCCGAGGAGGAAGTTGTGATGTTCGGAAGGTGGAGGGCATAGCCGTAATTTGGGTAAATTTGGGGAAATAGTTGACTTTTTGTGTAATCGGGTTTTGGTATGTTGACCTAGGATGGTTAGATAGCTCTCGTCATCCTGAGTTCGATGACAGGCGGCACGCATTCATCGGACTTACGAGGTGGAAGTTACAGGTCTAGAACGTTAGTGGCAAAACCGTAAAATTTGGATAAAAGGAGGGGCAATTTTGGTCTTTCTGCACATTGAGATTTGTGCAACAGAGAAGGAAAATGGATGGATGAGATTGGGCCATGTGGGAGTGTGTGGAGTGGATGGTGACACCTGTTGGGGGGCTAGAGGGTTCTGGTTGAATCCTGTACATACACGGCCCAAATAATTGGGGTGCACCCGTGCTGTGTGTTTGTGTTCTTCGACACAGAGAGAAACAGAGGGAGAGAATTGAGAGGCTTGAGGGCTGATCGAGGGTGCTGGTGAGTTTGTGAGTGTGTGAGGGAGATTAGAGAGTGAGAGAGAGCTGTTGAGAAGGTTGGGGAAGTAAGGAATCGTGGTGTGTGTGAGTTGTGGGCTGTGGGGAAATCAGAGGAAACAGAGAAGGTTGAGGGCTTGTGGTGGTACTGTGGCCGTGTGCGGGTGTGTTTGACCTTGAGAGGAAGCTGAGATGGCGTTGTAGACTCCAGGGAACACGGCGGCGAGCACGGTTGCGGACGATTGCAGGTAATCCCTCATCCCTGTACAATTGCCCTGTTTTTCCGTTGAGTTTTAAATCGAGAGTCGTGAGTCTAGAGGATGAATCGAAGTTCATAGGGAGGTTTAGGGGACTCAGGTGAGGTCTGGGAGTCCTCTGGTTGTGCTACCATGACGGGGAGGTACACGTCGGAGGATGGCACGACAGGGGTATTCTGGTGCTCTGTTTTGGCCGTGATTTTCAAACGGCGAGTCGTGACGTTTGGGCGAGAGTTGACGGTCAAGGTGAGTCGGGTTAGGCTTAGAGAGGTCCAGGGAAGAGTCTGGTGTAGCCACCGTGAAGGGAGGTGAGCTGGGTGGCCGGGAAGGAAAACAGGGGAATTGGGTTGTCTGGTTTCGAGCTTGAGTCGACGAGGATGGGGCTGTGTCGAGGTGAACGGAGTATGGGAATAGATAGGGCAGGTCTGGACGAAGCTGTGGGAGAAAAGAAAGGTTGAATTGGTGGCCGGACGGCGGAGATCAGTTCTCGCCGGTTCAGCCTGCGGCGGTCGGTTCAACACAGTGGTTCGAGGTTGAAGATGGTACTGTAGCTGGCGCGTGAGGCCACGTGCAGCCACTTTGGGCGGCGCGTGGGGGCGCGTGCGGCGGTTCTGGAAAAAATGGTCAACATGGTTTTTGGTCTAGGATTTATGGTGAGTTCAATGGAAGTGGTTTCGGGTTATGCGGAAGTCGTTTGAGTTTAGTTCCGCGAGGGTGAAGGTTTAGGGTCCCGGGTTTTATGTTTTCGATTCAGGGAATTTTGAGGAACTTTAGGTGAACTTTCGGAGACGTATTAGTAATGTATTTTGACGATGTTTGACAGGATCGGGATTTCCCGAGGAAGCCGAGGAACGTACAGGACATTCAGGACGCGAGTAGGGCTCAGTACTGTGAGTGGACCCCTTCTCTAAACTCGAGCATGCATAACTGTTTTCTATACTTATTTTATGGTTTTAATCATCATTCTATGTTTATCGAATATGTTTCGGTTGGTTTTATATTACACGTTTTTCGAGGAAATTAGTTTTTAGCACGTTTTACGAGGAATGGTTGATTTCTGAAATTGATACCATGGTTTTGGGATTTCAAATGATAAATGGTTTTCAATGATTATAAAGGGATTTTGGAACATGATTTCGATGATGAAAGGTTTTCGGTTTTAAAAACGGATTTCGGAAAAAGGGTTGGTTCCAAGTGGAAAAGTGGATTCCGGATTTGGGTTCGGAATGACGGTTCGGGATGCTGGAAGGGCATCAGACCGGTGATTTCGGATTCGGATTTGGATGTGAATACGGAAATGGTTTTCAACTGGTTTTGATTGGATTTGCTGGATCTGTTTATTGGGTTTAAAGACCCGGATATTGATTGACGGGGGACGGGCCCGGATTGAGTTTAAAGACTCGGGAGTTTAAAGACTCGGATATATTGATTTTCCCCCGTAGGCCTTGAGTTTAAAGACTCGGGAGTTTAAAGACTCGGATATTATTAAGGCCTGGATTGAGTTTAAAGACTCGGGAGTTTAATGACTCGGATAGGTCCAGCAGGTTTGATCGGAAAATGATGATTTCATGTTCATAGTTTATGACACGGTTTTATGATTCACAGGTTGTGGTTTTTCTAACTGTTTTATAGTGTTTCTGTTTCTTATGATGTTTTCTGAATATTGAATCCTAATGACAGGACCCGTCCCAACTGGACGTCAACAACCGTGCCCGGTCCTGCTCCCGTCTAACAAGTCAACTAAAGGTCCGAAACTCCCCTTCAGTGCTTGCCAGACAAGGGATGTTTGCGCGGATTTCTGCTGCTGTCACTGCCTCACGATCAGTCCCGAACGTCGTACCACGGCCTGGAGGGTCACAAAACAGAAAAGGTGTGAGTGGACAAAAATGACCTCTTATAAAAACATTTATCAAAATACATTCTTACCCTCTAGTTTTCCCAAACTTGCATGCATATCGTAAAACATGAGTGACCGATAAAATCAAAACATATTTTCCCATGGTCCATAAAACTCATGTTCACCAAATCAGTTTATGTTATAAAACATCAAATCCCGGCTCTCAGGCCAAAACATGTGAAAACATAATCACTGGCCACAAAGACCAAAAACCCGTACTCCATACCAGTACGTCATCACAAATAACATTAATCAGCACTAATCACAAGTGCACAATACACATATCAATCCAATCAATCCGCACTACTCACAAGTGCACAATATCACAAATCACAACTACACTACTCACAAGTGCACAATATCACAAATCACATATGCACTACTCACAAGTGCTGCACTACGCGTAGGCGAATATCCAGTCACTCTCTCGGGAATAAACACCTCTGGGCTCAACCTCCTCAGGCTCAGTCACCTCTGGGCGAACACATCCCCAGGATCAGACACCTCCGAGTGGTACATCCAGGCTCAGTATCATCCGAGAAGCTGACTACCATAGGATCAACTCCCGATCCTACAATCACATCCCCCAAGCTCCGGTCGTCTGGGTAATCCCCCCAAGCACCGACCGTCTGGGAATATCACAATCACAATGAAAACCATCCCGGGAATTACATCCCAAAACATTTCAATCAAATCTTGACTTCATACCAAGTCAAGGTCATTCTCAACTGGGTCTCAAGCCCAAAATACCTTTTACACATAAACCGTTAAAATCACATTTAAATCAATAGAATAATCCGAAAATCATCATTGACTCACCAACCAAGTCAAAACATCATTTTAGAAATCATTTAGACTCCGGGCCTAGCCCAAAACATCATTTGCACGTACCTCGTAAAACGTGCCCGAAAGACTGATTAAAATAATCATAAAATCACAAAAATCATTAATTTCATCAAATTCACAAGTGACTCCAAAACCGAGTCAAAATCACTATTCACTTGGGTTATCATGCCCAAAATATCATTATCACGCAAATCCATGCGTTGCAACCTCCGTTGCCATTTTCACGTAAATCCACGAAATTGACCCTCGACTCATTCCCGAGTCACCACATCATTTTTCAATCCATAACTCAATAATCCGAGTCCATACATTATTTTCAATCAATTTCCATCCCGGACTCATAAGCCAAGTCCAAACATTATTTTTACCAAATTTCGTAATTTCTCGAAAATCGCCCAAAATAATAATATAATAATCATAAAACCGAGAAAATCGAGAAATCACCGGATTGAAATACCAATCATGCCACAGCATATCAAATCATATAATAAAGCATTTAAAATCATATATGCATGCATCACGGTTAGAAAACAAAGTCCACTCACACACACCGTCCAAAACGGTCCGTTTCCGAGCTGCACGTTTTTCCGTAAAATCTGGAAATCACAACTCCTGTCCAAAATCATTATAGAGGGTTACTAACATCTCAAAATACATCATATAATTTTCCCCAATTTTTCCGGGATTTAAATACGTATTTTTATCGTAATACAAAACTTCGGATACGCGGAACATTAACGAAACAATATCCGATTTCATCGAAATCAACGTCAAAATGTTCGTTACACTGAGAGGATCAAAAGTCATGTTGACCTCACCTTGAGACTAGGGCGGGCGCGCCCCCACGCGCCGCCGTGAGTGGCTGCGCGTGAAACCCACGCGCCAGCTACAGTGCTGTCTCCCTCACCCGTTTGTCTGTAAAACGGGCCATTTAACCCGCGAGGCGACCCGGTTCGTTTTCTGTCAATTCGACATTGATTCCACCAATTGAACATTCAGTCAGTTTCGATTCAAGTCTAATTAGAGTTCTGTGGACTTAATTATAAGAAACATTACCTCTAACCTCACGATCACAGATGATCAATCGAAGGTCCTCCGGCCATTGTTCAACATTCCAAAACCTTCACCGTCACACGATTTCCCCAAATTGATTAATCCAGCAGCATCAAGGGACTCAGGTAAGCATTTTCCCCAACTCAATTGCATCCAATCACAGCTCAAACTCCATGACTCAAGTTCGACATTCCTCACGGTTACCAAACCCGTTCAGAGTCAATTGGGCATCAATTCACCTCGTTTTTTATCTGGTTCCACTCGTATCAACCTCAGGAAGCTATTTCCAAGCTTCAAATCGATCATCACGGCTCAATTCATCCTAATCAAATTTCCCCCCTCAAAATTCGAAAATTCGAATTTCCAAATTCAAGCCCTCTCTCTGTCCCTCGTGCTTCCTTGATGATTAAATCTCAACACCCTCTCAATTCCTCACACACTGGTTCAGAAATGGAAGGAAATGGTGGACAATTTCAGGCTCTCTCAATCTCTGCTTCTCAGTTGTGCACGGGTAAGAAACAAAACAAGATTAATGGAAATTAAAGGTTTAATTAATTAAAATAATATTAAAACATCATAATTAGGTCTCCCCAAAATCATGGATCCATGTTTTGTGCCTGATTTTAAGGGATGAGTGACACTTGTCACTCATCCAAGTGTGTCCAGTCACCGGGTACTGTTCTTAATAAAATATTATTTTATTCCCGGTTCGTTCGGTTAATCGAGCCTGATTCCGTGACCATAACTTCGTCGTCGAATCTCCGATTTCGGCATGCCGCCTGTCGTTGGATTCGTATCGACGAGACCTACGTAACGGTCCTTAGCCCTCGTCCATCGGACCTCCCGATCAAAAAGTCAACATTTGGCCCTACTATGCCAAATTACCAAAATACCCCTCAACTTCCGAACATCATAACTTTCTCCTCGAATGTCGGAATCGAACGTGCCACCTGTCTATGAACTCGTGACGTCCCGAACTACGTCACCGTCATCGGTCAAGGTCCGTTTGACCGCCCAAACTAAAAGTCAACATTTTGCCCACGCCAAGGGCAAAACGGTCATTTTGCACGTTTCGTCCGATTTCACTCAACTAATCCCCGATTAGTCATTCTAAATCATGATTAATTAATATTCAATCCCGATATTCGGGACGGGTCATTACAACCTTCCCTCCTTAAGAATTTTGTCCCCGAAATTCCAACTACTTGTATTCCACATCTACCTCGTGGAAAACAAATGGGCCTCACAACACGTGTACACCTGTACACCCACTAGCCAATGCAGAACTCGTCTGCACTCAGACGTCACATCACAGATGCACGTCGTACTGACTACACTCGACCACCCCGAGTGAAAATGAATCACCAGAAATTGGCAATGTCGTCACTAAGCTGACTCCTTCAGCCTGACGGCCCCACGTAATCACTAATGTGCCCTGACATCCGCTCTCATAGAGAGTCACCAAAACTCACCTGTCAGTCCATGCTGACACCACAAGCCAAACTGTCACCACCTGTAAGCATAGCCATCCAAAAGAAAAGTGGCTAAGGGTACCATGTCCTCCAGGGGACATATCATAACCTCAAAAATCCTTTCCAATCGTGTAAGCCAATCTTCGGCACCATCCGGTCCCGAATCACCACGAAACACAGTGGCTCCCAACCGTCGAGCTCGCTCAATATCTGGGCCTTTACTAACACTACTCTCGCCTCTCCCATCTTCAGACCGTGTACGGGATGCACGACTCGGAGGCATGACGTATCAACAGAAATCAAGAACCAAATGCTCTGATACCAATTTGACAGGACCCGTCCCAACTGGACGTCAACAACCGTGCCCGGTCCTGCTCCCGTCTGACAAATCAACTAAAGGTCCGAAACTCCCCTTCAGTGCTTGCCAGACAAGGGATGTTTGCGCGGATTTCTGCTGCTGTCACTGCCTCACGATCAGTCCCGAACGTCGTACCACGGCCTGGAGGGTCACAAAACAGAAAAGGTGTGAGTGGACAAAAATGACCTCTTATAAAAACATTTATCAAAATACATTCTTACCCTCCAGTTTTCCCAAACTTGCATGCATATCGTAAAACATGAGTGACCGATAAAATCAAAACATATTTTCCCATGGTCCATAAAACTCATGTTCACCAAATCAGTTTATGTTATAAAACATCAAATCCCGGCTCTCAGGCCAAAACATGTGAAAACATAATCACTGGCCACAAAGACCAAAAACCCGTACTCCATACCAGTACGTCATCACAAATAACATTAATCAGCACTAATCACAAGTGCACAATACACATATCAATCCAATCAATCCGCACTACTCACAAGTGCACAATATCACAAATCACATCTGCACTACTCACAAGTGCACAATATCACAAATCACATATGCACTACTCACAAGTGCTGCACTACGCGTAGGCCAATATCCAGTCACTCTCTCGGGAATAAACACCTCTGGGCTCAACCTCCTCAGGCTCAGTCACCTCTGGGCGAACACATCCCTAGGATCAGACACCTCCGAGTGGTACATCCAGGCTCAGTATCATCCGAGAAGCTGACTACCATAGGATCAACTCCCGATCCTACAATCACATCCCCCAAGCTCCGGTCGTCTGGGTAATCCCCCCAAGCACCGACCGTCTGGGAATATCACAATCACAATGAAAACCATCCCGAGAATTACATCCCAAAACATTTCAATCAAATCTTGACTTCATACCAAGTCAAGGTCATTCTCAACTGGGTCTCAAGCCCAAAATACCTTTTACACATAAACCGTTAAAATCACATTTAAATCAATAGAATAATCCAAAAATCATCATTGACTCACCAACCAAGTCAAAACATCATTTTAGAAATCATTTAGACTCCGGGCCTAGCCCAAAACATCATTTGCACGTACCTCGTAAAACTTGCCCGAAAGACTGATTAAAATAATCATAAAATCACAAAAATCATTAATTTCATCAAATTCACAAGTGACTCCAAAACCGAGTCAAAATCACTATTCACTTGGGTTATCATGCCCAAAATATCATTATCACGCAAATCCATGCGTTGCAACCTCCGTTGCCATTTTCACGTAAATCCACGAAATTGACCCTCGACTCATTCCCGAGTCACCACATCATTTTTCAATCCATGACTCAATAATCCGAGTCCAAACATTATTTTCAATCAATTTCCATCCCGGACTCATAAGCCAAGTCCAAACATTATTTTTACCAAATTTCGTAATTTCTCGAAAATCGCCCAAAATAATAATATAATAATCATAAAACCGAGAAAATCGAGAAATCACCGGATTGAAATACCAATCATGCCACAGCAAATCAAATCATATAATAAAGCATTTAAAATCATATATGCATGCATCACGGTTAGAAAACAAAGTCCACTCACACACACCGTCCAAAACGGTTCGTTTCCGAGCTGCACGTTTTTCCGTAAAATCTGGAAATCACAACTCCTGTCCAAAATCATTATAGAGGGTTACTAACATCTCAAAATACATCATATAATTTTCCCCAATTTTTCCGGGATTTAAATACATATTTTTATCGTAATACAAAACTTCGGATACGCGGAACATTAACGAAACAATATCTGATTTCATCGAAATCAACGTCAAAATGTTCGTTACACTGAGAGGATCAAAAGTCATGTTGACCTCACCTTGAGACTAGGCCGGACGCGCCCCCACGCGCCGCCGTGAGTGGCTGCGCGTGAAACCCACGCGCCAGCTACAGTGCTGTCTCCCTCACCCGTTTGTCTGTAAAACGGGCCATTTAACCCGCGAGGCGACCCGGTTCGTTTTCTGTCAATTCGACATTGATTCCACCAATTGAACATTCAGTCAGTTTCGATTCAAGTCTAATTAGAGTTCTGTGGACTTAATTACAAGAAACATTACCTCTAACCTCACGATCACAGATGATCAATCGAAGGTCCTCCGGCCATTGTTCAACATTCCAAAACCTTCACCGTCACACGATTTCCCCAAATTGATTAATCCAGCAGCATCAAGGGACTCAGGTAAGCATTTTCCCCAACTCAATTGCATCCAATCACAGCTCAAACTCCACGACTCAAGTTCGACGTTCCTCACGGTTACCAAACCCGTTCAGAGTCAATTGGGCATCAATTCACCTCGTTTTTGATCTGGTTTCACTCGTATCAACCTCAGGAAGCTATTTCCAAGCTTCAAATCGATCATCACGGCTCAATTCATCCTAATCGAATTTCCCCCCTCAAAATTCGAAAATTCGAATTTCCAAATTCAAGCCCTCTCTCTGTCCCTCGTGCTTCCTTGATGATTAAATCTCAACACCCTCTCAATTCCTCACACACCGGTTCAGAAATGGAAGGAAATGGTGGACAATTTCAGGCTCTCTCAATCTCTGCTTCTCAGTTGTGCACGGGTAAGAAACAGAACAAGATTAATGGAAATTAAAGGTTTAATTAATTAAAATAATATTAAAACATCATAATTAGGTCTCCCCAAAATCATGGATCCATGTTTTGTGCCTGATTTTAAGGGACTCATCCAAGTGTGTCCAGTCACCGGGTACTGTTCTTAATAAAATATTATTTTATTCCCGGTTCGTTCGGTTAATCGAGCCTGATTCCGTGACCATAACTTCGTCGTCGAATCTCCGATTTCGGCATGCCGCCTGTCGTTGGATTCGTATCGACGAGACCTACGTAACGGTCCTTGGCCCTCGTCCATCGGACCTCCCGATCAAAAAGTCAACATTTGGCCCCTACTATGCCAAATTACCAAAATACCCCTCAACTTCCGAACATCATAACTTTCTCCTCGAATGTCGGAATCGAACGTGCCACCTGTCTATGAACTCGTGACGTCTCGAACTACGTCACCGTCATCGGTCAAGGTCCGTTTGACCTCCCGAACTAAAAGTCAACATTTTGCCCACGCTAGGGGCAAAACGGTCATTTTGCACGTTTCGTCCGATTTCACTCAACTAATCCCCGATTAGTCATTCCAAATCATGATTAATTAATATTCAATCCCGATATTCGGGACGGGTCATTACACCTAACTGTTTTGATAACTGGGTTATGCATGTGGTTTTCAAAACGAAGGGTGAAACTTGGTTTTCTGATAAATGGTTTTAGAACTTTTCTTTTAT
This sequence comes from Prinsepia uniflora, assembly GCA_032719365.1. NCBI lineage: Eukaryota > Viridiplantae > Streptophyta > Magnoliopsida > Rosales > Rosaceae > Prinsepia > Prinsepia uniflora. Next base: position 6,839,359 of record CM064867.1, on the reverse strand, counting down.
TATGGTCCACTCACACCTTTAGTTTTTAACTTGCCCTCCAGGTTGTGGAGCGAGCGCGGGGTCTTGACGTCGAGGCAGTGTCCGAGGCATAGAGGTCATGTGAGGGATCCCGGAGTGGTTTAAAGTTTTCCGCGTGCGTGTAATTATTATCGGTTTTTATTTCCTTGGGTTTCGTTCTATGCACTGTAAATTATAACTTCGGGATATTTTATATAGTTTCTCCTGCGTCTGACTGAGTTTTGGGTGATTTTGAGTGAGTTGTACTTGAGTGATGTGTCGGGGAGTCAGACGGGAGCAGGATTTACCTCGGGTTTCGGGGTGAAACCGGGGTGGGTCCTGACATAGTGGGTTACTTTGGACGTTCGGCGTAGAATGACGATTTTGCCTCTAGAATGGGAAAAATGTTGACTTTTAGTTTGGACGGTCAATTGGGCATTGACCGATGACCGTGACGTAGTTCGGGACATCACGAGTCCGTAGACAGGTGGCACGCCCGATTCCGACATCCGAGGAGGAAGTTATGATGTTCAGAAGGTTGATGGCACTTTCGTAATTTGGTTAAAAAGGAGGAATTTGTTGACTTTTTGCACGACAAGTTTTCTTCACGCAAACTGAGGACCGTTAGGTAGAGCTCGATGTCCTGAGTGCAACGATAGGCGGCACGTGTCGATCGGAGTTTGGATGACGAAGTTACGGGTCAAGGAAATGGAAGGGCAAAATGGTAATTTGTTCTTGAGGGGTATTCTGGACATTTCTACATTGGAATCTGTGCCTACTCAGAGGAGGACACTTGGCTGTTGATTGAAGGTGGTACCACAGAGTGGTTGACACGTGGCTGAGTCTAGATGGTGGTGGAACATTGGACAACCGCCTTGTTGTTTGCTTTAAAACGAATGTGCACGGGCTGGAAAACAGAGGAACAGAGTGTGTGCATTCTGTGCTTGTGATCGTGGACCTTAATTAGCTGAGAGATGTGTGAAGAGTAGTGAGAAAGCAGAGGAGGAGACTGATGGTGGTGATGCCACGGATGGTCGTCGCACGCGGCGGTGATTCACGGCGAGAGGCGAGCAGAGTTCCCTATTTTGTAGTTGACAATGGGTCTTCGTTCAAGCATGTCTTAGCCTTTCTAAGTAATTGGATGATGCTTCTAGGACGTCTAGGAGTTGTTTGGGCTGAGAATTATGTTTCGCCGTGGGTGGTAGCTGCGGAATCGACAAGGTAAGAAATGGAATGTAAAAATGGTAACTATTGTTTTAGCGCCTGACTTTCGATTTAAGAATTTGGGATTTGTTTCTAGAGGTTATAGGGATGGATTAAGATTGAAACCAGTGAAGGAGGTGGCCAAAATCCCAGCAACTGGACGATGAACAGGGGGGCGGGTTCTCCTTCGATTTGGAAGGTAATCTCTAGCTCTAATTGTCACAAAGTAACTACATGGAATTATTGGAAATGAAAGGAAGAATGTATTAGATTAATTAGGATTGACAAATGGATTGAAATTGCTAAAAGGCTCACACTGGTTCAACAGTTGGACCGGATTTGCAGACTGGTTCAGACCGGTCGACTGAGGAAGACGATGAACAGTAACTAGGCGCGTGAGGCCCACGCGCAGCCCCTTTGGGCGGCGCGTGTGGGCGCGTGGCACAGAGATCGAGGAAGGTTCCAACACGACTTTTAAAGTATTCGATGTAACGAACATTTTGGCGCTGGTTTCGAGTTAATCGGACGTCGTCTCGATAGTTTTCGGGATGTCCGAAGGTTTTAGGTCTCGGTTAAAAATAGTTAAAAATATGGAAAATTGTGGGGCTTTAGTATGAGTATCGTGAAGTAGTTAGTGACTTTATATTGGGATTTGGACAGGTTCGAGAAATCTGAGGATAACGGAATGGCCGGGAACGGCGTAAGTGCGCGCGCATCGAGGCGACGTCGGAATGGTCTGTGAGTGGACTTTGCTTTCTAACTCTTGATGCATGCATATATGTTTTAATATGTTTTCATACGTGATTCTATGATTTACTTTATGATCTTGATGGTTTACGGTTTTGCACGATTTTTTAGGTATTTTTTTGGAATTTCACGTTTTACGAGGTTTCGATTTCTCTTGCGATTTGACGATGGTTTTAATGATTTAATTTCGGGAATTGAAATATGATTTGATTTCAAGGATTTGAAATGGATTTTGGAAAGGTGATTTCGGGCTTGGAGCCCTATTCGTGAGATTGAGATTTCGGTTTGGTTTTCGAGGTTTGGAAAGGAAGTCTGGATTTGGGTTCGGGACAGTGGTTCCGGATGCCGGCTTACGGAATCATTATTGCGAATTCGGAGATAGATTTTCCGTGGTTTTCACCGTTGCTTGAAAAATGATTTTGGGTTTAAAGACCCGGAAAAAGAGAAAAACCCACTGGATCTGGTTTTGAGTTTGAAGACTCGGATGATTGACGGGGGGAGGGCCCTGGATTGATGTTTTGAGTTTAAAGACTCGGATATGATACCCCCCCCCCCCCCCCCCCCCCCCCCGAGGCATGTGATTGTGTTTTGAGTTTAAAGACTCGGATATCCCGGGAAGGCCTAGCTATTTGCGCATTGTGTTTTGAGTTTAAAGACTCGGGCGCACTTGAGATCCAGTAAACTTGTATGATTGATGTTTTTCAATGGTTTTCTGATGTTTTGGGCAATGGCCCGGATGAAGTGGATTTGACGAGTTTTGGGACTGAGTTCCCGGATTTGAGATTGAATTGTGATTTGAGGCTGAGGCCTGGATGATACGGGTTTTCAAATGGTTTTCAATGATGGTTTTTGATATGAGTGATTTCATGACTTGACTGGATATGCATGCATTGGTTTTTGCGTGGAGGGTATAAATGTACTTGTTTTATTGAACTGTTTTTAAACTTATACTTTATTTTTGTCCACTCACAGTCTTTTCGTGTTTTCGATACCCTCCAGGTTGTTGGGGTGCGGGCTGTTGGTCGAGAAGGACGGAGACATCACACCCGAGATCCACAGTAGTTTCGACGCACTCTGTGAAGTCTAGATGCTTTGAGGATGGTTTAATCGACAATCCCTTGTCCGACTTACGTGTCACCTGGAGGTTGGACGTCTGTTTAACCTTCGTGTCATGCATAAGTTAGACGGGAGCAGGGTTTAGCCCTTAATCCCGAGGGATTAGGGATGGGCCCTGACATTGCAACCTCAGAAGCATTTTCCAATGACCAGCCACTTTGACCCTCGCGTGGAGCGCGTGGGCACCTATTTCAAGGTGGTACCAGGACCATTTTAAAGGTTTCGACTATACGAATCCAGTGGTGGTGATTTCGAGTCGATCAGAGATCATTATGTTGGTCAAATTGAGGTTTAAAGCCTAGGGAAATGTGTCCGAAACACGTTGAATTTTCCGGGAATGTTGGGGATTCTTGATATGGACTTGTCTAGGTTGGTAGCAACCTTTGAATATGTTTTGGACAGGTCCAGATGACTCGGAGAGATCGAATTAGCCCAAAGAGGTTTATGGCACGCGTATTAAGGCGCAGCTTGGACGATCTGTGAGTGTATTTTGTTTTATGAATATGATGCATGCATAAATATTTTATATGTGTTTTATGTGATTACGAGGTTTCACGGAGAGGCGTGAAATCGAGGAACTAATTTACGATTTTGAGGATTTCATGGAGATGTGTGAAATCGATATTTCGGGCATGAGACCCAGTTATGGATTTGCAAGGATCCGATGGATCATGAGATAGGATGTGTCGTAGGACACTGGTTTTCGGGTTGTGACCCATTTGGTGATGTTCCATGTTCGAGGCCCTATAGATGATGGCATTCGAATGAGTTCCGGATGATATGACGCTAGCCTCCGGACTGCGGATGTGTTCCTTCCAGAGAGGCCACGGTGCACTGCCTGTTGTCGAACAACCGCGGAAAGCAATGACCGAGGGAGGTCGAGATATCACATGCCACCACTGATCCTGACGTACTCTGATGGACCCCGAGCAGGTGAGGAGTTGATCCCTAATTTGACACGCGGTGTCAGACTGGAGCAGACACGTACCACGATAATTAAGGGGGATTGGGATAGGTCCTGTCATAAATAAAAAATAAACCAGATTAAACCTCTCGACGAGACGAACTCAACTGTGGGATCCTACAACCTCTTTTAGTTGAAAAAACCCATTTGAGATTCTCAGAGATCCGTGAGCTTTACAGCTTCCTACGATGCAACCATCATCGATCCTCACCCAAAAAAACATGTAATGAGTCTATGAAGACAATCTCAACACCGATAAACTTAAAGTTTAACTTAGAAAGTTCTACTGACCTCGTTTAGTCTTGAAATTTATGAGTGGCTCTCGGGTTATAGTCAGGTTTTTTGTCGCCATTTGAGCTACAAAGATCCTCATGACTCGTCACCTAACTCATTGAACTCAGGGTGAGAAGACGATGATTGTGGATTATGGGTCTAAGATTTTGGACGATGAGTGTGGTGTGTGTTGTCAGCTTGCTTCAAAAGAGACAGAGGAGGACAATGAAGGGAGTTTGAGGGGTTGTGGTGTGGTATCAAACTAGAGGTTAAAGGCCTCGTGATGGGGGCGAGCAGTGTTGCTACAACTTGGTTGTTTCGGTGATAAAGACTAAGAAATAAGAAAGACTTGAGATAGAGAGATTAAGACTAGATACGGAAAAGATAGTGAATTGGGAGGGGCTAGTCGCCGATGAGTAAGAGTGAGATGGGTATTGGGCTTGATCTTCGAACTTGGGCCAATACAGACTTATGCTACCACAAAAACAATGAGCCCATTTCAGTAAGTAATTAAGGCGAAAAAAAAACTCGCAAGACTAAACTGGTCAATTTAATTCCAATTTTCAAATTTGAGGGACAAAATGTAACAGTATAAATGGGGTCATAATATTACTAGTTTAATAATATTCCTTTTTATTGTGAAACAGAAGGTCTCACGTTTTTACTTGATTCTTATGGAAAATAAAACGAATACCCAATATATTTATTCCTTATATATCTTTCCTGTGATATAAACAAAAATTTAAATGATAAACATTATAAAGAGAAAACCCAATATTCAATAAATATATTCTTATCTTATCTCAATATCGTGGCATAAAACAAATTGTGAATGATATATACCAATATGTATGTCCCATCATTTATCTTCTTCAATTTCATGAAACAAACAAAAACTATATATGTACAAAAAAAAAAAATTGTGGAAAATATTATTTTATTACCATAAATTGAGAAGCCCGGGGACAAGGAGGCTGCTGATCAACCATATTCTCCAGTTAAAAATAGAGAAAACCAAATTGCCCACCCCCTAAAAAATATATAATAAATAAAGATTTATATCTACGTGAAATTCGATAGTTTAAATTAATCTCATTAAACTAATAAATGACTTATAATTTGTGTGTTTAGTTCAAATCTCACCCAATATTGTTATGATGACAAAGAAAACAAGTCTAAGCCAACCCCCAAATCCATGAAGTTACTATAAAGTCAATCCAAATTAAGTGAGGTGCATAAATGCAAGTAGTTGATCGAACTCCAAAACAATCACAGCTAGACTTTTCTAGTACTTGCCCAAGTTAATCACAACAAGAACAAACTTGTAAAAATATTTTTGGATTTTTATTGACGACGATGATCTATCTGTCTAAATTAACTCAATATCTAATAACGTATTGAAGATTTAGACTAAATTATTATCTAGTAATCGTTGTATTAGGAAAATTAGTTAAAAGACTCTACCATCTTCCTCCCTTTCGTTAAAGTAAAAATATTTTGAGAATAAAATTTGAAAGAACTTGTTATTGAACTTCAATTATATCTAAGATCATTATTAATCTTCAAAAGAAAAAGGGAAAAATCACATCACTTGACACCATGAATAGGAAACAACAATCAATGGAGTTTTTACACTTGGGTCTGGTCTAACAAGAATCATAAACTAGATATGGTAGTGATCGAGGTGTCCCACTGTAAATCGAGAGGGGATAAATCGAGAGGCAAACAAACTCCCAAATTACAAACTAAGAACTTTTCTCATGTGCTCGTCTCGACGAATCAGTACATCATAGAATTTTCGACAAATAAAACCCTTCTTCATTTCAGGTCATTTTCTTGACCCTAAGACACATCTAGTGAAAAGTCTCTGTTTCTGACCCTAAGACTCATCTAATGAAAAGTCTCTCTTTCTCTAGCTCTACTTGTTTCTCAACACTAGTGACACATTTTTCTTGTCTAGCTAGGACAATCAATAACAACTTAATTTAAATTGGTATTAAAATGGCAAGGGATTTTCCCTTTTCATGTCTTTTTCTTTATCTTCTTTTTTTTTTTTTTCAAATTTTTCTTGAGGACTTTGGAAGAGGGATCCCTTGAATAAATGATTTGAAGAGCTCAAAAGCGGCCCTTGGCTTGAAAAGTGGGACTTCATGACCTGCTCCTCTCACTGTTGCAAATGTCAACCCTTCATAAACCTCTGTCCACCCTCCCACCTTCATCACAAATATAATATATCATAAAATTAGAAATTACTTAATCATACGTACGTAGGCAATAATAATATCGGACTACGGTTAATTACTTCAGGCCGAAGTGTAGCTCCTCTTTTGAAAAACAATGTCGGTTCAACCGGGGTTAATTTATTTACTCACCTGCTTCTTGGTATACCAGGGGTACCATGGAATTTTTGTAGCTAATTTGAGCTGTGCAAGTGAGTACCTAGTAGCAGTAACTGGCACCACTGAATCCACATCTCCACTACACAAATAGCATCACGTACCTCAATTAGGAACATAAATTTGATAAACTAATATAATTAATTTAATTTTACCTGAAAACCCAAATCCTCAAGCCTGCAGCTATCATGTCCCTGTAAATAGGAAGAACCGAAACATCTGTGTCGTTCCAATTTCGATTTAAAACCTCACTGCATTATTGTACATAATCACCATCAAATAACACAAATCAACGGTTGTTAATTATTAAATTGGATCAGAAATTGAAAAAGTATATAAGTATATTTTAATCAATCTGAGTTGCATTGCATTGATCACCTGCAAGCAGTCCACTTATAAGGAATTTTGGTCATGTTGGCATGAAGGGCTTTCTGTACATCTGGTCTATTGTAATACAGTTCAGCATATTTTTCCGTACAAGGATCATATCCCGATATTCGCCACACCCGCTGCAAAAATAAAAATAGTCAGCTATTACAATTTAACTTGTCTTTATTTTATATATTTTTTGTATTAAAGAAATTTTGGTATTACCGGTCTATGAGGCAGATGCATATTAGCCTGCCTCGTAGAGGTGAAGCTGCCGTCGGAGTTGTTGCACGGCGGCGCGTAAATGTTGTACTGGTCAATGTTTCCGAATTCGTCATCCATGGCGTAGCTATACATGGATTCACATTGGTCGGAGTTCTTCTGCCGGCTAAAATCGCATGTGTTGATCAGCTGCCGGTAGGTCTTGTCGGAGATCATGGCGTGGCTCCACCAATATGTCACCGTCCCTAGGTTATCATAGTAGTTGTCTGTCACCGCATTCCCCACCTGCGCACATTTTACAGTTTTTCATAATATTATATATATTTGTTGTTAGCTGTAAATGGAAGGTCTCAATTTCAACTCTACGAACAAAATATAATGAAAATGTAAGTACCATTATTCCTTTGAGATTGATTGGGTGCTTAGAGTGTGAATTGTAGGTCAAAATTGCTTTGGCCAGCTGAGGGACATAATGGCCGGCGTAGCTCTCTCCGGTGAGATATATTTCACGGTTTTTGTATCTCGGGAATCGATCCAACCATCGGATTAAAAATTCCAATGAGTCCCTTGCTGAATCATGACCATCCATTTAGTCAGACGAGAGCGCTCATGATATATAATATATCGTTTTAACCAACTTAATTACACATAAATAAGTTAATTTCGTCTCTATTAATCAAGGCAAGAAAAAAGTGGCAATAATTGAACAGGCGTCTGTGTATATATATAATCCATGTGTTATATATAGCTGGCTGGGCGACTAGGACCAGAAAATCATTATGATTATAATTAATAGGGCAGTTAGCTAGTCTTCATCAATATATGTGTGGACCGTGTGGTACCTATCTAGCATTCTAGCTAGTGCCTTCTCAATCAATAATCATAAGCAACCATGCTTAGAATTTAATAGCACACATTGTTGTGGCAGCAACTAGTAAAATAAAATAGTTACCGGTGCGGCGGTCGCCGGTGTCAAAGAGATCCGCGGAGCGGTTGCTGTAGGAGAAGCCAACGCCGGCCGGAGTTTCCAAGAACAAGAGGTTGGCAATGGTGTTCCATGAGAACTTGTTCAAGTTTAGCCCTGAACCGCTCTTGTTTATTCTAAATGGTCCTATCTCTTCCGATGCACCATATGCCACAGAAGAGCAACCAGGGCCTATATAATATAATCACAAAAACATTCACAATTGAGAAAAATAGGAGATAAGTTAATACTAGTTCATTATCTAAATCACGTTTCTAATATAAGTAGGATTCACTAATACAATCAACGTAACTACCGTCCACCTTGAATTCAAATGTAAAGTAACAGACACATACTTTGGCGTGATTGGTATTTGAAGTCTGATTACGGATTAGTAAACGTGTCGCCAGGTTTTTAGTGGGCTCAAAGCACATAACTAGGTAGCTAGCTAGCTACTCCAAGTTTTGCATTAATGGTGCCCCCGGTAGATACTGACAAGGAGGCAACACACAACTGCAAATGGAAATGGCTATGGCTTAATAATCGAAGTTTGTTTTTGGTTACTCTCTAAGCATTAAAGAGGAGAGAAAGAGAGAGTGTGTGTGTATATTGTTTTATGGGTTGCTTCTTCTTATCCATGGGAAGATGAGAGCTTGGGGAAGTGAAATAAGCTTCTGGTAGTTAGGTCATCATTTTTGGCCATGACTGTTAGGCCATTCTGTGGGCTCTCTTCTTTTACTTTTCCCCTTCTTTTAGCTCAGTTATTCTGTTTTCAATAAAACTTGGAAGGCAAACCACCTCAATTGGGTGTTTTGATTCAAAAAAAAAATAAAACAAATCAAGCATGCTCATGAAACTTAATTACTACATGTATTATACACATACACTGATTTATTTTTTTCCAAAGATTTTTCGGCACACGTTGGTGTTAGACAAACCTCCCATCTCCTTATGAGATATTAGACAAATTCTATATATGATACTTAATTCAGGACTTATAAATAATCCCACAAATAACTTCACGGCTACAAGCGCAAATACGGGAATCAAAACTTAACTAAGGAAACGAGTTTTGCTAACCACCTAAACGGTATTCAGTAGACTTAAATTAGTATGACGTTAATTAGGCCTCTTCCTAAAATAATACCAGAAGAAATTTGATATAACAGTGCGTGCAAATTAATAACAATTTAAACGCAATACACACAAATGTAAATATATACTAAGTGATATATTTACTCATGTACCTCCATTGAGCCAAAGAACAAGAGGTTTTGAGAAGGGATCATGGGAAGCCTCAGTGAGCCAGTAAAAGAGGGCTCTACCAACTTGATGATGCACAGTGACATACCCAGAGAACTGCTGAAACCCAACCTTGGGCTGCCCAGGAAGTTCCAAAATCCTGTCAGCTTCTTCTTCTTCTTCATTCTTCCCCCCTCCTCCATGGCAGCTTATTGGAGTACTGCTCAGCAGCCCAACGACCAAAAGAAAGACTAGGAGATTGTTCATCTTTGTTTTGGCCATGTCCATTTTCACCATGGCCAAAATGATGAAGAAGAAGTAGGAGAAGAGAAAAAATATATATTTTTTGTTTTGTTGTAGTCCTTCCTGTTCCTTGTTGTGTGTATTGATGGGAGGTAAGACTGTAAGACTGTGATATTATCAGTATGGATTAAATAGGAGAGAGAGAGAGAGAGAGAGAGAGAGAGAGAGAGGGTTTGAATGTCCTAACCTAATAAAATAATGAACATGGTAAAATAAATCATAGATATATACGTTTGGAACTTACGTAGTTAAATTTATTAAAACGAACGGTAACTTTTTATTACTTTAAGTTTTGGCTTAGCTTGTCTAACTATGATAAGCGGGGTTTTTTTAAAACCGACTGGGTTAATTCTTCTCTTTTGTGCGATTATCAATTAATAACTTCAGTAGCTACTAGCCGTGTTGGGGGATTGGAGTTTGAAAAGATTGGTTGATTGAGTCACAATAATAACCTTGATGGTACTTACCTAAGGATTTTCTAATTGTTTTAGTTGAGTTTGATTTCATCCAGATCAATTTAACAGTTGCCAAATATAGTCACTCGAGGTATTTTACCTATATGATCATCGTGTAGTTATTGTGATTTAGATTAAGGGGTTCGTCTTAATCTGTCTTAATTATAAGAGGAATGGGATCACATGGATATCGCATAGCCCATGAAACAAGTCCCTTTAATCCTCCATTAATTCCTCTTGTATTCATATACCAAGCGAGATACGACTTTGACTAACCTACCTTCCTCTTTCTCTTCGATCGTTGGCCTCACATTCTCTCCATTTTATTTCTTAAAAATTGGGTTTCTCCTTCTTAATTCTTTTTATTATTTTTTGTTGTTTCCTTGGATAACATTTAATATGTGCTCATTCTAATCAGAAATTGTTTAGTATTTTAAAATATAATGATTTGGCACATATATATATAAGGTAGTTGTGCATTATTGAATGTGATAGACTGACCAATTAATTAGCTCTTGATATCTTATTGTATTTTTCTTTTTTTAATCCTAAGAATGTCCAAGTAATTAAGAAAAATAATGAATAATTTGTACTTTCTCATAACAGTTTTCGTCCTCCTAAAAAAATTATATTTTCGTCCTCCTAATCGTTTAATCTAAATAACTAACAAGATTGAAAGTGTAATTCTAAAACTCAGTATACATATAATCCAATGTAGAAAGTTTTTCATCGTATAATATTAATTAATAAAGGGACTTTATTTATATACGTATATGGCCCTCTTTACGTGCACGCGAGGGTGGTATTATTGATTTATAAAAATAGGATGGAGGTGCATGTGTGGCAATGGGCGTGGCGGAAGATAATAGAAGCTCTTTTGAATTTTGCATTGCCTTTGCAAAAGGTTGTGAAAATAACGCGAGCTCCAACCTCCACTATTTTCTATCTAACCAAATTTAGCACTCTCCTTCTAAGAACCATCATAGCCTTGGAGACATCATAGCCTTCTCCAATATCGATCTCCACAATCATTATAATTGATATATATATTGTAAACGATGTCAAGTAAATCAAATCTCAGAAAAATTAATATCAGTTTTTATATACTCTGATTGTCCATAAGTCTAACTTAAACTTCGAAAAAAAGGCTTTCAATAATTTATTTGGATGATCGTCTATTCTAACTTAATATGCCGGATTATAATTCTGAGGGAAATTGAAAATGTACACATAAGAATTTCCACCTTAATCGCCAAACTGCTTGTACGAATTCGTTATTATTTACATTTCTATGTGCTTAATTAGCAAGGTTTTCAAAAATATAACCTTTTTCCCACTTTCATTTTCACTATATATATGGTATTTTTTGGGTAAGCTTTACGAGAACGGAGGATTCTATGTTTGAAATTTCCATATAAGTACGTAGGATTCTAACTTCTGCTTGCGTGACTTCTCTTACCTGATCTTCCTTTAAAGATTCCTGTACTTAAAACATATATACGAAAATAATTTTACATATTCTCCTTTTGCTTTGTTTAAAGAAATGAGATATATTCGTTTATTAATTCTGAATAATTATCGCTTATAATATTATGTATTTAATTTTTTGTTTTGGTGATCGAGGAATATATAAAGAAATTTACAACTAAAATTCATGGCAGATTTTCTCATGAAATATTTGGGACAACTTGATCGAGGGGGAAACGACTAAGGTAGCTTGGAAATTGGCCTTGGTTGTTTATAATTTTGACCGATTATGTGTGGATGGAACGGAATAATCAGTTGTTTTGTAATTTGAGGAAGTCTCCGGGTGTGGTATTTGATCTTATTATTTCTATGATTCGTGGTAAACTATGCTCTATGAAGTTTTGTCACTCCCCTTCGAATGTTATTTAGGCTAGGAAGTGGAATGTTCCCTTAATGTAACTTTCCTTTTCTCCCTTGTGTCCTCTTATGAGGGTTTTGTAATTTGTTTCCTCTTATGAGGTTTCTCCAGGTTCCGCCTTGGTTGGTGTGAATCTTTAGGCTCTTTGGTCGGTGATTTTGTCCTTTTAATATAATTTTTTATTTAACAAAAAAAAATACTACTGCAATAGTCATATACATATATTAATTAATGAGTAAAAGAATATAAATAAATTGCGTGTCAGTGAATAGTATATATCGGAGCTATTGTAGTCGGGTTAGAAGAAAGGAGGTGAGAAATACGGATGGTATTTATGAGATATATAATACAAAGTAATGAGCAGAGCATCGATTCAGGGAGGTGGTTGGAAGGCCTTAAGTACACAGCAATATATACACAGCCCACTACAAACTACAGCTGCGAATTCTTCATTTTTATTTTGTCAAGTCCCACAGTCGCCCACAAGTCACAAGTAATTACTGAAATTGATGAAAAATAAAAGTAATATATTATTGAAATTGAAAAGAGGAACAAATAAAGATATATCGATCTAACAAAAAAATAAAAATAAAGATATATATATATATATATGATATTATGTTCGATAGAATGATAGATAATTAGTTTCTGGTTAATTTTTAATTTCTGAATTATTTCAATTTGTATATTAATAAGATGTAGTGTATCGTTTTCAAATAGAATAATGTAGTATATAGCCAGAGACGGATTGTAAGGTAGGACAACCTGGGCTGCAGCCCAGGTGACTCCCCACCCCACCCCAAAGTACAAATTTCATAGCTCGAGTAAAACAAATTAATCCAGCTCATTATTTCCTTGTGTACTAATTAGGTCTTGGGTGGTTTGAAGAGAAAGTTAAGTGTTCAACATTGGATGCTAGTAATAATTTCAAGCATTTTGACATTCATGGTATATGCAGTCTTGCAAGGAAATTTTATTATGAAGATTTCACTATAACTGAAGTACGGGTATTAAATCAACAATTACTCTTTTATAAAAGTGATATGGATCGCAATCCAACTTTCAAGAATCTTGATTCCATTCCCAAATTATTTGAGAGCTTAATTAAAACAAGATTAACACAAACCTATTACTTGGTTGCTAGATTGATTCGTTTAGTATTGACTCTTCCTGTTTCCATAACAACAACAGAACGAGCATTTTCATATATGAAACCTATCAAAAATCGATTTCGAAACAAGATAGTTGAAGAGTTTCTTGCTTATTGTATGATAATGCACATTGAAAGAGAATTTGCTGATAATGTCGATAACAAATAAATAACTAGTGATTATAATTTTAAAAAGACTCGAAGAGTGCAACTCATATAGTTTTATATGTGTTTACATTACATGTTTAGTTTTTCATTACCAATTTTCTATTTTTTATTAGCTAAATAATTTCTTTTACGTACTAGATACAATATAAAGGTTAAGACTTGTTATGTTTCCCTAATTATATATATATATATATATATATGATCAATGGAATTCGCGTGACCATTTAATTCGTAGAATTTTATATCTTCTTAATCAGTTTGTGGACATGAAAAATTTAGTCCACCACATTTTAAATTCCTGGATCCGTCCCTGATATTAGCTAATATACTTGCATTCCACCTCTAGAAATATTTCTTCTTTTTACCTTTTTGATTTATTAAATTTGTCCTTACACATATCTTATTATCAAAAAATTTCATTAGTTCTCTAAGTCATCAAATTAATGTCATCTCTGCAAAACAATCAATGAGACTAACGGTCGTTTAGTTATTTATATTTATTAAACAAATCAAGGGTAATGCTATAATTTTGATCATTGTAACGATTTGTACGTATATTAGTTTTTTTTGTCAAAGAGAAATCTTTATTTAAACCAATCGAATTGAAACGTTTACATCACGAGTTAAAATATTAAATAACCATGGGGGCTCAAGGCCTTCCCACCCAACACAGCGTTTAGAACGCTGACAGAAAGCTGAAACTTCGTGAACCGCAGTGTTATGTTTGTGGGAGGTGTATCTCAATTGTACAACCTCAAAAAGGGGTTGCATAGCCAGAATATCATGAATCACTCCTTCAATAGTCACCTCCAGACAAACACCATATGTGATATACTGAACCAATAATTGCGAGTCAGACTCCAAGATGGCTCGCTTACAATCAAAGTCAATACACGCCACCATGGCAGCACGGAGGGCATAAGCTTCTGCATGTAGTGCACTCATACAGGGGAATCCCCCCTTATCCCCCGCAGCAATAAATTCTCCCATTGAGGACCGACGAACCCAACCCAAAGCACCCTAACGATCTGGACCACTATAAGCCCCATCACAATTCACATTCACAAAACCTACAGGGGGTCGTCTCCAGGAGAGGCTAGCAGATTGGACCCCACCGGCAGAGGGGCCACTTGAATGAGAAAGGGATGTGCTAACCTAGCCGTACATAACTCAGACAGCTGTGCCATCATCATCTGGATTGCATCGCCTGGGTCAATGGTAATGCCATTAAAGCACCGTTGATTACGACATTTCCACAACCGCCACAACCCAAAACTGAACATCTGAACATTCTTTTGCCCATGTCTAGATTGAGTGACTTTCCGAACAAATAATTGCCAATACCTAGAAAAGTCACCATCCCTAACTCCGCTCATATCAAGTTGTAGAGGGCAACCATAACAAAAAAAAGTTTAACAAATATGCATTGGAAGAAAAGGTGTTCTTGAGTTTCCTCTACTTCTCCACATTGAGGGCAAATAGTATCCACCAAGACTCTTCTTCTGACCAGGTTCACGAGCACCGCCACAAACTGTTTGCAACATCTCCACAAGAAGAACTTGAGCTTAGGGGGAATATTCACTGACCATATGGAATCCCAATGCTCCGTATGCGGATTAGTATTACTGGTCTCCCCAGAGCCTTGTCTGCGCCTGAAATCCCCCCTTCTGAGAAGATTAAGTGCCACATGATATCCTGATTTCACAGCAAATTGACCACTCCGAGTATAATGCCAAATATATCTGTCTGAACACCCCAAGAAGCTAAAGGGAAAAGCTAGAATACTATGAGCCTCCTCCTGACTAAAGACCGTGTTCACCCGCTCTGAATTCCACCAGTAAGATTGTAACAACCCGTCCCGAGAATAGGGATAAGTGGAGTGATTAAGGTGTGATTAGTAAGGTTAATCAAGGGTTAGGTGGTCCCGAGGGGTCCGGGAACTTAGAATGACGATTTTGCCCCTGGGTCGGGCAGAAATGTTGACTTTTAGTTCGGGTGGTCAAATGGGAGTTGACCAGTGACTAGGACGTAGTTGAGGAAGTTACGAATCCTTAGGCGGGTGGCACGCCCGATTCCGACATCCGAGGAGGAAGTTGTGATGTTCGGAAGATTGAGGGCATAACCGTAATTTGGAAAATTAGGGGGGAAACGTTGACTTTTTATACGAACGGGTTTTGGTAAGTTGACCTAAGACCGTTAGATAGATCTCGTCGTCCTGAGTTCGATGACAGACGGCACGTATTCATCGGACGTACGATGTGGGAGTTACAGGTCTAGAAAGGTAGTGGCAAAGTTGTAATTTTGGGTAAATCAGAAGGGCATTTTGGTCTTTTGTGCTCTGGGGTGTGTGCAACAGATAAGGACAGATGAAGGGTTGAGATTGAGCCACATGTGAGATGAAGGGTAGGATGGTGACACGTGCTAAAGGTGGAGTGGTTTCTGGGGGGTTCCAGTGTATGCACGGTCCAATTATTTGGGTGCAACCGTGCAAGTGTGAGTTCTTCGACCCAGATAGAAACAGGGTGAGCTTGTGAGGAGGAATTGAGGATTGATCGTGGATGTTGATGAGTTTTAGTGAGTGAAGAGTGATCAGAAGGAGGTTGAGAGATGCTGGGGTGGTGCTGAGAAGGTTAGAAGTGTGCAGGTGGTGTGTGAGTGAGTTGAGAGCCACGGGAACTTCAGAGAAAAACAGAGAGGAACTGAGGGAGCTGGTGGTGCGGTGGCCGTGTGTAAGTACGATTGACCTCGAGAGGAGGCTGAGGCGACGTTGTGGACTTCAGGAACCGCGGCGGCGAGCACGGTGGTGGACGGTTGCAGGTAATCCCTTATCCTTGTAAACTTGCCCTGTTTTCCCGTCGAGTTTTGAATCGAAAGTCGTGAGTCTAGGGGTTGAATTGATGGGTCTATAGTGGTTTAGGGGATTTAGTTGAGTCCTAGGAACCGTCTGGTTGTGTTGCCGTGACGAGAGGTGCACGGTGGTGGTTGGCGCGACGGAGGGACTCTGTGTGCCCTGTTTTTCCGTTTTGTTTCAATCCAAGAGTCGTGATCCCAGGGACTGAGTCGAAGGTTTAGAAGAGTTGGATTAGGTTTAGTGAGGTCCTAGGAAGAGTCTGGGACAGTCACCGTGACGGGGGGTGACCGGAGTGGCTGGATTGTGAAACAGGGGAGTTCAGGTCGTCTGGTTCGAGCTTGAGTCGACGGTGTAGGGGCCGTGTCGAGTTCTAAGGAGGAGGGGGATGGATAGCTTAGGATTGGACGAAGAGGATGGTGAAGAGAGGGAGGAAAATGGTGCAGGCACGGCGGTGAACTGCTCTCGCCGGTTCAAACAGCAGGCACTGTGTCGAGCCCGGTCTACGTGAGGTAGACGGTGACATTGTAGCAGGCGCGTGAGGGCCACGCGCAGCCACTTTGGGCGGCGCGTGGGGGCGCGTGCGGCGGTTCTGGGAGAAACGGTCAACCTAGGTTTTGGTCTAGGAGTTGTTGTGAATTCAATGGAGTTGGTTTCGGGTCAATCGGAAGTCGTTTGAGTTGAGTTCCGCAAGGGTGAAGTTTAGGGTCCCGGGTTCTTATGTTTAAGATTCGGGGAATTTTTTGAAGGAATTTAGGTGAACCTTCGTAGACATGTTAGTGATGTAATTTGGCGGTGTTCGACAGGATCGGGATTTCCCGAGGAAGCCGAGGAACGGGCTGGACGTTCGGGACGTGAGTAGGGCTCAGTACTGTGAGTGGACCCTTTCCTTAAACTCGAGCATGCATAACTATTTTTATATACGTGTTTTATGGTTTTACTTATAAATCTATGTTTATTGAATATGAAATGATGATTTTATGTGTTTGCACGTTTTTCGAGAAAAAGACGGTTTTGGCACGGTTTTCGAGAAAATGTTGGTTTTCGGATTTTGATGTCACATTTGAGGATTTCCACCTATAAAGGTTTTCTGATAATGATAAATGGGTTATGAAATATGATTTGTGATATCATGTGGTTTTGGTATGAAAATGGATATTTTTCCGGATTTGGGTTCGAAATGACGGTTCTGAACGCCGGAAGGGCTTCGGACCAGTGATTTCGGATTCGGGTTTGGATGAGGATTTGGTAAATGGTTTTCAAATGGTTTTGGGATTGGATTTGCTGGATCTGGTTATTGGGTTTAAAGACCCGGATATATGTGACGGGGGACCGGCCGGATTGGGTTTAAAGACCCGGATTGAGTTTAAAGACTCGGGAGTTTAAAGACTCGGATATATATTGATTTCCCCCGCAGGCCTTGAGTTTAAAGACTCGGGAGTTTAAAGACTCGGATATGATTAAGGCCTGGATTGAGTTTAAAGACTCGGGAGTTTAAAGACTCGGATAGATCCAGCAGGTTTGATCGAGAAAATGATGATTTGGTGGTTATGGTTTATGAAACAGTTTTCTGATACTCGTGTGTGGTTTCTTATGGTATTTTATAGTGTTTCTGTTTCTTATGATGTTTAAGAATGATTCTTTTATTAATGTGTTTATAACTGCTGGTTATGCATGTGGTTTCAAAACGGAGGGTTTAACTCGGTTTTCTTATAAAATGGTTTTTAAACTTTTGTATTTTCTGGTCCACTCACATTTTCTGTTTTATTTGCCCTCCAGGTTGTGGAGCGAGCGCGGGGTCTTGACGTCGAGGCAGAGTCTGAGGCATAGAAGAGACGTGAGGGTTCCCAGAGTAGAGTAAAGGCTTCCGTGTGCGTGTAGTTATCGGTTTTATTTTCTTTGTATGTTCGTACTATGTTCTGTAAATGCTACCTTCGGGACATTGTGTCTAATTACTCCTGCGTTTGACTGGTTAGAATGTTAGTGAGTTTTACTTGAGTTTTGCGTCGGGGAGTCAGACGGGAGCGGGATTTACCTCGGGTTTCGGGGTGAAACCGGGGTGGGTCCTGACAAAGATTCCCCATCAATGAGATCCACAACTAGGTGGGGCATATTAGGATGGCGAGAAAGCGGTTTAAAGGGTCTATGAGTGTTTAGCCATGGGTTCGAAATAATCCGAACATGTGTACCATCCCCTATCCTCCATCGAATCTCGGCTTGAAGTACCTGAAGACCCCGAAAAATCCTCTTCCAACCCCAGAAGCTTCCCCGTAATGCTTTAGCCTTGAGGAGATCCCCTTCTGGGAAGTACTTCGCACACAAAATTTGGCCCAACAAAGAGTCCGGAGAATTTAAGATCCGCCAGCTAATCTTAGCTAGCATTGCAACGTTAAAGCATTGCAAATCCTTGAAGCCCAAACCCCAAGCATGTTTTCGTTTGGATAGTTTATCCCAAGAGCCCTAGCGAATTCCATTCTGTTTGCCTTGAATCCCCCACCAAAAGTCAGCCATAATCCTGGTAATATCATGGCAAACAACAACAAGTAGCAGAAAACAAGACATAGAGTAAATGTGCATGGACATGGCCTCAGACTTCAAAAGCACCTCCTTACCCGCAGGTGATAAAAATTGCTCCGCCCAGCCCTGAATGCGACCTTCAATACGATTCCTGGTCTCCTCAAAGACCTTCTTCTTCGATGATCCAAAATCGGCCAGTAGCCCCAGATACTTACCAAAACAGTCCTTACACTAAATTCCAAGAATGGTAGACAACTCCACTCTAGTGTTCATAGCAACATCACCACTGAAAAGAACTGCACTCTTATTCAAATTGATAAGTTGTACGTATATTAGTTGATATATACATTGATGAAAATATCGACATTATCAACGATATATCGGTTTTTTTGGCAGACGGCACGTAAGAGGGGGGAAAGAAATTGAATGAAATATCGACATTTTTCCTTATTTTAAACCCATCGATCTCCTTATTTCATTAAAACGATCGGGATATAGCCAAATTACATGAAAATCAGACGTAACACCATTGAGTTCCAGTCAAGTCATGTCGCCGGGTCAAAAAACCCGAATCGGAGACCCGCGCGCGAGGTAGAAGATGACTGTTAAAGTTAGTATGTATACTTTATTTATTATTTAGTTACTTATGTTTTCAATTGAGGTTGCTTAGCCGAGTTGTTTGTGCTGTTGTGCCTTTGGCTTTATAAATGTGAAGGTCCTGGGTTCGACCCTAAGTGCACGTGGTTGTTGTTTCTTTTTTTTTTTTTCTTTTTTTTCCGTTTTTTTTTTCAAATTTGCAACTATATTTGTCTTTTTTTTCTAATTTTAAATATATTAATTTTTTCTAATTTTTGAACAAAGATTGACTCTATTTTTTCATCATTTTTTTTCCAATTTTAAATATATTTACTCATTTTATAATTTTTCTTCCATTGAAATTTTTGTATGCTTATTATTATGTTTTTAATTATATTAACATTCAATTATAGTAATTCACTTCAATTTATGTTTATATTTAAAATTTTATATTATTAGTCATCGGCAGAACCCTATTATATCATATTATTCATCATATATTTATTATAACAAAGTCATTTTATAGTTTTTATTAGTCCTATATAACCATCATTGGGTACTTAAGTTTTTTCCAAAGTTTCATTCCAAATTTCCAACTTTTAGACCGAATTTTCGTCATTTTTGTTGACCGTAAATGATATCGATATTTTCGGCGCGATATCCGTAAATATGACTAGCGATATATCCGTCGATATCGATATATCCGTCGATATCGATATTTTCATCCTTGGATATATATATATATATATAATAATTTAGTGATCTCTAATTCATTTTTTTATATAAATGGTCTTAAAATAAAAAATTTAGAAATTAAATAATTTCAATTATAATATATATAATATGATAAATTAAAAAATTAAAAAAAATCCCTTTCTATATATGTGATGCTAATATTGTAACGACCTGAAAATTCGGAAAAGGAAAATTTGGAAAATTTGAAGAAAATGACGATTTTACCCTTATCATTAGGCGAACGGTTGACTTTTGATTTGAGCGGTCAAACGGACTTTGACCGATGACTGTGACGTAGTTCGCGACTTCATGAGTTCATAGACAGGTGGCACGTCCGATTCCGACATTCGAGGAGAAAGTTATGATGTTCAGAAGTTCAAGGGTAATTCGGTAATTTGGCTAAAGGGGCAATTTGTTGACTTTTCAAACGACATGGAATTTTTACGTAATTCCAGGACCGTTGGGTAGGTCCCGAGATGCTGAATCCGTAGACAGGCGGCACACGTTAATCGGAGTTCAGACGACCAAGTTACGAACCTCGGAATGCTAAAGGTATTTTGGTAATTAGCCATGGAAGGGCATTTTGGTCAATTGTGTTTTAAGGGGAAAATTTGTCCTTTTTCTAATAGTGATGACTCAAACCTTTTGCTAATACTGATGACTCAATTACTTAGTGATTCAATTGATGCAATTGGTGATATCTGTCACCTTAAAATTCAAATTGGTGGCAAAAGAAAGGTGTGCGGTGTGTTATGGCGGTGGAACCAATTCAAAGAATTGAACCTGTGTATGTGTGAGCATGGTTTTAAAACAAAAACAGAGGAGATTATTGATCAAGAGCCCTGAATAATTGGATTAACTGGGAAGAGATTAGAGGAACAGAGAGGAAAAGAACCGGAAAAACCAGAGAGAAATAGCTGTTGTAAACCCGAAATCCAATTATCAAAATGGAACGTGATCAATAATCGAATTTGCAATTGTGGGTGTTAATGACTGCAATTGATCTTAGCTTTAGCTCTCTGGAACCCAGACGACTCGAATGGCTTCAAAAACGAAGGAAAATGAGGTCGTTTTGACCTTGAACGGAGTACCTCGACGCCTCAAAAATTCGAAGGTTGGGTGTGTAGTTGGAGGAGTTAGATGATGCAATTGAGATCGAAGACAAGTTTCTGATAATCCTACGAAGCTTTTGGTTTGATCAATTGAAGAAAAACGTTGGGAATCGGTGAACCTTGATGACTGAACAGTGTTCGGCCGTTCTTCGAAAATTCAAGTTCGAATTGATGGATGGAGGGATTGGACCGGGTTAATACGCGGGTTAAATGACCCGTTTAGCAGACAGTCGGGTGAGAACAATGAACAGTGTGTTTACTGTAGCAGCGCTTGAGCTTCACGCGCAGCCACTCACGGCGGCGCGTGGGGGCGCGTGTGATTGAATTTCGAGGTGAGTTCAACATGAAACTAGTTCCTTTTAATGTAACGAACATTTTGGCACTAATTTCGAGAAAATCGGATATCGTTTCGATAGTGTTCAGTATATCTGAAGTTTTCGTATACATTTAAAATACGTATTTAAATCCCGGTAAAATTGGGGAAAATTATATGAAGTATATTGGAGTGTTAGTGACCCTCGATATTGATTTTGGACAGGAATTATGATTTCTGAAATTTACGGAAAAACGTGCAGCTCGGAAGCGAGCCGTTTGGATGGTGTGTGAGTGGACTTTGTTTTCTAAAATTCAATGCATGCATAATCGTTTTCTATGCTTTATATTTATGATCTCTATGCTTATACTTGTGGTAATTACGATTTTCGTATTAATACGTATTTTGATATGCAATACGTAATTGCACGTATTTCGAGACTATGATTTCTTCTATGCTTTGATGATGGTTTGGTGGATAATTTTATATGATTTGTGTGTATCATATTTTGATGATATTTTGATTATGATTGTGAGTATGATTTACGGTTTTGGTACGTATTTCGAGATTATTACGGATTTGCACGTTTTACGAGATTTCGAGTATATTGTGATTTGACCATGGTTTTGATAATTTGAATTTGGGATTTGAAATATGATTTGATTTCAAAGATTTAAAAACGGATTTTGGAAAAAGGTGATTTCGGGCTTGATGCCCAGTTCATAAAAGTGGTTTTGATGAACGAGATTTCGGGTTTCGAAAACTTGAAAGTGGATTTTCGGATTTGGGTTCGGAATGGTTATTCCGGATGCTAGCTTACGGAATGATGGTTCCGAATTCGGACTTGGA
This sequence comes from Prinsepia uniflora, assembly GCA_032719365.1. Lineage (NCBI taxonomy): Eukaryota > Viridiplantae > Streptophyta > Magnoliopsida > Rosales > Rosaceae > Prinsepia > Prinsepia uniflora. The sequence goes on along the minus strand of CM064867.1, from coordinate 6,816,955 downwards.
AATGGATGGTGGATATGATTTGGGATTTGAACGTGAAATTCGGACATGAGTTAATGTGATTTCAGATTTGGTTTTGGAATGTGGCTTATGATGGATTCTGGATTTGTTATGAATTATGGTTTTGGGTTTAAAGACTCGGTACTATTGCTGGATCATGTTGATGACGGGGGAAGGCCCTTGATTGATATGTTTTGAGTTTAAAGACTCGGTTATTGTGATATCCCCCGAGGCATATTGATTGTGTTTTGAGTTTAAAGACTCGTTGATATCCCGGGAAGGCCGATTATGCGCATGGTTTTGAGTTTAAAGACTCGGGCGCACTCAAGGATTGAAATATCGATATCGATAGATATATCTCTAGTTAAATTTACGGATATCTCGCCTCAAATATCGGTATCGATATCGATATCGTTTACGATCAATAAAAATAACGGAAATTCGGTTAAAAAGTTGGAAATTTGGAATGAAATTTTGGAAAAAATTTAAGTACCCAATGATGGTTATATAGGACTAATAAAAACTATAAAATGACTTTGATATAATAAATATATGATGAATAATATGTTACAATAGGGTTCAGCTGATGACTAATAATATAAAATTTTAAATATAAATATAAATTGAAGTGAATTACTATAATTGAATATTAATATAATTAAAAACAAAACAATAAGCATAATAATAGAGTTTATATTTACATAATAATTTAGAAAATTGGAGAATTTGTATTTTCATAATAATTTAGAAAATTGGACATTAATTGGAATATCGAATTCATAATAATTTAGCATTCGTGCGTCTCTATTTCGACCTCACTAACTAAAAAAATAAACTAAAATGAATTATAAGATTATTCTTTAATCACCATAATTATAATCATTTGTTTTAAAATGTTATTTTATGGCGTTTTTCAAGGCGGGTAGCCATGTGTCGTCGCACCGTCTCGTCTTCGCTTTCAAGAACAGCATAGAAGCAACACGAAGGCTCAAGGGACTGAGAAAGAAAAAGGGAAAGAGAAAAAGTAGAAAGTGAGTGAGGGTATCTGGGGGTGAGAAGAAATTAGGGCTCTTAGAGGCTGCTTGAATATCTCTATCTCCATATTTTGTAGTTATTTGCCTACAGCCGAAGCGTTGAATACAAATTTGGTTGTGACACACCCTTCCCTGCTTCACAAATTGCCTGTAAAGACCCCTCATAGTTGCTTCTCTTGGGTGCACCGCTCCATTTGGATTTGGGGCGAAGATCGACGGAGAATCGAAGTTGGGCATTGCAAGTGCGGTCTCAGCATGTGTTGATGTGGCAGCAACCCAATATTTGAGAAATATGCTCATGGAAATTCCATCGATAATCATGTGAGAAACCAGGGCACCAATCACAAAACCGCCGCAAGAAAAGCTCGTCAACGGTATCTTCACTACCTCTGCTCCTCTGGATCCAGAATCAGTCGTGAAATCGTATTCAAGGGAACTGGCAACCGGAGGCACGAGCTTGGGAAGAAACGACAGGTGCTCCTGAGGATGCTCCACAAATTTAGAAAGTGAGAAGTCAACACTTGCCTCTATGAAATAAGCTCCCTCGTCGTTACAACCTGGAAAGATTGTCTCTGCTGATTCTTTCGGCGAGTGGGTAAAAGTTATTTTGATTTTTTTTTTATGAGTTTTTGTTTTTGGTTTGGAGATGTATATAGCTTCAATGCGAAATTCTTTCAAGGACTCTTTGAAAGTGCTTGAAGCATATATTCAGAATGCAAATACTCTATAAGTCTTCATCTGTTCTTTTATTTTCATGGCTGCATCTGTTTTATGAATATGGTCTTAGTCGATATTGGTGAATATCGGTCGATATTCTTTGATATTGGGCGATAAGTGGGATATTGGGGGAAGAAATCCCCCCCCCCCCCCCCCTCTCCCAATAGTTTAGACACAATTTTCCAAAATTTCGAGCGAAATATCGGCGAAATTGCCGATATTTCAATCCGTGGGCGCACTTGAGATCCAACAGATTGATTGACTTGTAATTTACTGTTGATTTCTGATGTTTTAAGATGTGTTGGGCAATGGCCCGGTTTATATGGCTTGATGGATTTTTGGGTTATGTTCTGTACTTAGATTTTGATTCATGCTTTTGGGTTGAGGCCCGTGTTCATGGTTTCGGGCTAAGGCCCGAGGTTTGAGGAAAGGAAAATGATTTTGATTTTCATACACGATTTTTTTTATACTAGAAATGGAATGGATTGTGAAATGGTTTTCAAATGCATGCATTGGTTTTATGTGGAGGGTAGAAATGTCTTTTCTGTAACATATTTTATAACTGATTTTTTTTGTCCACTCACACCTTTTGTGTTTTTAATGACCCTCCACGTCGTGGCGCGATGATCGAGGCTATTCGGGAGGTGGAGGCATGAGTGAGCACAGGTACGAGTATCCCTTGTTTGACAAGTTCTGAGGGAAATATTTGGGAACTTCAGTTGAGTTGTCAGACGGGAGCAGGACTGGGCACGGTTATCAATGTTCCTCTGGGACGGTCCTGTCAAATATTATATCGAATTTTCCTACCACATGTAACGACAGTAACTTTTTTTTAGTGTATGAGAATGAAGCAGTTGAAAACTTGAAATCAAATTATATACACGAATGAAAAATATCGATATCGATAGATATATCGCTAGTCGAATTTACGGATATCTCGCCCCAAATATCAGTATCGATATTGATATCGTTTACGGTCAACAAAAATGACAGAAATTCGGTCCAAAAGTTGAAAATTTAGAATGAAACTTTGGGAAAAACTTAAGTACCCAATAATGGTTATATATATAGGACTAATAAAAACTATAAAATGACTTTAATATAATAAATATATGATGAATCATATGATAGAATATAGGTCTGCCGATAACTAACAGTATAAAATCTTAAAGATAAAATTAAATTAAAATATAATTCTATTGATAATGTTGCACTAAGAATACTTTACACATTGAACTTCATTAAATACAAGTAGAGTGTCTACCAGATTGAAAATGAGATTGGTCTTCATCTACCTAGACACAAAAGTTTTGCCAAGTGGTGCTACTTGACCAAACGGAAATGTATTGTTGGACATATTATTCGTATATCTCCTTTGAATGGCCTATTTTTCCTCCATAGATAGGGTAGTTTGGATTTACCCAAATAACTTCTCCATAAACTTCATTGAGATGAGGATCTTCATAGCGTATATTCTAACCTATAACATATTTTACCCTACATTAAAACATATATTGTAACTTATAACATATTTTACCGTCTAATTTACATGAAAAATAATTAGACTTTGATAATGACAAATTATCATAATAATAAAAATAAAAATAATAATAATAATTTTACTTCTAAATTATAATCACGTTATTTAGATTATTTCAATTAAAGCATATATTCCTATATTAAAACATATATTATAAATTATAACATATTTTACATTCTAATTTAAATGAAAAATAATTAGACTTTGATAATGAAAAATATTCATAAATTCATAATATTAAAAATACAAATAATAATAATAATAATTCTAAATGATGATTTAAACATATAAAAAAAGGATAAAAAATCTAGATTAAATAATGGTAAAAATAATAATCTAGGTTTAATAATATAAGCATATAAAAAAGGGGTTAAAAAAAACTCAACAAATGAAACGCAGTGTTTCATTCATTGGGTTATTTACTCAACCGTTCTCGATCGATCGCGAAGAACTGAGACGAGACGAGAGACGGTGAGGGCCTGAGGGGGCGAGGGGTAGCAGCGAACTGACGGAGACCGTGAGGGCGAGAGGCGGCGCGAACGCCACATAGAGGACGTGATGGGTGGTGGAGCGGCCGTCAAGGGGGTCGACTCGGTCGTCTCAGACGAGTAGAGAGGAGCGGAGCTACATAGCGAGTGGTTGTGTCGGTGTTGTGCTTCGGCTTTGACAGAGCAGGTGGTTCAAGGTTTTTTCTTCAAAGATGAGGGCAATTTATCCTTCTCCCGAAAAGTGAAGGTGGTGGCACTGGTGAGTCCGTGAGTCTATGGCTACAAATTGCATTCCAATTGTTTTGTTTCATTCCCAAATTCCGTCCGTGAGTCCTTGTTTTTCAAATTGAATCATTTCTTTTTTGAAATTTTGGACTATTGTTGTGTATTGAATCGATTGATTGAATGGTTGTGGTCCAATTTCTGTGTAATCCGTGAAATTCATGTAAACTGTGAAAGATATTAGCATCTGTTGGATTTTGGTTTCTTGCTGCCGAACTTGATTCATTTTTTCAGTGGCAAGGGGCCAAAATCGGAGATTTCGTTGCATATCGGCGAATGTCACCGGAAATCGTCCATATTTACCGATATGGACTGAAATCGCCGATTTTGGGGGAGGATTTTCCTTCACCCCTTGTTTATATGCCGATTGCCGAAAAAATGATATATCGGACTATATATCGCCAATTCCTGTGACATTTTCATCCATGATTATACATGACATGCTATATATATTTGTATATCTATTGCTTCTCTGATTCAATTACTCAAAAGGTTCATCGATCTCTGAGTCTGTGACTGCGGTATCGTAATTTGGATTTTGGAAGAAAGGAGTGAAGGTAGCAGCAGATCACCGGTTAAGGACTTGTTGGTTCCCGCTGATCCTTGTTACTGTTGTGATGTGAGGAAAATGTCCCACATCAGAAAAGCACAACTACAATTTGTGTCTTATAAGATCTTGGGCTACTCCCCTCATAGCCAATTGGTTTTGGGGTGGAACCTCAATTTCTTACATGGTATAAGAGCTGGGTTATCCCACGTGGAGGCTTAAGCGCCACACGTGTCACATGTAACGACCCATCCCGGAAATTAGGGTTAAGACTGTGTTTAAAATGAGATTAGTAAGCTTAATTGGTGGTTATTCAGTTACGATAGGTCTGTTAGCGTAGAATGACGATTTTGTCCCTAGGTTGGGCAAAATGTTGACTTTGAGTTCGGGCGGTCAAATGGACTTTAACCGATGACCGTGAAGTAGTTCGGGACGTCACGAATCCGTAGACAGGTGGCACGCCCGATTCCGAAATCCAAGGAGGAAGAATGATGTTCGGAAGTTTGAGGGCATTACCGTAATTTGGCTAAAATAGGGGAAAATTTGACTTTTGGTACGAACGGGTTTTGACACGTTGACCTAGGACCGTTACGTAGATCTCGTCATCCTGAGTTCGATGACAGGCGGCACGTATTCATCGGAGTTAGGATGTGTGCGTTACGGGTCTAGATAGGTAGTGGCAAAATGGTAATTTTGACTTAAAAGGAAGGGCATTTTGGTCTTTTGTACTTTGGGCTTGGTGCAACCAGATTTGGACAAGTGTCCAGGGCAGAGAGGAGATTTTTGTGTGAGGCTTGAGAGGATTGTGACACGTGCTAGGGGTCTGGTTGGTTCTAGGGAACACGGTTCCAATTATTTGGGTCGTGTGTGTGTGTTCGAAGAAGAGAGAACAGAGACTGAGAGATTGAGGGAGTTGGACGTTGATCGTGAGTGTTGGTGTGTCTGGTGAGTGGAGAGTGACCAGGGATTGAGAGAGAGACAGTGAGTGAGTTGGGAGGTGCCGTGTTTGTGTGTGTGGGAGTTCACGGGGAAAACCAGAAAAAAAAACAGAGAAGCAGTGAGAGATCGTGGTGGTGGTGTGGTCGTGTGTTGGTTTAATTGAACTCGAAAGGAAGCTGGGGAGGACTCTGTGACCTCCAGGGAGTGCGGCGGTGAGCACGGCGGCGGTCGATGACATGTAATTTCTTCTCCCTGTGTATTTTGGTGGTTTTTCGTGAGTTTACTTCGTTTTAGTGTCGGGGTGTCAGACGGGAGCAGGATTTACCTCGGGTTTCGGGGTGGAACCGGGGTGGGTCCTGACAAATGGTATCAGAACCTAGGTTTGTCGAGTCTGTTGGGTTTGTGTTTATTGTGAGGTTGTGTTTAGGTTATCTAACTGATTCTATGCCTCTTTCAGCGTGCAGTTGATGATGCCTCCGAAACGTAGACCCTCTCCATGACCTGAAGACGAAGCGGAGAGAGGGACAGAGAGTGCTACGATTGAACGAGCCCAGCGGCTCGGGGCTACGAATTTTAGTGGTGGGGCAGATCTTGAGGAAGCGCAGAGATGGATCACGAGACTTGAGCGGATCTTTGCAGTGATGCATTGCCCACCGGAGGATCGAGTGTTACTGGCTACTTTCTTACTGAATGGTGTGGCATACGAGTGGTGGTATACCCTCGAGTTTTCTGGCTGGGATGCCCATACAGTGACCTGGGAGAAGTTTCGGGAGAGGTTCTTAGATCAGTATTACCCTCGTTTTTTCCGAGATGCCAAGGAGGCTGAGTTTCTGCAACTTCAACAGGGGAATCTGAGTGTGGCTGAGTACGAACAGAAGTTCCAGATGTTGTCTCGATTTGCTCCTGCGTTTGTGGCTACTGAAGCCGAGAAGTGTCGTAGGTTTGAGTTGGGCCTGCGATGTGAGATTCGAGCCATAGTGACTGCTGGATCATTTACTACCCTCCGAGAGTTGTCAGATGCTACGGTGCGAGTTGAGGCTAGCTTGCCGGTACGACGCCGGGAGCCACCTTTTTCGGGAGCTTCGAGTCTGAGGACACCGAATAGAGGTAACTACAGTGGAGCATCGTCGTCGGGCGATGATCGTTTTGGTAGACCTGGTAGTTTCCAGAGTTCAGGATTCCGTGGTTACCGAGCACAGCCGACTCCACAAGCTAGTACGACGTCTGTTGCGTCGACAGGGAGACTGAGTCCTTCTGGTCGGGATGTTTGTTTCTACTGCGGAGAGCAAGGTCATTTCCGACGTGAGTGTCCACTGTTACCACAGGAGGGTGGTGTAGGCCGAGGAGCGGCGGAGCCCGGACAGAGTACAGTGTCAGGAACATCGGGCACTAGAGGAGATGGTGGTGCCACTAGTAGTTCGCGGGGACGTGATAGATCTACAGGATCTCAGGCTCGAGTGTTTTTGATGACTCATTAGGAGGTTCAGTCGGCACCAGGTGCGGGGACAGGTACTTTTACTATCCTCAGTTAGTGTTGTTTGGTTTCGGAGTAGAGTCTAGGACTTTCCCTAGGTGACCTGGAGTGACGAGGTTACAGCTTACGGCGAGTTCCGTTGAAGGATGACGGAAGAAACGGGAAAGGAGTGACTATAAATGATCGATATGAGGTTATTGAAGGAAGAGAACCCACAATCTAGAGTTTGCCTTTAGGACTTTGTATATTTATTCCGACAAGTGGTCGAAGTAGCAGCTGAGGGACGTGTTAGTGAAGGAGTAAGCCGGTAGGTAGGATTTCCTGTTTGGACTAGATTGTTCTGGGTTAGGATTTGAGTTGGTTCCGGGAAGTGTCGGTGGTAGTACGTGAGGATGTACTCTATGAATTCTGTTGGATACTCTATATAAGGTATTTTAAAATACTTTTGTTTTCTGTTCATAGAATTTCCCTTACGTACACCATAAAGTTTTAGTGGTGCTGAGAGAGGGTTAGAAGTGTTGAACTGGTAGTTGGGGACGGAGTGAAATACCCAAGGTGGAGATGATAGACAGGAAACCCAGGAGAAGTTGTTGTTGCCCAGTGTTGCTTACCGGGTAGGAGACCCTAAGTGTCAGGAACTAGTTGTGGAATTTCGGGGACGAAATTCTTTTTAGGAGGGTAGGTTGTAACGCCCCATCCCGTAAATTAGGGTTAAGACCGTGTTTAAAATGAGATTAGTAAGCTTAATTGGTGGTTAGTCAGTTACGATATGTCCGTTAGCGTAGAATGATAATTTTGCCCCTAGGTTGGGCAAAATGTTGACTTTGAGTTCGGGCGGTCAAATGGACTTTGACCGATGACTGTGACGTAGTTCGGGACGTCACAAATCCGTAGACAGGTGGCACGCCCGATTCCGACATCCGAGGAGGAAGAATGATTTTCGGAAGGTTGAGGGCATTACGTTAATTTGGCTAAAATAGGGGGAAAAGTTGACTTTTCGTACGATCGGGTTTTGACACGTTGACCTAGAACCGTTAGGTAGATCTCGTCATCCTGAGTTCGATGACAGGCGGCATGTATTCATCGGAGTTAGGATGTGTGTGTTACGGGTCTAGATAGGTAGTAGCAAAATGGTAATTTTGACTTAAAAGGAAGGGCATTTTGGTCTTTTGTACTTTGGGCTTGGTGCAGCCAGATTTGGACAATGTCCAGGGCAGAGAGGAGATTTTTGTGTGAGGCTTGAGAGGATTGTGACACATGCTAGGGGTCTGGTTGGTTCTAGGGAACACAGTTCCAATTATTTGGGTCGTGTGTGTGTGTTCGAAAAAGAGAGAACAGAGACTGAGAGATTGAGGGAGTTGGACGTTGATCGTGAGTGTTGGTGTGTCTGGTGAGTGGAGAGTGACCAGAGATTGCGAGAGAGATAGTGAGTGAGTTGGGAGGTGCCGTGTTTGTGTGTGTGGGAGTTCACGGGGAAAACCAAAAAAAAAATAGAGAAGCAGTGAGAGATCGTGGTGGTGGTGTGGTCGTGTGTTGGTTCAATTGAACTCGAAAGGAAGCTGGGGAGGACTCTGTGACCTCCAGGGAGTGCAGCGGTGAGCACGGCGGCGGTCGATGACAGGTAATTTCTTCTCCTTGTGATTTTGCTCTGTTTTGTCGTCGAGTTTCAAACCGATAATCGTGGGTTTTGAGTGCGATTTGAGGGATTTTGACAGGACCCACCCCGATCCCACAGGGACCACAAGGGGACGTGCCCTGCTCCCGTCTGACACCCAATGATTCATACCAATTTTAACCTCAAAACATCAAATGCATAAATAACCAAATTAAAGTCATACATCAAATCCGAATTAAACGAATGTCAGACAAGGGATGAAATTCAAAATTACAAGTTGCGAGCACGACTCTAACATAAACCTGCGGATAAACCACCCAGCAGGGGTTCAGGTACGCAGAAGTAGATCTATGCCTCAGCCTCAGGTTCCTCCTCTACCTCAGTATCACGACCTGGAGGGGTTACCAAAAACATTAAGGGTGAGTGGACCGAACTCAAGTTTATAAAATCATTTGATAAGTAAAACCTATAATTTACCCCTCCGTTTTCCAAACATGCATGCAGCATCCTTTAAAATCATAAATAATATAATATGAATCATAAGGCATGTAATAAAACCATAACCATAATTTTAGCCACTGCAATATACGCTCCAATCCCGACATCCCAGATGTCTGACGTCCCTGACGTCCAATAAGGTCACAATCACAAGGCTACGCGTGCCACTCGGGTCTCAATTCCGAGTTCAATCCCCGAACCCCGTTCGGTTACAGCATCCCCGATGCTTAGCGTCGTAGACGCTGGACGTTCTAGACGTCCGTGACCTCTCCGGGGTACCTCATTCGGAGGAGACAATATAATATGGAAGGATCTATACAGTGTAGTACCAAATACATTTTATTGATATCCACATGCAAACATATAGGTATACATAGGTAAAATCTGAACCGATCGTTACGTTTCATCAAACGGGTCTCATGCCCAAATACCGTGAAACGTGCCATAACCGAAATCTCAAAATCATCAAAACCATTTATAGATTCCAGCATGTGAACATATAAGTAAATCAGAAAACATTTAAGCATGCAAGGGTTTAATGAAAACGGGCCCACTCACAGTACAATCCTGCTAGAAACCGAACGTATACCCTCGTCCTGGTACAAATGTACAATCCCTGTCAAGTCCAAAGTATTCGTAAAGGTCAATTTAAACCCCCAACATTCAACCATGAAAGCCTAGGCCGAAACCGGCCCGGGAAAGCCGCCCGAACGCGCTTCCCAATGCAATAAACCTTAATTTGACCAACTTAATGATCTTCGATCGACCCGAAACCACCGCCATTGGATCCGGATCGTCGAAACCTAAAGAATGGTGGTGGTCCCACCAAAAGTACTGTTCACACGCGCCCACACGCGCCAGTCAACGCGTCGGTCAACGCAGGAACAGTCCCTGCTGACGTCATCGCTGACGTCACTGCTGGCGTCAGCATGATGTCATCTGACAGCTGTCAGGTCTGACATGTCAGACTCTGACAGGTGCCACGTGTCAACATCTGATTGGTCCACCTCACTAATCTATCAGGCCACGTGTCAGATCTGACATGTGCCACGTGTCAGCACGGCACTGGTCCACGTCACTGACATGTCAGTGACACGTGGCAGTCCCTGATTGGGCCACGTCACTGACATGTCAGTGCTGACTGTGCACTGACATGTGACACGTGTCGGCTCACGGTTGGTCCACGTCACCTGACAGTCTGACAGGGTGCCACGCCACCTGACAGTCTGACAGGGTGCCACGTCATCACCTCTGTCCTCAGACGGGTTGACCCGTATCTCTGCAACTCGGGTCGATCAGACCCGCGATCATGACCCGATCACCATTTCACCATTTCTCAATCATTTTCGTTCAGGTTTGTTCCTAACTACTCGTCTTAATCCCAGGAAGGGTTCTATGGAAACAAAATCGATGAACACAGATAGGATCGAAGGCTTACCTCGATGAACAGACCCGGTTCCCGTCGCCGTTTGCACTCCGTTCAGGCTACCTCCAGTCACGCAATTAATCCCAATAGGTTCCTAACAGTTCCTAGAGTTGATTAGGGTAAATAAAAACCAAAACTAAACGTTGGAATTCAAGTTACCAAATTCTGGGTTTTAAAACCGTTTCGGGTTTTCCCGGTTTCCCTACCTCGCCACCGTCCTCCGCCGTGATCCCTACCGTCTGCCGCCTCACCCGTCCAGTCCAGCGTCACTCAGAGCAAGGGTCAGATGCAATGGTGTGATGGTTTGGAATGGGCAGTATGTGAGTGTGTCGGGTTAGGAAATATATAGAAATGGAGGGAAAGCTGCACAATGAAATGAACGGTCCAGATTAGATCTTGAAATGAGATCAAAGGCTGAGATTAGATCAGGGGTGTATCAGATCAAGGGCTGTGATTAAAAGTGGGTTTTAATGGTATTTAAACCCATAGTGGATCTGATCCAATCTAGCCAATGGGTGAGTGACACTTGTCACTCACCAGGTGTCCTCCAATCAGATTTCCAGAATAAAATATTTGGCACGAAAACCGAGACACGAACCTCCCGATTCCACGTTTCTGACCATAACCTCCTCGTACGAAGTCCGATTTCGGCGTGCCGCCTGTCTACGGACTCAGGACATCGAGACCTACCTAATGGTCCTTGAGTCAACTGAAAATTAGTTGCCAAAAGAAAAGTCAACATTTTCACCCCCAAATGTCCAAATTACGGTAATACCCTTGAACTTCCGGTAGTCATAACTTTTTCCCTAATCGTCCGAATTGGACGTGCCACCTGTCTATGAACTCGTGACGTCCCGAACTACGTCACGGTCATATGTCAAAGTCCGTTTAATTCATCAATCAAAAAGTCAACAATTGGCCATACCCATAATAAAGGTAAAAGCGTCAAATCACACAATAAATTACAATATTGAAATCCTCGAATTTCCGGGGTGTTACAGATTTGGTGAGTTGGGTGAGCTTCAGTGAGGTCTTAGGAACCTTCTAGGGTGGTTTCCGTGACGGGGGAAGACTTGGGTGGCCTGAATGGGAAACAGGGGACTGTCGGGTTTTTGTTTCGAGCTTGAGTCGACGGGTTTTGGACTGTGTCGAGGTGTTTGGAATAGGGGAATGGGTTGCTTAGTATTGGACGAGGAATATTGACAGGACCCATCCCAATCCCCCCGGGATTAGTGCGGGATGACCCTGCTCCCGTCTGACACGGAGTGTCAGACAAGGGATAATTTCGACCTTTGCCCTCCCGGGCTATCAGAGTACGCCAGGATTCGGAGGAGGTATGTGATATCTCGGTCTCTACTACAGTCCACATCCGATGTCAACCTGAAGGGCAGTCAAAACATTAAAAACTGTGAGTGGACAAAACAAGAGTTTATAAAAACATTTAATAAGAAGACATTTGTACCCCTCACTAAAAAGCATGCATGCATTCGAAAACCATTTATCCAAAACAAACCATATGTAGGACTAAGCCCAAAGCAGATATAAACCAAGGTCGAAAGGACCACAATGAAAACGACCATACGGGCCACTGCCCAAATCCTGTGCACACCTGTGCACACCACATATCCAAATCTCATATATCATATCATATATCATATATACATATAAGTCACACAACCAATCCTGTCACGGTATCCAAAGCTACGCGCGTGCTACCCGGGTCTCAATCCGAGTCGTCTCAAAGTCAAGGTCAATGTCCGCAGACCACTGATCCTACTCTAGGTAATAGTAACCATAGCCTTCCTGAGAGTAAGGAACCCAACTGGGGGTGACTCCACTCAGTCGGTGCTCCGTGACTACTCCGGGGTCCACCCAAGCCAACGACCCTCCCCGGAGGAGATAGTAGAACATGTAAAGGAAGGTAGATGAACATATATATACATAACATAAACATTCATGTCCGGTTCCCCTGAACCGTCATGATCCAAAATATCCATAATCAGGTAACATGCCGGTTCCCATAAACCGTCATGTACCGTAATAACATAACCAGGGTTCATGCCGGTCCCCATAAACCGTCAAGAACCAGAATGACCTGACAAAGGTTCATGCCGGTTCCCATAAACCGTCATGAACCACAATGACCTTTCCAGAGTTCATGCCGGTTCCCATAAACCGTCATGAACTTGGAAATCTATCTAGGGTCCCTGACCCGAAATCATAAACCGTAAAATAACTGGGTCTCGTGCCCGAACATATGACATCAGCTGGGCACCGTGCCCGAAATCTGGGGTCATATGCCCGAGAAAAAACCAAATGGGTCTCATACCCGAGTTTATCCTTTTATAAATCCAAAGCCATTTCATTAAAACCAATAAGAAATACAGACCCTTATAAGCACTGTATAAGGCCGAAACCTCGAAATACGTGCTTATACGTAACCACACACAAATGCACCCATGGCATCATCAAACAAGTAATAAAACATATAATAAACATTTATGCATGCACCAATTTAGAAAACAAGGTCCACTCACAGACCGTCCGAGCTGCCGCCTCGATTTGCGTGCCATACGGTACCCCGAGCCGATCACCATCACCGGGACTCCCGAACCTGTCCAAATCGTAATAGAAGGTTACTAACTACTTAATTAACCTCCTACCAAAGCCCCGTAATTTTCTAGATTTTCTAACTATTTTTAAAACCGAACCTAAACCTTCTGATGCCGCGAAACATATCGAGACGGTGTCCGATCGACACGAAACCAATCCCAAAATGTTCGTTACATCGAATAGAAGATTTCGTATGTTGGAACCTTCCCCAGATTCCCCGCCACGAGTCCTCACGCTCCGCCTGAATTTGCTGCGCGTGGGCTTCACGCGCCAGCTACAATACCTGCTGACGTCATCGCTGACGTCAGCATGACGTCATCTGGCAGCTGTCAGGTCTGACATGTCAGACTCTGACAGGTGCCACGTGTCATGCTCCCATTGGTCCACGTCACTGTGCTGTCAGTGCCACGTGGCAATCTGACATGTGCCACGTGTCCTCACGGCACTGGTCCACGTCAGTGACACGTGTCAGCCCCTGATTGGGCCACGTCACTGACATGTCAGTGCTGACTGTGCACTGACATGTGACACGTGTCGCACTCCTATTGGCCCATTTTCTGACATGTCAGCTGACATTGTCAGATCTGACAATGCTGACGTCATCCCTGACATGATGACGTCAGCAGGATGACGTCACCTGTCATCCCCTACATCGGTCAGACCGGTCCGAACCGGTCCGGTCCGGTTTTTCCTGCAACTTGGACCGGCGTATCCGGTCCAGGTCTCCTTCTCCCTCATTTTCGGTCCGTTTGCTTCCATTCCAATTCCTAAATTCCTATTTCTTCATTTCCTATCTAACCCAATTAACAAAACTACCTAAAACCTTCAAAATCCGACCGGTTCAATTTTGAACCTCACGGTTCAATTTTCCCGAAACCTCCCAGGGCTTCCCCGACGTCCAACCACCACCAAAAACTCTCTAACAACTCCCTAGCAACCTATTTAACTCAAACCAATCGTCCAAATCGACCCATAACAACTAGAAATCGAAAATGGATTAAATGGGCAAAACCGATTACCTCGTTCGGGTTTTCTCCTCCGCCACCCACGGCGGCTCTGCCTGGCCAGCCACCACGTCCAGCCGGTCCTCTCCATCTCTCTGCCCTCTCAGTTATGCTCACAGGTCAAGGGTTTGGATTTTTGGGTGAGAAATGGGATCGGGTTTGTGTTTGGGAACAAAGAAAATGGACGATGCACGGGGATGGGTTTTGGTGCATGAATGGGTGAGGTTGGCCAGTGGATGGGTGACAAGTGTCACTCATCCATTGGTTGCTGAAAAGTAACTGGACCCACAAAAGACAAAACTTACCTTTTTGTCTCGTAGAACGTGTCGCCGAGAATAATATCCCGAAACTTTCGTGAACCGTAACTTCGCCGTCGAACGTCCGAATTCGACGTGCCGCCTGTCTATGGATTCGTATCGTCCTCATCTACGTAACGGTCTTTGGCCCTCGGCCATCGGACCTCCCGGTCAAAAAGTCAACATTTGACCCCTTTTATCCAAAATTACCAAAATGCCCCTAAACTTCCGAACGTCATAACTTCCTCCTCGAACGTCGGAATTGAACGTGCCACCTGTCTATGAACTACGTCACGGTCATCGGTCAAAGTCCATTTGACTGCCCGATTGAAAAGTCAACGTTTTGCCACCACTAGGGGCAAAACGGTCATTTCGCATCGTTCGCCCGATTTCGCCCAACTAATCACGGATTAGCCTCACTAATCGTGATTAGTCACTAATCTAATCCTGGAATTCGGGACGGGTCGTTACAAAGATGGTGAAGAAAGGAAAGGAAACGAAGACGGGACGGCGGAGAACCGGGAACGCCGATTCAGACCGGTTCACACGAGGTAGACGAAGGTGAACAGTACCCTGTGTACAGGCGCGTGAGGCCACGCACAGCCACTTTGGGAGGCGCGTGGGGGCGCGTGTGGCGGTGTTTGGGAAAACGGTCAATTGAGTTTTTGTTCTAAATGTTATAACGAATCCATTGGAATAGGTTTCGGGTTAATCGGACGTCGTTTGAGCTTAGGTCCGCGAGGTTGAAGGTTTAGGGTTCCGGTTTGTTACGTTTAGGACCCGGAGATTTTTGGGAAAAATTAGGTGGACCTTCGTAGATGTGTTAGTAATGTACCTTGATGATTGTTGACAGGATCGGGATTTCCCGAGGAAGCCGAGGAACGTACGGGACGTTCGGGACGCGACTGAGGATTTGGTACTGTGAGTGGACCCTTTCTCTAAACTCGAGCATGCATAACTGATTTTAATTACTTGTTTTATAGTTTTACATGTGATTTCATGATTGTTAAAATGCGTGGTGTTGGTTTTCTATAATTGCACGTTTTTCGAGAAAATAACTTATTTGGCACGTTTTACGATAAAATACTGATTCCTGCTTATGATGTTATAGTTTCGGGATTTCAAATGATAAATGATTTTTAATGATTATAAATGGCTTTGAGACATGATTTGATGATTAAGGTTTTCGGTTTTATAATCGGATTTCAGAAAGCGAAATTTGGTTTTAAAGTTGAAAAGTGGATTTCCGGATTTGGGTTCGGAATGACGGTTTTGGATGCCGGAAGGGCATCAGACCAGTTATTTCGAATTCGAATTCGGGTTTGGATATGGTTTTAGAAATGGTTTTCAAATGGTTTTGGATTGGATTTGCTGGATCTGGATATTGGGTTTAAAGACACGGATATTGATTTGACGAGGGACGGGCCCGGATTGGGTTTAAAGACCCGGATTGAGTTTAAAGACTCGGGAGTTTAAAGACTCGGATATATTGATTTCCCCCGTAGGCCTGTTGAGTTTAAAGACTCGGGTGTTTAAAGACTCGGATATTATTGAGGCCTGGATTGAGTTTAAAGATTCGGGAGTTTAAAGACTCGGATAAATCCAGCAGGTTTGATCGGATAATGATGGCTTGATATTTATGTTTTGTGATACGGTTTTATGATGTTTATGATATGAGTTCTATAACTGTTTTTATAATGATTCAGCAAATGTTTTATGACGATCCTTCTAGGATTTCTAACTGTTTTCAATAACTGGGTTATGCATGTGATTTCAAAACGGAGGGCTAAAACCCTGGTTTTATTATTGAAATGGTTTTCAGAGAGTATTTTATTGTTCATGGTCCACTCACATCTTTTGTTTTAAATTGCCCTCCAGGTCGTGGAGCTAGCGCGGGGTTGTGACGTCGAAGCAGCGTCGGAGGCATAGAATTTTTCGAGAGTGACCCCGGAGTGCTTAAACTTTTCCGTTGTGTGTGTACCTTATTTATCGGATTTCTTTCCTTTGTTTTTGGTACTATGCTCTGTCAAACTTGACTTCGGGATGTTTAACGTTTCTCCTGCGTCTGACTGTGTATTTTGGTGGTTTTTCGTGAGTTTACTTCGTTTTAGTATCGGGGTTACTTCGGTTTTCGGGGTGGAACCGGGGTGGGTCCTGACATCACACGTACCTATTCAAATCATCACGTGATAGGCCGGAAAATCCGCCACACGTGAGGGGGTGTGTTGAGATGTGAGGAAAATGTCCCACATCTGAAAAGCACAACTACAATTTGTGTCTTATAAGATCTTGGGCTACTCCTCTCGTAGCCAATTGATTTTGGGGTGGAACCTCAATTTCTTACAGTTAGATCATCTACTTGTAGGGCTCTCAATGGCATGCATCTATAATCACACGCGTACTCAGTGTATCCCCAATTTCGATGAACCATGATCCATCTTTCTGGCTCATCCACAGCTGGCTTTACTGAAAGTCGGAAACCATGCAGTGTAGACTCAAGAAATCATCATCGTCATTCATCAGCTATTACTCCATAGCTTACATGTCTTCTCTATAATCTATAAGTTGATTGCATCTTACTCCTGGCCTCCTGCCAAAACCAAAGTAGAGTAGGGTACCGGTTCTAGAACCTTCAAATGCAAATAATTATCCTTTTCTGTTTCCTTTTCCAATGATGATTTGATATACATGTAATTATGGTTTGTAGGGTACCTAAAAATAAATTAATCCTTTTGGTTTGAATAAGTGATTTGATTTGGGAAAAAAGGGAAATTAAGAATATATTGACCTAAGCCTACGCACCCAATCGGCTAGCTTTGAAAGCTAATTATTAGGGACCTAATTAATTAATGACAGTTGTGCAAGTAGATTACCAAGCCTTCTCATCGCCATTAAGCTTAGTTCATTAAGGTATGACATGCATCTTGTTTGATACACCGTATTATATTGATTATTTCAGTCGGATAGACTAATTTGTCATTTAGATAGACTGCTATTTAACCGGGCGTTTAGTGCTCTAACAGATTAAAATGTCAACTATATTACACTGGTCGGATTATATTATAGTAGTTGTTAGTTGATAATAAATATACATATCATTAATATTAATTAAATATATTATGTAT
This sequence comes from Prinsepia uniflora, assembly GCA_032719365.1. Taxonomy (NCBI): domain Eukaryota; kingdom Viridiplantae; phylum Streptophyta; class Magnoliopsida; order Rosales; family Rosaceae; genus Prinsepia; species Prinsepia uniflora. Next base: position 6,799,360 of record CM064867.1, on the reverse strand, counting down.
ATTATTTATTATTTATGTTAATTAATTATTGATATATTACTATTATTATTATATATTAAATTAGTATTATTATTATTATTATTATTATATTTTTTAAGATTGTTAGTCAGCTGATCGTTTAATACTGATAATTTCGAGAGTATTATTATAATGACGATTGATAAAATTTGCAAATATGCAATCAACCTTAAAAAAGAAAATAAATGACCATACAAAAGCTTCATGCAAAGAATTCAAAACAAAGTATCAAAAAAAAAAAATTTGGGCAAGACTTCAATGCTCCATACCATTCACAGGGGTAGGGAGCATTGAAGCCAAGGAGATCTCTTTGTCCCTTAGACGATAATGTGCTTGAATGAATTCACACAATTTAAGTGTACAAACATATGACACTACTATATATATATATAGTCGTAATATTTCATTTATGTCTTCATATTTGTAGTTGATAATTCTACGATTTCGCTCGTCCATAATTTTAATGTTATGCATTCATTATATGCAAGCAATCACAACATGCGAAGCGCGCTTGAAGAACACCAAATGCTTGCTCAAAATCCTTCCTGCAACCTCTTGACATGTATCAAATAGTTTTCAATTTCAATGTTGGATGAACGTGGATAAAGAATAAAGGACAATGCTACTATATGCTACTGGCATACCTCCGATGTTGGAACAAAATTACAAGGAATATGTCAGATAGAGCTCATTGCAAAGCGAAGGGAGCTTCATAATTTCATAAAAGATTAAAATTTAATTATCGCATTTTTTTATGGTTTTGTTCAAGTATTATTAATTATTATATAATAATAATTGTATAATGATTTATTATGATTGTATTCATGATTCTCCAAATTATGGAGCATCCTTGAAGTACAATAGTTATAGAAAGTTCCTAAATTTACTTTGGTTTATTTTTAGTTAAATATTAACTTAAAAATAACTAGCATGGTTAGAGATATTCTACGTTTAGCCACATTGGGTTTTTATCCCATCAGATTTTTTTTAGCAAGATTTAATAACGTGACAATATTATGCAAACTTCACAAGATGAACTCGGCTACTAAAACTCTTTGTTGAAGCTTTCTTTGTAGCTACACAAGATCAACTCGGCTGCTAATTAAAACTCTTTGTTGAAGCCTAATCATATTGTAATTTTTTTTTTTTTCCAGATTGTGCTATAGACCTTGATCTGAGAAAAAAATATAAGTTCTTTGAATTTTTTGGCATGTGTCCATGTCCTACCCCACTTAATAATCTATTAATTTAAAATAAAATATTTCTCCCGTCAAGGGCTAACGATTGCAAAGGCCGTCGAACCTAAAGAGTAAACAATTAATTTGTCATCTTTAACGACTTTATTTTGAATCTGTACAAGTTGAACAAACCAACCCAATCCTCTCATTTCGACCGTTGCAAATTTTCCAACGGTACCCAAAATCCTCCCTACTTTCAGTATTGAAATCCCACAAGAATCTATCCACTCTTTTCAATTCAAGTTTGTGCTCCATTTCTCTCCTTCTTTGTCGATGGAGAACGTGCCAGAAATGCCTCCAAAAACCCCAACTCAACCAGAGATGATGAACTTCTCCGATTCCGGGTGCAAAACACCGCCGCCGCCACCTCCACTCCAAAGCAAGGATGAAAATTCTCAGAAATCCATCATCGATTCAAGCAAAACTGCCACTCCGGATCGCCTTAAAGTCCCCAAGGCATTTAAGTACCAAGAAAGGTATCAAATTTTCCACATATATCATAAAGATTCTTGCTTTAATCAATTCGTCTACGTTTTTTTTTCTTAATTTAAAATTTGTTGATTTGAACTTAACTTGTAGGTATACAAGCCCAACTGATCTGATGATATCCCCAATCACAAAAGGCCTACTTTCCAGAAACAGGAAGGGGGGTGCCCTCTTGCCACCCAGCAAAAATCTCCTCAAGCCCCAAGCTCAAGGTATTAAATTAAATTAAATTAAAGCCATAACAAAAATTTCATTTGGGTGATAATAACTATTAGCAATGGTTTTGTTGCTGCAGATTCTGGGCTGTTTCAGAATTAAAGTTTGGATGCAATATTTGAAAGGCTCTGAGGCTCTTTTGGGACTTCATTTTTTTCAGCTGCTTTTTTCTTTTGTTAATTTTTTTGAGGTTTTGAAAATTGGTGATGTGATCTTTGTCAGTGATTCAATTGATGCATTTATTGATATGGTTGTGAATGAATAATGAGTTTCTTCAAATTCTCATTCACTCTTCAAAAACAGAAGTTTATATGAATGATTTTGTACTTGCCTTTTCACTCTTCAAATTCTCATTCTTATTCCCAAATTCCTTGGATTTTGTTGATATCTCATTGTTTTACCTCATAAATTTACGTTAAGCTTAGCATGTTTGTGATAACAAATCAATGTATGTATACACACTTAGAGTAAATTCCATTTATATGCTGGGGCTCTAAACGTAATATTTCTTTGAAGTTACAAACTTATATGACAGGAAAGAACACTAGAAATGCTAATTTGGATATTCTCGAAACTGCATCTTACACCGATTTGCTGATATCTCATTGTTTTAGCTCAAAAATAAAAATTACAAACTTAGGGGGGCTTTCTTGAATGATTTGGTCAATCCAGACGAACCTCGTACCATTGAACTGATCCGACATTGCCATGGATTTCAAGCTCACAAACAGACCTCACCAGATAAGAAACAGCATCATCCATGGTTTCAAACCTTGCTAGGTCGGGAGGAAGATTGTTGGCCGGCCAGTTTTCAAGCCACCCTTTTAACTTAGCCCTCAACTCATCCTCTGTCACAAAATTTTCATCCTCCCCCGGTTCCAGCAACACATAAGTTTCACTGTTGTGATATATCCTTCTCCTCCTCACCCCCAATGCCTGACCCAAAAAAAACTCGATACATTACACGAAAACACGATTCTTTAAATCATAAATCTTAATTGTTACCTTAACCGCGTCTCTTCGATCACTTCTTGTTTTAAACAGTTTAAGATGGTCTGAAGAACTCATGTGCTCAGTTATGTCTGTTGACATTATCAGGTAAACTAATGGAGCTCCATGTTGGTACTTTCTTGCTGCTTTGCCCGCACACATATATATTGCTGTTAGTGAAGCTACAGAATGCTAAATTTGGCTAAATGGTGGTCAGTACTTTTTTTAATTAAAAAACAAAACAAAAAAATTGACATGGTGGATTAAACAGCAAGAAAGATTCAAAGCCAAATAAAATTTTAAAACTCAAATATTTTGATCTTCTCGAGTTCAAATCTCCCACCTTGTATTTATATTAATTCGAAAACATAAAAAAAAAACAACAGAGAGCTTACACTCACAGTTAGCAGGCAGAGCTCCACCATGGAATAGCTGTTTCGTCAACGGTCCATCGACCGGAGTCAATTTGCCTGAACATTTCAGCATCTTGGTGGAATCTAACCAAAAATGTATGAGCTATCTGTAAAATTTGCAGATAACGTGCGAAAACTAAGCCTCTGGTGCCTTAAACTTGCCATCCTCACCTTTCAATATATTTTCTAGTCTGCCATCCATTCCCTCGGATAATTTTTATATTTGGGCTTGATGTACCCAAGCCCATGATTTAAAATGTCGTAACTGGCCCAAGTTCTAGATCATCATCTTCCTCTTCCCGCGTGAGGCCAGTTCGTTGCTTCTTATCGTTGTTATCTCAGAGAAATAGAGAAATAGGTCCACTCAGTTAGTCAGGTAATCAGTTAGTAGAAATGGTTACTTAGTTTCACATAACAAAGTAATATGAAAGCCTCCGAGGTTGTCTCCTTCCCTGCCCTTTTTAGCTCCTTAATGTCTCTCATCAAAAACCAAACTTTGCTTATATTCCCATACCGATCCAAATCTCAAACCCTAATTATAGCTCGTTTTCTTTTAAAGGTTCCATTTCTTTTTGTTGTTTTCAAAAGAGCTTCTGGGTTTGGCTTGATTCCTGAAGCCGATGATTAAAGCAACTGCCTTTTTATTCAGAATGTCTATCATTTTGCTGCTCCATTGATAGGTAAGCCTGTTGCTCAAATCCCAGTTTCCAGATTCTATAGATTTAATTTAATCTCTAGGGGTTTGAAACTTGATACTATACAATGCATGATTTAATTTTAGTAATACCAATCTTCTAGTTTTAATCATCTAAATTGCTTGATCGCATCCATTTTAGTCACGTTGACTACGCATATGTTCCCTTATATCAGGGATGTTTTCATTTATCGCAAAGCCAAAATGTTAAATGTTATAAGATTCGATGTTAAATGTGAAAGATTTTGGTTGAGTTCATATGGTTATTGGAATGCTGCATTTGGTCCGACATGTGTGTGAATAAGGTAAAGTAGTCATATTGTGCAGGCAACAGATGGTTAATTTCTGTTAGATTTTGTTCTTTCGATGAAGCAGTTTGTTACCAATTGGATTCAACGGGATTTTTAAGGAATTGGTGAATAATAAAGTTATGGGAGATAGTGGGCGTCACAAGGTACATTTTGAGCCTGATGTGGTTAAATATTACCGAAATTCAAGCTTCCCGTCATCTTTGTCTTCAGAATCTTCATCCTTGTCATCATCACCACCTTCATCATTGGATTCATATACCGGTGACAAAGACACTAGTCCCCCGTACCTGACGAAAATTCCGAGCATGGAGTCTTTAGGACCGGTGACATCCCCAGAGGCTTCGTGTTTGCCGACTCCTTCATGGAGCATGCAAAGTGGATCATCTGCACAATCATCGGTGCAATCTGCGCAGGGTCAGGCCATAGCGAGGCCGCCAGGCTACGATCCCAGTCGAATCCCAGCTAATATCTTCTCTAGCAAACCCGCAGCAGGCACGGATTGGAGTGTTGCTTCGAATGAATCGTTGTTTAGTCTTCATTTTGGGAACAACAGCTTGTCAAGGGATCAATTTTCCATGCTGCAAAAATCCGGAGAGCTTTATAAATCCGGGGAGCTCTACAAATCTGGAGAACTGACCCGGATTGAGGAACTCTTTCACATTCCAGCTCCACTTGCTACGGTTACTGAAGGGGAGAGTGTCAAAAGTAAGATTCAGCATGTGGAGAAAGATATTGTTGAAATTAAGAGTGCAAATGTGGAGAAAGAGAAGCATGATGAAAGCCTGAGTTTGAATCTGGATAAGGACTCACTAGGAACAGAAGCATCTGATGACTCTGAAACTGCAGATTCAAAAGATGCTGCCAAAAATAATACCAACGAATCAGATACGGCGCCTCATTTTGAAATCCGGAATTCTGCTGTTTCTTGCCGTTCTGATGACAGCAATCACAGCTGCAAATCATTCGCGTTTCCACTGTAAGCCATATTACTTAATTTAGTGAATCAATGTTTCGGTCTAGCTAGTAATTGAATGTCTTATCCAATTTTAGTATTCGACTGATAGAAGTTTTGGTGTTACAGTTTGGAAGGAAACGACGTTGAAAGAACTGCTAGTAGTCCAAAGTTGGACGCGGTAAAGCGCCCGCCGGAGCTTCCAACACAGCAGGAGATGCATAGGGAGGAGGAGCCTGATACCACCGCCGCCGATACACCAGTGAAGGCTACACCTCCAACTCCTCCGACGAAAACCAGTTGGTTCTCTTGCTTTAACTGTTGTTCGGCCTGTCGTTGAGACAAGGACTCGTGTAAAAGGTGATTCATAGGTGGTCTGTTGTGTTGGATAGTCAAATGTAGTAAAATCTTCGGAGTTTCATTGCTTGAGACTTTTGTTAGATTCAGGACTTGGGCTACGGATCATGCCCGAGGGAGGCCATATGGAAATGAGGAATCCATAAGAGTGGACAATTGAAGATGTACAAAAGGATATCCTTCTGCTTGATTTGCATTTTATCTGTGGTAAACAGCAGTTATCGTGCGTTCTAATAGTCGTCTGGATAAAAAAAAGTTTACGGTGGTAGAGAGAACGTCACTCATAGGTCATGCTTGTGTAACGTTTACACGTTGATGAATTGATGAATATATCAAATTCAAATTGTTGGCTTTTGTTATGAGGTGAGGTGTGAACTTTTCTGTTTAGGTATGTGACAAAAGAGCCAAAGCAAATCCTGTCTGGATGCTGGAAAAAGCCTATAATTATATAAGTAGTTGCTTTTCAATAGGGTAAGCCATGCCACTATGATAATTTAAAAACTCGAATTATTTTTTGACTTGATTTTGAATTTTCTTTTAATAGAGTAGAGCATCACTTATAACAAATTTTATGGTATTTATTAAAACTTGTAAATGAGGCAATCGAGTTGGCTTGTACTAAGTAGAGGAGGGTCTTCTTCATCGCGGATGATATGCACACAATAAGTGACATAAATTTAGGATCTTTTCATGTTGGACATAGAATTAGTAAACATGATTAGCGAGTGGAGTATTTATAATTTTATTATGCAATTAGAATCACTCCTTAAGATTCTTTTTTATTGTATAGTATAACGTTTTAAGCTTCGAAAGATTATTTAATAAATAAATAAATATATTATTTTTCAAAATCGATCCTAAAATCCGAAAGGAACAAAACAAAATCAATCTTACTATGATCCTTGAAGTACGGGATTTGATCAGGATTGAGAATCAAAATGATCTTCCACCGATAATAGGAAATGGGGTAAAACTAAAATCTATCCTCTATAGCTTTGTTTCAAGATACACTTGTCATCCTTCTAAATTGATACTTTTTTTGCTCATGCATGTATGAGTTGAGAATTGGTGTTATCTGCAGACAATCAGACATGATATTTTCATCCTTGGAAGAGTATTGAGTGTAGCATATATGCATTGTAGACAGCATCTATATGCGTCATTTTTTTGGCAGTTTGGTAAGTACAATAATATCATCTGTGTCTCGGCATCAATTCTTATTTAAGGCTAAAAGATATTATACACAAGTTTTAAGTGATGATGCAAATGCTCCCGATTTTGTTATATATACATATAATGGTATTAGCAGAGGAGGATATTATTTGTCCGTAGTATTGACTTTATTTTTATAATAGTTAAACTCGAGACTTTTGACATTACGTTATAGAGAAGAATAGTATTAAGTTATAACACTAAATGACACAAAGGCTCTTGCTTAATTACGAATTAGATTAGGATGGAGCAATCTTAGGACGGGTGACTTACTGAGAAGTTGCATGTGAGTTCCCAAAAATAAAACCATGAGAACTGAGCCAAAAGTGGACAATATCATACTAGACGAGTCAGGTTGTGACATAAGCTACTAGAATTATCTATGCAGTAGTCTTATCATTCCAATATATTGAACAAAGTTTTGTATTAAAAAAAAAAACTCTCAAAAAAGATGAGATCGGTACAATATGAAGTTACCAATTATATGAAAGTTGAACTTATAACCATACTTATGATCCCTTATAAAACCTAGAAAATAATTCAATCGCACTTAACTCATTCCTAATTTTTTTATTATATAAATGAAATAAAATATACATTTTTTTTTTTGCCAAAGCATGAGGTGATCCTCATCCAACTAATAAGACTAATTCTCAGAAGAATTCGTAAATGTTAAATGTGTATTCATACTTATTATCGCTTACGTGTGACGTCTAACTTATCTTAAATCTTATATTTGTTAATTGAATATCGAATGATACAAGGATTACTCCGATCATTTCTATAATTAAATCTAAAATATCTCAAAAGTTTGATCTTTGACGTGCACTAATGAACCAAACAGAAAACCTATGAAGTGTTGTTACTAATTCCCCGTTTTCTATCTTATGCATAGTGATTAGTAGCAGGTAAGAGTCCCAATCACACAATTAAATCCCATAAAATCCATTAAATGATGGATACGTATGGCATGGGGGGCCTGGTACTATGGGACTACGGGAAGAGTCTGAAAAAGGAGAAAGAAAGATAGCCGGCAGCTAAATCCCAGCAGCTTGCTAGTGGAACAGTCCATGCCACTAAAGCAGTAGAGCAAGCTATAGAGGGGGAGAGAGGCACCCCCTAACACCATCAAAAGGCCACTGGGCCCCACTCACACTTCTGGAAGGATATCCAGACGTGGATGCCTTTCCTTGCTGCCGCGTGTACTCAGGCTTTTAGGAATCTCTTTCTTTCGGTTTTTTCTTTATCCTTTTTTCCACACTCACTTAAGTCCTAACTACCAAGGAATTGTCCGGTTTTTATTTGTTTTGTTTTCAGTGTGTATATAAATATATTTGTAAATCAATAGTGAAAGAGCAATTATATATATATATTAGATATCAATACTAATGAAGTTAGGTTATAATATCATTAAAATAATTAATTTGTTATTTATTATTTATTCTACATAATAAATATAAGTTTAAGGGACAATTTTTATTTTGCATCGTTATTATATGTGCCTACGCTATGTAGGGATTGGAATTGGGCAATTAAATAACAGGGCATGCTTAATATATAAGTTTATTCAAAAATTTGCATATAAAAAAATTAAACTCATAGGTCGTTTGACTAGTTAAAGGACTATATAATTGAAAATAGACCATAATTTTTATATAAATTACAACTAATGTCATCCAATTGTAAACTAGTCTAGCAACAATAAAAAAAACACTTACCAAAATCTATCATGATTTCAACATTACTTTTTATTTTTATTATTATAAGATTATATTGAGAATTATGAAAATATTACTCATATTTATATTTTTTTTTCACTTGCTCATTTTTAAAATAATATGAGTATCTAATATAATTTAAAGTAAGATAATTAAAAACAATAATTCTTCAAAAATACTTTTAAAGATATTAAATAATGTGGTTAATTTCGTATAGCTTAGGGTTTAATTCTTGATTTTTGTGTCAAAATTCAAGAATTAAACCCTACATCGTACGATTTTCCACCACCATCTCACACCCCTCCCTCCCCAAAAAAAATTCTATACCCGACCGTTGAACCCCAGACAATACGAACTTTATTTTTTATTTTATAGAAAAAATTCAATTGTAACTATATACAATATATATATATATAGGATACATATATAATATTTATTATATACATAATATAATAAAAGGTCCAAGAGGCCAAAGAAATCAAACACTAAGGGGCACATGGGGCAAAGATGACAAAAAAAAAGACAATGTTATTTTTAATTGTTTAAAGAAGTTCTCAATAATTCACTCATCCTCCTTATTGAGATATAAAAGGATAAATGTGAAATTTATTACTTACAAATTCTGTTTAGGGACTTTTGAATAAAAAAAAAATTTAAGATAAGGTCTTATTTTGTTTAATATACAAATATTAAAAGTTTTAAATAAAAATAAAAGTTGGTAAGGATGTAATAATGATTTACTCATTGAAATTAGGAGCAGGTGAAAACTCATTGTAGATAGAATAAGTGAGTCAAATGGACGAGAAAATATCACTTTGCTTATAATTATTTTGTATTTTGAATTTGAAGTAAGCTGGAACTCATCCCAAATGTATTTATCTCGCATTATGATTATTTATACATAATTTTCTTTTTAATATGAGCTCTTTTGAACATGAAATTAAAACATTCCTTTTAGAAATATTTGAAAACCAAAAGAATCAATATATAGGATGCGTTTCTTTTAACTTAAAATTTATCCATTTTATTATTTATGAAATTATTTTATTTAATTTTGTTTTATTTTGGGAACACCAAAGTGCTTACTCTCGAATTGACTGAGGAGGTTGATGTATTGATTGACCGGCGGTGAACCCCACTTCTCTATACAACCATGTATGTCCTGTGGACCCCAGCACCCACCATACACGACAAAACACCCGAAAATGTAAAGAATTTTACTTTTCTTGAGAGAAAAATGAAAAAAAAAAAAAAGGGGGAGGAAGGAAAGAGAACATGAAGATATGAAATAGAAAAAAGGAAAGGGAAAAGGAAAAGCAGAACGCGTTTTCTTCTCAGTTGAATGACTTAAACTCTTTCTCTCTCTTCCGTCGCCTTTATCCGTCTCTCCGTGCTTCTCTTTCCATCTTCAGGGACCAACAAAATTAGGGTTAGGGTTTCCATAAACCCTTTTACTCTTTCTGTGCAAGTCAAAGAAAGGGTTTTGGGGTTTTGATCTCTTGGCTTTCGAGGACCCTTTTCTCTGCTGCACGATCGACATGAATTGCCCAATTTCCAAGAGGAGTCGACACTGTCTGAACAAATTCCAAATAAGTAAACTCACTTGTTAGCTTCTATTGATTCGATTTGAATTCCTTGCAAGGGAATTTCCACCGTCCCCATCTCCCACTGCTACAAAGGTACATACAGTTCGTCAAATTTGCTTAATTTCCGATTTTGATTTAATTCTGAATTTTGGTTCTGAATTCCAGTCGAGCATTAGTAAAAGCTGTGATCTTTGGTTCCGTACGGGCTGCTGAGCTGCAAACCTGCGGGAGCCAAACGAAGGTGCTGGAAATGAAAATGGCCCTGTCAATTTGTTGAAGTCGCCATAGCCTCCTAAGGAAGACATTCATGTAGGAGCGAGCAGCGGTAAAGTTACTGACAGTTGCAGTCAAAATATAGCTCAAAGGGTAGGAATTTATGGATTCAATTTCATTCCTTCAACATCATTTCAAGCTTTCTGCTGACATTGTGTGTCTTTGTGCAATTTTTGCAGATACCTACGTAGCTGAAACAGTTTAGAAGATGGAGTTTTCCCTTTCTTGCTCTTTAGTCATCAGAGGGAGACCCACTTCGCTGGTGCTTGCTCTGAAGCTCGTTTTGCTTTTATGGGTCTTCTCCACCTCCCAGAACGGCGTCGCTTTTGGTGATTCTGACGAATCGGTTCTCCTTCAGCTCAAAAGCTCAGTCTTGGATCCGTCAGGCTTGCTTTCCACTTGGGATTATTCGGTCAATTCAGGCCACTGCTCATGGTTCGGCGTCTTCTGCAACTCGGATTCTCGGGTGGTTTCACTCAACATTACTGGTAACGGCGGAGGCAGTGGAAGTAGATCGGAAAGTATTGCATGCGTAGATTTTTCTCAGTTTCCGCTTTATGGATTCGGAATCAGAAGGAGCTGTTTGGGCAGTAGGGGAAGATTGGCTGGGAAGCTTCCCTCCGTGATTGGGAAGCTCACTGAACTTAGGGTTCTGTCGCTACCCTTCAATGGTTTCGATGGTGAAATTCCTAGTGAAGTCTTGGGCTTGAAAAATTTGGAGGTTCTTGATCTCGAGGGCAATTTGATAACTGGGTCGCTGCCGAATCAGCTAAGTCCGAATTTGCGGGTTCTTAATCTTGGGTTTAATATGATTGAAGGTGAGATACCGACCTCGTGGGCAAATTCTATGAGCTTTGAGATCTTGAATTTGGCTGGGAATCTCGTAAATGGTACCATTCCGGCTTTCATTGGTAGGTTAAAAGCCGTGTATTTATCCTACAATTCACTTAGTGGTGATGTTCCCGCTGAGATTGGAGAAAATTGTGGGAAGCTTGAGCATCTTGATTTGGCGGGTAATTTCTTGTTTCACAAAGTCCCCAGCAGTTTGGGGAATTGCACTCAATTGAGGACTCTGTTGTTGTATTCAAATATGTTTGAAGAGGGTATTCCTGCTGAACTTGGCCGGCTTCAGGCGTTGGAGGTGTTGGATGTGTCGAGGAACAGCCTAAGTGGTTCATTACCTTTTGAGTTGGGGAATTGTTCTCAGTTGTCTGTCCTTGTGCTGTCGTCTTTGTTTAATCCAATTCCTCGAGTCAATGATACAGTGGTGGGCTCTTTGTTGGAGCAGTTGAATGCTATGAATGATGACTTCAATTGCTTTCAAGGCACAATGCCCCGGGAAATTACCACCCTTCCAAAGCTAAAGATCTTGTGGGCGCCAAGGGCAAGTATTGAGGGCAGCTTCCCAAGCGACTGGGGCGGTTGTGAGTTCTTACAAATGATCAACTTGGGCCAGAACTATTTTACCGGTGAAATTCCTAGTGTGCTCAGTCGCTGCAGGAAGCTTCAATTTCTTGATGTGAGCTCTAACCGGCTTGGTGGGGAGCTAGTTAAGGATCTTCAGGTTCCTTGCATGGTTATGTTTGATGTCAGCGGAAACTTCTTGTCCGGCTCATTACCTGAATATTCCAACACCACTTGTGCCACAGTTTCTCCTTTGAAAGATTTTTCTTTCAAATATGATGATCTATCCTCGCCCTACCTAGCATTTTTTTCATCTAAAGCCCTTGTTGGAAACCCGTTGCCATTGCATCGAGAGGATGATGGTCTTACAATAGTGCACAATTTTGGCCGCAATAATTTTACTGGCAATTTGCAGTCACTGCCTATTGCACCTGAAAGATTATGGAAGCAAACTCTTTATGCTTTTCTTGCGGGAGAAAACAAGCTTACCGGAACATTTCCAGGTAATCTATTTGGGAAGTGTGATGGATTAGGTTCATTGGCTGTTAATGTTAGCAACAACCGGTTATATGGTCAGATTCCTCGTGAAGTTGGCACAATGTGCAAATCTCTTAAATTTTTAGATGCATCTCGGAATCAGATAATTGGTCCTATCCCACCTACCTTTGGGAAATTGGTGACCCTTGTTGCCCTGAACTTGAGTTGGAACATGTTGCAGGGTCAAATCCCGACCAGTCTTGGCCAGATAAAGGATCTGACGTTTCTTTCGTTATCTGATAATAACCTTACAGATACCATTCCACCTACGTTGGGGCAGCTTTACTCTTTAAAAGTGCTTGAGCTTTCTTCAAACTCTCTCACTGGTGAGATACCGAAAGACCTTGTGAACTTGAAAAACCTGTCCATTCTCCTGCTCCAAAAAAATAATCTTTCTGGTCAGATTCCATCTGGTTTGGGGAATGTGACCACCCTCGCATCTTTCAATGTGTCTTTCAATAACATTTCTGGTTCACTGCCTTTGAATAATAACCTGATCAAATGCAATGCTGCTATTGGAAATCCATATCTACATTCTTGCCCTATGTTTTCTCTCACACAGCCAGCTCCGGATTCTCAAGGAAGAGTTGGTGGGTCACAACCCTATGCTGTTTCACCAGTTGCTCCTGCTTCGAGGGGTAACAGTTTCAGTTCAATTGAGATAGCATCCATTACATCTGCATCAGCCATTGTTTCTGTGCTTCTTGCTCTAGTTGTTCTTTTCTTCTATACACGAAAGTGGAATCCAAAGTCTGGAGCTTTAGGTTCTACTAGGAAGGAAGTTACAGTTTTCACAAACATCGGGGTTCCGTTAACCTTTGAGAATGTTGTGCGAGCTACGGGGAGTTTCAATGCTAGCAACTTCATTGGGAATGGAGGTTTTGGGGCAACTTACAAGGCAGAGATATCACCTGGAATCGTAGTCGCAATAAAACGGCTTGCAGTTGGAAGGTTCCAAGGAGTTCAACAGTTTCATGCAGAAATTAAGACCCTTGGAAGGCTTCGCCATCCAAATCTTGTCACGTTGCTTGGTTATCATGCCAGTGATACAGAGATGTTCCTAATATATAATTATTTGGCAGGTGGAAATTTGGAAAAATTTATTCAGGAAAGGTCTACTAGGGCTGTGGATTGGAGGATACTTCACAAGATTGCTTTAGACATAGCCCGTGCACTTGCCTACCTGCATGACCAATGCGTACCACGTGTCCTCCATCGTGATGTCAAACCCAGCAATATTTTGTTGGATGATGATTTTAACGCGTATCTCTCTGACTTCGGTTTGGCCAGACTTCTAGGAACTTCAGAAACCCATGCTACTACAGGTGTTGCCGGAACTTTTGGATATGTTGCCCCTGAATATGCAATGACATGCCGTGTTTCAGACAAGGCTGATGTCTATAGTTATGGGGTTGTGCTTCTGGAGTTGCTCTCTGACAAGAAAGCTCTAGATCCCTCATTTTCTTCGTATGGAAATGGATTCAACATCGTTCAGTGGTCGTGTATGCTTCTTCGACAAGGCCGTGCAAAAGAATTCTTCACTGCTGGGCTGTGGGATGCCGGTCCTCATGATGATTTGGTTGAAGTTTTACACTTGGCAGTTGTGTGTACGGTTGATTCCCTCTCAACCAGGCCTACAATGAGGCAAGTTGTACGGCGGCTAAAGCAGCTTCAGCCTCCATCTTGTTAGCTTCCATATGAGGTTTGTATTATTGGTTAACATTAGTAGTTTATAGGAGGAAGAGAGCGCCACTGTAATATGCGCTTGTGCACTCCAGTCTTCTCTGGAGACTGGCCGTAGGTTGATTTCTAAACCTCAGTGATATTCCACGTGTACATTGTAAAATAGTTCTGGCGCACCAATTTTTTTTTCTTCCATGTTGTCTCTGATTAGGGGCCTTGCCGATGAATCTGCAGAAGAATGCAGATATTTCATTCCCTGTCTTATACGTGTATATTTAGTTTCATTTGTTGTTCAATAAAACCTTGAGTGGATATATTTTCTGGAAGTGATTGGTCTAGCGAACTAAAATAATCATTTCGACCTCAAGAATCTCTTCGATGGAGGATTTTTATCCATGCAGATGATTTGAGCAGTTTTGGCACAAGGGGAAGCTGTTAAGAGGTAAAAGTCCTCTTTCTTTTTTTCTTTGTTATTAACTTATTACGATGTCTTCTAGTTCTAGCATATACTGATAATGGGCATTTCTTGCCTTTTGCAGGGAAAATATTTGGACTTTGCTTTCCATTTCAGGCTTTGCTTCGTAGCCAGACAGCCAGTAGGCAACTTCTTCATCCAGGTCGGAAAAGATTCGACTTTGTTGCAATCGTGCATTGAGACGCAGGTTCATCAACTCTCTGTTTAATGTTTATCCAAGGCAGAGCGGGGCAAACTGAACCCTGGCATACATGACTTCAGCCACCATCTTCTTTAACTGCCTGAAGAGGCTTGTGCCGGTGAACATTTCTACTCGGTAGAAACTGGAAGAAGAGGTGCCAACCCATTTTAATCTGACCTTACTTTGAGACCGGCCTTAGGTTGATTTCTTAAATGTGAAACTACCCTTGGTACTTGTTCCCTCATTTAAGTTCACTTGTTGAAAAAGGTCAGTCTGATTGCGGAGGTGTTTGATATGATTCTAGTTAGGTTCAAGGAGATTTTTTCCACTTTATTGTTGGTGGTTTCGGCATCCCTGGCACTTTCTTTGGGTTTGTAAGCAAACTCCTTGAGCTTTCTAGTAATGTAAACAATCATGTTTTGTTATCTTCACCCAGTGTTAGGTAGGAACAAAACATTAGGCAACCAAACTTCGTCCAGCATCTCTTGTTTACACAATTATATTTGCTTTATGAAATTATATTTGCAAGAGAAAATTATACACATTAGTATCGTGCATTAATGTCGTGCTTAAACCATTTAATATTATGAATTAGTGTTTTCATTTATATTATGTATATATAATATAATCTCCTCTTCCAATAATCAATATCATTTAGTATATATATTTTAAATAAGTCTCAAATTTATCTCGCAATCTCCTCTCCATCATTTGTGTCGAAATGTCATGCTTGCCAACTTGCCATTAGTAAGTCAAATTCGAAACTCGCTGTACAATGAGAAAAGGGAAAAAAATTGGAGCCCCAAAAGATTAAATGCAGCGAATGATGGACTATCTTAGAGTGACAATAACAATTCTCAACACCAAAGAGAATATATAAAAAAATGCAAAATAACCAGTCCCCTAATAAAAATCATAGCCTTCCAAGTTCTAACCTGAGGCTTCATGTACCGAATACGATACAAGTGCCCATCAGTCCATTGGAAGACGAAATTTTAATTCAATTCGAAAGAGGAAGAAAAAAAAAGGGTAAAACGAACTATGAGACTTCCTCCCTGCTCACATTTTCGGGTTTGACATGATCGAGGCCTACCGCTACAAAAATGGAGTTGGGTTTACCACTATATGCTTCAAGGGGTGTGCCACGTCAGTGCCACCGGCATGCTTCACGAACTCAGCCGGAGACAAGAAGCTCCCATGGCAAACACATAGTATTCTCACTTCCTCACCTTTCTTGTACCTGTAGAGAAAGCCTTCTATTCTTTTCCCATTGGGACCGTCCCCTATTGTAGAGACACAAGGCATACTTTCCAACACATTTCTCACGATTTCGTTGGCGCCCTTATCAGGAAGGGTAAGTTTGTTATCGCAGTTATTTTCCATTTGAACATTGTCAAACTGACCTGATCTTTCAGTTGTTAACATCTGGACTTTGTCAAACTGACCTGATCTTTCAGTTGTTAACATCGGAGCGGTGGCCGCCTGTTCCTTCTCATCCTGCGGTGAACCCTGAACATTGGCAATGCCATCACTTCTTCCTTCGGTGCATTGATGCACTCCTGCATTTTGGTAAAACATAAGAGATAAGATCATAAGGGCTTCCAACAGATTTTTTTTCTACAAAATGAGAAAACTAGGCGACAAGGCATCAAAGGATCCAAGGAACCACATCACAGAATCAATGGAAATTCATAAGAGATAAGATCATAAAGACTTCTGACAGATTTCTTTCTACAAAATGAGAAAACGTAGTGACAAAACATCAAAGGATCCACATCACAGAATCAACAGAAATTCATATTACATATCTACCTACATTTTTTAATCTTGCATTCATTCATTAACCACAAACTGTTTTAAGGCAAGTGCCACAATGTAGTTCGCCGCTTATGTCAAGAGCCACATTCTTATTCAAGAACCTTTTTTGATCTGCAGTCACAAAACCTTCCTCCTCCATCTAAGTACACAAGGAGCTTCCGGAGTCGGGGAAAGTTAGTGGTACAGAAGCATCTGTTTCTGAGGGTGAGTTGAATTGACCTTTATTCAATGTCAAAGGTGCCCAAACAAAGTCTCTAATGTGGCATCCTAATCTCAAATTCACTTGGCCTAATCCGTAACAAGACCCTTTGAGAGCCTATCTAGGCTACATAATTTGAGAAGTTAGATAAGTTGTAACCCTTCCTGATTGAAAAGATGGAATTCCTACTGCCCAACAGAACACCCCGAGATACGAATCACATATTTGGGGAACATCAATTTACTATCTCAGACTAGGTTACACACAAACCCCAAACCGCCTCCATTGGTTCAATGTGGGAGACAATTCAGAATTGTTTGTGGCTACCCAAATGCAAGTCACACCAATAATACAGAGACTACTTCCTCACACAACATACGAAACCGAATAAAAGATGAGCAATAATGCCTTTTAGATGGATACTGAAAGCATAATTGGTACTATAATTCTTCGAAGGCAGTAACCATAGGTTCAAGAACAAATTATTGGCCAACTCCAAAAATCTATTTTGAATCGAGCCAAACATGACCTACAGAATTTTACTATCCAAATAATGTTCAAAAAAATAAAATAAAAAAGAAATCACACACACAACCATTGAAATTTAGAACCAATTATCTCAAATTGAACTGTGAATTACCTTGAGCAGCAGAAGCTTGGCTGTCGGATTCCATAATCCTAAAATAGCCACTGCTTCGACAGCCAATCGTCCCCTGATTCGCCGCCGCTGGTGGCGGTGGGATGGGACAATTTCCCTTCTCACAGCCGCCACCACCACCGCCGCCAGATACCCAAGTGGGCATCCCCATAGCTTTAAAATCATCCACCACCTTCGCAAACTGCGCTTGTCTCTGACTATAACGGCCATTTGCCGCGTCAACTCGCCTATCTTCCACACAGCTCTCTTGGCTCCGATCTCTCGGCACCTTCAAATTCCTCTGCCGCTTTTCCGACCTCTTCCTCTTCGCCTCCAACCTCCTCAAGCTCTGCAAATCCTTCCTCTTCTTCCACTCCTCCTCTGTTTCCGTCGGAAGCGAACACGTCCTCATCAGAGGCCCCGTACTCGGAGTCAACACACAACATGTCGTCTCCTCGTCTCTCACAGTCGCCGAAGCCAAGTCTGGAATTGACGACGAGCGTTTGAGAGGAAGCAGCTTGGCTCTGGGGTCTACCCCAAACCGACCGTTCAATGACAGCCCCAGGCTCAGCTCAATCTCCTCGGAATCTTGCGCCGGCTCCTCGAAATTTCCCCTGAAATCGTTCCCGGAAACAATTCTCCGAAGCAGATCGCTGGGAAAATTACTCACTTGCATCGAAAGTACCTGCTGGGTTGCTCTGTACCCAGCTTCCTCTGTTTTCGACATTGAAAATTCCCAGAATGACAGAATCCAAATCAAATTTTCTCAAATTCACAGCTACCCAGAAGAAATATTTTGACTTTCTATAACCATGAAGTAGAAATCAGAAGAAAAAAATTGAAATTTCGGATCTTTTTATATAAAGAATCTTTCCATTGAAAGATAGCATATTCCAACCCTACATTTTCCCGCAGATTCTCGGCTCAAACTTTCCATCGACGCGGAGGGGAAACGCAGCATCGTCAGTTGCACCAGAAAAGAAAGAACATTGAAATGCACATCAACGACAGCATTTCCGCAGAGAAACCAAAATTGACTGAGCAAGAGGATGATGAAATTGTAGAATAGAACAGGGAGAAAAAAAATGGTGTTTTGGCCACAGCAGAAGGGCGGAATACCGAAAAAGGCCCTGAAAGTCGTATACGGGTAAAACGTGGGGGACATGAAGAACCCCGACAAGCACGTGGCTTGTAGACAGGCAGATCTGAGGGACAAGCCGAATAGGCGTCGCCACCAACACTGTGGTCACGGGATTGGACTCTCAGGGAACACGTGTCGGCTTTATAGCTGCGGACGCGTCGGAGTCCGCCACGTAGAGCCGCAATTTGCTCTATCCACTACGCAATATCTTTCCATCTCTAGGCGAGCTGGATTCCAGAGCTAAGAAAATTGATGTTCTGTGGGCAAGCCACGTATCCGATGCCAAGGATGCGGGTCAGAGTCCTTTCAATTCCGCCTCCTCGTTCTCTTGTGTTTTGTCTGGGTCGACAATGGAATATTTATTTATCAAAAAAAAAAAAGACAATGGAATATTGTGCCCGCGACTCGCGAGTGTGGGTATTAGGGAGGTACTCGCTCTAGGGAGACGCTAATTTAAGTATAATTGGTTTTATTAGATTATCACATTTGTTTAAGGGCCAACAAATTGTATGGACGTGAGCTGAACACTGAGGAGTGTGAATTAAAATAATTCATTTTAAATTATTATCGAGAAAAAAATTATTTATCATTATCCTTCTAGTCTAATGTCAGATAAATGAAGTGAATATTATTTTATTATAAATAATTATATTTAAATATATTGAAATGATCACATTTAATTATTATATTAATATGACACTTAATAAATAATTTAATATAAATATAAAACAATTAATTTATTAAAATAATATTAATTATTTATTATCACATTAATATAATTATTAAATATTATGTATTTAAATATATTTTTTTTATTAAATCACTTCCCTTTATTCGGCATTATTGGGGTGTATTCAATTTTAGTTTTTAAATGATTTTACAGGGTTTTCAAATCCAGACGTATTTAATTAGGATTTTAATAGATTTTATACAAATCAAGGTGTATTCAATCTATCTTTTAATAGATTGTTTTAAAATTCTTTAAAATCTAGGTGTATTCAATTAAGATTGTAAAATACAATTTACAAATATATGTGTATTCAAAATTTTGATGATTTCATATGATTTTTTAAATTGGTGGGTTTTGATAGATTTGCTAATGAAAAATACACATATTACTCCACCATCAAAATCATCACACCTCACCTAATATTTCATTGGATTTGAAAAGAAAAAAAAAATCTTCCTTCTCAAAACATTTTTACGTTGTCCCCCTTCCTCATCCTAACTAAAGCGGCACCACCACCACTCTCAGTAATAGAACCAGCACCACCACCACTGTCATTTTTTTTATGGAAACAGTTATTCAAAAGATAAGACAACATAACAAGATATATTAATAACAGATGTTACATAGAACAAGACCAAATCCCTATCTGGAAATACAAAACCATAAAGAGTCAACTAACAATCCAAGTTTGACTTATAACAAGCTCACGTTTCATTCTTACCCATCTTTCTGTTCTTTCCTCCATTTCCCTTGCTAATGAAAAATATACATATTACTACACCATCAAAATCATCACACCTCACCTAATATTTCATTGGATTTGAAAAGAAAAAAAAATCTTCCTTCTCAAAACATTTTTACGTTGTCCCCCTTCCCCATCCTAACTAAAACGGCACCACCACCACTCTCAGTAATAGAACCAACACCACCACCACTGCCTTTTTTTTTTATGGAAACAGTTATTCAAAAGAGAAGACAACATAACAAGATATATTAATAACAGATGTTACATGGAACAAAACCAAATCCCCATCTGGAAATACAAAACCATAAAGAGCCAACAATTCAAGTTTGACTTATAACAAGCTCACGCTTCATTCTTACCCTTCTTTCTGTTCTTCCCTCCCTTTCCCTTGGTTTATTGGATTGAACATTCTATTTGCAGTTACTTTCCTAATTTTTTATAACTTTGACTGGTTACTTTAATGTATTTTGGTTTTTATTTTTGTTCTTTTTTTATGATAATTACGATGATAAACGTTTTATTAAACTAATTTCATTTGGAAGAGTGTGACTACGGTCTTGTTTCATTGTTTTGGTACGAAATTTTGTCTATTGAAAGAAGTCATGTTTGATACTTTGTAGTATGTGACTGTCATCACCGAATGGTAATGGGGAGAGGAGAAATGGGGAATGTGCACATCTGGTCCTGTTGGACATGGTTTATATTTATAAAATCCATAGAAACACTTCAAAATCTATATAAATTTATTACAAAATCTATTAAAATTTTAAATGATTTGAGTGAAATCATATAAAATAAGGTGAAATTATATAAAATCCATTATAATTCTAAATCATTTAAAATCTATTAAAACCCATTAAAATCTCAATCGAATACCCCTTTAATGCCAAATTAATTTTTTTTTCATGATAGAGGACTATATTTTTAGATTTAACGTTGCTTTATTTGACTTTCGACCTAGACATTTAGCTTTTAGGGATGTTGAATATCAAACATGGTACTAGACAATCGGTAAAAACACTACCAAATAATTAAAGGTGAATATCATTAAACTATTAGTATCAATAAGTGAAAATAATTAAGTGTCAACTTCAATATTCTTGAGTTGTTAGCACTATTAATATAAAAATATTGTTAATCCTCTAAGTTATTAAAGGAATATCAAATTGGACTATTATAATGGGCAAGATTAATGCTCAATATTTATATAATCTCTTTTCATTAAAAGAAGACCTTATCATTTTCAAAATTTTTTTTTTTATGGAAGAGAGATTTTATTGAAACATTCAGAAATAGTACAATAAGAATGTAGCTTGTAATGAACCCAAAACATGATCACCAGGAATAATAACATAATTTAAAAAGATTTGCTGGAACAAAATTACAATAAAGTGCAAATTATTCGCTAGGTACTATACTATCATTACATATTTTCTCAAACAAGAAGAATGTTAAAGCTTGAGGTGCTTCCTTCGACTATCATTACTATAGTCGAAGGAAAAAGAGTGCAGCTGTCAGCATAGAAAATGTGAAGTTTGGAGATGATCTTGCCATTGAGAGTGAAAAGTCATGTAACTGTAGAACTGCAAAATAAAGAGAGGAAATGTTAGTACCTTTGATAAGAGGTTGACTTATTGATATAATAGATGGAAAACGAACAAAAAGCTGCATTTAAAAGGAAACTATTTTTGGACGAAAAAATTTGGGGAAAAAACAAAGAAAACATAAACAAAAAGAAAAAAGAACAAAAATCAAACAAAACGAAAAAATAAAAAAGAAACAAAAAAGACAAAAACAAAAAGGACAAAACAAAAAAAATCTGAATCTTTGTTACAATTATACCTCAGCGTAGAAAAACCAATTGAACCATTTCCAACAGAGAAATCAAAAGAAGATACTAGTACTTCACAATCAAAATAAATAAAAGGAAAGAAGAAAAAAACTTGAATAAAGCTAAGTGAAAGAGATCAATCAGACAATCACACGGCAATTACAGCAAAACAAAATTGCTTTCTCTGGTTTGGGTACAATTGTAAATAACTAAAGCATACCAATTGATTATTAGTCCAAGTGGTTGAAAAGAAATTATTTATAATTTGACATATAAAGGAGAAATGAGGTGTAAGGTGGAGCCCAAGAGTGGCAAGATGGCCCAACTTGCAAATTACTTTTTGTACCAACATCACTGATGTTGGCTCTGAGTAAAGACCACGTGTCAACATGCAGCTAGGAAGAAGCACGTGTCCGTATGAGAATGGATAGGGACAGCGAAGCCAAGTTGCGGGACAACGCGAACAGAGACAGACTATCACAGCCAGGGGCAAAAGCGAAGTTGTTACTTCGCGTGTCGAAAGCACGCGTCATGTTAGAAAGATTATTGAAAAGGACTGACATATAGCATTTTTCTTTTATAAAATACATATTATTTTTCTTTTACTCGAGTACTTGACCTTTTAATAAATTAAAATTTTAAAAATGATTGTATCGGAGGAAAAATAAATATCAAGATGATTCTCCAACATTAGGCAGGAGCCGAGTTTCCACATCTGTTTCGGCCCAAGCCCACTTTTGCTTTTAATTAAATGAGAAATATTTTTCTTTTTAACGAGCAAACTCTTACCCAAAAAAGAATAATATTTTATAAAGAATTAATTATACTTAAATACTCACGTTTTAAACAAAATTTCAGTTTTATGTTTTATTTTTCAAATTTTGTATTTAATTATCATTTTTAAAACATTTCCTTAATATTTAACATCATGTTTTATGACTAATATTTAAGTTAATGATGATGTGATGCATATGAGACCCATCTAGAAACAAATTTTAAAATGATTATAGACAAAATTAATTAATAAGCGTTTTGTTATCTCATGCAGCCTCGCCCAACATCTCTAACTGAATTGTTGGGCGAGTGATCACTACGGCTAATTAAGTAATTTTAACTAAAGACACATCGTGATTTATTTTTGGGTAAAAATCCCATATTCACCATGTCATCAAAATAAAAAAGCAACATCGACATGAACGTCTGGCTTCCACACTCATCATCGATGTGGTAACTTTTTTGACACCTCTTTAACTTCACATTTTGAAGGTTGAAGGATCCATAAGTCACACTTTCATAGTTTATATTTACTACACAAAATGTCATGCTACTTTGAAAGTATGAACTTCACAAATCCACGGCGATCTATTTCCGTCTTCATGAATGCAAAATTATGTTCCTTTATGTATCATTTCATCATTCACTTGAAATTCATTAGTCTTTCCTTATTAGTTGGAACCCACATGTGAATGGAACACGAAGAAAACATTTTTAAAGAATTTAGAGTACTCAAATGCAAAATTTAAAAAATTACTTAAAATTCTGAAATTTGATATAAAATACAAGGCACTAAATTGTAATTCACGCCATTATAAAACTATTAAGTTGTGGTTCAATCAAACACGACGATTCGAACCATTGAGAACCCTAAAACAAGAATAAATTTTGAACGGATTTGATTGCAGTTGTGAACTTTATTCTTTAGGGTCTAGTTACAGATGAAAATCATTGAGGATAAGGAAGCAAGGATATTGAAGATGGAGAAGAAACATATTCAAAACCTTAAAACCAAACAATCAATGGTGAATCCATTCAAAATTATAAGTATACTCGAAAAAATCCCATCTGTTTTACTCTTAGGATCTTCCGATTACAGCTACTAGGGCACCACACTAAGCTGATCCGAGAAAGAAAAAATTAAGACTACAACTAGGCAAACCCCATCATAGTGATCTCAAAAGTTTCAGGTGAAACTAGACGATGACCTTCAGTTTCTGAACAGTTGCATCATGCCGAATTGAGACAAAAACTCTACAATGGTAAAATAATCCTAACCTAAATGCCTCTTCATCATCTCAATGTTATTCCATTTCAGATTCTTAGCTTCTCATAAGATATGACTAAAGTACCTACCAACACTTTCATCTTAAGGAAACCAATTATGAAACCAATTTTGTTAAAATACTCCACGAAAAGAGCTCCATGGATAGATTAGGGTTTATGCAGTAAAAACATTCTGCTTTGGTGCACTTGAACGGCCACCTCTCCCTCTCCCTGGTTGATAACCATCCCCGCCACGCCCAGCTGGACCCCTGCCTCGGCCTGAGAATTCACCCCTGTTCCCAAAATCATTTCTACCAAAGCCCCGGCCACCTCCATAATTCCCACGGCCTCTGAAGCTGTCATCACGGACTCTGAAGCTGTCATTTCGGAACCCTCCCCTTCCTGAAAGAGGAAACCTGCCTCCTCTTCCACTGCTACCAACTGGATAAACAAGAACCATGGAAGGAATCGACTTCAAGACAATAGTTATGGAACTTCTATTTAACATTAATGACCATTTCCCTTGCATTGCTTTTTAAATATCTTAAAACAACGCATTCTAACTCAATGAATTGTACACTTCTACTTACCTCGAGTGGTAGTTCTCTTTATCTCTATGACAGCTTGACGGCCACCAATAGTGATTGGTGACGCCTGAAACATTAAGTTTTCTCATTAAACACAACAGACATCCAATCAAACAACAGAAATAATATAACAAATAATGGTAAAAAACTATGACATCTCAATCAACACAGGCATAGAGCTTTAGAGCCATAGACTATCGTGCTATGAATATTGGTTACCCATCTACCAAGGTCAGAGAACATAAAACCTGAATCAACAGAATACAACAAGACATGTGCGATAAGAAGACAAAGGCAGAAAGAATACTCATATCCTATTCATATTGTTCAAACCAGACTGACTTTGATTTTGAGAGCAGAGAAATTGAACGATGGAATCATAGAAATCAATACAACAGCAGCATCCACATCCAATAGAAATTCACATTTTAAAAACGGAAATTAAACATAAACTAGACATACCTGAATCGCACTATTCATGGAACTTGAAGAAAGAAACTCAACAAATCCGAAACAGTATCCCTGCAGCTGTACACACAAAATAATATAGACAGGGGGACAAATATGTCAGAGAATCCAGAACTGAGCAGGTGACACTTCTGGCATGCATGACACTGGAGACTAACCTTCTTATTTCGGACTTGGATACCTCCTTGCTTTATTGGTCCAAATTTCTTAAAATCTTCGTCAAGCTGATCAGCCGTCACGTTTAAGGGCAAATTCCTTATGTAAATAGAATAGCCCTCAGCTATAGGAAACATTTGTGTCATTATACAAACACAATTATCGGATTACTATTAGACAAAGGAAAATTAGCAAAATGTATTTAGTTCTATTAAGATTCTCAAATGGAAACTTGCAGCTATAAAAAGAGGAAATAAGTAGAAAAGACAAAAATCCGAGCATACCTTCCTCATTAGTATCACTACTCTCTAGGTTACTAGTGCTAGTTGGGGCTGATGCTTCAGGGACAGAAGCAGGTATGGCCGGCACAGGCACATTATTCTCCACTTTCTTTGGAGCCACTCTTATGGTATTAGTGGGAACATAAACCTTACTTGGTCCTGGACTCCCTTTGGCAACTTTTACCTACAATAACAACTCACATACTTCAATAACTATTATTCATACCAAAATTTCTGACTAAAGGAAAATTGGTGTCCTGTAGCTCACAATTGATGCATATGACTTCTTTGGAGCATCTTCTTCATCCGTAGTAGAAGCTGGCTCAACTGCCACAGGGATATCGTTCCCATTTGAATAAGATGGGGGTTCTGCACCAGATTCTTTTTCATTGGCTGACTGTCTCTCATGGTCTGTCTTGACATAAGCTTTCTCATCACCAATGTACTCCACTTCAACTTGAGTAGATTCCAGATCAGGTACAGGAGGATCAGGAACATGAGTTGGCTCTGCAAACAAACAATAGGACCTGTACTAAGTTCCTGGTGCAATATCAAAACTAGAGTACCAAAGAGGAAAAGAAGGATGTACGATAGTATACCTGCGTCTTGGTTCGAGAGGATTGCTGCGGCATCATTAACTCCATTAACTGAATGGTGTTCAAGCAGTTCTACATCTTCTACAAACCTAAAGACATCATTCAATACAAAGAAGCCATTGTCTTGAGGGGCAAGAAAAAATGATTGGGCGAATTTCCTTTTCAAATTATCCTTGCCCGTTAAACATCCAGTAACCAACACAGTCACCCCTTCTTTATAAGACTTCTGAGCATCAGCAGTCTTTATTTCAGCCTTATATTCATTGTAATTCAAGGAAAGGATCTTCTCATTGATTCCCTGCTCGAAGAAAAAATTTAGATAACAAGTAAAACTGCTGTGATCCCCTTGCAGTAAGAAATCCTCGTAAGAATTACTATGCAAAATATTTTTATTATCCATTGCTGAAAGGCTTCAAGATAACATGCTTGCTATTAATTAAAACAATAATGGTAAAGAAGAAAAATATCTACCATACTACCATAAATCGAGTCCAAAACACTTCAATATAGCCTTCCATTCAAGCTCATAATATGCTCCAGCGTAAAATAGTCACATGATCAAGATGGGCCCACAAGATTAAGACATCAACTATCCAGTTTATGCATCTATCTAGGACACTTGATGAACGGAATCAGATAAAACAATTTATGAATTCTCTTTATGAATCATGTGTCAGCCCTTAATCAATTGAAATTGTAGTGACTATATGATTTGCATTACCAGATACCTGAGCATAACTGAGACTTACATTACCAGACCCCTGCGGATTTTAGAGCATGGCAGAACCATGCTGGCCTGAACATTCAAATAAGTATTATAAAAGCCAAAAAGGTACATATTAATTTATTTTAAAAAAACCATGTGTACATGTATGTCCTTCAAGTAGTTCTCTGGACCATAGAGTTTATTCAACATCAAACATGAAAGAACTACCTATATGAATCACCAACGTGCACATATTTATTCAATGTACTGTTTGATGGTTATAGCAGTGATAGAACATATTCGTTGATAAAAGAAGGACCAAGTAATAGATCATCAGCCATGAAAACCCCAAAAACTTACTTCCATAGTAGTCACTGATGTCATCACACCATTGGAATCAGGCCGGCTTAGAACACTTGAATCCTGATAAAATCTATGAACCAGGCCTGGGTTATTGTGAAGGATATGGTAATACTGCTCAATGAAAGCATTTCCAACAAGTTGGGCACTAGGAGTTGGTGGAGCAATTGCTGTCTGCAAGGCCATTCTGCCAAAGAAGAATAAACCTAGAAATAAAACACCACTAAACAATTCTTCAATGTCTCTTTTACCCAATAAATGGAAAAGAGTTAATTCAATCCCTCAAGGTGCAAAGAGTAATAGAAATTAAGAAACCCGAACAAAATCACACAAATAGCAATCACATGTAATCTATGTGATTTTACAAAGTCAAAGGAACTAAGAAGCTGCAATTAATCCCACAAGTAAGGTAACAACTGCAACAGAGACTGGGAATCAGCACCACAAGACGACTCCAAGATCTTAATGACAGTGCACAGAAACAGAACTAGGAGGAGCTCGACAAAATACTCCTTCCATATAAAGAAAACATCAGAGATAGGGTGAGTCTGAGAAAAATCCTAGAAGCACACTAAATCAATGAAAGGAAAATGATATTCAATAAAAACCACATAATCTGCTTCAGTGAGCAACTCATAGTACTGAATATTTAGGCAAATCCAAAAACTTGGTAGAATAACATGAAAAAACTTAGATCCCCTAAGCAACTGCCCCACATTCCTTGGATCCATACCGAGCAACGCTGAAAACCTCAACCCTAAACCAACCCCAAAACGACAAATAAACAAAACCCATATCAGAAAATCAGAGATATTGACAAATCAACAAAAAAGGAGCCCAACATTCATAGCCCGCGAGCCTAAAGTTACAAAATTTCATCAAATTAATTTTCATCGAGTACTATAAATTAAAATGCTTGGCCACAAAAATTATAGCAAACGCTCGAGCAGTAAATATGATTCAAATAAAAAAGAGAACAAATTTAGCTCTGGACGGATGGAACAAATTATACAACGTAAAAATTTGCACAGTAAATGAGCAGTGATTATAAGAATAATCAAAGAAATGAGTGGGAATGATAAAGTGTACCCTTTATGGGGAATGTTGTATCGCTTTGCAAGAGACAGAGATTGGGACCGATGAGGATGGGCTTCTTCACCAAGGAGGAATGAGTGTGAGAGAGGGAAAGACGAACAGTTAGCGCACGAAAGAGAATGCTAACAGCAACCCCAACTCTGATGCAATTCACACTAAGGAGTCCGCAGATTGGGTCAAGTAACTTTTTTACACTTTCTCAAGTTTTTATTTTTATTTTATTTTTCAAAGAGGTTCTCGTTTGACTGAAAACGGATTTTTGCTATCAAATTCTGAAAAGATTCCTTTTTAATCAGCTGGTTAAAACCAATTAGTGGGGTGGTTTACTGTATTTCTCTGCATATGTTATTTGATAAATCTTGACTTTGATTTTAATAAATAACAAAATTGTACTTTTTTTTACATGCTAGGAGGGAACATTTTGAATTCGAGACTAGTAAATAATAATCATATTTCTTTTCACCTATTATTTGAAACATCTTAAATTTGATTCTCAAAATCAATACCTACATGTTCGATCTTTGTATAAGACGAAGTCGATATCCTATGTGAAAAATTTTAGGTTCGACTCTCGTAATGACAAAGTATATAACCACATATTTCATCATCGTAAAAAGTAAAGTCAATATCTAATGTGTATAATGTAATCTCTTTCTCTATATCATTGTCCCAATCCAGGGCGATGAATTTAAATTAGTGTATTTTTTGTTACAATTTAAATTATCTTTATATCAATGTCTCAATTGAGAGTAGTGAATTTAAATTAGTTTATTTTTTATTACAATTTAAATTAATAATATTGATCTAATGATCTTCTTATTCATATTGAATAAAAAAATACCAATAAAATAATCTTCATTTTTCAATATCTTTGTACGACAAATTTAAAAAAAAAAAAAAACTTACAACTCTTATAATTATTTCCTATATGTGTCGTGACATGTATATTTTATATCATTTGATAAGAAGTGTACTTGAAATTTCACCAAACAAAAAAAGTGTATTTGAAAGGCATGAGAAGTCATATGTAGACAAATTATATTATGAATGTCTTCCAATCGATTTTATAAGAAATAAATACTTCACATCGTATGAGGTTATTTTCCAATCATGTGTTGTGGGACATCCTTACACCAACTTTCAGTTGTATGTATGTCCTTAAAACTCAAGCTTTGTTATGTTATGTTTGGGTATATCGTGGACATTGCATATAGACATTCAACAAATTGATATAATTTTCTCTAATCAGGCTTTGAAATAAAATGATATGATTATTTGAGAGTTTATTGCTATAGTGAAATGCCTTGAATTAGTCTTGGGTATATCGTCCCGAAATATCAAAATTATTCATCTCATATCATATCAAATTGGAAAAAAATAAAAATAAATTGAGTGGATGATTGGTACGGTATCGATATCGAACCAATTCAAACTAGAACTGGATTCGTTTTGGTGTTAGGAAATATCGTACCGTACCAAAACCGAATCGATTTTAAACAATGATTTTAATTAAAAAATATAATTTAATCAGAAAAAAAAAACCCTGATAACTAATGGGAGTCAAACTCAACTATGTCACTTACTCGCCCCCAACTCCTCACCTACTCACAAACTCAAAAGAGTGTATACCAAGCCTGCCTCAAGTGCTTTAAAATGTTTGTCACATTGCTCCTTGATTTAAGTTTTTGGATTGTATTGTAGTATTGTAATGCTTTTAAAGTTTCCACTTTTTTTTTTTTTTTATCTCCCGCTACTAACTCTTTCTTCACTCATCCCTTCCCCCCATGTATGTGCAGCATTAAGTACATAGCTGAAGAATAAACTAGGCAAAGTTGTTACTTTACACAAAGACAAAGTGGTTCTTTTTATGAAGGGAACAAAGAATTTTCCACAAGGTGTATTTTCAAACACTTGCATTCAAATATTGAAGTCCTTTGACTTTGAGTGCTCCTTTCGAAACAATAAACATACTAGAGAATGAACTATTGCCCCAAGGATTGGAGGAGTATTCGAGTTGGCCAACATTTCCTCAGCTTTATATTGATGGAGAATTTTTTGGTGGCTGTGACGTCATTGTTGGTAAGTCAATTTTAGTGCTGATAATATTTAATTTGGCTCAAGTTTTTTGTTGAGTAATTATGACACAAAACTTAATTGGTAAGTTAGTTGTATTCAATATGATTCAGTATCAATTTCACATTATTGGACTTAACCGATTAAAATTAATTGGTGCGGTTTTGATATCAACTCCATACTAAATTGTATCAAACGACGCCTATGACTACTTTGAAAAATGAATATTTTGGTACTCTTGTAAAGAAAGATTTTTTTTTTTATAGAAGTCAGTTCATTTAATTTTTTTTTTTATGAAAGACTTGCATATGGTCAAGTCATTATCTTTTATAAAAAAAAAAAATCTTTTTTATACAAGGATATTGAAAAAATGAATTATATAAGGAAATTACATATATAAATATACTGGATATTAATCACACTCGAGAAGGATCAAATACAAAACCGTTGAAGGCTGCATCTACGAATTTTAATGAAGTTCTTCGGATATGTCTACGTATTGCATTTTATAAAAGATCAAAATTTTATTTTTTTATACAATAATATTTAAAGAGAGAATAGTTTCATAAAAATAATATTAGGAGGTATACTACTATGCCGTACTATACTACTATTGAGAGGTTTACTATTTTACCGTACTATTTATTAAATTATTTTCTTAATATTAAATTTTGAGCACAAAAGGGAGCGTGTGGCAAATTGGATTTATATGATTTATTAGTATTTTCTTTAACCATCAGAACGGCGCCGTTCTCACTTGTATGGCAAATTGGGAGCGGCATTTTCCCTGAGTGGAACCCTAAATAGAAACCATTGTCACAAAGCCAATGCGTCGTCACTGCCAACGATTCCATGACGAGCAATGAAGAACCAGCCCAAGCACATGGAGCCAAGAAAACGAGGGAGTTACCCAATCTCTCAGAGTGTCATTCGTGCCATATGAGAGTCGATATTAGCAACGCCAGTGCCAAGAGCAAGCTTCAACTCCTATACAGCGAATGGCGCGTCGTCCTTCTCTGCAAGAAATGCTTCACTCGGGTCGGGTCCTCGGAGCTCTGCTCTTATTGCTTCACTAATTCGTCGTTCCAAGACTCTTTCTCATGCCGCCAGTGTAACCGGAGAGTCCACAGGCATTGCCATTCCGAGAATCGAAGCGCTGCCCTCGGGTCCGATTCCCGTTCCGCGTTGGAGTTTTCCGTTTGCGCCGATTGCTGGGTTCCAGAGTCGCTGGCCAAGTGGAGAGGGCTTGTGAGTAGTACGAAGGCTCGGAGGAGTGGAAAGAGAAGAGTTGGTTTGGGATTGGGATTGGGGAAATCTAGGGTTTTGGCCATGGCTGATGACATCAGGGAAATTGACGATGGCTTTGTTGGCGAAGAGGGCTCAAACAGTGGGAGAGATGAGGATGATGCTGATAAGTTATGTTCTCCAAATTTGAGTGTTTGTGGTTGTGATTCTTGGACGGGTGTTGGTTGTTTGAAGCTGGATATGGAAGAAGAGAATGGAAATGATGATGATGATGATGATGGTGATGGGCAATTGAAGGAGGGAGAAGGAAGCTGCTCTAATGGTGTTGACTTGGATTCTGCAGCTTTCGATAAACAAGAGCAACAAGACTGTGTCTGCATCACAGCGCCAAAGAAGCAAATGGGCAAAGCAAAGCTTGATCCTTTCTATTTCAAGTATAGGAAAAGGAACACTGTTGAGCGCCATTACTTAACATATAAAAGGAGAGGCCCCAAAATCCCGAATGCTTGCTATATGTTCACATATAAGAGGAGACCCAAAAGCCCCTTTCCTTCTTTTATGTTAACATATAAGAGAAGGAGAAGGGGAACAGTCATCTATTCTTGTGCAATTGGTACATCTTCAGAGTTGTGACCAGCACCGAATCAATCTTCATAGCTTCAGGTACAAAGCATTATCTTCTTCACTTATTTTAGTTTTTGTTGTTTGATTATTGACTTTCATGTGCTTCCATTATTATGCATCACAAAGACAGAACAACATCCTCCTAAATTACTAATTAAGTATATACCGTTTGTTCCTATAAACAAAAAAGAAAAAAACAGATAATAGTTTCTTGAAAGTTGAGACTACATATACATTCTCTTCAAAGCTTTTCAAGAGCTCTAGCATATGAAGAATACAAAATTTCCATGTCATGTTTTTCACAACCATACCAACATCAACACCTCCATTACCATTTTTGTTGTCAGAAAAAGGAGTAGCCCGGGTCTTTTCTATGGAAATGATCTCAATCTTCTTCGGTCTTCCCCATCCAAAATCAGCTGCTTCATAAATCTTAAACTGATGTGAAGAAGCAATGGAAAATATTCAAGCAGCACCAAGCTGGAGTGGATATAAATATCCGGAAAAAATGTTCTTGTCCAATATTTTATAGCGTCACTAATTGCAGTTATGGTTACGAACAACCCATTTTCCCTCAATAGGTCTTTTGTATGCGCAACAGTATTATGGGATGCAATGCAATTCCCAAAATAGGTTGCTGGTGGAGGAGGATCTAACTGATACCTGCATTCGACAGTAAATGCAATAGCTTTTTTCTCAGCTTTCATTACCTGTGCTTTGATTAAACAAATCATTATGAAGGCAGATATTAGAGGACAAGTGGTCAAATGAAGAGCATGATTTTGTTGCTTTTTTGTCATCGAAGTCATCAGTACTGATTGTCTAGTTGCTTCTATATTTTTTCTTGTGATTTCATAGGTTCCCCAAACTGAGTCTTCTGGGCCTTTAAGCTTGCAAGGCATTAAGTTTCTATTGTTGGAGCCTCCGTCATTTAAGCAATCACTCAAATATATTTCTTCCAACCCAGCTGGATCCTTTACAGTCGTTCTGTCAAAAGATGGTTTTAGCTCAGCTAAAAGTGATCCATGTTTGCTTATATGAGTTCATGATTTCACAAACATGGTAAAAGACTTGGCGTCCAAGATTCCATGGTGCATGGATGTTCTGATCGAAAACCCATGATTATTAAAGATGGTGACTTGCAATGTTATGACTGCACATTTTTTGTCATACATTTCCAGTTGGGGGACAAATGGATGATATTCTTTTGGTTCAGTGTTAAAGTTGTCGCTTGAAATCAGATGGGGGAAATCCGTATCAGACTCAGCTACTGTGAATGAAACGGTGTCGCCTTTGGTGTAATTGATAAGAGGCTTGGGGGAGTCTTGAGGCCGAGTGAGGCTTCCGGCTAGAGGTAGGAAGTCTTGGAGGGTGATTGAGAGTGAGATTTCAGTTTTGGAATATGTCACGGAAGAAGCCGGTATCAATGGAACTAGGCATTTCATAGAAGAAAAGGCATTGGAAGTTTGCATACCTTAGCCAATGCAAGTCAAAGAAGATTACGGGAAAAGAAAGATCATCTGCGATGGCTGAATCTGTTGAGTTTGGATGAGGACCCACCCTGCAAACTTCAACTATTTTCGCCCTGATAAGGTAAGCCATTGCCAATGAGACCTGGAAATTAGAAGCTTGAGATTTTGTGTTCATTTTGCCCCTTCTTATAATTACTGCTAGTTGGGATATATTCCTCTCTCTTATGAAGTTTCATTCGGCTTTTTAATGATGCTTTCATTGTCTTTACTCCAGCTTTTCATATTTTTTATTTGTCCTTTTTAAATTATTCACTAACTTAACCTTTCATCAGTTTCATTCCTTTCTGTATTCCCGTGTAACTAACTCGATAGATGATGCTATCTTCCCTTATTGCTGCTGCAAATGCTGAACTCCAAAAATGAGACTTCAGTTGTGATTCAAATCTTATAAAATTCAATTGCTATTTATACCCATTTCGGGGGGAAAAAAAGTTTATGACGGAGAAATCCTTAACCATTTTTACGTGCTAATTTTGGCACTCCGTAAATTACTTAGTGTACTCCATTTTGTTATTTTATTGTTTTCTTACTTTTTTTATGAATTAAATTTTCAAATTTACCTCTCTTCATTTTGAATTTAATATATTGTATTTTTATTTCTTTTGTTTAAAACGTTGGGCTTTTATTTTAGGGCAATTAATTTATAAGTTTTTATTAACATATAAGTTTATTAAAAAATATACATATAGAAAAATTAAACTCATAGGTCCTTTGACTGGTCAAAGTACTATACAATTTAAAATAGACCATAATTTTTATATAAATTACAATTAATGTCATCCAATTATGAATTAGTTCAACAACAATCTAAAAAATACTTGTAAAAATCTATTATAGTTTCAACATTACTTTTTATTTTTATTTTTTATTATATGATTATATTGGGGATTATGAAAACATTACTCCTATTTATAATTTTTTTTTCACTTGCTCATTTTAAAAGTAATATGAGTATTTAATCTAACTTAAAATAAGATAATTAAAAGTAATAATTCTTCAAAAATACTTTTAAATTTAAAAAAAATTTATCTTTCGATATTAAATAATTTGGTTAATTTCGCATAGTTTATGGTTTAAATTAAACTCTATGTCGTACTGTTTTTCACCACCATCTTAACCCTTACACACTCCCCTCCTTCCAAAAAAAAAATTATATACACTACTGTTGAACTCCATCAATACAGACTTTATTTTTTTTTATTTTATAGAAAAATTCAATTGTAACTATATGCAATATATATATATTATACATATATAATATATATTATATGCATAATATAATAAAGGACCCAAGAAGCCAAAGAAATCAAATAATAAGGGGCATATAGAGCAAAGAGGACAAAAAAGGATAATGTTATTTTTAATTATTTAAAAGAATTCTTAATAACTCACATATCCTCTTTATTGAGATACAAACGTGTATATGTGGAATTTATTATTTACAAATTTTGTTTAGGGACTTTTGAATAAAAAAAATTGAGATAAGATTTTATTTCTCAATTTTTTTTATTCAATATACAAGTATTAAATTTTTTAAATAAAAATAAAAGTTATTAAAGATGTAACAATGATTGACTCTTTGTTGTATCAATGAACCCTACTCTTTTCATATTTTTCCCATTTTCTGTATACGAGTTACATTATACAGTGCTCTTGAGTAATTTTAACGAAATTATTCTCTATCGTCTTTATTAATGCCAACTCTGTATCTGATAGTAGCTCCAATAACTGGTAGTTATCGACTCCCAAAATAAAATTTTATTGAACATTTTTAGAGCCCACACATGGAATAATTTTGTAGAGAATTACGTAAGAACTTTGGATGGTGCTTAATTGTATAAAGAACGCGGGAAAAATATGGTACGGCATAGTAGGATTTATCGAGAAAAATAGAAGGCCGGACGTTCTGGTGGAAGAAACGTCAAAGTTTAACATATCGATATTTTTATTGGAATAAGTTGTAAGAAATCTGAATCTCACGAGCCGACAGTGATATACAAAAATTTTATATTCTGTCTTTTTATTTGGTCATATATCTAAAAATTAATTAAGATGTGATTTTAGTTTAATTTATTAATTTATTAAATCAAAGTGTATTAAAAAGTAATAAATATTAAATGAAATATAGTATGGTCTTTCGATGGTAAAATATAATTCTATACTATTAATTAAAAATTTAATTTTTGTAGTCTTAAGTTTTAATTTAGATGTCATTTAGCACTATAGCTTAGTGGTGTTTATGTCAAATGCACATGAGTTTTGACCCAATTTTATTAAAATTAAAATTATTCCTTGCAACTTAGACGAAAATTTTATTTCAATTCGAAAACAAATAAACAAAAACTATGCATCACATCACAATACACAGAAAGAAAAAAGGACAATTCAAAGCCTCAAAATTCTTCAAGTCCTTTGACAAACAGAGAACCAAAACACTCCATACAATGCTTCTTCAAAACCAACCCAACCGCCACACCTCCATTACCGTTCTTGCTATCGGAAAAAGATATCGCGCCGGTCCTATCGATGGACACGACTTCGGTCTTCTTTGGTCTCCCCCATCCAAAATCGGCCGCCTCATAAATCCGAAAACTATGTGATCCGGCAGTGAAATAAACTCTATCAGTAGCCGGACGCAGACTAAACATTGTTGAGATCCAAGTCTCTGCCCCATCCCGGCCTACAATGCAGTTCCCAAAGTAGGTAACGGATAAGGGAGGATCTAACCGCGACCTACAATCCGCGCCGAACATGAGATGTGCTTTGTAAGATCCGTGTTCTGGAGGGAACGGTGAACAATCCCACATTCTTGCGAAGGGAATGGTCTGGGAAAGGATGATAGTGTGCCTTAATGGTGTAGACACACACTTATATAGCACGAGGCCTTTTGGGAGCTCAAGTTGCTTTGGGGGGGATTGAAACCCCAAAGTTAAGCGAGTTGAAGCTGGTGCAATTCCATGATGGGTGACCCCCTGGGAAGTTGCACCGTGAGCACCCGAAAACAAAACCGTGAAGGCAAGGGCAAGGAAGCCCAAAGCGGATAATATCGTGCTAGATGAGTCGGGTCCTGACCGAGGAGGGTCGGGTCCTGACAGAATGGAATCAGAGCCAGACCCCGATCGGGAAGTGTGTCAGCGAGGATGCTGGGCTCTAAGGGGGGTGGATTGTAAGACCCGTGTCCTGGAGGGAACGGTGAACAATCCCAAATTCGACCCCGATCGGGAAGTATGTCAGCATACCCGTGTCCTGGAGGGAACGGTGAACAATCCCAAATTCGACCCCGATCGGGAAGTATGTTAGCATACCCGTGTCCTGGAGGGAACGGTGAACAATCCCAAATTCCTGCGAGGGGAATGATCTGGGAGAGGAAGGTGGTGTGCCTTAATGGTGTAGACACACACCTATCTAGCACGAGGCCTTTTGGGAGCTCAAGAGGGGAGATTAGAATCCCAAAGTTAAGCAAGTTGAGGCTGGTGCAATTTCATGATGGGTGATCCCCTGGGAAGTTGCACCGTGAGCTCCCGAAAACAAAACCTTGAGGGTAAGGGCAAGCAAGCCCAAATCGAACATTATCGTGCTAGATGAGTAGGGTCCTGATCGAGAAGGATCGGGTCCTGACATGCTTCCTCTAATTTTATCTCCTCTTCCTTCTCTAAGCATACCCATGAAAACACACCCGTTACAGAAAATGTTGACAAATGAAGCAAACCATCTTCTTCCTTTGACATCATATTCCTAATTGATTGTTTTAATGCTTCTATTTTCGCACGTGTGATTTCGAAGCTACACCGAACTAAGTCTAGTGGGAATTCTTTCACCTCCATAGACATTAAGCTTCTGTTGTTGGGGCCTCCAATCTTCATCCATTCGTTCGAGTAGATTTCTACGTGCCCGGCTGGATCCTTAATGCCCTTTCTATCATAACACGGCTTTGAGTTTGGCTCTAGTAGCTAAGATGAAGAAATGCCTCCATTTTCTCCATTCTTGGATAATTGAGCCCATGATTTGAAAAACAAGGTTAAAGCTCTGCCATCAAGAGCAGCATGGTATATTGCTGATCCAATATACAAAACCCACAATTGGGGAACACTGTGATTTGCAATGCCATGACTGCAGCTTGGTAATGAGACAATGGCAATTGCGGTATAAGAGGATGGTATTCTTCGGCTTTGATGCTGAAGTTGTGGCTTGAGCTCAGATGGTTGAAATCAGCTTCAGACTCGGCTATTGTGACTGAAATGGCGTCGCCTTCGACATAACTGAGAAAGGGCTTGTTCGAGTCTTGAGGCCAAGTGATGTTTCCTGCTAGAGGGAGGAAGTGTTGTTGGAGGGTGATGGAGAGTGAGGCTTTGAGTTTTGGAAATACGGAGCCGAAGAAGAAAGCTTCGGACGAAGGTGTTTCGTTGAAGAGAATACGTTGAATGGGTGAGAATCTTAGCCAGAGGAGATCAAAGAAGGTTAGAGGAAGAGAGTGATGATCATGTGGGATTGGTTTTGGCGCTACCTCGCAAAATGACTTCGATTGAGCTTGGTTTTTCCATTGGCTTTAACAAGGTATTAAAGTTTATAGAGTGCTGGAAATCACACAGCCAGTCGACTCTCACAGTCTCACTTGATTTTCGTCAAGTTTAAGTGGAAATTCTCAAGCCGAAAAAATGAAACGATGCCAATTGGGTGGGTGCCCCGATGGTAGTATTTTTTACCAAGGTATTAAAGTATAAACTCGATAATCGCGGAGGGGTTTTGATGAAAGAAATGTGAGGAATATGCTCATTATATCCTAATGACGCAAAATTTAGGGTATGAATCTTCACGCTTTGTAGTCTTGTAGACCAAAGAAGTTGAGCACTCGTAAATCTTTAAGTGATGGAAGATGATGAACCAATGAGACTTGGGCCGACCCAGCAACCAACTAAGGTCACGGTTTCGAGGACCAAACAATCCGAGAACAAACAAGCCATGAAAGGTTTGTGGACGACAACCGTCATTAGATAAAGACTTGTTAATCAAGCGAAACCGGCGAAATTGGGAGGAGGCCTTAGAACACATCTGCTCATTCTCAAATGTTTTAGGGTTGATGATGATGGATGTGCCCTTCGAGAAATCCGAAAAATCGATTAGCAGATTTGTTTACTACATGAAAGGTTTATGATTGGTTATTGTAACATCTTCAGCAAATTTGATCTCCATATATATACGTTCCATGCGCCCAAAATGCATTTCTAAATTCTATATACATAGTTGCTTATTGTAACTATCGGAGGAGGATGGTAGGGCTGCTTTCGGGGATATCTAATCCAATCATTTCTCCCGAAATTCGCATTTGCAGCAGCAATGTTCTCCATGATAGCTACATAGGCTTCAGCTAAGACAGACCTTAGCACTTGGAACCTAATTGGCTTAACATCTGGCGAAAGCCTTGCTTGTTCCACTTCATCTAGGAGGCTAGAAGTGAAATTTTAATATCACGATATTCATGGTTTGCCATTGAAAATTAAAGAAGATAATTTCTTATCGTAAATGTAATTTAGCTATAATGACCATGGAGGACGAGTACATCCCTAAAGGGAGGACACAAGCATTCACGCGATAGAGTCTCCGTCATCCATAAGAATTTAATCTCACTCATAAATAAATAAGCGTAAATACCAATTAGATAACAGAAACCTCATTTGTAATCCACACGCTAATATAAATAGAATCCACAAATACAAATTGAGGTCACATATATTAATGTGTGTGGTGTCCCTAACATTTTCCAACCATTAACTTATAGTTCTAGTTGGTGTCCTAATAGTAGTACTAGTTGGCGTCCTAATTCCTTAGTACTATGGTTACGCGTTAATTTTCTTAATTTGTTATATGAGAGGTTCCATATTCGACTCACTTTATGTGAGGTTAATATCCAATATTTATATAATATAATATCCTTTTTTCAATATCCTTATATCAAAAAGTTCCTCATTTTAAATTTTATTTATCCCAAAGGATGCTTCTTGTTTATTGTTTATAGATTGGAAACTTCTGAATTAAGCCAATTTGGTCAAACTCACTCCAGTTATAGCTTGTTTAGTCAATCAATCAATTTCATTTGAATATTGATCGGGGTGAGTTAGGTCGAAGTCCTAACTTACCAGGTCAAACTATATCGTAAGAGAGAATTAGACACTCTTTAAATATGAAATAACCTCATGTTATTTACCCCAAAAAAAAAGTCCTAAATCATCAAGCTAACCAAGCCAACTCAAATTCTAATTAAGACTCAACTCAATTTGAGATCAATAATTCATTTATATACATGTGTAATTTGGAGTGCTCACATATGACATGTGTAATTAGACACACTCTTGAAATTTGTGTTGATTAATCTTAACTAATTTTCAATAATTTGTTTCTTCTATCATGATTATTATGATGCGTACAGAAAAATTACATAAAATGAAAAAAATATCTGAACTTTCAATCATTAAGAGATGAATTGTTTGTTGTTATTTTGTTTTAATAAGGTTAAGAGATGAATTATTGATAGTGTAAACATGTAATTAGTGGTTAATCAATGTTATTAGGAGACTTTGCCGTAGCTGGACGAAAACAAGGGGAAACCAAACCGGAAAGCAATTCGTAGTTCTCTTCCAACAAGAAGTTTTGGTCAAACTATAAAATTTCTCCAGGCAATGAACTTTTACTCCTATTGTTCTACTCAGTCACACACACACCTTCAAACCTCTGTACTGCGTACGTCTTAGCAAAGACCCTGTTTTGCCTATACCTCTCACTAAACCCAGAGAGAATCCAAATATCCATTTCGGTTTGTTTCTCGGGAAAATCCCAAAATTTGAACCCAGATTCATAAAGTTATGGCGACTCCAAGACCCCAGAGGTCCAGGGAGGAGTTGGAGGACATAGTCCTCCGGAAAATCTTTCTGGTGTCGCTGTTGGATTCTTCTGAATCGGATTCTCGGATCGTTTATTTGGAGATGACTGCAGCAGAGATTCTCAGCGAGGGAAAAGAGTTGAGACTCACTCGGGACCTCATGGAGTCGATTCTAATCGATCGGCTGTCCGGTGATTTCCCCTCTGCTGAACCGCCATTTCAGTACCTAATCGGCTGCTACAAACGCGCTTATGACGAGGGTAAGAAAATTGCTTCGATGAAAGATAGGAACTTGAGGTCTGAATTGGAATCTTTGATTATACAAGCCAAGAAGCTATCGGTTTCGTATTGCAGGATTCATTTAGGGAACCCAGAATCGTTTCCCAGTTCGAATTCCAATTCGAATAAGTCAAATGCGTCGCCTTTATTGCCATTGATTTTTTCTGAGGGTGGGAGTTCAGTTGATGGATTTGGTGGTAGTGGGGGAATTCATTGCCCACCTGGGTTTTTGGCTGAGTTCTTCACGGACTCCGATTTCGATAGCTTGGACCCGATTTTAAAAGGGCTGTATGAGGAGCTTAGGGAGATTGTGCTTCAGGTTTCGGCTCTTGGAAACTTCCAGCAGCCATTGAGAGCTCTTTATTTTTTGGTTAAGTTACCAGTTGGTGCAAGGTCTCTTGTGAAGCACCCTTGGTGGATTCCCAAAGGATTGTACTTGAATGGGCGTGTTATTGAAAGGACTAGCATTTTAGGTCCTTTCTTCCATGTCAGTGCTCTGCCTGATCATCCTATTTTCAAAAGCCTGCCTGATGTTGGGTGAGTGAATTATTGTGTTTATTGGATGGTGCTTGTTCTTTTGTGACTTACAATTATCTGCATTTTTTTTGTTGTAATCAAAATCTTTGTATGCTGTACTGTTTGCAATTGTTAGACTGTAGATGCTCGAAACTATTATAGACTGTAGAAGCCTGAAACTATTCTAGACTGTAGAAGCCTGAAACTTTTTTACTGTACAGCCCTGAAACTCCGTACTTGTTGCATCTGTTTGGCTTTAAAGAGGAAAAGCAAGTATAAGAGTCAATATTCTTGTTTAATCCCTCCTCTTCTCAATTTCAAGGACACTATGTTTAGTGAATTGATGTTCCTTGGGTTGGGTAAACGAAACTGAACCAAGCATAATATTGGTGGATATATGTGCATATTGTTTCCTTGGTCATTGCATTCTATCCACTCTCTCTTTTGGTTTATTAGTTCATTTTTTTTCCTTCTCTTTATCGTGTATAAAAGGAAAAAGGTTTCTTAGTAATGGATTGGTTCTTCCTCATTGATAATACCAGGCTGCAGTGCTTTTCAGATGCTTCAACCCGTAGACCCGCTGATCTGCTATCTTCATTCACCACTATTAAGACAGTCATGAATAACTTATATGATGGCCTTGCAGAAGTTCTTCTCTTACTACTAAAAAATGCAGACACCCGCGAGAGTGTTCTTGAGTATCTTGCGGAGGTGATCAACAAAAACTCATCAAGGGCTCATATTCAGGTATTTACTCCGATCGTTTGAGATGCAAATCATAATGTTGTTTTTTGACAAGATTGCAATCTTGGCAAGTAATACTTCAAGCTGAACCATTATTTTTTTCGCCTTAACTGAATGTTTCTCTACTGATGACTCCTGTCAATTTTTAGTATGGAATCTTTTGGATTTTTTTATGGTATGAACTAATTATAACTATGATCACAGGTGGATCCTCTTTCTTGTGCAAGTTCAGGCATGTTTGTCAATCTCAGTGCTGTCATGCTACAGCTTTGTGAGCCGTTTTTAGATGCAAATTTAACAAAAAGGGACAAAATTGATCCCAAATATGTATTTTATAGTAACCGTCTGGAGTTAAGGTGAGGACTTTTTGGTTAATGGACATCTCTTTTCTTTTCTGAGTTCTTACGATTTTCACTTGCTAACCATTTTTCTTTGGAATTACATTAGAGGTTTGACTGCTTTACATGCATCATCTGAAGAAGTTACTGAATGGATTAATAGAGATAGTATGGGGAATTCCGATAATGGTGATGGTGTGAACCGCCTTTTACAATCTCAAGTAGCCACCAGTTCTGAAAATAGTGTCAACGTGACGCCCAACAATGAAAAAGTTAAATATTCATTTATTTGTGAATGCTTTTTCATGACTGCAAGGGTGCTCAATCTGGGTCTGTTGAAAGCTTTCTCTGATTTTAAACATTTAGCACAGGTAACTGATGTGTTCTTTATATATTGGCAGACATGGAATACCTTACTACGATCGGTAGGATCTGATTGTGTGGTATTTCATGATTTAAGAAAATATTTCATGAATTTCTTTGTGCATTGTTACATGTAAATGATGGGTAGAAAATTTGTTTTTGTCAATCCAGGACATTTCAAGGTCAGAAGATACTCTTTCCACACTAAAAAACATGCAAGGCCAGGCTTCTTCTCCACAGTTAGAGCTGGATATAGCTCGTCTTGAGAAAGAAATAGAGTTGTATTCACAAGAAAAGCTTTCTTATGAAGCTCAGATACTAAGGGTACGTCTGAATTCTGTGTGTGGGTACTTGGATTTTGGATTTTCCTAACTTATACCTAAGCTTGTCTTGATTTTCTTGGCGTCTTAAGGCATGGATGCCTACGTAGTGCTAATATATTATAGTTGAATGATTGGTTGGGTGTCATTATAGTCCTTGCAATGTGCATTATCTTTGAAGGAAGCCTGTCTGTCAATTCTAGGCCCAGGATGCTTTTAACCTTTCTCGGTTGACATACTTACCTAATTATTTAATTCGGATGCTGGTTATTATTTTAATTAGCCTTTTTAGGTTCTCATTACTGATCCTTAAATTTAATTATTTTCTTTAGGATGGAACACTTATACAGAGTGCTCTCACTTTCTACCGGTTGATGGTGGTATGGCTAGTTCGCTTGGTTGGTGGATTTAAAATGCCTCTTCCATCAACTTGCCCTACAGAGTTTGCATCTATGCCAGAGCATTTTGTGGAAGATGCCATGGAATTGCTTATATTTGCTTCCCGGATTCCGAAAGCTTTGGATGGGGTCGTGTTGGTATGTTTCTATTTAAGACATTTTTCTAGAAATTGTTCCTTTCATGCTTCCCAGTATTGTCCTTCATCCATTTTCGTTGTGCTTATATTTTTGCTTTGCAGGATGATTTTATGAACTTCATTATAATGTTCATGGCAAGTCCAGAATATATTAGGAACCCTTATCTAAGAGCAAAGATGGTTGAAGTCCTCAACTGCTGGATGCCTCGTAGAAGGTGGTTCCATGTCTCCGTTAATATCGTATCCTTCCATTTTTTTTGGCTAAATATGATCAGATGCTTTCATTTTGAAGATAATATTTATTTATCTAATAAATTTGCATTGCATCTGCAGTGGATCATCTGTTACTTCTTCCCTATTTGAAGGGCACCAACTGTCACTTGAGTATCTTGTGAAGAATCTCTTGAAGCTATATGTTGACATCGAGTTCACTGGTTCTCACACGCAGGTGAGTGCCTTACGATCGCGTGTCTGTTACTGAAGGACATTCGTTTCAATTTACTTGGAATCTCCATTATTGGAATCTCTGTTATTTTCTTTTTGATTGGGGTGTTTGTTTTTCAATTGTGCAGTTCTATGACAAGTTTAACATCCGCCACAATATTGCTGAGCTTCTTGAATATCTGTGGCAAGTACCCAGTCATCGAAATGCGTGGAAACAGGTAGAGAATTTCATAGAATTTATTTGTCATGTTCTAAGTCTACGAGCTTTTTGTACTCTATTTTGTTTACTGCATGTATCCTTGACTGCGTTAATTTTTTTACTGTTCCAGATTGCTAGGGAAGAGGAGAAGGGTGTCTACTTGAATTTCTTAAACTTCTTGATCAATGATAGCATCTATCTTCTGGATGAAAGTCTTAACAAAATTCTTGAACTCAAAGAACTGGAAGCTGAGATGGCAAACTCTGCAGAATGGGAGCGAAGACCTGCCCAAGAGAGGCATGAGAGAACCCGCTTATTCCATTCTCAAGAGAATGTTGGTTTCATCTTCTCTCCTTCCAAACAATTACCTGCATTGTTCTTTTCATGAACTAAATGTGTCTAACCAAATAAGATACTTGTGTGTACAGATTATCCAGGTAGATATGAAGTTAGCTAATGAAGACGTGAGTATGCTGGCATTTACTACAGAACAAATTACAGCTCCTTTCCTACTTCCTGAGATGGTATAAGATCTTACTAATTCTCTATCTCTTACCACACGTGCACATACACACTCACAAACACGCATACCTGCATATGCGTGTTGTCGCTCTGGACTGATAGTCTTGTTTCTAAATCGGCAACCATTTTACAAAGGTTCATCTTGTTATTTTCTTTGAAAATCTTTTCTATTTGATTTTTCTTTCCAGGTTGAGAGGGTGGCGAGCATGCTCAATTACTTTTTGTTGCAATTAGTAGGTCCTCAAAG
Organism: Prinsepia uniflora; assembly: GCA_032719365.1. NCBI lineage: Eukaryota > Viridiplantae > Streptophyta > Magnoliopsida > Rosales > Rosaceae > Prinsepia > Prinsepia uniflora. The sequence goes on along the minus strand of CM064867.1, from coordinate 6,754,371 downwards.
AAAATCTCTTAGTTTGAAAGACCCTGAGAAGTATGAATTCCGCCCAAAGCAATTGCTTAAGCAGGTTGGCATAACTTCTTAAACTTGTGTAGCTAAACTTATATCTTACTGGATTATTTTGAATATTACTAATTATTAATTTTAGTTTTTATGTATAGTCTGTCCTGTCGCCACTTGTATGAGTGAATCAAATCTCGCTGTAGGAAAGAACTGGGATGTCTAGTTAAGTTGAACGTGAGCCATAGATCTGCAGCTTAGGTGGCCCTGACCCAGAAAACTTTATGTAGGGGACGTGGGGGATGTGGGTCTGTAGTGGGGTGTTTGATACATTTTGGGTTATTTTGGGTAGGGCGCATGTTGAACATGTTATTCCATACTTAATAATTGCATGACCATAAAAATGGAACTACAACATTGTTCATCCAAGTTGATCGGTCCATAAAATATTGCAATTCTACAGAATTTTTGTGTCATCAACCTGCTCAAATTTTTTTTCAAACTTATTACATAATAATCTGTTCCTACACAAGATTGAAGAACGCCCTGACTAACTTTGGTTTTCCTTTTGTTATGAAGATTGTGTACATATATGTCCATTTGGCAAAGGGTGATACAGAAAATATTTTCCCAGCTGCCATCTCAAAGGATGGTCGGTCATACAATGAGCAGGTAATTCAGATTGTGCAGTTTTCTTGCAGTCGTTAATTCTCTTCCAACGATATGTCTATGTTCAAGTGGAATAGACCTGATGCGTAATTTGTTATTCTTCTTCCAGTTGTTTAGTGCTGCAGCCGATGTCCTAAGGAGAATTGGTGAAGATGGGAGGGTCATACACGAGTTTGTCGAGCTTGGTGTAAAAGCCAAGGTTGCTGCTACTGAGGCATTGGACGCTGAAGCTGTTCTCGGGGACATACCTGACGAATTCCTCGACCCAATTCAGGTATGCGTTAGTGTGTTATGATTGTGTATCGTGGACAATTTGAACCAGTATTTCTGATTGCATTTTCTTTTCTTGCAGTACACGTTAATGAAGGATCCCGTTATCTTACCTTCCTCGAGAATCACGGTAGACCGGCCTGTCATTCAAAGGCATCTTCTTAGTGATAGTGTAAGTTATCATCATCCTTTTCAATAATGTACTGCTAAATTCACGAAATTTATCTCTCATTATCTTCTTTTTCATGTGATTTGCAGTCGGATCCATTCAATCGCTCCCATCTTACTGCGGACATGTTGATCCCAGACACCGAATTGAAGGCAAGAATACGCGAGTTCATTAGGTCCCAAGAATCGAAGAAGCGCGGCGAAGACTTGAGCATGCAGAGCAGCAAGGCAACGATTCAGACCACGACTACTAGTGAGATGCTAATTGATTAGGAATTTGTTCATAGGATGTTGATTAAGATCAATAGCGATTGGGAAAGTAATCCTCAGAGAAAGTTATTGTAACTATATATATTTAATCTGGCAGCCAAGTATCTTATGCACTCCAGTCCAGTAGATGGACTGATACATCCTGTTCTTGAAAGGTGAAGGTTGTAAATTAAGTTGTGTAATTTCATTTTAATTATTATTTAATAGACATTTTAAATTCAGTTGGAATCAATTCATTTCTGATTCAAACATGATCATATCAGTGATGTCATTTGCAACTCTACAACTTTCAAGAGTCATTCATTATTACCAATTTTCCATCCCAACTTTCTATCGCGAAGGTTTTTTGAAATTTCAAGATAGGGTTTTGTAATTTATAAGGTTCATATGAGCTGAAGTGTTTGATCTTATTGGTTGAAAAATGAATTGTGAGTTTTAACTGTTTTTAATTCGATTTTATCACGGCATGGTTGATGTAAATTGTAACAAATAATATTGGAGTTTCGAAATTCAATTTTTTCTAATAAAATGCAAGTTTGGATTTTAGAATTATAAGATTCGTATGATGACCTCTAGCGTAAGAAATTAGGGAATGAAGAAAGAATTTTGAGCTATCTCCCTTTTGAGTTTGAGTTTTCTATGTTAAAATTGATGTACCCTATTACAACATAATTAGATTTTGAAATTTAACTTTTTTCCTTCAAATTTTGGAGCTAAAACGTTCGTTATATTACAGATTCGGGAATTTTTTCTCTTTTAAGGTTGGTGATTTTTTTTTTCCGAACACTGCTATTTGAACCAACTTCATTGACCAAATTAATTTACTACACTTGATATAACATTCTATTTACTATAAATAATAAATACAAGCTGATTTAATTTATTTAAATAACAACATTTATTGACTGCCATATCAGATAGTTCTCAAATATCGTGTCTTTTTTCTATAGTAAGATTGATCTGAACTCTCATAGTATAATATTAGGGTTTCGAAATTCAATTTTTTCTTCAATATTTTGAGTTTTGATTTTGGAATTATAAGGTTAATATGAACTATACATCGGATACTCCGAGTTGGAGATTTGTTTTTTGAATTTTCTTCTTTTTGAGTGGTTTTTCTATAGTAGGATTGATATGAACTCGCACAATATGATATTAGAGTTTCAAAGATAATTTTTTTCCATCAAAATTTTGATGTTTTTGACTTTAGAATTATAAGGTTAATAAGAGCTCTAACTTTTGATATTACATAAAAGAATTTTGGAATTTTCCCAATTTTGGCTTAAGTTGTCAGGACCCACCCCGATTATCATCCTAATAACCGAGATGAACCCTGCTCTCGTCTGACACTCCGACACATAGACCAAAAGAATCTTACGAAAACCACAAATGTACACTGCCAGACGCAGAAGAATTTAATACAACCCAGAGTCAACAAATATACAGAGCATAGTACCAAAAGAAAGGAAAACAAAACTGATACACAGAGTACACGCACAACGGAAAACTGAGACCACTCCGGGAAAAACTCTCGAGTACCCTATGCCTCTGACGCTGCTTCAACGTCAACCCCCACGCTAGCTCCACGACCTGGAGGGCAGTTAAAAACCAGAAAAGTGTGAGTGGACCAAAAAGAATAAAAGTTTCAAAAACAGTTTACATCAAACCAGGGTTTGGCTCTCCGTTTTGAAAACATGCATGCACAACCAAATTTCTGGAAACAGTTAGAAATCACAGAATAAGTATCATGAAAACAGTATGATAAAACATAAATACCAACATCATTCTCCGATCAAACTTGTTGGACCTATCCGAGTCTTTAAACTCCCGGGTCTTTAAACTCAATCCAGGCCTCAAGCATATCTGAGTCTTTAAACTCCCGAGTCTTTAAACTCAACAGGCCTACGGGGGAAAATATCAGTAATATCCGAATCTTTAAACTCTCGAGTCTTTAAACTCAATCCGGGTCTTTAAACCCAATCCGGGCCCGTCCCTCGTCAAACATAATATCCGGGTCTTTAAACCCAATAACCAGATCCAGCAAATCCAATCCAAAACTGTTTGAAAACCAATTCTAAATCCGTATCCAAACCCGAATCCGAAATCACTGGTCTGATTAACCCGAAAATCCCCGGGTCCTAAACGTAACGAACCGAGACCCTAAACCTTCGATCCTGCAGAACTAACTCGAGTCGACGTCCGATTAACCCGAAACCTATCCCAAAAGATTCGTTACAACGTCTAGACCAAAAACCTAGTGGAAAACTTCCCTGGAAACCACCGCACGTGCCTCCACGCGCCGCCCAAAGTGGCTGCGCGTGGGCCTCACGTGCCTGCACACAGTCACTGTTCATCGTCTTCCTCTCGACAGTCACTGTTCTGGACCGGCGTGGCCGGTTCTCTGCCGTCCGTCCACCATTTTAGTCCCTCTTTCCACCATTCTCTTCGTCCTCAACCCAGAAAGCTATTCCCCTCAACCAAACACGATAACACGACCTACAACTCACCTCCCCAACTAGAAACAGAAACCACCCGTAAGCCCCTATTTCTCAATCCAGCCACCCGTGTAATCCCCCATCACGGCGTCGAAATCTACAGGTTCCTAAGGACCTAATGAGTCGATTAGAACCTACCTGACACCTCGACTCAGCCCCTAACTTCACGACTAACCGTTTGAACCTAAACTAGAAAACAGAGCAAACAGAGGGGAATGAGAAATTACCTGCTTGCCGTCCACCACCGTGCTCGCTGCCGCGTTCTGCAGGGTTCACAGGGCTGTCCTAGCCTTCCCTCGATCCTAATTGGATCAACACACGGCAACACCACCACCAAGTTCCCTCAACACCTCTCTGTTTTTCCTGTGAACTCACACCTCGCACACACCACCGTTCTGCCCACAAGTTCCACTCAAAACTCACTCACCAAGTCTTAAACTTTCTCTGCTCTCACTCCCTCACTCACCAGAACACACACACTCCCGGCCATTGATCGATTTCTCCCTCAGTCCCAGTCTCTGTTTCTCTCAATTGTACGACTCAAACACTACAACCCATTTAATTTTGCCCGTGCACAACACTAGAAACCACTACACACACCCCACGTGTCCACAATCCCATGGTCCAACTCAAAATATCCAATCCCTACTGTACACTTGTCCTCATCCTATTTGCACAAATCCCAATGCACCAAAAAGACCAAAATGCCCCTACTTGTTCAAATTACCATTTTGCCCTTCGCCGTTCTAGTCCCGTATCTCGCCCGTCTAATGTTCGATGAAGGCATGCCGCCTGTCGTTGAACTCAGGACGACGAGATCTACCTAACGGTCCTAGGTCTACGTGTAAAAACCCTATCGTACGAAAAGTCAACTTTTTCCCCTTCGTTTATCCAAATTACGGTAATGCCCTCAACCTTCCGAACATCATAACTTCCTCCTCGGATGTCGGAATCAGGCGTGCCACCTGTCTACGGACTCGTGACGTCCCGAACTACGTCAGGGTCATCGGTCAATACCCAATTGACTGCCCGAACTCAAAGTCAACAATTTGCCCAAGCTAGGGGCAAAATCGTCATTTTACGCCCAAAGTTCAACAATAACCAACTAACCACCGATTAAGCTCACTAATCCGTCACTAATCACTTTACTAAGCCCGACTCTCGGGACGGGTCGTTACATAAGTTCTCTTATGGTAAGGCGGAATGTGAACTATTATAATATGAAATTGGGATCTCAAAGTTAAATTCTTTATTCAAAATTCGGGTATGAATTTTTGAATTATAAGGTTCATATGAATTCTAACATTTAAAATTATAGGTTGGTGAAAGAAAAGAAAATTTACTTTTTCAATGTTTTATGTTTGATTTTAAATAGTAAGGATGATGTGAACTCTCACAATATGAAATTAGGATTTTTAAATTCAATTTTATTTTTTCAAAATTTTGATGTTTGGTTTTGGAATTATAAGGTTCATATGAATTTTAACATTTGATATTATGGGTTGGAGAACGAATTTTAAATTTTAAATGTTTTGATTTTGGTTTTTAGTGGTAAGTGTTATGTTAACTCATACAATATGATATTGACGGAATATTCCACTGTTGTTAGAACATTCTATCTGCAGTGAGAAATATTCTGTTCAAGTGACGCAATATTCCCTGAAATAATATTATATCATGAGAGAATATTCCTCCAGCATGTAGGGGTGCGTGGGGCCCTCTCATGGCCCATGACAGTGCTAATTTTCAAGCTCTCAGTGATACGAATATAATGGAGTCAGTTTAAGATCAATGAGACATTATTTGGGGTATTTCTGAGCGTCCAAAGAGACAATAGTTATATTAGGATGCATATGTTATCCTGAGAATTAGGGGGTTCGAATATGCAGTGATGCTCAACGTTAGTGATCCTGATTGTTACTTTTAATAGGAGATACCACTCTAAAGACTTCAAAGGAGCACATAGCTCGGGACTGAGCTGTTTGGACAGACTATGAACATGCAGTTGTTTTATAACCTATGATGCATGCATATTCAACTGTTTTAAATGTTTTATTATATGATATGAGTTTAAATGATTTGAATAATTATTCTAATGTTATTGGGTGTTATTTGATGATTTACGAATTTTAGAATAATTTTTCGGGATATAGCTTCTAGACATATGCTTTATGGATTTTTTGTGGAAACAAGATTTTGGGCTTAGCCCTAGGAATTAGAATGTTTTGTCTTGGATTTTTGAGTCATAGTTTTATTTTAAAGAAAGTTTTGGATTGATGTGTTTAAACTGTTTTCTGTTGTAGCCAGTCTCATGAGATATATAACTTTCTAGATGCGACTGATACGAGGGATTTCATTTGAATGTGTCTAATCTTGTAAATGTTACAATGTGAGATCTTCCTAGATCAACTGATCTCGGGAGTACCACTTGGATGTGTCTGATCCTAAGAATGTTAATATCTCCCAAATACGACTGATCTCATGAGTACCAGTCAGATGTGTTTGATTCCGGGGATGTGACTCGAGTGATGCTAGATTTTTACTCCATAGTTTTTGAGACTGTCTATGCGTAGTACAGATTGTCCATATGATTGATGCTAGTGTAATTGAGAATTGATTTTCTTTGATTACTGATATTTATGTCGAAGTTTTTCAAATGATTTTCAAGGAAATGTGGGCCACAAGTATTACACACATTTAATGATTTTGAAGGTCCACAGTTTATGAATTGAATTTCGTATTTGAATATATATGTTTTTCTTTATATGCATGCATGTTTTAGAATTGGAGAGTAAATGATGTTTTCCCTTAGAAAATGTGTTTTAAATGATTGTTTTTATCCATTCACATTTTCATGGTTTTATATACCCTCCAGACGTGACCCTAAGGTAGGGGCATACTTTGAGACGGAGGCTTAACCACACTATTGCGCACTCTTTGATCCTCAGAGTAGGATCATTGTATTTTGTTGTACAGTTATCCTAGATGCTCTGTTTACTATTTAGACTTATGTAAATTTGTTAGTGCGAGCGGTTTAAATGAGTGAGACATCAATGTTATCCTTTGTCTGACACATATTATGGATATTTTTGAAATTTTGACTTTTTTTTTTCAAATTGGAGTAGGATCTTTCATGATTAGTAAAGCGTTATCGAGAAAGGTCTTGTTAGAAAAATTCAAAATTTTTTCTCCAATCCAACGTATTAACTTTAGAGTTCATGTGAATCTTAAAATTGAATTCCAAACTTGAAATTTGAAGAAAAAAATTGAACTTCAAAATCCCATTTTATGTTGTGAGAGTTTGCATCAACTTTATAATAGAAAAACCAAACTTAAAAGGGAGAAAAAATTTAAAAAAATGAAACCTCAAAATGTTGAAATAATATCAAACGCCACAGTTCATTTTAGCATCATAATTAAAAAATGAAACCTCAAAAGGTTGAAATAATTAAATTAAACTTTGAAACCCTAATATCATATTGAGATATTAGGTCAACCTTACTGTAGAAAAACCAAACAAAAAATGAAAAAAAATCAAAATTCTTTATTTATACTCATAATATGAAGCACTAATGACAACATTCGCTCTAAAAATGCTTTAATAACTGTGCTAAGTCCTGTTTCCGTCTACCAATTAATTGGAAGTTCATAAAATACCCTTAACACCTATTAGACAAGGGATAACAGTACTGATGTCCCGCTTATGCCTCCATCTTTAAATCAATCCTGATCTTTCTATAATGGCAGCCCGTCCAAGCAGCTCAATTCCGAGTGTATGCTTTTTGGAAGCCTCTGGAGTAGTCTAAACCTTTCTCAGGTCGAAGACTTTAAGTTCCTGGTTTTAAAACAACTGTAAGGACTTATTTAAGGTGTTCATGAGCTTAGTTTCAAGATTAAGTACCTCAAAATAAAAGGTAGAGCTCACGTGTGCCCGAGCGATGTGTGATTATTCATCGATTTTGCTTCCCAAACTCACAGGTCTTACAATCCACCCATCTTGGGGCCCAGCATCCTCGCTGGCACACTTCCGGTCGAGGTCCAACTCTGATACCATTTTGTCACAACCCAACTCTTCTAGCACGATATTATCTGATTTGGGCCAAGCCCTCACGACATTGTTTATGGGAACTCACGCTCAACTTCCTAGTGGGTAACTTGACACGACCCATTCCAATCCCCCCCGGGATTAACATGGGATGTGCCATGCTCCCGTCTAACCCACGTGCCACATGAGGTAATACGAAGGCCAGACAAGGGATAATCCGAAATCTTGAGCCCAATTGGCTCCCAAAGTGCGCCAGGATCAGCCGAGGAATGGGAGGTCACGGTCTCTGCTACAGTCCGCATCCGCTATCAAATTGAAGGGTATTAAAAACCAGAAAAAACTGTGAGTGGATGAAAATAAATAATTTAATAAAACTCATTTCATAAAAGACATTTATGCCCTTCACTTAAAAACTATGCATGCATTCGAAACCAGTTAATTCAAACATAATAAAAACTTTTAGAAAACCAAAGTCATTTCCTTCCTCAAATAATTAGGGCCTTAGCCCAAAACCATAAAATCCAAGAATATGAGGGAACTCAGCCCAAAACTGTAAAACACCAAAATCCGTAAATCCAAATCCATGTGGGTCACTGCTCAAATCTATAAACACAAATCCATAAACACAAAAATACCATTTCACAAATCCAATAATTCATGTTTACCAAATACCCATCCTCGGTATCCCAGATGCCTAGCGTCCCAGACGCTTGACGTCCCAGACGTCATATCTCACGGTCTAAGCAATGTGTGCTGCCCAGGGTCTCTCCGGGTCAATCTCTAACATCACAGATGTCTGACGTCCCAGATGTCTAATCATAGCAATCCTACTCTTGAGTCACTATACAGTTCGGTCGCTCTGTGCAATGACCCTTCGCAGGCAATGCGCCATGACTTCCCTAGTATCCAAGACATCTAGAGGAAACCATCCACATATCCTCATCTAAGGATGGTATATGGGAAACATCTTTATAAAATCATTTCAAAACATCTCAAAGTCTTTCAAAGGGGCCATGCTCGGAATTTCCATAAAATCATCATAAATCCATTTATCCAATATCCATAATTGGGTCCCCGTGTCACAACCCATCCCAATCCCCCCGGGATTAACACTGGATGTGTCATAATCTCGTCTGACACGAAGTGTCAGACCAGGGATAATTTAAACCTTTAGCCCGACTGTAATGACCCTTCCCGAGTGTCGAAATTAAATAATAATTAATTATGGTTTAGAATGACTAATCTGGGATTAGTGGAGTGAAATCGGACGATATGTGCAAAATGACGGTTTTGCCCCTAGGCGTGGGCAAAATGTTGACTTTTAGTTCGGGTGGTCAAACGGACTTTGACCGATAACTGTAACGTAGTTCGGGACGTCACGAGTTCATAGACAGGTGGCACATTCAATTCCGACATTCGAGGAAGAAGTTATGACGTTCGGAAGTTCAAGGGATTTTCGTAATTTGGACAAAAAGGGAGAAAATGTTGACTTTTTGTTTGACAACTAATTTTCACACGATTCGAGGACCGTTAGGTAGGTCTCGATGCCCTGAGTACAACGACAGGCGGCACTCGTCAAACGGACATCGGGTGACCAAGTTACGGGTCACGGAAGTCTATGGGCAAAATGGTAATTTGTCGAACGAAGGGCAAAATGGTCTTTTAACATTGATTCTTGCTGCCAGACAGTGACATCTGTCACTTTGTCTTCTTCTTGCCCCAGAGAACATGGAAACGGGTATTAAGGAAAACATAATCATACTTACTTTGGACATTAACCCGTAAATTATGGCTTGTCTTCATCATTGTCAATTAACAGCTGATAAACCATTGTTGAGCTGCATTTGTGTAATTGAGAGATTAGGGGAGCCGAATTGAGAGAAGGGAACTCGAGGGACTGAGAGTAACTGGTTTTACAGAGCTCGAAAAAACTTGAAAATTGGGGGAATTTCGAATTCGAAATTGTGAGCGGTGAGGATCACAATTGAAGCCTGATTAAGACTTCTGGGATCCAAACGAAACTCCCTGTAACAAAAACGAAGAGAAATCGTGTCGAATTGGGGAAGAACAGTAGCTTCCATGACTGCTTAAAATTGAGCTTGGGTTCTACTAGCTTGAGGTAAGGAATTATCAAATTGATCTTGTAAAAACGTTCCTTACACTCTCACGATACTCACTGTATGAATTAATTTGAAAATCAGGGACGAAATCAGCAAACCCGTCGAAGGTTGATCGTGAGTTGTGAAGATTTAGACCCTATTTGTGAAAATTAAACTTACAGAACTTGAATTCAGTTGGATTAGATGGGATTAGTTGAAAGAATGTATTGATTTGAGGTCGAATTGAGTGAGATTGAATCGGGTTCTATCGCGGGTTTTCCAACCCGTTTATCAGACTAACGGGCGAAGACGAAGCACTGTAGCATTACTGTGCTACGCACGTGGCTTTCACGTGCAGCCGCTTGCGGCGGCGCGTGAGTGAGAATCCCGAGGTGCGTTCAACATGATTTTTGTCCCATTTAATGTAACGAACATTTTGACACTGGTTTCGAGGAAATCAGATATCGTTTCGTTAATGTTCCGCGTATCCGAAGTTTTGTTTTACGTTTAAAATATGTATTTAAATTCTGAAAAAATTGGGGAAAATTGTATGAAGTATTTTGAGATGTTAGTAACCCTATATAATGATTTTGGACAGGAATTGTGATTTCCAGAATTTACGGAAAAACGTGCAGCTCGGAAACGAACCGTTTAGACGGTGTGTGTAAGTGGACTTTGTTTTCTAACCGTGATGCATGCATATATGATTTAAATGATTTATTATATGATTTGATATACTTTGGCATGATTTATAATTCAATCCGGCGATTTCTCGATTTTATGGATTATTATATTATTTTTGGCACGATTTTCGAAAAATTGTGAACTTGATGTTTTGGGCGTAGGCTCGGGATTGAAAATTATGTTTTGACTCAGGTTATGAGTCAGGAATTGAAAATGATATTTGGACTCGGATTATGAGTCAAGGATTGATTTTATGGATTTACGTGATCGTGGCAACTCGGGTTTACGGTTGCACGGATTTAAGTGAAAATGATATTTTAGGCTTGAGACCCAATGGAATTGTGATTTTGATTGGATTTGTATTTCCATGTGATTACATGATGACATTGATGATTTTCGGATTTATAAAGTAAATCGGGACTTTGGTTTTCCGGATTTGGGAAACTATATTTTGGGGCTGAGACCCTGTGTTGATAATGATTTGGTTTTCAACGCAACTGTTTTTCACTGGTTTTCATAATGGTGATATGTTACGGATAATTAGGGCTTTCAGGTGGAAATATATTTTTCCCCGGAGTGCACCCTGGAGATAACGCTCACCTTCGGGAGGGAAGTGTTTACCCCGAAGAGGTCACGTAGCATGATCTGTTGTCTTGCAGCCGAGGGAGGCTCGATTCAAACCAGAGATGTGCTGGATATATATATGGATCGGTAAGTGATGTGTTCACGAGATCCGGATTGCCGGCTGGTGATGTGTTCACAGCGGCGGATGCTCGGATTTTGAGCGGGCCTTGAGCTTATTGATTTGCACGTGTTGCAGGGATAAACGTAACTCTAAGCAACAGGATATGGAAATAAGTCTCGTGGTTTTATGGAAAATGATTTTGAGGAAACTGTGGTTTTATGGAAAATGCTTTTGAGGAAACCGTGGTTTTAAATATAAAATGATTTAAGGAAAGTGTGAGTTTATTGAGATTTAAATTGATTTGATGAAAATGAGTTTCAAGGAAAATGTGGACATGGAATTTAGAAACATGTTGTTTTTGATTACGTACCGGTTTTGAGTACGGGTTTTTGGTCTTTGTGGCCAGGTGATGGTGTTCACATGTTTTGGCCTGAGAGCCGGGATTTGCTATTTTATAACTTGAACTGATTTGGTGAACATGAGTTTTATGGACCTTGGGAAAATATGTTTAGATTTTATCGGTCCACTGTTCATACTTGAATGATTTCATACTATTACTCATGTTTTACGATATGCATGCATGTTTGTGAAAACTGGAGGGTAAGAATGTATTTTAGCAAATGTTTTTATAAGAAATCATTTTTGTCCACTCACACCTTTTCTGTTTTAATGACCCTTCAGGTCGTGGCGCGATGATCGAGGATATTCGAGAGGTGGAGGTATGAGTGGGCACATGCGTAAATATCCCTTGTCTGGCAGGTGCTAAAGGGTAGTTTCGGATCTTCAGTTGACTTGTCAGACGGGAGCAGGACCGAGCACGGTTATCTATGTCCTTCGGGGACGGGTCCTGTCACCGACCGGCTTCCAAAGTGTGCTAGTATCCGGTGGAGGAGTGTGATGTTTCGGTCTCTGCTACAGTCTGCATCCGAGTTCAACCTGAAGGGCATTAAAAACCAGAAAAGACTATGAGTGGACGAAAAGCAATAGTTTGATAAACCACATTTCATAAAAGACTTTTATACCCTCCATTAAAAAGCATGCATGCATAGGAAAACCATTTATCAAACCACATATATTTCAATAACCATTAATAGGGTCTCAGCCCAAAGTTCCGTAAATTGAAGTCATACGGGCCCCTGCCCAAATTCATTTTTCAAAAATCCATAATCATATCAAACATATGTGGGAACTCAGCCCAAATCCATTTATTAATCACAAAACACAATTTCGCAAATCCAAGATATCATGTTTACCATATATCATATAACCAATCCTATCACGGTTTCTAAAGCTACGCGCTTGCTACCCGGAGTCTCAAATCCTAAGTCTCCCTAGGGTCCACCTAAGTCAATGTCTGCTAATCAATGACCCTCCTTGGGGATTATAATCCATAAGCCTTCCTGAGAGTAAGGTACCCAACGGAGGCGACTCCACTCAGTTAGTGCTCCGTGACTACTCCGGGGTGCACCCAGGCTAACAACCCTCCCAAGAGGAGACAATCCATAAATATATAAGGATGGTATATGAAAACCATTTTGAAATCATTCTCAAAACCTTTCAAAGGTTCATGTCCGGTCCCCATAAACCGTCATGAAACCAGAATCCATCCTTTCCAAATCCAAATCCGTTTAGGGTCTCCGAACCCGAAATCACACATATATAAACCGTAACTGGGGCTCGTGCCTGATTTTGTAAACCAAACAGGCCTTGTGCCCGATTTCGTAACTCAACTGGGCCCCGAGCCCGATTCGTAAATCAACTGGGCCTCGAGCCCGTTACGTAAATCAACTGGGCCTACGGCCCGATGCCTTGTTAAAACAAATGGACTACAAGTCCAAGAATTTGTAAATCAAATGGGTCTCGTGCCCGATTCCATATTTTCAAATCCGAAATCAGTTCACGAACCAATTGGGCCCTGACCCGATAACATGACTAAAATGGACTTCGAGTCCGAGGGTTTCCAAAAAAAATGGGTCTCGTGCCCGAGTTACCTTTTCAAATCCAAAACTAGTTCATTAAATCTTTACCAAAACCATAAGCACGTATAATCAGTGCAGAACCGTAAACCTCGATATTCATGCAAATACGTAAATCGCCTCAAAATATGTGAAATCATATAAATCACCAATCCATAATCACCATGATAGAAATCATATCTATAAACCATATAAAACATTTATGCATGCATCACAGTTTAGAAATCAAGGTCCACTCACAGATCGTCCAAAGCTGCATCTCGATATGCGCACCATAAGCCTCTTCCGAGTAATCGCCGTCAGCAGGGTTCCCAAACCTGTCCAAATTTAAATATAGGGTTACTAACTACCTCATTAACCTCTCATTGAAGCTCTGTAATGTTACCGAATTTTTAACTATTTTTAAACTCGATTCTAAACCTTCGAACACCCCGAACTATATCGAGACAATGTCCGATCGACACGAAACCAGTCCCAAAATGTTCGTTACATCGAAAGGATGATTTCATATGTTGAACACTTCCCCAGATTCCTCTCTACGCGCCTCCAAGCGCCGCCTGAAGGCTGTGCGAATGAAGCCCACGCGCCGGGAACAGTGTCGTCTTCTTCCCTGTGACGGTTGGTCCAACCGGTTCAGCGGCTTGGCCCATCCAACAGGACCAGCTCGACCGGTTAGACTCTATTCCTCTCTCATTTTCGGTCCATTTCAATCCATTTTAATCCTAATCTCTTAGTCTCAATCCCAGGAACCTATTTATATGAACAAAACTAAGAAAAACCGTTCAAAACCTTCTGGTTCATGACTCCCCTCACGGCCCTGTTTTTCCGTCCATCCCCAAGGTGGCTCATCCACTTCCCACCAACCAAAACCACCCCTAGACCTTCCTACAAACCCAATAACCATCCCCTAATCAATAGAAACCATCCCTAATGTCCCAATCAAAATATTGAATTAAAAACGCAACTGGGGCTACGGGTTTACCTTTCCTCCGCCGTGGATGGCGCTCCTGCTGCCCCCTTACCGTCTCCTGGCTCATCAGCACCTCTCTATCTCTCACTCAACCTCCCAAGTCCACTCAAGCATCTCAGGGGAAGGGAGAAATGAGGTTGGGCTTTGTGGGTTCTCGGGTTAGGGGGGAAATGAAACAGGAAGGGATGAACGATGCATGAATGTAAGTGGATGGGCAATGGATGAGTGACACTTGTCACTCATCCATTGAGCCTGTTCAAAACTATCCGGGCCCCATTAATGACAAATGTTCTGCGTCTCGTAAAACGTGCAATAGTTACCTTAAACTTCCGTAAACCGTAACTTTCTCGTCGAACGTTCGATTTCGACATGCCACCTGTCTATGGATTTTTATCGACCCGATCTACGTAACAGTCCTCGGCCCTCGTGCGTCGGACCTTCTAGGTCAAAAGTCAACTTTTTACCCTCATTTAGGGCTAAAATCATAATTTCGCCCTAAATGTATGTTAATCCTCGGCTAACCCCCGATTAGCCTCACTAATCTGTAATTAACCTTAATTAATCCCTAAAATTAGGGATGGATCGTTACACCCCGACTCGAAAATCACATTTATAAAACACAATTGGGCCTCATGCCCGATTTCGTAAACCAACTGGGTCTCAGCCCAATATCTCATTAAATCAACTAGACTTTAAGTCCGATAGTTTCCAAACCAAATGGGTCTCATTCCCGAGTTCATCTTTCCAAATCCCTTTTATAAATCACAAATAGGACTCATGCCTGATTATCAATCAACTGGGCCCCCGACCCAAACTCATTCAAATACCAGCACGTATAAACACAGTACAAAATCAGAAATCTCGAAATACGTGCAAATACGTGAACACCAAATACCACAATCATAATCATCACAAAGCACATATATAAAGCATATAAAACAGTTATACAAGCATCGTATTTAAAAAACAAAATTGCACTCACAGACCGTCCTAACAGCAGCCTCGATACGTGCGTCATAAGCCTCCCCGAGGCTAATCCACCATCTCTGGTACTTCCGATCCTGTTCAAACCATTCCCGAAGGTCACTAACCACTTCAATTAACCTCTCATTAAATCTCCCTAATTTTTCGGAATTTTTAAACGTATTTAAAATAGACCCTAAACCTTCGGACATCCAAAACTACCCCAAAACAGTATTCGATCAACTCGAAACTTGTCCCAAAATGTTTGTTACATCAAAAGAATAAAATTACATGTTGAATACATCTCCCAACTCTACCCCATGCGCCTCCCAAAAGCATTGCGAGTGAAGCCCACACTCTGGGAACAGTGTCGTCGTCTACATCTGTCGAACCCGGTTCAACCTGGTTATCTGGTTATCCGGTTCGACCAGACCGACGAGACCAGTTCTCAGCCAATTCTACCCCTTTCCACTCTATATTTCCTCCATTCTCCTCGTCTAATCCTACCCTATCGATCTACCTACTTAAAACTGGAAGATAGGGCCTAGTTGTTACCTTCAGACCCACAAATAGTATGTCCCAGATTTCCTCCTCTGTTTCCAGTCATCTCCGGCCACCTCCAGCCATGAGTCCAATCCCACTCGATCCGTATGACCCCCAGAAACATCAAGGGATGATTAGTATCGATTGATATCCACCAAAAACCAAACTTCCAATTTGAACTTAAAACTCACCATATTCGGGTTGCTGGCCACCGTGCAAGACGGTGCATTCCGTTAGCACCACCATCATCGTCTCTATTCCCTCCCTCTTTTTCATTCACACACTAAACGCCTTATGTGGGGATTAAGGGTTGTTTATATAGGGTTGGGGTTGCACAGTCTGGGAGGTTCCACGATTTTTGGGCAAAATGAGGAAGATGATCAATGACGGTGAGGGAAATAATATCCCACCGTTTGGGGATTTGGACCAATCAGATGGGTGACACTTGTCACTCATCTGGTGGTCCTTCCAGACTTTTCCACCAACCAAATCCTGCCACATGTCCAAAATCCTCGGTTTGCATGCATAGTATCTTAAAACTTCCTAGACCCGTAACTTTCCCGTTTAATCTTCGATTTTGACGTGTCGCCTGTCTCTGGACTCATGACGTCTCGATCTACGTCACGGTCATTGGTCAAAGTCTATTTGACTATCCGGGTCAAAAGTCAACTTTTTGCCCAATTCCAGGGGCAAAATCGTCATTTTATACCGTCCGTCCGCGATTCTCCGACTAATCCACAATTAGTCCCACTAATCCACGATTAATCACTAATCTAATCCCAAAATTCGGGACGGGTCGTTACATAACCCATCCTGGGATTGCTATAATCCAATCTCACTTAACTTTATAGTTCCAACCAAACCCAAAACTTGTGAACTTCCAAAAGGTATCGTGCTAGATAGATACATGCCCATACATATAAGGCACTTCACATTTCCTTCCGCGAACAGTGTGGGATTATTCATCGGTCTTACTTCCCAAGCTCACGGGTCTTGCTGACCAATCTTGCTTCTCAAGCTCAC
This sequence comes from Prinsepia uniflora, assembly GCA_032719365.1. NCBI lineage: Eukaryota > Viridiplantae > Streptophyta > Magnoliopsida > Rosales > Rosaceae > Prinsepia > Prinsepia uniflora. The sequence continues at coordinate 6,737,514 of CM064867.1, read as the reverse complement.
AAGTCTTACACACACACACACACACACACACACACACACACACACACACACACACACACACACACATATTCTCTCTCTGTCTCTCTCTATTTGCCCCTCTGATTCTTTTTTTTTCTTCCCTCTCTTCTCGATTTGTTTTCCTTCTCGAGTGTTTTCTTGTGCTCTCAGTTAGTTTTGTGGTTTCAGCACACTAAGAGCACACACATGATGCAAAAAAATAAAAGGAAATGGTGCCACTAGTCTTCCAAAGGATGGTGACACCTATCACTATCTAAGAAGGCCAACAAAATAAAACCCCACTAGCCAAATTATGAAAATGCCCTTACCGAGCTACATACACCAATTTTTCATTCTAGACCAGTAACAACTCTGTCTGAACTCCGATTTTATCGTACCGTCTGTCTACGGACTCAAGACTTTGAGACCTATGTAATAGTTCTCAATAAATGTCCAAAAAGTTCTCCGAGAAAAATTAAATTTTGATCTACACGGGTAAAACGGTAAATTTACAATCAAAATATTCCGGAATTACATTTCCCAAATTTTTGGGTAGGTATAGATAGAGTTCATATTAATCTTATAACTCCAAAATGCAAACTCGAAATTTTGAAGAAAGAAAAAGAAATGAACTTTGAAACCCCAATCTCATATTGAGAGTTCGAATCAACCTTACTGCAAAAAAATCTACCTAAAATATAAATAATTCAACTTTCATTCTTGGATTTATAAAATCAAGCTGTGCAATTCATATAAACTTCATAATTCAAAATCTAAACTTGAAATTTTGGAAAGAAAAAAAGAATTGAGCTTCAATACCCAAATCATATTAAAATTGCTCACATTAACCTTACTATGGTAAAATCAAAATGGTTAAAAATTTCATTTTATTCTTCAATTCTCAATATTAACATTCAAACACTATAGAGTTCACTTAAACCTCAGTCACCATAATTCAAACTTGAAATTTTGGAAGTTAAAAAAGATTGAACTTCAACACGCCAATCTCACTTGTGAGAATTCACATCAATCATAATTAGACAAAAACAAACTTATCATCATTCTCTTTTTTATAATCACCATCTCCTCCTATCCTCAACCAAAACTACAACTAAAGTAGAGGTATATCATGTTTACTTTAAACCATTTCTAATGATGATGTGCAACTTAACTAAAGTTCATAATTTTATTTACGGAGAACGAATATCTTAAAACTTGTTGGCTTCTGTACATAAACACTTGAAGACCAAGTATAAAGATCAAGAGACCTAACATATGTATTTTGTGGTGAGCTATATAGGCAGTCTAAAAAATATAGTTCAATTTTCCTCTCCCATTAATTTTGATAGTTTGAATTTGATTGATTGATATCTATTGTAGATTCGATCCATATTGACTTGGGGAATGTTGGTCCATTTGTCCTTAACTCAAAATGCAAAAAGAAGTGGGAAAAAAAAAAGTAAGGCTGGAAAAGTGGGCAAGGAATTGAGGGGTGCCACTACCACTAACCAAAATAAAGCAAAAAAAATTAGAGGAAGAAATGTATGTTTACCGAACTTAGAAATAATGTGGTTATGGAGATCAAATTATAAATGTTACTTCATTTAAATTAATTTCTTATTAACCTTAAATCATTATTCATTATAAGTTTCTTTCAAATTTCCAATAACATAAATAGTTATATAAAATACATAATTTACGTAGTTATAAATTTGGATAGCGCATATCGTATTTGTAATAATGTATGGGTCCCACTTGGGATGAGTATAAATCCATTGAAATCTGAAACCGATTTAATGCAAACTGTTATTGGTACTCTGATTTGAATTTGGTCGGATGTTCCGTTAATAATTGTTTAGTTTGAAATTTCATTTTGAAAACCGTTAGAATTCAAATTAAACTGTTAAGGTTTTTATTTATTTGTATTATTTGTTAGTTAATATTTTTCAACTTTAACTTATTAGTGTAAGGTCTCATTTGTCACGTCGTAATATATTGACTATTTCAGTCAGATAGAGTAATTTGTCCACTGAATAGAGTAACCATTTAGTCATGTGTTTGGTACTCTACCAGATATATTATACTGGCCGGATTATACTATAGTAATTGATAAGAAATATTTATATCAAAAGTATTATTATGTATTTATTATCAATATTATTTATTTTAATTAATTATTGATATATTATTATTATTACTATTTATTAAATTATTATTAATTAATAAATATTTATACGAACAATTTCGACGGTATTATTTTAGCATATTTGAACTGTATAAAGACGTTCAACTGTATGAACTTATATCGTAGCATGTGATACCAAATATTAATTTCGTACTATAATTATTTTATCGAGACCCTTATATGGCATAAGCGTTTTATCTTGAAAATTGTCTCACTAAATCTTTACTCATTTCGTGTTACTTTTAAATTTAAATTATATTTACAAATGAACTCGTCGTATTTGAAATTTAAAATGTTAGAATTTTTATTTATTGATGCTCATGAATGAAATTAAAATTCCTGTCTTGTGAATAAAATTTAAAATTTTATATTTAACAATTCAAAACAGTCCAAACTAAATCATTCTTAGATTGGAACAGATTCAACACTATGGTTCGAAAATCCAAACATTACTGGACTATTAAAATTGTAACGGTCGATGAAAACATTACCCACCCCTATTTGCAAGGTTTCTAGTCCGTAAATGTCACTTCAATAAAGCATCTTTTGGTGTCCAGGCATTTAAATATGATAATAAATTGAATGTCGAGTTCAGATAATTAGTCGCATGTTCCTATTAGAAACCAAAAGGCAATTTTTGACTCACAAAGGTAAGCTCGTGTCGTCTCCTTCAGAACGAATGTGACATCGACACCAAGCTTCACTTTCTAATGTAGAAACGCCCACTTGGTCATCTTGGTATATAGCTTAAGAGGATTGATTTTAGACATTTCTGATTCGTTCTGTGATTGACTCGTTACAATGTTTCATTCAGAGATCACATTTGTCGAACATCTATGAAATTCAGAGAAGAGTCTAAACCCGTGGTGTGGGAACAGCTGAATTCCGCTTTGCATACTCTTGCGCAATGCTCAAAGAACTCCTGCTGTGCCGCAGAGAAAACTCAGCGAGTAGAATTTGGCTCTCTTCAAATGTAAGATCACCATGGCAACCCTACATTTTTGTGCAACAGTTGTTAATATCTGATGTGTGAACTTCAAGTGAACTGAACATACTTCTTCTCACGTTTGTTACTATTCAAATTTTGTGCAGATAAAATTTTCACAAGGATGTTCATGTGGTTTAAGAAAATCAAACTGGTGCAAGAGCTAATAAACGTGTCTGGGCCATAGAAGGAACAAATGGCCATGAAGATTTATATATTTTTGGATTGGTATTTATTCTCATAAGAAATAGTTTGAATTTTGAAAAGCCCTTCTTTCTTGAAAAGACAAAAAAAAAAAAAAACTGAAGATCAGCATAAGATGGAAGTAAAAGAAAAAGTTTTCGATGTATTCTTATCATCTTATGTGCCAGAGGATGGACTGAACTACTGTAATTACCAGGCGAGAAGTTCTATCGCAAACAGCATGGTGCATGAGAATGCCTGCAGCCACTGAAACATTGAAAGAATCCACCATGCCTTTCATCGGGATACTGCAATGCAAATCTGACAAATCGAGGGCCTCCTCACTTATTCCCCTGTATATAAACATGGAATTCATAAAGAGAAAAACACTGCAGTATGCATGAATATATGCACTGCATTAATTTTAAGTGAAGCAGATTACATGATAGCATTCTTTAAAATATCGTAGGTCAGCATTAAAACTGTTTATCACAAAGAACATGCCTCTCAACCTTTCTCTTTTCTAATTTTCACAAAGAGCATGACTCTCAAGTCTCAAACTCTCTTTTCTAACAGTCCTGTCTCTAAGGTATAATTTCTTGATGTTATTTTCGTCTCGGTTGAGTTTCTAAATTCATCCAGGGGAGGCGAAAGAAAGTAACACAATATTTGATATTGAAAACAGTGAAACAAGTGAATCAGCTTAGAATTGAACACCGAGCCGGTTGAGATGATAACACAATTCTGAAAGATTTAAGTTCCACTAAAAAGAAAAAGATATAAATACCTATTTTCATTTCCGACTACTATTGCAGTTGGGCACGACCAATCCATATCGTAAACAGATACCTTAAAAAAAATGGAAGTGTTACTCAGACACATGATTAAGAATTCACTTCAAAACGAGGAGCCGCCAACAATACCGCCCAAACATTAGTCCATCACTTATTCAGAAAACTTCAAAAATTTAAACTTCTTAGATGAGGGTGCATACTTGGAATTAATATTAGTCTTTGAACATTTTATTTATGCAAACCAATTCTACAGACAATTAAAAGTAGACAAATACCGCATCCATTCCCACATGAGTTGTGGCAATTCGATAACCCCGTGATCTCAGAACTTCAAAGCACTCTGGGGTAGAATCCCAAAGTTCAATGTCCAACCATTTCTCTGCTCCCATACTCACATGGCGATTGTCTCTATACCTGAAACAAGATCAAGGTGAGGTTAGCAAAGTTACTTGTCATTTTTCTGCAGTTATAAAAAAAAGCACTTCGTCGTGAATATGAAATACAATACAGAAAAACTTCAATCAATCCTACACATAGAAATAAAACAAAGCCAACACGGATGTCAAATTCACTAGACAATCAAAAACCAAAACCAAAACTATGAGAAAAGAAATCTTCTTTTATTTTTTCAAAAGTTCAAACTAAAACCAGGCCCATTTCACCTCAATGCCGTTGCACCTTTTGGAGCTGTCGCACGAGAGCACATGGACAGACTGAAACCCAAGCGCATCCGCTGACCGGAAAGCAGCGGAGACGTTTCCAAAATCGCCCAATCCTTCCACCACCAAACACACGGAGTAAGTCCTATTCTTCACCGCCTTCCTAAACCTCTTCTTCCTCACATCCAATATGTACGGATCCAAAGCTTCCAGAACCTCACCGCTGTTAAGATAAGCACTTTCCCCGCAGTCGAACTTGTCGAGATATGGAAACCACCTACTGCAGCGTTGGTGTGCGGACACAGGGCGGCGTTCCATTTTCATCAGGCGCGCAACGTCGTTTTTCTTCTTGAGCAGTTGCTCCACCGTGTCTTCCGTCGGGTTCTCCGGCGATTCTAGGGTTGAGTCCGGGGAATGAGCTTCGTCGGTGAAATCTGCCGCTTCTGCTGAAATTGAAGCGTACGGCCGAGAAGGAGCATTGTACGAAGCAAGTCTGAAACCTAAACTCAAATTGAAATCACAAAATTGAATAAGAAACCTGCGTGAGTCTATTGAGAGAGAAGCGGAGAGAAAGAAAGTACCTTGATTGGGTGAAAGGGGCGGAGAGAAGCGGAGCGAAGGCGAAGGGAGAAGAGAGATGGCAAGCTTGTTGGCCCGGAGAGAGCAGAAGATTGAAGAGAGAGATATCCGGACTAGGGTTTTGCAGGCGCTCATTTTCGCATTGATTTTGGCGCCAACGGGCAGTGGATGGTGCGAACTCAAGCTGCTGAGGTCGATAGGGGTTTTCGTTTCGGATAGCGTTTGGAAACATCATTTGGGTCGGGTAAACTCGACCCGATTGAACTCGATCTCAATTTTCTAGTTTTTTGTGAGAGGCGCTCCTAAGGCGGTCGATAGGGGTCTAGCGTTTAGGCGGAACTTTGACGGTTTTTTTTTAAAAACAAAATTTAACAAATTAATAATATAAGGAAGACTATCAAATAATTTCAAAATAAAAATGAATTATCTAGATAAATAAATAGAGTTGAGAATCATAAATATTAACAATGTAAGCTTTTTTATTAATTTTATTATACAACATTTTATATTTTTTAATTTATTATCTTTGTTTTAATTAATACTTATATTATTAACTAAGTATTTAATAACTAAAATAATTTATATAATTAAATATATATATATATAAGAACTTATATAACTAAATATGTATAAGGATGTACGCGTAAATTTACTAAATATGTATAAAGTTGTACACACAAATCATATTTAACTTGAATTAATCTAAGTAATATTTTATTATATAAGGCTTTTTTCATTGTGTCCATTATCATCAATTTTAATAGTTTAATAAGATCACATCGGTGACCTAAACATCCACGACATCATATGACATAGAGACTAAGTATTGCATCCAATTTTTTAGGGTTATGTTTGGATGAGGAGCTTCAAAATACTAACAATTTCGGTTAAATTAGTTAAAACTGAGTAATTAAAATTCAAGGAATTTCAAATGATTAGGTACATTGAGCCTAGACGGGAATTATAAGTAAAAGGTGTTACTTTGAAAATTCATTTTAGTGGTTTTACTATGTTCATATGATGCATGTGCTTTCTTACTATAGTTATTCACAAACACCCTATTCAATTGTTATTAGTGCATTTCTTAGTAATATAATATGAGGCAAACTACACTTACTACCCTATGGCTTATACTTTGTAATATGTTCACGAACTTTTAAATGTTGCAATTATCCTTCTGAATTCTTCAAAATGTGATAATATGGTAACTCCCTTAACTAATTCGTTAAAATTTCCGTTTAATGCTGATTTTTTTAAACAAAATAAAACACTGAAAAAATGAGAAGCCTTTAGGACAACCACACAAAAAGATCAAATTCCCATGCATCTGACACCTCATTTGGAATGGTCCTCGTAGCCAAACGTATCCGCTACAAAGTTTGATTTGCGAAGAAGCAGTGGCGGATCCAGAATTTTTTTTTTCTAAGGGGTCAATATGAAAACTTGTTACATTGCGTCCAATAAACTCGGAAAAAAACCGAAATTATTCGACTATAAAGCCATACTAGGGATTGTTGGACTTTTTCGGTTTAATCAGTTAGATTTAGTTGAGCCAAATAATTGAAGCCCATATATCCAAAACTAAAAACCTACCTTAGAAGCCTAAGCCCAAGCCAGGACCATCATTATTCATATTCATCTTCCTTCCATCATTCTCCCTTACGACTCTTGAACCATTCCCCCTCATGTGATCTCTCTTCTCTCTCGATGGCGAGCATCGAAACCCACCTACACCAAAACCTCGAGAATTAGGCAAGTCACCATCTTGTACTTTTTCTCTCTTAATCTCTTGCATACCCTCCCTCTCATCTGTTCATCTTCTTCACTCAAAGAAGATTAAGAACAGATACCCCAACCGGCCACCATCACTTCTTGAAATTGAAAAAAGGAGAAGTTTCAGTCGTATTCTTCGTGAGAAACTTTAATGCTGATGTGGCTATACCTGTAACAACCCGTACCTTCGGGAAGGGTAAAAATGTAATTTTGTAAAAGTTTTGTATATAGAGGACGATCTTGCCCTTGTGAGTAGTAGACGAAAAGTTGACTTTTTGAATTACCGATTAGATGAGTGTTAACCCTTGACCGTGACGTAGTTTAGGACGTCACGAGTCCGTAGACAGGTGGCAGGTTCGATTCGGACAACCGGAGGAAAAGTTATGACGTTCAGAAGATTGGGGGCATTACCGTAATTTTGAGTAAATGAGGAAAAGGTTGACTTTTTGGAGGACTTGTGATTTTCACCTAGACCGAGGACCGTTGGATAGGTCTCGACGTCCTGAGTTCAACGACAGGCGGCACGCTGTCATCGGACGTCGGACGGAAAAGATACGGGTCTAGAACGTTCGAGGGCAAAACGGTAATTAATTGTACAAGGGGTATTTTGGTCATTTTCTTTCAGCCAATTGGATGAGGACAAGTGGCTGAGTGGGGTAGGATATTTATGTTTTGGCCATAGGATTGTGGACACGTGGGGGCACTGGATTGTTCTACAGGGTTCTAAAGTGTGCACGGCCACACTTTGCACAATTTGAACCGTGCAATCCTTCGAAGAACATAGAAAACAGAGGGTGAGATTTTGGGAGAGCTTGATCGATTTTGGTGCAGGGGTGAGTGAAGAGTGTTTGGTGAGAGTGACAGGGAGTAGTGGTTGTACTGGTGACCGGGTTTTGGTGGCGAAATCGTGCACGGCGGCACGGTGGTGGTGCGGCGAAGGTTTGAGGAAACAGGGAGGCCGTGAGTTCGTGGTGGTGGCTACGCCGTGTGGTGGCTCAAACCAAGGCAGTGGGAGCCGTAGGAGGGTGCAGGGAGACCAACAAGCACCGTAGTACGCGGCGGCGCTTGCGGTGGAGACAGAATCGAAGGGTAAGCCACTTTACTCTGTTTTCCCGTGATTTTTCAATTCAAAAGTCGTGAGGGTAGGATGAGAATCGAGGGGATTGGTGAGTGCAGAGTTGTTCAGGGAGGTTCTAGGAGTGGTGTAGGACAGTCGCCGTGACGGGGGCGTACACGGCGGAGCTCAGTCGACGGTGAGTACTTTGTACTCTGTTTGGCCGTGAATTTCAAACGGGAAATCGTGGGTTTAGAGAGTGAGTCGAGGGTTCCTGTGAGTTGTGTGTGACTCAGTGAGGTTGTGGGAGGAGTTTGGAATCGCCACCGTGAGGGGGGAAGCATAGGACGGCCGGGAAGGAAAACAGGGGTCGTCTGTGTGTTTCTTTCGAGCTTCAGTTGTGAAGCTGAGGGGTGAATCAAACCAGGAGAGTGAGGGGAATGGATAGATTGGAACTGGACGAAGCTGCAGGTGAAGAAAGGGAGAGAAATCGTGCAGGCACGGCGGTAATCCAGACGGTTTCGGGTTTAGGATTAAAATATTATTTAATTCCCAAAAAATTGGGGAACTTAGGATTAGGATCCTTGATGTATTTGTGACCCTATTTGGTGAATTTTGACAGGACGGGAGGCACCCAAGACGGTCGAGGAGCGCACGGAGCGCGACTGACTTGTTCAGATTTGTGAGTGGACTCTTTCTTTCTTTCGAGCATGCCTAACTGTTTTATTGACGTTTTATGATCTTAAATATGTTTTCTATGCCTTTAAATGATGATTACATGTGATTGATGAGTTTGCACATTTTTCGAGAAAAGCTAGTTTTCAGATTTTGATGCCATAATTACGATTACAACCTATACTTGTTTTCTGAGAATGATAAATGGGTTATGAAATATGATTTATGATTATGTGTGATTTCTGGGTATAACAATGGATTTCCGGATTTGGGTTCGGAATGTCGGTTCGGAACGCCAGAAGGGCTTCGAACCGGGGATTTCGAATTCGAGTTTGGCGATAGACTGCGAATTGGTTGTACCCTGGATATGGATTGGATTTGCTGGATCTAGTTATTGGGTTTAAATACCCGGATTGATATTGACGGGGGACGGGCCCGGATTGAGTTTAAAGACTCGGGAGTTTAAAGACTCGGATATGTTAATATTACCCCCATAGGCCTATTGAGTTTAGAGACTCGGGAGTTTAAAGACTCGGATTTCATTTAAGGCCTGATTGAGTTTAAAGACTCGGATAGGTCCAGCAGGTTTGATCGGAAATGATGAATTGATGCTGAAACTATGATTTCTATAGCCACTTTATAGTGTTTCTGTTTCTTATGATGTTTCATGTTATGATTTTCTAGTACTTCGTTGGGCATGCCTGTTTTAAGAACGGAGGGAACACTGATTCTTATTTTTCTTAACTTTGAATTTAGTGATAAACTGATTTTTAAAAATTTTAGTTATTCTAGTCCACTCACACTTTTGGTTTTAAATTTTCCCTCCAGGTCGTGGTGATAGCGCTGGGGTGAACGTTGAGGCAGATATCGAGGCATAGAGCTTCCGACGTTCTTCCGTTGCGAGACTAGCATTGTAGGACTTTTGTGCCCATTTTGTAGAACTATGCTCTGACTGACTGTTGTGTATATGTTACTCCTTCGTCTGATAGTTATGCTTATAGTTGTGTGAAGTTGTTTGTTTGTTTTTGATACTGTAAGTGTGATTGTCAGACGGGAGCAGGGTTCGTCCCGGGTATCGAGGTCATATTTGGGACGGGTCCTGACAATTGGTATCAGAGCATAGGTTTGTCGATTTGTGTTGGGTCTAGGTTGTTTGACTAACTCTATGCCTCTTTCAGCGTACGATCGATCATGCCTCCGAGACGTGAACCCCCTCCACGACCTGAAGATGAAGCGGCGAGAGGGACTGAGAGCGCTTCGATCGAGAGAGCCCAGCGACTTGGGGCTACTACGTTCAGCGGTGGGGCCCATCCAGAGGAAGCTCACCGATGGATCACCCGACTCGAGCGTATTTTTTGGGTGATGCACTGTCCTCTAGAGGATCGGGTTTTGTTAGCTATTTTTCTGTTGGATGGAGCTGCATATGAGTGGTGGTACACGCTGGAACTGTCCGGCTGGGATGCACGTATCGTGACATGGGAGACTTTCCGGGAGCGGTTTCTCGATCGGTACTATCCCCGTTCTTTTCGGGATGCGAAGGAGGCAGAATTTCTTCACTTGAAGCAAGGGAATTTGACAGTCGCAGAGTATGAGCAGAGATTCCAGATGCTATCTCGTTTCGCTCCTGCATTTGTGGCGACCGAGGCGGAGAAGTGCCGCCGGTTTGAGTTGGGCCTTCGGGGAGAGATCAGGGCCATAGTGACAGCTGGCTCTTTTGCTACATTTCGGGAGTTATCTGATGCTGCTATCAGGGTTGAGGCCAGTTTACCTGCTAGACCACAGTATTCGGGCAGTGTTCGACACCGAGAGCATTCATTTCCAGGAGCATCGAGTCAGAGGCCCCCGAAACGGGGTAATTTTGGTGGATCGTCATCGGCTGGTGGAGCCCGGTATGGCCGACCAGGGAGTTTTCAGGGCTCTGGATTTCGAGGAGCTAGGGCACAGCCGACTCCTCAGGCGAGTGCGACTTCAGTGGCTTCTACAGGGAGGCATACCGGTGGACCCGGTAGGGATACTTGCTTCTATTGCGGAGAGCGAGGACACTCCGGAGGGAGTGCCCATTGTTAGCTTCGGAGGGTGGAGCAGGCAGAGGTGCAGCGGAACCCGGACGGAGTACTACTTCAGTGTCAGGGGCAGTAGGCCCTAGGGGTGGCGGTGGTGCCACGAGCAGTTCCAGGGGGCGCGGTAGGTCATCGGGACCTCAGGCGCGAGTTTTTGCTATGACTCAGCAGGAGGCTAGGTCAGCACCGGGAGTGGTGACAGGTACACTCACCATACTTGGTCACACTGTTTTTGCTTTGATAGATCCCGGGGCTACCCATTCATTTATAGCTCGGAGTTGTAGTTTGGTTACGGAGAGGGAGGTGTCTACTTTGGATTGTGCTTTAGGGGTGAGTACACCTACTGGGGAGGTGTTGGTGGTGACTCAGGTGTTGAGAGAGTGTCCGGTAATGGTAGGTGAGGTGGAGTTAATGGCAGATTTGTTACTATTGGATCTACGGGACTTTGATGTTATTCTGGGTATGGACTGGTTGACGAGACATCATGCTTCTATCGAATGTTTCGATAGGAGAGTGACTTTTCGGAGTCCCGGCTTATCAGAGACTACGTTTCAGGGGGATCAGCGTGCACTTCCTACTGGAGTTATTTCGGCACTTGAGGCTAGCAAGTTGTTGCGTAAGGGGTGCCAAGGTTACATAGCTCATGTGGTGGATACACGTGCTACGCCAGTGAGGGCGGAGGACATACCAGTGGTGCGGGAGTTTCCCGATGTTTTTCCCGAGGAGTTTCCAGGATTACCCCCACACCGAGATCTTGAGTTTACGATTGATCTTCTTCCAGGTACACAGCCTATTTCACAGACTCCTTACCGTATGGCACCTGCAGAATTGAAGGAACTTAAGGCCCAGTTGCAAGAGTTGGTCGATATGGGATTCATTCGACCGAGTATGTCACCTTGGGGAGCACCTGTTTTGTTTGTTAAGAAAAAGGACGGAGGATTGAGATTGTGTGTGGATTACAGACAACTGAATAAGGTAACTATTCGGAATAAGTATCCCCTACCCCGGATTGACGATTTGTTTGACCAGCTCAAGGGAGCACAGTATTTTTCGAAGATTGATCTTCGCTCCGGTTATCATCAGTTAAGGGTTAAAGAGGAGGATATACCGAAGACAGCTTTCCGGACCAGGTACGGTCACTATGAGTTTGTTGTGATGCCTTTTGGATTGACTAATGCCCCAGCAGCTTTTATGGACCTTATGAATCGAGTGTTCCGGCCATACTTGGATCGTTTTGTGATTGTCTTCATTGATGACATTTTGGTGTATTCGAAGAGTGCGAAGGCACATGAGAAACATTTGAGACTCGTGCTTGAGACATTGAGGGGGCATCAGTTGTATGCGAAACTGAGTAAGTGTCAATTTTGGTTGACCAGTGTTGGATTTCTTGGCCATGTGATTTCGGCCGAGGGCATCAGCGTGGATCCTCAGAAGGTTGAGGCGGTAGCAAATTGGGAACAGCCTAAAACGGTGACAGAGATCAGGAGTTTTCTAGGTTTGGCAGGTTACTACCGGCGCTTTATTGAGGGCTTTTCTATTCTAGCAGCACCGTTGACGAGGTTGACTCGGAAGGGAATTCGCTTTGAGTGGGATGAGAACTGTGAACAGAGTTTCCAGGAGCTTAAAAGACGGTTGACATCTGCTCCTGTGTTAGCCCTTCCAGACGATAGCGAAGAGTTTGAGGTGTACAGTGACGCTTCTTTGCAAGGCTTGGGTTGTGTCTTGATGCAGCATGGGAGAGTGATTGCTTATGCTTCCCGGCAATTGAAACCCCATGAGATGAACTACCCTACACATGATTTGGAACTAGCAGCGGTGGTTCATGCACTGAAGATTTGGCGACATTACTTGTACGGCGAGAGGTGCAGGATCTTCACGGACCACAAGAGTTTGAAGTATTTGTTCACCCAAAAGGAATTGAATCTGAGACAGTGCCGATGGTTGGAGTTGCTTAAGGACTACGACTGCACGATTGAGTATCACCCAGGAAAGGCTAATGTGGTAGCCGATGCTTTGAGCAGGAAGTCAGCTAGTTCTTTGTCGTATTTGAGGACAGTACGGTTACCGTTATTGGTTAAGCTCCGCAGGTTGGGAGTAGAGTTGACTGTGGATGATCACGGAGTACTCCTAGCGAGTTTCCATGTACGACCTATTTTGATTGATCAGGTTATTGATGCGCAGTTTGAGGACCCTATTCTGGGCATCCTTCGGATGGAGGTCGAGGCTGGAGAGAGACAGGACTTTGAGATCCGTGAGGATGGAGCCTTGGTTAAGGGTGGACGGTTGTGCGTACCTGAGGATGAAGCATTGAAGAAAGTAATACTGGATGAGGCTCACTGTTCAGCTTATGCGATGCATCCTGGTGGGACCAAGATGTATCGTACACTACGGGAGCATTACTGGTGGTCAGGGATGAAACGTGAGATTGCAGAATATGTTAGTAGATGCTTGATTTGTCAACAGGTAAAAGCCGAGCGGCAGAGACCCTATGGAGCAATGCAACCTTTGCCGATCCCCGAGTGGAAATGGGATCACCTGACGATGGATTTTGTGTTCAAGCTTCCGAGGACACCGAAGGGACACGATGGTGTGTGGGTTATTGTGGATCGACTTACGAAGTCTGCTCATTTCTTGCCAGTATGGGAGAACTTCAGGTTGGCGCAGTTTGTACAGTTGTTCATAGATGAGATTATTCGGTTGCATGGGACTCCAGAGTCGATAGTATCTAACAGAGATTCGAGATTCACTTCCCGATTTTGGCAGAGCTTACAGGAAGCTTTTGGGACTAAATTGCATTTCAGTACTGCATTTCATCCTCAGACCGATGGACAGTCGGAGCGAACTATTCAGATTCTCGAGGATATGATGCGAGCTTGTGTCTTACAGTTCCAGGGTACTTGGGAGTCTCATTTACCTTTGATGGAGTTCGCCTACAATAACAGTTATCAGGAGAGCATTGGGATGGCTCCTTACGAGGCTTTGTATGGGCGACAGTGTTGGACTCCATTGTGTTGGACTGAGGTTGGTGAGAGACGATTGACTACTTCTGAATTGGTGGAGCTTACTCAGGAAAAAGTGGCACTGATCAAGGATCGATTGAAGGCAGCTCAGGACCGACAAAAGAGTTACGCCGACCGTAGGATCAGGGATTTGGAGTTTGCCGTAGGAGACTGGGTTTTCCTGAAGTTGTCCCCTTGGAAAGGAATTGTGCGGTTCGGCAGACGAGGGAAGTTGAGTCCTCGTTACATTGGACCTTATGAGATCATAGAACAGATTGGTCCTGTTGCATATCGATTGGCTTTACCAGTAGACTTGGAAAAGGTACATAATGTCTTTCATGTCTCTATGCTTCGGAAGTATATTCGAGATGATTCGCATGTTCTGGAAGCACAACCAGTTGAACTGAGAGAAGACTTGAGTTTCGAAGAGCAGCCTGTAGCCATTTTGGATCGGAAGGATAAGGTCTTAAGGCGGAAAACGGTTCCCTTGGTTAAAGTATTGTGGAGGAATCATCAAGTGGAAGAAGCTACGTGGGAACCTGAGGCATTGATGCGGGAACAGTACCCTTACTTATTTCACTAAATTTCGGGGACGAAATTCTTTTTAGGGGGGTAGATTGTAACAACCCGTACCTTCGGGAAGGGTAAAAATGTAATTTTGTAAAAGTTTTGTATATAGAGGACGATTTTGCCCTTGTGAGTAGTAGACGAAAAGTTGACTTTTTGAATTACCGATTAGATGAGTGTTAACCCTTGACCGTGACGTAGTTTAGGACGTCACGAGTCCGTAGACAGGTGGCAGGTTCGATTCGGACAACCGGAGGAAAAGTTATGACGTTCGGAAGATTGGGGGCGTTACCGTAATTTTGAGTAAATGAGGAAAAGGTTGACTTTTTGGAGGACTTGTGATTTTCACCTAGACCGAGGACCGTTGGATAGGTCTCGACGTCCTGAGTTCAACGACAGGCGGCACGCTGTCATCGGACGTCGGACGGAAAAGATAAGGGTCTAGAACGTTCAAGGGCAAAACGGTAATTAATTGTACAAGGGGTATTTTGGTCATTTTCTTTCAGCCAATTGGATGAGGACAAGTGGCTGAGTGGGGTAGGATATTTATGTTTTGGCCATAGGATTGTGGACACGTGGGGGCACTGGATTGTTCTACAGGGTTCTAAAGTGTGCACGGCCACACTTTGCACAATTTGAACCGTGCAATCCTTCGAAGAACACAGAAAACAGAGGGTGATATTTTGGGAGAGCTTGATCGATTTTGGTGCAGGGGTGAGTGAAGAGTGTTTGGTGAGAGTGACAGGGAGTAGTGGTTGTACTGGTGACCGGGTTTTGGTGGTGAAATCGTGCACTGCGGCACGGTGGTGGTGCGGCGAAGGTTTGAGGAAACAGGGAGGCCGTGAGTTCGTGGTGGTGGCTACGCCGTGTGGTGGCTCAAACCAAGGCAGTGGGAGCCATAGGAGGGTGCAGGGAGACCAACAAGCACCGTAGTACGCGGCGGCGCTTGCGGTGGAGGCAGAATTGAAGGGTAAGCCACTTTACTCTGTTTTCCCGTGATTTTTCAATTCAAAAGTCGTGAGGGTAGGATGAGAATCGAGGGGATTGGTGAGTGCAGAGTTGTTCAGGGAGGTTCTAGGAGTGGTGTAGGACAGTCGCCATGACGGGGGCGTACACGGCGAAGCTCAGTCGACGGTGAGTACTCTGTACTCTGTTTGGCCGTGAATTTCAAACGGGAAATCGTGGGTTTAGAGAGTGAGTCGAGGGTTCCTGTGAGTTGTGTGTGACTCAGTGAGGTTGTGGGAGGAGTTTGGAATCGCCACCGTGAGGGGGGAAGCATAGGACGGCCGGGAAGGAAAACAGGGGCCGTCTGTGTGTTTCTTTCGAGCTTCAGTTGTGAAGCTGAGGGGTGAATCGAACCAGGAGAGTGAGGGGAATGGATAGATTGGAACTGGACGAAGCTGCAGGTGAAGAAAGGGAGAGAAATCGTGCAGGCACGGCGGTAAACCGCTGACGCCGGTTCAGGTTGCAGACTACTGTGCTGAACCGGGTCTGCTCAAGGTTGAAAGGCACTGTAGCAGGCGCGTGAGGGCCACGCGCAGCCACTTTGGGCGGCGCGTGGAGGCGCGTGGAGAAGAATCCGGCCAATCTTCCAACATGAGTTTAGTCCTAAATGTTCTAAGGAATCCAATGGTATAGTTTTCGAGTTAATCAGACGGTGTTATGGAGTTGTTCGGGAATCCAGACGGTTTCGGGTTTAGGATTAAAATATTATTTAATTCCCAAAAAATTGGGGAACTTAGGATTAGGATCCTTGATGTATTTGTGACCCTATTTGGTGCATTTTGACAGGACGGGAGGCACCCGAGACGGTCGAGGAGCGCACGGAGCGCGACTGACTTGTTCAGATTTGTGAGTGGACTCTTTCTTTCTTTCGAGCATGCCTAACTGTTTTATTGACGTTTTATGATCTTAAATATGTTTTCTATGCCTTTAAATGATGATTACATGTGATTGATGAGTTTGCACGTTTTTCGAGAAAAGCTAGTTTTCGGATTTTGATGCCATAATTACGATTTCAACCTATACTTGTTTTCTGAGAATGATAAATGGGTTATGAAATATGATTTATGATTATGTGTGATTTCTGGGTATAACAATGGATTTCCGGATTTGGGTTCGGAATGTCGGTTCGGAACGCCGGAAGGGCTTCGAACCGGGGATTTCGAATTCGAGTTTGGCGATAGACTGCGAATTGGTTGTACCCTGGATATGAATTGGATTTGCTGGATCTAGTTATTGGGTTTAAAGACCCGGATTGATATTGACGGGGGACGGGCCCGGATTGAGTTTAAAGACTCGGGAGTTTAAAGACTCGGATATGTTGATATTACCCCCATAGGCCTATTGAGATTAAAGACTGGGGAGTTTAAAGACTCGGATTTCATTTAAGGCCTGATTGAGTTTAAAGACTCGGATAGGTCCAGCAGGTTTGATCGGAAATGATGAATTGATGCTGAAACTATGATTTCTATAGCCACTTTATAGTGTTTCTGTTTCTTATGATGTTTCATGTTATGATTTTCTAGTACTTCGTTGGGCATGCCTGTTTTAAGAACGGAGGGAACACTAATTCTTATTTTTCTTAACTTTGAATTTAGTGATAAACTGATGTTTAAAACTTTTAGTTATTCTAGTCCACTCACACTTTTGGTTTTAAATTTTCCCTCCAGGTCGTGGTGATAGCGCTGGGGTGAACGTTGAGGCAGATATCGAGGCATAGAGCTTCCGACGTTCTTCCTTTGCGAGACTAGCATTGTAGGACTTTTGTGCCCATTTTGTAGAACTATGCTCTGACTGACTGTTGTGTATATGTTACTCCTTCGTCTGATAGTTATGCTTATAGTTGTGTGAAGTTGTTTGTTTGTTTTTGATACTGTAAGTGTGATTGTCAGACGGGAGCAGGGTTCGTCCCGGGTATCGAGGTCATATTTGGGACGGGTCCTGACAATACCGTATTGTTCTTCGCCTTCCATAGCAGATTGAGAGCAACGAGAAACTCAATTATAGTGCTTTTATACTTTCCCGAGGCATTTTTCCTATAGATTTGGGTATTATTTTGGCCAATAGCAACGACTCTAAAGGGTCAACATAGAACTTCCGGTGGAGAATTTATAACCTTCAAGGGGTCAATTGACCCCTGTTGCCCCTTCATAGATTCGCCCTTGCGAAGAAGATGGTTAAATTTGATTGTCTAAAAACTTCTCTTTCAATGCTTGAGATTTGAGAAAATTTGAACCACTTTCCAAGGAGGCTTGAGGGCGTCACTACCCCATCAATGATAATCCTCGAGTCACCTTTGAGGCTTCCACCACTAGGCTAAGGAATCTTAGCTCCGTTGTAGCCTTCAGAGTTCAGACCCTCAAGAAGAGCCAATCCCTCATCAATAAGACGGTTAGTACAACTTATCATTTAAAAAAAGAATAATTATAAATAAGTCCTATTTTTTTACTTAACTTATTAGTTAATTCACTATGGTAAATATAGACAGTAAAAAATAAATTACGTTTTTTTTATTTGTCAAATTACATCATTCTTTTTAGTCCGTTATTTTTTAAAGAATTACAGGTGTGCCATTACATATTATATTTTTTAAACAATTTGGGATCTTGCATAATGTTGTTTCGTATTTTTGTTAGATTTTTTTTGTAAGAGTGGATTTATTAGATTCAATTTATTCACCATTTATATGGATGATCTTGTGATTCATTTAGTTCGTCATCTATATAGTTTAATCTTACTTCCAACTATATGAGTATTCGATGTCACATATTATAGTTTCATCATACAGGTAATAAAATCGTTTATGTACTTACTAATATTTGATTCTAGACTTGATATCTAAATTAAATAATATTACATACTTAACGCTCTCGTATAAATTAGATAACTATATATGGAAATTCTAATTGTATCATAATAGGTATATTTTCAATATACCTCACTCAAAAGAAAAGAAAATGAATAGGTTCTTATTAATTTATTATGAAAAGTAAATTAATGAATAGGCTCTTTGACTCTTAAAAAATATCAAGTATTATCCAATAAAACAAATATAAAATAAATTTTCTGAAAGTTAGTTAGAATTATCTTAATTTAAATAATTTTGACAAATAAATATAAAATAATAATATTTAAAATTTGAATATTTCTCATCCATATCTGAAAAATGGGTATAAATGGTATTTAAAAACTTAAAAAAATAAAATCATAAAAAGAACACAGTAAAAATTAAAAATAAATAAATAAATGGACTATATATTTTATATGTTAAGTGGACTAATTTATAATTAATTATTTAACTAATAATAAATTATTTAAAATTTTAAAAGGTATTTATTAAAAAAAAATATATATATATATCTACCTTTATTGATGCAATGTTCATTTGTTTGTTTTGTCTTTCTTTATCAGTGATAGACTCAAATCAACAGTGTTGCAAAAAAAAATAATCCTTTTTAGGACACTATTCATTAAAATTTTCATTGATGGCCCAAAAGCCCATGGGTTTATGGAGGCCCGATAGGCCCGGTGGGCAAAAGCCCAGCCCGACCCGTTATGGGCCTTGAGCTGGCCCGGCCTGAGAGTTAGCGGGCTGGACTTGGGCTCATGGTGTTCAAACCCGATAGGCCCGAGCGGCCCGATAAAGCCCGGTAAGCCCAGCCCGACCTGCCCATATAAACCCGGCCCATAAACCCGAATATATAAAATTCTTATTATTTAAGAATTAATACCTAACCCATTTTTAATATTAATATTTCAGCCCAAACCAAATCTCAACCTCAAGTCCACCTAATTTATTTTAGAAAACTCAATGGCCAATACCCAGTACAAACCCTAACCGGCTAACCTTATGTCCACATATTTAAATAAATTTCACTCAACCCTAACTCTTTCCATGTTCCGATTCTCCTCACTAACTGCATTATCTCTCTCCCAACTCTCAAAGTTCAAAACTCATATCTCAGTATCTTACAAACTCACACTCACTCAACGCAATCTCTCTTATCTCTCAACCTCATTCTTCCCTTTAAGCTTACTTTCACTTCCCATTCTTCCCTCTAATTGGGTACACTTGGACAGTTTTGTTAGGGTTTTTAAGGTAAGGTTTTAACGAGGCCACATTTTTGCACCCTTGTGTATTTTTTTTTTCATATTCATATATTTTTTGTAACTTTAAAATTTGATAAATAGTTTATTGCAAAAACCCACGTAAGCCCGACCCAAGTGAGCTTAGTAGGCCCGACCCAAAAAACCCGATAAAAATCTGGCCCGATAAAACCCAAAGGCTTTTATATATGTAAGTAAGCTCGCCCGACTCGGCCCTTAAATTAAAAAATTATTTAATAAACCCGACCCGGCCCAATGACGAGGGCTAGCTAAAGGTATATATACCTTTAGCAATATAATTTTTTTCTCACAAAATTCTTGGAATTTAATCAAAAGGGTTTAAGATAAGTGACAGGTGCATGAGATTATTGAGACTACAATCTAAAATCTATTTTCTTTAATTTCACCCTGCTTTTACATTCATCTCTCTTTATCTTACTTCTTCCATTCAACAACCCCAATTAAACTTTTTTTTTTAATAAGTTAGTTTTAAAATCCATTAAAAAAATTAGTTTTAATAAATTTATTATTATTTTTTCCACATAGAATGTATTCATTATTAATTTAAATTTAATAATTGATCTTATTTTGTTCATATTAACATTTAATAGAAATCTTAACAGACTAATTAACGGAAAGACCATGTTATCACGGTTTAGGGATAATTGTAATATTTGTAAGGTTAGGTATGTATTCGTTATATGGTGTAAAACACAGTGTAATAAAATATAATTTATCCTATAATATAAACTCTTAACTCTAAAGTTTCTCGTTCAAACATTCATAGTCTAAGATATTATTTGTTACCAAAAATTGAATTGAATTGAGTAGCTTATTACGTCTAATGTATTTCAAAAGAACCGATGCCCTAACTTTCAAATTTCATGAGAAGTTAAATTACAAAGAAAATTTATCCCTTCCAATTCTACCAATTTTTAAAATTAAAATGATAATTTTTTCCTCAAAACTAATCCATCTTCTATCCTAAAAGGAATTTGAAAGTTGATATGTATTTTCTACTAAAAGTTCAAACTATTCAAATCTAATTGTCAATCAGTGGCCGCTCCTTTCTCCCATCATTTTCTTGAGAATGGTTGGTTAAGCATATGGCCAAGAGTTCACCAAACCCAGTATATAGTAACATCGTCACCATTAGGTAACAACTCACCAGTGTCCGAATTTTTTTTTTTTGGGGTCACATTTAAGGTACTCTGTGTCTAGCTACCTGCCGACATATCTTTACTCTTCCCATCAACCATGCCAAACACCGCAGCTACTCCGCCTCCTCCGCCGGCCCCGACACACATTGCTCTACTTCCCAGCGCCGGAATGGGGCATTTGACCCCCTTCCTCCGCATCGCCTCCATGTTAGCCTCTAGAAACTGCAGAGTCACCTTGATCACCGTCTCCCCTTCGGTTTCAGCTGCAGAATCTTCCCACATTTCTTTCTTCCTCTCCCAACACCCAAAAGTCAACCACATTGAGTTCCAAGTCATTCCATTTAAGTCAACCAACCCCGCCGATGACCCCTTTTTCCTCCAATTCCACGCCACCAACAGCTCTGTCCACCTCCTTTCCCCTGCACTCGCCGCCGCATCTCCGCCGCTGTCAGCTATCTTCTCCGATTTCGGAGTAGCCTCCGGCATTGCGCCGGTTGCTGCCAGTCTTGGCATCCCCAATTACATCATTAGCACTACCTCATGTAAGTTCTTCTCTCTCATGGCTTACCTACCAACTCTTTTGTCAAATCCGTTGTCTTTCAGCAGCAATGAAGTCAATATCCCAGGGATCACTCCAATTCCCATCCGAATCATTCCTCCTCCATTCAAGAACCCTAATCACATTTTCACATCACTAATTGCTATAAATGCACAAGCTTTGTCAAATTCCAAAGGGATCATAATGAATACCTTTGACGATTTCGAATCCGAAACCCTAGCTGCTATCAAAACTGGCAAAGTCTCAAACAATCTCCCACCAATCCTCCCAATTGGGCCATTAGAAACCTTTGAGGCCAAGAAAGATAAAGAACAAGACCAGAACTATCGGTCATGGCTAGACAGCCAATCAACAGAGTCTGTGGTTTATGTGAGCTTTGGAAGCAGGACAGCCATGTCACCTGACCAGATAAGGGAGCTGGCAAAAGGGCTGGAGAGAAGCGGATGTGGGTTTTTGTGGGTTCTTAAAACAAGCAAAGTTGATAAAGAGGACACAGATGAGGTTGAAGATCTTCTGGGGAAGCCATTTCTGGAGAGAACCAAGAACCAGGGGGTGGTGGTGAAGGGGTGGGTGAGCCAGCAGGACATTCTCGAACATGCTGCCGTCGGCGGGTTCGTGAACCACTGCGGGTGGAATTCAGTCATGGAAGCTGCCCGGAGAGGGATACCGGTGCTGGCGTGGCCGCAGCACGGGGATCAGAGTGTGAATGCAGAGGTGGTGGAGAAGGCAGGGTTGGGGATTTGGGAGAGGAAATGGGGTCGGGGGCTTGAAGGGGTGGTGGGTGGGGAAGAGATTGGGGAAAAGATTGTGGAGCTCATGAAAGATGAGAAGCTGAGGGGTTTGGTTAGGAAGGTTGGGGAAAATGCTAGGAGGGCTATTGGCGTTGGTGGGAGGTCTGAGAAGGTGCTCAATGAAGTCCTGGAAAATCTTACCCAGAAGAACAACTAATCATCGAATTAGGGGACTTGAACTTCATAATCTCTAGATAAAAAGCTAGTCCGAATAACTGTACTTTGTATTATTATGTAATTTTCCAATCTTAAAGCTGTTTTCACTTGGTAAATTTTGTTTTCATTTTATCACCATTTTCTTCGTCTCTTTCCTTTTATCTTCCTTATCTAGATGTTAGGCACACAAAGTGAAAAAGAAGTCGAAACAAAATAGTTATCCAACCTACGGGCCATAAAAACATTTGGTCTAAAAATTTGACTCTAGAATTTGACCTCTTCTAAGCGCATCTTTAGTTGGAGTTTCTCCTACAACTTTTGAGAATGACCTTAATTGAGAGGAAAAGGAAATTCCTTTAGTCGTCGGTCCAGTTCCAGTCAAAATAAATAGGGGCAGCCTTCTAGAATAATAGACCAAGAAGCAACTTTATCATTTTCGATATATTTTCTCTTTTCTCCATCAATCCAAAGATTCGATGAGCCATCAATCCAAAGATTCGATGAGCCATCAATGGTGATGGTGCACCCACAATTTTCTGTCTGTTTCACTGACCATATACTTTGATTTGAACATATGAAGCAAATAATTATTTATCGTGTTAGTTCAAACTTCAAAATTTCTTGGCATTCAAGAAAACTAAGAAAAGTTTAGGTTCTTACTTGTCCTTTTCCTGCTAGACTTTGGTCTGTATGACCACACTGGTCACAGACGTAGCCTAATTGACCTCATAGCAATATAGCATGCACAATCACTGCACCGACTGGTCATGGAAGCATCGTCCTCCACACAACTCAGTATAAATAAGCTCTACCCTCCTACTTCCATTGTGACCACTCTCAATCCAATCAAGGCTCCCTCAGAAACCCATTCTTTTCCACTGAAATGTCAGATTCCAACGAGCCAGGAGTTACGCATGTAGCTCTCCTTCCATGCGCCGGAATGGGCCGTCTCACGCCTTACCTCCGACTTGCTGCATTACAAGCATCAAAGAATGTTCATGTCACCTTCATCACTCCAAATCCAACGGTCTCACTTGCAGAGGCACAGAGCTTGTCTCACTTATTCAATACCTACTCACAAATGACCAGAAAACATCTTCCTTGATCAGCCCTTTTCAAATTCAGAAGACCCGTTTTACTACCATTTTGAATTAACCCGGAAATCCTCCCACCTGCTCTCTCCTCTTCTATCTTCACTCTCTCCACCTCTCTCTGCTATAATCACAGACATGAGCTTAGCCTCCACGGTTATCCCTATCACCGATTCTCTTCCGCTTCCCAACTACATTTTCATCACAACATCTGCTAAAATGTTGACACTTAATTTGTCCTTCAACACCATTGGTGGTCCGAATCATGAGATAATTAAAGATCATGCAAAAGTTCCAGGTCTAGAACTAATACCAAAATCATGGATTCCTCCACCACTTTTACAGGAGGGTGATAATCTAGGGAAGACATTTTTCATCCAGGATGGCAAGTAAATGGCCGAATCAAGTGGAATTTTGGTCAACACATGTGAAAGTATAGAGCATGAGACTCTTGCAGGATTAAATGAGGGCAAAGTAATAAGAAACCTATCATCAGTCTTCGCCATTGGACCACTTGCACCGTGTTTCTTTAAGAAAACCCAGCAACTGGCATGGCTTGATGATCAACTAAACGCGTCAGTGCTCTATGTTAGCTTTGGTAGTAGGACGTACTGCCATGTCAAGGGAGCAAATTCGATTGTTGGGTGATGGCTTGGTGAGGAGTGGTTGTAAGTTTTTGTGGGCAGTGAAGGATAAGAAAGTCGACATGGAAGATGAAGAGAAACTGATTGAGGTGCTTCGAGAGAGATTAACGGAAAGGGTGAAGGAGAAGGGATTGGCTGACAGGACCCATCCCAATCCCCTCAGGATTACTGTGGAATGTGCCCTGCTCCCGTCCAACACGGGGTGTCAGACCAGGGATAACCAAAAGTCACTGCCCAAACGGGGCTTCTAGAGTGCGCAAGGATCGATGAAGGAGGCGTGCAATGTCACAGTCTCTGCTGCTGTCGCATCCGTGATCAACCTGAAGGGCATTAAAACCAATAAAAGCTGTGAGTGGACGAAAATGAACCTTTAGAAATACATTTATCAAAACACATTCTTACCCTTCAGTTTTCACAAACGTGCATGCATAACTTAAAACATGAATAATAGTATGAAATCATTCGAGTATGAACAGTGGACCGATAAAATCAAAACATGTTTTCCCATGGTCCGTAAAACTCATGGTCATCAAATCAGTTCATGATATAAAACATCATGTTATAAAGCCTCTGGACACAAATATAAATAAATCATAATACCACCAATCCTCAATATCCAATCTCAATATCCATATAACCGTCACGATATCAATGCAACGCGTGCAATTCGGTGTCTCACGTCCGAGTACATCCCCTAGGAACTATGACGTCTGGGGGGATATCAACTCCAGGAACTACGACGTCTGGAGGATATCATCATAATCCCACGTTCCTGCGAGTGAGCCTCCCTCGGAGCTACTCATCTTCAGGCAGTGGTCCCACGCTCCTGCGAGTGAGTCTCCCACGGAGCTACTCATCTCCAGGCAGTGGATCGTGACTACTCCAGGATCTACGACGTCTGAAGGAGACTATCAAATCATAGAGGATGGTATATGTGGAACAGTCACCAAATCCAGTAATTTCATTTTATAACCATTTATGTCTCAAATCAAGTCAAAAACATTTCAATAGGGCCTATGCCCGAGACATAGCTTTCACAATTCAAGTTCCACAAAATCATCATAAAACAGTGTCCAGAATTCACTTTATAAATCAAAATCATCAATTTAATCATATTCACATGTGACTCCAAATCCGAGTCAAAATTACTATTCACTTGGGTCTCAAGCCCAAAATCTCTTTTTCACGCAAATCCATGCGATCACAACTTTAGTTGCCATTTCATATAAATCCATGAAATCAAATCCTTAACTCATAACCCGAATCCAAATATCATTTTCAATCCCGGGCCTAGCCCAAAACATCAATTTCATCATTTCTCGAAAATCGTGCCAAAATATAATATAATAATTCATAAAATCGAGAAATCACCATATTGAAACATAAATCATGCCAAAGCATATCAAATCATATAATAAAGAATTTAAAATCATATATGCATGCATCACGATTAGAAAACAAAGTCCACTCACAGACCGTTTAACGATACGCCTCAATACGCGTGCCATAGGCCTTCCCGGGCCACACCACTAACACCGGGACTCCCAATCCTGTCCAAATCACATTAGAGGGTCACTAACCTCTTCACTAACATCCTATTAAAGTCCCGTAATTTTCCCGAATTTTTAACTATTTTTAAACTCGATTTAAAACCTTCGGACGTCCTGAACAATATCGAGACGGTGTCCGATCGACACGAAACCAATCCCAAAATGTTCGTTACATTAAATAGGACAGAATTCATGTTGACCTCACCTCGAGATTCGTGCCCACGCGCCGTCACGCGTCGCCGTGAGTGGCTGCGCGTGAAACCCACGCGCCTGCTACAGTGCCATCGTCCTCACCCATTTAACTGATAAACGGGTCCTTTTTGCCCGCGAGGTGACCCGGTTCAATGTCCATAAATTCAACCCTAATTACTTCAATTGAACATCCAGTTAGTTTCGTTTTAAGTCCAATTAAAGGTCTGTAACGTTGATTACACAAAACCTTACCTAAAATCCATCGATTCCACGATGAACAATGAAGAACACCCAAGTACTGTGCATTCATCGAATTTCGTCAATGGCTGCTGATTTCTTCCAATTGATTCAACTAGAAGCATCAATGGACCACAAGAAAGTGTTTCCCCATATCAATTACATCGTTTAGTTACTCCACGATTACGACTCAACTTCGAATTTTCTCCTCTGTTACCAAGCCTGTTCAGAGCCCAAAAGCCATCGATTTTCTTCATTCTTGATGTGGATCGACTCGTATTGACCTCAGGAAGCTAACTCGAGCTTCAATTTCGATCCTCACGGCCTCAAACTAGAAATTCGGATTTCCCCCCCAAATGTCCAAAATTTGATTTTTCGATTTCCCAGCATCCTCACTGTCCCTCGTGTTTCC
The DNA here is from genome assembly GCA_032719365.1 of Prinsepia uniflora. NCBI lineage: Eukaryota > Viridiplantae > Streptophyta > Magnoliopsida > Rosales > Rosaceae > Prinsepia > Prinsepia uniflora. The sequence continues at coordinate 6,711,103 of CM064867.1, read as the reverse complement.
CAGCCAATTCAGTCTCTCTCAACCTTCAATTTTCTCTCAAGAATGGCTAAGGAAGGAAGCCAATTCTCCCAGCTCTCAAACTCTGTTTTTCGAATGTCCACGGCTCAAAGAAACCATAAAGAAAATGAAGGAAAAGATGAGGAAGAAATGATGGTGTAGGAATGATGATGTTGGGAGGGAAACAAGGAGCTGGTTTTAGGGCTTAAATTAGGGGATGGGTGACACTTGTCACTCATCCAGGTGTACACAGTCATCAATTACTATTCATTATTTTATTATTATTTTAATCGGAGCCTCGGTTCGTTCGGTTAATCGAATTCGTTCCCGTGACCATAACTTCGTCGTCGAATCTCCGATTTCGGCATGCTGCCTGTCATTGGATTCGTATCGACGAGACCTACGTAACGGTCCTTGGCCCTCGTCCATTGGGATTCCCAGGTCAAAAGTCAACATTTGGCCCCTTTTCAGCCAAATTACCAAAATACCCCTCAACTTCCGAACATCATAACTTTCTCCTCGAATGCCGGAATCGAACGTGCCACCTGTCTATGAACTCGTGACGTCCTGAACTACGTCACGGTCATCGGTCAAAGTCCATTTGACCGCCTGATCAAAAAGTCAACATTTTACCCACGACTAGGGGCAAAACGGTCATTTTGCACATTTTGTCCGATTTCGCCCTACTAATCACCGATCAACCTCACTAATCAAGATTAGTGACTAATCTAATCTCGGAATTCGAGACGGGTCGTTACATTGGCAGTGAAGTATGATAATTTGATATTGTATTGAATTGATTATTCTGTGTACATATGATTCTTGACTTTATACAGGAAGTCAATTTATATTCTAAGTAAACAATCCTAATTATATGCTAGATGGATACATCCCTACAATCTTTCTAAGTATTAACATGGTAGCATCGTTGACTTATTCGTTTCCTTTAACACTCCCCCTCAAGTTGGAGTGTGTATGTCGATGACACTCAACTTGCGAAGATGTGTATGAAAGATAGGTGCTCTTAGAGGCTTAGTGAACATATCAGCAATTTGTCTCCCTCTAGGCACATATGCAGTCTGGATTTCTTTCCTTTGGATTCTTTCACGAACTGTATGACAATCCAACTCGATGTGCTTGATCTTCTCATAATAGACTGGGTTCGCTGTAATGTGTAGTGCCGCTTGATTGTCACAAAATAAGATTGCCGGCTCCGGATGGGCTACGCATAGGTCTCTCAACAGTATCTTAGCCATTTGAGTTTATAAGTAGCTGCAGCCATGGATCAGTACTTTGCTTCAGCAGAGGGTCTGGACGCATTATGTTGTTTCTTGCTCTTCCACGAGATGAGTGAGTTTCCAAGAAATATACAGTATCCTGTAACAGACTGTCGGGTAAGAGGACATTTAGCCCAATCTGCATCACAAAAATCAATTAATTTAAACCGATTTTCTGAAGAGAATAGAAAGCCTTGTCTTGATGCTGCTTAAGGTAATGGAGAAGATGATGAGTTGCCTTGAGGTGATGCAGTTTGGGCTCTTGCATGAACTGACTAAGAGTATTAACTGTAAAAGTGATTTCAGGCCTAGTAATGGTGAGGTAAATGAGTTGTCCAACCAGTCTCTGATACCGGGTAGGATCTTTGAGGGCTGCACTGCTTGTGGATGAGAGAACCAAGTCTTCTTCCATTGAGACCTTCGTAGATTTAGCTCCAAGAAGGCCGACACTTTCTAATATATCCAACGTGTATTTTCGTTGACTAATGGAAATCCCACCTTTGCAGCGAGCAACCTCTATGCCGAGGAAATATTTTAAGGGCCCCAAATCTTTAATCCGAAAACACTTGCCAAGTAAAGCTTTGAGGTTCTGAATATCTCCATCATTGTTCCCTGTAATTATCATGTCATCAACGTATAATAATATTACAGTAATGGAATTGCCTTGAACATGAGTAAATAATGAGTAATCGGCTCGGGATTGTTGGAACCCAATTTCTTGGATTGTGGAAGAGAACCGCCGGAACCAGCTGCAGGACGCCTGTTTGAGGCCATACAGGGACTTGTGAAGTCAGCAAACAATAGTCTCCCCCTTCCGATGAAGACCATGTGGTGGCAGCATATAAACCTCATCATGGAGATCACCGTGTAGAAAAGCATTCTACACATCCATTTGATGCAAAGGCCAATCCTGAATGGCAGCAACAGATAAGAGAGTACGAATAGTAATAAGTTTAGCAACAGGGGCAAAAGTCTCTTTATAATCAATACCTTCTCTCTGATTGAAGCCCTGACCCACAAGACGAGCTTTGTAATGCTCCAGCGAGCCATCGGAATTAAATTTCAGCTTGAATACCCATTTGCAGCCGATAGGGCGATGACCATGAGGCAGTAGGACCAGGGGCCAGGTTCTGTTATTGTCAAGGGCCTGGAGTTTGGATGCCATAGCAATGACCCAATGCGGGTCCTGACTAGCTTGTTCATAAGTCGCAGACTCAACAAGTGGGGAAGTTTGATGAACAAAGGTCTTATGTGCAGGGGATAGGTGTGAGTAAGAGACGTACCAGTGGAGAGAATGCCTTGTGCCGGACATGGAACGTGGAGCAGCGATGACGCTGGACTGGAGCAGAGCGGCATGGTGGGTACGGTAATCATGTAAGTAGGACGGTGGATGGGAGGGGCGAGTGGATTTGCAGAGATGAGGGGGGTTTGGAGAAGCCGGGAGCATGGGCTGGGGTGAGGGGGTGACGAAGTCGGTGGAGACGGTCAAGGGAGGAAACGTCGTCGGAGAGGACGTTGCCGAAGGTGGGTTAGTGGAAAGGGGCACAGATTCAGGAATTAGGTCTGTGAGGGAAGAAGGTGTGGTCTTTGAGGTAGAAGGAGAAGAGGGTGTATCGGAGGTTGAATTAATTGGAGGGACAAGAGTGTGCGCCGAAAGGATAGGGGATGATGATGGGCTTGTGGGAATGAGTGATGGACTGGGCTCCGCAGGAGAAATAGGGAGGGTGGGCTGATCATCTTGATTTTCTAGTGGAAGAGCAGTAAAAGGGAATGAGGTTTCATGAAAACCCACATCACGGGAGGTGAAAAACTTGTGGTTATCAAGGTCAAAGAGGGTGAAATCTGTCTGTCCAAGAGGGTACCCACGAAAGACATAGCCACGGGCACGGGTGTCAAATTTATGAGTGGGGTTGAGGTTTGTGGCATAACAATGACTTCCGGATACCCGAAGGTGAGTGTAAGAGGGTGAATGACCATGCAAAAGTTCATAAGGAGATTGTAGGAAAGAAGAGGCGTGGGCAACCGGTTTATGAGGTAACAAGACGTGAGAACACTTTCCCTCCAAAATTTCAAAGAAACATTGGCTTGAAAACGTAAGGCCCGTGCAACATTTAAAAGGTGGCGATGCTTGCATTCAACGACACCGTTTTGTTGAGGTGTGTAGGCACAAGTATGTGAAAAATGGTACCATGGCCATCCAAGAAGGAACGTAAAGAAAAAACTCGCCCCCATTATCAGCACGAAGGACTTTGATGGTATAATGAAATTGGGTTTTGATCCAAGTAAAAAAGGATTTTAACAAAGATTGGGTATCAGATTTAAAACACATAAGGTGAACCCATGTGAATCGGGTGAAGTCATCGACAATGGTTAAAAATAACGTGTCCCAGAATGTGTTTGAGTTTTGTGCGGTCCCCATACATCACAATGAACTAAATCAAAAGGAACAACTGATTTTATTGTACTAGAACCAAAAGAGAGGCACGATTTTTTGGCCAAAGGACATACATCGCAAATAGAAGTAGAATTGAAAAGGATTTCAGGAACATTTTGTGATAAAAAATAGAGAGGGGAATGTGACGGATGGCCGAGTCGTTGATGCCAAAGTTCAGTGGTGTGATGGACATGGTTGGCAAGGTGAGGATTTTGGCTTGGAGTCAGGTAGTAAAGCCCATTAAAATGCTTGTCCAGGCCAATCGTCCTCTTTGTTTCCACGTCCTGCACATCACAAAAATCAGGATGAAAGGTTACAATGCATCTCAAGGCACGAGTCAATTTACTTACAGACAATAAATTTACATTAAATTTTGGCACATGCAGGACTCCATCAAGGAACAAATCATGAGATAATTTAAGTGACCCAACATTTTCAATAAGGGCTTGCTCTCCATTAGGAAGACCAACAAAATTATTTTTGGGTTGAATCTTGTTGTGTGTAAGGGAAGTGTGAGCAATATGATCAGTTGCACCACTGTCCACAATCCTACAAGAAGTAAGATATGAGATATTGTTCACGGCATGACTAGTAGCAGTGAATATACCTGCTGTATTTGCAAATGGTTGAGTATTACCATTTTTGTTGCGAAGCATGGCAAGAATTTTATGGTACTGTTCATTGGTAAATGTTGGGTTCTCATTAGGTGGGCCTGTGCTCTCTGGTTTGTGGGTATCTGCTGTGTGGGCCTGAGACTTTTTCTTAGATTGATCTGCTACCCTTTTGTTCTTAGGCTGAATGTGTTTTTTTGTGCCATTTATGTCCAATGGGAAAACCATTGAGATAAAAACAGCTCTCCACCGAGTGGCCAACTCCATCGCAGTAAGTGCAGGTGAGCGAGGTCCGATTTGCTGCGCCGTCAGGGGCTACACGTTTTGTCGCCGTCGATGAAGCTGTGTTCTTGGAGGAAGACGACGACGAGAGTTTCATGGCTTGCATCGCATGGGAAGCTTGCGATTCACGACGGTTGGCGACTTCCATTTGCCGTTCATGTTGCAGAATCAAGCCGTGGACTTTGCGGGTGCTTGGGAGTGGGCTCATCATCAAGATCGATCCACGGACGGAAGAGTAAGTATTATTTAATCCCATTAGGAATTGCATCACCTTCTCCTTCTCTTCACGCTCTGCCAACTCTTTCAATCCCTCGCAAGCACATGAGAGGGGTGGAAAATAATTCGCCAATTCATCCCAAAGAGACTGCAATTTTGTGTAGTAGGTTGTGGCAGAGGCTTTTTCCTGGTGAAATTCGACAATTTCTTGTCGAATTTGATAAATTCTGGAGTCATTACTCTAGGAAAACCGATCTTTCAGGTCACTCCATACGGCGGCTGCCGTGTTTAAATAGAGAACACTGTTGGCGATCTCAGGTTGGATTGAGTGCAAGATCCATGATAGGACCATATCATTGCATCGTTTCCATACATCGTATTTGGCATCTATTTTTGGAGGTGCTTTGATTGACCCATCAATCAGGCCATGTTTGTTCTTGGCACTAAGGCTAAGACGCATTGAGCAGCTCCACTGCCCATAGTTGTGGCTATCAAGCAATACGTTCACCAAGGTAAGTCCCGATGTGTCGGAATGGTGTAGGATGAGTGGATCTGAAAGGGTTGCTATCTCGGCTATTTTTGATTCACTCATGGTTGGGTTTGATATTGGTATAGCGGAAGGTGTGTGGGTTGCAGAGTCACGAGAATAGGTAAGGCTCTGGTACTATATGATAATTTGATATTGTATTGAATTGGCATGGCCACAACATGGGGATCAGAAAATCAATGCAGATTTGGTGGAGAGAAAGGACTGGAAACGTGGGTTAAGAGTTGGGGGTGGGATGAGGAGGAGATATTGGTGAGATGACAGGACCGCCCCCGGAAGGGGCATCGAAAACCGTGCCCGGTCCTGCTCCCGTCTGGCAAGTCGACTGAAATACCCAAGTTTACCCTCAGTACGTGCCAGACCAGGGATAGCCACATGTGCTTACTCATGCCTCCGCCCCACGTACAGCCTCGAACAACGCGCCACGACCTGGAGGGTCAATAAAACCAAAAGGTGTGAGTGGACAAAACTAAATCAGTTTAGCAAAACGGTTACAACAAACGTTTTTACCCTCCGCGTAAAAACCAATGCATGCATACAAAAACATTTCGCCATCGGTTAAGATTTTCCACATAACAAAAACTGTGTATCAAATTTCAACATAAGGGAGAACTCGTATGAAACTCAAAATCATTTTCCTTTCTCAACCATCGGGTCTTAGCCCGCAATCATAAACACTGGGCCTCAGCCCAAAACCACGAATCAAAACCAAATTCACAACATGATCCAAAACCAACAACCATATTCCGGGCCACTGCCCAACTCAACCGAAACATCAGAAATCATCAATAAATCACAAGTCAATCATTTTGCTGGATAACAAGTGCGCCCGAGTCTTTAAACTCAAAACCATGCGCATAAACAGGCCTTCCCGGGATATCAACGAGTCTTTAAACTCAGAACATAATCAATAGGCCTCGGGGGTATCACAGTAACCGAGTCTTTAAACTCACGAGTCTTTAAACTCATTAAGGGCCCTCCCCCGTCATCAATTAACCGAGTCTTTAAACTCAAAACGTGCTCCAGCAATAGCACCGGGTTTTTAAACCCAAAACAGTTTTCAAACACAACAACGGGTCTTCAAACCCAAAGCAGTTTTCAGCGGGTCTTTAAACCCCAAAACAGTTCATCAATCACGACCACGTGGGATCCATCCCAAAATCACATTTTTCACAACAGGACCCATGGTCCGAAATTCCACATTCATTTTCCCCAAATCATACTTTACAGACCTAATCAAATCATCATGAAACACGGGGCATGCAAAAACAGACCAAATCACTTTATTAAATCCTTTTTCATTCCCGAATTCGAATTCGCAATAATGATTCCGTAAGCCGGCATCCGGAAGCATCATCCCGAACCCAAACCAAGAATCCACTTTAAATTTCCGAAAAACCGAAACTTCGTTCGTTAAAATTTCTTTTATGCCCCGAGCGTCAAGCCCGAAATCACCTTTTTCAAAATCCATTTTCATTCCTTGAAATCACTTCATTTCTCAAATCTCATTATCAAAACATAAAGACCACAATCATAATTACCAAAACCACAATCCAAGCAAAACATACTCAAAGCCCACATTTAAAATCCTCAAAATCACAAGTCTCATTTTAATTCCCCAAATCAAACATCAACAATGAACAAATCACAATAACTCAAAATCTCGTAAAACGTGCAAATTCGGAACGTTCTCAAAAAACGTGTCAAAATCGTAAGTCACACTCGCAAATCATAATCAACCTTTTTAAATCACTTTACACCCATTTCATATAACTTCTTTCAATAAACCATCATTAAGCACACGAGTGATCATAGTCTCGAAATACGTGTAATTTCACATGTGTAGTAAAAATACGTATAAATACGGGAATCGAATACGTATAAATACGGAAATCAAAATCAATCACAACTTATAATCATAATCATAGAATCATAGAAATAATTTATGCATACATTAAATTTGAAAGCAACGTCCACACACACACCGTCCAATAGGGCTCGGTTTCGCGCCGTACGCGGTTCCGTAATTTCCGATATTCTCCAGAAATTTCAAATCCTATCCGAAAACATACTTTAGTGTCACTAAGTGACACGACCCATCCCAATCCCCCCGGGATTACCACGGAATGTGTCATGCTCCCGTCTGACAAGAGGTGTCAGACAAGGGATAACCTGTTGTCATTGCCCAACCGGGCTTCCAGAGTGCGTAAGGATCGATGGAGGAGGTGTATGATGTCCCAGTCTCTGCTGCAGTCGCATCCGGAATCAACCTGAAGGGCATTAAAAACAAAAGCTGTGAGTGGACGAAAATAAACAAGTCTGCTTAAAACATTTAAACGACATTTATGCCCCTCAGTAAAATCATATGCATGCACCAAAAACCAATAATCCCATATTTATTTTGAAATAACCATTAGGGCCTTAGCCCGGAAACCAAAGCATAGTTTCAAATTCCAAAAGTCAATCCAAGAGTTATTTCGTCAATCCAGTAATATTCATTTATTATTTTTCCATCTCCGGCATCCCCGATGCCTAGCGTCCTAGAAGCTTGACGTTCCAGACGTCATATCTCACGGTATTAAGCAACGCGTGCTGCCCGGGGTCTCACCGGGTCCATATCTCTGACATCCCCGATGTCTGACGTCTCTGACGTCTAGCAATCCTGCTCCTGGGATCACTATACGGTCCGGTAGCTCCGTACAATGAGCCCTCGCAGGCAATGCACCGTGACTTCTCCAGTGTTCCCGACACTTGGAGGAGACCAGGATATATATATCCTCATATCGAGATGGTTTTATGGAACACATTTTATTATTCATTTCCAAAATATCACAAGGGCCCTACCCCGAATTTCCATAAAACCGTCATAAGTCCAAATAGTTGAATCAAATCCGAAATAGTTTATTCAATTCCATTTTAGGGTCCCCGACCCGAAATCACATATATAAGTCAACTGGGCCCCTGGCCCGATTTCATAAGTTAACTGGACCCCTGGCCCGACTTATAAGTTAACTGGGCCCCTGGCCCGATTCATAAGTTAACTGGACCCCTGGCCCGATTCATTTTAATAAATCCGTAACCGTTTCATGAAATCATATCCAACCACATTTATGGAAATCAGTGCAAATCCAGAAAACCTTGATTCACGTGCAAACACGTAAATCGCCTCGAAATGCGTAAAAACATATAAATTCACTGATATCCAAAATAAATCATATAATCACAATTATAACAATCATGAAACAGTTATGCATGCATCGAATTTATAAAACCAATGTCCACTCACAGACCGTTTAACCGAGCGCCTCGATACGCGTGCCATAGGCCTTCCCGGGCCACATCACTATCACCGGGACTCCCAATCCTGTTCAAATCACATTAGAGGATCACTAACCTCATCATTAACATCCTATTCAAGTCCCGTAATTTTCCCGAATTTTTACGTATTTTTAAACTGGATTTAAAACCTTCGGACATCCCGAACAATATCGAGACGGTGTCCGATCGACACAAAACCAATCCTAAAATGTTCGTTACATTGCATAGGATAAAAGTCATGTTGACCTCACCTCGAGATTCGTGCCCACGCGCCGTCACGCGCCGCCGTGAGTGGCTGCGCGTGAAAGCCACGCGCCTGCTATAGTGACTGCTACAGTCACCATCTTCACCCGTTTGTCTGGTAAACGGGTCTGATTACCCGCGATCTGACCCGGCCAGATAACCATCGATTCGACCTTGATTCCATCCGTTCTTGATCCTAAAACAATCAATATCCAATCAATTTCAGTTATGTGTCAATAATCAACATCGACATGGATTAAATCAACCAATCCAAGCTCGAACAGCAAAACGGGTCGTCCTTAGTAATTCACCCAACTCAAGTCCATTTCCAAATTAACTTCATAGGAAGTATACTAGGACTCAAACGAACCCAAAACCACAACCAATTGAAGAAGAGCTCACCTGGAAGTCGTCGTCCACAGCACTGTATTTCCTCTGAAAACAGTGACCACCGTCCCAGCTTAGCCGTGGTTGGTTCCCTTCAAAATTGATACGGCTGAGCTCCAGACACTCCTAGAAAGCTAAACCCGTCCATGGTTTGGTCCAACAAGGCTCAGAAATCAAATTCTGAAATTTCCCTCCAAGAACCCGAAATGGTTTCTCACGATTTTTCTCTCCAATTCGACAGCCATACAACTCAGAATGGTCCTCACAACTCACTCATCATTCAATTAATCTGATTTAGCCGTTAAAGTGCCCCACAGCACCACTCAGTCCCCTGTGCAAAGCTCCTGGCACTGACCCGAAAACAATATGAAATTAGTGCCCATGTCCTTTTGATCGATTGCCAGCACCATACACGTGCAATTCCACCTCAAACTGGCCCAATTAACTCAATTAATTGATAAACAAATCGTGGGATCGATCGCACAAAGCATCCACCTTCACGGCTGTTCAATGAAACAGTACCCCATGTGAAATTACAATTCTGCCCTTGTGCAAAAAATTACCAAAATGCCCCTCACGCATCCTGACCCGTAACTTGGTCATACGGACTCCGAATGATGCGTGCCGCCTATCTACGAACTCAGGGCATCGAGACCTTCCTAACGGTCCTCGGTCCTCGGCCATCGGACCTCCCGATCAAAAAGTCAACATTCCCCATTCTTTCGTCCAAATTACGAAAATGCCCTTACACTTCCGTACATCATAACTTTCACCACGAACGTCGGAATCGAACGTGCCACCTGTCTATGAACTCGTGACGTCCCGAACTACGTCACGGTCATCGGTCAAAGTCCATTTGACCATCCGAATTAAAAGTCAACGTTTTGCCCACGCCCAGGGGCAAAACGGTCATTTTGCACAATTCGTCCGAAATCGCCCAACTAATCCCAGATTAGTAAATCACAATTAAATATTATTAAATCCCGATATTCGGGACGGGTCGTTACAACCTTCCCTCCTTAAAGAATTTTGTCCTCGAAATTACCAACAACCTTATTCCACAAACACCTCGTGGACAATAATTCGATCACACATCTGTGTACACTTGTACACCCACATACTGGGACAACACCAGCCTCGTCTGTACCCAGTCATCCCATCACAGTCATACGTCATAACAACAACACTCGACCATCTCGAGTGGAATTGATCACCTGATCCGCGATAAAGTCGCCTAACCATTTAGCTGACTCCTTCAGCTAGAAGGTTCCTTTCCATTGTCAAACACATGACGTCTACTCCCCCTAGGAGTCACCAAATCCCACTCGTCAGTCCATGCTGACACCATCAGTCAAACTGTCACCGCTAAGCTTTACCACCTTAGTAAAGCCCCAACCATCCGCCAGTCAGTGACAACACCACGTACTACATCATTCTCGATGTAGCGTAAGATCAACCACATGATCTCAATTCGCAGGGCAAGCCCAATCCTACGACATATATTAATCTGAATATCCATAACTGCCGACTCCGTCAGCGAACCAAGATGCTGGGAAATCACGGTGTGATCAAGTCACACAAGGCTACTCGTGGTTACTAAGACCACCAATTCACTCATCCTGAGTGCACGTATACCGTCAACTTACACAATCAAGTGGTGTAACTGGAACACATGGAATACTAGCCCAGCAGCGATCACACATCACAAAACTAGGGTTCCACTGGCCATCTATGGCTAAGAGCACCTGCTCATAAAATCACTGAACCCGACAAAATCACTCTGCACAGCGCACAGTATCCAATGTCCAGTCCACAACACAACCAACCAAATGATATCGGAACCAAGCCGATTACCAACACGTTTAATCACACACCACGGGTACATCCCATGTACCGCCATTAGGCACCACTCAGCCTAACCAGTACCAATCCTTGTACAACGTACCCTGTACGTACATCAATTCATCAATCCGCCTACAACCACCTAGGTCGTAGCCAAACACGTTCCAATAATGGAGTACATTTGCCCAAACCATCACGAGACAACTCGAACTCCACCCATCATCCAGTTCTAGTTCCGAATCCGAATTCGCAATTTCGTAAGAAATTCCGAATCCAAACCCAAACATCATATTTATAATCCATTCCCAAATCCGAATCCGGAATCATTATTTCGTAAGCTAGCATTGGAACAATCATTCCGCACCCAAATCCGGTAATCCATTTTCGAGCTTCGCAATCGAATCCTGAATCGTCACCCAGAAATCCGATTCCAAAACCCAAAATCTCGTTTACGTCCACCAAGACGTAACAAAACTGAACCTATCGGTTGTCTGTCCAAAACACTCGATTGACTTCATAGGGAAGCCAATCCCAATATTCACACGTCAAAGGTTGACAAAATCTGACCACATCGGAAACCTACTCAACCGAGTAACAACCATATGGACTCCACTCCGAAAAGAAGTTCAGTCCCGCCATCTACGACTCACATATCAAGGTAAGAGTAATAAACTCTCCACCCATCTGGATCATCAAGATCACAATCCATATCCATCGCTACGTCACCCGACAAGTAACATCACGATCCTAGATCGTCACATCGACCAAAGTCAACAACATCACAAATCAGATCCGCCTAGGATCCACATATGCCCTCATGGCTAACAATCCATCTGAAAGCTGATCGTAGGGTCTTACACCCTCAATTGAATCCTTCGCCAAATTCCCCTTGGTGGAAAGATGACCACGCATATCACCACCAAATCCAAAATCATACACAACTTCTTGTGTCCAATGACCCCAAGCCAAACATGGGTCCACCCACCAATACACGCTCAACGTACTGGTAGCAACAATCACCGTCTGCCACGGTAGGAAATAAGAAGTCAGCCCCAATGACTTCAGAATACCAATCACCGATGCAGAAACGAGCACTCCTCTCGTCTCCCAATCACAACTCTCCCCGAAACGGGAGTTCCAACCATGTTGGGAACAGACATGCTCCCAATGAGATGTCAAGTCCAACCACTGGACTGCCCACGTCCATACCTCACTTGGACCACCACGTGTCCTAAATCAATTCATTACTCGGACCTCACGTCCGTCAATAATCATGTATGCACACACCCCGATTCCGAACGGGATTTCCACAACTTTGCCTGGATGTGCATACCCAACTGTCTTCGTCTCACATCACAACCTAAACAGGTTCAATCTCAAGTTCCAAGTGATTCACAATCACAAAATCCCACATCAATACCACGAATGGTTTCCCCGACTTTTCCAATTTCAATAATTTCCTTGTACTCTCAGGGGATATAAGCAGTACACAAACTTACCAATCTCGGAGCTGACCACAACTCCACAAATCCACCAACTTGCATGACATAGGGAACATCATCCCTAGATTCCTCAAGTTTCAATCATACCTTAATATCCATTCATCACTTGTCATCATAAATCGGTTGGGACTCATCCCAACACGACACAATCTCCACTGGATCCCATCCAGTTACTCAACCACCATTGAGTCGCAGATACCGATCATATGTCCATCATGACAGAGTCACACCCCAACTGGTGGCTCATCGTCATCACAATCATTGACACCTGCACCAGTGCTAGTATCAATACCAACGTACCATCATCAACACTAGTATCAGCACACTAGCGTCCATACTAGTATTGGCATAAAGGCACCAACATACCAACATCCATACATAGCACACGAACATCCACACTAGCACACGAACATCCATGCTAGCACACTGTGTGCTAAGTTGTTACCCTGGATCTCCGTTCATTACGAACGACGATCCCGTAACAGCACTCGTACCCCACGACTATGGGTACCTCCAATTTTCGCCATCGGCACATCAGGATAATGGACGTTCCCTGAACATCCCCTGATCCTCAAGTGTGAAAGCCACACAAAATACCCTCGATAGCCAGTTATCTCGACACAACTGTCGACCAACAGTCATCGCTTGTCAAGATCCGTATCCACACATCACACTAATATTCGATCCAACACGGAATTCCATATTTCCTCGTAACCGTATCCGTAGATCGAAACCCATAATCCTGACTAGACTCACTAGAGTCATCCACATGGTCATCCACGACCTCAGCCGCTCGCCGCAGCACAAATCCTCAATTAAAGTTCACTTTTCCAGTCCATCGATTATAAATTAGGGTTCCAAAATCACACCCTAGGGTTCCACCGAACCCAACTGCCTTCTGCAGTAAAATCCACAACCTGACCGACCCTGCGGTCCCGACATCGTATAGACGTCAAATCCAATCCAATCATCAACTCAACGTGGGTTCCATCGTGGGTTCCACCACGAAGGTCATCGGCTAACTCCGATGCACCAACTCCCCGTACACTAGCCAACACTACCAGGGTCCAAAACTTAGACCAATACTCCACTGAGTTTCGCATTTCCATAACATTATTCCAATGGGGTTCCCCGAACCCGGCTGTGCCCAGTGGCACAACAATCCATAATCACATGACCGAACCGACGGTCCCACATTACCAGTTAACCGTATACAACCCCACTTGGGTTGAATCGCATCAATGCACGGCGTATCGGGCCACACACACCCAATCTACCAAAACTATCTATCAGGTTGACAACCGAACTGCAGCCCAAAGAGACATCACACCCTCGTCCTTCGCGCACAAAAGAGCAAAACCTGCTCTGATACCACTTGACACGACCCATCCCAATCCCTCCGGGATTACCACGGAATGTGTCATGCTCCCGTCTGACAAGAGGTGTCAGACAAGGGATAACCTGTTGCCATTGCCCAACCGGGCTTCCAGAGTGCATAAGGATCGATGGAGGAGGTGTATGATGTCCCAGTCTCTACTGCAGTCGCATCCGGAATCAACCTGAAGGGCATTAAAAACAAAAGCTGTGAGTGGACGAAAATAAACAAGTCTGCTTAAAACATTTATAAGACATTTATGCCCCTCAGTAAAATCATATGCATGCACCAAAAACCAATAATCCCATATTTATGTTGAAATAACCATTAGGGCCTTAGCCCGGAAACCAAAGCATAGTTTCAAATTCCAAAAGTCAATCCAAGAGTTATTTCGTCAATCCAGTAATATTCATTTATTATTTTTCCATCTCCGGCATCCCCGATGCCTAGCGTCCTAGACGTTTGACGTTCCAGACGTCATATCTCACGGTATTAAGCAACGCGTGTTGCCCGGGGTCTCACTGGGTCCATATCTCTGACATCCCCGATGTCTGACGTCTCTGACGTCTAGCAATCCTGCTCCTGGATCACTATACGGTCCGGTAGCTCCGTACAATGAGCCCTCGCAGGCAATGCACCGTGACTTCTCCAGTGTCCCCGACACTTGGAGGAGACCAGGATATATATATCCTCATATCGAGATGGTTTTATGGAACACATTTTATTATTCATTTCCAAAATATCACAAGGGCCCTGCCCCGAATTTCCATAAAACCGTCATAAGTCCAAATAGTTGAATCAAATCCGAAATAGTTTATTCAATTCCATTTTAGGGTCCCCGACCCGAAATCACATATATAAGTCAACTGGGCCCCTGACCCGATTTCATAAGTTAACTGGACCCCTGGCCCGACTTATAAGTTAACTGGGCCCCTGGCCCGATTCATAAGTTAACTGGACCCCTGGCCCGATTCATTTTAATAAATCCGTAACCGTTTCATGAAATCATATCCAACCACATTTATGGAAATCAGTGCAAATCTAGAAAACCTCGATTCACGTGCAAACACGTAAATCGCCTCGAAATGCGTAAAAACATATAAATTCACTGATATCCAAAATAAATCATATAATCACAATTATAACAATCATGAAACAGTTATGCATGCATCGAATTTATAAAACCAATGTCCACTCACATACCGTTTAACCGAGCGCCTCGATACGCGTGCCATAGGCCTTCCCGGGCCACATCACTATCACCGGGACTCCCAATCCTGTTCAAATCACATTAGAGGATCACTAACCTCATCATTAACATCCTATTCAAGTCCCGTAATTTTCCCGAATTTTTACGTATTTTTAAACTGGATTTAAAACCTTCGGACATCCCGAACAATATCGAGACGGTGTCCGATCGACACAAAACCAATCCTAAAATGTTCGTTACATTGCATAGGATAAAAGTCATGTTGACCTCACCTCGAGATTCGTGCCCACGCGCCGTCACGCGCCGCCGTGAGTGGCTGCGCGTGAAAGCCACGGGCCTGCTATAGTGACTGCTACAGTCACCATCTTCACCCGTTTGTCTGGTAAACGGGTCTGATTACCCGCGATCTGACCCGGCCAGATAACCATCGATTCGACCTTGATTCCATCCGTTCTTGATCCTAAAACAATCAATATCCAATCAATTTCAGTTATGTGTCAATAATCAACATCGACATGGATTAAATCAACCAATCCAAGCTCGAACAGCAAAACGAGTCGTCCTTAGTAATTCACCCAACTCAAGTCCATTTCCAAATTAACTTCATAGGAAGTATACTAGGACTCAAACGAACCCAAAACCACAACCAATTGAAGAAGAGCTCACCTGGAAGTCGTCGTCCACAGCACTGTATTTCCTCTGAAAACAGTGACCACCGTCCCAGCTTAGCCGTGGCTGGTTCCCTTCAAAATTGATACGGCTGAGCTCCAGACACTCCTAGAAAGCTAAACCCGTCCATGGTTTGGTCCAACAAGGCTCAGAAATCAAATTCTGAAATTTCCCTCCAAGAACCCGAAATGGTTTCTCACGATTTTTCTCTCCAATTCGACAGCCATACAACTCAGAATGGTCCTCACAACTCACTCATCATTCAATTAATCCGATTTAGCCGTTTAAAGTGCCCCACAGCACCACTCAGTCCCCTGTGCAAAGCTCCTGGCACTGACCCGAAAACAATATGAAATTAGTGCCCATGTCCTTTTGATCGATTGCCAGCACCATACACGTGCAATTCCACCTCAAACTGGCCCAATTAACTCAATTAATTGATAAACAAATCGTGGGATCGATCGCACAAAGCATCCACCTTCACGGCTGTTCAATGAAACAGTACCCCGTGTGAAATTACAATTCTGCCCTTGTGCAGAAAATTACCAAAATGCCCCTCACGCATCCTGACCCGTAACTTGGTCATACGGACTCCGAATGATGCGTGCCGCCTGTCTACGAACTCAGGGCATCGAGACCTTCCTAACGGTCCTCGGTCCTCGGCCATCGGACCTCCCGATCAAAAAGTCAACATTCCCCATTCTTTCGTCCAAATTACGAAAATGCCCTTACACTTCCGTACATCATAACTTTCACCACGAACGTCGGAATCGAACGTGCCACCTGTCTATGAACTCGTGACGTCCCGAACTACGTCACGGTCATCGGTCAAAGTCCATTTGACCATCCGAATTAAAAGTCAACGTTTTGCCCACGCCCAGGGGCAAAACGGTCATTTTGCACAATTCGTCCGAAATCGCCCAACTAATCCCAGATTAGTAAATCACAATTAAATATTATTAAATCCCGATATTCGGGACGGGTCGTTACAACCTTCCCTCCTTAAAGAATTTTGTCCTCGAAATTACCAACAACCTTATTCCACAAACACCTCGTGGACAATAATTCGATCACACATCTGTGTACACTTGTACACCCACATACTGGGACAACACCAGCCTCGTCTGTACCCAGTCATCCCATCACAGTCATACGTCATAACAACAACACTCGACCATCTCGAGTGGAATTGATCACCTGATCCGCGATAAAGTCGCCTAACCATTTAGCTGACTCCTTCAGCTAGAAGGTTCCTTTCCATTGTCAAACACATGACGTCTACTCCCCCTAGGAGTCACCAAATCCCACTCGTCAGTCCATGCTGACACCATCAGTCAAACTGTCACCGCTAAGCTTTACCACCTTAGTAAAGCCCCAACCATCCGCCAGTCAGTGACAACACCACGTACTACATCATTCTCGATGTAGCGTAAGATCAACCACATGATCTCAATTCGCAGGGCAAGCCCAATCCTACGACATATATTAATCTGAATATCCATAACTGCCGACTCCGTCAGCGAACCAAGATGCTGGGAAATCACGGTGTGATCAAGTCACACAAGGCTACTCGTGGTTACTAAGACCACCAATTCACTCATCCTGAGTGCACGTATACCGTCAACTTACACAATCAAGTGGTGTAACTGGAACACATGGAATACTAGCCCAGCAGCGATCACACATCACAAAACTAGGGTTCCACTGGCCATCTATGGCTAAGAGCACCTGCTCATAAAATCACTGAACCCGACAAAATCACTCTGCACAGCGCACAGTATCCAATGTCCAGTCCACAACACAACCAACCAAATGATATCGGAACCAAGCCGATTACCAACACGTTTAATCACACACCACGGGTACATCCCATGTACCGCCATTAGGCACCACTCAGCCTAACCAGTACCAATCCTTGTACAACGTACCCTGTACGTACATCAATTCATCAATCCGCCTACAACCACCTAGGTCGTAGCCAAACACGTTCCAATAATGGAGTACATTTGCCCAAACCATCACGAGACAACTCGAACTCCACCCATCATCCAGTTCTAGTTCCGAATCCGAATTCGCAATTTCGTAAGAAATTCCGAATCCAAACCCAAACATCATATTTATAATCCATTCCCAAATCCGAATCCGGAATCATTATTTCGTAAGCTAGCATTGGAACAATCATTCCGCACCCAAATCCGGTAATCCATTTTCGAGCTTCGCAATCGAATCCTGAATCGTCACCCAGAAATCCGATTCCAAAACCCAAAATCTCGTTTACGTCCACCAAGACGTAACAAAACTGAACCTATCGGTTGTCTGTCCAAAACACTCGATTGACTTCATAGGGAAGCCAATCCCAATATTCACACGTCAAAGGTTGACAAAATCTGACCACATCGGAAACCTACTCAACCGAGTAACAACCATATGGACTCCACTCCGAAAAGAAGTTCAGTCCCGCCATCTACGACTCACATATCAAGGTAAGAGTAATAAACTCTCCACCCATCTGGATCATCAAGATCACAATCCATATCCATCGCTACGTCACCCGACAAGTAACATCACGATCCTAGATCGTCACATCGACCAAAGTCAACAACATCACAAATCAGATCCGCCTAGGATCCACATATGCCCTCATGGCTAACAATCCATCTGAAAGCTGATCGTAGGGTCTTACACCCTCAATTGAATCCTTCGCCAAATTCCCCTTGGTGGAAAGATGACCACGCATATCACCACCAAATCCAAAATCATACACAACTTCTTGTGTCCAATGACCCCAAGCCAAACATGGGTCCACCCACCAATACACGCTCAACGTACTGGTAGCAACAATCACCGTCTGCCACGGTAGGAAATAAGAAGTCAGCCCCAATGACTTCAGAATACCAATCACCGATGCAGAAACGAGCACTCCTCTCGTCTCCCAATCACAACTCTCCCCGAAACGGGAGTTCCAACCATGTTGGGAACAGACATGCTCCCAATGAGATGTCAAGTCCAACCACTGGACTGCCCACGTCCATACCTCACTTGGACCACCACGTGTCCTAAATCAATTCATTACTCGGACCTCACGTCCGTCAATAATCATGTATGCACACACCCCGATTCCGAACGGGATTTCCACAACTTTGCCTGGATGTGCATACCCAACTGTCTTCGTCTCACATCACAACCTAAACAGGTTCAATCTCAAGTTCCAAGTGATTCACAATCACAAAATCCCACATCAATACCACGAATGGTTTCCCCGACTTTTCCAATTTCAATAATTTCCTTGTACTCTCAGGGGATATAAGCAGTACACAAACTTACCAATCTCGGAGCTGACCACAACTCCACAAATCCACCAACTTGCATGACATAGGGAACATCATCCCTAGATTCCTCAAGTTTCAATCATACCTTAATATCCATTCATCACTTGTCATCATAAATCGGTTGGGACTCATCCCAACACGACACAATCTCCACTGGATCCCATCCAGTTACTCAACCACCATTGAGTCGCAGATACCGATCATATGTCCATCATGACAGAGTCACACCCCAACTGGTGGCTCATCGTCATCACAATCATTGACACCTGCACCAGTGCTAGTATCAATACCAACGTACCATCATCAACACTAGTATCAGCACACTAGCGTCCATACTAGTATTGGCATAAAGGCACCAACATACCAACATCCATACATAGCACACGAACATCCACACTAGCACACGAACATCCATGCTAGCACACTGTGTGCTAAGTTGTTACCCTGGATCTCCGTTCATTACGAACGACGATCCCGTAACAGCACTCGTACCCCACGACTATGGGTACCTCCAATTTTCGCCATCGGCACATCAGGATAATGGACGTTCCCTGAACATCCCCTGATCCTCAAGTGTGAAAGCCACACAAAATACCCTCGATAGCCAGTTATCTCGACACAACTGTCGACCAACAGTCATCGCTTGTCAAGATCCGTATCCACACATCACACTAATATTCGATCCAACACGGAATTCCATATTTCCTCGTAACCGTATCCGTAGATCGAAACCCATAATCCTGACTAGACTCACTAGAGTCATCCACATGGTCATCCACGACCTCAGCCGCTCGCCGCAGCACAAATCCTCAATTAAAGTTCACTTTTCCAGTCCATCGATTATAAATTAGGGTTCCAAAATCACACCCTAGGGTTCCACCGAACCCAACTGCCTTCTGCAGTAAAATCCACAACCTGACCGACCCTGCGGTCCCGACATCGTATAGACGTCAAATCCAATCCAATCATCAACTCAACGTGGGTTCCATCGTGGGTTCCACCACGAAGGTCATCGGCTAACTCCGATGCACCAACTCCCCGTACACTAGCCAACACTACCAGGGTCCAAAACTTAGACCAATACTCCACTGAGTTTCGCATTTCCATAACATTATTCCAATGGGGTTCCCCGAACCCGGCTGTGCCCAGTGGCACAACAATCCATAATCACATGACCGAACCGACGGTCCCACATTACCAGTTAACCGTATACAACCCCACTTGGGTTGAATCGCATCAATGCACGGCGTATCGGGCCACACACACCCAATCTACCAAAACTATCTATCAGGTTGACAACCGAACTGCAGCCCAAAGAGACATCACACCCTCGTCCTTCGCGCACAAAAGAGCAAAA
Organism: Prinsepia uniflora; assembly: GCA_032719365.1. Lineage (NCBI taxonomy): Eukaryota > Viridiplantae > Streptophyta > Magnoliopsida > Rosales > Rosaceae > Prinsepia > Prinsepia uniflora. Next base: position 6,690,507 of record CM064867.1, on the reverse strand, counting down.
CCTGCTCTGATACCACTTGACACGACCCATCCCAATCCCTCCGGGATTACCACGGAATGTGTCATGCTCCCGTCTGACAAGAGGTGTCAGACAAGGGATAACCTGTTGCCATTGCCCAACCGGGCTTCCAGAGTGCATAAGGATCGATGGAGGAGGTGTATGATGTCCCAGTCTCTACTGCAGTCGCATCCGGAATCAACCTGAAGGGCATTAAAAACAAAAGCTGTGAGTGGACGAAAATAAACAAGTCTGCTTAAAACATTTATAAGACATTTATGCCCCTCAGTAAAATCATATGCATGCACCAAAAACCAATAATCCCATATTTATGTTGAAATAACCATTAGGGCCTTAGCCCGGAAACCAAAGCATAGTTTCAAATTCCAAAAGTCAATCCAAGAGTTATTTCGTCAATCCAGTAATATTCATTTATTATTTTTCCATCTCCGGCATCCCCGATGCCTAGCGTCCTAGACGTTTGACGTTCCAGACGTCATATCTCACGGTATTAAGCAACGCGTGTTGCCCGGGGTCTCACTGGGTCCATATCTCTGACATCCCCGATGTCTGACGTCTCTGACGTCTAGCAATCCTGCTCCTGGATCACTATACGGTCCGGTAGCTCCGTACAATGAGCCCTCGCAGGCAATGCACCGTGACTTCTCCAGTGTCCCCGACACTTGGAGGAGACCAGGATATATATATCCTCATATCGAGATGGTTTTATGGAACACATTTTATTATTCATTTCCAAAATATCACAAGGGCCCTGCCCCGAATTTCCATAAAACCGTCATAAGTCCAAATAGTTGAATCAAATCCGAAATAGTTTATTCAATTCCATTTTAGGGTCCCCGACCCGAAATCACATATATAAGTCAACTGGGCCCCTGACCCGATTTCATAAGTTAACTGGACCCCTGGCCCGACTTATAAGTTAACTGGGCCCCTGGCCCGATTCATAAGTTAACTGGACCCCTGGCCCGATTCATTTTAATAAATCCGTAACCGTTTCATGAAATCATATCCAACCACATTTATGGAAATCAGTGCAAATCTAGAAAACCTCGATTCACGTGCAAACACGTAAATCGCCTCGAAATGCGTAAAAACATATAAATTCACTGATATCCAAAATAAATCATATAATCACAATTATAACAATCATGAAACAGTTATGCATGCATCGAATTTATAAAACCAATGTCCACTCACATACCGTTTAACCGAGCGCCTCGATACGCGTGCCATAGGCCTTCCCGGGCCACATCACTATCACCGGGACTCCCAATCCTGTTCAAATCACATTAGAGGATCACTAACCTCATCATTAACATCCTATTCAAGTCCCGTAATTTTCCCGAATTTTTACGTATTTTTAAACTGGATTTAAAACCTTCGGACATCCCGAACAATATCGAGACGGTGTCCGATCGACACTAAACCAATCCTAAAATGTTCGTTACATTGCATAGGATAAAAGTCATGTTGACCTCACCTCGAGATTCGTGCCCACGCGCCGTCACGCGCCGCCGTGAGTGGCTGCGCGTGAAAGCCACGCGCCTGCTATAGTGACTGCTACAGTCACCATCTTCACCCGTTTGTCTGGTAAACGGGTCTGATTACCCGCGATCTGACCCGGCCAGATAACCATCGATTCGACCTTGATTCCATCCGTTCTTGATCCTAAAACAATCAATATCCAATCAATTTCAGTTATGTGTCAATAATCAACATCGACATGGATTAAATCAACCAATCCAAGCTCGAACAGCAAAACGAGTCGTCCTTAGTAATTCACCCAACTCAAGTCCATTTCCAAATTAACTTCATAGGAAGTATACTAGGACTCAAACGAACCCAAAACCACAACCAATTGAAGAAGAGCTCACCTGGAAGTCGTCGTCCACAGCACTGTATTTCCTCTGAAAACAGTGACCACCGTCCCAGCTTAGCCGTGGCTGGTTCCCTTCAAAATTGATACGGCTGAGCTCCAGACACTCCTAGAAAGCTAAACCCGTCCATGGTTTGGTCCAACAAGGCTCAGAAATCAAATTCTGAAATTTCCCTCCAAGAACCCGAAATGGTTTCTCACGATTTTTCTCTCCAATTCGACAGCCATACAACTCAGAATGGTCCTCACAACTCACTCATCATTCAATTAATCCGATTTAGCCGTTTAAAGTGCCCCACAGCACCACTCAGTCCCCTGTGCAAAGCTCCTGGCACTGACCCGAAAACAATATGAAATTAGTGCCCATGTCCTTTTGATCGATTGCCAGCACCATACACGTGCAATTCCACCTCAAACTGGCCCAATTAACTCAATTAATTGATAAACAAATCGTGGGATCGATCGCACAAAGCATCCACCTTCACGGCTGTTCAATGAAACAGTACCCCGTGTGAAATTACAATTCTGCCCTTGTGCAGAAAATTACCAAAATGCCCCTCACGCATCCTGACCCGTAACTTGGTCATACGGACTCCGAATGATGCGTGCCGCCTGTCTACGAACTCAGGGCATCGAGACCTTCCTAACGGTCCTCGGTCCTCGGTCATCAGACCTCCCGATCAAAAAGTCAACATTCCCCATTCTTTCGTCCAAATTACGAAAATGCCCTTACACTTCCGTACATCATAACTTTCACCACGAACGTCGGAATCGAACGTGCCACCTGTCTATGAACTCGTGACGTCCCGAACTACGTCACGGTCATCGGTCAAAGTCCATTTGACCATCCGAATTAAAAGTCAACGTTTTGCCCACGCCCAGGGGCAAAACGGTCATTTTGCACAATTCGTCCGAAATCGCCCAACTAATCCCAGATTAGTAAATCACAATTAAATATTATTAAATCCCGATATTCGGGACGGGTCGTTACACTAAGGGCTTAGATAACAACATACTAATTTCCCATAATTTTCCGGGAATTAATCGTTAATTACAAACGTAATAGAAATCTTCGGACCCTCGGAACCACATCGAAACGGTGTCCGATAATTTCGAAACCAACGCTAAAATGTTCGTTACAATGTGTAGGACAAAAGTCATGTTGGACTCACCTCGAAAATCGAGCCCACGCGCCGTCACGCGCCGCCGCAAGCGGCTGCGCGTGAGTCCACGCGCCTGCTATAGTAGTAGCTACAGTCATCGTCCTAACCCGACCAGCCTGCAATCCGGGTTGTTTGACCCGCGACATGACCCGTTAAATTTCCCTTAATTACAGCTTGATTTCAACAATGCAACTGTCTATTAGTCTCGCCAATAATCCAATCAAGGTTCTGTGAAGTCGATTACCTCAAAGCTTACCTCAATCCGGTCGAATCAGCACGACTTCCTTTTGAAGAACACCGGCTACCGTTCCACGCTTGATTTCGTTGATTCACAGTGATTTCTTTAAATTGGCTCACTCAGGGGCTTCGCAGGATCACTAGGAACTAGTCCTCGATCTCAATTGCAAGCACCAATCCCTCAACCCCCACTGACTCAACTGGGATTTTCAGCACAGAACCTCGAAGTCGCCTGGGCTCCTCCCTGCACCATTCTCATCACTTCCAATCCCGTTCGACTCGTCAGAATGTCTGGAAACTCAACCTCCCCCTAATTCCATCAATTGGCCGCCCCATTTCAAAGTTTGATTTTCAAGCTGAAAAGTGGAGTTTTCGGGCGGGTTCAGTGTTCCTGGGTTCCCCTTCCCCGATTCTTCCTTCTCCCTCACTCCAATTCCTCCCTAACATCTTTTTCCGTTCACATTGTCCCTCAATTTCGTATGGGGAAGGTCGATCACGCTCACTGTGTGCAGGTCTCTGTTTTTCCTTTCCGCCACCGTCGTCCCCCAACTTCCTACGTCGTTTCTCCGTCCTCAGCCTCACAAAGAGGTTTGAATGAATTCTCCCGTGCCCCTGCGTCTCCCCCTCTTACCCAGTCCAAATAACCACGGAATGGTGCACTGCTCAACACTCCCTGTTTTTTTTCCAATAGCACAGACACAACCTCCACAAAACTCAGCCCGTGCACTGCCAGTTCATTGAAATGTCGCCACCCGGTTCCAAACTCCAATTTTCCCCCACTCACTACTGATCACACCTGTGAATCTGCCTCTGTCCATTGTCCCCTCACTCATCGTATAAACAAGGCGAAAATAACCGTGCTCCCAAACTCCCTGCCTTGTTTAACAAAAACAAACCCAGCACAACACCAGGTTCCCAACCCCCAGTGCACCCCGTGCTGATTTTCATCACCAAAATCATAAACAATTCCCATGAGTGCTGAATTCCATTGCATCAACCCATGCCACCATGCTCCCCACGCCTCAAAATCCATAAATAATTCCCTTACTCTGTTCAAAGACCATCCATTCACGGCTCAAACAGGTCCCACAGTAACAATTACCATTTTGCCCTCACTTGGCAAATTACCACAATGCCCCTCACCATCCGTGACCCGTAACTTGGTCAATTGGACTCCGATCGACGCATGCCGCCTGTCGTTGTGCTCGGGGCATCGAAACCATCCTAACGGTCCTCGGCCCTCGGCCATCGGACCTCCCGATCAAAAAGTCAACATTTTCCCTTATTTCGTCTAAATTACGGAAATGCCCCTGGACTTCCGCACGTCATAACTTCCACCATGTTCGTCCGAATCGGACGTGCCGCTCGTCTATGAACTCGTGACGTCCCAAACTACGTCACGGTCATCGGGCAAGGTCCACTTGACCGCCCGAATAAAATGTCAACGTTTTGCCCACAACCAGGGGCAAAACGGTCATTTTGCACCGTTCGTCCGAATTCGCCCAACTAATCACCGATTAACCCCGCTAATCATGATTAGTTAGCGATCTAATCCCGAATTCCTGGATGGGTCGTTACAATCTCCCCCCTCAAAGAATTTCGTCCCCGAAATTCCAACCGATCAAAACTCAACTGTTCCTCCCTTCTAAAACCCGTTTCGTCCTCGTAATTTCCAATCATCCTCACTTCACACCCATCTTGTGGAAAACGTTTCGTCCTCGCAGCACGCATACACCCATTCACCAGCCACTCATCTATACTCAAACGTCCCATTACCGTCTCACGTCGTACCGATCACACTCGACCACCTCGAGTGAAAATGATCACCTGACGTCTGCTCCCACAGGGAGTCACCACATCTCACTTGTCAGTCCGTGCTGACGCTACCTGCCAACTGTCACCACTAAACCACCCTAGTAAAGCGGCAATCAACAGCCAATTGGTGTCACATAAAGTTGCGTAAGATCAGTAACACGATCTCATCTCGCAGGGCAAGCCCAACCTTGCGGCATATATCAAGCTCAAATTCCAGTTCACAACAACACCAAGTGTGTCGGAATTAAGCCGAAAGCCAACACGTACAACCACACCACTGGTACCTCCCACGTACCGCCACTAGATACCACTCGGCCTGTCCGGTACCAATCCTCGTACACCGTACAGGGTACGTACACCCATCTCTCAACAAGTCCACTACAAGGTTCACAGTCAATCACAACCTGACATTCGGGTTTCTTGTCCAATCTCATACTAGACAAATTGATCATTCTAACTCATCATCCATTCTAGATCCCATGGTCACCCGACCAGTAATACAAAATCAACCCCCAAACACGTCATCCAAGATGTACCAATCCAAGCACGCTCACCAAGGCGCGTACAGTCATGCCGAAAGGGCATCAAATCTCACTCACAATTACCGAGGCGCACCAACCTCGAATCTATACTCGCTCAACGGTCACCACGTCACATCCGATTGACTTCAAAAGGAAGCCAATCCCAATCGCCCATCTCTACAACTGACCAATTAGACCCAGTTGGATATCCACTCATCCACAGGTCAAGCCTCGAGTCCAAAACATAAACGTTCCCACTCGCTCGAGTACGGGTTAACTTCGAAAAGAAGTTCGGTCCAACAATCCTCATATCTAAACATTTACGGCAGAGCGATAAGCTCTTCACCTAGCCTGATCAAGGAGATCACAGTCCAAATTCGTTACCACGTCACCCGACTGATAACGCCACGATCCTAGGTCGCCGCCATGTCCGAGGCCCACAACCTCATCAACCAGATCCACCTAGGATCCACACATTCTCACAGCTGGAAATCCACCTGTAACCCGATAATAGGGTCTTGCACCCACCGTACCGAATATCCAACATCGTCTGCCACTAAGCAGAAAATGGGAATCCCGTTTGCCCAACTTCGAAAAATAAAAGAAACTCCACCCGATGACCCCCAAACACACATGGGTCCACCACCCAATACACACTCCTCGTACCGGCATCCGCGATCAACGTCCGCTAGGGCAGAAGGTAAGAAGTCACCCCGATGACTTCTGAATACTAATCACCAATGATTTTCCTCATGTCTCACACATACCGTTTAATCCACCCATCTCTCGTCACTCATCGTTGTTGGGACTTATCCCAACACCTCACCATCACTGCTGGATCCCATCCAGTCCATGACTCGACCGCTAATGAATCTCAATACCGAACATGTGCCCATCAATAGAGTTACATCCCAAACCGTGGCTCGCACAATCTCTCTCACGGACACCAGTACCATCGCTTGCGCACCAACATACAAACATCCACACTAGCACACAGTGTGCAACGCGGGTAGCCCTGGATCTCCGCTCATACCGAGCGACGATCCCGCACCATCGCCCGTACCCCGCAACCTTGGGTACCACCATCCCGACAATCCACATCAGGATAGATGAACGTTCCCTAAACGCTCCCTGATTCTCAACTACGACCACTACACCAAGTACCCCAGACCATCAGCTAAACTCCACAAGACCGCCGTTCCACAGAACCAAGCCATAATTCCTAACTCCTCAATACTTATCCAAACTCTGGTCCTTGGCATCCTAAGTGCCAAACGTTCCTCTCTTAGCTTTTCTGGCTCCACTCAAGCCTTGACACCATATCATGACTAATCTCAGGTTCCTAACCCAAAGTCCTGACTCATTCCGCCACTTCCTATTCGACCAATAGGGCCTAAGAGAAAGTACAATTTGCCCAAAAATGCGGCCTTCCAACCACCGGTCTCGTTCGTCCTTGCGACCCACACAATTCTATGCCCAGCAGGTCGCGCAAATCACAGTTCATAGCGTACTCTACCCGACATCTGACCCTCAAACCAGGGTCAATCTCTTCCGGGGTTTGACACGAGGTCCCAAACACCCTCGCATACTCGTCTCACTACTAGGTCGCGCACGAGGCTTACGCTCCGGAGGCATGATGTGGCAACAGAATCAGCAACCTAGGGCTCTGATACCAAATTGACAGGACCGCCCCCGGAAGGGGCATCGAAAACCGTGCCCGGTCCTGCTCCCGTCTGGCAAGTCGACTGAAATACCCAAGTTTACCATCAGTACGTGCCAGACCAGGGATAGCCACATGTGCTTACTCATGCCTCCGCCCCACGTACAACCTCGAACAACGCGCCACGACCTGGAGGGTCAATAAAACCAAAAGGTGTGAGTGGACAAAACTAAATCAGTTTAGCAAAACGGTTACAACAAACGTTTTTACCCTCCGCGTAAAAACCAATGCATGCATACAAAAACATTTCGCCATCGGTTAAGATTTTCCACATAACAAAAACTGTGTATCAAATTTCAACATAAGGGAGAACTCGTATGAACCTCAAAATCATTTTCCTTTCTCAACCATCGGGTCTTAGCCCGCAATCATAAACACCGGGCCTCAGCCCAAAACCACGAATCAAAACCAAATGCACAACATGATCCAAAACCAACAACCATATTCCGGGCCACTGCCCAACTCAACCGAAACATCAGAAATCATCAATAAATCACAAGTCAATCATTTTGCTGGATAACAAGTGCGCCCGAGTCTTTAAACTCAAAACCATGCGCATAAACAGGCCTTCCCGGGATATCAACGAGTCTTTAAACTCAGAACATAATCAATAGGCCTCGGGGGTATCACAGTAACCTAGTCTTTAAACTCACGAGTCTTTAAACTCATTAAGGGCCCTCCCCTGTCATCAATTAACCGAGTCTTTAAACTCAAAACGTGCTCCAGCAATAGCACCGGGTTTTTAAACCCAAAACAGTTTTCAAACACAACAACGGGTCTTCAAACCCAAAGCAGTTTTCAGCGGGTCTTTAAACCCCAAAACAGTTCATCAATCACGAACACGTGGGATCCATCCCAAATTCACATTTTTCACAACAGGACCCATGGTCCGAAATTCCACATTCATTTTCCCCAAATCATACTTTACAGACCTAATCAAATCATCATGAAACACGGGGCATGCAAAAACAGACCAAATCACTTTATTAAATCCTTTTTCATTCCCGAATTCGAATTCGCAATAATGATTCCGTAAGCTGGCATCCGGAAGCATGATCCCGAACCCAAACCAAAAATCCACTTTAAATTTCCGAAAAACCGAAACTTCGTTCGTTAAAATTTCTTTTATGCCCCGAGCGTCAAGCCCGAAATCACCTTTTTCAAAATCCATTTTAATTCCTTGAAATCACTTCATTTCTCAAATCTCATTATCAAAACATCAAGACCACAATCATAATTACCAAAACCACAATCCAAGCAAAATATACTCAAAGCCCACATTTAAAATCCTCAAAATCACAAGTCTCATTATAATTCCCCAAATCAAACATCAACAATGAACAAATCACAATAACTCAAAATCTCGTAAAACGTGCAAATTCGGAACGTTCTCGAAAAACGTGTCAAAATCGTAAGTCACACTCGCAAATCATAATCAACCTTTTTAAATCACTTTACACCCATTTCATATAACTTCTTTCAATAAACCATCATTAAGCACACGAGTGATCATAGTCTCGAAATACGTGTAATTTCACATGTATAGTAAAAATACGTATAAATACGGGAATTGAATACGTATAAATACGGAAATCAAAATCAATCACAACTTATAATCATAATCATAGAATCATAGAAATAATTTATGCATGCATTAAATTTGAAAGCAACATCCACTCACACACCGTCCAATAGGGCTCGGTTTCGCGCCGCACGCGGTTCCGTAATTTCCGATATTCTCCAGAAATTTCAAATCCTGTCCGAAAACATACTTTAGTGTCGCTAAGGGCTTAGATAACAACATACTAATTTCCCATAATTTTCCGGGAATTAATCGTTAATTACAAACGTAATAGAAATCTTCGGACCCTCGGAACCACATCGAAACGGTGTCCGATAATTTCGAAACCAACGCTAAAATGTTCGTTACAATGTGTAGGACAAAAGTCATGTTGGACTCACCTCGAAAATCGAGCCCACGCGCCGTCACGCGCCGCCGCAAGCGGCTGCGCGTGAGTCCACGCGCCTGCTACAGTAGTAGCTGCAGTCATCATCCTAACCCGACCAGCCTGCAATCCGGGTTGTTCGACCCGCGACATGACCCGTTAAATTTCCCTTAATTACAGCTTGATTTCAACAATGCAACTGTCTATTAGTCTCGCCAATAATCCAATCAAGGTTCTGTGAAGTCGATTACCTCAAAGCTTACCTCAATCCGGTCGAATCAGCACGACTTCCTTTTGAAGAACACCGGCTACCGTTCCACGCTTGATTTCATTGATTCACAGTGATTTCTTTAAATTGGCTCACTCAGGGGCTTCGCAGGATCACTAGGAACTAGTCCTCGATCTCAATTGCAAGCACCAATCCCTCAACCCCCACTGACTCAACTGGGATTTTCAGCACAGAACCTCGAAGTTGCCTGGGCTCCTCCCTGCACCATTCTCATCACTTCCAATCCCGTTCGACTCGTCAGAATGTCTGGAAACTCAACCTCCCCCTAATTCCATCAATTGGCCGCCCCATTTCAAAGTTTGATTTTCAAGCTGAAAAGTGGAGTTTTCGGGCGGGTTCAGTGTTCCTGGGTTCCCCTTCCCCGATTCTTCCTTCTCCCTCACTCCAATTCCTCCCTAACATCTTTTTCCGTTCACATTGTCCCTCAATTTCGTATGGGGAAGGTCGATCACGCTCACTGTGTGCAGGTCTCTGTTTTTCCTTTCCGCCACCGTCGTCCCCCAACTTCCTCCGTCGTTTCTCCGTCCTCAGCCTCACAAAGAGGTTTGAATGGATTCTCCCGTGCCCCTGCGTCTCCCCCTCTTACCCAGTCCAAATAACCACGGAATGGTGCACTGCTCAACACTCCCTGTTTTTTTTCCAATAGCACAGACACAACCTCCACAAAACTCAGCCCGTGCACTGCCAGTTCAGTGAAATGTCGCCACCCGGTTCCAAACTCCAATTTTCCCCCACTCACTACTGATCACACCTGTGAATCTGCCTCTGTCCATTGTCCCCTCACCCATCGTATAAACAAGGCGAAAATAACCGTGCTCCCAAACTCCCTGCCTTGTTTAACAAAAACAAACCCAGCACAACACCAGGTTCCCAACCCCCAGTGCACCCCGTGCTGATTTTCATCACCAAAATCATAAACAATTACCATGAGTGCTGAATTCCATTGCATCAACCCATGCCACCATGCTCCCCACGCCTCAAAATCCATAAATAATTCCCTTACTCTGTTCAAAGATCATCCATTCACGGCTCAAACAGGTCCCACAGTAACAATTACCATTTTGCCCTCACTTGGCAAATTACCACAATGCCCCTCACCATCCGTGACCCGTAACTTGGTCAATTGGACTCCGATCGACGCATGCTGCCCGTCGTTGTGCTTGGGGCATCGAAACCATCCTAACGGTCCTCGGCCCTCGGCCATCGGACCTCCCGATCAAAAAGTCAACATTTTCCCTTATTTCATCTAAATTACGGAAATGCCCCTGGACTTCCGCACGTCATAACTTCCACCATGTTCGTCCGAATCAGACGTGCCGCTCGTCTATGAACTCGTGACGTCCCGAACTACGTCACGGTCATCGGGCAAGGTCCACTTGACCGCCCGAATAAAATGTCAACGTTTTGCCCACAACCAGGGGCAAAACGGTCATTTTACACCGTTCGTCCGAATTCGCCCAACTAATCACCGATTAACCCCGCTAATCATGATTAGTTAGCGATCTAATCCCAAATTCCGGGATAGGTCGTTACATGAGAGCTGAGGAAATTGTAGAGAGAGGGTTGGGGAGATAATAGGAAACAAGCTGCTGAGGCTGCAAGCATAACAGAATAGAGAAGAAGCTAGAATGGTTGTTGGAGATGGTGGTCGTTTCACAAAGAGACTCACCGCTCTCATCGAGACATGGAAGAAGCTTCAGATAGCCCCATAGTTAAGCCTTCATTCATGAACACTGAACCCACCTGTACTTAAGATGCAATCCAGGACAGGAAATTTCAAGTCGAAATCAGTAATGATATCATATTAGAAATAGAAAATTCTATCAACTGAGCAAAATCAGATGCAGGTTAAGCCATAATCTATCGATATTCATAAGTAATAACCACTGTTATAAGTTACATCAAAACATAAAAAGAAAAAAAAACACAAACTTCTGGTCTATTATGCGTTATTTCATATAGATACTTCGAACTAGGGATTTCTTTTCTCGGAATGTTTTTATCAGTTAACCCGAAATAGCTTTCTTTGAAATGACATCAAATGAAATCCCATTCTCTTGGAGCCTTTCCTGGAGATCAGTTGGGCCAAATACAATCTTAGGTGGGTAAACTCCTCCCTTTGGAAGGTTGTCACGTTAGTTCAGAAGAATAAGAGTACACTGCAAAAGAATTATCGGGGTGGACAAATAGCCGATCTCAGGGCCCATCACTCTTGTTATGATTTCCATATCAGGCTTTCTGTTTCCTTGTGAAGCAATACTGCTGTCACTGAATCCATATCCGACAAACCACATCTTAAACAAAGCACTTCTCACCTCATCCTCTGAGGGACCCTTCTTCCTGAACCATCCAACCCTGAAAAATGAGGGGAACTTCAATAGAAGCCACCTCCCAAGGGAAAACTGGCCGAAGATCCCAATAAAGACTCCAACTGTCACGATACGTAAAATACCCAACAGAGACTTAGAGCTTATCTTCACCCCTAAATGAGCTGGTTTCACTGTTGACCAGAAGGATGCTCTTTTCTCAATGATTTCAGCACTCTTATTTCTCCCAGTAAGACCGCCAGTCTTTTCAGTTAGAACTCCAAGTGTTTGACTTACAACAATAGCATATGCCAAAGGTAGGATCAACGCCCAAAGGCCAATGTTTTTCCGTCTGAACAATCTGATTTAGGCTCGTCAAAATGAGATTGAGAATGCAAGGGTGAAGGCAAGAAGGCTGAGGTGGAAAAAAGAAAAGATAAGAAAGCATTCGGTGGAGAAGACGAAGATCGGTGGAGAAGATGAAGATCAATGGTGAAGATGAAGATTGACACCCATAGATATGTCTGGGAATTGGATTTTGTAACAACCCGAACATTATTTTATTGTAAATTCTATTACTAAATGCAAAATGACCATTTTACCCTTAGTGGTGAAAAAAATTGACTTTTGAACCGGGATTCTTTTGGACTTTGACCTTTGACCGTGACATAGATCGAGGCGTCACGAGTTTGTAGATAGATGTCACGTCGAAATTGGACGTCGGACGAAAAAGATGTGGTCACGGAATCGAAATCGGGAATTTAACGTATTGAGATTCACATTAATTAATAACTAAATCTGATTGGTTGAGAGAATTGATGTGGGCCCTTGGAACTGTCACTCATCCCATTGGTGAATTTTCCCTAAAAAAGGGATCTTGGTCTGATTGGTTACTTTTATTATATTTAAATCCCTCATTTCCTCACATATCTCACTGTGCATCATTCAATTATCTTCATCATCTTTTATTTTCTACAAACCCGTGCGCCCCATTTTCATATAAACACCATAACCATATCCTCATTTCATATGTCACCATGACCAACTGAAGGAGACTGAGAGGGTGTGACCAGAGAGACAAGGACGACGTGACGGGACAAGATGAGGACGGCGACACAGCCATGGCGGAGGTAAAAATCGAATGCCCGTTCAAACCCAGTTTTGAAACTTCAGTATTCGATGTTTAAAGAGCGTTTTCGTTGTGTGGGTGTGATTCTAAGAACCAGGACGAGTTCAGTGGACGTGATTGGAAGGGTTTTGGTGACCTGAGTCGACAGAGAATAAGGTTGGAAAATTGGATTACTGTGCATCGATCAAAGGTAAAGATTTAGATTGTTTTTCTTGTTTTTGATCCAATAGAACTCTAGATTAGGTCCAAACGAGCATGTAGGAAGAAACCCCTTCGAAAATGGACTTGAAATAAGGATTTGGGAGCCGGGTCAGAACGTGGGTTTGCGCGACCCGATTCAGGTAAACGAGTCAACTCGGCCTGAGGAAGAAGATGATGACATCATCATGATGACGTAATAATGTTGACCTGTCAGACCTGTGAGCAATCCTGGAGTGACACATGGCACTATCAGAGTCTGACACGTGTCAGACCTGACAGCTGTCAGGTGACGAAACTACTGACGTCAATAGGCATTGACTAGCGTTGACTTCCCTTTTGACCAGCACGTGAGGACGTGTGAGGGAGAATCTTGAGGTGAGACTGACACCATTTTCAAGGTTTTGACGATACGAATCCAATGGTGGTGGTTTCGTGTCGATCAGAGATCGATAGGTTGGTCAAAATTGGGTTTAATGCCTTGGGAAGCGTGTTCGGGTGACTTTTTCGTGTATGTACTATTCCAGAGTCTTATGTTTGAACTTGTAGAGTCCATTAGTGACCTTTGGATGTGTTTGGACAAGTTTAGGCGGTTCGTTGAACAGCGAAAATCGTGTGTGAGTGGGCTTTTGATTTCGAAATGATTGCATGCATAACTGTTTTCACTGCTTTACTTTACGATTGAGATTGGATGATTCTTAGTATTATATGATGATGATTATACGTATTATGATGTTTTGGACATGATACCCATCTGGATATATATATATATATATATGTATATATATATATATATATATGAACCTGTTTCAGAGTTAATCAGAAATTTCCGTGGAACTTAATACTATTGCACTGTGTATACCTACCTTATTATTACTGTCTCCTCCAGACGTTTCGTTGTATCCTAGAGTAGTCACGGGCACTACCTAAGAGGGGTTGACCCGAGGGGTAGCTCACGATCAGGAGTGCAGATATGGATGATACCCCCAAGGAGAGTCATTGATTTGCGGGTCATTGACCTAGGTGGACCCTAGGGAGATTCGAGATTTGAGACCCCGAGTGGCACGCGTAGCCTTAGGATCGTGACGTTATGAAGCATCGGGGATGCCAGAAATCAGGGATTTCGGGGTTTGGTTTTACATTGCACTATTATTATGATTGTTTTCCCTATTCAGTTATATATGATTATATGATTTTACGATACTATTACAATTACATATGTTTTGACTCAATGCATGCAAGTTTGAAAACAGAGGGGTAAAACCTTATGATTATTATATTATTACACTAGCTTTGGAAACATTTTTTATTTTTGGCCCACTCACTCTTTATTGTTTTATTGACCCCTCCAGGCCGTGCATATGAGGTAGAGGAGAAACACCCGGAGTCTGAGGCATAGATTTCAGTGTTGCGCACATGTACACCCAGTTGGCTAGATTGAGCACCGTTTTGTAACCTAACATTTGTGCTCGTATTTTGTAATTGTACTATCCCTAGTTTGATAGTGTTGAACTCTAAACTCGTATGTTTAACTTTATTCATTTTAATTCGAAAAACTTTAAGCTCGTTAAGGATAATTTTGGTATTTTAGAGTTATTGTTAGATGGGAGCAGGGCACATCCCCGGGTGGTCCCGGGGGGATCAGGATGGGTCTTGTCAGATTTGGATTTTAGGATTTCAAATGTAACAACCCGAACCATATTTAATTTGTAATTTCAAAAATTTAATGTAAAATGATCGTTTTACCTCTAGTGGGGGAAAATGTTGACTTTTGACTCGGGATACCTTTTAAACTTTGACCAATGACTGTTACGTAGATCAGGACGTCACAAGTTTGTAAACAAGTGTCACGTCGAAATCGGACGTCAGATGAAAAAGTTATGGGTCACGGAAGAAGAATCAGAACTATTCACATTTTTCAAGATTTGAATTAAATGGCTGATTTTGATTGGTTTGAAATATCTAGGTGGGACCCAATGAATGAGTGACAAGTGTCACTCATTCCATTGGCCCAATTACGTAAGGTTTGGGATCCAATTTTTGGTTCAGGCATCATTTCCTCTAATTTGTTCTTTGTGAAACTGAAACCCTCCCAAACCCAAACACACAAACACACAACCTCACCTCCCCCTTCTATTTCTCCATCATCTTCATCTTTGGGACTGAGTGAACGAGAGTGAAGGAATGTGGAGAGACAACGGCGACGAGCTGAGCACGGCGGGGACCCACGACTAAGGTAAGAACCTGAAACCCGAAACCCAAGTTTTGACCCAAAAAATGGAAAACTAGATTTTGACATTTGTTGGTCGATTTTGTGGATTGGGACATGTTCTAGGGACCAAGACGACCTTGTAGGGACTGGTTTCGAGGAAGGTGGTGGGCGGAGACGACTGGAAACAGAGCTGGAAGGTTGAGTTTACTGTTCATCGATTGAAGGTGAATTTCTAGTATGTTTTTCTTGTTTTTGATTAGCTAGGATTGTTACTGGGGATTGGACGATCATTTAGGAAGAAACTAGGATGAAAATGGTGTAGAAATGAGGAAATGGGAGCCGGGTCAAGGTCGCGGGTCTGCGCAACCCAGTTCAGGAAAATGGGTTAGACTCGCGAGAGGAAGAAGACGATGATGTCATCATGCTAACGCCATCATGTCAGATGTTAGGCCAGGTGGCCCAGTCATGGATCGACATGTGTTGCATGTCAGTGCCCAGCTAGCTTGACATGTTAGTGATGTGGACCAATCAGGTGGTGCCTCATGTCACTAACATGTCAGACACATGGACCAACGGGCTGTTGGCCCATGGCACCTATCAGGTTTGACACATTTTAGATCTGACAGCTGTCAGGATGACATCATGCTGACATAAGCAGTGATGTCACCGTTGACTTGACCTTTGACTTTTTGACCAGCGACTTTGACCTGAGCGTGGGGGCGTGTAGGCATAAATTTCGAGGTAGGGCTAGTGCCATTTTAAAGGTTTCAACGATCCGGATCCAATGGTGGTAATTTCGGGTCGATCGAAGATCGTTTGAAAGGTCATTTAGGGATTTAAAGCCTCGAGAAGCGTGTTCGGGATGCATTCCCAGGATAGGACTGTTCAGGGGTTTTATATTTGAACTGTAGCGTCTATTAGTGACCTTTGGATATATTTGGACAGGCTTGAAGACTGTGACTTAGCTTCGGGATAGGTTTAGGCGGTTCAATTGAGCGAGGACCGTGTGTGAGTGGGCTTTTGATTTCTAAATGGATTGCATGCATAACTGTTTTCACTGTTTTACTATATGATTGGATATGTATTTGACAAGACCCATTCTAATCCCCCTGGGACCACCCGGGGATGTGCCCTGCTCCCGTCTGACAATAACTCTAAAATACCGAAAATACCCTTAACGGGCTTAAAGTTTCTCGAATTAAAATAAACAAAGTTAAACATGCAACCCTAGAGTTCAACGTTGTCAGACTAGGGAAAGTACAAATACAAAATACGAGCACAATTTTAGGTTACAAAACGGTGCTCAACCTACCCAATAAGGTGTATAGGTGTGCAACAAGGAATCTATGCCTCGGACTCGTGGTCCTCCTCTACCTCGTATGCACGGCCTGGAGGGGTAAATAAAACAATAAAAAGTGAATGGACCGAAAATAAATAATTTTTCCAAAACCAGTTTAATAATATAATAATCATAAGTTTTTACCCCTCCGTTTTCAAACTTGCACGCATTGAGTCAAAACATAGGTAATTATAGTAGTATCGTGAAATCATATAATCATATATAACGAAATATGGAAACAATCATAATAATAGTGCATTGTAAACCAAACCCCGACATCCCTGATGTCTGGCATCCCCGATGTCCAATAATGTCACGGTCCCAAAGCTACGCGTGCCACTTGGGGTCTCAAATCCCGAGTCTCCCTGGGGTCCACCCAGGCCAATGACCTATATATCAATGACTCTCCTTGGGGGTATCATCCATAACTGCATTCCTGATTGCAAGTTACCCCTCGAGTCAACCCCTCTCAGGCAGTGCCTGACTACTCGAGGATACTACGAGACGTCTGGAGGAGACAGTAATCAGAAGGTAGGTATACACAGTGCAATAGTATTACACTCCATAGAAATCCTCGATTTACTCCAAAAACCAAATCATACATATATCCAGACGGGTCTCATGCCCAAAACATCGTAATACGTATAGAACACCATCATATAGTATTAAGAATCATCCAATCTCAATCATGAAGTAAAACAGTGAAAACAGTTATGCATGTAATCATTTTGAAATCAAAAGCCCACGCACACACGATCCTTACTGCTCAACGAACCGCCTAAAACCGTCCAACCACTTCTAAAGGTCACTAATGGGTCTTACAAGTTCAAACATAAGACCTTAGAACAGTACCGGCCCGGGAATGCCGCCCTAACATGCTTCTCGAGACATTAAACCCCATTTTGACCAACCAACTGATCTACGATCGACACAAAACCACCACCATTGGATTCGTATCGTCGAAACCTTGAAAATGGTACTACTCCCACCTCGAGATTCTTTCTCATGCGCCTCCATGTACTAGTCAAAGGGGAAGTCAATGCTGGTCCACTCCTGCTGACATCAGCGGTGACGTCATTCTGATGTCACTTGACAGCTGTCAAGTTTGACACATGTCAGACTCTGACAGTGACACATGTCAATCCAAGATTGGTCCACGTCACTGACACGTATCAGACCCTAACAGTGCCACATGTCAGCTGCTGGTTGGTCCACGTCACTAACATGTCAGTGACATGTGGCAGCCACTGATTTGGCCACGTCACTAACATGTCAGTGCACAGTCAGCACTGACATGTGACACATGTCATGTACCTACTAGCCCACATGTCTAACAGTCTGACAGGTGGATGATGTCATCAACTAACGTCATCGTCCCTGTCCTCTCGACAAGTTTTCTATTCGGATTACACAGACCCGTGACCCACCCGATTGTAGCTCGCCCATTTTTGACCCATTTTCAAAACCGTTGATACCCTTAGGTTGGATCTATGGGTTCAAATTTAGCTAAAACACAGAAAATCCATACCTTAAGTTGCGCAAAAATGGAGGCCTATTTTCCCGTCCAGTTCCCCGTCGATCCTAACACCGTCGTGCCTAGTTTTCGGCTTCAATCAACTCGTACTAGCCCTACAGAGTAATCTAGGTCCTTAAACTCACTTAACGAGGCCCAAAAATCCAACCCAAACGTGACCCAATCATGAAGGTTTCGGGTTTTACCTGTGAACGGGTCTTCTCCGCCTTGCACCGCAACTCTCAGCCCTGAGCCGCCGTCCAACTCTCTCTCAGCCTCTCCTTAAGCTCACTAACAGCAGATGAAGGTTTAGGGAAGGTGGTCGATGGCTGTGTGTGTGTTTACAAGAAACCTGGTTCACGGTTTGAATGAATGAAATGGAAAAGGAGACAGACACATGCACCCAAATCTTTTGGGTAAGTGGGCCAGTTAGATGAGTAACACTTGTCACTCATCTGATTGGTCCAAGGAAAGTTGACCAATCCAATAATGCCACTTGGCCCAAAATCTCGGAAAACGTAACAGGAACCATCGACCTCAGTGACCCGTAACTTCCGAGTTGAGCATCCAAATACACCATGCTCTGTTTACGAAGTCGTAGCGACACGATCTACGTAAGAGTCAAGGGTCGGCCCCCAAATAGTGTCCCAGTCAAAAGCCAACATTTTGCGCACCAAGGGAAAAATGGTCATTTTGCAATAATTAATAGAAATTACAAAAAACAAAAAAATGTTCGGGTCGTTATAGGATTACTCAAGGTATTATTCATGGATGATTTACACATATTACGTTGTTTTGGGCATGAGAACCGTCTGGATTTTATAGTGATTAGTTTTGGAGTAAGATAAGGATTTCATTGGTATATACTATTGCACTGTACATACCGACCTTATGGATTGTTGTGTCCTCCAGACGACTTGGTACCCTGGAGTAGTCACGCGCATTACCTGAGAAGGGTTGCTCTATGTGAGAAACCGTAGAGAGGCTCATGATAAGTATTGCTATTGGTATACCCCAGGCAGTGATTCAGGGATACGCCTGGACACTGGTGGACCGAGGGGAGTACTCGGGATTGAGACCCCGAGTGGCACGCGTAGCCTTAGGACCATAACATTATTGGACATCTGGGATGTCGGGGTTGGGTTATAGGTGCACGATTACAATTGTTTTATACATTCTACTATATGAAATTATATGATTTTACGATTCAGTTATTATTCCCTATGTTTTGAATCAAATGCATGCATGTTTGAAAATGAAGGGGTAAAACATTATTTACTATCTTATAAATGGTTTTGAACTATTATTTATTTTTGGCCCACTCACTTTTTCATGGTTTTCTTAACCCCTCCAGGCCGTGACACCGAGGTAGAGGCGGATCCGGAGATCGAGGCATAGTTGTTATCGTTGCGCACCTGTACACCCGTTTAGGTAAGTTGAGCACGGTTTTTGTAACCTAACATTTATGCTCACATTTTGTAATGTATTATCCTTGGTCTGATAATGTAGAACCCGAATTTGTTTATGTTTAATTTTATTTAAATTTAAAACCTGTTAGGGTTATTGTGACGTCCCGGAAATTCGAGAAATGTAAATTGGAAAGTTTGAATGTAAAATGACGATTTTACCCTTGGTTATGTGGTTAAAAGTTGACTTTTTATTCCCGACACTTTTGGACGTTACAGAAGGACTGTTGGGTAGGTCCCGAGACACTGAGTCCGTAGACAGGCGGCATGCCAAAATCGGAGTTCGGATGTGAAAGTTACGGACCTTGGAACACTAGGGGCATTTTGGTCATTTGATAAGGCAAGGGTAAAAATGTAATTTGGTGAATAATTGGATGATTCAGCCATCTAATGACTCAATTATTTGGTTAGGTGACATTTGTCACTGAGAATATCAAATTAGTGGCAAGTTGCCACTTGAAACTCAACCTACAAATGGATTTGAACAACAACAATTTGATTTGATCAGTAAGGGGAGTTGCTCGACCATAGACACAAAGAGATTAGGAAGGAACTCTAGAGTGAAAAGCGAGAAGGAAGAAGAGAGAAAACAGAAAGAAAACCCACAAACTCGAAGAGAAAACCCAAAATTGTTCTTGAGGAAATTGAGATTCGATTTTTGTGTCAACATAGACCAACCCAAGTCGAATTAAGGTTAGAGAAAGCTTTCTAGAATCATTTCGCATTGAACCACCTCAAAATTGGAATGAATTGATGGAGAAAAGGCTAAGAACTGAAGCCTCAAATCTCTTAAAAATTCGAGATTGAGTTCGAGTTACTTCGGTTGACTAGTTAGACGGGATCAAGATTAAGTGCAGTTATCAAAATCCAGTTGGGACGGGTCCTGTCACTTATTTTCAACACTCTCTAGGGTTATTGTCAGACGGGAACAGAGCGCATCCTCGGGTGGTTTAATGTCCTATCATCAAATATTGGCCTTGTTGGTTTTTTTTCAGAATTATGAAAATACCCTTTTATGTTTTGCCACATCAATTGCTAACTGGGCAGAATTTTTGACATATGGCGTTTTAACGGCCAAATAGATGGAAAAGTTGACGGAGGTAGTTAAATGTGGGTGGTAATATAGTTTGGGTACCTATTTGAAACTTGTGATAGTTTGGATATGCATTTGTGATGAGCCCTATAGTCTGAGGGTTTATTTGTAGTTTTTCCAAAAATAAACAAGTAAAAGAAAAAAGAAAGATTATAAGTAGGAGTAATATTTTCATAGAATAGAAAGGAAAAAAAAAATACTAAATAGAGATTAAAAGTTTTCAAAAGTCATTTTCATTATTTGAGTAATTGAAAGTTGGATTACTAATTATAGCACAACAACATAGCACAACAACAATGTTAATATTCAGCTCACTATTGTAATAACCCGTCCCTAATCTACAGAGTAATTAAGGAATACTTAAGAATTATCATGACTAATTGGGAATTAATCGAAGATTTTTCGAACAGTCGGTGTAAAATGACAATTTTGCCCCTAGAATGGGTAAAAAGGTTACTTTTGACCCGGGAGGTCGAATGCATGAGGATCGAGGACAGTTACATAGATCGAGATGTCACGAGTCTGTAGACATGCGGTACATCAAAATCGGACGTCAGACGGAAAAGTTATGGGTCACGAACGAATATGGGTACTATTCATGTATTATGATGCAAGTGTAAAGTTGTCGTTTTGGATTGGTCCAAAATATCTGAGTGGACCCATGGATGAGTAACAAGTGTCACTCATCCCATTGGCTCATTTTCCCATGGTTTTGGATATGATATGTGGGTTCATATATTTTCATTTCTTCATTTTTCATTGTTTTCCTTTGCACCGAAACACAAACACCACAACCCCACCCCATTCCTTCATCCTCTGCGATTTGTGTGAACGGGAGAGTGAGAGAAGAAGTTGAGACGAGCAGAACGGTGCTAACGGCTTGGACGGAGGTGCACGGTGGCCGGAAACCCTCAGGTAAGCCATTTCAGGTTTAAAATTCGAGTTTCATTTCTATAGGTTGTTGATTGGTTTTGTTGACTGGAACTTGTTCTTAGGGCCCACACGAACTCAGAGGAACGATTTGGGAGAAGTTTGGTGGCTGTAACGGGCTAGAAACAGAGTTGGAAGGTTGCCCGAAACTCATCAAGCCCAAAGGGTAATTTCTAGACCTGTTTTCCCTATTTTGAGTCCATAGAACTCTTTTAGGGATTAAGACGGGTCTATAGATACAAACGAGGTCGAAAATGGTTGAGTTTTGTCTGGGTCGGGTCGCCGGTCTGGGTGACCATTATGGTAAATTCGTTTGAGCCGACAAGAGGTAGATGATGATGATGTCAGTAGGGTGATGACATCATAAGTTAGAAGTGTCAGGCCATGTGGCCAATCAGGGGCTGCCACATGGCAGTTGTCAGGTTCAGTTAGCACTGACATGTCAAACCACATGGACCAATCGGGTGGTGCCACATGGCAGGTTGTCAGAGATGATAGTGGACATGTGATAAGACACGTGGACTAATTAGGGGCTGACTCGTGTCAGACCTGTCAGGCTGATGTCAGTTGTTGACTTTAACCGTTGACCGTGACGTCATCGTTGACTTTTGATCAGAGTTGATCGAGAAGTTTGAAAAGTGCATGTGCATGAATTTTGAGGTGATATTGGTCCCATTTGAAAGGTTTTGACGATCTGAATCCAATGGTGGTGGTGTGAGGACGGTGAATTACGAGTCGGGATGTGACTCCGACGTGATGGGCTTATGATTGGTATCTGTGGTTCGGGAGTGAATCACGGATAGTGACGGACTGGATAGGATCCAATGGTAGTTGAGACGTGAGGATCGAGTACTGTCATGGGGGACTAGCGACCAGTTGGTCAGTGTTGGCCAGAGTTGGTCAGAATTGGTTAGATATGGTGGTTTGCAGAGATTTAACTGCAGATCACAGCAGGGGTCTGTTGTAACTTTTTAGTAGAGTGGTACATCAGATTAGGATGAATTGACATCCTTTTGGATGTACATATACGGTCGTAAATGGGCATGTGTCCATAACCAGTCTAACGGGGACACGTGGTTGATGTCCGAGTATGTTGTTTCCGATGTAGTTGGAACTTCAGAATCGCGAGAGGTTGCGAGTGAGGTGACGAGGGGAATGCGGGTTTTCCGCATCGGTAATGAGTATTTCGAAGTCATTTTGGGTGACTTCTCAGATTCTACCATGATTGATGATGGTAGATGATGTTGATGATATAGATGTTGTTGGTTGCCACTAGTACAATGATCGTGTATTGGTTGGTGGACCCGGGATTTGTTCTGAATCATCAGGAGGAGATGAGTATATCGAAGTTAAATGACTGAGATTTCTCATTTTCTACTTGGTGGCAGACGATGTTGGATTACGTGGCGTGGTGAGTGCAGCGAGTTTGGTTGTATTCACATAGGATGAGTTTTGATGTCACAGTCTTGTATCATCTTTGATTTTCCTCGGTGGAATGACAAGGATCGATACGAGGTAATCAGTGAGAACCCACAGTTTCGGCGTGTCTCGTCGTTGACTAATCTGTTTAGATGTGGGAATTGGTTTAGGACTTTGGGTATCGTTATGGATCTGGATCGTGGTCTTGATGATCCAGATAGGTGGAGAGTTTATCGCTCATACTTGGATGTTTGAGTGGGGCATGATGGGCCTGAACTTCTTTTCGAGGTAAATCCCATATGGCTTATTACTCGCCTGAGTAGTTGTCCGATGAGTAGGGGTCTGACGAGGTCGGATTTTGTCTGACCTAGTGTTGTGTTGATGTTGGGATTGACTTCCCTATGAAGTCAATCGATCGTATTGTGGTAATCGGTTGAGCGGGTAACCGATAGGTTTAGTTTTGGTATGTCTCGGTAGACGCGAACGATATTTCAGGTTTTGGAATCAGATTTCTAGATGACGATTTAGGATTTGATTTTAGAACTTGAAAAAGGATTTCTGGATTTGGGTTTTGGAATCGGATTCTGGGTGACGATTCATGGTTTGATTCTAGAGCTTGACTGTGGATTTTCTTTTTATGGATTTGGGTTCGGAATGGTCATTCCTAATACTAGTCTACGGAATGATGATTTCGGATTTGAATTTGGACATGATTATGGATATGATATCTGAGTTTGGATTCGGGATTTCTTACGAAATTGCGGATTTGGATTCGGATTTGGAAATTGATAATGGGTCGGAGTTTCGATTTGTCTAATGCTGGATTGGACGAATGAACTCCATAATTGAAACGTGTTTGACTACGACCTAGGTGGTCTGGTTATTGTTGTGGTATGTCGATGGGTAGATGTACGTACTTTGTACGTTGTTCAAGGTACGATACTGGGTGTACTTGTCGTGCCTGGTGACGGTATATAGGTTATACCCGTAGTATGTTGGTGAGCGTATTGGTAGTCGGATTGGTTCTGATACCATCGGTTTAGTTGAGGTCGTGAACTAGACATTGGATATTGTGCGTTGGGTCATAGTGTTTCTGATGGGTCTAGTTACACACAGGTTGAGTAATTTGGTGGTTAGTATAACCGCAGGTAAGTATGGTGTCAGTTCCTGACTGACGACTGTCAAGTGGTGATAGATTGTCAGAGGTGTCAGCGTGGATCAGTTAGCGAGGTCTGATGACTCCGGGTGGAAATAGACGTCAGGATAGTTAGAGATTGAGCAAGGAACCGGCTAGTTGTTTATGTCAGCGAAACGGTAGATTTGACAAGTGATGTCAATTCGGAGCATATGGCTACTGTCATTCGACGTGGTCGAGTGTAGTCGATAAGACGTGAGTGTTAGGGGTACGTCTGGGTGCGGTGCGGATGAGTACGTATTACTCTGGTTAGTTGGTGTACGAGTGTACACGTGTTGCGAGGTAGATGGTACTTTCCACGAGATGGATGTGGAATCAGGATAGTTGAAGTTTCAAGAACGAAACTAAATTAAGGAGGGAAGCACGGTTAGATTAGGTCGGTTGGAATTTCGAGGACGAAATTAATTAAGGAGAGAAGGTTGTAACGACCCGTCCCAAATTCCATGATTAGATTAGTGACTAATCACGATTAGTGAGGCTAATCCGTGATTAGTAGAGCGAAATCGGACGAACGATGCGAAATGACCGTTTTGCCCCTAATGGTGGTAAAACGTTGACTTTTCATTCGGGCGGTCAAATGGACTTTGACCGATGACCGTGACGTAGTTCGTGACGTCACGAGTTCATAGGCAGGTGGCACGTTCAATTCCGACATTCGAGGAGGAAGTTACGACGTTCGGAAGTTTAGGGGCATTTTGGTAATTTGGGTGAATAGGAGGTCAAAAGTTGACTTTTTGACCGGGAGGTCCGATGGCCAAGGGCCGAAGACCGTTACGTAGATAAGGACGATACGAACCCGAAGACAGGCGGCACGTCGAATTCGGACGTTCGACGGCGAAGTTACGGTTCACGAAAGTTTCGGGATACTATTCCCGGTGACACGTTTTACGAGGACCATTTGTCTCTAGTGGGCCCAGATATTTGCTGGAGGCCCAATGGATGAGTGACAAGTGTCACCCATCCAATGGACATCATTTTTCCTTTATGCATCTCACCTGCCTCTTCATCGATCATTCCTCTCCATTTCAAACCATTTTCACCCGATCCCATTTCACCCAAAATCCCAAAACCTTCATCCCTTATGATCTGAGGAACCAGGAGAGTGAGAGAGGAGGACTAGGACGGCAGCTGGTGGCTGGAACCGCCGTGGGCAGTGGCGGGAGCCCAAAACCCGATCGGGTACCCGGTAAGCCCGTTTTTCCTCATTTTTTGATGTGAGCATTATGGTTGGTTTTAAATGATTAGGGAATGATTATTAGGATGCTAGGAAGGTTTTAAGACGGTTTTGGTGAGGGTTAACGGCTGAGAAGCCGTGGGGGACCGATCGGAAAAATGGGACCGTGAGGTCCATTTCGAACCAAGGGGTTTCAGGTAGTTTTCTTAGGTTGTAAGGATTGGGATAGATTGGAAATGAGAAAATAGGAATTTAGGAATTGGAATGGAGGAAATCGGACCGAAAATGAGGGAGAAGGAGGCCTGGACTGGTTACGCCGGTCCAATTGCAGAGGTTGGACCGGACCGGCCGGCCCAGACCGGTTCGATCGCTGGAGCAGGTGACACTGTAGCGGCGCGTGAGGCCCACGCGCAGCCGCTTCAGGCGGCGCGTGCGGGCGCGTGGAGGAGAATTTGAGGAAGGTTCCAACATACGAAATTATCTATTCGATGTAACGAACATTTTGGGGCTGGTTTCGAGTCGATCGGACACCGTCTCGATATGTTTCGGGGCATTGGAAGGTTTAGGTTCGGGATTAAAAATAGTTAAAAATACGGGAAAATTACGGGGCTTTAGTGAGGGGTTATATAAGTAGTTAGTAACCCTCTAAATTAATTTGGACAGGTTTGGAAGTCCCGGTGACATTGATCGGCTCGGGGAGCCGTATGGCACGCGTATCGAGACGCGGCTTCGGACGGTCTGTGAGTGGACCTTGTTTTCTAAATTGGTGCATGCATAAATGTTTATTATATGTTTTAAATACTTATTTGTGATGCCATGAGTGCGTTTGGATGTGTGGTTACGTATAGGCACGTATTTCGAGGTTTCGGCCCTATACGGTGCCTATACGGGGCTGTATGTCTTTATTGGTCTAAATGAAATGGTTTTGGATTTCCAAATGGATTATGCATATGATTTTATGATGTTGATTTGGATGCTTTTGAATTATATGGTTTCACGTATTTCGAGGCGATTTACGTGCTTGCACGTAAATCGAGGTTTTCCGGTTTTACACTGATTTTCCATTCTTGTGGTTTTGGATATGATTTCATGAAATGGTTTTGGATTTGAAAAGGTAATTCTCGGACTTGAGGTCCATTTTATTTACGGAATCGGGCCGGAGGCCCAATTGGTTTACGATTCGGACCGGGGGTCCAGTTCCTATGTGAATTCGGGCCTAGTGCCCAGCTATGTGTTACAAATGGTTTTTACGGGTCATGACGGTTTATGGGAACCGGCATGAACCCCTGAAATGGATTTACGGGTCATGACGGTTTATGGGAACCGACATGAACCCATGGAAGGATTTTATGGTTCATGACGGCTTATGGGGGCCGGGCATGAATCCTTGAAAGGTTTCAAGAATGATTTCAAAAGGTTTTCATATTCCATCCTTTATATATGATTGTCTCCTCCGGGGAGGGTCGTTGGCCTGGGTGGACCCCGGAGTAGTCACGGAGCACTGACTGAGTGGAGTCGCCCCCCAGTTGGGTTCCTTACTCTCAAGATGGGCATGGTTCGTTACCTCCAGGGAGGGCCATTGATCTACGGACATTGACCTGGGTGGACCTTGGAGAGACTTGGGTTTGAGACCCCGGTTAGCACACGTGTAGCTTTATTTTACCGTGACAGGTTCTGGATATGAATATATTGGATAAACATGGTTTCAATTGGTTTGGGAAAACTGTGTTTTATGATGATAAATGGATTTGGGCTGAGATCCCACATATGTTTACTATGTTCTGGTTTTCTGTAAATTGGTTTTGGGCAGGAGCCCGTGTGACTTGTATTTACAGAATTTGGGGCTGAGACCCTAATTGTGGCTGTTTTAACATATATTATTGGATAAATGGTTTTACTATGCATGCATGCTTTTTAGTGGAGGGTATAAATGTCTTTGATGGAAATGTTTTTATAAATTCTTTATTTTTGTCCACTCACAGTCTTTCTGTTTTTAATACCCTTCAGGTTGACAGCGGATGTGGACTGTAGCAGAGATCGAGATATCACATGCCTCCTCCGGATCCTGGCGTACTCTGATAGCTCGGGAGGGCAAAGGTCGGAAATATCCCTTGTCTGACACTTCGTGTCAGACGGGAGCAGGGTCATCCCGTACTAATCCCGAGGGGATTGGGATGGGTCCTGTCAACATGTATTTCGAGATATATGCTTTATGTGGTACCTTGGGCTTAGGCCAAGTTTTTATACGTGCTTGTGTTTTCAAATGATTTGAATGAGTAAATGATTTCGGATTTCTAAATAGTGTTCCGGGCTTGAGGCCCAGTTGGTTTATGATATAGGGGTTAAGGCCCAGTTGGTTTGTGGTATCAGGTTGAGTCCCATTTGTGGTTTATGAAATGAGATTTCAAGTTTGAGACCCTATTGAGATAATTTGGGCGGAATCCCTATGAGTTTTGGAATGGATCGAATTCGGGGAATCCTGATTTTGAGGAAACGGTTTGTGGAAACTATACCTCGGGCTGAGACCCTGTTGAAATGCTTTAGACTGGATTTGAGGTATAAATACTTTTACAATGATTTTCCACTGGTTTGATTACTATTTTACATACCATCCTTATGTGTGGATTGTCTCCTCCAAACGTCTCATATTATCCTAGAGTAGTCACGGTGCATTTCCTGAGAGGGGCCGCTCCGACAAGGAGAGGATCAGGATCAGGATTGCTAGATATGGATATAACCCCGAACAGTGATCTAGGGAAGGCACATCATTATGATCTCGCCCTGGACACTAGTGGATCCGCAAGTAGGACTCGGACTTGAGACCCCGAGTGGAACACATAGCCTAGAGACCATGACATTATTGATTAGACATCTGGGATGTCAAGGATTAGTGATACTATATTCTACTGATTTGGCTAGAGACCCCACGTATTTTGGTTTTTGGGCTGAGACCCTACTAAGGAAATGGCTTTGATTGACAAACGTTTTCACTAAGTTTTAAATTGAAAATCCATGTGATTTGATTTAAATAAAGTTATTGTTATAACTAGTTTTCTGATGCATGCATACTTTTTAGGGAAGGGTATAAATGTCTTTTCAGAAATGTATTTTATAAATTGTTTATTTTCGTCCACTCACAGCTTTTACCATTTTAATACCCTTCAGGTTGATTGAGGATGCAGATTATAGTAGAGACTTAGACATCACATGCCTCCACAGAGAGGATTAAGTGTATCCCTGGTCTGGCACGGGGTGTTAGATGGAAGCATGACACATCCCGCGTTAATCTAGGGAGGATAGGGATGGGCCGTGTCACTAGTCGCACAATGTGACTAGTTAGACGCTAAATCAATCAATCACTTAAATCAAATACATACACATCAATATCACATACATAATGCAATCACATGTGTGACAACCTACGCATTCAGACGCTTCGTCAATGTCGGCAGCCCTGTGCCAGTTTTATGTGATAATGATTTTGCACATTTATACATTCTCATCACTTAACAAATTCATACATGCTTCCTCACCATTCTTCATAACAACAATTTCTTATCGACAATAAGAATCAACTCCAATCAAGAACATAAGCTATCATTAAGAACAAATAGGGATTGATATCTAAAACATTCCTCAAGGTGAAAATTGTAAGAGTGATGATTTTTGACATGATTCGAAACCCATACAAAATTTATCAGGGTCAATTCACACGATTAAAATTTTGAGTCATTTTCGGGTCTAACTATTATGAACACATTTAATAGATATGTGGGTTTGGATCAAGTTGTTAACTCCTATACTAACATGTTAACCCATTTAATAAATGGTAGATTTTGGGTAAATCTGTTAATTCGTATAATAGCTTATATGTTAATATGTTTAATAAATGAGCCAATCACTAATCTATTATCTACCTAATTATCTACCAATATACTTATTAAATCTTATCATTTAAATATGTTAAATATGTTAAAAGGTTAAATAGGTCATAAGTTAATTAATTTTTGAACATGACCTGTTTGTTATATGGGTTACACGGGTTACCTAATCCATTAACAGGACAAGTTCGTACTGGACATTCTTGACACAATTATTATAAGACCCGTGTCCTAGAGGGAACGGTGAACGATCCCACATTCTTGCGAGGGAGGAATGGTCTGGGAGGGGAATGGTGGTGTGCCTTAAAGGTGTAGCCACACACTTATTTAGCACGACCCCCTGGGAAGTTGCACCGTGAGCTCCCGAAAACAAAACCGTGATGGAGAGAGAAGACCCAAAGTGGACAATATCGTACTAGAGTCGAGTCCTGATCAAGGAAGGCTGGGTCCTGACAGAATGGTATCAGAGTCAGACCTCGACCCCAGACCCCGATCGGGAAGTGTGCCAGCGTGGACGCTGGGCCCTAAGGGGGGTAGATTGTAAGACCCGTGTCTTGGAGGGAACGGTGAACGATCCCACATTCCTGCGAGGGGGGAATGGTCTGGGAGGGGAATGGTGGTGTGCCTTAAAGGTGTATGCACACACCTATCTAGCACGAGGCTTTTTGGGAGATCAGTGGCTTTGAGTTTGGTTGGAACTCCAAAATTAAGCGAGTTGAGGTTGGTGCAATTCCATGATGGGTGACCCCCCTAGGAAGTTGCACCGTAAGCTCTCGAAAACAAAACTGTGAGGGTGAGGAGGCCCAAAGCCGACAATATCGTGCTAGAGTCGGGTCCTGATCGAGGAGGGTTGGGTCCTGACAGTTATTCAATAGGTTTAATTCAAGTTGGGCATATTTGGGTAGTACAGAGTTCATGATGTGATATGACCCATTGCCAGCCCTAGAAAATTGAGTGTCAATCTGCTGACTAGGAAATCCACTAAATTCAACGCTCTTAACAAAGTGAAACAAAATCAAACTCTAAGTCTACTCTAGAGAGGCATCTACACCTTATGCAATCTTGAACTTCTTCAAATCACAATGCTCTAGCAGTAAATCTCAATTCACAATCACCAAGCTTCTCGGTTCCGTTTTCTATATATTAACAATACATTCAAACTTAAGCAAAAAAACCCAAAGAAACATTCAATCCAAGTTCATCAAGTCGTGAACCTTAAAGAACCCATATGAAAAAAAAAGGATAGAAATATTTTCAAAGAACCACATTTCAAAAAAAAGTTTTAGTAATCATCAAAATAGTTTTTGAAGAAACATTTCAAGAAACAAATTTCAAAATTGACTATGAGGACACTACCTGAGAATGAGGACACTATTTAACTATGAGGACACTGTCACACAATAGGGGCACTAACCGACTATGGGATCACGAATTTAATTTTGAAATTTTCATAAACTAAGGTTGTTTGCTATCTCCATAGTCTGATATTATCATCATAATCTGATAGTATTTTTCAACCCAGGTTAGATCTAATCTCATATCAGATCTCCAAATTCGAAAATGATTCATATGGCTTTCAACCCAACATCATCTTCCCAACCTTGCACCTGAAAATTCATTTTTCTCACTTCCCAATTGGTTATTCCTTTAATTTGTTTAATGCCCAACACATAATTAAACAAATTCAAAAAGCATGAAACATTCAAAATAAAGATTTAAAAAAAAAAATAGAGACATAGAAAGATAAATGATGACCGGTTCAAATTCGTCATTGTGGTTGATGATGAACGAGAGTGATGAGAAAATGAGAGTGATGAGAATATGTGTAACGAGCCGTCTCAAATTATCAGGATTAATTAAGAATTAATGACGGATTAGTCTCGCTAATCGGGGATTAGACGAGGATTAACGGACGTTCAGGGCGAAATGACGATTTTACCCCTAGAATGGGTGAAATGTTGATTCTTTGTTTAGGCGGTCAAATGGAATTTGGCCGATGACTGTGACCTAGTTCGGGACGTCACGAGTTCATAGATTGGTGGCACGCCCGATTCCGACGTTTGAGGAAGAAGTTTTGATGATCGGAAGTTTGAAGGCATTTTGGTAATTTGGTTGAAAATGGGCAAATAGTTGACTTTTGACCCGGGAGGTCTGATGGCCGAGGACCAAGAACCGTTACGTAGATCGAGGTGATATGTATCCGTAGATAGGCGACACGTCGAAATCGGGCGTTCGACGAAAAAGTTACGGTTCATGGAAATTCGAAGGAACTATTGCACGAAGTTCGAGATGGGGGACTTTTGGACTTAAGTGGGGCCTAGATAATTGGGGCAGACCCAATGGATGAATGACACTTGTCATCCATCCATTGCCCACCCAAATTAGTTCATGCATATCACCCCTTTTTGCTTGTTCGTGCATACCAAACACACAAACCCGATCTCACCCAAATCCATCCATTAACCATTTCAATCCTTGCTGCTGGACTGAGAGAGAGGAGCAGAGAGAGAGGCTGAAGGTGGCTGGTGAAGACAGGACCACCGTGCACGGCGGCGAGGCCCTGGAAACCCGAGGTAAACCCGATTGCTCGATGAGACCCAAATTTCCATTAATTTTGATTTTGACGTTAGGGATAGTTTTGGATGATTGGGATATGATTGTTAGGTTGTTAGGAGGGAGTAGGGGCTGTTTTTGGTGGCTGTGAGGGGCTGAGAAGCCCAGGGGATGATTGGGGAGTTTGAACCGTGAGGGAAGGAATCAAATCGTTAGGTTTTAGGATTTCCTTCTTAGGTTTCTTGATATGAAATGATAGGAATTGATGAAATAGGAAGAATGGAATAAAAAAGGAACAAATTGGACGAAAAATGAAGGAAGGAAGGCCCTGGACCGGTCACGCCAGTCCAGTTGCAGAGCTGAACCGAACTGGCTGGTTCAGACCGGTCTGGAGGTTGAAGACGGTTGCACAGTGCACTAGCGCTTGAGTCACACGTGCAGCCCCTTTGGGTGGCATGTGGTAGGGATTTTGTGGATGTGTTCAACACATGAAATCATCTATTCGATGTAACGAACATTTTGGGACTGGTTTCGTGTCAATCAGACATCGTTTCTATATAGTTCGGGCTATCCGAAGGTTTAGGTTTGTGTTTAAAAATAGTTAAAAATTTCGGAAACTTACGAGGCTTTAGTGAGGGGTTTTTAAGTAGTTAGTAACCCTTTAAATTAATTTCGACAGGTTCGGGAATCTCAGAGGTGACAATTGTCCCGGGAGAGGCTTATGGCGCGAGTATCGAGACGCGACTTCTGACGGTCTATGAGTGGACCTTTCTTTCGAAATTAATGCATGCATAAATGTTTTATATGCTTTTAAATACAAGTTTTGTGATGCCATGAGTGCATTTGATTGTGGTATCTTAGGATCCATATATTTGCCCATTTTTCGAGGTTTTTGGCTTTATGCCCCGTTGATTTATGGTTTCTGGCTTAGGGCCCAGTTAGTCGTGATATCAGGCGAGAGGCCCAATTGATTGTGAAATCGGGCTTGAGTCTCAGTTCAGTTTATGAAATGAGAATTCAGGCATGGGACACTGTTGAACTGAGGATTTAGGCCGAGGCCTGTCAAAATGGATTTGAATCGGATTCGAGAAATCCTATTGAGATGAATCGGGTGTGAGCGCCAGTTGAATTATGTTTCGAGAAAGAAAGTGTTTTGAAAATGTATATAGACCCTCCATGTGATTATTTGGTTTCCTCCAGACGTCAACTTGGAGAGTAACGATCCACAGACCAGAATGGGTATTCCCATAGGGATCCCGTTCCAGGAGTGGAAGTTATGATGTGGTCCCGGACCATATTAATGAGAGATGTTCGGACTAGATCCGGAGATAGAGTACAGACTAGATCCGGAGATAAAGCCTCCCAGACAGAGAATTCCTGGGGGTAGACTCGGAGTGAGACCCCGAGTAGTGTGCACACTAGTATAGAGATGAAATCGTGACATATATCGGGGATGTCTTCCCTATGGGCTATGTGCCCCGAGTTGGCATCTTCTCGGAAGTGCCGCAGATGGGTTATACGTATGAGTACGTATGTGGTTCTTATGGAAAGTGATTTGGGTGCGGAGACCCCGTGTTCCATGTTTTAGAAAGTGATTTGGTGCGGAGACCCCGTATTTGATATTTTGGAAATGGTTTGGGGCGGAGACCCCGTATTCTACGTTTTGGTATTTCACTAAGAATGGTTTTGGGCTGAGACCCACGTGACGTGATTTGGGCCGAGTCCCTATTGATTTGATTTACCGTGTTCCATGTTTTAAGACTGTGATTTTTGGTCGGGGACCCATAAATGGATTTATGGTTCATGACGGTTTATGGGGATCGACATGAACCCTTGAAAGGTTTTTATGGTTCATGACGGTTTATGGGGACTGGGCATGAACCTTTTAAAGGTTTTGAGAATGTTTTCAAATGGTTTTATGAACGTTTTGATAAATGGTTTTAGAATGCATGTATGCGTTTCAGTGAAGGGCATAAATGTCTTATTGTGAAAATGTTTTAATGAAATGATTGTTTTTGTCCACTCACGACTTTTGATGTTTTGAATGCCCTTCAGGTTGATCGCGGATGCTGGCTGTAGCAGAGACTGAGACATCACACTCCTCCACCTACGATCCTGGCGTACTCTGGAAGTCCCGGTAAGAGTTAAAGATGGAATTATCTCTAGTTTGACACTTCGTGTCAGACGGGAGCAGGCCCGTGCCACGTTAATCCCGGGGTATTTGGGAAGGGTCTTGGCAATATGTGGAGCGGAGAAGATGAGAGTGAAATGAAAATGATGAGTGGTCTAAGTAGCAATATTTGGAAGGCAATAAATTTCAAGGTAGGGACAGAGCAAACAAATTAGGCTTTTTACCCAAAATGCACCGTGTACCACCATCTTCATCTCAAAATGAACCCCGAACTGATTTTTGTGTTAAAATGCACCGCAAATGAAATGACCCGTCCCGAATACTAGGATTAAATATTAATAAATTATGGTATAGAATGAATAATCGGGGATTAGTTGAGAGATTTCAGACAGACGGTGCAAAATGACGGTTTTGCCCCTGGAATGGGCAAAAAGGTTGACGTTTAGTTTGGGCGGTCAAATTGACAGGACCACGTCCCAACTGGACGTCAAAAATCGTGCCCGGTCCTGCTCTCGTCTGACAAGTCAACTAAAGGCCCGAAACTACCCTTCAGTGCTTGCTAGACAAGGGATAATTACATTGATTTCTGCTGCTGTCTTTGCCTCACGATCAGCCCCGAACGTTATACCACGGTCTGGAGGGTCACAAAACAGAAAAGGTGTGAGTGGACAAAAATGACCTCTTATAAAAACATTTGCCAAAATACATTCTTACCCTCCAGTTTTCACAAACTTCCATGCATATCATAAAACATGAGTAATAGTATGAAATCATTCAAGTATAAACAGTGGACCGATAAATCAAACGTATTTTCCCATGGTCCATAAAACTCATGTTCACCAAATTAGTTCATGTTATAAAACATCAAATCCCGGCTCTCAGGCCAAAACATGTGAAAACATAATCACCTGGCCACAAAGACCCAAAAAAAACCCCGTACTCAAAACCGGTACGTCATCACAAACAACATCAATTAGCACTAATCACAAGTGCACAACAAATATATTAATCCAATCAATCCGCCCTACTCACAAGTGCACAAACTATCACAATCACATCTGCACTACTCACAAGTGCACAATCAATCAAACTGCACTACTCACAAGTGCTGCACTACGCGTAGGCCAATATCCAGCCACACTCTCGGGATCAGACACCTCTGGGCTCAACCCTCGGGCTCAATCACATCTGGGCGAACACATCCCCAGGCTCAGACACATCCGAGAAGATGGCTTACCATAGAATCAACTCACAATCCTATAATCATATCCCCCAAGCTCCGACCGTCTGGGCATTTCACAATCACAATGAAAACCATCTCGGGAATTACATCCCAAAACATTTCAATCAAATCTTGACTTCATACAAAGTCAAGATCATTCCCGACTGGGTCTCAAGTCCAAATTACCATTTTCACGTAAACCGTTAAAATCACATTTTAAAATAATAAAATAATCCAAAAATGATCATTGACTTACCAACTAAGTCAAAATATCATTTTAGAAATCATTTAGACTCCGGGCCTCGCCCAAAACACTATTTGCATGTTCATCGTAAAACGTGCCCAAAAGACTGATTAAAATAATCATAAAATCACAAGAAATCACACAAAATCATCATAATCACATGTAACCGAGTCAAAATCACTATCAACTTAGGTCTCACGCCCAAAATATCATTTTCACGCAAATCCATGCGTCCGCAACCTCAGTTGCCATTTTCATGTAAATCCATGAAATTGATCCACGACTCATACCCGAGTCAATACATCATTTTCAATCCCTGACTCATAATCCGAGTGAAAACATCATTTTCAATCAATTTCAATCCCGGACTCATAATCCGAGTCCAAACATCATTTTCAACCAATTTCATAATTTCTCGAAAATCGTGCCAAAATAATATAATAATCCATAAAATCGAGAAATCACCAGATTGAAATATTAATCATGCCAAAGCATCCAAAATCATATAATAAAGCATTTTAAATCATATATGCATGCATCACGGTTACAAAACAAAGTTCACTCACACACACCGTCCAAAATTCTGAAATTATGAAAATCACAATTCCTGTCTAAAATCATTATAGAGGGTTACTAACATCTCAAAATACTTCATATAATTTTCCCCAATTTTTCTGAAATTTAAATAAGTATTTTAAATGTAAAACAAAACTTCGGATACGCGGAACATTAACGAAACGATATTCGATTTCCTCGGAATCAGTGTCAAAATGTTCGTTACACTGAGAGGATTCAAAGTCATGTTGACCTCACCTTGAAACAAGGCCGTACGCGCCCTCACGCGCCGCCATGAGTGGCTGCGCGTGAAACCCACGCGCCAGCTACAGTACTCGTCTTCCTCGCCCGTTTTACTAATAAACGGGTCCTGCAACCCGTGTGACAACCCGATTCAATTCCTATCAATTCAGCCTCAATTACTTCAATTGAACATTCATTTAGCTTCGATTCAAGGAAAATTAGAGTTCTGTATCGTTAATTTCTCTAATACCTATCTCAAATCAAACAACTCGAAGATGTACATCGAAGAACATCAGGCACTGTGCATCCCTCGAAATCCTTTAATGTCAATCGATTCCTTCAATTGATCCACCCAGTAGCTTCAGTGGATCATGAGAAACAGTTTCCCTTTAACAATTTCGTCGTTTGATCACTCAATGATCACGACTCAAGCTCGAACATTGCTCACTGTTACCAGACCCGTTCAGAGCCAATTGGGCCTCAATTCCCTTCGTTCTTTCAATGAATCTGATCGTGGAAATCCCAGAAGACTCAAATTGAACTCAATTTTGATCCTCAAGGCTCAACTCACAACATTCGAATTTTCCCTCTCAAAATCCAAAAATTCGATTCTCAGTCTCCTTCTCTCTCTCAATCCCTCGTGTTTTCCCCAGTTAATTCTGTCTCTCAATTCACTCAATTCCTTAATCTCAGGCTCAGAAATGGAAGGGGAATGGTGGACAGAGATCAAACTCACTTCTCTGTTTTTCAGTTGTTCACGGGTAAGAAAACAAGAAGAATATTAATGGCTGATTAAGCATGATTAAAAACAATTAACAAATAATAAAACATAATGATCATGTTTTCCCTAAAACATGGATCAGACTTTAGGCCCTAAATCAAGGGATGGGTGACACTTGTCACTCATCCATGTGTGTTCAATCATCGGTTACTGTTCACAATAAAATAATATTTTAATTGAAATTCCGGTTCGTTCGGTTAATCGATTTCATTCCCGTGACCATAACTTCGTCGTCGAATCTCCGATTTCGGCATGTCGCCTGTCATTGGATTCGTATCGACAAGACCTATGTAATGGTCCTTGGCCTTCCTCCATTGGACTTCCCGGGTCAAAAGTCAATATTTGGCCCCTTTTCAGCTAAATTACCAAAATACCCCTCAACTTCCAAACGTCATAACTTTTTCCTCGAATGTCGGAATCGAACGTGCCACCTGTCTATGAACTCGTGACGTCCCGAACTACGTCACAGTCATCGGTCAAAGTCTGTTTGACCGCCCGAACTAAAAGTCAACATTTTGCCCACGCTAGGGGCAAAATGGTTATTTTGCACAATTCGTCCGATTTCACTCAACTAATCCCAGATTAGTCATTCTAACCATAATTAATTAATATTAAATCCCGATACTCGAGACGGGTCATTACACAAATGGACTTTGCCCGATGAATGTGACGTAGTTCGGTATTTCATGAGTTCGTGGACAGGTGGCACGCCCGATTTCGACATTCGAGGACAAAGTTATGATGTTCGGAAGTTCGGGGGTATTTTGGTAAATTGGTAGAAAAGGGGAAAAATGTTGACTTTTGACATAGGGAGTCAAACGTACGAGGGCCAAGGACCATTACGTAGATCGAGTCGATACGAATCCATAGACAGGCGGCACGTAGAAATCGGAGGTCCAATGGAAAAGTTATGGTCACGGGAGCGAAATCGATTAACCGAACGAACCGAGGACTTGATTAAAATAATAATAAAATAATATAATCTATTTTAAACCAAGAATTAATCTGGACCCTTGGATGAGTGACAAGTGTCACTCATCCCCACACTCACTTTCCCTAATTCATGGATCTTGTCCCTATTGGCTAATTGGTTTATAATTAATTCCTCTCATGCAATCTTAGCCATTCATCTAACTCCCAGATTGAATCTGCACCCTCCATTCCTTCTCATTTGGTCCATCAACATGGTTTCATCTCTTTCACTCTGATATTTTCCCACCCGTGAACACACACACACACACACACGGCTCACCATTGTGAAACAAACACACCATCAACCTATTATCCTGCCCTTCTCTGTGCTCTAGTAAGAGACTAACTGACTGGTGAGGGACTGAGAGACAGAAAGGACGACGGTGGTGGTGGCGGGAAACCAGAAACCGTGAGCCCGGTTTCAGCTCAAAAATCGTGAATTGGTTTAGGGAGTTAGATAACCGATTTAGTTGCTCTTGGGACGCTTTAGAGGTTACCAGGAGTGGTTCTAACATGGAATGAAGCTCGTCCGTGGACGGTGGCCGTTCAACCAGTAAAAGGTAAGTTTAAAGTCGAAAATGGTAATTTATGGATGTTTAATTTTCAATAGAATTGAAGGGTTGGGTATTGTCTTGGAGGATCGAAGGAAACTATTGGAATAAAAACTAAGGCTGGAGATGGCCAGACAGCTGAGAACACAGCGGAGGTTTTGGCCGGTTCGAATGATCGGTCTAAAGGTACGATCTCGACCTAAAATGCTTGTTTAAACCGTGTAGATCGGTAGGAAATAAAAATATAAAGCTTTGGGAATGGAAATGATTGAAATTGGACGAAGAATGAACGAAATATGACATTGAACCAGGACCGCCGGTTCGGACTGAACCGATCGGGACAAAGGTTAGGGATGATGAACAGTACCCGGCGCGTGGGTTTCACGCGCAGGGGGTTCAAACGGCGCGTGGGGGCACGTTAAAGGTATTTTGGAGAAACTTCCAACATGACTTTTAATGTATTTGATGTAACGAACATTTTGGGACTGGTTTCGTGTCGATCGGACACTGTCTCGATATGTTTCGGGGTGTCCAAAAGTTTTGAATTGCGTTTAAAAATAGTTAAAAATTCAGGAAAATTACGGGGCTTTAATAGGAGGTTAATGAAGAGATTGGTGACCCTCTAGTGTGATTTGGACAGGTTTGGAAGTCCCGGTGATAGTGGTGGGGCCCGGGAAGGCTTATGACACGAGTATCGAGGCGCATCGTTGGACGGTCTGTGAGTGGACTTCGTTTTCTAAATTGTGATGCATGCATAACTATTTTATATGTTTTACATACGTGATTTCTATGATGATGATTGTGGAACAGGTGGATTATAAGATTGCACGTATTTCGAAGTAAACCCGTATTTACACACATTTTGAGGTTTACGAGTTTATGATATGACTATATGATTGTGAGTCTAATTATGATTTTATGGCATGATTTTGGTTTTGGAAAGATAAATTCGGGCTTGAGACCCATTTGAATTATGTGATCGGACCAGGGGCCCAGTTGGTTTATGAAATCGGGTTGAGACCCTTTTGAGTCTAGTGATCGGGTCGGGGGCCCAGTGGTTTACAAAATCGGGCATGAGGTCTAGTTGAGTTTTATAAATGTGATTTCGGGTCTGGGACCCTATGTTTCATAAACGTGATTTCGGGTCGGGGACCCTAAGTGGATTTGTGATATTTTATGGAGATTTCGGGGAGGGCTCATTGAGATGTTTCGAAATGACTTTATAAAACTGTTTTCCATATACCATCTTGATATGAGGATTATGTGATGGTCTCCTCCAGGTGTCTGGGACACTGGGGAAGTCACGGTGCATTGCCTGCGAGGGGTCATTATACGGAGCTACCAGACTGTATGATGACTCCGGAGCAGGAATGCTATGATTAGACGTCTGGGACGTCAGACATCTGGGATGTCAGAGATATTGACCCGGAGAGACCCCGGGTAGCACGCGTTGCTTATTACCGTGAAAGATGACGTCTGGGACGTCGAACGTCTGGGACGTTAGGCATCTGGGATGCCAAGATGGTTATATGGTAAATATGGATTGTTGAGGTCATGAAATGATATATTTTGTCTATTGTAGATTTGTGGTTATGGATTTGGGCAGTGGCCCACTTGGTTTTGGATTTACAGTTTTGGGCTAAGACCCTAATGGCTTATTCGCGTAAATGTTTGATTACTAATTTCCGATGCATGCATAATTTTTAGTGAAGGGCTTAAATATCTTTTATGAATCTGTTTTTATGAAATTGTTGATTTTCGTCCACTCACAGTTCTGAATGGTTTTAATGCCCTTCAGGTTGATCACGGATGCGAGTTGTAGTAGGGATCGAGACATCGCACTCCTCCACCTTTCTTAGCGCGCTCTGGGAGCCCCGTAGGGGCTAAAGTATGTAATATCCATTGTTTGACACTCCGTGTCAGACAGGAGTATGGCACATCCCACGTTAATTTCGGGGGGATTGAGATGGGTAGTGTCAGCAAATCTCTTTTTTTGTTCCAATTTGGTCTTTTTCCATTTGAGGTGTTAAAATGAGGATTAAATTAGTCATTTTGTACAGCTAAGCATCTAAAATAAATATTAAAATCCAATGTGGTTTCCACATCATCAGCTGATGTGAAGAAAATTAACCCAAATAATAACTTCGTCGTGGAACTCATTCATTTCTGCAACTCGCAAGCACTCTGAAGACGAACTCGTCGCGAGAACCTCCCTCCCCGGAGCTGCAGATGAACTTGTCACGAATAAGAGAGCCATTGCAACCGGCAAGCAGAAGAAACCCAGGTACCATGCAGGTACGAGCGACGATGAGCTGCGATCGAGACGGATGTACTGAGTCCCATATGGGCAACTATGATATCACCATCAACTTTTGTCATTTGCAAAGTTTCATCTTGATTGAAAGCATATGGTGTGGTCAAGAGTAGCACGGCCTACGGCATCTGGGTGAGTGAAGCAGAAAACCACAATCTAGGCCTTGGGGAATTGGGTTTCAATAAAATTAAAGTGGGGGATAGAGTACGGCGTCGTAGAAGGAAGTGTAAGTAAGAAGGAAGAGAGAGGAAGAAAGGTGTGCACAAGAAGAGCACCTAATAAGTATCTATTTGAGACGAGATATGGGAATTAGGGTTGTGACTATAAACTTGTGAAATGTTGAAGCTCTGTAAATTGCAGCATGAGAGAGAGAGAGAGAGAGAGAGAGAGAGAGAGAGAGAGAGAGAGAGAGAGAGAGAGAGAGAGAGAGAGAGAGAGAGAGAGAGAGAGAGAGAAGGATCGAACAAAAAAAAATCTTACATGTGGAAGGATCGAACCCCTTCTACCAGCGAGAACTAAAGAGTTTTGTTGGTTGAAGGCAGGTAGGGTGAGAAAGGATTGAGGAAGAGGCGTCAAAATTCGCTTTGAATGTTAAAGAGAAACGCATAGGGGTTTTTTGCCGAGCTCATAGGCGCATGAGACCTGACAGATCCGGCACCGACTATGACAACGTCGGCATCAGGAGAAGAGAAAATGAGATGTGGTAGTGGGGAGGGGCTGTAGGAACAGGCTGTAATATAAAGGAAACTCCCTCAATGCTCGTGCCTTAATTTCCAACAAATATATTCTTTTTTCACACTCTAACTCATTGTTTCCAAAGAATAGTTTCATCTTTCGATATAATTTAAGAACAAAAGTGTTCCCACCATACCAACAACTCTATATAAAAAATACCGGATTTCAAGACAACTGGGCTCCAAAAATGATCACAATTGATGGAAGGGGAGCGATGTCACAACTCATAAGTGCATGGTTATACTATGTAATAACATAAAACAAAAGCAACCTTTGATTCACCAATTTTTTCTTGTGCAGGAACAAGACACAACTGTGGAAATTTGGCAGAGATCAGGGTGGAGGTAATTACATAAATAGAAGGTCAAAATTTTTGGCATGGGAGAATTCAAGTGTACCACATGGACCGGTTTATAGTGACATTATCAATCATTCAATTGAAAAAATGAAGAAATATACAATTATTAACTTAACCATACAACTATACAAGTTCCATTCAACCAGGACACAACCACTACAAAAAAATGATTAAAGAGAAAATGCAAGTGAAAGTGAGAGTGAGAGTGAAAGCTCACCACTAATACGAAGCAATCCAGATGTAAGCTGCTTAGGGAAAACAACTCTTTTGCCCTTAAACATTCCAACAAATATAATCAACGTTGTCCTTGGTGTATTACTAGCCCTGCATAAAACAGCCAAATAAAAAAATTTAAAAACAAGTGAAGCCACTTTTCTACGTAACAAAAAAATAGTTAAAAGGATAACCTGAGCTTGGTGGGTCTAGCTCCCAACAAAAATTGCGAAAATTGCTCTGAACTTGTTATGTTGATAGAAATAAAAATAATAATAATAAGTAGTCGGTTAAAATAATTCATGAACATGATGCAAACAAGCAAATGAAAAATAAAATAAGCACAACAAGAAGCATTTTCGCTTACAAAACAGCAAGTAGATCAACCTTTAGTTGACAGAAATTGATTTGTACACCTGGACCATGAAGGTTATAGCTTGTTCAATGGGTAGCCTCTCCATGCTTGATGCTCCGAAAAAACCCATGAACTTCCTTGGTGTTCTTAAGTACAAATTCTGCCTCTTTTGGACCAGAGATAGGACCTGCAAAGTTGCACCAAAGCAATAATCATATGTTGATGAAATTGAAACTAAGAAACAAAAGGTTTCCAAGCCTATGTTGCATCGAAACACCCATGGAGGCCAGGATCGCGTTTCGGATACCGATACCGGTCCGATATGCGTGGATACGTTTGGATACGGTATTGGTATTTGGATACGATTTAGATACGTACGTTTCCTAGTTGGATACGTCATTTTATAATTTTCTTGGATACGTGAGGGTATAAATGTAAAAACAGATGTCAAAACAGAGATTGAAAAAAAAAATTGGGAGATCGAACTCCGCTCGCCCTTGTCTCTCTCTCTCGCCATCGTCTCCGTCGTCTCTCCCTCGCCATGGTCTCCGTGCAGTGAGTCAGTGACCTAGA
This sequence comes from Prinsepia uniflora, assembly GCA_032719365.1. NCBI lineage: Eukaryota > Viridiplantae > Streptophyta > Magnoliopsida > Rosales > Rosaceae > Prinsepia > Prinsepia uniflora. The sequence goes on along the minus strand of CM064867.1, from coordinate 6,647,267 downwards.
CCCAGCTCGCCCTTGCCCTCGCCTCTCCCTCGCGAGTCGCGGCCTCACGATTTATATTACAAAATCGCCGGAATACTCCCGATTTCCAGGTTCGAATGGCTTGGGTAACTTTTAACTATGAGTTTAGTTTAGTAGTTGAAATTTGTAGCAGAATTGTTATCGGAGGAATCGCCAGAATTGTTTGGGTAACTTTTAACTGTGAGTTTAGTAGTTTACTGCAATTATTTTGACTGCAAATTCTGTTTGGTGACTATGCTCAAACTACGCATTGAATTAAACATGTAATTCGAGTGTTATGCAATTTAAACCCTTTTTGTGTAGATGTAGTATTGATAAATAGGGATCGTTCTTAACCGGGGAAATTAGGGAACATTAATAATATGTTAGTGGAATATGAATAAAAGAATAATGAATTAGAGAATTAAATAATAAAAGAATTAAACAATCAAAGAATTAATAAATTAAAGAATAGATGAACAAGATAATAATAAATTAATGAATTACAAAGAATTAATAAATTAACGAATTAAAGAATGAAATAATAGAAGAATAAAGGACTTAGTTAATCAAAGAATAAAGGAATTAATTAATCAAAGAATCAATAAATTAAATAATAAAGGAATGAAAGAATAAAAGCATCAAAGAATAAAAGAATAAAGAATAAAAGAATAAAGAATAAACAAGGGGGGTTTTGAAGAGGTTTGTAATTATGTAAATAAGTAAAAGCATAGATAAACTCATTCTATTTCTATTCTAACTTATGCACAAAGTAGACTTCCCGTAAACACAAACTTCAACAACATACTACAATTGCAAATATTTGAATTAATCACGAAATTATACCTTCACAAACTCATATTTCTTCATACATTTTTCATATTATAAATGCACCGAACAACGGATTTTCACTTATAATATAATTACCTTAAGTTTGTGATTTAATGCGCCGAACAGCGGTCATACATTAAATCTCTCCAAATCTACTCTAAATGCCCCGAACAGCGGATCAACATTTAGTTTCGAAATGAAGTTTAAGCTCTAAAATGTAAGAAGTAAATGATTTTTAGAAAGTAAAACACATGGAGATTATACTCAATTTTCACAAAAGATAGGAAGGAGAAACCAATACATATATTGCATTATAATTAGAACCAATAACAAATAAAAGAGTTTAAGAGAATGGAGAGCAAATGTTACACTTTTCAGATTGGATGAGAACAATGGATTGTTTTTCACAAGGAACACCGAACAGCGGCTGGAACCTTATGAAGATGGAAGAAGATTAAACAAGGAAATTCGGACTTGAACTCTCAAAATTGTATTGGAACTATTTTGCCAAGATTTCTCCTAAAAGAGGCTCAATTTTGTGCTACTTGGAAGTGATTTCAACAAGTGAAATCATCTCCTATTTATAGGGGAAAAACTCAAATTAAACCCTAGAAAATAAATACAAACTAAACAAAAATTATAATAAAAATATTCAAAAGTGAAATGATGAGTATGGGTGGTTTTTGGGGAAGAGAAATTAAAAAAAAGAAAAGAAAAGCATGAAAAACAGCAAGCAAGGGAATCTGTCAGAATTGCTGAAAAAGGGCTCAGATTTCGATGGGAGCGTGCTGGAAAGTGGGCGGCTGGTCGGCAGGCGTGAGCTGGAGTGCAGAAGCTGTCGTCGGTAGGCGCGCGCCGAACGTCAGAATGGCAAGCTGAGAGCAGGCTGGCGTGATTTGGGCCTCACGGGCTGGAGAGTTGGGCCTGGGCTGTGCTGACGCGGGCTGCCTGGGCTGCGCTGACGCGGGCTGCCTGGGCTGCTGGTCTTTGGGCCGGACATTTGGGTTTTCAGAAATGGGCTGCACAGATTAGTTTATTTAATTAATTTAGTTAATTTAGTAATATTTCACCTGAAATTCGTCCCTAATTTCTTCGTTATAATTCCGATCGAGACGATTCTTTCGCCAAAATACTCCAAAATACAAACTTTATTTATTTAAACAAAAATAACACAGAATAAATTATTTTATCTAATTATTTATTATTTTAATATTAAAAGCTAAGTATAAAGGGTATAAAATAATATAAAATAATGCTTATTTGAGGACCTATCAAATACCCCCACACTTAAACTTTGCTAGTCCCTAGCAAATACTAAAATTAAACGACAAAATCCAAAACAAGTAAACCTTTAACCATTTGTCTCAATATTTCATTATTATTATGGCATAAAAGATTTTCACTTAAATCATTCAAGCATATGGAATTCAAGAGTTAATACATGGTAACAAAATATTTTAACAAGTAAGATAATGAGTAAATATGGTGAATTGGATCTCTGCATGAATAAAACAAGTATGAATCAACTCATAGGGATATGCACTCATAAATTCACTCAATTTGAGAGGGCTTGTGTTTGCACTCAAAGTATGTGAGAAATACTCACATAATCGAAATGAAGTACTTTTGCAAAATTTCAAACAAACACCTCAAGATAAAAACAAAACATACTTGCACAAATGAACCAAAACCATAAGCTTACTCAAGTGATTGACTCCACTAATCAAAATTTACCATCTTAAGGATCATAAGGTCTTTATAAAGGTTGTAATGGGGCTAAGTTTAGAGGTAAGGAAAATATAGGACAAGTGGTGCTCAATTCGTTCCAAGACTCAATAGACTCCCAAAACGTATCATAGATTCCCAACCTTAGTGCAATGATGTCGGTAATCCATCCCTTCGAACATAGGCCTAATTCCATCATGTTGGGCCTCCCAATCATTCTTTGTGTCGGATTTACAAATGTAAGGGACTTAACTCAAACATTACATAACCAAACCTTAGTACCTTGATCGAGACTCAACTCTTTTTTTTTTTCTTTTTTTTTTTTTTTGATTTTTTAGATCAAGGTAATAACATGTGTCAACAATACAACAAAACTTGAGTCGGTAAATCCAAATAGTTCACATAAAAGTCTTTTCAACATCATCATTTTCTCCTTACACAATCTTTATATCTTCAACCGAGTTCTTGGAAAAAGGGTAAAGGATGTCTATACTAAGCTCAAGTGTTTAGATAATCATGGTGATGAAAGAAAGGCTTAATGTGGGCTCAAAAGGGTTAAAACTAAGGGGGTCGCAACTTGTGCGCACGAAATAGGGAACATGGATGTTTGAATTTGTGGTGTTAACCCTAATGCCTTAATCATATCCAAAATCAGAGAGTTTATTGACTTAAAAGCTTTGAAAATCACATAGAATAAGTTCTAGTACTCTAGAGTTCATTAAAAGCTATGGCAAGTAGTTATGAGGCATATGTATATCAATTTAAACAAAGAACTTATGAATCACTCATCAAAGATGTATATAAAGTTCTAAAGCTCACATAAGGTTCATATGATTCATACTTATCTTATCATGCTCGTTTATATGCCAATTTACATGCATTATCTTAAAGTTATTACACTTAATCACAAAATATTAACAAACAAATTCAAGTTGTAATGATCATCTTTATAGCCATAACATATTCATTTCCGTTCATTTATATCATTGACAAGTTAAAGGGAAACTTGATATTCGTAAAAACACTACGCTAAAACAAAAAGACTCAAGAAAGCAATAATTTTTTTATATTTTTTTTTATTTTTTATTTTTTTTTGAGAAAGAAATAAAACAATTGTCAATTTAAGAAAGACTTAATAAAACAATTTCAAATGCACAAATAAATTTGTAAACCATTCCCCCACACTTAAATTCTACATTGTCCTCAATGTAGGAAAATACGAAGTAATTTAAACATAAAATCAAAGTAAGGAAGATGATTTAAGAAAATGAAATAAGAAAGAAAAACATAAACAAAGTAAAAGAGAGTGAAGGGTTGAAAGAAAGCAAATCTGTGTTGATGACTCCTTCACACTCGCGAACACATTGGGTTGCCTCCCAACAAGCGCTTGAAGTTTAACGTCCATCCAGCCTAGACCAAATTCAGTTCATCTGATGGGACGTCGTAGCACTCTTTCTGACTCCATATCGTGTTCGCCAATTGCCTCGATATAAGGCTTTAATCTATGGCCATTGACCTTGAACTCTTTTCCAGTTCCAACGTGTTTTATCTATATGGCTCCATGGACAAAAATATTAGTGATAACAAAAGGTCCTACCCATCTAGAACATAACTTACCAGGAAAGAGTCTAAGTCGGGAATTGAACAATAAAACTTTCTAGCCAATGTCAAATGCTTTACTCTTGATCTGTTTGTCATGAAATGCCTTTGCCTTTTCCTTGTAGATCAGAGTGCTTTCAAATGCATCATTTCTGATTTCCTCAAGCTCACTCAGCTGGAGCTTCCGATGCAGACCGGCGTCATCTAGCTTGATGTTGAACGTTTTGACGGCCCACCATGCTTTATGCTCTAGTTCCACCGGAAGGTGACATGCTTTACCGTACACCAACCTATAGGGAGACATTCCTATAGGTGTTTTGTAGGCCGTCCTGTATGCCCAAAGTGCATCATCCAACCGTTGGCTCCAATCCTTTCGATTAGGACCCACAGTTCGCTCTAGTATCTTCTTGATTTCTCTATTACTGACTTCCGCCATTCCACTCGTTTGAGGATGGTAAGGTGTAGATACTCGATGAGTGACACCATACCGTTTCAGTAAAGCTTCAATGGTCTTGTTGCAGAAATGACTTCCTCCTTCACTTATTAGGACCCGCGGGATCCCAAACCTGGAGAGAATGTTAGTTCTGAGGAAATCTGCAACAGTTTTAGAGTCATTAGTCCTGGTGGCCTTAGCTTCCACCCATTTTGATACATAATCAACGGCAAGTAAGATATAGAGATAGCCATTAGATTGAGGAAACGGACCCATAAAATCGATACCCCAAACATCAAATATTTCAACAGTAAGAACATAATGTTGTGGCATTTCATCCCTGCGTCCTAAGTTTCCTGATCTCTGACATTTATCACAGGCTAAGCAAAATGAATGTGCATCTTTAAAAAGTGTGGGCCAATATAGTCCAGATTCTAAGATTTTGAGTGCAGTTTTTCTAGATCCAAAGTGGCCTCCACAAGCATGGCTATGGCAGAACTCTAGGACTGACCTATGTTCAATATCAGGGACACATCTCCTAATCAATAAATCTGCACAGTGTTTCCACAAATAAGGTTCATCCCAAATATAGTGCCTAGCATGCTTCTTAAGTTTATCTTTTTGTGCACGGGAGAGGGTGGTGGGCAACTGCTTGGTGACTAAATAATTGACAATATCAGCATACCAAGGAGTACCTCCCTCGATTCTGAAGAGTTGTTCATCTGGAAACATCTCTTGAATCGCCACATGATCTCGCTCATGTGCAATGCGACTCAAATGATCCGCCACCACGTTCTCTACGCCTTTCTTATCTTTAATCTCGATGTCAAACTCTTGAAGAAGAAGAATCCATCGGATCAGTCTTGGTTTCACTTCTTTTTTGGCTAGGAGATACTTCAGTGCTGCATGATCAGTGTAAATAATGACTTTAGTTCGAAGTAGATAAGAACGAAATTTATCTAAAGCAAATACAACAGCAAGAAACTCCTTTTCTGTAGTGGTGTAGTTCATCTGGGCATCATTCAAGGTTCGGGAAGCATAGTAGATGGCGTAGAGCTTCTTATCCCGCCTTTGTCCGAGTACGGCTCCAACTGCATAATCAGAGGCATCGCACATTAGTTCAAAGGGTAAGGACCAATCAGGGGCACAAAGAATGGGGGCAGTGGTTAAGAGATTTTTAAGCTTTTCAAAAGCTTCCTGACAGTCTGCATCAAAGACGAAGGGTGTCTCCTTCTGAAGCAGTCGGCACAAGGGCCTTGCAATGTGGGAGAAGTCTTGGATAAATCTTCTGTAAAATCCTGCGTGACCAAGAAATGAACGGATTCCTCTCACCGAAGTGGGAGAGGGTAAGTGGCGCACAGTATCAACTTTAGATTTATCGACTTCAATTCCTCTTTCAGAGACAATATGGCCCAAGACTATCCCTTGTCTAACCATGAAATGGCATTTCTCCCAGTTAAGTACCAGATTAGTTTCGACACACCTTTGTAAGATAAGTGCTAAGTGTTCTAAGCATGCATCAAAACTATCCCCAAAGACACTAAAATCGTCCATAAATACTTCAATTATTTTTTCGACGTATTCAGAGAAAATAGAAAGCATGCATCTTTGGAAAGTACCTGGGGCGTTACATAAACCGAAAGGCATTCTTCGGTAGGCAAAAGTGCCAAAAGGACAAGTGAAAGTCGTTTTATCTTGGTCATTTTGAGCGATACAGATTTGATTGTACCCGGAATAACCATCAAGAAAACAATAATAGGAGTGACCTGCTAACCTTTCAAGCATTTGATCAATGAAGGGTAAAGGAAAGTGATCCTTCCTAGTTGCTTTGTTTAGGCGTCGATAGTCGATGCAGACTCGGTATCCGGTCACTGTTCGTTGGGGCACTAGCTCCCCTTCACTGTTCGCAACAACTGTGACTTCACTTTTCTTTGGGACTACTTGGACTGGTGAGACCCATTTGCTGTCTGAAATTGGGTAGATGACACCACAGTCCAAGAGTTTGATGACTTCTTGTTTCACGACTTCCATCATTGGAGGATGGAGGCGACGTTGGGCTTCGCGAGAGGGTTTTGCATCATCTTCCAGTAAGATTCGATGCACACAAGTTGTAGGGCTTATTCCCTTGATATCTGACAGAGTCCATCCAATGGCTGTCTTGTACTTTGTCAAGACCTGTACCAGTCTATCTTCCTGTGACTCGGTTAGTGCAGAAGACACTATGACGGGCAGAGTGTCGTCCGAGCCAAGATAGGCATACTTCAGGTGGTCAGGCAAAACTTTGAGCTTGAGAACGGGGGCCTGAATCACTGAAGGAGGAGTGGCATTAGTACTAATTGGAAATAACGAGGGTACCTGATGATTCACCATGCTGGGGGTCTCATTTAGGGTCATGACTTCATTCCAAATTCGAGGTTCTAGTTTGTAATCCGTATCCTCAACCAAGGCGTCCCCTGATTGCGCTAGGCCAACTCCTTTCTGGATTATCATGTTGAGTGTGTCTTCTCGAATTGAATCAAAATGTTTCTCTGCGAGAGAAGTGCACACGTCAATAGAAAAAGTAGTATGAGTTGCGGAACTAGGGTACCTCATGGCATCAAAGATGTTGAAGCCAATCTCCTCTCCGTCTACTTCCATAGTTAATGTTCCATTGAACACATCAATCTTTGTCTTGGCAGTTCTCATGAATGGTCTTCCCAACAACATTAGTGGAGCTTGATTCGTAGGGGAATCCTCCATGTCTAGGACATAAAAGTCAGCGGGGAAAATGAGCTGGTTAACCTGCACAAGAACATCTTCGACGTATCCCTTAGGATACACATTAGAGCGATCGGCTAACTGAATGATAATATCGTCATGCTGTAATTTACCTAGACCTAGGGCAACATATAGTGAATATGGCATAACATTAATGGATGCTCCTAAGTCTAGCATAACTTTATCAAATGACTTGTTACCAATCACGCAGGGAACAGAAAAACTCCCGGGATCCTTCAACTTTGGGGGTAGCCGACGCTGGATTACAGCAGAAACTGTTTCACTCACCATCACAACCTCCTTCTCCCTCGTCTGGCGCCTTGGAGTGCATAATTCTTTCAGAAATTTTGCGTATTTCGGCACTTGTTTGATGCACTCGATCAAGGGCATGTTGATTTGCACCCTTTTGAAGATCTCCAAGATTTCCTCATCGGATTCATTCTTCTTAGATTTGGCAAGCCTACTTGGAAATGGTGCATGCACAAACGGGGAATTAGTAACACCCGAACTTGAAGGGATTGGGTTATTACCTTGTGTGTGGGTAGGTTGAACTGGTGGTTGTGTCGTGGTGGTCTTAGTTGCCACCTTGTGCTTTTCAGCCTCAGAAACGGCTGGATCTGGCTCTATTTCTCCGAGCACTTTACCACTTCGAGTGGTGATTGCATTGGCTTCAGGTCTTACATTTGGGTTGGGTGTAGGTTGAGGTGGAAGCACCCCGCTAGCTTGGATCTTACCCATGAAGTCCACGACCTTACCCATTTGGTCCTTGAGATCAGCGATGTCTTTTTGTTGATTTTGCTGACCTGTGACAAGAGCCTGAGTTGAAGCCATTAGTGTTTGCTGCCCTTGGGAAAGAGCAGCCAACATTTTATCATAATCAGGATTAGAAGATGAAGAAGTATGATTATTTGCATGATTATGAGAAAAGTTAGAAAATGGGACCGGGGGCCTTGGTTGCCATGTGGGCCTTGGTTGCCATGTGGGCCTTGGGAACTGGTCTGGGACACGGTTTGGCCCGGTCGACATGTGCTGAGGGTTTAGGACATTGTTCGGATCTCTCCAACTGTAACCTTGGGTCCTTGGCCCTCCTTGATAGCCTCCAATGGCGTGTGCCATTTCAGTTCCGGAGTCTTCTTCCCTTGCAGTGTAGGGACATTGTTCCTCAAGATGGCCTTGAGAGCATATGGAACAAACTGGAGCTACCTGTTTCTTTAGCTCAAGCATATTCGAAAGCATAGAGGTGATTTTATCTAACTTTGAATCATTTATAGCATGGGAACTTACCTCATGTACCTTTCTAGAAATGGGATCGGCACCTTCGTATTGTGCATCATTGAGTGCACGGCTTTCAAGTAGTGCACGACCATCTACTAGGCTCCGAGCTAAGAAACTTCCATTAGCTGCAGCATCGAGTAGTCCTCTATCCCAACCTTTGAGTCCTTCATAAAAGTAGGTCAAAAGATAGCCTTCTGTGATCCCGTGAGTAGGGCATGAAGCACAAAGTTCCTTAAACCTCTCGTAGTACTGGCTGAAATTCTCATCATGTTCTTTCTGCTTGATTCCAGTGATCTCTTTCCTTAAGACCGTAATTTTTGAGGCAGGGAAGTACTTGGTAAGAAACTCCTGAACCAACTTCTCCCAAGAGTCAATATGATTGGGTGGGAGACCCAAAAGCCATACCCGTGCTCTTTCTTCCAAGGACAACGGGAAAGCTTTCAACTTCATGATTTCCAAGTCCGCATCATCCGGACACATACTACCAACGATGAATTGGAACTCTGTTAAGTGCTTATGTGGATCTTCATTTCTGACTCCACGGAACTTAGGTAGCTGATGAAGGACTCCACTCTTAAGCTCAATATCTTTCTTGTTGGTTCTAGGCTCGGGATACTGGATGCAGAAGTTTGTAGTGCCATTTGTGTTTGCACATGTCTGCTCCCGGATACTCAGGTTTCGTGCCATGGCTATTGGTGTTCCGAAAGTCTGTTCTTCTTCTGAATTACTCTTCTCACTTATGGACTCACCGATTATTGGGGATGGAGGTCCGGATGAGCCGGTTTGCTTAAGTGCGTCTCTGAATGTCGCGTTGCTTAGTGAGATGTCAAGTTGTCTTCTCAGCCGATCAAGCTTAGATTGATGAGCGCGCATTCATAAGTTCGTACCTATATTAACAGAACACTAAGTTAGAAGGCAAGTATACACAAGTAGCTAGTGAAAGTTAATTAAGACAGGATAGTTGTTACAAAGTTAGGGTTAGTAGTGAAAATATAAGTCAAGGAAATCATAATTAGCAAGAAAATGTGAGATGTAACAAATATGACTGCAAAAAAAAAAAATTTTAAACCGATATTACATATGCACAAGAAGAGAGTAGAGACTTGCATAAAATATCAAAATCAACAATAAGTCATGTTTATGGAAAGAAAATACACAAGTTCCAAATGCAAAATAATAATGCAATAGGTAGAGTTTTAGAGTGTCATGAATAACTTTCCCCTTCCGCTTCTCATAGTACTTTCCTGGGCGTACGGCCTGCGCGTACTGATAACCACCATTCCACCATTCAACATTAATCATGGCCAGTTGAGATAGATGTAACGCGAGAAGCAAGGATAATTTTAAGAGCACCCCGAGGCTAGCTTGGCATATACTCCATTGGTGTTCCCTTTCTTAATCCAAAACTTGTCACCAGTCATAACTCTCCTAGACACCATAATTAATCCAAATGATGACGTAGAGAATTACCAAACCCTAGTGTTTACAAACTCCTCCCCAACCTCATGTCCATAGATTCGAGTCTATGGTGTGTGGTGATGAAATCCACACATCATGAAGGGTTAAGGAGAAAGTAAATAAGAGGGGCACTACTTGTTCCCGAAAGTAAGATTTTGAAGAAAAAGGGACTAAGAGATTCATGCAACTCTAAAACAATTAATAGGAAACAATACTTACACTTTAGGAAATTCAAAGATGAATAAAGTTTCATAAAAAAAAAAAAATTTTAAAATTTTTATTTTATTTTATTTTATTTATTTTTTTTAATTTTTTAATTTTTTTTTAATTTTTTTTATTATTCCGAATTTTCTTTTTTCTTTTTTTTCCATTTAAAATGTAAAGTTTAACAAGACATAAACAAATAATTGATTACATAAAAATAAAATAAGTGTAAACATAAAGTTAGTGGAACATAAAGGTTATGGAATAAAATTAAAAGAAAGTTAATGGAATAAATAAAAGTAAAAGTAAAGAAAAGTGATCATATAAAATATGCATTTATGACAAGTATCAAATTTAATATGAACAAATATATATAAAAAAATAAAATAAAAATTATGAACATTTATGAACAAGTATAAATTAGAAATTAAGAATAAGTAAAGTATGAGCATTATAAACAAAAATAATAAGAACAATAATAAGATGGATAAATAAAATATAAACAAGTAAGTAAATGTTATAAACAAATATATTATTAACAAAAGTAAAATTTATAAACAAGTATAATATGCACAATTTATATACATACACTAACAAATTAAAATGATTTTCAATTTCCCCGGCAACGGCGCCAAAAATTGACTATGCTCAAACTACGCATTAAATTAAACATGTAATTCGAGTGTTATGCAATTTAAACCCTTTTTGTGTAGATGTAGTATTGATAAATAGGGATCGTTCTTAACCGGGGAAATTAGGGAACATTAATAATATGTTAGTGGAATATGAATAAAAGAATAATGAATTAGAGAATTAAATAATAAAAGAATTAAACAATCAAAGAATTAATAAATTAAAGAATAGATGAACAAGATAATAATAAATTAATGAATTACAAAGAATTAATAAATTAACGAATTAAAGAATGAAATAATAGAAGAATAAAGGACTTAGTTAATCAAAGAATAAAGGAATTAATTAATCAAAGAATCAATAAATTAAATAATAAAGGAATGAAAGAATAAAAGCATCAAAGAATAAAAGAATAAAGAATAAAAGAATAAAGAATAAACAAGGGGGGTTTTGAAGAGGTTTGTAATTATGTAAATAAGTAAAAGCATAGATAAACTCATTCTATTTCTATTCTAACTTATGCACAAAGTAGACTTCCCGTAAACACAAACTTCAACAACATACTACAATTGCAAATATTTGAATTAATCACGAAATTATACATTCACAAACTCATATTTCTTCATACATTTTTCATATTATAAATGCACCGAACAGCGGATTTTTACTTATAATATAATTACCTTAAGTTTGTGATTTAATGCGCCGAACAGCGGTCATACATTAAATCTCTCCAAATCTACTCTAAATGCCCCGAACAGCGGATCAACATTTAGTTTCGAAATGAAGTTTAAGCTCTAAAATGTAAGAAGTAAATGATTTTTAGAAAGTAAAATACATGGAGATTATACTCAATTTTCACAAAAGATAGGAAGGAGAAACCAATACATATATTGCATTATAATTAGAACCAATAACAAATAAAAGAGTTTAAGAGAATGGAGAGCAAATGTTACACTTTTCAGATTGGATGAGAACAATGGATTGTTTTTCACAAGGAACACCGAACAGCGGCTGGAACCTTATGAAGATGGAAGAAGATTAAACAAGGAAATTCGGACTTGAACTCTCAAAATTGTATTGGAACTATTTTGCCAAGATTTCTCCTAAAAGAGGCTCAATTTTGTGCTACTTGGAAGTGATTTCAACAAGTGAAATCATCTCCTATTTATAGGGGAAAAACTCAAATTAAACCCTAGAAAATAAATAAAAACTAAACAAAAATTATAATAAAAATATTCAAAAGTGAAATGATGAGTATGGGTGGTTTTTGGGGAAGAGAAATTAAAAAAAAAGAAAAGAAAAGCATGAAAAACAGCAAGCAAGGGAATCTGTCAGAATTGCTGAAAAATGGCTCAGATTTCGGTGGGAGCGTGCTGGAAAGTGGGCGGCTGGTCGGCAGGCGTGAGCTGGAGTGCAGAAGCTGTCGTCGGTAGGCGCGCGCCGAACGTCAGAATGGCAGGCTGAGAGCAGGCTGGCGTGATTTGGGCCTCACGGGCTGGAGAGTTGGGCCTGGGCTGCGCTGACGCGGGCTGCCTGGGCTGCGCTGACGCGGGCCACCTGGGCTGCGCTGACGCGGGCTGCCTGGGCTGCTAGTCTTTGGGCTGGACATTTGGGTTTTCAGAAATGGGCTGCACAGATTAGTTTATTTAATTAATTTAGTTAATTTAGTAATATTTCACCTGAAATTCGTCCCTAATTTCTTCGTTATAATTCCGATCGAGACGATTCTTTCGCCAAAATACTCCAAAATACAAACTTTATTTATTTAAACAAAAATAACACAGAATAAATTATTTTATCTAATTATTTATTATTTTAATATTAAAAGCTAAGTATAAAGGGTATAAAATAATATAAAATAATGCTTATTTGAGGACCTATCATTTGGCTAGCCAGAAATATAACTTTATTGGAAGGTGTTGGGCATCCATTTACTAGGAACTTCCATTTTATCGATTCTGTGAAAGCATACTTATCATATGCTTTGTTGCGGGCTTCAGTTTCACAATCCTCTGTCATATTTCAGGTTTACATATTTTTTTTCCTTCCATCTGATTTTAATGGAATATGCTATGAGATTATTGTTTCTGATTGTGTGTGGTCTTCTTGCAGTATGAAACTGGAATTTTTTTAGTACTTTTGTTGTGGTTCAGAGAAAGCCTAAAAGTATGTGCATGGTTTTCATAAATAGTTTCAGAACTTCCCTTGATATGTTCTGTTCCATACTCCAACAAATTTAATTCAGGGTGAAATAGGCATCTTCTTTCCCTTGATAGTTCTGCGATCACTGGATGGCTTGGATTTTCCAATTAACCAAGTGTTCTTAGGTATACTGGCTTTTCTCTGTTTTTTACATTCCTAGTAATATAAAAAATGGTATTAAATCCATTTATGTTATCTAGATCATGTGGGGACCTGCGGCTTTGGCAACCCTTATCTATGCAGGAAATGATATCTCCAAATTAGATCCTAAATAGAAGAATGGTATTAAATCCAACATCTTTTCTTTGTTGATAAGATATATTATATTAATGCACTGATGAGCATACACTAATACAGCTCCACATTTTTCCACATTTGAAGGATGTTGTGGAGGTTTGCTTTTGCATTTAATGTTTGTTTAATCTCACTCACTGAAACCGCATTTCCTTCCCATGTAAACTAGATCTGTTGCCATGTTTACAAACTTTTAAACATAAAATGGCCGTGTTTACTAGGTTGTGCTTGTGATTCCCCATTAACATGAAATTGAAAAGTCTTCTTTTTGTGTGTAAACTAGTAAATAAGCTGGAAATTACTTCAAAAGCTGGAATTTTTTTGGCTCACAGCTATAACTTGTCACTGAACTGTTGTGCGAAACTCAGAAAGAGAAGAGGAGTTTGAAAATGAACCTGATTTGTAAGTTGTAACCAAAGAAACCACATTTCCTTTTCTAAACACAATTCTGCAGTTGGACTTTTCCCCCTAAGTTAGCTCTAACTCTATTCAGTTATTGTCATATGATTAAATCAGGGTAGGCGACAGTTTTCTTTGGTTAGGCATAAAGCATATCAATAATCATAAATCAGTTATTGTCATATGCTTCTTGTGGTTAGGCATAAAGCATATATATAATCATAATTACATGCATATGAGCTGATTATTTGCGTAGTCGATTGAAATATGTCAAACTGATCTCCACAATTTACTAAGTTGTATTACTTTGCACAATATCAATTTACATTTCCATCATTGTCTTTTGCAGCTTCTTGTTTAGAAAGATGGCCAACAACACAAATGCTCATCCAGTTAGTTCTTGTGCTAGTGCTAGTGTTAATGTCAATAACCCTAGTAATAATTTTAGTGATAAGGCTCCTTTGTGGCAATTTGTGGAGAAGATTGAGAAAACTAACCAGGGAGGAGGATGTTGGAAGTGGCAGTGTACTTTTTGCAAGTTGAACTTCAAAGGGTCGTATACTAGAGTGAAGTATCATCTACTAAGAGAGGGAAATCCAGTGGGAATTGCACATTGCACAAAGGTGAATTCACAATCATATGCTCAGATGACAAAGGTAGTGAAAGGCTGCAAGGAGCGACAAACAAGTGCAGCTCCTAGGCAAGTTCCTTTGCCATCATCATCAAGAGACCAAGTGAGGTCTTCGACCGGTTGTTACGGGATGACCTTTTCTACTTCTAGTGACCCGAAGAAGAGAAAAGCAGGGTCTGGTCCTCTTCAAAAAGCTTTCAACAATGAAGCTAGAGCACAATGCGATGAGGAGGTTGCAAGGATGTTTTATACCAGTGGTTTGTCTTTCAATCTTGCAAGAAATCCACATTATCAAGAGTCATATAGGCGTGCATCTACTCTTCCAGGCTATGTACCACCAGGGTATAATAAATTGTGGACTACCCTTCTAGCAAGTGAAAAGAAAAATATTGAGCATCATTTGGAGCCGATTAAGAAGACTTTGTCTTCAAAGGGTGTGAGCTTATGTAGTGATGGTTGGTCGGATCCGCAAAGAAGGCCTATAATCAATGTGATGGCAGCTAATCAAAGTGGTGTGATGATGCTAAGAGCAATAAATTGCGAGGGTGAATTCAAGGATCATAAGTTGGTTGCAAGCTTGATCATAGAGTCTATTAAGGAAGTCGGATATCAAAATGTGGTGCAAGTTTTCACCGACAATGCTTCTGTATGTTCAAAGGCCGGTAAGCTAATCGAAACCAAATACCCTACCATATTTTGGACACCATGTGTAGTTCATACATTAAATCTTGCCGTTAAGAATATATGTGCACCTACAATCCCTTCACCACATAATGTTGCAAGTCAAGAAGTGTATGATGCATGTTCTTGGATCATGCCTGTTCATGATGATGTTGTGTTTATTAGAAACTTTATTATGAATCATGGTATGAGATTGGTGATGTTTTCAGAGCATTGTGACTTGAGGTTACTTTCAATTGCGCCTACAAGATTTGCATCAACAATTGTGATGATGTTGAGATTTAAAAAAATCAAGAATGGCTTGCAACAAATGGTGATTAGCTCGAAATGGGAGGATTATAGAGCAGACGATTATCATAAGGCAGGGCTTGTGAAAGTAAAGCTACTAGATGATCGATTTTGGGATGACATTGATTATATCCTTTCCTTCACTAGTCCCATTTATGAGATGATTAGAAAAGCTGACACTGATAAGCCTTGTCTTCATTTGGTGTATGAATGGTGGGATAGCATGATAGAGCAAATCAAGCAGGCTATTTACCAAAAAGAAAGAAAGCAACCATTTGAAAGTTCAGAGTTTTGGGAGGCTGTGGAATTAGTATTGGTAGCACGTTGGACCAAGAGCTACACATCCTTACATTGCTTGGCACATTCTTTGAATCCTAAGTAAGTATAACATCTACTCAATTCATTTTGGTACTTTTTGTTATTATGTAATTCCTTATTATTTTTTTTATCTTGTTTAGGTATTACAGCTCTGAGTGGCTTGCAGAAAACAAAAATCGGGTTGCTCCCAATAATGATCTTGAGATTTCTGCAGAAAGGAAAGTTTGTATTGGTCGGTATTTTACCGATCCTGAAGACCGAAGAAAAATCACAATTGAGTTTGGTGATCTTTTCAATAGTGCAAATGGTCTTAGTGATGCAGATGCTATAAATGATAGGTATCATTTGGACCCTATAACTTGGTGGTCGGTCCATGGAGCAAGTGTTCCAACTATTCAACAATTAGCGTATAAGCTGCTTGGACAACCTTCTTCTTCCTCATGTTGTGAAAGGAATTGGAGTACCGACAGTTTCATTCATTCTTTGGCCAAGAACAAGATAACCCCACAAAGAGCGGAAGATTTGGTTTTTGTTCATACTAATCTTCGTCTTTTGTCTAGGAGACATGCAAGTTACAATGAAGGTGTTACTCAACAATGGGATGTTGGTGGTGATGAAATGGATTCTATGGATGTAGCTAATGTTGGGAGACTTGAGATTGCCCAACTTTCTCTTGATGAGCCCGATTTGGAAGCCATTATCTTTGACGTTGATGAACTAGAAGATGAACAGAATGAAGAGTTTGATGTGGAAGATGACTAGAGATCTTTATATGAAGTAGTTATATGATAAACTGAATTTTCTTGCTTGTTGTTAACTATATTTGAATTTTAATATATTATTTATTTTCCGTATCCTTCTCGTATCGTATCCTTTGATTTTTTGATTTTGAAGTATCGGAGTATCGTGTCGTATCGTATCCTCGTATCCGTATCCGTTTCGGTGCAACCTAGTTCCGAGCTCATACCACCATGAAAAAGCACAATGGCATTGAGATTGATTCTATTTTGGACATGAACGCCACTTTCCCCTAGTAAAATGGTCGTCTTTGCCCCAATAGAGACGAACTCGTACCTGGTAGCTGTTCTCGGGGCGCCTCGGTGGCCGTTGCACCTGAGTTTTTTTTGCTCTCGGGTTGCAATGTCTCCTGCTAGCGACGAGTTCGTCTGCAGCTCAGGAGAGGGAGGTTCTCGCGACGATTTCGTCTTCAGAGTGCTCGCGGTTGCAAAAATGAATGAGTTCCACAACCAAGATATTATTTGGGTTAATTTTGTCCACATCAACTGATGATGTGGGAACCACGTTGGATTTTAAAATTTATTTTAGATGCTTAGCGGTACAGAATGACCAATTTAACTCTCATTTTAACAACTCATATGGAAAAAGATCAAATTGAAATAAGAATGGAGGTTCGGGGTGTATTTTTACACAAAAATCGGTTTGGGGTGCATTTTAAGACAAAGATGGTGGTACAGGTGCATTTTGGGTAAAAAGCCAAAAAATTATATATTACCCAATAAAATTAAAGGCACGTGGTGGAGTTCATCATATAGTTGACATCATAAGTTTAAGTAAAAAATAAAATGGCTTTGGCTTAATTTAGCTTCCCCATTGCCCTTGGGATTTGACCAAATAATATCATAATATGTGACTTGCGAACTATTCTTGCAAATTTGAAAGTAATTTGGGGCTACTTACACTATCATTTTCTCTCTCGTTGCATGCACGCCCTCCTTGCTTTCGAGTTTTGATAGATCGATCTTCACATCTTACGGACTTTTCCATCCTTGATCCTTGACAATGGGAACGCTGAGAGACAAACACACATATTTATTTATTTTTAAATAAATACCATGAGATGTCCCCATGCTAAAAAAATATGTCTAATTTTAATTTAGAATATTTTGGCTTGCTCTAAGCCATAAAATGATTCTAGCGAGTTTCGAACGGTTGAATTCCATGAATTGTGGGTGACTGAACTATATATATATATATATATATATATATGTAAAATAGATACTACCATGACCATCAAGCCAGCTCATGAACTTTGAGACAGAGAGCAAAGAAAAATTATTGCAAGGAGCCGGAGAACCCTCTGGTTCTATTGTGGCTCCGCGGATGACTAGCTAGGATAAGAATATTATTAGGACGAAAGTTTGCATAAATTTTACGCCTAGAAGTGTTACTCTTGTACGGCTCTCCTTCCATGCGCCGGAATGGGCCATCTCATGCCTTTCCTCCGACTTGCACTCACATCAAAGAATGTTCATGTCATCTTCATCACTCCAAATCCACCGGTCACACTTGCAGAGACAGAGCTTGTTTCACTTATTCACCACCTACCCACAAAGTACCAGAAAACATCTTCACCTCCTTCCACTTGATGAGCCCTTTTCGAACTTAGGAGACCCGGCTTTTACTACCATTTCGAATTAACCCGGAGATCTTCCCACCTGCTCTCTCCTCTTCTATCTTTACACTCTCCACCTCTCTCGGCTATAATCACAGACATGAGCTTAGCCTCCACGGTTATCCCTATCAAAGGTTCTCTTCGATTCCTCTTAATTTCTTCGCATCACCTGCCAAAATGTTGACACTTCACGTGTCCTTCAACAACATTGGTCCAAATCATGACATAATTAAAAATCATGCAAAAGTTCCAGGTCTAGAACTAAAACCAAATTCATAGATTCCTCCACCAATTCTACAGAAAGGTGATAATCTACTGAAGACATTTTTCATCCAGAATGGCAAGAAAGTGGCCGAATCAAGAGGAATTTTGGTCAACGCATGTGAAAATATAGAGCATGAGACCCTTGCAGGACTAAATTAATAAGGGCAAAGTTGTTGAAATGGGCTAGTGTAATATTGTTACTATAAACTAATATGTTATGCTAAGAATGTAGTATAATACATGTTATGCTAGGATATTTTACTTAGGCTTTTAATTTTGTGTAAATCATCTAAGTGAGATGTATTAGAGTAAGAGCTAAGTTAAGAATATTTAGATATTGTTGAGCATGTTACTTAGGTGGAGAAATCTAAATTGATGTCTTACTTTGAGTAGGTGGAAAAGCCTAAATTGGTGTCTTACTTTAAGAAGGTGAAAAAGTCCAAATTGGTGTCCTATTTTAAAAAGGTGGAGAAATCCAATTTGATAATTTACTCTTGAGTTAGTCATGTGTTGCATGGCCTTTCCATGTAATGAATCAAATTAAAACAAAGTACCAAAAAGTATCAATTTAGTTTTTCATATTTGCTCTTTCCTAAACTCAAACACAAAACAAACCTATTTTTTAACTACAGTCTGACACAATGAACCCATCTGCACTTAAGATGGAATCCAGGTCAGGAAATTTCAAGATGAAATCAGTAATATTGATATCATATCATATTAGCTAGAAATAGATTCAATCAGCTGAGCAAAATCAGATGAAGGTGAAGCCATAATCTATCACAACACTGTTATAAGTTACATCAAAACATAATCAGAAAAAAAAAAAAAAAACACAAACTTCTAGTTGATCTCTTATGCATTATTTCATACTTCGTACAAGGGATTTCTTTTCTCGGAATGTTTGTACCAGTTAACCCGAAATAGCTTTCTTTGAAATGACATCAAATGAAATCCCAATCTTTTGGAGCCTTTCCTGGAGATTAGTTGGGCCAAATACAATGCCAGGCGGGTAAACTCCTCCCTTCGGAAGGTTGTCACGTTGGTTCAGACGAATAAGAGCACACTGCACGAGAATTATCGGGGTGGTAAAATAGCCAACCTGAGGTCCCATCACTCTTGTTATGATTTCCGTATCAGGTTTTTTGTTTCCTTGTGAAGCAAGACTGCTATCGCTGAATCCATATCCGACAAACCACATCTTAAACGAAGCACTTCTTATCTCATCCTCAGAGGGACCCTCCTTCGTGAACCATCCAATACTAAAAAATGAGGGGAACTTCAAGAGAAGCCACCTCCCAAGGGAAAATTGACCAAAGATGCCAATAAAGATTCCAAATGTCACGATACGTAAAATGCCCAACAGAAACTTAGAGCCTTTCTTCACCCCGAAATGAGCTGGCTTCACTGTTGACCAGAAGGATTCTCTTTTCTCAATGATTTCAGCACTCTCATTTCTCCCAGTAAGACCGCCAGGCTTTTCAGTTAGAACTCCAAGTGTACGACTTACAACAATAGCATCTGCCGAAGGTAGCTTCAACGCCCAAAGGCCAATGTCTTTCTGTTGTTCTATAGTTGGTCCTTTAGGCGGAGGAGGACCCGGAATCTGCAACCATTATATAAAAAAAAAAAATTAAGATTAACCATTTGAGTTGCTTTCCCAGTGAATGTACACATACACGTACGAAAATCAATCCAAAAAGAAGCAGATATAAATTACTCAAAGTGAAAATCCTACCAAAAACAAAAGATACATCGTAAGACAGAGAAAACCAAATCAAATAAGGAAAAAAAAAACATTGCTTGCACTTACAGAATGAATCCCGTAAACTATGGGGCAAACAGGAACAGACAAATCATTAGGGTACATTTCGATGAGCGACCCCATAAATTAAGTAAAAATTATACCTTTCAAGTAATAAAAGTTTTCAAATGATTAGCTACTGGCACTTAGATAAGTTTTGTAAGTAGCACCTATCAAAGTGTCACTTTGGAAAGATAAAGTTATTTTGGAAATCCTTTATTTTGATATTTTGATACACTCATTTGAAATCTTTTGGTATTTTGAAACTCATTTGAAATCTTTTGGTATTTTGATATGTTGAAATGAGCCGCTTAATTGCTAACTTGCCCATAATGGCAAATTTGTCCATATATTTGATTATGACTTATACTATTTGACGAAAAATGGATAACTGAAACGAAAAAAGCGACATCTTCAGTAAAAAGAGTTCTACATTTCAAATTATCCTTTTTTTTTCCGATTCAAATTATCTTCTGTCTCCCCTATATTATTGCAGCAGTAGAGCAAAATTGCAATTTCTAAAACACAATGCAAAGAAAATTTTAATAGTTTAAAAATCTGAGTCTTGTTTGATTATCCTTTACCGCAGGCCGAGGTCTTCTTGGTCTCGACTGCTCCTCCAACTCGTGGGCATTGGCCACACCCAGGACCGCCGTTTTATACGTCCCGAAGTTCCCAACAATTTTCTTATCAGACTCCAAACTCAGATAAGCGTCAACGCGGTTCGGCACAGCCGGATCGACCCACTGCCTCGAATTGAACATCAAACCCAACTCAGCCGAAACCGAGTGGAACCCACATGCCGAAACCACCAAAGAACCTGTCTCCACCGCTTTGTCATGGTTACTTAGTCTCCATCCTCTCGATGAACTCAGGCTCTCCGCATATATCCAAGTAATCGCAGCCGGTTTCGACGCAAGCAGCGACGATAGGTTCGCCGAAGAGGCGAAAGGGTCCGACGCAGCTGAGGACGAGCCTGGTTTGGGTGCAGAGGCGATGGAGCGATGAAGGGTCGGTGGTGTCGGCGGTGATGATGGGAATTTCGGGTGGGGAGTTCGGGTGAGCCGCCCATTTGAGGGTTTGGCTTAGTTTTGTGGGGCTACGACCGGCTAAAGCTAGAGACTTGAGAGGAGAGGAACGTGCGTTGAGGAATTTCAGAGCTTCTTTGACTACATACTTGCCTGTGAAGCCTGAGGCTCCAAGAATTATTAGATCGTAGTGGGGAGAGTTGGTTTGGGATTCAAATTCTGCCATGGTTTTCGAGCTGGTGCTTTAAAAATTGAAAGTGGTTTTTACAAGTTGATCGATAAAACTTAGGATTATGCCGGCCGGCCTGCTTCTCAAATGACCAAGCCACGTCATTTTCTAGCTGATCAAATGAAACCTTTGTTTCTCAATCTTTAACAGAAGATCCCTTTTTTCATGCAAGAATGATTTTCAATATGATAATAATAAGGCGTCGATTTCAAATCATATTAAAACATTATTAAAATTGAATTGAGAGCGAAGAGAAACCCACGTATAAAAAATACCTGTTTATCTATCTGCCTCTAGTAGACTATATCCTGGAGTCCTCAAACCTCTGTTTTGCCGTGTCTCTTATTCTGACCACTTCGCTCCACTTTCCGCCTTCTGCATATAAATTCGACACGATGCCAAAAACACTTAAAGACTTTTGGGTACAAATCCAAGAGACGTCTTCCTAAAATCTCCCCCATCTCTGCATTTCCGTGTAGTTTACAAGCGGCAAGCAAGGTTCTTAGTGTTGAAGCAGTATGCTCCGATGGCAGAGACTTAACCAGATTGTATGCTTCTTCAAGCAGACTTGCTCGGCTTAATAAATCTACCACACAGCCATAATGCTCTTCGTATAGAACTATAGAATGCTCTTCGGTCATGGACTTGAAAACTCGTATGCCTTCATTTACCATGCTGGAGTGGCTACAAGCAGTGAGGATAGACATAAAGGTTACCTCACTGGGTCAACCTTCTCACGTGTCATATCTTCGAAAAGCATCAAAGCCTCCCTGCATTTCCCATGCATCCCGTATCCAAGTATATCGTGTTCCATGATGTTAGACACTAGTAACCTGCATGTTTGAAAAGATTTGCAACCATATCTAATTCTCTACATTTGGAATAAGTAGCGATCAAGAAATTGGTTATAGATACATCATTGTTCATATCAGCAAAGCTAACGAAGTAACTGAGTCATGACCCGCTTGCTCTCGTTGCATCCATCGAGACAATGATAAGGCTTCATCAGCATATCCTTGATGAACATAATCCATCATCATTGAAGTCCATGAGACCAAGTCCTTATTTCTTAACTTGTCAAAGATTTTCCTGGCATCACCAATGTAACCACATTTTGCGTACATGTAGATAATTTGACTGGCAATCTCAGCACTTGACTCAGCTGGTTAGAGCAAAGGACTGAAAATCGAATCAAACCCATGTCTTGAAGACTTGAAACATGTCCATGGATGCACTTCCCCTTCTTTTTTTTTTGGTCTTTCAGCTTAGATATTGTGGAAAGTAAACTCAACATGGAGCATAGGTTTGGTTTAATAACTTCTCCAATTACTTCAAGAAAGATGTCCATAGCTTCACTACCAAAATTATTATGATTTATGGAGATAACCCGTCATCAACTCATCACTACATTATAAGATACGGCATCTTTAGTCATCACCGTCAAATCATTCCCTGGCTTGGATCAACTTGTTTGATTTGGAGTACAAGTCAACCAGAGGGATACTTACCACTAGATCAAGTTGAAGACCAGCTCGAATGATGTAACAATGGATACTCTTTCCTTGACGCTGATGTGGATTAGAATGTAGTTTCAAGAGAAAAAACTTGTTCTCTTGAGTGTGATAATTAGAGAAGTGTTGTAAATTGTATTAAATGATATGTCTATTTATGTAAATTGGTACAAGGGGTAGATAGGTAATTGTACTTATATTAACCCTAACCATATATAAGTGGGTTAATTAGTCTTGTATGATACTCTCTCATTATTCAAGAAGAACATTTCTTTCTCTACCTCCTTCTCTAATTCACTCCCTCCTTAAATTCTTCACAATACGTTATCAATACGATCGTCTCCAAATCGGTGATTGTTCAAGAGAAGGATAAATCCAATCAACACGATTGTCTCCAAATCGGTGATTGTTCAAGAGAAGGATAAATCCAATCAAGTAGGTTTTCTAAATCCAAATTTGATTGGAATCAATTATTATGATGTTTGTAATCACATGAATTAATGATCATTGATATGTTTAATTGAATTATTTGACATAATCATCATGATTTTTTGTTCCATGTTTGTAATCATATGAATTAATGATCATTGATATGTTCAATTGAATTATTTGACATAATCTTCATGATTTTCGTTTCATGTTTGTAATCACATGAATTAATGATCATTGATATGTTCAATTGAATTATTTGACATAATCTTCATGATTTTTTGTTCCATGTTTGTAATCACATGAATTAATGATCATTGATATGTTCAATTGAATTATTTGACATAATCTTCATGATTTTTCGTTCCATGTTTGTAATCACATGAATTAATGATCATTGATATGTTCAATTGAATTATTTGACATAATCTTCATGATTTTTCCATTCCATATTTGTTGAATTGATGGTTCATCATGAGGTTGCAAACACCATGATTATTTGTTGAATTGATGGTTCATCATGAGGTTGCAAACACCACAATTAGTGAAAAATATAAAAGAAGCTTTGATGGTCCATCCTTCCTCATTTTGTGCTACAATTAGTGGAAAATATAAAAGAAGCTTTGATTGTCCATCATTCCTCATTTTGTGCCACAATTAGTGGAAAATATAAAAGAAGGTGGAAAATATAAAAGAAGTTATGATGGTCCATCCTTCCTCATTTTGTGCCACAATTAGTGGAAAATATAAAAGAAGTTTTGATGGTCTATCCTTCCTCATTTTGTGCCACAATTAGTGGAAAATATACATATGATGTATCTATAATGATGATATAGATGATGCATATGACGATATATGATATATATGAATATATGTATGATGCAATGAAAATGATGTGAATAATATGATGATGATAAGCTATGATGATAATGGATGATGTATTGGGCAATTGATTACTGTGGTAATGGATGATGATAACGATGGTAATTACAAACAGAATAACAGTTTAAACGACTGCAATGCATGCCTTGAAGGCTACACAACTTAATTATCACTATTGACATAAATTAATTGTCATTAAGTTGAGTCCATGCCCATAGCCCTGAAGGCTACACAGTCCAAGCCCAAAAGGATACCAATTTAATTCAAACACAGAAGGTTAGACCAGGCCTAGAAGGCCTATAAACAAGGATTGAAATATCGATATCAACGGATATATCACTCATCAAATTTATGGATATCTCGCCCCAAATATTGGTATCGATATCGATATCGTTTACGGCCAACAAAAATGACGGAAATTCGATCTAAAAGTTGGAAATTTAGAATGAAACTTTGGGAAAAACTTAAATACCCAATAATGGTTATATATGACTAATAAAAACTATAAAATGACTTTGATATAATAAATATATGATGAATAATATGATGTAATATAATTCTGACGATGACTGATAATATATGTGGAACCCAAAATCACCGGAAGAATGTGGAGCTACCACGTGGCCCATAATTCCCAAAATGACCAAATTGCCCCTGACAATAATACTTAAAGTCCAAGCACCGAACATGGCTCAAGCCCACAATGTTTACATAGCCCAAATATTGGGCCCAAACCGGGATGATACGTGGAAGCCTCTCACCCTCGATCTGTGTAACACGTGTTAACTCACAAATCAAGGAGCATTTGTCCCACACCGGAACTATGGAAATTGAGCATCTCACTCACCCCCTATATAAAGGGAACACATTTCTCAATAAATTTATTCTAACAACAATTCTTCTCAATGTGCATGACATCGAGATTATGACGAATCAAATTATATTCCCAATATGGTAACTCAAAAAAAATGCTTTTTTTCTTCCAAAAGGATTCAACAATTCTCTTTTTAGATTCATCTCTTTTCCTTTTCCGAATGTCATCTTTCTTATACTCCGTAAGTACTCCTTGAATCTGCCTTTTAACATCTGTTCCAGAGAATTTAATTGGTGCATGACCGTATTCTCTTGTTCCATCAAAAGACACTTTATCTTTCCGAAATTTATGGTTTGTTGGTAAATAACGACAGTGACCAACATAAGAGTACTTTCTTCCATTCTTTAACCAACGAGATTTGGTGTTCCTATTACAACAAGGGCATGCCTTCTGACCTTTAGTGCTCCAACCCGATAAGTTCGCATACGCAGGAAAATCGTTTATCGTCCACATTAACGCAGCATGAAGTTTAAACATTTGATTACTAGAGGCATCATAAGTAAGTGCACCTCCCTGCCATAATTCCTTCAATTCTTCAATCAAGGGCTGGAGATATACATCAATCTTATTACATGGTGCATCAGGGCCATCTATGAGCACAGACAAAATATAGAAAGGTTGCTTCATGCACATCCATGGTGGCAAATTATATGGCATTAGAATAACAGGCCATGTACTATGAGGTATCGTTAGTGTTCTAAATGGACTAAAACCATCTGAAGCTAAACCAAGCCTAACATTACGAACCTCACTAGAAAAATCTGGGTATTTTGCATCAAAATTTTTCCATGCTTGACTGTCAGCAGGATGTCGTAGCACACCATCATCAGTACGTCCTGCTGCATGCCATTTCATAAGTGAAGCAGTTTTGGAGGACATAAAAAGCCTTTGCAATCTTGTTTTTAATGGAAAATATCTCACTTGTTTAGCATGTATTTTCCTTTGCTTATTTAGCAAATTATTATTAGGTTGATCTTCAAATTTTTTATATCTGGACTCCCCACAAATGTCACACATTTCAAGTTTCTCATCCCCATTTCTAAATAGCATACAATCCTTGGGACATGCATCCCATGTCTTGCAAGTGAAACCCAAGTCCTCTGTTATCTTTTGAGCATCATAATAAGAATCAGGCAATTGTACTTCACAAGGGAAAGCTTCTTTCAAAATAATTAGCAAAGCTGTCATTGACTTATCCGTCCATCCGCTAACCACTTTTAAATGTAACAACCGAACGATGAATGACAACTTAGTAAACTTTTCACACCCAGGATACAAAGGACATTCTGCATCTTGTAACATTTTGAAATAAGTTTTAGTTTCATCATTTGGCCCTTCATGATGTTCAGTTTCTGTTGTGTGATCATCACCTAAACTGTGATCCAAGTTTGGAGGCCCAAATGCTTCATGTACCATGCCGAGCATATCATCACCCAGAATTGAAGTAGAGCTATTCCTAATATCTTTGTCAAAATACATTGTTTGGTATGCTTCCCCATGATGAGTCCAATTTTTGTACTTCGGCAAAAACCCATTCAAAAGTATATGTACTTTCCCTACCTCCCTTGAAACAAAATAACGATTGTAGCATCTCTTGCATGGACAATAAATCCTTGTATCACCCATGCTGTCAAATGCAAAATTTAGAAATGTTTCAACACCGTTGAGGTATTGATCAGATGATCTATCTGTCAAATCTATCCAACTCTTGTCCATTCCTAAGTGCTTTTAAAATCCTAAATAAGATATCCAAACATTCACTCCCAACAATGAAAACTTGAAAGACAGTATGATAGATATATAGTTAGACAAACTCATTTAAGAACATATTTTATTATCTCTACTTTCGTTTCTTCACATAATGCATTTTAGAAACTAAAGTTATTTTATCTTGGAATTGCCAAATTATAAAGATGTTGAGTTAGTCCAGAAAAACAACTAACCTCTGCCTTAACTGCTTCAATATTTATACCACAGTTGTGGGCTTGAGCAATAATTTGTATATTTCCTCATAGAACTTCAGTGCATTAGCCGTAGCTACACCCCATATTTCCTCGAATAAGGAAAGCGTTTGTTACCTGAAATAATGATGGGAGAAATATAGAGAGTATGGAAGAGATAAAAAAAAGTGGTGGTATGGTATGAAGAGAAAAATAACAAAAGAAGAATGAATACAAAATTAAAATTAAAAAAAAAAGCGAAACCAAGAAGAAATACATTTGTTGTCCATCGGTATCTTTCTTCCATTATTTTGCATCATTGGTTGCAAAATATGAAAGGCCAATATGCAAATAAGGATGTTGCTCATCAAACTTTCCATCTCCGGTATTTATAATTCTAATTACCAAAGAACTGTATTCTGCTTGTTTTGTTTTTGATCTGGTATTCTGCTTGTTTGATGATGTCATTTTCATACGTTTTCTCCACGTATGTGCATGCACCCAATTTTTTTCTTTTCTAGTTTCCCACAAACTGAGACAACTCTGTTAGGCTTAAGCAAATGAGATATTTATTTCTAGTATATTATTATTTAGCCAAAAAAGGCTTTGTTACCAAAATTGTAGAGAGAATTTTAATTTCTATGACTATGAGTCCCCTGGAAAGTGGAAACACATAAAAGGCATGAAATCCACAAAATAATTGTGACCATCTCACCCATTTTTATGTCGGTTAACTATAGTTACTATATCCCGCATCCATTATTGCAAAATCCGGATAAAAATTTCATACCATATCTCACGTGCACATCGACGACCTGAAATACCCAACCAATTTTCCTTTTCCTGTTTTGAAGACTTCATATGCTAAAATTTATACTTTAAGATCATAAAATACTGATAATTACAGCAGATAAAGGTTAAAATCAAATAAATAAAAAGTCCACAAGCACCAGGTCTTCACTAACTTGTATCATCCTTATTTGCATATTGGCCTTTCAATCTTTTCACAATTTTTCATCTTTATGAATTACTATTTTGATTCTGAAAAGAGGGGGGAAAAACTTTACTACTTTAACAAACTATGAACATGGAGAAATAAAACATAAAACCAAATACGTAACTAGATTTACTATGCTTTCGTAGAAGGTAACCATGGAAATAATCTTTCACTCTTTTTTCAGGGAGGAATAATCTTTCACTCTTTGATTAGAAGAAAAGAAAATTTATACAGATAGGTGTAATCAATCTGCATGAACAATTATAACATTCTAGGGTAATCTGATCATGCAAGTTTGAATTATCAATTGCAGCAATTTACTGAGCCCACAGGTCCTTAAGAAGGTCCATTCTTTTTAACTAATCTTTCATTAAACTATTTAGACAATCACACAACAGTTTGGATATATCCCACCCACTCACTCACCATTTACCATTTGTATTCCATAAACAAAACTACAATGACTCTGGTATCAAAACTGACAAGATACTCATTCATATCCAAAAACCTTCTTGTGTTTATATTATGTTTTCTCAATTTCAAAGACTGAAACTATTCAGTTCGTGTTCATGGACTAGAGAATAATGACCGAACATAAGCTTAAGCTCAGAAGAACAGTTGACTTAATGTTCTATACAGATAATTCTTACAGTTTATGATAAATAAGACCAATTCAGCAAAAATTGTTGTTCATCATGAATGATTGATTGTATAGGAAATCAAGAACTTGTAAATCAAAAGTCAGAAATGAAGACCGTATACATCCATTTAAGGGTATACGAAAATACTACCAGGGGCTCAAGATTTATTCTTACAATTAGTTTCCTCAACACCTGTGCTTTCCAAATCCCAAGGAATAAAAGAAAACATAAAAGGCAAGCAATCTTACGATAATCCCATGTGCTCCTCGGTAGTAACTGCTTGTTATAATCTTGAATCGCTCCTGTCCAGCAGTATCCCACTGAATGACAGAAGAAGATGAATATGTAAACTGTCAATTCATCCAAACCAATCAGCGAGCAAGATCAATTGAGCAAGACTGGTTAGTTTTCCAATAGGCATCGCACATAACATTTCCAAAAATTGATTCTGATATTTCAACTGATTTTTGCACGTAAGGCCATGGTTAACTTTCCAAACATAAATGCAAGACTAATTAATCCCCAACAAGTACTCTCATGTAATAAGAGGGAAAAAAAATTAAAAAAGAGCATTATAATGTCACTGGAGTTGAGACATACCAGCTACATTATATCATATACTAACTAGGTAATAGAAAAACCAAGTGAGACACCTAAAGCAAGCTGCTTATACGAGTTTATTTCAACGAAAATTATATTACATAATAGGATGTGAGAAATAAGAATGCACAATAGTCGAGAAGCGTGAGCTTCACCAAATTATATGAATACAGCTTCCAAATCCTTCTCCTCCCTTACCACCTCTGCCTCCCCTGCCTCTTATTCCAAACTACAAGCCCTTTTTCATTTTAATTTTTCTAATTATTATATATATTTTTCCTCTTAATCCTAATTATATCATCTAGATCCACCAAGCCCAATAATCATCTTTCACTGTTCGACACCAACAAATTTTGAATGCAAACATTTATGAAAATATTTTTTTTTTCTTGGAATGAAAACGAAAATGTGGGCGGGTTCATCACCATTTCCAAGCCATGCAAAATCAATGGTAGGACAGAATTCCATAAGACAAAATTCCTTCCCCAAATGAGTAGGACTTAATAGGACTTGAGAAAAACTGAATTATCCAGCAGTTTAGATGGAAGCTTTATCTATCTTTCTTACATTATGCAGAAGAAAGCATAAATGAAAATATCCAACATAATCAAAGAAACTACTGTAAATCTATATGTTGAGGGCAGTGAATGCAAGAGTACTTCAGTTTCTTTGAAATACTTCGAAATATTGCTTGAGCAAAGATGATAGAACACACAAAAATGTGAGGATTCAAAAAATCCCACTTAAACCAACATGGCAAGACCAAGTATGTAATGGCCAAAGGTAAAGATTGCAAGAATGGTCTTTGATGAACACAATTGAGACAAGGATATAAAGGAAAATGTGCTAAAGGTGGCTTGAAGTAAAAGAACTGAGAATGAATGCTGGATTTGGGAAGTATCTAACTACCCCATTTGTCCATACAAATCATTTGCTGGATAAAAATCATACAAATAAACTACCAGAGGCACGCACGCAAGAGTTCTCCTATTATCTGAAACTTACAAACTTTAAGCATTTAAATTTGACAACGAATTAAGTAATCTAATCTTCGATAAACTAACAATTAAGGGAATAGCTTGTACCCAATTGCACGGCTATGACATTATCATTATCGTCCTGCATAGTAGCAGCCTGTAAAAAGGCCAAAGCAGCAGGTAGATGAAGGGAAACACAATTCAATACTCTATTCCTCAACTAAACCCTCATCATTCTCATAGTCAATTCACTAACGAAACCGAAATCTAAGTAGCTAGTTTTAGAAAACATAAAAATAATACGACTATCAATTACACCTTTCCATTGTCGTATTACTATTTTATATACTTAGATGAATTGACTCACTAAGAAAATCTCAAAAACCATAAACAACAAATCCTATCAAAAAATAATACGCTAGTATGTATGATTCCTCTTAACAACAAGAAAGAAGAAAAGAAAAACGATTTAAACGACTTATATCATAATAATTGAGAAAATCAAATGAAAGATTTTTTTAATGAATCCTATAGAAGTAAAAGCAAAACCACTAATTGTGACACAACTATATATAAAACACTTGTTGTTCAGTAATCACTTTGGCAACATTGACATATTGCTCCCATCCATAATTTATAATCCAAAAGCTTTGTCACGAGACAAAAGCCAATAATCTGAAAAGAAAACTAGACTTTGAACCGAGTTGTAAAATAATTAATAATTGAAATAAAATAAACACGTTTATTATTTGAAATAAAAAATTGGCACCGGTCGTACACTGCTCTGCTAAAGCTCTGTGCAAAAACAACAAGAACAAACCTTGGCAGCTATGCAAATCCTCCCCTTCACAGCCCAATCAGACGCCTCCAAAAGTCAACAGCACTACCAAAATCTCTGATCTGAAAATCTCCAGCTGAAGACTAAAATCCACGCCGCGAAATGTGCTCAGTTGGGTTTTCTCTACCAAAACCCAGTTATTCAAAACTAAAACTAAACATTGAACCAAAACCCAATTATCGAAATGTGCTCAGTTGCTTTTTTTTCTGTTGTTTCACTCGTGAGACTCATCACCGTTCGATCTAGCTCAAAATTAAGGATTGGATGCTAAAAACAGGCTTTTAACCTAAATCTGAAACACAATAATCAAAACCCAGCCAAGTTAACACCACAATTAGCATTCATGAAGTATTCAATTTACCGAGATGTGAATGTATTTTACAACAAGAGAAGAGTGGAGAAGATCGTGAGGGCCGCACGCTCACGAAGCATTCAATTAGCATTCATGAAGCATTCAATTTTCTGCATCTTAATATATTTTACAACAAGAGAAGAGTGGAGAAGATCGTGAGGACCGCACGCTCACGAAGCATTCAATTAGCATTCATGAAGCATTCATTAAGCATTCAATTTTCTGCATCTTAACAACAACCCTAAAATTGGTAGACATTTTAATAAAACAATTAAATTCAAACAACAAGAGATTAGATGAAATTTATTAAACTCTTACCAGAAGCTTTGATTAAATCTATTACAATAGGGCCGCATGCTCCAGGAATGAAGATGAAGGCACGCTGCTTTGAAGAAGATCGTGAGGGCGAAGGCGCAACTCTAGAAGAAGAGTGGAGACGCTCCAGGTATGAGGGCCGAAAATTTGAGAGGAAAAATATTGAGCGGAGGCGAAGGCGCTGCTCTTAGGTTTGTTTAATTTGAGCGGAAAAAAATTGAGCGCACGTGCTACAGTCTTTTTGCGACGTTAATTAGAGTGGTTCGCAAATGTTTTCGCGCAAATAATTAGCGCGTAAAATATCCTTTATTTGCGACGGCCGTGTTCTCCGTCGCATAATAAAAGTCGCAAAAGGCCTGTTTTTTTGTAGTGAAAGGTAATTCTGTTCAACGCTACTTAAGCTCTTGAGATTTTCTCTTTCGAAGCTGACTTAAGCATTGGAGCGTTCTTGGTCGAACACCCCCCCGGGTCTCGATCATTGAACGAACGATAGCTTACTGTTTGCTTGTTTGCAGGGATCCTCGAGTCTCTTGAGTTTAAAGGACGAATTCAGCTTCAACAATATAAAATCTTAAATATAAATATAAATTAAAGTGAGTTACTATAATTTAATGTTAATATATTAAAAACATAACAATAAACATACAAAAATTTAATATAAGAAAAATGATAAAATAAGTTTAAATATATTTAAAATTGGAAAAAAAAGATGAAAAAATAGGATCAAACTTTGTTTAAAAATTGGAAGTAATTGATATATTTAAAATTGGATAAAAAATGAAAAAGAAAAAAACCCAAACTTTGTTGAAAAGTGGAAAAAATGAATTCAAATGGATAAAAAAGGAAAAAAAGAAATGAATTCAAATGGATAAAAAAGGAAAAAAAGAAATGAATTTAAATGGATAAAAAAGGAAAAAAAGAAATGAATTTAAATGGATAAAAAAAGAAAAAAAAAGGTAACTTATGGCTTGAGGGGGGTCGAACCGAAGACCCCCCAAATGAGAAGCAAAACGCCAACCAACGCTGTTAACCAGCAAGTTTGCAAATTAACTAACACCAATCATATAAATATAAATAATAGAAGTCATCCCCTACCTCCAGCCAGGTCTGCAACCCGGGTTTCTCGACCCGACGGCAAGACCCGGCTCAATCTTCTTCGTTTTACGTCCGATTTTCACGATTTAATTGTGCGTCTTCATCGTTTTGATCCTAGGAAAGGATCTGTGGGCTCAAAACAAGAAATCATGTCGAAATTTCGGTCAATTTCTTTCCCCCCTTCTTATATACCGCCGGCAGGAAATATCGATATATCGGCGATAGTGACGATTTTTCAATCCATGCCTATTAACACCAAAGGCCCATGACTTAGATTTGCTCGACCCAGTTGGCTCCGATCAAATCGGTCCAATCATATCAAATCGATCTAATTGTATCGAATCGATCTAATCAAACCGAACTAGTCTATTTGAACCAAATTATTCTAATCAGACGGTCCAGTCGAACCGAACCATATGAATCGGACCATCACATTCTGAAAAGAAAATAAAAGAAAACATTTTATTTTTCTTTCTTTTCTTTATTTTTCACTTATGTGTTTGAAGCATGGATCTTAATGCCCGAAGCATTATGTCAATTTATTTCAACTTTATGCCCAAAGTATTTATTTAACGTATGAAATCATCTTATGCCAGAAGCATTCATTCAAACTATTATTACGTGCTATTTAATTACATTGTTTAATGTTTTTAAATTTATATATTTATTTTATTTAGAAAATGTATGTGTTTAAATGAATCAAATGTTCATCAATAAACTAGAGATTTATAAATGAGCTCATACTCCATACTAATCACTGAACCCGTAGTTTCGGCAAAGTTAAGAAAAAAAGGACCTGCAGATTCCTTCATGAATTCACTCGACATGATAAAACAAGTAGATTTTACATTTTAAATCTGATTTATCATACCATTTGTTAGAACTTGAAGTTCTTGTACATAATACAATGGAAATTTCGTGGACTTTCCAACCACCATGCGGACTATTCTGAAAACTTTCATGGTTCAGGTTGAGATACCGACAAAGTGGTCACATGCTACACTTTTGTCCACACGCATAATGCGTTTGCTAAACTCTTAGCCCAAATCATTACATTGAGGGCCACACCACCCGAATTCTCTTATATAGCCTATAAGACTCGATAATACCGGAGAGTTTACATCGACATACTTCGATGACTATTGCATGCCTCTTAGGATTGCTGATGAACATTTGGTTCCTCATGTTCACACCTATAATGGTCTCATAGAAACACTAATTCACCTTGGTAATGCGCACCAAGCTTCTAGTTTCTAGCGGGGGCAATGCAATTTTGCATGCAGTAATATTGGTCCGGTTGAGGTCAATGTCACCGAACGATGTTCTGCGTTACAGCTGGTGACTGGGTATGAACCAGATGTTTCATACTTACGCATTTCTGGGTGTGCAGTTACGTGCCAATTGTGTCGCCACAACGTACACATATGGGACCTCAGCAAAGGAGGGGCATACATGTCGGTTATGCATCTCTCTTCATTATACGCTATTTAGAGCCCTTGACAGGCGATCTCATTCCCACAATATTGCGGATAGTCACTTTGATGAGACAATCTTCCCGTCGTTAGGGGGAGATAAGAACGTAAAATGTTCCTAAAGAACAACATGAATTAACGTGGAATGTCCCCACTATGTCTCATCTTCATCTCCGAAGGCAAAAAATAAGAACATAGTGCGGAGAATTCTAGATTTACAGAGTGTAGCTAATAATATGGCAGACGCTTTCTCTAATCTAGCTAAAGTGACGAGATCACATATACATGCTGCAAACTTGCCTACAAGGATAGACGTCCCAGTAGGACGTGTTGTCCCAGACGGACGAGGCACGACCATGGCGGTTAACCAGTCATATGTGCCTACCCAGAAGTGAGTTAGACTAATAGGTTCGAAGGATTCTTATCCCTGGAAGAGGATATTTGGCACAATTGAATCCCTTCACAATATCATCTGATCCATCTCATGAGATAATTCCGGATTATGGGTTTGTCTTAGAAGAGACGATGTTGGGGGATGCCTCAACGTTTGAACCCAATCCCGAGAATAAAAAGATCTCGGTAAATCATGCATGCTTATGTGAGATAGGGAATCAGAATGATATTATCATCGATGATTTATATGTATTCGCGGTAGCTATCGAAATAATAACTAGAAATGAAATCGAACCTTACTTCGTTGATGAATTAATTCCAACGTAGAGAAGATTGGCTAAAATGGAAAGAACCAATCCAGGTCAAATTAGATTCCTTGACAAAAAAGAAGGTGTTTGGACCTGTAGTTCCCACACCTCCCCATGTTAAACCTGCGAGATTTAAATGGATAGTCATAAGGAAGCGTAATGAGAAAGATGAAGTTGTTAGATGTACAACTCATTTAATGGCGCACAGTTTTCTCAACGCCCTGAGATTGATTACGAGGAGACGTATTCTCCCGTAACGAACGTCATAATGATTATTCTACCTTATCAGTTTGGTAGTTTCCAAAATAACTGAATATGCAGCTTATAAATGTATTTAATGTTTATCTCTATAGGGGATCTAAATAGAGATATGTTTGAAAGTTCCTGAAGGACTTAAGATATCTGATGCAAATAATTCCAAACCACGGAACACGCTCTCCATTCGTTTGAGGCGTTCACTTTATGGGTTGAAACAATCCAGACGGATGTGGTATAATCGTCTAAGTGAATATTTGATCAGATTGGGATATGTTAATAATGAATTATGCCCATGCGTGTTTATTAAGAAAACAAGTTCTGGGTTCGCTATAGTGGCATTTTATGTCGATGACATGAATCTGATTGGTACTCCTGAAGAGATCCAAGAAACTGCTAAGCACCTGAAGCTAGAATTTGAAATGAAGGATCTTGGGAGAACACACTTCTATCTCGACCTGGAGCTCGAGCACCGTGCAAATGGAATTTTGGTCCATCAATCGAATTACATCCAGAAGATGTTGATAAGCTTTAATGAGGATAAAGCGAAACCTTCAAGCACGCCCATGATCGTCCAAAGTCTAGATCCTAAGAAGGACTCGTTTCGTCCAGCAGATGACAACGAAGAGATATTGACACCAGAAGTGTCATATCTAAGTGCAATAGGCGCACTATTATACATGGCTCAATTCACTAAACCGGACATTTTATTCGATGTGAACTTGCTAACTAGATTTAGCTCTGCGCCAACACGCCGCCACTAGAATGGCATAAAAGACATCTTCCGATACCTTAGAGGTACAACAGATATGGGCTTATTCTATCCCTATGAATCAAGGAATGAATCAAACCCCCTTGGTCCTCTGAATGATGCAGGCCTTGTTGGGTATGCTGATACAGGCTACTTATCAGACCCACACAAGGCACGTTCCCAATCTGGTTATGTCTTTACCATTGGGAACACAGTAATATCTTGGAGGTCTACGAAACAGATCCTTGTTGCTACGTCATCGAATCATGCAGAGATTTTAGCCCTACACGAAGCAGTTCATGAATGCATATGGTTAAGAGCCATTACTGGGCATATTCAAAGTACATGTGGACTGAATTCCACCCATAATAAACTGACAGTTATCTACGAAGATAATGTTGCCTGCATAGAGCAGATGAAAACCGGTTTCATTAAGGGAGACAACACCAAGCATATTGCACCGAAGTTCTTCTTTAACCAACAACAGCAAGAACATCGGAAGATTGAGATCAAGCCAATACGATCTCAAGATAATCATGCAGACTTGTTCACTAAGTCATTACCAAAGGCCACATTCCAACAGTATGTGTGAGGTATTGGTTTACGTAGACTGGCTGATCTACCTAATCTGTAGTTTTCAGGGGGAGTCAAGATCAGGGGGAGTATCCTGAAGTATACCAAGTATCCAGAAGTATACTGAGTATCCCGAAGTATACTCACATGATCATCGTGTACTCTTTTGTCCTACGACTAGGGTTATTTTGTCCCATTGGGTTTTGTTACCTGGCTAGGTTTTAATGAGGCATATTTTGGTATGATCACCCTGCTAACAATGCATCCTGAAGATGCCATAATTTGGCTCATATGCATTTGCACATCTTTCCCCTTCGACCACGGGTTTTTCCCACTGGGTTTACCGGGCAAGGTTTTTGGTGGAGCAACCCTAATGCATTTTATCTCAAAGGTGGACTATCTACCTGTATTCCAGAAGAGACGACATCAGCTACCTTAGAAGATTCCGATGTGATCGTTTACACGCGCATTGCACTCTTTTCTTCGACCAGGGTTATTTTTGTCTCATAGGGTTTTTGTCACCTGACAAGGTTTTAACGAGGCAACACATATGTGTGTAGTCCAGCGACACCATTACATGAAATATCCAAGGGGGAGTGTTGTAAATTATATTAAGTGATATGTCTATTTATGTAAATGGATACAAGGGGTAGATAATTGTACTTATATTAACCCTAACCATATATAAGTGGGTTAATTAGTCTTGTATGACACCCTCTCATTATTCAAGAAGAACATTTCTTTCTCTACCTCCTTCTCTAATTCACTCCCTCCCTAAATTCTTCACA
This sequence comes from Prinsepia uniflora, assembly GCA_032719365.1. Lineage (NCBI taxonomy): Eukaryota > Viridiplantae > Streptophyta > Magnoliopsida > Rosales > Rosaceae > Prinsepia > Prinsepia uniflora. Next base: position 6,609,810 of record CM064867.1, on the reverse strand, counting down.
ACAAGAAGAACAAATAAGTAAAATCTGAAGGAAACTTGTTCTTGAATACACTTCACTACTTCTCTACAACATACAAGCACAGGACTAGATAGAGAAACTAAAAAGACACAGAGATAATCAAAAGCACATAGAAAATATTATAAGACAACTCATAAACTTAATTAACTTCAATCACCACTTAAGTAGATAATTCTAAATTAATCTATTCATAACTAGATTGTAGAGAAGTCTAGATTATTCTCTAACGGACGCAAATAATTCAAGTATGCACAAGACAAAATCCCGTTGGACAATGTTTTCAAATCCAAGACACATTTTTGAGCAAACGTCTCGAGATAATTGATGCTATAGGTTTGTGTGAAACCTTTCGCCACAATATGTGCGAAAGGCCTCAGAGGGTTGCTCCATTTTAAGATAACTTGCCATCATTACGCTCCAAGAACTAATTGTCTTCTTATCCATTGTGCCAAAAATGCTTGCTACTATTCTAGTGGCTTCACATTAATTTTCCATACATGTCAATGAGACGTGTTTCAAATACTTCATATGAACCCCCAATCCTCTCCTTACAGTATAGCCATGGACTGAACGACGTTCTTTTGGTATTCCTAATTGTGATGCTGCCTGAAGTAAGCTCACTAAAGTGACCAAATTCGGAGGTAATCCTTGCCTCTGCATATGGTGAGCAAATCCAAAAGCCTCAAAAGGGTGTTGATCACCACTCTGAGCATAACCAGTAATAATTGAAGTGTAGAAAACAATACCTCCGTTAGCAATTTCATTGAACACCTTACCTGCATCATCCATATTCCTACATCTACAATACAGCCGAATGAGCGACGAACCAACAAAATCATTATAATTTAACCCAAACTTGAAAGGATCCCCATGAATTCCTTGGCCAATTCCAAATTTCCCAAGTAAACGCAATGGCAGGACTATCCAAACCAACTCTCAATTGCTTCTTTATGCATTATCTAATAACGTCATCGAAGTGACCGGCTCTGAAATTCCCAGCTGTTGGGTATTTGTAGCAGAAGAGTAGTAGGTGAAAGAACGTTGTTTTTATTTGATAGAAGGAGGCTGGTACAAAAGGGCTTTGTTTTATTTAAGTTAACAAAAGAGCTTTACATTATCTGAGTTCTTCTTTCCTTGAAGACGTAAGGACTCTTATTTATACTAATAGTAGAACTCTTTAAAGATATTATTTAAATGTTATTACAACTTCCAACCACTATCCATCTCTCTAGAAAGTATAACAAGCATTAACTCATGAATTAATCTAGAAAACATAAATTATTTTCAAAATTAACTTTCAACACCAACAAGGATTGAATTCCAAAGAGAGAGAGAGACTTTCATTGACAATTTTATCAAAAACCCATCTCGAATCAGATAAAAACCCAAACTTTGCATAATAACTCAGAAGCTTAGAACCCAGAAAAATATGGTCTCCGGAACCGTGAGCAAAAATGGAGCATGGAATTTCCTAAGTGAAAAGAATCAAAACAGTGATCCAAGAAAAAAAGTGAACTTCACCGAAAGATATGAAGATTGAGCACCCAGCTGTTCGATAATGTTTACATTCGAAAAATTCCACTACGCGCTGAAATTAAAAGACTCGCCACCAAATTGAAGACCCAATCCTTCTAAAGCTCAGCTTAATTCGTATTCACTTCTGGGATCATGAGAAAGCAGGGGCATAATTGGCACAATCACACTGACAGAACGCCATAACCATTAGCAAACAAAGGGGAGGTGTGCGGTAATGATAAAGGACCCCATGTGGATGCATATGTCCATTAAGCTCACTCTCTTGTTGCCTATAAAAGAAGAAAAAGCTCTCTTCTCGAAAGTAAACCAAAAATCAATCAAACAAACATAAATTAATCAAACTTAAATCAATTTCAACAACTGCAAGCACTCAAAAATTTCTTTTTTTGTTCTCAAAAACTCGCCTTCTTTACAAAACCTGTTTCTTTGGATCTATGATCAAGATTTAGTTATTCTCTCATGCCTTCTTAGCTCATACTCTAAGAACAAAAAGCTCTCCTCCATTATGATTTGCATCCCAAGTTATGCTTTGAACACTTCTCGACCACCCAACTTCATTTCGACCAATATACAATCGTCATGGAGCCAAGTAAACATGCAATAATCAAACCTAATAATACTCTTCATCCACACATGGAGCCTTGGTTGAGAGCAATATCCTACCTAATGCTACTTCGCACAGCCAACGAACCACTAAAAACTTGCATTTCTAGTAGCAACTAGCTCTAGGTTATTCATCCTATGGAATTCAGTCTCTTTTCGTCGAAATAAAACTCAATTGGGTAAATTTTTGCTGTCCTGAACTAATTGGAAATGCGAATTACCAACGCATGTGTGGTTAATACTGGCCGCAGAACACTGGAGTTTAAGCTACAAAGCGGTTCCCAACATTGAGCATAAAAATGTGTTTAAGAGATCTCAAAGATAAATCACAAGAACAGAGTAAAAAGGAAATGAAATTAAGAAATAACACAAATTAAGAATAAGAATTAAAAGAAAGCTAATTAAATAAAAAATCTACAAGAAGTTAAAATGGTCCCCAAAAATAAAGAACAAAAAGAAAGAAGATGAACTAAAAGAAGAGAAAAACTAGAGAGAAAATTTTAGAACCTAAACTAAAAAGAGAAATAAAATGGGACAAAATGGGGACCCCTTTTACAAGTGAAATGACCTCCCTATTTATAGAGGGAGGCCTAAAATATTCAAAATAAAATACAAAATAAAAATAAAAAAAACAAGAGTAAATATTACAAGTGATAAATGATGAAAACTGATTTTTTTTTTTTTTAGGTATGATTGTTGTTGAGAAAACGTGGTTGAAAGGGGTAGGTAGAGCAGGTGGTTGTACGTGCTAAGCATGTGGGCTGTGCGGATTGGACTGGACTGTTGGTGCAGGCGGGTTGGTGGGCTACTTTCGCAAGTGGGCCGCACGGATGGTTGGTGAAGGTAGGTGGCTGTGCAGCGATTGTACGAACTGGGCCTCTAATGCATTCAGGCCGAACAGGTGGCTGTTGTGCATCACGTGAGCAGGTGGAGCTGGGCTGCGCGACGCGGGCCTAGGCGCAGGCGGCACAAGCTGGTTCCACGCATGAGTCGAGTATGGCGCGGGTTGCGCAAATGGATCGCGCCATAGGTCTGGCTGTGCAGGACAGGCGGGCCAGATTCTCTGGGCCAGGTCGCAGCTGGGCTGGTTTCTTTAGGCTTGCAACTGTGGAATATGGGCTTTGGGCTGTACAAAAAAAAAGAATGGGCTGGATTTATTTGGACTACACACAAACAAAAAAAACTGAAATTAAATATGAATTTGGGCTTACAAAATTAATATATATAATTTAATCGAATTTCGTCCATAATTTCTTCGTTATAATTCCAATCGGGACGATTCTTTCGCCAAAATGCTCCAAATTATAAGTTTTATTTATTTAAACAAAAATATCACAAAAAAATTATTTTATCTAATTATTTATTATTTTAATATTAAAAGTTAAGTATAAATGGTATAAAATAATGCTTATTTGAGGACCTATCAAATACCTCCACACTTAAACTTTGCTAGTCCCTAGAAAATACTAAAATTAAAATACGAATTCAAAACAAGTAAACCCTTAACCATCTGTCTCAATATTTTATTATTATCATGGCATCAAAGATTTTCACTTGAATCATTTAAGCATATGGAATTCAAGAGTTAATACATTGTAACAAAATGTTTTAACAAGTAAGATAATGAGTAAATATGGTGCAATGGATCTCAACATAAATAAAACAAGTATGAATCAACTCACAAGAGTATGCACTCATAAATTCACTCAATTTGTAAGGGTTTTTGTTTGCACTCAAAGTATGTGAGAAAAACGCTCACATAATAGAAATGAAGTACTTTTGCAAAATTTCAAACAAACACCTCATGATAAAAATGAAACATACTTGCACAAATGAATCAAAACCATAAGCTTTCTCAAATGATTGACTCCACTAATCAAAATTTACCATCGTAAGGATCATAAGGTCTTTATGAAGGTTGTAATGGGGCTAAGTTTAGAGTCAAGTAATATATAGGATAAGTGGTGCTCAAATTCCTTCCAAGACTCAAAAGATTTCCAAAACATAACATAACTTCCCGACCTTAGTGTAATGATATCATGAATTCATCCCTTCGAACATAGGCCAAATTTCATCATGTTGGGCCTCGAATTCATTTTTTTGTGTTGGATTTACAAATATAAAGGACTTGACTCAAACATTAGATAATCAAACCTTATTACCTTGATAGAAACTCAATACATTTTTTTTTCTTTCCCTTTTTTTTTCATTTTTTCCATTGTTTTTTTCTTTTCATATATCAATGTAATAAAATGTGTCAATAATACAAAAAAGTTTGAGTAAGTAAATCCATATACATAAAAGTCTTCAAAACATCATCAATTTCTCTTCACACTATTTTCATGTCTTCAACCGAGTATTTGGAACAAAGGTTAAAGATGTCTATCTTAAGTTCAAGTGTTTAGATAATTATGGTGATGAAAAAAAGGCTTAATGTGTCAGGACCCACCCCGGTTTCACCCCGAAACCCGAGGTAAATCCCGCTCCCGTCTGACTCCCCGACACAACACCTAAGGAACACTTACTCGAACCCAGTCAAACGCAGGAGTAATTACGTATTATCCCAAAATCCTTATCGTTTACAGAGCATAGCCCTACATTACAAGGAAAATAAAAACCGGGAAAGTACACGCACACAGAAGTCTTTAAACTCTTCTAGGATCCCTCACGTCACTTCTATGCCTTGGACACTGCCTCGACGTCAAGACCCCGCGCTAGCTCCACAACCTGGAGGGAAATTTAAAACAGAAAATGTGAGTGGACCAGAAGGTACAAAAGTTCAAAAACCATTTTATAAGAAAACCGAGTTAAACCCTCCGTTTTGAAACCACATGCATAACCAACAGTTATAAACACATTTATAAAAGAATCATTCTTAAACATCATAAGAACAGAAACACTATAACATACCATAAGAAACCATAACATGAATATCAGAAACCGTATCAAAACCATAAACACCAAATCATCATTTTCCCGATCAAACCTGCTGGACCTATCCGAGTCTTTAAACTCCCGAGTCTTTAAACTCAATCCAGGCCTTAATCATATCCGAGTCTTTAAACTCCCGAGTCTTTAAACTCAAGGCCTACGGGGGAAATCAATATATATCCGAGTCTTTAAACCCAATAACCAGATCCAGCAAATCCAATCTCAAAACCATTTGAAAACCATTTACAAACCATATCCAAACCCGAATCCGAAATCACTGGTCCGAAGCCTTTCCGGCGTTCAGAACCGTCATTCCGAACCCAAATCCGGAGTCCATTTTCCAATCTTAAAATCAAATTCCAATTAGTGAAATCCGATTCTAAAATCGAAAACTTTGATCATCGAAATCATGTTCCAAATTCCACTTATAATCATTGAAAACCACTTATCATTTGAAATCCCAAAACCATAGCATAAATTTCAGAAACCAACCATTCCTCGTAAAACGTGCTAAAACCCACTTTCCTCGAAAAACGTGTAATAATGTAAAACCAACCAACACATATTCGATAAACATAAAATCATGATTAAAACCATAAAACAATTATAGAAAACAGTTATGCATGTTCGAGTTTAGAGAAAGGGTCCACTCACAGTACTGAGCCCTACTCGCGTCCCGAACGTCCAGCCCGTTCCTCGGCTTCCTCGGGAAATCCCGATCCTGTCAAACACCGTCAAATTACGTTACTAGTACGTCTACGAACACTCACCTAAATGCCCTCAAAAATCCCCGGACCAAAGTCTTAAAACCCCGGGACCCTACACATTCACCCTCGCGGAACTACACTCAAACGACTTCCGATTGACTCGAAACCAATTCCATTGAACTCACAACAACTCCTAGACCAAAAACTATGTTGACCGTTTCTCCCAGAACCGCCGCACGCGCCTCCACGCGCCGCCCAAAGTGGCTGCGCGTGGCCCCACGCGCCAGCTACAGTGCACCTTCAACCTCACGTCGACCCGGTTCAACACAGTAGGCTACAGCTGAACCGGCGTCAACGGTTCTCCACCGTGCCTGCACGATTTCCTTCCCTTTCTTCACCTAAAGCTTCGTCCAACCTTACTCTAAGCATCCCCATCCTCCAATCACCTCGACACAGCCTCCTACCCGTCGTCTCAAGCTCGAAATCAAACCTCCCCAAAACTCTGTTTCACGATCCGGCCACCCAACTCACCACCCTTCACGGTGGCGACACCAGACGCTTCCCTGAACCTCACTGAACCCAGACCAACCTTCCTATACCGTCGACACAACCCCAATCGTCACGACTTACCGTTCGAAATTCACTGCCGAAACAGGGTAAAAGAAACCCCTCTTCGACTGAGCTCCGCCGCGTACGGCCCCGTCACGGCGACCACCCTAATTGACACCTAGGACCTCCCTGATCACTACCCTAACCTCCAATCCTCTCGACTCTCAGCCCAGGGTCACGACTTTCCAAATGAAATTCCACGGGAAAACAGAGCAGGAAGACTTACCCTTCGATTGCAGCTCCGTCGTGCGCACTGCCACCTACCACGGTGGTCGTTGGACTCCCTGCAACCTCCTCAGCCTCTCCTTGTCTTGATTTGAACCGCCTCACGGCGTAGCCACCACCAAACGTTCACGGCTTCCCTGTTTCCCCCAATTCTTCTCCTCACCTCCGCCGTGCCGCCGTGCACAATTGCACTGCCAAAACACGACCAGCAGCTCCTCCTTGCTTCACTGTCACTCTCACAACTCACCAGTCACTCACCCTTGCACCCAGATCGGTCGATTTCCCCTCAAGCTCTCACTCTGTTTCTCTGTGTATCGAAGGACCAGAATGCATAGCACGGGTGCACCCCAATTCATTGGGCCGTGAATGCACAGGATTCCACCAGAATCCTCTACACACATGCCATGTGTCACCATCCACTCCACACACTCCCACATGGCCTAATCCCAGCCGTCCATTCCTTTCCTCTGTGCACAAATCCCAATGTGCCACAATGACCAAAATACCCTCCTGTTTTACTCATTTTACGGTTTTACCGAAACTTCCTAGACCCGTAACTCTCACCTCGTAAGTCCGATGAACACGTGCCGCCTGTCATCGAACTCAGGACGACAAGAACTATCTAACCATCCTAGGTCAACCCACCAAAACTCAATTATTCAAAAAGTCAACTTTTCCCCCCTATTTTACCAAAATTACGATAATACCCTCGACCTTCCGAACATCACAACTTCCTCCTCGGATGTCGGAATCGGGCGTGCCACCTGTCTAAGGATTCGTGACGTCCTAAACTACGTCCTGGTCATTGGTCAAAGTCCATCGGACCTCCCAAAAGAAAAGTCAACATTTTTGCCCAAAGCAGGGGGCAAAATCGTCATTCTAAGTTCCCGGACCCCTCGGGACCACCTAGCCCCTAATTAACCTTACTAATCACACCTTAATCACTCTACTCTCGGGACGGGTTGTTTCATAATGTGGGCTCAACGAGGTTAAAACTAAGGGGATCGCAACTTGTGCGCACAAAATAGGGAACATGTATGTTTGAATTTGTGGTGTTAACCCTAATTCCTTAATCATATTCAAAATCAGAGAGTTTATTGACTTAAAAGCTTTGAAAATCACATAGAATAAGTTCTAGTACTCTAGAGTTCATTAAAAATCTATTGCAAGCAGTTATGAGGCATATGTATATCAATTTAAACAAAGAACTTATGAATCACTCATCAAAGATGTATATAAGGTTCTCAAGCTCACATAAGGTTCAAATGATTCAAACTTATCTTAACATGCTCGTTTATGTACCAATTTACATACATTATCTACAAGTTATAACACTTAATCACAAAATATTAACAAACAAATTCAAGTTGTAGTGATCATCTTTATAGTCATAACATATTCATTTTCGTTCATTTATATCATTGAAAAGTTAAAGGGTAACTTAATACTCGTAAAAGAAAAAAACACTAAGCTAAAACAAAAAGAAAGATTTAAGAAAGCAATAAATATTTTTTTTTTGAATAATTAATTTTTTTTAATAAACAATTTTATTGCACAATTTAAATTGTAAACCACTCCCCTACACTTAAATTCTACATTTTCCTCAATATAGGAAAATAAGAAGTAATAGAACATAGAATTGAAGTAAGGAAAATGATTTACGAAAATAAAACAAGAAAAACATTAAGTAAACAAAATAAAGAGAGTGAAGGGTGAAAGATAGCAAATCTGCGTTGATGACTCTTTCACATCCCTGGAATATATTGGGTTGCCTCCCAACAAGCGCTTGAAGTTTAACGTCCATCCAGTCTAGACAGAGATGCAAGTTAATTAGTCAAAGATGCACGTTTGTCAAGAATGCAAGTTAGAGATGCAAATTTAAGTTACAAATGAAAGTTAAATGAAAAATGTAATGCAAGTTAGAATGAAAGATGCAAGTTAGTTAAACTAAAGATGCAAATTAATTTTTTCATGACAAATAGTGTAAGTTAAGATATAAACAATATTTACATGTCGGGGGAAGTCAACGATATATATGGTTCACATAGCTTCAAAGTTTAGATGGAGACTTCTACGTCCGTGCGGCCCAAGTAGATATCTTGGATTAATTCAACTGTTTGGGCAAGTTTAAAGGTGACCAGTTTAGAAAGAATAAACACAAGAGGCAGGGCTAATTTCAAGACATCCCGATGCTTAAACTCCATTGATGTCCCTTTCTTAGACCCAAAACCCGTTATGAGTACCGTCTCTTGTCCTAGGCATCACCCTCAAAAATTTCTTACTCCAGAAGAATTAAGATAACTCAAGTGTTAACAATCACCGTAGGTGAGAGTTAACAAAAGAGTATTCGCCGATTAAAGATCAAAATCTAAACTCTGAAGCACAAGTGATCTACATATAGCCGAGACTAATGCATGAATGCAAGAACTATTTCGAAGTATATTTTTATGCATAATTTACAAATATAACATGACAATTTACATATGAACAATTTATACAAGTATGAACAATTTATGAATAAAAAGACAAAGATGTACAAATATATCCACAAATAATACACAACTTAAATAAATACATCCACAAATAAAATAAAATGAACAAGTAATATACAACTTAGGAACTAGTATAAACAAATAAGTATGAATTAACACTAACATGAAGCTAAAACTAAAGAAAGTTGGAAAGTAAATAAATATATATATCGATTTTTTTTTATTTTTCAGTTTTTTTAAATTTATTTTTTTATTAATTAATTTTTTTTGGAATAAATAAATGAAGAAAAGGAATTTTTTTTTTTCGAATTTTATGTTTTTTTTAAATTACAAAAACAAATAAAAGTAAAAATAAGGAAAAGTGAACATGTACAATATGCATTTATGAACAAGTAAAAAGAATGAACATTATGTACAAGTATGAACAACAATAATAATTATAAACATGCAAAAATGAAAGTCAATTATGAACAAGTCTGTGAGAGTATAAAATGAACAAGTCAAATAAAAATTTAAATTTACATAAACAATTATAATATGAACAAGTATATAAAAAAATTATGAACATTTATGAACAAAAAATAAAAATTATAAACAAGTATGAACATTATAAACAAATATAATAAGAATAATTGTAAGAATCAAACTATCAACAAGCATAAAAATAAAAGTTATGAACAAGTATACAAATAAATAAAAATAATATGTAAGCACAATATGAACATGTATAAAGATAAACATTATGTACAAGTATAATATGTACAAATATAAAAATAAAAATAAACAAATATAAACAAAAATAATAAGAACAAAAATAAGATGGATAAATAAAATATAAACAAGTATAAGAATTATAAACAAGTAACTAAAAGTTATGAACAAATAAAATATGAACCAAAATAAAATAAAATAAATATAAACAAGTATAATATGCACAATTTATATAAATACACCAACATATTAGACATGATTTTCAATTTCCCCGGCAACGGCGCCAAAAATTAATAACGCCCAAACTACGCATTAAATTAAACACGTAATTCGGGTGTTATGCAATTTAAACCCTTTTTGTGTAGATGTAGTATTGGTAAATAGGGATCGTTCTTAACCGGAGAAATTAGGGAACATTATAATATGTTAGTTAAAAAGAATAATAAATAATCAAAGAATAATGAATTAAAGAATTAATTAATTGATTAAATAATTAAATAATAAAGAATTAAAGAATAAATGAATTTAAAAATAAAAGAATTAATGAATTAATGAAATAAAAGAATAAAAGAATAAAGAATTAAATGGGGTGTTTGAAAGATTGTAATCATATAATAAAGAAAACAAGTAAAAATAATTAAGAACTTAATTCTACTTCTACTTTAACTTTTGTGCAAATGAACTTTCTTCAAACACATATTTTTACCAACACTCTAACATCATGCTCATATTGAACCAATCACGAAATCCTACCTTAATCAACTCAAATACATGCATATATTTTTCAATATTATAAATGCACCGAACATCGGTTATAAACACTTATAATACGATTCACCTTATATTGTTGATTTCAATGTGCTTCAAACATTTAAATCTTTTCAGCCCTATTCTAAGTGCACCGAGTAGCGGTCATAAACATTTAGCATTAAATTGAAGGTTAAGCGCTAAAAGATATGAAGTAAATGAAATTCAAAAAGTAAAACATATGGAGATTGCATTCTTACTTACAAATGTTAGAAAAAAAAATACCAACACATATATTGAATTATAAGTAAAACCAAAACAATAACAAGAATTTAAGTAAAAGGAATAAAGTTACACTTTCGGAACCCAACAACAGCTTGTGATTCCGAAAGTGGATGGAAACAATGGAATGTTATTCATAAAAAACACTGAATAACGGCTAGAACCTTATGAAGATGAAGGATAAAACATAAGAATGCGGACTTAAATTCTAAAATTATTTTGGAAATACTTGGCCTAAGTATTTCTTAAGGAGAGCATAAAAATGTGTTTAAGAGATCTCAAAGAAAAATCACAAGAACAAAGTAAAGAAGAAATGAAATTAAGAAATAACATAAATTAAGAACAAGAATTAAAAGAAAGCTAATTAAATAAAAAATTGATAAGAAGTTAAAATGGTCCCCAAAAATAAAGAACAAAAAGAAAGGAGATGAACTAAAATAAGAGAAAAACTAGAGAGAAAATTTTAGAACCTAAACTAAAAAGAGAAATAAAATGGGACAAAATGGGGACAAAATGGGCCTAAAATATTCAAAATAAAATACAAAATAAAATACAAAAACAAAAGTAAATATTACAAGAGATAAATGATGAAAACTGATTTTTTTTTTTTTAGGTATGATTGCTGCTGAGAAAACGTGGCTGAAGGGGGTAGGTAGAGCAGGTGGCTGTACGGGCTGTGCATATTGGACTGGACTGTTGGTGCAGGCAGGTAATTGGGCTGCGGTTTGTTACAGGCGGGTTGGTGGGCTGCTTTCGCAAGTGGGCCGCATGGATGGTTGGTGAAGGCAGGTGGTTGTGCATCGATTGTACGGACTGGGCCTTTAATGCATTCAGGCCGAGCAGGTGGCTGTTGTGCAGCACGTGAGCAGGTGGAGCGGGGCTGCGCGACGCGGGCCTGGGCACAGGCGACACGAGCTGGTTCCACGCATGGGTCGAGTATGGCGCGGGTTGCGCAAATGGATCGCGCAATGGGTCTGGCTGTGCAACTGTGGAATATGGGCTTTGGGCTGCACAAAAAAAGAGAATGGGCTGGATTTATTTGGGCTGCACACAAACAAAAAAAACTGAAATTAAATATGAATTTGGGCTTACAAAATTAATAAAAATTAATATATATATATATAATTTAATCGAATTTCGTCCATAATTTATTCGTTATAATTCCAATCGAGACGATTCTTTCGCCAAAATGCTCGAAATTACAAGCTTTATTTATTTAAACAAAATATCACAAAAAAAATTATTTTATCTAATTATTTATTATTTTAATAGTAAAAGTCAAGTATAAAGGATATAAAATAATATAAAATAATGCTTATTTGAGGACCTATCACACATCAATGTCAGGACCCACCCCGGTTTCACCCCAAAAACCGAGGTAAACCCTGCTCCCGTCTGACACCCCGACACAACACCAACTTAAACCACTAAAGTAACACAGTCAGACGCAGGAGAACTATATAAAACATCCCGAAGTTAAATTTTACAGAGCATAGTACCAAATACAAAAGAAAGAAAACCGATAAACTCAATACACGCACAACGGAAAGTCTAAAGTACTCTGGGGTCGCTCAAGTAACTTCTATGCCTCCGACGCTGCCTCGACGTCAAAACCCCGCACTAGCTCCACGACCTGGAGGGCAATTTAAAACAGAAAGTGTGAGTGGACCAGAAATAATAAAAGAATTTCCGAAAACCACTTTATAATAAACCATGGTTTGGCCCTCCGTTTTGAAATCACATGCATAACCCAGTTACTAAAAACAAATATAAATCACAGAAAGATCATCATAAAACATTTGTAGAATCATTATAAAAACAGTTATAGAAATCATATCATAACCATCATAAAACCGTATCATAAAACATAAGTCTCAACCAATCATTATCCGATCAAACATGCTGGACCTATCCGAGTCTTTAAACTCCCGAGTCTTTAAACTCAATCCAGGCCTCAATAATATCCGAGTCTTTAAACTCAACAGGCCTACGGGGGAAATATCAATATATTCGAGTCTTTAAACTCTCGAGTCTTTAAACTCAATCCGGGCCCGTCCCCCCTCAAATATAATCCGGGTCTTTAAACCCAATAACCAGATCCAGAAAATCCAGTCAAAACCATTTGAAAACCATTTCTGAATCCACTTCCAAACCCGAATCCGAAATCACTGGTCCAAAGCCCTTCCAGCGTCCAGAACCGTCATTCCGAACCCAAATTCGGAAAACCACGTTTCAACTTTAAAACCAAATCTCGCTTATCGAAATCTGATTTTAAAACCGAAAACCTTGATCCTCCAAATCATGTTCCAAAATCTTTTTATAATCATGGAAAACCTTTTATCGTTTGAAATCCCAAATTCATAGTATCATAATCAAAATCAACCTTTCTCGTAAAACGTGCAAAAAACCGTAATTCCTCGAAAAATGTGTAATTAAGTAAAACAATTATAGCTATTCAAATAACCATGAAATCACATATAAAACTATAAAACAAGTAATTAAAAGCAGTCATGCATGCTCAGTTATAGAGAAGGGGTCCGCTCACAGTACCTAGCCCTCAATCTCGTCCCGAATGTCTCGTACGTTCCTCAGCTTCCTCGGGAAGTCCCGATCCTGTCAACAATCACCCAAGAACGTTACTAACACGTCTACAAAGATTCACCTAGTTTTCCCCAAAAATCCCCGGGTCCTAAACGTAACGAACCAGAACCCTAAACCTTCAGCCTCGCGAAACTAACCTCAAACGACGTCCGAACAACCCGAAACTTATTCCAATAGACTCGTCACAACACCTAGACCAAAAACCAAGTTGACACCTTCCCCAAACACCGCCGCACGCGCCCCCATGCGCCGTCCAAAGTAGCTGCGTGTGGCCCTCACGCGCCTGCACACAGAGGTACTGTTCATCATCGTCTACCTCGAGTGAACCGGTCTAAACCGGCGCACCCGGTTCTCCACTGTGCCTGCACCGTTTTCCTCCCTCTCTTCACCATCTTCATCGTCCAGTCCTAAGCTACCCATTCCCCTCACTCAGACATCTCGACTCAGCCTACAACCCGTCGACTCGAGCTCGAACAAAAACCCGAACCAGTCCCCTGTTTCACGATCCAGTCAACCAGGTCACCCCCCGTCACGATGTCGAACTTAAACCCTTCCTAGAACCTCACTGAGTCTTACCCAACTCACCAAAACCGTCGATTAACTCCCAAAAGCCACGACTTTTGGTTTGAGATTCATGGCCGAAACAGAGCAATTGAAAAAAGGATGAGGAATTACCTGTGCTCCGGCCGCCGCCGTAAGCTCCACCGTGGCAACACAACTCCTCTAAGTCTCCTTCGTTCTCTGGACACCTCCACCAGCTTCGATTAATCGAACACGGCAGCACCACCACCCAAAACTCCTCACCTCTTCTCTGTTTCCTCTAGTTTCCCCGTGGCTCACCTCACACACACACGACCACTGCACCTCCCAACCTTCTCCTAGCTCTCTTTTACCCTCTGGTCACTCCTCACTCACCAGAACACACCAACACTCACCAACACCTCTCAATTTTCTCTCGAGCTTCCTCTCTGTTTTCTGTTCTTCTCTGGTTCAAACACACACACACACACGGGTATACGATCACAATACCCAAATTATTGGACCCGTTTTCCCTAGAATCCTCTAGCCCTCCAACACGTGTCACCATCCTACAACTCCTCTCCCAAGTGGCTCAATCTCAGCCATCCATTGTCCCTCTATGTTTCACAAATTCCAATGTGCAAAAGATGAAAATACCCTTCCTTTTAAGCCAAAATTACCATTTTGCCACTACCTTTCTAGACCCGTAACTTGCCTGTCCTAAGTCTGATGAATACGTGCCGCCTGTCGTTGAATTCAGGACGACGAGATCTACCTAACTATCCTAGGTCAACATGTCCAAACCCGATCGTCCAAAAAGTCAACTTTTCCCCCTAGTTTCACCAAATTACGGTTATGCCCTCAACCTTCCTAACATCATAACTTCCTCATCGGGATGTCGGAATCGGGTGTACCACCTGTCTACGGATTCATGACGTCCTAAACTACGTCACGGTCATCGATTAAAGTCCATTTGACCTTCCGAACTAAAAGTCAACATTTTGCCTAACCTAGGGGCAAAATCGTCATCTGAACCTATCGTCACCAACTAACCACCGATTAAACTCAGTAATCCATCACTAATCACCGTCTTCACCCTAATTCCCGGGACGGGTCATTACAACCTACCCTCCTAAAAACAATTTCGTCCCCGAAATTCCATAACTAGTTCCCGACACCTAGGGTCTCCTACTCGGTGATCAACACTAAGTCAACAACAACTACTCTTGGGTTCCCTGTCTATCATCTCCACCTTGGGTATTTCACTCCATCCCCAACTACCAGTTCGCCACTCCTGACACTCTCTCAGTTCCACTAAAACTTTATGGTGTACGCAAGGGAAACTCTATGAACAGAAAACAAAGGTATTTTAAAATACCTCATATAGAGTACCCAACAGAATTCATAGAGTACATCCTCACATACTACCACCGACACTTCCCGGAACCAACTCACTTCCCAACTCAGAACAATCTAGTCCAAGCAAGAACTCCTACCTATTGGCTCACTCCCTCAACTACTACTTCGACCACTTGTTGGATACATCTACAAAGTCCTAAAGGCAAACTCTAGATTGTGGGTTCTCTTCCTTCGATAACCTCATATCGATCAGTTATAGTCACTCCTTTCCCGTTCCTTCCTTCATCCTTCAACGGAACTCACCATAAACTGTAACATCGTCACTCCAGGTCACCTAGGGACAATCCTAGACTCTACACCGGGATTCAACAACAAGGTAGGTACAACACAACCAAAAATACTAAAAGTACCTGTCCCCGCACCTAGTGCCGACTGAGCTTCCTGCTGAGTCATCGAAAACACTCAGGCCTGAGATCCTGAAGATCTACCACGTCCCCTCGAACTACTAGTGGCACCACCACCTCCTCTAGTGCCCGCTGTCCCTGACGCAGTACTCTGTCCGGGCTCCGCCCATCCTCGACTTACACCATCTTCCTGTGGCAACAGTGGACACTCACGTCGAAAGTGACCTCACTCCCCACAGTAGAAACAAGCATCCCAACCTGGTCCACCACTCGATCTCCCTGTCGACGCAACAGACGTCGCACTAGCTTGTGGAGTCGGTTGTGCTCGGTAACCACGGAATCCCGAACTTTCGAAACTACCAGGTCTACCAAAACGATCATCACCCGACGACGATGCTCCACTGAAATTACCTCTCTTCGGTGTCCTCTGACTCGAAGCTCCAGAAAAAGATGGCTCCCGGCGTCGTACCGGCAAGCTAGCCTCAACCCTCACCGCAGCGTCGGACAACTCTTGGAGGGTAGCAAACGATCCAGCCGTCACTATGGCTCGAATCTCACCTCGCATGCCCAACTCAAACCTACGACACTTCTCGGCTTCAGTAGCCAAAAACGTAGGAGCAAACCGAGACAACATCTGGAACTTCTGTTCGTACTCAGCCACACTCAGACTCCCCTGTTGGAGCTGCAGAAATTCTGCCTCCTTGGCATCTCGGAAAGAACGAGGATAATACTGATCTAAGAACCTCTCCCGAAACGTCTCCCAAGTCACAGTGTGGGCATCCCAACCAGACAACTCGAGGGTATACCACCACTCGTACGCCGCACCGTCCAGTAAGAAAGTAGCCAATAACACTCTATCCTCCGGTGGGCAATGCATCACTGCAAAGATCCGCTCAAGTCTCGTGATCCACCTCTGGGCTTCCTCAGGATCTACCCCACCACTAAAAGTAGTAGCCCCGAGCCGATGGACTCGCTAAATCGTAGCACTTTCTGTCCCTCTTGCTGCTTCGTCTTCAGGTCGTGGAGAGGGTCTACGTCTCGGAGGCATCGTCAATCGCACGCTGAAAGAGGAATAGAAACAGTCAAACAACCTAAACACAACCTCACAAACCGACAAACCCGACAAACACGACAAACCTATGCTCTGATACCAATTATCAGGACCCACCCCGATTTCACCCCGAAAATCGAGGTAAACTCTGCTCCCGTCTGATACCCCGACACAACACCAACTTAAACCACTAAAGTAACACAGTCAGACGCATGAGAACTATATAAAACTTCCTAAAGTTAAAGTTTACAGAGCATAGTACAAAATACAAAAGAAAGAAAACCGATAAACTCAATACACGCACAACGGAAAATCTAAAGTACTCCGGGGTCGCTCAAGTAACTTCTATGCCTCCGACGCTGCCTCGACGTCAAAACCCCGCGCTAGCTCCACGACCTGGAGGGCATCTTAAATCAGAAAGTATGAGTGGACCAAAAATAATAAAAGAATTTCCGAAAACCACTTTATAATAAACCAGGGTTTGGCCCTCCGTTTTGAAATCACATGCATAACCCAGTTACTAAAACAATTATAAATCACATAAAGATCATCATAAAACATTTGCAGAATCATTATAAAAATAGTTATAGAAATCATATCATAAGCATCATAAAACCGTATCATAAAACATAAGTCTCAACCAATCATTATCCGATCAAACATGCTGGACCTATCCGAGTCTTTAAACTCCTGAGTCTTTAAATTCAATCCAGGCCTCAATAATATCTGAGTCTTTAAACTCCCGAGTCTTTAAACTCAACAGGCCTACGAGGGAAATATCAATATATCCGAGTCTTTAAACTCCCGAGTCTTTAAACTCAATCCGGGCCCGTCCCCCGTCAAATATAATCCGGGTCTTTAAACCCAATAACCAGATCTAGAAAATCCAATCAAAACCATTTGAAAACCATTTCTGAATCCACTTCCAAACCCGAATCCGAAATCACTGGTCTGAAGCCCTTCCGGCGTCCAGAACCGTTATTCCGAACCCAAATTCGGAAAACCACGTTTCAACTTTAAAACCAAATCTAGCTTCTCGAAATCCGATTTTAAAACCGAAAACCTTGATCCTCCAAATCATGTTCCAAAATCTCTTTATAATCATGGAAAACCTTTTATCGTTTGAAATCCCAAATTCATAGTATCATAATAGAAATCAACATTTCTCGTAAAACGTGCAAAAAACCATAATTCCTCGAAAAACGTGTAATTAAGTAAAACAGTTATAGCTATTCAAATAACCATGAAATCACATATAAAACTATAAAACAAGTAATTAAAAGCAGTCATGCATGCTCAGTTATAGAGAAGGGGTCCACTCACAGTACCGAGCCCTCAATCTCGTCTCGTACGTTCCTCAGCTTCCTCGGGTAGTCCCGATCCTGTCAACAATCACCCAAGAACGTTACTAACACGTCTACAAAGATTCACCTAGTTTTCCCCAAAAATCCCCGGGTGCTAAACGTAACGAACCAGAACCCTAAAACTTCAGCCTCGCGAAACTAACCTCAAACGACGTCCGAACAACCCGAAACTTATTCCAATAGACTCGTCACAACTCCTAGACCAAAAACCAAGTTGACACCTTCCCCAAACACCGCCGCACGTGCCCCCACGCGCCGCCCAAAGTGGTTGTGCGTAGCCCTCACGCGCCTGCACACAGAGGTACTGTTCACCGTCATCTACCTCGAGTGAACCGGTCTGAACCAGCGCACCCGGTTCTCCACCGATCCTGCACCGTTTTCCTCCCTCTCTTCACCATCTTTATCGTCCAATCCTAAGCTACCCATTCCCCTCACTCAGACATCTCGACTCACCCTACAACCCGTCGACTTGAGCTCGAACAAAAACCCGAACCAGTCCCCTGTTTCACGATCCAGTCAACCAGGTCACCCCCCGTCACGGTGTCGACCTTAAACCCTTCCTAGAACCTCACTGAGTCTTACCCAACTCACCAAAACCGTCGACTCACTCCCAAAAGCCACGACTTTTGGTTTGAGATTCATGGCCGAAACAGAGCAATTGAAAAAGGATGAGGAATTACCTGTGCTCCGGCCGCCGCCGTAAGCTCCACCGTGGCAACACAACTCCTCTAAGTCTCCTTCGTTCTCTGGACACCTCCACCAGCTTCGATTAATCGAACACGGCAGCACCACCACCCAAAACTCCTAACCTCTTCTCTGTTTCCTCTGGTTTACCTGTGGCTCACACCTCACACACACACGACCACTGCACCTCCCAACCTTCTCCCTAGCTCTCTTTCACCCTTTGGTCACTCCTCACTCACCAGAACACACCAACACTCACCAACACCTCTCAATTTTCTCTCGAGCTTCCTCTCTGTTTTCTGTTCTTCTCTGGTTCGAGCACACACACACACACACGGGTACACGATCACAATACCCAAATTATTGGACCCGTTTTCCCTAGAATCCTCTAGCCCTCCAACACGTGTCACCATCCTACAACTTCTCTCCCAAGTGGCTCAATCTTAGCCCTCCATTGTCCCTCTCTGTTGCACAAATCCCAATGTGCAAAAGACGAAAATACCCTTCCTTTTAAGCCAAAATTACCATTTTGCCACTACTTTTCTAGACCCGTAACTTGCCCGTCCTAAGTCCGATGAATATGTGCCGCCTGTCGTTGAATTCAGGACGACGAGATCTACCTAACTGTTCTAGGTCAACATGTCCAAACCCGATCATCCAAAAAGTCAACTTTTCCCCTAGTTTCACCAAATTACGGTTATGCCCTCAACCTTCCGAACATCATAACTTCCTCCTCGGATGTCGGAATCGGGCGTACCACCTGTCTACGGATTCGTGACGTCCTAAACTACGTCACGGTCATTGGTCAAAGTCCATTTGACCTTCCGAACTAAAAATCAACATTTTGCCTAACATAGGGGCAAAATCGTCATCTGAACCTATCGTCACCAACTAACCACCGATTAAACTCTCTAATCCGTCACTAATCACCGTCTTCACCCTAATTCCAGGGACGGGTCGTTACATCAACCTCACAAAATCTGCACTTTCTTTTAGTCCCAACACCCCTCAGGAGACTCAAGTAGGTATAGCTTCCTCTTTGGGTATGCCATTAGTAGATTGCCACGAAAGTATTTAGGGCTCCCTACTTTAGTGTTCGGGTATGAAGGAATTTGTTTCAGTCCATTAAGGATCGAGCTTGCAACAAGCTCAATGGTTGAAAAAAAATCACTTTCAAAAGTTAGGAAAAAGATTCTCCTCAAATTTGTCATCTAGGCAATACCATCCTACTCAATGGGAGTCTTTTATCTACCCAAAAGTATTTGTTCAGAATTAATCTCTTTATGTGCTAATTTTTGTTGGGGAAAGATATACAACAAATTGAGGTATTCATTGGCTCAGGTGGACAACACTTTGTCGGATCAAAGCAGAAGGAGGATTGGGTTTTCGAGAGTTTACTGGTTTCAATCAGGCCTTGTTGGCTAAACAATGCTGGCGAATCTACTGCAACCCCAATTCCCTGTTTAGTAAAGTCTATCAAGGCAGATATTACCCAAGAAGCAACTTCCTAACTGCCACCAAAGGTCACTCACCTTCATTCATTTGGCGCTTTCTTTTATGGGGACATGAACTTTTAACATATGGCCTACATTGTAGAGTTGTAATGGCCACTCAATGCAGTTCTATTTAGATGTTTGGTTACCATCTTCAACAAATTCGCGTATTCACTCACCACCAGCTCTCCCGTTGGATACTCCGATAAGCTTCCTTATCACTAAGAAGGGTACTTGGAATTTAGATCTCCTTGGTAAGCTATTTTGGGAGTCCGAAATAGCTTCTATCTTATCAATTCCATTACCTGATCAAATGATCCCAAACAAACTAATATGGTTTCCTCCCAAGAATGGCACCTATAGCGTCAAGGGCAGTTATAAAATTGCCCAGATGATTCGCACCCAAGAAACTGGGAATATTGGCAATTCAAACACACAAGTGAAAACAATTTGGTCCTCAATTTGGTCTCTGAAAATTCCAAATAAAATAAAATTATTCTTGTGGAGCTGCCTACATGGGATTTTAGCTTGTTTGAAAAATCCTTTCCCACAAAAGCTTATTACTTCTCCTTTATGTTTTCGCTGCTTCACACACTCATAAACTATCTTCCATGCTTTGTGGCTTTGTTCGATAACAAAGTAAGTTTGGTCATACTCCCTCTTCTCTACCCTTGGTACGTACTAGGTTTGCAAATTGCTTCCAAGATTTTTTTCAAAATGCCTCCACTAACCTAACTCGAGATGAGTTAATCTATGTTGTATACCTCTACTAGAACATTTGGCACAGTCGAAATCAACACTGGTTTTCTAGTAAAACTACCCCAACCCTAATTCTCATCTCTGGAAGTTATAATCTGATGAATGAATTCTTGACCACTAATCAGTGGATTACACACACTCATCCTAGCAAATCAGCAAATCAGGTTCTCACATATGGGAGAGACCTTCGCATGCTTTTTCGAAACTGAATGTGGACGCCAAGGTATCAAAGGCTTATGCGCTGTGGTTCAAGATAGCTTTGGGGATTTAATGGCCACCAAATCGAAAGGCATCCAAAGAAACTTATCTCCAAGAGCTATTGAAATTATGGCAGCCTACCTGGGTCTACAAGTAGCTTTTCACATGGGCTATCAACATCTCATTCTGAAAATGGATGATCAATAAGCCATTACACTCTTCAATTCAACTGGAAATTGCTTGGATATCAATGGAGCACTCATCGAAGAGGCACATACCTATCTTAGCTCTTTCTAGTTGGTGACCTATCAATATACATCATGCACAAGCAACAATGACACTCACTATCTAGTCAAGAATGTTCTTCACAATCCAGATTTTACAGTTTGGATCAAAGAGGGGCCCCTTTGGCTATCATCTATCCTCCAAACTGATACCTCCGAAGTAAGTTTTATCAATGCAATTTCTGCTTTAACCCATTTGACCTTCTATTGTCTCCATTCATAAAATGCTTTTCTCTTATTACCTTTAACATATCCCTAGCGTTTCAATTTTGATCCTCATCGTTAGTACTTGTTCGGAACATTTTCTTTACTACTTAGGCAGATTTATATTTAGTGTTAGCCATTAAAATTATTAGTTGATTTTTTTTTGGGATCAGGAAGTAAAATTTCATTCAGAAAGCAAAGCAGAAACAATACAAGAGAAAGCTGGAAAGAAAGCCAGAGCAAGAAAAAACTTAAAAAGGGGATCGGAAGTAAAGACGCATGGCATACCATAAAACGTCCACAACTAGCCCCGAAAAAAAAAAGAAATTTAACTAGGGGACATGGAAGTCCATCATTGTTTAAAACAAGTACTAAAAGGGATGGAGGGTGGTTGATCCAGACTTCACTGCACATTCTCTTTCGCGCTTGAGTGGCTAGGGTATCAGCTACCTTGTTCGTACTTCGGTGGAACCACCCAAAACGAATATACTCAAAGTGGGATCGTTGTAACCCGATCTGAGAAAGGATAGGGAAGACTTCCCAGTTTCCACGATCAATACTTCTAGAGATACACTTGATCAGGGTTAGAGAATCCGACTCCACAGTAACATCTTGGAACCCTCGGTCCCGGGAAAAAGTAACTCTAGTGAGGATGGCCTAAGCCTCAGCAATAAGAGCATTTCTAGAACACTTTGACTCACAAATAGCCCTACAGAAACCACCCTCCGAATTTCGGATAATTGCCCCAAGCCCAGCAGGAACATCCGGATTCACCTAAGAGGCATCACAATTGATCTTGATGGTCAAGTCCATGGGGGGGCTCCAAGAAAAAGGGCCGACCTGGGGACCGTTCGGAATACCAAGACAAGGGCGAGACGTAGCATAGTGGGACCAGAACTCAGAGACATGCCTGGAGATGGCATGAATGATTATCTTGGGGTTGAAGGGTTGGCCCTCAAAAAGATATTTACACCGGTGCTTTCAGATTTCCCAACAAGTGAAAGCAATAACAGAAGCCATCCAATTCTGATTAGCCCCAAATCCCGCCGGATGAGAGAGAATGGTGTTCAGCCAGCACTCAAAGGAGGACACCTGTGAAACATCAATCCGGTAGTTTAGAAGGCCTCCAAACCAAATACAAATCACTCCAGTACAACATAGAAATAGATGTTCAGTAGTTTCAGGAGATGATTCGCAGATATGGCACATCTGGCAGTATCCCAGGTGTCACCGGAATAGATTTGCCCGAGTAGGGAGGCAATTCCGCAGGGTTTTCCACATAAAATTAATGACCCACAGATTTTCCCTGAGTTTCCAGATAAAATTCCATAGAGTAGCCGAGAAAATATTGGAGCTTGAAGCCCTAGAAGGAACAGGGGAGCACTGTGGAGAGGGGTTTCCCCTGAGCCAAAAATAACCAGATTTGGCACTATAATTACCTAGCTTGCAGTGGGGCCAGATGAGTCGGTCGCCGTCATCTGGGCGTCCCAAAAGGATATAACGAATGGTCGTACAATCAGAATCAGAAATTAGGGGCTCGATGTTCCCGAGGTTCCAGGCGTGGGAAGCGGGATCAATGAGGTCAGACACAGGTTGTGAAGGGCAGATCAAGGCAGGAGATGAGGGAATAAGAAAACCATTCGAAGTTCCTAGAAACCAGCTATCAGTCCAAATCTTAATATCAGCTCCATTCAGGACCTGCCAACGGGAACCCTCAAGAATAATTCGTCTACCTTGTAATAAACTTGTCCAAGCCCAAGAAGCACGACTACCTCTTACTGCATCCTGAAAATTTCCATTGGGGAAATATCTACTCTTAAGTAGTTGAGCCTAGAAAGAATTCGGCTCATGGATAAGTCTCCAACACTGCTTTTCCAGGAGAGTAAGGTTGAAATCCTCAAGATTCTGAAAGCCCATACCACCTTCAGCCTTTGGAAGGCCAAGCTCAGCCCAACTAATCCAATTAATCTTATTGCGGTCCCCCGACTGACCCTACCAGAAGTTTTCCAAATCAGAATCAATAGCATGACAAACGGTCTTCGGAAACTTAAAAACTTCCATAGGATAAATGGGAATAGCCTGGGCAACCGTTTTCCTCCCAATCCTCTCACGGACAAACAACATAGCCTCTTTCTTTGATCGTCCCCAGAGTGTAGGTAGGCCGAGATACATGTCGGGGTTCTCGGTAATTTCCATATTAAGGATGGTATTAAGCTCTGCCCTCAAAGATTGGGGAGTATTGGGACTGAAAAACATATTGGACTTGTTGTAGTTTACCATCTGACCTGAGGCATGGTAGTAGACATGCAATAGCTTATCAACAACAGTACAATTGTTCCTGGTAGCTTTCATAAATAGTAGGGCATCATCATCAAATAAGAGATGGGAGAGAATTGGCCCCTCCGGGATGAACCTGATGCCCTCAAGCACACCCGCAAGAACAGCATGGTTGAACATCTGAGACAGGACATCGCAAACAATGATAAATAAATAAGAAGAAAGCGGGTCCCCCTGTCGGATGCCACAGGATGGAGAGAATCTCCTTCTAGGCTGCCCATTAATGAGGACCGAGAAACTCACTGAGGAAACACACCGCATAACCAAATTGACCCAAGAGGAACAAAAAACTAGTTTTAGCATCACCGCCCGAAGAAAGTCACATTCAATATGGTCATAAGCCTTGTTCATGTCCAGCTTGATACCCATCTTATAAATCTTTGTAGTCTTCCGGAGTTTGAGTGCATGGAAGGCCTCGTGAGCTACCACAATGTTATCTTGAATCTGTCTCCCAGAAATGAAAGCACTCTGTTGGGGGGAGATGATGCCAGGGATGAGGCATTTCAGCCGATTTTCAATCACTTTTACAATGATCTTATAGGAATAATTGCAGAGTGCAATAGGCCGGAATTGGGCGACAGCTTCCGGATTAAAGACTTCTAGAATAACAGCAATATGGAAAGAGTTTAGGGAGTCCAACGACATCTCACCTGTAAAAACCTTATTGGCAATAACCAGCAAGTCATCACGAATAGAGTTCCAATAGGTTTGATAGAAAATACCAGAGAAGCCATCGGGTCCAGGAGCTTTCAACGCCCCTATTTGAAAGATGGCATCATGAATTTCCTCCAAAGAGACAGAGAGATTGAGATCCAGATTGTGTTGAACAACAATAGAAGGGGTGATGAAGTTTAGGATATCACCCCAATCACGGTCACCATTAGAGGTGAAAATATCCTTGAAATAATTATCCACAACAGACCTGACCGTGTCATTGGAAGTCGGCCAAGAATCTCCCACTGTGCCGATTCTCAAAAGCAGATTCTGGAGGCGCTGGTAGATGGTTGATTGGTGGAAAAAAACCGAGTTACGGTCACCAGAACTTATCCACTTGATACGAGAGCGTTGCATCCAATATTTCTCCTCTAAAGCCCAGATAGAGGCAATACCCCCTTTCAGAGTGTCAATAGCAGCCGCATTTTCCTCCCAATTCCGTTGAAGAAAACCCAATCTATTTATCATTTTATCAATCCGTTTTATGTTATTTGGGTATTTCTCGTAACTCCAAGATATCATCTTGCGACGGCAAGTATTCAGCTTGCTATCCCAGAAACATCCAGAAAGAGGGGCTGCATTTTTCCAAACTGGGTCAATGACATCCCCACACTCCGGGTCATCAATCCAATAGGACTCGAAACGGAATAAGTGTTCAGTTCTCCGCCCCCTAGGGTGTTGATAAAAAAGAATAGGGCAGTGATCAGATCCCAGAATTGGATGATTGGTGGCAATTGAGCATGGCCAAGTAATTTGTCATTGTTCATTAACAAGTCCATGATCCAGTCTTTCCTGAACCAACACACCGTCCCTCCGGATACCCTTCCAGGTAAAAGCTTGACCCTGAAAACCCAGATCAATAAGATTGTGCAAATTCATGAAGTCCTGTAAATACCGTTTTCTGGAGATAGAATCCGGACGACCCCCACATTTTTCATGTGCCCATAAATAATCGTTGAAATCCCCAGCACATAACCAAGGAAAATCCAAGACAGCGACCATGGTGCCCAAATTTTGCCACATTGCATCTTTCTCCTCCCGGTAGGGGGAACCATAAATCCAAAACATATGAAAATTATTTCCATTGCTATTATCCGTAACCAAAGTATCAATCAGAAATTTAGACGAGGAATAAACAGAAAGATCAATAGATTCATTCCAAATTAAACATAAACCACCAGCAGTACCAATAGGCTCAACATAGTGCTGTCCAACAAAATTCAGGTCTTTAAAACAGCTTTGAAACCTACTAAAACTCATCTTTGTTTCCATAAGAAAAATAACATAAGGATTATAATTTTGGATTAACCTCCGAAGGTTTTTTTCTGTCAAGTCCCCACCAAGGCCTTGATAGTTCCAACTCAGGAACTTCATTTCTTCTCGACCACCAAACCCGGTTGGCAGCCTTGAGGGTCCTTATCCCCTTGGTATATTTCAAAAGAATCTGAAAAAATCGGAACATCCACTAGAACACCAGCATTAAAACCATCTGAGTCCAAAGCTTTAACCTTTCTAGGACCACTACGCCCATTCTTGTATTAAATTTTTTTTTCTTTCCCATATGGTGTTTGTATTGGACAGGCTCAATCGGGCTTAGGGAACACTGATTAAATTTTTTCCCTGCAGAGGGATTTCCTTCCCATTTGGGCTCACAGTCCCTCTTCAATCCCATAGAAGTGAGAGTGTGAATGGCCAAGTGAGATTGAGTGAATTGCACTGAGCTGTGCTCAGGTGGGGTAGTTTGATCCATAATGGCCATATTGGCGGGATGGGGTGAAAGTTTAAAAGATGGGGGATTACATTCAGAATGGGGACCGAGAGGGGGGTGGGGTGTACGGGTATCAAAAATGTTTTGAGCAGACAAGTGATCAGATGGGCTGGGTATAGGTGAGTGGGCCAGCGAGATGGGATTAAAAAATGGGTCTAGAGAGTGTGGGTTGCAGGTTACTTGAGTCTTGGCCCATTCAGGAGAAACCAAAAAATATTTGGGCCTAGGGCGACCCACTGGCCAAGCCCAGGGGAAGGGCGTCGGTTCTTCCCTGATGGAAAGTCTTCCCGTCCTGTCGTTCAAAACTAGAGAAGTGTTCAGAAAAAGAGTGTTGAGAGTTCGTGCAGGAGGAGGTGGCCCTAAGTAGGGTATGCTGTTGGGAGGGCTGGTCTGAGTAGGCTGAGAGTGCAGAGCTAGGATTTATGGCTGATAGGCTCTGCTCAGGGGTAGCCCCGTCGAACTTTCTCTCATCCCAAGTTTTGAGGGTTGTTCCCCTTTCCAGTATCTCCATGATGCGCCCCTTCCCGCGATTGCCACTCTCGACAGCTTGGGATGTACAGAGCACCGCCGTGCATGGGCTGGAGACACAGGTCGTGCCTGGTTGGCGGCGAATGTCGCGGGGAGCAGTCCTAATCTTCTGGTGGTGAAGATCGCGGATTGGTCGGGGACGCATCCACTCACCGTAGGCTGCTACATCTGGGTTCGCAGAGGAGACAAAATTGAAGTTGTAGAATTTCAGAGTTTGCCCAAGTCACCCACAATTGAAAGAGAAATCTGAAAGGCGTTCCAGTCGAAACTCGACCCATGTGGCAGGACCCTCCATTCATGGCATCCAGAAACCAATCGGAAGGGGCTTTGTGGAATCGAGTGTAACTCGCAAACGCAGGAAGCCACGAGCTAGACCACAACCAGGGGGATCCATGGCGATTACAGTGCCCAGAGCCTCCCCTACCTCCTTCGCGTTCCCCTCAGTGAGTAGATTCAAAGGGATACCGTGAGCCTGAACCCAAAAAGTAGCGGAATATAAGGGGATCTCCTTAATAGCAAGGTTCTCAGCCCATCGAATTGGGGAGAAACAGCAGCCCATCACTAACCAGGGGTCTTCATCGATGATACAGTGAGCCATACTCTCATCTTGAACGGTGATTGAAAATATGTTCTACTTTATAAATTTTATGTTTGACTCGCCAAAATTCTCACACGCTGACAGGACCCGTCCCCAAAGGACATAGGTAACGTGCCCGGTCCTACTCCTGTCTGAAAATTCAACTGAAGATCCAAAATTAGCCTCAGCACTTGCCAAACAAGGGATAACCGTACATGTGCCCACTCATGCCTCCACCTCTCGAATAGCCTCAATCATCGCGCCACGACCTGGAGGGTCAATAAAACAGAAAAGGAGTGAGTGGACAAAACAAAGTTTTATAAATACATTCCTACCCTCTAGTTTCACAAACATGCATGCATATCATAAATCAGGAGTAAAATAAATCTGGGCACAAATGTTTATAAATCAAAATCTCAATAAAACTACGGGACTCATTTCCATATCCAATCTCATATAGTCACGTTAACCCTGCAACGCGTGCAAATCAATAGGCTCAAGGACCGCTCAAAATTCGAGCATCCGTCGCTGTGAACACATCACCAGCCGACAATATCCGTCGCTGTGAACACATCACCAGCCGACAATATCCGTCGCTGTGAACACATCACCAGCCGACAATTCAGATCGTCGTGAGCACATCACCGACCGATCTCCATATAATCCAGTACATCTGATCTGAGTCGAGCCTCCCTCAGTTGCACGACAACAGACCGTGCTACGTGACCACTCCGGGGTAAACACATCCATCCCGGAGGCGAGCGTTATCTCCAGGGTTCATTCCGGGGAAACACATTCCCAACTGAAAGTCCTAATATCCAAAATCCAGGGTGCACTTCGGGGGAAACATATTCCTACCCGAAAGCCCTATATATCCGCAACATATCACCATGTAAACCAGTGAAAACAGTTGCATTTGAAATCAAAACCATTTTCAACACAGGGTCTTAGCCCAAAACATAATCCGTAAAACTAGAGTCCCGATTATTTCATAAATCTGAAAACCATCAATATCATCATGTAATCCCATGGAAATACCAATCCAATCAAAATCACATTTCCATTTGGGTCTCAAGCCCAAAATATCAATTTCACGCAAATCCGCGTAACCGCAATCTCAGTTGCCATTTTCACATAAATCCACAAAATATATGCACAAAGCATTACAAATCCATCAAATCAATCCCTGACTCATAATCCGAGTCAAAATCAATCTCAAATCCCGGGCCTTCGCCCAAAACAACAATATCACAGTTTTCTCGAAAATCGTGTCCAAAGCAACATAAAATAATATAATATTCCCAAAATTTAGAAATCATCATATCGAAATTGACAGGACCACCCCCGAAAGGGGCATCGATAATCGTGCCCGGTCCTGCTCCCGTCTGGCGAGTCGACTGAAATACCCAAGTTACCCTCAGTACGTGCCAGACCAGGGATAGCCACACGTGCTTACTCATGCCTCTGCCTCATAATCAGCCTCGAACAACACGCCACGACCTGGAGGGTCAATAAAAACCAAAAGGTGTGAGTGGACACAAAATAAATCAGTTATAAAAGCCGTTACAAAAAGACGTTTTTACCCTCCGCGTAAAAACGAATGCATGCATACAAAAATCATTTCACAATCTTTTTCATTTTCAGCATAGGAAAAACCATGTGTCAAATTTCAACATAAGGAAAACTTGTATGAAACTCCAAAGAATTTTTCCTTTCTCAACTATCGGGTCTTAGCCCGCAATCATAAACACCGGGCCTCAGCCCAAAACCACAAATCAAAACCAAGTACACAACATAATCCAAAACCATCAACCACATAACCGGGCCACTGCCCAACACATCCGAACATCGTAGAATATCATTGAATCACAATCAATAGTTTGCTGGATAACAAGTGCGCCCGAGTCTTTAAACTCAAAACCATGCGCATAATCAGGCCTTCCCGGGATATCAACGAGTCTTTAAACTCAGAACATAATCAATAGGCCTCGGGGGTATTACAATAACCGAGTCTTTAAACTCATTAAGGGCCCTTCCCGTCATCAATTAATCGAGTCTTTAAACTCAAAACGTGCTCCAGCAATAGCACCGGGTCTTTAAACCCAAAACAGTTTTCACCGGGTCTTTAAACCCCAAAAAAAATTTAACAATAACAACAACGAGGAATCCATCCCGAAATCATATTTTTCACAACAGGACTCACGGTCCGAATTTCCACATTCAATTCCCCAAATCTTACTTCACAAATCATATTCAAATCATCATTAAACACGGGCATGTACAATCATACCAAATCACTTTATTAAATCCTTTTTCATTCCCGAATTCGAATTCGCAATAATGATTCCGTAAGCCGGCATCCGGAAGCATCATCCCGAACCCAAACCAAAAATCTGTTTTCAAACTTTTGAAAGCCGAAACCTCGTTCATCAAAATTACTTTTATGCCCCGAGCACCAAGCCCGAAATCACCTTTTTCAAAAGTCCATTTTAAAAATCCTCAAAATCACAAATCTCATTTCAATTCCAAATTCAAACATCAAACAGTGGTCAAATCACCATATACTCAAAATCTCGTAAAATGTGCAAAACCGCGTCATTCTCGAAATACGTGTCAACATCATAAATCTTACTCCCATTCATATTCAAGACATTATTAAAACATGACACGTACAAATCATGTTGGGTCAAATCACAATACGCAAAATCTCAAAAACCGCAGAAATCTCAAAATCCCTTAACACGTGCAAATCCGCAGAAATCTCAAAAATCGTGTCAACACCGTGAGTCACACTCACAATCATAAACAACATTCATAAAACATTATACACACCAATTATGCAATTTCATTCGTTAAACCAACATCAAGCATAAGAGTGACCATAGTCTCGAAATACGTGTAATTTCGTATGTATAGCAAAATACGTATAAATACGGAAATCGAAATCAATCACAACTTATAATCATAATCATAAAAATCATGGAAATATTTGTGCTTGCATTAAATTTTGAAAGCAACGTCCACTCACACACCAATTTTAAGGCTCGATTTCGCGCCGCACGTGTTCCCGTAATTTCCGGCATTTTCCAGAAACTCGAATCCTGTCCGAAAACACATTCCCGGGTCATTAAGGTCTCAAATAACATCATACTAATTCCCCATAATTTTCCGGGAATTAATCGTTAATTAAAAACGTAACCTAAACATTCTGGCCCTCGAAACAACATTGAAACGGTGTCCGATAATTTTCAAAACCAACGTTAAAATGTTCGTTACATTGTGTAGGTCAAAAGTCGTTTTGAACTCACCTTGAAAAACCGTCCCACGCGCCGTCACGCGCCGCCGTGAGTGGCTGCGCGTGACACCCACGCGCCAGCTACAGTGCCAGGTACAGTCGTCGTCCCAACCCGACTGTCTGGTAAATGGGTCCGGTTGGCCCGCGGCGTGACCCGGCTGGGAATCCATCAATTTCAACCTATTAGCATCAATTCAAACGTTCAATAGAATCGCCAAGCATCTAATTTGGGTTTTGCGACCTCCAATCAGTGACATCTTACCTGAATCCAGACGATTAGAAGTCGAACTTTGAAGAACAGGTGGGTACTGTTCAATCATCTAACTCGACCAACCTCGATTGTTTACTTTAAATTGGCCCCCCAGAAGCTTCGTAGTGTTCGTATGAACTTGATTCTCCTGCCAATTGCTCCTCTAAACTCCTCCAAAATCACAACTCAAGCTCGATTTTCTTCTCGGTCAGCAGGTCCCTTCAGAGTCGAAAACGGCATCAAATCTCTTCTCACTAGTATGCGATCGACTTGAATTGATCCCAGAGGACTCATTGAAGCCTTAATTTTCCATGGGCTGGCCTACATTTTGAAACTGGATTTAAATTCACTCAAGAACAAGTTTCGGGTTTTTTTGGAACTCTCCTCTCCCAAATTCCTCCTTTTCTTTCTTCTCTCCCTCTCAGAACTCTGTTCTCTCCCCCTAGATCCTTCTCCCGTTCACAATTTCACTCACTGTGGCCTTGGGATGATCGATCATGCCCTGAACAAAGTCTCTGTTTTCCTCAGTTTACAGGCACTAACTCAATAATGTTTCCCGCACTCACCTCAACCAGCACAACCCGTGCTCCGACTCTGTCTCTGTTCCCTCATTAAGGCTTAAACAATTCGTCCATAACCGTTCTCCAATCAAAATGGTCTTGGGAAGTTGATCAAACGTGGGAACAAAACCCATTTCTGTTCCATTCTAATTCCAGCAGCACCAAACACAACCCAGCACGCCTAGCACTATACCTTAGCATTAAACAATCCCTTAGTGTACTGTCACTAACCCAATTCTTTAAGTTAATTAGATTAAACAATTCCTAGATCAGGTTTAAAAATTTCAATTGAACAGGTCACTCACGGCATTGGCAAGACTCTGTTTTCACGGCAACCAAACAGTTCCCCTGCGAAACAAATTATCATTTTGCCCTCAGATGGACAAATTACCAATATGCCCCTCACGCATCCAGACCCGTAATTTGGTCATTCGAGCTCCGATCGACGCGTGCCGCCTGTCTACAGACTCAGGGCATCGAGACCTTCCTAACGGTCCTCGGTTCTCGGCCATCGGACCACCCGGTCAAAAAGTCAACATTTTCCCCCCTTTCCGTCCAAATTACGAAAATGCCCTTGAACTTCCGAACGTCATAACTTTCACCACGAACGTCAGAATCAAACGTGCCACCTGTCTATGAACTCGTGACGTCCCAAACTACGTCACAGTCATTGGTCAAAGTCCATTTGACCGCCCGAATAAAAGGTCAACGTTTTACCTACGACTAGGGGCCAAACGGTCATTTTGCATCGTTCGTCCGATTCCGCCCAACTAATCACCGATTAACCCCGTTAATCATGATTAGTTACTAATCTAATCCCGAATTCCAGGATGGGTCGTTACAATCTTTCCCCCTTAAAGAATTTCGTCCTCGAAATTCCAACCGATCAAAACTCAACCGTTCCTCCCTCCTAAAACCAGTTCCGTTCTCGAAATTTCCAATTATCCTTATTTCACATCCACCTTGTGGAAAACTTTTCGACCTCGCAACACGTGTACACCCGTACACCAACTAACTCATCTATACTCAGACGTCCCAGTACAGACCACACTCGACCACCTCGAGTGAAAATGATCACTTGACGTCCGCTCCCACTGGGAGTCACCAAATCTCACTTGTCAGTCCGTGCTGACGCTACCAGCCAAACTGTCACCACTAAGCTCTACCACCCTAGTAAAGCGGCGATCAACAGCCGATTCGTGTCACTCAAAGTAACGTAAGATCAATAACACGATCTCATCTTGCAGGGCAAGCCCAACCCTGCGGCATATATCAAGCTCAAAGTCCAGTTCACAAAAATACCAAGTGTGTCGGAGCTAAGCCAAATGCCAACACGTACAACCAAACCACTGGTACCCCCCACGTACCGTCACTAAATACAACTCGGCCTGTCCGGTACCCATCCTCGTACACCGTACAGGGTACGTACCCCCATCTCCAACAAATCCACTACAAGGTTCACAGTCACTCACAACCTGACGCTGGGGTTTCTTGTCCAATCTCATACTAGACAAATCGATCATTCTAACTCATCATCCATTCTAGTTCCCATGGTCACCCGACCAGTAACACAGCATCAACTCCCAAACACGTCATCTAAGATTTACCGATCCATGCACGTTCACCAAGGCGTGTACAGTCATGCCGAATGGGCATCTAATCTCATACACCTATACCGAGGCGCACCAACCCCGAATCTATCGGATACCCGCTCAAACGGTTACCACATCACATCCGATTGACTTCGAAAAGAAGCCAACCCCAATCGCACATATCTACAACTGGCCAAATAAACCCTGTTGGATCTCCACTCATCCACAGGTCAAGCCTCGAGTTCAAATCATAACCGTTCTCACTCGCTCGACTACGGATTAACTTCGAAGAGAAGTTCGGTCCAACTATTCCCATATCCAAACATTTATGACAGAGCGATAAGCTCTTCACCTAGCCTGATCAAGGCGATCACAGTTCAAATTCGTTACCACGTCACCCGACTGGTAACACCACGATCCTAGGTCGCCGCCACGTCCAAGGCCCACAACATCATAATCCAGATCCACCTAGGATCCACACATGCTCTCAGCTAGCAATCCACCTAGAACCCGATCGTAGGGTCTTATACCCTTTAGAATTCTTGTCGACCACACAACACCCCTCAACTATTTTCACATCCAATCATTCACTCAACACGTAACACATCCACTCTGTGGATCCCCTCCATTTACCTCACATCGATCCCTGCCACTCCACCTAGGAGAGACCAAGGATGATCCAATACGATGTCACCAACATCCAATGCGAGTGCAAGCACAACTCACTACGCCCACCATACCAAGTAATCCAACATCGTCGGCCAGGGCAGAGAATAAGAGGTCATCCCTAATGACTTCGGAATACCAATCACCAATGCGGAAACGAGCACTCCTCTCGTCCCACAGTAACAACTCTCCTTGAAACTAAGATTCCACTAGGCCTCGTCATTGGGCCGGGTCGGGCAAGCCCGGCCCAAAATTTTTGGGCTTGGGCTGGGCCGGGTCGGGCAAGCCCGGCCCAAAATTTTTGGGCTTGGGCTGGGCCGGGCCGGGCCTATTTCATAATTTAAAAAATACCGGGCGGGCTTGATCATAAATATGAAAGCCCATGCCCTTTGTCGGGCCGGGTTTGGGCCGGGCTTTTATCGGGCTTTACGGGTCGGGCCTACTAAGCCCACTTGGGCCGGGCCTACTAAGCCCATTTGTACCTACCTAATTGTAAAAAAAAAATTGAGTTGAGTTTAAATATTATTATCGAATATTGAAATAAGCTAAGGAGGGGTACTATTGGATTTAGAGAATTGGCCTAAATTTTCGACCATAAAGCCGAGATAAGATAAGCAGGTCTCTAAGAAAGTCAGAGACCTAGTGAGTTTTTTTGAATTTAGGGTTAGAGTTTGGTTTGGGCATTGGGCTTTTAAATGACACTAGGTTGAGATTTGGTTGGAGTTTTGAATTTTGGCTATAATAGTAGTAACAAAATTGGATTGGGTATCAATTCTTAATTTATAATTATTTTATATTTTCGGGCTTATGGGTCGGGTTTACCTGGGCGGGTCGGGCTGGGCTTACCGGGCTTTATCGGGCTCGGGCCTATCGGGCCTAGCGGGCTTGAATACCCTAAGCCCAAGTCCAGCCCGTCAACATGCGGGCCGGGCCGGCCCACGGCCCATATCGGGCCGGGTCGGGCTTTTTGTCATCGGGCCTATCGGGTACCCATAAGCCCGTGGGCTTCTGGGCCAAATGATGAGGGCTAGATTCCACCCATGTTGGGATCAGACACACTCCTCATGAGATGTCAAGTCCCACCACCAGACTCCTTACATCCGTAACTCACTTGGACAACCACGTGTCCGCAATCAATCCTAAACACAGACCTCATGTCTATTAATGACTATTTATGCACGTACACCGATTCCGATTGGGAGTTACTCAACTCTTGTCACCTCGTCACTGTTGGGACTTACCCCAATACCTCACAATCTCTGCTGGATCCTATCCAGTCCATGAGTCAACCACTACTGAATCTCAGATACCAACGTACGCTCATCATGACAGAGTCACACCGCAACTCGTGGCTCAACACAATCTCCCTCACTGACACTAGCACCAGCGCTAGTACCAGCACCAACATACAAACATCCACACTAGCATACCGTGTGCAAAGTGGGTAGCCCTGGATCTCCGCTCATACCGAGCGACGATCCCGCATCACTACTCGTATCCCGCAACCATGGGTACCACCATCCCGACAATCCACATCAGGATAGATGAACGTTCCCTGAACGCCCCCTGATCCTCAACTACTACCACTACACCAAGTACTCACGACAATCAGCTATCTACCCAAGACCACCGTTCCATAAAACCAATCCATAATTTCTAACTCCTCAATACATGTCCATATTCTGGTCCTTGGCATCCTAAGTGCCAAACGTTCCTCACTTAGCTTTTCTGGCTCCTCTCGAGCCTTGGTACCTTACCATGACTCATCTCACGTTCCTAACCCAAAATATTGACTCATCGTGAGTCCCACATCCATATCTCGACTCCTCCTGAGTCAAATCTCAAAGCAAACTGACCATGTCATCACCGACATACCCAGTCCCCGAGAAATTTCCAATGCTCAACCATAATCTATACGACCAATAGGGCCTACGAGATAGTACAATTTGCCTAATTATGCGGCCTCTCGGCCACCGGTCTCATTCGTCCCTGCGACCCACGCAATTTTATATCTTACAAATCGCAGTTTTCAGTGTACATTACCCGACATATGACCCTCAAACTAGGGTCAATCTCACCCGAGATCTAACACGAGGTCCCAAACACCCTCGCCTACTCATCTAACTACCAGGTCGCGCACGAGGCTTACGCTTCGGAGGCATGATGTTGCAATAGAATCAGCAACCTAGCGCTCTGATACCAAATTGACAGGACCGCCCCCGAAAGGGGCATCGATAACTGTGCACGGTCCTGCTCCCGTCTGGCGAGTCGACTGAAATACCCAAGTTACCCTCAGTACGTGCCAGACCAGGGATAGCCACACGTGCTTACTCATGCCTCCGCCTCATAATCAGCCTCGAACAACACGCCACGACCTGGAGGGTCAATAAAAACCAAAAGGTGTGAGTGGACACAAAATAAATCAGTTATGAAAGCCCTTACAAAAAGACGTTTTTACCCTCCGCATAAAAACGAATGCATGCATACAAAAATCATTTCACAATCTTTTTCATTTTCAGCATAGGAAAAACCGTGTGTCAAATCTTCCCCTTAAAGAATGGCCGGAAATCCAATCTTCCCCCCTGGAGTCGTGCACAAGCGCGACGGATGGCCGGAAATCCAAGCTTAGAGTCGTGACGTTTAAGGTGATCTCTTGTCCAATTAGTCATGTATTTTGGTTCATATTAGTCCTAATGAGCTCACTGTTAAGATAATTGGATTATGGTTTGGAAAACTCAGAGTTTGGGCGATCGACCCGTTTGGGTGATCACGGGTCGTGGGTCTGATTTTGGGACTGTTTTGGTGAATCAGGGACATGGAACTTTGATTAGATAGTTGAGGAATGTTTTGGAATCAAAAACGGAAGGAATCGAGGTCGAATTTATGGTTATCTAATCGGGTTGGAATCGCGGGTATCAGACCCGTTTACCAGAGAAACGGGCGAGGACGGTGACTGTAGCAGTCACTGTAGCAGGTGCGTGGCTTTCACGCGCAGCCACTCACGGCGGTGTGTGACGGCGCGTGGGCACGAATCTCGAGGTGAGGTCAACTTGACTTTTGTCCTATACAATGTAACGAACATTTTAGCGTTGGTTTCGTGTCAATCGGACCCCGTTTCGATATTGTTCGGGATGTCCGAAGCTTTTAAATCCAGTTTTAAAATACTTAAAAATTCGGGAAAATTACGGGACTTTAATTTGATGTTAATGGAGAGGTTAGTAACCCTCTAATGTGATTTGGACAGGATTGGGAGTCCCGGTGATAGTGGTTTGGCCCGGGAAGGCCTATGGAACGCGTATCGAGGCGCTCGGTTAAACGGTCTGTGAGTGGACATTGGTTTTATAAATTCGACGCATGCATAACTGTTTCATGATTTTTATAATTGTGATTTTATGATTTATTTTGGATATCGGTGAATTTATATGATTTCACGCATTTCGAGGCGAGTTACGTGTTTGCACGTAAATCGAGGATTTCTAGATTTACACTGATTTCCATAATTGTGGTTCGGATATGATTTCATGAAACAGTAACGGATTTGATAAAGTGAATTCGGGTCAGGGGCCCAATTGATTTAAGAAATCGGGCCAGGGGCCCAGTTGATTTGAGAAATCGGGCCAGGGGCCGAGTTGACTTATGAAATCGGGCGAGGGGCCCAGTTGATTTATATATGTGATTTCGGGTCGGAGACCCTAAAATGGAATTGAATAAATGATTTCGGATTTGATAATCAACTATTTGGACTTATAACGGTTTTATGGAAATTCGGGGCAGGGCCCTTGTGATATTTTGGAAATGAATAATAAAATGTGTTCCATAAAACCATCTCGATATGAGGATATATATATTGGTCTCCTCCAAGTGTCGGGGACACTGGAGAAGTCACGGTGCATTGTCTGCGAGGGGTCATTGTACGAAGCTACCGGACCGTATAGTGATCCAGGAGCAGGATTGCTATGATTAGACGTCAAGGACGTCAGACATCGGGGATGTCAGAGATATGGACCCAGTGAGACCCCGGGCAGCACGCGTTGCTTAATACCGTGAGATACGATGTCGGGGACGTCAAGCGTCTAGGACGCTAAGCATCGGGGATGCCGGAGATGGAAAAATAATAAATGAATATTACTAGATTTATGAAATAACTCTTGGATTGACTTTTGGGATTTGAAACTATGCTTTGGTTTCCGGGCTAAGGCCCTAATGGTTATTTCTAAATAAATTTGTGATTATTGGTTTTTGGTGCATGCATATGTTTTTACTGAGGGGCATAAATGTCTTTATAAATATTTTAAACAGACTTGTTTATTTTCGTCCACTCACAGCTTTTGTTTTTAATGCCCTTCAGGTTGATTCCGGAAGCGACTGCAGTAGAGACTGGGACATCGCACACCTCCTCCATCGATCCTTGTGCACTCTGGAAGCCCGTTTGGGCAGTGGCAATAGGTTATCCCTTGTCTGACACCTCTTGTCAGACGGGAGCATGACACATTCCATGGTAATCCCGGGGGGATTGGGATGGGTCGTGTCACCATTCCTATCCAAAATCATTATCAAGGGTTACTAACATCTCAATATACATCCTATAATTTTCCCCAATTTTTCTGGGATTTAAATACATATTTTAAATATAACATAAACCTTCGGACTCTCGAAACAATATAGAAACGATGTCCGATTTCCTCGAAACCAGTGCCAAAATGTTCGTTACATTAAATAGGACAAAAGTCGTGTTAAACTCACCTCGAGATTCCCACTCACACGCCGTCACGTGCCGCCGTGAGTGGCTGCGCGTGAAACCCACGCGCCTGCTACAGTGTCATTGTCCCAACCCGTATCTCTGTAATCCGGGTCCTGCAACCCGCGAGACGAACTGACCAGCTCTCTGTCAATTCTCAATTGAATTTCAAAATTGATCAAGCCAATAGCATCTTTTTAGGTCCAATTAAAGTTATCTAAACTTAATTTCACAAATCCTTACCTCAATTCAAACAATTCGAAGATGAACATCGAAGGATATCTGGGCACTGTTCCTTCTTCGAAGTTCATCAATCCCACCTGATTTCTTTCAATTGATCCATCCAGAAACTTTATTGGACCATGATAAACTCATTTTCGAGTCCAATTTCATCGTTTAATCCCTCTAGAATCACGACTCAATCTTCGAACTCCTTCTCTGTCACCAAGTCCGTTCAGAGCCAAATGGTCACCAATTTCCTTCATTCTTGAGGTGATTCTAATCGTGGCAATCTCAGAAAGCTCAAATCAAGCTCAATTTGAAGTTTCAGGACCTACAAATTCAAATTCGATTTTTATGGAAGAATTTGAATTCTCACTGTTTTGAGCTTTCGGGTTTAGAGGTTTCCTCATCTAAACTCTCCAAATCGGTCCTCGCAATTCTTTCTCAATCGTTCTCATTTGAATTCCTTTCTAGTTTTCCTTTTCTCTCAATCAATTATTGGGACGATCGATCAAGCATCCTTGTTCTCTGTTTTTCTTCACAAATACACACACACACACGATTTTTGTTCAATTTAAACCTCTCCACCGCCCAATTACATTTCGAATTAATCCTCAGCAGCTAAGTGCCACGAATCCACAATCTGCCAGTGACAGATGTCACTCAAGGGCAGGTGTGACTCACCCAAATGGCTGAGTAATCCATTACTGCGCAATTTTACCATTTTACCCTTCCTTTGCAAAATTACCAAATTGCCCTTCACTTTCTCAGGCCCGTAACTTTTTCATCCGAACCCGATTGACGCATGCCGCCTGTCTACGGATTCAGCGTCTCGAGACCTATCCAACGGTACTTACTGAAAGTCCAAACACGATCCCGATCAAAAAGTCAACAAATGGCCCCTTTTTAACCAATTTACCAAATTACCCATAAACTTCCGAACATCATAACTTTTTCCTCGAATGTCGGAATCGAATGTGCCACCTGTCTATGAACTTGTGACGCCCCAAACTATGTCACAGTCATCGGTCATAGTCCGTTTGACAGCTCGAACCAAAAGTCAACAGTTCACTCAATTCTAGGGGCAAAATCGTCATTTCCTTCAAATTTTCCAAATTTTCCTTTTTCGAATTTTCGGGTCGTTACAACCTACCCCCTTAAAGAATTTCATCCTCGAAATTCCAATCAGTAGTACTATGATAGTTTTGCCGAGGAATATGTATATGAACCAGAAACCTAATTAACCACATAGCTTTTTGGTTCAACCAAATATAACTCATAAGTAAACAAATCAATCCTCATTATTAAATCAACATTGGGAAAATCCTCTGTAACCCCTGCCCCACGGGCAGTCATATCTAAGCTTACTCGAAATACGGAGCCTCGCTCAACGTCCGAGTATACATAATCTAGAACTCACAATCTAGAACTCACAAGTATCAGTATCATTATCCCAATCACATGTCATCCACTCATGACATGGTCCAATGGCTTAAAGTACCATGCATATGCCATCAGGCCAATAACCTCATAAGGTCCAATAAATCGGGAACTTATTCCCCTCATCAAGTCAATCACTCCATACCCTTTTTTCTAGGTCACTCAATATCCTAAATTGAACCTTTCCTTTGGTTGTATTTATCCTCATAGGCCTCACTGATACCTACACCCTGCCAATAACTGGCATTCAGTTCAATCATTCATACGATATCACGAATCATATAAATTCCTTAACCTCGACTTCATCCAACATCATACACCAAGTATGATCCTACATTTGGACTCCAGTAGTCCAAATGATCCAAAAATCATGTGCCACTCCAATCCTATGGAGTTCCATAACTAACAGTATTTCACCTATCCTTACGTGATCAAACATGTTAATTCTCGACCGGCTATCTTATTAGCCTCCCCACGAATGATACCTGACTCGTCAATGCGGTCATAATCTCAATGTATCCTAACCATCGCCTCATCACACATTAAGCTTTTCTGTTTATCAATCATTTATAATCCTGATGGTCGATATAGTACTCGTACATTCCTTTCTAGAGGTATGACCTCTACATACTCGATCCATGGGTCACTATGGTCAATCCCAAATCATGCAAGGAAAGTAAAACTCCTAAGGGTTCAACTAGCATTAGCAATTCCGGCCCCATGCTGCCAAGGTACACCTCACCAAATCCCAAATCTCATAGTGACATATCACTATGCACACAGAAAGGGTCACATTGAACATAAGTCACTGCTTCTCCACTTGTAATCATGCTATTTCAGTTTTTTATTTCCAATTACTCTGACCACCTTTTGGGTCAATCACCATAACTGGCAACACATTGTAGAGAACCCCTCTACAATCCTCTGTGGTATACATCCAAATCATCCAAGTCCAGGAAAACCCCAAGTCAGCCACTAGGCGAATAACACATGTCATCTTGGGTAGCCTCACACTAATAGGTCTACCCCCTTTAAGTCTTACCAATTTCACCATATATAATTACCTTA
The DNA here is from genome assembly GCA_032719365.1 of Prinsepia uniflora. Classification (NCBI taxonomy): domain Eukaryota; kingdom Viridiplantae; phylum Streptophyta; class Magnoliopsida; order Rosales; family Rosaceae; genus Prinsepia; species Prinsepia uniflora. The sequence continues at coordinate 6,568,274 of CM064867.1, read as the reverse complement.
CCAAGGTTAGCACATAAATATCATCAATTTTATCACATCCATAGCTCTAGTTGGCTCACCGACTTCCATGCCTTATCCAGTCACGGACATTTCCATCTCCTTCCAATGAACACTCTCAAAACATGGAAGAATGGATAGCCCGGGACCTACCGAATACATACATTATGACCACGAGTAATAGGTATCCAGGTCATCACTCCAGGGGCTGCTCAGGCCTCCTGCTAAGTAACTGTAATCCTCGGGCATGTGGTCCCAATCCGACCACGCCCCCTACGGTCCATCACGGGCCTACCAACTTTTCCCTCGCCTGTCACATCAACAATCACTGCAGGGGCCAAACCCTGCTCCATTGCACCGCAACTGGTGCCGCTATCACTTTTTTAATTGATATACCCTTTCTTTATGATGTGACTAGACGACTTACAATTATGAGCAACAATTAACCTTAACACTTTATCACCTAGTGGACCCAACTGGCGTCCCACTGCACTTGACCATCTCTTAAGTCCAATTCTCTCTGTACTCCGGGTCTCTGCCTGAACTTTCGATCATTAAGTGAAATTGACACGACCCATCCAAGTCCATAAATTTAAGACACAGGGTTAAGCAATACCAACCCATACTCCATCAGTGTCTAACTTTATACTAATCCTTGGCATCCCAGGTGCCAAACATTTCTCAATCACATGGGTCGGCCGTGTCAAAAATCATAGTTATATCTCAACCTTTACCGCTCATCCTGAGCCCTGATACATTACCATGACTCATCTCGAGTCCTAACCAATATCCTGACTCACTTTGAGTCCTATTTTCTTGTCTCGACACCTCTCGAGTCCAATCTTGACTCCTTTTGAGTCCAATCTCATAATAATCATCCATGCCATCATTGGCATACCCGATCACTGAGCAAATTCCGCTGGTGAATCACATCTGATACGACCTCTAAGGCCTAAGGGATATCCCATCATACTCTAGACTCATACATTCACTGGGAATAATCTCATACAGCGTCCAATCTGCCCAATTGTGCTACCTTTCTAGCCTCTAGGCTCATTCATTCTTGGGACCCACACATATCCATCTTGAACAGTTAGTAGTTCACAGTGTACACTGATTAACATCTAACCCCCAATCCAGGGTCAATCTCATTACAAGATTTGTCACAAGGTCTCATATTCCCTCGTATACCCGTCTCACTACCAGGTCGCGCACGAGGCTTACATGTTGGAGGCATGATGTGGCAACAGAATCAGCAACCTAGTGCCCTGATACCAATTTGATAGGATCCGTTCCCGAAGGACATAGGCAACCGTGCCTGGTTCTGCTCCCGTCTGACAAGTCAACTGAAGTTCCGAAATTACCCTCAGCACTTGCCAAACAAGGGATAACCGTACCTGTGCCTACTCATGCCTCCACCTCTCGAATAGCCTCGATCATCGCACCACGACCTGAAGAGTCGATAAAACAGAAAAGGAGTGAGTGGACAAAACAAAGTTTTAGAAATACATTTATCAAATTATATTCCTACCCTCCAGTTTCACAAACATGCATGTATATCATAAATCAGGAGTAAAATATATCTGGGCACAAATGTTTATAAATCAAAATCTCAATAAAACTGCGGGACTCATTTCCATATCCAATCTCATATAGTCACGTTATCCCTGCAACGCGTGCAAATCAATAGGCTCAAGGACCGCTCAAAATCCGAGCATCCGTCGTTGTGAACACATCACCAGCCGACAATATCTGTCGATGTGAACACATCACCAGCCGACAATCCAGGTCGTCGTGAACACATCACCGACCGATCTCCATATAATCCAGCACATCTGATATGAGTCGAGCCTCCCTCGGCTGCACGACAACAGACCGTGCTACGTGACCTCTCCGGGGTAAACACATCTATCCGGGAGGCGAGCGTTATCTCCAGGGTTCATTCCGGGGAAACACATTCCCAACCGAAAGCCCTAATATCCACAATCCAGGGTGCACTTTGGGGGAAACATATTCCTACCCCGAAAGCCCTATAAATCTGCAACATATCACCATGAAAACCAGTGAAAACAGTTGCATTTGAAATCAAAACCATTTTCAACACAGGGTCTTAGCCCAAAACATAATCCGTAAAACCAGAGTCCCGATTATTTCATAAATTCGAAAACCATCAATATCATCATGTAATCCCATGGAAATACCAATCCAATCAAAATCACATTTCCATTTGGGTCTCACGCCCAAAATATCAATTTCACGCAAATCCGCGTAACCGCAACCTCAGTTGCCATTTTCACATAAATCCACAAAATATATGCACAAAGCATTACAAATCCATCAAATCAATCCCTGACTCATAATCCAAGTCAAAATCAATCTCAAATCCCGGGCCTTCGCCCAAAACAACAATTTCACAGTTTTCTCGAAAATCGTGCCCAAAACAACATAAAACAATATAATATTCCCAAAATCCAGAAATCATCATATCGAAACATCAATCATGCCAAATCATTTCAAATCATATCATAAAGCATTTAAAACATATATGCATGCATTTTGGGTAGAAAACAAAAGTTCACTCACACATCGTCCATATCGCTCGCTTTCCGAGCTGCACGTTTTTCCGTAAATTCCGGAAGTCACCATTCCTATCCAAAATGATTATCAAGGGTCACTAACATCTCAATATACCTCCTATAATTTTGCCCAATTTTTCTGGGATTTAAATACGTATTTTAAACGTAACATAAACCTTCGGACCCTCGAAACAATATCGAAACGGTGTCCAATTTCCTCAAAACCAGTGCCAAAATGTTCGTTACATTAAATGGGACAAAAGTCATATTGAACTCACCTCGGGATTCCCACTCACAGGTCGTCATGTGCCGCCGTGAGTGGCTGCGCGTGAAACCCATGTGCCTGCTACAGTGTCATCGTCCCAACCCGTATCTCTGTAATCCGGGTCCTGCAACCCGCGAGACGACCCGCCCAGTTCTCTGTCAATTCTCAATTTAATTTCAAAATTGATCAAGCCAATAGCATCTTTTTAGGTCCAATTAAAGTTCTGTAAACTTAATTTCACAAATCTTTACCTCAATTCAAACGATTCGAAGATGAACATCAAAGGATATCTGAGCACTGTTCCTTCTTCGAAGTTCATCAATCCCACCTGATTTCTTTCAATTGATCCATCCAGAAGATTTATTGGACCATGATAAATTCATTTTCGAGTCCAATTTCATCGTTTAATCCCTCTAGAATCACGACTCAATCTTCGAACTCCTTCTCAGTCACCAAGTCCGTTCAGAGCCAAATGGTCACCAATTTCCTTCGTTCTTGAGGTGATTCTGATCGTGGAAATCTCAGAAAGCTCAAATCAAGCTCAATTTGAAGTTTCAGGACCTACAAATTCAAATTCGATTTTTATGGAAAAATTTGAATTCTCACTGTTTTGAGCTTTTAGGTTTAGAGGTTTCCTCATCTAAACTCTCCAAATCGGTCCTCACAATTCCTTCTCAATCGTTCTCATTACAATTCCTTTCCAGTTTTCCTTTTCTCTCAATCAATTATTGGGACGATCGATCAAGCATCCTTGTTCTCTGTTTTTCTTCACAAATACACACACACACACACGATTATTGTTCAATTTAAACCACTCCACCGCCCAATTACATTTCGAATTAATCCTCAGCAGCTAAGTGCCACGAATCCACAATCTGCCAGTGACAGATGTCACTCAAGGGCAGGTGTGACTCACCCAAATGGCTGAGTAATCCATTACTGCGCAATTTTACCATTTTACCCTTCCTTTGCAAAATTACCAAATTGCCCTTCACTTTCTCAGGCCCGTAACTTTTTCATCTGAATCCCGATTGACGCATGTCGCTTGTCTACGGATTCAGCGTCTCGAGACCTATCCAACGGTACTTACGGAAAGTCTAAACACGGTCCCGATCAAAAAGTCAACTAATGGCCCATTTTTTATCAATTTTCCAAATTACCCTTAAACTTCCGAACATCATAACTTCCTCCTCGAATGTCGGAATCGAATGTGCCACCTGTCTATGAACTTCTGATGTCCCGAACTACGTCACAGTCATTGGTCATAGTCCGTTTGACCGCCCGAACCAAAAGTCGACCGTTCGCCCAATTCCAGGGATAAAATCGTCATTTCCTTCAAATTTTCCAAATTTTCCTTTTTCGAATTTCCGGGTCGTTACACACGCTTTCTTCAGGATTTCTTTATTGCTCCTCGATTAGGCACCTTGTCTGCAATCACAGCACCAATGAGTCGAGGCCCGAATTCCAGATTTGATAAATCTAGACTATTTTCCAACTTGATTACTAAGTCATCGGTTTTGCAGGTATTCGGCAAAGCCATTGTACTCTTTGATTGGTAAGTAAGAATTGTGGTAATTAGGAATGGTGGTTTTGCTGTTGGCCTGAAGGGTTCCCTGCGTTTTGTTTCCTATGAATTGGTTGGGCTTAAATGTATGGTTTGTTGTGGATGTTGATGAATGTGAATCAACATTAAATAGGCATTTGGTTCCATGGTGGTAGCCGGGAAATCTGCATTGATGAATCTTGGTATGGAGTTATGTGGTAGCTGAGATCTTGAAAGGTCATCAGTGTTTGACATAGGACAGATCCTAGATTGAGTGGCTCGAGAAATGAACTGAAACCAAGGGATAGATCAGGGGGATAGAAGATTGTAGTAGGCCAGATTCAGATTGGACAAGGTGGGAATATTTAAGAACATTTGCAGGGTTTCCTGAGGTGAGTTATGGTGGTTCAATGAATTCATGGTGAAGTAGATTATGGGTGGTGGTTTGGGAAAGTAGGTAAGGTGGAGGAATGGGAGGAAATGCTCACAAGGGAGCAGAGAGGACTCTCAGAGCGAGATGGTGCTGACATTCTATTATTAGTTGTTGTTAAACCACATATTTTTTCTTGACACTCAATTATTGCAATCTGAATTTAGATTATCCTTTTCTTTTCACAAAAATCTTAACTAAACTTCGAGAACACTGTAGTAAATGTTCTTGAGCAGAATTTCGACTATTGTTTCACTACAAGAAAATTGCCTATTTGCGTCACTGTTTTCACGACAGATCATGTGGCCCACGCAAAAATCTAATAATTTACACGGGTGATTAAATGCGCGAAAACATTTACTACAAGATTTTAAATTTTGAGTTTGCTTTGATTTTGCTTGATAAAATTATGGGAATCACTTATTTTCTTTCCCAAGTCTTTTAGAAAAATCACCAGACATTGTAAATGCTTTAAACTTTGTTTCAAATACAAAACTTCAGTTTCAACAGTTAAGGGAACATAGTTGGGATGAAATATTTGGAAGTGTGAAATCATTTTGTGAACAACATGATGTCGATATGCCCGATATGAGTGCCCGTTATATGATGGGTACATGTCATTCTTGACAACAAACCGATTTTACTACAGTTGAGCACTATTATCATATTGATGTCTTTCTTAAAGTTATAGATCATCAGTTTGGTGTATTGAGTGATTTCCTGAGAATACAGTTGAACTTTTTATTCTTAGCATATCATTGGATCCTCGTACTTCCTTCAATTTGTTCAATCTTGGATATATGTAAACTTACTGAGAAGTATTATCCTATTGATTTCATTTCAAGTGAGTTGAAGGCTTTAAGAATAGAGTTGAAATATTTTGAGAATAATATGCATCGTCAGCTTGCTTCAAAAATATCTTCACTCTTCCTCAACTATGTCAAATATTGGTGGAAATAAATTTGGCAGATAACTATTGTTTGATATAGGCTCATTCAGTTGTTATTGACTCTTCTTGTTTCAACTACAACAACAGAACATGTTTTTTCATCAATGAGAATTATAAAGAATCGATTTCAAAACATAATAGGTTATGATTTTTTTGCTGATTGCATGATCCTCCACATCGAAAGAAACTTCACTTATACTATCAAAGGGTACAATTTAAAATTAGAAAGTAATAATTTGTACTTGAATTGCATGTTTACTATAGTTTTTGTTGTAACTTATTTTTTTCTTACTATCAAATTTTTATTTATGTATATAAATACATTTAATGATAAAACTCATTACGTCCCCATGAATAAATGTATTTTTTTATGTTTATTAATAAAATTCTCTAGTACTATCGAATTTCCGCATAATCTATTAATCTATTATGGAAGTTTAGTCCATTCGCTAAGATTTGTTTCCTCCGCTGCCTGCACCTCTTCACATTTCGGTTGCTGGGCAGGAGCAGAAGTTACCATTCGATTCCTCCCTCGTCCACAGCCGCTCTTACCACCATTTCTCTGTGACAACCCAGACTGCCAACTCCCACCTGTCTCTCTAATTAAGGAAGAAATACCAGGAAGCACATCTTTCTGGAAGTCCTTCCGCTGCCTACCCCTCCTCGCCTGGTGCCACCATCGGACATCGGCCCTCTGTCATCGGCCAGTATCACGAAATTTAATGGCATGTGCCCAAAATTTAATGGCCGTTTTGACAGTGTGACTTCCTCTTTCGGAGTGTCTGCCTCTGGAGGCACATACGGGGCTGCACTTCCTTGGTTTCCACCAAATTTAATGGCATGTGCCCAAAATAATCCACCACTTTCAAGGGCTCTTCATTTTCATTGATGAGAATCCCATTTTGTGAAGAGATTATTTCAGCAAACCAATTAGGGGATGAGTTGTCTTCTGGAGCATGATCCATGCCATGAAAATGGCATATTCATGAGCTTGCGATGAAATGGCAACTAAGCCTCAGCTGCAATTCCTATTAGTCCCGGGTCAAACATGTATTTAAATCCACTTTCTGTCTTGAATCACGACCGTGACTCTGAATAAAACTTGGAAGAGGGCCTTTTCTCAAATCATTTTGGGTTCACAGTCTGCTTGGAGCATTTGTATAAGGAATCTATTTTCAATTAATGAGAACCTTCACTTTGTTTGGAAATTGGAAGAGTTTCCATTGCAAAGTCGCACTGTGATTCACCGGCCTCCAACTTACCACGACAGGAGGTACCAGGAAAGGAGGCACCTTTCGGGTGTATTTGTTCAGCTTTTAGACTGGAAGTTGGTGGAATTGAATTGCAAATCGATAAGAAACCTCATAATTTCAGTGCTTTTCTGCAATGTGACAGAACTTATATCTCCTTCAGATATTTCTATACCAAAATTTGTACTTTTTAATCGTCTCTCCGTCTTAATCTGATCAGAAGGCAAAATTCTAACTTCAGTTTCACATGGCATGTTGAAATCTTGAAGACAAAACCTTCCACCAGCAGAACTTCCTATTTGCTCTGAATTATATCATATCAACAGCCCATTAGTCTAAAATCAAGAAAGCCGGAACCTTAGTCTCGCGCTTCATTAGCAAAAAAGAGTTGAACAATAGAGACTCCAATCACAGAAAAATAAACAAGAAATTAGACAACTAGTTCCTTCCCAGCTTTGAGAGCATTTGTTGACCACTCTAGTCGGGTTTCATTTGTCAAATGCAGATTCTAACTCTTCCATCCTTCTCCATTTCCAGGTTTTCAAAGGAATTTCTTCATAAAAGGCCGCGCACCTTTGTACCCATTTGTAGATGAAGCCTGCCGTTCCATCTCTTCTTCATGCTCTTCATCATTCTGAATAGTTTCATTCAGGTCAGTCAACCCATTGCTTCTTTCTAACCCCGGTCTCAAAGCACTACTCTTATAGCCGGACATCTCATCAATTTGATTGTACAAAACTTTATCTCGTCTGGGGACAATTTTCTGTTCCTGACACCAATAAAACTCCTTATGACTCTTCTCATCACTGATGTATTCTCCGCGGCTTCTTCCCTCTGAAATCTGAATAGGAGTGGCTGATAGCAGATGCGAAAGTTGATTGTGATGCCGCTACCGGCTATTGATGTTTCAGCAGCTCGTTGCTCCTTATCTCGCTCATCAAGTCCTTTTGCCTTTCGTAAAGACGGTGGAGTTCATTGAGCTGATTCAGAAGAGAACATAATAAAAACAGATTTAAAAAAAATTAGCTAATAGTACTCAAAGTTTGCCACTTTCGTGTCAATATAGAGCTCAGAAAATAAAGGTTGTGGAATAGACCTGATGCCAGAAAATTGACTCATGCTGGAGTATATATCATATTCTTGAGAATATGACATATTGCTTCCATGAAATTCATCCAAAACCGGCTTTGTTGAGAATAGTCATATTGGTGTGCCCATTCTTCAAAGTTTTTGTTTCCGTGGAATAGAAATTAAAAACTTTAAAGGGTCAATTTTATTGTTTGAGTAATGATCAGAGTGATCAGAGATTGGAAAGTTTCAAAAATATAGTTAGTGGAGTCAAGGACTCATCGAAATCAAATCATATTAAAACATAATAAAAATTGAATCGAGAGCTAAGAGAAACTCACATATAAAGAATACATGTTTATCTATCTACCTCTAGTAGACTATATCCTGGAGTCCTCCTCAAGCCTCTCTGTTTTGCTGTGTCTCTGATTCTGACCACTTCGCTCCACTTTCCGCCTTCTGCATATAAATTCGACACGATGCCAAAAACAGTTGAGTCTTCCGGGTACAAATCCAAGAGCCGTCTTCCTAAAATCTCCCCCATCTCTGCATTTCCGTGTACTTTACAAGCAGCGAGCAAGGTTCTTTGTGTAGAAGCAGTATGCTCCGGTGGCAGAGACTTAACCAGATTGTATGCTTCGTCAAGCAGACCTGCTCGGCTTAATAGATCTACCACACAGCCATAATGCTCTTCGCATGGAACTATAGAATGTTCTTCTATCATCGACTTGAAAACTTGTATGCCTTCATTTACCATGCCGGAGTGGCTACAAGCAGTGAGGATAGACATGAAGGTTACCTCATTGGGCTCAACCTTCTCAGATTTCATCTCTTCAAAAAGCATCAGAGCCTCCCCGCATTTCCCATGCGTCCCGTATGCAAGTATCATTGTGTTCCATGATGTCAGACACCAATAACCTGCATGTTGGAAAAGATTTGCAGCCATATCTAATTTTCCACACTTGGAATAAGTAGTGATCAAGGAATTGGTTATAGATACATCATTGTTCATATCAGCTCGATATAAATGACATTGGACTTCCTTTGCTAAACCCAGACATCCAATCTGACAAATTGCCTGAAGCAAAGCTAACAAAGTAACTGAGTCATGACCTGTTTGCTCTCTTTGCATCGATCGAAACAATGATATGGCTTCATCAGCATGGCCTTGATGAACATAACCCATCATCATTGAAGTCCATGAGACGAAGTCCTTATACCTTACCTTGTCAAAGATTTTCCTGGCATCATATATGCAACCGCATTTTGCGTACATGTAGATAATTTGATTGGTAATTTCAGCACTTGAATCAAACCCATGCCTTATAACATGTCCATGGATGCACTTCCCGTTTCTTCGGTCCTTCAGTTCAGAAATTGTGGAAAGTAAACTCAACATGGAACATAGGTTTGGTTTAATACCTTTCCCAATCATTTCACGAAAGATGTCCATAGCTTCACTAGCAAAATGATTATGGAGATAACCCGTCATCATCACATTATAAGATATAGCATCTTTATTCATCATTCTGTCAAATAATTCCCTGGCTTGGATCAACTTATTTGATTTGGAGTACAAGTCAACCAAAGGGGTACTTGCCACTAGATCAAGTTGAAGACCAGCTCGAATGATGACACAATGGATACTCTTTCCTTGACGCAAATAATTCAAGTATGCACAAGACAAAATCCCATTGGACAATGTTATCAAATCCGGGACACATTTTTCTTCCATCATTTGACAAAAAAGGCGAAAGGCCTCAGCGGGTTGCTCCATTTTGAGGTAACTTGCCATCATTACGTTCCAAGAACTAATTGTCTTCTTATCCATTGTGCCAAAAATGCTTGCTGCTATTCTAGTGGCTCCACATTTTCCGTATATGTCAATAAGACGCGTTTCAAATACTTCATCTGAACCACCAATTCCTCTCCTTATAGCATAGCCATGGACTGAACGACCTTCTTTTAGTGTTCCTAATTGTGATGCTGCCTGGAGTAAGCCCACTAGAGTGACCCGATTCGGATGCAATCCTTGCCTTTGCATATGGCGAACAAATCCAAAAGCCTCTAAGGCGCGTTGATCACCACTCTGAGCATAACCAGTAATAATTGAAGTGAAGACAACAATATCTCTGTCAGTAATTTCATCGAACACCTTACCTGCATCATCAAAATGCCTACAGCTACAATACAACACAATAAGCGACGAACCAACAAACTCACCATTCAACCCAGACTTGAAAGCATCCCCATGAATTCCTTGGCCAAATTCCAAATTTCCCAACTCAATACAGCTTTTCAAAGTAAATGTAATGACCGGACTATTCAACCCAATTCTCCATTGCTTCAAATTCATGTATCGTCTAATAACTTCATCAAAGTGACCGGCTCTGAAATACCCAACAAAGATCGAATTCCAAAGAGAGACACTCAGACTTCCATTGACAATTTTATCAAAAACCCATCTCGATTCAGATAAAAACCCAAACTTTGCATAGCAACTCAGAAGCTTAGAACCAAGGAAAATATGGTCTCCGAAACCGTGAGCAAAAATCCGAGAATGGATTTTCCTCAGTGAAAAAGAATCTGAACAATGATCCAAGAAAGAAGCGAACTTTTCTGAGAGAAATGAGGATTCAGAACGTGGCTCTTCGATAATTGATTTATAGAAAGATCTGACCTGGGTTTTGGTAGCTAATGATCCAAATCCAGATTTAATTCCATTCATGAGTAAACCATTAGAAAGAAACAGAAGAAACCTTTGCAAATGTTATAGTGAGCCACCCTACAGCACTGAATATTTCAGAGAGCCACATTGTCTGTTTCAAGTTATCAACATGAAAAGAAGGGAAAAAAAATTAGATTATATAATTTAAACATCTACAACAAGCCCAAAGAGAAAGGGTAATACAAAAACTTACGCCTCGAGACCAATAAGATCCGTCATTCTCCCATTTACCAATCCACCAACTACTCCTCCTAGTGTTACTGTTGAACCAAAAAGTGAGTAGTGCATAAGGAGAAAAATGTTCAGCTAATGCAAAGAAGTAAATATCTAAGATATTAAAATAAAAGCTACTTGAGAAAAGTATTGCAGTAATTACTTCTGCAAGTGTAAGGCCCAGTCATTCCATGATTGCAGATTCGATCAGGAATGAATTGTACCATGCATATCTTAATAACGATTCAGGAAAAAAAAATGTTCTCAAGCTTAATAATAGTAGCACAGTCGTATCTCCGAAAAAACCTAATTTGAAAATGCGTCTAAGAGAACGAGCTGAAATTTAAAATTTGCACTCTGTGTTTGTACCAAATCAAATTATTTAGGCACGAGGTATCTCTCACTCAAGAAAAGGACTTGAAAAATTTTGTGAGATCTGCCGAATATGTGGAAGACTTATGACAAGAAGAACAGATTGCAGGTTGCCATATATGCAGCAAATTATTCAATTAGTAGTTATCCACCTTTGACCAAAATAATTCATCAATATCATTCCTTCAATGAATGAGCCTTATTACTATCCATGTTCGGGGTTGGAATTTCAGTACGTTTTAATCAGATTTTCGCAACCCAATGGAATCATCAAGAGTCCTCTTTCTCTTTCTCATTCACATACTCTTATTATCTCTCGACTATAACAAAACCGCTCAACCCGGTCTCTTCCCATGACGAAAACATTTTTTCCCAAGAGACTTATAGCCAAGCAGGGAAAGAAAATCAAATCGTAAAAAAAACAAATCTCTACCATGTTATCATCTATACACAACTCAAAGTCGGTGCGTTGAAATAAATTCCAATACCATAGCTGGCAGCATGAATTATGTGAGACCCAAAATGTTACCTAGAAAGTTCGTCGACATTCTACTTTCTTCTTCCGCCGACATCGGAGCAGGAGCAAGAATGGGGAACAGACAGTCATCCAAAATGTTACCCAGAAAATTCGTCGAAATTCTACTTTCTTCTTCTGCCGAGAGTGGTTCAGGAGCAAGAGAGGGAACATACAGTGACAAAATTAGGTGAAAGCTTCAAAGAGAAGATTCGAAGAGATCGGAGGGATACAAAGGAAGAACAAAGCGAATAGAATTTGAAGGCCGAATGTGGAAGAGAAAAGTTGAAGAAACGCCTCAGTAGAAAAAATCTCGGAAAAGAAGAGGACATCTGTTGGAGGAGGGTAAAAGAGCCCTTCCGCTGTAGACAACAAAAAAAAAGGGGTAAAAAAGGGCACTGTATCATTCATAAATACGATATCAAAAACTCAACTTTGGTATAGACCATAGATTACTCAGATATGCCGCGGTGAGGAATCGCAGAAGCAAATGGTTATTGTTCAATCAATATTGAACCCGTCGCGAAAAGTTCTCACAATTTCTACAAACAACAAACAATTAGCTATCGTTATCTAGATCGATTTACCTAGAGGTTGTTCGACCAAGAACACTCTGATGCTTAAGTTAGCTAGTTTTGAGAGAGGAAAACGATATACTTCGAAGAGAAGAATCAACGTATCTTGGAAATGAAATATGTCTTGCTATTTATAGGAAAATCTTGGGAGTCTTCTGATTGGTCGGTTGAATATTTAATTAATAAAAAATATATTATTAATTAAATATACTATTTAATAATTGTAATGATAGTTCATCATGATAGTAATGACAATTATTGTATTTTAATATCAATATTAATTATTCATTATTAAGAATAACGACAATTAATTCTCCGGGAGAATATTGATATTACGGATATTTTAACCCCATCAAATAACGTATTTAACTGGTAAATAGATTATTTAATATGCGGGTGTTTTCAAATGATCAGCGTTATTGCCAAGGGCAATTTAGTCATTTTTTGGAATTATGAGTCACGTGCAGTTTCATAATTTTCGGATGATTTTGAGTACCACAGTTATGAAGGTTCAACAAAGTGAGGGGATAAAGACGTCAGCAAGGTTACATCAAAAATAAAAGAATACAGAAAGCAGGCTTGTGTCCTCCTTTGCTTGCAGCTCTTCACATGTCAACTGCCACCTGTCTCTCTAATCAACCCTTCAATTAGTTGACGATCTTTCTGTCACCGTATTCCCGGGAAGTTCATCTCTGGAAGTCCTTCCGCTCCGCCGCATGTCCTCCTCGCCTGAACTCTCTGCGCGGCCTTTTTGACAATGTGACTTCCTCCTTTAGGGTGTGTGCCTACCAAATTTAATGTCTATGTGCTCAAAGCCATCCATCACTTCAAAAGTTCAAAGGGCTCTTCATCACCTGCAGTTTCCTTAATTTTGGACCTATATAGCTTTTTTGAGTAAAAATGGACTAAGACCTCTTTAATTTTGGACCTATCACCGACTGTCACCCAGAAAGCTACTTCGATAAGAACTTTGTCAAGTTCGTTGCTGTATTTTTCGCATGTAACTAATACGATGTGTGTGTGTATATATATATATATATATATATATCAATCTCATGCTCAGCTCGTTGAGTTTGTCACCTACGTGAGGAAGTCCTTGAATTGTAGGTATACACTATCTTTTGAAGCATGATTATGACTTAATTGTAATAATCGCAACATAGATAATCCAGAATACGAGAGTGAACCATCTGAAATTTGGAACGAGCAATAGTAAAACCAAGGCAACCGTTCCACATAATAGGCTAATTCCATCATCAACTCAGATAAATCAGCAGCTGATGATACAGTATTATCATAGTCATCATCACCAAAATTTGCAGCTTGGAGTATTGTTTCTAGATTTTTTTTTTTTTCAGAATTGTTTGGATCGGATTTTGAACTGTGTTTCGTGCAGAAAAAGTTAGACTGACTAAAATTTTTAATTTAATCAGCCAACTTTCCAAAGACTAGATTCGTGGATTTGTTTTTATAAAAAAAGGAAGAAAAAAAAAACCATCACTTCAACCCTTTCTTCTGTAAACTTATTAGGATTATTAATCATACAAGTTCACTGAGAATACAAATGTCCTATATTAAGAACTCAAATTTGGCATGAAAACATGTACAATTAAAATTCCATGGCTTATAATTAGATTACCTCTCTATTTCAATAGTTCAATGCCTGATTATTTTTTTCCAACAGGAGAATTATCAATCGGATACCTTTGTCGTGGCGGCCGCCTTGTCCTCTTCCCCCATCCACTTAAATTGGTTTCCTCCGCCGCCTGCACCTCCTCACATTCCGGTTGCTCAACAGGAGCAGAAGCTCCCATTCGCTTCCTCCCCCGTCCCCTGCCGCTCTTACCACCACCATTTCTCTGTGACAAACCTGACTGCCAACTGCCACCTGTCTCTCTAATCAATCCTTCAATGAGCTGAATATCTTCTGTCACTTCATTTCTTGACAAGGAAGCAATCCCGGGAAGTACATCTTTTTGGAAATCCTTCCGCTGCCTACCCCTCCGCGCCTGAACTCTCCGCGGCCGTTTTGACAATGTAACTTCCTCTTTTGGGGTGTCTGCATCTGGAGGCACATAGCAGGGCTGCTCTTCCTTGGTTTCCACCAAATTTAATGTCATATGCTCAAAATAATCCATTACTTCTAAGGGCTCTTCAATTTCGTTGCTAAGAATCCCTTTATGTGAAGAGATTATGTCAGCAAACCAATTAAGGGATGAGTCGTCTTCTGGAGCATGATCCATTCCATGAGCTTGGGATGAGATGGCAACTAGAGCCTCAGCTGCAACTCTGGTTAGGCCCAAGTCAAGAGGCAGCACCCTATCTGTGTCAACTGTCACTGGTGCCTCCAAATCTATCACATGTTCAGTCCTCATAGTTGGAGAAGCGCCAGTCATTTGAGCTTCTTCTTCTGTCAAACATGTATTTAAATCTATTTGTTGTCTTGAATCACGGCCGTGATTCTGAATAGGACTCAAAGGAGGGCCTTTTCTCAAATCAATTCGGTTCACAAACTCCTTGGAGCATTTGTGTAAGGAATCTATTTTCACCTGATGAGAACCTTGACTTTCCTTGGAAGAAATTCCATTGCAAAGTGGCATTGCTTCTAGCCAATGCAATCTTCCTTGTGAGGGGTAACAAGCCTGTGATTCATCAGCCTCCAACTTATCACGAAAGGAGGAAACATTTGGTTGTGCCACTTTAGCTTTCAGACTGGGAGTTGATGGCATTGAATTGCAATCTATAAGCAATCTGTCCCTGATAACTTCAGTGCTTTGATGCAATGCGACAGAACTTATATCTCCAGATATTTCTATACCAAAAATTGTATTCTTTATTCGTTTCTCCGTTTTAGTCTGATCAGAAGGAAATATCCTAACTTCAGTCTCACATGGCTTGTTAAAACCTTCAAGACAAAACCTTGCACCAGCAGACCTTCCTATTTGCTCCGAAATATATCATATGAACAACCCATTAGTCTAAAATGAAGAAAACTCAAACCTTTCCTAGTCTCACGCTTTATTAGCAGAAAAGAGTGTACTAAAAGAGACTCCAATCCGGATAAAAACGAACAAGAAATTAGACAACTAGTTTCTTACCAGCTTTGAGAACATTTGTTGACCATTCTTCTCGGGTTTCATTCTTCAAATGCAGATTACTAACTCCTCCATTCTTCTCCATTTCCGGATTTTCAGGGAACTTCTTCATAAAAGGCCAGACACCTTTGTACCCATTTGCAGATAAAGCCCACCTTTCTATCTCTTCTTCATACTCTCCGTCATTCTGAATAGGTTCATTCAGGTCAGTCAATCCATTGCTTCTTTCTAACCCTGGTCTCAAAGCACTACTCTTATATCCAGACATTCCACCAATGTGATTGAACAAAACTTTATCTCTTGTCTGACGACAATTTTCTGCTCCTGACACCATTAAAACTCCTTCTGACTCTTCTCCTTCACTAATGTATTCTTCGGGTGGAAGTTCAAGATTGAAAAATCTTCTCTGGGGCTTCTTCCCTCTGGAATCTGAATAGGATTGGCTGATAGCAGATGAAGAGAAAGTTGATTGTGAAGCCCCTTGTGGCTTTTGATGCTTCAGTAGCTCTTTGCTCTTGAACTCATTCATCAAGTTCTTTTGCTTTTCGTAAAGACGGTGGAGTTCATTGAGCTGATTGAGAAGAGAAAATCATACAAAAGATTTTTAAAAATTAGCTAATAATTTCAAGTACTTGAGTTCGACACTTACATATCAATATAAAGATCAGCAAATAAAGGTTGTGGAATATAGACCTGATGCTGGAAAATTGACTCATGCTTGAGTATAGTTTGCCTCAATTGTTCCTTATTGCTTCCATGAAATCCATCCAAAACGGGCTTTGTTGAGAATATGTCATATTGTTGTTGCCCATTCTTCAAGTTTTTGTTTTCGTGGAGTAGGGACCAGCTACCATGTCCAACTGTGCTACTTAGATTCTGTATGGAGTAATATCTGGGAAAATACATCTTTGACTGGACTTTAGTTCCCATTCCTGCAATTCACTCAAGAAGCATTGCTATATCGACTTAGAGATCAACATAAGTAACAGATTTTTGAAAATTTTATAGAAAAGGAGGCTCAGTATTGCCGAAACAATCAGCAGAACCACATCATCAGATTGCACATGAAACTTTGAGCAGAAATCTTCGCAAGATTTCAGTGAAATATAAAATTTTCAAGATTTAATGAAACAAAGATTTTTCAAGAACACTAATCAACTGACAAAGCAGAAATCTTTGTTTATCAGATACAGTAAATCAGCAAGAATCCAACTAAATCGCTATGGTTTTAAGACGTAATTTTGGAAAATTTCACTTCAATTTTAGAGACGTTCATTAATCAAACCACATTACAACTTCTTTAATCCAATGTTCCTTACCTTCCATCGAAGTTCCTTGACTGGAAAGACTGTTTTATCCTAAGCTATATGCAACTCAAAATCGCAATTTAAAATTTCAGTGACGATGTTGTGCAATATAATCGCAATTTAAAATTTCAATGACAACGTAGTGCAATATAATGAAGTAAATTCACGAATTTAACTTAAAATTTCAATGACAACGTAGTGCAATATAATGAAGAAAATTCCCGAATTTAACTAGTTGATCAAATAAGCCTACATGGAAAACTCAATTAATCCTTAATCTGCAAACACAATTTGATCACACTCAAACCGCAAACCAAAACTAAGACACTCGAACTTTTCCCTAAGGCACTTGAACTTTTCAGTCCTAGAAAGCACATTTTTCCCCTCTCAATATCCAAGATCTTCTTGGCTCAAAATCTAAAGGCTCAATGGCTCGATTTGGCAGACATTGTGGTCAATAAATCTAGCAACCCTCTTCCATGACTTGAGCATAATCTAAGTAGGCCATAACCAATGCAACCCAAACAAGCTTACAGCCAAAATAACATAGTAACCCAAGCAAGAAACCATTTCATCAACTGAAATAAATTCAACCCACCAAACCAGAAAAGGAAAAAATTTGGCTAATCAACTTTAACATAAAATAGTGGGCAAAAACATTGCATGATAATCAAGCACCTAAGCCATCAAATTCCAAACCAAAATACACAAAATCGAAATTTGAAGACTGAAAATTACCTCATATGGCACAAGATTGATCAGATTTTCTCAACAAATTCACAAAATTTCCCAAAATTGTCATCGACCCAGAAACCAACCAAGCTCCATAAGACCAAGTGAACAAAAAAAGAATAAAGACAAGCAACAAAGTGGGAGCTTTAGAGCTGCCATTGAAGAACCAGAGAAGCTCAGATTACTGTATCTAGGCAAGATAATATCCAGCAATTCAGATCTGCCGGGGCAGAATCTGAGGAGAAAATAGAAGAAACCCACATCCCCAAACAGAAAAAAGAAAAGAAAAAACTTTCCTTTTTAATTGCCTTCCCACACAAAAAACAACAACAACAACAACAAATGACTTGTTCAAAGATCAATGACTTCAAATTTGTCAACTTGTGGTCTGGTCCCTGCCCCCCATTTATATTCTATATACCTTGCTTCTCACCTAATGGCTTTGCCTCCAATGATTTTTTTCCAATTAAATTATTACTTTTTTTCCTTTCTGAGTTTTTTAGGATGTGAAAGATATGGCCTTTTAAATTATTTTTTTTTTCCCATTTTCTAGATTCTCTCCATCTTCCTTGCTTTTTGGGTACAAAAATATTTATATTCGGTAAGTACTTAAAAAGATTGAGACACCTGGGTTCACTGAAGCAACAACCTAACAGTTTCCGAAAGCAGCTGATTCCACTTCAATACTCGATCTTCCTTGGAGTGTGTAGTCCACGATCGTCCTTATGTTCTAGCACGTAAGTACCAGACGACGTTTGCTATCCAACGTTGTTGGAGCCTGCTCCACGCTCGTTGAAAGGCGCGTGGATGAAGTTTTTTCGCTATTTGAGACTTATCAAAATGAGAAAGAAAATAGAGAAGTACAGTATTTTTATATTAAATTTTTATTTTGCAATTTTGCAAAGAAATAGATTTGCTTTTTGGATTATTGTTTTTGTTCTTTTGTCTAAATTCTGATTGGTTTCTTTATTCCAATTTTACCTTTTTATTATAGGTCAACTCAAAAGACTAGAGTTTACAACGAGGTATGAATTTCATTTTCGCTTTTTTATTGCTGATTTTCTTTTGTGATAAATACCTCTACATACGACATGTGGATCTAATACTCGTTCGAATCTGGTTTATTTCTAGTATAAAATACTCTGATACGAGTTTCGAACTCATGCTATTTATAAACTAAGAAATTCGATTATGTAGATAACAGTTAGCCAATTATATCATACATTGTGGTTATTGCTATTTTTTTTTCTTTTTTCAAATGAAGATAATATAATCAAAACTATACACAATTTTTATTTTTATTATATTTAAATTTGAGATTTTTCACGACACTGATTTTTCTGTTAAATATTCATATTTTCAGTACGTCTAATTTATTAATTAAATAGTTCTGAGGTATGTTCTATTTCTTCATGCTGCATACATGAATTTATCTTAACTTAGTCAAATGCTTTTATTACATGTCAATAAGATTTTTCTTTCCTTCATTATTTACAAAATTGACATGCAAACCGTCAAAGTAGCCGCGAATCACAATGTCACATCTAATGAATTAGTCATGAATACATATAATTGACCATCATTATGAATATAGATCTTGTGGAAACGTACAACTTGGTTTAACAATTTGTTCAATTATTCACTTTTACGTAAGATTTATTACTTAATCATACTGTTTTAAGTTGAATTGGATATGACGATCTCAAAGCTGGTCAAGGAAGATAAGGATTTGAATTCGCTTATTAGTTTTTCTTTGAAGTAAGAGAGTTTACGTTAATCAATGACGGTCAGTTATCAACACAATTAGATATCAGATTCATCGGACCTTCCTACGGCCCATGAGCCCAAGAACCTTCTCCCAAAGCCCAACACTTCCCACACTCCTCAAATCAATAACACTTGGGCTACAAGCTGCCACAGTCCAATAACCAGCCCTAATCTCATCTTTCAATTGCTCCTTCTCCCACCCACAATGCCCATCAAAAAACCTAAAGTCCCCAACCCCAACCATATTTCTCTTCACCATTTCAGCCGCACATCCTACACTCTCCTTCGTCCCATAATACAACCCCTTCATCACCTCATCAAACACCTCACTCCTACCTACCACGTCATCACCGCCGTTGGGCCTCACCAAGAACAAGCCCTCCTCCAGCGGCCCGCCGAAGAACAAGGGCCGATCCGAGAAGGTACCCTTGGCATCTAGGGACATAAGGGAGGGCCTATTGAGTACGATACCGGATGGGCCCAAAGGCCCAGTAGACAACACCAAAATGACCGTTCGTTCGAAAATGTGGACTCCGTCGAGCTTTTTGGCGGCGAGAAGTACGCAGCCCTTTTCGGGCTCGTGAATTTTATGGGCCCATTTGTCACCAACGTCTGTGATGGGCTCAGGTTGATCCACCACAGTGTCGAGATCAACAACTAAGGATGTGGGCTCTATGGGCCATGATTTTTCTGCCGCTACCAGTTTTGCTCGGAATGAGCGCCAATCGGCATCAATGGACGGCTTGCTGTCATCATTCGACGCCGGAGATGATCCCATCCGGCAACCTATAATTTGACAGAAACATATTAATGTAAGAAGAGAAGGAATAGAATCTGAGTCCGAATCTCCAGAATTTCAGCTTTTTACATGAGAATATTTATTGAGAAGGGAATTATAGATATTAGCTACGGAGCTTCCATGCTACAAGAATAAAACACGAAATCTCTAACTGCATAATAAAGAAAAAAAAATCTCTAACTGTTAATAAAAGATAAAAAAATAAAAATACGACTAGATGAATAATACTGATGACTGGTTCCAACTTAAATGAGAAGTAATAGAACAACTTACATATTATTGGAGATGGAATGCCAACTCTTTTGGAGTGAAATTGCGATCCGATGGGAGTTGAAGTGAAGGAATTTGAGGTAAGAAAACAAGCTTCCATGAGGATGGCTTCTTCTTTCGGATCAAAGCTTCAGACAGGGCAAGAAATAAAGAGCAGATCATATAGTGATCCAATCCCATTAATCCCACCCCATCCCACTCCACTGTTTTGGCTGTAGCTGCCTAACTTCTTCCAAAGCATGGGCCAATCGGATAGGACTTTACACATGGCACAAAATGACGAACCCCTCCTCCGCCCTCCTTTGTGGGCAATGGGGATGACGTGTCATAATCATACCAAATAAACCATTAACACAAAT
Organism: Prinsepia uniflora; assembly: GCA_032719365.1. Lineage (NCBI taxonomy): Eukaryota > Viridiplantae > Streptophyta > Magnoliopsida > Rosales > Rosaceae > Prinsepia > Prinsepia uniflora. The sequence goes on along the minus strand of CM064867.1, from coordinate 6,547,465 downwards.
TATAAAATAAAACTGTATTGTGAACACAGAATACAATCAGTATGACAGTATATCATAGTTTACAAGAAAGCATGATACATGATTTCATTAAAAAATTAAAGTAGGGTAACAACTAACAGCCAACAACAAAATCAGCTAGAATGTTAAAAGGTAAAACAGTAGGACAGTAACAAAAAATTCATTACTCCACAACAATGAATGAGTGGCCTGGGCAATTGTTAGAAGTTAAATGCATTTGTGATTTGCCTACTAGTGATACTGTGACAAATGAGAAACAAGCAATGGGATTGGGAATTTGATCCCCTTCTATTTATCAACAAGTATACACATTTATACTGAACAACGGTGGCGTGAGAAGTTTCTCTCTGCAAGAAATCTCAAGTGTTTCTAGCTTAGTCTGAGTTAAGCTCACCAAATAAATACCATCTTTCGAAGACATCATTGGCAGTTTATCCACCTATCCCATTGCTAATACTCAGCGTGGACACCGCGGATTGCTTGAAGTCCTGCCGTAGTCTGTCAATCATCTGGTATATTTCACCAGATTTAGGGTGTAATTTGTCGAATACTGTAAATTCATGGACTTCATCGTCAACCTCGATGCAGCTAGCCCCGGAGGGTTTTTGGACTCCGGTGCTTCTCATTTGCAGCCTCACATTGGCAACATTTGCCCAATCACCAGCTGCAGCATAGATATTTGACAACATTGAAAAGTTTCCTGGATCAGATGGGTCTAACTTAACTAGGTGATCAAGCACTTCCTCGGCTAATTCCAATGCATTATGCATTCGGCATGCCCCCAATAGGGTACCCCAGATGACAGCATTTGGTTCCATTGGCATGCTTTGCACAAGCGTAAGAGCTTCCCTGAGCCGCCCCCCACGACCCAAGAGGTCAATCATGCACCCATAATGCTCAACTTCGGGCACAATCCCATACTCTCTCTCCATAGTATGGAAAGCTCGAAGGCCCTCTTCAACAAAGCCAGCATGTGTACAAGCACATAAGACGCCAATGAAAGTTACTTTATCTGGAAAGAATCCATCCTTTACCATTGTATCGAAAAGTTGAAGGGCTTTCTCACCGTGTCCATGCATTGCTAAGCCTTGTAGCATGGCATTCCAAGACACCAAATCTTTCTTTGCTATCGCACCAAAGACTCTAGATGCTTCCTCCAACATCCCACACTTTGCATACATATCAAGCAATGCATTGGACACTGGAGTATTACACTTGAATCGAGTTCTTTCGATAGACGCATGAACTTTCCTTCCCAATCCAATCAAACCAGACTCTGCACAAGCAGCTAATATACTAATAATAGCTCCATTATCAGGTTTCAACCCAGCTTCCTCCATTTGATCATAGAGCATAGTTGCCTCCTTTGCAAGTCCCCGCTCAGCATACCCAGAGATAATGATAGTCCAAGGAACCAAGTTCTTGAAGGGCATCTTTTCAAACAACATTCTTGCCATGCCCATATCTCCGGCTTTGCTATAACCCGAAACCAGAGTCGACCAGGACACAACATTCCTCTGGGGCATTCTCTCAAACAATTCAAACGCTTCATTCATCTGCCCAACCTTCACATACCCATCCATTATTGAATTCCAACTAACCGCATCTCTTTCAGGCATTTCATCGAACAGGTGGCGAGCTTCACCAAGCTCTCCCGCTTTAGCTAATCCTCCAATCATGGAATTCCACGAAACGGTGTCACGCTCACACATCGACATAAAGACCTTCTTCGCATCACTAACACCAATCAATCCACACTTCAAATAAGTATCAATGAGCGAGTTGGGCACAAAGATGTCCGAACCAAACCCAAATTTCTCAATGTGGGTATGCATCATTTGAACCACAGGCAACCAACGTCGGCCCGAACACGCTTTCAAAAGAAATGGGTAAGTAAAATTATCTGGATAAACCCCATTAATCTGCATATCAAAGAAACTCGCGAATGCCTGCGAGGTCTGCGAGTTGTGAATGTGAGCTCTGATAAGAGTGTTGTACAAATGGACATTCGGGTAGTGAATTTGACTGAAAACGCTGACGGCGAGCGCCATTTGGCGGCAGAGAGAGAAGGAGGTGATGAGTTTGGGCGCCGTGTGGAGGTCTTGGTGGAGATTGGCTTTGAAAATTTGGGCGTGGACCTGCTTGGCGTGGCTGAGGTTGGTGCATCTATGAAGGTCTGAGAGTTTCTGGTCTAAAATTCTTCGTCTGGAAACCCAGGACGGGGATCGAACTGGTACACACATTTGCATCGAAAATTAATATATTGAAGACTTTTTTAAGTGTGGAAAAGGCATTGCAGTTATGATGGTTTGTGGGAAGCAGAGGCTAGGATTTGAGTTTCATTTTATCTGAGACTGAAAGTCTGAAACTGTCTGACAGTGTGTGACTGCGGCTTTCGCCTTATTTTCCGATTTGAGGAGGTTGCTGAGCCCAATTTTTGTCCACGGCCCATACAAGATAAAACAATAATGGGCTGACACAAATAGGCTTTTGTGATGACTGGTAATACAATGTTATGTTTATTTTTATTATTTAGGAAAAATTGTTGTCATCAATTTTACATTAATTTTAAATTTTATTTCTAAATTTTATTATTAATAATAGACATTCATAAATATAAATTATTAAATGTCCAAGAATAGTCATTTCGTTAAATTTTTTAACAATTTCTATTAAAAAACACACTTGTTATGACTATTTTACTGTTATTTTTAATATAAATCATTAAAGAATTTAACGGAAGAGCTATCCTTATACTTTTAAGTTAAGTTTGGTATGCTTTATAAGGGACTAGATATGATAATATAGTACGAAACCAGTGTTGATACCACTCATATTAATTAGTCACCGTATAAATTAATACGGTTGAGTGTTTTTATACGGTCCAGACACGCTAAAATAATACTCTTGAAATTATCTGTATTTAATAGTCAGATGACTATCAATCTTGAAGAGTGTAATAATAATAATAATAATAATAATAATAAAATTAATTATAATTTAATGAGTAGTAATAATAATATATCAATAATTCATTATAATAATTAATAATATACATAATTAATCTTATGATATAAAATTTTCATATCATCTACTATAATATAATCTGACAGTATAATATAGTCGGTGCTTTAATCCGGTAGAACACCAAACACCCGAATAAATAGTTAGTATATTCAGTGGATATATTATTCTATCCGACTGAAATAGTCAGTATAATATGGTATACCAAACGATGCCTCTTTAGACTTAATTCGGGCACATTTGTTAATAACAATAAAATTTAGAGGCGATAGTTAAAATTAATGGAAAATTCAAGGACTTTGGCAATAATTTTCCATATTAGTTAATAACAATGATGTTCCACAAGATTCTGTGTAAACTGCAATACATCATAAATCTTTTCTTCGCACAAAACCACATCATAAATTATTTATAGTTGAATACATAATTCAATTCAGAAATAAATTGTGTTAATTCACGCGAGTATAATGTGAGATTTCTCACTAGAAAATGAAGGAAAACATCCATAGAGTAGTATTGATAGTGATTAATATTTAATACCAAGTTTTAGTTATTGTAAAGATATAGGGTGATTCATCATGCAACAAATTACTAATTAGTTAGTAAAGATAAGTGGTTGAATGACGGGGAATTAGATGCTAGATTTGTAACAAACTTTGAGAGGGAAATTATATTCTTTCGGTATAATCCTATTTTTTATAGTTGAATTTAAGACAATTGCTACACAATGAAAAAGAATATTCTTGTATAATAACAGAAGAGTACCCTACACAGTGAAAAGGAAAATGCCAATTAGTTTCATACATTCCTTATTTTTTTTTTTTAAAAACATTCAACAAAGAATGTATACCCTAGCAAGCAAATGTTGATCGAATAAAAAATCAAACAAAGAAAACCCTAAAATATATAAGCTTGAAGAGCTGTTGAGATCAAAATGGTCATATAAAAAGATTTAGGGCTTTTTAGGCTAAATGGCCTATGAACTGAAAAAACAATCTCAAAATGCCTCAGGAACAGAAATTTGCTTCAGGTTGATGCAGGAACAGCTACATCGTTAAGACCGTTGCCCAAACTAACTGACAGTTTCGCTAATGCCGTGTAGAGGAGGGGTAGTTTCGACTAAAATTTCCAACGTGGACGCAATGTAAGTAAAAGTGGGACCCTAATTTGGTGGACGGGGAAGGTGAGTGTGAGAGGTCGAATTGGGACGAATGCAAAATCGAATTGGGGAAATTTTTTGTTAGGATTTCACAAAGAATCGGGGAACGTTGAAGACGAAATCAATAAGTCTGGGGGCTTCGAGGGTTGCAATCGGACGTGAAGGCGACCTCAAATCCGTAACAAGAAGATGCCAGTTTTTCGACAACCTGGTAGAATACAACCCGATTATCGTAAGTTCGAAATCTTTGAATTTTGTAATTTCCTTTTGTCTACGAATTAATATATGATTGTTTGTTGATAATGAGAAGGTTTTTACATTGGAGATTCGAATTTTTTGCTGAAGTCAATGGTTGATAATGAGAAAGGTTTTGAAATTGGAGATTTGCCATTAAATATTGAAACTGTTGATAATGAGACAGGTTTTTAAAGGCTATATTGGAATTGTTTACTGAAATGAATGGTGGGTGGCAATGCGTACTGATATTTAAAGGGTTTAGGGTGAGCACTTTTTCGGGAATTGGGTTCTAATTAAACTGAATAATGAGAAAATTATCAGTGGGGGTATTGGGTAGTCGTGTAGAGGTATGGGTTAAGTTGGCTGCCAGTTTTGGGTTTTTGAATAGGGTTAAAGTTAGCTTAGAGTTTGTCTTATAGTTTGGCTTAGAAGGGTTGGCTCACAATTTTGGGTTTCTGTATAAGTGATTGTTGGTTGTGGATTTGTAATATAACGGGTAAATGCACAAGGTCATGCATTTGGGTCAAGCTTTAGGATCATGGGTTTGGTTCATGATTTAAGGTCGTGTGTTTGGGACAAGATTTAGTGTGACAGGTTTGAGTGTGATTTGGCTCTCCATTTGGATGAAAGGGTTTTTGTTTAGAGTTTGAGTTTCTAATGTGTTCCTTCTTGGTTATTTGGTTTAGGTGATTGTGATGGTGTTGTATCGATTGCATTACACCACCGTGGATTGATCGTGAAGAAAAAACGAAGAGCCGATATACAAGGGTGGCTCACTGACTTGGTATGATTGGTGCAGTTAGGACTGCATGTCTATTTTAGAGCTACAAGATATGGTTAAGTTCACCAAGTATCCCGCTGATATGGTTGAATTCTACATGAAGAGAGGAGGAGAGTTTTACTTAATTAGTAGAGATTATCAAATTTTGGAATTGGTTGCCAACGCAGCCAAGACCAAAGATAAGATCGTCCACGTCTACTGCATACATGGTGTGGAAAGGCCAGTTTTTTTATGAGATACCCCTTGATATAGAACCAGCGTAGCCACAACAGGAAGAGCCTTTGGATCCTGAGCCTTTGGAAAAGCCTTTGGAGCCTAAGCCTTTGGAGCCTGAACCTTCGAAACCTGAGCCTTTGGATCTTGAGCCTGTGGCTGCTAAGTGTGTGGCTTCTGAACATGTGGCTCCTAAACATGTGGCTCCTGAGTGTGTGGCTCCTGAGCATGTGGCTCAAGAGTGTGTGGGATCTGAGTGTGTGAGATCTGAGTGTGTGGATCATGAGACTGTGGCTCCTAAGGCTATGGATGAAGAGAATTTGGATGAAGAGTTGGTCATGAAAAGAAGAAATAATGGGAAAGAGTAAGTGAGTGTTGACGACATTTGCAGCAGTGCCAGTACTGAAGATAGTGACAGTGCTGATGAAAACTATGCTGCATTTGAAGAAGAGTATGATGATAGTGACGAGGATGAGGTTGATGTCGTAGATGAGGAGGATGATTTTTTTAGGGAGAGACGAGTGAAGGGTAAAGGAGTAAAAGGAGTGAAGGGTAAATGAGTGAAAGGACTGAAAGATAAAGTAGTTAAAGGAGTGAAAGATAAAGGAGTAAAAGGTAAAGGGAAAGTGATTTCTGATGATAGTGATGAACATTTCGAAGAAGATGGTTTTAATCAAGAGGATATGGACCCCATAGCAGTGAGTGATGATGAGTTGTTTGGGGACTTTGGTGTTTATGGGTATGATGATGGATAGCCACAAGTGCAGGAAGTTGATTTACCTCTATCACCAAGAATTGGCAGCATGTAGAACCCAAGCTCTAATGAAGATGATGTTGTAGTTCCTACGAAAAGGGTTAGAATGAAACCATTTCCAAAAGCAAAAGAATTCATTCCAAGTGTAGACATGGAGAATCCACGATTTGAGAGGGCTAAAATTTCAAGATGCTACTTCTTTTAGGGAATTAGTTAGAAAATATTATGTCATTAAGGGTAGACAACTAAAGTTCTGCATAAATCAATAGGATCATATTCGGGTTAAATGCACTGATGAAGGTCCATTTACTATCTTGGCTTCTTCATTCGAAGCCAGTAAGTGTATGCAGATTAGAGAGTTGAATGAGGAGCATGTATGTGGAATTGGGACTCAAAACATTCATGCCAATGTGAAATGGCTGGTGAAGCAGTATGCTAAGGAGCTTACTAGTAGCAAGTGGGACTTTTCTGAATTCTAAGACACTGTGTGTACTGATACTGGGTACAGACCATCAAGAGCCACATATTACATAACAGGACCCGTCCCAACTGGACGTTGATAATCGTGCCCGGTCCTGCTCCCGTTTGAAAAGTCGACTGAAGTCCCAAAACTACCCTTCAGCACCTATCAGACCAGGGATAACTGCACTAATTTCCGTTCATGCCTCTGCCTCTCGATCAGCCTCGAACGTCGTGCCACGGCCTGGAGGGTCATCAAAACAGAAAAGGTGCGAGTGGACAAAAATAATATCATTTAAAACGCATTTTAAAATACCTCATTTACCCTCTAGTTTATCAAACCATGCATGCATAGGGTAAAACATATGAATGACAATCACCTGCTTTCCAGCCAAATCACATGAAACATAACATATCCCGGCTCTCAAGCCAACACATATGAAAACATAATCACCTGGCCACACAAACCAGAAACCCGTACTCAATACCAGTACGCAATCACAATCAACATCAATCAGCACTACTCACAAGTGCACAATCAATCCATCCATCCATACTATTCACAAGTGCACAAACAATCACACAGTCACATCCGCACTACGCGTAGGCCAACATCCAGCCACACTCTCGGGATCAGACATAGCTCAACCCTCGGGCTCAGTCCCATCTAGGCGAACACATCCTCAGGCTCAAACACATCCGAGTGGTACATCCAGGCTCAGTCGCATCCGAGAACCTGGCTTACCATAACAACTCACAATCATACCATCGTATCCCCCAAGCTCTGGTCGACTAGGTGATCTCCTAGCTCCAACCGTCTGGTTATCCACAATCACAATCATAATGAAAACTATCACGGGATTACATCCCAAAACATCTCAATCAAATCCTTGACTTCGAATCAAGTCAAAATCATTACCGACCGGGTCTCAAGCCCCAAATACCATTTACACGCAAATCTGTAAAATCTCATTTGAAACATTAAAATAATTCAGAAATCATTCTTGACTCATCAATTAAGTCAAAATATCTATTTTGAAACCATTTTGACTCTGGGCCTAGCCCAAAACATCACTTGCACATTTCTCGTAAAACGTGCCCGAAAGACCGATTAAAATAATCATTAAATCGCAAATAATCATGCCACATCATCAGGACATCATTGCAATTCAAATCATGCAATCAATCATGTAAAACATGTAACTATGTGTAATGCCCCGGAAATTTGAAAAACGAAAATTTGGAAAATTTAAGGAAAATGACGATTTTGCCCCTAGTGGCAAGGGTCGAAAGTTGACTTTTTATTCGGGGCCCCTAGTGGCAAGGGTCGAAAGTTGACTTTTTATTCGGGACCTCATTTGGTTTTTCCGAGAGTATAGTTGGGTAGGTCTCGAGACGCTGAATCCGTAGACAGACGGCATGCGTCAATCGGGGTTCGGATGAAAAAGTTACGGGCCTGAGAACATGAAGGGCAATTTGGTAATTTCTCAAAGAAGGGTATTTTGGTCTTTGTCCTTTTGTTATACTGATGAATCATTAAGTTGAATGACTCATTTAGTTTGTTAAGTGACATTTTTCACTTTAAGATGATGATTAGTGGCTTAAATTAATGGTGTAGACTCATTTGGGCGGTGAACGGTGGAATTGAAAGTGTGTGGGTGTTTTATGAACAACAAAAACCAGAGCAGGAAATATACTTGATCTCCAATGAAACCCGAAACTCTGGGGCTGAGTTTATAAAGGATTTAAGGAACGTCAAAGAGACAAATGAAAGGAGATTGAAAAAAACTTCGAACCCAGCTGAAATCAGAAAAAAAAAAAAAAAAAAACCCGAAAATACCTTTAAGGAAGCTAGGATCGAATTTGAGGTTGTGCGTGTTTTTGAGTGAAATTGATGTTGCAGTTAGCCTTCTGGGATTGAGACGAGTCGAACTAGATGAAGAACGAAGGAAATTGGGGTCAATTAGTCGTAGAACAAAGAGGATGAGGTTTCGGGATTTTCGAGCTTGAGTCGAGGAAATTGAGACATGGAACCACGAAATTGATCAGGGGAATATGTTTATAAGGACCCAACGATGCTCCCTGATGCATCAATTGAAGGAAAACATGGATAATTGATGAAGATTGGATGATAAACAGCAACCGGATATGCTTCGATGTTCAACCTCGAATCGTGTGGATTCAGGTAAGGTTTGATGTTATTGACTTCACAGAACCCTAATTAGATTCCTAACGATGCTATTCGATGATTCAATTGAAGGAATCGATGACAAATCGAAGGAAATCCAGCCGGGTTGCATCGCGGGTAGTCGGACCCGTTTACCAGGTAAACGGGTGAAGAAGACAACTATTCACGGTACTGTAGCTGGCGCGTGGCGTCCACGCGCAGCCTCTTGCGGCGGCACGTGGGGGCGCGTGAACGGTTTTTTTCGAGGTGAGGTCAACATGACTTTTGTTCTATGCAGTGTAACAATCATTTTGGCGTTGGTTTCGAGTCAATCGGACACCGTCTCGATTATGTTTCGAGGGTCCGATGGTTTATGTTACGTATTTAATTAATATTAAATTCCCAAAAATTTATGAGGAATTAGTATGATGTTAATTGAGGCCTTAGTGACCATGAATAATGATTGTGGACAGGATTCGAGATTCCTGGAAAATGTCGAAAATTACGGAAACGCGTACAGCGCGGAAAACGAGCGGTTTGGACGGTGTGTGAGTGGACGTTTGTTTTATAAATTGATATGCATGCATTGTAACACCCCGAAAATTCGAAGATTTGAATATTGTAATTTAATGTATCATTTGACGTTTTTACCCCTATGAATGGTATGGCCAAATTGTTGACTTTTTGATTAGTGGGTCAAATGGACTTTGACCAGTGACCGTGACGTAGTTCGGGACGTCACGAGTTCATAGGCAGGTGGCACGTCCATTTCGGACGATCAGGAAAAAAGTTATGACTATCGGAAGTTCAGGGGCATTACCGTAATTTGGACTTTATGGGCGAAAATGTTGACTTTTCGTGTGGCAACTAATTTTCACATGACTCAAGGACCGTTAGGTAGGTCTCGATGTCCTGAGTCCGTAGACAGGCGGCACGCCGAAATCGGACTTCGTACGAGGAAGTTATGGTCAGAAACATGAAATCGGGAGGTTTGCGTCTCGGTTATCGTGTCGAATATTTTATTCTGATATTCTGATTGGAGGACACCTGGTGAGTGACAAGTGTCACTCACCCATTGGTTAGAATTGATCAAGCTCCACTAAGCATTTATTTAGGATTTAATCTATCTTTGAATCTCAGCCTTTGATCTGAAAACCTCCAGATCTAATCTCATCCCTTGATCTCATCCCTGAGATCTAATCTGGACTGTCCATTCCCTTGATCTGCTTTCCCTCCATTTCTATATATTTTCTCACCCGACACCCTCACACACTGTCCATTAATCCAACACATACGCACTACGCCCATTCTCTGTATCTGGGTGTTGCTGGACTCAAGGGGAAGGACTGAGGCACGGCGCTGAGCGGCGGTGGACGGCGGCGAGGTAGGGAAATCTTAAAAACCCGAAACGGTTTTAAAAAAACACAAAACTTGAAATTTGATTTCCAATGTGTAACTTTGGTTGCTACTTACCCCAATCAATTCTAGGGACTATTAGGAACCTTTTGGGCTCGAGTTCGTGACCAGGGGTAGCCTGAACGGAGTACAAACGACGACGGGAGAACTGGGTCTGTTCATCGAGGTAAGCCTTCGATCCTGTCTGTGTTTGTCGATTTTAATTAGCTAAAACCCTTTCTAGGATTGAGACGAGCATCTAGGAACAAACTAGGACTGAAATGGTTGAGAATTGAAGAAATGGTGACCGGGTCATGATCGCGGGTCTGATCGACTCGAGTTGCAGAGATACGGGACGACCCGTCTGAGGATAGAGGTGATGACGTGGCACCCTGTCAGATCTGTCAGGTGACGTGGACCAATCGTGAGATGACACGTGTCACATGTCAGTGCACAATTAGCACTGACATGTCAGTGACGTGGCCCAATCAAGGACTGCCACGTGTCACTGACATGTCAGTGACGTGGACCAGTGCCGTGCTGACACGTGGCACATGTTAGATCTGACATGTGGCCTGACAGATCAGTGAGGTGGACCAATCGAGTGTTGACATGTGGCACCTGTCAGAGTCTGACATGACAGACTTGACAGCTGTCAGCATGACGTCATGCTGACGTCGGCATGACGTCATGCTGACGTCAGCAGTGACGTCAGTAGGGACTGTTCCTGCGTTGACCGACGCGTTGACTTGCGCGTGTGGGCGCGTGTGAACAGTACTTTTGGTGGGACCACCACCATTCTTTAGGTTTCGGCGATCCGGATCCAATGGCTGTGGTTTCAGATCGATCAGAGATCATAAGTTGGTCAAAATGAGGTTTATTGCCTCAGGAAGCGCGTTCGGGCGGCTTTTCCGGGCCGGTTTCGGTCTAGGGTTTCATGGTTAAATATTAGGGGTTTGTATTGACCTTTACGTATACTTTGGATATGACAGGGATTGTACAGCTGTACCAGAACGAGGGTATACGTTCGGTTTTCAGTAGGATTGTACTGTGAGTGGGCCCGATTTCATTAAACCCTTGCATGCTTAAATGTTTTCTGACTTACTTATATGTTCACATGCTCGAATCAAGAAATGGTTTTGATGATATTGAAATTTCGGTTATGGCACGTTTCACAGTATTTGGGCATGAGACCCGTCTGATGAAACGTAACGATCGGTTCGGATTTTACCGATGTATACATATATGTTTTGCATGTGGATATCAATAAAATGTATTTTGGTATTGCACTGTATAGATCATTCCATATGATACTGTCTCCTCCGGATGAGGTACCGCGGAGTGGTCACAGACGTCTAGAATGTCCAGCGTCTATGACGCTAAGCATCAGGGATGCTGTAACCGAACAGGCTTCGGGGATTGAACTCGGAATTGAGACCCGAGTGGCACGCGTAGCCTTGTGATTGTGACCTTATTGGACGTCAGGGACGTCAGACATCAGGAATGTCGGGATTGGAGTGTATAGTGCAGTGGCTAAAATTATGTTTATGGTTTTTATGGTTTATATTATATGATTGATGGTTTTAAATTCGGTTGCATGCATGTTTGGAAAACGGAGGGGTAAATTATATGTTTTACTTATCAAATGATTTTATAAACTTGAGTTTCGGCCCACTCACCCTTAATGTTTTGGTAACCCCTCCACGTCGTGCTAATGAGGTAGAGGAGGAACCTGAGGCTGAGGCATAGATCCACTTCTGCGTACCTGAACCCCTGTTGGGTGGTGTACCCGCAGGTTTATGTTAGAGTCGTGCTCGCAAATTGTAGTTTGGATTTCATCCCTTGTCTGATATCTGTTTATTTCGGATTTGATGTAAAACTTTACTTTGGTTTTTATGCATTTGAACGTTTAAGGTTAAAATTGGAACATTATTTTGGGTGTCAGACGGGAGCAGGGCACGTCCCCATGTGGTCCCAGAGAGGATCGGGGCGGGTCCTGTCAGCTTGGTATCAAAGCACTAGGTTGTGGTCAGCATGCTAGACTAGCGACTAGTACTAGTTACTTTTCGAGTTTAAAGATAATGTTAACTGATCTATGCCTCTTGACAGTTGGTTACGCCTCCAAGGAGGATTCCTCATACACGAACTGACGAGGATCTGGAAAGAGAAATGGAATGCGCAAGCATTGAAAGGGCACAACGTTTGGGAGCCACACCTTTCAACGGGGGATCGAACCCCAAAGATGCTCATGATTGGATCACCAAATGGGAAAGGATCTTCACGGTGATGCACTGCCCTCCGGGCGAACGGGTAACTTTGGCGGCCTTCTTGCTGGAAGGAGGAGCCTACCAGTGGTGGCACGGCCTTGAAATGTCTGGGTGGTCGGTCCATACCACTACTTGGGAAGCTTTCCGTTCCAGATTTCTGGACCAGTACTACCCGTGATCATTTCGCGCGGCACGGGAGGCTGAGTTCCTGCAGCTGGAGCAGGGGGATATGTCCGTTGCGGACTACGAGCAGACTTTTGGAAAACTATCCCGGTTCGCTGCATCATTCATGAGCACGGAGGAGGACAAATGCCAGAGGTTTGCGCTTGGACTCCGAGGGGAGATCCGGGCAAGTGTGACTGCTGCTACTCATGCTTCACTGAGAGATATGGTCGACGCTGCGGTGCGTGTCGAGGCCAGTCTGGCGGCACACCAGACACGACAGCCTTCGGGCGAGGGGTGACGTCAGGATCGCCCACACCGTGGGCCATCAGGCCCGAAGAACAACAAGGGAGGGGGCTACAGGGGAGCACCCTCATCCTTCAAGGGTCGTGGCTGGTCAGGTCGACGCGGGGGCTCTCAGGGCAGAGGATCTGGATACAACTCTGGGCAGCGTTCATCTTGGAGCGGTGCTTCTGGTGGGCATTCGGACAGGCCGAGGCCAGTAACTTGTTTTGCTTACGGAGAGGAGGGCCACTATGCCTGTGATTGCCCGCAGTTGCCCAAGAACAACGACGCTGGGGGCTCTATTGTGGTGCAGAGCACGGCTTCCCATACTAATAGAGGTCGCGGTTAGGGAGGTGACCGAGGTGCTGGGCGTGGTGCGCCGGACGCGGACGGAATGGAGGGCCTAGGGTCCAAGTGTTTGCTGTGACCCAGCAGCAGGCGAGGACTGCCCCGGGCGTGGTCACAGGTACACTACATATCCTAAACCTTCTTGTACGTGTATTGATGGATGCGGGGGCTACACACTCTTTTATTTCGAAGAGTTGTGTTGGTATGCTTGATTGTGTGGTATCAGCCTTAGATTGCGAAATGGGTGTTGGCACCCCGATGGGCATCGTGTACCTTGTGAATCAGGTGATTCGGAGGTGCCCGGTGAGAATTGAGGATGTGGATTTACCAGCAGACTTAATTATTCTGGATATCCACGACTTCGATATAATCCTAGGGATGGATTGGTTATCGGAGCATGGGTCGCTCATTGATTGCTGTAGTAGGCAAGTGTTTCTACGGAGCCCGGGTTTGCCGGAGGTTATCTTCCAGGGGGAGCATGACAGTTCGCCTCCTGAAGTGATTTCTTCACTTACTGCTACCAAACTTCTACGGAAGGGATGCCAGGGTTATCTGGCGCACGTCGTGTCGGATCAGGGTGATACTCCGGGTATCAACGAGATACTGGTGGTGCGTGAGTTTCCGGATGTGTTCCCGGAAGACTTACCTGGATTACCGCCATCGCGGGAGATCGAGTTTACTATTAAACTACTCCCTGGTACCCGACCTATATCCCAGGCACTATACCGGATGGCGCCGGCCGAGTTACGAGAACTCAAAACTCAGTTGCAGGAGTTGGTGGAATTGGGATATGTCCAACCGAGTACTTCACAGTGGGGAGCACCGGTGTTGTTCGTAAAGAAGATGGAGGGGAGTCTCCGTTTGTGTATTGACTATCGACAACTCAACAAGGTGACACTGAGGAACCAGTATCCTCTACCCAGGATCGATGACCTTTTTGACCAGTTGCGGGGAGCACAGTGCTTCTCGAAGATCGATTTGCGGTGTGGGTATCACCAACTGAGGATTTCGGAGGAGGATATCCCGAAAATTGCTTTTCGAACCCGTTATGGACACTACGAGTTCCTAGTTATGCCTTTTAGTTTGACGAATGCTCCAGCAGCATTCATGGATCTGATGAACCGGGTCTTCCGACCCTACTTGGATAAATTCGTAATTGTGTTCATCGATGATATCTTGGTGTACTCAAGGAGTGCCCGAGCACATGAGGAACATCTACGGTTGGTCTTGGAGAAGCTGAGACAAGAACAAGTGTACGCCAAGCTGAGCAAATGCCAGTTTTGGCTAAGCAGTATTGGTTTTTTGGGACACGTGATATCGACGGATGGGATTAGCGTGGATCCCCAGAAAACAGAAGCAGTCACCAACTGGACTAGACCAACAACGGTAACGGAGGTGCAGAGTTTTGTCGGGTTAGCTGGTTACTACCGAAGATTCGTGGAGGGTTTCTCCAAAATTGCTGCACCATTAACTCGTTTGACTCGGAAAGGAGTGAAGTTCATTTGGGATGAGCAGTGTGATCGGAGTTTTCAAGAATTGAAGGATCGATTGACCTCTACACCTGTCCTTACATTGCCGGATGACAGTGGAGAATTCGTGGTCTTTAGTGACGCATCACTACAAGGTTTGGGCTGCGTGTTGATGCAGACTGGCAAGGTTATCGCCTACGCATCCCGGCAGCTGAAGACTCATGAGTTGAACTACCCTACCCATGATTTGGAGTTGGCAGCGGTGGTTCATGCCTTAAAAATCTGGAGAAATTACCTATTCGGCGCAATGTGCCGGATATACACCGACCACCAGAGCCTAAAGTACCTATTCACTCAGAAGGAGCTTAACATGAGGCAACGGAGATGGTTAGAGCTGCTGAAGGATTATGACTGTACGATTGAGTACCATCCGGGTAAGGCCAATGTGGCGGCGGATGCACTCAGCAGGAAATCAGCGGGATCAGTTGCACACCTGGGGATGGTGTATCTTCCTTTGCTGGTGGAACTCCGGAAGGCGGGAGTTATGTTGGATACTGATGAGCATGGAGCTTTGTTGGCCAGCTTCCATGTACGACCTGTATTGATTGATCGGATCATTGAAGCACAACTTCAGGATCGGATACTCTGTATTTACAGGATTGAGGTCGATGCGGATGAGACAGGATTTTACCATCCGGGATGATGGAGCACTAGTGAAGTTGGGCCGTTTGTGTGCACCTGCAGTGGCAGAGTTACGGGCCGAGATTCTTGAGGAGGCCCATAGTTCGGCTTATGCTATGCATCCAGGAGGTACAAAGATGTACCGTACCCTTCGGAACCATTATTGGTGGCCAGGAATGAAGAAGGATATTGCTGAGTTCATGAGCAGATGCTTAACCTGTCAGCAGGTTAAGGCGGAACGGTAGAGACCTTATGGGGCTATGCAGCCACTTCCGATTACCGAGTGGAATCGGAAGTGGGATCACATCACCATGGACTTCGTCTTTAAGTTACCAAGGACTCAGAGTGGAGTTGACGGGGTATGGGTGATCGTGGACCGGTTAACCAAGTCAGCCCATTTTCTGCCAGTTCAGGAGACTTATAAACCTAACCGACTGGCTCATTTGTTCGTGAAAGAAATCATACGATTGCATGGTACGCTGGAATCGATCGTGTCCGATCGTGATCCGCGTTTCACTTCCAGGTTCTGGCGGACTTTGCAAGCTACTTTGGGAACAACCCTACGTTTCAGTACTGCATTCCATCCACAGACCGATGGACAGTCTGAACGGACTATTCAGACCCTGGAGGACATGATGAGGTCCTGTGTGCTACAGTTTCAGGATTCATGGGATACTCATTTACCATTGATGGAATTCGCTTACAACAACAGCTATCAGGCAAGCATCGGGATGGCACCCTATGAGGCACTATATGGTCGATAGTGCAGGACACCTATCTGCTGGATGGAGATAGGAGAGCGAGCGGCTGTAGGGCCGGAATTGATGGACTTAACCCTGGAAACTGTTCGAGTTATCAAGGAGAGATTGAAGGCGGCACAGGATCGCCAAAAGAGTTATGCTGATCGACGGATTCGAGACTTGGAATTTGAAGTGGGAGATTTTGTCTTCCTAAAGTTATCTCCTTGGAAAGGAATTATCCGTTTTGGTCGACGGAGGAAACTGAGTCCGCGTTTTATCGGACCATATGAGATCGTGGAGAGGATTGGCAGGGTTGCATACAGATTGGCCCTACCTCCAGAACTTTCTAGAGTTCACGATGTTTTTCATGTATCGATGCTGCGGAAGTATGTACATGATGCTTCTCATGTACTAGGGGAACAACCTATCGAACTCCGAGGAGATTTGAGCTTTGAGGAACAACCAGTGCAGATTTTGGATCGGAAAGACAAGGGACTACGTCGGAAGACGATTCCTCTCGTGAAGATTCTCTGGAGAAACCAGAATGTGGAAGAAGCCACATGGGAGCCTGAGCCTCAGATGCGAGAAAAAGTCATGTTGACCTCACCTCGAGAATCATGCCCACGTACCTTCACGCGCCGCCGTGAGTGGCTGCGCGTGAAACTCACGTGCCTGCTATAGTGCATCGTCCTTACTCGTTTACCTAGTAAACGGATCCTGCGACCCGCGAGCAGACCCGATTAAATGTCCATCAATCCTACATCATTTCTTACAATTTAATCGTCCATTAACATCGTTATAGATCCAATTTAGGTTCTGTGAATTCAATTACATGAATACTTACCTCAATCAAGTCGAATCAAGCTCGACTATTCGAAGAACACCGAATCACTGTTCATCGTCCAATCTCCACGATTTCTCGTTGTTTTCTTTCAATTGATGCATCATGGAGCATCGTGGGGTCCTAATGAATATATTTCCAAGTCCAATTTCACCATTCCATGTCTCAAATTCCTCGACTCAAGCTCAAAAATCCCAAGTCTCCCTCTCCTCTGTTCTAGCCCAATACAACTCCAATTTCCTTCATTTTTAATCTGATCTTGGTCGAAATGATCCCAGAAAACGTAATGGAATCTCAATTTGAATCATCTCGAGCTAGAAGCTCAAATTCGAATTTTTGAAAAGTGTAAGTTTCACTGGTTTGGGTCCTCGGGTTTAGGGACCTATTTTGGTCAATCCTTCCTGACAGGACCCACCCTGATTATCACCCCGATAACCGAGTTGAACTCTGCTCCCGTCTGACAATACCACTAAAAACCAAAATCACCTCACAACAACCCCAAATTACATTGCCAAACAAAGAAGGATTTAAAACATCCAAAGAGTCAACCGTTATACAGAGCATAGTACAAATAAGATAAAACAAAGACTTCACGCACAACAGAAACTCGTAACGGAAAAACACCGGAAACACCCCGGGATAACTCTATGCCTCAGACTCTGCCTCAACGTCAGCCCCAGCGCTATCACCACGACCTGGAGGGCATTTAAAAACCAGAAAAGTGTGAGTGGACTAAAAAGAAATAATAGTTCCAAAAACTGTTTACTAAACAAACCAGGGTTTTCCCCTCCATTTTGAAAACATGCATGCATAACCCAATATCTGAAAAACAATTATAAATCACATAGTAATCATCATGGAAACAATATCATAAAACATACAATACCAATATCAACATCCGATCAAACCTGCTGGATCTATCCGAGTCTTTAAACTCCCGAGTCTTTAAACTCAATCTAGGCCTCAATATCATCCGAGTCTTTAAACTCCCAAGTCTTTAAACTCAACAGGCCTACGGGGGAAATATAATATCCGAGTCTTAAACTCCCGAGTCGTTAAACTCAATCCAGGTCATTAAACCCAATCCGGGCCCGCCCCCGTCAAACATAATCCGGGTCTTTAAACCCAATAACCAGATCCAGCAAATCCAATCCAAAACCGTTTGAAAACCATTTCTAACTCATCTCCAAACCCGAATTCGAAATCACTATTCCGAATCCATTCCGGCGTTCAGAACCGTCATTCCGAACCCAAATCCGAAAATCCCCTTTTCAACTTTAAAACCAAATCTCGATTACCGAAATCCGATTTTAAAACCGAAAACCTTGATTTACAAATCATATTCCAAAACCCAATTACAATCATTGAAAACCAGTTATAGATTTAAGTCCCAAAATCATGGCATCAAATCATAATCAGAGTATTTCTCGTAAAACGTGTCAAATATGTAAATTCCTCGAAAAACGTGCAAGTTCGTAAAACAGATATAAAATACTCAATAATCATGAAATCGTAATTAAAACCATAAAACAAGTAAATAAAACAGTTATGCATGCTCGGTTAGAAAGAAAGAGTCCACTCACAGTTCTCGGGCACGTCACTCGCGTCCCGTACGTTCCTCGGTCGCCTCAGGGATGTCCCGATCTGTCCAAAGTCACCAAAACGGGTCACTAACATGTCAACGAAGCTTATCCTATTTTTCCCCAATTTTTCCCGAATTTTAAACGTACTTAAACGGAACCCTAACCTTCGAACACGTAAATCTAACCCGAGACGTCGTCCGATTGTCTCGAAACTTATCCCAACAGGTTCGTTACAACGATTGAACTAAAAACCAAGTTGAACATTTCCCCGGATTCTACCCCACTCGCCCTTACGCGCCGCCCAAAGGGGCTGCGCGTGGGATTCACGCGCCTGCAACAGTGGCACTATTCATCTTCTTCCTCAACAGTCACCAGGCCTGAACCGGCGTGACCGGTTCCTTGCCGTCTTCCAACCGTTTTCAATCTTACTTCCACCAAAAGCTTCGTCCTCTTCCTAGCAACTAATTCCAATCCTAAAAACTCGACATTAAAGCCTAATCCTCACCTCCTTAAGCTCGAACCAGAAACCCAGAAAAACCCCTGTTTTTGTTCCCGGCCACCAGCTCCTCCTCCCATCACGGCTTCAAGTTCTAATGGTTCCTTAGGACCTCCTAAGCCTATTAGAACTCATAGGACACTTTGATTCAGCCTCAAAATCCACGACTTTATCTTTGAAAGAAAACTGGAAAACAGAGTACACAGAGGGAACCTGAGAAATTACCTGTTTCCTGACCTCCACCGTGAGCTCCGCCGTGCTCCGCTAGGTCTACTCGACTCTTTTCAGGTCGCTAGACACCACCACGAGTTCAAATTCCATGGTTGATCGATGGAGGTGCACAGCCGTGCACGGTGGTCCTCTGTTCTTCTACGATTTCCTCACCACTCACAACCGTTTCCTCTCCCAACTTTCACCCAGAACCACTCACCAGCCTCACAATTCCTCTCTACTCTCACTCACTGGGTCACTAAAACTCTCACCCTCGCCCAGAAACCGATCGATCTCTCCTCTCTGTCTCAGTCTCTGTTTCCTCAAAACTGCACAGTTACAACACAACCAATTTAATTTGCACCGTGCAAGTGACTAGAAGCCACTAGACACAGGCCATGTGTCCAAACCCTATGGTCCCAATCCCAAAATATTCAATAAGCTCTGTACACTTGTCCCAATCTGATCTGCACGCTTCCCAAGACACAAAAAGACCAAAATACCCCTGCTTGTTCAATTTACGGTTTTACCCCTTACTTCCTAGACTCGTATCTCGCTCGTCCGACGTCCGATGAAGGCATGCCGCCTGTCGTTGTACTCAGGACGACGAGATCTGTCTAACGGTCCTCGGTTTACGTGTGAAATCCTTGTCGTACAAAAATTCAACTTTTCCCCTTCTTTTAACCAAATTACGAAAGTGCCCTCAACCTTCCAAACATCATAACTTCCTCCTCGGATGTCGGAATCGGGCATGCCACCTGTCTACGGACTCGTGACGTCCCAAACTACGTCACGGTCATCGGTCAATTCCCAATTGACCGCCTGAACTAAAAGTCAACATTTTGCCCATTTCAAGGGCAAAATCGTCATTCTGCGCCCAAAGTCCAAAAGTAACCATCTAAACACCCATTAACGTAGCTAATCCGTCACTAATCACTTCGCTAATCCCAACTCCCGGGACGGGTCGTTACACTTCCTCCCATTCTCACTCGTTTTCTCTGTGGAATTGTCATACCGTCTCAGGCCTTTATCCTTGGCCTCAATTATCAGTCAATTGAACAAAGTTTAAACAAAGGATTGGGCGGTTTTTTGTTGTCCTTGTTAGGCATTTATCCACGACATCACTAACAAGCCACCAATCCATCTAATTCAAGTGACAGATGTCACTTTCTGGACTGAAGGATTCACTTAAATGCTGATTCATTAATTCTCAGCCATAATTACCATTTTACCCTTCTATACACAAATGACTAAAATGCCCCTAGCATTCCTCAATCCGTAACTTTTTCATCTGGACTCTGATTGACGTATGCCGCTTGTCTACGGATTCAGATTCCCGAGACCTATTCAACGGTACTTCTGGAAAGTCCAAACAAGGCCCCGATCAAAAAGCCGACTTTTGACCCTTATAACCAGGGGCAAAATTGTCATTTCCTTCCAATTTTTCCAATTTTTCCTTTTTCGAATTTCCGAGTTGTTACATTACAGGGTAAGACAAGTTATTCAGAAGCTAATTAAAGGATCATGCCAAAGGCAATACGAAATACTTGGAGAGTATTGTCTACAATTACAGAGGACAAATCCTGGATCAACTGTAGTGCTAAAATCTGAATTGGAGGAAGATGGGGTCACACGATTTGAGAAAGTTTATGTGTGCCTCAAGGCCTGCAAGGATGGATGGATGAAAGAGTGCAGATCTTTTTTGGGTTTGGATGCTTGCCACATTAAAGGCATTCACCCAAGGCAAATCTTATATGTGGTAGGTGTGGATGCCAACAATGGGATGTTTCCTGTGGCATATGCGTTGTGTGAGGTGGAAAATTTCAACTCTTGTAAGTGGTTTTTAGAGATTTTGCAGCAAGACGTGGTCCACCCCAATCCCTTTCTTTTTCATTCGATCAACCAACCCGAAACCCATACCCAAACACCATGCTCCACCCCAATCTCCTCAAACCTTCATCTGATGTGGTGACCTGAACGAGGAAGTGAGAGACTAGGCTCGGACGAGCAGGATGGTGGCCACGGCGAGGGCCACCGTAGACGGTGACCGAAAACCCGCAAAGATAAGGTTTTAATTCGAAAATTGGAAATCGAATTTGAGTGATTATGGGATGTTTTCATTGATTGAGTTATGTTTCTGGTGATCATGCAAGTTCATGGAGATCGAAATCAGTGGCTGAGGACGGTTGAGCAGCCCAGACAGACGGGTGGAAAATTGGGCGGAAGTTATTCGATCTAAAGGTAGAATCTTTGATCGATTTTCACATTTTTGAGGACATGGATCAATAGGATGTGATGAGAGAAAGCTGTAGGAAGTGGAACAGACTGAAAATATGGAGAAAACTGGGGTGAACCAGTCTCTCAGGTTCAGTCGAACCGAAAACTAGGTGAACTGGTCTGGACCGGGTTCATCCGCGGTTGAAGATGACCTGTTCCCCGGCGCGTGGGCTTCACACGCAAGGCCTTTGGGCTGCGCGTGGAGGCACGTGGAGTAGAGTTTGGGGATGAGGTGAACACATGAAATCATCCTTTCGATGTAACTAACATTTTGGGACAATTTTCGAGTCGATCGGACACCGTTTCAGGGTAGTTTTGGGTGTCCAAAGGTTTAAAGCCTATGTAAAATATGTTTAAAAATCCCAAAAAATTAGGGGGCTTTTATGAGAGGTTAGTAAGGTAGTTAGTAAACCTCTAGTATGATTTGGACAGGTCCGGGAACCCTGGTGATGGTGATTAGCCCAGGGAGGCTTATGACACGCGTATCGAGGCACAGCTTGGACGGTATGTGCGTGGACCCTATTTTCTAAATATGATGCATGCATAACTGTTTTATATTTTTTAAATACATGATTTGAAATGCCTTGGGTGCATGTGGTTGTGGTGTTTTGGTACGTACGTATTTGCACGTATTTCGAGGTTTATGGTTTTGTACTGTGCTTATACGTGCTTGTAATATCAAACGATTTGACTGATGGAATGGTTTTGGGAATTTGGAAATATGGAACCGGGCATGAGACCTATTTGATTTGGAAGCCATCGGACTTGGAGTCCATTTGATTTAATGAGAAATCGGGCTGAAGGCCCAATTGACTTATATGATCGGGCTTGAGGCCCAATTGGTTATGAAATCGGGCTGGAGGCCCAGTTGGTTTATGAATTGGAATTTCAGGCTGAGACCCGTAAGTTTGGAAACTGGATTTATGGATTTACGATGGTTTTATGGAAACCCCGGGCATAGCCCTTTGAACGGTTTTGAGATATTTTGTGAAATGGTTTTCCATATATACCATTCTCACGAGCGGTTGCCCTCCAGAAGTTCCGTAGTATTCTGGAGTGGTGGGTTGTCTCCTCCAGACGTCTCGTATTATCCTGGAGTAGTCACGGGGCATTGCTTGCGAGAGGTCATTGCACGGAGCAACTGATCCGTATAGTGACTCAAGAGTAGAATTAAAAAAGGTTAAAACCTCCCCCCAGGGAGAGTCATTGATCTGCGGGTCATTGACCTGGGTGGACCTTGGGGAGACTTGGGATTGAAACCCTGAGTAGCACGCGTAGCTTGGAACCGTGACGGTGTGGATTGTGACATCTGGGATGTCAGGCATCAGGGATGTCGAGGATTGGTTTTGGGTTGAGTCCTTACGGATTTGGTTTTGGACTAAGACCCACATGATTGGATTTGGGATGAGACCCACATGATTGGATTTGGGCTGAGACCCACGTGATTTGATTTGGACGGAGTCCCTATGGATTGGTTTTGGGTTGAGTTTACGGTTTTGGGCTAAGGCCCTAATGTTTTAATTATTGAAATGTTTTGAAATATGGTTTTCGAATGCATGCATGCTTTTTAGTTAAGGGCATAAATGTCTTTTCATGAAATGTGTTTTATAAATTAAATTATTTATTTAGTCCACTCATAGCTTTCAATGATTTTAATGCCCTTCAGGTTGATCGCGGATATAGGCTATAGCAGAGATCGAGACATCACACTCCTCCTCCGATCATGGCGCACTCTAGAAGCCCCGTTTGGGCTGAGGTTTGAATTATCCGTTGTCTGACACTTCGTGTCAGACGGGAACATGGCACATCCCGCGTTAATTCTGGGGGGATTTGGGATGGGTCATGTCATGTGGGGCTGACAGACACGTGGGTTGTGTCTAGTGGCTTCTAGCCATTGCACGGTACAAATTAAAAAGGATTTGTTGGTTGTGTTGTAATCGTGCAAAACAGAGACTGAGGACTGAGGTGCAATCGATCCAATTGAGTGTTTGTGGGAATGTTGAGGGATACTGTTGTGTTTGAATGAGAGGTAGGAAGTGTGTGTATGTTGATAGGTCGTTAAATCAACATTATTTTATATTATTTTATACCCTTATACTTGACTTTTATTATTTAAATAATAAGTAATTAGATAAATTAATTTATTTTGTGATATTTTTGTTTAAATAAATAAATTTTGTAATTTGGAGCATTTTGGCGAAAAAATCGTTTCGATCGGAATTATAACGAATAAATTATGGGCGAATTTCGATTGAATTCAATATATTAAGCTTAACTTCATTTTTAATTTGAGCCCACTTTAATTTTTATGCAGCCCAGGCTCCGACCCGTCACACCTTTCCGCGCGCTCAGTCCAGTCGACCGTACGCCTGGCCCGTCTCCTGCTCGGTCCGCAACTTCAGCCCGTGCGCTGCAGCTCAGCCCACTTGCCTGCTGCCACCAACCCGCATCAGTCCATCACGCCAGGCCCGCGTCCATCTGTGCATCAGCCCAGTCTGCTCTCACTTACCCACCTGCTCCGAAGGCCAACACGCAACATCAAGCCTTCACGCCTGCAGCACCCACCATCTCGGTCCAGTCCCTTCCGTGCACCAGCAACCCACCACTCACCTACCCGCCTGCACGCAACAGAAGCCCATCACGCCGAAGCCTGCAGCATTGCCACAGTGGCCCAACAGTGCAACTGCTCCAATTTTCACTTATTTCCCATATTTTCAGCCACAAAACAATTCCAAACTTTACCTAAATTTCTTCATTAAACATCATTGTTCATAATTAATCATCATTTCATTTTCTTTTATTTTATTTGTAATTTATTTGTTTTTGAGTAGCTTTTTCCTCCTATAAATAGGAGTGCATTTATCTTGTTTGGGGGGACTTTTGTTTTGAGAAAGAACTCCAAAACACAAAATTGTATCCTTCCTTTAGAAATATCAAGCCTAGTATTTCCGTTGCAATTCTTGAGTTTAAGTTCGCATTCTCGTGTTTATTCATCCATCTTCATAAGGTTTCTTCTGCTGTCAGAAAATCTTATGAATAACATATCATTTTTATTCCATCCATTTTCGGAATCACAAGCTTTCTTGGATTCCGAAGGTGTAACTTGTTCTTTCCTTTGCTTAAACTCTCATTGTTGTTTCGGTTTTATTTTCTTTAATTCAATATTATTGTGGGTATTTTCTTTCTAACTTTTGTAGACAAGGATATTATTATAATGTGTTCTACTTTTCAAACTTCATTTACTTCATACATTTGAGTGCTTAAGCTTCAATTTTATACTAAGTGTTTATGACCGCGTTTCGGTGCACTTAGTATAAAATTGAAGAGATTTAAATGTTTAATACACATTCAAATCATAAACATTGGGTTAATCAATTTATAAGTGTTTACGACCGCGTTTCGGTGCATTTATAATGTTTATAAAATGTATGCATGAGTGAGATGGTGAAAGTAGAATTTTTTGATGTTATCAATTTTTGCAAATGTTAGAGTGTTGGTAGATTTTGTGTTTAAAGAAAGTCCACTTGTATATATGTCAAAATAGGAATAGAATTAGTTCATTTATGCCTTTACTTATTTTGCTTGATTAAAATCCCTAAAACCCCATCTTTATTCTTTTATTCGTTTAATTCATTTATTCGTTATTTCATTAATTTATTGAGTCTCTTATTTATTAATTCGTTTATTCCTTTATTCATTAATTCTTTAATTCTTTATTACTTGATTATTCAATTAATTAATTATGTGATTATTTAATTTTTTTAATTCTTTAATTCTTCAATTCATTAATTATTCATTATTCTTTTTAACTAACATATTATTAATATTCCCTAATTTCCCCGGTTAAGAACAATCCCTACTTACCAATACTATAACTACACAAAAGGGTTTAAATTTGCATAATACTCAAATTACATGTTTAATTTAATGCGTAGTTTGGGCGTTTATCATATGTGTTGGGAGAAGCTGGAGAGTCGAGTGAGTGTGAGGAGGGTGGAAAACTAGGAAAACAGAGAGGGAGTTTTGGTGGTGGTGCTGCCGTGTTTCGATCAAATCGATCAAGTTTGGAGTTGTGGTTGTGTTCAGAGGACGGAGGAGAGGTGCTAGACGGGTTAGACCCACGGCGGAGCTCATGGTGGGGTCCGAAAGCAGGTAATTTCTCAAGTTCCCTCTGTATACTCTGTTTTTCAGTTTGGTTTCAAACGTAGAGTCATAGGTTTTAAGGCTTAGGTTTTAAGGCTGAGTCGAACTGTCCTATGGGTTCTAATAGGTGTAGTAGGTCCCTAGGAACCTTAAGATTATGAAGCCGTGACGGGGGGAAGGACGGGTGGCCGGGAACAGAAACAGGGGTTTTAGATGGTTTCTGGTTCGAGCTTGGGAGGTTCGTATTAAGGCTTAATGTCGTGTTTTGAGTAGGGGAATAGTTTGCTAGGAAGGGGACGAAGCTCCTGGGTTTGAAAGGAACGGAAATGGTTGAGAGACGACGGAGAACTGGTCACGCCGGTTCAGACCGGGTGACTGTCGAGGAAGATGATGAACAGTACCCCTGTTGCAGGCGCGTGAAGCCCACGCGCAGCCCCTTTGGGCGGCGCGTGAGGGCGCTTGGGGCGGTTTTCGGGGATTGTCCAACACAATTTTTGGTCTAATCGTTGTAACGAACCTGTTGGGACAAGTTTCGGGACAATCGGACATCGTCTCGGCTTAGTCTTAAGGGTTTAAAGGTTTAGGGTCCCGTTTAATTACGTTTGGAATCTAGGAAAATTAGGGAAATTAGGATAAGCTTACGTGAGGTGTTTGTAACCCGATTAGGTGACTTGTGACAGGACGGGAAATCCCTGAGGCGACCGAGGAACGTACGAGACGCGAGTAACGTGCCTGGGAACTGTGAGTGGACTCTTTCTTCTAACCGAGCATGCATAACTGTTTTTATCTACTTGTTTTATGGTTTTAATTATGATTTCATGATTATTGAGTATTTTATATCTGTTTTACGAACTTGCACATTTTTCAAGGAATTTACGTATTTGGCACGTTTTACGAGAAATACTCTGATTATGATTTTGATGCCATGATTTTGGGACTTAATTCTATTACTGGTTTTCAATGATTATAATTGAGTTTTGGAACATGATTTGATAATCAAGGTTTTCAGTTTTAGAGTCGGATTTCGGTAATCGAGATTTGGTTTTAAAGTTGAAAAGAGGATTTCCGGATTTGTGTTTGGAATGACGGTTCTGGATGCCGGGATGGCTTCGGAATAATGATTTCGGATTCAGGTTTGGATATGGACTTAGAAATGGTTTTCAAATGGTTTTGGATTGGATTTGTTGGATCTGGTTATTGGGTTTAAAGACCCGGATTATATTTGACGGGGGCGGGCCCGGATTGGGTTTAAAGGCCCGGATTGGGTTTAAAGATCCGGATTGAGTTTAAAGACTCGGGAGTTTAAAGACTCAGATATACTGATATTTCCCCCGTAGGCATGTTGAGTTTAAAGACTCGGGAGTTTAAAGACTTGGATAGATCCAGCAGGTTTGATCGGATGTTGACATTGGTATTTTATGTTTTATGATACTGTTTCTACAATGATTACTATGTGATTTATAAATGTTTTCAGATATTGGGTTATGCATGCATGCTTTCAAAACGGAGGGCCAAAACCCTGGTTTGATTATGAAACTGTTTTTGAAACTTTTATTTACTTTTAGTCCACTCACACTTTTCTGGTTTTTAAACTGCCCTCCAGGTCGTGGTGAGAGCGATGGGGCTGACGTTGAGGCAGAGTCTGAGGCATAGAGTTCTCCCGGAGTTTTCCCGGGGTGTTCCGACGTTTTCCGATACAAGCTTTTCCGTTGTGCGTGTAGTTTTTGCTTCACTTTGTTTGCACTATGCTCTGTATAACGGTTGACTCGTTGGATTTTGAATTCTCCCTTGTCTGGCAGTGTAATTGTGGGTTTTCGTGAGGATGTTTCGGTCTTTGCATCTGGTTATCAGACGGGAGCAGGGTTCACCTCGGTTATCGGGGTGGTAATCGGGGTGGGTCCTATCATCTTAGCTCGTAGACATAAACACAGGGCCTCAGCCCAAAACTATGAATCAAATCCAAGTACACAACATAATCCAAAATCCATCAAACCATCAAACCATATAAACCGGGCCATTGCCCAACACATCCGAAAACATCGGAAATCAACAATACTTCATAAGTCAATCAATCTACTGGATCTCAAGTGCGCCCGAGTCTTTAAAATCAAAATCATACCCGTAATCAGGCCTTCCCGGGATATCAACGAGTCTTTAAACTAAGAACATAATCAATAGGCCTCGGGGGTATCATATCGAGTCTTTAAACTCAAAACAGTAACCGAGTCTTTAAACTCATCAAGGGCCCTCCCCCATCATCAATTAACCGAGTCTTTAAACTCAAAACATGATCCAGCAATAGCACCGGGTCTTTAAACCCAAAACATAATCAAGCAATAATACCGGGTCTTTGAACCCAAAACCATTTGTAAATCACAACAATCCAGGATCCATCGTGATCCAAATCCCAAAACCAAACCGAAATCACATTTTGCCATACTAGGACTTATGTCCGAATTTCGCATTCAAATCCTCAATCATATCCGTCATCCATTCCCGAATTCGAATTCGCAATAATGATTCCGTAAACTAGCATCTGGAAACATCATCCCGAACCCAAACCCAGAAATCCGCTTCCACGTTTCCGAAAGCCGAATCTCGTTCATCAAAATTATTTTTATGCCCTGGGAATCAAGCCCGAAATCAACTTTTCCAAAATCCGTTTTAAGTCTTCGAAATCACATCATATTTCCAAAAGCATCAAAACCATGATCAAAACACAATATACTCGAAATCTCGTAAAACGCGTAAAATCGTAATAATCTTGAAATCCGTGTCAAAACCGTAGGTCATACTCACAATCATGTTCAAAATGTCCTTATAACATCATACTCACAAATCATGTAAAATCGTTCATCAAACTATCACCAAGGCATAAGAGAAACCATAGTCTCGAAATACGTGCAATTTCGTATTGCGTATCAAAATACATATAAATACGGAAATCGAAATCACCAAAAGTCATAATCCTAATCATAGAAATCATAGAAACATTTATGCATGCATTAAATTTTGAAAGAAAAGTCCACTCACACACCGTCCATAATGCTCGTTTTCGCGCTGCACGCGTTCCCGTAATTTCCAACATTTTCCAGGAATCCTGTCCAGAATCATTCTTTAGTGTCACTAAGGACTCAAATAATAGTATACTAATTTCCCATAATTTTTCGGGAATTAAGCGTTAGTTAAAAACGTAACATAAACCTTCGGACCCTCGAAACAACATCGAAACGGTGTCCGATTAATTCGAAATCAACGCTAAAATGTTCGTTACATTGTATAGGACAAAAGTCATGTTGAACTCACCTTGAGAATCGGGCCCACGCGCCCCCACGCGCCGCAGTGAATGGCTGCGCGTGAAACTCACACGCCTGCTACAGTGATGCGATAGTGTCACCTTCTTCACCGGACTGCCTGCTAAACGGGTCCCAAACCCGTTACACAACCCGGTCCAATTTCCTGCAATACCAACTTAATTCTTTCAATTTGTCCTTCAAAAACCTTCCACTATAACTTAATTTAGGTTCCCAATTAATAATCACACTAAACACTCTCTAAATCACTCATTCGACCCGTGATCAATCAAACGTGTCGAGCGTTGTAACTTACTCGTCTCAACTCCATTTTCAAATTAGTTTAAACTGAAGCTTTATAGGACCTAAACAAACCTTAAACCACAACCAATTTCGGAAAAACTTACCTGGAAGTAGTCGTCCTCAAGTCTGAAATTTCTTCAAAACTGGAACTTGGGTTCCTAGCCAAACCGTGATCGATTCTGTACAAAATTGATACGGTTGAACTCTAAATGGTCCCAGAAAGCTGTTTCAAACCTTGGTTTTGTTCCTCTCGACTCACAATTCAACTTTCGATTTTTCACTCCAATTTCCAGTTTTTCTTCCCGTCTGTTTTTCTCTCGAATTCTCAGTCCTCTCTTGCTCAGAATGACCCTCAGACACTTCTACCTCTCTGTTAATCGAACCGTGTAGCCAACAACTCGTGAGAATCTCTCAGGCCCACTGCAATTCTGTTTCCCGTAAACAGACTCAAAACCAGTTTTAACCTTCCTCCCGTGCACTGTGATCTGTCCTGGCCATACTAAAATGTTCCCACTACCTCAAAACCATTTAACAAATCCCCTTGTCCAGCCACTAACAAGGTTAAATAAATCCTAGATCAGACCAACCAAGCACGGTAGTGCAATCCTGTTTCCACAGTTTCAAACAGTACCCCCTCTGTAAAATTACTATTTTGCCCTTCTACACAAAATTACCAAAATGCCCTTCTCTTTCTAGACTCGTAACTCATCCGTTCGATGTCCGTTTTCAGTGTGCCTACTGTCTACGGACTCAGGGCATTGAGACCTACCTAACGGTCCTCGAATGGTGTGAAAAATAGTGATAAATCAAAAAGTCAACATTTTTCCCTTTTTCGTCCTAATTACAAAAAATGTCCTTGAACTTCCGAACGTTAAACCTTCTTCCCTGGTCGTCGGAATTGGACGTGCCACCTGTCTATGAACTCGTGACGTCTCGAACTACGTCACGATCATGTAAGACCCGTGTCCTGGAGGGAACGGAGAACAATCCCACATTCCTGCGAGGGGGAATGGTCTGGGAGAAGATGGTGATGTGTCTTAAAGGTGTAGGCACACACCTATCTAGCACTAGGCCTTTTGGGAGCTCAAGTGGCTTTGGGGGGGATTGGAACCCCAAAGTTAAGCGAGTTGAGGCTGGTGCAATTCCATGATGGGTGACCCCCTGGGAAGTTGCATCATGAGCTCCCGAAAACAAAACCGTGAGGGCGAGGCCCAAAGCGGAAAATATGGTGCTAGATGAGTCGGGTCCTGACCGAGAAGGGTCGGGTCCTGACAATTTGGTATCAGAGCCAGACCCCGACCGAGAAGTGTGCCAGCGAGGACGCTGGGCCCTACGGGGGGTAGATTGTAAGACCCGTGTCCTGGAGGGAACGGTGAATAATCCCACATTCCTGCGAGGGGGAATGGTCTGGGAGAAGATGGTGATGTGCTTTAAAGGTGTAGGCACACACCTATCTAGCACTAGGCCTTTTAGGAGCTCAAGTGGCTTTGGGGGGGATTGGAACCCCAAAGTTAAGCGAGTTGAGGCTGGTGCAATTCCATGATGAGTGACCCCTTGGGAAGTTGCACCATGAGCTCCCGAAAATAAAACCGTGAGGGCGAGGCCCAAAGCGGACAATATGGTGCTAGATGAGTCGGGTCCTGACCGAGAAGGGTCGGGTCCTGACAGATCATCAGTCAAAGTTCGTTTGACCGCCCGAGCAAAAAGTCAACTGTTCGCCCATTACCTAAGGGCAAAATGGTCATTTTCTTCAAAATTTTCAAATTTCTCTTTTTTGAACGTCCGGGTCGTTACAATGATTGCACCATTGAGTATCACCCGGGGAAAACTAATGTGGTAGTCGATGCCCTGAGTTGGAAGTCAGCGAGCTCCATGACACATTTGAGGATGATTCGTTTGCCCTTGTTGATTGAACCCATAAAATTGGAGTGGATTTGGCTGTTGATAGTTAGGGAGCGCTACTAGCAAGTTTCCATGTACGACCTGTCCTTGTCAATCAGCTTATCGATGCTCAATTTCAAGACCCCATTTTGGGTATCATTTGGATTGAGGTTGAAGCTGGGGAGAGACATGATTTTGGAATTCGTGAGGATGGAGCCTTGGTAAAAGAAGGACGGTTGCGTGTACTTGAGGATGCAGCACTAAAGAAGGAGATTCTTGATGAGGCTCACAATTTAGCCTATGTGATGCATCCTAGTGGAACCAGGATGTACCGTACGCTTCGTGAACATTACTGGTGGTCTGTTATGAAGCATGAGATTGCTGAGTATGTCAGTAGATGTTTGATCTGTCAACAAGTGAAGGCCGAGCGACAGATACCTTATGGAGTAATGCAACCACTGCCGATCCCAGAATGGAAACGGGATCATCTAACGATGGATTTTGTGTTTACACTTCCCAGGACGCCTAAAGGTCATGATGGTGTGTGGGTGATTGTGGATAGGCTCACGAAGTCAGTACATTTCTTGCCAGTGTGAGATAACTTCAGGATGACGCGGTTTGCTCAGTTGTTTATTGATGAGATCATATGGTTGCATGGTACTCCAGAATCGATAGTTTCAAATAAAGATCCGAGATTTACGTCATGGTTTTGGTAGAGCCTGCAGGATGAATTTGGGACAAAGCTACATTTCAGCACTACTTTCTATCCTCAGACCGACAGACAATCAGAACGGACCATTCAGATTTTGGAGGACATGATGCGAGCTTGTGTTTTGCAATTTCAAGGTACTTGGGAGTCGCACCTAGCACTGATGGAGTTTTCTTATAACAACAGTTATTAGGCGAGCATTGGAATGGCCTCATATGAAGCTTTTTATGGACGGCAGTGTAGAACACTGTTGTGTTGGACCGAAGTGGGTGAAAGGAAATTGTCGACTTTAGAGCTGGTAGATCTTACCTAGGAAAAGGTTGCACATATCAGAGACAGCGTAACGACCCGTCCCGAATTCTGGGATTATATTAGTGACTAATCATGATTAGTGAGGTTAATTGGTGATTAGTTGGGCGAAATCAGACGAACGATTAAAATGACCGTTTTACCCCTGGTCGTGGGCAAAACGTTGACTTTTCATTCTGGAGGTCGAATGGACTTTGGCTAATGACTGTGACGTAGTTCGGGACGTTACGAGTTCATAGACAGGTGGCACGTCCGATTCCGACATTCGAGGAAGAAGTTATGACGTTCAGAAGTTCAAGGGTTTAATTTGGTTGAAAGGAGGCAAATAGTTGACTTTTGACCTGGGAGGTCTGATGACCAAGGGCTGAGGACCGTTACGTAGATCGGGACGATACGAATCCATAGACAGGTGGCACGCTGAAATCGGACTTCGAACGGGAAAGTTATGGGTCACGGAAGTTCGATTTCACTATGCGCGCATTATGAGGTGAGGCCACTTGGCAATAGCTGATTGGTTGACTTTAGTGTGGGACCCTTGGATGAGTGACAAGTGTCACTCATCCAATTGGTCATTTACCCCAAAAAGTGGATCTAAAAGGTGATTGGTGGGTTTAATATTATATTAATAGTTTTGGATTATTTTATAATATCCATTAATCTCTCTCTCAATCTTGGCCCTTCATTTTATCATCCCTCTCTTATCCACCATCCATCCTCTCTTCTTCATCAGACCTCATCATTTCTTCTTCTTCAAACACACCTGAAACACCATTTCACCATTTCTCCATTTCTCTCTAAAACAAACACCACACCACATCACACTAGCACCATATTTGTGTCCTCATGGTTTTGTGAGAGTTAGGGAGAGACTGAGATGATGAAGGCAGGACGGTGACGGGCCACGGCGGCGGTCCACGGTGAGGAAAAGCAGAAACCATGGGTAAGTTTTCAAAATTTCAAACTTTGGCTTTAGGTCTTGTGGGTCGATTCTAATACTTGGGTTGGCTTTCTAGTGACCTAGAGGACCTGTTGGGATCAAAAGAAGTGGCTGGGACGGCCGGAGGCCACGGCGGAGAGAGGTTGCAGGCGGCAGTTTTGTTTCCATCTAAAGGTGAAGTTTCCCTTTTCCTTTGTGTTGATCATCTCTTTAGATTCCTAGGACTAAGACTTAGAGTTTAGGATTAAAATGGGAAGAAATGGACTGAAAATAGGGTAGACATGGGGCTGAACCGTGACCGCTGGTTCGGTCTAGACCGGTTCGACAAAACTTGAAGATGATGAATAGTTCCTAGCGCGTGAGGCCCACGCGCAGGAGCTTCTTGGGGCGCGTGAATAGTATTTTGGGATGTCTTAAAATTTGGACAGGTTTGGGATTAAAAATAGTTACAAATTTCAAAAAATTACGGGACTTTAGTGAGGGGTTATTTAAGTAGTTAGTAACCCTCTATTACAATTTGGACAGGTTTGGGAGTCCCGGTGACGACGATTGGCTCGGGAGAGCCGTATAGCACGCGTATTGAGGCGGCAGCTCGGACGGTCTGTGAGTGGACCTTGTTTTCTAAATTGGTGCATGCATAAATGTTTATTATATGTTTTAATACTTGTTTGGTGATGCCATGAGTGCATTTGTGTGTGGTTACGTATTGGCACGTATTTCGAGGTTTCGGCCTTATACGGTGCCTATACGGGTTTGTACTTTCTTTGTTGGTTTAAATGAAATGGTTTTGGATTCCAAAAGGATAAACTCGGGAATGAGACCCATTTGGTTTTGTCTCGGGCATGTAGCCCTACTGGTGACCTACGGGTCTAAATCGTGGTCGCGGCGAGTGCTTTGTGCACGGCGACGGACGATACGACACTCGCCTCCAGACTGGGATATGTTCCTTCCGGAGAAGTCACGATGCACGATCTAGAGGTGGTCGCGTCTGTTGATAAGTTCACGACGACATACCGGAATTGAGAGCGGTCCTGGACGGATGGTTGCAAGCATCACTACGATCGGAGTTGTGACTGACCCTGAGATATCGGGCACGATGCCCAGTTACTTTATGTTTATGTTTTCGGGTCGAGGACCCTAAATGGATTTTCAAGTTCATGACGGTTTATGGGAACCGGCTTGAACCCTTGAAAGGTTTTTATGGTTCATGACTTCATGACGGTTTATGGGGACTGGGCATGAATCCTTTGAAAGGTTTTAAGGATGTTTTCTATATATATATATATATATGTTCATATACCTTCCTTTACTTGGATTGTCTCCTCCGGGGAGGGTCGTTGGCCTGGATGGACGCCGAAGTAGTCACGGAGCACTAACTGAGTGGAGTCGCCCCCGTTGGGTGCCTTACTCTCAGGAGGGCTTGGATTATAACCTCAGGAAGGGTCATTAGTCTACGGATACTGACCTGTGTGACCCTGAGAGACTTGGAATTGAGACTCCGGGTAGCACGCGCGTAGCTTTGGAAACCGTGACAAGATTGGTTGTGTGATTTATATGTATATATGATATATGATGTGTGATGAATACAGGTTTTGGGCTGAGTCCCACATGGAATTGGGCAGTGGCCCGTATGGTTGGTTCTTTATGCTTATTTCGGTTATGGTTTTGGGCTTAGTTCCCACATATGGTTCTTTTGGTTAAATGGTTTTTGAATGCATGCAGGCTTTTTAGTGAAGGGTACAAATGTCTTTCTTTTGAAATGTTTTTATAAACTCTTTGTTTTGTCCACTCACAGCTTTTAATGTTTTAACTGCCCTTCAGGTTGACAACGGATGCGGATTGTAGCAGAGACCGAGATATCACTTACATCCTCCAGATCCTGGCGTACTCTGAAAGTCCAAGAGGGCTAAGGTTGGAATTTCCCTTGTCTGACACTTCGTGTTAGACGGGATCAGGGTCATCCCGCGTTAATCCTGGGGGGATTGGGACGGGCCCTGACAAACAGACTCAAAGCAGCTCAAGACCGACAGAAGAGCTATGCCGACCGTAGAATCAGAGAACTTGAGTTTGAAGTAGGAGATTAGGTCTTCTTGAAGTTATCCCCTTGGAAGGGTATTGTACGATTTGACATGACCCATCCCAATCCCCCTTGGATTAATGCGGGATGACCCTACTCCCGTCTGACACGGAGTGTTAGACAAGGGATAATTCTGACATTTTCCCTCTCGGGCCATCAGAGTACACCAGGATCTGGAGGAGGTATGTGATATCTCGGTCTCTACTACAATCTACATCCGTTGTCAACCTGAAGGGCAGTCAAAACATTAAAAGCTGTGAGTGGACAAAACAATCAGTTTATAAAAACATTTTAACGAAGACATTTTTACCCTTCACTAAAAAGTATGCATGCATTTGAAAACCGTTTATCCAAAAGAACCATAACTGGGAGCTAAGCCCAAAATCATAATGAAAGAATCATAAAGAATCAACCTTACGGGCCACTGCCCAAATCCATGTGGGACTCAGCCTAAAACCATAATAAAACCACGTACACGGGCCACTGCCCAAATCCATGTGGGACTCAGCCCAAAACCATAATAAAACCACGTACACATCACATATCATATCTCATGTATCACATATCATATATCAAACATACATATAATTCACACAACCAATCATGTCACGGTTTCCAAAGTTACGCGCGTGCTACTTGGGGTCTCAAACCCAAGTCTCTCAAAGTCTAAGGTCAATGTCCGTAGACCAATGACCCGTCCTAAGGTTACGATCCATGACTTCCTGATAGTAAGGAACCCAACTGGGGTGACTCCCACTCAGTCAATGCTCTGTAACTACTTTGGGGTCCACCCAGGCCAACGACCCTCACTGGAGGAGATAATAGAAGTAAAGGAAGGTATATGAATACATATATACACATAACATAAACATTCATGTCCGGTCCCCCTGAACTGTCATGATCTATAATAACCTTTCCAAGGTTCATGCCGGTTCCTATAAACCGCTATGTACCATAATAACATTTCCAGGGTTCATGCCGGTTCCCATAAATCGCCATGAACTTGGAAATCCATCTAGGGTCCCTGACCCGAAATCATCAATGTAAAACAACTAGGTCTCGTGCCCGAACATATGACATCAGCTGGGCATCGTGCCCGATATCTAAGGGTCAGTCACGACTTCGATCGTAGTGATGCGAGCAACCATCCATCCAGGACCGCCCTCAATCCTGGTATGTCGCCGTGAACGAATCAACCGACGCGACCACCACAAGATCATGGTGCACTCAACACCGATCGATATCCTGAACCGTCGGCACTCCGAAGTCGAGCCTCCATCGGCCGCCCGACCACAGATCGTGCATCGTGACCTCTCAAGAAGGAACACATCCCAATTCGGAGGCGAGCGTTGTATTGTCTGTCGTCGTGCACATAGCACTAGCCACAACCACGATTCAGACTCGAAGGCCATCAATACGGTCATATTCCCGAGACAAAACCAAATGGGTCTCATACCCGAATTTATCCTTTTGGAAATCCAAAACCATTTCATTTAGACCATCACAGAAATACAGACCCGTATAGGCACCGTATAAGGCCGAAACCTCAAAATACGTGCCTATATGTAACCACAACCAATTGCACCCATGGCATCACCAAACATGTACTAAAACATATAATAAACATTTATGCATGCACCAATTTATAAAACAAGGTCCACTCACAGACCGTCCAAGCTGCCGCCTCGATATGCGTGCCATACGGCTCTCCCGAGCCAATCACCATCACCGGGACTCCCAAACCTATCCAAATCGTAATAGAAGGTTACTAACTACTTAATTAACCTCCCACTAAAGCCCCGTAATTTTCTGGAATTTTTAACTATTTTTAAATCCCAAACCTAAACCTTCTGATGCCCCGAACATTATTGAGACGGTGTCAGATCGACACGAAACCAGTCCCAAAATGTTCGTTACATCGAATAGAATATTTTGTGTGTTGAACACATCCCCAAATTCCCCACCACGCGTCGCCCAAAGGGCCCTGCGTGTGGGCTCATGCGCTGGTGCACTGTAGCCGTCTTCAACCTCCAGTCGGTTCAGACCGGCCGGTTCGGTCCGCCTTCTGCAACTGGACCGGCGTGACCGGTCTAGGCCCCTACAACCCTTATTTTGGTCCATTTTCAACCCAATTTGATCCTAACCTTCCTAACTTGATCCTAGGAATCTAACCCAATGAACCAAAGCCCTTAAAACCCTCTAAACCCGACCGGTACAATATTTCTTCCACGGTTCAAGTTCTCCAAAACTCACCCATGGCTTCACAGTCGTCCAAAGATTCCCAAAACCATCCCATTACGACCCTAATAACTCATGAAGCCCATTCTAATCATCTAAAGTCAACCATAACAACAAAATCGAAAGCTTGAATCTAAAAACCAAAACCGAGCCATACCTTTTGGGTTTCTCCTTCACGTTGCCGTTCACAACGGTTCTGGCCGTCCAGCAGCCGTCCTCAGTCTCTCACAACACTCTATGGTCTCTCAGGCATGCTCATCTGGGGTTGGGTTGGATTGGTTTGGTGAGAAATGAGATCGGGTTTAAGTTTTGAAAACAAAGAAGGAAAAGGGTACTCGATGCATGTATGTAGGAAGGTGGCCTGTGGATGGGTGACACT
This sequence comes from Prinsepia uniflora, assembly GCA_032719365.1. NCBI lineage: Eukaryota > Viridiplantae > Streptophyta > Magnoliopsida > Rosales > Rosaceae > Prinsepia > Prinsepia uniflora. The sequence goes on along the minus strand of CM064867.1, from coordinate 6,509,630 downwards.
TGTCACTCATCCATTGGGTAGGAACTAAATATCTGGGGCCCACTAGAATCCAAAAGTTAACTCATCTCGTAATTCGTGCAATAGTACCCTTGAACTTTCGTGAACCGTAACTTCGTCGTCGAACGTCCGAATTCGACGTGCCACCTATCTACGGATTCGTATCGTCCCGATCTTCATAACGGTCCTTGGCCCTCGGCCATCGGACCTCCCGGTCCAAAAGTTAACATTTTTCCCCTTTGAACCAAAATTACCAAAATGCCCTTAAGCTTCTGAACATCATAACTTTTTACTCGAATGTCGGAATTGAATGTGCCACCTGTCTATGAACTCGTGACGTCACGAAATACGTCTCGGTCATCGGCCGAAGTCCATTTGACCGCCAGAATGAAAAGTCAACGCTTTGCCCACGCTCAGTTGCAAAACGGTCATTTTGCATTGTTCGTCTGATTTCGCCCAACTAATCACGGATTAACCTCACTAATCATGATTAGTCACTAATCTAATCCTGGAATTCGGGACGGGTCGTTACACTGTTTGGCAGACGAGGGAAGTTAAGTCCACGATACATTGGACCCTACAAAATTTTGGAGAGGATTGGTCCTGTTGCTTATCGGTTGGCATTACCATTAGATCTTGCTAAGGTCCACACAATTTTTTCATGTGTCCAAGCTTCGAAAGTACATACGTGATGATTCTTACATCCTGAAATCACAACCCGTCGAACTTAGAGAAGATTTGAGTTTTGAGGAGCAGCTTGTGGAGATTTTGGACCATAAGGACAAGGTGCTACAATGGAAGACGGTTCCCTTGATAAAAGTACTGTGGAGGAATCATAATGTGGAAGAAGTAACTTGGGAACTTAAGGCTCTAATGCGCGAGCAGTACCCCTATTGATTTCATTAAATTTCGAGGACAATTTTTTTTAAAAGGGGGTAGATTGTAACGGCCCGGAACTTCAAAAAGGGCACAAATGTAAATTCAAAAAAGTTTTGTATAAAAATGACGTTTTTACCTTTGTGAATAGTGTGGTCAAACGTTGACTTTTTGTTCGGAAGGTCAAACGGATGTTGGCCGATGACTGGGATGTAGTTCGGGACGTCACGAGCCCATAGACAGGTGGCACATCTGATTCCGACATTCGAGGATGAATTTATGATGTTCGGAAGGTCGAGGGTATTTTGGTAATTTGGTTAAAAATGGGCAAATTGTTGACTTTCTATACGACAAGTATTTTTCACGTATTTTGAGGACCGTTAGGTAGGTCTCGATTCCCTGAATACAACGACAGGCGTCATGTGTCAATTGGAGTTCGGACGACAGAGTTACGGATCTAGGAATATGAGGGGCAAAATGGTCTTTTGGCTACTTTTGTTTAAATGTTGATGACTACGCCCAAACTACGCATCAAATTAAATACGTAATTTGAGTGTTATGCAATTTAAACCCTTTTTGTGTAGATGTAGTATTGGTAAATAGGGATCGTTCTTAACCGGAGAAATTAGGGAACATTAATAATATGTTAGTGGGAAAGAATAATGAATAAAGGAATAATGAATTAAATAATTAAATAATCAAAGAATTAAATAATCAAAGAATTAATAAATTAAAGAATAGATGAATAAAAGAATAAAGAAATAAAAGGAATCAAAGAATAAAAAGGGATCAAAGAATAAAAAATAAAAAAATAAAAGAATAAAAGAATAAAGAATAAAAAGGGATAAAAGAATAAAAGAATAAAAGAATAAAAGAATAAAAGAATAAAGAATAAAAGAATTAAAAGAATAAAAGAATAAAAGAATAAAGAAAAAAAGGGGGGTTTTGAAAAGGTTTGTAATCAAAACTAAAGAAATCAAGTAAAAATAATTAAATACTTAATTCTACTTCTACTTTAACCTTTGTACCAGTGAACTTTCTTCAAACACATATTTTTACCAACACTCTAACATCATGCTCATATTGAACCAATCACGAAACCATACCTTAATCATCTCAAATACATGCATACATTTTTCATATTATAAATGCACCGAACAACGGATTATTACTTACAATATGATCCACCTTAAGTCAGTGATTTAATGCGCCGAACAGCGATCAAACATTAAATCTCTTCAACTCTATTCTAAATGCCCCGAACAGCGGATCAACATTTAGTTTCGAATTGAAGTTTAAGTACTAAAACATATGAAGTAAAAGAAACTCAAAAAGTAAAACACATGTAGATTGCATTCTTACTTACAAATGTTAGAAAGAAAATACCAACACATATATTGAATTATAAGTAAAACCAATAACAATAACAAGAATTAAGTAGAAAAGTATGGATTTTCACAAGAATCACCGAACTGCGGCAGGAAACTTGTGAAGATGGAAGAAGAAATGCGAGGAATTCGGTCTTAAAACTCTTGAATTGCCTTAGAATTACTTGGTCTAGGTATTTCTTAAGGAAAGCATAAAATGTGTTTATGAGATCTCAAAGAAATATCACAAAGAACAAAGTAAAGAAGAAATGAAATTAAGAAAAATAAAAGTAACATAAATTAAGAATAAGAATTAAAAGGAAACTAATTAATGAGAAAATCTACAAGTTAAAATGGTCCCCAAAAATGTCTCTCAAAAGAGAGAAACAAAAGAACTAAACTAAGAACTAAAAACTAAGAAAAATAGAAGAGATGGAGAAATGGAACTAATGGGGGACTAATGGGGACACCCAAATACATGAAATGACCTTCCTATTTATAGAGGGAGTGTCACAATTGTTTAAATAAAATACAAAATTAAAATATAAAAATAACAATAAAATAATACATGAAGAAGTGATGGAAATGATGAGATTGGGTGGATTTTGGGGAAAAGATGCTGATTTTGAGGAAAAGATGCTGATTTTAGGGAAAGATGCTGATTTTTGGTTTGGGTTTCTGGATTTCAGCAACTTCCCACCGAATTTCCTTGCGATTTTCGATGGCTTCTCGTATTTCGTCCATAATTTCTTCGTTATAATTCCGATCGGGACGATTCTTTCACCAAAATGCTCCAAATTCCAAGCTTTATTTATTTCTACAAAAATATCACAAAATAAATTATTTTATCTAATTATTTATTATTTTAATATTAAAAGTCAAGTATAAAGGGTATAAAATAATATAAAATAATGTTTAATTAACGACCTATCAGTTGATAAATGGGATGAGGACACCTGTCCTTAAGGGATTGGATATTTTCAGCTGAGAACCAGAGAGATATGGACACGTGGGTAACTTCTGGTTGGTTCCAACCAAGTCTCCTATGTTTGATCGATTAAAAGAAAAACAGAGACAAAGAAGGCAATCGTGCATTTAGTTCAGTTGTGTGAGTCGTGTGTGAGCTCAATGCGATTGAGTGAGAGATCAGGATGCGTGTTTGTGCCTATGTGTGTGTGTGTATCTGAGTGAAAAAATGAGTGGAAGTGTGTGAGAGTGAGAGAAACAGAGAACCGTGAACAACCCTGCAACCACCGTGAAACACCAAACGATCAACCCTTCGTGAACCTTGTCTGTGGTAGTGTTCAGTGAGCAAAAATTGAACCTAGGACGTTGAGAGAGCACGGTGAAGGCCACGGCGGAGGACAGAGGGCAGGTAAGCCATTTCGACTACTCTGTTTTCCTAGGTATGTTCAAAATGAAAATCGATAGGTTTGGTGAGTTGTTGAGTGACTGTGATGACCATTACAGTCGTGAAAGGTTACTATTGGACTCAGGAACTCAAAACCGTGACTGGAGGAGTTCGTGGTGGCCGGGAACAAAGAAGTGGAAATTCAGGGTTTTTGTTTCGAATTTGAGAGGTAAGAAACAAGGCCTCATTCTATGTTTTAGTTAATCAAATCGATTCTAACTTAAGGACGAACCTAACGGTGAAAAAAGGGATCGAAAATGGTTTGGTAATGGACGAAAACCGGCCTCGCCGGCTCAATTGGACCGGGCTGGTCTGGACCGGTCTGAACCGGGTTAGCTAGAGGTTGACGATGATGAACAGTAATCACGCGTGGCTCCCACGCGCAGCCTCTTTGGGCGGTGCGTGGGGCTTCTTTTGGGGAAGTGTTCAATATGGTTTTCACTCTAATCGATGTAATGAACATTTTGGGATAAGTTTCGAGTCGATCGAATACCGTCTCGGGGTAGTTTTGAGTGTCCGAAGGTTTAGGGTTTAATTTAATTACGTTTTAAAATCCCGAAAAATTAGGGAAATTAGTGTGAGCTTAATTGGGATATTTGTGACCCGGAATTACGATGTTTGACAGATCGGGACATTCCTGAGGCATCAGGGAAGCGTGTAGGACACGATTAACATGTTCGGACTTTGTGAGTGGACTTTTATTTTCTAACCGAGCATGCATAACTGTTTTTATCTACTTATTCCATGTTTCCAAATATGGTTTTATGTTTTTTATTACGATATATCTGTTTTACATAATTACACGTTTTTCGAGGTGTTTCTTCTATTTATACATATTTTGACACGTAGTTTGAGATATGGATTTATGCTGTGATTTAGTAATGATTTTTATTGATACCATATCGACCGACCATCCTCTAGGCACAGGGCCCACCAGGGCAGAACGAGCGTGGACCGATACCCCGATCGGCACCCCCACAAACGTGGCCCGCCGATCGGCAATGCCCTACAGACCTGTCATTCGGCACCTGACAGGGTACAGGCACCAGCTGGCTACAACAGTCAGCTGACCAACTCTGCCATAACCACTCCCTGACGGAGGCAGGTTGAAACTCCAGCTTGCACCTCCTCCGGATGTCCAGGGCTTGTCAGGCGACTCTCAGACACAAAACATAACTTGCTCCCAAAACAGTAGCCCACCTACTGCAATTATGGCTACTATAAATACCTTGAATCCCTTCACAAAGGTAAGCTCTGAGATACCTCATTCAGATTACTGTATATCCTTGCCCTTCGGCGTGCAGATACTAACTTAGGCATCGGAGTCCCTTTGGCGGACACCACATCGGTGTCAAGTCCTTGTAGGATTCCTGCCGAGCGGCAACGCCCCCAGCGGGCCCGAAGCACCACACAGCTTGACAGGACTCATCCCAATCCCTCTGGGATTAACGCGGGATGACCATGCTCCCGTCTGACACGAAGTGTCAGACAAGGGATATTTCCGACCTTTGCCCTCCCGGGTTATCAGAGCACGCCAGGATCCGGAGGAGGCATGTGATATCTCGATCTCTGCTACAGTCCACATCCGTTGTCAACCTGAAGGGCAGTCAAAACATTAAAAGCTGTGAGTGGACAAAACAAAGAGTTTATGAAAACAGTTTATCGAAGACATTTGTACCCTTCACTAAAAAGCATGCATGCATTCGAAAACCATTTAACCAAAGAAACCATATATGGGACTAATCCCAAAGCAGATCTAAACCAAGGTCGAAAGGACCACAATGAAAACGACCATACGGGCCACTGCCCAAATCCATAAGGGACTTGGCCCCAAACCATAAAGAAACCAAGTACACGAGCCACTGCTCAAATCCTGTGCACACCTGTGCACACCACATATCATATATCATATATACATATAATTCACACAACCAATCCTGTCACGGTATCCAAAGCTACGCGCGTGCTACCTGGGTCTCAATCCGAGTCTTCTCAAAGTCAAGGTCAATGTCCGCAGACCACTGATCCTACTCGAGGTAATAGTAACCATAGCCTTCCTGAGAGTAAGGAACCCAACTGGGGGTGACTCCACTCAGTCGGTGCTCCGTGACTACTCTGGGGTCCACCCAGGCCAACGACCCTCCCCGGAGGAGATAGTAGAACATGTAAAGGAAGGTAGATGAACATATATATACATAACATAAACATTCATGACCGGTTCCCCTGAACCGTCATGATCCATAATATCCATAACCAAGGTAACATGCCGGTTCCCATAAACCGTCATGTACCGTAATAACATAACCAGGTAACATGTCGGTTCCCATAAACCGTCATGAACCTGGGAATCCATTTAAGGTTCCCTGACCTGAAATCAAAACCGTAAAGTGACTGGGTCTCGTGCCCGAACATAGTACATCAGCTGGGCACCGTGCCCGAAATCTGAGGTCATATGCCCGAGACAAAACCAAATGGGTCTCATACGCGAGTTTATCCTTTTGAAATCCAAATCCAGTTCATTTAAATCAATAAAGAAATATAGACCCGTATAAGCACCGTATAAGGCCGAAACCTCGAAATACGTGCTTATACGTAACCACATACAAATGCACCCAATGGCATCATCAAACAAGTAATAAAACATATAGTAAACATTTATGCATGCACCAATTTAGAAAACAAGGTCCACTCACAGACCGTCCGAGCTGCTGCCTCGATTTGCGTGCCATACGGCTCCCCGAGCCGATCACCGTCACCGGGACTCCCAAACCTGTCCAAATTGTAATAGAAGGTTACTAACTACTTAATTAACCTCCCACTAAAGCCCCGTAATTTTCCCGTATTTTTAACTATTTTTAATCCTGAACCTAAACCTTCCGATGCCCCGAAACATATCGAGGCGGTGTCCGATCGACACGAAACCAGTCCCAAAATGTTTGTTACATCGAATAGAAGATTTCACATGTTGAACACATCCCCAAATTCTCCCCCACGCGCCCACACGCGCCGCCTGAAGTGGCTGCGCGTGGGCTTCACGCGCCAGCTACAGTACCTGCTGACGTCAGCATGACGTCATGCTGACGTCATCTGACAGCTGTCAGGTCTGACATGTCAGACTCTGACAGGTGCCACGTGTCAAGTTCCTATTGGTCCACGTCACTGTGTTGTCAGTGCCACGTGTCAAGCTCCTATTGGTCCACGTCACTGTGCTGTTAGTGCCACGTGGCAGTCTGACATGTGCCACGTGTCATCACGGCACTGGTCCACGTCAGTGCCACGTGTCAGCCCCTGATTGGGCCACGTCACTGACATGTCAGTGCTGACTGTGCACTGACATGTGACACGTGTCGGCAGATGAGTGGTCCACGTCACCTGACAATCTGACAGGTGCCACGTCATCATGCCACGTCACCACCTTCAACCACTCGACGGGTTGACCCGAACCCTGCAACCGGGTCATTCAGACTCGCGGGTTGACCCGGTCGGTTCTCCACCGTCCGACCACCAAAATGCCTCCCGTTTGTCCCATTTTCATCCTCTAATCCTAACCTAGGGTTATGTGGGTTTAAAAACTAGAAAAAACATCCAAACCCGTACCTTCCAAGCTCATCAATGGCGGCCGTGACTTCCTCCGCCGTTCACGGCCGTTCCAGGCCATCCCCATCCCCAAAACTAATCCTATTCGACTCCTAGGGCTACCAGCAACCTAACCTAAACCTTAGAATCGAATAAAAAGAAACAAAACTGAGTTTTGAATTTTTGAATATTTTTACCTCACGGGTTCTCTCTCCCCGCCGTGTCCTCCGCCGTGGCTTGCCATCCTCAGCCTCTTTCCACCACCTCACGGTCATGTTCAGCTCACACAAGCAAGGAATGGTGATGGTGTGTGTGTGTTTCGGATTTGTGAAGGAAAATGAAGAAAATGAAATGAAAATGGTGGTGGTTCCGTGGAAGAGAAGAGGAAAGAAGGTGATGTGATCAGATGAGAGAAGAGAGGATTGATGGTGAGGATTGATAGTTAGTTGGTAATGGATGGTTAGGATTAATGGTAGGATAGATTAATTATATAATAATAATTATAATATTATTTTATTAAGTAGATCCACATTTTGGGGGAGGTAGCCAATAGGATGAGTGACACTTGTCACTCATCCATGGGACCCACTAAAAATATCTGCCCAATCAAATTTCGCCAATTCATCCCCGTCTCAAAGTTCGTGCATAGTGAAATCGAACTTCCGTGACCTATAACTTCCCCGTTCGAAGTCCGATTTCAGAGTGCTGCCTACCTATGGATTCGTATCGTCCTTATCTACGTAACGCTCTTCGGCCCTCGACCATCGGACCTCCCGGTCAAAAAGTCAACATTTGACCCCATTTAACCAAAATTACCAAAATGCCCCTAAACTTCCGAACGTCATAACTTCCTCCACGAACGTCGGAATTGAACGTGCCACCTGTCTATGAACTCGTGACGTCACGAACTACGTCACGGTCATCGGTCAAAGTCCATTTGACCGCCCGATTAAAAAGTCAACGTTTTGCCACCACTAGGGGCAAAACGGTCATTTCGCATCATTCGTCCGATTTCGCCTAACTAATCACCGATTAACCTCACTAATCGTGATTACTCACTAATCTAATCTAGGAATTTGGGACAGATTGTTACACAGCTGGTCCTAGATCCCCAGCGGGTCTCATCAAGTTAGTCCATTTCAAGATCAAACAATTTTGATACTATGATTTTGGATTTTAAATATGATTTGATAATTTATAATGGATTTTGGAAAAGTGATTTCGAAATGTGATTTCGGGTTTTGGAACCGGATTTTGGGAATATGATTCGGGATTTGGTTTTGGAACTTGAAGTGGATAACTGGATTCAGATTTGGACATGAATTTGGAAATGGTTTTAAAATGGTTTTGTATTGGATTTGCTGGATCTGGTTATTGGGTTTAAAGACCCGGATATGATATGTGACGGGGGCAGGCCCGGATTGGGTTTAAAGACCCGGATTGAGTTTAAAGACTCGGGAGTTTAAAGACCCGGATATTATGATTTTCCCCCGTATGCCTATTCAGTTTAAAGACTCGGGAGTTTAAATACTCGGATTATATTGAGGCCTAGATTGAGTTTAAAGACTCGGATTGCTATTGAGTTTAAAGACTCGGATAGATCCAGCAGGTTCGATTGGTTGATGTTATATTTAGATTTTCATGCTTTTATGATGATTTTCCATAACGATTGTCATACAGTTTATGTAGTTGTTTTCTTTCAGCTACTTAGTTATGCATGCATGTTTTGAAACGAAGGGTGAACCCTGGTTTGCTTTTAAGATTGTTTTTATAACTCTTATTTTTAGTACACTCACACTTTTATGGTTTTTAACACCCTCCAGGTCGTGGTGCAAGCGTTGGGGCTAACGTCGAGGCAGAGGCAGAGGCAGAGACATAAAATTTTCCCGTTGCGCGTGTAGTCAGCTCACAGTAGGATTTTATTCTTATCTTGTACTATTAACTATGCTCTGTGCTACTGTTGACTTGTTGTATCGTAATTTCTCCCTAGTCTGACAATGTATGTTTAGGGTAGCAATCATCAAATGCATAGAAGAAACTTCAAAATCTATCCTATATGGGCAACGAAGAAACGTCATGGGTAACAATGCTAGTAGCAATATACCTTCAAACACAAATCCACACCTAATTTCGTCTGAAACTATAACTTACCTGACCATCTGGACAAACTAGAAACCTCTTGCTTGGGTTATCGTCAGTCCATGATATCTTCTCTGTAGCCACCTTCCCACATAGACATCTTCACTGTTGCTCACACCCTATACTCTCATCCATATCGAGACTCAGACGTGGGGAAAACTTGCAATTTTCCATTTCCTTTCACTTGGGTTTCACCTCCTTCTGGGCCGAATTCAAATGTCTGGGTTTCAAGCCAGCTCGATTTCGAATGCTTGGGTTTCACGCCCTCGCGATTTCAAATGCCTGGGTTTCAAGTCCTCGCATTTTGGAATCCCTGGGTTTTAAGCTCGCGATTCAAATGCATGGGTTTCATCTATGCCTATCTTCAACACATCACCGTCCGCACAAATTGACTAAAATACCCAGCCATTACATGGCACTTAGGTGCCACATGGATGCCAGATCTGCATTATAAACGGCGTTAGCGAAACCGTCAGTTAGTTTGGGCAACGGTCTTGACGATGTACCTGTTCCTGCATTAACCTGAGGCAAATTCATGTTCCTGGGGCATTTGGAGATTGTTTTTCCTGTTCCTAGATCATTTAGCCTAAAAAGCCAAAGATTTAGTGCTTAAAGCCCTGAAGGTGGAGATACCTAATTTTATTTTATTTTTGTTTTTATGAAGTTGTATTCGTTGTTGAGATCAAAATCCTATTTTATTGTATGACACTCTCATTCCCTTAAGAGAGGCCGGTTCGAGGACCCTTACTCTCGTACAAAGTCACCATCTTGACTAACACTTTACTCCTTACGGGTCTATTCGATTCGAGCGTGGATTAGTCTGGGCATAGTTTCGACTTAAAGGTGTCACCCATTGCAATGAGACTCACTCAGGACACCTTCTGCGTCCAAGACCTTGAATCAAAAAAAAAAAAAAAAATCCTATTTTATTTTGTTTTTATGAAGTAACCTCATGTGAATACAAATTCTTATCACTCGTACCTCAAATATTCAAATCTCCACTTCCATATTCACATTCGGTTGGTGGAAAAAACACAGAACCAGTATTTGTTCTATTCTTTTTTTTTTTTGTCCTTGTATTTGTTCTATTCTTTTTTTTTTGTCCTTGTATTTGTTCTATTCCATGCACCTAAGCAATCCACTCAGAGAGAACCACAAACTCAAAGTTCCCCAATCAACAAGAGAACACCACTCAAGAGAATATGTCATTTTTTTTTTTAACTTTCAATTTATGTTTTTCCTGATGTACATGTTTTTCTTCAACGTACCCATCAATACACTATTTCACCCACTGCACCTACCCCCTCCCTTAAGTATAATCCCAAAGCCTTCATCTTTCTTCTATATATATTGTGATTTTTCTCTGCTGTTTTTTTTTTTTTTTAAAACACCATCTTGCTTCTTCTTTTGATTGTACCTTTTGCCTGATTATTTGAAGCACCCATCTCTCTCTCTCTCTCTCTCTCAATGGAGGCTAAGCTGTTAATGGCCTCCTCTCCTGCAACTCTTTCAGCATCCCATGTGCCCAGTTCAAGGTTCAATTGCATCTTGCCCATCAAAGCAATGCAAACCAACAGCTTTGCTTGCCTCAATCCAGGCTTGCCAAAGAAAGCAAATTTATCTGCCCAGGCTGCTGCAACTTCGATTGGGTACAAATTTACTTACCCTTTCCTCTAAAAGTTATGATTTTTAAGATTTTAGGTGTTGGCTGATCTGTGGTTTATCTGTTTTCAATAGATTTCTATATGTTTTCTGCTCTTCAAGTCTACTATTTTGGCGTTGCTGGTGTCTTTCTGGAAATTAGCATGCTTTATTTTGTTGTGCACTTAACATTTATGCTACTATGCCAAAATTCATATCAGCTGCATTGATTGATTGGTGGCTCTAATGATTTAATATATACCAAAATTACTTGCATAACATAATTTCTTCAAATATATGGCTGCAAGTCTAAAATTCAATAGCAATTGACCGATATTATGCGACCCTAGCTTTTCTGGTTGAAAGTACTCGATTAATTTGGCTTTGATTTAACCATGAGAAATTATGAATTCATAAAATTTACGTAATTATTACCTTACCCCAAAGAATGCTCCTAGTCGCTTAAATCCATCGTTCGTCATCCAAAGGCAATTTATTGAATATTTGATGGATTTAGAGTGCCTTGCTTTAATTGACTATGTCGAATTCTAACACTAGGCTGCCTATTTATGTAGATCATTGGCTACAAAGAAAAGGGTGGATGAAACTGGTTATTTGACCCTTGAAAGTGTTAGACACTCTTTAATTCGGCAGGAGGATAGTATAATTTTTGGTGTTTTAGAGAGAGCTCAATATTGTCGTAATGTGCCTACATATGACGCGAATGCTTTCCCTGTGGTTGGGTTCGGTGGTTCCTTGGTAGAATACATCCTTCAAGAAACAGAAAAACTACATGCTCAGGTTTGTTAAGCCTTCATATGAACAATAGGAATAATAAGAAAGGATTATTGCCGACTTTCTTGTTGACTTTGCATCGTAATTAGGTGGGCAGATACAGAAGTCCTGATGAGCACCCATTTTTTCCGGATATCCTACCCGAGCCAGTGTTGCCACCTCTACATTATCCACAGGTAAACTTTAACATTCCTGCTGAAGCTTGTGGTTAGGTTTACTTAAGGTCATGAAGGCACGGGGTAGTCATTTAAAATAGTCCTTACGATTTACTTATTACTTTGATAGAGCTGATTGTATTGAGAAATTCGTGTTAAAAAACTCTAGTCTTTTTATGGTATTACATGCTCAGAAAAGTACCAGAGGCTAGTTTAAATATAACTTGTTTTATAATTACATTCTAAGATCAGCCTAAATCGGTAGTCAAACATATATATCGATTAGCAACACCATTTATACAGAACAGCGGAAGTTTTGAAATTTGAAAGTCTATTACTGATGCAAAACAATAAAAGAGAAAAAAAATTCTTGTTGGTCATTAATTGAAGATTAAGTACAAGGACCTGGCCTTGCCAGTAAAGCCATTATTTGGTAGCAGCTATTTCTTGTTCTTGTTTGCTATGAGCCACCACTTTCTCTTTGAATGTCTAAATGTTCTTTGAAAAATGAAAACAGGTACTACATCCCATTGCAAATTCGATTAATATAAATCTCAAAGTTTGGGAACTATACTTCAGAGATATTCTTCCGAGACTGGTCAAGGAAGGAGATGATGGTAATTACGGATCAACTGCTGTTTGTGACACAATGTGCTTGCAGGTATTCAAATTTACCTAAGCAAATCCTTTATCACAATCATTTTTAGTTCAAATTTGGAAAACAAATATTATGCATGTGATTGAAAAAAAAATGAGTCTTTGCTTGCTTGCGTACTAATTGAATTGGTTATTGAGTATAAGTATTTTTTGAAGCGGCATTGCTAATGATGTGCCCGTTCTATGGTAGGCATTGTCAAAGAGAATCCATTATGGTAAATTTGTTGCAGAGTGTAAGTTTCGGTCCAATCCAAAGTCCTACGAAGCTGCCATTATTGAACAGGTACATGTTCTTGATTGCATTTTCATATTTTTCCATCACAAGTAGTTTTGGATGCTTGACATGCTTACTCCCCGTGTGTGATATTTCAGAACCGGGACAAGGTGATGGCTCTGCTGACATATCCGACAGTTGAGGATGCAATCATAAGGAGGGTAGAAATGAAGGCGAAAACTTACGGGCAGGAGGTGACGTTGTACGAAGGGGAGAAGAAGAATACCGACCTGGTTTATAAGATAAAACCAACCTTGGTTGCAGATTTATATGGAGAATGGATCATGCCAATGACAAAGGAGGTGCAAGTTGAATATTTGTTAAGAAGGTTGGACTGAGAGACAGCTAACCTAAAGTCTCTCTTCAATATCTATTTTCCATTGACGTATAGAAATATTTGTGTTATAATAATTGTTCTCAGATGCCCCAGCTGTAATTTTCTACCTGATTGGGTTGTTTTGTTTCTGACGTATCTATTTTCCATTTCTATGCTTTTATTGTCCATCCGTTTATAGATTAAAATTAAAAAAAAAAAAAATTATGAAACGAAAATTATTTTTAGAACAAAACCTTTCACAGCCAAAGCAGCTGGGTTGGAATTGAGCCTGGTGCTTTATCTGAAAAGGCACATGATTAGAACGTGCCATCGACAACTATCATAACCATTAATGGATTTGATTTCTTGATGGTCGCATTGTATAACTTGATCTTTCTTGGTCCACAATCTTTTTATAAAATAAAATAATTTGATTATGGTAGATGATTGCCTTGTGCTTTAAGCCATTTCTTTTGTGCATTGAATTGTTTAACTTTTGGAAAAACTTGTGTGATAATCCTTTAAAGCTTTTCATACTTATAAGGTTAATTTCACTGTAGATATTATAACGTCTTTTGAATATAAGAAAAACAGTTTTATGTGTGAGTTAATACGATTTCTCCGAAAAATTCTAAAATTCTCTAAATTAATCATGTGAATATGAATTATCTCATAATTTCTAAATTTACTTTTGTTTCTTATGCATTAAAAAAATGAGAAAACTTGTGAATTTTTACTAACAGGCCATTATAATGATGCCACAACTACAATGATGGTCGAACATGGCAAGACACTAGTGAATGTGTCCTTTCTTTCGGTTCCCACCCAACCATTTTAAATGTGGAGGCAAACCTAGAAATTTATTAGTACAAGGTCACAATAAAAAGGAATATTAACTACTCAATGGCTATTGATGTTTTAATATGATTTACACGATTAGTTAATAATGTAGATCTTCAAATCTTTTTCATATATACATAACATTATTATTAAGTCTCCAAAACATAGTTGTTGTACACGTAAACCAAAATCCCACAGTGAAAGAGGAGAAGATTGTCCCTTTGACCTGGTTTGAACTTTGAACACTGTAAATCCTTAAAGACTATCTAATTTTTTGCTTTTAATTTGATCATTAAAAACTTGAGCCTTTGTTAATCCCTTAATTTTTCAACAGTAATCTTCAAAATCTAATATTTAAACATAATAATTCCAAAATTAAAAATACAATGTTGTATTAAACAATATGGTAACCCAAATTATGAGGATGAGTAGCTGATTCTAGTTGTAGTCTTGTAGATCTGAAAAGTGAGTTTTTCCTTAAAATAACCCATAAAAAACCTTGCCCAAGAACTACAAAGGCCCAAATAGCAAGCAGCTTCGTATACAGTGTTCCAGAAGACTGAAAAAGAAAGAAACAAAGAAAGCAATGGAGGGACTGAGAAGAGGGGTTAGCTCTGGCTCAGCCATGGTGGCTCTGGTGGCTCTTTGCGTGGTGTTGGTGATGGTTCCAGAAGTTTCAGCTACTAGATTTCTAGTGGGAGGAAAGATGGGCTGGAACAGCAATGTTAATTACACTATTTGGGCTCAGGACAAGCACTTCTACAATGGAGATTGGCTCTGTAAGCTTCCTCTTTTCTCAGATCCATTTGGAATATTAGTTTCTTGGATTTCTTGCCATTGTTATTTGTTCTTTCTTAGTCAGTTGTAGCTCAAAGTTTCTGTTTTTAGCTCTTTATTAGTTGTGGTTGCAGCTGAGTGAGTTAGATCTGCAAATGGCTTGATGGGTTGTGCTTCAAATCTGATTAATGAAATAGGAAATGAGTTTTTGCTTGAGAGAGTTGCTTTGGTTAACTTGTTGCAGAAAGTTTGAAGCTTGTTTGTTGATTGGTAAAGCTTAGACTAAATATTAAAAATCAGTTTTGCCTACTGAATAATGCAGGAGAAAGAAGATTATATATATACTATATATATATATATATATATTTTCCCATTTTTGGTTTTTTGGTTATTTTCAAATTTCAGTTGATGAGAACGCGAGCTGATTTTGTCATAGACAGATTGAATATAATGAGAATACAACCTTGTTTCATGATGTGTAAAGATTAGGTTAAATCTCAGTCCTTTTACTCATTGAATTGTTAGAATCCTTAAAACTTAGCTTTGCATACTGAAATGATGCAGGAAAAGGAAGAGAAAACAGAAAATGTTGAATTTTGGGTTAATTTAAGTCATGAAAAATGCAAGTTTTTGAAATTTTACCATCCTGACCTCAATCCATAATGAAAAATTTTGTCTTCTTTACGTTTTACTATTTTCTACTGGCTTATTCAGATCTGCAACTTTTTTGTAATTGCTTTTGCTGTGATTATGGGGACATTGCCTTATATGTTTCTTTTACATCAATTTACTTATTATAATTTGCCTTTTTGTTACTTCTGAAAGTGTAGTAGAAATAAAAAAATAAAAAAAAAATTCGAATCTTGGTATGTTTTTCATGTCATCCGACTTTGTTCAACTGTAAAGAACTAAAAATGGTTTATTTGCCAGGAAACCATATGTCACTAGCTGATTGAAATAATTCTGCCCTTTTTTTTTCCGCCAGTTTTTGTTTATGATAGGAACCAAATGAATGTGCTAGAGGTGAACCAGACAGACTATGTATCATGCAACGCCGATCATCCTCTTCACAACTGGACCACAGGAGCTGGAAGAGATGTGGTTCCACTGAATGTAACAAGGCACCACT
Organism: Prinsepia uniflora; assembly: GCA_032719365.1. Lineage (NCBI taxonomy): Eukaryota > Viridiplantae > Streptophyta > Magnoliopsida > Rosales > Rosaceae > Prinsepia > Prinsepia uniflora. The sequence goes on along the minus strand of CM064867.1, from coordinate 6,493,680 downwards.
ACTTCATAAGTGGCAAAGGGTTCTGCTATGGTGGCATGAAGATTGCTGTTAAGGTCGAAAACCCACCTCCACCACCTAAAGCTGCCCCTGTGAAGAGCATGAGCAGTGATCTAACACGTGCTTACAGATCCCACTTCGTTTTACCCGTGATTTTTGCCATTGGTGCAATGTGGGACGCTTTGGTTCGGTTCTAGGTAAGTCCTGTGAATGTTGTTCTCCAAACTTGAGGTAAGCATTGTTGGGGAGATTCCATAATCAAGATTAGGCATTTGTTGTAGCTGAAAGCTAAAGCCATTGATTTATTAAGCAATTTGAGCTGTAGAATTGGATTTTTGAGGTTTGTGATGTATCGATGTTTCTAGTTTCACCTTGGTGGAGTGGTGTTTGATCTGAAATTGAACAATGGTAACTTTTGATTGATGTATTCAAGTGTTATTTATTTAGTATTATTTTTTTAATAGATGATTTTGATTTGATTACTTTTATTTGTTTGAGTGTTTACTTGCGTTGATTGAGGAAGTCAAAAGTGAGTTGGTGAGATTAATTGTTGGAGCATGTGGTTGTATACTGTACTTGCTTGCTTCCCTTGTGTCGGAGAAAATTTGTGCCATTGATTTAGGAAGCAACACCTTGACCCTGAAAAGAAAAAGATGTAGACAACGACATCGTTTAAAGACAGAGAGATTGCAAACAGCAACGATGTGATGCATATATTGAACTTACTGAAACCATTCAATTGGTTAGAACTCTATAATCAAAAGATCTATATCCAATAACACTGAATCATCATAATGTAAATACTTGTATTCCACTTATGTGATATCTTCTCATAATATCATTTTAATTTATCGAATTATATATATATATATTTCATAATCAAATTGTTTATTTTCTAAATCATCATAAAATTGTATTAAATGAATCAATAATTTTGGTAAAAATTAAGATTTATGTGACGAACCGTCCATTTACTTGATATTTATGAATGTCTAAAAGACCTTCAAATTTTTTTACGAAAATGATCTTGACATGATTATTTAGAAAATGAATGGTTCCGATTATGATATATGCACAAATAAAATCTGATATATTGAAAGGGTAGTATGAATAGAGATGGGCAAAAAAAAACACGCTAATGGTTAAAGGCAGTTACCATAACCAGCTATTTTAAATGGTGCAGTTAAAATTTAACCATTTATCTAACTGCTATGATTATGGTTATACCATGTAGCTTTTAAATGGTATGGTTATGAGTTTTAACCATTTAACCAGTGGATAAACTATTTAACCACTTAAACATAACAATTTAATTATTTAACGATTTAACCAATATATCCTTTCTTACATAACCATATAATGTTTTTTGTCATATTTATTTAACCTTTTATATAGTGTTGTTTAGTTAAAGTCATTTGAAAAAAAAAAAAATGAGCAATAAAAAAATTGACAAAACTTATTTATTTATTTATTTTAAAAAACGGCTCAGCAGCCCCGTGGCCGACCCCTGACGCTAGAGGGTTGACCCACATTCTTTCGGCCATTTTCGGCCACCTCAGACGACATATTGGGTAAGGATTTGTTTCTTTTTTCGAGTTTAACAAGTCCATATCTTTAGATTTCTCATACCATGTCTAATATTTTTGTAAATCTTACTTGAAATTTTTCTTTGTTCCAATTGTGTTTCATATTTTTGGACCATTTTTGGTCATTTTTAGTCTTCGAGCTAAGTATTAAAATTGTTCTTCGACCTAAGTATTAAAGTTGTTCTACTCGTCGATTTATACGCGGTGATATAAAATTTGTTGATATTTAAGATGATTAATTATCTTTTGTAATTTTACCTATTTTTATTATTTTTTAATTTTTCTTGTTAAATATTAATTTTAGCTATTTTAATCTTTTAAAAATTAGAAATAATTTAATTTGTAAATTAAAAATTACTTACGCAGTGCACTGTGGTTAACCGCAATTAACCATATATTAATAGTTATGACAATAGTTAATAACCATTTAGCTAAATAAGCAATGATTATAAATAACTGCAGTACTGTTCCTAGTAACTTTCGTCACTGACCGAGTGAAAGAAGCTTTCTATTATGGCAAAACAATCGCACTTAATAACCATTTGCCCATTCTTAGGTAAGATATACCATTAGGGTGAAATAAAAATATTACTTTTTACTTCAAAATTAAATTTCTAAATAGCTTTCAGAACTAAATGAAATATTGGCACTTCAATTTGAACGAGAAATATGTAATATAGGATAATACTTGCATTTCAACATAGTAGTACTTCCTCGTATTATTCTTTTCATATATGAAATAATTCGTATATATATATATATTGTAATCAAAACTATTCATTTTCTAAATAATCATTTAAAGATATCTCCGTAAAAAATCAACAAATTTGGAAATCGTTTGGTCATACATATATCAAATCATTCAACGGTGTTGGTAATAAAAAAGATTATTATGGTGAGCCGTCCTTTTTTTTTTGTCTAACTTAAAGACATACGTGAAACTATGAAAATGCTAAATAATTTCTAATTTAGTTGATTTTTTTTATATAAGCGATATTAAAATGATGATTTAAGAGTTAGATAATTTTGATTATAATCAATATGCACAAATATATAATTCAATAAATCGATCAAAATAGTGCTACAAACGGATAAGGTCGAGAGTAGAATATAAGTATTACCTTATAATATATGGATAATGCTATTTGGACACACTAAATTGACCACATTTAATAAACATGTATTAGGATATTGGCATTATTTTTACGACAATGAAATTTGAAATTATAACGCAATAAATAGAAATATTAACAGAAATACTAGTTAATTAATTTGGCTTCCTTTTAACAGTCAGTAGTACTAGCAAGAGCACGTGACTTGCAATACAACAACCAATCCTCTCCCGCCACGTAATGTAAAAAGACCAAAAAGTCCCTCCAAGAACAGAAAATGCGAGTCTGTCACTCCATGGCATCATCTTGACTCACTGGCCTCGTACTTTGAGCTAAAGAGATGCCCTCACGTTTCTCTCGAGCCTCTTCCTTTCTACAAATACCAGCATTTCCACAGCCAAAAGAATTACAGAGAATTTTAAAGAGGGGTGGGACTTGGGAGTGAAATTAATTAAAAATGAGGGGCGATTTTGAGTTTGAATTATCAGGGTTGAGATCAGGAGTGGTGGCGATCATGGTGCTAACGGTGGGGTGTCTGATGACGTGTGCAAACGGCGTTTTGCATAAGGTGGGAGGCGTGCATGGGTGGATTCAGAGCGTGAATTATACTGAGTGGTCGGCGAATGAGCGTTTTTACGTCGGCGAGTGGCTCAGTATACCTTTTTATCTCTCTCTCTCTCTCTCTCTCTCTCTCTCTCGCATGTTTTCTTTTTATTTCTATTTTATTGTCTATATTTTGATTCATGAGATGCAGACTCGAGGTTAAATTGAGTAATACGTACGTCCATTGTGTTGATCATCGTAGAATGAGTCGGAGATTCCTACTCAGAATGAGTTGGATTAATTTCATCAATGTACATATCAAAATATATAAACGTTAGCATAAACAATATTGCTTCATCGAAAATTTGAAAAAGAAATATTTCTGACGATTATCATTTGTATAAGGAAAGTTATTTTCGAACCCAGTCTTTTTGTTGATTGGTTTTTCTACTTGCCAAGTGATACCAGATTTGTTTTTCTTTTCATATATATAGTTGTAGCTACTTTGCTGAATAGTTTATGAGAATTATGGGTCCAATTCATAGATGAGTAAAGAGATTGAGTTGACGGATAATTTCCAATTTGTATTAGTACATGTCACATGACGAGACACATAAATACGAAACGGATATATGAGGATTCCCTCTAAATAAAAAGATTATAGTTAAGTGTGGTAATGAGCTAGGGATGTTAAAAAATATATATATCCAATTCTTCCAAAGTGAAAAAGTAAAAATGTATTACTTCCACTATTTTGGTAAAATATAAATCGACTTTTCATAATGATTTTATTCTTTTTTATTTTTTATAATCTTTATATTATAAATAACTGACTAATGGTACCTACGTTTTATTTTATTTTATTTTTCCAATTAGTATTCAATTTTGACAAGAGGTACTATATATAACGTTGTGGAGGTGAACAAGACCAGCTATGAAAACTGCAATGACAAAGGATTCATCAAGAACATAACCCGGGGCGGCCGAGATGTGTATCAACTCACGGAGGCGCGGCCGTATTACTTCATCACCGGCGGCAGTTACTGCTACCATGGCATGAAGCTTGCTCTGGTTGCTGTCCAAGATGAACTCCCAGCATCACCTCCTCCAGCACTTGCTCCATCTACAAATAATGCTTCTCCTAATTATTCATTCACCTCCTCAGGATTGGTGTTTCTGTCCATTGTGGTTTCCTTAGGTTTTGTGTGGGACATTGATCTATTTAAAACATGATTCTCATAGTAAATGGTAAGAGCCGGTGTGATTTAGAAAAAGAAAATTTATGGTATGTGGATTTCAGTGATAAATCATTATATACGTACTTTGTTTTTATTGTTGGTTGGCTTGACCCCACTTGCCCTAACAACTTTTTTATGGCTTATTAGTAATTTATTAGCTATGTATAATTAATGAAAAACGTTAGGAATATGTCGAGTCTAGAAGCGTGGGTTTGTAATTAAGGAAGATATTAAAGTGATTAATGTACTACCTCTCAATTCTAGAGAACACATTTTATCCATCATGGTTAGGTCGCAAATAACAAATAATATTTGATAAAAAAATGTTAGAAATATCACATTAGCATTATATTTGGAGACTACATCTCTAATACGAATGTGCCCATTTGCATTGTGTTGAAGCAGAAATCGAACCCGCCGCGAAAAGTTCTCACAATTCCTGCAAACAGCAAACAATTAGCTATCATTGTCTCGATCGATTTACCCGGGGGGTTGTTCGACCAAGAACACTCCGATGCCTAAGTTAGCTTTGAGAGAGGAAAAGGATATACTTCGAAGCGAAGAATCAACTTAACTTGGAAATGAAATGTGCCTTGCTATTTATAGGGGTGAATGAAATGTTCGATTTCCATAGTTTCGATGTGGGACAAATGCTCATCAATTTACCTCTTATATAGGGGTGAGTGAGATGTTCAATTTCCATAGTTTCGATGTGGGACAAATGCTCATCAATTTACCTCTTATATAGGGGTGATTGAGATGTTCAATTTCCATAGTTTCGATGTGGGACAAATGCTCATCAATTTACCTCTTATATAGGGGTGACTGAGATGTTCAATTTCCATAGTTTCGATGTGGGACAAATGCTCATCAATTTACCTCTTATATAGGGGTGAGTGAGATGTTCAATTTCCATAGTTTCGATGTGGGACAAATGCTCATCAATTTACCTCTTATATAGGGGTGAGTGAGATGTTCAATTTCCATAGTTTCGATGTGGGACAAATGCTCATCAATTTGCATGCTAACACGTGTTATACAAATCGAGGGTGGAGAGGCTTCCACATGTCATTCTGGTTTGGGCCATGTCCGGTGCTTGTGCTTACAAGTATTATTGCCAAGGGCAATTTGGTCATTTTGAGAATTATGGGCCACGTGGCAGCTCCACATTTTTCCGGTGATTTTGGGTTCCACAAATGCCCCCACATCGATTCGGTATTCAGGGAATCCGGAGGGATGTACATTGTTTGGAGTCTTATATTACCGGGTTACCAGTTACCGTTGGGTTCAAAAATCGATTCAGTGTTTATTTGACGATTTTGCCCCTGGTTATAAAGGTAAAAAGTCCATTTTTAGTTTTAGAATGACTATTCTGGGTTTAGTGGTGTGAATCGGACATAATGTGTAAAATGACCATTTTACCCCCAAGCATGGGCAAAATGTTGTCTTTTGAACCGGGGGGTCCAAAGGACGAGGGCCAGAGACCGTTACGTAGGTCGAGTTGATACGAATCCATAGACAGGTGGCATGCCGAAATCGGAGATCGGATGCGAAGGTTATGTGTCTACGAAGGCGAGGGGCATTTTCGTAATTTTGGAAGCGAAGGGCAAAACGGTCTTTTTGAGACAAGCGAACGGTGGACGCTGACTCATGCTACCTACCAATGATTCTTGCTGCTTTGTCTAGACAACATGGAGGAAATCAAGGATTTTAGGGACCCTAAACCCTTAATTAGGGAAAACTCAATCATTTTGTCCAAACCTTGATTTTGTTAAATAGCAGAGCAATTCGATTGTGAGAATGAGAGATTAGAGAGTCTGAATTGGAGCAAAACAAACACAAAGGACAGAGGGTCGCTGGTTTTGCAGATTTTCGAAATTTTGGAAATTTGTGGTAAAAATTCGAATTCGAATTCGTGAGTCTTGAGGATCAAAATTGAGACTGGATTAAGTCTCCTGGGACTAATTCGAACCGATCCAAATCAAAAACGGGGAGGATTGAGGCCGTATCGAGCAAGAACAGAAGCTTCAAAATCCTCGAAAAATCGAGCTTGAGTTCTACTAGCTGGAGGTAAGGATTTATCAAATTGATCTTGTAAAATCGTTCCTTATACTCTCACGATGTCACGTCGTGGACGGAGTTTGGCCGAACAGTCGACGGGGACTTGGTGGTGACTGAGTGCACTTGCGGACGTGACTAGTGAGCATCGGTAGGCAGGATCACACCTACTGTGACTCTTGCAAGTACCACATACATGCTCGCCATGCGTCAAGATGCCGAGAGACCTAGCAAATTTGTCCTGTGGGAGCGTGGCGGTTTTCGTGGCCTAAGTCCATTCCGAGGGAAAGATATGGATTTTGAGAAGCCTGAAGACCTCATGGAGTGGAAGGCTTGCAATCAAAATTCCTTTCCAAACGACGTTCTCGTGGAGCTTGGCGACAGATGTTCTTCCAGAGTTCCGGGACATGAGCCGGCTGCTTTCTCCATGAATGGCGCGAGGCTTTCAGACATCCCGATCAAGGAGTGGTTGTGCGTTCCACTGTGCTTGAAGGAGACCGTTGTTCAGAAGAAGGACAATAAACAAGGACTTACTGGTTCTTGGGAGAAAAAACCATGCCGAGCAACTTCTTTCCTAACCCATAAGCATACCGAGCAACTTCTTTCCTAACCTTTCCGTTCTGGCCCTACGAATGTGCCATCCTGATGCGAAGGGCAGGCAGAAATGGAAAGTTATGTTGTTGATGTGAGATTGCGATAACTAAGATAACTTGAGGTCTCAATTTCACATCGGAAGCCAAAATGGGCGAGTTGGAGATGAGCCGTGCAGAGAGGATGCTGATAGAAAATGAGCGAGATACCACTCGAGATGAGCTCTCCCTGCTGCACAGAAATTTGCAGGACTCAGAAGGCTTTGATGCTTCGATGGCGAAGGCTTGAATGCTTCGCAGGGCGAAGGCTTGGATGCTTCGATAACGAAGGCTTAGGTGCTTCGCATGGCGAAGGCTTAGATGCTTCGCAGGGCGAAGGCTTGAATGCTTCGATGACGAAGGCTTGGATGCTTCGCATGGCGAAGGCTTAGATGCTTCGCAAGGCGAAAACTCAGATGCTTCGATGACGAAGGCTTGGATGCTTCGATCATGAAGGCTTTTTACACTAAAGAGAATAAGCTTTGAAAATTGTACATGGTGAACAAATCAATTTGTTAATCTCATTTCATTGATACTTGAATTCAGAAGGCAACTTGAAAAGCAAAATTGAAAAGCTCCATAGAGTTTTATGTCTTTCTAATGTTGACTTGCGTCTAGTTGATGCGGATCACCTTTGACGCTGGCTCGTTTGACTCTTTGTTCTCCATGTGATTTACAGTCTTGTTTTTGATGTAGTCTGTACAATGCCCCTCCCTCAGGAGATTTCGGAGATATCTTTCGAAAGATATACATGTGCTGATATTGTGCCCATAACATTCATGATAGGCGCACCATTTGGTTTTATCAGCATTCTCTTGATTGCCTTTGACTGGCTCTGGCTTCTTAAACCATGGCTTGTTCTTAATTTCATTGTGGATCTGATGGGCTGGTAAAGATAGCTGCAAGTTAGGCTTCCCCATAACTGGCGTTTGGGAGTGTTGCCCTGCCTTTCGCTTGTTGAGCTTTCCAGTTGCAGACTTTCCATGGGGTTCATCCTCATCGGAGGCCTTTTCGCTAGTCCCAGCATGGCCATGAGTATGAGCGGCGCGCTTCTCGTCCTCCCAACTTGCATGTCGCTCTGCTAGCGAAAGTATTTCGGAAAGACTTCGCGCATTGCTCATGACGATGTCCCCGTAAAGCTGGCTGTCTCGAGGGAGTCCTTGCTTGAATGTCATTGCCGCAACAAAGTCATTACAGCCGATAATGCGAGACTTCTCCTCACAAAATCTCCGTATGTATTGTCGCAGAGTGTCTTTTGCTCTCTTTCGGACAGAGAAAAGATGGTCGTCTTTCACCTCGATTGTCCGAAGTTGTGCGTATTCCTTCACAAATGTCAAAGCCAACTCTTCGAAGGACTCAATCGACCTCGGGGGGAGATGATTGAACCAAGTCATGGCTTGGCCTTGAAGGGAAGCTTGAAAAACTTTGCACATGAGTGCATCGTTAGACCTGTGGGGGATCATGACTCCTCGAAAATGATCTATGTGTTTTACTGGGTCGGAGGATCCTTTGAATGGAGTGAAATTTGGTGTTGCGAACCTCTGGGGGAATGGCTCCTCCTCAATATCCCTTATGAAGGGCGTAGAGAGCTGTATTTGGCGACGTAGATCGTCTTCTAGATCGCCACCCTGTTGAGCACGAAGGTGCATGTCCAGCATTTTTTGAACATCATTAGCCCGCAATGCTCCTTGCTGAGCCGATGAGTCCTCTTTTGCTAATTGTTGAGAAACTCTTTGAGCTTCTTCCCTTTTACTATCGTGGGCAGATCGTTTTGGGTTTTTGTTTTGAGCTCGAAGTTGCCCCCTGCCCCCACGTGAGTGCTGTGAATGCTCTGCCCATGAAGTTGCCCCAGTCCTACCTCCTAACCGTTCACGTACTAACGGCTTTAGGCATTGTGGGATTTTTGCTTGATGAGCGTGAATTTCTTCTCCAGAGTTTCCCAGCGAAGTATCTTGTGACATTGTTTGGCAGCGGGCCTGCTCTTTCCTAGGTCGTCCCTGGGCATTCTCTTGTCGGCCACGTGACGTGGATCGTCCGTCCCGCTCCTGGATTGGTCTCCCTGCTAGGAGTTGCTGCAAGAGCTCTGACTGAAGTTGAATTTGTTTGCTTAACCCTTCAACTTGCTGCGTCAAATTGTCTTGGGGAGGTTGGTGACGACTTCTCCCTGAGATGTCATGACATCCGTCCAGAAAGTCCTTTAGGACCATGTTTGTTATGGGTCGATCATGTCGTGATGCATTTCCCATCAACCTCTCATTCGCTTGTTGTAAAGTCGAAGTTCCTTCCCCTAGCGCGGGTACTTGGTTAGCTGGAGAGGGGAATGCTCCAAAACTGAAGGTTGGCCTCCCTTCGAGTGTCTCAAGGGGCGCTTCCATAGACACGCGCCTGAGTTGAGCTGGGCGCTTCTCCGGAGTTTCTATGTGAGCTTCATTCCTCGTCTGAGCTGTTGAGGCAGAAATACCTTCTCCGGCTGACTGAGCGGATCGACGAGCCTTAGCCATGCCGATTCGAAGAATTTTGAATTTGGAAAGCTGTTGATGGGTAATTTGAACAACGTTCAGAATCTTCGAACAATGTCGATGAACGACGAACGAAGAGAGATGAACGATGAACAATGTTCAAAATCTTCGAACAATGTCGATGAACGACGAACGAAGAAAGATGAACGATGAACGAATTCTTGATGAGTGATGAACAACGTTCAAAATCTTCGAACAATGTCGATAAACGACGAACGAAGAAAGATGAACGATGAACAAATTCTTGATGAGTGATGAACAACGTTCAAAATCTTCGAACAATGTCGATAAACGACGAACGAAGAAAGATGAACGATGAACAAATTCCTGATGAGTGATGAACAACGTTCAAAATCTTCGAACAATGTCGATAAACGACGAACGAAGAAAGATGAACGATGAACAAATGAGAGAGCTTCTTCTGAGTATAACTCAATAGCTCTCAATGAAAGCACCAATTGTTGAAGCAGAAATCGAACCCGCCGCGAAAAGTTCTCACAATTCCTGCAAACAGCAAACAATTAGCTATCATTGTCTCGATCGATTTACCCGGGGGGTTGTTCGACCAAGAACACTCCGATGCCTAAGTTAGCTTTGAGAGAGGAAAAGGATATACTTCGAAGCGAAGAATCAACTTAACTTGAAAATGAAATGTGCCTTGCTATTTATAGGGGTGAATGAAATGTTCGATTTCCATAGTTTCGATGTGGGACAAATGCTCATCAATTTACCTCTTATATAGGGGTGAGTGAGATGTTCAATTTCCATAGTTTCGATGTGGGACAAATGCTCATCAATTTACCTCTTATATAGGGGTGAGTGAGATGTTCAATTTCCATAGTTTCGATGTGGGACAAATGCTCATCAATTTACCTCTTATATAGGGGTGAGTGAGATGTTCAATTTCCATAGTTTCGATGTGGGACAAATGCTCATCAATTTACCTCTTATATAGGGGTGAGTGAGATGTTCAATTTCCATAGTTTCGATGTGGGACAAATGCTCATCAATTTGCATGCTAACACGTGTTATACAAATCGAGGGTGGAGAGGCTTCCACATGTCATTCTGGTTTGGGCCATGTCCGGTGCTTGTGCTTACAAGTATTATTGCCAAGGGCAATTTGGTCATTTTGAGAATTATGGGCCACGTGGCAGCTCCACATTTTTCCGGTGATTTTGGGTTCCACACATTGGAGATGTGATTTACAATATATGTGGTTTAGAAGGTTGAAGTGAAGATGAGGGTGGGGGGAGAGATAGTTTGAATAACAGTTGTGGTTGGATTGCTACGGTTAATGAGTGGAGATTTAGTTTACAATTAAAGCAATTTACAAAGTTGAAGTGAATATTAGGGTGAACAGGCCGGCACTGAAATATTGGGTGTTAAGTTGAATCTTCAAATTAGGGTCCTACAATTCTTCAACGCTTAAAAGTGTTTGTATATTGGTGTGGGTGTGTGTATATGTATATAAACAAAAATTAGACTTATGTCAAGAAATAATTATCAAACAATGTAATCAACTCAAAAAATGAACCATTGAGAAAAAAAAAATTGAACCTGACTGACAGGTATGAAATTCAAAAATAAAATTAGCAATGTATTCTCTTGTACTCCTCCCAAAATCAGCTTTACAACTTAAATATAGTCTCCCTTTGAAAATTTGAGAGGAAGAGGGATTGACTAATGTTTAAAAATTAACTTAAATATACTAAAGGAGATAGGTTATTGTTAACAAAACATATAGTAAGTTATTTGGTTTGATTTTGGAAAAGAAAAAACAAAAGAAAAGAAAAAATGCTTAGGACAAGGAAAAGAAAATCCAAAAAACAGAAGAAGAAAGGGAAATCAAAAGGAACAAATTTATTAAAAGAGGATCCACTTGGATTCGAACTAAAGCCTCCTTCAAGGGAAAGCGAAAGGGGAAAATAAAAGAAAAAAAATAATAACAAAAACCATATGAAAAAAAAAACTATTAAAATAGTATTCACTATGATTCTAGCTAGGTCTCCTTCAAGCGAAATCTAAAGGAAAAGAAAAGAAAAAAAAAAGTGGTAAAGGGAAAAAATAAAGAAAAAAACTAATAACAAAATACTTGTGTGGTATTGTTTTGTTTTTTTTTAAAGTTGTTTTATTTGAAAGTGAAGTAGTATAAAAGTATTTGGTAAAAATGAGGAATTTTACTTTTTTTTCAAAAACAATGGATTTTTGACAAAAAAAATTAAAAAACAATCTGTATGTTGCTTTTGAAGGCAATTTTTACCAAAATTATTTTTGTGTACAACTGTTTACTATTAAAAACAACAAAAACGAATTTTCATAGAAGTACAGCAGAAACAACTTTACAAAAATGCACAACAATATGAAACTAGCTCAAAAGTCCCCTTGAGATTTGAACAAGAAGTATCTTTAAACCAATGAAAGAGCACAACCGCCACCCAAACAATTTATTTGTATTATTACTTAAGTAACATAATTATATATTAAGTTACATAACAACCATATGTATAAAATAAATGTTTGTAGCTCTTTTGAGGTGGGAAGTAGAGACAGCCGCCTTATCCGACTACTCTTAGGTTGGCTCTGAGGGTGGAGTGGGGAAGAGGTAGTGAGGTTGGATTGTGAAGATTTTCAATTTTTTTCTCTTCGTATTTTAATTTTTATCTACAAGTAATAAAAATTTCATGCTATATCAGCAATTTAACAATTTTTTATAACAAAATTAATGGAATAGATGTGACTTGTGAGATACAAAATAAGATCATAACAGACAAAATGAGAAGAAACTTTTTGTAACAAAATTTGTGGAAAGGAGAATGCGGGACAAAAATTAAGAGCATAGTGGATAAATTGATATGAAACGATGTGAGGAAGGGAGAATGTATTTATCCTTAAGAGTTGTGAAAATTAATTTTTTTTAAGGGACAAATCAATAAAAAAGAACCTCCTAAAAATTATATTTCAAATCTCTTCGATGACATGATTTTGTGTCGCGCCGGGCCTGATAATATAAGACCCACCCTCAAACGTTTCGACTATACTCGTCTAGATGCCTAAGTGAGGATTTATCTTTCTCTCTTAGTCGGCACAAAGACTTTGGTGTCGGCCACCTCACGCTGACGGGGATGCTAAACGTACGCACAAAGCGTAGACTTGTTATTGATTTGTTGTTAGATCCAGGTCCTTGTGCTCAATGATTTGTTATATTTGGCTATGTAGGTGTAATGTCAATAGGTGGTGCATCTAACATATTCTTCAAAGCGTCATTGGCTAGAGATACAGTGTCTATACCAAAAGACATTGGGTGTGAAGTTAGTGGACTACAACACCACTGTTATAAAAGAGCATGTGGACTACAACATCTCATAATTTTTCTGAAATGATATTGAATATTTAGACGAGGGGCGGATTTAGGGTTTTTTTTTAGGTCATTATTTAAAATTATATTAGCTATTATTAATGTGTTGATTTTATATGATTAGTAAAGGTACAACTCAATGAAAATAATTATTAATTACTCTGATTACTTTGATTACCTACTTTACCTTTATTTGGAAGCAAATGTCCTCTTAATGGATATGTTTACTGAAAATTGACTATTTTTAATGCATAGGTTTTCTATATCTAACGCATATCTTGAGATCTAAATACATTATTTTCTTCTTTTCCCCTTATTTATGAACGTTTTCCTAATATGTAATAAAATTTAGAATGTTTCCCAATATATAATGAAATTTAGATTTTTTTTTTTTTACACCGTATGGTTCTTAATGCTCTTGATACATTAAGAATAGAGCCGTTGTTATTGCTTTTGTCGTCTATTTAACCAATTCAATATGGTTATTAAATATACAGCTCAATCAAAAAATGATTACCAACTTCTTCGATTATTGTGATTACTTACTTTCTCATTATTTGTGAGCAAATGTGCTATTATTTGTGAGCAAATGTGCTCTTAATATAAAATATTGTATGAAAACTTTGTATATATATAATTTTGTTTGATTAGGGTCCTTTGATGTGACGTTGAATTAAGTGCAGGTTCATTGTCAATCCGTCGAAATATATGTTCCACTTAACAAAAGCGATATATAAGAGATATTTACCGGCGTCGAAAATAATTAATAAACGTATAATGTCATATGATTATTAAACGTACGTATCAATGAAAATAATTATCTACTTTCTTGATTACATTTTCATTGATTATCTATTTCCTCCTTATTTGCAAATAAACATGTAATCTTTCATCAAATACCTACTTTCCTATTATTTGTAAATACATAATATGAAATTTGTTACAAAACTTGGTACGCGTATTATTATGTTTGGTTAGGACCGATTGCATTGATGCATGTTCCATAACATATCCGCCGATATAGATGTGCCACATAATAAAATGGTTACTAAAAAAGATACTTGTTCGATTTGAAATTTATCTATACATTCGTTTCAATTTTGAAACCTAACCTAATTCATAATCCGACCAAATATGAGTTCGAACTCAAAATTGTCGGATCACCAAAGAAAATATAAAATAATAACTAGATTTACGATATTCAACTATAAAAACTAACCGCATTTGTTGTGGTACTCAATATATTATAACATGTCAACAAATTAAATTATATTTTATTTTTAAATGTTTTTTTTAGCAAATAAAATGTCACATTAAGTGAATTAAATAAAATGATCAATCAAGAATGTTCAAATAGAATCATTTTAAATGATAATTAATAGCCGTTATATGACTACCCGTCCCAAATTATCGGGATTAATTAATAATTAATGACGAATTAGCGAAACTAATCAAGGATTAACGGACGTCCAGGGCGAAATGACGATTTTGCCCCCGAAATGGGCGAATCGTTAACTTTTCGTTCAGGCGGTCAAATGGACTTTGGCCAATGACTGTGATGTAGTTTGTGACGTCACAAGTTCATAGACAGGTGGCACGCTCGATTCCGACGTTCGAGGAAGAAGTTATGATCTTCGGAAGTTCGGGGGCATTTCAGTAATTTAGTTGAAAAGGAGCCAATAGTTGTTTTTTGACCTGGGAGGTCCGATGGCCGAGGACGAGGACCGTTACGTAGATCGGGATCATACGAATCGGTAGACAGGCAACATGCCGAATTCGAGCGTTGGACGGGAAAATTACGGTTCACGGAAATTCGAAAGTACTATTGCACGAAATTCGAGACAGATGCTTTTTGGAATTAATTGGGGCCAAGATATTTTCTCAAGGCCCAATGGATGAGTGACAAGTGTCACCCATCCACTGGCCACCCCTCTTCATTCATGCATATCATCTTCATTCCCTTTGTTTCTCTAAACCCGATCTCACCAATTCTCCCCTCAAACCATCACCCATATTCCTTTCCTTTTCACTTTTAGGTGAGGACAGATTAAGAGAGGGCTGTGAGGATGGTGATTGGCCAAGGACGGCGCCGCCGTGGGCGGCACCTGTGACGACCCGAAAATTTGAAAAAGGAAAATTTGGAAAAAATTGAAAGGAAATGACGATTTTGCCCCTAGTTTTGAGGGCCGAAAGTTGACTTTTTGATCGGGACCTTGTTTTGACTTTTCGGGAGGATCGCTGGACAGGTCTCAAGACGCTGAATCCGTAGACAGGCGGCATGCGTCAATCGGAGTTCGGACGTGAAAGTTGTGGGTCTAGAATTGTGAGGGGTATTTTGGTAATTATGTGTGCAGGGGTAAAATGGTAATTTGATCAGTATTGGCTGATTCAGCCATATTAACTGAGTTGAGGACACCTGTGCCCGCTAAATTGGATGAAATTTGGCCACCTGGTGACATCTGTCACCACACTTGACAGATCGGTGGCAATTGTTGCTGTTTGAAACCATTTGAAAGGAAAATGCGGCTAAAGGATAAAAACAGAGTTGTACTCATGGTTGATCTGATCAGTAGATCACAGAGAGAAACAAACTGAATTAACACCAGGGACAGAGAGTGAATGGGATATCGAGAGAGGGAAAGAAAGAGAATTAAATAGTGAGTTATGAACCTTGAACCCAGCTGAAACCAAACTAAAAAACCCGAAAACCCTTGATGAGCATTAATGTAAAATTTGAATTTGTGGACATTCATGAGTGAAATTGACCTCGGATTAAGGTTCTTGAGCTCAAACCGAGTCGAACCCAATGAAAATTGAAGGGAATTGTGGTCGTTTTGCCTTATAACGGAAAGGGTGAGAACTTTGGATTTTCGAGCTTGAGTCGAGAAATTGGAGACATGGAACGATGAAATTGGACTTGAAAATATGTTTATGAGGATCCTATGAAGCTTCATGGTGCACCAATTGAAAGAAAACAATAAGAATTTATGGAGATTGGACGATGAACAGTGTTCTGGTGTTCTTCGAATTCGAGTTCAAATCGAAAGGATTAAGGTATGTTTAATCCAAATTGATGTTACAGACCCAAAATTAAGTTGTTTACAAAGCTAATAGAATGTTCAATTGTTGAAGAAGATGCAAAATTTATAGGAATTGAATCGGGTCAACACGCGGGCTAAACAGGTTCGAATTGCAGGAATCGGGAGAGGAAGAACACGGTAGTCGTACTGTTCATTAGCGCGTGGCTTCCACGCACAGCCACTCACGGCGGCGCGTGGGGGCCACGTGAGACCGAATTTCAAGGTGAGTTCAACATGACTTTTGTTCTATGTAATGTAAGGAAGATTTTGGCGTTGGTTTCGAGTTAATCGGACACCGTTTCGATGTTGTTTCGAGGGTCCGAAGGTTTATGTTACGTTTTTAATTCGTAATTAATTCCCGGAAAATGATGGGAAATTAATATGATGTTAATTGAGTCATTAGTGACCTTGAACAATGATTTTGGACAGGATTCGAGATTCCTGGAAGGTACCGGAAATTTTGGATAGGATTCGAGATTCTTGGAAGGTACCGGAAATTACGGAAACGTGTGCAGCTCGGAAAGCGAGCGGTTTGGACGGTGTGTGAGTAGACGTTTGTTTTATAAATTGATATGCATGCATAGTGAAATATTTTACATGATTTATGGCATAATTTGAATTGCAATGATTTGGTATGATTATTTACTAAATTTAAATGATTATTTTAATCAGTGTTTTGGGCACGTTTTTCGAGAAACTGTGAAATTATTGTTTTGGGCGAAAACCCGGGATTTGAGATTGGTTTTGATTTGGATTATGAGTTAAAGATGATTTTATGGGAATTGAATGATTTTCGGATATGATATTACAGATTTACGTGCATTGAATTATTTAATGATTATCGGATATGATATTACGGTGGTTTTGACATGGTTTTAATGATGATTTTGAAATAAAGATTTTTATTTTGTATTGATGTTCAGTGCCCCCAGATGTGTAATTCCTGGATAGACTTCAAATGTGTAATTTCCGAAGTGACTCCAGATGCGTAATTCCCGGAGGGACCGGATGTGTAATTCCCGGTGAGGCTGGATGTGTAATTCCCAGCGGGGCTGGATGTGTAATTCTCAGCAGGATGATAACTTTGGATGTGTAATTCCCAGAGGACCCTCGGATGTGTAATTCCCCAGTTATATGCTTTATTGTATGATAAAATGGTTTTATAAAACGATTCAGGTATTTGGCTTGAGAGCCGGGATTTAATACTTTTCATGTGATTTGGCTTGAAAACCGGTGATTCATATGTTTAATTCTATGCATGCATGATTTGATAAAATGGAGGGTAAATGATGCATTTTGATAAATGTGTTTTAAAATGATATTATTTTTGTCCACTCACACCTTTCCTGTTTTGATGACCCTCCAGGCTGTGGCACAATGCTCGGGGCTGATCGAGAGGCGGAGGCATGAGCGGAAATCAGTGCAGTTATCCCTTGTCTGACAGGTGCTGAAGGTTAGTTTCGGGACTTCCGTTGACTTGTTAGACGGCAGCAGGGCCGGACACGGTTATCAAAGTCCAGTTGGGACGGGTCCTGTCAAATTGGTATCAGAGCATTGGGTTACTGATTTGCCATGCCTCCGAAATGCAAGCTGTAACGCCCCGGACGTTCTGAAAATGTAATATTGTAAAATATTGAATAAAATGACATTTTTACCCTGTGATTTGTGTGGTCAATTTGTTGACCTTTTGATTGGGAGGTCGAACGGACGTGGAGTGATGACCGTTACGTAGTTCGGGACGTCACGAGTTCATAGACAGGTGGCACGTTCGATTCGGACGAACAGGGTGAAAGTTATGATGTTCGGAAGTTCAGGGGCATTACCGTAATTGGGTGTTATTAGGGGGAAAAGTTGACTTTTTTCTTGACTATTGTTTTGCAATTGACTCGAGGACCGTTGTGTTCGTCTCGACGCCCTGAGTACAACGACAGGCGGCACGCTTGAAATGGACATCGGATGACCGAGTTATGGGTCACGGAAGCTGGAGGGCAATTTGGTAATTATTGCACAGAGGGGCATTTTGGTCATTTTCACGGCGGTTACTGTAGCACCACCGCAAAAAACAGAGCATTTTGGTCATTTTGTTTTGTGCGTTCAAATTGTTTATGGCCCTAGTGGATTGATCAGATGCTTTGTTTATGTGAATTGAGGTAGTGGGAGCATGACTGAGTGGCGTGAGCAGGTTGCAGGCACGGGATTGAGTTTAATATGGCCATGGTTTCTGTGTTTGTGGGAAGCAAGTTTCAGAGAACCTCAGTTGGTCTCCCACGGGTGCTGGCCGTTTGAATCGTTTGACAGAGTAAGAGAGTGAGGAGGGGACTCAGTTGGGTCATTTGGGCATCAGTGTGAGGGCTGAGGTTGAGAGAGACGGTGAGAAAACAGTTTCGGGTTTTTGGGGGGAAACTCAGAGTTCAATTCCTACGGGCTTTGAGGTGAAACTAAACACATAGGGAGTCTTCTGGGAGTGACAGAATCACGACAGTGCTGGAGTTGTTGAGTTTGGAGCCCGTTTTGCCCAGGAACCCAAGTCCCAGTTTGAAGGAAAAACCAGTGGAGGGAAAAATGGAAGATCAAATTGTGGGGACTTTCGAGCTAAACTGGGGGCCATTCTAGTCTTCTGGGAGCAAGAGGAAATCAACCACGTCGATTTCGAGGGACGTCACGCGCGAATTGGCCAAGAACGGAGTTCCCTGGTTCTGAGTATTTTCGAGCTTGAGGTCGACGACTTCCAGGTAACGGTGAGCCCAATTGATTGTACCAGTGTGTTCGTATAAGTTTCCTTAAGCTACTGGTGAAATTAATTTGAGTATGGAGTCAGTTTGGGTAAGTTTCAGAGGTCGACTTGTTCGACTGTGTGAGCTTGAGATGGGTCGATTTAGTATAAGTCGAGGATAACCAATGATGCAGACCTAAAATAAATGGGTTAGAGAAGATAATAGGATTGAAAACGGGAAGAATTGATTGAGAATTGAGGGCTAACTGATCGGGTTGAGTCGCGGGTATCAGACCCGTTTAGCAGGCTGTTCGGGTAAGGGAGAAGACACTGTAGCTTGGCGCGTGGCCTTCACGCGCAGCCACTTTGGGCGGCGCGTGACGGCGCGTGTGACGTCAACTCCGATCACGGTCAACATGAGAAATAATCCTTTCAGTCTAATTAAAAATTTCCCTTTTGGATTCGAGTTGTTCGGGAGTCGTTCGGGATAAGCTCGGGAGCCCGGAAGTTTAGGTCCTTAAGGTTTATTTTGCCGAAAAATCCGGGAAATTAGGGAAAAATCTTACGAGCTATTTGGGGATGTTTGTAACCTTTCTTGTACATTTTTACAGGCCCGGACACTTCCGAAGCTACGGAGGAGCATGCGGGACGCGATTGACGCGTCCTAAAACCGTGAGTGGACTTTTTGATTTCCTAAATTGGGCATGCATGACTATTTTGCTTATTTATCTCATGGTTTTACATATGATTTTATGATGGTGATATGTTATATCGGTTTTACGTGTTTTCACGTTTTTCGAGATATTTATCGTATTTCACGCATTTCGAGGTTACGATTTTCGCTTATGCATGCGTGATGATTTTGATAAAGTACCTGGATATGAATATGCATGTTTCGGATTTATGATGTTTGATCACATTGTGAAGTAATTTCTGGAAATTGCATGTGTTGGAATTTGCATGTGAATTCGGACATGAGTCCTGTTACGATGAGAAATGTTTTGGAATAATGTTGGAAAAAGACTTGTGATGAATCCTGATTTATTATGTGTAAAAACGGTTTTGGGTTTAAAGACCCGGTTAATGGTTGGATCTGGTTTTGGGTTTAAAGACCCGGTACGTTGATGACGGGGGCGGGCCCGAAAATTGGGTTTTAAGACCCGAATTGAGTTTAAAGACTCGTGAGTTTAAAGACTCGATTATTATGATACCCCCCGAGGCCTATTAATCATGTTTTGAGTTTAAAGACTCGTTGATATCCCGGGAAGGCCTAATGTTGAGTTTAAAGACTCGGATGGATCCAACGGCATAATTGTGGTTAATGATTCACGTTTTACTTGATTTGTGAAATTAACGTTCAAAATGACGGTTTCTGAAACCTGGAATAATTCAATGGTTTTTACATGAATTATGGTAATCCTTTGTAACGTTTTCCATGTGTTTCGGAAAAAGAGTTTTCAAAAGTGCAATATGCAAAATTTGAATTTTTGGTTATGCATGCGTGTTACAAAACTGGAGGGCGAACCCGATTTCGGAAAAACTGTTTTCCCTATAAAGCTTATGTTTCGGTCCACTCACACTTTGTTGTTTTAAATTCCCTCCAGGTCGTGGTACAAGCGTGGGGGCAAGCGCCGAGGCAGAGGCGGAGGCATAAAGTTTTCCGTTGCGGAGTAGTTAGTTCACAGAGTAGGACTTGTTTCTTTAACTTGTTTTGTAATATTGCTCTGTGAAACTGTGGACTTGATGTCCAGTCGGATGTATTTGTTTAATCTCCCTGGTCTGACAATGGGTGTGTTGTAATTTTAACTAGTTTTCCGGTCTTTTGGGTTCGATTATCAGACGGGAGCAGGATGCTTCCCGATTATCGAGGCGATAATCGGGGTGGGTCCTGTCAATTGGTATCAGAGCCTAGGTTTACGATTCGTGTCCGGCACTCGGGTGTGCCTTGATTATTGTACTAACTTATGCCTCTTTCAGAGAAGGACGACCGGCCATGCCTCCGCGACGCGAACCCCCTCCACGACCTAATGGCGATGCCGAGAGCGCTTCGATCGAGCGAGCCCAGCGTCTTGGGGCTACAGTGTTTAGTGGTGGAGCGGATCCCGAGGATGCTCACCGTTGGATTTCTCGGATTGAGCGGATTTTTACTGTGATGCACTGTCCTCTTGAGGAGCGTGTGGTGTTGGCCACATTTCTACTTGATGGCTCTGCTTATGAGTGGTGGTATACTCTGGAGTTGTCGGGCTGGGATGCCCGTACAGTGGCTTGGGAGACCTTTCGTGAACGGTTTCTGGACCAGCATTATCCCCGTTCATTCCGTGATGCTAGAGAGACCGAGTTTCTGCAGCCCCAGCAGGGGAGCATGTCCGTAGTTGAGTATGAACAGAAATTTCAGATGCTAGCTCGTTTTGCTCCTACCTTTGTATCTACTGAGGCTGAGAAATGCCGTAGGTTCGAGCTTGGCCTACGGGGTGAGATACGGGCCATTGTGACGGCCAGAGCTTTTGCTACTCTCAGGGAGTTGTCTGATGCCGCGGTGCGGGTTGAGGCTAATCTCCCGACACGTCCACAGTATTCTGGTGGTGGACAACGTCGCGAGCGTTCATATCCTGGATCGTATGGTCAGAGAGCCCCGAAGAAGGGACGTTATAATGGAGCCTCATCCGCAGGCAATGATCGTTATGGCAGGCCTGGTAACTATCAGGGTTCCGGATTCCGAGCGCCTAGGGTGCAGACTGCTCCGCAGGCGAGCGCGACTTCTGTTGCTTCCACGGGACGGCAGGGTGGTGGTTTTGTTCGAGATGCTTCCAGTGTCATCTGTTTCTTCTGTGGCGAGCGGGGCCACTATCGGAGGGACTGTCCATCTTTGCCACAGGGTGGTGGCGCAGGTCGGGGTGGAGCAGAGCAGGGACGGAGCACAGCTGCAGTTTCTGGGACTGAGAGCACTCGCGGAGGTGGTACTGGAGCGGCTAGTGGACAGAGGGGCCGGGGCAGTGGGCGAGCAGCTGGACCACAGGCCCGAGTTTTTGCTGTTACGCAGTAGGAGGCCAGGGCAGCACCTGGTGTTGTGACAGGTACACTCACGATCTTTGGGCATGATGTTTGTGCTTTAATTGATCCCGGAGCTACTCATTCATTTATATCACGGGACTGTGAGTTGTTGGCGGGTAGAGAGGTGTCCGCCTTGGACTGTGACTTGGGTGTGAGTACACCCACTGGAGATGTATTTGTGGTAAATCAAGTGTTGCGGGAGTGTCCCGTAATGGTGGGTGGTGTTGGTCTGACGGCAGACTTGATACTCTTGGACTTGCACGACTTTGATGTCATTTTGGGAATGGACTGGTTGACGCTCCATCATGCTTCTATCGAATGTGTCGATAAGAAGGTTACCTTTCGGAGCCCTGGATTACCGGAAACCACCTTTCAGGGAATTCAACGAGCCACTCCTGTCGGAGTGATTTCTGCCCTGAAGGCAAGTAAGTTGTTGAGGAAGGGGTGCCAGGGATACTTAACTCAAGTGTTGGACTCACGAGCTGCACCATTGAGGGTGGAGGATATACCGATTGTACGGGAGTTCCCGGATGTCTTTCCGGAGGATCTACCGGGATTGCCACCGCATCGAGATGTTGAGTTCACTATTGATCTGGTTCCAAGTACGCAACCTATCTCTCAGACTCCGTATCGTATGGCGCCAGCTGAGTTAAAAGAACTGAAGGCGCAGTTACAAGAATTACTTGAGATGGGATTTATTCGACCGAGTGTATCCCCCTGGGGAGCCCCGGTGTTGTTTGTGAGGAAAAAGGATGGGAGTTTGAGACTTTGCATCGATTACAGGCAACTGAATAAAGTAACTGTCAGGAACAAATACCTGTTGCCTCGGATCGATGATTTGTTCGATCAGCTGCGAGGAGCACAGTACTTCTCCAAAATTGATCTACGTTCTGGGTATCATCAATTGCGGGTTAAGGATGAGGATGTACCCAAGACAGCCTTTAGGACCCGTTATGGTCATTATGAGTTCCTTGTGATGCCGTTTGGTTTGACCAACGCACCCGCAGCGTTTATGGATTTGATGAACCGAGTGTTGCAGCCTTACTTGGATCACTTTGTCATCGTGTTCATTGACGATATCCTGGTCTACTCGAGGAGTGCGGAAGCGCACGAGGAGCACTTAAGGATGGTGCTGGGTACCTTGAGGGAAAACCAGTTGTATGCGAAGCTCAGCAAATGTCAGTTTTGGTTGACGAGCGTGAGTTTCTTGGGGCATGTGATCTCAACGGACGGGATCAGTGTGGATTCTCAGAAAATTGAGGCAGTGGCGAAGTGGGAACAACCGAGGACCGTCACTGAAGTCAGAAGTTTCTTGGGTTTGGCGGGCTATTACAGGAGGTTCGTAGAGGGTTTCTCTACCATTGCTGCCCCGTTGACACGACTGACGCGGAAGGGAGTCAAGTTTGAGTGAGATGACGATTGTGAGCGTAGTTTTCGGGAGCTAAAGGAAAGGTTGACATCTGCTCCTATACCTTCCAGACGACAGTGGGGAATTTGAGGTGTACAGTGATGCATCCTTACAAGGTTTGGGATGTGTACTAATGCAGCATGGGAAAGTGATTGCCTATGCTTCGCGCCAGTTGAAACCGCATGAGCTTAATTATCCGACGCATGACTTGGAGTTAGCTGCCGTCGTGCATGCGTTAAAAATTTGGAGACATTACCTGTATGGTGCGACTTGCAGAATGTTCACGGATCACAAAAGCCTGAAGTACTTGTTCACTCAGAAGGAGCTAAATGTGAGGTAGCGACGGTGGCTAGAGCTAATTAAGGATTATGATTGCACGATTGAGTACCACCCGGGAAAAGCCAATGTGGTGGCTGATGCTCTATTCCGGAAGTCAACGCATTCTGTAGCACATATACGGACGGTTCATTTACCACTTTTGGTTGACCTCCGTAAGAATAGCATTGATTTGGGTTTGGATGGCCAAGGTGTCTTGCTGGCTAATTTTCATGTGAGACCACTTTTGGTCGATCGGATCGTTGAGGTTCAATCTCAAGATCCTGTCTCATGTGTACTTCGGATTGAAGTGGAAGCCGGCGAGCGGCTAGATTTCACAGTCAGGGAGGATGGAGCTTTGCTAAAAGAAAGACGGTTGTGTGTGCCCGACGTTGAGGCACTGAAGAAGGAGATCTTGGACGAAGCTCATAGTTCGGCCTACGCGATGCATCCTGGTGGGACCAAGATGTATCGTACCTTGCGAGAGCACTACTGGTGCCCGGGAATGAAACGGGAGATTTCCGAGTTTGTCAGCAGGTGTCTGATTTGCCAGCAAGTGAAGGCTGAGAGACAACGACCTTATGGAGCCTTGCAACCACTACCTATTCCGGAATGGAAATGGGATCACTTGACGATGGATTTTGTGTTTGGACTTCCTAGGACACCCAGGGGTCACGATGGAGTTTGGGTGATTGTGGACAGGCTTACGAAATCAGCTCACTTCTTGCCAGTGCGAGAGAACTTCAGGATGACACAGTTGGCCCAGTTGTTTATTGACGAGATCATCCGTTTGCACGGTACTCCGGAATCAATAGTTTCTGATCGAGACCCAAGATTTACTTCTCAATTTTGGCAGAGTCTGCAGGAAGCATTTGGGACGAAACTTCGTTTCAGTACTGCATTTCATCCTCAGACTGACGGCCAGTCTGAGCGGACCATCCAGACATTGGAGGATATGATGCGAGCTTGTGTTTTGCAATTTTAGGACACTTGGGAGTCACATCTGGCCTTGATGGAATTTGCCTACAACAACAGCTATCAGGCGAGCATTGGGATGGCTCCGTACGAAGCCTTGTATGGACGGCAGTGCAGAACTCCGTTGTGTTGGACGGACGTGGGTGAAAGGAAGCTGACTAAATCCGAATTGGTGGAACTGACGACCGAGAAGGTCAAACTCATCAGGGATCGGCTCAAGGCAGCCCAGGACAGACAAAAGAGCTATGTGGACCATCGGATTCGGGATCTAGAGTTTGCGGTCGGAGATCGGGTATTTCTGAAATTGTCCCCTTGGAAGGGTGTGGTGAGATTCGGCAGGCGAGGGAAATTGAGCCCTCGTTATATTGGACCATATGAGATTACTGAGAGGATTGGCCCGGTGGCCTACCGGCTGGCACTACCGCCAGAGCTTTCGAGGGTCCACGATGTTTTTCATGTGTCGATGTTGCGGAAATACATGTTCGATGCAGCTCATGTACTGGAGGAACAGCCCATTGAACTTCGTGATGATTTGAGCATCGAGGAACAGCCGGTACAGATTTTGGATCGAAAGGATAAAGTGCTACGTCGGAAGACCGTTCCTCTGGTAAAGGTTCTCTGGAGGAACCAGAATGTGGAGGAAGCCACATGGGAACCCGAGGCGCAGATGCGAGAACAGTTCCCCTACTTGTTTCCTTGAAATTTCGGGACGAAATTTTTTAAGGGGGGAGGATTGTAACGCCCCGGACGTTCTGAAAATGTAATATTGTAAAATATTGAATAAAATGACGTTTTTACCCTGTGATTTGTGTGGTCAATTTGTTGACCTTTTGATTGGGAGGTCGAACGGACGTGGAGTGATGACCGTGACGTAGTTCGGGACGTCACGAGTTCATAGACAGGTGGCACGTTCGATTCGGACGAACAGGGTGAAAGTTATGATGTTCGGAAGTTCAGGGGCATTACCGTAATTGGGCGTTATTAGGGGGAAAAGTTGACTTTTTGCTTGACTATTGTTTTGCAATTGACTCGAGGACCGTTGTGTTCGTCTCGACGCCCTGAGTACGACGACAGGCGGCACGCTTGAAACGGACATCGGATGACCGAGTTATGGGTCACGGAAGCTGGAGGGCAATTTGGTAATTATTGCACAGAGGGGCATTTTGGTCATTTTCACGGCGGTTACTGTAGCACCACCGCAAAAAACAGAGCATTTTGGTCATTTTGTTTTGTGCGTTCAAATTGTTTATGGCCCTAGTGGATTGATCAGATGCTTTGTTTATGTGAATTGAGGTAGTGGGAGCATGACTGAGTGGCGTGAGCAGGTTGCAGGCACGGGATTGAGTTTAATATGGCCATGGTTTCTGTGTTTGTGGGAAGCAAGTTTCAGAGAACCTCAGTTGGTCTCCCACGGGTGCTGGCCGTTTGAATCGTTTGACAGAGTAAGAGAGTGAGGAGGGGACTCAGTTGGGTCATTTGGGCATCAGTGTGAGGGCTGAGGTTGAGAGAGACGGTGAGAAAACAGTTTCGGGTTTTTGGGGGGAAACTCAGAGTTCAATTCCTAAGGGCTTTGAGGTGAAACTAAACACATAGGGAGTCTTCTGGGAGTGACAGAATCACGACAGTGCTGGAGTTGTTGAGTTTGGAGCCCGTTTTGCCCAGGAACCCAAGTCCCAGTTTGAAGGAAAAACCAGTGGAGGGAAAAATGGAAGATCAAATTGTGGGGACTTTCGAGCTAAACTGGGGGCCATTCTAGTCTTCTGGGAGCAAGAGGAAATCAACCACGTCGATTTCGAGGGACGTCACGCGCGAATTGGCCAAGAACGGAGTTCCCTGGTTCTGAGTATTTTCGAGCTTGAGGTCGACGACTTCCAGGTAACGGTGAGCCCAATTGATTGTACCAGTGTGTTCGTATAAGTTTCCTTAAGCTACTGGTGAAATTAATTTGAGTATGGAGTCAGTTTGGGTAAGTTTCAGAGGTCGACTTGTTCGACTGTGTGAGCTTGAGATGGGTCGATTTAGTATAAGTCGAGGATAACCAATGATGCAGACCTAAAATAAATGGGTTAGAGAAGATAATAGGATTGAAAACGGGAAGAATTGATTGAGAATTGAGGGCTAACTGATCGGGTTGAGTCGCGGGTATCAGACCCGTTTAGCAGGCTGTTCGGGTAAGGGAGAAGACACTGTAGCTTGGCGCGTGGCCTTCACGCGCAGCCACTTTGGGCGGCGCGTGACGGCGCGTGTGACGTCAACTCCGATCACGGTCAACATGAGAAATAATCCTTTCAGTCTAATTAAAAATTTCCCTTTTGGATTCGAGTTGTTCGGGAGTCGTTCGGGATAAGCTCGGGAGCCCGGAAGTTTAGGTCCTTAAGGTTTATTTTGCCGAAAAATCCGGGAAATTAGGGAAAAATCTTACGAGCTATTTGGGGATGTTTGTAACCTTTCTTGTACATTTTTACAGGCCCGGACACTTCCGAAGCTACGGAGGAGCATGCGGGACGCGATTGACGCGTCCTAAAACCGTGAGTGGACTTTTTGATTTCCTAAATTGGGCATGCATGACTATTTTGCTTATTTATCTCATGGTTTTACATATGATTTTATGATGGTGATATGTTATATCGGTTTTACGTGTTTTCACGTTTTTCGAGATATTTATCGTATTTCACGCATTTCGAGGTTACGATTTTCGCTTATGCATGCGTGATGATTTTGATAAAGTACCTGGATATGAATATGCATGTTTCGGATTTATGATGTTTGATCACATTGTGAAGTAATTTCTGGAAATTGCATGTGTTGGAATTTGCATGTGAATTCGGACATGAGTCCTGTTACGATGAGAAATGTTTTGGAATAATGTTGGAAAAAGACTTGTGATGAATCCTGATTTATTATGTGTAAAAACGGTTTTGGGTTTAAAGACCCGGTTAATGGTTGGATCTGGTTTTGGGTTTAAAGACCCGGTACGTTGATGACGGGGGCGGGCCCGAAAATTGGGTTTTAAGACCCGAATTGAGTTTAAAGACTCGTGAGTTTAAAGACTCGATTATTATGATACCCCCCGAGGCCTATTAATCATGTTTTGAGTTTAAAGACTCGTTGATATCCCGGGAAGGCCTAATGTTGAGTTTAAAGACTCGGATGGATCCAACGGCATAATTGTGGTTAATGATTCACGTTTTACTTGATTTGTGAAATTAACGTTCAAAATGACGGTTTCTGAAACCTGGAATAATTCAATGGTTTTTACATGAATTATGGTAATCCTTTGTAACGTTTTCCATGTGTTTCGGAAAAAGAGTTTTCAAAAGTGCAATATGCAAAATTTGAATTTTTGGTTATGCATGCGTGTTACAAAACTGGAGGGCGAACCCGATTTCGGAAAAACTGTTTTCCCTATAAAGCTTATGTTTCGGTCCACTCACACTTTGTTGTTTTAAATTCCCTCCAGGTCGTGGTACAAGCGTGGGGGCAAGCGCCGAGGCAGAGGCGGAGGCATAAAGTTTTCCGTTGCGGAGTAGTTAGTTCACAGAGTAGGACTTGTTTCTTTAACTTGTTTTGTAATATTGCTCTGTGAAACTGTGGACTTGACGTCCAGTCGGATGTATTTGTTTAATCTCCCTGGTCTGACAATGGGTGTGTTGTAATTTTAACTAGTTTTCCGGTCTTTTGGGTTCGATTATCAGACGGGAGCAGGATGCTTCCCGATTATCGAGGCGATAATCGGGGTGGGTCCTGTCACAAGCCCTGTGAGCGGCCTGGTGATGAGGCGAGATACGAGGGTATATGAAATCCCTGGAGTGACTATGACCCTGGATTGGGGGTCGAACATTGTATCATGTGTTTTGGTTGTGTCAGACTTGTGTTGGTCCGGATGGTTGTTTACGATATGGTATATGAATGGGCATGTTGGGCCCATGATACATTTGACCCGAGGATAGGGGGTCGGATGAGTGATTTTTGGATTTTGGATATCGAATGGGACTTAGAGGGAGTCCGGAATTGGGTTACTGTGTGTTGGGAGATCCTGAGTAGAATGCGGTTCGCCTAGGGGTGTTTGCTAGGTGAACGGATATGCCAGTGGTGGCATTGATGTTAGTAAATATTGAATTCAGACTCGAGAGGAGTCGAGACATTGGTTTTGGACTTAATAGGAGTCAGGAGTTGGTTTAGGACTCGGGATTAGTCATGATTGTATATGAGTGCTCCAGATGAGCTGGGAAAGATGAAAAAGGTGGTTATGGTTGCACATAACGAGTAAGGGTTCACGTGGGAACCCGATGTAGTGAATTGGATGTGAATTGAGTCTCCATGATTGTTGTTGGAGAGGTACACTTGAATTTCGAGGACAAAATTCTTTAAGGGGGGAAGGTTGTGACGACTCGGAAATTTGAAAAGGGAAAATTTGGAAAAAATTGGAAGGAAATAATGATTTTACCCTTAGTTTTGAGGGCCGAAAGTTGACTTTTTGATCAGGACCTTATTTTGACTTTCCGGGAGGACCGTTGGATAAGTGTTGAGACGCTGAATCCGTAGACAGGTGGCATGCATCAATCGGAGTTCAGACGTGAACGTTATGGGTCTAGAATTGTGAGGGGTATTTTGGTAATTATGTGTGCAGGGGTAAAATGGCAATTTGATCAGTATTGGCTGATTCAACCATATTAACTGAGTTGAGGACACCTGTGCCCGCTAAATTGGATGAAATTTGGCCACCTGGTGACATCTATCACCACACTTGACAGATCGGTGGCAATTGTTGCTATTTGAAACCATTTGAAAGGAAAATGCGGCTAAAGGATAAAAACAGAGTTGTACTCATGGTTGATCTGATCAGTAGACCACAGAGAGAAACAAATTGAATTAACACCAGGGACAGAGAGTGAATGGGATATGGAGAGAGGGAAAGAAAGAGAATTAAATTGAATTAACACCAGGGACAGAGAGTGAATGGGATATCGAGAGAGGGAAAGAAAGAGAATTAATAGTGAGTTATGAACCTTCAACACAGCTGAAACCAGACTCATAAACTCGAAAACCCTTGATGAGAATTAATGTCAAATTTGAATTTGTGGACATTCATGAGTGAAATTGACCTCAGATTAAGGTTCTTGAGCTCAAACCGAGTCGAACCCAATGAAAATTGAAGGGAATTGGGGTCGTTTTGCCTTAGAACGAAAAGGGTGAGAACTTTGGATTTTCGAGCTTGTCGAGAAATTGGAGACATGGAACGATGAAATTGGACTTGAAAATATGTTTATGAGGATCCCATGAAGCTTCCTGGTGCACCAATTGAAAGAAAACAATAAGAATTTATGGAGATTGGACGATGAACAGTGTTCTGGTGTTCTTCTAATTCGAGTTCAAATCGAAAGGATTAAGTTTGATCCAAATTGATGTTACGGACCCATAATTAAGTTGTTTACGAAGCTAATAGAATGTTCAATTGTTGAAAAATATGCAGAATTGATAGGAATTGAATCGGGTCAACACGCGGGCTAAACGGGTTCGAATTGCAGGAATCGGGTGAGGAAGAACACTGTAGACGTACTGTTCATTGGTGGTGGCTTCCACACGCAGTGACAGGACCACGTCCCAACTGGACGTCAAAAACCGTGTCCGGTCCTGCTCCAGTCTGACAAGTCAACCAAAGGCCGACAAGAGATGATTGTGCTGATTTCTGCTGCTACCTCTACCTCACGATCAGTCCCGAATGTCGTATCACGGCCTGGAGGGTCACTAAACAGAAAATGTGTGAGTGGACGAAAATGACCTCTGATAAAAACGTTTTCCAAAACACATTCTTACCCTCCAATTTTCACAAACTTGCATGCATATCGTAAAACATGAGTAATAGTATGAAATCATTCAAGTATGAACAGTGGACCGATAAAATCAAAACATGTTTTCCTATGGTCCGTAAAACTCATGTTCATCAAATCAGTTCATGCTATAAAGAATCAAATCCCAGTTCTCAAGCCAAAACATATGAAAACATAATCACCTGGCCACAAAGACCAAAAACCCGTACTCAATACCAGTACGTCATCACAAACAACATCAATCAGTACTATTCACAAGTGCACAGTCAATCAATCAATCCAATCAATCCGCACTACTCACAAGTGCACAAACTATCACACAGTCACATCTGCACAACTCACAAATGCTGCACTACGCATAGGCCAATATCCAGCCACACTCATGGGATCAGACACCTCTGGGCTCAACCCTCGGGCTCAGTCACATCTGGTCGAACACATCCCCAAGCTCAGACACATCCGAGTGGTACATCCAGGCTCAGTCACATCCGAGAAGCTAGCTTACCATAGGATCAACTCACGATCCTTTAATCACATCCCCCAAGCTCCGGTCGTCTGGGTAATCCCCCCAAGCTCCGACCGTCTGGGCATTTCACAATCACAATGAAAACCATCTCGGGAATTACATCCCAAAATATTTCAATCAAATCTTGTCTTCATACAGAGTCAAGATCATTCCCGACTGGGTCTCAAGCCCCAAAATAACATTTACACGTAAATCTTTAAAATCACATTTTAAAACAATAAAATAATCCAGAAACCATCATTAACTCACCAACTAAGTCAAAATATCATTTTAGAAATCAATTAGATTTCGGGCCTCGCCCAAAACATCTTTTGCACGTTCCTCGTAAAACGCGCACGAAAGACTGATTAAAATAATCAAAAAATCACAAGAAATCATACAAAATCATCAATTTCATCATATTCACAAGTGACTCCAAATCCGAGTCAAAATCACTATCCAGTTGGGTCTCACGCCCAAAATATCATTTTCATGCAAATCCATGCGTTCGCAACCTCAGTTGCCATTTTCACGTAAATCCATGAAACCGATCCTTGACTCATTCCTGAGTCAATACATCATTTTCAATCCATGACTCATAACTCGAGTCCAAACATCATTTTCAATCAATTTCAATCCCGGACTCATAAACCATATCCAAACATCATTTTCAACAATTTCATAGTTTCTCGAAAATCGTGCTAAAATATAATAATATAATAATCCATAAAATCGAGAAATCACCGGATTGAAACATCAATCATGTCAAAGCATATAAAATCATATAATAAGGCATTTAAATCATATATGCATGCATCACGGTTAGAAAACAAAGTCCACTCACACACACTGTCCAGATTGTTCAGCCTCGAGCTGTTCGCTTTCTTCCGACGTCCCAGGAATATTCCTGCCTATCAAACAAAGTAATTTAAGGTTACTAGACTATCGTATAGTCCTCATATATGAATTTCCTAATCGTCGGAATTTTATAATATTATTTAAACATAAAATATACGCTTCGGGTACTCGAAACTACTTCGAATCCATCTCCGATTGACCCGAAACCAACGCGGATATGTTCCCTCAATTCGACCTCGATTCAATCCATTCCTTCAACTGATCCCTTCTAATTTAACTCAATTCCAGTTCTGTAACTTTAATTATTTCAATTATGGTCTAAATCTTCACAACTCACGATCAACCTTCAACGGGTTTTCTATTCGGGTTCACTCAAATCGTCCCTGTTTTCCAAATTAATTCATACCAGAAGCATCGTGAGAGTGTAAGGAACGGTTTTACAAAATCAATTTCATAAATGCTTACCTCTAGCTAGTTGAACCCAAGCTCGATTTTGTGCAGCAATGGAAGCTTCTGTTCTTCCTCAATTCGTCACCATTTCCCTTCGTTCTTGTTGCAGAAAGGTTCGTATTGATCCCAAAAAGCTTCTTCCAGTCTCAATTTCCCTCTTCCTAGCGCACAATTTCCAATTCGAAATCACACTAATTTTTCTAAATTTTTGATTCTGAATTGTCCCAGTGGCCTCTCTGTCTCTCGAGTTCTTCTCTCAATTCGGTTTCCTTAATCTCTCAATTACACAAATGAATCAGAATCAGTGTTTATTACTGATTGAATGGACACAATCATGATAATTATCCCTAATTAAGGGATAATTGTCTAAAGTATCATCATTAGCCCAAGAACCTGATTCCATGTTATCTGGGGCAAGGAAGATGACAAAGTGACAGATGTCACTGTCTGAGTCATTGTTAAAAGACCATTTTTCCCTTCGCTCGACAAATTACCATTTTGACCCTAGACTTCCGTGACCCGTAGCTTGGTCACCCGATGTCCATTTGACGCGTGCTGCCTGTCGTTGTACTCAGGGCCTCGAGTCCTACCTAACGGTCCTTGAATCGTGTGAAAATTTGTTGTCAATCAAAAAGTCAACATTTTCCCCCTTTTCGTCCAAATTACAAAAATGCCCTTGAACTTCCGAACGTCATAACTTTTTCCCCGAATGTCGGAATCGAACGTGCCACCTGTCTATGAACTCGTGACGTCCCGAACTACGTCACAGTCATCGGTCAAAGTCTGTTTGACTGCCCGAACTAAAAGTCAACATTTTGCCCACGCCGAGGGGCAAAACGGTCATTTTGTACATTTCGTCCGATTTCACTCAACTAATCCCGGATTAGTCATTCTAAATCATAATTAATTAATATTTAATCCTGATATTCGGGACGGGTCAGTACAACCTTCCCCCCTTAAAGAATTTCGTCCCCGAAATTCCAACTATCTTTATTCCACATCCACCTCGTGGGAAACAAATGGGTCTCACAACACGTGTACACTTGTACACCCACTAACCAACACAAAAACTCGTCTGCACTCAAACGTCCCATCACATAATCACGTAGTACTGATTACACTTGACCGCCTCGAGTGAAATTGATCACCTGAAATTGACAATGTCATCATTAAGCTGACTCCTTCAGCTTGACGATTCCTCTTAATCACTAATATCTCCTGACCTCCGCTCCCATCGGGAGTCACCAAGTCACACTTGCCAGTCCAAGCTGACACTACTAGCCAAACTGTCACCACTAAGCTTTACCATCCTAGTAAAGCTCCAATCATCAACCAATCAGTGACACCACATCGTACTATAACGTCCTCAATGTAGCGTAAGATTAACAACATGATCTCACCTCGCAGGGCAAGCTCAATCCTGTGACAAATACCAATCTCAGTATCCACAACTATCACCCCCTCAGCGATCCAAGATGCTGGTAAGGTCATGACATGATAACATCTCGCAAAGCAACTCGTGGTTACACTAACCACCATCTTACTCATCCTGAGTATACGCATACCGTCATCTCACTCAATCCGACGGTGTAACTGGAACACGTTGAACACCAGCCTAGCAGTGATCACACAACTCAACACTAGAGTTACACTAGCCAACCATGGCTAAGAGCACCTGCTCAAACAATCACTGAAATCATCAAAATCACTCTGCCCAGTGCATCATGTTCAATGTCCAGTTCACGTTCACAACCAAAACCAATGGTATCGGAACTAAGCCAATTACCAACACGTTCATCGACACATCACTGGTACATCCCATGTACCGTCACTAGGCATCAAGTACCATCATCCATACGATACAACACATCGTATACCAAGCATGATCCTACAGTTGGACCCCAGTAGTCCAAATGATCAAAAATCAAGTATTACTCCAATCCCATGGAGTTCCATCAATAACAGGATTCCACTTATCCTTACGTTATCATAATTTTAACTCTCAGCTTAGTATATCGGCTACCTCCCTAGCCGTACCGAAATAATACCCGACCCGACTCTAAGGTCGTAATCTCAAAGTCTCCTGACTATCATCTTCACACACAATAGGCCTTTCTGTTTATCATCCTTTACTATTCCTGATGGTCGTCCTTTTCCAGAAGTATGACCTCAGCATACTCGACCCATAGATCAATACGGTCGATCCCAAACCAAGTAGGGAAAAGTAAAACTCCTGAAGGTTTAGCTAGCATCGACAATCCTTGTCCTATGCCGCCCAAAACACCTCACCAAATCACAACTCGCAGAATGACACATCAATGTGTCCATAGGAAATAACGTCTAGTTCTCCCGGGATTCACACTAACCCCGGCCACTACTAACACTTATGTCACAAGTCTACTCTGGTCGACCAATCCTAACACTACAATTTTTTTTTCTCTTAGGATAGTCAACACATCCATCAAGCACCTCACATGCCCATCCGTAGTTGTAGGCACACCAACAGGTTATCATAACCGAACCAACTGTGGTCAGAATACCTGCCTCATCAACTCACAGTCATAACCGGCTCATCTGGAGCCCTAAGATCACATCAGGTCTCATTCGAATCCTAAACCAACTCTTGACACCTACTGAGTCCAAGTCTAATATCTCGACTCCTCTCGAGTCCGAATTCAATCTTGACTAACGTTAATGCCACCACTGGCATATCCGGTCACCTAACAAATACTCCTAGGTGAACCACATCCTTTCTAAAATCTCTCATTACTCACTAAACCATTTTCGGACTCCCCATCCTTGGGTCAAGTTCATTCTGGGCCCAACATGCCCATCCACATACCAAATCGTTATAAAAAACAACCATCCGGACCAACACTAGTCCGACACAATCAAAACACATGATATAATATTACAACACAAGTGTACAATACAAACTATTTATAAGGTACCGCGAAACCAGGTATCAATACAATTACTTTGAACTACTGTCAAGTCGATAGGGGCAGTTCCTTCGCAAATGTCCAAGTTTCCTACAAAAGTGACAGGGGGCAATGCTAAGGGGACTTGCTCCACCACGCCGCTTACCTGTCGACTGGGTTGAAGTTCCACTCGAATGAACACCCACCGGGGGGTAGCGACGCAAGGGAGTGAAGACTAACTCGCTTTGATGTTTCCTAACTTATCTGTTCAGTACCCTGACGCTCTCGGCGTCGTCCAGAGCTCAAAGATTGTTCTGGCACAAGTAAAATAGTAGCCTCCACTCGAATAGCAGCATCCGATAATTCCCTCAGGGTAGAATACGAGCCCACAGTCACAGCACCTCGTATCTCATTCCTCAATCCCTGCTCAAACCTTCGACACTTATCCTCCTCAGTAGCCACATACAGAGGAGCGAAACTAGATAAGTGCAAAAATTTTTGTTCATAGTCGACCACTGACAGATTCCCCTGCTGCAATTGGAGAAACTCAACCTCTTTAGCGTTCCGAAATGAGCGAGGGTAAAAATGATCTAAAAATCGCTCTCGGAATGCATCTCATGCCAAGGTACGGGCATCCCATCCAGTCAACTGTAAAGTATGCCACCACCTGTATGCATATCCATCCAAAAGAAAAGTGGCTAAGGGCACCATGTCCTCCGGGGGACATATCATGACCTCAAAAATCCTTTCCAAATGAGTAATCCAATCAACGGCACCATCCGGGCCCGAATCACCACGAAACACAATGGCCCCTAACCGTCGAGCTCTTTCAATATCTGGACCTTTTCTAACACTATTCTCGTCCCTCCCATGTTCAGACCGTGTACTGAACGCACGACTAGGAGGCATGACGTAACAACAGAAATCAATAACCAAATGCTCTGATACCACTTTGATAGGACCACGTCCCAACTGGACGTCAAAAACCATGTCCGGTCCTGCTCCCGTCTAACAAGTCAACCAAAGGCCCGAAACTACCCTTCAGTGCTTGCCAGACAAGGGATGATTGCGCTGATTTCTGATGCTACCTCTGCCTCACGATCAGTCCCGAACGTCGTACCACGGCCTAAAGGGTCACAAAACAGAAAAGGTGTGAGTGGACGAAAATGACCTCTGATAAAAACGTTTTCCAAAACACATTCTTACCCTCCAGTTTTCACAAACTTGCATGCATATCGTAAAACATGAGTAATAGTATGAAATCATTCAAGTATGAACAATGGACCGATAAAATCAAAACATGTTTTCCCATGGTCCGTAAAACTCATGTTCATCAAATCAGTTCATGCTATAAAGCATCAAATCCCGGCTCTCAGGCCAAAACATATGAAAACATAATCACCTGGCCACAAAGACCAAAAACTCGTACTCAATACCAGTACGTCATCACAAACAACATCAATCAGTACTATTCACAAGTGCACAGTCAATCAATCAATCCAATCAATCCGCACTACTCACAAGTGCACAAACTATCACACAGTCACATCTGCACAACTCACAAATGCTGCACTACGCATAGGCCAATATCCAGCCACACTCATGGGATCAGACACCTCTGGGCTCAACCCTCGGGCTCAGTCACATCTGGTCGAACACATCCCCAAGCTCAGACACATCCGAGTGGTACATCCAGGCTCAGTCACATCCGAGAAG
Organism: Prinsepia uniflora; assembly: GCA_032719365.1. NCBI lineage: Eukaryota > Viridiplantae > Streptophyta > Magnoliopsida > Rosales > Rosaceae > Prinsepia > Prinsepia uniflora. Next base: position 6,456,818 of record CM064867.1, on the reverse strand, counting down.
CTAGCTTACCATAGGATCAACTCACGATCCTTTAATCACATCCCCCAAGCTCCGGTCGTCTGGGTAATCCCCCCAAGCTCCGACCGTCTGGGCATTTCACAATCACAATGAAAACCATCTCGGGAATTACATCCCAAAATATTTCAATCAAATCTTGTCTTCATACAGAGTCAAGATCATTCCCGACTGGGTCTCAAGCCCCAAAATAACATTTACACGTAAATCTTTAAAATCACATTTTAAAACAATAAAATAATCCAGAAACCATCATTAACTCACCAACTAAGTCAAAATATCATTTTAGAAATCATTTAGATTCCGGGCCTCGCCCAAAACATCTTTTGCACGTTCCTCGTAAAACGCACCCGAAAGACTGATTAAAATAATCAAAAAATCACAAGAAATCATACAAAATCATCAATTTCATCATATTCACAAGTGACTCCAAATCCGAGTCAAAATCACTATCCAGTTGGGTGTCACGCCCAAAATATCATTTTCACGCAAATCCATGCTTTCGCAACCTCAGTTGTCATTTTCACGTAAATCCATGAAACCGATCCTTGACTCATTCCCGAGTCAATACATCATTTTCAATCCATGACTCATAACTCGAGTCCAAACATCATTTTCAATCAATTTCAATCCCAGACTCATAAACCAAGTCCAAACATCATTTTCAACCAATTTCATAGTTTCTCGAAAATCGTGCCAAAATATAATAATATAATAATCCATAAAATCGAGAAATCAGCGGATTGAAACATCAATCATGTCAAAGCATATAAAATCATATAAGAAGGCATTTAAATCATATATGCATGCATCACAGTTTGAAAACAAAGTCCACTCACGCACACCGTCCAGATTGTTCAGCCTCAAGCTGTTCGCTTTCTTTCGACGTCCCGGGAATATTCCTGCCTATCAAACAAAGTAATTTAAGGTTACTAGACTATCGTATAGTCCTCATATATGAATTCCCTAATCGTCGAAATTTTATAATATTATTTAAACATAAACTATACGCTTCGGGTACTTGAAACTACTCCGAATCCATATCCAATTGACCCGAAACCAACGTGGATAGGTTCGTATCATCGAGAACATCAAAACTCATGTTGACCATTTCCCAGGATTCCCATCCATGCACCCTCACGCGCCGCCACAAGCGGCTGCGCTTGAAACCCACGCGCGTAGCACAGTAATGCTACAGTGCTTTGTCTTCGCCCGTTTCTCTAATAAACGGGTTGGAAAACCCGTGACAGAACCCGACTAGCTTTCCCTTAATTCGACCTCGATTCAATCCATTCTTTCAACTGATCCTTTCTAATTTAACTCAATTCCAGTTCTGTAACTTTTATAATTTCAATTATGGTCTAAATCTTCACAACTCACGATCAACCTTCGGCGGGTTTTCTATTCGGGTTCACTCAAATCGTCCCTGTTTTCCAAATTAATTCATACCAGAAGGATCGTGAGAGTGTAAGGAACGGTTTTACAAAATCAATTTCATAAATGCTTACCTCTAGCTAGTTGAACCCAAGCTCGATTTTGTGCAGCAATGGAAGCTTCTGTTCTTCCTCAATTCGTCACCATTTCCCTTCGTTCTTGTTGCAGAAAGGTTCGTATTGATCCCAAAAAGCTTCTTCCAGTCTCAATTTCCCTCTTCCTAGCTCACAATTTCCAATTTGAAATCACACTAATTTTTCTAAATTTTCGATTCTGAATTGTCCCAGTGGCCTCTCTATCTCTCGAGTTCTTCTCTCAATTCGGTTTCCTTAATCTCTTAATTACACAAATGAATCAGAATCAGTGTTTATTACTGATTGAAGGGACACAATCATGATAATTATCCCTAATTAAGGGATAATTGTCTAAAGTATCATCATTAGCCCAAGAACCCGATTCCATGTTATCTGGGGCAAGGAAGATGACAAAGTGACAGATGTCACTGTCTGAGTCATTGTTAAAAGACCATTTTGCCCTTCGCTCGACAAATTACCATTTTGCCCCTATACTTCCGTGACCCGTAACTTGGTCACCCGATGTCCGTTTGACGCGTGCTGCCTGTCGTTGTACTCAGGGCCTCGAGTCCTACCTAACGGTCCTCGAATCGTGTGAAAATTTGTTGTCAATCTAAAAGTCAACATTTTCCCCCTTTTGTCCAAATTACGAAAATGCCCTTGAACTTCCGAACGTCATAACTTTTTCCCCGAATGTCGGAATCGAACGTACCACCTGTCTATGAACTCGTGACGTCCCGAACTACGTCACCGTCATCGGTCAAAGTCCGTTTGACCGCCCGAACTAAAAGTCAACATTTTGCCCAAGCCGAGGGGCAAAACGGTCATTTTGCACATTTCGTCCGATTTCACTCCACTAATTCCCGATTAGTCTTTATAAATCATAATTAATTAATATTTAATCCCGATATTCAGGACAAGTCATTACACTCAGCCACTCCTGGTGGCTCGTGAGACCGAATTTCGAGGTGAGTTCAACCTCACTTTTGTTCTATGTAATGTAACGAACATTTTGACGTTAGTTTCGAGTTAATTAGACACCGTTTCGATGTTGTTTTGAGGGTTCGAAGGTTTATGTTACGTTTTTAATTCTTAATTAATTCCCGGAAAATTATGGGAAATTTATATGAAGTTAATTGAGTCATTAGTGATATTGAACAATGAATTTGGACAGGACTAGAGATTCCTGGAAGGTACCGAAAATTACGGAAACGTGTGCAGCTCGGAAAGCGAGCGTTTTGGACGGTATGTGAGTGGACACTTGTTTTATAAATTGATATGCATGCATAGTGAAATGTTTTACATGATTTATGGCATAATTTGAATTGCAATGATTTGGTATGATTATTTACTAAATTTAATTGATTATTTTAATCAGTGTTTTGGGCACGTTTTTCGAGAAACTGTCAAATTTTTGTTTTCGACGAAGGCCTGGGAGTTGAGATTGGTTTTGATTTGGATTTTGAGTTGAAGATGATTTTATGGGAATTAAACGATTTTCGGATATGATATTACGAATTTACGTGCATTGAATTATTTAATGATTTTTGGATATGATATTGCGGTGGTTTTGACATGGTTTTAATGATGATTTTGAAATAAAGATTTTGATTTTGTATTGATGTTCAGTGCCCCCAGATGTGTAATTCTTGGGTAGAATTCAGATGTGTAATTCCCGAAGTGACTCCTGATGTGTAATTCCCGGAGGGACTCCGGATTTGTAATTCCCGGAGGGACCAGATGTGTAATTCCCGGTGAGGTTGGATGTGTAATTCCCAGCGGGGCTGGATGTGTAATTACCAGCAGGATGATTACTCTAGATGTGTAATTCCCAGAGGACCCTTGGATGTGTAATTCCCGAGTTAAATGCTTTATTGTATGATAAAATGGTTTTATAAAACGATTTAGGTATTTGGCTTGAGAGCCGAGATTTAATACTTTTCATGTGATTTGAATAAATGTAATTTTGTAAAATAATGAATAAATGACGTTTTTACTCTTGTGAAAAGTATGGTCAATTTGTTGACTTTTTGATTGGTGAATCAAACGGACGTTGATCGATGACCGTGACGTATTTCGGGACGTCACGAGTCTATAGACAGGTGGCACGCCCAATTCCGACGATCAGGGAAAAAGTTATGACGTTTGGAAGTTCGAGGGCATTTTCGTAATTTGGATAAAAAGGGGAAAATATTGACTTTTTGTTTGACAACTAATTTTCACACTATTCGAGGACCGTTAGGTAGGTCTCGATGCCCTGAGTACAACGACAGGCGGCACGTCGAAAATGGAGTTTGGTTACGAACGTTACGGGTCACGGAAGGCTAGAGGCAAAATGGTAATTTGTCCAACCAGGGGCAAAATGGTCTTTTAGCCTTGATCAGACAATGACACTTGTCATCTGTCTTATTCTTGCCCCAGAGAACATGGAAACCGGTTTTGAGGTTAGCTTTTGACAATTATCCCTTAATGAAGGGTAAGTGTAATGATTTTGTCCAATTGTCCAAATTAATCCGTGTTAGCTCACTGTCTCTCGTCATTGTACGATTAAGAGTTTAAGGAATTGAACTGAGAGAGAGGAACTCGAGGGATTGAGAGAACTGGGAGAATTTTGGTTCAAAAATTCAGAAAATTTGGGGGAACTTCGAATTCGCATTTGTGGGCTAGGAGAAGGGAAATTGAGGATTACATTGAGTTTCTAGGATCAAAACGAAGCTCCCTGCAGCAAAAACGAAGAGGAATCGTGTCGAATTGAGGAAGAACAGAAGCTCCCATGGCTGCTGAAAATCGAGCTTGAGTTCTACCAGTTGGTGGTAAGGAATTCTTGAATTGATGTTGCAAAGATGTTCCTTACACTCTCACGATGCTAACCGTGTGAATTAATTGGAAAATCAGGGACGGAATCGAGAAACCCGAATAGGAGACCCGTCGAAGTTCGATCGTGAGTCGTGAAGTTTTAGACCTTAATTGAGGTAATTGAACTTACAGAACTTAAATGGAATTGGATTAGATGGGATCAGTTGAAAGAATGGATCGATTTGAGGTCGAATTGGCTGAGTTTGAGTCGGGTTCTGTCGTGGTTATTCCAACCCGTTTATCAGACGTTCGGGTGAGAACGACGCACTATAGCAACACTGTGCTACGCGCGTGGCTTTCACGCGCAGCCGTTTGCGGCGGCGCGTGACGGCGCGTGGATGAGATTCTGGAAAAGTGGTCAACATGAAACTTGATGTTCTCGATGATACGAACCTATCTGCGTTGGTTTCGGGTCAATCGGATATGGTTTCAGAGTAGTTCCGAGTACCCGACAAGTTTAATTTATATTTAAATAATATTATACAATTTCCGACAATTAGAGGATTCTGATATGAGGACCATATGATAGTCTAGTAACCTTAAATCACTTTGTTTGACAGGCTGGAATATTCCCGGGACGTCGGAAGAAAACGAACAGCTCGAGGCTGAGCAATCCGGACGGTGTGTGTGAGTGGACTTTTGTTTTCTAACCGTGATGCATGCATATATGATTTTAAACGCTTTATTATATGATTTTATATGCTTTGGCATGATTGATGTTTCAATCTGGTGATTTCTCGGTTTTATGATTATTATATTATATTTTGGCACGATTTTCGAGAAATGATGAAATTAATGTTTTGGGCTAGGCCCGGATTGAAAATGATGTTTTGACTCGGATTATGAGTCAGGAAATTGAAAATGATATTTGGACTCTGATTATGAGTCAGTGATTGATTTTATGGATTTACGTGAATGGTGGCAACTCGGGTTTACGATTGCACGGATTTACGTGAAAATGATATTTTCGGCTTGAGACCCAATGGAATTGTGTTTCTGATTGGATTTGTATTTCCATGTGATTACATATTGATGATTTCGGATTTATAAAGTAAATCGGGACTTTGGTTATTTTGGGTGTAAGACCCGTGTCCTGGAGGGAACGGTGAACAATCCCACATTCCAGCGAGAGGGGAATGGTCTGGGAAGGGAATGGTGGTGTGCTTTAAAGGTGTAGGCACACACCTATCTAGCATGAGGCCTTTTGGTAGCTCAGTGGCTTTGGCGGGGATTGGAACCCCAAAGTTAAGCGAGTTGAGGCTGGTGCAATTCCAGATGGGTGACCCCCTGGGAAGTTGCACCGTGAGCTCCCGAAAACAAAACCGTGAGGGCGAGGCCCAAAGCGGACAATATCGTGCTAGATGAATCGGGACCTGACAGAAGAGGGTCGGGTCCTGACAATTTGGTATCAGAACCAGACCCCGACCGGGAAGTGTGCCAGCGAGGATGCTGGGCCTTAAGGGGGTGGATTGTAAGACCCGTGTCCTGGAGGGAACGGTGAACAATCCCACATCCTGCGAGGGGGAATGGTCTGGGAAGGGAATGGTGGTGTGCCTTAAAGGTGTAGGCACACACCTATCTAGCATGAGGCCTTTTGGGAGCTCAGTGACAGGACCCATCCCAATCCCCCTGGGATTAGTGCGGGATGACCCTGCTCCCGTCTGACACGAAGTGTCAGACAAGGGATATTTCCGACCTTTGCCCTCCCGGGCTATCAGAGTACGCCAGGATCCGGAGGAGGCATGTGATATCTCGGTCTCTGCTACAGTCCACATCGTATCCAACCTGAAAGGTATTAAAAACATTAAAAGCTGTGAGTGGACAAAAATAAAGAATTTATAAAAACATTTCATCAAAGACCTTTATACCCTCCACTAAAAAGCATGCATGCATAGTAAAATCATTTATCCAAACACATATGTTTAAACATCCATAATTAGGGTCTCAGCCCCAAATTCTGTACATACAAATCACCCGGGCTCCTGCCCAAAACCATTTACAGAAAACCATAACACAGTGAACATATGAGGGATCTCAGCCCAAATCCATTTATCATTATAAACACAATTTTCCAAAACCAATTGAAATCATGTTTATCCCTTATATTCATATCCAGAACCTGTCACGGTAAAATAAAGCTACGCGCATGCTACCGGGGTCTCAAACCCAAGTCTCTCCAGGGTCCACCCAGGTCAATGTCCGTAGATCAATGACCCTCTCTGGAGGTAACGAACCATGCCCATCCTGAGAGTAAGGAACCCAACTGGGGGGCGACTCCACTCAGTCAGTGCTCCGTGACTACACCGGGGTCCACCCAGGCCAACGACCCTCCCCGGAGGAGACAATCATATATAAAGGATGGAATATGAAAAACCTTTTGAAATCATTCTTTAAATCTTTCCAGGATTCATGCCCGGCCCCCATAAGCCGTCATAATCCATAAAATCCTTTCCGAGGGTTCATGCCGGTTCCCATAAACCGTCATGACCCGTAAATCCATTTCAAGGGTTCATGCCGGTTCCCATAAACCGTCATGACCCGTAAAAACCATTTGTAACACATAGCTGGGCGCTAGGCCCTAATCCACATAGAAATTGGACCTCCGGTCCGAATCGTAAACCAACTGGGCCTCCGGCTAGATTCCGTAAATCAAATGGGTTTCGAACCCGAGTTTACCTTTTCGAATCCAAAACCATTTCATTAAACCATTTCCAAAATCATAAGTACGGAAAATCAGTATAAAACTGGAAAACCTCGATTTACGTGCAAGCACGTAAATCACCTCAAAATACGTGAAACCATATAATTTACAAATATCCAAATCAAACTCAGCAAATCACATTCATTATCCTTTTGGAAATCCAAAACCATTTCATTCAGACCAATAAAGATATACGGACCCGTATATGCACCGTATAGGGTCGAAACCTCAAAATACGTGCCTATACGTAACCACACATCCAAATGCACTCATGGCATCACAAACAAGTATTTAAAACATATAATAAACATTTATGCATGTACCAATTTAGAAAATAAGGTCCACTCACAGACCGTCCGAGCTGCCGCCTCGATTAGAGTGCTATACGGCTCCCCGAGCCGATCACCATTACCGGGACTCCCAAACCTGTTCAAATTTTAGTAGAAGGTTAATAACTACTTAATTAACCTCCCATCAAAGCCCCGTAATTTTCCCGAACTTTTAACTATTTTTAAACCGACCCTAAACCTTCCGACACCCCCAAAAACTATCTAAACGATGTCTGATTGACGCGAGACCAGTCCCAAAATCTTCGTTACATCAAATAGAAGATTTCCCGTGTTGAAAACTTTCCCAAATTATGGACGACGCGTCCTCACGAGCCCCTAGAATCTCGAAAACACTGTTCATCGGCACTAACCTCCAGCAGACCGGTTTTACTGTTCATGGCCGGTTCACCTAGTTTGGCCGGTCCAACTGGACCGGCGTGACCGGTTCACAACCCTAGACACCCCATTTTTTCATCCTAGTTCTTCCTTTTTGGTTCCTTTCATCCTATTTTGATGTTTTCTATCCATTCCAATCCTTAAACGCAACCGAAAACGTCTAAATCCTATGGTTCGATTTTGAACCAAACGGTTCAAGTTTTTCAAAACTCTCCCATGGCTGCCCAGCCATCCCAAGCTTCCTTAAACCTTCCTAGCATGTCCCTAGCAACCTAATGGACTCATTAAAACCATTAAAAACTAACCAAAACGCCAAAACCGAATTAAAGGGAGAAAATGGGCTAACCGTGAAATCCTCTCGGGTTTCTCCTTCTTGCCGCCGTCCATGGCTGTTCTGGCCCAGCAACCTCCTCAGTCTCTCACTCACTCTCCAGGCCTCATAGGTGATCATATGGGGTTGGGTTGGATTGGTTTTGGGTTGCACAGAGGAGAGGAAATGAGATCGGGTAAGTGTTTTGTGTTTGGAAGAAAGAATGATCGATGCATGTATGTGAAGGAATGTCGAGTGGATGGGTGACACTTGTCACTCATCCATTGGGCCTCCATTAAATATCTGGGCCCCCACTAAGTCCAAAAGTTAACTCGTTTCGTTATTCGTGCAATAGTGCACTTGAACTTCCGTGAACCGTAACTTCGCCGTCGAACGTCCGAATTCGACTTGCCGCCTGTCTATGGATTCGTATCGTCCTTATCTACGTAATAGTCATTGGCCCTCGGTCATCGGACATCCCGGTCAAAAAGTCAACTTTTGACCCCTTTTAACCAAAATTACCAAAATGCCCCTAAGCTTCCGAACGTCATAACTTCCTCCTCGAACGTCGGGATTGAACGTACCACCTGTCTATGAACTCGTGACGTCACGAACTATGTCACCGTCATCGGTCAAAGTCCATTTGACCACCCGATCGAAAAGTCAACGTTTTGCAACGATCAAGGGCAAAACTGTCATTTTGCATCGTTCGCCCGATTTCGCTCTACTAATCACGGATTAGCCTCACTAATCGTGATTAGTCACTAATCTAATCATGGAATTTGGGACGGGTCGTTACATTGGGGCTGAGACCCTGTGTTGATATATGATTTGGTTTTCAATGCAACCGTTTTTCACTAGTTTTTGTGATGATGATATGTTTTTCCCCGGAGTGCACCCTGGAGATAACGCTTGCCTTTGGGATGGAAGTGTTTACCCCGAAGAGGTCACGTAGCACGGTCTTTGTCGAGCAGCCGAGGGAGGCTTGACTCAGATCAGATGTACTCGATATACATAGATCGCTAAGTGATGTGTTCACTAGATCTAGATTGCCGACTGGTGATGTGTTCACAGCAGTGGATGCTCGGATTTTGAGCGGTCCTTGAGCCTATTGATTTGCACGCGTTGCAGGGATAAATGTGACTCTAAGCAACAGGATATGAAAATAAGTCCCGTGGTTTTGTGGGAATTTTTTTGATTGGTCCACTGAACAGATTTGATTGATTTCTTACTATTACTTGTGTTTTATGATATGCATGCATGTTTGTGAAAACTGGAGGGTAAGAAATGTGTTTTAGTAAATGTACTTATCAAACTTTATTTTGTCCACTCACACCTTTACTGTTTTATGCACCCTCCAGGCCAGTGCACAGGTACGAGAGCTAGAAACGAGGCAAGCGAGGCAAAAGAATAAGTAGACCGTTGCGCACTCAGACACTCTACAGAGTAGGAATTTGATCCCTATCTGTAATAGTACCTATTGACAGGACCCATCCCAATCCCCGCTCCGGGATTAGTGCGGGATGACCCTGCTCCCGTCTGACACGAAGTGTCAGACAAGGGATATTTCCGACCTTTGCCCTCCCGGGCTATCAGAGTACGCCAGGATCCGGAGGAGGCATGTGATATCTCGGTCTCTGCTACAGTCCACATCTGTTGTCAACCTGAAGGGCAGTCATAACATTAAAAACTGTGAGTGGACAAAACAAGAGTTTATAAAAACATTTAATAAGAAGACATTTGTACCCTCCACTAAAAAGCATGCATGCATTCGAAAACCATTTATCCAAAACAAACCATATGTGGGACTAAGCCCAAAGCAGATATAAACCAAGGTCGAAAGGACCACAATGAAAACGACCATACGGGCCACTGCCCAAATCCATAAGGGACTCGGCCCCAAACCATAAAGAAACCAAGTACACGAGCCACTGCTCAAATCCTGTGCACACCTGTGCACACCACATATCATATATCATATATACATATAAGTCACACAACCAATCCTGTCACGGTATCCAAAGCTACGCGCGTGCTACCCGGGTCTCAATCCGAGTCGTCTCAAAGTCAAGGTCAATGTCCGCAGACCACTGACCCTACCCGAGGTAATAGTAATCATAGCCTTCCTGAGAGTAAGGAACCCAACTAGGGGGTGACTCCACTCAGTCGGTGCTCCGTGACTACTCCGGCGTCCACCCAGGCCAACGACCCTCCTCGGAGGAGATAATAGAATTAAAGGAAGGTAGATGAACATATATATACATAACATAAACATTCATGACCGGTTCCCCTGAACCGTCATGATCCATAATATCCATAATCAGGTAACATGCCGGTTCCCATAAACCGTCATGTACCGTAATAACATAACCAGGGTTCATGCCGGTCCCCATAAACCGTCAAGAACCAGAATGACCTGACAAAGGTTCATGCCGGTTCCCATAAACCGTCATGAACCCGGAAATCCATGTAGGGTCCCTGACCCGAAATCATCAGTGTAAAACAACTAGGTCTCGTGCCCGAACATATGACTCAACTGGGCACCGTGCCCGATATCTAAGGGTTAGTCACGACTCCGATCATGGTGATGCGTGCAACCATCCATCCAGGACCGCTCTCAATCCTGGTATGTCGCCGTGAACGAATCAACCGACACGACCACCACAAGATCATGGTGCACTCCTCACCGATCGCTATCCTTAACCGTCAGCACTCCGAAGTCGAGCCTCCCCAGGTTGCCCGACCACGAATCGTGCATCGTGACCTCTCCGGAAGGAACACATCCCAATCCGGAGGCGAGCGTCGTATCGTCGATCGCCGTGCACATAGCACCCGCCGCGAACACGATTTAGACCCGAAGGTCGTAAATAGTGTCATATGCCCGAGACAAAACCAAATGGGTCTCATACCTGAGTTTATCCATTTAGAAATCCAAAATCAAATTATTTAAATCAATAAAGAAATACAGACCCGTATAAGCACCGTATAAGGCCGAAACCTCGAAATACGTGCTTATACGTAACCACATACAAATGCACCCATGGCATCATCAAACAAGTAATAAAACATACAATAAACATTTATGCATGCACCAATTTAGAAAACAAGGTCCACTCACAGACCGTCCGAGCTGCCGCCTCGATTTGCGTGCCATACGGCTCCCCGAGCCGATCACCGTCACCGGGGCTCCCAAACCTGTCCAAATCGTAATAGAAGGTTACTAACTACTTAATTAACCTCCCACTAAAGCCCCGTAATTTTCCCGTATTTTCAACTATTTTTAATCCCGAACCTAAACCTTCCGATGCCCCGAAACATATCGAGACGGTGTCCGATTGACACGAAACCAGTCCGAAAATGTTCGTTACATCGAATAGATGATTTCGTGTGTTGGAACCTTCCCCAGATTCCCTGCCACGTGCCCTCACGCGCCGCCTGAAGTGGATGCGCGTGGGTTTCACGCGCCTACTACAGTACCTGCTGACGTCATCGCTGACGTCATCACTGACAGCCCCTGACAGTGACACGTGTCACGCTCCCATTGGCCCACTGTCTGACATGTCAGTCTGACATTGTCAGATCTGACATGATGATGTCATCCCTGACATGATGACGTCATCAGGATGACGTCATCAGTCATCCCTGCCTCCTCGCGGGTCGACCCGAATGTCTGCAACCGGGTCGCCGTGACCCGCAGCTTGACCCGGCCGGTTCTCCGCCGTCCGACCACCAAAATGCTTCCCGTTTGTCCCATTTTCATCCTCTAATCCTAACCTACAGTCCTATGACATCAAAATGGAAGGAAAACATCAAAAACCATACCTTCGAGCTTGGCCATGGCGGCCGTGACTTCTCCCGCCGTTCACGGCTGTTCCAGGCCGTCTAATGCCTCGAAACCAATCCCATTCATCTCCTGGGAGTCCTAGGAACCTCACCCAATTAATGGAATCAAGTAAAAACCATTAAAACCCAATTTCGAATTTTTGAAATTTTCTTACCTCACGGGTTCTCCTCCGCCGTGTCCTCCACCGTGGGCGACCGTCCACCCTTTTCCGTCCTCAGCCCTTCACCCTTCCCCCACGGTCATTCCCAGCTCATACAAGTGATGAATGGTGAAGTGTGATTGTGTGTTTTGGTTTTTGAAGGAAAAGGAAGAAAATGGAGGATTATGGGTTATGGGGTTTCGGGTGGTAAGGAACAAAGAAGAAGGGGATGGCTGATGAGAGAAGGAGAGATTGATGGTGAGGATTGATAGTTAGTTGGTAATGGATGGTTAGGATTAATAGTTGTTATGTTTAATTATAAAATAATTAAAATAATAATATTTAATTATTTAGATCCACATTTTGGGGGATCAAAACAATGGACTTGTCACTCATCCATGGGGCCCACCAAAATATCCACCCAATCAGATTTCGCCGAAACGTCCCCGTCTCGAAGTTCGTGCATAGTGAAATCGAACTTCCGTGACCCATAACTCTCCCGTTTGAAGTCCGATTTCAGTGTGCCACCTGCCTATGGATTCGTATCGTCCTTATCTACGTAACGGTCTTCGGCCCTCGGCCATCGGACCTCCCGATCAAAAAGTCAACTTTTGACCTCCTATTCACCCAAATTACCAAAATGCCCCTAAACTTCCGAACGTCATAACTTCTTCCTCGAATGTCGGAATTGAACGTGCCACCTGTCTATGAACTCGTGACGTCACGAACTACGTCACGGTCATTGGTTAAAGTCCATTTGACCGCCCGATTAAAAAGTCAACGTTTTGCCACCACTAGGGGCAAAACGGTCATTTCGCACCGTGCGTCCGATTTCGCTCTACTAATCACGGATTAGCCTCACTAATCGTGATTAGTCACTAATCTAATCTAGGAATTTGGGACGGGTCGTTACAACCTTCCCTCCTTAATTAATTTCATCCTCGAAATTCCAACCGACCTAAACCCAACCGTTCTTCCCTCCTTAATTTAGTTCCGTTCTCGAAACTCCAACTATCCTGATTCCAAAACCTCCACCTCGTGGAAATAATTCGATCTCACGACACATGTACACCCGTACACCCACTAAACAGAATAATCCTTACTCGTCTACAGCCCGACGTGCCACTAACGCTTTCGTCGTATCGACTACACTCGACCACGTCGAAGAACAGTAGCCACACGGTCCGAATTGACACTACTTGTCAAATCTACCATCTTGTTGATACAACAACTAGACGGTTCCCTTCTCAATCACTAATCTATCCTGACGTCTGCTCCCACTGGGAGTCACCAACCCGCACTCAACGATCTACGTTGACACCTCCGACAGACCGTCACCACTTGACAGTCGTCAGTCAAAAGTAACACTATACCCACTTGTGGTTACACTAACCACCAACATACTCGTCCTGAGTATATGTATACCAACATCTATCTCGACCTGCGTGTAACTGGACCCATCAGAAATACTATGACTCAATGCACAGTATCCAATGTCCAGTCCACGACCCCGAGTAATCCAATGGTATCGGAACCAAGCCGACTACCAACACGCCCTCCAACGTACCACCGGTATCACCTATATACCGTCACCAGGCACGACAAGTCTGCCTAGTATCGTACCTTGAACAACGTACAAGGTACGTACATCTACCCATCAATCAGCCTACAACCACCTAGGTTGTAGCCAATCACGTTTCTACGATGGAGTCCATTTATCCAATCCAGTATTAGACAATCGAAACTCCGACCCATTATTTATTTCCAAATCCGAATCCGAATCCGCAATTTCGTAAGAAATCCCAAATCCAAACCCAGAAGTCGTATCCATATCCATGTTCAAATCCGAATCCGAAATCATTATTCCGTAAGCTAGCATTTGGAATAACTATTCCGAACCCAAATCCATAAAAGAAAATCTACAGTCAAGCTCTAGAATCAAATCCTGAATCGTCACCCAGAATCCGATTCCAAAACCCAAATCTAGAAATCCTTTTTCAAGTTCTAAAATCAAATCCTGAATCGTCATCCAGAAATCTGATTCCAAAACCTGAAATATCGTTCTCGTCTACAGAGACGTATCAATCATGAACCTATCGGTTGTCTGCTCAACCGATTACTCCAATACCATCGATTGACTTCATAGGGAAGCAATCACAATATCCGCACATCCCTAAGGCTGACCATATCCGACCACGTCGGAAAACTACTCATCGGACAACTACTCAGGCGAGTAGTAAGCCATATGGGATTTACCTCGAAAAGAAGTTCAGTCCCAACATGCCCCACTCAAACATCCAAGTATGAGCGATAAACTCTCCACCTATCTGGATATCCAAATCACGATCCAGATCCATAGCGATACCCAACGTCCTAAACCAATTCCCACATCTAAACAGATTTGTCAACGACGAAACACACCGAGACTGTGGATACTCACTGATTACCTCATATCGATCCTTGTCATTCCACCGAGGAAAAATCAAGAAGGATCGCATAATCCATCCTACGTGAATGCAAACAACACTCGATGCACTCACCACGTCAGGTAACCTGACATCGTCTGCCACCAAGTAGAGAATGAGAAATCTCAGTCACCTAACTTCGATATACTCAACTCCACTTAATGACCCAAAACAAATCACGGGTCCACCAACCAATACACGATCAGTGTACTAGTGATACAACCATCATCTGCCTTAGCAGAATCTGAGAAGTCACCCTAATGACTTCGAAATACCCAATACCAATGCGGAAAACCCACATTCCTCTTGTCACCTCAGTCGCAACCTCTCGCGATTCCGAAATTCCAACAAGATTGGAAACAACGTACTTGGACGTCATCTACGTGTCCATTACCAGTTTAACTTTATCCGTGATCCACTCTCGAACCACAGATGCAGAACATATGCCCATCACGACGGATGTCACATCCCGATACGTAATTCATCGTCATCACGATCACCGGCACCAGCACCAGCACTAGTACCAGTATCATCACCTATCAGCATCAGCACAAAGTGTGCAAATCAGACACTCCTGGATCTCCACTCATACCGAGCGACGACCCCGTACCTCTGTTCGAAAAGGAGAACTCTGCCTCCCTCGTACCCAACAACTCTGGGTACGGTCACCCTGACAACTTATACGAGAAAAGGGAACGCTCCCCGAATGTCCCCAACTCATTCTGCGATCGCACTCAGCCGTAACCGAGTCGAATCCAGAATCACTGCTCGTACATATGGGTTACTCACGCACCCCGTATCATCGTCACGACTGACAATCCCATCGTCACCATCGTCACGGTAACCTGAGTCTACTCGACCTGATAAGACTCGACTACGTCCATCGATAGTAGCGTCTACCACAACCTCGTGCAGACCAAACTACCAGACCTCGCTATCGAGATTCGCATCCAACGGAATCAACCGCTCGTACCAACTACCCTGTATCCCACTCAGGGATTCCTTCGACAAGTACCAACCCTGATAACTTGTCCAAATCAAACTCTACCAGTCGTAACCCGACTAAGCCAATGCCGTCTACCAGGTCACCCGCGACCTTAGTTGCACCAACCCACAACTGAAGTAGCACGACAACCAACTCGGTCTAACCGATACGTACAACCCTGACTGCGAAGTGCAGTCCCAACACAAGCTGACATGACTAGACCGACTAACGAACCCAAATCCGAATAGTCGTTCAAGTCAAACCACTCGTCAACTCCCATTTCCGAACCATACACATACGGTAGGGTTCCACGATCACACCTAGAGTTCCCCTGAACCCAACTGCGAAAAGTAGTAAAATCGACAATCTGACCGACCCCGCGGTCCGACATCGTAAAGACGTCAATCTAATCCTACCGTCAATCCAACTCGGATTCCTCAAATCTGGTTGCTAACTGCCAACTGCTGTAAATCTATCTAACTCAACCCTCAACCAAATCCGATCATCCAACTCAACAATATTCGACCATCCGATGATCACAATTCCCAACTAGTCGTCAGAACCAATCCTACGACATCGTGAAAGACGATCCCAACTAACCGCCTCACGATCCCACTCCAGAATACGAACACGTTAATCCTTCCGTAGGGTCCCACACTGTCAACCTTGACAGAACTATGGCAACCCTGGCATCAAATGCCGAACCAAGGCATGCCAATCCTACTAACTATCGTACTGGCACCCTAACTATCAGGTTGACCACGAACTGCAGCCCCTTGAGATATCACATCCTCGACCTGTGTACATACTCCAAGAGCTACACGGTTGCTCGAATAGAGACAACCCCGCTCTGATACCACGTTGACAGGTCCCATCCCAATCCCCGCTCCGGGATTAGTGCGGGATGACCCTGCTCCCGTCTGACACAAAGTGTCAGACAAGGGATATTTCTGACCTTTGCCCTCCCGAGCTATCAGAGTACGCCAGGATCCGGAGGAGGCATGTGATATCTCGGTCTCTGCTACAGTCCACATCTGTTGTCAACCTGAAGGGCAGTCAAAACATTAAAAATTGTGAGTGGACAAAACAAGAGTTTATAAAAACATTTAATAAGAAGACATTTGTACCCTCCACTAAAAAGCATGCATGCATTCGAAAACCATTTGTCCAAAACAAACCATATGTGGGACTAAGCCCAAAGCAGATATAAACCAAGGTCGAAAGGACCACAATGAAAACGACCATACGGGCCACTGCCCAAATCCATAAGGGACTCGGCCCCAAACCATAAAGAAACCAAGTACACGAGCCACTGCTCAAATCCTGTGCACACCTGTGCACACCACATATCATATATCATATATACATATAAGTCACACAACCAATCCTGTCACGATATCCAAAGCTACGCGCGTGCTACCCGGGTCTCAATCCGAGTCGTCTCAAAGTCAAGGTCAATGTCCGCAGACCACTGACCCTACCCGAGGTAATAGTAATCATAGCCTTCCTGAGAGTAAGGAACGCAACTAGGGGGTGACTCCACTCAGTCGGTGCTCCGTGACTACTCCGGCGTCCACCCAGGCCAACGACCCTCCCCGGAGGAGATAATAGAATTAAAGGAAGGTAGATGAACATATATATACATAACATAAACATTCATAACCGGTTCCCCTGAACCGTCATGATCCATAATATCCATAATCAGGTAACATGCCGGTTCCCATAAACCGTCATGTACCGTAATAACATAACCAGGGTTCATGCCGGTCCCCATAAACCGTCAAGAACCAGAATGACCTGACAAAGGTTCATGCCGGTTCCCATAAACCGTCATGAACCCGGAAATCCATGTAGGGTCCCTGACCCGAAATCATCAGTGTAAAACAACTAGGTCTCGTGCCCGAACATATGACTCAACTGGGCACCGTGCCCGATATCTAAGGGTCAGTCACGACTCCGATCATGGTGATGCGTGCAACCATCCATCCAGGACCGCTCTCAATACTGGTATGTCGTCGTGAACGAATCAACCGACGCGACCACCACAAGATCATGGTGCACTCCTCACCGATCGCTATCCTTAACCGTCAGCACTCCGAAGTCGAGCCTCCCCAGGCTGCTCGACCACGAATCGTGCATCGTGACCTCTCCGGAAGGAACACATCCCAATCCGGAGGCGAGCGTCGTATCGTCGATCGCCGTGCACATAGCACCCGCCGCGAACACGATTTAGACCCGAAGGTCGTAAATAGTGTCATATGCCCGAGACAAAACCAAATGGGTCTCATACCCGAGTTTATCCATTTAGAAATCCAAAATCAAATTATTTAAATCAATAAAGAAATACAGACCCGTATAAGCACCGTATAAGGCCGAAACCTCGAAATACGTGCTTATACGTAACCACATACAAATGCACCCATGGCATCATCAAACAAGTAATAAAACATACAATAAACATTTATGCATGCACCAATTTAGAAAACAAGGTCCACTCACAGACCGTCCGAGCTGCCGCCTCGATTTGCGTGCCATACGGCTCCCTGAGCCGATCACCGTCACCGGGACTCCCAAACCTGTCCAAATCGTAATAGAAGGTTACTAACTACTTAATTAACCTCCCACTAAAGCCCCGTAATTTTCCCGTATTTTTAACTATTTTTAATCCCGAACCTAAACCTTCCGATGCCCCGAAACATATCGAGACGGTGTCCGATTGACACGAAACCAGTCCCAAAATGTTCGTTACATCGAATAGATGATTTCGTATGTTGGAACCTTCCCCAGATTCCCTGCCACGCGCCCTCACGCGCCGCCTGAAGTGGCTGCGCGTGGGCTTCACGCGCCTACTACAGTACCTGCTGACGTCAGCATGACGTCATCACTGACAGCCCCTGACAGTGACACGTGTCACGCTCCCATTGGCCCACTGTCTGACATGTCAGTCTGACATTGTCAGATCTGACATAATGACGTCATCCCTGACATGATGACGTCATCAGGATGACGTCATCAGTCATCCCTGCCTCCTCGCGG
Organism: Prinsepia uniflora; assembly: GCA_032719365.1. Lineage (NCBI taxonomy): Eukaryota > Viridiplantae > Streptophyta > Magnoliopsida > Rosales > Rosaceae > Prinsepia > Prinsepia uniflora. The sequence continues at coordinate 6,438,234 of CM064867.1, read as the reverse complement.
GTCGACCCGAATGTCTGCAACCGCGTCGCCGTGACCCGCGGCTTGACCCGGCCGGTTCTCCGCTGTCCGATCACCAAAATGCTTCCCGTTTGTCCCATTTTCATCCTCTAATCCTAACCTACAGTCCTATGACATCAAAATGGAAGGAAAACATCAAAACCCATACCTTCGAGCTTGGTCATGGCGGCTGTGACTTCTCCCGCCGTTCACGGCTGTTCCAGGCCGTCTAATGCCTCGAAACCAATCCCATTCATCTCCTGGGAGTCCTAGGAACCTCACCCAATTAATGGAATCAAGTAAAAACCATTAAAACCCAATTTAAAATTTTTGAAATTTTCTTACCTCACGGGTTCTCCTCCGCCGTGTCCTCCACCGTGGGCCACCGTCCACCCTTTCCGTCCTCAGCCCTTCACCCTTCCCCCACGGTCATTCCCAACTCATACAAGTGATGAATGGTGAAGTGTGATTGTGTGTTTTGGTTTTTGAAGGAAAAGGAAGAAAATGGAGGATTATGGGTTATGGGGTTTCGGGTGGTAAGGAACAAAGAAGAAGGGGATGGCTGATGAGAGAAGGAGAGATTGATGGTGAGGATTGATAGTTAGTTGGTAATGGATGGTTAGGATTAATAGTTGTTAGGTTTAATTATAAAATAATTAAAATAATAATATTTAATTATTTAGATCCACATTTTGGGGGATCAAAGCAATGGGATGAGTGACACTTGTCACTCATCCATGGGGCCCACCAAAATATCCACCCAATCAGATTTCGCCGAAACGTCCCCGTCTCGAAGTTCGTGCATAGTGAAATCGAACTTCCGTGACCCATAACTCTCCCGTTTGAAGTCCGATTTCAGTGTGCCGCCTGCCTATGGATTCGTATCGTCCTTATCTACGTAACGGTCTTCGGCCCTCGGCCATCGGACCTCCCGGTCAAAAAGTCAACTTTTGACCTCCTATTCACCCAAATTACCAAAATGCCCCTAAACTTCCGAACGTCATAACTTCTTCCTCGAATGTCGGAATTGAACGTGCCACCTGTCTATGAACTCGTGACGTCACGAACTACGTCACGGTCATCGGTTAAAGTCCATTTGACCGCCCGATTAAAAAGTCAACGTTTTGCCACCACTAGGGGCAAAACGGTCATTTCGCACCGTGCGTCCGATTTCGCTCTACTAATCACGGATTAGCCTCACTAATCGTGATTAGTCACTAATCTAATCTAGGAATTTGGGACGGGTCGTTACACCTATGCTCTGTACTGTCTTTGACTAGTCAAACTTTTTGACGTCATTGGTCTGTAAAACTTAACTATCCCTTGTCTGACAATGTTTTTTGGATTTGTTGTGTGGTGTATGTATATAAGTTTGGTTACTTTTGGTATTTTTAGTTATTGTCAGACGGGAGCAGGATTCATCACGACTATCAAGGGATAATCGGGATGGGTCTTGTCACGAGTCCTGACAGGTGGTATTAGAGCAAGGCTGGCTTATATCTGAGCTCAGTTAGCTCATATCAGAGTGAGGTTGTCTCTATTCGAGCAATCGTTGAGCTCTTGGAGTATTGCGCAGGTCGAGGATGTGATGTCTCAAGGGGCTACAGTTCGTTATCAACCTGATAGTTAGGATGCCGGTACGATAGTTAGTAGGATTGGATCATGGAATGTCTTGGTTCGGCACTTGATGCTGGCGTTTTCATAGTTCTGTCGTGGATGACAGTGTGGGACCCTATGAAAGGATGAACGTAACGGTACGTTAGTGTTTTGATTGTGAGACGGTTAGTTGGGATCTTCTTTCACGATACTTTGGAATCAGTTCGAAGACTGATTATGAGTTGTGACCATCAGCTGGTCGAATTTTGTTGAGTTAGATGGCTATGCTGCTGGGAGCAGTCGGATTCGAGGAATCCTAGTTGATTTGACGGAGGGATTGGATTGACGTCCTTACGATGTCAAGACCACAGAGTCGGTCAGATTGTGGATTATACTGCTTTCTGCAGTTGGGTTCAGAGAAACCGTAGAGTGTGATTGTGGAATCCTACCTTAGGATATATGGTTTGGAAAGGTAAGTTGCGAGTGGTCTCGGCTTCGATGAGATTGTTGGTCGAGTCATGTCAGCTTGTGATGGGACTGCACTCTGTAGTCGGGGTTGTACTTATCGGTTAGACCTAATTGGTTGTCGTACTACCATAGTTGTGGTGGATTATTGGTACAACTAAGGTCACGGATGACCTGGTAGACGACATTGGTTGAGTCGAGTTACGACTGGTTAGAGATTGGTTGGACAGGTTACCAGGGTTGGTACTTGTCGAGGAAATCCCAAAGTGGGGATACAGAGTGGTTAGTACATGCGGTTGATTCCCCTGGATGCAAGTCTCGATAGTGATGTCTGGTAGTTAGGTCTGCACGAGTCTGTGACAGGCACTACTACCGAGAGTGGTTGTAGTTACAGTTGTTGGAAATCGGGGACGTTTCCTTTTTCTCGTGTGAGTTGTCAGGGTGACTGTACCCAGAGTTGTTGGGTACGAGGGAGGCAGAGTTTCTCCCATTCGAGTAGAGATACGGGATCGTCGCTTGGTATGAGCGGAGATCTAGAGTTGTCTGATTTGCACACTTTGTGCTGATACTGACAGGTGTTGGTGGTGATACGGGTACTAGTGCTGGTACTGGTGCCGGTGATTGTGATGACGATGAGTTACGAGTCGGGAGGTGACTCCGTTGAGATGAGCATATGTTCGGTATCTGTGGTTCGGGAGTGGATCACGGATAGTGATGGACTGGATTAGATCCAACGGTAGTTGAGATATGAGGATCGATCTGTCACGGGGTTTAGCGACCATTTGGTCAGATATGGTGGTATGCAGAGGTTTGACTGCAAATCATAGCAGGAGTCTGTTGTGACTCTTCCATCGAGCGGTACGTCAAATTAGGATGAATTGACATCCTTTTGGATGTACATATACGACCGTAACTGAATAGAGAAGTTAGATTGGTTTTGGACACGTGGATGATGTCCGGATGAGCTGGAGACTTGAGAATCCATTTCGGATTGGTTATGGTTGACTGCGGTTGACTATATCTCCTGAGTTTCAGATAGGCTTGTTTGAGGAGAAATTTGATTGTAAGAAATAGAATGGGTTATTATAATTGTTATCGACGTTCGTCGTTGGACGGAACGGTCGGAGAAGGACTTCTAGCTTAGGAATAGAAACCGTTAAGTGTGGTTCCGCTATAGTTGGAATTTCGGAATCGCGAGAGTTTGCGAATGAGGTGACGAGAAGAATGCGGGTTTTCTGCATTGGTAATGAGTATTTCGAAGTCATTTTGGGTGACTTCTCAGGTTCTGCTAGGGCAGTTGATGGGTGTATCACCAGTACATTGGTCGTGTATTGGTTGGTGGACCCAGGATTTATTTTGGGTCATCGGGAGGAATTGAGTATATCAAACTTAGGTGACTGAGATTTCTCATTTTCTGCTTGGTGGTAGACGAGGTTGTATTATATGTCGTGGTGAGTGCAGCGGGTGTTGTTCGCATTCACGTAGGATGAGTATTAGTGTCATTGTGTTGGATCATCTTTGGTTTTTCCTAGGGGGAATGCCAAGGATTGATACGAGGTAATTTGAGAGAACCCACAGTCTCGGCGTATCTCGTTGTTGACTGATCTGTTTAAATGTGGGAATTGGTTGACGAACGATGTGTCAGTATGCAGATTCGTTGAGGGTATAAGACCCTACAGCTTGGAATCTGGTAGTTAACTGTGTGGATCCTAGATGGATCGGGATTCTGATGTTGAGGATTTTGTGCGTCGTGACGATCTCGATCATGATGTTTATAGTCGGGTGACCTAGTGATGGAACTGGATCGTGTTCTTGATGATCCCGATAGGTGGAGAGTTTATCGCTCTTACTTGGATTATTTGAGTTGAGGATATTGGGACTGAACTTCTTTTCGAGGTTGAATCCCGTATGGTATATTACTCGGGCGAGTAAGTGTCCGACGAGGTCGGATTTTATCAGCCTTAGAGATGTATGGATATTGTGATTAGCTTCCCTATGAACTCGATCGAAGGTAATGTGGTAATCGTTTAAGTAGGTAACCGAAAGGTTCGGTTTTGGTGCATCTCGGTAGACGTGAACGAGATTTCGTGTTTTGGAATAGGATTTCTAGATGACCATTCAGAATTCGATTTTGGAACTTGAAAGTGGAATTACGGATTTGGGTTCGGAATGGTCATTCTTGATACTAGTTTACGGAATGATGATTTCGGATTCGGATTTGGAAATGGATAATAGGTTGGAGTTTCGATTTGTCCAGTACTGGATTGGACAGATGGACTCCATTATTGAAATGTTATTGGCTACCACCTAGGTCGTCGTGTTGTCGTTGTTGTTGTGGTTGTAGGCTGATTGATGGATAGATGTATCTACCTTGTATGTTGATCGAGGTACGATACTGGATAGGCTTGTGGTGCCTGGTGACGGTATATAGGTTATACCAGTGGTATGTTGGTGAGCGTATTGGTAGTCGGCTTAGTTCCGATACCATTGGATTAGTCGAGGACGTGGACTGGACATTGGATACTATGCATTGGGTCATGGTATTTCTGATGGGTCTAGTTACACTCAGGTTGAGTGTGTTGGTGGTTAGTATAACCACAAGTACGTATAGTGGCAGTTTTCGACTGACGACTGTCAAGTGGTGACAGTTTGTCGGATGTTTCATCGTGGATTGTTGAGTGAGGTCTGGTGACTCCCAGTGGGAGCAGATGTCAGGATAGTTTGGTGATTGAGAAAGGAACCGTCGACTTTTTGTGTCAACGAAATGGTAGAATTGACAAGTGGTGTCATTTTGGAACGTATGGCTACTGTCATTCGACGTGGTCGAATGTAGTCAATACGACGTGAGTACTAGTGGTACGTCTGGTTACAGACAAGTCTTGTGTTGGCTATTGGGTGTACTAATGTACACGTGTCGTGAGATCGGATTTGTTTTCCACGAGGTGGTTGTAGAATCAGAATAGTTAGAATTTCGAGAACGGAACAAATTAAGGAGGGAAGAACGGTTGGATTTAGGTCGGTTGGAATTTCGAGGACGAAATTAATTAAGGAGGGAAGGTTGTAACTACCCGTCCCGAATTCCAGGATTAGATTAGTGACTAATCACGATTAGTGAGGTTAATCGGCGATTAGTTGAGCGAAGTCGGACGAACAATGCAAAATGACCGTTTTGCCCCTAACCGTGGGTAAAATGTTGACTTTTCATTCGGGCGGTCAAATGGACTTTGGCCGATGACCGTGACGTAGTTTGGGACGTCACGAGTTCATAGACAGGTGGCACGTTCAATTCCAACATTCGTGGAAGAAGTTATGACGTTCGGAAGTTTAAGGGCATTTTGGTAATTTTGGTTAAAAGGGGTAAAATGTTGACTTTTGGACTAGGAGGTCTGATGGCCGAGGGCCGAGGACCGTTAGGTAGATTGGGATGATAAGAATCCATAGACATGCGGCACGCTAAAATCGGACTTCGAACGGGGAAGTTATAGGTCACGGAAGGTTGATTTCACTATGCACGTACTTCGAGGCGATGATGACTTGGCAAAATCTGATTGTTCAGATATTTTGGTGGGACCCATGGATGGGTGACAAGTGTCACTCATCCCATTGGCTAAAACCCCTAAATTGTGGATCTAACTTAATTAAATATTATTATTTCTATTATTCTATAATTAATCCACTCATCCTTTCATTTCAGCCCTTCATCTCTCATCTAATCTCTAAATCCCAACCATCCATTATTTCCCTCTCTCATCAGACAACATCATCTTCTTTGTTCTTCTACAAACCCGAAACCCATATTTCCTCATTCTCCATTTCTCTCTTAAAAACAAACACACAAACACCACCCGATTTTCCTCACCAGCATAATCATTATGTGTGCCGTGTGTGAGACCGTGAGAGAGAGTGATGAGAGACTGAGGACGACGACGGTGGACATGGCGGAGGGAACCCGTGAGGTAAGTTTATTCAAATTTTGGAAATCGGGTTTGGATGGTTTTCTACCGTGTCTGAGGTTTGGGACTTATTTCTAGGACTCATGGGAGTCGAGTGGTGTCGGATTCGAAGACTAGAGTGGCTGGAGTCGACGGCAGAAGCTGGTTGCAGGGGGCCGTCGCCATGGCTAATCCTTGAAGGTCTGTTTTGGTTGTTTTCCTATGTTTTTAATAGCTCAAAAGATAAGAAATAGGACTAGGAAGATAATAGGATCAAAACTAGTTGAAATGGACCAAAAATGGACGGGTTTAGGCCTTGAACCGGTCTAGACCGGTTCGGCCGGTCCAGGAACCAGAGAACTCGATTCGGAATTTGGGGAAGATGATACTACAGTGCCCGCGTGTGGGCTCACGCGCATTACCATACCTGGGCGCGTGGGGGCGCGTGAGTGAATATTTGGGGATGTTTTCAACACGTTAAATCTTCTATTCGATGTAACGAACATTTTGGGACTGGTTTCGTGTCGATCGGACACCGTCTCGATAATGTTCGGAGCATCGAAATGTTTCGGATCGACTTTAAAAATAGTTAAAAATTCCAGAAAATTACGGGGCTTTAGTGGGAGGTTAATAAGGTATTTAGTAACCTTCTATTACGATATGAACAGGTTTGGGAGTCCCGGTGACGACGATTTGTCCGGTGAGGCTTACGACATGCAAACCGAGGCGACAGCATAGGACGGTCTGTGAGTGGACCTTGATTTATAAACTGTGATGCATGCATAAATGTTTTATATGGATTATGATTGTGATTATATGATGTTGATTTGGATATTGGAGAATTATATGGTTTCACGCATTTTGAGGCGTTTTACTTGCGTGCACGTAAATCGAGGTTTTTAGTTTTACTCTGATTTTCCGTACTTATGGTTTTGGAAATAGTTGAATGAAATGGTTTTGGATTTGAAAAGGTAAACTCGGGTTCGAGACCCCTTTGTTTCGGAAACCCTCAGACTCGATGTCCCTTTTAGCTACGTTCTCGGGCCAGAGGCCCAATTGATTCTCGAATCGATTTCAGATTTGAAAACATGGATCGGGCACGAGACCCATTTAACTTACAAACTCTCGGACTTGAGGTCCATTTGATTTAACGAGGCATCGGGCTGGAGGCCCAGTTGGTTTACGATTCGGACCAGAGGTCCAGTTTGTATGTGGATTCGGGCCTAGGGCCCAACTATGTGTTACAAATGGATTTATGGTTCATGACAGTTTATTGGAACCTGTATGAAACCTTGAAATGGATTTATGGTTGATGACGGCTTATGGGGGCATGAATCCTTGAAATGGATTTAGGGTTCATGTTATGGGGGCCGGGCATGAATCCTTGAAAGGTTTTATGGTTCATGACAGCTTATGGGGGCCGGACATAAATCTTTGAAAGGTTTAGAGAATGATTTCAAAAGGTTTTTCATATGCCATCCTTTATATATGATTGTCTCCTCCAGGGAGGGTCATTGGCCTGGGTGGACCTCGGAGTAGTCACGGAGCACTAACTGAGTGGAGTCGCCCCCAGTTGGGTTCCTTACTCTCAGAAAGGCATATATGGTTTGTTACCTCCAGGGAGGGTCATTGTTCTACGGACATTGACCTGGGTGGACCCCGGAGAGACTTGGGTTTGAGACCCCGGTTAGCACGCGCGTAGCTCTAATTTACCGTGACAGGTTCGGTGATATGAAATATAATGGATAAACATGATTTCAATTGGTTGGGAAATTGTGTTTTATGATGATAAATGGATTTGGGCTGAGATCCCACATATGTTTACTATGTTATGGTTTTCTGTAAATGGTTTTGGGCAGGAGCTCGTGTGACTTGTATTTACAGAACTTGGGGATGAGACCCTAAATATGGTTGTTTAAACATATGTGATTGGATAAATGGTTTTACTATGCATGCATGCTTTTTAGTGAAGGGTATAAAGGTCTTTATAAAATGTATTTTACGAAACTTATTACTTTTTGTCCACTCACAGTCTTTCTGTTTTTAATACCCTTCAGGTTGAATACGGCGCGGACTGTAGCAGAGACCGGAACATCACATTCCTTCTTTGGATCCTGGCACACTCTGGAAGCTCGAGAGGGCTAAAGTCGAAAATTTCCCTTGTCTGACACTCCGTGTCAGACGGGATCAGGGTCGTCCCTCGTTAATCCCAGGGGGATTGGGAACGGGTCCTAACATGAAAGCCAGTGGTTCATATGTTTAATTATATGCATGCATGGTTTGATAAACTGGAAGGTAAATGATGCATTTTGATAAATGTGTTTTAAAAGGATATTATTTTTGTCCACTCACATCTTTCCTATTTTGATGACCTTCCAGGCTGTGACACTACGCTCGGGGCTGATCGAGAGGCAGAGTCATGAGCGAAAATCAGTGCAGCTATCCCTTGTCTGACAGGTGCTGAAGGGGTAGTTTCGGGACTTCAGTTGACTTGTCAGGCAGGAGCAAGACTAGACACGGTTATTAAAGTCCAGTTGGGACGGGTCATGTCAGCGCCGCCGTGGACGACGGAGGAAGGCCACGGCAGAGGTAAACCGAGACCCCACCTTTATAATTTCAAATTCATGTTTTTATGTTGGACGTTGGGGGCTGTTCTGGATGATTGGAGTGCTTTTTGAGGGTTGTATGATGAAGTAGGACGAGTTTTGGACGGCGGTGAAGGGCTGAGACGCCCTGGGAATCGACGGGAAAAACAGGGCCGTAAACCTTTGTTTACATAGTCGAGTTTAGGGTTTTTCTTTAGGGTTTTATGATAGGAGAAGGTAGAAAATTATGAGACAAAGAGAATGGAATCAAAAAGGAAGAAAAAAAAGGAAAAATAGGGGGGAAATGGCGCTGGACCGGTCATACCTGTCCAGCCAGACCGGGTTGCAAAGTCGAACCGGACCAGCCGGTTCGCGGGAGGTTGAAGGTGACTGCACAGTAGACGCGTGAGGCCCAAGCGCAGTGCACTCTTGGGGTGTATGAGCCTTCCTTTGAGGAAGTGTCCAACATGTAATTTCATCAATTCGATGTAACGAACATTTTAGGACTGGTTTCGTGTCAATCGGACATCGTTTCGATATAGTTCGGGACGTCCGAAGGTTTATGTTCGTGTTTAAAAATAGTTAGAAATTCGGGGAAATTACGAGGCTTTAGTGAGGGGTTATATAAGTAGTTAGTAACCCTCTAAATTAATTTGGACAGGTTCGGGAATCCCGGAGGCCACGATTGGCCCGAGAAGACGTTATGACACGCGTATCGAGGCGCTACTTCGGACGGTCTGTGAGTGGACCCTTCTTTCGAAATTGACGCATGCATAAATGTTTTATAAGTGTTTTAATATATGTCTGTGATGCCATGAGTGCCTTTGTTTGTGGTAGCCTAGGATTTACGTATTTGCACGTATTTCGAGATTTTCAATTTTATACGATGCTTATACGTGCTAGGTTTTCAACGAGGGTTTAATAAATGGATTTTGGATTTGGAAATATGAAATCAAGCACGAGACCCAATTGATTGGAAACTCTCAGACTTAGAGTCCATTTGATTTGACGAGGAATCAAACCGAGGGTCCATTTGAGTTATATGATCGGGTCGGGGGCCCAGTTGGTTTACGATTCGGGTTTGAGGCCCAGTTAGTTGTACTATCGGGCTTGATGCCCCGTTGATTTATGATATCGGGCCTGAGACCCATTTAGTTGAGATATCGAGCTTAAGGCCCAGTTGATTGTGAAATCGGACTTGAGGTCTTGTTGGTTTATGGAATCAGACTTGAGGTCCCATTGATGGATAGTATCGGGCTTGAGGCCCAGTTGAATGTAACATCGGGCTTGAGTCCCAGTTCATTTTATGAGATGAGAATTCGGGCATGAGACCCTGTTGAACTGAGGATTTAGGCCGAGGCCTGTGAAAGTGATTTGAATCGGATTCGAGGAATCCTATTGAGATGAATCGGGTATGAGACCCAGTTGAGAAATGTATTTGAGAAAGAAAGAAAGTATTTGAAAAGATATGAAACCCTCCATATGATTTATATGGTCTCCTCCATATGTCGACCTAGAGAGTCACAATCCATAGACCAGAATGCGTATCCCCATAGGGATCCCGTTCCAGGAGTGGAAGTTACGAGATATGATGTGGTCCCGGATCAGATTCCGGAGAGATGATCGGACTAGATCCAGAAAGCTTGGACTAGATCCAGAGATTGAGCCTCCCAGATGGAGAATTCCTAGGAGAAGACTCGGAGTGAGACCCCGAGTAATGTGCACACTAGTATAGATATGATGATATCGTGACATATATCGGGGATGTGTTCCCTAGGGGCTGTGTGCCCCGAGTTGGCATCTTCTCGGAAGTGCCGCGGATGGGTTATACGTATGAGTATGTATGTGGTTTTGATGGAAAGTGATTTGAGGGCGGAGACCCTGTGTTCCATGTTTTAGAAAGTGATTTGGGGCGGAGACCCCCGTATTTGATATTGTGGAAATGATTTGGGGGCGGAGACCCCGTATGTGGTATTTTGGAAATGGTTTGGGGGCGGAGACCCCGTATTTTATGTTTTGGTATTTCACTGAGAATGGTTTTGGGCTGAGACCCACGTGATGAGATTTGGGCTGAGTTCCCATGTATTGATTTATGGTTTTGAGTTTGTGATTTCGGGTCGAGGACCCATAAATGGATTTATGGGTCATGACGGTTTATGAGACCGGGCATAAACCCTTAAAAGGTTTTAATATGTTTGACAAATAGTTTTATGAACGTTTTGATAAACGGTTTTCGAATGCATGCGTATGTATTTATGAATGACATAAATGTCTTTGTATGAAACTGTATTTTAAATGAAATGATTGTTTTGTCTACTCACGACTTTTAATGTTTTAATACCCTTCAGGTTGATCGCGGATGCGGGCTGTAGCAGAGACTGAAATATCACTCCCCTCCTCCTACGATCCTGACGTACTCTGATAGACTTAGCGAGGGTTAAAGAAGGAATTTTCCCTGGTCTGACACTGGTGTCAGAAGGGATCAGGCGCGTCCCACGCTAATCTCCGGGGATTTGGGACGAGTCCTAACACGTTAAATTAACTTATTCATAATAACCCATTTTATTAATTTGAAGAGATATTTTTTGTGAATTTCGATTATAATATATTCATGTATTAAATTTAATACTAAATTTTTAAAAATTAATTATGTAATTTGCACCAAATATACCTAATAAAATATTATGCACTAAAAATCAGGCCCTTCAAGTTAGAAACTATTATAATCACATGTCAGCATATTAATATATAATAAGTTAAGATGGGCCGAGATACTAAAATGGTTAAACCCGCCTACAGCCCAAATTTAGACCCGAACCAGCTTTCAAGGATTGAGTCGGCTGTTGATGTTTAAGAGCGGCAAGCCCTAGCGTAGTCCTCCTCCTCCTCATGACATCATCCCTCCCCCACTCCATCTCTTGTCATCGTTCTCGCAATATCGCCTTTATCGAACTCACCTGTAGCCGCGAAGGGCGTTGGTTTCTCCGGTTCATCTGACCACTTTCTCTTCTTGGCTGTCAGGTTTTTCATCTTACTCCCATTTTTGAATTTCTTTGACAGTTAATTTCTTTAGCTCATCGGTGCAATTGCCTCAAAGGTGGAGCGCAGAGGCAGTGGGCGAGCAGAACTCAGCGCTAAATCAAGGGGGTATCAGAGGGGACACAAAGGTAATCAATTACTTATGCTTAGAGGGAAATATATGTGTTACGCTTGAAGATGGAAGCCTTAATGGAGGTTTTCAGGAGGGCCAATTGACCACCCTTGCCCCTTAATAGATCCGCCCCTGGTTTAGACCTCTCATATATAATTTTACAATTTTTTGAACGGTATCTATGGAATGGTTTTGCTGGAAAAATTGAGTTTTGGCATGTGTACACATTTATTGCTCAGAAAATACAGGAAACTCAATGATTTTCTATCTGGTTATAGATATTTGATTTCCATTCGACTTAATTTAAGTTGTAGATGGGTTTTGATTCCATTGAGTGTTATAAGTTTTGCACTTCATACTCTTAATCTGAAGAAATTTCAATACTATATTACTTTGAGAGAAATAGATAGTAATACAAACTACAAGTTTCATCTCATATCTGGTTCAAAATTTTAAATTACAACACGAACCTCATTATTAGTTCATTCTTTTTGTTTGGAAAATGTTCGAACCGATAATCGATGAGTGAAAACAGAAGCTTAAACGGGCCGAAAACATAAGGTAAATGGGCTTTTGGGCTGATCCAAATCATTTGATAAACCAACGGCCGAGATGTAATGGGCGCTAACCTTTGCCCTAAGACAGCCTCTGCTCTATTCATTCAAATATTCAATCGACACTCTTTACAGATTTCGTGCTTCTCAGATTACCATTCTTGTCGAAGGTTCAAGGATCTACCCATCGCCGTCAGGTGCCCTTCTCTTTCTCTAGCACGTATGTCTATATAAATGATCTGACTTTTGTTTCTCGACTTTATATGTTCGTGTTAAATTCCTGAAAAAATGTTAAATTGTTAACCACTGTTATCTGGGTTGTTTTAATCAGCCCGATTAGCAGTCAACTACTGGTAAAAGATGAAGAATGGGTATCAAATCAAGTGTTTTTTGATAGGGTTGTGATGGATTCCTGAGAATTTCGTCAGTTTAGGTGGCAAATTAGGGGCAGGAAAAGACTGGAAATAAGCACCCTTCTTAGGTTGAATACATTCATTATGTTTCAATTTTTTTTTTTTGCACAATGAACTTTTGGTTTCCTTAAGTCTTATACTGTATTCTGGGCTCTTTTTTGTCATCCTTCTTGGTATGGAATGGAGGTTTCAGGTTAACGCAACCCAAGGGTCTGCAAATGTGATTATTTATTTTCTGATTGTAGCTCAGTATTATGTCTCAGATTTTTTTATCGATATCCAAGAATGGGTGGTTTTGTTGTAAATTTTTGGCAGGAAAGACTGGAAAAATTGAGTTTTGGCATGTGTACATATTTATTGCTCAGAAAATACAGGAAACCCAATGATTTTCTATCTGGTTATAGGTATTTTATTTCCATTCGACTTAATTTAAGTTGTAGATGGGTTTTGATTCCATTGAGTGTTATAAGTTTTGCACTTCATACTCTAAAACTGGTCCAACATTAACTATGTTTGTGAACTTTGTGTCTACTGTTTAGTAACTTTCGTTTAAGTTGAATTAATTGTTTAGTTGTTACTTGTTAGTAAGTATTAACAACGTTTGTGTTCAGTTTAAGATATATGGATTCGTTGATAAATTGGGTTGGAGATGAATTGTTTGATAAATTGGGTTGTGAATTGTGATTGATAATGTCTGGTGAAGCGACTCTTCTGATTCTCGGCCCATAGCCATCTGAAGTTTTGAATACTCATTTTCCAAACAGATTGATTCAAAGGCTGTTGCTGTCTTTTGTTTTCCCACCAAACAGATTGGTTCAAAGGCTGTGACTTTTTGAATATACAAGATCAGAGAATCCTGGGTCTGCTTTTCCCTTCTTGGGTGACATCTCCCTTTCGGCGTCCAAAAACGCTAAACCCTTTGGTGAAATTCAGTTGTTTGGCAACAATGGCAGGAGGCAAAGCAAAGAAAGAGAAGGGGGCGAGACCAGCAGGCCACACGCCCTACCAAGGAGGCATATTGTTCCACAAGTCCAAAGGGCAGCACATTCTTAAGAACCCATTGCTGGTGGACTCCATAGTTCAGAAATCAGGAATCAAGTCCACCGATGTCATCCTGGAAATCGGTCCTGGTACTGGTAATCTCACCAAGAAACTTCTAGAAGCTGGTAAAAAGGTTATTGCTGTTGAGATTGACCCTCGCATGGTCCTCGAGCTGCAGAGACGATTCCAGGGCACTCCTCTTTCCAATCGCTTGCAGGTATGTACTGCCTTTTTCTTTCTTGTTTCGAAGAAAATGTTTTTATCTCATTTATTCAGTTTGAATCCTCTGTAAAATTGATATGGAATGATTGAAGCTGAGTATTTCCACTTTTCAGGGATCTTTTATTTTCAGAGTCTGTTAGGAAAAAAAAATGAATTTAATAGCTGAGAAAGAAAGAGTTTGGTGTAAAGAATGGAATTTTCAATAATTGTTTTGGTGATTTGCATCAAATAAAGGGTTTCTTTCGTTTGCTATGTTCACAGGTGATTCAAGGTGATGTGCTCAAGGCTGAGCTTCCCTATTTTGATATTTGTGTAGCAAACATCCCTTACCAAATCTCGTCTCCTCTCACCTTCAAGTTATTGAAGCACAAACCAGCTTTCAGATGTGCCATTATAATGTTCCAAAGGGAATTTGCAATGAGACTGGTTGCGCAGCCTGGTGACAAGTTATACTGCCGTCTAACTGTCAACACCCAACTCTTGTCGCGCGTCTCCCACCTCCTTAAAGTTGGAAGGAACAATTTTCGCCCACCACCTAAGGTCGATTCCTCTGTCGTTCGAATTGAGCCCAGGAAACCAGGTTTTGAAGTCAACCAAAAGGAGTGGGATGGCTTTTTGCGAATTTGTTTCAATAGAAAGAACAAAACGCTTGGCTCAATTTTCAGGCAGAAAAGTGTAATCAATCTGCTAGAAAAGAATTACAAGACCTTGCAAGCACTTAATGGTGTACCAGGTCAACAAGATCTCGCAGAGGATACAAATGATTTGATGGATTTTATGGATGAGGAAATGGAGATGGATGATGATGGAGCTGATGATGAAATGGAGGTGGAGGAAGGCAGTGCACAAGGGGAGGCATCTGAATTCAAAAAAAAGGTTTTGAAGGTGTTGACCAAGACTGGTTTCGAAGGCGAGAGATCCTCCAAGCTCAAACTAGACCAATTTTTAGACTTACTTTCCCAGTTCAACAAGGATGGTATACACTTCTGCTGATGGCTATTTAATGCCAATCTGTTTTTTAATTACTGTTAGTTTTACTGCAGTCAATTATATAACTTCTCATTTTTGTTTGAGCAGATGGGCAAATTTTATCAACATTTTGAAATATAGGAGCACTGCATTATATGAAGTTAGATCTGTTTTTGGAATTGTCTTGGTGTTGTGTGTGGGTGCATAACATTTTCTTCTGTGCTTCCCATTTTATCTTTCCTATATTTAAAGGTTGGAAATGATTCATCTTAAAGGAAACAAGAATAGGAAAGGATACAAGCTATTCTCTTCTGAATTTGATTTTTTTTTGGATATTTTTTCATATCAGGAATGACTCTAAACATATCCACTTTTTATTTCCTATTTGTTTTTGTCTTGAGTTAGTAATTTGTCTTTGCCTAATGAATGTGAATTTTACATTGCAATCTTGCATCTAGAACATTTAAAGTGAAATGACTATAGAATTCTAACATGAGCATCGGTTGTGCTTATTACTTCCTTTAGCTTTGGTCGGACTAACGCCTTTCCTCTTTCTTCCCAAGATGAAATTGATACATACCAAGCTAATAGGTAGGAATGAAAAATGGATGAGTATGCAATCCAGCAACTCATCAATCCATTCATCATTAGTAATTATCCTCCAGCAATATTGCTAGCTACCTGATGCTAACCGGACCCAAATCACAAAGGCTATTGAGTTAATAGTCTTATTATTATTGTTATATTATTTTTCTGTTGTTCTTACCACATCAGCAACTTAACGTATAACTTGATTGATGGAGTGAGGAGTGCGAAATCATAAAATAAGAGCACAGTGCACACGGAATAAATTAAGACAAAACAAAGTATAAAGAGAGACGCGAGACTGAGTAAAGGATCTAATTTTCACGCCACGTTTTTTATATTTTACATCCTGCACTAGCTTTTGATTATATCCAATGATTTTGTTGTGATCTACCCTAAGAAAAAAATGACAGTGTACATAAAGAGGAGAATCGAGTGTGGAAATCAAAAGCAACATAACCACACGAGGGTAAATTATTGGCAAGAAAATCCACAACGCATTTTGTATAGGGCCGGGAATATCAGGGAAGTAAATATTGTCAGAATAGTCGATATATCGCGATTTCTGGCCGGCGGCACCTAAGAAGGGGAAGAAATTCGCCGAAATTTCGACATGATTTCTTGTTTTGAACCCACAGATCCTTTTTTGGGATCAAAACGATGAAGATGCACTATTAAATCATGAAAATCGGACGTAAAACATGGAAGATTGAGTCGGGTCATGCCGTCGGGTCCGAAAACCCAGGTGGCAGACCCAGTTGGTAGTAGGGGATGACTTCTATTTTTCATATTTATATAATTGGCGTCGGTTAATTTACAAGCTCGCTGGCTAGCACAGTTGGTACATTTTTTGTTTGTCAATTGGGAGGTCTCGGTTTCGACCCCCCACATGACATGGCTACAGCGGCTTTTTTTTTTTCCCACTTTTCAACAAAGTTTGGGTTTTTTTCTTTTTCATTTTTTCTGGGCCAATATCAACCCATCATCGTAGCTTTCGCTTAAACCCTAATGAGTACCCTTCCCTGCTGTTTCTTGTTCTCTCTCGCGGTTTTGGTGTGGCCGCAGCACGCAGACCGGACGCCGCTGGTAAGCACAAAGCAGCCGCACACGGCGCACACGTACTCCGCAGGTAACTCCTCACTCTCACAAGCTAGCTTCTCTCTCACACTCTCATTCGTTCTCTCTATCTCTCTCGCTCCCTCTTTCGATCTCTCACTGTTGCGCCGTTTTCTATGTTACTCTTTTCGCGTCTCTTAAACGTTGTTCCTCTTTTCTATTCTCTCTCACAGCTAGCAAATCTTTTCGGAATGATATTGAATGTTGAATGTTTAGACAGGCTTATATATAATTTTCAGCTTTCAGAAGTTTTTAAACTGTTAATATTGAATATGTTTGCTGGAAAAATTTAGTATTGACATGTATATACATTTTATTGCTCAGAAAATACAAGGAAACCTGTCGATATGTGGTTATCAATGTTTGATTTTTATCCGGCTTGATTTACTGGGTCATGTGTCTGCTGCCATTAACTTGTATTGGCCTATCAATTCTATGTGATGATGCCTTGTTCTAAGTTTTGTACATGAAATCATGTAATTTGTCAATGTGTCTGTTAGCTTTGGGTGTTAGTTCTGAGTGAAGGATTTGGGTGAAGGGGTTTAGAATGAGAATTTATAAAAAAAATAAACATAATTTAGCCCTTAAATTCGAAAATGTCACTTTTAAAAAAAATCAATTATAGCAAAAAATCTACTCAAATAGAGGCAAATACCCATATAAGTCAAAATTAAACAAATAGTTTTAATCAGAATTATGTGTACAGAGTACTTATTTCCAATTTTATTCAGATTCTTCAAATTTCAATTTGGATTTATTATACATACTCCTACTCCTCATGACATCACCCCTCCCTTCTCCCTCTCTTATCGTCGTTCTCGCGATTTCGCCGGCATCGAATTCACCTGTAGCCACGAAGGTCGTTGGTTTCTCCGGTTCTTCTGATCGCTTTCTCTTCTCAGTTGTCAGGTTTTTTCATCTTACTCCCAGTTTTTAATGTCTTTGGCGGTTAATTTCTTTAGCTCATCGGTGTAATTGGCTCAAAGGTGGAGCACAGAGGCAGTGGGCGAGCAGAACTCAGCGCAAAATCAAGGGGGAATTAGAGGGGACACAAAGGTAAGCAATTACTTATACTTAGAGGGCAAGATGTTAGATGTTTTACGCTTGAAGATGGAAGCTTTAATGGAGGTTTTCCTGCGTTCAGGTGGTCAATTGACCACCCTTGTAGATCCGTCTACAGGATAGTTTATCTGTTGATGCCCCCTTGAGCACTGGATATGGCCGTATATCTTTAGTTTTCTACTCCCCTCTTCTTTGTCTAGAAAATGGTATATTATACTTGAATTTGATTTATGGAGTGAAGAAGATGATGATGGTGTTGGATGAGTTGAAAAAAAAAAGTAGAAGCTTAGGTAGGGAAATCGGTGTACCTAGTGGAGGATGGGAGATAGAATTGGGAAATAGGGGATTTTAAAATAGGATCTAGCTAGGGACAGTAGGCATGCTTCGTGTTTGGTTATATGGTGATGCGACCTAGCTAAGAGTTATATATGGGAAAGCTATACAGAGAGAGAGAGAGAGATATGGGTTCGTTTTTTTTTTTGGGGGGTGGGGGGGTGTGGCGTGAAACAGTGGGGAGATATGATGTAATATGTGAGTTTCAGATGTTTAGTGATGGGGATTGATCAATCACTAGCTGCTCATCGACCTCTATTATATGAAATTCAAACTTCAAAATAGGAGAGATTTAGATCAACAAATATTTTAAAGAAAAAAGTGAGAATAGTATTTGGTGTTGGAAATGAAATAATAAGCAAGTTATTCAACGAAGTGAGATGAGATGAGGCAACAGTTTACATATATGTATATAATATATACATACATGAGGTTGACCCAT
Organism: Prinsepia uniflora; assembly: GCA_032719365.1. Taxonomy (NCBI): domain Eukaryota; kingdom Viridiplantae; phylum Streptophyta; class Magnoliopsida; order Rosales; family Rosaceae; genus Prinsepia; species Prinsepia uniflora. Next base: position 6,419,771 of record CM064867.1, on the reverse strand, counting down.
TCATTTTTTTTGAGACCAAGAAAGAGAAAGAGAGCGATGTCATGGATAATTCATTTTGTGAACTTATAATGTAGTGACACCCATTTTTGTTATCTTAGTTATTGTTTTGGACACCAAGGATGATGGAACCTAGGCTATTAGCCAATGCACCTTCCCTAATTATGGGCCAAACCAAACTAAGTTTTGGGCCTTTTACATGGTGATTATAACAAAAGAAGCTAAATTATGCTGTGCACAATAGGGATTGTACTTGAATTCATTTAGGCATTATGGCAATGAGCATTTTATTGCAAACTTGTGAATTAATCTATCTTTCTAATAATAATGTTGCTGCACTGCATTAAGTTGTTGTGTCACTGATTAATTTATGTTTCATATATATGTAGCCTTCAATCAAATCCAAGACTGGGCAGCAACAACCTAGTGTCGGTTTTGAGTGGTGATTGTCCATCAAAATTCAATTGCACTGCCGCTCCCTCGCCATTTTCCCTAAACTCTTTCTCAAATGGAAAATTCCAACTCTGAAAACCCAAACTCTAACAACGATGGCGAAGACAAATGTCCACCTAATGTCAGCGGCACTGTAGACGACGAAGCTGAACCTTACAAAGTCGACGAAGAAGAAGATGATGAAGAGAACAAAGAAGATGAAGACGACGACGATGATGAGCCGCCTCTGCCACGAAAGCTGCTCTCTGAGGAGGCACGACTGCGTGCAGAGAAGTCCAATCTAGAGAACCTGGTGAATCGGATGTCCGATCGAGTCAATCTGAGGGTCCACGATGTGCTCATCAAGGGCAACACCAGGACCAAGGAGCATTTGATTGAGGCCGAATTGGAGGCAATTAAGAAGGCAACCTCCGCGCAAGAGTTTCTTGAGGCTGCTGGGATTGCAAATGCCAAGCTTCAGTAGCTCGACATATTTGATGCAGTTCGGATCACGCTTGATTCTGGCCCTCCGGAGCTACCTGGAACTTCCAATGTCACTGTGGAGGTGACTGAGACCAAGAGCCCAATCACTGGCGAACTTGGTTTTTATACCAAGCCGGCCGTACGTACTCTGTTGCTATGTGTTTGCATGTATTTGTATTTACTGGCTTGCTTTGCTGAAATTGGAGACACAGGGGTTCAGTATGCGTTGAAGGACTAATTGATTGATGAGAAATTGAAGGAAAAAGGGCACGTAGGTGGTATTATAGTCGAACCAATACAATTATATGCTTTTAAACAGACCTAGCGTGCTTTAGGATCGTGAATTCAGATATGTATGCTCTATATTATTTTCATATCTAGGTGCGAAGGAGATGGCCTTTGTGTAAAGTTTAATTCTTGCATATATAAGAAATACACTGCTATAAATATCTGCCACTCCCAGTTATTTGGCTTGAAGGCTCATGATAAGTGCAATTGCAGTCATGAATGCACATAAAGAAGCTAAGATAGTTAATATGTTGTTTTCTCAGTGTTTTCAAAATGTGAACAGATGCATACCCCTGCTATCCCTCCTATGACTTAGAGTTATATAATGTTTTTGTAGGCTAGGTCTTGGACAACTGAAGGATCACTCAAGCTCAAAAATTTGTTTGGATATGGGGATTTGTGGGATGGTTCTTTGGCCTATGGTCCCAACCAAACATCAGAGTTAAGTGCTGGTGTGTTTTTGCCCAGGTTCAAAGGTTTTTTAACTCCTGTGACGGCACGTGTGTTTCTACTTTCCCAAGACTGGGAGGCGTTCTCTTCTTATAAAGAGCGCATGATAGGGCTCTCTCTTAGCTTATTTTCATCCAAGTACCATGATTTGGTATACAATCTTGGTTGGCGTACCCTGGCAGATCCATCCCAATTAGCCTCTAGGTCAATAAGAAGGCAGCTCGGTCATGGCTTACTTTCATCTATCAAGTACACATTTAAGATTGATAAAAGAAATTTTCCTATGAGGCCAACTCAAGGTTATTCATTTGTTTCTTCTAGTCACATTGGTGGCATTTCACCTGATGATCGGAGTACGCGGTTTTTACGCCAGGTTAAGTGCATATATATATATATATATATGTATATATATATGTATATATATATATACATATATATATACATATATATATATATATATGTATATATATATGTATATATATATGTGCATATATATGTGCATATATATATATATGTATTGATATGTCAAGTTCTTTTGATTGTCACTCTATACACCCTCTGATGTAGAATGTTGATGTACTACTAGTAACCGGATTATAGAACTTAGGACGGATCTAGAATAGAAGTATTAGGGTTCAAGATGAGAGATATAGAGGGATTAAGAAGAAGAAATTTGAAGATTATAAACAAAATTAAGATAGAGAAGCAGAGAAAGAACAGTTTTAGACTGAAGGCATCAGAAGAAGCAGGGATTAAAGTTGATGTACTACTAGTAACCGGATTATAGAACTTAGGACGGATCTAGAATAGAAGTATTAGGGTTCAAGATGAGAGATATAGAGGGATTAAGAAGAAGAAATTTGAAGATTAGAAACAAAATTAAGATAGAGAAGCAGAGAAAGAACAGTTTTAGACTGAAGGCATCAGAAGAAGCAGGGATTAAAGTTGATGTACTACTAGTAACCGGATTATAGAACTTAAGACGGACTAGAATAGAAGTATTAGGGTTCAAGATGAGAGATATAGAGGGATTAAGAAGAAATTTAAAGATTAGAAACAAAATTAAGATAGAGAAGCAGAGAAAGAACAGTTTTAGACTGAAGGCATGAAGAAGCAGGGATTAAAGTTTAGAAGATAGAAGAGAGAACATGGAAGATGTTATGGTTCATTCATTCATTAAAGTAATCCTGAGCCTTAGAAATAGGAAAGTTAGTTACACCTACTAGAAATCTATTATTTTGGGCTTTTAAATATTCCTAATTTTTTTTCTGTATCATCCCTCCTTAAGAGATCTGTTAATTTATATTATCATAAGTCCACGATTTAGTTTTACTGAGTAGTAAATCTTTCCCAGGATTTTATAATGAACTGTTTCCTGTCTGCTATGGGTCTTCCTTTCCATGTTCTTGACTGATACCCATCAGTGCAGCCCTTTTCTCCAGATAGACTGTTACAGAAGTCCCGATTGTGGATTTAATAATCAATAAAATATTCAGATACAACCTTCTTCATTTTCTACATATTACTGACAATGTTCACTAATAATGTGCAGAGATACATGAAAAGAAAAAGAAAACAATAATCCATTCAATTTTCTTAGGGTTCCTAGGGCTTCTGTATTTGGAAATTGAGAAGCCCAATAATATTGTTTTCTAATTAGTATTCTAAAATTTAAAATCTGTGTTATGAAGCTTTCTTTGTCCTCTAGTTCAAAACTGTCTGCATTGCTATCATTAAGATAGTGACAAGATGCGACTTCTTGATGATATAATTCGCCTTTTGCTCATTGTGCAAATTACTATAGTTTTGTTGGAGATAATTAGGTGATCCGTTGTTGTGGCTAAATGTGGATTTCGTAAAGAACCTAATGAAGTATTGATGGTTTACTCCATTTCCACTGATTTTCTGAAACTTTTATATTTATTAACCTTCATCTCTTATTGTGTGTTACAGGAATTTGACCTTCGTTATGCTATCCCACTTGGATTTTATCGTGCTGCACTTAACTTAGGGATCTCCGCAGGAGTAATTTTTCCATGGGGGACTGGATTTTTGGACAAGCCCTCATCCCTTCCGGAGCGGTTCTTCTTGGGTGGTGATTTCTCTCCAGTTTGCACTATAGGGGGACCTTCGACTGTGTGGGGATTCAAGACAAGAGGACTAGGCCCTACTGAACCAAAAAGGCAGGTCGGAGATAACTCTAATGATGAGAATTCAGAATCTCCTGGAAGAGATTATATTGGAGAAGATCTTGCTGTTGCTGCATTTGCAGACATTTCTTTTGATCTTCCAAGTCGCTGGTTAAAGGACCATGGTATCCATGGGCATCTTTTCGCAGGTGCCGGGAATCTGGAAAAATTGACAGAGAACGAGTTCCGGAACTTTTCTGTCCCAAAGTTTCTTCAGACATTTCGGAGCTCTGTAGGAGCTGGAATTGTTGTCCCTACAAAGTTTTTCCGCCTAGAGGTTAGTATCATTTTTTTAAAGGAAAATATTGGGAAATTGAAATTTATGGATGCTGTTACTTCTAATTATCAGTGATTTATATATTGCATGAGTCTTACAAGTTAACTTCTTAAAAGTTACCATCTGGATCCTCTTTTTCTGGAATAATTTTTTTTTTTATGTGTGGTGGGGGTTGGGTTCTGTCTATTAATCAATTTTTCCCTTTCTGATCTGCAATTCTACTGGGAGACTGGCCAGAAACACTCTAATTTTAAGACATGGTTGGGTAATTATGAATCAGGAATGCTTCTAAATTCTTTGGAAGTGATTATGAATTATGATTAAATGGATCTGTAAATGGTCTGTTTTTGGATGGGTCTCACAAGATAAGTCCTTAAAAGAGACGCTGCCTCAGGGTGCCTGTGTTTTTGTGGAGTTTGTATATGCGTTTCTTTGTTGATTTTCATTTGGGTAACAAGATGCCTATCGTCTCTGAGTTTAACACGCTTGTTTTTTGTTGTCAGTGCAACTACTACTGCGTCCTGAAGCAATTTGAGCATGACCGTAGTAAGACTGGCTTTCGCTTGAGCTTCTCAGGTCCATCATAGAACCGGGGTTTTCTTTTTTCTTGAGATATTTGATGTTGTTCGGCTAAAGTTGAGGCCACACACAAAGCATGTTGTTTCAGGTATGTGAGATCTTTTTTGCTTTCAGATTGACATCTCTGCTTGTTTGCCTAGAATCTTAGTTCAGACAGCAATGGAACTATTTTTTTTTTCTATTTTCAGCTTCATTCTAAAATTTCATGAAGCATTGTGCTTTTTGATGCACATATGGAGGAAAATAACGTGAAATTTCAGGTGCTTGATATATTTGACAATTGAGAAAATTGTGGAATCAACAAATTAGATTTTTGATACAATTGTTTTCTCGCCTTCATGTTAATCATCAATATCTTTCCTAGTCTGTTCAACATATATCTTCTGTTGTCCATTGAGGTTTCCTCTTGCTATGATGGAGGCAATTTTGTCTTTGTTTAACCTTTTCATAATAGGCTACACATTCTAAGTGACCCATATTAAGTGGTCCAAAGACGCTGATGGTGTTGTAGATTGGTCTACTAGGAATTTTCAACGGGGGAGTGTTTCCTGGTAGTTGTTATTGTTTCAAAATACCACAACTATATTGAACCCACACACTAGCTAGACCTTTTTATATTACTCAAACGGTGTCAGATATATGTATATTGTATTTGCAACATAATTAAGTAACTTGAGTCTCTTTCTCTGTTCAAACGATCACTTTAAAAAATCAGCCACTATGTGCCTATGGGTTGTATCTGAGCTCCCCTGGGAAACCTGGGTGTATATCCCCTCTTCCTATACCCGCTCTTCTGGAGGTGTAGGAAGAGAGGATGGGTTAGGATTAGGAGTTTTGGATAGGACAGGGTCATTTCATCTGTGCACTTTGTCCAGGTATGTTTTTACGTAAAATGTTTGCAATTTGGAGAGCTGAATTTAGAACTATATTTATAGCATCAATTGATTGAAAACTGAGCATTTGAATTTGAAAATCAACATTAACCATTCTTGTAAGTACCTTTTATACTCTAGTTTGTTGTACTTGATTCCTTGATCAAAGGGTAGATAATGTGTTACGGGTAACACATCCCCTTCACGGGCCTAACAAATTGACTGATATGAAAAGGAGACTTAATATACCTTGACATTATATGGTTATGATTAGGTTTATTGTTATTCCTTTTAGTCCTTGCATATGTTATCATTAGAGCAGATATAGTTAGTTTTGTGTGACACCATTTGTTACATAATATACTTAACATGCCCATCAGTTAAAGAATAGGCAGTCATTGATCATGGTGATTTTTGGCACATAGTTATGCATGTTATGACTTCACTTACGAATCTAATTGGATTAACATTTGTATTATGTAATTTTTATGTATGTAAATATATTTATACATAAGAAAACTAATAAAAGGAAAAGAAAAAGAAAATGGAAAAGGCTACCATTATTCATTTTAATTTTTATTGCTTTATATGCACCATAATTGTCTTAAATTTAACATATAAATTAAGCATGGGTGTGATTAGTGGTATGGCCCGATGATATTTCTCTCCGCATGTTATGTGACTAGTAACTCTCGTAAAGAGTAAGGCTCACACTCAATATCTATAACTTCAATATCCTTGTATAAATTAAGCATAAGTAATTTAAAGGATGTTGAGAATTTAATCAAAATGGTCTTCTCCGTTCATGTATATAGATGTTTAAAACATGAAAATCGAGCTGGGTTGCAAAATCTAGATGAAAAATATTTGTGTGGTTTTAGGCAGCTACTGGCTATTCGTGTTAAACTCTACTCTTTTTTAAGAAAACATACTGGTGTATAAATTTATTTCTAAGAAAGTGTGGGTTATTATATATATTATTTTAGGCCTTTGTTGATATTCTTTATTCTTTTGTTTTAAAAATTTGAAAGCCATGGACCAAGAGTGGAATCATGATCAACAGAATAAATTTAATAATTATAACAATAAATAAATAATAATGATCGAGTTTTTTATGGTAGGATGACAACATCAACATGCTTGGCATGGCAATTGGCATGGCCCCCTAAGCCTAAGAAAAACATGCATGGCATATTGGCGTATAAATAAAATGAATCATGAATGGATGATTAATTATTATTATTATCATAAGTACTAATATTAATTTTTTAAATTTAATATTAAATTAGGTTAGATGAGAAAGAGACATCCTTATCTCCAAGAAAATAGATCCGCATAACTAGTCAAATGTAATATTTGGACAAATTTAACCAAAAATTTGTCCAAAAGCCTTAAAATGGACTTGCAGCTGACTAGATAAATTTATCCTAAAATTTAACCTTTTTTTTATATGACTCGCTACTAGTAACAAGCCTGGAGAATCGATATTCTTCATCTTCTTCATCTCTTTCTTCTCTTTGTGGACGACTACCAGCTTCCGCCTTGCTATCTTCTTCACTTTGAAAGCAGACTCTGCCTAGATGATCATATTCCCCCTTTATGCTAGACGAAGAAAACAGCCTGGTTTTTGTCAGCGAAGATAACCGAGAGATTCCATTGGCGTTATCAGCATTCGGGTGATCACCGGAAACTTGAACTGCCTTCATGGCTCCATTGACATCGCTGTTGCCCAATTGGGTTTCTCTTGTTTCCGATTTCGTAAGGGTTTGAGCCGGATTTTGAACCCTATAGATTTGATTTTTGACATGGGTTATTGATTGATGAGCTTGGTCATGCGATCCGTGGAGCTTGTATCTATGAAGCTCGAGCATCTTGTGTTCGAGTTGGGTCCCCAATCGTATCAATCGGCCTGGTGCTTGATGGTGGCCTTGGCGGCTTCCTCGGCAGCTTCCTTGTGTTAGGATTGAAGTAGCTTTATATGCTCGTGAGAGATTGATGGCCAAGTATTATCTTCTTCTTCTTCTCCTTTTTCTTCTTGTTTCCTTTTTCCCTTTTAGTAATTTGTAATATTGACAGAAGTGTTTCGAGCAGAATGAACTCAACAAATCCATCACCGAAATACCGAAAACTTGTTTCTATGGAAGAGAGTGACATCTATTCAATTAGTAAACCTGATGGTAAATCCCTTAATTGCGTTCCAATTTGTATTTTGTTTTCTTGGTCTGTTTCTTTTGACTATTTTGTTGTGCGATTCAGAGAAAAAAAAAAAAAAAGGAACAATAAGCATGATTTATGTAACCTGATATTGCAGTTATCAGGTCTAGTCTTGTGTCATGTAACATTTTAGCTCAAGTCACGCTCACTCTGAAACACATTTCTCCATTTAAATGTCAAACAGCTGCTCCTAATGGCAATTTTTGATGAGATTGGATTGTTGGATTGTTGGATAGCTTAGTTTAGACTCAGTTGATTCAATTTTTTTACTGAGGGCTTTATATACTTGATACATTGAAGTTGTCATTTCGGGTAGTCAGTTGGTTGTTGAATGGGTTGATACTTGACTCTCTACTATTTTGGCTTTCTTTGTGAACATTTAGTGTGAACCAGTAGCGTATGCGCTGCATTGGTTTGGTGCAATGTTTCTATAATTCTTGGCATGTTTTGTGTATGTTTATCTTTTGCGAATGCAACCAGTAGTATGAACCTCAGTGATGCCTCACACTGATTGGTAAGCTATTTATATTCGTTTTATAGAATACTGCTCTTAAGTGCTTATTGAAAGGTCCAAACTGTTTCAGCTTATGTTTCTCGGCATTTATGAAAGGTACTGTAGTCTTGTTTTGTATCTTTTCGGATCTAGGCCTACCTTTGATCGTTTTCTGGGAGGAATCTAATCTTACATCAGTAATCAATCTCGCCAACTCTTTCCCAGTTAATGCTTCAATTGTTTCTGCTGATGCCTAAAGTAGACCAATTCAATCTGATGATCGTATGTATCAATGTTAGGGGAGATTTCAAATATGGCTATTTGATCATCATTGTTTTGATTGTCATTCCTTATTGTTGAATTTCCTTCTGATTATCCAGTCGTCTGTAAGTTTACCAACAAGAAAGTCAAATGCCTCGTTTGTTTGGACAAATTGTCATCCATCTGATCATGTGGCGTTTTATGGTTAATATCAAAGTTTTTGTTTTTGACTTTGTTTAGGAAATGCTGAGAGCTAATTATTGGAAATCTAATATAAATAAAAAGACAAATGAATCAATGAAATGTTGCTTGATCTTTTCACCTCCTTGGTTCTCTGGTTTCTTTCCTTCACGGTGGTTCCTTTTCGGTTGCCACCCCCCCCCCCCGAACAAACTATAATCATACCCCCCTCATACATATAGAATGGTAAGTCGGTGGAAGAGAATATGGAAGGAAAGAACCAAACCAGATTGTTCTAGACCAGTGTCATTATCAAACAATGTCTCATGTATAAAATTACCAAAATATTATTTATATTAAAATTACCATAATGCCTCTCACTCTCACCGAAGTTATCCTTGAATTATATTACTATGCCTATCCTTCTTTCGCTTTTCTTCATCCCTCATTACCACATATCTTCCTCATATCATATCTTAAACATAATGGTTTTAAAACGAAAAATGAAATGAATATTAAATGAGTTGCTTATCAAACATATTTTAAAATATAATGTTCTATATATACACGTACGTCTAGTACTGCACCATGGAAAATTAGCTAGATTATGTAAAATTCGATCAATGCAGCACAAGCATGATTATTCGAAAGTCCTAACATGAACAATCGATGTATTTTGGTGTGATGAACTTTCTCGAGGGTATATGAATTAAGTATAAATGCAGCATTTCTTTGATTAATCTCAAGTTCAAATCTCGATGATGTATTGTATGAATAATTTCTAAAAAAAAATTCATCCTCTTTAATTAAAAAAAATCGACTGATCTGAAATGTGCAACTTTTTCATTGGGCTCTCCTTATAAGGGCCGCATGAATGAGCAGGGTTTTAGATAGATGAGCCACAAAATCAAGGCATGCGGAGAGGTTTCAATTCTCAATTGCCAACCATAGATGCAACCAAATAATATTACGCAGGTTAAATAGTAGCAATTGTTACTTTATCATAATTTAAGCGCCCGTTTTAATACTTCGATATTAATATCCTTGTCTTTGAATTTTACTCTAAATAATACGTATACATAGAAGTTGTACAGAAATATAATATCAAATAATGTGATATATCTGATTAAGAAAAGATTTAATTTATATCCAATTAATATCATGATTTATCTATCCATTCTTAGTATGTCAAGTCATTTGGTATTAGTTTTTTGTATAAATTCCTGATAATCCAAACATTTTTGTTTTGTTTATTTTTCAAAATGAGTTATATTAGTTTTTTTACACCATTTTAAAATATGCTTGTTTCGCTAATTGAACTATTTAATTATTAATTTATTTAATACACACAACTAAATAATTTCAATTCTATAATTTTTGATCGTTTTTTAAAGTAATTTTAAATTTTTTATTTTAGATCTGTTATTTTAAAGTTTTATTTAACTTTAATTTCTAAATTTTTTTAAAAAATTTAATAGTAAAAGCATACAAATTATACTTATATTAAAATAGAAGTGGAATCCATTTCTGCCTTTTTTTTTTCCTTTTTCCTTTATTTTATTTCTTTCCTTTTCCTTTATATTTTTTTCTTTTCCTATATATTTTTTTTTCTTTTCCTTTATACATATCACATTTTTTTTTCTTTTCCTTTATTATTTTTTTCTTTTTCTTTATACATATGAAAAAAATCATAAAAGTGATATACAAAAAACACTCTTCCTCTACAGTATTTTATCGGTTCTGTTTTTTTTTCTTTTCCTTTATAAATATAAAAAAATCACTTTTTATTTATGAAAAATTAGTAATACTCAATTCAACAATCTCACGACAATATGCGGGTCTAATTACTAGTGTTCTTACTATATCTGCAGGAAAGTAAGATTTTAATAAGGGTAAGACAATTAAAAAAACCTTTTTTCAGGAAAAAAAATTAAAAAAACCTTTTAAATATTAAATTGGACCCATTTTGTGTTATGTTGTGCCGGGCCTGCTAAATATTAAACCCACCCTCAAAGCTTTCGGGTCTCGACTATACCCCTCTACAGAAGTGTTGAGGACCCTTCGTTTCCTAAGGGTGACAATTTTTGATACGACTCGATACACGACTCGAAATCCGCACGAAATTTATCCGGATCAATCTGCACGATTAAAATTTCGGGTCATTTTCGGGTCAACCTGTTAACCCGTATAATGACTTGTTAACCCGTTTAATAAATGAGTAGATTTCGGGTTAACAAGTTAACCTTTATATTGGCTTATATATTGACACATTTAATAAACATGTCATTACTAACCCATATATCTACCTATTTACCTACCTAAATATCTATTAAATCTTATAATTTAAACATGTTAAACGGGTTAAATGGGTCAAACAGGTCATATGTTAATTGAGTTTTGAGTATGACCTGTTTATTAAATGGGTTAAACGGGTTATATGGGTTACACGGGTCATTAACAGGTCGAGTTCGGGTTGAACATTCTTAACACAATTATTAAACTGGTCGGATTCGGGTTAGACATAAATGGATAAAATAGAATTCATGACACGACACGAACCCGATCTGACACGAACCATTGCACCCTATTTTCCGACTTGTTTTCGTGTAACATTGAACGTTAAGGTATTGGCTTTTGACTGGTACCAACCAAGCTCCATCTTCCTCCCTATTAGCTCTCTCTCTCTCGCTCTCGGGCGTTCTCCCATGGCTGCCTCTGGTTCGAAGGACTATCCTCCTCTTTCTTTAGAACCTCCCAAGATTTCCATCACTGAACGCCAAAACCCAAACCCAAACCCAAACCCTTCAGCCTCCACAATCCCACCTATCCTACCTTCTCAGGAAGAAATTGCCATCTCATGCGCCTCCCACATAACATTTCCAGAGCTCATCCGGCGCCGTTCCCGCCACCGCAAGCAGCTCAAAAGATGCTACAAAGAATACTACTGGGCACTCATGGAGGAACTCAAGATCAAATACAAGGAGTACTACTGGATGTACGGTGTGAGCCCTTTTAAAGAAGAGCACCCGAGTGATAGAGACGCTTCTGGGGTTGCTGAAGTCAACGATAAGAACAATAACAACGTTAACAACAACACTAATGGCGGTACTGTTGCCATAACTCGGACCGAATTGGATGATAAGAAGAAACTGCAATGCTCTTTTAGTGCGTGTAAGACGAAGGCCATGGCATTGACGAGCTTTTGTCACCTCCATATTCTATCCGACTCGAAGCAGAAGCTCTATAAGCCTTGCGGTTATGTTATCAAGAGGTAATTTTCTCTTTTCTGTGTTAAATTTTCTTTTTGTTTAATTTTTTGATGGGTATTTATTAATTTGATGGGTATTTGTTAACTCTTTTGTTAGATGTTCATTAAAATGTTTGAACACCTAAATTGTAGTTTGTGTTAGTGATTTTGAACTATTATGAGGGTTTGTTTATATTTTATATTACCAGGCTAGCCTTCTATCACATTACTTTGAGATTTTTGGCTTAATTGTACAATGGCTATATGTTCTATGCTTAAACTATTATGTAACTACTATGTAAGAATTGGTTATGCTGCTAATTCAAATTTTGATAGTTTGTCTTCCTTTATCATTTTCTAATAGGTTTATATTTGTGACAATAATTTGTCTTCCTAGATTTTTGGTTTCCATTTAGGAGGCAATGTCCAAGCATTTTCGATATATTCTTTTAACCTTGATATGGGGTGGGGGAGTTTTGAGATGACATAACCGGTAATTTTTTTCTTTTAATAAGAATTTGTTTCATGTCTAATAAAAAGCACTTAGTGATGATTTTTCTTGTTACCTTTGCATCTCTTTGGAAATATTTAGGGGCAGGGGTTATTAAATTTAGTTGTAGTGTTAGATGTGTAAAAGTTCATTTGCGCTAGAATTGTGGTATTATTATAATGTGTTAGATAGTATACCCTAGTCGTTTATACTAGCTTCTGAGCATACTTGTAGACTTTTTACACTTGTACATTGTTAAAGTGAGTCACTGGACAGATGTCCAAAGTTAGTTTCCTAGGCAGTTTCAGGAGGTTAGACTTAGAAACTGATAAGGAGAGATAACTGCTCAAAGTTACCTCTCCCTTCACACTGTATAAATACACCCTTTCAGCTATCAATGGAATTTTGACATTCCAGGAAATTCTACATGGTATCAGAGCCCTAAGTCTGACCACCATAAAACCGATCCTTCAATTCCTCTTTTTTTCATGGCAACTGACTCCTATTCTTCCCCTTAAGTCTCCCCTAACCAAGTCTCAAACCTGGTCTCTGTCAAACTCAATGAGACCAACTATCTCCTCTGGGAAAGCCAGATAAAACCCTTCCTCATTGGCCACAATTACTGGCGTTTCATTGATGGAACGCGCCCTCCTCCTCCCCCCACACTGCCACCACAAACCCCTGCCATCTCTTCCCCCCAATCTGAAAGTTTTGAATATGTTCTCACATCCCCTTCTGTCCCTTTGCCAAAACCAGCATATACTCTGGTTTCAGATTGATCAAACCCTGATCAGTCTGATCCGTGCCACCCTCACTGAATCTGTTCTATCCCAAGTTGTTGGCCTCAACACCTCACGAGACATTTGGGAATGTCTCAATCAGAATTTCTCTCAACAGTCCCTTGCAAATGCCACCAATCTTCGCTTTCAACTTATGTCCCTCAACAAGGGGCATAAAAAAATCTCAGAATATCTCACCCATGCTAAATCCTTCGCTGATTCCCTTGCTGCAATAAATCAGCCATTCTCCTCCGCAGACCTAGTCACGACTGTACTTCGTGGCCTTGGACCAGACTACAACTTGCATGTAACAGCTATGTTGAATTTCCCACCCCTGCCACTCTTTTCAGGCCTGAGAGCCCGTTTGCTCTCTTTTGAGGCCCAACAGACCACCACTTCCAATCCTGCAGTAGCAGTTCCTCCCACGGCCATGTATGCTGCTCCTCCAAATTCTACACCACATCCCTATGCCAGTGCTTATTACACTCGCGGGCGTCCACCATACCGTGGATCTCGCCCCAATCGTGGCTCCAGATCCTCCTACTGCAGAGGCACTGGTCACTACTCCAGCCCCAATTTTTTTTGCAGGCATCCTTGGCTCCAGCCCAAACCCTCCTTCTTGTCCTCCTGGACCACAATGCTGGTCTTGTAACCACCATGGTCACATTGCAGCCCAAGACCCCAACTCACACAGTCCAATGACTATGATCTCAGTCAAGCATTTGCTGGCCTTCATTTAGCTGCTGCTGCTGATCCTAATTGGTACCCCGATAGTGGTGCTACGCATTATATGACCCTGCAGCCTGCTCCAACCCACCTTACACCACCATCTTCCACTGAAAATGTAATGGTTGGTAATGGAGCGACTATGCCCATCCAATATACTGGTAATGTCTGTTTTTCTACAGGCCCTTATCTTTTCAATCTCTCAGACGTCCTACATGTCCTTTCACTCTGCAAAAAATTATTATCCGTTGCCCAGTTTACTAAAGACCAACAAGTTAGCATCACATTCTTCCCCACTCATTTTTGTAATTCAAGATTTAAACACATACTCTATTCTTTTTCAGTGCCCATGTAAGGATGGTTTGTATCCCATCACTCCTCACGTCTCCTCCACTCCACAGGCCCTGTTGACCACCAGTTCTTCTCCCATGTGGCACAGCCGCTTAGGCCATCCATCTCCTCAAGTCCTCTGGGTACTGGCTTCCCAAACACAGATCCTTCCTGCTGCTACCTTAGATAAATTTGAATTCTGTAATAGTTGTGCACTAGGAAAATCAACAAGATTGTCATTTTCCCCAGTTGTACACAAATCAATAAAACTGTTTGATTTAGTTCATTCAGATGTATGGATGTCTCCTGTCCATTCAATTTCTGGTTTTAGATACTATCTCTTATTTACCGATGATTACACTAGACACACTTGGATTTTTTCTCTGCGCCTCAAATCTGAGGTCTTTTCCCACTTCTCCAAGTTTCTCACTTGTGTCCAAACCTAGTTTTCCACCACAATCAAACACTTTCAAAGTGATGGAGGAAAACAATCAATCCTTTCAAGCTCTGTGTACCCAACATGGTATTCAACACCGATTCTCTTGCTCGCACACACCCCAACAGAATGGCCTGGCCTGGCTGAACGCAAACTCAGGAACATCTTTGAAATGGGAAGAACCCTACTCTTATCTGCTGGCCTTCCCTTTTCTTATTGGGCAGAAATAGTCTCCACTGCTTTTTTTTTCTGATTAATCTGCTCCCCACACTTTTCCTACATTGGTCAACTCCCTATTTCACCCTATATGGTAAACAGCCCCCTTGCCACATTCTTCGTGTCTTTGGATCCACATGTTATCCATACCTAGGCCCATACACCAACCATAAACTCGAACCTCGCTCTCTCCCCTGCACCTTTCTTGGCTATAGTCAGCACCATGCTGACTATAGATGCCTCCATGTACCAACTGGCCGAGTATACATCAATCACCATGTCATATTTGATGAAAATCAGTTTCCCTTCAAAACCTCTCAATCCCAGCCACCCTCAGGTTTCACCTTTATCCCTGTGATAACCAATCTCTCACCGCCCAATTCCTACTCAGAACCAAGCATGTCATCCTCCCCTTCCCCACCACCAGCTGCACCACCAGCCTCCTCCCCTAATCTGTCATCCATTTCTCCACCACAATTATCCCAAAACACTCCTTCACCCCCACCAGCCACTCCTATCCCCTCTTGGTCTCCAAACACTCATCCAATGGTGACACGCAGCAAAGCAGGTATCTCCAAATCCAAAAATCTCCTATTTGCATCCAGGTATCCATTCCTCAAGCTTTGTTGTTGTTGATTCCCCAGTTGAACCTACAACCTTTAAACATGTCTCTAAAAGCCCAGAGTGGATAGAAGCAATGAAAACAGAGTATGCTGCTTTGATCAAACAGCAAACATGGTCTCTTGTCCCTAAACCACCACATGCCAATGCTGTTGGCTGCAAGTGGGTCTATCGCATCAAGAAACATGCAGATGGCACCATAAAGCGCTACAAAGCTCGTCTAATGGCCAAGGGTTTCCACCAACAAGCTGGTCTTGACTACACCGAAACTTTCAGTCCGGCTGTCAAATCCCCTACCATCCGAACTGTTCTAGCCATTGCTGTTTCTCTGAATTGGCCACTAAGACAGATGGATGTCACAAATGCCTTTCTTCATGGTACCCTTATTGAAGAAGTGTACATGGTCCAGCCCCCTGGCTTCATTGATTCTGCACATCCTGATCATGTCTGCTGCCTCAAGAAGGCTCTTTATGGCCTCAAACAGGCCCCAAGGGCCTGGTTTGATCGTTTTAGAAACTTCCTCCTTACCTATGGCTTCATGCAGAGGAGAGCAGATCCCTCAATGTTTGTATTCAATAAGAACTCTACTATTATGTATCTACTCCTTTATGTAGATGACATCATCTTAACAGGGAATTCCGAAGCCGCTGTCTCCTTCTTCATGGATACCTTGGCTCATGAATTTGCCATTAAAGACCTTGGTCCTCTACGCTACTTCTTGGGCATTGAAGCAAACAAAACAGTCGCTGGTCTCCATCTCACTCAAACTAAGTACACCTTGGATATCCTTCAATGCAGTGGACTCACTGATTGCAAGCCAACACTCATTCCTGTGGCTCCTAAACAGATTTTATGTGTTGCTATTGGTCAACCTCTCCCTGATGTTTCTGCCTCTTTCTATAGGCAACTTGCAGGTTCCCTCCTATATCTAACTCTCACTCGCCCAGACATCTTTTTTGCAGTTCAGAAGGTTGCCCAATTCCTGAGTTCCCCTACTGATGTTCATCTCACTGCTATCAAGAGGATCATCAGATACCTCAAGGGTACACTTGGCAATGGTATCACCTTCACCCCCTCCATGTTTCCACTAAAAATTCAGGGCTTTTTTGATGCAGACTGGGCTGGCTGCAAAGATACAAGAACGTCTGTCACAGGATTTTGCATATTCCTTGGCTCAACACTCATCTCATGGTGTGCAAAGAAGCAGAAGACTGTTCCCTGCTCAAGTTCAGAGGCAGAATATAGAGCTCTGGCCTACACATGTGCAGACACTCTATGGCTACTTAGCCTCCTAAAAGAACTAGGTGTTCTCCCTGCCATGCCTATTACTCTATACTGTGACAACCTCAGCACCAAGTTCATGACCAACAATCTAGTGTTTCATGCTCGGACAAAACATATCGGGTTGGACTACCATTTCCTACGAGAACGAGTGGCTTCAGGAACTCATCGTGTACTGTTTGTTCCTTCCGATGCTTATCTTGCTGACCTCTTCACCAAAGGGCTCTCTGTGAATCGCCACTTTACTCTTGCTTCCAAACTTATCACCCATAGGGTGCCTAGTTTGCGGGGGGATGTTAGATAATATACCCTAGTTGTTTATACTAGCTTCTGAGTATACTTGTAAACTTTTTACACTTGTACATTGTTAAAGTGAGTCACTAGACAGATGTCCAAAGTTAGTTTCCTAGGGTTAGTTTCTAGGCGGTTAGACTTAGAAACTGATAAAAGAGAGATAACTGTTCAAAGCTATATCTCCCTTCACACTGTATAAATACAGCCTTTCGGCTATCAATGGAATTTAGACATTCCAGGAAATTCTACATAATGTTTTCAAATACCTTTCGTTTTGGTATAGGACAGTAGAAGATCCAAGTAATTATAATCATTAGTTGAGCATCATTTAGTTGGGGAGAAATAAAAGAAGCTTTGAGAACTGTAATGGGGATGTAGGAGAGAATTCCTGGGAGAGAATCAGATTTTGGGCATCTATATGAGTCTCTTTTCTTCAGCTTTTAGGGATCTTCCATAGTGTGTACTTTGGTTAGATTGGGGAGCTGCCTTAAAATAGTTATAGATTTTCTTTACAATGCTGGAGGTGTATCTTGGAGTTGTTTCGTTAGGGCTTTATTATCTTGATAGTGGACATGGTTCACTAAGTTTTGTAGACCAAGTTTTGTAGTGATGTATTCAGTTTTTATTATCTTGATAGTGGACTTGTTCCGTTAGAGCTTTATTATCTTGATAGTGGACTTGGTTCACTAAGTTCTGTAGTGTGTATTCAGCTTTCTTGATTGTGGACTTGTTTCGTTAGGGCTTTATTATCTTGATAGTCAACTTGGTTCACTAAGCTTTGTAATGTGTATTCAGCTTTTGTTTTTTGTGTACTCTACATCATAGAGTAGCAGAGATATAACTTTCAACATACAATTTTGTTAATTGATTGGATTCATATATCAGTGCTCAGGCAGGACCTATTACCTGTATGAAGCCAATACTGAGAACTGCTGCTCCTTCTCTTTGTACCCTTCACTTCCAAATGGCTCAGAAGTCTGTCAAAAGGGCCTTGAAGAAGGCAGGCCTTAACATGTCGTCATCAAATAAGCTTGCTCCAAAGTTCCATGTCATAGTAGCGGAATATATACGCCAAATTCAGGCCATACGAAGAGCTGCAAAAAGGGAAAATGGAAAGAAAGTTGCAATTAAGGAAGAAACTGCTGACTGAGCCTCTCCAGCTGGCAGCTGCACGGATGATTCATGTCTCATTGTTGATTGTGTAGAATTATGGAAAACAGAGGAAATTGTGAAAAATTAGATGGAGAAGGAGGCACATGAATTTTGGAAGCATCAGGTATGGTGAAAAGAAATTTATTATAGCTTCGGGCTGTCCCATAGAATGTATGGCTCAGTTCTTTATCATAGAAGTTTCATAAGTTTTTAGGGTTTGTTTCTTTTTTCTCTTTATTAACGTAGACCAAGGACCTGCAATAGATTGATTATTTTACTGCATGTTCATTATGCTTGTTTTTAGTTTAGGATAGTATCCTTATAAAATGTAAAATTAATTAAATGGGATAATTGATTTCATGGAGCAAAGCTAATACTACTTATCCAATCTGTACTATTGTCTGCTTCTTAGTAAATACAGTAACCCATATCTTGCTATCTTTAAACAAAAAAAATAATAACTGTAACTTTGAAGACCATATGTAATATTTAATTGCTATTACATATAACCTGTCTCTCTCTCTCTGTTGCGCTGTCCTCTTGTCTATTCTTTCTTCCTAAACCCAAAAACCAATAACTATTCAATCTGTATAGCATTAGCAGTTCATAGATGTTGAATTTGTGATCATCATTTGTTTAGTGAAATTCTTTTATAGGTTGTTGGTACATATTTGCTTACTATTTTTGGAGGCTAAGCTTGACCCTCTGCTGCTGATCTGAAAGACATTGAATGATCAGGTAATTTTCATATGCTTAGCCACATGCCCACTGGAGAAAAATTGCAATCTGCATTGATATGTAGAAATGCCCAAGCAGAATAATTAGTATATGCCTGTTGATGTTGAATCTGTGATTAGTCTATACGTATGCATAAACATGGATTGTGAAAGCCTATGCAGAATAATTGGTTAGTATATGCCTATGCCAGAATAATCAGTGTTAATTAAACAGCAGTTTGCAATTTTGCAGTGGTTGACTAATCTGTTGTTCCGTATGTTGGTATATGCGTTTTGTACAAAGAAAATACAGGAAAACCAATGATTTTCGATCTGTTTTATTCGCCAAGGTAATGATGTGAAATTAGTGGGTGTTTTTTTTTTCAAAAATAAAAAAAAAAGGGATAAAGTATTGTGTACGAAAGTAACCTATGCAATATTTAATTATCTACCAAAAGAATAGAGCTGCTGCTACTGCTTTTGTTATTATTTTTACATGTGGATTGCGGATGAACATCTAACATGAAAAGTCATATCAATGCAGGAATGAGGGTGTCTTTGGATTTGGAGGATTTTGAAAGACTGGTGGCTGAAGAGGTGTTGGAAGGCTGGAGGTTTTCGAAGTCTGGTGGCTATAATTCATATTGCAACTTTTCTCTATCTCTTCGGACCAAATGTACGTTCTTTATCAATTTTTTTTTTCTAATTTAAATATGGACATGGCCAGATGCTTATTTTTTAAGGATGGATATTAGTCTTGGAGACTTAATTACTTGTTTCAAGTTTTTTCTGTTTTAAACTATCATAAAGCATGAGTTTTCAAAGAACCAAATGAGTCTTGTGATGTTTGTTCGGTATTTGGTTGGGGGAGAGAGAGGAACACGCAATGGATGATTTCCTCATGTTTCTTTTTCTTTTCTTTAGTGTGTAGCTGAAATTGATTTCTGGAAATGAACGAACTAAAACTCCCCGCATACAACGCTCAAGTTTGGTTGTGCACTTAATCCAGTGCGGTATTGTAGAATCTAGGAAGAGGCGCCTGCACATTGCCGTGGGTTTGTAAAACAGCTTTGAAGATATATTGTACATTGTAAAAGGCAATTTTTGAGAATATATTGAGAGAAAAACATAAAATGCCAATATAAATTATATACAAATGAAACACATAAAATGCAAATTTGTACACAAATATTGAGGCTAATTAGTAGAAAGCTGTATTCATCCGGGGTGTTTTCTACTGAGCTACAGCGCTTCCAATATTCCTTTGTTATGCCAAACAAACCGAAGGTAACAAATGCAAGGTTGATTGATGAAAAAACAAGAAGTGAGCCTAACGCGACATTCTAGTTGGTATAATGCAAGAAAACCGAAACTTGGGTGAGAATTTTTTGAAAAAGAGCAAGTAATAAATCTGACATGTTTGAAGGGCTCTCAACGATTAGACTCTATGAGTTGGAAGTAGAAAAACTACTTCCATGTAAGCACTCCAAGTCTCCAATCACAACAAAGCACAAAATGATTGAAGTAGAGATAAAAACTCATAGTAGCAGCACAGAAGATCCAATTTACACAAATCAAGAGGATTCAGCACAGACAAATACAACAAAGACAAATACACACTGAAATATAGGTGTAAATGCCTAGAACAGATGTAACACAAAAAAGAGTACTTAGATAAATCTAAGCGATCACAAGGCTGTACACATTAATCATTTTTTTCACACTGAATCACTATAAAACTACAATAATTTTGTATCCACTCTGCTATCAATCCAATCGCTATAAAACTACAATCAGCTTTGACAGTGAGAAATTTGAAACAAAAAAGGGGTTTCCACAAACATTACAGATACAAACATCTTTATTGACTTTAATGAGGGCAAGAAGAACAATAGCAGCTTGGTCTCAGACCCAATTCAAACACATTGTCCCTCAAACTACAAATTCAAGAATCAGAATACCTTTGCCTACTTAAACTTTGTAATCTAGTATTTTCTCCTTCAGCTATAGAGTCCGAACCTTCAGTAGGCAGCCCTGGATTAATTAAAATTAGTTAAACAAAGATAACTCTGAACTAATATATGAATCCAATTTCAAATGTCGATCCAAATTCAGATGCCTGGACAATAAATGCTGAAGGTGCTCAGAAGGTAGTTTTGATGCACAACGACTGTTTTCTTTTTCATATTATTAGGAAAGACTAGCTTATTGTTGAAGAGTAAATCGCCAACAGTAAGTGGAAGAAATTTTCCACCAAATTATTCGACAGTTCAAAATATTTCAAACCAAAATTTAATAGCACAAAGATAAAAGCTATTACCGAAATAGTACCAAAGGAAGCAGGCTCTTCAAAGATGCATAAATCCCTTAACCATTTGAAGAGACAACACGGATGGATGAGGCAAATACAATAGGAAAATATGTGCACCATAAACATTAGTATAAAAGCTAGAGGCATACGTTCCAACAGCTTGCTGCAAAGTGTGGGTGGGAACAGTAGTCTATGGATTAATAATCTCTGCACAAAATTGAAATGCATTTAAAAGAAAAGCATTTGGAGCACCATGAACCTGACAGCCAATACAGATGATCTGAATGGAAAAACCAGAATGTACAGACAAAAAATCAGGCCCAGTAATTCACAGATGAGCTCAACAAAAAACAGCCAAACTACATTCAAAACAACATCCAAGACTTACTGAATTTCTGTTTGCAGAAGCTAATCCTCCGAAGGACAAAAAGTCCAAATCAAAACCAAACTGTGAGCACGGTTTCAGCAGCTGTCCAATCGACATCAAAGCGAAAAGATCTGTCATTGGGCATAAAAACCAGAAAATCGCAATCATGTAAGAAATTGGGAAAGAAATTAAGAGAAGCTGCCACCCACTCACAGAGGTGGGCTTGCATTAACCATTCCTACAGTTCCACATCTTCATAAACCAAATATCAGGCAGAACAGCCACATCACCATCATCCTGCTGCCTAAACAACCGAATCAGCGCCATCCAGCAAGTTTGCAAATCCTTCCCCATCACGTTGTTAATATCTAGCTGCAAAGGAGCACCTCCATGTACTTGGATAGCAGCACAAACCAAGGGCCACAACCACCTGTAGCGAATTTTTGGAATCATATTTACCCAATTCCAAATTTCACAAAGTTGACAATTGCAATTGAAGTTTGAAATATGATGTAACAATTATAAAAAACAAATGCAGGTTTACTCAAAGACCAGAGAATACATTCAAACATCAAACATCAAATATCAACTATCATCAGTAGAAACAATGCAGGTTTACTCTGTGCATTAACAAATTTGCATTCATAATCACATTCAAACATCAATTATCATCAATATAAACAAAATAAAATCCTAACCAACCCCATTTTCAGCTAAATATGAATCAAGCACGTCTCAACAATCAAATTAGCATGGATTGAAAACCAGAGAATACAAATCTCGACAGAGACCAACAATAAAAAACGAAGAACACAACTCCAACTATATAGAAACTAGTTTCACCAAATTTCAAAACAAATGACGTACCAAATCTTACCTGGCCGAAATGCACAGAAACTTGTAGCAGCATTGGAAATACAAAATGTCCACTTTATCCTAGAGACACGACCTTCTCCACCCACAAACAAGAAACTTCCATCGAAATGTTGAAAAAAAACAAATCGAAGTCAAATATCAGCCATATACATATACAATTATATAGTAACTATCACTGAATTGGGCTTGCTTCAGCCTTTGGACTGATAACTAAGAAATTCATACCAAATAAAGAAATTTTATGATGATTCAGTGCTTTAATAGAAGTGGACTGTGACATACCTCCTCTTTCAAGTGTTGTGTCCATGAAGCTAGTGTCTTTAGGCCCGCACTTTGCTGGGGGTTCACAAAATGTGTTCAAAATGTGGGATGATGCATAAGTATATATAGTATGTTTTGCAAAGTGTTTGTTAAATGTAAATGTTAATGAAAGCTAAAAAAGGATGAAGTACTAATCTATTTTTACAAATGAAAAAGCGGGGCAAGTACTAAACTATTTTTTTTATATCTACTTCTATCTAGTAGTAATTTATGCCCACATGATAGTTATAGATATATGTTTAAAGAGGTATAAATAGGATGGCAGAAAAGAAAGCAATCAGTGAGAAAGCAAAGAAGAAACCCTGTTAAATGTTGAACCAATAACCAGGAAACCCTGTAGGAGTTCCCTCTTAAATGTTTTTTTTCCAGAAACCCTGTTCCGAAGAAACAATAGGATGGCAAACAAGAAAGCAATCAGTGAGAAAATAAGTTAGCAAATTGGTTTGATGGACGCATAAGAATACAGAATCTTGAGAAAAAGAAAAAAAGGTCATTATTGGCCTCTCTCCAAAACAGATATCCATCCATATCCTTCTTTTTGTCACAAAATGGAGTAAACGTCAGAGGTCTTCCTCTTATATCCATGTCATATAGGTCTCCCATGTCTGCCTCCACAATCTGATCTGCATCAACAAAAATGACCTGCAGATAGCAGGGACATTGTATATGTCAATTTATTGTAATACGTTGAAACTCGGGATACATGTGGAGGAGTAAAAAATTTACAGCATCCAAATAAGAAATTTAGTAAACACTAAGAGAACGCATATTAAAAGATGGTTAGCTAAATCAACTAAAGCCAAGAAACAAATAGCTAGCTATTGTCTCCTGAATCCAACATCCACATAGGAAATCTGAACATTTATCAAGAAAACTCTTATCTTTTAGGTTAACTGCTGAACAAAATCCATGATGCAATTTTCAGAAGACAGAAAGAAATGAAAACAGCAACCAAAACTGTTATCAAATTCTATCATTCATCATCAAGTAAATACCAGAGGCATTTTACAGTCACAACAGAGGCAGAGTACATTGCACTGGCAGAAGCTGGAAAAGAAGCAATTTGGCTAAGTGGTTTAGCAAGGGAGTTCGGAATCATTCAGAATTCTGTGGTGATTAGGTGTGACAGTGAAAGTGCTATCTTCTTAGCAAAGAATCAAGTGTTTCATGGGAGATCAAAGCATATTGATGTCCATTATCACAGGATAAGGGATTGGGTCGACTCTAAGGAGGTGATAGTCAAAAAGGTCCATACAAAGGAAAATGCTTCTGACTATCTTACTAAATTAGTTATACCAGAGAAGCTCAAGTATTGCTTGTACTTAACCTTACCTTGTGCAAAGGTGTTGGGTGGAGCACCTCCTCACATGAGGAGCAGTAGCGCAAAAGAAGTTTTTTGCCAAGGTGAAAGGTTCTTGAAGTTTTTCCAGAGTTCTTCAAGAAGGTTCGAAGACATTCTGGGTTTTCAACGGTCATTTCTTGGTTTTGACTCACCAAGGTGGAAAGTGTTGAAAAATTGGCTCGGCAAAATACCAAGAATTGGGGTTTGACTAGGAATCCTAGTTTGACTAAGATTCAAGTGCTGAACTAGGAAATCTGAGTTTTTCTAGTGTTTCCATATAGGATTAGGAAAAGTATTCCATAGCCCTCTGGGGATTAGGAAATAAGTTATCTTTCCATATCCAAAAAGGAATAGGAATTGTAATATGCTAAGGAGTGTAGCCTAAGTCCTATACATTATAAATAGGCCTCTTAGGAGGCCTTAAATAGGTTTAAGGCCTCCTAGGAGGCCTTACATCTACATAGAAAAATAAGAAAGCGCTAAACAAAGAGGTCATACACGGGTATAAGAGCAAAAGAGTGATTTGAGAGATCGTGAGCTAGGGTTTGGGGATTACGTCAGGATTCTGCATAAGTTCTTGTAATCTTGTTATCTTCATAGTGCTAGTGATCTCTCAAGGAGATCACACCAGGACGTAGGCAAAGATTTTCCGAACCTCGCTAAATTCTTGTGTTCGTGTGTGTGGTGTATTTACTTTATTGTTCATCTATATTCCGCAGTATCTTAGCATCATCCTATTGTTTGCACGATTACCTAAAGTCTATCAAGAAACAAAATCAGTAAAGGGACAGAACTTACAACAATGTGATCGTCACATACAAAGATTTCCAAGGGTATAACATGCAAAACTCACATTCCACCATTGAGAATGAAGGGTAACCTAAAGATTGGAACATTCCTCCAACGTTATCAACTTGCTCATCATCTACAAATTTCTTGGCACAGGGGGTAGAAGTTGATCAACTTGTTCATCATCTACAAATTTCTTGGCATAGGGGGCAGAGGTTGAAGTCCAATTTTTTTTTCACCGTTTCAAGAACAGCAGTTCACTAACAGTTGAGCAAAATGATAAGTTTACTTTTAATTCATCTTAGCTGTCATGATTGCTTTGAAACAACAAAATATGTTATCAATGCTTTTTAAATTCAACTAAAACTGGATGCAAATGACCACGAAAGCAAAGATGTTATGTATATGCTGCTAATTCCCCTTCCCTTGACTCCAAATCAGCTCAGCAAAAGTAATCTAGAGAACAACATCCGATAAACTGATCTACCATTCTCAGTCATTACTCTCTCCATAGTTTCTACCGTATCTAAAGTACCCTGCTTTCTTGTTTTGGAAATAGAATAAAACATTATGATCCAACGAAGGATATCATAAACAAAGGTAATCAAAATTCCAGTCCCATTTTGAAACAAATGCAGAAAATTGATGTGACAAAAAATAATAACAAATCCAAACCTATGAAAATCGAGAAAGGTATAAATTCCTCATACATATGGTTGTATCTATTTCATTCAGATCCACACTTGACCAAGTAGATCCGCTTTAAAATCAATAAAGCTACAGAAGTTCATTACAAATTCATATCTACTCCTGTGTGATCTAAAGTAATCAAATCAATTATCAAACAGTGAAATTGAAAGTAATTTAACAAAAATAAAATAAATTACAAGAAGCCCTAAACAAATTGGAAGAAAATTTAGTTAACACAAAAATCACCCTAAACCAAACCCAGATTCTTCTTCCTGAATCCTTCCAAAAAAGTAACATCCAAAATAATGAACCCAGCAAACCTATATATATATATATATATATATATATATGTATATACATGTAATTTTTTTTTTTCTTTTAAAGAGAATAGAAAAGGTTTGTCGAATGATCAAAACAAAAAACCAAATCTCCATCCATTAAACCTAATGTTTATATGTTCAATAACATGAAAATAGTAGGAAATCATTATTTGATATCTGTAAAAAAAAAATTGAAGTATCAAACCTATTGATTCTGGGTCAAATGTCGGAATACGATGAACACTATGAACGATGAGATGGAATACGAAGAACACAATGACGGGTCCAAATCAGAAAAAGAAACTTTAGCTCGATTAACACGATGAACGATGAGATGGGATACGTCACGTCGACTTCGTTCGTCTGCTATAGAAATCGAGTAGAGAAGAGTGGCTGCATGTTGCCTTCAATCTTCAAAATCTGCGAAATCGCTCAGAGATGAAGTGGAGATGTGTCAAGAAGGAAACATCCAGCCGTTTGTCAAGGAAGAAGAATGTGAAATATCTATCGATTGACAATGGGATGCAGCGACGGCGAGTGCAGGCTGCAGCGTAGCGATTGGATGCTGATGCGGCCGCGATTGATAGTAGCAGCGGTGGCGAGTGGCAATTGGATTGTGAGTAAATAAGTTGCTGGTGACACCTGCTTAGTTGCCATTGGATGCAGCTGCGGCGAGCAACGTGCCGAGAGTACAGAAAGCGCGGCGAAGTGGAGAAGTGGGTGAGGCGTGGAAGGAAGCCGTGTTCTGTGGACAGCCGAAGGAAAAGAACACCGGAGCAAGGAGGAGGAGGAGGAGGAAAGCAGAAGGGTAATTTAACTGTTCGCAAAGAACGGATAGAAAGACAAAATAGGGGTAAAACCGGTAAAACACGGTGCATTTTTGCCCATTTTGTTAGGGCTTTTGACAATCGTCAGGAATTTCACTATCTTCTTCTTCGAGAAACGGCTACATGTTTCTTTCTCTGTTCTCAGCTCACTGGGCGATTTTTGGAGATTTTGAAGATTGAAGGCAACAGGCAGCCACTTTTGTCTACTCGATTTCTAGAGCAGGCGAACGAAGTCGACATGTCCCATCTAATCGTTCATCGTGTTCCTCGAGGTAAAGTTACTTTTTCTGATTTGAACCCGTCGTTATGTTCTTCGTATTCCATCTCATCGTTCGTAGTGTTCATCTTATTCCGACGTTTGATCCAGAATCTATAGGTTTGATACTTTAATTTTTTCAACAGATTGATAAATTGTTTATCAAATAATGATTTCCTGCTTTAACGTGTGCTTGATGATTTTGTTGATGGCTTCTACCTGTCCGTTGGATTATGGGTGAGTGGGTGAGGCGAAGCAGAGACAGATATTGTGTCTGTCACAAAAGACATGGAAGCGTGCGTTGTCGAATTGTTTCCCGTTGTCCGTGACAATGGTATGTGGAAGACTGAAATGACAAATAATGTTCCCACAGACGGCGCCAAACTGTTGAAGTGTTAAATGTAACGATCCGTCCCGGGAGTCGGGATTAGGGAAGTGATTAGTGACGGATTAATGAGCTTAAACGGTGTTTAGTTGGGTACTGTTGGGCTTTAGGCGTAGAATGACGATTTTGCCCTTGGTTTGGGCAAAAAGTTGACTTTTAGTTCGGGCTGTCAATTGGATATTGACCGATGACTGTGACGTAGTTCGGGACGTCACGAGTCCGTAGACAGGTGGCACGTCCGATTCCGACATCCGAGGAGCAAGTTATGATGTTCGGAAGGTTGATGGCATTACCGTAATTTAGCTAAAATAAGGGGAAAAGTTGACTTTTTGTGTGACAAGGACTTGATACGTAGACCGAGGACGTCGTCCTGAGTTCAACGACAGACGGCATGTTTTCATCGGACATTGGACGGGTAAGATACGGGTCTAGAACGACGAAGGGCAAAATGGTAATTTTGACTCACAAGGGCATTTTGGTATTTTTGGTGGTGTACAGGAGTGATTGGATATTTTGAGTTTGGGTCATGGGATGGTGGAGACGTGGGGGTGCTCTAGTGAATTCTAGGCTTTGTGCACGGTGCAATTAACTGTGTGTGCATCATGTTTATTCGAGGAGGGAAAAACAGAGGGTGAGACAGTGAGAGGAATTGATCAAATTGCAGAGACTGAGTGGGTGTGTGAGTGTTGTGAGGGTCGAAGGAGAGTTAGGAGAGTGAGTGATCGTGGTTGTGAGGTTTAGGCGTGACGGTGTGTGTGAGAAGGGAGGAGGAACCAGAGGACATAGAACCGAGGACCACCGTGCACGGTTGTGCACTTCCCGTGATCAAACCGTCAAATTGAACCCGTGGTGGCGTTGAGAAGACTGAGGAGAGTCGAACAGACCCAGCAGAGCTTATGGTGGTGGTCGGAGAACAGGTAATTTCTTGAATCCCCTCTGATTGCTCTGTTTTTCCATTTGGTTTCAGACGGTAAGTCGTGGAGTTTGAGTACGAGTCGAGGTGTTTGGTGAGTACTAATCGACTCCTTAGGTCCTTAGGAACCTGTAGATGTCGAAGCCGTGATGGGGGGGTTGCACGGGTGGTCGGTTAGTTAAACAGGGGTTTTTGTTGGTTACGGGTTCGAGTTAGGAACGACGGGTTAGAGGCAGTATTGCCGTGATTGGTTAAGGGGAATGGATTTCTAGGATCAGGACAAAGCTATTGGTGGAAAGATGGACTGAATTGGTTGCAGGTTGACGGAGAACCGGTCACGCCAGTTCACTCACACTTTTCTGGTTTTTAAATTGCCCTCCAGGTCGTGGAGCTAGCGCGGAGGTTGATGTTGAGGCAGCGTCAGAGGCATAGAGTACTCGAGAGTTTTCCCGGAGTGGTTTTCGTTTTCCGTTTTCCGTTGTGCGTGTACTCTGTGTGTAGACTTGTTTTACCTTGTTTTGGTACTATGCTCTGTATACTGTTAACTCTGGGTTGTTTTAAATTCTCCTTCGTCTGACAATGTGTTGATACCATATCGACCGACCACCCTAGCACAGGTCCCACCAGGACAGAAAGGCCGCCGACCGATCGCCTGATCGGCACCCTCACGACCCACGGTCCGCCGATCGGCACCATACTGCAGACCCGCCATTCGGCATCTGACAGTGAACAGACAACAGCTGGCTGCGACAGTCACCTAACCAACTCTGCCACACCAACTCCCTGACGGAGGCAGGTTGGGACTCCAGCTGGCGCCTCCTCCGGATGTCCAGGGCTTGTCAGACGGCTCTCAGCCACAAAGCACCACCTGCTCCCGTAACAGTAGCCCACCTACCGCAGTTATGGCTACTATAAATACCCCGAAACCCTTCACAAAGGTAAGACACTCAGAACCGATCCAGAGCACTGTATTTACTTGCCGCTCGGCATTCAGATACTAACTTAGGCATCGGAGCCCCTTTGGCCGACACCACACCGGTGTCTAGTTTTGCAGGATCCCTGCCGAACCACAACGCCCCCAACGGGCCCGAGACACCACGCGGCTGGTCCTAGCACCCCCAGCGGGTCTCATCGAGTTGGTCATTTCAGGACCAAACAATTGGCGCCGTCTGTGGGAAAGAGGTAAACACCCACTAACTCACATACCCCTGCTCGACCCTCCGCTGACGAACAATGTCTGCCGAACGGGACGACGGTGAGCTCAACAACACCCCTCAGGGAGATCGCGGCCGAATCCGAGCCAGCCTACCTTCCGATGACATGCTCGAGATGCTGAGGACCCTCCAGTCGGAGGTTGCCGAACTTAGGAAGAGCAACGCTGCCATCGAGAGCAGGAACCACGTATGGGGGGAACAGCATGGAAGCACCCTGGCCATCTTGCAGTCTACATGCGAGGAACTGGAGGAGCAGCGGGAGACAACCAAACGTGACAGGACCCATCCCAATCCCCCCGGGATTTGTGCGGGATGACCCTGCTCCCGTCTGACACGAAGTGTCAGACAAGGGATATTTTCGTCCTTTGCCCTCCCGGGCTATCAGAGTACGCCAGGATCCGGAGGAGGCATGTGATATCTCGGTCCCTGCTACAGTCCACATCCGATGTCAACCTGAAGGGCAGTCAAAACATTAAAAACTGTGAGTGGACAAAACAAAGAGTTTATAAAAACATTTAATAAGGAAGACATTTGTACCCTCCACTAAAAAGCATGCATGCATTCGAAAACCATTTATCCAAAACAACCATATGTGGGACTAAGCCCAAAGCAGATATAAACTAAGGTCGAAAGGACCACAATAAAAACGACCATACGGCCACTGCCCAAATCCTGTGCACACCTGTACACACCACATATCATATATCATATATCCATCACATACATATATATAAGTCACACAACCAATCCTGTCACGGTATCCAAAGCCACGCGCGTGCTACCCAGGTCTCAATCCGAGTCTTCTCAAAGTCAAGATCAATGTCCGCAGACCACTGACCCTACCCGAGGTAATAGTAATCATAGCCTTCCTGAGAGTAAGGAACCCAACTGGGGGGTGACTCCACTCAGTCGGTGCTCCGTGACTACTCCGGGGTCCACCCAGGCCAACGACCCTCCCCGGAGGAGATAATAGAAGTAAAGGAAGGTAGACGAACATATATATACATAACATAAACATTCATGACCGGTTCCCCTGAACCGTCATGATCCATAATATCCATAATCAGGTAACATGCCGGTTCCCATAGACCGTCATGTACCGTAATAACATAACCAGGTAACATGCCGATTCCCATAAACCGTCATGTACCGTAATAACCAACAAGGGTTCATGCCGGTTCCCATAAACCGTCATGAACCATGATACCATAACAAGGGTTCATGCCGGTTCCCATAAACCGTCATGAACCTGGGAATCCATTTAAGGTTCCCTGACCTGAAATCAAAACCGTAAAGTGATTGGGTCTCGTACCCGAACATAGGACACCAACTGGGCACCGTGCCCGGTATCTGAGGTCATATGCCCGAGACAAAACCAAATGGGTCTCATACCCGAGTTTATCCTTTTGAAATCCAAATCCAGTTCATTTAAATCAATAAAGACATACAGACCCGTATAAGCACCGTATAAGGCCGAAACCTCGAAATACGTGCTTATACGTAACCACATACAAATGCACCCATGGCATCATCAAACAAGTAATAAAACATATAATAACATTTATGCATGCACCAATTTAGAAAACAAGGTCCACTCACAGACCGTCCGAGCTGCCGCCTCGATTTGCGTGCCATACGGCTCCCCGAGCCGATCACCGTCACCAGGACTCCTAAACCTGTCCAAATCGTAATAGAAGGTTACTAACTACTTAATTAACCTCCTACCAAAGCCCCGTAATTTTCCCGTATTTTTAACTATTTTTAATCCCGAACCTAAACCTTCCGATGCCCCGAAACATATCGAGACGGTGTCCGATCGACACGAAACCAGTCTCAAAATGTTCGTTACATCGAATAGAAGATTTCGTATGTTGGAACCTTCCTCAGATTCCCTGCCACGCGCCCTCACGCGCCGCCTGAAGTGGCTGCGCGTGGGCTTCACGCGCCTGCTACAGTACCTGCTGACGTCATCGCTGACGTCAGCATGACGTCATCACTAACAGCCCCTGACAGTGACACGTGTCACGCTCCCATTGGCCCACTGTCTGACATGTCAGTCTGACATTGTCAGATCTGACATGATGACGTCATCCCTGACATGATGATGTCATCAGGATGACGTCATCAGTCATCCCTGCCTCCTCGCGGGTCGACCCGAATGTCTGCAACCGGGTCGCCGTGACCCGCGGCTTGACCCGGCCGGTTCTCCGCCGTCCGACCACCAAAATGCTTCCCGTTTGTCCCATTTTCATCCTCTAATCCCAACCTACAGTCCTATGACATCAAAATGGAAGGAAAACATCAAAAACCATACCTTCGAGCTTGGCCATGGCGGCCGTGACTTCTCCCGCCGTTCACGGCTGTTCCAGGCCGTCTAATGCCTCGAAATCAATCCCATTCATCTCCTGGGAGTCCTAGGAACCTCACCCAATTAATGGAATCGAGTAAAACCCATTAAAACCCAATTTCGAATTTTTGAAATTTCCTTACCTCACGGGTTCTCCTTCGCCGTGTCCTCCACCGTGGGCCACCGTCCACCCTTTCCGTCCTTAGGCCTTCACCCTTCCCCCACGGTCATTCCCAGCTCATGCAAGTGATGAATGGTGAAGTGTGATTGTGTGTTTTGGTTTTTGAAAGAAAATGGAGAAAATGGTGTTATGGGGTTTCGGGTGGAAGGATGAACAAAGATGAAGGAGATGGCTGATGAGAGAAGGAGAGATTGATAGTGAGGATTAAAAGGTAGGGTTGAAATGGATGGTTAAGATTAATAGTTGTTAGGTTAAATTATAAAATAATTAAAATAATAATATTTAATTATTTAGATCCACATTTTGGGGGATCAAAGCAATGGGATGAGTAACACTTGTCACTCATCCATGGGGCCCACCAAAATATCCACCCAATCAGATTTCGCCGAAACGTCCCCGTCTCGAAGTTCGTGCATAGTGAAATCGAACTTCCGTGACCCATAACTCTCCCGTTCGAAGTCCGATTTCAGTGTGCCGCCTGTCTATGGATTCGTATCGTCCTTATCTACGTAACGATCTTCGGCCCTCGGCCATCGGACCTCCCGGTCAAAAAGTCAACTTTTGACCCCCTATTCACCCAAATTACCAAAATGCCCCTAAACTTCCGAACGTCATAACTTCTTCCTCGAACGTCGGAATTGAACGTGCCACCTGTCTATGAACTCGTGACGTCACGAACTACGTCACGGTCATCGGTCAAAGTCCATTTGACTGCCCGATTAAAAAGTCAACGTTTTGCCACCATCAGGGGCAAAACGGTCATTTCGCACCGCTCGTCCGATTTCGCTCTACTAATCACGGATTAGCCTCACTAATCGTGATTAGTCACTAATCTAATCATGGAATTTGGGACGGGTCGTTACAAAACGGGCCTTAGCCGCTGCGTCTCGTCGGCCGGGTCGAGATCAGTGACACCTGCCGACCGGAGGCGTCCGGTCGCCTGCTCTTCCACCAGACCGACATGCCTGGCCCCTCGGGAACACAGATCTACCGTGACGCCCGCGAGCTGCTCGACAGGAGACAGACGCAGACCCCGGCCAACCGTCTGACTTACCCTACCCACGACCCCCGCATTCAGCACAACCACCTCTGCCCGTCCTATCCCAGGGCGCCCGATCAAGGTCCAGGTTGGCACGCCGACCTGCACAGCCTCCGCGGCTCTCCGTCCAGCCCCCAGGCAGTCCTTCCGCGCCGGTCGGCAGGCACCAGCCGGAAGACAACGCCAGCTCGACCACGGCCTCGTCCGGGCGGCGACCGGTGCAACCCGGGAAGCCCAGAGGCGGCAGCGCAAATCATCCAGTCGACGACCGCCCGATGGGGGCAGATCGACCCGACCAATCAAACGAGGTGGTCCGGGAACTCCTCCAGCGCGTGCGGGAATTGGAGGCCGCCAGACCCAAGGCTGGGACACTACCCCGACCTCGGACCAACATTGGTCCCTTCACGGACCGCATCATGCGGTACCGCCATGAAACGGAGGTCAAACCCTTGAAGATTGCCTTGTATGACGGACAAGGCGACCCAGACACCCATATCAATAACTACAACTCAGCGCTCGCCTTCAGAAATATCTCCGACGAGGCGCAGTGCTTAATTTTCAGCTCCACCCTCACCGGGGCCGCGCTCAATTGGTTCTATGCCCTGGAACCACAGTCTATCGACTCGTTCGACCGCCTACACACGGTCTTCCTGAACTAGTTCATGATCCAGACGGATCGACTGCTCACAACCGAGGACCTAGGAACCCTCCGACAGGGAGATAGCGAGCCCCTACGCCAGTACGCCGCTCGTTTCAGCCTGGAGTACTCCAAGTGCCACGAGACGGACGACAAGGCCGCCTACCGGGCTTTCCGCAACGGGCTGCGGGAGTCCACCTTCAAGTACCATGCCTTCACCCAGGGTTGGGACGATTACAATGAGCTCATGCGGCAAGCGGCAATACACGCCAAGGCGGAGCACTTCAACTCTCCCCAGGTCGCATCCCGACCTGACGTGAATAGCGCGCGCCCTCCGCCTTCCAGCAACCGGCAGGCACGGTCACCTCCGCCGACCAATAACGCGCATACGAATCACCGACCTGACTCACACTCTGGTAAGCGGAAGGGGACGTACAACAATGATCATTGCGGGAGGGACAAGTACAGCAACCAGGGACAGGGATCAGGCCACCACCAAGCAGGCAAACCCCATACGGGGCCCACCTCAAAGTACAAAACCTATTCAATCCTGAACTCCTCCCTCGAGAATGTCTTGATGAGCATCGAGGACACAATCCCCAAGCCGCGAGCACGACCGCCCGGCCCCCGCCCGGGCATCCAATCTAACCTGTACTGCCAGTACCACAAGTTCAATGGCCATACCATCGATGAGTGCGTGGCCTTCCGCGACATCGTGGAAGCACTCGTAAGGGAGGGGAAGATCAACCAGTTCCTCCAACACGCACGCCCCGGACAGGGACTGCCACAGATAAACACGATCAGCGGGGGCCCTACAATCTCTTCCTCCTGCACCTCCAATCGGGCTAAGAAGAACTTCTTGCGCGCCACGACATCCAACCACCAAATATTCAACATCACGGATGGACGCGCTGCCAAGGTCGCCCGGGCAGGGTGGACGCCCATCACTTTCTCCGAGGAAGAAGAGCGGGGAGTTATCTTTCCCAACGATGACCCATTGATCATCCGCGCTCAGATCGCCAATTTCGATGTTGGGCGGATCCTGGTGGACACTGGTAGCTCTGTGAACGTCCTCTTCATGGACACTTTCAACCAGTTGGGCATCGACTCCACAAGCCTCACCCACGCTGGTTCCCCGCTACTCAGCTTCTCAGGCGATTCTGTCATGCCCCTTGGCACCATCTCCCTGCCTATCTCCTTGGGGAGCGCGCCCAAGATCGCAACAGCCATCGCCACCTTCTTGGTGGTCGATTGCCCCACCGCTTATAACGTCATTTTGGGGAGGGGACCCCTCAATCAGCTCAGTGTCGTCATCTCCACTCGGGCCCTTCTCATGAAGTTTCTGACCATCATGGGCACTGGCCAAGTCCGCGGTAATCAACAATCCGCCCGCTCCTGCTATCAGACCGCCCTGACAAAGCTCAACCCATGCGACAAGCGAGAAACCATGGCCGTCGCTGAGGCTGCTTACGGGGCCGACCCCGTCAACTCCGAGCTCCTTGAACAAATACGGCCGGGTCCCCCCGAGGACCCGCGTGACCTCTCCGCCGTCTCGCAGCCGCAACCCGTGGAGGATACGGAGCTGATCACCCTTTGCCCGCGTAACCCCGAGCGGCAAGTGAAAATTGGGAGCACCCTCGCTCCCGAAATCAGGACACAACTCATCCAATTCCTCCGAGACAACAGCGAGGTCTTTGCTTGGTCCTACGCCGACATGCCTGGCATCTCCACGGATGTCATCTGCCACAGGCTTAACATCAGCCCCTCCTTCAAACCAGTCACCCAGAAGCAGCGGACTTATGACGCAGAGCGACAGCTAGCCATGCAAGAAGAGATCGTTTGGCTCAGCACCATTCACTTCGTACGCAAGGCCATTTACGCCACGTGGGTCGCAAACGTCGTACTCGTCAAGAAACCCTCCGGATCCTGGCGGATGTGCATCGACTTCACGGATCTCAACAAAGCCTGCCCGAAGGATAGCTTCCCGCTCCCTAAGATCGATCTTTTGGTCGACGCCATAGCTGGCCACGAACTCCTCAGCTTCATAGATGCGTACTCTGGCTACAACCAAATCCGGATGCACCCCGACGACCAGATCCACACCAGTTTCCGCACTAGTCTGGGAGTCTACTGCTACAATGTTATGCCCTTCGGGCTCAAGAACGCCGGTGCCACCTACCAACGGCTTGTCAACTTCATGTTCACGGATCAGATTGGTAAGACCATGGAGGTGTACGTAGATGATATGCTCATCAAGAGCCGGACGGCCGACCAGCACGTGCCTAACCTCCACAGGATGTTCCAGGTCCTGAAGCAATACAAGATGCGGCTCAACCCCGCCAAATGCGTCTTCGGTGTCCGTTCTGGAAAATTCCTCGGTTACATGATCAGCCAACGGGGAATCGAGGCTAATCCCGAGAAAATCAAGGCCATCCTGGACATGAAGCCCCCGCGCACACTCAAGGAAGTCCAAACCCTTACTGGCCGGATCGCTGCCCTCACCCGGTTCATCTCCCGGGCGACGGACAAGTGTTTACCATTCTTCAAGGTCATGAAGACCCAGGGCCGGCACATCAACTGGGATGCAACGTGCGACGCTGCCTTTGAAGCTCTCAAAACTTACATGAGCACCGCGCCCCTACTTACCCGACCTACCACTGGGGAACGGCACACCGTCTATCTTTCTGTCTCCACATCTGCTGTCAGCTCCGTCCTCGTCGCCAGTCGGGACAGCGCGGAGTTCCCAGTGTACTATGTCAGCAAGGCGTTCCAGGACGCAGAGACCCGGTACAACGACCTGGAGAAGTTGGCCTTTGCCCTCATTGTGATGGCCCGGCGCCTCCGCCCATACTTTCAGGCACATCCCATGTTAGTCCTCACTAACAAACCCCTTCGCCAGGTGCTCCAAAAGCCAGACACTTCGGGGCGGCTCGTCAAATGGGCAGTGGAGCTTAGTGAGTTCGATATCACCTTCGCCCCAAGACTAGCTCTCAAAGGACAGGTCATCGCTGACTTCCTTTCCGAATTCACATACAACACAACGCAGCACATGCCCGACACTCCGGATCCCAATAACGCGGCACCCGCCGCTCCTATCTGCGAGTCGCCAACCCCGTCCACCTTGGACCCCGCCCAACCAATTTGGACTCTTTACGTGGACGGATCCTCCTGCCATACTGGCTCTGGCGCCGGCCTCGTACTCAGCACACCTACTCAGGAACGGCTGGAGTACGCGTTGCGTTTTGGGTTCCAGGCTTCCAACAACGAAGCCGAGTACGAAGCCCTCCTTGCTGGCCTCCGGTTGGCCACCAACCTCCAAGCACAACAGCTGCAGGTTTACAGCGACTCCCAGCTCGTCGTCCGACAGATCAACAGCCTCTATGATGCCAAAGACGCCTCCATGACCCGATACTTGGCAAAAGTGCGGTCCCTACTCCGCCACTTCCGCGGCTACGAGGTCATTCAAATACCACGGTCGGAAAACAGCCACCCCGATGCCCTGGCCCGCCTGGCCTCCTCCATCGACGACAAGATAGGCCGCCGTGTTCCCGTCGAATTTTTGGCATCCCCGAGCACAAACGAGCAACCAGTCCTGGTCGCAACACAGGAAGCCTCTTGGATGGACCCCATTGTCCGGTACTTCACCATGGCCGAACTCCCGCCCAACCGCAACGAGGCCCGACGCATCCAACGCCAGTCCGCACGATACACCATGGCGCATGGCCACTTATACCGACGGGGATTTGACACCCCCCTCCTCAAGTGCCTCCCTACGGACCGGGGCATTGCGGTGCTGCGAGAAATTCACCAAGGAATTTGCGGTAACCAGTCCGGACCCAGGTCCCTAGCACATAAAGCCTTTCGGCAGGGATACTATTGGCCCACAATGCGCGCCGACTCTATGGCCATCACTCAACGGTGCGTCCCATGCCAACGATGCGCCCCTGTACCTCATTCTCCTGCTGAGTGCCTCACTCCCATGCTCAGCCCCTGGCCCTTCTCTCAATGGGGACTGGACCTCATCGGCCCCATGCCACAAGGAAAGGGCGGCGTCGAACACGCAATCGTTGCGGTGGACTATTTCACTAAGTGGGCCGAAGCAAAGCCCCTCAAAACAATCACGGCCGCCCAGGTTGAGAGCTTCGTCTACCAGAACATCATCTGTCGCTTTGGTATCCCCCACACGATCGTCACGGACAATGGCACTCAGTTCGATTCTGCCCGTTTCCGACACTTTTGCAACGTCTATGGCATCCAGCTCTGCTTCGCCTCGGTGGCACATCCACAGGCTAACGGACAGGTCGAAGCGGTAAACAAGCTCATCAAACACAATCTCAAGACTCGACTACACGACACCCCGAAAGGCCAATGGTCCGACCTCCTATCCGATGTTCTCTGGTCCTACCGGACATCGACACAAGAGACACCCTTTGCCTTGACTTTCGGGACTGAAGCTGTCGTTCCTGTGGAGCTTCTCACACAGAATCTCAACTTCATCGAGGAAACCCGTGAACAGGCCAATCTCCGCAACGTGGCACACAAACAGCGAGTTGCTCGCTACTACAACTCGCGCGTTCACGAACGCAGTTTTCCAGGTCGGTGACTGGGTCCTTCGCAAGGTTAGCTTGGCCACTAAGGAGCGTGCTGATGGGACACTCGGGCCCACGTGGGAGAGCCCCTACCGGGTGACCCAACTTTGTCGACCAGGCACTTATGAGCTTCAGACTGCAGATGGACGTCTGCTTACACACCCGTGGCATGCGGATCATCTCAAGCTATTTTATACTTAATTATACTTCCCATGTACACTGCTTTACGTTTGTTGTAATTCGACTCGGCTATCTCCAGTCGAACTTGCCTTTCCGGCCTAATGTTCTTTCAAATTTCTAAGTGATAGTGCAGTCCCTACAGTCCCGAACAATCAATTACCGAACGGCATCTACTTGCCATGCCGACCGAAGCTCACTTGGCCC
Organism: Prinsepia uniflora; assembly: GCA_032719365.1. NCBI lineage: Eukaryota > Viridiplantae > Streptophyta > Magnoliopsida > Rosales > Rosaceae > Prinsepia > Prinsepia uniflora. The sequence continues at coordinate 6,380,980 of CM064867.1, read as the reverse complement.
AAACAATCAAAATTCAATTAAGTCCAATTCCATTAAGTCTTCGCTATTACGCTTGGATTAATTGGTGGTCATGGACATTCTGGTTGGGTATATGCCTATGACCGATCGGTCTTTACTAGTCTAACGCCCCATGGAACGGCATGCTTACTCATGTGGACAAACCCACGAAGTACTCGCCCATCGGCAGTTATCATTCAAAAAAAAAAAAACGAAGTGCCATCGCACGATGCAGAGTGATAGATAAAGTCCAACCTTCATTGATTTCATTACCGAACTACATTTACACGGGGCATTCCCCGGATTACAGGAAACACATGCTAATCTAAAAAAAAAACAAAGGTACAAAGACACGGTCCGCCAAACGGCACCTACATCCCTAAACAACCACCACCTCCTCCTCCCCCGCTCGGTCCTTCCCAGAGGACAACGCAACGGCATCCTCCCCGCCAGCGCTCGGCACCTCCCCTTCACCCGCCGCCGGACCGACTTCAGGGTCCTGCCCCTCCAGGGCGAACGTCTTGGTCAGCGCCGGGGGCTCATCCAGCCATGGGAAGTTGAGGGTGACGCCTGGGTTGAAGTACAGCACCCGCTGCACGCAATCATCTTCCACTTCAGCTAAGGCCAGGTCAAGATGATTGGCATACACCGGGTCGGCCATAAAATCCTCCAGGGTCTTCTGTCGGTCGGCAGCGAGCAGGCCCCTCAACCTCTCCACTTCTCCCTGCAGCTCCCCCAGCATCTTCTCTTGCTCATTCAGCTGCAGGGAGAACGCGTGCGCCGTCTCCTCCCGTTCGGCGATGCCCCGCTCGGCCACCTCCGCTCGGGACCTCTCCCGTTGGAGCTCCGCCTCCAGCTCTGCCACCCGGCGCCGAGCAGCATACCCCTCATTCTCCCGCGCGCGCAGCCTATCCTCCATCTGCCGCGCGACCGCTTGCTCGACCTCCAGCCTCTGCATGTGTCGAGAGGCTTTCTGCAGGGCCACGTAGGTCTGCCCAATGCACTGCCGAACCATGCACACTTGTCAGCAAACATATATCCAATAAACACACAAACAAAAAGCCCACTCACACGAATACTCACATGGGCTTGCTCGGCAAGCAGGGCCGCGAACCGACCCGGGTGGGAGCCGGTGCCGATCTGCTCAATCTCTGCCGGCGTCACCTGGGAGCCGAGCACAAAGGCATTGGCAACCGGCGCCAATGACCTGTGCATCTGCTGTGTGACCGGCACCCACGCCTCCCCGGGCCTTGCCGACCGAACAACCTCCCCCGTCTCCACGGGATCCATGAAGACGGAAGCAATGCCGGGTACGCTGTTCGGCACCGTTTCCTTGGCCGACGGCGGCATCTCCACCCTGGCCTCCTTGGCCCTTTCAATCGGCGCCTCGGGAGCCTTGAGGGCCGCCTCCCTCTTGCGTCGGCGGTCGGAGCCCTCTCCCTCCGACACCCCTGCCACCGGGTGAGACTGCCTAAGCCGCGCCTCCTTCAGCTTCCTCTGGCGCTCCCGGGCTTGGTCCAGCCCGCCGATGAGGGGCCGCTTCAGTCCCCGGACGGGACTCTTCGCCTGCTCGGCACCCTGCCGTGGATCAGGCCTCGTCGGCTTTGGCGGCCCATCTGGTCGGACGCCCAAACTGGACCCCGAAGGGGGCTCCTCTCGGCTGGTACCCCTGGGCTTCACCGCCACGGTCTTTTGCCTCCGCGGCTGTTGGGGGGTTACCTCCGGCTCCTTGCCCTTTCCCTCGGCAGCCGAGCCGTGCTTCGTCACCGCTTCGCTCATCTTCTTCTGAGCGGCTTGTTCGACGAGGGGATGAACTGCAAACAAACCAGTTAAGGTCTCGGCATACCTACCCATCATTACTTCAATCAAACAGCTGCTACTTACCAGGTGGAACGATGAGACCCACGGCAAGCAGGTTGGCCGGTAGCTTCAGAACGCAGCGACTGCGCTCTAGGTCGGACAGCTTCTCCCGAACGAGATTGCACGCCTCCCAATCCTCCGCTGTCACCGTTGCCTTGGACGGACCTGCACAAACAAAACGCACCATAAGACTCTGCCTCGGTACCAGAAATACCCCACTATGGCCACCGGCCGATCGGATGGTAGACAACCTCCAAACTGGAAGTGACGGGGAATCCTCGCTCGGACCATACTGACGTCCCCCCCCCACGGCCCCGATACCCAGCAGAACCGATGCCTCCATCTCTTCTGCGACGTCGGCACATCGGTGATGAACGCACCCCGCGCACTCTTGTGCAGGCACTCCATCTGGTACCACCCCGACCCGTAGGTCTGCCTCTTGAAGCGGTACAGGGCGCACAACTGCCCCCAGGTCGGCTCCGGCAGTCCTGCCAATCGGAACGCCGTGTACAGGCTGATCAGGATGATCCAACCGTTGGCGTTCAGCTGCCCCAGGGCTAGGTTTGCCCTCGCCATCATATCCTGGAGCCACGGGTGCAGAGGCAGCCTCACTCCGTGTTCAAAGCAATCGACGTAAAATAATGTCGACCCTTCAGGAGGATTACTCAGCTTCTTGCTGTGCGGGGGTACCGTCATCTTAATCTCCGCCGGCACATTGTACAGCTCCCGGAACCGGTCCAGGTCGGACTGCTGAATGATGTTCATCTCGTAGTCCACGGCGTACTCCACCTTCACCACACCGTCGGCATCTAGTTCCATCGGCGAGCTCGTCTCCGTCCCGCTACCCTCAGCCTCGGAATCGACGGTAACGACGGGGGGAGTACGGGAAGACGTCCTCCTCTCACTCGGCCGATCGGCACCCAATGTGCTGCATCCGCCCTGCTGCCTCAACTCCTTCCGCGACAACCTGAGAGCCTCATCCAGGCTGTCACCACTGCTGGACGACAAAGTGCTGCTAGTGGACCCACTAGTAGACGTTGACCCACTGCGCCCGCTCGGCACGTCGTTTGCCGAACTGGACGGTGTTTCCCCGCCAAAAGCTTGAGGGGACCTAACCCCAGATCCACTGTTTGACTCTGACTCTGACATCTACAAATTACCAAAAGAAAAGAAGCTACAACTAAGCACATACGTTACGGAACACATGCTGAGCAGAGATGCCGAACGACAGAAATTATACCTTTCAAAATTTCGCTCGGTCGAATTGGTTTCACGTATCTTCTTTTGCTCGGCAGTCTCCAATTCAGTCGGCACTTGCAATTATTCCACAGATGCTCTGAGTAAAAAGTGAAAAAGTCAAAAAGTTTTCGCCCCTTTTATAGGCCCCTGGCCCGCCTCGAGATGCGCGCTTCCGATCTGACGGTCGCCAGGCCGATACGGCCACCTTTCGGCTACGAATACCTTGTACCGTATACCCATCGGTATCATACATTCTCAACTACATACGTACATACGTACATCGCTACCGGTATGCATCCATACCGCATGCCGACCGGAGCCTCTCGGCATTTTTCCCCGACGGCAGGCTTCCTCTCTTCGTCGGCAAGCACACTGCTACCGACGTCTCCCCGCCATTCCCCACGGCCGCCTCTCCACGATCTTTCGGTCTTTACGGGCAGCTTGCGGACCTCGGCAACGAGGACTCCTTTCACATCGGACATACGGTGCACTTCCTCGCTCCACGACTTGGGGGGCTACTAGGGATACCGGGCGCAGCGCCCTGGTCGGTCGACAGGTACCAGCCGTCATCTCAAGTCCTCGACCGAGGAACTCCACCTCAGTCAAAGACTTAGGGGACTTATGTTGATACCATATCGACCGACCATCCTAGCACAGGTCCCACCAGGACAGGAAGGCCGCCAACCGATCGCCTGATCGGCACCCTCACGACCCACGGTCCGCCGATCGGCACCATACTGCAGACCCGCCATTCGGCATCTGACAGTGAACAGACAACAGCTGGCTGCGACAGTCACCTAACCAACTCTACCACACCAACTCCCTGACGGAGGCAGGTTGGGACTCCAGCTGGCGCCTCCTCCGGATGTCCAGGGCTTGTCAGACGGCTCTCAGCCACAAAGCACCACCTGCTCCCGTAACAGTAGCCCACCTACCGCAGTTATGACTACTATAAATACCCCGAAACCCTTCACAAAGGTAAGACACTCAGAACCGATTCAGAGCACTGTATTTACTTGCCGCTCCGCATTTAGATACTAACTTAGGCATCGGAGCCCCTTTGGCCGACACCACACCGGTGTCTAGTTTTGCAGGATCCCTGCCGAACCACAACGCCCCCAGCGGGCTCGAGACACCACGCGGCTGGTCCTAGCACCCCCAGCGGGTCTCATCGAGTTGGTTATTTCAGGACCAAACAAACGTATAATGTCATATGATTATTAAACGTACGTATCAATGCAAACAATTACCTACTTTCTTGATTACATTTTCAATGATTATCTATTTCCTCCTTATTTGCAAATAAACATTTTATCTTTCATCGAATACCTATTTTCTTATTATTTGTAAATACATAATATGAAATTTGTTACAAAACTTGGTACGCGTATTATTATGTTTGGTTAGGACCAATTGCATTGAGGCATGTTTCATAACATATCCGCCGATGTAGATGTGCCACATAATAAAGTGGTTACTAAAAAAAATACTTGTTAGATTTGAAAATTATCTATGCATTCGTTTCAATTTTGAAACCTAACCTAATTCATAATCCGACCAAATATGAGTTCGAACTCAAAATTTTCGGATCACCAAAGAAAATATCAAATAATAACTAGATTTACGATATTCGACTATAAAAACTAACCGCATTTGTTGTGGTACTCAATTTGTTATAACATGTCAACAAATTAAATTAAATTATATTTTAATTTTTTTTCTTTTGGAAAATAAAATGTCACATTAAGTGTATTAAATAAAATGATCAATAAAAAATGTTCAAATAGAATCATTTTAAATGATAATTAATAGCCGTTAAATTAACTTATTGATATTAACCCATTTTATTAATTTGAAGAGATATTTTTTGTTATGTCGATTATAATATATTAATGTATTAAATTTAATACTAAATTTTTAAAAATTAATTATGTAATTTGCACAAAATATACCTAATAAAATATTGTGCACTAAAAATCAGGCCCTTCAAGTTAGAAACTATTATAATCACATGTCAGCATATTAATATATAATAAGTTAAGATGGGCCGAGATGCTAAAATGGTTAAACCCGCCTACAGCCCAAATTTAGACCCGAACCAGCTTTCAAGGATTGAGTCGGCTGTTGATGTTTGAGAGCGGCAAGCCCTAGCGTAGTCCTCCTACTCCTCATGACATCATCCCTCCCCCTCTCCATCTCTTGTCATCGTTCTCGCGATATCGCCGGTATCGAACTCACCTGCAGCCGCGACGGGCGTTGGTTTCTCCGGTTCATCTGACCACTTTCTCTTCTTGGCTGTCAGGTTTTTCATCTTACTCCCATTTTTGAATTTCTTTGACAGTTAATTTCTTTAGCTCATCGGTTCAATTGCCTCAAAGGTGGAGCGCAGAGGCAGTGGGCGAGCAGAACTCAGCGCTAAATCAAGGGGGTATCAGAGGGGACACACAGGTAATCAATTACTTATGCTTAGAGGGAAATATATGTGTTACGCTTGAAGATGGAAGCTTTAATGGAGGTTTTCTGGAGGGCTAATTGACCACCCTTGCCCCTTAATAGATCCGCCCCTGGTTTAGACCTTCCATATATAATTTTACAATTTTTTGAACGGTATCTATTGAATGGTTTTGCTGGAAAAATTGAGTTTTGGCATGTGTACACATTTATTGCTCAGAAAATACAGGAAACCCAATGATTTTCTATCTGGTTATAGATATTTGATTTCCATTCGACCTAATTTAAGTTGTAGATGGGTTTTGATTCCATTGAGTGTTATAAGTTTTGCACTTCATACTCTAAAACTGGTCCAACATTAACTATGTTTGTGAACTTTGTGTCTACTGTTTAGTAACTTTCGTTTAAGTTGAATTAATTGTTTAGTTGTTACTTGTTAGTAAGTATTAACAACGTTTGTGTTCAGTTTAAGATATATGGATTCGTTGATAAATTGGGTTGGAGATGAATTGTTTGATAAATTGGGTTGTGAATTGTGATTGATAATGTCTGGTGAAGCGACTCTTCTGATTCTCGGCCCATAGCCATCAGAAGTTTTGAAGTTTAAATACTCAGTGGCATTTGCTTAAGTTGAAGGCCCTAAACGTTGTTTTTGAAAGTTTCTGTCAAATTTGAAAGCTTGAAAAACTATCTTAATTGGGGCATACTTATAGTATGAAAGAGAAAACTTTGTTAGTTTCTATCTCTCATTTTCAGTGTATTTCTGATAGTTCACTTTGAAAATTATATTAAGTTGTGTTTCTTTTTCTCCTCTAATTTTGAAATTGTAGCTAACTTAGTAATCTTCCTTCGAAGATGAATGCTACTGCTAAAAATCACTGTCGAAGTTAAACTCAACATGGCAGACTTGGATGATCTTTTTAATGAGCCTTCTGGTGCCCCTGGTAAGTTGTGCTTCTAGAACTTGAAGAATTTCTCATATTTTCCATTTGTATTTGCCTGAAGAGATGTGTAAATGATTACAAGTATTTTGCAGCTCGGGTTAGTGGCAGATTCAGACCCAAGCCAAAGGCTCGGCCTAGCCAGGTTGCATCTAAAACAGCTGCTTCTGCTCTCCCTAATGTCATAACAGAAAAATCTATCACAGTAGCTACCACTGCCTCAGATACTGTTCCATCTATTAAATTGGTTGATGTGGGATTTGGTAAACTAACAGGTCCAGTAGGTTCGTCCCTAGCCACCTCAGAGATCCTTGGGAGCATAGAGCCATCAAAAAACAATGGGGATATAAGTACACATGTTCCATCCTCTGCCGGCAATGAGGACACCAAACATTGCAAGTCCATTGAAACAGCTGCTCTTCAGCCGGAGGTTGCAGCTTCTGTTGGAAGTGGGGATTCGAATTCTAGGTTTAGAAAAGCAGCAGGGGAGGTCAGAAATAAATAAATACGTCTGGGGTTCATTGTTTTTATATGTTGCTAACTTGTGAAATTTTCCAGAATGCAGACATATTCTCTGGCTTGGAATGTCTTGATGCTCCTACTCATTGCTCTGCCAAGTCTTCAGCGTTTATGGTTTGTGATGTTGCAGAAGCTCAAACTTATTCTGATTTTCGTACAAATCAAGATCCAGTTTCCCACGGAGAAATTTCTGTTCCTAACAAAGAGGGTGAAATGCAGTTAGAAATGAAGGTAAGGACTTGTACTGTCAGTCTCTCACAGATTTAATTCTTGTTGGATAAATGTTTAGATTAATTGGGAAATATGTGATTGTTGTTAGGTAGATGGGGCTTTTTCTGACTTGGAAGTTCTAGACATTGTTTCTGATGCTGCCATTTCGTCTGGTACGTGCACCATCACTTGACTTTTATTTTACGACTGCATTGTATCTTGTTCATTTTAATTGAGACTGGGTTGCTTTAGAACGAGGTGCTGGCAAGTTTCAACCTAAGCTCAAGGTAAAAAAAGGAAGAGAGGATCTGCAAGTCCCTCGCTCTGAAGTTGAGTCCAGTGAGCTTTCACAAGCTGCACATTTGGCGCCTTCTGGCACTAGTGACATGAATGAGAGCTCACTTCCTACCTTCCCACCTGAACATGCTCTTGTTCACCCTTCTCCAAGAATTGGTGATTCTAGGACCCTGTATACAAACTCTGAATGCCAATTGAATACAGAAAACCTTATAGAAACCACCCAGTCAGATGGTACCATTCTTGGGGATGCCATGCCTTTAGAAGATGTTGGTGGGACACCTGGAAAAGTGGTAACTGTTTTCAATATGTTATTTGTTCATGCATTTCATATTGAACTATAAAATATTATTTTGTGCTTATTGTGTTGGGACACATGTTTATGTTTGTTTATGGGATTGTTCAGGGTCGAAAGAGTAGAAATGTAAAGGCTTCTGCTGCATCAAAACTTCCTCAGAAGCGCGTATCTTTTGCAGCCAGTGAGGAGGCTGAAGATGGGGCATCATCTTGGCAGATGAGGAAGCGCTTACATTGTCAACAAGTCGATGGGCTAGTGCATAAGTCTAACAAGGATAGCTTAAAACCTTCTTGTGATTCTGAAGTCCCTGAAGATGAGTATAACGATGATGAATATAGGGAGCAGAAGACATCAGAGAGGAAAAGAGCCCCAAGAAAGTCCAAGAAACCTGTATCTGAAAAAGAACCAGTGCCAAAGCGTAAAAGGGCCAAAGAAACATCTGACCAGTTAACTAAAGACCCTCCCAAAAAGTTCCGACATTCAACTCGTAGAAACAAAAGACATGGTAAATGAATTTCTCTCCATCTAAATTTAGGAGACATGAAATTATACTTGTCCGTTAATTAGATTTCCTTACCTTTGTTTAGTGGACAAGGATTTGCTTGCAAGGGCAGAAGGTTATATAGACCCTCAAACTTTGACTTTCAAGGATCTCATTCGTCTAGCAGAGCATAGGGAGCTGTTAGAGGTACATCGACTTTTTGATTTTTTCCTGGTCAATTTTTCACGTGAGGAAGTATGATATCATTTCATTTAATAATATTTTCCTTGCTCTATCTATAAATTATTATTATTTTTCCAATATTGGCATTTCTTTTCTTCATTCCTCTGTGTCCACTCATGTAGATTAAAGAAGGAAAAAAATTGGCAACTCCACGACCTGATGAAAGGTACTTTGATTCTTATATGGAAGTCAGAACATTCAGTATCATACTTGTTTAAGCTGTATGTTCATGCAACAATAACATATGAAATCCAAAAAATTTCTAGGAAATAAATAGCCTGGGAATCTTTATGATGTTTGATTTGAAAATATTATCTTTGTACTGGTATCCTTGTTTAGATTTTTTGATGTGGGCATCCTACGCTTTTGTTAATAAATGGCAAAGCAGCATGCACGCCCCCCCCCCCCCCCCCCCCCCCCCCCAACACACACACACACACACATATATATTGGAATTTTGAAAGTTTTATGTATTATAGATTCCTAAGTTCAATGACAGTGGCAGATGTTTTTTTTTGTTGTTTCTCCATTTGATGATGTTTAAGTTCTTATCTAGATCACCCACTTTGGTAAGATTGGTGCTGTTAATGTCCCCTGTCTGCATTGTCTGCTGTAATAGTAGGTTCTAGTTTGCAGATCCCCGGATCTGTATTAATATCCAGGAATTGAGAAATTTATAACTTTGACTTGAGAAAAGACCTGTTATTCGTGAAGAATTTCTTATCTTAGAGCACAAACAAACTCGCGCACATGCACATGGACAATGGTTAACGTTCTTGTTTTTGCTGTCATTCTTGGAGTCATGTTAATTCTCATTTCTTGATATTCTTCTTTTGTTCAGTACTAATGATTTTCACAAGCAAAATTCTAACAATGACGAGGAGACTTCAGAACAGGAACGAAGCTCTGATGAAAACAAAGCAAATTATAAGTTTAACACTGGTGCTGCTTTACTCAATTACCAGTCTTACATGGACAAAGCACCCACTGCAAGATGGTCTAAACAGGACACAGAACTGTTTTATGAGGTAACTTACCTACAATTTTACTGCAATTAACTGGTTACCAAGTGAAAATAACTTTGAACGTGTATATGATTGCTAGAGAAAGCTGATAAGTTATCAATCTCTATTCTCAGAACTGCAATAGTTGATTTGCCTAGAATTCTAATTAATTATGTTTAGTGGTATCCACAGAATTAGATGATTAGGCCAACTCATGATCTCTTTGGTAGAATTTTGGATTATGATGGTATTCAAATAAATCAATGATGATAGTACAACTAGCAATGTGTTGTGATTTCTGCCAATAAATCAGAATTTTAAGTAGCCATAAAATGTGCTTATGTTTGGAAGCATTTTTCTTTGCTTCAAAGAAACTTTATCATTTGAATATAAACTTATAGATGGAACACTATTGGCTGCATTTATCTATTCATGTCTGCTTTTCCAATTTCTAGAATTTGAGTTTAATTGAAAATAGGCAAGCAACCAGTCACAAGACTGGCTGTGCCTTAACGCTACGTCCTGCTACACACCAATTTTTTATTTATTTTTAATTCTTGTCCTAGGTATATTTTTAAGGCCGAAATGCAAAACCTACTGCCATACCCCTTGCATCCACAGTTCTCATAGCATCCCATGCTTCTAGTTCTGATTAAGAAGGTTTTTGCTGTTATTCTTTTCTGAACAAAAAGTGACAACTAATTCTTTCTTCGCATGTGATTTAGGCTATTCAGCAGTGTGGATCGGATTTTAATATGATTTTTGAACTTTATTTTCCTGGTCGAACACGTCATCAAGTCAAGTTGAAATTCAAGAAGGAAGAACGTCAGAATCCATCGCGTATCAATGATGCCCTATTAAATCGTTCAAATCGTTCCACAGGTCAGTCTTTTAAATTTATAATAATGCTATTTGATGTGCTCCGTCTCCCTTTGAAGGTGGGCCCCACATATGGGTCCTACCTGATTGGGAAGGTGGTTACAAAATGGGGTCCTAATAGCAACACTTTATTTTGTATTTCTTGTTTTAATCCCTCTCTCTGGGTTTGCACGCTTGTACGTATGAAAGCTTCCTTATTCCCTGTGTTTGATTACTCTTATATGAATGGAGATTGGAATCCATGTGAACATGAATGGGAGTACGATTATGTTTCCTTTATATCTATAAATTGTTTTTCCTAATTTTAATTATATTAGATAAACACCAAACAGTCCAAATTTATTATTGTTTATCCTCATACAGTTCTTTTCTGTGCCATACGAGGAGCTTTCATGGTCATTAAATTTTCTCATGCAGATCATTCCCAATTTACTTCATATATTGAGAAGCTGAAACAACCTGCACGGATAAAAAAGGAAGCCCATGGAGAAGAGTCAGTTGATGCGACTGGCATGGAGGAAGTAGATATGACTCATGATACTGATGTATGCATCTTGTATCTTTTCTTTGGTTCTTTTCTGGTGAGATGCTAGTATTCTATTGCAATTCATACAGAAAACTATATTTCTGTATGTCAATATATAATCCACGAAGTTAGTCACTCATATTGAAGGACAATCCTCATTCCTTGTGTATGCGACGCATGCATACTGGAAAGTCTCAAATCTTGGGAGTTAAAGACAATTATGGGGAAACAATCCTCATTCCTTGTGTATGCGACGCATGCATACTGGAAAGTCTCAAATCTTGGGAGTTAAAGACAATTATGGGGAAAAAAGGATCTTCAAGAACTTGAAATTGGCTGATTATATCTGTTTTCCTTTTCCATTTATTTATGGCTTTAATCTCTTAATAGGACCAACCTGTTGGATTTTTGTAATACAAGGATTTTGTTAGATAATCCCTTTGACTTTGTAATTTTGCATGCCATGGCTCGCTTGCATAAAATCTGAAGTTTGGTTCATTTAAAAGGGCTCCTATAAAGCTTTTTGAAGTGAAATTACATGACCTCTGATCCGTTATCATGCGTTTGTATCTCTGTTAGAATTACTTATGCCAGTTTTTGTTTTGGTGGGTTTTAATTGAAATGTTTTGGGAACTTATTCCCTGGCAGGAGGGAGTGACAAAAGCTGTGTCAGAAGAACCCGAGGCCGGGGGGGATAAGGAAGCTGGTGATGCAGAAGTTGAAGAGAACAAAGATGATGGTACTCAAGTTTATAATGACGAAGTTGATGATGGAGAGTTTTCAGGGTGGTCCGATTCGTGAGTAATGAGGTTTTTTAGCCCCCATTTTTTTTTCCACCCTTGCTCGCTTATATCTTAATTTTAAAAAAATAATAATATTTGTCAAGGTTATTATCTTAACAGTAGTTGAAATGAATTTCTGTTCGTTTCTTGCCTACAAAAAACATTTAAGGGTCAGTTACCTTTTCTCAGCACTAGCCTGTAATATTGATTTTTCTTTTTCTTGTTGAAATTTTGCAAATAAAAAGCTTCTTATTTTAAATGCACTAGGAATAAAAAATCGAATTTTAAAATGCAATTAAAAATTTGCCTCAGTTTGCATATGAAAGAAATATTAGCGATATAAAAGATGCTGCACCATTTATTAGTAACAGAAACCAACACTGTTAAAATATTAAAACTAAAATTAATTATCCTTCTCCAACCCGTCTCCAACCCTCACCTCTCTCTTGGAACCTCTACGCACTTGCCTCACCAATTTTCCCTGAAGTTGCTTGCTGTTAGCAATTATATTGACTCAAAAACTTCAATAATTGTCAAATTTCTAAACCCAATTAACAAATAATTGAAAAAGGGGAAATATATGAAATAGAGAAGATAAACTCATCTTCTTCGATGGCTGCTCTTGGATAAGAGCGCTGGAAATGGAGCGTCAGGGCGACGCGATGGAACACCATTGGCTCATGTGGGGACAACCAAGGTACTTGGTGGAGACGGGTTGTACTTGCTCATTGGTGAGTTAGGACATGCAGATCGGTGAGGACTCTTGATGGTTGTCTAGAGAGGGAGGAGGCAGAGGATGGTGTGAGGACTAGTCCGATGAACTTGGGTTGATGGAGACTGGTACGACATGCTTGGATCGGTCGATTGGTGGACAAGGTTGGGTCCGACCCAGTGGTGAGGATTATAATGCAGCTACCGATCAGAGTCCCCCATTACTGGCAGTGGCACCAGTAGCTTGGCCTGGCTTCCAAGCTCGGACGACGTGTAATGAAGTCACCCTTTTTTTGTCTGTTTTCTTCTACTGTGAGGATGAGAGGGAGATGGTCTTGTGAGATGCTTGTGATTTTCATCGGTGGATGCACGACGACGGTGATATGTGCAGAGAAACTGACTCTACAATCTTCTGCTAGTAGGTGCCAGGCAGATGCTAAGGGCTTTGGGGTTTGATTTTGTGGCTAGCGTGGTTAAGTAGAGCAGTGGAAATTGTTGAAACTTTTGAGTTAGTGGAGTTGCTGACGGTGAGCAAGTCACAACAAATTGGTGAGACGAGAGACGAGTGAGCAAAGGTCCAAAGAAAGAGACGAAGGAGGTGAGGCTAGTCGGGTGGGTTGGGGAAGGGGAAGGGTAACTAAATTAAGTTTTAATTTTTGAATGGCGTTAGTATCTATGGTGCAACGTACTTAACGTTAACGTTGACGTTGGTATTGTTCCAAGTGCAAGCTGATGTCAATTTTTGTTTATGATGCATTTTGAGACTCAATTTTTTGTTTGTAGTCCATTTGAGGTAATAAGGCTAAATAAAATGGAGTTTTCACATGATAGTTCAGAACTAGTAGGAGTGCCCGTGCGTTGCTACGAGACTTTTCAATGTGTTATGAAGATATATGTTGAACCTATTAAGTAAATGAAAATTGATTGTACAGATCAAAAGATATGTGTACTATTTTATATGTGCAAAATATTAGAACACTGTTTTACACGTAGAAGATATTAGTGTACTATTTTATATTTGCCAAAGATTAGTGTACTATTTTATATGTACAATAGATTAGTGCACTATTGTAGATGTAAAAAAGATCAGTGCACTATTTTAGATGTACGATAGATTAGTGCACTATTTTACATATACAAAGATTAGTGCACTATTTTACATGTAAAAAAGATTAGTGGACTATGTGAACTTCCCTTAGTGAAAAAATTTCGTGCAATTTAAGGCAACTTCAAGTGCTACGACAAGTATTATCCATACAAAAAATGTTTGGTATATGAGCCCATGAGTGGACACAATTGAAGATTCATAGGATAGTATTAAATCATATTTGTTTATTCTTTTCCAAAGAAAATATGAGAAGTATACAATTCAGTGAGCCAAAAAGAGGAAGAGAGATTAAAAAACGCAACTTGAAGTCATATAGTAAGTAGTACAAATGCACCTGCAGTAATTAGTGAAAACAGTTGCAATCATAAGCAATAACAATTGCAATAATTAAGAAAAATAGGCGCAGTTATTCGGTACAATTTGCAGGCATTAAGAAGACAGGTGAAGCCATTAATACAAATAGTTGCAATATTAGGAAAAACGGTAGCATTCACTAATACAAACAGTTGCAGGCACTACAATTGCGGTTATGCTAAGAAACAATTATAGTAAGGATAAGTAGTTGCGGTCAAAATAAGAATTAATTGCAGTCACTAATAGTGATGAAACAGAAAAGGCAAACTTTTAGTAGAGGTTTAACTTTAGTTTGGAATGAAAAGGGTAAGGTGGCAGAAGGATGATGAAAGTGTGACAAGGAGGTTTGAGGTTTCCATCAAATAGCCACCTTTAAGACAAACAATTGCAGTAAATAACGTATGTAGTTTTTTCATACACAAACATAAACAGTTGCAATAATTTAGCTGCAATCACTTATTTAAACGGTTACAAACACTAAAGCGTTCTTTATTGATCTCTTTTTAGATCGAAGTTCTTCTATATCCATTGTAATACTTCCATATTTAATAGAGTCTAACATCTCTAGGAAGTTGGATATGGCAAATGGATTATGGCTAGAATCATCTAGAGGAGCATAATCATCATGTGAACCAACATCATCCCGTAGACCAGAAACAACTTGTGGTGTTGTATCTATTAATGCTGGTTAATGCATATACAAAGATATGTGTACTATTTTATATGTGCAAAATATTAGAACACTGTTTTACACGTAGAAGATATTAGTGTACTATTTTATAGTTGCCAAAGATTAGTGTACTATTTTATATGTACAATAGATTAGTGCACTATTGTAGATGTACAAAAGATTAGTGCACTATTTTAGATGTACGATAGATTAGTGCACTATTTTACATATACAAAGTTTAGTGCACTATTTTACATGTACAAAAGATTAGTGGACTATGTGAACTTCCCTTAGTGAAAACATTTCGTGCAATTTAAGGCAACTTCAAGTGCTACGACAAGTATTATCCATACAAAAAATGTTTGGTATATGAGCCCATGAGTGGACACAATTGAAGATTCATAGGATAGTATTAAATCATATTTGTTTATTCTTTTCCAAAGAAAATATAAGAAGTATACAATTCAGTGAGCCAAAAAGAGGAAGAGAGATTCAAAAACGCAACTTGAAGTCATATAGTAAGTAGTACAAATGCACCTGCAGTAATTAGTGAAAACGTGGGGTTCGAATTTATGAAGGAGTTGTATGAAAGTGACGAGGACTTCAAAGAATTATTGAGAAAGTGTGTTAATCTTGAACCAACAGCGGATTACTTTCTTAATGAGGGGTATTTGTTCAAGGGTAACCAGTTGTGTATCCCTATCTCATCCTTGCGGGAGAAGCTGATTCGGAATTTACATGGAGGAGGATTGAGTGGCCATTTGGGTCGAGATAAAACCATTGCAAGCTTGGAGGAGAGATACTATTGGCCACAGTTGAAACGGGATGTTGGAGCTATCGTGTCAAAGTGTTATACGTGCCAAACTTCAAAGGGTCAAGTTCAAAATACTCGGTTGTATATGCTTTTACCTGTTCCTAAAGATATTTGGTAGGATGTAGCTATGGATTTCGTGCTCGGATTACCTAAAACACAAAGAGGAGTGGATTCTGTCTTTGTTGTGGTTGATAGATTCTCCAAGATGGCGCACTTCCTAGCTTGTAAGAAGACAGCGGATGCGTCCAACATAGCCAAACTATATTTCAGGGAGGTTGTTCGACTGCATGGGGTGCCTAAGTCTATAACTTCTGATCGTGACACCAAGTTCCTTAGCCATTTCTGGATTACTTTGTGGCGGATGTTCGGGACTATTTTGAATCGTAGTAGCACTGCCCATCCTCAAATCGATGGTCAGACTGAGGTGACAAACAGAGGGAACATGGTGCGTAGCATTTGTGGTGATAAGCCGAAGAGTGGGACTATGCCCTTCCACGGGTGGAGTTCGCTTACAATAGTGCAGTTCATAGTGCCACAGGGAATTCGCTGTTTGCCAATGTTTATACTGTTGTACCTAGTCATGTGGTGCACCTCGTGAAGCTGCCTAATGGTCATGGAGTAAGTGTTGATGCAGAAAATATGGCTGAAGGTGTAGTGGCTGTTAGGGATGAAGTTAGACAGAAGTTAGAGCAGACCAATGCTAAGTATAAAGCACCAGCCGACAAACATAGGCGAGTTAAGGTCTTCCAAGTGGGTGATTCTGTTATGGTGTTTTTTGAGGAAGGAAAGAGTCCCTGCGGGTACATACAGTAAGTTGAAACAAAAAAAGTATGGGCCATTCAAAGTGCTGAAGAGAATCAACGACAATGCTTATGTGTTAGACTTGCCGGAATCCATGGGAATTTCTAATACTTTCAATGTGGCTGACATGTATGAGCTCCGTGAAGATGTAGCTCTCTATCCTGATGATAACTCGGGGTCGAGTTCTTCTGAAGTGGAGGGGACTGATGTAGAACAAATGGTGGAATGGATTGAGGAAGAGATGGAGCGAAAACTGCAGAAAGGACGTAAGTAGAATTTACAGATTTGGCGTCCGAGCTCAGAATGGGGCTTATGATACCTTTCCGGAAAGGGAACGACGAGAAAAGTCAAACTCTTTGCTTATGCTGTGACATATGGGTCTTTTTAGCCGAATATCATCGTTTAGGCCTCAAAAAGTAGTTTTAAAGTTTTCCTTGTATTTTCGGAATTTTAATTAATTAGAGTTTTCTTTTTCTTTTTGATCTAGGTTTCACCTTAGGGTTTCCTTGGTATTTAAACAACCTTTAAAGTTGTATTTGGTTTATCAAATATTTTATTCAATCAAATTTGAGAGTTTTCTCGGTTATCTTCTGGTGGATTCCAATGTTTGTTCTTTAGGGTTTTACGCTTGTTTACCCTATTATACTGGGTGCTGCGTCAAGTGGTATCAGAGAGGGTTTCTCCCCTCTAGTTATCGTTGATTTCTATCCATGGTTGATCGTGTAGACGATGTCTCTGCTACTCGAGCGGATTTGGATGCCCAAAATCGTAGTCTCGCTGAATTAACTGCTCAATTTGGGGAGCTGCGAGCGTTGTTGCGGGAGAATAATCGAAGAGGCAACCAAGGCAACAATCGGGCGGGTAATGATAGAGGAAACCCTAGGAGATTTCGTGAGGAAGAAGGTGGTTCTGATTCTGAAGAGGAACTCGAAGAGCCACGTCACAATAACCATAACTGCAACCATTATGATGATTATCGGATTAAAGCTGATATTCCCAACTTTTCGGCAAATGTAAAAATTGAAGATTTCTTAGATTGGTTGCTGGACGTAGAGAGATTTTTCAAGCTAATGGAGATTCTAGAGGCCAAGATGGTAAAGATGATTGCTTTCTGTTTGAAAAGCACAGCGGCTGTTTGGTGGGATCAACTCCAGAATACCCGACAAAGGCAAGGGAAAAATAGGGTTCGAACATGGCGAAAGATGAAACAACTTATGATGGAGTGATTTTTACCAGCTGACCACGAGCAAATTTTGTATCGGATGTTCATGGGATGTGTTCAAGGCATAAAAACAGTGACTGAATATACTGATGAGTTCATGCGATTGGCTGAACGAAATAGCCTAAGGGAGACCGAGAATCAGAAGGTGGCGAGGTATATGAACGGGCTGAAACCTGCCATTCAAGAGAAGATTGGCTTGCAGAATTTGTGGTCCTTGCAAGAGGCAATTAACATGGCGATGAATGCCGAGTTGATGGAAAAAGAAAAACGCACATTGCCTTACCAGAGGAATATGCCGGATTTATCTGAAAATAATTCAGTTTTCCCTACTGATAAGGGAAAGTCCGTGCAACAAGGCACTTCAAAACCTTCAAATTTCCAGTCGAGAGGAGGTAATGAGGGGAGTAGCAGAAATTTTGATAGGGGGCAGATTCGAAATCAGCCCCAGAAGCAGAATCTGAATCCGTATGCTAGACCCACGTGGGATATTTGTTATCGTTGTGGCAAAAAAGGGCATCATTCTAATGTTTGCCCTGACCGGAGACAGGCCAATTTAGTTGACGTGGATGATGATGGTCAAGAAGAAGGAGGAGAAAGTTTTGAGGATGACTATGAAGGAGCCGAGTTTGCAATTGAAGAGGGCTTAGAAAGAGTTACTTTGGTGATGCAACGAGTTTTTTTAGCTCCAAAAGAGGAAGGCCAGCGTAATAGTATATTTCGTTCTCACTGTTCCATTAAAAACAAAATATGTGATGTGATTGTAGATAATGGCAGCTGTGAGAAATTTGTGTCGAAGAAACTGGTGGAGCATTTGTAGCTACCAACAGAGCCACATAGCACTCCTTATTCGCTGGGATGGGTGAAGAAAGGACATTCAGTTCGAGTCTCTTAAACATGTTGTGTACCACTCTCCATTGGTAAGCACTACAGTAATGAAATATTATGTGACATAATTGATATGGATGCTTGTCATATTTTATTGGGACGACCTTGGCAGTTTGATGTGGATACTACCTTTAAGGGTCGAGACAATGTTATCTTGTTTACTTGGAATAATCACAAAATTGCTATGACTCTTATTACACATTCGGGAAAGATGAGTGTCCCAAGAAAGAAGAGTTCGAGTTTCCTGACTTTGACTAGCAATAAGCGGGAGATAAATGAGGCAATCAAAGAAGCAAATTCTTTTTATCCCGTGGTGCTGAAGGGATTAATGAACACAAGCAAAGAAAAGGTCGAAATCCCCACTGATGTGAAGCAGATGTTGAGGGAATTCAAGGAGCTCGTGGCTGAGGAATTACCTAACGAACTGCGACCTAAGCGGAATATCCAGCATCAAATTGATTTAGTACCTGGAGCTAGCCTACCAAATCTGCCTCATTACCGTATGAGTCCTAAGGAGAATGAGATTTTGAGGGAGCCGATTGAGGAGTTGATGAAGAAGGGATTTATTAGAGAGAGTTTGAGTCCTTGTGTGGTTCCTGTCCTTCTAGTTCCTAAGAAGGAGAATGCTTGGTGTATGTGTGTTGACAGCCAAGCAATCAACAAAATAACAGTAAAATATAGATTTCCCATACCGCGCTTGGAAGACATGTTGGATGAAATTTAGGTTTCTAAGTTGTTCACGAAGTTAGACTTGCGGAGTGGCTACCACCAGATTCGAATCAGACTGGGTGATGAGTGGAAGACGGCGTTTAAAAACAAGGATGGATTATACGAATGGTTGGTCATGCCTTTCGTGTTGTCAAATGCACCTAACACTTTCATGAGTCTTATGAATCAGGTTCTTTGTCCATTCCTTGGCTCTTTTGTTGTGGTTTACTTTGATGATATTTTAATTTATAGTCAAACAAAAGAAGAACATATGGTGCATTTGAGGCAAATTTTAGGGGTTCTGCAAGAAAATAAGTTGTATGTGAACCTGAAAAAATGTACTTTCTATACAAATAAGTTGCTGTTTTTGGGATTTGTGGTTGGTGAGGATGGCATTCAGGTGGATGATGAGAAAATTTGGGCAATCCGTGATTGGCCGGCTCCAAGGTCGGTGACTGAAGTGAGAAGTTTCCACGGGTTGGCCACGTTCTACAGGAGGTTTGTAAGGAACTTTAGCACCATTACGGCACCTATCACCGAATGTTTGAAAAAAGGGAAAATTCCAGTGGGGGGACGAGCAAGAAAAGAGCTTTGCCCTCATCAAAGAAAAGCTTTGCATCGCCCCAGTTCTCGCTCTTCCGAACTTTGAGAGAGTATTTGAGGTCGAATGTGATGCTAGTGGAGTAGGAGTGGGGGCTGTATTATCACAAGAAAAGAAACCAATAGCGTTCTTTTCGGAAAAGTTGAGTGAAGCATGGCAGAAGTGGAGTACTTATGACCAGGAATTTTATGCGGTCGTGAGGGCTTTGAAACAATGGGAGCACTACTTCGTTCAAAAGGAGTTTGTACTATTTACCGACCACCAAGCCTTGAAGTTCATTAATAGCCAAAAACACGTTGATAAGATGCATGTCAGGTGGGTGAATTTTCTGCAAAAGTTTCCATTTGTTATCAAACATAAATCAGGGACCCTAAATCGTGTGGTTGATGCTCTAAGTAGACGAGCTACCTTGCTGGTTACACTTTCTCAAGAAATTGTGGGGTTCGAATTTATGAAGGAGTTGTATGAAAGTGACGAGGACTTCAAAGAATTATGGCGAAAGTGTGTTAATCTTGAACCAACAGCGGATTACTTTCTTAATGAGGGGTATTTGTTCAAGGGTAACCAGTTGTGTATCCCTATTTCATCCTTGTTGGAGAAGCTGATTCGGGATTTACATGGAGGAGGATTGAGTGGTCATTTGGGTCGAGATAAAACCATTGCAAGCTTGGAGGAGAGATAGTATTGGCCACGGTTGAAACGGGATGTTGGAGCTATCGTGTCAAAGTGTTATACGTGCCAAACTTCAAAGGGTCAAGTTCAAAATACTCGGTTGTATATGCCTTTACCTGTTCCTAAAGATATTTGGCAGGATGTAGCTATGGATTTTGTGCTCGGATTACCTAAAACACAAAGAGGAGTGGATTCTGTCTTTGTTGTGGTTGATAGATTCTCCAAGATGGCGCACTTCATAGCTTGTAAGAAGACAGCGGATGCGTCAAACATAGCCAAACTATATTTCAGGGAGGTTGTTTGACTGCATGGGGTGCCTAAGTCTATAACTTCTGATCGTGACACCAAGTTCCTTGGCCATTTCTGGATTACTTTGTGGCGGATGTTCGGGACTATTTTGCATCGTAGTAGCACTGCCCATCCTCAAACTGATGGTCAGACTGAGGTGAAAAACAGAACTTTGGGGAACATGGTGCGTAGCATTTGTGGTGATAAGCCGAAGCAGTGGGACTATGCCCTTCCACATGTGGAGTTTGCTTACAATAGTGCAGTTCATAGTGCCACGGGAAAGTCGCCTTTTGCCATTGTTTATACTGCTGTACCTAGTCATGTGGTGGACCTCGTGAAGCTGCCTAATGGTCATGGAGTAAGTGTTGCTGCAGAAAATATGGCTGAAGGTGTAGTGGCTGTTAGGGATGAATTTAGACAGAAGTTGGAGCAGACCAATGCTAAGTATAAAGCAGCAGTCGACAAACATAGGCGAGTTAAGGTGTTCCAAAAGGGTGATTCTGTTATGGTGTTTTTGAGGAAGGAAAGAGTCACTGCGGGTACATACAGTAAGTTGAAACAGAAAAAGTATGGGCCATTCAAAGTGCTGAAGAGAATCAACGACAATGCTTATGTGTTAGACTTGCCGGAATCCATGGGAATTTCTAATACTTTCAATGTGGCTGACATGTATGAGTTCCGTGAAGATGTAGCACTCTATCCTGATGATAACTCGGGGTCGAGTTCTTTTGAAGTGGAGGGGACTGATGTAGAACAAATGGCGGAATGGATTGAGGAAGAGATGGAGCGAAAACTGCAAAAAGGACGTAAGCGGAATTTACAGATTTGGCGTCCGAGCTCAAAATGGGGCTTATGATACCTTTCCGGAAAGGGAACGACGAGACAAATCAAATTCACTTCTTATGCAGTGACATATGGGTCTTTTTAGCCGAATATCGTCGTTTAGGGCCTCAAAAACTAGTTTTAAAGTTTTCCTAGTATTTTCGGAATTTTAATTAATTAGAGTTTTCTTTTCCTTTTTGATCTAGGTTTCACCTTAGGGTTTCCTAGGTATTTAAACAACCTTTAAACGTTTTATTTGGTTTATCAAATATTTTATTCAATCAAATTTTAGAGTTTTCTCGGTTATCTTCTGGTGGATTCCAGTGTTTGTTCTTTAGGGTTTTACGCTTGTTTACCCTATTATACATCGTGCTGCGTCATGATACTACAGCTAGTAATAGACACCTTGATTATTGACCCCTTGGTAAAGTATTTTAACCAACGTGAGTTTTGAAACAGAAGAATGAGCATAAAAAATTACCTTGTGACAAATAATATGTACAAAATTTGAAGCAACATTAGAAGCATGAAATACATTGGACATATGCAATGTAATGACCCGTCCCGAATATCGGGATTGAATATTAATTAATCATGATTTAGAATGACTAATCGGGGATTAGTTGAGTGAAATCGGATGAACGTGCAAAATGACCGTTTTGCCCCTAGCGTGGGCAAAATGTTGACTTTTAGTTCGGGCGGTCAAACGGACTTTGACCGATGACTATGACGTAGTTCGGGACGTCACGAGTTCATAGACAGGTGGCACATTCGATTCCGACATTCGTAGTGAAAGTTATGATGATCGGAAGATGAAGGGTATTTTGGTAATTTGGCATAGTAGGGGCCAAATGTTGACTTTTTGATCGGGAGGTCCGATGGACAAGGGCCAAGGACCGTTACGTAGGTCTCGTCAATACGAATCCAACGACAGGCGGCATGCCGAAATCGGAGATTCGACGACGAAGTTTTGGTCACGGAATCGGGCTCGGTTAACCGAACGAACCAGGAATTAAATAATATTTTAATATGAACAGTACCCGGTGACTGGACACACTTGGATGAGTGACAAGTGTCACTCATCCCTTAAAATCAGGCACAAAACATGGATCCATGATTTTGGGGGAGACCAAATGATGATGTTTTGTTATTATTTTAATTACTTGATTAATCTTTTATTTCCTCCATTATTTCTCTTCAGTTTCTCCAAACCGTGTACAACCATTATCCAATTTTCTTCCTTCCTTCATTCCTCTCCATCAGCTGAGCTTGAGAGTGCAAATTGTGAGTTAATTGAGAGTGATTCGAACTGGGAAACACGAGAGATTAACTGAGAGCTGAGGACTGAGAATTCGGGTTTTAGAAAATTTGGGAGGAAAATCGAATTGGACGAATTGAGCCTTGTTGATCGAAATTGGGTTCAGTTTTAGTCTTCTGGGATTGCTACGATCAATGTTGAGGAAGGAACTAAGTCGAATTGAGGTAGAACTGAGGAAGGAAGCTTTCAGAAATTTCGAGCTTGAGTCGTGATCATTGAGTGATCATACGATGCAATTGATGGAGGGGAAATGTTTCTCTTAGTCCATTGAAGCTTACTGGTGGATCAATTGAACGAAATCTAGAAGTTTTGATGGTTTTCGAAGGATGAACAATGGTCGGAGGTCCTTCGAATGATCAACTGTGATCGTGGGGTTATAGGTAATGTTGTTTGTAATTGAGTCCACAGATCTTTAATTGAACTTAATTCGAAACTGACTGAATGTTCAATTGATGGAAACAACGTCGAATTGGTAGGAAATTAACCGGGTCGCCTCGCGGGTTAAATGGCCCGTTTTACAGACAAACGGGTGAGGACGAGGGTACTGTAGCAGGCGCGTGGATTTCACGCGCAGCCACTCACGGCGGCGCGTGAGGGCGCGTCCGGCCTAGTTTCAAGGTGAGGTCAACATGACTTTTGATCCTCTCATTGTAACGAACATTTTGACGTTGGTTTCGATGAAATCGGATATCGTTTCGTTAATGTTCCGCGTATCCGAAGTTTTGTATTACGTTAAAAATACGTATTTAAATCCCGGAAAAATTGGGGAAAATTATATGATGTATTTTGATATGCTAATAACCCTCTATAATGATTTTGGGCAGGAGACGTGATTTCCGAATTTTACGGAAAAACGTGCAGCTCGGAAACGAACCGTTTTGAACGGTGTGTGTGAGTGGACTTTGTTTTCTAACAGTGATGCATGCATATATGATTTAAATGCCTTATTATATGATTTTATATGCTTGGGCATGATTTATGTTTCAATCCGGTAATTTCTCGGTTTTATGATTATTATATTATTATTTTGGGCGATTTTCGAGAAATTACGAAATTTGGTAAAAATGATGTTTGGACTTGGGTTATGAGTCCGGGATTGAAATTGATTGAGAATAACGTTTGGACTCGGATTATTGAGTCATGGATTGAAAAATTGATGTGGTGACTCGGGAATGAGTCGAGGGTCAATTTCGTGGATTTACGTGAAAATGGCAACGGAGGTTGCAACGCATGGATTTGCGTGATAATGTTATTTTGGGCATGAGAACCCAAGTGAATAGTGATTTTGACTCGGAATTGGAGTCATTTGTGAAATTGTGAAATTAATGATTTATTGGGATTTATGATTATTTTAATCAGTCTTTTGGGCACGTTTTACGAGGTACGTGCAAATGATGTTTTGGGCTAGGCCCGGAGTCTAAATGATTTCTAAAATGGGATTTTGACTTAGTTGGTAAGTCAATGATGATTTCTGGATTATTCTATTGATTTAAATGTGATTTTAACGGTTTATGTGTAAAAGGTATTTTGGGCTTGAGACCCAGTTGAGAATGATCTTGACTTGGTATGAAGTCAAGATTTGATTGAAATGTTTTGGGATGTAATTCCCGGGATGGTTTTCATTGTGATTGTGATATTCCCAGACGGTCGGTGCATGGGGGATTACCCAGACAACCGGAGCTTGGGGGATGTGATTGTAGGATCGAGAGTTGATCCTATGGTAGTCAGCTTCTCGGATGAGACTGAGCCTGGATGTACCACTCGGAGGTGTCTGAACCTGGGGATGTGTTCGCCCAGAGGTGACTGAGCCCGAGGGGGTTGAGCCCAGAGGTGTTTATTCCCGAGAGAGTGACTGGATATTGGCCTACGCGTAGTGCAGCACTTGTGAGTAGTGCAGATGTGATTTGTGATATTTTATGCACTTGTGAGTAGTTCGGATTGATTGAATTGATATATTTCTTGTGCACTGGTGATTAGTGCTGATTGGTATTGATTGTGATAATGTACTGGTATTGAGTACGAGTTTTTGGTCTTTGTGGCCAGTGATTATGTTTTCATATGTTTTGGCCTGAGAGCCGGGATTTGATGTTTTATAACATGAACTGATTTGGTGAACATGAGTTTTATGGACCATGGGAAAATATGTTTTGATTTTATCGGTCACTTATGTTTTACGATATGCATGCAAGTTTGTGAAAACCGGAGGGTAAGTTTGTATTTCGGTAAATGTTTTTATAAGAGGTCATTTTTGTCCACTCACACCTTTTCTGTTTTGTGACCCTCCAGGCCGTGGTACGACGCTCGGGACTGATCGTGAGGCAGTGACAGCAGCAGAAATCCGCGCGAACATCCCTTGTCTGGCAAGCACTGAAGGGGAGTTTCGGACCTTTAGTTGACTTGTCGGACGGGAGCAGGACCGGGCACGGTTTTTGACGTCCAGTTGGGACGGGTCCTGTCAAATTGGTATCAGAGCATTTGGTTCTTGATTTCTGTTGAAACGTCATGCCTCCGAGTCGTGCGTCCCGTACACGGTCTGAAGATGGGAGGGGCGAGAGTAGTGTTAGTAAAGACCTAGATATTGAGCGAGCTCGACGGTTGGGAGCCACTGTGTTTCGTGGTGATTCGGGACCGGATGGTGCCGAAGATTGGCTTACTCGATTGGAAGGGATTTTTGAGGTTATGATATGTCCCCTGGAGGACATGGTACCCTTAGCCACTTTTCTTTTGGATGGCTATGCTTACAGGTGGTGGCATAGTTTACAGTTGACTGGCTGGGATGCCCGTACCTTGGCATGGGATGCATTCCGAGAGCGATTTTTGGATCAGTTTTATCCTCGCTCATTTCGGAACGCTAAGGAGGTTGAGTTTCTCCAATTGCAGCAAGGGAATCGGTCAGTGGTCGATTATGAACAGCAATTTTTGCACTTATCTAGTTTCGCTCCTCTGTATGTGGCTACAGAGGAGGATAAGTGTCGAAGGTTTGAGCAGGGATTGAGGAATGAGTTACGGGGTGCTGTAACTGTTGGCTTGTATTCTACCTTGAGGGAATTATCGGATGCTGCTTTCCGAGTGGAGGCTACTATTTTACCTGTGCCAGAACAATCTTTGGGCTCTGGGCGACGCCGAGAGCATCAGGATACTAAACAGATGCGTCAGGAAACAACGAAGCGAGTTAGCCTTCATACTCTTGTGTCGCAATCCTCGGTAGGCGTCCATTCGGGTGGAACTTCAACCCAGTCGACAAGTAAGCGGCGTGGTGGGGCAAGTCGCCTCAGCACTGCCACTTGTCACTTTTGTAGGAAACTTGGACATTTGCGAAGGAACTGCCCCGATCGACTTGACCGTAGGTCAGAATAATTGTATTGATACATGTTTTCGTGATACCTTGTAAATGGTTTGTATTGTCCATTTGTGTTGTAATATTGTATCAGGTGTTTTGGGTGTGTCGGACTACTGTGGGTCCGGATGGTTGTTTTTGTTAACAGTTTGGTTTGTAGATGGGCGTGTTGGGCCCAGAATAAACTTGACCTGGGGATGAATATTGGTGTTATCGTTTTGGGATCATCCTTGGTTTTCCCTAGGTGGATCCGGTTTGTGATGTCATGGACTTTGGGCATTTTGACGATCTAGGATCGTGATGTTCATGGTCAGCTGACGTCGTGATGGATCTGGACCGTAATCCTGATGATCCAGTTGGGTAGAGAGTTTGTCACTCTTACTCCGGTATGTGAGTCGTAAATGACGGGACTGGACTTCTTTTCAAAGTGGAGCCCTTTTGTGGTATGTTACTCAAGTGAGTAGGTTTCCGAAGTGATCGGATTTTGTCAACCTTAACCGTGTGGTTGTTGGATTGGCTTCCTTATGAAGTCAACCGAGTATAATAAATGGGTAACCGATAGGTTCGGTTTTGGTGTGTCCGAGTGGACGAGAACGAGATTTCGGGTTCTGGAGTCGAATTTCTGGGTGACGATTCAGGATTCGATTCTAGAACTTGAAAGTGGAATACTGGATTTGGGTGCGGAATGATTATTCCAAATGCTAGCTTACGGAATAATGATTTCGGATTCGGATTTGGACATGAATTAAAAATGTGATGTGTGGGTTCGGATTCGGGATTTCTTACGAAATTGCGGATTCGAATTTGGAATTGGAACTAGTTGATGGGTGGAGTTTCGATTTGTCTCTTGTTGGTTTGGGCGAATGGACTTCATTATTGGAACGTGTTTGGCTATGACCTAGGTGGTTTTAGTCTTGTCAATGGATAGATGTGTGTACCTTGTTTATGGTTTGGGGTACGATACTTTGCAGACTTGTGGTGTCGGGTGACGGTATACGGGTTATACCAGTAGTACGTTGGTGAACGTGTTAGTAGTCGGCTTAATCCTGATACCATTGGATGGGTTGTGAACGTGAACTGGACATTGAACACGATGCACTGGGCAGAGTGATTCTGATGATTTCAGTGATTGATTGAGCAGGTGCTCTTAGCCATGGTTGGCTAGTATAACTCTAGTGTTGAGTTGTGTGATCACTGCTAGGCTGGTGTTCAATGTGTTCCAGTTACACCGTCTGTTTGAGTGTGATGACGGTATGCATATACTCAGGAGGAGTGAGTTGGTGGTTAGTGTGACCGCAAGTTGCTTTGCGGCGAGATGTTACCTTGTCGTGACCTTACCAGCATCTGGGATCGCTGAGGGGGTGACAGTTGTGGATACTGCTGTTGGTATTTGTCGCAGGATTGAGTTTGCCCTGCGAGGGGAGATCATGTTGTTGATCTTGTGCTACATTGACGGACGTGGTGGTATGATGTGTTGTCACTGATTTGTTACTAATTGGCGCTTTACTAGGGTGGTAAAGCTTGGTGGTGACAGTTTGGCTTGTGGTGTCAGCATGGACTGACAGGTGAGTTTTGGTGACTCTCTATGAGAGCGGATGTCAGGGCACATTAGTGATTACGTGGGGCCGTCAGGCTGAAGGAGTCAGCTTAGTGACGACATTGCCAATTTCTGGTGATTCATTTTCACTCGGGGTGGTCGAGTGTAGTCAGTACGACGTGCATCTGTGATGTGACGTCTGAGTGCAGACGAGTTCTGCATTGGCTAGTGGGTGTACAGGTGTACACGTGTTGTGAGGCCCATTTGTTTTCCACGAGGTAGATGTGGAATACAAGTAGTTGGAATTTCGGGGACGAAATTCTTTAAGGAGGGAAGGTTGTAATGACCCGTCCCGAATATCGGGATTGAATATTAATTAATCATGATTTAGAATGACTAATCGGGGATTAGTTGAGTGAAATCGGACGAAACGTGCAAAATGACTGTTTTGCCCCTAGCGTGGGCAAAATGTTGACTTTTAGTTCGGGCGGTCAAACGGACTTTGACCGATGACTATGACGTAGTTCGGGACGTCACGAGTTCATAGACAGGTGGCACGTTCGATTCCGACATTCGTAGTGAAAGTTATGATGATCGGAAGATGAGGGGTATTTTGGTAATTTGGCATAGTAGGGGCCAAATGTTGACTTTTTGATCGGGAGGTCCGATGGACGAGGGCCAAGGACCGTTACGTAGGTCTCGTCGATAGGAATCCAACGACAGGCGGCATGCCGAAATCGGAGATTCGACGACGAAGTTTTGGTCACGGAATCGGGCTCGGTTAACCGAACGAACCAGGAATTAAATAATATTTTAATATGAACAGTACCCAGTGACTGGACACACTTGGATGAGTGACAAGTGTCACTCATCCCTTAAAATCAGGCACAAAACATGGATCCATGATTTTGGGGGAGACCAAATGATGATGTTTTGTTATTATTTTAATTACTTGATTAATCTTTTATTTCCTCCATTATTTCTATTTTATATTTGCCAAAGATTCGTGTACTATTTTATATGTACAATAGATTAGTGCACTATTGTAGATGTAAAAAAGATCAGTGCACTATTTTAGATGTACGATAGATTAGTGCACTATTTTACATATACAAAGATTAGTGCACTATTTTACATGTAAAAAAGATTAGTGGACTATGTGAACTTCCCTTAGTGAAAAAATTTCGTGCAATTTAAGGCAACTTCAAGTGCTACGACAAGTATTATCCATACAAAAAACGTTTGGTATATGAGCCCATGAGTGGACACAATTGAAGATTCATAGGATAGTATTAAATCATATTTGTTTATTCTTTTCCAAAGAAAATATGAGAAGTATACAATTCAGTGAGCCAAAAAGAGGAAGAGAGATTAAAAAACGCAACTTGAAGTCATATAGTAAGTAGTACAAATGCACCTGCAGTAATTAGTGAAAACAGTTGCAATCATAAGCAATAACAATTGCAATAATTAAGAAAAATAGGCGCAGTTATTCTGTACAATTTGCAGGCATTAAGAAGACAGGTGAAGCCATTAATACAAATAGTTGCAATATTAGGAAAAACGGTAGCATTCACTAATACAAACAGTTGCAGGCACTACAATTGCGGTTATGCTAAGAAACAATTATAGTAAGGATAAGTAGTTGCAGTCAAAATAAGAATTAATTGCAGTCACTAATAGTGATGAAACAGAAAAGGCAAACTTTTAGTAGAGGTTTAACTTTAGTTTGGAATGAAAAGGGTAAGGTGGCAGAAGGATGATGAAAGTGTGACAAGGAGGTTTGAGGTTTCCATCAAATAGCCACCTTTAAGACAAACAATTGCAGTAAATAACGTATGTAGTTTTTTCATACACAAACATAAACAGTTGCAATAATTTAGCTGCAATCACTTATTTAAACGGTTACAAACACTAAAGCGTTCTTTATTGATCTCTTTTTAGATCGAAGTTCTTCTATATCCATTGTAATACTTCCATATTTAATAGAGTCTAACATCTCTAGGAAGTTAGATATGGCAAATGGATTATGGCTAGAATCATCTAGAGGAGCAGAATCACCAAGTGAACCAACATCATCCCGTAGACCAGAAACAACTTGTGGTGTTGTATCTATTAATGCTGGTTAGTGCATAAAAATTGACGGGAGTTTAGACCAGAATTATGGCGAACTTTGTATAATTAAGAGTACGCGAGTAACACAAGTTAAGTTGTGAAACAAATCCTCCTCGTTAATTTTTGACAACTATAATGGTTAATATCCAATTACAATAGATAATGATTTTCATATCTCAATCAAACATATCGGTTAATCCACTTTATCCGCCAATAATAAAGCTTTGCATGACAGGACCCGTCCCAACTGGACGTCAAAAACCGTGCCCGATCCTGCTCCCGTCCGACAAGTCAACTAAAGGTCCGAAACTCCCCTTCAGTGCTTGCCAGACAAGGGATGTTCGCGCGGATATCTGCTGCTGTCACTGCCTCACGATCAGTCCCGAGCGTCGTACCACGGCCTGGAGGGTCACAAAACAGAAAAGGTGTGAGTGGACAAAAATGACCTCTTATAAAAACATTTACCGAAATACAAACTTACCCTCCGGTTTTCACAAACTTGCATGCATATCGTAAAACATAAGTGACCGATAAAATCAAAACATATTTTCCCATGGTCCATAAAACTCATGTTCACCAAATCAGTTCATGTTATAAAACATCAAATCCCGGCTCTCAGGCCAAAACATATGAAAACATAATCACTGGCCACAAAGACCAAAAACTCGTACTCAATACCAGTACATTATCACAATCAATACCAATCAACACTAATCACCAGTGCACAAGAAATATATCAATTCAATCAATCCGCACTACTCACAAGTGCATAAAATATCACAAATCACATCTGCACTACTCACAAGTGCTGCACTACGCGTAGGCCAATATCCAGTCACTCTCTCGGGAATAAACACCTCTGGGCTCAACCCCCTCGGGCTCAGTCACCTCTGGGCGAACACATCCCCAGGTTCAGACACCTCCGAGTGGTACATCCAGGCTCAGTCTCATCCGAGAAGCTGACTACCATAGGATCAACTCTCGATCCTACAATCACATCCCCCAAGCTCCGGTTGTCTGGGTAATCCCCCATGCACCGACCGTCTGGGAATATCACAATCACAATGAAAACCATCCCGGGAATTACATCCCAAAACATTTCAATCAAATCTTGACTTCATACCAAGTCAAGATCATTCTCAACTGGGTCTCAAGCCCAAAATACCTTTTACACATAAACCGTTAAAATCACATTTAAATCAATAGAATAATCCAGAAATCATCATTGACTTACCAACTAAGTCAAAATCCCATTTTAGAAATCATTGAGACTCCGGGCCTAGCCCAAAACATCATTTGCACGTACCTCGTAAAACGTGCCCAAAAGACTGATTAAAATAATCATAAATCCCAATAAATCATTAATTTCACAATTTCACAAATGACTCCAATTCCGAGTCAAAATCACTATTCACTTGGGTTCTCATGCCCAAAATAACATTATCACGCAAATCCATGCGTTGCAACCTCCGTTGCCATTTTCACGTAAATCCACGAAATTGACCCTCGACTCATTCCCGAGTCACCACATCAATTTTTCAATCCATGACTCAATAATCCGAGTCCAAACGTTATTCTCAATCAATTTCAATCCCGGACTCATAACCCAAGTCCAAACATCATTTTTACCAAATTTCGTAATTTCTCGAAAATCGCCCAAAATAATAATATAATAATCATAAAACCGAGAAATTACCGGATTGAAACATAAATCATGCCCAAGCATATAAAATCATATAATAAGGCATTTAAATCATATATGCATGCATCACTGTTAGAAAACAAAGTCCACTCACACACACCGTTCAAAACGGTTCGTTTCCGAGCTGCACGTTTTTCCGTAAAATTCGGAAATCACGTCTCCTGCCCAAAATCATTATAGAGGGTTATTAGCATATCAAAATACATCATATAATTTTCCCCAATTTTTCCGGGATTTAAATACGTATTTTTAACGTAATACAAAACTTCGGATACGCGGAACATTAACGAAACGATATCCGATTTCATCGAAACCAACGTCAAAATGTTCGTTACAATGAGAGGATCAAAAGTCATGTTGACCTCACCTTGAAACTAGGCCGGACGCGCCCTCACGCGCCGCCGTGAGTGGCTGCGCGTGAAATCCACGCGCCTGCTACAGTACCCTCGTCCTCACCCGTTTGTCTGTAAAACGGGCCATTTAACCCGCGAGGCGACCCGGTTAATTTCCTACCAATTCGACGTTGTTTCCATCAATTGAACATTCAGTCAGTTTCGAATTAAGTTCAATTAAAGATCTGTGGACTCAATTACAAACAACATTACCTATAACCCCACGATCACAGTTGATCATTCGAAGGACCTCCGACCATTGTTCATCCTTCGAAAACCATCAAAACTTCTAGATTTCGTTCAATTGATCCACCAGTAAGCTTCAATGGACTAAGAGAAACATTTCCCCTCCATCAATTGCATCGTATGATCACTCAATGATCACGACTCAAGCTCGAAATTTCTGAAAGCTTCCTTCCTCAGTTCTACCTCAATTCGACTTAGTTCCTTCCTCAACATTGATCGTAGCAATCCCAGAAGACTAAAACTGAACCCAATTTCGATCAACAAGGCTCAATTCGTCCAATTCGATTTTCCTCCCAAATTTTCTAAAACCCGAATTCTCAGTCCTCAGCTCTCAGTTAATCTCTCGTGTTTCCCAGTTCGAATCACTCTCAATTAACTCACAATTTGCACTCTCAAGCTCAGCTGATGGAGAGGAATGAAGGAAGGAAGAAAATTGGATAATGGTTGTACACGGTTTGGAGAAACTGAAGAGAAATAATGGAGGAAATAAAAGATTAATCAAGTAATTAAAATAATAACAAAACATCATCATTTGGTCTCCCCCAAAATCATGGATCCATGTTTTGTGCCTGATTTTAAGGGATGAGTGACACTTGTCACTCATCCAAGTGTGTCCAGTCACCGGGTACTGTTCATATTAAAATATTATTTAATTCCTGGTTCGTTCGGTTAACCGAGCCCGATTCCGTGACCAAAACTTCGTCGTCGAATCTCCGATTTCGGCATGCCGCCTGTCGTTGGATTCGTATTGACGAGACCTACGTAACGGTCCTTGGCCCTTGTCCATCGGACCTCCCGATCAAAAAGTCAACATTTGGCCCCTACTATGCCAAATTACCAAAATACCCTTCATCTTCCGATCATCATAACTTTCACTACGAATGTCGGAATCGAATGTGCCACCTGTCTATGAACTCGTGACGTCCCGAACTACGTCATAGTCATCGGTCAAAGTCCGTTTGACCGCCCGAACTAAAAGTCAACATTTTGCCCACGCTAGGGGCAAAACGGTCATTTTGCACGTTCATCCGATTTCACTCAACTAATCCCCGATTAGTCATTCTAAATCATGATTAATTAATATTCAATCCCGATATTCGGGACGGGTCATTACATTGCATATGTCCAATGTATTTCATGCTTCTAATGTTGCTTCAAATTTTGTACATATTATTTGTCACAAGGTAATTTTTTATGCTCATTCTTCTGTTTCAAAACTCACGTTGGTTAAAATACTTTACCAAGGGGTCAATAATCAAGGTGTCTATTACTAGCTGTAGTATCATGACGCAGCACGATGTATAATAGGGTAAACAAGCGTAAAACCCTAAAGAACAAACACTGGAATCCACCAGAAGATAACCGAGAAAACTCTAAAATTTGATTGAATAAAATATTTGATAAACCAAATAAAACGTTTAAAGGTTGTTTAAATACCTAGGAAACCCTAAGGTGAAACCTAGATCAAAAAGGAAAAGAAAACTCTAATTAATTAAAATTCCGAAAATACTAGGAAAACTTTAAAACTAGTTTTTGAGGCCCTAAACGACGATATTCGGCTAAAAATACCCATATGTCACTGCATAAGAAGTGAATTTGATTTGTCTCGTCGTTCCCTTTCCGGAAAGGTATCATAAGCCCCATTTTGAGCTCGGACGCCAAATCTGTAAATTCCGCTTACGTCCTTTTTGCAGTTTTCGCTCCATCTCTTCCTCAATCCATTCCGCCATTTGTTCTACATCAGTCCCCTCCACTTCAAAAGAACTCGACCCCGAGTTATCATCAGGATAGAGTGCTACATCTTCACGGAACTCATACATGTCAGCCACATTGAAAGTATTAGAAATTCCCATGGATTCCGGCAAGTCTAACACATAAGCATTGTCGTTGATTCTCTTCAGCACTTTGAATGGCCCATACTTTTTCTGTTTCAACTTACTGTATGTACCCGCAGTGACTCTTTCCTTCCTCAAAAACACCATAACAGAATCACCCTTTTGGAACACCTTAACTCGCCTATGTTTGTCGACTGCTGCTTTATACTTAGCATTGGTCTGCTCCAACTTCTGTCTAAATTCATCCCTAACAGCCACTACACCTTCAGCCATATTTTCTGCAGCAACACTTACTCCATGACCATTAGGCAGCTTCACGAGGTCCACCACATGACTAGGTACAGCAGTATAAACAATGGCAAAAGGCGACTTCCCCGTGGCACTATGAACTGCACTATTGTAAGCAAACTCCACATGTGGAAGGGCATAGTCCCACTGCTTCGGCTTATCACCACAAATGCTACGCACCATGTTCCCCAAAGTTCTGTTTTTCACCTCAGTCTGACCATCAGTTTGAGGATGGGCAGTGCTACTACGATGCAAAATAGTCCCGAACATCCGCCACAAAGTAATCCAGAAATGGCCAAGGAACTTGGTGTCACGATCAGAAGTTATAGACTTAGGCACCCCATGCAGTCAAACAACCTCCCTGAAATATAGTTTGGCTATGTTTGACGCATCCGCTGTCTTCTTACAAGCTATGAAGTGCGCCATCTTGGAGAATCTATCAACCACAACAAAGACAGAATCCACTCCTCTTTGTGTTTTAGGTAATCCGAGCACAAAATCCATAGCTACATCCTGCCAAATATCTTTAGGAACAGGTAAAGGCATATACAACCGAGTATTTTGAACTTGACCCTTTGAAGTTTGGCACGTATAACACTTTGACACGATAGCTCCAACATCCCGTTTCAACCGTGGCCAATACTATCTCTCCTCCAAGCTTGCAATGGTTTTATCTCGACCCAAATGACCACTCAATCCTCCTCCATGTAAATCCCGAATCAGCTTCTCCAACAAGGATGAAATAGGGATACACAACTGGTTACCCTTGAACAAATACCCCTCATTAAGAAAGTAATCCGCTGTTGGTTCAAGATTAACACACTTTCGCCATAATTCTTTGAAGTCCTCGTCACTTTCATACAACTCCTTCATAAATTCGAACCCCACAATTTCTTGAGAAAGTGTAACCAGCAAGGTAGCTCGTCTACTTAGAGCATCAACCACACGATTTAGGGTCCCTGATTTATGTTTGATAACAAATGGAAACTTTTGCAGAAAATTCACCCACCTGACATGCATCTTATCAACGTGTTTTTGGCTATTAATGAACTTCAAGGCTTGGTGGTCGGTAAATAGTACAAACTCCTTTTGAACGAAGTAGTGCTCCCATTGTTTCAAAGCCCTCACGACCGCATAAAATTCCTGGTCATAAGTACTCCACTTCTGCCATGCTTCACTCAACTTTTCCGAAAAGAACGCTATTGGTTTCTTTTCTTGTGATAATACAGCCCCCACTCCTACTCCACTAGCATCACATTCGACCTCAAATACTCTCTCAAAGTTCGGAAGAGCGAGAACTGGGGCGATGCAAAGCTTTTCTTTGATGAGGGCAAAGCTCTTTTCTTGCTCGTCCCCCCACTGGAATTTTCCCTTTTTTCAAACATTCGGTGATAGGTGCCGTAATGGTGCTAAAGTTCCTTACAAACCTCCTGTAGAACGTGGCCAACCCGTGGAAACTTCTCACTTCAGTCACCGACCTTGGAGCCGGCCAATCACGGATTGCCCAAATTTTCTCATCATCCACCTGAATGCCATCCTCACCAACCACAAATCCCAAAAACAGCAACTTATTTGTATAGAAAGTACATTTTTTCAGGTTCACATACAACTTATTTTCTTGCAGAACCCCTAAAATTTGCCTCAAATGCACCATATGTTCTTCTTTTGTTTGACTATAAATTAAAATATCATCAAAGTAAACCACAACAAAAGAGCCAAGGAATGGACAAAGAACCTGATTCATAAGACTCATGAAAGTGTTAGGTGCATTTGACAACACGAAAGGCATGACCAACCATTCGTATAATCCATCCTTGTTTTTAAACGCCGTCTTCCACTCATCACCCAGTCTGATTCGAATCTGGTGGTAGCCACTCCGCAAGTCTAACTTCGTGAACAACTTAGAAACCTAAATTTCATCCAACATGTCTTCCAAGCGCGGTATGGGAAATCTATATTTTACTGTTATTTTGTTGATTGCTTGGCTGTCAACACACATACACCAAGCATTCTCCTTCTTAGGAACTAGAAGGACAAGAACCACACAAGGACTCAAACTCTCTCTAATAAATCCCTTCTTCATCAACTCCTCAATCGGCTCCCTCAAAATCTCATTCTCCTTAGGACTCATACGGTAATGAGGCAGATTTGGTAGGCTAGCTCCAGGTACTAAATCAATTTGATGCTGGATATTCCGCTTAGGTCGCAGTTCGTTAGGTAATTCCTCAGCCACGAGCTCCTTGAATTCCCTCAACATCTGCTTCACATCAGTGGGGATTTCGACCTTTTCTTTGCTTGTGTTCATTAATCCCT
The DNA here is from genome assembly GCA_032719365.1 of Prinsepia uniflora. Lineage (NCBI taxonomy): Eukaryota > Viridiplantae > Streptophyta > Magnoliopsida > Rosales > Rosaceae > Prinsepia > Prinsepia uniflora. The sequence continues at coordinate 6,344,514 of CM064867.1, read as the reverse complement.
TCAGCACCACGGGATAAAAAGAATTTGCTTCTTTGATTGCCTCATTTATCTCCCGCTTATTGCTAGTCAAAGTCAGGAAACTCGAACTCTTCTTTCTTGGGACACTCATCTTTCCCGAATGTGTAATAAGAGTCATAGCAATTTTGTGATTATTCCAAGTAAACAAGATAACATTGTCTCGACCCTTAAAGGTAGTATCCACATCAAACTGCCAAGGTCGTCCCAATAAAATATGACAAGCATCCATATCAATTATGTCACATAATATTTCATTACTGTAGTGCTTACCAATGGAGAGTGGTACACAACATGTTTAAGAGACTCGAACTGAATGTCCTTTCTTCACCCATCCCAGCGAATAAGGAGTGCTATGTGGCTCTGTTGGTAGCTACAAATGCTCCACCAGTTTCTTCGACACAAATTTCTCACAGCTGCCATAATCACATCACATATTTTGTTTTTAATGGAACAGTGAGAACGAAATATACTATTACGCTGGCCTTCCTCTTTTGGAGCTAAAAAAACTCGTTGCATCACCAAAGTAACTCTTTCTAAGCCCTCTTTAATTGCAAACTCGGCTCCTTCATAGTCATCCTCAAAACTTTCTCCTCCTTCTTCTTGACCATCATCATCCACGTCAACTAAATTGGCCTGTCTCCGGTCAGGGCAAACATTAGAATGATGCCCTTTTTTGCCACAACGATAACAAATATCCCACGTGGGTCTAGCATACGGATTCAGATTCTGCTTCTGGGGCTGATTTCGAATCTGCCCCCTATCAAAATTTCTGCTACTCCCCTCATTACCTCCTCTCGACTGGAAATTTGAAGGTTTTGAAGTGCCTTGTTGCACGGACTTTCCCTTATCAGTAGGGAAAACTGAATTATTTTCAGATAAATCCGGCATATTCCTCTGGTAAGGCAATGTGCGTTTTTCTTTTTCCATCAACTCGGCCTTCATCGCCATGTTAATTGCCTCTTGCAAGGACCACAAATTCTGCAAGCCAATCTTCTCTTGAATGGCAGGTTTCAGCCCGTTCATATACCTCGCCACCTTCTGATTCTCGGTCTCCCTTAGGTTATTTCGTTCAGCCAATCGCATGAACTCATCAGTATATTCAGTCACTGTTTTTATGCCTTGAACACATCCCATGAACATCCGATACAAAATTTGCTCGTGGTCAGCTGGTAAAAATCACTCCATCATAAGTTGTTTCATCTTTCGCCATGTTCGAACCCTATTTTTCCCTTGCCTTTGTCGGGTATTCTGGAGTTGATCCCACCAAACAGCCGCTGTGCTTTTCAAACAGAAAGCAATCATCTTTACCATCTTGGCCTCTAGAATCTCCATTAGCTTGAAAAATCTCTCTACGTCCAGCAACCAATCTAAGAAATCTTCAATTTTTACATTTTCCGAAAAGTTGGGAATATCAGCTTTAATCCGATAATCATCATAATGGTTGCAGTTATGGTTATTGTGACGTGGCTCTTCGAGTTCCTCTTCAGAATCAGAACCACCTTCTTCCTCACGAAATCTCCTAGGGTTTCCTCTATCATTACCCGCCCGATTGTTGCCTTGGTTGCCTCTTCGATTATTCTCCCGCAACAACGCTCGCAGCTCCCCAAATTGAGCAGTTAATTCCCCAAATTGAGCAGTTAATTCAGCGAGACTACGATTTTGGGCATCCAAATCCGCTCGAGTAGCAGAGACATCGTCTACACGATCAACCATGGATAGAAATCAACGATAACTAGAGGGGAGAAACCCTCTCTGATACCACTTGACGCAGCACGAAGTATAATAGGGTAAACAAGCGTAAAACCCTAAAGAACAAACATTGGAATCCACCAGAAAATAACCGAGAAAACTCTCAAATTTGATTGAATAAAATATTTGATAAACCAAATACAACGTTTAAAGGTTGTTTAAATACCAAGGAAACCCTAAGGTGAAACCTAGATCAAAAAGAAAAAGAAAACTCTAATTAATTAAAATTCCGAAAATACAAGGAAAACTTTAAAACTACTTTTTGAGGCCTAAACGACGATATTCGGCTAAAAAGACCCATATGTCATAGCATAAGCAAACAGTTTGACTTTTCTTGTCGTTCCCTTTCCGGAAAGGTATCATAAGCCCCATTCTGAGCTCGGACGCTAAATCTGTAAATTCTACTTACGTCCTTTCTGCAGTTTTCGCTCCATCTCTTCCTCAATCCATTCCACCATTTGTTCTACATCAGTCCCCTCCACTTCAGAAGAACTCGACCCCGAGTTATCATCAGGATAGAGAGCTACATCTTCACGGAGCTCATACATGTCAGCCACATTGAAAGTATTAGAAATTCCCATGGATTCTGGCAAGTCTAACACATAAGCATTGTCGTTGATTCTCTTCAGCACTTTGAATGGCCCATACTTTTTTTGTTTCAACTTACTGTATGTACCCGCAGGGAGTCTTTCCTTCCTCAAAAAACACCATAACAGAATCACCCACTTGGAAGACCTTAACTCGCCTATGTTTGTCGGCTGGTGCTTTATACTTAGCATTGGTCTGCTCTAACTTCTGTCTAACTTCATCCCTAACAGCCACTACACCTTCAGCCATATTTTCTGCATCAACACTTACTCCATGACCATTAGGCAGCTTCACGAGGTGCACCACATGACTAGGTACAACAGTATAAACAATGGCAAACAGCGAATTCCCTGTGGCACTATGAACTGCACTATTGTAAGCGAACTCCACCCGTGGAAGGGCATAGTCCCACTCTTCGGCTTATCACCACAAATGCTACGCATCATGTTCCCCAAAGTTCTGTTTGTCACCTCAGTCTGACCATCGATTTGAGGATGGGCAATGCTACTACGATTCAAAATAGTCCCGAACATCCGCCACAAAGTAATCCAGAAATGGCTAAGGAACTTGGTGTCACGATCAGAAGTTATAGACTTAGGCACCCCATGCAGTCGAACAACCTCCCTGAAATATAGTTTGGCTATGTTGGACGCATCCGCTGTCTTCTTACAAGCTAGGAAGTGCGCCATCTTGGAGAATCTATCAACCACAACAAAGACAGAATCCACTCCTCTTTGTGTTTTAGGTAATCCGAGCACAAAATCCATAGCTACATCCTACCAAATATCTTTAGGAACAGGTAAAAGCATATACAACCGAGTATTTTGAACTTGACCCTTTGAAGTTTGGCACGTATAACACTTTGACACGATAGCTCCAACATCCCGTTTCAACTGTGGCCAATAGTATCTCTCCTCCAAGCTTGCAATGGTTTTATCTCGGCCCAAATGGCCACTCAATCCTCCTCCATGTAAATTCCGAATCAGCTTCTCCCGCAAGGATGAGATAGGGATACACAACTGGTTACCCTTGAACAAATACCCCTCATTAAGAAAGTAATCCGCTGTTGGTTCAAGATTAACACACTTTCTCAATAATTCTTTGAAGTCCTCGTCACTTTCATACAACTCCTTCATAAATTCGAACCCCACGTTTTCACTAATTACTGCAGGTGCATTTGTACTACTTACTATATGACTTCAAGTTGCGTTTTTGAATCTCTCTTCCTCTTTTTGGCTCACTGAATTGTATACTTCTTATATTTTCTTTGGAAAAGAATAAACAAATATGATTTAATACTATCCTATGAATCTTCAATTGTGTCCACTCATGGGCTCATATACCAAACGTTTTTTGTATGGATAATACTTGTCGTAGCACTTGAAGTTGCCTTAAATTGCACGAAATGTTTTCACTAAGGGAAGTTCACATAGTCCACTAATCTTTTGTACATGTAAAATAGTGCACTAAACTTTGTATATGTAAAATAGTGCACTAATCTATCGTACATCTAAAATAGTGCACTAATCTTTTGTACATCTACAATAGTGCACTAATCTATTGTACATATAAAATAGTACACTAATCTTTGGCAACTATAAAATAGTACACTAATATCTTCTACGTGTAAAACAGTGTTCTAATATTTTGCACATATAAAATAGTACACATATCTTTGTATATGCATTAACCAGCATTAATAGATACAACACCACAAGTTGTTTCTGGTCTACGGGATGATGTTGGTTCACATGATGATTATGCTCCTCTAGATGATTCTAGCCATAATCCATTTGCCATATCCAACTTCCTAGAGATGTTAGACTCTATTAAATATGGAAGTATTACAATGGATATAGAAGAACTTCGATCTAAAAAGAGATCAATAATGAACGCTTTAGTGTTTGTAACCGTTTAAATAAGTGATTGCAGCTAAATTATTGCAACTGTTTATGTTTGTGTATGAAAAAACTACATACGTTATTTACTGCAATTGTTTGTCTTAAAGGTGGCTATTTGATGGAAACCTCAAACCTCCTTGTCACACTTTCATCATCCTTCTGCCACCTTACCCTTTTCATTCCATACTAAAGTTAAACCTCTACTAAAAGTTTGCCTTTTCTGTTTCATCACTATTAGTGACTGCAATTAATTCTTATTTTGACTGCAACTACTTATCCTTACTATAATTGTTTCTTAGCATAACCGCAATTGTAGTGCCTGCAACTGTTTGTATTAGTGAATGCTACCGTTTTTCCTAATATTGCAACTATTTGTATTAATGGCTTCACCTGTCTTCTTAATGCCTGCAAATTGTACCGAATAACTGCGCCTATTTTTCTTAATTATTGCAATTGTTATTGCTTATGATTGCAACTGTTTTCACTAATTACTGCAGGTGCATTTGTACTACTTACTATATGACTTCAAGTTGCGTTTTTTAATCTCTCTTCCTCTTTTTGGCTCACTGAATTGTATACTTCTCATATTTTCTTTGGAAAAGAATAAACAAATATGATTTAATACTATCCTATGAATCTTCAATTGTGTCCACTCATGGGCTCATATACCAAACGTTTTTTGTATGGATAATACTTGTCGTAGCACTTGAAGTTGCCTTAAATTGCACAAAATTTTTTCACTAAGGGAAGTTCACATAGTCCACTAATCTTTTTTACATGTAAAATAGTGCACTAATCTTTGTATATGTAAAATAGTGCACTAATCTATCGTACATCTAAAATAGTGCACTGATCTTTTTTACATCTACAATAGTGCACTAATCTATTGTACATATAAAATAGTACACTAATCTTTGGCAAATATAAAATAGTACACTAATATCTTCTACGTGTAAAACAGTGTTCTAATATTTTGCACATATAAAATAGTACACATATCTTTTGGTCTGTACAATCAATTTTCATTTACTTAATAGGTTCAACATATATCTTCATAACACATTGAAAAGTCTCGTAGCAACGCACGGGCACTCCTACTAGTTCTGAACTATCATGTGAAAACTCCATTTTATTTAGCCTTATTACCTCAAATGGACTACAAACAAAAAATTGAGTCTCAAAATGCATCATAAACAAAAATTGACATCAGCTTGCACTTGGAACAATACCAACGTCAACGTTAACGTTAAGTACGTTGCACCATAGATACTAACGCCATTCAAAAATTAAAACTTAATTTAGTTACCCTTCCCCTTCCCCAACCCACCCGACTAGCCTCACCTCCTTCGTCTCTTTCTTTGGACCTTTTCTCACTCGTCTCTCGTCTCACCAATTTGTTGTGACTTGCTCACCGTCAGCAACTCCACTAACTCAAAAGTTTCAACAATTTCCACTGCTCTACTTAACCACGCTAGCCACAAAATCAAACCCCAAAGCCCTTAGCATCTGCCTGGCACCTACTAGCAGAAGATTGTAGAGTCAGTTTCTCTGCACATATCACCGTCGTCGTGCATCCACCGATGAAAATCACAAGCATCTCACAAGACCATCTCCCTCTCATCCTCACAGTAGAAGAAAACAGACAAAAAAAGGGTGACTTCATTACACGTCGTCCGAGCTTGGAAGCCAGGCCAAGCTACTGGTGCCACTGCCAGTAATGGGGGACTCTGATCGGTAGCTGCATTATAATCCTCACCACTGGGTCGGACCCAACCTTGTCCACCAATCGACCGATCCAAGCATGTCGGACCAGTCTCCATCAACCCAAGTTCATCGGACCAGTCCTCACACCATCCTCTGCCTCCTCCCTCTCTAGACAACCATCAAGAGTCCTCACCGATCTGCATGTCCTAACTCACCAATGAGCAAGTACGACCCGTCTCCACCAAGTACCTTGGTTGTCCCCACATGAGCCAATGGTGTTCCATCGCGTCGCCCTGACGCTCCATCTCCAGAGCTCTTATCCAAGAGCAGCCATCGAAGAAGATGAGTTTATCTTCTCTATTTCATATGTTTCCCCTTTTTCAATTTTTTGTTAATTGGGTTTAGAAATTTGACAATTATTGAAGTTTTTGAGTCAATATAATTGCTAACAGCAAGCAACTTCAAGGAAAATTGGTGAGGCAAGTGCGTAGAGGTTCAAAGAGAGAGGTGAGGGTTGGAGACGGGTTGGAGAAGGATAATTAATTTTAGTTTTAATATTTTAATAGTGTTGGTCTCTGTTACTAATAAATGGTGCAACATCTTTTATATCGCTAATATTTCTTCCATATGCAAACTGAGGCAAATTTTTAATTGCATTTTAAAATTCGATTTTTTATTCCTAGTGCATTTAAAATAAGAAGCTTTTTATTTGCAAAATTTCAACAAGAAAAAGAAAAATCAATATTACAGGCTAGTGCTGAGAAAAGGTAACTGACCCTTAAATGTTTTTTGTAGGCAAGAAACGAACAGAAATTCATTTCAACTACTGTTAAGATAATAACCTTGACAAATATTATTATTTTTTTAAAATTAAGATATAAGCGAGCAAGGGTGGAAAAAAAAATGGGGGCTAAAAAACCTCATTACTCACGAATCGGACCACCCTGAAAACTCTCCATCATCAACTTCGTCATTATAAACTTGAGTACCATCATCTTTGTTCTCTTCAACTTCTGCATCACCAGCTTCCTTATCCCCCCCGGCCTCGGGTTCTTCTGACACAGCTTTTGTCACTCCCTCCTGCCAGGGAATAAGTTCCCAAAACATTTCAATTAAAACCCACCAAAACAAAAACTGGCATAAGTAATTCTAACAGAGATACAAACGCATAATAACGGATCAGAGGTCATGTAATTTCACTTCAAAAAGCTTTATAGGAGCCCTTTTAAATGAACCAAACTTCAGATTTTATGCAAGCGAGCCATGGCATGCAAAATTACGAAGTCAAATGGATTATCTAACAAAATCCTTGTATTACAAAAATCCAACAGGTTGGTCCTATTAAGAGATTAAAGCCATAAATAAATGGAAAAGGAAAACAGATATAATCAGCCAATTTCAAGTTCTTGAAGATCCTTTTTTCCCCATAATTAACTCCCAAGATTTGAGACTTTCCAGTATGCATGCGTCTCATACACAAGGAATGAGGATTGTTTCCCCATAATTGTCTTTAACTCCCAAGATTTGAGACTTTCCAGTATGCATGCCTCGCATACACAAGGAATGAGGATTGTCCTTCAATATGAGTGACTAACTTCGTGGATTATATATTGACATACAGAAATATAGTTTTCTGTATGAATTGCAATAGAATACTAGCATCTCACCAGAAAAGAACCAAAGAAAATATACAAGATGCATACATCAGTATCATGAGTCATATCTACTTCCTCCATGCCAGTCGCATCAACTGACTCTTCTCCATGGGCTTCCTTTTTTATCCGTGCAGGTTGTTTCAGCTTCTCAATATATGAAGTAAATTGGGAATGATCTGCATGAGAAAAATTAATGACCATGAAAGCTCCTCGTATGGCACAGAAAAGAACTGTATGAGGATAAACAATAATAAATTTGGACTGTTTGGTGTTTATCTAATATAATTAAAATTAGGAAAAACAATTTATAGATACAAAGTAAACATAATCGTACTCCCAATCATGTTCACATGGATTCCAATCTCCATTCATATAAGAGTAATCAAACACAGGGAATAGGGAAGCTTTCATACGTACAAGCGTGCAAACACAGAGAGAGGGATTAAAACAAGAAATACAAAATAAAGTGTTGCTATTAGGACCCCATTTTGTAACCACCTCCCCAATCAGGTAGGACCCATATGTGGGGCCCACCTTCAAAGAGAGACGGAGCCCATCAAATAGCATTATTATAAATTTAAAAGACTGACCTGTGGAACGATTTGAACGATTTAATAGGGCATCATTGATACGCGATGGATTCTGACGTTCTTCCTTCTTGAATTTCAACTTGACTTGATGACGTGTTCGACCAGGAAAATAAAGTTCAAAAATCATATTAAAATCCGATCCACACTGCTGAATAGCCTAAATCACATGTGGAGAAAGAATTAGTTGTCACTTTTTGTTCAGAAAAGAATAACAGCAAAAACCTTCTTAATCAGAACTAGAAGCATGGGATGCTATGAGAACTGTGGATGCAAGGAGTATGGCAGTAGGTTTTGCATTTCGGCCTTAAAAATATACCTAGGACAAGAATTAAAAATAAATAAAAAATTGGTGTGTAGCAGGACGTAGCGTTAAGGCACAGCCAGTCTTGTGACTGGTTGCTTGCCTATTTTCAATTAAACTCAAATTCTAGAAATTGGAAAAGCAGACATGAATAGATAAATGCAGCCAATAGTGTTCGATCTATAAGTTTATATTCAATTGATGAAGTTTCTTTGAAGCAAAGAAAAATGCTTCCAAACATAAGCACATTTTATGGCTACTTAAAATTCTGATTTATTGGCAGAAATCACAACACATTGCTAGTTGTACTATCATCATTGATTTATTTGAATACCATCATAATCCAAAATTCTACCAAAGAGATCATGAGTTGGCCTAATCATCTAATTCTGTGGATACCACCAAACATAATTAATTAGAATTCTAGGCAAATCAACTATTGCAGTTCTGAGAATAGAGATTGATAACTTATCAGCTTTCTCTAGCAATCATATACACGTTCAAAGTTATTTTCACTTGGTAACCAGTTAATTGCAGTAAAATTGTAGGTAAGTTACCTCATAAAACAGTTCTGTGTCCTGTTTAGACCATCTTGCAGTGGGTGCTTTGTCCATGTAAGACTGGTAATTGAGTAAAGCAGCACCAGTGTTAACCTTATAATTTGCTTTGTTTTCATCAGAGCTTCGTTCCTGTTCTGAAGTCTCCTCGTCATTGTTAGAATTTTGCTTGTGAAAATCATTAGTACTGAACAAAAGAAGAATATCAAGAAATGAGAATTAACATGACTCCAAGAATGACAGCAAAAACAAGAACGTTAACCATTGTGCATGTGCATGTGCATGTGCGCGAGTATTAATACAGATCCGGGGATCTGCAAACTAGAACCTACTATTACAGCAGACAATGCAGACAGGGGACATTAACAGCACCAATCTTACCAAAGTGGGTGATCTAGATATACATAAAACTTTCAAAATTCCAATATATATGTGTGTGTGTGTTTGGGGGGGGGGGGGGGGGGGGGGGGGGGGAGGTGGTGGTGCATGCTGCTTTGCCATTTATTAACAAAAGCGTAGGATGCCCACATCAAAAAATCTAAACAAGGATACCAGTACAAAGATAATATTTACAAATCAAACATCATAAAGATTCCCAGGCTATTTATTTCCTAGAAATTTTTTGAATTTCATATGTTATTGTTGCATGAACATACAGCTTAAACAAGTATGATACTGAAAGTTCTGACTTCCATATAAGAATCAAAGTACCTTTCATCAGGTCGTGGAGTTGCCAATTTTTTTCCTTCTTTAATCTACATGAGTGGACACAGAGGAATGAAGAAAAGAAATGCCAATATTGGAAAAATAATAATAATTTATAGATAGAGCAAGGAAAATATTATTAAATGAAATGATATCATACTTCCTCACGTGAAAAATTGACCAGGAAAAACTCAAAAATTCGATGTACCTCTAACAGCTCCCTATGCTCTGCTAGACGAATGAGATCCTTGAAAGTCAAAGTTTGAGGGTCTATATAACCTTCTGCCCTTGCAAGCAAATCCTTGTCCACTAAACAAAGGTAAGGAAATCTAATTAACGGACAAGTATAATTTCATGTCTCCTAAATTTAGATGGAGAGAAATTCATTTACCATGTCTTTTGTTTCTACGAGTTGAATGGCGGAACTTTTTGGGAGGGTCTTTAGTTAACTGGTCAGATGTTTCTTTGGCCCTTTTACGCTTTGGCACTGGTTCTTTTTCAGATACGGGTTTCTTGGACTTTCTTGGGGCTCTTTTCCTCTCTGATGTCTTCTGCTCCCTATATTCATCATCATTATACTCATCTTCAGGGACTTCAGAATCACAAGAAGGTTTTAAGCTATCCTTGTTAGACTTATGCACTAGCCCATCGACTTGTTGACAATGTAAGCGCTTCCTCATCTGCCAAGATGATGCCCCATCTTCAGCCTCCTCACTGGCTGCAAAAGATACGCGCTTCTGAGGAAGTTTTGATGCAGCAGAAGCCTTTACATTTCTACTCTTTCGACCCTGAACAATCCCATAAACAAACATAAACATGTGTCCCAACACAATAAGCACAAAATAATATTTTATAGTTCAATATGAAACGCATGAACAAATAACATATTGAAAGCAGTTACCACTTTTCCAGGTGTCCCACCAACATCTTCTAAAGGCATGGCATCCCCAAGAATGGTACCATCTGACTGGGTGGTTTCTATAAGGTTTTCTGTATTCAATTGGCATTCAGAGTTTGTATACAGGGTCCTAGAATCACCAATTCTTGGAGAAGGGTGAACAAGAGCATGTTCAGGTGGGAAGGTAGGAAGTGAGCTCTCATTCATGTCACTAGTGCCAGAAGGCGCCAAATGTGCAGCTTGTGAAAGCTCACTGGACTCAACTTCAGAGCGAGGGACTTGCAGATCCTCTCTTCCTTTTTTTACCTTGAGCTTAGGTTGAAACTTGCCAGCACCTCGTTCTAAAGCAACCCAGTCTCAATTAAAATGAACAAGATACAATGCAGTCGTAAAATAAAAGTCAAGTGATGGTGCACGTACCAGACGAAATGGCAGCATCAGAAACAATGTCTAGAACTTCCAAGTCAGAAAAAGCCCCATCTACCTAACAACAATCACATATTTCCCAATTAATCTAAACATTTATCCAACAAGAATTAAATCTGTGAGAGACTGACAGTACAAGTCCTTACCTTCATTTCTAACTGCATTTCACCCTCTTTGTTAGGAACAGAAATTTCTCCGTGGGAAACTGGATCTTGATTTGTACGAAAATCAGAATAAGTTTGAGCTTCTGCAACATCACAAACCATAAACGCTGAAGACTTGGCAGAGCAATGAGTAGGAGCATCAAGACATTCCAAGCCAGAGAATATGTCTGCATTCTGGAAAATTTCACAAGTTCGCAACATATAAAAACAATGAACCCCAGACGTATTTATTTATTTCTGACCTCCCCTGCTGCTTTTCTAAACCTAGAATTCGAATCCCCACTTCCAACAGAAGCTGCAACCTCCGGCTGAAGAGCAGCTGTTTCAATGGACTTGCAATGTTTGGTGTCCTCATTGCCGGCAGAGGATGGAACATGTGTACTTATATCCCCATTGTTTTTTGATGGCTCTATGCTCCCAAGGATCTCTGAGGTGGCTAGGGACGAACCTACTGGACCTGTTAGTTTACCAAATCGCACATCAACCAATTTAATAGATGGAACAGTATCTGAGGCAGTGGTAGCTACTGTGACAGATTTTTCTGTTATGACATTAGGGAGAGCAGAAGCAGCTGTTTTAGATGCAACCTGGCTAGGCCGAGCCTTTGGCTTGGGTCTGAATCTGCCACTAACCCGAGCTGCAAAATACTTGTAATCATTTACACATCTCTTCAGGCAAATACAAATGGAAAATATGAGAAATTCTTCAAGTTCTAGAAGCACAACTTACCAGGGGCACCAGAAGGCTCATTAAAAAGATCATCCAAGTCTGCCATGTTGAGTTTAACTTCGACAGTGATTTTTAGCAGTAGCATTCATCTTCGAAGGAAGATTACTAAGTTAGCTACAATTTCAAAATTAGAGGAGAAAAAGAAACACAACTTAATATAATTTTCAAAGTGAGCTATCAGAAATACACTGAAAATGAGAGATAGAAACTAACAAAGTTTTCTCTTTCATACTATAAGTATACTGTTGAAGAATTGGCTTGGAAAATACCAAGAATTAGTGTTTGACTAGGAATACTAATTTGACTAGGATTCTAAGTTAATCTAGTGTTTCCATATAGGATTAGGAAAAGTATTCCATAGCCCTCTAGAGATTAGGAAATAAGTTATCTTTCCATCTCCGAAGAGGAATAGGAATTGTAATATGCTAATGGGTGTAACCTAAGTCCTATACATTATAAATAGGCCTCTTAGGAGTCCTTACATACACACAGAAAAATAAGACAGCAGTAAACAAAGAAGTCATACACGGGTATAAGAGCAAAAGAGTGATTTGAGAGATCGTGAGCAAGAGTTTGAAGATTAGGTCAGGATTCTACATAAGTTCTTGTAATCTTGTTATCTTCATAGTGCTAGTGATTTCTCAAGGAGGTCACACAAGGACGTAGGCAAAGATTAGCCGAACCTCGCTAAATTCTTGTGTTTGTGTGTGTGGCGTGTTTACTTTATTGTTCATCTATATTCCGCATTATCTTAGCATCATCCTATTGTTTGCATAGTCACCTAAGTCTATCAAGAAACAAGATCAGTAAAGGGGCAAAATTTACAACAATTGGTATCAGAGCTCCCAGGAAAGTGTTTTTTTTGAGATGTCCGGTGTCAAGGCAAACACGAGCAACGACGTGAAGACTGTGATCAAGCCGTTTGACGGGAAAGAGAACTTCACGTTATGGCAGAGGAAGGTGAAAAACGTCCTCCAACAAGATATGCAGGAGGCTCTTCTCGGTACAGAGAAAAGGCCAACTGGCATAACAGATGCGCAGTGGCAGAAGATGGACAAGAAGGCGACGAGTTTTATAGAGCAGCACCTAGCGGATAATGTATTGCTTCATATCGACGAGGACATGAATTCTAAGGAAACATGGGATAAGCTGGAGAAGCTCTTTAGGGGTAAAACTTTATCCAACAAACTCTTCTTAAAAGATGAACTATTCAACCTTCGGATGGAAGAAGGGGGAGACTTGCAATAACATCTAAGCAAGTTTCATAATTGTGTTGCGAATTTATCCAAGGTGGATGTAAAATATGAGGACGATGACAAGGCACTCTTAATGCTAAGAGCTCAGAACCACATTGATGTTCGGTAAGGATACTCTGAAGTTAGATGAGGTTACCGAAGCCATTCAGTCCTATGTAAAGATGGACAAGAACACGGAAAGCTCTCAAGCACAAGGCCTTTATGTTAAAGGCACACAGAGAGGCAGATCAGAGAAAAGACCGGATAAACAAGGCAACCGAGGTAGGTCAAAATCCAAAGGAAAAGATAAAAAGGGTTGTTTCGTATGTGGTGCTTCGGATCATTGGAAGAAGAACTGCAACATATGGAAAGAAAGGAAAGCAAAGGCGATGGCAGGGAACTCAAACGCAGATAGTGTTGTAACTTCTGAGGATTACAACGGATAGCTCCTTGCAATATCATCCAGCTCCAGTGTTTTCGAATTTTGGATTTTGGATACGGGATGTTCATTCCACATGTGTTCTATCAAAGAATGGTTTGATACATATGAGGAAACCAGCATCGGAGAAGTGTTAATGGGAGATGACTCACCACTTATGATCCAAGGTATTGGATCAATTAAAATCAGAATGCACGACGGGGTTGTTAGGACATTGGACAAGGTCAGACACATTCCAAAATTGAAGAAGAACATTATATCTCTCGGTACCTTTGACAAGGCAGGGCTAAGATACTCAGCTGAAGGAGGGATACTCAAGGTTGTCAAAGGATCCCTTGTCGTAATGAAAGGAGAAATCCAACCTAATCAACTATATAAGCTTCGAGGAAATACAGTAGTAGGTGGAGCAGCAGTATCCACGAAAGGTGATACTAACGACAAGACTGAGCTTTGGCACTTTAGGCTCGGGCACATGAGTCAGAATGGTTTGCAAGAGTTACACAAGAAGAATAAGCTAGAAGGTGTCAATTATTGCAAACTAGATTTATGCAAATACTGTATCCTTGGGAAACAAACAAAGACGTCGTTCAAGCTTGCAAATAGTGAGGAAAGAAGCAAAAATCTGTTGGAGTATATTCACACAGACGTTTGGGGCCCTGCACCAACCAGATCCATGGTAGGTTCCAGGTATTTTATCACATTCTTAGATGATTTTTCGAAGAAGATTTGGGTCTATTTCATGAGGGAGAAATCTGAAGCTTTCACTAAGTTTAAAGAGTGGAAAGCTGCTGTAGAAAATCAGACTGGACGAAAAATCAAATACCTAAGGAATGACAACGGAGGTGAATATAAGGACAACAGCTTCCTAGAGTTTTGCAAAGAACAAGGCATTACAAGACATTTTACGGTGAAGAAAACTCCCCAACAAAATGGTGCTGCCGAGAGGATGAACAGAACTCTCATGGAAAGAGAGAGAAGCATGAGATTTCATGCTGAATTACCAGATATGTTCTGGGTAGAAGCAGCCAACCATGCTTGCTACTTGGTTAATCGATCACCATCAAGGGTTCTCAATTCTAAGTGTGCAGAAGAGATATGGACCGGAAAACCAGTTAACTATTCAAAATTAAGAGTTTTCGGTTGCAGTGCTTATGCCCATATTCCAAGTGATGAGAGAACCAAGTTAAAGCCTAAGTCACTCGAGTGCATATTCATTGGTTTCAGTGAAGGAGTGAAGGGCTACAAGCTATGGGATTTCGTAAACAAGAAGGTAGTCTTAAGTAGGGATGTAATATTCAACGAGAAGACTATGCCCTTGAACCAGAATAAGAAAAATGAAAGGAATAATGCTGAAGAAGAAACAACCGAAGTTCCTCAACCCCAACCAGTCATGGAAGAAAATCCAGCTCAGGTGGAGCATGAGCAAGTGGATTACGACGCGGAGTTTGATGAGGAAGAAGTAGAGCAACAGCAGCAGTCACCAGTACAGACGCAGGTGGAGCCACACGTGCAGAACCAAGACTCCCTGGTTCGCACAACACCTGTAGAACAGTTTCAGAGGATCATAGCAATGGACAAACTTGTTCGAAATCGTAAGAAACCAGAAAAGTATGGTTTTGAACACGATGAAGTGAATTATGCTCTAACAATCAGTCAAGGAGATCCAACCACGTATCAAGAAGCTATAGTAAGTAATGAACGGGAAAGTTGGATGATTTCTATGTTAGAAGAGATGGAATCTCTTGAGAAGAACTCTGTTTGGGAGTTAGTTTCTAAACCAAAGGATAGAAAAATAATTGGCTGTAAATGGGTGTTTAGAAAGAAAGAAGGAACACATGAAGGAGACGCAATGAGGTACAAAGCCAGGTTAGTGGCTAAGGGATACTCGCAAAAGGAGGGAGTTAACTATGATGAGATATTCTCACCAGTAGTTAAGCATACTTCAATTAGATTGCTATTATCTATAGCAGCTCAGCAAGACATGGAGATAGAACAAATAGACGTGAAAACAGCGTTTCTACATGGTGATTTAGAAGAAGTCATCTACATGGTTCAACCAGAGGGGTATGTCGAAATAGGAAAGGAAAGTATGGTTTGCAGATTGAAGAAGTCACTTTACGGGCTAAAGCAATCTCCAAGACAGTGGTACAAACGTTTTGATTCCTATATGCTGAAAATTGAGTTTCGAAGATGCTTATATGATTGTTGTATTTACTATCATATGTTCGAAGATAGTAAGATTATACTATTGCTACTTTATGTAGATGACATGTTGATTGCATGTCAAGATATGTCTAGAATTCGAAAGTTGAAGATGCAACTAAGTAAGGAATTCGACATGAAGGATCTAGGACCCGCACAAAAGATCCTTGGAATGCAAATACGGAGGGACAAAACAGTGGGAAAGATTTGGCTATCACAACCAAAGTATATTCAAAGTATTTTGGAGCGCTTCAACATGAATGAAGCAAGCCAGTGTCCACTCCATTAGCAACACACTATCAATTGAGTGCACTGCAAAGTCCAACTACAGAACAAGAGTTGAAGGAGATGAAGAAAGTACCATATGCAAGTGCAGTAGGGTGTCTTATGTATGCAATGGTTTGCACCAGACCTGACTTAGCTCAAGCAATGAGCGTTGTCTCGAGGTATATGGCAAATCCAGGAAAGGAGCATTGGTCTGCAGTTAAGTGGATCCTTCGTTATTTGAAGGGAACAAAAAATCTGGGCATTTTGTTTGAAAAACAGCAAGGAGAAACATATGTGTTGGGTTATGTGGATGCAGACTACGCAGGGAATCTAGAGAGAAGAAGGACCACGACAGGTTACGTGTTCACGTGTGGTGGTGGCCCAATTTGTTGGAGGTCTACTCTACAGTCTATTTCAGCGTTGTCTACAACAGAGGCAGAGTACATTGCACTAGCAGAAGCTGGAAAAGAAGCAGTTTGGCTAAGTGGTTTAGCGAGGGAGTTTGGAATCATTCAGAAATCTGTGGTGATTAGGTGTGACAGTGAAAGTACTATCTTCTTAGCAAAGAATCAAGTGTTTCATGGGAGATCAAAACATATTTGACAGGACCCATCCCAATCCCCCCGAGATTAGTGCGGGATGACCCTGCTCCCGTCTGACACGAAGTGTCAGACAAGGGATATTTTCGTCCTTTGCCCTCCCGGGCTATCAGAGTACGCCAGGATCCGGAGGAGGTATGTGATATCTCGGTCTCTGCTACAATCCACATCCGATGTCAACCTGAAGGGCAGTCAAAACATTAAAAGCTGTGAGTGGACAAAACAAAAGTTTATAAAAACAGTTTATCGAAGGACATTTGTACCCTTCACTAAAAAAACATGCATGCATTCGAAAACCATTTATCCGAAAGAACCATAATGAAAACGACCATACGGGCCACTACCTAAATCCTGTGCACACCTGTGCATACCACATATCACAATCCATATATCATATATATATATATCTTATAAAGCATACATCATATATACATATAATTCACACAACCAATCCTGTCACGGTTTCCAAAGCTACGCGCGTGCTACCCAGGTCTCAATCCGAGTCTTCTCAAAGTCAAGATCAATGTCCACAGACCACTGACCCTACCTGAGGTAATAGTAATCATAGCCTTCCTGAGAGTAAGGAACCCAACTGGGGGGTGACTCCACTCAGTCGGTGCTCCGTGACTACTCCGGGGTCCACCCAGGCCAACGACCCTCCCCGGAGGAGATAATAGAAGTAAAGGAAGGTATATGAACACATATATATACATAACATAAACATTCATGCCCGGTTCCCTTGAACCGTCATGATCCATAACATCCATAACAAGGGTTCATGCCGGTTCCCATAAACCGTCATGAACCAGAATGACTTGACAAAGGTTCATGCCGGTTCCCATAAACCGTCATGAACCACAATGACCTTTCCAGAGTTCATGCCGGTTCCCATAAACCGTCATGAACTTGGAAATCCATCTAGGGTCCCTGATGACAGGACCCATCCCAATCCCCCCGGGATTAGTGCGGGATGACCCTGCTCCCGTCTGACACGGAGTGTCAGACAAGGGATATTTCCGACCTTTGCCCTCCCGGGCTATCAGAGTACGCCAGGATCCGGAGGAGGCATGTGATATCTCGGTCTCTGCTACAGTCCACATCCGATGTCAACCTGAAGGGCAGTCAAACATTAAAAGATGTGAGTGGAAAAAACAAAAGTTTATAAAAACATTTAATAAGAAGACATTTGTACCCTCCACTAAAAAGCATGCATGCATTCGAAAACCATTTATCCAAAAAAAACCATACGTGGGACTAAGCCCAAAGCAGATATAAACCAAGGTCGAAAGGACCACAATGAAAACGACCATACGGGCCACTACCCAAATCCATACGGGACTCGGCCCCAAACCATAAAGAAACCAAGTACACGAGCCACTACTCAAATCCTGTGCACACCTGTGCACACCACATATCATATATCATATATACATCACATACATATATATAAGTCAACCAATCCTGTCACGGTATCCAAAGCTACGCGCGTGCTACCCGGGTCTCAATCCGAGTCATCTCAAAGTCAAGGTCAATGCCCGCAGACCACTGATCCTACTCGAGGTAATAATAACCATAGCCTTCCTGAGAGTAAGGAACCCAACTGGGGGGTGACTCCACTCAGTCGGTGCTCCGTGACTACTCCGGGGTCCACCCAGGCCAACGACCCTCCCCGGAGGAGATAATAGAAGTAGAGGAAGGTAGATGAACATATATATACATAACATAAACATTCATGACCGGTTCCCCTAAACCGTCATGATCCATGATATCCATAATCAGGTAACATGCCGGTTCCCATAAACCGTCATGTACCGTAATAACATAACCGAGGTAACATGCCGGTTCCCATAAACCGTCATGTACCGTAATAACCAACAAGGGTTCATGCCGGTTCCCATAAACCGTCATGAACCACGATACCATAACAAGGGTTCATGCCGGTTCCCATAAACCGTCATGAACCTGGGAATCCATTTAAGGTTCCCTGACCTGAAATCAAAACCGTAAAGTGACTGGGTCTCGTGCCCGAACATAGGACATCAACTGGGCACCGTGCCCGAAATCTGAGGTCATATGCCTGAGACAAAACCAAATGGGTCTCATACCCGAGTTTATCCTTTTGAAATTCAAATCTAGTTCATTTAAATCAATACAAAAATACAGACCCGTATAAGCACCGTATAAGGCCGAAACCTCGAAATACGTGCTTATACGTAACCACATACAAATGCACCCATGGCATCATCAAACAAGTATAAAACATATAATAAACATTTATGCATGCACCAATTTAGAAAACAAGGTCCACTCACAGACCGTCCGAGCTGCCGACTCGATTTGCGTGCCATACGGCTCCCCAAGCCGATCACCATTACCGGAACTCCCAAACTTGTCCAAATTTTAATAGAAGGTTAATAACTACTTAATTAACCTCCCACTAAAGCCCCGTAATTTTCCCGTATTTTTAACTATTTTTAAAGTCGATCATAAACCTTCGGACAGCCCGAAACCTATCGAAATGATGTCCGATCGACTCGAAACCAGTCCCAAAATCTTCGTTACATCGAATAGATGATTTCGTATGTTGGAACCTTCCCCAAATTCTCCTCCACGCGCCCGCACACGCCGCCTGAAGTGGCTGCACGTGGGCCTCACGCGCCGCTACAGTACCCGTGTCAGGACCCACCCCGGTTTCACCCCGAAAACCGAGGTAAATCCCGCTCCCGTCTGACTCCCCGACACAACACCTAAGGAACACTTACTCGAACCCAGTCAAACGCAGGAGTAATTACGTATTATCCCAAAATCCTTATCGTTTACAGAGCATAGCACTACATTACAAGGAAAATAAAAACCGAGAAAGTACACACACACAGAAACCTTTAAACTCTTCTAGGATCCCTCACGTCACTTCTATGCCTCGGACACTGCCTCGACGTCAAGACCCCGCGCTCGCTCCACAACCTGGAGGGCAATTAAAACAGAAAATGTGAGTGGACCAGAAAGTACAAAAGTTCAAAAACCATTTTATAAGAAAACCGAGTTAAACCCTCCGTTTTGAAACCACATGCATAACCAACAGTTATAAACACATTTATAAAGAATCATTCTTAAACATCATAAGAAACAGAAACACTATAAAATACCATAAGAAACCATAACATGAGTATCAGAAAACTGTATCATAAACCATGAACATTAACTCATAAATGTCCCGATCAAACCTGCTGGATCTATCCGAGTCTTTAAACTCCCGAGTCTTTAAACTCAATCCAGGCCTTAATCATATCCGAGTCTTTAAACTCCCGAGTCTTTAAACTCAAGGCCTACGGGGGAAAATCAATATATATCCGAGTCTTTAAACTCCCGAGTCTTTAAACTCAATCCGGGTCTTTAAACCCAATCCGGCCGGTCCCCCGTCACATATATCCGGGTCTTTAAACCCAATATCCAGATCCAGCAAATCCAATCCCAAAATCATTTGAAAACCATTTACCAATCCACATCCAAACCCGAATCCGAAATCACTGGTCCGATGCCCTTCCCGGCATCCAGAACCGTCGTTCCGAACCCAAATCCGGAATCCACTTTCCGAGACTCATTTAATCACCAAAATCATATTGCAAAATCCCTTTGTAAACAATCAAACTAGTTATCCTTTAAAAGTCCCAAAACCATAGCATTTTCCTCAGAAATCGACATTTCTCGTAAAACGTGCCAAATACCGTATTTTCTCGAAAAACGTGCACCAATGTAAAACCAACCAAAACATATTCAATAAACATAGAATCATAGTCAAAATCATAAAACAATTATAGAAAACAGTTATGCATGCTCGAGTTTAGAGAAAAGGTCCACTCACAGTACTGAGCCCTACTCGCGTCCCGAACGTCCAGCCCGTTCCTCGGCTTCCTCGGGAAATCCCGATCCTGTCAAACACCGCCAAAATACGTCACTAACACGTCTACGAAGGTTCACCTAAATTTCCTCAAAAATCCCCGAACCGAAGACTTAAAACCCCGGGACCCTACACATTCACCCTCGCGGAACTACACTCAAACGACTTCCGATTGACCCGAAACCAACTCCAATGAACTCACCATGACTCCTAGACCAAAAACTATGTTGACCGTTTCTCCCAGAACCGCCGCACGCGCCTCCACGCGCCGCCCAAAGTGGCTGCGCGTGGCCCTCACGCGCCAGCTACAGTGCACCGTCAACCTTGGGCAGACCCGGTTCGCACCAGTGGTCTGGACCCTGAACCGGCGAGAGCGGTTCTTCTCATTCCGTCCACCAAAACGACTCCTCTCTTCACCAGCAGCATCGTCCCGTCCTAGGCTACCTCTTCCCGTGTGTCACTCACCTCGATTCACCCTAAAACTCGTCGACTCAACCTTGAACAAAAACCCGTACACTGCCCTGTTTCTTACTCCGGCCACCCACGACTTCCCCCTTCACGGAGGCTACACCAACCTCTTCCTAGGACTCTACCAAACCTCAACCAACCTTCCTGGACTGTCGACTCAGCCCCAAGCTCGACGACTCGCCGTTTGAAACCCACGGCCAAAACAGAGGACACAGACACCTCCATCGCGCCTGCCGCCACCGTGCACCACTCCTCACGGCAGCACCACCAAACTACTCCCAGGACTCAATTAAAGCCCTTAGACCACTCTAAACTCATCGATTCAACCTCCCAAACCACGACTTCCACGTTGAAACTCAACGGGAAAACAGAGTATCGATTTGGGGGATGAGAGAATTACCTGCCTCCAGTCGCCGTCGTGAGCTCCGCTGGTAGTGGCTGACTCCTCGCAACCCGTACGACACCACCACGGACTCAATTGCCCCGTACACGGCTACCACCGCCACAATTCTCACAATTCCTTCCTATTTCCTCCCTGATTTTCCCGCAGCTCTCGACACCCTCACACACGGCCACCACACCGTCAACCTCTCTCACTGCTTCCCTCTCACTCTCTGATCATCCTCAGACACTCACAATTCATCAACACACACACCACCGCCCTCAATTTCCTTCACGACCTCCCTCTGTTTTCTGAACCAGCATCACACAACACGGGTGCACCCCAATTATTTGGGCCGTGCACACACTCGAACTCACCAGAAGCCACTACACACCTGCCATGTGTCACCATCCCTTCATCCTTTATCCCACCTGGCCTAATCCCAGCCGTCCATTCCTTTCTTCTGTGCACAAATCCCAATGTGCCACAATGACCAAAATACCCTTCTTTTTAACTTATATTTACGTTTTAACCAAAACTTCCTAGACCCGTAACTCTCGCCTCGTAAGTCCGATGAATACGTGCCGCCTGTCATCGAACTCAGGACGACGGAATCTATCTAACCATCCTAGGTCAACCTACCAAAACTCGATTATTCAAAAAGTCAACTTTTCCCCCTATTTTTTCCAAAATTACGGTTATGCCCTCAACCTTCCGAACATCACAACTTCCTCCTCGGATGTCGGAATCGGGCGTGCCACCTGCCTAAGGATTCGTAACGTCCTCAACTACGTCCTGGTCACTGGTCAACTCCCATTTGACCACCCGAAATAAAAGTCAACATTTCTGCCCGACCCAGGGGCAAAATCGTCATTCTAAGTTCCCGGACCCCTCGGGACCACCTAACCCCTGATTAACCTTACTAATCACACCTTAATCACTCTACTAATCCCAATTCTCGGGACGGGTTGTTACAACCCGTCATCTCCAACGATCGAACCGGTCTGGGCCGGCCGGTCCGGTCCAACCCCTGCAACTGGACCGGCGTAAACGGTCCAGGCCTCCTTCTCCCTCATTTTCGGTCCGATTTCTTCCATTCCAATTTCTAAATTCCTATTTTCAAGTTTCCTATCTAACCCAATTAACGAAACGACCTAAAACCCCCCTAAATCGATCCCTAAAAATTAACCCCCCACGGCCCCTGTTTTCCGATTCCGTCCCCAGGCTTCACAGCTGTCAACCCCCGTTCAAAACCATCTCTATACACCCTAAACAATCTAACAAACATTCCCTAATCAACCAAAACTATCCATAATGTAAAAATCGACAAAATGGGAGATTTGGGTCTAACCGGGTACCCGTTCGGGTTTGGGTCTCCACCGTGCACGGTGGCTTCGTCCTGGCCGGCCACCACGCTTCACCAGTCCTCCTCTCCCCCTCTGGTCTCTCTGTCATGATCATAGGGTGAGGGTTGGATGTTTGGGTTGCACAGATGAGAGAAATGAGATCGGGAAAATGGGATTGAAATGAAGAATGATCGATGAAGGGATGGTATGCATGTATGTGTGAGATTGGCCAGTGGATGGGTGACACTTGTCACTCATCCATTGGCTATCTAAAAAGCTGGGCCCACTAGAGACAAAACTGCACTTTTTATCTTGTAAAACGTGCCGTCGTGAATAGTAACTAGGAATTTCCGTGAACCGTAACTTCGCCGTCGAACGTCCAAATTCGACGTGCTGCCTGTCTACGGATTCGTATCGTCCTTATCTACGTAACGGTCTTTGGCCCTCGGCCATCGGACCTCCCGATCAAAAAGTCAACATTTGACCACTTTTTAACCAAAATTACCAAAATGCCCCTAAACTTCCGAACATCATAACTTCCTTCACAAACGTCGGATTTAAACGTGCCACCTGTCTATGAACTCGTGACGTCACAAGCTACGTCACGGTCATTGGTTAAAGTCCATTTGACCGTCCGATTGAAAAGTCAACGTTTTGCCACGACTAGGGGCAAAATGGTCATTTCGCATCGTTCGTCCGATTTCGCCCAATTAATCACGGATTAGCCTCACTAATCGTGATTAGTCACTAATCTAATCATGGAATTTGGGACGGGTCGTTACAACTGACCCGAAATCATCAGTGTAAAACAACTGGGTCTCGTGCCCGAACATATGGCTCAACTGGGCACCGTGCCCGATATCTAAGGGTCAGTCACGACTCCGATAAGAGTGATGCGTGCAACCATCCATCCAGGACCGCCCTCAATCCTAGTATGTCGCCGTGAACGTATCAACCGACGCGACCACCACAAGATCATGGTGCACTCATCACCGATCGATATCCTGAACCGTCAGCACTTCGAAGTCGAGCATCCCCAGGCTGCCCGACCACGAATCGTGCATCGTGACCTCTCCGGAAGGAACACATCCCAATCCGGAGGCGAGCGTCGTATCGTCGATCGCCGTGCACATAGCACCCGTCGCGACCACGATTTAGACCCGAAGGTCGTAAATAGCGTCATATGCCCGAGACAAAACCAATAGGTCTTATACCCGAATTTATCCTTTTAGAAATCCAGAACCTTTTCATTAAAACCAATAAAGAAATACTGACCCGTATAGGCACCGTATAGGGCCGAAACCTCGAAATACGTGCCTATACGTAACTACACATCCAAATGCACTCATGGCATCACAAACAAGTATTTAAAACATATAATAAACATTTATGCATGCGCTAATTTAGAAAACAAGGTCCACTCACAGACCGTCCGAGCTGCCGCCTCGATTCGCGTGCCATTCGGCTCCCCGAGCCGATCACCATTACTGGGACTCCCAAACCTATCCAAATTTTAATAGAAGGTTACTAACTACATAATTAACCTCCTACCAAAGCCCCGTAATTTTCCCGAACTTTTAACTATTTTTAAACCGACCCTAAACCTTCTGACACCCTAAAAACTATCGAAACGATGTCCGATTGACGCGAGATCAGTCCCAAAATCTTCGTTACATCGAATAGAAGATTTCCCGTGTTGAACACTTTCCCAAATTATGGACCACGCGTCCTCACACGGCCCTAGAAGGTCAAAAACACTATTTATCATCACTAACCTCAGAAAACCAGGTTTTTTTCCTGAAACTGGACCGGTCACTGTGCTGAACCGGCGGAACCGGTTCAACGTCTCTCCGTCCTCATTTTCGGTCCGTTTGCTCACATTTTAATTCCTAAATTCCTATTTCTTCATTTCCTATCTAACCCAATCATCAAAACGACCTAAAAACCGCATAAACCCATGGTTTAATTTTTGAACCAAACGGTTCAAACGTCCAAAACCTCCCATGGTGTCCTACCGTTCCTAACCATCCTCAAAACCAGTCTAAAACCTTCCTACTAACCCTTTTAATTCATTGAAAGCAACCAAAACAACCCATAATACATATATTGAAAAATGGGAAGAATCGGGCCTTACTGTGCACCCGCACGGGTTCGCGGCTCCACCGCCCACGGCGACGCCTTCCTGGGCCGGCCACCGCGTCCTACATCCTCCCTCACTCTCTGGTCTCAGTCCTGGTCGAAATGGGGTTGGGTTGGCTGAGTTTGGGTGAATGGTTTGGGTGAGATCGGGTAATGGGTTTGTGTTTGGATGAAGAAATGAAAATGCACGGGAAGGTTGGATGCATGAATGGGGGCAGGTAACCAGTGGATGGGTGACACCTGTCACTCATCCATTGGTTGCTGAAAAGTAACTGGGCCCACTAAAGACAAACGGTCCTCGTAAAACATGTAGTCATGAATAATAATTGGAAACTTTCGTGAACCGTAACTTCGTCGTCGAACGTCCGAATTCGACGTGCCGCATGTCTATGGATTCGTATCTTCCCGATCTACGTAATGGTCCTTGGCCCTCGGCCATCGGACATCCCGGTCAAAAAGTCAACTATTTGCCCCTTTTAACCAAAATTACCAAAATGCCCCTAAACTTCCGAACGTCATAACTTCCTCCTCGAACGTCGGAATTGAACGTTTCACCTGTCTATGAACTCGTGACGTCACGAACTACGTCACGGTCATCGGTCAAAGTCCATTTGACCACCCGAATGAAAAGTCAACGTTTCGTCCACGCTAGGGGCAAAACGGTCATTTTACATCTTTCGTCCGATTTCGCCCAAATAATCACTGATTAGCCTCACTAATCGTGATTAGTCACTAATCTAATCCTAGAATTCGGGACGGGTCGTTACAATATTGATGTCCGTTATCACAGGATAAGGGATTGGGTCGACTCTAAGGAGGTGATAGTCGAAAAGGTCCATACCAAGGAAAATGCTTCTGACTATCTTACTAAAACAGTTATACCAGAGAAGTTCAAGTATTGCTTGAACTTACTCAACCTTATCTCGTGCTAAAGGGTTGGGTGGAGCACCTCCTCATATGAGGTGCAGTAGGGCAAAAAGGAGTTTTTTTTGCCAAGGTGAAAGGTTCTTGAAGTTTTTCCAAGGTTGCTTCAGGAAGGTTCGAAGACATTCTGGGTTTTCAACGGCCATTTCTTGGTTTTGACTCACCAAGGTGGGGATTGTTGAAGAATTGGCTCGGCAAATACCAAGAATTAGTGTTTGACTATGAATACTAATTTGACTAGGATTCCAAGTTAATCTAGTGATTCCATATATGATTAGGAAAAGTATTCCATAGCCCTCTAGAGATTAGGAAATAAGTTATCTTTCCATCTCCGAAGAGGAATAGGAATTGTAATATGCTAAGGGGTGTAACCTAAGTCCTATACATTATAAATAGGCCTCTTAGGAGTCCTTACATACATACAGAAAAATAAGACAGCAGTAAACAAAGAAGTCATACACGGGTATAAGAGCAAAAGAGTGATTTGAGAGATTGTGAGCAAGGGTTTGAAGATTAGGTCAGGATTCTACACAAGTTCTTGTAATCTTGTTATCTTCATAGTGCTATTGATTTCTCAAGGAGGTCACACGAGGACGTAGGCAAAGATTAGCCGAACCTCGCTAAATTCTTGTGTTCGTGTGTGTGGCGTGTTTACTTTATTGTTCATCTATATTCCGCATTATCTTAGCATCATCCTATTGTTTGCATAGTCACCTAAGTCTATCAAGAAACAAGATCAATAAAGGGACAAAATTTACAACATATGCCCCAATTAAGGTAGTTTTTCAAGCTTTCAAATTTGACAGAAACTTTCAAAAACAACGTTTAGGGCCTTCAACTTAAGCAAATACCACTGAGTATTTAATCATGAACTATATATAATCTTCAATTAATTTATAGAAGCCCCATTAAAAAAAAACTGCAGCATTTCTCTCCATTTAGTACAATGAACTTTTGGCATGCTAAACCCTAAAGCCCAGTAACCAGAACAGAATATGACTCATCAGTCACTATATAATTACGGTACAAGCATAAGAATCCATCAAAACCAACATCAAACAACATATATAAAAACTAATAGTACAAAGAGATAGATGTGGATAACCTGCTCGACAAAAGGCCGCACAAAAGCAAAAGGAAAAAGAGGTGAATTTGGAAAGCAGGGAGGGAGAGAAACAAAGTGGCACAAGGATGTATAATCATTTGAATTGGAGAATCAGGAGAAGGAGGAGGAGGCTTGGCTTGTCGTCCTCATTTTTTCTATTTCTAGGCTTTAACCCCCTATTTACAGTTCTAAAGTCATTCATTTTTGTGATCTTACAACAAAATATATGGTTCAGACTATAAACAATTTCATAAATGAGAACAAAAAAATAACACAATTCCATTGTCTTCAAATATTCCCTTTATTTTCCAAGCAACCAAACATAAAATTAATTTAACATAAGGAAAATCGAGATACAAGAAATGAGAATAGCATGAATCAGTGAATAAGAGAAACTGATGAGTTGAGAATGAGAAGAGTTACCCCTGTTATTGCTCTAAGCCACCAGCATTAGGGTTTAGATATCGTGCGAGAGGTCGTGGCGGCCGTAGGTTTTGTTGTTCGAGTCTAATTCAAATGAGGCGTGGTAGGGAGAGTGATGGTTCCAATTGACGTCTCTCCCTTCCCAAATTTTGATTTATATATTTTATTGACGAGGATTGAAGGAACGCAAACATTAAAATTATTGATACTCGTAATAATACTTGATTACATGCCTAGTAATTAGGGGATGAATTCAATTTAGATTTTAATAAGTTTAAATTATTTTAGGGGGATGTATTCAATTAGGATTTTAATAAATTATAATCACGTGATTTTAATGTAATGGATTTTATCATGATTTGAAATTATAAGATTTTACTTATGATTTTAATAGATTGTAATTACATGATTCTCTTATGATTCATTGGATTTTTTTGTATTCTCCAAATAATCAAAAGATTTGTTTTAGGATTTCATATGAAATAAAAATTATACAATACCATGAATTAATGATGCGATATGAATAAATAACCAAATGATAAATGTAATAACAATAACGTCATGTAACAGCTAGACATGGCTTAAGGAAAACATAAGTTATTCAAGACATAATAAATATTTGTTGGAGTTTCATCTACTTATATGACCTAGATAGCATCTCTCCACATAGTTGAAGCTATGCTAGCTCTCCATGTGTTAGCATCCTCTCTTTGTTGGTCTTGGGTTTGATAAATCTGCTCAAAATTGTTCTCTTCATCAACTGGTATTGATGAAGATTCGTCAGTTGGCTCCATAGGAAATTCATCAGAACGACACTCCTTGCGAAGAAAGTTATGTAACGCTACACATGCCAACACTAGCTCTGCTTGTGTTTTAAATAAAAATGGAGGAGAAGACTTAAAAATTGTGAATCGCGATTTAAAAATACCAAATATCCTCTCGATCACATTCCTTAAGGACGCATGGCGAAGGTTGAATAACTCATTTTCATTTTCAGGATCACGACCATGCCTTGCAAAATCCTGGAGATAGTATCGCACACCTCGTAACGGAGCTAAAAATTGGCGTTGGTTGGCAAATCCGCAATCCACTAAGAAATATTTACCTAATTATACAGTACGTAAATATTTCTTAGTGGATTGCGGATTTGCCAACCGACGCCAATTTTTAGCTCCGTTACGAGGTGTGCGATACTATCTCTAGGATTTTGCAGGGCATGGTTGTGATCCTGAAAATGAAAATGAGTTATTCAACCTTCGCCATGAGTCCTTAAGGAATGTGATCGAGAGGATATTTGGTATTTTTAAATCGCGATTCAAAATTTTTAAGTCTTCTCCTCCATTTTTATTTAAAACACAAGCAGAGCTAGTGTTGGCATGTGTAGCGTTACATAACTTTCTTCGCAAGGAGTGTCATTCTGATGAATTTCCTATGGAGCCAACTGATGAATCTTCATCAATACCAGTTGATGAAGAGAACAATTTTGAGCAGATTTATCAAACCCAAGACCTACAAAGAGAGGATGCTAACACATGGAGAGCTAGCATAGCTTCAACTATGTGGAGAGATGCTATCTAGGTCATATAAGTAGATGAAACTCCAACAAATATTTATTATGTCTTGAATAACTTATGTTTTCCTTAAGCTATGTCTAGCTATTACATGACGTTATTGTTATTACATTTATCATTTGGTTATTTATTCATATCGCATCATTAATTCATGGTATTGTATAATTTTTATTTCATATGAAATCCTAAAACAAATATTTTGATTATTTGGAGAATACAAAAAAATCCAATGAATCATAAGAGAATTATGTAATTACAATCTATTAAAATCATAAGTAAAATCTTATAATTGTAAATCATGCTAAAATCCATTACATTAAATCACGTGGTTATAATCCATTAAAATTCTAATCGAAGGGAGATTTGGCTTTTTGTTTTGATCATTCGACAAGCCTTAAATAAATAAAGGTTTTTTACTCACAATGCACCCCGAACTAGTCAGTTTGTCTTAAAATGCACCCTAAACCCGTTTTTGTTCCAGGATGCACCCTGAAACCCCATTTTTGTTCCAGTTTGGTCTTTTCTGTTAACTCCGTCAATTTTGTAAGGGCAAAGTCGTCCTCAATCTGCCCCATTTTCTTTCCTTCAGTCTCTCCTCAATTTCCTTCCCATAAATCTGCCCCAATTTGCCCTAATTCCCTAATTGTGGGCATCGTTCATCTATTCATCGCCTATCTCTTCATCTCTTCATCTATCCAAAAAGCCAAAAAATGGAGAAAGAAAGGTTGATTCAGCCGGATTGTTGCTATTGTGGGAAGACCAGCAAGATTCTCACATCATGGACCCAAAAAAATCCAGGAAGGAGGTTCCAAGTTTGTCCAAATCTAAGGGTGAGAAATTTCTTTTTGTAGTCTAGTGTTGGTGGATAATCTATTTTATTTCAAATTTGGGTGAGAATTTGGGTAGTCTAATTGGAGTTTTGTTTCAATTCAATATTTGTTTTGTCTAATTTGTGTAGAATATTGGTTGGGCAATTATGTTGAGTACAAAATGTTGAGGCATTTGTGTATTGAATTGAAATTGATAATGGGTTTTACTATTTAGGATCGGTAATGAAGGAGATTTCTGCTTAGGAGTTTTCTACAATTCTGTGCTGCCAACTAATTTATGTGCTGCTGCATCTATTAGGAGCTGTGTCTTAGATGCTTAGGAGCTGAAGTTCATTTCAGCATACTGGTTCAACTTCAAGACAATTTTAATTTGAGGTTTAATAGTATTTGAATACTTGTGTTTTGGTTGATGATGGAAAATTTGTGCCAGCTTCATTAAATGCTTGATTGATGATGGAAAATTAGTTTGTATATATGTGATTTGGAATATAATTGTGCCATAACCTTCATTTTTGTGATTTGCTTGAAAATCTCATTTTGAAACCAACTTTGACAAGAATCAACGAAGAGGGCTTTGGGTTTTATTGTTGTTATTGTGTTAGAATAATGAGCTGAATTTGGTTGTGAATGGTTGCTATTTTTTGCAGGATGGTTGCGGGTTTTGGCAATGGCTGGATTCTGAGATGTGTCCTAGAGCTCAAACAATAATACCTGGATTATTGAGGAAGATCGATAGGTTGGAAAAGGATTTGGAAAAAAGTCGAGCTTCGGGTAGGAAGCTGTGGATTGGATTGTTGGTTACATGGGGATTGCTTATTGCCTTGATGTTTAAAAATTGAAGGACTTTTTATATGTTGTAATGCCCTAAGAATGTAATGTTGTAAGACATATGATGTAGGAGTGTAATGGATGTTTAGCTATAAATTTCAAACTGTTTGAGCATTTGAGGCCTTTGTGACATAGAATGATGATGGAAAATTTGTAGCTTAAGGTTTACATTGTGAAAAGATAATCAAGTAGGCTGATTATTGAGCCTTCATTTAAGATGAGCATGCAGGTTGAACTCCAAATGAGCATTCATTTAAGTTGTATAACAAAATCATATCTTAGCAGTTCAAACTCAAAGTAGGCACTGCAGAACATGAAAACAGGACATCAATTGCAACTCTAGCAGTAAAAAGTCATATTGAGAACGTCAAAATATCAAAAACAGCTCTTGAATACTAAAGTTCATTACTTGAAAAGTCAAATTCAGTATATATAACTCAAAAGCAGCAGTGCATAACATAAAATTCAGCAGTCCTAAACTGGAAAACAGCAATTCCAGCAATTCAAGACTCAACTTCAGCAGTACACAGTCAAATTCAGCAGTTCACAAGATGAAAAACAGCAAGTGATTACTCAAAATCAGCACTCGAAAGCCCAAATTCAGCAGTTCAAACTCAAATATTCAGCACTTTAAACATCAAAAGCAGCAGTTCAAAACTAAAAATCAGCACTTTAAACCTGAAAAATAGCAATTACAGCAATTAAATCTTAAAGACAACAACTGAAAGCAAGAAGCATACAAACTGAAACATGGAAAACAGCAACTCAGATCATCTCCATTCATTACATAATCAGCTGCATTGATTTCCCTACCAAAAGATAGCAGCATCCAATAACCAACATGTTTAAGTCAAAGCTTTCTAACAAAAAAAGCTTGTCAATACCTAACTAAAGCAGTTGTAACTATTAGATTCAAGCCACCACTATCCAAGATGTCAAATGTACAAAGCATTCAAGTGTCCCTATATATACTACTAAACATATATATTTTCAAAAACCATAATCATACATGCAATCACTTCTTTTGTTGGGTTGTTTTCATTGAAATCCTTCTCTTCGCTGGGGATTTGAACCTCAACCGTTTTGAAGGAGATGGACCTTGTCCCAAACCGTGTAGTGGTGGCTGAGACTGAGCATGCTGGCTACCACCACATTGTGACATGTCTCGTATATGTGGATTTGGCTGTGAATGGGGCTGCTCGGAAACACTTGGCTGTGAAGCCATTTCTTGAGAGCCTGCTTGCGTAGTGACATTTTTCTGGTTTGACTTACTTCTTGTCACTATGGTGTCATTAGATTCTTTTTCCTTAGCTTCCTTGCGCCTGCGACGTGCTTCTTGCCTTTTGGTGGCTTGGGCAGCTGTCTTTGCAGTTATTGGTTCCTAGAGTGAACATTTCAAATGCAACTATATAAAACAGTTCATAGGATTTCTACATGTGTATAACAAATTTGGTTGAAAATCTGGGTTCTTATATGCTCATACATTGTGAAGGTCAACGATTTCCATGTTTCTGGTAAAATGGTTGCGTGTACAAATTGGGATCTTCTATAATTGACAAGTTAAGATGAAATCCTTAAATTCAATAAAATTTGTGCCTTAGAATGACAGGACCCATCCCAATCCCCCCGGGATTACCGTGGAATGTGCCCTGCTCCAGTCCAACAAGGGGTGTCACACAAGGGATAACCAAGAGCCACTACCCAACGGGGCATCCAGAGTGCGCAAGGATCGATGGAGGAGGTGTGCAATGTCCCAGTCTCTGCTGCAATCGCATCCGTAATCAACCTGAAGGGCATTAAAACCAAAAGCTGTGAGTGGACAAAAACCAATAAGTTTACCAAATACATTTATAAGACATTTATGCCCTCCAATAAAAACGTATGCATGCCACGAAAACCAGTAACCAAAAAGTTTGCTCAACCGAGCCATTAGGGCCTTAGCCCAAAAACCGTTAACCAAAAACCAAGTGTGGGAATTCAGCCCAAAACAGTGGAATACCACAACCATACATAAACAACCATGTGGGTCACCACCCAAAACCATAAATGAACATCAATCCATTAAAAATCATATAATCACAAATCCACCCGGAAAGCCATTTCATTAATTCGTATTTTACCATTACCATCACCAGCATCCCTGATGCTAGACGTCCCTAACGTCATATCTCATGGTTTCATAAGCTACGCGTGCTGCCCGGGGTCTCTCCGGGTCCATATATCTAACATCCCTGATGTCTGACGTCTCTGACGTCAATCATAGCAATCTTGCTCCTGAGTCATCATACGGTCCGGCTGCTCCGTACAATGACCCCTCGCAGGCAATGCACCGTGACTTCCCAGTGTCCCAGACATCTAGAGGAGACCATCATATATCCTTGTATCCAGATGGTATATGGAAAAACAGTTTTATTAAATCCTTTTATCACATCATTACCATTGGGCCCTGCCCGAAATTTCCATAAAACCATGTAATTCCATTTAGGGTCCTTAACCCAAAATCACAATTATTAAACATAGGGTCCCTGACCCGAAATCACATTTATTATCCAACTGGGCCTCATGCCCGATTTTATGAACCACTGGGCCCACGGCCCGATTTGTAAACCAACTGGGCCCCTGGCCCGATAACATAACTCAAATGGGTCTCAGCCCGATTTCATACCAACTGGGCCCCTGGCCCGATTTCATTAACCAACTAGGCTCCCGGCCCGATTCTCAAATGGACTCCAAGTCCGAAATTTCCAACATAATTGGGCCTCAAGCCCGAGTTCATATTTCCAATTTCAAAACCATTTCATCATATTATATCCAAGTCATAAATATGGAAAATCCATGTAAAATCGGAAAACCTCGATTTACGTGCAAGCACGTAAATCGCCTCGAAATACGTGAAATCGTACAATTTACTAACAACCAAATCAACATCACACAATCACAACCATAATCCATATAAAACATTTAAGCATGCATAGAATTTATAAAACCAAAGTCCACTCACAGACCGTTTTAACGGTATGCCTCGATTCGCGTGCCACCGGCCCTCCCGGGCCACACCACTATCACCGGGACTCCCAATCCTGTCCAAATCACATTAGAGGGTCACTAACCTCAGCATTAACATCCTATCAAAATTCCGTAATTTTCCCGAATTTTTACTTATTTTTAAACTTAATTTAAAACCTTCGGACATCCCGAACACTATCGAGACGGTGTCCGATCGACACGAAACCAATTCCAAAATGTCCGTTACATTAAATAGGACAGAAGTCATGTTGACCTCACCTCGAGATTTGTGCCCACGCGCCGTCACGCGCCGCCGTGAGTGGCTGCGCGTGAAACCCACGCGCCTGCTACAGTGCATCGTCCCAACCCGTATGTCTGGTAAACGGGTCCAATTCACCCGCGATACAACCCGGTTCAATGTCCAACAATTCAGCCTTAATTCCTTCAATTGAGCATTCAGTTAGTTTCGTTTTAAGTCTAATCTAAGTTCTGTAAACTCAATTACACGAACACTTACCCAGATTCCATCGATTCCACGATGAACACGAAGAACACTCCGGTCACTGTTCAATCATGGGATTCCTTCAATGGCTGCAGGTTTCTTCCAATTGATGCATCCAGAAGCATCAATGGACCATGAGGAACAATTCCCCCACATCAATTGCATCAAACTAGTGCTCAATCGTCACGACTCAAGCTCGAACACCGTCACTGTTCAACCATGGAGTTCTGTCAACCACATCCGTTTTCCTTCAATTTAAGAACCCAGAAGCATCGTGGGATCATGAGAAGTAGTTTCCCCACCTCAATTGAATCATTCGAAGCCTCAAACGCCACGACTCAAGGTCGAATTTCCTCCTCTGTCACCAAGTGTGATCAGAGCCAAATCAGCACCAATTCCCTTCGTTCCTTCGACGATTCTGATCGTGGAACTCCCAGAAAGCTTAAGGTAATCTCCAATTCGATCCTCACGGCCTAATTCTTCCATTTCGAATTTCCCCCCCAATTTTCCCGAAATCCAAAATCCAAAATTCAATACTCTCTCAACCCCTCGTGTTTCCCCGTTAATTCAATCATCTTAGTCTCTCATTTTTCTCTCAAGAACGGCAGAGAGAAGGAGCCAATTCTCCCTAATCCGATTCCCAATTTTGTGCACGGTTTAGAAAACAAAGAAGAGGAAATGAGGGAGAAAATGGAGGAAATGATGAAGGATAAATGATGATGTTGTAATGATGGTGTTGGGAGGGAAACATGGAGCTGGAAACAAGGGATGGGTGACACTTGTCACTCATCCGGATGTGCACAGTCAACGGTCACTATTCATTATTATATTATTATTTTAATCCGAGCCTCGGTTCGTTAGTTCGTTTCCTTGACCATAACGTCGCCGTCGAATCTCCGATTTCGGCATGTCACCTGTCATTGGATTCGTATCGACGATACCTACATAACGGTCCTTGGCCCTCGTCCATCGGACCTCCCGGTCAAAAGTCAACATTTGGCCCCTAGTATGCCAAATTACCAAAATACCCCTCAACTTCCGAACCTCATAACTTTCTCTACAAATGTCGGAATCGAACGTGCCACCTGTCTATGAACTCGTGACGTCCCGAACTACGTCACGGTCATCGGTCAAAGTCCGTTTGACCGCCCGATCAAAAAGTCAACATTTTACCCACGATCAGGGGCAAAACGGTCATTTTGCACAATTTGTCCGATTCCGCCCTACTAAGCACCGTTCAACCTCACTAATCGAGATTAGTCACTAAACTAATCCCGGAATTCGGGACGGGTCGTTACAATCTTCCCTCCTTAATAAATTTCGTCCTCGAAATTCCAACCGCTCTAAACTCAAACGTTCTTCCCTCCTTAATTAGTTTCGCTCTCGAAACTCGACTACCCTGATTCCACAAACACCCCGTGGAAAGTGGAATCGACCACGCAACACGTGTACACCCGTACCCCAACTACTTAGACAAAACTTGTCTACACCCAAACGTACCACTAGTACTCAAAACGCAACGACTACATTCGACCCCGTCGAATGACTGAAACTACTTGTTTCGAATTTGACACCACTTGTCAAATCATCCCTCTCGTTGACGCAACAACTCGACGGTTCCTTTCCCACT
The DNA here is from genome assembly GCA_032719365.1 of Prinsepia uniflora. Lineage (NCBI taxonomy): Eukaryota > Viridiplantae > Streptophyta > Magnoliopsida > Rosales > Rosaceae > Prinsepia > Prinsepia uniflora. The sequence continues at coordinate 6,308,735 of CM064867.1, read as the reverse complement.
CCCACTAGGAGTCAGCTGACCCCACTCAACAATCTATGTTGACACATCCTGACAAACTGTCACCACACAGTTGTTGTCAGTCGAAAACTGACACTAGACTCACTCGTGGCTACACATGCCACCAACGTACTTGACTTAGTAAACATTTACCGACCTTTCACACTATCTGTGTGTAATTTAACACATCGGAAATACCATGACCCATTGCATAGTAATGTCCGGCCCACAACTAATCTCATGGTATCGGAACCAATCCGACTACCAACACGCTCACCGACATACCTCGGGTATTACCCATCGACCAGACTACAACCACCTAGGTCGTAGCCAAACACGTTCCAATGTTGGAGTACCATTTGCCCAATCCAGCATGAGACAAATCGAAGCTCCACCCATCATCTTGTCCCAATTCCGAATCCGAATCCGCAATTTCGTAAGAAATCCCGGATCCAAGCCCAGACATCACATTTTTAATTCATATCCAAATTCGAATCCGAAATCATTATTCCGTAAGCTAGCATTTGGAATAATCATTCCGTACCCAAATCCAGAAATATACTTTCAAGTTCCAAAATCGAATCCTGAATCGTCACCCAGAAATTCGATTCCAAATCCCGAAATCTCATTTACATTTACCAAGACACACCAAAACCGAACCTATCGGTTACCCGTTCGATACCTCCAATTGACTTCATAGGGAAGCCAATCCAACCTCCACACGTCTAAGGTTGACAAAGTCCGACCAGTCGGAAACCTACTCACTCGAGTAAGATACCATACGGGCTCCACTTCGAAAAGAAGTTCAACCCCGCCGTTTACGACTCACACACCCAAGTTCGTATCGATCCTTGTCATTCCACCTAGGAAAACCAAGGATGATCCAAAATGATGACACCAATACTCATCCTACGTGGATACAACAAAGCTCACTGCACTCACCACGCCATGTACCACAACATTGTCTGCCACCAAGCAGAAAATGGGAAATCTCGTTTACCTAATTTTGATTACGCAACTCCCCCTGATGGCCCCACAACACACATGGGCTCACCAACCAATACACGCTCAACGTACTGGTAACTACAGTCAATGTCTGCCAGGGCAGAAAACAAGAAGTCAACCCCAATGACTTCGGAATACCAATCACCAAAAACGAACACCACTCTCGTTCCCCAATCACAACTTTCCCCAAAACTAAGGTTCCAACCATGTTGGAAACAGACATGCTCCCAACAAGACGTCAAGTCTAACCACTAGACTTCCTACCTCCTCAATTCACTTGGACAACCCCGTGTCCACAATCAATCCGTTATTGTTCCGTTCGCAAATCTCAACCTTTACAGGTTCAACACTCGGTTTCCCAAGTTCTCAATTATACCTTTTTAATCCACTCCTTACTGGTTATCTCACCACCATTGGGACTTATCCCAACACATCACAATCTTAACTGGATCCCATCCAGTCCATCACTCAACCACTACCGAATCTCAAAGACCGAACATATGTTCATCATGACGGAGTCACACCCCAACTTGTGGCTCATCGTCCACGCCATCACCGACACTAGCACCAGCGCTAGTACCAGCACCAACATACTATCAACAACACTAGTATCAGCACACAGGCATCCATACTAGCATCAACACAAAAGTACCAACCCACAAACATCCATACTGCACACCGTGTGCAAATACGACAACCCTGGATCTCCGTTCATACCGAACGACGATCCCGTACCTCACGACTATGGGTACCACTATTCTGACAATCCACATCAGGAAAATGAACGTTCCCTGAACGTCCCCTGATCCCCAAGTATTATAACCACACTAATTACCCTCGATAGCCAGTCATCTCCATATGACTACCGACTAACTGTCATTGCTATCGAGATCCGCAACCACAAATCACACCAATACCCGATCCAACACGGGATCCCATAATTTATCTCAGAACCGTATCCGTAGATCGAATCCCATAGTTCTGACTAGACTCACCAGAGCCATCCACATGGTCATCCATGACCTCAGCTGCTCATCGCAGCACAAGTTCTCATCCACTAGCCACAATTAAGGTTTACCTTTTAATACTAGGGTTCCACAATCACACCCTATGGTTCAACCGAACCAAACAGCTCTCCGTAAAATAAAATCCACAACCTGACCGACCCCGCGGTCCTGACATCGTATAGACGTCAAATCCAATCCTACCATTCCATCAACGTGGGTTCCACCACTAGGTCATCGACCAACTCCGATGAACCAACATCCCTCACACTAGAAACCACCCCAAGGGTTCACATTTTTTTAACCATTACTCACATGAGGTTCCCCGAACCTGGCTGCACCTAGCAGCACAACAATTAAATATCACATGACCGAACCGACGGTCCCACAATACCAGTTCATCACAATCAACCCCACCTGGGTCGAATCACATTAACGCACGGCGTATCGGGCCAATCATAGTTTATCCACTATCCAAACCCAAAAACTATCTATCAGGTTGATAACGAATTGCAGCCCAAAGAGACATCACACCCTCGACCTGCGCGCACACAAGAGCAACCGTGCTCTGATACCAAGTTGACAGGACCCATCCCAATCCCCCCGGGATTACCGTGGAATGTGCCCTGCTCCCGTCCAACAAGGGGTGTCAGACAAGGGATAACCAAGAGCCACTGCCCAACGGGGCATCCAGAGTGCGCAAGGATCGATGGAAGAGGTGTGCAATGTCCCAGTCTCTGCTGCAATCGCATCCATAATCATCCTGAAGGTCATTAAAACCAAAAGCTGTGAGTAGACAAAAACCAATAAGTTTACCAAATACATTTATAAGACATTTATGCCCACTAATAAAAACGTATGCATGCCACGAAAACCAGTAACCAAAACGTTTGCTCAACCGAGCCATTAGGGCCTTAGCCCAAAAACAGTTAACCAAAAACCAAGTGTGGGAATTCAGCCCAAAACAGTGGAATACCACAACCATACATAAACAACCATGTGGGTCACCACGCAAAGCCATAAATGAACATCAATCCATTAAAAATCATATAATCACAAATCCACCCGGAAAGCCATTTCATTAATTCGTATTTTACCATTACCATCACCAGCATCCCTGATGCTAGACGTCCCTGACGTCATATCTCACGGTTTCATAAGCTACGCGTGCTGCCCGGGGTCTCTCCGGGTCCATATATCTGACATCCCTGATGTCTGACGTCCCTAACGTCAATCATAGCAATCCTGCTCCTGAGTCATCATACGGTCCGGCTGCTCCGTACAATGACCCCTCGCAGGCAATGCACCGTGACTTCCCCAGTGTCCCAGACATCTGGAGGAAACCATCATATATCCTTGTATCCAGATGGTATATGGAAAAACAGTTTTATTAAATCCTTTTATCACATCATTACCATTGGGCCCTGCCCGAAATTTCCATAAAACCATGTAATTCCATTTAGGGTCCCTGACCCAAAATCACAATTATTAAACATAGGGTCTCTGACCCGAAATCACATTTATTATCAAACTGGGCCTCATGCCCGATTTTATGAACCACTGGGCCCACGGCCCGATTTGTAAACCAACTGGGCCCCTGGCCCGATAACATAACTCAAATGGGTCTCAGCCCGATTTCATACCAACTGGGCCCCTGGCCCTATTTCATTAACCAACTGGGCTCCCGGCCCGATTCTCAAATGGACTCCAAGTCCGAAATTTCCAACATAATTGGCCTCAAGCCCGAGTTCATATTTCCAATTTCAAAACCATTTCATCATATTATATCCAAGTCATAAATATGGAAAATCCATGTAAAACCGGAAAACCTCGATTTACGTGCAAGCACGTAAATCGCCTCGAAATACGTGAAACCGTACAATTTACCAACAACCAAATCAACATCACACAATCACAACCATAATCCATATAAAACATTTAAGCATGCATAGAATTTATAAAACCAAAGTCCACTCACAGACCGTTTTAACGGTATGCCTCGATTCGCGTGCCACCGACCCTCCCGGGCCACACCACTATCACCGGGACTCCCAATCCTGTCCAAATCATATTAGAGGGTCACTAACCTCATCATTAACATCCTATCAAAATTCCGTAATTTTCCCGAATTTTTACTTATTTTTAAACTTAATTTAAAACCTTCGGACATCCCGAACACTATCGAGACGGTGTCCGATCGACACGAAACCAATTCCAAAATGTCCGTTACATTAATTAGGACAGAAGTCATGTTGACCTCACCTCGAGATTCGTGCCCACGCGCCGTCACGCGCCGCCGTGAGTGGCTGCGCGTGAAACCCACGCGCCTGCTACAGTGCATCGTCCCAACCCGTATGTCTGGTAAACGGGTCCAATTCACCCGCGATACAACCCGGTTCAATGTCCAACAATTCAGCCTTAATTCCTTCAATTGAGCATTCAGTTAGTTTCGTTTTAAGTCTAATCTAAGTTCTGTAAACTCAATTACACGAACACTTACCCAGATTCCATCGATTCCACGATGAACACGAAGAACACTCCGGTCACTGTTCAATCATGGGATTCCTTCAATGGCTATAGGTTTCTTCCAATTGATGCATCCAGAAGCATCAATGGACCATGAGGAACAATTCCCCCACATCAATTGCATCAAACTAGTGCTCAATCGTCACGACTCAAGCTCGAACACCGTCACTATTCAACCATGGAGTTTTGTCAACCACAGCCGTTTTCCTTCAATTTAAGAACCCAGAAGCATCGTGGGATAATGAGAAGTAGTTTCCCCACCTCAATTGAATCATTCGAAGCCTCAAACGCCACGACTCAAGGTCGAATTTCCTCCTCTGTCACCAAGTGTGATCAGAGCCAAATCAGCACCAATTCCCTTCGTTCCTTCGACGATTCTGATCGTGGAACTCCCAGAAAGCTTAAGGTAATCTCCAATTCGATCCTCACGGCCTAATTCTTCCATTTCGAATTTTCCCCCCAATTTTCCCGAAATCCAAAATCCAAAATTCAATACTCTCTCAACCCCTCATGTTTCCCCGTTAATTCAATCATCTTAGTCTCTCATTTTTCTCTCAAGAACGGCAGAGAGAAGGAGCCAATTCTCCCTAATCCGATTCCCAATTTTGTGCACGGTTTAGAAAACAAAGAAGAGGAAATGAGGGAGAAAATGGAGGAAATGATGAAGGATAAATGATGATGTTGTAATGATGGTGTTGGGAGGGAAACATGGAGCTGGAAACAAGGGATGGGTGACACTTGTCACTCATCCGGATGTGCACAGTCAATGGTCACTATTCATTATTATATTATTATTTTAATCCGAGCCTCGGTTCGTTAGTTCGTTTCCTTGACCATAACGTCGTCGTCGAATCTCCGATTTCGGTATGCCGCCTGTCATTGTATTCGTATCGACGATACCTACGTAACGGTCCTTGGCCCTCATCCATCGGACCTCCCGGTCAAAAGTCAACATTTGGCCCCTAGTATGCCAAATTACCAAAATACCCCTCAACTTCGGAATCTCATAACTTTCTCTACGAATGTCGGAATCGAACGTGCCACCTGTCTATGAACTCGTGACGTCCCGAACTACGTCACGGTCATCGGTCAAAGTCCGTTTGACCGCCTGATCAAAAAGTCAACATTTTGCCCACGATCAGGGGCAAAACGGTCATTTTGCACAATTTGTCCGATTCCACCCTACTAAGCACCGTTCAACCTCACTAATCGAGATTAGTCACTAAACTAATCCCGGAATTCGGGACGGGTCGTTACATAGAATGATGATGGAAAATTTGGAAAAGTTTGGCCTAAGAATGCTTGAAAATGATGTGTATAACCTTGTGCAGCAAGCATTATAAGTGATAATTGAAGTAAACCAGCATGACTTATATTGAAGTTTTGAGGCAGAGGGACAGAGCACCATAAGGAACAAGAATGCCCTAAAGGAGGAACCTAACTGGAAGTTTGTTTTTTGAATTTCAGTCTTGTAGTGCAGAGAATTTAGAAGAGGATCTTAACTTCATTATTCACTTATAGGGTCTTTGTTTAAATTTTCATTGGCTTAAAACCAGCAGTTGTTGAGAAAGTAGTAGGATGGGTTCTAAGGATGCAATCTAATATAATAGGATGCAATAAGGAACATGACTTATATTGTCAATCTAATATAATAGGATGCAATAAGGAACATGACTTATATTGTCAATCTAATATAATAGGATGCAATAAAATAGCACTTAAAAATAAGGGACAATACCTTGCACTTGGTCATATTATGGCCAACGGATCCACAATTGCTGCATTGCATCTTTGTGTGATATCTTCCCAATTTAGTACTTGGAGTCTTCTTAGGCTCCTCCGGTGCTTTTTTCCTGCTTTTCTTTGGCCTGCCAGGTTGCTTGTGGTACTTGGGTGGCTTCAAAGGATTTCTTCCAGTTGATATCCATTGGTCTTCACTTGTCATTGGCATGATGATTCCTGAGTAACATCTGTTATAAGACTCCACCTTGTAGCATTCATCCACATAGTCAGCTACATTACGACCTAATCTGCTTATGGCACAACATCCATGGGGGCAAGGAAGTCCCTGAAGATCCCACCTTCGACAAGAACATGACCTCGCACTCAAATCGACCCTAAACTGCCTTCCCGTGTGAGCACTTATTTCAAACATATAATTCCCTGCATGCCTTGCCAGAAACTGATGCCCTTGTTTCTTGTTTTCTTCCAATATAAGGCCTACAACCTTCAATCCAACCCTTTTTACAAGGTCCTAATGAGATGTACACCCTCTGGAATCGAGGAAGCCCATCACCCTCAAGCTCAGACTTAATCACCACGGTGCTTTCACCGTCCACTCTCTTCAACTCCTCACAGTAATCCCGTAAGATTTCATATTGTCTAGTGTATTTACCCTCAAACAACTCTATGGCCATAGACCTTACCCTATAACAAGTGGCCTTCCGTGGCCAATAGCCCGATTCTTGGGTCACAAGCTCTTGAAACTCCCTTAAATCCCACTTCTTACTTCTAAGTTGTCTTGAATACTTTCTCACCAACCACTTAGTATTTGCATGAATATTGTAAACACCCTTGTCACAATCATGTTTTGAATTGAAGGTTTTCACTTGGAAATATTCTCTCCCATTCACTTTCGAAGCATAGACGCTAAACTTGCAACTTTTTCCATCTCCACACTCTACCTTGATCTTATCAGAATTATTCTTCCTAAAGTTCAATTCCCTCCCAATTATCACAGAATGCCTTCTAATTGCCTCTCTGAAGATTGCTGCAGAAGCAAATTTCAAACCAAGTTCGAAAATGGGATTTTCCATGTCGGTTTCTGGATGGAAGTCCCTATATGCACTACCATATTTTCTTTTCCTTCCCATACGTTGAGCTTGATCTTCCCCACTTTCACTATCTTCTACTTCTGGATCAAAGCTATTCAGCCGAGGTGAACTTGCCCCAATTTCCCCATCTCCCAAATTTTGATCATCTTTAGGACCATTGGGATCAAAATCAGCTTCTTCGTGGTCTACATAATTCTGAAATAGAGCATCATCCATGTCTGTCATTTGAATACCATGTTCTTCCATTTGTACAAACTCAGTGTCAACAAACTCTGGATCAAGGTTATCCTCTTCTTCACTATCTGCATTTTCCAGAATTTTTCCTTTTCCCTTACTTACATTTGTAACATATGCATCTTCTTCTTCTTCTTCTTCCTCAGATGCAACTTCTTCAACAATTTGTTCCATATTAAGTGAATCCAGCTCTCGGGGTAGCCTAATCCCATCTCCACCACCACTTCTTAAGTAGATAGGGATGGCCAAGTCCTTTGATTTAATATATCCTTTACACAGCTGGAAAAATTGTCCATCCCCACTTAACTTAACCAAGTTCCCATTGTTCCACTCTTTAGAATATATGCCCACAGAACTAGTATCATAACCCAACTCCTTAGCCACAGCTTTCATCTCTAACATTAATATATAATCAATCAGTACAAAGTCATGCCATTTTTGTCAGGACCCACACCGGTTTCACCCCGAAACCCGAGGTAAATCCCGCTCTCGTCTGACTCCCCGACACAACACCTAAGGAACACTTACTCGAACCCAGTCAAACGCAGGAGTAATTAGACACAAAGTCCCGAAAGAAGCATTCACAGAACATGGTACGAACATACAAAGAAAATAAAAACCGATAACTACACGCACACGGAAGCCTTTACTCTACTCTGGGAACGCTCACGTCGCTTCTATGCCTCAGACTCTGCCTCGACGTCAAGACCCCGCGCTCGCTCCACAACCTGGAGGGCAATTAAAACAGAAAATGTGAGTGGACCATAAGGTACAAAAGTTCAAAAACCATTTTATAAGAAAACCGAGTTAAACCCTCCGTTTTAAAACCACATGCATAACCAACAGTTATAAACACATTAATAAAATAATCATTATAAAACATCATAAGAAACAGAAACACTATAAAATACCATAAGAAACCATAACATGAGTATCAGAAACCGTATCAAAACCATAACCACCAAATCATCCTTTTCTCGATCAAACCTGCTGGAGCTATCCGAGTCTTTAAACTCCCGAGTCTTTAAACTCAATCCAGGCCTTAATCATATCCGAGTCTTTAAACTCCCGAGTCTTTAAACTCAAGGCCTACGGGGGAAAATCAATATATATATCCGAGTCTTTAAACTCCCGAGTCTTTAAACTCAATCCGGGTCTTTAAACCCAATCCGGCCGGTCCCCCGTCACATATATCCGGGTCTTTAAACCCAATATCCAGATCCAGCAAATCCAATCCCAAAACCATTTGAAAACCATTTACCAAATCCTCATCCAAACCCGAATCCGAAATCACTGGTTCGATGCTCTCCCGGCATCCAGAACCGTCATTCCGAACCCAAATCCGGAATTCACTTTCCAATCTTAAAACCAAATTCCGATTAGTGAAATCCGATTCTAAAATCGAAAACTTTGATCATCTAAATCATGCTCCAAAATCCACTTATAACCATTGAAAACCCTTTATCATTTGAAATCCCAAACTCATCATATATATATTCCAAAAACCAACCATTCCTCGTAAAACGTGCTAAAAACCACTTTCCTCGAAAAACGTGTAATAATGCAAAACCGACCAAACATATTCGCTAAACATTAATTCATGATTAAAACCATAAGACAATTATAGAAAACAGTTATGCATGCTCGAGTTTAGAGAAAGGGTCCACTCACAGTACTGAGCCCTACTCGCGTCCCGAACGTCCAGCCCGTTCCTCGGCTTCCTCGGGAAATCCCGATCCTGTCAATCACCGTCAAATTACGTCACTAATACGTCTACCAACACTCTCCTAAATGCCCTCAAAAATCCCCGGACCAAAGACTTAAAACCCCGGGACCCTACACATTCACCCTCGCGGAACTACACTCAAACGACTTCCGATTGACCCGAAACCAACTCCATTGAACTCACCATGACTCCTAGACCAAAAACTATGTTGACCGTTTCTCCCAGAACCGCCGCACGCGCCTCCACGCGCCGCCCAAAGTGGCTGCGCGTGGCCCTCACGCGCCAGCTACAGTGCACCGTCAACCTTGGGCAGACCCGGTTCGCACCAGTGGTCTGGACCCTGAACCGGCGAGAGCGGTTCTCCTCATTCCGTCCACCAAAACGACTCCTCTCTTCACCAGCAGCATCGTCCCGTCCTAGGCTACCCCTTCCCGTGTGTCACTCACCTCGATTCACCCTAAAACTCGTCGACTCAACCTTGAACAAAAACCCGTACACTGCCCTGTTTCTTACTCCGGCCACCCACGACTTCCCCCTTCACGGAGGCTACACCAACCTCTTCCCTGGACTCTACCAAACCTCACCCAACCTTCCTGGACTGTCGACTCAGCCCCAAGCTCGACGACTCGCCGTTCGAACCTCACGGCTAAAACAGAGCACACAAGTGCACTCCGTCGTACCGGCCGCCCCTGTGCACCACCCATCACGGCAGCACACTCAACCCGTTCCTAGGACCCTTAGGAGCCTCACCCTAACCTCCAACTCCCTCGACTCTAGCCCTAGACTCACGACTTTCACATTGAAGTTCAATGGAAAACAGAGTACCGAATCGGAGATGAGGAAATTACCTGCTTCCTGCTGCCACCGTGAGCTCCTCCGGTAGTGGTTGACTCCTCGCAACCCGCACGACACCACCACGGACTTAATTGCCCCGTACACGGCTACCACCGCCACAATTCTCACAATTTCTACCTGTTTCCTCCCTGATTTTCCCGCAGCTCTCGACACCCTCACACACGGCCACCACACCGTCAACCTCTCTCACTGCTTCCCTCTCACTCTCTGATCATCCTCACACACTCACAAATCATCAACACACACACCACCGCCCTCAATTTCCTTCACGACCTCCCTCTGTTTTCTGAACCAGCATCACACAACACGGGTGCACCCCAATTATTTGGGCCGTGCACACACTCGAACTCACCAGAAGCCACTACACACCTGCCATGTGTCACCATCCCTTCATCCTTTATCCCACCTGGCCTAATCCCAGCCGTCCATTCCTTGCTTCAGTGCACAATTCCCAATGTGCCACAATGACCAAAATACCCTTCTTTTTAACTTATTTTTACGTTTTAACCAAAACTTCCTAGACCCGTAACTCTCACCCGGTAAGTCCGATGAATACGTGCCGCCTGTCATCGAACTCAGGACGACGGAATCTATCTAACCATCCTAGGTCAACCTACCAAAACTCGATTATACAAAAGTCAACGTTTCCCCCTATTTTTCCAAAATTACGGTTATGCCCTCAACCTTCCGAACATCACAACTTCCTCCTCGGATGTCGGAATCGGGCGTGCCACCTGCCTAAGGATTCGTAACGTCCTCAACTACGTCCTGGTCACTGGTCAATCTCCAATTGACCACCCGAAATAAAAGTCAACATTTCTGCCCGACCCAGGGGCAAAATCGTCATTCTAAGTTCCCGGACCCCTCGGGACCACCTAACCCCTGATTAACCTTACTAATCACACCTTAATCACTCTACTAATCCCAATTCTCGGGACGGGTTGTTACAATCTACCCACCTAAAAAGAATTTCGTCCCCGAAATTCCACAGCTAGTTCCCAACACCTAGGGTCTCCTACCCGGTAAAGAACAACCTCTCCTAGGTTTCCTGTCTATCATCTCCACCTTGGGTATTTCACTCCATCCCCAGCTACTGTTACCACAGCCAACCCTAGCTATGTACCAACTACATGGTGTACGCAAGGGAAACTCTATGAATAGAAAACAAAGATATTATAAAATACCTCATGTCACAGTACCCGACAGAAGTCATAGAGTACCTCCTCGTATACCACCACCCATCTCCCTCGGCTACTATTCCGGCCACGGTCGGACTAACTTCACAAAGTCCTAAAGGCAAACTCTAGCTTGTGGGTTCTCTCCTTCCACAGTCTCCAATCGATCAGTTATAGTCACTCCTTTCCTATACCTTCCGTCACCCTCCTACGGAGCTTAACTCCTAGACTCTACCCCGAAATCCAAACACCAAACCAACAGGACAACCAAAAGTAAAACAAGTACCTGTCTCCGTATCTGGTGTCGACTGATCCTCCTGCCGAGTCATCGAGAACACCCGGGCCTGAGATCCTGACGCTCTACCACGTCCCCTCGAACTACTCGTGGCTGTGCCACCACCTCCTCTAGTGCCCGCTGTCCCTGATGCTGTACTCTGTCCGGACTCCGCTACTCCTCTGCCTACACCACCTTCCTGTGGCAACAGTGGACACTCACGTCGAAAATGACCTCGCTCCCCACAGTAGAAACACACATTCCAGCCTGGTCCACTGCTCGGTCTCCCTGTGGACGCTACCGACGTCGCACTCGCTTGCGGAGTCGGCGGTACTCGATAACCCCAAAATCCTAAACTCTGGGCACTACCAGGCCTACCAAAACGATCATCGCCCGACGAGGACGATCCACCGAAGTTACCTCTTTTCGGTGTCCGCTGGCTCGAAGCTCGAGGAATAGAAGGTTCCCGGCGTCGCACCGGCAAACTAGCCTCAACTCGCACCGCAGCATCCGACAAGTCTCGGAGGGTAGCAAAAGATCCAGCTGTCACTACGGCTCGAATCTCACCTCGCAAACCCAACTCAAACCTTCGGCACTTCTCGGCTTCAGTGGCCACAAAAGCAGGAGCAAACCGAGACAACATCTGGAACTTCCGTTCATACTCTGCCACGGTCATATTCCCTTGCTGGAGCTGCAGAAACTCCGCCTCCTTGGCATCCCGGAAAGAACGAGGATAATACTGCTCCAGAAACCGTTCCCTGAACGTCTCCCAGGTCACACTGTGGACATCCCAACCGGACAACTCGAGGGTATACCACCACTCGTACGCCGCACCATCTAGTAAAAATGCAGCCAACAATACTCGCTCCTCCGGCGGACAATGCATCACCGCAAAAATCCGCTTCAGTCTAGTAATCCACTTCTGGGCTTCCTCAGGATCAGCCCCACCACTAAAAGTAGTAGCCCCGAGCCGCTGGGCTTGCTCAATCGTGGCACTCTCCGTCTCTCTTGCTACTTCTTCCGGTTGTGGAGAGGGTCTACGTCTCGGAGGCATCGTCAACCGCACGCTGAAAGAGGCATAGAAGTAGTCAAACAACTGAAACACAACCTCACAAACCGACAGACCCAACAAACTCGACAGACCTATGCTCTGATACCAATTGTCAGGACCCACCCCGGTTTCACCCCGAAACCCGAGGTAAATCCCGCTCCCGTCTGACTCCCCGACACAACACCTAAGGAACACTTACTCGAACCCAGTCAAACGCAGGAGTAATTAGACACAAAGTCCCGAAAGAAGCATTCACAGAACATGGTACGAACATACAAAGAAAATAAAAACCGATAACTACACGCACACGGAAGCCTTTACTCTACTCTGGGAACGCTCACGTCGCTTCTATGCCTCAGACTCTGCCTCGACGTCAAGACCCCGCGCTCGCTCCACAACCTGGAGGGCAATTAAAACAGAAAATGTGAGTGGACCATAAGGTACAAAAGTTCAAAAACCATTTTATAAGAAAACCGAGTTAAACCCTCCGTTTTAAAACCACATGCATAACCAACAGTTATAAACACATTAATAAAATAATCATTATAAAACATCATAAGAAACAGAAACACTATAAAATACCATAAGAAACCATAACATGAGTATCAGAAACCGTATCAAAACCATAACCACCAAATCATCCTTTTCTCGATCAAACCTGCTGGATCTATCCGAGTCTTTAAACTCCCGAGTCTTTAAACTCAATCCAGGCCTTAATCATATCCGAGTCTTTAAACTCCCGAGTCTTTAAACTCAAGGCCTACGGGGGAAAATCAATATATATATCCGAGTCTTTAAACTCCCGAGTCTTTAAACTCAATCCGGGTCTTTAAACCCAATCCGGCCGGTCCCCCGTCACATATATCCGGGTCTTTAAACCCAATATCCAGATCCAGCAAATCCAATCCCAAAACCATTTGAAAACCATTTACCAAATCCTCATCCAAACCCGAATCCGAAATCACTGGTTCGATGCTCTCCCGGCATCCAGAACCGTCATTCCGAACCCAAATCCGGAATTCACTTTCCAATCTTAAAACCAAATTCCGATTAGTGAAATCCGATTCTAAAATCGAAAACTTTGATCATCTAAATCATGCTCCAAAATCCACTTATAACCATTGAAAACCCTTTATCATTTGAAATCCCAAACTCATCATATATATATTCCAAAAACCAACCATTCCTCGTAAAACGTGCTAAAAACCACTTTCCTCGAAAAACGTGTAATAATGCAAAACCGACCAAACATATTCGCTAAACATTAATTCATGATTAAAACCATAAGACAATTATAGAAAACAGTTATGCATGCTCGAGTTTAGAGAAAGGGTCCACTCACAGTACTGAGCCCTACTCGCGTCCCGAACGTCCAGCCCGTTCCTCGGCTTCCTCGGGAAATCCCGATCCTGTCAATCACCGTCAAATTACGTCACTAATACGTCTACCAACACTCTCCTAAATGCCCTCAAAAATCCCCGGACCAAAGACTTAAAACCCCGGGACCCTACACATTCACCCTCGCGGAACTACACTCAAACGACTTCCGATTGACCCGAAACCAACTCCATTGAACTCACCATGACTCCTAGACCAAAAACTATGTTGACCGTTTCTCCCAGAACCGCCGCACGCGCCTCCACGCGCCGCCCAAAGTGGCTGCGCGTGGCCCTCACGCGCCAGCTACAGTGCACCGTCAACCTTGGGCAGACCCGGTTCGCACCAGTGGTCTGGACCCTGAACCGGCGAGAGCGGTTCTCCTCATTCCGTCCACCAAAACGACTCCTCTCTTCACCAGCAGCATCGTCCCGTCCTAGGCTACCCCTTCCCGTGTGTCACTCACCTCGATTCACCCTAAAACTCGTCGACTCAACCTTGAACAAAAACCCGTACACTGCCCTGTTTCTTACTCCGGCCACCCACGACTTCCCCCTTCACGGAGGCTACACCAACCTCTTCCCTGGACTCTACCAAACCTCACCCAACCTTCCTGGACTGTCGACTCAGCCCCAAGCTCGACGACTCGCCGTTCGAACCTCACGGCTAAAACAGAGCACACAAGTGCACTCCGTCGTACCGGCCGCCCCTGTGCACCACCCATCACGGCAGCACACTCAACCCGTTCCTAGGACCCTTAGGAGCCTCACCCTAACCTCCAACTCCCTCGACTCTAGCCCTAGACTCACGACTTTCACATTGAAGTTCAATGGAAAACAGAGTACCGAATCGGAGATGAGGAAATTACCTGCTTCCTGCTGCCACCGTGAGCTCCTCCGGTAGTGGTTGACTCCTCGCAACCCGCACGACACCACCACGGACTTAATTGCCCCGTACACGGCTACCACCGCCACAATTCTCACAATTTCTACCTGTTTCCTCCCTGATTTTCCCGCAGCTCTCGACACCCTCACACACGGCCACCACACCATCAACCTCTCTCACTGCTTCCCTCTCACTCTCTGATCATCCTCACACACTCACAAATCATCAACACACACACCACCGCCCTCAATTTCCTTCACGACCTCCCTCTGTTTTCTGAACCAGCATCACACAACACGGGTGCACCCCAATTATTTGGGCCGTGCACACACTCGAACTCACCAGAAGCCACTACACACCTGCCATGTGTCACCATCCCTTCATCCTTTATCCCACCTGGCCTAATCCCAGCCGTCCATTCCTTGCTTCAGTGCACAATTCCCAATGTGCCACAATGACCAAAATACCCTTCTTTTTAACTTATTTTTACGTTTTAACCAAAACTTCCTAGACCCGTAACTCTCACCCGGTAAGTCCGATGAATACGTGCCGCCTGTCATCGAACTCAGGACGACGGAATCTATCTAACCATCCTAGGTCAACCTACCAAAACTCGATTATACAAAAGTCAACGTTTCCCCCTATTTTTCCAAAATTACGGTTATGCCCTCAACCTTCCGAACATCACAACTTCCTCCTCGGATGTCGGAATCGGGCGTGCCACCTGCCTAAGGATTCGTAACGTCCTCAACTACGTCCTGGTCACTGGTCAATCTCCAATTGACCACCCGAAATAAAAGTCAACATTTCTGCCCGACCCAGGGGCAAAATCGTCATTCTAAGTTCCCGGACCCCTCGGGACCACCTAACCCCTGATTAACCTTACTAATCACACCTTAATCACTCTACTAATCCCAATTCTCGGGACGGGTTGTTACAATTTTACCTTTCCCCCCTTATACGACAATGTCACCCCATCTTTCCCCCCTTCCACCACCACACCATGATGATGCACCTTTAAGCTGAATACATTAGCATCATCTACAAAGCACAAGGATACAATCAATTTATTACATTCCACAAACCAATGCATGTGAGAATAAATAAGGAAACTAGAGCACATAGGAACACTCTGCTGAATTGAACTACATTATTCATTGGCTAAAAAATAAACATAACATCCAAAGCAGTTACATTAGAAAATTAAGGGCCTCTAATCACACTAATCACAAACCAACCTAAATGATAAGATATTCCTAAAGAATAGAAAACCCCAAACTGATTTCCCTTTTTTTTTCTTAATTATAAACTTTAATAAAACCTAGCCTTTTATATTGGAAGGATGAGGAAATTTGTTTCAATAAAGCTCGAGAGCTGAAGCACCTAGTAGATATACAAGACAGGAAATAACAAACAAGTCAAAAGTAAGATCAAACAGATTGCCTAATACACTGATTATCTTAGTTCATTAAACTAAGAAATGTTTCGTGCATCTCATACAGGTTACCAAACACACCATCACACTACCAAGTAAATTACAACGTTAATTCATCAAGCACAACCTTAATTCATCAATCACAACATCAATTCATCAATGAAACAACCTATCTGGACAACATCAATTCATCAATCACAACATCAATGAAACAACCTATCCTAAATAACCCAGTTGTAAAAAACATCATTCTTGCATCACCTACCAATTACCCAGTCTTTGTTTTTCAATTTCCCACATAGAGGAAATAACATACATCAATTACCCTCTATAAATAAGCAGTCTACATAAAATACCCTAACTGAAGTTTGTATAATGAACCCAAACATAAAATAGAAAAAAAATCATCTTCAACAATCAACACAACCCCAACTATGAAAAATCAAGAAAACCCACAAAAATATTACCCAAGAGAGTAAAACCCATGATAAAAAACATTGAAAAAACTCATCTTCCTCACCGTATGTTGGTTGTTGGAGTCCAGGTTCGCGAGGAATCATCTTTCTTTGTCTCCAGTGGCGCAATTCGACGCCGAGAAAGAGGAATTCAAAAGGTTTCTGGGTTTGTTTCCACGACCGGATTTCAGCGCCAACAAAGATGAAGGTGAACGGTTTTAGCAGACAAGGATGGTGGTTCTCTCTGTTTGCCCCAATCTTCAAGAGCAATAGCCACAAAACCCTAGCTTACTCTCTGCTTGTCGCGGGAGAGACTCCCAAGTTCAATTCAAACTTAGCCGCGATTTCTTCAGTTCAAACCCAACTCAATTGCACGTTGTATTTGGATGGACGTCTTTGCCCTTACAAAATTGACGGAGTTAACAGAAAAGACCAAACTGGAACAAAAATGGGGTTTCAGGGTGCATCCTGAAACAAAAACAGGTTTAGGGTGCATTTTAAGACAAACTGACTAGTTCGGGGTGCATTGCGAGTAAAAAGCCATAAATAAATAAAGCCTTTCTATTTTAAAAGCAAGTCCTCTCTTTGTTTCTTTGAAATTTGCTATCAATGCTCACAGATGACTTCCTCTAAGAGCAACAAGCATTCTCTAATATCTCCCACCAAATCCAACCACGCTCCCACCAAATCCAACAAGGCTCCTAGAATGGTTGAGGCTTCCAGAAAGTCCAAGAAGCCTTCTACAATGGCTTCCGAGTTGCATCAGCCGCCACCTGTTGTGGAAGAGCACCATGAAGAGATGACAGAGCGAGAAGAAAGCCAACCAGAAGGGGAGTCTCTGTCTGAATCTGAATCTGGGTTTGAGTCTGAGTCGGCCTCTGCCTCGAGTGAAGAAAAAACTGCTGAAGAAGAACAAGAAGAGGAGGAAGACGAAGGCGATGAAAATAAAAATTCTGACAAATCTGACTCCGATTCCGAGGTGCCTGTCGACGAAATTGCTTTCACCGTAAAGCCAGTGGTTTCAGAAAAGAGTACTGAGCCAAAAGCCTCCACGCCGGTGGTAAATCAAGCCTCCAAGCCGTTGGCGAATCATGCCTCCAGCTCCAAGCGCTTGGCAGAATCCGAGTCTGTGCCCAAAGAATCCAAACGGAAGAAGCTGACCGTGAACGGTGATGAACACGATGCTAAAAAGGGCCGGGTATGGACGGAAGAGGACGAGCTTGTGATCTTCAATGGGCTGATTGCAT
The DNA here is from genome assembly GCA_032719365.1 of Prinsepia uniflora. Lineage (NCBI taxonomy): Eukaryota > Viridiplantae > Streptophyta > Magnoliopsida > Rosales > Rosaceae > Prinsepia > Prinsepia uniflora. The sequence goes on along the minus strand of CM064867.1, from coordinate 6,290,655 downwards.
ACCAAAAGAGAAAGAAAGGGCTCTTTACAAATGCTGATACTGGCGAGTTCCACCAGTTTATTAAGAAAAATTTACATCTGGAGGCAGATGATGTGAAGTTAAGCGATAAAATCAGAAGGTTGAAGTCAAAATACTTCAGTAAGGGCCAGGATCAGATCTTCACCAAGCCCCATGATATCAAAATGTTCGAGCTCTCAATGAAAATTTGGGGCACTCAGGACATTGTTGCTGGTGATAGTGCAAGACGCAGTAACCAGAAGCTAAAGTCCATGGTGGTTTCAGAGGAGGCTGGGGCCCGCAGTAAGCAGAAGCCAGAGTCCATGGGGATTTCAGAGGTAGCTGGGAACAAATCCGGCATGGCTGAGATGGAGGAAGAGGTGAAGTTTGCTGGCGGAGTTAAGAAGGAACCAGATGATTTTTGGATGCAGTATCCCTCCCTCAGCCTTTGTTTGAGCTCGTGGAGGAGCTGTGACTTATCTTCACAACTTAGGCAGAAAATCCCATTGCTCGGAAGTAACAAAATTACAAAGCTGGAGGAGCTGGGGGAGCTGGAGAAGAAGTGGAGTGACATCCAGGTCGCAGAATTGGAATTGAGCTACAAGAAGGATGATGTTAGGATGAAACTGACCAAATTTGTACTGGATTTGATGGATTCTCGCTCGAAGGTAATTTCTGGTTTTCCTGAATTTAGCTTGATATTTAAGCTCAGTAGTATGGTGTTTTTTGTTATGATGAATTGATCCAGGAAGCCATCAAAACGTGGAAGTGTGTTTTTAGCTTTTAATTTTATTAATCTGTTACAGCTAATGTAACTAATATAGTCATTGTCTGAGAGTCTGAGTTTTGTTGTTTGAAAAATGGATCTTTGTTTTTTTTGTGTCAATGGACCTTTGCTATTGAGTTTTGTAAGATGATATATGTATATACTAGCCGCATATACTAGTTAGGCTTATCTGACAGTACACTTGTACACTTGTACACTTTGTACACATGTAGACAGTTAGGACAGGTCTTGGACAGATGTCCATAGTTAGTTACCCAGATAGTTTTAGGAAGTTATTTCTGGATAAAGAGAGATAACTGTTCAAAGTTATCTCTCTTACAGACTTGTATAAATAAGCCCTTCGGCTATGAATGTAAACAACACATTCTAGAAATTCTAACATGGTATCAGAGCGGGTTAACCCACGTGGATGGTTTAATCGCCACACTTGCCACACGTGCCACACGTCGCCCATTCACTCGCCGCCACACGGATAGGGGGCGTAGTGATGACGAAAGAAAAAAAAGAAAAGAAAAGAAAAGAGTTGAGTTGAGAGAGGATGTGGGACAATGGGCTCACATCATCACGTGTTGGCTAGAAGAGCCGCCACACGTGAGGGGGCGTGTTGGGATGTGAGGATAAGAGTCCCACATCGGAAAAGAGGAAATAGAATGTGTGCCTTATATAGCCTTGGGCAACTCCCCCTATCACCAATTGGTTTTAGGGCCGAACTCCCGAATCTATATAATGGCCGGAATCTACATGGTATCAGAGCACTAAGTCTGACCACCATAAACCGATCCCTTCAGTTTCCCTTCCTGTTATGGCGTCTGACTCCTGTTCTTCCCCTTCAATCTCCCCTAACCAAGTCTCCAACTCACCCTCCTCCTTCCCCTACTCTGCCACCCCAAACCCATGCCATTGCTTCCCCTCAATCTGAAGGTTCTGAATCTGTTCTTACTTCCCCTTCTGTTCCTCCGCCGAATCCTACTTATAACCAGTGGTTTCAGATTGATCAAACTCTGATCAATCTCCTCCGTGCCACCCTAACTGAACCAGTTCTGTCACAAGTTGTTGGACTCAATACTTCAAGAGACATTTGGGACTGTCTCAGTCAAAACTTCTCTCAGCAATCTCTTGCCAATGCCACAAATCTTCGCTTCCAATTAATGTCCCTCACCAAGGGACATAAAACCATCTCAGAATACCTCACTCAAGCCAAATCCTTGGCAGACTCCCTTGCTGCCATCAATCAACCATTCTCATCTACTGACCTAGTCACGGCTGTTCTTCGTGGACTAGGTCCTGAATACAACATGCTTGTCACAGCCATGCTAAATTTCCCACCCTTGCCTCCCTTTTTTGACCTAAGAGCCCGATTGCTCTCTTTTGAAGCCCAACAGACTGCCACTTCAAATCCAGCCGTAGCAATTCCTCCCACAGCCATGTATGCTGCTTCTCCTCAACCTGCACCACAACCCTATGCCAGTGCCTACTACACTCGCGTGCGTCCCCAATGCAACTGTGGCACACGCCCCTCTTGCAATTCCAGGGCCTCCTTTCGCAGGGGTCCTCCCCGCTACTCTAGCCCAACAGTTTCTGCAGGCATCCTTGGCCCCTGCCCCAACCCTCCTAACCGTCCACCTGGCCCACAGTGCTGGTCTTGCAATCGCCATGGACACATTGCCGCCCAATGCCCGCAACTCACCCAATCCAATGACCATGACCTAAGTCAAGCCTTTGCTGGTCTTCATTTGGCCCCTGCTGCTGATCCTAATTGGTACCCTGATAGTGGTGCCACCCATCACATGACACTCCTACCCGCCCCTCAACGCACAACCCCACCCTCTTCCACTGATAATGTCATGGTTGGCAATGGAGAAACTCTGCCAATCCATCACACTGGTAATGTAAAATTCTCTTCTGGACACTATGAGTTTCACCTCTCTCATGTACTCCATGTCCTTGCCATTCGTAAAAACCTTTTATCTGTGGCACAATTTACTAAGGACCAGCAAGTTAGTATCACATTCTTCCCATCTCACTTTATCATTCAAGACTTACACACACAAGCTGTTCTGTTTCAGGGCCCATGTAGAGAAGGTTTGTACCCCATCCATCCACAAGCATCACTCCCACCGCAAGCCCTGTTGTCCACCAGTTCCCCATCTCTGTGGCACAGTCGATTAGGTCATCCCTCTCATCAAGTACTTCAAGTCTTGGCCTCCCAACATCTGCTCACTCCTGCTGCTAACTTAAATAAATTCAGCTTTTGTAATAGTTGTGCCCTAGGAAAATCGACTCGTTTGTCCTTTACTCCTGTTGTACACAAATCAATAAAATCGTTTGATCTTATTCACTCTGATGTATAGATGTCCCCTGTCCCCTTTGTTTCTGGATTTCGATACTATGTTCTCTTTACAGATGACTACACCAGGTACACCTGGATTTTTCCAATGCGCCTCAAATCTGAGGTCTTTTCTCACTTCTCCCATTTCCTAAACTATGTCAGAACACAATTCTCCACTACCATCAAGCAATTTCAGAGTGATGGTGGCAAGGAATTTGACAATTATGCCTTTAAAGACCTCTGTAACCAACACGGCATTCTTCACAGGTTCTCCTGTCCACACACACCCCAACAGAATGGCCTAGCAGAACGCAAACACAGGCACATCTCTGAAATGGGCAGAACCTTACTCCTCACTGCTGGTCTACCCTATTCTTATTGGGCAGAGGCTGTCTCAACTGCTGTCTTTCTCATCAATTTGCTTCCTACACCAGTCCTAAAATGGTCCCCCCTTACTACACTTTACATGGCCGTCAACCTCCTTACCACCTTCTTCGTGTCTTTGGTTCATCCTGTTATCCCTACCTAGGCCCATACACACACCATAAATTAGAACCACGCTCTCTCCACTGCATTTTCCTAGGCTACAGCCCACACCATGCTGGTTACAGGTGTCTCCACATGCCCACTGGCCGTGTCTACATCCGTAGGCATGTCATCTTCAATGAACACCATTTTCCTTCCATTCCTTCCACAAACCCCTCTTCCTCAGATTTCTCCTTTATTCCTATTACTCCTCCTATTCCCTTTCAGAACCCAGCCCAAACATCACCTCTTCCCCCTCCTCCATCTTCCCCACATACCCCCGACCAGAAAATTCTGCAGAATCCAACACATCCTGTACCCCAGCTCTCCCCTCTACAGACAGGTCTGTATATCCCACTACCCCACCAGAACCATCTACACCAGCCAACCTGTCCCCAGCTCAACCAACCCCTGCACACCTAGTCTCTACCACCTCTCGGCCTCCTAACATCCATCCAATGGTACCCCGCAGCAAAGCAGGCATCTCCAAGTCTAGACATCTTCTACTTGCCACCAAATACCCCCTTCCCCAAGCCTTCCTAGCTGATACCTCCCAAATTGAACCCACGACCTACAAACAAGCCTCTAAACACTCCACCTGGACAACAGCCATGCAAAATGAACATGATGCCTTAATGAAACAACAGACCTGGTCCCTGGTTCCTTTACCACCACATGCAAATCTTGTTGGCTGCAAGTGGGTGTTTCGGATTAAAAGACATGCTGATGGCAGCATCGAACGATACAAAGCCAGATTAGTCGCCAAAGGATTTCACCAACAAGAAGGCCTTGACTATACTAAAACATTCAGCCCTGTGGTAAAACCCCCAACCATCCGGGTAGTCCTAGCCCTTGCTGTCTCACAAAACGGGCCACTCAGACAATTAGATGTCACCAATGCTTTTCTCCATGGTACCCTCAATGAAGAAGTGTACATGGTCCAGCCTCCTGGATTCACTGATCCCTCTCATCCTAATCATGTTTGCCGACTTCATAAGGCTCTTTATGGCCTCAAACAGGCCCCAAGGGCCTGGTTTGATAGGTTTCGCCAATTCCTCCTCACCTATGGTTTCCTACAAACCCGGGCAGATCCGTCCATGTTTGTCTACAGTAAGGATTCTATCATCATGTATCTTCTCCTTTATGTCGATGACATTGTTTTAACAGGGAACTCGCAGCCAGCTATCTCCTACTTCATGATAGCCATGGCTCATGCCTTTGCCATCAAAGACCTAGGCCCCCTTCACTACTTCTTGGGCGTTGAAGCCACATCCACTGCCATTGGCCTCCACCTCACTCAGACTAAGTACACTTTGGACATCCTAAAACGCAGTGGCCTCACAGAGTGTAAGCCAGCTCCAACTCCAGTAGCCGCTAAATAGGTCCTCTCTACCACTACTGGTGAACCCCTCACGGATGCATCTGCCTATAGACAACTAGTGGGCGCCCTTCTCTACCTAACCTTCACACGCCCGAACATCTCATATGCCGTACAACAAGTTGCACAGTTCCTAAGTGCCCCCACTGATGTCCATCTCACAGCAGTGAAGAGAATTATTCGGTACCTCAAAGGCACCCTTGGTCATGGAATCAACATAACTAAATCCCTATTTCCCCTACGTATTCAGGCCTTTTCAGACGCAGATTGGACTGGCTGCAAAGACACCAGAAGATCCATCACAGGCTTCTGCATCTTTCTTGGCTCAACCCTCATATCCTGGTGTGCGAAGAAACAAAAGACTGTTTCTCACTCCAGTTCAGAGGCAGAATACAGGGCTCTCGCCTATATCTGGCTACTCAGTCTACTTCGCGAACTAGGTGTTCTTCCAGCCCTGCCTATCACTCTTTACTGTGACAACCTCAGCACCAAATACATGACCAGCAATCCAGTGTTCCATGCCCGCACCAAGCACATCGCACTGGACTACCATTTTCTCCGAGAACGGGTTGCCTCCGGCACTCACAAAGTCCAATTTGTCCCTTCTGCTGCACAGCTTGCTGATCTTTTTACTAAAGGCCTCTCTGTGCACAGACACTGTTCTCTTGCCTCCAAACTCGTCACCCAAGGGGTGCCTCGTTTGCGGGGGGATGTAAGATGATATATGTATACACTAGCCGCATATACTAGTTAGGCTTATCTGACAGTACACTTTGTACACATGTAGACAGTTAGGACAGGTCTTGGACAGATGTCCATAGTTAGTTACTTAGACAGTTTTAGGAAGTTATTTCTGGATAAAGAGAGATAACTGTTCAGAGTTATCTCTCTCACAGACTTGTATAAATAAGCCCTTCGGCTATGAATGTAAACAACACATTCCAGAAATTCTACAAGTTTATATGCTTCCCATGGGGAACAATTGTCTTATGAACAATTTTGTATATTTTGGTGCAAGGGATTGAGTTTTTGGAAAATTTGCTAGCTTCGATTTAGTAGCACGAGTATGAAGTTCATTTTTGTTGTTTCTGACTTTTATAATACTCTTGATTTAGGCTTCATGGGAAAGAATTGTGTGTCTAATGTTGTCGATAGTGAGAAGTTTTTTTTCTTATAGTTTTCATAATCCTCATCTTAATTGTTGAATTTCCGTGAATCATTCGGAAATGTAAGTCAATTATGCTTTATAATAAATCATTTAGTCTTGGCATTCAACTCTAAATCTTTGCTGTGTAATACAACATCATACATCTGAATGTATTCAATCTGTAAAAGTGGATATTTTATTTTCTTTGTAATATTTTCTTGCATGATATTCATTATTTTCTGAACAATATCGAAATATTTATGTGTGGATTGCGGATGAACATCTGACATGAAAAATCGTATCAATGCAGAAATGAGGCTGCGTCTGGATTTGGAGGGTTTTGAAAGGCGAGTGGCTGAAGAGGTTTTGGAAGGTTGGAGTCGAATTGCAACGTGTCTGTATCTCTGTTCGGATCAATATGTTCTTTATCTATTTCCTTTTTTTTTTTTCTAATTTAAATATGGACGTGACCAGAAGCTTATTTTGGAAGCATGGATATTAGTCTAATAGTCTCAGAGACTTATTAATTACTTGTTCAAGTTTTTTTTTTTTAATAACTATTATAAAGCATGAGAACTTGGGTGGAGGAGAGAGGAGCACACAAGGGATGGTTTCGGATTTCCTCGTTTTTTCTTTTTTTCTTTCCTCTATGTATTTGTGCGTCGTTGTGTTCGAGGCCAAACCACCAATGCTAATGACCAATTTTGCTTTGTCGGTGTAGACTCAAGGGGAAGAGTAATGGTCGGTTTAGCCGCTTTTGTTGTTTTTTTGAGATGCTTTTATTACGTTATTATTTTTAGGCGTTTTATCTAAAATACACCATGTATAGTCTCAAAATGCACTCGAATTAGTGTGTGTCAAAATGCACCTCGAATCTCTATGTTCGTTCCAATTTAGTCAATAAATGGAGGTTAAAATTAAAGTTAAATTGGTCAATTTGTATACTTTAGTATCTAAAAATTCATGGAAAAATTGATGTGGCCTCCACATCACCATTAACCTCAAATAATAGCTGAAATTGATCTTTGTTCGTGGCCCTCGTCAAAATCCTTGGCGAAGAGAAGCAAGTCTGCAGAGAGCCGTTGAGCGAATCCGGCGTGATGGCCACCGTTGAGCGAGCAGGAGCAGTTAGCGCGACAGATAAACCCAGGCGACCAGCCACCAGTTTTCATCAACGGCGAAAAAAAAAACACATACTTCACCCTACACCTATTTCATATCTTAAACATTAGACTGAAGCTTTCAACTTCAACACCAACAAATTTCAATATTCACCCAATAAACAACACTAAGAACCCAAACTACCAACAAAATGCTTCTGACTATTTTTTAACAAATTCAAATTTATGCAATAGCCAAATCAACAAATTCAATCTGTAGGACCCTCAAACATACCAATTTGCAAGATAATATACAGTTTGACAAAAAGGGAAGTGCGAAAACCCCAGAAAAATATAAACTTGGGCACTGGTGTTAGGAAAAAAACTGAAATAAATGAGACGAATAACACAAAATAACTTAGAAGTGAAAGGCTGAGAGACAAGAAGAGAAGCGATTCACACCCTATGTCCTTAATATGCATATATAATGAATCGTACCCACCGTACCCACCGTACCCACCGCGCCGACGCATTTATAAACCAGTTCCACTTCTCTGTCGCACCGGGAGGCACCTGGGTTTCTCTGTCGCAGCGGGAGGTGCCGATTCCGTCTGCAGCTCAGGGGAGGGAGACGGGGAGCAACGGTTGTCGTCACGCCGGAGTCGCTCACGGCTCTCTGCACACTTGCTTCTCTTCGTGAGGGATTTTGACGAGGGCCACGAAGACACGAACATAGGTAAATTTCAGCTATTATTTGGGGTTAATGCTGATGCCGAGGTCAGTTTGATTTCAACTCTTAAAAAGAAACAGCCCAAATTAGGACGAGAATAAAAATTAGAACGAGAATGAAAATTTAAGGTGTATTTTGATAAAAAAAATTAATTTAAAGTGTATTTTGAGATTACAAAGATGATACAAGATGTATTTTGAATAAAAAATCTTATTTTAATTTTGAGTACATAAAGATAGCACTGTTAGATTATAAAGATTCTCATCCAACGATCAAGATTGGTTTTGCACTTAATTTAGTGCGGTATTGTGGAAACTAGGAAGAGGCGCCTGCGCATTGCCGTCGGTTTGTAAAACAGTTTTGAAGATGTGTTGTACATTGTATAATGTAATTTTTGAGAATATATTGACAGAAAATAGTAACTTGGACCGTCAATGCTTAAATAAATTATATACAAACGAAATTATATTATATACTAAAAGAGAAGTGGAAAATTACTGTAAATTTACCGTGATTTTTTACTTCTACCTTTTTTTTCTTTTTTTTTCCTTCATTTTATTTTTTTCCTTTTCCTTTATATATTTTTTTCTTTTCCTTTAATTTTTTTCCTTTCTCTTTTATTTTTCTCTTCCTTTATTATTATTTTATTTTATTTCTTTTATACATATTAAAAAATCATAAAAGAGATTTTTTTAAAAAAAAAACTATTCATCTACAGTGTTTTACCAATTCTGTCTTTTCTTTATTTCCTTTATAGATATAAAAAAATCACTGTTCATTTATGGAAAATTAGTAATACTCAATTCAATAACTCCGCGGCGACGCGCGGGCCTAATTGCTAGTATACTACTAAAACATAATATGCAAATTTGTACAGCTTCCAATATTCCTTTGTATATGCTAAACAAATAGAAGGTAACAAATGTAGGGTTAGTTGAAAAAAAAAAAGGAAGTAAGCCGAACGCGACATTCTATAGTTGGTATAATGCAGGAAAGTCGAAACATCGGGTGAGGATTGTTGAAAAACAGCAAGTAAAAAATATGACATTGTTTACACCTGAAAAATATCACTATGGGCATCAAAGAGATTTTTAAGAAATTAAAGACTCAATCCGACTAAGGGCCCAAATTCAGCTAGTATCCACAGTTAGATCATAAGGAAGCGTGAGCAATGAGTCACCCAAAAATAACTCAAAATTTTGATCGTGTTAGTTGATATGAATAAGTTTCGTGCGAATTTCAAGTAATTTATTGAGTCGTACCAAAAATTGCCACATAATTTAAGGTTATATGGGTGATAGCATGTGAATTTTTCAAAGTATCCAAGTTAGGAGTGGACATAAATTCGTTAAAATCACTAATCGATCTGCTTCAAACTGTTATTTATCAAATGGTTTAGGTTTGATCGGATAAAAGTTAAAGTAACGGGTTGGATTTGAATTTGAATTTTGGAAATCCGTTAAATCTGAACCGGACCGTTAAGGAATATATTAATTTTTAAATATATTATTAATACAAAGTAAATATACTAAAAAAAGATACTTAGATATATCCAAATAAATACATGTATATTCAGATAACAGTATAATAAAAGATTATTAAGTGGTAATATTTGTTTGATAAATTTTAATATAGTGGTAATGTTTGTAATTCAATTCTTCGCAAACTTAACATACAAAATTATATGCTTATTTTGTTGATTTTTATATCCTTACTTTTTATTTTTAATATTCTTGTTTTTTTTTATGCCTAAACTGTAACGACCCGAATCGCGATTAATAATATTTTAATGTAAAATGACTATTTTGCTCCTAAAGGGGGAAACTTTGACTTTTGACCTGGGAAATAATTTGAACTTTGACTCATGACTATGACGTAAATCAGGAGGTCACGAATCCGTAGACTGGAGGCACGCCGAAATCGGAGTTCGTATGAAAAAATTATGGTCACGGAAGCGTTTTAGCGGAATTTACGAACCGAGAACAAAACGTTAAATATTAATTAAATATTGAAATCTACACAAAACCCCATATTTAATCTGAGCCGTCGGATGAGTGACAAGTGTCACTGACAGGACCGCCCCCGAAGGGACAATGAAAACCGTGCCCGGTCCTGCTCCCGTCTGGCAAGACGACTGAAATTCCCAACTAGCCCTCAGTGCTTGCCAAACCAGGGATAGCCACACGCGTACTTACTCATGCATCCGCCTCACGATCAACCTCGATCAACGCGCCACAACCTGGAGGGTCAATAAAAACCAAAAGGTGTGAGTGGACAAAAATAACTCAGTTTATAAAATAGTTACGGAAAGACGTTTTTTTTACCCTCCACGTAAAAACCAATGCATGCATACAAAAATCGTTTCGCAATCCGTTACATTTCCAACATAAGAAATCCGTATATGAAAATCAAAACATTTCCCTTTTCTTAACCTTCGGGTCTTAGCCCGCAATCATAAATACAGGGCCTCAGCCCAAAATCACAAAATCAAAATCCAAGTATACAACATAATCCAAATCCATCAATCATGCCCAACACATCCGACGATCATAGATTATCAATGAATCGCAATCAATCAGTTTGCTGGATATCAGGTGCGCCCGAGTCTTTAAACTCAAAACTTTGCGCATAATCAGGCTTTCACGGGATTTCAACGAGTCTTTAAACTCAAAACATAATCAATAGGCCTCGGGGGTATCACAATAACCGAGTCTTTAAACTCAAAACGTGCTCCAGCAATAGCACCGGGTCTTTAAACCCAAAACATTTGTCAATCACAACAACGCGGGATCCATCCCGAAATCGCATTTTTCACAACATGACTCATGGTTCGAATTTCTACATTCAAATCCCCAAATCGTACTTCACAAAACATATTCAAATCATCATTAAACACGGGGCATGTATAATCACACCAAATCACTTTATTAAATCCTTTTCCATTCCCGAATTCGAATTCGCAATAATGATTTCGTAAGCCGGCATCCGGAAACATCATCCTGAACCCAAACCAAGAATCCGTTTTCAAACTTCCGAAAACTGAAATCTCGTTCATCAAAATTACTTTTATGCCCCGAGCATCAAGCCCGAAATCACCTTTTTCAAAATCCATTTTAAATCCTTGAACACATCTCAAATTTCAAATATCAAGGTCAAGACATCAAAACCACAATCAAATCACCAAAATCATGATCAAATCACACACATACTCGAAATCTCGTAAAACGTGCAAAACTGTGACATTCTCGAAATACGTGTCAAAACCGTAAACCATACTCACAATCGAAATACAACATCTTAAAAAATAATATGCACAAATCACATAAAATCATTCATTAAGCCATCATCAATCATAAAAGAAACCATCGTCTCGAAATACGTGCAACTCGCATGTATAGAAAAAATACGTATAAATACGGAAATCGAAATCAATCACAATTCATAATCATAATAATAGAAATCATAGAATTATTTATGCATGCATTAAACTTTGAAAAAAACGTCCACTCACACACCGTTCTTAAGGCTCGGTTTCGCGCCGTACGCGTTCCTGTTATTTCCGGCATTTTCCAGAAACTCGAAACCTGTCCGAAAACACATTCCAGGGTCACTAAGGTCCCCAAATAACATAATGCTAATTTCCCATAATTTTTCGAGAATTAATTGGTAATTAAAAACGTAACGTAAACCTTTGGACCCTCGAAACAACATCGAGACGGTGTCCGATAATTTCGAAACCAACGCTAAAATGTTCGTTACATTGTATATGATAAAATTTGTTTTGAACTCACCTTGAAAAACCGTCCCACGCGCCGTCACATGCCGCCGTGAGTGGCTGCGCGTGACACCCACGCGCCAGCTACAGTGCCAGCTACAGTCGTCGTCCCAACCCGACTGTCTGGTAAATGGGTCCGGTTGGCCCGCGGCGTGACCCGGCTGGGAATCCGTCAATTCCAACCTAAATGCATCAATTCAAACGTTCAATAGGATCGCCAAGTATCTAATTTGGGTTCTGTGACCTCTAATCTGTGACGTCTTACCTTAACCATGGCGATTCGAAGTCGAAACTACGAAGAACAGAAGTGCACTAATCAACCCTCAATCTCGACCAACTCGATTTCTTCCTTGAAATTGATCCACTCAGCAGTTTCGTAGGGTCCCTGAGAGCAGAACTACAAGTTCAATTGCAAGATTCAAGCCCTCTAACCGTCTGAACCCCAGTTCGACCCTTGTCCAGAAACTGAACTCCAGTTCGGGGTCAAAACTCGACCATTCCCATCCAGATTTTGAGTGTTTGCAGTCGACACCACCCCCGGATGCTGCATTTGTTACCAGTTTGGGCCCCCAAGACTCACAGCTCAAATTTCGTATTTTTCCCTCTATTTTTCAATTTTCCCCGATTTCTGTCTCCCTAATCTCTCAAACTCCCTAGTGTCACTCTGTTCCTCACCGTCACTCCTCTCAATTGATTAAGCTACCCCAAACCCAAACTCAAGGTAAACCGTGCTCTGATCAATCCACTCAGTTAGCATGAACCATTCCCAGTACTCTGCTCCTCCCATTTCCAATGGCACTCACCTGGTCTCAGTCCCAGTTCCACTCACACAGAACACACCCGTGCAAAGCCTCTGACTATGTCCCTCACTCAATTGTGTAAACAAACCCTAAACCGTGCACGCTCATTCCAGACTCTGTTCCTCCACACAGTTAAACAAATCAATTCAACAAATGGTGCTCTGTCCTCCAGACAACACCCACACTGTCCCCAAATACCAACCCAGTAATGTGTACCCATTATCTGTCCAAAACACCTCATTCTGCATAAACAATTGCTAACACTAAGCCCAAGCATTTTGTTCCATAAACAAAACCACCCATGCTCTGTTTTCTGAGAAGTTTCCAGCACCATACACGGCTGTCGCACAAACAGAAGCCAAAATTACCATTTTACCATCATTTGACAATTTACCAAAATGCCCTCATGCAATCTAGACCCGTAACTTGGTCATTCGAACTCCGATTGACGCGTACCGCTGTCTACGGACTCAGGGCATCGAGACCTTCCTAACGGTCCTTGGTCCTCGGCCATTGGACCTCCCGGTCAAAAATTCAACATTTTCCCCTTTTTCGTCCAAATTAAGAAAATGCCCTTGAACTTCCGAACGTCATAACTTTCACCTCGAACGTCGGAATCGAACGTGCCACCTGTCTATGAACTCGTGACGTCCCAAACTATGTTACGGTCATCGGTCAAAATCCATTTGACCGCCCGAATAAAAAGTCAACGTTTTATCCACGACTAGGGGCAAAACAGTCATTTTGCATCGTTCGTCCGATTTCGCCCAACTAATCACCGATTAGCCCCGTTAATCATGATTAGTTACTAATCTAATCCCGAATTCCGGGATGGGTCGTTACAGTCACTCATCCTAGAGAACACTATTCCAATAAAGTTGGGTCTACACCCATAGGTCAATTTTTAATATTTTATTTTCTCTCAATTAACCCCAGCCACTCATCTGATCTGCCCAGGTTGATCTGGACCGTCCATTTTATTTTCTCTTTTCTTTATTACTGCACGACCTCATCTTTCTCATAAACACACACATATATTTTCCCTCCACCGTGAACAAACCCACACGATTTTCTCTCTGCCCAAACACCCAGACCAAGCACCGTCCTTGCCACCAGAAGACGACCACCATCACTGCCATCATCATCTTCATCTCCACCGTGAACTGCCACCCTCTTCCTTGCCTGAAAACCTAGAAAACCCCCCAGACCCGATGACAGGACCCATCCCAATCCCTCCGGGATTAGTGCGGGATGACCCTGCTCCCGTCTGACACGAAGTGTCAGACAAGGGATATTTCCGACCTTTGCCCTCCCGGGCTATCAGAGTACGCTAGGATCCAGAGGAGGTATGTGATATCTCGGTCTCTGCTACAGTCCACATCCGATGTCAACCTGAAGGGCAGTCAAAACATTAAAAGCTGTGAGTGGACAAAACAAGAGTTTATAAAACATTTCATAAGGAAGACATTTGTACCCTTCACTAAAAAGCATGAATGCATTCGAAAACCATTTAATCAAAGAAATCATATGTGGGAACTAAGTCTAAATCAGAAATAAACCAAGGTCGAAAAGACCACAATGAAATCGACCAGACGGGCCACTGCCCAAATCCATACAAAACCAACAAGGGACTCAACCCATAACCATAAACATACTGAAACCAAATACACGATCCACTGCTCAAATCCTGTGCACACTTGTGCATACCACATATCATATATCATATATACATATAAGCCACACAACCAATCCTGTCACGGTATCCAAAGCTACGCCGGTGCTACCCGGGTCTCAATCCGAGTCTTCTCAAAGTCAAGGTCAATGTCCGCAGACCACTGATCATACTCGAGGTAATAGTAACCATAGCCTTCCTGAGAGTAAGAAACCCAACTGGGGGGTGACTCCACTCAGTCGGTGCTCCGTGACTACTCTGGGGTCCACCCAGGCCAACGACCCTCCCCGGAGGAGATAATAGAAGTAAAGGAAGGTATATGAACATATATATACATAACAGCAATATCCATGCCCGGTTCCCTGAACCGTCATGATCCATAATATCCATAACCAGGGTAACATGCCGGTTTCCATAAACCGTCATGTACCATAATGACCAACAAGGGTTCATGCCGATTCCCATAAACCGTCATGAACCACGATACCATAACAAGGGTTCATGCTGGTTCCCGTAAACCGTCATGAACCGGGAAATCCATTTAAGGCTCCCTGACCTGAAATCAAAACCGTAAAGTAACCTGAGTCTCGTGCCCGAACATAGGACATCAGCTGGGCACCGTGCCCGATATCTGAGGTCATATTCCCGAGACAAAACCAAATGGGTCTCATACCTGAGTTTATCCTTTTAGAAATCCAAAACATTTTCATTTAGACCAATAAGGAAATACAGGCCAGTATAAGCACCGTATAAGGCCGAAACCTCGAAATACGTGCTTATACGTAACCATATAAAAATGCACCCATGGCATCATCAAACATGTAATAAAAGATATAATAAACATTTATGCATGCACCAATTTAGAAAATAAGGTCCACTCACAGACCGTCCGAGTTGCCACCTCGATTTGCGTGCCATACTGCTCCCCGAGCCGATCACCGTCACCGGGACTCCCAAACCTGTCCAAATATTAATAGAAGGTTAATAACTACTTAATTAACCTCCTACCAAAGTCCCGTAATTTTTTCGTATTTTTAACTATTTTTAAAGTCGATCCTAAACCTTCGGACATCCCGAACTATATCGAAACGGTGTCCGATTGATACGAAACCAATCCCAAAATGTTCGTTACATTGAATAGATGATATTACATGTTGGAACCTTGCCCAAAATATCCCCCACGCGCTCGCACGCGCCGCTTGAAGTAGCTGCGCGTGGGGCTCACGCGCCTAGCTACAGTGTCACCCCTAACCTTCAGCCGACCGGTCCGGCCGGTTCGACTGTGCAGTCCGATCTTGCTGGACCAGCGTGACCGGTCCAGCCCTCCTACTCCCTCATTTTCGGTCCTTTTTCCTCCATTTCAATCCCTAAATTCCTCTTTTCTCATTTCCTATCTAAACCAATAATCAAACCTAGCTAAAACCCGCATAAACCCATGGTTTGATTTTTGAACCAAACGGTTCAAACGTCCAAAACCTCCCATGGTGTCCTACCGTTCCTAACCATCCTCAAAACCAGTCTAAAACCTTCATACTAACCCTTTTAATTCATTGAAAGCAACCAAAACAACCCATAATACATATATTGAAAAATGGGAAGGATCAGGCCTTATCGAGCACCCGCACGGGTTCGTGGCTCCACCGCCCACGACGGCACCTTCCTGGGCCGGCCACCACATCCTCACTTCCTCCTCACTCTCTGGTCTCAGTCCTGGTCGAAATGGGTGATGGTTGGCTGGATTTGGGTTGCATGAAGGGGAGATGATGTCCATTGGATGGGTGACACTTGTCACTCATCCATTGGGCATCAGCACAAATATCTGGGCCCACTAGAGTCCAAAAGTGAACTCGTCTCGTAATTCGTGCAATAGTGCACTTGAACTTCCGTGAACCGTAACTTCGCCGTCGAACGTCCGAATTCGACGTGCCGCCTGTCCATGGATTCGTATCGTCCTTATCTACGTAACGGTCTTCGGCCCTCGGCCATCGGACCTCTTGGTAAAAAAGTCAACATTTGACCCCCTTTTATCCAAAATTACCAAAATGCCCCTAAACTTCCGAACGTCATAACTTCTTCCTCGAACGTCGGAATTGAACGTGCCACCTTCCTATGAACTCGTGATGTCACGAACTACGTCACAGTCATCGGTCAAAGTCCATTTGTCCGCCCAAATGAAAAGTCAACATTTTGCCACCATTTGGGGCAAAACGGTCATTTCGCATCGTTCGTCCGATTTAGCCTAACTAATCACCGATTAACCTCACTAATCGTGATTAGTCACTAATCTAATCTAAGAATTCGGGACGGGTCGTTACAACCTTCCCTCCTTAATTAATTTCGTCCACGAAATTCCAACCGACCTAATCCAATCGTTCTTCCCTCCTTAATTAGTTTCGTACTTGAAACTCCAACTATCCTGATTCCACATCAACCTCGTGGAAAGTAGAATCGAGCTCGAAAAACGTGTACACTCGTACAGCCACTAACCAGAATAATACTCATCTGCAACCAGACGTACCCCTAACACTCTCGTACATCGACTACATTCGACCACGTCGAATGACAGTAATTACATGTTCCGAACTGACGCCACTTGTCAATATCAGGACAACCCGAGTACCCTATGAGCTAACCACTTGTCAAATCTACCCTTTCGCTGACACAAACAACTAGACAGTTCCTTGCTCAATCACTAACTATCCCGACGTCTACTCCCACTGGGAGTCACCAAGTCTCACTCTACGATCCACGCCGACACCTCTGACAACTGTCACCACTTAACAGTCGTCAGTCGTAAACTGATACGACACACACTCGTGGTTACACTAACCACAAACACGCTCAACCTGAGTATACGTATACTACAAAATACTCGACCTGTGTGTAACTAGACCCATCAGAAATACTATGACCCAACGCACAGTATCCAATGTTTAGTTCACGACCTCAACTAATCCAATGGTATCAGAACCAATCCGACTACCAACACGCTCACCAACGTACTACCGGTATAATCTATATACCATCACCTGACATGATAAGTACATCCAGTATCGTACCTCGAACAACGTACAAGGTACGTACATCTACCCATCACCCAGACTACTACCACCTAGGTCATAGTCAATCACGTTTCTATAATGGAGTCCATCTGTCCAATCCAGTACCAGACAGATCAAAACTCCGACCCATCATCTATTTCCAAATCCGAATCTGAATCCATAATTTCGTAAGAAATCCCGAATCCAAACCTAGAACTCATATCCATAACCTTGTCCAAATTCGAATCCGAAATCATCATTCCGTAAGCTAGCATTAGGAATAACTATTTCGAACCCAAATTCATAAAAGGAAATCCACTGTCAAACTCTAGAATCAAATCCTGAATCGTCACCCAGAATCCGATTCCAAAACCCAAATACAGAAATCCTTTTTCAAGTTCCAAAATTAAATCCTGAATCGTCATCCAGAAATCTGATTCCAAAACCCAAATACAGAAATCCTCTTTCAAGTTCCAAAATCAAATCCTGAATCATCATCCAGAAATCTGATTCCAAAACCTGAAATCTCATTCACGTCTTCCGAGACGTACCAAAACCGAACCTATCGGTTACCTGCTCAACCGATTACCACATTACTATCGATTGACTTCATAGGGAAGTCAATCCCAATATCGACACAGCTCTAAGGCTGCCCATATCCGACCTCATCAGACAACTACTCGCCTGAGTAATATACCATATGAGATTTACCTCGAAAAAAAGTTCAGTCCCAACATCCTCAACTCAACATTCAAGTAAGAGTGATAATCTCTCCACCTATCTGGATCATAAAAATCACGATCCAGATCCTATCATTACATCACCTAACCATGAATTTCACGATCGAGATCTACTTAGGATCCACACAGTCAACTACCAGATTCCAAGTCATAGGGTCTTACACCCTCAACGAATCTGCATACTGTCAGATCGTTCATCAACCAATTCTCACATCTAAACCAATCAGTCAACGACGAGACACGCCGAGACTGTGGGTTCTCTCCACTTACCCCGTATCGATCCTTGTCATTCCACCGAGGAAAAACCAAGGACGATCCAACAATATGACATCAAAATTCATCCTACGTGAATGCAACCAAAACTCCGTTGCACTCACCATATCACGTAATCCAACATCGTCTGCCACCAAGTAGAAGATGAGAAATCTTAGTCATCTAACTTCGATATACTCAACTCTGTTCTAATGACCCAAGACGAATCCCGGGTCTACCAACCAATACACGATCAGTGCACTAGTGGTAACCAACAACATCTATAACATCTACATCACCTACCACATCAATCATGGTAAAATCCGAGAAGTCACCCAAAATGACTTCGAAATACGCAATACCAATGCGGAAAACCCGCATTCCACTTGTCACCTCAATCGCAACCTCTCGCGATTCCGAAATTCCAACCATTTCAGAAACAACATACCCAGACATCAACCACGTGTCCCTTAACCAATTTAACTCTATCCGTGATCCACTCTCGAACCACAGATACCGAACATATGCCCATCACGACGGATGTGACTCAACGTCATCGCAATCACCGGCACCAGCACCAGCACTAGTACCAGTACACCATCAGCCCATACACTAACATTAACACACCGTGTTTAAAACATACAACCCTGGATCTCCGCTCATACCGAGCGACGACCCTGTACCTCTGCTCGAATAGGAGAAACTCTGCCTCCGTCGTACCCAACACCTCTGGGTACAGTCACCCTGACAACTCATACGAGAAAAAGGAAACGTCCCCTGAACGTCCCCGTCTCCTCGCACTCAGCCGTAACCGAGTCGAATCTAGAATCACTGCTCGTACATATGCGCTACTCACACACCTCGTATCATCGTCACGACTGACAATCCCATCGTCACAATCGTCACGGTAACTTGAGTCTACTCGACCTGATAAGACTCGACTGCGTCCATCGATAGTAGCGTCTGCCACAAACTCGTGCAAACCTAACTATCAGGCACCTCGATATCCAGACTCCGCATCCAACGGAATCAACCGCCCATATTTAATTATTTTGTATCCCACTCAGGGATTCCATCGACAAGTACCAACCTTGGTAACTTGTCCAACCAATCTCTAACCTGTTGTAACTCGACTAAACCAAATGTCGTCTACTAGGTCGCTCATGACCTTAGTTGCACCAGCAATCCATCACAACTATGGTAGTACGACAACCAACTAGGTCTAACCGATAAGTACAACTCCGACTGCAAAGTGCAGTCCCAACACAAGCTGACATGACTAGACCGACTAACGAACCCAAATTCGAATAGTCGTCACAGTCAAACCACTCGCCAACTCACATCTCCGAACCATACACCCTAAAGTAGGGTTCCACAATCACACCTAGGGTCACTCTGAACCCAACCGCTAACTGCCAACCGCAGTACACTCCACAATCTGACCGTCTCCGCGGTCTTGACATCGAAAAGACGTCAATCCAACTAGGATTCCCCGAATCCGACTGCTCACAACAGTAAATCCATCTAACTCAACCAAATCTGATCATCGGATGATCACAATTCCGCAACCAGTCGTCGGAACCGATCCTACGACATTGTGAAAGACGATCCCAACTTACCGTCACACGATCAAAATGCTTACGTACGATTACGTTCATCCATTCATAGGGTCTCACTCTACCAACCCTGATAGAAATATGGCAACCCCGACATCTAGTGCCGAACCAAAACGATCCAATCCTACTAACTATCGTATCGGCACCCCAACTATCAGGTTGATCACGAATTGTAGCCCATTGAGATATCACATCCTCGACCTGTGCATTACTCCGAGAGCTATACGGTTGCTCGAATAGAGACAACCCCGCTCTGATAAGCAATCCTATGCTCTGATACCACGTTGACAGGACCCATCCCAATCCCTCCGGGATTAGTGCGGGATGACTCTGCTCCCGTCTGACACGAAGTGTCAGACAAGGGATATTTCCTACCTTTGCCCTTCCGGGCTATCAGAGTATGCCAGGATCCGGAAGAGGTATGTGATATCTCGGTCTCTGCTACAGTCCACATCCGATGTCAACCTGAAGGGCAGTCAAAACATTAAAAGCTGTGAGTGGACAAAACAAGAGTTTATAAAACATTTCATAAGGAAGACATTTGTACCCTTCACTAAAAAGCATGCATGCATTCGAAAACCATTTAACCAAAGAAATCATATGTGGGAACTAAGTCCAAATCAGAAATAAACCAAGATCGAAAGGACCACAATGAAATCGACCAGACGGGCCACTGCCCAAATCCATACGAAACCAACAAGGGACTCAGCCCATAACAATAAACATACTGAAACCAAATACACGAGTCACTGCTCAAATCTTATGCACACCTGTGCACACCACATATCACATATCATATATCATATATACATATAAGTCACACAACCAATCCTGTCACGGTATCCAAAGCTACGCGCGTGCTACCTGGGTCTCAATCCGAGTCTTCTCAAAGTCAAGGTCAATGTCCGCAGACCACTGATCTTACTCGAGGTAATAGTAACCATAGCCTTCCTGAGAGTAAGGAACCCAACTGGGGGGTGACTCCACTCAGTCGGTGCTCCGTGACTACTCCGGGGTCCACCCAGGCCAACGACCCTCCCCAAAGGAGATAATAGAAGTAAAGGAAGTTATATGAACATATATATACATAACACCAATATCCATGCCCGGTTCCCTGAACCGTCATGATCCATAATATCCATAACCAGGGTAACATGCCGGTTCTCATAAACCGTCATGTACCGTAATAACATAACCAGGGTAACATGCAGGTTCCCATAAACCGTCATGTACCAAAATGACCAACAAGGGTTCATGCCGATTCCCATAAACCGTCATGAACCACGATACCATAACAAGGGTTCATTCCGGTTCCCGTAAACCGTCATGAACCGGGAAATCCATTTAAGGTTCCCTGACCTGAAATCAAAACCGTAAAGTAATCTGAGTCTCTTGCCCGAACATAGGACATCAGCTGGGCACCATGCCCGATATCTGAGGTCATATGCCCGAGAAAAAACCAAATGGGTCTCATACCCAAGTTTATCCTTTTAGAAATCCAAAACATTTTCATTTAGACCAATAAAGAAATATAGGCCCGTATAAGCACCGTATAAGGCCGAAACCTCGAAATACGTGCTTATATGTAACCACATACAAATGCAACCATGGTATCATCAAACATGTAATAAAACATATAATAAACATTTATGCATGCACCAATTTAGAAAACAAGGTTCACTAATAGACCGTTCGAGCTGCCGCCTCGATTTGCGTGCAATACGGCTTTCCGAGCCGATCACCGTCACGGGGACTCCCAAACCTATCCAAATTTTAATAGAAGGTTAATAAATACTTAATTAACCTCCTACCAAAGCCCCGTAATTTTTGCGTATTTTTAACTATTTTTAAAGTCGATCCTAAACCTTGGGACGTCCCGAACTATATCGAAACGGTGTCCGATTGACACGAAACCAGTCACAAAATGTTTGTTACATCGAATAGATGATATTACATGTTGGAACCTTGCCCAAAATATCTCCCACGCACTTGCACGCGCCGCCTGAAGTGGCTGCGCGTGGGCCTCACGCGCCTAGCTACAGTGTCACCCCTAACCTTCAGCCAACCGGTCCGGCCAGTTCGTCTGTGCAGTCCGGTCCAGCTGGACTGGCCTGACCGGTCCGGCCCTCCTACTCCCTCATTTTCGGTCTGTTTTCCTCCATTTCAATCCCTAAATTCCTCTTTTCTCATTTCCTATCTAAACCAATAATCAAACCTAGCTAAAACCCGCATAAACCCATGGTTTGATTTTTGAACCAAACAGTTCAAACATCCAAAACATCCCATGGTGTCCTACCATTCCTAACCATCCTCAAAACCAGTCTAAAATCTTCCTACTAACCCTTTTAATTCATTGAAAGCAACCAAAACAACCCATAATACATATATTGAAAAATGGGAAGGATCGGGCCTTATCGAGCACCCGCACGGGTTCGTGGCTCCACCGCCCACATCGGCGCATTCCTGGCCCGGCCACCACATCCTCACTTCCTCCTCACTCTCTGGTCTCAGCCTTGGTCGAAATGGGTGATGGTTGGCTGGATTTGGGTTGCACGGATGGGAGAAAATGGTGGGTGTGAGATCGGGTATTTGAGTTTGAATGAGGAAAATGAAGATGGACGATGCATGAAGGGGAGATGGTGTCCATTGGATGGGTGACACTTGTCACTCATCCATTGGGCATCAGAACAAATATCTGGGCCCACTAGAGTCCAAAAGTGAACTCGTCTCGTAATTCGTGCAATAGTGCACTTGAACTTCCGTGAACCGTAACTTCACTGTCGAACGTCCGAATTCGACGTGCCGCCTGTCCATGGATTCGTATCGTTCTTATCTACGTAACGGTCTTCGGCCCTCGGCCATCGGACCTCTTGGTCAAAAAGTCAACATTTGACCCCCCTTTTATCCAAAATTACCAAAATGCCCATAAACTTCTGAACGTCATAACTTCTTCCTCGAACGTCGGAATTGAACGTGCCACCTGCCTATGAACTCGTGACGTCACGGTCATCGGTCAAAGTCCATTTGACTACCTTAATGAAAAGTCAACGTTTTGCCACCATCTAGGGCAAAACGGTCATTTCGCATCGTTCGTCCGATTTAGCCTAACTAATCACCGATTAACCTCACTAATCGTGATCAGTCACTAATCTAATCTAGGAATTCGGGACGGGTCGTTACAGCCGAGATATAACGACCCGAACTTTCTTAAATATTATTTTATTGTAAAATGACCATTTTGCCCCTAAGGGAGAAAAAGTTGACTTTTACCCCGGGAAATATTTAGGACTTTGACCCATGACCGTGAGGTAGTTTAGGACTTCACGAGTTCATAGGCAGGTGGCACGTTCGATTTCGACATTCGTGGAGGAAGTTGTGACGTTCGGAAGTCTAGGGGTATTTTGGTAATTTGGTCAAAGAGGGGCCAAATGTTGACTTTTGACCCGGGAAGTCCAACGGACGAGGGCCAAGAACCGTTACGTAGGTCGAGTCAATACGAATCTGTAGACAGGCGGCACGTCGAAATCGGACGCTCGACGAAAAAGTTATGGTCACAGAAGTAATCGCGGTTAACCGAACTAACCGAGAACCGGATTAAAATAATATTAAATTAATAGAAACTGATCACTTTAATCAAATCAATCTGGACCCTTGGATGAGTGACACGTGTCACTCATCCCCTACATTCCCTAAATCAAGGATTTGTGTTGGCCATTTGTTTAATTAATTAATACTCTCTCCTCAAATCCTCACCATTGATTTATAAGCTCAGAATCAATCCTGGCCCTTGATCTCATCTGCTCATTCTGTTTTTAAACCCTCAGTTAATCACTTTCGCATTTTCATTTCCTTCAAACCGTATAAACACTCTCCCTCTATGCACAGACAGACCAGCACCTCACAGCCTCACTCCACATCCAAGCAACCTCTAGACAGCCCCCAGCCACCTTCAGGCGACCACCACCACCACCACGGACGGCGGCACAACTCGGAAACCCCCCAGACCCGAGAGGAACCCGAACAGCCCAGAACCATCCAACCGTCTAAACCTTCACCCCTGGACTCGAACTAACCTAGGGTTAGGTTCACTACAACCTTAGGACGACTCAGACCCAGACTGGACGGGCCACGGCGGCGGTAAGCTCAGAAACCCGAGAGACACCGATTTACTTCCCTGTCTCGAAACGTTTGTTTTTGACGTTGAAATTGTTTGGTTGCTTTTGAGACATACCTAGGGGACCTAGACGACCATTTTGGACCAAGACCCGTGGCTGGAAACTCGATGTCTCGCCGGCAGCCAGTCTTCCCGTCAATTTTCAGGTGACTTCTTGAACCTAAGGTCTTGTTTCGATTGAACAGAACCATAGAACATGTTGTGATGAGTCCATAGGAACAAATCTCACCAGAAATGGTGGTCGGGTTGATGAGAACTGATCGGGTTGAACCGTGGGTCTGCGGTGACCCGGTTCTCAGACCCGGTTACTGTAGCTGATGACGTCATGATGATGTCATCATGTCAGAAAACAGTCAGATCAGGGACCAATGGGCTGCTGACACGTGTCCTCTGACACTGTCAGTGATGACGTCAGTAGTGACGTCATGCTGACGTTAGTAGTATTGTAGCAGGGTTGACCAGGCGCGTGGGGGCGCGTGTGAATAGTGTTTTGTGTGGGACCAGAACCATTTTCAAGGTTTCGATGATACGAATCCAATGGCGGTGGTTTCGTGTCGATCGGAGATCGTTAGGTTGGTCAAATTAGGGTTTGAGGCCTTGGGAAGCGTGTTCGGACGGCTTTCCCGGGCCGGTTTCAGTCTAGGGTGTCTTAGTTGTTTAGTAGGGACTTAAAGTGACCTTTACGTATGCTTTGGACGTGACAGGGATCGTACTTTAGCACGTGGACGGGGTTATACGCTCGGGATTGCAGCGGGATTGTACTGTGAGTGGGCCTTTGATTTCACTAAACCTCGGCATGCATAACTGTTTTACTTTCTATTATATCTATATGTGATTCAAGCAAAAGTATCTATTTATCTTGAGTATGATTTATGCACGTATTACGATGTTTGGGCATGAAACCCGTCTGGTTGATTATGTACGGTTTTGAGTCATGTATATGTATATGGATTTCGATACTTATCTTTAGTACTGCACTGTATATATCTACCCTAGGATACTGTCTCCTCCGGATGTAGGTACCCCGGAGTAGTCACGGCGCATTACCTGTGAGGAGTCATTCTACGGAGGGACCGGACCGTAGAGTGACTCAGGAGCAAGATTGCTACTATTGGACGTCAGGGACGTCAGGCATCTAGAATGCCATACTCGGACTGGGTTCGGGATTTGGACTCGGGATTGAGACCCCGGGTGGCACGCGTAGCGTCAGAACTGTGACCTAATTGGGCGTCTGGGACGTCGGACATCTGGGATGTCGGGGTTGGGATGTATAGTGCAGTGACAGAGATTATTTTATGTTGATATTTTTCTGCTTATGATTATATGATTTTGTGGCTTTTGATACTGATGCATGCTTTTCGGAAAATAGAGGGGAAAATCTATATGTTTTCGAGATGGTAAACTATTTTGTAAACCTTGAGTTTCGGCCCACTCACCCTTGTTGTTTTACTACCCCTCCAGGTGGTGCTATTGAGGAGGAAGAGGAGGAGGATCCCAAGGAAGAGGCATAGGTTTACATTGCGCACCTGAACCCTAATGTTGGGTTGGTTGGCACGTAGAGTGTCTAGAGTCGTGCTCAATAAACTGTATTCGGGAACTATCCCTTGTCTGACACTATTTGTATTCGGATAATTTGTGTGGCGTGCTATGTATGACTTAAATTTGGATTTTCTTTATGCATTTGAATTCCTAAGGGTAATTTTGGTATTTTGAGGTCGGGTGTCAGACGGGAGCAGGGCACGTCCCCGGGTGGTCCCAGGGGGATCGGGGCGGGTCCTGTCACGAGATGCCGAAACACGGATCTAGGAAACCCGCACCACCTCCCATCATCCTCTCGACTTGAACCAAGCTCTAGTTAGGATCGTGAGGAACCCAGGACGACGTCGAGACTGTCGACGCAGGCTACGGCGGCGACACGGCGGAGGTACGAACGGAAACCCGAGAACCCAGATTTTTCTAGATTTTCGAAGGAAACTTTTTAACGTTTAGGTTTCCTTCCTTGTGTTTGGGACATGTTCTAGGACCAGTGACGAACTCAGAGGAGCTGTTTGGACGTTGAAAAACCGACGAGGTAGCCGGAGACGACGACCGGAGTAGGGCCATGGATTTCTTCGAAGCTCACGTATGAATCCCGTTATTGGTTTCCATTTTTGAGGACTTAGATCCATAGAACAGACCTAGACGACCCTTTAGGAGCAAACCCCGTAGAAAATGGTGGCTGGAGATGGATTCTGGAATGGGTCAAGCCGCTGGTCAACGACGACCCGATTTCAGAATTCGGGTTGACTCGGTACTGTAGCATTGATGACGTCATCATGCTGACGTCACTGCTGACGTCATCTTGTCAGAGATTGTCAGACCAGGGGCCAGTCAGAACATGACACGTGTCCTCTGACATGTGTCAGAGATGACGTCATGCTGACGTCAGCAACACTGTAGCAGCGTTGACCACACGTTGACCTGGCGCGTGGGGGCGTGTGTGAACAATAATTTTGGTGTGGCCAGTACCATTTTCAAGGTTTCGACGATACGGATCCAATGACGATGGTTTTATGTCGATCGGAGATCATTAGGATGGTCAAAATGGGGTTTGAAGCCTCAGGAATAGTGCCCGGGCTATGTTTTTGGGACGGATCTGTTCTAAGGTTTTAGTATTGAAGTAGTAGGGTCCTTTAGTGACTCTCAGATATGTTAATATAGGTTTTAGCGGTCGTTGAGCAGCGAGGACCGTGTGTGAGTGGGCTATTTGATTTATAAAATGCTTGCATGCATAAACAGTTTTACTATTTCCACTTATGATTTAGATGAGTACTATATATGAATGCTTATGCTACTTATTATGATGTTTTGGGCATGAGACTCGTCTGAATTATATGTGGAATGTGTTCAGGGATGTCCGGGGGACACATGGTAAACTATACTGTACTTTCCTACCTTTCTATCTTGTCTCCTCCAGGGAAGGTCGTTTGTAACGACCCATCCCGGAAGTTAGGATTAGATTAGGGTTTAATGACGGATTAACGGAGATAATCGGTGATTAGTTGGATACTTTTGTACAGTCGGTGCAGAATGATGATTTTGCCCCTAGAATGGGTAAAATGTTGACTTTTAGCTCGGATGGTCAATTGGGCATTGACTGATGGCCGTGACGTAGTTCGGGACGTCACGAGTCCATAGACAGGTGGCACACCCGATTCCGACATCCGAGGAGGAAGTTATGATGTTCGGAAGGTCGAGGGAATTTTCGTAATTTGGTTAAAAGAGGTGAATTTGTTGACTTTTTGTTTGAACATTAGTTTTCACGTATACCGAGGACCGCTAGGTAGGTCTCGACGTCCTGAGTACAATGACAGGCGACTTTATCGAACATCAGACGAGTGAGATATGGGTCTAGGAAGCGAAGGGTAAAATCATAATTTGAACAATGAGGGTAATTTTGGTCTTTTTACACCTTGGGAAGTGTGCCAATCAGATAAGGACATGTGTACAGTGTTTATTGGATATTTATGGGGCTGGTCCACCAGGTGTTTGACACCTGCTGAATTCCAGTGGCTTCTAGCCACTACACAGTTACACTTGAATGGTTGGTGTTTGGGTTTAAATCGTGCACTGAGAGAAAACAGAGAGAGACTGAGACTGAGCTTAATCGATCGGTTGCAGAGAGTGTGAGTCTTGGTGATTGAGTAAGTGTGAGCAGAGAGAAGCTGAGAGTCTTGGTGAGAGTATTAGGGTGTTCGGAATGAGTGGGAGACTTAGAGGCCGTGAGGAATCGCAGAAAACAGAGAGGAGCCGTGGGCCGTGGTACCACCGTAATCGATCAAACCCATCAAAGTTGAGTTGGTGGTGGTGTTCAAGGGACCTGAGGATTGGTTTTGGAACCCTAAGACTCACGGCGGAGCTCACGGCGGTGAGCAGGATGAAGGTAAGTTTCGGGTCCCCTGTTTTCCAATTTTGGTTCGAATGAAAAGTAATGGGTTTTGGTAGGCGTTTGAGACATGCTAATGATCCTAACAGTTGTAGGAGGCTTCTATCTAGCTCAAGGATTCAAAATCGTGGCTGGAAGGTCAGCGGGTGGACGAAATCAACAACTGGTTTTTCTGAGTTTTTGCTTCGACTTTGAGAGGTGAGATTTAGACCATAATTTCGTGTGTTAATTAGTTGAATCGATTGCTTAGAGTAGGACGAAACTAGTGGTGAAGAGAGGTTTGAAAACGGACTGGATTTGGGTGAAAATCGGCCTCGCATGTGTGGTTCGATCGAACCGGTTTGAACCGGGTTGGCTAGAGGTAGGAGACGATGAACAGTGCAAGCGCGTGAAGCTCACGCACAGCCCCTTTGGGCGGCGCTTGAGGGCGCGTGGGGACTGTTCTGGGGAAACGTTCAACAAGGTTTTCACTCTAATCGATGTAATGAACATTTTAGGACAAGTTTCGTGTCGGTCGGACACCAGATCGAGATAGTTTTGAGTGTTCGAAGGTTTAGGGGTTTGTTTAAATATGTTTAAAAATCCGGGAAAAATTAGGGAAATTAGGGTAAGCTTAAGGGAAGTGTTTGTGACCCGGATTGGTGACTTTTGGTAGGTCAGGAAATCCCTGAGGCAACCGAAGAACATGCGGGACGCGAGTGACGTGTCCGAGAACTGTGAGTGGACTTTTCTTTTCTAACCGAGCATGCATAACTGTTTTTATCTACTTGTTTTATGTTTTTAAATATGATTTCATGATTATTGATTATTCTATATTTGTTTTACGTACTTGCACGTTTTTTGAGAAATTTACGTATTTCGGCACTTTTTACGAGATATTCTTTGTTTATGATTCTGATGCCATGATTTTGGGACTTAAATCTATAACTGGTTTTCAATGATTATAAATGAGTTTTGAAACATGATTCAATAATCAAGATTTTCGGTTCTAGAATCGGATTTCGAGAATCGAGATTTGGTTTTAAAGTTGGAAAAAGGGATTTCCGGATTTGGGTTCGGAATGACGGTTCTGAACGCCGGCATGGCTTCAGAATAGTGATTTTGAATTCGGGTTTGGATATAGATTTAGAAATGGTTTTCAAACGGTTTGGATTGGATTTGCTGGATCTGGATATTGGGTTTAAAGACCCGGATTATGATTATGACGGGGGCGGGCCCAGATTGGGTTAAAGACCTGGATTGAGTTTAAAGACTCGGATATTATGATATTTCCCCCGTAGGCCTGTTGAGTTTAAAGACTCAGGAGTTTAAAGACTCGGATTATATTGAGGCCTGGATTGAGTTTAAAGACTCGGGAGTTTAAAGACTCGGTTAGATCCAGCAGGTTTGATCGGATGACGATATTTGGCATTTCATGTTTTTATGATACTGTTTCCATGATGATTAGTATATGATTTATATTTGTTGTCAGATACTGAGTTATGCATGCATTTTTTTAAAACGGAGGGCAAAATAATGGTTTGTTTATGAAAATGGTTTTTGAAACTATTATTTATTTTTAGTCCACTCACACTTTTCTGGTTTTTAAATACCCTCCAGGTCGTGGTGCTAGCGCTGGGGCTGACGTTGAGGCAAAGGCAGAGGCATAGAGGTTTCGCGTTACGAGTTTTCCTGTTGCGCGTGTAGCCAGTTTTTAGTAGGACTTCTGTCTTACGCTGTACTATTCTATGCTCTGTATGACTGTTGGCAATGTATGCTTGTGGTTGCTTTGAGGTTATTTTTGGTACTTTGAGTGTGTTTGTCAGACGAGAGCAGGGTTCGTCCCGGTTATCGGGGTGGTAACCGGGGTGGGTCCTGTCATCGTTGGCCTGGGTGGACCCTGGAGTAGTCACGAGACACTGACTGAGTGGAGTTAACCCCCGTTGGGTTGCTTATTCTCAGGAAGGCATGTTCGTATACCTCGGGCAGTGACCGCGATACCGGGCACTGATGTACCTAGGGGAGTCTCGGGTGTGAGACCCTGAGTGGCAACGCTTAGCCTTAGAACCGTGACATCATTTGGGTTGGGTTTTACAGTGCACTAATATATTGGTTTTTCCTTTTGATTATCATATGATTTTGTGGTTATGATTCTATTATGATACTACGTTTTCAATGCATGCAAGATTTGGAAAACAGAGGGGTAAAACCTTATGATTTACTTTATTATGAAATTGATTTATAAACTGTTTATTTTCGGCCCACTCACTCTTTAAATGTTTTACTGACCCCTCCAGGCCGTGACACGGAATTAGAGGAGGATCCAGAGAAGGAAGAGGCTTAGTTTAGTCGATGTGCACCTGTACACCCCCAGTAGGTAGGTTGAACACCAAATAATGTACTCTGACTATTGTGCTCACATTTTATATTGTATTATCCCTTGTCTGACAGCTATCATTCTGAACAATGTTGTTGCAAGTTATTTATTTAATTTGAAGTATTTAGTTTTCGTTTAAGGGTATTTTTGGTATGTTTGGAGTCGTTGTCAGACGGGAGCGAGACACGTCCCCGGGTGGTCCCAGTGGGATTGGGATGGGTCCTGTCATAAACGGTTTCAAACCATTTCGATCCAAACCGAATCATTAGTAAATGTTTGGATCGAAATAATTTTATTTCTAATTTCAAAAATTTAAATCGTATCGAACCGTTAAGATTTTAACGGTTTGGATTTGGATATAGCCAATATCCATATCGAATCGAATCATACCCACCATTAATTTAAGGTAAGTTAAGTTAGAAAATTTAGCTTATAATGATTGATAAAGTTATTTTTCACCAAGTGGAAAATTAACATAAAATTTATGTTGTCATTATTTTCAGTGTTTCTAGCAAAATTATATCATTATATAATAGAATATATATCTCATTCTGAGTTTTGACATGCACACTTAATGTGCTACTGATTCTTTTAGCTTAATAGGATTATGAACGATTTTCCTGTTTTTAATAGTATTAGGAATAATAATAATTATTATTATTTTGGTGAATAAGATTATAAATGATTTTCTTGTTTGTAGTAGGATTAGGAATGATGGCTGGCTTGGCTTGTAAATTGCCTTATATAATTGTTCTTTACATTCTAGGATTTATTTGGATTTCAATTATTTTGGGCCATCGTACGTTTTTGGGCGTTTATTTGTTCTGCACTTTTAACCTAATTATCTTTTCTCTACCTAGCCGGCCTCTCCTGTTTTCTGACTTCCTTGGTTGCTCTCCTGTTTTCTGTTCTCTGTTCTCTAACTTGGAAAATTGAATTAAGGTGGACTCTTGATCATCCCCAGAGAGAGTTTGTGTTCCTTGATTAGACTGAAGATCGATCCAAGTTACCCACCGTTTCATTATTCAAGGTAACTCTTGGAACTACCTGTTTAATTGTTACTTGAACTACAATTTGTTAATTCCGGTGAATCAGACACAGATTAGATTTCTGTCTGTCTGAATTCTGAAATTAAATCCTCAATTGTTCTTGTACTACTCTGTTTCTTATTTCTTGTCGGCCGGTTAGATGTATGTCTGAAATTGAAACTGAAACTGAAACTGCGACATAGCCCAGATTTTCGTTTAATTGTTACATTGTTGTAGCATAAGTGACTTGGACTGTGTTGAATCAAAGATTGAACTCGTCGCGAAAAGTCCTCACAATTCCTGCAAACAGCAAACAATTAGCTATCGTTGCCTCGATCGATTTACCCGAGGGGTTGTTCGACCAAGAACACTCTGATGCCTAAGTTAGCTTTGAGAGAGGAAAGGGATATACTTCGAAACGAAGAATCAACGTACCTTGGAAATGTAATGTGCCTTGCTATTTATAGAAAAATCTTGGGAGCCTTGGAGCGTTCTGATTGGTCGGTTGAGTATTTAATTAGTAAATAATATATTATTATTAAATATATTATTTAATAATTGTAATGATGGCTCATCATGATAGTAATGATATTTATTGTATTTTAATATTAATATTAATTAACCATTATTATGAATAACGATAATTTACTCTCGGGGAGAATATCAATACTACGGAGACTTTAACCCGATCAAATAACGTATTTAACTGGTAAATAGATTATTTAATGTGTGAGTGTTTTTCAAATGATCAGCGTTATTTGCCAAGGGCAATTTGGTCATTTTTGGGAATTACGGGACACGTGGCAGCTCCATAATTTTCGGATGATTTTGGGTTCCACAAATGCCCCCACATCGATTCGGTATTCAGGGAATCCGGAGGGATGTATATTGTTTGGAATCTTATATTAGCGGGTTACCGGTTACTGTTGGGTTCAAGAAACGAGTCAGCATTTATTTGACGATTATGCCCCCTGATTATAAGGGATAAAAGTCCATTTTTAGTTTTAGAATGACTAATCTGGGTTTAGTGGTATGAATCGGACATAATGTGCCAAATGACCATTTTGCCCCCAAGCATGAGCAAAATGTTGACTTTTGAACCGGGAGGTCCAAAGGACGAGGACCAGAGACCGTTACGTAGGTCGAGTTGATACGAATCCATAGACAGGCGGCATGCCGAAATCGGAGATCGGACGCGAAAGTTACGGGTCTACGAAGGCGAGGGGCATTTTCGTAATTTTGGAAGCGAAGGGCAAAACGGTCTTTTTGAGACAAGCGAACGGTGGACGCTGACTCATGCTACCTGTCAATGATATTTGTTGCTTTGTCCAGACAACATGGAGGAAATCATGGATTTAGGGACCCTAAT
Source organism: Prinsepia uniflora (assembly GCA_032719365.1). NCBI lineage: Eukaryota > Viridiplantae > Streptophyta > Magnoliopsida > Rosales > Rosaceae > Prinsepia > Prinsepia uniflora. Next base: position 6,257,914 of record CM064867.1, on the reverse strand, counting down.
CCCTTAATTAGGGAAAACTCACTCATTTTGTCCAACTTTTGATATTGTTAAATAGCAGAGCAATTCGGTTGTGAGAATGAGAGATTGGAGAGTCTGAATTGGATCAAAACAAACACGAAGGACAGAGGGGTCGCTGGTTTTGCAGATTTTCGAAAATTTGAAAATTTGTGGTGAAAATTCGAATTCAAATTCGTGAGTCTTGAGGATCAAAATTGAGAGTGGATTAAGTCTCCTGGGACTAATTCGAACCGATCCACAACAAAAACGAAGAGGATTGAGGCCGTATCGAGCAAGAACAGAAGCTTCAAAATCCTCCAAAAATCGAGCTTGAAGTCGAATGGTTAGAGGTAAATATTAGTGCAATTGATCTGGTATTAATGTTTATTATGGTCTTAGGTTGCTTTCTGTGTGATTAATTTGAAGAAATGGCCTGAAATTGGGTGGTACCCGATTAAGGATCCATCGGGTTTTCATTTTGAGTCGAGTGAATTGAGGTCTAATTTTATGAAATTGAGCATAAGGACCCCTAAATATGATTGGATACATGAAAACTAGTAGAAGAATCGAAGGAATTGGGGTCGATTTCGCTGAGATTGCTTCGGGTCTGGTCGCGGGTACGCGACCCGTTTATCAGAGAAACGGGCAGAGAAGACGCACTGTAGCAGTTACTGTGCTACGCGCGTGGCTTTCACGCGCAGCCGCTTGTGGCGGCGCGTGAGGGCGCGTGGATGTGTTTCTGGGGAATTGTTCAACAGGTGTTTTACTATACTTAATGTAATAAACATTTTTAGTGTTGGGTACGAGTTAATCGGACACTGTTTTGATACTGTTTCGGGGGTCCGAAGTTTTAGTTTATGTTTTAAATCAATATTTAATTCCTGGAAAATTGCGGGAAATTGATATGATATTTATAGAGTCATTATTGACCCTTCATGTTGTTTTTGGACAGGATTCGAGATTCCCGGAAAACGTGGGAAATTACGGAAGTGCGTTCTGCTTGGAAAAAATGAGTGGTTTGGACAGTGCGTGCGAGCTTTGGTAGGCTGGCTCACATTCAACGTGACCCTTGCTAGTACCGCAAATATGCTTACCACGCGTCAAGAGTCCGTCGAAGGTGCTTAGAAACTTTGTTGGAGCGGGTGCACTATCGATGCCACGTGGTGGACGGAGTTTGGCTGAACAGTCGACGGGGACTTGGCGGTGACTGAGTGCACTTGCGGACGTGACTAGTGAGCATCGGTAGGCAGGGTCACACTCACTGTGACTCTTGCTAGTACCACATACATGCTCGCCATGCGTCAAGATGCCGAGAGACCCAGCAAATTTGCCATGTGGGAGCGTGGCGGTTTTGGTGGCCTAAGTCCATTCCGGGGGGGAAGATATGGATTCTGAGAAGCCCGAAGACTTCATGGAGTGGAAGGCTAGCAATCAAATTGCCTTTCCAAGCGACGTTCTCGTGGAGCTTGGCGACAGATGTTCTTCTAGAGTTCCGGGACATGAACCGGCTACTCTCTCTATGAATGGTGAGAAGCTTTCAGAAATCCCGATCAAGGAGTGGTTGTGCGTTCCACTGTGCTTGAAGGAGACCGCTGTTCAGAAGAAGGACAATAAACAAGGACTTATTGGTTCTTGGGAGAAAAAACCATGCCGAGCAACTTCTTTCCTAGCCAAAAAGCATACCGAGCAACTTCTTTCCTAACCTATCTGCCCTGGTCCCGCGAATGTGCCATCTTGACGCGAAGGCCCTGCAGAAACGGAAAGTTATGTTGTTGATGTGAGATTACAATAACTTAAGAAAACTTGAGGTCCTAATTTCACATCGGAAGCCAAAATGGGCGAGTTGGAGATGAGCCGTGCAGAGAGGATGCTGACAGAAAATGAGCGAGATACCGCTCGAGATGAGCTCTCCCTGCTACGCAGAAATTTGCAGGACTCAGAAGGCTTAGATGCTTCGATGACGAAGGCTTGAATGCTTTGATGATGAAGGCTTTGAATGCTTCGCAGGGCGAAGGCTTGGATGCTTTGATGACGAAGGCTTAGGTGCTTTGCATGGCGAAGGCTTGAATGCTTTGATGACGAAGGCTTTGAATGCTTCGCAGGGCGAAGGCTTGGATGCTTCGATGACGAAGGCTTAGGTGCTTTGCATGGCGAAGGCTTGAATGCTTTGATGACGAAGGCTTTGAATGCTTCGCAGGGTGAAGGCTTGGATGCTTCGATGACGAAGGCTTAGGTGCTTTGCATGGCGAAGGCTTAGATGCTTCGCAAGGCGAAGGCTTAGGTGCTTCGCATGGCGAAGGCTTCGATGCTTTGCAGGGCGAAGGCTTGAATGCTTCGATGACGAAGGCTTGGATGCTTCGATGATGAAGGCTTAGGTGCTTCGCGTGGCGAAGGCTTAGATGCTTCGCAAGGCGAAAACTCGGATGCTTCGATGACGAAGGCTTGGATGCTTCGATAACGAAGGTTTTTTACACTAGAGAGAATAAGCTTTGAAAATTGTACATGGTGAACAAATTAATTTGTTAATCTCATTTCATTGATACTTGAATTTAGAAGGCAACTTGAAAAGAAAAATTGAAAAGTTCCATAGAATTTTATGTCTTTCTAATGTTGACTTGCGTCTAGTTGATGCGGATCACCTTTGACGCTGGCTCGTTTGACTCTTTGTTCTCCATGTGATTTACAGTCTTGTTTTTGATGTAGTCTATACAATGCCCCTCCCTCAGGAGATTTCGGAGATATCTTTCGAAAGATATACATGTGCTGATATTGTGCCCATAACATTCATGATAGGCGCACCATTTGGTTTTATCAGCATTCTCTTGATTGCCTTTGACTGGTTCTGGCTTCTTAAACCATAGCTTGTTCTTAATTTCATTGTGGATCTGATGGGCTGGTAAAGATAGCTGCAAGTTAGGCTTCCCCATAACTGGCGTTTGGGAGTGTTGCCCCGCCTTTCGCTTGTTGAGCTTTCCAGTCGCAGACTTTCCATGGGGTTCATCCTCATTGGAGGCCTTTTCGCTAGTCCCAGCATGGTCATGAGTATGAGCGGCGCTCTTCTCGTCCTCCCAACTTGCATGTCGCTCTGCTAGCGAAAGTATTTTGGAAAGACTTCGCGCATTGCTCATGGCGATGTCCCCGTAAAGCTGGCTGTCTCGAGGGAGTCCTTGCTTGAATGCCATTGCCGCAACAAGGTCATTACATCCGATAATGCGAGATTTCTCCTCACAAAATCTCCGTATGTATTTTCGCAGAGTGTCTTTTGCTCTCTTTTGGACAGAGAAAAGATGGTCGTCTTTCACCTCGATTGTCCGAAGTTGTGCGTATTCCCTCACAAATGTCAAAGCCAACTCTTCGAAGGACTCAATCGACCTCGGGGGGAGATGATTGAACCAAGTCATGGCTTGGCCTTGAAGGGAAGCTTTAAAAACTTTGCACATGAGCGCATCGTTAGACCTGTGGGGGATCATGACTCCTCGATAATAATTTATGTGTTTTACCGGGTCGGAGGCTCCTTTGAATGGAGTGAAGTTTGGCGTTGCGAACCTCTGGGGGAATGGCTCATCCTCAATATCCCTTATAAAGGGCGTAGAGAGCCGTATCTGGCGACGTAGATCGTCCTCTAGATCGCCACCTTGTTGAGCACGAAGGTGCATGTCCAGCATTTTTTGAACATCATTAGCCTGCAACGCTCCTTGCTGAGGCGATGAGTCCCTTTTTGCTAATCGTTGAGAGCCTCTTTGAGCTTCTCCCCCTGATCTCTGGGATCGTACAGGGGAGTAGGCTTCATCTTCCCCTTTACTGCCGTGGGCAGATCGTTTTGGGTTTTTGTATAGAGCTCGAAGTTGCCCCTGCTCCCATGTGAGTGTTGTGAGTGCTCTGCCCGTGAAGTTGCCCCAGTCCTACCTCCTGGCCGTTCACGTACTAACGGTTTTAGGCGTTGTGGGCTTTTCGCTCGATGAGCATGACTTTCTTCTCCAGAGTCGCCTAGCGAAGTATCTCGTGACATTGTTTGGCAGCGGACCTGCTTTTTCCCAGGACGTCTTTGGGAATTCTCTTGTCTTCCACGTGACGTGGATCGTCTGTCCTGCTCCTGGATTGGTCTCCCTGCTAGGAGTTGCTGCAAGAGCTTTGACTGAAGTTGAACTTGTTTGCTTAACCCTTCAACTTACTGCGCCAAGTTGTCCTGGGGAGGTTGGTGATGACTTCTCCCTGAGATGTCATGACACCCATCCAGAAAGTCCCTTAGGAATATGTTTGTTGTGAGTTGATCATGTCGTGATGCATTTCCTATCAACCTCTCGTTTGCTTGTTGTAAAGTCGAAGTTCCATCCCCTAGCGCGGGTACTTGGTTAACTGGAGAGGGGAATGCTCCAAAACTGAAGGTTGGCCTCCCTTCGAGTGTCTCAATGGGCGCTTCTATGGACACACGCATGAGTTGAGCTGGGCGCTTCTCCGGAGTTTCTGTGTGAACTTCATTCCTCGTCTGAGTTGTTGAGGCAGAAACACCTTCTCCGGCTAACTGAACGGATCGACGAACCTTAGCCATGCTGATTCGAAGAATGTTGAGTTGGAAAGCTGTTGATGGATAATTTAAACAACGTTCAGAATCTTCGAACAATGTCGATGAACGACGAACGAAGGGAGATGAACGATGAACAAACGTTCAAAATCTTTGAACAATGTCGATGAACGACGAACGAAGAAAGATGAACGATGAACGAATTCTTGATGAGTGATGAACAACGTTCAAAATCTTCGAACAATGTCGATGAACGACGAACGAAAAAAGATGAACGATGAACAAAATCCTGATGAGCGATGAACAACGTTCAAAATCTTCGAACAATGTCGATGAACGACGAACGAAGAAAGATGAACGATGAACAAATGAGAGAGCTTCTTCTGAGTATATCTCAATAGCTCTCAATGAAAGCACCAATTGTTGAATCAAAGATTGAACTCGTCGCGAAAAGTCCTCACAATTCCTGCAAACAGCAAACAATTAGCTATCGTTGCCTCGATCGATTTACCCGAGGGGTTGTTCGACCAAGAACATTCCGATGCCTAAGTTAGCTTTGAGAGAGGAAATGGATATACTTCGAAACGAAGAATCAACGTACCTTGGAAATGAAATGTGCCTTGCTATTTATAGAAAAATCTTGGGAGCCTTGGAGCGTTCTGATTGGTCGGTTGAGTATTTAATTAGTAAATAATATATTATTATTAAATATATTATTTAATAATTGTAATGATGGCTCATCATGATAGTAATGATATTTATTGTATTTTGAATAACGATAATTTACTCTCGGGGAGAATATCAATACTACGAAGACTTTAACCCGATCAAATAACGTATTTAACTGGTAAATAGATTATTTAATGTGTGGGTGTTTTTCAAATAATCAGCGTTATTTGCCAAGGGCAATTTGGTCATTTTTGGGAATTACGGGACACGTGGCAGCTACATAATTTTCGGATGATTTTGGGTTCCACAGACTGGATTTGCGGCAAGTAACTAGAAATTATGTTAATGGAAGATAGTAAGGATTGGATTAATGAGCTGCCGGATTGCGTGCTCTCATCCATATTTTCATTGCTACCCATCAAAGATGCCGTCTCCGCCATTAGATTGGTATGTGGTCGGTGGACGCAGCTCGCGTTACGTTCGGTGGAGACAAAGTTGAACTTGGAATTTGACGTCGAAAACATTTTTGGATATGATCCCAAATGCACACGCTAAGATGAATATATTGGTAATGAAGACTATGATGATGGTGATTCAAGAGACGAGTTTGTGAGACGCGTGAATAAAGTTTTGGAGCTCCACCATGGTAACAAGTTGCAATCATTCAAAGTGGCATTCTTTCTGGAAAAAGAATCTACTCCCGACCTCGATCAATGGATTCGTTTTGCAATTAGAAAGAAAGTTCAAGTACTTGATATCCATTTATTTAGTTGCATGAACAGGCACATTTTCTCGAGGGATAATAAGTACGTCAAAGAATCGGAATGTTATTATGTGTTCCCCTGCGGGATATTATCCGATGAGTTGAAAGAGAAAGAGGATTATCATCTAAATGATTTGTCACTGAATAGATGTGAGCTAAGAATTCCCTCCGGTTTTGACGGCTTTAATCAGCTAACAAGTCTTTTTCTTTATAAGGTTGTGGCGGACAGAGTTTCTATGCAACGTCTCTTCTCTGATTGTTTCTTCAACCTTGAAACCCTCATCTTATATATGTGCTACTTTGACTGCTCCGATTTGGTTCTTGATTCTCCATCGCTAGTGCGTCTCAAGAATTTCATAGTCACAGATTGTCTGAGTATATCTAGAGTTGATATTTCTCTACCACAACTTACTTACCTAGAACTGCGTGGAGGTATTTTTGACATTTCCATCAGCCCACCCTATCCACCAAGAATCTGTTATTGTCCGATAGATAAAGGTCATATGGATAATGTATTAACCCAATTTGCATCGTTTCATGGTCTTCAGTATCTTTATCTCGAGAACACGTTGGAGGATGAGAAGCAAACCATACCAAGATACATGTTTAGAGACCTGAAAATACTGATTTTCGATCTCGCTGGACATGACGCTAACCTCATAAGGCTTGTGAATCTTCTCAAGGCTGCCCCTTTCTTGGAACAAGTTGTAATCACGTTTTGTGTACAAAATTTCGACGAACAAGTAGACCAGTGGCGGAAGATTTTTTCTGGATTCAAGCATCATCATCTAAGAAAAGTTAAGTTGCAGGGATTTCAAAGCAGTCCGGGGGAAATAGAGTTTGCTACATTCATTCTGCAAAACACCGCAAAGCTCGAGACGATGGTCATCGATCCATTTGGAGAAGAGTATGCTGGTGCTGGAGCCTGGAGTGTATCTCAATCTCGAAATGCATCAATCAATTTCATCTTGGGAAGAAAAAGGCAGGCCACTAGTCCAAGAAAAGCTAAAGGAAGTAATGAGTAGGACCGATGCTCAAATTACAATTCTATAAAGTCAAGTCCTTTTTAGACCATGTTTTAGATGTTTAATAAGTGTTGTGTTTTTGTTTCCATTATAAGTGTTGTGTTGATGATATATTTTATAACAGTAAAAGGTTGATTCGAAATAAATTCCTTCAGCGAAAGGACTTTCAAATTGAATATTAGTTAAGGCCTATGCAGAATCGTTGATTAGTACATACGGCAAGAAACTGATGCTCCTAAATAGTATAATATAATACGAAATCAATATTTGTTACCACTCGATTAATTAGTCACCGTATAAATTAATACGATTAAATACTTTTATATGGTCTAAACACGTTAAAATAATACTCTTCAAATTGTGTGACTAATAATCATGAAAAATATAATAATAATAATAATAATAATAATAATACTTTTAAAATAATAATAATAATAATAATAACAATAATAAATTTGAAATAAAAGTTTAATAAACAGAATTAATAATATATCAATTGTTGAAGCGTTAAATGTTCAAATTGTCGAGTACTCGTTGCCCAATCACCAAATGACGCGTGTCCCTCTTGTGACATGTCAACTTAAGTGGATCGCGGGTCTCCGTTAGTACGGGCACCGGTGTGGTGCCGACCTAAGGCTCTCCGACGATCAAGTCAGTTACTTTCGTTCGTAAGAGGAAGCAGTAAATGGTAAGTTCGGTAGAGTAATTGTAATAGTAAAACTTAGTTATCTTTATTGGGAAATGTGTACCCTTTATGAATGAATAGGTGGGATGTTCAATTCCCAAAGTTCCGATGTGGGACAAATGCTTCTCGATTTACGTGCGGACACGTGTTACGTAAATCGAGGGTGGATATGCTTCCACGTGGCATCCCGCATTGGGCCCGGTGTTAGGGCTGTCGTAAGTATGGTGCTTTTGGGCCTTGAGCGTTGTCTGGGCTTTAAGTATACGGCCAGTGGGTCTGGTCAGATATGGTGTCAACAGAAGTCCCCCAAGTCGTTGACTGAGGTGGAATTTCTCGGTCGGGGACTTGTTTCATTCTCCCAGACCCTGGTGGGAAGTATGCCTGTAGTCCCCCAAGTCCCCTGGTGGGAGAGTCCGCCGAGATAGTCTCGGTCAAGGCGAGGAAGTAGCTAGTAGGCGGCCGGTGATAGAGATCACTCGGCGGAAAAGTGGCTCAGTCGGTCGCGGTTGTGTGCAGGCGGTCGGTGGTGGCGTCATGGTCGGTGATAGGAGCCAAAAACAGGGTTGGAGATGCGGAGACCGAGCGGTGTACATGGGTCGGTAGCACGGCCAAAGTTCGCTAAACAGTCCCAGGGCACCGAGCGGTGTACACGAGTCGGCGGTGGGGGCCAACGTCTGTTAAGCAGTCCCGGACACTGAGCGGTGTACGGAGGTCGGTGTCGAAGTGAGGGAAGACGGTTGGACTTCCTCGGGCAGATGGTTGACACGTGTTCGGTCAGAATGAGTGGGTGCAACACGTGTCTGTTGCTGAGAGGGGTGACGCCTCGTAGTTTGTGCACCAATGTCTATAAATATGAGGAGCTCGTCACCGATTTCCTCACTTGTGTTTTTGAGAAAAGTGGGGAAACTTTGTCCAACCAAGGAGGCGATTTCCGACTAGCATTTGACGGCGATGCGTACGGTGTTTGAGATTTCCGACCTACGGTCCTCCGTGAAAAACAAGGTAAGCACTTGTCCAAGTTTAGTTTTTCGATTAAAGTAAGAGGGTGTGAAGAACTGGCCATGAACGTGGTGAAGGTTGTGGTCAGATCTTCATAGGAATGAGTCGGTCGGCTGAGTTTTGTTTTTCTGTTTTCTTTTGTAGATGTCAGTCGAGAGTGACTCGGTATCTGAGGGTAAATGCTACGACTCACAGGGCGGTGAGTCGTCGGGTAGTAGTGTGTAGGTGCTCATTCCCATCTCCGGGAGTGAGGACGAGGCCCACTCGTCCGATGCACAAAAGAGAGTAGAGGCGGTGCATAGTACAGTCGAGTCGTCGGGTAGGACAACGGACACCGGTTCTGGTCCTGGGCCGACCAGTTGGTCGGGTAGCGGCAATCTGCTGGTAGATGCTGAAACGATAGTAAAGGTGGGGGTGCACCGAGCGTTGAAGCTGACCCACGACCGTGATAAGGGCACAGTTCGGCTGAACAAAGTGAAAACGACCGGGGACGAGTCGGTCCCGGAAGCCGTGCCGATTGAGCGGGCGGCCTTCACCGTGGACGAAATGGTAAACAAGGAGACCGAGAAGGGCCGATGAAGATGAAGATCGAGTTTGGCGTTCCCGACTCGGTGACGACAAGGTTACCCACTAGAGAGGAAAGACCGAGCAACCCCCCAACCGGCATGGCATTGTTTTATACCGAGCTGATGCACCACGGGGTAAGGCTGCCCCTTCACCCCTGGCTGCGGAGAATGGTGAAGAAAATGGGGGTGGCACTCGGTCAGCTCAATCCGAACGTGTGGATTGTGCTCTGCTCCCTCTACACGGCCTTCAGGTGGGCCGATCAACCGGAGCCGACCTACGCCCAACTGATGTACCTGTTCGAGTTCGGGTTTCAGCAGCAGAGTACCGGGTGGGTCTTCGTCTGTCACCGCAAGAAGAGCAAACGGGGGGAGTTCATTCTGGACATACCGACCTCCCAAAAATCATACAAGACGAAGTTTTGCCTGGTCGGTGGGAACGGGGAGGGGAACACCGAGGGACCCCCAATACCATCCAAATTCCAGACCCAAGGTGGATAGTTGTAGCATAGGCCGACCGTTCATGTAAATGTTGATATGTTGTATGCTTAAGTATGAGTATTGTGGCTGACCATTTCTCGTTGTGCAGGTTTGTTCCCAGAAGAAGAAATATCTCCAGAGGAGAAAGCGGTCGTCCACCGAGTAAGGGAGATCTTGGACGAGTTGAATCGGAACCGACGGATTCTTCGGTTACCTGGGTTCCAATACAAAGCCGGCCTCATCAATACCGACGAGGGTAAGTGATTTTGATTTTTTGATTTTTTTTTTGTTTGTTTCTGACCTGTTTCTCGGTGTTGCAGTTCCGTATCATCTCGAGAGTAGAATTTACAAAGACTGTGAGCAGTTGAAAATGAAGGCCGATCAGGGCTCTGGGGAATCTGCCTCACTGTCGAAGGCGGCCGAGCACCTGGAGCTTATCCTCAGGAAGAAAAGAGAGCTAGCTGGCAGAGGTCAGCCAGAGCGGTCTGAGCGTACCAGGCACGGATCGTCCTCTCAGCCCAGACAGCCAAATCCTCCGCCGCGGTCTCCCAAAAGGAAACAAAGCAAAGTGGAGGGAGACCGAGTCCTGTCTCCTAACCCCAGACAGTTGAAGGTCAGAAAAGAGGCCGAGACGATCCTGTCGGCTCAGGAGCAGATAGGGGGCAAAAGGACTATGCCGGCCCCAGAGTTCGTCCCTTCGCCGTCCCCCCCTCGGTTGGATGTGCGGATCCTGGAGATGCTCCAGAGGAGGGGGGACGTGAACCTTGGCGTGTTCACCGATGGAGAGGCGATCGGTGAGGGGTCGAGTGCCGAGGCCACCCTCTGTTGTCCGAGACAGATGGTGCCCCTGCTGAACGGGGTCTGTCAGGGGGCCTCGACTCCATTGGACGAGCTCGCCGAGGTGCAGTGCCGGTCGGCCGACCAGAGAATGGAAAAAGCCCTGCTCCTACTGAGTAATGTAAGTTCTTTTCTATTTTCCAAGTGTGGTATGTTAGGTCGAGTGAGTTACTAATGGTTGTCATGTGCAGGCTCTCGGTGAGGTGTACCTCCAGTTTGGGAACAGCCAGAGGAGGGTGGCCGCGGCTCGGCGGGAGAAAGAGCGGCTGAAGCAGAAACAGGAAGAGCTCACCCCCAAGCTTCAGGAAGCCGAGAGGGCAATGAAAGAGGCGGCCGACCTCACTCGAAAGTTGGAAGTCGAGAGGTGGAAGACTCAGGAGGCCCTTGCCTCCAGGGATCAGGTGAAGGCCGACCTCGAGGCAAAGGAGAAAGACCACCTGAAGCACTGGAAAGAGTTGTGTCGGGTGAAGTCTGCAAGGGAGGCCGACCTGGAAAAGGCGAAGGAGGCGGCGGTGGCCGAGTTCAAGGCGTCAGAGGAGTTTGACAAAATCAAGAACGACTACGCCGCCGAGTGTGAACAAGAGTTCTTCCGCAACCTCTTTCTGCACAACCCCGGCTTGACCGTGAAGACTCCCTGGCTTGGCCAGGACATAACCGCCGAAATGTTCGAGGATGAGTTGGGGGAGGAAGAAGAGGAGGGTTCCCAGCCGAGTGACCAGCCGGAAGCCGACCAGGTGGAGCTGCAAAAAGAGCCGGAGCCAGAGGTGGAGGGAGCTCAGCAAGCCGAGCAGCCGGTGGAAGAGCTAGTGTAGGACGCTTGTATTTTTCCTCTTCGTTTTTGTTTTTTGGTTAAGAATAGTGGGGACGACCGAGAGGTCGAATTTTGTAAAGATCTTGCAGGCCGAGCATAATAGGTCTGCACATTTGAAATAGAAAATGGATTTTCCTTGAAACAAAAACTGTATACCGAGTAATCCTTCAATTTCTGTTTGTTTGAGTGTTGATGTAGGCCGAGGAAGGTTGTACACCGACTCTAATGTTCGAGTCAAAGCAAGTGTTGGGGTATAGGCCGAGTAAGACCGAACCCCGACTCGTATGTTTGAGTCGTAATGGTGGTGCAAGCCGAGTAGGGCTGTACACCGACTCGTTTGGTTTGAGTTAAAATAGCAAGTGTTGGGGTGTAGGCCGAGTAAGACCGAACCCCGACTCGTATGTTTGAGTCGTAATGGTGGTGCAAGCCGAGTAGGCCTGTACACCGACTCTAATGTTCGAGTCAAAATAGCAAGTGTTGGGGTGTAGGCCGAGTAAGACCGAACCCCGACTCGTTTGTTTGAGTCATAGTGGTGGTGCAAGCCGAGTAGGGCTGTATACCGACTCTAATGTTCGAGTCAAAGCAAGTGTTGTGGTATAGGCCGAGTAAGACCGAACCCCGACTCGTATGTTTGAGTCGTAATGGTGGTGCAAGCCGAGTAGGGCTGTACACCGACTCGTTTGGTTTGAGTCAAAATAGCAAGTGTTGGGGTGTAGGCCGAGTAAGACCAAACCCCGACTCGTATGTTTGAGTCGTAATGGTGGTGCAAGCCGAGTAGGGCTGTACACCGACTCGTTTGGTTTGAGTCAAAATAGCAAGTGTTGGGGTGTAGGCCGAGTAAGACCGAACGCCGACTCGTATGTTTGAGTCGTAATGGTGGTGCAAGCCGAGTAGGGCTGTACACCGACTCGTTTGGTTTGAGTCAAAATAGCAAGTGTTGGGGTGTAGGCCGAGTAAGACCGAACGCCGACTCGTATGTTTGAGTCGTAATGGTGGTGCAAGCCGAGTAGGGCTGTACACCGACTTGTTTGGTTTGAGTCAAAATAGCAAGTGTTGGGGTGTAGGCCGAGTAAGACCGAACCCCGACTCGTATGTTTGAGTCGTAATGGTATGTTACAAAGGCTAGGTAAATGGAAGAGTTTATAAATAACTGGTGCAAGAACGGGTAAAGTACAGCAAGTTATAAGAAGGAAAAAATACATGGTCCTAAATGTAGTATTTCTTCAAATGGTCTGCATTCCATGAGTGGCCCAGCCTTCGCCCATCTGGATCTTCCAGTTCATAAGTTCCAGGCCGGCAAATTCTGGTAACCCGATATGGACCCTCCCAATTGGGGCCGAGAGTCCCGGCTGAGCTATCCTTGGTGGCAAGGCTAACTTTTCGGAGGACCCGGTCGCCTTCCTGAAAACCCCGATGTTTGACTCTGGCATTATGGTAGTTGCAAAGCCGCTGCTTGCAGGCGATGTTTCTGAGGTTGGCCTGCTCCCTGTGCTCCTCAATGAGGTCTAGACTGAGTGCGATCTGATGGTTGTTTTATTCAGGCTCATAGGACGACACTCGGTAAGAAGTTTCTCTTAGTTCAGCGGGGATGACTGCTTCCGTTCCGAAAGTTAACGAGAAGGGGGTTTCATTTGTAGATGTGCGGTAGGATGTCCGATATGACCAGAGTGCATTGGGGAGAATTTCAGACCACTTGCCCTTGGCCTCGTCCAGCTGCGTTTCCAGTGTATGCTTGATGATTTTGTTTATGGCCTCAACTTGGCCGTTGGACTGAGGGTGAGCTGGTGAGGCGAAGCAAAGGCGGATATTGTGTCTGTCACAAAAGGCACGGAAGCGTGTGTTGTCGAATTGCTTCCCATTGTCCGTGACGATTGTGTGGGGGAGACTGAAACGGCAGATAATGTTCTGGAAGACGAACGTTTCGATCTGGGCCGTGGTGATAGAAGCCAAAGCTTTCGCCTCAACCCATTTTGTGAAGTAATCCACTGCTACTACTGCATACTCTGTCTTGCCCTTCCCTGCCGGCATTTTTCCAATCAAATCAAGTCCCCACTGTGAGAAAGGCCAGGGGCTGACCATTGGTGTGAGGTTTTCTGGAGGTAGGTGGAAGAGAGGGGCGAACAGTTGACATTTATCGCACCGCTTGGTCAGCTCGGCCGCGTCTCCGTGCATGGTTGGCCAATAGAAACCTTTCCGGAAAGCCTTGTGGGCCAATGACCGTGGTCCAGAATGATTTCCGCAAATACCGGCGTGGACTTCCTCGAGAATGGCTCTGCCTGCCTCCAGGACGAGACACTTCAGGAGGGGCAAAGTGAAGCCCCGTTTGTAGAGTTGGTCGTTGATGAGTGTATAGCGGGCTGCCCGTCTCCGGACCTTTTTGGCCTCGATCTTGTCAGAAGGAAGAGTTCCGTCTGCGAGGAATCTAATCAGTGGGGCCATCCATGTGCCGTTACCGTTGATGGCGTAGACCGCCGAGCATTGTGTACTAGGTTGATCCAGAATTTCGATCAGTACACTTCAACTCTGCTTCTCATAGAGGGAGGATGCGAGCCGGGCCAGAGCGTCGGCATGGCTGTTTTCGGAGTATGGAATCCGAGTGATAGCGTAGCTGCGGAAACTACATAGAAGGGTCTTTTCCAGTGCTTTGTACGCTGCCATGGAAGAGTCTTTCGCCTCATCGGCGTTGTTGATCTGGTTGACGATGAGCTGTGAATCGCTGAAGATCTTGACCTGTTCTGCCTCCATGGTTTTAGCGAGGTGGAGCCCTGCAAGGAGGGCCTCATACTCGGCGGCGTTGTTGGAGGCCTTGAATTGGAAACGAAGGGCATACTCCATCCGGACCTTGTCTGGTGTGGTGAGGACAAGTCCGGCTCCGGACCCGCTGTGGCAAGCCGACCCATCGACATAAAGGAGCCAGGTTGGCCGGGTGGGGTCGAGTTGGGGATTCTCTCCATCCAAAGTATGTGTTATGGACAGAGGGGAAGATGGTGGAACCTCAACTGCGGCCGTTACTGGGACGTAGGAGAACTCAGAGATAAAGTCTGCCATGGCCTGTCCTTTCTCGGCAGTGCGGGGAATGAAATTGATGTCGAATTCGCTGAGTTCTATTGCCCATTTCAGTAAGCGGCCCGAAGTTTCGGGCTTCTGAAGCACTTGCCGGAGTGGTCTGTCGGTTAAGACGATGATAGAATGAGCCTGGAAGTATGGCCTGAGCTTCCGGGCGGACATGATGAGGGCGAAAGCGAGCTTCTCTAAGTCAGAGTATCTTGTCTCGGCGTCCTGCAAAGCCTTACTGACGTAATACACTGGATGTTCGGCGCCGTCCCTACGCTTGACCAAAACTGAACTTGTGGCAGAAGCGGAGACAGATAGATACATGTAAAGGGTTTCCCCGGTGTCTGGTCTTGCTAGCAGCGGCACTTTTCCCATGTATTCCTTGAGTTCAGTGAAGGCCTTGGTGCATTCCTCGGTCCAGGTGATGTGTTTGGACCTGCCCTTTAGGGCTTTGAAGAAAGGCACACACCTGTCCGTGGCCTTGGAGATGAAGCGTGTAAGGGCTGCGACTCGGCCCATTAAGCTTTGCACTTCTTTCTGGGTTCGTGGGGGCTCCATATCAACCAGGGCCTTGATTTTTTCCGGGTTGGCCTCGATGGCCCTCTGGCTAATCATGAAACCCAAAAATTTTCCAGAGCTGACTCCGAACACGCACTTCGCCGGATTTAACCTCATTCGATACCTTTTGAGGACGTCGAACATTCGCGAGAGATTGGGGATGTGTAGGTCAGCCGATTTACTCTTGACGAGCATGTCGTCGACGTAAACCTCCATGGTTTTCCCAATCTGGTCGGCGAACATGAAGTTCACTAGGCGCTAGTAAGTGGCCCCGGCGTTTTTGAGTCCGAAAGGCATGACATTGTAGCAGTATAACCCCTGATCCGTCCGGAAGGTTGTGTGGATCTGATCTGCTGGATGCATAAAGATTTGGTTGTAGCCTGAGTACGCATCCATAAAACTCAGGAGCCCATGTCCCGCCGTGGCGTAGACTAGTTGGTCAATCTTGGGCAAAGGAAAACTGTCCTTGGGGCAGGCCTTGTTAAGGTCAGTAAAATCAATGCACATTCGCCACGCCCCAGAGGGTTTTTTGACGAGTACAACATTGGCAACCCAGGCAGCATAGACGGCCTTCCGGACAAAGTGGATGGTGCTGAGCTTGACGATCTCTGCCTTCATAGCCTCGATCCTCTCAGCATCGTAGAGGCGGCGTTTCTGTTCGACAGGCTTGTAGGTAGGATCGATACTGAGTCAGTGGCAGATCACGTCAGTGGAGATGCCAGGCATGTCGGCGTACGACCAGGCAAAGACCTCAGAGTTGTCCCTTAAAAATCGGATCAGTTGTGAGCACAGGTCGGGCTAAAGAGTTGTCCCAATCTTTACCTTCCGGTCCGCAAAGTCGTGGGAGAGTACTATCTCTTCAACATCCTCAATGGGCTCTAGATGGGGTGTTGCTGAATGGTCCCGAGGATCTTCGATTGGTTCGGCCCGGATTTTCTGTGCGTCCTGAGGGCTCACGGGGTCGGCCTCGAACGCGGACTTTGACACTGCCATGGTCTCTTTCGGAGGTTGGATGAGGGTGACAGAATTGCAGGCCCTTGCAGCCATTTGATCTCCTTTGACTTGACCAATCCCCATAGGGGTTGGGAACTTTACTAGCAGTAGGTGGGTGGAGACGACAGCCCTTATCTGGTTGAGTATTCCCCGCCCAAGAATGGTGTTGTAGGCCGCAGGGCAGTCTACCACCAAGAAAGGTGCCAGTACGGTTGCCCTCCGTGGATATGTTCCGAGGGAGAGGAGGAGAGTAACCGTTCCATGCGGGACGATGGAGTCCCCCGTGAAGCCAAAGAGCGGCGTAGGTGAGCGGTCCAGACTTGCTTCTGGGATGCCCAATTGCTTGAAAGCTCGCATGAAAAGGATGTTGACCGAGCTTCCAGTGTCGACCATTACCCGTTGTACGTTGAAGTTAGATATCTCCGCCATAACAACAATGGGGTCGTCGTGAGGGTAGATGATCCCGCGCTCCTCCTCCTCGGAAAACGTGATCGGTTCCCAACCGAGTCGATTTGTTTTCTTGGCTCTTCCCTCCTCGATACTGAAGAGCTGCTGATTCTGTTTGGTGGCCCGTAGAAAGTTCTTTGCCCGGTTGGAAGTGAGCGGGCAAGAAATTGATGGTCCTCCGGAGATCGTGTTGATCTGTGGGTTGCGAGGCGGAGGTGGAGCGTGTTGGAGAAACTGGTTGATCTTCCCATCTCGGGCCAGGGCCTCCACCAAATCCCGGAACGCAACGCATTGGTCAATGCTATGGCCGTTGTACTTGTGGTATTGGCAGTAAATTCCTGTGTCCTTGCCAAGCTTTCCCTTTGCCGGCGCCCAAGTGGACTTTGGGATCATATGCTCCACGTTCAAGAGAACGTTCTCGTAGGGGGTGTTGAGGATGGTATAGGTCTCGTACTTGGAGCAAGGGACCCGTTTTTCCCTGTTGTTTGATCGTTCCCCCTGTTGTCTTTCCTGGTGGTTCGGGTTCTTACCCTTCTTCCCAGGGCTGTACAGATTGTTGCTGTGGGGGTAGTCTTTCCGTTTTCCCCCATAGCTCTGTTGCCCCTGCTCCTGTGGACGCTGTGCCGAGCCATGCTGTTCCGGGACGCTCGGTGGGTATGTTTTCACCGAGTCGGCCCGGGGGGGGGGGGGGTTGGTAGGCATTGGCAGCGTTGGACTTTTGGCTCAGCGCCTCAGCTTTGGCGTGGATCGCCGCCTGTTTCATTATTTCGTTATAAGTTGTCCAACCTTGGGTGTGAGCTGCGTACCTGAATGGGGAGTCTCGGAGGCCGCCCTTGAAGGCCGTGAAAGCTACTCGATCGTCCGTTTCCGCGCATCGAGAATACTCATGACTGAATCTTGCTGCGTATCGCTGCAGCGACTCGTGTTCACCTTTTTTAAGCTGGAAGAGGTCCTCGGCCAAGGACAGGCGGTCGGTCTGTATCATGAACTGGTTCATGAAGGTGGAGGTGAGCTGCTCGAAAGAGTCGATGGACCTAGATTCCAACTTGTAGAACTAATTGATCACTGCCTCGGTGAGTGTGGAACTGAAGATGAGGCACTGTTCCTCGTCGGCGAGGTTTTTGAGGGAGATGGCCGAGTAGAAGTTGTTCAGATGATTCCACGGGTCGTCCTTTCCGTTGTAAAGGGGAATTTTCAGGGGTTTAATCTCGTGGTTGATCCTGAACTGGTTGATTCTTTCTGTGAAGGGGCCCGGGCTGGTTTTTGACCAGGCTGGTCTCGCTTCCCGGGCTGTCCCGGCCTCAAGTGTCTGGACTCGGTCCATGAGGTGCTGGACGAGCAAGTCGGTCTTGGATTGGTGTTTATCTCTGGATGCTTGGTCGCGGTCGACCCTATATGACCGGTCGGTTCCACCTCCGCTCGGCGGGCTCTGGGATTCACTCCTTCTCTGACCGACCTGTCGTGACCGCTCGGTGTATCCCTGTTTGTGTATGTTCCGGGATATACTTGCCTTTTGACCGACTGTCCTAGACCGCTCGGTGTCCCGCAGGCGGGATCGTTCCTGAGGCTTGTCATTCTGCCGCCCGGCCTGCCCTGACCGCTCGGTGCTTCTTCGGCGGGTTGGTTCAGGGCGAGGAGGGAGCGGGAGGCCGAGGTGGGTTGACCGCTCGGTGTCGCTGCGAGAGGACCTCGATGTTTGCCTCCCCCTGTTCGAGCGGTCGGTCCTGGTGCCAAGATGCCGAGTGGACTTGGCCGTGCTCTCGACCTCCATGGACGAGTCGGTGACGGGGACATTGTCCCCCATTAAAAAGGTCCAGTGGCTGACATTTGGGCGGGACCACCGAGCGGTTATGTTTCCTCGGTGGTGGTCTCCCTTTCCCACCTCCGACCGAGGGTCAGGTCGGCGTGATGATTGTTCGTTGACCGACCGGTTCCGCCCTCCCTCGCTGAGGGCGTCGCGGGCGTCCCGGTAGATCCTAGTGTCACCGGGCTGACTGCCGGGGATGATCAACATCTGAGCCGGTTTCTTGCTCGGCTCAGCGTCCCCATGCCTTCCCTTACGCGGCTCGGCGACCGCATATTCTTTTCCTTTTTCCGCCAGTCGGCGATTCTTCTCGGCACGCTCCGCGCATTCGGCCATTACCTTGTCGGCCTCCGCTCTGCCGACGAGTGCTCGGTGGGAAACGAGTTCTGCCTGTGCGACCCGTAGCTGTTCAGCCACCTCAGTGTATCGATCGTCGAGCACCTGACACCTCGACTCGGCCTGGGTTCCCCTAGCTTTTACCTCGGCCATGTCGCTCTGGAGTTTCTCGATTATCTGCAAGAAGTTAGGAGAGGCTTCTCCCCTCGTTCTGGGGCCTTGCCCGGGTGTGATCTCACCGAGGTCGTGTTCGCCCTGCATGTTCAGTGACGACGAGCTGTCTCTCGGTGTAACTGGTGGATGAGTCGTGACTCGGTCTGGTTGAGCGTGGGCAACCTTAGTCAGATTTCCCACAGACGGCGCCAAACTGTTGAAGCGTTAAATGTTCCAACTGTCGAGTATTCGTTGCCCAATAACCAAATGACGCGTGTCCCTCTTGTGACCTGTCAACTTAAGTGGATCGCGGGTCTCCGTTAGTACGGGCACCGGTGTGGTGCCAGCCTAAGGCTCTCCGACGATCAAGTCAGTTACTTTCGTTCGTAAGAGGAAGCAGTAAATGGTAAGTTCAGTAGAGTAATTGTAATAGTAAAACTTAGTTACCTTTATTGGGAAATGTGTACCTTTTATGTATGGGTAGGTGGGATGTTCAATTCCCAAAGTTCTGATATGGGACAAATGCTTCTCGATTTACGTGCGGACACGTGTTACGTAAATCGATGGTGGATATGCTTCCACGTGGCATCCCGCATTGGGCCCGGTGTTAGGGCTGTCGTAAGTATGGTGCTTTTGGGCCTTGAGCGTTGTCTGGGCTTTAAGTATACGGCCCAGTGGGTCTGGTCAGATATGGTGTCAACATCAATAATTAATTAAAATAAAATAATAAATAATAAAAATAAAATAATAAATGTACATAATTAATATTTATATATAAATATTTCTTATAAATTATTATAATATAATTCGTTCAGTATAATATAATCAACATTTTAATCAGATCGAGAATCAAACACACTAAATAGTTAATCTATCCGACTGAAATAATCAGTACAATACAACTATTCGATTGAAATAATCAGTAAAGTACAATTTAACAAACGAGAAGAAGAGAGTGTAAAGAGAGAAGTTCCATTGTGGGAGAGTGAAGAGATATTTGTGGAGTGAGTGTACGTTGTGTGCAGTCTGGGTGCGAGGAACGACAACAAAACCTTTGTGCCCACTGCCCAGTGAAAGAGAACGAGAAAAGTAGGAAATGAAGAGTCCTAATTGTCAGTAGATGGGTAGATGATGGGTTGGAGTAATCCTCACCATTTGGCTCAAAAGCCCATGAGCTTATGGGGGCCCGATAAGCCCGATGGACAAAAGCCTGGCCCGACCCGCTATGGGTTGTGGGCCGCCCCAGCCTGAGAGTTAGCGGGTTGGGCTTGGGCTTATGGTGTTCAAACCCGATATGCCCGAGCCTGATAAAACCCGGTAAGCCCAGCCCGACCCGCCCGTAATAAACCCGATCCATAAGCCCGAAAATATAAAATACTTATTATTTAAAAATTAATATTCAACCCATTCTTAATACTAATATTTCAACCCAAACCCAAATCTCAGCCCCAAGCTCACCTAATTTATTTTAAAAAGCCCAATACCTAATACTCAATACCCAATACCTAATACAAACCCTAACCAGTTCTCCACCTACTTAATAGACCCAACGTTTTTGCATCTTTGAGTATTTTATTTTAACGAGGCCATGTTTTTGCACCCTTGAGTATTTTTTTTTCATTATTAATATTTTTTTTCCATGCATATATTTTTTTGTAATTTTAAAATTCTAGACATAATTTATTGCAAAAGCCCACGTAAGTCCGATCCAAGTGGGCTTAATAGGCCCGACCCGAAAGCCTGATATAAACCCAGCTCGATAAAATCCCGTGGGCTCTTTTTTATGTCATTAAGCCCGCCCCGCCCGCAAATTTAAAAATTATTTAATAAGCCCGACCCGGCTCGGCCAAGCCCAAAAATTTGGGCTGGGCTTGCCCGACCCGGCCCAATGCCGAGGGCTAGGTTGGAGGATGAGTTTGATATCAGCTGACCCGGCCCAACACAAAATGGGTCTACTTCAATATTTAAAACCTAAAAGATTTGTTTTTTCCCCTCATTTTCTAAAGTTTGAGTTTGATTGAAGAAACAAATTACACTGGAAGATGCAGATTCGGCTCATGTTTCAGAATCGATCCTACAGCTCATCATTAATAACACCACTGTGATTGCGAGGTAGGGATGGTCATAATTATCCATGGTTATGGGTACCTATGGGTATTGTTGAAATGGGTCGAAATTAGATGGGTAAAAATTTACCCATCATTTAATGGGTAGGGTAAGGGTTTACCCATGGGTATTGAGGGTATTTAATACCCATTAAATTTAAAGTATATTCTTTATCCATTCTTCAAATTATCTATGAATTTTTAACACTTTCTTCCCTTTACTAGTTTTTTTTCTTTATATTCTTACTATTATTTTATTTATTAGGTATTATTATTTAAAATTACTTTATTTCAATTAAATATCAGTTATTTCATCTTTCATCAAAAAAATTATACACAAAAATGTTACAAATTTATATTAACATCAATTTTTTTAAGAACTTAAATAATTCATTTTAAATGATTTAACAAAAATCAAAGTAAACTATAAAATTTTTAAGATTTCACAACCATGAAATAATTTAAAGGGAGTTTTATAAATTCTTAAAAATTGTTTATAATAAAATTTTTAATGAGTTTTTTTTTAAGTTTTGAATTCCATTTCGACATTTATTACTCATTCTTCATTTAATTGGAAAGTTTTCGGAGTCAAATTCTCAAATAACTCATTCACTAGTCTTGGTCAACTCGACAAATTTTGATAATTACGGATAGAAGGGTAAATTGGTCATTTACTAATTCTCACTTTAAATTTTAAGACGGATTGTAACAAAAACTCTAATAGAAATTGAGAGGATTTGAAGAAAATGAAAAAAAAAAAAAAGCAAACGAAATTAAAAGGAAAAAATATTAGAAGTTAAAAATAAAAAGTTGAAGACAAATGAAAGTAAAAAAAAATTAAAAAGTAAAAGAAAAATGAAAAGTAAAAAGAAAAAAGAAAAGCAAAATAAATTGAAAGGTATAAAAAAAACTAGAAGTTAAAACAAAATGAAACACAAGGAAAAAAAAATTGAAAGGAGAAAATAAATATAAAATATCATGGGTACCCATTACCCAATGGGTAGGGTTTGAGTAAACCCTCAAAAATTGAGGATGGGTCTGAATGGGTATAAAACTCATTTGTACCCAAGTAGGGTAAAGGTTTACCCACACCCTCAAAAAAAACCCATTTGATCATCGATATGGTTAGCATTGCCTAATGATGGCATATGGCTGAAATTTTTTAAGTATCTTGAGGCTGGCTACATATAGACATATATGATACAATTTCAATAAAAGCTCATGTCCGTTACACCGTCATTTGCAATGCCTTCCGTTCGATGTTATGGGATGCTACACTTATTAATTTGACAAAGATGAAAACCAAAATCGAATTATTATTGACAAAATGGTATCACAATACAGTTTTTTTTTTGTGTGTGTGAAAATTAAGGTATCTCTCGCACATAAGAGATGACTAATCCCCGAGTCACGTAGGACCCCGATACAAGGGGAGCTCTCCCTAATGTTGGTTATTCCATTCATAAAACTCGAACTCGAGACCTTACTTAAGGAGAATAAGGTCATTTCCACTTGAACCACCAACTATTGATTATTACAATACAGTTTGATTTAGCCATCAAAATTATTTTGTGCCAAGTGTCAACAAGGGGAGATGGTGGCCGCTATCAAGCTCCAACCTTGATTCGCGGCCGCGTCGCACGTTTTTAGCGGTGCCGCAAGCTGATTTGCGACTCAATAGTCACTTTTCCACCCTGTTGAGTCAAGGAAGTAGTGCAAGGACCTCACTTTTCAACCCCGAATTATTATTAATAGTTCATTCGTTATTACGTGACAAATTAGCTATATCATGATCCGTATTGTTGGAAGATACGAATCAACCTAAATTCTTGCTTAATTTTTGATTATTTGTTTGTAGTACTAAATTTTAGAATTATGCGCTTCGGTTGCATCATCAAATTTTTTAAACTCAATTTGAGTTCCAAAAAAACATACATTCTTATATGGCTGAATGCCTAATCGCATACGAAATTAAATACGGAATTATCAACTCTTTGATTTAGATGAGATTGTTAATTTTTTAGATGTTGTTAACAACCTATTTCGCTTGGTTATGCATGTATTAAGTTAAATATATAGCCAATTAATATTATTGTATTCAGTTTCGTTTATGAGTCAAATCCTATTTTATGAAAACAAACAGGGGTTTAGAAGTTTAGCAATGATGGGCCAACTTGATCACATCTTCTATTTGCTGATGATGCTCTGTTGTTTATGAAAGCCGCAGAGATGAATTGTAGAGTGAGTAAAAAATCCTCGATGTCTATTGTAATGCTTATGGGAAAAGGGTGAACTACAACAAGTCAAGCATTTTCTTTAGTCCAAATTTGCCTATCGTGCTACGCAAAAATTTGGGGGATATATTGAACATGGCTGTGACTATTGACTCAAGAATGTACTTATGTCTACCCACCCTTTGGGGTAGATCAAAGAAGGACGCTCTTGATTTTGTTCACGAACGTATTGGCAGGAAAATCCAAGGATGGAACCAGAAATTCCTATCTCAAGCTGGAAAAGAAGTATTAATCAATACAGTTGCTCAAGCAATCCCCACTTATCCCATGGCGGTGTTTAAAATTCCCTAAAGCAACCTGTAATGCCATTGACTCAGACCTTGAAATTTTTTGGTGGGGCAGCTCCAATAGCTGGAACAAGTTACATTGGATCAGCTGGGCTGAACTTGGGGCTCCCAAGGTGGATGGTGGTCTGAATTTTTGAAATCTCGAAGAGTTTGATCTTGCCCTCCTCGCCAAGCAAAGTTGGAGAATTATTCAGGATCCAAATTCCTTTTGGGCTAGGATCTTGAAGAGCATGTATTTTAGCTAATGGTGAATTCTTGAGTGCTATGAGCGGTAGTAGAGCTTCTTGGACATGGACTAGTATCTTGGAGGGAAGAAAGCGTATTCAAGAGGGAGCCAGATGGAAAGTTTTGAATGGAGAAAGTATACATGTGTGGACTGATCGATGGCAAGCGATGGGCTATTACACCATACCCCTAATGCAACGGTGGACAAAAGCCTCATCTTCTCTGAGTTAATTGACTGAGAATGCTTCGTTTAGAACCTAACTAGCATTGCAACCCAAACCTCTACATGTGACAGGGACAAAATCAACCAAATTTTTATTGGAAATACTGAGAATCATGATCAAATTATATGGCCTACAACTCCCTTGGTTCATACAACGTTAAATATGGGTACAACTAGCTTAGACAATCGAACAATGACAATCAGGGACTCCCTTGTTCTCGTGCCTCAAGCTCTAATTTCTTCTTCACCCTTTTGTGGAGACATATATGGAAGACCAAAACAACTCCCAGGGCAAAGATTTTCTTGTGGAAGGCAACCAGGGGGTGCATTCCTACTAAGGAAAACCTGTATCGTAAACATCTTGGAAACTCCCCAATTTTCCCAATTTGTGAAGAATTTCCAGAAACTGTGGAGCATGCCATCTTACAATGTCATGTGTCTTAATGTGTTTGGTTTGGGGGTTTACTGAACTACATCGTGAATATTTGTAATATCACCTCCTTTGAAGCCTAGCTAGACACGTTTCTCTCCCCCACTTCTATCCACGAAAACAATTATGATTGGGCCGCTTCAATCATTACCTTCTTGTGTTGGATGATATGGAAAAGTTGGTGCAAGTTCATTTTTGAAGGTATCCCTTTCGTCCCTGAAGCGATTATTGATATTATACGAAGACCGGTCCATGAATTCCAGTGTGCACTAACCCCTATCAATCAAAACTCTCTATCATCTACTTCCTCTATTTCCCCTAGTATGGGCTGGACTCCATCGGAATCACCAATCATAAAATTAAATTGTGATGCCTCTTGGAAGTTAGAGGAAAAATTGCTGGTATGGGTTTTCTTCTCAGGGATCATGCTGGTGGTTTTAGTGCGGCTGGTTTCTCAACAAAGGTCCCCCAATCTGCCTTGGTTGTCAAAGCCTGGGCCATCCTCAATAGGTGTTTGTTAGCAAAGGCTATTAATTGTAGAAAAGTTGTCATCGAATCTGACAACCAAACTTTAATCAATTGCCTCAACGGTCTCATCGAAAGGGGGGAAATGGGAACTGTACCCAATTTTATCAAGAATTCGGGCCTTATGCACCAATTTTACCTATGTGAGATACTTTTGGATCCCAAAATCCGCAAACAAGGCTACTGATGGCTTAGTTATGCAAGCTCGACGAAGAATGTGCAGGGAAGTCTGGATCAACCGCCCTCAGTCTGTCTTAGTGTTTGTTCTGAACAATGATGAGCTTCCATGTCCCCCTTAATTAGCCTTTATCTTTTTACCTGAGGTAGTGGATGCTACTGTTTGTTTTCAGACGTCTATACTCCTCTCGGTCTCGTTGTTTCTTTAACATGTTTCTCTTGTTTTTATTTTTGTTTGAGTTTTTAGCTTCGGTTCATTTTTGGCTTTGTGGCTTCAATGAAAGTATTATTTAGATTAAAAAAAAAAAGCAAACAGCGGTTTCATAAACCGAGAATAGAATAAAATAAAAAGGGATAGGTGCAGTTCCTGAAATATATGCATCAGTCATTATTTCATTTACCCTTAAGAATCAAAAGTAAGGATAGAATTGCCTTTAATTATGTGGATATAATCAATATTCAAAATGGTGGGCTAGGCGTCTGCCTAGGCGCTAGGCGGGAGTGTGGCGCCCCGACTTTGGCTTCGGCAGTAGAGAAAGGCGGATGCACTATTACTTAGATTCTAGGTGGGCTCGGCGGACCTAGGCGGACCTAGGCGGACTTAGGCAGACCTAGGTGGCTCTACTTGTTATTTAACAATTCAAATTAAAAATTAGAAATTCCATTGTCAAACAAGATTTATTGAATTTTTCTCTAAAAAAATCCACCTTGGTCGCGTAAATAGGTCTTTCTCCCATTAGTTTCTGTCTTCTAGTTGCTCGAGTCAAAGATATAACACAAAGTCACAAAGACAATTAATTTAATTAACAAGAAAAAAAAGTTGATGGTGAGTGGGCCAATCTCATTGTCTCTTTTCTATCGTATTGTGAATTTGTCATGAATCACATATCCACTTAAATTCAATTTCATTGCTATGCTAACTCTAAATGATACATTTATAATTAAGTAATTACTTTTCACCTTGATA
The DNA here is from genome assembly GCA_032719365.1 of Prinsepia uniflora. Classification (NCBI taxonomy): domain Eukaryota; kingdom Viridiplantae; phylum Streptophyta; class Magnoliopsida; order Rosales; family Rosaceae; genus Prinsepia; species Prinsepia uniflora. The sequence continues at coordinate 6,231,985 of CM064867.1, read as the reverse complement.
TTGTCATCATCGTATTGTGAATTTGTGATATTGTGGTTGAATATTGATATAGATTGGTATTTGAAATGAATTATGTACTATATATTTATGTATATGTAATTATGTAGTACCTAATTTATTAATTTTTGTCCTTAAAAAAAACCGTCTAGGCGTCTGCCTATGCCCCGCCTAGCCGCTAGGCCCCCACCCGCCGCCCTGGGAGTGCCTAGCGCCATTTGGAACATTGGATATAATATACCCAATAATTAACAAACTTCCCCTTCAAAATGGTCAATTAATAGAAGAAGAAAAAAAGGTTCGAGTGTTTATTATGAGAAAATTTGATTGATTTTAGAGGGAAATGTGTTAATTGGAATTTATAGTATACACAAACTGTAAAAAGACAATTTTACTCATAATTTTGATGGAAATAATTGAGAAACTGATGGAAGAACCCGATTGATATAACTCGACTCATATTTTTGAACACAAACACTAATATTAAAATTTATGAACAAAATTTAAAGTTTGTGTATAACTTAGGGTTCAATATTATTTCAAAATATTGGTCTTTCCTATCTTCTCTCTCTAAAAGTTTCACTTTGCCTTATCTCTAAGCCCTCCCAAGCACTTGCAACCCTAGCAGCCGCCGCCCCCTCCTGGAGTTGGTGGCAGTGCCCCCTCCCCTTCTTCTTCTTCTCCTTTACTCCTTTCTTTCTTGCCACCTCTCCTCATCTTCTCCTCCCCCTTCCCTGCCTCTCATGTTCCCCCTCTCTCTAGTCGTCCACTAATCACACTAATGTCGGGTGGGTGGCTTCCGTTTCCTCTCTCTGCGCAAGTCGCTTGCTGCCCCTCTCCGGCGCCGCTGCTGATGGTTTCCCTCTCTCTCTGGCCGTCCACTGCTCTCATTGTCGTCGGGTCACTCGCTGCTCCTCTAAAGTTCCTTTGCCCACTAGGATCCGACCACAACATTGTTAGTCGTCATCTTCATCGACCCCCCAGGATCTTGCCAACTGTTCATTTACCCACCAGGTGCCATCTTTATCGACTGATATTGGCGGAGAAGACAATTTCGTGATTCGATAAAGGCGACAGTAGAGATTGATTTATGTGAGGGATAAAAGAAGGCCTCTGATGATTGAGACCGATCCACACCGTTTGGAGCTTCGCTACTCGCAGTTTTGCTTTGGAAGGTAAGCGTTAAGCAAGCATAACAGTATTATCCCTCTTTGAGAGTTGAGGGTGTAACCTAGTTTTTTTTTTTCTACTTTCCTTTTTTTATTTTATTTTGTTGATGCAAAAATTGTACCAACGAGACTGTAAAGACACGCACGCACACCAAGACACAAGAAAGTACGTGGTTCACCCAAATCGGGCTACGTCCACGGTGTTGCCTCCCTCTCATTAATAATATAATAGTTGTACAAGTACAAGGCTCTGAGCCTTTGAGAGATAATAGTGTTTGTATAGAGGATGAAGAGGTTGAGTCCCCAGAATAAGGGAGGAGGCTCCCTACTTATAGGAGTTATCTAGGGTTAGGTCATAGTTGTAGTATTCAGGCATGGGCCTTGTTGATGGGCCTCCAAGATGAGCCTTGAATATGGGCTTTAGTAATTCTCCCAAGTCATTTTAAATGGGCCTATTGCTTGGTCAGATGCAGCATCAACAAGTCCCCAAGTTCTTGACTGAGATGGACTGCCTCGGTTGAGGACTTTCAGGTAAAGTGCACTGACTAAGAAACTCTTCATTTTTGCACTGCTCCGCTCGGTGTACCATCAGTCCCCCAAGTCCTCGATCGAGGTAGGATGCGGAAGAGAAGAGGCCATGTAGTGTGTTGTATGTCTGAGTGGATTGACGTTGTAGTGATTGCTCTCTGGTAGTCCCCCGGTGAGTATGACTTCATGTACGAATCTGACTGCTTGTGAGTGATTGTGGTTGTAGATACGTCTCAGTCGATAGGTGCGCTGAGTGTAGCATTGAATGTTGAGCAACGAGTGCGCGGTAATGTGTTGAGCAGCGGGTGCTCGATAATGTGTTGAGCAGCGGGTTCTCGATAATGTGTTGAGCAGCGGGTGCTCGGAGCAGCAGGTACTCGGTAATGTGTTGAGTAGCAGGTGCTCGGAGCAGCGTGTGCTCGGAGCAGCAGGTGCTCGGTAATGTGTTGAGCAGCGGGTGCTCGATAATGTGTTGAGCAGCGGGTTCTCGGAGCAGCAGGTACTCGGTAATGTGTTGAGTAGTAGGTGCTCGGTGCAGCAGGTACTCGGTAATGTGTTGAGTAGCAGGTGCTCGGAGCAGCGGGTGCTCGATAATGTGTAGAGTGTATGTATGAGTTCATGTATGTATGAATGTGCGAGGGCATGTATGTATGTCATGTATGAGTGACATGTATGTCGGTATGCACGAGGGCATGTATGTGTGACATGTATGCGTATATGCATGAGGGCATGTATGTGTGACATGTATGTATGTCATGTATGAGTGGCATGTATGTCAGTATGCGTGAGGGCATGTATGTGTGACATGCATATGTATATGCACGATGACATGTATGTATGTCATGTATGAGTGGCATGTATGTCGATATGCGCGAGGGCATGTATGTGTGACATGTATGTCAATATGCACGATGACATGTATGTATGTCAGTAATGATGGTTAGAAGGGATTTCTGGTTGAAAGTGTTACCTGGTTGTATAGTAGAGTGTCCGAGAGGACATTGGTTGGGACCGACCTAGCGAGGAGTCCGAGGGCACATCGGTGGGGACCCACGGAGCGGGGAGTCCGAGGGGACATCAGGAGACCGACTGAGTAGGGAGTCCGAGGGGGGCATCGGGAGACCGACCTAGTAGGGATCCGATGGGACATCAGTGGGGGCCGATGAAGAGGGAGTCTGAAGGGGACATAGGGAGGCCGACCGAGCAGAGAGTCCGAGGGGACGTCGGGGAGACCGACAGAGCAGGGCATTGGGGAGGCCGACGAGCAGGGAGTCCGAGGGGACATCGGGAGCCCGATAGGACATCAGTGGTGACCGAAGAAGAGGGGGGTCCGAGGGGACATCTGGAGCCGACCGAGCAGTGAGTCCAAGGGGACATCGGGAGACCGACCTAGCATGGAGTCTGTGACAGGACCCGTCCCAATCACACTGGGACCACCCGGGGACGTGACCCGCTCCCGTCTGACAATGACTCTAAACATACCAAATTACCCTTAAATACAAACTGAATACTTAAATAGATAGATAACGTGCAACCACAGTGTTTAAAGCGATACTGTCAGACAAGGGAAAGTAAAATACAACATGTGAGCACACTAGTCAGAGTACATTTATTCGGTGCTCAACCTACCCACAAGTGGGTGTACAGGTGCACAGCTAGGCAAACTAAACCTCTGCCTCCTCCTCCGGGTCCTCCTCCTCTATTTCCGTGTCAGGGTCTGGAGGGGTCAGTAAAACAAGGGTGAGTGGGCCAAAAATAACAGTTTAGAAATCAATTTAATAATAAAATAATCATAAGGTTTTACCCCTCTGTTTTCCAAATCTTGCGTGCAGTGAAAATATAATATTATAATGAAATCATAGCATATAAACCACAATAATAATCGAAAGGTGAAACTAACATATCAGTGCACTGTAAAACCCAACCCAAATGATGTCACGGTTCTAAGGCTACGCGTTGCCACTCAGGGTCTCACACCCAAGACTCTCTAGGTACATCAGCTCCCGGTATCCCGGTCACTGCCCGAGGTATATAAACATGCCTTCCTGAGAGTAAGCAGCCCAACGGGGGTCAACTCCACTCAGTCAGAGCCCCGTGACTACTCCAGGGTCCACCCAGGCCAACGACCCTCCCTGGAGGAGACAATATACACAGGTAGGAAAGTACAGTACAATAACAGTATAGTTTACCCTATGTCCCCCGGACATCCCAAACAAAATCCACATATAATCCAGACGGGTCTCATGTCCAAAACATTGTAATAGCAGATATAAACAGTTCATAAGACTCATCGAAATCATAAGTGGAAATAGTAAAACAGTTTATGCATGCAAGCCTTTTATAAATCAAACAGCCCACTCACACTCGGTCCTTGCTGCTCAACGATCTCTAAAAACCTGTATTATTATTCCTGAGGGTTACTTAAGGACCCTATAACATCAATACCAAGACCCTAGAACAGATCCGCCTCAAAATTGCATCCCGGGCACTATTCCCGGTGCTTCAAACCCCATTTTGACTAACATAACGATCTCCGATCGACACGAAACCACCTCCATTGGATCCGTATCGTCGAAACCTTGAAAATGGTACCGGACCCACCAAAATCACTGTTCACACGCGCCCCCATGCGCCTGGTCAACGCGTGGGTCAACGCTGCTACAGTACTGCTGACGTCAGCAGTGACGTCATGCTGACGTCAGCATGACGTCATCACTGACACTTGTCAGGTGACACGTGGCATGTTCTGATTGGTCCCTGGTCTGACAATATCTGATAGGATGACATCATCATGACGTCAGAAGTGACGTCAGCATGATGACGTCATCATGCTACAGTACCGGGTCAGACCCGTTTGACTGGAACCGGGTCGCCATCGACCCACGGCTTGACCCGATTCCACCATACGATTCCGGCCACCATTTTCGACGGGGTTCATCCCTATAGGGTCGTCTAGGTCTGTTCTATGGTTCTACAACCTCAAAATGGAATGAAAACGGGAAGAAACGTACCAGTCCGTCGTTGAAACTCACGGCCAAGGTCCGATCGTCCTCTCCGGCGATCCACGCCGTCTCAGTCATCCAAACTGGTCCTGATCAACTCGTCTCTCACCCTAGGACATTTTCAACACCAAACAATCGATTTCCTAGCACTAAAACAGGTTGGTTCGAAATAGGGGAGTAAAAATGGGTTCTCAGGTTTTGGGTCTTACCGCCGCCGTCACGCCGCCGTAGCCCTCGCCGTCGTCCAGTTGTGCTCCTAGGGTCCTCACGGTGCAGACTGGAGCTTCCCCTGCGTCTAGGTGGTGTGGCTGTCGAGGTTTGCTTCTTGGACCCGTTTCCTTAGTGTTTCGGGTCGTGTTTTTGGACGGGATTTTCAGACAGGAAAATGGGTCGGTTGTCGCCGGTGATGCAGGGTGATGGTGATCATATGATGGTGGTGCTGTGGGTGGTCGTCTGGTGTGATGAGGATGGCTGGTTCGTGTGTTTGGATGGAGAGAAAATGAGAAGAAGTGCACGGGTTGTGGGGGGATGAATGTGTGTTTGCGTGTTTGAGTGAAACAGACAGAGGATGATCGTGCATGAATAAGGAAAGCAGATGAAAATGAAGGGCTGGGATTCATTTGAACAGAAAATCCAAGGGCTGGGGTTAATTGGAGGGAAAAATAAATAATATAAAATGGGTTAAATAGTGTAATGTGCTTTATTGGAATAGTGTGGGCTTGGATGGGTGACACTTGTCACCAATCCGCTGGTTTGATTTAAATATTAGGTTGGCACGGATTCCCGTAATAAATTAATATTTTATTCCGTTGTTCTCGGTTCGTAAATTCCTCTAAAACGCTTCCTTGACCATAACTTCTTCATACGAACTCCGATTTCGGCGTGCCGCCTGTCTACGGATTCGTGACGTCCCGACCTACGTCATAGTCATGGGTCAAAGTCCAAATTGTTTCCCGGGTCAAAAGTCAAAGTTTCCCTCCTTCAGGGGAAAAATAGTCTTTTTACATTAAAATATTATTATTATCGGTTCGGGTCGTTACAACCTACCCACCTTACAGAAATTTCGTCCTCGAAATTTACTCAAACAAGTGTGGGTACTGCCCTCTCATCAATTTCTCGGGTTCCCATGTCGCTTCCTCCACCTCGTGGTTCCGCCGTAGCACCTTAACCAAAGAAATCGTCTTGTTCCTTAAGACCTTTTCCTTCCTATCCAGAATCTGTACTGGCCGTTCCTCGAAACTCAAATCTGTCATCAGTTCCAGTGGTTGCTCTGGCAGTGCATGGGAGTCATCCCGAAGATACTTCCGTAGCATCGATACATGAAATACGTCATGTACTCGGGAAAGCTCCGAAGGTAGTGCTAAACGATAAGCCACTGGACCAATCCTCTCGACAATCTCATATGGCCCGATATAACGAGGACTCAATCTCCCACGTCTTCCAAATCGGAGAATCCCTTTCCACGACGATAACTTTAAAAAGACAAAATCACCAACCTCGAACTCTAAATCTCGGATCCGTCGGTCTGCATAGCTTTTCTAACGATCCTGGGCCGCCTTCAGTCTTTCCCGAATAATCCGAACTGTCTCCTGGGTCATATCCATCAGATCCGGCCCCACTGCGGTTCTTTCTCCGATCTCCATCCAGCATACCGGTGTTCTGCACTGTCGACCATACAGTGCCTCATAGGGTGCCATCCCTATACTCGCATGGTAGCTGTTATTGTAGGAAAACTCCATAAATGGAAATCGATCAGCCCACGAATCCTGGAATTGAAACACACAGGCTCTCATCATGTCCTCGAGAGTTTGTATTGTCCTTTCAGACTGTCCGTCGGTCTGTGGGTGGAATGACGTACTGAAGTGCAATTTCGTACCCAAAGTAGTCTGTAGACTCCTCCAAAACCTAGATGTGAAACGCGGATCCCGATCCGACATGATCGACTCTGGGGTACCGTGTAGTCGGATGATATCATTAATGAATAGCTGGGCCAAACGGTTGAGCTTGTACGTCTCACGTACAGGCAGAAAATGTGCTGATTTAGTCAACCGGTCCACTATTACCCAGACCCCATCAACTCCACTCCTTGTCTTCGGTAACTTGAAGACAAAGTCCATTGTAATATGATCCCACTTCCATTGTGGAATTGGAAGTGGCTGCATAGCCCCATACGGACGCTGTCGTTCCGCCTTGACCTGCTGACAGATCAAACATTTGCTGACAAACTCAGCTATCTCCCTCTTCATCCCTGGCCACCAATAATAGTCCCGGAGGGTACGGTACATCTTTGTCCCTCCTGGATGCATAGCATAGGCTGAACTGTGGGCCTCGTCTAAAATCTCTCTCCTCAACTCTGGTACCGCAGGTACACTCAATCTCCCAAGCTTTACTAATGCTCCATCGCCTCTGACGGAGAAATCTTGTCTCTGTCCGGATTCAACCTCGTTTCTGTAGTCACAGAGTATCTGGTCCTGTAGTTGAGCCTCGATGATCCTGTCGACCAACACGGGTCGCACATGAAAACTAGCCAACAAGGCTCCCTGATCGTCCATCCCTAACATAACTCCGCTCTTCCGAAGTTCCACTAGCAAAGGAAGATACACCAATCTCAAATGCGCAACTGATCCCGCTGACTTCCTACTAAGTGCATCAGCCACAACATTTGCCTTGCCAGGATGGTACTCGATGGTACAATCATAATCCTTCAACAATTCCAACCATCTCCGCTGTCTCATGTTGAGTTCCTTCTGAGTGAACAAATTTTTAAGACTCTGGTGATCGTTGAATATTCGGCATGTCACACCGAACAAATGATGTCTCCAGATCTTTAGAGCATGAACCACCGCCGCCAATTCCAAATCATGAGTAGGGTAGTTCAACTCGTGCGTCTTCAGCTGCCGGGATGCGTAAGCAATCACTTTTCCATTCTGCATCAATACACAACCCAAGCCCTGCAGCGATGCATCACTATATACCACGAACTCTCCACTGCTGTCAGGTAATGCAAGGACAGGTGCAGGGTCCACCCAGGGTCCACCCAGGCCAACGACCCTCCCTGGAGGAGACAATATACACAGGTAGGAAAGTACAGTACAATAACAGTATAGTTTACCCTATGTCCCCCGGACATCCCAAACAAAATCCACATATAATCCAGACGGGTCTCATGCCCAAAACATTGTAATAGCAGATATAAACAGTTCATAAGACTCATCGAAATCATAAGTGGAAATAGTAAAACAGTTTGACAGGACCCGTCCCAACTGGACGTCAAAAACCGTACCCGGTCCTGCTCCCGTCTGACAAGTCAACTAAAGGTCCGAAACTCCCCTTCAGTGCTTGCCAGACAAGGGATGTTTGCGCGGATTTCTGCTGCTGTCACTGCCTCACGATCAGTCCCGAACGTCGTACCACGGCCTGGAGGGTCACAAAACAGAAATGGTGTGAGTGGACAAAAATGACCTCTTATAAAAACATTTATCAAAATACAATCTTACCCTCCAGTTTTCACAAACTTGCATGCATATCGTAAAACATGAGTGACCGATAAAATTAAAACATATTTTCCCATGGTCCATAAAACTCATGTTCACCAAATCAGTTCATGTTATGCAACATCAAATCCCGGCTCTCAGGCCAAAACATGTGAAAACATAATCACCTGGCCACAAGGACCAAAACCCGTACTCAATACCAGTACAACATCACAATCAATACCAATCAGCATTACTTACCAGTGCACAATAAATATATCAATCCAATCAATCCGCACTACTCACGAGTGCATAAAATATCACCAATCACATCTGCACTACTCACAAGTGCACAATCAATCAAACTGCACTACTCACAAGTGCTGCACTACGCGTAGGCCAATATCCAGTCACTCTCTCGGGAATAAACACCTCTGGGCTCAACCCCCTCGGGCTCAGTCACCTCTGGGCGAACACATCCCCAGGATCAGACACCTCCGAGTGGTACATCCAGGCTCAGTATCATCCGAGAAGCTGACTACCATAGGATCAACTCCCGATCCTACAATCACATCCCCCAAGCTCCGGTCGTCTGGGTAATCCCCCAAGCACCGACCGTCTGGGAATATCACAATCACAATGAAAACCATCCCGGGAATTACATCCCAAAACATTTCAATCAAATCTTGACTTCATACCAAGTCAAGGTCATTCTCAACTGGGTCTCAAGCCCAAAATACCTTTTACACATAACCCGTTAAAATCACATTTAAATCAATAAAATAATTTGAAAATCATCATTGACTCACCAACCAAGTCAAAACATCATTTTAGAAATCATTTAGACTTCGGGCCTAGCCCAAAACATCATTTGCACGTTCCTCGTAAAACGTGCCCGAAAGACTGATTAAAATAATCATAAAATCCCAATAAATCATTAATTTCACAATTTCACAAATGACTCCAAATCCGAGTCAAAATCACTATTCACTTGGGTTCTCATGCCCAAAATCACGCAAATCCATGCGTTGCAACATCCGTTGCCATTTTCACGTAAATCCACAAAGTCAATCACTGACTCATAACCCGAGTCCAAATATCATTTTCAATCCATGACTCAATAATCCGAGTCCAACCATTATTTTCAATCAATTTCAATCCCGGACTCATAAACCAAGTCCAAACATCATTTTTACCATATTTCGTAATTTCTCGAAAATCGCTCAAAATAATAATATAATAATCATAAAAACCGAGAAATTACCGGATTGAAACACAAATCATGCCCAAGCATATAAAATCATATAATAAGGCATTTAAATCATATATGCATGCATCACGGTTAGAAAACAAAGTCCACTCACACACACCGTCCAAAACGGTCCGTTTCCGAGCTGCACGTTTTTCCGTAAAATCTGGAAATCACAACTCCTGTCCAAAATCATTATAGAGGGTTACTAACATCTCAAAATACATCATATAATTTTCCCCAATTTTTCCGGGATTTAAATACGTATTTTTAACGTAATACAAAACTTCGGATACGCGGAACATTAACGAAACAATATCCGATTTCATCGAAATCAACGTCAAAATGTTCGTTACACTGAGAGGATCAAAAGTCATGTTGACCTCACCTTGAGACTAGGCCGGACGCGCCCCCACGCGCCGCCGTGAGTGGCTGCGCGTGAAATCCACGCGCCTGCTACAGTGTCACCGTCCCAACCCGTTTGTCTGGTAAACGGGTCGTTTAACCCGCGATCAGACCCGGTTCCAATCCTATCAATTCGACACTGAATTCATCAATTGATCAATCAATTAGCTTCTACTTAAGTCCAATTAGAGTTCTGTAACAATAATTCCATGAAACATTACCTCAATCCTCACGATCACAGATGATCAATCGAAGGATATCCGGCCACTGTTCATCCTTCGAAAACCATCAAACCTTCTTGATTTCGTTCAATTGATTAACCAGTAAGCTTCAATGGACTCAGGTAAGTATTTTCCCCAACTCAATTGCATCAATTCGTGGCTCAAACGCCACGACTCAAACTCGATTCTTCGTCACTGTGCAACCATGGAGTTCAGTCAATCTCCAGCGTTTTCCTTCAATTGATGGATCCAGAAGCATCGTGGGATTCTCAGGAACACATTCCCCACATCAATTACATCAATCGAAGCCTCAATTCCCTCGACTCAACCTCGAATTTCATCCTCTGTCACCAAGTGTGTTCAGAGTCAAAACAACACCAATTTCCTTCGTTCTTTCGACGTTTCTGATCGTAATGATCCCAGGAAGCTCGAAGTGAGTTCAATTTCGATCCTCACGGCTCAATTCCCAGTATTTGAATTTCCCCCCAATTTTTCTAAATTTTCGATTCTCAGTCTCCAGCCTTCAATTAATCCCCAGTGTTTTCCCAGTTTAATCCACTCTCATAACTCTCAAATTCCCCTCGAAGCTGGTTGTGAAAGGGAGCTCAATTCTCCCCAATTTTGATGCCCAAAGTCCACGGTTTAGAAAAACAAAGAAGAGGGAATTAAGGAGAAAATGGAGGAAATGATGAAGGATAAATGATGATGTTGTAATGATGGTGTTGGGAGGGAAACATGGACCAGATTTCAGGGGATGGGTGACACTTGTCACTCATCCGAATGTGCACAGTCACCGGGTACTGTTCATATTAAAATATTATTTTAATCCCGGTTCGTTCGGTTAATCGAGCCCGATTCTGTGACCATAACTTCGTCGTCGAATCTCCGATTTCAGCATGCCGCCTGTCGTTGGATTCGTATCGACGAGACCTACGTAACGGTCCTTGGCCCTCGTCCATCGGACCTCCCGATCAAAAAGTCAACATTTGGCCCCTACTATGCCAAATTACCAAAATACCCCTCATCATCCGATCATCATAACTTTCACTACGAATGTCGGAATCGAACGTGCCACCTGTCTATGAACTCGTGACGTCCCGAACTACGTCACAGTCATCGGTCAAAGTCCGTTTGACCGCCCGAACTAAAAATCAACATTTTGCCCACACTAGGGGCAAAACGGTCAATTTGCACGTTTCGTCCGATTTCACTCAACTAATCCCCGATTAGTCATTCTAAATCATAATTAATTAATATTCAATCCCGATATTCGGGACGGGTCATTACACAGTTTATGCATGCAAGCCTTTTATAAATCAAACAGCCCACTCACACTCGGTCCTTGCTGCTCAACGATCTCTAAAAACCTGTATTATTATTCCTGAGGGTTACTTAAAGACCCTATAACATCAATACCAAGACCTTAGAACAGATCCGCCTCAAAATCGCATCCCGGGCACTATTCCCAGTGCTTCAAACCCCATTTTGACTAACATAACGATCTCCGATCGACACGAAACCACCTCCATTGGATCCGTATCGTCGAAACCTTTAAAATGGTACTGGCCCCACCAAAATCATTGTTCACACGTGCCCCCACGCGCCTGGTCAACGCGTGGGTCAACGCTGCTACAATACTGCTGACGTCAGCAGTGACGTCATGCTGACGTCAGCATGACGTCATCACTGACACTTGTCAGGTGACACGTGGCATGTTCTGATTGGTCCCTGGTCTGACAATATCTGACAGGATGGCGTCATCATGACGTCAGCATGATGACGTCATCATGCTACAGTACCGGGTCAGACCCGTTTGACTGGAACCGGGTCGCCGTCGACCCACGGCTTGACCCAATTCCACCGTACGATTCCGGCCACCATTTTCGACGGCGTTCATCCGTATAGGGTCGTCTAGGTCTGTTCAACGAGAAGAAACGTACCAGTCCGTCGTTGAAACTCACGGCCAAGGTCCGATCGTCCTCTCCGGCGATCCACGCCGTCTCAGTCGTCCAAACCGGTCCTGATCAACTCGTCTCTCACCCTAGGACATTTTCAACACCAAACAATCGATTTCCTAGCACTAAAACAGGTTGGTTCGAAACAAGGGAGTAAAAATGGGTTCTCGGGTTTTGGGTCTTACTGCCGCCGTCACGCCGCCGTAGCCCTCGCCGTCGTCCAGTTGTGCTCCTGGGGTCCTCACGGTGCAGACTGGAGCTTCCCCTGCGTCGAGGTGGTGTGGCTGTCGAGGTTTGCTTCTTGGACCCGTTTCCTTAGTGTTTCGGGTCGTGTTTTTGGACGGGATTTTCAGACAGGAAAATGGGTCGGTTGTCGCCGGTGATGCAGGGTGATGGTGATCAGATGATGGTGGTGCTGTGGGTGGTCGTCTGGTGTGATGAGGATGGCTGGTTCATGTGTTTGGATGGAGAGAAAATGAGAAGAAGTGCACGGGTTGTGGGGGGATGAATGTGTGTTTGTGTGTTTGAGTGAAACAGACAGAGGATGATCGTGCATGAATAAGGAAAGCAGATGAAAATGAAGGGCTGGGATTCATTTGAACAGAAAATCCAAGGGCTGGGGTTAATTGGAGGGAAAAATAAATAATATAAAATGGGTTAAATAGTGTAATGCGCTTTATTGGAATAGTGTGGGCTTGGATGGGTGACACTTGTCACCAATCCACTAGTTTGATTTAAATATTAGGTTGGCACGGATTCCCGTAATAAATTAATATTTTATTCAGTTGTTCTCGGTTCGTAAATTCCGCTAAAACGCTTCCTTGACCATAACTTCTTCATACGAACTCCGATTTCGGCGTGCCGCCTGTCTACAGATTCGTGACGTCCCGACCTACGTCATAGTCATGGGTCAAAGTCCAAATTGTTTCCCGGGTCAAAAGTCAAAGTTTCCCTCCTTTAGGGGCAAAATAGTCTTTTTACATTAAAATATTATTATTATCGGTTCGAGTCGTTACAGTTTGAGTGGACATCGGGAGGCCGACCGAGCAGGGCATCTGGAGATCGACCGAGCAGGGAGCCCGATGGGACATCGGTGGGGACCGATGAAGAAATCTGGGCTGTTGTAATAAAGGGAGATAATATCTTGGTGGGGTCAAGTGGCAGGGGCAGGTTACCAAGCATGATTATATATGTATTTTTTGTGGTGGGTAGCCTACAGAAGGCCAAAAAGTAGCTGTTATTTGTTTGTGGTGGGCAGAGTTTGCAGGGGTTTAAAGTACCAAAATTTGTGGTTTGCAGAGGCTACAATATATATTTATTTTGTGGTGGGAAAAAGGCTTTGTGAGAGAAGTACAAGGGGCTTCGACCGACCGAGAAACGAAAAAATTCCCTAGGTTCTTCCTGCGTATTGGACATATTGTATTTTTCTGGGTTTTTCTTGGTGTTCTTGGCGACCATGGTGTTTTAGTAGGTAAGAAAATTGAAAAGAACCGACATAACCTTTTGTATCGATTCCCACAGACGGCGCCAAACTGTTGATGCAAAAATTGTACCAACGAGACTGTAAAGACACGCACGCACACCAAGACACAAGAAAGTACGTGGTTCGCCCAAATCGGGCTACGTCCACGGTGTTGCCTCCCTCTCATTAATAATGTGATATTTGTACAAGTATAAGGCTCTGAGCCTTTGAGAGATAATAGTGTTTGTATAAAGGATGAAGAGGTTGAGTCCGCAGAATAAGGGAGGAGACTCCCTACTTATAGGAGTTATCTAGGGTTAGGTCATAGTTGTAGTATTCATGACAGGACCCATCCCAATCCCCCCGGGATTAGTGCGGGATGACCATGCTCCCGTCTGACACGAAGTGTCAGACAAGGGATATTTCCAACCTTTGCCCTCCCGGGCTATCAGAGTACGCCAGGATCCGGAGGAGGCATGTGATATCTCGGTCTCTGCTACAGTCCACATCCGATGTCAACCTGAAGGGCAGTCAAAAGATTAAAAACTGTGAGTGGACAAAACAAAAGTTTATAAAAACATTTCATAAGAAGACATTTGTACCCTCCACTAAAAAGCATGCATGCATTCGAAAACCATTTATCCAAAACAACCCGTAGGTGGGACTAAGCCCAAAGCAGATATAAACCAAGGTCGAAAGGACCACAATGAAAACGACCATACGGGCCACTGCCCAAATCCATAAGGGACTCGGCCCCAAACCATAAAGAAACCAAGTACATGAGCCACTGCTCAAATCCTGTGCACACCTGTACACACCACATATCATATATCATATATCCATCACATACATATATATAAGTCACACAACCAATCCTGTCACGGTATCCAAAGTTACGCGCGTGCTACCCGGGTCTCAATCCGAGTCATCTCAAAGTCAAGGTCAATGTCCGCAGACCACCAACCCTACCCGAGGTAATAGTAATCATAGCCTTCATGAGAGTAAGGAACCCAACTGGGGGTGACTCCACTCAGTCGGTGCTCCGTGACTACTCCGGGGTCCACCCAGGCCAACGACCCTCCCCGGAGGAGATAATAGAAGTAAAGGAAGGTAGATGAACATATATATACATAACATCATATCGATGCCCGGTTCCCCTGAACCGTCATGATCCATCATATTCATAACCAAGGTAACATGCCGGTTCCCATAAACCGTCATGTATCGTAATAACATAACCAGGTAACATGCCGGTCCCCATAAACCGTCATGTACCGTAATAACATAACCAGGTAACATGCCGGTCCCCATAAACCGTCATGTACCGTAATAACATAACCAGGTAACATGCCGGTCGCCATAAACCGTCATGTACCGTAATAACCAACAAGGGTTCATGCCGGTTCCCATAAACCGTCATGAACCATGATACCATAACAAGGGTTCATGCCGGTTCCCATAAACCGTCATGAACCTGGGAATCCATTTAAGGTTCCTTGACCTGAAATCAAAACCGTAAAGTGACTGGGTCTCGTACCCGAACATAGGACATCAACTGGGCACCATGCCCGGAATTTGAGGTCATATGCCCGAGACAAAACCAAATGGGTCTCATACCCGAGTTTATCCTTTTATAAATCCAAAACCATTTCATTAAAACCAATAAAGAAATACAGACCCGTATAAGCACCGTATAAGGCTGAAACCTCGAAATACGTGCTTGTACGTAACCACATACAAATGCACCCATGGCATCATCAAACAAGTAATAAAACATATAATAAACATTTATGCATGCACCAATTTAGAAAACAAGGTCCACTCACAGACCGTCCGAGCTGCCGCCTCGATTTGCGTGCCATACGGCTCCCCGAGCCGATCACCGTCACCGGGACTCCCAAACCTGTCCAAATCGTAATAGAAGGTTACTAACTACTTAATTAACCTCCTACCAAAGCCCCGTAATTTTCCCGTATTATTAACTATTTTTAATCCCGAACCTAAACCTTCCGATGCCCCGAAACATATCGAGACGGTGTCCGATCGACACGAAACCAGTCCCAAAATGTTCGTTGCATCGAATAGATGATTTCATATGTTGTAACCTTCCTCAAATTCCTCCCCACGTGCCCACACCCGCCGCCTGAAGTGGCTGCGCGTGGCTCCCACGCGCCTGTGAACAGTGCTTCTCCGAACCGACCGGTCCGGTCCGACCCCTGCAACTGGACCGGCGTAACCGGTCCAGGCCTCCTTCTCCCTCATTTTTCACCCGTTTTCTTCCATTCCAATTCCTAAATTCCTTTTTTCAAGTTTCCTATCTAACCCAATTAACAAAACAACCTAAAACCCTCTAAATCGATCCCTAAAAATTCACCCCCCACGGCCCCTGTTTTCCGATTCCGTCCCCAGGCTTCACATCCGTCAACCCCCGTTCAAACTCATCTATATACACCCTAAACAATCTAACAAACATTCCCTAATCAACCAAAACTATCCATAATGTAAAACACAAATTAAAAATGGAATTTGGGCAAACCGAGTACCTCTCGGGTTTCATGGCCGCCGCCCACGGCGGCATGGCTTCCAGCCGGCCACCATCGTCCAGCCTTCATCCTCTCCACCCCTGGGCTTCTCGGTTCATGATCGAACAGGGTTGGAGGGTTGGATTTGGAAATGGGATCGGGTAATGGTTGGAGGAAAAATGGAAAAATGGATGCACGGGTGAATGGTTTGGTGCATGAGTGGGTGAGGTTGGCCAGTGGATGGGTGACAAGTGTCACTCATCCATTGGGCCTCCATTAAATATCTGGGCCCACTAGAGACAAAACTGCACTTTTTGTCTCGTAAAACGTGCCATCGTGAATAGTAACCAGGAACTTCCGTGAACCGTAACTTCGCCGTCGAACGTCCGAATTCGACGTGCCGCCTGTCTACGGATTCGTATCGTCCTTATCTACGTAACGGTCCTCGGCCCTCGGCCATCGGACCTCCCGGTCAAAAAGTCAACATTTGACCCCCTATTCACCCAAATTACCAAAATGCCCCTAAACTTCCGAACGTCATAACTTCTTCCTCGAACGTCGGAATTGAACGTGCCACCTGTCTATGAACTCATGACGTCACGAACTACGTCACGGTCCTCGGTCAAAGTCCATTTGACCGCCCGATTGAAAAGTCAACATTTTGCCACCACTAGGGGCAAAACGGTCATTTCGCATTGTTCGTCCGATTCCGCTCTACTAATCACGGATTAGCCTCACTAATCGTGATTAGTCACTAATCTAATCATGAAATTTGAGACGGGTCGTTACAACCATCCCTCCTTAATTAATTTCGTCCTCGAAATTCCAACCGACCTAAATCCAACCGTTCTTCCCTCCTTAATTTAGTTTCATTCTCGAAACTCCAACTATCCTGATTCCACATCCACCTCGTGGAAATAATTCGATCTACCACGCAACACGTGTACGCTAGTACACCCACTAACCAGAACAATACTTACTCGTCTACAGCCCGACGTGCCACTAACGCTCTCGTCGTATCGACTACATTCGACCACGTCGAATGACAGAAGTCTTACGCTCTGAATTGACACGACCTGTCAGTATCAGGGTAGCCCAAGTATCCTATGATCAACCCACTTGTCAACTCTACCCTTTCACTGACATAACCAACTCTATAGTTCCTTCCTCAATCTCCACCATATCTTGACGTCTGCTCCAACTGGAAGTTACCAATCCCTCAACGATCCACGCTGACACTTCCGACAAACTGTCAGCACTTGACAGTCGTCAGTCGCAAACTGATATGACACACACTCGTGGTTACACTAACCACAAGCATTTCACTCGACCTGTGTGTAACTAGACCCATCAGAAATACCGTGGCCCAACGCACAGTATCCAATGTCCAGTCAACGACCTCAACTAATCCAATGGTATCGGAACCAAGCCGACTACCAACACGCTCTCCAACGTACCACCGGTATCACCTATATACCGTCACCAGGCACGACAAGTACACCCAGTATCGTACCTTGAACAACGTACAAAGTACGTACATCTACCCATCGACATACCACAACAATAACCAGACCACCTAGGTCGTAGTCAAACACGTTTCAATTATGGAGTTCATTCATCCAATCTAGCATTAGACAAATCGAAACTCCGACCCATTATCAATTTCCAAATCCGAATCCGAATCCGCAATTTCGTAAGAAATCCCGAATCCAAACTCAGATATCATATCCTTAACCATTTCCCAAATTTGAATCCAAAATCATCATTCTGCAAACTAGTATTAGGAATGACCATTCCGGACCCAAATCCATAAAAGAAAATCCATAGTCAAGCTCTAGAATCAAATCCTGAATCGTCACCCAGAATCCGATTCCAAAACCCAAATCTAGAAATCCTTTTTCAAGTTCCAAAATCAAATCCTGAATCGTCATCCAGAAATCTGATTCCAAAACTCGAAATATCGTTCACGTCTACCGAGACATACCAAAACCAAACCTATCGGTTACCCGCTCAACCGATTACCACAATACGATCGATTGACTTCATAGGGAAGTCAATCCCAACATCAACACAACACTAGGTCAGACAAAATCCGACCTCGTCAGAAAACTACTCACCTGAGTAATATACCACACGGGATTCACCTCGAAAAGAAGTTCAGTCCCAACATGCTCCACTCAAACATCCAAGTAAGAGCGATAAACTCTCCACCTATCTGGATCCTCAAGATCACAATCCAGATTCAACACTACGTCACCCAACCATAAACGGCACGATCGAGAATCGTCACGACACCTAAAGTCCTCAACCCAGTCCCACATCTAAACCGATCAGTCAACGACGAGACACGCCGAGACTGTGGGTTCTCACTAATTACCTCGTATCGATCCTTGTCATTCCACCTAGGAAAAATCAAGAATGATCGAATAATCCATCCTACGTGATTGCAAACAACACTCGATGCACTCACCACGTCAGGTAACCTGACATCGTCTGCCACCAAGTAGAGAATGAGGAATCTCAGTCACCTAACTTCGATATACTCACTCCACCTGATGACCCAAGACAATCACGGGTCCACCAACCAATACACGATCAGTGTACTAGTGGCAACCAACAGCATCAATAACATCTACCTCATCTACCACCATCAATTATGGTAGAACCTTCGAAGTCACCCAAAATGACTTCGACATTCCCAATACCAATGCGGAAAACCCGCATTCCACTCGTCACCTCAATCGCAACCTCTCGCGATTTCTAAGTTCCAATCTGGTTGGAAACAACATACTCGGACATCAACCACGTGTCCCTTAACCAATTTAACTCTTTTTGAGATCCACTCTGGGACCACCGATACCGGACACATACGTAACTCGATGGAGTCATATCCCGATTCATAACTCATCGTCGTCGCAATCACCGGCACCGACACCAGCACTAGCACTAGCACTAGTACCAGCACCATCACTATCACCTGTCAGCATCAGCACACAAGCATCCTCACTAGCATCAGTACTGACGCTAGCACACCGTGTGCAAAACTGACACCCTGGATCTCCGCTCATACCAAGCGACGATCGCGTACCTCTGCTCGTATAGGAGAAACTCTGCCTCCCTCGTACCCGACAACTCTGGGTACAGTCACCCTGACAGCTCATACGGGAAAAGGAAACGCTCCCCGAACGTCCCCAACTCATTCTGCGATTGCACTCAGCCGTAACCGAGTCGAATCCAGAATCACTGCTCGTACATATGGGTTACTCACGCACCCCGTATCATCGTCACGACTGACAATCCCATCATCACAATCGTCACGGTAACCTGAGTCTACTCAACCTGATAAGACTCGACTACATCCATCGATAGTAGCGTCTGCCCCAACCTCGTGCAGACCTAACTACCAGGAATCACGATATACAAACTCCGCATCCAACGGAATCAACCGATCGTACCAACTACTCTATATCCCACTCAAGGATTCCATCGACAAGTACCAACCCTGATAACTTGTCCAAATCAAACTCTACCAATCGTAACCCGACTAAGCCAATGCCGTCTACCAGGTCACCCGCGACCTTAGTTGTACCAACAGTCCATCACAACTGAAGTAGCATAACAACCAACTCGGTCTAACCGATACGTACAACTCTGACTGCGAAGTGCAGTCCTAACACAAGCTGACATGACTAGACCGACTAACGAATCCAAATTCGAATAGTCATCCAAGTCAAACCACTCGTCAACTCACATTTCCGAACCATACACATACGGTAGGGTTCCACGATCACACCTAGAGTTCCTCAGAACCCAACTGCATAAGGCAGTAAAATCCACGATTCTGACCGACCCCGCGGTCTGGACATCACAAAGACGTCAATCCAATCATACCGTCAATCCAACTAGGATTCCACAAATCCGACCGCTAACTACCAGGAGCAGTAAATCCATTTAACTCAACAATATCCAAACATCGATGGTCATAATTCCCAACCAGTCGTCGGAACCGATCCTACGACATCGTGAAGACGATCCCAACTAACCATTTCACGATCAAAATCTATAAGAATACGTTTATCCCTTTGTAGGGTTCCACACTGTCATCCACGATAGAACTATGGCAACCCCGGCATCGAATGCCGAACCAAGACGTTCCACGATCCAATCCTACTAACTATCGTATCGGCACCCCAACTATCAGGTTGACCACGAACTGTAGCCCATTGAGATATCACATCCTCGACCAGCGTACATACTCCAAGAGCTCCGCGGTTGCTCGAATAGAGTCAACCCCGCTCTGATACCACATTGACAGGACCCATCCCAATCCCCCCGGGATTAGTGCGGGATGACCCTGCTCCCGTCTGACACGAAGTGTCAGACAAGGGATATTTCCGACCTTTGCCCTCCCGGGCTATCAGAGTACGCCAGGATCCAGATGAGGCATGTGATATCTCGGTCTCTGCTACAGTCCACATCCGATGTCAACCTGAAGGGCAGTCAAAACATTAAAAACTGTGAGTGGACAAAACAAAAGTTTATAAAAACATTTCATAAGAAGACATTTGTACCCTCCACTAAAAAGCATGCATGCATTCGAAAACCATTTATCCAAAACAAACCGTAGGTGGGACTAAGCCCAAAGCAGATATAAACCAAGGTCGAAAGGACCACAATGAAAACGACCATACGGGCCACTGCCCAAATCCATAAGGGACTCGGCCCCAAACCATAAAGAAACCAAGTACATGAGCCACTGCTCAAATCCTGTGCACACCTGTACACACCACATATCATATATCATATATCCATCACATACATATATATAAGTCACACAACCAATCCTGTCACGGTATCCAAAGCTACGCGCGTGCTACCCGGGTCTAAATCCGAGTCATCTCAAAGTCAAGGTCAATGTCCGCAGTCCACCAACCCTACCCGAGGTAATAGTAATCATAGCCTTCCTGAGAGTAAGGAACCCAACTGGGGGGTGACTCCACTCAGTCGGTGCTCCGTGACTACTCCGGGGTCCACCCAGGCCAACGACCCTCCCCGGAGGAGATAATAGAAGTAAAGGAAGGTAGATGAACATATATATACATAACATCATATCGATGCCCGGTTCCCCTGAACCGTCATGATCCATCATATTCATAACCAAGGTAACATTCCGGTTCCCATAAACCGTCATGTACCGTAATAACATAACCAGGTAACATGCCGGTCCCCATAAACCGTCATGTACCGTAATAACATAACCAGGTAACATGCCGGTCCCCATAAACCGTCATGTACCGTAATAACCAACAAGGGTTCATGCCGGTTCCCATAAACCGTCATGAACCATGATACCATAACAAGGGTTCATGCCGGTTCCCATAAACCGTCATGAACCTGGGAATCCATTTAAGGTTCCCTGACCTGAAATCAAAACCGTAAAGTGACTGGGTCTCGTACCCGAACATAGGACATCAACTGGGCACCGTGCCCGGAATCTGAGGTCATATGCCCGAGACAAAACCAAATGGGTCTCATACCCGAGTTTATCCTTTTATAAATCCAAAACCATTTCATTAAAACCAATAAAGAAATACAGACCCGTATAAGCACCGTATAAGGCTGAAACCTCGAAATACGTGCTTATACGTAACCACATACAAATGCACCCATGGCATCATCAAACAAGTAATAAAACATATAATAAACATTTATGCATGCACCAATTTAGAAAACAAGGTCCACTCACAGACCGTCCGAGCTGCCGCCTCGATTTGCGTGCCATACGGCTCCCCGAGCCGATCACCGTCACCGGGACTCCCAAACCTGTCCAAATCGTAATAGAAGGTTACTAACTACTTAATTAACCTCCTACCAAAGCCCCGTAATTTTCCCGTATTTTTAACTATTTTTAATCCCGAACCTAAACCTTCCGATGCCCCGAAACATATCGAGACGGTGTCCGATCGACACGAAACCAGTCCCAAAATGTTCGTTGCATCGAATAGATGATTTCGTATGTTGGAACCTTCCTCAAATTCCTCCCCACGTGCCCACACGCACCGCCTAAAGTGGCTGCGCGTGGGAGCCACGCGCCTGTGAACAGTGCTTCTCCGAACCGGCCGGTCCGGTCCGACCCCTGCAACTGGACCGGCGTAACCGGTCCAGGCCTCCTTCTCCCTCATTTTTCACCCGTTTTCTTCCATTCCAATTCCTAAATTCCTATTTTCAAGTTTCCTATCTAACCCAATTAACAAAACAACCTAAAACCCCCTAAATCGATCCCTAAAAATTCACCCCCCACGACCCCTGTTTTCCGATTCCGTCCCCAGGCTTCACAGCCGTCAACCCCCGTTCAAACTCATCTCTATACACCCTAAACAATCTAACAAACATTCCCTAATCAACCAAAACTATCCATAATGTAAAACACAAATTAAAAATGGAATTTGGGCAAACCGAGTACCTCTCGGGTTTCATGGCCGCCGCCCACGGCGGCGTGGCTTCCAGCCGGCCACCATCGTCCAGCCTTCATCCTCTCCACCTCTGGGCTTCTCGGTTCATGATCAAACAGGGTTGGAGGGTTGGATTTGGAAATGGGATCGGGTAATGGTTGGAGGAAAAATGGAAAAATGGATGCACGGGTGAATGGTTTGGTGCATGAGTGGGTGAGGTTGGCCAGTGGATGGGTGACTAGTGTCACTCATCCATTGTGCCTCCATTAAATATCTGGGCCCACTAGAGACAAAACTGCACTTTTGTCTCGTAAAACGTGCCATCATGAATAGTAACTGGGAACTTCCGTGAACCGTAACTTCGCCGTCGAAAGTCCGAATTCGACGTGCCGCCTGTCTACGGATTCGTATCGTCCTTATCTACGTAACGGTCCTCGGCCCTCGGCCATCGGACCTCCCGGTCAAAAAGTCAACATTTGACCCCCTATTCACCCAAATTACCAAAATGCCCCTAAACTTCTGAACGTCATAATTTCGTCCTCGAACGTCGGAATTGAACGTGCCACCTGTCTATGAACTCGTGACATCACGAACTACGTCACGGTCATCAGTCAAAGTCCATTTGACCGCCCGATTGAAAAGTCAACGTTTTGCCACCACTAGGGGCAAAACGGTCATTTCGCATTGTTCGTCCGATTCCGCTCTACTAATCACGGATTAGCCTCACTAATCGTGATTAGTCACTAATCTAATCATGGAATTTGGGACGGGTCGTTACAATTCAGGCATGGGCCTTGTTGATGGGCCTCCAAGATGAACCTTGAATATGAGCTTTAGTAATTCTCCCAAGGCATCTTAAATGGGCCTATTGCTTGATCAGATGCAGCGTCGATATATTTTTTTTCAGTTTTTTTTTTTTATAATTTCTTTGCTAGTTTTTTTTTTTTCCTTTTTTTGTTGGATTTGTGATTTTTTTCATTTGTTCTGCTAGTTGAATTTAGCAAACCCTTTTATCTCGGCTATGCTCTCCGTCCTCGGTGGCGTTCTTCCGGCCCCTTCCGCTGTGGAGGCTTTTCTTTATCCTCCTTTGGAGACTTTAGGAGTTCTCTTAGATCTATCATCTCATCTCCATTTCAGCTTCCTTCCACCATGCCTCAATCCCTTCATTTTCCCTCATCCAACATCCTTGACACTGCTAAACCTTGAACACTCTGTCACCGAAGTCCATCTCTCAATTCAGTGACTGTTTTGGCGCTAAATTTTCTTCAAAGTGCATTTTACATCCTTTGAATGGATTATGGGAGTGCTCCTTGTGTGAGTGACTTGCTCATCCCCATTTTTCGTTGACTTCTTCAGTTCACCTTCACTTTCTTACTTCTGGTGGTTGTGTGTTTGTTGGTTCATGGCGTCTCGGGTGGTAGTTGACGGCTGTGGGTTGGACGATGGCGGCTTTCCTTTTTTTAGATCTAGAGTTACTTTTAGGCTGTATTAATTTTATGTTATTGGATCTGTATGCACATAAATTTAGTGTTGATTGTGTGTGTTTATGTCCCAATTAAGTCTGTTTGTTCGTGGACTTTCATTGCTTTGTAATGTTCAAAAGAACAATATGTAATCCTCTTATCAGCATCACTGATGAATATATTATTTCTCTTAATTAATAGATCTTATCTAAAACGACTTTAGGCACATAAAGGAGGGCGAAATACGCAATGCCTTTAGGCACTTGAAAGACCTCGAATCCGTGACAAATAGTTTCCCATATCTAATGAAGCGGATCTCCAGCTACTGCAAAAATTTCAGTGAATTAAGGTTCATGGACACTCAATTTCAACTTGCTTCAACTTTAGTTATGCATCACCCAGACCTCAAGGTTTTAACTTTTAAACCTCTGATGTACAAGGTTATGGAGGGACGATCTAGTCACCATATTGGATGATGACCTAAAAGAGGTACAAGTTCTCAACATATCACATTGCATTGTGACTGAATATTGGTCCATGACCACTACAAAAAAAAAGGGTCATTAGGGACAGGTGGTTACTGTCGTGAAAGGCTACAATACCGTCGCAAATTAGCTTATGCGACGGCTTTGCAACGGTTGCCGCTCTGTCGCAATAAGGTGGTGTCGTAAATGTTTTGCTCACTTATTGCGACAGATATTAGTGTCGCAAAAACCTTATACGACGCAACAAGTTCCTGTCGCAAAATATTTAGCGTTGTATTTAAATTAAACATTTGCGATGGCTTTTTTTGTCGTAAATGTTATTGCCCCTAGGTATTTTCTATTGTAAATGTTATTATTCACTGCTATTCTTGTCTTGAATACAAATATCGCATGATCAAATTTTTTTTTCTTCAATACTATACAAGCCTTTGCAATTAGTTCCATACTTACCATCTGCGAAGAAGAGTGAAAGAGTGCAAGGAAGAGCGAAGAAGAGTGAGTAGGTCTAAATATATTGTAGTTCTGCTTTATACGACATAAACAAAAACAATGTATGTTTGAAAGCTTTTACGACGGCGTTTGCGACATGACTTATCACCTAGTAGCAAATACATTGATGCTACCAGACCACGCGAAATTTATTGGGTAATTTGCGTGGGGGTTTCACTCCATTGCAAATAATGTGTCGCAAATATGCTATTTTCTTGTAGTGAGGTAAGGGTACGCTCGTAGAATATCGGTTCTTGAAAAACTTAATCCGGTTATTCTGAAAAAGGCTTCTCGGTTGCATAGATTTATAACATGCATGGAGTGCCCGTTAGAGCATTGCGTTATGGGCAGAACGACCAAAAAGCGTGAGGGATCGTATGATGAAGAAGCAGCTGCAGCTCTATGGAAAGAAGACGAGGTGGACCCCCTTGCTTTGTTTGATTAGAGCACCACGAAGAATGTGATACGGGTTATTTTTATTGTTTTTGATGGGAAAAAAAACTAGGTTAATTTTTTTTCTTTAAGATGAGGGTTTATTTATTTTTGGCTCGTATAAAGCGGTTATTCTTATTTAGAAAATGTTTGTTTCTTGGCTAACTCCGCTGTAACATCATGAGTTTAGCGAGGTATTAGAGCTGAAGAGGAGGGTTAGATATCAAATCCTAAATTGATTTCTCTACTAAATTTGATTAATTGATTTACTTGTTATTTTTACTAATAACATTTCTAAATATGTATAAGAGTTAGATTAGTGACGTAATAAACCTTTTGCATCAATTATTCAGCCAAATTATATTCTTAACAGTTATAATAATTTATTTAGATTTAATTTGAAACTTATGGGATATTCTAAATTTGTTGTGGTTATTATGTAGCTAATCTTTTTGTTTATTCGAACAACGTTACAATTCAACGATTTAAAGCTCTTTTATGTTAAATTCCCCTCATGTATACATCTTTGGCACATCAAACCGTGTTATATGTATACAAGAAATGTCTTGTGCACTGATATCAATCTGAAGATGCATCGTTTTTAGCCCGAATTCTGACTTAGATGGGCTCATTCATAATCCTGTTCCTGTGCACGGTAGCTTCACGCCACAAGTTCCAACTGCAGTCCAAGAATAGCAAGTGGTATGATAATTGTGCCCTAGCTATCTCGTGATGATTTGCATGACTGTTTCAGATTATATATTTACGGCTAAAGGGAACTGAGGCCCCAATAGAAACAGGCAACTTATCTTTATCTCTTCCCTAGCTCAGATTATATATATACAGCTAAAGGGCTAATAGGCCTAACACTTTTAAGACACTCACAAGTAAAGATATGGAAGATAAACAAATTAAAGAGCTGGAATGGGATGAAGAGGAGGAGGAAGAAGAAGAGCATGCCAAATTGGATATTTGGAAATATGTGTTCGGGTTTGTCGAAATCGCGGTGGTGAAATGTGCCATTGAGCTTGGAATAGCCGATGCAATCGAAAGCCATGGAAGTCCAATGACACTGTTAGAGCTCTCATCTGCTCTAAACTCTGATCCTGCTCCTCTTTACCGCATCATAAGAGTACTAGTCCACCTCAAAGTACTCAAAGAAAAAACCAAAATAGGATCAGGCTCCAAGCATTATGCACAGACACCTTTGTCCCGCCGGCTTTTGAAATCCGGAGAAAACAGTATGGCGGCGTTTATCTTGCTGGAGAGCAGTCCAGTCATGATGGCACCGTGGCATGGCCTAAGTGCCCGAATTCGAGGTGACATTAGCAATCCGGTGTTTGAGGCGGTACATGGGGCGGACCTATGGAGCTTTGGGGCGGCAAATCCTAGCCACAGCAAACTTTTCAATGAGGCAATGGCTTGTGATGCAAGGTTGGTTGTGCCTGCAATGGTTGAAGGTTGTGCAGAGGTGTTCAAAGGGGTTGAGACGATTGTAGATGTGGGCGGTGGTAATGGGACGACGTTGCGGTTGTTGGTGGAGGCATGTCCTTGGATTCGAGGCATCAACTTTGATCTTCCTCATGTTGCGTTTGTTGCTCAAGAGTGTGATCGGATTCAGAATGTTGGAGGTGATATGTTTGTTTGTGTTCCAAAGGCCGATGCTGTCATTATTAAGGTTAGTATTTATATATAGTTGCTCTTAAATAATTAACTCTCTCAAGTAATTAATGAGATCATACGAAGGGTTACTTCAGTAGTTCTAGATTCTAGCCTCCACAAGGGCATATATATTCACAAACCTACATTCATCAACACAATCATAATCATTTTACATAAAAAGATAATCTTCAATTTTTTTTATGCGCGATTGCAGTGGGTTCTTCATGACTGGGGTGACGATGAGTGCATCCGTATCCTTAAGAAGTGCAGGGAAGCTGTTCCTAGGGACAAAGGGAAGGTAATAATCGTGGAAGCTGTGATCGACGAAGAACACGACAAGAAAGAAGTGAATGAAAATAAGCTAACAAATGTGAGATTGATGCTAGACATGGTGATTATGGCACACACCAACACAGGCAAAGAAAGGACGTTCAAGGAGTGGGGATATGTTCTTAAGGAGGCTGGCTTCACTCGACACACCATCACACCTATTCGAGCTGTCCAATCTATTATTCAAGCTTTTCCTTAATTTATTTCCAGTTTCTGTAATGTGTTCATCAAGCTTAATTTCCCTTTTGCTCTTTCAATTATTGTTGCATGATTGTGATGATTGTTCAGTTAATTACCTCTGCCTACTGCTCTTCCCGTTGTGCGAGTGGTGTGTTTTTCGTCTTCGGATGGTTGCAAATAAAATTTCTGCAATACTTCGTGGCCTTGTGGGTGTAGCTTACACCATCTTGACTCATTATATATTTGGTCCAAAGTTATTACTAACTATAGAGAATCTCATGGTGGACTATTTTAATGTTTTTGGACAAATCTTCAAAAAAATTTATGTGGATGCTCTTATTGCTTTATATCCCAAAGATACATGTTTGCGTATTTTGTAGTCGGATTTTTAAGATAATACATACATGTAGGCTTTTAATTGTATCCTCCGATGTCTTTTTGGCCGTATTTTTCTTTAATATGGTAATTGGAAGAAAAGCTTCAAAGTACAAGGAAATTTAAATTGGACTAGTTAAAAATATACTACAAAATATTACATGGAAATATTGTGAAATGACTAAATGCATTAACATAGGGATTTATTAGTAACTAGTTACATAATACGAGCTTGTGTTTAGTGGTGTTTTATGCTCGAGCATTGCATTTTTCAATTTCTTCATTCAATTGTTTCCAGTTTATTATTTTTAGGCGTGCCTGGAGGTGCGAGTTTAGGCGAGGCAATAAAAAACAAGCTAAAGTAGTAAGGTGTGTCTCCGTTTAATTTGTGCAGAAAAGCATATACTCGACGTTGAGGACACAGCTTAAGGCGGCACTAAACTTATAGACGCGTTTGTTTTTGTGAAGAAGAAGCAACCTAATAATCTTTTAGAAGAAGCCATCCTTAGCCGAAACAGTTTATGGTATATGGTGGGAGCGTAACTGCCGGGTGTTTTCGATTAATATACAGGTTGCTGGTTCACTTCATCATCCTCTCGATTGTCAACACGATTTGTAGTCGGCTTTCTTCTCTTATATATGGTTCCTACTTCTGCCTCCAATGTGTGCCTTATGCGTAATTGGAACATTGATGTCTAGTCTAGCCAAGCATTGTTGGCCGGCTCATTTGTGTACTTCTTTTTGGTTGCTTCGACTGGCCGGCTCACAACGCCATTTCCCATTTTGACTTTGCCTTTGATGGACTTGTCTATGCTGGTGAAGATACATTCATCTCCTGCCATGTGATTACTGCAGCCGTTGTCTATGAACTACTTCCTTTTGTTTTTATCTGAAACTTGACGAGCAGAGAACAGATGCTCGTTCTTTTCTTTTTCTTATGTAAAGTTGGCTTGATGATTTTTCTTATACCAACAATCTCTTTCTAGGTGCCCAAATTTTTTACAGTTACGACATCTAGGCTTTCCTCAGAACCGGCGTTCTTTTTCTGAGTGGCTTGTCCTTTTACACACCCGACATGGAGGATATGTTTTCCTCTCATTACATCTCTCATTTTCCCACTTATTACTGGAATTTTCTCCTCCTTTAATTTTTTTTTTCATTTCCCTTTCCCTTTCTTCGGATTTCTGAGACTTTAATTCCGACTGAAAGGCACTCTCAACTGGACTTTCATCTCGCCTATTCAGTCTTTTCTCATATGCTTCTAATGAGTCCATTAGTTTTGTCACTGAAAGAGTCGAAATGTCTTTCGACTGTTCAATGACAGTAACTATTGCGTTATACCTATCATTTAAGCTGATAAGTATTTTTTCTATAACTTTAGTGTCAGGACTCGACTCTAGCACGATATTGTCCGTTTTAGGCCTCCTCACCCTCACAGTTTTGTTTTCGGGAGCTCACGGTGCAACTTCCTAGGGGGTCACCCATCATGGAATTGCACCAACCACAACTCGCTTAACTTTGGAGTTCCAACCAAACCCAAAGCCACTGAACTCCCAAAAGGCCTCGTGCTAGATATGTGTGTCCATACACCTTTAAGGCACACCACCAATTCCCTCCCAGACCATTCCCCTCGCAGGAATGTGGGATCGTTCACCGTTCCCTCTAGGACACGGGTCTTACAATCCACCCCCCTTAGGGCCCAGCATCCTCGCTGATACACTTCCCGGTCGGGGTTTGGCTCTGATTCCATTCTGTCAGGACCCGACCCTCCTGGGTCAGGACCCGACTCTAGCAGGATATTATCCGCTTTGGACCTCCTCACCCTCACGGTTTTGTTTTCGGGAGCTCAAGTTGCAACTTCCCAGTGGGTTACCCATCATGGAATTGTACTAGCCTCAACTCGCTTAACTTTTTGAGTTCCAACTGAACCCAAAGCTACTAAGCTCTCAAAAGGTCTCGTGCTAGATAGGTGTGTGTCTACACCTTTAAGGCACACCATTAATCCCCTCATAGACCATTCCCCTCCCAGAAATGTGAGATCGTTCACCATTCCCTCCAGGACACGGGTGTTACATTTAGCATTGACAATTTTTTCACCATATGCTGTCAATTGGTTTACAATTTCTTTTAATCTTGCATAATAATTTTGTGTTGTCTCAGAATCCTTCATTTTCATATTTTCTAAATCTATTCTTAAAGTTTGTAGTTTTACGGAATGTACCTTTTCGTTCCCATGGAACTCCTCGTTTAGCGTTTCCCATGCTTCCTTCTTCGTCGTTGCTCCCATGATCCTCGAAAATATTGTGTCATCCAAGACTAGTTGGAGAGCATAAAGAGCCGTCGCATTTCTTTGCTGCTCTTTCTTTAACTGTCTATGCTGCTCTGCAGTTGGATTTGTTGGAACTACGAATCTGGCTTCAACTATGTCTCATAAGTCTTGAGACATATAGTATGTCTTCATCTTTATGCTACAGAAGTCGTAGTTTTCCCCGACAAAGATTGGAAGCTGGACTGAACTTTGATTTGGTGTAGACATAGCGGAAGACTAGATTAAAAGCACGTCCAAACTTGATCGGAGGTAGCTCTGATACCACTGTTAGCTTTTGAGAAGGGTTTATGAGTTAGGAAAGTTTTGGGAAAGGTTATCACATAAATACAAATTTATTTCTTACAATAGAGGAGTACAAAGGTTGGATTTAGAGCTTTCTCAATGAGTCCTTCACTCTTTTGTGTTACACTTCCTGACTTCACTATCTCGTGTCTCACTCTTCTCACTTCTCTCTTTCTTCATTCATACATTACATCACTACCTCTATTTATAGAGGTTGCATGACCACCTAAGCTAAGTCTTCTAGATAATTCTAGTTAATTATCCATAATCATCATTCTTGCCACCTTGTGGCTTGTTTCTAGAACTCTCTTCATCATCTTACTAGTATATTGCTAGAATTCCCTAGCATATTTTGGTATCATCTTGATACTTCTTGATTGCTCTAGAATTCTCTAAAATTGTGTAGCATCTTCTAGATTAATCTAGAGTTATCTAGAATTTTTCACACAAATGTGGATTACTTTCAACAGAATCACTGCCACCAACGCCGACCATGGCACAACAGCAGAGGTCTGACTTTTGCTCTCTTGATCTTGACCTGCTCTTATTGGAAGCTTTCAAGCCGCTTGGAGAGGCGTGAAGGCAACGAGGGAGACTTGGAGAACGACTCGAACAAATGTGAATGTATATTATTTTTGAAGTCGGTAGAATTATTTTTGAACGATGAGCTACTTTGATTGTTATATTATTTTATATATATAAAAAACAAATGTGATTGTGTCTTGTAAAGTAGTGCTGTTTACCGAAGGTACAGAGGGAGGCAATCCAACCGTCGTTTTTGGAAAGATCAGCAATAGGCTTGCCATGGATGTTAGCTGGTGTGGTGCCTCCAGTATAACCCAGTCCAAATGTTGTATGCCGATCATCAGATTCAATTAAGTGTAGTCCAAGCTTCTTTCTTTGATTTGAGTTGCGAGTATTTCCCTTTAACTAACAGGTGTGGTTATCTCTCCTTCAGGAGACTTGATTTCACTGCTTCCCATCAGTCAAATTCCCTACAAAAAAGGGTTCCAATTGATCATCTCAACCCAACCCACAGAGCAATTATAACTAGTCATGCACATGGTTTGGTATGATTCGGTATAGAGGTAATATTGGAACAGTACCAAATAATTTCAATCGGTTCGGTACAGTACGATTTTTCAAAATATGAAATTGATACCGTACCGTACCAATTATATTCGGTATGGTTTTGGTTTTTAGCCAAATTCATAATTCCAATTATTACTTGATTGAATGTCTAAAAGCAGTGTTTTTATGAAGGTGAGAAATTAGGCCTCTTGGTGGGTAACAAATTTTGCTCAAAATGTATAGAAAATTCATAAGGCAACCAATTAATCTCAATATATCAACTAAAATCAACCCCATAAACTAAAAAACCCTAACATAAAATTAAATTCATCAATTAAAATTAACATATAATTAAATGCATCAACTAAAAAACCCTAACATATAATTAAATCTATCAACAAAAAGTAACATACAATTAAATCCATCATTAGCTATTAGCATGTTAGGGTATTAGACTATTAGGGTTTTTATTTTGGATTTAATTTAATTTTTAATTAATTAAAAAAATTAAAACCGGCGAGATTTCAGTACGGGACGGTATTCCCTAACATCGAAACTAATCTCGTATCGATATGAACCAGTACGGTATCGGTATCATACCGATCATCCATTTGATTTTATTTCCAATTTGGTACGTAGATACGGCGTGAGATGGTCTCGGTAGTTTGGAACGATATGCCCACCCCTAATTATAACAAACGAACATACATAGAAGAATGATTCATACACTGATTTTAACTGGAACCCTTCAAAAGCTCTGCTTGAAAGATTAAACCTTAATGAAAATAAAGTCAATGAAAAGCTGAGATGGTTTTTTTCCCAGAGAAAGAAAGGGAAAAGAGAAAGAAGGGAAGGGAAAAAAATAAGGAATTTTTTTAAAACATTCCGGGTACGTAAATGTAAAATTTGAAAGGTTCGATATAACTCTAAAACTTAGTATAAAACGGTGTACTAAAATGTAATTTGCTCTTAATTTTATGTTATAACGTGTTGATACCATATCGACCGACCACCCTAGTACAGGACCCGTCAGGACAGGAAGGCCGCCGACCGATCACCTGATCGGCACCCCCACGGCCTACGGCCCGCCGATCGGCACCAAACTACAGACCCGCCACTCGGCATCTGACAATGAACAAACGACAGCTGGCTGCGACAGTCACCTAACCAGTTCTGCCCTACTAACTCCCTGACGGAGGCAGGTCGGGACTCCAGCTGGCGCCTACTCCTGATGTCCAGGGTTTGTCAGACGACTCACAGCCACAAGGCACAACCTGCTCCGGAATAGTGCCTCACCTACCGGAACAGTAGCCCAACTGCCACAGTTATGGCTACTATAAATACCAAGAAACCCTTCACAAAGGTAAGAGATTCATAACCGATCCAGAGCACTGTATTTACTTGCCTCTCGGCACTCAGATACTAACTTAGGCATCGGTGCCCCTTTGGCCGGCACCACACCGGTGTCTAGTCTTTGCAGGATCCCTGCCGAACATCAACGCCCCCAGCGGGCCCAAGACACCACGCGGCTGGTCCTAAAACCCCCAGCGGGTCTTATCGAGTTGGTCATTTCAAGATCAAACAATTGGCGCCGTCTGTGGGAAACCAGTAAACACCCACTAACTCACATACCTTTGCTCAACCCTCTGCCTACGAACAATGTCTGCCAAACGGAATGACGGTGAGCTCAACAACACCCCTCAGGGAGATCGCAACCGAACTCGAGCCAGCCTACCTTCTGAGGACATGCTCGAGATGCTGAGGACCCTCCGGTCGGAGGTTGTCGAACTCAGGAAGAGCAATGCTGCCATCGAGAGCAGGAACCGCGTGTGGGGGGAGCAGCATGGAAGCACCCTGGCCATCTTGCAATCCACACGCGAGGAGCTAGAGGAGCAGCGGGAGGCAACCAAACGGGCCTTAGCCGCTGCATCGCGTCGGCAGGAGTTCGATGCCTGCCGAGTCGAGATCGGTGACACCTGCTGACCAGAAGCATCCGGTCGCCTGCTCTTCCACCAGACCGACCTACCTGGCCCCTCAGGAACGCAGATCTACCGCGACGCCCGCGAACTGCTCGATAAGAGACAGACGCAGGCCCCGGCTAACCGTCTGACTTACCCAACTCACGACCCCCGCATCCCGGCACAACCGCCTTTGTCGGTACTATCTCAGGGGTCCGGTCACGGTCTGGACGATTACAATGAGCTCATACGGCATGCGGCAATACATGCCAAGGCGGAGCACTTCAACTCTCCCCAGGTAGTACCCCGACCTGACATGAATGGTGCACGCCCTCCACCTCCCAGCAACCGGCAGGCACAGTCACCTCCGCCAACGAACAACGCACATGCGGATCACCGATCTGACTCACACTGACATACAACAATGACTATCGCGGGAGGAACAAGTACCACGACAAGGGGCAGGGATCAGGCCACCACTAGTTAGGCAAACCCCACACGGGGCCCACCTCAAAGTACGAAACCTATTCCATCCTGAACATCTCCCTCGAGAATGTTTTGATGAACATCGAGGGCACAATCCCAAAGCCACGGACGCGACCGCCTGGCCCCCCACCGGGCATCCAATCCAACCTGTATTGCCAGTACCACAAGTTCAACGACCATACCATCGACTAGTGCGTGGCCTTCCGCGACATCGTGGAAGCACTCGTAAGGGAGGGAAAGATCAACCAGTTCCTCCAACATGCGCGCCCTGCGCAGGGTCTGCCACAAATCAACACGATTAGCGGAGGTCCTACCATCTCTTCCTCCTGCACCTCCAACTGGGCTAAGAAGAACTTCCTGCGTGCCACGACTTCCAACCACCAAATCTTCAACATCGGGGATGGACGCGCTGCCAAGGTCGCACGGGCGGGATGGACAAGGATACTATTGGCCCACAATGCACGCCGACTCTATGGCCAACACTCAACGGTGCGTCCCATGCCAACGGTGCGCTCCCATACCTCATTCTCCTGCTGAGCGCCTCACTCCCATGCTCAGCCCCTGGCCCTTCTCTCAATGGGGTCTGGACCTCATCGGTCCCATGCCACGAGGAAAGGGCGGCGTCGAACACGCGGTCGTTGCAGTGGACTACTTCACTAAGTGGGCCGAGGCAAAGCCCCTCAAAACAATCACGGCCACCCAGATCGAGAGCTTTGTCTACCAGAACATCATCTGTCGCTTCGGTATCCCACACACGATCGTCACAGACAATGGCACTCAGTTCGACTCCACCCGTTTCCGACACTTTTGTGATGTCTATGGCATCGAGCTCTGCTTCGCCTCAGTGGCACATCCACAGGCTAACAGACAGGTTGAAGCCGTAAACAAGCTCATCAAACACAATCTCAAGGCTCGACTACACGACACCCCAAAAGGCCAATGGTCCGACCTACTATCTGATGTTCTTTGGTCCTATCGGACATCCTATCAGACATCGACACAGGAGACACCCTTTGCCTTGGATTTCGGGACCGAATCTGTCGTACCCGTGGAGATTTTGGAAACCTCATATCGAGTACTATCCTATGATCCACAAGAGAATGCGGAGCTCCTCACACAAAATCTCAACTTCATCGAGGAAAGCCGTGAACAGGCAAATCTCCGCAACATGGCACACAAACAGCGAATGGCTCGCTACTACAACTCTCGCGTTCACAGACGTAGTTTCTAGGTCGGTGATTGGGTCCTTCGCAAGGTTAGCCTGGCCACTAAAGAACGTGCTGATGGGACACTCGGGCCCACGTGGGAGGGCCCCTACCTGGTTATTCGAATTTGTCGTCCGGGCACTTATGAGCTTTAGACTACGGATGGACGTTCGCTTACACACCCGTGGCATGCAGATCATCTCAAGTCATTTTATACTTAAAAATACCTCCCCATGTAAACTGCTTTACGCTTTGTTGTAGTTCGATGTGGCTATCTCTAGTCGAACTTGCCTTTCCGGCCAAATGTTCTTTCATTTATCTAAGATGATAGTTAGTCCTTAAAAACCTGGTAGCTTATTCAATATTGCCGATTGGCACTACCGGTCATCCAAACGGCATCTACTTGCTCTGCCGACGAACGTTTACTTGGTCCAAAATCAGTCGACTTCAATTAGCCTTCGCTATTACGGTTTGATTTTTGGTGATTATGTACATTATGGTTTGGGTTTATGATTATGACCGTTAGGTCCCTACTAGTCTAAAGCCCCGCGGATTGGCATACCTACACATATGCACAAATCCGCGAAGTCCTCGCCTATCGGCAGTTCTCATTCAAAAAAAAAAAGCAAAGCATAAACAACAAAGCGAAGTGACTTCGCACGGTAGACATTCGATACATGTTATAAGCCCAATTTCATTTCACGTCAAAAAAAAACAAGCTACAAGTTACACGGGGCATTCCCCGGATTACAAAAGAAATACAAAAACAAGAATACACATGGCAGGGCTCGCTAAACGGCACCTCCATCCCTACCCGGCCAACACCTCCACATCCTTCTCCCCAGCTCGGTCCTTCCCGGACGACGAAGCAACGACATCCTCCCCCCCCGGTGATCGGCACCTCGCCTTCACCCGCCGGGACACTCGGCTGCAGAACGGCATCAGGGTCTTGCCCCTCCAGGGTAGAGGTCTTGGTCAGCGCCGGGGGCTCGTCCAGCCATGGGAAGTTAAGGGCGACGCCTGGATTGAAGTACAACACCCGTTGTACACAATCATCCTCCACTTCAGCAAGCGCCAAGTCGAGGTGATTGACATACACCGGGTCAGCCATGAAATCTTCCAGGGTCTTCTGCCGATCGGCAGCAAGAAGGACCCTCACCCTCTCCACTTCTCCCTGCAACTCCCCCAGGATCTTTTCTTGCTCGTTCAGCTACAAGGAGAACGCATGCGCCGTTTCCTCCCGTTCAGCGATACCTCTTTCGGCCGCCTCCGCCCTGGCCTTCTCCCGCTGGAGCTCCTTCTCAAGCTCCGCCACCCGCCGCCGAGCGGCGTGCCCCTCATTCTCCCAGGCCCGTAGCCTCTCCTCCCTCTGCCGCGCGGCGCTCTGCTCCGCCTCCATCCTCTGCATGTACCGAGAGGCCTTTTGCAGGGCCACGTAAGTCTGCCCAATGCACTGTCGAACCATGCACACTTTTCAGTAAAATATATAAAAAGAACAACAAACCTAAATCACATGTATGCAACACTATCACCACTTACATGGGCTTGCTCGAAGAGCAGGGCCGCGAACAGACCCGGGTGGGAGCCAGTGCCGATCTGCTCAATTTCTGCGGGCGTCACCTGGGAGCCGAGCACAAAGGCATTGGCCACAGGCGCCAACGACTTGTACATCTGGTGAGTGACCGGCACCCACGCCTCCCCGGCCTTGGCTGACCAGACCACCTCCCCCGTCTCCAAGGGCTCCATGAAGATGGAGGCGATGCCTGGAACGCTGACCGGCACCCTTTCCTTCGCAGGTGGCAGCATCTCGACCCTGGCTTCCTTGGCCCTTTCCTTCGTCACTTCGGGGGCCTTGAGGGCCACCTCTCTCTTCCGCCAGCGATCGGATCCCTCACCCTCCGACACCCCTGCCGCTGGGGGAGATTGCCTCTGCCGAGCCTCCATGAGCTTTCTCCGGCGTTCCCGGGCTTGGTCTAGCCCACCGATGAGGGGCCGCTTTAGTCCAAGAATCGGACTCTTCACCTCGGCACCATGCCGAGATTTAGGCCTTGTCGGCTTCGGCAGCCCGTCTGGTCGGACGCCTGAACTAGACCCTAGGGGGGGGGGGGGGGGGGGGGCTCCTCCCGGCCAGTCCCCTTGGGCTTCACCGCCATGGTTTTCTGACTCCGCGGCTGTTGGGGGGGTCACCTCCAGCTCCTTGCCCTTGCCTTCGGCAGCCGAGCCGTGCTTTGCCACCGCTTCACTCATCTTCTTCTGAGCGGCTTGTTCGCGGCATACATACATATCATTACTTCATTCAAACAGCTTCTACTTACCAGGTGGCGAGATGAGACCCACGGCAAGTAGGTTGGCTGGTAGCTTCAAGAAGCAGCGACTACGCTCTAGCTCGGATAGCTTTTCCCGGACGAGATTTCACGCTTCCCAATCCTCCGCTGTCACCGTTGCCTTGGACGGACCTGCACATACACACCACACCATCAGACCCTGTCTTGGCAGCCCAAGTACCACACTATAGCGACCGGCCGATCGGAAGA
This sequence comes from Prinsepia uniflora, assembly GCA_032719365.1. Lineage (NCBI taxonomy): Eukaryota > Viridiplantae > Streptophyta > Magnoliopsida > Rosales > Rosaceae > Prinsepia > Prinsepia uniflora. Next base: position 6,194,269 of record CM064867.1, on the reverse strand, counting down.
TAGACAACCTCCGGACTGGAACTGGCGAGGAATCCTCGACCGGACCCTACTGACATCCCCCTCCCACGGCCCGAACACCCAGCAGAAACGGTGCCTCCAGCTCTTCTGCGACTTCGGCACATCAGTGATGAACGCACCCCGGGCACTCTTGTGCAGGCACTCCATCTGATACCACCCTGACCCGTAGGTCTGCCTCTTGAAGCGGTACAAGGCGCACAGCTGCCCCCAGGTCGGCTCCGGCAGTCCTGCCAGTCGGAAGGCCGTGTATAGGCTGATCAGGATGATCCAACCGTTCGCATTCAGCTGCCCCATGGCTAAGTTCGCCCTCGCCATCATATCCTGGAGCCACGGGTGCAGAGGCAGCCTCACTCCGTGCTCAAAGCAGTCAACATAGAATAACGTCGACCCCTTTGGTGGATCACTCGCCTTCTCGCTATGCCACGGTACGCTCATCCCGATCTCCACCGGCACATTATACAACTCCCGGAACCAGTCCAGGTCGGACTGCTGAATGGTGTTCATCTCGTAGTCCACGACGTACTCCACCTTCACCATGCCGTCGGGATCTAGTTCCATCGGCGAGCTCGTCTCCGTCCAGCTATCTTCAGCCTTGGAGTCGACGACGACGACGGCGCGGGGGGTGGAGGGTGCGGGGTGACGTCGGGGTGACGTCCCTCTTTCACTAGGCCGGTCTGTAACGACCCCTCCCGAATATCGGGATTTAATAATATTTAATTGTGATTTACTAATCTGGGATTAGTTGGACTATTTCGGACGAATTGTGCAAAATGACCGTTTTGCCCCTAGGCGTGGGCAAAACGTTGAATTTTAATTCGGATGGTCAAACGGACTTTGACCGATGACCGTGACGTAGTTCGGGACGTCACGAGTTCATAGACAGGTGGCACGTTCGATTCCGACGTTCGTAGAAGAAGTTAAGATGTACGGAAGCCCAAGGGCATTTTCGTAATTTGACTTAATTGGGGCCAAATGTTGACTTTTTAATCGGGATGTCCGATGGCCGAGGGCCAAGGACCGTTACGTAGGTTTCGTCGATACGAATCCAATGACAGGCGGCATGCCAAAATCGGAGATTCGACGGCGAAGTTATGGTCAAGGAAACGAATTAACGAACTGAGACTCCGATTAAAATAATAATATAATAATGAACAGTACCCAGTGACTGAACACACTTGGACGAGTGACAAGTGTCACTCATCCCTTAATTTGGGGCTTAAGACCAGGATCCATGTGTTTGGGGGAGCATTATGATTATGTTTTATTAATTAATTAACTTAATTATTGTTTAATTTCCATTAAACCTCTTCTGTTTTCTTAACCGTGTGCGATCAACAATGCCATTTTCTTCCCACCTTCATTCCTCTTCCAATTCTGAATCTGAGAGTGAGAAATTGAGAGAATATTGGGTTTGATTTGAATCGGGAAAACACGGGGGATTGATCGGGTGAGGGAGACAGAGAAATCGAAAATTTGGTTTTTGGGAGGGAAATTCGAAATGGATGATTTGAGCCGTGAGGATCGAAATTGTTGATTCCATTCGACTTCTAGGATCAAAATGATCATCTTTGCTGCAAGAACGAAGAGAGACCATGGCGGATTGAGGAAGAACTGAGCTTCCATGGCAGCTCAAAGTCGAGCTTGTGTTCAGTAGGTTTGAGGTAAGTAATTCTCAAATTGACCTTGTAGAAATGTCCCTTACACTCTCACGATGCTAACTGAATGAATTAATTTGGAAACCAGGGACGATATCGTGAAACCCGAATTGAAAACCCGTCGAGGATCGATCGAGAGTCGTGAGGATTTCGACCATGATTTGTGTAATTCGATTTACAGAACTTAAATGGTGATTGATTACAAGGGATCAGTTGAAAGAACGGATTGATTTGATGTTGAATTGGGTGTGATTGAACCGGGTCCTATCGCGGGTTTTTCAACCCGTTTGCCAGAGAAACGGGCGATGATGGTGATTGTAGCAGGCGCGTGGCCTTCACGCGCAGCCACTCACGGCGGCGCGTGACGGCGCGTGGGCACGAATCTCGAGGTGAGGTCAACATGACTTCTGTCCTATTTAATGTAACGAACATTTTGGAATTGGTTTCGTGTCGATCGGACACCGTTTCGATATGGTTCGGGATGTCTGAAGATTTTTAATCCAGTTTAAAAATACTTAAAAATTCGGGAAAATTACGAGACTTTGATAGGATGTTAATAAAGGGGTTAGTAATCCTCTAATGTGATTTGGACAGGATTGGGGGTCCCGGTGATAGTGGTGTGGCCCGGGAAGGCCTATGGCACGCGTATCGAGGCGCTCGGTTAAACGGTCTGTGAGTGGACATTGGTTTTATAAATTTGATGCATGCATAACTATTTCATGATTGTTATAATTATAATTAAATGATTTACTTTGGATATCGGTGAATTTAAATGATTTCACGCATTTCGAGGTGATTTACGTATTTGCACGTAAACCGAGGTTTTCTGGATTTGTACTGATTTCCATAAATGTGGTTGGATTTGATTTCATGAAATGGTTACGGATTTGATAAGTAAAATCGGGCCAGGGGCCCAGTTGAATTATGAAATCGGGCCAGGGGCCCAGTTAACTTGTGAATTCGGGTCGGGGGCCTAGTGGACTTATGAATTCAGGCCAGGGGCCAGTTAACTTATGAAATCGGGCCAGGGGCCCAGTTGATTTATTCATGTGATTCGGGTCGGGGACCCTAGAATGGAATCAAATAAATGATTTTGGATTTAAATCAACTATTTGGACTTATAATGGTTTTGATGATATTGAAATTATGGTTATGGCACGTTTCACGGTATTTGGGCTTGAGACCCGTCTGATGAAACTTAAAGATTGGTTTGGATTTTATCTATGTATATATATATGCTTTGCATTTGGATATCAACAAAATGTATTTGGTACTGCACTGTATAGATCCTTCCATATTATATTGTCTCCTCCGGATGAGGTACCCCGGAGAGGTCACGGGCGTCTAGTACGTCCAGCGTCTATGACGCTAAGCATCAGGGATGTTGTACCCGAACGGGGTTCGGGGATTGAACTCGGAAATTGAGACCCGAGTGGCACGCGTAGCCTTGTGATTGTGACCTTATTGACGTCAGGAACATCAGACATCAGGGATGTCGGATTGGAGTGTATGGTGCAGTGGCTAAAATTATGTTTATGGTTCATATTATATGATATATGATTTTAAATGATGGTGCATGCATATGATTTTACTGAGGGGCATAAATGTCTTATAAATGTTTTAAACAGACTTGTTTATTTTCGTCCACTCACAGCTTTTGTTTTTAATGCCCTTCAGGTTGATTCCTGATGCGACTGCAGCAGAGACTGGGACATCATACATCTCCTCCATCGATCCTTACGCACTCTGGAAGCCCGGTTGGGCAGTGGCAACAGGTTATCCCTTGTCTGACACCTCTTGTCAGACGGGAGCATGACACATTCCATGGTAATCCCGGGGGGATTGGGATGGGTCGTGTCAAGTGGTATCAGAGCAGGTTTTGCTCTTTTGTGCGCGAAGGTCGAGGGTGTGATGTCTCTTTGGGCTGCAGTTCCGTTGTCAACCTGATAGATAGTGTTGGGTTTGAATAGTGGATTGGGTGTGTTCGGCCCGATACGCCGTGCATTGATGCGATTCAACCCAAGTGGGGTTGTATACGAATAACTGGTAGTGTGGGACCGTCGGTTCGGTCATGTGATGATGGATTGTTGTGCTGTTGGGCACAGCCGGGTTCAGGGAACCCCATTTGAATAATGTTAGGGAAATGCGAAACTCAGTTGAGTATTGGTCGAAGTTTTGGACCCTGGTAGTGTTGGCTAGTGTACGGGGTGTTGGTGCATCGGAGTTAACCGATGACCTTCGTGGTGGAACCCACATTGAGTTGACGATTGGATTGGATTAGACGTCTATATGATGTCAGGACCGCGGAGTCGGTCAGGTTGTGGATTTTACTGCAGAAGGCAGTTGGGTTCGGTGGAACCCTAGGGTATGATTTTGGAACCCTAATTTATAATTGATGGACCGGAAGGTGAACTCTAAATGAGAACTTGTGCTGCGACGAGCGGCTGAGGTCGTGGATGACCATGTGGATGACTCTAGTGAGTCTTATGGGTTTCGATCTACGGATACGGTTATGAGATAAAATATGGAATCCCGTGTTGGATCGAATACTAGTGTGATGTGTGGATACGGATCTTGACAACGATGACTGTTGGTCGACAGTTGTGTCGAGATAACTGGCTATCGAGGGTATTTAGTGTGGTTTTAATACTTGGGGATCAGGGGACGTTCAGGGAACGTCCATTATCCTGATGTGTGGATGGCCAAATTGGGGGTACCCATAGTTGTGGGGTACGAGTGGTGTTACGGGATCGTCATTCGGAATGAACGGAGATCCAGGGTAACAACTTTGCACACAGTGTGCTAGCATGGATGTTCGTGTGCTAGTGTGGATGTTCGTGGGCTATGTATGAATGTTGGTATGTTGGTACTTTTATGCCAATACTAGTATGGATGCTAGTGTGCTGATACTAGTGTTGATGATGGTGCGTTGGTACTGGTACTAGCACTGGTGCTGGTGTCAGTGATTGTGATGACGATGAGCCACCAGTTGGGGTGTGACTCTGTCATGATGGACAGATGATCGGTATCTGCGACTCAGTGGTGGTTGAGTCTTGGACTGGATGGGATCCAGTGGAGGTTGTGTCGTGTTGGGATAAGTCCCAACAGATATATGATGACAAGTGATGAATGGATATTTAGGTATGATTGAAACTTGAGGAATCTAGGGATGATGTTCCCTATGTCATGAGAATCAGTCGATTTGGGGAGTTGTTGTCAACTCCGAGATTGGTAAGATTTTTTACTTCTTATATCCCCAGAGAGTACAAGGAAATTATTGAAATTGGAAAAGTCGAGGAAACCATTCGTGGTATTGAGGTGTGATTTTGTGATTGTGAATCACTTGGAACCTGAGGATTGAACCTGTAAAGGTCGAGATGTGAGACGAAGGCAGTATGGTATGCATATCCAGGCAGAGTTGTGGATATTCCGTTCGGAATCGGGGTGTGTGCGTACATGATTATTGACGGACGTGAGGTCCGAGTAATGAATTGATTTTGGACACGTGGTGGTCCAAGTGAGGTATGGACATGGGCAGTCCAGTGGTTGGACTTGACATCTCATTGGGAGCATGTCTGTTTCCAACATGGTTGGAACTCCCGATTCGGGGAGAGTTGTGATTGGGAGACGAGAGGAGTGCTCGTTTCCACATCGGTGATTGGTATTCCGAAGTCTTTGGGGGGTTGACATCTTATTTCCTGCCGTGGCAGATGATGATTGTTGCTACCAGTAGGTTGAGCGTGTATTGGTGGGTGGACCCATGTTTGGCTTGGGGTCATTGGACACAAGCAGTTGTGTATGATTTTGGATTTGGTGGTGAAATGCGAGGTCATCTTTCCACCAAGGGAAATTTGGCGAATGATTCAATGAAGGTGTAAGACCCTACGATCAGCTTTCAGATGGATTGTTAGCTATGTGGGCATATGTGGATCCTAGGCGGATCTGATTGGTGATGTTGTCGACTTTGGGCATGGTGACGATCTAGGATCGTGATGTTACTTGTCAGATGACGTAGCGATGGATCTGGATCGTGATCTTGATGATCCAGATGGGTGGAGAGTTTATCACTCTTACCTTGGTATATGAGTCGTAAATGACGGGACTGAACTTCTTTTCGGAGTGGAGTCCATATGGTTTGTTACTCGGTTGAGTAGGTTTCCGATGTGGTCGGATTTTGTCAACCTTTGACGTGTGAATTTTGGGATTGGCTTCCCTATGAAGTCAATCGAGTGTTTTGGACAGGCAACCGATAGGTTCGGTTTTGTTACGTCTTGGTGGACGTAAACGAGATTTTGGGTTTTGGAATCGAATTTCTGGGTGACGATTCAGGATTCGATTGCGAAGCTCGAAAATGGATTACTGGATTTAGGTGCGGAATGATTATTCCAATGCTAGCTTACGGAATAATGATTTCGGATTCGAATTTGGACATGGAATAAAAATATGATGTTGGGGTTTGGATTCGGAATTTCTTATGAAATTGCGAATTCGGAGTCGGAACTAGAACTGGATGAGGGGTGGAGTTCGCTTTGTCTCATGTTGGTTTGGGCAAAGGTACTTCATTATTGGAACGTGTTTGGCTATGACCTGGGTGGTTATAGGCAGATTGAAAGATTGAGGTGCGTACAGGGTACGTTGTACGAGGATTGATACTGGTTAGGCTGAATGGTGCCTAATGGCGGTACATGGGATGTACCCGTGGTGTGTTATCAAACGTGTTGGTAATCGGCTTGGTTCTGATATCATTTGTTTGGTTGTGATTGTGGACTGGACATTGGATACTGTGCTGCGAATTCGGAGTCGGAACTAGAACTGGATGAGGGGTGGAGTTCGCTTTGTCTCATGTTGGTTTGGGCAAAGGTACTTCATTATTGGAACGTGTTTGGCTATGACCTGGGTGGTTATAGGCAGATTGAAAGATTGAGGTGCGTACAGGGTACGTTGTACGAGGATTGATACTGGTTAGGCTGAATGGTGCCTAATGGCGGTACATGGGATGTACCCGTGGTGTGTTATCAAACGTGTTGGTAATCGGCTTGGTTCTGATATCATTTGTTTGGTTGTGATTGTGGACTGGACATTGGATACTGTGCGCTGTGCAGAGTGATTTTGTCGGGTTCAGTGGTTGTATGAGCAGGTGCTCTTAGCCATGGTTGGCTAGTGGAACCCTAGTATTGAGACTTGTGTGATCACTGCTGGGCTGGTATTCATTGTGTTCCAGTTACACCACTTGATTGAATAAATTGACGGTATACGTACACTCAGGATGAGTGAATTGGTGGTTAGAGTAACCACGAGTAGCCTTGTGTGACTTGATCACACCATGATTTCCCAGCGTCTTGGTTCGCTGAGGGAGTTGGCGATTATGGACATTGAGATTAATATATGTCGCAGGATTGGGCTTGCCCTGCGAATTGAGATCGTGTGGTTGATCTTACGCTACCTTGAGGGTGATGTGTGTGTGGTGGTGTTGTCACTGACTGGCTGATGGTTGGGGCTTTATCAGGGTGGTAAAAATTAGTGATGACAGTTTGACTGATGGCGTCAGCATGGACTGACAAATGAGAATTGGTGACTCCCAATGGGAGCAAATGTAAGGATATTTTGGCAATGGAAGGGAACTATCTAGCTGAAGGAGTCAGCTAAATGGTTAAGCGATTTTATCGCGGATCAGGTAATCAATTCCACTCGAGGTGGTCGAGTGTTGTTGTTATGACGTATGACTGTGATGGGATGTCTGGGTACAGACGAGACTGGTGTTGTTCCAGTAAGTGGGTGTACGGGTGTACACAGATGTGAGGTCAAAATGTCTTCCACAAGGTGGTTGTGGAATAAGGTTATTGGTAATTTCGAGGACGAAATTCTTTAAGGAGGGAAGGTTGTAACGACCCGTCCCGAATATCGGGATTTAATAATATTTGATTGTGATTTACTAATCAGGGATTAGTTGGACGATTTCGGACGAATTGTGCAAAATGACCGTTTTGCCCCTGGGCGTGGGCAAAACGTTGACTTTTAATTCGGATGGTCAAACGGACTTTGACCGATGACCGTGACGTAGTTCGGGACGTCACGAGTTCATAGACAGGTGGCACGTTCGATTCCGACGTTCGTAGAAGAAGTTATGATGTACGGAAGCCTAAGGGCATTTTCGTAATTTGACTTAATTGGGGCCAAATGTTGACTTTTTAATCGGGATGTCCGATGGCCGAGGGCCAAGGACCGTTACGTAGGTTTTGTCGATACGAATCCAATGACAGGCGGCATGCCAAAATCGGAGATTCGACGGCGAAGTTATGGTCAAGGAAACGAATTAACGAACCGAGGCTCCGATTAAAATAATAATATAATAATGAACAGTACCCGGTGACCGAACACACTTGGATGAGTGACAAGTGTCACTAATCCCTTAATTTGGGGCTTAAGACCAGGATCCATGTTTTGGGGGAACATTATGATTATGTTTTATTAATTAATTAACTTAATTATTGTTTAATTTCCATTAAACCTCTTCTGTTTTCTTAACCGTGTGCGATCAACAATGCCATTTTCTTCCCACCTTCATTCCTCTTCCAATTCTGAAACTGAGAGTGAGAAATTGAGAGAATATTGGGTTTGATTTGAATCGGGAAAACACGGGGGATTGATCGGGTGAGGGAGACAGAGAAATCGAAAATTTGGTTTTTGGGAGGGAAATTCGAAATGGATGATTTGAGCCGTGATGATCGAATTGTTGATTCCATTCGACTTCTGGGATCAAAATGATCATCTTTGCTGCAAGAACGAAGAGAAACTATGGCGGATTGAGGAAGAACTGAGCTTCCATGGCAGCTCAAAGTCGAGCTTGTGTTCAGTAGGTTTGAGGTAAGTAATTCTCAAATTGACCTTGTAGAAATGTCCCTTACACTCTCACGATGCTAACTGAATGAATTAATTTGGAAACCAGGGACGATATCGTGAAACCCGAATTGAAAACCCGTCGAGGATCGATCGAGAGTCGTGAGGATTTCGACCATGATTTGTGTAATTCGATTTACAGAACTTAAATGGTGATTGATTACAAGGGATCAGTTGAAAGAACGGATTGATTTGATGTTGAATTGGGTGTGATTGAACCGGGTCCTATCGCGTGTTTTTCAACCCGTTTACCAGAGAAACGGGCGAGGATGGTGACTGTAGCAGTCACTGTAGCAGGCGCGTGGCCTTCACGCGCAGCCACTCACGACGGCGCGTGACGGCGCGTGGGCACGAATCTCGAGGTGAGGTCAACATGACTTCTGTCCTATTTAATGTAAGGAACATTTTGGAATTGGTTTCGTGTCGATCGGACACCGTTTCGATATGGTTCGGGATGTCCGAAGGTTTTTAATCCAGTTTAAAAATATTTAAAAATTCGGGAAAATTACGAGACTTTGATAGGATGTTAATGAAGGGGTTAGTAATCCTCTAATGTGATTTGGACAGGATTGGGGGTCCCGGTGATAGTGGTGTGGCCCGGGAAGGCCTATGGCACGCGTATCGAGGCGCTCGGTTAAACGGTCTGTGAGTGGACATTGGTTTTATAAATTCGATGCATGCATAAATGTTTCATGATTTTTATAATTATGATTAAATGATTTACTTTGGATATCGGTGAATTTAAATGATTTCACGCATTTCGAGGTGATTTACGTATTTGCACGTAAACCGAGGTTTTCTGGATTTGCACTGATTTCCATAAATGTGGTTGGATTTGATTTCATGAAACGGTTACGGATTTGATAAGTAAAATCGGGCCAGGGGCCCAGTTGAATTATGAAATCGGGCCAGGGGCCCAGTTAACTTGTGAATTCGGGCCGGGGGCCCAGTGGACTTATGAATTCAGGCCAGGGGCCAGTTAACTTATGAAATCGGGCCAGGGGCCCAGTTGATTTATTCATGTGATTCGGGTCGGGGACCCTAGAATGGAATCAAATAAATGATTTTGGATTTAAATCAACTATTTGGACTTATAATGGTTTTGATGATATTGAAATTATGGTTATGGCACGTTTCACGGTATTTGGGCTTGAGACCCGTCTGATGAAACTTAAAGATTGGTTTGGATTTTATCTATGTATATATATATGCTTTGCATTTGGATATCAACAAAATGTATTTGGTACTGCACTGTATAGATCCTTCCATATTATATTGTCTCCTCCGGATGAGGTACCCCGGAGAGGTCACGGGCGTCTAGTACGTCCAGCGTCTATGACGCTAAGCATCAGGGATGCTGTACCCGAACGGGGCTCGGGGATTGAACTCGGAAATTGAGACCCGAGTGGCACGCGTAGCCTTGTGATTGTGACCTTATTGACGTCAGGGACGTCAGACATCAGGGATGTCGGATTGGAGTGTATGGTGTAGTGGCTAAAATTATGTTTATGGTTCATATTATATGATATATGATTTTAAATGACGGTGCATGCATATGATTTTACTGAGGGGCATAAATGTCTTATAAATGTTTTAAACAGACTTGTTTATTTTCGTCCACTCACAGCTTTTGTTTTTAATGCCCTTCAGGTTGATTCCTGATGCGACTGCAGCAGAGACTGGGACATCATACACCTCCTCCATCGATCCTTACGCACTCTGCAAGCCCGGTTGGGCAGTGGCAACAGGTTATCCCTTGTCTGACACCTCTTGTCAGACGGGAGCATGACACATTCCATGGTAATCCCGGGGGGATTGGGATGGGTCGTGTCACGGTCGGCACCAGACGTGCTGCATCCGCCCTGTTGCCTCACCTCCTTCCTCGGAAACCTGAGAGCCTGATCTAGGCTGTCACCGCTGCTAGACGATGACGCACTACTAGTGGATCCACTAGTGGACGTTGACCCACTGCGCCCGCTCGGCACTTTGCTTACCGAACTAGACGGTGTTTCCCCGCCAAAAGCTTGAGGGGACCTAACCCCAGATCCACTGTTTGACTCTGACTCTGACATCTACAAATTACCAAAACAAAAGAAGCTACAACTAAGCACCTAGGCTACGGAACACATGCTGAGCAGAGATGCCGTTTGGCAGAAATTATACCTGTAATATTTGCTCGGTCGAATTGGTCTCGCGTGTATTCTTTCCTCTCGGCAGGCTCCAATTCAGTCGGCACTTGAAATTACTCCACAGACGCCCTGAGTAAAAAGTGAAAAAGTCAAAAGCTTCCACCCCCTTTTATAGGCCCCTAGCCCGCCTCGAGATACGCGCTTCCGATCTGACGGTCACCAGGCCGATACAGCCACCTTTCGGCTACGAATACCTTGTACTGTATGCCCATCAGTATCATACATTCCCACCTACGTACATATGTACGAACGTATTCCCCAGAATACGTCTCACTACAGCATGCCGACCGGCGTCCCTCGACACCTCCACCGACGGCATGCTTCCTCTCCCCGTCGACGCGCACACTGCAATCGACGGGTCCCCATCATTCCCCTCGACGCCTCTCCACGACCTTCTGGTCATCACGGAGGGCAGCTTACGGGACTCGGCACCGGGGACTGCATTCACTTCGGACATACAGTGCACCTCCTCGATCCATGACTTGGGGGGCTACTAGGAGAAAGGGCGCACCGCCCCGGTCGGTCGACAGGCACTGGCTGTCATCACAAGTCCCCGACCGAGGACAGGAAGGCCGCAGACCGATCGCCTGATCGGCACCCCCACGGCCTATGGCCCGCCGATCGGCACCAAACTACAGACCCGCCACTCGGCATCTGATAATGAACAGACGACAGCTGGCTGCGACAGTCACCTAACCAGTTTTGCCCTACCAACTCCCTGACGGAGGCAGGTCGGGACTCCAGCTGGCGCCTACCCCGGATGTCCAGGGTTTGTCAGACGACTCACAGCCACAAGGCACAACCTGCTCCGGAACAGTGCCTCACCTACCGGAACAGTAGCCCAACTGCCACAGTTATGGCTACTATAAATACCAAGAAACCCTTCACAAAGGTAAGAGATTCAGAACCGATCCAGAGCACTGTATTTACTTGCCTCTCGGCACTCAGATACTAACTTAGGCATCAGAGCCCCTTTGGCCGGCACCATACCGGTGTCTAGTCTTTGCAGGATCCCTACCGAACAACAACGCCCCCAGCGGGCCCAAGACACCACGCGGCTAGTCCTAGAACCCCCAGCGGGTCTCATCGAGTTGGTCATTTTAGGATCAAACATAACGTAAGTTCCTGAATATCATTTTCTTTTATATTTACAAAGTCTCATTATAAGAACGATGAAATGAGATAATTATTTTCTAAAATTATATTGCAAATACTTATTTAAAATAAAAGTACTTTTATGTGTGCATATCAAACATCAAACCTTATCTTCGTGCAAGCATAATGCTACTAACTAAAAGCGCTACCACTTAAAAGTATTTTACATGAAACACGAGCATTGGGTAATTATGGTAAGCTATTCTGATTTTGAGATTCTTTCGTCAACATGAGACCCATCAATTTCATACTCAGCTCCTTGAATTTGTCATGAACACAAGGAAGACCTTGAGCTACAATTGTCTCATACAATCTTTTGAAGGATGAGTATGACTTGGCTCCAATAATTACAACACAATTGTCTCACACAATCTTTTGAAGGACGAGTATGATTTAGCTCCAATAATTACAACATAAAAAACCCAGCATCTGAAAGTGAACCACCCAAACTTTGGAACAAGAATGAGCAATAGTACACTAACAGAAAACTGGCCATTGGACACAAGTCTCATAGTCACAAATATTTTTTTTGTGTCCTTTAATAATTAATAAACACAAATATTCCATATTTGTTTTCACTTTAAAAAGGACACAATTATTTTTGTCCGATAATTTTATTAATGCACACCGACATCCTACTGGACACAGAGTCCGTGTACAATACACGGGCACGTCATGTTAGTTGAAAAGTTGTCAAACCTTTTTTTGTTATTGGACACAATTATTTGTGTCTATTACTTTAGAACTAAGCCACATATATTTATTGGTGTCATATTTCTCATCTATTTAAAATTGTATTCTAACTTTTCTCTTCTTTTCCAATATGCCAACTTATAAGACACAAATAATTGTGTCTTTTATAATATATAAACTAAATGTTTGATTTTTCCCTCTTTTTCCAAACTGCCAAAACTTTTTGAAACACTAAGTTCTAGCCTTTCCCCATCATTACAACTTCAAAAATATTAAATAATTTATAAGACATCAATATTTAATCCTTCTGAGAAAAGTGTTGTGTTTCAACTTATAAAACACAAAAATTTGTGTCTTTTATAATAAATAAACTAAATGTTTTTAATTTTCGCTCCTTTTCCAAGAAAACTAATACATATGGTGAGGAGAAAGCAAATACATATGTGGGATGATGACACTAGTTACCTGGACGTGAGCAACAAAATACATAGCTTAATTAAATAATCCATCCATCCTAAATGAAGCGTAATTAAATAATTCATCCATCCTACACATTACAAGAAAACTAGTCATTGAACACAAGTCTTTTAGTCACAAATATTTCTTTTCTGTCCTTTAATAATTAATCATTTCCACTTTAAAAAGAACACAATTATTTGTGTCCAAAAATTTTATTAATGCACACCAGCATCCTATTAGGCACAAAACCTTTTTCGTTTTTAGACACAATTATTTGTGTCCTTTAATCTATCTCTTCTAAAAAAATTGGTGTGCTATTCACTGATAAGACACAAATATTTGTGTCATTTATAATAAATAAATTAAATATATCTATTTCTCCCTCATTTTCCAATCCGCCAAAACTTTTTTAAACAGTAATTTCTAACTTTTTTCCCTCATTACAATTTCAAAAATATTAAATTACATATAGGAAAAGGATGAAAATATCGATATCGACGGATATATCGCTCGCCGAATTTACGGATATCTCGTCCCAAATATCGATATCGTTTACGGTCAACAAAAATGACGGAAATTGGGTTCAAATGACGGAAATTTGGAATTAAACTTTGGGAAAAATTTAAGTACCCAATAATGGTTATATAGGACTAATAAAAACTATAAAATGACTTTGATATGATAAATATATGACAATTGTTTGATGTAATATGATTCTGTCGATGACTAATAATATAAAATCTTAAATATAAATATAAATTGAAGTGAGTTACTATAATTGAATGTTAAAAAGGTTAAAAACATAACAATAAACATACAAAAATTCAATGTAAAAAAATTATAAAATAAGTTTAAATATATTTAATATTGAAAAAAAAATGAAAAAATAGGGTCAAATTTTGTTTAAAAAATTGGAAGGAATGGATTATATAAAATTGAAAAAAAATGGAAAAAAAAAACCAACCTTTGAAAAATTGGAATAAATGAATAAAAAAAAGGAAAAAACAATAAAAGCAACCCTTTGGGTTGCCAAGGGGGTCGAACTCGAGACCCCCCAAATGAGTCCAAAAACTCAAACCTACTCTGCTGGGCTGGACTTTGTTAAAATGAATAATGTCAATTATAGAAGTATACAAATTAACCAGCTAACAACAGTCTCCCCCTACCTCCCGCCGGGTCTGCAACTCGGGTTTTCCGACCCGACGGCATGACCCGACGATATATCATTCGATTAAGTCTGATTTTTACGAATTAATAGAGCATTTTCATCCTTTTGATTCTAGGAAAAGATCTATGGACTCAAAACATGTCAATTGTTCGATATTTGGGCGAATTTCTTTCCCCCCTTCTTACATGCCGCCGGTCCAAAATAACAAAATTTCGACGAAATTTCGGCGACATGCACCGATATTTTCATCGATATTTTCATCGATGCATATAGGACATAAATATTTATGTCTTTTATAATTATTTTTATTTTCTCAGTTTTTCCTGCTCGATGCCCATTTCGAGCTAAATTTAAACGGCTGAGCTCGATCTGCGACTTTGCCTTCGACCCCTGCAGCTTCTCCATTAACGGCGTTGGCAGCGACTGCCACTTCATCATCTATGAGGTCATCGTTCCTTCTCTGCAGACCACGCCGTTCTTCTCTCCAATCGCAATAGCCCTCTGTTCACACCTCCAACGCAAATACCTATCTATTTTGTACGACACGACCTCCTTCAACGTTGTTGCTTCAACTTTCCATCAGAATCTTTGTGTTGTCTTCCAATTGGTCGTTCAAATATGTAAGTAATAGCATGTTCATTACAAGTCTGCTACAATCAAGCTCATGGTTTGGTTCTGTTTTGGATTCGTAATCATGAGCAGGGTTAGCTTTGATCATAACCAAAACAAATGTATCTCATCAATTGTTTGATTGTAAGCTCATTGTATGTGTTTTTAGTTTCAGTTTATAGGTTCTTAGTTCGTTATGTCTTTCTGTTTATTATATGTTTTCCTATTTGTTTTCTTCACATTCGATTTTCTAGGCGTCTATTTTGTATATTTATATGACGCCCATTGGAAAGTTGTTCGATTTTCTAGGGTGTGGTTAGAATTTGCTAAAACAACAATACCATCCATCGATCAATTTTTATTTGGTCAAATTCTCTGCTTATGTTTCATCATGAATTTAAAATTCCTCTTTATGGAACGAATGAATTGAGGTCTACATCGACAGCTGTTTTATGGAAAAAATGATTTGATGGCAATTGAAAATCCGTTTAAACTCTGCTTACAGTTTGGTAGTCATAAATCTCAAACTGGAAACAGATTTGGGTATTATACCATTGCTGGTTCATTCGGCATCATGTGGTTTTTTACAACAATTTAGCAACGCCGTTTAGGGATTGGATTCAATTGTTAAGTAAATCGTGGTTTGTAGAATTCTGTCTTGGGTTTTTAGTGTATGGCCAAGTTTATTGGGTTTCCATTAACACTATTTGTAAACTCTTCTATCCTAATTTTTTCCAGGGATTGAACAACCCAGCAATCGATGTTGTTTTGATGGTCAGGTGCATTATTGTTTTTCAAATTATTTACTGTCACTTTTAATAGTTGGCTCTTGCTGTATAATAATGATGCCTCAATGAAGTGTTTTCTTCAGCTGTTTTCAAACTTTGGCATGTGAATTTTTTGTTAGGGACTGGATAAAACATTGCAGGGTGTTGGCGGCATTGTGAGGTACATTTTTTTCATATCTGCAGATTTATGTTGTTCTTTGTTGGATGTTGATGAATTTTTCGATGCGTTCATGGATGTCAGTTTGTAGGCGCTTTGTCAAGTCCTCCATCAAATTATGGAAGACGAAAGGCTAATATGTTGTTCTCTACTTTTTTTTCTCAATTTCTCTGTATTTTTATTCGCATTGATCAATTTGAGCTATGATGCGCTGAGTTCTTAGGATATCGAATTTGGATCTTCAAAATTTCACAACTTTTGGTTTAGGCTGCGGAACTTTTCAGTTTATGTACTGTCATTTAATAATGTTCTCCATGTTTATGTTGTTGAGGTTTGTTGGTTTGGCAGTTTATCCATTCAAAAAGCTTCATCGCCCTTTGTATCATAGGTGCTTGACCTATCCACGATATTTGGTATCACTGTCAAAAATTTGTTGATCCTATTTGACTAACATCTTGGGCATGGTGTTTGTAAGTCATTCAGCCTTAAATTCATTTTTCTCTTGAGATGTCTTTTGTTGTTATTTTGATGTGTACACCACAGAACAGTCATGATTCGTTCATGGTGTTCACTGATTTTACCTTTAAACCCATAAACAACTTGGTATGTATAGCTGATTATTAACGTAGAGGCTATTTTGGTGCATCATGTCTTTTATAGGGCTTGAGGAGGGACTCTTTTTCCAAGTTTTTAATGATCAACTTTTAAGAACAGAAAGCAAGATTGTCTGTAGTGGATATATTAAGACTTCAAGTTTTGTTGTCTGTGAAGGATCTATATATGAATTCAACTGTATAAAAATAGTTTGCCTGCATTTGTATTATGGCTTACAGGTTGCTTTCTTTCTATTATGATTGATAGTTTTCTTCCTTTATGCTGCAGTCAAGTTTTAAGAGCTGCATCACCAGGCTATGTAATTTTGACTTTTCTCCTAACTTAGACAGATGGATTATGATTGAATTCTCTGTGTTTGAACATACTTGGAAGATGAAATTTACTGTGGAATGACTATTGAACAATTTTCTATTTTGTGTATTTGAAGTATTTCATAAAATTCCTTTGAAGCCTTTTTCTTGATTTAAAGATACCATACTTGAATAATATAATTTGATTCGTACAAACATAGAGTATATTTAAATTTCAGTTTATATTCTTAGTCATTTTCAATTTAACTTTTAAAAAATATGAATCTCCTACTATTATTAAGCTTCAGTTTATGATATAATTGTAAGATGGCAAAAGAAGACTAATTTGTGCTACAATAATTGTATAATGTAGCATGAATTATTTTTATTTAAAAAATAAAATAGAGGACACAATAACATATTTGTATCCATGAGTTTAACAAAATACGTGGGCCCACTGTCCGAACAAAGATACAAAATATAAGTGTTTTTTTATCTTTGATAATTGGCCACAAAATTATTTGTGTCCTTTGATCAAAAAGCACGCTTGCAGTGTACATGGTTAAATAATAGTAGCTGTAGCATGTCATTTGTTATAGAACACAAATATTTGGGTCTATAGAGTCAAAAGATACATATAATTATGGGTGAAATTAAGCCTATTTTTCTTGTAGTGACATGAACATACAATCAGACATATATGTATATGGAATGTAAAAGAAAACGTACTAACAGATGTGATCGTGAAGAGTTCACACGATACTCTTGTCGGACATTGCTTCAATGCTCCATCAAGAAAGCACGTTTTAGTAGATGAGGAATTTGAAGTGGTCTTATATATATAGTTAGCATGGAAGAAACAACTATGAAGTTTCACTTTCATGGATAAAGTGGAAGTTAAGAGCAGCATCGGAACTGCAAAGGGCCAGGGGAAGCTACAAAGTGGACTTATATTTGTCATAGAATAATACAAATATTTAGATCTTTTTTTGTATAATGTATAATTTTCTTACTTTTCTCTTACAATTTTATACTATATTTTTTATGTATTTTTAAAAAAATATCTTATACATGATACTACGCTCTCCTCTAATACGAATATATGATACTATACTAATTTACTATACTTACATTTAAGATTTCTAAATTTTTAACTTTGTATTCCTTGTTTGCTTCTTTTGTTAATTTTTTATTTTATTTTCCTGACCATATTCCTAAAATCATTTACTTCATATTTCTAAAGAGTTATGTTTTTATTTTATATTTCTCTACTTATTTAAAAATATTTACAATAATAATGAAATTAATGAACTTTCTTAAGCTATTCTTTTATTAGAATTAAGATTGGATATATATATATATATATATATATATATATTGATGTCTCCGACAGTCAGGATAATCGACAATCATGATATTATCCATTAAGATGTAAAACACGTTTTGCTCTTCTATCCTAAGAGACTCGTTTTCTTAGATGTTATCTTTGTTGGTCAGCTGGATTAGGCATCCGTTTGAATTTCAAATTAGTGTTGTAACTATTTGCTAGTCAAACGTTCCTAGCTTTTAGGGATAGATACAATCCTTGTTATTTTGAATGTATCCGACTCTTGTATATATTTGGATGTACATCTCAATTGCAAGTCAATATACTGAAAATATTCACATGGTATCAAGAGCTTAGGTCAGGCCCAAACGTTTCTCTTATTTTTCCCACCAAGAACCCCATCTTCTTTTTCTTTGAATAATGGCTTCCTCAACCACTTCAACACATGTCACTCTCTACACCCCAAATATCATAATTCTTGTCTCTGTCAAATTGACAGAAATCAACTAACTTCTCTGGGAAAGTCAAGTTAAGCCTTTCCTCATTGGCCAAAATCTCTGGAAATTTATTGATGGCTCCCACCCATGTCCACGAACTATGATTCCCTCCCATGTACCATCAGCTTCTGACCTTTCCTCCTCTTCTCCTGATCTCACAAATCAACCCACTCTTTCACCTAATCTGGCCTATTCTACCTGGCGTCAAACTGACCAGACCTTGGTTAGTATGCTTTGAGCAACACTTACCAAGCCCGTGCTCTTTCAAGTTGTGGGTATTTCCACCTCTCAACAAATATGGGAATTCCTTCAACAGAATTTCTCCCAGCAATCTCTAGCAAATGCGAATCATTTCCAATTCCAGTTGATGTCGATCACCAAAGGCACAAAGACTGTGTCTGAATATCTCTCATGCTAAGTCACTTGAGGATTCCCTTGCAGTGATCAACGAACCTATGACAAATGTTGATCTTGTTTCCTCAGTTCTTCGAGGATTAGGCCCTGATTACTCCATGCTTGTCACAACTATTCTCAATTTTCCTCCTCTTCCTCCATTTCATGATCTCCAAGCTCGTCTTCTTTCACTTGAGGCTCAGCAGTCTTTGACTGTGTTATCCAACACAATGCCACAAGCTTTTTATGCCTCACGTGAAGGCAAACAATCCATGGGCATTCACACCTCACGGAATTACCGTGGAAGTCGTTCTGACCAATCACAAGGTGGTTCAAGCTATATGGGTCGATCCACCAAGCCTTCAAATCTGTCCAATGCCCAGTATCAACCAAGCACCAACCAAGAAGGCATCCTGGGCTCTCATCCTTCCAATCGCCCACCCATCCAGTGCTGGTCCTGTCAACAATACGAACACATTTATGTCCATTGTCCGAATCTCTACCGAGGATGATCTTTCCGATGCATTTTCTGACATGCACGTGTCCAATATTGCTAATCCCAATTGGTATCCTGATACGGGTGCCACTCATCACATGACTAGTAATGATCAAGGTATGACCAATACAAAATCATATGGTTCTCATGATGGAGTATTTGTGGGTAATGGTGAATCTCTTCCGGTTGCACACACTGGTAACCTTTCATTTTCCTCTAAGTCCTTTGTTTTTAAATGATCTGATGTTCTTCATGTTCCTACGATTCGTAAAAATCTTCTCTCTGTAGCAAAATTCACTCGTGATAATCGTGTTAGTCTCACATTCCACCCCATAGGTTTTGTTATTCATGATCTCACCACTGGTGCGGTTTTGTTTCAGGGCCAATGTAAGGATGATTTATATCCAATTCGCCCAGATTTTATTTCTTCCCATCTCCCCTCCCCTCCCTTTCCAAAGTTGCACTTACCTCTCAACTCTCTTCAACGTCTCTCTAGCATCGTCGTTTAGGTCATCCCTCCAATAAAGTCCTCGGCTTTTTGGCATCAAATTCGTCATTTGGACACCGCTTTTCTTTTTACAACACTAATTTATGTAATGATTGTGCCTTGGGAAAATCCACAAGGCTCTCATTTCAGTCTACTGAACATTGTTCTACTTTTCCTTTCAAATAATACACTCTAATGTTTGGATGTCTTCAATATTATCTAATTTTTGTTATTGTTAATATGTACTATTTACTGATGATTTTACTCGGCATTCTTGGATTTTATTGATGAAACGTAAATTTGAAGTTTTCCAACATTTTTCTAGTTTTTTTCATTTGTCGAAAATCCCTTTTCCACCAAAATCTGAGTCTTTCAATGTGATGGGGGGGATGAATTTCAAAATACCTCATTCTCTCAGTTGTGTAACCAAAAAGGGATTCATCAACAGTTCTCTTGCCCACACACTCCTCAGCAAAATGGGATTGTTGAGCGTAAACACAAACATAGTTATGAAATGGGTCGTACGTTGTTACTATTTGTCCACTTAGCTCCAACATTGTGGGCAGAAGCCATTAGCACTGCAGTTTTTCTAATTAACCGATTACCTACGCCAGTCTTGAAATGGGCCTCCCCGTTTATTTCTTTGTTTGGTACTAGCCCAGACTATCATGTCCTAAAGGTTTTTGGGTGTACTTGTTATCAATATATTGGAGATTATGTATCTAATAAATTACAACCCCGTTCTCTTGCTTGTATTTTTACTGGCTACATTGCCAAGCATAAAGGGTATCGTTGCTTACATTCACCCACCGGTCGTGTCTACATCTCTCGGCATGTCACCTTTAAGGAGCATGAGCTGTCGTTTGTCAGTGATCCATCATCCACACCCACTGGCCTAGATCTAGTTGTTATTCTAGTTTTTGTAGCCCCCCAAGTGGCGTGTGGCCCAACCCAAACAGAGAGGTTCATACCACATGTCCATGCGCTAAAGTCCCACGTCAACATCACTCTGCCGAATGGGTCTCTCTCACCTATAGAAAATCCCATATCACAGTACTCCCCACACGACACGACTTCAGCTCTACCTAGTGGCGACCTTATCTCATCCTCTCCAGCTGCTTTACCTGTGCCCTCCCCTGCGGTTCCGCATCTCTCGGACCTCTCAGTCCAAATAGCACCGTCTGCCAGTCACAGCTATCGTGCCGCCGAACCTAGAAACTCCCCGGAGTCCATGGCTATTGTTGAAGCTCCTATTCCAACTCCTCTCACTGCCTCTGGTGTTCAGACCCGCTCCAAATCTGAAATTTTCAAGCATAAAATCAAGTCCTATTTTGCTTCCCGCTACCCTATCTCTCAAGCGTTTGTCGCCCATTTTGATTCGGACCTTGAACCGACTTGTGTGAGTCAAGCCTCTCGAATTCCAGTGTGGCAGTTGGCAATGACCGAAGAGTTCAATGTGTTGCTTGCCCAAAGGAAGTGGGTCTTGGTTCTTCCTTCTTCCAACCAACATGATGTCGGTTGCAAATGGGTATTTCTAATTAAACGGAAGTCGGATGGTACGGTTAAGCGTTATAAGGCTCGCTTAGTGGAAAAGAGCTTCCATTAACAACCTGACATTGACTTGAGGAGACGTTCATTCACGTTGTTAAACCAACCACTATCTGAATTGTGCTTAGCATCTTCCAATTGGGTTCTTCATCAGCTGGATGTGAAGAATGCCTTCTTTCATGGGTCCTTATCTGAGACTGTGTTTATGACCAAGCCTTTTGGGTTTTTTTTTATCCAAGCTGGCCTCATCATGTTTGTAAGCTTCAGAAAGCCTTGTACGGTTGAAAGCAGGCTCCCAGGGCTTGGTTCCAACGTCTCAGTTCATTCTTGTTGACTTATGGCTTCCAACAGAGCCGTGCAGACCTCTCTTTGTTCATCTTTTGGCATCAAGCTCAGGTTCTGTTCCTCTTACTTTATGTGGATGATATAGTACTGATTGTCAATGATTCTAGCTTGCTGCACTCTTTTATTTCTCAATTGGGGACTGATTTTGAGTTAAAAGATTTTGGTCGTCTAAGTTACTTTTTGGGATTAGAGGTGTCTTATCCTTCAGCTGGATTACAACTTACTCAGACCAAGTACACGTTGAATGTTTTTAAACGGCATAATATGCTTGAGTGCAAGTCATCCTCTACTCTAGTTACTGCCAAAAAGCTTCTCTGTGACTACCAGCACTCTGTTACCTAATGCTATCGAGTATTGTCAGCTTGTTGGTGCTCTTCAGTATCTCACTCTAACCCGACCTGACATCTCCTATGCTGTTCAAAACGTCTCCCAATTTATGGCTTCTCCCACCCATGATCATTTAATGGCTGCCAAGCGAATCTTGCGCTACTTAAGGGGGTATCTTGATCGTGGCTTGGTATTCTCTTCTGCCAATTCCCCTCTTCGCATCGTTGCTTTCTCTTATGCGGATTGGGTCGGTTGTCCAGATACTCGTCATTCGACCTCTGGCTTCTGCGTTTTTCTTGGTCCTAATTTAATTTCATGGAGTGCCAAAAAGCAATGGACGGTTTCTCGGTCTAGTGTTGAAGCCGAATACCGGGCCCTTACCTCTGCTTGCGTTGATACAATTTGGATTCAGGGTCTTCTTCATGATCTGCGTCTTCTAGTCTCCATGTTGGTCACCATTCACTGTGACGACCTCAGCACTACTTACATGGTCGCCAACCCTATCTTTTTTTGTGTGATAAATTCGCCAACCCTGTCTTTCATGCTTGTACTAAGCACATTGCCCTTGACTTTCACTTTGTTTGTGAGTGCATTGACGCCAAGACCCACCGTGTTCTTTTTCTCCCCTCCTCGGCCCAACTTGCTGATGTCTTCACCAAACTTGTCTCGTGCTCAATTTGCTGCTCTTCTCCAACCTTGTTGCCCCAGCGGTGCATGGGTTGCGGGGGGTGTTGGTCAACTGGATCAGGTGTCCGTTTGAATTTCAAATTAATATTGTAAATGTATGCTAGTCAAACGTTCCTAGCTTTTAGGGATAGATACAATCCTTGTTATTTTGAATGTATCAGACTCCTGTATATACTTGGATGGACATCTCAATTGAAAGTCAATATACTTATAATATTCACCATCTTTACCTCTGAGTCTTTGATCTTTTTCCCGCCTCACTTGATTTCAAGTTTCTTCTCCGAAGACTTCCCTGACTCTGAGTCCAACTTCTTCTCTCAGCTCCTTGGTGGAGCCATGGACATGGGCTTGCCTATCCCAATCCAATTCCGCCGAAACCCAGGTGATGGTTTGGCCGAAGGAGGAGTGTTTGAAAATGGTGACGAAAACAATCGTGGGTTTGAAGCAGAGGACAACGAATTGGAAGGTGGCTGGGCCTCCATTGTTTACTGTGCCACCTGGGTTGAGCCTTGCCCGACTCCCCTGTCCTCCTATCGCCTCCGGTAAATTTATGTAATCTCTTCAAATGTTATAGCCAGTATCGGGTTTGCTCTTTCTTTTGTTGTTGAATTGATTTGAATTACTCGTTTTATGATTTTGTGAACTTGGGTTTACTCTGATTTTTGCCGGTTGTAAAAATTTAGACAATGAGATTTGAAGTTGAAGACATGAGTTAGTTCTGATGTTGTTGAGTGTTAAGAGAAGCAATTGCAGAATGATGGGTTGGTTAAAGTTGCTCATTTACATCAAAATTGATGGATTTCTTCACAAAGACGAGTGGAAAGAAAGTTCGGAAAAAAGTCGCAAACTTCAATTACCATCCAGCAGAAAATCAATCCCTTATGTTCTGCCATTGAACAAAAACTGTGTGGAAGTCATGCATTTTATAGCTAGAAACTAAATTGACGCTTATTTTTCGCTGAATTTTGAACATAGAGTCAGTTGTTACTCTGTGCACTCTTATGTTAACTTTATTACTATTAATTATTACTGGCTTTTTCGGATTTTGCCAAAAGCCAAAGAGAGAATGATGAACGTTTTGAGCTCAATTAAAAAAAAAAACTAAATAAAAACCGTTGCCAATATAATGAATGCTTTAAATTAAGATGCTGATTACAACAATTAATAATTGATTGATTGATTGATGAGTAATTTATGTAGTCACAATTTCTATTAGCTTGATTGATGAGCAATCAGATTATTGGGGAGTCATGAACTGAAAGAAAATGAAACAGGGTTATATATATAATTAAGGGGGCAACTTTGACTACTTGTAATATAAGCAGCAAGTCGTAATTTATATGTGGATGCTCATCAATCGGTGCAGCAGCGGTACATATCGAATCGCTCCATGAGGAGCCCACATTCAGGGCAGGCCAGGGCCTCATACATGAGCCCAGTGTCAGACAATATGAGGGTGGTGCAGTGATGTGGTGCTTCTTTGTGCACCCCAGCCAAATACTCATTCAATGCAGGCACAAACCCTACCTCATTTATCCTTGTATTCCACAACTTAAACTCCTTCAAGCATCTAAGTATGTGCTCTCCATTCGCCTCAGCCATCTCACCTGAGCTGGCCCCAATCACAGCCCACCCGTGGTTGCTGGATCCGAAGTTGAGCATTGATATGATCCCATGCATCACCCCATCACTTTGAAGCTGTTGTCTCTTGGACTGCCACATGCTCTCCAAACGAAACCAAAAGAACCATATGAGACTCCACTCAGGAGAGTGACTAAGCTTCTCAAATTGAATAATGTTCATGATGCTCTTCACCACTTGCTCATTTGGTTTGCTCTTCCCTACATAAAGTAATTCCAATTGAATCCCAGATTCCACTGCAACACTTTTTGCTTCGCTTGTGAAGTTTCTGATCCACTCTATGTCCTCCCCGCCGTACATGCAAATGTATTTCCCTTTGTAACCTGAAATTATTCATTATGCCAAAAATGAACACTCAATCATATATAAAATCAAATTTTATATGTTGACATCATAGACGTACCCAGGTAATCAGATTTTGATGATGGCATCAGCCAAGAGTTGGATCCTCCAGGTCTCCTGCTCCCAGAGGACTTTCTCTCTGTTGGCGGTGAAAGGGAAGGCAAAGCTTCCCCAAACACACATCATGTGAACAGCATTGAGGTGCACTAATTTTCCTAGGGGGTCCAGTACAACAAGCATAGGCTTCTTCGAATACTTCCATTTCTCCTTGATGTACCTAATCATAGTATGAGACACCATTGAAAGGTAGAATACTGTGTACCTGTTCATACCTAAACTGGTCGGCCTGGTCAAAGGCCCGAACCGATCTGACCTGTCTCCGCTCTACCAGCTCCAGGAAAGCCTCAAATTACGCCAACAAAGCCAAAAACGACATAGGAAGACCAAATCTGGTCGGCCAGGCTTACTGACAAGTCATAAATGCTATCCGGGACCACCACAAGACACCTGTCAAACTCCTAGAGGCAACAACATTTATCCCACATTGACAAACACCAACAAACACATTCAATGCTACTATAAATACAAGGGCATCCCTGTCCAAAAGGTAATGACAATCTTGCCCTCACGTTGTCTAAATTACAACAGTACCCTCCTACCTAACTGACTTAGGCATCGGAGACTGTTCGGCCGGCACCACACCGATGTCCCTTTGCATTTACCCTCTTCCTGTGCAGGCCACAATATTTCGAGAGGAATTGCGAAGGAAGCTCAGCAGGGTAGGACTAAATTGATCCATTTCTTGCATCAACAGATTGGCGCCATCTGTGGGAAGACGAAACAATAGCCCACGCTCTCACTCACCAGATCAGCCGTCCCGAATCTTGCCAAGGGCCATGTCGGACGAACGGGACGAAGGAGAGCTCAATCACACCCCCTTCACTCGGGGAAACACAACCGGGAGCGTCCCAGATGCCTACCGGCAGACTCTGGACGACTTGATGCGCGAGGTGGCCGCGCTGAAGGCCCACAATGCCAAAATCGACGCGAAGAACCAACTCCTAACGGAGCAGTACGCAAACACGGTAGCCCTCATGAGGATGTCCCATCGCGAGGGCCAACCGGGAAAGGAACTAGTCGACTGCTCACAGGCCGAGGAGAGATAGGCAGACAAGCCGCGTGCCAGGATACAGATGACAAGGCCGCATTCAATGCCTTTCGGAGCGGTCTCAAGGAGTCTCCTTTCAAATATGCGGCCCATACAGAGGAGTGGGGAAGCTACGCCGAACTTATGCGGAGGGCCAGCATCCATGCAAAGGCCGAGTTCTTCCACACTCCTCCAAAGGAGAGCAGAAACACTCAGCCCGACTCCCCGGCCACAAACTCGGGAAGAGCGCAACCAAACTCCCATAGTCACGATGACCATCGTTCTGAGAAGGGGAAGAGAAAGCTTCACTTTGATTCTCGCAATCAGGAGAAGAGGGGACGGTCCGGTCGCAACGACCGCGACTTTCACCACGGGAACCCCCAGGAGGGCAGAGGATTGGTAGCCGAAGGCGCAGGCCCCAGACGCCGGTTCGAGACATACACGATCCTAAACACGATCCTAAACACGACCCTCGACAATGTCTTATTGAGTGTGGAAGAGATGATCTTGAAGCCCAAGCCAAGAAACCCAAACTACCGACCTGTCGTCAACAAGGAGGCCTTTTGCCAGTACCACAAGTACAATGGACATACCATTGAAGAATGCATCGCCTTCAAGGACATAGTTGAACAGCTAGTCCGCGATGGCAGACTCGATCAATTTCTGACCCGAGCACAGGCCACCACGGCGCGCCTTCAGATCAACACCATCAGTGGAGGCCCGACCTTGTCTTCCCCCATCACCTCCAACCGGGCGAGGAAGGACTTCAACAGGGCTTCGCAATCCAGCTAGGTACTCAGCATCAGCGCCGGCAGACCCGTCAAGGTTGCAAAGGCCGGGTGGAAATCTATCAGCTTCTCAGAGGAGGAGGAGCGAGGCATCTTTTTCCCGCATGACGACCCCCTGATCGTCCGAGCGCTAATATCAAACTGCGACGTGGGCCGCATTCTCGTCGATACCGGCAGTTCGGTCAACGTACTTTTTTGGGATGCTTTTCAAAGAATGGGTTTGAACGAGAAAGAGTTAGACCGCAAGGTCACGCCTCTTCTTGGTTTTTCAGGAGATTCAGTCCTCCCCAGGGGGATTATCACTTTACCAATCACCATGGGCTCCGAGCCCCTCACCACCACCACACTGACTACTTTCCTTGTGGTCGATTGTCCAACAGCTTACAACGCGATTCTTGGTCGGGGCCTGCTCAACCAGATACGAGCCATCGTATCCACCCACCTCCTGCTTATGAAATTCCCAACACCTTTGGGACCGGGCCAGGTACAGGGAGACCAGCTCTCAGCCCGGACGTGTTATGCCACCTCTCTCACTAAAACCAACCAGAGGCCGACCGAGACAACAGAGACGCTCACGGTCACTGAATCGGCACTCGGGGACGACCATGTGGAAGCAGGATACATAGAAAAGCTCAGAGACAGCCCCCCGGAAGACCCCCGCGACTTGACTCACACGCCCCATGCGGAGCCGGTGGAAGAGACAGAGACAATCCCTCTTTCTAATGAACACAAGGACCGCCAGGTTCGAATCGGCTCGAAACTCAGCCCCGACATCCGCTCCGAACTCATCCAGTTCCTTCAGGACAACGCTGAAGTGTTTGCATGGTCCTATGCGGACATGCCCGGCATTTCCGCCGATGTGATCTGCCACTGGCTCACCATCGATCCCATCTTCAGGCTGGTCGCCCAGAAGCAACGAAGCTATGATGCGGAAAGGCAAATGGCCATGCAGGCCGAAATCACGAAGCTCAGCACGATCCACTTCGTCTGATAGACCATATACGCTGCATGGGTCGCCAACGTGGTCCTAGTCAAGAAATCTACGGGACTCTGGCGAATGTGTATTGATTTCACGGACTTAAACAGGCATGTCCGAAGGACAACTTCCCACTTCCCAAAATCGACATGCTGGTAGACGCTACGGCGGGGCACGAGTTGCTCAGTTTCATGGACGCCTATTCGGGCTACAATCAGATCCTAATGAATTCGGACGACCAGATCCACACAAGCTTTCGGACCAACTTGGGAGTCTATTGTTTCAATGTCATGCCCTTTGGCCTGAAGAACGCGGGGGCAACCTATCAACGTCTCGTTAACTTCATGTTTGCCGACCAGATTGGCAAAACCATGGAGGTATATGTGAAAGACATGCTTGTAAAAAGCAGGACGGCAGACGAACACGTTCCTAACCTGGCCAGAATGTTCAAGGTTCTCAAACACTACAAGATGCGTCTCAACCCCTCCAAGTGCATTTTCGGCGTAGGTTCGGTCAAGTTTCTAGGGTAGATAATCAGTCAGAGAGGAATCGAGGCCAACCCTGAAAAAATCAAGGCTATCATGGACATGCAACCCCCTCAGACACACAAGGAAATCCAGAGCCTCACAGGGCGAGTAGCGGCCCTCACAAGATTCATATCCAAGGCGACGGATAAGTGCACTCCCTTCTTTAAGGCACTAAAAAGCAAGGGAAAAAGAATCAACTGGACGGACGAGTGCATCAAGGCATTCGTAGAGCTCAAGCGGTACATGAGCAGCGCACCGCTCTTAACCCGACCAGGGATGGGGGAACACCTTTTCCTTTACCTATCAGTATCCACCTCCGCAGTGAGCTCAATCCTCGTCACCCGGAGGGCAGGTGTCGAGAACCCGGTATACTAGGTCAGCAAGGCTCTGCAGGATGCAGAAACAAGATACCCCGACTTGGAGAAGCTGGCACTTGCATTGGTAGTAACGGCACGGCGACTGCGCCCGTACTTTCAGGCACACGAAATCAGGGTCGTCACTAATAAACCTCTCAGGCAGGTCCTCCAGAAACCTGACATCTCGGGCAGACGGATTAAGTGGGCAATTGAGCTCAGCGAGTTTGACATTAACTATGTGGCAAAAACTGCCGAAAGAGGACAAGCAATGGCTGACTTCGTCGCCGACTACTCTTACCAACCCACCTAGTGCATGCCAACTGAGGATACTAGCAAGCAGGATCTTCCCGCCAGGGAAGGAGCAGGGCCATCTACCTCTAGCATCGACCCCACACGGCCGTGTTGGACGCTGTACGTCGACGGTTCAGCCTGCCGCAACGGATCGGGGGCAGGCCTAGTACTTACCTCCCCCGACCAAGTCAAGTTAGAGTACGCTCTAAGGTTTAGCTTCTGAGCATCCAACAATGAGGCAGAATACGAGGCTCTACTGGCTGGCCTCCGTCTGACCAGAGACATGGAGGCCCAGCAGCTACGCATTTTCAGCGACTCCCAACTGGTCGTCAGTCAGATCAACGACAATTTCGAGGCCAAGGACGCGTCCATGACTCTTTACTTGTCCCTCGCCAGGCAACTACTTGGGTCATTCACAAACTTTGAGGTTGCAAAGATCCCGCGATCGGAAAACAGCCATGCCGATGCCTTGGCTCGACTGGCATCATCACTTGATGACAAGGAAGGGAGACAAGTTTTGGTCGAAGTCCAACACAGGCCTAGCACCAGACCAAACCCTGTGTACACCATCAACACCAGCCCGACATGGATGGACCCCATCAGGGCCTACCTGCAGGAAGGCTCTCTCCCAGAGGACAGGCTGGAGGCCAAGAAAATTAGGCGGTAGGCCACTCGCTACACCATTCAGCATGATCATCTGTATAAGCGAGGATTCACCACCCCGCTCCTAAAGTGCCTCACTCCGGAGCTAGGAGACTACGTTCTCCGAGAAATGCATGAAGGCATATACGGAGACCATTCGGGCGCACGCACTTTGGCACACAAGGCATTCCGCCAGGGATACATTTGGCCAACAATGCTCGCAGATGCCACTGCTCTCACACAGCAATGCGACAAGTGCCAGCGGCACGCCCAGATCCCTCACCTGCCAGCCGAACCCCTCACTTCCATGATGAGCCCATGGCCCTTCTCACAGTGGGGACTCGATCTTATCGGGCCAATGCCTACGGGCAAGGGCAGGGTAAACTTCGCTGTGGTGGCAGTAGACTATTTTACCAAATGGGCGGAGGCGAAGCCCCTCGCATCCATCATAGCAGCACAGATCGAGTCATTCGTATACCAGAGTATCATTTTCCGTTTCGGGATCCCTCACACCATCGTGACCGATAACGGGAAGCAGTTCGACTGCAATCGCTTCAAAGCATTCTGCCAAACGTACGGTATACGGATCCTTTTCGCTTCCCCTGCACACCCCCAGTCCAATGGCCAAGTGGAGGCCGTGAACAAAAATATCAAGTACAACCTGAAAAAGCGCTTGGACGAAGACAAGGGAAAATGGGCAGACATAATCAACGACGTCCTTTGGTCGCATCGTACGTCGTACAAAACGGCCACAAACGAAACGCCCTTTGCCCTAGCTTTTGGGTCAGAGGCCGTGATCCCCGTGGAGGTCGGAGAAACATCATACCGTGTAATCTCGTACGATCCGGACACCAACGATCAGCAGATTGCCCTCAACCTCGATCTCCTTGACAAAAGGCGAGACCAAGCTAACCTGAAAAACATGGCCTACAAGCAGCGGGTTGCTAGATACTACGACTCAAGGGTTCGACACATGAGTTTCAGGGTAGGGGACTTGGTCCTTCGCAAAGTTAACCCTGGCACCAGGGACAGGGCAACAGGCACTTTTGCCCCAAACTGGGAAAGACCATACACCGTGGCAAGAGTCTGCCGAGAGGGGACTTACGAGCTTCAAACTTCTGAGGGGAAGACACTTCCACATCCCTGGAACGTGGACCATCTCAAGTATTACTACAGATAGGTTGTTGTAACACGCCGCAAGGCGCACGGCCCACGACCACCTTTTGTAAACATGTTCTGGCATCCCCAGACGGATCTATGAATGAAATTCACCAAGTGATCTATTCAGTTTTATTTCCTTACAAACCTTCCCAAGGCGTACTTTCTCGGTCTATGCTCCAAACAGTTCGAATATTATCGACCATCAGTGGTCGACATACCAATATCCTGTTATAAGTTAAACTTCGTTATTTTCTACCTAAGTCACGCCTGGCTGATACACTGATTAAAGTTCTTATACTTTCCAGTCTTAGTCCGGCACACTTGGTACTTATTTCAAATCCAAACTCATATTTATACCAGCACACATCAAATGCCAAAAAAACAGTTTATTGAAACAAAGATCATATTACATAGGCCTAAGCCGAATTACATTAACATTTTCAATAATACCCATCCTACTGGTCATTGCCACCTAACTCGGTCGTTTCTTCCTCCTCGGCCTGTGGACCGTCAACATTCTCGGCCTCAGCATGGTCGGCCTCATCCAACTCCAGATCCTCCTCCTCATCATCGGGCAGAGGATTCCCATCATCGTCCAAGTAATCCTCAACCCTCGGCGGAGACTTGAGCCAGGGGAAGGAAATCGAGACCCCAGGGTTAGACAACAACAACTTCTTGTAGAAGCCATCCTCTAGTGCAGCCCCGAACTTCATGAAGGTCTTCTCGCATTCCTTGGAAGCCTTATACTCCTCTATCCCAACCTTCTTGGTCGAGATCAACTGCTCAGCTAGCCTAGCATTGGCCGATTCCTGCTCAGCCAACCTTGCCTTCGACTCGACCAGCTCGGCCTGAACCCGCCCTGCTTCCTCGGCCTTCGCAGCTGCTTCTACTTCCATGGCTTTAACTTTCAGCTCCAGCTCCGTCTTGGCCTCGAGAGCCTGGTTGAACAACTTTTGATGATCGGCCAAGACGCGTTCCCTCCCTTCAACGTCCCGCTTCATATCTAAGGCTTGTTGCCTGATGTTGCTAGCGTGACGAAAGGTCGAGAAAACTTCACCAAGAAACTGCACAAACCTCAGGCCGAGTTAGTCAAAAAAAAAAAAACTCACAAAAGCACAACGGGACAGCAACTTACGTGAGAGCCAAGCCGCATGGTCTTGTCACAACGGTCAGCAAAGTCCCTCGGCTCGACATCTGCTATTTCACCCAATTCATATTGGGACCCCCGAACCACTGTGTTCATGAAGTCCAGCTGCGAGGGGTGGAAGGCCGTGCTCAGATGCCGCCAGCTGTCGTCCACCTCAGTCGTCCTGACCAAGTCAGATTCCCCCTCCGGGTTGACAAAATAAGACTTGATCGACGAGTCCAGCGTCGGCCTTTTCAGCTTCTTCGGCACCTGCCGGCCAGCCAACAGGGAGGTCTGCGAGGGCACGACCATACTCCGCACCTGTTCAAGGGTCTCCACCTCGGCCTGTCGTTTCTTCCGCTTTTTCTCGGCCAGCTCCTCATCTTCCCTGGCTTTCTTCCTCCCTGCCAGTTTCTTCTTCTTTTTCAAACGAGCCTCGGCCACAAACCTCCTCCTTTGCTCGGCTGCATCATCGATTTCGATGACGACTGGGGAGGTAACAGCAACACCAGACGACCTTTTCCCCGTCTCAGTAGCCGCGACAGGGGGACTTGAAAACAGGGGTTCCAGGGGCTCCCCGGTCACCTCATCCACTTCCGTCACAGACCGCGACCCTTCAGCCTGACTTGGCCCTCCGGTTAAACGCAACTTTGGCTTGACTCTGGCTGTAGATTTTGTCTTGAGGGGCTGCCTGAAGTCTACTTTCGACGATGCCCCCGCCCTCTGTGCATCAGCCTTCACCTCCTCGGCCTGCTTCATAATTTCTTGAATTTTCGCCATCCGGTTGGAGCACTGCGTGGCTGCGGCTAACACGTAATCGGGAGGGGCTGCAAAGGACGACAATTGTAAGCAACAAAGACCAACAAAATATATATACTCACCAAAGAGGAAGATCGAACACTTACGAAGTTCTGATATCAGGCCGACCTTGAGCAAATTTTGAGGCAACCTCAAAAAATCCCTAATCCTTTCTGTCCGGTCAGGCTTCTCGAACAGTTCCACACAGTCAGCCTTTTCCTGGTCGGTCACGCTAGGACACTTCAACACTTCTCCAAAAAAAAAAACATTAGACAAGGCCTATAGACAAACGAAACACAAGCCCTAACCTACCTACAAAACCTAACACTCGTCACACCTTTCGACTGATAATTCCTCGGAATTCTCCTATCTTTGTCGGTTAGGTAGGATCCCTCCCAGTCTCCGCAAACCAACACAAAACGATGCTTCCATGCCTTTTGAGAAGTGGGCATATCCCATATGAACGGCCCCCGGGTCTTCCTATCTCTAGCCTCCACATAAATCCACCCCGGTTTATCCCTTCTAAACTGGTAGAGGTAGTTTATATGCCCCCAGGACGGCTCTCCTTTCCCGGCCAACTTGAAGGTCGTGTACACACCTGTCAGCGCAATCCAGGTATTCGGGTTTATTTGACCGATGGCCACACCAACCTGGGCAACCGTCCTTTGCACCCAAGGATGGAGGGGTAGGACGACTCCATGTGTGAAGACATCTGGGTGGAAGGTCGTTCAAGGCTCCGGGGGATCACTCGGCATGTCCCTATCCCCAATTAACCGCATAACCACTTAATCGGGCACGTGAAACGCCTCTCGGTATGCTTGAATTTCGTCCCACTTGATCGTACTCAGCTGACGATCAATATGGTAAACGGACGTCGCAACGGTCACCTCCTTCATGGCATCATCCACATCAATCTCAATCAACATCGGCCTTGATGTCGCATCTTGATCACTGGTCCCCACTGTTTCTTTTTCTCTCGATCGACCTGACACGAGTGGTATGCCTTCAAAAACATCGGTCTGCCCCACCGAATCCACATCAACGATCAACCGTTCGGCCTCACCAATGGCCGAAACAGCCTCGTCTGGCATCTGGGCAAAAGCTTTCTCAAGCTCCTCCTCCAGATCCCTCTCCTCCTCGGCCTGCGACCTCAGATTCACCTCTGGCCGAGATGTCCCTGAAGTTGAAGCCGATCCACTCATCCTCAACCGTGTGTCAGAAGCGGCCGAAGCCGTTGAATCATCCTCGAAGGCATTTCCAGACCGGGCGTCCGTGCCTTGAGAATCTTCAGACACCATCTACAAATACAAAAAACCCTCCTAAGAATGGGAAACAACTCGACTCTCCTTACTGACCGACCTATGGGATCTAGAAGCTACGGGACAAACATGCATATGTGTTCATCCCATGTTCTTGTAAAAGACAAACTTTGAATCCAAATCACAAGGTCAAAATTTACGTACCGTGTTTTTACTTGGAAGTCACCGTGAGCACCGCCGTGAACCTTGATCGGAAATCGCCTTGCTTCACCGGAAATCGCCTTTGTACTTTTCTCTCACCAATACTCACAATTCACTTGGAAGCAAAAAGTAAAAAGTGAAATTGGCTCCAGGATTTTTATTCTATCCAATTCTAACCATGGTTAAAAAACTAGCCGTTATAACCATGGTCGGCCAGCCCAACCGTCACTTCGACCTCGATAAGCGGAAGGGTCACCTCGATTTTCACGCGCATTTACAAACGCACTACACACCCAAGTGACATGTGATCGGCCTTCAAGTTACCTCCTAGGCCGATCGGTCACCTCATCGTGTAAGTTCCCACGCAAGCTGACCGAACAAGGTGACATCCTTCACCTAGGCATCCAAAGTGACATGTGATCGGCCTTCCGGTTACCTCCTAGGCCGATCGGTCACCTCATCGTGTAAGGTCCCGCGCAAGCTGACCGACCAAGGTGACATCCTTCACCTTTGCATCCAAAGTGACATGTGATCGGCCTTCAAGTTACCTCCTAGGCCGATCGGTCACCTCATCGTGTATGGTCCCGCACAAGCTGACCGACCAAGGTGACATCCTTCACCTTGGCATCCAAAGTGACATGTGATTGGCCTTCCGGTTACCTCCTAGGCCGATCGGTCACCTCATCGTGTAAGGTCCCGCGCAAGCTGACCGACCAAGGTGACATCCTTCACCTTTGCATCCAAAGTGACATGTGATCGGCCTTCAGGTTACCTCCTAGGCCGATCGGTCACCTCATCGTGTAAGGTCCCACGCAAGCTGACCGACCAAGGTGACATCCTTCACCTTGGCATCCAAGGTGTCATGTGATCGGCCTTCAGGGTACCCCCTAGGCCGATCGGTCACCTCATCGTGTAAGGTCCCGCACACGCTGACCGACCAAGGTGATCGGCCTGTAGTGTACCCCCAGGCCAATCGGCCACCCGCTTACACCCGTCCAATCCCAGTTTTTTTTTTAAAAAAAAAAACTCCATTCCTTCGGCTTTTTTCCTCCTTCAAGGGCTTGGGGGACTGGGGACTGACATACTACGCACCAGAACAGGCCGACAGTCACAATACAAGCCCTCAACCGAGGCAATCCACCTCAGTCAACGACTTGGGGGACTTCTGTTCATACCTAAACTGGGCGGCCTGGTCAAAGGCCCGAACCGATCTGACCTGTCCCCGCTCTACCAGCCCCAGGCAAGCCTCAGATTACGCCAACAAAGCCAAGAACGACATAGGAAGACCAAATCGGGTCGGCCAGGCTTACTGACAAGTCATAAATGCTATCCGGGACCACCACAAGACACATGTCAAACTCCTAGAGGCAGCAACATTTATCCCACATTGACAAACACCAACAAACACATTCAATGCTACTATAAATACAAGGGCATCCCCCTCCAAAAGGTAATGAAAATCTTGCCCTCACGCTGTCTAAATTACAACAGTGCCCTCCTACCTAACTGACTTAGGCATCGGAGACTGTTCGGCCGGCACCACACCGGTGTCCCTTTGTATTTACCCTCTTCCTGTGCAGGCCACAATATTTTGAGAGGAATTGCGAAGGAAGCTCAGCAGGGCAGGACTAAGTTGATCCATTTCTTGCATCAACAGTACCAATCCATGTTTTCTTTAGCTTCCTCAAACTGCTGGCACATGGCATCTGTCCATGTTTCCATGATAGCCATCCACACAACCTCGTACTGGCTCTCTAGACTTGTTGGGTTCTGTCGTTTTTCCCTGTACATTTTTTGGACAATCATATACTCGTTTTCACGGACAGCATCTAAGTCCTAAAGGAATACTATCACCACCTTCCTCTTCAACACATCGGTTCCAACCTGTTTATGTATTCATTCAGCATAAACTAACAATCTTGGTTGGCCATTTCTATTTGATTATATATATATTGTGTGAGTGGGAGAAGATGAGGGATGAGATTTTAGAGCGAACCCCCTTCTTGTTGTAGCAATCATAGAGGGTTGGGATGTCATCATCCGAGTAAATCTGAGCCCTTAAAATCTTGGTGTTGTCAATGTGTGGTGTTTCAGAGATACGTTTGAGTATCATATACTCTTCTGCTCTCTTCTTGGCTGCATTCAACCGCAATTAGTGATCTTGGTAGCCTTGTTGTGGCAATCATAGAGGGTTGGGATGTCATCATCGGAGTAAATCTGAGCCCTTAAAATCTTGGTGTTGTCAATGTGTGGTGTTTCAGAGATACGTTTGAGTATAATATACTCTTCTGCTATCTTCTTGGCTGCATTCAACCGCAATTAGTGATCTTGGTAGGCATGCATAAAGAAATTGGACAAGGCATATCTGTAAGAAGTTGAGGTTCCACTAAGTTGAGGTTCCACCCCAAAACCAATTGGCAATGGGGGGAGTAGCCCAAGATCTTATAAGGCACAAATTGTAGTTGTGCTTTTCCGATGTGGGACATTTTTCTAAGTTGAGGTTCCACCCCAAAACCAATTGGCAATGGGGGGAGTAGCCCAAGATCTTATAAGGCACAAATTGTATTTGTGCTTTTCCGATGTGGGACATTTTCCTCATATCTCAACACGCCCCCTCACGTGCGGCGGATTTTCCAGCCTATCACGTGACGATTTGATTGGGTACGTGTGACACGTGTGACGATTAAGCCAATCACGTGAGATAACCCCGCTTTGATACCATGTAAGAAATTGAGGTTCCACCCCAACACCAATTGGCAATGGGGAGAGTAGCCCAAGATCTTGTAAGGCACAAATTGTAGTTGTGCTTTTCCGATGTGGGACATTTTCCTCACATCTCAACACGCCCCCTCACGTGTGGCGAATTTTCCAGCCTATCACGTGACGATTTGATGGGTATGTGTGACACGTGTGGCGATTAAGCCTTCACGTGAGATAATCCCGCTCTGATACCATGTAAGAAGTTGAGGTTCCACCCCAAAACCAATTGGCAATGGGGGGAGTAGCTCAAGATCTTATAAGGCACAAATTGTAGTTGTGCTTTTCCGATGTGGGACATTTTGGTTCCAAACCAAAACCAATTTGCAATGGGGGGAATAGCCCAAAATCTTATAAGACACAAATTGTAGTTGTGCTTTTCCGATGTGGGACATTTTCCTCACATCTCAACACGCCCCCTCACGTGTGGCGGATTTTCCAGCCTATCACGTGACGATTTGATTGGGTACGTGTGACACGTGTGACAGTTAAGCCAATCACGTGAGATAACCCCGCTCTGATACCATGTAAGAAATTGAGGTTCCACCCTAACACCAATTGGCAATGGGGAGAGTAGCCCAAGATCTTATAAGGCACAAATTGTAGTTGTGTTTTTCCGATGTTGGACATTTTCCTCACATCTCAACAATATTAACATAAATGGGTAATTAACTAGACTCGCTTACCAGGCGTATATTGTAATCTTGTCTGATTCATCTTTTTGTCGTAGTAGCCTCTTTGCAAACCAGACTGAACCGTTTTCTTTTTATACCATAGATCGACTTCATCATCTCGTGTGTACATGAGAGTACGTAAAACTTTGGTGTTATCAATGTGTGGTGTTTCCAAGATCCTTGCAATAGGAACAAAAGCTTCTTCCTCTTTCTTCCTCTCTGCATTCGATCACCATTAGTAATTTAGATAGCTAGGTATACATATTATTGTAGAAATTGAAATTTCATTTCAAAACCAATTGGCAATATTGGAGGGAGTAGCCCAAACACAAATTTAAGTTCTATTATTTTGATGTAGGATATTGTCTCACAACCCAACATGCCCTCTCATGCCCTTTATGTGTGAGACATTACCTCACATTCCAACACGCCCCCTTATGCAATGCACCCCTTCACGTGTGGCCCATTTATGGGTGAGACATTGGCTCATATCCCAACACGACATCTCATGCAACGCGTCCCCTCACGTGTGGCTCCCTTACGTGTGAGACATTGCATCACATCCCAACACGTCTCCTCACGTGTGGCCCCTTTATATATGTGGGGCTCCCACACAAGGTGATGCAGATGGATAACGCGCGTGTAGCACATGTGACGATTAAGCCTTATCACATGGGATAAGACACTCCGAAACCATGTAAAGAAATTAAGATTTCACCTCAAAACTAATTGACAATGGATGTCTTAGTCCAAGCCTATTTAAAGCACGGATTTAAGTTGTATTCTTCTAATATGGGGCAGTGCCTCACATCCCAACATAAGTATATATATATATATATATATATGCATAAAAAAAAATGGACGAGTATGCAATTCAATTAGACTCACCAATGATTTTGGATAGTCTAATAAGGTTTTCCTCAAGGTGGGTGTATATGTCTTGGAGTGTATGCGTCAAGGATGACACTTTCCATGCCTCTGCCACATACCTTATGGAAACCAAAAATCAAATAATGAATTTGTCTTTCATGTCAATTAAAAATTCTTAAGACAATCTGAACCACACATAGACAAAAATAACTACTTACTCGGGACCCATGTCAGTGATCCCCAGCATCTGTGATGCAGCAACTGCAATACTCTGAGTTGTCCAGTAAACAGCTGTGGGAATAAGAGTAGTGGAATATTCATGTTCGGTGGTCAAGTCGGGATGATCCCGGTGCATGTCCTGTAACTGAACAATTAATGCAGTGTGTCACATTGAGGATGGCCCTGACCAGCCTGTTGTAGGCCTCAATCTTGGGCTTCAAGCTACCCCCTGCAAACTCAAGTATGTCTTGCACCGGTTTAAGCTGCCCAACCGCCATTGCAAGGGGGTTTCTAGTGTAAAGCTGAACCACAAGCCAGAATTCACCATCTTGCACAGCAAGAGCTCCCAAAGCAATCACCGCCTTCTCATCCCAGTTGTAGTATTGCAGGGTGTCCAATATATCCTTCGTCGTCTTCTTGGCATCCTCCCCGGCAACCCAATTGCAGAATATCTGTCGTACACATACATAATATATATATATATATATTTGGATTGTTGCCAGACAATTAGTTAACGTATGTAGATTGTGTTGCGCTACTATCCAGCACGATAAATAGTAACGTTGTTAAATTCTGGATTGTTGATATTGTAATATTATGTATGTAATATTACGTACGTTCGAAGTCTGAAAAGAAAAAGTTATCTTTTCTCTATAACATTATGAGGAGTAAATAATATAAACCTCGTGGGAAATTGCATTAAACAAGCTGGGTGGAACATCGTAGTTATCAGGGAGGTTATTTAGGGTAGCATGGAACGCCGTCTCATGCTCCGAAGTATCCGCACTTGCATCTTGTTCTGGTAGTCTTCCCTGATTATTTCACAAACAATATCAAATCAGCAAAGGCCTAGTTAGGAATTTAGGCTAGTATGCATACGATTTTTTTGGGCCCAAAAGAGATCAGTATTTTGATTCCATTTTAATTAATTAAGAAATTAATATTAAAAGAGACGCAACTTCATATGAATAATGATAATAACAAAAAAATACAAAATGAGTACATGACTAGCAATAACATTATAGCATGCATATGTTATCCTCAGATAAATATATGTATATATATATATATTATCCATTTTCCATAAGCATGTTTTTGCCGTTTTTCATGACCTTTCGGTCTATGCAAGATAAATACTCATGCACTTAGAATTTCAATATTTATTAGATGAAATTAAAAAGAAATACAAAAATTGAAAGTAAAAAACTTTAAAAAAATTTAACAATATTAATACAATTTACATATATATATACACACACATAAAAGTAAATTAAATCATTATGTAATTGTTAAGCGCCGTTTGAAAACCATATGTCGTTTGTGGGTTTTTGTGTTTTTAAATTTTATTTCCTTTTTTATTTTTATTTATTTATCTCTACATCATTACTTTTTTGAACAATTCTCTCTCCTAAATATTCTTCAAATCTCATACATAAAAAATAAAGTGCAAAGTGGAAAATAAGAAGCGAAAACTAAAAACGAAATGATTATCAATTGATTTTTAATTTGTATATACAATGAAACAAAAAAATAGCGAGTTAAACAAAGCTACCGTAAGTATGCCGTGGATATCGTCAGGTTTGGTGGAGTGGGAAAGGATGGCCTCAGCTGTTTGAACAATATGTTTGACAGGAATATTAAAAGTGATATCATAGGGACGGGCATGAGATTTATCGGTGAGCAGAATTTGATCGCAGAAAAAATTGTCATTTGAAGTTGCTGAATGTTGGCGGCGTCCGCCTCAGAGCATAGGAGGACGTTCGTCATGAATGTCAACTCTATGCATTGCGCTGTTTTGCTGAATATAACTCGGAGGAGCTAGCACAGGGGCCGGACTATTAAAATTCTGAATGACTAGGGCCATTTTCCAAGGTTTAGGGCTATTTTTATTTTGTTTCAGTTTAGGTGAGTAAGGTCATATATAGCTGATGCCTGAAACGAAAGCAATCTTGGATACCTTGCTTGCATTGGGGTTTAATCCAAAAAAGCTAGAACTAACTAGAGAGATGATATCAATTAAGGGAGAAATTTCAATTGAAGTTTTCTGAGATTGCATGGAGAAGTGTTTAGCTGTACGTGCATGTGTTGTGTCGCATTCTAAATCTTTTTTCAACTTCACAAAAGGTCAGCCATTTTGATTTATTCCTACTCTGCGAATATTGCACATTTCTGCTAGTACAAGTTTTCAGTTTCTACACTTATATTTTCAGATGATTATTATCAAGCTCTTAATGAGAACTCAAGAAAATTCTACACCTGAATGAAGACAAAGAATGACCATGTAATTTGGAGAATGAGCCACATAGGCGTGGTGTAACTGATTCATTTATGAAAATGCGAATAAGTGAGAGATATAAGAGTGAAGAGGAAAAAGAAAGATGCAAGAGTGTAAGAAAGAAAACCAAGTGAGTGAAAGTGGGCTCTATAAGTAGAGTTTTGACTAATTCTAGTCAATATATATAGTAACTAGACCTTGTGTTTCTTCATTGTATCAATAAAAAATTATATTGTATCAATACTTTCCTAAATCTCTCATTCACCCATAAATCTAACATAAACACTTTCATAACTCAATAGTGGTATCAAAACATCCAAAACCCATAAATGGTATTAGAGCACTCAAAAACTCATCACATATCAACCCAAAAAGCAAAGCAGCCGAACAACCACTGAACTCATGGCCGACCATGCCGTGTTGGTTAATACCTCTTGTTTACATTTGAAAAAATCCCCTATGGGCCCAAATCGATGGTTCACGGAAATTAAATGTCCAAAACAAACACAAGCCTTGCCCAAGCAACTTTGAACATGAAGAAAAAGTAAGTATGGGCCGTGTTGATAGAGAATGATGAAAATTGAGGCATAGGGGAGTATCTCAACGAGAAAACGGTGAAATGGGACCCGCACAGGACCCAACTCGGTGAGTTGAGAACTCCTCTACCCTTTAGAAAAAGAGAGCAACCCAGTTGCTCAAATGATAGATAATCAACCAATCAAATTCAACTAATTGATCTCCATCAATTTTTGAACCTATGAACACATTTAACCAAGGTTTCATGATTTAAAACAGTTGGCTCTTGTGACAAAAACTGCTGCTTTCGACCTAGGAAATCAAGATGCAACTTTGCTTCTCACCCGTTTGAGGCATTTTTGCAACTGCCTAACCGTCTTCCTAACAGCTACAACAGCAATGTCATAATGGTTGGCTACATTTCCCTGCACAAAGCTTCTTTCTGACCAAACGAGTGTCATAAGGGTTGCCCTATTTCCGACTGACCAATTCATGGGCTTTCAGCTGAGGTTCGCAGAAGATTAACCTTCTTTCTGACCATTCAGTGTCATAAGGGTTATATTATCGACTACCGGGTGACAAAAACTGCTGCTTTCGACCTAGAAAATCAAGATGCAGCTTCGCTTCTCACCCGTTTGAGGCATTTGTACAACTGCCTAACCGTCTTCCTAACAGCTACAACAGTAATGTCATAATGGTTGGCTACATTTCCCTGCACAAACCTTCTTTCTGACCAAACGAGTGTCATAAGGGTTGCCCTATTTCCGACTGACCAATTCATGGGCTTTCAGCTGAGGTTCTCGGAAGATTAACCTTCTTTCTGACCATTCAGTGTCATAAGGGTTATATTATCGACTACCGGCTCA
Source organism: Prinsepia uniflora (assembly GCA_032719365.1). NCBI lineage: Eukaryota > Viridiplantae > Streptophyta > Magnoliopsida > Rosales > Rosaceae > Prinsepia > Prinsepia uniflora. The sequence goes on along the minus strand of CM064867.1, from coordinate 6,152,037 downwards.
CGAAAAGTAATCCCGACTATCGTCTCATGGACAGTCTTCGGCCACTGTTCCGCGGAAAGCCATCCCGACTACCGTGTATACGGAAGGTCATCCTCACTGCCAACTCATGGCTGGTCACCGAGGGACTCAAACCTCCTTTTCGACGTTCTGTCGTCACATTTGAGTGTTCTGCCATCTGATGGTATGTTTTCGACAGATATTCATTTCAGTTGATGATTTCTGGAATTTCTTACTTGATACGGGCTTGAAATGCGAAGAAAATAATTTACTTTCTGTACTTATAATTTCAGTTGTTATTCAATTCTAGTACTCTTACATTTTTGTATTCGTCCTTCCATTTCAATTTCAATACTAACCAGATTTTATTAAGTAGTGATTGGTAAATCGGGACACACCAGCTGTGCGTGGTTCACGACTTACCAAGTTGAGATACCATCTTTGTGTATTGATCCGAATACTTTGATCCAAACTTGAGGGAACCTGGGACCACTGTCCATCTAACTACTGAAATAATGTCGCCAGTATGAATATCATAGAGAAATAAACTTCTGACTTGGGCATCGCTGGAGGGAGAATATTTTAAGTCCTTGAAAAAAGGCATAGAAAAAAATTGCGTAGGAGAATTCTTATATGCTTGCCGCACAATCGCATTGATCAGAAGAAAAGTTCTTGGTCCAAAAACGGAACCCATTTACACTATCTAGTACCAGTCTTTTACTAGTGCCACAACTCAACTTGAGTTGAAAGGTCTACTTGCTTTCTGATTCACCCATCTAGGGATTGACCGTGACCAAAGACCCATCACGCTCAGAACAATCCAACATCTCTACACCATTCACCACAAAAGAGATCTTCGCGAGTGGTCCACCTCCATCTCTCTACAGAACAAGTTCCACGTGGAGGTCTAGTAAGGGTTGTCTCGGGACACTCGGCTCCTAAAACGAAAAAAAATATTTTGGGCAGGAACACCTTTATCACTCACACAATCTGGTCGGTTCCTTGTAATCCGGCAGATCCACCTCGAAATACCTAGCCATCCCAAGATTACTAAAATACATTTCAACATCTCAGAAAATAACTTGAAGCCTACAACACCAAAATTTCAACAACCTACAACACCAAAATTTCAACAATCTCACTTATTTCTGCTATAAAGGCAGGGGCATCTTTCCCTCGTAAGGTAACTATTCACCTTGTCAAGTTCATTATTTTTTTAAGATTTGTGAATGGTCATGCATGCTTCATTCGGTCATGCATGCTTCATTTCTACTCAAATAAAATCAAACATATGAAATACCAACCTTCGATCAGTTCCCCTACTGCTCATGCCCCTATCCTTGCGCCCGTGCATGTACCTTAAATATTCTCTTATAATCTTCTACTCTTGTATCCCTTCCACCAAAACACATCATCCCTTCTCTCTCTCTCTCTCTCTCTCTCTCTCTCTCTCTCTCTCTCTCTCTCTCTCTCTCTCTCTCTCTCTCTCTCTCTCTCTCTCTCTCTCTCTCTCTCTCTCTCTCTCTCTCTCTCTCTCTTTACAATCCTTTTTTTATTTGTTGCCTTTGTTTTTAAATTATTATTATATCATCATATTTTTATGTATGGCCAAGCCCCAATAACCTCTTAAGGGTATATTTCTTAGTAGACGAAGCATATTTATTGATATCATGTGTTATATATAGGCTTATTACTCAAAATACTCCCATATCCGGACATTAAATCTCACTTTGCTCCCCAAACAGAATTTAGTTCCAATGTGCTCATAGAACTGCATTTTTGTTACCTCCGTTACTTCAATCTGTTAGTCAAGTTAGTGATGGCATCAATGTTGCCATGTGTTAGTCCCTAATTGGTTGTTTAATTACTTATAAAAAAATTATTAAAACTAAATATTAGAAAAATAAAAATTTGAAGAAGAAGATGAAGATGAACAATGAAACCCATATTCACTATTCATTGTACATCTTCCTTCTCAGTTCAAATTCCACAGTGACATTAGAGAAACAGACAAAAATGCTCAAGCTCAAAATCAACAACACCAAAAGGAAGATATGAGCTATTGAATCAATACCCAATTGAAATCATTTATCACCATTGAAAAAGTAGGATCAGATAAAACAATTGTTCAATGGGGAGGCACAGCTCAAACACCTTCTGGTCCAAAAAAGCAACCAATTGGGACTTTCAATTCTGCAACTTTTGTGGTCAGTTCCCCTTACTTCATTGCCAAGAACATCATATTCAGGGTAATTTAAGTGAAATTTTGGATTCAGCAAAAACTCAATCCTAAATTTTGAATTTTGGAGATTTTAGAATCTGGGTTTTTCTCCAGTTCCTTCTATTATTGTCAGGCCTTGGAGCCATTACCCCTTTTAGTTTTCTTCATCATCACCATCTTCCAAATCCGAAGGGAAACAAGAAACAAACTCCCTCATATAGCCTCTTTTACTCTCTCTCCTCATATAACCTCTTTTACTCTCTCTTCAAATTAGAGAGGGATAGAGAACAAACATTGGCCATTTGCGTAAATACGATGAAACGAGGGTGGCCATCGTCTTCCATCTTAGGTAGTGAAGGAGGTGGAGGCTTCTTCGCTTGGATGCATATATGTAACGACCCGTCCCGAATATCGGGATTTAATAATATTTAATTGTGATTTACTAATCTGGGATTAGTTGGGCGATTTCGGACGAATTGTGCAAAATGACCGTTTTACCCCTAGGCGTGGGCAAAACGTTGACTTTTAATTCGGATGGTCAAATGTACTTTGACCGATGACCGTGACGTAGTTCGGGACGTCACGAGTTCATAGACAGGTGGCACGTTCGATTACGACGTTCGTGGTGAAAGTTATGATGTACGGAAGTGTAAGGGCATTTTTGTAATTTGGACGAAAGAAGGGGGAATGTTGACTTTTTGATCGGGAGGTCCGATGGCCGAGGACCGAGGACCGTTAGGAAGGTCTCGATGCCCTGAGTTCGTAGACAGGCGGCACACATCAATCGGGGTCCGTATGACCGAGTTACGGGTCAGGACGCGTGAGGGGCATTTTGGTAATTTTCTGCACAAGGGCAGAATTGTAATTTCACACGGGGTACTGTTTCATTGAACAGCCGTGAAGGTGGAATGTTTGTGCGATCGATCCCATGGTTTGTTTATCAATTTTATGACTGAATTGGGACAGTGTGAGGTGGGATTGCACATGTATGGTGCTGGCAATCGATCAAAAGGACATGGGCACTGGTTTGTTTAATGTTTTCGGGTCAGTGCAGGGGATCTTTACACAGTGGATTGAGGACGGTTTTGGGTGCTTTTAAGAACTGATTTGGATTGTTAGAATTGAGAGTGAGTCGAGAGGGTCACTCTGCGATTGAAAATGAAAGGAATGAGTGAAATTGGTGCTGGATATCTCTGAAAACCCGAAACTGGTTTTTGAGAAATTCAAACTCGAACTTCTAGTTTTAGGCCAGCCCAAGCCTAATTGATGATGGATTGAGCTTCCTGGAACTTCAACGTGTCGAACCAGATCAAATGGGGCAAGCTTTGGGGCTCCTAGGGCCGTGGACGGACGAGGTGGACGGCTGGAAAACTCAAGCTTGAGTTGTGGTGATTGAGGTAACGTTGTGTTCAATTAATCATGTGAATTGGTTCGTATTAATCCTTTTAAGCTTCCTGTGAAGTTAATTTGACAATGGTTGAGGATTGGAGGAGTTTTGGTGATTGACCCGTTTTGGGTGATCACGGGTTGATGGCTTGATTAAGGAATGGTTGATGTTGATCGATGTCATAGACCTGAAATTCATTGGTTAATGATTGTTGTAGGATCAAGAACGGATTGAATTGATGTCAAATTGGGTGTGATTGAACCGGATCCTATCGCGGGTAATCAGACCCGTATACCAGACAAACGGGTGAAGAAGGAACACTGTAGCAGTCACGGTAGCAGGCGCGTGGCTTTCACGCGCAGCCACTCACGGCGGCACGTGACGGCGCGTGGGCACGAATCTCGAGGTGAGGTCAACATGACTTTTATCCTATGCAATGTAACGAACATTTTAGCGTTGGTTTCGTGTCGATCGGATCCCGTTTCGATATTGTTCGGGATGTCCGAAGGTTTTAAATCCAGTTTAAAAATACGTAAAAATTCGGGAAAATTACGGGACTTGAATAGGATGTTAATGATGAGGTTAGTGATCCTCTAATGTGATTTGAACAGGATTGGGAGTCCCGGTGATAGTGGTGTGGCCCGGGAAGGCCTATGGCACGCGTATCGAGGCGCTCGGTTAAACGGTCTGTGAGTGGACATTGGTTTTATAAATTCGATGCATGCATAACTGTTTCATGATTGTTATAATTGTGATTATATGATTTATTTTGGATATCAGTGAATTTATATGTTTTCACGCATTTCGAGGCGTTTTACGTGTTTGCACGTGAATCGAGATTTTCTAGATTTGCACTGATTTCCATAAATGTGGTTGGATATGATTTCATGAAACGGTTACGGATTTGTTAAAATGAATCGGGCCAGGGGCCCAGTTAATTTACGAATCGGGCCAGGGTCCCAGTTAACTTATAAATCGGGCCAGGGGTCCAGTTAACTTATGAATCGGGCCAGGGGCCCAGTTGACTTATGAAATCGGGCCAGGGGCCCAGTTGATTTATATATGCGATTTCGGGTCGGGGACCCTAAAATGGAATTGAATAAATGATTTTGGATTTGATTCAACTATTTGGAATTATGACGGTTTTATGGAAATTCGGGGCAGGGCCCTTGTGATATTTTGGAAATGAATAATAGAATGTGTTCCATAAAACCATCTCGATATGAGGATTTTTATATCCTGGTCTCCTCCAAGTGTCGGGGACACTGGAGAAGTCACGGTGCATTGCCTGCGAGGGCTCATTGTACGGAGCTACCGGACCGTATAGTGATCCAGGAGCAGGATTGCTAGACGTCATGGACGTCAGACATCGGGGATGTCAGAGATATAGACCCGGTGAGACCCGGGGCAGCACGCGTTGCTTAATACCATGAGATATGACGTCTGGAACGTCAAGCGTCTAGGACGCTAGGCATCGGGGATGCCGGAGATGGAAAAATAATAAATGAATATTACTGGATTGATGAAATAACTCTTGGATTGACTTTTGGAATTTGAAACTATGCATTGGTTTCCGGGCTAAGGCCCTAATGGTTATTTCTAAATAAATATGGGATTATTGGTTTTTGGTGCATGCATATGATTTTACTGAGGGGCATAAATGTCTTATAAATGTTTTTAACAGACTTATTTATTTTCGTCCACTCACAGCTTTTGTTTTTAATGCCCTTCAGGTTGATTCCGGATACGACTGCAGCAGAGACTTGAGCATCGCACACCTCCTCCATCGATCCTTACGCACTCTGGAAGCCCGTTTGGGCAATGGCAATCGGTTATCCCTTGTTTGACGCCTCTTGTCAGACGGGAGCACGTCACATTCCATGGTAATCCTGGGGGGATTGGGATGGGTCGTGTCAAGTGGTATCAGAGCAGGTTTTGCTCTTTTGTGCGCGAAGGACGAGGGTGTGATGTCTCTTTGGGCTGCTGTTCCGTTGTCAACCTGATAGATAGTTTTGGGTTTGAATGGTGGATTGGGTGTGTTTGGCCCGATACGCCGTGCCTTGATGCTATTCAACCCAAGTGGGGTTGTATACGATTAACTGGTAATGTGGGACCGTCGGTTCGGTCATGTGTTTATGGATTGTTGTGCCACTGGGCACAGCCGGGTTCAGGGAACCCCATTGGAATAATGTTATGGAAATACGAAACTCAGTTGAGTAATGGTCTAAATTATGGAGCCTGGTAGTGTTGGCTAGTGTACGGGGTGTTGGTGCATCGGAGTTAGCCGATGACCTTCGTCGTGGAACCCACGATGGAACCCACGTTGAGTTGACGATTGGATTGGATTGGACGTCTATACGATGTCAGGACCGCGAGGTCGGTCAGGTTGTGGATTTTACTGCAGAAGGCAGTTGGGTTCGGTGGAACCCTAGGGTGTAATTTTGGAACCCTAATTTATAATCGATAGACTGGAAAAGTGAACCTTAAATGAGAACTTGTGCTGCGACGTGCGGCTAAGGTCATGGATGACCATGTGGATGACTCTAGTGAGTCTAGTCAGGATTATGGGTTTCGATCCACGGATGCGGTTATGGGATAAAATATGGAATCCCGTGTTGGATCGAATATTAGTGTGAGGTGTGGTTACGGATCTTGACAACGATGACTGTTGGTCGACAGTTGTGTCAAGATGACTGGCTATCGAGGGTATTTAGTGTGGCTTTCACACTTGGGGATCAGGGGATGTTCAGGGAACGTCCATTATCCTGATGTGCCAGTGGTCAAATTGGAGGTACCCATAGTCGTGGGGTACGAGTGGTGTTACGGGATCGTCGTTCGGAATGAACGGCGATCCATGGTAACAAATTTGCACACTGTGTGCTAGCATGGATGTTAGGGTGCTATGTATGGATGTTGGTATGTTGGTGCCTTGATGCCATTACTAGTATGGATGCCTGTGTGCTGATACTAGTGTTGATGATGGTGCGTTGGTGCTGGTACTAGCGCTGGTGCTGGTGATAGAAATTGTGATGACGATGAGCCACCAGTTGGGGTGTGACTCTGTCATGATGAACAGATGATTGGTATCTGCGACTCAGTGGTGGTTGAGTCTTGGACTGGATGGGATCCAGTGGAGGTTGTGTCGTGTTGGGATGAGTTCCGACAGATATACGATGACTTGTGATGAACGGATAAAATGGTATGATTGAAACTTGGGGAATCTAGGGACGATGTTCCCTACGTCATGAGAATCAGTTGATTTGGGGAGTTGTTGTCAACTCCGAGATTGGTAAGATTGTTTACCTCTAATATCCTCAGAGGGTGCAAGGAAGTATTGAAATTGGAAAAGTCGGGAAACCATTTGTGGTATTGACGTGTAATTTTGTGATTGTGAATCATTTGGAACCTGAGGATTGAACCTGTTTAGGTTGAGATGTGAGACGGAGGCAGTATGGTATGCACATTCAGGCAAAATTGTAGATATCCCGTTCGGAATCGGGGTGTGTGCATACATGATTATTGACGGACGTGAGGTCCGAGTAATGAATTGATTTTGGACACGTGGTGGTCCAAGTGAGGTATGGACGTGGGCAGTCCTGTGGTTGGACTTGACATCTCATTGGGAGCATGTCTGTTCCCAACATGGTTGGAACTCCCGTTTCGGGGAGAGTTGTGATTGGGAGACGAGAGGAGTGCTCGTTTCCGCATCGGTTATTGGTATTCCGAAGTCATTGGGGTTGACTTCATATTTTCCTGCCGTGGCAGATGATGATTGTTGCTACCAGTACGTTGAGCGTGCATTGGTGGGTGGACCCATGTTTGGCTTGGGTTCATTGGACACAAGAAGTTTTGTATGATTTTGGATTTGGTGGTGATATGCGTGGTCATCTTTCCACCAAGGGAAATTTGGCGAAGGATTCAATTGAGGGTGTAAGACCCTACGATCAGCTTCCAGATGGATTGTTAGCTATGTGAGCATGTGTGGATCCTAGGTGGATCTGATTTGTGATGTTGTCGACTTTGGTCGATGTGACGATCTAGGATCGTGATGTTACTTGTCGAGTGACGTAGTGATGGATATGGATTGTGATCTTGATGATCCAGATGGGTGGAGAGTTTATCACTCTTACCTTGATATGTGAGTCGTAAATGACAGGACTGAACTTCTTTTCGGAGTGAGTCCATATGGTTTGTGACTTGGTTGAGTAGGTTTCCGATGTGGTCGGATTTTGTCAACCTTTGACGTGTGGATATTGGGATTGGCTTCCCTATGAAGTCAATCGAGTGTTTTGAACAGGCAACCGATAGGTTCGGTTTTGTTACGTTTTAGTGGACGTAAACGAGATTTTGGGTTTTGGAATCGAATTTCTGGGTGACGATTCAGGATTCGATTGCGAAGCTCGAAAATGGATTACTGGATTTGGGTGCGGAATGATTATTCCAATGCTAGCTTACGGAGTAATGATTTCGGATTCGGATTTGGAAATGGATTAAAAATATGATGTCTGGGTTCGGGTTCGGGATTTCTTACGAAATTGCGAATTCGGATTCGGAATTGGAACTAGATGACGGGTGGAGCTCGTTTTGTCTCATGATGGTTTGGGCAAATGTACTCCATTATTGGAACGTGTTTGGCTACGACCTAGGTGGTTATAGGCGGATTGATGAATTGACGTACGTTCAGGGTACGTTGTACGAGGATTGAGACTGGTTAGGCTGAGTGGTGCCTAATGGCGGTACATGGGATGTACCAGTGGTGTGTAACTAAACGTGTTGGTAATCGGCTTGGTTCCAGTATCATTTGTTTGGTTGTGATCGTGGACTGGACATTGGATACAGTGCGCTGTGCAGAGTGATTTTGTCGGGTTCAGTGAGTGTATGAGCAGGTGCTCTTGGCCATGGTTGGCTAGTGGAACCCTGGTATTGATATGTATGATCACTGCTGGGCTGGTATTCAATGTGTTCCAGTTACACCACTTGATGGAGTAAGTTGACGGTATACGTACACTCAGGATGAGTGAATTGGTGGTCTGAGTAACCACGAGTAGCCTTGTGTGACTTGATCACACCGTGATTTCCCAGCGTCTTGGTTCGCTGAGGGAGTCGGCGATTATGGACATTGAGATTAATATATGTCGGAGGATTGGGCTTGCCCTGCGAATTGTGATCATGTAGTTGATCCTACGCTACATCGGGAGTGATGTAGTACGTGGTATTGTCACTGACAGACAGATGGTTGGGGCTTTACTAGGGTGGTAAAGCTTTGCGGTGACAGTTTGACTGGTGGTGTCAGCGTGGACTAACAAATGAGATTTGGTGACTCCCAATGGGAGCAAATGTAAGGATATATTGGCAATGGAAGGGAACCGTTTAGCTGAAGGAGTCAGCTAAATGGTTAAGCGATTTTATCGCGGATCAGGTGATCAATTCCACTCGAGATGGTCGAGTGTTGTTGTGACGTATGACTATGATGGGATGTCTGGGTACAAACGAGGCTGGTGTTGTCCCAGTATGTGGGTGTACAAGTGTACACAGATGTGTGATCGAATTGTTTTCCACGAGGTGTTTGTGGAATAAGGTTGTTGGTAATTTCGAGGACGAAATTCTTTAAGAAGGGAAGGTTGTAACGACCCGTCCCGAATATCGGGATTTAATAATATTTAATTGTGACTTACTAATCTGGGATTAGTTGGGCGATTTCGGACGAATTGTGCAAAATGACCGTTTTGCCCCTAGGCGTGGGCAAAACGTTGACTTTTAATTCGGATGGTCAAATGGACTTTGACCGATGACCGTGACGTAGTTCGGGACGTCACGAGTTCATAGACAGGTGGCACGTTCGATTCCGACGTTCGTGGTGAAAGTTATGATGTACGGAAGTGTAAGGGCATTTTCGTAATTTGGATGAAAGAAGGGGGAATGTTGACTTTTTGATCGGGAGGTCCGATGGCCGAGGACCAAGGACCGTTAGGAAGGTCTCGATGCCCTGAGTTCGTAGACAGGCGGCACGCATCAATCGGGGTCCGTATGACCGAGTTACGGGTCAGGACGCGTGAGGGGCATTTTGGTAATTTTCTGCACAAGGGCAGAATTGTAATTTCACACGGGGTACTGTTTCATTGAACAGCCGTGAAGGTGGAATGTTTGTGCGATCGATCCCATGGTTTGTTTATCAATTTTATGACTGAATTGGGACAGTGTGAGGTGGGATTGCACATGTATGGTGCTGGCAATCGATCAAAAGGACATGGGCACTGGTTTGTTTAATGTTTTCGGGTCAGTGCAGGGGATCTTTACACAGTGGATTGAGGACGGTTTTGGGTGCTTTTAAGAACTGATTTGGATTGTTAGAATTGAGAGTGAGTCGAGAGGGTCACTCTGCGATTGAAAATGAAAGGAATGAGTGAAATTGGTGCTGGATATCTCTGAAAACCCGAAACTGGTTTTTGAGAAATTCAAACTCGAACTTCTAGTTTTAGGCCAGCCCAAGCCTAATTGATGATGGATTGAGCTTCCTGGAACTTCAACGTGTCGAACCAGATCAAATGGGGCAAGCTTTGGGGCTCCTAGGGCCGTGGACGGACGAGGTGGACGGCCGGAAAACTCAAGCTTGAGTTGTGGTGATTGAGGTAATGTTGTGTTCAATTAATCATGTGAATTGGTTCGTATTAATCCTTTTAAGCTTCCTGTGAAGTTAATTTGACAATGGTTGAGGATTGGAGGAGTTTTGGTGATTGACCCGTTTTGGGTGATCACGGGTAGATGGCTTGATTAAGGAATGGTTGATGTTGATCGATGTCACAGACCTGAAATTCATTGGTTAATGATTGTTGTAGGATCAAGAACGGATTGAATTGATGTCGAATTGGGTGTGATTGAACCGGAACCTATCGCGGGTAATCAGATCCGTTTACCAGACAAACGGGTGAAGAAGGAACACTGTAGCAGTCACTGTAGCAGGCGCGTGGCTTTCACGCGCAGCCACTCACGGCGCCACGTGACGGCGCGTGGGCACGAATCTCGAGGTGAGGTCAACATGACTTTTATCCTATGCAATGTAACGAACATTTTAGCGTTGGTTTCGTGTCGATCGGATCCCGTTTCGATATTGTTCGGGATATCCGAAGGTTTTAAATCCAGTTTAAAAATACGTAAAAATTCGGGAAATTTACGGGACTTGAATAGGATGTTAATGATGAGGTTAGTGATCCTCTAATGTGATTTGAACAGGATTGGGAGTCCCGGTGATAGTGGTGTGGCCCGGGAAGGCCTATGGCACGCGTATCGAGGCGCTCGGTTAAACGGTCTGTGAGTGGACATTGGTTTTATAAATTCGATGCATGCATAACTGTTTCATGATTGTTATAATTGTGATTATATGATTTATTTTGGATATCAGTGAATTTATATGTTTTCACGCATTTCGAGGCGATTTACGTATTTGCACGTGAATCGAGGTTTTCTGGATTTGCACTAATTTCCATAAATGTGGTTGGATATGATTTCATGAAACGGTTACGGATTTGTTAAAATGAATCGGGCCAGGGGCCCAGTTAATTTACGAATCGGGCCAGGGGCCCAGTTAACTTATAAATCGGGCCAGGGGTCCAGTTAACTTATGAATCGGGCCAGGGGCCCAGTTGACTTATGAAATCGGGTCAGGGGCCCAGTTGATTTATATATGCGATTTCGGGTCGGGGACCTTAAAATGGAATTGAATAAATGATTTTGGATTTGATTCAACTATTTGGAATTATGACAGTTTTATGGAAATTCGGGGCAGGGCCCTTGTGATATTTTGGAAATGAATAATAGAATGTGTTCCATAAAACCATATCGATATGAGGATATTTATATCCTGGTCTCCTCCAAGTGTCGGGGACACTGGAGAAGTCACGGTGCATTGCCTGCGAGGGCTCATTGTACGGAGCTACCGGACCGTATAGTGATCCAGGAGCAGGATTACTAGACGTCATGGACGTTAGACATCGGGGATGTCAGAGATATGGACCCGGTGAGACCCCGGGCAGCATGCGTTGCTTAATACCGTGAGATATGACGTCTGGAACGTCAAGCGTCTAGGACGCTAGGCATCGGGGATGCCGGAGATGGAAAAATAATAAATGAATATTACTGGATTGATGAAATAACTCTTGGATTGACTTTTGGAATTTGAAACTATGCATTGGTTTCCGGGCTAAGGCCCTAATGGTTATTTCTAAATAAATATGGGATTATTGGTTTTTGGTGCATGCATATGATTTTACTGAGGGGCATAAATGTCTTATAAATGTTTTTAACAGACTTGTTTATTTTCGTCCACTCACAGCTTTTGTTTTTAATGCCCTTCAGGTTGATTCCGGATACGACTGCAGCAGAGACTTGAGCATCGCACACCTCCTCCATCGATCCTTACGCACTCTGGAAGCCCGTTTGGGCAATGGGAATTGGTTATCCCTTGTCTGACGCCTCTTGTCAGACGGGAGCACGTCACATTCCATGGTAATCCCGGGGGGATTGGGATGGGTCGTGTCAATATATTTATAATTTTAATATCATTATTAAAAAAAGGCTTATTAGGATAAATACACTAGGAACACGCCATTCAATCTCAAAATGCACTAGAAACTGTTATTTGTCTCAGTGTGCATCAGGAATAGGTACACCGAAAAAACGTTGCACCATTTAACAGATATTTTACTTAGAGCCGTTTAGAATAGTTTTATGGAAGGATATTTTAGTTATTTTGGTCATAACTGCATCTTTCTCCCCATCTTTTTCCTGAATCTTCTTCCTTGAAAAAAACCTAGCAACCTATCTATCTTCCCAAAAAAAAAAACAAATATACACCCATCACAATTCACAACATCCATCTCCACTGGAGATCTTCATCTTCTTCGTGACCCTCTTATAGAGCTTCTCCAACCCGGTCTGAGCCCATCGACCGAACAGGTACATCCAGTGCTTTCCCGGTGCGCTGCCTAGAAACTAGTAAATTCAAAGTCAATGAGTTTATGAGTGCCTCTCTGGGAATTAGAGGCCCAATTGCCCAAACTGGAACCCTCAAGTAATCCGTCAAGACGCCCAATCCAAAGGGCTCAATTTCCTCGACAGTGTTGCACATCCAACCAAAAGATTTTGTTGAAAGTGAAATTTGGGGCTGGAAAAATCTTGACCAAGAATCTGTACCGTCTGCAGCTCTTAGAAATGGATGGAGCTAGGGGATATGGAAACTGCATCGTTCCAGAAACTCGGGCGGAGTGAAGTAGTCATTGCTGTCTGCGGCGGAACAGTGTGGGAGGTTAAACCAGGTGGAAGCGTAGGTCGCAGTGTCATAAGCGCCACCGGTTGTGAAGCAGACATTGATAGTGCCTAAGCTAGTTGCAAGATCATTTGCCCATCCAAAAAACACATTGGAGATTATAAAGAGAGGCGGGCGACCTTCTTTCTGGGTGATATCGAAGATTAGGCGGCGGGCAGGGGCTACGCGGGTGAGCGATGAAGCAAACAAATTGACCATTTTGCTGAGAGGGAGGTTTTCTGTGGTTTCTGTGTTTGGGGGCAAGTCATGGTCGGTGCTGCAAAATGGAAGCTCAGCCAAGTGAATGTTATTGGTGGGGTGAGTGGTGGATAAGACGGAGGATTGCAGGGATTTAATGTTGAGGGGAGTGGAGGCAATGGTGATGGTGAAGCCTTTTGCTTGGTGGATTTTCTTTGCCAATTCCCAGAAGGGTATGAGATTTCCTTGAGCCATGAATGGTAACATCACAATATGCTCAGTATCAGTTGGTAGATCAATTGCAGAGGTGGCCTTTGCGCAACCGGTCTTAATTGATAGAGATGTACCTGTTCGGTCACGGAAGGACAGACTGGACTGTTCTCTCGTGCTAACTTCCCGGCCCCATCAATGTTCTCAATTGCAAGCATCTTCGAGACGTAATCTTTTAGCTTTCCCAGGTCCGGAAGCGGAAATCTCATATACAGCTTTGGAAAATACTGGTCCAACCATGCATAGAAGTAGTGGATGGGGAATTCCGCATTACGTTGGTCGCACATGACTTCAAGATTCATGATGATATTACTAAGGAACGTCTTTATCATAATATTTTTTCTTCTCATTTTGGGCAATTGGAAATAATTTTTCAGTGGACTTCTGGAAATCTGTTTCATGTAGCTTGGCAAGGAAATTTTGAGGCGTGGGTACAAGATCCTTTACATGTAAGACCTATTTCTCATGCAATCTGGGATCCTTATTTCGGTCAACCATCTGTAAAAGCTTTTACTCGTGGGGGTGCTTTTAGTAAACAGTAAAGAATTCCAATCAGAATCCAAGTAGGGCTCGGACTGGGTTGGAGGAGCTCTATAAGAGGGTCACGAAGAAGATAAAGATCTCCAGTGGAGATAGATGTTGTGAATTTTGATGGGTGTATGTCTGTTTTTTTAGGGAAGATATATAGGTTGCTGGATTTTTTTTAAGGAAGAGGATGCAGGATAAAGATAGGGAGAAAGATGCAGTTATGACCAAAATGACTAAAATATCCTTCCAAATAACTATTCTAAACGTCATTAAGTAAAATACCTGTTAAATGGTGCAACATTTTTATCGTGTATTTATTCTTGATGCACACTCAGGAAAATTACAATTTCTGGTGCATTTTGAGATTGACTAGCGTGTTTGTAACAACCCGTCCCTGATTTTAAGGATTAATTAAGACTAAGTATGGATTAGTTGGGCTAATCAGAGGATTAGCCGAGGATTAACGGACGTTCAGGGTGAAATTACGCTTTTGCCCCTGAACGAGGGCAAAAAGTTAACTTTTGACCTGGGAGGTTCGATGGATAAGGACCGATGACCGTGACGTAGATCGGGACATCACGAGTCCGTAGACAGGCGGCATGTTGAAATTGGACAATCGACAGGAAAGTTACGGTTTACGAAGTTCTGAGGTACTATTTACGACGGCATGTTTTGCAAGGCAAAAGTGGACTTTTATCCTGAGTGGGGCCAAGATCTTTTTACCCAAGCCAATGGATGAGTGACAAGTGTCACCCATCCATTGTTTCCCTTAAACAGATGCATGCATATCCCCATTTCCATTTCAACGAGTTTTTACCCGATCTCAATCGAACCCTCACCACAAACCACCCCCTCCCCTTATTGATTGACTAGGGGCCTTGAGAGACTAAGACTGAGGCTGAGAATGATGAGTATGGTGGCTGGGTGAGGCCTGAGCCGCCGTGGGCGACAGAGATACGGTAAATCGCGCATGTACGGTTTTATGTTCAAATTTCAGTTTTTTAATTTGAACGTTAGGGGATGTTTTTTATGATTGGGGAGGATTTGAACGGGGAGGTTCCAGGGGGTTTTCCTTGGTTCTAATCATATGGATAGGTTGGTAAGGGAAGGACAAAGAGATTAGGATTGGATTGGAAGAAAACAGACCAAAATCGAGGGAGATATGAGCCTAAAGCGACTCCACCAGTTCGACTGGACCAGATTACAGGGATTGGACCGGTCCAGCCGGTCGTCTGGAGGTTAGGGATAACTGTAGCCGGCATGTGAAGCCCACGCGCAGGGCCCTTTGGGAGGCACACGGGGAGGATTTTGGGGATGATTTCTACATATGAAATCATCATTTCAATGTAACGAACATTTTTGGACTAGTTTCGAGTCGATCGGACATCGTTCCGATATAGTTTGGGATGTCCGAAGGATTAGGATCGATTTTTAAAATAGTTAAAAATTCGGGAAAATTCCGGGGCTTCAATGAGAGGTTAATGAGGTTGCTAGTAACCCTCTAAAATGATTTGGACAGGTTCGGGAGCCCCGATGACGGTGATTAGCACAGGAAGGAGTTTTTGGCGAGCATATCGAGGCGACAGCTCAGACGGTCTGTGAGTGGACTTTATTTTATGAATCGATGCTTGCATAAATATTTTATAGGTGGTTATAAACATGTTTTGTGATGCCATGAGTGCATTTGTGTGTGCTTACGTATTTGCACGCATTTTGAGATTTCTGGTTTTATATCGTGCCTATGCGTGCTGTGTTTTCAATGATTGTTTAAGTATGTGAAACAATGAGACCCATTTGCTTTTGCCTCTGGCCTATGGCCCTATTGATGACCTACGGTCTGAGTTGTGGTCGCGACGAGTGTTGTGTGCACGGCAACAGACAACACGACGCTCGCCTCTAGACTAGGGATGTGTTCCTTTCGGAAAGGTCACGAAGCACGTCCCGTTGTCGAGCAGCCACTAGAGGCTCGACTTCGGAGTGCTGACGGTATAGGAGATCGATCGGTGATGTGTGCACCATGATCTAGAAGTGGTCGCGACGGTTGATATGTTCACGGCGACATACCAGGATTTAGAGCGGTCTTGGACTGATGGTTGCACACATCACTATGATTGGAATCGTGACTAACCCTGAGGTATCGGGCTCGATGCCCAGTTAAATTGTGAAATTGGGTTAGAGGCCTATTTGAGTCGTGAGTTCGGGTGTGAGTCTCAGTTGAATTGTGTTATCGGGCTAAGTCCCAATTGTGGCTTTTCACAATTGTATGTATATACCCTTCTTTATGAGCATATTGGTCTCCTCTAGACGTCGATAATCCTGGAGTGCCACGATCCACTGCTTGGAATGAGTGACTCCAAGAGGGAGCACATTCCAGGAGTGAGAGATATGGTATAGTCTCGGACTGAGTCCGCAAACCGTCCTCCAGATGTCGAAGATCCTAGATTTTGGACGATTCCTCCCAGACGTCGTAGATCTTGGGGGTAGACTCGGAGTGAGACCCTGAGTAGTGTGCACACTTATAGATAAATCGTGATGGGTTATTGAGTAGACATCAGAGAATGTCTAGGACGGGTTATATATATAATGTGTGTGTGTGTGTGTGTGTGTGTGTATGAGATTTCACTGAGAATGGTTTTGGGCTGAGACCCACGTGTTTTGGACTTTGGGCCAAGGCCCCAATGAACGTTTTGAGAAATGGTTTTCGAATGCATGCATGCTTTTTAGTGAAGGGCATAAATGTCTTTAAGTAAAATTCCTTTTTGTGAAATTATTTTTATAAATTCTTTGTTTTGTCCACTCACAGTTTTGATATTTTTAATACCCTTCAGGTTGATAACGGATACAGGCTGTAGCAGAGACCGAGACATCACATTCCTCTTCCAGATCCTGACGCTCTCTAGAAACCCCGAGTGGGCTAATGACGGAATTATCCCTGGTCTGACGCTTCATGTTAGACGGGAGCAGGCACGTCCCATGAAACGACCCGCCCCCAATCCCCCCGGATTAATGGCTAAGTCATGCTCTCGTATAACTTACGAGTGACACGAAGGCTAAACTAACGTCCAACCTCCGTGAGACACGTAAGTTGGACAAGCAATTCTTGACTGAACCGCTCAAAACTTCCTAACTTCCCAGAGCGCGCAGACTCTACTGTGGATCGCGCATGTGATGTCTCCGTCTCTCTCGACCAACAGCCCGCACCGCAAAAACCTGGAGGGTATCGAAAACACAAAAAGACTGTGAGTGGACAAAAATAAAGTATAAGTTCAAAAACAGTTCAATAAAACAATTACCTTTATACCCTCCATTTAAAAACCAATGCATGTATATCAAAAACCACGTCATAAAACCATTCTATTTTCAAGTTATTCAAACCATTCAAGAAAACCGAACTCATTGCTTTTTCTCAAATCCCGGGCCTCAGTCCAAAACCATCAAAAGCTGTATCATCTAGGCATAGCCCAAAACATCGGAAAACCGTTATCGAAAACCATCATCATCAAGTCTCAGTGAAATCCAATACACATTGATATCACATTTTCATCCATTGAACCTGCTGGATCTATCCAAGTCTTTAAATTCCCAAGTCTTTAAACTCAATCCAGGCCTCAGTATAATCCGAGTCTTTAAACTCCCGAGCCTTTAAACTCAATAGGCATACAGGGGACATATCAATATCCAAGTCTTTAAACTCCCGAGTCTTTAAACTCAATCCGGATCTTTAAACCCAATCCGGGCCCACCCCTGTCATATCATATCCGGGTCTTTAAACCTAATAACCAGATCCAGCAAATCCAATCCAAAACCAATTGAAACCCATTTTTCATTTCCGAATCCGAATCCGCAATCTCATCAGGATCCCTAATCCAAACCCAGTATCATATTCACCATCCATTTCCAAATCCGAGTCTGAAACCATCATTCTGTAAGCTAGCATCCGGAATAACCATTCCGAACCCAAACTTGGAAATCCTCCTTCAAGTTCCAAAATCGAATCCAAAATCGTCATTCTGAAATCCGATTCAAAAACTCGAAATCACGTTCTTTAAAACCATTTTTCTGAACTGGGCCTCTAAGCCCGAAATCATTTTTCCGAAAGCCATTTCAAATCATTGAAATCAAATCATATTTCAAATCCTGAAGTCAAATCATTAAAACTATGATCAAATCAAAAGATCAATCGAAATCTCGTAAAACGTGAAATTCCGTAATTATCTCGAAAATCGTGCAAAACCGTAAACCATCAAGATCATAAATCAAATCATAGAATCACGTATAGAAAACATGTAAAACATATATGCATGCATCATAAGTTCGAAAGCAAAGTCCACTCACAGACTATTTCGCCGTTGGCTCGATACACGCGCACTTATTCTATTTTCGAACAATCCACTATCACCGGCTTTCCCGAACCTGTCCAAATCCTATTACAAGGTCACTAACTACCTCATAAAGCTTATACTAAAGCCCCACAATTTTCCCGAATTTTTAACTATTTTTAACTGAGCCCTAAAACATTCGAACCTCCCGAAACTTATCGAGACGAGGTCCAATTGACTCGAAACTAGTGCCCAAATGTTCGTTACATCAAATACTTTAAAAGTCATGTTGGAAGATTCACCAAACTACCCTTCACGAGCCCCAACGCTCGTCTGGAATCTTCTACGCATGAATCCCACGCGCGTGAATAGTGTCACCATCTTCCTCTCACCGACCCGGTTCAGACCGGTTCGAACCGATCCGGTTCGACCAAGCCGGCGTTCACAATTTTTCGTCCCTTTTGGTCCAATTTCAATCCTATTCCCTCCATTAGATTCGTCTCTTGTTTTCCTATTAATTTACCTAATCAAAACTTTAAAGTGGGCTCGATAATTACCTTCCTCGATGAAGAAGAAATAACCAGATTCGTCCTTCTCTGTTTCTGGCCACTACGCTGTCCTCCGGCCATGTTTGTGAGTTTCTGAGTTCAAGAACATCGTTCCAAGATGCTACTAATCACCACAGATGCACAACGACTTACTAAACCCCTTGATTTTCATTTTAAACATGTTCAAAAAAAACAGAGCAGTCGAGAGGCTTACCTGCCCTCTGTCCTCCGCCGTGACTTCCACCGTAGCCTCACTCTTCTAAGGGTCAATTCTAGCCTCCTGAACACCACCAAAGACCAGGGTCAGGCTGGGTTTGATCAATCGAACTCACAGCCGTGCAAGGTGGTCATCTCTGTTTTTTTGGGGTTTTCCCACTTGCTCTCAGTCTTCTCACTCAATCCATCACCAAAGTTCACTCACCAAGTTCACAACTCATCTCTTGTCACTCACTCACTGCCTCTAAGTTCTTACACAACTCAATCAAATGGATAATTGTCGATTTGTTTCCCAGTCTCTGTTTTCCTCTCAAATGCTCAACTAAACCCATTTAAAATTGTAACCGTGTGAGATTTTGGTAGAAACCACTAGTGGCTGGCCAGGTGTCCTCCAGTCAATGGTTCAGCCCCAAAAATATCCAATTACTTAGGCCCAATTGTCCCTATTCGGTTGCTCACAAATCCCAAGGTGCCAAAAAGACCATTGTGCCCCTAAATGTCCAAATTACCTTTTTAACCTTCATTAATCTAGACCCGTCACTAAACCGTCCGACGTCCGATGACGGCGTGCCACCTGTCATTGTACTCAGGACATTAAGACCTTCCTAACGATCATCGAATTGCATGAAAAGTATTTGTCGTGTAAAACATCAACAGATTCCCTCTTTTATCTTAATTACGAAAATGCCCTCGGACTTCCGAACGTCATAACTTCTTCCTCGGATGTCGGAATGGGACGTGCCACCTGTCTATGAACTCGTGACGCCCCAAACTACGTCACGGTCATCAGTCAAAGTCTATTTGACCGCCCGAATGAAAAGTCAACAATTTTGCCCATTCCAATGGAAAAATCATCATTTTGCACCGTCCGTCCGAACACATCCAACTAATCACCGATTAACTTAACTAATCCGTCATTAAAAACTAATCTAATCCCAATTTCTGGAACGGGTCGTTACAATCTACCCCCCTTAAAAAAATTTGTCCTCGAAATTCCGAATCTCGTACTTTCGTAACCAACTGGGAGAAATCTAACTGGTCCCACACCTGGGTCTCCTACCCGGTGTCCAGCACCTGCCAATCCAAAGAATCCTGACAGTGCCCAAACTGTCACCAAATCTCTCCCAGTGAATCAACTCAACCAACTTTTAGTTCATCAGGCGATCGTCCCGATCGCATTTGGGTCATCACAATTCCATCTCGTTCCCGCAATATTCCAACACCACACCAGCCGACACTCCCAACTCAACTATCACTAGGTACGCACTACTGCTAACAGGTTTAACACTCCCGACATCCTTCGAGTCGAGCGTACCTCGTACCAACGTCCCAGCACATCTTGTGAGTCCGCCATCGTCAACCATAAATCTCAAGTACACCCATTCACAAGACGACATCTACCAGTCTCGGTACTTCTATGCATCAAGATTCGTACAATGTTCCCTATTACTTCCGTCAGCGATCTGCGCTGATTTCACCGGAGTCACAACGTACTCGTCTAAACCCCTAATTCTAGTGGTTCCACTAACCACTAACATAGCCAACTGGTGAAAACACCATCCACATTCCATTTTATCTCTCTATGACTGGACCTTAATATAAACCGGTTTAACCGTGACCAACATCTCAAATTCAGGGTCCCACCAGCCACTCATGGCTAGGAGCATCCAGCTCATACCAACACTAAAACCTGCCATAACCAATCAAACACTCGAGATCACCCTGACCTGGCCCATATACTCCGTCGAAAATAAATCATATCGAAACTACGCCGATTTTCTAACTATTCACCACATACCTCGGCACTAGGCCGCTTACTAACACTTCTATCAGAACATCACGCTGCACGTCCAATTACATATGCATGGTTCCGACCACTGAAGAATTAGTACGTACACATTTCAAGTTCATGCACCAATTACTACCAACTAGTACCATGTTGCATACCACCAAACACACGCAACCACAGCGTCATCAGCCACGCACTACGACATCCAAAGTCCAACCAACAACACCACAGTGTACCTTGTCACCCTCCAGTAAAATCTCCAGGGCACACAAACTTCCTAGTACCTATACCGATTAACACCTGCCTACCAGCCAGTCACGTTTTACTTGTGTAGTCCGTCAATCCAATCCTACCACTAGGCTGAACTACACGTCTTCCGGGAAAATCCAACTCAAGTCCCTTCCGTGTCTCCCGGTCTTCTAGTCTCCTGGTCTCCTGGTCAGTATGAATCTCAAACACATCTCAATTACGTACACAGGGTAGCCCCATTACTAGATCCAAGTCCAATACGCATATGTCAGCTAGACGGACCACACATGTCCTGCACAACTCCAAGGTGGTCAAGCGATCCAAATTATGTCTCACAGGCGATCCTCTTGCTTCACAACTACTCAAACCTATCAGAAGCAATCTGAACCCGATCCACACACTCCTACGTGGATCCTACTGACTACGTTTCAAACCACTGCATCAAATCCAATCGATCTTATATACCGCACGTCTAGATTGTGGGTTCTCGTCAATAACATCATAGTGATCAGTTATAGTTACTCCTTCGTAGCTTCCTTCCGTCATCCTACAACGGAAATCTCAATGGTCCACAACTATGACATCACACTTCATCCTATCTTAAGCCAACTTAGCACAATCCCAAGACGTTCGCCTTACAGGCCACACTCGACGTCACCAAGTACTTTTCCTACTCCTAACCACAATCACAAATGTCCACAATCAAAGGGGGTCACAAATCTTGACATCCCAACAGTGAGTCTCCCAACTCAACTCCAGAGTAGTTACCACACAACCTACTCACCACCTCGGAACCAAACACAGTACCTCATCATCTCAAACTCAATACCTCCTGATTCTGAGATTCCAATCATGAAACTTAATCCGTATCACGAATACCACTATTGGACCACCCGTCCAAACATCAACTCCGCTATACTTAGGCGATCCACAACTTCTACGAATCACAACCACGTGTCTGTAGCAACATCAACTCACCGACCAACTCGCCTGTGGGTATTCACTGTTTCTACACATCTCAAAGGGTATCGATCATCCCTTCTCCTGATGATCGCATCTCAACCTTTCCGAGGTTCAACTCCAAGCACCATTATCACACTCGAGATCAAAATCAACGGTTACTCACCTCGGTCTCTTGAGTCACGATCCAAGCTCAGGAAATCACCCAGTACGGGCCTCAACATTGCCCAAATACCAACCTCGGCGTTTCTAACACAACATGATGAGTCCGCGAAAACCAACCTCACTCACGATTAACCAGGCCATACCAACCCAGCCTGCTCCAACACAAAGCATAAGTCAACCGCGCTTCTGCTGCGCTACTCTGATCATCTGACGGCATCCCGACCGTTCGTCACGAAACATGACCTGCCCATGGTCATCACACTTCCCAGCTCCGTTCAAGTTCATTCCAGACACCGGCATTTCACGCTTGGTCACAACCTCAACTCACGATGTGCCCGTCGTACCATTTACAAGCATCCAAACTCGTGGCAAATCATTCCGATCTAGTACTCACAGTATACCAGTCCCGAGTCTCTGCTCCTACCAAGCCAAAACCCTCAATCTACGCTCGGGTCGGGAGTATTAACATCCCTCGTAATCCACAAATCTGAGCAAAAAAATGCTCAACTAATGCCACACTCTCACTGGAATCGTCCAGAGTCATTCACCAATCATCCACTACCTCGGTGCGTCTAGCAGCACCATCTCCAATCCTACCGTAAGTCGGCCCAAGCCACAACTACCAACTCAAGTGTCCGAAACTATGCACGTCCTCTGGGTTCTTCTCCAAGGAACTCACAATCTAGACCTGGTCGTCCCATGGGGTTTCTCAATTCATCCCCGTCATCCGAGTCATTTAAACCCGCAACTGCCACTGGTTCACAACAACCGTACCACTCGGGTCGTCACACCCGACTAAGACCATTCCTTATCGTAACTCTACTCACCAACATCAACCAGTATCCATCGCAAGGGGGGAATCCCTTGAATCTCAAAGTAGTTCTTAAACCCTGCCACTCAAGGCATCCGGCTACTCGTAGCTGTACAAGTCCAAGCTTAAACAATCAGACCAAAAAGTCACCAGTCCATACTGTCATCATCTAAACACCATCCGACCCAACAGGACACCGTCAACTGGCCTCCTTGGTCCACGTATCTCAATAGCTCAACGGGCTACACTCAAGCCCCTCAGGCTGACCAACCTACTCAAAATCGTAGCCCACTAGCTGCCATCAATGTTAACCACACTGGCATATCTCCGACCCTGTGGTCCAATAATCAAGCATAACCAGCGCCGACGCACTAACCG
This sequence comes from Prinsepia uniflora, assembly GCA_032719365.1. Classification (NCBI taxonomy): domain Eukaryota; kingdom Viridiplantae; phylum Streptophyta; class Magnoliopsida; order Rosales; family Rosaceae; genus Prinsepia; species Prinsepia uniflora. The sequence goes on along the minus strand of CM064867.1, from coordinate 6,128,700 downwards.
TTCCAGCCCTAAGCCGACGTACGTCATACCTCGTATCGCGTAGCGAGCGACTATCATTCTAACACTATCAATTGCTGCTAACTAACCACAACGAACGTGTTATCACGATCGAATCCAGGTTACTGACGGGCTGTTCCATGTCGAGACATCACATCCACAGTAGAATCACACCACCCAAGTCGATGAACCAACGACTCTGGGAACCAAACCTCGCGCAGAACACACGAAACCTGCTCTGATACCAAATTGACACAACCCACCCCCAATCCATCGGGATTAAGGGCTAAGTCATGCTTGCGTCTAACTTACGACTGACACGAAGACTAAACTGACGTCCAACCTCCGTGAGACACGTAAGTCGGACAAGGGATTCTTGACTGAACCGCTCAAAACTTCAGAACTTCCTACAGCACGCAGACTCTACTGTGGATCGCGTATGTGATGTCTCCGTCTCTCTCGACCAACAGCCTACACCGCAACAACCTGGAGGGTATCGAAAACACAAAAAGACTGTGAGTGGACAAAAATAAAGTATAAGTTCAAAAATAGTTCAATAAAACAACTACCTTTATACCCTCCATTTAAAAACCAATGCATGCATATCAAACACCACATCATAAAACCATTCTATTTTCAAGTTATTCAAACCATTCAAGAAAATCGAACTCATTGCTTTTTCTCAAATCCCGGGCCTCAACCCAAAACCATCAAAAGCTGTATCATCCGGGCATAGCCCAAAACATCGAAAAACCATTATTGAAAACCATCATCATTAAGTCTCAGTGAAATCCAAAACACATTTGATATCACAATTCCATCCATCAAACCTGCTGGATCTATCCGAGTCTTTAAACTCCCGAGTCTTTAAACTCAATCCAGGCCTCAATATAATCCGAGTCGTTAAACTCCCGAGTCTTTAAACTCAATAGGCCTATGGGGGAAATATCAATATTCGAGTCTTCAAACTCTCGAGTCTTTAAACTCAATCAGGGTCTTTAAACCCAATCCGGGCCCGCCCCCGTCATATCATATCCGGGTCTTTAAACCCAATAATCAGATCCAGCAAATCCAATCCAAAACCGTTTGAAACCCATTTTCAATTTCCGAATCCGAATCCGCAATCTCAGCAGGATCCCGAATCCAAACCCAGTATCATATTCACCATCCATTTCCAAATCCGAGTCAGAAACCATCATTCCGTAAGCTAGCACTCGGAATAAACATTCCGAACACAAAATCGAAAATCCTCTTTCAAGTTCCAAAATCGAATCCAAAATTGTCATTCTGAAATCCGATTCAAAAACTCGAAATCACGTTCTTTAAAACCACTTTTCTGAACTGGGCCTTTATGCCCGAAATCATTTTTCCAAAAGCCATTTCAAATCATTGAAATCAAATCATATTTAAAATCCTGAAGTCAAATCATTAAAACTATGATCAAATCACAAGATCAATCGAAATCTCGTAAAACGAGAAATTTCGTAATTATCTCGAAAACCGTGCAAAACCGTAAACCATCAAGATCATAAATCAAATCATAGAGTCACGTATAGAAAACATGTAAAACATATATGCATGCATCATAAGTTCGAAAGCAAAGTCCACTCACAGACCATTTTGCCGTTGGCTCGATACGCACGCACTTATCCCGTTTCCGACCAATCCACTATCACCAGCTTTCCCGAACCTGTCCAAATTCCATTAGAAGGTCACTAACTACCTCATAAAGCTTATACTAAAGCCCCACAATTTTCACAAATTTTTAACTATTTTTAACAGAACCCTAAAATGTTCGGACCTCCCGAAACTTATCGAGACGATATCTGATTGACTCGAAACCAGTGCCAAAATGTTCGTTACATCAAATACTTTAAAAGTCATTTTGGAAGATTCCCCAAACTACCCTTCACGTGCCCCAACGCGCGTCTGGAATTTTCTACGCATGAATCCCACGCGCGTGAATAGTGTCACCATCTTCCTCTCACCGACCCGGTTCAGACCAGTTCGAACCGATCCAGTTCGACCAAGCCGGCGTTCACAGTTTTTCGTCCCTTTTAGTCCAATTTCAATCTTATTCCCCCCATTCGATTCGTCTCTTGTTTTCCTATTAATTTACCTAATCAAAACTTTAAAGTGGGCTCGATAATTACCTTCCTCGATGAAGAAGAAATAACCAGATTCGTCCTTCTCTGTTTTTGGCCACTACGCTGTCCTCCGGCCACGGGTGTGAGTTCATGAGTTCAAGAAAATCCTTCCAAGATGCTACTAATCACCATAGATGCACAACGACTTACTAAACCCCTTGATTTTCATTTTGAACAGGTTCGGAAAAACAGAGCAGTCGAGAGGCTTACCTGCCCTCTGTCCTCCGCCGTGACTTCCACCGCAGCCTCACTCTTCCAAGGGTCGATTCTAGCCTCCTGAACACCACCAAAGACCAGGGTTAGGCTGGGTTTGTTCAATCGAACTCACAACCGTGCAAGGTGGTCGTCTCTGTTTTTCTGGGTTTTTCCTACTTTATCTCAGTCTTCTCACTCAATCCATCACCAAAGTTCACTCACCAAGCTCACAACTCATCTCTGATCACTCACTCATTGCCTCTGAGTTCTCACACAAATCACTCAAATGGAAAATGGTCGATCTGTTTCCCAGTCTCTGTTTTCCTCTCAACTGCTCGACTAAACCCATTTAAAATTGTAACCGTGTGAGATTTTGGTAGAAACCACTAGAGGCTGGCCAGGTGTCCTCCAGCCAATGGTTCAGCCCCAAAAATATCCAATTACTCAGGCCCAATTGTCCTTATCCGGTTGCTCACAAATCCCAAGGTGCCAAAAAGGCCATTATGCCCCTAAATGTCCAAATTACCATTTTACCCTTCATTAATCTAGACCCGTAACTAAACCGTTCGACGTCCGATGACGGCGTGCCGCTTGTCATTGTACTCAGGATATCGAGACCTTCCTAACGATCCTTGAATTGCATAAAAAGTAGTTTTTGTGTAAAAATTCAACAAATTCCTTTTTTTATCTTAATTACGAAAATGCCCTCGGACTTCCGAACGTCATAACTTCTTCCTCGGATGTCGGAATCGGACGTGCCACCTATCTATGAACTCGTGACGTCCCAAACTACGTCACGGTTATCAGTCAAAGTCCATTTGACCGCCCGAACGAAAAGTCAACATTTTGCCCATTCCAAGGGCAAAATCGTCATTTTTCACCGTCCGTCCGAACGCATCCAACTAATCACCGATTAACTTCACTAATCCGTCATTAACAACTAATATAATCCCAATTCCCGGGACGGGCCGTTACAATCTACCCCCCTTAAATAAAAAAGAGACTAATATTTTGTGTCTTTTTTCTGATAGTGGACCCACATGTTTTGTTAAACTCATGGATACAAGTATATTATTTTGTCCTCCATTCTAATTTTTAAATAAAAAAATTAGTGCTACAGTATACAATTACCATTCCGATTTTTTTTTTAAATACCAGTACGGTATACACTATACAGTAAAAAATAATTTAAACTATTCTTAAATAAATTGAAAGACAATGTTTTACATGAATATTTCTCTAAAACACAACAATTTCTCTCATAAATCCTTAAATATTCAAACATTGACAATAACTTAAATATACATACTATTGTGTTGGCAAGCATTGGTACAAGCGCATATCCAATTTGTCCTGAAATTTAATTGTAGCAAGTCAACATATATGCTACATAAACCTAAAATACATGGTTCCCTAAAAAATTTGCCCAATCACCACGTAATGCATCAATCTCATTTTGCGTGTACGTGTTAGTTGTTATCTTCTCCCACTATAATATCAATAGAAACAAAATTCAATCAAACATAATTCCAACAACACTCAAATCACAATCAAATGTTCGGGAGTAGTTTCAACTCAAGTAAACTCAATTAAGCCTTTAACTAATTTCAAGATGCCTGCACTCGAAAACCTCAGGAGCTATGTAGCAACATGTTTAACAAATTCACCTCACAAAATCTTGGACAGTACTTTCCACATAAGATATAAATCATCTTGAGTCTCTGGTGATTGATTGCTTACTTGCTCATCAAAAGGCTTCTACAATGTGTATATTAATCCACAGTCAATGCAAATGTAGGTAGCTCTTGCCTACAAAATGCAAAATGGTTAATCAATTATTATTAGGGTTGGGCACATGGAACCAAAATACCGAAACCATACCGTTTCAGATCAAACCATACCGAAAAAAAACCGAATAGTAAAACCGTTGTATGATTGGTACGGTACCGAAACCGTACCGATATAATTCGGTACGGTTTCGGTATCGATATTTTAAAAAACCGTCCCGTACCGATACCGTACCGAATTAGAATATTTTTTTTAATAATTAAATTTATTTCTTATTGGTTTATTAGGCCTTCTTCAAGAGTTGATATGACCATACATATCTTAATTTAGCTTCTAAGAGTTGATATCTTCAACTTAGTGCAACTTTTTCAATACATATTTGAAAACTTAAGTCCTTCATAAATGTAGTTTTTCTTTTTCTTTAGTCTTTTCCTTGCTTTATAATCACAAACAAAATTTTGGCTCAAAACCGAAATCATACCGAAACCGTACCGAACTTAATTGGTACGGTACGATCTGGTTTCACTTTCAAAATATTGAATACCGAACCGTACCGTACCGATTAAAATTAAATGGTATGGTTCTGGTATCGATCAATTTTGTACCATACCGAACCGTGCCCACCCCTAATTATTATTAATAGAAAAACTAATTAATTGATCAATGCTTAGTTGATTGCTTGCCATTTGAGTCTCAGTTAGTCCCCTTCCAAAGCAAGGCAGTGTTGGGTGCTTTGGCAGCTTTTTGACATCAACAACACCACCACCTTTGCATTACAAATTTACAATTCATCGCAAAACAACCTATAGATAGATAATTATTTATAGAAACAGATATAGGTTGAAAATTATATTAAGGGATATGTCTATTTATGTAAATGAGTACGAGGGGTAGATAGGTAATTGTACATATATATTAACCATATCCTTATATAAATGGGTTAATTAGTTCTGTATTGATGTTCTCTTATTATTCTGAACGTATTATAAAATAAAGAGAACGTTCCCTTTTCTCTCTGCCTCCTTCTCTAAATCTCTCCCTCCTAAATCATTCACAACACGTTATCAGCACGAATGACTATGAAGTGGAGATTGCTCAAGTGAAGGACCAATTCAATCAAGTAGGTTTTTCGTTACTTATAAATTCAATCTTCTATTATTTATCGAATCAAACCCTAGAAACATGGTTTTTAGGATTATTGATTTTTGGTATATTATTGGTTTGATATTTAGATTGAATCATATGAATTATTGATAATTGATATGCTATGATAATTCATTAATTAATTGTTGGGATTGGAAAATTATATGCGATGTATGCAAATTTTGATACATGAAAAATTTTAGTAATTTTTATTTGATAATCGATTATTCTTGATAATAATTTATAATTAGAATTTGATCCTTGTGGTATGTTTTGAAAATTGTTGACGTTGATATTTGATCATTGATAATTAACCTTGATAATTGATGATAATGATAATAATTCATGGATTGAATTGGTGGCTTGCCACTGTGAAACGATAAGGATGTTTGATCATCTGTGTGATGAAGACGATGCACATGTTTTGACTAATTTGTTTGCGACTGCCATGAATTGATGAATATATGTCCACTAATTTGTCATCTTTGCATGTATAATTATACATCTTGTATTTTATGTTTTTGTTTCTCGCATTTGCATAACTGGGATTGAATTGAGGGTTATTTGTTGAAGACCCACACAATGCATGACTCACATCCAAAAAAGGTTGTGAGTGGTTGAGAAAAAAAAAGGAAAAGGTTGTGCAATTTTTTTTATCCCATACTTGGGTCTTCTACCCAACAGCCCAACCGAAAAGAAAAGGCCCGAAGAAAAAAGAAGGGGCAAAAAAGGCCCAGACAGCCACTCAAAACCCGAAAAAAAAAAAGGCTCGGAAGGCCTCACCAAAAAAAAAACTAAAAAAAAAGTCTACAGCCCGAGAGAGAAAACAATTTTGAGGCCCAGCAAGCCTCGGAACAAAAAAAAAACAAGGATAAACGGGCCTGCAACCCAGTTGGGTACCATCACAGACATCTCGGCCCATAAGGCTTATTCAACCAGAAGTCTTATTAGCCCAGCAGGCTAATTGATTGGGCAGCCCAGAAGGCAACAGCCCTGAACTCACCAGCACCAACGGTGCGCGGCTCTGCTCCCTAGTGGCTTTCGGCGGCTCGGCTCCGACCAAAAAATAAAAAATAAAAAATAAACAGAATCTTCCTTTGCACTCCTCAGGCATAAAACATACACTCATGCATGCCTAAAGCATTACAATACCCCTAAATCAAGGACCAAAATAGCATTTATTTATACTATTTATACATATTGTATATTGTTTACTTGTTTGTTTGTTTATTTCATTATTTACATGTTATTTATAAATGTAATAGACTATTTGTAAATAAAAGGAACCTGCAGTTTCCTTCATTAATATCCTGAATTATCATACCATGTTATAGAACCTGAAGTTCTCATTAGTTGCTTATGGATGTGTTTTTCCCAAAGCACTAATGCTATTCATTAATCTTTGTAGAGCATGGCACATCTCAACAAACTGGATATATTTTTTTATTACTATTTCTGGATATTGTTTGGTGATTTATATTTGTTTTGGACTTATTTTGTTATCTGCTCGAATATTATTTAATCTATTTATTCATTTTTAATAAATGTGATTGTTGATTACTTTAGTTATATTGATGGTTAGGCATGTCAAATTGTGAAGTTTGTTGTCTAGCCGGCGATGCTACTACGCACACTATCCTCCGTGATAGGATTTTTTTTTTTACAAACTTAATACTTAACCACACCCTTGTGATAACTATTTCTGGCCAATCAAATTTGATTGAAGGCTCTGGAAGAGCCCAATTTATGTTGTCCAATGGTATCGTATTTACCATTGCTGAAGCCTTATACTCCCCATGTTCCAGCAGAACGTTATTGAGTTTTAAGGATATTCGAGCTAATGATTATCATGTTGAAACCACAAAAGCAAATAATGTGGAATATCTTTGCATAACCTCCAACTTGTATGGCCGGAAGTTTACATTAGAGAAATTGAAATGCCTAAGAAGTGGCCTCTACATGACCACTATTAGAACCATTGAGGCAAATCACATGGCTAGCCGGAAGCTACCTAACCCTAGCAATTACTTATTATGGCATGACCGATTGGGACACCCATGTCAAGGTATGATGAGCCGTATCCTCAATACATCACACAGGCATCCCCTTACAAATAAGAACCTTGTGTTTACTGAAATACTATGCCAAGCTTGCTTAATGGGAAAATTGAACACTAGACCATCATATGCAAAGATAGATAAAGAATTTTTCCTTTCTTGTACAGAATACAAGGGGATATTTGTGGACCCATCCAACCACCATGTGGGCCATTTAAATATTTCATGGTTTTGGTTGATGCATCGACGAGGTGGTCCTATGTGACCTTATTGTCCACACGCAATGCTGTGTTTGCTAAAATCCTTGCCCAAATCATTAAATTAAGAGCCCACTATTCGAATTATCTTATAAAGTCCATCAGACTTGATAATGCTGGTGAGTTTACATCGAAATCTTTTGATGATTATTGCATGTCCCTTGGGATTGATGTAGAACATCCAGTTGCACATGTTCACACCCAGAATGGTCTCGCAGAAGCATTCATTAAACGATTACAAATGATTCCACGGACCTTGGTTATGCGCATCAAGCACCTAATTTCTGCGTGGGGCTATGCAATTTTACATGCAGCTATGTTGGTCCGGTTGAGGCCCACTGCCACCCAACCCTATTCCGTGTTACAGCTAGTAACTGGGTACGAATCTGATGTTTCGTACTTAAGCATTTTTGGGTGTGCAGTCTACGTGCCAATTGCGCCGCCACAACGTACAAAAATGGGACCTCAACGCCAGAGGGGCATATATGTCGGCTATGAATCCCCCTCCATTATACACTATTTAGAGTCTTTAACAAGCGATCTCTGTACCGCTCGATTTGCGGATTGTCACTTCGATGAGACAGTCTTCCCGCCGTTAGGGGGAGATAAGAACATCAACGTTCCTGAAGAACGACGTGAATTGACGTGGAATATCTCCACTATGTCTCATCTTGATCCCCCAACGGTACAAAGTGAGAATGAAGTGCGGAGAATTCTAGATCTACAGAGTGTAACTAATAATATGCCAGATGCTTTCTCTGATCTAGCTAAAGTGACGAGATCACATATACATGATGAAAACGTGTCTGCAAGGATAGACATCCCTGTAGGACTCGTCGTCCCAGATGGACGAGTCATCCCAGGTGGATGAAGTACGGCCATGGCGACTAACCAGTCATATGTCTCTACCAAGAAGCAAGGTAGACCAATAGGTTCGAAGGATTCTCATCCCCGGAAGAGGACAAATTTGGCACAATCGAACCCCTTAGATATCACTATATCATCTGATCCATCTCATGAGATAATTCCGGATTATGGGTCTGTCTTAGAAGAGACGACGTTGGGGGACGCCTCAACGTCTGAACCCACTCCCGAGAATAAAGAGATCTCGGTAAACTATGCATGCTTAAATGAGATATGGAATCAGAATGATATTATCATTGATGATATATTTGTATTCCCAGTAGCTACTGAAGTAATAACTAGTGATGATATCGAACCTCGCTCCGTTGATGAATGCCAATGTAGAGAAGACTGGCCAAAATGGAAAGAAGCAATCCAAGTCGAACTTGATTACTTGACAAAAAGAAAGGTGTTTGGACCTGTAGCTCCCACACCTCCCCATGTTAAACCTGTAGACTTTAAATGAGTATTTGTAAGGAAGCGTAATGAGAAAAATGAGATTGTGAGATACAAAACTCGTCTAGTGGCACAAGAATTTTTTTAACGCCCTGGAATTGATTACGAGGAGACGTATTCTCCCGTAATGGACATTATAACGTTCCGCTACCTTATTAGTTTGGTAGTTTCCGAAAAACTGAGTATGCAGCTTTTGGATGTGGTCACAGCTTATCTCTGTGAGGATCTAGATACAAAGATATATATATATATATATATATATATATATGAAAGTTCCTGAAGGACTTAAGATATCTGATGCAAATAGTTCCAGACTACGGAACACGCTCTCCATTCGTTTGAAGCGTTCACTTTATGGATTGAAACAATCCGAATGGATGTGGTATAACCGGCTTAGTGAATATTTGATCAAATTGGGATATGTTAATAATGAATTATGCACATGCGTGTTTATTAAGAAAACAAGTTCCGGGTTCGCTATAGTGGTAGTTTATGTCAATGACATGAATCTGATTGGTACTCCTAAAGACATCCAAGAAATCGCTAAGCACCTGAAGTTAGAATTTGAAATGAAGGATCTTGGAAGAACACACTTCTGTCTCGGCCTGGAGCTCGAGCACCGTACAGATGGAATTTTGGTCCATCAATCTAATTACATTCAGAAGATGTTGAGACGCTTTAATGAGGATAAAGCAAAACCCTCAAGCAAGCCCATGATCGTCCGAAGTCTAGATCCTAAGAAGGACCCGTTTCGTCCAGCAAATGATAACGAAGAGATATTGACACCAGAAGTTCCATATCTAAGTGCAATAGGCGCATTATTGTACTTGGATCCATGCACTAGACCATACATTTCATTCTCTGTGGACTTGCTAGCTAGGTTTAGCTCTGCGCCAACACGCCGCCACTGGAATGGCATAAAAGACATCTTCCGATACCTTAGAGGTAAAATGGATATGGGCTTATTCTATCCCTATGCATCGAGGAATGAATCAAAACTCCTTAGTCCTTGAAATGATGCAGACCTTGTTGGGTATGCTAATGCAGGCTACCTATCAGACCCACACAAGGCACGTTCCCAATCTGGTTATGTCTTTACCATTGGGAACACAACAATATCTTGGAGGTCTATGAAACAAACCCTTGTTGTTGCGTCTTCGAATCATGCAGAGATTTTAGCCCTGCACGAAATAGTTCGTGAATGCATATGGCTAAGAGCCATTACTGGGCATATTCGAAGTACCTGTGGACTGAATTCCACCCATAATGAACCGACAATTATCTACAAACATAATGCTGCCTGCATAGAGCAGATGAAGACCGGTTTCATTAAGGGATACAACACCAAACATATTGCACTGAAGTTCTTCTTTAACCAACAATAGCAAGAACATCGGAAGATTGAGATCAAGCCAATACGATCTCAAGATAATCATGCAGACTTGTTCACCAAGTCATTACCAAAAGCCACATTCCAGCAGCATGTCCGAGGTATTGGTTTACGTAGACTGGCTTATCTACCTAATCTGTAGTTTTCAGGGGGAATCAAGATCAAGGGGAGTATCCTGAAGTATACCAAGTATCCGGAAGTATACTGAGTATTCCGAAGTATACTCATATGATCATTGTGTACTCTTTTGTCCTACGACCATGGTTATTTTGTCCCATTGGATTTTGTTACAAGACTAGGTTTTAATGAGGCACATTTTGGTATGATCACCCCGCTAACAATGCATCCCAAAAATGCCTTGATTTGGCTCATATGCATTTGCTCATCTTTACCCTTCGACCACGAGTTTTTCCCATTGGGTTTACCGGGCAAGGTTTTGGTGAAGCAACACTAATGCATTTTATTTCAAAGGCGGACTGTCTACCCATATTCCAGAAGAGACGACATCAGCTACCTCAGAAGATTCCGATGTGATCACCTACACGCACGTTGCACTCTTTTTCCTTCGACCAGGGTTATTTTTGTTCCATAGGGTTTTTTTTACTTGGTAAGGTTTTAACGAGGCAACACATAAGTGCGTAGTTCAGCGACACCATTACATGAAATATCCCAGGGGAGGTGTTGTAAATTATATTGAGGGATATGTCTATTTATGTAAATGGGTACAAGAGGTAGATAGGTAATTGTACATATGTATTAACCATATCCTTATATAAATGGGTTAATTAATTTTGTATTGATGCATTCTTATTATTCTGAACGTATTATAGAATACAGAGAACGTTCCCTTTTCTCTCTGCCTCTTTCTCTAAATCTCTCCCTCCTAAATCCTGCTGTCTCCAAAAAGGCTGCTCGTATAAAGCACCTGATCCCCTGATTTTAGCCTTGCATTCGCTGCTTTCCCCACCTCAACATACAACATACGTAAACAACCCAATAACAATTTAAGACATCTAAAGTAGTATCAGTTGTTAAACATAAGAATACAAGCTTTCAGAAGCAAGAACAAAACACTTTTGAACAAAGAAAGAGCATATAAGTGGATCCAACACTATCTTTACTTCAACACTCTCTTTTTGATAGGTGGATTCAAAAAAATCTTACAAGGTGGATCCAGCACTCTCTTACAGAGTTTAGGCACAATGCTCAAGAGGTTCAACAAAAAAGCTCACAAGGTTGGTCCAAAATCTATTATTAGAAAGTTTACTCAAGTACACATGATGCTTAGTTTACTATAGGGATGACCTAGAGGATGCTGAAAACTTCCAATTTTACAATCCTCATCATTAACGACTTATGCATCTGGCCAATTTTCTTAAAGGATATATTTGTCACTCACCTACAACTATAGACACTTCAATACATTACATAGTTATTAACACTGTCTAATTGCACCTATTTGCTAAACTAGCTATCACAAATATTAAGTCAATACCATCAAAAATTAAAACTAAAAGAATGTTTGGCTAACAAATTATAGTAATAGCTAGGAAACTCAGTGGCTTGCGATAGCATAGAAAACTAATCACAGTAGCCACATAATCGCATAGAAATTAAGAGCAGACAAATAACGTGACTTGTAATGGCATCAAATTTGAAAATTCCTTCAGAAGGTTGAGAGCGAGTGGAGAGAACGGGTCATCGATCTAGGTTTGGTGCTGATTGTCACGATAGATTTTTATTTTAATCGAACGCCTCTAAAACTCCTCTGAGGATGGAAACCCTTTCAAACACTCTAACCTCTACAAGATAGATCGACGGACAGAAACTAGGCACTAAGCCCCTTCTTTCCCCCACAAAAACTAATGAAGGAAACAAGAACCGCAAAGTATGTGATTAACACAAGTTAAAATCCTATACCTAAAAGCAATCGAGCTAATACCCAAACCCAGCCCCTTTTCCATCTCAATCAAATTGATATAGCTAATACCCAAACTCAACCTAATAACACTCAAACCACGCATTAAATTAAGTACGTAATTTGAGTATTATGCAATTTAAACCCTTTTTGTGTAGATGTAGTATTGGTAAATAGGGATCGTTCTTAACTGGAGAAATTAGGGAACATTAATAATATGTTAGTGAGAAAGAATAATTAATAAAAGAATAATGAATAAAGAATTAAAGAATAAAAAATAAAAAATAAAAAAATAAAGAATTAAATGGGGGGTTTGAAAAGATGTAATCATAAAATAAAGAAAACAAGTAAAAATAATTAGGTACTTAATTCTACTTCTACTTTAACCTTTGTACAAGTAGACTTTCTTCAAATACAATTTTTACTAACACCCTAACATCATGCTCATATTGAATCAATCACGAAATTCTACCTTAATCATCTCAAATACATTCATACACTTTTCATATTATAAATGCACCGAACAACAGATTATTACTTACAATATGATTCACCTTAAGTTTGTGATTTAATGCGTCGAACAACGATCAAACATTAAATCTCTTCAATTCTATTCTAAATGCCCCAAATAGCGGATCAACATTTAGTTTCGAATTGAAGTTTAATTACTAAAACATATGAAGTAAAAGAAATTCAAAAAGTAAAACACATGGAGATTGCATTCTTACTTACAAATGTTAGAAAGAAAATATCAACACATATATTGAACTATAAGTAAAACTAATAATAATAACAAGAATTTAAGTAGAAAAAGATGGTTTTCCACAAAAATCACCGAAAAACGGCAGGAAACTTGTGAAGATGGAAGAAGAAATAGGAATTTGGTCTTAAAAACTCTTTAATTGTTTTATAATTACTTGGCCCATGTATTTCTTAAGGAAAGCATAAAAATGTGTTTAAGAGCTCTCAAAGAAAAATCACAAGAATAAAGTAAAAAAGAAATAAAATTAAGAAATAAAATAAAAAGAACATAAATTAAGAACAAGAATTAAAGGAAAGCTAATTAATAAAAAAATCTACAAGAAGTTAAAATGGTCCCCAAAATGTCTCTCAAAAGAGAGAAAAACAAACTACTAAAATGAACTAAGAAAAGAGAAGAAAGGGAAAAAATGGGGACTCCCAACAATGAGAATGGTTTTCCTATTTATAGAGGAAGTACCATAATTCAAATAATAAAATATAAAAATTAAATAAAGAAATAAAATACAATTAAAATGATGAAAAAGCTGATTTTGGAGCTTGAATTATGCTGGAAAATCTGCTGAGATGGGGCAAGTGAGAGCAGTTTGATTTTCGACAGAGACCAACTGGGATTGGACAGGTATTTCGGCGTGGGCTGGCTGACAGACATTGCAGGGATTCAGTAGGCGTGAGCTGACATGGGGCAGGTAGGTTCGGCGCGGCTCTGCAGGAAAACGTGGGCGAGCAGGCGCGTCAGGTGTTGACACAAATACTGGTATTGGGTAGGCGCGCGTCATGGGCTGGGCTCCTTCTAGGCCGTTTTTCCCTGGGCTTTTGGGCCGCTATTCTGGACTGCTGCAATTTGAATTGGGCTTCAAATGTGGGCTGAATTTAATGGATTTTAAATTTAAAAATTAATTAATATAATTTCACTAAATTTCATCCATAATTTTTTCGTTCGAACTCCGATCGAGACGATTCTTTGGTCAAAACGCTCCAAATTACAAACTTTATTTATTTCTGCAAAAATATCACAAAATATATTATTTTATCTAATTCTTTATTATTTTAATATTAAAAGTTAAGTATAAAAGGTATAAAATAATATAAAATAATGCTTATTTGAAGACCTATCACAACCCCTAACAAAAAGTGGGCAATTTGAATTGAAATTGAATTGAAATTCATATTCATATAAGCTTGAAAGGGAGAGGCCAAGAAGTGGACCTGGGGACTCCAAGCTTGTCCTTGACGCACTGTATCTCCTTCTCTTTCTTTGGCCGAGCTCTGCAGTACGACCCTATGAATGGCTTCGCTTTCTTCATCTTTTTGTCCCCTCACCCACACTTGATCGGCGCCCCAATCTCATTGCTCCATGCTACTACTGATGATGATGAGGAGGAGAAGAGGGCACAGAATGAGAACATTGAGTTAAAGCACAAGTTAGATTCGCTTGTTTTCCTTAGTGCAAAAAGAGTTTGTGAAAAATTATCTCCCGTATACAATATACTCAAACTCACTTGATATTCTTGAGATTTTGCATAACACAAAAATAATCTGAATTTTTTAGAGGCAAATCAGAGAAAGAAAATTGCTTGATATTGAGTTGAAAATGGTGTAATTTGGTCCGCTTTAAAGAGGGAATTAGAGCACTTTTCATAACAAAATTAACATTTCAAAAGAAATGTACGTGTATTCAAAAGGCACATTTTGGATGAAACAATATGAATGTTTTGAAAAATAAAACAAATATTCAATTGCTTTCAAAAAAAAACAAAGATTTGTTTACATTCAATATTGTATCAATTCAAAAGACATTTCTTATTCACAGCTAGAAAAAGGATATTGCCCGACCAGTTCTCGCCCGATGAAGCATTTTTCGTCGTTTAAACGAGTATCGCTCGCCGGCGGTAGATACCTGTCAGGTCATGACTTGGTGGGAAGGAAAACTTTTTGGTGCGTAAATGTGGCAAATTTACTCAACAAAAATAACACGCTCGTCTGGTAACCTAGAAAACAACCACGAATATCCTTCATTGGGAAACATTTAGCGTTGATCAACTTTGGCCCGAAGAATCATTAAACCTTGCCTTGGAAAGGACTTCGTCGGGAAAATTTAGAAAACATTAACTACGTAGCTGCCTATTTCTTCTATCTCTCCACTCACACCTCTCTCTCTCTCTTTGTTTCTTCCTTTCTTTCTCACTCACTCACTCTCTCTCTCTCTCTCTCTTTATATCTCACAGCTCTCCTCATCTCTCTCCCTCTCTCTTTTTCACTCTATCTCTCACTCATTCATTAATTCTCCCATCAATGTTTCATCTTCTCATCAATATTTTAACTACCCATAAATTCATTTCTCTCAATCACCAATACAAAAATTATGAAGGTGTACGAAATATAATTTTTATAATTTTGAATTTTTGAATTTTTTTTCTATAAACTAATTATGTTTTATGTTATAGAATATTTGTGGTTGACTTGAAAGACTAATTATAAAAGGTATGTGACATGACCGTCCCCGAAGGGACATTGAAAACCGTGTCCGGTCCTGCTCCCGTCTGGCAAGTCGACTGAAGTTCCCAAATTACCCTCAGCACTTTCCAAACAAAGGATAACCATACATGTGCCCACTCATGTCGCCACCTCTCGAATAGCCTCGATTATCGCGCCACGACCTGGAGGGTCAATAAAAAACACAAAAGGTGTGAGTGGACGAAAATGAATCAGTTTATAAAACAGGTTACAGAAAGACATTTCTACCCTCCATGTAAAACCAATGCATGCATTCGAAAATCATTTCACAATTCATTTCGTTTCTGGAAGAAAACCGTGTATGAAAATCAAATCATTTTCCCTTTCCTTAACCTTCGGGTCTTAGCCCGCAATCATAAACATAGGGCCTCAGCCCAAAATCATGAATCGAAATCCAAGTACAAGAACATAGTCCAAAAATTCATCAAACCACATAAACCGGGCCACTGCCCAACACATCCGAAAACATCAGAGATCAACAACAAATTACAAGTCAATCAGTTGTTGGATATCAATTACCGAGTCTTTAAACTCACATATATCATATCGTTTAAAAAGTCCATATCGTTTGAAAAGTCAACAAATTGCCCCTTCTAAACCAAATTACCGAATTACCCTTGAACTTCCGAACATCATAACTTTCTCCTCGAATGTCGGAATCGAACGTGCCACCTGTCTATGAACTCGTGTCGTCCCGAACTACGTCACAGTCATCGGTCAAAGTCCGTTTGACCGCTCAAACCAAAAGTCAACTGTTCGCCCGATTCTATGGGCAAAATCGTCATTTTCTTCAAATTTTCCAAATTTTCCTTTTCCGAAAGTTCGGGTCGTTACATATGTGTGTGTCCTCTTAATTTAATTTTGATAAGAATTTTAGAAATAATTAGATTTGAAAATTCTGTATTTATTATGGAAAATGTGCAGAAATTGTTAGTAATTTGTGTAGAAATTGTGTAGGGATTTAGACATTTTTTTAGGAAAATATGAAAATAGAAGTCAGGTAATTTCGAGTCTGAGTCGGGTCATCGTCGCCATCGTCTATCCTCGCCTAAAATTGGACATGCAAGAAGTTGGGAGTGATCAGCTCGTCCTAAGGAACTCATTCAATTCACCAATGGGTCAAGGTCACCTTACCTCGCTCAAGCTCATACCCAGACGAGTCCCATTCGGGTCTCCCTCAAGTCATCGTCATTGGCCTCATCCATAGGCGTGTCCGTGAGAGTCGAGCATCGTTGATGAACCCACGATGCTCGCAAGGCTGCTGCCAACCTAACTGTGGTGGGTGTTAGGTTTCCCTAGTTTGTGAGCTAGGAAGCACTGAAACGTCCCCATGGATCGGTATCGCGTTTCTACAACCCATATCGGTCTGATACCTATCTGATACGCTTTCATACGTTTGGATACAGTATTGAGTTTTGTATACGAATTGGATATATACATTTCATATTTGGATACGCTATTTTGTAATTTTTAATGGATACATGAGGGAACAATGACAAAAAAAAGTTGAAAATAAAAAAAGGTTGGAAATCGACCCAGCTCTCCCTCACCCTCATCTATATGCGGTGACAAACGCAATGTTGATTCGGCGAGTCTATGCGGTGGCCGCCTAGTCTCTTCCTCTTCGCCCTCACTGTTCGTCTCTACCGTCGATAGAAACAACCTCTTCGGCTCTTCTCCCTTGTCGTTTTAGTGGTGCCTGGTGCTGTTTGTCCCTGCCTTCGCCCTCGTCGCTTTTCATTTGGGTAGTTTCGATTGCTTTGTGTTTTCTCCTGAGGCGACCTTTTCTTGGTCATTGGCTTTTGGGTTTTCAACCAATACAGGTACAATTTCATTTGTTATCTTCTTCAGCTTGATCTTTCTAGGGTTTATGAATTCTAGAAACCTTGTATTGTGCTACGCATGCCCTGTTCTTTCTTGTTGGAATGCTTGTGCCTGCATTTCGAGTTCAAACTTGATCAATCAGATGCTCAATCTGTTCCTACTTTAGCTGGGCTTTTGGGCAGCTGGACTGCTTTCAGTTCATGTGCTCACAGCCCATTCTAGGTCTAATTCGTGGTTGCAAAGTATGAATTTTGTAAATGTGAAAGATCATGCTAACATAGTCTCGAAGGAAAATGATTTAATTTTTTTTTTTCATTTTGGAAGTAGGATGTGTATTTTGAGCTGGATAAGTGGTATGATTGTATTGGCTGGGGTTTTGCTTCTTGGGGTGTTTTACATTTAGACCAGAGGCGGGAAGTGGGAGACGTGGTATAGATTTGGAATAGAAGGGAACTGTGCTTAACTAATAAATTCCAATCAGAATGATAGTAGGCCCTAGTGATGTACATAGGTCAAAATGAATTATAGGCGATAAATCTATAAGCTTTCACAGAATTTGTAATGGCGTGTTTGGATTGGGAAAATAAGTTTTCATAGAATTATAGTATGCCCTGGTATTATTATTATTTATCTATTATTATTATCAATTATGGCTCTGTTTTGTAATTGGGTTTAGTCAAAAAAAAATATCAAAAGAAGTAAAAGAAAATTGAGCATTTGGGTTGTTGTTGAATTCATCAATTGAGACAAAATTGCATGCGTTTTTTTCAATTATATTTGAATTTTAATATATTAGCTATTTTCTGTATTCTTCTCATATCGTATCCTTTGATTTTTTGATTTTGGCTTATCAAAGTATCGTATCGTATCTTCGTATCCGTATCTAGATCAGTGCAACCTAGTTTGTGAGTGGCTGGTGCAAGTGAGAAGCTAGTGTGGGTGTATGGCCGCATAGTGAGGGTAGCGGTGGTCGTCGTCCCTTTACACAAGACACAGAGGAAGCAAATTAGCAATGATGGTTGCTTGAGATTGGTGTGGTTCAGGGCACACTGTGTGGGTTCTTGGCACAGGTAGATTTGAGTGAGATCGAAGAGGTTAACCATACCCTCAACCAGTAACATGGGTGTGGGGGTTAGTTAGTTACTCGTGGGTAAAACAAACAGGTTTAGGCCTCCACACTGATTCTTAGGTCAGAGACTTGGCAGAAATAAAAGACTTGGGCTGATTATGGTGTTTGGATTTCCAAATTGGGCCTAGATCATACTAGGGCTTATAATAATGTTTGGGGCTAGTAAAACACATACTCCATTACCCCACGCACCAATTGGACAAATTTCCAAATCCTTGAAGTATTGAGGCCCCAAAATAGTAATTTACAAAATCCAACAACCCAAGCGGAAAGAGTCCAACACAAGCCCAAATAAAATTCAAGTTGAGCACATGGGGTAAAATGGTAATTTGTACATTTTCGAGTTTGAATTTCAATACAGGATGTATCAATGAAGTGTGAGAATTTAGCATAAAAATAGCTATGAATTGACTATATAAAAATTTAAAAAAAAAAGTGTATCAAATTATATAACTCAATTTGTAATTCTATATATTTCATCATTAACTCTGCAAATTAAAACTTTTGAAAATTAATCAAATCTATAAAATTCGTTTACTTCATATACTCTACATTTACCTATATAAATTTGAATTCATTTCACTCTTCGTCTCATCTTGTTGAGCTACCTATGGCTCAATTTTTTCTTTGCTAATTTTCTACAAGTTAAAAAGTGTCAATTTTCCCAGTTTCTCTTGGGCCAAATTAGTAATCAATTTTAATTGGAAATTGTTTTTTTTTAATTATAGGAGAGGAGGAAATTTTTCGAAATTATTCATACAATATGTCATCGAAGTTCAAATTTGAGACCAATTGTCTACAAGTCAACACTAAAACTAACTGAACTAGACTCACCTCACAATAAATTATTTAATCATTTACCATATCTAATAGATTATTTAAATTTTTATAATTTAAAATTAAAATTCTCATAATAAAAATTAATAGACTTTATTCTATATAGATGATTAAACAATCTCTCCATCTTTTTACCAATCAAATTTAATTAATAATTTGATTTCAAGAATTTAAATAATAATTAAACAAATAGACACATTGGATTATCAAATTTGCAAGATTGAGATAATAAGACGGAGAAGGTGTTGGTTGTGATTTAGGTGCACACATTGGTTGAGATCATGAAGGGCCCAAATATGTAAGGGCTGTGTCCCCAACTACCATAACGAAAATTCTTGAAAATCAAATTAATGCAACTGCTCACTCCAATCTTCTTCTTCCATCTTTTGATATGACATACTATACTTAGCATAGTAAACCTTTGGATAATGGATTTTCACTGCAAACCCGGGTACAAAGCTGAAATAAAATTACAACTTTTAATCCAATCATTAGACAGTCTAACAATTATGACGAATTTGTATCTGTATATAGCTTTACATAACACCGACAATGTGCGGAGTTGGTTCAGATTTGTATTGTGTCATAAATTTTATTTACTCAATTATGTCAAATCCGAATGTGATTTGTTTAATAATCGTATTAAGGTTGACCAATTCGAATCATAGCTTTTAATAAACCAGGTAACCCTTTTAACTCATTTAATAAATAATCATGTTTGAAATCCAATTAACTCTTGTATTATTTAACCTATTTAAACTATTTGACATTCTAACTTTGTAAATTTATGATATACACCATAAAAATTCAATTATGCTATCAACATATTATGAATTCACTCCCAAATTAGTGGGTAAGTGAGTTAGTAATAGTCATTTTTTTTGTTCCACGAATTATTAGGTTGACCAGAATCCACCATTTTATTAAACTAGACATAACGAATTGATCAAAAAAATTATTTCTAAAGCTTAATCATACAAATGGATCTAAATATATTTCATTTGAATTTCAAATCGTTTTGAATTTCAAATCGTTTATCGACGGGCGTCGAAGTTGCATATGAAACATTGTGTTTTGCTGATTTAGTTGTTGGAAGTTACACTATTCTGAATCCTTAATAAAGAAGTATTTTGTCTAGGAAAAAAGCACACACGTAATCAACAATGGACGAAACAGAAAGGAGAGCAAAGATCCAGCTGTTTTATTTGCCCTTTACTTTATGTAATTGACCTTTTTTTTTCCCAATGTCCATGACGTCAAGAAGTTTTAGCATAATCCACACGTCGTTTGATTAACAATTATTTATTATTTTAAAATTTTATTATTGGGCTACACCAGTATGTTTTATATAAACAAGAATCGTACCGTGTAACACTTTCACTATTTATCTTTAGAGTTGTTTATTTATTTAGATGTCCAAAGTCAGAGCTATTGTCGGTGGTTTTGTATAGGCTCCTATAATAGCAATGATCGATTCGTGGTGGCACACAGAAAATAAAGAAGAAGAAAATTCAGGGTAAATCGGTGATTATGGTATCTTCGTACTATATAGATTTTGGATTCAATTTTTTTTTTAGAATTATTCAAGATTCAATTGTTTTAAAATTATTTAAGATTTAAGTGGAAGATTGTGTTAATAAATTTTTATATTATGCATAACGATATTCTCGTTCGATGAATTTCGTTTTATTTTTTGGTGGTGTTACACACAACAAACATAAAACGCACTAGTATTATTTATTTTCATTTATAAATTAGATTTTTAAAGAAAAATGTTAATTGAAATTGAAAAAAATGTATAAGAGAGGAGTAAGTGTTTTTTTTTCATATAGTAATTTGAAAAAACGGATATTATTGGCATTGAAATATCAATTTTGTTCGTCAAAAGTTATACTCGCGACTTTCTACATAAAATATCGAAACGAATATTACTAGATCGTAATTTAGTTATTAAGTATAGTACTAACTGGAATATACATATATTTTTTTGATAATCTTGTTAAAAACTTAACGATAAAAAAACTCAATGTTTAATAATTAAAGCATGGTATAATTTGATCCACATATAATTTTCTTTGAAATTGAATTTAGAAGAATGATTAATTTGGAAAGGCATTCCAAGAAGAATCAAGATAGGAAATATCTCCTACTTTTTGGAGTAGAGATCATCTGATATTTGGTGGCCATGGATAATGCGAACCGTTGGGCCCCCTCATAATTGATGATGACTGATGACTCTTATTTGGGTTCGTTTGTAGGGTTTGCACCTTAATTAAGTCGTAGCTAATAGCAAATCATCTTCCATCGTAATTTTGTAGGACCACACGACACCGTATAGAAAAAAGAAGAAAAATCTCTCTTTCGTGGCCCCCACGGCTGCTGCATCGTCGCAAAACTTCGCGTTACATGTGTTGTAGACTTGTAGTTGCTCCCGTTATCAACAATTAATGGCCTCTGTCTACAGTATGTTGCTCCCGTTTGTCCACGCCGGTCTACATCGTCGCAAAACTTCGCGTTACATGTGTTAAGCATTCACCTCTCATCAAAACCTCTAATGCTCGTTACCGACAAACGAATTCTTAAAGTATCCTAAGTCTTAAGTTAATATTGAGTGTATATACTTTTGTTTTTTAAATTTTCTTAAAACATCATACTAATAATTTAGATTTAGTTATTTTCATATAAAACTTAATTACCAATATTATGACTTTTATCATCGATAATATTAGAGCATCGACATTAGATTAGTTAAATTTTTGGACAAATTTAACTTAAAAATAACCAAAAATTATTAATAGCTAACCAATTTTTACAGCTACCAAAATCAAACTTTCTATATTTTCCCTAACTTTGAATATTAAATTCATTTTTTTCAAATTTAAATATATAAAAACATAACTTTTCTACAACGGTTAGTTTTTAACGTAATTGTTTTTTACGGTTCAAATAAATATGTATATTTTTTGTGCAAAATCGATCTAGCCTATAATTCGGACATACATAAAGTAATAATCTCAAACTTCAAGTCCTTATTTGGGAGACGATATATGTAGCGAAAGATATTTTTCGCCTCTAAGAAAGTAAAGATCATCATTTTACTCAATGTTACCACCATAGTTTATGGTAAAGTTTCTAATTCTACTTCTTTATTCCTCCTAATTGTTGAATGTGTTAAAATTATCATACCCAAACTCTGTTCGCAACAACTCGACCTTCCTGGTCATCACCTGAAAATCGTGAAACATTAAAACCTTAATTTCCCAAATATAAAAAAGAATCAGACTTTTCACAACCCTATGAGAAAAATCTAAGTCAATTAACAACCCATAAATAAATTTTAAAAAATTGAAAACTCGTTTCTCTTCTTTGAATTTTTCGATAATCGACAAAAAGTTAGAGCTTGTGAATACAAATGATGATGAGTTTTGAGAAAAAAGAAGAGAGTTTGTGAAAAATAAATTATGAAGAGAATGAAGGAGAGAGGAAAGATAACCGAGATAAAGAAATAGTTAGCGAGAAGCTGCTAGTTACTAATAGTTACTCTTAATAGAAAAGTTAAATTTGTCTAGTCGGTTGCATGCCTATTTTGATATTTTTGGACAATTTTTTTGTTAAATTTATCCAAAAATTAAATTTGACTACTCTACTACAGATACTCTTAGGGAGACCATATTTAGTAGACTATATTTGTACATACACACTAATACAGGTTATTCCAATTTATATTAATAGACTCTATTTGTATTAATGAGTATTTACAAATGTGGTATCCCCATACGTTGTCTTTTATTACTTAGCAATCTCATATTACGTGCATATCTACTCTCTTACCAATAACAATCGAAGGAAGGTTGACACAACCTAAAACATCTTAATTTGGCTCCAATCAAGACCAGGATATTGACATTCAAGCCCCGATTATGGTCCAATCGGGTGGTTTAGTTTGTACTGAATTTTCACCGGGTTCAAGTAAGCAATTTTTAAAGTATCATTACGTTGATGTGCTACAAGCTATCAAGAACCTGAAAGACAACTTCCCCATGAACTTCGTCAATTGAAATTCCTGAAAACATCGAAGATGATAGGACTCATCTCAATCCTCCTAGATTATCGTGGGACGTGCCTGCTCTCGTATGACACTGTGTGTCAGACTAGGGATAACTCGTCACTCGCTCGGGATCCATCAGAGTATGCCAAGATCGGCGGTGGCATGTGATGTCTCGATCTCTGCTACAGCCTGCATCCGTTATCAATCTGAAGGGTATTTAAACCATAAAAACTGTGAGTGGACAAAACAACAGTTTAACAAAATCATTTATATCGAAAATACATTTATACCCTTCGCGTAAAAGCATGCATACATCATAAAACAGTTATTTCGAATGCTTTCTCGGAAGCAAGACGTATTGCTTCCCAAATCAAAACACAGTGAAAACTGCTTCTCAATCGAAACCAGTACCTCAGTAGGATCTCAGCCCAAAACTAGATTATAGAAAACAAGTACGGCTCTCAGCCCAAACAGACAGTACATACAGAACCTCGGTCCAAATCATAGAACATGTGGGAACACATCCCATGAGAACTCATCCTAATGTCAATCACGATTCTAATCCTAGCACATGTGCAAAGAGCTCTGGGCCGCTCAAAATCTCAGCATGTCGCAGTGAACACATCACTCGCCTCGACCTTCTCTAGATCATTGTGAACACATCGCCGATCGATCTCAGAAGATAGAATCAGCACTCCTAAGTCGAGCCTCCCTCGGTCATTGCTTCTCGCGGCTGCTCGGCAACAGGTAGTGCATCATGAACTCTCCAGAATGAAAAAATCTGCAGTCCGGAGGCGAGCGTCACCATCATCAATAGGGTCTCAAACGCGGAACATAACCAAATCGGTCACAGCTTGAAAATCCAGTCTCCTACGACACTTCATATCCCAAGATTCCTCGAATCCTATCAAATCCACAACTTTAACTACCCGTCCCAGAAATCGGGATTAGATTAGTGATTAATGATGGATTAGTAAAGTTAATCAGTAATTAGTTGGACGAATTCGGACGGACGGTACAAAATGACGATTTTGCCCTTGAAATGGGCAAAAATGTTGACTTTTCTTTTGGGCGGTCAAATGGATTTGGACCAATGACTGTGACGTAGTTCGGGATGTCACGAGTTCACAGACAGGTGGCACGTCCGATTCCGACATCCGAGGAGGAAGATACGACGTTTGGAAGTTCAAGGGTATTTTGGTAAATTAGTTGAAAAGGGGTAAATGATTGACTTTTTCTACAATAGGCCTTTGTCACGCATTTCGAGGACCGTTAGGTAGGGCTCGATCCCCTGAGTACAACGGCAGACGGCATGTTAACATCGGACGTCGGTAGATTCGAATTTTGGTCAAAAACCACTAAGGGCAAACTGGTAATTTGCAAGGATAAGGGGCAATTTGGTCTTTTTACAGTGCCCTGTTAGAATTAGACATGTGGATGTTTTGGGGAATTGTGCCCACAAGATTGGGGGCACCTGGCTGGTCCTGGATGGTGCAAGAACTAACTCACCGCCTTCAAACTGATTTAAAACAAATGTGTGTGTGTGCACGGTGTAGGAACAAAAACAGAGGACTGGTGAGGCACTTGATCCCCTCACTCTCCACGGTGATCGGTTTCCCCTGAGTGGCGAACAAGAATGAGAGGTTAGAATGTGGGAAGGGTGATGGTGATGTCGTGGAAGGCCGTCGTGCACAGTAGAGGTAGAATGAAGGTGAGCCGTGAATTCTGTTTTTTAGCCCGTTTCTGCTTAAGCCTGAATTAGTGGTTAATAAGTTAATTGATTAGTGGGATGAGGTTCAGGAAGCTCAGAGGAATGGATCTAGACTAGGTTTGAAGCCTGCCGTGGACGGTGGCTGAGGAACCCGAGAACGGGTAAGTTCAAACTTAACAATGGTGAAGTTTGATTTGCTGCTTCATGACTAGTTTGATTAGTTGGATAAACTTTTGAAGGCATCAATGAGGTGATTGGAACTCGAATTAAGGATGGAAGTGGCTGGAATGACGAGGACACAGAGGAGGCATTTCTGGCTTTCTTCTTCGACTCGGGCAGGTAATAAACAAGCCCTATTCTCACTATTTAATTAGCTAGATCGATTATATGTGATTGGACGAACTTAATGGAATCAAAAGGACTAAAAATAAACCAGAAAATGGACAAAAACTGACAGGACCCGCCCCGATCCCCCGGGGACCACAAGGGGACGTGCCCTGCTCCCGTTTGACACCCGAACCAACATTCCAAATTTAACCTCAAAAGTTCAAATGCATAAATAATCAAATTAAAGTTATACATCAAATCCAAATTTAACAGATGCCAGACAAGGGATAAAGTCCAAAATTTCAAGTTCCGAGCACGACTCTAAATTAATCATGCGGGTCAACCCACCCAACAGGGGTTCAGGTACGCAGAAGTAGATTTATGCCTCAGCCTCAGGATCCTCCTCTACCTCAGTAGCACAGCCTGGAGGGGTTACCAAAACATTAAGAGGGAGTGGGCCGAAACTCAAAGTTTATAAAACATTTTAATAAGTAAAACATATAATTTTACCCCTCCGTTTTCCAAACATGCATGCATCAGCATTTAAAACCATAAATTATATAATATGAACCGTAAGGCATATAATGAAACCATAAACATAACCATAGCCACTGTACAATACACTCCAATCCTGACATCCCAGATGTCTGACGTCCCTGACGTCCAATAAGGGCACCGTCCCAAGGCTACGCGTGCCACTCGGGGTCTCAAATCCCGAGTCCAACCCCCGAACCTAGTCGGGGTACGGCATCCCAGATGCCTAGAGTCCCAGACGCTCGACGTCCCAGACGTCCAATCATAGCAATCCTGGTCCTGAGTCATTCCACGGTCCAGTTCCTCCGTAGAATGGCCCCTCACAGGCAATGCGTCGTGACCGCTCCGAGGTCCCACCTTCGGAGTAGACAGTGTCACACAAGTGGATCTATACAGTGCAGTACCAAATATAGTCATCGATATCCACATGCACATATATATATATATAGATAAAATCCAAAACCATTCTTAAATTTCACCAAACGGGTCTCAATCCCAAACATCGTAAAATGTGCCATAACCAAAATTTCAAGATCATCAAAACCATTACTTGATTCCAGCATGTGAATATATAAGTAAATCAGAAAAAATTTATGCATGCAAGGGTTTAATGAAATCGGGCCCACTCACAGTACGATCCCACTGAGAACTGCGCGTACGAACTTGTTCCGGTATTATCGTATGATTCCTGTCAGTCCAAATCACATGTAAGGGTCACCACAAGTTCTTAACATTCATCCAAAAAGTCCAAAACAGAAACCGGCTCGGGGAAGCCGTCCGAACACGCTTCCCGAGACAACCGGCCCTAATCTGACCCACTTAACAATCTCAGATCAACATGGTTATTTCACTAAAAATGTTCAGAATAATGAGAGGATAAAAAGTCATGTTGATCGTGATCGGAGATAAGCCTCAACGCACCCTCACGCGCCGCTGCGCGTGAAAGTCACGCGCCTGACACTGTAGCTACAGTGTCACCTTCTTCACCCGATAGCCTGTTAAACGGGTCTGCCACCCTCGGCTTGACCCGATCAATTACCTATCAATTCCTACTTGATTTCAATCGTTCTTGATCCTAAAATCTTCATTAACCATCTAATTTAGGTTCTGTGTCATTAATTAGCCTTGACAGGTCCTCAAACGACCCTTCGACCCGTGATCACCCATACGGGTCGATCACCACAACTCTCTATTTTCCAAACCATAATCAAATACACTTAACATGAAGCATAATAGGACTCAAACGAACTGAAATACACAATCAATTGAACCAACACTCACCTGGAAGTGGTCGTCCTTAGCTCTGAAATTTCTCAGAATCAGGGGCTTCAGTACCAGCCCACTCCGTGTTTTATTCCCTTCGAACTTGACGTGGTTGAGTTCCAATTGTTCCTAGAAGACAAAACCAGCCCTTGGTTTGGTCCAACAAGCCTCAGAAATTAAAACCCGATTTTCCCTCCAATTTCCAGATTTTGGTTCTCTCTAGGTTTCCTCTCCAATTCTCAGTCCTTTCTCCAGCAGAGTGAAGCTCACTCAAATCCCACTCAGTTTAAACTAACCATGCCACCCAACAACTCGTGGTAGTCTATCCTGGCCACTGAGAAAATGTTTCCCGCAAATGTCCAGTTTTCATTTAAAATGTTGCCTTTGCATAAAGGATGAATCATGTAATGACCCGTCCAGAATATCGGGATTGAATATTAATTAATTATGAAATTGAATGACTAATCGGGGCTTAGTTGAGTGAAATCGGACGAAACGTGCAAAATGACCGTTTTGCCCCTAGCATGGGTAAACTGTTGACTTTTAGTTCGGGCGGTCAAACGGACTTTGACCGATGACTGTGACGTAGTTCGGGACGTCACGAGTTCATAGACAGGTGGCACGTTCGATTCCGACATTCGAGGTGAAAGTTATGGCGTTCGGAAGTTGAGGGGTATTTTGGTAATTTGGTCATATTAGGGGCCAAATGTTGACTTTTTGATCGGGAGGTCCGATGGACGAGGGCCAAGGACCGTTACGTAGGTCTCGTCGATGCGAATCCAACGACAGGCGGCATGCCAAAATCGGAGATTCGACTACGAAGTTATGGTCACGGGAACGGACACGATTAACCGAACGAACCGGGATTAAAATAATATTTTAATATGAACAGTACCTGGTGACTGAACACACTTGGATGAGTGACAAGTGTCACTCATCCCCTAAATTCAGGCATGAAACCAGATCCCATGTTTTGGGGAAAACATAATTATTATGTTTTATTAATTAATTAAACTAAATTAATCTTTTATTTTCTATTAATCCTCTCTGTTTCTCAAAACCGTGAACAAAAATTGGAGCATCTGAATTGAGAGATTTGGCTACCTTCCTTAACCGGTTTTGAGGGGAAAATTGAGAGTTTTGTGAGACAATTTCAGTTATGCAAACACGAGAGACAGAGAGATGCTGGAGAGTGAGAATCGAAAATTTCGATTTTTGGAGGGAAAATTCGAAATGGAAGAATTGGGCCGTGAGGAGTGGAATTGAAGCTTCATTTAGCTTTCTGGGATCAATACGAGTCGATCTGCAACAAGAACGAAGGGAATTGGTGTCGATTTAAGCAAGAACAGAAGGAATGAAATCTTCGAATTTTCGACCTTGAATCCAAGAATTCGAGGCTTCGATTGATGAAATTGAACTGGGGATTATGTTTCTGAGGATCCCACGATGCTTCTGGAAAGATCAATTGAAGGAAAACGTTGGAGATTGATGAAGTTCCATCATTGCACAGTGTACGGCTGTTCTTCGAAGAATCGAGTTTGAGTCGTGGAGTTTGAGCCATGAATTGATTCAATTGAGTTGGGGAAAATGTTTACCTGAGTTCATTGAAGCTTCTGGTTGAATCAATTTAAGGAAATTGAAGGAGTTCGAATGATGAATAGTGGCCAGATGTTCTTCGAGTGTTCATTTTTGATCGTGAGGATTGAGGTAAGGTCGATTGTAATTAAGTTCACAGATCCGTAATTCAAACTAATTCGATGCTAATGGACGTTTGAATTGATGAAAACGGTGTAGAATTGACAGACATTGAACCGGGTCGTGTCGCGGGTTAAAGGACCCATTTATCAGACAAACGGGTGAGGAAGGTAGTACTGTAGCAGGCGCGTGGATTTCACGCGCAGCCACTCACGGCGGCGCGTGAGGGCGCATCCGGCCTAGTCTCAAGGTGAGGTCAACATGACTTTTGACCCTCTCAGTGTAACGAACATTTTAACGTTGGTTTCGAGGAAATCGGATATTGTTTCGTTAATGTTCCGCGTATCCGAAGTTTTGTTTTACGAGTTAAATACGTATTTAAATTCCGGAAAAATTGGGGAAAATTATATGATGTATTTTGAGATGTTAGTAACCATTTATAATGATTTTGGACAGGAGTTGTGATTTTCAGATTTTACGGAAAAACGTGCAGCTCGGAAACGAACCGTTTTGGACGGTGTGTGTGAGTGGACTTTGTTTTCTAACCGTGATGCATGCATATACGATTTAAATGCCTTATTATATGATTTTATATGCTTGGGCATGATTTATGTTTCAATCCGGTAATTTCTCGATTTTATGATTATTATATTATTATTTTTGGGCGATTTTTGAGAAATTAGGAAATTTGGTAAAAATGATGTTTGGACTTGGTTTATGAGTCCGGGATTGAAATTGATTGAAAATAATGTTTGGACTCGGATTATTGAGTCATGGATTGAAAAATGATATGTTGACTCGGGAATGAGTCAAGGGTCAATTTTGTGGATTTACGTGAAAATGGCAACGGAGGTTGCAACGCATGGATTTGCGTGAAAATGATATGTTGGGCGTGAGAACCCAAGTAAATAGTGATTTTGACTCGGATTAGGAGTCACTTGTGAAATTGTGAAATTAATGATTTATTGGGATTTTATGATTATTTTAATCAGTCTTTCGGGCACGTTTTACGAGGAAAGTGCAAATGATGTTTTGGGTTAGGCCCGGAGTTTAAATGATTTCTAAAATGATATTTTGGCTTTGTTGGCGAGTCAATGATGATTTCCGGATTATTTTATTGATTTAAAATGATTTTAACGGTTTTTGTGTAAATGGTATTTTGGGCTTTGAGACCCAGTCGGAAATAATCTTGACTTTGGATGAAGACAAGATTTGATTGAAATGTTTTGGGATGTAATTCCCGAGATGGTTTTCATTGTGATTATGATATTCCCAGACGGTCGGAGCTTGGGTGTAATGACCCGTCCCGAATATCGGGATTGAATATTAATTAATTATGAATTATAATGACTAATCGGGGATTAGTTGAGTGAAATCGGACGAAACGTGCAAAATGAACGTTTTGCCCCTAGCGTGGGCAAAATGAACGTTTTGCCCCTAGCGTGGGCAAAATGTTGACTTTTAGTTCGGGCGGTCAAACAGACTTTGACCGATGACTGTGACGTAGTTCGGGACGTCACGAGTTCATTGACAAGTGACACGTTCGATTCCGACATTCGAGGTGAAAGTTTTGGCGTTCGGAAGTTGAGGGGCATTTTGGTAATTTTGGTTAATTGGGGTCAAATGTTGACTTTTTGACCAGGAGGTCCGATGGATGAGGGCCAAAGACCGTTACGTAGGTCTCGTCGATATGAATCCAACGACAGGCGGCATGCCGAAATCGGAGATTCGACGACGAAGTTATGGTCACGGAATCGGGCTCGATTACCTGAACGAACCGGGATTAAAATAATATTTTAATATGAACAGTACCCGGTGACTGTGCACATCCGGATGAGTGACAAGTGTCACCCATCCCTTGTTCCCAGCTCCATGTTTTCCTCCAAACACCATCATTCCAAACACCATCATTCCTCCTGCATCATTTCTTCCATTTTTCCCCATTTTCCTCTTCTTTGTTTTCTTACCCGTGTGAAGGGGAATCAGAATTGGGAGAATTGAGCTCCCTTTCACAACCAGTTTTGAGGGGAATTTGTGAGATTGTGAGAGTGGATTAAACTGGGGAAACACTGAGGATCGATTGAAGGCTGGAGACGGAGAATCGAAAATTTAGAAAATTGGGGGGGAAATTCAAATGTCGAGTGTTTGGCTACGAGGATCGAAATTGAACTCAATTCGAGTTTCCTGGGATCACAACGATCAGAAACGTCGAAGGAACGAAGGAAATTGGTGTTGTTTTGGCTCTGAACACACTTGGTGACAGAGGAGGAAATTCGAGGTTGAGTCGAGGGAATTGAGGCTTTGATTGACGAAATTGATATGGGGATTGTGTTTTTGAGGATCCCACGATGCTTCTGGGTCATCAATTGAAGGAAAACGTTGGAGATTGACGGACTTCCATGGTTGCACAGTGACGACTATCAAGCTTGAGTCGTGGAGATTGAGCACTGGATTGAAGCAATTGAGTTGGGGGAAATGTTTACCTGAGTCCCTGGATGCTTCTGGTTGAATCAATTGAGAGGAATCGATTGAAACTAAGGGAATTCGAATGATGAACAGTGGCCGGATGTTCTTCGTATGATCATCTGTGATCGTGAGGTTAGAGGTAATGTTTCTTGTAATTAAGTCCACAGATCTCTAATTGAACTTAAATCGAACCTAACTGAATGTTCAATTGATGAAATCGGTGTCGAATTGATAGGATTGGAACCGGGTTGTCTCGCGGGTTAATTGGACCCGTTTACCAGAGAAACGGGTTAGGCTGGTGACACTGTAGCAGGCACGTGGATTTCACGCACAGCCACTCACGGCGGCGCGTGAGGGCACGTCCGGCCTAGTCTCAAGGTGAGGTCAACATGACTTTTGATCTTCTCAGTGTAACGAACATTTTAACGTTGATTTCGAGGAAATCTGATATTGTTTCGATAATGTTCCGCGTATCCGAAGTTTTGTTTTACGAGTAAAATACGTATTTAAATCCCGAAAAAATTGGGGAAAATTATATGTTGAATTTTGAGATGTTAGAAACCCTCTATAATGATTTTGGACAGGAGTTGCGATTTCCAGAATTTACGGAAAAACGTGCATCTCGGAAACGGACCGTTTTGAACGGTGTGTGTGAGTGGACCTTGTTTTCTAACCGTGATGCATGCATATATGATTTTAAATGCTTTATTATATGATTTGATATGTTATGGCATGATTGGTATTTCAATCCGGTGATTTCTCGATTTTCTCGGTTTTATGATTATTATATTATATCTTGGCACGATTTTCGAGAAATGATGAAATTGATGTTTTTGGGCTAGGCCCAGATTGAAAATGATATTTGGACTCGGAATATGAGTCAGTGATTGATTTTATGGATTTACGTGATCGTGACAACTCGGGTTTACAGTTGCACGGATTTGCGTGAAAATGGTATTTTGGGCTTGTGACCCAAGTGAATAGTAATTTTGACCCGGATTTGGAGTCACATGTGAATATGATTAAACTGATAATTTTGATTTATAAAGTGAATCCTGGACACTGTTTTATGATGGTTTTGTGGAACTTGATTTGTGAAAGCTATGTCTCGGGCATAGACCCTATTGAAATGTTTTTGACTTGATTTGAGACATACATGATTTTAAAATGAGATTACTGGATTTGGTGACCTGTTCCACATATACCATCCTTTGTGATTGATAGTCTCCTCCAAACGTCGTAGATCCTGGAGTAGTCACGATCCACTGCCTGGAGATGAGTGGCTCCGAGGGAGGCTCACTCGCAGGAGCGTGGGATTATGATAATATTCTCTAGACATCGTTGATCCTAGAGTTGATATCCCCTCAGACGTCGTAGATCCTGGGGGATGTACTCGGACGTGAGACACCGAGTTGCACGCGTTGCATTGATATCGTGACGGGTTATATGGATGATGTGATTGTGCACTTGTGAGTAGTGCGGATGTGATTGTAGGATCATGAGTTGATCCTATGGTAGTCAGCTTCTCGGATGAGACTAAGCCTGGATGTACCACTCGGAGGGGTCTGAGCCTGGGGATGTGTTCGCCCAGAGGTGACTGAGCCCGAGGGGGTTGAGCCCAGAGGTGTCTGTTCCCGAGAGAGTGACTGGATATTGTGCACTTGTGATTAGTGCTGATTGTGGTTATTTGTGATGACATACTGGTATAGAGTACGGTGTTTTGGCCTTTTTGGCCAGTGATTATGTTTTCACATGTTTTGGCCTGAGAGCCGGGATTTGATGTTTTATAACATGAACTGATTTGGTGAACATGAGTTTTATGGACCATGGGAAAATATGTTTTGATTTTATCGGTCCACTGTTCATACTTGAATGATTTCATACTATTACTCATGTTTTATGATATGCATGCAAGTTTGTGAAAACTAGAGGGTAAGAATATATTTTGATAAATGTTTTTATAAGAGGTCATTTTTGTCCACTCACACCTTTTCTGTTTTATTAACCCTTCAGGTCGTGGCGCGTTGATCGAGGCTATTCGAGAGGTGGAGGTATGAGCGGGCACAGGCACAAATATCCCTTGTCTGGCAGGTGCTGAAGGGTAGTTTCGGACTTTCAGTTGACTTGTCAGACGGGAGCAGGACCGGGTACGGGTTTTGACGTCTAGTTGGGACGGGTCCTGTCAAATTGGTATCAGAGCACTAGGTTGCTGATGCTGTTGCCATGCCATACCTCCGGAACGTGAGCCTCGTGCGCGACCTGGTAATGAGATGTGTATATTAGGGTATTTGAGACCTTGTGATTAATCTCGGAATGTAATTGACCTTGGTTTTTGGGTCAGATATTAATTTGTGTAACTACGGATTACTAATTGTCGAATCGGTATTCTTGTGGGTCCCAGAATTTATTGGATCCAGAGTCTTGGAAGGTAGCACAATTGGGGTAGGTTGGACCCAAGATGAGATTATTCTCAGTAAATTCGTTGTGCGGAAATGTGTGCTGGCGAGTGGTTTGACCCTTAATGACTTTCGAAGTCGAGACCGAGTGACGATTGTGTCAGGTCATGTCAGCTTTAGTGGTGGAACTACAATCCACAATCGGGGTTGGTACATGTCGATGGAATCCCAGAGTGGGGATACAGAGTAGTTGTACGGGTACTTGATTCCATTGGATATGGAGTCTCGATAGTGATGTCTGGTGGTTGGGTCTGCACAAGTCTGTGGCAGGCACTACTACCGAGTGTGGTTGTTGAGAATTGGGGGACGTTCAGGGGACGTTTCCTTTTCTCACATGAGTTGTCAGGGTGATTGTACCCAGAGTTGTTAGGTACGAAGGAGGCAGAGTTTCTCCTATTCGAGCAGAGGTACGGGGTCGTCGCTTGTTATGAGCGGAGATCCAGGGTTTTCAGTGTTGCACACGGTGTGCTCATACTGATACTGTTGTTTGTGTGCCAGTGTTGGTGCAGGTACTAATGCTGGTGTTGGTGCCGGTGTTGTGCTGACGATGAGTCACGAGTCGGGTTGTGACTTCGTCGAGTTAGGTAGGTGTCAATAACCAGTCCAAAGGGGACACGTGGTTGGTGTCCGAGTCCGATGGTTCCAACATGGTTGGACCTACGGAATCGTGAGAGGTTGTGTTTGAGGAGGATTGCGGGTTTTCCGCATTGGGATTAGGTATTTTGAAGTCATCGGGGGTGACTTCTTATTTTCTGATTGGTGGCAGACGATGTTGGGTTACATGGCGTGGGGAGTGCAGCGAGTTTTGTTTGCATCCACGTAGGATGAGTATTGGTGTCATTGTTTTGGATCATCCTTGATTTTTCCCTAGGTGGGATTGCAAGGATAGATACGAGGTAATCTGTGAGAACCCACAGTCGCGGTGTGTCTCGTCGTTGACTGAACTTTTTAATTGTGGGCTTTGGTTGTCAAACGTTGTGACAGTACGCAAATTAGATGAGAGTGTAAGACCCTATGGTTCCTAGTAGTTAACCGTGTGGATCCTAGGTGGATCGGGTTTGTGATGTCGTGGACATTGGGCATTCTGACGATCTAGGATCGTGATGTTCATGGTTGACTGACGTCGTGATGGATCTGGACCGTAATCCTGATGATCCCGTTGGGTAGAGAGTTTGTCACTCTTACTCCGGTATGTGAGTCGTAAATGGCGGGACTGAACTTCTTTTCTAAGTGGAGCCCCTTATGGTATGTTACTCGTGCGAGTAGGTTTCAGACGGGGTTGTATTTGTTCAGCCTTAGAGTTGTGACTGTTGGGATTGGCTTCCTTATGAAGTCAATTGGATGTAATGTGTTACTCGCTTGAACTGGTAACCGATAGGTTCGGTTTTGGTGTGTCCGAGTGGACGTGAACGAGATTTCGGGTTTTGGAATCAAAATTCTGGGTGACGATTCAGGATTCGATTTTAGAACTTGAAAGTGGAGTACTGGATTTGGGTGCGGAATGATTATTCCAAATGCTAGCTTACGGAATAATGATTTCGGATTCGGATTTGGACATGAATTAAAAATGTGATGTATGGGTTTGGATTCGGGATTTCTTACGAAATTGCGGATTCGGATTTGGAATTGGAACTAGATGATGGGTGGAGTTTCTATTTGTCTCTTGCTGGTTTGGGCAAATGGACTCCATTATTGCAACGTGTTTGGCTATGACCTAGGTGGTTGTAGTCTGATCAACGGATAGATGTATGTACTTTGTACATGGATTGGGGTACAATATTTTGCAGACTTGTGGTGGCCGGGGTTGATGTGAATCCCGGGAGAACTAGGCGTTCTTCCCTGTGGACACGTAGATGTGTCATTTTGAGTGCTGTCA
Organism: Prinsepia uniflora; assembly: GCA_032719365.1. NCBI lineage: Eukaryota > Viridiplantae > Streptophyta > Magnoliopsida > Rosales > Rosaceae > Prinsepia > Prinsepia uniflora. Next base: position 6,093,007 of record CM064867.1, on the reverse strand, counting down.
TTTGGCGAGGTGTTTTTGGGCAGCATAGGACAAAGATTGTCGATGTTAGCTAAACCCTCAGGATTTTTACTTTTTCCTTACCTGGTTTGGGATCGACCATATTGGTCTATGGGTCGAGTACTGGGGTCCAGCTGTAGGATCTTGCTTGGTGTACGATGTGCTGTATCGTATGGACGAGGGTACTTGATACCTAGTGACGGTACATGGGATGTACCAGTGATGTGTCGATAAACGTGTTGGTGCTTGGCTTAGTTCCAATACCATTGGTTTTGGTTGTGAACGTGAACGGGACATTGAACACGATGCCCTGGGTAGGGTGATTTTGATGATTTCAGTGATTGTTTGAGCAGGTGCTCTTGGACATGGTTGGCTAGTATAACTCTAGTGTTGAGTTGTGTGATCACTGCTCGGCTGGTGTTCAATGTGTTCCAGTTACACCATCTGATTGAGTGAGTTGGTGGTTAGTGTGACCGCAAGTTGCTTTGCGGCGAGATGTTACCTTGTCGTGACCTTACCAGCATCTGGGATCGCTGAGGGGGTGACAGTTGTGGTTACTGCTGTTGGTATTGTCGCAGGATTGAGTTTGCCATGCGAGGGGAGATCATGTTGTTGATCTTATGCTACATTGACGGACGTTGTAGTATGATGTTTTGTCACTGATTTGTTACTGACTGGCGCTTTACTAGAGTGGTAAAACTTGGTAGTGACAGTTTTGCTTGTAGTGTCAGCATGGACTGACAGGTGAGTTTTGGTGACTCTCGATGAGAGCGAAGGTCAGGGCATATTAGTGAGTACGTGGGGCCGTCAAGCTGAAAGAGTCAGCTTAATGGTGACATTGCCAATTTCTGGTGATCAATTTCACTCGAGGTGGTCGAGTGAAGTTAGTACGACGTGCATCTGTGATGTGACGTCTCAGTGCAGAAGAGTTCTGCGTTGGCTAGTGGGTGTACATGTGTACACGTGATGTGAGGCCATTTGTTTTCCACTAGGTAGTTGTGGAATACGAGTAGTTGGAATTTCGGGGACGAAATTCTTTAAGGAGGGAAGGTTGTAATGACCCGTCCCGAATATCGGGATTGAATATTAATTAATTATGAATTAGAATGACTAATCGGGGATTAGATGAGTGAAATCGGACGAAACGTGAAAAATGACCGTTTTGCCCCTAGCGTGGGCAAAATGTTGACTTTTAGTTCGGACGGTCAAATGGACTTTGACCTATGACTGTGACATAGTTCGGGACGTCAAGAGTTCATAGACAAGTGGCACGTTCGATTCCGACATTCAAGGTGAAAGTTGTGGCGTTCGGAAGTTGAGGGGCATTTTGGTAATTTTGGTTAATTGGGGTCAAATGTTGACTTTTTGACCGGAAGGTCCGATGGATGAGGGCCAAAGACCATTACGTAGGTCTCGTCGATATGAATCCAACGACAGGCGGCATGCCGAAATCGGAGATTCGACGACGAAGTTATGGTCACGGAATCGGGCTCGATTAACCGAACGAACCGGGATTAAAATAATATTCTAATATGAACAGTACCCGGTGACTGTGCACATCCGGATGAGTGACAAGTGTCACCCATCCCTTGTTTCCAGCTCCATGTTTTCCTCCAAACACCATCATTCCAAACACCATCATTCCTCCTTCATCATTTCTTCCATTTTCCCCCATTTTCCTCTTCTTTGTTTTCTTACCCGTGTGAAGGGGAATCAAAATTGGGAGAGTTGAGCTCCCTTTCACAACCAATTTTGAGGGGAATTTGTGAGATTGTGAGAGTGGATTAAACTGGGGAAACACTAAGGATCGATTGAAGGCTGGAGACGGAGAATCGAAAATTTAGAAAATTGGGGGGGAAATTCAAATGTCGAGTGTTTGGCTATGAGGATCGAAATTGAACTCACTTCGAGTTTCTTGGGATCACAACGATCAGAAACGTCGAAAGAATGAAGGAAATTGGTGCTGTTTTGGCTCTGAACACACTTGGTGACAGAGGAGGAAATTCGAGGTTGAGTCGAGGGAATTGAGGCTTTGATTGACGAAATTGATGGGGATTGTGTTCCCGAGGATCCCACGATGCTTCTGGGGTTATCAATTGAAGGAAAACGTTGGAGATTGACGGACTTCCATGGTTGCATAGTGACGACTATCGAGCTTGAGTCGTGGAGATTGAGCACTGGATTGAAGCAATTGAGTTGGGGGAAATGTTTACCTGAGTCCCTGGATGCTTCTGGTTGAATCAATTGAGAGGAATCGATTGAAACTAAGGGAATTCGAATGATGAACAGTGACCGGATGTTCTTCGTATAATCATCTGTGATCGTGAGGTTAGAGGTAATGTTTCTTGTAATTAAGTCCACAGATCTTTAATTGAACTTAAATCGAACCTAACTGAATGTTCAATTGATGAAATCGGTGTCGAATTGATAGGATTGTAACCGGGTTGTCTCGCGGGTTAATTGGACCCGTTTACCAGAGATACGGGTTAGGCTGGTGACACTGTAGCAGGCGCGTGGATTTCACGCGCCGCCACTCACGGCGGCGCGTGAGGGCGCGTCCGGCCTAGTCTCAAGGTGAGGTCAACATGACTTTTGATCCTCTCAGTGTAACGAACATTTTAACGTTGATTTCGAGGAAATCGGATATTGTTTCGATAATGTTCCGCGTATCCGAAGTTGTGTTTTACGAGTAAAATGCGTATTTAAATCCCGAAAAAATTGGGGAAAATTATATGTTGTATTTTGAGATGTTAGTAACCTTCTATAATGATTTTGGACAGGAGTTGCGATTTCCAGAATTTACGGAAAAACGTGCAGCTCGGAAACGGACCTTTTTGAACGGTGTGTGTGAGTGGTCCTTGTTTTCTAACCGTGAAGCATGCATATATGATTTTAAATGCTTTATTATATGATTTGATATGTTGTGGCATGATTGGTATTTCAATCCGGTGATTTCTCGATTTTCTCGGTTTTATGATTATTATATTATATCTTGGCACGATTTTCGAGAAATGATGAAATTGATGTTTTTGGGCTAGGCCCGGATTGAAAATGATATTTGGACTCGGAATATGAGTCAGTGATTGATTTTATGGATTTACGTGATCGTGGCAACTCAGGTTTACGGTTGCACGGATTTGCGTGAAAATGGTATTTTGGGCTTGTGACCCAAGTGAATAGTAATTTTGACCCGAATTTGGAATCACATGTGAATATAATTAAATTGATGATTTTGATTTATAAAGTGAATCCTGGACACTGTTTTATGATGGTTTTGTGGAACTTGATTTGTGAAAGCTATGTCTCGGGCATAGGCCCTATTGAAATGTTTTTGACTTGATTTGAGACATACATGATTTTAAAATAAGATTACTGGATTTGGTGACCTGTTCCACATATACCATCCTTTGTGATTGATAGTCTCCTCCAGACGTCGTAGATCCTGGAGTAGTCACGATCCACTGCCTGGAGATGAGTAGCTCCGAGGGAGGCTCGCTCGCAGGAGTGTGGGATTATGATGATATCCTCTAGACGTCGTTGATCCTAGAGTTGATATCCCCTCAGACGTCGTAGATCCTGGGGGATGTACTCGGACGTGAGACACCGAGTTGCACGCGTTGCATTGATATCGTGACGGGTTATATGGATGATGTGATTGTGCACTTGTGAGTAGTGCGGATGTGATTGTAGGATCATGAGTTGATCCTATGGTAGTCAGCTTCTCGGATGAGACTAAGCCTGGATGTACCACTCTGAGGGGTCTGAGCCTGGGGATGTGTTCGCCCAGAGGTGACTGAGCCCGAGGGGGTTGAGCCCAGAGGTTTCTATTCCCGAGAGAGTGACTGGATATTGTGCACTTGTGATTAGTGCTGATTGAGGTTATTTGTGATGATGTACTGGTATAGAGTACGGTGTTTTGGCCTTTGTGGCCAGTGATTATGTTTTCACATGTTTTGGCCTGAGAGCCGGGATTTGATGTTTTATAACATGAACTGATTTGGTGAACATGAGTTTTATGGACCATGGGAAAATATGTTTTGATTTTATCGGTCCACTGTTCATACTTGAATGATTTCATACTATTACTCATGTTTTATGATATGCATGCAAGTTTGTGAAAACTGGAGGGTAAGAATATATTTTGATAAATGTTTTTATAAGAGGTCATTTTTGTCCACTCACACCTTTTCTGTTTTATTAACCTTTTAGGTCGTGGCGCGTTGATCGAGGCTATTCGAGAGGTGGAGGTATGAGCGGGCACAGGCGCAAATATCCCTTGTCTAGCAGGTGCTGAAGGGTAATTTCGGACTTTCAGTTGACTTGTCAGACGGGAGCAGGACCGGGTACGGGTTTTGACGTCCAGTTGGGACGGGTCCTGTCATTGGGGGGTGGGGGGGGGGGGGGGATTACCCAGACGACCGGAGTTTGGGGGATGTGATTGTAGGATCCGGAGTTGATCCTATGGTAGTCAGCTTCTCGGATGAGACTGAGCCTGGATGTACCACTCGGATGGGTCTGAGCCTGTGGATGTGTTCGCCTAGAGGTGACTGAGCCCGAGGGGGTTGAGCCTAGTGGTGTCTGTTCCCGAGAGTGTGACTGGATATTGGCCTACGCGTAGTGCAGCACTTGTGAGTAGTGCGGTTTGACTGATTGTGCACTTGTGAGTAGTACAGATGTGATTATATATTTTGTGCACTTGTGAGAAGTGCGGATTGATTGGATTGATTGATATATTTATTGTGCACTTGTGAATAGTGCTGATTGGTTTTGATTGTGATGATGTACTGGTATTGAGTACGAATTTTTGGCCCTTGGGGCCAGGTGATTATGTTTTCACATGTTTTGGCCTAAGAGCCGGGATTTGATGTTTTAGAACATGAACTGATATGGTGAACATGAGTTTTACGGACCATGGGAAAATATGTTTTGATTTTATTCGGTCCACTGTTCATACGAGAATGATTTCATACTATTACTCATGTTTTATGCTATGCATGCAAGTTTTTGAAAACTGGAGGGTAAGAATGTAATTTTGGCAAATGTTTTTATCAGAAGTCATTTTTGTCCACTCACACCTTTTATGTTTTGTGACCCTCCAGGCAGTGGTACAACGTTCAGGACTAATCGTGAGGCAGAGGTAGCAGCAGAAATCAGCGCAGTTATCCCTTGTCTAGCGAGCACTGAAGGGTAGTTCTGGACCTTTAGTTGACTTGTCAGACGGGACGGGTACTATTTTTGACGTCCAGTTGGGACGGGTACTGTCAAATTATCCCACGTTCAACTTCCTTTAAGGCCTAAACAACTCCCCCCTTTCCAGTTCATTACAAGGTTAAACAATTGGGCTGCTCAGAACCACCAAATACAGCGAAGATTCCCTGTTTTCCCACGGCTACTACAATAAATGGCTTGTAAAATGACCAAAATGCCCTTCTGTTCAAAATTACCAAAATGCCCTTCACTTTCCAGACCCGTAACTCAGCCATCCGATGTCTGATTTTAGCGTGCTGCCTGACTACGGTGTCAGGACCCACCCCGGTTTCATCCTGAAAATCGAGGTAAATCCTGCTCCCGTCTGACACCCCGACACTAAACCGAAGTAAACTCACGGAAAACCACCAAAATACACAGTCAGACGCAGGAGAAATTTTAAACATCCCGAAGTTAAGTTTTACAGAGCATAGTACCAAATACAAAGGAAATAAATCCGATAAACAAGGTACACACACAACGGAAAAGTTTAAGCACTCCGGGGTCACTCTCGAAAATTCTTTGCCTCCGACGCTGCCTCGACGCCGACACCCGCGCTAGCTCCACGACCTGGAGGGCAATTTAAAACAGAAGGTGTGAGTGGACCATAAACAATAAAATACTTTCCGAAAACCATTTCATAAGAAAACCAGGGTTTTAGCCCTCCGTTTTGAAATCACATGCATAACCCAGTTACCAAAAATAGTTATAAATCACATAAAGATCGTCATAAAAACAATTGCAGAAAACATTACAAAAACAGTTATAGAAATCATATCATAAGAATCATAAAACCGTATCACAAAACATAAATATCAAGCCATCATTATCCGATCAAACCTGCTAGATCTATCTGAGTCTTTAAACTCCCGATTCTTTAAACTCAATCCAGTCCTCAATAATATCTGAGTCTTTAAACTCAACAGGCCTACGGGGGAAATATCAATATATCCGAGTCTTTAAACTCAATCCGGGTCTTTAAACCCAATCCGGGCCCGTCCCCCGTCCCACATTCCAAAATCCCTTTATAACCATTAGAAATCATTTATTCTTTGAAATCCCGAAGCTATACCATCATAGTCAGAAATCAACCTTTTATCGTAGAACGTACTGAAAATCGAACTTTCTCGAAAAACGTGTCATTAGGTAAAACCAACATATAACCATATGAGAAACATAAAAACATACTTAATAGCGTAAAACATAAATAAAAGCAGTTATGCATGCTCGAGTTTAAAGAAAGAGTCCACTCACAGATACCGGGCACGTCACTCGCGTCCCGTACGTCCCTTACGTTCCTCAGCTTCCTCGGGAAATCTCGATCCTGTCAACAACCACCAAATTACGTTACTAACACATCTACGAAGGTCCACCTAATTTCCCCCAAAACTCCCCGGGTCCTACACGTAACGAACCGGAACCCTAAACCTTCAACCTCGCGGAACTAAGCTCAAACGACATCCGATTAACCCGAAACCAATTCCATTAGAATCGTTATGAAATTTAGAACAAAAACTCAGTTGATCGTTTTCCCAAACACCCCCGCATGCGTCCCCATGCGCCACCCAAAGTGGCTGCGCGTGGGCCTCACGCGCCTGTACACAGAGTACTGTTCATCATCGTCTTCCTCACGTGAACCGGTCTGAACCAGCGTTCCCGGTTCTCCGCCCATCCGTATCCGTTTTCCTCCCTCTCTTCACCATCTTCATCGTCCAGTCCTAAGGAACCTATCCCCCTCACTCAAACACCACGACACCGTCCCTAACCCGTCGACTCAAGCTCGAAGCCAAAACCCAAACTGTCCCCTGTTTCACGATCCGTCCACCTAAGTCCTCCCCCGTCACGTTGGCAACACTAGACGCTTCCTAGGACCTCCCTAAGTCTCACCCAACTCACCAAAACCGTCGACTCAACCTCAGACTTCATGACTTCCGGTTTGAACTTCACTGCCAAAACAGAGCAAACTTACGGGGAGGAGAAATTACCTGCCGTCGATCACCGCCGCACTCCCTAAAGTCCACAGAGCCGTCCTTGCCCCCTGTCGAGCCCAACTGAACAGTACACGGCCACACCGCCACCACGATCTCTCACCTCTTCTCTGTTTTTCTAGTTTTCCCCGTGAGCTCTCACACTCCTCACACACAAACACAACACCTCCCAACCTCCTCACTAGCTCTCTTTCAATCTTCGATCACTCCTCACTCCACCAGGACACACAAACACCCTATGCACTCGTCCAATTCTCTCAAACTCTCAGTCTCTGTTCTCTCTTCTTCGAACACACACACACACGGGCACACACGAACACACACACGGCCCAAATAATTGGAACCGTGTTCCCTAGAAACCTCTAGCCAAACCCCACGTGTCACAATCCTCCCCATTCTCTCACAAAAATCCGACTCTTCCTTGGACACTTGTCCAAATCCGGCTGCACCAAGCCCAAGCAACCAAAAGACCAAAATGCCCCTCTTTGACTCCAAAATTACGATTTTGCCCTTACCGTTCCAGACCCGTAACTCACTCATCTTAGCTCCGAAGAATACGTGCCGCCTGTCATTGAAATCAGGACGACGAGATCTACCTAACGGTCCTAGGTCAACGTGTCACAACCCGATCGTACGAAAAGTCAACTTTTCCCCCTATTTTAGCCAAATTACGGTAATGCCCTCAACCTTCCAAACATCATAACTTCCTCCTCGGATGTCGGAATCGTGCGTACCACTTGTCCACGGACTCGTGACCTCCCGAACTACATCACAGTCATCGGTCAATACCCAATTGACCCCTCGAACTAAAAGTGAACTATTGGCCCAGACCAGGGGAAAAATCGTCATTCTACACCAACGGACCTATCGGAACCAACTAACCACCGATTAAGCTCACTAACCCCAACTTAATCACAGTCTTAACCCTAATTTCCGGGACGGGTCGTTACATACGGACTCAGGGCATCGAGACCTACCAAACGGTCCTCGAATCGTGTGAAAATCAGTTGTCAAACAAAAAGTCAACATTTTTCCCTTTTTTGTCCGAATTACTGAAATGCCCCCGGACTTCTGATAGTCATAACTTTTTCCCTGATCGTCCGAATTGGACGTGCCACCTGTCTATGGACTCGTGAAGTCCCGAACTACATCACGGTCATTGGTCAAAGTACGTTTGACCCACCAATCAGAAAGCCAACAATTTGGCAATACAACTCACAGGGGTAAAAAGGTCAATTCATTCAGTAATTTACAATATTAAAATCCTCGAATTTCCGGGGCGTTACAAAAATCGTGTGCGCTGGTCTAAACCGGTTGATCACGGGTTGAAGACAATGAATAGTGCCAGAGCGTGGCTCCCACGCGCAGCCACTTTGGGGAAGTTTCCAACACGACTTTTAAATTATTCGAGATAACGAACATTTTGGCACCAGTTTCGAGTCAATCAGACATCGTCTTGATATGTTTCGGGATGTCCGAAGGTTTTAGGCCTCGGTTAAAATTAGTTAAAAATTCGGGAAAACTACGGGGCTTTAATATAAGCTTTATGAAGTAATTAGTGACCTTATTATGAGATTTGAACAGGTTCGGGAAAGCCGGTGATATTGGATTGGCCGAGAATGGCGTAAGTGCACGCGTATCGAGGTAGCGGCGTAATGGTCTGTGAGTGGACTTTTCTTTCGAACTTATGATGCATGCATATATGTTTTCATATGTTTTCTATACGTGATCTCTATGTTGTGATTTGATATTTATGATTTACGATTTTGCACGTATTTCTAGATAATTACATATTTGCACATTTTACGAGTTTCTGATTAATGTTGAGATTTGACTATGGTTTTGATGATGTGATTTTGGGATTTGATTTCAATGATTTATAACAAATTTTGGAAAGTGATTTCAGGCTGGGAGCCCTGTTCATGTGATTTCGATAAACGAGATTTCAGTTTTGGAATCGGATTTTGAAAAGATGATTCTCGATTCAGTTTTGAAACTTAGAAGAGAAACTCTGGATTTGGGTTCGGGATGATGGTTCCGGATGCTAGCTTACGGAATCATTATTGCGAATTCGGATATGGATTTTCTATGGTTTTCACTTGATTGAAAAATGGTTTTGGGTTTAATGACTCGGAAAAAAGAAAATGGCTGGATCTGATTTTGAGTTTAAAGACTCGATTGATTGATGGGGGAGGGCCCTGAATTGATATGTTTTGAGTTTAAAGACTCGGTATATGTTTTGAGTTTAAAGACTCGGTATATGTTTGAGTTTAAAGACTCGGTTATGATATCCCCCGATGTAATGACCCGTCCCGAGTGTCGGGATTGAATATGAATTAATTATGGTTTAGAATGACTAATCGGGGATTAGTTGAGTGAAATCGGACGAAACGTGCAAAATGACCGTTTTGCCCTTGACGTGGGCAAAATGTTGACTTTTAGTTCGGGCGGTCAAATAGACTTTGACCAATGACTGTGACGTAGTTCGGGACGTCATGAGTTCATAGACAGGTGGCACGTTCGATTCCGACATTCGTAGAGAAAGTTATGATGTTCGGAAGTTGAGGGGTATTTTGGTAATTTGGCATGTTAGGGGCCAAATGTTGACTTTTTGAGCGGGAGGTCCGATGGACGAGGGCCAAAGACCGTTACGTAGGTCTCGTCGATACGAATCCAATGACAGGAGGCATGCCGAAATCGGAGATTCGACGACGAAGTTATTGTCAGGGAAACGAATTTACGAACCGAGGCTCGGATTAAAATAATAATATAATAATGAATAGTAATTGATGACTGTGCACATCCGGATGAGTGACAAGTGTCACCCATCCCTTGTTTCCAGCTCCATGTTTCCCTCCCAACACTATCATTACAACATCATCATTCCTCCTTCATCATTTTCTTTCCTTTTCTTTGTTTTTTCTTTCAAACCGTGCACAAATTGGGGGGGGGGGGGGGGGGAGGGGGGGGGATGAACTGGGAGAATGGGCTCCCTTCCTCTGCCGTTCTTGAGAGAAAAATGAGAGTTCAAGGGATTGTGATACCAAGGGAAACACGAGGGGTTGTGAGTGTGCTGAATTCTGGGTTTCGAAAATTTAGAAAAATTGGGGGGATATTCAAATACTGGGAATTGAGCCGTGAGGATCAAAATTGGGCTCACTTCGAGCTTCCTGGGATTCCTACGATCATAACCAGATCAAAAAGGAGAAGAATTGGTACCGTTTTGGCTTTGAACACGCTTGGTGATAGAGGAGGAAATTCGAGGTTGAGTCGAGGAGTTTGAGGCTTCGATGGATGAAATTGATGTGGGGATTGTGTTCCTGAGGATCCCACGATGCTTCTGGAGGGATCAATTGAAGGAAAACGCTGGAGATTGATGAAGCTCCATGGTTGCACAGTGTACGGCTATCGAGTTTGTGTCGTGATCATTGAGTGATCAAATGACGAAATTGATGAAGAGGAACTGTCTCTCATTGTCTAGTGATGCTTCTGGATGCATCAATTGGAAGAAACCTGCAGCCATTGAAGGAATTCCATGAATGAACAGCACCTAGGTGTTCTTCGTGTTCATCGTGGAATCGATGGATTTTAGGTAAGTGATCGTGTAATTGATGTTACAGACCTGTAATTGAACTAAGAACGAAGCTAACTGAATTCTCAATTGAAGTAATTAGGGTCGAATTGATGGACATTGAACCGGGTCATCTCGCGGACAAATTGGACCCGTTTACCAGACATACCGGTTAGGCTGGTGACACTGTAGCTGGCGCGTGGGTTTCACGCGCAGCCACTCACGGCGGCGCGTGAGGGCGCGTCCGGCCTAGTCTCAAGCTGAGGTCAACATGACTTTTGATCATCTTAGTGTAACGAACATTTTGACGTTGATTTCGAGGAAATCGGATATTGTTTCGTTAATGTTTCGCGTATCCGAAGTTTTGTTTTACGAGTTAAATACGTATTTAAATTCCGGAAAAATTGGGGAAAATTATATGAAGCATTTTGAGAGGTTAGTAACCCTCTATAATGATTTTGGGCAGGAGTTGTGATTTCCAGAATTTACGGAAAAACGTGCAGCTCAGAAACGGACCGTTTTGGACGGTGTGTGAGTGGACTTTGTTTTCTAACCATGATGCATGCATATATGATTTAAAATGCTTTATTATATGATTTGATATGCTTTGGCATGATTGGTATTTCAATTCAGTAATTTCTCGGTTTTATGATTATTATATTATTATTTTTGGGTGATTTTCGAGAAATTACGAAATTTGGTAAAAATAATGTTTGGACTTGGTTTATGAGTCCGGGATTGAAATTGATTGAAAATAATGTTTGGACTCGGATTATGAGTCATGGATTGAAAACGATGTGGTGACTCAGGAATGAGGCAATGGTCAATTTCGTGGATTTACGTGAAAATGGCAACGAAGGTTGCAACGTATGAATATGCGTGAAAATGGTATTTTGGGCTTGAGAACCCAAGTGAATAGTGATTTTGACTCGGATTTGGAGTCACTTGTGAAATTGTGAAATTAATGATTTATTTTTTATGATTATTTTAAACAGTCTTTCGGGCACATTTTACGAGGAACGTGCAAATGATATTTTGGGCTAGGCCCGGAGTTTAAATGATTTCTAAAATGATATTTTGACTTTGTGGGTGAGTCAATGATGATTTCTGGATTATTTTATTGATTTAAAAGGTGATTTTAAAGAATTACGCGTAAATGGTATTTTGGGCTTGAGACCCACTTGGGAATGATCTTGACTTTGTATGAAGACAAGATTTGATTGAAATGTTTTGGGATGTAATTCCCGAGATAGTTTTCATTGTGATTGTGATATTCCCAGACGGTCGGAGCTTGGGGGGATTACCCAGACGACCGGAGCTTGGGGGATGTGATTGTAGGATCCGGAGTTGATCCTATGGTAGTCAGCTTCTCGGATGAGACGGAGCCTGGATGTACCACTCGGAGGTGTCTGAACCTAGGGATGTGTTCGCCCAGAGGTGACTGAGCCCGAGGGGGTTGAGCCCAGAGGTGTCTGTTCTCGAGAGAGTGACTGGATATTGGCCTACGCGTAGTGCAACACTTGTGAGTAGTGCAGTTTGATTGATTGTGCACTTGTGAGTAGTGCAGATGTGATTTGTGATATTTTATGCACTTGTGAGTAGTGCGGATTGATTGGATTGATATATTTATTGTGCACTGGTGATTAGTGCTGATTGATGTTGTTTGTGATAACGTACTGGTATTGAGTACAGGTTTTTGGTCTTTGTGGCCAGTGATTATGTTTTCACATGTTTTGGCCTGAGAGCCGGGATTTGATGTTTATAACATGAACTGATTTGGTAAACATGAGTTTTATGGACCATGGGAAAATATGTTTTGATTTTATCGGTCCACTGTTCATACTTTAATGATTTCATACTATTACTCATGTTTTACGATATGCATGCAAGTTTGTGAAAACTGGAGGGTAAGAATGTATTTTGATAAATGTTTTTATAAGAGGTCATTTTTGTCCACTCACACCTTTTCTGTTTTATTAACCCTTCAGGTCGTGGCGCGTTGATCGAGGCTATTCGAGAGGTGGAGGTATGAGCGAGCACAGGCGCAAATATCCCTTGTCTGGCAGGTGCTGAAGGGTAGTTTCGGACTTTCAGTTGACTTGTCAGACGGGAGCAGGACCGGGTACGGGTTTTGACTTCCAGTTGGGACGGGTCTTGTCACCCGAGGCCTGTTCATTGTATTTTGAGTTTAAAGACTCGTTGATATCCAGGGAAGGCCTGATTATGCGCATGGTTTTGGGTTTAAAGACTCGGGTGCACTTGAGATCCAGTAACTCGCATGATTGATGTTTTCACTGGTTTCTCATTGGTTTTCAGATGTTTTGGGCAATGGACTGGATGATGAAGAGTTGTGATTTTGGGCTGAGGCCTTGGAGTTGAATTACGGATTTGAGAAAAGGAAAGGATTCTGGTTTTCAATAATGATTTTCTTTCTTGGATATGAATGGTTTAATGGAATGGTTTGATATGCATGCATTGATTTTTAAATGGAGGGTATGAAAGTACTTTTCTATAAACTGTTTTCTAAATGTACTATTTATTTTTGTCCACTCACAGTCTTTTTATGTTTTCGATACCCTCCAGGTTATTGCGGTGCGGGCTGTTGGTAAAGAGAGACGAAGACATCACACACGCGATCCACAGTAGATTCTGCGCGCTCTAGGAAGTCCGAAACTTGTGGACGGTTCGTTTGGAAATCCCTTGTTCGGCTTACGTGTTACATGGAGGTTGGACGTCGGTTTAGCCTTCGTGTCATGCACAAGTTAGACGGGAGCATGACTTAACCCTTAATCCCGGGGGATCGAGGGTGGGTCATGTCAACAACTGGGTCTTATGCCCGAAATATCTTTCATAAAACTCATAACTCGGTCACTGTCCGACTTATCTCACGTTTAACTATACTCTAAGTCAAACTTCAAATCAACTGGGTTATACGCCTGAAAGATATTTCCAAAGCTAAAAACCAGTTCTCATTTTAAAACAATTTCAAATTATCTTTCAACTGGGACTCATGCCTGAATCTCGATTTCACGCATCTCCGTGAAATCCTCAAAATCATAAATCAGTTCATCGATTTCACACCTCTCTATGAAACCCTCAGAATCACATAAAACACAAGCACGTAGTACACTCGGCCGAAACCCAAACATCATATAAAACAAAAATCTCGAACTACGTGCAATAACTCATTTTCCTCCGAAAATGCCAAACGATTCATATTCAAATCACATGCACTCATGGCACCTCAAAACATGCTCATAAACACATATAAAAAATTTATGCATGCATCAAATTCATAAAACAATGTCCACTCACAGACTGTTCAACATGCACCTCGATACGCGTGTCATAAGCCTCTCCGGGCTAATCTAACCTTTCCGGGTCATCCGGACCTATCCAAAACATACTCAAAGTTACTATCAACCTAGAAAAGTCCTAATCAAGAATCCCCAACATTCCAGGAAAAGTCAACGTCTCTCAGACATGCTTCCCTAGGCTTTAAACCTCATTTTGACCAGCGTAATGATCTCCAATCGACTCGAAATCACCACCATTGGATTCGTATCGTCTAAACCTTTAAAATGATCCTAGTCCCACCTCAAAATACGTGCGCATGCACCCCCATGAGTGGGTCAAAGTGGCTAGTCAACGTTGACGTCAACGATCAAGGTCAACGCTAATGTCATCGCTGACGTCAGCAGTGACGTCATCATTGACACTTGTCAGTCTGACATGTCAGACCTGACATGATGATGTCATCATCATCCCTCTCCTCTATCCGAGTCGATGATAGGAGCATATTTATGCGACTTAGTTAGCTTGTTCTTGTGCATTTACGTTGTTAGTTCTTAGTTATTTTAGTCTTTTAAGCCAATTTCATGTGTTTTCAGGTTCTATGGGCAAAGTGTGCAAGAAGGTGCATTTTGGAGTCTTTTGGAGCATAATTGGGCTTGGAATGGATATCACATGCTTGGAGCAAAAGGGATGGATGAAAGTGAATACCAAAGGAGGCTAGGAGTGAGTGAAGAAATGAAATGAAGAATAAAGAGTTCAGATTTAGAAACCAAGTTTCTATTCTTGAAGGTTTCTATTCTTGGAGGGTTCCATTCTTGGGAGTTTTTATTTTTGGCTCTAAACTTTCCTAATCCTAATTCACCTAAGTTCCAGCCACAAAAGGATTCCAAAACATTTTAGGACACTTAATTGGTTGATCTAGAAGCCTAAACCTGTCCTAAAGTTCTTGTTGCACAAGGGGGATGGTTGTTGTCTATTTTTAGCCACAAAACTCATTCCTATTCTACTTTAAATCCTAGCCGTGCAAGGGAGGCCCATCTTTCCTAATTCCTGATCCTAAGCCACCTAACCTATTTCCTTTAATTTCCTGATTTGTTTTCATTTTTCTAGAATCTTTGACTTAATTTCTGATTTTAATTGCCTTTTTCTCTCCTGATTTGTTTTCCTAAATTGTTCTAGAAATTAAGAGGGCTGAGATTACTTCCCCTTTAAATAAAATCTGTTTGGCCGCACCCTAGGGAGACTCATTCAGCACTCAACCATTCTCTCACTATTCACGCCAGAAAATTTCACCCATTCTCTATAGCCACCATCCTTCACCAATCTCCATATTTTCTGACCCTAGACCTTCCTTTATGTGCCATACACCCATCCTAGACACTTTTCCACCATTCTACATCATCCATAACCACCACAACTCACCACCATCCCTTGTGCCGCAGCAAAGAGGAAGGAAGAGTGCCTTGAATGTGTTTTCTATTCAATTGAGGATTGCTGGAACGTTTAGGTGTTTTCTTTCTTTTATTTTCAATGTTTCAATTCAATAATCTCTGTGTTGTGAGTATGAGGAACTAAACCCCTCGTAGTTAGGGGGTGATTCGAAACCATGTACATACTTGCAATATGAATTGATTACCTTTAGTTGTGATTTCATAAGTTGTGAATTCAATTCGTTTAACTGCTTTATTGATAACTTATTCGTGTATGTTAATTAAGAGTGCACGCTTAGTTTTCATGCATGAATATGATGCTAGAGTATAAGGGAGTTTCACCTAATAGTTACAATCTTATATTCACAAGTAGTGGAGGTCGCTTATAAACGATCGCGTTAAATGAATTCTTGGCACGAGTTTCATGCTCATCATAGTACGAATGCCTCGTCAATACTTATAGTTCTCATATTGCTTAATGATCTTTGATTGTATCTTTATTGTGCTTTTCACGTAAAGGACTTTTGAAGAATGTGTTGAATTGTTGTATGCGATTTCCCATCCAATTCAATAACTTAAGGAGAACTTGAAGGTTAATTTAAGCGGACCTAATTAACCTGGGGTGTTGAGTTCCATGATTTATCGAAAGAACAACTGAAAATTGGTTTATGTGCAAATATGCCATGTCTGGAGAAGAACCCTCTAGCTAACCTTCCATCCATAGTTTCATCCAAATTCGTTTTACAATCTGTTTTAATTACAATCTGTTTTCTTTGTTTTCAAATTCGTCAAAACCAAGTCCCCCTTTATTTTGAAGTGTCATATTAGTTAGAAAGTGTTTTAGTTTGTGTTTTTAAGTGTTTTGATTCAAGTTATAACCCAATTTCATCCAAATTAGTGTTAGGTGTTCAAAACTGTCCAGAAAGTGTTTTTAAGGCAGTTTTGAGTCTTTTGGTTGCTGTTTTGAGTTTTTGGTTTGTTTTAGTGTTTTAAACTTTAGTTTTGCATTATTTGAGTCAAGATTAGTGTTTTAAACTTTGTTTTTACGTTTTTAAGTCAGTTGTCAAGTGTTTAGCAATCCCTCCTAATCCCCGGTCTAGAACGATCCCCACTTACATGCTTTACTACAATTGTCACAAGAGGGTTTAATTTGTGTGCTTATATATTTCGCATCAGTCGACCCATTTCCCTAAACCGAGTCGCGCAGACCGGCAACCCTGACCCGATTCCAAAACCTCAATTTCTTGTCAGTTTTCGATGTCGTTTAGTCCTCAAAACCATGAAAATCGATCTAGAAATTTACCTTTAATTAGAAGAACAGTCACCCAGTTTCCAGTTCCCTGTCTGGGCTGCTCAGCCGTCCTCCTCCGTCCAAAACCATCCCCAAACATTCGTACAAGCCCAACAACACACACCCCAATCATTAGAAATTGTCCCCAATGTTCAAAACTAAAAATTGAAAATCGAACTAAAAATGGGGTTTTCAGGTTTACATCCCTCCGCCGTCTACGACGGCTCAGCCATCCTCACCGTCGTCGTCACAACCTCCATTTCACTCCCCTTCTCTCAAACTACACCGGAAATGGAATGGGGTGGTGGTGTTTTGGGTTGCACGGGTTTGGGGGGTTTCAGGTTCGAATGAAACAAATGAGGATGAAGGAGGTGGGTGCATGTATGTGGGGTGATAGGCCCACTCAAGACAAAAGTCCATGCGTCTCGAAATTCGTTCAGTAGTACCCAAAACCTTCTCTGACCCTTATCTTTCCCATCGAATGTTCCTGTCTACAAACTCGTATTGACTCGATCTACGTAACGACCATCGGTCCCCGTGCATTGGACCTTCCGAGTCAAAATTCAACTTTTTACCCTCATCTAGGGGCAAAATCGTAATTTCACCGTGAACGTCCGACAATTCTCGACTAATCCCCGATTAGCCTCACTAATCCTCGATTTAAACTTAATTAATCCCAAAAATTTGGGACAGGTCGTTACAGAAGAGGTTGACATCAATGCAATTACATAGCTTCAACTTTAACATTGACGAGATTAGATAGCTCTGATTTCTTGCCACAATTGGGATTTTACAATGGGTGTAGATAGTGTCTTCAATGTCTCGTCGAGTGTAGTGGCATTTTGTGATGGTTGTAATTAGAGTTAGTGAAAAATGATGAGTTTGAGTTGAAGATGGGCCATCAGGGAATTATGAACTTCTTTGCTCTTACTTGAAGTTTCGAATTTGTATTGCCCTTAATTCAGCTCTGACTTGAAAATTTTCAATTCTAAATAATTCGCTTATTTATTATAATTTTTATTTCACTCAAATAATATTCAAAAATGAAAATTGAAACAAAAAATATCGCAAAAAAAAAATGTCCTTAAATCCTTTTCTGTTTTTGAGTTGAAATAATTCCCCCTTAAATCCTTAATCGTCGAAAAATAACGACTTTTTAAGGGCATAAAACACTTGGTTCTTGATTTTTGAGTGATGCTTTGTTGCGTTGGGCTTGTCTTGACCCTAGATGCCGGTCTTAGGGGGCAACAAAAAGATTGAAACCACATACTTCTATCTCTCAATTTCACTTTAGATCAGTTTTCGCCATTTGGACTTAAAAATCATTAAACAAAACTAGAAATTAAAAACGCCAAAAAATAGTATTTAAAAAAGAACTGAGAAAATTGTCATTGTCCAGTTTTCTGCTTCGTGGACTTTCCACTTGAAATCCAGGATAGCACGAAACCACACCAAGATCCCAACCAATTTCAGAAAGAAGCAAAACCAAGCAAACAAATTAAACCAGCTGCTGCTTAAACACACAGAAATTAGAAAAACGGAGGGACATACAAAAAGAAACAGAGGATTTCTGAGGCAGAAGAAAAAGGTGCTTGCTTTCTTGCTTGATATCAATCAATGGCCAAAAACCAAGACTCCGAAAGAGTAACAGTTTCAGCTCCTCCGCTGCAAAGACCAGTGATAACGTTGCCGCCGCGGCCTTCAGCTGAGGCCTTTTTCAGCGGCGGATCTGGAGCGAGCCCGGGTCCGATGACCCTGGTCTCAAATTTCTTCTCCGACACCAGTCCTGACTCTGAGTTCAGGTCCTTCTCTCAGCTCCTTGCTGGGGCCATGGGCTCGCCTATGGGGTCCACAAGACCGCCAATCCCGTACAACCAAAACCCAGTTGATGGTTCGGCGAAAGATGAAGGCGGCGGAGGAGGAGGTGGGTATGAAAATGGCGGTGAGGACAATTCTGGGTTTAAGCAGAGCAAGCCTATGAATTTGATGGTGGCTCGGCCGCCATTGTTCACTGTCCCACCTGGGTTGAGCCCTTCTGGTTTTCTTAACTCGCCCGGCTTCTTTGGGCCTTCGGTAAATTCACATAATCCCTTCAACTGTTTTAGCTTTTCTCTGTTTTCTTTGCGGGTTAGGTTTGAGTTACTTGTTCCATTATTTTGTGAACTTGAGTTGTTCAAAGCCCCAAAGGTGCTGACTTTTAAGTTGAGGGTATGAGCCTGGTGGTTGTTGAGTGTTAATAGAAGCAATTCCCAATGATGGGTTGGTTAAGGTTGCTTCCTTTACATCAATTTTGGTTTTGTTACATATATTCATAGGTTTCTTCACAATTCACAACATTGTATGAGAGGAAAGTCCGAAAAAGTCGAAAACTCAACTACCACCCAACAGAAAATCAGGCCCTTATGTTCTGCCATTAAAAAAAAAAACTGGGTGAAAGTTATGAATTTAGAGCCAGTAAATATAATGTATATTGGTCTGCTTCAATGACAAGTTTATTTGTGTTGGGGTTAGAATCTCTTATTAAATTTGGTTTTGTATGATGCTTCTCATATTACTCTTGGTTAGCATGGGACCTCTAAGATACCATGATGATGATAAATTCATAGGGGGGAAATTTGTTTAGTTTATTGTGTCATGTTTGATATTGTACAAAGACAAGTGATGGTTGCTTGGCCGCTATTGAATAACTGATGATACTTTTGTGACTCATACGGAATCTATGTTGGTGTTGGTGTTGGTGTTGGTGTTGGGTCCCTTATTGTCTTTCTATGTGATATACAACATGATTCCTAAAAGGGGATGAGTTGTATTAGCGTTCGTTATTCATGTTTATTTCCTTTTTCGATGCAGAGTCCATTTGGAATATCGCACCAGCAGGCCTTGGCACAAGTTACTGCTCAAGCTGTAATGGCCCAGTCTCGTATCCAAATGCAAGCGGAATATCATCAGCCTTTATCAGTAACACCTTCCACGGAGCCACAGATGCATTATCAATCCTTAATGCCGAATGAAGCTTCTCAGCAGCTGACTTTACCTTCTACATCTGAGCTTGGAGGTTCCTCAAGGCAATCGTCAGAGCCCTCACAGTATCCCCCTTCATCCGTTGCCACTGACAGGCCCTCAGATGATTCCTACAACTGGCGGAAGTATGGGCAGAAGCAGGTTAAGGGGAGTGAATTTCCTCGAAGCTACTATAAATGCACACATCAGAATTGCCCTGTCAAAAAGAAAGTTGAGCGTTCTCCTAATGGTGATATAACCGAGATTATCTACAAAGGGCAGCATAACCATGAACCCCCACAATCCAATAAACGTGCAAAAGAAGGAAATGATCCAAATGGGCATGTACATTCTCAGCCTCAGCCTGAAAATGGTTCACAAAGAATGGTTGGAGATTCAAACAGGTCTAACGAGAACATGGCTTCTCACACGGTTCCTGAGAGGGATCAAGAATCCACTCAAGCTCCTCAAGGACAGTTACCCGGGGCAAGTGACAGTGAAGAGTTAGGTGATGGGGAAATTAGAGAAGAGGGGGATGCTGATGAACCAAATCCAAAGAGAAGGCATGTTCAAAATGTATCATTTCATATAGTCATAGGATACCATATTCTCTTTGTTTCGTGATATTGAAATGCTGCTGTACGTGAGTGCAGGATCATTGATGCTAGCACATCTGAGGCAGCTTTGTCGCACAAGACAATCACCGAACCAAAAATCATTGTGCAGACGAGGAGTGAAGTTGATCTTCTTGATGACGGTTACAGGTGGCGCAAGTATGGTCAGAAGGTGGTCAAAGGGAATCCTCATCCAAGGTGCGAACTTTCTCCATATAAAATTTGCTTCTTTTAGTTTTGCTGATTGCATTATGCAAATGGATTAGGTTGTTTTCTCTAGATTGTTTATGACATGATATTTAAGATTCTATAACTTAAACTTAGGATTGCACCAATCTGTAGAATTCTTCGATTTAATTTTCTTTTATAGTGTATCCTATCTGATTGGTGGAGATGAAATCAAGAACCATTAGACGACTTAAAAATAACTTTTTAGCGATTCTGATGAACTCATAATTACTTTGTTGACATATTAACTCGATCTGAACAATTGGTTCTCTTATATTCACTTTTCACTTGTGGTATGGTTTTCATCTATGAGCATTGTTTCTGATACTAATATGTTAACAGAAGCTATTACAAATGCACTTATGCCGGGTGCAATGTCCGGAAACATGTTGAGAGAGCTTCAACTGATGCCAAAGCTGTGATCACAACATACGAGGGGAAGCACAACCATGATGTTCCAGCAGCTAGAAACAGCAGCCACAACACAGCGAACAACAATGCATCACAGTTAAAACCACCGGCGCTTGGGGGTGAGAAGCATCATCCCTATGACCAGAGACCGGTGCTTCTACAGCTAAAAGAAGAGCAAATATTTGTTTAAGGTGCTCGGTAATATCCGTTCTGTTTGTAAACTGTAAAAGTTCAATAGTCAAGTCCAACCAACGACGACTAGCACGGTGAAAGATGAATGAATACAGAGAATAAAGGACTAGATGGAGGCTTTTGATGGGGTCGGAGTTGTGGTTGTTGTTGCGTGATCTTTTTTTATATATGTAAATGATTGATGTGTTTTGTTGTAGTTCCTAAATGATTTGTAAATTTAAAATGCAGAAATAGGGTCTTATAGGATTTTATATTTTGCACTGATACTGGGGTACAAGTATACAACTGATGCATAAATAAACTTCCAAGCTTATGGGCTTGTTTTTTTCCATTATTTTATTTTATTTATTTTTTATTGATACAATGATATTTTTAATTTTTTTGGGAATGGAAATTACAATTATATATTCTGTTTTTTGAATTACAAATCAATAGAGCAACCAAAGACTCAAATTAACTGTTATAACGAGTCTGGTTTGTTTATGATGCCTGGATCATGTTCAGTTCAGTTTGTTTTTCATAATTCATATACTTCCAGAGGTTTCTTTTTTGAACATTAGGAAATAGGGAATCTATAATTGAGAAGGAAAAAACCAATTTTAGAAAATAAATAAGTGGTGCTTGCAAAAACATTTGATTTGATATCAAAATTTTGTATATATAGCGTAATTAAGTTGGTTAGAACATAAATATATTTTTCTTTTTTTTTACTCAAATTTGAATTATTCTCTTCTCGTAGTTGCAATTACGTTAAATTAGATCATCGCTACGTTATGTATGATGGAAGTATGCAATACTATTAGCTTGTGTTTGGATGTGTTTGAGTTGGGTCGTAATCCGATCTCATCAAGCCCAAGACCGAAAATGGGCTAACTTCTAGGCCCAAAATAGGTTCAAGGCCGAAATACGGCTATAAACTCAAAAATGATTTAATTACGGTCACATGTCAATCAGACATCTAATTAAACAAAGTGTATGTGAGAAAACTTCCTACAAATAGTTATCAAAGGCCGACAAGGAAATAAATCATGATCAAAGTCAAAAAATCATGTCAGATATGGTAAAGACTAACATGAAAATGAGATCAAGTTATTTATTATTCATCACATCCAAGATTTATGAGACTGAAGTCAATCTGAATCAAAATCGGTTTGATTGACACAATCAAGGGAAGTCAACAATCAGCTCTAAACAAGGGAAATCTTGCTAATTGAATTACTTGTCGAGTTGGGATGCATCCGAGCCCTATAAACATCAAGCTTTGAAGAAGAGAAGAGAGATCTCCAACACACTACACAACTTGCCCTTTTGTATACTCTTCAATCCTATCCTAGGAGTAGTGTTGAATCAAAGATTGAACCCGCCGCGAAAAGTCCTCACAATTCCTGCAAACAGCAAACAATTAGCTATCGTTGCCTCGATCGATTTACCCGGGGGGTTGTTCGACCAAGAACACTCCGATGCTTAAGTTAGCCTTGAGAGAGGAAAAGGATATACTTCGAAGCGAAGAATCAACGTACCTTGGAAATGAAATGTGCCTTGCTATTTATAGGAAAATCTTCGAAGCCTTGGAGCGTTCTGATTGGTCGGTTGAATATTTAATTAGTAAATAATATATTATTATTAAATATATTATTTAATGATTGTAATGATGGCTCATCATGATAGTAATGATATTTATTGTATTTTAATATTAATATTAATTATCCATTATTAAGAATAACGATAATTAACTCCCGGTGAGAATATCAATATTACGGAGATTTTAACCCGACCAAATAACGTATTTAACTGGTAAATAGATTATTTAATGTGCGGGTGTTTTCCAAATGATCAGTATTATTGCCAAGGGCAATTTGGTCATTTTTAGGAATTACGGGTCACGTGGCAGCTCCATAATTTTCGGGTGATTTTGGGTTCCACAAATGCCCCCACATCGATTCAGTATTCAGGGAATCCGGATTGATGTACATTGTTTGAAACTTTATATTACCGGGTTACCGGTTACTGTTGGGTTCAAGAATCGAGTCAGCATTTATTTGACGATTTTTCCCCTGATTATAAGGGTTAAAAGTCCATTTTTAGTTTTAGAATGACTAATCTGGGATTAGTGGTGTGATTCGGACATAATGTGCAAAATGACTATTTTGCCCCCAAGCATGGGCAAAATGTTGACTTTTAATTCGGATGGTCAAATGGACTTTGGCCGATGACCGTGACGTAGTTCGGGACGTCACGAGTTCATAGACAGGTGGCACGTTCGATTTCGGCACTTGAGGAAGAAGTTATGACGTTCAAAAGTCGAAGGGTATTTTGGTAATTTTGAAAGGTAAGGGCAAAATGTTGACTTTTGAACCGGGGGGTCCAATGGATGTGGGCCAGAGACCGTTACGCAGGTCGAGTCGATACGAATCCATAGACAGGCGGCATGCCGAAATCGGAGGTTCGAAGACGAAGTTGTGGTCACGTGAACGAAATCGATTAACCGAACAAACCGGAGTTTCGATTAAAATAATATTAAATTGTGAATAGTGACCGTTGATTGTGAACGCTTGGATGAGTGACAAGTGTCACTCATCCCTTGAATTAGGGACCCTAAAACCTGCTCCTTGTTTTATGGGAACCATCATCATTATGTTTTAACCATTGTTTAATTATTTCTAATTTGTATTTAAGCATCATTAATCTTCTTCTACCTACATCTTCAATCCGTGAAAACACAGGATGAAATTGTTCTTGAGAGTGAGTAATTGAGCGTTTGAAGAGTCGGATTTAACTGAGGGAAAACACGGTGATAGTGAGTGTGAGGAGAAACCAGAATCGAAAATTTTGGTGTTTTGAGGGGAAATTCGAATTTGAAGTTACGAACTTTGAGGATCCAAATTGAGCTTACTTTGAGCTTCCTGGGATTGCCACGACCATAATCATCGAAAGAACGAAGCCAATTGAGGCCCAATTGGCTCTGAACGGTCAAGTCGACAGTAAGAAAATTTTGACGTTGAGTCGTGATCGTGGAGAGATTAATCGATGCAATTGAAGTGGGGAAAGATTTTAATATAGTCCATTTGAGCTTCTGGATGGATCAATTGAAGGAAATATGTTGCGATTAAGGAATTTCGAAGTTTGAACAGAGTCCGGGTGTTCTTCGAAGTTCATCTTCGAATCGTGTGGTTTAAGGTAATCAATTGTCTAATTAAGTATACAGAACTTTAATTAGACTTATACCTAAGTTTTTTGAATGTTCAATTGAAGGATTGGGTGTCAAATCGGCGTGAAACTAGTCGGGTTGTGACGCGGGTTGCACGACCCATTTATCAGAGAAACGGGTTGTAGGGACGACACTGTAGCAATCAATGTTCATCGCGCGTTGGTTTCACGCGCAGCCACTCACGGCGGCGCGTGAGGGCGCGTGGTAGAATTTCTGGGGAAGTGTTCAACAGGTTTTTTGCTATACTTAATGTAATGAACATTTTTGGTGTTGGATAAGAGTTAATCGGACATCGTATCGATACTGTTTCGAGGGTCCGAAGGTTTTAGGTTATGTTTTAAATTAATATTTAATTCCTGAAAAAATTGTGGAAAATTGATATGATATTTTTAGAGTCATTGATGACCTTTCATGATATTTTTGGACAGGATTCGAGATTCCTGGAAAGCGTTGAAAATTACGGAAACGCGTGCAGCTTGGAAAACGAGCAGTTTGGACGGTGCGTGCTTGCATTGGTAGGCTGACTCACATTTAATGTGGCTCTTGCTAGTACCACAAATATGCTTGCTACGTGCCAAGGGCCCGTCGAAGGTGTTTAGAAACTTTGTTGGAGCGGGTGTACAACTAGTGCCACGTGGTGGACGGAGTTTTGGCTGAACAATCGACGAAGATTTGGCGGTGACTGAGTGCACTTGCGGACATGACTAGTGAGCATTGGTAGGCTAGATCACATTCACAGTGACTCCTGTTAGTACCACAAATATGCTCTCTATGCGTCAAGGTGCCGAGAGACCCAGCAAACTTGCATTGTGGGAGCGTGGCGGTTCTCGTGGCCTAAGTCCATTCTGAGGGAAAGATATGGATTTTGAGAAGCCTCAAGTCTTCATGGAGTGGCAGGCTCGCAATCAAATTGCCCTTCCAAGCGACGTCCTCGTGGAGCTTGGCGACAATCATGCCTCTCCAGACTTAAGGATGGCCTTGCACTTCCGCATGTTTGATGAGCTGTACAACGGGTTTGGAGGTCAGTTTGATCTCAAAAAGATTGACATGGCCCTTAAAATTCCTCCAGAGTCCCGGGACATGAGCCGGCTACTTTCTCCATTTAGAGATATGAATGGCAGGAGGCCTTCAGACATTCTAACCAAGGAGCGGTCGAGCGCTCCACTGTGCTTGAAGGGAACCATTGTTCAGAAGAAGAACGATAAACAAGGACCTATTGGTTCTTGGGAGAAAAAAGCATGTCGAGCAACTTCTTTCCTAACCAAAAAGCATACCGAGCAACTTCTTTCCTAACCTATCTGCTCTTGTCCCGCGAATGTGCCATCTTGAAGCGAAGGGCCTGCAGAAACGGAAAGTTATGTTGTTGATGTGAGATTACAATAACTTAAGAAAACTTGAGGTCCTAATTTCACATCGGAAGCCAAAATGGGAAAGTTGGAGATTAGCCGTGCAGAGAGGATGCTGATAGAAAATGAGCGAGATACCGCTCGAGATGAGCTCTCCTTGCTGCGCAGAATTTTGCAGGACTCAGAAGGCTTAGATTCTTTGATGACGAAGGCATGAATGCTTCGCATGGAGAAGGCTTGGATGCTTCGATGATGAAGGCTTAGGTCCTTCGCATGGCGAAGGCTTAGATGCTTCGCAGGGCGAAGGCTCGAATGCTTCGATGGCGAAGGCATGGATGCTTCGATGACGAAGGCTTAGGTGCTTCGCATGGCGAAGGCTTAGATGCTTCGCAGGGCGAAGGCTCGAATGCTTCGATGACAAAGGCATGGATGCTTCGATGACGAAGGTATGGATGCTTCGATGACGAAGGCTTAGGTGCTTCGCATGGCGAAGGTTTGGATGCTTCGACGACGAAGGCTTTTTACACTAGAGAGAATAAGCTTTGAAAATTGTACATGGTGAACAAATCAATTTGTCAATCTCATTTCATTGATACTTGAATTTAGAAGACAACTTGAAAGCAAAATTGAAAAGCTCCATAAAATTTTATGTCTCTCTAATGTTGACTTGCATCTAGTTGATGCGGATCACCTTTGACGCTGGCCCGTTTGGCTCTTTGTTCTCCATGTGATTTACAGTCTTCTTCTT
This sequence comes from Prinsepia uniflora, assembly GCA_032719365.1. Lineage (NCBI taxonomy): Eukaryota > Viridiplantae > Streptophyta > Magnoliopsida > Rosales > Rosaceae > Prinsepia > Prinsepia uniflora. Next base: position 6,066,442 of record CM064867.1, on the reverse strand, counting down.
GATGTAGTCTGTACAATGTCCCTCTTTCAGGAGATTTCGGAGATATCTTTCGAAAGATATACATGTGATGATATTGTGCCCATAACATTCATGAAAGGCGCACCATTTGGTTTTGTCAGCATTCTCTTGATTGCCCTTGACTGGCTCCGGTTTCTTAAACCATGGCTTGTCCTTAATTTCATTGTGGATCTGATGGACTGGTAAAGATAGTTGCAAGTTAGGCTTCCCTATCACTGGTGTTTGGGAGTGTTGCCCCGCTTTGCGCTTGTTGAGCTTTCAAGTCGCAAACTTTCCATGGGGCTCACCCTCATTGGAGGCCTTTTCACTAGCCCCGGCATGGTCCTGAGTATGAGCGGCGTTCTTTTCGTCCTCCCAACTTGCATGTCGCTCTGCTAGCGAAAGTATTTTGGTGAGACTTTGCGCATTGCTCATGACAATGTCCCCGTAAAGCTGGCTGTCACGAGGGAGTCCTTGCTTAAATGCCATTGCTGCAACAAAGTCATTACAGCCGATAATGTGAGACTTCTCTTCACAAAATCTCCGTATGTATTGTCGCAGAGTGTATTTTGCCCTCTTTCGGACAGAGAAAATATGGTCATCTTTTACCTCGATTGTCCGAAGTTGTGCGTATTCCTTCACAAATGCCAGGGCCAACTCTTCGAAGGACCCAATCGACCTCGGGGGGAGATGATTGAACCAAGTCATGGCTTGGCCTTTGAGAGAAGCTTGAAAAACTTTGCACATGAGTGCATCGTTAGACCTATGGGGGATCATGACTCCTCGGTAATAATCTATGTGTTTTACCGGATCGGAGGCTCCTTTGAATGGAGTGAAGTTTGGCGTTGCGAACCTCTGGGGGAATGGCCTCTCCTCAATATCCCCAATAAATAGCGTAGAGAGTTGTATCTGGCGACGTAGATGGTCCTCTAGATCATCACCTTGTTGAGCATGAAGGTGCATGTCCAGCATTTTTTGAATATCATTAGCCCTCAACGCTTCTTGCTGAGGCGATGAGTCTCTTTGTGCTAATCGTCGAGAACCTCCTTGAGCTTCTCCCCTTGATCTCTGGGATCGTGCAGGGGAGTAGGCTTCATCTTCCCCTTTACTGTCGTGGGCAGACCGTTTTGGGTCTTTCTATAGAGCTCGAAGTTGCCCCTGCTCCCATGTGAGTGTTGTGAGCGCTCTGCCCGTGAAGTTGCCCCAGTCTTATTTCCTAGCCGTTCACGTACTGATGGCTTTAGGCCTTGAGGGCTTTTTGCTCGGTGAGCATGACTTTCTTCACTGGAATCGCTTAGCGAAATGTCTCGTGACATTGTATGGCAGCGGACTTGTTCTTTCCCAGGACGTCTTTGGGCATTCTCTTGTCTTTCACGTGACATGGATCGTCTGTCCTGCTCCTGGACTGGTCTCCCTGCTAGGAGTTGCTGCAAGAGCTCTGACTGAAGTTGAACTTGGTTGCTCAACCTTTCAACTTGTTGCGCCAAGATATCCTGAGGGGGTTGGGGGTGACTTCTCCCTGAGATGTCATGACACCCGTCCAGAAAGTCCCTTAGGACCATGTTTGTTGTGGGAAGATCATGTCGTGATGAATTTCCCATCAACCTCTCGTTTGCTTGTTGTAAAGCCGAAGTTCCTTCCCCTAGCGCGGGTATTTGATTAGCTGGAGAGGGGAACGCTCCAAAACTGAAGGTTGGCCTCCCTTCAAGTGTCTCCATGGGTGATTCTATGGACACACGTCTGGGTTGAGTTGGCTGCTTCTCTGGAGTTTCAATGTGAGCCTCATTCCTTGTCTGAGCTGTTGAGGCAGAAACACCTTCTCCAGCTGATCGAACGGATCGACGAACCTTAGCCATACCGAATCGAAGAATTTCGAATTTGGAAAGCTGTTGATGGATAATTTGAACAACGTTCAGAATCTTCGAACAATGTCGATGAACGACGAACGAAGAAAGATGAACGATGAACGAATTCTCGATGAGTGATGAACAACGTTCAAAATCTTCGAACAATGTCGATGAACGACGAACGAAGAAAGATGAATGATGAACAAATTCCTGATGAGCGATGAACAACGTTCAAAATCTTCGAACAATGTCGATGAACGACGAACGAAGAAAGATGAACGATGAACAAATGAGAGAGCTTCTTCTGAGTATATCTCAATGGCTCTCAATGAAAGCACCAATTGTTGAATCAAAGATTGAACCCGCCGCGAAAAGTCCTCACAATTCCTGCAAACAGCAAACAATTAGCTATCGTTGCCTCGATCGATTTACCCGGGGGGTTGTTCGACCAAGAACACTCCGATGCTTAAGTTAGCTTTGAGAGAGGAAAAGGATATACTTCGAAGCGAAGAATCAACGTACCTTGGAAATGAAATGTGTCTTGCTATTTATAGGAAAATCTTGGAAGCCTTGGAGCGTTCTGATTGGTCGGTTGAATATTTAATTAGTAAATAATATATTATTATTAAATATATTATTTAATGATTGTAATGATGGCTCATCATGATAGTAATGATATTTATTGTATTTTAATATTAATATTAATTATTCATTATTAAGAATAACGATAATTAATTCCCGGGGAGAATATCAATATTACAGAGATTTTAACCCGACCAAATAACGTATTTAACTGGTAAATAGATTATTTAATGTGCGGGTGTTTTCCAAATGATCAGTGTTATTGCCAAGGGCAATTTGGTCATTTTTAGGAATTACGGGACACGTGACAGCTCCATAATTTTCGGGTGATTTTGGGTTCCACAAGTAGCATAATGTAATTTCTAGCATAATTTGTTATTTTTCTCATTATAGTTTTTTTGTCTTTTCATTCTTATATTTACGCACTTTAAATTCCGTATTTTCATTTCAATTATTTATTTTATTCAAAATTTAATTCACGCACTCGTAATTTATTTATTTTTTTAATTTAATTAACAGTTCTTTCAATTTATTTATATTTTATCGTATTTACTTCCTATTTTTTGTACTTTTTCCTTTAATCTTTATTTTCACAAACTTCATATCAATTTATTGTTCATTTAAAGCCTTGACTCGAGGTAGTGAAAGAACCTAGGCCAAGGTGCAGTTTCTTACTTGGTCGAACAATCACTTGGTTAGAAGTCAAGTTTACGGACGCACCACACACTTTCACCCATTCACATTTCCATTCAGACCAATTTGTGGTTTGGTGGTGGCACGCATGCACATTTAATGGAAGAAGGACCAAAATCTTTTTTTCCTACAACCATCCGGCCTAAAAAAAGGAAATATATTTTGGCACGTCCAGTGGGACACACATTATGAACAATCAAAATCAATTCCAATATTCTTATCCATGTCCGAATTGCAATGGCTGCAATTTTGAAGATGGTTCTAGTGGTCAAAATGGCTCAAATAGCCAATATGATTTTTGCAACTATGATAGCCGACATAATTCAACAAACTTCAATGGCTATAATGACCAATATAGTCATGCATGTGGTCCGAATGCCCAATATGGTTTTAGTAGCCAATATGGGTATAATGACCAATACAATTTCAGTATTGGTGAGACTGACCAAAAATATGAGAAAATTGAGATTGCTTTTAGAGAATTTGCAGATGAATATAAATCTTCTCAAGATTTTCTCATTCGAAGTTTGCGTGAGATTGCATCCAATTTGGTCATAGATGAAAAAAAAATTCCAAGAGGTAGTTGAGATTAATAACCAAGACGTGATCCAACCGAAGCAATCATCTTAGAAGTTGATGACCAAAAAATAAATGAAAATGAGAGCATGGTCACCGTCGAATTTGAGTCAATCATGATAGACATGATTGAAGGGAGAAAAGCGAGTTTTATAAGACCGCAATTAGGATTGGTCAATATTATCAATCCCTAATCCATGACCAATATTAATAAATCAAACGGACTTGGGGGGCATAAAGATACAGCCAAATCAATGGTAAAAGATCATTTGACTTGTGCTAATTAATTGTCTCCAAAATCCTGAAATTCAAACCAAACATAAGAAGGGTTTGAGACTTGGAATAAAACATGGATGGCCGCCGTTTCCAGTGGCGGATGGGTGAGTAACGCGTAAGAACCTGCCCTTGGGAGGGGAACAACAGCTGGAAACGGCTGCTAATACCCCGTAGGCTGAGGAGCAAAAGGAGGAATCCGCCCGAGGAGGGGCTCGCGTCTGATTAGCTAGTTGGTGAGGCAATAGTTTACGATTTGCATAAAAATATATTCTCCACTTTGGTGTGAAAGATGAAAGTAGGAATATTTTATCCTTCCATTTTTATAATTTGGAGTGAAATATGGGGTTTAAAATATGCAAGTAATTGGGAAAAGAATTTATGTGTGTATGTTTCCAAATTTGTTGGCCAATTTATGGCTAATTAAGGTTAATTTGGTAGTAATTTTTCCTTTTGTGGCGTGATAAGAGGGAGGGGAGAATATTGGTCAATTTATGGCTAATCAAGATTAATTTTTTAGTAGTTTTTCCTTTCATAGTGTGATAAGAGAAATGGGAGGATATTTATTTTCCTCACTTAACCATAGGCAATGAAGTTGAGCCAGCCATGGTTAATATGAGAATGCTTACAAAGTAAATTTGTGACTGTTCAAGACAATTAATGTTTAATTGTCAAAATGAAAGAAAGGGAAAAACTTGATGTTTGATTTTTTTTGTTAGTATCCAATTATTTATAATGGCTTGCATAAAGGAAAATATTTTTTTAAGTCACATTTCATATGACAATATTTTCAATTCGATTTTTGTTCTTATAAAAACTTAAGCCAATTAATGGCTAGTTATCAATTCGGAAGAAAGAAATACAGAGAATATTTTAATAGTAAATTATTGACAATATTGAACTAATTTCAAAGCCAATTAATGGTTAATTTTGAAATCTTCATTCGTCAAAACAAATCAATGAGGCTATGCATTAATGATTATGCTTGATTATTTGGTTTATTGTTCAATTAGGCTAAAAGTTTTCATAAAATTATCTCATATAAGATAAAGTTCCGTCATGTTTGAGCCAGGTCGTAATCCAACCTCATCAAGCCCAAGACCGAAAATGGGCTAACTTCTAGGCCCAAAATAGGTTCAAGGCCGAAATACGGCTATAAACTCAAAATTGATTTAATTAGGACCACATGGCAATCATACATCTAATTAAAGAATGTGTATGTGAGAAAACTTCCTACAAATAGTTATCAAAGGCCGACAAAGAAATAAATCATGATCAAAGTAAAAAATCATGTCAGATATGGTAAAAATTAACATGAAAATAAGATCAAGTCATTTATCATCCATCGATTTGATTGATACAATTAAGGGAAGTCAACAATCATCTCTAAACAAGGGAATTCTTGCTAATTGAATTACTTGTCGAGTTGGGATGCATCTGAACCCTATAAATATGAAGCTTTGAATAAGAGAAGAAGGATTTCCAATACACCACACAACTTGTCTTTTTGCATACTCTTCAATCCTATCTTAGGAGTTAGCCCTGTTAATTGGTACTCAAAAATCGGACCGAAAACCGAATTGAACTGAAACCGAACCGTAAAAAAAAGAATCGAAAGAAAACCAAAATTAAATAGTAAAAACTGAACCAAACCAAAAAACCGAAGTAAATGAAATGGGCTTCTGTTTTTTGAAGCCCAGTCTAAGAAACAAGGTACAAGCCCAGCCCAAGCCCAGAAACAATTATCCAACAGTCCAACCTATTAACCCAGCCTCAGAAAATAGGTGGAAGCCTAACCCATTACCCAACCCCACTCTTCTAAAACGACGTCGCTTTGCTCTCCCTACTCCCCTAATCCCTAATCCCTAATCCCTAATCCCTAATCCCTAATCCCCATCTCACAGCCTCGCTCTCAATCTCCCATTTCAGTATTTCACATACTCACTCACTCACACTCACCTCACTCATGTCTTCTCTCCCACCCAGCCTCCCTAAAGACTTAAGATTCTATCATTCATGCTCATCGGCTCATCTCATTCTCAGCTATCCCTGCTCTTTCCCTCTGAGTCTTTGTCCCTGTCAATCTCTCTAGTCTCCTCTCTGTTTGACTTTCTCACAGCCCATCGGCCTTGCCTGACGACTGCCCTCACGGCGTCGCCTAAAGCCTCTTCTCACGGGCTCGCAAGTTTGACCCTTACGGCCCCCTCGATCTCTCCAGTCTCCATCTCCCTCAGGAGTAGTCAGTCCGTCACCAGATGAGCAACCTTCTCACGACCTCGATCTCTCCAGTGACTCTAGTCTCCATCTCTGTCTCTGCCTCCCTCGATGTAATAACCCATCCTGAGTTTGCGAATTAATTAAGGACTAATTAAGGATATAGTGACTAATCGGGAATTAGTCAAGAACTTTTCGGACGGTTAGCGTAAAATGATGATTTTTTTTCCCTAGAATGGACAAAATATTGACTTTTGACCCAGGGGTCAAATGCACAAGAACCAAGAACCGTTACGTAGATCAAGACAATACGAGTCCGTAGACAAGCATCAGGTCGAATTTGGATGCCAGACGGAAAAGTAATGGGTCACGAACGAATACGTATACTATTCACGTATTACGAGAGTTGTCACTTTTGGATTGATCCAAAAGATCTAATTAGACTAATGGATGACTAACAAGTGTCACTTATCCCATTGGCCCATTTTCCCATGGTTTTGGATATGATAAATGGGTTCATGTATCTCATTCCTCTCTCTTTGTTCTTTGTTACCCAAAGAACACAAACACACCACACTACACAAACTCACCCAAACTTCCTTCAATCTTGACCCTTTGTTGTTGGTGTGAACAAGAAAGTGAGAGAGTAAGACCAGATGATTTGAACGGTGGCAACAGTGGCAACAGCGTGGACAGCCGTGCACGGTGGCCAAAAACCCACATGTAAGCTATTTTAGGTTTTAAAATTCGAGTTTGGGTGTTTGTTGGACATTTTTAAGGTTCAAACATGATTCCTAGGACCCAGACGAACTCAGATGAATGTTTTGGAAAGATTTTGGTTACTGGGAGTGCCTGGAAACAGGGTTGGAAGTTCATCCGAAATCACAAGCTTGGGAAGGTAATTTTTGGGTCTTTCCTTGTACTTTTGAGGTCATAGGACTAGTCTAGGGATCAAGACGAGTTTATAGGAACAAACGGGGTCGAAAATTGTTGAGTTTTGGCCGATTTACCATCGAGTAGGGTCGCTGGTCTAGGTGACTCGTTTACAGTCAACTGGGTTGACCTGGCTGGAGGTAGACCATTGACCGTGACGTCAGCGTTGATTTTCACTGACGTAAGTGTTGACTTTGACCATAGTTGACCGGGAACTTTAACCGACAAGTGGGGGCGTGTGGGCACGAATTTAGAAGTGAAATCGGTCTCATTTAAAAGGTTTCGACGTTCTAAATCCAATGGTGGTGGTTCGGGACACGTCGACTTTTTTGGGAGTTTTGAGGGTTTTTTATTAAGACTTTTCTAGGTTGGTAGTGACCTTTAAGTGTGTTTTGGACAGGTCTGGACGACCCAGAGAGTTTAGTATAGCCCTGAGTGGCTTACGGTGCAGCCTGCAAGCGCGCAGCTTGGACTGTCTATTAGTGAACATTTGATTTCTAAATATGATGCATGCATAACTGTTTTATATGTTTTATGAACATGATTTGACATGCCTCGAGTGCATATGGTTTATATATATGATTGTGGTGTATTGGTAATTTCATACAATTGTGGTATTGCACGTATTTCGAGATTTATGCTTTATGTTGTACCTTGGACTTAGGCTAGATTTTATACGTGCTTGTGTTTTCAAATGATTTGACTAAGGAAATGATTTCGGATTTGGAAATATTATTCCGGCTTGAGGCCCAGTTGGTTTATGATATCGGGCTTGAGGTCTAGTTGATTTATGAGATATAGGGCCTAAGGTCCAGTTGCTTTGCGGTATCGGGCTTGAGTCCCAATTATGGTTTATAAAATGAGATTTCGGGTTCAAGACCCTATTGAGATGATTTTGGGCTGAGTCCCAATAAAATTTGGTTTGGATCGGATTCGGGGAATCCTTGTTGAATTGTAAACGATTTGTGGAAACTATACCTCGGGATGAGACCCTATTAAAATGTTTTAGACTGGATTTGAGGAATAAATGGTTTATAATGATTTTCCACTAGATTTGATTTCGGTTTTACATATCATCCTTATGAGTGGATTGTCTCCTCCAGACGTCTCGTAGTATCCTGGAGTAGTCCCGGTGCACTGCCTAGGAGGGGCCACTCTACGGAGAGGCTCATGTAACGACCCGTTCCGAATTCTGGGATTAAATTAAGACTAATGACGGATTGGAATAGTTTAAATGGAGTTCCCTGGAGAATGAACTCTGGGAAGGTAGGGTAGAAATTAGTATGATAAAATATGATATATAAAGTCATCAAAATGAAGAAACAAATTTAATAAAAAGTATTTATTCTTCTCCAATTTGTTTTCTTACGACACGAAAATCAAACCTCGATTTTTCTATTTTTGAACAAAAAAAACGGGAATCCGTATTTGAATTTGGATTGTAATTTTTTTTTTATTCAATTGAAGAGTGAGCCTATTTTTTTCTGGTTCTAAAACCGGCAGTTCTGGCGTTTGATTCGCTTCGTTCAAATTGTTTCTCATTATTAAGAAAAGGTAACGGAGATAAAATACGAGCTTGTTTTATAAAGCTAGCAAATTTTTCATTCATTGTATTCCTCAATTCCTCGGTAAACAACCAGTTAGTAGAATACAAACAGAATTGCCGCATACCTTGAGACGATGACACAATGTGAGAAAATCAATGGTGGAGGACGTGGCAGAGGACGTGGTGGATCCGATCGAAGCTTTGGACTCGTCCAAACTGAGAGACTGCTTGGATGCGAAGCCATCTGGACTGGGCGTTTGGCAACGAACGGAGACAAGCCTAGCGGTCGGGCTTCGGTGGAAATTCCGGGTCTGGAGAAGGTCCGACTGAAGAAAGCGAGAGGCGAGCGAGTAGGGACAGAGCAACACAGTGGAGCTACGCAATGAGTCGGAGAATTAAGCGCCATAATTTCAGACATTGAAACCAACCAACAACCAGAGTCTATTTACCGGAGCCGTTCTTTTTTCTTTTCAAAGAAAGTTTGGATGGGCTATATTGTGATATCATATAGGTATGTTTTTTATTTGAGTAAATAATTTTTATATCTTCGAAAACTTTTATTTTTATTTAAAATATTTAATGTTTGTATATTAAATAAAACATGACATTATCTCAATTTTTAAGCAATAAATTTCACATCTACCCTTTTATATCTCAATAAAAAGAATGAGCAAATTATTGAGAATTCCTTTAAATAATTAAAAATAATATTGTCTGTTTTTGTCATCTTTGCCCCATGTGCCCCTTAATGTTTGATTTATTTGGCCTCTTGGACCCTTTTTTATATTATTCATATAATAAATATTATATATGTATACCTTTGTCTCCATTCTCTGGATCTTGATAGGCTCTTCACGGGAAGAGAAGATGATAGGCAGGTGTGTAGATTGAGAGTGTCTCGGTTTGTGGCTAGTATGGTCGCTGCTTTGAAGGGATGTCGGATGATGTTGATGATCGACATCTCAACGATGGTGCTGATTGAGATGGCCGGCAGATTGCGGATGAGGGGAAAATTACCGATGAGATGCAGACTGCTGATGAGATGAGAGCAAATTGTCAAGTGGCAGGAAGATTGTCAATGAGCGGCAATTTACCGATGAGGGGCCGATTATCGATTAGGCACATACTGCCGAATAAGATTAGGGCAGACTGCCGATGAGATATGGACAGATTTCAGATTAAGGCTAAATTTCCGATGAGGATAAGATTGGCGATAGGCACAGACTGCTAATGAGATAAGGGTAGATTACCGATGAAGGGCCAATTACCGATGAGGCACATACTTACAAATCAGATGAGGACAAACTACCGATGAGGGGCAGATTGCAAATGAGGTGTAGACTGCTGATGAGGTGCATATTGCCGATGATATTATCGCAGATTTCCGATGAGGGGCAGAATGTCAAACACGCTTTGTTAAAAAATGAGGAAAAACCATGTCATGCCTTGCATCCCTGCCAAGCCGCACCACATCTCTAAATCCAAGATTCTATCTTCTATATATAGAAGGTTATTACTAACCTCTCTTTTATTCTTCTCATCCTTATCTTTTCTAGTCTTCTCCTCTTTGTCAGAGGACAAATATTTGAAGCTCATCCAAATTAAGAAGAAGAGCAAGTACATCCATATCTAGACCATTCCTCATATTGGTTGTTAGATTTAATAAGTTTATCCCAACATATGACAGGAGGGGGAATAGTCCCTGATTTGAATTTACTTGCAAGCGAGTCTTGTGATAGTATGCAAAAGAAGAGCAAACATATTGTATACTAACTTTTGCATATGTATTAACTCTTATTTATATGCACTAATTCTGACATATATACTCACTCATATAGTCATATATATATAAAAAGCACCCAAACATATTTGATAAAAAAACCACCAAAACATATTTGATAAAAAAAAAAAAAAACCACCCAAACATATAATTCACGATGTGGCATAGACTGTTAAATGAGATGATGGCAGATTGTCGATGAGGGCCAAATTGCCGAAGAGGGGCAGACTGCCGATGAGGGGAAAATTACTGAAAAGAGGTAGACTGCCGATGAGGGGCAAATTGCTAAAAAGAGGCAGACTGCCAATGAAGGGAAGATTGTCGATGAGGCACATATTGCCGAATGAGATGATGGGCATATTGCCGATGAGGTGCAGGCTGCCGATGAGATAAGGGCAGATTACCGATGAGATATAGGCAGATTGCCGACGAGGGGCAGATTGTCGATGAGGGATCAAACACACCTTGTTAAAAAATGGGGAAAACTCATGTCATGCCTTGCAGCCCTGCCAAGCTGCACCACATCTCCGAATTCAAGATCCTATCTTTTATATATAGAAGATTATAACTAACCTCTCTTCTATCTTCTCCTCTTCGTCAAAGAACAAATATTTTTTAACAAGCTCATCCAAAGTAAGAAGAGCAAGTACATCCATATCCGGATTATTATTCCTTTTGGTTGCTGGATTTAATAAGCTTATCTCAACATATGCCAGGAGAGGAAATAGTTCCTGATTTGAATGTACTTCAGACGAGTGTTGTGATAACATTCAGAAGAAGAGCAAACATATTGTATACTAGCTTTTGTATATGTATTAACTCTTATTTATATGCACTAATTCTGACATATATACTAACTCATATATATATATGATATATATATGCACTAACTCTTATTTATATGGACTAATTCTGACATATATACTAACTCATATATATATATATGCACTAACTTTTATATATATGCACTAACTCTGATATATATATTAACTTTTTCGTCGATCTTCAGAATACCACCCAAACATATTGATATAATAAAACTACCCAAACATATAATTCCCGATGAGGCACAGACTACCAAATGAGATGAGGCAGATTGATGAAGAGGGGCAGATTGCCAAAGAGGGGAAGATTTCTGATGAGGCACAGACTGTCGAATGAGATGAGGGGTAGATTGCAGATGAGGTGCAGACTATCAAATGAGATGAGGGCAGACTTCCGATGAGGGGCAGATTTCCGATGAGGTGCAGACTGCCGATGAGATGAGGTCAGATTGCCAATGAGATATGGGCAGATTTCCAATGAGGGGCAAATTCCCGATGAGGGATCAAACACACCTTGTTAAAAAAAAAAAAAAAGGAAAACTATGTCATGCCTTGCAGCCCTGCCAAGCCGCACCACATCTCTGAATTCAAGATCCTATCTTATATATATATATAGAAGATTATAATTAACCTCTCTTCTAGTCTTCTCCTTTTCTCCTCTTCTCCTCCCCATCTCTTCTAATCTTCTACTCTTCGTCAAAGAACAAATATTTTTTAATAAGCTCATTCAAAGAAAGAAGAAGAGCAAGTACATCCATATTCGAACTATTTTTCCTCCTGGTTGCTGAATTTAATAAGCTTATCCCAACATATGTCAGGAGGGGGAATAGTTCTTGATTTGAATGTAATTGCAGGCAAGTGTTGTGATAACATTCTTAGAGCAAACATATTGTATACTAACTTTTGTATATGTATTAGCTCTTATTTATATGCACTAATTTTGACATATATACTAACTCATATATATATATATATGCACTAACTCTTATATATATGCACTAATTGAATTTTACCCTTATATTTTTCATTTATTATCATTATTATTATTATTACACTTTACTAGTCTCTTAAGATAAGTACGGATGGATTTTCTCTTCACATAGTAACAAACGGATTCATTTTAAAAAATTTAGATGATGATGAGTCTTTGGAATATGAAGATGAAGATGAATTTTTGGGACATGCGGATGAATTTTTGGAAGATGGAAGGCAAGTGGTTTGACTTCAAAAAAGTGGCTCATGCATTTCCTTTAAATAATTGTTTTCACCAAAATAAACATTAAAGAGTAAATTGATTATAGAATTTGCAGTTACTTTTCTTCACTTCAATAATCAAGCAAGTGAAAATTTTTGTTTTTTTAATGGACGTAACAAAATTTCATTAAATAAAATAAAATAAATGTTCAAGAGTTTATTAGAAAAATTATTTTTTAGTCAAGGTCAAAGCTTATTTGCATTATCAATTCAATGTTAAGTTTCGGGCTTCACAATATTTTTTGACACAAGAAGAATACAAATAAGATGAAATCTTATACCAAAATAATTTATTGCGGACTATGAAAATATCTCTTAAAATTTCCTGAATACTTACGTAATAAGCAGACATTTGTGGAACTTAAAGTTAGTCAAAGACTATGAAACTATCGCGTGGTTCATGCTATCCAAATTACTCTGATACGTTTTATAAATATTCACACATTAAATTTACTCTGGTACGTCCTATAAATATTCACACATTAAATAATATATTTATTAGCTAAATGTATTATTTAATCGTATTAAAATGTCAATACTTATAATATTTGTCTTGAGTATTAATTATTAATTATTAATTATTATCTTTGTCAAAAAATAAATTAGAAATTTCATTGGATAATCAGAATGCTCCGAAGTTTACAAGATTTATTTATAAATAGTGAAACTCATTTCACATTCAAGGTAATTCAATTTTTGCTTCTAAAGTTCTTTGAGTTTTTTCTCTCAAACTAACTTACATAAATTGACAAAAAGTTCAAAGAGCCAGGTGCATAAATTGTTTCTCAAGTTGACTTTTGACCCGGGAGGTCCGTTGCCCGAGGGCAGATGACCGTTACGTAGATTGGGTCGATACGAATCCATAGATAGGCGGCACGTTGAAATCAGACGTTCGACGGGAAAGTTACGGTTCACGGAAGTTCCGAGGTACTATTTATGACGATACATTTTACGAGGAAAAAGTGGACTTTTGTCTTGAGTGGGGGCCAGATCTTTTCCCCAGGCCCAATGGATGAGTGACAAGTGTCACCCATCCATTACTCCCCTTACACAGATACATGCAACCACTCCCTCTCTGTTTCATTCAATCGACCATCCAAACCCAGTGAACCCCAGACCCAAACCCTTTCCCATTTAAATCCATGTGAAGCCAAGTGAGGCTGAGGATGAGTGGGAGGACACGGCGGAGGAACCCGCGGGAAACAGGTAAACCCGAACCCCCCTTTTATATTTCGAATTTGAATTTTTGGATTGGGACGTTTAGGATGTTAGATGATGACATAGGGATGTTTAGGGGATTGGTAGGAGGTTTAGGAGAAGGTTTTGGATGGTGGAAAGTGGTTGTGCAACCCGGAACGGCAGCTAGGAAATTTTCGGTGGCTGCCCACCGAATTTGATTTTCGGCCAAGTTAACCCAAATCGAAACCCCTAGTATGTTTATAGGGATCCTAGGAACCTATTTGAACCCTAAGGATGAAGGTTGGACCCCTAGAAGTGCCCAGAACTTAGGATGGAACTTTTGGTTCAAAATGGTTTTCAGAACCAATGGGTTTTAGGCTTAGTTTCTTGGATTTAATCCCATGGATAGGTAGGAAATGAAGAAAGGAAACCATAGGAATTGGATTGGGCGAAAACGGACGAAAAATGGATAAGATATAGGGTTGGACTAGTCACGCCGGTCCAGTTGGACCAGTCGAACCGCTGAACCGGTTGGACCAGCCTTCGCGAGGAAGAAGACAACCTTGTAGCTGGATGCGTGGCTCCCACATGTAGGGGCTTTTCTCGGCGCGTGTGGACACGTGGCCCACCTTTTGGGGAAGTTTTCAACATACGAAATCATCCTTTCGATGTAATAAACATTTTAGGACTGGTTTCGAGTCAATCAGATATCGTTTCGATATAGTTCGGGATGTCCGAAGGTTTAGGATCGACTTTAAAAATAGTTAAAAATGCAAGAAAATTACGGGGCTTTAATGAGGGGCTATTTAAGTAGTTAGTAGCCCTATAAAGTGATTTGGACAGGTTTGGCAACCCCGGAGTCGGTGATTAGCTAGGGAACGCGTATGGCGCGCGTATCGAGGCGACAGCTCGGACGGTCTGTGAGTGGACCTTGTTTTCTAAATTGATGCATGCATAAATATTTTATATGTGTTTATAAACATGTTTTGTGATGCCATGAGTGCATTTGTGTGTGTTTACGTATTTGCACATATTTCGAGGTTTCAATTTTATACGGTGCGTATGCGTATTTGTAGTTTCGATTTAATGAAATGGATTTGGATTTGAAAAGGTAATGACAGGACTCACCCCTAATCCCCCGGGAGTAAGGGCTAAATTCTGCTTCCGTCTAACTTACGCATGACACGAAGGCTAAACTGACGTCCAACCGCCATGTGACACGTAAGTCGGACAAGGGATTCTCAATCCAACCATCCTAAAAGTAACCGGACTTCTCAGAGTGCACCGAACTACTGTGGATCGCGGGTGTGATGTCTCCATCTCTCTCGACCAACCGCCAGTACCGCAACAACCTGGAGGGTATCGAAAACATAAAAGATTGTGAGTGGACAAAAATAAAGTATAGTTCAAACACGGTTCAGTAAAACAAGTACATTTATACCCTCCATTTAAAAACCAATGCATGCATATAAAACTCATTCGGTAAAATCATTTCATATTCAAAACCATTAATGAAAGCCATTTGAAAACCCGAATCATTTCAGTCCCAAAACTCATCAAATCCATATCTGGGCCACTGCCCAAAACATCGGAAAAACCAGTGAAAAACATCAATCATACAAGTTTTCTGGATCTCAAGTGCGCCCGAGTCTTTAAACTCAAAACCATGCGCAATAACCAGGCCTTCCCGGGATATCAACGAGCCTTTAAACTCAAAACACAATCACAGGCCTCGGCGGCGGCGGCGGGGAGGGGGGGGGGTATCATAACCGAGTCTTTAAACTCAAAACATATCAATCCAGGGCCCTCCCCCCCCCCCCCCCCCCCCCCCCCGGTTAATCAACCGAGTCTTTAAACTTAAAACCAGATCCAGCGAGTTTTTCTTTTCTTTTCCGGGTCTTTAAACCCAAAACCATTTTCAAGCAACAGTGAAAACCACAGAAAATTCACAGTCGAATTCACAACAATGATTTCGTAAGCCGGCATCCGGAACCACTGTCCCGAACCCAAATCCAGATTCCCTTTCCAAGTCTCAAAATCAAAACCGAAATCTCATCTCCAAAAACCAGTTTCAAAACCAAAAGCTCGTATATCGAAATCTCATGAACAGGGCTCCAAGTCCAAAATCACTTTTCCAAAATTCATTTCAAATCCTTGAAATCAAATCGTATTTCAAATCCCAAAATCAAGTCATTAAAACCATGATCCAATCGCAAGATCAATCGAACCTCGTAAAACGTGTAAGTCCGTTATAATCTCGAAAATCGTGCAAAATCATAAATCATAAAGATCATAAATCAAATCATAGAATTACATACAGAAAACATATATGCATGCATCATAAGTTTGAAAGCAAAGTCCACTCACAGACCATAGTGTCGTCGCCTCGATACGCATGCACCTACGTCGTTCCCAGCCAATCCACTATCATCGTGTCAGGACCCACCCTAGTTCCACCCCGGAAACCGAGGTAAATCCTGCTCCTGTCTGACACCCCGACACGTAACTAAAGTAAAACACCCAACAAGCACAGTCAGACGCAGGAGAAACTATAAACATCCCGAAGTTAAAATTTTATAGAGCATAGTACTAAATACAAAAGAAAAAAAACCGATAAACTAAATACACGCACACGGAAAAGTTTAAAACACTTCGGGATCCCTTTCGCGACTTCTATGCCTCAAACGCTGCCTCGACGCCGAAACCCTGCTCTAGCTCCACGACCTGGAGGGCAATTTAAAAACCAGAAAGTGTGAGTGGACCATAATTAAAAGAAAAGTTTCCAAAACCATTTATAAGAAAACCGGGTTTGGCCCTCCGTTTTGAAACCACATGCATAACCCAGTTATTAAAATAGTTATAGTTCACATAAACCTCATCATAAAAACAGAAACACTATAAAACACCGTTATAGAAATCATAGCAGAAGCATCATAAAACCGTATTATAAATCATGCATATCAAGTCATCATTATCCGATCAAACCTGCTGGACCTATCCGAGTCTTTAAACTCAATCCAGACCTCAATAATATCCGAGTCTTTAAACTCCCAAGTCTTTAAACTCAACAGGTCTACGGGGGAAATATCAACATATCCGAGTCATTAAACTCCCGAGTCTTTAAACTCAATCCGGGTCTTTAAACCCAATCCGGGCCCGTCCCCCGTCAATCAATATCCGGGTCTTTAAACCCAATAACCAGATCCAATAAATCCATTCACAACCATTTGAAACCTTGATCATCGAAATCACGTCTTAAAATCCATTTATAAGCATTCAAAACCAGTTATCATTTAAAATCCCGAAATCATAACATTATTCTCCGAAATCAACATTCCTCGTAAAACGTGCCAATTACGTTATTTCTCGAAAAACGTACAAGTAAGGAAAACCAATATAAAATATTCAACGATCATGAAATCACATATAAACCATAAAACAATTATAGAAAAGCAGTTATGCATGCTCGAGTTTAGAGAAGGGGTCCACTCACAGTACCGAGCCCTCAATCGCGTCCCGAACGTCTCGTACGTTCCTCAGCTTCCTCGGGAAGTCCCGATCCTGTCAACAACCACCAAAATACGTCACTAACACGTCTACGAAAGTCCACCTAATTTTTCCCAAAAATTCCCGGGTCCTAAACGTAACGAACTTAAACCCTAAACCTCCACCCTCGCGAAACTGCTTCGATTCGACGTCCGATTAACCCGAAACCAATTCCATTAGACTCGTCACAGCACCTAGACCAAAAACCATGTTGACAACTTCCCCAACCGCTGCCGCACGCGCGCCCACGCGCCGCCCAAAGTGGCTGCGCGTGGCCCTCACGCGCCAGCTACAGTGCATCTTCAACCTCGAGCAGACCCGGTTCAGCACAATTCCTACACAACGAACCGGCGTCAGCGGTTCTCCGCCGTACCTGCACCAAAACTGCTTCTCTCTTCACCCACAGCATCGTCCAGTTCCTAGCTATCCATCCCCCTTACTCAACTACCTCGACACAGTTTCTAAGTCATCGTCCCTAACTCGAAACCAAACCAGTTCAGTCCTCTGTTTCCTTCTCCGGCCACCCAGGTCACCCCCCGTCACGGTGGCAGTCTCAACCTCTTCCTAAGACCATCCTAAACCTCACCCAACTCACCAAGACAGTCGACTCACTCCCTAAGTCCACAACTTTCAACCTGAGCAAAACGGAAAAACAGAGTACATCTGTATGCTCCGTCGTGCCAACCTCCATCGTGCACTCCCAGTCACGGCTGCCCCACCAGAAGACTCCTAGGACTCCACTGAACTCCCTAGACCTCACGGAACTCCTCGATTCAACCCCTAAACCTACGACTTAGCTCCTGAACCCAGACGACAAAACATAGCAAAGAAACGAGGATGAGGAATTACCTATCCTCCTGTCGCCGTCGTGAGCTCAGCTGTGAGGTAGTAGTTCCTCCCGTCCTCCTCCATCCTCTGGACACTTCCACTAGCTTCGATTGGTTGATCACGGCCATAACACCACCCACAAACACTCACGTCCTCCTTGTTTTTCTCTGATTTCCCGTGGCTCTCAACTCACACATAAACCATCACCGCACCTCTAACCCTCATCACTGTCTTCCTCTCAAACTCTAAGTCACTCCTCACTCACCAGAACACACCAACCCTCACGATCACCCCTCAATTTCGCTCAATTCCTCCCTCTGTTTTCTGTTCTTCGAACACAAACAAACACACACGGGTGCACGATTACCACAAATAATTGGACCGTGTATGCTAGAAACCTCTAGCCCTCCTACACGTGTCACCATCCCCTCAGCCTTCTCACATGTGGCTCAATCTCAGCCCTCCATTTTCCCTCTCTGTTGCACAAATCTCCATGTGCAAAGACCAAAATACCCCTCATTTTAAGTCAAAATTACGATTTTACCGTTACCGTTTTAGACCCGTAACTCACACCTCGTAAGTCCGATGAATACGTGCCGCCTGTCATCGAACTCAGGACGACGAGATCTATCTAAGTATCCTAGGTCAACGTACCAAAACCCATTCGTAACAAAAGTCAACTCTTCCCCCTAGTTTAACCAAATTACGGTTATGCCCTCAACCTTCCGAAGATCATAACTTCCTTCTCGGATGTCGGAATCGGGCGTGCCACCTGTCTACAGATTCATGACGTCCTAAACTACGTCCTGGTCATCGGTCAAAACTCAATTGACCACCTGAACTAAAAGTCAACTTTTTACCCAAACTAGGGGTAAAATCGTCATTCTAGGCTAATGACCTTATCGGGACCAACTAACCCCCGATTAAGCTCACTAATCCCATCTTAATCACTGTCTTAATCTTAATTTCCGGGACGGGTCGTTACACATCGGCTTTCCCAAACCTATCCAAATCCCATAATGAGGTCACTAACTACTTCATAATACTCACACTAAAGCCCCGTAATTTTTCCGAATTTTTAACTATTTTCAAACGAGCCCTAAAACCTTCGGACATTCTGAAACATATCGAGACGATGTCCGATCGACTCGAAACTAGCGCCAAAATGTTCGTTACATCAAATAATTTAAAAGTCTTGTAGGAAGCATCCTCAAAAACTGTGTCACGCGCCCACACACGCCGCCCAATGGGCTGCCCTGTAACAACCCGTCCCGAGAACCGGGATACCTGGGCGGCCGGGAAGGAAAACAGAGGAGTTGGGCCGTCTGGTTTCGGGTTTGAGTCGACGGTGTAGGGGCCGTGTCGAGGTGATTGGAGGACGGGGATGCATAGAGTAGGGTTGGACGAAGCTCTAGGTAAAGAAAGGAGGTGAAATGGTGCAGGCACGGCGGTGAACCGCTCTCGCCGGTTCAAGCTGCAGACTACTGTGTTGAACCGGGTCTGCTCGAGGTTGAAGGTGCACTGTAGCTGGCGCATGAGGGCCACGCGCAGCCACTTTGGGTGGCGCGTGGGGGCGCGTGCGGCGGCGATGGGGAAAACGGTCAACATGGTTTTTGGTCTAGGAGTTGTGTTGAGTTAAATGGAAGTGGTTTCGGGTTGTTCGGACGTCGTTTGAGTTTAGTTTCGCGAGGGTGAAGGTTTAGGGTCCCGGGTTAGTACGTTTTCGATTCGGGGAATTTTGAGGGAATTTAGGTGAACCTTCGTAGACGTGTTAGTGACGTAATTTGGTGGTTGTTAACAGGATCCGGATTTCCCGAGGAAGCTGAGGAACATGCTGGACGTTCGGGACGCGATTGAGGGCTCGGTACTGTGAGTGGACCCTTTCCTTAAACTCGAGCATGCATAACTGTTTTCTATAATTGTTTTGTGGTTTTAATCATAATTCTATGTTTATCGAATATGTTTCGGTTGGTTTTACATTATTACACGTTTTTCGAGGAAAGCGGTTTTTAGCACGTTTTACGAAGAATGGTTGGTTTCTGAAATTGATGCTATGGTTTTGGGATTTCAAATGATAAGTGGTTTTCAATGATTATAAAGGGATTTTGGAACATGATTTCGATGATTAAAGGTTTTCAGTTTTAGAAACGGATTTCAGAAAAATGGTTGATTTCCAAGTGGAAAAGTGGATTCCGGATTTGGGTTCGGAATGACGGTTCAGGATGCTGGAAGGGCATCGGACCGGTGATTTCGGATTCGGGTTTGGATGTGAATACGGAAATGGTTTTCAACTGGTTTTGGATTGGATTTGCTGGATCTGGTTATTGGGTTTAAAGACCCGGATATTGATTGACGGGGAAGGGCCCGGATTGAGTTTAAAGACTCGGGAGTGTAAAGACTCGGATATATTGATATTTCCCCCGTAGGCCTTTGAGTTTAAAGACTCGGGAGTTTAAAGACTCGGATATTATTGAGGCCTGGATTGAGTTTAAAGACTCGGGAGTTTAAAGACTCGGATAGGTCCAGCAGGTTTGATCAGAAATGATGGTTTGATGTTCATGGTTCATGATGTGGTTTTATGGAACATATGCTATGATTTATATAACGATTTTATAGTGTTTCTGTTTCTTATGATATTTTCTGGTGATGGATTATAACTGTTTTGATAACTGAGTTATGCATGTGGTTTTAAAACGGAGGGTTAAAACCTCGGTTTTCTTATAACATGGTTTTCGAACTTTCTTTTATTCTGGTCCACTCACACCTTCTGTTTTTTTACTGCCCTCCAGGTTGTGGAGTTAGCGTGGGGTCTTGACGTCGAGGCAGTGTCCGAGGCATAGAAGTCACAGAGTGGTTTAAAGTCTTTCCGCGTGCGTGTAATCATTATCGGTTTTTATTTCGTTGTAATCGTACTATGCTCTGTAAACTCTAACTTCGGTTTTTATTGAGTGTTTTCTCTTGCGTCTGACTGCTCTATGTCGGGGTGTCAGACGGGAGCAGGATTTACCTCGGGTTTCGGGGTGAAACCGGGGTGGGTCCTGACATGCCCGTGGGCCTCACGCGCTGCTATAGTGTCGTCTTCCTCCTTAGAAAACCTGGCCCAGCCTGAACCGGCGTGGCCGGTTTTCTTCCAATTTATACCAGGTTTTTGATTCTTTTTTCAGCCTTAGTTTCGTCCCATCCTTAGCCAAACATCTAGCTAATTTCAACATGAAAAACAGGACGTGGTTCTTACCTTCCAAATCACACAAGCAACCCGTGTCTGTAACTACAAGACTCCATCGGTTTTGTCCACCTCTGGTCCTGATTACTGGTCCTTTACTTTTTTTTTGAAGCCCAAAACTCCATCCAAGGCAACAAACAAGTCAACAACAGCTAAAACCCAAGATACCATTTTCGAAGATAAACTGAAATTAATCGATTCTTACCCTACTATCACCGTCGTGAACCACCGTGGTCACTTCTGGCTTTCCCTTAGCTCCCTGAGCAACTTTAATGACCAAATTATCGTCAAAGGATCACGTTCGAGGGTGTTGGAATTCCATGATTCTTCGGTTTTTCCCGCACTTTATTTCTAACAGTCCCGTGGCCACCCTCTACGGCAGCGTGCCGTGACAGCACCATCCACAACCACATCCTCTGTTCTCTCTTCTGCCTTCACACTCACTACACTCATCTCAGATTGATGGTTCAAGATGGCTTCCACGATCCACCGTCTCTGTTTTCTCTCACGGTCACCATGCACACACAATTTTAAAACAAGTGAGGCGGTCATCCAACCTTCCACAGCCCTCTAGAGGAGGGACAAGTGTCCCAATTCTAATGGACACACGTTCTCAGTCAGCCACAAGTCCAAACATAGCTGTTCACAGCCAAAAAGACCAAATTGCCCTTGCCCTTGAAATTTACCATTTTGCCTTTCGTACCTTTAGGCCCATAACTAATTTATCCGATGTCCGACGATTATGTGCCGCCTGTCGTTGAATTCAGGGAATTGAGACCTATCTAACGGTCCTTGGATTGCATGAAAACTGCTTGTCGTTTGAAAAGTTAACAAATTGCCCCTATTCAACAAAATTACCAACATACCCTCGAACTTCCGAACGTCATAACTTTTTCCTCGAATGTCAGAATCGGACGTGCCACCTATCTATGAACTCGTGACGTCCCGAACTACGTCACGGTCATCGATCAAAGTCCATTTGACTGCTCGAATGAAAAGTCAACATTTTTACCCATTCTAGGGGCAAAATCGTCATTTCGTACCGTCCGTCCGAAATTATCCAAAGAATCACCGATTATCTTCACTAATCTGTCATTAACCACTAATCTAATCCCAATTTATGGGATGGGTCGTTACAAGTAAACTCAGGCATAAGACCCATTTGGTTTTGTCTCGGGCATCTGCTCTATTGATGACCTATGGGTCTAAGTTGTGGTCGAAACAAGTGTTGTGTGCACGATGACGGAAGATACGATGCTCACCTCTGGACTGGGGATGTGTTCTTTCCAGAGAGGTCACGATGCACGTCCCGTTGTCGAGCAGCCACTGGAGGCTCGACTTCGGAGTGCTGACGGTTTAGGAGATCGATCGATGATGTGTGCACCATGATCTAGAGGTGGTCGCGGCGGTTGATTTATTCACGGTGACATACAAGGATTGTGAGTGGTTCTGGACGGATGGTTGCACGCATCACTATGATTGGAATTGTGACTAACCCGGAGATATCAAGCTCCATTCCCAGTTGAGTCATGAGTTCGGGCTCGAGGCCTAGTTGGTTTACGATTGTGATTTTGGGTCGGAGACGCTAAATGGATTTCTGGGTTCATTACGGTTTATGGGGACCAGGCGTGAATCCTTTGAATGGTTTTAAGAATAATTTCAAAATGGATTTTCATATATCATCCTTTACTATGGGTTGTTTCCTCCGGGGAGGGTCGTTGGCCTGGGTGGACCCCGGAGTAGTCCCGGAGCACTAACTGAGTGGAGTTACCCCTGTTGGGTACCTTACTCTCAAGAAGGCTTATTGATTATTACCCTCAGAGAGGGTCATTGATCTGCGAACATTGTGTAATACCCATGTCCTGGAGGGAGCGGTGAACAATCCCACATTCTTGCGAGGGGGAATGGTCTGGGAGAGGATGGTGGTGTGCCTTAAAGGTGTAGGCACACACCTATCTAGTACTAGGCCTTTTGGGAGCTCAAGTGGCTTTTGGGGGGATTGGAACCCCAAAGTTAAGCGAGTTGAGGCTAGTGAAATTCCATGATGGGTGACCCCCTGGGAAGTTGCACCATGAGCTCCCGAAAACAAAACCGGGAGGGCAAGGCCCAAAGCGGACAATATGGTGCTAGATGAGTCAGGTCCTGACCGAGGAGGGTCTGGTCTTGACAATTTGGTATCAGAGCCAGACCCCGACAGGGAAGTGTGCCAGCGAGGACGCTGGGCCCTAAGGGGGGTGGATTGTAATACCCGTGTCCTGGAGGGAACGGTGAACAATCCCACATTCCTGGGAGGGGGAATGGTCTGGGAGAGGATGGTGGTGTGCCTTAAAGGTGTAGGCACACACCTATCTAGCACTAGGCCTTTTGGGAGTTCAAGTGGCTTTGGGGGGAATTGGAACCCCAAAGTTAAGCGAGTTGAGGCTAGTGCAATTCCATGATGGGTGACCCCTTGGGAAGTTGCACCATGAGCTCCCGAAAACAAAACCATGAGGGCAATTCCCAAAGCGGACAATATGGTGTTAGATGAGTCGGGTCCTGACCGAGGAGGGTCGGGTCTTGACAATTTACTTTGTCAAGACCCGTCCCAAATCCTCCGGGATTAACGTGGAACGCGCCTGATCCCGTCTGAGATCAGGGAAAATTCCATCTTTAGCCCTCAACGGCTTATCAGAGTACGTCAAAATCGTAGGAGGAGGAATGCGATGTCTCCTCTCTGCTACAGCCTGCATCCGCGATCAACTTGAAGGGCATTAAAACATCAAAGGTCGTGCTCGTGATTGGACAAAATAAATATTTTAATAAAACATTTTCACATAAAGACATTTATGCCCTTCAATAAAAGCATATGCATGCATTCAAAAACCATTTATCAAACGTTCATAAAATCATTTCATTTATCAAACATATTCTCAAAACCTTTCAATGGTTCATGCCCGGTTCCCATAACCGTCATCGCCCATTAAACCATTCAAGGGTTAATACCGGTTCACATAAACCGTCATGACCCATAAAACCATTTGGGTCCCCGACCCGAAATCACAAACTTGAAAACATGGAACACGGTAACTCCAAATCAATAGGGACTCAGCCCTAAATCATGTCACGTGGGTTTCAGCCCAAAACCATTTTCAGTGAAGTATCAAAACACAGAATACGGGGTCTCTGCCCCAAACCACTTTCCAAAACAACCACATATTTACTCATATGTATAACCCATCCGCGGCACTTCCGAGAAGATGCCAACTCGGGGCACACAGCCCCTAGGGAACACATCCCCAATAAATGTCACGATATCAATCTCTATACTAGTGTGCACACTACCCGGGGTCTCATTCCGAGTCATCTCCCAGGAATCTCCATCTGGGAGGCTCAATCTTCGGACCTAGTCCGATCATCTCTCCTGAATCTGGTCCGGGACCACTTCATAAATAGTAACCCCCACTCCTGGAACGGGATCCTTATGGGGATACCCATTCTAGTCTGTGGATCGTGACTCTCCAGGTCGACGTCTGGAGGAGACCATATAAATATATAGAGGGTTCATAATCATTTTCAAATACTTTCTTTCTTTCTTTCTCAAAACATATTGCAACTGGGTCTCATGCTCGATTCTCATTTCATAAACCGAACTGGCACTCAAGCCGATGTTACATTCAAATGGGCCTCAAGCCCGATACCACAGCTAATTGGGCCCTAAGCCCGAAACCATAAATCAACGGGGCCTCAAGCCCGATACTACAGTCAACAAGGCCTCAAGCCCAATATTACAACCAAATGGGCCTCAAGCCTGAATCGTAAACCAACGGGGTCCAATCGTATAACTCAAATGGACCCCCGGTCTGATTCCTCGTCAAATCAAATGGACATCAAGTCCGAGAATTCGTAAATAAAATGGGTCTCATGCCCGAGTTCATATTTCCAAATTCAAAACCAATTTATGAAACCCTCATTAAAAACATAGTACGCTAAGGTACGACATAAAGCCGAAACCTCGAAAAACGTGCAATTAAGTCGATCCTAAGCTACCACAATCAAATGCACTCAAGGCATCACAAAATATATTCTAAAACAATTATAAAATATTTATGCATTCATCGCGTTCATAAAACAAGTCCACTCACAGACCGTCCGAAGCCGCGCCTCGATACGTCTGCCATAAACGTCTTCCAAGTCGAACGTCACCTCCGGGATTCCCGAACCTGTCCAAATTAATTTAGAGGGTTACTAACTACTTATATAACCCCTCACTAAAGCCCCGTAATTTTCTGGAATTTCTAACTATTTTTAAATGCGAACGTAAACCTTCGGACAACCCAAACTATATCGAAACGATGTCCGATTGACACGAAACTAGTCCCAAAATATTTGTTACATCGAATAGCCGATTTGACATGTTGGAACCTCCCCAAAAGGAAGGCTCATACGCCCTCACGCGCCTCAAGAGTGCACTACGCGTGGGCCTCATGCGCCTAGTGCACTGTTCATCTTCTTCATGCAGTTTGACCGGTCCAGCCGGTTCACCTGGTTTGGTTGGTCCAGTTGGACTGGCGTGACCGGTTCGGCTACTCCCCTCTCTCATTTTCAGTCCTTTTTCTTCCTAATTAATCCTAAACTTCCTAATATGATCCTAGGAACTTGTTTGGATGATCAAACTGAAGAAAAAACATAGGAACCCAAGGTTTTGATTTTCCTCCTCACAGTTTAGTTTTTCAAACACCTCCCCACGGCTTCCTCAGCCGTGAACCACCATCAAAATCATCTTAAAACTATCCTAGCAACCTAATCAACTCATCCTAATCATCCAAAAGCAACAATAATGTATACATCGAAATTTGAAGGAAAAATGGCCCTTTCTCAGTCGTGCACGGCGGCCCAGCCGCCCCTGCCACTGTCCTCAGCATCACCAGCCACCCTTCACTCTCCTGGTTCTCAGTCATGGTCATATGGGTTGAAGGTTTAGATTGGTTCGAAGTGGGTGAGATCGGGTTTGTTTGGTTGAAACAAGGAAAATGATCGATGAAGAGGAAGGAAGATGCATGAAGGAAAAGGAATGGACAGTGGATGGGTGACACTTGTCACTCATCCATTGGTCCAATAACAAATATATAGGCCCCACTTAATTCCAAAACGCATCCGTCTCGAATTTTGTGTAATAGTATTTTTGTATTTCCGTGAACCGTAACTTCTCTGTCGAACGTCCGAATTCGACGTGCCGCCTGTCTGTGGATTCGTATCATCTCGATCTACGTAACGGTCCTCGGCTCTCGTCCATCGGACCTCCTGGGTCAAAAGTCAACTATTTGCTCTTATTTGCCCAAATTACCAAAATGCACTTAGACTTCCGATCATCATAACTTCTTCCTCGAACGTCGGAATCGAGCGTGCCACCTGCCTATGAACTCATGACGTCTTGAACTACGTCACAGTCATCGGCCAAAGTCCATTTGACCGTCCGAACGAAAATTCAACGATTCGCCCATTCCAAGGGCAAAATCGTCATTTCACCCGAACGTCCGCTAATCCTCGCCTAATCCCCGATTAGTCTCGCTAATCCATCATTAATCCTTAATTAATCCCGCTAATTCGGGACGGGAAATCACACATTGACCTGGGTGGACCCTGGGGAGACTTGGGATTTGAGACACCAGGTAGCATGCACGTAGCTTTGGAAACCGTGACAGGATTGGTTATATGATATATACTGGTTTTGGGCTAAGTCCCACATGGATTTGGGCAGTGGCCCGTATGATTGGTCTCATTTATGGTTTTGGGCTGAGTCCCACATGGATTTGGACAGAGGCATGTATGATTGGTTTCATTTACGATTTTGGGCCAAGGCCCTAATGGTTTGATAACTGATTTTCAAATGCATACATGCTTTTTAGTGAAGGGTATAAATGTTTTCTTGTGAAAATGTTTTATAAATTCCTTGTTTTGTCCACTCACAGCTTTTAATGTTTTGAATGCCCTTCAGGTTGACAGCGGATGTGGGCTGTAGCAGAGACCGAGACATCACACTCCTCCTCCGGATCCTGGCGCTCTATGAAGCCCCGAGTGGGCTAAAGTCGGAATTTTCCCTTGTCTGACACTCTATGTCAGACAGGATCAGGCACTTCCCGCGTTAATCCTGGGGGGATTTAGGACGGGTCCTGACAGCTCAATACCAGAAGTGCGAGTATTGCCTTAGAGGGGTCGCTCCTCGCTCCGACGAGGAGAGGCTCAGGATAAAGAATGCTAGTTATGGAAATCATGACAAGACCCATCCCGATTATCCCTCGATAGTCGTGATGAATCATGTTCCCGTCTGACAATAACTAAAAATTTCCGAAAGTAACCAAACTTATATACATACATCACAATACAACTCCCGAAAACATTGTCAGACAAGGGATAGTTAAGTTTTACAGACCAATGACGTCACAAGTTTGACTAGTCAAAGATAATACAGAGCATAGGTACTATTACAGATAGGGGTCAAATTCCTACTCTGTAGAGTGTCTGAGTGTGCAACGGTCTATTTATTCTTTTGTCTCCGTGTAATCTGGGGCAAGAATAAGACAAAGGACAGGTGTCATTGTCTAACCAAGGTTAAAAGACCATTTTGCCCCTGGTTGGACAAATTACCATTTTGCCCCTAGGCTTCCGTGACCCGTAACGTTCGTATCCGAACTCCGTTTTCGACGTGCCGCCTGTCGTTGTACTCCGGGCATCGAGACCTACCTAACGGTCCTCGAATCGTGTGAAAATTAGTTGGCAAACAAAAAGTCAACATTTTCCCCCTTTTCGCCCAAATTACGAAAATGCCCTTGGGCTTCCAAACGTCATAACTTTTTCCCTGATCATCGGAATTGGGCGTGCCACCTGTCTATGGACTCGTGATGTCCCGAACTACGTCACGGTCATCGGTCAATGTCTGTTTGACTCACCAATCAAAAAGTCAACAATTTGACCATACTATTCACAAGGGTAAAAACGTCATTTATTCATTATGTTACAAAATTACATTTTCCGAATTTCCGGGGCGTTACAACCTTCCCCCCTTAAGAAATTTCATCCCCGAAATTTCAATGAAATAAATACGGGTACTGGTCTCGCATCTGTGTCTCAGGTTCCCACGTAGCCTCTTCCACGTTCTGATTTCTCCAAAGAACCTTCACTAATGGAATCGTCTTTCGTCGAAGCACTTTGTCCTTTCGGTCCAAGATCTGTACAGGTTGTTCTTCAAAACTTAGGTCTTCTCTGAGTTCAACGGGCTGTTCCTCCAACACATGAGACTCATCATATACATATTTTCGTAGCATTGACACATGGAAAACATCATGGACCCTCGAAAGCTCAGAAGGTAATGCTAATCTGTAGGCAACCCGGCCAATTCTTTCAACAATCTCATAAGGTCCAATGAAACGGGGGCTCAATTTCCCGCGTCTGCCAAATCGCACTATACCTTTCCAAGGAGATAACTTCAAGAATACCCAATCTCCAACTGCAAATTCAAGGTCTCTGACTCGGTGGTCTGCATAACTCTTTTGTCTGTCTTGGGCTGTCTTGAGTCTGACTCGGATGAGTTTAACCTTTTCCGTTGTTAAGTCTATCAATTCGGATTTAGACAATTTCCTTTCGCCCACCTCAGTCCAACACAAAGGGGTTCTGCACTGTCGTCCATATAAGGCTTCATAAGGAGCCATCCCAATACTTGCTGGGTAACTATTGTTGTAGGCGAATTCCATCAATGGTAAATGTGATTCCCAAGTACCCTGGAATTGTAAAACACATGCTCTCATCATGTCTTCCAAGGTCTGAATAGTCCGTTCCGATTACCCGTCGGACTGAGGGTGGAATGCCGTACTAAAATGCAATCTCGTCCCAAAAGCTTCCTGTAAGCTTTGCCAGAATTTGGACGTAAATCAGGGATCTCGATCGGATACAATAGAGACAGGAGTGCCATGTAGTCGAATAATCTCGTCAATGAAGAGTCTGGCATACTGCGTCAACCGAAAGTCTTCCTTTACAGGTAGGAAATGTGCTGATTTGGTAAGCCTATCCACAATTACCCAGACTCCATCGTGTCCTTTAGGCGTTCTAGGAAGTTTAAACACAAAATCCATTGTTATATGATCCCATTTCCATTCCGGGATCGGTAGTGGTTGCAGTGCTCCATAGGGTCTTTGTCTTTCAGCCTTTACTTGTTGACATACCAAGCACTTACTCACATACTCTGCAATCTCCCGTTTCATACCCGGCCACCAATAATGCTCTCGTAGCGTACGGTACATTTTCGTCCCACCTGGATGCATAGCATACGCCGAACTATGGGCCTCGTCCAAAATCTCTTTCTTTAATGTTACATTTTCGGGCACACACAATCGTCCATCCTTTACTACGGCTCCATCCCTTCTAATTGCAACATCTTGTCGTTCCCCCGCATCAGCTTCAATTCGGAGGACACACAAGGTAGGGTCTTCAAGTTGGGCTTCAATAACTTGATCAATCAGAATCGGTCGCACCTGGAAACTAGCTAGTAAGCCACCTTGGTTATCCAGTCCCAAAGCAACTCCAGTACTACGAAGTTCAACCAATAAGGGCAAACGCACCATTCGTAGATGTGCCACAGTATGAGCTGATTTCCGACTCAATGCATCAGCTACCACATTAGCTTTTCCAGGATGGTACTCAATCGTGCAGTCGTAATCCTTAATTAGCTCTAACCATCGTCTCTGTCTCAAATTCAATTCCTTCTGTGTGAAAAAGTACTTCAAACTCTTATGATCAGTGAAAAGTCTACATGTCTCACCATACAAGTAATGTCTCCAAATCTTCAGGGCATGTACCACCGCAGCTAATTCCAAATCATGGGTGGGATAGTTACGTTCATGCGGTTTCAATTGTCGAGAGGCATATGCAATCACCTTTTCATGTTGCATTAACACACACCCCAATCCTTGTAAGGATGCATCACTGTACACCTCAAACTCCCCACTATCATCCGGAAGGGTTAAGATAGGAGCAGAGGTCAACCTTTTCTTCAGTTCTTGGAAACTTTGCTCGCAGTCTTCGCCCCAAACAAACTTGATTCCTTTCCTGGTTAGGCGGGTCATCAGAGCAGCAATCGCAGAGAAGCCTTCCACAAAACGTCTGTAATAACCAGCCAATCCCAAAAACCTCCTCACTTCGGTCACTGTTTTCGGCTGCTCCCAGCTTTCTATCGCTTCTATCTTCTGGGGATCAACACGAATTCCATCCACGGAAATCACATGTCCTAGAAAACCAACACTCGTTAACCAAAATTGGCACTTACTCAGTTTGGCGAAGAGCTGGTTCCTCCTTAGCGTATCAAGCACAATCCTCAAATGTTCCTCATGTGCCCTCTTGCTGCTTGAATACACTAGAATGTCATCAATGAATACAATAACAAATCGGTCAAGGTACTTCCGGAATACTCGGTTCATCAAATCCATGAACGTCGCAGGTGCATTAGTCAATCCAAATGGCATCACTAGAAATTCATAATGACCATATCGAGTTCGAAAAGCTGTCTTTGGAATGTCCTCCTCTCGAATCCTTAACTGGTGGTAACCGGAACGCAGATCAATCTTTGAAAAATACTTAGCTCCCCTTAATTGATCAAACAGATCATCAATCCGAGGCAAAGGATACTTATTCTTTATCGTGACTTTATTAAGTTGCCTGTAATCCATGCATAGTCTCAAACTTCCTTCCTTCTTTTTCACAAACAATACTGGGGCTCCCCATGGCGATACACTCGGTCGAATGAATCCCACATCCACGAGATCTTGCAACTGTACTTTCAATTCCCTTAACTCAGCTGGTGCCATCCGATAAGGTGTCAAGGATATAGGTCGTGTACCAGGAATTAGTTCGATAGTGAACTCAATCTCTCGAGAAGGGGGTAATCCTGGTAAATCCTCAGGGAATACATCTGGGAATTCACACACTACTGGGATATCCTCGGCCTTGACTGGTGCATCCCGTGCATCGACAACATAAGCTAGATAACTCTGGCAGCCCTTCCTCAGAAATCTATCTGCCGAGAGGGCTGATATGACTCTAGGGGTTAAAATCCTCCGATCTCCCTGAAATATCACCTCAGGTAATCCACGGCTCCGAAGTATCACCCTCTTATCGAAACACTCGATAGAGGCATGATGGGTTGTCAGCCAATCCATCCCAAGGATAACATCAAAATCACACAAGTCTAGGAGTATCAAATCAACCACTAAATGCACATCCCCTATCACAATAGGGTATCCTCGTATCACTTGGTTTACTACATACAACTCTCCAGTCGGTGTACCGACTCCCATCTCACACCCGATCGCAGAAATCTCTCTATCTGCTAACAGTGCATACTCCCGAGAAACAAAAGAGTGGGTAGCTCCTGGATCTATTAAAGTACGTGCACGATGACCGAAAATAGTAAGCATACCTATCACCACCTCCGAGGCTGCCCGAGCCTCCTGTTGAGTCACAGCATAGACTCGAGCCTGTGGTCCCGAAGTCCGACCACGCCCTCGTGATCCACCAGATCCACCACGAGTTCTGCCACCTCCTCTCCCACTTGTAGCATTTGAAACCAAGGTTGTACTAGGGCCCTGCTCAGTAGTGCCCCAACCAGCACCACTACCGCCAGATCGATAAGGGCATTCCCTTATGATGTGTCCAGGTTCTCCACAAAAATAACAAGTTATTGTACTAGGCCGGCTAGGTCTACCACTCTGGCTACCAGTAGATCCTATAGATGTTCCGCTAGCTTGTGATGTCACCTGGGGTCTGTAACCATATCGCTGTGTACTCCCACCAGCAAAGCTCGGACGAGTGCCACGAGAAGATCCAGAGCCATAATTACCTCTCTTGGAGGACCTCTGGTTCACAGATCCCTGGTACTGACGGTCCCGGCGTCGACCAGAGCCCGAGAACTGCTGTGGCACTGGCAAGGTCACCTCAACTCGTGCAACTGCATCAGACAACTCTCGCAGGGTGGCATAAGTTCCTACCGTCACAGCTCCCCGGATGTCATTCCTCAGTCCTTGCTCAAACCTTCGGCACTTGTCCTCCTCGTTGGATACATATAGAGGAGCAAAACTGGACAGGTTCAGGAATTTCTGCTCATAGTCTGCCACTGACATGTCCCCCTGATGTAGTTGTAGGAATTCAACCTCCCTGGCATTACGAAATGAGCGAGCATAGAACTGATCCAGGAAACGATGGCGGAAGTCCTCCCAACTCAGGGTGCGGGCATCCATCCCTGTCAGCTGCAATCCACGCCACCACCGGTAAGCTTGGCTACTCAGCATAAATGTGGCCAGTGGAACCATATCTCCTGGTGGACATTGCATAATCTCGAAGATCCGCTCAAATTGAGTAATCCACTCATAAGCCTCTTCTGGGTCAGTCAGGCCAGTGAATGCAATGGCCCCTAAACGTTGAGCTCTCTCTACGTCCGGACCTCCAAACTCATCACCAGCCTGGGTACGGGGCTCGCGTCTCGGAGGCATATTATGATGTTCTGTAAGAGAAACATATCAGTATCACAACTTGTGCATACTAGTGTGCAAGACTCATACCGTGACCTAATGCTCTGATACCAATTTGACAAGACCCATCCCGATTATCCCTCGATAGTCGTGATGAATCCTGTTCCCGTCTGACAATAACTAAAAATTACCGAAAGTAACCACACTTATATATATACATCACACAACAAATCCCGAACACATTGTCAGACAAGGGATAGTTAAGTTTTACAGACCAATGACGTCACAAGTTTGACTAGTCAAATACAGAGCATAGGTACTATTACAGATAGGGGTCAAATTCCTACTCTGTAGAGTGTCTGAGTGCGCAACGGTCTATTTATTCTTTTGCCTCGCTTGCCTCGTTTCTAGCCCTCGTACATGTGCACTGGCCTGGAGGGTGCATAAAACAGTAAAGGTGTGAGTGAACAAAAATAAAGTTTGATAAGTACATTTACCAAAACACATTTCTTACCCTCCAGTTTTCACAAACATGCATGCATAACAGAAACACATGTGTAATAATATGAAATCAATTTATGACAGAAAGCATCATTTTCTAAAGTCTCTGGACACAGATACCAATAAATCATAATACCACCAATCCTCAATATCCAATCACATTATCCATATAACCCATCACGATATCAATGCAATGCGTACAACTCGGTGTCTCACGTCCGAGTACATCCCCCAGGATCTACGACGTCTAGGGGGATATCAACTCTAGGATCAACGACATCTAGAGGATATCATCATAATCCCACGCTCCTGCGAGTGAGCCTCCCTCAGAGCTACTCATCTCCAGGCAGTGGATCGTGACTACTCCAGGATCTACGACGTCCGGAGGAGACTATCAAATCACAGAGGATGGTATATGTGGAACAGGCCACCCAAAACCAGTAATCTCATTTTAAAATTATTTATGTCTCAAATCACGTCAAAACATTTCAAAGACATAGCTTTCACAAACCAAGTTCCACAAAATCATCATTAAACAGTGTCCAAGATTCACTTTAGAAATCAAAATCATTAATTTAATCATATTCACATGTGACTCCAAATCCGAGTCAAAATTACTATTCACTTGGGTCACAAGCCCAAAATACCATTTTCACGCAAATCCGTGCAACCGTAAATCCGAGTTGCCACGATCACGTAAATCCATAAAATCAATTCCTGACTCATAACCCGAGTCAAAACATCATTATAATCATTTTCAGTCCCGGGCCCACGCCCAAAACATCAATTTCGTCATTTCTCGAAACTCGTGCCAAAATATAATATAATAATCATAAAACCGAGAAAATCGAGAAATCACCGAATCAAAACATCAATCATGTCAAATCATAGAAAATCATATAATAAAGAATTTTAAACCAGATATGCATGCATCACGGTTAGAAAACCAAAAGTCCACTCACACACACTGTCCCGATTGCTCAGCCTCGAGCTGTTCGTTTTCCTCTGACGTCCCGGGAATATTCCAGCCTGTCAAACAAAGTGATTTAAGGTTACTAGACTATCATATAATCCTTAAATAAGAATCCCCTAATTGTCGGAATTTTATAATATTATTTTAATATAATTTAAACGTGTCGGGTACTCGGAACTACTCTGAAACCATATCTGATTGACCCGAAACCAACGCGGATAGGTTCGTATCATCGAGAACCTCAAGTTTCATGTTGAACACGTTTTCGGAATCCTCCCCACGCGCCGTCACGCGCCGCCGCAAGCGGCTGCGCGTGAAAGCCACGCGCCTAGCACAGTACATGCTACAGTGCGTCGTTCTCGCCCGTTTGTCTGATAAATGGGTTGAAATACGCGCGATAGGATCCGATGCAATCTCAGTCAATTCGACCTTATATCAATTCGTTCTTTCAAGTGATCTCATCTAATCCCACTTCATTTCAGTTCTGTGAAGTCAATTACCTCAATTAAGGTCTAAAACTTCACGACTCACGATCGAACTTCGACGGGTCTCCTATTCGGGTTTCATGATTCCGTGCCTGATTTTCCAATTAATTCATAGGGTTAGCATCGTGAGAGTATAAGGAATATTTCTACAAGATCAATTTCGTAAAACCTTACCTCTAACTAACTGAACTCAAGCTCGATTTTTGGCAGCCATGGCAGCTTCTGTTCTTTCTCAATTCGACATGATTTCTTTTCGTTTCTGTTGCAAAGATGTTCGTTTTGATCCCAGCAGCGTATTTCAATCCTCAATTTCTCTTCTCCTGGCTCCCAAATTCGAATTCGATTTTCCCCCAATTTTTCTGAATTTTCGAAGTGAAATTCTCCCAATTCTCTCAACCTCTCGAGTTCCTCTCTCTCAGTTCACTTCCTGAGACGCTTAAATGCATAATAACGTCGATGACAGGACCAATCCCAATCCTCCCCCCCCCCCCCCCCCCCCCCCCGGGATTAGTGCGGGATGACCCTGCTCCCGTCTGACCCGAAGTGTCAGACAAGGGATATTTCCGACCTTTGCCCTCCCGGGCTATCAGAGTACGCCAGGATCCGGAGGAGGTATGTGATATCTCCATCTCTGCTACAGTCCACATCCGATGTCAACCTGAAGGGCAGTCAAAACATTAAAAACTGTGAGTGGACAAAACAAAAGTTTATAAAAACATTTCATAAGACATTTGTACCCTCCACTAAAAAGCATGCATGCATTCGAAAACCATTTATCCAAAACAACCATATGTGGGACTAAGCCCAAAGCAGATATAAACCAAGGTCGAATGGACCACAATGAAAACGACCATACGGGCCACTGCCCAAATCCATAAGGGAACCAAGTACACGAGCCACTGCTCCAACCTTGTGCACACCCGTACACACCACATATCATATATCATATATCCATCACATACATATATATAAGTCACACAACCAATCCTGTCACGGTATCCAAAGCTACGCGCGTGCTACCCGGATCTCAACCCGCACACACCAAATGGGTCTCATACCCGAGTTTATCTTTTTAGAAATCCAAAACCTTTTCATTTAGACCAATAAAGAATTACAGACCCATATAAGCACCGTATAAGGCCGAAACCTCGAAATACGTGCTTATACGTAACCACATACAAATGCACCCATGGCATCACAAACAAGCATTTAAAACATATAATAAACATTTATGCATGCACCAATTTAGAAAACAAGGTCCACTCACAGACCGTCCGAGCTGCCGCCTCGATTTGCGTGCCATACGGCTCCCCGAGTCGATCACCGTCACCGGGACTCCCAAACCTGTCCAAATCGTAATAAAAGGTTACTAACTACTTAATTAACCTCCCACTAAAGCCCCGTAATTTTCCCGTATTTTTAACTATTTTTAATCCCGAACCTAAACCTTCCGATGCCCCGAAACATATCGAGACGGTGTCCGATCGACACGAAACCAGTCCCAAAATTTTCGTTACATCGAATAGAAGATTTCCCGTGTTGAACACTTTCCCAAATTCCCTGCCACGCGCCCTCACGCGCCGTCTGAAGTGGCTGCGCGTGGGCTTCACACGCCCCTACAGTACCTGCTGACGTCATCGCTGACGTCAGCATGACGTCATCACTGACAGCCCCTGACAGTGACACGTGTCACGCTCCGATTAGCCCACTGTCTGACATGTCGGTCTGACATTGTCAGATCTGACATGATGACGTCATCCCTGACATGATGACGTCATCAGGATGACGTCACCTGTCATCCCTGCCCTCCCGCGGGTCGACCCGAACGTCTGCAACCGGGTCGCCGTGACCCGCGGCTTGACCCGGCCGGTTCTCCGCCGTCAGACCACCAAAATGCTTCCCGTTTGTCCCATTTTCATCCTCTAATCCTAACCTACAGTCCTACGGAAGAAAAACATCAAAAACCATACCTTCGAGTTTGGCCATGGCGGCCGTGACTTCTCCCGCCGTTCACGGCTGTTCCAGGCCGCTCTAACCTTCAAAAACAATCCCATTTCTCTCCTAGGTTCCCCAGAAGCACAACCCAATCATTAGTTTCAATTAAAACCTAACAAAAACAAAACTTGGATTTTTAAATATTTTCACCTCACGGGTCGAGCTCCTCCGCCGTGTCCTCCGTCGTCCGTCGCCGTGACTCGCCGTCCCAGCCTCTCTGTCCTTCCCTCCCGTCACTCACGGTCACACCCAAGCAATGAATGGTGATGGGTGTGAGTGTTTCGGTTTTTTGAAAGGAAATGGAGAAAATGGAGAAAATGGGATTATGGGTTTCGGGTGGGAGGATGAACAAAGAAGAGTGATGGCTGATGAGAGGGAGATGGGATGGATGGTGTGGATTTAAGGATGAATTGAAATGGATGGCCAAGATTGAATGGTGGGTGGGTTTGGTTAAAAAAATTAATTAAATAATATTATTTTATTATATAGATCCACATTTTGGGGGATCAAATCAATGGGATGAGTGACACTTGTCACTCATCCATGGGGCCCACCAAAATATCCACCCAATCAGATTTCGCTGAAACGTCCCCGTCTCGAAGTTCGTGCATAGTGAAATCGAACTTCCGTGACCCATAACTCTCCCGTTCGAAGTCCGATTTCAGTGTGCCGCCTGCCTATGGATTCGTATCGTCTTTATCTACGTAACGGTCTTCGGCCCTCGGCCATCGGACCTCCTGGTCAAAAAGTCAACTTTTGACCTCCTATTCACCCAAATTACCAAAATGCCCCAAAACTTCCGAACGTCATAACTTCTTCCTCGAATGTCGGAATTGAACGTGCCACCTGTCTATGAACTCGTGATGTCACGAACTACGTCACGGTCATCGGTCAAAGTCCATTTGACTGCCCGATTGAAAAGTCAACGTTTTGCCACCACTAGGGGCAAAACGGTCATTTCGCATCGTTCGTCCGATTTCGCCCAACTAATCACGGATTAGCCTCACTAATCGTGATTAGTCACTAATCTAATCCTGGAATTTGGGACGGGTCATTACAACCTTCTCTCCTTAATTAATTTCGTCCTCGAAATTCCAACCGACCTAAATCCAATCGTTCTTCCCTCCTTAATTAGTTTCATTCTCGAAACTCCAATTATCTTGATTCCACATCCACCTCGTGGAAAGTAAAATCGACCTACCTCGCAACACGTGCACGCTAGTACACCCACTAACCAGAACAATACTTACTCGTCTACAGCCCGACGTGCCACTAACGCTCTCGTCGTATCGACTACATTCGACCGCGTCGAATGACAAAAGTCTTACGCTCTGAATTGACACGACCTGTCAGTATCAGAGTAGCCCAAGTATCCTATGATCAACCCACTTGTCAACTCTACCCTTTCGCTGACATAAACAACTCTACGGTTCCTTCCTCAATCTCTAACCTATCCTGACGTCTGCTCCCACTGGGAGTCACCAAACCGCACTCAACGATCAACGCTGACACCTCCGAAAGACCGTCACCACTTGACAGTCGTCAGTAGAAAACTAACACTATAATGCCTTGTGGTTATACTAACCACAAGCATTTCACTCGACCTGTGTGTAACTAGACCCATCAGAAATACCATTACCCAATGCACAGTATTCAATGCTTAGTTCACAACCTCGACTAATCCAGTGGTATCGGAACTAAGCCGACTACCAACACGCTCACCAATGTACTACCCGTATAACCAATATACCGTCACTAGGCACCACAAGCCTATCCAGTATCGTACCTCGAACAACGTACAAGGTACATACAACTACCCATCAATCAGCCTACAACCACCTAGGTTGTAGCCAATCACGTTTCTATAATGGAGTTCATATGTCCAATCCAGTATTAGACAATTCGAAACTCCGACCCAACATCTATTTCCATTTCCAAATCTGAATCCGCAATTTCGTAAGAAATCCCGAATCCAAACCCAGAAATCATATCCATAATCATGCCTAAATTCGAATCCGAAATCATCATTCCGTAAACCGGCATTTGGAATAACCATTCCGAACCCGAATCCATAAAAGGAAATCCACTGTCAAGCTCTAGAATCAAATCCTGAATCGTCACCCAGAATCCAATTCCAAAACCCAAGTCCAGAAATCCTCTTTCAAGTTCCAAAATCAAATCCTGAATCGTCATCCAGAAATCTGATTCCAAAACCTGAAATATCTTTTACGTCTACCCAGACGCACCAAACCGAACCTATCGGTTACCTGCTCAACCGATTACCACATTACAATCGATTGACTTCATAGGGAAGCCAATCCCAACATCAACACAACACTAGGTCAGACAAAATCCGACCTCGTCAGACACCTACTCATCGGACAACTACTCAGGCGAGTAATAAGCCATATGGGACTTACCTCGAAAAGAAGTTCAGTCCCATCATGCTCCACTCAACAACCAAGTAAGAGTAATAAACTCTCCACCTATCGGGATATCCAAATCACGATCCATATCCAACACTACGTCAACCGACCATAGACGTCACAATCCCCGATCGTCACGACGTCCAAAGTCCTCAACCATTTCCCACATCTAAACAGATTAGTCAACGACGAGACACGCCTAGACTGTGGGTTCTCACTGATTACCTCGTATCGACCCTTGGCATTCCACTTAGAAAATCAAGGATGATACAAGACTATGACATCAAAACTCATCCTATGTGAATACAACCAAACTCATTGCACTCACATCGCCATGTAAACCAACATCGTCCGCCACCAAGCAGGAAATGAGAAATTTCAGTCATGTAACTTTGATATGCTCAACTCCACCTGATGACCCAAGACAAATCCCGGGTCCACCAACCAATACACGATCAGTGTACTAGTGATACAACCATCATCTACCTTAGCAGAATCTGAGAAGTCACCCTAACGACTTCGACATACCCAATACCAATGCGGAAAACCCGCATTCCTCTCGTCACCTCAATCGCAACCTCTCGCGATTTCAAAGTTCCAACCAGATTGGAAACAACATACTCGGACATCAACCACGTGTCCATCACCAATTTAACTCTATCCGTGATCCACTCTCGAACCACAGATACCGAACATATGCCCATCACGACGGATGTGACTCAACGTCATAACAATCACCGGCACCAGCGCCAGTACCAGTATACCAACACCAGTATCAGTATCGGCACAGCATGTCCAAAACTGACAACCCTGGATCTCCGCTCATACCGAGCGCCGACCCCGTACCTCTGCTCGAATAGGAGAAACTCTGCCTCCCTCGTACCTAACAACTCTGGGTACAGTCACCCTGACAACTCACGCGAGAAAAGGAAACGTCCCCGAACGTCCCCGATTCCCAACAATCGCAACTACAACCACTCTCGGTAGTAGTGCCTGCTACACACTCGTGCAGACCTCACTACCAGACCTCGCTATATCCAGACTCCGTATCCAACGGAATCAATCGCCCGTACCAACTACTCTGTATCCCACTCAGGGATTCCATCGACAAGTACCAACCCTGGTAACCTGTCCAACCAAACTCTAACCAGTCGCAACTCGACTAACCCAATGTCCTCTACCAGGTCACCAATGACCTTAGTTGCACCAAACGACAACTAAAGTACCATGACAACCAACTATGTCTAACCGATAAATATAACCTCGACTGCGAAGTGCAGTCCCAACACAAGCTGCCATGACTAGACCGACTAACGAATCCAAATCCGAATAGTCGTCCAAGTCAAACCACTCTTCAACTCCCATTTCCGAACCATACACATACGGTAGGGTTCCACAATCACACCTAGAGTTCCCCAGAACCCAACTGCATAAGGCAGTAAAATCAACCATCTGACCGACTCCGCGGTCTTGACATCGTAAAGACGTCAACCAAATCCTACCGTCAACCAACTAGGATTCTCTGAATCCGGCTGCTAACTGCCGACTGCAGTAAATCCATTTAACTCAACATAATCCGACCATCTAATGGTCACAACATCGAATCAGTCGTCGGAACCGATCCTACGACATCGTGAAGACGATCCCAACTAACCGTCTCACGATCACACTCCAGAATACGAACACGTTAATCCTTCTGTAGGGTCCCACACTGTCAACCTTGACAGAACTATGGCAACCCCGGCCTCAAATGTCGAACCAAGGCATGCCAATCCTACTAACTATCGTACCGGCACCTCAACATCAGGTTGACCACGAACTGTAGCCCATTGAGATATCACATCCTCGACCTGCGTACATACTCCAAGAGCTACACGGTTGCTCGAATAGAGACAACCCCGCTCTGATACCACGTTGACAGGACTCATCCCAATCCCCCCCGGGATTAGTGCGGGATGAACCTGCTCCCGTCTGACACGAAGTGTCAGACAAGGGATATTTCCGACCTTTGCCCTCCCGGGCTATCAGAGTACGCCAGGATCCGGAGGAGGTATGTGATATCTCCATCTCTGCTACAGTCCACATCCGATGTCAACCTGAAGGGCAGTCAAAACATTAAAAACTGTGAGTGGACAAAACAAAAGTTTATAAAAACATTTCATAAGACATTTGTACCCTCCACTAAAAAGCATGCATGCATTCGAAAACCATTTATCCAAAACAACCATATGTGGGACTATGTAACGACCCGAACTTTCGTAATTATTATTTTATTGTAAAATGACCGTTTTGCCCCTGAGGGGGGGAAAAGTTGACTTTTACCTCGGGAAGTATTTAAGACTTTGACACGTGACCGTGACGTAGTTTAGGACGTCACGAGTTCATAGGCAGGTGGCACGTTCGATTCCGACGTTCGAGGAAGAAGTTGTGACGTTCGGAAGTCGAGGGGCATTTTGGTAATTTGGCCATTTGGGGGCCAAATGTTGACTTTTGACCCGGGAAGTCCAATGGACGAGGGCCAATGACCGTTACGTAGGTCTCGTCGATACGAATCCGTAGACAGGCGGCACGCCGAAATCGGACTTACGACGAAAAAGTTATGGTCAAGAACGTAACCGAACTAACCGAGACTCGGAACTTAAAATAATAATAAAATATTATAATCTGATTCACTTTAACCCAATAAATCTGGACCCTTGATGAGTGACACATGTCACTCATCTACCTCATCCACATCATCCCCAACAATCTGGATCTTGGTCTGCCATGTGATTAATTAATTAGTTTAATTTCCTTAAATCCTCACCCTTCATCCTTAGGTCAGATTAAATCCTATCCGTTGGTTTCTATTCTCTATTCTGTTTTTAAAAGCATCAGAGACTCACTTATTCATTTTCATTTCTTCCTTCAAACCGTGCAACCTCTCATTCTCTGCACAAACACACCAGCGATCACACCATCCCTCAGCCTCAACCCACACACCAGCCTACCCCTCAGCCACCTCCAGACGGCCATCACCACCACGGACGGCGGAGCAACCCGGAAAACCCACAAACCCGTGAGGAACCCGTGCGGCCCAAAACCATCCAACCATCCAAACTGTGACTTCTGGGCTCGAACCAACCTAGGGCTAGGACCGTTGTGACCTCTGGACGGCGTAGGACTGGACTGGGCAGCCCACGGCGGCGACACGGCGGCGGTAAGCCTGCAAACCCGTGAAGGCCGATTTTCCTTCCCTGCCTCAAACTGTCCGTTTTTAACGTTAAACTTGTTGGGTTGTTTTTGAGACTTAACCTAGGGGACTAGACGAGCGTTTTGGACCTGAGTTTGTGGCTGGAAGCGTGACGGCTCGCCGGAGAAGACGAACTAGAACCGGCAGCCAGTTCCCCGTCGTTTTTCAGGTGATTTCTCGAACTTAAAAATCTGTTTTGATTACACAGAGCCATAGAGCATGTTCAGACGAGTCCATAGGAACAAACCCCATCGATTTTGGTGGTCGGAATCACGATCTGTGATCGGGTCGAACCGTGGGTCTGCGGTGACCCGATTCGCAGACCCGGTTACTGTAGATGATGACGTCATCATGCTGACGTCAGCAGTGACGTCATGATGACGTCATCATGTCAGAATATTGTCAGACCAGGGACCAATGGGCTGTTGACACGTGTCCTCTGACACTGTCAGTGATTACGTCATGCTGACGTCAGCAGTGACGTCATGCTGACGTCAGCATCACTGTAGCACTGTTGACCAGAGGGTTGACCGGCGCGTGGGGGGCGCGTGTGAACAGTATTTTGTGTGGGACCAGTGCCATTTTCAAGGTTTCGACGATACGGATCCAATGGCGGTGGTTTCGTGTCGATCGGAGATCGTTAAGTTGGTCAAATTGGGGTTTGACGCCTTGGGAAGCGTGTTCGGACGGCTTTCCCGGGCCGGTTTCAGTCTAGGGTTTCTTAGTTGTTTAGTAGGGACTTAAAGTGACCTTTACGTATGTTTTGGGCATGACAGGAATTGTACTTTAACCCTTGGACGGGGCTTTACGCTCGGGATTGCAGCGGGATTGTACTGTGAGTGGGCCTTTGATTTCACTAAACTTCGGCATGCATAACTGTTTTACTTTCTACTATATCTATATGTGATTTGAGTAAAAGTATCTGTTTATCTTGTGTATGATTTATGGCACGTATTACGATGTTTGGGCATGAGACCCGTCTGGTTGTTTATGAATGGTTTGGAGTCATATACATATATAATGGATCTCGATATTATCTGTGGTACTGCACTGTATGGATCTACCCTAGGATTCTATCTCCTCCGGATGTAGGTACACCGGAGTGGTCACGGCGCATTGCCTGTGAGGAGTCATTCTACGGAGGGACCGGACCGTAGAGTGACTCAGGAGCAGGATTGCTACTATTGGACGTCTGGGACGTCAGGCATCTAGAATTCCATGCTCGGACTAGGTTCGGGATTTGGACTCGGGATTGAGACCCCGAGTGGCACGCGTAGCCTTGAGACTGTGACCTTATTGGGCGTCTGGGACGTCAGGCATCTGGGATGTCAGGGTTGGGATGTATAGTGCAGTGACTAAGATTATATTATGTTGATATTATTCTGCTTATGACTATAAGGTTTTGTGGTTTTGATACTATGCATGTCTTTTCGGAAAACGGAGGGGAAAAGCTATATGTTTTCGAAATGGTAAACTACTTTGTAAACCTTGAGTTTCGGCCCACTCACCTTTGTTGTTTTACTACCCCTCCAGGTAGTGCTTTCGAGGAGGAGGATCCCGAGGAGGAGGAGGAGGATCCCGAGGAGGAAGAGGCATAGGTTTACGTTGCGTACCTGAACCCTACTGCTGGGTAGGTTGGCACGTAGTGTGTCTAGAGTCGTGCTCAATAAACTGTATTCGGGAACCATCCCTTGTCTGACACTATTTGTATTTGAGTATTTGTGTGGTGTGCTATGTATGACTTAACTATGGATTTTCTTTATGCATTTTATCTTCAATAAGGGTATTTTTGGTATCTTAATAACGGGTGTCAGACGGGAGCAGGGCACGTCCCGGGTGGTCCCAGGGGGATCGGGGCGGGTCCTGTCAGACTAAGCCCAAAGCAGATATAAACCAAGGTCGAAAGGATCACAATGAAAACGACCATACGGGCCACTGCCCAAATCCATAAGGGAACCAAGTACACGAGCCACTGCTCCAACCTTGTGCACACCCGTACACACCACATATCATATATCATATATCCATCACATACATATATATAAGTCACACAACCAATCCTATCACGGTATCCAAAGCTACGCGCGTGCTACCCGGATCTCAATCCGAGTCATCTCAAAGTCAAGATCAATGTTTGTAGACCACTGACCCTACCCGAGGTAATAGTAATCATAGCCTTCCTGAGAGTAAGGAACCCAACTGGGGGGTGACTCCACTCAGTCGGTGCTCCGTGACTACTCCGGGGTCCACCCAGGCCAACGACCCTCCCCGGAGGAGATAATAGAAGTAAAGGAAGGTAGACGAACATATATATACATAACATAAACATTCATGACCGGTTCCCCTGAACCGTCATGATCCATAATATCCATATTCAGGTAACAT
Source organism: Prinsepia uniflora (assembly GCA_032719365.1). Taxonomy (NCBI): domain Eukaryota; kingdom Viridiplantae; phylum Streptophyta; class Magnoliopsida; order Rosales; family Rosaceae; genus Prinsepia; species Prinsepia uniflora. The sequence goes on along the minus strand of CM064867.1, from coordinate 6,021,658 downwards.
GCCGGTTCCCATAAACCGTCATGTACCGTAATAACATAACCAGGGTTCATGCCGGTCCCCATAAACCGTCAAGAACCAGAATAACCCGACAAAGGTTCATGCCGGTTCCCATAAACCGTCATGAACTTGGAAATCCACGTAGGGTCCCTGACCCGAAATCATAAACCATAAAGTAACTGGGTCTCGTGCCCGAACATATGACTCAACTGGGCACCGTGCCCGATATCTAAGGGTCAGTCACGACTCCGATCATAGTGATGTGTGCAACCATCCATCCAGGACCGCTCTCAATCCTGGTATGTCGCCGTGAACAAATCAACCGACGCGACCACCACAAGATCATGGTGCACTCCTCACCGATCGCTATCCTGAACCGTCCGCACTCCGAAGTCGAGCCTCCCTAGGCTGCCCGACAACGAATCGTGCATCGTGACCTCTCCGGAAGGAACACATCCCAAACTGGAGGCGAGCGTCGTATCGTCGATCGCCGTGCACATAACACCCGTCGCGACCACGATTTAGACCCGAAGGTCGTAAATAGCGTCATATGCCCGAGGCAACACCAAATGGGTCTCATACCCGAGTTTATCTTTTTAGAAATCCAAAACCTTTTCATTTAGACCAATAAAGAATTACAGACCCATATAAGCACCGTATAAGGCCGAAACCTCGAAATACGTGCTTATACGTAACCACATACAAATGCACCCATGGCATCACAAACAAGCATTTAAACATATAATAAACATTTATGCATGCACCAATTTAGAAAACAAGGTCCACTCACAGACCGTCCGAGCTGCCGCCTCGATTTGCGTGCCATACGGCTCCCCGAGTCGATCACCGTCATCGGGACTCCCAAACCTGTCCAAATCGTAATAAAAGGTTACTAACTACTTAATTAACCTCCCACTAAAGCCCCGTAATTTTCCCGTATTTTTAACTATTTTTAATCCCGAACCTAAACCTTCCGATGCCCCGAAACATATCGAGACGGTGTCCGATCGACACGAAACCAGTCCCAAAATTTTCGTTACATCGAATAGAAGATTTCCCGTGTTGAACACTTTCCCAAATTCCCTACCACGCGCCCTCACGCGCCGCCTGAAGTGGCTGCGCGTGGGCTTCACGCGCCCCTACAGTACCTGCTGACGTCATCGCTGACGTCAGCATGACGTCATCACTGACAGCCCCTGACAGTGACACGTGTCACGCTCCGATTAGCCCACTGTCTGACATGTCAGTCTGACATTGTCAGATCTGACATGATGACGTCATCCCTGACATGATGACGTCATCAGGATGACGTCACCTGTCATCCCTGCCCTCCCGCGGGTCGACCCGAACGTCTGCAACCGGGTCGCCATGACCCGCGGCTTGACCCGGCCGGTTCTCCGCCGTCCGACCACCAAAATGCTTCCCGTTTGTCCCATTTTCATCCTCTAATCCTAACCTACAGTCCTATGACCTTAAAACGGAAGAAAAACATCAAAAACCACACCTTCGAGTTTGGCCATGGCGGCCGTGACTTCTCCCGCCGTTCACGGCTGTTCCAAGCCGCTCTAACCTTCAAAAACAATCCCATTTCTCTCCTAGGTTCCCCAGAAGCACAACCCAATCATTAGTTTCAATTAAAACCTAACAAAAACAAAACTTGGATTTTAAAATATTTTCACCTCACGGGTCGAGCTCCTCCGCCGTGTCCTCCGTCGTCCGTCGCCGTGACTCGCCGTCCCAGCCTCTCTGTCCTTCCCTCCCGTCACTCACGGTCACACCCAAGCAATGAATGGTGATGGGTGTGAGTGTTTCGGTTTTTTGAAAGGAAATGGAGAAAATGGAGAAAATGGGATTATGGGTTTCGGGTGGGAGGATGAACAAAGAAGAGTGATGGCTGATGAGAGGGAGATGGGATGGATGGTGTGGATTTAAGGATGAATTGAAATGGATGGCCAAGATTGAATGGTGGGTGGGTTTGGTTAAAAAAATTAATTAAATAATATTATTTTATTATATAGATCCACATTTTGGGGGATCAAATCAATGGGATGAGTGACACTTGTCACTCATCCATGGGGCCCACCAAAATATCCACCCAATCAGATTTCGCCGAAACGTCCCCGTCTCGAAGTTCGTGCATAGTGAAATCGAACTTCCGTGACCCATAACTCTCCCGTTCGAAGTCCGATTTCAGTGTGCCGCCTGCCTATGGATTCGTATCGTCTTTATCTACGTAACGGTCTTCGGCCCTCGGCCATCGGACCTCCCGGTCAAAAAGTCAACTTTTGACCTCCTATTCACCCAAATTACCAAAATGCCCCTAAACTTCCGAACGTCATAACTTCTTCCTCGAATGTCGGAATTGAACGTACCACCTGTCTATGAACTCGTGACGTCACGAACTACGTCACGGTCATCGGTCAAAGTCCATTTGACTGCCCGATTGAAAAGTCAACGTTTTGCCACCACCAAGGGCAAAACGGTCATTTCGCATCGTTCGTCCGATTTCGCCCAACTAATCACGGATTAGCCTCACTAATCGTGATTAGTCACTAATCTAATCCTGGAATTTGGGACAGGTCGTTACAGTCGAGCTAGGGGTTTATCACGGATCAATTGAACAAAATGATGATTTTAGTCATGATTTAGGGATAAATGTCAAAAGTGTACATCATGGTGTTTCCCATGAAATCCAGTCTCCGTGTAATCTGGGGCAAGAATAAGACAAAAGACAGGTGTCATTGTCTGATCAAGGTTAAAAGACCATTTTGCCCCTGGTTGGACAAATTACCATTTTGCCCCTAGGCTTCCGTGACTCGTAACGTTCGTATCCGAACTCCGTTTTTGACGTGTCGCCTGTCGTTGTACTCCGGGCATCGAGACCTACCTAACGGTCCTCGAATCGTGTGAAAATTAGTTGGCAAACAAAAAGTCAACATTTTCCCCCTTTTCGCCCAAATTACGAATATGCCCTTGGGCTTCCGAACGTCATAACTTTTTCCCTGATCATCGGAATTGGGCGTGCCACCTGTCTATGGACTCGTGACGTCCCGAACTACGTCACGGTCATCGGTCAACGTCTCTTTGACTCACCAATCAAAAAGCCAACAATTTGACCATACTATTCACAAGGGTAAAAACGTCATTTATTCATTATGTTACAAAATTACATTTTCCGAATTTCCGGGGCGTTACATATCACCCAGGATAGTGTCCGGTGATATCACCCGGACACTGGTGGATCCTGGGGAGGACTCGGACTTGAGACCTCGAGTAGCACGTGTAATCTTAGAGACCATGACATTATTGTTTAGACATCTGGGATGTCAAGAATTGGTTAAACTGTATTTTACGGTTTTTGGGCAGAGACCCCACGTGTTTGGTTTTGGGCTGAGACCCTACGAAGGAAATGTCTTTGATTGAATAACATTTTCACAATGATTAGATTGAAAAGCCATATTCATTGATTTAAATAAAGTGGTTGTTATAACTTGTTTTCTGATGTATGCATGCTTTTTAGTGAAAGATATAAATATCTTTTCGTGAAGTGATTTTATAATTGTTTATTTTCGTCCACTTACAACTTTTTCTGTTTTAATACCATTCAGGTCGATAGCGGATGCGGGCTGTAGCAGTGACCGAGACATCACATGTTGCCACCGATCCTAGCGTACTCTGGAAGCCCCGATAGGGTTAGGTGTATCCCTGGTCTAGCACAGGGTGTCAGACGGGAGCATGGCACTTCCCGCGTTAATCCAGAGAGGATTGGGATGGGTCGTGTCACTCGATCTCTCTCAACCCCCCTCTCGAGCCTCGAATCGATCGTTTGATTTCCATCTCAATGAAAAAAGGGTTAAACCGGTTCAAAACCGAGTCAAAACTGAACCGAACTGATTTAATTGGTTTTTGGTTCAAACGGTTTTTAAGGTAAAAACCGAACCGGAACCAACTTTCTACCCGATTCGATTTCAGTTTCGGAAAAAAAAAATTGAACCGAAAAACAGATTAATAAGGCTACTAGGAGTAGCATAATGTAATTTCTAGCATAGTTTTTTTATTTTTCTCATTATATTAATTGATTGTTCATTTAAAGCCTTGACTCGAGGTAGTGAAAGAATCTAGGCCAAGAGGAGGTTCATTACATGGTCGAACTATCACTTGGTTAAAAGTCAAGTTTACGGATGTACAACATACTTTCACCCATTCACATTTTCATTCAAGCCAATTCGTAGATTGGTGGTGCCACGCCTGCGCACTTAACGGAAGAATGACCAAAATTTGTTCGCCTATGGGTATCCGGCCTAAAAAAGGGAAACATGATGAAAAATTTTAAGATTACTAAAAATTTATCAAATGATAGAATTTAAATTATTAGAAATTAATTTTCCAGAATTTGTAGAGTTCTATTTTGGATAATATAAAATTAAAATGAAATTTAAACAAGTAATTTAATGATCATATATAAATGGAAGTTATAAAAAATTGAATTTCGAAAATAACCTATTTTTATTTAGAATTTAAACTTGAGATCTCTGGCATCTATATTCCAATTTTTTTTATTATCTTAGGTTTTTAAATTTCTATATGTATGCATCCAAACAAGGGAATTAATGCATTGGAAAATTAAAATTCTAATTATTTTTAGCAAATATCATGTTTTTTTTCCTCATCCAAATGCATCCTTATGGAATCATATCATCTTAAAATTTGTTCAATAGACTGGATACGAAATTAATAATTTCAAGTCTCTTGGTACTCATTAACGCGTGTATCAATTATTTTTAATCTTTGTTAGAAATTTTATAATAAAATGAATATAATTCACTTTTAATATTTTTTATAAAAATAAAAATGGCAGGAGTAGCTACCTGAGTTGACTACCCATGACAATAGATGGTGAATTACAAAGTGAACCAACATAAACTTTTTTTCTATTACATGTTTTATTCAGACGGACATAATTTTCGATGTTGAAAAATTAAATAGTTATTAAAATAGTAAATTTGTCCGATTGACATTCATGAATAATCGATTTCAAATTCTTTTTCAAAAATAATTTAAGTAATAATTTATAAAGACCAATTTAATTATAGCATGACGCCTACTTTACATTGTTAATCACCATACTATGAACACCCTTCAATGCATCCTTTTGTTGTTAGAAGTTAGAGCAGATACTTCATTCCATCTAAGTCTAAACATTTTTCTTTGACTAGTGTTCAAAGAACTAAAGCAGCGGTTATGATTCACTGCATGAACTTTGAACTTCATCCAGATGTAATCAAACCAACTACATGATTGAATCTCATGATCTAACACAGAAATTATTGTGCACAATTTCATGTGGATTAGGAACATGTAGGGTTCATTTATATAATTACAGGCATACAATATTCAAGTGGAGCCAACTTCCCAAATGAAAATACAGCTGCTGAATAAAAGCTAATAATATCGACTCTGTTTCTGGATATACACAATCATACAGGGCCGTGGGGCTGTCGAGCAGTTGGCCTGCAACCACCATCATCACCACCACCCTCCTCCCTCACCCCTTCACCACACTAGATCAAAAACAGATGACGTGTCCTCATCTCCCACCTCACTCGCTTTCTCTCTCCAAAGCTTCTTGCTTTCTCACTCTAAGGTTCCTCACTTTTCGTCCTTTTTCTGACTGCCGTCGTGTGACTGTCGGATTGTCCAACCAAACGTCAAACCATGAAAGCAAACAAACAACCAACGGTTACATTCTACCTTTTCCTCTTTTCCAAACCAACAAATTAGAAATCCAAACTTTAAAAAGAAAAATATATATAGAAAAGGAAAACAGAGAAACAAAAATGAAGATAAATGTAAAACGTTGTTGTGGTTTGATTGTGAATGGTGAGGTTAAGGTTATGTCTTGATCTCTTTCCCTTTCTGTAATTTAATTGTCTTCCCATTTGTTACGGACTTTTGGTTGTCGAGACTGCCTCAAAATCCTCCCGCACATTTCGCAAAAATCGAGGACTGATTGGAAAAACGACCCAAGAAACTAACCAAAAATGGAAGCGACTCTGTTTTTTTTCCTCTCTCTGTGTCTCTGTCTCGAGGGTTTAAGCCTCCCATTATTGTCTCTCTCCCAATTTTGGCTTCGTATGCAAACCCGTTTTTGATCTACGTGATGCACTAGGGGTGCCTTTCCCCTTTCTCGACCCATCTCCCGATCTCAGCGCTTCGATCTTCAGCCGATCCAAAAATTTTCTCTTTTTCTGATCGATGCTGGCGGGATTTGGCAGCGGTGAATGGGTTGCATCAGCTCCAAGCGGGCGGCTGCTGCCACAGCGTCACCTTGTTTCGAGTACTCGGCTGCCGTCGGCAAGAATGGCTCCGTCGTCTTGGAGCGTTCTTCTTCGTCTTCCGTGAAGAAAGGCAACACCGTTAACAAAAACAACAACAGCATTACCCGATCCATTTCCAAATCCAAATCCAAGTCCAAATCGAATTATTCTTCCGAATTGAAGAAAACGAGTAGTATAAAGGACCAGAGCCAGCATCACCATCAAAATCATCAGGACAAGGAGGCGGTGGAGGATCGGAGCCAAAGTAGAGAGTTGAAGAAGAGCAAGAAAGACAAAGAGGGGTCTCATCTTAGTAATAATAGTCATAATGGCGGGAAAGGCAGCGCCTTTAGCATCAGGTTGGGTTTTTCTAGTCGTTCATATTTGGAGGCTGAGCAAGTCGCCGCCGGTTGGCCCTCCTGGCTCAGCGCCGCCGCCGGCGAAGCCATTCACGGTTGGGTCCCCCTCCGAGCTGATTCTTACGAGAAATTGGAAAAGGTATCATTTTTTTATTTTGTCCATTTCCAATCTCCATTTCATGTAACTCACTTTATTTGCATTTTTGGTTCAATCCCAAGTTTCCAATAAAACAGCACCAGTCTTTAAATCCAAGGCGAATTTGATCAAATCATTTAATGAAATCACATTGCCTGTAGATTGGACAAGGGACATACAGCAGTGTGTTTCGGGCAAGTGAAGTCGAAACTGGGAGGATTCTTGCTCTCAAGAAAGTGCGTTTTGACAATTACCAGCCAGAGAGTATTAGGTTTATGGCACGGGAGATTATGATTCTTCGTCGGCTTGATCATCCAAACATCATGAAATTGGAAGGGATTATAACTTCCCGATCATCCAGCAGCATATACCTTGTTTTCGAGTACATGGAACACGATCTTGCTGGACTAGTAGCTTGTAACGACATCAAATTCAGTGACATGCAGGTCGAGAAGTATTTCCTTTTTCTTTCTCAATTCTGAAAAGCAGAACACCAACTCTGATAATGTCGATTAAATCGGTTGAATTTGATTATGTGCTTTTTGTAGATTAAGTGTTACCTGAGGCAGCTGCTATCTGCAGTGGAGCAATGTCACTTAAGAGGCATCATGCATCGAGACATCAAATCTTCGAATATCTTGGTGAACAATGAAGGGATTCTCAAGTTGGGAGATTTTGGATTGGCCAATGTTGTTCATTCGAAGAACAAGCAGCCACTGACCAGTCGTGTAGTGACATTGTGGTATCGTCCGCCCGAGCTTCTGATGGGAGCAACCGAGTATGGAGTCTCCGTCGATCTCTGGAGCATAGGCTGTGTCTTTGCAGAACTCTTTCTGGGGAAGCCTATCCTCAAAGGAAGAACTGAGGTGATGATTTCAAATTTTCATTTCAATGGTCCGTTGTTTGGTCAGTGACGATATAAACGGACGTTAATAACAACTCTTTATACAGGTTGAACAATTGCATAAAATTTTCAAGCTTTGTGGATCTCCACCGGAAGAATACTGGAAAACATCGAAGCTTCCTCATGCAACCATGTTTAAGCCTCAGTATTCGTACGAAAGTTCTCTTAGAGAGAGGTGTAAAGAATTCCCAACAACATCAGTTGACATGCTCGAAAAGCTTCTTTCAGTAGAACCCTACAAGCGAGGGACTGCCTCCTCTGCACTCATGGCTGAGGTAACCGTTATGACAAGAAATCTGTGTGGAGTTCGAAAATTCTAAGTTCCTTGAATTCAATTTTTGTGTGGTGCATATTTTGTTTCCAGTACTTCAAAACAAAGCCTTATGCTTGTGATCCGTCACGTTTGCCAAAGTATCCTCCTTCGAAAGAAATGGACGCTAAGAGTCGTGAAGATGCACAAAGGTAACATTTTAGTCCATGTTAGAGTGCTGGTGTTTACTGAGAAACCGAAAAAGACAACTAGTGCGTGAAATAATGTGTTTCCAGGAAAAGGCCTGGAATTCGAGAAAGAGACACATCAAGGAAGCCAAGAAGAGCGCGAAAGGCATTGCTAGAGGCAAATGTTTCAGCTAAATTAGCACCAAAAGAGGTCTTGCTCCCTCTCCAATCCTTCGAAGAAAGTGATAAGAAAGAAAGTTTTAGTTTAACTGAATGATTTCTCTGTGGATGTGCAGGATGGACAGGAAGAAATTTCTCAATCCGGTCGTAGAATGAACGGCGGTAACCCACATATCTTGAGGGTGAAAGGAGGTCTTCTGCGCCGGCAGTCATCTCTCAAACCCTCATTTGATACGGTTTCAGAGAATTGTGAGTTGAATGGATCGCAAGGAGAGAGCACATTACAAGTCTCAGCAGCAAGCGGGTTTGCTTGGGCAAAAAGGCGAATCAGTGAGGATGGTACTAAATCCACAGTTTCTGATGGATCAAAAAGCCAGTTCAGTGCACTGGATACGAACTTCGCAAAGAGTACATTTGACTTGAACAAATCAGGAAACGGAAATCCCAAGGTTTCAATCAGAAAGCTCAGAACCTTCGATATATCTGAGCTTTCATATGATGCAGGAACCGACATAGTAAGGACTAAAAACTCTTTGATATAGCTAACCCTAATCCTACTTACATTTAATCAATGTCTTTTGACAATGTGTTAGAACTCCATTGAGGAAGAGAAGCATGTCATTGAGCTCTCCGGACCGTTGTTAACCCCACTATCACAATCCTGTAAACTGGATGAACCCTTGCAACGGGCCGAAAGCAATATCCGTCATGCAAATCGTAGATCAAGATTTGAAAGAGGTATGCGAGTAAATCCTTATCACAGTGGAGCTTAAACGTTAACAGGTTTGACACATTACTGATCACATCTCTCGTCGCATATGTTACAGATGTAGAATCCCAAGTGGCTCAATGAGATATAATATATATGATCCGCAAAGTAGTGTTATCATCAAGCGTTATGACTCGGAAGAGGCGAATCTTATAATCTGTGCAGAGAAATGATGCAAGGGCTCAAAGGAGACATGTTTGCTCGCCAGCTGAGACATATTTGCTCTTGCCAGCTTATTAGCATGCCCATTGTATCATAAACTCAAGAAGAAAGAGAGAAAAAAAAAAAAAAAAAAAAGCAGAAACTTCTTTACAAATGTATAACAGCAGACATTTTTAGTGAGAACAGTCGACAACCCAACAACATTCGGCAACTCGATCAATTTTTCATATGCTTCCTCAGATGAACATTTTGCTCCTTTCATTCAAGTGCTGAAATTTCTATCTGACATTCTGATTTATTTGTTGGGCAATTATGAAATGCCACTTATTATTCATAAAATATTAATCAAGAGTAAACTAATTTTTATACAATCTTATAATCTAGATAGATTACTCTTTATTATCTCATCGTATAATTTGCACTTACTATTCGATTATAGTTAAACCCAAATTCTAAAATCTTTGAGCCGAAACCCTTCATTCCATTTTGTTTTCCTTGACCGGTAAGTAATGTCATGGTATCCGCTCGAAGTTGAAAATCGGTCGTTTTAAGAAGACAAGCATAAACTACATCATTTCTTAACATGTTCATAAACAGAAAATGTAACAAAGAACTACAATTTTAAAACAACTTCAAATTTGCGAAGTCGCAGGTAATTTGTAATTTGATGTAAATTTTGTAAAGCCCTAATTTACCCTTCTACTTTTGCAATATTTAAACTTACAAGTTTATTTGGAGGCTCCACGGCAAATTTTCTATCAAGTTGGAATCCTCCTCCAACTACCGGTCGGAAAAAAAAATTACAAATAAATAAATGTGGATGAAATCATATCGTTTGAATCGGACAAAACAAAAAGCAAATCTGAACATTGAAAATAATTGATTTTTTTTTTTGGAGAGAGATTTTAGAATGTAGAAAATCGATTTTAGGTAATATAGGGCAAAGAGATCGCTCGAGCTGCAAGAACTGGAGCAGCAGAACGACCATGGAGCCCCAAACCGAACCGAAGTTGGTTGTTAATATGCGCCCAACGCACTAACGTGCGCCACGATTAAACCTCTCCCGTGGAATACCACGCCTTCTCTTTCTTAAGAGGGAAGCGCTCGGCCTCGGGCGCTTTTACTTCTGTCCTCCGCTCTCCAGCCTACTATTTATACCCCTTAAACCCTAATCTCTTTGCTCTTAAATCCAATCAAATTCCCAAAATGCCCTCCCATAACGTAGAGAAAGGTACAAGAATTGTGCATCGCATGACGGACTGTTTATAGCATCATTCAATTTTATTTGTAAGTAATGTGGTTGTAACATGTTTCCATTCCACTTTTCAGAAACTTCTTAGGTGAGTTGATTCCTATAAAAAAATCGATAAGAACAGAGATCATTTAGCCAATCATATATTTCAAATAAATAAATGATATTCATAATAATAAAACAATTTATGATAATCCGTTAGTCCTAGGCATGGTTCAGTATGATTCGGTATGGAGGTGATACCGGAATCGTACTAAATAATTTTAACCGGTTCGGTACGGTATGGTATTTCTAAATATAAAATTGATACCGTACCATACCGTACCAATTAGGTTCGATACGGTTTCAGTTTTGAAGTCAAATTCATAATTTCATTTATTTATTACTTGATTCAATATCTAAAAGCAATATTTTGATAAAATTGAGAAATTAAGACTCTTTTTGGGTAACAAATATTACTCAAAATGTATAGAAAATTCATAACCTAATCAATCTCAATACATCAACTAAAATTAACAACATTAACTAAAAAACCCTAACAAATTATTAAATCCATCAACTAAAAAACTCTTAAAATACAATTAAATCTATCAACTAAATTAGTATACAATTAAATCTATCAACTAAATTAGTATACAATTAAATCTATCAACTAAATTAATATACAATTAAATCCATCATTAGCTATTAGATTATTAGGGATTTTTTATTGTTGAATTTAATTTAATTTTTAATTAATTTAAAAAATTAAAACCGGTTCGATTTCAGTATGAGACGGTATTCCGTAACATCGAAACCGATCCCGTACCGATTTAAACCGGCACGATACCGATCATCCTTTCGGTTTTACTATTCGGTTTTTTTCCGGTTTGGTATGATACGGGACGGGATGGTTTCAGTATTTCGGGACAATATGCCCACCCCTATAATCCGTGCATTTAATTTATATATAAATAAATATATTATTTTCAATTTGATCAATATTTTCTCTCCAAATTGACTCGTAGCGTAAGGAAAATTAAAATTAACAATCATAACCATCGATGGAATCCATTATTAATTTTGATTATAATAGAATTTTCCATAAAAATTAACAGAGCACAAATATTTCCGTTTTCAAATTGACTTGTAGGAAAGAAAAATTTAAATTAACATCGTAATTATTGGTGGAGTCCAATCAAATTTTCCATAGAAAATATGTAAGAAGCTTAAAGAGTATCGTTCGCTAATATCATCACACCGTGATAAGGCATGCCACGGGGAATGTCTTGTGACAGCCCCAAGAATTTTCCCCATACGCTACAGGTCGAAACATTACTTAAAAGCAATGAAGAGATTCGTATTATTTGCAAAGACATTGTTTTGTTGCACTAGGATACACGTGGATTGATCCAATAATATACCTATTCTACTCCTAATAACTCCTAACTCCTAAGCAGCTAATCAAGACAATAATGATATAATGATACATCCAAGCTGCTGCATAACATGCCGGGTGTACATTTACCATAGCAGCCACAGGCTCACCAGTGATGTACTTTAACTGTATAACTATATTAAAGTGAATCACGGTTATTCAAACGTCCGGAATATAAGGGTACACTTCCATGGCTGCTATGAACACCTTTGCTCTGATTTACAGAAGTTCACAGCTGTGTGCGTGTCGTTACCCCTAAATGGCAGGACTGGCATCATCTCATCGTTATCATCATTGATCATCAAGGGTTACTAGACCCGGTATTTGGCCATGATCTACGAAATCGATCTTGTTCAGTCTCATACAACACAGCACTTGTTCCGGCAACTCTTCAAGTTTCTGTGCCTATAAACACATGACGAAAGCAAAATTAGATCATGAACACAAGTTCCAGTCAAATGGGTCAATGCCATGGACAATATAGAAATGCCGGATGTAACGGGATTTCTGGCTTGTTACCTGGATGGTTAAACCCACATCAATAATTCCATTTTTCAGACGTTCTCGAAAAGATTCAAGTCCCTTCCTTGATACGTAGCTGAACCGATGAATGTCTAGATCAATCTCGAAGTAATTAGGACCCTGCATGTGAGAGAGCATGATGAAGTTAAACAACATTGTATTTTTCATCATCTTAACACTCAAAGATGCCGAAAATTCTAATCTCGAAGTAATTAGGACCCTGCATGTGAGAGAGCATGATGAAGTTGAACAACATTGTATTTTTCATCATCTTAACACTCAATGATGCCGAAAATTCTATATTTACCTTATAAAAGTTGTGCTGAGGACGCGAAAGAACTGGTTTTTCGTTATATGCATGTACAAGCTTCCTTTCGGCAGAACTCAGACTGAGATCCTCGGGATTAGACACCCCAGCCATGATCTTTAGCCTTTCTCTGAAAGGTACAATGGAGTCCTTTGCAAATCCTTTAACTTTTTCAGTCTCATCATCCACCAATTTCTGAAGCATTATTCAAATAGTTCAACGGTGTATACCATTACCAAAAAAAGATCATTTTAGTGAAAGCAGTGCATCATAACAGAATGAAGAACTATAACATCTTGTAAATTTGATTCTATTAAAAAAGTTAGACATAATTAACATGAAATTCGTCTCACAAAAGGTAATTCAAAATGAAGCTACCTTGATGCTGTCTTGGAATTGTGGAGATATGTCCTTATCAAAAGTCTCAGACATCTTGAAATACATTACAAGACTCATCCCTTCTCCATCGCTATCACCGAAGAACATTGCAGCAGGATAAGTGGGCAACTGCAACAAGGCGCATATCAACATCATTAGAAACTGTTCGGAAACCATCTTTCTTCTACAGATTGCCAACTATATAATTAACAGAAGGTACCAACACAAATCAGTTGCAGAAATCATACCTGCATATTCAAAATGAGGAGTGGTGGCACTTTTCCATCAGTCTTCACTTTGGGAAGCTCAAGGTGTTGGGCAATGTGATTTATCTTCTTGGGGCATATAAAAAAATCAACACCTATTGGAGTATAGGGACTGTAGTTTGGAGCAGGCAATTTTCGTTTATCCCTGGATGGTGGTGGATCAACAGAAATAAGCATCCTCATTAAAGCAGAGAAAACCATAAGCGTGAATTATTGCACATGCAAATTCATTCAAGGTTAGTTTTAAAAAATAGACCCAAAATCATACTTGAAATAGTTCTCGCCACGGAGTTTAAAAGTTGAGGGTGGAATCTCAGACCATGATCCTGAAGTCGGCCTCTCTACTCTACAACATGGAATGATATAACCTGGTCTAGGACGGAACAGAAACCTTTTTGATTGGCCTGTGGATATATCATTGGTATGTTCAATACTCTATACGTACGAAAATCCCAAAATCCTACATCTTCAATATACTCAAAGGAAACTTATTTTTTTGAATACTTACATTGTTCAATGGTTTCTTCTGCATCACAGGATCTCCTCTTAAAAGAAAGCCTGAAAACTGCTGATGGCTTTCTTTGAGGTTGTGGACCCGAATTCGGTGCACTTAGAATCTTATCATTGAAACTGACAGAAGGTACCAATCGAGATAAGCCAGATTTCAGGTTACTGTCTTGAACTTTTTCATTAGAATCACGTCGGTCCTCTCTAAGTCCTTTAAAACTTCCATAGGAATGATCTAGTATATTCTTCCTCTTGCTGCAAAATTCATCAGCCTTCCCTAAGCGAGAAAGCTCATAGCCCTGTGTATTGATAAGGGAAAACCGATTTGAATCTTTGCGCTCATCTTTTCCGATGAACTTTTCTGATTTACCTCCATCTATTTTTGTATAGCTTCGGTATTCTTCATACTTGCATCCATTATCCACAAAGCGTGCCGATCTTTCATACTGAAGTACTTGGCCACTTGAGACATTCCCCATGGGATTTCCCGCTAATGGAAAACCATCTGCAAAACAAGGGAAGAAAATTCAATGACAATCATAAATGAAAGGTGCTTAAGTGATATTGACATTTCACACTAATAAAAGAAAAGACTTATGTAGCATACTGAGATTGGCAGACACATCAATTAATTAAAAACAATGGAAAAACTCTATATATCGTGTGAATGGGTGTGAAAATTGACAGGATTACAAGTATGTTAGTGACCAAACATAAGGCATTCGCTAGACGCAGTAAACAATCACCGCTGTGAGTCATATCTTAGGATGAAAATACACTTTTGTTCCACATCATGACATAATGGCATGTAGTGGGAAAACCATGCTTGTTTTGACAAAGAAGAAAGATTTCATTTTGTTTATGTAGTGACAGGCCGATGACCAATACCTCCATGTATGCTGATAAAGTCATCATCCGAGTCCGACTCCAGAATACTCACTGAGTCAAACCAAGCTTCCTCTTGAGGAACTACTGCAAATGAATAACTTTCAAAATATCAGATAAGAGCTAAGAACTTTTCTAGTCAGCAATTTCGGTTGAAAGACAGTTGAAATATGATGAAAAGAAAGCACAAACCATTTGCATCATATTGGCTGTGGTGCCATTGCACCTGGGTGAGATGGAAAGCTGAATTAGAAACCTTAGATCTTCTGTGAGCAGTCGCTCCACCATTCTCAAAGTCCACATGAACAATCTCACTGACAGCATAATCAGTTACATGAGCTCCTGCATCACTTGTCCTGGTACCTTCGGAACAGATTATCTTTCCATGTCGTTTGTGGCCCCGCTGACGGTGTTTCTTCCGCAACTTAATTTTATAGGCTGGGGTTGACACGCAACCACCCATTGGGGCTTTTAAACCATGCAAGTCCCAACTTCAATAATATCTTCACAAAGTCATCCACTTTGTGTGCCTACGATGAATAACTGAAACAAAATACATTAGAGAAGAACAAAATATCTCCGCAAAAGCAGTTCCGTGATGAGAAAAGAAATCAAATGATGTCATCATAGAATGTTTTACTTGCTTAAGAGCTAGGCCACATAACCAACTTAACACTTGATTCAGTGCCTTCTCAAACAAAGTTGGCTGCCACTTCCCCAGTCCCATAGATATTACATATTTTAATCCCCAAATCTTTGAATCCTGGCTCGTTTGAGCATAAGCATGACCTAAAAACATAAGGACAGTGGAACCACCTCAACAAAACCCTAGTCCTCTACTTGCTATCGGCTAAAATATTTTTCTGGTTTCTTCCTAGCTAGGTTCTGCAAAAAAACAGATATAACCGATATGAGGATCTAGAATCTAAAGACATTACCAGTGTTTTAAATCTTTTGACTCCTCTTTGCAGAAGACTTTCTATGAGTCATTAACAAGGGATGAAAAACGAAAACTCCAAATGGCGATTCCGAGTGGATTATAACCTTCACGACTATGATTTAAGACTTGAAGAATATTTGATTTCTTATTCATCACTGTAAATTTCTATTCAACAAAATGATTATAAATTCTTAAATAACAGCTATCAAAATAAGTATGCCATAAATAAAATGCTGTAGACATGAGCTCAAGTAATCAGATCCTGATACAAATATACAATGATGTTGGGTCACATTTTCACTAGAACAAAAGAAAACTGAAACAATTGATGATATTGATCTGATCTGATCTCAGAATTAGAGCACAACTAATAACATCCAAAACTTCATAAGGAATATCAGGAAGAAAAAAAATTCCGCAGCTCAATGCTGCTATGAACAAAAAAGTTAGAAACTTTATAGCTTGAATTCTAAAATAAACAAAGAAGATCAGAATTACATACCCAAAATACAATTGCGCATCTGTGATATGAATATCGAAACTTGACAGATAAATATATTTGAGGAGAGAGAAAGAGAACAGGAGCACCCTTTGAGTTTCAAGGAAGCTCCTGTTTAAACTTCCAAAAATAAATTAAAAATGCGAAATGTGGAACAAACGGCAGGTCCCACGTCCAAGTCCAACAATGTAAAAGAAGACAAACGAGTAGGATTGGAAGCAATCATAAATTAAAATTTAAAATTCTTTATTTAACAAAAAGAGAAAATGAATAGACTGATAATTCGCCCCCATCAAAACGACAGTAAAAGTGTATAAATACACACAAAACTCAACAATAGAAAATTGAAATCATAATCAGAAAGAAAAACCCAGTATGGCAGAAGAGAAAAAAAAATTCGAAAATTTTGAGGAAAACTCAATGCAGCATATGGAAAGTTAGAGCTTTTATAGATGAAACTAAACACATGAAGGTTTTGGAAAGAATCCCAGAAAATCCAAAGCAATCAATGACAAAAAATTTAGACAGAAATCATCAAAAAGGCCGTTGCTTTACCTTGAAGCTACACACACCTTGTCTCTGAAACAACAAACAAGAGCCAAATCCAGTAGAGGGAGAAGCAGAGAGAATATGGAGCGGATGGTCCGACAATGCCGAATCCGGGTCGTGTCCGGTTTAGATTTCAGAAGTAACTGCTCTTTTTCCCTTTTGATGCTCTGGATAAGCAAAACTTAAACGAAAAAGATAAACCCTTTAATATCAGAGGATTAAGAAGATAAATGCGAACGAGGAAGATAAAGGAAAGGGCTTTGCTTTTTTGAGTTTGAGTTTTTTTTTTGGCAAATTGCTTCCGAGATTTCGGTGGCCAAAAGCACAGAGAGAGAGAGAGAGAGAGAGAGAGAGGAAATGGAGTTGAGCGCCTGAGGCTGTCAAACATACTCGTCAATTTCTCATTCCCATACTTCCACGTCTGTCTTCTCGGAAAAAATAACAGCTCTTTTTTGTTTTTCACTCTATTTTTTTATATATAAATATTGTTTAAATGGATACTCGTTTAAATGTCAGGTCGTCACTCTAGTTTCTAATGATTCCAACTTTTCTGTTTTTTATATATAAATATTGTTTTTTCTGTTTCATATGGAACAAATTTTATTACATTTTGGTGCAGTTTTTGTAGCTAACGTGTTATTACGTATTATATTCCTAGCGTGAAAATATGAACAATAATTATTCAATAAATAAAATTATCAATGATGTAAATTGCATCACTTAAATTGCTTTACAAAACATTTTATATCTCTAATTTTCTTGATTTTCAGAATAATATTAGAACTATCATTTAAGATAGTCGATTCATTGCATTCTCTTGAGGATTCAAGTATCATAATTATAAAAAAAGAAAAATAAAAATAACAATCTACTAACAACAAGAAAAAAGTCGATAATTGAGTTACTAACGATCAATTAAATCAACAATGTATGTAACAAGTTTAGTGAAATTAAAATTCAAAGAAAAAACAGAATATCAATGACACTATCAGAATAAACGAATCTCGTCTCATTCATTCTAATTTTCTAAATAATGGGTGATTCATAGTCAATGGTGTTGACTTCTTATTGTTTTAAAGTCAAAATCTTCATCCAAATTTCATGATCTCAACCCTTCATCACGTGTGTTAACATGTATAGTCAGATTCATTCAGCCCATGATTTGTAGGGGTGGCAATGGGTCGTGTCGTGTCGGGTTAGTGTTGTGTCATGAATTCTATTTTATCTATTTATGCCCAACTAGTTTAATAATCGTGTCAAGAATGTCTAACCCGAACCCGACCTGTTAATGATCTGCGTAACCTTTGTAACCCATTTAATAAACAGGTCGTACTTAAAACTCAATTAACCTATGACATGTTTAACCCATTTAACTTATTTAACATATTTAACCTATTTAAATTATAAAATTTAATAGGTATTTAGGTAGGTAAATTGGTAGATATATGGATTAGTAATGACATGTTTATTAAATGAGTCAATATATAAATCAATATACGTGTTAACTTGTTAACCCGAAATCTATCCATTTATTAAACGGGTTAACAGGTCATTATACGGGTTAACAAGTTGACCTGAAACCCATCCGTTTATTAAACGGGTCATAATGGGTTGATTCGAAAATGACCCGAAATTTTAATCGTGCAGATTGACCCGAATAAATTTCATGCTGATTTCGAGTTATATATTGAGTCGTGTCAAAAATTTTCACCCTTAGTGATTTGTCTCTGTTTTTTCATTTTTCACATGGCATGAATAAAAAAAATATTGAATATTGCCATGTAAGGTAGGGGATGGGGTGTGCATGGCCACATAGTGACACGTGTAGCGCATGTTATTAAAATGTCATATTTGGACATGACCTAATTCGACACACAGTAGATACATTGTCTGCCTGTTTCTCATGCTTGTATATGGTTTACAGCTGCATACAGCTTGCTTTTTTTGCCCTTCTTCTACAGTTTTACTCATGCCTTAAAATGAAATTTATAGCGACGGTTAGCTACCAAGTCAGGCTGCCAAACAAGGAAGAAAATTTCAACCTTGCCTACTAGCTAATTAACCTTTTTAAATAAATTGTTTTTAACCAAATATATATAATTAAAAATGAGATACTAAAATCGTGCGATCATTATAAATAAAGAGATAAATGATCAATTGCAAAAGAAAAAAAAAAAGAAAAAGAAAAAACAAAAGACAATGTCTCATTGTGACATCCAACTCATTATGATGACACCTACATCGACTAGGACGCAAAAATGTCATGGCTTAATCATGCTTGAATATGTTTTTCGGATCATGATTGTTGATAGGGAAATCGAAAAGAGCAATACAAGTGCATCTAATAATTGGGGACCTTCTCTTTCCCATGTTAATTTTAGTTTTACTTTTTAAGATGTCGAACTTTACTAGAGTTGGTGAATTTTTCAATTGTGAATAAGACTATGTATATCATACTAATTAAATTTTTGGACAAATTTAATTATTAAAAAGGGAAATTGTTATTAACGTCTTTTTTATATAAAAAATTTGTAATAATTAAAGACGAAATTTTTTGACACAACTCGATCTACAATTTGAAACTCACCGGAAACTTATTCGAGTCAGCCAGCATAATTAAAATTTTAGGTCAACTTGTTATAACACATTTAATAAATTTCAGGTCAACTTGCTAACCCATATAATAACCTATCAATCAGTTAAGTGTTGTTAGTTTGTTACTGAGCATGTGCTCGTGTATGTATTGAGCCGAGAGCTCTGATTCTTGTAATATATATAGTATGATTGTTAGACTAAATGAATAGAATGAAAAACACACAATTAAGCCAAGTTTACAATCTCTCTCTCGTCTTCAACCTTACCTCTCCTTCTCTTCTCCTATAATGTGTCTTTTATTGTGAAACCATGAAATCTTTCATGGCATTAGAGCTACAAGCTTACGGCTCTTGATCCTGGTGTGTATCAGAAGTGACTTCTTAATCCTTCCTGATTCGCTCACTCTCCTTCTTACTTCTTGAATCCGGTTATGCTCTCCTTCCAATCTACGATCATAATGAAAAGCAAGTACTATCATCTTTCTCTTCTTTCTTGTGCTTAATTCCTTTACACTTTGCTTGCGATCATATCCTTGATGTGATCACATTCATGCTACGAATTATTTGCTGCGTCTGTTTTCTTGCTATTTTGAGTAGCTGCTCAAAAACAAAAACAGAACGGATTTTTGAAATGGCTCATACAATGAATCTTCTCAAGCATGCCACTGAGTTCATGTCCATGAAATTTAATGATACTAAATACATGTCTTGGAGTGTTAAGATACAACGATTCTTGAAAGGTTTTCAGTTGTTTGATTATCTGGATGGATCAAATCTTGTACCTTATCTTTACAGATCCGTCCTACCAGAGCTGGATCAATATGGATGATGCTCTACTTAACATGCTTATCTTAACGGTCATTGAAGATGCCTTCATAAAAGTTATGAATTGTAAGACCGCAAGGGAGGCATGGCTAACTCTGCAAGAAAGGTTTTATAGGTTTTATTCTCAATCTGAGGTCAATCTCATGCAGCTTCGTACTAATTTGTAAACAATACAAAAAGATTCAAACTCAATTGAAAATTTTCTCAGCAAGATTAAATCTACTAAGCAACGCTTAGCTAGTGCTGGTGTTTCTGTTTCAGAAAAAGATGTGATTTTAATCATTCTTAATGGTCTCTCATATGACTATCATCCCTTCAAGTCTCACATTCATGCTCGACTTGTTCCCATTACTCTCACAGACCTTCGAACGTTACTAATAGTTGAAGAAGTTGATCTTCCCAAGGCCTTCTCTCAAGCTACATCACAAGCTTCACCGTTCCCTATGATGATTGAAACTAAGAATAATGCTGCCTCATCTACCCATACCTCTCATCAATCATCACATGTGTCCATTGCCTCACTAGGCACCTAGCATGATTCCAATCAGGGTGGCTGGAATGACTCACAATGGCATGAAAGAGGTAGCTATCGTTGTAACACCCCAGAAATTCGAGGATTTTAATATTGTAATTTAATATATGAATTGACGTTTTTACCCTTGTGAATGGTATGGCCAAATTATTGACTTTTTGATTGATGGGTCAAATGGACTTTGACCAGTGACCGTGACGTAGTTCGGGACGTCACGAGTTCATAGACAGGTGGCACGTCCAATTCGGATGATCAAGGAAAAAGTTATGACTATCGGAAGTTCATGGGCATTACCGTAATTTGGACTTTAGGGGGGAAAATGTTGACTTTTCGTTTGGCAACTAATTTTCACATAACTCAAGGACCGTTAGGTAGGTCTCGATGTCCTGAGTCCGTAGACAGGCGGCACGCCGAAATCGGACTTCGTATGGCTGAGTTACGGGTCAAAAAAGTGAAGGGTAGTTTGGTAATTATTTGAACCAGGGGCATTTTGGTCATTTTGCCCTGGTCACTGTAGCAACCGCGGGGAACCGATGGACGGCACCACCATGTGCGGTGGTTCTGTGTCCCAATTTATTAATCAGTGTGTGAGTTGGAAAGCTGGGATTTGTTTAAACCCTTTAGACATCAGCACATGGCTGGATACATCCAGCAAAGCCACAATTTTTAATTTCAAGATCGAAGCTTTTCGGGGAACAATATCAGTGGACAGATTGGACTTCCACGAGCCTCTGGGACGGCTGAGGTTGTTTAAAACTGTTTAGAACGTGAGTGAGCATCACTCTGATGCTGAAAGAACTGAGAACAGGTGAAGAAAAGTAGAGAAACCATTTCGGGCAAAATTGGAGGGAAAAATCGAGTTTTGATTTCTGGTGACTGTTGGACCAAACCAAGGCTTGCTTTAGTCTTCTGGGAGTGTTTGTAACTCAACCACATCGAAAGCTAAGGCCATCAGCCACGGTTGAGCTGGGACGGAGGCTGCCGTCTTCAGAGGAGTTGCAGAGCTTGGGACGACAATCTTCAGGTACTCTCAGACCCAATTGATCGTTCATATTAGTTCGTTTTGATCCTATTATACTGCCTGTGAAGTTAATTGAAGTTTGAATTAGAAACCAGGAAGTTCTGGTGATCAACCCGTTTTGTTGATCACGGGTCGAATGGCTAGTTTAAGGACTTGTCGAGGCAAATTAGTGTCACAGAACTTAAATTGGAAGGATAATAAACATGTTAGGATCAAATTAGATTGAAATCGAGTAGGAATTGATGGGTAATCAACCGGGTCAAGCCGCGGGTGGCAGGCCCGTATTACAGACAAACGGGTGAAGGTGGTGACACTGTAGCTACAGTATCAGGCGCGTGACTTTCACGCACAACCACTTTGGGCGGCGCGTGAGGGCGCGTTTGTAACGACCCGTCCCAAATTCCTAGATTAGCTTAGTGACTAATCACGATTAATGAGGTTAATCGGTGATTAGTAGAGCGAAATCGGACGAACGGTGCAAAATGACCGTTTTGCCCCTAATCGTGGCAAAACGTTGACTTTTCAATCGGGAGTTTAAATGGACTTTGACCGATGACCGTGACGTAGTTCGTGACGTCACGAGTTCATAGACAAGTGGCACGTTCAATTCCGACGTTCGAGGAAGAAGTTGTGACGTGCGGAAGTTTAGGGGCATTTTGGTAATTTTAGTTAAAAAGGGCCAAATAGTTGACTTTTTGACCGGGATGTCCGATGGCCGAGGGCCGAAGACCATTACGTAGATAAGGACGATACGAATCCATAGGCAGGCGACACACTGAAATCGGACTTCGAACGGGAGAGTTATGGGTCACGGAAGTTCGATTTTACTATGCACGAACTTCGAGACGGGGACGATTTGGCGAAATCTGATTTGGGCAGATATTTTGGTGGGTCCCATGGATGAGTGCCAAGTGTCACTCATCCTATTGGCTAACTCCCCCAAATTGTGGATCTAATAATAAAATAATATTATTTAATTAATTTTTTTAATCAAATCTTAACAACCATTAATCCTAACCATCCATTACCAATTAACCTTTAAATCCACACCCTCCATCCCATCTCCCTCTCATCAGCCATCACTCTTCTTTGTTCATCCTCAAACCCGAACCCCATAACCCATAATCCTTCATTTTCTTCATTTTCTTCAAAAACCCAAAACACACACACACCATCACCATTCATTGCTTGTGCGAGCTGAACATGACCGTGAGGTGGTGGAAAGAGGCTGGGGATGGCAGGCCACGGCCAGCCACGGCGGAGGACACGGCGGGGAGAGAGAACCCGTGGGTGAGTTTTCTTTCAAAAATTGAAAATTGATGTTTGTTGTGTTTAAATCAAATCTAGGGATTGGGAAATGTTCCTAGAGGTCTTAGGGTTCTTTTAGGATTGTTTTCGAAGGCTTAGATGGCCTGTAACGGCCGTGAATGGCGAAGGTAGTCACGGCCGCCATTGATGAACTTGGAAGGTATAGTTTTTGAGGGTGTTCTTAGTTTTTAGGGCCATAGAACTCTAGGTTAGGGAGAGACGAAGAGAATGGGACAAACGGGAACGGTTTTGGTGGCCGGACGGCGGAGAACCAGCCGGGTCAAACCGTGGGTCACGGTGACCCGGTTACTGGTATTCGAGTCGACCCGCGGGAGGACAGTGATGACAGGTGACGTCATCCTGCTGACGTCATCATGTCAGGGATGACGTCAGCATTATCAGATCTGACAATGTCAGCTGACATGTCAGAAAATGGGCCAATAGGAGTGCGACACGTGTCACATGTCAGTGCACAGTCAGCACTGACATGTCAGTGACTTGGCCCAATCAGGGGCTGACACGTGTCATTCACGTGGACCAGTGCCGTGATGACACGTGGCACATGTCAGACGGCCACGTGGCACTGACAGAGCAGTGACCTGGACTAATGGGAGCTTGACACGTGGCACCTGTCAGACCTGACAGCTGTCATGCTGACGTCAGCATGTACTGTAGCTGGCGCGTGAAGCCCACGCGCAGCCACTTCAGGCGGCGCGTGTGGGCGCGTGGGGGAGAATTTGGGGATGTGTTCAACATGTGAAATCATCTATTCGATGTAACGAACATTTTGGGACTGGTTTCGTGTCAATCGGACACCGTCTCGATATGTTTCGGGGCATCGGAAGGTTTAGGTTCGGTTTTAAAAATAGTTAAAAATATCAGAAAATTACGGGCTTTGGTAGGAGGTTAATTAAGTAGTTAGTAACCTTCTATTACGATTTGGACAGGTTTGGGAGTCCCGGTGACGGTGATCGGCTCGGGGAGCCGTATGGCATGCAAATCGAGGCGGCAGCTCGGACGGTCTGTGAGTGGACCTTGGTTTCTAAATTGGTGCATGCATAAATGTCATTATATGTTTTAATTTCTTGTTTGATGATGCAATGGGTGCATTTGTATGTGATTACGTATAAGCACGTATTTCGAGGTTTCGACCTTATACAGTGCTTATACGGGTCTGTATTTCTTTATTGATTTAAATGAACTGGATTTGGATTTCAAAAGGATAAACTCGGGTATGAGACCCATTTGGTTTTGTCTCGGGCATATGACCTCAGATTTCGGGCACGGTGCCCAGCTGATGTCCTATGTTCGGGCATGAGACCCAGTCACTTTACGGTTTTGATTTCAGGTCAGGGAACCTTAAATGGATTCCCAGGTTCATGACGGTTTATGGGAACCGGCATGAACCCTTGTTATGGTATCGTGGTTCATGACGGTTTATGGGAACCGGCATGAACCCTTGTTGGTTATTACGGTACATGACGGTTTATGGGAACCGACATGTTACCTGGTTATGTTATTACGGTACATGACGGTTTATGGGAACCGGCTTGTTACCTTGGTTATGGATATTATGGATCATGACGGTTCAGGGGAACCGGTCATGAACGTTTATGTTATATATATATATATATGTTCATCTACCTTCCTTTCCATGTTCTACTATCTCCTCCGGGGAGGGTCGTTGGCCTGGGTGGACCCCGGAGTAGTCACGGAGCACCGACTGAGTGGAGTCACCCCCCAGTTGGGTTCCTTACTCTCAGGAAGGCTATGATTACTATTACCTCGGGTAGGGTCAGTGGTCTACGGACATTGATCTTGACTTTGAGAAGACTCGGATTGAGACCTGGGTAGCACGCACGTAGCTTTGGAAACCGTGACAGGATTGGTTGTGTGAATTATATGTATATATGATGTATGGTATATGAGATATATTATATATGTATGTGATATATTATGTGTGTTTACACAGGTTTTGGGCAATGACCCGTATGGTCGATTTCATTGTGGTCATTCGACCTTGGTTTATATCTGATTTGGGCTTAGTTCCCACATATGGTTTCTTGGGTTAAATGGTTTTCGAATGCATGCATGCTTTTTAGTGGAGGGTACAAATGTCTTCTGCTGAAATGTTTTATAAACTCTTTATTTTTGTCCATTCACAGTTTTTAATGTTTTGACTACCCTTCAGGTTGACATCGGATGTGGACTGTAGCAGAGACCGAGATATCACATGCCCCCTCCGGATCCTGGCGTACTCTAATAGCCCGGGAGGGCAAAGATCGGAAATATCCCTTGTCTGACACTTCGTGTCAGACGGGATGACAGGACCCATCCCAATCCCCCCGGGATTAGTGCGGGATGACCCTGCTAACACAAACCATATGTGGGACTAAGCCCAAAGCAGATATAAACTAAGGTCGAAAGGACCACAATAAAAACGACCATACGGGCCACTGCCCAAATCCTGTGCACACCTGTACACACCACATATCATATATCATATATCCATCACATACATATATAAGTCACACAACCAATCCTGTCACGGTATCCAAAGCCACGCGCGCGCTACCCGGGTCTCAATCCGAGTCATCTCAAAGTCAAGGTCAATGTCCGCAGACCACTGACCCTACCCGAGGTAATAGTAACCATAGCCTTCCTGAGAGTAAGGAACCCAACTGGGGGGTGACTCCACTCAGTCGGTGCTCCGTGACTACTCCGGGGTCCACCCAGGCCAACGACCCTCCCCGGAGGAGATAATAGAAGTAAAGGAAGGTAGACGAACATATATATACATAACATAAACATTCATGACCGGTTCCCCTGAACCGTCATGATCCATAATATCCATAATCAGGTAACATGCCGGTTCCCATAAACCGTCATGTACCGTAATAACATAACCAGGTAACATGCCGGTTCCCATAAACCGTCATGTACCGTAATAACCAACAAGGGTTCATGCCGGTTCCCATAAACCGTCATGAACCTGGGAATCCATTTAAGGTTCCCTGACCTGAAATCAAAACCGTAAAGTGACTGGGTCTCGTACCCGAACATAGGACATCAGTTGGACACCGTGCCCGATATCTGAGGTCATATGCCCGAGACAAAACCAAATGGGTCTCATACCCGAGTTTATCCTTTTGAAATCCAAATTCAGTTCATTTAAATCAATAAAGAAATACAGACCCGTATAAGCACCGTATAAGGCCGAAACCTCGAAATACGTGCTTATACGTAACCACATACAAATGCACCCATGGCATCATCAAACAAGTAATAAAACATATAATAAACATTTATGCATGCACCAATTTAGAAAACAAGGTCCACTCACAGACCGTCCGAACTGCCGCCTCGATTTGTGTGCCATACGGCTCCCCGAGCCGATCACCGTCACCGGGACTCCCAAACCTGTCCAAATCGTAATAGAAGGTTACTAACTACTTAGTTAACCTCCCACTAAAGCCCCGTAATTTTCCCATATTTTTAACTATTTTTAAAACCGAACCTAAACCTTCCGATGCCCCGAAACATATCGAGACGGTGTCCCATCGACACGAAACCAGTCCCAAAATGTTCGTTACATCGAATAGATGATTTCGTATGTTGAACACATCCCCAGAAACCCCACCACCCGCTGCCACGCGCCGCCCAAAGGCCCCTGCGCGTGGGCTCACGCGCCGGTGAACAGTGCGTCGTTCCCAGCGATCGAACCGGTCTGGGCCGGCCGGTCCGGTCCGACCTCTGCAACTGGACCGGCGTAACCGGTCCAGGCCTTCTTCTCCCTCATTTTTGGTCCGATTTCCTCCATTCCAATTCCTAAATTCCTATTTTCTCATTTCCAATCTATCCTAATCAAGAAAACTAGGAAAAACCCCACAAAACCCGTCCGTCCAAATCTCCCCTAATCGGTCCAATTTTTCCGATTGCACCCAGGGCTGCTCAGCCCTCCACCGCCGTCCAAACCACCCTCTATGCCTTCCTACAACCTCAATAAACTCATCCTAATCATTAGAACTCAGCCCTAACACCTAAAACCCGAAAATGAAATTTGAAGGTAAAATTTTTACCTTCGCGGGTCCACGACCACCGTGCACGGCGGCCCCCGATCTCGCCACCATCTAGTCTGTCCTGGCCTCCTCTCTCACTCTCTGTTCTCTCCAGGAGTATTTGGGATTAAGGGTTTGGTGTTTGGATCGCACAGAGGAGAGGAATGAGATCGGGTTTGGTTGGAGGGAAAAATGGAAAATGGATGCACGGTGAATGGTTGGATGCATGTATGTGGAATGGTAGCCAGTGGATGGGTGACAAGTGTCACTCATCCATTGGTTGCTGAAAAGTAACTGGCCCCACTAAAAACAAACGGTCCTCGTAAAACATGTAATTGTGAATAGTAACCGGGAACTTCCGTGAACCGTAACTTCGCCGTCGAACGTCCGAATTCGACGTGCCGCCTGTCTACGGATTCGTATCGTCCTTATCTACGTAATGGTCTTCGGCCCTCGGCCATCGGACCTCCCGGTCAAAAAGTCAACTTTTGACCTCCTATTCACCCAAATTACCAAAATGCCCCTAAACTTCCGAACGTCATAACTTCTTCCTCGAACGTCGGAATTGAACGTGCCACCTGTCTATGAACTCGTGATGTCACGAACTACGTCACGGTCATCGGTCAAAGTCCATTTGACCGCCCGATTCATTTTGCCACCACTAGGGGCAAAACGGTCATTTCGCATCGTTCGTCCGATCTCGCTCTACTAATCACGGATTAGCCTCACTAATCGTGATTAGTCACTAATCTAATCATGAAATTTGGGACGGGTCGTTACAACCTTCCCTCCTTAATTAATTTCGTCCTCGAAATTCCAACCGACCTAATCTAACCGTTATTCCCTCCTTAATTAGTTTCGTTCTTGAAACTCCACTATCCTTATTCCACAACCACCTCGTGGAAAGTAGAATCGACCGCAAAACACGTGTACACTAGTACACCCACTAGTCAACATAAACCTCGTTTGTAACTAGACGTACCACTAACGCTCTCGTCATATCGACTACATTCGACCACGTCGAATGACAGAAGTCGTACGCTCCGAACTGACACCACCTGTCAGTATCAGAGTAGCCCAAGTATCCTATGATCAACCCACTTGTCAAATCTACCCTTTCGCTGACATAAACAATTCTACGGTTCCTTCCTCGATCTCTAACCTATCCTGACGTCTGCTCCCACTGGAAGTTACCAATCCCTCAACGATCCACGCTGACACCTCCGACAAACTGTCACATCTGACAAACTGTCACCACTTGACCGTCGCCAGTCGAAAACTGACACTATACCCACTTGTGGTTATACTAACCACCAACTCACTCAACCATGGGTAAACACTTACCCACAAAGCACTCGACCTGTGTGTAACTAGACCCATCAGAAATACCATGACCCAATGCACAATATCCAATGCCTAGGTCACGACCTCGACTAATCCAATGGTATCGGAACTAAGCCGACTACCAACACGCTCACCAATGTACTACCCGTATAACCTATATACCATCACTAGGCACCACAAGCCTATGTAGTATCGTACCTCAAACAACGTACAAGGTACATACAATTACCCATCAATCAGCCTACAACCACCTAGGTTGTAGCCAATCACGTTTCTATAATGGAGTTCATATGTCCAATCTAGTATTAGACAAATCGAAACTCCGACCCAACATCTATTTCCAATTCCAAATCCGAATCCGCAATTTCGTAAGAAATCCCGAATCCAAATCCAGAAATCATATCCATAATCATGTCCAAATTCGAATCCAAAATCATTATTCCGTAAGCTAGCATTTGGAATAACTATTCCGAACCCAAATCCATAAAAGAAAATCCACAGTCAAGCTTTAGAATCAAATCCTGAATCGTCACCCAGAATCCGATTCCAAAACCCAAATACAGAAATCCTCTTTCAAGTTCCAAAATCAAATCCTGAATCGTCATCCAGAAATCTGGTTCCAAAACCTGAAATATCGTTCACGTCTATCTAGACGTACCAAAACCAAACCTATCGGTTACCCACTCAACCGATTACCACCATACGATCGATTGACTTCATAGGGAAGTCCATCCCAACATCAACACAACACTAGGTCAGACAAAATCCGACCTCGTCAGACACCTACTCATCGGACAACTACTCAGGCGAGTAATAAGCCATATGGGATTTACCTCGAAAAGAAGTTCAGTCCCATCATGCTTCACTCAACATCCAAGTAAGAGTAATAAACTCTCCACCTATCTGGATACCCAAATCACGATCCAGATCCAACACTACGTCAACCGACCATAGACGTCACGATCGAGGATCGTCACGCCAACCAAAGTCCTAGACCATTTCCCACATCTTAAATAGATTAGTCTACGACGAGACACGCCGAGACTGTGGGTTCTCACTGATTACCTCGTATCGATCCTTGGCATTCCACCGTGGAAAACCAAGAACGATCCAACACGATGACATCAAAACTCATCCTACGTGAATGCGACCAAAACTTGCTGCACTCACCACGCCACGTAATCCAACATCGTCTGCCATCAAGTAGAAAATGAGAAATCTCAGTCATTTAACTTCGATATACTCATCTCCTCCTGATGATTCAGAACAAATCCCGGGTCCACCAACCAATACACGATCAGTGTACTAGTGGCAACCAACAACATCTATATCATCAACGTCATCTACCACCATCAATTATGGTAGAACCTGAGAAGTCACCCAAAATGACTTCGACATACCCATTACCAATGCGGAAAACCTGCATTCCACTCGTCACCTCAATCGCAACCTCTCGCGATTCCGAAGTTCCAACAAGATTGGAAACAACATACCCGGACATCAACCACGTGTCCCCTAACCAGTTTAACTCTATCTGAGTTCCACTCCTGAACCACAGATACCGAACATATGCCCATTACGACGGAGTCACACCCCGATCCGTAACTCATCGTCATCACGATCACCAGCACCAGTACCAGCACTAGTACCAGCACCACGCACTATCACCAAAACTAGTGTCAGTATCAACACGCCGTGTGCAAAACTGACACCCTGGATCTCCGCTCATACCGAGCGACGATCCCGTACCTCTGCTCGAATAGGAGAAACTCTGCCTCCCTCGTACTCGACAACTCTGGGTACAGTCACCCTGACAACTCATACGAGAAAAGGAAAACGTCCCCTGAACGTCCCCAACTCATTCTGCTATCGCACTCAGCCGTAACCGAGTCGAATCCAGAATCACTGCTCGTACATATGCGTTACTCACGCACCTCGTATCATCATCACGACAACCTGAGTCTACCCGACCTGATGAGACTCAACTAAGTCCATCGATAGTAGCGTCTGCCACAACCTCGTGCATACCTAACTACCAGACCTCGCTATCGAGATTCGCATCCAACGGAATCAACAGCCCGTACCAACTACCCTGTATCCCACTCAGGGATTCCATCGACAAGTACCAACCCCGGTAACCTGTCCAACCACACTCTAACCAGGCGCAACTCGACTATCCCAATGTCGTCTACCAGGTCACCCGCGACCTTAGTTGCACCAACCCACAACTGAAGTAGCACGACAACCAACTCGGTCTAACCGATAAATATAACCTCGACTGCGAAGTGCAGTCCCAACACAAGCTGACATGACTAGACCGACTAACGAATCCAAATCCGAATAGTCGTCCAAGTCAAACCACCAGTCAACTCACATTTCCGAACCATACACATAAGGTAGGGTTCCATAATCAAGCCCTAGGGTCACTCTGAACCCAACTGCGAAAAGCAGTAAAATCAACAATCTGACCGACTCCGCGGTCTTGACATCGTAATGACGTCAATCCAATCCTACCGTAAGTCCAATCAGGATCCTCGAATCCGGCTGCTAACTGCCGACTGCAGTAAATCCATTTAACTCAACATAATCTGACCATCTAATGGTCACAACATCGGATCAGTAGTCGGAACCGATCCCAACTAACCGTCTCACGATCACACTCCAGAATACGAACACGTTAATCCTTCCGTAGGGTCCCACACTGTCAACCTTGACAGAACTATGGCAACCCCAGCCTCAAATGCCGAACCAAGGCATGCCAATCCTACTAACTATCGTACCGGCACCCCGACAATCAGGTTGACTACGAACTGCAGCCCCTTGAGATATCACATCCTCGACCTGCGTACATACTCCAAGAGCTCCGCGGTTGCTCGAATAGAGTCAACCCCGCTCTGATACCACGTTGACAGGACCCATCCCAATCCCCCCGGGATTAGTGCGGGATGACCCTGCTCCCGTCTGACACGAAGTGTCAGACAAGGGATATTTCCGACCTTTGCCCTCCTGGGCTATCAGAGTACGCCAGGATCCGGAGGAGGCATGTGATATCTCGATCTCTGCTACAGTCCACATCCGATGTCAACCTGAAGGGCAGTCAAAACATTAAAAACTGTGAGTGGACAAAACAAAGAGTTTATAAAAACATTTAATAAGGAAGACATTTGTACCCTCCACTAAAAAGCATGCATGCATTCGAAAACCATTTATCCAACACAAACCATATGTGGGACTAAGCCCAAAGCAGATATAAACTAAGGTCGAAAGGACCACAATAAAAACGACCATACGGGCCACTGCCCAAATCCTGTGCACACCTGTACACACCACATATCATATATCATATATCCATCACATACATATATAAGTCACACAACCAATCCTGTCACGGTATCCAAAGCCACGCGCGCGCTACCCGGGTCTCAATCCGAGTCATCTCAAAGTCAAGGTCAATGTCCGCAGACCACTGACCCTACCCGAGGTAATAGTAACCATAGCCTTCCTGAGAGTAAGGAACCCAACTGGGGGGTGACTCCACTCAGTCGGTGCTCCGTGACTACTCCGGGGTCCACCCAGGCCAACGACCCTCCCCGGAGGAGATAATAGAAGTAAAGGAAGGTAGACGAACATATATATACATAACATAAACATTCATGACCGGTTCCCCTGAACCGTCATGATCCATAATATCCATAATCAGGTAACATGCCGGTTCCCATAAACCGTCATGTACCGTAATAACATAACCAGGTAACATGCCGGTTCCCATAAACCGTCATGTACCGTAATAACCAACAAGGGTTCATGCCGGTTCCCATAAACCGTCATGAACCTGGGAATCCATTTAAGGTTCCCTGACCTGAAATCAAAACCGTAAAGTGACTGGGTCTCGTACCCGAACATAGGACATCAGTTGGACACCGTGCCCGATATCTGAGGTCATATGCCCGAGACAAAACCAAATGGGTCTCATACCCAAGTTTATCCTTTTTGAAATCCAAATTCAGTTCATTTAAATCAATAAAGAAATACAGACCCGTATAAGCATCGTATAAGGCCGAAACCTCGAAATACGTGCTTATACGTAACCACATACAAATGCACCCATGGCATCATCAAACAAGTAATAAAACATATAATAAACATTTATGCATGCACCAATTTAGAAAACAAGGTCCACTCACAGACCGTCCGAGCTGCCACCTCGATTTGCGTGCCATACGGCTCCCCGAGCCGATCACCGTCACCGGGACTCCCAAACCTGTCCAAATCGTAATAGAAGGTTACTAACTACTTAATTAACCTCCCACTAAAGCCCCATAATTTTCCCATATTTTTAACTATTTTTAAAACCGAACCTAAACCTTCCGATGCCCCGAAACATATCGAGACGGTGTCCGATCGACACGAAACCAGTCCCAAAATGTTCGTTACATCGAATAGATGATTTCGTATGTTGAACACATCCCCAGAAACCCCACCACGCGCTGTCACGTGCCGCCCAAAGGCCCCTGCGCGTGGGCTCACGCGCCGGTGAACAGTGCGTCGTTCCCAGCGATCGAACCGGTCTGGGCCGGCCGGTCCGGTTCGACCTCTGCAACTGGACCGGCGTAACCGGTCCAGGCCTTCTTCTCCCTCATTTTTGGTCCGATTTCCTCCATTCCAATTCCTAAATTCCTATTTTCTCATTTCCAATCTATCCTAATCAAGAAAACTAGGAAAAACCCCACAAAACCCGTCCGTCCAAATCTCCCCTAATCGGTCCAATTTTTCCGATTGCACCCAGGGCTGCTCAGCCCTCCACCGCCGTCCAAACCACCCTCTATGCCTTCCTACAACCTCAATAAACTCATCCTAATCATTAGAACTCAGCCCTAACACCTAAAACCCGAAAATGAAATTTGAAGGTAAAATTTTTACCTTCGCGGGTCCACGACCACCGTGCACGGCGGCCCCCGATCTCGCCACCATCCAGTCCGTCCTGGCCTCCTCTCTCACTCTCTGTTCTCTCCAGGAGTATTTGGGATTAAGGGTTTGGTGTTTGGATCGCACAGAGGAGAGGAATGAGATCGGGTTTGGTTGGAGGGAAAAATGGAAAATGGATGCACGGTGAATGGTTGGATGCATGTATGTGGAATGGTAGCCAGTGGATTGGTGACAAGTGTCACTCATCCATTGGTTGCTGAAAAGTAACTGGCCCCACTAAAGACAAACGGTCCTCGTAAAACGTGTAATTGTGAATAGTAACCGGGAACTTCCGTGAACCGTAACTTCGCCGTCGAACGTCCGAATTCGACGTGCCGCCTGTCTACGGATTCGTATCGTCCTTATCTACGTAATGGTCTTCGGCCCTCGGCCATCGGACCTCCCGGTCAAAAAGTCAACTTTTGACCTCCTATTCACCCAAATTACCAAAATGCCCCTAAACTTCCGAACGTCATAACTTCTTCCTCGAACGTCGGAATTGAACGTGCCACCTGTCTATGAACTCGTGATGTCACGAACTACGTCACGGTCATCGGTCAAAGTCCATTTGACCGCCCGATTGAAAAGTCAACGTTTTGCCACCACTAGGGGCAAAACGGTCATTTCGCGTCGTTCGTCCGATCTCGCTCTACTAATCACGGATTAGCCTCACTAATTGTGATTAGTCACTAATCTAATCATGAAATTTGGGACGGGTCGTTACACGGGAGCAGGGTCATCCCACACTAATCCCGGGGGGATTCGGATGGGTCCTGTCAGCGTTGGACCTTATCTCCGATCATGATCAACATGACTTTTGTTCCTCTCATC
The DNA here is from genome assembly GCA_032719365.1 of Prinsepia uniflora. Classification (NCBI taxonomy): domain Eukaryota; kingdom Viridiplantae; phylum Streptophyta; class Magnoliopsida; order Rosales; family Rosaceae; genus Prinsepia; species Prinsepia uniflora. The sequence goes on along the minus strand of CM064867.1, from coordinate 5,987,396 downwards.
ATTCTGAACATTTTTGGTGAATTAACCATGTTGATCTGAGATAGTTTTGATGGGTCAGTTTAGGGCCGGTTATCCCGGAAAACGTGTTGACGGGTTCCCCGAGTCGGTTTCTATTTCGGACTTTTTGGTTAAACGTTTAAGACTTGTAGTGACCCTTACATGTGATTTGGACTTACAGGAATTGTACGATAATCCCGGTACAAGTTCGTACGCGCAGGTTCACTGCGGGATCGTACTGTGAGTGGGCCCGATTTCATTAAACCCTTGCATGCTTAAATGTTTTCTGGTTTACTTATATGTTCACATGCTGGAATCAAGAAATGGTTTTGATGATATTAAAATTTCGGTTATGGCACGTTTCACTGTATTTGGGCATGAGACCCGTCTGATGAAACGTAACGATCGGTTCGGATTTTACCTATGTATACATATATGTTTTTCATGTGAATATCAATAAAATGTATTTAATACTGCACTGTATAGATCAATTCATGTGATACTATCTCCTCCGGATGAGGTACCCCGGAGTGGTCACGGACGTCTAGAACGTCTAGCGTCTATGACGCTAAGCATCAGGGATGCTGTACCCGAGCGGGGTTCGGGGATTGAACTCGGAATTGAGACCCGAGTGGCACGCGTAGCCTTGTGATTGTGACCTTATTAGACGTCAGGGACGTCAGACATCGGGGATGTCGGGATTGGAGTGTATAGTGCAGTGGCTAAAATTATGTTTATGGTTTTATTACATGCCTTATGGTTCATATTATATGATTAATGATTTTAAATAATGCTGCATGCATGTTTGGAAAACGGAGGGGTAAATTATATGTTTTACTTACTAAACGATTTTATAAACTTGAGTTTCGGCCCACTCACCCTTATTGTTTTGGTAACCCCTCCAGGTCGTGCTAATGAGGTAGAGGAGGAACCTTAGGTTGAGGCATAGATTCACTTTTGCGTACCTAAACCCCTGTTGGGTGGTGTACCCGCAGGTTTATGTTAGAGTCGTGCTCGCAACTTGTAGTTTGGATTTCATCCCTTGTCTGACATCTGTTTATTTCGGATTTGATGTAAAACTTTAATTTTGGTTTTTATGCATTGGAACGTTTAAGGTTAAAATTAGAACATTATTTTGGGTGTCAGACGGGAGCAGGGCATGTCCCCATGTGGTCCCAGAGAGGATCGGGGCGGGTCCTGTCAATCGTGGCCGTGGCATATGGAACAATGGTAGTTATCGTGATCAAAGGGGATGAGGTATATGGTACAATCAAGGTGGTTGGAATAACTATAGTGGAGGAATAGTAGAGGTTGTCACCAAGGTGGTTACAATAACCAAGGAGAAGGTTATGCACCTAGCTATAATCAGTAGTATGGTAGCTACCTGTATCAGAATGCTGGCTACAATCTGTATGGTAGCTATAATCACATGTTTTATGGATTTGTGTGGAAGCAGTGTTTTGGGCTTGGCCCTGGTTTAACTGTTTGACTTGGAATCAAAGTCAAAGTTATATTTTGAAATGGTGTTTTGGGTTTATTAGCTTGACTGTTTCCACAGTTGACCATTTTAGGGAGATTTGACTAGATCTCAAACGTATGAAGTGGGGCTCCGCACATTCTGAGGCGGGGATGCCATGGTATATGCTCAAACGTCCGGAGTGAGGCTTCGCATATCCTGAGACTGTCTATGCGTATTATATGGTTTCAGTTGGTAATGGTTAGATATAATGATGATTCCTGAACCAAATTTTCGGATGGACTAAATTTACATACTAAATTTAGAAGAAATTCAACGGTGATAACGCTCAAACTACGCATTGGGACGATTCTTTCGCCAAAATGTTAGGAATTCCAAGCTTTATTTATTTTTACAAAAATCCCACAAAATATATATTTTTTCCAATTGTTTGGTATTTTAATATTAAAAGTTAAGTAAAAATGGTATAAAACGATATAAAATAAAGCCTAATTAAAGACCTATCATACGATATGAGTGAATTTCATTAATAAACATAAAAATATACACCTAGTCAGGGGGACGTATATCGTAAAAGTTGATATGAGTGAATTTCATTAAAGACCTATCATCTATATTCATAAATAAAAGTTGATAGTAATAAGAAAAATAAATTACAAGAAAAATCATAATTAAACATGCAATTCATGTACAAATTATCACTTTCTAATTTTAAATTGTAACATTTGAGTCTTAATAGCGTCAAAATCTTTCATTACTTATAGTATAAGTGAAATCTTTTTCAAATTGTCAAAATTAAAAAGAAAATTCTCTAATCCTCATATTCCCAAAACCAAAATCTTATATTTAATTTCTAATCAAAAGTAAAATTAGAGAGTAATACCTTATGCTTTGAAAATTTGAGAATAAAGAAACTCACACTCAATAAAATTTTGAAGAAAATAGTAAGATGAATTTGAAGAACAAGAAAGAAATGGGAATGGATGTTTTTTTTTTTTTGCTGCTGCAGTGGTGTCCATGAGTGGGAGGAAAGTGCTTTACTAATTTCAATATTGGTTGGGTAGTGGGCTGCTGTTTTGTAGCCCTTTTTAAAAAACTTCATATTTGGATATATATATATATATATATATATATATTTAATTAGAATGGACTATATAATAATGTTGAGTTGGACTAATAATAATATTGGGATTGACTAGCTCATAAAAATGCAAGGGAGCAACCTTGAGTGGGAATGGCTATAGTCCTTTCAACCTAAGCCTATGCCCCATCCCTCGTCAGATAGAAAGGATGAGGTATCTTGGTTACTGGTTGTGGTGTCCAGAGTGTTTTTCCCAATAGTTTTACGCAGGGGTATTTCAGGGAAATGTGGCCCTGGGTATTTCATATGCATTTTGTGTTTAAATATTTAGTTTATATTTTCTTATATGCATATTTTGGAAATTTGAGGGCATATCTCGTTTTTTTCTGGATTATTGTGTTATAACTGTTTATTTTGGTCCACTTACATTTTCATGTTTCCACTTACCCTCCAAACTATGACGTAGGTGCGGGAGCCTCTTAGGACAGAGGCTGACTTCCAACTTTCCTGCGCATTTTTTTTATCCTCGGGGTAGGGTTCTTGTACTTTTATTGCTTTCCCTTTGTCAAGTGGTTCTGTTACAATTTGGACTTTTGTATTTAAGCGAACCATCCCTTATCTAACACGTGTTAAAAGGGTAAACTTTGGGGTTTCTAATGGTTTTGTCAGACATGAATAAGAACCTTCATGAGTTCTACAGTTTTCTGGGGTGGGTCACTCACATTTTCATGTTTCCACTTACCCTTCAGACTGTGACGTAAGTGCGGGGGCATCTTAGAGGCTGACTCCCAGCTTTCTTGCGCATTTTTTGATCCTCAGAGCACGGTTCTTGTACTTTATCGAGTTCCCTTTGTCTAGTGGTTTTGTTACAGTTTGAACTTTTGTATTTAAGCGAATCATCCTTTTTTCTTACACGTGTTAAGGGATAAAATTGGGGTTTTCCAATGATTTTGTCAAACAGGAATAGGACACTTCACAAGTTCTACAGTTTTTCTGGAGTGGGTCTTGTCATTTGATGGTTTAAATTTCATACATGACATCTCAATAAACAAAAAGACTTTTTCTTCTTCTTCTTTTCAATTTGGCCTTGTCATTCCCTTTTAAGATCATCAAATCTATAATATATCATCCAAAAATGATTAGATCTTTCCATGAACTCTAACCTTTCATATGACTTAAAAATAAACAAAATTTTTGTAACCCATGTTCTTGGTATGTTCAAGGTTGAATTAAACCAACATAGAGGACCAAAAATATTCAAAGGGCCCCATGTTCTTTTATTTGCCCATGTTTTGTATTTTCTTTATAATCTTCATGAATAAAATCATGGTGTTTGTTAAAAGAGTATGAAAGAATGGATAAATGTATGCAATGAAGAAGAAGGAAGAAGAAATAACAAAATAAGAAAGTGACATATATAATTAATGAAAAACAATTAAGGAAAGTAGTGAACATAAATCATAATTACAAAATAATGAAAATTTTGTTTATAAAAAAATAATTATTTAAAGAAAGAAAATTTAAATTGGAAAATAAGACAAAATATAAACCATTGAAAATGTACGGATCTAAGTGTGTAAAATTTATGTCAAAAGTAATGACAAAATTATGGTGTTACCAATCCGCTCCCATATGTATATATATACATACACATAATATTTATTAAATTTATAATATAAAAAAGAACTAAAAAGACCAAACACTAAAGGGGGACATGTGACAAAAAAAGGCAAGAAAAATGTTATTATTAATTGTTTAAAGAACCTTTTAATAATAATAAAAAAATTGATAGAAATATTCTAAATAAAAGTAAAAGTAATCAATCATTAACTCATTATATCCTATACTAAAAGAAAATTAGAAAATCACTGTAGATCTACAATATTTTTCCAATTCTGCTTTTTTTTTTCCTTTTCCTTTATATTTTTTTTTCTTTTCCTTTATATTTTTATTTTCTTTTCCTTTTTGTTTTATTTTATTTTTTTTCCTTTTCCTTTTCCGTTATACATATAAAAAAAATCATAAAAAAAGATATAAAAAAAACACTGTTTCTTATAGTTTTTTACCGGTTCTGCCATTTTTTTCCCTTTTATTTATAAATATAAAAAAATCACTGCTTATTTATGAAAAATTAGTAATACTCAATTAAACAACACCGCAGTAACACGATACCTAACTACTAGTAATTTACTATAATTAAAACGAAGGGGCTCCATGAAATAAAATTAAATAAGTAAGAGATGATGACGATGATGATGATGAGGGGCAGTGGTGATTTGTTCACATGAAAGTGCACAAAGCACGTGCCATGCACGAGCATATTGCAGACAGAAAAAAAAAATCGATATACACATGCACGCACGATTACAGCAATAATTAATAATTAAATTATATATTATTCTTGCTAATAAATAACTTTATTTATTTATTAAATTATAACAATAATTAGCGGTATGGAAAAATAATGAAAGCAAGAACATACGAGCCAGTTTGTTGAAGTTATTGCCGAGAAAGTTGATTATGTTCAATGGGTATGCATAAAGTTGGTGTAAAAAAAGTTAGTATTTAGATTAACTAATACCACCTAAATTATCTAGAAAAATATCACTAATTATTTCCTTGGCTACTAGTTAGCTTAAAGTTCATCAATGTTACTTAAATTTTTACTAACCATTTTTCAAATAATCTTCAAATATTTACCAATTTAAACAATTTTTTATTTATTTATAAGAAAGTGAAAATTCATTCACGAAAAAACGAGCCGGAAAAAAGAACAATACTTCAAGAGAAACAAAAAGGAAAAGGAAAAGGAAAGTGATTACCATGTTTGATTGGAACATCCAAATATTTACCAATTTAAATGATTTCCTAATAATTGCCCTTTTCCTTGTTTACGTTGGAACTTAGTTTACACATGATTATTTTGTGTACTTACCATGTTTGATTGGATTTATTTTAATTCTTTCCTTTCTTAATAAGTTTTTCAATTTACATAAGGAATTCAATTGTTATTAGGCTTGTATATATATATAGAGAGAGAGAGAGAGAGGGTTCTCACAAGCTTGTTGTTATAAGCCTATATTAATATCAATAGAAGAAGGATAAGTGACTTTCAGACTTTACGTTTCTTCCGCCTGGTGTCCTCCTTAATTTGTTTTGTCCATTAATTATTGATTAACAAAAATGGAATTGAGCATCAAATATCAAATTCTCATCTACGTAGGGGTCATTGTATTGATATTTTTCACGAGCATTGCTATCACCAGGCATCAGATTCGGAAACGTGATACCCGCAATGCTAAAAGTAGCAGCGGCGACGCTGAAAATGGCGGCGGCAATGTTGGAATTGGCGGAGGCGAATGGCATTGAGGTGGAGGAATGATGATGTAGTGATTCGTTGGTCTCAATTATGCGAGTTTCGTATTGTTAGGCCTATTATTTAATTTCTATGTAATGAAGTTTGTGTAATAGTACACATCTTTTTATTTCTTTAGTGAGTTTTTTATTTCCAATTTTATTTTTTATGTAATATCATCCAATTAAATTTCACGCAAACTTCTGAACTTTTATTTTTATTGAATAAATTGATATAAAATAAAATTCAAACAATTGAAAATAAAAATAAAAATCAATCGCCCTTCTGCCATAACTCCCAATGTCCCAAGTTCCCAACAACCCACGACCCACGACCCACGCGCCATCCAAGCTCACAACACAACACAACACACCCCTAAACGCCACATCCAAGGTTTCGGTTGCTTTCAATTAAAAGTACGGATAAGTTTTATCATTTTTTATTAACAGTACAGTTTTAGTATGATACTAATGTACTTATATTAATATAAAGTCAATATTTACAGATGATAACGAAATATATACTTGTAAGTTACGATAATTTTTTCTTTTTAGAATTTCTTTTTCTTTTTTGTGGCTTAATTAATATGTCTGTTGACGAACCGTTGGTCGATGTTCTTGAAGTGGACATGGGGACATTTTCCGATGTAGCTGATGTAGCTGTTACGTCTTCAATTTCAATTATGTCATTGTAAACATGTTGAAGAAGCATATCGTTCATATTTAGTTCGTTCTTTCGAGCGCCAAATCGCAATTGGAAAATTTTGGTTATGCCAATTGTTGCTAGGAGTTGTGGAGGGAAATCATTTTGGTCTGCATATCCTTCATTCATAACCAAGTAATCGCAATTGTAATTGAAGAGGAACTGGCCGGTTCTTCCGAGGACAATCACATTTATTTCATTAGTATGGTCTTCAATAACCATACTGACTTTGTACCTATAATGGTAGTTGTGTGAAATATTGTACATGATAGTTGTGTGAAATATTGTAAATGATAGTTGTGTGACCAAATAATAGTGGGTAGTTGTAATTTGTACATGATACTTGTCTTACCAAGGTGTTGGATTTTGATTAGAATGACTTGAATATGTTAGTTGTCCAGATGTGGATGTTTTTTTTTCATTTGCTTATAACAAATGGGACATGCTGGATACCACCATCCATAATCTGTATCAAAACGTGTTATGAAGGCTCGACAGAGGTAAGAATTGCCCTGGAAGAAGGATTGTTAAAGCACATATGGAAATAATGATATTATAACAATGTTATCATGTAATAAAATCGAAATTTACTGGGCTTGAATTGTGAAAGCATAATGTGTTTACCATATGAGATTCCGGGTTGATGTAGCTTAGTTCTTGTATGGTTAATTTTGGAGCATTTTGTAGTTGTTGCATCGTCATTGAGTGAGATGGGGGTGTGGAGATAATTTCCAATGCAGGGGATGACATGCTGAAGCTGTTTATCAATTTTGATAGAATGTGATATTTTTCATTTAGTGTATGTATGTAAATTTCATAGATGAAAATTAAAAATATTGATTAATGACTATATTGAACATACGTTGTTAGATATTTTATATAGTCCGGAATATTTGGATTTACAAAGAATTGGGTTGAGACGCCATTACTAAGAACAAGTCTTCCTGTGAGGTGGTAAATGAGAAGTTAAATCTTAAACGATATTTTTTTTTATCAGTAATAGGATGAACTATACAGATGTTACCTTGGTATTGTTTTACTTTGAGGCTGTAAACACCATAATGACTGGTGTTGGTAGTCGACACGCATAGTGTGACACGCACTGTTTCATTCCTGTTATGTAAGAAGAGAATATATATTTAGACAATCACGCAGGCGATAAAATAGTTTTTTTGTGTGTACGTTCGAGCGAGTTTCGTATTAACCTTAGATTTTGCAGCTCTATATTACATTTGAACTCAGTTTTGTCTTGCAATATTATTTCTTCCAAATGTTGCATTCTAGTGATGAGACCGATTACATCTGTAATGTCAGTAGTGTATATAAATAGAAGAAAACAATATGTTGTTGCGATGTTGCAGGGAGTAACTTGATGTAATTGCATAATTGCGTCATTGCAAATAGAGAATTCTGACCTGTTAAGATGACATCATTATTTACGCGTGATGGAAGGTCATTAAAATCTAGGAGGTAAAAGCAATGTCGAGGAATGTGGGGTATATCATCTGGAAGATGGGTAAAAATTGTACGCCGATTGAAAGACATTTGATATTTGTGGGGTACAATTTGATGCTCTGTTTTGCTGCTAATTACTCGGAAGTTGGCAATATCAATGTTGCCTGGCTCGATATGAGGGGCAAAGTAATGATAATATGCATCTAGATCACTTCCCTCAATTGCATCGTTCTGGAAGATAGGAAAATAAATGTGTTAACACTATTAGGTATTAGTTTAAAGAGATTCCAAATTTAACTCCTGGAGAACATGTTTCTTGAAAACAATTGAGATGCTCAAATTGACATATGCTAGTTCTCATAACTATTTACTTTCTTATGGTTAATTGGTGTATGATTTTTGTCTATGACACTAAACATAGAGGCCAATTAGAGAGGAAAAAATGACCAACAATAGAAAAAACAATATGAGTAACCTAAGATATAGGTATATTTCGTTGTAATATGCAAATAATCAAGTGCTAGTGTTAGATCTATGCATGGATACATAATTTTTTACTCCAAAATAGTTTGTTGCATTTTAATGTTAGAATCAATACTTTGAATTGCAGATAAGTTTGATGAATAGATTTTTTACTTGGCATAATTATTTACCTCCTCATCTACTAAAATGCAATGAAAGCCACCAAATTTGTTTGGCGTTCTAAGAAATTTGGGTCTCCAGATTCTGCATATTCCAATGCGGACAATTTTTATGTGTTGGAAGGGCACCAAATCACGAATCGGTGTTATAACCATTGTCTTTTTAGCCTGTTATAAACATAAGAGTTATCTAATAGACATAAGAATTGGAGGTATTCATGAAATGGTAAAACTTAAATATGTTTCAAAAACTTGCACATTAAACTCATGAAACACGAATAAAAGAAAAGGAAAGCAAAATTGAATATGTCATGAATGAGTTTCTTTGTTTAAATGTTGTTATAGATATGAATGTAAAATTTAAACCTCAATTAGAGATGGATTATATGATTCCAAGGCATTAAAAATAGATAAGACTTGTGTAAAACAGAACATGTAAAATATGAAGAGTTTATCTCGACTCTTTGTGCTCTGTTATTGCAATTATAAGTAAAAGCAATATGCTTATAAATAAAGATTATGAATGAACTGTATTTAAGAAAACAGGTGTGTTGATTTGAATGTATTAAATCAGTGTCCTTTTCTCTTCTTATTAATGGGCAGGAATTTTGGGCATCTAGCAAAAAACAAATATTGGTAAGTACTTGAGTATCCATAACATAGTCTTCAGTCAATGCTAAGGAGCCAATGCTTAGAATCTAAAATTAACTTGCTGTTTGGTGGACAACTAAATCTCCTAGCAATGCATTCAAAAAATCTGGTGGGTATTCTCACATGCATTCAAATACTCGTCTAACATGACTTCTTAGCAAGAATTTTGTCAATGCTGAGGAGCCAATGCTTAGAATCTAGGAAGGCAATCTAATTTGCATCAAATCACATCTATGCATAGGAAGGTAATGTAACGACCTGTCCCGAATTCCGGGATTAGTTTAGTGACTAATCTTGATTAGCGAGGTTGAACGGTGGTTAGTAGGGCGGAATCGGACAAAATGTGCAAAATGACCATTTTGCCCCTAGTCGTGGGCAAAATGTTGACTTTTTGTTCGGGCGGTCAAATGGACTTTGACCGATGACCGTGACGTAGTTCGGGACGTCACGAGTTCATAGACAGGTGGCGCGTTCGATTCCGACATTCGTAGAGAAAGTTATGGTGTTCGGAAGTTGAGGGGTATTTTGGTAATTTGGCTTATTAGGGGCCAAATGTTGACTTTCTGATCGGGAGGTCCGATGGGCGAGGGCCAAGGACCGTTACGTAGGTATCGTCGATACGAATCCAACGACAGGCGGCATGCCGAAATCGGAGATCCGACGACGACGTTATGGTCAAGGAAACGAACTAACGAACCGAGACCGGGATTAAAATAATAATATAATAATGAATAGTGACCGTTGACCCTACACACCTGGATGAGTGACAAGTGTCACCCATCCCTTGTTTCCAGCTCCTTGTTTCCCTCCAAACATCATCATTACTACATCATCATCATCTAATCCACCAATTCCCCTAATTTCCTCTTCTTTGTTCCTAAACCGTGCACAAAATTGGGGGAATCAGATTGGGAGAATTGGCTCCCTCTCGCTGCCGTTCCTGAGAGAAAAATGGGAGACTAAGATGAGGGAATTAACTGGGAAACACGAGGGTTTGAGTGTGGGTTGAATTTTGGATTTTGGATTTCGGGAAAATGAGAGGGAAAATTCGAATTGAAGGAATTGGGCTGTGATGATCGAATTGGAGGTTACAAACATCTTCCTGGGGTTGTGACGAGTCGATCCACATCAAAAACGAGAAGGATTGGTGCCGTTTTGGCTCTGATCGAGCTTGGTGACAGAGGAAGAAATCGAGGCTGAGTCGTGGAGTTTGGGGCTGTGATTGACTCAATTGTTGTGGGGAAATGATTTCTCATGATCCCACGATGCTTCTGGGATCATCAATTGAAGGAAACCGGCTGAGATCGATGAAACTCCATGGTTGCACAGTGGACGGTGTTCGTACTTGAGTCGTGATCATTTACTGATCAAACGACGAAATTGATGTGGGGGAATTGTTCCTCGTGGTCCACTGATGCTTCTGGTTGAACCAATTTGGGGAAATCAATCGAGATTGAAGGAATCCCATGATTAAACAGTGACCGGAGTGTTCTTCGTGTTCATCGTTGAATCGTGGAATTGTAGGTAATGTTTTGTGTAATTGAGATTACAGAACCTTAATTTAACTTAAAACGAAACTAATGGAATGATCAATTGAAGGAATTAGGATCGAATTGACAGGATTGGAACCGGGTTGTGTCGCGGGTGAGTTGGACCCGTTTACCAGACAAACGGGTTGGGCTGGTGACACTGTAGCAGGCGCGTGAGTTTCACGCGCAGCCACTCACGGCGGCGCGTGGCGGCGCGTGGGCACGAATCTCGAGGTGAGGTCAACATGACTTTTAATCCATTCGATGTAACGGACATTTTGGGATTGGTTTCGTGTCGATCGGACACCGTCTCGATAGTGTTCGGGATGTCCGAAGGTTTTAAATTAAGTTTAAAAATAAGTAAAAATTCGGGAAAATTACGGGACTTTGATAGGATGTTAATGATGAGGTTAGTGACCCTCTAATGTGATTTGGACAGGATTGGGAGTCCCGGTGATAGTGGTGTGGTCCGGGAGGGCCGGTGGCACGCGTATCGAGGCACACGGTTAAAACGGTCTGTGAGTGGACTTTGGTTTTATAAATTCTATGCATGCTTAAATGTTTTATATGGAGTATGGTTGTGATTGTGTGATGTTGATTTGGTTGTTGGTAAATTGTACGGTTTCACGTATTTCGAGGCGATTTACGTGCTTGCACGTAAATCGAGGTTTTCCGGTTTTACATGGATTTTCCATATTTATGACTTGGATATAATATGATAAAATGGTTTTGAAATTGGAAATATGAACTCGGGCTTGAGGCCCAATTATGTTGGAAATTTCGGACTTGGAGTCCATTTGAGAATCGGGCCGGGGGCCCAGTTGGTTAATGAAATCGGGCCAGGGGCCCAGTTGGTATGAAATCGGGCTGAGACCCATTTGAGTTATGTTATCGGGCCAGGGGCCCAGTTGATTTACGAATTCGGGCCGTGGGCCCAGTGGGTTTATAAGTCGGGCTGCGGGCCCAGTTGGTTTACAAATCGGGCCGTGGGCCCAGTGGTTTATAAAATCGGGCATGAGGCCCAGTTGGATAATAAATGTGATTTCGGGTCAGGGACCCTATATTTTATAATGGTGATTTTGGGTCAAGGACCCTAAATGGAATTATGTGGTTTTATGGAAATTTCGGGCAGGGCCCAATGGTAATGATGTGATAAAAGGATTTAATAAAACTGTTTTCCATATACCATCTGGATACAAGGATATATGATGGTCTCCTCCAGATGTCTGGGACACTGGGGAAGTCACGGTGCATTGCCTGCGAGGGGTCATTATACGGAGCAGCCGGACCGTATGATGACTCAGGAGCAGGATTGCTATGATTGACGTCAGGGAACGTCAGACATCAGGGATGTCAGATATATGGACCCGGAGAGACCCCGGGCAGCACGTGTAGCTTATGAAACCGTGAGGTATGACGTCAGGGACGTCAAGCGTCTGGGACGCTAAGCATCTGGGATGCTGGTGATGGTAATGGTAAAATATGGATTAATGGATCTATGAAATGGCTTTTCGGTTGGATATGTGTTATGTGGTAAAAATGGATTATTGGTTATGAAATGGTATGTAGGGTCGGGGACCCTAAATGGTTTTGGATTTTTGAATTGATGTTCATTATGGTCGTGGGTGGTGACCCACATGGTTTTAATATGTATGGTGGTGGTATTCCACGGTTTTGGGCTGAGTTCCCACACTTGGTTTTTGGTTAACGGTTTTTGGGCTAAGGCCCTAAGGGCTCGGTTGAGCAAACGTTTTGGTTACTGGTTTTGGTGGCATGCATACGTTTTTATTGGAGGGCATAAATGTCTTATAAATGTATTTGGTAAATTTATTGGTTTTTGTCCACTCACAGCTTTTGGTTTTAATGCCCTTCAGGTTGATCACGGATGCGATTGCAGCAGAGACTGGGACATTGCACACCTCCTCCATCGATCCTTGCGCACTCTGGATGCCCCGTTTGGGCAGTGGCTCTTGGTCATCCTTTGTCTGACACCCCTTGTTGGACGGGAGCAGGGCACATTCCATGGTAATCCCGGGGGGATTGGGATGGGTCCTGTCAGGTAATCTACTATCATGATCGGAAGATTACAATCTACTATCATGATCACTATGCATAATGCATAGGAAGGCAATCTATGAATATGTATAAAACTTAGGCTTGTATTGTTAATCTTTATGTTTTAAACTTTTCCTATTTATTTTCATCTATATATATATATACACGAAATGACAGAGAAAAAACAGCAAAATATTCTGTATTTATATTTGGAAAGAAATCAGAGCAATTCATTCACCCAAGAACCCCAACTGATAATACCAACCTACTTAATAACCCTGAAGAGATCTGGAATTAACTGGAACAGATCTTGCCGTCCTCTCACAATATACTGCAGTGAACATAAAATCGAAAAAAATACATATCATTCATTAATTCCAAATGGATATTCATAAGCAATGAATATGTACTGCTTGTACAGACCAACAGTTGTTAAAATGACCTTTAAGCAAATATAGAATGACCTGGGCAGATGAAGTAGGAATTAATAAGTATTGCCTCCAAACGAAGAGAATCAAAATACAAACAATGGTTTGTTACTAACAAATCAGATTGTGCGAAATACAATAATGTGCTTGACAAACAATGGTCTTATTCACAATGCATGAAATACAGTAATAAGCTTGACATTTTTCCTTGATCAGATAATTTCAGAATATCTCCTAGCAGACAATTAAATCTCCTAGCAATGCATTGAAAAAAATATGGTGGGTATTCTCACATGCATTCAAAAACTCGGCTAACATTACTTCTCAACAGGAATTTTGGGCATCTAGCACAAAACAAATATTGGAAAGTACTTGAGTATCCATAACATAGTCTTGAGTCAATGCTAAGGAGCCAATGCTTAGAATCTAGAATTAACTTGTTGTTTCGAAAAGACATACGGTCTCAAAAGCAAGTAAACTTATTTGCATCAAATCACATCTATTGCAGTTATAAGCAAAAGCAATATGCTTATAAATAAAGATTATGAATGAATTGTATTTAAGAAAATAGGTGTGTTGATTTGAATGTATTAAATCAGTGTCCTTTTCTCTTCTTATTAATGGATTCCATGAGTGCTGGTTCTTCCCTTCTCATGGGATTCGACAGGGTGACTGCTTCTCACTATATATCTTCATTTTGTATTTGAAACCTCTAACCAAACAACTAAATCTCCTAGCAATGCATTCAAAAAATCTGGTGGGTATTCTCACATGCATTAAAAAACTCGTCTAACATGACTTCTCAGCAGGAATGGGTAAAACACATAAAAATATTGTTCAGAAAATATTAGAAAAATAATCCTATTCTGAATTTTTGCAGTTTGTTCAACTAATGGCACCTAGGTACCTGCAACTACCACAATAAAACAATACAACAAAAACCAATGGATCTCTTTTAAATTTCAGTGGAAAACCCCAGTAGAGACACAACCTCCTTTCGAGGACTTTGGGTAATTAAAGATGATGTTATTAGAATATGTGATAGATTAGAAGTACAAAAAAAATATATTTACAAAAGATAGTAGTTCATTGTTTACTTACAAAAGATAGAAGTGGGCAACGGTGAATAGAAGATTCATCTTGTTGCTTAATAGTATATAGAGCAGAAATTTTGTTCAAAAAAGGCCTAACTTCAGCATTAGGTGCACAAAAGCATATTTCCTAAAAAGCACATTCCTTGATTTTGGTTTCAATCTCATGTTGCTCTTTCTCAATCCTCTTTATGTTTTAATTTAGTATTCATGTTTTCTACTTAGTAAAATCTTTTAATGCAACATTGAATATGCACCTGCAAATCTACCTATAAATTTTGGAAAGTTGAATAACCACAAAAGCCAACAGAACAATCCTTGAAACAATGGCTTAATTCCAAAGTGTTAAAAAAAATTTAACTCAATTACCAAGCATGCAAACCCCAAATGGGGAAAAAATCCGTCCACAAAATCATACGTGCAAGATAATTTTAATACATTGTCCATATACAATCCTACAAAATCAAATTGAAAGATGACACCTTTGAGCACTTCACAATTCTTGAAAATGAAGATGCTGCAGCACATCCAAAACCCGCGACTACCTTCTGCAATCATGGACTGTTGATATACTTAGTTAAAAGAAAAAATGGGTAGTTAACCAAATGTGCACCACAATTTTAAAAGAACCAAATGTGTCTCTCTTAAATTCATTAATTTTCCTATCATTGTTGTCTCACTATTCAAAGTTAAGATTTTCCAATTCTAATCCTCCATATATATTCAAAGTTGTTTCATTTATTGGTATGACTACCCAGATTTTGAATATCTGTTATCTATGTGAAGTAGATACAGAGTGCACAAATTAAGAAGACAGTCAGATATGCATACATACTCAATTTAATAAATGTATCAGGCTTGTATTGTTAATGATGCAAGGAAATTGTCACACCAACCTACAAAAAAACAGTAAGAAGACAGTCTGTTATCTATCAGGCTTGTATTGTTAATCCTTATGCTTTAAACTTCTCCTAATTATTTTCACCTATATGTATATATACACGAAATGACAGAGAAAAAAGAAAAATATTTTGTATATATATTTGGAAAGAAATCAGAGCAATTCATTCACTTAAGAACCGTAACTGATAACACCAACCTCCTTAATAACCCTGAAGAGATCCGGAATTAACTGGAACAGATCTTGCCGTCCTCTCACAATATACTGCAGGGAACATCAAACCGAAAAAATACATATCATTCATTAATTCCAAATGGACATTCATAAACAATGAATAGGTACTGCTTCTACAGACCAACAGTTGGTAAAGTGATCTTTAAGCAAATATAGAATTACATGGGCAGCTGATAACGTAATAGAATGACGTTTATCCATTCTTATTCATCAGAAGCAAACATTTCCATTTGACTATGAAATCAAGAAAGGGAGGAAGATAACATAACATAATAAAATCCTTCTTGATGACTAAACAACAATTCACTCGCTAAACAAACAGTTGGTTTAAAATTCTCTAATTTTTTAGCCATTTGAATACTAAACTCAGTGTTGGGCGCTGTTGGGTTCTATTTGCTTGATGTTTGTCTTCCTAACCCTTTCCCAACAGATTTACAAATTCAGGTTCAAGCTCAACTCGGCATAATTTGAGACTTTAGGATTGAAGTCTTTTTTTACAGTGGAATTTTGCAGATTGTACAACATGTGTTAATTAACATATGATTATATCTTCATGTTTCAGAATTGATGGTTTTGCCTCTCTACTCAGGACTTCCACGTTCTGAGCAAGTTTGTTAGGCTCTCTGTATCTGAGTTAAAATAAATTATTTTTCCAGATTATATCACTTTGAAGTAATAAGGCATTGTATCTCATCCCTAAACCCTAAACTATGCTACAGATAAACAATAAAAGAAAATAAAAAAAAAGCACTAATTATCTATAAAATGATTTCACATAATTGAGTGCACTAATTGGATAAAACGAAGAGAAGCAAAATATAAACAATGGTTTGTTACTAACAAATCAGATTGTGCAAAAAGAATTGATAAGTAGGAAGAGTGAGTGAAAAGCTATGTTAATAACAAACCAAAGTGGTGAAAAATGTAGAACATATTTGAGAAGGAATTGAAATATTCAGTTGTGGCTTTAAAAGAAGAATACCTGATGAGAGAGGTGCAAACGTGGCTACAATTGCAGATGCAACTGACAAGACCCGTCCCAAATCCCCCGGGATTAACGTGGGACGTGTCTGCTCCCGTCTGACACGAAGTGTCAGACCAAGGATAATTCTGTCTCTAGCCCTCACCGAGGCTTCCATAGTACGCTAGGATCGTAGGAGGAGTAGTGTGATGTCTCGGTCTTTACTACAGCCCGCATCTGCGATCAACTTGAAAGGCATTCAAAATACAAAAACTGTGAGTGGACGAAAACAAATATTTTAATAAAACATTTTCATCAAAAGATATTCATGACCTTCACTAAAAGCATATGCATGCATTCAAAAACCGTTTACCAAAACGTTCATAAAATCATTTGAAAACATTATCAAAACCTTTCAAGGGTTCATGCCCGGTCCCCATAAACCGTCATGAACCATAAATCCATTTATGGGTCCCCGACCCGAAATCACAATCTTAAAACATGGAACACGGGGTCTCCGCCCCAAATCACTTTCTGTAAGAACCTCATACGTACTCATACGTATAACCCATCCGCGGAACTTCCGAGAAGATGCCAACTCGGGGCACACAACCCCTAGGGAACACATCCCCGATATATGTCACGATTCATCTCTATACTAGTGTGCACACTACTCGGGGTCTCACTCCGAGTCTACCCCCAGGAATTCTCCATTTGGGAGGCTCTATCTTCGAATCTAGTCCGATCATCTCTCCGGAATCTGGTCCGGGACCACATCATAACTCCACTCTTGGAACGGGATCCCTATGGGGATACCCATTTTGGTTTGTGGATCGTGACTCCCCAGGTCGACGTCTGGAGGAGACCAAACAAATCATATGAAGGGTATATATACATTTAATACTTTCTTTCTTTCTCAAAACATATTTCAACTGAGTCTCATACCCGATTCATATTTCCAAATCCAAAGCCCGTTCATCAAATCATCATTGAAAATCTAGCACGTACAAGCATCGTATAAAATCGGAAATCTCGAAATACGTGCAAATACGTAAATCCTAGGCTACCACAAACAAATGCACTCATGGCATCAAAAAACATGTATTTAAAGCATTTATAAACATTTATGCGTGCATATATTTCGAAAGAAAGGTCCACTCACAGACCATCCGAAGCCACGCCTCGATACGCGTGTCATAAGCCTCTCCCGGGCCAATCGTCGCCTCCGGAGTTCCCGAACCTGTCCAAATCGTAATAGAAGGTTACTAACTACTTAAATAACCCCTCACTAAAGTACCGTAATTTTTCTGAATTTTTAACTATTTTTAATCGCAAACCTAAACCTTCGAACATCCCGAACTATATCGAAACGATGTCCAATCGACTTGAAACCAGTCCCAAAATGTTCGTTACATTGAATAGATGATTTTTTGTGTTGAACACATCCCCAGAAAGTGGGCCACGTGCCCACATGCGCTGGTAACAGCCCCGGCGCATGGGAGCCACGCGCCGCTGCACTGTTTATCTTCCTCCCAGCGACAGACCGGTTCGAACCGGGTTCCTGTACGACTGGTTCAGCCTCTTATCTCCCTCATTTTCGGTCCGTTCTCTTCCATTTTGATTCCATTCTTCCTATATAATCCCTAGAAGTCTAATAATGTGAAGAAACCTAAGAAAAAACCCCTAAACCCGACCCGTTCAATTCTCCCCTTCACGGTTCAAAATCCCCGATTGCACCCAGGGCTGCTCAGCCCTTCACAACCGTCCAAAATCTCCTCGACATACTCCCAACAACCTAATAAACCTTATCCAAACACTCAAAACCCTCCATAATGTTCAAATCAAAAAGTTGAAATCAAAACTCAAAACCGATCTCTTACCTCATCTCCACCGTGCACGACGGCTCAGCTGTTTACTTATCGCCCTAAGCTTCATCAGTTCATCTATATCCCTCAGTCATCCTCCCAAACTCACTCACGTGTCATAGGGGAAGGCAGACATGGGGTTTGGGCATATGGGTTCTGGGGTTAGGAAGATGATCGAATGAAAATGAAGGGAAGGGATATGCATGAATGAAAAAGGGTGGCCAGTGGATGAGTGACACTTTTCACTCATCCATTGGGCCTTGGGAAAATATCTGGGGCCCACTTGAGACAAAAGTCAATCCATCTCAAACTTCGTGCAACAGTTCACTCGAACTTTCGTGAACCATAACTTATTCGTCGAACGTCCGAATTCGACGTGCCACCTGTCTACGGATTCATATCGACTCGATCTACGTAATAGTCCTCGACCCTTGGCCATCGGACCTCCCGGGACAAAAGTCAAATTTTTGCCCTCATTTAGGGGCAAAATCGTAATTTCGCCCTGAACGTCCGTTAATCCTCGTTTAATCACCGATTAGCGAGGCTAATCTTTCATTAATTCCTAAATAAATCCTGATAATTCGGGACGGGTCGTTACAATCTGAGAACTACACGTCTGCTCGTACGTCTCACTCGAGACAAAATGTCGACGTCTCGCCTATCACTCATTCCGATAGGTCATTTCTACTAAGTTGTCGTCCAATAGACTTTTCGGTCTGCCACTATAACATGTTCCATCCTATAACCATCAGGCTGAAAAACGCATCCCCACTAAGGGCTGACACATCCAAGCGGACATCCTACTCAGAATCCGATCAGACAACCTTCTATAGATCCTGCCATCACAATGGCACGAATCCCACCTTGCAGACCATACTCAAACCTATGCCCATACTGACTCTCCTTAGAGTTCCATCAATCCATACCTATCCGAACGCATCGGATGCCGATTAAATCCATTACTACTACAGGTCATAACCGTCGTGACTAGCCGACAACTCCCAACTCCACTGCTCTTTCGCTGCGCCACTCTAATCTCGACTTGCTCTCGAGTCCTCATATTGTATCTTGCATCACTCAGGGATCTCCGATGACATCTAGACTCACCTCGAGCCTCAACCTGTCACTATTGGATCTAATCCGATCTCCACTCATGTCCATCTAGGACTCTATCCAATCTACAACACATTTCCGACATACCGATTGACCGTGGTCAATCACATCGTCGAACGTGCACAACACACCGGTGCATCCACATCAAGTCACATCGGGGCGCCACCCATCCTACTCAAGGACTACACTCTGGCAGCGTTCAACCACATTGCTCGATCCACCTAGGATCCACTATCAGCTTCCTCGATTGACGTAAGGTAACCCATAAGACCAACATGGGTTCGTTACCTCAGACACTCACTCGTCACATCCAGTGACACTAAATACCATCTACTCCTCAAGTCAATCAAATTTGACTGACAGCCTAGGTGTTCGGTTCTTACACCCTCTTTGAACACTTTAGCTGTCATATCACTCCTCGGCATCCCACCCAGGGACGAATCCAGGAGAATCCAAGATGATGACACCAAAGTTCATCCCATGTCATCCTTCGGCACCCAACACTATTTACTAAAGAGTCACACTCAGTGACCTCGGAATATCCATCTCCAATGCGGAATCAAGCACTTCTCTCAACGTCTTAGTCACAACTTCTCTTGATTCTGAAGTTCCAATCACATTGGAAACATGCTTCTTTTCCAAACACTGAGATCACTCATTACACGAGTATTCCCGCATCCTATAGGCAAACGATTTCCAAGTCCCCAACTCAGGAGGTATGGTCAACTGTAGTCAACCGAAACCAATTTGCAATGGACTCTCAAGTCCTCCACTCAACCGGACACCAGCCACGCGTCCCTGAATACCGTTTATGTAGGTACACTCATTACGAGTGGAATTCACGGGACTCAAGGTTAAACCTTGTATACTATTTACGGATGTGCATAAACGGCTTCCAACACTCGCATTTCGTAACTTTAATCAACCTGATCAAACTCTGACTCAAAAAATTGGTTGGAATCCACTGGCATCGGTTGGTAGGCTAAACAGATCGCAACGTCTGTCGTGATTTGAAGCCAAATCTCTGCGTACTACCATATCTGACAAACCGACCCTCACGTCATAAGACGTCACTTACGTCATCCACTTATACCTTTTCATCCGAACGCAACTTAGGCATTTCATCCTTTAACGTTACCACTCCTGGGTACACACTCGTGCCCCAAGTCTCGTATCATTAGGGAACTGGTCACCAGACCAAGTACTCCTGGTGCCTGGCACTGAGCCACTCGGGATCCTTTCTGTCCCGCTCAGTGCCCACCGAACTCACATGCTCGCCCCTCTGGGCACCTCTACTATTCCGTCTGCATACTGGTTCGCACATCCCAACTCTATAGGATCAACTCCAGCACTCACACTCGTGTAATCCATCCAAGGATAGCTAGGGCACCTGTCACTCATCCAATTATATCCTACTCGTCACAGTCACCTCACAGAGGTAGAGTGGCAAGTGTGCCAACACCCTAAAGTCCAACACCTCATCCTGCGATCGCACTCAGTCGTAACCGAGCAAACTCCCAAAATCACTACTCATACCGTGCGTCACTCACGCACCCCGTATCATCGTCACGACTGACGAATCCCATCGCCACAATTGTCACGGCAACCTGAGCCTATCCAACTCGATAAGACTCGACTACGTCCATCGATAGCAGCGTCTGCCACAACCTCGTGCAGACTAATCTTAGAAACACTCTGTTATCGAGACTCCAAATGACAGGACCCATCCCAATCCCCCCGGGATTAGTGCGGGATGACCTTGCTCCCGTCTGACACGAAGTGTCAGACAAGGGATATTTCCGACCTTTGCCCTCCCGGGCTATCAGAGTACGCCAGGATCCGGAGGAGGTATGTGATATCTCGGTCTCTTCTACAGTCCACATCGTATCCAACCTGAAGGGTATTAAAAACAGAAAGACTGTGAGTTGACAAAAATAAAGAGTTTATAAAACATATTTCATAAAAGACCTTTATACCCTTCACTAAAAAGCATGCATGCATAGTAAAACCATTTATCCAAACACATATGTTAAAACATCCACAATTAGGGGATTGTCCCAAAATTCTGTAAATACAAGTTATACGGGCTCCTGCCCAAAACCATTTATCGACAAAAAACACAATTTCCCAAACCAATTGAAATCATGTTTATTATCCATTATATTCATATCCAGAACCTGTCACGGTAAAATAAAGCTACGGGCGTGCTAACCGGGGTCTCAAACCCAAGTCTCTCCAGGGTCTACCCAGGTCAATGTCCGTAGATCAATGACCCTCCCTGGAGGTAACGAACCATGCCCATCCTGAGAGTAAGGAATCCAACTGGGGGGCGACTCCACTCAGTCAGTGCTCCGTGACTACTTCGGGGTCCACCCAGGCCAACGACCCTCCTCGGAGGAGACAATCATATATAAAGGATGGAGTATGAAAAACCTTTTGAAATCATTCTTGAAACCTTTCAAGGATTCATGCCCGGCCCCCATAAGCCGTCATGAACCATAAAATCCTTTCATGGGTTCATGCCGGTTCCCATAAACCGTCATGACCCGTAAATCCATTTCAAGGGTTCATGCCGGGTCCCATAAACCGTCATGAACCATAAAAACCGTTTGTAATACATAACTGGGCCCTAGGCCCGAATCCACATAGAAACTGGACCTCAAGTCCGAATCGTAAACCAAATGGGCCTCCGGCCCGATTCCGTAAATCAAATGGGTCTTGAACCCGAGTTTACCTTTTCAAATCCGAAATCATTTCATTAAACCATTTCCAAAACCATAAGAATGGAAAATCAGAGTAAAATTGGAAACCTCGATTTACGTGCAAGCACATAAATCGCCTCGAAATACGTGAAATCGTATAATTCACAAGCATCCAAATCAACATCATAAAATCATATTCATAATCCATTTGGAAATCAAAAACCATTTTATTTAGACCAATAAAGACATGCAGCCCCGTATAGGCACCGTATAGGGCTGAAACCTCGAAATACGTGCCTATACGTAACCACACATCCAAATGCACTCATGGCATCACAAAAAAGTATTTAAAACATATAATAAACATTTATGCATGCACCAATTTAGAAAACAAGGTCCACTCACAGACCGTCCGAGCTGCCGCCACGATTTGCGTGCCATAGGCTCTCCCGAGCCGATCACTATCACCGGGACTCCCAAACCTGTCCAAATTTTAATAGAAGGTCACTAACTACTTAATTAACCTCCTACCAAAGCCTCGTAATTTTCCCGAACTTTTAACTATTTTTAAACCGACCATAAACCTTCCGACACCCCCGAAAACTATCGAAACGATATCCGATTGATGCAAGACCAGTCCCAAAATCTTCGTTACATCGAATAGAAGATTTCCCGTGTTGAACACTTTCCCAAATTATGGCCCACGGGCCCTCACGAGCCCCTAGAAAGTCAAAAATACTGTTCATCGGCATCAACCTCAGAGAACTGAACCAATTTTACTGTAGCAACACTGTTCATCTCGGGTTTTCTCATATTTCTGGACTGATTTGGGGTCCGTTTCATCCCATTTTAATTCCTAAATTCCTATTTTCTCATTTCCTATCTAACCAAATCATCAAAACAACCTAAAAACATCAAAATCTCATTAAACCGATTTCCCCCTTATTCGGTTCAACCTTCCATTTTCGTTCCCAGGTTTTTGCAGCCAGGAAACCATCCTCAAAATCATCTTATTAGGTTCCTATTAACCGCCTAAGATCATTCTAATCACCCAAAATCAACCTTAATGTGCAAAATGAAAATAAAAAGGAAAAATGGTGGAACCGAGTACCTCTCGGGTTTGTCTCCTCCAAGCCGCCGTACACGGCGGTTCTGGCCGTCCAGGCCGGCCACCAACATCCAACATCCTCCCCTCACTCTCCTGGTTTCTCAGATGTCCATGGGTGAAGGTTTGGATTGGATTGGTTTGGGTACAAAGGATGAGATCGGGTGGGTTTGGGTGTGTGTGTTTGAAATGGGAAAAGGAAATGGTTTGCACGGTGCATGAAGGAATATGGTGTCCATTGGATGGGTGACACTTGTCACTCATCCATTGGGAATCAAGACAAATATCTGGGCCCACTAGAGTCCAAAAGTGAACCCGTTTCGTAATTCGTGCAATAGTGCACTTGAACTTCCGTGAACCGTAACTTCGTCGTCGAACGTCCGAATTCGACGTGCCGCCTGTCTATGGATTCGTATCGTCCTCATCTACGTAACGGTCTTCGGCCCTCGGCCATCGGACCTCCCGGTCAAAAAGTCAACATTTGACCCCTTTTATCCAAAATTACCAAAATGCCCCTAAACTTCCGAAAATCATAACTTCCTCCTCGAACGTCGGAATTGAACGTGCCACCTGTCTATGAACTCGTGACGTCACGAACTACGTCACGGTCATCGGTCAAAATCCATTTGACCGCCCGAATAAAAAGTCAACATTTTGCCACGATCAGGGGCAAAACGGTCATTTCGCATCGTTCGTCCGATTTAGCTTAACTAATCACCGATTAACCTCACTAATCGTGATTAGTCACTAATCTAATCATGGAATTTGGGACGGGTTGTTACAACCTTCCCTCAATTAATTTTGTCCTCGAAATTCCAACTGACCTAATTCCAACCGTTCTTCCCTCCTTAATTAGTTTCGCTCTCGAAACTCCAACTATTCTGATTCCACAACCACCTAGTGGAAATAATTCGATCTACCTCGCAACACATGTACGCTAGTACGCCAACTAACTAGAATAATACTTACTCGTCTGCACCCAGACGTGCCACTAACACTCTCGTCGTATCGACTACGTTCGACCACGTCGAATGACAGTAGTCATACGCTCCTAATCGACACCACTTGTCAAATCTACCGTTTTCGTTGACACAACCAACTCAACGGTTCCCTTTCTCACTCCCCAATCTATCCTGACGTCTGCTCCCACTGGGAGTCACCAGACCTCACTCAACGATCCACGCTGACACCTTCGACAAACTGTCACCATTTGACAGTCGTCAGTCAAGACTAACACGATACACTTGTGGTTACACTAACCACCAACTTACTCAATCGGTGTGTACACTAACCAACAATTCACCCGACTTGTGTGTAACTAGACCCGTCAGAAATACCATGACCCAACGCACAGTATCCAATGTCCAGTCCTCGTCCTCGACTAATCCAATGGTATCGGAACCAATTCGGCTACCAACACGTTCACCAACGTACTACTGGTATAACCTATATACCGTCACTAGACACGACAAGTCTGCCCAGTATCATACCTCGAACAATGTACAAGGTACGTACATCTACCCATCAATCAGCCTACAACCGCCTAGGTCGTAGCTAATCATGTTTCCATAATGGAGTCCATCTGTCCAATCCAGTACTAGACAAATCGAAACTCCAACCCATCATCTATTTCCAGATCCGAATCTGAGTTCGCAATTTCGTAAGAAATCCCGAATCCAAACCCAGAATTCATATCCATAACCATGTCCAAATTCAAATCCGAAATCATTATTCCGTAAGCTAGCATTTGGAATAACCATTCCGAACCCAAATCCATAAAAAGAAAATCCACAGTCAAGCTCTAGAATCAAATCCTGAATCGTCACCCAGAATCCGATTCCAAAACCCAAATCCAGAAATCCTCTTTCAAGTTCCAAAATCAAATCCTGAATCGTCATCCAGAAATCTGATTCTAAAACTCGAAATCTCGTTCACATCTACCGAGACGTACCAAAACTGAACCTCTCGGTTACATGCTCAACCGATTACCCTATTACCATCGATTGACTTCATAGGGAAGCCAATCCCAACATCAACACATTTAAGGCTGACCATATCCGACCACGTCGGAAAACTACTCACCTGAGTAATATACCATACGGGATTCACTTCGAAAAGAAGTTCAGTCCCATCATGCTTCACTCATACATCCCAGTAAGAGTGATAAACTCTCCACCAATCTGAATCATCAAGATCACGATCCAGATCCATAACGATACCCAAAGTCCTAAACCAATTTCCACATCTAAACAGATTTGTCAACGACGAAACACGCCGAGACTATGGGTTCTCACTGATTACCTCGTATCGATCCTTGCCATTCCACCGAGGAAAATCAAAGATGATACAAGACTATGACATCAAAACTCATCCTATGTGAATACAACCAAACTCGCTGCATTCACCACGTCACGTAAACCAACCTCGTCTGCCACCAAGCAGGAAATGAGAAATCTCAGTCACCTACCTTCGATATACTCGATTCCTCTTGATGACCCAAAACAAATCCCGGGTTCACCAACCAATACACGATCAGCGTACTGGTGATGCAACCATCCTCTACCGTCATCTACCATCATCAACTTCATCCACCATCAACAATTATGGTAGAATCCGAGAAGTCGCCCCAAACGACTCCGAAATACCCATTATTAATGCGGAAAGCCCGCATTCCTCTCGTCACCTCAATCACAAACTCTCGCGATTCCGAAGTTCCAACAAAATTGGAAACAACATACCCGGACATCAACCACGTGTCCATAATCAGTCTAACTCACTACCAAGTTCGACTGTCGATTTACACTGTTTATGCACATCCAAAAGGATGTCAATTCATCCTAATCTGACGTACCGCTCAACTGAAGAGTCACAACAGACACCTGCTGTGATCTGCAGTCAAATTTCTGCAAACCACCATATCTAACCAATTCTGACCAACTCTGGCCAACACTGACCAACTAGTCGCTAGTCCCCCACGGCAGTACTCGATCCTCACGTCTCAATTACTATTGGATCCTATCCAGTCCATCACTATCCGTGATCCACTCCCGAACCACAGATACCGAACATATACGTAACTCGATGGAGTCACATCCCAACTCGTGACTCACCGTCATCACAATCACCAGTACCAGCACCAGCACGAGTACCAGCACCAACGCATTATCACATGCACTAGTATCAGCACACAGGCATCCATACTAGTAGCAGCACACTAACACCAGCACACCGTGTGCAAAACTGACAACCCTGGATCTCCGCTCATACCGAGCGACGACCCCGTACCTTTACTCGAATAGGAGAAACTCTGCCTCCCTCGTACCCGAAAACTCTGGGTATAGTCACCCTGATAACGCATACGAGAAAAGGAAACGTCACCTGAACGTCACCGATTCCCAACAGCCATAACTACGACCACACTAGGTAGTAGCGCCTGCCACAAACTCATGCAGACCTAACTACCAGATATCGCTATTGGAATTCGCATCCAACGGAATCAACCGCCCGTATTAACCACTCTGGATCCCACTCAGGGATTCCATCGACAAGTACCAACCCTAGTAACTTGTCCAACAATCTCTAACCTGTCGTAACTCGACTAAACCGATGTCGTCTACCAGGTCTCCCACGACCTTAGTTGCACCAACATCCCATCACAACTAAGTAGTACGACAACCAACTAAGTCAAACCGATAAGTAAAACCCTGACTGCGAAGTGCAGTCCCAACACAAGCTGACATAACTAGACCGACTAACGAATCCAAATCCGAATAGTCGTCCAAGTCATACCACTCGTCAACTCACATTTCCAAACCATACACATCCCACCATAGGATTCCACATTTACACCTAGAGTTTCGCTGAACCCAACTGCATAAGGCAGTATAATCCATAATCTGACCGACCCCGCGGTCTTGACATCGTAAAGACGTCAATCCAATCCTACCATCAAATCAACTAGGATTCCACCTGACCACCAGATGGTCACAACACTGAATCAGTTCTCAGAACCGATCCAACGACATAGTGAAAACGATCCCAACTAACCGTCTCACGATCAAACGCTAACGTAATACGTTCACCCTCCCGTAGGGTCCCACACTGTCAACCACGACAGAACTATGGCAACCCCGGCATCCAGTGCCGAACCAAGGCATATCATGATTCCATCCTACTAACTATCATACTGGTACCCTAACTATCAAGTTGATAACGAACTGTAGCCCCTTGAGATATCACATCCTCGACCTGCATACATACTCCAAGAGCTCCGCGGTTGCTCGAATAGAGACAACCCCGCTCTGATAAGCATCCTATGAGCAATCCTATGCTTTGATACCACGTTGACAGGACCCATCCCAATCCCCCCGGGATTAGTGCGGGATGACCTTGCTCCCGTCTGACACGAAGTGTCAGACAAGGGATATTTCCGACCTTTGCCCTCCCGGGCTATCAGAGTACGCCAGGATCCAGAGGAGGTATGTGATATCTCGGTCTCTACTACAGTCCACATCGTATCCAACCTGAAGGGTATTAAAAACAGAAAGACTGTGAGCGGACAAAAATAAAGAGTTTATAAAACATATTTCATAAAAGACCTTTATACCCTTCACTAAAAAGCATGCATGCATAGTAAAACCATTTATCCAAACACATATGTTAAAACATCCACAATTAGGGGATTGTCCCAAAATTCTGTAAATACAAGTTATACGGGCTCCTGCCCAAAACCATTTATCGACATAAAACACAATTTCCCAAACCAATTGAAATCATGTTTATTATCCATTATATTCATATCCAGAACCTGTCACGGTAAAATAAAGCTACGCGCGTGCTAACCGGGGTCTCAAACCCAAGTCTCTCCAGGGTCC
Source organism: Prinsepia uniflora (assembly GCA_032719365.1). Taxonomy (NCBI): domain Eukaryota; kingdom Viridiplantae; phylum Streptophyta; class Magnoliopsida; order Rosales; family Rosaceae; genus Prinsepia; species Prinsepia uniflora. Next base: position 5,959,179 of record CM064867.1, on the reverse strand, counting down.
ACCCAGGTCAATGTCCGTAGATCAATGACCCTCCCTGGAGGTAACGAACCATGCCCATCCTGAGAGTAAGGAACCCAACTGGGGGGCGACTCTACTCAGTCAGTGCTCCGTGACTACTCCGGGGTCCACCCAGGCCAACGACCCTCCTCGGAGGAGACAATCATATATAAAGGATGGAGTATGAAAAACCTTTTGAAATCATTCTTGAAACCTTTCAAGGATTCATGCCCGGCCCCCATAAGCCGTCATGAACCATAAATCCTTTCATGGGTTCATGCCGGTTCCCATAAACCGTCATGTCCCGTAAATCCATTTCAAGGGTTCATGCTGGGTCCCATAAACCGTCATGAACCATAAAAACCGTTTGTAATACATAACTGGGCCCTAGGCCCGAATCCACATAGAAACTGGACCTCAAGTCCGAATCGTAAACCAACTGGGCCTCCGGCCCGATTCCGTAAATCAAATGGGTCTTGAACCCGAGTTTACCTTTTCAAATCCGAAATCATTTCATTAAACCATTTCCAAAACTATAAGAATGGAAAATCAGAGTAAAATTGGAAACCTCGATTTACGTGCAAGCACGTAAATCGCCTCGAAATACGTGAAACCGTATAATTCACAAGCATCCAAATCAACATCATAAAATCATATTCATAATCCATTTGGAAATCAAAAACCATTTTATTTAGACCAATAAAGACATGCAGCCCCGTATAGGCACCGTATAGGGCTGAAACCTCGAAATACGTGCCTATATGTAACCACACATCCAAATGCACTCATGGCATCACAAACAAGTATTTCCCGTGTTGAACACTTTCCCAAATTATGGCCCACGGGCCCTCACGAGCCCCTAGAAAGTCAAAAACACTGTTCATCGGCATCAACCTCAGAGAACTGAACCAGTTTTACTGTAGCAACACTGTTCATCTCGGGTTTTCTCATATTTCTGGACTGATTTGGGGTCCGTTTCATCCTATTTTAATTCCTAAATTCCTATTTTCTCATTTCCTATCTAACCAAATCATCAAAACAACCTAAAAACATCAAAATCTCATTAAACCGATTTCCCCCTTATTCGGTTCAACCTTCCATTTTCGTTCCCAAGTTTTTGCAGCCAGCAAACCATCCTCAAAATCATCTTATTAGGTTCCTATTAACCCCCTAAGATCATTCTAATCACCCAAAATCAACCTTAATGTGTGAAATGAAAATAAAAAGGAAAAATGGTGGAACCGAGTACCTCTCGGGTTTGTCTCCTCCAAGCCGACGTACACGGCGGTTCTGGCCGTCCAGGCCAGCCACCAACATCCAACATCCTCCCCTCACTCTCCTGGTTTCTCAGATGTCCATGGGTGAAGGTTTGGATTGGATTGGTTTGGGTACAAAGGATGAGATCGGGTGGGTTTGGGTGTGTGTGCTTGAAATGGGAAAAGGAAATGGTTTGCACGGTGCATGAAGGAATATGGTGTCCATTGGATGGGTGACACTTGTCACTCATCCATTGGGCATCAAGATAAAATATCTGGGCTCACTAGAGTCCAAAAGTGAACCCGTTTCGTAATTCGTGCAATAGTGCACTTGAACTTCCGTGAATCGTAACTTCGCCGTCGAACGTCCGAATTCGACGTGCCGCCTGTCTATGGATTCGTATCGTCCTCATCTACGTAACGGTCTTCGGCCCTCGGCCATCAGACCTCCCGGTCAAAAAGTCAACATTTGACCCCTTTTATCCAAAATTACCAAAATGCCCCTAAACTTCCGAAAATCATAACTTCCTCCTCGAACGTCGGAATTGAACGTGCCACCTGTCTATGAACTCGTGACGTCACGAACTACGTCACGGTCATCGGTTAAAGTCCATTTGACCGCCCGAATGAAAAGTCAACGTTTTGCCACGATCAGGGGCAAAACGGTCATTTCGCATCGTTCGTCCGATTTAGCTTAACTAATCACCGATTAACCTCACTAATCGTGATTAGTCACTAATATAATCATTTAATTTGGGACGGGTCGTTACACCAAATCCATACGGTTGACTCACCGTAGGTACCAACCACTCCGCACGCAACATCCAGCGATTGGTCCACCTCAGGATCCGGTCGACAAGTACCACACTCCCAGTAACTTGTCCAATCAATCACTTACTCGGGTTATCACAAACCCGGCTGCCCGCTACAGCACAGCCAACATGACTGATCCCTCGCTTTCGACTCTAAATAGTCGTTGTACTTCGATATTGGTGTACGAATAACCAGTAACCACACTGTGAGGATCTCATCCTCTCGTAATGCTACGGCTCTCAGCCGCTGGCCTCCATATGAACTTGGCCATACTCCATGCCTAACACTACACAAGCATTACCTGCGCAATCGCATCCTATCGTGCCACACGACAACTATTCCGGGGCTTTCCTTCCAGTCGACATTCCTCCGGGATTCGACACACTGAAACATGGCCTGTCATGCCAAATTGGGTCCAACGTTCCTTTTTCCAACAATCTTACTCAGGTCAACCATGACCACAGCTGCTCTTTGCAACACACTTTTCAATCCGACATGACACGACCGACTAACAGTCTCGACTCCGGAAGTCGTCATACGGTTTCTACTGGTCCACTGGATCCTAATCACCAGTAACACTACGGCTCTAAGCAGTTAGATTCGTAAGAAAATCGATCCTGATGGGAATCCAACATCTCGAAAACAAGGCATCCTGAGCCAAACAAGCCCTAAACCATTGCACGTTGTGCCAAACATAACCTAACTAGGGTTCGATTCCATTGAATCCTCGCACTAATACCCTAACTAACAGGTTGATGACGGGCTATTACTACTGCAGAGACATCACATCCTCGACCTGCGCGCACACCAAGAGCAAAACACGCTCTGATACCACTAGTATCAGAGTACCATGGGTATCACATAATCCAACCTGCTCTGATACCATCAGATAGGACCCGTGCTAAATCCCCTAGGATTAACGTGGGACGTGCATGTTTCCGTCTGACACGAAGTGTCCGACCAGGAATAATTTCGTCTCTAGCCCTCACCGGGGCTTCCAGAGTATGCTAGGCTCGTAGGAGGAGGAGTGTGATGTCTCGGTGTCTGCTATAGCCCGCATCCGCGATCAACCTGAAGGGCATTCAAAATACAAAAACTGTGAGTGGACGAAAACAAATATTTTAATAAAAAAAATTTCATCAAAAAATATTCATGCCCTTCACTAAAAGCATATGCATGCATTCAAAAACCGTTTACCAAAACGTTCATAAAACCATTTGAAAACATTATCAAAACCTTTTAAGGGTTCATGCCCGGTCCCCATAAACGGTCATGAACCATAAATCCATTTATGGGTCCCCGACCCGAAATTACAATCTTAAAACATGGAACACGGGGTCTCCGCCCCAAATCACTTTCTATAAGAACCTCATACGTATTCATACGTATAACCCATCCATGGCACTTCCGAGAAGATGCCAACTAAAGGCACACAGCCCCTAGGGAACACATCCTCAATATATGTCACGATTCATCTCTATACTAGTGTGCACACTACTCGGGGTCTCACTCCGAGTCTACCCCCAGGAATTCTCCATCTGGGAGGCTCTATCTTCGGACCTAGTCCGATCATTTCTCCGGAATCTGGTCCAGGACCACATCATAACTCCACTCCTGGAACGAGATCCCTATGGGGATACCCATTCTGGTCTGTGGATCGTGACTCTCCATTCCTAAATCAATCTCAATGCTCAACCAAAGGCAATTAATGTTGGTATTCAGAGACCTTTAGGCCTCGTTTGGTATGGCGTACTGTACTGACTATTTCAATCGGATAGACTAATCTGTCCACCGGATAGACTGATTATTTAGTCGGGCGTTTGGTACTTTTCCGGATTAGAATACCGACTATATTATACTGACCGGATTATATTATAGTAATTGACGAAATACTTATATCTTAAATATTAATTATGTATGTCATTATTTTTATTATTATTTATTTTAATAATAATAATTATTACTATTTATTACATTTTTATTAATTAATTATTTTTAATTTTATCATTATTATTTATTAAAATATCATTAATTATTAATTATTAATTTATTATTATTAGTATTTATTACTTTATTACTTTTTATTATTAATATTTACTAAATTAATATTTTATTTTTATTATATTACTATTTATTATTATTATTATTATTATTATTATTATTATTTTTTTTTTTACAAGATTACTAGTTATCCGACTATTTAATACGGACAATTTCGAGCGTATTATTTTAGCGTGTCTGGACCGTATAAAAATATTCAACCGTATTAACTTATACGGTGGCTAATTAATACGAATGGTACCAAACACGGGTTTCAGATTATTTAGCCTATAACGAGCGTAATACGGCGAAACAAACACACCCTTAAGGTTTCAAGTCGCAGAGCAGTGCAACAATGGCAGCAGCCCAGGTAATTCTTTCGATCCTAATTCTCTAGATGAAATCGAGTAAGTAGGATTAGTTTAGGAATGATTTTACTTGGTTCTGTATTTTGGATGATGATCGATAGCTTAGCTGTGTGGATAATCAATATGATGTTTGATGCATATGAACTGTTTGATAAAATGCTTGATAGGATTTCTCTGGATACATTCTTAGCTATCACTGACATTTCTTTGTTAGTTTCATACTGAATTGATTGGAATGCATGTACACACCCTCTAGCAACACAAACTATTACAATCCATGAACCCAAGTATAGTTTAAAACATATATATATACGAATTAGAGTGCAAATTAATCACATTGACGGGAATTAGAGCATTAATTATGGTTGGCATCAACACAAATGAGAGCATCAATACACACAATACAGTAATGATGTTGTTCCTATATTGATCATGTACGACTGAAAATATGAAAGAAGGAGAGCATTATTTCCCTAAACCCTATTATTAATCAGTATTAATATGAAAGTTAGAGCATCAATACACACAATACAGTAGTTCAATCAAATCAATTCATAGTAAAGCTCTCAATGCACAATTTTTCTGGCTGGCTGCTAGAGATTGAAAATACGAAGTGCAATATTTTCTTGCTGTTATTGGCATAGTGTTGTAGCTTCTATTTAACCTTATGTCAAAGTATGCATATTGGGGATAAAGCATGTGCTTGTGATACATATGGAGAATAAAGCATACATGATTTAACAGAAAATAATTATTCGTATATGTAATGAACTGAAATATATTGAATGTAGTTAAAAGTACGCCACAAAATCTAAATAAAAGAAAGAGATAGAGGGAATGAAATTTACGATTAGCAGAGCCAAGCATTTGATCTTGTGACTGCAATCAAAATTACTACTTGACTGTGGATCTCAAGCGGAAACACATATTGAACCCAAAGTTAACACAAATTGCCACACAAACTATTAATCAACAGACTAACATGAAATCTAATCAATCATATGAGAAATTGCTAATGCATAAGCCTGGTGGTAACCATTTGTCGCTCTCTCCCAAGGCAATATGTCAGGACCCACCCCGGTTTCACCCCGAAAACCGAGGTAAACCCTGCTCCCGTCTGACACCCCGACACGTAACTAAAGTAAACTCACGCAAACCACCAAAATACACAGTCAGACGCAGGAGAAACTTTACACATCCCGAAGTCAAAGTTTTACAGAGCATAGTACTACAAACCAAGGAAATAAAATCGATAACCAGTACACGCACACGGAAAACTTAAAACACTCCGAGGTCGCTCTCGTACTTCTATGCCTCCGACGCTGCCTCGACGTCACAACCCCGCACGAGCTCCACGACCTGGAGGGCAATTTAAAAACAGAAGGTGTGAGTGGACCATAAATAAGAAAAGAATTTCCGAAAACCATTTCATAATAAAACCAGGGTTTTAGCCCTCCGTTTTGAAAACACATGCATAACCCAGTTACCAAAAACAGTTATAATCACGTAAAGAGCATCATAAAAACATTTACAGAATCATTCTAAAAATAGTTATAGAACTCATATCATAAGCATCATAAAAACCACGTCATAAAACATAAGTATCAAGCCATCATTATCCGATCAAACCTGCTGGATCTATCCGAGTCTTTAAACTCCCGAGTCTTTAAACTCAATCCAGGCCTCAATAATATCCAAGTCTTTAAACTCCCGAGTCTTTAAACTCAACAGGCCTACGGGGGAAATATCAATATATTCGAGACCTTAAACTCCTGAGTCTTTAAACTCAATATGGGTCTTTAAACCCAATCCGGGCCCGTCCCCCGTCAAATCAATATCCGGGTCTTTAAACCCAATAACTAGATCCAGAAAATCCAATCCAAAACCATTTGAAAACCATTTCTAAATCCATATCCAAACCCGAATCCAAAATCACTGGTCTGATGCCCTTTCGGCATCAAAACCGTCATTCCGAACCCAAATCCGGAATTCCACTTTTCAACTTTAAAACCAAATTCCGCTTTCCGAAATCCGATTCCAATTCCAAAACCGAAAATCTCTTTAATCACCAAATCATGTTTCAAAATCTCTTTATAGTCACTTAAACCATTTATTCTTTGAAATCCCAAAACCATAGCATCATACTCAGAAATCACACTTTTCTCGTAAAACGTGTCAAATACGTACTTTCTCGAAAAACGTGCAATTAAGTAAAACAGTTATAGCCTATTCCAATAACCATGAAATAACATATAAAACCATAAAATAAGTAATTGAAAGCAGTTATGCATGCTTAGTTATAGAGAAGGGGACCACTCACAGTACCGAGTCCTCAATCGCGTCCCGAACGTCCCGTACGTTCTTCAGCTTCCTCGGGAAGTCCCGATCCTGTCACAAGTCACCAAAGTACGTCACTAACACGTCTACGAAGGTCCACCTAAGCTTCCCTAAAAATCCCCGGATCCTAAACATAATGAACCGGAACCCCAAACCTTCAACTTCGCGGGACTAACCTCAAACGACGTCCGAACAACCCGAAACCAGTTCCAATAGACTCGTTACAACTCCTAGACCAAAAACCTAGTTGACACCTTCCACAAACACCGCCGCACGCGCCCCCACGCGCCGCCCAAAGTGGCCGCACGTGGGCATCACGCGCATGCTACAGTGTCATCGTCTACCTCGGGTCGACCGATTCGACTGTACTGAACCGGCGTTCCCGGTTCTTCGCCGTCCGTCCACCAATTCGACTCCTCTCTTCAGCATCCTCACCGTTCAGTCCTAAGCAACCTATTCCCCTTACTCTAATACCTCGACACAGTCCCTAGATCATCATCCCAAACTCGACACAAAAACTCGTCTGTCCCCTGTTCTTCCTTCCGGCCAACCAGCCACTCCCCCTTCACGACAACCACACTAAACAACTCCTAAGGACCTACTGAAGCTCACCCAACTCGCCAAATCTCTCGACTCACACTCAAAACCCACGACTTCCCATTTGAAATTTACGGCAAAACAGAGTAATTACAGGAGAACACAAAATTACCTCTGCTCAGGCCACCGCCGTGAGCTCAGCCGTGCGTAAGTAGCTCCTCTCGTCCTCCTTCGTCCTCTGGACGCCACCACCAGCCTCGACTGGTCGAATATGGCAGCACCACCACCCAACACCTTTTCTGTTTCCCTGAAACTCAACCCCTCACACTCACAAGATTCCTCACACGAGTTGCCCTCACCACTCACTCACTGTCTCTCACTCGATCTCCAGTCTCTCATCCACTCACCAGAACACACAAACACTCCCTTCACTTGAGCGATTTTCTCTCCAACTCACCCTCTGTTTCTCTTGTTCAAACACACACACACGTGCACAAATTAAACACACACCGTGCATGGCCTAGAACCCACTACATACACTGCACGTGTCACCAATCCCATGGTCCCTTTCCAAAAATATCCCCATCTCACCGTACACTTGTCCTGATCTGGTTGCACAATGCCCAAACAACCAAAAGACCAAAATGCCCTTATTTGAACCCAAAATTACCATTTTACCCTTACCGTTCCAGACCCGTAACTCACTCATCTTAGGTTCGATGAACACGTGCCGCCTGTCGTTGAATTCAGGACGACGAGATCTACCTAACTATCCTAGGTGAACGTGGCACAACCCGATCGTACGAAAAGTCAACTCTTCCCCCTATTTTAACCAAATTACGGCAATGCCCTCAACATTCCGAACATCATATCTTCCTCCTCGGATGTCGGAATCGGGCGTGCCACCTGTCTACGGATTTGTGACGTCCCAAGCTACGTCAAAGTCATAGGTCAAAGTCCATTTGACCGCCCGACCTCAAAGTCAACATTTTGCCCAACCTAGGGGCAAAATCGTCATCCGAACCTATCGTCACCAACTAACCACCGATTAAGCTCACTAATCTCATCTTAAGCACTGTCTTAACCCTAATTTCTGGGACGGGTCGTTACACAACAGCTCCGATTAAACCACAAAACTCACCTAAGAATATTTCATCGAACGATTGACTTGCGAATAGGATGCAGCAGAGATGATAATGGGATGCAGCAGCGGCAACACGGACGCAGAGATGATGATGTCCTGGCAAAGGTGATTTCGGCAAGAAAGACAATCAAAGGAAATATGCGGAAATAGATAAGTGATTGGAAGATGAGGTGTTGAGGAGATAACCTCATGACACAGAGTATGGGCGGCGATAACACCTCTTGCTTCCGATTGGATGAGAGTGCGGCACAAATTGGTGATTCGATCCAAATGAAGAATAGGAAAAAATGGAAGACGGCGCTCGCACGCAGAAAGGGAGAGGAAAAAATTTGTGTAGCGGAGGGGAAAAATATGGGGGCAAAACACTGTGTACACAGTGAAAACGGCGAAACCACTGTACATGAACAGTGAAAATCGGCTTGGGCTTTAGTATAGATATAAGTTTCTCTCTATATGCTGCGTAAAGAACATCAACTTCATAACTTGTTAAGTACAAAGTCGGTTCTTATATGTATAATTTGGGGCAGCCTTAGGCCCGTGCGAGTCGTGCGGCTGCACAGGGTCTCCAATTTTCAAGGATCTCAATTTTTTTTATATATATTATTTAAGTAATAGATAAATATTTAAAAAATCTCACATGTATCAAATAGAAGCCCTAACGCAAATGGTAAAGATTTTTAAGCTTTGCATAGCAAGAGCCATGTTTGAATCACAGCTGAATCTCTTTCCTTTTCCCCTATCCCCCCTCTCCCTTCCTTTTTTTTTTCCAAGCTATGAATTTCTTTGGCCTTTTCTTTTTCTCCATTTTCCCCCTGTGAATTTATTTCCTTCTTATTGTACGACACATCTTCTAAAAGCGTTTTTTTTTTCATCCCTTCCTCTTCAAATAAAGAAAACACAAATTCTAAAAGATAAGAACCCTAAATTTACTTCTCTTGATTCTCTTTCATTAATACACAATCAACGATTCAATAAAGACGATTTTTATCAAGTTTCCTTAAAGGTAATCTTACTAGATTAATGTTTTATATATATATACATAAATATTATGTTGTGCTTCAATTCAATGATTTAAATTGAAGTCGTAATAATGCATAAAAAAAACATTTATGGACACATTTTAAATTTTGCATAAGGCCTCTAGGCCCTCCCATGTATAATATAATTTGACCTTCCAAAAATAATTTTATATATGTTAAAAGAAAACTGTTCATACCCAAACTGGTCGGCCTGATTAAAGGTCCAAACTGATCCGACCCATCTCTGGTCTACCGGCCCCCAGGCAAGCATCAGATCATGCCAACAAAGCCCAGAACGACCTAAGAATAACAGATTTCGTCGGCCAGGCCTACTGACAAGTCATAAATGCTACCCAGGACCACCACAAGACACCTGGCAGCTCCTAAAGGCAACATCATTTATCCCACATTGACAAACACCAACAAACACATTCAATGCTACTATAAATACAAGGGCATTCCCCTCCAAAAGGTAATGACAATCTTGCCCTCGCGCTGCCTAAATTGCTACAGTAAACACTCCCACTTAACTGACTTAAGCATCGGAGACTGTTAGGCCGGCACCACACCGGTGTCCCTTTGTATTTACCCTCTTCCTGTGCAAGCCACAATATCTCGAGAGGAGCAACGAAGGAAGCTCAGCGAGACGAGATTAGGTCGATCCATTTCTTGCATCAACAGATTGGCGTCGTCTGTGGGAAGCTGAAACAACAGCCCACGCTCTCATTCACCAGATCAGTCGTCCCGAATCTTGCCCAGCGCCATGTCGGACGAATGAGACGAATGAGAGATCAATCACACCCCCCTTTACTCGGGGGAACGCAACCGGAAGCATTCCTGATGCCTACCGGCAGACACTGGACGACCTGATGCGCGTGGTGGCCGCGCTGAAGGCCCACAATGCAAAAATCGACGCGAAGAACCAACTCCTGACGAAACAGTACACGAACACACTTGCCCTGGTAAGGGTGTCCCAACACGAGGGCCAACCGGGCAAGGACCTAGATAACCATTCCCTAGCCGACCACCAGCAAGCCGACAGGCCACGTGCCACGTACGTTGTGCTCGAGAGGTCGTCATCAGATCAACCAAGAAGACAGCAAAGGCCAAACCCCGCCTCTTCTGGACGACTCCTCATCGAGCCAACCAAGGCAGAACCCTCAGGGACCAAGATCTACAGAGATGCCCAGCAGCTGCTGGAAGAACGCCAGGTCGTGCCCACCAGGCTCACCTATGAAACTTCTGACAGGACCCGCCCCGATCCCCCTAGGACCACACGGGGACGTGCCCTGCTCCCGTCTGACAACCAATTTAAAACATGCCAATTTTTCCATTTAAGGAAAACTCAATTGCATAAATATCCAAATAAGATCGTACATAAAATCCGAATTCAAATAATGTCAGACAAGGGATAAATTTCACAACACAATTTTTGAGCACGACTCTAAGCTAATCCTGCGGGCTAACCTGCCTAACAGGGTTTCAGGTGCGCAGTCCAAATCTATGCCTCGACCTCCGGATCCTCCTCTACCTCAACGACACGGCCTGAAGGGTCAATAAAACATTAAGGGTGAGTGGGTCGAAACTCAAGGTTTTATAAACAGTTCATCAATTTTGAAAACATATAGTTTTACCCCTCCGTTTTCCAAACATGCATGCATCAGTACCAAAACCGTAGTATCATATCAAATAAGTATTATCAACATAATATCAACATAATAATAATAATAATAATAATAATAATAATAATAATCCCAGTCACTGCACTATACATCTCAACCATGATAATCCAGCTATCTGACGTCCCAGACGCCCAATAAGGTCACAGTCCCAAGGCTACGCGTACCACTCAAGGTCTCAATCCCGAGTCCAACCCCCGAACTTTTATAAAATATTATTTTAATGTAAATTGACCATTTTGCCCTTAGAGGGGGGAAAACGTTGAATTTTTCCTTGGGGAATATTTTGGACTTGCGACTTTGACTGTGACGTAGGTCGGGACGTCACGAATCCATAGACAGGCGGCACGCCGAAATCGGACTTCGTACGAGGAAGTTATGGTCTGAAACGTGAAATCGGGAGGTTTACGTCTCGGTAATCGTGTCGATTATTTTATTCTGATATAGTGGTTGGAGGACACTTGGATGAGTGACAAGTGTCACTCATCCATTGGTTAGATTGGATCAAGCTCCACTAAGGTATTTAAATAAGATTAAAACCACCTTTTAATCCAAGCCATCCATCTAAAATACCCCAGATTACATCTAAACCCTTGATCTTATTTCCAAGGACTAATCTGGACCCTCCATTTCTTTTCATAAGATTCCCTCCCATACTATATATATATCCTACCCGAAACACTCACAAACCCATTCAACAAACACACCAGCGTGTCACCCATTCTCCTGTGTTGTTTGTGAGTGGACTGGGCTGGTGTGGCCGAGGGACGGCGGCGTTGGACGGCTGACGACGGCGAGGTAGGAAGTTTTAACCCGAAACTGTTTTGAAAAACTCAGAAATGGAAGTTTAGTTTCAAACGTTGGTTTCTGACTTCTAATAACCCTAATCGATTCTAAGGACTAATAGGAACACTTAGAGCTTGATTTCGTGACCAGTGGTGACCGGAACGGAGAGTAAAAGACGACGGAAAAACCAGCAGTCTGTTCATCGAGGTAAGCCTCTGATTTCAGCTTTGTTTGATGTTTTTAATTAGTTATAACCATTTCTGGATTGAGACGGTAATATAGGGACAAACTAGAGCTAAAATGGTCATGAAATGAGGGATTGGTGACCGGGTCAGATCGCGGGTCTGAACGACCCGGTTTCAGGCGACGGGTCGACCCATCGAGAGGTCAGGGGTGATGACGTGGTACCCTGTCAGACTGGAAGGTGACGTGGACCACTCATTAGCCGACACGTGTCACATGTCAGTGCACAGTCAGCACTGACATGTCAGTGACGGGCCCAATCAAGGGCTGCCACGTGTCACTGACATGTCGGTGACGTGGACCAGTGCCGTGCTGACACGTGGCACATGTCAGACCTGACACGTGGTACTGACAGAGCAGTGACGTGGACCAATCATATGTTGACACGTGGCACCTGTCAGAGTCTGACATGTCAGACCTGACAGCTGTCAGATGACGTCATGCTGACGTCAGCGATTACGTCACGTCCCAAACGTCCAATCATAGCAATCCAGCTCCTGAGTCATCCTACGGTTCGGTCCTTCCGTAGAATGACCCCTCGCAGGCAATGCACCATGACCACTCTTGGGTACCACATCCGGAGGCCGAGGCATAGATTTGGACTGCGCACCTGAAACCCTATTGGTCAGGTTAGCCCGCAGGATTAGCTTAGAGTCGTGCTCAAAAATTGTGTTGTGAAATTTATCCCTTGTCTGACATTATTTGAATTCGGATTTTATGTACGATCTTATTTGGATATTTATGCAATTAAGTTTTCCTTAAATGGAAAAATTGGCATGTTTTAAATTGCTTGTCAGACGGGAGCAGGGAACGTCCTCGTGTGGTCCCAGGGGGATCGGGGCGGGTCCTGTCACTTCGGAGGAAAAGACTTCATCACCACGACACCATAGTTTAACCAACCGCCAAGTCGCCATCGGAAACCCGGACCGAGGGGCAAATGACAGGGGTTGTGTCAGGACCCACCCCTAATCCCTCGAGATTACGGGCTGAATCCTGCTCCCGTCTAACTTACGCATGACACGAAGGCTAAACTGATGTCCAACCTCCATGTGATACGTAAGTCGGACAAGGGATTCTCGATCCAATCAACCTAAAAGTATCCAGACTTCCCAGAGTGCGTCGAAACTACTGTGGATCTCGGGTGTGATGTCTCTGTCACTCTCGACCAACAGCCCACGCCGCAACAACCTGAAGGGTATCGAAAACACGAAAAGACTGTGAGTGGACAAAATAAAGTATAAGTTTAAAAACAGTTCAATAAAACAATTACAGTTATACCCTCCATTTCAAAAACAATGCATGCATATCAAATTCATGTCATAAAACCATTCAATATTCCGGCTGCGTAAACCATATAAAAAAACCGAACACAATTTACTTTTCTCAAATCCCGGGCCTCAGCCCAAAACCATCGAAAACCATTATCCAAAACCATCATCATCAATCACAGTGAAAACCAAAACATATTTGAACCACATTTCCATTCATCGAACCTGCTGGATCTATCCGAGTCTTTAAACTCCCGAGTCTTTAAACTCAATCCAGGCCTCAATATAATCCGAGTCTTTAAACTCCCGAGTCTTTAAACTCAATCCGGGCCCGCCCCCGTCATAATCATATCCGGGTCTTTAAACCCAATAATCAGATCCAGCAAATCCAATCCAAAACCGTTTGAAAACTATTTTCCATTTCCGAATCTGAATCCGTAATCTCATCAGGATCCCGAATCCAAATCTAGAACTCATATCCATATCCATTTCCAAATCCGAGTCCGAAACCATCATTTCGTAAACCGGCATCCGGAATAACCATTCCAAACCCAAACCCAGAATCCACTTTCAAGTCCCAAATCGAATCCCGAATCGTCATCCGAAAATCCGATTCAAACACCCGAAATCATGTTTCTTAAAACCACTTTTTGAACTGGTCTCTATGCCCGAAGTCATTTTCCAAAATCCATTTTACATCATTGATATTAAATCATATTTCAAATCCCGACATCAAATCATGAAAACCAAGTTCAAATCACAATATCCATCGAAATCTCGTAAAACGTGAAATTCCGTAAATATCTCTAAAAACGTGTAAAACCGTAACCCATCAAGATCATAAATCAAATCATAAAATCACGTATAGAAAACAAATAAAAACATATATGCATGCATCAAGAGTTAGAAAACAAAGTCCACTCACAGACCATTCCGACGTCGCCTTGATACGCGCGCACTTACGCCGTTCCCGGCCATTTCGCTATCCTCGGCTTTCCCGAACCTGTCCAAATCCCAAAACAAGGTCACTAACTACTTAATAAAGCTTATACTAAGTCCCCGTAATTTTCTCAAATTTTTTAACTATTTTTAACAGGGTCCTAAAACCTTCGGACATCCTGAAAACTATCGAGACGATGTCCTATTGACTCGAAACCAGCGACAAAATATTCGTTACATTGAATAATTTAAAAGCCGTGTTAGAAGATTCCCCAAATTACCCTCCACGCACCCTCATGCGCGCCTGGAACTTCCTGCGCGTGAGTCCTACTCGCGTGAACAGTGCCACCCCCTTCCTCTTGCCGACCCGGTTCGAACCGGTCCGGCTCAACCAAGCAGGCGTGAGCGGTTCGACCTATTTTCTCCCTTATTTTCGATCGGTTTTACATTCTAATTAGTCCTACATGTTTGCCTTATTGTCCATAATCATTTAGATCCTTAAAAACAACCTTTGTAATCCCAGAACTTACCTCCCAAAACGAAGGAAAACAGGGCACTGTTCACCGTTCAGTCGTCGTCCTTCCAGCCACCACCACCGTCCCTGTTGATTCCAAACAGTCCCTAGAACCTCGAGAAACCTCGTTCAAACCAACAATTGGGTTAACAATCACTAAAACAGACTTTGCCATTTTTGAATCCACAAACAACCTCGACGGGTTCTTCACTTACCATCCCCATTTTGCTTCAAACTCGGATCCAAGAAGCTTGTCTCATCACTCTTTCCATCTTCTATTTGCAAATTTGAGGCTGCTGATGAGGTTTTTGAGGAGATTACATTCACGGCTACATGTCCTTCTCTGTTCTCAGAATTTACAAACTCCCCACCGTCCACGACGGCTTTAACGGCCGCTCCACCTCATTTTCCGCCTTCCCTCACCGTACTTACTAATGCCGGGAGATCAAATGGGCATGGTTTCACTTAGTGCACTCTAATTTTTCTGTGTTTCCACTGGGTTCCTCTGTTTTTCTCTTTTGAACCCCCAAAGTAAGCCGTGCAACCCGTCTGTTTTAACAAGGAAGCTGTGAGACAGTTATCCAAAATTCCACAGCCATCAAGAGAGGGACATATGTCCTAATCTGATGAGATCACCAATCCCAAGCAACCAAGTGTTCACATCCTAGTGGCACTGATCCCACTGCAACCAAAAGACCAGATTGCCCCTTGCTGCCCAAATTACCGTTTTGCCCCTTGTACATTTAGACCCATAACTAAACTATCCGAAGTCCGATGATGGCATGCCGCCTGTCATTGTACTCAGGTCATCGAGACCTTCCTTACGGTCCTCGAAGTTCATGAAAATGTCAAGTCGTTTACAAAGTCAACAAAAAGACCCTTGTTAACCAAAATTACCAAAATGCCATCAACCTTCCTCGGTTGTCGGAATCGGGCGTACCACCTGTCTACGGACTCGTGACGTCCTAAACTACGTCACGGCCATCGGTCAATGCCAATTGACTGTCCGAACTAAAAGTCAACATTTTACCCATTTGCTCCAACCGACAAAAAATATCCAACTAATCACCGATTCTCTTCGTTAATCCGTCATTAAATCCTAATCTAATCCCGACTCCCGGGACGGGTCGTTACAGGTTGCCAGACAACCCGGAAAGGCGAAACCCACCCACGGGAGCACTATCTAGACGAGACATACTCAACGGCGGGTAGCTATTCCCGGGATCGAGTAACAAAGGTCCGCCAGGACAGGAGCTGAAGGCCAACCGGACCCCTACCAATCTGTCTACCGATCAGAGCGCAGAGATCGAAGCCCTCATGAGAAGGGTACGTGCCCTAGAGGCAAAGGAGGATAGAGGCAAGGCGCCAGCCTTGAAGAAAGCCAACCCTGGCCCTTTCTCGGAGAGACTCCTCCGCTCTCGACACAGAACCGGGGTCAAGCCCCTTAAGATTGCTCTGTACACGGGGAAAGGAGACCCCAACACCCACTGGAACAACTACACTTATGCTTTGGCATACCGGGACGCCTCGGAGGACGAACAATGCCTCATCTTCAGCTCTACCCTGACGGATGCGGCCCTGAACTTGTTCTACCGTCTGCCGACAGGCACGATCGGTTCTCTTGAAGATCTACACTCTACGTTCTTGAGCCAGTTCATGATGCAAACCATCAGGCTCGTATCCACATACGACCTATTTTCCATCAGGCAGAAGGAGGACGAAACCCTCCAGAAGTATGACATAAGGTTTAGTTTGGAGTACTCTCGCTGCCAGGATACGGATGACAAGGCCGCATTCAATGCCTTCTAGAGCGGCCTCAAAGAGTCTCCCTTCAAGTATGCAGCCCACACGGGGGACTGGGGCAGCTACGCCGAGCTAATGCGCAGAGCCAGCATTCACGCCAAGGCCGAATTCTTCCACACTCCTCCAAAGGATAGCAGAAACACACAACCCACGCCACCAGCCACAAATCTGGGGAGGACTCAACAAAGCCCCAACGATCACGGTAGCAATTGTTCCGAAACGGGGAGGAGGAAGCTTCACTTCGAATCTCGCAATTAGGAGAAGAGAGGACGGTCCTGTCGCAACGACAGCGACTATCGCCATGGGAACCCCCAGGCGGGCAGGGGATTGGTAGGAGAGGTCGCGGGTCCCAAGCGCCGCTTTGAGACATACACAGTTCTGAACACCACACTCAACAACGTCTTGTTGAATGTGGAGGAGATGATCCCAAAGCCCAAGCCAAGGAACCTCAACTATCAGCCTATCGTCAACAAGGAGGCCTATTGCTAGTACCACAAGTACAATGGTCATTCCATAGAAGAGTGCATCGCCTTCAAGGACATAGTTGAACAGTTAATCCGTGAGGGCCGACTCGATCAATTTCTCCCTCGAGCACAGGCTGCCGCGGCACGCCTTCAAATCAACACCATCAGCGGAGGACCAACCTTATCCTTCTCCAT
Organism: Prinsepia uniflora; assembly: GCA_032719365.1. Lineage (NCBI taxonomy): Eukaryota > Viridiplantae > Streptophyta > Magnoliopsida > Rosales > Rosaceae > Prinsepia > Prinsepia uniflora. The sequence continues at coordinate 5,941,777 of CM064867.1, read as the reverse complement.
CACCTCCAATCGGGTAAGGAAGGACTTCAACAGGGCTTCGAAATCAAGCCAAGTACTTAGTATCGGCGCCAGCCGACCCGGAAAGGTTGCAAAGGCTGGGTGGAAAACTATCAGCTTCTCAGAGGAGGAGAGAGAGAGGCATAGTGTTCTCGCGCGACGATCCCCTGATTGTCCGAGCTTTGATATCAAACTGCGATGTAGGCTGCATTCTTCTCGATACCGGCAGTTCAGTCAATGTACTCTTTTGGGATGCTTTTCAAAGAATGGGCTTGGATGAGAAAGAACTAGACCGCAAGTCACGCCCCTTCTCGGATTTTCAGGAGATTCTGTCCTCCCCAGGGGGATCATCACTCTACCAATCACCATGGGCTCCGAGCCCCTAACCACCACCACACTGACCACATTCCTCGTGGTCGATTGCCCGACGGCCTACAACGCGATCCTTGGTCGGGGCCTACTCAATCAGATGCGAGCCATCGTATCTACACATCTCCTGCTGATGAAGTTTCCAACACCTTCTAGAACGGGCCAGGTGTTGGGAGACCAGCTCTCCGCCCGGACATGTTACGCAACCTCTCTCACGAAAACTAGCCAGCGCCTGCCCGGGGCGACGTAGACACTCTCGATCACATAATCGGTACTAGGGAACGACCCTGTGGATCCGGGATACATGGAAGAACTCAGGGGCAGCCCCCCGGAAGACCTCTGCGACCTAGCACACATGCCCCATGCAGAGCCAGTGGAAGAGACAGAGATAATCCCTCTTTCCCATGAACACGAGGACCTCTAGGTTCAAATAGGCTTAAAATTGGGTCCCAACATCCGCTCCGCCCTCATAAAGTTCCTCCAGGATAATGTCTAAGTGTTTGCATGGTCCTACGCAGATATTCCCAGCATTTCCACCGATGTGATCTGCCACCAGCTCACCATCGACCCCTCATTTAGGCCGGTCAACCAGAAGCAGCGAAGCTACGATGCGGAGAGGCAACTGGCCATGCAGGGCGAAATTACAAAGCTCAGCACGATCCACTTTATCCGGAAAGCAATCTACGATGCATGGGTCACCAATGTAGTCCTCGTCAAGAAACCTACGGGATTATGGCGAATGTGTATTGATTTTACGAATTCGAATAAAGCTTTCCCGAAGGACAGCTTTCCACTTCCAAAAATCGGCATGCTGGTGGACGCCACGGTAGGGCACGAACTACTCAGCTTCATGGACGCCTATTCCGGTTATAACCAGATCCTCATGAATCCGGACGACCAAATTTACACCAGCTTCCGGACCAATCTGGGAATCTACTGTTACAATGTCATGCCCTTCGACCTGAAAAACGCGTGAGCGACCTATCAGCGCCTAGTCAACTTCATGTTTGTCGACCAGATTGGCAAGACCATGGAGGTTTATGTGGATGACATGCTTGTCAAAAGCAGGACGGCGGACGATCACATCCCCAACCTAGCCAGAATGTTTAAAGTCCTCAAAAACTACGAAATGTGCCTCAACCCCCCCAAGTGTGTTTTCGGCGTAGGCTCGGGCAAGTTTTTAGCGTACATGATCAGTCAGCGAGGAATCGAGGCCAACCTTGAGAAAATCAAGGCTATTATGGACATGCAACCCCCTCAAACACACAAGGACATCCAGAGCCTGATAGAGAGAGTAGTGGCCCTCACACGATTCATATCCAAGGCAACGGACAAGTGCACCCCCTTCTTCAAGGCACTAAAGGGCAAGGGCAGAAAGATCAACTGGACGGTAGAATGCAACAAGGCATTTGTGGAGCTCAAGCAGTACATGAGCAGTGCGCCACTCCTAACCAGACCTGAGACAGGGGAACACCTTTTCATTTACCTCTCAGTATCCACCTCCGCAGTCAGTTCGGTCTTAGTCACTTGGAAAGAAGGGGCCGAGAATCCAGTCTATTATGTCAGCAAAGCTTTGCAAGATGCGGAAACCCGATACCCCGACTTGGAGAAGTTGGCACTCGCACTGGTGGTCACAGCACGGTGACTGCGACCATACTTTCAGCCGCACGAAATCAAGGTCGTCACTAATAAACCTCTCCGAAAAGTCCTCCAGAAACCCGACACCTCGGGCAGACTCATCAAGTGAGCGATTGAGCTCAGTGAGTTCGACATTAACTATGTGGCAAAAACCGCAGAAAAATGACAAGCAGTGGCCGACTTCGTCTCTGACTACTCCTACCAGCCCACCCAATGCATGCCACCAGACGGTACTGTTGAGTCAGGTTTTCCCGCCAGGAAAGAAACAGTGAAGTCCACCTCCCCCATCGATCTCACGCGCCCATGTTGGATGTTATACGTCGACGGTTCAGCCTGCCACAACGGATCAGGTGTAGGTCTGGTACTTACCTCCCCCGACCAGGTCAAGCTTGAATACGCTCTCCGGTTCAGTTTCAAAGCATCCAACAATGAGGCAGAATATGAGGCTCTACTGGCTGGCCTACGTCTCGCAAGGGACATGGAGGCCAAGCAACTACGCATCTTCAGCGACTCCCAACTAGTCATCAGTTAGATCAACGACGACTTCGAGGCCAAAGACAAGTCCATGGCTCTTTACCTGGCCCTCGCCAAGCAACTCCTTCGGTCATTCACAAACTTTGAAGTTACGAAGATCCCGCGGTCAGAAAATAGCCATGCTGATGCCTTGGCTCGACTGGCATCATCCCTAGACGATAAGGAGGGAAGGCAAGTTTTGGTCGAGATCTAACACAGGCCCAGCACCAGACCAAGCCACTTGTACACCATCAACATCAGTCCGACCTGGATGGACCCCATCAAGGCTTACTTGTAGGATGGCTCTCTCCCGGAAAACAGGCTGGAAGCCAAGAAAATCAGAAGGCAAGCCACTCGCTACATGATTCAGCGCGACCACCTCTACAAGCGAGGATTTACCACCCTGCTCTTAAAATCCCTTACACCAGAACTGGGGGACTACGTTCTCCGAGAAATGCACGAGGGGATATGCGGAGACCATTCGGGCGCACGCACTTTGGCACACAAAGCATTCAGTCAAGGATACTTTTCACCAACCATGCTCGCAGATGCCACTACTCTAACACAGCAATGCGACAAGTGACAGCGGCATGCCCAGATCCCTCACCTACCAACTGAACCCCTCACTTCCATGTTGAGCCCATGGCCCTTCTCACAGTGGGGACTCGACCTTATCGGACCAATGCCTACGGGCAAGGGTAGGGTAACCTTTACAGTGGTGGCAGTGGATTATTTTACCAAATGGGTCGAGGCGAAGCCCCTTGTATCCATTACAGCAGCACAGATCGAGTCATTCGTGTACCAGAACATCATTTGCTGGTTCGGGATTCCGCATACTATCGTGACCGATAACAGGAGGCAATTCGACTGCAATCGCTTCAAGGAATTCTGCCAGACATACGGCATCAAGCTCCTCTTCTCATCACCTGCACACCCTCAGTCCAATGGCCAGGTGGAGGCCGTGAACTAAAACATCAAATACAACCTGAAAAAGCGCTTGGATGAAGACAAGGGTAAATGGGCAGACATCATCAGTGACGTCCTTTGGTCGCATCGTACATCGTACAAAACGGCTACAGACAAGACGCCCTTCGCCCTTTTGGGACAGAGGCCGTGGTCCCCGTGGAAGTCGGAGAGACATCGTACCGTGTAATCTCATACGATCTGGACACCAACAATCAGCAGATTGCCCTCAACCTCGATCTCCTAGAAGAAAGGCAAGATCAAGCTAACTTGAAAAACATGGCTTACAAGCAAAGGGTGGCTAGATACTACGACTCCAAGGTTTGACACAGGAGTTTCAGGGTGGGGGACTTGGTTCTCCGCAAGGTCAACCTTCGCACCAGGGACAGAGCAGCAGGGACTTTTGCCCCAAACTGGGAAGGACCATACACTGTATCCCAAGTATGCCGAGAGGGAACATATGAGCTTCAAACTGCTGAGGGGAAGACACTTCCACATCCTTGGAACGTGGACCATCTCAAGTACTACTATAGATGAGCTATTGTAATACACCGCAAGGTGCACGGCCCACGACCACTTTTGTAAACATGTTATGGCATCCCCAGACTCATCTATGAATGAAATTGACTGGTTGTTTTTTATTCAGTCTCATTTCCTTGAACCCCTTTTAGAGGGATATGCTCTCGGCCTATGTCCCACACACTACTACTTCCATCGGTCAGCAATGGCCGACATCCCAACTTTTCATCCTCTACCTTGATCAGTTAAATCACAAACCGATCATCCATTCTTCGGTTTATCTTAGCCACCATACTTGTTTCCTATTGTGGGTTAAAATTTGTTTATGTTCCTTTCAAGTTACTAATCGATCCCTTAAACCGACACACAAATTTATTGCTTATTTATTATGGTTATAGTCAGATACACTTGAAATTTTTTCAAACCCAAAATCACATTCATACTAATACAAAAATTTTCAACTACGAATGCAAATTTTATTCAACAAAATTCAGTTTACATAGGCCACAGGCCGAATTACATAAGAAATGGAAAACAAAAGCAGGTCACTGCCGTCACCACCCAACTCGGTCGCCTCTTCATCTTCTGCTGGTGGCTCATCAACCTGGTCGGCCTCAGCTGCGTCGGTTGGCTCGTCAGAGCCCAACTCTTCCTCCTCCTCATCAGGTAGAGGATTACCATCCTCGTCCAGGTAATCCTCCACCCTCAGCGGGGACTTGAGCCACGGCACCCCCGGGTTAGACAAAATCAGCTTCTTGTATAAGCCATCCTCTAGTTCAGCCCCGAACTTCATAAAAGTTTTTTCGCATTCTCGAGAGGCCTTGTACTCTTCAATCCCAACCCTCTTGGTCGAGATCAGCTGCTCGGCTACCTTCGCATTGGTCGATTCCTGCTCAGCCAACCTGGCCTGCGATTCCTCCAACTCAGCCCGGATCCGACTCGCTTCCTTGGCCTTTGCAGTCGCCTCCACCTCCATGCCCTTCACCTTAAGCTCCAAAACAGCCTTGGCCTCGAGGGCTTGATTGAATAGCCTTTGGTTGTCGGCCAGGGTGTGCTCCCTTCCCTCCACGTCCCTCTTCATGTCCAAGGCTTGTTGCCTGATGTGGCTCGCGTGACAGAAGGTCGAGAACACTTCGCCAAGAAACTACAAAAAAAACAGGCCGAGTTAGTTCATCAACTTCAAAAAAAAACATGGAAACTTACGTGAGAGCCAAGATGCATTGTCTTATCAAAACGATACGCGAAGTCCCTCGGCCGAAGGTCAGCTATCTCACCCAGCTCATATTGGGACCCCCGAACAACTGTGTTCATGAAGTCCAGCTGAGAAGGGTGGAAGGCCGTGCTCAGATGCCGCCAGCAGTCGCCCACCTCCGTCGTCCTGACCAAGTCAGGCTCGCCTTCGGCATTTACAAAATACGACTTGATGGACGAGTCGAGCGTCGGCTTCTTCAATTTCTTAGGCACCTGTCGGCCAGCAAGAAGGGAAGTCTGAGAAGGCACGACCATATCCCTCACCAGTTCAAGGATTTCCACCTCGGCCTGCTTTTTCTTCCTTTGTTTCTCGGCCGGCTCCTCATCTTCCTTGGCCTTTTTCCTCTCCGCTGGCTTCTTTTTCTTCTTCAGGCGGGCCTCGGCCACAAATTGCCTCCTTTGCTCGGCCGCATCGTCAATTTCGATGGCGACTGGGGAATTACTAGTAACTGGAGCACCAGACGGTACCTTCCTCTTATCACTGGCCGAGGTGGGAGGACTTGAAAACAAGGCTCAAGGGGCTCACCAGTCGCCTCATCAACATCCATCGCGGGAGCCGAACCCTCGGCCTGACTTGGTCCCCCGGCTATAAGTAGCCTCGGCTTGACCCGTGTCGTTGCCCTACTCTTCAGCGGCTGACGAAAGTCAACCTTGGAGGACCCTCCGGCCTTCTGAGCCTCCATCTTCGATTCCTCGGTCTGCTTAAGAATCTCTTGAATTTTTGCCATCCGATTCGAGCACTGAGTTGCGGCCGCAACAATGTAGTAAGGAGGTGCTACATATCAATGAACAAACTCCATCAGGCCTATATTCAAAGAGATGAGCAAAGAAAAACAAAAACAAAACCACGAGGTAACACTTACGTAATTCCGATATCAGGCCGACCTTTAGCAGGTTGATGGGTAGCCGGAGAAAATCCCTACTTCTTTCTGATCGGTCAAGCTTGTCGAACAGTTCAAGACAGTCGGCCTTCTCCTGGTCAGTCACGCTTGGACACTTAAACACTTCTGCAAAAAAAAAACAAGCATATTAGGAACGGCCTACAAAAATCAAAAGACACACCCTAACCGACCTACACAACCTAACACTCGTCACACCTTTCGACTGATAATTTCTTGGTATTCTCCTGTCATTCTCGGTTAAGTACGACCCTTCCCAGTCTCCGCATACAAACACAAACCTGTGCTTCCAGGCCTTTTGCGAGGTGGGCATATCCCATATAAACGGCCCCCGGGTCTTCCTATCTCTCGCCTCAACATAAATCCACCCTGTCTTTTCCCTTCGGAACTGGTAGAGGAAGTTTATGTGGCCCCAAGTCGGTTCTCCTTTCCCGGCCAACTTGAAGGTCGTGTAGACCCCTGTTTGAGCAATCCAGGTATTGGGATTGATCTGACCGATAGCTACTCCAACATGGGCAACCATCATTTGCACCTAAGGATGGAGCGGCAAGACGACTCCGTAGGTGAAGACATCTGGGTGAAAGGTCGTCCACGGCTCCGGAGGATCACTCGGCATGTCCCTATCCCCGATTAGCTCATCATTACTGAATCGGGCACGTGAAATGCCTCTCGGTATGCTTGTATATCGTCCAACTTGATCGTACTCAGTTGACGATCAATATGGTAAACGGACGTTGCAACGGTCACCTGCTTCATCGCTTCATCCACACCAATCTCAATCACCATCGGTCTGGATGTCGCATCTTAATCACTCGTCCCCACTATTTTTTTTGAAGGCATATCAGACACAACCGGTATGCCTTCAAAAACACCTGTCTAACCAACTGAGTCCACATCGACAATCAACTACTCGACCTCACCAATGGCCGAAACAGCCTCCTCCGACATCTGGGCGAAAGCTTTCTCAAGCTCCTCCTCCAGATCTCTCTCCTCCTCGGCCTGCGACCTCAGATTCACCTCTGGCCGAGATGTCCCTGAAGTGGAAGCCGACCCACTCGTCCTCAACCTGGTGTCCTAAGCGGCTGAGGCCATAGAATCATCCTCGAAAGCATTTACAGACCGATTGTCCATGCCTTGAGAATCTTCAGACGACATCTACAAATACAAAAAATACTCATAAGAATAGAAAACAACACAACTCCCTTTCCTGATCGACCTATACAATCAAGAAGCTAAGGGACAAACATGCATACGTGTTCATCCCATGTTTTTTCCAAAACTAAACTTTAAATCCAAAATAACCAGTTTGAAACCTACATACCTTGTTTCTACTCTGAAAATCACCGTGAGCACCGTCGTACAATATGGTCGGAAATCGCCTTTACTTCACCGAAAATTGCCTTAGTATTTTTTCTTCACAAGCACTCTCAATTCACTTGGATGCAAAAGTGAAAAGTGAATTTTTCTCCAATCCTTTTATACCATCAGATTTTAACCATGGTTAAAAAACTAGCCGTTATAACCATGGTCGGCCAGTCCAAAGAGGCCACCTCGATAAACACAAGCATTTAAAGCCCAACTACAAGCATTTAAAGCACAATAAATTTTCCAACGATTCAAAGTGCCAAGTGTCATATGATCGGCCTACAGGACATCTCCTAAGCTGATCGGCCACCTCATCGTTCGAGGGTCCGCGCAAGCTGACCGACCAAGGTGACACCCACTCACCTTGGCACAAGTGCCACGTGATCAGCCGACAGGACATCTCCTAGGCCGATCGGCTACCTCATCGTGCGAGGGTCCGCGCAAGCTGACCGACCAAGGTGACACCCACTCATTTTTGCACCAAGCGCCATCTGATCGACCTACAGGACATCTCCTAGGCCGATCGGCCACCTCAATGTGCGAGGGTCCGCGCAAACTGACCGACCAAGGTGACACTCATCTTGGTACTATGCCATGTGATCGGTCTACAGGTTATTTCCTAGGCCGATCGGCCACACCATCGTGCGATGGTCCGCGCAAGCTAACCGACCAAGGCAACACCCATACCTTGGCACCAAGTGCCACGCGTTCGGCCTGAGGTGAACTCTCAGGCCGATGGGCCATACACTTATGATCCGTCCAAAAAACTGGATTTTAACTCCACCATCCTTTGGCTTTTTCCCTCCTTCAAGGGCTTGGGGGACTGGGGACTGGCATATTGTACACTAGAACAGACTGACAATCACAATACAAGCCCTCAACTGAGGCAATCCACCTCATTCAACGACTTAGGGGACTTCTGTTCATACCCAAACTGGTCGGCCTGATTAAAGGTCCAAACTGATCCGACCCGTCTCTGGTCTACCAGCCCCCAGGCAAGCCTCAGATCATGCCAACAAAGCCCAGAACGACCTAAGAATAACATATTTGGTCGGTCAGGCTTACTGACAAGTCATAAATGCTACCCAGGACCACCACAAGACACTTGGCAGCTTCTAAAGGCAGCAACATTTATCCCACATTGTCAAACACCAACAAACACATTCAATGCTCTACTATAAATACAAGGGCATCCCGTTCCAAAAGGTAATGACAATCTTACCCTCACGCTGCCTAAATTGTTACAGTAAACACTCTCACTTAACTGACTTAAGCATCAGAGATTGTTAGGCCGGCACCACACCGGTGTCCCTTTGTATTTACCCTCTTCTTGTGCAGGCCACAATATCCCGAGAGGAGTAACGAAGGAAACTCAGTGAGGTGAGATTAGGTTGATCCATTTCTTACATCAACAAAAATGTTTCTTTTCGCAAAGTTGAAGTGCTTGCTTCATATACCATTTCAGACCATAAGGAGCAGAACGTCACCCGTCGATAGTCCCCTCACGTCAATTTGTCCATATCGTCCAAGGAGAATGTGACACGTGGCAACTTGAATATGTGGCAACCAAGCAAATTTCTATTCCATTTCAAAATTAGTGCATGGAATTTATAAATTCTAACATTTGGGCCAAATTCCAATTTTGTTTCCTCGTACAAACCGTCTTTTATGGTGTATTTGGATGAAACAGTTTAAGATTATTAAGAATTTATAAAATAATGAAATTTAAATTTTAAAAAAAAATTAATTTTCTAGAAATTTTAATTATAAACATAGAATATGATGTTTACACATAAATTATAATTATAAAGATGAAATCTGAGAAATGAAGTCTTGTACTAAGAAATTTAAAATAGGGATTTGGAGTATCCAAATTCTTTGTTTTTAATTTTTTGGAATTGTTATGTTATGTTAGGTATCCAAACAAGTAGGGATGGGCATAATTACCCATGGGCATGGGTACTCATGGGTATTGTAAAAATAGGTAGAAATTAGATGGACAAAAATTTACCCATCATCTAATGAGTAGAGTGAGGGTTTACCCATGGGTATTGAGTGTATTTAATACCCAATAAATTCAAAATATATTCTTTATTCATTTTTCAAATTATCTATGAATTTTTAACACTCTTTCTTCCCTTTACTAATTTTTTCTCTCTTTCTATTCTTACTATTATTATTATTTATTAGGTATTATTATTTAAAATTTCTTTATTTCAATTAAATATCAGTTATTTCATCTTTGATAAAAAAAATTAAACACATAAATGTTACGAATTTATATTAACATCAAAATTTTGTTAAGAACTTAAATCATTCATTTTAAATGATTTAACAAAAATCAACGTAAACTATATAAATTTTTCAAGATTTCACAACCATGAAATCACTTAAAGGGAGTTCAATAAATTCTTAAAAATTGTTTATAATGAAACTTCTAACGAGTTTTGTTTTCAAGTTTTGAATTTCATTTCGACATTTTCTACTCATTCTTCATTTAATTGAAAAGTTTTCAGAGTCAAATTCTCAAATAACTCATTCACTAGCTTTGGTCAACTTGACAAATTTTGATAATTAAGGATAGAAGGGTTATAATAGAAACTCCAATTGAAATTGAGAGCATTTGAAAAAAAATGAAAAGCAAATGAAATTGAAAGGAAAAAATATTAGAAGTTAAAAATAAAAAGTTGAAGACAAATGAAAATAAAAATAAATAATAAATAAAAAGTAAAAGAAAAATGAAAAGTAAAAAGAAAAATAAATTGAAAGGGATAAAAAATTAAAAATTAAAACAAAACGAAACACAAGAAAAAAAAATTGAAAAAAGAAAATAAATGTAAAATGTCATGGGTACCCATTACCCAATGGATAGAGTTTGAGTAAACCCTCAAAATTGAGAATGAATCCATTTGTACCCATATATTATAGGGTATGAATTTACCCATACCCTCAAAAAAAATCCATTTAGCCATCCCTACAAACAAGTGACTTGCTGTGTAAAAATTTCAAAATTATGACTATTTAACAAATTCTTTGTTATTTCCTTCGTCCAAACAGTCTTTCTAACAAAATTGTAATTAATTAGTTTAACAAAAAAGTTTTCCACTCCCCAAAAAAAAAAAATGCATGGGCTTAGCAACGAAAAGCCCCATATTCGGTACGGCCTATTATTGACGCGACTCGAGCCCGTTAACAGAATTACCAACTCCCTTCCCTCGATTACGGGTCCCTTCTTCGTATTTTCTTCGCTGCCCTTAGCTGATTAACCCTCAATCCACCAAGGACACCATAACCCAATTGACCTCCTTCATTTTTATTAACTATGTTATTATAGTCCTAATCGCCTGATAGGGTCAAATTTCAATCTTGGGTTGGAGAATTTTCAGAGCAATATTGCCAGGATTGCAATTGCGGTTGAGGTCGATAGGGCAACTCTCAGGTCAGTAGATTTGTTAAATTCTTCTGATTTTAGCTTCTGGGTTTGGTTTTAGGAGCCATTTTTGTTGATTTCTGGTCTTTACTTGAATAATTGGCTACCTAGTTCATGAAGTTTAGAGATACCTTAACTGACTGAAAATTGTGTATCCATTAGCTTGGAAACTTGACAATTTACAAGCTTTTCACTAAAATTAATGCAATTTTTGTATTTTCAGAATGACGTGATTGAAATTTACCCTTCTTTTAAAATGCAACCTCCCCAAATAAAAGGTGAAATCTGGGAGTGGGAAATACACTATGAACATGAAGCCATAGTTCTCAAAAATTCTCTTCATGAGTAGTTGAGCATGATATAATTTTGTTAACTTCATTAAAAGCCTTATTTTTTCCGAATTATGATGTTTTTCATACTGATTTTCTGTGGTTACCTGGGCTTGTTGTATGAAGAGTTCTATTTATTTGTCCAAAAGAGTATATGTACTTGTACGCACCGTACAGTTCGATAAGGTAGTCTTTGTTTGTTTTTCTAAGTAGGAAACCCAGCCTATTTTTCTAGATTCTGAGAAAAAGAAGCATGTATGTGAAGTTCCTGTCATTGGTTTATGGTGCTTCCGCTCATATTTAAGCCACACCTTACTTGGATCCCATTTCTTCTTGTAACTTGATAATGCAATTTGATAACGCATCCCACTTCTTTGTCATTTACCAAATCCCATTGGCGAATCCCTCATTCAATTATGAATTAGTAAGATAGTAAATTGATTAATAGAAGTTGATCGTGGTGGATTCTGTAGGTTTGAGGCAAGAAATGAGCACCGTTCTGCTTCTCCATTTTTGAGTTTATTCTTTAGGGGTCTCTGCTACACTGGTAATTAAATCAAATTCTAAGAGACTCTTTCCACCTTTTCTTATCAGCAACTTCAATTTCTGATTTTATTTTCTGTAATACACTCTCTTCCAGACTTACAAACTTAAATATAAAATATTTGTATGAAATATGTTAAACAATTGTTATTCTGGTTTACCTATCTGGCGAGGTTTAAAATAGGTTTGCACTAGAATCACAAACTGGTTTTTAGATTAGAGAGCCAGTGTAGAAAGAGAGAAAGGTGAGATGTATTGAGTGAGTGTGGATTAGTAAGAAAAAGAACAATACGAGTAAAAAAGGAATCAATTGAAATTGAGGATAGCTTGCATACAATTCTTGGTTCTTGCTGTATTAAAATTTCTTTAAAACATGTGGATATATTTGACATGCCCTATATGACCAATCACACAGATTTCTTTTAATAGTGCCATAGATATAACATGCTTTTATATCTTGATTTTTGTGTATGTGCTTATTTAACAAAGTGGGAAATGTCTACTAGGGATGAAAGCTCCATTTCTCTTGATTAGAAAGTAACATTTCTAATCCAATTCTATAATCGTGTGCTCCAATATATCAGTGCACAACTATGTCTGTCAGTCTTTGGTCCCTCTCATGCTTAAGAACAGAAGTCATTGTTCTCAAATTTTCTCTTTATTATTATTTTTTTTTTGTCAGTAGAATTTTTTATTTTTTGACTAACCATGGTGTCTTTCAAACTGATACTGTGAGTTTACTTGAGCTTGTTGTATCGAGAGTTCTAATTCTTTTTCCAAAAGAGTTTGCATATAGAGTCTGTACACTTAAGTAGTCTTGATAAGTTATTTTAACTTTTATCTCCTTCAATCTGATCCTGGGAAGAGGAATCCGAACTTTTGTTCTAGAATCCTCAAGCTCCTTTCGTCGGGTTTATGGTGCTTCTAATGTTTTAATCCACTTTGATTGCAATGTATTTCTATTTGTAACTTCATATGCAATTTGGGATTCATTTGTATACCTTTTCTTTTCCCATCTTCCTTGTACGGGGTGGACGGTTGGTTTTAGCAGTAATGAAGTTCCGAGAGGAAGTCCTTGTTAACATAATGTAGTTATTTAACCCTTTTCATACCTCTACTGTATTTGCATTCATATCTGCATTTCTCTTTACTGTTTTTTGGAAAACCAAACCTTTGTGTACTGTCTCTTACTAAACCAAAAACCTTATTTGGTGTTTGTGGCTGCTTAGTTTGCTTCATTCTTGATCTTCAGGTCTTCTTGAACATCCTTGTTTATGGCATCTAGGCGCAATGTTGAGTATAGTCCTCTTGCTACTGATGATGATGATGTGTATGGAAGACCCAATGATCCTCGGTTTGACTATACACCAAAGTCCTTCGATAAAGTCCCATGGAAATCCATACTACTTGCTCTTTTCCTGCTGTTTCTTGGATCATTGCTTCTGTTTCTTTCATACTTCATTTTCACTGGTCACATGGGTGGGGAGCTGTCCCAAGCCTATGGCCTTTTGGCACTAGGACTTCTCACGTTCCTCCCAGGTATGTCAGAAGATTTCTCCGTTTCTTTCTCTCTCTCTCTCTCGACCTATCCTTTTGTGACAACTCATAGTTATATGACTCGGTTGACTGTATGTGAAGTATCGAAGTCAATAATTTAGATTTTAAAATCAATCACCCCGACCCACAGAATTGGAAAATCTGTTTTGTATATTGTCGTATTATACATTTAGTATGAGGAAAATAAAATCTTTCAGTAAGAGGGCGTGCCATATAATTCTCGAATGGATGACTTCATATGAGGTTACTATTTGAGCATAGTAATTAAGCTAAAACCATATTTCAAGTCCACTACTGGCTATCTGGATCGATTTTCGAAGATTCTTCATGAAAGCTTGATTGGGTGACTGGTTTCTTTGAACTTATAGAAATACTTCGTACATGTTTCAGCACATTGATCGATGGACACTAATTTCTTATGATTCCTATGGCTGCAGGCTTTTATGAGACACGAATTGCATATTACTCATGGAGAGGGGCAAAAGGATACCGGTTTGCCTCCATTCCTGACTACTAGGGTGTTTTTCTCTTCGAACTTTCCGAATAATGTTTATGGCGATACATTCAGTTGACACGGTTGTGTAAAATCCACGTTGTATAGAACACATGAACGATCCTTGTTATTCATTCGTTCGATTGTTCTTTGAATTTAGGTTGTAAACTGGTTTATCCAGCTCCAGTGAATCAAAGCCCCACCCCCACCCCCCCTTTTATTTTTTCTTTGCATTACTCCTTTAGAGCAGACACTATACTGTCCATTAAAACAGCTATGCACTAGACTCTTTATATTTAACTTCAGTTGTCCAAATAAACCGGTTGACTAAATGTAGCTAGCATTGTTCATTAAGTTTAACGTAAAAAAATAGAGTCCGTTGCAGGGTTGTTTTGATGTAACTCCAGAAAAACCATCAAATAAAGTTAAAAATTTAGAGTTTAATGTAAATTTTCTAGCTACTAAAATGACCCAGAAAAGCTTTATATTGTAGTCCGAGGTTTTATCTTGTCAAATGATGTTTCATAGAGATCATCGGTCAGAAAAGTCTACGCACAAGGTCATACCTTGTAGAAATCATCACAAAGAGTTAAAAAGTTTTTGTTTTTAAATATATATATTTTTATCTTTGAAAATAATTTATTGATTGTGATGATTAAAACCATATATTATGTAGTGGTCATGCGTTAATTGAATCAAACTCGGATTAATAAAAATAAATTAATAAGTGCGGAAGGAGAAAAAAAGAGCTTGAAAATCAATAGAAAGAAACAATCTGAAAAATACAGAAAGAATGATTGAATGTTATGTTATTGTTGCCTCTATCTTCTTTCAAATTAAGGACGCCGTTAACTTTCGATTCACAAGCAGAAATCAGAAGCTCAAACGCAGCAAAGATGAATATGAATGAAATTCCCATTGTACCCCTTTCGACAAACCCAAAACGACTCATGAGATAGGCGAACTTGTTGCGTTTTCTCTGAATCAAATGGGGTTGAATATGTCATTGAGGCAGGAGTTAATTACGATGGTAAACTGATTAAGAGAGGTTGATCGTGGCGGAATCTGGGCAAGTCCGAAGCGAGAAAGTAAAACACGACAGGCGCTCTTCTGCTTCTCCATTTTTGAGTCCAGCCTTTTGGGGGTCTCTGAGACACTCTGCTAATCAAATTCGAAGAGACCCTTTTCGGCTTTCGCATCGCCGGCTTTAATTTTGGAATTTAATTTGTGTATACTCTCTCTCTCTCCCTCTCTCATTCTCTCTTTGTGTAGAAATGTATATGCCTCCATGGGTTGCTTGGTTAATTTTCAATTATGTATTTCCCTGATGGTTTTAAGATCTATTACAGCTAGGTTTATGGTTTTTGGAATTAACCAACTATTGGAAATATTGGGGGAAAGAGGCTTTGAAGTTTGGAAATTTTGGGAATTTTTTGTTCTGAGTGGAGCTTTAACTGATTGATTCGTATGAAATTGGTTTTCTGTTTCTAATTTTGAAACTGGGGGGGTTTCTAATTTGTGTTTTGACCTTCAATGTGTATCCCTTCTATTGTTTATCTTCCTCAAAATTGGTGTCCATTTGGGGAGTTTAGATTGATGTATGGAAATTGGGGATGGGAGGGCTGTTTGGGACATGTTTCTACGATTGAGCAAAAGAAGGCTATGATTTTGTAGTTGCAATTGTAAGATATTTGCTTTTTGCTCATTTGATGTCTGTTGGAGTGGAGGCAGGAGCATTTCGATGTTATCCGGCATATAAATTTGTTCCAAAATAACCTAATTTTTATCTTTTATGCTATATGCGTTTGTCAAAGTTCAACTCTAATGGAGTTGAGAAACACTTCAATGTATTATTTCATCCAGAATTTCAAACTTGTAGCTAAAATATTTGTCATGATATATGTAAACTTATGAAACCAAGTGTGCTTCCTTGCTTTTTCTATCTGGAGTGGTTTAATGAATTAGATTTTAACTAGAAGGATCACAAACTGGGGGTGAGTAGAGAGCCAGAGTCGAAAGAGAAAGAGAGGTGGGAAAGGTAAGGTATGTGAAATGAGAAAGGATGAGTTAGAAAAATGTAAAAATAAGAACAAAGTAGGAACCAATTGAAATTGAGGACATGTACCATACAATTCTTGGCTTCTGAGTTTAGTAAAATCTCTAAAAAATAAATGTATATTATGAAATTTGCTATATGACCAATGACAGACATCTTTTAATAGTAGCATAGATATGGGCATGCTTTTTTATGTTGAATTTCAGGTATATGTTAGGCATATTGGTTACATAGATTTGTCATGTTTACCTTCTTCTTGGGCTAACAGGTCTACTTGGATGACAACTCCATTGATATAGATTAGAAAAGAATATTTCTAATTTGATTCTGGAATTTTGTCTCTGGATATATCGATTTAAGACTAACTGTCTCTTGGTGTTTAAACTCCCTTGCATGTTTACCAGAGATTTTTTTTTTCTCATGCCTACAGATTAGGAAAATGGATGGATCGGTTGGTCGTGCGGGCAGCAGTGCAGATGCTTATTTGCCAAATTACAAGCTTGGAAAAACTCTTGGTATTGGTTCTTTTGGAAAAGTCAAAATTGCAGAGCATGCATTAACTGGCCATAAAGTAGCTATCAAGATTCTTAACCGTCGCAAGATAAAGAACATGGAAATGGAAGAGAAAGGTCAGTCCTCTATCTTTGTGAATTTCTACTATTGAGAGTTATGTCTTAAAGTCCATATGTTAAAGATTTGTTGTTTTCCCTTCCTTTTTAACCCTTAAATTGGCGCAGTGAGACGTGAAATCAAAATACTGAGACTGTTTATGCATCCTCACATTATACGACTCTATGAGGTTATTGAAACACCATCGGACATTTATGTTGTGATGGAGTATGTGAAGTCCGGGGAGCTTTTTGATTATATAGTAGAGAAGGGTAGGCTGCAAGAAGATGAAGCTCGTAACTTCTTTCAGCAGGTTTTGGAAATTGTCTTTTTGTTTTTGTCTTACTATTATTTTTCCTTCTCATTTGAATTACCTAATTTCAATATTTTTCCTGAGACAGATTATCTCCGGCGTAGAGTATTGTCACAGGAATATGGTTGCTCATAGAGACTTGAAACCCGAAAATTTGCTTTTGGATTCTAAATGCAATGTGAAGATTGCAGATTTTGGTCTGAGCAACATAATGCGCGATGGCCATTTTCTCAAGACAAGCTGTGGCAGCCCAAATTATGCTGCTCCAGAGGTATGAAGATTGTGGTTAGATGACCTCTCAATACTATCTCGTCAGCCCAAAAGAATTAGGAAACTATCATACATTATTCTTAATATCAAGGCTTTCTTCTATTTCCAATGTTACATCCCTTTCATCTTTTGTAGGTTATTTCTGGTAAACTTTATGCCGGGCCTGAAGTCGATGTATGGAGTTGTGGTGTGATATTATATGCTCTTCTTTGTGGTACCCTTCCATTTGATGACGAAAACATTCCGAACTTGTTTAAAAAAATAAAGGTATTGGTGAATTTCATTCTTGTTTAGCATTGAATTGTTCCTTTCTTTCAAATTTTTGTTAGAATAAAGTATCTTTTTGCCCGTTGGCAATTTTGTTTTTCGTTCTATTGATAAAATCAAGCTATAGCATGCCATGAATCAATTTATTATCTGCTTGCAGATTATTAGTCATCTTCCCTAAACCCGTGTCATTTTGTCTTCAGGGTGGAATATACACTCTTCCTAGCCATTTGTCCCCTGGTGCCAGAGACTTGATTCCAAGGATGCTTGTAGTTGATCCAATGAAGCGGATGACCATCCCCGAGATTCGTCAGCATGCATGGTTCCAGGCTCATCTTCCTCGTTATTTAGCTGTTCCTCCACCAGACACAATGCAACAAGCAAAAAAGGTTTGTTTATTTTCCTCGAAAGGTTTTCTCGTGATCCAAGTCATTTGGAGTTGGTATGTCCTGTTCCGCTTCTTTTCCTAAAAATTTATCAAGTGATCCTAGTTATCTTCTTTAACTGGAATTGAGAGATGTTTAGGTATTTGGTCCATAATTCGTGTATATTACTCTGGTATGCTAGCTATATTAGCTGATCCGTGCTACTATATACCGTGCTACTATATATACTTATTTTTATTTTGAAGAATTTCCATATTGGCACATTTATATAGTACTTAAATCCCCATACATTCTTTGATGCTTCATAGAATGCGCAGAAACAGTTTTCAAGATCAGTATCCACATTGGTTACTTTGATTTATGGTCCATATCTCAATGCTTTGGCCTTTATATTTTCTGTCATATTTACTTATTCGGTGAATGCTTTGGATTGTGTTTTGGCCATATCATATATTGGGATACATCTATTTTCATCAGCTCTTCACTTGTCACCTTGCTTTTTGCAGATTGATGAAGAAATTCTTCAGGAGGTGGTTAAGATGGGATTTGACAGGAACCTTCTAGTTGAATCTCTCCGAGGCAGAGTACAAAACGAGGTTTGACCTTTGAAACTCATTCTCATTTCTGTTTTCCAATTGGATCTCATTTCTTGCAGCATCTTTCAGGGAACAGTTGCATACTATTTGTTATTGGACAACCGTTTTCGTGTATCCAGTGGCTATCTTGGAGCTGAGTTTCAGGAGACTCTGGTATGTGTCCTCTTTTTTTGATGTACTAGAAATGGCTTCTTTAGAAACAAAATCTCCCCTTTGGAAGCCCAAGACTAAGTGTTAAATAGTCTGTAACTTAATATATTTAAAATTCACATGCAGCTAAGTCAAGGATTGAATCGAATGGTTGAAATTTGTGTCCCATTGACTGGCCAAATGGAAACTTGGAGAAACTTTTACCCCATTCTAAACAGGTCCGACCCTAATGATATCCTGCTTAAAATGGTTGAGGACTCAAGGAGTGATAGATTTGTGAAAGAACATAAGTTTTACCGACTTTACATAACATGACCAGTGAAAAGTTATGCGGTGCTTGAATGCTCTTATGAACTCATTATATGTTCTTCTTTGCCATATATTTTCTATAAAGATCGATGCCATTTGGATTTAAGTTTTCTATTTTACTTTTCCTTCTAATTTTCTCTTTTTAACTTCTGGTCCAGGAAATGGGTTTCAACCGTATGCATCAGAGTGAGGCTGCTGCTTCACCTGTCGGACACCGCCTTCCAGGATATATGGATTATCAAGGAATGGCTTTTAGGCCACAGTTCCCTGTTGAAAGGAAATGGGCTCTTGGGCTTCAGGTTAAATTTCTCTGGCTGTCTCTTGCTTCATGCTATTAATTGGGGATAACACTTATGAATTTGATTTATTATGCTGTGCTATATGATAATTAGGTAAACAAATTTAATTGGTTGGTATGTTGAAACGGTCAGTGCGTGTGAGGTCTAGATATTTGTACAGTAATGGCATGCTGAATGGAAGGAACATCAAACAAGCAATGTATGACTGTTAATTATTGTTTGCCTTCTTGTGGCAGTCTCGAGCACATCCTCGTGAAATAATGACAGAAGTCCTTAAAGCATTGCAAGAATTGAGGGTGTGTTGGAAGAAGATAGGACACTACAACATGAAGTGTAGGTGGGTCCCAGGAACTCCTGGAAATGACGGCATGGTCGACAATCCCGTGCACAGCAACCACTATTTCGCTGATGAATCCAACATCATTGAAAATGACGGTGTCATGAAGACCTCAAACGTGGTCAAGTTTGAAGTGCAGGTAAAATTTATGCCCCAATATAGGATACTAATCATCTTGAATATTCTTCCGGTGCATGATGCTCATATGCATTACACTGCTGCTTTTGGTCTTAACAGCTTTTCAAGACTCGGGAGGAGAAGTACCTTCTTGATCTCCAGAGGGTCCAGGGACCGCAGTTTCTCTTCTTGGATCTCTGTGCCGCGTTTCTTGCACAACTTCGTGTCCTTTAGAGCTAGAGCTTTAGGCCTCCAACCAGGCCTTTTGTGAATCTGTCGTGATGTTTATGAAAAAAACTTGGCACTGTAAATATTGTATGTCCTTCAGTGTGGGACACTTTTTACCATTAATTGCTATCTTATTCCCAGTTTTATATGGGTGAAATCGTCTTATTGAGCCAGAGTCTTGAACACTGGCATTGGCCAAGTCATTTCTATTTTGGTGAAGTCATTTGTCCAGTAATTTCTATGTTCAAAACACAAATTAGTATGAAGAAACTAATCTCTTGGGAGTATGCTTCAACGCAAAGTTCTATCTTTTTTTCTGTCTTCCTTTATATCTCTTGCGATTAATTGTGTTCATACTTGTTTTCTTTCGTAAATTATTTTTAGAATCATTTTGCGTGAAATCGTATTTATGAGGTACAAATTCGGCATAATTATCAGAAATATTTAGACAAAGTAACTTAATTAATGGGATTTTCCTTGTTTATGTTGCCAACATCCCCATGCTACCGGTCGCCGGGGAGGGGCTGCGATCAAGTTGTCTAATTTATATGGTCACGAACTATATTAAGCAATAATCTACGAGTTATATGATTTCAATATTTATATAATGTAATTTTCTCACTTGATAATTTTTTATTAAAAAAATAATACTAATGATAAGTATCGCTGAACAATCCCATAATAAAATATCTGACACAATTCTCATCATGGGATATTGGACACAACAATCCTACAATGAGATATCAGACATAATTACACGATAGGATATTAGACACAATTTCACGATAATCTAACAACGGAAGAACATACACACACTTCTTCCGTTGAACCCAATGCTCCAATTACAATTCACTTCTTCTTTGACCATGATCAGCACCAATATTGCAAAGAATGGAATAATAATGGTGAATAATTCCATACCATATGGAACTGATTAGAGGATGAATTTGTTAAATCCAAATATATATATATATATAGCGCTAATTAGTTGACAAAAAACATATTGGTTGCAGATCGAGTGAGCTCCAGAGTGACAATTCGCCATCACTACTAAGAGAAACATCCATTGACCGGGGTTGACTTTCCTCTTCCTTCTCCTCCTCCGCCAGTGCCACCACTACCTCATTAGCTTCCTCTCTGTTCTTTCTACATGCCCTCTTAAGGTTGCTTAATGACTCAGATACCCCTCTCATCATTCCATTATTACCATTTCCGGATGAAGCTTCAATTGTCAGCTTCAAACACTCTGGTATGCCATTGAAGGCATACAGAGAAGCAGAGAATTTCCTCTCATATTTCATCCTTTTCATGGCGGCTCTGAGCATGGACGGCTCGTCGGCGTAGGTCTCCGGCTCCACCGGCTCTTCGATCTCTTCAGCAATCTCGAATGGAGAAGGAGAGTAGTAATTGGAAGCTCCAATGTTGTCAACGAACTGAAAGTCAATTACATTGACTCCTTGTTCCTCTTCTTGATCGCCGTCATCAGAGGAGCCCTCTCCGCCGAAAAAATTGGCGTCGCCGCCGCTATATGTCTGCTGTGTCCCTGCACTCGTGTTCCCATATTCCATTTGATCAGATTGATCAGCTGTGAGGCAGGACTCGAAGCTTGACGTCATGTAGTCAATGCTGGTTGCACTAATTTCATTGACATTGTTGCCCATGACATAATAATCTTCGGGGTCGTTTAGGAAATCTGTGTACTGGGTTTCTGAAACTTCAGCTGCTTGTTCTTCATTCACAAATTGTAGGTTTTGTTCATGGTGATGGTAGATGAGAGGCAGCGGAGGAGATAAAACAGAGCATGCTCTGTCCTCATTATTGTTATTGTTATCTCGGGCTTTGAGCCTCTGGAGGAGGAGGTTGGTGATCTTTGACGGGAGGGCGGGCGTCGACGACGGCGAGTGTGCACACGGCCAGAAGTTCGTTCTGGTGTTGGCACCGCGTAGCAAGCATGCAGCCTCGTCATAAGCTCTGGCTGCTTCCTCTGCAGTGTCAAAAGTTCCCAACCACACTCTAATCTTCTGAATGGTGTCCTTAATCTCAGCCACCCATCTTCCGGAGGGTCTTTGGCGGACCCCAACAAAGCGCTTCCGTGCTCTTCGGGCGGCTCCGCCCAGCTCCGCCGCTGCCGAAGCTTCCATCACCATCTCATCCCAATTAGCCACGCTTCCCTCACTTGAACTCTTCTCAGCTGCTTCCACTCCCTCACTCACTTTTCTCTTCCTTGCCATTTGAGTATATTTTTTTCAAGTGTCAGGTGTTTATAGTTTTGTACTTGCTAGTGATTTAATTACTTGAAGCTCAAGGCTCTCTCAGATGCTTTGATGATCTGATTATCTGTTGGGATGTGAACGTATATATAACTTATATATATGTAGGGCTTTGAAGATCATGTCCATTAAATGACTGAAAGGGTTGAATCGGTCATCGTTGTTCATATTAATTTCTTTATTTTCATTGCGCCCCCTCTCTCTCTCTCTCTCTCTCTCTCTCTCTCTCTCTCTCTCTCTCTCTCTCTCTCTCAACCAAATTGAATGGGACTTGCTAATTGCTATGACCAATCCCAAAGATGCCCATGTATTGCTCTTGTATGCCATTATTTAAACAAAAATATCAAAAATTAACAATTAGGAATTGTGAGCTTGAATGGGTCATATCTCAAATTTTTTGCTTTTTTTTTTATTGTCTTGTACTTGTATTTTATATAGTTTTGAGTATAGATTTTACAAATCTCTGATTTAATTTTTTTTGCCCTTTCTATTGAATATCACATAGTACAAGTGCATTAGTAAATTAAACTAGCCAATTACGCAAAACAAATGAGATCCTCAAGAAGAACAACAAATGGAGCTTAATTAGCCAACCTAGTTTTCTCAATTGCTAGGGGGCAGAATATCCATTTTCCATGGAGGATATATAATTGTATCGTATTGCACTTTAATTAATTTTCAAAATACATGTACGTCGCGTGTTATAATATAAGTGAACGACAAAATTGATATGTTTAACTCTTCTCTAAAATATAATAATAATACCAATAATAAATAGATACATATGTTATTAATGTGTAGATTGAAACACAACCTGCATATGTAATACAATAGTTTTACTCAAGAATTGCTCATGCACTTCCGTTGAATAAAAGTTACGAAAAAAGAAAACTTTCATTGCACTTCCGTTGAATAAAAGTTACGAAGAAAGAAAACTTTCACTTTATTAAATTACAATAGAGAGAAAAAGTACGTTTATGCCATCAAAATTGATGAAAATTAGCCATCAAAGACAACTTCAAGTAATAATCAGTTGACGTATGAGTAATTACTAAATATTTTAAAACGTCTTATTTAAAAAAAGAAATCATGGTATCAATGTCATTTCCATGAAAAACCAACACTAAATCTCTAAATGGTGTAGTCTTGGCGATGGGTCCAATTTTCCTCTTCGATCTCAAATAAAAACAAGAACAATATAGGATCTAAAACTTTCACCGAAATGCCATAGAAGATACGATGCAAAAGCAAAACCCACAAGCATCCTTTCGGAAGGACAAAAAAGTAAAAAAATAATAATAATAAACAGTAAAAAAAACCGTAAGAAATTGTAAGAGACAAACATTCCTTTTTCACCAGTGATGTGACTTGTTGGATAACGCGTAGGGACGTCACTTTCATGGCTTTGGGTAATTATTAACCATGCAATTAAAATCCCTAATTACCCAATCATCTTGCTTTTGACACTAATCACCAAAGTTAACAACAGCGATTTTTACAAAGCCTCCTCTACAATGAACCATCTCCAGCCCATTCTAGCACATATTTAATTAATATATTTATTACATGATATTAAAAATGAAACACTACAACAATGTTTGGTAAAACTAAAAAATCTTTTCTTTTTTTGAAAAAAATTTGACAATAACTTTTAAAAGTAGTATGCATGTTGTTTTTGAAAAAAAAAATTTACAAAAATTATTTTAGTATATAACATTTTTTTATGAAAGTTAAATAGAAACAACTTTTAAAAATAGCACGCCAGGCAGAAGCAGTTGCTAGGTTCTAAACAGTAAGCATATATGCATGGATTTTTGTTTTTAACAAACGACATTAGGAAGAGGGAATTCGAATGAGGACAAAAAATTTTGGTAATAAGAAGCATTCGAAAAATGTGGAACTCTCCGAAAGCTTGATAAGTTTGATTAATATATATGGAAGCATCAATAAGATTAACAAGTTAAGTAGCACTAATCGGTTACTAACTTTGTTGGATTAGTTATATTAAACGGTTATTAACTTTGTTGGGTTAGCGGCTGATATGACATCTCACAAATTAATTAAGCTAGAAAAACTCCATTGAAGAAGATCGACTTGAGACAAAAAACAAAAAAACGCAGAGAAAAAAACAAATGGCAAATCTAACGGGGACTGTACGGCGGCCATAGACAAAGGAAAAGACGAACGAGTCCCACAGAGCCGAATCTTCCGTCAGTTTCACACTTGTTTTTCAGAGCCTTTGCCACCTTGAACTTGAAGTTTACAATGTAATCATTAAAAACCCGGACTCAAATGCATAGAGTAAAGCACATTTGTTTAGCTAGTGAATGTCACCGGTATTTATTGTAATAATTGTCGATCAACTAAAGCAATAATCCAAATTTCGTTTTCGATTATGTGAAGGGAAAGTTATTTCTCCTTACGCGCCACCTTTTTTTTTAATGGAGTAAGCAAAAATAGATGGAAACAATGGATACGTGAACAATGAGGGAAAAAAAAAGTGTAATAATATAACAATTATTTTCATTGTACAATTCATTGAGATATGGTATGCTACAAGTGAATATTTGCGACAAGAAATGAATCCAAATTTTAGGATGACCGATTCTTTTAATCCAGTCCATATGATGTCCTTTTCAGGAGCTAGAGGAAATGCATCCCAATTATGACTAGGATACACGTGCGCCCTTGACTACGTGAAAGGAGGAGTTTATACAATGTCAAACTAGCCTCTTCTTCCTCAATTTTTTTTTTCCTTTTCTCTTTTGTTTTGAAGAAAAACATAGATTTAGATGCTTTGTCTGCACCAGATGTTATCGGCATGGAAAGGGAAGGTTAGATTGCGTCAGGTGGAACCAAAATTTCGATCATCCTACTGTTTTACAGGAACATGTCAAAAGCCCCCAGACCTTCCTCCACGTGGCGGCCAAAAGAGGAACCAATTGTCAACATTCAGCATTTGAAAATTTATCTCTCTTTCATCCTAAATTTTCTAATGCTGGCTGCTTCCGCCACAGGGGACACAGCCCAGAAAAGAAAGGTAGTGAGGGTGACATAAATTGTATCCAAGGTTGACAAATGTCCAGGTTTAATCTTTGAGAACAAAATAAATAAAATCTCAATAAATAAATTAGGCTTTGATTTTATTAAGGTCAAGCAAATTGTGGGCATGGAAGTATGGAACAGTTCCTTCCTCGGATTTTCTGGAAGCTGGGCCTTCAAGATGCCAGGTGGAAGTTAGAACACTAGGGTTTGACAACCAGAAGTAAGTTAAGTTAGTTTCCCAAAATAAACAAACCCATTAACACAAAGATATCATATTCTTTACATGATTCTGTACATAATCTTTACCTTAATTTTTAGCCGAAAATTTGTCGCGGTATTTCGGGGGCACAAGCTGTTTTTCATATTTCTTTTCAGTTTAATTTACAGACAAGCAAGTTCTTTATGTGTAAGAAGAAAAACTGGGGGGCGCTTCAGACTCCAGC
The DNA here is from genome assembly GCA_032719365.1 of Prinsepia uniflora. Classification (NCBI taxonomy): domain Eukaryota; kingdom Viridiplantae; phylum Streptophyta; class Magnoliopsida; order Rosales; family Rosaceae; genus Prinsepia; species Prinsepia uniflora. The sequence goes on along the minus strand of CM064867.1, from coordinate 5,916,216 downwards.
TTGAAGAAGGGGAGAGCTGTGGCCATCAGAGCTTCCCGTTCGACGTATTCGCATCAGAGCTGGATCCTCGTATGCAGTTCTTAATTTATCATAAAATGCAGCAACTGTAGGATCATTCTCGTCTTCTCTGTCTTTCGTTATCAAACACTGCATCAAAACACGGCAATGAGCGGGATATTTACAGATAGATGGCTAGATGCAATCATTTTTGGCTGAGTTATATGCTTTTAGTTTTAAACAAGGCGTGGAAAAATCAAATTAAGAAGTAATATCAAAAGGGTGAGGACTAAGAAGACATAAAAGTATAGGCATTTGGTAATGAGATGCAAAACAAAGATATCGGCGAACTAATGAGATAGGCTATTCAGCAAATTTCCCCACTTAAATTATTTTTAACGGCCAATTTCCACTCCATGGCCACATTTTGTCTAACAGTTTGTTAAATTTTATCACATTTCAAGCAAGTAAACGTGTTATATAATATTAATAAAGGAAAAAGTGCTCGGAACGGAACAATATGAAATATTTGGACACAAGGATAAAATGAGAGCATATATGATGATAGGGGTAAATTGGTTATTAATAATAGTTAGGGGGTAAATTGGCTGAAATAAAAGTTAGAGGTGAAATTGGGCAAACTGAAGAATTACTCAATGAGATATTTAAGAACCAAAATAAACAATAAATGGATGGCCTTAGGGCTGACGTACCTCAGCTGGGTAAGCTTGGAATATCGGTAGAAACCGCTTGCGGCAGTACTCATTGAAAAGAAGCGTGAGGATTGGAAGAGGCACAATCAAACTTGAAGCTAAGGGAAGCTTTTTAACCCCAAATGTTCCAATTGCAATAATGTGCATGAGTACTAAGGAGAAAATGGTTGAATTATGCACTGTTGGCCAAAATCTTCCACCAGTATCATACTTGGGTGCATATACACTCAACACCTGTTCAATATTTGTTCACTGAATAGGATAAGAATTCTAAAAACCCAAAAATAGTTGAATAAAATGAGTAATAAGATAAAATGTCCAGAGACGATCAGTATGTAACTAAGACGGTACTACTACTAACTTTATACACAAAAGTAATATCAAGTGTCAGCCTACTTTTTTGAGTAGTAACTTCGTAGCTCAACTCAACAACGATCCTATCTGAGCTTCTGAGACCACCACAACGAATTGCAGAAAATCAAGACATTCCACAAAAAAAAAAAGTTGACATGCAGAAAAATTCTTTTTGGTAACTACTTATGATACAACCTACATTTGGAGTTTCAATCCGCTCCAATTGTTAGCAAGAAGGACCCAATCAGGTTTGACTGTGAGCATTTGAAGCATGAACATATCTTGTGTCCAAACTCCTAACTTCCGTCCGGTGTCCAACTTTTCTGTAAATTGAATTCTAATTGGTCTATGCCTTAAAGGTTTACTATTGTTCAATGAAAATGGTATACCATGAACCACAGAGTAGACAACAATCCAATTTGAAAGGTAGCTACATTCAAATAAGGGCAATGCTTTAGTCATGTGTCCATATTGAAATACTGACAAGATGACCTTAAACATAAAATGAGATGATGTAAATGGGGCATTGTTATTTATTCAATAATTTTGCATAAAGAGAAAGCATTCGACTAACCTGGTTACGGTAGATTATGTATCCCAGACAACAGTAAACCAAAAGGAATGGGAGAATTAGTGGAGACAGGATGAAGTATGTTATCCCAAGGAGTACGAAAAGGAGAACTTTAGGAATGTCACTATGATATGGAATTGAAGGGACCTCAATTTCATCACCATCTTTTCCAGAAAATGGTTTTTTTAAAATACTGCAAATCAGGGGAATTAAGCGGAAGAGTTCTGAGGATAGAAGACTGGTCCATCCAGATGTCACAACATATGCAATGAAGAATGAGGCCTGCAACCAAGATAAAGAATCCATGAAATAGCCTTCATCATGAATTACTGGTGCAAATAAATGATTTCAAAATTTTAATTCTAACATTAAGCCAAATCTCAAGTACGCCAGGCAAAGATAAAAAAACTCACGTTCCGCAGATTTTTTTATTGGTATCTTCACAAATTATCACAAATATTATAGATGACAGATGAAAGGATGATAGATAATTAAATATTTGCAAAATTTCTAGGTCCAGAAGAAATTACCAGGAAGTAGTTAAGAAAAAAATTTCACATCTTATGGGAGTAATTAAACAGTTCTAAAAAATTTTATTTTAAATTCATAAAACAATTAAGAAAACACAAGAAAGGGCATAACCATAGTGCAGGGAAAGTAATGAATTTGAAAAAGCTTTTCAAAACATCACAGGACCATTTCAGAGAGAGTTACATGCTATGAAGCTAAAAGTTGTGTAGGTATTTTCACCTGTGCTGGAACAGCATCAGCAAGTATTCCCGGAATCTTTTCAGGCTCAAGAAAGATACTGAATCGATAGAGAACAGTTCCTGATAATGCATTTGCCAAGAAAATGTTCCATACAGTAAACCACAACATCTTCTTGCAAGCACTCTTTTCTATCTGACTGAGAGAAATGCATCCTTCCATGGATGATAACACTATCATGACGGGTGGAACAAAAGAACGGAACAACTGAAGAATAAGACTTGGAAGATATCCAGTTATGACATCACTAACAAGTGTTCTGTAAATCAAGAAATTGCACAATTCAGCATCGCATCTTAAATAAAAGAGAGACAATTAGTGAAAATGTTAAATGTCCCACTTACAGCTCCAGTATGCTTTTCAGAAAAGGAAAATAGGTTTCCAACTGTTCAAGGTTAGTAAGACCTTGCACTATTAAAACTGGAATGAGGAATAGAATTGTAAGAGTAGCATACGCAACCACCACCACGATCTTGGAGATCCATCTTTTTATAAAAGATGAAGCAAAGAAGGGCCAGTGAACCTCCTGAGGCTCTGGAGCCCTCTCGGTGACCCATTCAGTGGGATTTGTTCCTTGTTGAATGTGTAAAGCTAGCGCAGCACCAAGCCGGGTCTTAAATGACACAAAGGCAGCGGGAACTTCCTGTTATTGATATTTTGTAGGGCATTATGCAACAGTTCATCACAAAAAAAAAAAATCATTTTCATATAAATCTTTTAAATTTTTAATAATTTAATGGAGGCATAGACTTTTTTCTTGTCGTTAAGAAAAATATGTGGCTATTCATGTTTCTTCATGCATATCAAAAGGCACACCATATGTTAAGGTAACTAAGCAGATGAGAACAAAATAATAATAATAATAATGAAAATAAAATGACGAATAACATGTTACTCATTTCTATTATATTTCCTGGCCACTTTTGTTGGACTTCTTACGTTCAGATAAATGCTAAAGGAATTCTTAAGTAGAGGGACTTCTTTTATATATCGTTTGTAAATTATAGTTTTTTTTAACTCTCTTGATAAATAATAATAACATGAATACCTGTCCTGCCACTGATGATTGCTCTATTCTCACATTATCTTCTAAATCTTCCAATTTCTTTCCGCAGTGATCTAAAACCTCAACTTTGCGTCCAAAAAGCCCACAACAGCCAGTACGCTCGAATCTTTGCCGAGTATTGGATTCTGATTTCAGATGCGCAAGCCTTATGTATAGCTTGTCTGCATCAACCTACAAAGACAAACATATATATATATATATATATGTATGAATTGTTGTCAATATGCCATATGAAATAAATGTGAACTGTTACATTTTAGTATCTAAAGTTCTAAACACAACAATATTTTCAATATTTTGCATTACAAATTTGTCCAAATGCTCTGAGGTGAAGTTAAGAAACTAAACAAATATAGGTACAGCTGATGGCCAGATATGGAGGGATCAAGCAAGCAGAAAGGGACTCTGAGGTGCAATATGTAAGAACCTAAAAGATACATAGCAATAAGTACCGAGCATGGCCATAAAAACAATCATGACTAAGTAAATAAATAAATGAACCTGTTGAGGATTAGTCCGATACTCATTGGCAATGAGTTAATTAAAGGTCCCAAACTAACACCCTTGTCATACCAACTCCGATAACAAACTACAGACAAATCAAATCATTTTGTTCATAGTTCTTCACAAAGAATTATGAGGTCCTGAGACTACATAAAGAAGTGATAAGCACAGAATTTCAGGACTATCCATAAGGACATGAAAAATAAATGAGGAATCACGCTTGTTTTCCAAACTAAAGTCCCACAATAACTTCTGCCTCATGGGGGAACGGGGACTAAAGATTGATCTATTCTTCACACAGAATGCTTACAATTAGACTTCGGAGTTTGCTGGTTCGGCAAACGACTGAATGTGAAAGATAAGTAGAAGGATAATACTCTGTATAAAATCTCTCAACAGTTTCACTGCAGCTGCTCCCAGGTGAAACAGGAATACCACGAACTAGTACTGTAAATTGACGAGGCTGAGGTTTGGATGATAAGAAGTGAGCAATTCTTTTTGATGTTATATAGCTATACTCCTGCATATAGTCATTAAGTTGAAACCATGATGAATTTTTCTTCTGATGAACTAGAAAATTGTGATGGAATAAGCCATAAAAGCATATCAAAAATATAAAAATCAGACTTACATAATAAAGAAGATAGCAGACTACTCCAGTGAAAATGTATGTTGCACAAAAGTGAACCCATAACCTTGGGAAACCAAAGTTAATAATCAGGGTATCTTCAACATGATTTAACCAAGAATACTGTAGGTACAATAGAGTTCAATGGACTTGGAAATTATAATAGGAGGTAAATGTTGAAGTTAATTTGATACTTTGAATACTATATATGAGAAGGTTATTCAACAGAACTAAGACAATTTTTGCATCAACCTAAACAATTTTACTTGCACCTGTTAGTCTAGTTATATAATCTGCAAGGGTCTGAGACCAAGCAAAGAAAACAAGGTCAAAATGTAAAAATTCTGCCAGAGAAATGAAGACACACCAAAGACCTCTCCTCCTATCCTAATCTTAACCTAAGCTCAAACAGCTCCACCTCCTCTCTAAGGTTTTGAATGTGAGGGGAAAAAAAAAACTCTAACTGGGTTGGCATTGTCATTGTCTAGACAGTCCATGTATAGCCTATGTTTTTTGTACCTTTCGTTGAATGATGTACTAAATTATAATTATCATAAATTACTGAAAACCAATCAAAAGAAAATCACTTCATTGAGGCACAATGTATGGAAATATAAGGGGCTATACATGACACTCAACCAATGTAGCTAATGCAACAATCAACCCAAGAGTAATAACAGACATTGTTCAATACTTCAATTTGAGGTCAAGCTAATTCTTTGGTTAACATAATTTGCAACAAGTTTCAATCAAATAATTACCATTTTGACTTATCATTGACATTTGAAATACTGAAGGAGTCCAGAGACTTGCTGGGCAAATCAGCAATATCAAAATCCACTTCGAGCTGGTTCCCAAAATAATTTATGGGAAGAAGAAACAAAATCCCAACAATCCCAGCAAATCCAAAAACTCTCAAACTGCATAAAATCCAACAAAAACAAGCTCAAAAAATACACTAACAAAATTAAAATCAATCTCCACACTGCAGCACCAGTTCATCATCAACCAACCTGAAGATAAAAATGCGCATGAAAACCACAGCATCCAAGCTGGTGACTGACAGAAGCTCATCTTCAGAAGGCTGCCATGCCCTCCTCACCCACCCAGCAGTTGGCAGCAGCCTCTCGAAATTGAACCCATTTCTCTGCTCTGATCCTTCTTTAGCAGCAACAGACCTTGGCGAATAGACATTGACGTTGCTGGGTTGCTTCCTCAAAATTGAATATAGAATGAAGAAGACGAGACAAAGAACAACATTGATGCCCACTGATGTTAAAAGAGCCGAAAGTATCATTTCTTCAAAGACGATCGATTGAAGTTGAACTCAATTTGGTAAACTGAAATTAGTGCAGAGATGGCATTACAAGCTCCAATTCTACAGCTTTAACGGACGAAAGCTTCGCCTAATTGGGAAAGTGAGAACCTTTTAGGCAGCTGTGAATGCCAAGGGGGGGGGGGGGGGGGGGGGGGGGGGGGGGGGGGGGGCCAAGGTAGTTTACGCCTTCCAAGGTGTTGTCGCGAAGAAGAAAGGAAAGGTACACAGTACTAGATATTTTACGAACTTCTTATCGTAACTGACTTTGTTCGTCCAATTGACGGAAACTGTCACTTCGGAGTTCTGGCTCCACCATTCGATGGAGGTCGGCAGCTATAAAAAGGCCAATTACAGTTTACGAGTCACCATTCGATGGAGGTCGGCAGCTACAAAAGGGACAATTACCGTTTACTAATCTTGTGGTTCTACAAAAGTATAGGTTTATACGTCTTCTTTTAAATTTATTAATTTATTATCCTAAATTTTCTATTTTATTTCATTAAGAATCCTCTGTTATTTTCCTATTTTAAAGTTTATAATTTAAAATATTATTTTTTGGGTACATGTGACATTTATGGCTGTGAATACAACTTAAATATCTCGTATCGTGTCGAGTTTGTATCGTGTCTTAAACTCTGTTTTACCCATTTATACTCAATCCGTTTAATAATCGTGTCAAAAATGTCTAACTCGAACCCGACCTATTAATGACTCACGTAACCACGTAACCCATTTAATAAACAGGTCGTACTCAAAACTCAATTAATATATGACCCGTTTGACCCGTTTAACCTATTTAACCTATTTAAATTATAAGATTTAATAGGTATTTAGGTAGGTAAATGGGTAGATATATGAGTTAGTAATAACACGTTTATTAAATGAGTTAATATATAAACCAATATACGGGTTAATTTATTAATCTGAAATCTATCCATTTATTAAACAAGTTAACATGTCATTATACGGGTTAACAGGTTGACCCGAAGAGCACCCGTTTGTTAAGCGGGTCATAACGAGTTGACTAAAAAATGACCCAAAATTTTAATCGTGCGAGTTGGCCCGGATAAATTTTGTGCAGATTTCGAGTCGTATATCGAGTCGTGCCAAAAATTGCCACTCTTATTTCAAATATATCAAACTTAACTAACATAAAATATAATAGAGAATTTTAGTTGAAATAAAATAGAAAGTTTGGATGTCAGGACCCGACCCAAATCCCCGCGACTAACGTGGGACGTGCTTGCTCCGTCTGACACCGCGTGTCAGATTAGGGATAATTACAGCCTCAGCCCACTCGGAGCTTCCAGAGTGCGCCAGGATCAGAGGAGGAGTGTGATGTCTCGGTCTCTGCTACAGCCTGCATTCACGATCAACCTGAAGGGCATTAAAAACCACGAAAACTGTGAGTGGACGAAACAAATAATTTATAAAAACAATTTCACAAAAAAAAGAAGACATTTATGCCTTTCACTAAAAAGCATGCATGCATTCGAAAATCATTTCTCAAATCATTCATTAGGGTCTTGGTCCAAAATCCAAATCAAGGAAACCCAGAACGAGTCTCAATTCAAATCATAAAACACAGGGTCTCAGCCCCAGACCAGTTTTCGTAAAATCTCATATACATATACATATACATATATTACCCATCCTTGACATTCTCTGATGTCTAATCAATACCCATCACGATTTATATATAAGTATGCATACTACTCGGGGTCTCATCTCCGAGTCTACCCCCAGGATCTACGACGTCTGGGAGGATCTGTCCAAAATCCAGGATCTACGACGTGTGAAGGACTGTCTCCGGACCCAGTCCGAGACTATATCATATCTCTCACTCTTGGAATGTGGTCCCTCTTGGAGTCACTCATTCCAAGTAGTGGATCGTGACTCTCCAAGATCTACGACGTCTGGAGGAGACATATCCGTGCTAGATAGGAGGGTATATACATATAAGTGTGAAAACATATAAGGAGACATATTCACACTTCAATAGGGTCTTAAACCCGAATACTCATCTCATAACCACAACTGGGACTCACGCCCGGTACAACAATCAATTGGGCTTCAAGCCCGATATCAAAATCAAATGGGCATCAAGCTCGATATCAAAATCAACTAGGCATCAAGCCCGATATCATACTCTAATATCAGGGTCAGTCACAATTCCAATCATAGTAATGCGTGCAAGTATCAGTCCAGGACCGCTCTCAATCCTGGTATGTCGCCGTGAACATATCATGTAACGACCCAGAACTTCTAAAAAGGCCAAAATGTAAATTCAGAAAAGATTTGTATAAAAATGACGAATTTATCCTTATGAATAGTGTGGTCAAATGTTGAATTTTTGTTTGACAGGTCGAACAGACGTTGGCCGATGACTGTGACGTAGTTCGGGACGTCACGAGTCCGTAGACAGGTGGCACATCCGATTCTAATAACTGAGGAAGAAGTTATGATGTTCGGAAGGTTGAGGGTATTTCGGTAATTTGGTTAAAAAGAGGAAATTTGTTGACTTTTTCCACGACAAGTATTCTTCACGTAATTCAAGGATGACAGGACCCATCCCAATCCCTCTGGGATTAATGCGGGACGACCCTTGACAGGACACGTCCCAACTGGACGTCAAAAACCGTATCCGGTCCTGCTCCCGTCTGACAAGTCAACTGAAAGTCTGAAACTACCCTTCAGTACCTGCCAGACAAGGGAATTTTTGCGCCTGTGCCCGCACATACCTCCACCTCTGGAATAGCCTCGATCAACGCGCCACGACCTGAAGGGTTAACAAAACAGAAAAGGTGTGAGTGGACAAAAATGACCTCATATAAAAACAGTTACCAAAATACGTTCTTACCCTCCAGTTTTCACAAACTTGCATGCATATCATAAAACATGAGTAATAGTATGAAATCATTCAAGTATGAACAGTGGACCGATAAAATCAAAACATATTTTCTCATGGTCCACAAAAACTCATGTTCACCAAATCAGTTTAACATCTCAAAAAGTTCACAGTTTCTTTAAATCATTTTAACCGCTAAACCACGGTTTCCTCAAAATCATTTTCCATAATCCACGGGACTTATTTCCATATCCTGTTGCTTTGAGTCACGTTTATCCCTGCAACGCGTGCATATCAATAGGCTCAAGGACCGCTCAAAATCCGAGCATCCGCTGTTGTGAACACATCATCAGTCAGCAATCCGTCGCTGGGAAAAAACCTCACCAGCCGACGATCCGGATCTCGTGAACACATCACTTACCGATCCATATAATCCAGCACATCTGATCTGAGTCAAGCCTCCCCTGGGCTGCAAGACAAAGATCGTGCTACGTGACCTCTTCGGGGTAAACACTTCCATCCCGAAGGCGAGCATTATCTCCAGGGTGCACTCCGGGGAAAAACATATTTTCTCCCGAAAGCCCTAATTATCCGCAACATATCATTATCACAAAAACCAGTGAAAACAGTTGCATTGAAAACCAAATCATATATCAATACAGGGTCTCAGCCCCAAGTCCCGATTTACTTTATAAATCCGAAAATCATCAATATCATCATGTCATCACATGGAAATACAATTTCAACCAAAATCACAATTCCATTGGGTCTCAAGCCCAAAATATCAATATCACGTAAATCCGTGCAACCGTAAACCCGAGTTGCCACGATCACGTAAATCCATGAAATCAATCACTGACTCATAATCCGAGTCCAAATATCATTTTCAACTTCCTGACTCATAACCCGAGTCAAAACATCATTTTCAATCTGGGCTTAGCCCAAAACATCATTTGCACGTTCCTCGTAAAACGTGCCCGAAAGACTGATTAAAATAATCACAAAATCACGAGGATACCAAAAATTATCAAATTCATCAAATTCACATGTAACTCCAATTCCGAGTCAAAATCATTATTTACTTGGGTTCTCACGCCCACAATATCATTTTTAACCAATTTCATGATTTCTCGAAAATCGTGCCAGAATATAATAATATAATAATCACAAAACCGAGAAATCACCGAATTGAAATACCAATCATGCCAAAGCATATCAAATCATATAATAAAGCATTTTAAATCATATATGCATGCATCACGGTTAGAAAACAAAGTCCACTCACACATACCGTTCAAACGGTTCGTTTCCGAGCTGCACGTTTTTCCGTAAATTCTGGAAATCACAACTCCTGCCCAAAATCATTATAGAGGGTTACTAACATCTCAAATACTTCATATAATTTCCCCCAAATTTTTTCGGAATTTAAATACGTATTTTAAACGTAAAACAAAACTTCGGATACGCGGAACATTATCGAAACAATATCCGATTTCACCGAAATCAACGTCAAAATGTTCGTTTCACTGAGAGGATCAAAAGTCATGTTGACCTCACCTTGAGACTAGGCTGGACGCGCCCTCACGCGCCGCCGTGAGTGGCTGCGCGTGAAACCCACGCGCCAGCTACAGTGTCACCAGCCTAACCCGTTTGTCTGATAAACGGGTCCTTTAGCCCGCGATCAGACCCGGTTCCAATCCTGTCAATTCGACATTAATTCCTTCAATTGAACATTCATACAGCTTCGTTACAAGTCTAATTAGGGGTCTGTAATAACAATTACACGATTACATACTCCAAACCTCACGATTCGATGATGAACACCAAGAACACACGGTTACTGTTCGTTCATGGAATTCCTTCAATGGCTGCAGGTTTCTTCAAATTGATGCATCCAGAAGCATCACTGGACCATGAGAGACAGTTCCCCTCCATCAATTTCGTCGTTTGATCACTCAATGATCACGACACAAGCTCGATAGTCGTACACTGTGCAACCATGGAGTTTCATCAATCTCCAGCGTTTTCCTTCAATTGATCCTTCCAGAAGCATCGTGGGATCCTCAGGAAGATAATCCCCAGCTCAATTTCAACAATCCACTGCTCGATCTCCGCGACTCAAGCTCGAAGTTCCTCACTGTTACCAAACTCGTTCAGAGCCAATTGGGCATGAATTCCTCTCGTTTTTGATTTGAAACAACTCGTCTCAACCTCAGGAAGCTATTTCCAATCTCCAATTCGATCATCACAACTCAATTCTTCCAATTTGATTTTCCCTCCCAAAACTCAAAATCCGAAATTCCAGTTCGATAGTTACCCTCAATCCCTCGTGTTTTCCTCACTCAATTAGTCTCTGAATTCTCTCCAATTTCCGTTCACAAGTTTAGTGGATAGGGAGGAGATTAAGGGTGGAAAGATTTTGAATTTTGGTGGTGCACGGGTTAAGAAAACACAGAAGAGAAAATGGAGGTTTAATGGATTTTTAATTAATTAATCATTACTAAAACACAATAATTATGTTCTCCCCAAAACAAGGATCCTGGTTTTAGGCCTCAATTTAAGGGATGAGTGACAAGTGTCACTCATCCAAGTGTGTTCAGTCACTGGGTACTGTTCATATTAAAATATTATTTTATTCCTGGTTCGTTCGGTTAATCGAGCCCGATTCCGTGACCATAACCTCGTCGTCGAATCTCCGATTTCGGCATGCCGCCTGTCATTGAATTCGTATCGACGAGACCTACGTAACGGTCCTTGGCCCTCGTCCATCGGACCTCCCGATCAAAAAGTCAACATTTGGCCCCTAACATGCCAAATTACCAAAATACCCCTCAACTTCCGAACATCATAACTTTCTCTACGAATGTCGGAATTGAACGTGCCACCTGTCTATGAACTCGTGACGTCCCGAACTACGTCACAGTCATCGGTCAAAGTCCATTTGACCGCCCGAACTAAAAGTCAACATTTTGCCCACGCTAGGGGCAAAACGGTCATTTTGCACGTTTCGTCCGATTTGACTCAACTAATCCCCGATTAGTCATTCTAATTCATAATTAATTAATATTCAATCCCGATATTCGGGACGGGTCATTACAACCTTCCCTCCTTAAAGAATTTCGTCCCCGAAATTCCAACTACTCGTATTCCACAACTACCTCGTGGAGAACAAATGGCCACACAACTCGTGTACACCTGTACACCCACTAGCCAACACAGAACTCGTCTGCACTCAGACGTCACATCACAGATGCACGTCGTACTGACTACACTCGACCACCTCGAATGAAATTGATTACCAGAAATTGGCAATGTCACCGTTAAGCCGACTCCTTCAGCTTGACAGCCCCACATACTACTAATGTGCCCTGATCCTCGCTCTCATAGAGAGTCACCAAAACTCACTAGTCAGTCCAAGCCGACACCACAAGCCATACTGTCACCACCAAGCTTTACCACCCTAGTAAAGCGCCAATCAGTAACAAATCAGTGACAACACATCATACTACAACGTCCGTCAATGTAGCATAAGATCATCAACATGATCTCCCCTCGCAGGGCAAACTCAATCCTGCGACAAATACCTACAGCAGTTACCACAACTGTCACTCCCTCAGCGATCCCAGATGCTGGTAAGGTCACGACAAGGTAACATCTCGCCGCAAAGCAACTTGCGGTCACACCAACCACCAACTCATTCATCCTGAGTATACGCATACCGTCATCACACTCAATCAGACGGTGCATCTGGAACACGTTGAACACAAGCCTAGCAGTAATCACACAACTCAACACTAGAGTTATACTAGCTAACCTTGGCTAAGAGCACCTGCTCAAACAATCACTGTAATCATCAGAATCACTCTGCCCAGTGCATCGTGTTCAATGTCCAGTTCACGTTCACAACCAAAACCAATGGTATTGGAACTAACACCAACACGTTTATCTACACAACACTGGTACATCCCATGTACCGTCACTAGGTATCAAGTACCCTCGTCCATACGATACAGTACATCTCACACCAAGCAAGATCCTACAGCTGGACCCCAGTACTCGACCCATAGACCAATATGGTCGATCCCAAACCAGGTAAGGAAAAAGTAAAAAGCCTGAGGGTTTAGCTAACATCGACAATCCTTGTCCTATGCTACTCAAAAACACCTCGCCAAATGACAACACTCAAAATGACACATTAACGTGTCCACAGGGAAGAACGCCTAGTTCTCCCGGGATTCACATCAACCCCGGCCACCACAAGTCTGCAAAATATCGTACCCCAAACCACGTACAAGGTACGTACATCTATCCCTTGACCAGACTACAACCACCTAGGTCATAGCCAAACACGTTCCAATAATGGAGTCCATTTTCCCAAACCAGCAAGAGACAAATCGAAACTCCACCAATCAGCTAGTTTCAATACCAAATCCGAATCCGCAATTTCGTAAGAAATCCCGAATCCAAACCCATACATCACAGTTTTTAATTCATGTCCAAATCCGAATCCGAAATCATTATTCCGTAAGCTAGCATTTGGAATAATCATTCCGCACCCAAATCCAGTATTCCACTTTCAAGTTCCTGAATCGAATCCTGAATCGTCACCCAGAAATTCGATTCCAAAACCCGAAATCTGGTTCGCGTCCACTCGGACACACCAAAACCGAACCTATCGGTTACCAGTTCAAGCGAGTAACACATTACATCCGATGGACCTCATAAGGAAGCCAATCCCATCCGTCACAACTCTAAGGCTGACCAAATTCGACCCCGTCGAAAACCTACTCGCTCGAGTAACATACCATAAGGGGCTCCACTTCGAAAAGAAGTTTAGTCCCGTCATTTATGACTCACATACCGACGTAAGAGTGATAAACTCTCACCCAATCTGGATCATCGAAATCACGACCCAGATCCATTACGACGTCAGCCGACCGTGAACATCACGATTCTAGATCGTCACAATGCCCAAAGTCCACGACATCACTAACCCGATCCACCTAGGATCCACACAGTCAACAACTAGGAACCACAGGGTCTTACACCCTTACTGATTACCTCGTATCTATCCTTGCCATCCCACCTAGGGAAAACCAAGGATGATCCAAAACAATGACACCAATATTCATCCTACGTGGATGCAAACAAAACTCACTGCACTCCCCACGCCATGTAACCCAACATCGTCTGCCACCAAGTAGAAAATAAGAAGTCACCCCTGATGACTTCAGAATACCTAATCCCAATGCGGAAAACCCGCAATCCTCTTCAAACACAACCTCTCATGATTCCGTAGGTCCAACCATGTTGGAACCATCGGACTCGGACACCAACCACGTGTCCCCTTTGGACTGGTTATTGACACATACCCAACTCGACGATGTCACAACCCGACTCGTGACTCATCGTCAGCACCACACCGGCACCCACACCAGCACACAGACAACAGTATCAGTATGAGCACACCGGGTGCAACACTGACAACCCTGGATCTCCGCTCATAACAAGCGACGACCCCGTACCTCTACTCGAATAGGAGATACTCTGCCTCCTTTGCACCTAACAACTCTGGGTACAGTCACCCTGAAAACTCATGTGAGAAAAAGAAACGTCCCCTGACGTCCCCCCGATTCTCAACAACCACTCTCGGTAGTAGTGCCTGCCACAGACTTGTGCAGACCCAACCACCAGACATCACTATTGAGACTCCACATCCAATGGAATCAAGTACACGTACAACTACCATGTATCCCCACTCTGGGATTCCATCGACATGTACCAACCCCGACTGTGGATTGCAGTTCCACAACGAAAGCTGACATGACTAGACCTGACATAATCGTCACTCGGTCTCGACTTCGAAAAGTCATTAAGAGTCAAACCACTCGCCAGCACACATTTCCGAACCAAACATCCCACCTTAGGTTCCGCGATTACTACCTAGGGTCCCTCAAAACCCGACAGCTCCTGAGACTTAAGATATTACCATGACTCATCTCGAGTCCTAACCGAATTCTTGACTCATTCATCCATGCCATCCCTGGCATACCCGGTCACCCAGCAAATTACCGCCGGTGAACCACATCAATACCACATTCCAAACCTAGGAATACCCCAACACACTCTAGACGTTGGGAACTCACATTTCGCACAAGGAATTACTGAGAATAATCTCATCCTGGGTCCAACCTACCCAATTGTGCTACCTTCCAAGCCTCTGGATCCAATAAATCCTAGGACCCACAAGAATACTAATTCGACAATTAGTAAGCCGTAGTTACACAAATTAATATCTGACCCACAAACCAAGGTCAATTACATTCCAAGATTAATCACAAGGTCTCAAATACCCTAATATACCCATCTCACTACCAGGTCGCGCTCGAGGCTCACGTTCCGGAGGTATGGCATGGCAACAGCATCAGCAACCTAGTGCTCTGATACCAACTTGACAGGACCCGTCCCAACTGGACGTCAAAAACCGTATCCGGTCCTGCTCCCGTCTGACAAGTCAACTGAAAGTCCGAAACTACCCTTCAGTACCTGCCAGACAAGGGAATTTTTGCGCCTGTACCCGCACATACCTCCACCTCTGGAATAGCCTCGATCAACGCGCCACGACCTGAAGGGTTAACAAAACAGAAAAGGTGTGAGTGGATAAAAATGACCTCATATAAAAACATTTACCAAAATACGTTCTTACCCTCCAGTTTTCACAAACTTGCATGTATATCATAAAACATGAGTAATAGTATGAAATCATTTAAGTATGAACAGTGGACAGATAAAATCAAAACATATTTTCTCATGGTCCACAAAAACTCATGTTCACCAAATCAGTTTAACATCTCAAAAAGTTCACAGTTTCTTTAAATCATTTTAACCGCTAAACCACGGTTTCCTCAAAATCATTTTCCATAATCCACGGGACTTATTTCCATATCCTGTTGCTTTGAGTCACGTTTATCCCTGCAACGCGTGCATATCAATAGGCTCAAGGACCGCTCAAAATCCGAGCATCCGCTGTTGTGAACACATCATCAGTCAGCAATCCGTCGCTGGGAAAAAACCTCACCAGGCAACGATCCGGATCTCATGAACACATCACTTACCGATCCATATAATCCAGCACATCTGATCTGAGTCAAGCCTCCCCTGGGCTGCAAGACAAAGATCGTGCTACGTGACCTCTTCGGGGTAAACACTTCCATCCTGAAGGCGAGCGTTATCTCCAG
This sequence comes from Prinsepia uniflora, assembly GCA_032719365.1. Classification (NCBI taxonomy): domain Eukaryota; kingdom Viridiplantae; phylum Streptophyta; class Magnoliopsida; order Rosales; family Rosaceae; genus Prinsepia; species Prinsepia uniflora. The sequence continues at coordinate 5,900,211 of CM064867.1, read as the reverse complement.
GGTGCACTCCGGGGAAAAACATATTTTCTCCTGAAAGCCCTAATTATCCGCAACATATCATTATCACAAAAACCAGTGAAAACAGTTGCATTGAAAACCAAATCATATATCAATACAGGGTCTCAGCCCCAAGTCCCGATTTACTTTATAAATCCGAAAATCATCAATATCATCATGTCATCACATGGAAATACAATTTCAACCAAAATCACAATTCCATTGGGTCTCAAGCCCAAAATATCAATATCACGTAAATCCGTGCAACCGTAAACCCGAGTTGCCACGATCACGTAAATCCATGAAATCAATCACTCACTCATAATCCGAGTCCAAATATCATTTTCAACTTCCTGACTCATAATCCGAGTCAAAACATCATTTTCAATCTGGGCTTAGCCCAAAACATCATTTGCACGTTCCTCGTAAAACGTGCCCGAAAGACTGATTAAAATAATCACAAAATCACGAGGATACAAAAAATTATCAAATTCATCAAATTCACATGTAACTCCAATTCCGAGTCAAAATCATTATTTACTTGGGTTCTCACGCCCACAATATCATTTTTAACCAATTTCATGATTTCTCGAAAATCGTGCCAGAATATAATAATATAATAATCACAAAACCGAGAAATCACCGAATTGAAATACCAATCATGCCAAAGCATATCAAATCATATAATAAAGCATTTTAAATCATATATGCATGCATCACGGTTAGAAACAAAGTCCACTCACACACACCGTTCAAACGGTTCGTTTCCGAGCTGCACGTTTTTTCGTAAATTCTGGAAATCACAACTCCTGCCCAAAATCATTATAGAGGGTTACTAACATCTCAAATACTTCATATAATTTCCCCCAAATTTTTCCGGAATTTAAATACGTATTTTAAACGTAAAACAAAACTTCGAATACGTGGAACATTATCGAAACAATATCCGATTTCACCGAAATCAACGTCAAAATGTTCGTTACACTGAGAGGATCAAAAGTGATGTTGACCTCACCTTGAGACTAGGCTGGACGCGCCCTCACGCGCCGCCGTGAGTGGCTGCGCGTGAAACCGACTCGCCAGCTACAGTGTCACCAGCCTAACCCGTTTGTCTGATAAACGGGTCCTTTAGCCCGCGATCAGACCCGGTTCCAATCCTGTCAATTCGACATTAATTCCTTCAATTGAACATTCATACAGCTTCGTTACAAGTCTAATTAGGGGTCTGTAATAACAATTACACGATTACATACTCCAAACCTCACGATTCGATGATGAACACCAAGAACACACGGTTACTGTTCGTTCATGGAATTCCTTCAATGGCTGCAGGTTTCTTCAAATTGATGCATCCAGAAGCATCACTGGACCATGAGAGACAGTTCCCCTCCATCAATTTCGTCGTTTGATCACTCAATGATCACGACACAAGCTCGATAGTCGTACACTGTGCAACCATGGAGCTTCATCAATCTCCAGCGTTTTCCTTCAATTGATCCTTCCAGAAGCATCGTGGGATCCTCAGGAAGATAATCCCCAGCTCAATTTCAACAATCCACTGCTCGATCTCCGCGACTCAAGCTCGAAGTTCCTCACTGTTACCAAACCCGTTCAGAGCCAATTGGGCATGAATTCCTCTCGTTTTTGATTTGAAACAACTCGTCTCAACCTCAGGAAGCTATTTCCAATCTCCAATTCGATCATCACAGCTCAATTCTTCCAATTTGATTTTCCCTCCCAAAACTCAAAATCCGAAATTCCAGTTCGATAGTTACCCTCAATCCCTCGTGTTTTCCTCACTCAATTAGTCTCTGAATTCTCTCCAATTTCCGTTCACAAGTTTAGTGGATAGGGAGGAGATTAAGGGTGGAAGGATTTTGAATTTTGGTGGTGCACGGGTTAAGAAAACACAGAAGAGAAAATGGAGGTTTAATGGATTTTTAATTAATTAATCATTACTAAAACACAATAATTATGGTCTTCCCAAAACAAGGATCCTGGTTTTAGGCCTCAATTTAAGGGATGCGTGACAAGTGTCACTCATCCAAGTGTGTTCAGTCACCGGGTACTGTTCATATTAAAATATTATTTTATTCCCGGTTCGTTCGGTTAATCGAGCCCGATTCGGTGACCATAACCTCGTCGTCGAATCTCCGATTTCGGCATGCCGCCTGTCATTGAATTCGTATCGACGAGACCTACGTAACGGTCCTTAGCCCTCGTCCATCGGACCTCCCGATCAAAAAGTCAACATTTGGCCCCTAACATGCCAAATTACCAAAATACCCCTCAACTTCCGAACATCATAACTTTCTCTACGAATGTCGGAATTGAACGTGCCACCTGTCTATGAACTCGTGACGTCCCGAACTATGTCACAGTCATCGGTCAAAGTCCATTTGACCGCCTGAACTAAAAGTCAACATTTTGCCCACGCTAGGGGCAAAACGGTCATTTTGCACGTTTTGTCCGATTTCACTCAACTAATCCCCGATTAGTCATTCTAATTCATAATTAATTAATATTCAATCCCGATATTCGGGACGGGTCATTACAACCCTGCTCCCGTCTGACACGAAGTGTCAGACAAGGGATATTTCCAACCTTTGCTCTTTCGGGCTATCAGAGTACGCCAGTATCCGGAGGAGGTATGTTGTAACACCCCGGAAATTCGAGGATTTTAATATTATAATTTAATGTATGAATTGACGCTTTTACCCTTGTGATTGGCATGGCCAAATTGTTGACTTTTTGATTGGTGGATTAAATGGACTTTGACCTATGACCGTGACGTAGTTCGGGACGCCACGAGTTCATAGACAGGTGGCACGTCCAATTCGGACGATCTGGGAAAAAGTTATGACTATCGAAAGTTCAAGGGCACTACCGTAATTTTGACGGTTGGGGCGAAAATGTTGACTTTTCGTTTGACAATTAATTTTCACGCGACTCAAGGACCGATAGGTAGGTCTCGACGTCCTGAGTCCGTAGACAGGCGGCACGCCGAAATCGGACTTCGTATGTGACAAGACCCGCCCCGATCCCACAGGGACCACAAGGGGACGTGCCCTGCTCCCGTCTGACACCCAAGTAATTCATACCAATTTTAACCTCAAAACATCAAATGCATAAATAACCAAATTAAAGTCATACATCAAATCCGAATTAAACAGATGTCAGACAAGGGATGAAATCCAAAATTACAAGTTGCGAGCACGACTCTAAAATAAAACCTGCGAGCAAACCACCCAACAGGGGTTCAGGTACGCAGAAGTAGATCTATGCCTCAGCCTCAGTTTCCTCCTCTACCTCAGTATCACGACCTGGAGGGGTTACCAAAAACAATAAGGGTGAGTGGACCGAAACTCAAGTTTATAAAATCATTTGATAAGTAAAACATATAATTTATCCCTCCGTTTTCCAAACATGCATGCATCATTATTTTAAGATCATAAACCATCTAATATGAACCATAAGGCATGTAATAAAACCATAAGTATAATTTTAGTTGCTGCACTATACACTCCAATCCTGACATCACCTGATGTTTGACGTTCTTGACGCCTAATAAGGTCACAATAATAATAAGGCTACGCGTGCCACTCGGGTCTCAATTTCCGAGTTAAATCCCCGAATCCTGTTCGGGTACAGCATCACCTGATGCTTAGCGTCATAGACGCTGGACGTACTAGACGTCTGTGACCTCTCCGGGGTACCTCGCCGGAGGAGACAATATAATATGAAAGGATCTATACAGTGCAGTACCAAATACATTTTATTGATATCCACATGCAAAGCATATATATACATAGATAAAATCCGAACCAATCATTAATTTTCATCAGACGGGTCTCAAGCCCAAATACCGTGAAACGTGCCATAACCATATTTTCCATATCATCAAAACCATTATTGTTTTAGCATGTGAATAAGTATAATAAACCAGAAAACATTTATGCACGCAAGGGTTTAAGAAAATGGCCCACTCATAGTACAATCTTGCTGAAAACCGAACGTATACCCTCGTTCTGGTACGCTTATACAATCCCTGTCATATCAAAAGTATACGTACAGGTCAATACAAACCCCTAACATTTAACCATGAAACTCTAGACCGAAACTGGTCCGGAAAAGCGCCCGAACGCGCTTCCCAAGGCAATAAACCTCATTTTGACCAACTTAATGATCTCCGATCGACCCGAAACCACCGCCATTGGATCCGGATCGTCGAAACCTAAAGAATGGTGGTGGTCCCACCAAAATTACTGTTCACACGCGCCCCCACGTGCCGGTCAATGCATCGGTCAACGCAGGAACAGTTCCTGCTGACGTCATCGCTGACGTCACTGCTGACGTCAGCATGACGTCATGCTGACGTCATCTGACAGCTGTCAGGTCTGACGTGTCAGACTCTGACAGGTGCCACGTGTCAACATCCGATTGGTCCTCCCCGCTGATCTGTCAGGCCACGTGTCAGATTTGACATGTGCCACGTGTCAGCACGGCACTGGTCCACGTCACTGACATGTCAGTGACACGTGGCAATCCCAGATTGGGCCACGTCACTGACATGTCAGTGCTGACTGTGCACTGACATGTGACACGTGTCGTCTCACGATTGGTCCACATCACCTGACAAACTGACAGGGTGCCACGTCATCACCTCTGTCCTCAGACGGGTTGACCCGTATTTCTGCAACTCGGGTCGATCAGACCCGCGATCATGACCCGGTCACCATTTCTTCCACACTCAACCATTTTCACTCTTGTTTGATCCTAGATGTTCGTCTTAATCCCAGAAAGGGTTCTATGGAATCAAAATCGACAAATATAGACGGGATCGAAGGCCTACCTCGATGAACAGAGCTGGTTTCCCGTCGCCGTTTAGCCACCGTCCTGATCACCTCCGGTCACGAACTTAAGCCCAATAGGTTCCTGGTAGTCCCTAGAATCGATTAGGGTGAAAAGAAACCGAAGATAAATGTTGGAATTCAAGTTACCAAAATCGGAGTTTTAAAACCATTTCTGGTTTCCCGGTTTCCTACCTCGCCGCCGTCCTCCGCCGTGATCCCTGCCGTCTGCCGCCTCACCCGTCCAGTCCAGTGTTACTCAGAGCAAGGGTCAGATGCAATGTGGTGTGATGGTATGGAATGGGCAGTACGTGGGTGTGTCGGGTTAGGAAATATATAGAATTATAGGGAAATGGATGGACGGCCCAGATTGAATCTCAGGAATGAGATCAAGGGCTGAGATCAGATCTGGAGGTTTCAGATCAATGGCTGGAATTAAAAGTTGGTTTTAATGGTTTTTAAACCCATAGTGGATCTGATCCAATCTAGCCAATGGGTGAGTGACACTTGTCACTCCCCAGGTGTCCTCCAATCAGAAATTTAGGAATAAAATATTCGACACGAAAACCGAGACACGAACCTCCCGATTTCACGTTTCTGACCATAACTTCCTCGTACGAAGTCCGATTTCGGCGTGCCGCCTGTCTACGGACTCAGGACGTCGAGACCTACCTAACAGTCCTTGAGTCAACCGAAAATTAGTTATTATATGAAAAGTCAACATTTTCGCCCCCAAATGTCCAAATTACGGTAATACCGCTGAACTTCCGATAGTCATAACTTTCTCCTCGAATGTCGAAATCGAACGTGTCGCCTGCCTATGAACTCGTGACGTCCCGAACTACGTCACGGTCATCGATCAAAGTCCGTTTGACCGCCCGATCAAAAAGTCAACATTTTGCCCACGAACCAGGGGCAAAACTGTCATTTTGCACATTTTGTCCGATTTCGACCAACTAATCACCGATCAATCCCACTAGTCATGATTAATCACTAATCAAATCTCGAAATTCGGGACGGGTCGTTACAGTATGGCTGAGTTACGGGTCTAGAAAGTGAGGGGCAGTTTGGTAATTATTTGAACCAGGGGCATTTTGGTCATTTTGCCCTGGTCACTGTAGCAACTGCGGGGGAACGACTGCTGCACCACCGTGTGCGGTGGTTCTGAGTCCCCCTTTAATTAATCAGTGTGTGAGTTGGAAAGTTGGGATTGTTTAAGGCCCTATGGACATCAGAACATGGCCGAACATGGCCACCATTTTTAATTGGAAGCTTCGAAGCTTTTCGGGGAACAACTCTCAGTGCACAGTTTGGCTTCCACGAGCTGTTGGACAGCACGGTACCATTAATTGAGTGGGAATATGGGTGACCCTTTATCTGCTGAGGTGAGGGCTGTGAGTTGGAGAGGAGAAACCAGAGAAACCGAAATTCTGGGATTTGGAGGGAAAATAAGAGTTTAATTTCTACGGTGTGTTGGACCAATCTAATCGCAGAGTAAGCTTTCTGCGAGTGTTTAGAACACAACCATATCAAAATCGAAGGCAACCAGCCACGGGTGAGCTGGGACGGTGACTGCCGTGTTCAGAAGAATTTCAGAGGTTTGGACGACTACTTCCAGGTGAGTGTTGGTTCAATTGAGTGTGTTTTCCAGTTCGTTCTGATACTATGATGCTTCCTGTAAGGTTAATTTGATTTTGGTTTAGAAACCAGTGAGTTGGGGTGATCAACCCGTTTGGATGATCACGGGTCGAAGGGCCATTTAAGGATTTGATTTGGCTAATTAATAACTCAGAACTTAAATGAAATGCTTAAATAACATGTTAGGATCAAATTGGATTGAAATCGAGTAGGAATTGATGGGTAATTAACCGGGTCAAGCCGCGGGTGGCAGGCCCGAATTACAGACAAACGGTTGAAGGTTCTGACACTGTAGCCACAGTGTCAGGCGCGTGACTTTCACGCGCAGCCACTTTGGGCGGCGCGTGAGGGCGCGTTGGGGCTTATCTCCGATCACGATCAACATGACTTTTATTCCTCTCATTATTCTGAACATTTTTGGTGAATTAACCATGTTGATCTGAGATAGTTTGGAGGGTCAGTTTAGGGCCGGTTGCCTCGGGAAACGTGTCGACGGTTTCCCCGAACCGGTTTCTGTTTTGAACTTTCTTTTGAATAAATATTAAGGACTTGTAGTGACCCTTACGTGTGAATTGAACTGACAGGAATTGTACGATAATCTCGGTACAGGTCCGTACGCGCAGATTCGCAGCGGAATCGTACAGTGAGTGGGCCCGATTTCATTAAACACTTACATGCTCAAAATGTTTTCCGATTTACTTATTTATTCGCATGCTAAAATCAAATAAACGGTTCTGATGATATGGAAATTATGGTTATGACACGTTTCACGGTATTTGGGCTTGAGACCCGTCCGATGGAACATAAGGTTTGGTTTGGATTTTATCTATGTATAAATATATGCCTTGCATGTGGATATCAATAAAATGTATTTGTTACTGCACTGTATAGATCCATTCATATGATATTGTCTCCTCCGGATGAGGTACCCCGGAGAGGTCACGGACGTCTAGAACGTCCAGCGTCTATGACGCTAAGCATCGGGGATGCTGTAACCGAACAGGGTTCGGGGATTGAACTCAGAATTGAGACCCGAGTGGCACGCGTAGCCTTGTGATTGTGACCTTATTGGACGTCAGGGATGTCGGATTGGAGTGTATAGTGCAGTGGCTAAAATGATATTATGGTTTTATTATATGCCTTATGGTTCATATTATATGATTGATGGTTTTAAATACGGTTGCATGCATGTTTGGAAAACGGAGGGGTAAATTATATGTTTTACTTATCAAATGATTTTATAAACTTGAGTTTCAGTCCACTCACCCTTAATGTTTTTGGTAACCCCTCCAGGTCATGATACTGAGGTAGAGGAGGAACCAGAGGCTGAGGCATAGATCTACTTCTGCGTACCTGAACCCCTGCTTGGTGGTTTACCCGCAGGTTTATGTTAGAGTCGTGCTCGCAACTTGTAATTTTGGACTTCATCCCTTGTCTGACATCTGTTTAATTCGGATTCGATGTATAACTTTATTTTGGGTTATTTATGCATTTGATGTTTTGAGGTTAAAATTGGTATGAATTATTGGGTGTCAAACGGGAGCAGGGCACGTCCCCTTGTGGTCCCTGTGGGATCGGGGCGGGTCCTGTCAGCTTGGTATCAGAGCACTAGGTTGTGGTCAGTACTAGGTTATGGTCAGCATGCTAGACTAGCGATTAGTACTAGTTACTTTTCGACTTTTAAGAATATTGTTATCTGATCTATGCCTCTTGACAGTTGGTTATGCCTCCTAGGAGAATTCCTCATACACGAACTGATGAGGATCTGGAAAGGGAGATGGAATGCGCAAGCATTGAAAGGGCTCAACGTTTGGGAGCCACTCCTTTCTGCGGGGAATCAAACCCCGAGGATGCTCATGATTGGATCACCAAGTGGGAGAGGATCTTCTCGGTGATGCACTGCCCTCCGGGCGAACGAGTGACCTTGACGGCCTTCTTGCTGGAAAGAGGAGCCTACCAGTGGTGGCACGGCCTTGAAATGTCTGGGTAGTCTGTCCATACCACTACTTGGGAAGCTTTCCGTTCCAGATTTCTGGACCAGTACTACCCGCGATCATTTCGCACGGCGCGGGAGGCGGAGTTCCTGAGGCTAGAGCAGGGGGATATGTCCGTTGCGGACTACGAGCAGACTTTTGGGAAACTATCCCAGTTCGCTGTTTCATTCGTGAGCACGGAGGAGGACAAATGCCAAAGGTTTGAGCTTGGACTCCGAGGGGAGATCCGGGTAAGTGTGACTGCTGCTACTCATGCTTCTCTGAGAGATATGGTCGACGCTGCGGTGCGTGTCGAGGCCAGTCTGGCGGCACACCAGACACGACAGCCTTCAGGCGAGGAGCGACGTCAGGATCGCCCACATCGTGGGCCATCGGGCCAGAAGAACAACAAGAGAGGGGGCTACAGGGGAGTACCCTCATCCTTCAAGGGTCGTGGCTGGTCAGGTCGACGTGGAGGCTCTCAGGGCAGAGGATCTGGATACAACTCTGGGTAGTGCTCATCTTGGAGCGGTGCTTCTGGTGGGCATTCGGACAGGCCGAGGCCAGTTACCTGTTTTGCTTGCGGAGAGGAGGGCCACTATGCCTGTGATTGCCCGCAGTTGTCCAAGAACAACGATGCTCGGGGCTCTAGTGTGGTGCAGAGCACGGCTTCCCACACTAATGGAGGTCGCGGTCAGGGAGGTGACCGTGGTGCTAGGCATGGCGCGCGCGGACGCGAACAGAACGGAGGGCCGAGGGCACAAGTGTTTGCAATGACCCAGCAGCAGGCGAGGACTGCCCCATGCGTGGTCACAGGTACACTACATATCTTAAACCTTCTTGTACGTGTATTGATGGATGCGGGGGCTACACATTCTTTTATTTCGAAGAGTTGTGCTGGTATGCTTGATTGTGTGGTATCAGCCTTAGATTGCAAAATGGGTGTTGGCACCTCGATGGGCATCGTGTAGCTTGTGAATCAGGTGATTCGGAGGTGCCTGGTAAGAATTGAGGATGTGGATTTACCAGCAGACTTAATTATTCTGGATATCCACGACTTCGATATAATCCTAGGGATGGATTGGCTATCGGAGCACGGATCGCTCATCGATTGCTGTAGCAAGCAAGTGATTCTGCGGAGCCCGGGTTTTCCGGAGGTTATCTTTCAGGGGGAACGTGACGGTTCGCCTCCTGAAGTGATTTCTTCACTTACTGCTACCAAACTTCTACGGAAGGGATGCCAGGGTTATCTGGCGCATGTTGTGTCGGAACAGGTTGATACTCCGGGTATCGACGAGATACCGGTGGTATGTGAGTTTCCGGATGTATTCCCAGAAGACTTACCTAGATTACCGTCATCGCGGGAGATCGAGTTTACTATTGAACTACTCCCTGGTACCCGACCTATATCCCAGGCACCATACCGGATGGCGCCGGCCGAGTTACGAGAACTCAAGACTCAATTACAAGAGTTGGTGGATTTGGGATATGTCCGACCGAGTACTTCACTGTGGGGAGCACCGGTGTTGTTCGTAAAGAAGAAGGAGGGAAGTCTCCGTTTGTGTATTGACTATCGACAACTCAACAAGGTGACACTAAGGAACCAGTATCCTCTACCCAAGATCGATGACCTTTTTGACCAGTTGCGGGGAGCTCAGTGCTTCTCGAAAATTGATTTGCAGTCTGGGTATCACCAACTGAGGATTTCGGAGGAGGATATTCCGAAAATTGCTTTTCGAACCCGTTATGGACACTACGAGTTCCTGGTTATGCCATTTGGTTTGACAAATGCTCCGGCAGCATTCATGGATCTGATGAACCGGGTCTTCCGACCCTACCTGGATAAGTTCGTGATTGTGTTCATCGATGATATCTTGGTGTACTCGAGGAGTGCCCGTGCACATGAGGAACATCTACGGTTGGTCTTGGAGAGGCTGAGACAAGAATAGTTGTACGCCAAGCTGAGCAAGTGTCAGTTTTGGCTGAGCAGTATTGGTTTTCTGGGACACGTGATATCGACGGATGGGATTTGCGTGGATCCCCAGAAAACAGAAGCGGTAACCAATTGGGCTAGACCGACAACAGTGACCGAGGTGCAGAGTTTCGTCGGATTAGCAGGTTACTACCGGAGATTCGTGGAGGGTTTCTCCAAAATTGCTGCACCATTGACTCGTTTGACTCGGAAGGGAGTGAAGTTTATCTGGGACGAGCAGTGCGATCGGAGTTTTCAAGAGTTGAATGATCGATTGACCACTGCACCTGTCCTTGCATTGCCGGATGACAGTGGAGTGTTTGTGGTCTTTAGTGATGCATCGCTGCAAGGATTGGGTTGCGTGTTGATGCAGACTGGCAAGGTTATCGCCTACGCATCCCGGCAGCTGAAGACTCATGAGTTGAACTACCCTATCCATGATTTGGAGTTGGCGGCGGTGGTTCATGCTCTAAAAATCTGGAGACATTACTTGTTCGGCGCAACGTGTCGGATATACACCGACCACCAGAGTCTTAAATACCTATTCACTCAGAAGGAGCTTAACATGAGACAACGGAGATGGTTGGAGCTGCTGAAGGATTATGATTGTACGATCGAGTACCATCCGGGTAAGGCCAACGTGGTGGCGGATACACTCAGCAGAAAATCAGCGGGATCAGTTGCACACCTGGGGATGGTGTATCTTCCTTTGCTGGTGGAACTCCGGAAGGCGGGAGTTATTTTGGGTACGGATGAGCATGGAGCTTTGTTGGCCAGCTTCCATGTACGACCAGTACTGATTGATCGGATCATCGAAGCACAACTTCAGGATCCGATACTCTGTATTTACAGGATTGAGGTCGATGCGGATGGGAGACAGGATTTTTCCATCCGGGACGATGAAGCACTTGTGAAGATGAGCCGTTTGTGTGTACCTGCAGTGGCAGAGTTACGGGCCGAGATTCTTGAGGAGGCCCATAGTTCGGCTTATGCTATGCATCCGGGAGGTACAAAGATGTACCGTACCCTTCGGAACCATTATTGGTGGCCAGGAATGAAGAAGGATATTGCTGAATTCGTGAGCAAATGCTTAACCTGTCAGCAGGTTAAGGCGGAACGGCAGAGACCGTATGGGGCTATGCAGCCACTTCCGATTCCCGAGTGGAAGTGGGATCACATCACCATGGACTTCGTCTTTAAGTTACCAAGGACTTAGAGTGGAGTTGACGGAGTATGGGTGATCGTGGACCGGTTAACCAAATCAGCCCATTTTCTACCAGTTCAGGAGACCTTTAAACCTAACCGATTGGCTCAGTTGTTTGTGAAGGAAATCATACGATTGCATGGTACGCCGGAATCGATCGTGTCCGATCGTGATCCGCGTTTCACTTCCAGGTTCTGGCGGAGTCTGCAAGCTACTTTAGGAACAACCCTACATTTCAGTACTGCTTTCCATCCACAGACCGATGGGCAGTCTGAGAGGACCATTCAAACCCTGGAGGACATGATGAGGTCATGTGTGCTACAGTTTCAGGACTCTTGGGATACTCATTTGCCATTAATGGAATTCGCTTACAACAACAGCTATCAGGCAAGCATCGGGATGGCACCCTATGAGGCACTGTATGGTCGATAGTGCAGGACACCTATCTGCTGGACGGAGATAGGAGAACGAGCGGCTGTAGGGCCGGAATTGATGGACTTAACCATGGAAACTGTTCGAGTTATCAAGGAGAGATTGAAGGCGGCGCAGGATTGCCAAAAGAGTTATGCCGATCGACGGATTCGAGACCTGGAATTTGAAGTGGGAGATTTTGTCTTCCTGAAGTTATCTCCGTGGAAAGGGATTATCCGTTTTGGCCGACAGGGGAAACTGAGTCCACGTTTTATCAGACCTTATGAGATCGTGGAAAGGATTGGCAGAGTTGCATACAGATTGGCACTACCTCCAGAACTATCTATAGTTCACGATGTTTTCCACATATCGATGCTACGGAAGTACGTACATGATGCTTCGCATGTACTGGGGGAACAACATGTCGAACTACGGGAGGATTTGAGCTTCGAAGAACAACCAGTACAGATCTTGGATCGGAAGGACAAGGTACTACGTCGGAAGGCGATCCCTCTCGTGAAGATTCTCTGGAGAAACCAGAATGTGGAAGAAGCCACATGGGAGCCTGAGGCTCAGATGCGAGAACAATTTCCTTATTTGTTTCTTTGAAATTTCGGGACGAAATTTCTTAAGGGGGGAAGGTTGTAACACCCCAGAAATTCGAGGATTTTAATATTATAATTTAATGTATGAATTGACGTTTTTACCCTTGTGATTGGCATGGCCAAATTGTTGACTTTTTGATTGGTGGATAAATGGACTTGGACCTATGACCGTGACGTAGTTCGGGACGCCACGAGTTCATAGACAGGTGGCACGTCCAATTCGGACGATCAGGGAAAAAGTTATGACTATCGGAAGTTCAGGGGCACTACCGTAATTTTGACGGTTGGGGCGAAAATGTTGACTTTTCATTTGACAATTAATTTTCACGCGACTCAAGGACCGATAGGTAGGTCTCGACGTCCTGAGTCCGTAGACAGGCGGCACGCCGAAATCGGACTTCGTATGGCTGAGTTACGGGTCTAGAAAGTGAGGGGCAGTTTGGTAATTATTTGAACCAGGGGCATTTTGGTCATTTTTCCCTGGTCACTGTAGCAACCGCGGGGGAACGACTGCTGCACCACCGTGTGCGGTGGTTCTGAGTCCCCCTTTAATTAATCAGTGTGTGAGTTGGAAAGTTGGGATTGTTTAAGGCCCTATGGACATCAGAACATGGCCGAACATGGCCACCATTTTTAATTGGAAGCTTCGAAGCTTTTCGGGGAATAACTCTCAGTGGACAGTTTGGCTTCCACGAGCTGTTGGACAGCACGGTACCATTAATTGAGTGGGAATCTGAGTGACCCTTTATCTACTGAGGTGAGGGCTGTGAGTTAGAGAGGAGAAACCAGAGAAACCGAAATTCTGGGATTTGGAGGGAAAATAAGAGTTTAATTTCTACGGTGTGTTGGACCAATCTAATCGTAGAGTAAGCTTTCTGGGAGTGTTTAGAACACAACCATATCAAAATCGAAGGCAACCAGCCACGGGTGAGTTGGGACGGTGACTGCCGTGTTCAGAAGAATTTCATAGGTTTGGACGACTACTTCCAGGTGAGTGTTGGTTCAATTGAGTGTTGGTTCATGCCCGGTTCCCATAAACCTTCATGTACCATAATAACCTTTCCAGGGTTCATGCCCGGTTCCCATAAACCGTCATGAACTTGGAAATCCATCTAGGGTCCCTGACCCGAAATCATCAATGTAAAGTAACTGGATCTTGTACCCGAACACATGACTCATCTGGGCACCGTACCCGATATCTAAGGGTCAATCACGATTGCGATCGTAGTGATGCATGCAACCATTCATCCAGGACCGCCCTCAATCCTGGTATGTCGCCGTGAACGAATCAACCGACGCGACCTCCACAAGATCATGGTGCACTCATCACCAATCGATATCTTGAACCGTCAGCACTCCGAAGTCGAGCCTCCATCGGCTGCCCAACAACAGATTGTGCATCGTGACCTCTCCGGAAGGAACATATCCTATACCGGAGGCGAGCGTCGTATCGTCTGTCGCCGTGTACATAGTACTCGCCGCGACTACGATTTAGACCCGAAGGCCATCAATAGCGTCATATGCCTGAGACAAAACCAAATGGGTCTCATACCCGAGTTTATCTTTTTAGAAATCCAAATCCATTTCATTTAGACCTATAAAGACATACAAACCCGTATAGGCACCGTATAGGGTCGAAAGCTCAAAATACGTGCCTATACGTAACCACACATCAAAATGCACTCAAGGCATTACGAACAAGTATTTAAAACATATAATAAACATTTATGCATGCACCAATTTAGAAAACAAGGTCCACTCACAGACCGTCCGAGCTGCCGCCTCGATACGCGTGCCATACGGCTCTCCCGAGCCAATCACAGTCATCGGGACTCCCGAACCTGTCCAAATCGTAATAGAAGGTTACTAACTACTTAAATAACCTCCCACTAAAGCCCCGTAATTTTTCAGAAATTTTAACTATTTTTAATCCCGAACCTAAACTTTCCGATGCCCCGAACATTATCGAGACGGTGTCCGATCGACACGAAACCAGTCCCAAAATGTTCGTTACATAGAATAGAAAATTCCACGTGTTGAAAACATTCCCAAATTAATGTTCACGTGCCCCCACGTGCCCAGGGAAGGTGCTACACACTGTTCACTGTCTTCTCCAAGGGGTAAACCGGGTTCACCTGCAACTGGACCGGGCCGAATCGGTTTGGACCGATTCAAGGCCATAACTGGTCCATTACTATTCCATTTTGTCCCATTTTAATCCTAATATCTTCCTAATCCTATTTCCTATCATTTAAGCCATTAAAACGGAAGAAAAATCACCAAAACCCGTACCTTCATGCTCGGCCATGGCGGTGGCGGGTTCCTCCACCGTTCACCGCCGTTCCAAGCTGTCCTAAGCCTAGAAAACAATCCCATTCTTCTCCTATAGTCCCCAGAAGCACAACCTAGCCGTTAGTTTCAATCAACAAGCCTTAAAACCCAATTTCAAATTTTTGAATATTTTTACCTCACGGTCGACTCTCCCCGTCGTGGGCCACCGTCCTTAGTCTCTCAGTCCTTCATCACTCTCTCACGGTCACACACGGCACACATGATGATTATGGTGGTGAGGAAAATCGGGTGGTGTTTGTTGTGTTTGTATGGAGGGAATGAAAATGGAAAAGGAAGAAATATAGGGGGTGCGGGTTTGAAGAAAAACAGAGAAGAAAAATGTTGATATCTGGTGAGAGAGGAGAGGATTTAATGAATCGTGAGGATTTGAGGGATTAAATTAGATGGATGGTTAGGATTTAATGTTAGAAAGATTAATTATAAAATAATAATAATAATAATAATTAATTATGTAGATCCACAATTTAGGGGATTTGACCAATGGGATGAGTGACACTTGTCACTCATCCATGGGTCCCACTTAAAATATCTGACCCAATCAGAATAAGCCAAGTGTCTTTGCCTCGAAGTACGTGCATAGTGAAATCGAACTTATGTGACACATAACTTTCCTGTTCGAAGTCCGATTTCAGCGTGCCTCCTGTCTACGGATTTGTATCGTCCCGATCTATGTAACGGTCCTCGGCCCTCGACCATCGGACCTCCCAGGTCAAAAGTCAACTATTTGCCCATTTTAACCAAAATTACCAAAATGCCCTTAAACTTTCGAACGTCATAACTTCTTCCTCGAATGTCAGAATTGAACGTGCCACGTGTCTATGAACTCGTGACGTCCCAAACTACGTCACGGTCATCGGTCAAAGTCCATTTGACCGCCAGAATGAAAATTCAACGTTTTACCCATTCTAGGGGCAAAACGGTCATTTTGTATCGTTCGTCCGATTTCGCCCAACTAATCATGGATTAACCTCACTAATCACGATTAGTCACTAATCTAATCCTGAAATTCAGGACGGGTCGTTACAAAGGACCGTTAGGAAGGTCTCGATGTCTTGAGTACAACGATAGGCGGCACGTTGTCATCGGACGACAGACGGTTAAATTATGGGTCTAATTAGATGAGGGGTAAAACGGCAATTTCGACATTTGAGGGGCAAAATGGTCTTTTGGCATCTTGATTGATGTGAACCATCAGGTGAGGACACCTGGGGCTGAGGGATTGGATATTTTTGGCTGAAACCACAGAGATGAGGACACATGTCCACTCTCCAGTGGCTTCTAGCCTACTCTCACGGTTAAACCAATTTTAAATGGGTTGATATCGATCAAATGAGAGAAACAGAGACTGAGCAAAAATCGTCTATCTGATGTGGGTGAATCGTGTGTGAGTTCTTTGTGATAGTGAGTGAGTGATCAGAGACTTACTTGTGACCCTTGTGAGTGAGGATTGAGTGAAAATGCTGTGTGAGGTGAGAAAAACTAGAAAAACAGAGAAGGAAGCCGTGAGTAGCCGTGAACCTCAATCGATCAAACCCATCGAAATCTGGTTTGTGGTGGTGATTAGTGATCTAAAAATCGACCCTAGGACGTGAGTGACCACGGTGGAAGCCACGGTGGAGGACTGGAAGCAAGTAAGTCATCTCGGGTCCCCTGTTTTTCTAGAAATGGACTGAATGAAAATCGATGGTTTTGGCGTGTTATTGAACAACTGTGTTGATGTCTAAAGTCTTAGGAAGTTACAACTGAACCTAGGGAGTCGAAACCGTGACCGGAGAGGCGACTGGTGGTCGGAATCAGAGAGTCGAAACCTCTGGTTTTTTAGTTCGACTTTGAGAAGGTATGAAATAGAGTCTCATTTCGTGAGTTAGTTAGCTAAATCAGTTCTAAACATTAGGACGAAGCTAAGGATAAAAAAAGGAGTGAAAATGGTTGAAAAAGGGTGAAAACCAGCCTTGCCAGCTCAATTGGACCGGGCCGGTTCGGACCGGTCTAAACTGGGCTAGCGAGAGAAAGATGATGATGAACAGTGCCGCGCGTGGCTCCCACGCGCAGCCCCTTTGGGTGGCGCGTGAGGGCACGTGGGGCCTCTTTTGGGGAAGTGTTCAACATGATTTTCACTCTAATCTATGTAACGAACATTTTGGGACAAGTTTCGAGTCGATCGGACACCGCTCAGGGTAGTTTTGAGTGTCCGAAGGTTTAGGGGTTAATTTAATTACGTTTAAAAATTCCAAAAAATTGGGGAAATTAGTGTGAGCTTAATCAAAGAGTTTATGACCCGAAATTTTGACATTTGACAGGTCGGGATATTCCTGAGGCAGCCGAGGATCGTACGGGACTCTATTAACGCGTTCAAACTTTGTGAGTGGACTTTTATTTTCTAACCGAGCATGCATAACTGTTTTTACCTACTTATTCCATGCTTTTAAATATGGTTTTATGTTTTGGATTACTCTATATCTGTTTTACGTAATTGTACGATTTTCGAGATGTTTCTTAGATATATACGTATTTCGACACGTTTTACGAGATATAGATTTATTCTATGATTTGATCATGACTCCGATGCTATGGTTTTACGATTTAAATATATGACTTTTTTTCAATGATTACAAATGGGTTTTGAAAAGTGTTTTCGATAACCAAGATTTTTGGGTTTTAGAATCAGATTTCGGAATCGAGATTTGGTTTTAAAGCTTAAAAAGAGATTTCTGGATTTGGATTCGGAATGATGATTCTGGACGCCAGCATGGCTTCAGAATGGTGATTTCGGATTCGGATTTGGACATGAATTCGGAAATGGTTTTTAAATGGTTTTTGAATTGGATTTGCTAGATCTGGTTATTGGGTTTAAATACTCGGATATGATACATGACGGGGGCGGGCCCAGATTGGGTTTAAAGACCCGAATTGAGTTTAAAAACTCGGATATTATGATTTTCCCCCGTAAACCTATTGAGTTTAAAGACTCGAGAGTTTAAAGACTCGGATTATATTGAGACCTGGATTGAGTTTAAAGACTCGGGAGTTTAAAGACTCGGATAGATCCAGCAGGTTTGATTGGATGATGATATATTTCGTATTTCATGTTTTTAAAATGATTATTATACGGATTATGCGGTTGTTTTTAGATACTTAGTTATGCATGCATGTTTTTAAAACGGAGGGTAAAATCCTAGTTTGCTTTTAAAACTATTTTTGAAACTCTTATTTTTAGTCCACTCACACTTTTATGGTTTTAAATACCCTCCAGGTCGTGGTGCAAGCATTAGGACGCGAGTAGTCAGCTCACAGTAGGATTTTGTTCTTATCTTGTACTGTTACTGACAGGACCTATCCCAATCCCCCCGGGATTAGTGCGGGATGACCCTGCTCCCGTCTGACACGGAGTGTCAGACAAGGGATATTTCCGACCTTTGCCCTCCCGGGCTATCAGAGTACGCCAGGATCCGGAGGAGGTATGTGATATCTCAGTCTCTGCTACAGTCCACATCCGATGTCAACCTGAAGGGCAGTCAAAACATTAAAAACTGTGAGTGGACAAAATAAATGTTTATAAAAACATTTCATAAGACATTTGTACCCTCCACTAAAAAGCATGCATGCATTCGAAAACCATTTATTCAAAACAAACCATATGTGGGACTAAGCCCAAAGTAGATATAAACCAAGGTCGAAAGGACCACAATAAAAACGACCATACGGGCCACTGCCCAAATCCATAAGGGACTCGGCCCCAAACCATAAAGAAACCAAGTACACGAGCCACTGCTCAAATCCTGTGCACACCTGTGCACACCACATATCATATATCATATATACATATAAGTCACACAACCAATCCTGTCACGGTATCCAAAGCTACGCGCGTGCTACCCGGGTCTCAATCCGAGTCTTCTCAAAGTCAAGGTCAATGTCCGCAGACCACTGATCCTACTCGAGGTAATAGTAACCATAGCCTTCCTGAGAGTAAGGAACCCAACTGGGGGGTGACTCCACTCAGTCGGTGCTCCGTGACTACTCCGGGGTCCACCCAGGCCAACGACCCTCCCCGGAGGAGATAATAGAAGTAAAGGAAGGTAGATGAACATATATATACATAACATAAACATTCATAACCGGTTCCCCTGAACTGTCATGATCCATAATATCCATAATCAAGTAACATGCCGGTTCCCATAAACCGTCATGTACCGTAATAACATAACCGAGGTAACATGCCGGTTCCCATAAACCTTCATGTACCGTAATAACCAACAAGGGTTCATGCCGGTTCCCATAAACCGTCATGAACCATGATACCATAACAAGGGTTCATGCCGGTTCCCATAAACCGTCATGAACTTGGGAATCCATTTAAGGTTCCCTGACCTGACCTGAAATCAAAGCCGTAAAGTGACTGGGTCTCGTGCCCGAACATAGGACATTAGCTGGGCACCGTGCCCGGAATCTGAAGTCATATGCCCAAGACAAAACCAAATGGGTCTCATACCCGAGTTTATCCTTTTGAAATTCAAATCCAGTTCATTTAAATCAATACAGAAATACAGACCCGTATAAGCACCGTATAAGGCCGAAACCTCGAAATACATGCTTATACGTAACCACATACAAATGCACCCATGGCATTACAAACAAGCATTTAAAACATATAATAAACATTTATGCATGCACCAATTTAGAAAACAAGGTCCACTCACAGACCGTCCGAGCTGCCGCCTCGATTTGCATGTCATACGGCTCCCCGACCTGATCACCGTCACCGGGACTCCCAAACCTGTCCAAATTTTAATAGAAGGTTAATAACTACTTAATTAACCTCCCATAAAAGCCCCGTAATTTTCCCGAACTTTTAACTATTTTTAAGCCGACCCTAAACCTTCCGATGCCCTGAAACATATCGAGACGGTGTCCGATCGACACGAAACCAGTCCCAAAATATTCGTTGCATCGAATAGAAGATTTCCCGTGTTGAACACTTTCCCAAATTATGACCCACGCGTCCTCACGAGCCCCTAGAAAGTTGAAAATACTGTTCATCGTCATCAACCTCAGAACTGAACCAGTTACTGTAGCAAAACACTGTTCATCGTCGGTTTTTCTCCGTTTTCTGGACTGATTCGGGGTCCGTTTGGTCCCATTTTAATCCCTAAATTCCTATTTCTTCATTTCCTATCTAACCCAATCCCTAAAACTAAGAAAAACCACCCGAAACCGAGCTTTCATCCGCCATAAATGGTGGCCGGATTTTCTCCGGCCGTTCACCGCCATTTCCGGCTATCCCAAGCCCCAAAACTAATCCCATTCTACTCCTAGGGTCCCCAGAAACCTTTCCTAATCTTTAGAAACCATCGAAAACCCCTAAAACTCAAAATCCAAATTTTGAAGAAAATGTACCTCACGGGTTTTCGGGTTTCCCCCGCCGTGGTCCGCCGCCGTGAGTCCTTGCCGTCGCGTCCTCATCATCACGGTCCTTCCTCACGGTCACACATAAGATGAAAAATGATGAGATGTGGTGGTATGTGTATGGTGTGGTGTTTGAAGAACAAAGAAGAAAAATGAAGAAAATGCATACATGGGGGGTTCGGGTTTCGGGTGTGAAGAAACAAAGAAGAAGGAGGATGGCTGATCAGATGTGAGGGAGATGGGATGGAGGGTGTGGATTTAAAGATGAATTTGGAATGGATGGCCAAGATTGAATAAGGTGTGGATTTGATTAAAAAATTAATTAAATAATATTATTTTATTATATAGATCCACAAATTGGGGGATTTAGCTAATAGGATGAGTGACACTTGTCACTCATCCATGGAACCCACTAAAATATCTGCCCAATCAGATTTCGCCAAATCATCGCCGCCTCGAAGTACGTGCATAGTGAAATCGAACTTCCGTGACCCATAACTCTCCCGTTCGAAGTCCGATTTCAGTGTGTCGCCTGTCTATGGATTCGTATCGTCCTTATCTACGTAATATTCTTCGGCCCTTGGCCATCGACATTCCGGTCAAAAAGTCAACTTTTGACCCCATTTAACCAAAATTACCAAAATGCCCCTAAACTTCCGAACGTCATAACTTCCTCCTCGAACGTCGGAATTGAACGTGCCACCTGTCTATGAACTCGTGACATCACGAACTACGTCTCAGTCATCGGTCAAAGTCTGTTTGACCTCCCGATTGAAATGTCAACGTTTTGCCATGCCTAGGGGCAAAACGGGTCATTTTGCATCGTTCGTCCGATTTCGCCTAACTAATCACAGATTAACCTCACTAATCGTGATTAGTTACTAATATAATCTAGGAATTTGGGACGGGTCGTTACAGTTACAATGGTCTGTGCTATTGTTGACTGGTTGTATTATAATTTCTCCCTGGTCTGACAATGTATGATTTTGTGGTTATATTGGTCTTTTAAGTTTGGTTGTCAGACGGGAGCAGGGTTCGTCCTGGTTATCGAGGTGATAATCGGGGTGGGTCCTATCAATTGGTATCAGAGCATAGGTTGACGGTTTGTGTGTGGCACGTGGATGTGCCTAGGTTGTTATACTGACTTTATGCCTCTTTCAGAGAATGATTGACCATGCCTCCGAGACGTGAGCCCCTTCCACGACCTGCAGAAGACGTTGCGAGAGATGCCGAGAGTGCTACGATTGAGCGAGCCCAGCGTCTTGGGGCTACTACATTTAGCGGTGGGGCAGACCCTGAGGACGCCCATAGGTGGATTACTCGGCTTGAGCAGATTTTTGCGTCGATGCGATGCCCCCTGGAGGATCGAGTGTTGTTGGCCATTTTTTTACTAGACAGTGCCGCATATGAGTGGTGGTATACCCTTGATTTGTTAGGTTGGGATGCCCACACAGTGACTTGGGAGACATTTTGTGAACGGTTCCTTGATCAGTACCACCCCCGCTCGCTCAGCGATGCCAAGTAAGCAGAGTTCCTACAGCTCAAACAGTGGGAACATGATAGTAGTTGAGTATGAGTAGAGGTTTCAGATGTTATCCCGTTTTCGCTCTTATTTTTGTGGCTACAGAAACTGAGAAGTGCGGCAGGTTTGAGCTGGGCCTGCGAGGCGAGATTCGCGCCATTGTGACGGCTGGATCGTTTGCGACCCTCAGAGAGTTATCAGATGCTGTAGTGAGGGTGAAGGCTAGTTTGTCACCACGACCACAGTTCTC
This sequence comes from Prinsepia uniflora, assembly GCA_032719365.1. Lineage (NCBI taxonomy): Eukaryota > Viridiplantae > Streptophyta > Magnoliopsida > Rosales > Rosaceae > Prinsepia > Prinsepia uniflora. The sequence continues at coordinate 5,878,031 of CM064867.1, read as the reverse complement.
GAGTGGTGTACGACGCCGAGAGCGTCCTTTTTCTGGAGCATCGAGCCAGAGGACCTCGAAGAGGGGCAGTTATAGTGGAGCTTCGTCTGCGAGCGATGATCAATTTGGTAGACCGGACAGTTTCTCGGGTTCCGAATTCCGAGGAGCTAGAGCACTGCCGACCCCGTAGGTGAGTGCGACATTGGTTGCTTCCACTGGGAGACAGAGTGGTGGATCCAGTCGGGATGTTTGCTATTACTGTGAAGAGTGAGGTCACTTCCGGCGAGAGTGTCTGTCGTTACCCCATGAGGGTGGCGGAGCCAGGACGGAGTACGACTTCAGTTTTAGGGGTACCAGGCACTAGAGGAGGTGGTGGTGCTACTAGTGGTTCGAGGGGACACGGTCGATCTTCAGGACCCCAGGCCCGAGTTTTTACAATGACGCAGCAGGAGGCTCGATCTGCACCTGCGTGGTGATAGGTACGCTTACCATCCTTGGTCATGATGTACATGCTTTGATTGATCCCGGGGCTACCCATTCTTTTATATCACGAGTTGTGGATTGGTAGCGGATAGAGAGGTGTCTGCACTGGGTTATGATATGGGTGTGAGTACGCCTACATGGGAGGTGTATGTGATAAATCAGATCTTGCGAGAGTGTCCAGTATTGGTAAGCGATGTTGAGTTAGTGGCGGATTTGATACTATTGGATTTGCAAGATTTTGATGTTATTCTGGGGATGGACTGGTTAACATGCATCATGCTTCTATCGAGTGTTTTGATAGAAGGGTGACCTTTCGGAGTCTGGGGTTACCAGAGACCACTTTTCAGGGAGATCAGCGAGTGCTACCTACTGGTGTTATTTCGGCACTAGAGGCGAGTAAGTTGTTAAGGAAGGGATGTCAGGGATACTTGGCTCATGTGGTGGACACACGTGCTGCACCATTGAGGACTGAGGACATTTCGGTAGTGCGGGAGTATCCGGACGTCTTTCCAGAGGATTTTCTGGGATTGCCACCCCACCGAGACATTGAGTTTACCATCAAACTTATTCCAGGTACGCAACCTATTTCTCAGACTCCTTATCATATGGCGCCAGCTGAGTTGAGGGAATGGAAGGCGCAGTTGCAAGAGTTGGTCGATATGGGGTTTATACGGTCGAGTGTGTAACGACCCGTCCCGAGAGTCGGGCTTAGTAAAGTGATTAGTAACGGATTAGTGAGCTTAATCGGTGGTTAATGGGTTACTATTGGACTTTAGGTGTAGAATGACGATTTTGCCCCTATAATGGGCAAAATGTTGACTTTTAGTTCGGGCAGTTAATTGGACATTGACCGATGACCGTGACGTAGTTCGGGACATCACGAGTTCGTAGACAGGTGGCACGCCCAATTCCGACATCCGAGGAGGAAGTTATGATATTCGGAAGGTTGAGGGCATTACCGTAATTTGGGTAAACAAAGAGGAAAAGTTAAATTTTCGTACGATAGGGTTTTTCCACGTAGACCTAGGACCGTTAGGTAGATCTCGTCGTCCTGAGTTCAACGACAGGCGGCATGTTTTCATCGGACGTCGGACGAGCGAGATACGGGTCTAGAACGACGAAGGGCAAAATGGTAATTTTGACTCACAAGGGGCATTTTGATCTTTTTGGTTCTTTGGGAATTGTGCAAATAAGATGAGGACAAGTGTACAGGTGCAATTGGATATTTTGAGTTTGGGCCATGGGATGGTGGACACGTGGGGTTGCTCTAGTGGGTTCTAGGTGTTGTGTACGGTGTGTTTTATTTTGGTCGTGTGTGTGTGCATCGTGTTTGTCCGAAGAGGGAAAACAGGGGGTGAGACAGTGAGAGGAATTGAGCAAATTGTATAGACTGGGTGAGTGTGTGAGTGTTGTGAGGGTTGAAGAAGAGTTAGGAGAGTGAGTGATCGTGGTGGTGAGGTTTAGGCATGACGGTGTGTGTGAGAAGGGAAGAGGAACCAGGACGAACAGGACAGAGGATTACCGTGCACGGTTGTGCACTTCCAGTGATCAAACCTTCAAATTGGACCCGTGGTGGCATTGAGAGGACTGAGGAGAGTCGAACAGACCCAGCAGAACTCACAGTGGTGGTCGGAGAATAGGTAATTTTTTAGTTCCCTCAGTATGCTCTGTTTTCCACTTTAGTTCGAATTGAAAGTCGTGAAGTTAGGGGTTGAGTCGATGTGTTCTGTAGGTTCTAAGAGGTTCACTAGGTCCCTAGGGAGCTGTTGGTTGTGCAGCCGTGATGGGGGATTGCACGGGTGGTTGGATTGAAGAACAGGGGTTTACTGGTGGTTTCTGTTTCGAGTTGGGAGGATGAAATTGAGGCCGTGTTGTCGTGTTTGGTTGAGGGGAATGGATTGCTGGGTTGAGGACGAAGAGAATGGTGGAAAAAGGAAAGAAAATGGTGGACGGACGGCGGAGAACCGGCCACGCCGGTCCAGAACAGTGCACGGTCTCGAGGTAGGAGATGAACAGTGACTGTGTGCAGGCGCGTGAGGCCCACACGCAGCCACTTTGGGCAACGCGTAGGGGCGCGTGCGGGGGTTTTTGGGGACACTTCCAACTAGGTTTTTGGTCTAAATGTTATAACGAATCTTTTGGGATAGGTTTCGGGGTAATTGGAAGTCGTTTTAGGGTAGTTCTACGGGATCGAAGGTTTAGGGTCTCGGTTAGTTACGTTTAACGTTCAGGAATTTTGTGGGGAATTAGGAGAACCTTAGTGGACGTGTTAGTGACGTATTTTGGTGACTTGTGACAGGATCGGGTTTCCCCGAGGCGGACGAAGAACGTACGAGACGCGAGTGACGTACCCGGGAACTGTGAGTGGACTTCTTCCTTAAATCAAGCATGCATAACTGTTTTTAATTACTTGTTTTATGTTTTTAATCATGATTTCATGTTTATTGAATATGCTATAACTGTTTTACATTATTGCACGTTTTTCGAGAAATTACGTATTTGGCATGTTTTACGAGAATACGTTGTTTATGCTTATGATGCCATGATTTCGGGATTTCAATCTATACTTGGGTTTTGATGACTATAATAGATTTTGAGACCTGATTTGATGAGCAAGGTTTTCGGTTTTAGAATCGGATTTCGGGAAGCGAGATTTGGGTTTAAAGTTGAAAAGAGGATTTCCGGATTTGGGTTGGGAATGACGGTTCTAGACGCCGGAATGGCTTCGGACCAGTGATTTCGAATTTAGGTTTGGATTTGGATTTAGAAATGGTTTTCAAATGGTTTTGGATTGGATTTTTTGGATCTGGTTATTGGGTTTAAAGACCCGGATATTGTTTGAAGGTGGACAGACCCGGATTGGGTTTAAAGACCCAGATTGAGTTTAAAGACTCGGGGGTTTAAAGACTCGGATATATTGATATTTCCCCCGTAGGCCTGTTGAGTTTAAAGACTCGGGAGTTTAAAGACTCAGATATTATTGAGGCCTGGATTGAGTTTAAAGACTCGGGAGTTTAAAGACTCGGATAGGTCCAGCAGGTTTGATCGGATAATGATATTGGTATTTATGTTTTATCACACTGTTTTTATGATGATTATCATGTAAATTATAACTGTTTTCAGATATTGGGTTATGCATGTATGTTTTCAAAACGGAGGGCCAAAACTCTGGTTTGTTTATGAAATGGTTTTTGAAACTTTTATTCTTTTTGGTCCACTCACACTTTTCTGGTTTTCAAATGCCCTCCAGGTAGTGGAGCTAGTGCGGGGGTTGACGTTGAGGCAGCATCGGAGGCATAGAGTACTCGAAAGTTTTCCGGAGTGTTTCCAGTTTTCGTTGTGCGTGTACTCTGTGTGTAGGCTTGTTTTATTTTGGTACTATACTCTGTATAATGGTTGACTTGTTGTGTTTTAAATTCTCCTGTGTCTGGCAGTGTAATTTGTGGTTTTTGTGAGGGTGTTTCGGTCTTTCATTTTGGGGTTGTCAGACGGGAGCAGGGTTCACCTCGGTTATTGGGGTGATAATCAGGGTGGGTCCTGACAGAGTGTCTCCTTGGGGAGGTTTTGGAAAACTTGGACCGTGAAGAAATGTTAGATCGGTCGGGTTTTAAAGGTTTTAGGACGTTTTAATGTTATGGTTAGGTTTCTAGGATTAAATTAGAAGGTTTGGACTTGATTAGGAGAAGAATGGACCGAAAAAAAGGAAGAAATAGGCCTGGACCGGTCACGCCGGTCCAGTTAGATCGGGATTGCAGAGAAAACCGGACCAGACCGGTCGGATCGGTTAGCTGGATGACAGGGACGACACTGTGCATGGGCGCGTGAAGCCCACGCGCAGTGCAATCTCAGGGCGTGTGAGGAAGAATTTGAGGGTGGTTCCAACATGTGAAATCATCTACTCGATGTAACGAACATTTTGGGACTGGTTTCGAGTTGATCGGACATCGTCTTGATATAGTTCGGGTTGTCCGAAGGTTTCAGTGCGAGTTTAAAAATAGTTAAAAAATCCCAAAAAATTAGGGGACTTTAGTGAGGGGTTAATTAAGTAGTTAGTAACCCTCTAAAGTGATTTGGACAGGTTTGGAAGTCCCGGTGACGACGATTGACCCAGGAGAGCCGTATTGCACACCTATCGAGGCGGTAGCGCAGACGATCTGTGAGTGGACTTTATTTTTGAAATCGATGCATGCATAAATGTTTTATATATGTTTTAATATGTGTTTTGGGATGCCTTGAGTGCATTTTGGAGTGTGTTTACGTATGGGCACGTACTTCGAGGTTTTCGGGTTTTATACGTGCTTATATGCGCTTACGCTTTCGGTTTTCATGAAATGGTTTTGAAAAGGTAAAACCGGGCATGAGACCCATTTGGATTTGGTTTTGACTCGGGCATCAGACCCTATTGACGACCCGTAGGTCTGAGTCGTGGTCATGACGGATGCTGTGTGCAAGGCGACGGATGTCGTGACGCTCACCTCCGGACTGGGATGCGTTCCTTCCGGAGAAGTCACGATGCACGTCCCGTTGTCGAGCAACCAATGGAGGCTCGACTTTAGAGTGCTGACAGTTTAGAGGATCGATCGGCCACGTGTGCACCATGGTCTTGAGATGGTCGCGGTAGTGATGTGTTCACGGCGACATACCAGGATTGAGAGCGGGCCTGGATTGATGGCTGCAGGCATCGCTATGATCGGGATCGTGACTGACCCTGAGATATCGGGCTTGATGCCCAGTTGATTTGTGTTATCGGGCGTGAGTCCCGTTTTATGGTTTTTCTATACTAGTATGTATATACCCTCTTTACGAGATTATTGATTGGTCTCTTCCAGACGTCGACCTGGAGAGTCACGATCCATAAACCAGAGTGGGTATCCCCATAGGGATCCCGTTACAGGAGTGGGCGTTATGATGTGGTCCCGGACCATATTCCGGAGAGATGATTGGACTAGGTTCGAAGATGAGCCTCCCAGATGGAGAATTCATGGGAGAAGACTCGGAGTGAGACCCCGAGTAGTATGCATACTTATATATATATATAGACATCGTGACTATATTGGGGATGTGTTCCCTAGGGGTTATGTTCCCCGAGATTGGCATCTTCTCCGGAAGTGCCTATGATGGGTTATATATGTATATATGTATATGTGTATGAGTTTTCAATGAGATGACGTTGGGCTGAGACCCACGCGTATTGGTTTTGGGCTAAGTTGGCTTTGGGACGAGTTCCCACGTGTTTTGGTTTGGGCGGAAGTCCCATGTATTGATTGATTTCGGGCCAAGGCCCAAATGGTTTTGATGGTTCATGATGGTTTATGGGAACCATGCATGAACCCTAGAAATGGTTTTTGAATGCATGCATAAGGGTATAAAGGTCTTTATGAAATGTTTTTATAAAATATTTGTTTTGTCCACTCGCATCTTTTGTGTTTTAAATTCCTTTCAGGTTGATTGCGGATGCGGCTGTAGCAGAGACGAGACATCACCTTCCTCCTTTGGATCCTGGCATACTCTGATAGTCCCGGTTGGGCAAAGGACGAAAATATCCCTGGTCTGACACTTCGTGTCAAACGGGAGAAGGCACGTCCCACGCTAATCCTAAGGGATTTGGGACGGGTCCTGTCAACTGAACCTAGGGAGTCGAAATCGTTACCGGAGAGGCGACTGGTGGCCGAAATCAGAGAGTCGAAACCTCTGGTTCTTCAGTTCGACTTTGAGAAGTTATGAAATAGAGTCTCATTTCGTGAGTTAGTTAGCTAAATCAGTTCTAAACATTAGGACGAAGCTAAGGATAAACAAAGGATTGAAAATGGCTGAAAACGGGTGAAAACCGGCCCCGTCGGCTCAATTGGACCTGGCCGGTTCGAACCGGTCTGAATCAGGCTGGCGAGAGGAAGATGATGATGAACAGTGCTGCGCGTGGCTCCCATGTAACGACCTGTTCCGAATATCGGGATTGAATATTAATTGATTATGATTTAGAATGACTAATCGGGGATTAGTTGAGTGAAATCGGACGAATTGTGCAAAATGACCGTTATGCCCCTAACGTGGGAAAAATGTTGACTTTTAGTTCGGGCGGTCAAACGGACTTTGACCGATGACTGTGACGTAGTTCGGGACGTCACGAGTTCATAGACAGGTGGCACGTTCGATTCCAACATTCGAGGATAAAGTTATGACGTTCGGAAGTTGAGGGGTATTTTGGTAATTTGGCAAAAAAGGGGCCAAATGTTGACTTTTGACCCGGGAAGTCCAATGGACGAGGGCCAAGGACCGTTACGTAGGTCTCGTCGATACGAATCCAACGACAGGCGGCATGCCGAAATCGGAGATTCGACGACGAAGTTATGGTCACGGGAACAGACTCGATTAACCGAACGAACCGGGATTAAAATATTATTTTAATATGAGCAGTACCCGATGACTGAACACACCTGGATGAGTGACAAGTGTCACTCATCCCTTAAATTGAGGCTTAAAACCAGAATCTATGTTTTGGGGAAAACATGATTATTATGTTTTATTAATTATTAATTATATTTAATTATTGATTAATCCTCCATTAATCTCTTCTGTCCTTAACCCGTGAACAAAGCAGCAAAACACAGAGAAGAGAGAGTTGATCTCTGTCCATCCGTTCCCTTCCATTTCTGAACCAGAGAGTGAGAAACTGAGAGACTGGTGAGATTGAATTGAACTGGGAAACGAGGGATTGAGAGAGAGAAAGGGATTGAGAATTGAAAATTTGGATTTTGGGAGGGAAATTCGGATTTTGAACCGTGAGCTTTGAGGATCGAAATGGAGATTGGAATTAGCCTTCTGAGGTTGTGACGAGTTGTTTCAGATAAAAAACGAAGGCAATTGAGGCCCAATTGGCTCTGAATTGGGTCTGGTAATAGGAGCAAGGTTCGAGCTTGAGTCTTGGAGTTTGAGGCTTGGATTGATGCAATTGAGTTGGGGAAATTGTTTCCCTTGGTCCATTGAAGCTTCCTGGTGGATCAATTAAACGAAATCGAGTAGGTTTGACGACTTTCGAAGATGAACAGTGTTCAGCTTTGATTTGAAGGATTAAGGTAAGGTTTTATGTAATTGATGTTTCAGAACTCTAATTAGACTCGAATCGAAGCTGACTGAATGTTCAATTGTTGAAATTGGTATCGAATTGACAGACATTGAATTGGGTCTATTCGCGGGTAAAAGGACCTGTTTTACAGACAAACGAGTGAGGACGATGGTTACTGTAGCAAGCGCGTGGGTTTCACGCGCAGCCACTCACGACGGCCCGTGGGGGCGCGTACGGCCTAGTTTCAAGGTGAGGTCAACATGACTTTGAATCCTCTCATTGTAACGAACATTTTGACGCTGGTTTCGAGGAAATCGGATATCGTTTCGTTAATGTTCCGTGTATCTGAAGTTTTATTTTACGTTAAATATACGGATTTAAATTCCGGAAAAATTGGGGAAAATTATATGAAGTATTTTGAGATGTTAGTAACCCTATATAATGATTTTGGACAGGAGTTGTGTTTTCCAGAATTTACGGAAAAACGTGTAGCTCGGAAACGGACCGTTTTGGACGGTGTGTGTGAGTGGACTTTTGTTTTCTAACCGTGATGCATGCATATATGATTTAAATGCCTTATTATATGATTGTATATGCTTTGGCATGATTGATGTTTCAATCCGGTGATTTCTCGGTTTTATGATTATTATATTATATTTTGGCACGATTTTCGAGAAATTATGAAATTGGTTGAAAAGGATGTTTGGACTTGGTTTATGAGTCCGAGATTGAAATTGATTGTAAATAATGTTTGGACTCAGATTATTGAGTCATGGATTGAAAAATGATGTGGTGACTCGAGAATGAGTCAAGGGTCAATTTCATGGATTTACGTGAAAATGGCAACTGAGGTTGCAAACACATGGATTTGCGTGAAAATGATATTTTGGGCGTGAGACCCAACTGGATAGTGATTTTGACTCGGAATGGAGTCACCTGTGAATTTGATGATTTTGTATGATTTATTGTGATTTTATGATTATTTTAATCAGTCTTTCGGGCACGTTTTACGAGGAACGCGCACATGATGTTTTGGACGAGGCCCGAAGTCTAAATGATTTCTAAAATGATATTTTGACTTAGTTGGTGAGTCAATGATGATTTCTAGATTATTTTATTTTTTTAAAATGTGATTTTAACGGTTTATGTGTAAATGGTATTTTGGGCTTGAGACCCAGTCGGGAATGATCTTGACTTTGTATGAAGACAAGATTTGATTGAAATGTTTTGGGATGTAATTCCCGAGATAGTTTTCATTGTGATTGTGAAATACCCAGACGGTCGGAGCTTGGGGGGATTACCCAGACGACCGGAGCTTGGGGGATGTGATTGTAGGATCGGGAGTTGATCCTATGGTAGTCAGCTTCTTGGATGAGACTGAGCCTGGATGTACCACTCGAATGGGTCTGAGCCTGGGGATGTGTTCGCCCAGATGTGACTGAGCCCGAGGGTTGAGCCCAGAGGTGTCCGATCCCGAGAGTGTGGCTGGATATTGGCCTACGCGTAGTGCAGCACTTGTGAGTAGTGTAGTTTGATTGGTTGTGCACTCGTGAGTAGTGCAGATGTGATTGTGTTAGTTTGTGCACTCGTGAGTAGTGCGGACTGATTGGATTGATATATTTATTGTGCACTTGTGAATAGTGCTTATTGATGTTGTTTGTGATGACGTACCGGTATTAAGTACAGGTTTTTGGTCTTTGTGGCCAGGTGGTTATGTTTTCACATGTTTTGGCCTGAGAGCCGGGATTTGATGTTTTATAACATGAACTGATTTGGTGAACATGAGTTTTACGGACCATGGGAAAATATGTTTTGATTTTATCGGTCCATTGTTCATACTTGAATGATTTCATACTATTACTCATGTTTTACGATATGCATACAAGTTTGTGAAAACTGGAGGGTAAGAATGTAATTTTGGTAAATGTTTTTATCAGAGGTCATTTTTGTCCACTCACACCTTTTTTGTTTTGTGACCCTCCAGGCCGTGGTACGACGTTCGGGACTGATCGTGAGGCAGTGGCAGCAGCAGAAATCAGCGCAAACATCCCTTGTCTGGCAAGCACTGAAGGGTAGTTTCGGGCCTTTGGTTAACTTGTCAGACGGGAGCAGGACTAGGCACGGGTTTTGACGTCCAGTTGGGACGGGGTCCTGTCAAAGTGGTATCAGAGCATTTGGTTATTGATTTATGTTGTTACGTCATGCCTCCGAGTCGTGCGTCACGTACACGGTCTGAAGATTGGAGGGACGAGACTAGTGTTAGCGAAGGTCCAGATATTGAGCGAGCTCGATGATTAGGAGCCACTGTGTTTCGTGGTGATTCGGGCCCGGATGGTGCCGAAGATTGGATTACTCGATTGGAAAGCATTTTTGAGGTCATGATATGTCCCCTGGAGGACATGGTTCCCTTAGCCACTTTTCTTTTGGATGGCTATGCCTACAGGTGGTGGCATAGTTTACAGTTGACTGGTTGGGATGCCCGTACCTTGGCATGGGATGCATTCCGAGAGCGATTTCTAGATCAGTTTTACCCTCGCTCATTTCGGAACGCTAAAGAGGTTGAGTTTCTCCAATTGCAGCAAGGGAATCTGTCAGTGGTCGATTATGAACAACAATTTTTGCACTTATCTAGTTTCGCTCCTCTGTATATAGCTACTGAGGAGGATAAGTGTCGAAGGTTTGAGCAGGGACTGAGGAATGAGATACGAGGTACTGTAACTGTGGGCTCGTATTCTACCCTGAGGGAAGTATCGGATGCTGCTATCCGAGTGGAGGCTACTATTTTACCTGTGCCAGAACAATCTTTGAGCTCTGGAAGACGCCGAGGGCGTCAGGATACTGAACAGATAAGTCAGGAAACATCGAGGCGAGTTAGCCTTCATTCTCTTGTGTCGCGACCCTCGGTGGGTGTTCATTCGAGTGGAACTTCAACTAGGTCGACAGGTAAGCGGCGTGGTGGAGCTAGTCGCCTCAGCACTACCCCCTGTCACTTTTGTAGGAAACTTGGACATTTGCGAAGGAACTGCCCCGATCGACTTGACAGTAGTTCAAAATAAATGTATTAATACTTGTTTTCGGGATACTTTGTAAATAGTTTGTATTGTACACTTGTGTTGTAATATTGTATCATGTGTTTTGGTTGTGTCGGACTAGTGTTGGTCCGGATGGTTGTTTTGTGAACGGTTTGGTATGTGGATGGGCATGTTGGGCCCAGAATAAACTTGACCCGAGGATGGGTTTGGATATTGGATTGGACTTAGAGGGAGTCCGGAAATGGTTTTGTGTTTTGGAAAGGATGTGGTTTACCTAGGGTTACTTTGCTAGGTGACCGGATATGCCAATGGTGGCATTGACGTCAGTCGAGTTTGAACTTGGACTCAGTAGGAGTCAGGAGTTGGTTTAGGATTCGGGATGAGTCCTGATGTGATTTGAGGGCTCCGGATGAGCCGGGTATGACTGTGAGTTGTTGAGGCAGGTTTTCTGACCACAGTTGGGTTGGTCATGATAATGTGTTAGTATGCCTTCATCTACGGATGGGCAAGTGATGTGCTCGATGGATGTGTTGACTATCCTAAAAGAAATTTGTGGTGTTACCAGAGTAGACTTGTGACATAAGTGTTAGTAATGGCCGGGGTTAGTGTGAATCCCGGGAGAACTATACGTTCTTTCCTATGGACACGTTAATGTGTCATTTTGAGAGTTGTGATTTGGCGAGGTGTTTTTGGGTAGCATAGGACAAGGATTGTCGATGCTAGCTAAACCCTCGGGAGTTTTACTTTTCCCTACCTGGTTTAGGATTGACCATATTGATCTATGGGTCGAGTATACTGAGGTCATACTTCTGGGAAGGGCGACTATCAGGAATGGCAAAGGATGATAAACCGAAAGGCCTATTGTGTGTGACGGTGTTAGTCAGGAGACTTTGAGATTTCGACCTTGTAGTCGGGTCGGGTGTACGGCTAGTGAGGTAGCCGATATACTAAGCTGAGAGAGCTAAACTTTTTGATAACGTGAGGATCAGTGGAATCCTGTTATTAATGGAACTCCATGGGATTGGAGTAATACTTGGCATTTGATCATTTGGACTACTGGGGTCCAGCTGTAGAATCATACTTGGTGTATGATTTGTTGTATCGTGTGGATGATGGTACTTGATACCTAGTGACGGTACATGGGATGTACCAGTGATGTGTCGTTAAACGTGTTGGTGATTGGCTTAGTTCCGATGCCATTGGTTTTTGGTTGTGAACGTGAACTAGACATTGAACACGATGCACTGGGCAGAGTGATTCTGATAATTTCAGTGATTGTTTGAGCAGGTGCTCTTAGCCATGGTTGGCTAGTGTAACTCTAGTGTTGAGTTGTGTGATCACTGTTAGGCTGGTGTTCAATGTGTTCCAGTTACACCGTCTGATTGATTGAGTTGGTGGTTAGTGTGACCACGAGTTACTTTGCTAGATGTTATCTTGTCGTGACCTTACCAGCATCTGGGATCGCTGAGGGGGTGACAGTTGTGGATACTGAGGTTGGTGTTTGTCGCAGGATTGAGGTTGCCCTGCAAGGTGAGATCATGTTGTTGATCTTATGCTACATTGACGGACGTTGTAGTACAATGTGTTGTCACTGATTTGTTACTGATTGGAGCTTTACAAGGGTGGTAAAGCTTTGTGGCGACAGTTTGGCTAGTAGTGTCGGCATGGACTAACAAGTGAGATTTGGTGACTCTCGATGAGAGAGAAGGTCAGAGCACATTAGTAATTACGAGGGACCATCAAGCTGAAGGAGCCAGCTTAATGGTGACATTGCCAATTTCGGTGACCAATTTCACTCGAGGTGGTCGAGTGTAGTCAGTACGACGTGAGTCTATGATGTGACGTCTGAGTGCAGACGAGTTCTGCGTTGGCCAGTGGGTGTACAGGTGTACACATGTTGTAAGGCCCATTTGTTTTCCACGAGGTAGATGTGGAATACAGATAGTTGGAATTTCAGAGACGAAATTCTTTAAGGGGGGAAGGTTGTAACGACCCGTTCCGAATAAAGGGATTGAATATTAATTGATTATGATTTAAAATGTTGACTTTTAGTTCGGGTGGTCAAACAGACTTTGACCGATGACTGTGACGTAGTTTGGGACGTCACGAGTTCATAGATAGGTGGCACGTTCGATTCCGACATTCGAGGAGAAAGTTATGACGTTCGGAAGTTGAGGGGTATTTTGGTAATTTGGCAAAAAGGGGGCCAAATGTTGACTTTTGACCCGGGAAAACCAATGGACGAGGACCAAGGACCGTTACGTAGGTCTCGTCGATACGAATCCAACGACAGGCGGCATGCCAAAATCGGAGATTCGACGACGAAGTTATGGTCACGGGAACGGACTCGATTAACCGAACGAACCGGGATTAAAATATTATTTTAATATGAACAGTACCCGATGACTGAACATACCTGGATGAGTGTCCCTTAAATTGAGGCTTTAAACCAGAATCCATGTTTTGGGGAAAACATGATTATTGTGTTTTATTAATTATTAATTATATTTAATTATTGATTAATCCTCCATTAATCTCTTCTGTCCTTAACCCGTGAACAAAGCAGCAAAACACAGAGAAGAGAGAGTTGATCTCTGTCCATCCGTTCCCTTCCATTTCTGAACCAGAGAGTGAGAAACTGAGAGACTGGTGAGATTGAATTGAACTGGGAAACGAGGGATTGAGAGAGTGAAAGGGACTGAGAATCGAAAATTTGGATTTTGGGAGGGAAATTCGGATTTTGAACCGTGAGCTTTGAGGATCGAAATGGAGATTGGAATTAGCCTTCTGAGGTTGTGACGAGTTGTTTCAGATAAAAAACGAAGGCAATTGAGGCCCAATTGGCTCTGAACTGGGTCTGGTAACAGGAGCAAGGTTCGAGCTTGAGTCGTGGAGTTTGAGGCTTGGATTGATGCAATTGAGTTGGGGAAATTGTTTCCCTTGGTCCATTGAAGCTTCCTGGTGGATCAATTGAACGAAATCGAGTAGGTTTGATGACTTTCGAAGATGAACAGTGTTCGGGTGTTCTTCGAATGATCAGCTTTGATTTCATGTAATTGATGTTTCAGAACTCTAATTAGACTTGAATCGAAGCTGACTGAATGTTCAATTGTTGAAATTGGTATCGAATTGACAGACATTGAATCGGGTCTGTTCGCGGGTAAAAGGACCCGTTTGACAGACAAACGGGTGAGGACGATGGTTACTGTAGTAGGCGCGTGGGTTTCACGCGCAACCACTCACAGCGGCGCGTGAGGGCGCGTACGGCCTAGTTTCATGGTGAGGTCAACATGACTTTGAATCCTCTTATTGTAACGAACATTTTGACGCTGGTTTCGAGGAAATCAGATATCGGTTCGTTAATGTTCCGCGTATCCGAAATTTTGTTTTACGTTAAAAATACGTATTTAAATTCTGGAAAAATTGGGGAAAATTATATGAAGTATTTTGAGATGTTAGTAACCCTCTATAATGATTTTGGACAGGAGTTGTGATTTCCAGAATTTACGGAAAAACGTACAACTCGGAAACGAACCGTTTTGGACGGTGTGTGTGAGTGGACTTTTGTTTTCTAACCGTGATGCATGCATATATGATTTAAATGCCTTATTATATGATTTTATATGCTTTGGCATGACTGATGTTTCAATCCGGTGATTTCTCGGTTTTATGATTATTATATTATATTTTGGCACGATTTTTGAGAAATTATGAAATTGGTTGAAAAGGATGTTTGGACTTGGTTTATGAGTCCGAGATTGAAATTGATTGTAAATAATGTTTGGACTCGGATTATTGAGTCATGGATTGAAAAATGATGTGGTGACTCGGGAATGAGTCAAGGGTCAATTTCATGGATTTACGTGAAAATGGCAACTGAGGTTGCGAACGCATGAATTTACGTGAAAATGATATTTTGGGCGTGAGACCCAACTAGATAGTGATTTTAACTCGGAATGGAGTCACTTGTGAATTTGATGATTTTGTATGATTTATTGTGATTTTATGATTATATTAATCAGTCTTTCGGGCACGTTTTACGAGGAACATGCAAATGATATTTTGGGCGAGGCCCGGAGTCTAAATGATTTCTAAAATGATATTTTGACTTAGTTGGTGAGTCAATGATGATTTCTGGATTATTTTATTGTTTTAAAATGTGATTTTAACGGTTTATGTGTAAATGGTATTTTGGGCTTGAGACCCAGTCGGGAATGATCTTGACTTTGTATGAAGACAAGATTTGATTGAAATGTTTTGGGATGTAATTCCCGAGATAGTTTTCATTGTGATTGTGAAATGCCCAGACGGTCGGAGCTTGTGGGGATTACCCAGACGACCGGAGCTTGGGGGATGTGATTGTAGGATCGGGAGTTGATCCTATGGTAGTCAGCTTCTCGGATGAGACTGAGCCTGGATGTACCACTCGGATGGGTCTGAGCCTGGGGATGTGTTCGCCCAGATGTGACTGAGCCCGAGGGTTGAGCCCAGAGGTGTCCGATCCCGAGAGTGCACTCGTGAGTAGTGCAGATGTGATTGTGTTAGTTTGTGCACTCGTGAGTAGTCCAGACTGATTGGATTGATATATTTATTGTGCACTTGTGAATAGTGCTTATTGATGTTGTTTGTGATGACGTACCGGTATTGAGTACGGGTTTTTGGTCTTTATGGTCAGGTGATTATGTTTTCACATGTTTTAGCCTGAGAGCCGGGATTTGATGTTTTATAACATGAACTGATTTGGTGAACATGAGTTTTACGGACCATGGGAAAATATGTTTTGATTTTATTGGTCCACTGTTCATACTTGAATGATTTCATACTATTACTCATGTTTTACGATATGCATGCAAGTTTGTGAAAACTGGAGGGTAAGAATGTAATTTTGGTAAATATTTTTATCAGAGGTCATTTTTGTCCACTCACACTTTTTTTGTTTTGTCACCCTCCAGGCCGTGGTACTACGCTAGGGACTGACCGTGAGGCAGTGGCAGCAGCAGAAATCAGCGCAAACATCTCTTGTTTGGCAAGCACTGAAGGGTAGTTTCGGGCCTTTGGTTGACTTGTCAGACGGGAGAAGGACCGGGCACGGTTTTTGACGTCCAGTTGGGACGGGGTCCTGTCATCCCACACGCAACCCCTTTGGGCGGCGTGTGAGGCCTCTTTTGGGGAAGTTTTCAACATAGTTTTCGCTCTAATCGATGTAACGAACATTTTGGGACAAGTTTCGAGTCGATCGGACACCGTCTTGGGGTAGTTTTGAGTGTTAGAAGGTTTAGGGGTTAATTTAATTACGTTTAAAAATTCCGAAAAATTGGGGAAATTAGTGTGAGCTTAATCCAAGAGTTTGTGACCCGAAATTATGACATTTGACAGGTCGAGATATTCCTAAGGCAGTCGAGGAGCGTACGGGACGCGATTGACGCGTTCAAACTTTGTGAGTGGACTTTTATTTTCCAACCAAGCATGCATAGCTATTTTTACCTTCTTATTCCATGCTTTTAAATATGGTTTTATGTTTTGGATTACTCTATATCTGCCTTACATAATTGTACGGTTTTTGAGATGTTTCTTAGATATATACGTATTTCAACACGTTTTACGAGATATGGATTTATGCTATGATTTGATCGTGACTCCGATGCTATGGTTTTGGGATTTAAATATATGACTTGTTTTCAATGATTAAAAATGGGTTTTGAAAAGTGTTTTCGATGACCAAGATTATTGGGTTTTAGAATCGGATTTCGGAATCGAGATTTGGTTTTAAAGCTTAAAAAGAGATTTCTGGATTTGGATTCAGAATGATGATTCTGGACGCTAGCATGGCCTCAGAATGGTGATTTCAGATTCAGATTTGGATATGAATTCGGAAATGGTTTTCAAACGGTTTTTGAATTGGATTTGATGGATCTGGTTATTGGGTTTAAAGACCCGGATATGATACATGATGGGGGTGGGCCCGGATTGGGTTTAAAGACCAGGATTGAGTTTAAAGACTCGGATATTATGATTTTCCCCCCATAGGCCTATTGAGTTTAAAGACTCGGATTATATTGAGTCCTGGATTGAGTTTAAAGACTCGGGAGTTTAAAGACTCGGATAGATCCAACAGGTTCGATTGGATGATGATATATTTCGTATTTCATGTTTTTATAATGATTCTTATACGGATTATGCGATTGTTTTCAGATACTTAGTTATGCATGCATGTTTTTAAAACGGAGGGTAAAATCCTGGTTTGCTTATAAAACTGTTTTTGAAACTCTTATTTTTAGTCCACTCACACTTTTATGGTTTTAAATACCCTCCAGGTCGTGGTCCAAGCATTTGGGCTAACGTTGAGGCAGAGGCATAAAGTTTTCCCGTTGCGCAAGTAGTCAGCTCATAGTAGCATTTTGTTCTTATCTTGTACTGCTACTATGCTCTGTGCTACTATTGACTGGATGTATTATAATTTCTCCCTAGTCTGACAATGTATGATTTTGTGGTTTTTTTGGTCTTTTAAGTTTGGTTGTCAGACGAAAGCAGGGTTCGTCCCTGTTATCGAGGTGATAATCGGGGTGGGTCCTGTCATATCAACTGCCACGACCACTTCTAGATCATAGTGCACACACCACCGACCGATCTCATATACCGTCAACACTCCAAAGTCAAGCCTCCAGTGGCTGCTCGACAACGGGACGTGTTTTGTGATCTCTCTAGAAGGAACACATCCCCAGTCCGGAGGCGAGCTTCGTATCATCCGTTGTCGTGCACACATCACTTGTCGTGACCACACCTCGGGCATGTAGGTCATCAATAGGGCCATATGCCCGAGACAAATCAAATGGGTCTCATGCCCGGTTTTATATTTCTAAATCCAAAACTTTTCCATTAAAACATCATAGAAAACACAGCACGTATAAGCACCGTATAAAATCAAAAAATCTCGAAATACGTGCAAATATGTAAATACTAATACACCTCAAATAAATGCACTCATGACATCACAAAACATGTTCATTAAAGCATATAAAACAGTTATGCATGCATCAATTTAGAAATTAAGGTCCACTCACTGACCGTCCAAAACTGTGCCTCGATACGCGCGCCATAAGCCTCTTCGAGCTAATCACCGTCACTGGGACCCCCAAACCTATCCCAATCATTTTAGAGGGTTACTAACTACCTCATTAACCTCTCATTGAAGCCCCGTAATTTTTTCGAATTTTTAACTATTTTTAAACTCGATCGTAAACCTTCGGACATCCCGAACTATATCGAAACAATGTCTAATTGACTCGAAACTTGTCCCAAAATGATTGTTACATCGAAATGATGATTTAATATGTTGAAAACACCCCCAAATTATGCTTCACGTGCCCCCACGCTCGCCCAAAGGCGCTGCGCGTGGAGTCCACGCGCCCTGCACAATGTCTCCTTCAACCTCCAGCCGAATCGGTCTGAACCCGGTTCGCTAGTTTTCGGTTCGACCGGACCGGCGGAACCAGTCTAGGCCCATTTCTCTCTCATTTTTGGTCCGATTTCAACTATTTCAATTCTTATCTCTATGTCTCGTCATTTGCAACCTATTTATATGAATCAAACTAAGAAAAACTGTAAGACCCGTGTCCTGTAGTGAACGGTGAACGATCCCACATTCCTGCGAGGGGGGAATGGTCTGGGAAGGGAATGGTGGTGTGCCTTAAAGGTGTAGGCACACACCTATCTAGCATAAGGCCTTTTGGGAGCTCAGTGGCTTTGGGGGGGATTGGAACCCCAAAGTTAAGCGAGTTGAGGCTGGTGCAATTCCAGATAGGTGACCCCCTGGGAAGTTGCACCGTGAGCTCCCGAAAACAAAACCGTGAGGGCGAGGCCCAAAGCGGACAATATCGTGCTAGATGAATCGGGACCTGACAGAAGAGGGTCGGGTCCTAACAATTTGGTATCAGAGCCAGACCCCGACCGGGAAGTGTGCGAGCGAGGACGCTGGGCCCTAAGGGGGGTGGATTGTAAGACCCGTGTCCTGTAGTGAACGGTGAACGATCCCACATTCCTGCGAGGGGGAATGGTCTGGGAAGGGAATGGTGGTGTGCCTTAAAGGTGTAGGCACACACCTATCTAGCATGAGGCCTTTTGGGAGCTCAGTGGCATTGGTGGGGATTGGAACCCCAAAGTTAAGCGAGTTGAGGCTTGTGCAATTCCAGATGGGTGACCCCCTGGGAAGTTGCACCGTGAGCTCCCGAAAACAAAACCGTGAGGGCGAGGCCCAAAGCGGACAATATCGTGCTAGATGAATCGGGACCTGACAGAAGAGGGTCGGGTCCTGACAAAAACCGTCAAGAACCCATTGGTTCAATTTGTCCTTCATAGCCCTGTTTTTCCAGTCCAAACACTGGATTGCTCCGCCGTTCCCCACCGTCTAAAACCCTCTCTAGGCCTTCATACTAACCCATCGAACCTCCCCCAATCAATAGATAGCCTCCCCAATGTTCAAAACCAAAAATTCAAATTTAAAAACATAAGGATTGGGTTGTCTGGTTACCTCTGTCGTGGTTCCACCACCGTCCACGGTGGTCAAGCTGTCCTTGGCCACCCCTCAGTCTCACCCTCACTCTGTCTCTCACCCAGTCCAGAAGCAGAGGATTGAAATGGTTTTGGGATTGTTTTTGGGTGAGATCGGGTGAAACCGTATAAAATGAGGAATGGGATATGCATGTATCAATTATGGTGGGCAATGGATGCATGACACGAGTCATTCATCCATTGGGCCTGCCCAAAAATATATGGGCCACTTAATGACAAATGTCATCCGTCTCGAAATTCGTGCAATAATCCCAAAATCTTTCGTGAACCATAATTTTCTCGTCGAACGTCCGATTTCGACGTGCCATCTGTCTATGGACTCATATCGACACGTATCGATACGATCTACGTAACGGTCCTTGGCCCTCGGGCATCGGACCTCCCGGGTTAAAAGTCAACTTTTTGCCCTCGTTTAGGGGTAAAATCGTAATTTCGCCCTGAACGTCTGATAATCGTCGACTAATGCCCGATTAGTCTCGCTAATCTGTCATTAAATCTTAATTAATCCCGATAATTTGAGACGGATCGTTACATTGGAATAGTAAATTAAAAAAATTGAAATAATAAGTATAATCCAGCCATTTTAACTAAACTATATGCTAGTAAATTGTAATTTAACCTCCTTGGTTTTGGAGAAAACGAAATATTATAATGCAAAACAATATTCAAGACAATGTGAACATACTGATTATGACTTGTGAGCCTAATTTAAGATGTTTATCTACAAACAAACGATGTATTTTAGCCTAAAATAGGTAAAATTCTTTTTATGCATAGAAATAGCTTTTATTTTGAAAAATTATATAGAAAAATAATTTATCTCAGATAAACACTCAGCATAAAATTTTGAAAAATAAAATAAATAAATGCACCCATAATTAAAATTGAAGGAAAAACCCTTTGATGAAGGAGTTTGCTTTTATTTACATCCAGTTAAGTCCACACGACATAACACGAAGTCAAGAGTAGGGGTGGACACGAATTCGTTAAAACCGCTAACCGATCCGCTTCAAACTGTTATTTATCCAACGGTTTAGGTTTGACTGGATAAAAGTCAAACGGTTTGAGAATCGAAATCGTTCCGTTAGTAACGATTTGGATTTGGATTTTCATTTTGGAAATCCGTTAAATCCAAATCAAACCGTTAAGAAATATATTAATTTTTATTAATATTTAAATCTATTATTACTACAAAGTAAAAATAATAAAAATAAAAAGATACTTAGATATACTCATATAAGTATATATATACTCATATAAGAGTATAATAAAAGATTATTAAATAGTTTATGTGTTTGATAAATCTTAGTATAATGATAATGTTTGCAATTCAATACTTAGGAAGCTTAATATATAAAATTTTGAATATTGAGTATTGATTTTTTTTTTTTGTATCCTTATTTTTTCTATATCCTTATTTTTTTTATTTCTTAACGGTTTTATTTCTAATTTTAGAAAATCCAAACTGTATCGAACCGTTAAAATTTTAACGATTTGAATTTGAATATTCAATATCTGTATCGAATCGGACTGTACCCATCCTAAGCAAGAAACCACAAAAATACGAGCTGCCATTCAAAATGCTGAGGAATCCATACACGTGAGGACTGAGGAGGTTGCACACAAAATAAATTCACCTGCGCCATTTGATTACCACGTCAACGAACTCTAGCCACACAGTAACAGTTGTCAGCAAGAAGAGCCAAGTGTAATAATCGAACATACAACGCTCGGCTAGGGTTCGGCATTGGGCCGGGTCGGGCAAGCCCGGCCCAAATTTTTTGGGCTTGGGCCGGGACGGGCCGGGCTTATTAAATAATTTTTAAATTTGCGGGCCGGGCCGGGCGGGCTTAATGACATAAAAAAAAGCCCACGGGCTTTTATCGGGCCGGGTTTATATCGGGCTTTTCGGGTCGGGCCTATTAAGCCCACTTGAATCGGGTTTAAGTGGGCTTTTGTAATAAACTATGTCTCAAATTTTAAAATTACAAAAAATATATATGCATTAAAAAAATATTAATAATGAAAAAAAATACTCAAGGGTGCAAAAACGTGGCCTCGTTAAAATAAAATACTCAAATATGCAAAAACGTTTGGCCTATTAAGTAGGTGGAGGGGTGATTAGGGTTTGTATTAGGTATTGGGTATTGCATATTAAGCTTTTTAAAATAAATTAGGTAGGCTTGGGGCTGAGATTTGGGTTTGGATTGAAATATTAGTATTAAGAATGGGTTGAGTATTAATTTTTAAATAATGAGTATTTTATATTTTCGGGCTTATGGGTCAGGTTTATTACGAGCGGGTCGGGTTGGGCTTATCGGGCTTTATCGGGCTCGGGCCTATCGGGCCTATCGGGTTTGAACACCATAAGCCCAAGCCCAGCCCGCTAACTCTCGGGCCGGATCGGCCCACGGCCCATAGCGGGTCGGGTTGGATTTTTGTCCATCGAACTTATCGGGCCCCCATAAGCCCATGAACTTTTGGGCCAAATGGTGAAGCCTACGCTCGGCCATTCTATCCGGCTGTGCACCCAAAATTAATAAACTGTTGGTTTCATTTCGCGCACATTGCCGTTTTGATCGTTTCGACGGCCAACCAACACCACCTTAGCAGGAACATTCTACACCGCCTGTCCACCGCCCTCAGGCGTCGCCTCCGGCGATACAACAGAATCTCCGATCTTAATAGGTGTGTCCCTTACTTCGATTGATCTCAGATCGTTCCGGTTATATCATAATTCTACAATTCCATCTTGTAATTGCGATCGAATTTGAATTTGTATCGAAATTGTACCATTGATGATAGCAGATATAAATTTGGGGAAACATGAGTGACGTATTTGAGGGGTACGAGCGCCAATACAGTGAACTTTCCGTCAGCCTTACCAAAAAGTGTACGGTAGCTGGGGCTCTCGATGGAGGTCAGATTTCCTTATTTTTCTCTTAGTTTCCGTATTCTTAACTTTTCTGTGTGATTGCCCTGAATTAGATGATTTAGTATGTATTTAATTTTTCTTGTGTCATGAATTTTCTGGATAAAGTTTCAGTCTTTTGTTGATTTAAGCATGAGGTTTGTGGATAAAGTTTCAGTCTGGTTGGGGATAGTCTATTCGATCACTAGTACAGTTAATTTGAGATGATGCTAAGCTGCTAACTTCTAAGGCTTTAGTGGTCTCCAAAGATGGTGCTTTAGGCTGATTGAACTTCTTTGGGTTTGAATAACCTCATGTTTATGGTGTTTGCATATGATAATGGACCAAGAGGGAAAAAATCAAGGAAGAAAAGGGCCCAAACAACTTGAAGTGAGTGGATGGGATCTTTTATTTACTTATTCCTTGTATGTCTAATCTAACATTGGGCTCAATTTATACTCTTTAAATTTCTGACATTCGAATGGAAGAATGGATGGAAGAAGAGTCCATTCTGAATTGTTTGGATGTTGAGTATGTAGCAACACCCATTGGAAGTTAATAGTGGGGGTATTTCCGTATTGGAATTTGAAGCTACAAACATACTTGCAATATACATGTTTTGAAAGTGCATCTTACCTGAAATTTGTTATCCATTTGAAATGATGAACTTATGAATAATATTTCAATTGTTTGTTGGGGGTCAAAACATTTTTTTAATCATGCTTTGGTTCTTCTTTAATTCACAGAGCAAAAGAAGCAAAAGATTTCTGAAATAAAGGCTGGAATTGATGAAGCGGAATCTTTGGTAACTAGTTGAATTTTCTCTTTGGAATGATTGGTTTCTGTTATTTCCTTATGCTTGGCATTGAATGCTATGTTTCGCAAAATTTCAGATTCGGAAAATGGACCTTGAGGCAAGAAATTTGCAACCAAATGTTAAGGCTGTGCTTCTTGCTAAGTTAAGGGAATATAAATCAGATCTGAATAATCTCAAAAGCCATGTCAAAATGCTTGTATCTGGTAACTCAAATGCTGCCCGGGATGAGTTGTTGGAATCAGGCATGGCTGATGCTCTGACAGTATGTTTTGATCCTTATAGCTTCCTAATATGTTCCGTACAGTTATTAAAGGTAGTATGAATCATTACTTGGTAGTGAATTTGTGATGGATGTTACTAAAGCTATTAATTTGCAATTCTTCTTCTCTTGTTATGTGAGGAAGATTTTCACTTTGATCTGCTGTTTTAGTTATGTCAACCTACTTCGCTTGGTTGAGCAAGAGTCAGTGAACATTGTGATCAGTTCTTGTTTGAAAGTTCATCTTGTGCATGTTTGTGTCTCTACTAGGATGAATCTACTAGTTTCTTTGAAAGTTCATTTTTCACTTGGGACTTATTTTTATTGTTGTCATAATTATCAGATTTTCCTGTATTGTGTCAAATGATGATACCATTGTATGCTTTCCAGAACTTTATATTTGTTGCACTAAACATCCATGACCATTTCAACCCTTCTGCTCCAAAAGCTCATCCTTGCTTGAATTTATTGATAATTTCACTGATGCAAATACATTAGGCCTCAGCTGATCAGAGAGGAAGGCTAATGATGTCTACAGAGAGAATAAACAAGACTGGTGATAGAGTTAAGGAGAGCAGAAGAACCATGCTGGAAACGGAAGAGCTTGGCGTATCAATCCTTCAAGATCTGCATTCACAGAGACAGTCTCTGTTACACGCTCATCACACAGTAATCGTCTTTTCAGGCTTTACATTCATTTTAGGCTTGGTTACAATCTTTTTTGCAAGCAGGTTGCTTCTTAGTAATGCATATAAAAATTGTTTGCTATCTAAGTCAAGGGCAGTAATCTTCAACTTATGGCACTGGTGGTGAACATACCTATGCAAGTACACTTATCTGACTGGTTTTCCTGTATTGCAGCTTCATGGAGTGGATGACAACATAGGAAAAAGCAAGAGAGTTTTAACTTCCATGGCAAGAAGGATGAACCGGAACAAGTGGATTATTGGCACTGTTATCACCGTTCTTGTCATTGCTATCGCTTTGATCTTGTACTTCAAACTTAAGTAGCCGAAATGAGCAAGTTCTCTTGTTGAGCTTGTGGGTGTCTCGAAAGAACAGATTTTTTCGTTTTTTTGTTTCTCCTTGTTTTTTAAGTGTATCTGACTGGTTTTCCTGTATTGCAGCTTCATGGAGTGGATGACAACATAGGAAAAAGCAAGAGAGTTTTAACTTCCATGGCAAGAAGGATGAACCGGAACAAGTGGATTATTGGCACTGTTATCGCCGTTCTTGTCATTGCTATCGCTTTGATCTTGTACTTCAAACTTAAGTAGCCGAAACGAGCAAGTTCTCTTGTTGTGCTTGTGGGTGTCTCGAAAGAACAGATTTTTCGTTTTCTTGTTTCTACTTGGTTTTTTAAGGGTGCAAATTGAGTTTGTCAAAATGAGATGTTTGATTGTGTAGTAATGGGAAAATATTGGCCCATTTCGATTCTATGTTGGTTGTATGCACTATTCAAATACACAATTGCTATGCTTTCAACATGAATCGAAATTTTAAATTTTCATGTTTTTTCTCTGAATTATTTTTCTCTAAGCTATTTTAATTCTTGTACGTTTTAAGTGAAAAGACTAAATAGGCCCTTTGCTCAATTTTGCTCCTTTGTTTCTCCAAAGATCAAAACCATGAGGGCCAACCACCCGCCACCTGCGTTCTCTTATTCGAGAATGCACGCGCCAATCCTCTATCGACGTCGGAAAGAAACTCCACGCCGCCATTATTACCGGCGGCCTCGCGATCTCACCCGACTCATTCCTTCACAATGCGCTCCTCCATCTTTACGCAGCCCATGGCAGTGCATTTTATGCCCGGAAGCTGTTCGATGAAATTCCTAACTCGCACAAGGATACTGTGGACTGGACCGTTCTGATGCGCTCCTTTGCTCGCCACGGCATGCACCAAACTGGGCTTCGTTTATTTGTCGAAATGAGAAGAGAAAACGTGGAGGTAGACGACGTGGCCATGGCTTGCATGTCCAATGCGTGTGCTCGGTTGGGCAACTTTGAGATTGGAGAGCAAGGACATGGGTTTTTGGTGAAGGCGAGCTTGAGTCCTAGTATCAAGGCCTGCAATGCGGTCATGGATATGTACGTCAAGTGTGGCCAATTGGTAATGGCAAAACGGGTCTTCGAAAAGATGGTGGAGCGGAGCGTCGTGTCATGGACTGTGATTTTGGATGGAATGGTGAAATGGGAAGGTGTTGGGAGTGCGAGAATTATGTTTGATAAAATGCCCGAGAGAAATGAGGTTGCTTGGACGATTATGATTGTTGGCTATGTAAGTATTGGGCTTATCCGTGAAGGCTTTTCACTTCTTGAAGAAATGGTTTTTGGTTGTGGTTTGGAATTGAATTATGTCACCCTTTGTTCATTTCTATCGGCATCTGCGCAATCAGGAGATATAATGACTGGGAATTGGGTTCATGCCTATGCTCTTAAGACGATGGGGAATGAGATTAATATAATGGTTGGCACAGCATTGGTCGATATGTATGCAAAATGTGGTCAAATAGAAATCGCCTTAGAAGTTTTCGAGCACCTGCACCAAAGTAATGCAGTGACGTGGAATGCTTTGTTTAGTGGCTTGTCAATGCATGGAAGGGGAAAACTTTTGCTTGACATGTTTCCTCAAATGCTGAAAGAAGCAAAGCCAGACACTTTAACCATCACTGCTCTGTTGAGTGCCTGTAGCCACTCGGGCCTTGTTGACGAAGGTCGAAACTTGTTTCACAATCTTGAACCATCCTACGGTATCACACCTCAGATAGAACACTATGCTTGTATGGTGGATCTTCTTGGCAGGGCAGGTCATTTAGAAGAGGCTGAAGTGTTACTTAAGCAAATGCCAATGCCGCCAAATGAGGTTGTTTTGGGCTCCCTTCTTGGTTCCTGCAAACTTCATGGAATGTTTCAGCTGGGAGAACGCGTTGTGCAAGAGCTTGTTCGAATGGATCCCCACAACACGGATCATCATGTTCTACTTTCGAATATGTACAATTTGGATGGAAGGCAAGACAAGGCTAACTTACTGAGGCAGGATCTTAAGGATAGGGGTATAAGAAAGGCGCCTGGAATG
The DNA here is from genome assembly GCA_032719365.1 of Prinsepia uniflora. NCBI lineage: Eukaryota > Viridiplantae > Streptophyta > Magnoliopsida > Rosales > Rosaceae > Prinsepia > Prinsepia uniflora. Next base: position 5,851,841 of record CM064867.1, on the reverse strand, counting down.
AGCTCAGTTTATGTTGGTGGGCAAGTTCATCAGTTCTTAGCCGGAGATAAATCACATCCCCGGACGGCGGAGATTTACTTAAAGCTGGATGAGATGATACAGAAATTGAGATTGGCTGGTTATGTCCCGAATACCAGTTCTCAAGTATTCTCCGGCATTGACAAGGTGGAGGAGATGGAGGAGGCATTGTTCTACCACAGTGAGAAACTTGCAGTCTGTTTTGGGCTTATAAGCACAAGAGATGGCTTACCACTATGTATTTTCAAGAACCTGCGGATATGTGTAGACTGTCATTCTGCTATGAAATTTGTTTCTCAGGTTTATAATCGGAAAATAGTCATCAGAGATCGCAATCGATTCCATTGTTTCAAGCAAGGTTCTTGTTCTTGCTTTGATTACTGGTGAAAGATGATGTCTCCCAATGTTGCACATAAATAATGCAAGTTGCGAGTGCTTAGATTTATTGCACTCTTTTGATTTAATTCGGGATGTGAGATTCGAACTTAAAAGACTTCTTTCAACGCTGTTCCCGTTGTTGGGCCATTTTCAATTGGTGATTTACTTCTCAAAAGCTGTCGTATCATAGGCGTAAAAGGGATTTAATTAAAATATGGATTTTGGAGACCGAACAGCAAATTGGGGATGTAGCTCAAATGGTAGAGCGCTCGCTTTGCATGCGAGAGGCACGGGGTTCGATCCCCCGCATCTCCATTTTTAAATCAAGTTTGCTACTTTTTTTTTTTCTTTTCATTTTATTGAACTAAATATTAGTTAGTGGTTTTTCATTACATTAATTAGTGAAATTTCTATATATTGTATAATGGAATATTTCAAATTTAATTCTTGTCCAGTACGAGATTGATATCAAATATTTGCAATTCCCTTCATCAAAATCCAATCAAAAAGAATATATACTAAATTGCCCAAGGCATATTGGCATCCTTTAGAGTGTGTTTGGATGAAGGATTTTTAGTTTAATTAGAATTTACAAAATTTCATAATTTGCAATTCTATAATTACAATTTTCATGATTTGCAAATTTTAACGTTTAGATATCAATATTAAAAATCATGAAAATTAAAATTTCACTTATTTCAACTTATAATTTGGAAAATTCCATCTCTTAAGACATCGTTTCAACTCATCATTTAGGACATCAAAATTCCTTATTTCTATTTTTTTTTTGGAATTTATAAATTCCAATTTTTATTATCCAAACAAAAAAATTGGTGCGTAAGAATTATAAAATTCTAATTTTTTATCAAATCTTTTGTTATTTTTCTTTATCCAAACACACTCTTAGAAAAAATTGAAATACTAATTAATACTCATCTACTCAAAGCATCATCACGTGGGACTTTTTCTGTTGTACTTTAATGATTAGAAATTTATTTTACTCAAGTGATCATCAATTGGGGATGTAGCTCAAATGGTAGAGCGCCCGCTTTGCATGCGGGAGGTACCGTGTTCGATCCCCTGCATCTCCACTTCAATTTTTTTTTTCCCACTTTTCCTTTCTAGCCAACTTTTTTATGAGTCATGAAACTCATTTATTTCCTTTATTTATATTATCACTGTCTCAAATTAATCTCAAATTTTATGCAAAACCAAATAACGAAGACAGAATTCTTCAGTCACAACTCGCATGTTTAAAAATCAGACCACATTCTTAAGCTTCTCTGTTTTGAATTTCCCATAATCAGCTAGCAATGCCGAGTTGACCGTCGCATCCTCAATGGCCGTCTTCACAAGCTGGTTCAGCAAACAGATTAATTTCCTAGCAAGATAAAAAAAAACTACCTAGCAGGCTAGCACATATTAGATAGAGTTTGACAGAACTCGAAGAACTAACCGATTCGGTAATGCTTCGCATAACGCTATCTGGAACCCAAGCAAGCAGAGGTGAAACAATGTAGCTTAAGTTGATGTCGTATATGTTCTTAAGCAAGCTTTTTGTTCCCTTTCTTTCTGAGTATATGGCTCCTTTGAAGCTCAGACTAAAATCCCCTGGCTCATAAGCTGAGACCCCTGATAGTTCTGATCTTGTCTGCAGATTATATATGGCATTAGCATAGCTCCATATGGATAGTACACTGTCTGTGGACAGAAACGAAAGAGTTGCTTAGCTAGTGCACCATATCAATAGAAATGAAGGAGCTTCTCAACCAGTACACTATTGTTACGTCACTAAATAATAAATATTATATTTATTAGAAACATAAGCGAGTGACTGACCAAGCGATAAATTGATTGAAAAATTTGGAAGACTGTTTGAGTTGAGCCTAACCCCACCATCAAGCCCATTACCTTATGAAAAGGAATCATATGAGCGGGATCCCACCTTTCGAATGAGGAACCCCCTCCGCGGCTCCACCCACCTCACATTCTCTTTCTGTAAAGTACTCCATGGCTAATATATCCCATATCTATAACCCACATTTATCAAAATGAGAATGAACTAATTCCACAGACATACCAATTTTTTTAAAAAACCACGTAGGTAATTGTATTCTTGATTTGAAGGTAAGGTGTGTAATCACAGTGTCGTTGGTGCTATTTTTAACATAAAAAGAGGCTCGACTTATGAAGTTTTTATTATGTGCTGAAAATTCCTATAACAGCAGCCCTTACTTACAACGTTAAGCTCAATAATCTTGGAGATGTGCTGAGGAACATGAGGAGGGTAGTTCTTCCCCATGGATTTGCTTCTTAAATTTATGAATAAAACAACGTAGATGGTGAGGAACAAGGCTTGCATTGCAGGCATCTGAATTCTCCACTCTTCCTACATACATAACCTTAATTAATTAGCCAAACTTTTGTACCAAGACAAGAAAAGAGAATATCACGCACCTCGTTAAGTTGGATGTCCGGAATGTCTGAAAAAATAGCATTAAAAACCCGGTGTTCATCCTCCAAATATTGATCAAATGAAGCCTGAAAGTTATGCAACAAGGTAACTTAATTAGATCTGTGATTGTACATTTGGGAAAGGAAAGATTGTACCTTAGGGGACTCATGCAAAGGGGCCTCAAAAGTATATCTAAAATTGAAAGTTAAAAGGCTTCTTCCTCTCCTTTGGCTGACCGGCATTGAAGAACGCCGTGGCATGGCAGAGCGGCCTCTGCTGCTTCTTGATCACCATGCCCTTGAATGTTTCAGCCTCGAAAAAAGGGGCGGCTCCACCGGGACAGACCAGGGGTCTGCAATGCCAAACAGAAACAAGACCAGGAGCAGAAGCAAAAACAAACTCAACCATTTTTCTTTACCATATTGCTCATTTGCTTAATGTTTTTTTTTTTATATCGCACATTCATGAATCAAACTAAATAAAATAAAAAATGAAAAAATAAAAGGCCAGATTGGTTTTAATGATAGGAGCAAGGCAAGTGACTAAGTGAGAATAACAGAAGTTATAACAAAATTCAAAACACCCCTTCTTAACCATGTGCAACTCTGTTTGCTCTATTTCTGCAGTTTCAATATGCAACTCAATCTTCATGTTTGGTTTGAAGAATCGCCATTTTCGACTCAGAAGGATTTATGAAACGTAACTTTTTATTCAACAGCTGTCGTTTATATATTGGTTACCAAAAAAAATGAACTATGATTTAGGTATCAGCTGGTGCATGTGGTGCTGGAGCCAATACAGAATTGCATTTGATGGAGGTGGATGCTATTGATAGGGTGGCTCACTTTCACCAAAATAAGGAAGGGTAGGTCAAAAAGTACATTAAACAATTTGTCCAATAGGTACGACAAAAAATTGTATACGAACACTCATTCTTGACTTGCTAAATGGATTCGATCCCTTCTTATTCATATTCCCCTCTTATTTATAATAAAAAATATGTTGTGAACAATTTAGGAGAGGGAGATTTTAGAGAGAATATGCAGAGGCATGGAAAAGAAATAATACGTCTGATTTTTTATGAGATAATTAGGATTTACAAAGATAATTATCCCTTATATAGGGAAAGATAATTAATGAATACAAAAAGACAAAACTACCCCTAGTACCTATTACATAAATAGACATAACTATTTAACTATTTACAACACTCCCTATTGGATATTTCATGTAATGGTACTGCTTGATTACGCACTTATATGTTGACTTGTTAAAACCTTGTCAAGTAACAAAAACCCTATGAGACAAAAATAACCCTGGTCGAAGGAAAAAGTGTGCAACGTGCGTGTAGGTGATCGCATCGAAATCTTCTGAGGTAGCTGATGTCGTCTCTTCTGGAATACGGGTAGATAATCCGCCTTTGAGATAAAATGCATTAGTGTTGCTCCACCAAAATCTTACCCGGTAAACCCAGTGGGAAAAACCCGTGGTCGAAGGGAAAAGATGTGCAAATGCATATGAGTCAAATCATAATATCTTCATGATGCATTGTTAGCGAGATGATCATACCAAAATGTGTCTCATTAAAACCTAGCCAGGTATCAAAACCCAAATGGACAAAATAACCCTGGTCGTAGGACAAAAGAGTACATGATGATCATGTGAATATATTTCTAGATACTCAGTATACTTCTGGATACTTGGTATACTTCGGGATACTCCCCCTAATATTGACTCCCCCTGAAAACTACAGATTAGGTAGATCAGCCAGTCTACGTAAACCAATACCTCGCACATGCTGCTGGAATGTGGCCTTTGGTAATGACTTAGTGTCAGGACCCGACCCTACTCGGTCAGGACCCGACTCATCTAGCAACATATTGTCCGCTTTGGGCCTCGCCCTCACGGTTTTGTTTTCGGGAGCTCATGGTGCAACTTCCCAGGGGGTCACCCATCATGGGATTGCACCAGCCTCAACTCGCTTAACTTTGGGGTTCCAATCCCCCCCAAAGCCACTGAGCTCCCAAAAGGCCTAGTTTAGATCAGAGTTGCGCAGCGACACCCTCTATCTAACCCTATATTATCCTCTTTGGGCACACCAGCACCCGCAAGGTTTTGTTCCTGGGAGCTCACGGTGCAACTTCCCAGTGGGTCACCCATCATAGGATTGCACCAGCCTCCACTCGCTTAACTTTGGAGTTCCCCCGGAATCCAAAGCCAGTGAGCTCCCAGAAGGCCTAGTGCTAGATAGGTGTGTGCCTACACCTTTAAGGCACACCACCATTATAACGACCCGAACTTTCGTAATTATTATTTTATTACAAAATGACCATTTTGCCCCTAAGGGGGGGAAAAGTTGACTTTTGTCTTTGGAAATAATTAGGACTTTGACCCATGACCGTGATGTAGTTTAGGACGTCACGAGTTCATAGGCATGTGGCACGTTCGATTCCGAAGTTCGAGGAAGAATTTGTGACGTTCGGAAGTCTAGGGGTATTTTGGTAAATTGGTCAAAAAGGGGCCAAACGTTGACTTTTGACCCGGGAAATCCAATGGACGAGGGCCAAGGACCGTTACATAGGTCACGTCGATACGAATCCGTAGACAGGCGGCACGCCAAAATCGGACGTACGACGAAAAAGTTACGGTCACGAACGTAAACGCGATTAACCGAACTAACCGAGAACCAGATTAAAATAATATTAAAATAATAGAATCTGATTACTTTATTCAAACTAATCTGGACCCTTGGATGAATGACACGTGTCACTCATCCCCTACACTCCCTAAAACAAGGAATCATGTTGGCCATTAGATTAATTAATTGATTTCCCTCCTCAAATCCTCACCATTGATGCTAAAGGCAGATTCAATCTCAGCCCTTGATTCCATCCACTCCATCTTCTTAAACCATCAGAGATTTACCCTCACACTTACATTTTCATTCTCTCAACCGTGGACACTCTCACCCTTCGAACAAACACACCAGCATCTCACCACCTAACCTCACTCACCAGGCAGCACCAGGCAGCCCTCAGCCACCTCCAGACGACCACCACCACCACCACGGACGGCGACACAACCCCAAAAACCCCTAGACCCGAGAAGAAACCCGAACAGCCCAAACCGTCCAAACCATCCAAACCTTCGTACCTGGACTCGAACCAACGTACGGTTAGGTTCACCATGACGGCTGGACGACTCAGAACTGGACTAGGCAGCCCACAGCGGCGGTAAGTCTGAAAACCTGAGAAGACCCGATTTACTTCCCTATTTCGAAACGTCCATTTTTTATGTTGAAATTGTTTGGTTGTTTTTGAGACATACTTAGGGGACCTAGACGACCATTCTGGACCAAGACTTGTGGCTGGAAACTTGATGACTCGCCGGAGAAGACGACCTGAGCCGGCAGCCGGTTTTCCCGTCAAGTTTCAGGTAACTTCTTGAACCTAGAAACTAGATTTGAGTCCACAAAACCATAGAACATGTTGTGACGAGTTCATAGGAACAAATCCCATCAGAAATGGTGGTCGGGTTGATGAGAACTAATCGGGTTGAACCGTGGGTCTGCGGTGACCCGATTCTCAGACCCGGTTACTGTAGCTGATGACGTCATCATGCTGACATCAGCAGTGACGTCATGATGACGTTATCATGTCAGAAAACAGTCAGACCAGGGACCAATGGACTGTTGACACGTGTCCTCTGACACTGTCAGTGATGACGTCATGCTGACGTCATCATACTGTAGCACAGTTGACCAGCGCGTGGGGGGCGCGTGTGAACAGTGTTTTGTGTGGGACCAGGACCATTTTTAAGGTTTCGACGATACGGATCCAATGGCGGTGGTTTCGTGTCGATCGAAGATCGTTAGGTTGGTCAAATTAGGGTTTGAAGCCTTGGGAAGCGTGTTCAGACGGCTCTCCCGGGCCGGTTTCAGTCTAGGGTTTCTTAGTTGTTTAGTAGGGACTTAAAGTGACCTTTATGTATGCTTTGGACATGACAGGAATCGTACTTTAACACTTGGACGGAGCTTTACGCTCAGGATTGCAGCAGGATTGTACTGTGAGTGGGCCTTTGATTTCACTAAACCTCGGCATGCATAACTGTTTTACTTTCTATTATATGTATATGTGATTCAAATAAAAGTATCTATTTATCCTGAGTATGATTTATGGCACGTATTACGGTGTTTGGGCATGAGACCCGCCTGGTTGTTTATGCACGGTTTTGAGTCATGTATATGTATAATGGATTTCGATATTTATCTTTGGTACTGCACTGTATAGATCTACCCTAGGATACTGTCTCCTCCGGATGTAGGTACCCCGGAGTGGTCACGGCGCATTTCCTGTAAGGAGTCATTCTACAGAGGGACCGGACCGTAGAGTGACTCAGGAGCAGGATTGCTACTATTGGACGTCTGGGACGTCAGGTATCTAGAATGCCATGCTCGGACTGGGTTCGGGATTTGGACTCGGGATTGAGACCCCGGGTGGCACGCGTAGCCTTGGAACTGTGACCTTATTGGGCTTCTGGGACGTCGGGCATCTGGGATGTCAGGGTTGGGATGTTTAGTGCAGTGACTGAGATTATATTATGTTGATATTATTCTGCTTATGATTATATGATTTTGTGTTTTTGGTACTGATGCATGCTTTTCGGAAAACGGAGGGGAAAATCTATATGTTTTCGAGATGGTAAACTATTTTGTAAACCTTGAGTTTCGGCCCACTCATCTTTGTTGTTTTACTACCCCTCCAAGTGGTGCTATTGAGGAGGAAGAGGAGGAGGATCCCGAGGAAGAGGCATAGGTTTACGTTGCGCACCTGAACCCTACTGCTGGGTAGGTTGGCACGTAGAATGTTTAGAGTCGTGCTCAATAAACTGTATTCGGGAACTATCCCTTGTCTGACACTATTTGTATTCGGATATTTTATGTGGCGTGCTATGTATGACTTAAATTTTGATTTTCTTTATGCGTTTGAATTTCTAAGGATAATTTTGGTATTTTGAGGTCGGGTGTCAGACGGGAGCAGGGCACGTCCCCGGGTGGTCCCAGGGGGGATCGGGGCGGGTTCTGCCAACCATCCTCTCCCAGACCATTCCCCCTCGCAGGAATGTGGGATTGTTCACCGTTCCCTCCAGGACACGGGTCTTACACTTAGTGAACAAGTTTGAATGATTATCTTGAGATCGTATTGGCTTGATCTCAATCTTCCGATGTTTTTACTGTTGTTGGTAAAGAAGAACTTCGGTGCAATATACTTGGTGTTGTCTCCCTTAATGAAACCGGTCTTCATTTGCTCTATACAGACAGCATTATCTTCGTAGATAACTGTCGGTTCATTATGGGTGGAATTCAGTCCACATGTACTTCGAATATGCCTAGTAATAGCTTTTAGCCATATGCATTCACGAACTGCTTCGTGCAGGGCTAAAATCTCTGCATAATTTGAAGACGTAGCAACAAGGTTCTGTTTCGTAGGCCTCCAAGATATTGCTGTGTTCCCAATGGTAAAGACATAACTAGATTGGGAACGTGCCTTGTGTGGGTATGATAGGTAACCTGCATCAGCATACCCAACGAGACGTGCATCATTTCGAGGACTAAGAGGGTTTGATTCATTCCTCGATGCATAGGGATAGAATACCCATATCCGTTGTACCTCTAAGGTATCAGAAGATGTCTTTTATGTCATTCCAGTGGCGGCGTGTTAGCGCAGAACTAAATCTAGCTAGCAAGTTCACAACGAATGAAATTTCTGGTCTAGTGCATTGAGCCAAGTACAACAGTGCGCCTATCGCACTTAGATATGGCACTTCTGGTGTCAATATCTCTTCGTTGTCATCTGCTGGACGAAACGGGTACTTTTTAGGATCTAGACTTCGGACGATCATGGGCGTGCTTGAAGGTTTTGCTTTATCCTCATTAAAGCGTCTCAACATCTTCTGGATGTTATTCGATTGATGGACCAAAATTGCATCTGCACGGTGCTCGAGCTCCAGGCCGAGACAGAAGTGTGTTCTCCCAAGATCCTTCATTTCAAATTCTAACTTCAGGTGCTTAGCGGTTTCTTGGATCTCTTTAGGAGTACCAATCAAATTCATGTCATCGACATAAACTGCCACTATAGCGAACCCGGAACTTGTTTTCTTAATAAACACGCAGAGGCATAATTCATTATTCACATATCCCAATCTGATCAAATATTCACTTAGACGGTTATACCACATCCGTCCAGATTGTTTCAATCCGTAAAGTGAACACCTCAAACGAATGGAGAGCGTGTTCCGTGGTCTAGAACTATTTGAATCAGATAGCTTAAGTCCTTCAGGAACTTTCATATATATATATATATATATATATATATATATATATATATCTGTATCTAGATCCCCATAGAAATAAGCTGTGACCACATCCAAAAGCTACATACTCAGTTTTTCGGAAACTACCAAACTGATAAGGTAGCATAATGGTATAATGTCCATTACGGGAGAGTACGTCTCCTCGTAATCAATTCCAGGGCGTTTAGAAAATCCTTGCGCTACTAAACGAGCTTTGTATCTCATAATCTCGTTTTTCTCATTACGCTTCCTTACAAATACCCATTTAAAGCCTACAGGTTTAACATGGGGAGGTGTGGGAGCTACAGGTCCAAACACCTTTCTTTTTGTCAAGGAATCAAGTTCGACCTGGATTGCTTCTTCCCATTTTGGCCAGTCTTCTCTACGTTGGCATTCATCAACGGAGCGAGGTTCGATATCATCACTAGTTATTATTTCAGTAGCTACTGCGAATACAAATATATCATCGATGATAATATCATTCCAATTCCATATCTCATTTAAGCATGCATAGTTTACCGAGATCTCTCTATTCTCGGGAATGGGTTCAGACGTTGAGGCGTCCCTCAACGTCGTCTCTTTTAAGACAGGCCCCTAATCCGGAATTATCTCATGAGATGGATCATATGATATGGTGATATCCAAGGGATTCAATTATGCCAAATTTGTCCTCTTTCAGGGATGAGAATCCTTCGAACCTATTGGTCTACCTCGCTTCTGGGCAGGGACATATGACTGGTTAGCCGCCATGGCCATACTTTGTCCATCTGGGATGACCCGTCCATCTGGGACGGCGCGTCCTACGGGGATGTCTATCCTTGCAGGCACGTTTGCAGCAGGTATATGTGATCTCGTCATTTTAGCTAGATCAAAGAAAACATCTGGCATATTATTAGCTTCACTCTGTAGATCTAGAATTCTCCGCACTTCATTCTCACTTTGTACGGTTCGGGGATCAAGATGAGACATAGTGGAGACATTCTACGTCAATTCACGTCGTTCTTCAGGAACGTTGAAGTTCTTATTTCCGCCTAACGGCGAGAAAACTGTCTCATCGAAGTGACAATCAGCAAAGCGGACGGTAAAGAGATCGCCTGTCAAGGGCTCTAAATAGCGTATAATGGAGGGGGATTCATAGCCGACATATATCGCTTGTCCTCATAGCCGACATCTGCACAATGGGCACGTAGACTGCACACCCAAAAACGCATAAGTACGAAACATCAGGTTCGTACCCAGTTACCAGCTGTAACGCAGAATAGGGTTGGGTGGCAGTGGGCCTCAACCGGACCAACATAGTTGCATGAAAAATTGCATAGCCCCACGCAGAAATTGGAAGCTTGGTGTGCATAACCAAGGTTTGTGCAATCATTTGTAATCGTTTAATGAATTCTTTTGTGAGACCATTCTGGGTGTGAACATGGGCAACTGGATGTTCAACGTCGATCCCAAGGGACATGCAATAATCATCGAAAGATTTCGATGTAAACTCACCGGCATTATCAAGTCTGATGGACTTTATAGGATAATCCGAATTGTGGGCCCTTAATTTAATGATTTGGGCAAGGAGTTTAGCAAACGCATCATTGCGTGTGGACAATAGGGTCACATGGGACCACCTTGTCAAAGCATCAACTAAAACCATGAAATATTTAAATGGTCCACATGGTGGTTGGATGGGTCCACAAATATCCCCTTGTATTTTGTACAAGAAAGGGACAGAATCTTTATCGATCTTTGCATATGATGGTCTAGTGTTCAATTTTCCCATTGAGCAAGCTTGGCATAGTGTGTCACTAAACACAAGGTCCTGATTTGTAAGGGGATGCCCGTGTAATGTATTGAGGATACGACGCATCATACCTTGACCGGGGTGTCCCAATCGGTCATGCCATAATAAGTAGTTGCTAGGGTTAGGTAGCTTCCGGCTAACTATGTGATTTGCCTCAATGGTTCTAATAGTGGTCATGTAGAGTCCACTCCTGAGGCATTTCAATTTCTCCAATGTACGCTTCCGGCCATACAAATTGGAGGTTATGCAAAGATATTCCACATTCTTTTTTTTTATGGTTTCAACATGATAATCATTAACTCGAATATCCTTAAAACTCAATAACGTTCTGCTGAAACGTGGGGAGTATAAGGCTTCAGTAATGGTAAATACGGTACCATTGGACAACATAAATTGGGCTCTTCCGGAGCCTGCAATCAAATTTGATTTGCCAGAAATAATTATCACAGGGGTGTGGTTAGGTATTAAGTTTGTGAAAAATATCCTATTACGGAGGATAGTGTGCATAGTAGCACTGTCGGCTAGACAACAAACTTCACCATTTGACATGCCTAACCATCAATATAACTAAAGTAATCAACAATCACATTTATTAAAAAAAAATGAATAAATAGATTGAATAATATTCGAGCAAATAACAAAATAATTCCAAAATAAATATGAATCACCAAACAATATCCAAAAATAGTAATGAAAAAAAAACAATATGCATAAAAAAACGTCACAAACGCCGATCATGACAGGACCCACCCCGATTGTAAGGACCCGTCCCGAAAATTAGGGTTAAGACAGTGATTAGTGACGGATTAGTGAGCTTAATCGGGGATTAGTTGGTTACTTTTGGTCTGTTAGCTTAGAATGACGATTTTGCCCCTGTTTTGGGTAAAACGTTGACTTTTAGTTCGGGCCGTCAATTGGGTATTGACCGATGATCTTGACGTAGTTCGGGAAGTCATGAGTCCGTAGACAGGTGGCACGCCCGATTCCGACATCCGAGGAGGAAGTTATGATGTTCGGAAGGTTGAGGGCATTACCGTAATTTGGTTAAAATAGGGGGAAAAGTTGACTTTTCGTGTGACGAGGTTTTTACACGTAGACCGAGGACCGTTAGGTAGATCTCGTCGTCCTGAGTTCAACGACAGGCGGCACGTGTTCATTGGACGTCGGACGAGCGAGATACGGGTCTGGAACGGTAAGGGCAAAACGGTAATTTGGACTCACAAGTAGGGGTATTTTGGTCTTTTTGCACATTGGGAATTGTGCAAGCTGATGAGGACAAGTGTCCAAGCTTTAATTGGATATTTTGAGATGGCCCTTGGGATGGTGACACGTGCAGTGTGTGTAGTGGCTTCTACACAAGTGCACAGTGTGTGTGTTTTCAATTGTTCAGGGTGTGTAGCCGTGTTCGAAGAAGAGAGAAACAGAGTGAGGTTTGAGAGGGAAATCGATCAGGTGAAGGTCGATGTGAGGTGCTGTGATTTGGTGAGTGAGTGAACAGAGGTTAAGTGGAAGGCTGAGAAGTGTTCTAGGAAGGTGGTGAGTGTGTGAGAGACGGGGACTGTGAGCGAAACCAGAGAACCCAAAACCATGAACCACCGTGCATGTCAGGACCCGTCCCAAAGATCACCTCGATACTCGGGACGAACCCTACTCCCGTCTGACAATCACACATAAAGTACCAGAATACCCGTAATAGTACCGTAAGTATAACTATCAGACGCAGGAGTAAATATAATACAACTGTAAGTCAGAGCATAGTTCTAAAAAATGGGCACAAAATCCTACTATGCTAGTCTCGCAACGGAAGAACGTCGTAAGCTCTATGCCTCGATTCCTGCCTCAATGTTCACCCCGACGCTATCACCACGACCTGGAGGGAAAATTTAAAACCAAAAGATGTGAGTGGACTAGAAACAATAAAAGTTTCAAAAACAGTTGTTATCAAATCAGAGTTACGAAAAACAATAATACTATTTATTCCCTTCGTTTTAAAAACATGCATGCCCAACTACATATTAGAAAACCATAAAGTAAAACATCATAAGAAACAGAAACACTATAAAACTGCATCATAAATCGTGAATATCAAGGTATCATTTTACGATCAAACCTGCTGAGTTTATCCGAGTCTTTAAACTCAAACCAGACCTCAAATGTAATCCGAGTCTTTAAACTCTCGAGTCTTTAAACTCAATCCGGGCCCGTCCCCCGTCAATCAGAATATCCAGGTCTTTAAACCCAATATCCAGATCCAGAAAATCCAATCCAAATTCAATATAAACCCATTTCTAAATCCATAGCCAAACTCGAATTCGAAATCCCCGGTTTGAAGCCCATCCGGCGTTCAGAACCGTCATTCCGAACCCAAATCCGGAAATCTACTTTTAAACCAAAATCCTCGCCTAATCACAAATCACGTTTCATAATCCATTTATCATCATCAGAAAACAGTTATATATTGAAATCCCTAAGTATGGCATCAAAATCCGAAATCCAACTTTTCTCGAAAAACGTGCAAAATCCCGAAATGTCTCGAAAAACGTGCAAACATATCAACCACATGTAATCATCAACAAGAAGCATAAAAACATATTTAATATCATAAAACATCAATAAAACAGTTAGGCATGCTCATAAAGAAAGAAAGAGTCCACTCACAAATCTGAACGAGTCAATCGCGCTCCGTGCGCTCCTCGACAGTCTCAGGCGTCTCCCGTCCTGTCAATATGCATCAAATAGGGTCACAAATACATCAAGGATACTAACCCTATTTTCCCCAATTTTTCGGGAATTTATTAATATTTTAATCTTAAACCCTAAACCGTCCGGATTCCCGAACTACCACATAACATCGTCCGATAAACCCGAAAATCACACCAACGGATTCCTTAGGACATTTAGAATCAAAACCATGTTGGAAGGTTTGCCGGAATCCTCCCCACGCGCCTCCACGCGCCGCCCAAAGTGGCTGCGCGTGGGCCTCACGCGCCTGCTACAGTGCTCCTTTAACCTCGAGTCACCCAGTTCAACTGTGTTGAACCGGCGTGACCGGTTCTCCTCCGTTCCTCCACTGTTCTTCATCCTTTCAATCCCAATTGCACCGTCCAGTCCCCAGCAATCCTTTCCCCTCCTAGCTTTTGAAAATCGAAACCTAAAACCTATCGTTCACGGCCTCGAAACAGACGGCCCGTGGCCTCTGTTTTGGCCGCCGGCCACCCAGGTCCTCCCCCGTCACGGCACCACACGCAGACAACTCCTAGGACCTCCCTGAACCCTAACCTAACCTCCAAATCCCTCGACTCTAGCCCTAAGTCCACGACTTTTGAAAACTAAATCACGGGAAAAACAGGGGATTCGAGTCTCACCTGCGATTCAGCCTCCGCCGTCTGCACCGCCGCGTGCCACGGTGCTCGTTGGGTCCCCTGCAAGCTCCTGAGCCTCTTACTGCCTTGGTTTGAGCCACCACACGGCACAACCACCGCCACAGGGCCACCGCCTCTCTGTTTTCCCAAAACTTCCAGCCTCCTCCGTCGTCCCTCCGTGCACGGTTGCAGCTCCAAAACACGATCAATAGCTCACCCTCATCTCTCTGTCACTCTCACCAGTCATCAACTCCCTCACCCTTGCACTGAATCGATCGAACACCCACGATTTCTTCCCCTCTGTTTCTCTGTGTCGAAGACAATGGCACGGTTGGAAATTGGACAATGTATAACCGTGTGTATTTGAGATCACCCTAGAACCATCCAACCAGCCCCACGTGTCCTCTTATCCATGGGCTGAAATGCAAAATATCCTAGCCCACTATGCCACTTGTTCTGATCTGATTGGGCTGAGGAGAAAAAGACTAAAATGCCCTTAGGTGTACAAATTACCATTTTACCCTCGAACTTCTCAGACCCGTAACTATTCCATCCGACGTCCGATGACAGCGTGCCGCCTGTCGTTGTACTCAGGACGTCGAGACCTATCTAACGGTCCTCAGTCTACGAGAAAATCACAAGTCCAAGAAAAAGTCAACGTTTCCCTCAATTAATCCAAATTACGGTAACGCCCTCAATCTTCCGAACGTCATAACTTTTTCTCCGATTGTCCGAATCGAACCTGCCACCTGTCTACGGACTCGTGACGTCCTAAACTACGTCACGGTCAAGAGTCAACACTCATCCAATCTGTAAATCAAAAAGTCAACTTTTGACGCACTATTCACAAGGGCAAAATTGTCCTTTCATACAAATATTTACAAAAATTACATTTATACCTTTCCCGAAGGTACGGGTTGTTACAGTGCACGGTTGTGCACTTCCCGTGACTGAACCGTCAAATTGGACCCGTGGTGGCGTTGTGAGGAAGGAGGAGAGTCGAACAGACCCAACAGAGCTCACGGTGGTGGTCGGCGTACAGGTAATTTCTCTAAGTTCCTTTGCTTGCTCTGTTTTGCCGTTTTGATTCAAATTGATAGTCGTGAAGGTAGGGGCTGAGTCGAGGTGTTTAGTGAGGTTTGGTGAGTTCAGTGAGTCCCTAGGAGTCGTTTAATGTCGACACCGTGAGGGGGGAAGACACGGGTGGCCGGGAGGAAGAACAGAGTTTTGGGAGGTTACGGGTTCGAGCTAGGGACGACGGTTTAGAGGTTGTGTCGTTGTGATTGGTTGAGGGGAATAGGTTGCTTAGGACAGGATGAAACTTTTGGGCTTGGAAGGAAGGGAAATAGTGGACGGACGGCAGAGAACCGCTCTCGCTGGTTCAGACCGGTCGACGAGCTGAGGAAGACGATGAATAGTCTTCTGTGTGCAGGCGCGTGAGGCCCGCGCGCAGCCACTTTCGGCCGAGCGTGGGGGCGCGTGCGGTGGTTTTTGGGGACACTTCTAACTAGGTGTTTGGTCTAGATGTTGTAACGAGTCTATTGGAATAGGTTTCGGGTTAATCGGATGTCGTTTGAGGTTAGTTCTGCGAGGTTGAAGGTTCAGGGTCTCGGTTCGTTACGTTTAGGACCCGGGGATTTTTGTGGGAAATTAGGAAGACCTTAGTGGACGTGTTAGGAACGTACGGGACGTACAGGACGTACGGGACGCGAGTGACGTACCCGGTATCTGTGAGTGGACTTCTTCTTTAAATCGAGCATGCATAACTGTTTTTAATTACTTGTTTTATGGTTTTAATCATGATTTCATGTTTATTGAATATGCTATATCGATTTTCCATGATTGCAAGTTTTTCGAGAAATGACGTATTTGACACGTTTTACGAGAAATGTTTGATTTCTGATTATGATGCCGGGATTTTGTGACAGGACCGGCCCCGATCCCCCGGGGACCACAAGGGGACGTGCTCTGCTCCCGTTTGACACCCAAAATAACATTCCAATTTTAACCTCAAAAGTTCAAATGCATAAATAACTAAATTAAAGTTATACATCAAATCTTCCAGAGATGAAATCCAAAATTACAAGTTCCGAGCACGACTCTAAAATAATCTTGCGGGTCAAACCACCCGACAGGGGTTCAGATACGCAGAAGTAGATCTATGCCTCAGCCTCAGGATCCTCCTCTACCTCAATAGCACAGCCTAGAGGGGTTACCAAAACATTAAGGGTGAGTGGGCCGAAACTCAAGTTTATAAAACAGTTTAATAAACAAAACATATAATTTTACCCCTTCGTTTTCCAAACATGCATGCATCAGCATTTAAAACCATAAATCATATAATATGAACCATAAGGTATATAATAAAACCATAAACATAATCACAGCTACTGCACGAAACACTCCAATCCTAACATCCCAGATGTCCGACGTCCCTGACGTCCAATAAGTCACAGTCCCAAGGCTACGCGTGCCACTCGGGGTCTCAATGCCAAGTCCAATCCTCGAACCCTATCCTGGTATAGCATCTCAGATGCCTAGCGTCTAGACTCTCGACGTCCCAAACGCCCAATCATAGTAATCCCGTTCCTGAGTCATTCTACAGTCCGGTTCCTCTGTAGAATGGCCCATCGCAGGCATTGCGCCGTGACTACTCCGGTGTACCTCATCCGAAGGAGACAGTATAATACGAGTATATCACTACACTGCAGTACCAAAATATAGTCATTGATATTCACATGCGTATATATATATTGATAAAATCCAAAACCATACTCAAGTTCCACCAGACGGGTCTCAAGCCCAAACATCGTAAAACGTGCCATAATCATAATTTCAAGATCATCAAAACCATTTTTTGTTTCCAGCATGTGAATATATATAAGTAAATCAGAAAACATTTATGCATGCAAGGGTTTAATGAAATCGGGCCCACTCACAGTACAATCCTGCTGAAATCCGAACGTATACCCCCATCCTGGTACTATTGTACAATCTCTGTCATGTCCAAAGTATACGTAAATGTCAGGACCCACCCCGGTTTCACCCCGAAACCCGAGGTAAATCCCGCTCCCGTCTGACTCCCCGACACAAAACTCAAGTAAAACTCACTCGAATCCAATCAGACGCAGGAGTAATTACAAAATATCCCAACCTTATCGTTTACAGAGCATAGCACTAAATTACAAGGAAAATAAAACTGATAAAGTACACGCACACAGAAGCCTTTAAACTCTTCTAGGATCCCTCACGTCACTTCTATGCCTCGGACACTGCCTCGACGTCAAGACCCCGCGCTAGCTCCACAACCTGGAGGGCAATTTAAAACAAAAGTGTGAGTGGACCAGAAAGTACAAAAAGTTCAAAACCATTTTTGCACGAAAACCGAGTTTAACCCTCCGTTTTGAAACCACATGCATAACCAACAGTTATGAACACAGTTATAAAATAATCATGATAAAACATCATAAGAAACAGAAACACTATAAAATATCATAAGAAACCATAGCACGAGTATCAGAAACCGTATCAAATCCTCATTTCCCGATCGAACCTGCTGGACCTATCCGAGTCTTTAAACTCCCGAGTCTTTAAACTCAATCCAGGCCTTAATCATATCCGAGTCTTTAAACTCCCGAGTCTTTAAACTCAAGGCCTACGGGGGAAATCAATGTATATCCGAGTCTTTAAACTCCCGAGTCTTTAAACTCAATCCGGGTTTTTAAACCCAATCCGGCCGGTCCCCCGTCACATATATCCGGGTCTTTAAACCCAATATCCAGATCCAGCAAATCCAATCCCAAAACCATTTGAAAACCATTTACCAAATCCACATCCAAACCCGAATCCGAAATCACTGGTCCGAAGCCCTTCCGGCATTCAGAACCGTCATTCCGAACCCAAATCCGGAAAAATATCCATTTTCATACCAAACACCACATGTAATCACAAATCATATTTCATAACCCATTTATCATTATCAGAAAACCTTTCTAGGTGAAAATCCCCAAATGTGGCATCAAAATCCCGAAAACCAACATTCTCTCAACAAACGTGCCAAAACCGTCTTTTTCTCGAAAAACGTGCAATCGCGTAAAATCATCATAACATAGTCAAGGAACATAAGTGTATGAATAAAACCATCAAAAACGTATATAAAAACAATTATGCATGATCGAGTTTAAGGAAAGGGTCCACTCACAGTACTGAGCCCTACTCGCGTCCCGAACGTCCAGCCCGTTCCTCGGCTTCCTCGGGCAATCCCGATCCTGTCAAACACCGTCAAATTATGTCACTACTACGTCTACGACACAACTACCTAATTTCCTTAAAATTCCCCAAACCAAAGACCTAGAACCCCGGGACCCTAAACCTTCACCCTCGCGGAACTACACTCAAACGACATCCGATTAACCCGAAACCAACTCTATTGAACTCAACACAACTCCTAGACCAAAAGTCATGTTGACCACTTTCCCAACCGCCGCCGCACGCACCCCCACGTGCCGCCCAAAGTGGCTGCGCGTGGCCCCACGCGCCGGCTACAGTACCATCTTCAACCCGTGCTGAACCGGCCTTCGCAGGCTGAACCGGCGAGACTTGATCTCCGCCGTCCGGCCACCAATTCGATCCCTTCCTTCACCAGCAGCTTCGTCCAGACACCACGAATCCAATCCCCAACTCCGTTCACCTCGACACTGACCCTAGCCCGTCGACTAAGCTCAAAACCAGACGGCTAAACGTCCCCTGTTTCACGACTCCTCAACTCCGGTCACCTCCCGTCACGGTGGTGACACCAAACGGTCCCTAAGACCTTACTGAATCTAGACCAACACCCCTATACCGTCGACTCAACCCCTACCTACACGACTCGCCGTTTGAACCCACGGCCAAAACAGAGTACTGAAGGTCCCTCCGTCATACCCTCCACCACCGTGCACCACCCATCACGGCAGCACACCCAAACGATTCCTAGGACCCTCAGGAATCTCACCCTAACCTTCAACTCCCTCGACCCTAGCCCTAGGTCCACGACTTTCCAACTAAAGTTTCACGGCAAAACAGAGCAAAGAAACCTTACCCTTCGATTGCCGCTCCGCCGTGCGCACTGCCGCCTACCACGGTGGTCGTTGGACTCCTTGCAGTCTCCTCAGCCTCCCCTGGCCTTGGTTTGCCTCGCCTCACGGCGTAGCCACCACCTCAACCTCACAGCTCCCTGTTTCCCCCCAAAATTCCTCCACACCTCCGCCGTGCCGCCGTGCACGATTGCACCGCAAATTCACGGCCACCAGCTCCGCCTTGCCTTACTAACACACTCACAACTCCCTAATCACTCACCCTTACACCCAGATCGATCAACTGATCCCAGACTCTCACCCTCTGTTCTCTGTGTTTGTCGAAGAACAACACACACACACGGGTTCACCCAAATAGTTAGGACCGTGAACACACAGGATTCCACCAGAACCCTCTAGCCCTTTGCCATGTGTCACCATCCCTTCAATCTATATCCCATCTGTTTAAACCCCAGCCATCCATTCTTTTCTCTCTGCACAAATCCCCATAAACCCAAAAAGACTAAAATACCCTTCTGTTTAACACATTTTTACGGTTTTACCGAAACTTTCTAGACCCGTAACTCTCGCCTCGTAAGTCCGATGAACACGTGCCGCCTGTCATCGAACTCAGGACGACGAGAACTATCTAGCCATCCTAGGTCAACCTACCAAAACTCGATTATTCAAAAAGTCAACTATTCCCCCTACTTTACCCAAATTACGGTTAAGCCCTCAACCTTCCGAACATCACAACTTCCTCCTCGGATGTCGGAATCGGGCGTGCCACCTGCCTAAGGATTCGTGACGTCCTAAACTACGTCCTAGTCACCGATCAACACTCAAATCGACCTCCCAACTAAAAGTCAACTATTTGCCCGAACCAGGGGCAAAATCGTCATTCTAAGTTCCCGGACCCCTCGGGACCACCTAACCCCTGATTAACCTCACTAACCACAACTTAATCACTATCTTAATCCCGGCTCTCGGGACGGGTTGTTACAGTAAAGGTCAATATAAGTCCCTAACATTCAACCATGAAACCCTGGACTGAAACCGGCCCGGGAAAGCTGCCCAAACACGCTTCCCGAGGTAATAAACCTCATTTTGACCAACTTAACGATCTCCGATCGGCCCGAAACCACCGCCGTTGGATCCGGATCATCGAAACCTAAAGAATGGTGGTGGTCCCACCAAAAATACTGTTCACACGCGCCCCCACGCGCCGGTCAACGTAGGAACAGTACCTGCTGACGTCACCGCTCTGTCAATGCCCCGTGTCAGGTCTGACATGTGCCACGTGTCAACACGACACTGGTCCGCGTCACTGACATGGCAGTGACACGTGGCAGCCCCTGATTGGGCCACGTCACTGATATGTCAGTGCTGACTATGCACTTACATGGGACACATGTCGGCTGATGAGTGGTCCACGTCACCTGACAGGTCTGACAGGGTGTCACGACATCATCCTTGTCCTCTCGACGGGTCGACCCGTCACCTGAAACCAGGTCGTTTAGACCCGCGATCTGACCCGATCACCAATCCTTCATTTCTTGACCATTTTAACTCTGGTTTCTTCCTAAATACTCGTTTCAATCCTAGTAAGGGTTATAACTAATTAAAATCATCAAACAAGTTCTGGATCAGAGGCTTACCTCGATGAACAGAAACTGGTTTTTCCCGTCGCCGTTTAACCTCCGTTCAGGTCTCCTCTGGTCACGAAATCCGGTTCTAAAGGTTCCTATCAGTCCTTAGAATCGATTAGGGTCAATAGAAATCAAAGGTTAACGTTGAACATCAAACTTCCATCTTTGAGTTTTTCAAAACAGTTTCGGGTTTAAAACTTCCTACCTCGCCGCCGTCAGCCGTCCAACGCCGCCGTCTCTCAGCCTCACCAGCCTAGTCTTCTCACACTCAACACGAGGGAATGGGTGATATGTTGGTGTGTTTGTCGAATGGGATTGTGAGTGTTTCGGGTAGGAGATATATATAATATGGGAGGGAATCTGATCAAAGGAAATGGAGGGTCCAGATTAATCCTTGGAGATAAGATCAAGGGTTCAGATGCAATCTGGGGGTTTTAGATGGATGGCTGAGATTAAAAGGTGTTTAATTCCTATTTAATTCCCTTAGTGGAACTTGATCCAATCTAGCCAATGGATGAGTGACACTTGTCACTCATCCAAGTGTCCTCCAACCTCTATTTTAGAATAAAATAATAGACACGAGTTTCAAGACGTAAACTTCTCGATTCCACGTTTCAGACCATAACTTCCTCGTACGAAGTCCGATTTCGGCGTGCAGCTAGTCTATGGATTCGTGACGTCTCGACTTACGTCACGGTCAAGGTCGCAAGTCCAAAATATTCCCCGAGGAAAAAGTCAACTTTTTCCCCTAACGTCCAAATTACGGAAATGCCCCTGAACTTCCGATAGTCATAACTTTTTCCCTGATCGTCCGAATTGGACGTGCCACCTGTCAATGAACTCGTGACATCCCGAACTACGTCACGGTCATCGGTCAAAGTCCGTTTGACCCACCAATCAAAAAGTCAACAATTTGGCAATACAATTCACAGGGGTAAAAAGGTCAATTCATACATTAATTTACAATATTAAAATTCTCGAATTTCCGGGGCGTAACATTCCCTGATCGTCCGAATTGGACGTGCCACCTGTCAATGAACTCGTGACATCCCGAACTACGTCACGGTCATCGGTCAAAGTCCGTTTGACCCACCAATCAAAAAGTCAACAATTTGGCAATACAATTCACAGGGGTAAAAAGGTCAATTCATACATTAATTTACAATATTAAAATTCCGGGGCGTAACATTTTGGGATTTCGATCTATTCTTGGTTTTCAATGATTATAAATGGATTTTGAGACATGATTTGATAATGGAGTTTTTCGGTTTTAGAATCAGATTTCAAAAAGCGGAACTATCTAGCCATCCTAGGTCAACCTACCAAAACTCGATTATTCAAAAAGTCAACTATTCCCCCTACTTTACCCAAATTACGGTTAAGCCCTCAACCTTCCGAACATCACAACTTCCTCCTCGGATGTCGGAATCGGGCGTGCCACCTGCCTAAGGATTCGTGACGTCCTAAACTACGTCCTAGTCACCGATCAACACTCAAATCGACCTCCCAACTAAAAGTCAACTATTTGCCCGAACCAGGGGCAAAATCGTCATTCTAAGTTCCCGGACCCCTCGGGACCACCTAACCCCTGATTAACCTCACTAACCACAACTTAATCACTATCTTAATCCCGGCTCTCGGGACGGGTTGTTACAGTAAAGGTCAATATAAGTCCCTAACATTCAACCATGAAACCCTGGACTGAAACCGGCCCGGGAAAGCTGCCCAAACACGCTTCCCGAGGTAATAAACCTCATTTTGACCAACTTAACGATCTCCGATCGGCCCGAAACCACCGCCGTTGGATCCGGATCATCGAAACCTAAAGAATGGTGGTGGTCCCACCAAAAATACTGTTCACACGCGCCCCCACGCGCCGGTCAACGTAGGAACAGTACCTGCTGACGTCACCGCTCTGTCAATGCCCCGTGTCAGGTCTGACATGTGCCACGTGTCAACACGACACTGGTCCGCGTCACTGACATGGCAGTGACACGTGGCAGCCCCTGATTGGGCCACGTCACTGATATGTCAGTGCTGACTATGCACTTACATGGGACACATGTCGGCTGATGAGTGGTCCACGTCACCTGACAGGTCTGACAGGGTGTCACGACATCATCCTTGTCCTCTCGACGGGTCGACCCGTCACCTGAAACCAGGTCGTTTAGACCCGCGATCTGACCCGATCACCAATCCTTCATTTCTTGACCATTTTAACTCTGGTTTCTTCCTAAATACTCGTTTCAATCCTAGTAAGGGTTATAACTAATTAAAATCATCAAACAAGTTCTGGATCAGAGGCTTACCTCGATGAACAGAAACTGGTTTTTCCCGTCGCCGTTTAACCTCCGTTCAGGTCTCCTCTGGTCACGAAATCCGGTTCTAAAGGTTCCTATCAGTCCTTAGAATCGATTAGGGTCAATAGAAATCAAAGGTTAACGTTGAACATCAAACTTCCATCTTTGAGTTTTTCAAAACAGTTTCGGGTTTAAAACTTCCTACCTCGCCGCCGTCAGCCGTCCAACGCCGCCGTCTCTCAGCCTCACCAGCCTAGTCTTCTCACACTCAACACGAGGGAATGGGTGATATGTTGGTGTGTTTGTCGAATGGGATTGTGAGTGTTTCGGGTAGGAGATATATATAATATGGGAGGGAATCTGATCAAAGGAAATGGAGGGTCCAGATTAATCCTTGGAGATAAGATCAAGGGTTCAGATGCAATCTGGGGGTTTTAGATGGATGGCTGAGATTAAAAGGTGTTTAATTCCTATTTAATTCCCTTAGTGGAACTTGATCCAATCTAGCCAATGGATGAGTGACACTTGTCACTCATCCAAGTGTCCTCCAACCTCTATTTTAGAATAAAATAATAGACACGAGTTTCAAGACGTAAACTTCTCGATTCCACGTTTCAGACCATAACTTCCTCGTACGAAGTCCGATTTCGGCGTGCAGCTAGTCTATGGATTCGTGACGTCTCGACTTACGTCACGGTCAAGGTCGCAAGTCCAAAATATTCCCCGAGGAAAAAGTCAACTTTTTCCCCTAACGTCCAAATTACGGAAATGCCCCTGAACTTCCGATAGTCATAACTTTTTCCCTGATCGTCCGAATTGGACGTGCCACCTGTCAATGAACTCGTGACATCCCGAACTACGTCACGGTCATCGGTCAAAGTCCGTTTGACCCACCAATCAAAAAGTCAACAATTTGGCAATACAATTCACAGGGGTAAAAAGGTCAATTCATACATTAATTTACAATATTAAAATTCTCGAATTTCCGGGGCGTAACATTCCCTGATCGTCCGAATTGGACGTGCCACCTGTCAATGAACTCGTGACATCCCGAACTACGTCACGGTCATCGGTCAAAGTCCGTTTGACCCACCAATCAAAAAGTCAACAATTTGGCAATACAATTCACAGGGGTAAAAAGGTCAATTCATACATTAATTTACAATATTAAAATTCCGGGGCGTAACATTTTGGGATTTCGATCTATTCTTGGTTTTCAATGATTATAAATGGATTTTGAGACATGATTTGATAATGGAGTTTTTCGGTTTTAGAATCAGATTTCAAAAAGCGGAACTATCTAGCCATCCTAGGTCAACCTACCAAAACTCGATTATTCAAAAAGTCAACTATTCCCCCTACTTTACCCAAATTACGGTTAAGCCCTCAACCTTCCGAACATCACAACTTCCTCCTCGGATGTCGGAATCGGGCGTGCCACCTGCCTAAGGATTCGTGACGTCCTAAACTACGTCCTAGTCACCGATCAACACTCAAATCGACCTCCCAACTAAAAGTCAACTATTTGCCCGAACCAGGGGCAAAATCGTCATTCTAAGTTCCCGGACCCCTCGGGACCACCTAACCCCTGATTAACCTCACTAACCACAACTTAATCACTATCTTAATCCCGGCTCTCGGGACGGGTTGTTACAGTAAAGGTCAATATAAGTCCCTAACATTCAACCATGAAACCCTGGACTGAAACCGGCCCGGGAAAGCTGCCCAAACACGCTTCCCGAGGTAATAAACCTCATTTTGACCAACTTAACGATCTCCGATCGGCCCGAAACCACCGCCGTTGGATCCGGATCATCGAAACCTAAAGAATGGTGGTGGTCCCACCAAAAATACTGTTCACACGCGCCCCCACGCGCCGGTCAACGTAGGAACAGTACCTGCTGACGTCACCGCTCTGTCAATGCCCCGTGTCAGGTCTGACATGTGCCACGTGTCAACACGACACTGGTCCGCGTCACTGACATGGCAGTGACACGTGGCAGCCCCTGATTGGGCCACGTCACTGATATGTCAGTGCTGACTATGCACTTACATGGGACACATGTCGGCTGATGAGTGGTCCACGTCACCTGACAGGTCTGACAGGGTGTCACGACATCATCCTTGTCCTCTCGACGGGTCGACCCGTCACCTGAAACCAGGTCGTTTAGACCCGCGATCTGACCCGATCACCAATCCTTCATTTCTTGACCATTTTAACTCTGGTTTCTTCCTAAATACTCGTTTCAATCCTAGTAAGGGTTATAACTAATTAAAATCATCAAACAAGTTCTGGATCAGAGGCTTACCTCGATGAACAGAAACTGGTTTTTCCCGTCGCCGTTTAACCTCCGTTCAGGTCTCCTCTGGTCACGAAATCCGGTTCTAAAGGTTCCTATCAGTCCTTAGAATCGATTAGGGTCAATAGAAATCAAAGGTTAACGTTGAACATCAAACTTCCATCTTTGAGTTTTTCAAAACAGTTTCGGGTTTAAAACTTCCTACCTCGCCGCCGTCAGTCGTCCAACGCCGCCGTCTCTCAGCCTCACCAGCCTAGTCTTCTCACACTCAACACGAGGGAATGAGTGATATGTTGGTGTGTTTGTCGAATGGGATTGTGAGTGTTTCGGGTAGGAGATATATATAATATGGGAGGGAATCTGATCAAAGGAAATGGAGGGTCCAGATTAATCCTTGGAGATAAGATCAAGGGTTCAGATGCAATCTGGGGGTTTTAGATGGATGGCTGAGATTAAAAGGTGTTTAATTCCTATTTAATTCCCTTAGTGGAACTTGATCCAATCTAGCCAATGGATGAGTGACACTTGTCACTCATCCAAGTGTCCTCCAACCTCTATTTTAGAATAAAATAATAGACACGAGTTTCAAGACGTAAACTTCTCGATTCCACGTTTCAGACCATAACTTCCTCGTACGAAGTCCGATTTCGGCGTGCAGCTAGTCTATGGATTCGTGACGTCCCGACTTACGTCACGGTCAAGGTCGCAAGTCCAAAATATTCCACGAGGAAAAAGTCAACTTTTTCCCCTAACGTCCAAATTACGGAAATGCCCCTGAACTTCCGATAGTCATAACTTTTTCCCTGATCGTCCGAATTGGACGTGCCACCTGTCAATGAACTCGTGACATCCCGAACTACGTCACGGTCATCGGTCAAAGTCCGTTTGACCCACCAATCAAAAAGTCAACAATTTGGCAATACAATTCACAGGGGTAAAAAGGTCAATTCATACATTAATTTACAATATTAAAATTCTCGAATTTCCGGGGCGTAACATTCCCTGATCGTCCGAATTGGACGTGCCACCTGTCAATGAACTCGTGACATCCCGAACTACGTCACGGTCATCGGTCAAAGTCCGTT
Organism: Prinsepia uniflora; assembly: GCA_032719365.1. Lineage (NCBI taxonomy): Eukaryota > Viridiplantae > Streptophyta > Magnoliopsida > Rosales > Rosaceae > Prinsepia > Prinsepia uniflora. Next base: position 5,825,097 of record CM064867.1, on the reverse strand, counting down.
TGACCCACCAATCAAAAAGTCAACAATTTGGCAATACAATTCACAGGGGTAAAAAGGTCAATTCATACATTAATTTACAATATTAAAATTCTCGAATTTCCGGGGCGTAACATTCCCTGATCGTCCGAATTGGACGTGCCACCTGTCAATGAACTCGTGACATCCCGAACTACGTCACGGTCATCGGTCAAAGTCCGTTTGACCCACCAATCAAAAAGTCAACAATTTGGCAATACAATTCACAGGGGTAAAAAGGTCAATTCATACATTAATTTACAATATTAAAATTCTCGAATTTCCGGGGCGTAACATTTTGGGATTTCGATCTATTCTTGGTTTTCAATGATTATAAATGGATTTTGAGACATGATTTGATAATGGAGTTTTTCGGTTTTAGAATCAGATTTCAAAAAGCGGAATTTGGTTTTAAAGGTGAAAATTGGATTTCCGGATTTGGGTTCGGAATGACGGTTCTGAATTCCGGAAGGGCTTCGGGCCAGTGATTTCGGATTCAGGTTTGGATATGGATTTAGAAATGGTTTTCAAATGATTTTAGATTGGATTTGCTGGATCTGGTTATTGGGTTTAAAGACCCGGATATTGTGATTGACGGGGGACGGGCCCGGATTGGGTTTAAAGACCCGGATTGAGTTTAAAGACTCGGATATATTGATATTTCCCCCGTAGGCCTGTTGAGTTTAAAGACTCGGATTATATTGAGGTCTGGATTGAGTTTAAAGACTCGGGAGTTTAAAGACTCGGATAGGTCCAGCAGGTTTGATCGGATAATGTTTGCTTGGTATTTACGTTTTATGATACGGTTTTATGATGCTTATGACGTAATTACTATAACTGTTTTCATGGTGATTATTACGTGATTTATAACTGTTTTTATCTAATGAGTTATGCATGTATATTTTCAAAACGGAGGGCCAAAACCCTGGTTGTTTATAAACAGTTTTCGAACTTTTATTCTTTTTGGTCCACTCACACTTTCTGTTTTTAAATTGCCCTCCAGGTCGTGGAGCTAGCGAGGGGTTTTGACGTTGAGGCAGCGTCGGAGGCATAGAGTACTCGAGCGTAACCCCGGAGTGGTTTAAATTTTTCGTTGTGTGTGTACTTTGTGTATCGGTTTTATTTCCCTTGTCTTTAGTACTATGCTCTGTATAACATTACACTTGTTGTGTTTTAAATTCTCCTGCGTCTGGCATGGTAAATTTGTGGTTTTTGTGAGAGTGTTTCGGTCTTTCATTCTGGGTTGTCAGACGGGAGCAGGATTTACCTCGATTTTCGGGGTGGAACCGGGGTGGGTCCTGACACCGATTACCACCCCGATAACCGAGACAAACTCTGCTCCCGTCTGACAACCCAACTCAAAAGGCCAAAACAACCTCAAAGCAACCACAAAGCATACATTGTCAGACCAGGGAGAAGTTATAATACAACTAGTCAATAGTAGCACAGAGCATAGTAACAAAACAAAGTAAGACAAAAATCCTACTAAGAGCTGGCTACACACGCAACGGGAAAACTCTATGCATCCGCCTCTGACTCAACGTTAGCCCCGACGCTTGAACCATGACCTGGAGGGTATTTAAAAACCAGAAAAGTGTGAGTGGACTACAAATAAATAAGAGTTTCAAAAACCGTTTTCATAAAAAAACCAGGATTTTGCCCTCCGTTTTAAAAACATGCATGCATAACTAAGTATCTGAAAACAAATTTATAAACCGTATAATAATCGTTATGGAAACATCATCATAAAAACATGAAATACAAAACATCCTTATCCAATCAAACCTGCTGGATCTATCCGAGTCTTTAAACTCCCGAGTCTTTAAACTCAATCCAGGCCTCAATATAATTCGAGTCTTTAAACTCAACAGGCCTACGGGGGAAAATCATAATATCCGAGTTTTTAAACTCCCGAGTCTTTAAACTCAATCCGGACCCGCCCCCGTCATAATCATATCCGGGTCTTTAAACCCAATAACCAGATCCAGCAAATCCAATCCAAACCGTTTTTAAATCATTTCTAAATCCATGTCCAAACTCTAATTCGAAATCACTAGTCTGAAGCCATACCGGCGTTCAGAACCGTCATTCCGAATCCAAATCCGGAAATCCTTTTTTCAAGCTTTAAAACCAAATCTCGATTTCCGAAATCCGATTCTAAAACCGAAAACCTTGATTATCAAATCATGTTTCAAAACTCATTTATAATCATTGAAAACCAGTTATCTATTCAAATCTCAAAACCATGGCAGTAGAATCATAATCAAATCATATCTCGTAAAACGTACTGAAATATATATAAATCAAGGAAACGCCTCGAAAAATGTGTAATTATGTAAAACATATATAGAATAATCAATAACATAAAATCATATTTAAAACCATGGAACAAGTATATTAAAACAGTTATGCATGCTCGGTTAGAAATAAAAATCCACTCACTAGGTCCGAACGCGTCAATTGTGTCCCGTACGCTCCTCGGTTGCCTCAGAGATATCCCGACCTGTCAAAAGTCACCATTCCGGGTCACAAACACTTCATTTAGGCTTACCCTAATTTCCCCAATTTTTTGGGATTTTTAAACGTAAGTAAACGAACCCCTAAACCTTCGAACACTCAAAACTACCTCAATTCGGTGTCCGATCAACTCGAAACTTGTCCTAAAATGTTCGTTACATTGATTAGAGTGAAAACCGTGTTGAACGCTTCCCCAAAACATGCCCCACGCACCCTCATGCGCCGCCCAAAGGGGCTGCACGTGGGAGCCACGCGCTGCTACAGTATCATCGTCAACCTCCAGCCAACCCGGTTCAGACTGGTCCAGACCGGTCCGGTCTAACCGAGCCGGGGAGGCTGGTTTTCACTCGTTTTCAGGCCATTTTCAATCCTTTCTAAACCCTTAGTTCCGTCCTTCAATTTGTGATTGATTCACGTAATAAAAACACGAAATGGAGTCCTATTTCTTACCTCCCAAAATCGAACCAAAAACTCAGAACTCTCTGTCTTCTGTTCCCGGCCTCCAGTCACCCTTCTAGTCACGGTTTCGAGTCCTGGGACACCCTAGTATCTCCTAGAACGATAGACAGTTAGTACAGTGATTCAACAAGGAGCCATAACCATCGATTTTTAATCCAAACCTTCTCTGGTAAAACAGAGGACTATAGACGACTTACCTGTTCTCTGCCCACCGCCGTGAGCTCCACCGTGGCCCTGCACGTCCAGAGTCACTCCTCAGCTCCCTAAACACCACCACAGGCCCACCTTCGATGGGTTTGATTGATTAAGGTTGCACCACGACCCACGACTTCCTCTCTGTTTTCACTGTTTTCTCACCTCTCACATACCCAATCAATCCTTAAGTTCCTCTTAACACGATCACACAACCTTTGGCAGTCACTCAAACACAAAGGAATCACACGACGCTCACACACTCACTAGAAATGGGTCGAAGTTCTCTCTGTCTCTATTTTCTCATTGAACGACTAACAGCCAATTTAAAATGTTGGTTTAACCGTGAGAGAAGGCTGGAAGCCTCTAGGAAACGGCCAGGTGTCAAACACCATGTGGACTCAGCCCAAAAATATCCAATCCAAGCCTCCCAGATGTCCTTATCCGGGTGGACACATTTCCCCAGGTGGTAAAAGACCAAAATGCCCCTGAAAGTCCAAATTACCATTTTACCCCTCACTTATCTAGACCCATACCTTATCCGTCCGATGTCCGATGAAGGCGTACCACCTGTCGTTGTACTCAGGACGTCGAGACCTATCTAACGGTCCTCGATTCGCGTGAAAACTAATGGTCAAATAAAAAGTCAACAACTTCCCTCTTTTTAACTAACTACGAAAATGTCCTCAACCCTCCGAACATCATAACTTCCTCCTCGGATGTCGGAATCGGACGTGGCACCTGTCTACGGACTCGAGACGTCCCTAACTACGTCACGGTCATCAGTCAAAGTCCATTTGACCGCCGAAACTAAAAGTCAACATTTTTCCCATTCTAGGGGTAAAATCGTCATTCTGCACCGTCCGTCCAAAAGTATCCAACTAATCACTAATTCTCTTTGCTAAACCGTCATTAACCACTAATCTAATCCTGACTTCTGGGACGGGTCGTTACAGATCATATCCATGTTTATGTTAATAACTCAATCCTCATCATGTCCAGCTGGAGTCTGGAAATCAGCAATGGCAAGGGTGGTAATAGCGGGGACTGGTCCTGCAACAAAATTAGCCTCTCGAGTACCATGTCTAGCATGGTACTGGGCAATAACTTGGGCTGATGCACGACAAGTGCGAGACCAGTGATCGCGACCTCCACATTTATAGCATATGTTAGGTGGGTTTTGATTCTGGTGGCGACGGGCCGGGTAGGGTTTCTCTCGTTTTGAGCACGCGGACCAGGAGGAGTGTGATATTCACCACGTGGACCTAGACCACGGTTACCACGGCCACGTGGGGCATGGTAATCATGGACCCGGTCATAGAGGTGTGCACTATGTGTTGGACGGTTACGTCCTCCACCTCTACCACGACCCCTGTTTCTCCACTCACGGTTGGCATCGCGAGGTGCAACAGCGTTTGCTTCAGGCAAAAGTGCTGCACTAGTACCCACAGGTCGGGATTGATCATTTTTCATTAATAAAATGTTGTTCTTTTCAGCGAGTAATAAAGTAGTGATCAACTCCGCGAACCTGGTAAACTTCCGCTCTCTGTATTGTTGCTGTAGGACAATAAACAAGGCCGGAAATGTGGAGAAAGTCTTCTCAAGTAGGTCGGTTTCAGTGAGCTCCTCCCCACAATACTTGAGAAGAGACCGGATACGGCATATCTCAGAATTATATTCGTTTACGGATTTAAAATCCTAGAAACGAATGTTATGCTAGTCATGTCTTGCTTCAGGCAAGAATATGTCCTTCTGGTGATCGAAACGATCAGCCAGTGAAACCTATAAAGCTATTGGGTTCTCTTGACCCAGGTATTCACCCTGCAGTGCGCGATCCATATGCCTCCGAATGAGGATCATAGCATCTGCCTTCTGATGCTCAGAAGCCACATCGTCTTCTTGGATGGTTGATTGAATTCTCTAAGCCGTGAGATGAAGCTTCACATCTTCAGTCCACTGGTAGTAGTTTCTTCCGGAAACTTCTAGTGCGTCAAAATCCAGTTTGTTGAGATGTGCCATACTCTACAAAGATTAATGAATAGGATTAGTGCTTTGGAAAAAAATGCATCCATAAGCAACTAATGAGAACTTCAGGTTCTATAACATGGTATGATAATTCAGGATATCAATGAAGGAAACTTCAGGTTCTTTTTATTTACAAGTAATCTATGACATTGGTAAATAACATGTAAATAATGAAATAAACAAGATACAATATGCATAGATAGTATAAAATAAATGCTATTGTGGTCCTTGATTTAGGGGTATTGCAATGCTTCAAGCATGCATAAGTGTATGTTTTAGGCACGAGGAGTGCAAAACAAGGTTCTGTTTTTTTTTGTCGGAGCCGAGCCGGGCCGAAGGAACCGAGCCGAGCCACTTCTGGGCGAGCCAAGCCGAGCCGCTCCAATGGCTCTAGGCCTGTAGTGAGGCCTTCTGGACCGAGCAGTCTGGGCTGGGGTTTGATTGGGTTGCAGGCCTGCCGGGCCTGCTGTTTTTTTTTTTCGGCTGGGCCTTCAGGGCCAGATATATGTTTCGAGCCTTCTGGGCATTGTGGGCTTGGACTGTGTCTTCTGGACTCATTCCTAGTGGGCCCTTTCTGGCCTTCTGGGCCTTCAATTTTTTTTGTAATAGGCCTACTGGGCCTTTATTTTTATTTTTTTTCTGTTGTGAAGCCTTCCGGGCCTTTGTTTATTTGTCTTTTCGGGCCTTAAAAAAAATGGCCTGCTATTGTGTTAGGCTGACTATCCTCCCCCCTTTTTTTTCAACTGCACACACATTCATCCCACGCAAGCCGCAATTGTTGGTTCCCAACCAACCCAACGTGCAGCCGTAATCCACTCCAACAATAATTTTCAAAATTTTTCTGTGGCCTTCTGGGCTGTTGAGAGTGATTAAGGAGATTGGTTGAATTTGATTGATGTAATTAATGATATGGGGGTTCATCACCAGAAAACAAAAAGAACAATATGTTTAACCACACAAGATAACATCATCAAAATGTCAATCAACATACAAATATCAATTTAACCGCACAGTTAAACCATCAATGTCATGGTAATTTAATAACAATTCAATTCAACATCAATTTAACATCCTAGAAGTGTACAGACAACTATGAAATTTTTCAATTTTCAATTATTAATTCACAATCATTATAACACTAATTATCAATAATTCATGAAATTAAAAGGATTCAAAATTACTGATTCTCATAATTATTGATTCCAATAAAAACCTATGAACATGAATTCTAGGCTTTTGAATCAATAAATTAAAAAAAAAAATGAATTTTTGAAGTAACTAAAAACCTACTTGATTGAATTGATCCTTCACTTGAGCAATCCTCGTTTCAGAGTCGATCGTGCTGATAACGTGTTGTGAAGAATTTAGGAGGGAGAGATTTTAGAGAGAATATGTAGAGGCAGGGAGAAAAAATAATAAGTCTGATTTCTTATGAGATAGTTAGGGTTTACAAAGATAATTATGTCTTATATAAGGAGAGATAATTAATGAAGTACAAAAACACAAAACTACCCCTATTACCTATTACATAAATAGACATAACTATTTAACTATTTATAACAAAATACGAATATCGCATTCAGTTTTTTTTTTCCAAATTAGATTTAACATTTTCTGATGTGATTTTCTCTGAGACTAGCTAAAACTACAGCTTTGTAGTTGATTACCTCTCTAATCTAACTAAGATTTACATGTCATGCGGCTGATTATGCTAAGTTCATAACAAATTGATGACGGATTTATAATAATAAGCCTTCAAAGCCTGTATGAAGAAAATGCGAACAAAAAGGAAAATTACAGACTTCACTGCGTATTAATTAGTAGCCTGGCCGAAATGCCCGAAAATGAAACATGGACTTGCATTTTCCAGGAAGTTCATACTTCATACATTACAAGGTACAATGTAATTGCCTCAGACAAATAAATATGTTGTGCATCTTATTCATTTGCCTGGGAATCCTTCCCTTGTCAATTTTGACTTCCTATGCAGAATATGGTATTCTTAGGGCCATTCTCTGAGCAAGCCAAGGCCGTTCGGGATCTGGGTCGATGAAACAATGCTGCAGGAACTGGTCTGCTTCCTCATCAATTAGTTCTCTAGCCCATGTCACCCGTTTCGATGGGCAACTACCCGGGCCAAAACACCTGCAGTATAGATTCAATAATACAGGCTTTTAAGGCAATAACCAGTACTTCAACTCAGAAAGAACATTTAAGTTCAAAGGCAATAACCAGTACTTCAAGCAGTTCGTCTCAAGTCAAGAGAAATAAAAAAGAAAGAAAGGAGAGAAAAAAAATGCAGACACTTAGAAAAGTTCTTCAGCTTTTCTATCGCATATTGGCAATATTTATATTTGTGCTGTACTATATTCAGACCCAGATGTGGCAGGAGAAAAATAATATAACATATTCTAAAGGCAGGCACTCTAGTGTTGAAGTACTATGCAGATGGACCGAAAATATATACCTGTATTCGTAAAAGCAAGCACTTCTTTCATTCTCTGTTTTACCCCAATTATTCCAGCCTACATGTCTGATGCATCCATCCATATATGTATACGCAAAGACTACTCTTCCAAAAGGTCCCCATGGCCGTCCAAGATATGCATATGAAGTCCCTCCGTTTCCAGTGATTACACATCTGCAGCAATTCCTCAAATTTTAATCAATGAAGTACTAGGAACACAACTTCATGATTTAAAGCAAAGAAAATAATAGAAAAACAAAACTTAGACAAACTTAACATATCAGAATAATCCTCTTGGAAAAATTAACTTTCCACACATGATGTTTTCCGTAAACAACAATCATTCTCTCTGGAGTCATTCAGAGATAAGTAATTTTATTGGGAGTCACTTTCTAGCAGGAAGCATGGAAGCATGGAAGCTCTAACTTGCTATATCACAAACATGTAGCGCTTGTCTCGAGAGACTAGCAGAGCAAAGAGTTCAGCTAATAAGTATCACATTAGTTTTACATGTACAGATAAAGTAAGCAACTAGGCAGTTCTCTTATTTTTCTTTTGCAATTTTCTTTATGAGATAAGAGTGATACACGAAAAGACATAATCGAATGTCATTTAACAGAACTCAAAGATTTAATTTATTTTCTGAGCCACATGAAACTTAAACAAAGACGGGAAAAAATTAGTCAATTGACTGAATCCACATACCTTAAGAATACATATCCTGTTGTCTCCTGGGAAGATTTCCTGCTTTGGGCAGTTACGAACCCTGCTGACTTGCAGTGGATATGGCAATGCTCCAGAAGAGCTGTGCTATTGCCGAAAATGAAGTCAACGCTTCCCTCAACATAACAATCTTTCAGATATTGCTTCCCGTAATGCAAGTACAAGGTATCCTATATCAAACCAAAAATTAAACCCACCAATTAGTGAATAACTCCTCTCAGTGTCCCAGCCAGGAAATATAAGAAAATCAATTTACTAACTTAAATTATTCACGTATGCAAAGTTAAATATATGAGAGAGTGGGCATGCCTGCCATCCAAGGAACCTGCAGTTATAGAAGGCACATCGATCAGCTGTTACTCTAATTGCCACAGCTTGGCCTGAACCCTGCCGAACAAAAAGAGGACACACAAATTTAAACACAAAATTTATAGTAAAGAAGCGAGGAGAGTGAAATGCAGGGGGGAAATGGAGGAAAACTTCAAAGTTATCCCAGATAATTATAGAAAATAAAGTTAGGCATCTCTTACAACCTCAAATACAACGTTTACACATGCCCCAATTTCTATAATGGCAAAGATTTAGGCTACCCATAAAACGAAACCAAAAAAAAAAAATCTTTTTGGAACCTTTAGGCTATGTTTGGATGAGGAACTTCAAAGTACCAAGGATTCAGTCTAAATTAGTTAAAAATGAAAAACTTCAAAGTTTGAAAGGAAATCAAATGTTTAGAAGCAAGGCATTTAGATGGGATTTGTAAATAAAACCTTGATAGGTGTTACTTTGGAAATCCCTTGTTTAGTGATTTTGCTGTGCTCATGTGGTGCATGTGCTCCCTTACTAGATATTCCACTAGTTACTTGGCTTTCTTAGTAATATTTTATAAATTCCTTGGAATTTTGAAGTTCCCCGTCCAAACATACCCTAAGGTGAATTTGGATCAGAAAAGTGGAGAGAAGAGAAGAGCGATGAAAAGAGTTTTACAGTTTATCTTCCTGCATGGATGACCTAGCATGCAGATAAGAAGAGTGACTGTCGAGCTTCGTTTCTCAAACTTTTATTTCTCTCTGAAATTGAAGAAATCTGTACGGTAGATATCCAAAGTCCAAACAAAAATGAAATATTTTTCCCACTTCAGTTATTTTCTTTTCTTCAATCATATCATTTCTCTTCTTTCACTCTCTACTAAGCTTTTCAAAACATGTTTAATCCAAAGGAGCTAGTAACTCCAACAAACATAACACACATAACCAAACCAAAATAACCATAAGAACAATCAATTAGGTAACCATTCTTCAAAACTTGAACTTCCAATTACGAGTTACAACACTCTCAACAAGAAAATAAAGCTATCAAAACTCTTAAAGATGCACTCTTGAATAATAACCAATGAAATGGAGCTAAGAGCAGAAGCAAAGCTAACCTCAGGAGCAGAGTTCTCAAAGGTAATATTGTCTGCGATAAAATCCTCTCCTTCAACAATAATAGTCCCACACCCGAAAGTCCCAGTCCCAATCACACGAGAACCCTACACAAAACCCACCAAAATGATCAGAAACATACCCAATTTCCACGTGTCACAAGCCCCAAATAGGAAAAAGCAAAAATTGTTACTACCTCACCTGGTGGTGCTCAATTTTGGTGGCGATGTTGTTCCAGGTGAGCACAGTGAGCTCCGGAGCCAGACCCGCGAGAGTGATGAGATTCTTCGTCTTAGGCACGTACACGGGCTGTCTGTAGATTCCAGGATGGACACGAATTATTGTTCGACGCGTGTTGCAGAGAGGGACGGCGTCTATGGCCTCCTGCACTGTCAGGTAGTCGCCGGAGCCGTTCTGGGCCACCCTTAGCACAGAGGCAGCCATTTTTGTGGATCTGGGTTCGGTCAAGTGGGAACTTTAATGTTTTTAGTAACAGCAGAGTGTCTTTACTTTGCATGTAGGTAACGATGGGATCGATAGCGGAGATAAATCGCAGAGACGGTCCAGGCGGACCGACCGACAGTGACAGGCATAACCAGACAAATGATAAAGTTTTCTTTGGAATCATTTTTGCGTAGGCCAAGTAATGGGCCTTTGAAATTGTTTAAGGAAACTCAAAAGAAGCAGTTAAAAGGCCCAGGAACTGTGTGACCTAGTGCTCAAGCTTTCTTATGAGATCCCATACCCAAGGCGGGTTGACACATACGATGTGTCAGATCGTGTCCGGTTTATATTATTAAACAAAATAAGGTTTTCTCTCCATTTTTATTTATATATGCAAATTTTTTAAATAAAGTGATATGATTATAAGGAGTTATGAGTTAATTGCCCTATAATTTATTTGAAGTATTTGATTTTCAAACTTTATAAATATATGCAATAAACCCTTCACATTCAATATTTACTATTAAATGCATTTAGTAGCATATGACCTAATGGTAATAATATCCCTCACAACATGTTATGTGAGAAGTCTTAGGTTTGATTCACTTAATAAGCGAGGTCGAGACTCAATGTATAATGTAAACCCTCCTCAATATCATGGTATAAAGGAAAAATATGTACTACCAAATAGCATCAATATATTATGAATTCATAAGCTCTTTCTTTTAAAATTAATTTATAAGTTCATAACCCCAAACAATCTTAAAATTTTCAAGATCGGTATATAAGTTAGTAAATAAAGTACATAAATGGATTTAGTGACAGACACATATTAAACAAGTTAATAATTCATTAAACAAGTTGTTTCTAACGAATTGGCTAGAAAATTGCCAAAATTTTAATCATATATATTAACTCGGATAAATTTCATAATTTTTTTTAAGTGTTTATCAAGTTATAGGAAATTACCACCCCTAATTTAATTAGGTGCACAAAATTTATGTCACATTATGGCTTAATTTCACTTTATACATTCTAAATAGTAAATGGACAATAAAGTCCGCTTCTACTTAACTACGGGTTACTATATTAATATACAAAACAAAAAACAAAAAAGTGTATGGTATGCAGCTAAAAGTTCCTCTCAACATGTCACGGGGCGAGAAGCAAACTGAGGGGGCGTTGTTTTCGCAGGAGAAGCGGTCAACCACCACACATCAAATTAAGGAATGTTTTAAGAGCTAATTAATAATATATGATTTGTGTTCCTCATTATTGCCACAAACTTCCATTGACAATCACAGTTGGATCGATTCATCGATCTTCATCATCAAGTTAGAGAGTTGATCAAACTTGGTAATATATAATCATGACGCGTTACTACACGTACTACACCGGGAACAACACCGAGGAGGGCGCCGACGTTTTCGACGAGTATGATCCGACGCCGTACGAGGGCGGATATGACATGGCACTAACCTACGGCCGCCCTATCAGGCCTTCAGAGGACACGTGCTACCGCCATTCCTCGGAGGCGGTGGAAGATGATTATGATCAGCCGGAGTTCTCCTCGTACCAGGAGCCCTCCGCCTACGACGAGGAGGCGGTGAACGAGGAGTACAGCAGCTACGCCCGACCGTCGCAGCAGTTCAACATCCGGAGGAAGAATCCGGATGCTAGTGGTGGCAGTGGCGAATACCAGGAGGGCATGGGTTACAGCGGCGGAGGAGGAGGGAGGAGGAGCGACTGTTTCGATGAGGAGGAGCGTACTCCGGCGGGCGAAGGAGGATATGGTCACAAGAAATACGTAAGAAATTGAAACATATCCATGCATGCATATATTAATTATGACATCATCATCCTTGAACTTAAACTGTTGTTTGATTTTACAAATGTAATAATTGAGTTTTGTTCCTCTGCTTGCCTCCCCCATATAGTCTACGTCGCCAGGTGGCAGTCGGTCGTGGTGGCCGGGATGTTGCACCAGCGACCAAGCAATTCAGTGACCGACATATCAGAGGAGGGGTGATGTCTGTTTGATGTCTGTTTATTCATAATACTAAATATATTGTTTACTTCTTAATTATTAATTTTCACTTACTATTGCCAATTCACATCAAAGGATATCATAAGCACATAATTTCAAATGAGAGTATAGAGAAATTATTAAGTGGTATTATATTATATTTACGTTATGTATTAATTTATATAATATTTTTATTTTTATTTTTAGAATATAATTATTATTAAACGTATTAGAATATTTGATTCATATCTCTATGATCACCAAACTTCGCCAACAATATTTATTACCTCTTGATATTAGTCATATTATAAATACACGTGAATACAACAGAATGACAAGCGTAACGCCGTAACGGTGTCGGTGAGTGGAAATTACTCATATATCTTACAACAAGTATCTCTCTCGTTTCAACTTGAACTAGTTATCCATTCGGCGGGAAGAATTTCAAGAGCCCATGGAAATACCAATATGGAGCAAAAGTTATAATTCGGATGAGGCCGAAGTATTTTCACTGGGCTCGGGTTTTAAATATCAGCCCAATCAAAACTACCCACCTATCACCGGGCAGCAGGCTTACATGACGCGGTTTCCGAACGACGCAACACATCTCTCAGCAACTATAAATACAGATCTTCCTCTTATCGTCATTTTTTTGACAGCCACATTTCTGATAGCGTAACTTCAAAACGATGCCTTACTACACGCATGGCGAGGAGGATGTCCACGACTTCGACGAGTACGATCCGACTCCCTATAATGGCGGATACGACTTGTTTCTGACCTACGGCCGTCCGATCGATCCCTGCGAGGAGACCTGCTACGCCAACTCATCGCCGTCCGATGAGTTCGATTACGATCGCCCTCAGTTCGAATCTTACTCTGAGCCCTCCGCGTATGCAGAGGAGGCTCTCGATAACGAGTACAGCAGCTATGCCCGCCCCACGCACCGACCGGGACCTCCCACTGGGTTCACACCGGGTGAGGGACATCCGGAGGGAGAGTATGGAGGCAGGCCCCAGCCTGCTTATGGGTTCCACCCTCAAGGAGAGGATAGACCCGAGTTTGGATCCGAGAGGCCCGAAGCCGATTACGGGTCTGGATATGGCCGAAAGCCCGGGTATGGACAGTCTGGCTCGGAATACGGTTCTGGGTATCAGCAAACAGCCAAGGCTGAGGAGCACAGTTCAGAATATGGATCTGGCTATGGCCGGAAGTCTGAGTATGAGACGCCCGAACCTGAGTATGGATCTGGGTACGGGCGTAAGCCTGGGTACCAGGAGCCCCAATCCGAATATGGATCTGAGTATGGGCAAAAGGCCGAGTACCAGGCGCCCGAATCCGATTATGGATCTACGTATGGGCAAAAGCCTGAGTTCGAGCCATCGGAAACTGGATTCGGATCTGGATATGGTCGGAAGCCGAGTTACGGTGAGGAGCCTAGTTATGGTGATGAACCGCCGAGGAGGCCTAGCTATGGGAGGCCCAGTTATGAGACTCCGGAAAGTGAGGAGAGGCCTTCGGGTTATGGAGGGTCGGGCTACGGCGATGAGCCACCACCGCCAAGGCCTATCTATGGGAGACCCAGTTATGAGAACCCAGAGAGCGAGGAGAGGCCGAGCTATGGGAGGCCTGGCTATGGAGATGCACCACCACCTCCGAGGCCCAGCTATGGCGAGGCACCACCACCTCCGAGGCCCAGCTATGGAAGCCAGGAAAGTGGGGAGTACGAGAGGCCCAGTTATGGGAGGACTGAGGAGTCGGACTACAACAGGCCTACTTATGAGAGGCGTGGTGATGATGATGAACGTCCCAAGTATGGCGACTCTGGTGAGGAAGGCTATGGTCGCAAGAAATATGTGAGAACCTTAAACCTTGAATACCGCTCACATTTTCTGTGCTAGCTTGAATTTATATAGATTTTGAACTTTTGCATATTTCACGCTGGTTGATTGCCGGTTTATATAATTTTTTCTTGGTTAGAAAAACATAATTAGAAGAATGTATTTGCAAAATACCATAGATTAGCTTCTTTATAATGGAAACAATTCATGCATTTCATTTCTATTTGCAAGGTAGCACTCACTTAGTCTAGGGATGATCTATGTGAATGCAATTATCGATTCAATGTGATCTTCATAATTGTGTTTATAAGTTTTAGCCTTTTAGGAATGCATTTTCTTTGCTCTAGGTTTTGTAATTGTCCTGGTTTTTTAACTATTTGAATCCCATAGGATCTCTAAGCATTTTCGAAGACATAAATTTATTCCCCACTTTGTTTGACAAGCTAGAGTGTCTGGAGTTTTGATTATAGATCTTTATGTTTCTATGTCCTAATGTTTTGCCTTGTGGATTCTTTGGATAAACTCTTTTTGAAAATTTTAGCTGCCTTAATGTGAAGATGGTCTAATATCGTAAGTTTTTTTCCGTCCTTTGGTTGATTGTTGGCTAATTCTAATATATATGAATATGGCAGGGGGTCGAGGACTCAGATGACGACGATGAGAAAAAGCAGCGTCGTCACAAGCACCATCACCGCAAGAGTTACGATGATGAATGATCATAATGCTTGTCGCCTTACCAGCAGGATTCATGCCGTACCTAGCTACTTAATAAAAGGGTTTCGGCATGTTTTCGTTTGAGTGGTATTATGTTACATGTTTGAGCAGTATAAACTCCCAAGCTCTTAAGGCATTTGGCTATCCAAACTCAAGTGTCTGTATTATTATTCCAACTAAGTAAAATATCTTCAGGAAAAAAAAAAAAACTAAGTAAAATATCCAGACTTCTGGATTTGTGTCTTGTTACACAAGTAACTGTTGGTGCATGCTGTTTTGTGTTGAAACAATAGTGATTGTGTTTCTACACTATGTTTGCCTAATTTATGTTATGCAATATGCATTTTAGAAAATGGAAGTGTATTTTAGAAATGAAATGTTGAAGACAATTAAGAAACCATATTTTTTCACACCAAGTAAAAATTATAAGAACTAAGCTGAATTTCAAGTCAAACTTCAAACTAATACTTAAATTTGATCCCAAACGTTATGCCCCAACCCAGCTGCAGCCTGGAGTCTTACTAACACCGTTAACAATCATGGTTTGCCTCATTGCATTAGCTTCCACTGTCCTCCCTGCTGCAACATAAATGTCACGAAGAAGAATATAGTACCCACCTTCATCTGGTTTCATCTCCAACAGTCTTTTAACAACTCTCTCACCCATATCAGCATCTCCATGAGTTCTACAAGCCGCCAGCAGTGTTCCCCAGACAACGTCATTGCCCGGAATCGGCATACTGCTGATCAATGTGTATGCTTCCCCTAATCGCCCGGCCTTGCCTAACATATCCACCACACAACCATAATGCTCAATCCGTGCCTCGATTCTGTAGTCCTTTTGCATCCTCTCGAATAGCCCGAGCCCTTCATCGACCAATCCCTTGTGTGTATAAGCAACTAAAAGGGCTAAAAACGTAACCCCATCAGGCAGAACACCGGCAGCAATCATGCAATCCAACAAACCAAATGCGTCGTCAGCATTGCCGTGGTTTGCACACGCGGAAATCATTGAATTCCAAGTAATCAAGTTCTTCCGGGTCATCCGATTGAATACCTGCCATGCTCGGTCCATGCATCCACACTTTGCATACATGTCAATCAACGCATTGCAGAGTGAAACCATCCATGAAAGGCCATTCTCATTGACGTATTGGTGTATGCATATCCCCGTATTTACATCTCCGGTATCCGTACAAGCTGAGATTACACTCACCATGGTCACCTCGTCCGGTCCAACTCCTGCGCGGTTCATCTCCCAAAACAACTCAAGCGCTTCCCTCGAATACTTGGCTTGGGAATAAGCAGAAATCATAGTCGTCCAAGTAACTACATCCCTCTCAGGCATTTCATCAAACAGTTGCCGTGCAAATTCCAATTCCCCGGCTCTCACATGCGCAACAACCAAACCCGACCAGGAAACAACATCAGGAGCCACCATTTCATTGAAAACTCGCCTTGCCGCAATGGACATCCCTCTTGCCCCATAAATATGAATCAAAGCATTCTGTACAAACAAATATCGCGAGCAAAACCCAAGCTTTAACGCAGCACCATGTATCTCATCTGATGCCATAATCGGAGTCAAATCCATCTTCATTCTGGACCGCGATTTGAGCAAAAATGTGAAGGTAAACTCATCTGGGTCGAGGCAATTTAGCCTCATCTGGTTAAACAGAAGAATGGAATGCGAAGGCCATAAGCTCTTAGAGTAACCTCTGATGAGGGTATTGTAGAAGAAAGTCTTCGGTTGGGACATTTGATCGAACAAGCGGTGAGCGTAATTTAAGTCGCCGCAAGGTGAGACTGCGGCGAAGCGGAACATCTTGGCGAGGACGATGGCGTGGCGGTGGAGGTTTGTGACGATTGAACGGGCGTGGATTTGCTTGAGGTGTCGCATAGAGACGCAGTTCTGGGCCATGTAGGCCAGGCTGAAGCTGAGGCATGCTTGCCATTGTTGCTCTAGCGATAGCATAGGATTGTGATCACTAACTGGAACTGGCTCACTCTCTTCAACGGTATTTTAAAGGTTTAAAATGCTTATGGAACTCGGAACCGATGCTTTTTACTTGGCTCCAACATTCAAATCTACAAAATACCATTACTAAATACTAATACTTCATTTCAATATTTCCTGCAACAAATTGTTGGTCGCCACCACTAGTTTTACTGATTTAGTGCTATAAGTATTTAGAGTGATGTGTTAAATCTCGCATTTGAAATTTGTAAAAAGTGATGTCAATATAAACAATTTTAAGAATTTTGTGTTCGATTCTCATAAATTATAAGGTCAATACACAATTTCTTGTCCCAATTTCGGATTCAATACTCGTAAGAGAGATCTATACCCAATTTAATCGGATATAAATCATGATATTGATTGGATATAAATTAAATCTTTTTTTAATGGATTATATTATATCATTTGGTATTATCTTTCTGTACAACTCCTGTGGATACGTAGTGCTACCCTGAAAAAAAGTGGACAATTCCTTACAAATTTGACAAGAAAATTAGCAATACATCTAAACATTAACGAAAATACATTGACAATTCCATTATATATATATATATATATGTCATCCATTTATATTATAACACTCAGAGTAGTAACAGTAAATTAGTAACCGTAACATCCACTTCCAACTTTTACCATTTTCATTGGAAGCTTATGATGGAGAAATGACCTCTATGTTTGGATTTTTACCTTTTTCCACGAATCAATTAGATAAAATGAAATCATCCTCTCCAACCCAACTCTTTCATTTTACTTAAGGAAGTTACGAGACAATAATATTTGTAGGCTAAAGAGTAAATGAGTGGAAATTAATTACATATGATCGCAAATCGCAATAAGTCAGTTTACTTGATGTGGAAGAGAAGTACAGAACCAATTTCATCAATAACCAAGCCAAAACATTGAGGAGGATTCTTTTTCTACTAGCAGCTAATCTCTCAGTAGAACAAACCAGCGCCCTTCTTATAAATCGGCGCCGTATGTATAAAATTTCAAAACAATGGGTTAAGAAAAATAAGTACAAAGTGGAATTAGAGGAGCTTCTTCCTCTCAAAGAACATCTTGAGATGCCACAGCTGCAAGCCAGCTACTGACAAGCAAACCAGAAGGGAAAGGAAGCTAAAAGTTGCCATCTTCGAGTTAGTTGATCTATTGAGTTGTTGCATTTCTTCCTCCCTGAAATTACAAGACAGGAAAAAAAAAAAGGAGAATTGAAAAGAAAAAAGGGAACAAACAAGAAGGTAATATTTCAGAGAAATCTCTGACAAAATCGGGTCCAATATTTTCGTGACTCAATGATGTAAAAGCTTCCATAGATGAAAATGTTAGATGACAATATTTCGACTCAAATGACTTAATGATTCAAAAGCTTCACTCAAAAGGGAGATGTTTTGGCCGAAGAAATGAGGATAGAGAGTGAAGATGAGAGGATACCACCCCCATTAGTTTCATCTTTTTCCATCTGGACTACTACTAGGCCACAAAAATAGACAAGACGCTAAAGTTCACCAGAACTAAGAGTCATCTCATGTGCATAAATATTAAAAGAAGTACAGAGGATAAGAATTGTCACAGACAGCTTAAATACAGTGAAAATGCACAAGGGAGAAACAAAAAATTAGACTGGAAATTAGTTTTCTGTCAAGTCACTATTTAGAGTTAGTTGTGTAGAGAGAGGAAACCAGCACATTCTCAAACTTTTCCAGCAAAATCAAATTCACTTAAAGCATGCATACAGGTGGATTATAATGTGGCCTCGGTTCAAATATGGATACTAAGCCATATATAGTGGAAATATTTAAGCACAAGAAACACTAAGTACCTTTCACGAAGATAAAACATCTCGTCATGGATGGATGACACAGTGTCATATAATTTTTTCAGCTCAACTTCCATCGTCTACCACAAGTAACAAAAACAACATCAGCACAAGACAAAACTATACATTTAGATCAATGCATTAGATATTTGTATAAGTGTATAATAAATGAAAAACCAATTGATGAGAACCGTACTAACTAGGATATCTGACGTGTTAGCATTAAAATAAAGGATTAGGGTAATCTTAAAATTTCGGGTGAACTTTTGATTTTGTCTGGTTTTCATATTTCAATACCAACTTATTGCTTGAAGAAGTCTAACTCTATATAAGAAGAACCTCTGCACTCCTCTTTTCAGGATCACTAGCATCACATTCTGGATAAAGGAAAAGCATTGAAGACCAAGCTTATGTCCACATCGGAATTCACAGAAAAGGGAACCAACATGAAAATAAAGAATCAAAATGCATTCATTGCTAAATTATAATAGGTGCAAGAAGAAGATAGCTTACTTCAATCTGCCCTTTCTTGGCAACCTTGGACCAGTCCTTAGCAGCAACGCCAGTTTTCCAGTCAAAATCAATGGTCACAGTGGAGGAGGGCTTATGATCTGACACCCAAAAGCAAGCTGAATAATCACCAGTCTCGGCCGCGGTAAACGCAAAATTGCCCGACTCCACAAGATCCCCATAGTGGTAATTACTTCCATATGGTGAGGTTACCTGTTACAGACCAATGGCACTACCAGATCAAATCTCTCAACTTTTTACAATGTGAATCAATAACCCAATTTCAGAAATCTCTAAAAGGATGTACATGTGAAGAAGAAAAGCCACATTATTGTCAAAATCAATGGACCCAGCTTCACATTATTTTCAAAACCAATGCTTTGACTAAACAACATCTACAAACTGAAAAAATAAAATTTTAAATTTTTTGTCCAATTAATCTTCCAAAACAGATTCAGAGCAATATTAAACATAACCCCAGTGACAAAAAAGGCAATTAAGAAGACCCAAATCACAATTTGAGATGAATTCAGAAATAGAAACAGACCCACATAAAGAAAACGGTTTGGAGATTACCCTGACAGTGAGCTTATGAGAATCAGGTATCGGAAAACCTTCATTTGGGTTGACGACGGAGTACTTTCCGACCGTCATGGCGCCGCTCTTTATATCGTCTGAGATGCATTTGGTGGCGCCAGATTGAAGCTCGAAGCGCATTGAATGCGCCATTGTTAACATTGACCCCAATAAAAAAATGACACAAAAATTGATTAGGGACATCGACATGATGTCAGAAACCCCAGCCTGGTGGCTTCAATGGGGAAATTTTTGTCGGTTGGTCGGAGTTTGAGCTTCTCTCCAAACGGTGGAGATCTGTTTGTGTTTGTTAACATCTGGGTTCGAGTAGTAAAACGCTCTTTTGGTATTAATTTCCCAGGAACCAATGACGTTTTGACATGTCAGCCCATGTGTGACTCCGCTCCAAACTTATTATTTATTAAATTATTTTGTCAAAATAAAATTGAGATTTTTGTTCGAGAGATTTTTTTTTGAATGAGAGATCAATTTTCGTTTGAAATATTGAGAATGTGATTGTATGTTAAATTCACTTATTACATATAATAGTTAAATTTGAAGCCTTTCGGTTCATAATGAGTGAATGAATATGAAATATCTAATTTTATAATGAATAAAAATACTATTAAACCATTTTGCCAAAAAAAAAAAAAAACTATTTGATAAATAAATTGAGTTCAATTTATGTTAATTGTAAATGTAAGCAGTCATATTGGTTAGAAGAAATAGATTTTCTTGTAAATGAACATTCAAATTGATAACGCTCAAATTATGCATTAAATTAAATACATAATTTGAGTATTATGCAATTTAAATATTTTTTGTATAGATGTAGTATTGGTAAATATAGATAATGAATAATATGTTAGTAGGAAAGAGTAATGAATGAATTAATTAATTAATTAAATAATAAATGAATTAAAGAATTAAAGAATAAAGAATGAAATGGGGGGTTTTGAACAAAGTGTAATCTAAACTACATTTTAACCAAACTAAGAATTAAAATGCAAATGCTCATGTTAATTAGAATTTACAAACCATAGAGTAGTTTTATAGACAAAATCGACACTTTTACGAAAGTAATTTCAAATTAACAATCACATTATTTAAATTACTCATAAAATAGATTTCCTTCAAATACAAAGTTTATGAACACTCTAACATTTTGCTCATAACAAACCAATCACAAAATTCTACCTTTATCGTCTCAAATACTTGCATATATCTTTCAATATTATAAATGCATCAACCATTAATGTGCATCAAACATCAATATATTTCAAACATTTACAATATGATTCACCTTAAATTTATAATTAAATGCGCCGACAGCGATCAACATTTAATCTCTTCAATCCTAGTCTAAATGCACCGAACATCGGATAAAACATATAGCATCAAATTGAAGTTTAAGCACTAACATATATGAAGTAAAAGAAATTCAGGAAGTAAAACACATGCAGATTGCATTCATACTTATAAAAGTTTAGAAAGAAAATATCATAAGATGTATTGAATTATAAGTAAACTGAAACAAAAACAAGAATTTAAGTAAGGAACCCAAGACAGCTTGTGATTCCGAAAGTGGATGGAAACAATCGAATGTTATTCATAAAATTCTCTGAACAATAGAAGGAATCTTATGAAGATGGAGAATAAAACATAAGAATTCAGACTTAAATTTTAGAATTATTTCGGAAATATTCAGCCTAGGATTTTCTTAAGGAAATCATAAATTCATATTTAAAAAAGAAGTTAAAGAAATTAAAAAGAAAAGTTTACAAAGAAAATCTAAGAACTAAAATTAAGAGGAAATGAAACTTAAGAAATGAATCTAAAAACATAAATTAAAAGATAAGGTTTAAAGGAAAACTAATTAAGAAGAAAAATTACAAGAAGTTAAAATGGTCCCAAAAAATGTCACTCAAAAGAGAGAAAAAAAAACTAAACTAAATGAACTAAGAAAAGAGAATAAAGGTGAAAAATGGGAACCCTTGTTACATGACCTCCCTATTTATAAAGGGAGTGTCACAAATATTCAAATAAAAATACAAAACTAAAATATAAAAATGAAATGATGAACAATGATGAAAAATGATGATTTTGGGGCTCATTTGGTGCTGGAAAGACTGGAAAAACAGGAAAAAGTGGAGCAGTTGAAACAGTTTTGGTGCAGGAAATGGGCTGCTGAATTTGGTAGAGAGCAACTGAAAAGAAACACTAATTTCGATAGGTAGTCGCTGACCGAAGTAGAAGAATTTAGCGGATGGAACGCTGACAAAGGGAAGAAGATTGGCGCACACATGCTGGGGAGCAAAAGAGGACTTCGGGAAGCTTGAGCCGAGGCGATGATGACCAGTTCGTTGGCTGCGCGTCGAGGTTCTTGTGGGCTGGGATGGAGATGCGCTAGGCTGGGCTGGGCCGGGGCGAGTGATATGGGCTAGAGAGATGGCAGCTAGTGAGTGCCTGGGCCGTAATTTTGGGCTAGGTTCCTAAGCGTCCTACAGGTTGCTGGGCTGATTTGGGCTGCACATATAGGAATTTTAATTTTCTTGAGCTGCAGCTACAAAATTACTTAGTGGACAAGCAATTTTATTTATTTAATTCTTAATTTAATTATTAAATAATGTAATTAGCTACTAAAATTTCAAATGTTGTACTTAGTACATGTAATGCATAAAATGAGTTAGAATTGATATAATTAAGGTTTTAAGAAAGTAAAATATAAAGGAAATTGATATAAAAAGATGATCATTTATGTGTTTATCACAAATTTGTTAATTTTAAATAATGTATATAATAAAAAAATTATAGTTGTTACATTTTAGAAGTCCAAACCTAGGGAATTAAAGTTTAGAACTCATTCGCTATTGTGATCACAAATTTGTTAACTTAAGTAAAATATCATCACAAATTTGTTAACTTAAGTAAAATATCATTTATACTTGAGTAAAATATGTATAACTCTAATTAAATTTAGATATTGTGTTAGGACCCTACCCTCCTCGGTCAGGACCCGACTCATCTAGCACGATATTGTCCGCTTTGGGCCTCCTTGCCCTTGCCCTCACGGTTTTGTTTTCGGGAGCACACGGTGCAATTTCCTAGGGGGTCACCCATCATGGAATTGCACCAACCTCAACTCGCTTAACTTTGGAGTTCCAATCGAACCCAAAGCCACTGAGCTCCCAAAAGTAGCCCTCGGCATTGGGCGGGGCCGGGCCAGACTTATTAAATAATTTTTAAATTTACGGGCTGAGCCGGGCGGGCTTAATGACATAAAAAAGAGCCCACGGGTTTTTATCGCGCCGGGTTTATATCGGGCTTTTCGGGTCGGGCTTATTAAGCCCACTTGGATCGGGCTTACGTGGGCTTTTGCAATAAACTATGTCTCAAATTTTAAAATTACAAAAAAAATATATGCGTGAAAGAAAAAAATATTAATAATGAAAAAAATACTCAAGGGTGCAAAAACGTGGCCTCGTTAAAATAAAATACTCATGGGTGCAAAAACGTTGGGCCTATTGAGCGGTGGAGGAGTGGTTAGGGTTTGTATTGGGTATTGAGTATTGGGTATTGGAATTTTTAAAATAAATTAGGTGGGCTTGGGACTGAGATTTGGGCTTGGGTTGAAATATTAGTATTAATAATAGGTTGAGTATTAATTTTTAAATAATAAGTATTTTATATTTTCGGGTTTATGGGCCGGGTTTATTAAGGGCGGGTTGGGCTGGGCTTACCGGGCTCGGGCTTATCGGGTTTGAACACCATAAGCCCAAGCCCAGCTCGCTAACTCTCGGGTCGGGCCGACCCACGACCCATAGTGGGTCAAGCCGGGCTTTTGTCCATCGGGCTTATCGGGCCCCCCATAAGCCCATGGACTTTTGGGCCAAATGGTGAGGGCTACCCAAAAGGCCTCGTTTAGATCAGGGTGGCGCAGCGGCCTACTCTATCTAACACGATATTGTCCCCTCTGGGTAGGGCGCACCATCACACCCGCATGGTTTTGACCCCAAGACCTCACGCTTGGCGGGGTACACCTTTACCAACGCGGTCAAGGGAGGCCTTGTGTTAGGTAGGTGTGTGCCTACACCTTTAAGGCACACCATCATTCCCCTCCTAGACCATTCCCCCTTGTAGGAATGTAGGATCGTTCACCGTTCCCTGCAGGACACGGGTCTTACAATCCACTCCCTTAGGGCCCAACATCCTCGCTGGCACATTTTCCGGTCGGGGGTCTGGCTCTGATACCATTCTGTCAGGACCCGACCCTCCTCGGTCAAGACCTGACTCATCTAGCACGATATTGTCCGCTTTGGGTCTCCTTGCCCTTGCCATCACGGTTTTATTTTCGGGAGCTCACGGTGCAACTTCCTACGGAGTCACCCATCATGGAATTGCACCAACCTCAACTCGCTTAACTTTGAAGTTCCAATCAAACCCAACGCCACTGAGCTCCCAAAAGGCATCGTTTAGATCAGAGTTGCGCATTGGCCCACTCTATCTAACACAATATTGTCCCTTCTAGGAAGGGCGCACCATCACACCCGCCAAGACCTCATGCTTGGCAGGGCACACCTTTACCAACAAGGTTAAAGGAGGCCTCGTGCTAGATAGGAGTGTGCCTACACCTTTAAGGCACATCACCATTCCCCTCCCAAACCATTCCTCCTTGCAGCAATGTGGGATCGTTCACCGTTCCTTCCAAGACACGGGTCTTACATATTGTTCATGTTCTTGTCCAAAATATTTTTCTCGTTTTAGGAGCTGAGTGTTCCGATGCAGTCCTTAATGGATCTCCGCGCGGAACTTGGCAAACGGATTGGGCTGAGCGTGATATGCATTGAGTCATGATTGATCCCTGGATGGGTAGACCATGAAGAAAGTAGGTCTTTCAACTCAGGTACAAGCGTGCCAGTAGTAGAAGACTGCTACTTTACAGTGTAAATGAGTTCCGTTTTTGGTCCAAAAACCTTTCTTCTGATCAGTGCGATTGTGAGGCAGACAGACAAGAAATCTCTTGCATTGTTCTTTTCTATGCCTTTTTCAAGAACTTCAAATATTTACTTTCCAGCGATGACCAAGTCAGAAGTTGATTTCGCTATGATATTCATGTTGGAGACGTTGTTATTTCAGTAATTAGGTGGACAATGGCCCCAGGTTCTCTCAAGTCGGGATCAAAGTATTCAGACCAATACACAAAGATGGTATCCCGACTTGGTAAGTCGTGAACCACGTTCGGCTGCTATATCCTGATTTAGCAATCTCTATTTAAGAAAATCTGATTTGTATCAAAATGGAAATAAAAGTACGCATACAAAAATATAAGAGTATTGAAATTGAATAACAACTAAAATTATAAGTACAAAAAGTAAATTTTCAATCCCGTATTAAGCATGAAATTTTGGAAATCATCAATTGAAATGAATATCAGTCGGAAATCATGTCATGAGATGGCAGAGCACTCAAATGCGACAGTAGAATATCGAAAATGAGGTTTGAGTCCCTCAGTGACCAACCATGAGTTGGTAGTCGGCACAACCTTCCGTATAATCGGTAGTCAGGATGGATTTCTGTGAAACGGTGGCCAAAGACTGTACGTGAACCGGTAGTCGAGATGACTTTTTGTGAGCCGATAGTCGATAATATCAACCCTTATGAGACTGAATGGTCAAAAAGAAGGTTAATCTTCCGCGAACCTCATCCGAAAGTCCATGAATTGGTCAGTCGGGAATAGGAAACCCTTATAACACTCGTTCAGTCAGAAAGAAGATTTGTGCACGGAAATGTATGACATTGTTGTTGGAGCGGTCAGAAAAACGGTTAGACAGTTGCATAAATACCTTGAAGGGGTGAGAAGAGAAGCTGCATCTTGATTTCCTAGATCGAAAGAGGCAGTTTTTGCCATAAAGGCCAGCTATTTTAAACCATGAAACCTTGGTTAAAGGTGTTCATAGGTTAATAAATTGATGGAGATCAATTTACCGAGTTTGATTGGTTGATTGTTCGTCCTTTAAGAAACCGGGTTGTTCTCTTTTTATAGGAGGTGAAGGGGCTCTCAACTTGCCACGTTGGTTCCCGTGCGGGTCCTACTTCACCATTTTTGCGGTTGGGATACTTCCCCATGCCTCAATTTTCTTCGTTTTCTATCAGCACCGCTCACACTTACTTCCTCTCTATGCTCAAGCTGCTCAGGCTTGGGCTTATGCCGGTCTTGGGCTTTTAATTTCCGCGAGCCATGAATTTGGATTCAGAGAGGATTTTTCCAGATGTAAACAGATATTTTATGTGTTCATACAATTGAACTCAAAAAATTAACATTTAGGACTCGTTTATAATAAATAAAAGAAAAAAAAATCTTTAAAACCGCTTTTTTTCTTCACTCGTGAAAGGACACCGTGGCAACGAAACATATAATATATCTATCCCTAGATCATTACGTCGTCAATTTATAATTTATAATTTTGCATTTGAATTCAAATTTTATATTTCAAATTGGCATAAAAATCTTGCAAGATTTTTACTTTATATATTTTTGTCAGTTATTCAATTGTGGAAGATAAATTATGACCAATTATTTGATGTTGGGTTATGATTGCAATTGATTTTTTTGCATGTTCCCAGTTATACTGGGAGATTTGTTGAATTATATATATTTTTGAAAAAGTTAAATATTCATTAATTTAGAAGAATCCAATAATACAACGAAAAATTAAAATACTCAAGTTATATAATAAACAAATCTAAAACATAAAAACCCAAAATAAATAAAATTCCAAAACATTACACATCCCAAATACTCCCTAGAATTTAAGGGGGATGTATTCAATTGGGAATTTTAAATGATTTCAGAGTGTTTTCAAATATAGAGGTATTCAATTAAGATTTTAATTGATAATATTAAAAGATTGGTGTATTCAATTAGGATTTTAATAAGTTTTTTTAAACCCCTTCAAAATTCAGGTGTATTCAATTAGATTTTAAAATACAATTTCAAAATCCAGATGTAATCAAAAGTTTCATGATTTTTAATGATTTGATAAATGGATGGATTTTGATGGGTTTTAAGATGAAAAATATATATACCAATTTTTCACCCAAATAACACCTCTCATCCTAAAATTTCATTAGATTTGAAAAAAAATAAAAATAAAAATATTTTTCCATCCACTCACTCAACCTCCAATATTGCCGCCACTGCCCCCTCATCTGCACCTACTTCTTATTCATATTAGTTCTTCTCTTTCTGAAGACTTCAAAATGTATAGATATTGTTGAAGATGCATGTGAGCACCTTCAACTTTTATGGGAGGAGCTTGCGACCTTAAAATATTTTCCATTGCACTTTTCAACTGATTTTTTTGAAATTTTAACAAAAACTTAAGAAAAGTCTTTCATTCCCATCTGCTTATAGATTTTTTGGAGTTTATGCTAAATATTTGTTTCTATATTGTCCTCCATTATTGGACATTCCGATTCAATTCTTTCGACTATTTATCCGCATTACAGTGACAACGCTCAACAGAGGGCTGGGAAGGCCATTTCCCATCTAACCAAATTTCATTCCTTAATTTTTTTTTTCAAAATAAGAAAGGAAATTACAAGCAAATACCTCTCAGACAACCTAGATTCAAGTATCAAAACAAACCATATTAGAAGTAGAGGGAGGAGTTTGATGAACCCTAATTTTAGTGCCTCCAGCAAATGACACGACCCACCCCCAATCCCCCGGGAATAAGGGCTAAATCATGCTCCCGTCTAACTTACGCGTGACACGAAGGCTAAACCGCCGTCCAACCTCCATGTAACACGTATGCCGGACTAGGGACTCCTAAATGAACCATCCAAAAACTTCCGGACTTCTCGGAGCGCGCAGAATCTTGTGACGACCCGGAAATTCGAAAAAGGAAAAAATTGGAAAACCTGGAAGGAAAATGACGATTTTGCCGCTAGTTATAAGGGTGAAAAGTTGACTTTTTGATCGAGACCTTATTTGGGATTTCCGTAAGTACCGTTGGATAGGTCTCGGGACGCTGAATCCGTAGACAGACGGCATGCGTCAATCAGAGTTCGGATGTGAAAGTTACGGATCTTGGAACATTAGGGGCATTTTGGTCATTTGTTAGGGTAAGGGAAAAATAGTAATTTTCCGCAGTAGGGTAATTATGATGGTTAACCTAGCTAATTCCACTAATTTGGATGATGATTTACTATTTGGTGACATCTGTCACTGTCTAAGTGAGCTTGGTGGCAGATGGTTGTTTGAAAATTCAAAAAGGGATAACAACCATATCGTTTTGTTGTTTGATCAATATATATATGTGTGTACGGTTTGAATCAAAAACCAGGAACAAAGGGATTGAGTGGGAAATCGAGAGAGGAAAAGAAAGGAAATTAAATGGTGAGTTAGGAACCTTGAACCCAGCTGAAACCAAACGTACAAACTTAGAAAACCCGAAAACTATTAATGGACCTTAGGATCGAATTCGAATTCTTAGACGTTTATGAGTGAAATTGATCGTGAATTTAGCTCCCTGGGATTGAGACGAGTCGAACCCAATGAGAATTTATGCGAATTGGGGGCGTTTTGCCTGAGAACAGAAATGGGGAGGATGTTGGATTTTCGAGCTTGAGTCGTGGAATTGGGGACATGTAAGGATCCCACGATGCTTCCTGATGCATCAATTGAAAGAGAACGATGAGAATTGATGGAGATTAGACGATGCACAGTGTACGGCTGTTCTTCGAATTTGAGTTCAATTCGATTGGCTTGAGGTAAGGTTCCATGTAATTGAGTTTACAGATCCCTAATTAAACCTATTTCGATGCAAATGGACGTTTGAATTGTTAAAAAAGATGTTGAATTGACAGATAATTAAACGGTTCATATCGCGGGTCGCAGGGATCCGTTTCCAGGAAAACGGATGAAGATAGTGACACTGTAGCAAGCGCATGGACTTCACACGCAGCCACTCACGGCGGCGCGTGAGGGCGCGTGGGCCCGATTCCCGAGGTGAGTTCAACATGACTTTTGTTCTATGCAATGTAACGAACATTATGGCGTTGGTTTCAAGTCAATTGGACATCGTGTAATGACCCGAACCAAGAATAATAATATTTTAATGTAAAAAGACTATTTTGCCCTTGAGGGGGGAAACTTTGACTTTTGACTCGGGAAACAATTTGGACTTTGACCCATGACTAGGACGTAGATCGGGATGTCACAAATCCGTAGACAGGCGGCACGCCGAAATCGGAGTTCGTATGAAAAAGTTATGGTCACGGACGTATTTTAGCGGAATTTACGAACCGAACGCAACGGAATAAAATATTAATTAATTATGGGAATCCGTGCCAAACTCAGATTCAAATCAAACCAGCGGATGAGTGACAAGTGTCACTCATCCAAGTCAACACTATTCCCATAAAGTTGGGATTACTATTATAGGCCATATTTAATTCTTTTATTTCCTCTCGACAATCCCTAACCATTGATCTCTCTACCCAAACAAATCCCAGCCCTCCATTTCCTTTGCTTTTTCTCTATCCCTGCACGATCATGTTCTCTGGGGAGAAAACACAAACACACACACATTCATTCCCCCTAACCCGTGCACCCATCTTCCCTTCCATTTTCTCTCGACCCAAACACCCTAACCATCAACCTTCACACCATCAGACCACCACCCACAGCACCACCATCATCTCCTCATCACCACCGTGCACCACCAGCAACCACCGCCCCTTTCCCTGCCCTGAAAAACCCGGGCAAAACTCAGACCCGAAAAACAGAGGAATCGGGTCCAAGAAGCAAAACCCCACATTCCCACCACCTTGACTCAAGTGGAGCTCCAGTTGACACCGTGAGAACCCCAGGAGCACGACTGAACAGACGGCGAAGGCTACGACGGCGACACGACGGCGGTAAGGCCCAAAACCCGAGAGCCCATTTTTGTTCCCTGTTTCGAACCAACCCGTTTTAATGCCTAGAAATCGATCCTTTGGTTATGGACATGCCCTAGGGTCAGAGACGAGCTGATTGGGACTGTTTTGGACGACTGAGACGGCGTGGATCGCCGGAGACGACGACCGGCTTTCTGGCCGTGAAGTTCAGCAAGGCCCTGGTGAGTTTCTTCTCGTTTTCTTCCAGTTTTGAGGTTGTAGAACCATAGAACAGGCCTAGACGACCCTATAGGAATGAACCCTGTCGAAAATGGTGGCCAAAAAAGTACGGTGGAATCGGGTCAAACCGTGGGTCAACGGCGACCGGGTTCCAGTAAAACGGGCTGACCCGGTAGTGTAGCAATGATGACGTCATCATGCTGACGTCACTTCTAACGTCATGATGCCGTCATCCTGTCAGATATTGTCAGACCAGGGACCAATCAGAACATGCCACGTGTCACCTGACAAGTGACAGTGATGACGTCATGCTGACGCCAGCAGTACTGTAGTAGTGTTGACCCATGCGTTGACCAGGCGCGTGGGGGCGTGTGTGAACAGTGATTTTGGTGGGGCTGGTACCATTCTCAAGGTCTCGACGATACGGATCCAATGGAGGTGGTTTCGTGTCGATCGGAGATCGTTAGGTTAGTCAAAATGGGATTTGAAGCATCGGGAATAGTGCCCGGGATGCGATTTTGAGGCGGATCTGTTCTAGGGTCTTGGTATTGAAGTTATAGGGTCCTTAAGTAACTCTCAGGTATATTAATACAGGTTTTAGAGATCGTTGAGCAGCAAGGACCGAGTGTGAGTGGGCTGTTTGATTTATAAAAGGCTTGCATGCATAAACTGTTTTACTATTTCTACTTATGATTTCGATGAGTCTTATATGAACTGTTTATATATGTTATTACAATGTTTTGGGCATGAGACCCGTCGGGATTATACGTGGATTTTGTTTGGGATGTCCAGGGGGACATAGGGTAAACTATACTGTTATTGTACTGTACTTTCCTACCTGTGTATATTGTCTACTCCAGGGAGGGTCGTTGGCCTGGGTGGACCCTAGAGTAGTCACGGGGCCCTGACTGAGTGGAGTTGACCCCCGTTGGGTTGCTTACTCTCAGGAAGGCATATTCATATACCTCGGGCAGTGACCGGGATACCGGGAGCTGATGTACCTAGAGAGTCTCGGGTGTGAGACCCTGAGTGGCAACACGTAGCCTTAGAACCGTGACATCATTTGGGTTGGGTTTTACAGTGCACTGATATGTTAGTTTCTCCTTTCGATTATTATTATGGTTTTATGGTTATGATTTCATTATAACATTATGTTTTCACTGCATGCAAGATTTGGAAAACGGAGGGGTAAAACCTTATGATTATTTTATTATTAAATTGATTTATAAACTGTTATTTTTTTGGCCCACTCACTCTTGTTTTACTGACCCCTCCAGACCCTAACAAGGAAATAGAGGAGGAGGACCCGGAGGAGGAGGCAGAGGTTTAGTTTGCTTAGCTGTGCACCTGTACACCTACTTGTGGGTAGGTTGAGCACCGAATAATGTACTATGACTATTATGCTCACGTGTTGTTATTTTACTATCCCTTGTCTGACAGTATCGCTTTAAACACTGTTGTTGTACGTTATCTATCTATTTGAGTATTCAGTTTTTATTTAAGGGTAATTTTGGTATGTTTGGAGTCATTGTCACACGGGAGCGGGGCACGTCCCCGGGTGGTCCCAGTGGGATTGGGACGGGTCCTGTCAGCTTGGTATCAGAGCATTAGGATTAGTAGTCAGAGTACTAGGTTAGCGGTTTGTACTTTGTACATGGTCGTTTTCGATGTCTTTTAACCTGTTTGCCTCTTAACAGTTGGATATGCCTCCCCGACGTGATCCTCGTGCACGTGTTGACGAGGGCAATGGAGGGAATGGAGATACTGCGAGCATTGAACTGGCCCAGCGCCTGGGTGCTACGCACTTTAGTGGGGGGACCGACCCCGAGGAAGCACACCAGTGGATTGACCGCTGGGAGAGGATCTTCGAGGTCATGCACTGTCCACCGGAGGAGCGTGTCGTACT
Source organism: Prinsepia uniflora (assembly GCA_032719365.1). NCBI lineage: Eukaryota > Viridiplantae > Streptophyta > Magnoliopsida > Rosales > Rosaceae > Prinsepia > Prinsepia uniflora. The sequence goes on along the minus strand of CM064867.1, from coordinate 5,793,303 downwards.
GGTGACATTCCTACTGGATGGGAGCGCCTATCGATGGTGGTACAACCTTGTCCTGGCCGGCTGGACTGTTCACACCATTCCATGGGAGACCTTCCGGGAGCGGTTTCTCAACTAGTTTTATCCACGGTCGTTTCGCAATGCCCGTGAGGCAGAGTTCCTGCAACTCCGGCAGGGAGACCAGACTGTAGCAGAGTACGAGGAGACCTTCCTGATGTTGTCTCGCTTTGCTGAGAACTTCGTGATCACCGAGGATGACCGATGTCGCAGATTTGAGTGGGGCCTGCGACCTGAGATTCAGGCGATGGTGACTGCGACGCCCATTGCTACCATGAGGGATCTGACTGATGCGGCGACCAGGGTTGAGAACAGTATTCTGGCACGTCAGCGAGCTGAGGGGGAGACACGGCGACGTGATCGCCCACATTTGGGATTCTCGGGTCGTCGGGGCTCGAAGGGAGGACATTCTGGTGGATCTTCATCTTCGGGCAGCCGAGGACGTTCTGGTCAGTTCAGGAGTCCTCAGCGGTCTGGACAGCTTTCTGGGGCTTGGCAGCAGCCTTACTCACCGATGAGCACCTCACCAGGAGGATACTCGGGTCGACCTAGGGAGGTCACATGCTTCGCTTGTGGTGAGACGGGGCACTATGCTTCTGATTGTCCACTGATTCGGGGCAGCACTATGCCAGCACAGAGCTCAGCATCCCAGACTGCCAGCAGCCAGACACGCGGTGTTGTGCGTGGCCGTGATCGAGGAGTTAGAGGACGGGGACGACCTGCAGAGTCTATGGCCCGTGTCTATGCTGTCACCCAGCAGCAGGCCAGATCCATTCCAGGAGTGTTGACAGGTACTGTACACATTTATGGTATTGTTGTTCGTGCATTGATGGATTCGGGAGCAACTCATTCTTTTATTTCACCGCGTTGTGCGGGTCTTTTGGGCCTGGAGGTGACCGCACTTGAGCACGAGATGGGTGTGGGGACACCGATGGGTGTGACCTACCAAGTGAACCAGGAGATACGAGCTTGTCCTGTGGAGATTGAAGGAATCGAGTTTCCAGCAGATTTGATTCTTATCAATGTGCACGACTTCGATGTGATACTTGGAGTTGATTGGTTGTCGGAGTACAATTCACTCATCGACTGTAGTAACATGCGATTGACTTTGAGAGGTCCGGGATTGCCGGAGGTGATATTTCAGGGAGAGTGTGGAGACGCATCACCCAAGGTAATATCTGCACTCACAGCTACAAAACTTTTACAGAAGGGGTGTCAGGGTTATCTTGCTTATGTGGTAGAGTCTACGGATGAATCTTTGAGAATTGAGGATATTCCGATTGTGCGGGAATTTCCTGATGTCTTTCCAGGGGATTTACCTGGATTACCACCACCCAGGGAAATCGATTTCACGATCGAATTACTCCCCGGGACTCGACCGATTTTGCAAGCACCGTATCGTATGGCACCGGCAGAGCTACGGGAATTGAAAATCCAACTATAGGAACTGGTGGATCTAGGGTTTATCCGACCCAGTACATCACCATGAGGAGCGCCGGTCTTATTTGTGAAAAAGAAGGAGGGTAGTTTGCGGTTGTGTGTGGATTATCGACAATTGAACAAGGCCACGGTAAGGAATTAGTATCCCTTACCCAGGATCGATGATTTGTTCGATCAGTTACGAGGAGCACAATACTTCTCCAAGATAGATCTGAGGTCAGGATACCATCAGCTGAGAATAGCCGAGGGAGATGTTCAGAAAACAGCTTTTCGGACGAGGTATGGGCATTATGAGTTCTTGGTGATGCCTTTCGGACTGACGAATGCACCAGTTGCATTCATGGACTTGATGAATCGGGTCTTTCGAGCGTACTTGAATAAATTTGTGATCGTTTTTTTCGACGACATCTTGGTGTATTCCAAGAGTGTCAGGGCTCATGAGAAGCACTTACGGTTAGTATTGGGTAAACTACGACAGGAGCAGCTATATGCCAAGTTAAGCAAATGTCAATTCTGTCTAAATAGTATTGGATTCTTGGGTCACATCATATCACCCAAAGGGATAAGCGTAGATCCTCAGAAAACGGAGGCTGTGACAAATTGGCCAAGACCGACCACGGTGACGGAAGTGCGAAGTTTTGTTGGGTTAGCAGGTTACTATAGGAGATTCGTGGAAGGTTTCTCCCATATTGCCGCACCATTAACTCGGTTAACACGAAAAGGGGTGAAGTTTGTGTGGGACGAGCAGTGTGAACAGAGTTTTCAAGAATTGAAGTTCCGTTTAACCATTGCACCTGTCCTTGCATTACCAGACAGCAGTGGAGAGTTCGTGTTTTATAGTGATGCATCGCTGCAGGGCTTGGGTTGTGTATTGATGCAGAATGGGAAAGTGATTGCCTACGCATCTCGGCAGCTGAAGACGTACGAATTGAACTACCCTACTCATGATTTGGAATTGGCAGCGGTGGTTCATGCTCTAAAAATCTGGAGACATTACCTGTTCGGTGTGACATGCCGGATATACACCGACCACCAGAGTCTCAAACATCTGTTCACTCAGAAGGAACTCAACATGTGGCAGCGGAGATGGTTAGAATTGTTAAAGGCTTATGACTGTACAATTGAGTACCATCCTGGTAAGGCGAATGTCGTGGCTGATGCGCTTAGCAGGAAGTCGGCGGGATCAGTTGCACACCTGAGGTTGGTGTACCTCCCTTTGCTAGTGGAACTCCGGAAGAGCGGAGTTATGTTAGGGATGGACGATCAGGGAGCCTTGTTGGCTAGCTTTCATGTGCGACCGGTGTTGGTCGACAGGATCATCGAGGCTCAACTACAGGACCAGATACTCTGTGACTACAGAAACGAGGTTGGGTCCTGTCAGCTTGGTATATGTCTTTGTCTGGGGCGATGGAGCATTGGTGAAGCTTGGGAGATTGTGTGTACCTGCGGTACCAGAGTTGAGGAGAGAGATTTTCGACGAGGCCCACAGTTCGGCCTATGCTATGCATCCAGGAGGGACGAAGATGTACCGTACTCTCCGGGACTACTATTGGTGGCCAGGGATGAAGAGGGAGATAGCTGAGTATGTCAGCAAGTGTTTGATCTGCCAGCAGGTCAAGGCAGAACGACAACGTCCGTATGGGGCTATGCAACCACTTCCAATCCCGCAATGGAAATAGGATCATATTACAATGGACTTTGTCTTCAAGTTACCGAAGACAAGGAGTGGATTTGATGGGGTTTGGGTGATCGTGGACCGATTGACCAAATCAGCGCATTTTCTACCTGTACGTGAAACGTACAAGCCCAACCGTTTGGCCCAGCTATTCATTAATGAGATCATCCGACTACACGGTACCCCGGAGTCGTTCGTGTCGGATCGGGATCCGCGTTTCACTTCCAGGTTTTGGAGGAGTCTACAAACTACTTTGGGTACACAATTGCAATTCAGTACAGCATTCCACCCTCAGACCGACGGACAATCTGAAAGGACAATACAGACTCTCGAGGACATGATGAGAGCCTGTGTGTTGCAATTCCAGGATTCGTGGGCTGATCGATTGCCATTGATGGAGTTTGCCTACAATAATAGTTACCATGCGAGTTTAGGGATGGCACCCTATGAAGCACTGTATGGTCGACAGTGCAGAACACCTGTATGCTGGATGAAGATCGGGGAAAGAACCGCGGTGGGGCCGGATTTGATGGATATGACCCAGGTGACAGTACGAGTTATTCGGGAAAAATTGAAGGTGGCCCAGGATCGTCAAAAGAGCTATGTGGATCGACGGATCCGAGATTTCGAGTTTGAGGTTGGTGACTTTGTCTTTTTAAAGCTATCACCGCGAAAAGGGATTCTCCGATTCGGACGACGTGGGAGACTGAGTCCCCGTTATATCGGGCCTTATGAGATTGTCGAGCGGATTGGTCCGGTGGCTTATCGTTTAGCACTACCTTCGGAGCTTTCCCGAGTACATGACGTATTTCATGTATCTATGCTATGGAAGTATCTTCGGGATGACTCCCATGCACTGCCAGAACAACCACTAGAACTGATGACAGATTTGAGCTTCGAGGAACGGCCAGTACAGATTCTGGATAGGAAGGAAAAGGTCTTAAGGAACAAGACGATTTCATTGGTTAAGGTGCTATGGCGGAACCACGATGTGGAGGAAGCGACATGGGAACCCGAGGAATTGATGAAGGGCAGTACCCACACTTGTTTGAGCAAATTTCGAGGACGAATTTTCTGTAAGGTGGGTAGATTGTAACGACCCGAACCAAGAATAATAATATTTTAATGTAAAAAGACTATTTTGCCCCTAAGGGGGGAAACTTTGACTTTTGACCCGGGAAACAATTTGGACTTTGACCCATGACTAGGACGTAGATCGGGACGTCACGAATCCGTAGACAGGCTGCACGCCGAAATCGGAGTTCGTATGAAGAAGTTATGGTCACGGACGTATTTTAACAAAATTTACGAACCGAACGCAACGGAATAAAATATTAATTAATTATGGGAATCCGTGCCAAACTCATATTCAAATCAAACCAGCGGATGAGTGACAAGTGTCACTCATCCAAGTCAACACTATTCCCATAAAGTTGGGATTACTATTATAGGCCATATTTAATTCTTTTATTTCCTCTCAAGAATCCCTAACCATTGATCTCTCTACCCAAACAAGTCCCAGCCCTCCATTTCCTTTGCTTTTTCTCTATCCCTGCACGATCATGTTCTCTGGGGAGAAAACACAAACACACACACATTCATTCCCCCTAACCCGTGCACCCATCTTCCCTTCCATTTTCTCTCGACCCAAACACCCTAACCATCAACCTTCACACCATCAGACCACCACCGATAGCACCACCATCATCTCCTCATCATCACCGTGCACCACCAGCGACCACCGCCCCTTTCCCTGCCCTGAAAACCCGTGCAAAATTCAGACCCGAAAAACAGAGGAATCGGGTCCAAGAAGCAAAACCCCACATTCCCACCACCTCGACTCAAGTGGAGCTCCAGTTGACACCGTGAGGACCCCAGGAGAACGACTGAACAGACGGCGAAGGCTACGGCGGCGACACGGCGGCGGTAAGGCCCAAAACCCGAGAGCCCATTTTTGTTCCCTATTTCGAACCAACCCATTTTAATGCCTAGAAATTGATCCTTTGGTTATGGAAATGCCCTAGGGTCAGAAAAGAGCTGATTGGGACTGTTTTGGATGACTGAGACGGCGTGGGTCGCCGGAGACGACGACCGGCTTTCTGGCCGTGAAGTTCAGCAAGGCCCTGGTGAGTTTCTTCTCGTTTTCTTCCAGTTTTGAGGTTGTAGAACCATAGAACAGGCCTAGACGACCCTATAGGAATGAACCCTGTCGAAAATGGTGGCCGGAAACGTACGGTGGAATCGGGTCTAGCCGTGGGTCAACGGCGACCCGGTTCCAGTCAAACGGGCTGACCCGGTAGTGTAGCAATGATGACGTCATCATGCTGACGTCACTTCTGACGTCATGATGCCGTCATCCTGTCAGATATTATTAGACCAGGGACCAATCAGAACATGCCACGTGTCACCTGACAAGTGACAGTGATGACGTCATGCTGACGTCAGCATGACGTCACTGCTGACGTCAGCGGTACTGTAGCAGCGTTGACCCACGCGTTGACCAGGCGCGTGGGGGTGTGTGTGAACAGTGATTTTGGTGGGGCTGGTACCATTTTCAAGGTCTTGACGATACGGATCCAATGAAGGTGGTTTCGTGTCGATCAGAGATCGTTAGGTTAGTCAAAATGGGGTTTGAAGCATCGGGAATAGTGCCCGGGATGCGATTTGGAGGCGGATCTGTTCTAGGGTCTTGGTATTGAAGTTATAGGGTCCTTAAGTAACTCTCAGGTATATTAATACAGGTTTTAGAGGTTGTTGAGCAGCAAGGACCGAGTGTCAGTGGGCTGTTTGATTTATAAAAGGCTTGCATGCATAAACTGTTTTACTATTTCCACTTATGATTTCGATGAGTCTTATATGAACTATTTATATATGCTATTACAATGTTTTGGGCATGAGACCCGTCGGGATTATATGTGGATTTTGTTTGGGATGTCCGGGGGGACATAAGGTAAACTATACTGTTATTGTACTGTACTTTCCTACATGTGTATATTGTCTCCTCCATGGAGGGTCGTTGGCCTTGGTGGACCCTGGAGTAGTCACGGAGCCCTGACTGAGTGGAGTTGACCCTCGTTAGGCTGCTTACTCTCAGGAAGGAATGTTCATATACCTCGGGCAGTGACTGGGATACCGGGAGCTGATATACCTAGAGAGTCTCGGGTGTGAGACCCTGAGTGGCAACGCGTAGCTTTAGAACCGTGACATCATTTGGGTTGGGTTTTACAGTGCACTGATATGTTAGTTTCTCCTTTCTATTATTATTGTGGTTTTATGGTTATGATTTCATTATAACATTATGTTTTCACTGCATGCAAGATTTGGAAAACTGAGGGGTAAAACCTTATGATTATTTTATTATTAAATTGATTTATAAACTGTTATTTTTTTGGCCCACTCACTCTTGTTTTACTGACCTCTCCAGACCCTAACACGGAAATAGAGGAGGAGGACCCGGAGGAGGAGGCAGAGGTTTAGTTTTCTTAGTTGTGCACCTGTACACCCACTTGTGGGTAGGTTGAGCACCGAATAATGTACTTTGACTATTGTGCTCACGTGTTGTTATTTTACGATCCCTTGTCTGACAGTATCGCTTTAAACACTGTTGTTGTACGTTATCTATCTATTTGAGTATTCAGTTTTTATTTAAGGGTAATTTTGGTATGTTTTGAGTTATTGTCAGACGGGAGCGGGGCACGTCCCCGGATTGTCCCAGTGGGATTGGGACGGGTCCTGTCACACCGTCTCGATAGTGTTTCGAGGGTCCAAAAGATTATGTTATGTTTTAAATTAATATTTAATTCCTGAAAAATTGTGAGAAATTAATATGCTATTATTGAATTCATTAGTGACCCATAATAATGTTGTTTGACAGGATTCAGGATTTTTCGAAAATTACAGAAACACGTGCAGCTTGGAAAGCGAGCGGTTTGGACGGTGTGTGAGTGGACGTTTGTTTTATAAACCATGATGCATGCATAGTTAAATGTTTTACATGATTGATTGCGTGATTTGAATTGCAATGATGTCCTGATGATGTGGCATGATGATTTGTGATTATATGATTATTTTAATCGGTATTTTGGGCACGTTTTATGAGAAATGTACAAATGATGCTTTGGGCTAGGCCCGGAGTCAAAATGGTTTCAAAATGGATATTTTGACTTAATTGGTGAGTTAAGGATGATTTCTGGATTATTTTAATGTTTCAAATGAGATTTCACGGATTTGCGTGTAAACGGTATTTAGGCTTGAGACCCAGTTGAGAATGCTTTTGACTTGGTTTGAATTCACGGATTTGAGTGAGATGTTTTGGGATGTAATCCCGGGATGGATTTGATTATGATTGTGAATACCCAGACGGTCGGAGCTAGGGGATTACCTAGTCGACCGGAGCTTGGGGGATATGATGGTATGATTGTGAGTTATTATGGTAAGCCAGCTTCTCGGATGCGACTGAGCCTGGATGTACCACTCGGATGTGTTTGAGCCTGGGGATGTGTTCGCCCAGATGTAATTGAGCCCGAGGGTTGATGTAAGACCCTTGTCCTGGAGGGAACGGTGAACAATCCCACATTCCTGCGAGGGGGAATGGTCTAGGAAAGGATAGTGGTGTGCCTTAAAGGTGTAGGTACACACCTATCTAGCACTAGGCCTTTTGGGTGCTCAGTGGCTTTTTTTGGGTGGGGGGGGGGGGGGGGGGGGGGGGTTGGGGGAGGGATTAGAACCCCAAAGTTAAGCGTGTTGAGGCTGGTGCAATCCCATGATGGGTGACCTAGTGGGAAGTTGCACGTGAACTCCACCGTGAGGGCTGGGCCCAAAGCGGACAATATTGTGTTAGATGGGCTGGGTCGTGACAGAATGGTATCAGAGCCAGACCCCGACCGGGAAGTGTGCCAGTGAGGACGTTGGGCCCTAAGGGGGGTGGATTGTAAGGTCCCGTGTCCTGGAGGGAACGGTGAACAATCCCACATTCCTGTGAGGGGGAATGGTCTGGGAGAAGATGGTGGTAGGCCTTAAAGGTGTAGGCACACACCTATCTAGCACTAGGCCTTTTGGGAGCTCAGTGGCTTTTGGGGGGGGGGGGGGGAGAGGGGAGGGATTGGAACCCCAAAGTTAAGCGAGATGAGGCTGGTGCAATCCCATAATGGGTGACCTACTGGGAAGTTGCACGTGAGCTCTCGAAAACAAAACCGTGAGGGCTGGGCCCAAAGCGGACAATATTGTGTTAGATGGGCCGGGTCGTGACAGTTGAGCCCAGAGGTGTCTGATCCCAAGAATGTGACTGGATATTGGCCTACGAGTAGTGCGGAGGTGACTGTGTGATTGATTGTGCACTTGTGAATAGTACGGATTGATGGATTGATTGATTGATTGATTGATTGTGCTGTTTGATGTTGATTGTGATTACGTACTGGTATTAAGTACGGGTTTCTGGTCTGTGTGGCTAGGTGATTATGTTTTCATGTTTTTTGGCTTGACAACCGGGATTTGACTTGTTATGTGATTTGGCTGGAAAGCCGGTGGTTGTTAGTCATATGTTTTACCCTATGCATGCATGGTTTGGTAAACTGGAGGGTAAATGAGGTATTTTGAAATGCATTTTAAATGATATTATTTTTGTCCACTCACAACTTTATTTTTTATGATCCTCCAGACCGTGGCACGACGTTCGGGGCTGATCGAGAGGCGGAGGCATGAGCAGAAATCAGTACAGTTATCCCTGGTCTGACATGTGCTGAAGGGTAGTTTCAGGACTTCAATTGACTTGTCAGACAAGAGTAGGACAGGGCACGGTTATCAACGTCTAGTTGGGACATGTCCTGTCAAATTGGTATCAGAGCATTTGGTTACTGATTTGCCATGCCTCTGAGATGCGAGTCCTATGCACGGCCTGGTGATTAGAAGGGATATGAGGGTGTCAGAAATCCCTCGAGTGATTAGGACCCTGGATTGGAGGTCGAGTATTATATCACGTGTTTTGATTGTGTCGAACTTGTGTTGGTCCGGATGGTTATTTATGATGACGATATGATATATGGATGGGCATGTTGGGCCCAGGATAACTTTGACCCGAGGATAGGAGGGTCGGATAAATAAATTTTGGATATTAGATATCGAATGGGACTCAGAGGAAGTATGGAAATTGGTTTAGTGTGTGTTGAAAGATCCAGAATAGGATGTGGTTCGCCTAAGGGTGTTTGCTAGGTGACCGGATATGCCGGTGGTGGCATTGATATTAGTGAATGATGAATTCGGACTCGAGAGGAGTTGAGTGTTTGGATTTGGACTCAAAAGGAGTCAAGAGTTGGTTTAGGACTCAGGATGAGTCATGATGTGATATGAGGGCTCCAGGTGAGCCGGGAAAGATGGAAAACGTGGTTATGGTTACACATAACGAGTAATGGTTCACGTGGGAACCCGAGGTATGGAATTAGATGTGAATTAAGTTTCCATGATTGTTGTTGGAGAGGTACATTCGAATTTCGAGGACGAAATTCTTTAAGGGGGAAGGTTGTGACGACCTGGAAATTCGAAAAAGGAAAAAATTGGAAAAATTGGAAGGAAATGACGATTTTGCCCCTGGTTATAAGGGTCGAAAGTTGGCTTTTTGATCGGGACCTTGTTTGGACTTTTCGTAAGTACCGTTGGATAGGTCTCAGGACACTGAATCCGTAGACAGGCGGCATGCGTCAATCGGAGTTCGGATGTGAAAGTTACGAATCTTGGAATATTAGGGGCATTTTGGTTATTTGTTAGGGTAAGGGCAAAATAGTAATTTGCCGCAGTAGGGTAATTATGATGGTTAACCTAGCTAATTCCACTAATTTGGATGATGATTTACTATTTGGTGACATCTTTCACTGTCTAAGTGAGCTTGGTGGCAGATGGTTGTTTGAAAATTCAAAAAGGGATAACAACCAAATTGTTTTGTTGTTTGATCAATATATATATGTGTGTACGGTTTGAATCAAAAACCAAGAACAGAGGGATTGAATGGGAAATCGAGAGGAAAAGAAAGGAAATTAAATGGTGAGTTAGGAACCTTGAACCCAGCTGAAACCAAACGTACAAACTTAGAAAACCCGAAAACTATTAATGGACCTTAGGATCGAATTCGAATTCTTAGACGTTTATGAGTGAAATTGATCGTGAATTTAGCTCCCTGGGATTGAGACGAGTCAAACCCAATGAGAATTGATGCGAATTGGGGGCATTTTTCCTGAGAACAAAAATGGGGAGGATGTTGGATTTTCGAGCTTGAGTCGTGGAATTGGGGACATGTAAGGATCCCACGATGCTTCCTGATGCATCAATTGAAAGAAAACGATGAGAATTGATGGAGATTAGACAATGCACAGTGTACGGCCGTTCTTCGAATTCGAGTTCAATTTGATTGGCTTGAGGTAAGGTTCCATGTAATTGAGTTTACAGATCCCTAATTAAACCTATTTCGATGCAAATGGACGTTTGAATTGTTGAAAAAGATGTTTAATTGACAGAGAATTAAACGGGTCATGTCGCGGGTCGCAGGGATCCGTTTGTAGGAAATCGGGTGAAGATGGTGACACTGTAGCAGGTACGTAGACTTCACGCGCAACCACTCACGGCAGCGCGTGAGGGCGCTTGGGCCCAAATCTTGAGGTGAGTTCAACATGACTTTTGTTTTATGCAATGTAACGAACATTTTGGCTTTGGTTTCGAGTCAATCGGACACCGTCTCGATAGTATTTCGAGGGTCCGAAGGATTATGTTATGTTTTAAATTAATATTTAATTCCCAGAAAATTGTGGGAAATTAATATGCTATTATTGGATTCATTAGTGACCCATAATGATGTTGTTTGAAAGGATTCGGGATTTCTGAAAATTACAGAAACACTTGCAGCTCGGAAAGCGAGCGGTTTGGATGGTGAGTGAGTGAACGTTCGTTTTATAAACCATGATACATGCATAGTTAAATGTTTTACATGATTGATTGCGTGATTTGAATTGCAATGATGTCCTGATGATGTGGCATGATGATTTGTGATTATATGATTATTTTAATCGGTATTTTGAACACGTTTTACGAGAAATGTGCAAATGATGTTTTGGGCTAGGCCCGGAGTCAAAATGGTTTCAAAATGGATATTTTGACTTAATTGGTGAGTTAAAGATGATTTTTGGATTATTTTAATGTTTCAAATGAGATTTCACGTATTTGCGTGTAAACGGTATTTGGGCTTGAGACCCGGTTGAAAATGCTTTTGACTTGGTTTGAATTCACAGATTTGAGTGAGATATTTTTGGATGTAATCCCGGGATGGATTTGATTGTGATTGTGGATACCCAGATGGTCGGAGCTAGGGGATTACCTAGTTTATCGGAGCTTGGGGGATATGATGGTATGATTGTGAGTTGTTATGGTAAACGAGCTTCTCGGATGCGACTGAGCCTGGATGTACCACTCAGATGTGTCTGAGCCTTGGGATGTGTTCGCCCAGATGTGACTGAGCCCGAGGGTTGAACCCAGAGGTGTCTGATCCCGAGAATGTGGCTAGATATTGGCCTACGCGTAGTGCGGATGTGACTGTGTGATTGATTGTGCACTTGTGAATAGTGCAGATTGATTGATTGATTGATTGGTTGTGATGTTTGATGTTGATTGTGATTACGTACTAGTATTGAGTACGGGTTTCTGGTCTGTGTGGCTGATAAGTCACAAATTAAGCATAATTTCAATGTTATTTCTTATCCCTTTTACGTGTCATTTGATTATAATTGTACAAACAATAGGAGAAAATGATCCATTTTGTGAGACATGTGTAGATTATGAAAGTTAAGTCAATTCTGAAGAGAATGCAAAAAGAATGGAGGAAATCCGAGCAAAAATGAAGGAATAGCACTAAAATGAAGTTAAGGTCCCTAGCTGAAATCCCAGTTGAGGGCCTCTCGGGTTTTGTCTTTGAATTGGCATTTTTCAATGTATTGGATGTAATCAGCAGCTCATATAATCTCCAGGGGTTCCAATGAGATTATAGCACATGTCAAGACAATCAAGATTGACCAAGAAAAGGGGTTCTTGCCTTTATTGGTCGAGAGGCACTCCTAGTCCTACAAGGAGTGTGTGTGTGAGACTTTGTGGATCAGCCTTGCCATCCTTGCACACCTAGATTAAGTGGGCTATTTCAGACATTATGCTCTGGAATCCAGCTGGGGAAGTTTGCCAAAAGATCCATTAAAAGAAGGGTTCTTATTTGTTCTTTGGAACCCAAGAAACTAGGATTTCTTTCCTTATCAAGTTCCTACTTTTTAGGGATTTGGGGCAGCTGCCCTTTGGACGAATTTTCCTTCCCTTTTCAATGAGGAATTGCATGGATTGACTTGGATAAGAAGACCTAAAGATTTCCTAATCAGATCTTGAAGTTAAAGAGGCAAGAGATAAGGAAAATGAAGTTTCTTGGAAATTAAGAAACCATCTTGTACATGGCTAGGGTTAATTAACTTCCCTAGCCACAATTGATCATGTTTCCTTTATTTTAGGGCAATGTAATCTGATTTAGGATAGCATTAAATGAATTCCTAGTCAAAGATAAAGTCAAGAAGTGGAAAGAAGGAAGGAAAGGGACTCCTTGTACAAGAAGGGTACAAAAAACGGCCAACTATGGTTTTTCACCTTGTTTTGGGCCTGTTTTCCCTTTTCTTTGAAGGAGATGTCAGGGCAGGTGTTTGGGGTTATAAATAGATGTTTTTCATTGTTTTAGGGGGCCGAATTTACCTCTTGAAGGTCCCCAAAACTCTGTCAAAATTCGTACTTCAATCCATGTTCTTAGTTTAGAGTTTTGTAATTTAATTCAAGCACTCTTTATAATTCAAGCATCTTCAAATTCAGCACATCTACCTTGAGGGAGTTTTCCTTCATCTCTTTTAATCATTGTCCTTTTATTATTTCTTGCTTTATTTATATTTGTGCACCTTTTAATTATGTGCTTGTTTTATTCAATAATGTTTGAGTAGTGTAATTAGGGCTAGGGTTACTTGAAGCCCTAGCCATGTTAGTTCGTGTTTGATTTCTGGCTCTTGATTATGATTGCTATGAATGCCTGGATTTGTTGGATTACTACGCTTCATGAACTCAATTTATGCTTATAAGCTTAGCTACCTTATTTGTGTATAATTGTCGATGTAATTGCTTGACGGATCACCTTGATGTTTGTGTTCACTCTGCAATTTATGGCATCACGTTTAAGAGTGGCAATCTTATTCGTAATCTAAACTCATGACTTCCTAGGTCTGCACATCACTTTTCTAGGGACAGTGTAGTGTCATTAAATCTTCTTTATGTTTCATGCATTATCACGCACCATCGGTAATAGTTGTTTAAGGGCGGGCACATCACGCTTAAACATGCAATCTAAGAGAAGATAATATGTGTGGGGTGAACCTTAGCCGGACCCCTGCACGGGCACTTAATTCAGATACATGCATAGTAATCTAATCAAGGAAATCTAATGGAACTATAATTGGTAAAGGTGGATAGAAACCCTAGCTCGACTTAGTTAGTTATGATTAGTTAATTTATTTCATTCATAAAATATAACAAACCCCCCCATTGCATTTTAATTACTCCACTTAAGTCAATTGAGTTAAACAGAATTGGATATCATTGAGCAAGTCTTCGTGGGATCGACCTTCGCTTGCATCTATACTATCTACATGTCTTGTGCACTTGCAAAGTTTATTACACGTAGAGATTTTTCCTAGTACATCTTTTGTACTTGGTAAAACTTCTATCAAGTTTTTGGCGCCGTTTCCGGGGACTTGTTCCTCAACGGTGTCCATTTTATTTGATTCCTTTGACTTAGTGGTTTTTCTTTTTTATTTTGTATATAAATTTTTGGTTTTATTTTTGTTACGTGTCTAGGTACCATGGAATCGTGGAATAGCTATTATTCTTCTCAAGGTTGGGCCTATGAGCCCTATGTAAACATTCATTCGGTTCCAAGTCATCAAGGGGGATGACATACCCCCAAGATTACATGTACATGCATGAGCCTTCCAATCAGCCCTATATGGAGCCATACCACAATGGATGGAGTGAACCATCACCCTGCATTTGGACTCCTCCTCCTTTGGATCCTAGCCCTGCCCGACCTCAGAAAACACTTCGGGATGCACTAAATGAGGCCTGATCTCAAAGAACACTACGGGAAGCCCTCTTATAGGACAAGGAACTAGAGCACCTTCGACTTAAACTTATTTGGGAGCCCGATTGGGATGATGAGGATAATGATGTGTTTGTCCCCTTACCACCCACAGACAGTACCAATGAATGCACCTCAGGTCATGCTCTTGATGTTCATGAAATAGAACCAAACCCGCAAGTATTGCACCAAGTTTTGGCCGAGGTCCCTGAAATTCCAGCACCTATCCTTGCTGCCTCAACTCCTCAAGCACCTCTTATCCTTACTTTTCCAGGGTCTTCCTTATCCTTATCTTCACCATTTAAGTTCCTTACTCGACTTAGTTGTTTTGGTGAGAAATTTGATGTTGTGCCTAATGGTTTGTGCAGGTTTAATGGTCCTTGTAGGAGGAAAGATGAAGGAAGTATCAAGATGGTGGTATGCACCTTTGAGACATTCAGCTCCACCCAAGGCTCAAGGCCATGGCCTAAGCAACCCAAAGACCCTCCATGGCCCCCATACTTCGATCATTATGCTTACTTGTCTATTGGGATCAAGCAGTTTTTACTTACATTCAAATCTTTATTGTACTTGTTCCCTGAAATGTTAAAGTCTAGGAAGTGGATTTCTACTTGTAGAACTAATCAGTTCGTTTATGTTGCAGACAAGATACCACTAAAGGAGGGCCAGGTTTGGAGCCCCTCAAGTGCCTCTTGAACCGCAAGCATCCTAAGTGCTCAACTTTACCCTGGTTTGTTCCCTCTTTCATATGGACTTTTTTTACCTTCTAACTCATGATTTTGTCTTCCTTTTTTGCTCAAAACATTGAGGACAATGTTTCATTTAGGTTTGGGGGTATTGAACTTAAGTTTAGGGGTGCACAACTCAGTTTCTGTTTTGAAATGCTTGCTGTTTTTTTAATTTTCTGCTCTTATTTCCTTGCTGTTTTTTTTTTGTTTTGAATTCTTTGCTGTTTTTTGTTTTGTGATGCTAGTTTTTATGCCTAAACATGTTAATATGAATTTATAGAACATGAGAATTGCTTGTACTTACTAAGAATCATTGCCATTTCCATTGAACTCACACTTGCACTTCACGATACCATAATCAAGTGATTAAGCAACCAAAACAATTGAATTTGAGCATACTTAGAAAATTAGTGGAGACTACCATTGTGAGATTTTTGAGCTTGATTTCCTTTTTTCCTGAGTAATCTACATGTTTATACTCTCAAACACTTATCACTTTGTTCTTAATTGCATGTTCTCTTTCTATTTGCATTGATGTTTAAAGAACCATATCTATTGGATGCTCTTGATTTGATGTATGATTGTTTATGAGATGTGATATAGGCTATGTGTGTTTTAGCTCCTAAAGGCCCTTCTTTTCCCCGTCCAAATTGCATGCTCCCTAAGCCCCTTTGAAGACAAACACTTAGCCGTTTTGTTCTTCATCTACAATATGACCTAACCAAGTTTTAAACCGTTCATAATGACTACACCATATAATCTAAACTTGTGTTAAGGTTGCATCAAATGAGATTCATGGTGAGGAGGAAATATGTTGATGTTTTGTGCTACTTATACTCATGTGTCGGAAGTATGTTTGAATGGAAAAGATCGTTCGTTTATTGTAAAGTGAGGAAGTTATTGCATGATCTTAGCTCAGCTCATCTACAAAAAATGTATCAAGTTCATTAGTGAAAAAAAGAAAAAAAGAAAAAAAAAATTTGTGATTAGAAAAAAAGAAGAAGCAATGAACTTAGAGTTGAGTCAAGTGAGCCATGTACCTCAATTAGAGCATTTTTGTGAGCTTAAGCACGATTTCATCTAGACTCAAGGTCCGAGTCATGACTTCTCATGCCTTGATGCGGTTTAGGTTCTTTGAATTCCAACTTTTCTTTCTAAACCCACGAACCTAGCCCCATTACAACCCTTGAATGAAGACCTATTGATCTTGTGAATGGTTATGCAAAGGATTAAGGTACGTATATCTGTTCTTAAACTTCAATTCCATCGTGAGATCATATTTTCAGATAAAGTTCTTTTCTTCATTGAAATTCATATGTGATTAGCTTGATTTTCTTTACATAAACTCTTCACATATGCTTGTTGAGTGAAAGTCTTAGGATTCTTGAGCGTATTGAGTGATGCCTAGTGAGGATTAGAGTCGAGGTGAAATCTTTCTAGGGTGTTTAGATGACGTCGTTTTCTAGTTTGATCATTTGGGATATTGGTATAAACACTTGACACCTTGAGTTCACGGGTATGGCATGTTCTTTGGTTTGTGTGAGTTTGTTTTCTATTCTTGATTCTTATTAATTTGTTGATACATGATTTCTAGCGTCTTTTATGTTAAGTAAAACGTTTGTGGGTATCGTGCTGCTATAACCCTCAGGAGACAAAACTCCTCCTACTAGGTGAACCTAGAGGTTTAAATGCTTATCATAACTAGATTGAGTCTTTTATTTTGTTGTTTTACTAAGGGACTAGCAAAAGATAGGTTTGGGGGTATTTGATAAGTCACAAATTAAGCATCATTTCAATGTTATTTCTTATCCCTTTTACGTATCTTTTGATTATAATTGTACAAACAATAGGAGAAAATGATCCATTTTGTGAGACATGTGTAGATTATGAAAGTTAAGTCAATTCTGAAGAGAATGCAAAAAGAATGGAGGAAATCCGAGCCAAAATGAAGGAATAGCACTAAAATGAAGTTAAGGTCCCTAGCTGAAATCCCAGATGAGGGCCTCTCGGGTTTTGTCTTTGAATTGGCATTTTTCAATGTATTGGATGTGATCAGCAGCTCATATAATCTCCAGGGGTTCAAATGAGGTTATAGCACATGTCAAGACAATCAAGATTGACCAAGAAAAGGGGTTCTTGCCTTTATTGGTCGATAGGCACTCCTAGTCCTACAAGGAGTGTGTGTGTGAGACTTTGTGGATCAGCCTTACAAGCCTTTCACACCTAGATTAAGTGGGCTATTTCAGACATTATGCCCTGGAATCTAGCTGGGGAAGTTGGCCAAAAGATCCATTAAAAGAAGGGTTCTTATCTGTTCTTTGGAACCTAAGAAACTAGGATTTCTTACCTTATCAAGTTCCTACTTTTTAGAGATTTGGGGCAGCTGCCTTTTGGACGAATTTTCCTTCCCTTTTCAATGAGGAATTGCATGGATTGACTTGGATAAGAAGACCTAAAGATTTCCTAATCAGATCTTGAAGTTAAAGAGGCAAGAAATAAGGAAAATGAAGTTTCTTGGAAATTAAGAAACCATCTTGTACATGGCTAGGGTTAATTAACTTCCCTAGCCACAATTGATCATGTTTCCTTTATTTTAGGGCAATGTAATCTGATTTAGGATAGCATTAAATGAATTCCTAGTCAAAGATAAAGTCAAGAAGTGGAAAGAAGGAAGGAAAGGGACTCCTTGTACAAGAAGGGTACAAAAAACGGCCAACTATGGTTTTTCACAAAAACAAGGAGTTTTCCTCCTTGTTTTGGGGCTGTTTTCCCTTTTCTTTGAGGGAGATGTTAGGGCAGGTATTTGGGTTTATAAATAGATGATTTCTCATTGTTTTAGGGGGGCGAATTTACCTCTTGAAGGTCCCCAAAACTCTGTCAAAACTCGTACTTCAATCCATGTTCTTAGTTTAGAGTTTTGTAATTTAATTCAAGTACTCTTTATAATTCAAGCATCTTCAAATTCAGCACGTCTACCTTGAGGGAGTTTTCCTTCATCTCTTTTAATCATTGTCCTTTTATTATTTTTTGCTTTATTTATATTTGTGCACCTTTTAATTATGTGCTTGTTTTATTCAATAATGTTTGAGTAGTGTAATTAGGGCTAGGGTTGCTTGAAGCTCTAGCCATGTTAGTTCGTGTTTGATTTCTGGATCTTGATTATGATTGCTATGAATGCCTGGATTTTTTGGATTACTGCGCTTCATGAACTCAATTTATCCTTATAAGCTTAGCTACCTTATTTGTGTATAATTGTCGATGTAATTGCTTGACGGATCACCTTGATGTTTGTGTTCACCCTGCAATTTATGGCATCACGTTTAAGAGGGGGAATCTTATTCGTAATCTAAACTCATGACTTCCTAGGTCTGCACATCACTTTTCTAGGGACAGTGTAGTGTCATTAAATCTTCTTTATGTTTCATGCATTATCACGCACCATCGGTAATAGTTGTTTAAGGGTGGGAACATCAAGCTTAAACATACAATCTAAGAGAAGATAATATGTGTGGGGTGAACCTTAGCTGGACCCCTGCACGGGCACTTAATTCAGATACATGCATAGTAATCTAATCAAGGAAATCTAACGGAACTATAATTGGTAAAGGTGGATAGAAACCCTCGCTCGACTTAGTTAGTTATTATTAGTTAATTTATTTCATTCATAAAACATAACAAACCCCCCATGGCATTTTAATTACTCCACTTAAGTCAATTGAGTTAAACGGAATTGGATATCATTGAGCAAGTCTTCGTGGGATCGACCTTTGCTTGCATCTATACTATCTACACGTCATGTGCACTTGCAAAGTTTATTACACGTAGAGATTTTCCTAGTACATCTTTTGTGCTTGGTAAATTTCTATCAGTGGCTAGGTGATTATGTTTTCATGTGTTTTGGCTTGAGAGTCGGAATTTGACTTGTTGTGTGATTTAGCTGGAAAGCCGGTGGTTGTTATTGTGACGACCCGTTCCAAATTAACAGGATTAATTAAGGATTAATTACGGATTAGTGAGACTAATCGGAGATTAGACGAGGATTAGCGGACGTTCGGGCGAAATGACAATTTTACCCCTAGAATGGGCGAATCATTGACTTTTTATTCAGGCGATCAAATAGACTTTGGCCAATGACTGTGACGTAGCTCGTGACGCCACGAGTTCATAGACTGGTGGCACGCTCGATTCCGACGTTCGAGGAGGAAGTTATGACGATCGGAAGTCCAAGGGCATTTTGGTAATTTAGGTGAAAAGTTGACTTTTGACCCGAGAAGTCTGATGGCTGAGGGCCGAAGACCGTTACGTAGATCGGGACGATACGAATCCGTAGACAGGAGGCACGTCGAATTCGGACGTTCGACGGCGAAGTTACGGTTCAAGGAAGTACCAGGATACTATTCACGACGATGCGTTTTACGAGGAGCTTTTGGACTTTAGTGGGCCCAGTTGCTTTTCAGCATCCAATGGATGAGTGACAAGTGTCACTCATCCACTGGCTACCATTCCACATACATGCATATCATCCCTTGCATTTTGCATCGATCATTCCCATTTCAACCCACCAAACCCGATCCACCCTTCACCCAATTCCAAACCCATGACCCTAGGACCAAGACTGAGAGGCAGAGAGGGAGAAGAGGACCAGTTGGAGGTGGCTGGATGGCCAGAACCGCCGTGGACGGCGGCTGGAGGAGGCAAAACCGAGAGGTACTCGGTTTGCCCAAATTTCCATTTTGTTTTGATTTCAACGTTTTAGATTGTTTTGGATGATTAGGATGGGTTTTTGAGTTAGTTAGAAGATATTAGGGTGGTTTTGGTGGCGGTTGGTGGCTGAGGAAGCCCTGGGGTGGCCGGGAAAAACAGAGGTCGTGAGCCTCTTTGAACATGGTTAGGTTTTAGGTGGTTTTAATTAGTTTGGTTAATTGGATTGGATAGGAAACATTAAATTAGGAATTTTAGGATTGATTGGGACTGAAACGGACGAAAAATGAGGAGTGGGGGACACTGAACCGGTCACGCCGGTCCAACTGGACCGGCCACGCTGGTCCAACTGGACCGGCCAACCAGTGAACCAGTCGTCGAGAGGTTGAAGAAGGCACTGTGCGGTGGCGCGTGAAGCCCACGCGCAGTGCATTCCCTAGGTACCTGACAGCGAGTGGAAAGGTTTTTGAGGATGGTTCCAACATACGAAATCATCTATTCAATGTAACGAACATTTTGGGACTGGTTTCGTGTCAATCGGACATCGTTTCGATAGGTTTCGGGCTGTCCGAAGGTTTATGTTCGCGTTTAAAAATAGTTAGAAATTCCGGAAAATTACGGGACTTTAGTGAGGGGTTATTTAGGTAGTTAATAACCCTATAAATGAATTTGGACAGGTTCGGGAATCCCGGAGGTGACGATTGACCCGGGAGAAGGTTATGGCACTCGTATCGAGGCACGGCTTCGGACGGTCTGTGAGTGGACCTTTCTTTCGAATTTGATGCATGCATAAATGTTTTATAATTGTTTTAGAATATATTTTGTGATGCCTTGAGTGCATTTGATTGTGGTAGCTTAGGATCGACATATTTGCACGTTTTTTGAGGTTTTCGAGGTTTTCGGCTTTATGTCGTACCTTATTGTACTACGTTTTTAACGAGGGTTTCATAAATGGATTTTGGATTTGGAAATATGAACTCGGGCATGAGGTCCATTTGACTTACAAACTCTCGAACTTGGAGTCCATTTGAATTGACGAGGAATCGGACCGAGGGTCCATTTGTGTTATACGGTCGGGCCGGGAGCCCAGTTGGTTTATGATTCGGGGTTTGAGTCCCAGTTAGTGGTACTATCGAGCTTGATGCCCCGTTGATTTATGATATCGGGCCTGAGACCCATTTAGTTGAGATATCGGGCTTAAGGCCCGTTGGTTGTGAAATCGGACTTGAGGTCCTGTTGCTTTATGGTTTCGGGCTTAGGGCCCAGTTAGTTGTGGTATCGGGCTTGAGGCCCAGTTGAATGTAACATCGGACTTGAGTCCCAGTTCAGTTTATGAAATGAGTATTCGGGCATGAGACCCTGTTGAACTGAATATTTAGGCCAAGGCCTGTGAAATGAATTTGAATCGGATTCGAGAAATCATGTTGAAATGAATCGGGTAAGAGACCCAGTTGAGAAATGTTTTTGAGAAAGAAAGAAAAGTTTGAAATGATTGAACCCTCCATATGTTTATATGGTCTCCTCCAGCGTCGACCTGGAGAGTCACGATCCACAGACCAGAGTGGGTATCCCCATAGGGATCCCGTTCCAGGAGTGGTGGTTACTTATATTGTTGTGGTCCCGGACCAGATTCCGGTGAGATGTGTGGACTAGATCCACAGAGAGAGAGCTCGGACTAGATCCAGTGATTGAGCCTCCCAGATGGAGATTCCTGGGAGAAGACTCGGAGTGAGACCCCGAGTAGTGTGCACACTAGTTTAGAGATTGATATCGTGACATATCGGGGATGTGTTCCCTAGGGGCTGTGTGCCCCGAGTTGGCATCTTCTCCGGAAGTTCCTAGGATGGGTTATACGTATGACGGTACGTATGAGGTTTTACGAAAGTGTTTTGGGGCGAGACCCCGTATTCGATGTTTTAGAAATGATTTGGGGGCGGAGACCCCGTATTGTACGTTTTGGTATTTCACTAAGAATGTTTTGGGCTGAGGCCCACGTGACGTGATTTGGGGTTGAGTCCCCACTGATTTGATTTACAAGTTTTGTGGTTTCGGGTCGGGGACCCAAATGGATTTATGGGTCATGACGGTTTATGGGGCCGGGCATGAACCCTTGGAAGGTTTTGAGAAAATGTGTTCAAATAGTTTTATGAACGTGTTTGATAATGGTTTTTGAATGCATGCATATGTATTTATGAAGGGCATAAACGTCTTTTTATGAAAATGTTTTTAATTAAAATATTATTTTTTCCACTCACGACTTTTGATGTTTTAATGTCCTTCAGGTTGATCGCGGATGCGGGCTGTAGCAGAGACGAGCATCACTCCCCTTCTCCTACGATCCTGACGCACTCTGACAGCCCCGACGAGGGCTAGAGATGGAATTTTCCCTGGTCTGACACTTCATGTTAGACGGGATCAGGCGGGTCCCACGTTGATCCCAGAGGATTTGGGACCGGTCCTGAAAGTTATTCATATGTTTTACCCTATGCATGCATGGTTTTGTAAACTGGAGGGTAAATGAGGTATTTTGAAATGCGTTTTAAATGATATTATTTTTGTCCACTCACACCTTTGTTTTTGATGACCCTCCAGACCGTGGCACGACGTTCAGGGCTGATCGAGAGGCGGAGGCGTGAGCGAAAATCAGTGCAGTTATTCATGATCTGACAAGTGCTGAAGGGTAGTTTCGGGACTTCAGTTGACTTGTCAGACGGGAGCAGGATCAGGCACGGTTATCAACGTCCAGTTGGGACAGGTCATGTCAATCTACTATAGACTGCGTGTGTGATGTCTCCATCTCTCTAACCACAGCCCGCACCGCGTCAAACCTGGAGGGTATCGAAAACACAAAAAGACTTTGAGTGGACAAAAATAAAGGATATGTTTAGAAAACCATTTATAAGAAAAGACAATTATACCCTCCTTTTAAAAACCAATGCATGCATAATAAGCTCATCTGATGAAACCATTTCATATTCAATCACGAAAACCGAACTTATTTCCTTTTCTCAAATCCCGGGCCTCAGCCCAAAACCATCGAAATCCATATCATCCGGGGCATAGCCCAAAACATCGGAAAACCATTATTTGAAAAACCTTCATTATTGAAAACCATAAAGTTCTCATCGAAATCCAAAACACATTTGAAATCCATTTCAATCAATCGAACCTGCTGGATCTATCTGAGTCTTTAAACTCAATCCAGGCCTCAATATAATCTGAGTATTTAAACTCAATCCAGACCTCAATATAATCCAAGTCTTTAAACTCCCGAGTCTTTAAACTCAATAGGCCTACGAGGGAAATCACAATATCCGAGTCTTTATACTCCCGAGTCTTTAAACTCAATCTGGGTCTTTAAACTCAATCCGGGTCTTTAAACCCAATCCGGACCCGCCCCTGTCATATATCACATCCGGGTCTTTAAACCAAATAACCAGATCCAGCAAATCCAATCTAAAACCATTTTAAAACCATTTCCAAATCCATGTCCAAATCTGAATTCGAAATCACCATTTCGAATTCCAAGCCGAATCTGAAATCATCATTCTGAATCCAAATCCAGAATCATATCCATAACCCATTTCCAAATTCGAATTCGAAACCATCATTATGTAAGCCGGCATCCGGAATAATCATTTCGAACCCAAATCCCCAAATCCACTTTCAAGTTCCAAAATCGAATCTCGAATCGTCATCCTGAAATCTAATTCCAAAACCCAAAATCGCGTTTATCGAAACCACTTTTATGAACTGGCCTCAAGCCCGAAATCACTTTTCAAAAATCCATTTTAAATCATTGAAATCAAATCATATTTCAAATCCCAAAATCAAATCATCAAAACCTTCATCCAGCCATAGCAAAAAACCATATCTCGTAAAACATGCAATTTCGTAAATACCTCGAAATACGTGCAAAGCTGTAAATCACCAAGACCAAATCACAACATAAAAATCACATATAGAAAACATATAAAATATTTATGCATGCATCATAAGTTTGAAAGCAAAGTCCACTCACAGACCATTAGCGTCGCCGCCTCAATACGCGTGCACTTATGTTTTCCCGGCTAATCCACTATCACCGGCTATCTCGAACCTGTCCAAATCCCATAATAAGGTCACTAACTACTTCATTAAGCTTCTACTAAAGTCCCGTAATTTTCTCAAATTTTTAACTATTTTAAAACGAGCCCTAAATCCTTCGGACATCCCTAAACCTATCGAGACGATGTCCATTCGACTCGAAACCAGTGCCAAAATGTTTGTTACATCGATTATATCATTTCACATGTTGAACACTTCCTCAAAAGGTGTGCCACGCGCCCACACGTGGCACCCAAAGAGGCTACACGTGGGCCTCATGCGTGGCACTATTCATCGTCTCCTTCCTCTCGCAGACCCGGTTCAGACCAGTTCGAACCAGTCCGGTTTGACCAAGCCGGCGCTCACGGTTTCTAGCTATTCCTGGTTCGTTTTTGGCCTTTTTAGTCCATTAGGTTCGTCCAAACACATACCATTGATTTAGCTAATTAAATCGTGAAGGTTGAGCTTGTTTCATACCTTCGAAAATCGAAGAAAATCCTTCAATTTTCTCCTCTGGTTTCGGCCACCACAGGCCACCTCAAGCCGTGATTCCAAGTCAACACTTCCCCTTTTGACCTCCAGAATGTTATCCTAGCATCCAATTCAACCAACCATCACTGAAACACGAGTTGTCATTTTTCGTATTCAAATTCGATTTTTATGGAACTATCACTTACCTTCCCTTTCAAGCTTCAACTTCGACTCCAGGGAGCTCGTTTCAACCTCCCAATCAACTTCCATTCAGGGACCAGAAATTAAAGGCCACCTTTACAGGTGATAAGGTCATTGGTTCCTCACGGTTTCGTGTCTCCTCTGCTTCTCACTGCGTCGTGGCCACCATCCATGATGGCTTCCACCAAGGCATCATTGCAAGCCTCTCAGTCTACTCTCTGTTTTCCTCTCATCACACACTGGCAATTGTTACGGTTTAGGTGGGTTGAGTTCACAATCACACTCCTCTGTTTTGTTTTGCCTCACAGTTAGGACCGTCGTCCATGGCCACACTCTATGGTGGCACCACCATTCAACTCCCATCTACACTTTGGGTTTCACTCACAAGTCAGGGCCAAGAGATGAAGATCGAGGGAAGTGGTGGAAGGTTCTCTCTGTTTTTCTTTTGAACCAAACCGTGCCATAAGTTTAAAACGATGAAAGGAGGTGAGTGAGAGTTCCACAGCCTTCCAGAGGGGGCCAAGTGTCCAAATTTATGTGGGCAACCAACCCTAGGCGGCCAAATGTCCAAATCTGACTGGGCACAGATCCCTATGCAGTAAATGACCAAAATGCCCCTGAATGACAAATTACCATTTTACCCCTCATGTTCCTAGACCCGTAACTCTATCGTCCGAACTCCAATTGATGTGTGCCGCCTGTCGTTGTATTCAAGGGATCGAGACCTACCTAATGGTCCTCAAACTTCGTGCAAATAATTTGTCGTGTAAAAAGTCAACAAATTGCCCCTTTTAACCAAATTACCAAATTACCCTCAAACTTCCAAACGTCATAACTTTTTCCTCTAATGTTGGAATCAGATGTGCCACCTGTCTATGAACTCGTGACGGCACAAACTACGTCACAATCATCAGTCAAAGTCCATTTGACCGCCCGAACCAAAAGTCAACCTTTTTCCCTTTCTAAGGGCAAAATCGTCGTTTTGCACCGTCCGTCTGAAATCGTCCAACTAATTACTGATTAACCTCACTAATCCGTCAGTAACCACTAATCTAATCCCAATTTTCGGGACAGGTCGTTACAGCAAATGTTCCTTGGAAACCAACGCATCAACATCAAAATTAGCTCCTCAATTACGTGAGAACAATCGATCACTAAAAAGATAAAATTAGAACAGTTGGTTCAAAATTCGGATTAAGGAACCGTCATTGCTCCATTAGAAAAAAAATAAGCTGCTTTCATTCAAGTTGATCCTCCTCAATGTGGACATTCAAGCTCATGAGCCAAATAGAGTGAAGAATCATATTGAAAACATCAAATCTCTTGGAGGGGTCCATTCACCACAAAATGCCTCTGCACAAGTTTCACTCTTCTATGCATTCTCGAGTACTGACTTTGTGATATTCCCATGAGTATCCTTTTGATGTTTGTGGTATGTCCTTCACTTGTATTACAACAGAAAACGACTTCTACTCAAGAACATCACTGAACGGCAGAACATAGCCATCGAATATTAACACCGAAATGCACTCTGCGTATAGCGCCTCCACAACCCTCGTGCTTGCCACCTTGTACCCACTAGCGCATAAGCAGAATCTGCTCTTCTTCAACATCGATTCGTAGGATACTCCAGGAGGAAGTTAGTCGTAAACTTGCACATCTTGGTGCTTTTCTTTCCATTCATTTAGAAGAAGGTACCTATTTTATGTATATATACATATATATATATATATGAGCTTTTGAATTAGAGAGAATGAATATACTAACTAGTAAAGAAAAAATTATTGAACAAGCTAATTTTTATTTTAAAAAAATAAACAAGATATATTTACATTTTGATAAAAATAAAAAATAAATTAACCCGACCCATCCCAATCCCACCGGGATTAACGCGGGATGTGCCATGCTCCCGTCTCACACGAAGTGTCAGATAAGGGATAATTCATACCAAGGCTCATACGGGGCTCCCAGAGCGCACCAAGATCGGTGGAGGAGTGCGATGTCTCGGTCTCTGCTACAGCCCGCATCCGTGATCAACCTGAAGAGTATTAAAACCATTTAAAAACTATGAGTGGACGAAAGTCAATAAGTTCATAAAACACATTTCATCAAGATATATTTATGTCCTTCACTAAAAGTATGCATGCATCGAAAATCAGTAATAAAATCATTTACTTAAATAAACCATTAGGGCCTTAGCCCAAAACCGTAAAACCAAACATGTGTGGGAACTCAGCCCAAAACCATAGAATACCAAAATCCGTGAATCCAAAACCAAGTGGGCCACTGCCCAAATCCATAACACAAATCCATAAACATCGAAATACCATTTCATAAATCCAATAATCCATATTTACCACATAACCATCCTCGGCATCCTAGATGCCTAGCGTCCCAGACACTTGACGTCCCAGACGTCATATCTCACGGTATAAGAACTGCGTGCTTCCCGGGGTCTCTCCGGATCCATATCTCTGACATCCCAGATGTCTGACGTCCCAGACGTCTAATCATAGCAATCCTGCTCCTGAGTCACTATACAATCCGGTCACTCCATATAATGACTCCTCGCAGGCAATGCACTGTGACTTCCCCAGTGTCCCAGACACCTAGAGGAGACCATCCACAGATCCTTGTATCAAGATGGTATATGGAAAACAGTATTATAAAATTATTTCAAAACATCACAATGGGCCCTACCCGGAATTTCCATAAAACTATCACAAATCCATTTAGGGTCCCCGACTCGAAATCACGTTTATGAAACATAGGGTCCTAGACCCGAAATCACATTTATAAAACCCAACTGGGCCTCATGCCTAATTTCGTAAACCAACTAGGCCTTCGGCCCGATCACATAATTCAAATAGGTCTCATACCCGAGTTCATCTTTCCAAAACCAAAACCATTTCCTTGAACCATTATTAAAACCACAATCACGTATAACCACTGTATAAAATCGTAACATCGAAATAAGTACAAATACGGGATTATCTCGAAATATGTGCAACCATGTAAATCACCAATGCCATAATCATCACTATAGAAATCACATATATAAAACATATAAAACGATTATGCATGCATCACAGTTTAGAAAACATTGTCCACTCACAGACCGTGACAGGACCCGTCCCCGAAGGACATAGATAACCGTGCCTAGTCCTGCTCCCGTCTGACAAGTCAACTGAAGTTCCGAAATTACCCTCAGCACTTGCCAAACAAGGGATAATCGCACATGTGCCTACTCATGCCTCCACCTCCCGATAAGCCTCGATCATCGCGCCACGACCTGGAGGGTCAATAAAATAGAAAAGGTGTGAGTGGACAAAACAAAGTTTTAGAAATACATTTATCAAAATACATTCCTACCCTCCAGTTTCACAAACATGCATGCATATCATAAATCTTGAGTAAAATATATCTGGGCACAAATGTTTATAAATCACAAATCTAAATGAAACCACGGGACTCATTTCCATATCCAATCTCATATAGTCACGTTATCCCTGCAACGCCTGCAAATCAATAGGCTCAAGGATCGCTCAAAATCCGAGCATTCGTCGCTATGAACACATCACCAGCCGACAATCCAAATCATCATGAACACATCACCGACGGATCTCCATATAATCCAGCACATCTGATCTGAGTCGAGCCTCCTTCGGCTGCACGACAATAGGTCGTGCTACGTGACCTCTCCGGGTGAACACATCACATCCCGGAGGCGAGCGTTATTCCAGAACCCGTCCCAAATCCCTTAGGATTAACGTGGGACGCACCCGATCCCGTCTGACACGAAGTGTTAGACCAGGGAAAATTCCAACTCTAGCCCTCACCGGGGCTTTCAGAGCATGTCAGGATCGTAGGAGGAGGAGTATGATGTCTCGTCTCTGCTACAGCCCGCATCCGTGATCAACCTGAAGGGCATTAAAACATAAAAGGTTGTGAGTGGACAAAATAATAATTTATTAAAACATTTTCGCATAAAGACATTTATGCCCTTCATAAAAGCATATGCATGCATTCAAAACCATTTATTAAATATTCATAAAAACCACTTGAAAACATTCACAAAACCTTTCAAGGGTTCATGCCAGGCCCCATAAACCGTCATGACCCATAAATCCATTTGGGTCCCTGACCCAAAATCACAATTCAAAACCCGTAGGTCAAATTAATAAGGACTCAGCCCAAATCACATCACGTGGGTCTCAGCCCAAAACCTTTCTCAGTGAAATACCAACACACAGAATACGGAGTCTCTGCCCCAACTCATTTCTAAAAAATAAAACACGGAACACGGGGTCTCCGCCCCCAAATCACTTTTCTGTAAAGCACATACGTACTCGTACGTATAACCCATCCTAGGCACTTCCGGAGAAGATGCCAACTCGGGGCACACAACCCCTAGGGAACACATCCCTGATATAGTCACGATTAATCATACCTATCTAGTATGCACACTACCCGGGGTCTCACTCCGAGTCTTCTCCCAGGAATCTCCATTTGGGAGGCTCAACCTCTGGATCTAGTCCGAGCTCTCTCTCTGGATCTAGTCCGATCACATCGTAAATCGTAACCCCCACTCCTGGAACGGGATCCCTATGGGGATACCCACTCTGGTCTGTGGATCGTGACTCTCCAGGTCGACGTCTGAAGGAGACCATATAAATCATATGGAGGGTTCATATACATTTTCTAATACTCTTTCTTTCTTTCTTAAAACACTTTTCAACTGGGTCTCATACCCGATTCATCTTAATAGGATTCCTAGAATTCGATTCAAATCAGTTTCACCAGCCTCGACCTAAATCCTCAGTTCAACAGGGTCTCAAGCCCGAATTCTCATTTCACAAACTGAACTAGGACTCAAGCTCGATGTTACATTCAACTGGGCATCATTCCCAATACCACGACTAACTGGGCCCTAAGCCTGGACCATAAAGCAACGGGACCTCACGTCCGATTTCACAACCAACGGGGCCTTAAGCCCGATATCTCAACTAAAGGGGTCTCAGGCCCGATATCATAAATCAACGAGGCATCAAGCTTGACAGTACAACTAACTGGGCCTCAAACCGAATCGTAAACCAAATGGGCCCTCGGCCCGATCTTATAACACAAATGGACCCTCGGTCCAATTCCTCATCAATTCAAATGGACTATAAGTCTAAGATTTGTAAATCAAAGAGGTCTCATGCTTGATTTCATATTTCCAAATCCAAAACCCGTTTATTAAACCCTTGTTGAAAACATGGTACGCAAAGGTACGACATAAAGCCGAAAACCTCGAAATACGTGCAATTATGTTGATCCTAAACTACCACAAAGAAATGCACTCATGGCATCACAAAACATATTCTAAAAAAATTATAAAACATTTATGCATGCTTCAATTTCGAAAGAAGGGTCCACTCATGAAGGGTCCACTAACTACTTACATAACCCCTCACTAAAGCCCCGTAATTTTCCCGATTTTCTAACTATTTTTAAACGTGAACCTAAACCTTCGGACAGCCCGAACTATAATGAAACGATGTTCGATTGACACGAAACCAGTCCCAAAATGTTCGTTACATCGAATAGATGAAATTACATGTTGGAACCACCCTCAAAGGACGGGTCATGCGCCCACACGCGCCCTGGAAGGGACTGCGTGTGGGCCTCACACGCGCCCTAGAAGGGACTGCGTGTGGGCCTCACACGCCCTGCACAGTCCTTCTTCAACCTTCGGCCAGGCCGGTCCGAACCGGCCATCCCGGTTTTTCCTGCAAATCCGATTTTATTGGGCTAGTGTGACCGGTCCAAGACTCTCCTCTCTTCATTTTTCGTCCAATTTTCTCCTTTTTGATTCCATTCTTCCTATTTTGTCATTTCCTATCATTTCCAATCATCCAAACTAAGCTAAACCTCTTAAACCGACCCATGTCCAACTCCCCTTCACGGTTCAATCTTTCAAAATCCCCCCTTGGCTTCACAGCCGTCAACCACCGTCCAAAACCACCTTAGAACCGTCCTAGCAACCTAATAACCACCCCCTAATCATCCTAAACCAAACATAACGTACAAATCAAATTAAAAGGGGAAAATGGCAAAACCGAGTACTTACCATTTCTCAGCCGTGCACGGCGGCCCAGCTGCCTTCTGCCACCTTCCTCAGCATCCTTAGCCTCCTCTCACTCTCATGGTGTTCCAGGCATGGTCATATAGGGTGAGGGTTTGGATTGTGATGGATTGGGTTGATCGGTTTGAATGGAAGAACAAAGAAGATGAAACCGATATGCATGAACCAATTTGGGTGGGCAATGGATAGATGACAAGTGTCATTCATCCATTGGGCCTGCCCCAAAATATCTGGGCCCACTTAAGTCCAAAAACATCCGTCTTGAATTTCGTGCACTAGTACCACAGAACTTCCGTGAACCGTAACTTCGTCGTCAAACGTTCGAATTCAACATGCCGCCTATCTACGGATTCGTATCGTCTCGAACTACGTAACGGCCTTTAGCCCTCATCCATCGGACCTCCCGGGTCAAAAGTCAACAATGCCCCTATTCAACTAAATTACCAAAATGCCCTTGGACTTCTGTTCGTCATAACTTCTTCCTCGAATATCGGAATCGAGTGTGACACCTGTCTATGAACTCGTGACGACCCGAAGTACGTCACAATCATCGGTAAAAGTCCATTTGACTGCCTGAACAAAAAGTCAACGATTTGCCCATTCTAGGGGCAAAATCGTCATTTCGTCCTGCTCGTTCGCTAATCCTCGTCTAATCCCCGATTAGCCTTGCTAATCCGTCATTAATCCTTAATTAATCCCATTAATTCGGGACGGGTGGTCACAAGTTATCTCCAGGGTTCATTCCGGGGAAACACATTCCCAGCCGGAAGCCCTAATATCCAGGATGCACTCCGGGGGAAACATATTCCACCTCGAAAGCCCTATATATCTGCAATATATCATCACCAAGAAAACCAGTGAAAAATAGTTGCATTTGAAATCAAAACCATTTTCAATACAGGGTCTCAGCCCAAAACATAGTTTCCTCAAAATCCATAAAACCAGAGTCCCGATTATTTCATAAATCCAAAAACCATCAATATCATCACGTAATCACATGGAAATACCAATCCAATCAAAATCATATTTCCATTGGGTCTCAAGCCCAAAATATCAATTTCACGCAAATCCGTGCAACCGCAACCTCAGTTGCCATTTTCACATAAATCCATAGAAGATATCCAAAAAGCATTATAAATCCATCAAATCAATCCCTGACTTAGAATCCGAGTCAAAACCAATCTCAAACCCCGGGCTTTCGTCCAAAACAGCAATTTCACAGTTTTCTCAGAAATCGTGCCCAAAATCATATAAAACAATATAATATTCCCCAAATCCGAAAATCATCATATCGAAACACCAATCATGCCAAATCATTTCAAATCATATCATAAAGCATTTAAAACATATATGCATGCATTCTGGGAAAAAAACAAAAGTCCACTCACACACCGTCCATATCGCTCGCTTTCCGAGTTGCACGTTTTTCCGTAATTTCCGACACTTTCCAAGGATTCCAAGTCCTGTCCAAAATCATTATTCAGGGTCACTAATGACTTAATTAACATCATATTAATTTCCCATAATTTTCCGGGAATTAATTACAAATTAAAAACGTAACATAAACCTTCGGACCCTAACAAAATCGAAACGGTTTCCGATTAACTCGAAACCAACATCAAAATGTTTGTTACATTAAATGGGACAAAATTCATGTTGACCTCACCTCGGGATAAGCCACCACGCGCCCTCACGCGCCGCCGTGAGTGTGTGGGTGCCATGCGCCTGCTACAGTGTAGGGCACTGTTCATCTTATCGACCCGGTTGTTTGATAAACGGGTCCTGCAACCCGCGATGCAACCCGTTCAGAACTCCATCAATTCTACATAATTTTCACCAATTAAAACGTCAAATTTCATCGGTTTAATACTAATTAAAGTTTTGTGGAATCAATTACATCAATAGTTGGCTTAAATTAATCCAACTTAATACAAACTCTCGAAGGATGTTCATTGTCTGAGTTCATCAAATCATCATCCGATCCTTCAATTAATTACTCAGACAGCATCGTAGCCTCATTTTAAAGATGATGTTGAATTCAATTTCGAAAGCTTTTACCTCCAATCACCTGAATTGAGCCATGGTATTTCCAAACTGTCGCGGGTCCAGTTCTTGATCAATTCTTGATCAATTCCCTTCGATTTTGATACGATCTTAATCAGAAGGGTTCCAGGAAGCTCACACGATTCTCAATTGTAGTCATCACGACCTCTAATTTGGAATTCAAATTTTGGAAACATTTTGGATTCCACGGGTTTGGGTCTCGGGTTCTCTGGGTTTCATTCACAATTTTCCTCCCCATTTCTTCTTCGAATTTCTCTGTTCTTCCTCTCAATTTCTCTCTTTCTTTATTCCTCTCACAGCTCAATCAGACATGGAGATTGAATGAGCTGTTTGAGCATACTGCTCTGTTTTTCTTCACAAATACACACACATACACGTATACATATTCAAACCAAATATCATCAATCCTTGCCACTAATCCACAACCTACCCGTGATAGATGTCACTCAAGGGGCTAACTGACTCATCAAATTGGCTGAGTAATCTCACACTGCACCAATTTACCAATTTACCCTTCTTTTGCAAAATTACCAAATTGCCCTTCACTTTCTCAGGCCCGTAACTTTGTCATCCGGACTCCGATTAACGCATGCCGCCTGTCTACGGATTCAGCGTCACTAGACCTACCCAACGGTACTTACGGAAAGTCCAAACACGGTCCCGATCAAAAAGTCAATAAATGGCCCATTTTTTAACTAATTTACCAAATTACCCTTAAACTTCCAAACATCATAACTTTCTCCTCGAATGTCGGAATCGGGCGTGCCACCTGTCTATGAACTCGTGACGTCTCGAACTACGCCACAGTCATTGGTCAAAGTCCGTTTGACCTCTCGAACCAAAAGTCAACCGTTCGCCCAATTCCAGGGGCAAAATCGTCATTTCCTTCAAATTTTCCAAATTTTCCTTTTTCGAATTTTCGGGTCGTTACAGACCGTCCTAGATGTCGCCTCAATATGCGTGCTATATGCCTTTCCAGGCTAATCACTGTCACCGGGACTCCCAAACCTGTCCAAATCGTACTAGAGGGTTACTAACTACCTCTTTAACCTCTCATTAAAGCCCCATAATTTTCCCAAAATTTTAACATATTTTAAACTCGATCCTAAACCTTTGGACACCTTGAACTATATCTAAACGATGTCTGATCGACACGAAACCATCCCAAATGTTCGCTACATCGAATAGATTAAAAGTCATGTTGAACACTTCCCCAGAAGAGGTTCCATGCGCCCTCACGCGCCGCCCAAAGGGGCTGCACGTGGGCCTCATGTGCCTGCACCCCGTCACCCTTGTCCTCTCACCGAACCGAGTTCAGATCGGTTCTATAAATCCAATCCAAGGCGAACCGGCTTGAGCGGTTCAAGCCTCTAACTTGCTCATTTCGACTCCATTTTCAATTCTGTTTAATCCTACACCCTCGTCTAAACATTTCCCATTGATTCATGGTTTAAACACTGGAAAACCAAGCCCGTAACTTACCTTCTCGATCGAAAAATGGACGGCCAACCTCCTCTACTGTCTCTAGCCACCA
The DNA here is from genome assembly GCA_032719365.1 of Prinsepia uniflora. Classification (NCBI taxonomy): domain Eukaryota; kingdom Viridiplantae; phylum Streptophyta; class Magnoliopsida; order Rosales; family Rosaceae; genus Prinsepia; species Prinsepia uniflora. The sequence goes on along the minus strand of CM064867.1, from coordinate 5,759,037 downwards.
CAGACCATCTTAGGCCATGAAATCAGTCCCTATTGTCTCCTAGCAACCTCCAGAACATGTTTCCATCGTTAGAAATATTCAACAAATTCTAGAATCAAAAGTGCCATATATGAACAAAAATAGGGCATCTCACGGTTTCAAACTTACTGTCACCGCCGTGCGCTGTCGTAGCCACCACCAGCATCGTTACACTTCACTCTCTCACGTTCATTCACACACACAAGAAATAGGTGGGGTTTGAGAGGGTTGGGTTCATGGTCACACACACACGCACACACTGTTTTCTTCCTTTTCGACCCACACACACTGCACGACTTCATCTGCTCCCCCTCATCAAAGTCTGTTCATGGCCTAGCCTCATCAGATGAAAATCGAAGGGGTCATGTGGGTTGGGTTCATGGTTCGATTATGGTTCTTGAGTTCACGGATTAGTTTGGTGTTTGATGAAGATGATCATATGAGTGTTTGGTTAAAAGAAATGAATGGTGAGGATAAGTGGCTAAGAGTGAGATAGACGGCTAGGATGAGAGATGAGAGATGTGAGTTTAATTAATTAATTAATTAAATGACCAATAGACATAGATCCACAATTTAGGGGTCTCAAGCCATGGGATGAGTGACACTTGTCACTCATCTAAGGGCCCCACATAAATATCTGCACAATTAGATTTTTAGGATTATTTTATTCGAATCTCGAGACGTTAAATTCTCAATTTCGATCCCGTGACCATAACTTCTCCATTCAACATCCGATTTCGACGTGTCGCTTGTTTACGGACTCGTGACGTCCCGATCTACGTCACGGTTATCGGTCCTCGTACGTTTGACTCCCTGAGTCAAAAGTCAATATTTTGCCCAAATTCAAGGGCAAAACGGTCATTTTACACCGTCTGTCCGAATTCACTCAACTAATCCCCGATTAGTCATTCTAAATCCATAATTAATTAATATTTAATTTCGATATTCAGGATGAGTCGTTACATAAATAGGAATTAGATATATTCATAAAATAAGGAAAATAGACTTTACATTAATTTTAAGTTTTTTAACAATCATTTTTTAGCTTGATATTAGTAATAGGCATTCCTGGTCTATTTTTAAACGTGCAATGACAGTTTTTCTGTTAAAATTTTCAACGATTTTTGTTATAAAAATACACATAATATGTCAACTTTACTCTTATTCTTAATAGAAATCGTTGAGAAATTTAACGGAAAGAATGTGCATACACGTTTGAATTGGATTCACTTGTTTTTGTATTTGGGTGTGTCTTTGTTTTCCAATATTATCAGATAGTTTTATCCCATTGGTCACTTGCCTATTACACCCATATTCAAAAATAATAACAAATATTTTAAAATTATAAAAAATCAATAAACAAATCATTAATCCATATGAAAACACTTTGAAATCAATAAAAAAAAACTATTAAAATCAGTTGAAACCCATCAGATTTGAAACCCATTAAAATCAATTAAAATCTAAATTGAATACACCCCCCTAAGAAAAGCTTCACCAGCCACCACATCCAAACAATATAACACCACAACGAAACACAAACAAGTGCAAAATCAAAGAGATGGATCAATAGAGCATAGATTGGAAGCACAAGGCCACCAAAGATCAGCATACTATGACGATCACAAAGGTAAAAAATGATTGACAAATCAGTGATAGAACATAGTAGAGAAGTCAAGACAGAAGCCAAACTATATCTAAAGGTAAAAGATTTTGGGGAGAATAATGTAATGACCCGTCCCGAATTATTGGGGTTAAATAGGAATTAATGAGGAATTAGCGAGGCTAATCGAGGATTAGCCGAGAATTATCGGACGTTAAGGATGAAATTACAATTTTGCCCCTAAACAAGGGCAAAAATTGACTTTTGACCAGGGAGGTCCGACACACGTGGGTCGTCGTGCACGGTGGCCGGGGAATCCACGGAGGTGAGTTTTACTTTCAAAAGTTTGGGTTTCGATTTTGAACGTTTATGAACGTTTTTAATGATGTGGTGATGTTTGGGAGGTTCGTACGAGCTTGTGAGGATGATGGTGGACGGAGGAAGCTGGTTGAGCAGACCAGACTGGCGGCAGAAAAATAGGGTTGTACATTCTTTCCTTGGGCAGATGATCATCGTCAACTAATCTTAGCCATACCAAATCCGGCCATTATCCTTTTCTCTCTTTTACTCAAAATCATCAATTACCACCATGTTGGCCTCTCGTAATAAGGTCGCTAACCACAATCTTCCCACGAAACCACCATTCCTTAACTCGTGATACGAAATCCTCATTCCATACCGTTACCTTTTTAAGTCGTCCATAACCAACATGTAGCCTCAAATCATCGTAAACCCAATTCCTCATCCTGGCAAAACCTCAGGAATATGTTGAGAAATCTGGGCATCCTTAGCCCTCACTAGGTGTCTTATACACGCAGCTCATACGCCACACGTGTGACCAACAAACTTGAATGTCTCATACCCCAACCATCTATGGGTTGTGGGGATCACAATCATCTTATAGGGTAACACCCTCGAGTCTCCCTGAAACATAACCTCTGGAATCCTAGACTCCACATGTCACTCTCTAATCATCATACTCGATAGGGGTCTCATGGGTCATCAACCAATCCAATCCAAGGATGACATCCAAATCATCCAAAGCTAGGTCAGCCACTAGGCGAATAACACCAATCATCCTGGGTAACCTCACATCGAGAGGTCTACCCCCCTTATATCTCACCAATTTTACCATATATAATTACCATGGTTACCACATAATTATTATCAAGGTACCACATCAGTAACTCGAGTCGATTCAACAACTTCCATACCATAACCAATCACAAATAACACCATACCCGACCAATAGCCAATCTCAAGGCATGGAAGAGTGGATAGCCCGGGACTTACTCGATACATACGTCCTGGTTAATCTTACATCATGACCACAAGTAATGGGTATCTAGGTCATCACTTCGGGGCTACTCAGGGTCCCTACGAAGAAATTGCAAATTCCCGGGCATGTGATCCCAACTGACCACGCCCCTAAGGTCTATTATCACGGGCCCTGTAACAACCCGTACCTACGGGAAGGGTAAAAAATGTAATTTTTGTGAAGTTTTGTAAAAAGGACGATTTTGCCCTTGTTAATAGTAGACGAAAAGTTGACTTTTTGTACTATCGATTGGATGAGTGTTAGCCCTTGACCGTGACGTAGTTTAGGACGTCACGAGTCCGTAGACAGGCGGCAGGTTCGATTCGGACAACCGGAGGAAAAGTTATGATGTACGGAAGGTTGGGGGCGTTACCGTAATTTTGATAAAATGAGGGAAATGTTGACTTTTTGAGGGACTCGTGATTTTCACGTAGACCGAGGACCGTTGTATAGGTCTCGACGTCCTGAGTTCAACGACAGGCGGCACGCTGTCATCGGACGTCGGACGGAAAAGATACGGGTCTGGAAAGTCTGAGGGCAAAATGGTAATTTGTGCAGGAGGGGCATTTTGGTCATTTCCCCTCAGCCCAATTAGATGAGGGCAAGTGGCAGAGATTTTTTGGGCTGGCCTATGGTTAGTGGACACGTGCAGGGGACTGGATGGTTCCACTACGTTCTCAAGTGTGCACGGCCACACGTTATCCCCATTTGAACCGTGCACACCTTCGAAGGAAACAGAAAACAGAGAGAAGAGTTGGGTGAGGCGGTGATCGATTTTGATGCTAGGGAGAGTGAAGTGTGAGTCGAGAGAGAGACAGTGAGGCAAGGAGGAGCTGGTGATCGTGGTCTGGAGTTGCAACCGTGCACGGAGGCGACGTGGTGGACGGCTGGATATTTGGAAGAAACAGAGGAGGCAGTGGACGGTGGTGACTGTTGTGTTGTGTGGTGGACCGATTCAAGCCACTAGAAGACTCAGGAGGCTACGGGGAGACCCACGAGCACCGTGGTGGGTGACGGTTCTCACGGCGGCGCCGGAATCGAAAGGTAATCTCTTTTGCTCTGTTTTTCGTAGATTTTCATTTTAAAAGTCGTGGACCTAGAGCTAGAATCGAAGGGTTTGGTGAGTGAAGTGTGGTTTAGGGAGGTCCTAGGAGTCGTTTGTGGTGGTTGCCGTGACGGGAAGTTCACGGTGGGAGGTGGTTCGACGGCGGGTACTCTGTACCCTGTTTAGCCGTGATTTTCAAACGGAAAATCGTGGAGTTGGAGGGTGAGTCGAGGGATTTCGTGAGTTGTGTGTGGTTCAATGAAGTCGTGGGAGGAGTTTGGAATGACCACCGTGAAGGGGGAAGTGCGGAGTGGCCGGAAAGAAAAACAGAGGATTGGTTGGTTTTTCTTTCGAGCTTCAGTTGTGAAGCTATGGGTTGAGTCGAACCAAGAGAGTGAGGGGGATGGATTCCCTGAGAATGGACGAAGCTTTAGGTGAAGATAGGAGGGGAAATGGTGGCCGGACGGCGGAGAACGGTTCTCGCCGGTCCGGGTTGCCGTCTGGTGCGAACCGGGTTCGAGCAAGGAAGACGGTGGCACTGTAGCAGACGCGTGAGGCCCACGCGCAGCCACTTTGGGCGGCGCGTGGAGGCGCGTGGGGAGGAATCCGGCCAAGCTTCCAACATGAGTTTAGTCCTAAATGTTCTAACGAATCCAATGGTATCGTTTTCGGGTTAATCGGACGGTGTTACGGGATGATTCGGGAATCCGTAAGGTTTAGGGTTTAGGATTAAAATATTATTAAATTCCCGAAAAATTGGGGAAAATAGGGATGGTATCCTTGATGTAATTGTGACCCTATTTGGTATCTATTGACAGGACGGGAGACACCAGAGACGGTTGAGGAGCGCACGGAGCGCGAGTGACTTGCTCTGAACTGTGAGTGGACTCTTTCTTACTTCCGAGCATGCCTAACTGTTTTTATTAATGTTTTATGCTTTTTATGTGTGTTTATATGTGATTGAGATGTTTGCACGTTTTTCGAGATGTTTTTGGGATTTTGCACGTTTTTCGAGAAAAAGCGGGTTTTCAGAGTTTGATGTTATAATTCAGAAATTCAACCTAAAAACGTTTTCTGATGATGGTAAATAGGTTGTGGAATATGATTTGGGATTTTCCTATGATTTTGTTATAAACATGGATCTTTTTCCGGATTTGGGTTCGGAATGTCGGTTCTGAACGCCGAAAGGGCTTCGAACTAGGGATTCCGAATTCGAGTTTGTGATGGGTTTCGGAACGGTTTTACACTGATTTGGATTGGATTTGCTGGATCTGGATATGGGTTTAAAGACCCGGATATATGTGACGGGGGACGGGCCCGGATTGAGTTTAAAGACTCGGGAGTTTAAAGACTCGGATATTACGATATTACCCCCATAGGCCTATTGAGTTTAAAGACTCGGGAGTTTAAAGACTCGGATTTATATATGAGGCCTGGTTGAGTTTAAAGACTCGGATAGGTCCAGCAGGTTTGATCGGAAAAAGTGGTTTGATGTTTATGCTCTGGTTTCTATATCAGTTTTATAGTGTATCTGTTTCTTATGGTGTTTATAGTGTTTCTGTTTCTTATGATGTTTCATATTATGACTTTTCTAATACTTCATTGGCATGCCTGGTTTCAAACCGGAGGGAACAAATGATTATATTTCTTTATTTTGATTTGATGGTAAACGGTTTTAAAATTTTTATTCCTTTCGGTCCACTCACACCTTCTTTTTTTTTTTAAATTCCCTCCAGGTCGTGGTGATAGCGCTGGGGTGAACGTTGAGGCAGATATCGAGGCATAGAGCTTTCGACGTTCTTCCGTTGCGGACTTAGACTTGTAGGACTTTTGGTGCCCATTTTGTAGAACTATGCTCTGGCTTACTGTTGTATATATTTACTCCTTCGTCTGATAGTTATGCTTATAGTTGTATTAAGGTCATGTTTTGGTACTGTAAGTGTGATTGTCAGACGGGAGCAGGGTTCATCCCGGGTATCGAGGTGATATTTGGGACGGGTCCTGACAGGCCCCACCAACTCTTCCCTCGCCTGTTATATCAGCAGTCGATATAGGAGTTAATCCTCACTCTATCACACCCTAACAATGCCATCTCACTTGTATCTATCAATCTACATTACCATCTTTATGACGTGACAAGACAATTCACACTCATAACTATTACTTTATCAATGCCCTTATCACTTTACCTCCCAGTGGACCCGACTTGCGTCCCACTGAACTGGACTATCTCCTAAGTCCAAATCCTTGTATACCTCGGGTCCCCGCCCAAACCTCAGTCACTTAGGACACTGACACGTCCCACAAATCCAAAACAAAACCAAGCCATAATTTCCTAACTCCTCAATACCTGACCACATACCAGTCCTTGGCATCCTAAGTGCCAAACGTTCCACAATCAGCCTTTCTGGCTCCTCTCGAGCCTTGATACCTTACCATGACTCATCTCACGTTCCTAACCCATATCCGGACTCATTTTGAGTCTCGTACCCATATCTCGACTCCTCTTGAGTCCAATCTCATACCCAACAATCATGTCATCACTGACATACCCAGTCCGAAAGCAAATACCAATGGTCATCCGTATCTTACACGGCCGATAAGGCCTAAGAAGTATCCCATTAAATTTTAGACTCTTTTCACACATTCCGCTTACGGAATCCACCGTCAATAATCCCATCACGAGTGCAAATTCCGCGATTATGCCACCTTTCTAGCCACTAGGCTTATTCGTCCTTGCGACCCACACAATTCTACGGCTAACAAACAGTAGTTCACAGTGTATTCTACATGACATCCGACCCTCATTCCAGGGTCAATCTCATCCGAGATCTATCACGAGGTCTCATACACCCTCGTCTACCCGTCTCACTACCAGGTTGCGCACGAGGCTTACGTTCCGGAGGCATGATGTGGCAACAGAATCAGCAACCTAGTGCTCTGATACCAAATTGACAGGACCACCCCCGAAGGGACAATGATAACCGTGCCCGGTCCTGCTCCCGTCTGGCAAGTCGACTGAAGTTCCCAAATTACCCTTAGTGCTTGCCAAACCAGGGATAGCCACACACGTACTCACTCATGCCTCCGCCTCTCGATCAGCCTCGATCAACGAGCCACGACCTGGAGGGTCAATAAAAACACAAAAAGTGTAAGTGGACAAAAATAATTCAGTTTATAAAACAGTTACAGAGAGTGTTTCTACCCTCCACGTAAAATCAATGCATGCATTCGAAAACCAGTAATCAAAACATTTACTCAAACAAACCATTAGGGCTTTAGCCCAGAAACCATAATTCAAAACCAAATGTGGGAACTAAGCCCAAAACCGTAAAACCAAATTCCAATTCCAAGTGGGTCATCGCCCAAACCACAATCATAAATAACATTTAAGAAAAACCTGTTTAAACCATCCTGGGTATCCCAGATGCCTAGCGTCCCAGATGTCATATCTCACGGTATAATCAACGCATGTTACCCAGGGTCTCACCGGGTCAATATCTCTGACATCCCAGATGTCTGGCGTCCCAGACGTCCAATCATAGCATTCCTGCTCCTGAGTCATCATAGGGTCCGGTAGCTCCGTATAATGACCCCTTGCAGGCAATGCACCGTGACTTCCCCAGTGTCCCAGACACCTGGAGGAGACCATCATATATCCTGATATCAAGATGGTTTATGGAAAACAGTTTATCAATCATTTCAAAACATCTCAAGGGCCCTGCCCGGAATTTCCATGAAACCATCACAAGTCCAAACATCTGATTTTCAAATCCAAAACCATTTGTAAATCACAACCATCCAGGACCCATCGTGATCCAAATTCCAAAACCAATTCGAAATTACATTTTGTCATAATAGGACTTATGTCCGAATTTCACATTCAAATCCCCAATCATATCCGTCATCCATTCCCGAAACCAAATTCGCAATAATGATTCCGTAAGCCGGCATCCGAAACCACCATTCCGAACCCAATCCAGAAATCCACTTTCAAGTTTCCGAAATCCGAATCTCGTTCAACAAAATTACTTTTATGCCCTGGGCATCAAGCCCGAAATCACCTTTTTCCAAAATCCATTTTAAATCTTTGAACACAAATCTTATTTCAAATCCCAAATTCAATTCATCAAAATCATGACCAATCACAATATACTCAAAATCTCGTAAAACGTGCAAATTCGTAAAAATCTCGAAATCTGTGTCAACACCGTAAGTCATATTCACAATCATAATCAAAACATCCTTAAAACATCATAAGCACAATTCATGTAAAATCGTTCATCAACCATCATTAAAACATAAGAGAAACCATAGTCTCGAAATACGTGCAGTTCTGTATTGCATACCAAAATACGTAGAAATACGAAAATCGGGATTATCACAATTCATAATCATAATCATAGAAATCATAGAAACATTTATGCATGATAGGGCCCACCTCGATTATCGCCTCGATAATCGGGAAGCATCCTGCTCCCGTCTGACAATCGAACACAAAAGACCGGAAAACCAAATAACATTACATCACACCCATTGTCAGACCAGGGAGATTAAGCAAATTCAACTGACTGGACATCAAGTCCATAGTTTCACAGAGCATAATATTACAAAACAAGTTAAAGAACAAATCCTACTATGTGAACTAACTACTCCGCAACGGAAAACTTTATGTCTCTGCTTCTACCTCGGCGCTAGCCCCCGAACTTGTACCACTACCTGGAGGGTAATTAAAACAACAAAGTGTGAGTGGACTGGAACAAAAGTTTTCAGAAAACAGTTTAATGAAATCGGGGTTCGCCCTCCAGTTTTAGAACACGCATGCATAACCAGATATTCGAAACCGCATACTAAACATTTGAAATCCCTTTTTCTGAAACACATGGAAAACATTACAGAAACCATCATAACTCATGTAAAATAATATAATATTAACAAAATACCAGAAATCGTCATTTCGAAACATTAATCAAACCAAATCATGTAAAACTGAATTAATAATCACAATCAAGCCGTTGGATCCATCCGAGTCTTTAAACTCAATATCAGGGCTTCCCGGGATATCAACGAGTCTTTAAACTCAAAACATAATCAATAGGCCTCGGGGGTATCACGATAACCGAGTCTTTAAACTCACGAGTATTTAAACTCAATCCGGGTCTTTAAACCCAATTTTCGGGCCCGCCCCCGTCATTAATTATCCGGATCTTTAAACCCAAAACCAGATCCAACAATCAACCGGGTCTTTAAACCCAAAACCATTTTATAAAGCACAATAAACCAGGATCCTTCGTGATCCGTTTACCAGAAATCATTCCATAATCACAAATCGTCATAATAGGACTTAGGTCCGGATTTCACATGCAATTTCCGAAATGACTTCACAAATATAATCAAATCATCATTAAAACGTAACATGCATAATCATATCCGAATACTTCATCAAAACATCATTCATGCATAGGAGAAAACCGTAACCTCGACATACGTAAAGTGCGATAATCACCTCAAAAAATGTGAAATTACGTAAAACCGAAATATCATAGCATCATCATAAAATCATATATGAAAACATAAGATAGATGAGTAAAAATAGTCATGCATGCTCGGTTTAGAAATCAAAAGTCCACTCACGGTTTTCGGACGCGTCAATCGCGCCCCGTGCGCTCCTCAGTGGCTTCGGAAATGTCCGGGCCTGTAAAAACGTACAAGGAGGGTTACAAACATCCCCAAATAACTCGTATGATTTTTCCTAATTTTTCCGGATTTTTCGACGAAATTAAACTTAAGAACCTAATCTACCGAACCCTCGAAACTATCCCGAACGACTCCCGATCAACTCGAACTCTAAAGATAAAATGTTAAAAACATTAAAAGGAAGAAAACCTCAGTTGACCGTGACCGAAGATAACGTCACACGCGCCGTCACGCGCCCCCAAAGTGGCTGCGCGTGAAGGCCACGCGCCCAGCTACAGTGTTGTCTCCCTTACTCGACTAGCCTGCTAAACGGGTCTGTTACCCGCGGCTCAACCCGGCCAGTTAACCCTCAATTCTCAATCAATTCCTCCCGTTTTCAATCCTATCATCTTCTCTAATCCATTAATTTTAGTTCTGTATCAAAGATTTCCCTCGACAAACACTAAACCGATCAGTCCCAGACTCGAACAGTCGAACAGGTCGACTTCTGGAACTCACCCAACACGGTTCCATTCCCAAATTAACTTCACAGGGAGTATGCTAGGACCTAGACGAACACTCTAGCACAACCAATTGAACAAGCTGTTACCTGGTAGTAGCCGTCTACAACACTGGTTTTTCTCTGAAATTGGAACTCAGGTTCCCTGCCAACCACTCCTCCTCCTCCTTCGATTTTTGCACGGTTGTGCTCGTAGTGACCCCAGAAATCTAACACGGCCCTTGGTTTCGTTCAACAAGCCTCAAGAATTAAATTTGATTTTTCCCTCCATTTTCTGGTTTTTTTTTCTTCCCCGTCAGTTTCTCTCAACTCTCAGCTCCCAAACTGATTCGAAATGAACCCTCTCTCCTCCCTTAACTCAGTTAATCGATCAATTGGGCGGCAACTCGTGGGAAACCCAACTGAGGTCTCTGTAAAATTGTTTCCCATAAACACAGAAACCACGGCCATTTTTTAACTCCTCCCGTGCTCTGAATCTCTGCCCAACCACGTCGGAATGCCTCCAACATCCTCAAAGTCCATAAACTAATCACTCTGGCCAGCCACTAACCTGAATAAACAAAGACTGGATCAGAACCACCAAGCATGGTGGTGCGGCTCTGTTTCCAACGGCCATTAAACAGTAACAGCCCTGTGAAATGACCAAAATGCCCTCAGTTGGCAAATTACCAAATTACTCCTCATCTTCCGTGACCCGTAACTTGGTCATCTGATGTCCGTTTCACACGTGCCGCCTGTCGTTGTACTCGGGGCCTCGAGACGAATCTAACGGTCTTCGAGTCGTGTGAAAATCAATTGTATTTCAAAAAGTCAACATTTTCCCCCAAATCGTCTAAATTACGGAAATGCCCTTGAACTTCCGAACGTCATAACTTTCACCTCAAGCGTCCGAATTGGACGTGCCACCTGTCTATGATCTCGTGACGTCCCGAACTACGTCACGGTCATCGGTCAACATCCGTTCGACCCTCCAATCAAAAAGTCAACAAATTAACCATACGAATCTCAGGGGTAAAAACGTCATTTTATTCATTATTTTACAAAATTACATTTTCCGAATTTCCGGGGCGTTACAATGCATGCATTAAATTTTGAAAGCAAAGTCCACTCAAACACCGTCCATAATGCTCGTTTTCGCGCTGCACGCGTTCCCGTAATTTTCGACATTTTACAGGAATCTCGAATCATGTCCGAAATTATTCTTTAGTGTCACTAAGGACTCAAATAACATCATACTAATTTCCCATAATTTTTTGGGAATTAAACGTTAGTTAAAAACGTAACATAAACCTTCGGACCCTCGAAACAACATCGAAATGGTGTCTGATTAATTCGAAATCAACCCAAAAATGTTCGTTACATTGTATAGGGTAAAAGTCGTGTTGAACTCACCTCGAAAATCGATCCCATGCGCCCTCACGCACCGCCGTGAGTGGATGCGCGTGAAGGCCACGCGCCTGCTACAATAAGGTGCACAGTCGTCGTCCTTACCCAAATGACTGGTAAACGGGTCCAGTTGCCCGCGACTTGACCCGGCTAGTATTCCATCAATTCGACATCATTTTGAACAATTGAACACTCCATTAGCTTCGCAACCAGTTGAATTAGGGATCTGTAACATCCATTGCAGTCGTCATTACCTCAAACCATCTCGACTTAATCCAAGTTTCAAAAACGGGTTCCTCGTCTGAGTTCATCAAATAACCATGGAATTCTTCAATTAATTAGTCGTACAGCTTCGTAGCCTCATGGTAAAGATGATTTAGAATTCAATTTCACAAAAACTTACCTCCAATTACACGAACACAACCCGCGATTTTCCGGCCATCCACCACGTCCGTCCATGGCTCCAGGAGCTTCGAAGCTTGCGACTCTTGATTTGGATCGACTAATAAATGTCCCAGAAGACATAATCTAACCTTAATTTGCCTTGGGCTAGTCTAAAACTCATATTCGAATTTGAATTGACTCAAAAACAAGTTTTGGGTTTTCGAACTCTCCTCTCACCATTTTCCTCCCTTTCCTTCCTCTCTCAATCTCGAAACTCAACTCTGCCTCCTTTCCTTCTGTTTCAGTACTCAGTTTTCTCTCAATTGTTATGAGGGAGGTCGATCAAGCGTGGGTAATAATCTCTGTTTTTCAAATTCCAACAACACCAAACATTACAAAATTCAGCCGTGCTCTATCTTCCCAGTGCAAACAGCACGCCAATGTTTCCACTCAATTGCATAAACAAACCATTAGCACTCAGCCCAACCAAATGTTTCATAAACAATTGCATACCCGTGCTCTGCTCTAAACAATTCCCTCAAAACCCACTCACGGCTGTTTCAAATAGACACCCTTGGAAATTACCATTTTGCCCTTCCTTCACAAAATTACCAAATGCCCCTTATCGTTCTAGAATCATAACTCATCCGTACGAGGTCCGTTTTCAGCGTGCCGCCTGTCTACGGACTCAGGGCATCGAGACCTACCTAACGGTACTCGAATTGCATGAGAAATAGTGGTCAATCAAAAAGTCAACAAATTGCCCCTTTTGTCCTAATTACGAAAATGCCCTTGAATTTTCGACTGTCATAACTTTCTCCTCGGATGTTGGAATCCGATGTGCCACTTGTCTATGAACTCGTGACGTCCCGTACTACGTCACAGTCATCGGTCAAAGTCCGTTTGACCGCCCGAAAAAAAGGTCAACCGTTTGCCCATTACCTAGGGGCAAAATCGTCCTTTTCTTCAAATTTTCCAAATTTCCCTTTTTGAAAGTCCGAGTCGTTACATATATATATATATATATATATATATATGTTTGTACGATGTTTCGCGGAAACTGGTTTTGGGCTGAGACCCACGTGAATTGGATTTGGGCTGAGTTCCTATGGAAAAGGTTTTGGGTTGAGTCCCATGTACTTGATTTACGGTTTTTGGCCAAAGCCCTAATGGTTTTGTGAATGTTTTAATAAATGGTTTTCGATTGCATGCATGCTTTTTAGTGAAGGTCATAAATGTATTTTTATGAAAATGTTTTTATAAATTATTAGTTTTGTCCACTCACAGCTTTCGTGTTTTTTAATGCCCTTCAGGTTGATCGCAGATGCGGACTGTAGCAGAGATCGAGACATCACGTTCTTCTTCCGGATCCTAGCGCCCTCTCGAAGCCCCGAGTGGGCTGAACCGGGAATTTTCCCTGGTCTGACACTTCGTGTACGACGGGATCAGACACGTCCCACGTTAATTGTAACAACCCATCCCGATTATCGAGATTAAATATTAATTAATTATGGTTTAGAATGACTAATCGGGGATTAGTTGAGAGGAATCGGGCGGAATATGCAAAATGACAATTTTTCCCCTGGGCTTGGGAAAAATGTTGACTTTTGACCCGAAAGGTCCGATGGTCGAGGGCCGAGGACCGTTAAGTAGATCGGGCCGATACGAATCCATAGACAGGCGGTACATCGAAAACGGAGGTCGGACGAAAAAGTTATGGTCACAGGAGCAAAGTCGATTAAACGTACGAACCGAGAGTTTGATTAAAATAATAATAAAATACTAGAATCTGATTTAAACCTTGAATTAATCTGGACCCTTGGATGAGTGACAAGTGTCATTCATCCTACCCTTTTTTTTTCTCTAAATTGTGGATCTTATCCCATTGGCCAATTAAAATATGTTTTAATTTTCCTCAATTAACCTCAACCGTCCATCTCCTTCTCAAGATTGCATCAGCACCCTCCATTCTATTCCATCTGATCCTTCATCACCATCAGTTAACATCTTCATCATTTTCCCATTTTCTTTAATGAAACCCGAGCACCCAAACCTCGCCCAAAAACCTTCTAATCCTCATCTAATGCAAGTAGTGTGTAAAGGAAAGTTGGAGTGTGAGGGCTAGCATTGTTGATGGTGTTAGTGACGATGACCGTCGTGGACGGCGGTAGTGGCTGGGGAGCTAAACCCGTGAGGCAAGCATGAAAACAGGGGACCTTCTTACTTCAAACACTTGGAAAACGTAATCATTTGAGCCTGGATTTTGAATGAAAAGGAAAGGCAAGTTCGAAATAGAGTTAGTGGTGGCCACGACGGAGGACGACGGCCACGGTAAACTGCTTCCCGTGAAAATCCTACTTTGAGTTCAAAAATGGCAAATCGCAAATTGGTCATTGTTTCTCGAATTGGTTGCTTAGGTGGGCATCTGAGAGCTATCAGGAGTTGATCAAGATTGGTTTCGGGGCCTGAGGTGGCTAGTAGCGGCCGGAGATGGCGGAGGAAAATGGAAGTTTGGTTTGTCGATCGGGGAGGTAATTTTCAGTCCCTAAGTTCAAGTTTTGTTGTCATTAATCGATTAGAATCTGTGGAACGAAGCTATAGGATTAAATGGGATTGAAAATAGGTGGGAAAATGGAGAAAACGAGGAATACCAGTTCGGTTGGACCGAACCAGTCTGAATCGGCTTAACTGAGGAAGACTATGAACATTTCCCAGAGTATGTGGTACGTCTAGATGGTGCGTGTCCAGTTCCCAAACATGACTGATATGACTCGGATGGTGCCTAAGTGTAGTTCCCGAGGTTGGCCTACGCGTAGTGCGGATGTGATTGTGTGATTGTTTGTGCACTTGTGAGTAGTACGGATTGATGGATCGATTGATTGATTGTGAACTTATGAATAGTGTTGTTTGATGTTGATTGTGATTACGTACTGGTATTGAGTACGGGTTTTAGTCTTTGTGGCCAGGTGATTATGTTTTCATATGTTTGGCTTGAGAGCTGGGATTTGATACTTGTTATGTGATTTGGCTGGAAAGCCGGTGATTGTTATTCATATGTTTTTCCCTATGTATGCATGGTTTGATAAACTGGAGGGTAAATGATGTATGTTGAAATGTGTTTCAAATGATCTTATTTTTGTCCACTCACACCTTTTCTGTTTTGATGACCCTTCAGGCCGTGACACGACGTTCGGGACTGATCGAGAGGCGGAGGCATGAGCGGGAATCAGTGCAGTTATCCCTTGTCTAACAGGTGCTGAATGGTAGTTTCGAAGCTTCAGTTGACTTGTCAAACGGGAGCAGGACCGGACACGGTTATCGAAGTCCAGTTGAGATAGGTCCTGTCACTCAGCCCAAAATCACAAATCAAACATCAAAGTATGGGAACTTAGCCCAAAACTCATCAAATCCAAATCATCTGGGCCACTGCACTGCCCAAAACATATGAAAACCAGTGAAAAACATCAATCATGCGAGTTGCTGGATCTCAGGTGCGCCCAAGTCTTTAAATTCAAAACCATGAGCATAATCAGGCCTTCCCGGGATACCAACGAGTCTTTAAACTCAAAACACAATCAACAGGCCTCAGGGGATATCATAACCGAGTCTTTAAACTCAAAACATATACCGAGTCCTTAAACTCAAAACATATCAATCTAGGGCCCTCCCCCGTCAATCAACCTAGTCTTTAAACTCAAAACCAGATCCAGCTATTTTTCTTTTTCTTTTTCCAGGTCTTTAAACCCAAAACCATTTTTCAAGCAAGTGAAAACCATAGAAAATCCATATTCGAATTCGCAACGATGATTCCGTAAGCTAGCATCCGGAACCATTATCCCGAACCCAAATCCAGAATTTCTCTTTCAAGTTTCAAAACCGAATCCAAAAAATCTTTTCAAAATTCGATTCCAAAACCGAAAGCTCGTTTATCGAAATCACATAAACAAGGCTCCAAGCCCGAGATCACTTTTCAAAATTTGTTATAAATCATTGAAATCAAATCATATTTCAAATCCCGAAATCATATCATCAAAACCCGGATCAAATCACAAGAGGAATCGAAAACTCATAAATCGTGCAAATACGCAATATCTCGAAATCCGTGTAAAACCGTAAATCATCATGATCATAATCATAACCATAGAATCATGTATAGAAAACATATAAAACATATATGCATGCATCAAAAGTTAGAAAGCAAAGTCCACTCACAGACCATTTACGCCGCTACCTCGATACGCGCTCACTTATGTCATTTTCGGCTAAACCGCTATCACCGGCATTCCCGAACCTATCCAAATCCCATAATAAGGTCACTAACTACTTCATAAAGCTTATACTAAAGCCCCGTAATTTTCCTGAATTTTTAACTATTTTTAGCCAAGCCTTAAAACTTTCGGATATCCCGAAATATATTGAAATGATGTCTGATCGACTCGAAACTAGTGCCAAAATGTTTGTTACATCGAACACTTTAAAAGTCATATTGGAATCCTCCTCGTAAAATGTGCCATGCGCCCACACAAGGCTCCCAAAGGGGCTGCGCGTGGGCCTCACGCACCTGTTACAGTGTCGTCTTCAACCTCTGTCCAAACTGGTTCAGACCAGCCGGTTCAACTGGACCGACGCACACGGGTTTCCTTCGTTTCTAGTCCAAATTTGTTCCTAGTTCTTTCCTTAAGTTCGTCCAAGCCTCTACAATTATTCTAACTAATTAAAAACACACAATTAGGCTAGGTGATTACCTTCCCGATTTGCAGAAGAAAAAAAACCCGACATGTTCCTCCTCGGTTCCCAGTTACCACCGTCGTCCTCTGGCCACGGCTTCACCTCCCCTGAGCTCGAATCAACTTCCACAAACACCCCTGACTCATCAAACTGATCAATAATGATTCATGTCCAAGTTACCAGGTTCGAACTGTGACAGAGGAAACAGAGTTAAGTAGAAAATGTCTCACCTTTCCTCTGGCCTACCGTCATGGCCTCCACCGTTGTCCCCTCGACGTTCTGGTCTCCCTCTAACCTATTGCTCAATACCAACAACTGATTCCCCAAAATTTTGAAGGTTTTTTGTTTGGTAATCACCGTTCCTTCTATCTCTGTTTTCTTACTTCCACACCACCACTCGACTCCCTCTAATCTCAGACAACACACACATGACTTACCTGTGTTGCACCTCTCTCACAATCACATGCTAAACCTCTCACTCACCAGGGAACAGAGCACGGTTAACCACAGCCTTCCCTTGTTTTTAAATGATCAACATCGAACTTAATTGATCAAATGGAAGAATAAGGTGGAACCAACCAGAACTTACCCACGTGTCCCAATCTCCCAATATCTGGTGCAAATATCCACTACAGTAAGGACAGATTTCCTCAGCCAATTGCTCACTCATCTCAACACTGCCAAAAGACCCTTTTTCCCTTTAATGTCCAAATTACCATTTTGCCCCTCATAGAATTAGACCCATAACTAAACCTTTCGACGTCCGATGACAGCGTGCCGCCTGTCGTTGTACTCAGGACATCGAGACCTACCTAACAGTCCTCGAATTACATGAAGAATACTTGTCGTATAAAGAGTCAAAAAATTTCTCCTTTTTAACCAAATTACCAAAATACCCTCAACCTTCCGAACGTCATAACTTCCTCCTTGGATGTCGAAATCGGACGTGCCACCTGTCTATGAATTCGTGACATCCCGAACTACGTCACGGTCATCAGTCAAAGTTCATTTGACCGCCCGAACGAAAATTCAACATTTTTGCCCATTCCAGGGGCAAAATCGTCATTCTGCACCGTCCGTCCGAAAGCACCCAACGAATTACTGATTAACCTTACTAATCTGTCATTAATCACTAATCTAATCCCGGTTTTCAGGACGGGTCGTTACAAAGTCTATGATGCTCCTTAACTAATTAATTGAAGAAATCAGTGACTATTTGATGAACTGGGACGATGAGCATTCGTTGGAAACTTGAATTCAATTGAATTGGTTTGAGGCAGTGACGATTGAAATTAATGTTACAGACCCCTAATTAAGTTGGTTGTGATGCAATATGATGGATCAATTAATGGAATTGATGTTGAATTGAAGGATTTACAATCGGGTTGTGTCGCGGGCTAACAGGTTCGAATTGCAGGAAACAGGTGACATGGACGAGTACTGTAGCTGGCGTGTGAGCTTCACGCGCAGCCGCTTGCGGCGGCGCGTGGGGGCGCTTGAGACCCAATCTCGAGGTGAGGTCAGCATGAAACTTAATCCTCTTAATGTAATGAACATTTTGGTACTAGTTTCGAGGAAATCGGATACCGTTTCAATAGTGTTCAGTGTATCCGAAGTTTTAATATATGTTGTAAATACGTATTTAAATCCCGAAAAAATAGGGGAAAATTATATTAGATATATTGAAGTGTGAGTGACCCTCGAGAATGATTTTGGACAAGAATGATGATTCTCGGAAATTACGGAAAAAGGGACAGCTCGGAAGCGGGCAGTTTGGACGGTGTGTGAGTGGACTTTGCTTTCTAAATTTCAATGCATGCATAATTGTTTTCTATACTTTCTATTTATGGTTTCTATGCTTATGATTATGGTAATTACGATTTCCGTATTTACACGTATTTCGATATGCGTAATTGCATGTATTTCGCACTTTGATGATGATTTGATGGATGATTTTATATGGTTTACACATATCATGTTTTGATAATGATTTGATGATGTGACATTATATGGTTTACACATATCATGTGTTGATAATGATTTGATGATGTGACATTGGGTTTGAATGTGAATTCGGGCAAAAGACCCATTTCGATAAGATATGATTTCGGACTTGGTTTTCTATGATGTATACATGGTTTTGGGTTTAAAGACCCGGTACTATTGTTGGACCTGATTTTGGGTTTAAAGACCCGGTTGATTGATGACGGGGGAGGGCCCTTGATTGATATGTTTTGAGTTTAAAGACTCGGTTATTGTGATAACCCTTTAGGCCTATTGATTGTTTTTTGAGTTTAAAGACTCGTTGATATCCCGGGAATGCCTGATATATGTGGTTTTGAGTTTAAAGACTCAGTGATTGAGATCCAGCAGATTGATTGACTTGTGATTTACTGTTGCTTTCCTATGTGTTCAGATGTTTTGGGTAGTGGCCCGGTTTATATGGATTTATGGATTTTTGGGCTATGTTCTCGTACTTGGATTTTGATTCATGGTTTTGGGCTGAGACCCTGAATTTATGGTTTTGGATATGAAATGATTTCTGATTTTTCGTAAGCGGTTTTCTGATCGTGGAACTAAGTCATTTTTGAATGCATGCATTGGTTTTATGTGGAGGGTATAAATGTCTTTTTTATGTAACATGTTTTATAAACTTATTTATTTTTATCCACTCACACCTTTTATGTTTTTATTGACCCTCCAGGTCGTAGCGCGATGATCGAGGCCGATCGAGAGGTGGAGGCATGAGTGGGCACATGTATGGTTATCCCTTATTTGGCAAGTGCTGAGGGTATTTTTGGAACTTCAGTTGATTTATCAGACGGGAGCATGACCGGGCACGATTATCAATGTTCCTCAGGGGGGCGGGTCCTGTCAAAACGATTGAAGAGTTTTGTCTTAGAGAGAGGTTAGAGAGTTTTTCTTAGAGAGAGAACGGCTGATTTATTGAATTATCTTTACATAGTATGTAAAGATAATCGGAACCTTTCATCCCACTTATTGATACTGGGAGATTTATTGCAATTAACAATACTTGTACACTTTAGTTATACATTTTCATACTATTCATTCGATTTATTGAATTATCTTTACATATATGTCATAATCGGAACCGTTCATTCTCTAAATCATCATGTCAATATCATCTCCGTAATAAATCAATAAGATTAGAGGTCATTTAGTCATTCATATGTGCCTAATAAATCAGCAATTTTTGTAAGAATTATGATCATAATAATGAACCGTCTATTTAGTTAATATATATATAAATAATTAAATGATCTCAAATTTTATTGATTTTTTATTAAGTTAATTTTGACTTAAAAATTTAAATATAAATGATTTTAATTATGACATATTACCACCAAAACGCAAGTTTGTCCGATATATATATATATATATATATATATATATATATTCTTGTGAATTTTATATAGTTAATTTTAATTAGGTTAGTAATCACCGTGGCCTTAATCAAACAGACAGTCCAACAACCTCACTTATTTCTCCAAACACAACTAACATACCTATATATTTACCAAACCCAATTATTTAGTACAAGTGTACAACACATACAATATATAATCCATAAACTCTCATTTTCTAATGCCTCTCCTTGTAAATTTTTTATGACGGGAAACCAGACGTATTTTAAGTAGGAAAGAATTATACGTTTGAATGTGAGAACAACTCATAATATTTACCAATTTTTTTTAATATAATAATGTGATAAATAATTTGTATTTATATCTGAATTTAGTAATCCTCTAATTTTATAAGGAAACAAATTAAAATAGTACTGGGAAGGAATTATTGAAATGACAGCTAATTAAACTCTGTATATATATATATATATCTGACTCCTAAGTACGAATCAATTATATGAAGTAAACATTGTCTTCTTCTGTCTACTTAAAGTTCCGCGATCAGATCTTAATGTTTTTATATGTAGACGTGTGAGTAGAGATGTGGGCCTAATGTTGCCAATAATATAGCCACCAAATACCAAATAGAAATATAGTCAAGAATAAAATCCGTAATTTCAGGCAGAAAACACATAAAATTTTCTCCATCGGCCCCAATCTTACTCTCCGTATCAGAAAAAATTATTAAATAATTTACTGTCAGTATCGAAAAAAAAAAGTAGTGATTAGAGTGGGGAAGTTTCCAATAATTTGAGAATTACACAAGATTACACGTTCTTATATTTGATTATCAAAAGAAAAAAACAAAATGTACAGAAAGCACAGCAAGAAACACGCTTGCCGATAAAGCAGACACCTTTAAGACCATCGAGAGCTTCACTTTGCATCTGCGAAGAAACCATTCTGCTGAGTGCTGATCGGAGAAGATGAAGTTTGGAAAGGAGTTCGTCTCTCAAATGGTGCCAGAGTGGCAGGAGGCGTACATGGACTACAGCTCTCTGAAGCTACTCTTGAAAGACATATTGCGGTTCCGGCAGAGAACCACAGCGTTGACGCCAATGGCTTCGACTTCCGAGGGGTCATTGTTGAAGCGGAGGCTGTCTCTGTACAGAGCGTTCAGCGGGCTGACAACCCGGCACCGGGGATCTCCGAGGAAGAAGGAGGACGAGGAGATTCTGGTGAGTGAGGAGGGGGCGGAGGGGCAGTGGCAGACCATGTTTTTGATGTCGTCCGATGAAGGAGGGGAGTTTGAGGTTGTATTTTTTAAGAGGCTTGATAAGGAGTTTAATAAAGTGATTAACTTTTACAAGAAGAAAGTTGGGGAAGTGATGGAAGAGGCAGAGGAGTTGAGTAGGCAGATGGATGCTTTGATTGCTTTGAGGCTCAAGGTTGAGAATCCAATGGTGGAGCTTGAAGTAAGTGATTTTGTGGATAGGGCAAGCAATGGGGCTTCCTCGTACTCTTCTGTTCATCCCACAAGTGGTAGAAAATCAGGTAAGAAGCAAAACTGTGAAATTAATTTTATTTCTTAGCATACTTTTTTTTCATTGGGTTTCATGCTTCAAACTTGAAAGCTTGGAACTTTGTGATTAATTGAGGCCAACAGAGATAGAAACTATGTTCTTTTTAATAGTATAATATGGGTTTTTAAAAAAAAAATAATAATTTGTCTCTGGATTTCATAACTGAAGTTTGAATCTTTATGATTATTTGAGGCTATAGAGATGGAAACAATGTTTTTTTAGATAGTAAAATATGGGTTTGTGTTTACTTTTGCATATTGGTTGTGAATATGAAGGAGGGGTGCATATGGATGCAATTGAAGAATTTGGGATGAGCAATGAAGGGGAAATGGAAGATGAAAAGAAAGAAAGCAAAGAATTAAAAACCAGTGACCAGAATGCTAATGGAGGAGGCATGATGATGGATAATAAGTGGCGTAAACCACCTCCACAAGAGGTTTTAGATCATGTAAAGATCAATGTGACACCCGAAACACCTGTATCGACAATGAAAGGCATTCTACACAGTTCAAATCCAGACTTATCATTCAGCAAGAAGGAGCTGAGGAAAGCCGAAGAGCAAATGACACAGGCTTTTAGTGAGTTCTATCAAAAGCTTCGGCTCTTAAAAAGTTACTGGTAATTTGGCTGACCTGATTCATTACTTTGCTAGATTAAAAATTAGTATGAACATGTGATTGATTACATTGCTAATGGATGTCACAGTTTCCTGAATCTATTGGCTTTCTCAAAAATCATGAAGAAATATGACAAGGTCCAATTCAATTGTTTCAATTTTGTCAACTTATATTGGAGTTATTAGATTTAAATTTTAATCATACTAACAGTGTTGATGCAGATTTCTTCAAGGAATGCGTCAAAGGCTTATTTGAATATGGTGGATGATTCTTATCTCGGTTCCTGTGACGAAGTAGGTTATATATAGTAAATGAAATTTATCCCACTATAAATCCATTAGATTATTCGATTCCCAGTTGCCTTATGATTCCTTGTCTTTTGCCTTCAGGTCACCAGGATCATGGAAAGGGTGGAGGCTACCTTCATAAAGCACTTTTCAAATGGAAACCGCAGAAAAGGAATGAAGATATTAAGACCAAAAGCCAGAAGGGAAAGACATAGAAGTACGTTTTTCTTAGGTAAGATTTTGTTCTATCAGAAGCAAAAGAAATGTCCTTTTTACCAATCTTTCTATGTCTCAATATCAAAGATTCCCTTAAACAAGACCTAATTGATTGTTTACTATGTACATGTAGGGTTGTTTTCCGGGGGCTCAATTGCACTTGTAGTCGCCATCATTGTGCTTATACATGCAAGAAACATCCTTATGAGTGAAGGGCGTGGACAGTACATGGAAAACATATTTCCTCTATACAGGTGAATGTTTGCACAATAATTATAGCTTTAATGGAAACCGATCATTCATGGTCCTGCAGGAACATGATGGAATCGATTTTATGAATAACTTGCGTTGCACTCTTTTGCAGCTTGTTTGGGTTCATGGTCCTGCATCTGATCATGTTCGCCGCAAACATATACTATTGGAGGCGCTACCGAGTGAACTATCCCTTCATCTTTGGCTTCAAGCAAGGGGAAGAGCTGGGATACAGACAGTTCTTCCTTCTCAGTGCAGGTCTCGCAATTCTTGCATTGGCCGGTGTCCTTTCAAATTTGGATATGGAGATGGATCCAAGTACAAAAAGCTTTAGAGCCTTGACTGAATTAGTCCCTTTAGGCCTAATCATTGTAAGAACTTCGACAGGGTCATTAAACATGATGTTTGAGCTCATTAGAGTAGTGTCATGATTATTTTCCATGGTGTTACATTTGCAGGTTGTGCTTCTGATCATGTTTTGTCCTTTCAACGTGATTTATCGTTCCAATCGATTTTTCCTCCTCCAGTGTATATTCCATTGTCTTTGTGCTCCTCTTTATAAGGTATCTAAAAATATTTCTTCAGAGGCATACTATATGAAGTTTTGAAAAAAATTCAGTTAAAGACTTCAAATTTTTTGTCTCTTTTTTTGGTAGGTTACCCTCTCGGATTTTTTCTTGGCAGATCAGCTTACTAGTCAGGTATTGTATATTGACGTTATGAGATGGATTTGATGCTCATGAACAAAATATTATTTTCTGCTCACAAAAATCAATTGATTCAATGCAATATGACTTGCTTTCAGGTCCAAGCCTTTAGAAGTTTAGAATTCTATGTCTGTTATTATGGTTGGGGGGACTTCAAAAAAAGATCGCACAACTGCCTAGACAGCCAGGTTTACAAATCCTTCTACTACGTTGTAGCAATTATTCCGTATTGGATTCGATTTCTTCAGGTATTCTGCCGTAAAAAAATCACCTCTTTTATTCAGAAACATCACAATCACAATATGTTTATGGTTCTTTTTCTGTTCTTGTAGTGCATCCGACGGTTGGTAGAGGAGAAAGATGGAATGCAAGGGTTAAATGGTCTGAAATACATGTCGACAATCATTGCAGTAGCGTTGAGAACAAGTTTTGGTATGAAAAAAGGGATGACATGGAAGATGCTTGCTTTAACTAGTTCGGTTATAGCCACCGTTGTTAGTACATACTGGGATATTGTCATAGATTGGGGCCTTTTGCGCCGAAATTCTAGAAACCCTTGGCTCAGAGATAAACTCCTCATATCAAACCAAAGTGTTTATTTTGTAGCTATGGTAAGATTAAAGATGACTTATTTAACCATAATGGCCGTTTTGTTCTTTCCTTCTTGTTTCACAGTAGTTTTGAACAATGTGAATTGCAGGTGTTGAATGTTTTACTGAGACTGGCCTGGATGCAGTCAGTATTAGGAATTAATGAAGTGCCTTTCCTTCATAGAACAGCCTTGGTTGCAATAGTGGCATGTTTAGAAATCATTCGCCGTGGCATTTGGAATTTCTTTCGGTATGCTTTACTTCCCTTCAAGATTCAATTCTCCACTTCTCTTCAAATGTTTCAAATGCTTATCATTTGATTTTTAACTGAGCAGGTTGGAGAACGAGCACTTGAACAATGTCGGGAAGTTCCGGGCGTTCAAGTCAGTACCCTTACCTTTCAACTATGACCATCATGAGGGCAAGAGCAGATAAACATGCCAAGGAAGTGAAAGTTATTACCATTGTTTTGCTCTTTTTGTTACAAAGTACAGAAATCAGCAGTAGGTTAAGGAATGAGTAGGGTTATGTGTCGTGAAATCTAGATCAAAATTGTTGCTAGTTAGTCATGACATTTTAGTTTTGAAGTAACTATTCTCTTGATTTTTGTTTGGTAGAGAGAATTGAAGTGAAAGATACCTTTCTTGCTAGTTGCTGTCTGCTAAGTGTTAAACCACATTTTAACTTTCCCCGTAGTGCTTAATTGACTTGACAGTGCCATCTCCGTTGCATGAAAGTTTCTCCGGTTGCTTAATTTTGGGGAAAATTGTCAGTAACCTCCGGTTGCTATCTTGGGACCCTGTGTATGCAGTGAGCTCCACAATGATAGAAGAATTGAGACCACCAAATGGCCCCTTGCTCTTGTCCTCTGGGAGAAGTTTCTAAGTTTCTAACATAAATTTGTGAAATAGATTGAATGGTTGGGGACTTAACCAAGGCTTCAATACTTATAATATCTTCAAAGAGTCCACTCTAGTGATAGAAGTTGTGGCCTATCAAAAATTTCATTTCTACTAGAGATATATTTGGGGATGATAATTAGGTCTGATACTCTTGACGACATTACAAACCAATTAAGGGTAGCGACGGAAAATTTTAAATGTACGACAGTGTCGGCTCAATGGGGATGATACTTTCGCTACTATGCTATTCTACGGTGGGAGGCAATAATAAGTGGACCAAAGTAAGATAAAATGGAAGACCAGACACTCCCTCCTCATAAAGGAAATCTGTGTAGGAAACTTTTAAAAAGCCTTCGACAAGAGCAATACAGCAACAATACTTCTATAACTATCAAGTTTACAATTAAGAACCTGTATACAACAAACTGTTACAGTAAAAAGAAGAATGTACGACAGAGATAAGATGAACGGTGTTACCTAGACCGGTCATCTGGTGTTACCCATCCTCTTGATCGGAAAAGAAGAATGTACGAAACCCTAATATGATGAACACTACATAGACTGGTCATCGTCTTGATCACCCTCCTCTCCGCTGTGCAAGCTCGCTGCAGAGTTTGAAGTCGAGTTCTCAGCCGTGACAGCGCCACTGCGATTATCATCGTCCTGATTTCTGAAGTGAATTGAAAACGACCATGGATTTGAAGTTGAGCTTGCTTTCTGAAGGGCTTCAATGGCCTTCATTGCAGCACGGATGCTACGGGTTATATCCATGTCTGCCTCCTGGTTTGAAGGTGTCTGAGATGCTATAGTTTCCGAATTATTGAATTCTGAGTTTGAATGGCTTGTGCGTGGGGCAATTCCATCTTGTGCCTGTGGGGTTGGTTCAATGACTTCCGCTTCCAAGGGGAAGAGAAGCTCAAGATTTGCCTCACATTCGCGGACTAGCCTCGTCAGAGGTTCTGTTGTAAAAAAAGGCTGGCGCAAGGCAACTTGCGTGAAAGGCAGAAGCAGCAATCCTCCAGTTCGTTTATCATACTTCTTTAAAATTTTGACAATCCCTAGTCAAGCCAGAAGACATGATTTTAGCAAGTGATAACAACGAAATAGAATTAAGAAATTCAGTGATGTTATTGTAATATTGTGAGCAGTAGTTGCAGTACCTGCAAAATTCAAGGAGCTATAATTTTTGAGAAGCACCATCTCCCCATGAATGGTGACGAAGTCCTTACGAATGTCCATAACTTCTTCACTGAACTCACTCTCGGATGTAAAAACTCCATGTTTGCTGCTTTTTTCCTTAACAAACTCGATTCTTCCTTTCAGCTCCTGTCATTATTGAAGTTTGCAGACGCAAACAGAAGTTTTGGTAATTGGAGCCTTGACGTTCAAAATATGACTTTGCAACATTAGTGTCATTGCAGATGACTCTGCTTTAGCCTGACACTGAATAAGAATACATGAACAATTTCTTGAAGATTAAACCTAATATAAGCAGATAACAGCAAAAGAATACGCCAAAGGTTTTAAGCACTTCATGCATCATAGCAACACCAAATATACGGTTTGATTCACACTCTGCTTATTGATTCATGTGAGATATTTTCTGAAGCAGTCAATCATGTGAGAGATTCAACTAGTTGAAACCCAGAAACTTGACATGTTGAGGATGAAAAGGTTAAAATTTACCTAATTTTCATTCATTATCAGATATCTTTTCCCTTTTCTGTTCCTAATTTCCTTAATTTCATAATCACACACAGCCCAGAATTAATTATCTCAATATATATTTTTGAGGTCACCATTTTCAGTCTTTTAGGTGTCCTATCAACATGAATATTCTTATTTCTTCAATTTTCAGCCCAGTTTTAGCTAAACCGAAATTGTTTACGGATGGTATCGCAATACACCAGCATAATTTTTTTATCATCCATATTCCATAACAAGCAAGGCAAATCTCTCGATTAAAATTGAAGGCAAAATGATAAACAAGATTGAATTTTTTGCAACATCTATTTCATGAAAGCAAAATCTGTGAGCTACCCATTAAAATTAAACACCAGAATGTGTTCATACGCATGCAAATTCAATCAAGGCAAGGGGGGAAAAAGTCAACCATAAGAACCTGAAATCGAATAACGAACTCTTCCTCCTTATCAACGTAGAAATCGTTCAACTTCTCAAGCTCCTCATTGAGAATCGCAACGAACCAATACTGGAGTCCCGCAAACGGCCGGTCGGCATCCCATGGCCGCTGCTGAAATTCGATGGGGCGACGGAGAGAACTAGCGGCAACCGCGGCGGCGATGGCGGAAGCGGGTAAGCGCTTGAGGAGCTTCTTGAGAAGCTTGTAGCAGAGGAACTTGTCTCTCCACTCAGGGAGGGTCTGCTCCAGGTGGGCCCTGAACTCTTTCCCAAATTTCATGGCTTTGGTTTGAAGAAATTGACTGCGGTCTAAAGCAATCAAAATGTTGATATAAAAAGCGAATCTAGAGAAGGAACATCAACTGGGAATATTTTGGGAGTGGGAAGAAAAGGGTGGAAAGGGTCATCAAGTGTAATTCTTGTTGGCATGGGATTTGGCTCTTTGCCCTTTTTCTTGGTAAGCATGCATTTGGCATATCCCACCCCTCACCATAATTGCCACCTCCCGTTCAAAAAAAAATACCACAAATTTATCGTCACATGATATAATTAATTTACATATATTTTTATTAATATTGTATCATTTCATAATCTCACCAAATGCACCAATAATACATCAATTTATACTTGCTCAACATATTGAGATGCACCATGTGATCTATAATATCTTTAATACGAGATGCACCACGTAATCCATAGTATGAGATGCACCACATAATCCATAATATGTCGCTATTTTATAATTTCTCAATTGACGTGTAAAAATAAAATTAGAATATAGCCCGCACATGTTATTTTAATATACCATGCAAATCTCATAAATACACCACCTAACTGTAACTCGTTTTTTCCTAGTGAAGACACTTTGTTTCCAATGACAATTCTGGAAAATCCCATTGCATATTCCTGATCGTCTCAGAATCCAAATGTTGAAGAGAATATGCAGTCTGCCTTCACTTGATAAATCCATTACAGTGACACATTAGAATTGAGGTTCGGTTATGGAATATGTCTATATCTTTGTTTCAACTCGATTTACATTGTCACTTAATATTATAGTCTAATAGTATTTCTCTTTATATATTAGTGGGAGTCTCAGATTTTTTCGTTAAATTCGCTCGATACTCAGTATTTATATATACATCCATTGACGGATTCATACTCATCCATTGACGGATTCATAAAAGCAAGCATGTCGTAATAATCGAAGACAAGCCCATTTGATGGTTCATTCTAAATTCTCATTCAGCTCAGATCATTCTAACACTAGAAAACAAAGCATGTGTGGTGTATATGTTGAAAAAAATAAAATTGGAAAGATTTATAAAACAGAGCATAATAGGTGGGGCTTTCGCTCTGGATGGTATCCCGGCCTGTCTGGATGGTATCCCGGCCTGCAGTATCTCATTCTTCAAATTTTCGTGAGGGCCGAGGGAGTGGAGGTAACCCCGGAGTCGCCATCAGCTGGTGGAGATCCGGAGCACCCCCACCTCCTTTGTTTCTAAAGGCGGCTGCAGTGTTTTTTTAGAAAGAAGGCAGAGAGAGAGTCTATTAATCCGTGTTGATGTAAATTTTTGACATCTACCTTCTCCAACTAAGGTAGATGAGGTTGTGGGATATCAAGAATTTATTGTCATTTCTACTCTAGAGATGCTTGGGGACGATCTCCCAATTCAATTACGTCTCTCTAAATATTATTAGAAAAATTTTAATGTATGATAATTCCCAATTCAATATACTAACCCAATTATGCAGTCCCTAAGACTACTACGGAAAAGTTTGAATTTGTAACAATACGTAATTGGTTATCGGTACTATGCTATTCTACAGTGGGAGGCGATAGTAAGTGCACCAAAAGTGAGACAAGACGGAAGACCAGACACTCCTCATAAATGAAAATCTGTGGAGAAAATTTGTATAAAGCCTTCAACGTGAGCAACACAGCAACAATACTTCCATAACTATCAAGTTCAAGTTTACAATTTAGAACATGTAGGCAACCCAAACTGTTACAAGAAATGAAAAAGAAGAATGTACTGTAGAGGCCGATACGAT
The DNA here is from genome assembly GCA_032719365.1 of Prinsepia uniflora. Lineage (NCBI taxonomy): Eukaryota > Viridiplantae > Streptophyta > Magnoliopsida > Rosales > Rosaceae > Prinsepia > Prinsepia uniflora. The sequence continues at coordinate 5,729,643 of CM064867.1, read as the reverse complement.
GACCCGTGTTACCTAGGCCGGTAGTAATCCTCTTGATTGGAAAAGGAGGAGGAAAACCTAGTATGATGAACACTACTGCATGACCTAGTTTAATATCAATTTTCCTTTTTAACTATTTTATTTAAAAGTGGAGCAGCACAAAAGTATTTAATAAACCTAAAAAATCCTGGATTTTTGAAAAACTATAGACTTTTGACATAAACGACCATGGATTGTAAGTTGAGCATGCTTTCTGAAGGCCTTCAATGGCCTTCATTGCAGCACGGATGCTACGAGTTATATTATGCCCATGTCTGCCTCCTGGTTTGAAGGTGCCTGAGATGCTGCTATGTTTTCCGAATCATTGAATTCTGAGCTTGAATGGCTTGTCCCTGTGGCAGTTCCGTCAATGAATTCCGCTTCCAATGAGAAGAAGAGCTCAAGATTTGGCTCACATTCGCGGACTAGCCTCGTGAGAGGTTCTGTTGTCAAGAAAGGCTGGCGCAGGGCATGTTGCGTGAATGGCAGACGCAGAAATCCTCCAGTTCGTCTATCATACTTGTTGGGTCAGTTTTGTTTTTACAAAAAAAATCAGGATTAAATTAATTTGTTTGGTTTATCTTTTATTTGGATAAGAGTAAGATCTGGTCTTTCTCATCTACTGAAATACATCTCCTGATTTCTTGGCCACTATCTCTCAACGTTCATTTTTTGGGTGTGCATAAATATACTGTTTTAGTTCAATTAAAAACCACCTGAAGCAAAAATCACTTTGTTTTTTTTTTCTAAAAGAATTGGGAGTTCTGAGCAGGTTAGAAGAGTGATTGTTTTTGGTTCTTTCTCTGTGCAAGGAAGAACTAGACAGGTGATTCTGGGGCTGTTTTATCCTAGGGACGGCGTGGCCAACTTTGAACTGCTGGCACATCTTGGGCAGAGCCGCGAAACGTCTTAAAGAGAGCGACATTGTCCGCGACTCATCCCAATAATCATTCACCGCATTAATTTTCCTAGTAATCTTGTTCCTCTATTATTTACTTCCTACAATTTTAAGACGTTTCTTTTTCATCTGCCATGGATCACGAAAACTCTTCAACTCCTGACTTCAACAAACCCTCCAAGTTTGAGGGTCTTCACTTCAAACGTTGGAGGCAAAAAATGCTCTTTTTTCTTACCACAAAAAAGGTAGCCTCTAACTGCACAACCATCATGCCCCCCCATGCCTAATAAACCTAGTGAGGAAGAAACCCGAGCCTTAGAGAATTGGACTGAAAAGGATTTTCTTTGTAAGAATTATATTCTGAATGGATTGAGTGATGAACTTTATGATTACTACTCTGATTATCACACTGCTAAGGAATTATGGGACTCACTTCAGAAAAAGTATGATACTGAAGAAGCAGGTGCGAAGAAATTTGCTGTCAGTCGCTATTTGAAATATCAAATGGTCGATGACAAATCAGTTGAAGCTCAATCTCATGAGCTGCAGAGGATTGCTCATGAGATCATCTCTGAAGGTATGAATTTAGATGAACAATTTCAAGTTGTTGTGATCATTGACAAGCTGCCACCAACCTGGAAGGACTTCAAGAATGCTCTCCACCACAAAACCAAAGAATTCTCCCTTGAGAGTTTGATCACTCGGCTTCGCATTGAAGAGGAAGCTAGGAAGCAAGAGTTGAAGGAAGAAGTTATGATTGTGTCTAACAGCAAGAAAGCTGCCGATAGAAACAAGGCCTCTGCTGTCCTGAAGACAAACGTCAAGAATATGAAGTATCAAAATAAGAAAGGCTTCAATCACAAAAATCAGAACCGTGGTGCTCAATCTAATCAGAATAGGAATCAGCCCCCCTCACGAGAAGATGATTCGGGACAGTTTATTTGTTATAACTGTCGCAGGCCAGGGCATCTTGCCCGGAATTGTCGTAGTAAGCGTCGTCCTCCAGTGGCGAACCTTACTGAAGAGCAATTAATTGCTATGATTTCTGAAATCAACATGGTTGATGTATCCGAGGGGTGGTGGGTGGACACCGGCGCATCTCGCCATGTCTGCTATGATCGTTCCTTATTCAAGACCTATTATGAGATTGAGGACAAGAAAGTTCTGTTGGGTGATTCTCACTCAACAAATGTTGCTGGCACTGGAGAAGTGGAGCTGAAATTTTCATCTGGAAAGACCGTCACTCTCAAGGATGTTCTGCATACTCCAGAAATAAGGAAGAACCTGGTTTCTGGCTATCTTCTCAACAAGGCTGGATTCACTCAAACCATTGGAGCAGATATGTATTCTCTTACTAAAAATAGTATCTTTGTGGGTAAGGGATATGCTACTGATGGGATGTTCAAATTGAATGTTGATGCTAATAAAATATCTGCTTCTGCTTATATGGTGTGTTCTTTTAATACTTGGCATGCTAGGCTTTGTCATGTTAACAAAAGACTTGTTAAAAACATGAGTAGCTTAGGATTTATACCTCACATGACCTTGAATGACTTTAAGAAATGTGAATTCTGTAGTCAAGCAAAAATCACAAAAAGTTCACATCATTCAGTAACTAAAGAAACAGAACTTCTTGATCTAATTCATTCTGACATATGTGAATTTGATGGAACATTGACTCGGAATGGAAAACGCTATTTTATCACTTTTATTGATGATTGTTCAAATTATTGTTCTGTTTATCTCATGAGAAATAAGAGTGAAGCTATTGATAAGTTTAAAGTTTTCATAACTGAAGTTGAAAATCAGTTTAATAGAAAAATTAAGAGATTACGTAGTGACCGAGGACTAGAATATGAATCTAGTGATTTCAATAATTTGCTTATGTCTCTTGGAATTATTCATGAAACTACTGCTCCTTATTCTCCTGAAATGAATGGTAAAGCTGAAAGAAAAAATAGGACTTTATCAGAACTTACTGTAGCTGTCATGCTTAGTTCTGGTGCTGCTTCATTTTGGTGGGGTGAAATTTTATTGACTGTATGCTATGTTTTGAATAGAGTGCCTAACTCTAAGACTAGAACCTCACCTTATGAAATCTGGAAAAATAGAAAGCCAAATGTGTTATATTTTAGAACTTGGGGATGCTTGGCTTATGTTAGAATTCCTGATCCAAAAAGAACAAAATTTGCTAGCAGAGCATATGAATGTGTTTTTATTGGTTATGCTGTTAACAGTAAGGCTTATAGATTTTATGACTTAAAAAACCAGGTTATTATTGAATCTGTTGATGCAGATTTTTTTGAAGATAAGTTACCTTTTAAATTGAGAACTAGTGGGGGTTCAACAATTGAGGGATCTTCTTCAACTAATACAAATAGTACTAGAATTAAACAACCTATTGAATCTGTCTTAGAACCAAGAAAAAGTAAAAGAACTAAGATTGCCAAGAATTTTGGCTCTGACTTCCATGCTTATACTTTAGAGGAAGATCCTAATACTATTCAAGAAGCTTTAACTTCTTTGGATGCAGATTTATGGCAAGATGCCATAAATGATGAAATGGATTCGCTGGAATCCAATCAAACTTGGCATTTGGTTGATCTTCCACCTGGTTGCAAAACAATAGGTTGTAAATGGATTCTTAAAAAGAAAATGAAACCAGATGGCTAATACAAGGCACGCCTTGTGGCCAAAGGTTATAGACAAAGACATAATGTGGATTTCTTTGATACTTATTCTCCTGTCACAAGAATAACTTCTATTCGTGTTTTATTTGCATTAGCTGCTGTTCATGACCTTGTAGTGCACCAAATGGATGTTAAAACTGCTTTTTTGAATGGTGATTTAGAGGAAGAAATTTATATGGATCAGCCTGAGGGTTTTATAATTCCTGGAAAAGAAAATAAAGTCTGTAAATTAGATAAATCTCTTTATGGACTAAAACAGGCACCTAAGCAATGGCATGAAAAGTTTGATAGTTTAGTCACTTCAAATGGGTTTAAGATTAATGAAAGTGACAAATGCATCTACTTTAAATATGAAAATAATCTCTGCTCTATTATCTGCCTTTATGTGGATGATCTGCTTATTTTTGGGTCTAATATTCATGTTGTTAATAATGTTAAAATCTTGTTGTGTGCTAACTTTAACATGAAGGACTTAGGTGAAGCTAGTGTAATCCTTGGGATTAAGATTACAAGGTTAGAAACTGGGTTTTCTTTAGACCAATCTCATTATATTGAGAAAGTTCTAAAGAAATATAACTATTTTAATTGTAAACCTGCAAGTACTCCTTATGATCCTAGTGTAAAGTTGTTCAAGAACACTGGTGATAGTGTTAGACAAACTGAGTATGCGAGCATCATTGGTAGCCTTAGGTATGCTACTGATTGCACTAGACCTGATATAGCTTATGCTATAGGAATACTATGCAGATTTACAAGTAGTCCTAGTATGGAGCATTGGAATGCTATTGGGAGGGTCATGCAGTACCTAAAAAGGACAATGAACCTAGGATTACAATACCAGAAGTTTCCCGCTGTCCTTGAAGGATACAGCGATGCTGATTGGAATGCCCTTTCAGATGACTCTAAAGCCACTAGTGGATATATATTTATTATTGCTAATGGTGCAGTGTCATGGAGGTCTAAGAAACAGACTATATTGGCTCAATCCACTATGGAGGCAGAAATGATAGCATTAGCTATGGCTAGTGAGGAAGCAAGTTGGTTGAGAAACTTGTTATCAGATATTCCCTTATGGGAGAAGCCAATACCGTCTGTTCTTATTCATTGTGATAGTACAACCACTATTGCAAAAGTAGAGAACCGTTATTATAACGGCAAGAAACGGCAGATTCGTCGCAAACATAGCACTATTAGAGAGTTTATCTCTACCGGTACTATAAGAGTGGATTATGTACGCTCTAATGAGAATTTGGCAGATCCTTTGACGAAAGGATTAGCACGAGAAAAAGTTTGAAAATTCTCAGAGGAAATGGGACTGAAACCCTTAGTTAGCTGAGTCACTTGTGATAGAAACCCAACCTATAAACTGGAGATCCCAAGAAATAGGTTCAATGGGTAATAACAATTCATAAAGTGATGTTGTTGTCATGCAATCTATAATTACTCCATGGTCATTTATTAGAAGCATGAAATCCTGAAGCAATGTGAGGTTGAGTTATTGATAACTCTTAATGAGTTCTATACTCTATATTGAGTGGGATATCTAGCTACAGGAATATCCTTGATAGTCTCACCTATGTGAATGCGAAAGTGAGGCCGCTTTCTATGAATTCTTGGGTAAATTCTAAATCATTCATTAAACTGGGATAGAAGCACATGGCCGTAATGTGCTGGCTTTTTGGAACTTCACTCTATGAGAGTTGTGTGTGTAGTGTTTGTCAGAGATAGAGTTCAAAACTACAGGTTACTCTTGTTTATTCTGAAGCATTATCACTATGTAGAGGTTCAAGTTTAATAACACCTTTGCTGATGCACATCTCTATGTTAACTTGCTCAATGTTCAAGATTTTGAAAAACAAGTGGGGGATTGTTGGGTCAGTTTTGTTTTTACAAAAAAAAATCAGGATTAAATTAATTTGTTTGGTTTATCTTTTATTTGGATAAGAGTAAGACCTGGTCTTTCTCATCTACTGAAATACATCTCCTGATTTCTTGGCCACTATCTCTCAACGTTCATTTTTTGGGTGTGCATAAATATACTGTTTTAGTTCAATTAAAAACCACCTGAAGCAAAAATCACTTTGTTTTTTTTTTCTAAAAGAATTGGGAGTTCTGAGCAGGTTAGAAGAGTGATTGTTTTTTGTTCTTTCTCTGTGCAAGGAAAAACTAGACAGGTGATTCTGGGGCTGTTTTATCCTGGGGACGACGTGGCCAACTTTGAACTGCTGGCACATCTTGGACAGAGCCGCGAAACGTCTTAAAGAGAGCGACATTGTCCGCGACTCATCCCAAGAATCATTCACCGCATTAATTTTCCTGGTAATCTTGTTCCTCTATTATTTACTTCCTACAATACTTCTTTAGAATTTTGACGATCCCTAGCCGAGTCAGTGTAAGACAGAAATGATTTTAGCAATTGATAACAACGAAATAGAATGAAGAAAATTCAGTGACGTTATTATAATAATGGTAGCATTAGTTTCAGATCGTACCTGCAAAATTCAAGCTATAATGCTTTAGAAGCACCATCTCTCCATGAATGGTCACGAGGTCCATTCGAATGTCCATAACTTCTTCACTGAACTGGCTCTCTGATGTAAAAACTCCATATTCGCTGCTTTTTTCCTTAACAACTTCAATTCTCCCTTTCAGCTCCTGACATTATTGCAGTTTGCAACGTTAGTGCCATTGCAGATGACCCTGCTCATTGATTCATGAGAGATATTTTTGAAAGCACTAGACTTCAGTAATTAAATGAGAAATTAAACTAGTTGAGACTCGAAATTCGGCCTGATGAGGATGAAAAGGTTAAAGCTTCCCCTAATTTTCATCCATTACCCGATAGTTGAGACCCATGTATGTGTTCATAGGCATGCAAATTCAACCAAAGCAAGTGAAAAAAAAAAAAGTCAGCCGTAAGCGTTTGAGGAGAGAATCAGCGGCGACTGCGGGGGCGATGGAAGAAGCGGATAAGCGCTTGAGGAGCTTCTTGAGAAGCTTGTAGCAGAGGAACTTGTCTCTCCACTCAGGGACGGTCTCCACCTGGTGGGTCCTAAACTCTCTCCCAAATTTCATGGCTTTGTTGGTTTGCAGAGATGAACTGTGTGATTTAAAGGCCAATCAAAATGTTGATATAAAAAGACATATGGGGGAACATATTAGGTGAAAATGATATTTAATATTTATATAATGTAATTTTCTGTTTTTAATACTCTTGTAAGAAAAACGGAGGAATTTCAACTAGGATATTTTTGGAATTCCTCAACTAGGAATACTATAAGAGAGGGAAGGAAATGGTAAGAGTGTCTTCAAGTACAATTCTTGTAGGCATGGGATTTGGCTCTTTGCTCTTTTTTTGAGCATGTATTTGGCACTTCCAATCCCTCATCAAAATTGCCACCAAAGATGATTACAAGGTAGTGTGGGAGGCCATACATAATATTATCAGCTTGGATAAATATTTCTTAATATTATATTTTAAAAATGAGAATATCCACGTTATCGTATACTTATATCGTAATACATGATTGAAGATTTATCATATTCTCAATATATAAACTACATATAACGTAATTCATATTATACTGCTTTTTCATAATTTCTCAATACGTGAAGCATATACATTACGTGAAGCACCATGTAACAAATATGTATCATTGATAATTTCTCAATATTTAAACCAAGTGCGCTAATTTATAAACAAGATGCGCCATAGTAAATCCGTAGTGCGAAATGTACCATGTTATCCGTAGTACGAGATGCATCACCTAATCCATCAGACGGTAACATTTTAACATTCTCAATTGGCAAGTAAAATTAGAATATACCCAACACATGCTGTGAAAATCTAATGAAATCCTACTGTGAAAATCTCATGAAATCCTCCAACCAAACACCGTTTCTAGCGATACTTTATGGAAAATTCCACCGCATGTACTTATCCTCCAACGATCCAAAAGGAAGTTGAAGAGAACATACGTCTTCACTTGATAAATCCGTCACAACGACAAATTAGAATTAAGGTTCAAATATGGAAAATATTCACATCTTTGTCTCAACCCGACTTCCGATTAGCAACATGCAAAAAATCAAATAAAAAATTACGCAAGAAAATAGTTAAATCTCATTATCATCCATTGACCAATTCATAAAAGCAAAGCATGTCATAATAAACAAACACAAGCCCTTTTGACGGTCCATTCTAAGTTCTCTCATTCAGCTCAAATCATTCTAACATTAGAAAACAAAGCCAGCATCGTAATATTGGAATGATTCGGAATTGGAAACAGCAGTTGAACAAGAAAATTAAACAAAAGTGTTCTAAAACAGAGCATTTGGTGATCAAAAATCAATTGAAGCACCAAAACAACAACTGGGGAAAAGAAATTAAACAGAAAACCGGCAAATTAGGTGGGGCTTGCTCTATATGGCCTCCAGGGCCTGCAGTATGTCGTTCTTCACATCTTCAAAGTCTTCGACTCCAAAGCTGAAGCGGACCAAGTTATCCTTGATCCCATACTTCATCCTCTCTGACTGGCTGAGATCCCTGTTTCAAAAGCATGAAAATATAGTAGTAAGAAAAAAATCATTCAGCTTTCCACCATTGCTAGAGTAAAACTGATCATTTTCCGTATGGATCCATAAATGACCATGCAGTTTCATACAACAATTAATGCACTTCCATATCGATTACACATCCCCCCATTTAGATTACTCAACTCCATAGCATAAGCAATTCAAATTGATGAAGTATCAAAAGGAATACCAGTAAGACATTATGGCAGGCTGATCCACAATGCTCTCACAACCACCAAAGGATGGGGCAATATATGGGATTTTCAGTGCATCCACAAATTTAATGGTTGTCATCAAGTCTCCATCAATCTGCATAAATGGGGAATATTATTAACGCATTGTGCCAATGACCCTAATGAGAACACGAGAAATGGATTAAGCCAGCAATGCTCACCTCAAAACTGACAACACCACCAAAACCAGTCATCTGGCTCTTGGCGAGCTGATGTTCAGGATGACTAGACAAGCCGGGATAATAGACATGTGCCACCTGCCAATAACATTTTTAATTACATCAGTTTCCAAATAGAAGGAAGCGATCTCAACATAAACTTTTTGTACTATATTCTGCCCAACAACATTTGCACACTGATAAGAGGAATGCTGGCCCAAAGGCTCTAGAACTAGCTTCCAATTGATGAATAATATTTTTTTACGCCTTCCCCGGGAATAAAAATTTTTACAAAATTATACCTTAGGATGTGCCTCTAAAATTTTGGCCATCCTTGATGCTGTCGAATTCTGTTGCTGTACACGAAGATGCAATGTCTTCATGCCTCGGATGATCAGGTATGCAGCATTCTGTAGATCAAAGGAAAAAATAATGGTACTTATTATGTAAGCTCAAATTCATATCAATCTTCAATTCTCTACGGAAGAAGTGGAAAATCCTCAATAAAAAATGAATTACATGGGGTACAAATTAGCATCGACGGTCTCCTCATAGTGACAGATGAGAATAATCAGTGACAAAAAACATACAGAAGAACAAGACTGCACAGTGGAGACAACTCACCGGGTTGAGAGCACCACCCAAAATATGATGCAAAATACGAATTTCTGAAACCAATTTCAAGGAACCGCTAATGGTACCGGAAAGAACCTGAAATAGGATAAGATACGATTGTGTAATGCTTTACATAAATTGGCAAAGTATGTATTCACACTCTTTAAAATGCTCTGATTGGATATGAGCTGACTTACATCATTGTGGCCACCGATATATTTGGTTGCGGAGTGCACAACAAGATCAGCTCCAAAGGCAAGGGCTTTCTGGTTGAGAGGAGTGGCAAAAGTGCCATCTATACAGACCAGTGCTCCCTTTCTATGACAAAGGTCCGAAACCCGCTTAATGTCAACGCACCTGAGGAATGGATTAGTAGGAGACTCTGTGAAATAAAGAGAAACCTGCAACCAACGAAACTTCCATAAACACACAAGATCACTATGATATGCTAAATTACATAGAACTTTAGAAAAGCAAACTAAAGAGCTTATTCTGCTGACTTTATGCTCATTCAATGCAGATTCCAAAGCGTCATAATCAGCAGGGTCAATTATCGTAGCCTGCACAGAGGGATAATTAGTATAAGTATAAACATTAACAAAAGCATTAGCAGGAATTTAAGAAGTAACACCAATATCCTGTTACTTTAAATTCGGGATAACTCGTCATTAAATGAGAACAGAAAGCTTTACCGTGATCCCCATTTTGGGAAGAATAGTCTCAATGAATATCCGAGTCTTCCTGTAGCAATCCGTGGTGGTCACAATATGCCCACCTGCTGGAACTAAAGCCATCAACATGACTGTGCTAGCACACATTCCAGAGGCCAAAATCATAGTCGATTCTGCTCCCTCAAGCGCACTGTATTATCACAACAACATTCTTTAAATCCCAACCACAAGCAGGCGTTGGATATAAAAAAGAATGACAGAGATGAAAACCTGATCTTCTCCTCAACAACCACTGTTGTTGGATTTCCATATCGCCCGTACTCGAAACTTATTGCACGTTTCTCCTGCAACAAGGTAAAGGAAATTAAGCCGAAGCAACACGAAACATCAATCACCAAGTCCCCAATATGTAAATCACTTCATTTCGGTGTCTTATCTATTTAAAGTTTCAAACTTCTGCACTAAATAATAAAAGAGCGCACCTAGTTATGCAGAAAATCGTCAGATAATTTAATATATAATATGTGCAAAGCATGAGTACTACCTTGAAATCAATGAGGTCGGCCGTTTTCTTAAAGAAGTAGGCAGAAGTATTCACCACTGGGGTTGTAATCGCATCAGTTACTATGCCTCGACCCAATCTTTCACCTTCGAAAAACCAAAAACCCTAACTATCAATCACACGCAGATCTCCACAAATTCCTCAAATGCTATTCCACCCAAGCAGCCAAAAATAATTTTAACTAATCTTAAAATAAAAATAAGTTGATGAAAGAATATAAAATCCAAGAAAATGCAACTAAATAATTTACCAGCATGAATCGCGAGGCTCCCATCGGAGCTCAAGAACGAGGCTTCCTTCAAATCAGGCAAGCCCTCCAACTCATTTTCAAAAACCTCCACCTCGTCATCGGCCAAAACCTGGGCCGGATCGACAGGGATGGCGGCGGAATCGACGGCAGTAGCAGTAGCCGCCGCCGCCGCCGGGAGGGCAGAGTTGGAGTTGTTGTTTGACCAAGAAGCGGCGACGATCTGCGCGACGCCGATGTTGCTGCAGTTCCTGCGGGCCTTGGTGCTGAGCTGGCGGACGAAGTTGGGAGGAAACCTGAGGATGAGAGATGAGAGGCCGTGAACCGGAGCCGCGGTGTCGGGTCGACCCGCAAATCGTGGGCGGTAGCTGCTGAAAACCTTGGGAGGATTCGTGCAGACAGCCATGGGTGATAAATCGGCTTAGTTCGGTTTGGGCTTTCAACAGAGGAGGTTTTTTTTTTTAGGTGGTAGGCTTGTGTTTAGGGAAGAAAATGGAGGATTGACGACTGCTTTTAATACCCGCCTTCTCTTTCGTAATTTTATGAACAGAAAATGATTTTTTGGTTTTCATATTTCTTAATCATGGTCCATGAATCATGACTTGGTTTTTGGAACCAACTTGGGTCCAGTTGGCGTCATGGTCGCCGTGGATAATCCAAGCGATGGGCAGTATGTTTTGATTTCCAACTCCATATAATTTGGTCAAATTTTAAATTTGGATAGTTTAAATGACGGCTAGTCCACCGTAATTTCATAATTTAATTTAATTATCTGAATTGAAATGTGTCATGTTTAGTAAAAATAATAATTATAATTTTTATGATAATATTTTGTAAAATTATATCATAATTTTCCTCAATCAGACTTCAATAATTACTAATGAGACCATTTTTTGGTGATAATTTTATATAGGATTCAAACAATTTACCCTCTCGATTAGCTTGAGTCGTGGGGTTAGTGACAATTTATATAGGATTCAAACATTCTGGAGGTTTTATTGCTGTTATGCCTTTTTTATCATGATTATTTTGTACATAAGAAAATTGGATGTTGGGTTCAATTCCTTGATGCATTGCACAGAATTGCCTCTCATTTTAATGGGGAAAAAATTATTAGTCATTTGTCATAAGTAGGGATGAAAATGGTCCACTTAGATATGGTTTGAATTTTCTAAAATTAAAATGAAACTGTTTAAAACTAAATCGTTATTAATGTTTTGTTTTGATCAATACAGACAATTTAGGCTTAATTAAATATATATGATGTACAAACTCACAATCACATTCCAACTATAACATCTTAAGATTCTTTTATTCAAACGTTCACAATCTATAAAAATCAAATTTTCAAACATTCACAATCTGTATGTTCCAATCAAATTTGTTTCAAACATTGCAACCAAAATATAAAAAACACAACAACACGATCTCTAGAATCTTCCTTGCTAAATCCTGATGCCCTTAAGACATGGTGTTCTACAATCTTCAATGCTCAATGTCGATGCCTCTAAACTAGTAACATCCCAGATTGGTCTTTGGGAAAACCCAAACATTTTGGTCTGAAATCGATGCAAGAACCTATGAGGGTATTTTGAACCTAATTTCATATGTTTTCTAATAGATATTGTTCTACCTTTAGTTGAATCATATTTGTAATCAGCTTTGAAATATTTACTGAGGTGTGCTCATGTATGTAAGGGCATATCAAAAATTTTAAAATTAATATATTTATTAACAGTCCGGTTTGAATTTAATGGTTTTTCAAAATGAAAATGAAAATTCAAAATCAAACTGTTACTAACTGAGTAGTTTGAATTCTCAAATCGTTTGATTTTTATTCGATCAAAACTAAATCGTTAGATAAATAGTAATTCGAAGCGGATCAATTAATAATTTCAATAGATTTATGTCCGCTTCTAATAGTGAGACTTATAGCTGGTCAAATTGAGAGTTGAAAATTGTCAATTTTGGTCTCCAATTGCGTTGGTCCATGCTCCGTTGTGCTAGGTCAATACGCAACTGAGCAAGTATCTGTGAGAGCCGTGATCATGGGCGGAGCTATTAAGAGGCGAGTGGGTCCTGGTCCCCACTCAATTTTGTATTTTTTTCATGTGTATATATATGTGATATATAATAAACCAGGTGATATTTTGAATATTTATTTTAGAAAAATAATATATTGGATCCTTTTTATCCACGTGAATAATTTTTTTTGCAACATAATAGTAAGGTTTTCGGGAGTTCACGGTGCAACTTCTCAGGGGTCACCCATCATGGAATTGCACCAGCCTCAACTCGCTTAACTTTGGAGTTCCAACCGAACCCAAAACCAATGAGCTCCCAAAAGACCTCGTGCTAGATAGGTGTGTGCCTGCACCTTTAAGGCACACCAACATTCCCCTCCCAGACCATTCCTCCTCGCTGGAATGTGGGATCGTTCACCTTTCCCTCCAAGACACGGGTCTTACATTTAGATCCAACGATCAGAAATTGATTTGAATTGTTCTCTTATTTTCAATGTAATCAATGTATCCAGTCAAGATACAGTCTATATATATTAATCTTTATACTGAAGATTTTATCAGTTCTCAAGAGGATTCTAATTTGTTGGGTAGGAGATAAGATTCTTTGGTCTACTCCAAGTTGCAAAAATATCTAGAACAAAAGACGTGTTCTTTCATTTTTTGTTGGTTGGTAGATATGTAGATCCAAGATGAGTTTTAAATTCTTCGGAAAATGAACACTCTTCGAACAAATACAATACACTTTATATGAATTCCATTTGTTTACATTATATATTCTAGTGTCTTTCTAGGTCTATTAATAGCAATATCAAGTTTCGTATATTAATTAATATAATACATTTTTTTATTTCGTTTGTCTTCCTAACAGATAAATAATTATTAAAGTTTGCAACACGTTATATAAATATTTGATACTTTCATTATACCCCTATTTTCGTATATTAACTTATGATGAACATTAATTTTATTGGGAACTTTATTATTAATATCAGACATTCTTGAAGTATTTCTAAACTTTGAAGGATAATTTTTCTGTTCAATTTATCAACGATTTAAGTTTAAATTAAGCGTAAAGTTGTCCTACAATATGTTTTTTTTTAATATAAATTGTTGAGAAATTCAAAGGAAAGCATGTCATTGCAAGTTAAACATAGTTTATGAACGGCTGCTACAAATAATTAAGTTCAGGAACGATAGCTAAGATTAATGTAAAATCTAGGGACGATGACAACCATTTTATCTAATTTCATTAATTTGCTTATATTTTTATGTCTTAAGTACCATGGTTTATGATGAATTTTTTTTTAGTGTGTAATGAGAGTTTTAAGTTCGACTCTCCTAAAATAAAAACATCAACAATATCATATAAATTGAAGAAATGTGATTAATCAACCAAATCTCACCAAAAAAATAAATAAATTAATCGGACAAGTATGGCTGGTGCATCAAGTAGTTTGTTCATTTAAGGCTTCAACTTGCTAACCATTATAATAAGTTCAAGCAAGTATTGAAATATCGATATCGACGGAAATATTGCTAGTCAAATTTACGGATATTTTGATGTATATATCGATATCGTTTACGATCAATAAAAATGACGAAAATTTAATCTAAAAGTTGGAAATTTTTAATGAAACTTTGGGGAAAATTTAAGTGCCTAATAATAGTTATATAAGACTAATAAAAATTATAAAATGACTTTGATATGATAAATATATGATGAATAATATGATACAATATGATTCTGACGATGACTAATAATATAAAATTTCAAACATAAACATAAATTGAAGTGAATTACTATAATTGAATGTTAATATAATTAAATATATAATAATAAATTGAATGTGTATAAGTTTTAATCGAAAATATATTTTTTTGGTTAAATTATAGAATACTTTTTAAATGACATAACCACTATTTACTTTTTAATTTGGTTTATCCAGTATTTTTTATTATTAAAATAATATATTGAATCTTCAAAATTCATAATAATATATTGATTTTGTTTGTTTGGTAATCCTATTCAACCCACACATTTTATTTTGGTCAAAAGACTCAATGAGATATGCGCCATTAGATTTGAAATCCAAGGGTTGGGAAACCAAGATGATAGCTTTTAATTTTTTTTTTATGAACTCAAAGACTCATTCAAGTCTTCAACCCCTATCTTTCTCTCTCATCAACATCCTCTTCTCCGTTCAATCTTCGCAGAGAACGTTTATGTCCACCATCAACCATGCCCAATCCCGACTGCACCTAACTTCACAACCACAACACAAATCCTTTTCAGGTCAAGACGATCTCCTCCTTGGCCTCCTTCATTGTCGAGAAGCATTGAAGGAGGAGGAATTGGAGCCACGAACCCAGAAATCTTCGACGACATCGTTTGATTTTTCTGGTGGAATTTAGGCCGTGAGATCACAACCATTCTACTAGACTCGACAAGATGCAAAGGATGAGGAAATTGGGCAATTGGGTAATTCTTTTTTTGGCTTTGAATATCAATATCGATGGATATTGACAATTATCGAACAACTTTGACGATAACAGGGGGAAGAAATTTCTTTCCCCTGTTAAGATGTCGAACCTCCAATTTAACAATATATCGAACAAAATATTGGTGATAGTGCCGTTATTTTCATCCGTGAGTTAAAGTAAGTATTTTAAAAAATTATTTTTGACCGAACTACAAATAACTCAACTGAAATGTGTGCATAGAGATTTCTTAGAGCAGTTCTAATGGCACCAAATTGCCTTGAGTTAGGCATGATGTGGCCTCCAGCACTTAGGTTTAAGTTTCTAACCCGAAGAACTTTGGATTGGATAAGGCTTGCTCTTGGGTAAGAATGGCCTCTCTCCTTGTCTCGGATCCGATGGTGGCCCACCAAGCAAAGTGAAGCCTCTTGTTTCTTCAACTGCTACTTGCCTCTGCCTCAATCAAATGGTGCCATATGATGTCATAATTCAAAAAAACTAGCCCTTTTTTTTAAGTAAAACTCTAAACTAGTCATTAGAATTTTTTTTAACTCATATAAATACTCATTTTTTTAATCATCATTCATCACACATTTTATCATCTCCTATTCAACCCAAATTATTTCTACTTATATTTGTTTTTACACTTTTCTCAAAAATTTTATTATCAAATATGGGACCAACCCACAAATTAACATTAAAGCACTTCCTTAAAACTCCTATGTTCTTATTACAAAAGATAGTCCTCTAATTTTTATTTCTAAGCATTTAATCCATCAGTAACCCCTTCACTCAAAACCTTCGCTCTTATCTAAAATCTCAAACTAATAGTGGTATCAGAGGTACCTCCGATCAATTTCAGGGGTGCCTTAAATTTAATCCTCCATAATATTCACATCTAGCTAAAACTCAATTCCTCTTCTAATATTTGGAGAAGAAAATTATGATTTTTGGAGTATTAAAATGATAAATTATTTTATATCTCAAGACTTATGGGACATAATAGAAAATTCCACTGTAATGTGTAGTTGAGGCAATCGAATAAAAGTCAGCAACGAGATGGGAAGTTCCTAAATGCTCTCTAATCAGCCTAGGGTATCATGATTTTTCCAAGATCACATGAGCGACTATGGCAAAGGAAGAGTGAAAAACAGAGGTCTATTATAAAACAAAAATAAAATCGCAGTTTATGTTTCATCATATTGGGAGATATGCAAACGTTGCGAGTTTTTTAAATATTCAGCACACATAGAATTACTAATGTGACTATTATCCTCAAAATGATCAAGCTTGATTCACACCTCTCTAATTGGTTATACTTCTTATTAGATTAGTGATTGTATTTTTTTGTGGTCATCATGATAGTAATTATTACTTATGTAATTTAAAATTTGATATTAATTAATAATTGTACTTTTTTGTTCTCATCATATTTAATTTAATTATTTTAATATAAACAGTATAACCATATGAATTAAGTAATAAAATTAGTATTTTGGAAATATTGTATAAGATCTCTAGATTATTATTCTTTCAAAAATTATTCATAAAACATTTAAATTTTTATCTTTGCTCCTTTCCATAAGAACAAAAAAAAAAAAAGACCTTAGATAAAATACATAAATAGTATCGTAAAAATGACCTGCATATGCTCTTACTTTATTTTAAGTCATAAAATTTGTGATGTATACATTATTGTAGTCTTAATTTTAAAACTATCTAATTTACCTTTTTAATATCTATGAAGGATTAATGTTACTTTTGAACATGAGGCGACAATGCATGAATAAATAAATAAAAAG
The DNA here is from genome assembly GCA_032719365.1 of Prinsepia uniflora. Taxonomy (NCBI): domain Eukaryota; kingdom Viridiplantae; phylum Streptophyta; class Magnoliopsida; order Rosales; family Rosaceae; genus Prinsepia; species Prinsepia uniflora. The sequence continues at coordinate 5,712,672 of CM064867.1, read as the reverse complement.
AGGAAAGAACATAGAATTACAGTCAGATAAAAACAAAATAGAATTCTACAGCTTCTTCTCTTCCATTTTTTCCTTTTAAAAAAAGGATGGCATGGATAAGGCGGCTTATTAGTGGCATAAAGGTTAGCTTTTAGTTCTTTTCATTTCAAAACAAATAAGATGATTCAACAACGACCGTTCATAAGCACCAGTGTCAATATAAACATTTCATAAATGAAAAAAGATAGGGAGAGAAATAAAAAATAAAAATTTATTCCTTTGGCAATATGAGGTAAATACATTTTAAAAATATTTCTAGTAAAAAAACTAACAAAACATGCAAAACACTGTTAAATATATATAAATCATAAATGTACATGTGCCGTATATCAAATGTTCTTAAAAAATGCATAAAAGACTTAGGTTACGTTTGGTACGCCATATTGTGATGACTATTTTCAGTCGGATAGACTAATCTGTTAGGAGTTTGATGCTCGACTAGATTAAAATGCCGACTATATTATACTAAACAGATTATATTATAGTACTTGATAAGAAATATTTATATATAAATATTAATTATGTAATTAATTATTATTTTATTTTTATTATTTATTATTATTAATTATTGATATATTATTATTTATATTTATTAAAATTTTATTTTATATTATTATTACTATTATTATTATTTATTTTTATTATTATGATTATGTTATTATTATTATTATTACACTTTTTTAAGATTATTAGTTATCTGACTATTTAATACGGACAATTTGGAGAATATTATTTTAGCGTGTCTAGACCATATAAAGACACTCAATCGTATTAATTTATACGATGACTAATTAATACGAGTGATATCAAATACTGCTTTCGTATTATATGATCATATCCAGTTCTTTATACGGCATACCAAACGTAGTAAAACCATGAGGGCAAGGGTAAGGAGGCCCAAAGGGAACAATATCGTGTTAGATGAGTCGGGTCCTGACCGAGAAGGGTCGGGTCCTGACAGAATGGTATCAGAGCTGGACCTCGATCGGGAAGTGTGCCAGCGAGGACACTGGGCCCTAAGGGGGGTGGATTGACAGGATCCGTCCTAATCCCCCCAGGATTAACGCGGGAAGACACTGCTCCCGTCTGACATGAAGTGTCAGACAAGGGAAATTTCCAATCTTTGCCCTCTCGGGCTATCAGAGTACGCTAGGATCCGGAGGAGGTATGTGATATCTCGGTCTCTGCTACAGTCCACATCCGCTGTCAACTTGAAGGGCAGTCAAAACATTAAAAGCTGTGAGTGGACAAAACAAAGAGTTTATAAAAACATTTTAACGAAGAAATTTGTACCCTTCACTAAAAAGCATGCATGCATTCGAAAACCATCTAATCCAAAAGAACCATATGTGGGAACTAAGCCCAAAACCATAACTGAAAAAACCATAAAGAACCAACCATACGGGCCACTGCCCAAATCCATAAAGATACCAACCATACGAGCAACTGCCCAAATCCATACGGGACTCAGCCCAAAACCTGTACACATCACATATCATATATCATATATCATATATATATACATATAATCACACAACCAATCCTGTCACGGTTTCCAAAGCTACGCGCATGCTACCGGGGTCTCAAACCCAAGTCTCTCAGGGTTCAAGGTCAATGTCCATAGACCAATGACCCTTCCTGAGGTTATAGTACAAGCCTTCCTGAGAGTAAAGAACCCAACGGGGGCGACTCCACTCAGTCAGTGCTCCATGACTACTCCGGAGTCCACCCAGGCCAACGACCCTCCCCGGAGGAGATAATCCAAGTAAAGGAAGGTATATGAATATATATATATATATATATACATAACGAAATCATCCTTAAAACCTTTCGACGGATTCATACCCGGTCCCCATAAACCGTCATGAATCATAAAAACCTTTCAAGGGTTCATGCCGGTTCCCATAAACCGTCATGAACCTGGAAATCCATTAGGGTCCCCGACCCGAAATCATAAATGTAAAGTAACTGGGTCTCGTGCCCGAACACATGACTCAACTGGGCATCATGCCCGATATCTCAGGGTCAGTCACGACTCCGATCATAGTGATGTGTGCAATTATCCATCTAGGACCGCCCTCAATTCTGGTATGTCGCCGTAAACGAATCAATCGACGTGACTACCGCTAGATTATGGTGCACTCATCACCGATCAATATCCTGAGCCGTCAGCACTCCGAAGTCGAGCCTCCATCGGCTGCCCGACAACAGATCGTGCATCGTGACCTCTCCGGAAGGAACATATCCTAGCCCAGAGGCGAGCGTCGTATCGTCGGTCGCTGTGCACATAGTACTCACCGCGACCACAATTTAGACCCGTAGGTCATAAATAGAGCCACATGCCCGAGACAAAACCAAATGGCCATCATGCCCGAGTTTATCCTTTTGAAATCCAAAACCATTTCATTTAAACCATCATAGAAAGTACAAACACGTATAGGCACCGTATAAGGTCGAAACCTCGAAATATGTGTCAATACATAACCACACTCAAGTGCACTCATGGCATCACCAAACAAGTATTAAAACATATAATAAACATTTATACATGCACCAATTTAGAAAACAAGGTCCACTCACAGACCGTCCGAGCGGCCGCCTCGATATGCATGTCATACGGCTCTCCCTAGCCAATCAACGTCACCGGGACTCCCAAACCTCTCCAAATCGTAATAGAAGGTTACTAACTACTTAAATAACCTCCCACTAAAGCCCCGTAATTTTCTGAAATTTTTAACTATTTTTTAAGTAAATCCTAAACCTTCGGACACCCTGAAACTATCGAAACGATTTCCGATCAACACGAAACCAGTCCCAAAATGTTCGTTACATCGAATAGATGATTTCATGTGTTGAAGACATTCCAAAATTGTGGGCCACGTGCCCTTACGTGCCCCGAGAAGCTCCTGCGTGTGGGCCTCACTCGCCAGGTGACACGACCCATCCCAATCCCCCAGGGATTACCACAGGATGTGACGTGCTCCCGTCTGACACGAAGTGCCAGACAAGGGATAACCCAACGCCGCTGCCCCTACGGGCATCCAGAGTGCGCAAGGATTGATGGAGGAGGCATGCAATGTCCCGGTCCCCTGCTGCAGTCGCATCCGCGCTCAACCTGAAGGGCGTTAAAAACCAAAAGCTGTGAGTGGACGTAAATAAACAAGTTCGTAAAATACATTTTATAAGATATTTATGCCCCTCAGTAAAAACATATGCATGCATCAAAAACCAATAGTCAAATATTTATTTGAAATAACCTTTAGGGCCTTAGCCCGGAAACCGCAAACATAGTTTCAATCCAAAAGTTATTTCATAAATCCAGTGGCACATGTTTATCACTTTACCATCTCCGGCATCCCAGATGACTAGCGTCCCAGACGCTTGACGTCCCAGACGTCATATCTCACGGTATTAAGCAACGCGTGCTGCCCGGGGTCTCACCGGGTCCATATCTCTGACATCCCAGATGTCTGACGTCCCAGACGTCTAATCATAGCAATCCTGCTCCTGAGTCACTATACGGTCCGGCCGCTCCGTACAATGACCCCTCGCAGGCAATGCACCGTGACTTCTCCAGTGTCCCAGACACCTGGAGGAGACCAATATATATCCTCGTATCGTGATGGTTTTATGGAACACATTTTATTATTCGTTTTCAAAATATCACAAGGGCCCTGCCCCGAATTTCCATAAAACCTTCATAAGTCCAATTATTTGATTATTAAATCCGAAATCATTTATTCAATTCCATTTTAGGGTCCCTGACCCGAAATCACATATATAAATTAACTGGGCCCCTGGCCCGATTCCTTAAATCAACTGGGCCCCTAGCCCGAATTTACTTTATCAAATCCGTAACTGTTTCATAAAATCATATTCAAACCACAATCATGGAAATCAGTGCAAATCCGGAAAATCTCGATTTACGCGTAACCCGTAAATCGCCTCGAAATGCGTGAAACCACATAAATTCACCGATATCCAAATCAAAGCATATAAAAGCAATTACCACAATCATGAAACAGTTATGCACGCATAGAATTTATCAAAACCAATGTCCACTCACAGACCATTTAACCGAGCGCCTCGATACGCGTGCCATCGGCCTTCCCGGGCCTCGTCACTAACACCGGGACTCCCGGACCTGTTCATATCACATTAGAGGGTTACTAACCTCCACAATAACATCCTATTCAAGTCCCGAAATTTTCCCGAATTTTTAATTATTTTTAACCCGACTTAAAACCTTTGGACATCCCGAAAAGTATCCGAACGGGATCCGACTGACACGAAACCAACGCTAAAATGTTCGTTATAACGTGTAGGATAAAATTCGTGTTGACCGTACCTCGGAATTCGTGACCACGCACCGTCACGCGCCGCCGTGAGTGGCTGCGCGTGAAACCCACGCGCCAGCTACAGTAACGGTGAACAGTCGTCTTCCTTGCCCGTTTCCCTGCAATACGGGTCTGCAACCCGTGAGTTCAACCCGGTTAAATAGCTATCAATTCGACCTCGATTTCAACTGATTTTGATCCTAAAATTATCATTAACCATCTAATTAGAGTTCCATGTCCTCGACTCAACACAACCTTCCCGAAATCAGACCCACGACCCGTGATCACCCAAACGGGTCGATCACCCAAACTCTGTGTTTTCTCAATCAAAGTCAAATTAACTTCACAGTAAGGATTCTAGGACTAAAAGGAACTAAAATGCAAGATTAATTGGACACGACATTACCTGGGAGTGATCGTCCACAGCTCTGCGATTATCCAGAATCGGGAACCTGGGTTCCTGGACAGACAGCGATCGACTCCCCTCAATTCCTTCGTGGTTGAGTTCGTAGTGCACCCAGTAGTCTAATACGGCCCTCAGTTCAGCCCAAAACACCCCAAAAATTGAAAACCAATTTTTCCCTCTAATTTCCAGAAACGGGTTCCCTCACCGTTTCCCTCAATCTCTCAGCTTCCAACTGAAACCCTATGGACTCCTCGTCTCAGAGGTACTCAAATCGTCCTTCATTTGGTCCAACAACCCTCAGAGATTAAACTCTGAATTTTCCCCCCATTTTGATTTTCACGGTTCCAGAATCCTTCAAGTCTCCTCAGCCCGTTTTCTCTCCAAAATCATTCACTCAGTTCACTCTCAGTCCCTATAATCAAACAGCCCGTGGAAAAACCCCTCAGTGCCTCTGTGAATTGTCCCCCACGACTGGCCCAAAACGGGAACAAAACGGTTGCCCGTGCTCTGAGTTTCCCCCAGTCCAGAGCATGCCATGCTCCCACGCAGCCTCCAACACGGTTAACAGCTCCCCCCAATGTCACTAACACAATTAAACAATCCCTTGGACTCATAACAAGCTTAAACAATGCCCCCCGTGCACTGGTCGTGTTTCCCCATTCACGGTGCTACAGTGCCCGTGCAGCAGCCCCCGTGAAATTACCATTCTGCCCTTGTGCAGAAAATTACCAAAATGCCCCTCACGCATCCAGACCCGTAACTCGGTCATACGGACTCCGATTGATGCGTGCCGCCTATCTACGAACTCAGGGCATCGAGACCTTCCTAACGGTCCTCGGTCCTCGGCCATCGGACCACCCGATCAAAAAGTCAACATTTCCCCTTATTTCGTCCAAATTACGAAAGTGCCCTTGAACTTTCGTACATCATAACTTCCACCACGAACGTCGGAATCGAACGTGCCACCTGTCTATGAACTCGTGACGTCCCAAACTACGTCACGACCATTGGTCAAAGTCCATTTGACCGTCCGAATAAAAAGTCAACGTTTTGCCCACGACCAGGGGCAAAACGGTCATTTTGCACCGTACGTCCGAGTTCGCCCAACCAATCATCGATTAACCCTGCTAATCATGATTAGTCTGTAATTTAATCCCGAATTCCGGGACGGGTCGTGACAACCTTCCCCCTTAAATAATTTCGTCCTCGAAATTACCAAATATCCTTATTCCATATCCAGCTCGTGGAAAACATTTCGATCTCACACCTGTGTACACTTGTACACCCACCAAACTTGTCTGTACTCAGACGTCCCATCACGGTTTCTCACCGTACCGACCACACTCGACCACCGCAAGTGAAATAGGTCACCTGATCCCTGTGAATATTGCTTGTCAATTTCACCATTTATCTGACTCTTTCAGCTTGTCGGTTCATTCCCAATCATTAATATATCTGACATCTGCTCCCCCCCGGGAGTCACCAAAACACACATGTCAGTCCATGCTGACGCGACCAGTCAAATTGTCACCACTAAGCTTTACCACTCCGATAACGCTCCACCCATCAGTCCAACGGTGACGACACCTCATCCTGCCACTCGCTCAAGTAGGGTAAGATCAACTCTATGATCTCATCTCGCAGGGCAACCCCATCCTGCAACATATATCCATCTCAAGTCCAAAACTGTCAATTCCCTCAGTGGATCATAACGCTGGAATCACCTCGGTGTGATAACATCACACAAGGTCACACGTAGTGACGCAGTCACCAACTCACTCATCCTGAGTGTACGTATACCGTCATCATACTCAATCAGGTGGTGTAACTGACTCACATTGAATACTAGCCAATCAGTGATCGCACATCTCCATACTGGGGTTCACTAGCCATCCGTGGCTAAGAGCGCCTGCTCACACAATTACTGAACCCAACAAAAATAACTCTGCCCAGTGCATAGTATTCAATGTCCAGTTCACACCCACTAACAGGACCCGCCCCGATCCCACAGGGACCACAAGGGGACGTGCCCTGCTCCCGTCTGACACCCACTAATTCATACCAATTTTAACCTCAAAACATCAAATGCATAAATAATCAAATTTAAGTCATACAACAAATCCGAATTAAACAGATGTCAGACAAGGGATGAAATCCAAAATTACAAGTTGCGAGCACGACTCTAACATAAACCTGCGGGTAAACCACCCAGCAGGGGTTCAGGTACGCAGAAGTAGATCTATGCCTCAGCCTCAGGTTCCTCCTCTACCTCAGTATCACGACCTGGAGGGGTTACCAAAAACATTAAGGGTGAGTGGACCGAACTCAAGTTTATAAAATCATTTGAAAAGTAAAACATATAATTTACCCCTCCGTTTTCCAAACATGCATGCAACATCCTTTAAAATCATAAATAATATAATATGAATCATAAGGCATGTAATAAAACCATAACCATAATTTTAGCTACTGCACTATACACTCCAATCCCGACATCCCAGATGTCTGACGTCCCTGACGTCCAATAAGCTCACAATCACAAGGCTACGCGTGCCACTCGGGTCTCAATTCCGAGTTCAATCCTCGAACCCTATTCGGTTACAGCATCCCCGATGCTTAGCGTCATAGACGCTGGACGTTCTAGACGTCCGTGACCTCTCCGGGGTACCTCATCCGGAGGAGACAATATAATATGGAAGGATCTATACAGTGCAGTACCAAATACATTTTATTGATATCCACATGCAAACATATATGTATACATAGGTAAAATCTGAACCGATCGTTACGTTTCATCAAACGGGTCTTATGCCCAAATACCGTGAAACGTGCCATAACCGAAATCTCAATATCATCAAAACCATTTATAGATTCCAGCATGTGAACATATAAGTAAATCGGAAAACATTTAAGCATGCAAGGGTTTAATGAAAACGGGCCCACTCACAGTACAATCCTGCTAGAAACCGAACGTATACCCTCGTCCTGGTACAAATGTACAATCCCTGTCAAGTCCAAAGTATTCGTAAAGGTCAATTTAAACCCCCCACATTCAACCATGAAAGCCTAGGCCGAAACCGGCCCGGGAGAGCCGCTCGAACGCGCTTCCCAATGCAATAAACCTCATTTTGACCAACTTAATGATCTCCGATCGACCCGAAACCACAGCCATTGGATCCGGATCGTCGAAACCTAAAGAATGGTGGTGGTCCCACCAAAAATACTGTTCACACGCGCCCACACGCGCTAGTCAACGCGTCGGTCAACGCAGGAACAGTCCCTGCTGACGTCATCGCTGACGTCACTGCTGACGTCAGCATGACGTCATGCTGACGTCATCTGACAACTGTCAGGTCTGACGTGTCAGACTCTGACAGGTGCCACATGTCAACATCCGATTGGTCCACCTCACTGATCTGACAGGCCACGTGTCAGATCTGACATGTGCCACATGTCAGCACGGCACTGGTCCACGTCACTAACATGTTAGTGACACGTGGCAGCCCCTGATTGGGCCACGTCACTGACATGTCAGTGCTGACTGTGCACTGACATGTGACACGTGTCGGCTCACGGTTGGTCCACGTCACCTGACAGTCTGACAGGGTGCCACGTCATCACCTCTGTCCTCAGACGGGTTGACCCGTATCTCTGCAACTCGGGTCGATCAGACCCGCGATCATGACCCGGTCACCATTCCACTATTTCTCAATCATTTTTGTTCAGGTTTGTTCCTAACTACTCGTCTTAATCCCATAAACAGTTCTAGCTAATTAAAATCAATAAACAAGGGCTGAATCGAAGACTCACCTCGATGAACAGACCCGGGTTCCCGTCGCTGTTTAGCCACCGTTCAGGTCACCTCCGACCACGAAGTCACGTCCTAAAGTTCCCTATCAGTCCATAGAATCGAATAGGATCAAATTAACACAAAACTAAACGTTGGAAATCAAGTTACCAAATCTTGGGTTTTTGAAACCGTTTCGGGTTTAGAAACCGGCTCACCTCGCCGCCGTCTGCCGCCGTCCACCGCCGTGCCTCCCTCCTTCCCCGTGAGTCCAGCAACACACAGACACAGAGAGTGGGTGATGAGATGGGGTGTTTGTTCAAATGGGCAGAATGTGCATTTCGGGTAGGAAATATAAAGAATGGAGGGAAAGGAAATGGACGGTCCAGATTTGATCTCAAGGATGAGATCAATGGTTCAGATTAGATCTGGGTACTTCAAATCAATGGCTGAGATCAAAAGTGGATTTTAATGCTATTTAATCCCATAGTGGATCTGATCCAATCCAGCCAATGGGTCACTCACCAGGTGTCCTCCAGTCAGAATTTTTAGAATAAAATATTCGACACGAAAACCGAGACACGAACCTCCCGATTTCACGTTTCTGACCATAACTTCCTCGTACGAAGTCCGATTTTGGCATGCCGCCTGTCTACGGACTCAGGACGTCGAGGCCTACCTGACGGTCCTTGAGTCAACTGAAAATCAGTTGCCAAAAGAAAAGTCAACATTTTCCCCTCCCGGAAGTCCAAATTACGATAATGCCCCTGAACTTCCGATAGCCATAACTTTTTCCCTGATCGTCCGAATTGGATGTGCCACCTGTCTATGAACTCGTGACGTCCCGAACTACGTCACGGTCATAGGTCAAAGTCCATTTAATTCATCAATCAAAAAGTCAACAATTGGCCATACCTATCACAAGGGTAAAAGCGTCAAATCACACATTAAAGTACAATATTGAAATCCTCGAATTTCCAGGGTGTTACACCCACCACCCAATCCAATGGTGTCGGAACTAAGCCGGCCACCACACGTATAACCACACACCACTGGTACCTCACATGTACCGTCACCAGATACCACTCGGTCCGTCTAGTACCGATCCTCATACACCGTATAGGATACGTACGTCCATCCGCCAATAAGCCCACTACATGGCCCACAGTCAATCGTAAACCGATATTGGGGTTCTCTTGTCCAGTACTAGACTAGACAAATCGTTCAACTCAACTCAACACCCAGTCCCAAAACCAAACCCGAGTTCGAATCCACAATTTCATAAGAAATCCCGGATCCAAACCCAAACATCATACCTTAACCCATTTCCGAATCCGAATCCGAAATCATTATTCCATAAGCTAGCATCCGGAATAATCATTCCGTACCCAAATCCAGAAATCCAGTTTCAAGTTCTGAAATCGAATCCTGAATCGTCACCTAGAAATCCGATTCCAAAACCCGAAATCTCAACCACGTCTACCCAGACGCACCAAAACCGAACCTATCGGTTACCTGTTCAATCCATTCGATTGACTCCATAAGGAAGCCAATCCCAACATCCACACATCTCAAAACTGACCAACTAGACCTCGTGGAAAAACCACACACTCACAGGTCAAATCCTCGAGTCAAAGCGTAAGCATTCCAACACACTCGAGTACTGATTAACTTCGAGAAGAAGTTCAGTCCAATTATTCCCGTATCCAAACATGTGACAGAGCGATAAGATCTTCACCTAACCTTACCCAAACGGTCACAATTCCAATCCATCACCACGTCACCTGACGGGTACCATTACGATCCCAGATCGTCACCATGTCCAATGTCCATTACAATCCAGATCCGTCTCGGATCCACACACGCTCACGTGGCTAGGAATCCACCTGGAATCCGATCGTAGGGTCCTACACCCTCATGAGTCCTTGTCCACCACACAACACTTCTCCAATCATGCAATCATGCATTTACCATGGGACACAACAACATTGTGGGTCACATCCAATTAGTTCGCCTCGATCCTTGTCGTTCCACCTAGGAAGATCAAGGATAGTCCAAATACATGGAATCATCATCCGTCCTATGTGAGTGCAAACAAAACTCACAGCACTCACCATGCCAAGTGGTCCAACACCGTCTACTACCACGCGGAACATGAGAAATCTCATTTACCCTACTTCGAATTATGCAACTCCACCTGGTGACCCAAACCACACATGGGTCCACCAACCAATACACACTCAACATACCGATAACCACAACAGCGTCTGCCAGGGCAGAAAATAAGAAGTCAAACCTAATGACTTCAAAGTACCTATTACCAATGCGAAAACGAGCACTCCTCTCGTCCGCAATCACAACTCTTCTCGAAACCAACGTTCCAACCACTGGACCCACAACGTCCTCAACTCACTTGGACAACCACGTGTCCGCAATCAATCCAATACTCATAACCATTTATGCACACATCCCGATTCCGAACGGGAATTACTCCACTCTTTTGAACGTGCAAACAATACTGCATTCACCTCACATCCATACCACCAATGGGTTTCCTCGTCTTTTTCAATTCCAGTCATTTCCTTATACTTCCTGAGGATATCAACAACACCCAAACATACCAATCTCGGAGTTGACAACAACTCCCCAAATCCACCAATCACTTGTCGTCTCGACACTGTTGGGACCCTATCCCAACACCTCGCAACCTGCACTAGATCCTATCCAGTCCATGACTCAACCACCATTGAGTCGCAGTTACCGATCATATGTCCATCAGGACAGAGTCACATCCCATCTCGTGGCTCACCACAATCTCAATCACCAACACCAGCACCAATGCTAGTATCATCAACACTTGCCTCAACACACAGGCATCCTAACATCCACACTCACACACGAACACCCACACTAATAAAGATGTGCAAAGTTGATACCCTGGATCTCCGTTCATACCGAACGACGATCTCGTATCAACACTCGTACCTCCCAACTATGGGTACCCCCAATTTGACCATCCGCACATCAGTATAATGAACGTTCCCTGAACGTCCCCCGATGCTCAAGTGTTAAAACCACACCAAACATCCTCGATAGCTGGTCATCTCGACACAACTGTCGACCAACAGTCATCGCTTGTCGAGATCCGTATCCACACCTCACACTATTATTCGATCCAACACGCAATTCCACATCGTATCCCGTAACCGTACCCGTGGATCGAATCCCAAAGTCCCGACTAGACTCATTAGAGTCATCCACATGGTCATCCATGACCTCAGCCGCTCGTCGCAGCACAAGTTCTCATTAAAGTTCACCTTTCCAGTCCACCAATTATAACTTAGGGTTTCACAGTCACTCACTAGGGTTCCACCGAACCCGACTGCCTTTTGCAGTAAAATCCACAACATGACCGACCCCGCGGTCCCGACATCGTATAAACGTCAAATCCAACCCAATCGTCAATTCATCGTGGGTTCCACCACGAAGGTCATCGGCCAATTCCGATGCACCAACACCCTGTACACTAGCCAAAACTACCAGGGTCCATAATTTAGACCATTACTTAACCGAGTTTCGCATTTCCCAAAATTACCACTCAAATGGGGTTTCTCGAACCCAGTTGTGCCCAGCAGCACCACAATACATTACCACATGACCGAACCTAGGTCCCACATTACGAGTTCATCGTACACAACCCCGCTTGGGTTGAATCGCATTAACGCACGGCGTACCAGGCCAACCGCACACTATCTACTGATCGGGATCCAATCCCGCCAACCATCCATCCGACTACCCTAACTATCAAGTTGATGACGAACTGCAGCCAACAAGGGACACCACATCCTCGACTTGCGCGCACGAAAAGAGCAACCCTGCTCTGATACCAAGCTGACACGACCCATCCCAATCCCCCCGGGATTACCACAGGATGTGACGTGCTCCCGTCTGACACGAAGTGCCAGACAAGGGATAACCCAACGACGCTGCCCCTACGGGCATCCAGAGTGCGCAAGGATCGATGGAGGAGGCATGCAATGTCCCGGTCCCCTGCTGCAGTCGCATCCGCGCTCAACCTGAAGGGCGTTAAAAACCAAAAACTGTGAGTGGACGAAAATAAACAAGTTCGTAAAATACATTTTATAAGACATTTATGCCCCTCAGTAAAAACATATGCATGCATCAAAAACCAATAGTCAAATATTTATTTGAAATAACCTTTAGGGCTTTAGCCCGGAAACCGCAAACATAGTTTCAATCCAAAAATCAATCCAAAAGTTATTTCATAAATCCAGTGGCACATGTTTATCACTTTACCATCTCCGGCATCCCAGATGCCTAGCGTCCCAGACGCTTGACGTCCCAGACGTCATATCTCACGGTATTAAGCAACGCGTGCTGCCCGGGGTCTCACCGGGTCCATATCTCTGACATCCCAGATGTCTGACGTCCCAGACGTCTAATCATAGCAATCCTACTCCTGAGTCACTATACGGTCCGGCCGCTCCGTACAATGACCCCTCGCAGGCAATGCACCGTGACTTCCCCAGTGTCCCAGACACCTGGAGGAGACCAATATATATCCTCGTATCGTGATGGTTTTATGGAACACATTTTATTATTCGTTTTCAAAATATCACAAGGGCCCTGCCCCGAATTTCCATAAAACCGTCATAAGTCCAATTATTTGATTATTAAATCCGAAATCATTTATTTAATTCCATTTTAGGGTCCCTGACCCGAAATCACATATATAAATTAACTGGGCCCCTGGCCCGATTCCTTAAATCAACTGGGCCCCTAGCCCGAATTTACTTTATCAAATCCGTAACTGTTTCATAAAATCATATTCAAACCACAATCATGGAAATCAGTGCAAATCCGAAAAATCTCGATTTACGCGCAACCCGTAAATCGCCTCGAAATGCGTGAAACCACATAAATTCACCGATATCCAAATCAAAGCATATAAAAGCAATTACCACAATCATGAAACAGTTATGCACGCATAGAATTTATCAAAACCAATGTCCACTCACAGACCATTTAACCGAGCACCTCGATACGCGTGCCACCGGCCTTCCTGGGCCTCGTCACTAACACCGGGAGTCCCGGACCTGTTCATATCACATTAGAGGGTTACTAACCTCCACAATAACATCCTATTCAAGTCCCAAAATTTTCCCGAATTTTTAATTATTTTTAACCCGACTTGAAACCTTCGGACATCCCGAAAAGTATCCGAACGGGATCCGACTGACACGAAACCAACGCTAAAATGTTCGTTATAACGTGTAGGATAAAATTCGTGTTGACCGTACCTCAGAATTCGTGACCACGAGCCGTCACGCGCCGCCGTGAGTGGCTGCGCGTGAAACCCACGCGCCAGCTACAGTAACGGTGAACAGTCGTCTTCCTCGCCCGTTTCCCTGCAATACGGGTCTGCAACCCGTGAGTTCAACCCGGTTAAATAGCTATCAATTCGACCTCGATTTCAACTGATTTTGATCCTAAAATTATCATTAACCATCTAATTAGAGTTCCATGTCCTCGACTCAACACAACCGTCCCGAAATCAGACCCACGACCCGTGATCACCCAAATGGGTCGATCACCCAAACTCTGTGTTTTCTCAATCAAACTCAAATTAACTTCACAGTAAGGATTCTAGGCCTAAAAGGAACTAAAATGCAAGATAAATTGGACACGACATTACCTGGGAGTGATCGTCCACAGCTCTGCGATTATCCAGAATCGGGAACCTGGGTTCCTGGACAGACAGCGATCGACTCCCCTCAATTCCTTCGTGGTTGAGTTCGTAGTGCACCCAGTAGTCTAATACGGCCCTCAGTTCAGCCCAAAACACCCCAAAAATTGAAAACCAATTTTTCCCTCCAATTTCCAGAAACGGGTTCCCTCACCGTTTCCCTCAATCTCTCAGCTTCCAACTGAAACCCTATGGACTCCTCATCTCAGAGGTACTCAAATCGTCCTTCATTTGGTCCAACAACCCTCAGAGATTAAACTCTGAATTTTCCCCCCATTTTGATTTTCACAGTTCCAGAATCCTTCAAGTCTCCTCAGCCCGTTTTCTCTCCAAAATCATTCACTCAGCTCACTCTCAGTCCCTATAATCAAACAGCCCGTGGAAAAACCCCTCAGTGACTCTGTGAATTGTCCCCCACGACTGGCCCAAAACGGGAACAAAACGGTTGCCCGTGCTCTGAGTTTCCCCCAGTCCAGAGCATGCCATGCTCCCACGCAGCCTCCAACACGGTTAACAGCTCCCCCCAATGTCACTAACACAATTAAACAATCCCTTGGACTGATAACAAGCTTAAACAATGCCCCACGTGCACTGGTCGTGTTTCCCCATTCACGGTGCTACAGTGCCCGTGCAGCAGCCCCCGTGAAATTACCATTCTGCCCTTGTGCAGAAAATTACCAAAATGCCCCTCACGCATCCAGACCCGTAACTCGGTCATACGGACTCCGATTGATGCGTGCCGCCTGTCTACGAACTCAGGGCATCGAGACCTTCCTAACGGTCCTCGGTCCTCGGCCATCGGACCACCCGATCAAAAAGTCAACATTTCCCCTTATTTCGTCCAAATTACGAAAGTGCCCTTGAACTTCCGTACATCATAACTTCCACCACGAACGTCGGAATCGAACGTGCCACCTGTCTATGAACTCGTGACGTCCCAAACTACGTCACGACCATTGGTCAAAGTTCATTTGACCGTCCGAATAAAAAGTCAACGTTTTACCCACGACCAGGGGCAAAATGGTCATTTTGCACCGTACGTCTGAGTTCGCCCAACCAATCATCGATTAACCCTGCTAATCATGATTAGTCCGTAATCTAATCCCGAATTCCGGGACGGGTCGTGACACCAGGACACTATTGCACTGTCTTCAACCTCTGGCCGGTCTGAACCGACCGGTTCGGTGCAGTCCGGTCTGGCTTGGTTTCTCCCCTATTTTCGGTCCAATATTCTCCTTCTTGATTCCTATCTTCTTATTTTGTCATTTCCTATCATTTCTAATTATCAAAACTATGTAAAACTATATAAAACCCATGGTTCGATTTGAATCCACGGTCCAAGTTTTTCCATTTTTTTCCTAGGGGTTTCTCAACCTCTAACCTCCCTCAAGATCATCCTAACACACTCATACTAACCCACTAAAGCCATCATAATCATTGAAAACAAGCCATAAAGATTGAAATCGAAAAATGGAGAATATGGGTTAAATAGATACCTATCGGGTTTTCCTCCTCCACGCTGCCGTGGACGGCGGTCCAGGCCTCCTGCAGCCTCCTCTCGTTCCTCACATCCTTCCCCACATGACAACAATGATGCTAGGTGATGGTGTGATGTGTGTTGTGTGTTTGTTCAAGAAATGGAAATGGAGGGATGGAGGAAATATGGTTTTGGGTTCTTGTGAGAAAACAGAGATAATATTTGATCAGATGAGAGGGAGATGGGATGGATGGTGGGGATTAAAGGATGGGATGAAATGGAGGGTTAGGATTGAGTGGTGGGTGAGGTTTAATTATAAAATAATAATAATAATAATAATTAATTATGATAGATCCACAATTTAGGGGATTTGACCAATGCATCCATGGGTCCCACTTAAAATATCTGCCCAATCAAAATAAGCCAAGTCATCATCGTTTCGAAGTACGTGCATAGTGAAATCAAACTTCCGTGACCCATAACTCTCCCGTTCGAAGTCCGATTTCAGCGTGCCGTCTGTCTATGGATTCGTATCGACTCGATCTACGTAACGGTCATTGGCCCTCGGCCATCAGACCTCCCAGGTCAAAAGTCAACTATTTGTCCCTTTTTAACCAAAATTACCAAATTACCCTTGAACTTCCGAACATCATAACTTTTTTCTCGAATGTCGGAATTGAACGTGCTACTTGTCTATGAACTTGTGACGTCTCGAACTACGTCACAGTCATTGGCCAAAGTCCATTTGACCGCCTGAACGAAAAGTCAACATTTTGCCCACGCCGAGTGGCAAAACGGTCATTTTGCATCGTCCTTCCGATTTCGCCCCACTAATCACCGATTAACCTCACTAATCGTGATTAGTCACTAATCTAATCCCAAAATTCGGGATGGGTCGTTACATGGATTGTAAGACCCGTGTTCTGGAGAGAACGGGGAACGATCCCATATTCCTGCGAGGGGGAATGGTATGTGAGGGGAATGTTGGTGTGTCTTAAAGGTGTAGGCACACACCTATCTAACACGAGGTTTTTTGGGAGCTCATTGGTTTTGGGTTCGGTTGGAACTCCAAATTTAAGTGAGTTGAGGCTGGTGCAATTCTATGATGGGTGACCTCGTTGGAAGTTGCACATTGAGCTCCCGTAAACAAAACCGTGAGGGCAAGGGCAAGGAGGCTCAAAGCGAATAATATCATGTTAGATGAGTTGGGTCCTGACACTAAATAATCGGTCGAGATACAATAATACTCATGTTGTGGATCATTTTAGATTCTTAGAGGACCCTAGTCCCTACCCAACACTAATTGGTCAGTTTATCTTTTATATACACTATAATATTTATATATTCAAAACCATTATTTAAATAAAATATAAGCCGTTTTTTTTAATTTAAGAGAAATATTATTAAATTAAATTTTTTTATATATTTAAAATTTTATTTAAATGAAAAAATATATATTTTTTATTTTAAGAGAAATATTATTAAATTAAAATATTTATATATTTAAAATTGTTATTTAAATGAAAATATAATTTTTCTTTTATAAATAAAGTGAAATATTATTAAATTAAAACAAAACGATTATGCATGTAACAAGGCCATTAAAATTTGTCTGACACCATGTTGGCAAAATCATTATGCCCAAATTTATTGTGCTTCCAACACAATCAAATTAGTATGTTTTTTTCTATGATTGATGTCATGACACGGTGTATGCATATGTGACGACATGATTTATTTATTTATTTTTAAGAAATAATTTGTGTACATAATAAAAATGTATTAAGGGCGATGCTTAATATATCTATGATAGTCCATACGCGCTTCAACTATTGCACAAAAAAAAAAGTTGGATTGTGCATATCGTCTCGAAATATAAAAATTATTCTGTCTCGTATTATACTAAATTATAATAAAATCGAATAGTAAAATCGAATGAATGATCGGCACAGTATTGGTACCGTAACATTCAAATCGATACGGGATCGATTTCGATATTAAGAAATACCGTCCCGTGCCAAAACCAAATAGGATTTAATTTTTTTAATTAATTAAAAATTAAATTAAATTAAAAAGAAACCCTAATAGTCTAATGTCCTAATATGTTAATAGATAATGACGGATTTAATTGTACGTTAATTTTAGTTGATAGATTTAATTGTATGTTCTAATTTTTTAGTTGATATATTTAATTGTATGTTAATTTTAGTTGTTGGATTTAATTGTATGTTAGGATTTTTTTAGTTGATATTTTGAGATTAGTTGGTTACCTTATTAATTTTCTATACATTTTGAGCAATTTTTATTACCCACCAAGATGCCTAATTTTTCAATTTCATCAAAAGGTTGCTTTTAGACATTCAATCAAGTAATCGATAAATGAAATTATGAATTTGGGCTTATTACGAAACCGTAACTAACATAATTGGTACAATACGGTGCAGTATCAATTTTATATTTTGAAATATCGTACCGTACCGAATCGGTTAAAATTACTTGGTACGATTCTGGCATCACTTTTATATTGAACCGTAACAAACAATGCTCAGAACTAGAAAAAAAAAGTCATTTTTTTTAGGACAATAACTCAATCACGTATGAATGTACACTCACATATCAACGCATATCAATAATTTGAAATCGTTGGCTATAAATGCACTTGTACAATGTGTAGTAGTGAGAGAAACTTTCATGTCACATATATGATATATGTACAATATCTTTGTGAGGAGAGACACATACATTGGAGAGATTTATTACAACGATATGATGAGTATATAGAGGATTCAACATGAACTAAATGCATTGAAGAGATTTATTATAACCACATCTTCATCTATACTATAACACGTAAGTTATATCTCATTATCACATTTTTCAGGAGAATTTTCAGCGACTGATAATATTGAGGCAAAATTGATTAAGTAGCGCATAGTTATATCTCACCCACAATTTCAACCAAAAATGTTGGGAAGGAGATAATTAAGGGCTAATTAAGTCATGTTGAAACGCGTTTTTAGGTGACCCTCCATGTACTACGTCATGAGCTAATGGGATTCTGTTAGAAAATGTGACAATAGCACATGAGTAAAATATTTAAAGAGTTTACAGTATTTAAATGTAAGATTTAAAAGTTAAGTTCGAACTTGATGATAGTTTATACTCATTCTGGAGTATCGTGCGTCAAACACCTCAACTAATATCCAAACACCATAATCAAGGAACCACTAAGTCCACGAAACCCTAGAAGTACACTGTTACTTAGACTCCCCCGTTCCTTGGTCCAAAACCCAATCAGTACAAGGTAACCAATCTGAAATTTTCCCCAGAGGGGCTCTAAATAGCCCTGAAACCACCGAAATCAAATCCAGAAGATCAAAAACCTAAAGATACGTGCCACTGTGGGTTGTGAAACGGCCCCACAAGCCACACGCCAGCAGAAGGCCGACGACTTTCCCACGCGTACCCACGCCCACACGCTTGCTATAATGCCCACACTTGTTGACTCAATGTTGATGTGGCACTGAAACATTGACACCCTCCAGCCACGTGGAACTGATATAGTTGCCACTTGGCGTTGACGTGGCACTTAACACCCCAAACATGTGTCCCTGTCACTCCCTACCATGTGGCGCTTACGTCAGCCCTGTTGACGTCACCACCTCGCTGCAAAAGATGACCATTGATGGTTGTACCATCAAACTTTCCTAGATTTTTCATTTGTCCACCCAAATTTACGATCTACATATGTAAATCCTTCTACGCAATGAGAGGAATCCAATCTACCCTCACATTTAAGAAAACGTACCTGGTTTGGCTAGAAATCCATCGAGAAGGTTCGAAACCTAAACCCTTCTCGGTCCGCTGTTCTTGTTGATGTTCTAGCCTCGATCTTCACACTGAAATACTCCTAAGGTCATGAGAATTCCATTTCGAGCCTTGGTTTCCTCCAATTCGACCCAAAAATGGGTCAACCACGGTGGAGGGGATACAGTGGTCGCACCACGAAGAGATAGAGATCTAATTCTGACCAATCATGTGAGGAGAGAGAAGAAACACCTACTTATGCCCTGGACTTTTCCCAAAATTATTGTTATGCCCTTACTGTTTCAAACCCATAACTTCCATTCCCAAACTTTGATTTTTGCTGTCGCCTATCTACGAACTCGTGAACTGGAGAGCTACACATCAATTAAAGAAAAACATTCACAACTATTTTTCAAAGATTTAGCCATTATACTCCTCTGAAACCAAAGGTAAAATCGTCATTTCCTTATAAATTCCAAAAAATAACCCTAAGTTTTAGTTCAAATCGTTACAATCTACCCCCTTAAAGAAATTTCGTCCCTGAAATTTACATATCTCGTACTACGCATAGAAATGAGGAAACTTTCAGAGTCCAACTCTGACTGCGTCCAAGTCCGTATTTGAGATTCCTTGTAGTCCAACTCCGAAATAGCGATCCAATCGCTTCTATAAATATGTGACTTACAACCAAGTCAAAATATTTAATCCCGGGTCCAAGTCCATACACTATTTTTCCATAATCTGTAAAATCTTTGTCCAGAAAACTATTTTCCTAAAAAATTAGTCCAAAAACTTATATTATTAATGAGAGTGAGGTAATACCATGGACATAATGTAACACCCCGGAAATTTGAGGATTTAAATAATGTAAATCATTGAATGAATTGACGTTTTTACCCCTGTGAATTGTATTGCCCAATTTGTTGACTTTTTGATTGGTGGGTCAAACGGACTTTGACCAATGACCGTGACGTAGTTTGGGACGTCACGAGTCCATTGACAGGTGGCACGTCCAATTCGGACGATCAGGGAAAAAGTTATGACTATCGGAAGTTCAGGGGCATTACCGTAATTTGGACGTTTGGGGCGAAAAGGTTGATTTTTCGTTTGGCAACTAATTTTCACATGACTCAAGAACCGTTAGGTAGGTCCCGATGCCCTGAGTCCGTGGACAGGCGGCACGCCGAAATCGGACTCCGTACGAGGAAGTTATGGTCAGAAACGTGAAATTGGGAGGTTTGCGTCTCGATTTTCGTGTCGATTATTTTATTCTGATATTGTGATTGGAGGAAACTTGGATGAGTGACAAGTGTCACTCATCCATTAGCTAGATTGGATCAAGCTCCACTAAGTAATTAATTAGAATTAAATCCAACTTTTAATTTCAGCCATCCATCTAAAGTACCCCAGACTTAATCTGAACCCTTAATCTCATTTCTGAGATTGAATCTGAACCCTCCATTTCATGTTATTGACTACGCCCAAACTACGCATTAAATTAAACACGTAATTTGAGTATTGTGCAATTTAAACCCTTTTTGTGTAGATGTAGTATTGGTAAATAGGGATCGTTCTTAACCGGGGAAATTAGGGAACATTAATAATGTGTTAGTGGGAAATGAATAAAAGAATAATGAATAAAAGAATTAAATAACAAAAGAATTAAATCATCAAAGAACTAATAAATTAAAGAATAGATGAATAAGAGAATAAAGAAATAAAAGAATAAAGAATTAAAAGAATGAAAGAATAAAAGAATAAAGAATAAAAAGAATCAAAGAATAAAAGAATAAAGAATAAAAAAGGATCAAAGAATAAAAGAATTAAAAGAATAAAAGAATAAAATAATAAAAGAATAAAGAATTAAAAGAATAAAAGAATAAAGAATAAAGAATTGAAAATGGGGGTTCTGAAAAAGAGTTGTAAATATAAAATAAAGAAAACAAGTAAAAATAATTAAATACCTAATTCTACTTCTAATTTAACCTTTGTACTAGTGAACTTTCTTCAAACACATATTTTTACCAACACTCTAACATCATGCTTATATGGAACCAATCATGAAATCTTACTTTAATCATCTCAAATACATGCATACATTTTTCATATTATAAATGCACCGAACAGCGGATTATTACTTACAATATGATTCACCTTAAGTTAATGATTTAATGCGCCGAACAGCGATCAAACATTAAATCTCTTCAACTCTATTCTAAATGCCCCGAACAGCGGATCAACATTTAGCTTCGAATTGAAGTTTAAGCACTAAAACATATGAAGTAAAAGAAATTCAAAAAGTAAAACACATGGAGATTGCATTCTTACTTACAAATGTTAGAAAGAAAATACCAACACATATATTGAATTATAAGTAAAACCAATAACAATAACAAGACTTTAAGTAGAAAAGTATGGATTTTCACAAGAATCACCGAACAACGGCAGGAAACTTGTGAAGATGGAAGAAGAAATACGAGGAATTCGGTCTTAAAACTCTTGAATTACCTTAAAATTACTTGGCCTAGGTATTTCTTAAGGAAAACATAAAAATGTGTTTAAGAGATCTCAAAATATCACAAGAACAAAGTAAAGAGGAAATGAAATTAAGAAAAATAAAAATAACATAAATTAAGAATAAGAATTAAAAGGAAACTAATTAATAAGAAAATCTACAAGAAGTTAAAATGGTCCCCAAAAATGTCTCTCAAAAGAGAGAAACAAAAGAACTAAAAGAAGAGAACTAAAAACTAAGCAAAATGGAAGAAATGGAGCTAATGGGGGACTCCCCAAATACAAGAATTGAACCCCTATTTATAGGGGGAAAAACTAATTACACACTAAAAAAAATAAATAAAAAAAATAAAAGTTACAATAAAAAATATTAAAAAGTGAAATGATGAGATAAGGTGGTTTTTGGGGAAAAGAAGTAAAAAAAAAAACAAAGGAAAAGCTTGAAAAACAGCAAGAAAATCCATTAAATTGCTGCTAGTGGATTTTTGGCAGAGAATATCTGAAAAAAGGGGCAAAATTCGGTCAGAGGGAGCTGGAAAGTGGAGGCGTGGCCGACATGTGTGCGCTGGAAAGGAAGAGAGAAGCCGGCTGGGAGGTGCTGAAGTGAAGCTATGAGGTTCGGTAGGCGAACGTCGAGGAGGGGAGTTGGCTGCCGGTGAGCGCGCGCCGAAGCGGGATAAAGCAGTTCGGGATGGGGCTGCAGGCGCAGGAGCTGGGCTGCTGGAGGAGCTGGGCTGCTGGAATTTGGGCCGGAGACGCGGGCCTGGGCTGGGGCAATCAGATGCGCGCCTGGGCCGTGTGTAGTGGACTGGGCTTTTGAAATTGTTTTGGGCTGCAAAGAAAGTTAATTAAATAATTAATAACTAAATTAATAATTCCCACCGAATTTCGTCCATAATTTCTTCGTTATAATTCTGATCGGTATGATTCTTTCGCCAAAATGCACCAAATTACAAACTTTATTTATTTAAACAAAAATAACACAAAATAAATTGTTTTATCTAATTATTTATTATTTTAATATTAAAAGCTAAGTATAAAGGGTATAAAATAATATAAAATAATGCTTATTTGATGACCTATCAGTTATCAGATTCCCTCCATTCTATATATTTTCCTACCCGACACACACATACTGTCCATTCGATCAACACACCTGCGTAGCACCCATTCTCTGTGTCTGTGGGTGAGAGACTCACTGGTGAGGCTAAGAGACGGCGGTGATCGGTGGCTGACGGCGGCGGGGTAGGTGGTTCCTAACCCGAAACTGTTTTGAAAAACTCAGAAATGGAAGCTTGATTTCCAACGTATATTTTCGATTCCATAGAACCCTTAATGGGATTGAGACGAGCACATAGGAAGAAATTAGAGTTAAAATGGTTAAGAATTGAGGGATTGGTGACCGGGTCTGATCGCGGGTCTAATCGACCCAGTTACAGAGAAACGGGTTGACCCGTCAAGAGGACAGTGGTGATGATGTGGCACCCTGTCAGACCTGTCAGGTGACGTGGACCACTCTTCAGTCGACACGTGTCACATGTCAGTGCACAGTCAGCACTGACATGTCAGTGACGTGGCCCAATAGGGGACTGCCACGTGTCGCTGACATGTCAGTGACGTAGACCAGTGTCGTGCTGACACGTGGCTTGACAGATCAATGATGTGGACCAATCATGTGTTGACACGTGGCATCTATCAGAGTCTGACACGTCAGACCTGACATGTAACAACCCGTCCCAAGAATTGGGATTAGTAGAGTGATTAAGGTGTGATTAGTAAGGTTAATCAGGGGTTAGTTGGTCCCGATGGGGTCACTAGTGGAGAATGACGATTTTGCCCCTGATTCGGGCAAAAATGTTGACTTTTATTTCGGGTGGTCAATTGGGTATTGACCAGGGACCAGGACGTAATTTAGGACGTCATGAACCCGTAGACATGTGGTATGTTTGATTCCGACATCCGAGGAGGAAGTTGTGATGTTCGGAAGGTCGAGGGTATTATCGTAATTTTGGTAAAATAGGGGGAAAAGTTGACTTTGTGTATAATCGAGTTTTGGTAGGTTGACCTAGGATGGTTAGATAGTTCTCGTCGTCCTGAGTTCGATGACAGGCGGCACGTGTTCATCGGACTTACGAGGCGAGAGTTACGGGTCTAGGAAGTTTCGGTAAAACCGTAAAAATATGTTAAATAGAAGGGTATTTTAGTCTTTATGGGTTTATGGGGATTTGTGCAAAGAGAAAGGAATGGACGGCTGGGGTTTAAGCAGATGGGATAAAGATTGAAGGGATGGTGACACTTGGCAAAGGGCTAGAGGGTTCTGGTGGAATCCTGTGTGTTCACAGCCCAATTATTTGGGTGGAACCGTGCATACCCGTGTTTGTTCTTCGACAAACACAGAGAAACAGAGTGTGAGAATTGAGGAGAATTGATCGATCTGGGTGCAAGGGTGAGTGATTAGCGAGTTGTGAGAGTGACAGTGAGGCAGGGCGGAGCTGGTGGTCGTGATTTGGAGGTGCAATCGTGCACGGCGGCACGGCGGAGCTGCAATCGAAGGTGAGATTCCTGTGCTCTGTTTTCCCGTGGAAATTCAATTTGAAAGTCGTGAGTCTAGGCTTAGATTCGAAGTGATTGGAGGTCAGGGTTATGTTCAGGGAGGTCCTAGGAATGCTTTGTGGTGGTCGCCGTGACGGGGGTGTCCACGGCGGAGCTCAGTCGCAGAGGGGTGCTCTGTTGCTCTGTTTCGGCCGTGAGCTTCGAACTCAAAGTCGACGAGTTTGGGGCTGAGTCGAAGGTAAAGGAGGTGTGGTCTAGGTTCAGTGAAGCCTTAGGGATCGTCTGGTGTTGCCACCGTGACGGGAGGTGACCGGAGTAGCCGGATCGTGAAACAGGGGTCTGAGGGCCGTCTGGTTCAAGCTTCAGTCGTGAAGCTGGGAGTCGAATCGAACCAGGAGAGTGAGGGGAATGGATTCGTGGTGTCTGGACGAAGCTGCAGGAGAAGAAAGGGAGTGCAATGGTGGCCGGACGGCGGAGAACGCTTCTCGCCGGTCCAAGCCACGGCGGCCGGTTCAGCACAGTGCGGGAGGTTGTTGATGGTACTGTAGCTAGGCGCGTGAGGGCCACGCGCAGCCACTTTGGGCGGCGCGTGGGGGCACGTGCGGCGGCGTATGGAGAAACGATCAACTTGACTTTTGGTCTAGGAGTTGTGTTGAGTTCAATGGAGTTGGTTTCGAGTCAATCGGAAGTCGTTTGAGTGTAGTTCCACGAGGGAGAATGTTTAGGGTCCCGGGTTTTCGATTTTCGATTCGGGGATTTTTTTTTAGGGAATTTAGGTGAGTGTTTGTAGACGTATTAGTGACGTAAGTTGACGGTGTTTGACAGGATCGGGATCTCCCGAGGAAGCCGAGGAACGGGCTGGACGTTCGGGACGCGAGTAGGGCTCAGTACTGTGAGTGGACCCTTTCCTTAAACTCGATCATGCATAACTGTTTTTATATACGTTTTTTATGGTTTTCCTTAAGACACTATGTTCATTGTATATGTTATGATGGTTTTCGAGACAATTTCGAGATTTTGCACGTTTTTCAAGAAAATGCTGGTTTTCGGATTTTGATGACACATTTGGGGATTTTCACCTATAAAGGTTTTCTGATAATGATAAATGGGTTATGAAATATGAATTGTGATTACATGTGGTTTTGGTATGAAAATGGATATTTTTCCGGATTTGGGTTCGGAATGACGGTTCTGAACGCCGGAAGGGCTTCGGACCAGTGATTTCGGATTCGGGTTTGGATGAGGATTTGGTAAATGGTTTTCAAATGGTTTTGGGATTGGATTTGCTGGATCTGGATATTGGGTTTAAAGACCCGGATATATGTGACGGGGGACCGGCCGGATTGGGTTTAAAGACCCGGATTGAGTTTAAAGACTCGGGAGTTTAAAGACTCGGATATATTGATTTTCCCCCGTAGGCCTTGAGTTTAAAGACTCGGGAGTTTAAAGACTCGGATATGATTAAGGCCTGGATTGAGTTTAAAGACTCGGGAGTTTAAAGACTCGGATAGGTCCAGCAGGTTCGATCGGGAAATGAGGATTTGATACGGTTTCTGATACTCATGTTATGGTTTCTTATGATATTTTACAGTGTTTCTGTTTCTTATGATGTTTTATAATGATTATTTTATAACTGTGTTCATAACTGTTGGTTATGCATGTGGTTTCAAAACGGAGGGTTAAACTCGGTTTTCATATAAAGTGGTTTTGAACTTTTTGTACTTTCTGGTCCACTCACATTTTCTGTTTTAACTTGCCCTCCAGGTTGTGGAGCTAGCGCGGGGTCTTGACGTTGAGGCAGTGTCCGAGGCATAGAAGTCACGCGAGGGGTCCCGGAGTAGTTTAAAGTCTTCCGTATGCGTGTAATTTATCGGTTTTTATTTTCCTTGTATTTTAGTACTATGCTTTGTACATGATAACTTTGGGAGCTTTTGCTTAAGTACTCCTGCGTCTGACTGGGTTTGAGTGAGTTTTTACTTGGGTGTTGTGTCGGGGAGTCAGACGGGAGCGGGATTACCTCGGATTTCGGGGTGAAACCGGGGTGGGTCCTGACATGACAGCTGTCAGATGACGTCAACATGGACTGTTCCTGCGTTGACCAGAAGCGTTGACCGGCGCGTGTGAACAGTATTTTTGGAGGGACCACCACCATTCTTTAGGTTTCAATGATCCGGATCCAATGGCGGTGGTTTCGGGTCGATCGGAGATCATTAAGTTGGTCAAAATGAGGTTTATTTCCTCGGGAAGCGCGTTCAGGCGGCTTTTCCGGGCCGATTTCAGTCTAGGGTTTCATGGTTGAATGTTAGGGGTTTATATTGACCTTTACGTATACTTTGGACATGATAGGGATTGTACAATTGTACCAGGTCGAGGGTATACGTTCGGTTTTCAGCAGGATTGTACTGTGAGTGGGCCCGATTTCATTAAACCCTTGCATGCTTAAATGTTTTCTGATTTACTTATATCCACATGCTGGAATCAAGAAACGGTTTTGATGATATTGAAATTATGATTATGGCACGTTTCACGGTATTTGGGTTTGAGACTCATTTTGGTGAAACTTAAAGATTGGTTTGGATTTTATCTATGTATATATGTTTTGCATGTGGATATCAATAAAATGTATTTGGTACTGCACTGTATAGATCCATTCTTGTGATATTGTCTCCTCCGGATGTGGTACCCCGGAGTGGTCACGGCGCATTGCCTGCGAGGGGTCATTCTACAGAGGAACCGGACCGTAAAATGACTCAGGAGCAGGATTGCTTATTTGACGTCAGGGACGTCGAGCGTCTAGGACGCTAGGCATTTGAGATGCCGTACCCGAACAGGGTTCGGGGATTGGATTCGGGATTGAGACCCCGAGTGGCACGCGTAGCCTTGGGACTGTGACCTTATTGGGCGTCAGGGACGTCAGACATCGGGGATGTCATGTAACAACCCGTACCTTCGGGAAGGGTAAAAATGTAATTTTATAAGTTTTGTATATAAAGGACGATTTTGCCATTGTGAATAGTAGACGAAAAGTTGACTTTTTGAATTACCGATTGGATGAGTGTTAACCCTTGACCGTGACGTAGTTTAGGACGTCACAAGTCCATAGACAGGTGGCAGGTTCGATTCGGACAACCGGAGGAAAAGTTATGACGTTCGGAAGATTGGGGGCGTTACCGTAATTTTGAGTAAACGAGGAAAATGTTGACTTTTTGGAGGACTTGTGATTTTCACGTAGACCGAGGACCGTTAGATAGGTCTCGACGTCCTGAGTTCAACGACAGGCGGCACGCTGTCATCGGACGTCGGACGGAAAAGATATGGGTCTAGAACGTTCGAGGGCAAAACAGTAATTATTTGTACAAGGGGTATTTTGGTCATTTTCTTTCAGCCAATTGGATGAGGACAAGTGGCTGAGTGGGGTAGGATATTTATGTTTTGCCCATAGGATTGTGGACACGTGGGGGCACTGGATTGTTCTAAATGGTTCTAAAGTGTGCACGGCCACACTTTGCTCATTTGAACCGTGCAATCCTTCGAAGAACACAGAGAAACAGAGGGTGAAAAATTGAAGGAGAGTGATCGATTTTGGTGCAGGGGTGAGTGAAGAGTGATTGGTGAGAGTGACAGGGAGTAGTGGTTGTACTGGTGATCGGGTTTTGGTGGTGAAATCGTGCACGGCGGCACGGTGGTGGTGCGGCGAAGGTTTGAGGAAACAGGGAGGCCGTGAGTTCGTGGTGGTGGCTACGCCGTGTGGTAGCTCAAACCAAGGCAGTCGGAGCCGTAGGAGGTTGCAGGGAGACCAACAAGCACCGTGGTACGCGGCGGCGCTTGCGGCGGAGATAGAATCGAAGGGTAAGCCTCTTTACTCTGTTTTACCGTGATTTTTCAATTCAAAAGTCGTGAGGGTAGGATGAGAATCGAGGGGATTGGTGAGTGCAGTGATGTTCAGGGAGGTTCTAGGAGTGGTGTAGGACGGTCGCCGTGACGGGGGCTTACACGGCGGAGCTCAGTCGACAGTGAGTACTCTGTACTCCGTTTGGTCGTGAATTTTAAACGGGAAATCGTGGGTTTAGAGAGTGAGTCGAGGGTTCCCGTGAGTTGTGTGTGACTCAGTGAGGTTGTGGGAGGAGTTTAGAATCACCACCGTGAGGGGGGAAACATAGGACGGCCGGGAAGGAAAACAGGGGCCGTCTGTGTTTTCTTTCGAGCTTCGGTCGTGAAGCTGAGGGGTGAATCGAACCAGAAGAGTGAAGGGGATGGATTCCTGATGTCTGGACGAAGCTGCAGGAGAAGAGAGAAGATGAAATGGTGGCCGGACGGCGGAGAATGGCTCTCGCCGGTCCGGGATTGCAGCCCTGGTGCGAACCGGGTTCGATCGAGGTTGGGGATACACTGTAGCAGGCGCGTGAGGCCCACGCGCAGCCACTTTGGGCGGCGCTTGGAGGCGCGTGGAGAAGAATCCGGCCAAGCTTCCAACATGAGTTTAGTCCTAAATGTTCTAAGGAATCCAATGGTATAGTTTTCGAGTTAATCGGACAGTGTTACGGAGTTGTTCGGGAATCCAGACGGATGCGGGTTTAGGATTAAAATATTATTTAATTCCCGAAAAATTGGGGAAATTAGGATTAGGATCCTTGATGTATTTGTGACCTTATTTGGTGCATTTTGACAGGACGGGAGGCACCCAAGACGGTCGAGGAGCGCACGGAGCACGACTGACTTGTTCAGATTTGTGAGTGGACTCTTTCTTTCTTTCGAGCATGCCTAACTGTTTTATTGACATTTTATGATCTTAAATATGTTTTATGCCTTTGAATGATGATTATATGTGATTGATGAGTTTGCACGTTTTTCGAGACATTTTCGAGTTTTTGCACGTTTTTCGAGAAAGCTGGTTTTCGGATTTTGATGCCATAATTACGATTTCAACCTATAAATGTTTTCTGATGATGATAATTGGGTTATAAAATATGAATTGTGTTTATGTGTGATTTCTGGGTATAAGAATGGATTTCCGGATTTGGGTTCGGAATGTCGGTTCGGAACGCCGGACGGGCTTCGAACCGGGGATTTCGAATTCGAGTTTGGCGATAGATTTCGAATTGGTTTTACACTAGATATGGATTAGATTTGCTGGATCTGGATATTGGGTTTAAAGACCCGGATTGATATTGACGGGGGACGGGCCCGGATTGAGTTTAAAGACTCGGATATGTTGATCTTACCCCCATAGGCCTATTGAGTTTAAAGACTCGGGAGTTTAAAGACTCGGATTTCATTTAAGGCCTGATTGAGTTTAAAGACTCGGATAGGTCCAGCAGGTTTGATCGGAAATGATGATTTGATGTTGAAGCTATGATTTCTATATCCGTTTTATAGTGTTTCTGTTTCTTATGGTATTTTATAGTGTATCTGTTTCTTATGAGATTTTATAGTGTTTCTGTTTCTCATGATGTTTCATATTATGATTTTTTTAGTACTTCGTTGGGCATGCCTGTTTCAAAAACGGAGGGAACACTGATTCTTATTTTTCCTTAATCTTGAATTAGTGATAAAATGATTTTAAAACTTTTGGTTACTTTAGTCCACTCACACGTTTGGTTTTTTAAATTTTCCCTCCAGGTCGTGGTGATAGCGCTGGGGTGAACGTTGAGGCAGATATCGAGGCATAGAGCTTACGACGTTCTTCCGTTGCGGGACTAGCTTTGTAGGATTTTTGTGCACATTTTGTAGAACTATGCTCTGACTGACTGTTGTGTGTATTTTACTCCTTCGTCTGATAGTTATGCTTATAGTTGTATGAAGATTGTTTGTTTTTTTTTATACTGTAAGTGTGATTGTCAGACGGGAGCAGGGTTCGTCCCGGGTATCGAGGCCATATTTGGGACGGGTCCTGACATGTCAGGATTGGAGTGTATAGTGCAGTGGTTAAAATTATGTTTATGGTTTTATTACATGCCTTATGATTCATATTATATAATTTATGGTTTTAAATTCTGATGCATGCATGTTTGGAAAACGGAGGGGTAAATTATATGTTTTACTTATTAAACGGTTTTGTAAACATGAGTTTCGGCCCACTCACCCTTATTGTTTTGGTAACCCCTCCAGGCGGTGCTACTGAGGTAGAGGAGGATCTTGAGGCTGAGGCATAGATCTACTTATGCGTACCTGAACCCCTGTTGGGTGGTTTACCCGCAGGTTTATTTTAGAGTCGTGCTCGCAACTTGTAATTTTGGATTTCATCCCTTGTCTGACATCTGTTTATTTCGGATTTGATGTATAACTTTTATTTGGTTATGTATGCATTTGAATGTTTGAGGTTAAAATTGGTATGTTATTTTGGCTGTCAGACGGGAGCAGGGCACGTCCCCTTGTGGTCCCCGTGGGATCGGGACGGGTCCTGTCAGCTTGGTATCAGAGCACTAGGTTGTGGTCAGCATGCTAGACTAGCAATTAGTACTAGTTACTTTTCGAGTTTAAGGATAATGTTATCTGATCTATGCCTCTTGACAGTTGGTTATGCCTCCAAGGAGGATTCTTCATACACGAACTGACGAGGATCTGGAAAGGGAAATTGAATGCGCAAGCATTGAGCGGGCTCAGCGTTTGGGAGCCACTCCTTTCAGCCGGGGATCAAACCCCGAAGATGCTCATGATTGGATCACCAAGTGGGAAAGGATCACCAAGTGGGAAAGGATCTTCACGGTAATGCACTGTCCTCCAGGCGAGCGGGTGACCTTGGCGGCCTTTTTACTGGAAGGAAGAGCCTATTAGTGGTGGCACGGCCTCGAAATGTCCGGATGGTCTGTCCACACCACTACCTGGTAGGTCTTCCGTTCCCGATTTCTGGACCAGTATTACCCGCGATCGTTTCGCGCTGCACGGGAGGCGGAGTTTCTACGGCTAGAGCAGGGGGATATGTCCGTTGCGGACTACGAGCAGACTTTTCGGAAACTTTCCCGGTTCGCTACATCTTTCGTAAGCACGGAGGAAGACAAATGCCAGAGGTTTGAGCTTAGACTCCGAGGGGAGATTCGGGCAAGTGTGACTGCTGCCACTCATGCTTCTCTGAGAGATATGGTCGACGCTGCGGTGCGTGTCTAGGCCAGTCTGGCGGCACACCAGATACGACAGCCTTCGGGCGAGGGGCGACGTCAGGATCGCCCACACCGTGGGCCATCAGGCCATAAGAACAATAAAGGAGGAGGCTATAGGGGAGCACCCTCATCCTTTAAGGGTCGTGGCTGGTCAGGTTGACGTGGGGGCTCTCAGGGCAGAGGATCAGGATTCAACTCTGGGCAACGTTCATCTTGGAGCGGTGCTTCTGGTGGGCATTCGGACAGGCCGAGGCCAGTAAACTGTTTTACTTGCGGAGAAGAGGGCCACTATGTTTGTGATTGCCCGATGTTGTCCAAGAACAACGACGCTGGGGGCTCTAGTGTGGTGCAGAGCACGGCTTCCCACACTAATGGAGGTCTAGGTCAGGGAGGTGACCGTGGTGCTGGGCGTGGCACACGCGGGCGCGGACGGAATGGAGGGCCTAGGGCTCAAGTGTTTGCAATGACCCAGCAGCAGGCGAGGACAGCCCGAGGTGTGGTTACAGGTACACTACACATCTTAAACCTTCTTGTACGTGTATTGATGGATGCGGGGGCTACACATTCTTTTATTTCGAGGAGTTGTGCTGGTATGCTTGATTGTGTGGTATCAGCCTTAGATTGCAAAATGGGTGTTGGCACCCCGATGGGCATCGTGTACCTTGTGAATCAGGTGATTCGGAGGTGCCCGGTGAGAATTGAGGATGTGGATTTGCCAGCGGACTTGATTATTCTGGATATCCACGACTTCGATGTAATCTTGGGGATGGATTGGCTATCGGAGCATGGGTCGCTCATCGATTGCAGTAGTAGGCAAGTGATTCTGCGAAGTCTGGGCTTGCCGGAGGTTATCTTTCAGGGGGAGCGTGATGGTTCACCTCCTGAAGTGATTTCTTCACTTACTGCTACCAAACTTCAACGGAAGGGATGCCAGGGTTATCTGGCGCATGTCGTGTCGGAGCAGGTTGATACTCCGGGTATCGACGAGATACCAGTGATACGTGAGTTTCCGGATGTGTTCCCAGAAGACTTACCTGGATTACCACCATCGCGGGAGATCGAGTTTACAATTGAACTACTCCCCGGTACCCGACCTATATCCCAGGCACTATACCGGATGGCGCCGGCCGAGTTACGAGAACTCAAAACTTAGTTGCAGGAGTTGGTGGATTTGGGATATGTCCGACCGAGTACTTCGCCGTGGGGAGCACCGGTGTTGTTCGTGAAGAAGAATGAGGGGAGTCTCCATTTGTGCATTGACTATCGACAGCTCAACAAGGTGACACTGAGGAACCAGTATCCTCTACCCAGGATCGATGACCTTTTTGACCAGTTGCGGGGAGCACAGTGCTTCTCGAAGATTGATTTGCGGTCTGGGTATCACCAACTGAGGATTTAGGAGGAGGATATTCCAAAAACTGTTTTTCGAACCCGTTACGGACACTACGAGTTCCTTGTGATGCCTTTCAGCTTGACGAATGCTCCAGCAGCATTCATGGATCTGATGAATAGGTCTTCCGACCCTACGTGGATAAATTCGTGATTGTGTTCATCGATGATATCTTGGTGTACTCAAGGAGTGCCCGAGCACATGAGGAACATCTACGGTTGGTGCTGGAGAAGCTGAGACAAGAACAGTTGTACGCCAAGCTGAGCAAGTGCCAGTTTTGGCTAAGCAGTATTGGTTTTCTGGGACACGTGATATCGACGGATGGGATTAGCGTGGATCCCCAGAAAACAGAGGCGGTGACTAACTGGGCTAGACCGACAACGGTAACGGAGGTACGGAGTTTTGTCGGGTTAGCAGGTGTTGAATCAAAGATTGAACCCGCCGCGAAAAGTCCTCACAATTCCTGCAAACAGCAAACAATTAGCTATCGTTGCCTCGATCGATTTACCGGGGGGTTGTTCGACCAAGAACACTCCGATTCTTAAGTTAGCTTTGAGAGAGGAAAAGGATATACTTCGAAGCGAAGAATCAACGTACCTTGAAATGAAATGTGCCTTGCTATTTATAGGAAAATCTTGAGAGCCTTGGAGCGTTCTGATTGGTCGGTTGAATATTTAATTAGTAAATAATATATTATTATTATTAAATATATTATTTAATAATTGTAATGATGGCTCATCATGATAGTAATGATATTTATTGTATTTTAATATTAATATTAATTATCCATTATTAAGAATAACGATAATTAACTCTCGGGGAGAATATCAATCTTACGGAGATTTTAACCCGATCAAATATCGTATTTAACTGGTAAATAGATTATTTAATGTGCGGGTGTTTTTCAAATGATCAGCGTTATTGCCAAGGGCAATTCGGTCATTTTTGGGAATTACGGACACGTGGCGGCTCCATAATTTTCGGATGATTTTGGGTTCCACAAATGCCCCCACATCGATTCGGTATTCAGGGAATCCGGAGGGATGTATATTGTTTGGAATCTTATATTACCGGGTTTCCGGTTACTGTTTGGTACAAGAAACGAGTCAGTATTTATTTGACGATTATGCCCTTGATTATAAGGGTTAAAAGTCCATTATTATTTTTAGAATGACTAATCTGGGTTTAGTGGTGTGAATCGGACATGATGTGCAAAAATGACCATTTTGCCCCCAAGCATGGGCAAAATGTTGACTTTTGAGCCCGGGGGTCCAAAGGACGTGGGCCAGAGACCGTTACATAGGTCGAGTTGATACGAATCCATAGACAGGTGGCATGCCGAAATCGGAGATCGGATGCAAAAGTTATGGGTCTACGAAGGCGAGGGGCATTTTCGTAATTTTTGCAAACTAAGGGCAAAACGTCGACTTTTGACTCGGACGGTCAAATAGACTTTGACCGATGACTGTGACATAGTTCGGGATGTCACGGGTCCGTAGACAGGTGGCATGTCCAAAACGGGGCTCGGATGTGAAAGTTTACGGCTCTACGTAGTACAGGGGTAAAATGGTAATTTTCCGAGTGAAGGGCGAAACGGTCTTTCAAACGAAAAGTGAATGCTGACTCAAGCTACCAGCCAAACATGTCACTTTCCCCCTCACTTTTACACCTGATTTTAGGGAATAAATCTAGGGTTTAGAGACATTAAACCCTTAATTAGGGAAAAAACACTTAATTTGTCCATTTGTGTTATTGTTTAAATAACAGATCAAATTAGCTGTGAGAATTAGCAATTGAGAGGTTGAATTAGATCAAATTAAACACGAGAGACAGAGGGTGCACTGATTTTGCCGATTTCGAAAATTTTGAGAAATTGTGGGGAGAATTCGAATTCGGATTCGCGAGCTCTAAGGATCAAAATTGAGACTCGATTGAGTCTTCTGAGGTCATTTCGAATCGATTCACAACAAAAACGAAGAGAATTGGGGCTTCCCTGAGCAAGAACAGAAGCTCTGATTTTTGCTCGAAATCGAGCTTGAGTTCGAGCAGCTGGAGGTATAATTTTATGAAATTGATTATGCAAAAACTTTTGTTTCATTCTCACAATACTCTCTGTGTGATTTAATTTGAAAAACAGGGATGAATTGGACGAACCCGATCACGAAACCCGTTTGAGAGTTCATCGGGGATTTATCGGATTTTGGTTATAATTGAAGTTTTAAACGTTACAGAACCTAAATTTAAATGGTTTAGATGAAATCAGTTTAAATAACGGAAGAAAACAATGCCCAATTGAAGGAGAACAAATCGGGTCTCAACGCGGGTCTCCAACCCGTTAACCAGTCATTCGGGTAGAGGAGACGCACTGTAGCAGTTACTGTGCTACGCGCGTGGCTTCCACGCGCAGCCGCTTGCGGCGGCGCGTGAGGGCGCGTGGAGGCGTTTCCGGGGAGATTTTCAACAAGTGTTTTATTATATTTGATGTAATGAACATTTTTGGTGTTGGGTCCGAGACAAACTGACATTGTATCAATACTGTTTCGAGGGTCCGATGGTTTAGGTTATACCTTTAAATTTTTATTAAATTCCCGAAAAATTGTGGAAAATTGATATGATGTTTTTAGAGTCATTGGTGACCCTTTATGATGTTTATTGGGCAGGATTCGAAATTCCTAAAAAACGTCAGAAATTACGGAATCGCGTGCGGTTTGGAAAATGAGTAGTTTGGATGGTGCGTGCTTGCATCGGTAGGCTGGCTCACAATCATTGTGACCCTTGCTAGTACCACAAAATATGCTTGCTACGTGGTGAACGGAGTTTGGCTGAACGGTCGACGGGGATTTGGTGGCGTTTGAGTGCACTTGCGAACGTGACTAGTGAGCATTGGTAGGCTGGGTCACATCTGCTGTGACTTTTTCTAGTACCACAAATATGTTCGCTATGCGTCAAGGTGCTGAGAGACCCAGCAAGCCTGTTTTGTGGGAGCGTGGCGGTTCTCGTAGCCTTAGTCCATTCCGAGGGAAAGATATGGAGTTTGAGAAGCCTGAAGACTTTAA
The DNA here is from genome assembly GCA_032719365.1 of Prinsepia uniflora. Lineage (NCBI taxonomy): Eukaryota > Viridiplantae > Streptophyta > Magnoliopsida > Rosales > Rosaceae > Prinsepia > Prinsepia uniflora. Next base: position 5,676,442 of record CM064867.1, on the reverse strand, counting down.
GGAGTGGAAAGCTCGCAATCAAATTGCTTTTCCCGAGGATATCTTTGTGGAGCTTGGAGACAGATGCTCTTCCATGAAGGCTCTTAAGCATGGAAGGGGAAAGAACCCTGTCGGCGGTCGGTGGACTAAATTCCATCCTTTGACCATTGGGTGGGGTTTCAAGTTCCCGTTCTCGAAGTTCTTTTCTAAGATTATTGGCCGGATGGGATGTAGTCCTGCTCAACTGGACGTCGATGCCTATCGACACATCATGTGCTTTGAGAAGTTGAACAAGTTCTTTAGCCTGGGACTCTCGGAAGATGAATTCTAGCATTTCTATTCCGTGTCACACAACGGAGTTACCGGCGGTCGGCTTTCTCGAGTCGTTCCCAAGGTGGAGCTATTTTTTAGGGCGGAGTTCAATGACAGTGCGTACAGAGTCAACTGTATTGAAGTCGGTGGTGCATGGGACAAACATGCCTCCTCAGACCTGAGGATCGCCTCACATTTCCGTTCGTTTGATGAGTTGTATAGCGGATTTGAAAGTCATCCTGATCTCAAGAAGATTGATATGGCTTTGAAAATTCCCCCAGAGTTCCGAGACATGAGTTGGCTACTTTCTCCACTTAGAGATTTGAATGGTGGGAGGCCCTCGGATATCCTAATCAAAGAGTGGTTGAGTGCTCCATTGTGGTTGAAGAAACCCGTTATCCAGAAGAGGAATGATAAGCAAGGATCCATTGTTTCTTTGGAGAAAAGGCATGCTGAGCAGCTTCATTTCAAGCCTGACCGTTCTATTCCTGCGGAGTCATCTAGCAAACGTAAAGCTTCATAAGGTCCTTGCGAGGGTGTACCCAAGCAACTTTAGAAGCTGAAGGTGATCCCCACCTCCCACTACCCGGTTCATCAAGCGTCGAGAGATGAATGCCTAGATCGGATAGTGGGGGAGACACGTGCACCGTCCAAGATTGCTGATGTGATAGGTGCCCCCATCCCAACAGAGGACAGTCAGAAAACTGTTTCGCGAGGGGCTTTCGACAAGGTAGTCCGAGACCTTAGGATTGCGAAAGCTGGTGCCCATAAGTTGGTTGACATGCTTCGTGGGAATGTTGGTTTGGAGGGTGAAAATGAGCGAATGAAGAGCGAAAGTAAACGTCTTCGAGAAGCCCGAGACCACTCTAGTCGGAATAACGAAGTTTTGGTCGGAAGGATCCACTCATTGGAAGTCAAAGTGGGCGAGCTGGAGGTGAGTCGTGCGGAGAGGATTCGGATAGAAAAGGAGCGAGACTCTGCTCGAGACGAGCTCTCTTTGCTGCGCAGAAAGCTGCAAGACTCAGAAGAAACAAGCAGACTTTTGGAGGTTGAGATCCAGAGTCTAAAAGCGGCAATGCTCCCGGGACATGATTATTTACAATCGCCGCATGCCCCCACAACTTTGTGCCAAAGACCTGTTGAGGCACAAAAGTTGGATATGGCGAGTTGTAGCGGGGTCACCACCAAAGAGCGGGAACCAGAGTTGGAGCAAGAGCTGGAGCCTGTTCCGGTATCTTTCCCAGAGCCCGAGGCCGGGACCAGGAATGAAGCTGTCCCTGAGACTGCTGATTCATTGTTTCATGACACTTCCTTACTTTCAGCAGAAGAGTGGGAAGAGTTTAGAAACACGATGGGATTTGAAGATTTGCCTCCATAGTTACATGTCGGCTTGTTCTTGTGTGTGTTTTTTTTTATGTATTGTACAACTGGTGTGAGCAATCGTCATGTGATTTGCCAAACACTTACCAAATGAATAAATAAGAAGAATTTTAAGTTGTTAAGTTGTTGAAACGCAAGTGTTAACTTTCTTATATGTTATGTGTCGAAGTGAATATTTGTATATGCCTGTTAATGCATTGGTGTGAGCTTGTTTATATGCCTCAACCAAAACCATGTGTGTATAACAGTGGGTTCTAAATGACTTGTGACGCCTTTAGATGATTAAGTCTTTGGAATGATGCCTTCAGGGAAGGGCTTGTGCTTCTTTAAGAGAAGGCTTGAAGTGCTTCGATGAAGAAGACTTAGGGATCTTCCGAGAGGAAGGCTTAGGATGCTTCCTAGGAGGAAGGCTTGAGGTGCTTCCTGAAGGAAGGCTTTGGATGCTTCCCGGAGGAAGGCTTGAGTTCTTCCCGGGGGAATAAAGTCTTTTATTTGGCATCAAACAACGACTAGCTTTATTATTGAGCTCTAGTTTGCATTACATATAATATTTTCGGAGGTGATGAGCGTTCATGGAACCACTCACTAACTTCCCGTCCATGGTCTCCAAGGTATAGCTTCCTTTTCCGCCTACTTGGTAGATTCGGTAAGGTCCTTCCCAAGGGGACTTGAGTTTTTGAGACCCTGGACGATTGGGTGCCGCAAACTTTTTCTTGAGAACAAGGTCTCCTGGGAGAAAGTGCCGGAGTCGAGCCTTCTTGTTATAGGAGCTTCTCACTTGATGCTGGTAGCTGGAGATACGCTTCACTACTTGCTCTCTTAATTCCTCGCTGAGATCAAGTGAAGTTCTCAGAGCGATGGAGTTGACTACTGGATCGTCGAGCTCGGTGAAGGGTGCCGGGACAACAACGTGTGGAGGAATGACTGCGTCAGTACCGTATGCAAGGGTGAATGGAGACTCTCCCGTTGCTCGACGCGGAGTGGTACGGTATGCCCAGAGTGTGCCATCCAACTCCTCCTCCCACGAGCCTTTTTTATCGTCGAGTCGCTTCTTGATACAGTTAAGGATCGTTTTGTTGGAAGCTTCAGCTTGGCCATTACCCTGGGGGTAATATGCAGTTGAAGTGAAATGCTTGATCCTCCAAAGCTCAAAGAACTCGTTGATTATGGCGCCAGTGAACTGAGTCCCATTGTCAGTCAGAATGACCTTGGGGAGCCCAAATCGGCAGATAATCTGGCTCCAGATGAATTTTTGGACATCAGCCTGGGTTATGGTGGCCAAAGCTTTTGCCTCCACCCACTTAGTGAAGTAGTCAGTGGAGACAATCAAATACCTCTTGCTTGGGATTGGGGTGCTTGGGAGTGGTCCAACGATGTCAAGTCCTCATTGCATGAATGGCCAGGGGCTTAACTGTGCATGCAACTCTTTCGGTGGTGCCAATTGGTTAGGCTTGAACCTTTGGCATTTGTCGCATTTCTGGGCATATTGCAGAGCTTCCTGGCGTAGAGTAGGCCAGTAAAACCCTGCACTAAGCGTCTTTTGAGCGAGCGATCTTCCACCGGAATGATTTCCACAATGCCCTTCATGAACTTCTGCCAAGACCTTCAATGTTTCTGGGTGCCTCAAGCATAACAAGTTTGGTCCTGTAAAGCTCTTTCGAAAGAGTTGGCCCCTGTCGACATAGTATCGCACAGCTTTCATCTGGATTTTGTGGGCCTCTAATCGTTCATCAGGAAATATTCCATGTTCCAGATAGTTGAAGAAAGGATCTTGCCAGCTTGGAGATGAACCAATTTGTCTTACTTCGATCTCCCTCATGTCTATACTTCTCCGTTCGAGATATTCGATCGGGATCGAGCGCTTGAAACGAAAGTCAAGTGATGATGCTAGATTGGCCAGCGCATCTGCTTGCGTATTTTCCGCTCGTGGAAGTTGATGAAAGGTAAAAATTGGGAAAAGGGTAAGCATTTCCTGGACCTTGTTATTATACTTGAGCATTCTTGCATCACGCGCAGCATATTCACCGGTTGATTGGTTAGTAATCAATTGCGAGTCCGAATGAATAGCAAGGCATTTGATTCCCAACTCCTTGGCAAGCGTGAGCCCGCAAATCAAAGCCTCATACTCCGCTTCATTGTTAGAGGCTTTGAATCCGAACTGTACCGCCTGTTCCATTATTGAGCCATCTGGAGTGATAAGGACAATCCCAGCTCCTGCCCCCTTTTGGTTTGAGGAGCCGTCAACAAAGAGTTTCCATAGAAAATTGGAAATTGAGGGTTGTAGGGAAGAAGAACTGGCCTCTTGATCCCGTGGTAGAGAAGTGTCGGCGGCCCCGGGGGTTTTGCCAAGCTTATTGCCTCCTTCCAGTGACGCCGGTGTGAAGTCCACAACAAAATCTGCTAAGGTCTGGCCTTTGACAGCTGTTCGTGGACGATAGAGCAAATCATGCTGACTTAACTCGATGGCCCATTTCATTACCCGTGCCGATGCATCAGGTGCATGGAGTAACGAACGGAGTGGATATTCGGTCATGACGATCACTCGATGAGCTTGAAAGTATGGCCTCAGCTTTTTTGTGGTAACTAGTAATGCCAGAATCAGCCTTTCAAATTTCGGGTATCGTGTCTCAGCATCAAGGAGGGCTTTGGATGTGTAAAATACAGGAAGCTGAATCCCATTTTCTTCCCCGATAAGTGCAGAGCTTACGGCAACGTCCGAAACCCCCAGATAGAGGAACAGGTCCTCATTATCCTTGGGTTTTGATAGCAATGGTGGGGATGTCAAGTAGGCCTTGAGATCTTGAAATGCTTTCTCACAACCTTCATCCCACTTATCCCTGGATGCCTTCTTTACTGCCTGGAAGAAAGGTCGACACCGGTCAGTTGATTTGGACAAGAACCTATTCAACGCTGCTGCCCGTCCAGTGAGACTTTGAATCTCCTTCAGACTTGATGGGGATTTCATCTCGAGTATTGCCTTGATTTGTTTTGGGTTTGCTTCGATCCCACGTTGAGTCACAAGGTATCCCAAGAACTTCCCCGCTGACACTCCGAAAGTACACTTAAGAGGGTTGAGCTTCATTTTGTACTTCTTCAGCAAGTTGAAGGTCTCTCGCAAGTTGGCAATATGATCCCCTCGTTTTTCTCCTTTGACCATGATATCATCCACATAGACTTCCATGGTTTTGCCGATGAGATCTTTGAACATCCGATTGACGAGCCTCTGGTACGTTGCTCCTGCATTCTTGAGGCCAAATGGCATCACCTTGTAGCAGTATACACCTCGATCGAAGACGAAGGCCGTCTTGTCCTTATCTCTTTCGTGCATGGAAATCTGATTATAGCCCGAGTATGCATCCAGGAAGCTTAGCAGCTCATTCCCTGTAGTTGAATCTACTAAGAGATCGATTCTAGGCAGAGGATAGTGATCCTTTGGGCACGCAAGATTGAGGTCGGTGTAATCAACACAAACTCTCCACCGTCCAGCCTCCTTTTTCTTGACAAGCACGACATTTGCTAGCCATTCAGAGTGCGGAACTTCTTCAATGGATCCAGCAATGAGTAACTTGTCGATCTCCTCTTGAATGATAGCAATTTTCTCTGGGGAAAAGTTGCGTCTTTTCTGTTTGACCGGCTTGTGGTGGGGATTGACGTGTAGCCTGTGGCTAACGATAGTAGGGTCAATCCCAGGCATGTCAGATGGAGACCAAGAAAAAACTTCTTTCTCCCTACGTAGGAAGGCTATGAGTTCTTCCTTTTCTGTGTCACTTAACCGGGCGCCAATACGGGCCTCTTGCTCAGGATGTCGAGGGTCAAGCTGAACGAGGATGACGTCATCCTCCGGCTGCCACCCTTCCAGAGCCGATGGTTCCTCGTGAATGTCAGGATCTTGTCCCGTGATTAGTTGCTATTTGGGAGATGAAGAAGAAATCTTGCCCCCATTGGATGATCCTGCTTGGGGAATGAATTCTGCCACCTTTACCTCCCTTAGCCCTTCGGTGAGGCACCGTCGAGCCATCGTCTGATCGCCCTTGATTTCTCCGATTCCACCACCGGGAATAGGGAATCTAATCTTTTGGTAGAGGCTTGACGTGGTTGCGAGGATTTTGTGAAGCCATGGCCTTCCGAGGATTCCATTGTATGGAGAGTACTCGTCTATGATGTAAAAGGTCTGGGTCGTGACAACGGGGTTTGAATGTACATCTAGCTGGAGAGTACCAACGGTCATACTGGTTGACCCATTGAAGCCTCGGAGAGGGACAGCCCCTTTTACTACTAGGCTTTCTAACCCCATCTGGCGCACTGCCTCCAGGCTGAGGATATTCGCCGCACTCCCTTCATCCACGTGAACCCGATCAACCTGAGCATGAGCAATCTGAATTGATACGACCAATGCATCATCATGCGGCCAATCAAGTCCCTCCTTGTCCTTCAAAGAGAAACCAACGACAACGTCTTTGGCCACCCCGGTGGTGGTGACTTGGGAGACTTGAGAGATGGCAAGTGCATCTCGTATTTTTCTCTTTTTCTGCTTGGAGGTGGTTCCTAGCAATTCTGATTCAGACATGATGGTGTTGATGTGAATCATCTTGGATGCAGGTTCCTTTGGTCGTTTGTCAGTAGGTCGATCTGCAGCTTTCCCCTTGACGTACTCAGTGCAATGCCCTTCCTTGATGAGATTTCGGAGATATCTCTCAAAAGATATACATTTTCCGATGTTGTGCCCATAGCACTCGTGGAAGGCACACCACTTTGTTTTATCAGCCCTCTCATGATCTCCTTTGACTGGTTCTGGCTTTTTAAACCATGGTTTGTCTTTAATTTCATTGTGGATCTGATGGACTGGTAAAGATAGTTGCAAATTAGGCTTCCCCACCGCCGGAGTCTGGGAAGGTTGTCCCGCCTTGCGCTTGTTGGACTTTCCAGCCGTAAACTTTCCATGGGACTCCTCTTTTTGAGGGTCTTCTCACCAGCTCCAGCATGGTCCTGAGTTTGAGTGGCGTTCTTCTCATCCTCCCAACTTGCATGTCGCTCTGCTAGCGAAAGTATTTTGGTGAGACTTCGTGCATTACTCATGACGATATCCCCGTAAAGTTGGTTGTCCCGAGGGAGTCCTTGTTTGAATGCCATCGCTGCTACAAGGTCACTACAGCCGACAATGCGAGATTTCTCTTCGCAAAATCTGCGTATGTATTGTCGCAGAGTATCTTTTGTTCTCTTTCGGATAGAGAAAAAATGGTCATCTTTTACCTCGATTGTCCGAAGTTGTGCGTATTCCCTCACAAATGCCAGGGCCAACTCCTCAAAGGACTCAATCGACCTCGGGGGGAGATGATTAAACCAAGTCATGGCTTGGCCTTGAATAGAAGCCTGAAAAACTTTGCACATAAGTGCATCGTTAGACCTGTGGGGGATCATGACTCCTCGGTAATAGTCTATGTGTTTTACCGGATCGGAGGTTCCTTTGAATGGGGTAAAGTTCGGCGTTGCGAACCTCTGGGGGAATGGCTCCTCCTCTATATCCCTTACAAAGGGTGTAGAGAGCTGTATTTGGCGGCGTAGATCGTCCTCTAGATCGCCTCTTCGCTGAGCACGAAGGTGCCTGTCCAGTATCTTTTGAACATCATTAGCCCGTAATGCGCCGTGCTGAGGCGATGAATTCCGTTGTGACAGTCGTCGAGAACCTCCGTGGGCCTCTTCCCTCGATCTATGGGATCGTGTAGGGGAGTAGGCCTCATCTTCTCCTTCACTATCGTGGACAGATCGCCTTAGGTCTTGGTATAGAGCCTGCGGTTGCCCCTACTCCCGTGTGAGCGCTGTGAGAGCTCTGCCCGTGAGGTTGCCCCGACCCTTCCTCCTAGCCGTTCACGTACTAACGGCTTTAGGCGTTGTGGGCTTTTCGCTTGATGAGCGTGACTTTCTTCTCCAGAGTCGCTTAGCGAAGTATCTCGTGACATTGTTTGGCAGCGGACTTGTTCTTTCCCAGGGCGTCTTTGGGCATTCTCCTGCCTGTGCTGCTCCTGGATTGGTCTCCCTGCGAGGAGTTGCTGCAAGAGCTCTGACTGAAGTTGAACTTGGTTGCTCAACCTTTCAACTTGTTGTGCCAAGATGTCCTGAGGGGGGGGGGGGGGGGGGGGGGGGTGGGGGTGACCTCTCCCTGAGATGTCATGATTCCCATCCAGGAAGTCCCTTGGGACCATGTTTGCTGCAGGCCGCTCATGTCGCGATGTACTTCCCATCAATCTCCCGCCTGCCCGTTGTAGAGCCGAAGTTCCTTCCCCCGGCGGGGGTATTTGGCTGGCCGAAGAGGGGAAGGTTCCGAAGCTGAAGGTTGGTCTCCCTCCGAGTGTCTCAATGGGCGCTTCTATGGTCACACGCCTGGGTTGAGCTGGGCACTTCTCCGGGGTCTCAATGTGAGTCTCATTCCTCGTCTGAGCTGTTGAGGCAGAAACTCCTTCTCCAGCCGACTGAACAGATCGACGAACCTTAGCCATGCTGGATCGAAGAATTTTTGAATTGAAAAGCTTGTTGATGGACGATTTGAACAACGTTCAAAATCTTTGAACAATGTCGATGAACGACGAACGAAGAAAGATGAACGATGAACGATTTCTTTGATGAACGATGAACAACGTTCGAAATCTTCGAACAATGTCGATGAACGACGAACGAAGAAAGATGAACGATGAACGATTAAGAGAGCTTCTCCTGAGTATTCCTCAATAGCTCTCAATGAAAGCACCAATTGTTGAATCAAAGATTGAACCCGCCGCGAAAAGTCCTCACAATTCCTGCAAACAGTAAACAATTAGCTATCGTTGCCTCGATCGATTTACCGGGGGGTTGTTCGACCAAGAACACTTCGATGCTTAAGTTAGCTTTGAGAGAGGAAAAGGATATACTTCGAAGCGAAGAATCAACGTACCTTAAAATGAAATGTGCCTTGCTATTTATAGGAAAATCTTGAGAGCCTTGGAGCGTTCTGATTGGTCGGTTGAATATTTAATTAGTAAATAATATATTATTATTATATATATTATTTAATAATTGTAATGATGGCTCATCATGATAGTAATGATATTTATTGTATTTTAATATTAATATTAATTATCCATTATTAAGAATAACGATAATTAACTCTCGGGGAGAATATCAATCTTACGGAGATTTTAACCCGATCAAATATCGTATTTAACTGGTAAATAGATTATTTAATGTGCGGGTGTTTTTCAAATGATCAGCGTTATTGCCAAGGGCAATTCGGTCATTTTTGGGAATTACGGGACACGTGGCGGCTCCATAATTTTCGGATGATTTTGGGTTCCACAGCAGGTTACTACCGGAGATTCGTGGAGGGTTTCTCCAAAATTGCTGCACCATTGACTCGACTGACTCGGAAGGGAGTAAAGTTTATTTGGGACGAGCAGTGTGATCGGAGTTTTCAAGAATTGAAGGATCGATTAACCACTGCACCTGTCCTTGCATTGCTGGATGACAGTGGAGAGTTCGTGGTCTTTAGTGACGCATCGCTACAAGGTTTGGGCTGCGTGTTGATGCAGACTGGTAAGGTTATCGCCTACGCATCCCGGCAGCTAAAGACTCATGAGTTGAACTATCCTACCCATGATTTGGAGTTGGCAGCGGTGGTTCATGCACTAAAAATCTGGAGACATTACCTATTCGGCGCAACGTGCCGGATATACACCGACCACCAAAGCCTAAAGTACCTATTCACTCAGAAGGAGCTTAACATGAGACAACGGAGATGGTTAGAGCTGCTGAAGGATTATGACTGTACGATTGAGTACCATCCGGGTAAGGCCAATGTGGTGGCAGATGCACTCAGCAGGAAGTCAGCAGGATCAGTTGCACACCTGGGGATGGTGTATCTTCTTTTGCTGGTGGAACTTCGGAAGACGGGAGTTATTTTGGATACGGACGAGCATGGAGCTTTGTTGGCCAGCTTTCGAAGCACAACTTCAGGATCCGATACTCTGTATTTACAGGATTGAGGTCGATGCGGATGGGAGACAGGATTTTACCATCCGGGATGATGGAGCACTTGTGAGGTTGGGCCGTTTGTGTGTACCTGCAGTGGCAGAGTTATGGGCCGAGATTCTTGAGGAGCCCCATAGTTCGGCTTATGCTATGCATCCAGGAGGTACAAAGATGTACCGTACCCTCCGGAGCCATTATTGGTGGCCAGGAATGAAGAAGGATATTGCAGAGTTTGTGAGCAGATGCTTAACCTGTCAGCAGGTTAAGGCGGAGCGGCAGAGACCTTATGGGGCTATGCAGCCACTTCCGATTCCCGAATGGAAGTGGGATCACATCACCATGGACTTCGTCTTTAAGTTACCAAGGACTCAGAGTGGAGTTGACGGAGTATGGGTGATTGTGGGCCGGTTAACCAAGTCAGCCCATTTTCTGCCAGTTCAAGACATATAAACCTAACCAACTGGCCCAATTGTTCGTAAAGGAAATCATACGATTGCATGGTACGCCGGAATCGATCGTGTCCGACCGTGATCCGCGTTTCACTTCCAGGTTCTAGCGGAGTTTTCAAACTACTTTGGGAACAACCCTACATTTCAGTACTGCTTTCCATCCACAGACTGATGGACAGTCCGAAAGGACCATTCAGACCCTGGAAGACATGATGAGGTCTTGTGTGCTACAGTTTCAGGATTCATGGGATACTCATTTGCCATTGATGGAATTCGCTTACAACAACAACTATCAGGCAAGCATCGGGATGACACCCTATGAGGCACTATATGGTCGACAGTGCAGGACACCTATCTGCTGGATGGAGATAGGGGAGCGAGCGGCTGTAGGGCCAGAATTGATGGACTTAACCCTGGAAACTGTTCGTGTTATCAAGGAGAGATTGAAGGCGACACAGGATCGCCAAAAGAGTTATGCCGATCGACGGATTCGAGACTTGGAATTTGAAGTGGGAGATTTTGTCTTCCTGAAGTTATCTCCGTGGAAAGGGATTATCCGTTTTGGTCGACGGGGGAAATTGAGTCCGCGTTTTATCGGACCATATGAGATTGTGGAAAGGATTGGCAGGTTTGCTTACAGATTGGCACTACCTCCAGAACTTTCTAGAGTTCACGATGTTTTCCACGTATCGATGATGCGGAAGTACGTACATGATGCTTCTCATGTACTGGAGGAACAACCTATCGAACTCCGAGAGGATTTGAGCTTTGAGGAACAACCCGTACAGATTTTGGATCGGAAGGACAAGGTACTACGTCGGAAGACGATCCCTCTCGTGAAGATTCTCTGGAGAAACCAGAATGTGGAAGAAGCCACGTGGGAGCCCGAGGCTCAGATGCGAGAACAATTTCCTTATTTGTTTCTTTGAAATTTCGTCCAATAATGTAAATTATTGGAAATTTAAGGAAATTCCCGGGGGGAAGGTTGTAACACCCCGGAAATTTAAGGATTTAAATAATGTAAATTATTGAATGAATTAACGTTTTTACCCCTGTGAATTGTATTGCCCAATTTGTTGACTTTTTGATTGGTGGGTCAAACGGACTTTGACCAATGACCGTGACGTAGTTTGGGACGTCACGAGTCCATTGACAGGTGGCACGTCCAATTCGGACGATCAGGGAAAAAGTTATGACTATCGGAAGTTCAGGGGCATTACCATAATTTGGACGTTTGTGGCGAAAAGGTTGACTTTTCGTTTGGCAACTAATTTTCTCAAGACTCAAGGATCGTTAGGTAGGTCCCGATGTCTTGAGTCCGTGGACAGGCGGCACGCCGAAATCGGACTCCGTACGAGGAAGTTATGGTCAGAAACGTGAAATCGGGAGGTTTGCGTCTCGGTTTTCGTGTCGATTATTTTATTCTGATATTGTGATTGGAGGACACCTGGATGAGTGACAAGTGTCACTCATCCATTGGCTAGATTGGATCAAGCTCCACTAAGTAATTAATTAGAATTAAATCCAACTTTTAATTTCATCCATCCATCTAAAGTACCCCAGACTTAATCTGAACCCTTAATCTCATTTCTGAGATTGAATCTAGACCCTCCATTTCATGTTATCAGATTCCCTCCATTCTATATATTTTCCTACCCGACACACACATACTGTCCATTCGATCAACACACCTGCGTAGCACCCATTCTCTGTGTCTGTGGGTGAGAGACTCACTGGTGAGGCTGAGAGACGGCGGTGATCGGTGGCTGACGGCGGCGGGGTAGGTGGTTCCTAACCCGAAACTGTTTTGAAAAACTCAGAAATGGAAGCTTGATTTCCAACGTATATTTTTTATTCCTTTTGACCCTAATCGACTCTCTGGACTGATAGGAACCTCTAGGGCTTGGTTGCGTGATCTGAGGTGACCTGAACAGAGGATAAACGACGACGGGAGAACCGGTTCTGTTCATCGAGGTAAGCCTTTGTTTCAGCCCTTGTTTAATGTTTTCGATTCCATAGAACCCTTACTGGGATTGAGACGAGCACATAGGAAGAAATTAGAGTTAAAATGGTTTAGAATTGAGGGATTGGTGACCGGGTCTGATCGCGGGTCTGATTGACCCAGTTACAGAGAAACGGGTTGACCCGTCAAGAGGACAGTGGTGATGACGTGGCACCCTGTCAGACCTGTCAGGTGACGTGGACCACTCTTCAGCCGACACGTGTCACATGTCAGTGCACAGTCAGCACTGACATGTTAGTGACGTGGCCCAATAGGGGACTGCCACGTGTCGCTGACATGTCAGTGACGTGGACCAGTGCCTTGCTGACACGTGGCACATGTCAGATCTGACACGTGGCTAGATAGATCAGTGATGTGGACCAATCATGTGTTGACATGTGGCACCTGTCAGAGTCTGACACGTCAGACCTGACAGCTGTCAGATGACGTCAGCAGGGACTGTTCCTGCGTTGACCGGCGCGTGTGAACAGTATTTTTGGTGGGACCACCACCATTTTTTAGGTTTCGATGATCCGGATCCAATGGCGGTGGTTTCGGATCGATCGAAGATCATTAAGTTGGTCAAAATGAGGTTTATTTCCTCGGGAAGCGCGTTCGGGCGGCTTTTCCGGGTCGATTTCAGTCTAGGGTTTCATGGTTGAATGTTAGGGGTTTATATTGACCTTTACGTATACTTTGGACATGACAGGGATTGTACAATTGTACCAGGTCGAGGGTAGACGTTCAGTTTTCAGCAGGATTGTACTGTGAGTGGGCCCGATTTCATTAAATCCTCGCATGCTTAAATGTTTTCTGATTTACTTATATCCACATGCTGGAATTAAGAAATGGTTTTGATGATATTGAAATTATGATTATGGCACGTTTCACGGTATTTGGGTTTGAGACCCGTTTTGGTGAAACTTAAAGATTGGTTTGGATTTTATCTATGTATATATGTTTTGCATGTGGATATCAATAAAATGTATTTGGTACTGCACTGTATAGATCCATTCTTGTGATACTGTCTCCTCCGGATGTGGTACCCCGGAGTGGTCACGACGCATTGCCTGCGATGGGTCATTCTACGGAGGAACCGGACCGTAAAATGACTCAGGAGTAGGATTGCTTATTTGACGTCAGGGACGTCGAGCGTCTAGGACGCTAGGCATTTGAGATGCCGTACCCGAACAGGGTTCGGGGATTGGATTCGGGATTGAGACCCCGAGTGGCACGCGTAGCCTTGGGACTGTGACCTTATTGGACTTCAGGGACGTCAGACATCGGGGATGTCAGGATTGGAGTGTATAGTGCAGTGGTTAAAATTATGTTTATGGTTTTATTACATGCCTTATGATTCATATTATATAATTTATGGTTTTAAATTCTGATGCATGCATGTTTGGAAAACGGAGGGGTAAATTATATGTTTTACTTATTAAACGGTTTTGTAAACTTGAGTTTCGGCCCACTCACCCTTATTGTTTTGGTAACCCCTCCAGGCGGTGCTACTGAGGTAGAGGAGGATCCTGAGGCTGAGGCATAGGCATAGATCTACTTCTGCGTACCTGAACCCCTGTTGGGTGGTTTACCCGCAGGTTTATTTTAGAGTCGTGCTCGCAACTTGTAATTTTGGATTTGATCCCTTGTCTGACATCTGTTTATTTCGGATTTGATGTATAACTTTTATTTGGTTATGTATGCATTTGAATGTTTGAGGTTAAAATTGGTATGTTATTTTGGCTGTCAGACGGGAGCAAGGCACGTCCCCTTGTGGTCCCCGTGGGATCGGGACGGGTCCTGTCACATAACTCGATTTGGGTGAACCACGTACGTTCTTGTGTCTTGGTGTTGGTGTGTGTGTGTGTGTGATTTTACAGTCTCATTAGTACATTTTATACATCAATAATACATAACATGACGATTTTGATATTTCGGTACAATAAGCCCATGGCTACCTTCAACATCTCTCACTTGAATTTCCAAAAAAATTATCCAGCTTAGGCCAGCTCATCCCGAGACGATCATCTTTCTTACCAAGTGACACATGTCACTCCTCTCATCACTTCGTGAAAATCACGTTCTCATTAAGTTATAAGCATCACGACATATGACTATCATTACCTCTCGGCACACTTTAATATACATAAATCACATCATTGAACATTATTTCCTTTCAGCACATTTGCGTCATTATTCACGCATCATTTCACTAGCATATATGCACGTTCAGGCACTCATTCATGTGCACTGACACTTATTCATGTTCTCAAGTACTCACTCATATACTCTGGCACCTATTTATTCCTCGAGGAAGTATGCTTTGATCGTCAAGCTTGTACGAGAAGACATATTGGATGCATCATTTAAGGTACCCCCTAAAACATATGCTCCGATCAGCAAGTCCGTATAAGACAACTAACCAGATGGTGCATTAGTCTAGGTATCCTCTCAAGTACATGTTCCAATCGGCATCCTCGTACGAGGTGACCTATTGTACACATCATTCCAGGTATTCTCTCTGAGATATGATACGATAGAAAATGCTACCAATAGTTAACGATCAGACGCATCATTCGAGGTATGCTCTCATCAATGTGCTATGATTGGTAAATATTATCACTAGCATTTGATCAGACACACCTCTCAAAATTACTTCCTTATGGAGCAACGCTACATTCGGTAAATACTAAATTTTTGATATCATTACCAATAAGCCCCAGCCACCATAAAGTAGAACATTCATTCTTCTTCACTCTTGCCAACACAAATTTCACCCATGTGACACCCTAGACACTAAAAATAATGATGTGTGAGTTTCTTTCGACATCCCACTTTAATCGAGGACTTGGGGGACTACGAGGATAATGCACTGTGAGGATCAGTGCACTCTCAGTACAAGTCCTCGACTAAGGAAGTCCACCTCAGTCGAGAACTTGGAGGACTTATACTAATACCATTAATGACCAAGCAACGGAATTGATAGAAGACCCAGAAGATCACTCGTTCAAAGACTAGGCCCACCATCAAGGTCCATATGAAAAGTCCATCAAGACTCATGTCCAAAGGCATCACTGTGGCCCTTGACCTAAACTTATGTATTTGCTATATAAAGGGAGCTTTCCTATCTCATAAATCTCTTGACACTCTTGACTCTCTCTACATTTTTGGTCTTCCCCTAAAACTACATTCTTAGTCTTCCCTATGAGTACACTCTTGACTCTCTCAATGCCTAATGTAATATATAAAAACACCACATTATTAATTAGAAGAGCATTAACATCATGAACGTAACTCGATTTAGGTGAACCACATACATACTCGTGTTTGTTATGTGTATGCAGTTTTCACGAACCCATTAGGTTCATTTTCGGATCAAACAAGTACTTTATGTTTTAAACCAAATTTCATATTTCTATGTGAATTTTCAAATGTTGTATTGAAGTACCCTAAACTATTTATGGCTTTACTAATGTGACGTTTTTTTTTACAGAACTTCCTGCAACCGATTATATGGAGCAAGGATGGGCCACTTAAAAACGAATCTCAAAGCGAGTTGAGGCAAAATTGCTAATGAGTGCTTAGTTATCTCTTACTCAACATTTCAGTGAGAAATGTTGGGAAATTCTATATGTAAACGTGACAATGTTAGCATTGGTGAAACATTATAAAATTTGAACATACTTAAAAAATAAAAATTAGATACTAAAGTTAAATTAGAATGAGCTAGTTGTAACATGGAAGTTATTTTCATTAAGAGTATTTGCTTTTAAAATGGGCTATAAAAAAAAAGTTGTACTGTTTTGGAAGATCAAGAGCAAAGCTTGTGGCCTCTACGATATGGGAGACTGAAGATAGCTGGGTGATGGGGAAAATGTTGGAGAAGTGAGACGGGGTTAAGTGGAAATGATATATGAAATAATGGATGGGTGATGGAAGATCATCGTTCTTCTATTCAATTACTTTGAATCTAATTTGTTTGTTTAAATTAATCTTTTTTATGATTATTTCTTCTTCTTTTTTAGTTTGATGTTCCAATCTTGGTCATAGCATATAAGAGCAAAATGGGTTGCAACTTTTTATGATTATTTTTTAAGTAATTGAGTAAAGGATAAATTAGGAACATAAATTATTTGCTGTTTATAATTCTTAAATGAATCCAAACACTCAAACAGAAGGTGAAAAACTAATTACGTTCTATAATTGAATATAATTATCATTCCTATTCTAACATTCCAATTAACCAAACGAGGCCTAAGGCCTAAGGGTATTTGCTTTTAAAATGGGCTACATTCTCATTCAATTTGGAGCCCATTGTTCATAATTATTAGCAACCCACTTCCAAAGGCCCACATCTAGATTGAAGAATAGGAAATTCAGACCGTTGACTGTTGGCCCACGAATTTGCCTCATGACAGAACTCTATACCCGCCGTTAATTTCGCCGTTTCTCTCTCTGACCGTTGGATGCGATTCCATTCACGAGTAGAAAAGGGTCTTTCTTTCTCAAGCTAATGCGTGCCCTAATTTTGGAAGCCTGTATATATAAACCCAAACGGTCTTCTCCTTTCCTAGCTCCATTGGCGGCTGAAATTAGGGTTGCAAACGACTCTGAAATTGGAATTGCAAAGGTATTATATCGTTAACTCTATTTTTTTTATTATCTTTGATCAACTTCAAGATAATCGTTTGCGGCCGCATATATCTTGGTCGATGTTATATTTCCAGTCTATTCAATTCGTGGGTTGAATGTTATTGAAATGGATATTGTTCTAAATTCCCAGAAGATATTCGATTTGTGGGTCAGAAAATTCTTCAATTTTCGGTAATTTAATTTTGTTATTTAATATCATTTCTGTTGTTGATGAAGTTCATTAATTATATGGAGATCCATTTTGGTTGTTGTTTTTTTTTTTTCCCTGGATAGAGATATTAGATTGACTATTGCATTTTTACCCAGGCTCCATGAGTATTGCATTATTGGTTGCCTTATATGAATATGCAAATATAAATGTTGGGAACCGCTTTGCTGCTTAAACTCCAGTGTTCTGCTGCCAGTATTACCCACACATGCGTTGGTAATTCGCATTTCCAGTTAGTTCAGGACAGCAAAAATGTACCCAATTGAGTTTTATTTCAACGAAAAGAGACTGAATCCCATAGGAGGAATAACCTAGAGCTAGTTGCTACTAGAAATGCAAGTTTTTAGTGGTTCGTTGGCTGTGCGAAGTAGCATTAGGTAGGATATTGCTCTCAACCAAGGCTCCATGTGTGGATGAAGAGTATTATTAGGTTTGATTATTGCATGTTTACCTGGCTCCATGACGATTGCATATTGGTTGCCCTCCATGTGTGGATGAAGGGTATTTTCAGGTTTGATTATTGCATTTTTACCCAGGCTCCATGATGATTGCATTCTTGGTTGCCTCATATGAATTTTGCAAACATAAATGTTGGGAACCGCTTTGCAGCTTAAAGTTCTAGTGTTCTGGTGCCAGTATTACCCAAACATGGTCCGCTATTTCTTGTCAATGCATATCCAATTATTTCACTAGAGCGATGGTATAGATCATACATGCGATTTCTGCTAGGAATTTAGGTACTCAGTGGTTCCTCAATTGTGTCTAGTAGCTTTAGGTTTGATATTGCACTAGAGTGAGGCTCCATGACCATCCGATTGTTGGTTGCCTAGTCTCAAAGTGCAAAAAGAGATGTTGGGATTCACTTTGTAGCTTAAGCTGCTAATGTTTCTGCTGCCATAATTCCCCACACATTGGTGACTCTTATCTATGAGTTTCATTAGTTTCTCTTGAACTGGAAAATGATACACTTGAGATTTTCTATGTGAAGACGGTCAGTTCCAAAGGCGTAATTTAACTCATTACTCAGCTAGCATTAACTCTGATTGTTGCTCTATTCCCTAGGCTCCGTGACCATCTAATTATTGGTTGCCTAATTTGAATGAGCAAAGATAAACTTTGGGATCCACTTTGCAGCTTAAATGTTAATGTTTCTGCTGCGAGTAATGCCCTCACCTACTTCAGCAATCTCGTGTTTAGTTAGACTAATGTAATCGCTTGAAGTGAAGAAAATACTAGATAGGCTTGAGAAAGTTTCAAATGAAGAGATTATCGCAGTCTCGTCTTTAATTTCTTTGATGTTTAAATGTGGGTATGTCATATTCTATGAAACACTTGCTTCCTAAATGAAGATATCATGTCTTGCCTATATATGAAGGTTCGGCAGTCTATCAGTCTGCATCTGTGCTTGTTTTTGGGTACTGATATTGGGTTGTCAATGCAGGTTTCTTAAGAAAACTATTTAGGAGCTATTGCATTGGAGTAATGCTAGGGATCCCAAATTTGTGCAGAAAATTAAGTTCCAAAATGAACAAAACCTGCCATAGCCGAAGTGCAGTGGGCGAGTAGAACTCTCGAACCCGGCCACAAAAGCAAGGGGGGAATTAGAGGGGGACACAAGGCTATCTTTACAAGGGGGACATGAACTGGGTTCAAGGAAAGATCTATCTTTACAATGTCACATTTGGGCTCTATATGCTGGATTGGTGGGAGCGATATCTCTTCAATACATTGGTCATTGTGTTGATGTGGTTCATTTTTCACAAGGGGTGGCAATATATAACAGAATTTTGCAAGAGGCATCTATGGTGATTAGTGATGCCGAGAGCAAGCATTAACCTGGAATGTGATTCGGAAGAAATTTAGGATTCCTTGGATTTTAAAGAAAACAGACCTAAGAGCGCACTCATTTTCTTTACAATTTAGGGATCCCTGATGATTGACAGGAGATTGCCTGTTTATGTTATGGTAGATCGGGATAATGAATTGTTGCTGGTTTCTATCTCAATGTATAGAAAGTTACCTCATTTTCAAGAAAGAGTGGCTTTATTTTAAAAACGTCCCTAATTTCTTCTTCTATCTCAATTAGGTCTGGGGCCTAGTTTAATACAGATTTAGTTCGAGGGAGGTATTTTCTACGTGTTATGGTCAGAGGGAGGCACTAGGAGGCTAGGACAGAACAATCGTGTTTTAGTCTTTTTTATGACTGCTCCTCTAAACTAACGCATTTAGATTTTAGAAATTTATATCAAGATTAGAAAGATAATAAAATAATCTTGTATTGAACTATCGAAAAATGGGGATAGTTGAATTTTTTAAAGCTATTTTCCGTCCGCATTCACCAAAGATCTTATGAGCATTTGCGATATTTTTTGTTATCTAAGTGATTTTTTATTTTTTGAATTTTCTAACTAGGAAATTATTAAAGTTAATCAAACAGTTACAAAGCATTATATTATCGTACACCATTCAGAGAACTTTGGGCTTTGGGCCTCCTTAGAGTCAATCAAGTTGGGCTTTGGGCCTCCTTAGAAGTCAATCAAGTTGGGCTTTTAGTCTAGCTCTTTAAAGTGGCATTATTCATCATCCTCATTGTAGCCCATTAGTTCCTTCAACTTTGCCCTCCCAGATCGACAAAAAGACAGTATTTGAACATATATGTCAGAATGCCAGTGATGCCTGCTTGATTGGGGAACTCTGTTCAACAATCAGCTCATGCTGCTAAATTTGATTGCCACAGACCTTCACTGTACAACGTAGAAATGTTAACCGAATTGAATTTCTATGTGAATTTACTGATATATTATTATTTTTACTTCAAAATTTAATATTAATAAATTCGATTCACTAGGATGATGTGAAAAAAAAATGACATAAATTTGCCAAGTATAGTTAACTTGTATGCATCCTAGGACAAGAAACGAGGAGCTGAATACTGCTTCTATGGGTTAGAAACGGTGGTTGGTTTCACTCTATTCTTGTACATTTATTTTTATCTGTAAAAAGAATCCACACTTATTATTCAAGTGCAGTAGGGTTTCTGTACCTTACACTCTGGACTCATTATCATTTATCAAGGTCCTCACTGAATCTCGTGGTTTTTAACATTTACGTTATATGGTTGTTGAGACGTGAGAATACTGTAACGCATTAATACAAGTTTGTAAATTCGAAATTTGTCCAAACTACTAGTAAATGAATCATCTAAATAGAAAAAATCGAAACTATATAAACTAAAGTGGAATTTCGTCCGTCTACAATTTAAATACCAACTCAAATTTGCAACTTCTAAATCCACCCAAATTATTAGTAAGCAACACGTTTAAATTGAAAAAAAAATAAAAACTATCTGAATTAATTACAGTAAAATTTCGTCTGAGCTATAAGGATAAAATCTAAATTCAGCCAAACTATTAGTAAAAAAGACATCGAGAACTAAAACTATATGAACTAAAGCGAAACTTGGAGCCAAATTAAATGGTAATTTGACATTGATGGCATTGAATTGGTATGAAGTTTGAAAGCAAAAAGATGCAAGGAGGGATAATATAAAGAGTTTTTCAGTGAAGATTTTCTGGAGGTGTGATTTTTGAGAGCAGGGTTTGATTTGAAACCACATGCTCAAAATGCGAGAGGCCCTCATTCAATTCCCACGGTTGGTTGCAGCCGAGGCGATTAAAGACCCATGTGAATTGTGAACGTAGCTGCATTATTATATAATTCCGTGAACTTTCGGTATTCACTTTTGGCTAGCCAAAAGGAAGATTATGTTGCCGTTGAACCAAATATAGAGAGAAGCATTATTGGAGTGACATTGAATCTGACGAGCTAAGGTATATAGAAGATCAGCACGTCATTTCTCATGGGAAAAAAAATCTTGTCAACATTTAAAGAAAAAAAAAAATTGAAGAACATATAAGTTGTGGCCTAAATTCACCATTGCTCCACAGCTTTCAATTTTCAACACAGCCTGGATTTGAATTAATGGGAAAATAACAATGATTTCTTATTTTAAGCATGTACAAGTATCTTTGAAACGACATTACTTGTCATGCTACATGTGAATCATTTTTGACACTAGCTAGTAGCTAGTAGCTAGGTCGGTCTTTTGCTACTATATGCTTCCTCTGTTGTTACATTTTTCATTACAATATTTATACATTTTAATAAATAAATAATGTGATAAAATAAATACATATTTTAATAAATAAATAAATAATGTGATAAATACAAAATGTATGTTTATTTTTTCTTTTTCTTGCACAAAAAAAAAGAAGGTGGGAAATTGGCAACAAGATTTTATTGTAGCTCTCAAATTCAACTGACAATACAGAGCAAATCTAGAAACTGGGATAGACCAAAGTTGAGTGGGATTTCCAATCCAGGGACTGGAATAGATCAAAGTTGAGTGGTGTCCTAAATCATGAGTGTGTGCAGTTAATTTCCACCATGCTGCTTGGCGATTTGCAGGGGGGATTACCTAATTTTGCCTCCTACTGCCTATGGATGCTACTCGGTAAAGTCTGGATACCATTGGTTATGGAAAAGGGCTTCTTCTCTCTCCACGAATTGCCCCTCATCTTCCTACATCATCCCCGAGGACACTTGGAAATTAATTTGGAGCCTGGTTACCCCACTTAGGGCCCGGAACTTTATTTGGAGGACGATTTGTGGCTGCATTCCGACCAGGGACGCCCTCTTTCATCAACACTTGGGGTCTTACTGTAACGACCCGTCCCAAATTCCATGATTAGATTAGTGACTAATCACGATTAATGAGGCTAATCTGTGATTAGTAGAGCGAAATCGGACGAGCGATGCAAAATGACCGTTTTGCCCCTGATGGTGGCAAAACGTTGACTTTTTAATCGGGCGGTCAAATGGACTTTGACCGATGACTGTGACGTAGTTCGTGACGTCACGAGTTCATAGACAGGTGGCACGTTCAATTCCGACGTTCGTGGAGGAAGTTATGACGTTCGGAAGTTTAGGGGCATTTTGGTAATTTGGGTGAATAGGAGGTCAAAAGTTGACTTTTTGATCGGGAGGTCCGATGGCCGAGGGCCGAAGACCGTTACGTAGATAAGGACGATACGAATCCGTAGACAGGCGGCACGTCGAATTCGGACGTTCGACGGCGAAATTACGGTTCACGGAAGTTCCCGGTTACTATTCACGACGACATATTTTACGAGACAAAAAGTGCAGTTTTGTCTCTAGTGGGCCCAGATATTTAATGGAGGCCCAATGGATGAGTGACACTTGTCACCCATCCACTGGCCAACCTCACCCACTCATGCACCAAACCCTTCCCCGTTCATCCATTTCTCCCATTTTCTTCCCAAACCAACCCGATCACCATTTCTGACCCAAACACCAAACCCTTCCCTTCTAACCATAACTGAGACCAGAGGGTGAGAGAGGAGGACTAAGGACGGCAGCTGGTGGCTGGAACCGCCGTGGGCGGTGGCGGGAACCCAGAACCCGATCGGGTACCCGGTAAGCCCATTTTTCCTTATTTTTCGATGTGAGCATTATGGTTGGTTTTGAATGATTAGGGAATGATTATTAGGATGCTAGGAAGGTTTTAAGGGGGTTTTGGTGGTGGTTGACGGCCGAGCAGCCGTGTAGGCTGATCGGGAAAAATCGAACCGTGAGGTTCAAATTGGACTGATCGGATTTCGTAGGTTTTAGGTTGTTTAGTTAATTAGGATTGATAGGAAATGAAGAAATAGGAATTTAGGAGTTGAAATGGAAGCAAACGGACCGAAAATGAAGGAGAAGGAGACCTGGACCGGTTACGCCGGTCCAAGTTGCAGGAAAAACCGGACCGGACCGGTTCGGACCGGTCTGACCGATGTAGGGGATGACAGGTGACGTCATCCTGCTGACGTCATCATGTCAGGGATGACGTCAGCATTGTCAGATCTGACAATGTCAGCTGACATGTCAGAAAATGGACCAATAGGAGTGCGACACGTGTCACATGTCAGTGCACAGTCAGCACTGACATGTCAGTGACGTGGCCCAATCAGGGGCTGACACGTGGCACAGACGTGGACCAGTGTCGTGATGACACGTGGCACATGTCAGACTGCCACGTGGCACTGACAACACAGTGACGTGGACCAATGGGAGCATGACACGTGGCACCTGTCAGAGTCTGACATGTCAGACCTGACAGCTGTCAGATGACGTCATGCTGACGTCAGCGATGACGTCAGCAGGTACTGTAACAGGCGCGTGAAGCCCACGCGCAGCCACTTCAGGCGGTGCGTGAGGGCGCGTGGCAGGGAATCTGGGGAAGGTTCCAACATACGAAATCTTCTATTCGATGTAACGAACATTTTGGGACTGGTTTCGTGTGAATCGGACACCGTCTCGATATGTTTTGGGGCATCGGAAGGTTTAGGTTCGGTTTTAAAAATAGTTAAAAATACGGAAAAATTTCGGGGCTTTAGTGGGAGGTTAATTAAGTAGTTAGTAACCTTCTATTACGATTTGGACAGGTTTGGGAGTCCCGGTGACGGTGATCGGCTCGGGGAGCCGTATGACACGCAAATCGAGGCGGCAGCTCGGACGGTCTGTGAGTGGACCTTGTTTTCTAAATTAGTGCATGCATAAATGTTTATTATATGTTTTAAATGCTTGTTGTAATGCCATGGGTGCATTTGTATGTGGTTACGTATAAGTACGTATTTTGAGGTTTCGGCCTTATACGGTGCTTATACGGGTCTGTATTTCTTTATTGATTTAAATGAACTGGATTTGGATTTCAAAAGGATAAACTCGGGTATGAGACCCATTTGGTTTTGTCTCGGGCATATGACCTCAGATTCCGGGCACGGTGCCCAGTTGATGTCCTATGTTCGGGTACGAGACCCAGTCACTTTACGGTTTTGATTTCAGTTCAGGGAACCTTAAATGGATTCCCAGGTTCATGACGGTTTATGGGAACCGGCATGAACCCTTGTAGGTCATTGTGGTTCATGACGGTTTATGGGAATCGGCATGAACCTTTGTCAGGTTATTCTGGTTCTTGACGGTTTATGCGGACCGACATGAACCCTGGTTATGTTATTACGGTACATGACGGTTTATGGGAACCGGCATGTTACCTGATTATGGATATTATGGATCATGACGGTTCAGGGGAACCGGTCATGAATGTTTATTATGTTATGTATATATATGTTCATCTACCTTCCTTTACTTCTATTATCTCCTCCGGGGAGGGTCGTTGGCCTGGGTGGACCCCGGAGTAGTCACGGAGCACCGACTGAGTGGAGTCACCCCCCAGTTGGGTTCCTTACTCTCAGGAAGGCTATGGTTACTATTACCTCGGGTAGGGTCAGTGGTCTGCGGACATTGATCTTGAATTTGAGATGACTCGAATTGAGACCCGGGTAGCACGCGCGTAGCTTTGGATACCGTGACAGGATTGGTTGTGTGACTTATATATATATATATATATATATGTTTGTGATGGATATATGATATATGATATGTGGTGTGTACAGGTGTGCACAGGATTTGAGCGGTGGCTCGTGTACTTGGTTTCTTTATGGTTTGGGGCCGAGTCCCTTATGGATTTGGGCAGTGGCCCGTATGGTCGTTTTTATTGTGGTCCTTTCGACCTTAGTTTATATCTGCTTTGGGCTTAGTCCCACATATGGTTTGTTTTGGATAAATGGTTTTCGAATGCATGCATGCTTTTTAGTGGAGGGTACAAATGTCTTATGAAATGTTTTATAAACTTTTGTTTTGTCCACTCACAGTTTTTAATGTTTTGACTGCCCTTCAGGTTGACATCGGATGTGGACTGTAGCAGAGACCGAGATATCACATACCTCCTCCGGATCCTGGCGTACTCTGATAGCCCGGGAGGGCAAAGGACGAAAATATCCCTTGTCTGACACTTCGTGTCAGACGGGAGCAGGGTCATCCCGCACTAATCCCGGGGGGATTGGGATGGGTCCTGTCACTTACCCTTTGTGCCCTATTTGCTTGGAGCATCCTGAATCCGTGGAGCACTTGCTTCTACAATGCAATGGTGCCAGAAGTTTTTGGATTGGCTTCTCTTTGGGGTATTGTGTAAGTCTTCTCAATATATCTACTATTGAATTCTGGTTTTCTAACATTGTTGCCCCTCTCCCTGGTTGGAATCTGGGGAAGCCGAGGATACTGGCTACGATTGCTTGTTATTGCTGGGCTATATGGAAAGAACGTTGTAGAGTCTTGTTCGAGGGATGCTCCTTTAACCCCTGGCGAGTTATTGAGACCGGAAGATCCCTGCAGGCGAACTACTGGGCTGCTACTGTCTAGCCCCTTCTCCTAGAAGTGCTGATGTCGAGATTGTCTCCCCCCCCCCCCCCCCCCCGGCGCACGGTCTAAACCCCCAATTTTTGAAACACTATGAAAATCAACACTAATGCCTCCTGGTCGGGCTCCTCTTCACGTGCTGGTCTTGGTGTCGTTGCGAGAAACGCGGGTGGGGCCTTCTTAGCTGGATGCTGGTTCTGCCATCGTGGCAGAAGCTTGGGCTATGCTGGATGGCGTTGAATTAGCAGTCTATGAGGGTTACAACAATGCGGTATTTGAGTCTGACTCGATAGAGCTTGTCAGGGCTGTTCGGGGCTCAATTCATAAGGGTCGGTGGGAAATTTGTAACGACCCGTCCTGGAAATTGGGATTAGATTAGTGATTAATGACAGATTAGTAAAGTTAATCGGTGATTAGTTGGGTGATTTCGAACGGACGGTGCAAAATGACGGTTTTGCCCATGGAATGGGCGAAACGTTGACATTTCATTCTGGCAGTCAAATGAACTTTGACCGATGACTGTGATGTAGTTCGTGACGTCACGAGTTCATAGACAGGTGGCACGTCCAATTCCGACATTCGAAGACTCAGTTATGACGTTTGGAAGTTTGGGGGTATTTTGGTCAATTGGTTGAAAAAGGGCAAATGGTTGACTTTTTAGACGACAAGTTAATTTCACGCATTTCGAGGACTGTTAGGTAGGTCTCAATTCTCTGAGTACAACAACAGGCGGTACGCCGTCATCGGACGTCAAACGGTTTAGTTACGGGTCTAATTATGTGAGGGGTAAAATGGTAATTTGGACATTAAAGGGCAAAATGGTCTTTTGGCAACTTTGAATTATGTGAGCAATTAGATGAGGACACCTGGGCTGAAGGGATTGGATATTTTGTTGAGAACCACAAATGTAACGACCCGTCCCGAATTCTAGGATTAGATTAATAACTAATCACGATTATTGAGGCTAATTCTTGATTAGTGAGCGAAATCGGAAAAACGATGCAAAATGACCGTTTTGCCCCTAGGCGTGGGCAAAACGTTGACTTTTCATTCTGGCGATCAAATGGACTTTGACCAATGACCGTGACGTAATTCGTGACGTCACGAGTTCATTGACACGTGGCACGTTCAATTCAGACATTCGAGGAAGAAGTTATGACATTCAGAAGCTTAAGGGCATTTTGGTAATTTTGGTTAAAATGGGTCAAATGTTGACTTTTGGACCGGGAGGTCCAATAGCCGAGGGCCAAGGACCGTTACGTAGATCGGGACGATATGAATCCATAAATAGATGGCATGCTGAAATCGGACTTCGAACGGGAGAGTTATGGGTCACGGAATGTCGATTTCACTATGCACGTACTTCGAGGCGATGATGATTTGGCAATATCTGATTGGCCAGATATTTTGAGTGGGACCCACGGATGAGTGACAAGTCTTCCCATTGGCTAAATTCCCTAAATTGTGGATCCACATAATTAAATACTATTATATTAATTATTTTATAATTAAACTTTTTAACATTAAATCCTAGCCATCCATTCCATTTAATCTCTCAAATCCTAACCATCCATTTAATCCTCTCCCATCTGATCAAACTCCATCACTTTTCTTTGTTCTTCAAACACACCTGAAACCCCATAACCCATATTTCTCCATTTTTCTTCAAAACACAAACACCACACCACCATTCATCATGAGTACCCGGGTGTGACCATGAGAGATTATGAGGGCAGGACAGAGATGATGAGGACACTACGGCCAGAGCCACGGCTGTAAGGACCCGTCCCGAAAATTAGGGTTAAGACCGTGATTAAGATGGGATTAGTGAGCTTAATCGGTGATTAGTTGGTTACTTTTGGCCCGTTAGCGTAGAATGACGATTTTGCTCCTAGTTTGGGCAAATTGTTGACTTTTAGTTTGGGCGGTCAATTGGGTATTGTCTGATGACCGTGACGTAGTTCGGGACGTCACGAGCCCATAGACAGGTGGCACGCCCGATTCCGACATCCGAGGAGGAAGTTATGATGTTCGGAAGGTTGAGGGCATTACCATAATTTGGTTAAATAGGGGAAAAGTTGACTTTTTGTATGACGAGGTTTTTACACGTAGACCAAGGACCGTTAGGTAGATCTCGTCGTTCTGAGTTCAACGACAGGCGGCACGTGTTCATTGGACGTCGGACGGGCAAAATAAGGGTCTAGATTGGTAGGGGCATAATCGTAATTTTGACTCACAAGTAGGGGCATTTTAGTCTTTTGGTGCATTGGGAATTGGGCCAATCTGATAAGGCCATGTGTACAAAAATTGGTTGATATTTTGAGATGGGCCATTGGATGGTGGACACGTGCAAGGTGTCTAGTGGGTTCTAGGCTGTGCACGATGTGTGTGTTTTAAAATTGTGCAGTCGTGTTGGTTCGAAGAAGGGAGAAACAGAGACTGAGATTTAGGGAGGAATTGGTCGAGTGCTGTGTGTGTGTGTGTGTGTGTGTGTGTGTGTGTGTGTGTGTGTGTGTGTGTGTGTGTGTGTGTGTGTGTGTGTGTGTGTGTGTGTGTGTGTGTGTGTGTGTGTGTGTGTGTGTGTGTGTGTGTGTGTGTGTGTGTGTGTGTGTGTGTGTTTAGTGTTCGAGTGAGGGACTAGAGATGAAGGGAGAGCTAATGAGTGGTTCTTGTGTGATCATGTGTGTGTGAGGAGAGGGTGTGAGTTCACGGGAAAAACCAGAAAACAGAGAGGGTGTTGGGTGGTGGTGCTGCCGTGTTTGATCAATCGAGGCTGGTGGTGGTGTCTAGAGGACGGAGGAGGATTAGAGGGGTCGCATAGCCACGGTGGAGCTCACGGCGGCGGCCTGAGCACAGGTAATTTCTCATCCCCCTTTTTTTGCTCTGTTTTGCTATTTAGGCTCAAATCGATAGTCGTGAAGGTAGGGGATGAGTCGAGGGGTTTGGTGAGTGCTAGTCGATTCAGTGAGTTCCTAAGAGTCGTTTAAGGTCGACACCGTGATGGGGGAGTACACGGGTGGCCGGGAGGAAGAACAGAGTTTTGGGAGGTTACGGGTTCGAGCTTGGGACGATGGTTTAGAGGCTTAGTTGTTGTGTTTGGTTGAGGGGAATCGATTACTGGGTAGAGGACGATGAGAATGGTGAAAAGAGGGAGGAAAATGGTGGACGGATGACGGAGAACCGCTCTCGCCGGTTCAAACCGATCGACGAGCTGGGGAAGACGATGAACAGTCTTTTGTGTGCAGGCGCGTGAGGCCCACGAGCAGCCACTTTGGGCTGCGCGTGGGGGCGCGTGCGGTGGTTTCCGAGGAAGTGGTCAACTAGGTTTTTGGTCTAGATGTTGTAACGAGTCTATTGGAATAGGTTTCGGGTTAATCGGACGTCGATTCGAGTTAGTTCGGCTAGGTTGAAGGTTTAAGGTCTCGGTTCGTTACGTTTAGGACCCGGGGATTTTTGTGGGAATTTAGGACGACCTTTGTTGACGTGTTAGTGACGTACTTTGGTGACATGTTGACAGGGACCCGCCCCGATCCCCCGGGGACCACGAGGGGACGTGCCCTGCTCCCGTCTGACACCCGAACCGAAAATCCCGATTTTAGCCTTAAAACTTAAATGCATAAATGTCTGAATTAAAAAGTCATACATAGTCCAAATTTAACAGATGTCAGACAAGGGATACAATTTAAAATACAAATCCGAGCACGACACTAGAAAGGAAAATCCTGCGGGTGATCCGACCCAACAGGGGTTCAGGTGCGCAGTGCAAAATCTATGCCTCAGCCTCGGGGTCCTCACCAACCTCAGCAATACGACCTGGAGGGGTTATCAAAACATGAAAGGTGAGTGGGCCGAAACTCAGGTTTGTAAAAAATAGTATAATAAGGAAAATACATACTTTACCCCTCCGTTTCCCAAAACGTGCATGCATCAGTACTTTAACAAAACCATAAATACGTGTAATATATCACAGCATCATAATAAACCAGAAATGTAATATAAACCCAGCTACTGCACCATACACAACCGATATTGACATCCCAGATGTCTGACGTCCCTGACGTCCAATAGTGGTCACAGTCCCAAGGCTACGCGTGCCACCCGGGGTCTCAAATCCCGAGTCCAATCTCCGAACCCAGTTCGGTTATGGCATCCCAGATGCCTAGCGTCCCAGACGCTCGACGTCCCAGACGTCCAATAATAGCAATCCTGCTCCTGAGTCATCCTATGGTCTGGCACCTCCGTAGCATGACCCCTCGCAGGCAATGCACCGTGACCGCTCCGGGGTACCACATCCGGAGGAGACAGTATCATGCGGTGGATTATACAGTGCAGTACCCAAGATAGTCATCGTATCCACAAGTATATGTAACTAGATATATACAATATAAAACAGTATTCATTTTCCGTAAAACGGGCCTCAGCCCAACACCGTAAAACGTGTCACAGCCGTAAATCGAGATAATCAAAATCCATTAATGAATCACGCACACATTTAGATATACGGAAATGAAAACGGTTATGCATGCAAGAGTTAATAAAAACGGGCCCACTCACAGTACGTTCCCGCTGCGAATAACGCGCGTACGAACTTGTCTCCGGAATTAACGTAAGTTCCCTGTCATTTCCAATCACACACAAGTGTCATTAAAGGTCCTTAAAATACCCTCAAAAAGTCCGAAACAGAAACCGGTTCGGGAAAGCCGGCCAACACGCTTCCCGAGACATCCGGCCCTAAACTGACCTTCCTCACTATCTCAGATCAACATAGTTATTTCACAGAAAATGTCCAAAATGATGAAAGGATTAAAAGTCATGTTGACCGTGATCCGAGATAGTGCTCAACGCGCCCTCACGCGCCGCCCAAAGTGGCTGCGCGTGAAAGTCACGCGCTGCTACAGTGTCACTGCTACAGTGTCACCATCCTTGCCCGATTTACTGTAATTTGGGTCTGCGACCCGCGGGGTGACCCGATTAATTAGTCGTCTATTTCTACTTAATTTCTTTCCTTCTTGATTCTAACATGTTCTAAAGTCATTCAATTACAGTTCTTAGTCCTCTAATCATCTCGACAGGTCAACAATCGTCCTATCCAAACCCGAAAAGCTACACGGGTCCAACCTCAGAACACCTCCAAACTATCACCATTGTCCAATTAATTCATACAGAAGCATACTAAGACTTAGACTATCAAAATAGAACCATCAATTGAACGAAATGTCACCTGGAAGTAGTCGTCCAAACGCTGTGATTTCCTCTGCACACGGCGGTCACCGTCCCAGCACCTCCGTGGCTGGTTGTCGTCGATTTCGATATGGACAGGTTCCAAACGTTCCCAGAAAGCTCACTCAGTGATTGGTTTCGTCCAAAAGGCCGTGGAAATTGAACTCGGATTTTCCCTCCAAATCGGTTTTTCTCAGAACTGGAACTTGGGTTCCTGGGCAATTCCTCGATCACACTCTTCGAATCTTGCACGGTTAGGTTTCTGCTACTCCCAGAAAGCTTCCCCAGTGTTTAGATCGATCTCAAAACCCGTAGAGTTTGAATTCGGAAAATTCCCCCCAAAGACCCGAAACTGTTCTTCACTGTTTCTCCCCGTCTCTCTCAACTCTCAGCCTCAAACAGACACCACAATGAACCCGTCAGTCACTCCCCTTGCGCGGTTAATCGATCAAGGCGTTCAACACCTGTGGGAGACACTCACAGACGCACTGGACCCTGCCTCCCGCACACAGAGCTCAACCAAGGTTTTTTAATTCTTCCCGTGGCCTGCAACACCCACAACCACACTCCCAACGTCTCAAATTGCATAAACAAATCCCACAATCCGTCCACTCAGTGTTTAAACAATTGCACGCCCACAAACACCACGGCATGGCCGTGTGCCCTGTTTTCACGGTTGCTGCTACAGTAACCGTGCAAAAAGACCAAAATGCCCTCCAACTTCCGTGACCCACAACTCGGTCACCCGATGTCCGATTCACGCGTGCCGCCTGTCGTTGTACTCAGGGCATCGAGACGAATCTAACGGTCTTCGGGTCGTGTGAAAATTCCCGGTACATCAAAAAGTCAACTTTTTCCCCCAACTCGTCCAAATTACGGTAATGCCCCCGAACTTCCGATAGTCATAACTTTTTCCCTGATCGTCCGAATTGGACGTGCCACCTGTCTGTGAACTCGTGACGTCCCGAACTACGTCACGGTCACAGGTCGAAGTCCATTTGACCCATAACCCAAAAAGTCAACAATTTGCCATAATCCACAGGGGTAAAATCGTCAATTCATACATTAAATTATAATATTACAATCTGTGAATTTCCGGGGTGTTACACATGTGACAGGATCGGGAATCCCCGAGGAGGCTGAGGAACGTACGGGACGCGAGTGACGTGCCCGGTATCTGTGAATGGACCCTTTTTCTATACTTGAGCATGCATAACTGTTTTTCTATAATTGTTTTATGGTTTTACATGTGATTTCATGATTGTTGAATCTACTATGTTGGTTTTGCATATTTGCACGTTTTTCGAGAAAGTACGGTTTTCAACACGTTTTTCGAGAAAGTACGGTTTTCAGCACGTTTTACGAGAAAGGTTTGAATTCTGATTTCGGTGCCATGATTTGGGATTTCAAACGATAAGTGATTTTTAATGATTATAAGTGGACTCAAGACATGATTTGATAAGCGAGGTTTTCGGTTTTAGAAATCGGATTTCGGAAAATGGAATTTGGTTTTAAAGTTGAAAAGTGGATTTCCGGATTTGGGTTCGGAATGACGGTTCTGGACGCCGGAAGGGCATCAGACCAGTGATTTCGGATTCGGGTTTGATTTTTTAAGAAAATGATCTTAAAATGATTATTTAGCAGTGAAATGATTTCAATTATGATATATATATATATATATTATTTTATATATCAAAATTAACGACAGTATGAGCATGTATTAACGACATACCACCCTTTGTTTTCTATTTCGAATAGGGAGATTAGGCTAATCAAGACAGAGGGATAAAGCAAGAAATACTATTAGAAATATCAATAATTAGTCATCACATCAACTAAATAGCCACCAACTTGCATTACATTATTCATCTAATCTTAGTGATTAACAATTAATGTTAAATAATTGATTAATGATAAATAATGAATGATAAGTTTTCTTCCACGCAGAGCTTAATTAACTATCATGTCATCTTCGGTACTTCTCGAAATGCAATACCTATATATATCAGAAAGAAAAAAAGAAAAAAAAAGAAGGAAATAAACTACCTACCAATTGGAACTGCATTTTTAATGATCATTAACAAGCTTGTTAATTAAAAGAAAAATTAGTCAAACGCCTACAAATTAATTAATACATCTAGACTTTCGACTCTTTTAACAAATAAAGCATGAAGAAGGGACCAGTAATTAATTAAATTACGTACCTACACATAAGCATAATTAATTAGCATTACAGCAAACTCCAACAATATACGTACATACTATTGAACTCGATCTCTTGACTTTTGAGTAGCCTGATAGTTGGTTAAACGAACTTAACTCAGTGTATTTTCTCACAGCTCATGAGTTTAAGCATTCTTCTAATCATTGATTCATTAGCCAACACAGCAGCATTGAACTTTTTAATGCCACCGCCAGGTTAGATGGAATAGGAAGACTAGAATTGGGAAATCGACAATAATATAACCTCTTCTTGGTCAATTTATTTCGCTTTTCAACTATATGTGTAAAGATCTAACTTTAAATTTATCCTTAACGTCAACATACCACTCCACTTATAATTGTATTGTCAACTTCTTACTTTTTAATGTCTCTTTAATTTACCCCACCCCACTTGTCACTTGACTTTTGCCTTTAGAGGAACAATGCACGTAGGCAACTGTGAATTTCTGTTTCGTTTATGGATTGTGTTTCATTTGAATTTGCAAATACAACCAAGCACAATGAGACAGGGAAGGGGAAAAGGACTGGGAAAAAAATTGAACTCTTTCTCAGAACTCAGCTAGCAGTAGAGTCTGTCATAAAAATATATTTTATTGTACATAGTCAGAAAACCATTGTTGTCCTTGGTAGCCTTCAACGATCGTGCGACGGATCTACGAATTTAAAATGAGATGGGCTAAATTTTTCATGCCCACTAACTAATTAAGAAAATAATAAATTTTATGAATTAAATGGTCACGCGAATTCCATTTATAACAATATATATATATATATATAATTAGGGAGACATAACGAGTCTTAACCTTTATATTGTATCTAGTACATAAAAAAAACTATTCAACTAATAAAAATAAGAATTGGTAATGAAAAACTAAACATGTAATGTAAACACAGATAAAACTACATGAGTTGCATTCTTCGAGTCTTTATAAAGTTAAAATCACTAATTATTGATTCGTTATCGATCTTATCAGCACATTCCCTTTCAATGTACAATATCATACAAGCAGCAAGAAACTCATCAACCATCTTGTTTCGAAGTCGATTTTTGATAAGTTTCATACATGAAAATACTCGTTCGGTTGTTGCTGTGGAAATAAGAAGAGTCAATACTAAACGAATCAATTTAGCAACCAAGTAATAGGTTTGTGCTAATCTTGTTTCAATTAAGCTCTCAAATAATTTGGGAATAGAATCAAGATTCTTGAAGGTTGGATTGTCATCCATATCACTCTTATAAAAGAGTAATTATTGATTTAATATATGCACCTCAATTGTAGTGAAATCTTCGTAATAAAATGTCCTTACAGGACTGCATATACCATCAATATTAAAATGCTTGAAATTATTACTAGGATCTAATGTTGAACACTAAACTTTCTTTCAAGCGACCCAAAGCCTAATTAGTACATAAGGAAATAATGAGCGCTGGATTAATTTGTTTTACTCTGACTGGGTTATGAAATCCGTACATAGGAGGGGCAAAAAAAAGTCACCTGGGCTTCTGCCCTGGTTGCCCTGCCTTGCAATCCGTCCCCTGATCGTGTATATAAATATATTAATATTGAGATTAAGTTTTTTTAGATAGAACCATAGCGTACATGCATGCACATTCACTTTAGTAAATATGACGAAATGTGAAGGTGGAAATTAAAACTGGTGAATTTTTAACATTTTACGTGAGAGCTTACCGCCAAAGCTTCAATTATTTTTCTTGCAAATGCCAAATAGCATTAACAATAATCTCCTATTATACCATCATCATCATGAAATAATTCAAATTTTTAATCCATGACATGAAATATATATATATGGAACAAGACAACACTTCGATGAATCCGATAATCATCCTCGATCGATCGACGATTAAAACATTGGAGAGTCAGAGGGAGAAGAATTCACCAAATTCAGAATACTATTCCAATAATTCTTATTATCTTCATAGTAGTCACTACCACTACCACTTCCACTTCCACTTCGGCCGCCGTTATCCGAATCGCCACCGCCGCTGCTACTGCCGCCGCGTTCCCCTTCCTCTGACAAACTCTGCACCTCCTCGGAATTATTAAGCAGAAGATTGGTGAACCCTTCTTGATCTACCAAGTCCACATTATGGTTGCTAACTTCATTAGCATTACTCGTCCATGCCCCTGCGTCCATTGAAATTGTGACGTCGTGATCATGAACCCCCGAATTGAAAGACAAATGGGATTTCCAATCTTGATCATGATCACATTCTTCCTTGTTCACCGGCGAGCCAGAGGATCCGACAAATTCGATCATGTTCTGCCTAATTGGAGTCACCGCCACTACCGCCGACGACGATGCATTATGAATCTGATCGGAATTATAAGTCAGCGTCGACGTCGGAGACTCGAGGTCAATATTCGGTGACTTCGACGGTGGCCACCCGCCTTTCCATCCCTTCAAAACCTCCAGCGGCGGCTGGGACTGCTCTGTTTTGCTCAAAACTGTTTGATGCGAAGTTGAAGCAGAGGACGCCGAATTCATGCTCGCCGCCGTGAGCTGGTGGAGTAATGAGTTGGTGCGGTGGGACCGGAGCTTGGATTCCCGGACGAGGCGGGCTTCGGCCTCGAGGCGGGCGCTCTCCCACTGAGCCATATGGCTGAGGTTGGAGGCGTTCTTGGAGTGGCCGTCGACGCTGGAAAGCAGAGAGTCGTTTTTTGGCTTGTGCGTGACGGGGTCGATCCCCATTTTGGCGAGCCTCTTCTTGAGATGGGTATTCCAGTAATTCTTAATTTCGTTGTCTGTTCTTTTCGGCAGATGGGTTGCAATGGCCGACCACCTAATCGTCGGAGTCGGACACAAACACAATAGGACAAAATTAATTTCAAAATATGTAATACTATTGGACCAAAAAAAAAACAAGTATGTAAGTACTATCATAAACTACATCGAAGAAAATTACAAAACCTATGAGAATATTTGAGTTTGTATATGTGACAATAATTTTGTGTCAATATATGGCCATGATGAAGAAAATTTCTAAGAATTCATAGGAGTCAGCAGAGCAAGTAAAGGTCAAGCCTTCACATTCAAAGCATCTCATAGTTCAACCAATATGTTGTCGGACTTTCCACGCAAGAAAAAAAAAATGTGATTTTACCGATAAAATTTACTTAATTAAATTAATTAGCCCATGTAATAGTTAATAATTACTAATTAATAAACAATGTGTGCATCAAAACTAACTCTTGATTATTATAAAAATGAATTAATTACCTGTTTCCTAATAGGGCATGGAGTTGAATAATGGTTTGTTCTTCTTGCAAACTGAATTTTCCTCTCTTGATATCAGGTCTGAGATAGTTAGTCCATCTAAGCCTACAGCTCTTCCCACATCTCTGAAGACCTACACACACATAACCATTAAAAAATTGAACAAACAAAAAGTGAACAAATTAATTAATCAAGCTCGTTTTTAATGGACAAAAAGTACGATATATATATATATATATTCATTTAGAATCATGTATAAGTAAGATATGTTACAAGAAATCTTATAATACTAGGAAATATGTAGATGGAAATCATCACCCGCTTTTGTAGGGAGGGCACGCCAGCTTCCATGGCCGTGTTCTTCGATGTAAGCCAAGAGCTTCTGGTCTTCCTCGGGAGTCCATGGCCCTTTCTTCAACCCGACCTTGTCACAGCACGGCGATCGGCCCATTTCGGTCCTCGATCTGCGAAGCCAAGGCACTGGTTTTTGCTCTTGCTTGCTTTATGTGTAGGGAGATAGAGAGGGAGGAGGGTGTGTTGATTACTTAAGTTGTGAATAAAATGAGGAAATGGGCATGGAGGATATGGAGAGGAGAGGTGAGCGACATAAATGGGATACAGAAATAAATTTTGATCAGAGAGTGTAATGTGTGGTACAATTCTGCATGACAAAACTACCCTTCATTAGCCTTCTCTCTCGTCGCTTCTCCTCAGCTGGCATCTACGACCACGAGGGAACTGTAAATACCAAATACACAAATTGACCATACTTTTGCGTCCCATTTCTCTCGTCTTATTCTTTTTATTAAGTGATTTTTTCTTATTTATTTGTTACGGTCAAATTTTTTTAATTTTTGAATAATCATTTCAAAATTATTTCTAAAACAATTTAAACAAATTAGAGGCAGTTTAGACACACCTTAAACACCTTAAAGAATATTTTACTTACTATCAAAATCGTCAATTTGTTTGATAAATATGCGCGATTAAGCGCGGACCACACCTTAGGATGGAGTGTGCTCCAGTTCATCCGAAATTAAATATTCGAAAGAAAAATCTATATAACTTATTAATGTATTCTACACTTAAATAAGAGGAATTGTAAATTTTTTGATGATAATACGATGTTTTGTCAACGTAAAAGATAAGCGTGTTGCAATTTAAGTGTTTTATACTGTGTTTATTTGTTATTTTTTACATAAGATATGTATTTTTACTAAGTGTATTTTCTACCGCAATAAAATTCACTTAATATTATCAAAAAATAATAATAAACAAAATTTACTTTGATATTTAGCTCACATTATTTTTAATTCCTAGATTCGTATCGATACACGATTAAACATTCACCAATTTAATTGGTATTATCATATATGTCATAAAAATAAAAAGTTAAAATATGAATGGCTCTAATCATTACATATGTACGTATTTGTACGTATATTCGCCTAAAGAATACTCCGAATCTAATTATGAGGAAGTTATAATTATTTGCTTATAAAAATCATGATCAGATACCGTTTACGTATTATGCATAAGCTGATAACATGTGGATGATATAATTCATATTATCTTCTTAGGTCGTTAAAAAAAATATATCAAATAATTACTAACATATAATCGGTCGTAATTGTGTGTATGCTTAGTCTATAGGTTTTTTTTTTCCTGAAGTCTATAGGTTGACTCCATATTATTTTTATATATACCACGTTCTTTAATAATTTAATTTCTTTATATTAATGGCGTTTAAGAATGATTGATTTCGTCTTCCAGCATTAAAATTAAAGACAGGATCTATTAGCAGATAATATCAAGAATAATTGCATAGGGTCAGTCCCTCCACGTTTTCAAGTTTTTTTGGGTTTTTTTCACACCTTTTTTTTTATTTTGTTTTTTTTTTTCTGGTCTCAGTAATTATTTAATTTTATCTTACAAAGTAAATGTTTGAAATTTCTTGTCACCCAGTATATAAGCAAAATATAAATTAAACCTCCCATTGCCTGCAGTTAGCAGTAGACCCATTTATGACGAGAATAGTTCTCCACCACTCCATTAACCAGCACGTACACTAGCTATTCAATTTCAAATATTCATTATTATTTTCATGTTCATCGATCATTTTCTTTTCTCTATTTTTTATGCCTCATGAATATTAGAAAAATAATATTTCAGCTAATATTTGAAGTGAATTGACTAATATTTGATATAATTAAAAAATAGAAAAAAAATAAATTTGATACTAGAAGCTTCTTATTAAGCTGGAAGATTTGAAACAAATAAATAGGTAAGGTGGATTAGCGTGCATATATATATATATATGATTTATTATTCACTTTGCTCCTCTAATCGAATATTAAATATTAATTTGTTCCTTAAAACGGATTTAGTACCAATGTACTGTCACAATTGCACTTCTGTCATCACCTTACTTCATTCCGTTAGCCAAGTTAGTAACTACGTTAAGGGTGCTTTCGTGTCAATACGTGATTATTTGTTTAATTATTTATTAAATATTAAAATTAAAAATTTTAAAAACAAAAAATTAAAAAGGAAGATGAACATCTAGTTTTTATTGTTCATCTTCCTTCATATGAAGTAATTGGAGTGGGATGTGATGCTCCACCGATATGTGAGTGTCGTCGAGCTCGATTGTCGACATCAAGTCAATTTCCGATTTTGATGCCGACCTCTCATCACATTGCCTGATTCCGTTAATTTCGATATGCGAGAGCTGTTCCAGAAGGCATTCGAAGCTGGACCCGAGTAGGAACTCCGACATGCTTGAAGGAAAGGGTTGGAGCCCCGAACCGTCGCCGCCGCCGTAAACAGTTCGAATATGCGGCCTTCTACGTTCGCGGCAACGTCAGGGGTTGCTCCAAGCACAATGATGACCGGATTGAACGGCGACTGCTCGTCGTTTTTCTAGCAAAGTCGTCTAACTCCCGAAGGACCCGAAGCGGTGTGATTCAGATTGGAATCGGAGTGGGCGTTGGCTCCAATCATGTACATCGCAGTAATAGGAAACCCCCAGCGGCGGCGCGAGTCCACGTCTTCATAGTGGGTCGGGCTATCGATCTCCTCGATGAAGTCACTATTGCAATCCAGGCACACGACGGAGGAGAAGGTGACGTCGATGTCGTTGGAAACCCTAAAGAACCGGCTACATCTGTAGCACCGGCAGTAAGATGACGTCGGCGTCGCTTTGAACATGAAGGCCAATCAATTATGTCGATCCAACACCAAACACCACCGATATTGTGTAAATAAATTGAATCCAATGCGCGAAGCAAAAATGCCTAATGATAAAACTATGTTTGGGAGCTAGGAAAATTAACAAAACCCCAAGATAAAAATTATAAAGGGACGTCATTCAATCTGGTCCATGTACCTGATCTCAAACCCCATGATTGGACGCGCAATATGAGTATACGACTACTCTGCAGCTAGTGACAAAGCTCTTGATCCCCGACTTGAAGTAATTGGAACGGGAGATCGAGGCTCTGAAGCTTCGCAACCTCTGAAAGAAAATTATGGGTTTATACTGAAATGGGGTTTCTTGTTTCTTTTTGGATTCTTGAAGAGTACCCGAAGGTGAAGGTCATGCAACAAGAAGAGAAAAATGATCATGATGCCTTTGTTGATTTTTGTTCTCCAGGTTATTCTTTGTCCTGTGTTTCCTAGTTTTTAACAACGATTTAGATTTCTCATTTTGCTTTCTAAATTCTATTTGATCCGGGTTTATTGTGTTAGTTTCTAATTCATGAAAATCCTTATTTGATGAATGAATGATCAAAACTTTGATCCGGGTTTAAGCATTTCTGCCGAGGAAATGCCCAGCCAATAACTATGCCTTTGATGAATGAAAATGAATTGAATTGAGACAGAAAAATAAGGATTTTGGTTTGGGTAGTTAGAAGAAGGAGAAGATGAACAATGCAACCTAGATGTTTATCTACCTTTTCAATTTTTTGTTTTTAAATTTTTTAATTTTAATAATTTTTTTTATAAATAATTAAATAACCAATTATGTAGTGACACGTAAGCACATTTAATGTAGTTACTAACTTGGATAACAGAATGGAGCAAAGTGATAACAGAAGTGCAATTATAGTATTACATTGTTATTAAATCCATTTTAATGGGCAAAATGAGTAATAAGTTTATATATATATATATATATTTCCATCTTCATTAATGAATTGCATAAA
The DNA here is from genome assembly GCA_032719365.1 of Prinsepia uniflora. Lineage (NCBI taxonomy): Eukaryota > Viridiplantae > Streptophyta > Magnoliopsida > Rosales > Rosaceae > Prinsepia > Prinsepia uniflora. Next base: position 5,636,251 of record CM064867.1, on the reverse strand, counting down.
GGCACCTTACTCAAAGAAATATGCTATCATGGTGTTATATATAATAAATATATATATATATATATCCTACTAGATGATCGATAACGCTAATTTTTTTTTTTAATTTATAGTAGAATCATATCCCATTTTAACAGTCATAATATATTATATATTTAGCAAACTCTATAATAATAAAAAATTGTATTCATTGGATTTATTACCGAAAAGAAAATCTGAGACTTTAATTTGATTTATAAAGCACACAAAAATACGTGCCGTTGATTAGCTGTAAGCATGTAACATACATAGAGCTAACTAGCTATTGTTATGCATATATATGATAATATATCTACGTTTGAGTAGCCTAGTAGTCAGGTGAACTTGCATCAGGATGCTCTACGTACAGTTCGAATTCGATTCCGATCCTCTTTAATCTTGCTAAACATTTTGGGGGAGATCATGGTGATCTGTTGCTATGCTCATCCTCACGAAATTTTACTAACTGGTTTTAGTCTGATATAACTCTACCTTGATAACCCAAATATGATTGGGATTAAGATCTTGAGAATATATACATTATAAGCCTCAAGCTATTCACCTATATGTATATATATATATATATATATTATTTATGATAATTATCATTATGTATTTATTATATTCTAAATTTTCATTGTCGACGTACTCTTACACTTTTACTAGATAATTATTTATTTTTTATGATTTCCGAAAATGTATAGTTTTACAATTTAACTTTCGTGATCACTTAAACTCAGCATTTAGGTGCTGACCAATACCTCGATTTTAATGTCAATATGAACTTTTTAAATCACGGTGGATCAATTTGATGTGAGAGCTGGCGCCAAGTGGAGATATACAGAGATGGAGCGAGCATGAGTAAGTGATCGACTATAAGTCATAGAAGAAGATGATTGGGCACCTCTAGCATGTAATTATTCCTGTACACAAAAATTCCACCCTATCTCGATACTCATCAGGATATATCTCCTTCAAAGCTGCTCTGGGTTTCAACTCTCAAAGAGGTAAAGATTTAATGTAACAAGAACACAAAAGTGGTCCACATATATCTCATTTCAAGTGTGACCTACCAGCAACGAGTCAACTACGTACCCATCTTCGTCTCTCTTTCCATGTAGCTAATAGCTGCTCTTCATTAATATTATTGCTCTTCTTCAACATCGATCTATCCCCACCTAATACACTTTTGTATTAGGGTTTATAAAAAATTGCGTTTGCATTGATTGATACCTTTAGGGACAAACAATTCATATATAATTCGAAAAAAATGGGTTTATCCTTAATTATATATATATATAATTATTATCCTTATATGTAAGTTAATTAGATTATAATCTCATTATCCCATAAAATTTTGAAATTCTTCCTCCGAACGCACCCAAATAATTGGGTACGAACCCTTTTCTTTACCTTATTATTTTTAGTACGAACCCTTTTCCTTACCTTATTATTTTTAGTACGAACCCTTTTATAAAGAAGTAATTGGGTACACAAATAGTTGACGGCAGCTATCAGAGCCTCTGATAGATGCTGCGTGGTGATGCAAGCCCAGCTCCACAGCAATGAGAGTTAATTAACGCCGTTAACTCATTCAACTCAAAGCAAGCGGCTCCATCGCAGCTAGCTAATTATGGAGAAATATCAGACAGATAAATACTGTATAAAACATGCTAGGTACCCTAGCTAGCTAGGGCATGCTAAAACAAAGGGGTACAATCGTCTTTATGCAATTATACTGATGTTTATATAATTGCATAGGTACTGAATAATGCCTAATGAGCTGTGTACAGTAACCCTAACACACATAATACTGGTCACTTTCGACATGCATGCAGGTCTAGCGGCTTTTATTCAGGAAAAATTGTACGATAATTTCATCAGATGACATTCATTTTAATTTATATAAAAGGAGAATTTATTTTAATATAGGCTTATGTACGTCATCGATGGTGGGTCATCCGGTCTGTGGAGCAATTACTGAACCGGGTCTAAAAGCTGCCCTGCACGAAGAGGCAGTCACTCGGAGGCGGTGAATGGTGATGGAGACTGAGGCTGCTGCTGCTGCTAATTAATAAGAACTTGCAAGAAGGAAAAAGGAATTTAGGAGGGCATTTTAGTAAATTCAATGAAACTTACTTATTGAGATGGGCCCTACATCCTCTACGGCTTGTGGGGGGCAAAGACTTACTCCCATATGAAGGATTAAAATCTTTAAGTAATCTAATAAGACTTTTGGGATCAATATATATATATATGTATATATATATATATTGTACATTGAAAATAAAATAATAATTTAAATTAATTTCTAACCGTTAGATCTAAATGAATGGTGGTAATACAATAATTCTCGTGGAGATCATTTTAGATCCATAGAGGATCCTAATTCCCCTATGAAAAGATAAAACAGAAAAAGAAAAAAATTAATTACAACATTTGGAGTTTATGTAGGGTGGAATTACAAATATACAAAAGCAACAAAAAAAAATTAGGGTTTCTTTTTTATCTTATTTTTAAATTATATTAAAAAGAGGATATTAATATAAATAAGTATCGGCCATGTTATTTATAAAAATCGAATTTGAATTTAGAATCTAAAATTTGTCACTAAAATAGAAATATCACTAAGCAGTAAAATTAACCGAAAATTGGGGCGGTTTTTTTTAATCCATGCAAGCAATAAGCCTGGAAGCTTGACATGGAAGACATTGGGGACACCATCTTAAATTCTACTCCATCAGTGCCAGCTCTAGCATATTGTATATGGTCCAACAAGTTCTTAATGACCCTATTAAATTTAGTCCCATTACACTTGTCAAAACTATGCAACTCCACGTGCACATATATTCACACCACTTCAATACATGATATTATATACAAGAAAATCATATGGTCCCGGCCAATGGAAATTAGGATTTTCGAATTTAATGGCTTATTATAAGTGATCGGTAGAGATGTGAAGATTCCAATTTACAATCTCTTTCATTAGATATATAATAATATATGATATGGTGATCAATCATATTGAAATATTCAATGAGTTTAAATTAGAACAAATGAATCAGTACGTCCCTCTTCTCTTTATAATTTACTTTTGTGGTGACTTCTAGGGTGGGTCCTGTCAGAGGAAGTTCGACAGAGGAGCCCAGACACACCACACTTCCATCCATTCACGTTGCGAACTAATACCTCATTTACTACTCAATACAATCATCTCCTCCTCGTGGGTCCTTTGGACTAGCCTGCGACCATCAAAAGCCATCGTAGTCGATCGGAGTTTAGAGGAGACTAAGCACGACAGAGCTGCCAATTCCCGATGAAATTCCAGCCAATATGGGTAACCTCTGGTCCTTTTCTCATTACCATTAGAACCACCTTGTTGAGGGCTTGACGTAAGACTTATTGCATGGCTGTTTTGAGCAAGGAGTTGCGGCGGTCGAGGTAACCGGAAACTGCATTTTTCAAATCACTGAGATGTTCATGGCAGTTTTCTAGCCGCGTCAAGTAATTCCTTGGCCTAATAACCAGATTATCGAAATCCTTACTTTGAGTATATGAGATTTCATATATTGCATGTTCGATTTGGCTTCAATTTGAGGAAGTTAGACCTCGCCAGAGAAATTGGGTTTTCTAGCGAGTTTCTAGAAATCAGACATCGCCAACGGCAGCAGCCGAGTCGCTGTTTCCATTGAGGCTCCAACGATGTTAGCATATTCCTTTAAATGTTAATAGTGTCCTAACAGATCCTAACCCTGTTAACGCTAATTGAATATTCTGATTTGTCATAATATTATGTCATAGTTAATAGAATATTTCCTCCGGGAACGAAATATTCTATAGGGAATATTTCGGCATGTGGGGGCACGTGAACGCACGTTCCTGGAGCGTGTGACCTTTGACCGGTGCATTTCGGTGCATGAGGCCATTTTCAGTGTTTTGCTTGGGCATCACCATTTGGCCCAAAAGTCCATAGGTTTATGGGGGCCCGATAAATCCGATGGACAAAAGCCCGGCTCGACCCGTTATGGGTCGTGGGTCAGCCCGGTCCGAGAGTTAGCGGGCTGGGCTTGGGCTTATGGTGTTCAAATCCGATAGGCCCGAGCCCGATAAAGCCCGATAAGCCAAGTTCGACCCGCCCGTAATAAACCCGGCCCATAAGCCCGAAAATATAAAATATTTATTATTTAAAAATTAATACTCAACTCATTCTTAATACTAATATTTAAACCCAAACTCAAATCTCAGCCCCAAATCCACCTAATTTATTTTAAAAAACTCAATACTCAATACTCAATACCCAATACAAACCTTAACCACTCCTCCACCTACTTAATAAGCCCAACATTTTTGGACCCTTGAGTATTTTATTTTAACGAGACCACATTTTTGCACCCTTGTGTATTTTTTTTCATTATTAATATTTTTTTGTAATTTTAAAATTTGAGACATAATTTATTACAAAAGCCCACGTAAGCCTGATCCAAGTGGGCTTAATAGGCCCGACCCGAAAAGCCCGATATAAACCCGGCCCGATAAAAGCCCGTGGGCTTTTTTTTATGTCATTAAGCCCGCCCGGCCCCGGCCCGCAAATTTAAAAATTATTTAATAAGCCCGACCCCAGCCCGGCCCGGCCCAATGCCGAAGCCACTTTTGCCAATGTGTGTGACTGTTTGTGACCCACAAAAGCGCGTGAGTCAAGTTTTACGGTATTTCGAATCATTTTAAGCAAATTTTGATTCGTTTGAAGTGATTTAAGCACCATTTTTTGCAACTTTAGTGGGGTTTTACTGATAATTTGATTTGTAAGTTTTTAGTAACTTTTGTGAATGATTTCAATAGAGCTGGACCAGCTTAGAGTTCGCGCTAGCTTGATTTGTCAGGTGTTTTCGACTCTCTAACCAGTTTGTGAATGGGTCTCATTTATTTGTTCTTTTTGTATCACTTACTTTATTACTTGCACATTTTTGCGTACTTGATTATGATGGATGCTATCACGTGATTTTACTTGATTTTTTTCGAGTATTGCTAGTTTATGACTTTACTTGATCATTTTCCAAGCATGCTAGCATATGATTTTACTTTATGTTTTTCCAAGTATAATTATTGAGTTAATTATTACATTAGCATGTTGTGTTAGTTTGATGGTGTTAAGTACATTAATGTCCCGAGACAGTTATTTGAGACAGTGAGCATAGAACTACAAAAGAGTTTTCAATATCTCAGGTATCCGGTTGAGTAGCCACATACAGAGACAGGGGGCTACCTTGGGCTGGAAGGGCTATAGACCTTTCGGGACGGGTCGTTACACTTCTCGAGTTATGTCAAATATTGATGAAAATAACTTTAATAGATAAGTGTTGTTTAATTTATAGGCTCATTTGATATTTATTGATTTTTCATGTTTCAATAGTAATGAAATTTTCCATCTATGTGAATTATAAATAATCGATTTCAAAATAAAATAAGTGATTGATCTCTTAATTATATGACCCTACACATTGAAAGAGATTTTACTTATACTATTAGTAATGAAAAGATAATAGAGGATCTTGACACTCTTAAACTTTGAAATGTACAATTTAAAATTAAAAAGTGATAATCTGTATTTGCAAATTTAATTATGATTTTTTGTTGTAATTTTTTTTTGCAATCAAATTTTTATTTATGTATATAGATGTATTTGAGGGGTACGACTCATTTCGTTCTTTTGACTAGATGTATTTTTTTTAAATATATTTATTAATAAAATTCATTTGTACCATTGGGTTTCTTCTACATCTAACGTGCAAGTTAGTCCATCCAAAATTCAGGTTCAGGAACCGTCCCTGGCCACATACCAGCCTTTACGTTATTGTTTGCTTGCGCTACTCGTAATACTAGTTAAATAACGTCAACTTATCTCCGAGCTCTAAAGGACATGAGGTGACTGATGCTTAGCATCCAACTTTCACTTGGTCGAGGTACACAAGCAATTATAGATATCCAGCCCTGACAAGAATGCATGCCTCGAACGACTCATGAAGGTGTGTTAAGCACTTTACAAATTTTGGTTTTACACTTAAATAAATATTAGGGCCACTCACCTTTCAGTTTTTCCGCCCTTCAAGTCTTGATGTTACTTCACATACTTCGAGGAGTCTAAAGTAGCTGCTATAACATTAACACTAATCGTTTGGGATTACGCAATGAAAATCTGGATAATTCAGATCCTTATTTGAACTTTATGATCATCATTAGTGTATTATGCTCTATACTTCTATTGTCTCAGTGAAATGTTAATTTTTTTTACTAATTATGTTTAATGTACAGGACCTCTTAAAACGCAACATTTTAACTAATTGACTTTGGTAGCATATTTTGCCCACAACGTCCTAGTGGACTTTATATGCCCGAGTGTGTCATAAAAAGAGAACAATTTACTACATAAACAACACATAATACTATTTATATGTGTCCAATTACGTACCGAGCTAAACGGTAAAGATTATTGTATATATATATATATATATATATGTAATAATATTTTAATAATAATATATATGTTATTATCGAAGTTAATAATAATAATAATAATAGACTATTGTGTATATATGTATATAGATTTTTTTCCCAAAAAAGTATATATATATATAATAATAACTATTGATTTTAATTTATATGATATATTATTTATGGGCTTTACTTCGAAAAATATATATATATATTAAATTATAATAATAACTATCGAAGTTAATTTATATGATATATTATTTATGGGCTTTGCTTCGGTCTCTTTTTTGGGTAACGCCTATGATACCATACTTCTTGGGCAGGCCCATGTGAAGTTGTATAGGTAGGGTAAGCAAGAACCCCAATATACATATATAGATCATGCTCCCTTTGTGGATCATGTTTAGGAATTGGGATTTGTAGCTAGCTATACATCGATCTTCTCCTTTTAGTTAATTAGGGAAATATATATATATATGAAAAATCCGCTTTATGTCTTGGTCTTATTAGTCAAAGGATTTAATCAGAAATTCGCGAAGCAGACTAACTCTTCCAAACCTTTGAAAGTTGGCCAAGATTGTGCGCCTTACCATTTGAATCACTATTGAGTATTGACGGTTAACAGAGGCACATCGAACTTTCAATTTACTTTAATATATATTAACTTATTATGGTACGGAAAGCAATCATTAAAGTATAAATCTTTAAGTTAAGTGAGATCAACTGCCATAATAGTTTTTCTAATCCTCATAATAGAAGAATTATTGGATGAAGGTGGCCCGATTTGCTTCTAGGGTTCAATGAGTTATTCCATGCATGATCGACAATTAACAATGGAAGCAGTAGATATCGTTATATGCAAATGTTTTTTCGTTGAACTTTCGGATCTTTCTGATGCTAGCTCATTGGTTTTGAACATATATATATGCTAGCTCCTTGAGCATATTTTGTTTGCCACAAAACTATGACTCGTAAAAAAAGATAAGTCGATATCTCCTTCATCGTTCGGTATTGGAAGAAAATAACAAACCTATCATTTTCTAGTTCTATCATTATATGTATGTACATGCATATATGTCAACCTTTTAGATAGAGAAGATGAGACTACGATCGAGCGCGCAAGGCTTCATTTGTAACAAATTAATAATATTATTGCCTTTTAAGAGTCGTATTCAGACTTCAATCTTGTTTTCTTCTATCATCGATCATCTACTGGGATATATAGAACGAGTGGTTTCTATAGATTGTTACCCAATACCAGAAACGACACTAACGACAACTATATATATATATATATATATATATATCAGTAAATGACACAGATGATATTAAGTGACGATGATGTCAAACTCAAACTAGCTATGATGTAGTTAGGTTCGTTCATATATATTTCCACTCATAATTACTGATTACTACAATGACTACCATGCATTTTCATAGTCTTTTAGGTAATGAGTCTCCAGAACTAGCTCAAATCTCATGTATTACCTCATAAATTGGGATTTTTTCACCTATTTCTTAAACCTGGTAAAAAAAAAAAAAGAAATCTCACGCTACCTCATTTCTGTCTATTTCATGGAAATATCGTCAAATTTAATTATAAAGGAAGACAACTTTGTGGCAATTAAGATATATATAGATTTTGAAACTAAATTGCCACTGTCGTTTGGAAGACGGAAGAATATATATATATATATATAGTTATATTCTTTGTTTTGTTTATTTTTTATTTAATTTTTACAATTTTATCTACTTAGATTGTGTTGGTAATTAATTGTTAAAAAAATTATTGGACGTGGTGCATTGATGTGGCCATTTGTTGATAGCACCACTCATTCGACGAAGTTTTCTATCAATATACGTTATCGGGATGAAATATATGAAAACGTGGGTATAAGGTGAGGTTTTCGACACTTTTCTTCCAATTTTGGGAATAAAAGTTAATCACAATTCATGTAACAAAGTCTTAAGTGATGAGAAAAATCACAATTTATATGACATGATGAAATTTTTGAACCAATTATAGTGGAATTTATTATATAAACTAAAAAACCTATTTCATAATATAACAAAAAGGCATATAATTCAAGTCCATAATGTTTATTTCTTTATTTTACAAAAATAACTTACTTATATTGAGTATATATATAGACATCGCTCATCGGGTACAAGTTACTTTATGGATAATATATAGGTTGATCTTTCCTAAGAGCTCATATTGACGGAAAGGTTTGGCGCACTATGATGTATATATAGTTGTCGTTCAACGGGTAAAAGTTACTGTAAGGATAACAAAGTTGATCTTCCCCAAGAGCTCAACGACCGAGAAGTTTGACACCTATATATATATATATATATATATTCTCCTTTATCTCTTAAATTGTCTTTCGTTCAAAACCCAAAATCACTAAAAACAATCTTCCTAATACAAACGCATACGCATTTACGTATGTGTGTATATATATCATCAGGATTTTTCTTTAATTAACTAAATGTTCATAACTTCATGATTCAAGCTAACAAACTTGAATGGTAGCTAGTCCTTCATTCGAATCAGCCAAACATGCACCATGTAAAGCTTATCGTCCTTCAATATGTCAGGCTTATCCTTCAATGCATTTGCCATATACAATGCAAAAAACAAAAGGGCATTTGTACGTAACGTACTGCACTAATAATTAAGTAGTTCGATCTCCAAGTAAATTCATGGATATCGTTCGATCGATGAGCACCAATCATCATCTGTATTTAATTTATATCCACAACCCAAATAGAGAAACTTTCGATCCTTGTTGAAGACACAGTAGCTAGCTAGCTCTCTTCTAAATATGTAAAAAGATGAAGCCAAAGGATAAAGCTTTGATGACCCGAGTACGTACTAGCTACCTACAACCTTATCCTCTAACACCAATTATATAATTTTTTTCATGCAATTATTTTTCCACGACTCATTTATTACCCTGCATACAAATTTAATAAGATTTATTGCATACAAATTTAATAAGATTTATTATCTTTTTTTATTTCGTTTTTTCATAACAAGAAATGTAATACTACTCTTATGAAAAAATCTTATATATATATCTATGGTATGATATGTGTATAGTTGTTAGGCTATTGATTTCATGATGGAGATTGTTAATTATTGTGATTAACTTGTATAATATTTTAGATTAGTTAAAAGTTGCAATCAAAGAAATGATTAGGTAATCATATATAGAGAGAAGGAGAGGAGTATGCACTAGCTAGGATTTCAACCAAGTGATGACCTCATGCAGGACCACTTATGGTTATAAAATCATGATTAGTAAGTTCTTAATTTCATCACGCCCCGTCAAGCAATTGCAAATCGAATGACTCGTAGATTGACTACGTATATATCCTCTTATGAACGAATCATAATTTATTAAGCAAGTTACGCATCAAATAGCAAGCACGATTTTTCACTTAAGTCTAACATAATTATTATAGATTGAGAGTTTGATTTTGGAGCTTAATTAAAAAATAGCTAGCAATTTTTACTAGTTTTAATTTGAGGCATGGATTATCGGGTACACATGCATTCATATTAGATGATGAAAAACGATTCTTAATCCGTCAATACGATTATGAGATATTTTATTCTTATTTTATTGTATTGTGAGAGATTTTAAATTAAATTTGTATATGTTAAATTTATTATTTAATGGAAAGAGATCCGAAAATTAAAATAACTAATTTATATCTGAACTTGGCTTGAGAATCAATTTTATTTGCGTTTTATACGAGACATTTCATCACTTAATGAAACTTCAAATGATGATCAAAATGGGACTGAGAGAAACATTTTTAAAGCTAGCAAAATACTGAGGACTTTCAATGCAATAATATTTTTCTACCTTTAATGATGGCTCGCTGGGACCTGCAGAATGACGTGGCAAGGAGGCCATGTGCCACGTGAATAGTGGATTCATTAGGAAAAAAAATTGACGATGACATGATGATTCAATCCCTTTAACAACGTGTCGAGAAGTGGTGGTGGGTTGGACCCACGTGGTGTGTGATCTGAAGCTTTTCCAAACTAAGATGAGGGGGGGTCCGCCCGTCGGGTCGAACCAGGGCTGCTCCATCTGGCTGCGTGCCGCCATTCCTTTTTGCATGGGGGCGGCCCAGCCTAACTCTTTTTTTCTATATTCTCCACGTGCACTGACTCACTGAGTGTTCGTCTGGAAAATGGCCTAAGGGGGTGGCTTTTAATTCCCCCCCTTTTCCTATTGATGTAACTTGCAATTAAGTCACATATTCGTTAGTACCATTGGCTCAATTCATCGACCAATATATACTCACAAAACAACATAATTTTAATATCCTTATTAACATTATCGATCGTTGCAATCCTATGAAAGACAAAAACCTATGCAACCCCGATGTACGAGTAATTTGATTATTTAAATCATTAACCGACGAGTGGTAATCCATTTCTTATCAATCATGATTAGGATTTAGGAGTGTACGTGACCAAGAAAAAAAAAATCAACTCTGATAAATTTAGGACCACGTACAGTACTGGTGCATGGTGATGGATGAGATGGAGGATATGAAAAAGAATTTGGATCCTTGTTCATATTCACCAGCTAATGAACACAGTAACCGACGAAATATATCACTGTTTATCAAACATCATCTTATACCCGATTCAATATTTCTGAGCTTCACACCTCTCTCTCTCTCTCTCTCTACATATATATATATATATATATATATACGCGTCCAAACTTTATATAATGAAAACTTTCGTTCTTCTGCTATATCTGAAGAAGTTGAATTAATAATGGAAATGGAAAATAATCTGAAATGATCATACTAATATTGTTGCCTAATAAAATGGAATCTGTCAATTCGAGCAAGCTAGAATTCCAAATATATGACCATAGAATCATGTGATAAAACTTGTACAATTTTCTTCCATTTTCAGTTTTGTTTGGGGCATGCATGGATGACCATGGTGAGGATTTATATGTTAGGTCGAGACAGCTGGTAATTATATATATATCTATGTTTATACGCAAATATATACACGTAAGATTCTTTGTATATGGATGTTTTTGGTGGCAACTGACCAGAGTCGAGAACATGATGTCATGGTACAATGAAACAGTTATGTCTTATGTCACTCTGAACAAAAAAGGACCGTTAAACTTTTGAAGAAGTGTTCGTGAATTTGATCATCAACTAATAATCTCATACACGGCATGTTGTGGAGGTCAAGCTAGCTATATAAATTTTCTACAAATGCTGCTATGTATATAAATTATATATACACTAGAGTCTAGACTACTAGAGTATATGCCAAGCCACTAGCTCTATCGATCTTTCTAACCAAGCATGCATGGCCATATATTTACATTTCTTATTTACCATACTCTTCTCCAATATAAATCAATATAATAATATATTTTGTGGAAACTTACTTTTTATTTTTGTCTAAATTTAATTAGTCATCAACATTTAATCACTCGTTCACACTCATTCAAACGTGACTCGATAACACTAACATAAATAGATATTATATATATATATATATATTTGGTTGGTCTCTCTTTCATGGGTTAGTCTACAAATCGTACATTTTATCTGGTAAAATATGAAGAAATATTTGAGATCAATTTTGCCTCTCTTTTTTTTCACCACCTCATTGGCTTGATGGCTTTGGGACAATCTCATTAAGGCCATTAAAAATGTATTAAACGTTGAAAGAAACCATACATACATAAATGAAATTAATGGAAAAGAAGGAAAGAGAAAAATTATTTCTCTGCATTTGCTTAATTCTCTGAATTTTCATTTTCTTCCTGGTTTTTTTTTTTCCATGACAGTTTATAGTATACGTTTGCCATTTGTTCTTGATCACCAAGGAGACCTCTAGGTTGGTGACCTAATTAACCAATGGACGTGAAATCAAAGAACGTTTTGTGACCTTGCCAACTTGCCACTGCATGCATAACTAATCTACCAAATTTCATAAGAATTATCAATCACTAACGAATCAAAATTACACAAAATATCGATCGAATGTATGCGTTATCGTACTTTATATGGAAGAATTTCAATATTATAATTGTTCGATTATATTTTTTCTTTATGTTTATTTAATGCATCAAAGAAAAAACCAAAGTAAATATTCAGATTAGATATCAGTACCAAGTCAGCATCGTCTGCTCTTTAGATAAAATAGTAAAATACCTTATGAACATCTTCAACAACTCTCTTCAAATTACAACAAGCAAATATTTTGTTTTTGGCTCTCCTAATTCAATTAACAGTATCTATACAGAGTACACAATAACTTAGTAACAAATTAATTACCAAACCATGAAAATCTTCTCTCAATTCGGCGATAATCTTCGATCTTGGAGTTCAGTAATTCCAGAGGGAATCGAATTCGATCGGAGCTGTTGAGAACGATGGATCATCCTGAACAATTTCTCTGTTCGAAACCACGGAAGACACGCCAATGCTATGCCCTGTGTCCTGCGAGAATTCTGTTTTCTCACCGCCGCCGAGCAGCATCCTCATTAAGGACGGGTCGTGCATGGAGATGGAGTTCTGGTGCTGCAAATTTGAAATGCTCGGTGCGATTTCGTTAGAGTGGAAAGAGTTCGGATGAAGTGAGTGATTCGGGAGAGAAGAAGATGGGAAATTAGGGCTGTTGTCGGGGCGGTTGTTGTGGTGGTGGTGGCTGTTGAAGGTGTCAATAATGTCGTCCTCAGTCTTCTGGCCCTCCTTTGGATCGGAGAAGCATGACACGTAGGACGTCTCCCCAACGGTGGTGGTGGTTCTTGTATCGCTGTTGTAGGCTGGAGAATCCATTAATGGTGGCAGTAAAGACGGGCGCGACTCGGTCCCGAAAGAGCTCAGCCCCACCAACCCTGACATATGAATCTTCTTCCCACCACTGCTCTTCTGGAAAATCCTGCAAATCACCCACTCATTCTGAAACCACAAAGAAAAATCATTAAACAAAAATTACCGAGACAAAACAGAGGGAAACGGGAAACAGGGGAAAACAGAGGAAGTGAGATTAGAGGCATACTTTTGCTGTTTTGGGGAGATTATAGGCAGAGTATTTGCCTTCCAATCTATATTCATGCATGACCCAATTGGTCTTTTCACCTTTTGGGGCTCTTCCTTTGTAGAAAACAAGAGTCTTCTTCATTCCAACAAGGGCTTTGGCTTTGTATATCTCCTTATCTTTGCCTGTGGCTTTCCAATACCCGGATTCAGTTGCCCGATTCGTTCTCAACCCAGTCGGGTATTTTCTGTCTCGGACGCAGAAGAAGTACCATTCCTTTTCGCCCATTTTAGCTCTCCCTTCATAAATCGAAACCCAGAAAACAAAATCACAAAAAATAAAGACAAAATTGACACAGAATGTAAACACAGAGAATAATATGAATTGGTATTATTAGAGGACTTACAAGGCAAATCCCAGGGCTCGCACTTGTTCAAATCGACCTCACCAATAGCTCTAGCACAAAAGCAGCTATCAAGAACCTTAGGGGAAAGGTAATGGCTGATGAGCTCTTCATCCGTCGGGTGAAATCGAAACCCGGGAGGCAATTCCATCTGCTCTTCTTCCTGACTTATAAACCCAGACCCAGAAACCATTTCCATTTCTTCAATTTGCTCTCTAAAACCCTAAGAACCAACCCTCTCTCTCTGAATCTCAAATGGCTCTCTCACCCTCTAAATTCCACCAAAAAATAAACCAACTTTAGATTCTTTAAGATGAGGAAATTTGTGGAGGGGGCAGATGTTTATATCACAAAAGGAAGAGAAAAAAAATGGCGTGAAATTGAAAAGCTTGTGATTAAAAGAGAGATTGAAAAGGTGTTTTGTGCAGGGAAAAGAAATGTGTTGCAAGGCACAGTAGCTGCTGAAATATTGGATTTCTCTCTATTTTTTTTATGGAGAAAAAGGAGAGAAGCGTGGGTGGTAAGGCAACTTGGGGTGGGTAGTTTCAAAGTTTTAGCTCACTGTTTTTTTTTTTTTTTTTTTTTAACTTTTTGTGAAATAGTTTCCGGTCTTATTGACTTTGGAGATGGCTAGCAACTGACCTGTGTAATAATATTAATTTGAAATCTTATCTGTGATTAGCTCACTGTGTTAGTTATTTTTATTTAACAAAAGTCATCTATTGACATTAAGAGTGAAGAAGTCCTTACAAGTATACAAATCCGTTAGTAATTTTAACGTCCTCTTTTTTTTTTTCTTTACATTTTGCATTCTCTTATCCATTAATGGTCCGTTTATAAGCTATTCATTTTTAAGCTTGAGCGTTAATGAGATTGTGTAGTTGTGTAATTATCTTTTAAATCACCGGTTAAACATTAATGATTACATCCTAAAAATAATAAGCAAGAGGTCTGAGTAAAAATTACCATTCAACCAACAGATTCATTTTTAGTCATGAGTTATAGAAAGTAATAAAAAAAAAATGGAAGTATGCTTGTCGTTAACAGTTATAAAGTTTTTAACTTTGTAGCAACATCGGTTTCAGCTTCGCCAAAAAAAAAAAAAATCGGTTTGTTGAGCTAGTAGACAAATGAGACCTTGCTTCATGTGACTGTAACTTGTAAGCTTCTATGTGAATACATAGGAGGAGGTGTGAATTACATGACCAGTCACTTCATTAGTAATCCGGATTAAAAAATGAGGCACTTTATTGATATTGGCATATTCATGGGAATCTGTGGTGCTCATCGACTCATGTCACGAAGTTGCTGACTCCAACTCGAATTAGACATATACACTCAAGTTTTAACCCTAATTGCGTGCATTCTTTTCTCTTTTATTTATTTAAACCGGATAAAATAGAATCGCATTCACTTTTAATTACAGTTTTACTGTTATTTTCTTATAAGTTAAATACATAGAACGAGTAAGTTAGATTATCTTCCAAAATGGAATAGGACTTCGAGTCGTAATCAACCTCATGAAAAAAATGTTGTCGTTTTAGAAATCTTGGTGGTGCATCAAAATCTCCACTCATCCTTTTCAAACTAGTTTCAGCAAATATGCTATTTCCTCAAATGCACCCATCCAAGGATTAACCTCTGCCAACAAGAACTATTGTCCTCGAGCAATTCATTAAAGAAAAAAGAAATTTATTGGCCTCACTTAATTCTTATAATGGGGTAGATTATATATACGTAATTATCTAGTTAAGCGCTAATACAGTATTAACATTAATAACTCGCAAACACGCATACCTAACACGTAATTCTTTTGAATAATAACTGCATGCATACGACTTCTTTTATATGGTAAAAGTACAAACACTTATCAAGGTCGTGCAATTAACAAATTTGCAATTAACTAATGTTCCTCGTCAAACTTTGTTACAAATTATTTATTAGTTTAGTACCTAAATTTAGAAAAATTGATTCCTCATCAATTAATTTGCAAATTGATAATACAAAATAATTACGTACAACCTTAATGAATCTACGTGTTTTAATAAATCCTCAATGAAGATTAGAAATTCATACACGGCATATTCTATATATTTATAGATAAACTCTTTTAACTCTTGCGTTCTTTAAAATTTTTAACTTTTTACTGGCTAGTTAAAGTGGGACCGTCTCTGCCAACTGATGTCATATGGTTGAAGGAATTACGTGATATAATTTCAGATCTTTTGGATTGAGGGTTTAATATTCTTGAATAGTAAATTTACGAGAAAGTGTATTTTTTATTCTTTAAATTAGATTGAAATTTTCGATAAAATGGGACACCTATTAAATTACTATACAATTTTCTTTCAATGTTAAATTCAATTATCTAAATTTTCTATAAAAAAATATTATATTAATTTATCCCGATAAATGTAAAAAACAAACCCTTTCCTTTTCAGGAAATATTTTTAATAATGCAATTGGAAGCGTGGGGGTAGGGACTCGTCTATTTTGAGGTTTTTCAATCGTCTTGGCAACCTCGTTGATCGGACGGCTGGTATTGCACTCTGCTTTCAATCTTAATATCTTCCCCATCCGAGTCCGAGAAGAAAGAATCGACTGCCGCCATTGCCGACGGAAAAGAAACCGAACTTGTAAACTTGGCGAGTCGTGATTGGCTGAGACGAAAAGGTTTGTGCCGAACTTAGGGCTTTTAAAATTTTACATTGACCATGCTGTGTTGGCAACGTGTGGGCCGTGCTTCCTCCGGTCCGACATTTAGCCACGACTGAGATTTACACGTGGCGTAGGAGGCTTCCCACAAAGTGTTGACAAAGTGGGATGTGGGTTGATACTATAATTAGAGAATTAGTATTAAAAGAGTAGGTTGGCCAAGAAATTAAGAAACACTAGTAGTGTATAGGGTATAGCTTCCTAGCTATTATCATCGTGTTGTTTATACCTTATACGATTTTCAAACTAATATAATTTTATTGCTTGATTATGAAGTTATATAAAGACCAAATATAAAATTGAATATGAGTGTAAGCCGGAGGTTAGCCTTTCAATGATTGGGTACTATTTGGATCGCAAATCATTGCTCCTAAAGGGTTTGTTTTTGTGCGTGAATCATCACCTTGAAATGGCTTGTTTTTCTAAGCTACGATTATTACCACCAATGATATTCAAGGCTAGCCAAAAGGTGAGATTGAAAGCATTTAAAATTATTAATGAAATGGTCCAAACTGTTTAACACGTTTGAGTAATAGGACATGGATATAACTGAATAACATTTGTTCTTTGGCCAATAATTACTCGGGGGTGTATTTTATATCAGAAATTTGAGCGTCTAAAAATATGATTATATAGTAGTATGAATTTACGTGTTACGATTTTTACGTAATATTTTAAAAAGTAATAGTGTTGATTGTTGCATTTACATTAAAAAATTCGGTAATTAATTGCAAGATAGTAGTGTAATAGACAAATTGATATATCCGAAGAACAATTTTTTTGGTTCCTAATTGGCAGAGTTTGAAACTTACTGAGAGTACTTTGTAGTAGGGATAAGCTGCACTCTGAGAAGGGATTAGACTTACCTGCCCCTCCCTTCGGATTTGGGAACACTTCTGATGCTTACCAAAAAACAAACTCAATGTATTTTTGGAAGGTTTGGGAAGTATTTCCCTTTGAAAATGAATAATTTGGTTATCATGTAGACATAATACATTACAATTAATTAGCTGTTGATAATCATGTACCTTTGTCTAGGGATTAAGGACGTCACTCTAATTTAGGCAGCTAGCTAGGGTTCTTCTATATAGGCTTTTGCGGTTGCCCATAGTTTGGGTTGCTGATGGAATTAGTGCACCTAAATCAAACAATTTGGGATATTTTCATAGAATAATTAGAGCTTTTGGGAGCATGACTCAAAGCATGTCTATTATCAATTACACCAAATTGAAACAGTTCACAAACAAATCTGGGAAAGATCATGCCTTGCTTTATAAATGCATAGTCAGACTTGGAAACAAGTTGTCCCATTTTATTCTAACTTATTAGGACCACAACCATGAGTACATATGAGCTAGCTAGCTAGATAATACATTAGCTAGTTTGAACATAGAATTCTCACATTTCTTTATCTAAATAATTAATATTTTTGATAAATTTAGTAAATTGTCGAGAACTAAATAATTAATATTTTTGATACATTTAGTAAATTGTCGAGAACTTCATAATAAGGTGATAAAACCACTCATATATGACATATGTAACAATGATAGGGATGGAATTGTGGTGCCATATTACAGGCTGTATGATGAGGGATCTTACGTGTGTGATGTGTATGTTGAGTATTTTTTTTTTGTCCAATAGCTCTTTTTAGATTGATTGTGTTAAGTGTTCCTTTAATATAATTGTTGCGTTTAATGGTTTTGATGATACATATGGATTTTTCACATAGTTGCTTGATTTCATTTAGCACTATAAGAAAATCACCCTTACCCGTCCAACTTTTACCCGACGAAGGATATTTCACATGTAAAGTAACCTTTACCCAACAAATGTAGGGAGGCTCGTTGGGCAAACCCAGCGTGGAAAGCCCTGGTCGTTGACGCCCAAAAGATGAGAGATTTATCTGGTGAGTGGTCAACGTTCGTGGGGGAAACGTGATTTAACAATGAATTATGTTCGTCAGGTAAACCATTTTCGTTGACCACGCTTTGCGCGCCAGGGGAAAAATTTTGGTGCGAAAGAAGTTTGTCGCTACAGCTTTGCCCGTCGGTTATTAAAGTGAAAGTGACGCTGAGGAAACAACTAGTACGCATAGCTCGGATGACGAGGGTGATTGGGAAGGGATAGTGAAATCTTCATTGATTAACAATTGTATAGAAAAACCTTCAATTTATATGTCACATATTTCATTTTCTATTTGCTATTATTATTTTTCATTTTTAATTATAGATTAATTAAAAATATTACATTTATTTATATATATTATTTTCATTTTCATTTAGTTATTATAATTTTATTTTATTTTTCTATTATTATTTTAATTGCATTTATTGAAATAAATATAATGATTCAAATATTTAAAATAAATTAAAATTATTTTAAACGTTATCCGGCGAAGATTCGTCGGGCAATGTCTTTCTATTCAGCATTTTCCCAAAGTCTTACTATTAAAAGTTGCTCGACGGAGCTCCACTAAGCAATCATTGAATGGTTGCTCACCTTTAATTGTTTTCAATGGTTTTTCTTGGCAAATTTTCGTTGCGCAAAGTCTTACTATTGAAAGTTTTCTCGATGAACCTCTGTCAGGAAAGCGTTTAAATGCTGCTCGCCGTCTTATTTTCGATGGCTTGTGTAACGCCTCGGAAATTCGGAAAATGTAATATTGTAAAATATTGAATAAAATGACGTTTTTACCCCTGTGTCTCGTATGGTCAATTTGTTGACTTTTTGATTGGGGGGTCGAACGGACGTTGAGCGATGAACGTGACGTAGTTCGGGACGTCACGAGTTCATAGCCAGGTGGCACGTCCGATCCGGACGATCAGGGTGAAAGTTATGACGTTCGGAAGCTCAGGGTCATTATCGTAATTTGGACGTTATAGGGGGAAAAGTTGACTTTTTGTTTGACATTTGGTTTTCACATGACTCGAAGACCGTTAGGTTCGTCTTGAAGCCCCGAGTACAACGACAGGCGGCACACGTGAAACGGACATCGGATGACCGAGTTACAGGTCACGGAAGTTGGAGGGCATTTTGGTCTTTTTACACGGCGGTTACTGTTCACCACCGTGAAAAACAGAGTGCGCACGGCCTACACGACCATGCCGTGAATGTCTTGAGCGTGCAAATTGTTTAAGGTGGTAGTGGATTGATCAGATGATTAGTTTATGTGAATTGAGGTAGTAGGAGCATGACTGAGTGGCGTGGGCAGGTTGCAAGCACGGGCTGGGTGTAACGACCCGTCCCGAATATCGGGATTTAATAATATTTGATAGTGACTTACTAATCTGGGATTAGTTGGGCGATTTCGGACGAATTGTGCGAAATGACCGTTTTGCCCCTGTGCGTGGGCAAAACGTTGACTTTCAATTCGGATGGTCGATTGGACTTCGACCGATGACCGTGACGTAGTTCGGGACGTCACGAGTTCATAGACAGGTGGCACGTTCGATTCCGACGTTCGTGGTGGAAGTTATGATGTACGGAAGTCCAGGGGCATTTTCGTAATTTGGACGATATAAGGGTGAATGTTGACTTTTCGACCGGGATGTCCGATGGCCGAGGGCCAAGGACCGTTACGTAGGTATCGTCGATACAAATCCAATGACAGGCGGCACGCATCAATCGGAGTCCGTATGACCGAGTTACGGGTCAGGATGCGTGAGGGGCATTTTGGTAATTTCCTGCACAAGGGCAGAGATGTAAATTCACACGGGACACTGTTCCATTGAACTGGCCGTGTAGTGGATGCTTTGTGCGATCGATCCCTTGATTGTTTATCAATTAAATGGCTGGATTGGGACGGTTTGAGGTGGAATTGCACATGGGGATTGAGTTGGCATCGATTGCACGATATGGGCACTGGGTTTTCTATTGTTTTCGGGACAGTGCAGGGGAACATTACACAGTGGAAATTGGACACTTTTGGATGCCTTTAACGGCTGATTGGGATTAAAGGAATGGTGTGTAAGTCGAGTGGGTTCCCCTGTGATTGAGAATGGAAGGATTGAGTGAGTTTGGAGTTGGATTTCTCTGAAAAACCCGAAACTGGTTTCTGGGAAATTCAAATTCGAACTTCGGTTTTTAGGCCAGCCCAAGCCTAATTGATGGTGGATTGAGCTTCCTGGAACTTCAACGTGTCGAACCAGATCAAATGGGGCAAGCTTTGGGGCTCCTAGGGCCGTGAACGGACGAGGAGGACGGCCGGAAAACTCGAGCTTGAGTTGTGGTGATTGAGGTAATGTCGTGTTCAATTAATCATGCTAATTGGTTCGTGTTAGTCCTTATATGCTTCATATGAAGTTAATTTGACAATGGTTAAGGATTGATGGAGTTTTGGTGGTTGACCCGTTTTGAGTGATCACGGGTTGTCGACACGATTGATCGATGGTTGATGTTGATCATTGACACAGAACTGAAATTGGTGGATTGATGATTGTTGTAGGATCAAGAAAGGATTGAATTGATGTCGAATTGAGTGAGATTAAACCGGATCCTATCGTGGGCTTTTCGACCCGTTTACCAGACAAACGGGTGAAGGTGGTGACTGTAACAGTCACTGTAGCAGGCGCGTGGCTTTCACGCGCAGCCATTCACGGCGGCGCGTGACGGCGCGTGGGCACGAATCTCGAGGTGAGGTCAACATGACTTTTGTCCTATTCAATGTAACGAACATTTTAGCGTTGGTTTCGTGTCGATCGGATCCCGTTTCGTTATTGTTCGGGATGTCCGAAGGTTTTAAATCCAGTTTAAAAATACTTAAAAATTCGGAAAAATTACGGGACTTGAATAGGATGTTAATGATGAGGTTAGTAATCCTCTAATGTGTTTTGAACAGGATTGGGAGTCCCAGTGTTAGTGGTGTGGCCCGGGAAGGCCTATGGCACGCGTATCGAGGCGCTCGGTTAAACGGTCTGTGAGTGGACATTGGTTTTATAAATTCGATGCATGCATAACTGTTTCATGATTGTTATAATTGTGATTATATGATTTATTTTGGATATCAGTGAATTTATATGTTTTCACGCATTTCGAGGCGATTTACGTGTTTGCATGTGAATCGAGGTTTTCTGGATTTGTACTGATTTCCATAAATGTGGTTGGATATGATTTCATGAAACGGTTACGGATTTGTTAAAATGAATCGGGCCAGGGGCCCAGTTAATTTACGAATCGGGCCAGGGGCCCAGTTAACTTATAAATCGGGCCAGGGGCCCAGTTAACTTATAAATCGGGACAGGGGCCCAGTTAACTTATAAATCGGGCCAGGGGCCCAGTTAACTTATGAATCGGGCCAGGGGCCCAGTTGACTTATGAAATCGGGCCAGGGGCCCAGTTGACTTATATATGTGATTTCGGGTCGGGGACCCTAAAATGGAATTGAATAAACTATTTCGGATTTGATTCAACTATTTGGACTTATGACGGTTTTATGGAAATTCGGGGCAGGGCCCTTGTGATATTTTGGAAATGAATAATAAAATGTGTTCCATAAAACCATCTCGATATGAGGATAATTATATCTTGGTCTCCTCCAAGTGTCGGGGACACTGGAGAAGTCACGGTGCATTGCCTGCGAGGGCTCATTGTACGGAGCTACCGGACCGTATAGTGATCCAGGAGCAGGATTGCTGGACGTCATGGACGTCAGACATCGGGGATGTCAGAGATATGGACCCGGTGAGACCCCGGGCAGCACGCGTTGCTTAATACCGTGAGATATGACGTCTGGAACGTCAAGCGTCTAGGACGCTAGGCATCGGAGATGCCGGAGATGGAAAAATAATAAATGAATATTACTGGATTGATGAAATAACTCTTGGATTGACTTTTGGAATTTGAAACTATGCTTTGGTTTCCGGGCTAAGGCCCTAATGGTTATTTCTAAATAAATATGGGATTATTGGTTTTTGGTGCATGCATATGATTTTACTGAGGGGCATAAATGTCTTATAAATGTTTTTAACAGAATTGTTTATTTTCGTCCACTCACAGCTTTTGTTTTTAATGCCCTTCAGGTTGATTCCGGATACGACTGCAGCAGAGACTTGAGCATCACACACCTCCTCCATCGATCCTTACGCACTCTGGAAGCCGTTTGGGCAATGGCAATCGGTTATCCCTTGTCTGACGCCTCTTGTCAGACGGGAGCACATCACATTCCATGGTAATCCCGGGGGGATTGGGATGGGTCGTGTCAAGTGGTATCAGAGCAGATTTTGCTCTTTTGTGCGCGAGGGACGAGGGTGTGATGTCTCTTTGGGCTGCAGTTCCGTTGTCAACCTGATAGATAGTTTTGGTGGATTGGGTGTGTTTGGCCCGATACGCCGTGCATTGATGCGATTCAACCCAGGTGGGGTTGTATTCGATTAACTGGTAATGTTGGACCATCGGTTCGGTCATGTGATGATGGATTGTTGTGCCACTGGGCACAGCTAGGTTCAGGGAACCCTATTGGAATAATGTTATGGAAGTACGAAACTCAGTTGAGTATTGGTCTAAGTTTTGGACCCTAGTAGTGTTGGCTAGTATACGGGGTGTTGGTGCATCGGAGTTAGCCGATGACCTTCGTGGTGGAATCCACGATGGAACCCACGTTGAGTTGATGATTGGATTGGATTGGATGTCTATACGATGTCAGGACCGCGGGGTCGGTCAGGTTGTGGATTTTACTGCAGAGGGTAGTTGGGTTCGGTGGAACCCTAGGGTGTGATTTTGGAACCCTAAATTATAATTGATGCGCCGAAAGGTGAACCTTAAGTGAGAACTTGTGCTGCGACGTGCGGCTAAGGTCGTGGATGACCATGTGGATGACTCTATTGAGTCTAGTCAGGATTATGGGTTTCGATCCACGGATGCGGTTATGAGGAAATATGGAATCCCGTGTTGGATCGAATATTAGTGTGATGTGTGGATACGGATCTTGACAACGATGACTGTTGGTCGACAGTTGTGTCGAGATAACTGACTATCGAGGATATTTAGTGTGGTTTTGACACTTGGGGATCAGGGGATGTTCAGGGAACGTCCATTATCCTGATGTGCCAGTGGTCAAATTGGAGGTACCCATAGTCGTGGGGTACGAGTGCTGTTACGGGATCGTCGTTCGTAATGAACGGAGATCCAGGGTAACAACTTTGCACACTGTGTGCTAGCATGGATGTTCGTGTGCTAGCATGGGTGTTCGTGTGCTATGTATGTATGTTGGTATGGTGATACCTTTATGCCAATACTAGTATGGATGCCTGTGTGCTGATACTAGTGTTGATGATAGCGCTGGTGCTGGTGACAGTAATTGTGATGACGATGAGCCACCAGTTGGGGTGTGACTCTATCATGATGAACAGATGATTGGTATCTGCGACTCAGTGGTGGTTGAGTCATGGACCGGATGGGATCCAGTGGAGGTTGTGTCGTGTTGGGATAAGTCCCAACCGATTTATGATGACAAGTGATGAATGGACCAAATGGTATGATTGAAACTTGGGGAATCTGGGGACGATGTTCCCTACGTCATGAGAATCAGTGGACTTGGGGAGTTGTTGTCAACTCCGAGATTGGTAAGATTGTGTACTGCTTATATTCCCTGGAAGTACAAGGAAATTATGGAAAAATTGGAAAAGTCGGGGAAACCATTCGTGGTATTGTTGCTGGATTTTGTGATTGTGAATCACTTGGAACCGAGGATTGAACCTGTTTAGGTTGAGATGTGAGACATGGCTGTATGGTATGCACATTCAGGCAAAATTGTGGATATCCCGTTCGGAATCGGGGTGTGTGCGTACATGATTATTGGCGGACGTGTGGTCCGAGTAATGAATTGATTTTGGACACGTGGTGGTCCAAGTGAGGTATGGACATGGGCAGTCCAGTGGTTGGACTTGACATCTCATTGGGAGCATGTCTGTTTCCAACATGGTTGGAACTCCCGATTCGGGGAGAGTTGTGATTGGGAGACGAGAGGAGTGCTCGTTTCCGCATCGGTGATGGGTATTCCGAAGTCATTGGGGTTGACTTCATATTTTCCTGCCGTGGCAGATGATGATTGTTGCTACCAGTACGTTGAGCGTGTATTGGTAGGTGGACCCATGTTTGGCCTTGGGTCATTGGACACAAGAAGTCGTGTGTGATCTTGGATTTGGTGGTGAAATGCGAGGTCATCTTTCCACCAAGGGAAATTTGGCGAAGGATTCAATTGAGGGTGTAAGACCCTACGATCAGCTTTCAGATGGATTGTTAGCTATGTGGGCATGTGTGGATCCTAGGTGGATCTGAATTGTGATGTTGTCGACTTTGGTCGATGTGACGATCTAGGATCGTGATATTACTTGTCGGGTGACATAGTGATGGATCTGGGTCGTGATCGTGATGATCCAGATTGGGTGTGAGTGTATCACTCTTACCTTGGTATATGAGTCGTAAATGACGGGACTGGACTTCTTTTCGGAGTGAGTCCATATGGTTTGTTACTCGGTTAAGTAGGCTTCCGAAGTGGTCGGATTTTGTCAACCTTTGACGTGTGAATATTGGGATTGGCTTCCCTATGAAGTCAATCGAGTGTTTTGAGCAGGTAACCGATAGGATCGGTTATGTTACGTCTTGATGGACGTAAATGAGATTTTGGGTTTTGGAATCGAATTTCTGGGTGACGATTCAGGATTCGATTGCGAAGCTCGAAAGTGGATTAACTGGATTTGGGTGCGGAATGATTATTCCAATGCTAGCTTACGGAATAATGATTTCGGATTCGGATTTGGGCATGGATTGATAATATGATGCTGGGTTCGGATTCGGGATTTCTTACGAAATTGCGAATTCGGATTCGGAATTGGAACTAGACGATGGGTGGAGTTCGCTTTGTCTTATGTTGGTGTGGGCAAAGGTACTCCATTATTGGAACGTGTTTGGCTATGACCTGGGTGGCTATAGTCAGATTGATGGATTGAGGTACGTACAGGGTACGTTGTACGAGGATTGATACTGGTTAGGCTGAGTGGTGCCTAATGGCGGTACATGAGATGTACCAGTGGTGTGTAACTAATGTGTTGGTAATCGGCTTGGTTCTGATATCATTTGTTTGGCTGTATTGTGGACTGGACATTGGATACTGTGCGCTGGGCAGATTGATCTTGTCGGGTTCAGTGATTTTATGAGCAGGTGCTCTTAGCCATGGTTGGCTTGTGGAACCCTAGTATTGAGATGTGTGATCACTGCTGGGCTGGTATTCAATGTGTTCCAGTTACACCACTTGATTGTGTAAGTTGATGGTATACGTACACTCAGGATGAGTGAATTGGTGGTCTGAGTAACCACGAGTAGCCTTGTGTGATTTTATCACACCGTGATTTCCCAGCGTTTTGGTTCGCTGAGGGAGTCGGCGATTATGGACATTGAGATTATTTTGTGTCGCAGGATTGGGCTTGCCCTGCGAATTGGGAGCATGTGGTTGATCTTACGCTACATCGAGGGTGATGTAGTACGTGGTGTTGTCACGGACGGACAAATGGTTGGGGCTTTACTAGGGTGGTAAAGCTTTGTGGTGACAGTTTGACTGATGGTGTCAGCATGGACTGACAAATGAGATTTGGTGCAAATGTAAGGATATATTGATAATGGAAAGGAACCATCTAGCTGAAGGAGTCAGCTAAATGGTTAGGCGATTTTATCGCGGATCAGGTGATCATTTCCACTCGCGGTGGTCGAGTGTTGTTGCTATTATGACGTATAACTATGATGGGATGTCTGGGTACAAACGAGGCTGGTGTTGTCCCAGTATGTGGGTGTACAAGGGTACACAGATATGTGATCGAATTGTTTTCCACGAGGTGTTTGTGGAATAAGGTTGTTGGTAATTTCGAGGACGAAATTCTTTAAGGAGGGAAGGTTGTAACGACCCGTCCCGAATATCGGGATTTAATAATATTTGATTGTGACTTACTAATCTGGGATTAGTTGGGCGATTTCGGACGAATTGTGCGAAATGACCGTTTTGCCCCTGGGCGTGGGCAAAACGTTGACTTTCAATTCGGATGGTCAATTGGACTTCGACCGATGACCGTGACGTAGTTCGGGACGTCACGAGTTTATAGACAGGTGGCACGTTCGATTCCGACGTTCGTGGTGGAAGTTATGATGTACGGAAGTCCAGGGGCATTTTCGTAATTTGGACGATATAAGGGTGAATGTTGACTTTTCGACTGGGATGTCCGATGGCCGAGGGCCAAGGACCGTTACGTAGGTATCGTCGATACGAATCCAATGACAGGCGGCACACATCAATCGGAGTCCGTGTGACCGAGTTACGGGTCAGGATGCGTGAGGGGCATTTTGGTAATTTCCTGCACAAGGGCAGAGATGTAAATTCACACGGGACACTGTTCCATTGAACTGGCCGTGTAGTGGATGCTTTGTGCGATCGATCCCTTGATTGTTTATCAATTAAATGGCTGGATTGGGACGGTTTGAGGTGGAATTGCACATGGGGATTGAGTTGGCATCGATTGCACGATATGGGCACTGGGTTTTCTATTGTTTTCGGGACAGTGCAGGGGAACATTACACAGTGGAAATTGGACACTTTTGGATGCCTTTAACGGCTGATTGGGATTAAAGGAATGGTGTGTAAGTCGAGTGGGTTCCCCTGTGATTGAGAATGGAAGGATTGAGTGAGTTTGGAGTTGGATTTCTCTGAAAAACCCGAAACTGGTTTCTGGGAAATTCAAATTCGAACTTCGGTTTTTAGGCCAGCCCAAGCCTAATTGATGGTGGATTGAGCTTCCTGGAACTTCAACGTGTCGAACCAGATCAAATGGGGCAAGCTTTGGGGCTCCTAGGGCCGTGAACGGACGAGGAGGACGGCCGGAAAACTCGAGCTTGAGTTGTGGTGATTGAGGTAATGTCGTGTTCAATTAATCATGCTAATTGGTTCGTGTTAGTCCTTATATGCTTCATATGAAGTTAATTTGACAATGGTTAAGGATTGATGGAGTTTTGGTGGTTGACCCGTTTTGAGTGATCACGGGTTGTCGACACGATTGATCGATGGTTGATGTTGATCATTGACACAGAACTGAAATTGGTGGATTGATGATTGTTGTAGGATCAAGAACGGATTGAATTGATGTCGAATTGAGTGAGATTAAACCGGATCCTATCGCGGGCTTTTCGACCCGTTTACCAGACAAACGGGTGAAGGTGGTGACTGTAACAGTCACTGTAGCAGGCGCGTGGCTTTCACGCGCAGCCATTCACGGCGGCGCATGACGGCGCGTGGGCACGAATCTCGAGGTGAGGTCAACATGACATTTGTCCTATTCAATGTAACGAACATTTTAGTGTTGGTTTCGTGTCGATCGGATCCCGTTTCGTTATTGTTCGGGATGTCCGAAGGTTTTAAATCCAGTTTAAAAATACTTAAAAATTCGGAAAAATTACGGGACTTGAATAGGATGTTAATGATGAGGTTAGTAATCCTCTAATGTGTTTTGAACAGGATTGGGAGTCCCAGTGTTAGTGGTGTGGCCCGGGAAGGCCTATGGCACGCGTATCGAGGCGCTCGGTTAAACGGTCTGTGAGTGGACATTGGTTTTATAAATTCGATGCATGCATAACTGTTTCATGATTGTTATAATTGTGATTATATGATTTATTTTGGATATCAGTGAATTTATATGTTTTCACGCATTTCGAGGCGATTTACGTGTTTGCATGTGAATCGAGGTTTTCTGGATTTGCACTGATTTCCATAAATGTGGTTGGATATGATTTCATAAAACGGTTACGGATTTGTTAAAATGAATCGGGCCAGGGGCCCAATTAATTTACGAATCGGGCCAGGGGCCCAGTTAACTTACGAATCGGGCCAGGGGCCCAGTTAACTTATAAATCGGGCCAGGGGCCCAGTTAACTTATAAATCGGGCCAGGGGTCCAGTTAACTTATGAATCGGGCCAGGGGCCCAGTTGACTTATGAAATCGGGCCAGGGGCCCAGTTGACTTATATATGTGATTTCGGGTCGGGGACCCTAAAATGGAATTGAATAAACTATTTCGGATTTGATTCAACTATTTGGACTTATGGCGGTTTTATAAAAATTCGGGGCAGGGCCCTTGTGATATTTTGGAAATGAATAATAAAATGTCTTCCATAAAACCATCTCGATATGAGGATAATTATATCCTGGTCTCCTCCAAGTGTCGGGGACACTGGAGAAGTCACGGTGCATTGCCTGCGAGGGCTCATTGTACGAAGCTATCGGACCGTATAGTGATCCAGGAGCAGGATTGCTGGACGTCATGGACGTCAGACATCGGGGATGTCAGAGATATGGACCCGGTGAGACCCCGGGCAGCACGCGTTGCTTAATACCGTGAGATATGACGTCTGGAACGTCAAGCGTCTAGGACGCTAGGCATCGGGGATGCCGGAGATGGAAAAATAATAAATGAATATTACTGGATTGATGAAATAACTCTTGGATTGACTTTTGGAATTTGAAACTATGCTTTGGTTTCCGGGCTAAGGCCCTAATGGTTATTTCTAAATAAATATGGGATTATTGGTTTTTGGTGCATGCATATGATTTTACTGAGGGGCATAAATGTCTTATAAATGTTTTTAACAGAATTGTTTATTTTCGTCCACTCACAGCTTTTGTTTTTAATGCCCTTCAGGTTGATTCCGGATACGACTGCAGCAGAGACTTGAGCATCACACACCTCCTCCATCGATCCTTACGCACTCTGGAAGCCGTTTGGGCAATGGCAATCGGTTATCCCTTGTCTGACGCCTCTTGTCAGACGGGAGCACATCACATTCCATGGTAATCCCGGGGGGATTGGGATGGGTCGTGTCACTGGGATTAAAAATTGGCCATGGTTTCTGTGTTGCGGGAAACAATTTTTCAGAGAGGAATCAGACGGTTTCCCACGGGTTGTTTGCCATTTGATCGATTAACTGAGTTAGGGGAAGTGAGAGGGTTCATTTGGAATCAGTGGAGAGTCGAGAGCCGGAGAGAAAAACGAGTGAGCTGAGTTCTGGAAATTTGGGGGGAAATTCAAAGGTCGAGTTTTGAGGTGAGTCGAGCCAAACCGTGAGTTGGATTAGCATTCTGAGGCCATTACAAACATCCCCGTGCAAGAATTGAAAAGGTTCGATCAAGGTTTGCTCAGGAACTCAAGTTCCAGTTTCTGGAAAAACACAGTGTTGAGGAAGACGACTTCCAGGTAACGGCGGGTTCAATTGATTGTGCCATTGTGTTCGTCTAGGTCCCCTTAAGCTACTGGTGAAGTTAATTTGAAAATGGGACTAGTTTGGGTGAGTTCCAGAAGTCGACTAGTTCGACTGTTCGAGTCTGGGTTGGATCGTTTTAATGTTAGTCGAGGTTAATCGTTAATACAGACCAAAAATTAATGGATTAGAGAAGGTGATAGGATTGAAAACGGGAAGAATTGATTGAGAATTGAAGGCTAACTGATCGGGTTGAGTCGCGGGTATCAGACCCGTTTAACAGGCTGTTCGGGTGAGGGAGAAGACACTGTAGCTTAGCGCGTGACCTTCACGCGCAGCCACTTTGGGCGGTGCGTGATGGCGCGTATAATGTCATCTCCGGTCACGGTCAACATGAAACTTATTCCTTCCAGTCTAATTAACATTTTACCTTTAGGGTTCGAGTCGATCGGGAGTCGTTCGGGATAATTTAGGGAGTTCGGAAGTTTAGGTCCTTAAGGTTTATTTCGTCGAAAAATTCGGAAAAATTAGGGAAAATCATACGAGCTATTTGAGGATGATTGTAACCCTCCTTGTACGTTTTTACAGGCCCGGACATTTCCGAAGCTATTGAGGAGCGCACGGGGCGCGATTGACGCGTCCTAAAACCGTGAGTAGACTTTTGATTTCCAAATTGTGCATGCATGACCATTTCACATATCTATTTTGTGTTTTCACTTATGATCTTATGCTGATAATTATGCTATTTCGGTTTCATGTGGTTTCACGTTTTTCGAGATAAGTATCGCATTTTACGTGTTTCTAGTTACGGTTTTCGCCTATGCGTGAATGATGCTTTTGATGAGGTATTTGGATATGATTGTGCATGTTACATATTTATGACGTTTGATTATATTTGAAGTGATTTCGGGAAATGCATGTTTCGGTATTTGCATGTGAATTCGGACATAAGTCCCATTTTGACAAGTTATGATTTCGGAATGAATTTTTGGAAAATGGATCATGAGGTATTGTGTTATAAATGGTTTTGGGTTTAAAGACCCGGTTGATTGTTGGATCTGGTTTTGGGTTTAAAGACCCGGTTAATTGATGACGGGGGCGGGCCCGGTAAGTTGAGTTTAAAGACTCGTGAGTTTAAAGACTCGGTTATTGTGATACCCTCGAGGCCTATTGATTATATTTTGAGTTTAAAGACTCGTTGATATCCCGGGAAGGCCTGATATTGAGTTTAAAGACTCGGATGGATCCAACGGTTTAATTGTGATTGCTGTTTCACTTTTTACTTGATTTGCGTAATTGATGTTCCAAATTGACGGTTTATGGATTATGGTAATCTTATATTGTTTTACATGAGTTATGACGGTTTTCTGAAATGTTTTACATGTATTTCGGAAAGAAAAAAGGCTTTCGAATGTTTAATACGCATTTTTTTTAATAACCGGTTATGCATGCGTGTTGTAAAACTGGAGGGCGAACCCCGGATTCCTTAAACTGTTTTCTGCAAACCTTTGTTTCGGTCCACTCACATCTTGTTGTTTTAACTACCCTCCAGGTCGTGGTACAAGTTCGGGGGCTAGCGCCGAGGCAGAGACATAAAGTTTTCCGTTGCGGAGTAGTTAGTTCACCGAGTAGGATTTGTTCTTTAACTTGTTTTGTAATATTATGCTCTGTGAAACTGTGGACTTGACGTCCAGTTAGATGTATTTGTTTAATCTCCCTGGTCTGACAATGGGTGTGATGTAATATTATTTAGTTTTCCGGTCTTTTGGATTCGATTGTCAGACGGGAGCAAGATGCTTCCCGATTATCGAGGCGATAATCGGGGTGGGTCCTGTCAATTGGTATCAAAGCATAGGTTTACGGTTCGTGTCTGGCACTTGGGTGTGCCTCGATTATTGTACTAACTTATTCCTCTTTCAGAGAAGGACGATCGGCCATGCCTCCGCGACGTGAACCCCTTCCACGACCTGACGGTGATGCCGAGAGTGCTTCGATCAAGCGAGCCCAGCGTATTGGGGCTACGGTGTTTAGTGGTGGAGCGGACCCCGAGGATGCTCACCTTTGGATTTCTCGGTTTGAGCGGATTTTCGCTGTGATGCACTGCCCTCCTGAGGAGCGAGTTGTGTTGGCCACATTTTTGCTTGATGGATCTGCTTTTGAGTGGTGGTATACTCTGGAGTTGTCAGGTTGGGATGCCCGTACAGTGACTTGGGAGACCTTTCGTGAACGGTTTCTGGATCAGTATTATCCTCGTTCATTCCGTGATGCTAGGGAGACCGAGTTTCTGCAGCTCCAACAGGGGAGCATGTCGGTAGCTGAGTATGAGCAGAAATTTCAGATGCTAGCCCGTTTTGCTCCTACCTTTGTGTCTACTGAGGCTGAGAAATGTCGTAGGTTAGAACTTGGCCTACGGGGTGAGATTCGGGCCATTGTGACGGCCGGAGCTTTTACTACTCTCAGGGAGTTGTCTGATGCCGCACTGCGGGTTGAGGCTAGTGTCCCGACACGTCCACAGTACTCTGGTGGTGGACAACGTCGAGAGCGTTCATATCCTGGATCGTATGGTCAGAGAGCCCCGAAGAAGGGACGTTATGGTGGAGCCTCATCTGCAGGCAATGATCGTTATGGCAGGCCTGGTAACTTTCAGAGTCCTGGATTCAGAGCGCCTAGGGCACAGACTGCTCCGCAGGCGAGCGCGACTTCGGTTGCTTCCACAGGACGGCAGAGTGTTGGTTTTGCTCGAGATGCTTCCAATGTTATCTGTTTCTTCTGTGGCGAGCGGGGCCACTATCGGAGGGAGTGTCCATCTTTGCCACAGGGTGGTGGCGCAGGTCGGGGTGTAGCAGAGCAGGGACGGAACACAACTGCAGTTTCTGGAACTGGGAGTACTAGAGGAGGTGGTACTGGAGCGACTAGTGGACAGAGGGGTTGGTGTAACGCCCCGGACGTTCTGGAAATGTAATATTATTAAATATTGAATAAAATGACGTTTTTACCCCTGTGTTTGTGTGGTCGATTTGTTGACTTTTAGATTTGGAGTTCGAACGGACGTTGAGTGATGACCGTGACGTAGTGCGGGATGTCACGAGTTCATAGGCAGGTGGCACGTCCGATTCGGATGCTCGGAGTGAAAGTTATGATGTTCGGAAGTTCAGGGGCATTATCGTAATTTGGGCGTTATAAGGGGAAAAAGTTGACTTTTTGTTTGACAATTGATATTCATTTGACTCGAAGACCGTTATGTTTGTCTCGACGCCCCGAGTACAACGACAGGCGGCACGCTTGAAACGGACGTCGGATGACCGAGTTATGGGTCACGGATGTTGGAGGGCATTTTGGTAATTATTGCACAGAGGGGCATTTTGGTCTTTTCACGGTGGTTACTATTCACCACCGTGAAAAACAGAGTGCACGGCCGTGGGTTGTGTGCGTGCAATTGTTTATGGCTAGTGGGGGGCTCAGACGTTTTGTTTATGTAGTTTTAGGCAGTGGAAGCAGGATTGAGTGACCTTGGTGCACGTTTGGGCAGAGCTCAGAGCACGGGAGAGTGAGGAATGGCCGTGGTCTCTGTGCTTGCGGGAAACCGTTTTCAGAGACTTCAGAGTGTCTCCCACGAGTTGCTGGCCGTTTGAATCGATTACTCTGATTGCTGTTGGACTTAGGGACTCATTTGCGTCCTTTCTGCGGTGGAAAAACTGAGAGAGATTGAGAGAACCAGTGTTGAACCATTTCGGGTTTCTGGGGGGGAAATCGCAGAGTTCAAATTCTGAGGGTCGAAGGATCAAACTAAACACACGGTGAGACTTCTGGGAGTGTTAGGATCACTACGGTGCAAGAACTGAAGGGATTGGAGCCCGTTTCGCCCAGGAACCTGAGCTACGGTTCAGAGTTGAACCAGTTGGAGGGAAAAACTGAATTCGATTTCTGAGGTTTGTTGATCGAAACCAGGGGCCATTCTAGTCTTCTGGGAGCAAAAGGAAACCAACCACGTCAAATTCGAAGGACGACATTCACGAATTGGCCAAGAACGGAGTACCCTGGTTCTGAGTATTTTCGAGCTTGAGGACGACGACTTCCAGGTAACGGCGAGACCAATTGATGGTACCATTGTGTTCGTATGAATCCCCTTAACCTACTGGTGAAAATAATTTGAGATTGGGGTTAGTTTGGGTGAGTTCCAGAATGTCGATTTGTTCGACTGTTCGAGTTTGAGTTGGGTCGTTTGGGTACTAGTCGAGGTTAACCTTCATTACAGACCTAAAATTAAAGGATTAGGGAAGATAATAGGAACAAAAACGAGAGGAATTGATTGAGAATTGGGCTTGAACTGGTCGGGTTGAGTCGCGGGTATTAGACCCGTTTATCAGTTGATTCGGGTAAGGACGAAGGTACTGTAGCTTGGCGCGTGGCTTTCACGCGCAGCCACTTTGGGCGGCGCGTGACGGCGCGTGTGGCGTCAACTCCGATCACGGTCAACATGAGAATTAATCCTTACAGTTTAAATAACATTTTATCTTTAGAGTTCGAATCGATCGGGAGTCATTCGGGATAATTTCGGGAGTCCGGAAGATTAAGTCTTTAAGTTTATTTTTGCCGAAAAACCCGGAAAAATTAGGAAAAATCCTACGAGTTATTTTGGGATGTTTGTAACCCTTCTTGTACGTTTTCACAGGCCCGGACACTTCCGAAGCTACGGAGGAGCGCGCGGGACGCGATTGACGTGTCCTAACACTGTGAGTGGACTCTTTGATTTTTAAATTGGGCATGCATGACTATTTTGCTTATTTATCTCATGGTTTTACATATGATTTTACGATGGTGAGATGATATATCGGTTTTACTTGTTTTCACGTTTTCCGAGATAATTATCGTATTTCACGCATTTCGAGATTTCGGTTTCTGCCTATGCATGCGTGATAATTTTTGATGAAGTATCAGGTTATGAATATGCATGTTTCGGATTTATGACGTTTGATCATATTGTGAAGAAATTTTCTGTTAATTGTATGTGTTGGAATTTACATGTGAATTCGGGCATGAGTCCTGTTACGATGAGAAATATTTTTGGAATAACGTTGGAAAAAGATTTGTGATGAATCCTGATTTATTATGTTTAAAAACGGTTTTGGGTTTAAAGACCCGGTTGATGGTTGGATCTGGTTTTGGGTTTAAAGACCCGGTATGTTGATTTTGGGGGCGGGCCCGAAAATGGAGTTTAAAGACTCGATTATTATGATACCCCCGAGGCCTACTAATCGTGTTTTGAGTTTAAAGACTCGTTGATATCCCGGGAAGGCCTAATGTTGAGTTTAAAGACTCGGATGGATCCAACGGCATAATCATGATTATTGATTTATGTTTCACTTGATTTGTGCAAATAATGTTTCAAAATGACGGTTTCTGGAATCTGGTATTATTATATGGTTTTACATGAGTTATGACGATCCCTGTAACGTTTTTCTTGTGTTTCGGAAAAAGAGTTTTCAAAAGTATAATACACAATTTTGAATATTTGGTTATGCATGCGGATTACAAAACTGGAGGGCGAACCCGATTTCGGAAAAACTGTTTTTCCTGTTAAACTTATGTTTCGGTCCACTCACACCTTGTTGTTTTAAATTCCCTCCAGGTCGTGGTACAAGCGTGGGGGCAAGCGCCGAGGCAGAGGCGGAGGCATAAAGTTTTTCCGTTGCGGAGTAGTTAGTTCACAGAGTAGGACTTGTTTCTTTAACTCGTTTTGTAATATTGCTCTGTGAAACTGTGGACTTGACGTCCAGTCGGATGTATTTGTTTAATCTCCCTGGTCTGACAATGGGTGTGTTGTAATTTTAACTAGTTTCCGGTCTTTTTGATTCGATTGTCAGACGGGAGCAGGATGCTTCCCGATTATCGAGGCGATAATCGGGGTGGGTCCTGTCAGTTTGGGCCGTGGGCGAGCAGCTGGACCACAGGCCCGAGTTTTGATGTTACACAGCAGGAGGCCAGGGCAGCACCTGGTGTTGTGACAGGTACACTCACGATCTTTGGACATGATGTTTGTGCTCTAATTGATCCTGGAGCTACTCATACGTTTATATCGCGGGATTGCGAGTTGTTGGCGGGTAGAGAGGTGTCCGCACTGGACTGTGACTTGGGTGTGAGTACACCCACATGAGATGTATTTGTGGTAAATCAAGTGTTGCGGGAGTGTCTCGTGATGGTAGGTGACGTTGGTTTGGTAGCAGACTTGATACTCCTGGACTTGCACGACTTTGATGTCATTTTGGGAATGGATTGGTTGACGCTCCATCATACTTCTATCGAGTGTGTCGATAAGAAGGTTACTTTTCGGAGTCCAGGGTTACCTGAAACCACTTTTCAGGGAATTCAGCGAGTAACTCCTATCGGAGTAATTTCAGCCCTGAAGGCAAGTAAGTTGTTGAGGAAAGGGTGCCAGGGATACTTAGCTCAAGTGATGGACGCACGAGTTGCACCTTTGAGAGTGGAGGATAAACCGATAGTACGAGAGTTCCCAGATGTCTTTCCGGAGGATCTACCGGGATTGCCACCGCATCGAGATGTCGAGTTCACTATTGATCTTGTTCCAGGTACGCAGCCTATATCTCAGACTCCGTATCGTATGGCGCCAGCCGAGTTGAAAGAACTGAAGGTACAGTTGCAAGAGTTACTTGAGTTGGGGCTTATTAGACCGAGTGTATCCCCTTGGGGAGCCCCAGTGTTGTTTGTGCGGAAAAAGGATGGGAGTTTGAGACTCTGCATCGATTACAGGCAATTGAATAAAGTAACAGTCAGGAACAAATACCCGTTGCCTCGGATCGATGACTTGTTCGACCAGTTGCGAGGAGCGCAGAACTTCTCCAAAATTGATCTTCGTTCTGGGTATCATCAGTTGCGGGTTAAGGATGAGGATGTACCCAAGACAGCCTTTAGAACCCGTTATGGTCATTATGAGTTCCTTGTGATGCCTTTTGGTTTGACCAACGCACCCGCATCGTTTATGGATTTGAAGAACCGAGTGTTACAGCCATACTTGGATCACTTCGTCATCGTGTTCATCGACGATATACTAGTTTACTCGAAGAGTACGGGAGAGCACGAGGAGCACTTAAGGATGGTGGTAGGTACCTTGAGGGAAAACTAGTTGTATGCGAAACTTAGCAAGTGTCAGTTTTGGTTAACGACCGTGAGTTTCTTGGGGCATGTGATCTCAACTGATGGAATCAGTGTGGATTCTCAGAAAATTGAGGCAGTGGCGAAGTGGGAACAACCGAGGACCGCCACTGAAGTCAGAAGTTTCTTGGGTTTGGCTGGCTATTACAGGAGGTTTGTAGAGGGTTTCTCTACCATTGTTGTAACAACCCGTACCTTCGGGAAGGGTATAAATGTAATTTTGTCAATATTTGTATAAAAGGACGATTTTGCCCTTATCAATAGTGCGTCAAAAGTTGACTTTTTGATTGACCGGTTGGATGAGTGTTGACCATTGACCATAACGTAGTTTAGAACGTCACGAGTCCATAGACAGGTGGCAGGTTCAATTCGGACAATCGGAGAAAAAGTTATGACGGTCGGAAGATTGAGGACGTTACCGTAATTTTGACTATTTGGGGAAAATGTTGACTTTTTGGTGGACTTGTGATTTTCTCGTAGACCGAGGACCGTTAGATAGGTCTCGACGTCCTGAGTACAACGACAGGCGGCACACTGTCATCGGATGTCAGATGGAATAGTTACGGGTCTGGAAAGTGTGAGGGCAAAAAGGTAATTTTAACACTAGGGGCATTTTAGTCTTTTTCCCATTAAGCCCAATCAGATCAGAACAAATGGCAATAGTGGGTTGGGATATTTTGTGCAGACCAGGGAGAAGTGGACACGTGGGGATGGTTGGATGGTTCTGGGCGAGTCTAAAATACACACGGCTACAACTTGTCCAATTTGAACTGTGCAATTGGCTTCGACACAGAGAAACAGAGAGGAAGAAATTGTGAGTGTTTTATCGATTCATTGCAAGGGTGAGTGAGTTGATGACTTGTGAGAGTGATAGAGAGACGAGGGTGAGTTGTTGATCGTGTTTTGGACTGGAACCGTGCACGGAGGCACGACGGTGGACGGCTAGAAATTCTGGGAAAAAACAGAGAGACGGTGGACTGTGGCGGTGGTTGTGTCGTATGGTGGCTCAAACCAAGGCAATAGGAGGCTCAGGAGACGGCAGAGGACTCAACGAGCACCGTAGTACTCGGCGGTGCACACGGCGGAGACAGAATCGAAGGTATACCCCGATTCCCCTGTTTTCCCGTTTTTCTTATTTTCCAAAGTCGTGGCTTTAGGGTTAGAGTCGAGAGATTTGGAGGTTAGGGTGAGGTTCAGGGAGGTCCTAGGTGTCGTCTAGGATGGTCGTTGTGACGGGGGAGGACCTGGGTGTCCGGCGGCCAAAAACAGGGGCCACGGGTTATGTTTTTCGAGGGAGAAATCGTGAAGTTTTAGGCCGTGATTCTTCGATGTTAGGACGGGGTTAGATTGCTAAGGATTGGACGAAGCTTCTGGGATTGGATTGGACTGAAATGGTGGAGGAAGTACAGAGAACCGGTCACGCCGGTTCAACACAGTTGAGCCGGGTGAGTCGAGGTTGAAGAGACACTGTAGCAGGCGCGTGAGGCCCACACGCAGCCACTTTGGGCGGCGCATGGAGGCGCGTGGGGAGGATTCCGGCCAACCTTCCAACATGGTTTTGGTTCTAAATGTCCTAAGGAATCCATTGGCGTGATTTTCGGGTTAATCGGACGATGTTATGAGATAGTTCGGGAATCCGGACGGTTTAGGGTCTAAGATTAAAATATGAATAAATTCCCGAAAAATTGGGGAAATTAGGGTTAGTATCCTTGATGTATTTGTGACCCTATTTGGTGCATATTGACAGGACGGGAGACGCCTGAGACGGTCGAGGAGCGCACGGAGCGCGATTGACTCGTTCAAATTTGTGAGTGGACTCTTTCTTTTCTTTCAAGCATACCTAACTGTTTTTAATTATGTTTTATTATTTTGAGTGTGTTTTTATGTTTTTTAGTGATGTTATATGTGATTATATGTGATTAATATGCTTGCACGTTTTTCGAGGCATTTTTGGATTTTCGCACGTTTTTCGAGAAAAAGCTGGATTTCGGATTTTGAAGCCATACTTAGGGATTTCCATATATAATTGTTTCTGATGATGATAAATGGATTATGAAACATGATTTTTGATAATCGCGGATTTTTGATAAAGACTCGGATTACATTTGAGGCCTGGTTGAGTTTAAAGACTCGGATAGACCCAGCAGGTTTGATCAGACGTGATTTTAATATAGTGGTGTATGAAATACATTATATCGCCGATGTTGTGGTTTCAGAATATTCGTTAGGCATGCATGTTTTCAAAACGGAGGGAACAAATATTATTATTATTTTTCCTTAACTCTGATTTGATGAGAAACTATTTTTGAAACTTTTATTTATTCTAGTCCACTCACACTTTTTGGTTTTAAATTTTCCCTCCAGGTCGTGGTGATAACGTTGGGGTGAACGTTGAGGCAGGAATCGAGGCATAGAGCTTACGACGTTCTTCCGTTGCGAGACTAGCATAGTAGATTTTGTGCCCATTTTGTAGAACTATGCTCTGACTTACAGTTGTATTATATTTACTCCTTCGTCTGATAATTATGCTTATAGTAGTGTTGAGGTTATTTCGGTACTTTGGGTGTTATTGTCAGACAGGAGCAGGGTTCGTCCTAGGTATCGAGGCGATATTTGGGATGGGTCCTGACAATTGTTATCAGAGCATAGGTTTGTCGGTTTGTGTCGGATCTAGGTTGTTTTACTAACTCTATGCCTCTTTCAGCGTACGTTCGATCATGCCTCCGAGACGTGAACCCCCTCCACGACCTGAATATGAAACGGCGAGAGGGACTGAGAGCGCTTCGATTGAGCAAGCCCAGCGGCTCGGGGCTACTACGTTCAGTGGTGGGGCAGACCCAGGGAAGCTCACTGATGGATCACCCGGCTCGAGCGTATTTTTGGGGTGATGCATTGTCCTCCAGAGGACTGGGTCTTGTTGGCTACTTTTCTGCTAGATGGAGTAGCGTATGAGTGGTGGTATACGCTGGAGTTGTCCGGCTGTGATGCACATACCGTGATGTGGGAGACTTTCCAGGAGCGTTTCTTAGACCAGTACTATCCTCTCTCTTTCCGGGATGCTAAAGAGGCGGAATTTCTTCAGTTGAAACAAGGGAGCATGACCGTGGCCGAGTATGAGCAGAGATTCCAGATGTTGTCCCGATTCGCTCCTGCATTTGTGGCAACCGAGGCTGAGAAGTATCGTCGGTTTGAGTTGGGTCTTCGAGGAGAGATTAGAGCCATTGTGACAGCCGGCTCATTTGTTAGAGTGGAGGCCAGTTTGCCTGCCAGGCCACAGTACTCGGGCAGTGTGCGACGCCGAGAGCATTCTTTTCCTGGAGCATCCAGTCAGAGGACCCTGAAGCGGGGTAATTATGGTGGTTCGTCATCGGCTGGTGGAGCCCGGTTTGGCAGACCAGGCAGTTTTCAGGGCTCAGGATTTCGGGGAGCTAGGGTACAGCCGACTCCTTAGGCGAGTGCTACTTCTGTTGCTTCTACTGGGAGGCAGACCGGTGGACCCGGTAGGGATGCTTGCTACTACTGTGGAAAGCGAGGACACTTTCGGAGGGAGTGCCCATTGTTAGCTCAGGAGGGTGGAGTAGGCCGAGGTACAGCAGAACCTGGGCGGAGTACTGCATCAGTGTCAGGGGCAGCAGGCCCTAGGGGTGGTGGTGGTGCCACAAGCAGTTCTAGGGGGGCGCGGTAGGTCATCAAGACCTCAGGCGCGAGTTTTTGCTATGACCCAGCAGGAGGCCAGATCAGCACCGGGAGTGGTGACAGGTACGCTCACCATACTTGGTCACACTGTTTTTGCTTTGATAGATACCGGGGCTACTCACTCGTTTATAGCCCGGAGTTGTAGTCTGGTTACGGAAAGGGAGGTGTCTACCTTAGAGTGTGCTTTAGGGGTGAGTACACCTACTGGGGAGGTGTTAGTAGTGACTCAGGTGTTGAGAGAGTGTTTGGTGATGGTAGGTGAGGTTGAGTTAGTGGCGGATTTGCTACTGTTGGAGTTACGAGATTTTGATGTTATCTTGGGTATGGACTGGTTGACGAGACGTCATGCTTCTATCGAGTGCTTCGACAGGAGAGTGACTTTTCGGAGTCCAGGATTACCAGAGACTATGTTTCAAGGTGATCAACGTGCACTTCCTACCAGAGTTATTTCGGCACTTGAGGCTAGCAAGTTGTTGCGTAAGGGATGTCAGGGTTACATAGCTCATGTAGTGGATACACGTGCTACGCCAGTAAGGGCAGAGGATATACCAGTGGTACGGGAGTTTCCCGATGTTTTCCCCGAGGAGTTGCCCGGATTACCACCTCAGTGAGATATCGAGTTCACGATTGATCTTTTACCAGGTACACAACCTATTTCACAGACTCCTTACCGCATGGCACCTGCAGAATTAAGGGAACTTAAGGCCCAGTTGCAAGAGTTGGTCGATATAGGATTCATTCGACCGAGTATGTCACTTTGGGGAGCGCCGGTGTGACGCCCCGGAAATTCGAAAAAGGAAAAAATTTGGAAACTTTTGGGAAAATGACGATTTTGCCCCTGGAATTGGGCAAACGGTTGACTTTTTATTCGAGCGGTCAAACGAACTTTGACCGATGACCGTGACGTAGATCGGGACGTCACGAGTTCATAGACAGGTGGCACACCCGATTTCGACATCCGAGGAAAAAGTTATGACATGCGGAAGTTTGAGGGTAATTTGGTAAATCGGTCACAGGGGCTGAAAGTTGACTTTTTGATCGGGACAGTGTTTGGACTTTCTGGAAAGACCGTTGGGTAGGTTTCGAGACGCTGAATCCGTAGACAGGCGGCATGCGTCAATCGGAGTCCGAACGAAAAAGTTATGGGTCTAGAACGAGGATGGGCAGTTTGGTAATTTGTTATGATGAGGGTAAAATAGTAATTTGTCTTGAACGGTGGAATTAACTAATCAAATATCTTTTAATTGGCTGATTCAGCCTAATTGGATGAGGATTTGGTCATGTGGTGACACTTGTCACCATAAGTGTGAGATTAGTGGCTTAGGATGTGGATGAGTGGCACTACATTAATTAATTAATCCTTAGCATAGAGAATGGTTGATCATTAGCAGTTGTCGACTAAGAACAAAAACAGAGAAGATAAAAACCTCCTTCAAACCTTGATCGTTCTTAGAAAACTAGGGAACAATTAAGTGAGGAATTAAGGGTAATTGGGAGTGGAAATTGAGTGAAAAACCGAGAGGATTATTGAACAAACTGAGTTGCATCCATCACTGAGAAACCCGAAAATACCAACCAAGAAC
This sequence comes from Prinsepia uniflora, assembly GCA_032719365.1. Classification (NCBI taxonomy): domain Eukaryota; kingdom Viridiplantae; phylum Streptophyta; class Magnoliopsida; order Rosales; family Rosaceae; genus Prinsepia; species Prinsepia uniflora. The sequence continues at coordinate 5,593,896 of CM064867.1, read as the reverse complement.
ATAAATCTCGAATTCGATCTTTCAGACGTTGAGGAGTGAAATTGAGCTTGAATTCAGCTCCCTGGGAGTGAGACGATTCGAACCAGATTAAAAAAGAAAGGAATTGAGGGTGTTTTGGCGTAGAACAGAGAGGATGAGGTTTCGGGATTTTTGAGCTTGAGTCGTGGAATTAAAGCCATGGAACCGTGAAATTGATCAGGGGAATATGTTTATAAGGACCCAACGATGCTTCTTGATGCATCAATTGAATGAAACAGGTGAGAATTTAGGACGATTGGCTGATGAACAGTGCTTCGGTGTTCTTCGCAAATCGAGTTTGAGTCGAAGAGATTGAGGTAAGTTAACACCTAATTGATTGTACAGAACTTCAATTGGGTCTATAACGATGCTAATGAATGATTGAATTGAAGGAAATGATGGCGAATTCATGGAAATGGAACCGGGTCACCTCGCGGGTCGTAGGCTCCGTTTATCAGAGAAACGGGTTGGAACGATCACTGTTCACTGCAGGCGCGTGGAAACCACGCGCAGCCACTCACGGTGGCGCGTGGGGGCGTTTGAGGGGGAATCCCGAGGTACGGTCAACATGAAACTTGTCCTATTTCACGTAATGAACATTTTTAGTGTTGGTTGCGAGTCGATCGGACGCCGTCTCGATAATATTTCGAGGGTCCGAAGGTTTATGTTACGTATTAAATTAAAATTAAATTCTCGGAAAATTATAATAAATTAATATGATGATAATTAGGTCCTTAGCGACCCTGAGTAATTTTGGACAGGATTCGGGATTCCTGGCAAGTGTCGGAAATTACGGAAACGCGTGCAGCGCGGAAAACGAGCAATTTGGACGGTGTGTGAGTGGACGTTTGTTTTATAAATTGATGTGCATGCATAGTTAAATGTTTTTCCATGATTCATTGCATAAATTGACTTGCAATGATGTCCTGATGATGTGGCATGATTATGTGTGATTTAATGAATATTTTAATCGGTCTTTCGGGCACGTTTTCGAGGAAATGTGCAATTGGTATTTTGGGCTAGGCCCGGAGTTAAAAAGGTTTCCAAAAGAGTATTTTGACTTAATTGGTGAGTCAAGGATGATTTTGGGTTATTATAATGTTTTCTATGTGCGGATTTACGTATAAATGCTATTTGGGCTTGAGTCCCGGTTGGTGACGATTTTGACTTGGTTGAAGCAAGGATTTGACTGAGATATTTTGGGATATGATTCCGGGATGATTTCTATTGTGATTGTGATTGTGAATACCCAGACGGTCGAAGCTAGGGGTGTTCCCAGACGACCGAAGCTCGGGGATATGATACGATTGTGATTGTTCCCAGGCAGCCGAGGCTAGGTGTGTTCCCAGACGGCTGGTACTTGGGGTGAAATATATTCCCAGATAGCCGAGGCTTGGGGTGTTCCCAGACGGCTAACACTCGAGGTGATGCGTGCCGGGGCAATCGGAGCTTGGGGTGACTTCCCAGACGGCTGAGGCACGGGTTATGGCCTACGCGTAGTGCCGGTGTGACAGTGTAATGGTTTGTGCACTTGTGAACAGTGCGGTTTTATTGATTGATTGCTTGAGTAATTGATTGTGACCTTGTGCATGGTACTGTTTGATGTTGATTATGATTATGATTGCATACTAGTATTGAGTACGAGTTCTGGCCTGTTTGGCTAGGTGATTATGTGTTCGTATGTTTTGGCCTGAGAGCCGGGATTTAACTTGTTATGTGGTTTGGATGGAAAGGCCAGTGTTGGTGTTTCATATGTATTTCCCTATGCATGCAAGTTTGATAAACTGGAGGGTAAACAATTTGTTTTGATAAATGTGTTTTAACGAATATATTTTTGTCCACTCACACCTTTCTGTTTTTGATGACCCTCCAGGCCGTGGCACAACGTTCGGGGCTGATCTCGAGGCGGAGGCATGAGCGGAAATCAACGCAGGTATCCCTTGTTTGATAAGTACTGAAGGATCGTTTCGGGACTTCAGTTGACTTGTCAGACGGGAGAAGGACCGGGCACGGTTATCGAGGTCCAATTGGGACGGGTCCTGTCAGCCGGTACTATTTGTGAAGAAAAAGGACGGAGGTTTGAGATTGTGTGTTGACTACAAACAGTTGAATAAGGTAACCATTCGGAATAAGTATCCCTTACCCCGGATTGATGACTTGTTTGACCAGTTGAAGGGAGCACAGTACTTTTCGAAGATTGATCTTCGCTCCGGCTACCATCAGTTGAGGGTTAAAGAGGAGGATGTACCGAAGACAGCTTTTCGGACCAGGTACGGTTATTACGAGTTTGTTGTGATGCCTTTTGGATTGACTAATGCCCCAACAGCTTTTATGGATCTTATGAACCGAGTGTTCCGATCGTATTTGGATCGTTTTGTGATTGTCTTCATTGACGACATTTTGGTGTATTCGAAGAGTGCGAAGGCGCACGAGAAGCATCTCAGGATAGTGCTTAAGACCCTGAGAGAGCATCAGTTGTATGCAAAGTTGAGCAAGTGTCAGTTTTGGTTGACCAATGTTGGATTTCTAGGACATGTGATTTCAGCCGAGGGCGTCAGGGTGGATCCTCAGAAGGTTGAGGCGGTAGAAAATTGGGAACAGCCCAAGACGGTGACTGAGATCAGGAGTTTTCTGGGTTTAGCAGGTTATTATAGGCGTTTTATTGAGGGTTTTTCTATTCTAGCTGCTCCGTTGACACGGTTGACTCAGAAAGGAGTTCGGTTTGAATGGGATGAGAACTGTGAGCAGAGTTTCCAGGAGCTTAAAAGGCGGTTGACATCGGCTCCTATGTTGGCCCTTCCAGACAATAGTGGGGAGTTCGAGGTTTACAGTGACGCTTCTTTACAAGGTTTGGGCTGTGTGTTGATGCTGCACGGGAAAGTGATTGCTTATGCTTCCTGGCAGTTGAAACCCCATGAGATGAACTACCCTACACATGACTTAGAACTGGCTGCAGTGGTTCATGCACTGAAGATTTGGCGACATTATTTGTATGGCGAAAGGTGCAGGATCTTCACGGATCACAAGAGCTTGAAGTATCTGTTCACTCAGAAGGAACTGAATCTGAGACAACGCCGATGGTTGGAGTTGCTTAAGGACTACGACTGTACTATCGAGTATCATCTAGGAAAGGCAAATGTGGTAGACGATGCCTTGAGGAGGAAGTCAGCTAGTTCTTTGTCGCATTTGAGGACAGTACGATTACCTTTGTTGGTTAAGCTCCGCAGGCTGGGAGTAGAGTTGACTGTGGATGATCAGGGAGCATTTTTAGCGAGTTTCCACGTGCGACCTGTTTTGATTGATCAGGTTATTGATGCTCAGTATGAGGACCCCATTTTGGGCATCATACGTATTGAGGTCGAGGCTGGAGAGAGACAGGACTTTGAGATTCGCGAGGATGAAGCCTTGGTTAAAGATGGACGGTTGTGTGTACCCGAGGATGAAACATTGAAGAAGGTGATACTGGATGAGGATCACTATTCAGCCTATGCGATGCATCCTGGTGGGACCAAGATGTATCGTACACTTCGAGAGCATTACTGGTGGTCAGGTATGAAACGTGAGATTGCAGGGTATGTGAGTAGATGCTTGATCTGCCAACAGGTGAAAGCTGAGCGGCAGAGACCCTATGGAGCCATGCAACCTTTACCGATCCCCGAGTGGAAATGGGATCACCTGACGATGGATTTTGTATTCAAGCTTCCCAGGACACCGAAGGGACACGATGGCGTGTGGGTGATCGTGTATAGACTGACGAAGTCTGCTCATTTCTTACCAGTACGGGAGAACTTCAGGTTGACGTAGTTTGCCCAGTTGTTTATTGATGAGATTATTCGACTGCATGGTACTCCAGAGTCGATAGTATCTGACAGAGACCCGAGGTTTACTTCCCGGTTTCGGCAAAGCTTACAGGAAGCTTTTGGGACAAAGCTGCATTTTAGTACTGCTTTTCATCCTCAGACCGATGGACAGTCTGAGCGGACTATCCAGATTCTCGAGGACATGATGAGAGTGTGTGTCTTACAGTTTCAGGGTACTTGGGAATCACATCTACCTTTGATGGAGTTCGCCTACAATAACAGTTATCAGGAGAGCATTGGGATGGCTCCTTACGAGGCTTTGTACGGGCGACAGTGTCGGACTCCGTTGTGTTGGACTGAGGTTGGTGAGATGAGACTTACTACTTCCGAGCTGGTAGATCTTACGCAGGAAAAAGTGACACTGATTCGAGATCGACTGAAGGCAGCTCAGGACCGACAGAAGAGCTACGCCGACCGTAGAATAAGGGATTTGGAATTTGCAGTAGGAGACTGGGTTTTCTTGAAGCTATCTCCTTGGAAGGGAATCGTACGGTTTGGCAGACGAGGGAAGTTAAGTCCTCATTACATTGGACCTTATGAGATCTTAGAGCGGATTGGTCCTGTTGCTTATCGGTTGGCCTGACCAGCAGACCTGGAAAAGGTACATAATGTCTTCCATATATCTATGCTTCGGAAAAATATACGGGATGATTCACATGTTCTGGAAGCACAACCTGTTGAACTGAGGGAAGACTTGAGTTTTGAAGAGCAGCCAGTAGCGATTTTGGACCGGAAGGATAAGGTCTTACGGAGGAAGACGGTTCCCTTAGTTAAGGTATTGTGGAGAAATCATCAAGTGGAAGAAGCTACTTGGGAACCCGAGGCTTTAATGCGCGAACAGTACCCTTATTTGTTTCACTGAATTTCGGGGATGAAATTCTTTTTCGGGGGGTAGTTTGTACCAACCCGTACCTTCGGGAAGGGTATAAATGTAATTTTTGTCAATATTTGTATAAAATGACGATTTTGCCCTTATGAATAGTGCATCAAAAGTTGACTTTTTGATTGACCGGTTGGATGAGTGTTGACCATTAACCGTGACGTAGTTTAGAACATCACGAGTCCGTAGACAGGTGGTAGGTTCAATTCGGACAATCGGAGAAAAAGTTATGACGTTCGGAAGATTGAGGACGTTACCGTAATTTTGACTATTTGAGGAAAATGTTGACTTTTTGGTGGACTTGTGATTTTCTCGTAGACCGAGGACCGTTAGATAGGTCTCGACGTCCTAAGTACAACGACAGGCGGCACGCTGTCATCGGACGTCGGATGGAATAGTTACGGGTCTGGAAAGTGTGAGGGCAAAAAGGTAATTTTAACACTAGGGGCATTTTAGTCTTTTTCCCCTTAAGCCCAATCAGATCAGAACAAATGGCAATAGTGGATTGGGATATTTTGTGCAGACCAGGGAGAACTGGACACGTGGGGATGGTTGGATGGTTCTGGGAGAGTCTAAAATACACACGGCTACAACTTGTCCAATTTGAACCGTGCAATTGGCTTCGACACAGAGAAACAGAGAGGAAGAAATTGTGAGTGTTTTATCGATTCAGTGCAAGGGCGAGTGAGTTGATGACTTGTGAGAGTGATAGAGAGACGAGGGTGAGTTGTTGATCGTGTTTTGGACTGGAACCGTGCACGGAGGCACGACGGTGGACGGTTGGAAATTCTGGGAAAAACAGAGAGACGGTGGACTGTGGCGGTGGTTGTGCCGTGTGGTGGCTCAAACCAAGGCAATAGGAGGCTCAAGAGACGGCAGAGGACTCAACGAGCACCGTAGTACTCGGCGGTGCACACGGCGGAGACAGAATCGAAGGTATACCCCGATTCCCCTGTTTTCCCGTTTTTCTTATTTTCCAAAGTCGTGGCTTTAGGGTTAGAGTCGAGAGATTTGGAGGTTAGGGTGAGGTTCAGGGAGGTCCTAGGAGTCGTCTAGGATGGTCGCCGTGACGGGGGAGGACCTGGGTGGCCGGCGGCCAAAAATAGGGGCCACGGGTTATGTTTTTCGAGGGAGAAATCGTGAAGTTTTAGGCCGTGATTCTTCGATGTTAGGACGGGGTTAGATTGCTAAGGACTGGACGAAGCTTTTGGGATTGGATTGGACTGAAATGGTGGAGGAATTACAGAGAACCGGTCACGCCGGTTCAACACAGTTGAACCGGGTGACTCGAGGTTGAAGAGACACTGTAGCAGGCGCGTGAGGCCCACGCGCAGCCACTTTGGGCGGCGCATGGAGGCGCGAGGGGAGGATTCCGGCCAACCTTCCCACATGGTTTTGGTTCTAAATGTCCTAAGGAATCCATTGGTGTGATTTTTGGGTTAATCGGACGATGTTATGAGATAGTTCGGGAATCCGGACGGTTTAGGGTCTAAGATTAAAATATGAATAAATTCCCGAAAAATTGGGGAAATTAGGGTTAGTATCCTTGATGTGTTTGTGACCCTATTTGGTGTATATTGACAGGACGGGAGACGCCTGAGACGGTCGAGGAGCGCACGGAGCGCGATTGACTCGTTCAGATTTGTGAATGGACTCTTTCTTTTCTTTCAAGCATGCCTAACTGTTTTTAATTATGTTTTATTATTTTGAGTGTGTTTTTATGCTTTTTAATGATGTTATATGTGATTATATGTGATTATTACACTTGCACGTTTTTCGAGGCATTTTCGGATTTTCGCACGTTTTTCGAGAAAAGGCTGGATTTCGGATTTTGATGCCATACTTAGGGATTTCCATATATAATTGTTTCTGATGATGATAAATGGATTATGAAACATGATTTTTGATAATCGCGGGTTTTGGTTTAAAAGTGGATTTCCGGATTTGGGTTCCGAATGACGGTTCTGAACGCCGGAAGGGCTTCGAACCGGGGATTTCGAATTCGAGTTTGGCTATGGATTTAGAAATGGTTTTACATTGAATTTGGATTGGATTTGCTGGATCTGGATATGGGTTTAAAGACCCGGATGTTCTTATGGATGGGGGACGGGCCCGGATTGAGTTTAAAGACTCGGACATTTATGATATTACCCCCATAGGCCTATTGAGTTTAAAGACTCGGGAGTTTAAAGACTCGGATTACATTTGAGGCCTGGTTGAGTTTAAAGACTCGGATAGACTCAGCAGGTTTGATCAGACGTGATTTTAATATAGTGGTGTATGAAATACATTATATCGCCGATGTTATGGTTTCAGAATATTCGTTAGGCATGCATGTTTTCAAAACGGAGGGAACACATATTATTATTATTTTTCCTTAACTCTGATTTGATGAGAAACTGTTTTTGAAACTTTTATTTATTCTAGTCCACTCACACTTTTTGGTTTTAAATTTTCCCTCCAGGTCGTGGTGATAGCGTTGGGGTGAACGTTGAGGCAGGAATCGAGGCATAGAGCTTACGACGTTCTTCCGTTGCGAGACTAGCATAGTAGGATTTTGTGCCCATTTTGTAGAACTATGCTCTGACTTACAGTTGTATTATATTTACTCCTTCGTCTGATAATTATGCTTATAGTAGTGTTGAGGTTATTTCGGTACTTTGGGTGTTATTGTAACAACCCGTCCCGAGAATTTGGAATTACTAGAGTGATTAAGGTGTGATTAGTAAGGTTAATCAAGGGTTAGGTGGTCCCGAGGGGTCCGGGAACTTAGAATGACGATTTTGCCCCTGGGTCGGGCAGAAATGTTGACTTTTATTTCGGGTGGTCAAATGGGAGTTGACTAGTGACCAGGACGTAGTTGAGGACGTTACGAATCCTTAGGCAGGTGGCACGCCCGATTCCGACATCCGAGGAGGAAGTTGTGATGTTCGGAAGATTGAGGGCATAACCGTAATTTGGCGAAATTAGGGGGGAAACGTTGACTTTTTATATGAACGGGTTTTGGTAAGTTGACCTAAGACCGTTAGATAGATCTCGTCGTCCCGAGTTCGATGACAGGCGGCACGTATTCATCGGACGTACGATGTGGGAGTTACAGGTCTAGAAAGGTAGTGGTAAAGTTGTAATTTTGGGTAAAACAGAAGGGCATTTTGGTCTTTTGTGCTCTGGAATGTGTGCAACAGATAAGGACAGATGAAGGGTAGGATTGGTGACACGTGGAGGAGGTCTGGTTGGTTCTAGGGAGTGCACGGTCCAATTATTTGGGGTGCACCCGTGTATGTGTGTTGTGTGTGTGTTCGAAGAACGGGAAATAGAGAGTGAAGAATTGAGATTGAGTGATCCATTTTGTGTGCGGGTGAGACTCTGGTGAGTTGTGAGAGTGAAAGAAAGAAGAGAGGAGGTTGGTGATCGCGTTTGGGACTGAGATCGTGCACGGAGACACGGCGGAGGAAGGCGGTGAGTTCTGAGAAAACAGAGGAGCCGTGGGACTGTGGCGGTGGTTGTGCCGTGTGGTGGCTCAATCCAAGCTAATAGCAAGCGCAGACGACTGCAGGGGACTCAACGATCACCGTGGCACACGGCGGTGCAGACGGCGGAGTGAGTATCGAAGGTATACCCTGATTCCCCTGTTTTTCTCGTTTTTCTTGTTTTCAAAAGTCGTGGACCTAGGGCGAGAGTCGAGGGATTTGGAGGTTAGAGTGAGACTTCTGGAGGTCCCAAGAGTCGACTGAGTGTGTTGCTGTGACGGAGGAGTACACGGTGGAGGCTATACGGAAGAGAGTACCTGTGTGCTCTGTTTTGCCGTGATGTTCAAACGGGAAGTCGTGACGTGTGGGGTTGAGTCGACGGTTATGGTGAGTGGTACGAAGCTCAGGGAGGTCCTAGGCGTCGTCTAGGGTGGTTATTGTGACGGGAGAAGACCTGGGTGGCCGGAATAGAGAACAGGGGATAGTTTGGGTTTTGATTTTGAGCTCGAATCGACGGGTTAGGGACAGTGTCGAGGTGTTTGAGTGAGGGAACTGGATTGCTTAGGATTAGACGAAGAGGATGGTGAAGAGAGGGAGGAAAATGGTGCAGGCACGGCGGTGAACCGCTCTCGCCGGTTCAAACAGCAGGCACTGTATCGAGCCCGGTCTACGCGAGGTAGACGGTGACACTGTACCTATCCCGGAATGGAAATGGGATCATCTAACGATGGATTTTGTGTTTGGACTTCCTAGGATACCCAGAGGTCACGATGCAGTTTGGGTGATAGTGGACAGGCTTACAAAATCAGCTCATTTCTTGCCGGTGCGAGAGAACTTCAGGATGACACAGTTGGCTCAGTTTTTTATCGACGAGATCATCCGGTTGCACGGTACTCCGGAATCAATAGTTTCAGACAGAGACCCGAGGTTTACTTCTCGGTTTTGGCAAATTCTACAGGAAGCCTTTGGGACGAAACTTCGTTTCAGTACTGCATTTCATCCTCAGACTGACAGCCAGTCTGAGCGGACCATCCAGATATTGGAGGATATGATGCGAGCTTGCATTTTGCAATTTCAGGACACTTGGGAATCACACCTAGCCTTGATGGAATTTGCTTATAACAACAGCTATCAGGCGAGCATTGGGATGGCACCTTACGAAGCCTTGTACGGACGGCAGTGCAGAACCTCGTTGTGTTGGACGGACGTGGGTGAAAGGAAGCTGACTAAATTCGAAATGGTGGAATTGACAACAGGGAAGGTTAAACTCATCAGAGACCGGCTCAAGGCAGCCCAAGACAGGCAAAAGAGCTATGTGGACCATCGAATTCGAGATCTTGAGTTTGCGGTCGGAGATCGGGTATTTCTAAAACTGTCCCCTTGGAAAGGTGTAGTGAGATTTGGCAGGCGAGGAAAGTTGAGCCCTCGTTTTATCGGACCGTATGAGATTACCGAGAGGATTGGCCAAGTTGCCTACAGGTTAGCATTACCGCCAGAACTTTCGAAGGTCCATGATGTTTTTCATGTATCGATGCTGCGGAAATACGTGTTCGATGCATCTCATGTACTGGAGGAACAACCTATTGAAATCCGAGAGGACTTGAGTTTTGAAGAACAGCCCGTACAGATTTTGGACGAAAGGATAAGGTGCTACGCCGGAAGACCGTTCCTCTGGTAAAGGTTCTCTGGAGGAACCAGAACGTGGAGGAAGCCACATGGGAACCCGAGGCGCAGATGCGAGAACAGTTCCCCTATTTGTTTCCTTGAAATTTCGGGACGAAATTTCTTAAGGGGGGGAGATTGTAACGCCCCGGAAATTCGGAAAATGTAATATTGTAAAATATTGAATAAAATGACGTTTTTACCCCTGTGTCTCGTATGGTCAATTTGTTGACTTTTTGATTGGGGGGTCGAACGGACGTTGAGCGATGATCGTGACATAGTTCGGGACGTCACGAGTTCATAGACAGGTGGCACGTCCGATCCGGACGAACAGGGTGAAAGTTATGACGTTTGGAAGCTCAAGGGCATTATCGTAAATTGGACGTTATAGGGGGAAACGTTGACTTTTTGTTTGAAATTTGGTTTTCACATGACTCGAGGACCGTTAGGTTCGTCTCGAAGCCCCAAGTACAACGACAGGCGGCACGCTTGAAACGGACATCGGATGACCGAGTTACGGGTCACGGAAGTTGGAGGGCATTTTGCTAATTATTGCCCTGAGGGCATTTTGGTCTTTTTACACGGCGGTTACTATTCACCACCGTGAAAAACAGAGTGCGCACGGCCTGCACGGCCATGCCGTGAATGTCTTGAGCGTGCAAATTGTTTAAGGTGGTAGTGGATTGATCAGATGATTAGTTTATGTGAATTGAGGTAGTGGGAGCATGACTGAGTGGCGTGGGCAGGTTGCAAGCACGGGCTGGGATTAAAAATTGGCCATGGTTTCTGTGTTGCAGGAAACAATTTTTCAGAGAGGAATCAGACGGTTTCCCACGGGTTGTTTGCCATTTGATCGATTAACTGAGTTAGGGGAAGTGAGAGGGTTCATTTGGAATTAGTGGAGAGTCGAGAGCCGGAGAGAAAAACGAGTGAGCTGAGTTCTGGAAATTTGGGGGGAAATTCAAAGGTCGAGTTTTGAGGTGAGTCAAGCTAAACCGTGAGTTGGATTAGCATTCTGAGGCCATTACAAACATCCACGTGCAAGAATTGAAGAGGTTCGATCAAGGTTTGCTCAGGAACTCAAGTTCCAGTTTCTGGAAAAACACAGTGTTGAGGACGACGAATTCCAAGTAACGGCGGGTTCAATTGATTGTGCCATTGTGTTCGTCTAGGTCCCCTTAAGCTACTGGTGAAGTTAATTTGAAAATGGGGCTAGTTTGGGTGAGTTCCAGAAGTCGACTAGTTCGACTGTTGTCTGGGTTGGATCGTTTTAATGTTAGTCGAGGTTAATCGTTAATACAGACCAAAAATTAATGGATTAGAGAAGGTGATAGGATTGAAAACGGGAAGAATTGATTGAGAATTGATGGCTAACTGATCGGGTTGAGTAGCGGGTATCAGACCCGTTTAACAGGCTGTTCGGGTGAGGGAGAGGACACTGTAGCTTGGCGCGTGGCCTTCATGCGCAGCCACTTTGGGCGGTGCGTGATGGCGCGTATGATGTCATCTCCGGTCACGGTCAACATGAAACTTATTCCTTTCAGTCTAATTAACATTTTACCTTTAGGGTTCGAGTCGATCGGGAGTCATTCGGGATAATTTCGGGAGTTCGGAAGTTTAGGTCCTTAAGGTTTATTTCGTCGAAAAATCCGGAAAAATTAGGGAAAATCATACGAGCTATTTGAGGATGATTGTAACCCTCCTTGTACGTTTTTATAGGCCCGGACATTTCCGAAGCTATTGAGGAGCACACAAGGCGCGATTGACGCGTCCTAAAACCGTGAGTGGACTTTTGATTTCCAAATTGTGCATGCATGACCATTTCACATATCTATTTTGTGTTTTCACTTATGATCTTATGCTGATAATTATGCTATTTCGGTTTCATGTGGTTTCACGTTTTTCGAGATAAGTATCGTATTTTACGTGTTTCTAGTTACGGTTTTCGCCTATGCGTGAATGATGCTTTTGATGAGGTATTTGGATATGATTGTGCATGTTACGTATTTATGACGTTTGATTATATTTGAAGTGATTTCGGGAAATGCATGTTTCGGTATTTGCATGTAAATTCGGACATAAGTCCCATTTTGACAAGTTATGATTTCGGAATGAATTTTTGGAAAATGGATCATGAGTTATTGTGTTATAAATGGTTTTGGGTTTAAAGACCCGGTTGATTGTTGGATCTGGTTTTGGGTGTAAAGACCCGGTTAATTGATGACGGGGGCGGGCCCGGTAAGTTGAGTTTAAAGACTCGTGAGTTTAAAGACTCGGTTATTGTGATACCTCTGAGGCCTATTGATTAGGTTTTGAGTTTAAAGACTCGTTGATATCCCGGGAAGGCCTGATATTGAGTTTAAAGACTCGGATGGATCCAACGGTTTAATTGTGATTGCTGTTTCACTTTTTACTTGATTTGCGTAATTGATGTTCCAAATTGACGGTTTATGGATTATGGTAATCTTATATTATTTTACATGAGTTATGCCGGTTTTCTGAAATGTTTTACATGTATTTCGGAAAGAAAAAAGGCTTTCGAATGTTTAATACGCATTTTTTTTTAATAACCGATTATGCATGCGTGTTGTAAAACTGGAGGGCGAACCCCGGATTCCTTAAACTGTTTTCTGCAAACCTTTGTTTCTGTCCACTCACATCTTGTTGTTTTAACTACCCTCCAGGTCGTGGTACAAGTTTGGGGGCTAACGCCGAGGCAGAGGCAGAGGCATAAAGTTTTCCGTTGCGGAGTAGTTAGTTCACAGAGTAGGATTTGTTCTTTAACTTGTTTTGTAATATTATGCTCTGTGAAACTGTGGACTTGACGTCCAGTCGGATTTATTTGTTTAATCTCCCTGGTTTGACAATGGGTGTGATGTAATATTATTTAGTTTTCCGGTCTTTTGGATTCGATTATCAGACGGGAGCAGGATGCTTCCCGATTATCGAGGCGATAACCGGGGTGGGTCCTGTCAGCTTGGCTCAGCGAATACGTTTGCTGGATAACCGTCGTTGACTTCGGTTTTGCTTGGCGGCTCATCTTCGCTGTCGAGTAAGACCCTAGCCTAACGAGCTGTGTGATGTAGGTTGTCTGGTGATAAGTCGTTATATTTATACCCTTTATACTTGACTTTTAATATTAAAATAATAAACAATTGTAGAAAATAATAGATTGTGTGATATTTTTGTAGAAATAAATAAAAGTTGGAATTTGGAACTTTTTGGCGAAAGAATCGTCCCAATCGGAATTATAACGAAAAAATTATGGACGAAATTTGGTGAAATTATATAAATCCATTTTTTAAAATTGAAAATTCTTTTGCTCGACCCAGCCCAAAATTCCTGCAGCCCACCAGTCGTGAGCCCATGTAGCTCCCAGCCCAGGTCATCTATGGAGGGCCCAGATGCACAACCCAGTTCGCACCTCAGCCCAACTTCGAATTCGAAGTGCGGTCTCCGAGCTTCCTTATCCTCTTCGGAACACGCCTACTGAACGCCCGTACATGTGTTAGCGGCTGGCACTCCTGCTCACCTGCCTCGTCCAACTGTTCCTCCCTGAACTGCAACCAGCTTTTTAGGCATCCCATACCGAAATGATGATCTTCTGCCCACTTGCTCCTGCCGAGTCCCATCATTGCAGCTTAGCAGCTTGCTGCTGATTCAACTGCTCCACCTTTTGCAATTTTTCCTGTACAATTCAGCCATTTTTCAGCCCAAACCATCCCTAATTTCATCATTTTATTATTTTATTTTATTTTTGTATATTTTATTTAAATTTTGGCACTCCCTCTATAATAGGGAGATCATTTCATTTGTAAAAGGTCTCATTTTTTCCCTTTCTTCTCTTTAGTTAGTTCATTTTCTCTCTTTTGTAGTTCCATGTTTAGTTCATTTTTTTCTTCTTACGTTTTCTTTCAATTTTTGTTCTTACATTTTCTTTTTAACTTATTTTACTTCTGTTTTAGATACAATTTTATGCCTTATAAATGTTTGAGAACATGAATACAATCTATATATGTTTTACTTTCTAAATTTCAATTATTTCATAAGTTTTAGTACTTCATACTTCAATTTGATGCTAAGTGTCGGCCGATATCGGTGCACTTAACATTTGATTGAGGAGATTTTAATGTCGGCCGTCGTCGGTACATTTAATTGCAAACTTAAGGTGAATCGTGTTATAAGTGTTTGATGCGTATTAATGTTTGACGCATATTAATGGTTGATACATTTATAAAATGAAAAACGTATGCATGTATTTGAGATGATGAATGTAAGATTTTGTGATTGGTTCAATATGAGCAAAATGGAAAGTGTTGTTAAAAAATGTGTTTGAAAAAAAGTCTATTTTAGGAGTAGTTTAATTCTTGTAATTGTTAATTTTAATTTAATTATTAGTTAAAATGTAGTTGAGATTACAAATCTTTTCAAACCCCCCTTTTAATTCTTTATTATTTTATTCTTTGATCTTTTGATTCTTTATTCTTTAATTCTTTAATTATTTATTCTTTAATTCGTTTATTCTTTAATTCATTTATTATTTTATTCATTATTCTTTCTCACTAACAAATTATTAATGTTCCCTAATTTTTCCGGTTAAAAACGATCCTTATTTACCAGTACTACATCTACACAAAAAGAGTTTAAATTGCATAATACTTTGCCGAATTAACCTCTTACCCAACAGAGGCATGTTCTTGCTCGACAGAGCACCTTCGTCGGGCCAAATCTATTCCTTGTAGTGTAGATTGATTTGGCAATTGCTGAATTTGATTACGAACTGTTTTTCACCAATAACCGTAGTCTAGCTATTGAACTTAATAATATCTTGATTTCATATTATTCTTTTATTATCGGATCATATTTTTTTGTTATTAAACCTAAAAATAAAGCTATATAATAATCTGATGAAACTCCAGTCATGTATCATGTACGTAACTATAAATTCCCCTTCTGGCATCATCCAACTATAAACAAGGGATTAATGACACGAATGCGAAGATTCAAGAAAATAAAACAAACTATATATATAGAGAGAGAGAGAGAGATTATATTGGATAATATTTATAAGCATATCTCAGTGAGTACTAGTCGTGAGTGACTGATGACAAAGCTAATAAAAAATATATTCATTTTATTCTTTAAGATGTGATGACTTACAACAGTATTATATCAGAATAGTACCTTCCTTGAGAATAGGATTTCGGAGTTGGCAGATCAATTTTTTTTTATTTTTTTTCAATCTTGTTTGGTTTATTTCAAACAACGATTGGCTCTAACAATTCCTACTTCGCTTTAAAAAATGAAACATTGAATTTCTCTCTCTTTTTTTTTTATTACCAAAACGGCGTGAATAACAAGCGGCATGAATATACGAGGCCGTTTAGAATGAGCGTATATTTTTTATGCATTATTTGAATAATATATGTCTCCTTTTTTTTTTTCAATAATTTAGTATAAATTATATATTTTGTTATATAGAATTAGGAAGATTAAGACTTCCTAGTTGACATATCTTCTATGTTAGTGAAATATTATTTTGGAGATTTGCTACCACCTAATTTTGATTTGAATATTTGCAATTATTTTTTCTTATTCAATCGCCCATAACACAAGGGAGTATAAACAAAGGATAGATCGCAAATGATGCAAATAAATTAAAATAGAGTCTGCATGTGTTCATAGCGCAATTATTTTGACTGATATTTTTGTTTCGAAATATATTCTAACAAAATCAAGCTTCACATTTCTACAAAATCAAGCTTCAAATATATTTTTGCTAATATAAAATTGAACCGAACTGATATATTTGAGTCCATAGATTGATCATACATGCATATATTTGGGTCCATTATATATATATATATATATATATATATATATTGAACCATTCGACCAAATCGGTGGACCACGTCTATCCTAGCCGGCTGAACCGGACCATGTCAATAATCTGGCCTTAAAGTATCAATAAATTGAACTTCTAAGTAAACCGGATGGAATTGGATTTGTCATTTTTGTAATGTACGCGTTAAAAATGAACGTCTTAAAAATGTCAAGTCAATGATAGGTTACAAGATTTGAGATAATTTGTGTGATGGGCACGGTGTGAGTAAGAATTGGCAGTATTTTTCTTTCGTTAACTTCCTATTCCTTGGTAGAGGGTAAAATAGACAAAATTAAATGAGGAGGACCAATATGGAACATTTGGTAGAATTTAAGTACTAAAAAGTGTAATAGTTTAGCTCATGAATACTAATAGCACTCGAGATATAATTTAGGGTGAAATTAACCCTTTTACTTAAAGTAATTCATGTCTGACTTTGGAATACGAATTTGCAATCAAATTGAGATACCTTAGTACATCAGAAACTTTGATATCAAACGACGAAACAAGCATTTGCTTACTATTAAAAAAAAAACAGAGAATAACAAGCAGAGAATGTATGAAAACACACAAGAATTCAATCTGTGACTCGAAAACACACAGTCCTGCTCAGAAATATGTTTGCAGAGAATGTATTGACGCTCAGCGGCGAGAGAGGGCCGCCGCTGAGAGCAAGATTAAGAGTATGAAGACGAGGACTCCGATGAAAGATCCGATGAGAGAGCCGGAGATGCGCTCGCAGAAAGAGTTGAATTGCTGGCAGATGGCAAACCAGTTTGCCTTGGCATTCCCTTTGTGTGCTAAGTACACAATGGCTGCAGCTGCAGAAGTACACAATGGCTGCAGCTGCAGAAGCTCCTGCCGTCAAAACAGCCAGCATTGCCTGCATAATGGAAAATGAATGAAACACACATACTTAACATGCTACATTCATTGAGAAAATCTAGACATATTTCTAGGGTGACGGATTAGGTTGGATCGATTTTTTCCAGAATTGTAAGTTAATTGGAGAACTGTGATTTCTAAAAGTTCTAATGAAACCGAACTATCTCAAGATGAAATCACTTAGTTTGCGAAACAAATTAAACCAGTTCATGTTCTTAAACGGGTTTAGTTGGTTTTAGTTTTTGATCCACTGCATCATATTTGGAAAACTTATAGACTTGACCCACTGCATCATATTTCACAAGTTCAGTTTGTTCAATTAAACTACGGATTAGTCAAGTGGGTCTAGTTCAGTTGATTGTAGAGTTGACTTGTAGACAATTGATTTCAAGTTCGAACCCCAATGACATTGTATGAAAAATTTCCAAAAATTCCTCCTCCACTAATAAAAAAAAAACTAAATTGCGGATTACAAAATATGAAACCACATCAAACCAATTCAACCCCTAATAGACCAAACCAAACCAACCAAATCAAATTGGTTTTCAGTTTGGTTTGATTTTTCGAGTTCAAAATCCGAGCCCTAGTAGACATCTAGAAAATCCTCAATTAGGGTTTAATTATCGTGTCGAAGTACGGTTCGACGAAACTGATTGCAACTAAAATAATTCAACTCGGACCAGTTTGGGAGACAACATATGTAGAGATAAAGTAAATCACATTTCTAATACAAGTGAACCCTACTTGTATTGATGGGTCTAACATGTATTGGAGATCTGATTTACAATATTTTCACATTAACATTACGATGAAAAGCAGAGAAAGCAAACTAAACGAATCCAATCCAATCAACTTTAGCTTTTGGTTTAGTTCGATCTATAAAATCTCAATTATGTTTTGATTACCGTGTCGAAGAAGATCAAGACAACTCTGCTCTTTTTCGCATTGCTGCAAACAATATGTAAAATGGAGAGTGCCATTGAGAACATCAGATAGGCGGACACAATCGAATTCGCAACGACAAAAAACCTGTTTCAAAAAACCAGAACATTATTTCTTATCTCAATCAAATTTATGAGCACATATGCAACAGCAACAAAAAGAAATTGAGTTGCAGGTGATGAAGGAACATAATTTAAACATACGTGAATGTTGGAAGATCATCGTACTCAGCCCGGAACTGAAGGAACTGAGTGAAGAAAGGAAGCCTTTCTGTGGTTGTTGCCATTGCAATGGCACTCACCATGGTACCCAAAAACGCAATGATCCTCAGAATGAAGTCTAGTATGGCGGCTCCTCTGTTCATGCCACCACGGATTACGGGGGTTGAACTTTTTTTTTTTTTTCCTGAAGCCCTTTTGGAATTGGACTGGCCAAGCTCAATAGCTCCTCCTGCCTTCATGTTTCTTCGTAGATTTAGTATTTGATTTCGGGTTTAGACACTCAAGTTTTGAGAAGGCTGATTGGTTTTGCATGTAAATGGAGAGTCCAAAGAGGTGGTTTATATGCATGCAGAAAAGTGTACGTTTGCAACAAGACCTTATCTGTGGAAATTTAAAAGATCTTAATTAATATCAGAATGAACTAAAAATATGGGATTAAAAATGAGAAAGTTTGGTTGTGACAGGAGTTTGGGGTGACTAAACACGTCAGTTGTGATGTGTAAAGACTACCTGCTCGTACTTGCTCTGTTTTTGAAATAGTGTAAGGGCCAAAAATTAGGTGGGCTCCACTTCCAACTGCGCCAAATTTGACCCCAATTTGGCATAGTGACTAAACAGACCAATTTAGAAAAAAAACCTATTTTTGTGAGTTTGGTCAATAGGGTCTTTAGAGTCTAGACTTCGATAGGTTATTGGAACACAATCACATGATATTACGGGATCATCATTCCCATCATAGAATTCTATAATGTTAGTAGTTGAGTCTTGCTAACCCACATGGTGGTGTTATTCCCTAAGGTGGACATCCTATTTATGTTAAAAAATAGAATAACCTTTCAAATTTTGGAATAAGTCATAAGATTAATCTAACGATTAAAAGGAGATATCTTGTAATTGAAAGTCTTCTGCAGAGAAATGATAATTATAAATTACTTCTCAATCCTCATTCAGAACCATTGGTTAGTGAATCCACAAGATTAATCCAACATCGGAAAGTTGGAGAAATGCTAGTTATCATTTACTCCTCAGTCGCCATTGTTATTCCCAGAGGTGGAATCTTCAAGTTCTTCCTAGTTGACCTAAAACCAGTCTGTCTAGCCATGAGCAAGTTGAAGAGAGCTCTAACAAGCCTTGAAGAACAGAACCCACTTGTGGCAAAATACAGGGATGATTTGTGACTAGGGGTGAACACATTTCCTAACATCGTCCTTCAGAACATTTGCTAACTCAATTTCACTGTTGTTAGAGTAAGATTGAACACAATTTACTCTAAAATGAGTAGTTGATTCTTCAATTTTTTTGACGGCCATGTGATAAGATTTACCATCAGATTTTGTCTACTCCATTAAACCAATTGTGCATCTAGATCTTGGTTCTTTAGCTGTTAGCCTATGGCATAAGGTTTTGTTACTGAAGAGTTGGTGATTAGCTTTTTCTTTATGTATATTATCCTTGAGCACCAAAAGTGTATGCCTGATAATGATATGCTGGAAAATTACGCCACCTCTCTCAGCTTATCTGTCTACTCCACCAAATTCTATCACCTTTTTCTTTATGTTCTAAATATGGCTTCTATGAAACTAGACCTAAAAGGCAAAAATACCAGATTTTTAGTTTTCTAAATATGGCTTCCATGAAACTAAACCTAAAAGGCAAAAAATACCACATTTTTAGTTTTCTAAAGAAATCATGATAAACCACAAACATTTCAACAAATTCAGTCATATACATTTCACTTTATAAGAGACATGATATATAGCTATATACCATCAAAGCATCTAAAGATGGTCTCTAATTCTGATTTTGTCACAAAAAAAAAAGAACGATTAAATGAATGAAAGAATGAAAGAATGAAAGAAGGACTAATGTGTTACCTAGTGTGCAATTTTAAACCTTTTGCTTCGGAAATCCACTCGCTGAAAGAAGCCTTGACAGGAAGCCCCGGCTGCTGTTTGCATTGCCCTTGTCGCTAGAATTGCTCAGATTGCTTATGAGAGACCAGTGTGTCTCAAAGTCTGGCTCATAGCCACTCTGTTGCATTGCTTGCATGAGCTCTGATGTTTTCCTCAGATTGTTTTCCAACCGATATTGATTAATCACGGCATAATATATCTTTCTAGTCACAGTTTCACCAACGCCAGCCATAGAAACCATAAGCCTTTCGGCTTCTGCAGTTTTCCCATGCTGACATAGATTGTGGACTAGAACGTCCCATGTGTTGATGCTCGGCCTAAGATCTCTGTACAACATCTCGGAATGCAAATCCATGGCTTCGTCCAGTTTATGAAATGCACATAAGGAGTAGATCAGAGAATCATAACTGGTGGAGTCGGGAAGATTTCCTTTCTTCAACATTATGTTTAGAAGATCAACTGCCTTGCTTAGTCTTCCACACGAGCAAAAGCCTTTGATTAGATTGTCATAGTTGATGTTTTCAGGAATTAGAGATTTGTCTACTATCCTGTCCAGAAAATCTTCTGCTTGGTTAAGCTTACCTTGAGAAAGAAGGCCCTTAACGATCGCGTTTTGAATGGTTGAATCATGAACCCAGCCTCTTGATTCCATTTCTCGACACAACCCCATGGCCTTCTCAAGCTCCCCAATGCTACACAAACTTGTTATAACTAATCTCAAGTTGCGGTTGCTTGGCTTGAATTCCTCAGAGATCATGGTAGACAGATGATCCAGAGCACTTGATACATCTTTACCACGGCAAAACCCGTACACAAGAAAGTTATAAGTTATTTCATTTAGTGGCAATTTCTTCTCTTGTAGACGATCAACTACTTCATAGACAAGAAAAGTGTTCCCAGTTTGGAAAAGATAGAAAATCAGGATATTGTAAATGGTGAGATCCTGAGGCTCGTTTTGTACCAGCATGAAATCCTTCAGACTCAAGGCATCAAGAAACCTACCTTCCACGCACATCAACTGAACCAAATTGCGGAAAGTAGAGAGTGAAATGCTCAAAATATTCCTTATCATGACACCAAGTAGTTCCACCACTTTCTTTGAGTTGTTAGCCTTGCAATGACCCTGAACCAGAAAATTGTAAATTTCAGCATCTGGAAAAAGACCCTTCAACAACATATCCTGTAATACAGTGGTTGCTCTTCCAATTTTCCCAGACATACAGCAGCCTTCAAATAATGCACGATCGATGGAAAGTGAAGACAGAGCTTTTTCTCTTAGAACCATCTCTCTCAGGTAAATGGCTTCTTCATATCTATCAGCTCTACACAACCAAGTAATCAATAGGACGGAAACATCCAAACTTGGCACCAAATTTTTAGCCAGCATGGTTTCCAATATTGTAATGGCTAGAGAAATTTTTTTCTCCTTATACAACCCTCTTATTAGATAACTATAACTGATGCCATCTACGATGCCACCACGGTATTCAACTTCTTCCAAGACTACATGTGCAATTCTAGTAAAACCTTGAATGGAAAGCTTTTCTAGGAACATATGAAATATATCGACCCTCACCTGAGGGAGGGATCTGAGCATGGTTTCAAGAAGCTGTAGCGCTTCCCGTAGCATATCTTTCTTGCAAAAACATTCTACTAAAGATTTACAATCTTCCAGCCCAGGCAACCATTTGTCCTGTTGAGCAATATTCCAACAAGCACGCAGCTCCTTTGAGTTTCCTCTCTTGCATAAACCTTTGATTACAGCAGTATATGTCTCACCCTTGATTTTCAGATGCCGTTGGAACATTTCATTCAATGTTATCCTTCCATCGTAAATCAATCCTTTCTTCATGTATGCTTGGACAAGAAAATTTAGACTTTCATGGTCTAACTGATGCACAAAGTGAAACCTTTTATCCACAACGGTGGTGATTCTCTTGATCTGTGAAGAGGATGAAGAGAGCCCCTTCAGTAAGGCAGAGAAGATCAAAAATGACAATTCTTGACCCCACTGAGCCATTTCATCTACCAAGATCAATGCATCCTTGAAATTTCCAATTGCACATTGTTTCATCATAAGTGAGTTGTAGTCGGGTACCAGACAATCTTCTAGGATCCCAGTGACTATTTTCTCATACTCATCGAGGTCTGTATCCAAATAAAGTCCATTCCCAAGATAATCATAAAACTCTGTTGTAGAAAACCCCACATCATTATCTCTCTTCAACTTCACAGTTAATGGACTGAAACCCAAAATCGTAAATGCATTAGATAGTGGATTCTCTACAACTGAATTTTCAATCAGTCCGGAGCCTGCCATATCAGAAACAACCCTTTTTGCTTCGTCAAATTGTCTGGCTTTACAATAGCCAGCTAAGAGAATTCGGAAGGTTGATAAATCAGGTGTTGTCCCTCTATCCACCATCTCATCAAAAATTTCCTGGGCATGCTTCCACATATCACCCAAAAACATCCCACTGATAAGAGCATTATAGGTATACTTGTGGGGCTTTAGTTGTCTCGACAACATCTTTTCCAGGTAAATGAAAGCATTTTTGAGTTCTTGTTTGCGACAACTCCAGCCAATCATGATCCCAAAGGTTATCTCATCCGGATCAAAGCCTAAATTTTCTAACTCTCGCATAAATAATTCTGCTCTACTTGTTCCAAAATTGCTACACATACAATGCACAATCCTATTCCCAGCAAGAACATCAGGTGCACACTTGATTTCGGCATAGAAACTCAACAGATCATAAAAGTCCTTCTTCTCACAATAACCACAGACAATGTCATATATAACAAAGTTACTAGGTTTGAGTTCAAAAGCCATAGTCTTCTTGACAAGATTTCTTGCTTCCTGAATCTTACCGTCCTTGCAAAGAAGTTCGATGACACTCTCAATTATGCCCTTCTTCACACCTCTCAAATCAACACCCATTTCAGCCATATCCCAACAAACTCGAAAAGCCAATTGGGTCTTCTTCATTTGAACCAAATGATCAAGAAGAGCATCATAACACGATAAAGAAGGGACTAAACGCCTCCTCATTCTATCATACATCGAAATGGCCCTTTCGGATTCACCAGCATCAACATACCCTTTAATCAAATCACTGAAAACTTCATGACTATCCAATAAAATTCCTTGGGCTTCCATTGTGGAAAGCAAAAATTCAACTTCTGTAAGCAACCCAACTCGGACAAGCATTGAGGCCATGACCTCACATGACTGAGACAGGTGCTTAAAACACTCATTTTCTCCATTAGCCCACATGAAAATTTCCCACAAAGCCTCAACCTTTCTAGCTGAAAATCCAACTTTCCCACACTCATATTGACAACCAAGTAATAATCTAAGCACATCTTCAGGTTTCACCGCTAAAACCCGCCTTATTCTACGAGTGTGTCCGGGCACTAAATCCGAAATCTCCAAAAGAAAGTCTTTTACAGAAGCGTTAGCGAAGTCTCTTCCTTTATAACATCTCGAAATGACAGACTGAGCAAGACCAGAGCAACAAATTGAAGATAAATCTAAGTGGGTATTGTGATTTTGGTTTGTTGAAGATGGGGAAGGTGACGAAGGGCCTGTGAGAGAAGTTGAGAATAGGTCCCTAATGGTGAAGAGTGAGAAGATAGAATAAAGAGAACCAACCTGTTTGGTTTTGGGCTTGTGAGGTGAGAGGCTTTGTAACATTTGGAGCATTCCATTGCAGATGGCTATGGAGGTGGCGGTGGTTCTTCGTCTCATCAATCATCTATGTAAGCCGTACATGCGTAGCCAGCAATGGCGCCTTGGCTGCGATTTTTCTCACTGAGCAGAGTTTGAGTTTGAGGTTCGTGTCCGATGGACTGTATGATCTAATTTAATCGGAAAATAAATAATATATTATGCAATAGGACGAACTCATGCTGTCACATCAACATGTATTCAGTGACGACCTACCACCGTATAAACATTTGGTGGGTAGCGAAAAATTGGGGCTATTAATAATTTGAAGGAAATCGATCTCTGGTCGCTCTGGTTTCAGTCCTAAAATAATTTTGAACCGAAAATCAATTAAATTGGTTGGATTTGATTTAGACTGGTTTAATCAGTTTTTTCCCTTTAGTTGAGATTTGAGAGGATCGATAGGTTTCAAAGATGGACAGAGAGGTTGAGGTCTAAGGGAGAGAAGGATACATGGAGAGGTGAAGAGAGGGATCGAGGGGGAGATAGAGAGAGAGATTGACTCGAAGAATGAATTTGAAGGAGAGATCAATAGAGAGACAAGCTCGGAGCGACAGATGGCGAGATCGACTTAAGGGAGAGATCGACCCTGACGTGAGGATTCACAACGAGGGATAGAGAGATTAACGAAGAGATCGACTCAAGAGAGAGAGTGGTCGTGACATGAGGGTTTGTAGCGAGCCACTGAGGAAGAAGATGTGAGTCGAACTCGAAGAATGAAGAAGATTGATTGAGAGTTGAGAGGAATCGATGAGAGTCTGATTGAGAGGAATGAGGAAGGAGCAGGCAAGGGCGCCTCCTGGATTCTAAGAGAGGAGTCGAAGAACTGTCGAAGATTGAAGATAATATCCTAGGGTTTTGGCCAAAACGACACCGTTTTGGCAAGAAACTGTAGCTTTGAACCGGTCCTGTTTGGTTCAACTTTGGGAACACTGATAACCAAAATCGAACTAGTTCTGGTTCAGTTCGGTTCAATTTTTATTATTCGGTTCTGGTTAGTTTGGTATTTTTAAGTCCTGTCTTGATTCCGTGCGATTTTTTGATCTTTTTTCGAACTGATTAACATCCCTAGTAGCAATTGAAGATGTGTAATGTGTCAATACTCATGATACACGTCTACGAAATACCTAATATGTCATTGGAGTGTTCGAAAGCATAAACTTATGTTTTCTTCACATGAGCCGTGCGATTCATTTGAACAGCATGTATTTTGGGATATTTTACAATAATATAAACATTCGGTGAGTAGCAATTGAAATTTTATAATGTAATACTTATTTGATACATGCCTACCAAACACTTAATATGTCATTCATATGTTACACAAACTCTCTTCGCGCGAAGTAACCCTCTTCATATACACCTCACAATTAATCTCACATATACTTATACATCTTTCGTATTCTGCGACACTATCCGTTATGACAATATATATAAGCATTCAGTATGTAGCAATTGTAAGTGTTTGTAATGTGTCATATTAACATACCTATTGATAACCTAAAATGTTGTTAGCGTGTTTAAACACACAAACTTTATAATAAAGCAATTGATCTATGCCTCACTGGCCTAGCCTCTATGCACGTTTCAAAGGCTCAATCTAAAACGTCATTTAAGACAATAATTTTTAACCCTTAAAAAATCGACTGAAGACCTTAATCATTTGTATTTAAGGCCTGGAATATTGCCATATTTATATCATTAATCATCCATGATCGATCTAAAGAGTTGACTAGAGGCACTCTTTGAGGACTCCAAGAGGCAAAATTACCCAATTGTGATGCAAGACAAAAAGAGTTGACCTCTAATCTCCGTCAACTATATATTCATCTCAGCCATCTTGCAAATTAAGTGTCTTCTCCTTCTCGAAACAAGCAAACAATTATTGAGATCGAAAATGATGAATCGAAACTTGAATGGTCTTGCAATTGGATTGGTGGGGGCAGCAGCGACCTTGTCTGCATATTCTCAGACTCTCATCTCTCCAACTCAGTCTATCACAGTTGGCCTCCTCTTTCTCATGGTTGGTTTGCTGGTCAAGGAAGGTCTTATATCTCTCTAGCTAGCTCGATCCATCCCTCTCCTTCCATCCGGCCGGCCGGCCGACTGGTCTTTCCCGTCGTGGGTCCTTTGCTTCCCTTCGAGGTTACTTAATTTGTTCATTGAATTATAATTTTGCTATCGATTAATATGTAGGTGTATTTGACTTTTCCATATGGGTATGTAAATGTAGGAGCTACAATTTGTTTTAACTTTTATAATATGATTAGACTTGTATTACGAATATATTGAAATATGTGACGACGTATTTTTGAGTTAATAAACAAGTTAATCACAACAGATTGATCCAGTAATTAGAGTATTTCTATTTTTAGTATATATATTTCCAGCTCATCTTAAATCCGATTTAAGATGGATAATATTCCAACGACTACGAAAAGATAGATGGTCGTCGTTAACTAACTCACTTTTAGAAAAATAATAAAATAAAACAAGTTAAAATAATTATATATTACCATCCAATTTCGTATGTGTCCACGGCTAATCCGAATAAGCGCAAATGCATATATAGTGTAACCCTTTTGTGACCAAGGCATGAAGAAATGTTAAATACTTTGATCAAATTAATTTCTAACCGCCCTAAAAAAAAATCACATTTTCGTCAACAAATTAGGGCCGGTATGAAGCAAGTACACACGAATACGACACAATACAATATAAAAATGTTATAAATTTTTTAAATTTAGAATATAATACGGGATAGTCGGATAGATACGAAAATGAAAAAAATTTAATTAATAACATAATAGAAGCTAGAAAATAAGATACTGCTAGTAATAATTAGTGAAAATTTGAAATAAAAAAACTAAAATCCTACGTTCTTTAGTATGCTATGGGAAAAATCAACCCAATCACACTTGCACACGATTTTTCTAGTGTACACAATAACATAGCGACACATCACGTGTTCGTGCAAAACCCACACAAAACCCAGATCAACATTGACAGTTTCCTTCAACCTGCAAAACCCTAATCGATACAAATATTTACGTCATTTTTCATTACTTGTAACATTACTTTTTCGATCTGTAAAGTTTGTGATCAGATAGGTTAGATGAAAGATGAAAGGCATAAAGAGTTATATATAAATATGTAAATAAAAATACCCACACAAAAAGAAGACTGAAACTTAATTAGTGTGATATGATGAACTAACCCTTTGTTGCCAAGGCGGCTAAAATATACGTCGTTTCTGATCATCGTTATCATCATAAATCTAACATGAGACAATGAGGCAACAATGTAGCCAAAGACGACTTGCCGATCAAACTTATCATCACACGTTGTGCTTGCTTTGTACATAAAAAAATATACACAATTAATTAGCTTAATTAATTGTGTAACTCAAACTCAATCTAGCTTGCCGGCAAGTCATCCTTGGCTGCACCAAAATACCTCATTCCCACATGCAAGACTTTGGATGAAAAGTACCATAAGTACTGAAACATGAAGTTTATAATATAATGTAGATTATTATAAGTGTATGGCACCAAAAAACACAGAGACATTCCCACAAACTAGCCAATCAAATTGCAAGAGAACTGAAAAGAAAAACGAAAAAAGTTGGAGGTAGCTAGGGTTAGGTGATTTCCCGAAGGAGAAAGACAAGATTCCGTATCAGAGAAATGGAAAGAGAGGGCTCTAACAAGCAATGTCCCAAAGAGGGAAAGGAGGACTGTAGAGAAGAAGAAGCCGATTGGACTACAACCCCCTCTTGCCAGGTTTTCCACTAATGAGCTTTGAGTTGAAACTCCTAAAGCATAAATATATAGACGGATAGATGGTCGAGCAATGCTAATCGAATTCTTTTTTTTTCTTTGTAGAGTAAAATTATATTTTAATTTCCTGTGTTTACATCAAATTTCAAACATATATATACTTTAATTTTTAAATTTTGCATTTAAATACTGTGACTTTATGACAAGTTCTAAAAACTTTGGAGTATATGAATATAAAATTTGAAAATTGAAATATATTTCTCAAATTTAATGTTAAATACTAAATCGGAATTTACTAATTTTTTTATATCGAATTAATATCATAATGTGACAGCAAATTTACATAAAAACGTAATAGAATCCGGTTGATATTAATTGGAGATGGATGTTGTTTGGTTTTCTAGTAGTTGGGTGGTCAGTTTGAACATAAAGAAGACTGCTTTTTTCTGCTTCCATAAATCAGTCTTAGCTATTAATTGGTGTCAGCTCTTGCACAAGAAGAGCAAAGCAGACCCTGAAACTGTCGGATCGGGGTCCTTTGTCCGATCTCCAATACGGGATCTCAACAAATATACGAGTACATTAGAGGCGTCGTATATACAATGTATGGAAATCCTACGTCGGTCACTTAATACTAAATGAACCATTCGATTTGATTCACTATACTAAATAATATTACGATTCAACTACTTATTGTGTAAATTCAGATTAAAAAAATTATTTTACAAAAAAATTCCTTCGAATTGATAATAGATTAGCCATTTAATACAGTTAATTATAGGGTAAACATCATTTTACACCCCAAGATTTAGAGATCGATATCAGAATAAATCACTAGGCTTCAATTTCATCATTTGACCCCCATATAGTTTTAACATCCATCAACTTAGTTCATCGGCACATTTCAACAATTAAATCATCAATTAAGTGAAGGACATCCTTAGAATTAATTAAAAATTCTTACTTTTGTTATTTTTCATTAAGTGAGTAATTATTTTGACTTAGCTACTCTTTCAAATTAATGTATTTAAACAAGTTATGAGAGTATAATTTAATTAAACTTAATGTAAATGTAATAATGCCTTTATAGTTTATGAAATTAACTAATTTGAAAAGAAAAAAAAATAGCTAAATCAAAACACTTAGTCAATCATAAAAATGTCATTAATTTAATTAATGATTTATTAGTGAAATAGGCAGATAAGGTAAGTTAATTTGACCTCAACATCAAAGAAGTAAAATGATGAAATTAAAACTTAATAGTCCGTTTTGATTTAACCCTCGGAATGTAAAATAATATTTGCCTGGCTAACAAAGTCCTCCATATAACATAGCAAATGCACTTATTAATAATCGAATGACTAAACAATTTCTAGATGATTTTTTTTTAAAGATCATCTTTAATCAAGAATTACAAAATGAAAAGTTATGTGATAATATATAGACCGGAGAGAGAGACTGGGATGTGACTTTGCAATGATCCATCAGTTTCTCAGACTGCTTTCATTTAATTCATGGCATTTGATTTGATTACTTAAATGAATAGGTGTAGCTTCTTCAGAATGTGTACCATCCGGCATGAATGAGTTAGGTGGCATCTCTGGCAACATCCCAACCATTTTTAGGGTTCATAACTTTCACAAGTCACCGAAATAGAGAAGCAATTACATTTACATTTACCGCTTTTAGGGTTTTAAAACTCTCACCAACCGATCGACATGAGTGGTGTCTTATTATAACAAACAGATCAGAGTTTTAGACATCGAAACGTTAAGCCTATATTGATCCCTTTTTGGGTTCGAAATGCAGGTTACGCCAGGCAACACCATGCTCATCGCCGGTGGGTTTTATGCAAGACGGCCAGCCGACCCGATGAAATCAACCCAATTTTGTACTGCTATGATCATCTAATTCCATATCGAAAATCAAAGTATAACAGTGGACAACCTGGCGATAGGCTAATAAGCAATTGATTCGAAATAAGCCCCACAGAGAGAGGAAAACAAAAATGCGCCAGAAGCAGCATACAATTAAAGAATTTATACTAAACACTAACATTATCATTTTAGGATTAAAGACAGGCGGCCGTGGCCCCGGACCTGTCCACAACCAACAAACCCCCTCCCCACAACTGCCCAACCCAACAAGATAAAAAAAAAAGGTTAGAGGTAACAAACAATGTGCAATAGGTAACTAACAACAATATGTAATCGACCGTGAGTATGCCTGCTTAAATCATGGTTGCAACAACCAAATCTCGTATCATGCCAACGACATCCAAAAAACCTGCCAAATGCGTTGTACAAGAGACTTCAGATCACTTCTGACCCGAGCAACATAGCTAGCAAATAACATAATACATCAACCCACCACTTGAATCGTTGAGGTCAAACCAACCCCACAAACCTTCGAATAAGCCTTCATAAGTTCCAGCATCCATCAAGTTGGTATGTAACATATTATTCAAGAAACTCCAAACTGACCTGGACACGAACAGGAAGAAAACTACCAGAAGTGGAACTTCAAAGAAGTTTGCACTTTTGAGTCCAACCAAGACAGGTTAAAAAAAAAATATTTGATATTAAAGAAAAATACTCCAGGTCACCCAACTCGTGTTGTGACATTGAGCTTCAAGCTTCAATTACACATCCTGCTCTATTTACCGACATGCATTGAAGTAATGATGTGTTTGGCAGTTCAAAACTTCAACCAGAACTAATGATGTGTGTGTGCACTGTATGGTATACTTGAAATAAACAAGTTCTCACTTCAACCAGAACTAATTTCAGAATGGTAAATCTTGAAACCAATATTTGGTTGCAAACAATTTCACAAACAGAAATTGTAAACCCAAACTGTATTACGAATGATATGAAACAAAAAAGAAGCCTGCAATCAGATGATACAACAATATGCTACAGAACAAAGTAAGTGGTTAAGTTTTCATAATCAACATGTGAATTCAAACCACAAAGTAATTAAACTACATAGCTGCGAAGCAAAAATAAATAAACAGTGTTACAGCAGCAAATTGAAGTAATATGCTTCATATCATAGAAGTCTTAACGAAAAAAAGCAACATGGACAGACATGCTGGATATATGGGTTCTAGGAAAGCTTGGTAATTTTTGTTTCTTGGACTTAAGTAGAAGCGTCAAGGTGGGCCATGACTATGTCATATGCTGGTTCATCTTCTGGTTTAGGCAGACAGTAGGCTGGCTTCAGGCTTCATAGAAATCAGCTGTTTTGTTGGGATGGGAAAGGCAAAAAGGGAAAACAAGAGTATCAGAATTTTAATACAGGGAGACTGGATAGGTTATGATATCAAATGACTGGCCAAGGGGTAATGCCAGCTATAATAACAGACAGGAAAATCTCAAAAGACAACTGTATTCTACCTGCTGGTACCATCATCAAATATTAGTAACCATAGTTTCTCCTCCTAGAAACAGGATTCTGGCTAGATAACCTGATATCATAAGCTTCAAATCAGGATTAATGTGTTTCAAGACCGGTATACATGGGGAAAAAACCTATTACTTTAGTAAATCCAACAGTAGAAGCCTCCAGAGCTCATGCATATAACCGGATAAATCTATTTGAGGCCTTTTGTAACTAAATTTCATGTAATGATAGCAGAAAGTTTGAAGAAATCCGACTTTAGGAATGTGTAACTCGAAGCCATAAGTAAATCAGAAGTTTTCACCTAGCCTTGGGTGTAAGGTTAGCTACTTGATAGTTGATATACACTTTAGGTAAGGAGAAAACAGGAAAAACAAATAATCAGACCAAGACGGTGAGCTAGGGAGCTGAAACTGAGGGGCAAGCCAAGATAGAGAAGATAATGGAAGAAAAATTTTACCCAGAGCTACCACTTCGTCCAGAAGAATACGATCCATAGGCTCCATACGCAGTGCCACCGCCCCCAACCTACATGTGATATGAAGCAAAATTGTGAAGGAACGAATGAAGATATAGGTGGATGCATATAAGAATTAAGCAACAAAAGAAAAAAACCTTCAAGAAAAGATTGGTTGACCTTATATCTTGAAAGAATGGTCTAAATATAGCAGTAAAACAATACCTGTGAACCGCCATAGCTTCCATAATTGTCTGTAGTAGCAAAATCACTTGAGCCACCATAGCCAGCGGAATAAGAATGCCCACGCCCATGCCTTTTACCATCTCTACTATCATAATTTGGACCATCTGGACCATCTCCTGACACAGGAAGATAAGGAAGAACTGGCATGAATGCAGACACTGCACCTTCCCTGTCAAAAAGGTTTGCTCTTAATCGGGTAACTACTTGTATAAGAGCATCCTTAGCAATATCAAGATCTCCAGAAATCTGTTAAATTAAAACACAAAAATTGTCATAATCATATGATATCAACCCAATCAAGGAAAACACACAATGTGTTATCAAAAAGAAAATATTCCAAATGCAATGAGAAACTACAACATTGAGGAGACTTCCAAGCACCATGAGAAATCCTTTACCTGCACCATCTCGTCATCTTCAGATGCGATTTTGGGAAGATTCTCCTTAGAAAGTATGCGAATATTAGCTTTAGTAAGCCTCCTCATCTCAGTTACAATAGCTCCTCCTTTACCAATTAGGCAGCCAATTCGTGCGGTTGGAACAAGTAAGCGGGTTGTAAATGAGATAACTCCTGAATCTCTTTCCACTTTCTCACTGCACCTGGGTTGCAAACGCACAGCTGCTTCCACAGTCGGAGAGTATGTGTCTTCAAAGAACTGAAATACTACGTGTTAAAAAAAAATTCCAAAATATTGATGTAAAATCCTCCACAGATACAACTCCAAACATAAAAAATAAAAATAAAAAACAGTAGTACTTCACCTCCTTTGCTGATACAAGAATTAAGCAATCATCTCCTTCAGTTGTTGAACTATCAACTTTAATGGCAGCCCCAGAATCCTGTCTGATTTGATTAATAATAACACCACCCTTCCCAATCACACCTCCAATATTCCCAGTTGGACAAACCAAGCGAATAGAAAATTCTTTCGAAGATGCTTCATCTCTTGGGGCTGAGTACAAAGAGCGTGACCAGTCTCCAACATCACCTTTATAACCTCCATAAGGACCCATCAAGGGAGCTATTCCCATTAGTGGGGGACCACCAGATGGACCCATTAGTGAACCACCCGAAGAGTACATAGGCACTGCAGAAGTAATCAAATGCTGAGATCGTGATGGGTTATCATGAAGGCGAGACGCAATTTGAAAAAGAGCCTTCTTAACAAGTGGAGCTTCCCCAGATATCTGAAGCCATGACAGATAACACATTGGTAAGCAAATGTAGGTAAAAATTTCCAAGTTTCAATTTCAAAAGACTTAACAAAATGACTGCACAGATAGATACCCAATAAATGCACAGCACGTTCCTTCTAAGTGCAGACCATAAACAATAAAAATCATACTCATCCGACATACAATATAGAAGGTGGTACCAACAATAAACCATGGATAACATAGAAAGACAGTAGCATTTAAACCAAACAAAGAGCATGAAAAACTTGCTATTGATAAATGAAGAACTGCACACTCTTCAGCTTGAAGCTTTAGTTAAAACTGATAGCAACTAACTACCATTACAGGTCAAAAACACAAAGAACAGGCCTCATAATCATCACAAATTCACAACATCGTATACATATGCAAGCCAAATAATTCAAAATTCTAGAATTTATTCAATCTACCTGCACAAGCTCATCAGAATTCAAGGCACAACCAGGCAGATGGTCGTCCTTCAAAATCCTAATCTGGGCACCCGTTTCACTACGAATGTTCTGAACAATCTGCCCACCTTTCCCAATTATACAACCAATCTGATCAGACGGTACAAGAAGCCGAGCAATAACATGGTGACTTCCACCATCGGCGTCCTCATCGTTATGCATGTCCTCAGCAACAACCCTCTCATGGACCCGGAACAACGCGTCCTGAGCAGGAGCAACATAGCCACCACTATCTTCAAACCCATTCGTCTCGTCGCTGGCGCTGTACACAGTAACAACTCGCTCCTCGCAACCCGGCACCGTTTCACCTATTCTAATCTTGGATTTGGTGTCCACTCTCAGCTGTTTCACAATCTCTCCTCCCCTCCCAATAATGCTACCAATCTTCTTAACTGGACACAAGTACCGGTACACGGTGTCCTCTGCATCGATGATGAATTGCTCTCTTTCTTCAACGGGATTTCTCCTCTTACTTCCTCCGCCGTTGTCGGCGTACTCCGACTGCGAATGAGAGCGCTTTCCATAACTATTCCTCTGACCTGCCATGCGTTATCTGCTTTCGAATCAAACAATCAGCAGCACAATCAGTGCAGAAACCTAAATTGGAAAAAGGAGGGGGCAGATTCTAGGAGTAGATGAGCATCAAGAAGAAGAACAACAACAAGATTGAATACCTTTTGAATTGAGAGATACGACGATTGGGACAGCGAGATTATGGTGTCTCTGCGATATAGAATCTTAGATTTAGATTTCTAGGGTTTTGATCCCCTTCCTGTTATTATTTATTACTTCATTTTTCTTTTTAAGTTTGGCTTCTTAGGTTGAGTTTATTATGGTATCACTTTTAGTTGAGTTAATCCACTTGGTTGTTATGTTGCGTTTTTGTTATAGATATTTCATTAAAGTGAATACGTGGTGTCAGCTTCTAAAACATTTTGATAATCTTAGAAATTCGATTTTTGTCTAACAAACGACTCTAAATACATACCCAAATTACTGTCAACTCTAGAGATACGACATCACTATTCATGCATTTACTTCTCGATTTGCACCGATTTATGTGCAACGGTTTGGAGGGGCATCAAAAAACATTTACCTTCCATTTTTTCTAAAATATGCATGCATATAATAAAACGTAAGCAAACGAAAATTGAAATCAATAAATCAAATTGACCAATCAATACTCATAAAATATGACCATCCAATCCAATACCAATCAACCAAGCAATACTCAATAACCTGGCCACTGCTAGCTATATATCTTGGCCTTTGCTAGTCGAGTATCCTATCTACATAGACAACCTCACAACCTTAGAATATGTGGAGTCGAGCTCTGAATGTATGAGTCTCATCTTCGAAATGAGCGACGTTTGGGAAGCCACCCCAAGGTCAAGCTGCTCCCATCCGGAAGATGTCGTATGTATAGCCTCACAACCTCATGTTATATGGAGTCGGACTTTGTACGTCTGAGCATTGACCATAACCGAGAATGGTTGACCATGGAGAAACGATTCACAAACAAGGAAAATTCATTTAACACAATCCTTGACTCAAGATTAAATTAAAACACATTCAAACACGGGCCTAAGCCCAAAACACTATTTTCACAAAACAAACCATAAAATACGTGGCCAAGACCAATAAATAAATCCATAAAAATCATCAAATTATCAATTAGAAATCATATTCAAACCATTGCAACATAAATCATGCAATAAAGCAATTAAAATATTTAACTATGCTTGCATAATAATTTTTTAAAAACTCCATTCACACTGTAACAACCTGTCCCGAATTACGAGATTAATTATGATTATTTAAGGATTAAAGTGACTAATCGGGGATTAGTTGAGAGAATACAGATGAACGGTGTGGAATGACTGTTTTGCCTCTAAAATTAGGCAAAATGTTGACTTTTGACCCGGGGAGTCAAACATACGAGGACCGATGGCCGTGACGTAGTAGACAGGTGGCACGTCGAAATCGGAGGTCAAACAGGGAAGTTATACTCGCGGGATCAAAATCGGTTACGTTACACCTCGGGATTTGAATTAATTGAATATTAAATCTGATTGGTTAATTAAATTAATGTGGGCCCTTGGATGAGTGACAAGTGTCACTCATCCCATTAGTGGGTTTTCTTAAAATGGGGATCTATGTCTATTGGGCGAGGGAGATTATTTTAATTTTTCACTCATCTCTCTCTCTCCCCCTCCCGTGTATCATCATCTTCATTTCTTCCTAATAACTAAACACACAAACAACCCACACAAACACCCTTCATTCCTCTTCTATCGCGAACCGAATGGTGGCCACGGCGAGGACCGTCGTGCATGGTGGCCGGAGTTTCGAAAGGTAAACCATGGGATTCAAATTTTGGGTTTTTTATTTTATTGGTTTTGATCGATTATAAGCTTAGGATGATGTTTCTTGAGCTCCCATGAGCTTGTAGGTGCAATTTGGGACGGATTTGGACGTCGGAGGTGGCGAGAATGATGACTAGAAGTCTGGCCGAAACTTTGAACGACCATACCTTTAAATCCAGGTACTTTCTGAAATTTCTGGATTTAGATTTGGAATCCTTGGCTCGAGTAAATAAATTTACACAGATAGAATGTCGAATTTGGTTGAGAAATGAGTGAGATATCGAAGTTTGAAGTTTGGGGCAACATGTTAGGGCCCACCCCTAATCCCCCAAGATTAGGGACTAAACCCTGCTCCCGTCTGACAACCCAAAAAAGAAAGACCGAAACAACCTCACGAAAAACCACAAATTACATTGTCAGACGCAGGAGAATTTAAAATATCCCAGAGTCAGCAGTTATACAGAGCATAGTACCCCAAAAAAAAAGTAAAACAAAACCGATACACAGAA
This sequence comes from Prinsepia uniflora, assembly GCA_032719365.1. Lineage (NCBI taxonomy): Eukaryota > Viridiplantae > Streptophyta > Magnoliopsida > Rosales > Rosaceae > Prinsepia > Prinsepia uniflora. The sequence goes on along the minus strand of CM064867.1, from coordinate 5,558,008 downwards.
CACACGCACAACGGTAAAATGAAACCCTCCGGGAAAACTCTCGAGTACTCTATGCCTCCGACACTGCCTCAACGTCAACCCCCGCGCTAGCTCCACGACCTGGAGGGCAAATAAAACCAGAAAGTGTGAGTGGACCATAACGAATAAAAGTTTCGAAAACCATTTTATAACAAACCAGGGTTTGGCCCTCCGTTTTGAAAACATGCATGCACAACCCATTTATTAAACACAGCCATAAACCACATAGTAATCATCGTTAAAACAGTATGATAAAACATAAATCCAAGTCATCATTATCTGATCAAACCTGCTGGACCTATCCGAGTCTTTAAACTCCCGAGTCTTTAAACTCAATCCAGGCCTCAATAATCCGAGTCTTTAAACTCCGAGTCTTTAAACTCAACAAGCCTACGGGAACTCAACAAGCCTACGGGGGAAATATCAATATATCCGAGTCTTTAAACTCCCGAGTCTTTAAACTCAATCCGGGTCTTTAAACCCAATCCAGGCTCGTCCTCCATCAATCATAATATCCGGGCCTTTAAACCCAATAATCAGATCCAGCAAATCCAATTCAAAACCATTTGAAAACCAATTCTAAATCCATACCCAAACCCGAATCCGAAATCACTGGACCGAAGCCATTCCGGCATCCAGAACCGTCATTCCGAACCCAAATCCGGAATTCCACTTTTCAACTTTAAAACCAAATTCCGCTTTCCGAAATCCAATTCTAAAACCGAAAACCCTTGATCATCGAAATCATGTTCCAAAATCCCTTTATAATCATTGAAAACCCTTTATCGTTTGAAATCCCAAAATCATAGCATCATAATTAGAAATCAAGCTTTTCTCGTAAAACGTGCCAAATACGTAATTTCTCGAAAAACGTGCAATTAAGCAAAACAGTTATAACATATTGAAATAATCATGAAATCACATATAAAACTATAAAACAAGTAATTAAAAGCAGTTATGCATGCTCAGTTATAGAGAAGGGGTCCACTCACAGATACCGGGCACGTCACTCGCGTCCCGTACGTTCCGCACGTTCCTCGTCCGCCTCGGGGATTCCCGGTCCTGTCAACAGTCACCAAAATACGTCACCAGCACGTTTACTAAGGTACTCCTAATTTCCCACAAAATTCCCCGGATTCTGAACGTAATGAACCGAGACCCTAAACCTTCGGTCCCGCAGAACTAACTCGAATCGACGTCCGATTAACCCGAAACCTATCCCAAAAGATTCGTTATAACATCTAGACCAAAAACCTAGTTGAACACCTCCCCGGAAAACGCCGCACGCTCCTCCACGCGCCACCCAAAGTGGTTACGCGTGGGCCTCACGCGCCTGCACTGTTCATCGTCTTCAACCTTCGTCCAAGAGGTCTAGACCGGTTCAGCCAAATCGAACCGGCGTGACCGGTTCTCTGTCATCCGTCCATTATTCCCCTTCCTCTTTCCACCATTCTCTTCATCCTCAACCCAGCAATCCATTCCCCTCAACCAAACACGACAACACGGCCTCTAACCCGTCGTCCCTAGCTCGAAACAAAATCACCCGAACACCCCTGTTTGCACTCCCGGCCACCCGTGAAATCCCCCATCACGGCTGCACAACCAGCAGCTTCCTAGGACCCTACTGAGTCCACTAGATGTCACCAGACTCCTCGAATCGTATCCAAAAGCCACGACTCACCGTTTGAACCTAAACCGGAAAACAGAGCAACCAGGGGAAATTTAAGAGATTACCTGCATGTCGATCGCCGCTGTGCTCGCCGCTGCGTTCCATGGAGTCCACAGAGTTGTCCTAGCTTCCCCTCGAGTTCAATTTGATCAACTTGATCACTGAGGTTCGCACTATCACCAACCTCCCTCTCTGTTTTTTCCCGTGAACTCACACTTCGCACACACCACCGTTGCCCACAGTTCCACGCCAAACTCACTCACCAAGTCTTACACTCTCTCTGCTCTCTCTTCTTCACTCACCAGCACACACACACACTCCCTTCACCTGATCGATTTTCCCTCTCAAACCTCACTCGGTTTCCTCTCGAACACGGCTACATAACACACACGGCTTACCCAATTAAATTCCACCGTGCACTAGCTTGTAGAAGCCTCTAGCTCACAGCCACATGTCACAATCCTATAGCCCCTCTAAAAAATATCCACTTGCACCTGTACACTTGGCCTTATCAGATTGGCCCAATTCCCAATGCACCAAAAAGACCAAAATGCCCTTGTAAGTCAAAAATTACCATTTTTCCCTTCGCCGTTCTAGACCCGTATCTCGCCTGTCCAACGTCCGATGCAGGCATGCCGCCTGTTGTTGAACTCAGGACGACGAGACCTACCTAACGGCCCTCGGTCTACGTGAAAACTAAGTGTCTAGTGAAAAGTCAACTTTTCCCCATATTCTAACCAAATTACGGTAATGCCCTCAACCTTCCGAACATCATAACTTCCTCCTTGGATGTCGGAATCGGGCGTGCCACCTGTCTACGTACTCGTGACTCCCCAAACTATGTCACAGTCATCGTTCAACGCCCAATTGATCGCCCGAACTAAAGGTCGCCATATTGCCCAACCTAGAGGCAAAATCGTCATTTCTGTGCTAACACCCCGAACGTAACCAACTAACCACCGATTAGACTCACTAATTCGTTACTAATCACTTTCTTAAGCCCGGCTCTCGGGACGGGTCGTTACACAACAATGGAGTTTTCCAGTGAGTCAGCTGGCGAGTTAAATCGTTGACCGGCGAGTTGACCTGTTGGCCGAAGGGTTGACTCGTTAGAGGTTTCGACGATCCAGATCTAATGATGGTAGTTTCGGGTTGATCGGTGATCGTTAGATTGGTCAAATCGAGGTTTTTCACCTCGGGAAACGTGTTCGGGACATGTTGACTTTTATTGGAGTTTTGGGGTTTTATCCTATAGACTTATATAGATGGTTAGTGACCTTCAGGTGTGATTTGGATAAGTTCGAAAGTTCCGGAGTTGGTGATTTAGCCTCGGGAAGGCTTATGGCATGTATATCGAGGTTGTAATTAGGACGGTCTGTGAGTGGACATTGGTTTCTAAATATGATGCATGCATAACTATTTTATATACTTTAAATATGTGATTTACGATGAACATAATTATGATATTTAATATTTACATATTTGCACGTATTTCGAGGTTTATGGTTTTATATAGTGTTGGACTTGCTTGTGTTTCCAATTATGGTTCAATTGTATGATTTCGGATATGGAAATATGGAACCGGGCATGAGACCCATTTGATTTGTAAACTATTGGACTTGATGTCCATTTGATTTAATGAAGCACCGGGCTGGAAACCCATTTGGTTTATACTTTCGGGCTTAAAGTCCAGTTGGGTTATGAAATGTAATCTCGGACTGTGTCCCTTGAATTTGTGGAAATGGTTTTTGAAAGTTATACTTCGGGCACGAGACCCATTTGTGGATTTATGATGGTTTATGGAACGAATGGTTAAACATTATATCCCGGTCATCAACCCTTTGAAAGGTTTCGAGATGATTTATAAAATATTTTTCATATACCATCCTTACATATAGATTGTCTCCCCCGGACGTCTCGGACGTCTCGTAGTATCCTGGAGTAGTCACGGCGCACTACTTGAGAGGGGCTGCCTGAAGGGTAGCTCATGATCATGAGTGCAATTATGGATAATGTTAGGACCCGATCTTCCTCGGTTAGGACCTGACTCATCTAGCACGATATTGTCTGTTTTGGGCCTCTTTGCCCTTGCCCTCACAGTTTTGTTTTTGGGAGCTCACGGTGCAACGTCCCAGGGGGTTACCCATCATGGAATTGCACCAGCCTCAACTCGCTTAACTTTGGAGTTCCAATCGAACCCAAAGCCACTGAGCTCCTAAAAGACTTCATGCTAGATAGGTGTGTGCCCACACCTATAAGGCACACCACCATTCCCCACCCAGACCATTCCCCTCGCTGGAATGTGGGATTGTTCATTTTTCCCTGCAGGACACGGGTCTTACAATCCACCCCCCTTAGGGCCCAGCGTGCTCGCTAGCACACTTCCCGGTTGGGGTTTGGCTCTGATAACATTTTGTCAGGACCCGACCTTCCTCGGTTAGGACCCGACTCATCTAGCACGATGTTGTCCGTTTTGGGCCTCCTTGCCCTTACCCTCATGGTTTTGTTTTTGGGAGTTCACGATGCAACTTCCCAGGGGGGTCACCCATTATGGAATTGCACCAGCTTCAACTCGCTTAACTTTGGAGTTCCAATCGAACCCAAAGCCACTGAGCTCCCAAAATGCCTCATGCTAGATAGGTGTGTGTCTACACCTATAAGGCAAACCATCATTCCCCACCCAGACCATTCCCCTTGCAGGAATGTGAGATTGTTCACCGTTCCCTCCAGGACACGGGTCTTACAGATAATACCCCCAGGGAGGGTCATTGACCTGGGTGGACCCTGGGATTGAGACCCCAAGTGGCACGCTTAGCCTTAGAGATTGTGATAATAGTATTGATTAGGCATCTGGGATACCGAGGATTGGTATTTGGATTACAGATTCAGTGGATTTATGAAATGGTATTTATGTGCTTATAGATTTGGGCAGTGGCCCATACATGATTGGTTTTATGGTTTTGGGCTAAGGCCCTAATGATTTAATTAAAGTTTCGAATGCATGCATGCTTTTTAGTGAAGGGCATAAACATCTTTTTGTGAAATGAGTTTTACTAAATTATTTATTTCGTTCACTCACAACTTTTATGGTTTTTAATGCCCTTCAGGTTGATCGCGAATGCGGACTGTAGCAGAGACTGAGACATCACACTCCTCCATTGATCCTTGCGCGTTCTGGAAGCCCCGAATGGGCTGGGGTTTTGAGTTATCCCTTGTCTGACACTTCGTGTTAGACGGGAGTATGACATATCCCGCGTTAATCCTGAGGGGATTAGGATGGGTCGTGTCACACACATACACACACACACGCACACACACACACACACACACACACACACGCACACACACACACGCACACACACACACACGCGCACACACACACACGCACACACACACACGCACACACACACACGCACACGCACACACGCACACACACACACACACACACACACACACACACACACACACACACACACACACACACACACACACACACACACACACACACACACACACACACACACACACACACACACACACACACACACACACACACACACACACACACACACACACACACACACACATTGTCTACGTAGTTAAATCTCGATCCACGCATTCTTCCGTAATTTTGAAAATCGTACCGCATGTTTGATCGACTCAAAACCTATGTCAATAAGTTCATAACAACGAACTGACAGGACCCGTCCCAATCCTCCCGGGATTAATGCGGGACGACCCTGCTCTCGTCTGACACGAAGTGTCAGACAAGAGATATTTCCAACCTTTACCCTCTCAGCTATCAGAGTGCGCCAGGATCTGGAGGAGGTATGTGATATCTCGGTCTCTGCTACAGTCCATATCCGCTGTCAACCTGATGGGCAGTCAAAACATTAAAAGCTGTGACTGGACAAAACAACCAATTTATAAAAACATTTCATAATAAAGACATTTGTACCCTTCACTAAAAAGCCTCCATGCATTCGAAAATCATTTAACCAAATGAACCACATGTGGGAACTAAGCCCAAAACCATACTCAAATCAAGTATACGGGCCATTGCCCAAATCCATAAGGGACTCCGCCCAAAACCATATCCATACTGAAACCAAGTACACGGCCCACTGCCCAAATCCTGTGCACATCACATATCACATAACATATATATCATATATACATATAATCCATACAACCAATCCTGTCACGGTTTCCAAAGCTACGTGCGTGCTACCCGGGGTCTCAAACCCAAGTCTCTCAGAGTCCGAGGTCAATGTCCGTAGACCAATGACCCGCCCTGAGGTTACGATCCATGCCTTCCTGAGAGTAAGGAACACAACTGGGGGGCGACTCCACTTAGTCGGTGCTCCGTGATTACTCCGGGGTCCACCTAGTCCAACGACCCTCCCCAGAGGAGATAATAGAAGTAAAGGAAGGTATATGAATATACATACATATATATACACAACTTAAACAGTCATGACCGGTCCTCCTGAACCGTCATGATCTATAACATCCATTTAAGGGTTCATTCCCGGTTCCCAAAAATCGTCATGTACCACAATAACCATTCCAGGGTTCATGCCGGTTCCTATAAACCGCCATGAACTTGGAAATCCATCTAGGGTCCCTGACCCGAAATCATAACCATAAAGTCACTGGGTCTCATGCCCGAGTTTATCTTTTTAGAAATCCAAAACCTTTTCATTTAAACCAATAAAGAAATACAAACCCGTATTGGCACCGTATAGTGTCGTAACCTCGAAATACGTGCCAATACGTAACCACACATCCAAATGCACTCATGGCATCACAAAACATGTATTAAAACATATAATAAATGTTTATACATGCACCAATTTAGAAAACAAGGTCCACTCACAGACCGTCCGAGCTACCGCCTCGATTTGCGTGCCATACAGCTCTCCCGAGCCAATCACCGTCACCGGGACTCCCGAACCTGTCCAAATCGTAATAGAAGGTTACTAACTACTTAATTAACCTCCCACTAAAGCCCTGTAATTTTCTGGAATTTTTAACTATTTTTAAAGTGGAACCTAAACCTTCGGACACCCCAAAACCTATCGAAACGATGTCCGATCGACACGAAACCAGTCCCAAAATGTTCGTTACATCGAATAGATGATTTCACGTGTTGAAAGCACCCTCAAAATCCTCACCACACGCTCACACGTGCCCTTGGAACCTTCCTGCGCGTGAGCCCACCCGCCGGGTACTGTAGATCGTCATCAAGCTCCAGCCGGTTCAGACTGGCCAATTCGGTCCGCTCTCTGCAACTGGACAGGCGTGACTGGTCCAGGTCCATACAATCCTCATTTTGGTCCGTTTTCAACCCTAATCAATCATAATCTTCTAGTTTAGATCCTAGGAACCTAAACTAATTAATTAGAACCCCTAAAACTCACGAAAACAGCCCTGTCCGATTTTCCCCTCACGGTTCGATTATCCAAACTCTTCCCCAGGGGTCCCTCAACGTCCAAACCTTCTCAAAACCTTCCTAATGACCTCCTAACAACCTAATTAATTCATTGAAACCATCAAAAACGACCCATAACAACAAAAATGGAAAATGGATCGAAAATGGGCTAACCGATTACCTCTCGGGTTTTCTCCACCACCGTCCACGGCGGCTGCTGTCCTGGGCCGGCCACCACGTCCTCAGCATCCTCACTTCACTCTGTCCTCAGTCATGGCCGAATGGGAAGGGTTGGGTTGCACAGGGGAGAGGATTGGTGTGAGATCGGGTTTGTTTGGGTGAAAGGAAGAAGAATGATCGATGAAGGGATGATATGCATGAAGGAAAAAGGGTCGCCTGTGGATGGGTGACACTTGTCACTCATCCATTGGGTAGAAGCTAAATATCTGGGGCCCACTAAAATCCAAAAGTTAAGTCGCTTTGTAAAACGTTCAATAGTTCCCCGAAACTTCCTTGAACCGTAACTAAGCCGTCGAACGTCCGAATTCGACGTGCCGTCTGTCTACGGATTCGTATCGTCTCGATCTATGTAATGATCCTCGACCCTCGGCCATCGGACCTCCCAGTCCAAAAGTCAACTATTTATCCCTTTTAATCGAAATTACCAAAATGCCCTTAAACTTCCAAACGTCATAACTTCTTCCTCGAATGTCGGAATTGAACGTGTCGCCTGTCTATGAACTCGTGACGTCACGAACTACGTCACGGTCATCGGTCAAAGTCCGTTTGACAGTCAGAATGAAAAGTCAACGTTTTACCCATTCCTGTGGCAAAACAGTCATTTCGCATCGTTTGTCCGATTTCGCTAAACTAATCACGGATTAGCCTCACTAATCGTGATTAGTCACTAATCTAATCCTGTAATTCGGAACGGGTCGTTACACGAACACTATAAAAATTGTGTTGGCTGGAACCCCTAGCGACTCGTGCGCCACGCGTCACTGCTCCACTAGTTAGCCTGAACCCACTCTTTCTTTGTCCCCTAGCTACAAGACCAGCCCCACTTGCAATCCAAAGTTAAAACAAAAAAAAAGGACAAGAAAAAATATATAAATTTTACCTTTTCATCGAATTCGACGTTTAGCCCTTTTGTCCAGACAACACTCATGACACGACCCCACCCAAATACACCAGATTAGTACACTCGAGCTCTGATTCCGTCTGACATGAACCTTGTCAAACAAGGGATAAACACAAAACTCATTAGTTCATGCCTCTACCTTTCGAGCCTCGATTTCCGTGTAGTGGCCCTAGAGGGTCATAAAACAAGAACGTGTGAGTGGATTAAAAGAAACAATTTAAAAACATAATTTGAAAACATACAACGTTTACCCTTCGTTTTTCAAAACCACACATGCATACGAAAACCATTTCACTTCGATTAAAACAAAATACAGTTTACAATTCTCGAAATGCGTAAACAGTATCTCCCAATCAAAAACCACATGAAACCACCAAAACCATCAATAAGTAAATGCAATCACACAAAGCCAAATCCATATCTTTCATCACCACAACGAAACACAAATAGACATTTCATCACCGATGCACAACATTAATCATCAATACCATTGCACTACTAGCAGACACATGACACACTCGGGATACAGAGCCCAGCTCGACGTCCGAGTGAAAACCCACTCAGGATACAGAGCCCAGCTCGGTGTCTTAGTCACAATCACACACTAGTCTCAGGACACAGAGCCCTGCTCTACGTCTCAGACTACTCATCATAATATTAAAGACATATCAACATGAAATCACATCAGGCATCATAACCACACATACATCATACATCACGACTCATCACTTCAATAACACACATTTAATCCTCAAAGCACAAGCACAATCTCAATCATTATTTCACAAGTGCACTACCGGTAGGCCATCACATCTTCACTCGGGATTCGGAGCCCCTAACTCGACGTCCAAGTGACTTCCGACTCAAAATTTGGACCCCCCACTCGACGTCTTAGTCACCAACACCATACCAATCTGAGGATTCGGAGCCCCGGGCTTAATGTCTAAGACTCATAACCAATCAACACGAGCTTAACAATTTTTCACACCTCACAAGTGACATGACCCATCCCCATCCTCCTTAGATTAATGCGGGATGTGCCATGCTCCCGTCTGACACCCCGTGCCAGACCAGAGATACACCTAACCCTCTCGAGGCTTCTAGAGTACGCCAAGATCTGTGGAGGCATGTGATGTCTCGGTCTCTACTACAACCCGAATCCGCGATCAACGTGAAGGGTATTAAAAACAGAAAAAACTGTGAGTGGACGAAAATAAACAGTTTATAAAACCATTTCATGAAAAGATTTATACTTTTCACTAAAAATCATGCATGCATCAGAAAACAAGTTATAACAACCACTTTCTTGAAATCAAATCATATGGCTTTTCAAATTAAAACTCAATGAAAACGTTTATCAATCAAAGCCATTTCCTTAGTAAGGTCTCAGCCCAAAACCAAACACGTGGGATCTTTACCCAAATCAGTCAAAAACAGTATAACCAATCCCTGACATCCCAGATGTCTAATCAATAATGTTACAGTTTCTAAGGCTACGCGTGCCACTCGGGGTCTCAAGTCCGAGTCCTCCCCAGGATCCACTAGTGGCTGGATGATATCATCGGACACTGTCCTGGGTGATATCCATATCTAGCAATTTTGATCCTGAGCCTCTCCGTAGAGCGGCCCCTCTCAGGTAGTGCACTGTGACTACTTCAGGATACTATGAGACGTCTGGAGAAGACAATCCACTCATAAGGATGGTGTCAGTAAAATAGTGAAAATCATGGCAAAACCATTTATACCTCAAATCTAGTCTAAAGAATTTCAACAGGGTCTCAGCTCGAGGTATAGTTCCTACAAACTGTTTTAAACAAAATTAGGATTCCCCGAATCCGATTCAAATCCAAATCTCATAGGGACTCAGCCCAAAAATCATCTTAATGGGGTTTCAAACCCGAAATCTCATTTCATAAACCACAATTGGGACTCAAGCCCAATATCTCAAACCAACTGGGCCTCAAGCCCAATATCTCATAAATCAACGGGGCCTCAAGCCTGGGATAATATTTCCAAATCCGAAATCATTTCCTTATTCAATCATTTGAAAACACAAGCAATTATAAAATATGACCTAAGCCCAAGGTACAACATAAAACATAAATCTCGAAATACGTGCAATACCACATTTGTACGAAAATGCCAAAACACCACAATCATATATATAAACCATATGCACTCAAGGAATCTCAAATCATATTCATAGAACATATATAATAGTTATGCATGCATCATGTTTAGAAATCAAATGTTCACTCACAGACCGTCCAAGCTGCGGGTCTGCAAGTTGCGCCGTAAGCCACTCAAGACTATACTGAACTCTCTAGTTCGTCTGGACCTGTCCAAAACATACTTAAATGTCACTACTAACCTAGATAAGTCATAATCAAAAACCCCCAAAACTCCCAGAAAATTTAATGTGCCCCAGACACGCATCCCTATTCTAAAAACCTCAATTTGACCAACTAAACGATATTCGATCGACCTGAAACCACCACCATTAGATTCAAAACGTCGAAACCTTTCAAATGGGATCAGTTTCAACTTGAAATTAGTGCCAACGCACCCTCACGCGTCAATCAAAGGTCAAAGTCCACGCTGGTCAAAAGTTAACGCCAACGTCAGCAGTCAACGGCTGACGTCAGCCTGACACGTGTCAAGTTTAATAGTGCCACGTATCAGCACCTGATTGGTCCACATGTCTAACACCTATCAGTGCTGATTGGACCTGACAACTGCCATGTGGCAGCCCCTAATTGGCCACGTGGCCTGACACCTCTAACAGACGATGACATTAACTGATGACGTCATTTTTGTCTTCCTCGCGACGGGTCGACCCAGACCTCTGCAACTGGGTCAACCGAACCCTCGACTCAACCCGACTCAATCTCCCTGAATTCTACACCATTTTCGACCATTCTTGTTCCTATGTGACCGTCTTCAACCCAGGAACAAGTCTGTGGACTCAAAATTGGAAAAACAAGTCTAGAAATTACCTTTTGAGCTTGATGAATTTTAGGTAACCTGCAACCTCAGTTTCCAGCTCGTTCCAGCCACCAAGCTCCTTCTAAAGCGGTCCTCTGAGTTCGTCTGGGTCCTAGGAAGCTATTCCAATCAACGAAATCGTCCAACAAACACCCAAATTGAAACTCAAAATTCAAACCTGAAATGGCTTACCTGCGGGTTTCCAGCCACCGTGCACGGTCGTCCAAGCTGTTAGCACCGCCGTCTTCGTCTCCTTTCACTCTGTCACTCTTCCGTTCACACAATCAGTAGAGGATGAAGGTTTGTGAAAGTTGGGGTGGGTTGTGGCGCTGTGTGTGTGTGTGTGTGTGTGTGTGTGTGTGTATTTTGGGTTAACAAGAGAAAAGAGGATGAACAAATATAGCAAAAACTTGGGTTTTGGGCCAATCAGATGGGTGACACTTATCACTCATCAAATGGGTCCACCCAGATTTCTACCCAATCCAAACAAACCAATTGTCTAATTTCTCGTAAAATGTGAATAATGCCATTTTTCTTTCATGAACCCCAATTTCCTCGTACGAAGTCCGATTTCGACGTGTTGCTTGTCTACGAATTCATAACATCCTGATATACATAACGGTCCTCGGTCTTCGTACATTTGACCTCCCGAGTCAAAATTCAATATTTTGCCCATTCGATGGGCCAAATCGTCATTTTGCATCGACCGTATAAAGAATTCTCGACTAATTCACAATTAGTCTCGATAATCCTTAATTAGTCCTTAATTAATCCGTAATTTCGAGACGGGTTGTTACAATAAGTGATAGCACCCTATCCCAATTCCTCTGGATTATCGTAGGATGTGTTTGCTCCCGTCTGACACCACGTGCCAAACAAGGGATAAAACTGCAACCCGCTCGGGGTTATCCAGAGTACGCCAGGATCTGTGACGACATGTGATGTCTCGGTCTCTACTACAGCCCGCATCCGCGATCAACCTGAAGGGTATCAAAAACCATAAAAGCTGTGAGTAGACAAAAACAATTAGTTATAAAAACAGTTTTATAGAAAATACCATTTATACCCTTCACTTAAAAGCATGCATGCATCAGAAAACAGTATATCAAATACTTTCTCATAAGCAAGTCGTATTACTTTTCAAATCAAATCCAGTGAAAAATCACATAGGGTCTTGTCCAAATCAACAACATGTGGGATCTCAGCCTAAATCAAACCACGATGTCAAAATTCGAGTCTTTAAACTCCTGAGTCTTTCAACTCAATCACATATCATCAGTATCATCAGTCACGATTCTAATCCCAGCAACGCGTGCCCATAAGCTCAAGGACTGCTCTGATCTTGAGCATGTCGTCATGAACCTATCACCAGTCGACAATCACCAGATCGTCGTGAACATATCATCGATCGATCTCATATACCACACTCCTGAGTCAATCTCATATATCGATCGTAGTAAATAATATATTTAAATATAAATATATTATTTATTAATTACAAAATCAACTGACCAATCAGAACGCTCTGTGACTCCCAATGATTCTCTATAAATACAGACGGTTGATAAAGCTCAAACTGTGCATTAAATTAAACACGTAATTTCAGTATTATGCAATTTAAACCCTTTTTGTGTAGATGTAGTATTGGTAAATAGGGATCGTTCTTAACCGGAGAAATTAGGGAATATTAATAATATATTAGTGAGAAAGAATAATGAATAATCTAATAAATGAATTAAAGAATTAAAGAATAAAGAATCAAATAATCAAAGAATAAAATAATAAAGAATTAAAGGTGGGGTTTGAAAATATTTGTAATCTAAACTACATTTTAACTAATAATTAAATTAAAATTAACAATTACAATAATTAAACTACTCCTAAAATAGATTTCTTTCAAACATAATTTTTACCAACACTCTATGTCAGGGCCCGCCTTAAATCCCCCGGGATTAACGTGGGACGTGCCTGAATCCGGAGGAGGAATGTGATGTCTCGGTCTCTGCTACAGCCCGCATCCGCGATCAACCTGAAGGGCATTCAAAACATCAAAGCTGTGAGTGGATAAAACAATTAATTTATAAAAACTTTTTCATAAAAAGACCTTTATGCCCTTCACTAAAAAGTATGTATGCATTCGAAAACCATTTCTCAAAACATTCACTAGATCATTGGGGCCTTGGCCCAAAATCCAATCCAAGTACCTGGGACCTCAGCCCAAACCTAATCAAGTGGGAACTCAGCCCAAATCCAACACACGTGGGTCTCAACCCAAAACCATCTGCGTAAAACCTCGTATAGCCATATATATATATATACGTATAACCCGTCCTTGGCATCTCAATGCCCAATCAAATAACCAGTCACGATATATCTACACGTGTGCACACTACTCAGGGTCTCACTCTGAGTCTACCCCCAGGATCTACAACGTCTGGGAGGCTCGTCCAAAATCCAGGATCTACGACGTCTAGAGGACGGTCTGCGAACCTAGTCCGAGACTATAACATATCTCTCACTCCTGGAATGTGCTCCTTCGTGGAGTCACTCATTTTAGGCAGTGGATCGTGACAATCCAGGATCAACGACGTCTGGAGGAGACCAATACTGACAGGACCCACCCCCAATCCCCCGAGATTAAGGGCCAAGTCATGTTCCCGTCTAACTTACGCATGACACGTAGGTTAAACCAACGTTCAACCTTCGTGTGACACGTAAGTCGGACAAGGGATTCTCTATCCGACTGTCCTAAAAGTGTCTAGACTTCCCAGAGTGTGCCGAATCTACTATGGATCGCGGGTGTGATGTCTCTATCCCTCTCGACCAACAACCCACACCGCAACAACTTGGAGGGTATCGAAAACACAAAAGACTGTGAATGGACAAAATAAGGTAGAATTAAAAAACAATTCAATAAAACAATTTCATTTATACCCTCCAATTAAAAAGAAATGCATGCATATCAAATTCATATCATAAAACCATTCAAGATTCCGATCGAGCAAACCATGTAAGAAAAACCGAACACAGTTTCCTTTCCTCAAATCCCGGGGCCTAAAACCATCGAAAACCATTTCATTCGGGCAGAGCCCAAAACATCGAAAAACCATGACCGAAAACCGTCATCATCAAAGCTCAGTGAAAACCAAACACATTTGAAACCACATATCCACCCATCGAACCTGCTGGATCTATCCGAGTCTTTAAACTCCCGAGTGTTTAAACTCAATCCAGGCCTCAATATAATCTGAGTCTTTAAACTCCCGATTCTTTAAACTCAACAGGCCTACGGGGGAAATATCAATATCCGAGTCTTTAAACTCAATCTGGGTCTTTAAACCCAATCCGGGCCCGCCCCATCATAATCATATCCGGGTCTTTAAACCCAATAACCAGATCCAGCAAATCCAATCCATAAACCATTTGAACACCATTTCCCATTTCTGAATTCGAATCCGCAATCTCATCAGGATCCCGAATCCAAATCCAGAACTCATATCCATATCCATTTCCAAATCTGAGTTCGAAACCATCATCCCGTAAGCTAGCATCCGGAATAACCATTCCGAACCCAACCCGGAAATCCATTTTCAAGTTCCAAACCGAATCCCGAATTGTCATCCGGAAATCCGATTCCAAAACCCGAAAACACATTTCTTAAAAACCACTTTTTAAACTAAGCCTCTAAGCCCGAAGTCATTTTTCCGAAATCCATTTTTAAATCATGGATATTAAATCATATTCCAAATCCCGACATCAAATCATTAAAACCAGGTTCAAAACACAACATCGTTCAAAATCTCGTAAAAAGTGAAATCCAGTAAATATCCCAAAAATCGTGCAAAACCGCAAATCATCAAGATCATAAATCAAATCATAGAATCACGTATAGAAAACATATAAAAACATATATGCATGCATCAAGAGTTAGAAAAAAAAGTCCACTCACAGACCATAGCGTTGTCGCCTCGATACACGCGCATTAAAGCTTTCCCTGCTAATCCGCTACCACCGACTTCCCGAACCTGTCCAAATCCCATAATAAGGTCACTAACTACTTCATAAAGCTTATACTAAAGCCCTGTATTTTTCCCGAATTTTAAACTATTTTTAACGAAGGCCTAAAACCTTCGGACATCCCAAAACATATCGAGACGATGTTCGATTGACTCGAAACCAGCACCAAAATGTTCGTTACATCGAATACTTTAAAAGTCGTGTTGGAACCATTTTCAAACACTGTACCACGCGCCCACACGCTCCGCCCAAAGGGGCTGCGCGTGGGCCTCACGTGCCAGCACAGTGTCATCTTCAACCATGCTTTGACCGGTCTGACTGGTTCACGGTTCAGGCCGAACCGGCGTGGCAGTTTCACGGGTCTACCTGGTCCAGTTTTGTCCATTTTCCTCCCTAGTTAATTCCCATAGCTTCCCTACATGTTTTCCTATTGATCCATAACCTAAAACATGAAAAACAAGGTCTAAACAATACCTGTTAGCTCCTCTGTCAAAACACCAACTTTCTCCCGTGAGCTTCCATGGCTCCTGCACCGTTCTTCTCTGTTTTTTGGTCCTAACTCATTCCTGGGACTCCTAGAAACAAGTTCTTATCAACCAATATGATTATTAGTCCACTAAAGTCAACTTACCATAATCGAATTCAACTTAGCTCTCACTGAATTCTTGACCTTACCGTCTATTTCAAGCCTTGAAGTCGAGTCTAAGAACTTTGTCCCACCTTCTTTTCCAATGTTTGTTCTCAGATCATAAGAAATTGCTGTAGTTTTGAGGAGCTTGAATCCAAGACTAAGCTTCCCTCTCTGTTTTTTAAAGTCGAAGCCACCACCCACGGTGGCCCTCGTGGCAGCCCAACACCACCTCATTGTACTCTCACTTCCTCAATCACCACACCTCTCTGAACTCTCACTCATAAATCACCACAAGGAATTTCCACGACTCACACACACTGGATTTTGGATTGAGACTCTCTGTCTCTGTTTTCTCTACTGAACGACCAAACATTTTAAAAAAATAAAAGAACACGGCTGTTTTGGCTAGAAGCCACTAGACAGAGGCCAGGTGTCACACACCCTATGGATACAGCCCACAATTATCCAATAAGCTTTGTCCATGTGGACTTATCTGATTGCACAAAGACCAAGGTGTAAAAAGACCAAAATGCCCCTATAAGTCCAAATTACCATTTTGCCCCTCACATTTCTAGAATCACAACTTACCCGTCCGATGTCCGATGAAGGTGTGCCGCCTGTAGTTGTACTCAGGACGTGGAGATCTATCTAACGGTCCTTGGTTTGCGTGAAGAAAACTTATCGTGCAAAAAGTCAACAAATTCCTCCTTTTAAACCAAATTACGAAAGTGCCCTCAACCTTCCAAACATCATAACTTCCTCCTCGGATGTCAGAATCGGACGTGCCACCTATCTATGAACTCGTGACGTTCTGAACTACGTCACGGTCATCGGTCTAAGTCCATTTGACCGCCCGAACTAAAAGTCAACATTTTGCCCATTCCAAGGGCAAAATCGTCATTCTGCACCAACCGTCTAAAAGTATCCAACTAATTACCGATTACCTTCGTTAATCCGTCGTTAACTACTAATCTAATCCAGACTTCCGGGACGGGTCATTACAAATACGCTCATAAGGAGGGTATATACATACTAGTATGGAAAACCACAAATGGGACTCACGCCCGATACCACAAGTCAACTGGGCCTCCAACCCGAACTTATGACTCAATGGAGCCTCTAGCCCGATTTCACAAGTTAACTGGGCCTCAAGCCCGGCCTCAGAATCAACTGGCCATCAAGCCCAATACCTCAGGGTCAGTCACGATTCCGATCATAGTGATGCGTGCAACCATCAGTTCAAGACAGCTCTCAATCCTAGTATGTCGCCGTGAACATATCAACCACCGCGACCACCTCTAGATCATGGTGCACACATTACCAATCGATCTCCTATACCGTCAGCACTCCAAAGTCGAGCCTCCAGTGGCTGCCCAACTACGGGACGTGCATCGTGACCTCTCCTGAAGGAACACATCCCTAGTCCGGTGTCGAGCATCGTATCGTCCGTCGCCGTGCACACAGCACCCATCGCGGCCATAACTCAGACCCATAGGTCATCCATAAGGCCATATGCCTGAGTCAAAGCTAAAACCAAATAGGTCTTATGCCTAGTTTTACCTTTTCAAAACCATTTCATTTAAACCGACACCACAAACGTGTATAAGCACGTATAAAACAGAAAATCTCGAAATACATACAAATACGTAAACACACACAAATGCACTCACGGAATCACAAAACATGTATTAAAACAATTATAAAACATTTATGCATGGATCGATTCATAAAAGAAAGTCCACTCACAGACCGTCCGAGCTGCCGCCTCGATATGTGCACCGTACACCTTCACTGGTTAAACACCGTCACGGGACCCCCAAACCTATCCAAATCGTAATATAGGGTTACTAACTACTTAATTAACTCCTATATAAAGCCCCCTAATTTTTCGGGATTTTAACTATTTTTAAACGTGATCCTAAACTTTTAGACCTCCCTAACTATATCGAGACGATGTCCGATCGATTCGAAACCAGTCCCAAAATGTTCGTTACATCGTATAGATGAAATTACATGTTGGAAGTTTCCCCAAAAACCTCCCCACGCGCTGCCATGTGTTGCCTGAAGGCCCTGCGCGTGGGCTTCACTCGCCTGCACAGGGTTATCCCTAATCTCCAGCCGACCGGGTCCGACCAGCCGGTCTGGTTCAGCCTCTGTAATCCAGTCCAGCTGAACCGGAAGAGCCGGTTCAGGCTCCTACCTCCCTCAATTTTCATCCATTTTCTTCCAATCCAATTCCAATCTTCCTATCTCAATCCTAGAAACCTATTTATGCAATTAGAATCACGAAAAACCCCCTAGAACCTCTCCGTTCAAAACCTCCCCTCACGACCCAATTTTCCAGTTCTTCCCCTGAGCTGCACTGCCCCTCTTAGCTGTAAAAAAACCATCCCTAAACACTCCTAACAACCTGTTAAACCTGCCCTAATCAACTAAAACCGTCCATAACGTTCAAATCCAAAAATATGAAATTTTGAACATAACCGGGTTTCGGGTTTTACCTTTGCACAGGGTTCCTTCGCCGTCCAAGGCGATGTTGTCCTTGACCAGACACCGTACTTCTGCCCTCACCTCACTCTCTTGGCCTCACACATGATCAGATGGGAAGGGGTTGGATTGGGGTTGAAGGGTTGATCGGGTTGGTGGAAATGGAAGATGATCGAACAAAAGGGAAGGGATGGATGTGCATGTGTCTGTTTAGATGGGTAATGGATAGGTGACACTTGTCACTCATCCATTGGGCCTGTCCAAAATATCTGGGCCCCACTTAATGCCAAATGGCATCCGTCTTGTAAAACGTGCAATAGTTCGTTCGAACTTCCGTGAACCGTAACTTTTTCGTCGAACGTCCAATTTCAACGTGCCGCTTGTCTATGGACTCGTATCGACCCGACCTACATAACAGTCCTCGGCCATCAGAACTCCTGGGTCAAAAGTCACCCTAAACGACTGTTAACCCTCGACTAAACCCCGATTAGCCTCGCTAATTCATCATTAAATCTTAATTAACCCTTAAAATTAGGGATGGGTAGTTTCAAAATTCCCCTCTTCAGGAATTTCATCCTCGAAATTCAAACTAACCCAATTCCACAAACAAACTGGGGAATCCAATCATGTCCCAAGTTGAGGTGTAACGACCCTTCCCGGAAGTCGGGATTAGGGAATTGATTAGTGACGGATTAGCTGAGTTAATCGGTGGTCAGTTGGTTACTTTTGGACTTCGGGATGTCCGAAGGTTTTAGAGCTCGTTTAAAAATAGTTAAAAATATGGGAAAATTATGGGACTGGAGTAGCACTTTTGTGAAGTAGTTAGTGACCTGATTATGGGATTTGGACAGGTTTGGGAGAGCCGAGGATAGCGAACTGGACGGGAACGGCGTATATGTTTCCGGTGCATGCATATACGATTGTATTTGCTTTCTAACTCTTGATGCATGCATATATGTTTTTATATATGTTTTCTATACTTGATTCTATGATTTGATGTATGATTGTGATGGTTTACGTTTTGTGCATGTTTTTCTAGGAAATTACGGAATCTCACGTTTTACGAGATTTTGATGGATATTGTGATTTGAACCTGGTTTTAATGATTTGATTTCGGGATTTGAAATACGATTGGATTTCAAAGGAATTAAAAGGATTTTGGAAAGTGTTTTCGGGCTTGAAGCCCAGTTCAGAAAAGTGATTTTGAGAAATGTGATTTCGGGTTTTTGAATCGGATTTCCGGATGACGATTCAGGATTCGATTTGGGACTTGAAGTGGATTTTCGGGTTTGGGTTCGGAATGGTTATTCCGGATGCCAGCTTACGGAATGATGGTTGCGGACTCGGATCTGGAAAGGAGATGGATATGAGTTCTGGGTTTGGATTCGGGATCCTGATGAGATTGCGGATTCGGATTCGGAAATGGAAAAAGGTTTTCAAACAGTTTTGGATTGGATTTGCTGGATCTGGTTATTGGGTTTAAAGACCCGGATTATGATTGACGGGGGACGGGCCCGGATTGGGTTTAAAGACCCGAATTGAGTTTAAAGACTCAGATATTGATATTTCCCCCGTAGGCCTGTTGAGTTTAAAGACTCGGGAGTTTAAAGACTCGGATTATATTGAGGCCTGGATTGAGTTTAAAGACTCAGAAGTTTAAAGACTCGGATAAATCCAGCAGGTTCGGTAAATGGAAATATGATATGGTTTTCAACAAGGTTTTCCGGTGTTTTGGGCAGTAGCCCGAATGAAATGGTTTTCGATGGCTTTCAGACTGAGTTCCCGGATTTGAGATTGATTTGAGGCTAAGGCCTGGATTTGAACAACGAGTTTGACACGATTTGATAAACAAAGTTTTCGTTAATGTTTTTTTATATGAATGGTTTCATAACTTGAATGGATATGCATGCATTGGTTTTTGAAACAGAGGGTATAAATGTTATTGTTTTATGAAATGTTTTTGATCTTAAACGTTATTTTTATCCACTCACAGTCTTTTCGTGTTTTCGATACCCTCCAGGTTGTTGCGGTGCGGGCTGTTGGTCGAGAGAGACGGAGACATCACACCCGCGATCCACAGTAGGTCGGATAACTGGATTCGAGAATCCCTGGTCCGACTTACGTGTTACATGGAGGTTAGACGTCAATCTGGCATTCATGTCATGCGTAAGTCAGACGGGAGCAGTGTTTAGTCCCTAATCCTGGGGGATTATGGGTGGGCCCTGACAATTGATATCAGAGCGAGGTTTCTGGTGTTCTGCGCGAGGTTTGGTTCCCAGAATCGTTGGTTAGTCGACTTGGGTGGTGTGATGCTACTGTGGATGTGATGTCTCGACGCGAAACAGCCCCACAGCAACCTGGATACTATAGTGATAGTACATTTGGGGTGGTTAGATAGGAGCGTTTGAGGGTGCTAGTCGCTCGATACACGGTGCGAGGTAAGACGTATGTCGGCTTAGGGCTGGAATGGTTAGTGCGTTGGCGCTGGTATTGGTGTTACTTGATGGATGGACCATAGGGTCGGAGATACGCTAGCAGAAGTAACCTGGAAGGTAGCCGGTGGGCTATGGATGAGTAGGTTGGTCGGCCTGAGAGGCCTGAGAGTAGCTCGTTGAGTTAGTGAGATACATAGGCCGAGGAGGCCGATTGATGATGGCTGGTTGGGCCGGATGGCGTTTGGATGTTGATCGGATGGATTGGTGACCTTTGGTCAGTTGGGTTGAGTTTGGAATTGTGCGGCTACGAGTAGCAGGATGCCTTGATGGCAGGGTTTAGGAACTACTGTGAGACTCGAGGGATTGTTCCCCCTAGTGATGGATACCGATTGGTGTTGGTGAGTAGAGTCACGAGAAGGAATGCTCTTAGTCGGGTGTGACGACCCGAGTGATAAGTCTGTAGTGAACCCGTGGTAATTGCAGGTTTAGATAACCCGGACGACGGGGATGATTTGAGGTACCCCGTGGGATTACTGGATCGTAGTCCTTGTGGATTGGGTCGACTTACGGCCGGATTGGAGATGGTGCTGGTAGGTGCAGCTGAGGTAGTGGGTGCCTGGTGGATGACTCTAGACGAGGGTTCATACTCAGAGCAAGGTCGGGATGACCATGGGTAGGTCACGTATCAGGACGAATGGTCAGGATGCCGTTGGTTGATTAGAGTAGAGCACCTGACGCTCGGTGAACCTAGGCTTCGTGTTGGATTGGGCTAGGCTGGTATGGACAGGTTTGACCATCAGTGGGATTCATTTCGTGGACTCATCCTTATGTGTTAGAAATGCTGAGGTTGGATTTTGGTGCTTGGAAATTGGTTCAGAATTGGAGACTTGTCCACGTATGACGGAAGGGCTTGAGAAATGAGTGACTATAACTGATCGATATGAGGTTATTGAAGAGAACCCACAATCTAGAAGTGCCTGTAGGACTTTGTTGATTTATTCCGACAGGGTGGATGAAGTATTTGAGAGACGTGAAGGTGTAGGTAGTGGTACGTGAGGACGTACTCTATGAACTCTATTGGGTACTCTAAATGAGGTATTTTAAAATATCGTTGTTTCTTTTCATAGAGTTTTCCCTGGCGTACACCATGAAGTTCTAGTGAGTAGCACCGGATGGAGGTACGTTCGACTTGAGCGTGTCAGAAGTGTCGAACGGGTAGTAGAGGTGTTGTGACGTACCCAAGGTGGAGATGATAGGTTGGGAACTGGCTGGCGTAGTTGTTGGGTAAGAGTTGACTACCGAGTAATCCTTCGATTTTTGTTTGTCTGAGTGTTGGTGTAAGCCGAGTAAGGCTGTACAATGACTCTAATGTTCGAGTCTAAAAATAGCAAGTGTTGGGGTGTAGGCCGAGTAAGACCGATCCCCGACTCATATTTTTGAGTCGTAATGGTGGGGCAAGCCGAGTAGGGCTGTACACCGACTTAATAGTTTGAGTCAAAATAGAAAGTGTTGGGGTGTAGGCCGAGTAAGACCGAACCCCGACTCGTATGTTTGAGTCGTAATGGTGGGGCAAGCCGGGTAGGGCTGTACACCGACTCAAAGTTGGAGTCAAAATAGTAAGTGTTGGGGTGTAGGCCGAGTAAGACCGAACCCCGACTCGTCTGTTTGAGTCGTAATGGTGGTGCAAGCCGAGTAGGGCTGTACACCGACTCGATAGTTTGAGTCAAAATAGCAAGTGTTGGGGTGTAGGCCGAGTAAAACCGAACCCCGACTCGTCTGTTTGAGTAGTAATGGTGGTGCAAGCCGAGTAGGGCTGTACACCGACTCGATAGTTTGAGTCAAAATAGCAAGTGTTGGGGTGTAGGCCGAGTAAGACGGAACCCCGACTCGTATGTTCCGATGTGGGACAAATGCTTCTCAATTTATGTGCTGACACGTGTTACGTAAATCGAGGGTGAATACGCTTCCCTGTGGCATCCCGCATTGGGCCCAATGTTAGGGCTGTTGTAAGTATGGTAGTTTTGGGCCTTGAGCGGGGTCTGGGCTTTAAGTATACGGCCCAGTGGGTTTGGTCAGATATGGTGTCAACACACTTCAACTTATGATTATGTTTAAATTTTATATTATTAGTTATTGTCAGAACCCTATTGTGTCATATTATTAATCATATATTTATTATAACAAAGTCATTTTATAGTTTTTATTAATCATATATAACTATCATTGGGTACTTAAGTTTTTCCCAAAATTCATTTCAAATTTCCAATTTTTAGACCGAATTTCCGTCATTTTTGTTGACCGTAAACGATATCGATATTTGGGACGAGATATCCATAAATTTGACTACCGATATATTCGTCGATATTGATATTTTCATCCTTACTCGTACCCTACGACTTTGGGTATGACCATTCCGACAATCCATATCAGAAAATGAACGTTCTTCGAATGTCCCCCACGTCTCAACAACCACCAACAAATCCAGCCTCGATGGTGGTTCCTACCGCGAGCCCGTGCAGACACAACCCACACACATAGCCACTGAGACTCCGAACCTATGCGGTCAACTCACCGCAGGCACCAACCACTCAACACACAGTATCCACCGATCGGCCCTCCTCGGAATCCGATCAACAAGTACCACTCTTCTGGTAGCTTGTCCAATCACTCACCAACTACGGTTATCGCGAACTCGGCTGCTCCCTGTAGCATGTCCATCTCGAGTGATCCCTCGCGCTCGACTCCGAAGAGTCATCGTGCCCCGATACTTGTGTCCAACCAACCAACAACCACAATCTGAGGATCTCGTCCCCTCGTAACTCTACGGCTCCTAGCCGTTGGCCTTCACAAGAACTCGACCAAACTCCGTGCCTAACGCTGCACACTCGCTACTTGTCGTAATCACATCCTACCATGCCACACAACAACTATTCCGGGCATCCCCTGCCAGTCGACATCCCTCCGGGATTCGACACACCGAAGTATGGCATCTCATGACAAATAAGATCAACGTTCCTATTCCAACCAGCCTCAACTAGGGTCCTCGCGCGTCTGACTGCTCCCAACAACCAAATCTCTGATCCTTACACTTTTTATCGCGGATGACCCTAACGTCCGACCTCCACTGGTTCCACTTTGTTCCATTCCATGTCCGTCATGACTACTCGACGGTCCCAACTCTCAGGTTTTCATACCGTGTCTACTAGTCCACTAGATCCTATCTCCAGTAACACTACGGCTCTAAGTCGTTAGATTCACACGCGCATTGATCCTACTCGAGATCCTACCTCTAGAAAAACGTGGCATCCTATGCCAATCGAACCCTAAACTATCACACCTCGTGCCGAACGTAATGTAACTAGGGTTCGATTCCACCAAATCCTCATACTAATATCCTACCTATCAGGTTGATGACGGGTTGTTACCACTGTAGAGACATCACATCCTCGACCTGCGCGTCACCCTGAGAGCAAAACACGCTCTGATACCACTTGTTAGGACCCTCCCCAAATCCCCAGAGATTAACGTGGGACTTGCCTGATCCCGTCTTGTAACTCCCCGAAAATTCGAGGATTTTAATATTGTAATTTTATGTATGAATTGACTTTTTTACCCTTGTGAATGGTATGGCAAAATTGTTGACTTTTTGATTTGTGGGTCAAACGGACTTTGACCAATGACCGTGACGTATTTCGGGACGTCACAAGTCCATAGACAGGTGGCACGTCAAATTCGGACGCTCAGGGAGGAAGTTATGACTATCGGAAGTTCAGGGGCATTACCGTAATTTGGACTTTAGGGGCGAAAATGTTGACTTTTCGTTTGGCAACTAATTTTCACTCGACCCAAGGACCGTTAGGTAGGTCTCGATGCCCTGAGTCCGTAGACAGGCGGCACGACGAAATCGGACTTCGTATGGCTGAGTTACGGGTCTAGAAAGTGAGGGGCATTTTGGTAATTATTGAACTAGGGGCATTTTGGTCATTTTGCCCTGGTTACTATAGCAACCGCGGGGGACCATGGACGGCACCACCATGTGCGGTGGTTCAATGTGCAATTGTTTATGCAATTGTGTGCTGGAAAGGAAGGGCTGTCTATTGCTTTAGATCCTGGGTTGAACCATCCACCAGCACGGTCGAATTGATTAATGAGATTCGAAGCTTTTTCGGGGAACGAAGTTCAGTGGACAGTGAGGCTTCCACGAGCCTCTGGGACGGCTTGAATTGTTTAAAACTGATTGAGAAGTGAATGAGCTTCACTCTGCGGTTGAAAGAACTGAAAATAGGGGAGGAACCAGAGAGAAACCATTTCGGGAAATTTTGGAGGGAAATCGGGTTTTCAATTTCTGGTGATTGTTGGACCAAACCAAAGCCTGGTTTAGCCTTCTGGGAGTATTTGGAACTTATCCACATCGAAATCGAAGGCCATCAGCCACGGGTGAGCTAGGACGGTGACTGAGTTTTCAGAGAAATCGCAGAGCTTGGGACGACAACCTTCAGGTACTTTCAGACACAATTGATCGTTCATTTTAGGTCGTTTTGATCCTATTATGCTGTCTGTGAAGTTAATTGGAAATTGAATTAGAAACCAGGAAGTTCTGGTGATTGACCCGATTGGTTGATCACGAGTCGATGGGTCGATTGGGGACCTGTCGAGGTTGATTAATGTCTCAGAACTTAAATTGGAATAATAATAAACATGTTAGGATCAAATTGGATTGAAATCGAGTAGGAATTGATGGGTAATCAACCGGGTCAAGCCGCGGGTGGCAGGCCCGTATTACAGACAAACGGGTGAAGGTGGTGACACTGTAGCTACAGTGTCAGGCACGTGACTTTCACGCGCAGCCACTTTGGGCGGCGCGTGAGGGCGCGTTGGACCTTATCTCCGATCACGATCAATATGACTTTTGTTCCTCTCATCATTCTGAACATTTTTTATGAATTAACCATGTTGATCTGAGATAGTTTGGAAGGGTCAATTTAGGGCCGGTTGTCTCGAGAAACGTGTTGGACGGTTTCCCCGAGCCGATTTCTGTTTCGGACTTTTTGGTTAAATGGTTAAGACTTGTAGTGACCCTTACATGTGATTTGGACTGACAAGATTTGTACGATAATCCCGGTACAAGTTCGTACGCGCAGGTTCACCGCGGGATCGTACTGTGAGTGGGCCCGATTTCATTAAACACTTGCATGCTTAAATGTTTTTCGATTTACTTATATGTTCACATGCTGGAATCAAGAAATGGTTTTGATGATATTGAAATTATGGTTATGGCACGTTTCACGGTAATTGGGTTTGAAACCCGTCTGATGAAACTTAACGATCGGTTTGGATTTTATCTATGTATATATATGTTTTGCATGTGGATATCAATAAAATGTATTTGGTACTGCACTGTATAGATCCATTCTTATGATACTGTCTCCTCCGGATGTGGTACCCCGGAGTGGTCATGGCGCATTGCCTGCGATGGGTCATTCTACGGAGGAAACGGACCGTAAAATGACTCAAGAGCAGGATTGCTTATTTGACGTCAGGGACGTCGAACGTCTAAGACGCTAGGCATTTGAGATGCCGTACCCGGACAGGGTTCGGGGATTGGACTCGGAATTGAGACCCGAGTGGCACGCGTAGCCTTCGGACTGTGACCTTATCGGACGTCAGGGACGTCAGACATCGGGGATGTCAAGATTCGAGTGTATAGTGCAGTGGCTAAAATTATGTTTATGGTTTTATTACATGCCTTATGGTTCATATTATATGATTTATGGTTTAAAATTCTGATGCATGCATATTTGGAAAACGGAGGGGTAAATTATATGTTTTACTTATTAAACAGTTTTATAAACTTGAGTTTCGGCCCACTCACCCTTAATGTTTTGGTAACCCCTCCAAACTGTGTTACTGAGGTAGAGGAGGATCCTGAGGCTGAGGCATAGATCTACTTCTGCGTACCTGAACCCCTGTTGGGTGGTTTACCCGCAGGTTTATTTTAGAGTCGTGCTCGCAACTTGTAATTGTGGATTTCATCCCTTGTCTGACATCTGTTTATTTCGGATTTGATGTAAAACTTTAATTTGGTTATTTATGCATTTGAACGTTGAGGTTAAAATTGGTATGTTATTTTGGGTGTCAGACGGGAGCAGGGCACGTCCCCATGTGGTCCCATGGGGATCGGGGCGGGTCCTGTCAGCTTGGTATCAGAGCACTAGGTTGTGGTCAGCATGCTAGACTAGCGATTAGTACTAGTTACTTTTCGAGTTTAAGGATAAGGTTAACTGATCTATGCCTCTTGACAGTTGGTTATGCCTCCAAGGAGGATTCCTCATACACTAACTGACGAGGATCTGGAAAGGGAAATGGAATGCGCAAGCATTGAGCGGGCTCAGCGTCTGGGAGCCACTCCTTTCAATGGGGGATCAAACCCCGAAGATGCTCATGATTGGATCACCAAATGGGAAAGGATCTTCACGGTGATGCACTGCCCTCCGGGCGAACGGGTGACCTTGGCGGCCTTCTTACTGGAAGGAGGAGCCTACTAGTGGTGGCATGACCTTGAAATGTCTGGATGGTCTGTCCATACCACTACTTGGGAAGTTTTCCGTTCCCGATTTCTGGACCAGTACTACCCGCGATCGTTCCGCGCGGCACGGGAGGCTGAGTTCCTGCGGCTGGAGCAGGGGGATATGTCCGTTGCGGACTACGAGCAGACTTTCGGAAAACTATCCATGTTCGCTGCATCATTCGTGAGCACGGAGGAGGACAAATGCCAAAGGTTTGAGCTTGGACTCCGAGGGGAGATCCGGGCAAGTGTGACTGCTGCTACTCATGCTTCTCTGAGAGATATGGTCGACGCTGCGGTGCATGTCGAGGCCAGTCTGGCAGCACATCTGACACGACAGCCTTCGGGCGAGGGGCGACGTCAGGATCGCCCACACCGTGGGCCATCAGGCCAGAAGAACAACCAAGGAG
The DNA here is from genome assembly GCA_032719365.1 of Prinsepia uniflora. Taxonomy (NCBI): domain Eukaryota; kingdom Viridiplantae; phylum Streptophyta; class Magnoliopsida; order Rosales; family Rosaceae; genus Prinsepia; species Prinsepia uniflora. The sequence goes on along the minus strand of CM064867.1, from coordinate 5,530,216 downwards.
GGGGCTACAGGGGAGCACCCTCATCCTTCAAGGGTCGTGGCTGGTCAGGTCGACGTGGAGGCTCTAATGTAATGACCCGTCCCGAATATCGGGATTGAATATTAATTAATCATGATTTAGAATGACTAATCGGGGATTAGTTGAGTGAAATCGGACGAAACGTGCAAAATGACCGTTTTGCCCCTAGCGTGGGCAAAATGTTGACTTTTAGTTCAGGCGGTCAAACGGACTCTGACCGATGACTATGACGTAGTTCGGGACGTCACGAGTTCATAGACAGGTGGCACGTTCGATTCCGACATTCGTAGTGAAAGTTATGATGATCGGAAGATGAGGGGTATTTTGGTAATTTGGCATAGTAGGGGCCAAATGTTGACTTTTTGATCGGGAGGTCCGATGGACGAGGGCCAAGGACCGTTACGTAGGTCTCGTCGATACGAATCCAACGACAGGCGGCATGCCGAAATCGGAGATTCGACGACGAAGTTATGGTCACGGAATCGGGCTCGGTTAACCGAACGAACCGGGAATTAAATAATATTTTAATATGAACAGTACCCGGTGACTGGACACACTTGGATGAGTGACAAGTGTCACTCATCCCTTAAAATCAGGCACAAAACATGGATCCATGATTTTGGGGGAGACCAAATGATGATGTTTTGTTATTATTTTAATTACTTGATTAATCTTTTATTTCCTCCATTATTTCTCTTCAGTTTCTCCAAACCGTGTACAACCATTATCCAATTTTCTTCCTTCCTTCATTCCTCTCCATCAGCTAAGCTTGAGAGTGCAAATTGTGAGTTAATTGAGAGTGATTCGAACTGGGAAACACGAGAGATTAACTGAGAGCTGAGGACTGAGAATTCGGGTTTTAGAAAATTTGGGAGGAAAATCGAATTGGACGAATTGAGCCTTGTTGATCGAAATTGGGTTCAGTTTTAGTCTTCTGGGATTGCTACGATCAATGTTGAGGAAGGAACTAAGTTGAATTGAGGTCGATTTGAGGTAGAACTGAGGAAGGAAGCTTTCAGAAATTTCGAGCTTGAGTCGTGATCATTGAGTGATCATACGACGCAATTGATGGAGGGGAAATGTTTCTCTTAGTCCATTGAAGCTTACTGGTGGATCAATTGAACGAAATCTAGAAGTTTTGATGGTTTTCGAAGGATGAACAATGGCCGGAGGTCCTTCGAATGATCAACTGTGATCGTGGGGTTATAGGTAATGTTGTTTGTAATTGAGTCCACAGATCTTTAATTGAACTTAATTCGAAACTGACTGAATGTTCAATTGATGGAAACAACGTCGAATTGGTAGGAAATTAACCGGGTCGCCTCGCGGGTTAAATGGCCCGTTTTACAGACAAACGGGTGAGGACGAGGGTACTGTAGCAGGCGCGTGGATTTCACGCGCAGCCACTCACGGCGGCGCGTGAGGGCGCGTCCGGCCTAGTTTCAAGGTGAGGTCAACATGACTTTTGATCCTCTCATTGTAACGAACATTGTGACGTTGGTTTCGATGAAATCGGATATCGTTTCGTTAATGTTCCGCGTATCCGAAGTTTTGTATTACGATAAAAATACGTATTTAAATCCCGGAAAAATTGGGGAAAATTATATGATGTATTTTGAGATGTTAGTAACCCGCTATAATGATTTTGGACAGGAGTTGTGATTTCCAGATTTTACAGAAAAACGTGCAGCTCGGAAACAAACCGTTTTGGACGGTGTGTGTGAGTGGACTTTGTTTTCTAACCGTGATGCATGCATATATGATTTCTAATGCCTTATTATATGATTTTATATGCTTGGGTATGATTTGTGTTTCAATCCGGTAATTTCTCGGTTTTATGATTATTATATTATTATTTTGGGCGATTTTCGAGAAATTACGAAATTTGGTAAAAATGATGTTTGGACTTGGCTTATGAGTCCGGGATTGAAATTGATTGAAAATAATGTTTGGACTCGGATTATTGAGTCATGGATTGAAAAATGATGTGGTGACTCGGGAATGAGTCGAGGGTCAATTTCGTGGATTTACGTGAAAATGGCAACGGAGGTTGCAACGCATGGATTTGCGTGATAATGTTATTTTGGGCATGAGAACCCAAATGAATAGTGATTTTGACTCGGAATTGGAGTCATTTGTGAAATTGTGAAATTAATGATTTATTGGGATTTTATGATTATTTTAATCAGTCTTTCGGGCACATTTTACGAGGAACGTGCAAATGATGTTTTGGGCTAGGCCCGGAGTCTAAAGGATTTCTAAAATGATATTTTGGCTTGGTTGGTGAGTCAATGATGATTTCCGGAATATTTTATTGAATTAAAAGGTGATTTTAATGAAATATGTGTAAAAGGTATTTTGGGCTTGAGACCCAGTTGAGAATGATCTTGACTTGGTATGAAGTCAAGATTTGTTTTGGGATGTAATTCCCGGGATGGTTTTCATTGTGATTGTGATATTCCCAGACGGTCGGTGCTTGGGGGGATTACCCAGACGACCGGAGCTTGGGGGATGTGATTGTAGGATCGGGAGTTGATCCTATGGTAGTCAGCTTCTCGGATGATACTGAGCCTGGATGTACCACTCGGAGGTGTCTGATCCTGGGGATGTGTTCGCCCAGAGGTGACTGAGCCCGAGGAGGTTGAGCCCAGAGGTGTTTATTCCCGAGAGAGTGACTGGATATTGGCCTACGCGTAGTGCAGCACTTGTGAGTAGTGCAGTTTGATTGATTGTGCACTGGTGAGTAGTGCAGTTTGATTGATTGTGCACTGGTGAGTAGTGCAGATGTGATTGGTGATATTTTATGCACTCGTGAGTAGTGCGGATTGATTGGATTGATATATTTATTGTGCACTGGTAAGTAATGCTGATTGGTATTGATTGTGATGATGTACTGGTATTGAGTACGGGTTTTTGGTCCTTGTGGCCAGGTGATTATGTTTTCACATGTTTGGGCCTGAGAGCCGGGATTTGATGTTTTATAACATGAACTGAATTGGTGATCATGAGTTTTATGGACCATGGGAAAATATGTTTTGATTTTATCGGTCACTCATGTTTTACGATATGCATGCAAGTTTGTGAAAACTGGAGGGTAAGAATGTATTTTGATAAATGTTTTTATAAGAGGTCATTTTTGTCCACTCACACCTTTTCTGTTTTGTGACCCTCCAGGCCGTGGTACGACGTTCGGGACTGATCGTGAGGCAGTGACAGCAGCAGAAATCCGCGCAAACATCCCTTGTCTGGCAAGCACTGAAGGGGAGTTTCGGACCTTTAGTTGACTTGTCAGACGGGAGCAGGACCGGGCACGGTTGTTGACGTCCAGTTGGGACGGGTCCTGTCATCTAAGGGCAGAGGATCTGGATACAATTCTGGGCAGCGTTCATCCTGGAGCGGAGCTTCTGGTGGGCATTCGGACAGGCCGAGGCCAGTAATCTGTTTTGCTTACGGAGAGGAGGGCCACTATGCTTGTGATTGCCCGCTGTTGTCCAAGAGAAACGACGCTGGGGGCTCTAGTGTGGTGCAGAGCACGACTTCCCACACTAATGGAGGTCGAGGTCAGGGAGGTAACCGTGGTGCTGGGCGTGGCGCGCGCGGGCGCGGACGGAATGGAGGGCCTAGGGCTCAAGTGTTTGCAATGACCCAGCAGCAGGCGAGGACTGCCCCAGGCATGGTTACAGGTACACTACATATCTTAAACATTCTTGTACGTGTATTGATGGATGCGGGGGCTACACATTCTTTTATTTCGAAGAGTTTTGCTGGTATGCTTGATTGTGTGGTATCAGCCTTAGATTGCGAAATGGGTGTTGGCACCCCGATGTGCATCGTGTACCTTGTGAATCAGGTGATTCGGAGGTGCCCGGTGAGAATTGAGGATGTGGATTTGCCAGCGGACTTGATTATTCTGGATATCCACGACTTCGATATAATTTTGGGAATGGATTGGCTATCGGAGCATGGGTCGCTCATCGATTGTTGTAGTAGGCAAGTGATTCTGCGGAGCCCGGGATTGCAGGAGGTTATCTTTCAGGGGGAGCGTGACGGTTCGCCTCCTGAAGTGATTTCTTCACTTACTGCTACCAAACTTCTACGGAAGGGATGCTAGGGTTATCTGGCGCATGTCGTGTCGGAACAGGTTGATACTCCGGGTATCGAAGAGATACCGGTGGTACGTGAGTTTCCGGATGTGTTCCCGGAAGACTTACCTGGGTTACCACCATCGCGGAAGATCGAGTTTACAATTGAACTACTCCCCGGTACCCGACCTATATCCCAGGCACCATACCGGATGGCGCAGGCCGAGTTGAGGGAACTCAAAACTCAATTGCAGGAGTTGGAGGATTTGGGATACGTCCGACCGGGTACTTCACCGTGGGGAGCACCGGTGTTGTTCGTAAAGAAGAAGGAGGGGAGTCTCCGTTTGTGCATTGACTATCGGCAACTCAACAAGGTGACACTAAGGAACTAGTATCCTCTACCCAGGATCGATGACCTTTTTGACCAGTTGCGGAGAGCACAATGCTTTTCGAAGATTGATTTGCGGTCTGGGTATCACCAATTGAGGATTTCGGAGGAGGATATTCCGAAAACTGCTTTTCGAACCCGTTACAGACACTACGAGTTCCTTGTTATGCCTTTTGGTTTGACGAATGCTCCAGCAGCATTCATGGATCTGATGAACCGGGTCTTCCGACCCTATTTGGATAAATTCGTGATTGTGTTCATCGATGATATCTTAGTGTACTCGAGGAGTGCCCGAGCACATGAGGAACATCTACGGTTAGTGTTGGAGAAACCGAGACAGGAACAGTTGTACGCCAAGCTGAACAAGTGTCAGTTTTGGCTGAGCAGTATTGGTTTTCTGGGACATGTGATATCAACGGATGAGATTAGCGTGGATCCCCAAAAAACGGAAGCGGTGACCAACTGGGCTAGACCGACAACAATAACGGAGGTGCGGAGTTTCGTCGAGTTAGCAGGTTACTACCGGAGATTCGTGGAGGGTTTCTCCAAAATTGCTGCACCATTGACTCGATTGACTCGGAAGGGAGTAAAGTTTATTTGGGACGAGCAGTGTGATCGGAGTTTTCAAGAATTGAAGGATCGATTGACCACTGCACCTGTCCTTGCATTGCCAGATGATAGTGGAGAGTTCGTGGTCTTTAGTGACGCATCACTACAGGGTCTGGGCTGCGTGTTGATGCAGACTGGCAAGGTTATCGCCTACGCATCCCGGCAGCTAAAGACTCATGAGTTGAACTACCCTACCCATGATTTGGAGTTGGCAGCGGTGGTTCATGCCCTAAAAATCTGGAGACATTACCTATTCGGTGCGACGTGCCGGATATACACCGACCACCAGAGCCTAAAGTACCTATTCACTCAGAAGGAGCTTAACATGAGACAACGAAGATGGTTGGAACTGCTGAAGGATTATGACTGTACAATTGAGTACCATCCGGGTAAGGCCAATGTAGTGGTAGATGCACTCAGCAGGAAGTCAGCTGGATCTGTTGCACACCTATGGATGGTGTATCTTCCTTTACTGGTGGAACTCCGGAAGACGCGAGTTATTTTGGATACGGATGAGCATGGAGCTTTGTTGGCCACCTTCCATGTACGACCTGTACTGATTGATCGGATAATCGAAGCACAACTTCAGGATCCGATACTCAGTGTTTTCAGGATTGAGGTCGATACGGATGGGAGACAGGATTTTACCATCCGGGATGATGGAGCACTTGTGAAATTGGGCCGTTTGTGTGTACCTGCAGTGGCAGAGTTACGGGCCGAGATTCTGGAGGAGGCCCATAGTTCGGCTTATGCTATGCATCCGGGAGGTACAAAGATGTACCGTACCCTCCGGAACCATTATTGGTGGCCAGGAATGAAGAAGGATATTGCTGAATTCGTGAGCAGATGCTTAACCTGTCAGCAGGTTAAGGAGGAACGGCAGAGACCGTATGGGGCTATGCAGCCACTTCCGATTCCCGAGTGGAAGTGGGATCACATCACCATGGACTTCGTCTTTAAGTTACCAAGGACTCAAAGTGGAGTTGACGGGGTATGGGTGATCGTGGACCGGTTAACCAAGTCAGCCCATTTTCTGCCAGTTCAGGAGACTTATAAACCTACCCGACTGGCTCAATTGTTCGTAAAAGAAATCATACGATTGCATGGTACGCCGGAATCGATCGTGTCCGATCGTGATCCGCGTTTCACTTCCAGGTTCTGGCGAAGTTTGCAAGCTACTTTGGGAACAACCCTACGTTTCAGTACTGCGTTCCATCCACAGACTGATAGGCAGTCTGAACGGACCATTCAGACCCTGGAGGACATGATGAGGTCTTGTGTACTACAATTTCAGGATTCATGGGATACTCATTTGCCGTTGATGGAATTCGCTTACAACAACAGCTATCAGACAAGCATCGGGATGGCACCTTATGAGGCACTGTATGGTCGACAGTGCAGGACACCAATCTGTTGGATGGAGATAGGGGAACGAGCGGCTGTAGGGCCAGAATTGATGGACTTGATCCTGGAAACTGTTCGGGTTATCAAGGAAAGATTGAAGGCGGCACAGGATCGCCAAAAGAGTTATGCCGATCGACGGATTCGAGACTTGGAATTTGAAGTGGGAGATTTTGTCTTCCTGAAGTTATCTCCATGGAAAGGGATTATCCGTTTTGGTCGACAAGGGAAACTGAGTCCGCGTTTATCGGACCATATGAGATCGTGGAGAGGATTGGCAGGGTTGCGTACAGATTGGCACTACTTCCAGAACTTTCTAGAGTTCACGATGTTTTTCACGTATCGATGCTGCGGAAGTACATACATGATGCTTCCCATGTACTAGGGGAACAACCTATCCAACTCCGAGGGGATTTGAGCTTTGATGAACAACCAGTTCAGATTTTGGATCGGAAGGACAAGGTACTACGTCGGAAGACTATCCCTCTCGTGAAGATTCTCTGGAGAAACGAGAGTGTGGAAGAAGCCACATGGGAGCCTGAGGCTCAGATGCGAGAACAATTTCCTCATTTGTTTCTTTGAAATTTCGGGACGAAATTTCTTAAGGGGGGAAGGTTGTAACACCCCGGAATTTCGAGGATTTTAATATTGTAATTTTATGTATGAATTGACGTTTTTACCCTTGTGAATGGTATGACCAAATTGTTGACTTTTTGATTTGTGGGTCAAACGGACTTTGACCAATGACCGTGACGTAGTTCGGGACGTCACGAGTCCATAGACAGGTGGCACGTCAAATTCGGACGCTCAGGGAGGAAGTTATGACTATCGGAAGTTCAGGGGCATTACCGTAATTTGGACTTTAGGGGCGAAAATGTTGACTTTTCGTTTAGCAACTAATTTTCACTCGACCCAAGGACCGTTAGGTAGGTCTCGATGCCCTGAGTCCGTAGACAGGCGGCACGCCGAAATCGGACTTCGTATGGCTGAGTTACGGGTCTAGAAAGTGAGGGGCATTTTGGTAATTATTGAACCAGGGGCATTTTGGTCATTTTGCCCTGGTTACTGTAGCAACTGCGGGGGACCATGGACGGCACCACCATGTGCGGTGGTTCAATGTGCAATTGTTTATGCAATTATGTGCTGGAAAGGAAGGGCTGTCTATTGCTTTAGATCGTGGGCTGAACCATCCACCTTCACGGTCGAATTGATTAATGAGATTCGAAGCTTTTTCGGGGAACAAAGTTCAGTGGACAGTGAGGCTTCCACGAGCCTCTGGGACGGCTTGAATTGTTTAAAACTGATTGAGAAGTGAATGAGCTTCACTCTGCGGTTGAAAGAACTGAAAATAAGGGAGGAACCAGAGAGAAACCATTTCGGGAAATTTTGGAGGGAAATCGGGTTTTCAATTTCTGGTGATTGTTGGACCAAACCAAAGCCTGGTTTAGCCTTCTGGGAGTATTTGGAACTTATCCACATCGAAATCGAAGGCCATCAGCCACGGGTGAGCTAGGACGGTGACTGCAGTTTTCAGAGAAATCGCAGAGCTTGGGACGACAACCTTCAGGTACTTTCAGACACAATTGATCGTTCATTTTAGGTCGTTTTGATCCTATTATGCTGTCTGTGAAGTTAATTGGAAATTGAATTAGAAACCAGGAAGTTCTGGTGATTGACCCGATTGGTTGATCACGGGTCGATGGGTCGATTGGGGACCTGTCGAGGTTGATTAATGTCTCAGAACTTAAATTGGAATAATAATAAACATGTTAGGATCAAATTGGATTGAAATCGAGTAGGAATTGATGGGTAATCAACCGGGTCAAGCCGCGGGTGGCAGGCCCGTATTACAGACAAACAGGTGAAGGTGGTGACACTGTAGCTACAGTGTCAGGCGCGTGACTTTCACGCGCAGCCACTTTGGGCGGCGCGTGAGGGCACGTTGGACCTTATCTCCGATCAAGATCAACTTGACTTTTGTTCCTCTCATCATTCTGAACATTTTTTATGAATTAACCATGTTGATCTGAGATAGTTTGGAAGGGTCAGTTTAAGGCCGATTGTCTCGGGAAACGTGTTGGACGGTTTCCCTGAGCCGGTTTCTGTTTCGGACTTTTTCGTTAAATGGTTAAGACTTGTAGTGACCCTTACGTGTGATTTGGACTGACAGGAATTGTACGATAATCCCGGTACAAGTTCGTACGCGCAGGTTCACCGCGGGATCGTACTGTGAGTGGGCCCGATTTCATTAAACACTTGCATGCTTAAATGTTTTCTGATTTACTTATATGTTCACATGCTGGAATCAAGAAATGGTTTTGATGATATTGAAATTATGATTATGGCACGTTTCACGGTAATTTGGTTTGAAACCCGTCTGATGAAACTTAACGATCGGTTTGGATTTTATCTATGTATATATATGTTTTGCATGTGGATATCAATAAAATGTATTTGGTACTGCACTGTATAGATCCATTCTTATGATACTGTCTCCTCCGAATGTGGTACCCCGGAGTGGTCATGGCGCATTGCCTGTGAGGGGTCATTCTACGGAGGAACCGGACCGTAAAATGACTCAGGAGCAGAATTGCTTATTTGACGTCAGGGACGTCGAGCGTCTAAGACGCTAGGCATTTGAGATGCCGTACCCGGACAGGGTTCGGGGATTGGACTCGGAATTGAGACCCGAGTGGCACGCGTAGCCTTCGGACTGTGACCTTATCGGACGTCAAGGACGTCAGACATCGGGGATGTCAGGATTGGAGTGTATAGTGCAGTGGCTAAAATTATGTTTATGGTTTTATTACATGCCTTATTGTTCATATTATATGATTTATGGTTTAAAATTCTGATGCATGCATGTTTGGAAAACAGAGGGGTAAATTATATGTTTTACTTATTAAACAGTTTTATAAACTTGAGTTTCGACCCACTCACCCTTAATGTTTTGGTAACCCCTCCAGGCTGTGCTACTGAGGTAGAGGAGGATCCTGAGGCTGACGCATAGATCTACTTCTGCGTACCTGAACCCCTGTTGGGTGGTTTACCCGCAGGTTTATTTTAGAGTCGTGCTCGCAACTTGTAATTGTAGATTTCATCCCTTGTCCGACATCTGTTTATTTCGGATTTGATGTAAAACTTTAATTTGGTTATTTATGCATTTGAACGTTGAGGTTAAAATTGGTATGTTATTTTGGGTGTCAAAAGGGAGCAGGGCACGTCCCCATTTGGTCCCATGGGGATCGGGGAGGGTCCTGTCACGTCTGACATGAAGTGTCAGACCAGGGAAATTCCGTCCTTAACCCAACCGGGACTACTAGAGAGCGCCAGGATCCAGATGAGGAATGTGATGTCTCGGTCTCTACTACAGCCCGCATCCGTGATAACCCTAAAGGGCATTCAAAACATCAAAGCTGTGAGTGGACAAAACAATTCATTTATAAAAACTTTTTCATAAAAAAACGTTTATGCCCTTCACTAAAAAGTATGCATGCATTCAAAAACCATTTCTCAAAACATTCACTAGATCATTGGGGCCTTGGCCAAAAATCCAATCCAATTACCTGGGACCTCAGTCCAAACCAAATTAAGTGGGAACTCAGCCCAAATCCGACACACGTTGGTATCAGCCCAAAACCATCTCCGTAAAACCTCGTGCAACCATATATATATATATATATATAAGTATAACCCGTCTTTGGCATCTCAATGCCCAATCAAATAACCCGTCAGGATATATCTACAAGTGTACACACTACTTGGGGTCTCACTCTGAGTTTACCCCCAAGATCTACGACGTCTGGGAGGCTCGTCCAAAATCCAGGATCTACGATGTCTGGAGGACGATCTACGGACCCAGTCCGAGACTATACCATATCTCTCACTCCTGAAATGTGCTCCTTTTTGGAGTCACTCATTTCAGACAATGGATCGTGACACTCCGGAATCAACGACGTCTGGAGGAGACCAATACGCTTATAAGAAGGGTATATACATACTAGTATGGAAAACCAAAAATGGGACTCACGCCCGATACCACAAGTCAACTGGGCCTCTAGCCCGAACTTATGACTCAACGGGGCCTCTAGCCCAATTTTACAAGTTAACTGGGCCTCAAGCCCGACCTCACAATCAACTGAGCATCAAGCCCGCTACCTCAGGGTCAGTCACGATTCAGATCATAGTGATGCGTGCAACCATCAGTCCAGAACCGCTCTCAATCTTGGTATGTCGCGATGAACATATCAACCGCTGTGACCACCTCTAGATCATGATGCACAAAGTACCGATCGATCTCCTATACCGTCAGCACTCCGAAGTCGAGCCTCCAGTGGCTGCCCGACCACGGGACGTGCATCGTGACCTCTTCGGAAGGAACACATCCCTAGTCTGGAGGCGAGCGTCGTATCGTCCGTCACCGTGCACACTGCACCCGTCGCGACCATGACTCAGACCCGTAGGTCATCCATAAGGCCATATGCCTGAGTCAAAAATAAAACCAAATGGGTCTCATGCCCAGTTTTACCTTTTCAAAACTATTTCATTTAAACCGACACCACAAACTCGTATAAGTACGTATAAAATAGAAAATCTCGAAATACGTGCAAATACGTAAACACACACAAATGCACTCATGGCATCACAATTCAGCGCCATCTCCAATCCGGCCGTAAGTCGGCCCAAACCACAAGGACTACGATCCAGTAATCCCACGGGGTACCTCAAATCATCCCCGTCGTCCAGGTTATCCAAACCTGCAATTACCACGGGTTTACTACAGACTTATCACTCGGGTCGTCACACCCGACTAAGACCATTCCTTCTCGTGACTCTACTCACCAACACCAACAGGTATCCATCACAGGGGGAACAATCCCTCGAGTCTCACAGTAGTTCCTAGACCCTGCCATCAAGGCATCCGGCTACTCGTAGCCGCACAAGTCATACTATCAACATCTAAACACCATCCGGCCAAACCAACCACCGTCAACCGGCCTTCTTGGCCTACGTATCTTACTAACACAACGAGCTACTCTCAGGCCCCTCAGGCCGACCAACCTACTCATCTGTAGCTCACCGGCTACCTTCCAAGTTACTTCTACTAGCGTACGCCGACTCTGTGGTCTAGCCATCAAGTAACACCAACACCAGCGCCAACGCACTAACCATTCCAGCCCTAAGCCGACAACATCTTACCTCGCACCGCATATCGAGCGACTCGCACCCTCAAACGCTGCTATCTAACCACCTCAAACGTACTATCACTATCGTATCCAGGTTGCTGCCGGGCTGTTCCGCGTCGAGACATCACATCCACAATAGCATCACATCACCCAAGTCGACGAACCAACGACTCTGGGAACCAAACCTCGCGCAGAACACACAAAATCTCGCTCTGATACCAATTGTCAGGACCCACCCCTAATCCCCCGGGATTAAGGGCTAAATTCCGATCCCGTCTAACTTACGCATGACACGAAGGCGAAATTGACGTCCAACCTTCATGTGACACGTAAGTCGGACAAGGGATTCCCGATCCGACTGTCCAAAAACTTCCGAACTTCCCAGAGTGCACAAAGTCTACTGTGGATCGTACATGTGATGTCTCCGTCACTCTCAACCAACAGCCCGCGCCGCAACAACCTGGAGGGTATCGAAAACACGAAAAGACTGTGAGTGGACAAAAATAAAGTTCATATTTAAAAACATTTCATAAAACAATAACATTTATACCCTCCATTTCAAAAACCAATGCATGCATATCAAATTCATGTCATAAAACCATGTACGAAAAAAAAACACATTTTCTTTTTTCTCAAATCCCGGGCCTTAGCCTAAAATCACCGAAAACCATTTCATCCGGGCCACTGCCCAAAACATCGGAAAACCTTGTTTGAAAACCATATCATATTTCCATTCACCGAACCTGCTGGATCTATCCGAGTCTTTAAACACCCGAGTATTTAAACTCAATCCAGGCCTCAATAATCCGAGTCTTTAAACTCCCGAGTCTTTAAACTCAACAGGCCTACGGGGGAAATATCAATATATCCGAGTCTTTAAACTCCCGAGTCTTTAAACTCAATCCGGGTCTTTAAACCCAATCCGGGCCCGTCCCCCGTCAAACATAATCCGGATCTTTAAACCCAATAACCAGATCCAGCAAATCCAATCCAAAACCGTTTGAAAACCCTTTTTCCATTTCCGAATCCGAATCCGCAATCTCATCAGGATCCCGAATCCAAACTCAGAACTCATATCCACCTCCTTTCCAGATCCGAGTTCGCAACCATCATTCCGTAAGCCGGCATCCGGAATAACCATTCCAAACTCAAACCCGAAAATCCACTTCAAGTTCCAAACCGAATTCCGAATCGTCATCCGGAAATTCGATTCCAAAACCCGAAATCACATTTCTCAAAACCATTTTTCTGAACTGGGCTTCAAGCCCGAAAACCCTTTTCGAAAACACTTTTATGAAATCCTTTTACTTTCTTTGAAATCAAATCGTATTTCAAATCCCGAAATCAATTTAGTAAAACCAAGTTCAAATCATAATACCCATCAAATCTCGTAAAACGTGAAATACCGTCATTTCCTCGAAAAACGTGCACAAACCGTAAACCATCACAATCATAAATCAAATCATAGAATCAAGTATAGAAAACATATAAAAACATATATGCATGCATCAAGAGTTAGAAAACAAAGTCCACTCACAGACCATTCCGTCGTCGCCTCGATATGCGCGCACTTCCGTTCCCGGCCATTCCGCTATCCTCGGCTTTCCCGAACCTGTTCAAAACCCATACTAAGGTCACTTACTGCTTCACAATACTCATACTAAGGCCCCATAATTTTCCCTTTTTTAACTATTTTTAACCAAGCTCTAAAACCTTCGGACAGCCCGAAACATATCGAGACGATGTCCGATTGACTCGAAACCAGCGCCAAAATGTTCGTTACATCGATTACATCATTTCACATGTTGACCACTTTCCCAGACTACCCCTCACGCGCCCCCACGCGTGTCTGGAAGTTTCTGCGTGTGAAACCCACGCGTGTGAAACCCACGCGCATGAACAGTGTCACCTTCTTCCTCTCACCGACCCGATTCAGACCGGTACGAACCGGTCCGGTTCGACCAAGCCGGCGTGAGCGGTTTTGTCCCATTTTTAATCCGTTTTAAAACCTGATTAGTCCATTAGTTTTGTCCTTCTCCTCTTAATCTACTAACCTAATAAATTTGTAACAAAAACCACAAGATCATACCTTCATGTTCAAGACTTCAACCCGCACTCTGCAACCTCGACGTCCAGGTTTTTCCGGCTTCCTCCAGCCTCCAAGTTCGTCCCAAACGACATGTTTCCCTTCCCACATCACGGTTGAGTCATTAATAATCATCATCAAAAACTAAAAATCCATAATCGATCTTGAACCAAAATCTTACCATGTCGGGCTCGTCGGCCACCGTCCACGGCGAGCCACCCCTTCGCGTCCACTCAAGTTCCAGACATCTCAGAGTCATGGTTTAGTCTTCAATTAGGCTCCTAACCCTTCACTTCATCGTCCACATTGAAATTCCAACCAATGGACTTACGGGTTCTTTTTCCCAATTCTTCAACGTCACACGCCGTCGTGGGCCGTCGTTATCACCACCAGATTCCTCTTCTCTTCCCGTCTCACTTTGCTTCACACACCACGGGCACTTGGAGATGTTTGAAAGCTCACCCACACGATCGTTCCCTCGTCCCCTGCTCTCTGTTTTCCATTTTGGTTCAACCCGGACACAAATTTAAACCTGGTTACACACAAGGTTCTACCACCATCCAGATAAGGACAGATGTCCACTCCTCTGTGGTGAGAATTCCTCAGAACAGCCACTTGTCACACACTCACTGGGCACAGATCCGAAGGAATCACAATGACCATTTTACCCTTAATTGCACAAATTACCATTTTGCCCCTCGAGTTCCTAGACCCGTAGTTTAACCGTCCGACCTCCAATCGGCACATGCCGCCTGTCGTTGAACTCAGGACAATGAGATCTACGTAACGGTCCTTAGTCTACGTGAAAACCAAGTGTTCAGCAAAAAGTCAACGTTTTCCCTCTATTTCTCCAAAATTACGGTAACGCCCTTAACCTTCCGAACACCATAACTTTTCCTCCGATTATCCAAATCGGACGTGCCACCTGTCTACGGATTCGTGGCGTCCCAAACTACGTCACGGTCATCGGTTAATGCCCAATTGACCACTCGAACTAAAAGTCAACATTTTTGCCTGTTCTAAGGGCAAAACCGTCATTCCGCGCCCAAAGTCCAAAAGTAACCAACTGACCATTGATTAACTCAACTAATCCGTCACTAATCACTTTGCTAATCCCGACTCCCGGGACTGGTCGTTACAACTTAGCCATCGGACCTTCCGGGTCAAAAGTCAACTTTTTGCCCTCGTTTAGGTGCAAAAGCGTAATTTCACCCTGAACGGTCGATAACCCTCGGCTAAACCCCGATTAGCCTCGCTAATCCGTCATTAAATGTCAGGACCCACCCCGGTTTCACCCCAAAACCCGAGGTAAATCCCGCTCCCGTCTGACTCCCCGACACAACACCTAAGGAACACATACTCGAATCCCAGTCAAACGCAGGAGTAATTAGACACAAAGTCCCGAAGGTAGCATTTACAGAACATAGTACGAACATACAAAGAAAATAAAACCGATAACTACACGCCTCGGACACTGCCTCGACGTCAAGACCCCGCGCTCGCTCCACAACCTGGAGGGCAAATAAAACAGAAAATGTGAGTGGACCAGAAAGTACAAAAGTTCAAAATCCATTTTATAAGAAAACCGAGTTTAACCCTCAGTTTTGAAACCACATGCATAACCAACAGTTATGAACACATTAACAAAAGAATCATTATAAAACATCATAAGAAACAGAAACACTATAAAATACCATGAGAAACCATAACATGAGTATCGGAAACCGTATCAAAACCATAATCACCAAATTATCCTTTTCCCGATCAAACCTGCTGGATCTATCCGAGTCTTTAAACTCCCGAGTCTTTAAACTCAATCCAGGCCTTAATCATATCCGAGTCTTTAAACTCCCGAGTCTTTAAACTCAAGGCCTACGGGGGAAAATCAATATATATCCGAGTCTTTAAACTCCCGAGTCTTTAAACTCAATCCGGGTCTTTAAACCCAATCCGGCCGGTCCCCCGTCACATAAATCCGGGTCTTTAAACCCAATATCCAGATCCAGCAAATCCAATCCCAAAACCATTTGAAAACCGTTTACCAATCCATATCCAAACCCGAATCCGAAATCACTGGTCTGATACCCTTCCGGCATCCAAAACCGTCATTCTGAATCCAAATCCGGAATCCACTTTCCGAAAATCATTTAATCACCAAATCATGTTGCAAAATCCCTTTGTAAACAATCAAACTAGTTATCCTTTAAAAATCCCAAAACCCTGGCATTTTCCTCAGAAATCGACATTTCTCGTAAAACGTGCCAAATACCGTATTTTCTCGAAAAACGTGCAACAATGTAAAACCAACCAAAACATATTCAATAAACATAGAATCATAATCAAAATCATAAAACAATTATAGAAAACAATTATGCATGCTCGAGTTTAGAGAAAGGGTCCACTCACAGTACTGAGCCCTACTCGCGTCCCGAACGTCCAGCCCGTTCCTCGGCTTCCTCGGGAAATCCCGATCCTGTCAATCACCGTCAAAATACGTCACTAATACATCTACCAACACTCTCCTATTTTCCCTCAAAAATCCCCAAACCGAAGACTTAAAACCCCGGGACCCTACACATTCACCCTCGCGGAACTACACTCAAACGACTTCCGATTGACCCGAAACCAACTCCATTGAACTCACCATGACTCCTAAACCAAAAAACTATGTTGACCGTTTCTCCCAGAACCGCCGCACGCGCCCCCACGCGCCGCCCAAAGTGGCTGCGCGTGGCCCTCACGCGCCTGCTACAGTGTCACCGTCTACCTCGCGTAGACCGGGCTCGATACAGTGCCTGCTGTTTGAACCGGCGAGAGCGGTTCACCGCCGTGCCTGCACCACTTTCCTCCCTCTCTTCACCATCCTCTTCGTCCAATCCTAAGCAATCCAGTTCCCTCACTCAAACACCTCGACACTGTCCCTAACCCGTCGATTCGACCTCAAAATCAAAACCCAAACTATCCCCTGTTTTCTATTCCGGCCACCCAGGTCTTCTCCCGTCACAATAACCACCCTAGACGACGCCTAGGACCTCCCTGAGCCTCGTACCACTCACCATAACCGTCGACTCAACCCCACACGTCACGACTTCCCGTTTGAACATCACGGCAAAACAGAGCACACATGTACTCTCTTTCGTATAGCCTCCACCGTGTACGCCTCCGTCACAGCAACACACTCAGTCGACTCTTGGGACCTCCAGAAGTCTCACTCTAACCTCCAAATCCCTCGACTCTCGCCCTAGGTCCACGACTTTTGAAAACAAGAAAAACGAGAAAAACAGGGGAATCAGGGTATACCTTCGATACTCGCTCCGCCGTCTGCACCGCCGTGTGCCACGGTGATCGTTGAGTCCCCTACAGTCGTCTGCGCTTGCTATTGGCTTGGATTGAGCCACCACACGGCACAACCACCGCCACAGTCCCACGGCTCCTCTGTTTTCTCAGAACTCACCGCCTTCCTCCGCCGTGTCTCCGTGCACGATCTCAGTCCCAAACTCGATCACCAACCTCCTCTCTTCTTCCTTTCACTTTCACAACTCACCAGAGTCTCACCCGCACACAAAATGGATCACTCAATCTCAATTCTTCACTCTCTATTTCCAGTTCTTCGAACACACACACAACACACATACACGGGTGCACCCCAAATAATTGGACCGTGCACTCCCTAGAACCAACCAGACCTCCTCCACGTGTCACCAATCCTACCCTTCATCTCACATGCGGCTCAATCTCAACCCTTCATCTGTCCTTATCTGTTGCACACATTCCAGAGCACAAAAGACCAAAATGCCCT
This sequence comes from Prinsepia uniflora, assembly GCA_032719365.1. NCBI lineage: Eukaryota > Viridiplantae > Streptophyta > Magnoliopsida > Rosales > Rosaceae > Prinsepia > Prinsepia uniflora. Next base: position 5,512,647 of record CM064867.1, on the reverse strand, counting down.
TCTGCTTTACCCAAAATTACAACTTTGCCACTACCTTTCTAGACCTGTAACTCCCACATCGTACGTCCGATGAATACGTGCCGCCTGTCATCGAACTCGGGACGACGAGATCTATCTAACGGTCTTAGGTCAACTTACCAAAACCCGTTCGTATAAAAAGTCAACGTTTCCCCCCTAATTTCGCCAAATTACGGTTATGCCCTCAATCTTCCGAACATCACAACTTCCTCCTCGGATGTCGGAATCGGGCGTGCCACCTGCCTAAGGATTCGTAACGTCCTCAACTACGTCCTGGTCACTGGTCAACTCCCATTTGACCACCCGAAATAAAAGTCAACATTTCTGCCCGACCCAGGGGCAAAATCGTCATTCTAAGTTCCCGGACCCCTCGGGACCACCTAACCCTTGATTAACCTTACTAATCACACCTTAAACACTCTAGTAATCCCAATTCTCGGGACGGGTTGTTACAATCTACCCACCTAAAAAGAATAAAGAATTTCGTCCCCGAAATTCCACAGCTAGTTCCCAACACCTAGGGTCTCCTACCCGATAAAGAACAACCTCTCCTAGGTTTCCTGTCTATCATCTCCACCTTGGGTATTTCACTCCATCCCCAGCTACTGTTACCACAGCCAACCCTAGCTATGTAACAACTACATGGTGTACGCAAGGGAAACTCTATGAACAGAAAACAAAGATATTATAAAATACCTCATGTCACAGTACCCGACAGAAGTCATAGAGTACATCCTCGTATACAACCACCCATCTCCCTCGGCTACGATTCCGGCCACGGTCGGACTAACTTCACAAAGTCCTAAAGGCGAACTCTAGCTTGTGGGTTCTCTCCTTCCACAGTCTCCAATCGATCAGTTATAGTCACTCCTTTTCTATACCTTCCGTCACCCTCCTACGGAACTTAACTCCTAGACTCTACCCCGAAATCCAAACACCAAACCAACAGGACAACCAAAAGTAAAACAAGTACCTGTCTCCGTATCTGGTGTCGACTGACCCTCCTGCTGAATCATCGAGAACACCCGGGCCTGAGATCCTGACGCTCTACCACGACCCCTCGAACTACTCGTGGCTGTGCCACCACCTCCTCTAGTGCCCGCTGTCCCTGAGGCTGTACTCTGTCCGGACTCCGCTACTCCTCTACCTACACCACCTTCCTGTGGCAACAGTGGACACTCACGTCGAAAATGACCTCGCTCCCCACAGTAGAAACACACATTCCAGCCTGGTCCACTGCTCGGTCTCCCTGTGGACGCTACCGACGTCGCACTCGCTTGCGGAGTCGGCGGTACTCGATAACCCCAAAATCCTGAACTCTGGGCACTACCAGGCCTACCAAAACGATCATCGCCCGACGAGGACGATCCACCGAAGTTACCTCTTTTCGGTGTCCGCTGGCTCGAAGCTCCAGGAATAGAAGGTTCCCGGCGTCGCACCGGCAAACTAGCCTCAACTCGCACCGCAGCATCCGACAAGTCTCGGAGGGTAGCAAAAGATCCAGCCGTCACTACGGCTCGAATCTCACCTCGCAAACCCAACTCAAACCTACGGCACTTCTCGGCTTCAGTGGCCACAAAAGCAGGAGCAAACCGAGACAACATCTGGAACTTCCGTTCATACTCTGCCACGGTCATATTCCCCTGCTGGAGCTGCAAAAACTCCGCCTCCTTGGCATCCCGGAAAGAACGAGGATAATACTGTTCCAGAAACCGTTCCCTAAACGTCTCCCAGGTCACACTGTGAACATCCCAACCGGACAACTCGAGGGTATACCACCACTCGTACGCCGCACCATCTAGTAAAAATGCAGCCAACAATACTCGCTCCTCCGGCAGACAATGCATCACCGCAAAAATCCGCTCCAGTCTAGTAATCCACCTCTGGGCTTCCTCTGGATCAGCCCCACCACTAAAAGTAGTAGCCCCGAGCCGCTGGGCTCGCTCAATCGTGGCACTCTCCGTCTCTCTAGCTACTTCTTCAGGTTGTGGAGAGGGTCTACGTCTCGGAGGCATCGTCAACCGCACGCTGAAAGAGGCATAGAAGTAGTCAAACAACTGAAACACAATCTCACAAACCGACAGACCCAACAAACTCGACAAACCTATGCTCTGATACCAATTGTCAGGACCCACCCCGGTTTCACCCCAAAACCCGAGGTAAATCCCGCTCCCGTCTGACTCCCCGACACAACACCTAAGGAACACATACTCGAATCCCAGTCAAACGCAGGAGTAATTAGACACAAAGTCCCGAAGGTAGCATTTACAGAACATAGTACGAACATACAAAGAAAATAAAACCGATAACTACACGCCTCGGACACTGCCTCGACGTCAAGACCCCGCGCTCGCTCCACAACCTGGAGGGCAAATAAAACAGAAAATGTGAGTGGACCAGAAAGTACAAAAGTTCAAAACCCATTTTATAAGAAAACCGAGTTTAACCCTCAGTTTTGAAACCACATGCATAACCAACAGTTATGAACACATTAACAAAAGAATCATTATAAAACATCATAAGAAACAGAAACACTATAAAATACCATGAGAAACCATAACATGAGTATCGGAAACCGTATCAAAACCATAATCACCAAATTATCCTTTTCCCGATCAAACCTGCTGGATCTATCCGAGTCTTTAAACTCCCGAGTCTTTAAACTCAATCCAGGCCTTAATCATATCCGAGTCTTTAAACTCCCGAGTCTTTAAACTCAAGGCCTACGGGGGAAAATCAATATATATCCGAGTCTTTAAACTCCCGAGTCTTTAAACTCAATCCGGGTCTTTAAACCCAATCCGGCCGGTCCCCCGTCACATAAATCCGGGTCTTTAAACCCAATATCCAGATCCAGCAAATCCAATCCCAAAACCATTTGAAAACCGTTTACCAATCCATATCCAAACCCGAATCCGAAATCACTGGTCTGATACCCTTCCGGCATCCAAAACCGTCATTCCGAATCCAAATCCGGAATCCACTTTCCGAAAATCATTTAATCACCAAATCATGTTGCAAAATCCCTTTGTAAACAATCAAACTAGTTATCCTTTAAAAATCCCAAAACCCTGGCATTTTCCTCAGAAATCGACATTTCTCGTAAAACGTGCCAAATACCGTATTTTCTCGAAAAACGTGCAACAATGTAAAACCAACCAAAACATATTCAATAAACATAGAATCATAATCAAAATCATAAAACAATTATAGAAAACAGTTATGCATGCTCGAGTTTAGAGAAAGGGTCCACTCACAGTACTGAGCCCTACTCGCATCCCGAACGTCCAGCCCGTTCCTCGGCTTCCTCGGGAAATCCCGATCCTGTCAATCACCGTCAAAATACGTCACTAATACATCTACCAACACTCTCCTATTTTCCCTCAAAAATCCCCAAACCGAAGACTTAAAACCTCTGGACCCTACACATTCACCCTCGCGGAACTACACTCAAACGACTTCCGATTGACCCGAAACCAACTCCATTGAACTCACCATGACTCCTAAACCAAAAAACTATGTTGACCGTTTCTCCCAGAACCGCCGCACGCGCCCCCACGCGCCGCCCAAAGTGGCTGCGCGTGGCCCTCACGCGCCTGCTACAGTGTCACCGTCTACCTCGCGTAGACCGGGCTCGATACAGTGCCTGCTGTTTGAACCGGCGAGAGCGGTTCACCGCCGTGCCTGCACCACTTTCCTCCCTCTCTTCACCATCCTCTTCGTCCAATCCTAAGCAATCCAGTTCCCTCACTCAAACACCTCGACACTGTCCCTAACCCGTCGATTCGAGCTCAAAATCAAAACCCAAACTATCCCCTGTTTTCTATTCCGGCCACCCAGGTCTTCTCCCGTCACAATAACCACCCTAGACGACGCCTAGGACCTCCAGAAGTCTCACTCTAACCTCCAAATCCCTCGACTCTCGCCCTAGGTCCACGACTTTTGAAAACAAGAAAAACGAGAAAAACAGGGGAATCAGGGTATACCTTCGATACTCGCTCCGCCGTCTGCACCGCCGTGTGCCACGGTGATCGTTGAGTCCCCTACAGTCGTCTGCGCTTGCTATTGGCTTGGATTGAGCCACCACACGGCACAACCACCGCCACAGTCCCACGGCTCCTCTGTTTTCTCAGAACTCACCGCCTTCCTCCGCCGTGTCTCCGTGCACGATCTCAGTCCCAAACTCGATCACCAACCTCCTCTCTTCTTCCTTTCACTTTCACAACTCACCAGAGTCTCACCCGCACACAAAATGGATCACTCAATCTCAATTCTTCACTCTCTATTTCCAGTTCTTCGAACACACACACAACACACATACACGGGTGCACCCCAAATAATTGGACCGTGCACTCCCTAGAACCAACCAGACCTCCTCCACGTGTCACCAATCCTACCCTTCATCTCACATGCGGCTCAATCTCAACCCTTCATCTGTCCTTATCTGTTGCACACATTCCAGAGCACAAAAGACCAAAATGCCCTTCTGCTTTACCCAAAATTACAACTTTGCCACTACCTTTCTAGACCTGTAACTCCCACATCGTACGTCCGATGAATACGTGCCGCCTGTCATCGAACTCGGGACGACGAGATCTATCTAACGGTCTTAGGTCAACTTACCAAAACCCGTTCGTATAAAAAGTCAACGTTTCCCCCCTAATTTCGCCAAATTACGGTTATGCCCTCAATCTTCCGAACATCACAACTTCCTCCTCGGATGTCGGAATCGGGCGTGCCACCTGCCTAAGGATTCGTAACGTCCTCAACTACGTCCTGGTCACTGGTCAACTCCCATTTGACCACCCGAAATAAAAGTCAACATTTCTGCCCGACCCAGGGGCAAAATCGTCATTCTAAGTTCCCGGACCCCTCGGGACCACCTAACCCTTGATTAACCTTACTAAAAACACTCTAGTAATCCCAATTCTCGGGACGGGTTGTTACATTAAATCTTAATTAACTCTTAAAATTAGGGACGGGTCGTTACACTCTAACATTTTGCTCATATTGAACTAATCATGAAATTCTACATTTATCATCTCAAGTACATGCATACGTTTTTCTTTATTATAAATGCATCAACCATTAATGTGCGTCAAACATTAATATGCATCAAATACTTACAATATGATTCACCTTAAGTTTGTGATTAAATGCACCGACAGCAGCCAAGATTAAAATCTCTTCAATCAAATACTAAGTGCACCGACAACGGTCAACACTTAGTATCAAATTGAAGTATGAAACACTAAAACTTATGAAATAAATGAAATTTAGAAAGTAAAACAAATGGAGATTTTATTCATATTCTCAAACATTTAGAAGACATAAAATTGTATCTAAAAGAGAAGTCAAAGAAGTTAAAAGAACAATCTAAGAACAAAAATTAAAGGAAAACATTAGAATAAAATTAAAAGAAGTTACAAATGGTCCCCAAAAATAAATCTATAAAGAGAAAAAGATGAACTAAACATAGAACTATAAAAGAGAGAAAATGAACTAACTAAACAGAAGAAAGGAGGGAAATGGGGACAATTGGGGACCCTTTACAAATGAAATGGCCTCCATATTTATAGAGGGAGTGCCAAAATTCAAATAAAAAATATAAAAATAAAATATAAATATGAAATGATGAATAATGATGATCAATGATGAAATTACTGGAAATCTACCAAAAACTGATGCAAAAGGGAGCATGTGGACATCTTTGGTGTAGGGTAGAGCTTCTTCGGTGGCAGGTGGCTGAATGACAGATGGTGGAGTTGGTGGCAGGCTGTTGCAGGCGTACGACGAGTTAGTGCATACGCGCTGACAAGATGAGGACGCTTTCAGCGTGCGCGCGCCAAACTGGACATGGAGGCTTCAGGAGGGCCGCTCCGACTCGCAAGGGGGCTTATTGTGTAAGACCCGTATCCTAAAGGGAACGGTGAACGATCCCACATTCATGTGAGGGGAATGGTCTGGGAAGGGAATGGTGGTGTGCCTTAAAGGTGTAGGCACACACCTATCTAGCACGAGGCCTTTTGGGAGCACAGTAGCTTTGGATTCGGTTGGAACTCCAAAGTTAAGCGAGTTGAGGTTGGTGCAATTCCATGATGGGTGACCCCTTGGGAAGTTGCACCGTGAGTTCTCGAAAACAAAACCGTAAGGGTAAGGGTAAGGAGGCCCAAAACGGATAATATCGTGCTAGATGAATCAGGTCCTGACCGATGAGAGTCGGGTCCTGACAGAATGGTATCAGAGCTAGAGTCCAACCGGGAAGTGTGCTAGCGAGGACGTTGGACCCTAAGGGGGGTGGATTGTAAGACCCGTGTCCTGGAGGGAACGGTGAACGATCCCACATTCCTGCAAGGGGAATGGTCTAGGATGGGAATGGTGGTGTGCCTTAAAGGTGTAGGCACACACCTATCTAGCACGAGGCCTTTTTGGAGCTCAGTGGCTTTAGGTTCGGTTTGAACTCCAAAGTTAAGCGAGTTGAGGTTGGTGCAATTCCATGATGGGTGACCCCCTGAGAAGTTGCACCGTGAGCTCCCGAAAACAAACCGTGAGGGTAAGGGCTAGGAGGCCCAAAACAGACAATATCGTGCTAGATGAGTCGGGTCCTAACCGAGGAGGGCCGGGTCCTGACATCTTGGGCTGTGCGCTGGAGGTTGGGTCGCAAAGGATTTCGGACTAGACGGATTGTTGGGCTTTAGGCTTGCAACTGGTGCGCTGCAAATAAGGGATTTTCGGGATGATCTGATTTGGTCTTGGGCTTCTGTAAATGAAATTCAAAATTTAAAATGGATTTCAATAATTCCACTGAATTTTGTCCATAATTTCTTCGTTATAATTCCGATCGGGACGATTCTTTCGTCAAAACGCTCCAAATTCCAAGCTTTATTTATTTTTACAAAAATATCACAAAATATATTATTTTCTCCAATTGTTTATTATTTTAATATTAAAAGTCAAGTATAAAGGGTATAAAATAATATAAAATAATGCTTAATTAAAAACCTATCAACGGTCATTTCACTTTCAAGGTAATTCGATTCAACGCTACTTTAGCTCTTATAATTTGTCTCTCAAGGCTAACTTAAGCATTGAAGCGTTCTTGGTCGAACAACCCCCCAGAGCCTCGATCATAGTGGGTAATAACTTACTGTTTGCTGTTTCAAGAATGAAGACTTTTGCATGTAAGAACGAATGGCTTCAACAAGATCAGTTCATTATAACACATTTAATAAACAAATGTGTTATGGGTCGACCCTTTAACCCGTATATAAACATATTAACATGTTTCATAAACGTGTTAGTCATTAATTCATATATTTACTCATTTATCTACCTATATACATATATATATATATATATATATATATATCTTTAAGGGTATTTGACAGAACCGAACCGGGCCTACTCTCGTCTGACAACTACTGGACATACAAGGGACATTCTAACCAAAATGAATCCTCCTTTGCGGGGTTACCGTCAACTTCCAACCCGCTAATCCCCATCAAAGGCGGAATTCTTACCATTTCTATTTTTCCTTAGCCATGACTTAATTAAAATGTTACACTCCCATTTTATCGAAATACCAAGCTATTCACATTTATCCCTCAAATTCCTAATTATTTCCCTTCATTTACGAGTAACCTTTATTTATGGACAAATTTGTTATAGAAAATATTGACTTATTCATACATGAATTATCTACTAACATATACATATATATAAACTAAAACACAGAGCACTATTTAATGCCATAAGTTCACCTATATCTATCCAAACCATAGCTCATAAAATCACTCTTTAATATTGAACTTGATTATATTTCCAAAGTGGGGAAAATTAACATAATAAATTATGGATTAATACTAGACATTTCGTTTAGTCTATGATATTCATCTTACCATAAGTCATATTGGTCACTTTAATCATTAACCAACGGATTAGAAATTAAATCCTTAACTGTACCCAAATTTAGGACTAATTAAATAGGTTTATAAAGCACATAAACTTTGATCGAATATAACTTTCTTATTCAATGTCCAATTTCCTCAAACAACATACATTGTACTCGGGAAATTATATACTAAAACTTTCGTGTTGATGACACCTTGAGGAGACGCCGAACGTGCCCTCACATGCCTCCCAAAGAGGTTGCGCGTGAGCTTCACGCACCTAAATACAATGTCGTCATCCCAGCCCATTTTTTTGGTTTTCTGGGTCGCCCAACCCAGCCACCCGACCCGACTCATTCTCTCTTATTTTTTGATCAAGTTCAACAATCTAAACTTCGAATCTCATCTACACTAACCCAGAAGAAGATCTAAGTCGTAAAAACAAGGAAAACTTACCTTTATTGTAAGGTTCGAATCTCCAAGTTTTCGGCTATGGAGTCCAGGAATGGTTCTATAGCTCCTCACGTCCAAAACTTGTTTTTTCCTATCTCAAAGGGTCCTGGGAACCTACTCAGTCACCCAACATCCTTAACACACCCTAACACGGCTTGGAAATTCTAGACAACTACGACCCATACTTCGACCCTTACGGGTTGGTTCATGGTCACATGTTGGAATACCCCAACCCCCAGTCATCTTCCTCCTACTCACTCACTTTTTCTTCTTTTAATTTTATGGCCTCCTCTCTCCCTAGTTCCTCCTCCTCACAGTTGGGCTCTCGGGTTTTTCTTTTTGTTTTTCCTTTCAGTTACCATTGGCCAAACTACCATACTCTTAACCCATACATGTATATAAACATGTTTAAGTCGGTGGGAGAGACAAATGGGGGTAAATGGAGGTTTTTCTAGAATATTGTAGGTTATTCTTTCAAATTTACCAAAATGCCCATAAGTGTTTTTGGTAGGTAGATCATTAATAGTAATGGTGATTTCAATTTTCATTAGAGATGAGGGAAATTTTTTCAATTTCCACCATATGCATAGGTAGATCATTAATGGTAATTGTGATTTTCCTCATCAACCTGGGTAGCTTTTTATTCCAATCTATAATCTCATCCTCAATCTGAAAAATTTATTTTTTATTTTAAAAAGCACCATAGAGCTCAATCAGATGAACCGGAGAAATAATGTAAAGAGTCTGAGCAATAATTCAATTTTCATTATTAAAGTCCAATGGTTGGATTATCTTTGTTATTATAATGTCAAATTAAAGTATGATTAATTCACTAAAATATTTTAGGAAAATTTAAGTAAATGAATAAAAACTTTTAAAATATATGCATTCAATAAATGGATTGTTAATCTTCCTCTTCATATAGAGGAGGATCCAACCTGCATTGACAACGAAAGCACCGGTTGGATCTTCCACTATATGAAGATTGTCATCAACAACTTATAGTTCTTTTCAACAAGATGTCCTTTTGAAGGCCTTCAGAGTATTTTTCTAATTACGATCATAAAGTAGTGTATTATGCTTTGTGTTTTCACTGTCGTGGTAATTGAGTAATTTGTTTTTAGTAATTACTATCACGCGACCACCTAAAAAACTCACAATTTCAACCTTTGTCATTTGGACATCACATGTTAGATGTCATCCAACATACCTCATTTTCAATGTTCACGTGAACTTTCAAGATCGGAGTGTATCATATTAATATATTACGTATCCAAAAAATCATTTTATTGATAACTAGGGAATAGAGTGTAGAGGAATTTGATTGTGGGAGGGACTTCCTTTGGTATCCAAAAAATTGTTTTATTGATAATTGGGTCAATTTTTACTCATTTTATGTCATTTTTAAATTTAAATTATATTTAAACTAAAATGTCTATATTATAAGTTTAGAATATTAATAATTTTAATTTATTAATGTATATAAATAAAATCTTCATTTGATAAAGAATTCTCGATGTCAATGTATAAAACGTTAATGAGAATTTTAGAAATAATTCTGTTTGGAGTAACTTTTTGTGAACATACAAATTATAAGAAAATTTGAACATCTTCTGCTTCTCTGCCCTAGCGTGACTCGTATTTGGTTCGAGGGCTTTCTTAATTACCGGATTGATATTTCTTAAGTGACCTCTTTTGAGGCTTGGCTTAGCACCATTTTGTCTCCCTTCGAGGGTGTGGGTGGTAATCGGGATTGGATTGCGTCTATTGTTTCTTTTACTTGCTGGGAAATTTGGAAGCATCGATGCTCTCATCATTCAGGCCATCTCCAGGTATGTCTCTGAATTCTGGAATTCCCATACTCCAATTCTTCGCCCTTGAGGGTCTACTCATAATTCTCAGGCGGCCGCTACTTCTTGGTGCCCTCCATCGGCCTCGATCTTGAAGGTCAATTGCGACGCCTCCTGGGTGAACTCGAAAATTCCTGCTGGTTTTGGGGCCATCATCCGAAACTCGGGGGGTGTCTTCTGTGGCGCTATTTGTGAGGCAAGAAAGACAAAGAATATACTTATTGCTGAAGCTTGAGCTATTCTTACCAGTGTGGAATTTGCTCGGACCCAAGGACACCACGATGTGATTGTGGAATCAGACTCTCAGGCTCTGATAAATTGCATTTCTGGTCGTATTGATCGTGATAACTGAGAAATCTTCCCCATCCTCTCCCAGCTCCGTGCTCATCAACCTCACTTCGAGCAAATCCGGTTCCACTGGATACCTCGGGGGTCAAACAAGGTAGCAGATACCTTAACTTCTCAAGTTCAACGAAGAATGTGCAAGGAAGTCTCGAAATGACCACCCTCCATCCTTCTTAGTGTTTGTTTTAAACAATGATGGGTGCACTTGCCCCCTAGTTAGGTTTTTTCTTACTGGGCCTAGAAGTGAACGTTTTATGGTATATCATGCATTTTTATTCTGAATCCTTTTTTAGTTTGTCAACTTATTTTTCTGTTTGCTGGTTGTACTGTTTTTCGTTTCTTTTTCTGTGAATAATCACCAAAAGATCTCAATTTTTTTTTTCTTTCACATTATGTCAAATTATTAAAATTGTAAATTTGAATTTTAAAAATATTTTTTTTGGTCAAATATTTAAAAAATATCCAAATAGGTCCAAATTGTACCTGGAAACGGTCTCATATTAACAGATTTACCTTTACATCCCCACCCGACGCCCGCAGTTCCCACCCAATCCCATCGAGCCGAAGGCCTAACCCAATCCCCTCTTCATTTATCCCCAAACCCCACATTTTGACGGTAAAATCTTCAACACTTTCTCGGCGACCAAACACCCGTTCAATCTGTCTCGAACACTCGAACCCAAACCCTATTCCCCCAATCTCCAACCGTGGGCACCCAATCTCCGTTCTATGTCGACCTCGGGAACGCCACAGTTCCGGTACACGCAGACCCCGTCGAAGGTCCTCCACCTTCGGAACCTCCCTTGGGAGTGCGCCGAAGAGGAGCTTATCGAGCTCTGCAAGCCTTTCGGAAAGATCGTCAACACCAAGTGCAATGTTGGCGCCAATCGCAACCAAGCCTTCGTTGAATTCGTAAGTCCCTATTGCTTTTCTTTGTTCCAATTTCGATATCTGTTTATCGGGTGTCAATAGTCTCACAATTTTTTTACAGAATTTATGTATATATATATGTTTTTATTTTGCCCATTTTGTATTTTTAGTGTACATACGGCTTTAAATTTTAGATATTTGAAAAACTGAGTAATTGGGCCATTTTGGGTTTTGGATTTAGTACAATTTGCAGCAATTCTTTTTCCGAGGTGTATGTAGTATTGTCTTGGATTTTTCAGAAAAAATTAGAATGCAATTTTAGAATCCTAAGATCCCCATGGTATATTGTATGCTTGTGGGGAAATTCAATTTTGAATTAAAATGCCTCCTGGTGTTTGTTGGCCTTTCTCTTTTGCATATGCTACTAGTTAGTTTATGTGGGATTTTAGAATCCTAAAAATCTCTCCTGGTATATTTTCTTCCAGTTAGTTGCTTGATTTGCATGGATATGCATTTTTATTTCTTGTATACATTGGGTTATGGCTATATGTTGATGAACGCAAAATTACATTGCAGGCTGACCTAAACCAGGCCATAAATATGGTTTCGTATTATGCTTCTTCCTCAGAGCCTGCACAAGTCCGTGGCAAAACAGTTTACATTCAGTATTCAAATAGACATGAAATTGTCAACAACAAAAGTCCAGGAGATGTTCCCGGAAATGTCTTGTTGGTAACTATTGAGGGTGTTGAAGCTGGTGATGTGAGCATTGATGTCATTCACTTAGTAAGTGATTTTTGGCCCGTTTTCTATATGTCTATCAACCTTTCCGATCCATGTCTTCATGAAATGCTAAGGTGTTTTCTAATTCATGGGATTCTGGACCAATCAACTTCCAAATTGTATTAAAGCAGATTTTAGCTTTTTCCTTTGTATTGAAATCAGTTGGATCACAGATGGTGATGTCTCTTATTTAAATTCTTTTGTTGCAAGCAGTTTGGAATTATAATCATGTACGTCATACTCCTTTCTAAGGTCACGCATATTTGCACAGGTGTCATTCTGCACTTATAACTCATCTGTTTGAAATTTTTTATGTTGTCCCATAGTATTCTCACCTGGGAGGGTTTCTACTGTTGTCTTGCTTTCATTTGAGTATCATCACGATATATTTACGATAGAAATATTTTTTTTTCAGGTGTTTTCGGCTTTCGGCTTTGTGCACAAGATTGCTACTTTCGAAAAGGCAGCAGGCTTCCAGGTCTATATACGATCTTTTTTAGTTCCGGATACATCTTTTTCTCGAAAATCTTATACTTATCCTTTTATCTTAATTTGCAGGCATTGATTCAGTTCAATGATGCAGAAACTGCATCTTCGGCAAGGAATGCATTGGATGGAAGAAGTATACCTAGGTATACACTGTCCATATGCTCCTTCTTCCATCTTTTCCTTATAAATATTAATAAATATGGAATTGTGTATAATATTGATAATTTTTTTTTATATGTTGCTTTGCATTCAGGTATTTGCTTCCTGAGCATGTGGGTTCATGCCACTTGCGTATTTCATATTCTGCTCACACTGATCTGAACATCAAGTTCCAGTCTCACCGGAGCAGGTAACAGATGGACCAAAGAGGTCAATTAGCTATTTCTTTTTTGTTTCTTGCTTCTGTATCTGATTGTGTTTATTGCTAAACACTTTAGCAACCGTTACTGTGGGTTATATCAAATGCTAATTGGTGCATGTGCTTTTTGTCATCTAGGGTTAGTGAAGCCTGGTAGCGAGAACACAGATGTGTTATCATGACCATTTAGTAATCTCTTGATCTTATATACATCTTAATGTATTTGTTAAGAATTTCCTCTTCTTATTGTGGAAGCAACTTCTTATTCTTGTATCATTTTACACTTTTACTCAGGCTATATCACTGTCTGCTTCCTTTACTAATACATTTTGTGCGTATTGCAATGTCGTCTTGTTCAGTATATTGACAGTGTCATATCTGTCAATGCTTACTTTTCTACATAGTAAGTTATCAGCTGAGATGTTTAAAACTGTAAATGCACAATGTTTTCTGTACTACTATTAACTATTCTTTGTTTTCTTAATTTTTTTACTTTCACGTTCATGTCCATGGGAAATATGTATCTTATTGCATAATCAAAAGAGAAATAAAAAAGAAAAAAGAAGAACGTGAGTTATTCTTATCCTTTTCACCCAACCTTTTATTAGACATTATATTCTTTGATGTCATAATTCGTGTCACTCTGTTCACTGAAAATTTTCGACAAGATATGTCATGATGCATATTTTAAATCTTATTTCATTAAATTTTCTACGTTGACTTTGATGCAAGAGTTGTGTCCATATTCTCTGAAATTCTTGTGATGAATATAGGTTTATAACATATTTTAAAGCATTTAATGTTGTTGTTAAGCTAAAGAAAGTTCAATTAATACCATATTTTTCTAGCTTTTTGTGCCATCTGCTTATCTGTTGTAAACCTCCTATTGTGCAAATAAGTTTCCAGAAGAAAATAACTCTCTTAAGACGATTTCATACGTTATCTTATTCTTGTTTTATTGCATTTCCTTTATCATTAAATTCATGCCCATGCTTAATAATCTTTCTTTGTTCGCACTAGAGCTGTTTTTGGGGTTTTCAAATATTTTCTTCGTGGATGTGCTTATATTCTGGCAATTTCATACTCTCACATCTCATGTATTTGTGCATAATGTTTTTGTGTTTTGTTTGCATTGATCCTGCAGGGATTATACAAATCCATATCTTCCTGTAAATCCTACTGCAATCGAGGGAATCATGCAGGTATTTATTGTTCCTAGCACATTTACTGTTTTTAGTATTGGCATGCCTACTTATGCCCAACATTGCGTTAATTAGATGTTATCTCCAGCCTGCTGTAGGTCCGGATGGAAAGAAGAAAGAGCTGGAGAGCAACGTGCTTCTTGCTTCAATCGAAAATATGCAGTATGCTGTCACCGTGGATGTTCTCCACACGGTTAGTTACCTTTTTGTGTATTTTAGTTGCTGAAATTACTAAGAGGATCTTGTAGATATCATGATGCTATTTTATACGGGACAGGTTTTTTCTGCATTTGGTACCGTCCAGAAAATTGCTATATTTGAGAAGAATGGTCAAACACAGGCTTTAGTTCAATACCCTGGTATTTCCCCTTCCTATATAAACTCTTAATTTGCGTTTGATCTGTGATTATTCGGCTCCCCTTGATTTATGATTTGTTATATTGTTAGACATCAATACCGCAGCAGTTGCCAGAGAAGCGCTAGAGGGACACAGCATATATGATGGTGGCTATTGTAAGCTTCATCTATCATACTCTCGTCATACTGATCTCAATGTAAAGGTATAGAATATGTGCTTTTGAGTTAACTGTTCATGAGAATAAAAAATAAGAGGAAAAATGTAAGACATGCTTAGAGGAAAAAGTGGATCTGTTCTTGGTCGAAAAACGATTTTTCCATAAATGTATGCTTCGTGACACCTATTTTCCATCGATCATGCAAATACATACATGCCTATAAGAAATCTCGCATGAGAATTTGATAGCCTCTATTTATTATCTTTATTTTCAGGCTTTTAGTGACAAAAGTAGGGATTATACAATCCCCGAATCTAGTTTGGTTGCGGCTCAACAAGCTTCAGCATACCCTGCTCCTCCACCAGCTTGGCAGAATCCTCAGGCGGCTCCGATGTACCATGGGAACGAGTTCAGTGGTGCAGCTTCTATGCAGCAGCAGCCCCAAGGTCCTCCAGGGCAAGGGCCGTCATGGGATCCGGCCATGCAGGCAGGCAGATCATCGTTTGTATCGGTTCCTAGCACATTTCCCGGTCCAACATTCCATGCATCCTCGGGTCCTGTGTATGCCTCTGCACCAATGCCACCAGGTTCGTCACCTCTCCAAACTGGTGCTTCACCCAATTTCCGACCTGGCGGTGGCGCTTCATCTCCAGGTGTCCGACCTCCTGGTGCCTCACCCTCGTACTACGGCCAATAGTATGAGTTTTGTTGTCTTTAAACAAAGAATGCTGGGTATTGCCGGTCCCATCGTTTGTTTTTCTGATGGGAACATGCCTGGACATCGAAAGAGTTTGAACCCGAAATTCCATTAGCAACGTCTGAAACTCAGTACTGCCTTGCTTTGCTTTTTGTGATTTAAGTTTGAATACGACATATCTATTGTTTTTCAACACTTGCAAGTTTGCAACTCACATCAGGTTGACATTAATTTGTTCTTCCCGAACCGAATCAAATCGAGCTTTTCGTTAAGCTTCGGCTGAATTGAAGCAAATCAGCTATGCATTCACTATTCAACGCCTCAATTTCTTCTGCAATCAAGGGAAACATGAATATGTAATTCTTTTTTTTTTCTTTTCTTTTTTCTTTTTGAGACCCGAATCCTATTAAGGCAACTCACCATAATCAGTAAACTGGGTCTTCTATGCTGATTTTACAATTACTGCAGAATTCTTAAATCAGAATATATCGAATATGAGTAGAATTTAAAATACTGATTAGAGATTTATTAGCTAGGCATAGTTTCATCACGGCCTAATGAATATGTAACTCCTTAGGGGCTTTTTGTCCCACTATTATTACTGACTGAAAGTACCTGTAATGAAAGGTCAATTTCTGGGTTGGCCTACTATATTTAAAACCAGAAAGGGGTTCAAGACCTTCAACTTTGACAGTAGGGCATGTGATGTGGGTGGGTGGCTCTCCATCTGAGACACCGAGTAGTGCTGGTCACTGAAATAGTGAAATATATGTAGTCCCATGTGTGTACACCCCTAAGTTCAATCATATCTTGATTTCTACATCCCATTACGAATTTGTCCCAATCTTGGATATTTTGAATATTTCTTTCATGCATATATATTTCGAGATATGCTAAGTTCGAAGAAACCCAGTTACCATTAATTGTATTAGAGAGCCAAATGCAAGCGGCATACGGCTCAATGCAAATCTTTATTTACAAATTCAAAAGTGTAAAGTAAATATGAAAGATGTTACGAATTCTGCAGTCTCATGAACAATGTATGAATCAAAATTGAAATAATACACTACCATAATATGAGCATTTATTTAATACCAATATCTCGATATAATTACTTTTCCGTGTACGTTAGTTTTTTAGCCGTTCAAAATCTTTGTGAGGGTTTCATATCATTATTCATATCATTAACTAATTAAAAATCTAAATTTGTGTTTCTATTTTCAAAGTTACGGATACATACATCTCAAGAGTAGATCGATACCACTTTTTTATTTTTTTAAATTGATTGATGCTAAGTGTCATTTTCTATATATAATTGCATTGTTTGAGGGAACAATAGAAAGCAAACGTATCCTTGTCTGTGTCGGTAGTGGTTTTTTAGGTCACCACCAAGGCAAATCTTTACTAATAATACTCCAGGGTTAAGAACTCACCCCCATTATTGGAGGATAAATTTTCCTCTCATTTATCGTATTTTAAGTAAATCGAGAAATGTAAAATTAATAATCATTCAATTAATTTACTTTGAATTCTGCAGCTCATCTTACAAGTGCACGTTTACACAAACTAAACTCTACTATACAATCTAATACTGAAATCAAACTTACCCTGTAAAGTTATCGAGAACCAAGCTTGAATGATTGTCTCTTTATCTGTACTCACATAATTAGCTGGTAGACCTAGATAGATCCAGAGATCCACTAAAATTAGTATAAAAATGTGGAAACCAGTCCAAAGTAAAAAGGTTTAAGAATGCATCATCCATCAAAGGCCCACAGCTTTAAATTCTAAGTACCATATTTCCTGAACATCATGAGCATACGCAAGTGTCAATTAGGTGGTTGTCACTCTTTGGAGCTTCATCCATGGTCCATCAATCAGAAATATGATCTCTCAATGTTGGAGCTTTAAATTCTAATTTAGTTGCCTCATGAAATAGGGTCTCTCAATGTTGGGCTGGTGAACATGTTTTCACCACAAGCTAGACCGCGCCTAACTTGAAATCTGTAGTTTCATAAATTCCAAATGAGGGCTGGAAATCCGAATCTATTTCTAATTAATATTAATATTAATTGAGAAGAAAAATATCACTAAATTAATATAAATTAAACGTATTTTTTATCACTGAATGATATTGAAAATAACTTATCTTAACCATGCAATTAAAGGATGAGAACTTTCGGATGGAAATTGGGAATGGAATTTAATAATAATAATAATGCATAAAGTGGGTGCTAGCTGGGTGAGTGCATGAGCATCCATTAATATGTAGTATTTTTTTCCTTCGACGAAAATGAAAGACAATGAAGGTGATATATGAGTGACATATATTACATGCTTGATTGTTGATTGAAGTTAGAGCTGGCAATGGATGGTGTTGACGTGTTTGGTTCATGTCATAAACAATATTTTATTTAAATATATTCAATTGAAATTTGACTCATTTAATAATTGTATTAAGGATGTTCAATTCGAACACAACTTATTAATGACTTAAATAATCCATGTAACCTATTTAATAAACAAATCGTACTCAACATTTAATTAACTTACGACCCATTTAATTCGTTTAACATATTTAGTATGTATATAGATTACAAAAGAGATAGATATATGAGTTAATAATTGACACGTTTATTAAACGAGTTAACATCTATATCATTATACGAGTTAACAAGTTGATCCAAATATACCTGTTTATTAAATGAGTTAATATATCATCATATTAGTTAATAGATTGATTCAAAAATCCGTCCGTTTATTAAACGTATCATAACGAGGTGACCCCTGAAAATGATCATAAATTTGAATTATGCGGGTTGACTTAGATCAATTTCGTATGGATTTCAAATTGCGTATCAAGTGATATAAAAAATTGTCACCCTTAATTAAGGTTCATGAGGTACTCTATTTCAAACTGGGGGCATATTTGTAATTTGGCATCTGATATATATGCTCAGACTGAGGCCGACACATCGCTAAATAATTGCAGCAAGGGATTTTCTTTACATATTAGCTTGTTTTAGCTGTTCATGGAATGATAATTATGAGTATCTTGTTTCAGTTTTGAACGTGTTCTAAATATATGTGGTGCTTTTCGTCGTTTGGGACCAAAATGTTACGCCTAAATTTGATTATCCATGAACCGCTTAAATAGTGGATTCTTGTAGATGCGTGGCCCGATTGACTGTTATGGACAAAATATCATACGATCTCAAAAAAAATTAATTTTTATTTTTATTTAATTACAAATTAAACTAATAATTTGAGTTATATAAACTAACAGAACATAATTTTTTTATTTGAATTATTAATTTTGCATAAACTGAAACACATCATAGCTCCTTGTTGCAGCCCGTACCTGGCGGTGCGCATGCATAAACATAACAAAAAGGAAAATTCTAACCCTAATGACCACCGGAATTGGATCGGTTTAGCTTTTTTAGCTTTTTTTTCCCACGCGATCGAGAATTTCTATCTCCTTCAGCTATAAACGATCTTTTTTTTTTTTACTGTAACAATATTGAGATCGGGGGAAAAATTTAAGACGATCTTTTTATCTTAATATTGGTACTAAAATTTCTAAATCTACTATTAGTTAGTTAGATGCAAAGTAGCTTTTAGCATGATTTATATATACGTAACAAGGTCGCAATCGCACACATGGATATGTATTTTGCTTTACGTCACATTCATCTCTCATCAATAAGAACCCTAGCTAATTTCTGATCAAGAATTCGGCATCACATGGCGTTCGAAACGCAGATGCATGGTGCGTCAGTATACATACGGACTACGGAATCATGCACTCTCTTCATCAAGCTACATGAAAATGTCTGAATCCATCTCCATGCATGAGTCCACCTATGCTGATAACGATGCATCAATTACATAACGTTGAAATGTTGACACGCACATTAATTTTATGGCACATAATGACGTGAGTAAAAATATTTTAACACTAATGACAATATTTGCATTTTACTTAGGGATATTTGTTTGTATCACAATTTCAATTTATCCAATAATTTTTATATATATATTACAAATTGACCATTCAATTATTAAATCATTATTTCAAAATTATTATTACGAAATAATCAATAATAATATTGGAGATTATTTAGTTGTTCACATGTATCAAACAAATCAACGTTATCGATAATAATAAATAACTTCATGGTGAACAGTTTGATTAATCTTATATATATATATATATGACTAAATCTTCAAATTTTGTTTATTTTTTTATCTAAATAATCTTGAAATTATAATTTAAGAGTTAATTAAACGACTCATTCTAATATATACATTTTTAAGAAAAGTTTGAAAAATAAAAATGATGGTAAAAAAAAAACCCCCCAAATTAAGAATCATAGGATGCAAGTACTGCCTGTCTATTAATTGTTGTGTTACATTAGCTACAAATATAAGCGCATAAGAAGTTAAAAAATTTCACCATCTCGTTTTATATTACGAGTATACATAATTACTGCTTAATAGTTTGATAATGCATGCTTATATGCTTTTGTAATGATTGCACTTGATTAGGTCACTAATTTGGCCATATTGGCTGTGAGGTTAATTTGAAATGTCAAACACGTAATCCCATCTCATCCAGGTGAAATAGTCTTTTACTATTATTTTTATTTATCGAATTAATTTTATATATGCATATATCATAATTAGAATTTTTTATTCTTTAATTATCATATCAAAATTATTTACGTAAACAATTAATTAGATTGGAGGTCGTTTAGTTATTTATATATATCAACTAAATATACAGTTTGTCATTAAAATATTAATTCTTACTAATATAGATGATTTATTTGATATACATAAATGACTAAATAATTTTCAATTTAATTAATTTTTAAGAAAATAATATTGATATAATAATTTAAAAAATGAATAATTATAATTATAATATATATAATAATTTAATAAATTAAAAATGGTACAAAAGATAACAACAAAATAAAATGGAAGTATTTTCCATTTCAAATGTAGTGCCAAGGGTCCAAATATTCAGAAAAAGCTGAGTGTGGTGCAGACGGACCCTAACATCTGTCTTCCGAACCATGCAATTGCTGAAAACTTTGGCTCGCGACTTGTCCAACCTTAACACCGAACCCAACAAAATATATATATATTTCACACAAATTTTCCGATTTAGTGTGAGAATAATGCTGTTTAATTTGTTACTTAATAGGTGTCCCCGGGAGTTTGAGCAACTTCTATGCTCTCTATTCTAAGATTATCAAAAAAGTAATTCAAATTTTCCTACTCACTGTAAATTATAATAATGGTAAAATCGTAACTATGGTTAATCTTTTTACTCTATTAATCTTCTATAGTTCTATGTCATCAAATATAAAGTGGTAATTAAGAAGTGAAGACATCTAGGCCCACAAAATTTGGTCCAAAGATACGCTGTTTTCACCTTCAGAACTTGACAAGGTAGGTTTTAATTGCATATGAACTAAACATCAAATCTAGGTGTAGATGCACAGAATAAAGTTTCTGGACAAAAAGGTAAAAACCCACATGACCCATCAGCAAAATGCTTGTCCCTATTGGACACCAACATTTTCATTGGACAATGCTATCCATCCTTCACTTATTATCAAGTGGAAATATATGAAGATTTAAGGGTAAAGACACCCCCACTTACCTTTACCGATTTATATTTTGGCATGTATTAAATGATAATGTACGTATCTCTAAACTCCGAACTGACCTGTAATGGAGTGTGTGCAATCCGGTTTTGATACCATGTTCCTCTCTATTTATATATTACGTTGTATATAAGTTATTCTCTCCAAACATAAATATAAAAAACGTAAAATAGTGCAAAAATGTACACCGTATTAACCTAATAACTTGAGATACAATTTACCTGTAATGGAGTATGCGTTTTCAGTTTTGATATGCATGTCTTTCTCTGATTATATAATACAAGTGTAATTTTTTTTTTTTTTTCAAATCACTATATGAAACATGGGCGGATCTACTGAATTTTAACGACCCGTCCCGTAAATCGGGATTAGATTAGCGATTAATGACAGGTTAATAAAGTTAATCGGTGATTAGTTGGGTATTTTCGGACGGGCGGTGCGAAATGACGATTTAACCCCTGGAATGGGCAAAATTGTTGACTTTTTGTTCGGGCAGTCAAATGGATTTTGACCGATGACCGTGACGTAGTTCGGGACATAACGAGTTCATAGACAGGTGACATGTCCGATTCCGACCTTCGAGGAAAAAGTTATGATATTCGGAAGTTCAAGGGTAATTTGGTAATTTAGTTAAAAAGGGGCAATTTGTTGACTTTTCAAATGACATGGACTTTTCACGTAATTCGAGGATCGTTAGATAGGTCTTGATCTCCTGAATACAACGACATGCGGGATGAGACAATTGGAGTTCGGACGACGGAGTTACGGGTCTAGAATTATGAGGGGCAAAATGGTAATTTTTCATTCAAGGGCATTTTGGTCAATTGGCTTGCATTGGGATTGGTGCCCAGTGATCATGGGACACTTGGCTGTTCTTGGGAGTTCTAACCACAGAGAAGTGGACACCTAGCCCAATCTAGAGGATTGTGGAACCTGTTCAGCCGCCTTACACACGTTTAAAATCGTTTAGACGGTTTGGTTTAGAGAAAAACAGAGAGAACCTTCCCCAATTTCCCTCGATTTTCATCCCTTGGCCCTGACTAATGAGTGAAACCCAAAATGAAAGTGTGGACAGAGCTGTGTGTGGTGGTGCCACCGTGGAGGGCCGTCCACGACGGTGGCCGTGGAAACCAGGAAAATAGGGGACTGCAACCGTGAGGTACCTTGACCCAAAGACCATTTAAACATCATCCTTCGTCTATACTATGTGAAGGGGAATTGACAAGGACGTGAAGATAAGTTCCATGGACTCGAGTTTGAAGGCTTACGATGAATGGACCGGTCGGACCGAATTTATCCGAGGAAGAAGATGACTGGTGCCTGGCGCGTGAGGCCCACGCGCAACCCTTTTGGGCGGCGCGTGTGGGCACGTGGCACGTTTTTTGAGGATGGTTCCAACATGACTTTTCAAGTATTCGATGTAACGAACATTTTGACATTGGTTTCGAGTCGATCAGACATTGTCTCGATATGTTTCGGGATGTCCGAAGGTTTTATGGCTCGATTAAAAATAGTTAAAAATTCAGGAAAATTACGGGGATTTAGTAGAAGCTTAATGAAGTGGTTAGTGACCTTATTATGGGATTTGAAAAGTTTCGAGAAAGCCGGTGATAGCGGATTAGCCGAGAAAGCATAAGTGCGCGCGTATCGAGGTGGCAACGCTAATGGTCTGTGAGTGGACTTTGCTTTCTAATTTATGATGCATGCATATATGTTTTTATATGTTTTCTATATGTGATTTCTATATTTGTGAATTGATATTGATAATTTACGATTTTGCACGGATTTCGAGATAAGTACGTATTTGCACGTTTTGCGAGTTTCGATTTCTATTGTGATTTGACCGATGGTTTTGATGATTAATTTTGGGATTTGAATTATGATATGATTTCAATGATTTCTAATGGATTTTGGGAAGTGATTTCGGGCTTGAAGCCCAGTTCATAAAAGTAGTTTTAATGAACGTGATTTCGGGTTTTGGAAACGGATTTCAGGATGACGATTCTGGATTCGGTTTTGGAACTTGAAAGTGGATTTCCGAATTTGGGTCTGGAATAATTATTCCAGATGCCGGCTTACGGAATGATGATTTCGGATTCGGATTGGGAAATGGATGATGGATATGATTCTGGATTTGGATTCGGAATGCTGATTTCGGATTCGGCTTGGAATTCGAAATGGTGATTTCGGATTCGGATTTAGACATGGATTTGGAAATGGTTTTAAAATGGTTTGGATTGGATTTGTTGGATCTGATTATTGGGTTTAAAGACCCAGATATGATTATGACAGGGGAGGGCCTCGAATTTAGTTTAAAGACTCGGGAGTTTAAAGACTCGGATATTGTGATTTCCCCCGTAGACCTATTGAGTTTAAAGACTCGGGAGTTTAACGACTCGGATTATATTGAGGCATGGATTGAGTTTAAAGACTCAAAGTTTAAAGACTCGGATAGATCCAGCAGGTTCGATTGGTTGACATGGACTTCAAATGTGTTTTGAATTTTTATGAGATCTTGATGGTTCTAATAATGATGGCTTTTCGATGTTTTGGGCTATGACCCGGATGTTATGGATTTTGATGGTTTGGGTTGAGGCCTAGGATTTAAGGAAAGGAAATGATTTCGGTTTGCATGAATGGTTTTGATTATCTCGAAAATGAACTAGTTTTATATGCATGCATTGATTTTTAAATGGAGGGTATAAATGTATTTCTGATAAATTGTTTTCTCTAAAATTATCCTTTATTTTTGTCCACTCACAGTCTTTTTATGTTTTCGATACCTTCCAGGTTTGATGCAGTGTGGGCTATGGTTAGAGAGACGAAGACATCACACACGCGATCCACAGTAGAATCTGCGTGCTCTGGGAGGTCTTTAACTTGTGGACGGTTCGGTTGGGAAATCCCTGGTCTGACTTACCTGTCACATGGAGGTTGGACGTCGGTTTAGTCTTCATGTCACGCGTAAGTTAGACGAGAGTATGACTTAGCCCTTAATCCCGAGGGATTAGGGGTAGGTCCTGTCAAATTGGTATCAGAGCAGGTTTTGTGAGCTCTGCGCGAGGTTTGGTTTCCAGAGTCATTGGTTCGTCGACTTGGGTATTGTGATGCTACTGTGGATGTGATGTCTCGACGCGGAATAGCCCGTCATCAACCTGGACGCGATAGTGATAGTACGTTCGTTAGTGGTTAGTTAGCGGTGATTGTTAGTGCTAGGGTGATAGTCGCTCGATACGCGGTGCAAGGTATGACGTATGTCAGCTTAGGGCCGGAGTAGGTAGCATGTTTGACGCTGGATATGCTCGATAGTTGGACCATAAGGTCGGATGTATGCCATCGTGGTTAACCTGGATGGTAGCTGGTGAGCTACGATTATGAGTAGGCTGGTGGGCCTGTGGGGCCTGATAGTAGCATGTTGAGCTGGTGGTACACGTGGGCCGAGGAGGCCAGTTGACGGTGGCCTGTTGGGCCGGATGGCGATTGGATGACGATAGTATGGATTTGTGACTATTTGGTCAGATTGTTCGAGCTTGGACTTGTACGGCTACGAGTAGCTAGATGCCTCGAATGACGGGGTATAGGAAACTACTTGGAGGATTAGAGGGATGGAGTTAGTCGGGTGTGACGACCCAAGTGGTAAGGTTGTGAACTAGTGGCTGTCGCGGGTTTAGATAACCCGTAAGACGAGGATGATTTGAAGAACCATGTGGATAGACTCGTCTGGAAACCGTGAGTTGGGGGTTGTGGTTAGATAGTTGTTGTGGTTGGGCTGATTTAAGGCCAGATTGGCGATGGTGCTGCTGGGATACAACCGAGGTATTTGGCTTGGTGGATGACTCTGTACGAGTCCAGTGAGATTGCGGTGTTGGTTGAGCATTGAGTTGCTCATAATTATCGATTTCGAAGAATGTTAGTTCCCCAACCCGAGCGTAGATCGAGGGTTTTGGCTCGGTGAGAGCGGAGGTTCGGGACTAGTGTACTGTGAATACGAGATAGAGGATGATGTGTCACGAGCCGGGAGGCCTGTAATGGTAGAGTGGGCACATCGTGAGCTGAGGTTGTGGCCAGTCGTGAGGTGTTGGTGTATGGTAGGAGGAACCGCTAACCAAGTCGGGATGTGTGATAACCCTTGGCAGGTCATGTTTGGGACGAACGGTCAGGATACCGTTAGTTTGATCAGAGTAGCACAGCGGAAGCGCGGTGGACCTATGCTTCGTATTAGAGTGGGCTAGGTCGGTATGGTAGGGTTGACCATGAGTGGGGTTGGTTTTCGTGGACTCATCCTGTTCTGTTGGAATGTCGAGTATGTTGGTTGTATTGGTATATGCCGAGGTTGGCATGTGGTGATGTCGTGGTTGGTACTTGGTGACTCCTCGAGACTAGGGAATGACGACCTCGAGGCTAGCGACTGAGGATTCTGAGGTGAATAAGCATTGATTGTGAGTTTGAAAGTTGGTTACCCGTAGGATAATGGTGCTCGGGGTCGAACCTCAGGAAGGTTGGGATGCGATCATCAGAAGGAGTGATGATTGACATCCTTTTAGATGTGCATAAATAGGGATAACCGACAGGTGAGTGGTCGGTGAGTTGATTTGGCTACAGACACGTGGTTGTGATCCGTAAGAGTTGTGGACTTCCTCAGTGTAGTAGAGAAGGTGACGTTTGGACAATTAGTCTGGAGATGGTATACTTGAGGATGAAGTATCGTGCTTGGAATCTCGGAATCAGGAGATGGTTGTTGCGATGAGATCTGGTGTGGCGTCTGAGTGTCGGATGCTCTGGAGTCGATTCGAGTGATGCATTGAAGGAACTTCAAAAGTTGTGACCCCTATTGATTTGGGACACGTGTGGATGTGTTCAGGAGTAGTAGAGTACTTGGTGACGTCGGGAGTGGCTTGTGTGGCGAGCGTTAGGGGATGGTGTTAAGATGAATTAAGGAAGAATGACTTGTGATCACATGGTTGAGGACCATTGTGTGTTCTGTTAAAGAATGACGGAAGGAAACGAAAAATGAGTGACTATAACTGATCGATATGAGGTTATTGAAGAGAACCCACAATCTAGACGTACGTTTAGACATGTTAACTACCTTATTGCTTGAAATCGACGAGGTGGTCTGATCATTGGAGAGAAGTAAAGGTGGCTTAGTGAGCCAGTAAGCGGGATCCACTTAGGAGTGAGTGAATCAGGATTGGATCGTTCCTGGCTCAGGTTTGAGCTGTGATGGATCAAGAGGATCGTATGTGAGACATAGGTGGGATATTTTGACCATCTTGGAGTTGTGCGAGACGTGTGTGGTCCGTCTAGCATACGTATGGGTTTTGACTTGGATCTAGTGCTGGGTCTGCCCTATGTACATAATGAGAGGTGCTTGAGGTTCATACTGGTCGGGAGACCCAAGAGACCAGGAGACCAGGAGATAGGGAGACTCGGAAGAGACTTGAGTCGAATTTCCCCAGAAGACTTGTAGTTTAGCATAGAGGTAAGATTGGACCGACAGACTGCAAAAAGTGAAGTGTGTTTGGCTTGCAGTCAGGGGGTAGTCAGTGTAGATATGAGGATGTTTAGTGTGCCCTGAAGACACATTGTGAAAGTGACGGGTAGACTATGGCATTGTTGGTTGGACTTTGGGTTTAGTGGAGCTCGGCTGATGCTGATGTGGTTGATTAGTGGACATACCGTAGGACGACGTTGGAAGTACGTGAGGATATACTCTACGAGCTATGTTGAGGTATTCTACAATATCTTTGTTTTATTCAAGTTTGTAGGGTTGTCCTTGCGTGTGTTTGGTGCATGTACTTGAAATGTGTACGTACGGGTTCTGCAGTGGTCGGAACGATGCCGATGTAATTGGACGTGCAGCGTGATGTTCTGGTAGAAGTTGGTGATTGGCTTAGTGCCGAGGTATGTTGTGGACAAATGGATGATCAGTGTAGTTCCGATATGATGGATTTTGACAGAGCATGTGGGCTGGATCAGGATGATCCCGAGTGGTTGCTTGGTTATTGCAGGCTTCAGTGTTGATATGAGCTGGATGCTCCGAGCCATGAGTGGCTGGTGAGACCCTGACAGTGAGATGTATGCTCATGGTTAAACAGGTATATGATAGGGTCCGGTTGAAAATATATAGTGTGGGACGTGGATGATGTTCCCACAGGTTGACTATGTTGGTGGTTAGTGGAACCACTGGTGAGATGATTGGTTGAATTAGGGGTATAGGCGAGTACGTTGTGACTCCGGTGAGGTCGGCATGGATCGCTGACGAAAGTAGTATGGAACGTTGTTCGAATCTTGATGCATAGGAGTATCGAGACTGGTAGATGTCATCTTGTGAATGGGTGTACGTGAGTTTTGGCCTGTTGATGGCGGACTCACACAATGTACTGGGACGTTGGTACGAGGTACGCTCGACTCGAAAAGGAGTCGGAAGTGTTGAAATTGGTAGCATTGGTGTTGTGGCGTACCTAGGGTTAGTTGAGCCGTGAGTGTCGGCTGGCGAGATGTTAGAGGTACCTTGGGTACAAATTGGAAATGTATTGACCCTGATGAGGATAGGATAATTCGCCAGATGGACTGAAACTTGGTGAATGGTTCGCTTGACCAAGTTGGGGTGACAGTTTGGGAACTATCCGGCTAATTTGGATTGACAGATGATGGACACTGGGTAGGAAACCCAGGTGTGGGATCAGTTGGTTTTCCCCCAACAAGTTGTGGACGTACGAGATTCAGAATTTCGGGGACGAAATTCTTTAAGGGGGATAGATTGTAACGACCCATCTCA
The DNA here is from genome assembly GCA_032719365.1 of Prinsepia uniflora. Taxonomy (NCBI): domain Eukaryota; kingdom Viridiplantae; phylum Streptophyta; class Magnoliopsida; order Rosales; family Rosaceae; genus Prinsepia; species Prinsepia uniflora. The sequence continues at coordinate 5,484,716 of CM064867.1, read as the reverse complement.
TAAACCAGGATTAGATTAGTGATTAATGACAGATTAGTAAAGTTAATAAGTGATTAGTTGGGTGTTTTCGGATGGACGATGCGAAATGATGATTTTTTCCCTAGAATGGGCAAAAATGTTGACTTTTTGTTCGGGCAGTCAAATGGTCTTTGACCGATGATCGTGATGTAGTTCGGGACGTCACGAGTTTATAGACAAGTGGCATGTCCGATTCCGACCTTCGCGGAAAAAGTTATGATGTTTGGAAGTTCAAGGGTAATTTGGTAATTTAGTTAAAAGGGCAATTTGTTGACTTTTTCAAACGACATGGACTTTTCACGTAATTCGAGGATCGTTAGGTAGGTCTCGATCTCCTGAATACAACGACAGGCGACATGCGACAATTAGAGTTCGGACGACGGAGTTACGGGTCTAGGATTATGAGGGGCAAAATGGTAATTTGTCATTCAAGGGCATTTTGGTCAATTGGCTTGCATTGGGATTGGTGCCCAATGATCAGGGGACACTTGGCTGTTCTTGGGAGTTCTAACCACAGATAAGTGGACACCTGGCCCAATCTAAAGGATTGTGGAACCTGTTCAGCTGCCTTACACACATTTAAAATCGTTTATACGGTTTAGTTCAGAGAAAAACAGAAAGAACCTTCCCCAATTTCCCCCGATTTTCATCTCTTGGCCCTGACTAATGAGTGAAACCCAAAATGAAAGTGTGGACAGAGCTGTGTGTAGGGTGCCACCGTGGAGGGCCATCCACGACGGTGGCCGTGGAAACCAGGAAAACAGGGGACTGCAACCGTGAGGTACCTTGACCCAAAGACCGTTTAAACATCATCCTTTGTCTATACTGTGTGAAGGGAAATTGACAAGGACGTGAAGATGAGTTCCATGGGCTCGAGTTTGAAGGCTTACGATGAACGGTAAGGTTAAAACCAACAATGGTTACTCTGAATTCGATTATGGCAAATTAGACTTTACTGGCTAATGCTTAATTTGGTGCTTTGGTTGAGGTTTTGGACATCAAAATGAGGCTTATGGATGAGGAATTGAGGACAGTGATGGCCGGAGCTATGAAAACAGAGAGGAGGAATTTGAAGGAATGAAATTTGATCGGGAAGGTACTCTACAGACCTTATTTGTGAGTTTTGAAAACGAGGTCATATAGGAAAAGCTTAGACGACATTAATGGTGAAAACAAAATAAAAAATGGGTTAAAATTGGACGAAAACCAGCCACGCCGGTTTGGCCTGGACCGGACCGGTCGTACCAGGTTTACCCGAGGAAAAGATGATTGGTGCCTGGCCCATGAGGCCCACGCGTAGCCCCTTTGGGCGACGCGTGTGGGCGCTTGGCACGATTTTTGAGGATAGTTCCAACACAACTTTTCAAGTATTCGATGTAACGAACATTTTGGCACTGGTTTCGAGTCAATCGGACATCGTCTCGATATGTTTTGGAATGTTCGAAGGTTTTAGGGCTCAATTAAAAATAGTTAAAAATTCGAGAAAATTACGGGGATTTAGTAGAAGCTTAATTAAGTGGCTAGTGACCTTATTATGGGATTTGGACAGGTTCGGGAAAGCCGGTGATAGCGGATTAGCCGAGAAAGCATAAGTGCGCGCGTATCATGGCGGCAACGCTAATGGTCTGTGAGTGGACTTTGCTTTCTAACTTATGATGCATGCATATATGTTTTTATATGTTTTCTATACGTGATTTCTATATTTGTGAATTAATATTGATGATTTACTATTTTGCATGGATTTCGAGATAAGTACGTATTTGCACGTTTTACGAGTTTCGATTTATATTGTGATTTTACCGATGGTTTTGATGATTGATTTTGGGATTTGAATTATGATATGATTTCAATGATTTCTAATGGATTTTGGGAAGTGATTTCGGGCTTGAAGCCTAGTTCATAAAAGTGGTTTTAATGAACGTGATTTTGGATTTTGGAAACGGATTGCAGGATGACGGTTCTAGATTCGATTTTGGAACTTGAAAATGGATTTCCGGATTTGGGTCCGGAATGGTTATTCCGGATGCCGGCTTACGGAATGATGGTTTCAGATTCAGATTTGGAAATGGATGATGGATATGATTCTGGATTTGAATTCGGGATGCTGATTTCGGATTCGGCTTGGAATTCGAAATGGTGATTTCGGATTCGGATTTAGAAATGGATTTGGAAATGGTTTAAAAATGGTTTGGATTGGATTTGCTGGATCTGGTTAACATGGACTTCAAATGTGTTTTGGATTTTGATGAGAACTTGATGGTTCTAATAATGGTGGTTTTTCGATGTTTTGGGCTATGACCCGGATGTTATGAATTTTGATGATTTGGGCTGAGGCCCGAGATTTATGGAAAGGAAATGATTTCGGTTTACATGAATGGTTTTGATTATCTCAGAAATGAACTGGTTTTATATGAATGCATTGGTTTTTAAATGAAGGGTATAAATGTCTTTCTGATAAATTGTTTTCTCTAAACTTATCCTTTATTTTTTCCACTCACAGTCTTTTTATGTTTTCGATACCATCCAGGTTTGATGCAGTGCGGGTTGTGATTAGAGAGACGGAGACATCACACACGCGATCCACAGTGGAATCTGCGCGCTCTGGGAGGTCCGGAACTTGTTGACAGTTCATTTTGGAAATCTCTGATCCGACTTACGTGTCACATGGAGGTTGGAAATCGGTTTAGCCTTCTTGTCACACGTAAGTTAGACGGGAGTATGACTTAGCCCTTAATCCCGAGGGATTGGGGGTAGGTCGTGTCATGAACAGTAAAGGGGGTCTCAATTCTCTTGAATCCTCTATTGAAGCATTGATCTTGACCCCTTCTAGCATAAAAATCTTGCCCTTTAATGATTGGTTATTACCATTTAAATAGGATTGTCCGATCCAAAAAATAATCTTGATCCCAACAAACATAGAAATTTTTCCCTCCAAAACTGGTGGATCCAGATTTTTTTTTTCTAAGGGGTCAACATGTAAAATTGTTACATTTCAACCTGTAAACTTGAAAATCTCGAAATTATCCGATTATAAATACCTACTAGTGGTTGGACCTTGATTGGTTCAACCAACTGGATTTACTTGAGCCCAAATATCCAAAACTGAAAAATCCGCCTTAGAAGCCCAAGCCCATGAGCATCATTGATACTTCACTCTCTGTAACGATCCGTCCCAAATATCGGGATTAAATATGAATTAATTATAGATTTAGAATGACTAATCGGGGATTAATTGAGTGAATTCGGACGGTGAGTGTAAAATGACTATTTCGCCCCTAGATTTAGGAAAACTGTTAACTTTTGACCCGTGGAGTCAAACACGAGGACCGATGACCATGGCATAGATCAGGACGTCACGAGTTCGTAGACAGGCAGCACATCAAAATCGGAGGTTCGACAGAGAAGTTACGGGTTTAGAATGTATTACTGCACTATTCACGTAAACCGAGAAACGGATAAGTGGCAGGTTTTGGTTGGTTGAAATTTCTGCAAGGACCCACCAGTTGAGTGACAAGTGTCACACATCTGATTGGCCCATTCTCCCACACGGTGGGATATTTTTCCCTCACCATCATCGATCATTTCTTCATTTTTTCTCCCAAAACCCGTGAAGGTTCTAAACCGTGAACCCATTCCCTATAGCCCTTCAATCCCCATTATTTGTGCTTGGGGTGTGAATGAAAAAGAGAGAGTGAGATGAGACGATGAAGATGGTAGCCACGGGTCGAGCCGTTGTGGATGGTGGCCAGCGAAGCCATGAACGGTGAGTTTGGTTTTTCAAATTTGGAATTTGGGTTTTAGAGTTGATTGAATGGTTTTGTTAATAGAAAAGTAATTGTGGAGGTTTTACAAACGTTTTAGGACGAAAAGGAAGGATGGTGGTGGCTGGAATCATGGAAACCCGATGGGGGGGGGGGAGGGGGGAAGTTGGTCGGTTCAAACATCGAATGGGAAGGTATGATCTTGGCTTGTCTTCATGTTTTTGAAATCATAGGTTGATAGAATAGGGCTAGACAAAGCTATAGGACTAAAAATGGATGAAAACGAACCGAAAACATAGGAGATATGGGCCTGAATCGGTCAGACCGGTTCAGTTGGACCGGCTGCATAGTTGGACCAAACCGGACCGGTTCACTTGAGGTTGAAGATGAACAGTACCCCCGGCGCGTGAAGCCCACACGCAGCGTCTTTGGGCAGCACGTGGGGCATTTTTGGGTGAAGTGTTCAACATGTAAAATCATCCTGTCGATGTAACGAACATTTTGAGACTAGTTTCGTGTCGATTGGACACCGTTTTGAGGTAGTTTTGGGTCTCCGAAGGTTTAAAGCCTATGTAAAATACGTTTAAAAATCCCAGAAAATTAGGGGGCTTAAATGAGAGGTTAATGAGGTAGTTAGTAACCCTCTAGTATGGTTTGGACATATTTGGAAGTCCCGGTGATAGTGATGTGACTTGGAAGGGCGTATGACACACATATCGAGGCGACCGCGTAGGACGGTCTGTGAATGGACTTTGGATTTATAAATATTATGTATGCATAACTGTTTTATATGATTTATACATGTGTTTTGTGATGATGATGATTGTAATGACTGGTTTTACGTATTTGCATGTATTTCGATGTTTATGGCTTTATACAGTGTTATACGTGCTTGTGGTTTCGTTGACGGTTTGATGAACTGGTTTTGGTTTTGGAAAGATGAATTCGGGCATGAGGCCCATTTGATTTGGGTGGCCCTTGAGTTCAATTTCTTTTGCTTTAATATGGTATCGATAGCAATAGCTGTTTTTCCAGTTTGTCGGTCCCCGATTATAAGTTCTCGTTGACCACGGTCTATAGAAACCAGGCTATCTACCGCTTTTAACCCTGTTTGTATAGGCTCGTGCACAGATTTACGTTCAATAATCCCTTTGGTTTTGGAAAGATGAATTCGAGCATGAGACCCATTTGATTTGGAAAGTATCGGACTAATAGTCCATTTGGCTTAATGAGAAATCGGGCTGAGACCTATTTGAGTTATATGATCGGGTCGGGGGCCCAATTGGCTTAAGAAATCAGGCATGAGGCTCAATTGTGTTTAATGAATATGATTTTGGATTGGGGACCCATAAATGGCATTGGATAAATGGATTTGGATTTTGAGTACTGCATTAGGCCGGAGGCCTAGTTGGTTTGCATGACCGGAATAGAGGCCTAGTTGGTTTACGAAATCGGGCATGAGGCCCAATTTTGTTTTATAAATGTGATTTCGGGTCTGGGAACCTATGTTTCATAAATGAGATTTTAGGCCAGGGACCTTAAATGGATTTGGAATTATGGATTTGTGATGGTTTTATGGAAATTTCGGGCAGGGCCCTTTGAGATGTTTTGAAGTGGCTTTATAAAACTGTTTTCCATATACCATCTTAATACGAGGATATGTGGATGGTCTCCTCCAGGTGTCTGGGACACTGGAGAAGTCACGATGCATTACCTGCGAGGGGTTACTACACGGAGCGACCGAACCATATAGTGACTCAGGAGCAGGATTGCTATGATTAGATGTCTGAGACGTCAGACATCTGGGATGTCAGAGATATGGACCCGGAGAGACCCCGGGCAGCACGGGTTGCTTTGACCGTGAGATATGACGTCTGGGTCGTCAAACGTCTGGGACGCTAGACATCTAGGATGCCAAGGACGGTTTAAATATATTTTACTGAAATGGTATTTCTGTGTTTATGGATTTGAGCAGTGGCCCACTTGGATCTGGATTTACGGATTTTGGTATTCTATGGTTTTGGGCTAAGTTCCCACATATGTTTGGATTTACGGTTTTTGGTCTAAAACCCTAATGATTTAATTAAAGTAAATGGTTTGATTACTGGTTTTCGAATGCATGCATACTTTATAGTGAAAGGTATAAATGTCTTCTTATGAAATGAGTTTTTATTAAATTATTGATTTTCGTACCCTCACAGATTTTAATGGTTTTAATGCCCTTCAGGTTGATCACGGATGCAGGCTGTAGCAGAGACCGAGACATCGCACTCCTCCACCGATCCTGGTGAGCTCTGGAAGCCCCGAACGGGATGAGGTTTTGAGTTATCCCTTGTCTAACACTTCGTGTCAGACAGAAGCATGTCACATCCCACGATAATCCCGAGGGAATTGGGATGGGTCGTGTCACTCTCTCACACAGCTCCTGCACCCACGCCCCTCATGCGATCTCTATTCTCTCTATGTCAAACATTGAAACCTACCCATACTAGAAACTTGAGACTAAGGGGAGTCACCATCTCATTCTCTCTCTCTCTCTCTCTTTCTCTCTCTCCGTGTGTAATGACCCGAGAATTAAAAAAAAAAGTAATTTCGAGAAATTAAAAAGAAAATTGACGATTTTGCCCTCATAAGTCAAAATATTGACTTTTTGCACCAAGTATTTTTTTTTTGGGACTTTTTGCGAGAACCGTTACGTAAGCCTCGGAATCCTAGGTACGTAAACAAGCGGTATGTTATAATCAGAGATCAGATAAGATTGTTACGAGTCTGGCATTAAAAAGGGCATTTTGGTAGTTTGGAATTCGGGGTATTTTGGTAATATCACATGTGAATATATTTTGTGGATTGCATGAAATGGTGACAAGTGTCCATCTTATCACTTTCCCTCTCTTTTTGTGCACTGACTTAGCATTATATATGTTGTTGTGTGTGTGGGTGTTGTTGTTTTGGACCCGTGAGGAACCCCGAGAAGGAAAGAAAGAAGAGGAGAGAAGATAAAGAGGGAAAAACCAAAAAAGGAAGGAAGGTGAACCAATGAACCCGAAACCTGAAGTTTGAAAAACTGGAAAAATCGTAAATTGATTATTTGAATCGTTCAAAGCTTCCTAACTTGCAACTACACTCACTAACATCCTAGTTGAGTTCTTGGGATGGTTTTGGGTTAGAAAAATTGAAGGTTTGGATGTGGGAAAGCTTGGAAAACAAGCTTGAATTTTGGACAAATATGTTGAAGTAATTTCTGAAAAATCAAGATGAGTACTTCGTGTTTTGATCTCATAGACCTTTTCCTAAGGTAGATTATATGAATATTGACTATTGGAATGTGAAAATTGGACGTGAAACAAGGATTTTGGAGTCGGGTCAACCCATCGGGTCAAGAACCTGAGTTGCAGGAATCAGGTTAGCCTAGCTAAAGGTTGAAGATGGCCATACAGGGTGTGTGATGCCTACATGTAGAGGGATGAGGTGACACATGGGGGCGCATGCCACACTATCTCAATTTTCAATCAACATGATTTTTCATGTAATCAATGTTACGAACATGTTGGCGCAGATTTCGAGTCGATCAGACATCATTTTGGGGTAATTTCGAGTGTCTGAAGTGTTATGCGTAGGCTTTTGATTCATATTTAATCTCAAACATTAGCGGATTTAAATGTGAATTATTTGGGATGATAGTGACCCTTGGTGGTGATTTTTGACGGCAGTAAACTTCTTGGATTTACGAATGAGCACGCGAATCAAGATTTAGCTAAGTGAATGGTGTGTGAGTGAATTTTTATTTTATAAATTATTGTGCATGCATAGTTAAATACTTTAATTGATTGATTGCATGATTTATGTTGCAATGGTTTGAATATGATTTCTAAGTGATTATTCGATGATTTTTTGGATTTATTGATTGGTTTTTTACACATATTTTATGGTTGTTTTGTAGAAACAGTGTTTGGAGTTCAAACCCGGTTTGAAAATAGAATTTTGATTTGGAATGTGAGTCAAGGGTTTGTGTTCGATTATGATCTTGTATGACTTAATCCATGGATCATGTCCATTGTGTTATGGTTATTTTGCATACGGTCGAAGTTAGTGGTGTTTTTTTCAAACGACTGTAGTTTGGGATGAATGTGTTGTGATTGTTTCCATGTAGCTAAAGCTAGAGGTGTTCCCAAATGGCTAATGCTCAGGGTATTAGCCTACGTGTAGTGCTATGGTTTAACGTGGCTGGTACTCGAGTTGATGTTTGGTTGTATTTGGTTATGATGCATGTGTCCAAATGTCTTTATATAATTTAATGAACATAGATTTCGAGAAACATAGGTCACATGTTGTTTATTGGTATTTCATGATTTTGTGGTCCCGTGGTCTACAATTTTTTCTATTTTAAATCAAGTTGTTCGTTGTTTTCGTTTGTTCCATGCATGCATGTTTTATAGAAACTGGAGGGTAAATATTATTTTTCTCAAAAAATGTGTTTTAAATGTTTATTTGGTCCACACACATTTTTTCATGGTTTTGATAACTCTCAAAGTCGTTGCACTGAAATTGGAGCAGATTGAGAGACGACGGAGGCATGAGCAGTAAGGCAGTACAAGTTTCCCTTGTCGGACAAGATTCGAGGGTAATTTTGGTATTCTAGATCGTTTTCAGACGGGAATATAACCGAGCGCGATTATCAAAGTGTTTTAGGTGCGAGTTCTGTCTCACACACACACACACACACACTATCTCTCTCTCTCTCTCTCTCTCTCTCTCTCTCTCTCTCTTTTTGTGACGACCCGTCTCAAATTAGCGGGATTAATTAAGAATTAACATCGGATTAGCCTTGCTAATTAGACGATGATTAACGGACGAGCAGGGCGAAATGACGATTTTACCCCTAGAATGGGCGAATCGTTGACTTTTTGTTCAGGTGGTCAAATGGACTTTGGTCGATGATTGTGACGTAGTTCGGGACGTCACGAGTTCATAGACAGGTGGCACGCCTGATTCTGACGTTCGAGGAAGAAGTTATTATTTTCGAAAGTTCGAGGGCAATTTGGTAATTTGGTTGAATATGAGCAAATAGTTGAATTTTGACCCAGAAGGTCCGATGGCCGAGGTCCAAGGACCGTTACGCAGATCAGGACGATACGAATCTGTAGACAGGCGGCACGTCGAATTCGGACGTTCGACGGAGAAGTTACGGTTCACGGAAGTCCGGAGGTACTATTGCACGAATTACGAAACGAATACTTTTTGGAATTATGAGGGCCCATATATTTGTCCCAAGGCCCAATGGATGAGTGACAAGTGTCACCCATCCACTGGACACCATTTTCCCTTCATGCATATCCCTTCCTTTTATTTTCATTCGATCATCTTCTTTGTTTCAACCAAACCCGATCTCAATAACCGATCCCCTTTACCTTGTCGATCGACCATGAGCCAAAGGGCCTGAGAGGGAGAGACAGAGGAGGCAGAAGGTGGCTGGGAGGCAGCGGCAAGACGCACAACCGCTGTGGACGGTGGAGGACCCATGTGCACGGTAAGCCTGGTTATGCCCATTTTATTTCATTTTCGATTTCAAACGTTAGGGATGCTTTTGGATGATTAGAGGATGATTATTAGGTTTCTTAGGAAGTGCAGAGGAGGTTTTGGTGGCTGTTTGAAGACTGAGGAGCCGTGGGAGGAAAAATGGAAAACTGAACCGTGGGGTTCAAATCAAACCATTGGGATTTTAAGGGTTTTTGTCAGGACCCGACCCTTCTCTGTCAGGTCCCGACTCATCTTTGGGCCACAACAATACTCAACGGCAAGCCTGCGCCCTCAAGGTTTTGTTTTCGGGAACTCACGGTGCAACTTCCCACGGGGTCACCCATCATGGAATTGCACCAGCCTCAACTCGCTTAACTTTGAGGTTCCAATCCCCCCCAAAGCCACTGAGTTCCCAAAAGGCCTCATGCTAGATAGGCGTGTGCCTACACCTTTAAGGCACACCACCATTCCCTTCCCAGACCATTCCCCCCTCGCAGGAATGTGGGATTGTTCACCGTTCCCTCTAGGACACGGGTCTTACAATCCACCCCCCTTAGTGCCCAGCGTCCAAGCTGGCACACGTCCCGGTTGGGGTCTGGCTCTGATACCATTCTGCCAGGACCCGATCCTCCTCTGTCAGTTCCCGACTCATCTAGCACGATAGTGTCCTCTTTGGGCCACATCAATACTCAACGGCAAGCCTGCGCCCTCAAAGTTTTGTTTTCGGGAGCTCACGGTACAACTTTCTAGGGGGCCACCCATCATGGAATTGCACCAGCCTCAACTCGCTTAACTTTGGGGTTCCAATCCCCCCCAAAGCCACTGAGCTTCCAAAAGGCCTCATGCTAGATAGGTGTGTGCCTACACCTTTAAGGCACACCACCATTCCCTTCCCAGACCATTCCCCTCTCGCAGGAATGTGGGATTGTTCACCGTTCCCTCCAGGACACGGGTCTTACAATCCACCCCCCTTTGGGCCCAGCGTCCTCGCTGGCACACTTCCCGGTTGGAGTCTGGCTCTGATACCATTCTGTCAGGACCCGACCCTCCTCTGTTAGGTCTCGACTCATCTAGTACGATATTGTCCTCTTTGGGCCACATCAATACTCAACGGCAAGCCTGCGCCCTCAAGGTTTTGTTTTCGGGAGCTCACGGTGCAAATTCCCAGGGGATCACCCATCATGGAATTGCACCAGCCTCAACTCGCTTAACTTTGGGGGTTCCAATCCCCCCCAAAGCCACTGAGCTCCCAAAAGGCCTCATGCTAGATAGGTGTGTGCCTACACCTTTAAGGCACACCACCATTCCCTTCCCAGACCATTCCCCCCTCGCAGGAATGTGGGATTATTCACCGTTCCCTCCAGGACACGGGTCTTACAGTTTTCCTTAGGTTTAGGGATTGGAAATGATAGGAAATGAGGAAATAGGAAGAATGGAATCGAAAAGGGAAGAAACGAACTGAAAATGAAAGGTTTAGGGGGACTGAACAAGCCACGCTGGTTCAGCTGGAGAGGCTATACAGGACCAGCCGGTTCGGACCGGTCGTTGGAGCTAGAAGATGATCTGCAGTGTCCTGGCGCGTGAGGCCCATGCGTAGGACTTTCTTGGGGCGCGTGAGGGTACGTGCTCCCTCCTTTGGGGAAATTTCCAACACGTGAAATCATCTATCCAATGTAACGAACATTTTGGGACTGGTTTCGTGTCAATCAGACATCGTTTCGATATAGTTCGGGATGTCCGAAGGTTTAGGTTCGCGTTTAAAAATAGTTAGAAATTCTGGAAAATTTCTGGGCTTTAGTGAGGGGTTATATAAGTAGTTAGTAACCCTATAAATTAATTTGGACAATTTCGGGAATCCCGGAGGCGACGATTGGCCCGAGAGACGCTTATGACGTGCGTATTGAGGCGCGGCTTCGGACGGTATGTGAGTGGACTTGTTTTATGAATTCGATGCATGCATTAATGTTTTATAATTTTTTAATACATGTTTTTTGATGTCATGAGTACATTTGTTTGTGGTATCCTAGTATTTACGTATTTGCACGTATTTCGAGATTTACGATTTTATACGATGCTTATAAATGCTAGGTTTTCAACAAGGGTTTAATAAACGGATTTTGGATTTAGAAATATGAAATCGGGCACGAGTCCCATTTGATTTACGAACTCTCAGACTTGGAGTCCATTTGATTTGACGAGGAATCGGACCGATGGTCCATTTGAGTATACGATTGGACCGAGGGTCCCGTTGGTTTACGAATTCGGGCTTGAGGCCCAGTTGGTTGTAATCTCGGGCTGGAGGCCCATTTGACTATAGTATCGGGCTTTAAGCCCCATTGGTTGTGAAATCAGACTTGAGGCCCAGTTGGTTTATGGTTTCGGGCTTAGGGCCTAGTTGGCTATGGTATCGGGCTTGAGGCCCTGTTGATTGTGAAATCGGGCTTGAGTCCCAGTTCGGTTTGTGAAATGAGAATTCAGGCATGAGACCCTACTGAACTGTGGATTTAGGCTGAGGCCTGTGAAATGGATTTGAATCGGATTCGAGGAATCCTGTTAAGATGAATCGGGTATGAAACCCAGTTGAGAAATATTTTGAGAAATAAAGAAAGTGTTGAACATGTATGAAACCCTGCATATGATTATATGGTCTCCTCCAGACGTCGACTTGGAGAGTCACGATCCACAGACCAGAGTGGGTATCCCTATAGGGATCCCGTTCCAGGAGTGGGAGTTATGATTTATGATGTGGTCCTAGACCAGATTCCGGAGAGATGTGTGGACTAAATCCGGAGACAGAGCACATACTAGATCTAGAGATTGAGTCTCCCAGATGGAGAATTTCTAGGAGAAGACTCGGAGTGAAACCCTGAGTAGTGTGCACACTAGTATAGAGACGATATCGTGACATATATCGGGGATGTATTCCCTAGGGGCTGCGTGCCCCGAGTTGGCATCTTCTCGGAAGTTCCACAGATGGGTTATGTAACGACCCGTCTCGAATTCCGGGATTAGATTAGTCACTAATCTTGATTAGTGAGGTTGAACGGTGGTTAGTAGGGCGGAATCGGACAAATTGTGCGAAATGACCGTTTTGCCCCTGGTCGTGGGCAAAATGTTGACTTTTTGTTCGGGCGGTCAAATGGACTTTGACCGATGACCGTGACGTAGTTCGGGACGTCACGAGTTCATAGACAGGTGGCACGTTCGATTCCGACATTCGTAGAGAAAGTTATGGTGTTCGGAAGTTGAGGGGTATTTTGGTAATTTGGCTTGTTAGGGGCCAAATGTTGACTTTTTGATCGGGAGGTCCGATGGGCGAGGGCCAAGGACCGTTACGCAGGTATCGTCGATACGAATCCAACGATAGGCGGCATGCCGAAATCGGAGATCCGACGACGACGTTATGGTCAAGGAAACGAACTAACGAACCGAGGCCGGGATTAAAATAATAATAAAATAATGAATAGTGACCGTTGACCCTACACACCTGGATGAGTGACAAGTGTCACTCATCCCTTGAAATCAGAATCCATGTTTTTGGGGGAGACCTCATGATGATGTTTAATTAATTTTTTAATTAATTAATTAATCTTTTAATTTCCATTATCCCTCCCTAATTTTCTTAACCGTGTACAACCAACCCAGCTTCTACCCAACCTAAAATCCTCTGCCATTGCTGAACCTGAGAGTGTGATTTTGTGAGCGTTTTGAGTGTGATTTCAACTGGGTAAACACGAGAGAGTGGCAGTGAGGAGGAACTGAGAATTCGAAAGATTGAGTTTTGGGAGGGAAAATCAAATTGGACGAATTGGGCTGTGATGATCGAATTGGAGGTTACAAACATCTTCCTGAGGTTGTGACGAGTCGATCCACATCAAAAACGAGAAGGAATGGTGCCGTTTTGGCTCTGATCGAGCTTGGTGACAGAGGAAGAAATCGAGGCTGAGTCGTGGAGTTTGGGGCTATGATTGATTCAATTGTTGTGGGGAAATGCTTTCTCATGATCCCACGATGCTTCTGGGATCATCAATTGAAGGAAAACGTTGGAGAATGGCAGAACTCCATTGTTGAACAGTGACGGTGCTCGAGTTTGAGTCGTGACGTTTGAGCACCGGTTTGATGCAATTGATGTGGGGGAATTGTTCCTCATGGTCCATTGATGCTTCTGGAATCATCAATTGGATGAAAACTGCATCAATTGAGGGACTTCCATGATTGCACAGTATCCGGGTGTTCTTCGTGGATTATCATCGAATCGTGGGAATCTGGGTAAGGATTTGTGTAATCAATGTTACAGAACTTAAATTAAACTTAAAACGAAGCTAATGGAATGATCAATTGATGTAATTAAGGCTGAATTGATAGGATTGGAACCGGGTCGTATCGCGGGCAAACTGGACCCGTTTACCAGACATACGGGTTAGATGGTGACACTGTAGCAGGCGCGTGGGTTTCACGCGCAGCCACTCACGGCGGCGCGTGACGGCGCGTGGGCGCGAATCTCGAGGTGAGGTCAACATGACTTCTGTCCTATTTAATGTAACGGACATTTTGGAATTGGTTTCGTGTCGATCGGACACCGTCTCGATATTGTTCGGGATGTCCGAAGGTTTTAAATTAAGTTTAAAAATAAGTAAAAATTCGGGAAAATTACGGGACTTTGATAGGATGTTAATAATGAGGTTAGTAACCCTCTAATGTGATTTGGACAGGATTGGGAGTCCCGGTGATAGTGGTGTGGCCCGGGAGGGCCGGTGGCACGCGTATCGAGGCACACGGTTAAAACGGTCTGTGAGTGGACTTTGGTTTTATAAATCCTATGCATGCTTAAATGTGTTACATGGTTTATATACATGATTTCTATGATGGTATTTGTGAGTATTGATTTTGGGTATGTTGCACGTATTTCGAGGTATTTTCCGTATTTCACGTGTATCGGGATTAACGGTTTATTTGTGGTTTTGCATGCTTGTGGTTAAATAAATATTATGATAAAATGGTTTTGATATTTGAAAGATGAACTCGGGTTTGAGGCCCACTTGTTTTCGAAATTTCGGACTTGGAGTCCATTTGAGAATCGGGTCGGGGGCCCAGTTGGTTAATGAAATCGGGCCAGGGGCCCAGTTGGTATGAAATCGGGCTGAGACCCATTTGAGTTATGTTATCGGGCACGGGGCCCAGTTGGATTAAAATGATGATTTCGGGTCAGGGGCCCTATATTTAATAAATGTGGTTTCGGGTCAGGGACCCTAAATGAAAATGTGTTGTTTTATGGAAAATTCGGGCAGGGCCCATTGCGATGTTGTGAAATGAATTAATAAAAACTGTTTTCCATATACCATCTTGATACAAGGATATATGATGGTCTCCTCCAGATGTCTGGGACACTGGGGAAGTCACGGTGCATTGCCTGTGAAGGGTCACCATACGGAGCAGCCGGACCGTATGATGACTCAGGAGCAGGATTGCTATGATTGACGTCTGGGACGTCAGACATCAGGGATGTCAGATTTATGGACCCGGAGAGACCCCGGGCAGCACGCGTAGCTTATGAAACCGTGAGACATGACGTCAGGGACGTCTAGCATCAGGGATACTGGTGATGGTAATGGTAAAATACGAATTAATGAAATGGCTTTCCGGGTGGAATTATGATTGTGTGATTTTAATGAATTGATGTTCATTTATGGTCGTGGGTGGTGACCCACATGGTCGTATATGTATGGTGGTGGTATTCCACTGTTTTGGGCTGAGTTCCCACACTTGGTTTTTGGTTGACGGTTTTTGGGCTAAGGCCCTAATGGCTCGGTTGAGCAAACGTTTTGGTTACTGGTTTTCGTGGCATGCATACGTTTTTATTGGAGGGCATAAATGTCTTATAAATGTATTTGATGAACTTACTGGTTTTTGTCCACTCACAGCTTTTGGTTTTAATGCCCTTCAGGTTGATCACGGATGCGGTTGCAGCAGGGACTGGGACATTGCACACCTCCTCCATCGATCCTTGCGCACTCTGGATGCCCCGTTGGGCAGTAGCTCTTGGTTATCCCTTGTCTGACACCCCTTGTTGGACGGGAGCAGGGCACATTCCATGGTAATCCCGGGGGGGATTGGGATGGGTCCTGTCAGGTTATACGTATGTCGATATGTACGAGATTTATGGAAAGTGATTTGGGGGCAGAGACCCCGTGTTTATGTTTAGAAAGTGATTTGGGGGCGGAGACCCAGTGTTTCGTGTTTTATGATTCGGAAAGTGATTTGGGGCGAGACCCCGTATTCGATGTTTTGGAAATGGTTTGGGGCAGATACCCTGTATTCGATGTTTTGGTATTTCACTGAGAATGGATTTGGGCTGAGTTCCCATGTATTGATTTATGGTTTTCAAGTTTGTGATTTTTGGTCGGGGACCCATAAATGGATTTTCGGTTCATGACGGTTTATGGGAACCGGGCAAGAACCCTTGAATGGTTTTTATGGGTCATGACGGTTTATGGGAACCGGGCATGAACCCTTGAAAGGTTTTGAGAATATGTTTGACAAATGGTTTTATGAACGTTTTGGTAAACGGTTTTTGAATGCATACATATGCTTTTAGTGAAGGGCATAAATGTCTTTATGTGAAAATGTTTTATTAAAATATTATTTTGTCCACTCACGACTTTTGATGTTTTAATGCCCTTCAGAATGATCTCGGATGCGGGGTGTAGCAGAGACGAGACATCACACTCCTCCTCCTACGATCCTAGCGTACTCTAGAAGCCTAGTGAGGGCTAGAGACGAAATTTTCCCAGGGCTAGAGACGAAATTTTCCCTGGTCTGACACTTCTTGTCGGAAGGGATCATGCGTGCCCCACGTTAATCCCAGGGGATTTGGGAACGGTCCGGACACTTTCTCTCTTTCTCTCTCAATTTCTCTCTCCCCCCATTTCTCTCTCTCTCTCTCACTCTTCCTCTCTCTCTCCCTCTCTCTCTCTCATTCTCTTTCTCTCTCTCTCTTTCTCTTTCTCTTTCTCTCTCTCTCTCTCTCTCTCTCTCTCTCTCTCTCTCTCTCTCTCTCTCTCTCTCTCTCTCTCTCTCTCTCTCTCTCTCTCTCTCTCTCTCTCTCGCTCCTACTCTCTCTTTCTCCCTCTCTCTATCTTTCTCACTCTCCCTCTCTCTCTTTCCCTCTCTCTCTCTCTCTCTCTTTCCCTCTCTCTCTCTCTTCCTTTCTTTCTCTTCCTCTCTCACTTTCTCTATCTCTTCCTCTCTCTCTCTCTCTCCCTCTCTTTCTCCCTTTTTTTTTCTCTCTCTCTCTTTCTCCCTCTCTCTATCTTTCTCACTCTCCCTCTCTCTCTTTCACTCTCTTTCTCTCTTTCCCTCTCTCTCCCTTTCTTTCTCTTTCTCTCTCTCTCTTTCTCTATCTCTTCCTCTCTCTCTCCCCCTCTCTCTCTCTTTCTCTCTCTCTCTTCCTCTCTTTCTCCCTCTCTCTCTCTCTCTCTCTCTCTTTCTCTCTCTCTTTCTCTCTCTCTTTCTCTATCTCTTCCTCTCTCTCTCTCTCTCCGTCTCTCTTCCTCTCTCCCTCTCTCTCTTTCTCTCTCTCTCTCTTTCTCTCTCTCTTTCTCTCTCTCTCTTCCTCTCTTTCTCCCTCTCTCTCTCTCTCTCTCTCTCTCTCTCTCTCTCTCTTTCTCTCTCTCTTTCTCTATCTCTTCCTCTCTCTCTCTCTCTCTCTCTCCGTCTCTCTTCCTCTCTCCCTATCTCTCCCTCTCTCTCTTTCTCTCTCTCTTCCTCTCTCTCTCCCTCTCTCTCTCTCCATCTCTCTCTCTTTCCCTCTCTCTCTCTCTCTTTCTATATCTCTATCTCTTACTCTCTCTCTCCCCCTCTATCTCTCCCTCTTTCTTTCTTTCTTTCTCTTCCTCTCTCTGTCTCTCCCTCTCTCTCTTTCTCTCTCTTCATCTCTCTCTTTCTTTCTCTTTCTTTCTCTCTCTTCCTCTCTCTCTCTTTCTCCCTCTCTCTCTTTCTCTCTCTCTCTCTCTCTTTCTCTCTTTTTCTCCCTCTCTCTATTTCTCTCTCTCTCTCTATCTCTATTTCTCTCTCTTCCTCTCTCTCTCTCTCTCTCACCCTCTCTCTTTCTCCCTCTTTCTCTCTTTCTTTCTCCTTCTCTTTCTCTCTTCCTCTCTTTCTCTTTCTCTCTCTTTATCTCTCTCTCTTTCTCTCTTCCTTTCTCTCTCTCTCTCTCGCCATCTCTCTTTCTCTCTTTCCCTCTCTCTCTTTCTCTCTCGCCCTCTCTCTCCTTCTCGCCCTCTCTCTCTCCCTCTCTCTCTCTCCCTCTCTCTCCCTTCCCCCTTCTTTGCTCATCTTCTTCACGCGAAGAAGATCGAGAACAAAGACCCCCAAAGTTGGCCATTTGTAATGACCAGTCCCGAATTCCCAAATTAGATTAGTGACTAATAGAGGATGTAACGACCCATCCTGAATTAGCTGGATTAATTAAGAATTAATGACGAATTAGTGAGACTAATCAGGGATTAGACGATGATTAGCAGACGTTCAAGGTGAAATGAAGATTTTGCCCCTAGAATAGGCGAAACGTTGACTTTTCGTTCGGACAAACAAATGGACAATGATCGATGACTGTGACGTAGTTCAGGTCGTCACGAGTTCATAGACAGGTGGCACGTTCAATTCTGACATTCGTGGAAGAAGTTGTGACGATCGGAAGATCAGGGGCATTTTGGTAATTCGGGTGAACAGGGGACAATGGTTGACTTTTGACCCGGGAGGTTAGATGGCCGAGGACCGTGACATAGATCACGACGATACGAATCCATAGACAGGCGGCACGTCGAATTCGGACGTTCGACGACGAAGTTACGGTTCACGGAAGTTCGAACGTACTATTGCACGTTTTTCGAGACATAATCTTATTTGACTTTTAGTGGGGCCTATATATTATTGGACAGACCAATGGATGAGTGACAAGTGTCACCCATCCATTGGCCATCCAAACCAAACCCATGCATATCCCTTCCCCTTACATCGACCATTTTCCCATTTTTCCCAAAACCCAAACCCGATCCACCCTTCACCCCAAAACCAAACCCCTCACCCCACATGACCGTGAAGGAAACAGAGAGGAGGAACTGAGGAGGTGGTGGCTGGCCCAGGCAGAGCCACCGTGGACGGCGGTGAAGAAAACCGATCGAGTTAATCGGTTAAAACCATTTTCAATCCATTTTTCATTTCGGTTGTTATGGTCGATTTTGGATGTTTGGTTTGATTTAAATAGGTTGCTAGGACATTATTAGAGAGGTTTTGAGGGTGGTTAGACGTCGAGGAAGGCCTGGGGTGAGTTTTTGATTTTTGAACCGTGAGAGGAAAATCAAACCGGGCTGTTTTCGTGGGTTTTAGGGGTTCTAATTTACTAGTTTAGGTTCCTAGGATCTAAACTAGAAGAACAGGATTGATTAGAGGTAAAACTGGTGAAAACTGGACAGGGAATGGACCTGGACCGGTCACGCGCTTCCAAGTTGGAGAGATAACCGGGTCGGACCGGTCGGCTGGAGGTTGAAGACGGGTACTGTAGATGGCGCGTGGCTTCCACGCGCAGCCACTTCAGGCGGCGCGTGGCTTCCACGCGCAGCCACTTTAGGCGGCGCGTGGCTTCCACGCGCAGCCACATCAGGCGACGCGTGGGGGAGAATTTGAGGAAGGTTCCAACATGTCAAATCATCTATTCGATGTAACGAATATTTTGGGACTGGTTTCGAGTCGATCGGACAACGTCTCGATATAGTTCGGGCTGTCCGAAGGCTTCGGTGCGCATTTAAAAATAGTTAAAAATCCCATAAAATTAGGGGGCTATAATGAGGGGTTAATTAAGTAGTTAGTAACCCTCTAAAGTGATTTGGACAGGTTTGGGATCCCGGAGACGACGGTTGACCCAAGAAGGCATACAGCGCGCATATCGAGGCAACAACGCGGACGGTCTGTGAGTGGACTTTCTTTCTAAAATCGATGCATGCATAAATGTTTTATATATGTTTTAATATGTGTTTTGTGATGTCTTGAGTGCATTTTGGTGTGTGTTTATGTATGGGCACGTACTTCGAGGTTTTCTGGTTTTATACGTACTTACGCTTTCGGTTTTCATGAAATGGTTTTGAAAAGGTAAAATCGGGCATGAGACCCATTTGGATTTGGTTTGACTCGGGCATGAGACCCTATATATGACCTGTAACAACCCGTCCCGAGAGCCGGGATTAGTAGTGTGATTAAGGTGGGATTAGTGAGGTTAATTGGTGGTTAGGTGGTCCCGATAGGTCTGTAAGTTTAGAATGACGATTTTGCCCCTAGTTAGGGCAAAAAGTTGACTTTTCGTTTGGATGGTCAATTGGGTGTTGACCGGTGACCAGGACGTAGTTTAGGACGTCACGAATCCATAGGCAGGTGGCACGCCCGATTCCGACATCCGAGGAGGAAGTTGTGATGTTCGGAAGGTTAGGGGCATAACCGTAATATGGCTAACTTAAGCGGGAAAAGTTGACTCTTTGTACGAACGGGTTTTGGTACGTTGACCTAGGATGGTTACGTAGCTCTCGTCATCCTGAGTTCGATGACAGGAGGCACATATTCATCGGACCTACGGTGTGTGAGATACGGGTCTAGAAAGGTAATGGCATAAGTGTAAAATTGAGTAAAAATGAGGGGTAGTTTTGTCTTTTGTGTTCTGGAATTTGTGCAGAGAGAGAGAACAGATGGACGGCTGGGATTGGGCCAGATGGTGAAGGCTTGGGCAGATTGGTGACACGTGTTGAGGGACTAGAGGGTTCTGGTTGAATCCTGTACATGCACGACCCAAATAATTGGGGTGCAACCGTGCCCATGTTCGTGTTTGTGCGCAGAGGGAAACAGAAACAGAGGAAGATTGTGGGAGGAAATTGAGAGCATTGAAGGGTTGATTAAGGGAGCTGGTGAGTTGTGAGTGTGTGTGGGTGTCCAGAGAGGGAAAGGGAGACGGTAAGAAGGTTGGGAGGTGAGGAAGTCGTGTGTTTGGGCAGCTGGGAACTGCGGGAAAACCAGGGGTGAAAAGTAGGGAGGTCGTGAGAATCGTGGCGGTGGCGGCCATGTACGGGGCAACTGAGACCGTGGTGGTGTCGTGCGGGTTGCGAGGAGTCAACCAATACCGTCGGAGCTCACGACGGCGACAGGTTGCAGGTAATTTCTATTTCCCCGTGTCTATGCTCTGTTTTGGCCGTGAACTTCAAATCGGAAGTTGTGGCTTAAGAGGTTGAATCTAAGAGTCTAGGTGACAGGACCCATCCCAACCCCCCGGGATTACCGTGGAATGTGCCCTGCTCCAGTCCAACAAGAGGTGTCAGACAAGGGATAACCAAGAGCTACTGCCCAACGGGGCATCCAGAGTGCGCAAGGATCGATGGAGGAGGTGTGCAATGTCTCAGTCTCTGCTGCAATCGCATCCGTAATCAACCTGAAGGGCATTAAAACCAAAAGCTGTGAGTGGACAAAAACCAATAGGTTTATCAAATACAGTTATAAGACATTTATGCCCTCCAATAAAAACGTATGCATGCCACGAAAACCAGTAACCAAAACGTTTGCTCAACCGAGCCATTAGGGCCTTAGCCCAAAAACCGTTAACCAAAAACCAAGTGTGGGAACTCAGCCCAAAACAGTGGAATACCACAACCATACATAAACAACCATGTGGGTCACCACCCAAAACCATAAATGAACATCAATCCATTAAAATCATATAATCACAAATCCACCCGGAAAGCCATTTCATTAATTCGTATTTTACCATTACCATCACCAGCATCCCTGATGCTAGACGTCCCTGACGTCATATCTCACGAGTTTATAAGCTACGCGTGCTGCCCGGGGTCTCTCCGGGTCCATATAGCTGACATCCCTGATGTCTGACGTCCCTGACGCCAATCATAGCAATCCTACTCCTGAGTCATCATACGGTCCGGCTGCTCCGTATAATGACCCCTCGCAGGCAATGCACCGTGACTTCCCCAGTGTCCCAGACATCTGGAGGAGACCATCATATATCCTTGTATCCAGATGGTATATGGAAAAACAGTTTTATTAAATCCTTTTATCACATCATTACCAATGGGCCCTGCCCGAAATTTCCATAAAACCATGTAATTCCATTTAGGGTCCCTGACCCAAAATCACAATTATTAATCATAGGGTCCCTGACCCGAAATCACATTTATAATCCAACTGGGCCTCATGCCCGATTTTATGAACCACTGGGCCCACGGCCCGATTTGTAAACCAACTGGGCCCGCAGCCCGACTTATAAACCCACTGGGCCCACGGGCCGAATTCGTAAATCAACTGGGCCCCTGGCCCGATAACATAACTCAAATGGGTCTCAGCCCGATTTCATTAACCAACTGGCCCCCTGGCCCGATTCTCACTATTATATTATTATTTTAATCCGAGCCTCGGTTCGTTAGTTCTTTTCCTTGACCATAACGTCGTCGTCGAATCTCCGATTTCGGCATGCCGCCTGTCATTGGATTCGTATCGACGATACCTAAGTAACGGTCCTTGGCCCTCGTCCATCGGACCTCCCGGTCAAAAAGTCAACATTTGGCCCCTAACATGCCAAATTACCAAAAAACCCCCCAACTTCCGAACATCATAACTTTCTCTACGAATGTCGGAATCGAACGTGCCACCTGTCTATGAACTCGTGACGTCCCGAACTACGTCACGGTCATCGGTCAAAGTCCATTTGACCGTCCGATCAAAAAGTCAACATTTTGCTCACGACCAAGGGCAAAACGGTCATTTTGCACAATTTGTCCGATTCCGCCCTACTAAGCACCGTTCAACCTCACTAATCGAGATTAGTCACTAAAATAATCCTGGAATTCGGGACGGGTCGTTACACTAGGGGAGTCTAGGGATTTCAGTTGAGTCCAGGGCGTCGTTCGGTTGTGTTGCCGTGACGGGAGGTGCACGGTGGTGGTTGGAACGACGGAGGGACTCTGTGTGCCCTGTTTTCCCGTTTTGTTTCAAACCAAGAGTCGTGATCCTAGAGACTGAGTCGAAGGTCTAGGAGAGTTGGGTTAGGTTCCTTGAGGTCCTAGGAACCGTCTGGTGTTGCCACCGTGAAGGGAGGTTACCTGGACGGCCGGAAAGGAAAACAGAGGAATTGGGCCGTCTGGTTTCGAGTCTGAGTCGACGGTGTAGGGGCTGTGTCCAGGTGATTGGAGGAAGGAGGTGTTTTGGTGCAGGCACGGCGGAGAACCGTTGACGCCGGTTCAAACTGCAGACGACTGTGTTGAACCGGGTCGACGTGTGGTTGAAGGTGCACTGTAGCTGGGAGAAACGGTCAACATGGTTTTTGGTCCAGGAGTTTTGTTGAGTTTATTGGAAGTGGTTTCGGGTTAATCGGACGTCGTTTGAGTTTAGTTTCGCGAGGGTGAAAGCTTAGGGTCCCGGGTTATTACGCTTTCGATTCGGGGAATTTTGAGGGAATTTAGGTGAACCTTCGTAGACGTGTTAGTGACGTAATTTGGTGGTTGTTGACAGGATCGGGATTTCCCGAGGAAGCCGAGGAACGTGCGGGACGTTCGGGACGCGATTGAGGGCTCGGTACTGTGAGTGGACTCTTTCTTTAAACTCGAACATGCATAACTGTTTTCTATACTTGTTTTCTATATGTGATGTTATGATTGTTGGATTTGTGATGTGATTTTACATAATTGTACGTTTTTCGAGAAAATACGGTATGTGGCACGTTTTATGATAAAAGATTGATTTCTGATTATAATATTATAGTTTTGGGTTTTCAAATGAAAAATGATTTCAAATGATTATAAATGAATTTTGGAACATGATTTCGATGATTAAAGGTTTCCAGTTTTGGAAACGGATTTCGGAAAAAGGGTTCGTTTCCAAGTGGAAAAGTGGAATTCCGTATTTGGATTCGGAATGACAGTTCGGGATGCTGGAAGGGCATCGGACCGGTGATTTCGGATTCGGGTTTGGATGTGAATACGGAAATGGTTTTCAACTGGTTCGGATTGGATTTGCTGGATCTGGTTATTGGGTTTAAAGACCCGGATATTGATTTGACGGGGGACGGGCCCGGATTGAGTTTAAAGACTCGGGAGTTTAAAGACCCGGATATATTAATTTTCCCCCGTAGGCCTTTGAGTTTAAAGACTCGGGAGTTTAAAGACTCGGATATTGTTAAGGACTCGGGAGTTTAAAGATTCGGGAGTTTAAAGACTCGGATAGGTCCAGCAGGTTTGATCGGAAAATGATGATTTCATGTTCATAGTTTATGATACGGTTTTATAATTCACATGCTGTGGTTTTCAAACTGTTTTATAGTGTTTCTGTTTTTTATGAAATGGTTTATGGTAATTTGGTTTATAATTGTTTTATAAACTGGGTTATGCATGTGGTTTTTCAAAATGGAGGGTGAAACTTGGTTTTCCGATAAATGGTTTTAGAACTTTTCTTTTAGTATAGTCCACTCACACCTTGTGTTTTTAACTTGCCCTCCAGGTTGTGGAGATAGCGCGGGGTCTTGACGTCGAGGCAGTGTCCGAGGCATAGAGGTCACGTGAAAGATTCCGGAGTGGTTTAAAGTCTTCCGTGTGCGTGTAATTTACCGCTTTTTTTTATTGTCCTTGTGTTTCGTACTATGCTCTGTAAATTATCCCTTCGGGATATTTTATATAGTTTCTCCTGCGTCTGACTGAGTTATGGGTGCTTTTAAGTGAGTTGTACTTGAGTGTCGTGACGGGGAGCCAGACGGGAGCAGGATTTACCTCGGGTTTCGGGGTGAAACCGGGGTGGGTCCTGACATGACCAGTAGGTCTGAGTCGTGGTCGCGACGGGTGCTATGTGCACGGCGACAGACGACATGACGCTTGCCTCCGGATTAGGATGTGTTCCTTCCGGAAAGGTCACGATGCATGTCCCGTTGTTGAGCAGCCACTGGAGGCTCGACTTCAGAGTACTGACGGTTTAGAGGATCGATCAGCGACGTGTGCACCATGATCTCGAGATGGTCGCAGCAGTGATGTGTTCACGGCGACATACCAGGATTGAGAGCGGTTCTGGATTGATGGTTGCACCCATCGCTATGATCGAGATCGTGACTGACCCTGACATATCGGGCTCGATGCCCAGTTGATATCGGTCTCCTCCAGACGTCGACCTGGAGAGTCACGATCCACATACCAGAGTGGGTATCCCCATAGGGATCTCGTTCCAAGAGTGGGCGTTATGCTGTGGTCCCGGACCAGATTCTGGAGAGATGATCAGACTAGGTCCGAAGATGAGCCTCCCAGATGGAGAATTCCTGGGCGAGGACTTGGAGTGAGACCTCGAGTAGTATGCATACTTATATATATAGAGACATCGTGACTATATCGGGGATGTGTTCCCTAGGGGCTGTGTGCCCCGAGTTGGCATCTTCTTTGGAAGTGACTAGGATGGGTTATATATGTATATATGTATATGTGTACGAGTTTTCACTGAGATGGCGTCAGGCTGAGACCCACGCGTATTGGTTTTGGGCTGAGACCCATATGACGTGGTTTTGGAACGAGTTCCCACGTGCTTTGGTTTGGGCAGAGGTCCCAAGTATTGTTTGATTGATTTCGGGCCAAGGCCCAAATGGTTTGATGGTTCATGACGGTTTATGGGAACCGGGCATGAACCCTTGAAATGGTTTTCGAATGTATGCATATGTTTTTAATGAAGTACATAAAGGTCTTTTATGAAATGTTTTTATAAAATAATTGTTGTGTCCACTCACAGTTTTCGTGTTTTGAATGCCCTTCAGGTTGATCGCGGATGCGGTTGTAGTAGAGATGAGACAATCGCATTCCTCCTTCAGGTCCTGGCGTACTCTGATAGCCCTGGTTGGGCAAAGGATGGAATTATCCCTAGTCTGACACTTCTTGTCAGATGGGAGCATGCACGTCCCACGCTAATCCCGAGGAATTTAGGACGGGTCTTGTCAGCTTGGTATCAGAGTAGAGTGTGCGCACGGATCAAGAATGTGATGTCTCTCCAATCGTAACAGCCCATCATCAACCTGATAGTTAGGGTAATAATACGAGGATTCGGTCGAATCGACCTTAGTTTGTGTACGTTTGACACGTGATGCAATCGTGTGAGGTTAGTTTGGCATCCTTTTCTGTGCAAGCCGTGTTTTCTGAGAGGTTGGAACCTCGAGTAAAATATTTATCTGTGCGAATTCGACGGCTTAGAGCCGTATAGTTACTGGAATAGGATCTCGTGGATCAGTAGACGTAATAGGAGACCGCCGAGGTGTCGTGACGGACGTGGAACGAAGCGTAGTGGAATCCGTAGAGGTCGGACGCTGGGATCGTCCACGATGGAACCGCAAGGATCGAGATTGTCTGCTCAGAGCAGTCAGACGCGCGAGGACTATAGTTGAGACTGGTTGGAGTAGGACATTGATCCTATGTGGCATGAGAGGCCACATTTATAAGTGTTGAATCCCTCCTGGATGTCGACTGGCAAGAGCTGCCGGAGTAGTTGTGGTGTGACGCGATAGGATACGATTGCGACGGCTAGACGTTGTGCAGCGTTAGGCAAGGAATTGGGCCAAGTTCTTGTGAAGGCCAGTGGCTGAGAGTCGTAGAGTTACGAGAGGACGAGGTCCTCAGGTTGTGGTTACTGGTTGTTGGGATGCCAGTATCGGGATCACTCGAGATGGACGTGCTGCAGGCGAGCAGCTAGGTTGTGGTAACCCTAGTCAGTGATTGGTTGGACGAGTTACCAAGAGTGTGGTGGTTGTCAATCAGATTTCGAGGTGGACCGATCGCTGGATGTGTGTGTTGAGCGGTTGGTGCCGGCAGTGAGTTGACCGCGTAGTTTTGGAATCTCGATAGCAGAGTGCTTCTGAGTTCGGTCTGGACGAGGTTGTAGCAGACACTGTTATCGATGGACGTGGTCGAGTCATATCAAGTTGGATAGACTCAGGTTGTCATGACGAGGATACGAGGGTGTGTGGGTGACGCACAGTACGAGTAGTGGTTTGGGGAGTTAGCTCGATCAAGACCGAGTGCGATTACAGAAGAAGAGGAGCTTTAGAGTTGAGCAGTGTTCCACGCTACCTTGTGAGGTAAGAGAGAGAAGTGGTGATGCTTAGGTTGAGCAGGGTCATCGGATTGGTTTGAGTTGCACTCCGTTGGCGGAGATGTGAGGACTTTAACAAGAAGAGACGATGAGCCACGAGCTGAGAGTAGTCCAGTCTTGATGTGCTCATGGTAAGGTGCTACCACTACACGACGAGGAGGATTCGTCGGATAATATAGATTTGTCTTGGCAATTGGTGATGGTTGGTTGGCTACGGTTGACCATACCTCCTGAGTGTCGAGTACACTAGTTCGAGAAGAATTTGATAGTGAGAAATAGAATGGGTCACTACAATAGTTATCGACAGTTGTCGTTGATCAGAAAGAGTGGACAAAGTAAGAACTGTTGTAAGGAGTAGTGACCGGAGGATTGGGCAGTACACAGAGAGTTGTCTGCAGATCACAACAGGAGCCTGTTGTGACCCTGTAGTCTGGTGGCATATCGGATTAGGATGAATTGACATCCTTTTGGATGTGCATAAACGGGCATAAACGGATAAGCGACTTGGATTGGTTGTGGACATGTGGATGATGTCTGAGTGAGTCGATGTGACCGAGTGGGTAGTTGTGCCATAGCGTAGTGGCCGTGCGAGTTCAGTGGGCACTGAGCGGGACGGAAAGGATCCCGAGTGGCTCAGTGCGAGGTATACCCAATACCTGGTTTGGCAAGGTATGGGCTGTACCTAGTTTTAGGGTACTTGTCCCTAGATCGTTGCGAACGGACGGTACGAGTGCCAGACACTGGTTTTGGATCCCAGAAGGATTAGGAAGTGCGAATTAGGTTATCGACGTGAACGGCAAGGGGAGAAGCCGGAAGGAATCACTGGAAGTGTTTAATCCCGAAGGGGAGGATTAAGCATTACGGTAATTATCAGAGAATGCTCTTAGTCGGGAAGAAGGACTTCTAGCTCAAGAAAAAGAACTATTAGAAAAATTGGGTATCCTGGCCTCTAAGTCGAGACTGGTGAAGGAGACCTTTCATTTTCTGCTCCTTAGCAAATCGTGCTGGATGCCGGAGAATGAGATGGGATGACTTTGATGTCATCATCTTCAACTTTCCTCATGTGGATTGATGAGTAAGGAGACGACAGTGATGTCAAATTGGATTGACTTGGAGATGAGATGATTCGTGGTGTCACGTCCAGTGATGTGACATGCGAGTACCCAAGACGAGACAGATTGAGAAACGTGAGGATGGTCGAGATGACGGAAGCGATTGTGACGACTGTGGGGCATTTAGACCGAGGTCTGGTCGTCGTTGGAGTGATTTTCCTTGCTGATTATGCTAAGCTAGGAATAGAAGAGAACTTTGAAGGACCCCTTAGCATAGTTGGTGAGATGACAGAGTTTGGAAGTGAGAATAAAGGTGATATGAAGACGATATGTAGGTATCAATCAGGAAGAGATGAATAACCGATGCCTCGAGATGGATTTGAGAATAGAGATAGTGTTGGATTGAGGTTGGCTCGTGATGCACGATTGAACATCAGACTGATGAGTACCATGATCGGATGTGTTCCGACATATTGGTATAGTGACCAGACGTCGAATGCTGTGTGCTTGAGCATAAGTGACAGATAGGGTTCGGATAGTTGATGAGCCGAGAGCACAGGGCCGTGTGGGCCGGTGGAACCCTAATGTTTGTTTGTGTTTTCTGCTGAGACAAGTATTCAATTGGAGTCATGTGTACACCCGGAGAGGTGAGACCTCGATTGTGGATCGACAGGATGAGTAGTACGACGGTACGAGGACTCGAGAGCGAGTCGAGATCAGAGTGTACAGCGGGAGCACGGTGGAGCCGATCATACTTGTGGTAGTGACAGAGGTTGAGTATCGCTCCGTGAGAGCAGTAAAGATAGTTGTGGAATCAGATGCTGATTAGGACATCAGTTTCGATTTTTGGATAGAAGAACCATCAGACTGAAAAGTCCACTTGATGGTGACTGGTAGGTTGGAACGTGTCAGGGAGTTATACTATAAGGATCTTAACTTAGTATAACTGACTTGTTAGAGTAGCTTCGTGAGAGTTGAGATGGAGCTTTGGAGCTTCGGTGACAGTGCGTACCGACTATTACGACATAGTGATGGACGTGTACTTGTACACGAGAGTGGCCATGTGCGGGAACAAGATTGAATTTCCACAGTTGGTCATGGAAATCGGGTCCATTTGAATTTCGAGGATGAAATTCTTTAAGAGGGGAAGATTGAAACGACCTGTCCCGAATTAGCAGGATTAATTAAGAATTAATGACGGATTAGTGAGACTAATCGGGGATTAGACGAGGATTAGCGGACGTTCAAGGTGAAATGACGATTTTGCCCCTAAAATAGGTAAAACGTTGATTTTTTGTTCGGATGGTCAAATGGACATTGACCGATGACTATGATGTAGTTCGGGAAGTCACGAGTTCATAGACAGGTGACACGTTCGATTTTGACATTCGTGGAAGAAGTTGTGACGATCGGAAGATCGGGGGCATTTTGGTAATTCGGGTGACCGTGAAGGAAACAGAGAGGAGGAACTGAGGAGGTGGTGGCTGGCCCAGGCAGAGCCGCCATGGACGGTGGTGAAGAAAACCGATCGAGGTAATCGGTTAAAACCATTTTCAATCCATTTTTCATTTCGGTTGTTATGGTCAATTTTGGAAGTTTGGTTTGATTTAAATAGGTTGCTAGGACGTTATTAGAGAGTTTTTGAGGGTGGTTAAACGTCGAGGAAGCCCTGGGGTGAGTTTTGGATTTTTGAACCGTGAGAGGAAAATCGAACCGGGCTGTTTTCGTGGGTTTTAGGGGTTATAATTTATTAGTTTAGGTTCCTAGGATCTAAACTAGAAGAATAGGATCTATTAGAGGTAAAACAGGTGAAAATGGACCGGGAATGGACCTGGACCAGTCACGCCGGTCCAAGTTGCAGAGAAAACCGGGCCGGACCGGTCGGCTGGAGGTTGAAGACGTTACTGTAGCTAGCGCGTGGCTTCCACGCGCAGCCACTTCAGGCGGTGCGTGGGGGAGAATCTGAGGAAGGTTCCAACATGTCAAATCATCTATTCGATGTAACGAATATTTTGGGACTGGTTTCGAGTCGATCGGACATCGTCTCGATATAGTTCGGGCTGTCTGAAGGTTTCGGTGTGCATTTAAAAATAGTTAAAAATCCCATAAAATTAGGGGGCTGTAGTGAGGGGTTAATTAAGTAGTTAGTAACCCTCTAAAGTGATTTGGACAGGTTTGAGAATCCCGGAGACGACGGTTGACTCGGGAAGGCGTACGGCGCGCATATCGAGGCTGTAGCGCGGACGGTCTGTGAGTGGACTTTCTTTCTGAAATCAATGCATGCATAAATGTTTTATATATGTTTTAATATGTGTTTTGTGATGCCTTGAGTGCATTTTGGTGTGTGTTTACTTATGGGCACGTACTTCGAGGTTTTCTGGTTTTATACGTGCTTACGCTTTCGGTTTTCATGAAATGGTTTTGAATAGGCAAAATCGCGCATGAGACCCATTTGGATTTGGTTTGACTCGGGCATGAGACCCTATTGATGACTAGTAGGTCTGAGTTGTGGTCGCGACGAGTGTTTTGTGCACGGCGACAGACGACATGACGCTCGCCTTCAGATTAGGATGCGTTCCTTCCGGAGAGGTCATGATGCACGTCCCGTTGTTGAGCAGCCACTGGAGGCTCGACTTTGGAGTGCTGACGGTTTAGAGGATCGATCTGCGATGTGTGCACCATGGTCTCGAGATGGTCATGGCAGTGATGTGTTCACGACGACATACCAGGATTGAGAGTGGTTCTGGATTGATGGTTGCACGCATCGCTATGATCGAGATCGTGACTGACCATGAGATATCGGGCCCGATGCCCAGTTGATTCGAGTTCGGGCTCGATGCCTAGTTATTGTGAAATCGGGCTAGAGGCCCTGTTGAGTTTTATGTTCGGGCTAGAGGCTCATTTGCTTTGTGTTATCGGGCGTGAGTCCCGTTTTTATGGTTTTCTTATACTGGTATGTATATACCCTCCTTATGAGCGTATTGATTAGTCTCCTCCAGACGTCGACCTGGAGAGTCACGATCCACAGACCAGAGTGGGTATCCCCATAGGGATCCCGTTCCAGGAGTGGGCGTTATGTTGTGGTCCCGGACCAGATTCTGGAGAGATGATCGGACTAGGTCCGAAGATGAGCCTCCCAAATGGAGAATTCCTGGGAGAAAACTCAGAGTGAGACCCCGAGTAGTATGCATACTTATATATAGAGAGACATCGTGACTATATCAGGGATGTGTTCCCTAGGGGCTGTGTGCCCCGAGTTGGCATCTTCTCCGGAAGTACCTAGGATGGGTTATATATGTATATATGTATATGTGTACGAGTTTTCACTGAGATGACGTCGGGTTGAGACCCATGCGTATTGGTTTTGGGCTGAGACCCATATGAGGTGGTTTTGGGACGAGTTCCCACGTGTTTTGGTTTGGGCAGAGGTCCCAAGTATTGTTTGATTGATTTCGGGCCAAGGCCCAAATGGTTTGATGGTTCATGACGGTTTATGGGAACCAGGCATGAACCCTAGAAATGGTTTTCGAATGCATGCATATGTTTTTAATGAAGGGCATAAAGGCCTTTTATGAAATGTTTTTATAAAATAATTGTTTTGTCCACTCACAGTTTTCGTGTTTGAATGCCCTTCAGGTTGATCGCGGATGCGGCTGTAGCAGAGACGAGACATTCGCATTCCTCCTTCGGGTCCTAGCGTACTCTGATAGCTCTGGTTGGGCAAAGGAAGAAATTATCCCTGGTCTGACACTTCGTGTCAGATGGGAGCAAGCACGTCCCACGCTAATCCCGAGGGATTTGGGACAGGTCCTGTCTGAGGATTAGTGAGATTAATCGGTGGTTAGTTGAGCGAAATCGAACAGATGGTGTAGAATGATCATTTTGCCCATAGTTTGGGCAAAATGTTGACTTTTGACTTGGGGAGTCAAACGTATGAGGACCGATGACCGTGACGTAGATCGGAACGTCACGAGTCCGTAGACAGGCGACACATCGAAATCGGACGTTCGACGAGAAATTTATGGTCACGAGATCGAAATCGGGAATTTAAAGTCTCGGGATTTGATTAAAATAATATTAAATTTTGATTTGACAGATATTTATGTGGGGCCCTTGGATGAGTGACAAGTGTCACTCATCTCGTTGATCATTTTCCTTAAAAGGGGGGTCTATGTCCTTTAGCCATTAAATTAATTAATTAATTAAACCCAAACACTTGGGATTATATCTTCATCTTCTCTGTTGTCTTTTTTCCTTTTAGCTCGTGAGAACAAATATCCGAAAACCCACACCATCAATCCAGCAACCTCACCCATTGATGTTGGTGTAAACATGAAAATGAAAGGGGAGACTGAGGCGAGTCGAATGGTGTCGATGACGTCGACCGTTGTGGACGGCGGTGCACGGTGGCCTGGTTCTGAGGCAAGGCACCGAATGCCTGTTTTTGGAATTCAAAAATGGAAAGGTGTGAAGTAGGGGATGTCGATCGTTTCTGTGTTTTAGAGGTTTCTCCTGAGGTTGGGACGACCGTGATGGTGGCCACGGCGGTGCCCACGACGGCGAGAGAGGTAAGAACGTGTGAGGCCTCTGTTTGCATTCAAAAATGGCAGGTTGTGATTTATGTACTGTTGATCGTTTTGGATGCTAGGATGAAGCTCTGGAGGTCGAAAAGGAACTATTGGAATAAAAAAACACAGCTGGAGGTGGCTGGGACCGTGTGAACACGACGGTGGAAGGTTGGCTGTAAGTTCATCTATCGGGGAGGTAAGATACGGACTTGAAATTCATGTTTTGACATCATAGATTAATAGGAAATGAAGGGACGAAGCTATTGGGATTAGTTTGGACTGAAAATGGCGTTGAACCGTGAACGCCGGTTAGGTTAGACCAGGCCAATCTGAACCGGTCTGGACCGGGTCTGCGAAAGGTAGACGATGACACTATAGTAGGCGCGTGCCTTTCACGCGCAGCCACTTTGGGCGGCACGTGGGGGAGCGTGGCACAGTGTTTGGGGAAGTGTTCAACATATAAATTTATGTATTCAATGTAACGAATATTTTTGGACTGGTTTCGTGTCGATCAGACATCGTCTCGATATAGTTCGGGGTGTCTGAAGGTTTAGGATCGAGTTTAAAAATAGTTAAAAATTAGGGAAAATTACGGGGCTTGAATGAGAGGTTAATGAGGTAGTTATTAACCTTCTAGTATGATTTGGACAGGTTTCAGAGTTCCAGTGACGATGATTAGCCCAGGAAGGCGTATTTGCACGCATATCGAGGCAGTAGCTAGGACGGTCTGTGAATGGACCTTGATTTCTAAACTGTGATGCATGCATAAATGTTTTATATGTTATATATATATATATATGATTTCTATCATGAGGATTATGGATTGGTGATTTACATAATTACACATATTTCGAGGTGATTTACGTATTTGCACGTAGATCGAGGTTTTTGATTTTGCACTGATTATACGTGCTTGTGGTTTCGGTAATGGTTTAATGAAATAGTTTTGGATTTGAAAAGATAAACTCGGGCATGAGACCCATTTGTTTTGGAAACCCTCAGACTCGAAGTGCATTTTAGTTACATTATCGGGCTAGGGGCCCAATTGGTTCGTGGATTGTTTTCGGATTTGGAAACATGGAATTGGGCATGAGACCCATTTGATTTACGAACTTTCGGACTTGGAGTCCATTTGATTTAATAAGGCATCGGGCCGGAGGCTCAGTTGGGTTACGAAATCAGGCTTGAGGCCCAATTGGTTTACATAATCGAGCTTGAGGCCCAGTTGGGTTATGAAATCGGGTTTGAGGCCCAGTTGGTTTACGAAATCGGGCTTGAGGTGCAGTTGGTTTACATGATCGGGCTTGAGGCCCAATTGGTTAGGATATCAAGCATGAGTCCCATTTATGGTTTATAAATGTGATTTCGAGTTCGGAGACCCTAAATGGATTTGCATTTCGAAACATGGATTTCTAGTTTCATGACGGTTTATGAGGACCGGGCATGGATCCTTTGAAAGGTTTGAAAGGTTTGAAAGGTTTTGAGAATGATTTCGAAATGGTTTTTCATATGCCATCCTTTACTTATGGATTGTATCCTTCGGGGAGGGTCATTGGTCTAGGTGGACCCCGGAGTAGTCACAGAGCACTAACAGAGTGGAGTCACCCCTATGGGGTACCTTACTCTCAGGAAGGCATTTATGGATTATAACCCCCAGGGAGGGTCATTGATCTGCGAACATTGACCTGGGTGGACCCTAGGGAGACTTGGAATTTGAGACCTCGGGTAGCACGCGCTTAGCTTTGGAAACCGTGACATGATTGGTTATATGCTATTTGGTAAACATGGGTTATTGGATTTATGAAATGGTAATTGGATTTCAGAAATGATATTTCTATGTTTTATGGATTTGGGCAGTGACCCATGTGGATCTTGATTTACGGATTTTCGTATCCTATGATTTGGGGTTGAGTTCCCACATATGTCAGATTTACGGTTTCGGGGTAAGGCCCATGATTTGAGAAAAGAGAAATGGTTTCTGGTTTTCCTAAATGGTTTTATTACATGGGAAATGAATTGGTTTTCGAATGCATGCATGCTTTTTAGTGAAGGGCATAAATGTCTTTATGAAATGTGTTTTTATGAACTTATTGCTTTTCGTCCACTCACAACTTTTGATGATTTTAATGCCCTTCAGGTTGATCACGGATGCGGACTGTAGTAGAGACCGAGACATCACACTCCTCCACCGGATCCTGGCGCGCTCTGGAAGCTGGTCGGGCTGAAGGTTTGAATTATCCCTTGTCTGACACTTCGTGTCAGACGAGAGCATGGCACATCCCGTGTTAATTCCCGGGGGGAGGGGGGGGGGATTGGGATGGGTCGTGACACCATTAGCCACCATTACTTCTTGAAATTGAAAAAGGAGAAGTTTCAGTAGTCTTCTTCGTGAGAAAATTTAGCACTGATTTGGTTGTACTGTTTTGTTCTTCACCATCCATAGCAAATTAGGAGCAACTAAGGATTCAAAGTTTAGTGCCTGTAGACCCTTCATGAGGCCTTTTCCCTACAGATTTGGGTATTATTTTGGCCAAAACCAACCCCTCTAAGGGGTCAACATATAACTTTCATGGGAGAATTTACCACCTTCAAGGTCAATTGACCCTTGTTGCCCCTTCTTAGATCCACCCCTACCCTCCAAACTCCAACGTTGGCCTACTCTTCGTGATGGTGTCATCACTCTTCAATAATTTCTTCATTTCTAGACAATGTATGCCGCTTTAATTCCTGTTTGAGGGTCAACTATATTCTTTACAAGAGTTGAATCTGAAATTTTTCACAACATAATAGAGTGGGTAGAAGTACATCAATATTCTAACTAGTACTTGTTATTATTACAGTAGGCATTTTATTCAAGCAATAAAATAAAGTTTCTCCATTCTATATCTAACAATTCGAGTATAATATGTATTATTTTCAAGTATTATGTGGCTATTCAAATTATATATATATATATATATATTACATATTGACTCTCCCGACAAAACTTTTTGAACTCGTCACTGATATGAAACTAGGTGTCTCCTATCAATAACACGAGCTACAACTACCTTGTAATGGAGTGTATATTTCGGTTTTGATATGTGCATATATGTTTATGTAATACGTTGTATATATGCACATTTTTTTATCCGGCCCAAAGATAACAAGCAGGAAGCATTATGCATGTGGTGTTATCCCATCAATAGTTGATCATGTTCATGACATTTATTACCAAATCTTATTGTGTTGGCAGACACCAAAGAAATCGACAGCGAGGCACACTCGATGCAAAAGATGAAAATTTTCACGGACATATAAAAGATTGAAGTTACACACTTACACCTACAACTTCATAATCATGAAGACATGAACTACGTACTGATTTAATTTATTATGTACTTTGGAGTTTGGACAGTAAATAAATAAATATTACCAACTCTTAAGGCTTATATATAATTATTATTCGTATCAAAATTTTCAATGTACAGTTACACGGTCAATTCCAAATCTGCATGGAATTTGATTCTTGCATAATTTCATGAAAGTCCCAAAAACCACTTAACAGCTTTGCATGGTCCCAACAGCTCAAAAATTGTCAGGTTCTCATTTCAGGTGTGATGTTGACTGACTTCTATTTATTCTTCTTCGCAAGCACCTCACATCTCCTCCCTCTTCATCTCCTCACTCCCACCATTTCTCCCAAGCTTCTCCATTCTGTAAATCTCTCTCTCTCTCTCTCTAAGTAATGCTATAAAGTTCATATCTTGACATCTCTTTTTTTATGCAGGAAAATGGGTATTTTGGGGATTTTCTTAATTGGGTTTTTCTCAGCTGTGTCCTATGTTCATGGGTACTATGGAGGAGGCTGGTCCAACGCTCATGCAACCTTTTATGGAGGTGGTGATGCTTCAGGCACAATGGGTATGCGTACCTTATGATAGTTAGCTTAAATTAATTATATACTTATAATTTTCAATTTAATTTGTAATTATAGTCAATTATATGTTAAAATGTGACACATTTTTGGGCGTGGAACTTATTTTTATAGGTGGGGCTTGTGGGTATGGGAACCTATACAGCCAAGGCTATGGGACTAACACAGCAGCCCTAAGCACTGCCTTGTTCAACAATGGCTTGACCTGTGGAGCTTGCTATCAGATCAGGTGTGTCAATGACCCACAATGGTGCCTCCCCGGCTCCATCGTCGTCACGGCCACCAACTTCTGCCCACCTGGTGGCTGGTGCGACCCTCCTCAGCAACATTTCGACCTTGCCCAGCCTGTCTTCCTCCGCATTGCTCAATACAGGGCCGGAGTTGTCCCGGTCTCCTACCGCAGGTAAACTAAACTAACGGCTAAAAGCGCTTCCACGCAACTAAAAATAATATTTATTATCAAAAAGGGTTTTATGGTACATTAAACATAAACTTTTCCGAAGGCACAACTTATGACATTCTCGGAACCTCTTCTTTCTAATATATATTTTTTTATTTGTTGAATTTTCTTTATATATATTTTAATTAGAATCATTTATTCGATTTCTAAATTACCCATTTTTATATCAATACTCACAAAAAAAATCAACAAAATTGAAAGTTATTTTGCATAAATAATCTTGAAATGGTGATATAGAAAATTAACGATTCTGAATATAATATCTATATGAACAATTCGGTAAATGAAAACAACATAACAAGGAATACGATATAGTGAAATGTAAGTATTGACCTTAATTTCTAAATGGTTTGTGACCTGATTAATTAATTTAATTAATTTGTAGGGTGAGATGCAGAAGAAGAGGGGGCATAAGGTTCACAGTGAATGGGCATTCATACTTCAATTTGGTGCTAGTGACAAATGTCGGCGGCGCCGGCGACGTGCAGTCGGTGGCGATCAAGGGGTCAAAGACACGGTGGCAAGCCATGTCGAGAAACTGGGGGCAAAATTGGCAAAGCAATTCATATCTCAACGGCCAAAGCCTCTCTTTCCTAGTGACAACCAGCGACGGCCGTAGATTGGTTTCATACAACGTTGCCCCTCCTAGTTGGTCCTTTGGTCAGACATACACTGGGAGACAATTCCTCTATTAATTACTTAAGTGTTAATTGTTAATTAATTTAATTATGTGTCGGTGTCTGTGTCTGTACGGTTAATGAATTAATTAAGCTTGTTTTAGTTCCACTTAATTATGTATATGCGTACGACGTAATTAAGTTTGTTCGAAAGGGTTAAAAATGGAAAGGGCAACTTTTTCGTTTTGATCGTAGATTTGTGAGTTTTTGCAGCTCATGGCTTGGCAGTGGAATTTTACCACCCGCAGTTGATTTCATGAAGCTATGAATATTGAATAGAAGAGGTGTACCGTCTGTTTGTTTTGTATTTATTTTTTACTATTTACTAGCAGTTAGTTACTGCTAGGAAATTGATCGTTGCATGTGTACGTGATGTTTTATTGTGATCGACACCAATCTTGAATGTGAAAGTGGAGCCTACTAATTTTGTCCAGTGATCAAATTGTTGAAATATAAATTTCCGACTCAGTTTGCATGGTTTTCATCCAGCTAATTGCCTCTTGCTGAGAAATTTCGAACTCCAAATTATATAATCAAGCAGCAAATGTACGTTAAAAAAAAAGAAAGTTAAATTCGAATTATGTGATGGCAGAATATACAAATTTTGTCTGCACTAGTATTAATTTTAAGGCAGAAAGTAAATGTTATGGCGATTAGAGCGAAGCTAGCCAAACATTCATCAATTGTAAAAAAACAACAAAGTACGAATGGAATAGGTATCTTGTCTCGCCAACCTCAATCCATCCATGGCCGTATCTTGATATCATGGGAGAGGAAATTTAACCTAGTAAGGTAAAATTTGAGGAACAGTTTTGGAAACAAGAGGCACCGACAAATATCCTCAATAAGGTTATTTCTCGAAACGAGAGGCACCGACAAACAAGAGGCACCGACAAATATCCTCAAGTAAGGAAACCACAAATACTTCTTTCTCAAAATATCCTCGAACATATATATCTTATAAGTTATTTATAGTTTACGAATGAATTTATTTCTCGAAACGATATTTAATTATCACATTGCATAGGTCAAGAGGCGTAAGCACAAGAAGAGTGACATCTAGACCAAGCAAGCTGTATGCACATATGATTGCATGCAATATTAGAGAACACAAATGGCAACTAGCTAGCAGAAGTGAAGGAAGCATTTTTTGGGTGTTTTTGGTGGTTGCAGTACGTCAGTGATTACAGTGAACACTAATGACTAGTGAATAAGGGTTGTTGCCAGCAGGCAAGTTATTCAACTCCCACATAGTAATGTGCTGCATGCAGTGAGATTTTATTCAAAAGCTTTTGATTTTGAGCAACTACTTGTTTTGAATTTGGGGTTGTACTTGTACTTACTTGTGCCTCTATGATTCATTTTGTAGGTCCTCTTGGACTTGTATGGGGTAGTGTGTGAGAGTAAAAGGGCACCTAATGCTTGTTACATCAAACGGTGCCAGCCAGCCGGTGTTGCATTAATTTGACTCTGTTGAAGAGTGAGTATGAATCCCACGTCGGGAATGTACAGAAAACAAATAAAATATGTATGTAATACTTCTATTCTTAATATTTACCGTTAATATTAGGACTTTGTGTGATAAGACTTGACACGTATCATGTTGTATAGCTGGCCTGACTTGAAAATCGTAAAAAGGTACTTAGTGTCATATTTTTGTTACCTCATCCTTTTGAGTGTAATCCTTATGTCAGAGTTTTAAATTCTGTATTTAGTTTTTTTTTATATATATTTAAAAAAAAATCGATGATTATCTGTTTTGTTTTGATACTCAATATTGGATGAGCCATAAAATATTTGTGAAGAATATAATTTGGTTGAATAATTATATAGAAGGCTTATGAAGTTATAAGAAGTTACCATCGAAAGTGTAATAGAGAACCGTAAAATCTAAATGAGAGCCATTTATATAGGAATAAAAAATATAATATTAATTCAACTCTTATAAAATAATTGAAAACCTTATTGAAAAGGATAACCGGAAAATCAAGTCATCAAATTCAATAAATAAATCAATTTAGGATCTGATTTATAAGAGTATTTACGGAGTTTCTTACAAATTTAAAATTGAGACTTAAAATCTCTCACTATACTAATGAAGATGAGGAATATTACTATACTGTAATACTAGTGATCAAAATTGATGATTTAATAAAAGGGACGAGAATGCAACTCTTAAGATTCAGAGATCCTGAGTCGCTTGAATTGCACCGAAAGAAGTCTTTAAATTTCTCATGACTTGTTTTGGGCCTATATAACTTGGGCTTTAGTGTAAGGTCCTAAGCCCAGATGAAATTATACCCCAACTCAGATATCTAATAGTAAAACTGATTATTACGACGGTTAGAAAAAAACGGAGGCACAGCGTAATAGCAATGCCCGGTCTAAAAGTCCCAAGAAACCTTCACGAGACACTTCTGTTCAAACCGAAGCTCGTACCCGCCGCTTTTGAAGAACCCGCAAGGCTTTTGAAAAAAGCAGCTGATACCAAGAGCCTACGGCTAGGCAAAACGGTCCATGCCCATCTCATCGTTTCCTCTGAAACCTCAAAATTCCTTGACATTTTTCTGGCAAATTCTCTCATCAATTTATATGCAAAATGTGACCAAGTTTCAGTTGCCCGTCGTGTGTTCGATTGTATGCCCAAGAGAAATGTAGTGTCTTGGAGTGCCTTGATGGCTGGGTATTTGCATAATGGGTTTTCCTCGGAAGTTCTTGACTTGTTCAAGACTATGGTTTCGGTGGACGGTTTATGCTCAAATGAATATATTTTTGCTACTGTTCTTTCTTCTTGCTCTGATAGTGGGAGGGTTGAGGAGGGAAAGCAGTGTCATGGCTATGTGATGAAGTCTGGGTTGTTGTCTTATGAATATGTTAAGAATGCACTTGTTCACATGTATTCAAGTGGCTCAGATGTGGAGGCGGCTATGAGGGTTCTGTACACTGTACCAGGTGATGATATTCTTTCGTATAATTCGGTTGTGAATGGGCTTTTAGAACATGGGCATGTCAAGGAAGCAATGCAAATTTTGGGAATGATGGTAGGTCAGTGCATGGATTGGGATAGTGTTACTTATATTACCATTTTTGGGGTTTGTGCCCATCTTAAGGATTTGAGATTGGGTCTGCAAGTTCACGGCCAAATGTTGAAGAATGATGTAAAGTGTGATGTCTTTCTTGGCAGTGCGATGATTGACATGTATGGGAAATGTGGTAAGGTTTTAAATGCAGTGCAAGTTTTTGATGGCTTGCGAGGACGCAACATAGTCTCCTGGACAGCAATCATGGCGGCTTATTTCCAGAATGGATACTTTGAGGAAGCATTAGGTGTGCTATCAAAAATGGAAAATGAAGACATTCTTCCAAATGAGTATACTTTTGCTGTCTTGCTTAATTCATGTGCAGGTTTGTCTGCGTTAAGACATGGAGATCTATTACATGCCTGTGTTGAGAAGTCGGGTTTCAAAGGCTATGTCATTGTTGGCAATGCTTTGGTCAATATGTATTCCAAGTGTGGAAACATTCAAGCAGCAAATGAGATGTTCTTGAACATGACATATCGGGACTCTGTTACTTGGAATGCAATGATATCTGGATTTTCCCATCATGGGCTTGGCAAGGAAGCACTAAATTTGTTTCAAGATATGCTGGCTGCAGGAGAATGTCCTAACAATATTACTTTAGTTGGGGTTCTCTCTGCCTGTGCTCATTTAGGTTTGGTGCAGGAAGGATTCTACTTTTTGAACCAGCTAATGAAACAGTTTGGCCTTGAACCGGGAGTAGAGCACCATACTTGTATTGTTGGGCTCCTCAGCAGGGCTGGACAACTTGGTCAAGCTGAAAATTATTTGAGGACTGTGCAAGTCAAGTGGGACATTGTTGCCTGGCGGACTCTGCTCAATGCTTGTCATGTACACAGAAACTATGATTTAGGTAAGCAAGTCGCAGAAGTTGTTGTGGAAATGGACCCTAATGATGTGGGAACATATACGCTATTGTCAAATATGTATGCCAAGGCGAGGAGGTGGGATGGAGTAGTGAAGATCCGGAAATTGATGAGGGAAAGAAACATCAAGAAAGAGCCTGGGGTCAGCTGGGTAGAGATAAGAAATACTACCCATGTATTTGTTTCGGATGATAATATACACCCAGAATCTAGTCACATACATGAAAAGGTCGGGGAATTATTGGCTAAGATTAAACCATTGGGATATGTACCGGATATTGCTGCAGTACTACACGATGTGGAGGATGAGCAGAAGGAAGATTATCTTAGTTATCAC
Source organism: Prinsepia uniflora (assembly GCA_032719365.1). Classification (NCBI taxonomy): domain Eukaryota; kingdom Viridiplantae; phylum Streptophyta; class Magnoliopsida; order Rosales; family Rosaceae; genus Prinsepia; species Prinsepia uniflora. The sequence goes on along the minus strand of CM064867.1, from coordinate 5,443,310 downwards.
AGCGAGAAGCTGGCGATAGCATATGGCCTCATGAAAACACCTCAAGAAGCACCCATTCGCGTTATCAAGAACCTCCGGATATGTGATGACTGCCATGCTGCTGTGAAACTTATTTCACAAGTCACAAATAGGTTGATAATTGTTAGAGATGTCAACCGGTTCCATCATTTTCAGGATGGCAAATGCTCATGTGCAGATTACTGGTGATAATGATCTCGAATATATCACCAAAGGAGGAACTTGCATCTCTTGGGCCATAGAGGTTACTTCACATGTATATGGAAACTTGAACATACTGAGCTTATTATGCATAGGTTCATGCAACGTAAGAATGTTAGATAGTTTTTAGATTGTTTCTTAGTCCATACTCCTATATCTATTTTGTTGATGGTTAAAGATTTTGAATGATTTTCTACCTTTCAGATTCAGAAATCCAGCGTAAGGTTTTATTTAAGCACCTGATTATGCACCTAGAGCTCAAGGCAAAGCCGGGGTAGGATGTAAAGGCAGTCTCGTGATAATCTACTTTCAACCAAAATGGGAACTCAGGTAGTTTATATTGTTTTATATCCTTCTTATGCATACAGCATCATAGTTTCTTGCATAGCATGTCTCACAAGTCACATAATTCTTTATTGATAACTTTTCTCAGTTAGCAACACAGTATTGGCATACTTGATGTAATATGTCCAAAATTCATCTGTCAGTATTAAAAGATGCTTTTAGGAAAGAGTTCGAATAGAGATATTTCCCACCACTCACCTTAATTGCAGGATTTACTTTCTTATTAATCCAAGAGCATGTTCAAATAGTGGTAGGTAATATCTCTAGTAAAAATATGTAAGTAGTTACAGGCGGTCCTCAAACTAGAAGAATCCTTGTAGTGAAACATATAGACACCAAGCAATCTCTGAAACTGCTGGATAGAAAATGGGTGAACTAACAAGGTACTGTGGAGAGAATTTAAACATGCATTCAAACTTGTCATTGGTGATAACTATGAGAAGAAATCTCAAAAGACAGAACAGAAATGCATGAAAAAAAAAATTAAAGAAGAAAACAATGATTCAGCAAAAGCTGGCCTCCATGAATTTCACAAATTCACAGAACTCTATCCTTCCATCTTTGTTTTCATCAAAGGTTCTGATCATTTTCTGGCAGTCTTCTAGCCTTGATCCTTCCTTTAAGCCCAAAATGTTGAGAACTCTTTGCAACTCCCTTGCGTCGATAAACCCATCTCTGTTCTCATCAAACACATCAAAAGCCTCTTTAACTTCCCCCAAGCTTGGCTCCTTCTCATCAAACAGCCCTGAAAGCTCACTGGAACTGAACGTCTCCGGCAGTTCCTGACCTTCGGGAGTGCAAAAAATTCCCAAGCTTCCCATCACCATCTTCACATCATCTCTGCCCAAGCTGCCATCATCCTTCTTCTGGCAAATCAGCTGTGATTGCCTCAGCTCGGAATCAAAGTTCTTCTCTTCCAAAACCTTTGGGTTAACTAAGCCATTTTGGGATTGGAGAGAAGACTGAAGCCTTGAAAATAATTTCTGAATCCTACATACCCAGTTTGATATCGAGGGTGACAAGATTGCATCAATCAAAACTAAGAATAGTAAAGAGGACGCGTTAGAATTACTGGAGAATGAAGTCTTCTCCATTGTAATAGAGTAGTATAAGCTGAAAAGCATGGGTTGGGATAAGACCTAGGAAAAAAATAACCAAGTTTTTATCTAGAGTTCTTGCAAGCTAATAGAGCAGGAAAGGGATGAAAGAATGTTGTTCTTTTACATTGATGATTTGATGTATGGAGAAACTAAGGTGGTGTTTTATATAGACCAGGTTTAAGTCTTGAAGACACCAGATTAGTCAAAGCACGAAAGATGGGGGAAGATGCTTGTGAGCTGCCGGAGGGTCTTTTGGGAGATTTGGTGGAAATGGTCTCACCTAAACACAATTTGGTGGAATGTTGAGAGGAAGTTTCATTGTTGTGTTGTGTTGAAGTCAGTTGAAGGAAACTTGGTGGGTCCTGACTCAGCCTAGGCTGCTCTTTTTTTGGCTTTGTCCTTTTGGTGTATGTGGAGATTATGCTGGGAAGCGCCTTTGACTTATGAATTAGAAGGAAAACCAACAAAAGACAGAAAAAACAAAAACAAAAAAAAAACTCCAAATTTACAGGTATCAACCATTTCGTTTTTAGTTTTTAATCACCATGTTAAAGATGTGCGATAACTATATAGGTGGAAAGAGGAAGGACGAAATTGTTTCATTTTGTTTTGGTATTTTGTATACAGTTCATATGCATTTCTTCTATGTATTATTCACAACTCTTTCGTCTTTAGTTTCTCATTTGTGTTAAAAGATGTGTAGAAACTGGAAAGTGTATAGATGGTAAGAGGGAGAAGGAAAAAAAGCGGCTTTCTTTTTTTCCCGCATCATTCTCATTCATCCGGTTTTCTTCATTGCTTATTTCTTCAATATAGTTTGACATCGAGATTTTCCAGAAATTTTATATTGTAGGCGGCTTAACTTCGTCCACAATTGCAATTCATTTTCCATGCATTCAGTTTTTTATTGGTATTGAAATTTCCAAACGTAGCCTACTTTTCTAGTGGTCGTTACTTTTTCCATCCATCTCTTTCTCTGGAAGGCAACAAAAAACTGTTATCAGTCAATTGTAGGCTTCTTGGGAAAATTCCTAGTTCCCCATTTTTATGGTAAATGTTGTGGAAATTGTCATTGAGTTTGGCCAATTTGGTCTTTCCACATTCCACAATCAATACACGTAGTTGATCTCTGACGTGCGAGAAGGAGTTTTCTACGTTCTGCCAGGGCTAAGCGTCCTCGTCATGATGGGCCTGACCTGGCCTGCAAGATGTAGGACCAGTAAAGAGAAGACGTCGAAATAACTGGGCTCTCGAAAAGTCCATAGACATTTGATATTAAGCTCAAGCCCAATCTTCATACGAACACAAACTCGGTCCAATTGATTGAGGATGGGCAACTGAGTTCAACTGCTATTGGGTATTGGGACTGATTAATAATTTGAAATTGAAAACTTATTCGTTTTGAACTGTTATTAATTCTCCTGTATGGATTTGATCGAATAAAATAGTATAAAAATTTAAATTATTCTGTTAGTATTACTTTGATTTTAGATTTTTATTTTGAAAACCATTAAAACCCATGTGTTAAGGTTTTTATTTATGTGTATTATTTATTAGTTAATATTTTTTCTCATTTAATTTTTCAGTGTAAGTGTTTATTATGGATCCTCATTTAAAATAGTCTGACGTTTGCTTTCCCTTGATTCAAATAAAAGTTCTTGAGCCACAATTCAGAACCCATTTTTAATCCTATTTAATAGTAACTTCTACTAGTAGCACGCCTACTTTGAAGGCAGCTAAAAGACCCATTTAATTAGACCAGCCCACCTAGGACAAGAATGCGATACCATGGCCCAAGACTTTCATCCTTCTCCCCATTCACCCTAGTCACTTACACTGCAATCCACTGCATAAGACTACAACGAAGAGATCGCCCTCGCCCAAACACTTGCGCATCCGCTCATTCGGAAGCGAGTCATTGAATAGCGACTCCGAATTTCGTTACGACAACATTTTGGGTATGAACAGTTATTCTACCAAAGTAAACCCTTGAGCATGGATGACCCAGTTACTAAGAAAGCAATTTTTTGGATGCCTAAGAGTAGGTTCATGATAGATTGGGACACAAGATTCAAGCAATTCTATTAGACATACTTTCACCCACACTTGTTCAATATCATAGCTAGAAAATAATAATAAAATTTAAGTTTATTAATGTTATAATTCAAGCACTTCTATGGACATACCTTCATCTACACTCCGATTACATACTTCCCACATTCTTAGTAAGTAATAAACATCTATAAGTTTTGTTTTCATTTCATTATTAATATAATCAAAAGATAGCAGAATAATATATGGTTGATGGATATTGTAAATAACAAACTATAAAAAAGAAAAAATGAATGACAAATTATATTTGGCACACTTATTTTTAATGAATATTTAATGAACAAGCTATGCAAAAGAACTTCGAAGTTTTTTATAATCTGCACAACATCGACTTTTATTTAAAATGTCATCGATTTTCACAAGATAATAACGTAAAACCAAGGACCTTGTGGGGCCAACTGTGCTGGTATTTTACTCTACCATGTACCTCCTAGGTAACTAATTGTTTTTATTGTCAATTCCTTTTAATCAGAGCCTCGTATTGATTTGTTATGTTCTTTCATCGGTATTTTAGCATGGACACTTTGGAATGCAATCTCCTCTCATTATTGGGGAAACTAGCTAGTAAGCCTCCTAAAGGCAGAGGATGAACATGGGAAAGAATTGCATGTTATTGCCTAATCACTCATACTTATTTGTTATGCTTAGTAGTCCGTTAAGTTTAATTAGTTGAAATATTCATCCATTATGTTGTAACGATAGGTAAAGAGAATGGAAACTCCAAACTACCGGGTCTTCTAAGTCAAAGGGCAAAACTACCGAGTCTTCCAACTCAAAACAATAGGTATGATGGTATTTTTCTCCGCCCCATCTCTTTGTGTTAAATATTGTTGTTATTTTGGATTTCTTTTAGTTGGAGCCTAATACTGATTTTTCATGTTCCCTCATCGGTATATTTTACCTTGGATACTTTGAAATGCAATCTCCTCCAACCCAAGGGAAATTAGTCAGCAAATAGGTTAAAAAGACTAATTACCTACTTCTCCGATCGTCTACTTCCCACATTATTAGTAGGTAAATGTGCCCGAAAAGAGCTATACATGTTTTGATTTCATTTCATTATTAACATCAAAGGACAAAAGAATAATATATGGTTGATGGACATTGTAAATAAAAAACTGTACCAAAAAAAAAATGAATATCATATCATACATAGGCACCATTCTTATTAATGAACATTTAATGAACAAAATACACAAAAGAACTCTGCAGGATGGTTTATGATGCTACATTCCCTTACACATTCTCATGTTTACCTAAATCATAGGCTTGGGATTGCTTAGCTCAATTAGTCTCATGATCACATGTATTTGTTATGTTTGGTAGTAAGTTAAATTTAGTTGTAACGATAGGTGAAGAGAGTGAAAACTCAAAATTAATGAGTCTTCCAAGTCAAAATTAAATAAGACTATGCCGAAATAATCATAAAATTAAGTATCACAATACGACTTAATGTTCAAACTTTGTTATAAGTATAATCGTAATTTTACATAATTAAGTGGGTCTCTTAAGACACTTTTCTTTTTAATGTGTAGGTCTTTAATTCAATTTTACATTAAGAATAGGGTTAATAAATTAATATACAATGTGTATGTTCTCTTCTTTTAATACTCTTATTTTTTTTTAAAGGTTTAGTATTTCAAATGCTCTGTGAGACATTAAATTTCAATTTGCTTCTCTAATACTAAATCGTAATAATATTATCTCTAAACTCATTTATATCTAATCAGTTGGACCAAATCATGAACACTTTATTTAAAATATTTACATGTCATCACGAAATTGGATGTTTTATTAATTTGTCACATTTCACTTCTCCTCTCTAGTTGATTACTTATGTGACTCGTTTGGGTCTCAACACCTAACCAATTTTAGCTTGTGTGTTGAGGGAGCATTTTTGCTCACCACCCACTAGACTCTTTGTGGCTGCGTTGTGTAAAAAAATTAATATATATATATATATATATTGTTGTAAATATATTAAATTATATGTCTATTTCTATGTAAGAGCGTTTATGTTCATGTATTGTAACCTAACCCTACTTCTATATATATAAAGTTTAACTGAATGAGTTGATAACCTTATTATGTTCGCAACATGTTATCAGCACGATGCTTAACCAACTGGGAAAACCTAAGAGAAGCCAAAGTCCTCCGCGATTGATCGAAATAGAGAGAAGCCTCAGAAAAGGTAGTGAATAGGATCAGATCGAGGATGGCATCCTCATCTTCTTCACCAGATAGTGAGTCCGCCGCAAGCCTGACGATCGGAGTGACCTGGGCTTCAGTGTCCTCGTCGTCACCAACGAGTGGGGCTTCCTCCTTTTCTCTGTGCTTTGGATCGGCGCTCGACATGGTATAGAGAGTAAAGGTGGAAAGCAGGAGGAGTGGCATGAGGAAACAGAGACGGTGCCATCTTTGGCGGTGGTTGGCGTCACCGGCGCTGTGGGGCAAGGGCTTCCTGTCGGTCCTCCAAACACACCACCTATCTCCAATTTTGACACCTCTTTCCGCTGCAAAATGACGTCGAATTGATTGGAGCCAAGTATGTGTGCAGATTTGTAATCTGTACAAGGCCACCGTCTTCGAAGAAAATGGGTTGTCCAGGGCGTGATTGATGTCACTGGGTTTTCTGTATCTCGGCGAAACCGGACGGTGGGTCGTGAATCGGAGACTGCCTAAGAAGTGCGGCAAAGATGAAAGGGGATGGCGAGGAATCTCCGTCAAACGTCGTTACTAGAAGCCTGCAAATGAACAAGTTCGTTCCCATGTCAATGGCTACCAAAAGGGTTGAAAGTGTTGATGGGCCTGGCATAGCAAAGGTCATTGCCCTTGCTACTTGGTTTTTGGACTTACAAGAAGGGAAACAAAGATAGTGACATATCATGGATCACCAAAATATATCATCAACCTACCTCGACGACTGCAACGGGCTGGCTTTGTTGATGAAGATTGCACCGTCGAAAGGAAGAGCAACGACGATAATTCTGCCGCTGCACTTGTTCATCTTCAATGATCTCTGGGATAGGAGTCTAAAGAGACTGCAAAGATAAGTGCTTAACCTTTTTTTTTCCCTATTTACTTGTCCTTTAATTGATTTAGTTTTGATGCTTGAATCATGATGATATATATGATACATGATATTACATGATGATACATATAATATGATGATGCTTGAATTCAATGGTGATAATTATATATATGCCATGATGACAATGCGCCACATGGGTTTGAATGGATTGATGGGTTGTTTAGACGGCTTCATCTAATGATCCCAGATGGATTGATAATGAGTAATTTATGCATATAATTATACATCATTTAATTGTGCATATTACGATGGTGGTCATACTTGAATTATATGGGAGATGTTTGGATTTGGATGATGCTATTTGCATGATAATGATGATCAAACTTGCGGCATGGTACATACATGATAATGGTATGAAATAATATAATGTTATGATCATGTTGATGTTGATATTAACATGAATTAATTATTATTCAATTCTTTAATCGGTGTTATGATCATGGCATGATAATGTTATGATATAACAATATATGAATATGATATTATACCTATGATACTCATACGAGATGATCATGAAATACGATGAGCACATAATACTATGATATATAATGATAAACACATGATGGTTGATATATGCACATATGATAATCTGATATAGTATATGGTGAATTCATGATGTTATGATGTATGATGATAATAAGAGATGACGATGATAATGCATATATGATACATGTATGATGATGAATACCTGATGCTACTATGTATATATGGTGGGATATGTTGATCATGATATGCTAATATACATATAATATGTTAATGCTATACCATTTGATTTTGAATAATGATGCTGATTATTTTTGGATGATGATGGTAATTCATAGATTGATGATAAATCATGTGGATTATTTGTGTGAATAATATTTGATCATGGATGCATGAAGATGATGATGTTAAGCATGATTTTGGTGCAATAACCAAACGAGTGTGATCTTGATAATTTTGACACCTATAAGATATGATGATCACGATGATGTTAATGTGGAATTCGTATATTTAGGCCAAGACATTATTTGCCCAAAGAGACATTGCCCAGAAGGCCACGTGTACTTATAACGCATCACAATTTATTATTATATACTCAATACCAGAAATATTCGTTTATATATATCACACTATATAATGCCAGAAGCATTAATTTAAATTATTCTCACATGCTATTTAATGTTTATTTTAGAAAATGTATATTTTTAGATGAACCAGATGTTCACCAATGAACTAGAAATTTCATAAACTAACCAATAATTTATAAATGGACCAGTAGTTCATACTAATCACCGAATCTATAATTTTGGCAATTCATGAAAAAAAAAGGAACCTGAAGTTTCCTTCATAAACTCAACAAATATCATCAAACCAGTAGCTTTTATATGTTTACAATCTGATTTATCATACCATTTGTTAGAACCTGAAGTTCTTCTTTGTTGCTTATGGATGAGTTTTCTCAAAGCATTAAATACAATGATTTGTCCCTTATATAAATTCTAGAAGAGCGGTTTAACCATTATAGGAACAATTTCTTGCCTGGAGCAAGACATGAATGACCCATCATCCATTCTAATGATTTCAAATCCATGTATAAATATCATTTGGAACATGTGGTTTTTCGCTCGAATATGATTTAATTCAATATAAGAACTTATCCTTATGCATGTGATCCATTGAATTAAATCTATAAACGTGTATATTTTATGGGGACGTTTATTGTCTGGCTGACAATACTATACTCCGAGAGATATGACAAAAGAACGTTATAGGATGGTATTGCATTACTATCAATAGGATTTTTTTTTTAATTCTCTAAGTTCCAGAAGAACATTGTGGAGATTTACAGATATTCGAGCCAACAGTTATCACATTGAAACCACTAATGACACGAAAGTGGAATATCTTTACATAACCTCCAATCCATATGACCAGAAGCATACACTGGAGAAACTAGCCAGAAGCCAGCTAACAGTTAGTCAGCAAATTGTTCATTATGACATGATCGATTGGGACACCTAGGTCAGGGTAATGGTGCGCCGTATCCTCAATAAATTGCATGGGCATCCTCTTACTCGTAGACACCTTTGTGTTTAATGAAACATTATGCCAGGCTTGCTAGTTAGCAGAAACCGAATATTATACCATTATATGCAAAGATGAGTTAAAACTCCACCATTTTCTTGTACAGAATACAAGGAAAATTTTATGGACTTTTCAACCACCATGCGGACCATTTTTTTGAAAAAAATAATTCATGGTTCAGGTTGAGATACCGACAAAGTGGTCACATGCTACACTTTTGTCCACACGCATACTGCATTTGCTAAACTCTTAGCCCAAATCATTACATTGAGGGCCACACCACCTGGATTCTTTTATATAGTCTATAAGGCTCGATAATACCGGAGAGTTTACATTGACATACTTCGGTGACTATTGCATGCCCCTTGGGATTGCTGATGAACATTTGGTTCCCCATGTTCACACCTATAATGGTCTCGCAGAAACACTAATTCACCTTGGTAATGCCCACCAAGCTTCTAGTTTCTAGCGGGGGCAATGCAATTTTGCATGCAGTAATAGTGGTCCGGTTGAGGTCAACGCCACCCAACGATGTTCTGCATTACAGCTGGTGATTGGGTACGAACCAGATGTTTCGTACTTACGCATTTCTGGGTGTGCAGTTACGTGCAAATTGCGCCGCCACAACATACAAAAATGGGACCTCAACGCCGGAAGGGCATCTATGTCGGCTATGAATCCCCCTCCATTATACGTTATTTATAGCTCTTGACAGGCGATCTCTTTACCGCTCGTTTTGCGGATTGTCACTTCGATGAGACAGTCTTCCCGCCGTTAGGGGGAGATAAGAACGCTAACGTTCCTGAAGATCGACGTGAATTGACGTGGAACATCCCCACTATGTCTCATCTTGATTCCCAAACCGCACAAAGTAAGTATGAAGTGCGAAAAAAATTCTAGATTGATAGAGTATAGCTAATAATATGCCAGATACTTTCTCTGATCTAGCTAAAGTGACGAGATCACATATACATGCTGCAAACGTGCCTGCAAGGATAGACGTCCCCGTAGGACGCGCCGTCCCAGATGGACGGGTCGTCCCAGATGGACAAAGTACGGCCATGGCGGCTAACCAGTCATATGTCCCTACCCAGAAGCGAGGTAAACTAATAGGTTCGAAGGATTCTCATCCCCGGAAGAGGATAAATTTGGCACAATCGAATCCCTTCTAAATATCAACTGATCCATCTCATGAGATAATTTCGGATTATGGGTCTGTGATGGCGTTGGGGGACGCTCCAACGTCAGAATCCACTCCCGAGAATAAAGAGATCTCGATAAACTATGCATGCTTAAATGAGATATGGAATTGGAATGATATTATCATCGATGATTTATATGTATTCGAGGTAGCTACCGAAATAATAAATAGAAACGAAATCGAACCTTACTCCGTTGATGAATGAATTCCAACGTAGAGAAGACTGGACAAAATGGAATAACCAATCCAGGTTGAATTAGATTCCTTGACAAAAAAGAAGGTGTTTGGACCTGTAGCTCCCACATCTCCCCATGTTAAACCTATAGGTTTTAAATGGGTATTTGTAAGGAAGCGTAATGAGAAAAACGCGAGTGTGAGATACAAAGCTCGTTTAGTGGCGCAAGGATTTTCTCAACGCCCTGGGATTGATTACGAGGAGACGTACTCTCCCGCAATGGACATCATAACGTTCCGCTACCTTATCAGTTTGGTAGTTTCCGAAAAACTGAGTTTGCAGCTTTTGGATGTAGTCACAGCTTATCTCTATGGGGATCTAGATACAGATATATATATATATATATATATGAAAGTTCCTAAAGGACTTAGGCTATATGATTCAAATAGTTCCAGAACACGGAACACGCTCTCCATTCGTTTGAGGCGTTCACTTTACGGATTGAAACAATCCGGACGGATGTGGTATAACCGTCTAAGTGAATATTTGATTAGATTGGGATATGTGAATAATGAATTATGCCCATGCGTGTTTATTAAGAAAACAAGTTATGGGTTCGCTATAGTGGCAGTTTATGTCGACGACATGAATCTGATTGGTACTCCTGAAGAGATCCAAGAAACCGCTAAGCACCCGAAGTTAGAATTTGAAATGAAAGATCTTGGGAGAACACACTTCTGTCTCGGCCTGGAGCTCGAGCACCGTACATATGGAATTTTGGTCCATCAATCGAATTACATCCAGAAGATGCTGAGACGCTTTAATGAGGATAAAGCAAAACCTTTAAGCAAGCCCATGATCGTCCGGAGTCTAGATCCTAAAAAGGACCCGTTTCGTCCAGCAGATGACACGAAGAGATATTGACACCAGAAGTGCCATATCTAAGTGCAATATGTGCACTGTTGTACTTGGCTCAATGCACTAGACCAGACATTTCATTCGCTGTGAACTTGCTAGTTAGATTTAGCTCTGCGCCAACACGCCGCCATTGGAATGGCATAAAAGATATCTTCCGATACCTTAGAGGTACAACGGATATGAGCTTATTCTATCCATATGCATCGAGGAATGAATCAAACCCCCTTGGTCCTCGAAATGATGCATGCCTCGTTGGGTATGCTGATGCAGGTTACCTATCAGACCCACACAAGGCACGTTCCCAATCCGGTTATGTCTTTACCATTGGGAACACAGCAATATCTTGGAGGTCTACAAAGCAGACCCTTATTGCTACGTCTTCGAATCATGCCATGCACAAAGCAGTTCGTGAATGCATATGGTTAAGAGCTATTACTAGGCATATTCGAAGTACATGTGGATTGAATTCCACCCATAATGAACCGACAGATATCTACGAAGATAATGCTGCCTGCATAGAGCAGATGAAGACCGATTTCATTAAGGGAGACAACACCAAGCATATTGCACCAAAGTTCTTCTTTAACTAGCAACATCAAGAACATCGGAAGATTGAGATCAAGCCAATACGATCTCAAGATAACCATGCGGACTTGTTCACCAAGTCATTACCAAAGGCCACATTCCAGCAGCATGTGAGAGGTATTGGTTTACGTAGACTGGCTGATCTACCTAATCTGTAGTTTTCAGGGGGAGTCAATGTCAGGGGGAGTATCCTGAAGTATACCGAGTATCCTGAAGTATACCAAGTATCCAGAAGTATACTGAGTATCCCGAAGTATATTCACATGATCATCGTGTACTCTTTTGTCCTACGATCAGGGTTGTTTTGTCCCATTGGGTATTTGTTACCTGGCTAGGTTTTAATGAGGCACATTTTGGTATGATCATCCTGCTAACAATGCATCCTGAAGATGCCATGATTTGACTTATATGCATTTGCACATCTTTTCCCTTCAACCACGAGTTTTTCCCACTGGGTTTACCGGGTAAGGTTTTGGTGGAACAACACTAATGCATTTTATCTCAAAGGCGGATTATCCACCCGTATTCCAGAAGAGACGACATCAGCTACCTCAGAAGATTCTGATGTGGTCACCTATACGCACGTTGCACTCTTTTTCCTTCGACCAGGGTTATTTTTGTCCCATAGGGTTTTTGTTACCTGGCAAGGTTTTAACGAGGCAACATATATGTGCGTAGCCAAGCAGTATCATTACATGAAATATCTAAGGGGGAGTGTTGTAAATATATTAAACTGTATGTTTATTTCTATGTAAGGGCGTTTATGTTCATGTATTGTAACCTAACCCTACTCCTATATATAGAGGGTTTAACTGAATAAATTGATAACCCTATTGTGTTCACAACATATATATATAATGTCGTTTTTTTTTAAGTTGTAAATAAAATTAATAAAATTAACTTTAAATTCAAATAAAAGCGAAAATCGCAACAGCTACCTACACTCTTTTTCCGCCAAAACCACCCAAAAATCGCACCAGTACGTCTGCTTGAAACAGATAAAGAGAGACAGATAAATTCAGAGTAGTGAAAGGGTACGTTGAGACCATAAATCACACCAGAAAAGGAGGTGGTCATTAATCGGTGCGTTGAGAAAGTGAAAGGGTGCGAATTTGCAGAGGTGTCGAAGCTCCCAGAAGTCGACCATAAGAGAGACATATAAATTCAGAGTAGTGAAAGAGAGAGCTTTTTGAGATGGAATTTTGCATAATAATTGAAAAATAAAAACACAAAAGAGAGATTAGGTTTGAGAAGGAGAGAAGATTGGCACGTATTGCAAGAGGCTCCTCTTTGTATTCGGCATTACGATGCCGGCGGTAAGTAGGTTTCCGTCTTCTGGATTGGCTTAATGAGTTAGGATATCGGAATTGGAGTGTGCTATGACCGACGGCGACTGATTTTACAAGCCGGGAGTGAGATAAGAACTTCCAAAATATCAAAATTAAACTAGGGAGTGAGATAAAAGTTTGTTCATCCCTCCGAATTTTACAAGTTTATACCTTTAGATTTATCATATTTTAATTTATTTTTATAAATTTAACTTGAAAAATTTCGTAATTTTTAAATATTTTTCATATTTTCAAATCACTTTTAGCCATTTTGGCCTTCAACTTAAGTATTAAAGTTGGTCTATTCGTTAGCTCAATGCGATGTTATAAAATTTGTTGATATTCGAGATGGATGATTATCCTTTGCAATTTTATCTTTTTTTTAAAAAAATTATTTTTTATTTTATTTTTTGTTACATATTAGTTTCAATTAATAACTATTTAATCATTTGTTCATCTTTAAATCAATGAAGGATGGGAGGATTCGGTATCAATCCTCAAAAATGGAACACCAACAATGGTGGTTTGATGGAAAAACTAGCCTCCTAGTCTGGTAAACCGAACAATATCAGTCCTTATAGTCTAATCATTATTTACTTAAAATTAGACATTTTCGTATAAGCAAATGATTTTTACGTTATCTTTCATTTTAAAGAATCCGAAAAAGAATCCAATTAGATTTGTCCGGTTCAATAAATCAAAGAATAATTAATGAATATAAACAAATTGATGTCCATTCACACGTGAACAAGGCTAGAGCATTCAATTAAGCCTCCAAGTCCTTGAGTCAAAGGGATCAAGATTATCTAACAAAGAAAAAAGGCACAAGATTAGACAAATATTTTAGTAAAGAAAAAGAAAGTGGTGTGTAAGGTAGTGTGTATGTCATGCACAATTCTTTATTTATCACTATCACTATCACTATCACTATCACTATCGCACCTCCTCCTCGAAGGCTCGAAGCCGCGAACTAAACTAAATGCCCCATTCCCCATATGTATCAAGATATTCTAGTTATGGGCTCTCGTTGAGGCCATTCATCATTCATCTTAGACTATTTCCGATTTTCAGATCATATTATTTATACGACTGCACATAATTGACAGAGACTCAATAATCAACACTAAGATTTCATCATCAAAGTACACTCAATAATCAACACTAAGATTTCATCATCAAATTATAATAGTTTCAAATGCCAAGCAAGGTAAATTAACAGAAATTTGACATAAACAACATGATAATTAGTAATTACCATCCAAAACTAGGGTCTATAGAGACAAAATTCAACATAGAATACACTTGCAAAAGAACCTGAACTAAAAATGATTCATATTTCTTTCACTAAGAAATTAACCACAAAAAGGGAAGCAAACTCCGAAACCAACCGACGTTACTTTTATTTTCTTGCAACAAATTTTGTTCACCATCTTAGTTTGGCTGGGGAGGAGTGAAGATATACCCTGTTCTCGGGTTCACGTTCGGCTCTGGATCTGAATAATCCATCAATTCGATCATCACCCTGGGTCTTCCCCGCGTTTCCTGAGAAGCAAACAGTTAATTCCTACGCCGTCTCCAAATGTGAAATGTGAAAACTTAACACAAAAGCATGGAAAAAGACTATATATACCTTTGGAACTGAAACTGAAAAATCTTCGGTACCCATCAAGCTCCTTCCGAGCCCTGAAAATTGACAAAATCGAATCAAAATTCAAACCCGTAGCTTATTTTTGGGAATTGAATAACACAATTGAACCAATAAAACAGTGATTTCACTTACCATGGGAGAAACAAAGAACCAAGAGGCACGAGACTACAAGAAACTTTAGAAACCACGGGCGCCTACCCATCATTTCGTGCACAATTCTGGGCAATGGGGAGCTCTCAGAATTCAATATTGATGTTGGCTTTCAATTTGAGGAATGGCAAAAGGTTGGAGCTTTTTGAGTTTTCTGGAAACCGACTTATTTTAGTGAGAGCTTCGGATCTGATAGCGAAAGTGAAAATGGCGTAACTATGAGTTGAAAAGGATAACAGATTTTTGGCAATTCTGGCTTTAAAGATAGGTTCGACTACATCAACAATCCTATTTATACTCAACCTCCTGAGTGATAGTTCCTCAAATAAGCGTTATTTTATATTATTTTATACCCTTTATACTTGACTTTTAATATTAAAATAATAAATAATTAGACAAATTAATTTATTTTGTGATATTTTTTTAGAAATAAATAAAGCTTGGAATTTGGAGCATTTTGGTGAAAGAATCGTCCCGATCGGAATTATAACGAAGAAATTATGGACGAAATATGAGAAACCACTGAAAATCGCAAGGAAATTCGGTGGGAAGCTGCTGAAATCCAGCAGCCCCCAATAGTTCCCAAAATCAGCATATTTGCCCCAAAATCAGCCACTTTTCCCCAAAATCAGCATATTTGCCCCAAAATCAGCATCTTTTCCCACCCAATCTCATCATTTCCATCACTTCTTCATGTATTATTTTATTGCTATTTTTATATTTTAATTTTGTACTTTTAATTAAACAATTGTGGCATTCCCTCTATAAATAGGGAGGTCATTTCATGTATTTGAGGAGTCCCCCATTAGTTTCATTCTTCCATTTCTTTCATTTTTCTTAGTTCTTAGTTCTTAGTTCTTAGTTTAGTTCTTTTGTTTCTCTCTTTTGAGAGACAATTTTGGGGACCATTTTTACTTCTTGTAGATTTTCTTATTAATTAGTTTCCTTTTAATTATTATTCTTAATTTATGTTATTTTTATGTTATTTTCATTTCTTCTTTACTATTGTTCTTGGTATTTTCTTTCTAATATTTGTAAGTAAGAATGCAATCTCCATGTGTTTTACTTTTTGAATTTCTTTTACTTCATATGTTTTAGTGCTTAAACTTCAATTTGATGTTAAGTGTTTTATCCGCTGTCGGTGCACTTAGAGTAGAATTGAAGAGATTAAATGTTGATCGCTGTCGGCGCATTTAATTATAAACTTAAGGTAAATCATGTTGTAAATGTTTGAAGCATATTGATGTTTGACGCACATTAATGGTTGATGCATTTATAATATTGAAAGATATATGTAAGTATTTGAGATGATGAAGGTAGGATTTCGTGATTGGTTTATTATGAGCAAAATGTTAGAAAGAAGTCTATTTTTAGGAGTAGTTTAAATAATGTGATTGTTAATTCGAAATTACTTACGTAAAAGTGTGGGTTTTGTCTATGAAACTACTCTATGGTTTGTAAGTTCCAATTAGCATGAGCATTTGCATTTTAATTCTTAATCAGTGTTTTCTTTAATTTAGTTATAAATCTTTTCAAAACCCCCATTCTTTATTCTTTATTCTTTTATTCTTTCATTCCTTTATTCTTTAATTTATTAATTCTTTGATTAATTAATTCATTTATTCTTTTATTATTTCATTCTTTAATTCGTTAATTTATTAATTCTTTGTAATTCATTAATTTATTATTTCTTTATTCTCTTATTCATCTATTCTTTAATTTATTAATTCTTTGATTATTCTATTATTTAATTCTTTGATTATTTAATTCTTTAATTCATTATTCTTTTATTCATCTCCCACTAACACATTATTAATGTTCCCTAATTTCCCCGGTTAAGAACGATCCCTATTTACCAATACTACATCTACACAAAAAGGGTTTAAATTGCACAATACTTAAACTACGTGTTTAATTTAATGCGTAGTTTGGGCGTTGTCACTGAGATAACAGACCTAATAATTTGAGGCACAAAAATAAAAAACAAAATTGGAAAATAAAAATAAGTGAGACTATGATCAATGAGAATCTGAATTTAGAATAAAAAATGAAGTACAGTTTCTCTAGTTGACTTTGTTATGATAAATTCGTACCGGATTTAAGTATATGTTGACAAGATGGCCATTTAAAGTTTCCAATTTATCTAACTTCCAATACCTGCTATTTTACTCTATGAAGGAAAAAAAAGAAAGATTAAATCCATGCACAAAATAATAGAACGTGCAAATCAGTTCTAAAGACAATAACAAGTCTTATAATTAAGCTCCTAGCTATTGGGAATATGCCTAATTTTTTCACTTATCCTTCCTTTTTGTGGTGGGATTAAGCCTGCCTAGCTAATTAATTAACTTCATAAAACCCAAGACACCATGAGAAATGACTTCTCTTTCTGTATGGTTCAATAGTTTGCTTATTATATAATAAGTATTGAACTAGAAAAAATCTGAAATGAACTAAAGATAAATGTCAACTTCGAACGTCGATAGAATTATATGAAATTCAAAACTACTCAAAAATTATGGAGCTGTCACATTGACATATAATTTATATAAAGCCAAAATTGCCTCCGACAATAACATTAATGGTTCACAGACACTTATAATCTATAAGAATTCATTATTATTAAATAAATAAATAATATCTATTATTAAAAAAGAATGATTATGAATTACAAATTTTATCGACCAATCAGAATACTTCTAGGCTTACAAGATTTATCTATAAATAGTGAAACTCATTTCACTCTCAAGTTAATTCGATCTTTACTTCTAAAATTCTTTATGATTTTTCTCTCAAAACTAACTTACGTATCAGAATGTTTTTGGCTGAACAACATATCAGGACTTCAACTTTAATCTTAATTACTTTTCGTTTGTTGTTTGTAAGGATCAATGTGTTTTTTTTCAAACACATTCGATTTCTATTTCAACTAAATATAGTCATAATTTCACATAATTAAATGGGTCTCTTAAGGCATATTTCTTTTTTATATGTAAATCATAAATTTAATTTTGCGTTAAGAATGAGGTTAATATACGACTTGTAGGGTTCAATAGTTTGCTTATTATATAATAAGTATTGAACTTGGGAACAAAAAAACTGAAAATAACTTAATATAAATGTCAACTTCGAACATCAGCTAATGTAATATTTTTATTTACTTTGAATATAAGTGACGCCGAAATAATTATAAATTAAATGTCACAAAACGATATAATCTTCAAATTTTGATAGAAATGTATGAAACCTAAAATCGCACGAAAATTATGAAGCTGCCATATGATATATAATTTATTTAATGCTCAAATTGTCTCTGATAATGACATTAATAACTCATACACACTCATAATTCATGAGAATTAATAATTATTAAATAATATGTTTTATTAAAAATAATTATTTATTAATTATAAATTTCATCGATCAATCAGAATACTTCGAGAATTACAATATTTCTTTATAAATAATTAAACTCATTTCACTTTGAAGGTAATTTGATCTTTACTTTTAAAGTTCTTTGTGATTTCTCTTTTCAAAACTAACCTAAATATCAGAGTGTTCTTGATTAAACAATCTACCAGAGCTTCACCTTGATTACTTATTATTTATTGATTGTAAGGATCAAAAAGACTTTCAAGTAGGCTCGATTTACATTTCAACAAAACGTAGTTGTAATTTCACATAATTAAGTGGGTCTCTTAAGACACGTTTCTTTTTTATGTGTAGATTAAATTTAATTTTGCGTTAAAAATGAGGTTGATATACAGGATGTATGATCTCCTCCATTTGAAAAACACAAGAGGACAATGAGTTGTAGAATTGTAGGTAAATTAATTAAAGATGTATCTAGTTCACACGTGTTAAGCACACTAATGCACCCATATTGCCAAGGTTCTTCTTTGTTCTTTAGTGACCCTTTTTACTCTACCCAGTAATCAACTCTGTATTCCTTGCTTTTCAGGCAAAGTGAAGCTTCACATGCATCAAACCAAAGCTAAAAAATAAAAAGTAACTAAATCAATGAATCAATTGAAATAAAATAGAAAGATTGAAACTTAAAGAGTTTACAGAAGCCAAAAACTCCAATAAAAAACCTGTAAATACAGACAACACAAGGACACAATAGAATTAATTTGAGACCTGCCTGTAATTGCAGATAGCACAAGGAAACAAGTAAATTAATTTGAGACCTCCATCTCATCTCTTGGCCTCTTCCTATGGGGATTATTGGGCAGAATAAAAACACACATATACTCAACAACATCAAGCCCACAAATAAGGATATATGTAGTAATGTGATATTGGAGTTGTCATACCATGGTGTATCTGCATTTTCAATCACACCCACATTTGTGAACAACAAACCTAATTCTGATGTGGTCCCTCAATTCCTATATCAATATAATATATCCAAATATACATTACATATATAAAAAAAATTAAATCCAAAAACAACATTTCGTTGCTCTAATAAATTAATAATGTCATCTTGCAAGACTTATCTTAACAAAATTAATCAATCAATAGTTCCGATTCACAGTGGGATCATAGTCCCAAAAACAACATTTGCTAAGTTTTTCAAAGTGTGAAAATGCCAAAATCATCTTGTAACACAAACAAGATTTGTGTGATAAGAGGGCCATTAAACTCTTCTACGAAAAGGAAATTTAAGAATTTTTCAAGACTGAGCCCCCAGACATTGTTGTGGTGGTGGGCGGCCTCGCTCCGAACTCGTGGAGGATACGATGAGCTTCGGAGTTGGTCATGCAATCGGAAGACTCGCGTTGGTGCTCGACCAGGATCGTCCGTAACTAATTGACAGACATGAGGTCACCCACTATGTGAATTTGGAGAAGATTTCCTTCACATCCTGAGGTGGGGCAACTCACTGGCCTTGAACTTCCGATTGGAGCACTTAAACATCTTGTAATTGTAGCTCACCATGTTGATGTAGGAAATGGATCAACCTAATCTCGCCTCGTTGAGCTTCCTTCGTTGCTCCTCTCGGGATATTGTGGCCTGCACAGGAAGAGGATAAAAACAAAGAGACACCGGTGTGGTGCTGGTCTAACAGTCTCTGATACTTAAGTCAGTTTTAAGTGGGAGTGTTTACTGTAGCAATTTAGGCAGAATGAGGGCAAGATTGTCATTACCTTTTGGAGGGGGATGCCCCTGTATTTATAGTAGCATTAAATGTGTTTGTTGGTGTTTGTCAATCTGGGATAAATGTTGCTGCCCTTAGGAGCTGTCAGGTGTCTTGTGGTGGTTCTAGATAGCATTTATGACTTGTCAGTAGGCCTGACTGACCAAATCTATTCTTCTTAATCAGGCCGACCAGTTTGGGTATGAACACACCGCATTGCCGTCCCCCATTTCAATGTTGATTCCCTCCGATATCGATTATGTTTATCTAATTACAATTGTTGTATGTTTTCAGGCTTTATATTTTTTTGGATTGAGAAAGTGAAAGGAAGGAAGAGCAAGGTCAATCTTATTTTTGGGTTTTTGGATTGGGAGATGGGAGAGAAGGGAGAGTCTGAGCGAAAGACAATAGAGGGAGGCAGATCTGTTTCAGATTGGACCTAAGGGGCTTCAAATTTCCTTTTCCCGCTTCTATTTTTTGTTTTCCCTCTTCCTTGCATTTTATTTAATTTCTATCGCATTTCGGTTTTTTTTTTTGGACATTAGGTTTTTTTCTTTCTTAAATATAACATTTCATAGCATTTGTGCCAAAATGCTATAATGTTATGCCATGAGACATTTTCTTGCAGTGCATAAACCCTAAAATCCTATTTTGACCAAAAAATTAAATTAATTAACGTAGGAGAGGTATTAATGAATTAAAAGAAACTTACCCACTTGAATGAATTGAAGAACTGGAGAATGGTGCAAGGTGGTGGTGGAAAATTGGGAGGGGACGAGAGAGAGGGAAGACTTTTTTTTTGTGAACGGGAAGGACAGCGATCGTATATTTTTTTTGAAAGGTGTCGGTGAACAATTGCATTAGACATGAATTACGAAAAATGTGCCCTATAATGGTAAAGTAAAAACATGTTCAGTGACATATTTTAATAATTGTTCCTCAAAACCGTATTTTATTAAAATTGTGCTATATAGTAGTACATTCAAGATCTTGCATTATCCCCCTTGTTCCCAAACAAGGATCTTTGAACTTTTTTTTTTGAATTCATACTCTTATAATGCATATAAGAAAACTCATGAGCAAATTTTCTTATAAATATAAATCAAAGGGCACAAATTCAGTGTTGTGCTCTTAGGTAGTTCATATAAAATGACAAAAGTTGTATTATTAGGTGTAACGACCCGTCCCAAATTCCTAGATTAGATTAGTGACTAATCAGGATTAGTGAGGCTAATCGGTGATTAGTTAGGCGAAATTGGACGAACGATGCGAAATGACCGTTTTGCCCCTAGAGTGGGTAAAACGTTGACTTTTCATTCGGGGTGGTCAAATGGACTTTGACCGATGACCGTGATGTATTTCGTGACATCACGAGTTCATAGACAGGTGGCACGTTCAATTTCGACGTTCGAGGAAGAAGTTATGACGTTCGGAAGTTTAGGGGCATTTTGGTAATTTTGGTCAAAAAGGGGCAAATGTTGACTTTTTGACCAAGAGGTCTGATGGCCAAGGGCCGAAGACCGTTACGTAGATCGGGATGATACGAATCCATAGACAGGCGGCACGTCGAATTCAGACGTTCGACGGCGAAGTTACGGTTCACGGAAGTTCAAGTGCACTATTGCACGAATTACGAGATGCATTCACTTTTGGACTCTAGTGGGCCCAGATATTTGTCCTGATGCCCAATGGATGAGTGAAAAGTGTCACCCATCCAATGGACACCCAAATTGATTCATGCACCGTGCAAACCATTCCATTTTCATTCACACCCAAACACACACTCGATCTCACCATTTCTCTCGTTCCCGTGCAACCCAAACCCATCCAACTTCCACCCAAGACCAGGACAGAGGACCAGGAGGCTGAGGGAGCTGTGGTGGCCGGCCTGGATGGCTAGGGCCGCCGTGAACGGCGGCTGGAAGGGACGAACCCGTGCGGGTACCCGGTTAGTCCGTTTTCGATCCAAATTCCATTTTTCTTGTTATGGTTGAATTGTAATGGTTTTAATGAATCAAATAGGTTGCTAGGATAGTTTTAGGAAGGTTTCTATGGTGGCTGGACGGCTGGTCAGCCGTGGGTGAGTTTTGGAAATATTGAACTGTTTGGTTCATAATTAAACCATGGGTTTTGTGCGGTTTTAGCTAGTTTAATGAATTGGGTTAGATAAGAAATGAAGAAATAGGAATTTAGGAATTAAAATGGGAGCAAACGGACCGAAAATGAGGACGGAGGAACGCTGAACCGGTCACGCCGATTCAGCACAGTGCGGACCGGTCCAGGAAAACCAGAAAAATCGGGTTTCCAAGGTTGATGGTGATGAATAGTGTTTTGAACTTCTAGGGGCTCGTGAGGACGCGTGGGCCATAATTTGAGAAAGTGTTCAACACGGGAAATCTTCTATTCGATGTAACGAACATTTTGGGACTAGTTTCGAGTCAATCGGACATCGTTTCGATAGGTATCAGGTTGTCCGAAGGTTTAGGTTTGGTCTTAAAAATAGTTAAAAGTTCGGGAAAATTACGGGACTTTGATGAGAGGTTAATTAAGTAGTTAGTAACCTTCTATTAAAATTTGGACAGGTTCGGGTATCCCGGTGACGGTGATTGGCTCGGGGAGCCGTATGGCATGCAAATCGAGGCGGCAGCTCGGACGATCTGTGAGTGGACCTTGTTTTCTAAATTGGCGCATGCATAAATGTTTATTATATGTTTTATTACTTGTTTGATGATGACATGGGTGCATTTGTATGTGGTTACGTATAAGCACGTATTTCGAGGTTTCGACCCTATACGGTGCCTATACGGGTCGGTATTTCTTTATTGGTTTTAATGAACTGGATTTGGATTTCAAAAGGATAAAATCGAGTATGAGACCCATTTGGTTTTGTCTCGGGCATATGACCTTAGATATCCGGAACGGTTCCCAGTTGATGTCATATGTTCGGGCACGAAACCCAGGTTACTTTACGGTTTTGATTTCAGGTCAGGGAACCTTAAATGGATTTCCCGGTTCATGACGGTTTATGGGAACCGACATGAACCCTTGTGATGGTACCGTGGTTCATGACGGGTTATGGGGACTGGCATGAACCCTGGTTATGTTATTACGGTACATGACGGTTTATGGGAACCGGCATGTTACCTCAGTTATGTTATTATGGTACATGGCGGTTTATGGGAACCGGCATGTTACTTTGGTTATGGATATTATGGATCATGACGGTTCAGGGGAACCGGGCATGGATATTGTGTTATGTATATATATGTTCATATACCTTCCTTTACTTCTATTATCTCCTCCGGGGAGGGTCGTTGGCCTGGGTGGACCCCGGAGTAGTCACGGAGCACCGACTGAGTGGAGTCACCCCCCAGTTGGTGTCAGGACCCACCCCGGTTTCACCCCGAAACCCGAGGTAAATCCCGCTCCCGTCTGACTCCCCGACACAGCACTCAAGTAAAAACACACTCAAACCCAGTCAGACGCAGGAGTAATAAACACAATGTCCCGAAGGTAGCATTCACAGAGCATAGTACGGAAATACAAGGGAAATAAAAAGAACGATAAATTACACGCACACGGAAGACTTTAAACTAATCCGGGATCCCTCACGTCACTTCTATGCCTCGGACTCTGCCTCGACGTCAAGACCCCGCGCTCGCTCCACTTCCTGGAGGGCAGTTTAAAACAGAAAATGTGAGTGGACCATAATGAAAGAAATGTTCTAAAATCATTTATCAGAAAACCGACTTTAACCCTCCGTTTTGAAAACCACATGCATAACCCATTTTAGGACACAGTTATAAACCAAGTTACCGTAAATCACATCATAAGAAACAGAACACTATAAAACAGTTATAGAAATCACAGCATATCAGAATCCAGAAACAACAATTCATCATTTTCCGATCAAACCTGCTGGATCTATCCGAGTCTTTAAACTCCCGAGTCTTTAAACTCAATCCAGGCCTTAATCATATCCGAGTCTTTAAACTCCCGAGTCTTTAAACTCAAGGCCTACGGGGGAAAATCAATATATCCGAGTCTTTAAACGCCCGAGTCTTTAAACTCAATCCGGGTCTTTAAACCCAATCCGGCCGGTCCCCCGTCACATATATCCGGGTCTTTAAACCCAATATCCAGATCCAGCAAATCCAATCCCAAAATCATTTGAAAACCATTTTCCATTTCCATATCCAAACCCGAATCCGAAATCACCGGTCCGAAGCCCTTCTGGCGTCCAGAACCGTCATTCTGAACCCAAATCCGAAATCCACTTTTCAACTCTAAAACCAAATCACGTTTCCCGAAATCCAATTTTTAAAACCGAAAACCCTTAATCATCAAAATCATGTACCAGAATCCCTTTATAATCATTGAAAACCACTTATCAATTGAAATCCCAAAACAAAAGCATCACTTTCAGAAACCAACTAAAAACCGGACTTCCTTGAAAAGCGTGCAATAATGTAAAACCAACCAACACATATTCGATAAACATAGAATGATGATTAAAACCATAAAACAATTATAGAAAACAGGTATGCATGCTCGAGTGTAAGAAAAAGGTCCACTCACAGTACTGAGCCCTACTCGCGTCCCGAACGTCCAGCACGTTCCTCGGCTTCCTCGGGAAATCCCGATCCTGTTCACAATCACCAAAGTACGTCACTAACACGTTCACGAAAGTTCACCTAATTTCCCTCAGAATTCCCCGAATCCTAAACGTAATAACCCGGGACCCTAAACCTTCACCCTTGCCGAACTAAACTCAAACGACGTCCGATTAACTCGAAACCAACTCCATTGAACTCACCAGAACTCCTAGACCAAAAACTATGTTGACCGTTTTCCCCATCGCCGCCGTACGCGCCCCCACGCGCCGCCCAAAGTGGCTGCGCGTGGCCCTCACGCGCCGGCTACAGTGCATCGGCTACCTCGAGCCAACCCGGTTCGCCATAGTCACCTGCAACTCAGACCGGCGTCAGCGGTTCACCGCCGTGCCTGCACGGTTTCTCTTCCTTTCTTCACCAACAGCATCGTCCAGTTCCTAGCTATCCATTCCCCAGCTCCTCAGACCTCAACACCGTTCCAATCCCGTCGACTCAAGCTCGAACCAGACGGCCAACTCCCCCTGTTTCACGATCCAGCCACCCAGCTCACCTCCCTTCACGGTGGCTTCACCAAACTCTTCCCTGGACCTTACTGAACCTAAACCAACCCTCCTAGACCTTCGACTCAGCCCCAAACGTCACGACTTGCCGTTCGAACATCACGGCAAAACAGAGCACCAGAGTGCCTGCTGTCGTCTGAGCTCCGCCGTGTACACCCCCGTCACGGCGACCATCCTAGTCGACGCCTAGGACTCTCCTGAACCTCGCCCTGACCTCCAATTCCCTCGACTCTCACCCTAGACCCACAACTTCCACGTTGAACCTCAATGGGAAAACAGAGTACCGAAATGGGGACGAGGAAATTACCTGCCTCCTGTCGCCGCCGTGGGCTCAGCCGCGAGGTAGTGGCTCCTCCTGTCTTCCTCCGTCCTCTGAGCACTTCCCTTGACCTCGAGTGATCGAGTATGGCTGCACCACCACCCACTTCTCTGTTTTTCTCCCTGAGTTCCTCCCTGGTTCCCGTGGCTCACACCTCACACACACACACCCGCTGCACCTCTCAACCACCTCACCAGCTTCCTCTCACTCTCCCATCCCTCACTCACTCACTAGGACTCCTCAATAGCCACGATCACCCTTCCAATTCTCTCAATTTCCTCCCTCTGTTTCTCTCTGTGTGTCGAAGAACAAGAAGGCATAGCACGGGTGCACCCCAAATAATTGGGCCGTGAATGCACAGGATTCCACCAGAATCCTCTACACACATGCCACATGTCACAATCCACTCCACACACTCCCACATGGCCCAATCCCAGCCGTCCATTCCTTTCCTCTGTGCACAAATCCCAATGTGCCACAAAGACCAAAATACCCTTCTTTTTAACTTATATTTACGGTTTTGCCACTACCCTTCTGGACCCGTAACTAACACCTCGTAAGTCCGATGAATACGTGCCGCCTGTCATCGAACTCAGGACAACGAGATCTACCTAACCATCCTAGGTCAACGTACTAAAACCCGTTTCTACGAAAAGTCAACTATTCCCCTTAATTTACTCAAATTACGGTTATGCCCTCAACCTTCCGAACATCACAACTTCCTCCTCGGATGTCGAAAGCGGGCGTATCACCTGCCTATGGATTCGTGACGTCCTAACCTACGTCCTGGTCACTGGTCAAAGTTCATCCGACCACCCGAACTAAAAGTCAACGTTTTTGCCCGAACTAGGGGCACCGATTAACCTCACTAATCACACCTTAATCAGTCTACTAATCCCGGCTTCCAGGACGGGTTGTTACAATCTACACCATAACCCCACCCGCCAGCTACAGTGTCACCAGCCTAACCCGTATGTCTGGTAAACGGGACCAATTTGTCCGCGAGATGACCCGGTTCAATGTCCATCAATTCGACCCTAATTACTTCAATTGAGCATTCAGTTAGCTTCGTTCTTAGTTCAATTACAGGTCTGTAACATCAATTACACGATCACTTACCTAAAATCCATCGATTCCACGATGAACACGAAGAACACCCAGGTGCTGTTCATTCATGGAATTCCTTCAATGGCTGCAGGTTTCTTCCAATTAATGCATCCAGAAGAATCACTGGACCATGAGAGACAGTTCCCCTTCATCAATTTCGTCGTTTGATCACTCAATGATCACGACACAAGCTCGATAGCCGTACACTGTGCAACCATGGAGCTTCATCAATCTCCAGCGTTTTCCTTCAATTGATCCTTCCAGAAGCATCGTGGGATCCTCAGGAAGATAATTCCCAGCTCAATTTCATCCATCGAAGCCTCCAATTCCTCGACTTAACCTAAAATTTCCTCCTCTGTCACCAAGCGTGTTCAGAACCAAAACGGTACCAATTCTTCTCGTTTTTGATCTGGTTATGATCGTAGGAATCCCAGGAAGCTCGAAGTGAGCCCAATTTCGATCCTCACGGCTCAATTCCCAGTATTTGAATTTCCCCCCAATTTTTCTAAATTTTCGAAACCCAGAATTCAGCACACTCACAACCCCTCGTGTTTCCCTTGGTATCACAATCCCTTGAACTCTCATTTTTCTCTCAAGAACGGCAGAGGAAGAGAGCCAATTCTCCCAGTTCATCCCCCCCCCCTCCCCAATTTGTGCACGGTTTGAAAGAAAAAACAAAGAAAAGGAAGGAAAATGATGAAGGAGGAATGATGATGTTGTAATGATAGTGTTGGGAGGGAAACATGGAGCTGGAAACAAGGGATGGGTGACACTTGTCACTCATCCGGATGTGCACAGTCATCGGTTACTATTTATTATTATATTATTATTTTAATCCGAGCCTCGGTTCGTAAATTCGTTTCCCTGACCATAACTTCGTCGTCGAATCTCCGATTTCGGCATGCCGCCTCTCATTGGATTCGTATACGAGACCTACGTAACGGTCTTTGGCCCTCATCCATTGGACCTCCCGGTCAAAAAGTCAACATTTGACCCTAATTAACCAAAATTACCAAAATGCCCCTCAACTTCCGAACGCCATAACTTTCACCTCGAATGTCGGAATCGAACGGGCCACCTGTCTATGAACTCGTGACGTTCCGAACTACGTCATAGTCATCGGTCAAAGTCCGTTTGACCGCCTGAACTAAAAGTCAACATTTTGCCCACGCTAGGGGCAAAACAGTCATTTTGCACGTTTCGTCCGATTTCACTCAACTAATCCCCGATTAGTCATTCTAATTCATAATTAATTAACATTCAATCCCGATATTCGGGACGGGTCATTACAGTACTAGTGCTGGTGATAGTGATGATACTGATACTGATGTCTGTGTGCCGATGCTAATACTGATTTTGATGCTTGTGTGCTGGTACTAGTGCTGATACTGGTGCCGGTGATTGTGATGACGTTGAGTCACATCCGTCGCAATGGGCATATGTTCGGTATCTATGGTTCAGGAGTGGATCTCAGATAGAGTTAAATTGGTTAGGGGACACGTGGTTGGTGTCCAGGTATGTTGTTTCCAATCTTGTTGGAACTTCGGAATTGCGAGAGGTTGCGATTGAGGTGACGAGAGGAATGCGGGTTTTCCGCATTGGTATTGGGTATTTCGAAGTCATTTTGGGTGACTTCTCAGGTTTTACCATGGTAGATGATGTTGATGATGTAGATGTTGTTGGTTGCCACTAGTACGTTGATCATATAATTGTTGGTGGACCCGGGATTTGTCTCGGGTCATCAGGAGGAATTGACTATATCGAAGTTAGGTGACTGAGATTTCTCATTTTCTGCTTGGTGGCAGATGATGTTGGATTATGTGACGTGGTGAATGCAATGAGTTTTGGTTGCATTCACGAAGGATGGATTTTGTGTCATCGCCTTGTATCATCCTTGATTTTCTAGGTGGAATGCCAAGGATCGATACGAGGTAGTCAGTGAGAACCCACAGTCTCGGCGTATCTCATCGTTGACTGATGTATTTAAGATATTGGAAATGGTTGAGGACTTTGGACGTCGTGACAATCGAGGATCGTGACGTCTATGGTCGATTGACGTAGCGATGGATCTGGATCATGGCCTTGATGATCCAGATAGTTGGAGAGTTTATCACTCTTACTTGGATGTTGAGTTGAGGATGATGGGACTGAACTTCATTTCGAGGTAAATCCCATATGGTATATTACTCAGGTGAGTAGGTTTCCGATGAGGTCGGATTTGGTCAGCCTAGATGTGTTGATGTTGGGATTGGCTTCCCTATGAAGTCAATCGAGGGTAATGTATAAATTGTTTGAATAGGCATCCGATAGGTTCGGATATAGAGCGTCTCGGTAGATGAGAATGGTATTTCAGGTTTTGGAATCAGATTTCTGGGTGACGATTCAGGATTTGATTTTGGAACTTGAAAGAGGAATTCTGTATTTGGGTTTTGGAATCGGATTCAGGGTGACGATTCAGGATTTGATTCTAGAGCTTGACTATGGATTTTCTTTTTATGGATTTGGGTTCGGAATGGTCATTCCTAATACTAGTCTACGGAATGATGATTTCAGATTCAGAAATGGATATGATTATGGATATGATTTCTGGGTTTGGATTCGGGATTTCTTACGAAATTGCGGATTCGAATTTGAAAATGGATGTTGGGTTAGAGTTTCGATTTGTCTAATGCTGGATTGGACAGATGAACTCGATTATAGAAATGTGATTGCCTACAACCTAGGTCGTCGTTGTTGTTGTGGTAAGCTGATTGATAGGTAGATGTACGTACCTTGTGCATTGTTTGAGGTACGATACTGGACAGGCTTGTGATGCCTGGTGGTGGTATATAGGTTATACCAGTAGTACGTTGGTGAGAGTGTTGGTAGTCGGCTTAGTTCTGATACCATTGGATTAGTCGAGAGCGTGAACTGGACATTGGATACTATGCACTGGGTCATGGTATTTCTGATGGGTCTAGTTACACACATGTCGAGTTAGATGTTGGTAATTGTATACTCAGGTTGAGGGAGTTGGTGGTTAGTGTAACCACGAGTGGGTGTAGTGTTAGTTTTTGACTGGCGACTGTCAAGTGGTGACGGTTTGTCGGAGGTGTCAGCGTGGATCGGTTAGTGAGATCTGGTGACTCCCAGTGGGAGCAGATCGCAGGATAGATTGAGATTGAGAAAGGAGCCGTCGAGTTGGTTGTGCCGACGAGTTGGTAGATTTGACAAGTGGTAGCAACTCTGAACATATGATTACTGTCATTCGACGTGGTTGAGTGTAGTCGATGTGACGCGAGCGTTAGTGGTACGTCTGGTTGCAGACAAGTATTGTGTTGGCTATCGGGTATTAGTGTACACGTGTTGTGAGATCGAATTATTTCCACGAGGTGGATGTGGAATCAGGATAGTTGGAGTTTCGAGAACGAAACTAATTAAGGAGGGAAGAACAGTTGGAATTAGGTCGGTTGGAATTTCGAGGAAGAAATTAATTAAGGAGGGAAGGTTGTAACGACCCGTCCCAAATTCATAGATTATATTAGTGACTAATCACGATTAGTGAGGCTAATCGGTGATTAGTTAGGCGAAATCGGACGAACGATGCGAAATGACCGTTTTGCCCCTAGCGTGGGTAAAATGTTGACTTTTCATTCAGACGGTCAAATGAACTTTGACCAATGATCGTGACATATTTCATGACATCACGAGTTCATAGACAGGTGGCACGTTCAATTTCGACGTTCGAGGAAGAAGTTATGACGTTCGGAAGTTTAGGGGCATTTTGGTAATTTTGGTCAAAAAGGGGCAAATGTTGACTTAATGACCAAGAGGTCCGATGGCCGAGGACCGAAGACCCTTATGTAGATCGGGACGATACGAATCCATAGACAGGCAGCACGTCGAATTCGGACGTTCGACGGCGAAGTTACGGTTCACGGAAGTTCAAGTGCACTATTACACGAATTACGAGATGCGTTCACTTTTGGACTCTAGTGGGCCCAGATATTCGTCCTGATGCCCAATGGATGAGTGACAAGTGTCACCCATCCAATGGAGACCCAAATTGATTCATGCACCGTGCAAACCATTCCATTTTCATTCACACCCAAACACCCACCCGATCTCACCATTTCTCTCGTTCCCGTGCAACCCAAACCCATCCAACTTACACCCAAGACCAGGACAGAGGACCAGGAGGCTGAGGGAGCTGTGGTGGCCGGCCTGGATGGCCAGGGCCGCCGTGAACGGCGGCTGGAAGGGACGAACCCGTGCGGGTACCCAGTTAGTCCGTTTTCGATCCCAATTCCATTTTTCTTGTTATGGTTCAATTGTAATGGTTTTAATGAATCAAATAGGTTACTAGGATAGTTTTAGGAAGGTTTCTAAGGTGGCTGGATGGCTGGGCAGCCGTGGGTGAGTTTTGGAAATATTGAACCGTTTGGTTCATAATTAAACCATGGGTTTTGTGCGGTTTTAGCTAGTTTAATGAATTGGGTTAGATAGGAAATGAAGAAATAGGAATTTAGAAATTAAAATGGGAGCAAACTGACCGAAAATGAGGACGGAGGAACGCTGAACCGGTCACGTCGGTTCAGCACAGTGCGGACCGGTCCAGGAAAACCAGAAAAATCGATTTTCCAATGTTGATGGTGATAAATAGTATTTTTGACCTTCTAGGGGCTCGTGAGGACGCGTGGGCCATAATTTGGGAAAGTATTCAACACGGGAAATCTTCTATTCGATGTAACGAACATTTTGGGACTAGTTTCGAGTCAATCGGACATCGTTTTGATAGGTTTTGGGCTATCCGAAGGTTTAGGTTTGGTCTTAAAAATAGTTAAAAGCTTGGGAAAATTACGGGGCTTTGATGGGAGGTTAATTAAGTAGTTAGTAACCTTATATTAAAATTTGGACAGGTTCAGGAGTCCCGGTGATGGTGATTGGCTCGGGGAGACCTATGGCACGCAAATCGAGGCGGCAGCTCGGACAGTCTGTGAGTGGACCTTGTTTTCTAAATTGGTGCATGCATAAATTTTTATTATATGTTTTATTACTTGTTTGATGATGCCATGGGTGCATTTGTATGTGGTTACGTATAGGCACGTATTTGGAGGTTTCGACCCTATACGGTGCCTATACGGGTCGGTATTTCTTTATTGGTTTTAATGAACTGGATTTGGATTTCAAAAGGATAAAATCGGGTATGAGACCCATTTGTTTTTGTCTCGGGCATATGACTTTAGATATCGGGAACGGTGCCCAGCTGATGTCATATGTTCGGGCACGAAACCCAGGTTACTTTACGGTTTTGATTTCAGGTCAGGGAACCTTAAATGGATTTCCCGGTTCATGACGGTTTATGGGAACCGACATGAACCCTTGTAATAGTACCGTAGTTCATGACGGGTTATGGGGACCGGCATGAACCCTGGTTATGTTATTACGGTACATGACGGTTTATGGGAACCGACATGTTACCTCGGTTATGTTATTATGGTACATGACGGTTTATGGGAACCAGCATGTTACCTTAGTTATGGATATTATGGAACATGACGGTTCAGGGGAACCGGACATGGATATTGTGTTATGTATATATATGTTCATATACCTTCCTTTACTTCTATTATCTCCTCCGGGGAGGGTCGTTGGCCTGGGTGGACCCCGGAGTAGTCACTGAGCACCGACTGAGTGGAGTCACCCCCCAGTTGGGTTCCTTACTCTCAAGAAGGCTATGGTTACTATTACCTCGAGTAGGATCATTGGTCTGCGGACATTGACCTTGACTTTGAGAAGACTCGGATTGAGACCCGGGTAGCACGCGCGTAGCTTTGGATACCGTGACAGGATTGGTTGTGTGACTTATATGTATATATGATATATATATATATATGATATATGATATATGGATTTGATATGTGGTGTGCACAGGTGTGCACAGGATTGAGCAGTGGCTCATGTATGTTTATGGTTATGAGATGAGTCCCTTATTGGTCTTTTATGGATTTGGGCAGTATCCCGTATGGTCGATTTCATGGTGGTCCTTTCGACCTTGGTTATTTCTGATTTGGGCTTAGTTCCCACATGTGGTCCATTTGGTTAAATGGTTTTCGAATGCATGCATGTTTTTTAGTGAAGGGTACAAATGTTGACAGGACCCGTCCCAACTGGACGTCAAAAAACCGTACCCGGTCCTGCTCCCGTCTGACAAGTCAACTAAAGGTCCGAAACTCCCCTTCAGTGCTTACCAGACAAGGGATGTTTGCGCGGATTTCTGCTGCTGTCACTGCCTCACGATCAGTCCCGAACGTCGTACCACGGCCTGGAGGGTCACAAAACAGAAATGGTGTGAGTGGACAAAAATGACCTCTTATAAAAACATTTATCAAAATACAATCTTACCCTCCAGTTTTCACAAACTTGCATGCATATCGTAAAACATGAGTGACCGATAAAATTAAAACATATTTTCCCATGGTCCATAACACTCACGTTCACCAAATTAGTTCATGTTATAAAACATCAAATCCCGGCTCTCAGGCCAAAACATGTGAAAACATAATCACCTGGCCACAAGGACCAAAAACCCGTACTCAATACTAGTACATCATCACAATCAATACCAATCAGCATTACTTACCAGTGCACAATAAATATATCAATCCAATCAATCCGCACTACTCACGAGTGCATAAAATATCACCAATCACATCTGCACTACTCACAAGTGCACAATCAATCAAACTGTACTACTCACAAGTGCTGCACTACGCGTAGGCCAATATCCAGTCACTCTCTCGGGAATAAACACCTCTGGGCTCAACCCCCTCGGGCTCAGTCACCTCTGGGCGAACACATCCCCAGGATCAGACACCTCCGAGTGGTACATCCAGGCTCAGTATCTTCCGAGAAGCTGACTACCATAGGATCAACTCCCGATCCTACAATCACATCCCCCAAGCTCCGGTCGTCTGGGTAATCCCCCCCCAAGCACCGACCGTCTGGGAATATCACAATCACAATGAACACCATCCCGGGAATTACATCCCAAAACATTTCAATCAAATCTTGACTTCATACCAAGTCAAGGTCATTCTCAACTGGGTCTCAAGCCCAAAATACCTTTTACACATAAACCGTTAAAATCACATTTAAATCAATAGAATAATCCGGAAATCATCATTGACTCACCAACCAAGTCAAAACATCATTTTAGAAATCATTTAGACTCCGGGCCTAGCCCAAAACATCATTTGTACGTACCTCGTAAAACGTGCCCGAAAGGACTGATTAAAATAATCATAAAATCACAAAAATCATTAATTTCATCAAATTCACAAGTGACTCCAAAACCGAGTCAAAATCACTATTCACTTGGGTTATCATGCCCAACATATCATTATCACGCAAATCCATGCGTTGCAACCTCCGTTGCCATTTTCACATAAATCCACGAAAT
This sequence comes from Prinsepia uniflora, assembly GCA_032719365.1. NCBI lineage: Eukaryota > Viridiplantae > Streptophyta > Magnoliopsida > Rosales > Rosaceae > Prinsepia > Prinsepia uniflora. The sequence continues at coordinate 5,409,188 of CM064867.1, read as the reverse complement.
TGACCCTCGACTCATTCCCGAGTCACCACATCATCTTTCAATCCATGACTCAATAATCCGAGTCCAAACATTATTTTCAATCAATTTCAATCCCGGACTCATAAACCAAGTCCAAACATTATTTTTACCAAATTTCGTAATTTCTCGAAAATCGCCCAAAATAATAATATAATAATCATAAAACCGAGAAATTACCGGATTGAAACACAAATCATGCCCAAGCATATAAAATCATATAATAAGGCATTAGAAATCATATATGCATGCATCACGGTTAGAAAACAAAGTCCACTCACACACACCGTCCAAAACGGTCCGTTTCCGAGCTGCACGTTTTTCCGTAAAATCTGGAAATCACAACTCCTGTCCAAAATCATTATAGAGGGTTACTAACATCTCAAAATATATCATATAATTTTCCCCAATTTTTCCGGGGTTTAAATACGTATTTTTAACGTAATACAAAACTTCGGATACGCGGAACATTATCGAAACAATATCCGATTTCACCGAAATCAACGTCAAAATGTTCGTTACACTGAGAGGATCAAAAGTCATGTTGACCTCACCTTGAGACTAGGCCGGACGCGCCCCCACGCGCCGCCGTGAGTGGCTGCGCGTGAAATCCACGCGCCTGCTACAGTGTCACCGTCCCAACCCGTTTGTCTGTAAAACGGGCCATTTAACCCGCGAGGTGACCCGGTTTGTTTTCTGTCAATTCGACATTGATTCCACCAATTGAACATTCAGTCAGTTTCGATTCAAGTCTAATTAGAGTTCTGTGGACTTAATTACAAGCAACATTACCACTAACCTCACGATCACAGATGATCAATCGAAGAACATCCGGCCACTGTTCATCCTTCGAAAACCATCAAAGCTTCTTGATTTCGTTCAATTGATTCACCAGTAAGCTTCAATGGACTCAGGTAAGTATTTGCCCCAACTCAATTGCATCAATTCGTGGCTCAAACGCCACGACTCAAACTCGAACATCCGTACACTGTGCATCCATGGAGCTTCATCAATCTCCAGTGTTTTCCTTCAATTGGTGAACCCAGAAGCATCGTGGGATCTTCAGGAACACAATCCCCACATCAATTTCGTCAATCAAAGTCTCAATTCCCGCGACTCAACCTCGAGATTTCTGAAAGTTTCCTCCCTCAGTTCTACCTCAATTCGACCTCAATCCCACTTAGTTCCTTCTACAAAATGGATCGTAGTAATCCCAGAAGACAGAAACTGAACCCAATTTCGATCAACAAGGCTCAATTCATCCAATTTGATTTTTCCTCCCAAAAACCCAATTTCGAATTCCTAGTTTTCAGCCACTCTCAACCTCCCGTGTTTACCCAGTTGAGTTAGTCTCAACAAACACTCGATTTTGCCCTCAAAACCAGTTAGGAATGGCAGCAAACACTCTCCAATTCTGCTGCTCAATGCTCACGGGTAAGAAGAACAAAGAAGGAGAAAATTAAGGAGAAAATGGAGGAAATGATGAAGGATAAATGATGATGTTGTAATGATGGTGTTGGGAGGGAAACATGGACCAGATTTCAGGGGATGGGTGACACTTGTCACTCATCCGAATGTGCACAGTCACCGGGTACTGTTCATATTAAAATATTATTTCAATCCCGGTTCGTTCGGTTAATCGAGCCCGATTCCGTGACCATAACTTCGTCGTCGAATCTCCGATTTCGGCATGCCGCCTGTCGTTGGATTCGTATCGACGAGACCTACGTAACGGTCCTTGGCCCTCGTCCATCGGACCTCCCGATCAAAAAGTCAACATTTGGCCCCTAATATGCCAAATTACCAAAATACCCCTCAACTTCCGAACATCATAACTTTCACCTCGAATGTCGGAATCGAACGTGCCACCTGTCTATGAACTCGTAACGTCCCGAACTACGTCACAGTCATCGGCCAAAGTCCATTTGACCGCCCGAACTAAAAGTCAACATTTTGCCCACGCTAGGGGCAAAACGGTCATTTTGCACGTTTCGTCCGATTTCACTCAACTAATCCCCGATTAGTCATTCTAAATCATGATTAATTAATATTCAATCCCGATATTCGGGACGGGTCATTACAAATGTCTTCTTATGGAAATGTTTTTATAAACTGGTTGTTTTGTCCACTCACAGATTTTAATGTTTTGACTGCCCTTCAGGTTGACGTCGGATGTGGACTGTAGCAGAGACCGAGATATCACATACCTCCTCCGGATCCTAGCGTACTCTGATGGCCCGGGAGGGCAAAGGTCGAAAATGTCCCTTGTCTGACACTTCGTGTCAGACGGGAGCAGGGTCATCCCGCACTAATCCCGGGGGGATTGGGATGGGTCCTGTCATTAGGGATATGAAAAGCTGCTAAAATTCTTTGTTTCTTTATTAAATTTATAAGGACACGAATGATTCGTGTGCTTTATTAAATTCCTTATGCACACCACGTGGTCTATTTACAATAAAGGTGAATGGTTGAAATATAAAGATTTACAATTGTGCTCAATAGTTTTTTAAGCACAATTTTTTCCTTTTTGTGCTCTCTAAGGACACGAATATTCATGTTTTTACCTTTTTGAACACAAATTTAATTTATTTGTGTTATATAATAATTAGAAAAAACAAACATAAATTTCGTGTCATATAAATCGTGGTTGTAGTCCACTTTTTTATTAGTGAAGCAACAATTACAAATGAGCCTTATATAGTGTTATACACATTGTATCGATCACTACATATCAATATTCAAAATAGTGATAGGCACTCCTAAGACGACGAAAAGGGGCCTAGCGCCAAAGCGGCTAGACGGGGACTTATGTGTTTTTTTTATTAAAGAAAAAATTCAATTAATTAATAGTATAAGACTACGTTTAGTACACTGTATAAGAGACTAGATATGATGATATAATATGAAACTAGTGTTTGATACCACTCGTATTAATTAGCCCATGTATAAGTTAATACAATTGAGTATTTTTATATGGTTCAGATATTGCCCTTATTAAATAGTCAAATGACTAGTAATCTTGAAAAGTTTAATAATGATAATAATAATAATAACCACCTGGATATTCGAAGAAAATAAAGCTTGAAAATTTTATTGGAATTGACGATTTTACCCTTGGATGACCAAACATTGACTTTTTTATCCGGGTATTTGTTGGACGTTCTGCAAGGATCATTACGAAGGTCTCGAACTCCTGAGTCCGCAAATAGGCGACATATCGAAGTCGGACATTGGAAGGATTCGATAGGGTCAAAATTGGCTAAGGGTAATATGGTAATTTTGTTACCAAGGATATTTTGGTAATTTCACCATAGGATATTTTGTGAAAGGACAAGTGTAACAGTCCATCCCAGAAATCGGGATTAGATTAGTGATTAATGACGGATTAGTGAAGTTAATCGGTGATTAGTTGGGTGATTTCAGACGGACGGTGGGAAATGACGATTTTGCCCTTGGAATGGGCAAAAATGTTGACTTTTCTTACGACATGGACTTTTCACGTAATTTGAAGACCGTTAGGTAGGTCTAGATCTCCTGAGTACAACGACAGGCAGCACACTGTCATCGGAGTTCGGGGTTCGGTCAAGATATGCTAGGGGCATTTTGGTAATTTGACCTCAAAAGGGAATTTTGGTCTTTTTCACTACCTAGGGATCTGTGCCTGTTATCTGAGGACACATGGCTTACCTTGGGATTAGTGCCCACCAGGTTTTGGACACCTAGCTGGGTCTGGATTGGTGTAGAAGCCTCAGGCTGATTTTAAGTCGTGCAAGGTGTGTGTGTGGTTTGCAAACAGAGAAAAACAGAGGAGAATGAGTGACCCTAACCCAAAACCTCCTCAAACATGATCGTATGCCCATGGTGTTTGAACAGAAGTAAGAGGCGAGGACAAGGTAAGTCCGATGGAGGTGGCACGGCGGCTCACGACGGCGGGAGAAGGTTGGAAATCTGTAAGACCCGTGAGTCCCCTGTTTGAATTCGAACTAATGAAATCGAATTGAAGGATGAATAAATCTAATTGATTAATCAAATGATGATTCTGAGGTGTCTAGGAGTTGGATGGCCTTGGAATGGGGGCTCGCCGTGGACGGTGGCCGTGAAACCCGTGGGAGGTAAGTTTCAGTTTGAAAATGGCAAGTCGCATTTTGTTGGTTTTTTGTGGAATTGGTTAATCAAGGAAGCTTTTGGATGTTGCTAGGAACTTGTTAAGCCTGGAAGGAAGGCATGAGATGGTCGGAGGTGCAAGAACACAGAGGAGGAACATTGAAGGACGTTCATCGATTTTGGGAGGTACGATTTGGATTGAAAATTCATGATTTGATCATGTAGAACAATAAGAAACACTTAGAGGAAACTATAGGATCAATTAGAATTGAAAACGGATCAACAATGAATGAATTAAAAGGTTGGACCGCCTGCGCCGGTTCGGTCGAGCCGGATCGGTTCGGTCGAGCCGGACCGGTTCGAACCAGGTGAACCGGGTTCACCAGAGGTTGACGACGACACTGTTCACGCACGTGGATTTCACGCGCAGAAGGTTCCTGACGCGCGTGGGGGCGCTTGAAAGGTAGTTTGGGGAATCTTCCAACATGACTTTTAAAGTATTCAATGTAACAAACATTTTGGGTTGGTTTCGAGTCGATCGGACATCGTCTCGATATGTTTCGAGATGTCCGAAGGTTTTAGGGCTCGGTTAAAAATAGTTAAAAATACGGAAAAATTATGGGGCTTTAGTATAAGCTTTATGAAGTAGTTAGTGACCTTATTATAAGATTTGGACAGGTTCAGGAAAGCCAGTGATAATGGATTAGCCGGGAACGGCATAAGTGCGCGCGTATCGAGGCTGCGGCGTAATGGTCTGTGAGTGGACTTTGCTTTCTAACTTATGATGCATGCATATATGTTTGTATATGATTTCTATACGTGATTCTATGATTTTATTTATGATCTTAATGGTTTACGATTTTGCACGGTTTTCCAGATATTTACGGAATTTTGTGTTTTACGAGATTTCGATTGATAATGTGATTTAACTATGGTTTAGATGATTTGATTCGGGATTTGAAATACGATTTGATTTCAAAGATTTAAAATGGATTTTAGAAAGTGATTTCAGGTTTGAAGCCCAGTTTAGAAAAATGGGTTTAAAGAACGTGATTTCGAGTTTTTGAATCGGATTTTGGAATGACGATTCTGAATTCGGTTTTGAAACTTGAAAGTGGATTTTCGGATTTGGGTTCAGAATGATTATTCTGGATGTCGTCTTACGAAATGATGGTTTTGGACTCAAATTTGGAAACGGTTATGGATATGAGTTCTGGGTTTGGATTCGGAATCCTGATGAGATTGCGGATACAGATTTGAAAATGAATAATGGTTTTGGACTGGATTTGCTGGATCTGGTTATTGGGTTTAAAGACCCGGATTGAGTTTAAAGACTCGGATATTATGATTTTCCCCCATAGGTCTATTGAGTTTAAAGACTCTGATTATATTGAGGCCTGGATTGAGTTTAAAGACTCGGATAGATCCAGCAGGTTCGATGGATGGAAATGTGGTTTCAAATGTGTTTTGGATTTCACTGAGGCTTGATGATGATGGTTTTCAATACTAGTTTTCCGACGTTTTGGGCTATGCCCGGATGATACGGCTTTTGATGGTTTTGCGCTGAGGCCCGGGATTTAAGAAAAGGAAAAAGATTTTGGTTTTCTTATATGGTTTTTGAATCACTGGAACATAAAATGGTTTTAAGACATGGGTTTTAATATGCATGCATTGGTTTTTTAAACGGAGGGTATAAATGTAATTATGTATTTTATAATAACTGTTTTTAAACTTATTACTTATTTTTGTCCACTCACAAACTTTTCATGTTTTTGATACCCTCCAGGTTATTGCAGTGCGGGCTATAGGTCAAGAGAGACAGAGACATTACATATGCGAACCACAATAGAGTCCGCGCGCTCTTGGAAGTCCGGGAGTTGGAAAGATGCGTTGAAAAATCGCTTGTCCGGATTACATATCACATAGAGGTTGAGCGTCGGTTTAGCCTTCGTGTCATGCGTAAGTTAGACGGGAGCAGAACTTAGCCCTTAATCCCGGGGGATTGCGGATGGGTCCTGTCAATAAGTGTCGAGAACCATCTTGTCCTTCCTTCTCCCTTATTCTTTCACCAACTTAGGCATTACATATATACATGTGAAAGGTGGTGTGGTGTAGGTTCGGTAAGGCTTGACCGAAAAGGAAGGAAAAAAAACACAAAAAACAGGGTGGACTAGTGAGAAAGCCAGGGGAGGAAGAGAGAGCATGAAAGAAGAATAAAATGAGCAAGAAAAATGTAGAAATGAAGAAGAGGGAGTAGGAGAAGGTTTGGGATGAAGCAATTTTCATGTCACGTTGGTCGTGGATTAAGCAATCGTTTGGAAACGTCCTGGCGTCCAACCAAGGATGATGACATGATCATTGAGTCCCTAAGGTCATTATGGGACAGAGAAGAAAAATTTCTAAGTATGAGGAACAGCAAATGAGGTGCTGAAAATATGGCTGATGTTCAAGGAATCAAATAGTGTTTCTAAGGTGAGTTTTTCTTGTTATGAGTTCATAAATCCCTTTATGGAATTTCTTATATGATTTTGGACTTTTAAAACACGAAAAATGGTGAAAGAAAGGTTAGGTTGAATCAGGTCATGGCCGCTGGTAGGATGACCCGAGTTGCAGGCCAACCAGGTTTGTCCAAGGTAGAAGATAAACAGTGTCCCCCGCGCGTAAAGCCCATGCAGAGGGACTTTGGAAGACGCATGGGAGCGTGTGGGTCGGATTTTGGAAGTCCTGCTAACATGAAAGTTCTAGTATTTGATATTACGAATCTAATGTTACGATTTTCATGATGATCAGACATTATCTCGGGGCAATTTTGGTTGTCTGAAAGTTTATGCTTTATTTTAATCTCGTTTAAAAATCCTAGAAAATTGAGGGTTTAAATTATGAGTTATTTTGGAGGATTAGTGAGCCTAGAACCTGAATGGTGACAAGTAGGAAAGATCTCAGAAATTACAAAAAGGTGTGCGATGCGGTATTGGACTGAGTGAAACGAGTGTGAATGGACTTTCTTTTTCCTACACTTGTAGGCATGCACATTTACATGTTTTACATGATTTATTATGTGATTTGCTTGACGGTGATTTGAGTATGATTTTATATGATTTTTGATGATTTTACGGAAATTATATTATGGAACGTTTTACGAGGTTTGATATGTGTTGTGTTTTGGACTTAAGCCGAATTTCAAGATGCGGTTTTTGGTTATGGACTTGACATGAGTTATAAATATGTACTTCCTCGACATCTCTGATTTCTGAATATATGTGGATTGTTGTGTTATGAACAACTCTCTTGGGATTGCTGGGTTACATCCAGATGTTATATCCCTAGACGACCACTAGGACACTGTATCCCTTAGTGGTTTGGTATGTGGTTAGACACTCGGATATTGTATCCCCGAGTGGTTGGCCTATCGGTAGTGTAGTGTGATATATGTGATTGGTGCTCAGATATTGTATTCCTGAGCAGACCCTCAAATAATGTATCTGTAACGACCCGTCCCAAATTAGCGGGATTAATTAAGAATTAATGATATATTAGCCTTGCTAATCGAGGATTGGACGAGGATTAGCGGACGTTCAGGGCGAAATGACGATTTTACCGCTAGATGGGCGAATCGTTGACTTTTCGTTCAGGTGGTCAAATGGATTTTGACCGATGACTGTGACGTAGTTAGGGACGTCACAAATTCATAGACAGGTGGCATGCCCGATTCCGACGTTCGAGGAAGAAGTTATGATTTTTGGAAGTTCGGGGGCATTTTAGTAATTTGGTTGAATATGAGCAAATTGTTGACTTTTGAATCGGGAGGTCCGATGGCCGAGGGCCAAGGACCGTTACGTAGATAAGGATGATACGAAACTGTAGACAGGTGGCACGTCGAAATCGGACGTTCGACGGAGAAGTTACGGTTCACGGAAGTTCGAAAGTACTATTGTGCGTTTTACGAGACGAAAGTTATTTGTCAGCAAGTGGGGCCCCGGTATTTTGGGGCAGGCCCAATGGATGAATGACACTTGTCATCCATCCATTGCCCAGCCTAAACACGGTCATGCATATCCATCCCTTCCCTTGTGTTCGATCATTCACCAAACCAAACCAAAACCGACCAAAACATCCAACCCAATCCAACACCCTCCCCATCTGATCTTGAATGAGGCCAGAGAGTAAGATGAGGACAAGAAGATCGTGGTGGCTGGCCAGGATGGCGCCTCCGTGGACGGCTGAGACCAAACCCGAGCAAGGTACCCGGTTAGACCCAAATCTCCTTTTAATTCGATTTTAACGTTAGGGATAGTTTTGGATGATTAGGAGATGATTAGTATGTTGCTAAGAAGGTTTTAGGATGAGTTTGGTGGTGGTTCACGGCTGGGGATGACAGGACCCGTCCCAACTGGACCTCGATAACCGTGCCCGGTCCTGCTCCCGTCTGACAAGTCAACTGTAGTCCCGAAACTATCCTTAAGTACCTCTCAGACAAGGGATTTTCTCCGCTTATGCCTCCGCCTCTCGGTTAGCCCCGAATGTCGTGTCACGGCCTGGAGGGTCATCAAAACAGAAAAGTGTGAGTGGACAAAAATATATTCGTTAAAACATATTTTAAAAGACATCATTTACCCTCCAGTTTATCAAACCTACATGCATAGGGAAAAACACGTGGACAACAATCACTGGCCTTCCAGTCATACCACATAACAAATCAAATACCTGGCTCTCAGGCCAAACATACCATAACATAAGCACCTGGTTATACATACCAGAACTCGTACTCAATACCAGTACGTAACCACAATCAACATCAAATAGTACTATGCACAAGCTCACAAGCAATTACTCAAGAAATCAATCAATCAATCCGCACTATTCACAAGTGCACAAACCATCACATTGTCACATCTGCACTACGCGTAGGCCATAACCCGTGCCTCAGTCGTCTGGGAAGTCACCCTGAGCTCCGACTGCCCCGGCACACATCACCCCGAGCGTTAGCCATCTGGGAACACCCCAAGCCTCGGCTATCTGGGAATATATCTCACCCCGAGTACCAGCCGTCTGGGAACACCCCGAGTTCCGGCTGCCTGGGAACAATCACAATCATATCCCCGAGCTTCGGTCGTCTGGGAACACCCCTAGCTTCGACCGTATGGGTATTCACAATCACAATCGCAATGAAAATCATCTCGGGAGCATATCCCAAAACATCTCAATCAAATCCTTGACTTCAAACCAAGTCAAAATAATTACCAACTGGGACTCAAGCCCAAATAGCATTTATACGTAAATCCGCACATAGAAAACATTATAATAACCCAAAAATCATCCTTGACTCACCAATTAAGTCAAAATACTCTTTTGGAAACCTTTTTAACTCCGGGCCTAGCCCAAAATACCATTTGCACATTTCCTCAAAAAACGTGTCAAAACACCGATTAAAATAATATAATATTCCCCAAAATCCGGAATTCACCATATCGGAGCATCAATCATACCAAATCATGTCAAATCATATTATGAAGCATTTAAAACATATATGCATGCATTCAGGGTAGAAAACAAAAGTCCACTCACACACCATCCAACCCGCTCGCTTCCCGAGTTGCACGCATTTCCGTAATTTCTGATACATGCCAGGAATCCCGAATCCTGTTCAAAATCATTATACAGGGTTACTAACAAGTCAATTTACATCATATAATTTTCCCATAATTTTTCGGGAATTTAATATTAATTAAATACGTAACTTAAACCTTCGGACCCTCGGAACATTATCGAGACGGTATCCGATCGACTCGAAACCAATTTTAAAATGTCCGTATCATCGAAAGCATCAAAAAGTATGTTGGAACCATGACCAGATTCCCGGCCACGCGCCCTCACGCGCCGCCGCAAGTGGCTGCGCGTGAGTCCACGCGCCGTGCTACAGTAACCGTGAACAGTTACCTTCTTCACCCGTTTAACTGGTAAACGGGTCCTGCGACCCGCGAGGTAACCCGGTTCGATTGCCATCAATTCGTCATGATTTTTACCAATTCAAACGTCTGTTAGCATCGTTGTAAACTTAATTAGGGTTCTGTGAAGTCAATAACTTCAAACCTCACCTGAATTCACACGATTCGAGGATGAACATCAACGCATAGCCGGTTACTGTTCATCATCCAATCGTGATCATTGATCCATGTTTTTCTTCAATTGATGCATCAGGAAGCATCGTGGAGTTCAAAGAAACATATTTCCACGATCAATTTCACAGTTCCATGGCCTCAAATCCACGACTCAAGATCAAAAATCCTGAAACCTCATCCTCTCTGTTCTACGCCAAAACACCCTCAATTCCTTTCATTCTCAATCTGGTTCGACTCGTCTCACTCCCAGAGAGCTGAATTCAAGCTCAATTTCACTCCTCAACGTCTGAAAGATCGAATTCGAGATTTATTGTTTTGGACAGTTTTTCGGGTATCTCGGTGATGGATGCAGCTCAGTTTGTTCAATAATCCTCTCGGTTTTTCACTCAATTTCCACTCCCAATTACCCTTAATTCCTCACTTAATTGTTCCCTGGTTTTCTAAGATCGATCAAGGTTTGAAGGAGGTTTTTGTAGTCTGTAGTCTCTGTTTTTTATTTTGGGTAAACAATTTATATCTCAATTTTACAAACCGTTTCATTTACTTAGTTAATTAATAACAAAGGTACTAAGTGCCACTAATTCAATGTCTATCAGTGACATGTGTCACCTCAGGATGCCTTGAGTCATCAATTACATTGACTCATCAATTGGCTGAATTATCACAACTTAGCTGAACTAAAATTACCATTTTACCCTTGTTCTCACAATTTACCAAAATACCCCTAATCGTTCTAGACACATAACGTTTTCATTCGGACTGCGATTGACGCATGCCGCCTGTCTATGGATTCATCGTCCCGAGACCTATCTAACGGTCTTCTCGGAAAGTCCAAACGATGTCCAGATCAAAAAGTCAACAAATGGCCCCGTTTGACCAATTTACCAATTTACCCTCAAACTTTCGCACGTCATAACTTTTTCCTCGAATGTCGGAATCGGGCGTGCTACCTGTCTATGAACTTGTGACGTCCCGAACTACGTCACGGTCATCGGTCAAGGTCCGTTTGACCGTGAGAATAAAAAGTCAACTGTTCGCCCAATTCCAAGGGCAAAATCGTCATTTTCCTCAAATTTTTCAAATTTTCCTTTTTCGAATTTTCGGGGCGTCACAGGGGAAGCCTGGGGAAGAACTGGGCAAGGTCGAACCGTGAGGAGGAAATTGAACCCGTGAGTTTTCATTAGCTTTAGGTGATTTTGGTTGCACAAACAAGTTCTTAGGATTGAATTAGGAAGTTTAGGATTGAAAAGGAGAAGATTGGATGAAAAATGAGGAGTGGAGAGTCCTGGACCGGTCATGCCGGTCTACTTGCAGGACTGAACTGAACCGACCGGTTTGGAGGTTGAAGAATGAGCACTGTTCCCAGCGCGTGAGGCCCACATGCAGGGCATTCTTGGGCCACGTGCGGGAGTGTTGTGAGGTTTTTGAGGATGTGTTTAACATGTCAAATCATCTATTCGATGTAATGAACATTTTGGGACTGGTTTCGTGTCAATCGGACATCGTTTCGATATAGTTCGGGCAGTCCGAAGGTTTAGGTTCGCGTTTAAAAATTGTTAGAAATTCAGAAATATTACGGGGATTTAATGAGGGGTTATTTAAGTAGTTAGTAACCCTCTAAATTAATTTGGACAGGTTCGGGAACCTCGGAGGGGAAGATTGGCCCGAGAGAGGCTTATGGCACGCGTATCGAGGCGCGGCTTCGGACGGTCTGTGAGTGGACGTTTTATGAATTCGATGAATGCATAAATGTTTTATAATTGTTTTAATACATGTTTTGTGATTCCATAAGTGCATTTGTTTGTGGTAGCCTAGGATTTACGTATTTGCACGTATTTCGAGGTTTGTGGTTTTATACGATGCTTATACGTGCTAGGTTTTCAATGACGATTTAATGAATGGATTTTAGATTTGGAAATATGAAATATGAAATCGGTCACGAGGCCCATTTGATTTACAAACTCTTGGACTTGGAGTCCATTTGAATTGACGAGGAATCGGACCGAGGGTCCATTTGAGCTATACGTTCGGGCCGAGGGTCCCGTTGATTATGGTTTCGGGCTTGAGGCCCCATTGATTATGGTTTCGGGCTTGAGGCCCCGTTGAGTTATGATTTCGAGCTTGAGGCCCAGTTAGTCGTGGTATCGGGCTTGAGGACTTGTTGATTGTGAAATCGAGCTTGAGTCCCAGTTCGATTTATGAAATGAGAATTCGGGCATGAGATCCTGTTGAACTGTGGATTTAGGTCGAGGCCTGTGAAATGAATTTGAATCAGATTTGAGGAATCCTATTGAGATGAATCAGATATGAGACCCAGTTGCGAAATGTTTTGAGAAAGAAAGTATTTGGAAAATGTATATGAACCCTCCATATGATTATATAGTCTCCTCCAGACGTCGACCTGGAGAGTCACAATCCACAGACCAGAATGGGTATCCCCATAAGGATCCCGTTCCAGGAGTGGAAGCTATGATGTGGTCCCATACCAGATTCCGGAGAGATGTGTGGACTAGATCTGGAGATAGAGCTCGGACTAGATCCAGAGATAGAGTCTCCCAGATGGAGAATTCCTGGGGGGAAGACTCGGAGTGAGACCCCGAGTGGTGTGCACACTAGTATAGAGATGATGAATCGTGACATATATCGAGGACGTGTTCCCTAGGGGCTGTGTGCCCTGAGTTGGCATCTTCTCAGAAGTGTCGCAGATGGGTTATACGTATGTCGATACGTATGAGATTTACGGAAAGTGATTTGGGGGCAGAGACCCCGTGTTCCATGTTTGAGAAAGTTATTTAGGGTGGAGACCCTGTATTCGATGTTTTGGAAATGGTTTGGGGCGGAGACCCCGTATTGTTTGTTTTGGTATTTCACTGAGAATGATTTGAGCTGAGTTCCCACATGTATGGATTTACGGTTTTTGTGATTTCGAGTCGGGGACCGATAAATGGATTTATGGGTCATGACGGTTTATGGGGACCAGACATGAACCCTTGAATGGTTTTGAGGATATATTTGACAAATGGTTTTATGAATGTTTTGATAAACGATTTTTGAATGCATGCATATGCTTTTAGTAAAGGAAATAAATGTCTTATGTGAAAATGTTTTATTAAAATATTATTTTGTCCACTCACGACTTTTGATGTTTTTAATGCCCTTCAGGTTGATCGCGGATGCGGGCTGTAGCAGAAATCGAGACATCACACTCCTCCTCCTACGATCCTGACGTACTCTGGAAGCCCCAGTGAGGGCTAGACATGGAATTTTTGCTAGTCAGACGGGATCAGGCGCGTTCTACATAAATCCCGAGGGATTTGGGACGGGTCCTGACAAAGTGGTACGTAAATCGGGACATGGTTGGATTCCACTGTTTAGTTGTGGAATCGGGTCGATTTGAATTTCGAGAACGAAATTCTTTAAGGGGGGAAGATTGTAACGACCCGTCCCGAAGATTTTTCAGGGCGAAATAAGGATTTTACCTCTAGATGGGTGAATCGTTGACTTTTCGTTCAAGCGGTCAAATGGACTTTGACCGATGACTGTGACGTAGGTCGGGACGTCACGAGTTCCTAGACAAGTGGCATGCCCGATTCCTACGTTCGAGGAAGAAGTTATGATTTTCGGAAGTTCGGGGGCATTTTGGTAATTTAGTTGAATAGGAGCAAAATAGTTGACTTTTGAACCGGGAGGTCCGATGACCGAGGGCCGAGGACCGTTACGTAGATCAAGACGATACGAATCCGTAGACAAGCGGCACGTCGAAATCGGACGTTCGACGGAGAAGTTACGGTTCACGGAAGTTCGAAAGAACTATTGCGCATTTTACGAGACGAAAGTTATTTGTCAGCAAGTGGGCCCCAGATATTTGGGGGCAGACCCAATGGATGAATGACACTTGTCATCCATCCATTGTCCATCCTAAACACTGTCATGCATGTAATGACCCGTCCCGAGTGTCGGGATTGAATATTAATTAATTATAGTTTGGAATGACTAATCTGGGATTAGATGAGTGAAATCAGACGAATTGTGCAAAATAACCCTTTTGCCCTTAGCGTGGGCAAAATGTTGACTTTTTGATCGGGCGGTCAAATGGACCTTGACCGATGAACGTGACATAGTTCGGGACGTCACGAGTTTATAGACAGGTGGCACGTTCGATTCCGACATTTGAGGAAAAAGTTATGACGTTTGGAAGTTGAGGGGTATTTTGGTAATTTGGCTAAAAAGGGGCCAAATGTTGACTTTTGACCTGGGAAGTCCAATGGACAAGGGCCAAAGACCGTTACGTAGGTCTGTCGATACGAATCCAACGACAGGCGGCATGCCGAAATCGGAGATTCGACGACGAAGTTATGGTCACGGGATCAAAATCGATTAACCGAACAAACCGGGATTTCGAATAAAATATTATTTTATTATGAACAGTACCCGATGATTGAACACACCTAGATGAGTGACAAGTCCCTTGATTTAAGGCCAAAAATCAGCTACATGTTTTGGGGAAAACACCATCATATTCTTTTATTATCCTTTAATCATTCAATCATCTTTAATCATGTTCAATCATCATCATTAGCCATCACTCAAATATTTCTTCTTTGTTATTTCATTTGAACCGTGAACCAACACACAAAATAGAGAGAGTTTTCTTCCCATCATCATTTCTTTTCCACAACTGATCATGAGAGAAAATTGAGAGAATTGAGGAAGCTGAATTGAGAGAAAAACTCGAGAGACAGAGAGCCCACTGGGACAATTCAGAATCGAAAATTTAGGAAAATTAGAGAGAAATTCAAATTGATAATTGTGAGCGGTGAGGATCGAATTTGAGGCTTGAATTAGACTTCTGGGATCAAAACGAAACTCTCTGCAACAAAAACGAAGGGAATTGCTGTCGAATTGGGGAAGAACAGAAGCTTCCATGGCTGCTTCAATTCGAGCTTGAGTTCAACTAGTTAGAGGTAAGATGTTATGAAATTGATCTTTTAAAAACGTTCAATACACTCTCACGATGCTTACTCTATGATTTAATTTGAAAACTAGGGACGAAATCGGTAAACCCGAATAGGAGACCCGTCGAAGGTTGATCGTGAGTTGTGAAGATTTAGACCCTATTTGTGGAAATTAAACTTACAGAACTTGAATTCAGTGGGATTAGATGGAATCAGTTGAAAGAATGGATTCAATTGATGTCGAATTGAGTGAGTTTGAATCGGGTTCTATCGCGGGTTTTCCAACCCGTTTACCAGACAAACGGGCGAAGAAGACAACTGTGCTGGTTACTGTAGCAAGCGCGTGGTGCTCACGCGCAGCCACTTATGGCGGCGCGTGAGGGCGCGTGAGGACTTGTTTCAAGGTGAGGTCAACATGACTTTGAATTCTCTCAGTGTAACGAACATTTTGACACTGGTTTCGAGGAAATCGAATATCGTTTCGATAATGTTCCGCGTATCCGAAGTTTTGTTTTACGTGTTAAATATGTATTTAAATTCCAGAAAAATTGGGGAAAATTATATGAAGTATTTTGAGATGTTAGGAACCCTCATTAATGATTTTGGACAGGAATTGTGATTCCCAGAAATTACGGAAAAACGTACAGCTCGGAAACGGACCGTTTAGACGGCGTGTGAGTGGACTTTGTTTTCTAACCGTGATGCATACATATATGATTTAAAATGCCTTATTATATGTTTTGTTATGATTTGATATGATTTATGTTTCAATCCGGTGATTTCTCGGTTTTATGATTATTATATTATATTTTGGCATGATTTTCGAGAAATGATGAAATTGATGTTTTTGGGCTAGGCACGGATTGAAAATGATGTTTTGACTCGGGTTATGAGTCAGGAAGTTGAAAATGATATTTGGTCTCGGATTATGAGTCAGTGATTGATTTCATGGATTTACTTGATCGTGGCAACTCGGGTTTACGGTTGCACGGATTTGCGTGAAAATGATATTTTGGGCTTGAGACCCAATGGAATTGTGATTTTGATTGGATTTGTATTTCCATGTGATTACATGATGATATTGATGATTTTCGGATTTATAAAGTAAATCGTGACTTGGGGCTGAGACCATGTATTGTAAATGATTTGGTTTTCAATGCAACTGTTTTCACTGGTTTTCGTGATGATGATATGTTGTGGATAATTAGGGCTTTCGGGTGGAAATATGTTTTTCCCCGGAGTGCACCCTGGAGATAACGCTCGCCTTCGGGATGGAAGTGTTTACCCCGAAGAGGTCACGTAGCACGATCTTTGTCGAGCAGCCGAGGGAGGCTTGACTCAGATCAGATGTGCTGGATTATATATGGATCGGTAAGTGATGTGTTCACGAGATCCGGATTGCCGGCTGGTGATGTGTTCACAGCGGCGGATGCTGGGATTTTGAGCGGTCCTTGAGCCTATTGATATGCACGCGTTGCAGGGATAAACGTGACTCTAAGCAACGGGATATGGAAATAAGTCCCGTGGTTTTGTGGAAAATGATTTCGAGGAAACCGTGGTTTTAAATATAAATTGATTTAATGAAAATGAGTTTTAAGGAAAAATATGTGGACATGGAATTTAGAAACATGATATTTGTGATTACGTACTGGTTTTGAGTACGGGTTTTTGGTCTTTGTGGCCAGGTGATGGTGTTCACATGTTTTGGCCTGAGAGCCGGGATTTGCTGTTTTATAACTTGAACTGAATTGGTGAACATGAGTTTTTATGGACCATGGGAAAACGTATTTTGATTTTATCGGTTCACTGTTCATACTTGAATAATTTCATACTATTACTCATGTTTTATGATATGCATGCACGTTTGTGAAAACTGGAGGGTAAGAATGTGTTTTGGCAAATGTTTTTATAAGAGGTCATTTTTGTCCACTCACACCTTTTCTGTTTTATTGACCCTTCAGGTCGTGGTGCGATGATCGAGGTTATTCGAGAGGTGGAGGTATGAGTGGGCACAGGCGCAAATATCCCTTGTCTGGCAGGTGCTGAAGGGTAGTTTCGGATTTTCAGTTGACTTGTCAGACGGGAGCAGGACCGGGCACGGTTATCTATGTCCTTCGGGGACGGGTCCTGTCAATGCATATCTATCCCTTCCCTTGTGTTCGATCATTCACCAAACCAAACCAAAATCGATCAAAACATCCAACCCAATCCAACACCCTCCCCATCTGATCTTGAGTGAGGCCAGAGAGTAAGATGAGGACAAGAAGATGGTGGTGGGTGGCCAGGATGGCGCCGCCGTGGACGGTTGAGACCAAACCCGAGCAAGGTACCCAGTTAGACCCAAATCTCCTTTTAATTCGATTTCGACATTAGGGATAGTTTTGGATGATTAGGAGATGATTATTAGGTTTCTAGGAAGGTTTTAGGATAAGTTTGGTGGCGATTCACGGCTGGGGAAGCCTGGGGAAGAACTGGGCAAGGTCGAACCGTGAGGAGGAAATTGAACCCGTGAGTTTTCATGAGTTTTAGGTGATTTTGGTTGAGCAAACAAGTTCCTAGGATTTAATTAGGAAGTTTAGGATTGAAAAGGAGAAGATTGGACGAAAATGGGGAGTGGAGAGCCCTGGACCGATCACACCGGTCCAGTTGCAGGACTGAACCGAACCGGCCAGTCTGTGTAAGACCCGGTCTTGGAAGCGAGAACGGTGAGCAAGACCCGTGAGCTTGAGAAGCAAGATCGGTGAGCAAGACCCGTGAGCTTGGAAAGGTAAGATCGGTGAACGATCCCACATCGCTCAGGGAGGGAAATGTGAAGTACCTTATATGTGTGGGCACATATCTATCTAACACAAGGCCTTTTGGGAGCTCAGTGGCTTTGGGGGGGATTGGAACCCCAAAGTTAAGCGAGTTGAGGCTGGTGCAATCCCATGATGGGTGACCTACTGGGAAGTTGCACGTGAGCTCCCGAAAACGAAACCGTGAGGGCTGGACCCAAAGCGGACAATATTGTGTTAGATGGGCCGGGTCGTGACAGAATGGTATCAGAGCTGGACCCTGACCGGAAATGTGCCAGCGAGGACGCTGGGCCCCAAGGGGGGTGGATTGTAAGACCCGGTCTTGGAAGCAAGAACGGTGAGCAAGACCCGTGAGCTTGAGAAGCAAGATCGGTGAGCAAGACCCGTGAGCTTGGAAAGGTAAGATCGGTGAACGATCCCACATCGCTCAGGGAGGGAAATGTGAAGTACCTTATATGTGTGGGCACGTATCTATCTAACACAAGGCCTTTTAGGAGCTCAGTGGCTTTGGGGGGGATTGGAACCCCAAAGTTAAGCGAGTTGAGGCTGGTGCAATCCCATGATGGGTGACCTACTGGGAAGTTGCACGTGAGCTCCCGAAAACAAAACCGTGAGGGCTGGACCCAAAGCGGACAATATTGTGTTAGATGGGCCGGGTCGTGACAGTCTGACTGGTCTGGAGGTTGAAGAAGGAGCATTGTTCCCAGCGCGTGAGGCCCACACGCAGGGCATTCTTGGGGTGCGTGCGGGCATGTGGTGAGGGTTTTGGGGATGTGTTCAACATTTCAAATCATCTATTCGATGTAATGAATATTTTGGGACTAGTTTTGTGTCAATCGGACATTGTTTCGATATAGTTCGGGCTGTCCGAAGGTTTAGGTTCGCGTTTAAAAATAGTTAGAAATTCCTGAAAATTACGGAGCTTTAGTGAGGGGTCATTTAAGTAGTTAGTAACCCTCTAAATTAATTTGGACAGGTTCGGGAACCTCGGAGGCGACGATTGGCTCGGGAGAGGCTTATGACACGCGTATCGAGACGCGGCTTCGGACGGTCTGTGAGTGGACTTGTTTTATGAATTCGATGCATGCATAAATGTTTTATAATTGTTTTAATACATGTTTTGTGATGCCATGAGTGCATTTGTTTGTGGTAGCCTAGGATTTACGTATTTTCACGTATTTCGAGATTTCTGATTTTATTTGATGCTTATACGTGCTAGGTTTTCAATGATGATTTAATGAATGGATTTTGGATTTGGAAGTATGAAATCGGGCACGAGGCCCATTTGATTTACAAACTCTCGGACTTGGAGTCCATTTAAATTGACGAGGAATCGGACCGAGGGTCCATTTGAGCTATACGTTCGGGCCGAGGTTCCCTTTGATTATGGTTTCGAGCTTGAGGCCCCGTTGATTATGGTTTCGGGCTTGAGGCCCCGTTGATTATGGTTTCGGGCTTGAGGCCCCGGAGGAGGTATGTGATATCTCGGTCTCTGCTACAGTCTGCATCGTATCCAACCTGAAGGGTATTAAAAACAGAAAGGCTGTGAGTGGACAAAAAGTAATAAGTTCGTAAATACATTTTATAAAGACCTTTATACCTTCACTAAAAAGCATGCATGCATAGTAAAATCATTTATCCAAACACATATGTTTAAACAACCATCATTAGGGTCTCAGCCCCAAATTCCGTAAATACAAGTCACACGGGCTCCTGCCCAAAACCATTTACAGAAAACCATAACATCATAAACATATGTGGGATCTCAGCCCAAATCCATTTATCATCATAAACCACAATTTCCCAAACCAATTGAAATCATGTTTATCCATTATATTTCATATCCAAGAACCTGTCACGGTAAAATAAAGCTACGTGTGTGCTAACCGGGGTCTCAAACCCAAGTCTCTCCAGGGTCCACCCAGGTCAATATCCGTAGATCAATGACCTTCCCTAGAGGTAACGAACCATGTCCATCCTGAGAGTAAGGAACCCAACTGGGGGGCGACTCCACTCAGTCAGTGCTCCGTGACTACTCCGGGGTCCACCCAGGCCAACGACCCTCCCCGGAGGAGACAATCATATATAAAGGATGGAATATGAAAAACCTTTTGAAATCATTCTTTAAACCTTTCCAGGATTCATGTCCGGCCCCCATAAGCCGTCATGAACCATAAAATCCTTTCCAAGGGTTCATGCCGGTTCCCATAAACCGTCATGACTCGTAAATCCATTTCAAGGGTTCATGCCAGTTCCCATAAACCGTCATGAACCATAAAAACCATTTCTAGGGTCCCTGACCCGAAATCACCATCATAACACATAACTGGGCCCTAGGCCCGAATCCACATACAAACTGGACCTCCAGTCCGAATCGTAAACCAATTGGGCCTCCAGCCTGATGCCTCGTTAAATCAAATGGACCTCAAGTCCGAGAGTTCGTAGATCAAATGGATTTCGAACCTGAGTTTATCTTTTCAAATCCAAAATCATTTCATTAAACTATTTCCAAAACCATAAGAATGGAAAATCAGAGTAAAACAGGAAAACCACGATTTACGTGCAAGCACGTAAATCACCTCGAAATGTGTGAAAGCATATAATTCACCAATATCCAAATCCATATCATATAATCACAATCATAATCCATATAAAAAATTTATGCATGCATCACAGTTTAGAAATCAAGGTCCACTCACAGACCGTCCGAAGCCGCGCCTCGATACGTGTGCCATAATCGTCTCCCGGTTCAATCGTCGCCACCGGGATTCCCAAACCTGTACAAATTCATTTAGAGGGTTACTAATAGCCTCATTAACCTCTCATTGAAATCCCATAATTTTCCCGATTTTCTAACTATTTTTAAACTCGATCCTAAACCTTTGGACACCCCGAAACCTATCGAAACGATGTCCGATTGACACGAAACCAGTCCCAAAATATTCGTTACATCGAATAGATAATTTCACATGTTGAACACACTCCCAAAAGGTTGGACATGTGCCCCCACGCACCCTAGACAGTCCCTGCACGTGAGCCCACACGCCGGGTACTGTAGACCGTCTTCCCCACGCGTGAACCGGTCCACTACAACCTGAACCTGTCTGGACCGGCGTGACCGGTCCGGCGGTTTTACTCCTCCATTTCGGTCCGATTCCAACCCTAATTAACCCTATAATTCCTATTTCTTCATTCCCTATCATTTCTAATCATTAAAACTAATCAAAACCACATAAAACCTATGGTTTGATTTTGAACCATACGATCCATTTTTCCTCGATCAACCTCCACGGCGTCTCAGCCGCTAAACCCATTAAAAACCTTCCTAAAATGTCCCTAGTAACCTATTGAACACTTCCTAATCGCCCACAAGCAACCATAATGGAAAAACCAAATTAAACATGGAAAAATGGGTAACCGGGTACCTGTTCGGGTTTTGGGTTCAGCCGCCCACGGCGGCGCCGTCCAGGTCGGCCACCATCATCCACAGCCCTCTCAACCCTCCCTGGTCTCTCAGGCATGATCAGTGGGTGTAGGTTTGGATTGGATGGGTTTGGGTTGCACAGAGGATGAGATCTGGTTGTTTGAAATGAAGATGAATGGAATGATCGATGCATGTATGTGAATTAAGGGCCAGTGGATGGGTGACAAGTGTCACTCATCCATTGAGCAGAGATTAAATATCTGGGGCCCACTAGAATCCAAAAATTAACTCGTTTCATAATTCGTGCAATAGTACCCTGAAACTTCCTTGAACCGTAACTTCGCCGTCGAACGTCCGAATTAGACGTGCCGCCTGTCTACGGATTCGTATCGTTTCGATCTACGTAACGGTCCTTGGCCCTCGGCCATCGGACATCCCCGTCAAAAAGTCAACATTTGCCCCATTTTTAATCAAAATTACCAAAATGCCTCTAAACTTCCGAACGTCATAACTTATTCCTCGAACGTCGGAATTGAACGTGTCACCTGTCTATGAACTCGTGACGCCACGAACTACGTCACGGTCATTGGTCAATGTCCGTTTGACCACCCGAATGAAAAGTCAACATTTTGCCCACGACCAAGGGCAAAACGGTCATTTTGCATCATTCGTTTGATTTCGCCTAACTAATCACCGATTAACCTCGCTAATCGTGATTAGTCACTAATCTAATTTAGAAATTTGGGACGGGTCGTTACACATAAAACCCAAATGACTTCTCTTTCTAAAGGGTTCAATAGTTTGCTTGTTATATATTAAGTATTTATTTGTGGTGACAAATGACTTCTCTTTCTGAAGGGTTCAATAGTTTGCTTGTTATATAGTTTGCTTGTTATATATTAAGTATTTATTTGTGGTGACAAATGACTTCTCTTTTTGCAGGGTTCAATAGTTTGCTTGTTATATATTAAGTATTTATTTGTGGTGGCAAATGCTTCTCTTTTTGCAGGGTTCAATAGTTTGCTTGTTATATAATGAGTATTGCACTAGAAAAAATCTAAAACGAAATGTCAACTCCAAACATAAGTTAATGTAATGTAATATTTTTATTTACTTTAAATAAAAGCAACCCCGAAATAATCACGATTTAAATATCACAATACAACATAATCTTCAAACTTTAATAGAAATGTATGAAATTTAAAACTACTTGAAATTTATGGAGTTATCACGTAACCTATAATTTATATCATGCCAAATTGTCCCTGATAATATCATTAATAGTTCACATACACCTATAATCTACGAGAGTTAATTATTATTAATAATAAATTATTAAATAATATTTTTATTAAAAAATAATTATATATTAATTAAAATTTTTATCAACCAATCAGAATGCTCCGAGATTTACAAGATTTCTCTATAAATAGTGAAACACATTTCACTTTTAAATTAATTTTATCTTAACTTTTAAAGTTCTTTGTGATTTTTCTCTCAAAATTAACTTAAACATTAGAATATTTTTAAGTGAACAACTCCTTGGGACTTCAACTTTAACTTTAATTACTTTTTGTTTGTTGTTTGTAAAGATTAATGACACGTTTTGAAGCACGTTTGTTTTTTGTTTCGACAAAATATAGTCGTAATTTCATATAATTAAGTAGTTCTTTCTCATAAGGCATTAGGCATGTTCCTTTTTTATGCGTAAATCATAAATTCAATTTTGTGTTAAGAATGAGGTTAATATACAACGTGTAATCGTGTATGATCTCCTCTTCTAATATTCTTGTTTGAAAAACACAAATAGCACAGTGAGTTGCAGGTAAATTAATTAAGGACGTATCAAGTTCACACGTGTTAAGCACTAATGCATCCATGTCGCCCTTCATTTTTAATCTCGAGAGCCCAGTTGCCGAGGTTCTTCTTTGTTCTTTACTGATTCTTTTTACGCTGCCCACTAATAAAACTCTGCATTTCTTGCTTTTCAGGCAAAGCGAAGCTTCCCCTCCCCACCCCCTAATCTCTCACACGCTCTTTGTTTATTTATCTATTTATTTTTAAATTAGCCTTTTTCATAATTTCTTTTAATTTAATTAAAGGCCAACACCCACTCCTTACATTTAATTAATAGTTATTTTTTTTGTTAATTAGTATAATGATTCAACCTACTGGCAATAGACTCGAGCAACAATTACAAATGAGGCTTGTATGGTGTTATATAGATTGTATCTTAATATTAATATATGTATGACAATCCAATATGAACCGTTCATAACTTTATATTATAATATTATTTATATTTTAACGAGAGAATATTTTCAAAGTAAAATCTTAAGAAGATTCGTAATAATTCATTGTCACGGTCTTTTATTTAAATTTTAATTTAATTTGAAAAGAAAGTAGATTAATAATCTACGAAACAATATATATTATCGCGTAACTTAAAAAGATTAGTGACTTGGTTAGAAAGAACGAAGCGACATCTAATACGGTTGATTTTTAAGAACCCAAATCCTAACAATCTACTATCCAAAATGTGAATCAATCCTCCCTTTTTAAACCAATTTAATTAAAATTAGTGAATTTGAACTTAAAAACTGTTTTAAATATAGAGAAGAGAAAAGCGAATGCATCGAAGACACATATTTAGATGTTGATTGGAAGGGGTTAGTATCGGTTCCCTTAATAGCTTGCATAAAGAGTTAATGGGTTGGCTCCATGCCCTGGAATCATTATAACTTGAGCTACCCTTTTGTGGACTGATCACAATTTAACCAATTTAAAGCAAGAACCCTACTAGGCTTTAGGAGCTAGGGTAGCATTAGATTGAGAAACAATGAAGGAGAACCACAAACATTGGGCATTCATTATGTTTGATTCCAAGGCAAAAATTATTTTAACAATGCATGCCTTCAATGAACTCCACCCACTCTCTTGGTTTTATTGGTGCACATTGATCCTCAACTTCAAACAGATTTACCTTTATACATTTAATTAGCAAACTGATAAAATGATAGGACAAAGAGGCTCTCAATGTCATCACATGCAACTGGGTCCCCAAAACCAGCTAAGTCAATCCATCCAAAACTTGTGGTCATCAACAATCAAGGGTTCGAAACAATTTATCATGGATGAGTTTACACTTACCGACATCCATTTTTCTTCAAACTAACTCATTTACACTTCTAAAAGTTAACCACGCAAGAGTAACCGAAGAGAATTCAAACACTTGTACCACTCGTAGGTGGTTAATGGGAATGAGCATAATTATTCATGGGCATGGGTACCCATGGATATTGTTGAAATTGGTAGAAATTAAATGGGTAAAAATTTACCCATCATCTAATGGGTAGGGTGAGGGTACCTATGGGTATTGAGGGTATTTAATACTCATTAAATTTAAAGTATATTTTTTATCTATTCTTCAAATTATCTATGAATTTTTAACACTTTCTTCCCTTTACTAATTTTTTTTCTTTCTATTCTTACTATTATTATTATTTATTAGGTATTATTATTTAAAATTACTTTATTTCAATTAAATATCAGTTATTTCATCTTTCATCAAAAAAATTATACACAAAAATGTTACGAATTTATATTAACACCAATTTTTTTTAAGAACTTAAATAATTCATTTTAAATGATTTAACAAAAATCAACGTAAACTATATAATTTTTTTAAGATTTCACAACCATGAAATAATTTAAAGGGAGTTTTATAAATTCTTAAAAATTGTTTATAATAAAATTTCTAACAAGTTTTTTTTTCAAGTTTTGAATTCCATTTCGACATTTACTACTCATTCTTCATTTAATTGGAAAGTTTTCAGAATCAAATTCTCAAATAACTCATTCACTAATCTTGTTTAACTCGACAAATTTTGATAATTAAGGATATAAGGGTAAATTGGTCATTTACTAATTCTCACTTTAAATTTCAAGACGGATTGTAACAAAAACTCCAATAGAAATTGAGAGGATTTGAAAAAAATGAAAAAAAAAAAGTAAACGAAATTGAAAGGAAAAGATATAAAAAGTTAAAAATAAAAAGTTGATGACAAATGAAAGTAAAGAAATAAAAATAAAAAAAATAAAAGAAAAATGAAAAGTAAAAAGAAAAATGAAAAGAAAAATAAATTGAAATGTATAAAAAATTAGAAGTTAAAACAAAATGAAACACAAGCTAAAAAAATTGAAAGAAGAAAATAAATATAAAATGTCATTGATACCCATTACCCAATAAGTACGGTTTGAATAAACCCTCAAAAATTGAATTTGTATCTAGGTTACCACACCCTAGAAAAAAAACTCATTTGACCATTGGTTAACCATTATTGTTATCTGCAATCTAGTCGCCCTTGTAATTGCTTTGCTATATTGCATTAAAAGGATAACTTCTTTTGTGATGGCATTGAGAGATGAACATGGTACGCGCAATTCAAAGGAAAAAAGAGAGTGAAAAGCTACCATAAACAAATGGGGAAAAGAAAAGGCAAACTTTATGATCAACTTTGAGGCTTTTGGCTGCTTTTTGGTTTGAATTCTGTTCAATGGAAAGTGAAGTGTACTTGGCCTTTTTGTGATTCAATTCATGTCCAGCTAAGGGCGTGGTGGGTCTTGACACGAACAATCGACAACAGAAACAAATTCAACAAAGTCCAAATTTAAGTTAGTTGGTCACGGTAATATGTCCGCTTCCTTATACAGTTATACCTGAGTTCAATCAATCAATCACCAACATTTTATCTACTTGAGAACTCCCACATACGATCTCCCGTTCTACCAGAGTTCGGTCTGGCTCTCTAGCTCTCTCTGCTGTAGCTTAGACCATCGCGTGTATTATATACTACTGTGCCCTCGCTAGTCACAAGAACTAGAATACCTTAAGAGTAGCAATAGCCAATAGCTAGTGGGATACTAAATCAAAAGAGTGAATTAATCTAATTGAAAGCACAAATGAACAGGAAGTTTCATTTGAATCCCCAAGTTATTTAAGTACATGTGGGATTTTACTACACAAACCTGAACTTTTCTAGTTCTCAATTTTACATGTAAATATATATACAAGAACTCAGCAAACCATCTAACTGAAAAGAAAATGAAAATATCCATAATAGCACTCAGAGTGGGGAAAATCGGTGGCTATTTCACCTGAAGTAAGATGGCTCCCAGCTCCACTCGTTTTTCCCTCCATTGATGGGTTTGACATTGGAGCTTGTGGCTAAGGCTGGTTTAAGGCAGCATCATCGTACGAAGATTGCTGGCTTGTTTGCACCACAAGAAACAAACACAAAATTTATAAGCTACCAATTTTATGAGCTCTCTTGGAAGTTGAGTGACCTAGATAATGCAGCTGGATTGGCTTGTAAGACGGAGGAGGCTTCTGAAAGGTGATTCTTTTTATCTCCCTTTGATTGGAAGGCTTTAAAGATTCCCCCACCGCTGACCGGCTCAGCCTTATTATTCTTAATCCCCAATGTTGCCCAAATAGAGCTTCTTGCCGCTTCACCTGGGTCATCAACCCTCAATGTCTTTGGAATCCAAAGGCATCTCTCAGCACTTTTTTCTTTCGGTGACTCCTCTTCCTCAGATTTGTTTTGTTGCACTGTGTTCTCATCCCTTGAATGTTTCCCCAAGGTAGGCGAGTTTGGACCAGAACTTGGAGCAGTTTGGTTTGGAGATGATGGTGGAGGAAGCCAAGGAACATTCCAAGCGCCTTGCACAGCACAACCCCAATACGCTGCTGCAGGGTATAAGGGCATTGGATAACCTGGAGGGCAGAAAGCCGGTGGTGTTACTGGAGAGCTCCACTGGGCAGAGTTCCACGGATAAGGCCAAGGAGCCCCAGTAAAGCATGGAATTTGCAGAGGGAATCCCGGATAACTCTGCATAACTTGCTCTTGTGACCCGGTTTTGCATGCCTCATCCTTTGAATTTGAATCTGTGACTGTAGATCTATTCGAATGATCATCTCCATTTGCTCCACCAACATAAGATGCTGGAATCCTTAATCCTTCAGGTTTCTGAAATCCATTTCGAGCACAGCTCTGTATGTTTTTATCAGCAAGGTGGAGGACAGAAGCCATTGACTTGCAAAGGGGCGTGTCCCCACAAAATGTTAGGACAGTACCATTAGTTTTTCCTGAAGGCTGGGGAACTCCATTGAGAACATCAGTTTGAGCATTCGGGATAGCTTCAGAGACAGTTATGTGACGATACTGTGAAGCAGTATTCTTATTCTTACGACGACCAGCACCCACAGGCACATTCCTCATTGTCCCGCCGGCTGTCCAGTATCTCTGGCAGTTCTTGCAGAAGTGCCGGGGTTGGTTGACGTTGTAATTATTGTAGTAACAGAACTTGGTGTCCATGCTATTACAGCGAGGGCATGGAAGTATCTTATCTGGTTTCTTCAGGGTCTTTTCTTGTGAATTCTCACTCTGCTCTTCTTCTGCCTTCAAAGTTGTTGATGCAGCATTATCCTTCTCAACTGATGTTTTAGGGTTCGCACCTACTCTGGATGCTGCATCTGGATTTGTCGGCTCTTCGGACGATAAAGGTGGGATAACATCTTCCTGTTCAGTCTGAACTGATCTTTCTCCCAACGTGTCCTGAATGGTTAAAAAGTGCAATTGAGAAGACGAACAAACCATTACTGTATTCGCTGTTTACATTTGCTATGTTATGGCAAGATGAAAAAGAGTCTGAAACTAAAATTAGTGATGAAATGCTGAATTAACTGAAACAATCAAACTCCCTATTACATGGCTACCATAAAAATCAAATTTCAGTGGCTACAAAAGAACACGCCAGAATGGTTTCCAGGATATTAAAGCAGTTTCAAACAATTTGGAGGGGATAATAGAATCTTTAGAGAAACAATTAGATTCTAAGTACCACTAATGCTCATCTACAATATGAGGGAAAGAATTAAAAACCAATAGATGCAACCAAACCAAGGGATGACTCAGAGCAAAAGCAGTAGCACA
Source organism: Prinsepia uniflora (assembly GCA_032719365.1). NCBI lineage: Eukaryota > Viridiplantae > Streptophyta > Magnoliopsida > Rosales > Rosaceae > Prinsepia > Prinsepia uniflora. The sequence continues at coordinate 5,380,781 of CM064867.1, read as the reverse complement.
TTTCTTAACAAAAATTTCACCCGACAATGGTATCGTGGTAGGAGCAGAAGATTACTAACTAGTTTGAAGATGTGGACACAAGGATTTCGGTTCCGTAGGAAATTTTTTGAAATCATTTCAAAATTCAATAACCTAATAGAAATGTAGACTAATCAAAATCAGACGACGACTTAAAAGCTCAACTCAAATATCATAGAACCACAAATATAAAAAACAAATCAAGTAAGTGGAATAGCAAACCCATTTCAAATGGAAAATTTTCAAACCAAGTTGAGCAAGGAAGTTGCTTGCTTGGTTAATCACTAGCAACTGAAGAAAACCAATTGCTTGAATAATCTTATCCCGAAAAGGAACAGCAATCCCCAAACAAATAAAAAGATAATCTTGGTATGCTTGCTTGAAGATTAAATAGCCCATCTAACACCCCAAATAAGAAAATCAAAGAAAATACACGATGTACATATCTTCAAACAACAAACTCTGCAATCCAAATGAAACCTAGAAAGACCAAAAGCAAACCCAAAGCAGCATATCAAAAAGTCAACAAAAGCCCCAAAGCAAGCCAATCCATTTCAGTATCTAAACAATGGTCGAGACTAAAACTCGAAAATTTATGATGCCCAAATCACGTACCTTATGGTTATTGACCTCTTTCTCTGCCCCGTCTCTGTGGGTATTGACTTCAGGCGAAGAGTTGGAGGAAGAGGCATGGTCATGTTCCTGATCGACAGTATCCTCAACGATAGTTCCAGATGACGGATCGGGGTCCGGAGCTCCGAGTGAGTCCGCGGAGCTTAAAGGCACGTCCGGCACCGGAATCGTCTTGCCGAAAAGCTTGATCGCTGGGTCTTTTGGCTCCGACATTTTTGCTGCGCTTTCTTCTCTTCTTGATCTTTTCATAAAAAATCGATTCGAAAACTGAGTGAGAGAGAGAAATCGACGAAAGATCTGACACGTTGTGTTGTATATGTGAGAGAGTGTGCGTCGTCGTCGTCGTCGTCGTCTTGGTCGATTGTGCGTTTTCCTCAGCTGTCTATGATGCAGGTGCTGCGCCACGTCATTAGCCACAGCAATTCTGAGCCACAAGTTCACTTGTGGCCTTAAAAAGATTTTATTTTATTCTGCTTTTTGTGTCTTTACTTTTTGCCTCCCATCTACCACATTTTGGTTTTGATTAGTATTGTCACAAAGTTGGATCCAATTTCCTCATGAAGTCTTCAAATCCTAGTCAGCATCTCACTTTTTTACGATCTCTCCCAACCATCCCAATTTCTCGGCTGCTGACTAATGCAAACTTAAAAGGTCGTGGAAACCGCAGTTCCTTGAAGTGCTCAAATAAATATCTATTATTTTATGCATATAAATTATTTTTTAAAATAATTTAATAATTTTAACGAATTTATATTTACATATATTTTAATTTATAAAATTACTTTTTTAATATCAAATTTAAATTTAAGTGGGGGAGTGTGACAAAAGATTGATGTGTTAGTCTTTCTAAAATTTTAACCAAATAAATTGAAGGGATTCTTTTTATTATAATTTATTTTTAAAAAGTAATGAATAATTTGCTACTTTTGATGATTAAAAGATATAATTAATCTCCTATCCTCCAAATTAATGAGCATGATCATCGAATTTAATTTCCAATTTCTATAATTGGTGGGGAGTGCTACTTTCATCTGTAAATTTTAATTTGAGATCGACCTAGTCTCTATTTTTTTTAAAAAAAAAAAATTACACTTGTCTTTATAGTTTTAATTTGTTCGATTTAGTTCATGTAAGTTCCTCATAAGGACTATTTTTATTTCCCTTTTTTAAAATTCGTTTGATTATAATTTCTATGATTTTAAATGTCACAATTTGGTGACACCCTTCTGATAAAATGGAAACAAGTTAGTCCATGTATTCGAAATCACAAAGTTTAAAATTTATACCAATCTAATTGAAATTGCACAAATGAAAATAATTTTCAAAAATTAAAAAATGATAGCGAATGGAATTGATATTACATAAACAAATAATATTTCATTTATCAAACTATAACTTGAGATTAAAATCGATCAATTTAAAACTATAAGAATGTAAATGATACTTTTTGGAAACTAATGTACTTTTGAAAATGAGAGCGAGTTGGTATTTGTAGTGATACCTAAAGACATGGAAACGTAATCTAAGGACGAGCAAGTTGGTACGTGTTTGTGAATAGCCGAAGACATTAATTAAGAAATAAATTAAAGAAAACCAAAAATTCCTCCCAATTTATATTGAATGAAATTCCATTTGGCAACAATTTCATGGAGTATTTTTTATGTACAAATATAGAAAATTATGTACGCTTATAAAACTTGAGTTAATTTTGGAAAAAAAATTATTTAATTAATAAAAACAATTAATTAGCGAAAGTAGATCAAAATGCCACGTCATACCACACTTTTAGTAGGGCCCATCTGAAAAGTAAAGTGAAAAGTCACCTTACGCCAACCCATTGATTGATTGAGCCCCATGAAGTCGAGCGCACGTGAGAAGGCAGTATACGTGTGAAGCATCTCCAGATCCTGAGGCGAAGCATCTACCACTACTGGCTGTGATTTTTGTTCTCAAAAGTGACAATTACTTTGATTCCGCCACGTGTCCCACTTAAAAGGTGGAGTATATCTTTTTTCTTTTCTCGTCTGGCTCGTAGTCGTTTCACGTTTGGCTATGTAGATAAATAATCAAATATGAAAAGATAGAGACGAGACCGAACTTGTCCAAAAAAAAAGAGGAGACCGAACTTGTCCAAAAAAAAAGAGGAGACCGAACAAATCTAAAATAATTTGTGTTTGTTTCTTTTTATTTTAATTTCGATATTGTTATCATCTCTTCAACTCGAATGATATAATCAACTTTATTCATGAAATTTCTTTTATTTTTTATATTACCTTATATTATTTATATTTGAAATTATATCTTAACAATTTAGTTATATTTGTTATTTATTTATAAAATGACAATTAAATAGTTTAACTATTTGAATATATTTATTTTATTATGCAAATCTCATAAATTACTAATTCAATATAAATAATTAAATATATATTAAGGAATTATTAGCTTATATATTACATGAGGTCTATGTAAATTTATAATTACTATATATTAAGGAACTATTAATTTATATATTATATGAGGTCTATGTAAATTTTTTATAGCGTATTATAATTTAGTAAATATTAATTATACACGTTATTCGTAAGCCGGAATCGATTAAAGATATTATCTAACCAAAATATTAATTTCGCGAAGATTGCATTGGTTGGAGGGAAATTTGGAAAAGAAGAAAAGTACTCTGTTTAGGGCTCTCTGTCTAGTCTCTCTTTGTAGTTCGGTACAAAATTGGAAATTGGGCCTAGAACCATCTGGGCTTGCTTGTAATTGGGCCAAACCGAGCCATTTGAGCTTGCTTGGAATCTGCAATGATTCATTCTCGAACTCGGGTTTATTCAAATCCAAGGTTTTCATGTGCTCAAGTTTTGTCGATGCAGCGCCATCCTTCTCTAGGTCACTAGCCCACCATACAGCCGAGTACTTAGTATCATTTTGTTTTGGGATAATCTTGCATCTCAATCATCTTGTTTTTGGGATAATATTTATATCATTTTGGTAGTGAATCCTCCTACCATTTTTCAATTTATCAATTTTTTTTATACAATTATTATAATCTAAATCGTTCATTCTTTAAATCATCATTATTTTCGTAAAGAAATCAACCAAATTAAAGTTCATTTAGTCATTTATATGTATCAAAACTGATAATTTATTTGATTCATATGAATGACTAAATAACATTCAACTTGGTTGATTATTTCGAAGACGATCTTTTGATGATGAGTTAGAAAATGAACAGTTTCAATTGTGATAATTGTACATATGAAGAGGTAGTGTGAACTATGAAGAGGTACCACTACAATAGAATGCAAATATTGTCCTTATTTTTTGCCAAGTTTGAGGTTTTTCCAAATCTCCCCTCCTCCATTAGATGCCGGAAAAATTTCATTAAGCGATAGTTAAATCATGACCTATAAAATAACGCCTCAAATAAGTTTGTCTTACCAACACAATTACGAAGATGGAACATTACTTCTAGTTAGTAAAACCAAACTAATCGCACTAATCCATACAAGTTTATACTGCAAGAAAACGTACCCCAAATAAATGCCTACTATTTTTCTGAGTGCCATAAATTAGGGGCAATACACGATCTTGAATGGACTCGGTGGAAAAAATGCCACCTTTCCTTTTCACTTAAATATCATGATCTTTGAAAAGAAAATTAAATAACCGCATCAAGTTTGACTGGGAGCATGAACTTTCGTCAAGCTCAAGCATCTCAACCTTCTAAAGGCCAACACGGCTCATGAGTCATGAGTCATGGATTGATTTGGTTGGAAAGCATGTCACTGCCATACATAGTGCTTTTGCAACCCTAATTTCTTTTGGTCATTTCCATTTGGTGATTTCACCAATATGCCAATCAAGCGGGTCAAAATTATCATTGTTTGTGATTGCAAGTCAAAATTCCACCGATGGTTTCTTCAATTTGATCAGCACGCACACGTTTTGATTTCCTATTACAATTTCAAATCTAGCGATGTTGTTATTTATTGTTTCGTGTAAAATTTAAGTTTTAAATTTCACATCTATAAAATTTGATGTTATTACTTAATGTAAAGGTTTCAAATATTTTGTATATACAAAAAACACTTATTTGGGATATTACCATAGGAAGAAGGCTTTTCTTACCCCATCTCTTTCACCAAAATTATTAGGCATAGTTTGAATACTTGGAATGTAAAAGGAAGAAAAAGAATTATATCTATTTCTTTTTCTATTCCAAATGAAAAGGACTTAAAATTTTTCATTCTAGCATTTGGAAGAAGCTGAAATAATAGTAAAGTTTCAAGTATTCCATTTATTTTTTGCGTTTGACAAATCATGCAATGGAACAAAAATAATACTTAAATATCATGGTTCTCCGATATCAAAACACACATTATTCAAATTTATTAAAATTTTTGAAAGTCCAACAAAGAAAGTTAATCAAAATATTTTGAAACAAATAGTTTGCTCGAATTTATTAAAAAAACTGCAATCATTTCCATTATTTTGTGCACATAAAAAACATATAAAAATGTAAAAATAACTATATAATAAACTCAATAAAACAATTAATATCTCTATTATTATAAAAGAGGTACTAATTTTTTCTGAGAGAAATACCCATCTGACAAGACCCGCTCTAAAAGCGCTTTGATAATCGTGTATGGTCATACGCTCATCTGACATGTTAATCAATGTAACTGAAATACGATGTACACTTTTATACACAAACAAGGAACCCGTCAGATAAGAGATATAATGACTCTATCAGAATTAATATCTAGTGTAACGATCCGTCCCAAATTCCTAAATTAGATTAGTGACTAATCACGATTAGTGAGGCTAATCGGTGATTAGTTAAGCGAAATCGGATGAACGATGCAAAATGACCGTTTTGCCCCTAGCGTGGGTAAAACGTTGACTTTTCATTCGGACGGTCAAATGGACTTTGATCGATGACCGTGATGTAGTTCGTGACGTCACGAGTTCATAGACAGGTGGAACGTTCAATTCCGACGTTCGGAAGTTTAGGGGCATTTTGATAATTATGGTTAAAAGGGGTCAAATGTTGACTTTTTGACCGAGATGTCCGATGGCCGAGGGCTAAGGACCATTACGTAGATCGGGACGATACGAATCCATAGACAGGCGGCACGCTGAAATCGGACTTCGAACGGGGAAGTTATAGGTCACGGAAGTTCGGTTTCACTATGCACGTACTTCGAGACGGTGATGATTTGGCAAAATCTGATTAGGCTAGATATTTTAGGTGGGTCCCATGGATGAGTGACAAGTGTCACTCATCCCATTGGCTAGATCCCCTAATTTGTGGATCTAACTTAATTAAATACTATTATTTCTATTATTTTATAATTAATCTCTTCTAACCATCAATCCTAGCCATCCATTCCATTTAACTTTTAATCTTTACCACTCATCTAATCATCTAATCCTCTCTCCTCTCATCAGCCATCATTCTTCTTCTTTGTTCTTCTACAAACCCGAAACACCATAACCATATTTCTCCATTTTTCTTCAAAACACAAACTCCCATACCACACACACATCATCACCCTAGCTTATCTCCATGAGTGGCCGTGTGTGAACGTGAGAGAGTGTGAGATGAAGGGATGGACGGTGGCTCACGGTGGCAGCCACGACGGAGCTCGAACCCGTGAGGTAAAATATTCAAATTTTGGAAATTTGGTTTTATTGAGTTTTAATGAAACCTAAGGATTGGGAAATGTTTCTGGTAGTCTTAGGAGAAGTATAGGATTGTTTTCGTGGCTTGGGATGGCCTGGAACAGCCGTGAACGGCGGGGAAGGTCCGGCTGCCATTGATGACACGGTTTTGGGTGTTTTGTTCCGTTTTCATTAGCTAGAAAGGTTAGAAATGAGATTAGGAACATATTAGGATTAAAAGGAGATGAAATGGACCTAAAATGGACCCTGAATCGGTCCAAAAACCAGAGAAAACCGAGGTTGAAGACGGTGAACAATACGGTGAACAGTACTGCGGGTGGGCTTCACACGCAGGTGACTTTCTAGGGCGTGTGGACAGTAATTTGGGGAAGTGTTCAACATATGAAATCTTCTATTCGATGTAACAAAGATTTTGGGACTGGTCTCGCATCAATCGGATATCGTTTCGATAGGTTTCGGGCTGTCCGAAAGTTTAGGATCGGTTTAAAAATAGTTAAAAGTTCGGAAAAATTACGGGGCTTTGGTAGGAGGTTAATTAAGTAGTTAGTAACCTTCTATTACTATTTGGACAGGTTTGGGAGTCCTGGTGATAGCGATTGGCTCGGGAGAGCCTACGACAAGCAAATCGAGGAGGCAGGTCGGACAGTCTGTGAGTGGACCTTGTTTTCTAAATTGGTGCATGCATAAATGTTTATTATATGTTTTATTACATGTTTGATGATCCCATGGGTGCATTTGTATGTGGTTACGTATAAGCACGTATTTCGAGGTTTCTGCCTTATACGGTGCTTATACGGGTCGGTATTTCTTTATTGGTTTAAATGAAAAGGTTTTGGATTTCTAAAAGTATAAACTCGGGTATGAGACCCATTTGGTTTTGTCTCGGGCATATGACCTCAGATTTCAGGCACGATGCCCAGCTAATGTCCTATGTTCGGACACGAGACCGAGGTTACTTTACGGTTTTGATTTCAGATCAGGGAACCTTAAATGGATTTCCAGGTTCATGACGGTTTAAGGGAACCGACATGAACCCTTGTTATGGTATCGTGGTTCATGACGGTTTATGGGAACCGGCATAAACCCTTATTGGTCGTTATGGTACATGACGGTTTATGGGAACCGGCATGAACCCTGGTTATGTTATTATGGTACATGACAGTTTATGGGAACCGGGCATGGAGGTTGTTGTCTATATGTATATGAACGGATTGGATGTTATGGATCATGACGGTTCAGGAGAACCGGGCATGAATGTTTATGTTATATATGTATATGTTCATATACCTTCCTTTACTTGTTCTATCTCCTTCGGGGAGGGTCGTTGGCCTGGGTGGACCTTGGAGTAGTCACGGAGCACCGACTGAGTGAAGTCACCCCCCAGTTGGGTTCCTTACTCTCAGGAAGGCTATGATTACTATTACCTCGGGTAGGGTCAGTGGTCTGCGGACATTAATCTTAACTTTGAGAAGACTCGGGTTGAGACCTGGGTAGCACACGCGTAGCTTTGGAAACCGTGATAGGATTGGTTGTGTGAATTATATATGTATGTGATATAAATATGATATATGATATGTGGTGTGCACAGGTGTGCACATGATTGAGCAGTGACTCGTGTACTTGGTTTCAGTATGGTTATGGTCTTGGGCTGAGTCCCTTATTGGTTTCTTCATGATTTGGGCAGTGGCCCGTATGGTCGATTTCATTATGGTTTTGGGCTTAGTTCCCGCATATGGTTTCTTTGGTTAAATGGTTTTCGAATGCATGCATGCTTTTTAGTGAAGGGTACAAATGTCTTCTTATGAAATGGTTTTATAAACTTTGGTTTTGTCCACTCACAGCTTTTAATATTTTGACTGCCATTCAGGTTGACATCGAATGTGGACTGTAGCAGAGACCGAGATATCACATACCTCCTCCAGATCCTGGCGTACTCTGATAACCCGGGAGGGCAAAGGTCAGAAATATCCCTTGTCTGACACTTCGTGTCAGACGGGAGCAGGGTCATCCCGCGTTAATCCCAGGGGGATTGGGATGGGTCCTGTCATCTAGATATACAAACCAAACAGAATCCTTCCTAGTCGGGTCAACGTCCACATCAAACCCACAAACCCCGAAGAATCGAAAAAGTGAAACCTCAATTCCTTCTTAGCCTTAAACTAATGTTCAGATTGTAGGAAAACCACACCCCGAGATTCTGACATCCCAAGTGCACTCTCAACGTCTTTTAGTCTTAAAGTGAGTGCTTATCCAAGCTCCCTAAACTTCATAACGTTCAAATATAGTTCCATATGAACCTTAATGATTCAGACACATAAAAATACCTTTAGATGATATCCAAATACCACAAAAGTTGCACCATTGGGTATGTAAGGAGGAAGAGATAAACTTTTGTGTTGATTGGAAGTCCAGAAAAAGACCGCACGTGCCGCCTAGTCTCTCTGCACATGGGATCCACTTGTCTTTTCAGTCACAGTCACAGGATTACTGGCCTGCTACCTCCAGCCGGCTTCGCAGGTTGACCCCGTTTCTTGCAATGGGTGTCTGTGACCGATACTCAAACCTGACTCCATTCTTCAACTTCTCCTTCAATTTCTAGGTTAAATTCATCCAACACGATCAGTGAACTATAAGGAATTAGTCTATGCTAACCAAAATAAGTAATTTAACTATAATTTCATAGTATCACGATCAAATTGACAACCCATGGTTATACTTGATGCCAACCATGTTGTGGGGCTCAATTTTCTCCAGTCTTGAGCTCACTGGTGTCGTCCAGGTCTGAATAAGGTCGTAATGACCTTAATTCCGCAAGCTAATCTCTCAATTCCAAAACCCATCACAGGGCTCTCACTTTCCCTATCTCGACAAACTTCGTCACCTTCTCCTTTTTGCTTTCTTTTTAGGTGGCTCTCAACCTCCCAGCCACCACCAACATTCTAACCAAGTAAACAATAAGCCAGAGGTTTCCCTCCCTTTTCCTCATCCTCACCCCCCGTCTCGTGTCTTCCCTTTTTCTATTAAAAAAAAATGTACATGACACAATAATGAGGGACACTTCTCCTTGGGCAGGACAAAATAGTGAGGGACGCTTCTCCTCGGGCTAAGGTGACACTTGTCAACCGAAGAGTAGCCCAGCAAACCTGCTAGCGACTCACCTAATTAACAATCCAAGTACAATTACTAAAATGCTCTTGATGCCTAATTTACCAGAAATACCCAGGAATGTTTAGACCAGTAACTCTTTCATACGATCTCTGTTTTCCACATGCAACTTGTCTGTGGATTCAGGACTCCGAGACCTACTTAACATGTAACGACCCATCCCGAATATCGGGATTCAATAATATTTAATTGTGATTTACTAATCTGGGATTAGTTGGGTGATTTCGGACGAATTGTGCAAAATGACCGTTTTGCCCCTAGGCGTGGGTAAAACGTTGACTTTTATTTCGGATGGTCAAATGGACTTTGATCGATGACTGTGACGTAGTTTGGGACGTCACGAGTTCATAGACAGGTGGCACGTTCGATTCCGACGTTCGTAGTGAAAGTTATGATGTTCGGAAGTTCAGGGGCATTTTCGTAATTGGGATGAAATGGGGGGAAAATGTCGACTTTTTGATCGGGTGGTCCGATGGCCGAGGCCCAAGGACCGTGAGGAAGGTCTCGATACCCTGAGTCCGTAGACAGGCGGCACGCCGAAGTCGGACTTCGTACGAGGAAGTTATGGTCAGATACGTGAAATCAGGAGGTTCGCGTCTCGGTAATCGTGTCGAATATTTTATTCTGATATTATGATTGGGGGACACCTGGATGAGTGACAAGTGTCACTCATCCATTGGCTAGATTGGATCTGATCCACTAAGGCAATTAAATAGATTAAAACCCACCTTTTGATCTCAGCCATTCATCTCAAACTCCCAAGCGTGATCTGGACCCTTAATCTCATTGGTGAGATTGAATCTGGACCATCCATTTTTCTTTATCATTTCCCTCCCCATACTATATTTGCTTACCCGAGTGCACAACCATTCGAACCGTGCACCAGGTCTTCACACATCTCCTCTGTGCACAAGTGTGAGTCACTGATATTGTGAGAAACGGCGGGAGGCCGCAGGATGACGACGGCGACTACGGCGGACCACGGCGGGTGTGTTACCCGAGAGGAAATTATGCCCAGGTTTTGGAGGATTGACCATTGGTCGTGTTTCTGAGCTCTCTCTTGATTCTATTGAGACTTAGGGTCAGAAACAGGCACAGGGGACAAGGTTTCGAAGCTCGAAGTGAGCTGGGCACGGTGGGGACGGCGGTGCCCGTAACCCGGTTCGAAACCAAAAATGGTAATCAGGTTTTGGATGAGTGTTGGTCATTGGATTTGATCCTACGGTGTTCTATGAACATAAACTAATCTTGTAGACGTGATTTTGGGACTCGAGGCGGCCAGAATCGGGAGGAAGGACGATTGGAAAATTCTGGGCTTCGGGTTTGAGTTCAGAGGTAAGAATCTTGACGTTACTTCTGGTTTTTGATTCCACAGGACTTTTGGTTGAACTTGGACGATCTTGTAGGTGAAAACCCCGTCCAAAATGATCGAGGAATCACTGAGAACCAGTCGGGTTGGCCCGGGGGTCACGGCGACCCGTTTTACAGACATTCGGGCTGGAAGATGATGAACAGTACCCGGCGCGTGGGTTTCACGCGCAGGGAGTTCAACCGGTGCGTGGGGGCACGTGTAAGGTAATTTGGAGAAACTTCCAACATGACTTTTGTCCTATTCAATGTAACGAACATTTTGGCGTTGGTTTCGTGTCAATCGGATCCCGTTTCGATATTGTTCGGGATGTCCGAAGGTTTTAAATCTAGTTTAAAAATACTTAAAAATTCGGGAAAATTACGGGACTTGAATAGGATGTTAATGATGAGGTTAGTGATCCTCTAATGTGATTTGGACAGGATTGGGAGTCCCGGTGATAGTGGTGTGGCCCGGGAAGGCCTATGGCACACATATCGAGGCGCTCGGTTAAACGGTCTGTGAGTGGACATTGGTTTTATAAATTCGATGCATGCATAACTGTTCCATGATTGTTATAATTATGATTAAATGATTTACTTTGGATATCGGTGAATTTAAATGATTTCACGCATTTCGAGGTGATTTACGTATTTGCACGTAAACCGAGGTTTTTTTGGATTTGCACCGATTTCCATAGATGTGGTTGGATATGATTTCATGAAACGGTTACGGACTTGATAAAGTAAAATCGGGCCAGGGGCCCAGTTAACTTATGAATCGGGCCAGGGGCCCAGTTAACTTGTGAATCGGGTCAGGGGCCCAGTTAACTTGTGAATCGGGCCAGGGGCCCAGTTAACTTATGAAATCGGGCCAGGGGCCCAGTTTATTTCTTCATGTGATTGCGGGTCGGGGACCCTAAAATGGAATTGAATAAATGTTTTCTGGTTTACATTTTATATATATTCACATGCTAAAAACAAATAACGGTTTGATGATATGGAAATTATGGTTATGGCACGTTTCACGGTGTTTGGGCTTGAGACCCGTCTGATGAAACTTAAAGATTGGTTTGGATTTTATCTATGTATATGGTACTGCACTGTATAGATCCTTCTATATTATATTGTCTCCTCCGGATGAGGTACCCCGGAGAGGTCACGGACGTCTAGAACGTCCAGCGTCTATGACGCTAAGCATCGGGGATGCTGTACCCGAACGGGGTTCGGGGATTGAACTCGGAAATTGAGACCCGAGTGGCACGCGTAGCCTTGTGATTGTGACCTTATTAGACGTCAAGGACGTAAGACATCAGGGATGTCGGATTGGAGTGTATAGTGCAGTGGCTAAAATTATGGTTATGGTTTTATTATATGCCTTATGGTTCATATTACTGGATTTATGAAATAACTCTTGGATTGACTTTTGGAATTTGAAACTATGCTTTGGTTTCCGGGCTAAGGCCCTAATGGTTATTTCTAAATAAATATGTGAAAATTGGTTTTTGGTGCATGCATATGCTTTTACTGGGGGGCATAAATGTCTTATAAAGGTTTTAAACAGACTTGTTTATTTTCGTCCACTCACAGCTTTTGTTTTTAATACCCTTCAGGTTGATTCCGGATGCGACTGCAGCAGAGACTGGGACATCATACACCTCCTCCATCGATCCTTACGCACTCTGGAAGCCCGGTTGGGCAATGGCAACAGGTTATCCCTTGTCTGACACCTCTTGTCAGACGGGAGCATGACATATCCCATGGTAATCCTGGGGGGATTGGGATGGGTCGTGTCAAGTGGTATCAGAGCAGGTTTTGCTCTTTTATGCGCGAAGGACGAGGGTGTGATGTCTCTTTGGGCTGCAGTTCCGTTGTCAACCTGATAGATAGTTTTGGATTTGAATAGTGGATTGGGTGTGTTTGACCCGATACGCCGTGCATTGATGCGATTCAACCCAAGTGGGGTTGTATACGATTAACTGGTAATGTGGGACCGTCGGTTCGGTCATGTGATTATGGATTGTTGTGCCACTGGGCACAGCTGGCTTCAGGGAACCCCATTTGAATAATGTATTGGAAATACGAAACTCAGTTGAGTAATAGTCTAAATTATGGACCCTGATAGTGTTGGCTAGCGTACGAGGTGTTGGTGCATCGGAGTTAGCCGATGACCGTCATGGTGGAACCCACGTTGAGTTGACGATTGGATTGGATTTGACGTCTATGCGATGTCAAGACCGCGGAGTCGGTCAGGTTGTGGATTTTACTACAGATGGCAGTTGGGTTCAGTGGAACCCTAGGGTGTAATTTTGGAACCCTAAATTGATGGACAAGAAAGTGAACTTTAAATGGGAACTTGTGCTGCGACGTGCGGCTAAGGTCGTGGATGACCACGTGGATGACTCTAGTTAGTCTAGTCAGGATTATGGGATTCGATCCACGGATGCGGTTACGAGATATGATGTGGATTTCCGTGTGGGATCGAATGGTAGTGTGATGTGTGGATACGGATCTTGACAAGCGATGACTGTTGGTCGACAGTTGTGTCGAGATGACTGGCTATCGAGGGTATTTAGTGTGACTTTCACACTTGAGGATCAGGGGACGTTCAGGGAACGTTCGTTACCCTGATATGCCGATTGTCAATTGGAGGTACCCATGGTCGTGGGGTACGAGTGGTGATACGGGATCGTCGTTCGGTATGAACGGAGATCCAGGGTAACAACTTTGCACACAGTGTGCTAGCATGGATGTTCGTGTGCTAGTGTGGATGTGTGGATGCCTGCGTGTTGAGGCAAGTGTCGGTGATACTAGCGCTGGTGCTGGTGTCAGTGATTGTGATGACGATGAGCCACCAGTTGGGGTGTGACTCTGTCATGATGGACATATGATCGGTATCTGCGACTCAGTGGTGGTTAAGTCTTGGACTGGATGGGATCCAGTGGAGGTTGTGTCGTGTTGGGATAAGTCCCAACAGATATATGATGACATGTGAGGAATGGATCAGAAGGTATGATTGGAATTTGGGGAATCTAGGGATGATGTTCCCTATGTCATGTGTATTGGTGGATTTGGGGAGTTGTTGTCAACTCCCAGATTGGTAAGATTGTGTACTGCTTATATCCCCTGAGAGTACAAGGAAATTATTGAAATTGGAAAAGTCGAGGAAAACCATTCGTGGTATTGATGTGAGATTTTGTGATTGTGAATCACTTGGAACTTGAGGATTGAACCTGTAAAGGCTGAGATGTGAGACGGAGGCAGTTGGGTATGCACATCCAGGCAGAGTTGTGGATATTCCGTTCGGAATCAGGGTATATGCATAAATGATTATTGGCGGACGTGAGGTCCGAGGAATGAATTGATTTTGGACACGTGGTGGTCCAAGTGAGGTAAGGACGTGGGCAGTCCAGTGGTTGGACTTGACATCTCATTTGGGAGCATATCTGTTTCCAACATGGTTGGAACTCCCGATTCGGGGAGAGTTGTGATTGGGAGACGAGAGGAGTGCTCGTTTCCGCATCGGTGATTGGTATTCCGAAGTCATTGGGGATGACTTCTTATTTCCTGCCGTGGCAGATGATGATTGTTGCTACCAATACGATGAGCGTGTATTGGTGGGTGGACCCATGTTTGGCTTGGGGTCATTGGACACTAGAAGTTGTGTATGATTTAGGATTTGGTGGTGAAATGCGGGATCACCATTCCACCAAGGGAAATTTGACGAAGGATTCAATTGAGGGTGTAAGACCCTACGATCAGCTTTCAGATAGATTGTTAGCTATGCGAGCATGTGTGGATCCTAGGTGGATCTGATTTGTGATGTTGTCGACTTTGGACGATGTGACGATCTAGGATCGTGATATTACTCGTCGGGTGACATAGTGATGGATCTGGATCGTGATCGTGATGATCCAGATTGGTTGAGAGTTTATCACTCTTACCTTGGTATGTGAGTCGTAAATGACGGGACTGAACTTCTTTTTGGAGTGGAGTCCATATGGTTTGTTACTCGGTTGAGTAGGTTTCCGAAGTGGTCGGATTTTGTCAACCTTTGACGTGTGGATATTGGGATTGGCTTCCCTATGGAGCCAATCGAGTGTTTTGGGCAGGCAACCGATAGGTTTAGTTTTGGTACGTCTCAAGTAGACGTAAACGAGATTTTGGGTTTTGGAATCGAATTTCTGGGTGACGATTCAGGATTCGATTGCGAAGCTCGAAAATGGATTACTGGATTTGGGTGCGGAATGATTATTCCAATGCTAGCTTACGGAATAATGATTTCAGATTCGGATTTGGACATGGAATAAAAATATGATGTTTGGGTTTGGATTAAGGATTTCTTACGAAATCGCGGATTCGGATCCGGAATTGAAACGAGATGATGGGTGGAGTTCGTTTTGTCTCATGTTGGTTTGGGCAAAGGTACTTCATTATTGAAACGTGTTTGGCTATGACCTGGGTGGTTATAGGCAGATTGATGGATTGAGGTGCGTACAGGGTACGTTGTACGAGGATTGATACTGGTTAGGCTGAGTGGTGCCTAATGGCGGTACATGGGATGTACCCGTGGTGTGTGTTTAAACGTGTTGTTAATCGGCTTGGTTCCGATATCATTTGGTTGGTTGTGATTGTGGACTGGACATTGGATACTGTGCGCCGAGCAGAGTGATTTTGTCGGGTTCAGTGATTGTATGAGCAGGTGCTCTTAGCCATGGTTGGCTAGTGGAACCCTAGTATTGAGATGTGTGATCACTACTGGGCTGGTATTCAATGTGTTCCAGTTACACCACTTGATTGTGTAAGTTGACGGTATACGTACACTCAGGATGAGTGAGTTGGTGGTCTGTGAAACCACGAGTAGCCTTGTGTGACTTGATCACACCGTGATTTCCCAGCGTCTTGGTTCGCTAAGGGAGTCGGCGATTATGGACATTGAGATTAATATGTGTCGCAGGATTGGGCTTGCCCTGCGAATTGAGATCATGTGGTTGATCTTACGCTACATCGAGAGTGATGTAGTACGTGGTGTTGTCACTAACTGGCAGATGGTTGGGGCTTTACTAGGGTGGTAAAGCTTAGCGGTGACAGTTTAACTGGTGGTGTCAGCGTGGACTGACAAATGAGATTTGGTGACTCCCAATGGGAGCAAATGTAAGGATATTTTGGCAATGGAAGAGAACCGTCTAGCTGAAGGAGTCAGCTTAGTGGTTAGGCGATTTTTATCGCGGATCAGGTGATTGTGTTCACTCGAGGTGGTCAAGTGTTGTTGTTATAATGTAAGACTGTGATGGGATGTCTGGGTACAGACAAGACTGGTGTTGTTCCAGTAAGTGGGTGTACAGGTTGTACACAAATGTGAGGTCGAAATGTTTTCCACAAGGTGGTTGTGGAATAGGGTTGTTGGTAATTTCGAGGACGAAATTCTTTAAGGAGGGAAGGTTGTAACGTCCCGTCCCGAATATCGGGATTCAATAATATTTAATTGTGATTTACTAATCTGGGATTAGTTGGGTGATTTCGGACGAATTGTGCAAAATGACCGTTTTGCCCTTGGGCGTGGGTAAAACTTTGACTTTTATTTCGGATGGTCAAATGGACTTTGACTGATGACTGTGACGTAGTTCGGGACGTCACGAGTGCATAGACAGGTGGCACGTTCGATTCCGACGTTTGTAGTGAAAGTTATGATGTTCGGAAGTTCAGGGGCATTTTCGTAATTGGGATGAAATGGGGGAAAATGTTGACTTTTTGATCGGGTGGTCTGATGGCCGAGGCCCAAGGACCGTGAGGAAGGTCTAGATACCCTGAGTCCGTAGACAGGCGGCACGCCGAAATCGGACTTCGTACGAGGAAGTTATGGTTAGATACGTGAAATCGGGAGGTTCGCGTCTCGGTAATCGTGTCGAATATTTTATTTTGATATTATGATTGGGGGACACCTGGATGAGTGACAAGTGTCACTCATCCATTGGCTAGATTGGATCTGATCCACTAAGGCAATTAAATAGATTAAAACCCACCTTTTGATCTCAGCCATTCATCTCAAACTCCCAAGCGTGATCTGGACCCTTAATCTCATTGGTGAGATTGAATCTGGACCATCCATTTTTCTTTATCATTTCCCTCCCCATACTATATTTGCTTACCCGAGTGCACAACCATTGGAACCGTGCACCAGGTCTTTACACATCTCCTCTGTGCACAAGTGTGAGTCACTGATATTGTGAGAAACGGCGGGAGGCGGCAGGACGACGGCGGCGACTACGGCGGACCACGGCGGGTGTGTTACCCGAGAGGAAATTATGCCCAGGTTTTGGAGGATTGACCATTGGTCGTGTTTCTGAGCTCTCTCTTGATTCTATTGAGACTTAGGGTCAGAAACAGGCAAAGGGGACAAGGTTTCGAAGCTCGAAGTGAGCTGGGCACGGCGGGGACGGCGGTGCCCGTAACCCGGTTCGAAACCAAAAATGGTAATCAGGTTTTGGATGGGTGTTGGTCGTTGGATTTGATCCTACGGTGTTCTATGAACATAAACTAATCTTGTGGACGTGATTTTGGGACTCGAGGAGGCCGGAATCGGGAGGAAGGACGATCGGAAAATTCTGGGCTTCGGGTTTGAGTTCAGAGGTAAGAATCTTGACGTTACTTCTGGTTTTTGATTCCACAGGACTTTTGGTTGAACTTGGACGATCTTGTAGGTGAAAACCCCGTCCAAAATGATCGAGGAATGACTGAGAACCAGTCGGGTTGGCCCGCGGGTCACGGCGACCCGTTTTACAGACATTCGGGCTGGACGATGATGAACAGTACCCGGCGCGTGGGTTTCACGCGCAGGGAGTTCAACCGGCGCGTGGGGGCGCGTGTAAGGTAATTTGGGGAAACTTCCAACATGACTTTTGTCCTATTCAATGTAACGAACATTTTGGCGTTGATTTCGTGTCAATCGGATCCCGTTTCGATATTGTTCGGGATGTCCGAAGGTTTTAAATCCAGTTTAAAAATACTTAAAAATTCAGAAAAATTACGGGATTTGAATTGGATGTTAATGATGAGGTTAGTGATCCTCTAATGTGATTTGGACAGGATTGGGAGTCCCGGTGATAGTGGTGTGGCCCGAGAAGGCCTATGGCACGCGTATCGAGGCGCTCGGTTAAACGGTCTGTGAGTGGACATTGGTTTTATAAATTCGATGCATGCATAACTGTTTCATGATTGTTATAATTATGATTAAATGATTTACTTTGGAAATCGGTGAATTTAAATGATTTCATGCATTTCGAGGTGATTTACGTATTTGCACGTAAACCGAGGTTTTTTTTGGATTTGCACCGATTTCCATAGATGTGGTTGGATATGATTTCATGAAACGGTTACGGACTTGATAAAGTAAAATCGGGCCAGGGGCCCAGTTAACTTATGAATCGGGCCAGGGGCCCAGTTAACTTGTGAATCGGGCCAGAGGCCCAGTTAACTTGTGAATCGGGTCAGGGGCTAGTTAACTTATGAAATCGGGCCAGGGGCCCAGTTGATTTCTTCATGTGATTGTGGGTCGGGGACCCTAAAATGGAATTGAATAAATGGTTTCTGGTTTACATTTTATATATATTCACATGCTAAAAACAAATAACGGTTTGATGATATGGAAATTATGGTTATGGCACGTTTCACGGTGTTTGGGTTTGAGACCCGTCTGATGAAACTTAAAGATTGGTTTGGATTTTATCTATGTATATGTATATGCTTTGCATGTGGATATCAATAAAATGTATTTGGTACTGCACTGTATAGATCCTTCCATATTATATTGTCTCCTCCGGATGAGGTACCCCGGAGAGGTCACGGACGTCTAGAACGTCCAGCATCTATGACGCTAAGCATCGGGGATACTATACCCGAACGGGGTTCGGGGATTGAACTCGGAAATTGAGACCCGAGTGGCACGCGTAGCCTTGTGATTGTGACCTTATTAGACGTCAAGGACGTCAGACATCAGGGATGTCGGATTGGAGTGTATAGTGCAGTGGCTAAAATTATGGTTATGGTTTTATTATATGCCTTATGGTTCATATTACTGGATTTATGAAATAACTCTTGGATTGACTTTTGGAATTTGAAACTATGCTTTGGTTTCCGGGCTAAGGCCCTAATAGTTATTTCTAAATAAATATGTGAAAATTGGTTTTTGGTGCATGCATATGCTTTTACTGGGGGGCATAAATGTCTTATAAAGGTTTTAAACAGACTTGTTTATTTTCGTCCACTCACAGCTTTTGTTTTTAATGCCCTTCAGGTTGATTCCGGATGCAACTGCAGCAGAGACTGGGACATCATACAACTTATCCATCGATCCTTACGTACTCTGGAAGCTTGGTTGGGTAATGCCAACAGGTTATCCCTTGTCTGACACCTCTTGTCAGACGGGAGCATGACATATCCCATGGTAATCCTAGGGGGATTGGGATGGGTCGTGTCATAACAGTACTCACCAAAGTCCCAAAAAGTTTCCTGAGCAAAAGGTCGAATATTGGCATATAAGGGTAAAATTGTCAATTCTCAAATTAATTTATGAAATTGCCCCCAATTTTCGGGACAGATCGTTACACATCGACTAATAACTTTTACATTTAACACATAAAGATATAACAGCAAAACTAAATATTTAAATATAAATAAAAATAAACATTAATTTTAGTGGAGGGATAGGTAGTTAATCCAACACTTATTATTTTCATTTCTTCTTATTTCTTAAAATTTATAAACAAATAATTTTAAAATAAAAATATTAATGTGTAAGAGTATATTAAAAAAACACAACATACTATCAATATTAATAGCAAACAATAATAACAATTATACATATGTTAAATAATTTTTACATTCCCTAATTATTAGGGAAATAGAATATCACCTAGGGGTGGCAATGTGTCGTGTCGTGTCGGGTCTGTGTCTTGTCATGAATTCTGTTTTACCCATTTATGCCCTACCCGAATCCGACCCGTTTAATAATCGTGTTAAGAATGTCCAACCCGAACCCGATTTGTTAATGACCAATGTAACCCGTTTAACCCATTTAATAAATAGGTCATACTTAAAATCAAATTAACCTATGACCCGTTTGACCCGTTTAACATGTTTAATTTATTTAAATTATAAGATTTAATAAATATTTAGGTAGGTAAATGAGTAGATATATGAGTTAGTAATGACACATTTATTAAATGGGTGAATATATAAGTCAATATACAGGTTAACCTGTTAACTCGAAATCTATCCATTTATTAAACGGGTTAACAAATCATTATACAGGTTAACAGGTTGACCCGAAACCCACCTGTTTAATAAACGGGTCATAACGGATTAACCCGAAAATGACCCGAAGTTTTAATCGTGCTGGTTGACCCGGATAAATTTCGTGCGGATTTCGAGTCGTGTCAAAAATTGCCACCATTAATATCACCCTATAGTAGGTAATTAAATTCGATGAATTGAATGAAAATGATTTCAAACAGATTCCATATCTGTTTTCCTTTTCATGGTCCTATATATATAGTGGCAAATATCAACGAAATATGAAATCTTGAAATAAATTCATATTCATACTATATATTCTTGCGTAACGAACGAAGCTTAATTAAGTATAATAATGTTCCCCTAATCCTATTAATATTCCCCTAATCCTTTTAAATAAGATGTTATGTTCAATACGAGTAGACAATGAGGACGATTTATGCGTTTGTTAGGCTAGATACTTAACTATCATTAATAATGTTCCCATCTCAAATTCATTTGGAAGCGGTTTGGAAAATCATCGTCTTTCCTTGCTTTCTCCCATGGTAAAACAAGGTAAAAATTAATTACCATTTTAACGGCAATTCACCCGTGGAAATTAATTACAAAAGTGATTATTAATTTCTTAAATGGGAAATTATAACCATCATGGAAGATCATCCATAATCCTAATTTCTAATACCAAGAGATGGAAAAAGAAGTTTCAGGTTATCAGTTTTGCTCATGTTGTAAGCTAATTGCGAAAGTGATTATTTGAGAATGAAATGTTATTTTCTTTCTCATGTTGGGTATGGCTAGACTTAGTAACCTTTTCATTCCATTGAAGAATGGAAAATCACTGTCTTGCTTTACTTTCCCTCATGGTAAAACAAGGTACAAATTAATTACCATTTACATTTACCAATAACAACATAACTAATTTGCTATATATATATATTAACTACATTCATGAATTTGACATTTTTAAAGGATTAAAATCGAAATAATTATACGTTGAAAAATAGATAAAAAAAAAATTTGTAATAAAAAAAAGTTCAACCATCTCAATAAGTTAATAGTTTTTTTGTTAGAAAATATATTTCATTTGTTAATATATTACAATGGATATACATTTGGTCTATTTTGAACAAAATAATCAAGAGGTCAGATCCAAGAATAAATTTTTTTTAAAAATAAATAAATTTTAAATTACTATAAATTGAAAATAAAATAAGATATGGAAAAGTGGGCCAGGCCCATAAAAATGCCCCACAAATCATGCGCACATCATTTTGTGATGGTAGTTTCCTTCTTTTTTTTTCTTTTCTCAGCTTCAAAAATGAAGTGGAAGCCCATCTGAGAAATCAGCCCGCGTAATCCTCACACAACGCGTCGCTTGGGATTTCCATGGCCTGTATAATAAACGAACCGTCTCACATCATATGAACAAATTGAACGAAGGACGAGAGAGAGCGTCTTGGTAGTTTTATTAGCTCATATATAGCCAAAAGAAAATGTGATCATTTTTAACTCTTTCTTGTCCGCTCTGCTTCTTCCTCTGTTTTCACAAGCCGGCCTCGCCTTCTCAAGGCTCAAACCCAATTCGCACTCTCCGATTCTCTTTAAACCGATTCTATCTCCCTATATTGATCTCTCAACTTCTCTCAACTCTCTGATCGGAATTGGAATTGAAATTGACTCTCGGGTGATTGAATTTGAGATGTCGAATTAGGACGAAGAAGATTCGGGTTTTGATTTAAATGCACCGACAGGTCCCGATCGTCAGGTGCAATCAAATCGAATTTGTTCTCTTCTCCCTTTCGAATTGGTCGATCTGTTTTTGCGGATTAGATTAGTGGAGTGATCTGATTTTGCTGATTGGATTGTTGACAAGATTTCGGGTTCGTTCTGAAATGGTATATTTCCATAGCTCAATCTCGGTCTGCAACTCCGTTGACCACCCCATGACGGATTCTATGAGTTTAACCGACCCAGGCTTCAAATCCAAGCAAACCAGTAATCTGAACCGGTCCAGAAAGATACCCAATTCTCCCAATTGCTCAAAGACTCCTGCTTGCCATCGATCCCGATCGGATGCGATCGATGTGGTGTTGTTTATCGCAGTGGTGTGCGCTTTCGGGTATTTGCTATTCCCATATGTGAAGATTGTATCTGTTAAGACGATTGAAATTGTTGGAATTATTATGTATGTGTTGAGAGAGGAGGTTTCGCATGCTCCTTTGGTTTATGGATGTATGGGGCTTAGCATTTTCTGTGCAGCATTGGCTGCTTGGGCTTTACTGGCTTGTACTACTCGAAAATGCGGGAATCCAAACTGCAAGGGCCTCCGAAAGGAAGCTGAATTCGACATTCAGCTGGAGACAGAGGAGTGTGTGAAGAACTCAGCTTCAGTGGTGAAAGATGGAGTCAAGAGGGGGCTTTTCGAATTGCCCCGGGATCACCACCGCGAATTGGAAGCTGAGCTGAAGAAGATGGCGCCTCCCAATGGAAGGGCAGTGCTCGTTTTTCGGGCTAGGTGTGGGTGTTCTGTTGGGAGATTGGAAGTTCCGGGCCCGAGGAAAGTTAAAAAGATCAAGAAGTAGGATTTAGCGGAGAGGAATTATGAAAATTATGGGTACATGAGTAGTCATAATGGAAAGAAGAGTGCATTTTGGAATCAGGTGTCTTCTTGGAACACAATGTTTATGTTTAAATAAGCTTTAGCTCTCATAGAATAAGTTGTAAGGATTATTTGCCCTTGGTTATAGTGGGGGAATATATAACAATCCTGAATTTAATTTCCTTTCCAGTTGGTTATATATGTTCTTTCTGAGCTTCTTTTATTGAATCTGGAATTTCTATTTGGTTCTCCATTGATACTGGTTTTGTTTTCTTTTCATTTTGAGTTGTTTCATGTACTCCACATTATGTACAATTCAATTGTCATGTACTCAACCAGAAATCGAAACTTCTGATTCACTGTTTCTTGAGTTATTGTTGAAATTACAGGTTGCTTGGCAGTGTAGACTTGTAAAAGAATAAGCGACGGTTCTAGTTTGATGGCTGGGAACCGATGTGGTAAACTCTAAGTGCCATTGATTCTCCGAAGGAACTAACTTTGATTGGACTGCACGTGTGGTATGATATGTTTTGTCTACTCATCCCCCAGGTTTGCCATTCGATCGCTATAAGGCCGATTGCTTTATACTAAAGCTCAAGCTTACCAGAAGCAGAAATAAGTTAAATTACTTGGACAAAGCAAACCAAGAAAAGTATGCAGTGGAGGGGTGATCATCTACTCATCTTTGCCCCAGATTTGCTTTGTCCAGGTGGGATCATCTACTTGCAGCCTCCTGGGAGGTGTCTTCTGTGGAGCTTGAGGACCACTTAGGGGTTAGCTCTGCTAGAGCAATTGTTTAAGTTTTCTGTTTCTTCCTGTTGTGTATATAGCTAGCGTATATACACAATAATGCATTCTGGAGATTGCTCTCAATTGTATTTAGTTATTTATAGACTATAGTTATGTCAAAATGCCCGAGTAGGAGTGTAAGATGGATGCTCTATAGACTAGTTATTTCAAAATGTTCGAGTAAGAGTGTAAGACGGATGCTATGAAGTCTTACTTGGACATCTGAAGAGTCAAATTTTGGTTTAGGTTAGAACGAATGAGGATGATTAGTTCACCTGCACTCATGGTAGCTGATGGTACCTGGTTTTGTAGACTTTAAGTCAGTTCTTTACCAAATCTATGTTGAACTTTGTGTATGCCATGCATTTACTTTGACATGTAAAGGTTGACAATAGGTTATTAGGAAGTATGATTTTTTCACCTTACCCTTGGAAGAATGCGCGAAGTTAGAAAACAAATTTACCTTTTATCTTTTGGTTCTCACACTCGAATTGTGGGTCTAATTAGAAAATTCGTTTTCTTCAAGTGACCGTCTGATTAGAAAATTCGCTCTCAAGTGACAATTGGCTGCACGACACTTTTTTTTGTTTTTTCTTTTCCAAATGCTTGAACAAGTGTCTGCTGTTCTCAGAAGCTGAGGATTTGGGTGGTAAGAATATAAAACAGATAGAATATGTTTTATAGTCATGATATTTTGAATCTAAGGCATCCTTTCCTCAATGCCATATCTCTGAGGAAGTATCTTTGCTTCCAAGCAATCTTTAAATTGTGTATAGTTAAAGCCGAAACTGCAACAAATTGTGCACCTCACGGATCATTGTAACATGTCTTCGGATACATAATGGGTAGAAATGTTATTAAACCGTAATCTCTGTGGCAAAGCACGGTTAAAGAAAAACAGAGCCAAAAATAAAAACAAAAGATTTTGTTTCTTTTTAGCTTTATGTTAGCCAAAAATATAGTTCTCATCTGCCTAACCCATACAACTAGCAGCAGTAATCTGCCTAGCAGTTGTGTTTTTCAAAGGAGATTCGAATAGAAAATTCAAAACAGAAGTCGTTTGAAAAATAAGTCTCGCAAATTTATTGTATTTTAATTTATTTTCTCTACAATTTTATCTTTTATAAAAATTGAATTTGGAATTAATTTAACTTAACAAAAAAAATTGAAGAGTCGATTCGAAACAATTCATTTTAGATTAGGTTGTGAATCTAACCAGGTGCTTAATTGTCAATTTCTCAACATTAGACGCACCGTTTTACATTTATTCTCGACTTTGAAATCCTAGATGTTGGGAGTCGAGCAACTTTGAACTACCCTCCGTCCGCATCGACTCCACCGACGGGAATCCCAATGCTGATCCTTTCTCCAACCCCAACTACCCCTTCGGGCCCAACACTTCCCTCTACACCATGAACACAACCATTCCTCTCGTCTCAACTGCAGCGTCGTCGTTTCACTCATTTCTCCGTCTTCCACCCTCCGACTTTGAACGAGCTTCTGCTGTTCTTTCTCAAGGTACCATCTTTTCTCATCAGCTCCATTTCTTATTTGCGGATTTAATTCAACCAGTTAATTATGGAGATCCCACTGTTACGGTACCAAAACTTAGCTTTGGAGCAGATTCAGGGTGGCTCTAGCTTCCATTTATCTTTCTCAGATCGTAAGTTTTTCAGGCAGAGATCTTTATCCTTGTTTTCTGCGTACTGTTTTCCGATTAATTTTAGAAACTGGAGGAACCCATTGCCTCAGATTAGGTGTTCCACTGTGGAACAAGAGCTGAAGCCTCGCCCGAAGCCTATACCTTCCAAAATTGAAATTGATGAACCAAAGGCGGTGCCTTTGGAAGATACCCAGCTCGTAAAACGCAGATCTGGACTTTGTAGTCAGATCGAGAAGCTGGTTCTGTGTAATAGGTTCGGGGAAGCGCTAGAATTGTTTGACATTTTGGATTTTGAAGGTGGCTATGAGTTGCCTAGTAGTACGTACGACGCGTTGGTGAGTGCTTGTATTAGATTGAAATCTGTTAGAGGAGTGAAGAGGGTTTCTAATTTCATGATTAGTAATGGGTTTGAACCCGATCAATATATGAGGAACAGGGTGTTGCTTATGCATGTCAAATGCAGCATGATGTTCGATGCACGGAGGCTGTTCGATGAAATGCCTGAGAGGAACTTGGTCTCTTGGAACACTATAATTGGGGGCCTTGTGGACTCCGGAAATTTCATGGAGGCCTTCGATTTGTTTCAAATTATGTGGCAGGAGTCCTCTGCTGGTGGGTCACGCATGTTTGCCACAATGATTCGGGCATCGGCTGGGTTGGGTCTCATTTTTTCTGGAAGAGAGTTTCATTCCTGTTGTTTGAAGATGGGCATGGGTTCTGATATTTTCGTCTCTTGTGCGTTAATCGATATGTACAGCAAGTGTGGGAATATTGAAGACGCTCATTGTGTTTTCGATGAGTTGCCACAGAAGACAACAGTGGGATGGAATACTATCATAGCAGGTTATGCACTTCATGGTTACAGTGAGGAAGCTCTGAGTATGTACTATGACATGCGTGAGTCTGGTGTTCAGATGGACCATTTTACATTTTCCATGATCATAAGAATCTGTGCAAGGTTGGCTTCATTAGAGCATGCCAAGCAAGCTCATGCTGGTCTAGTTCGCCACGGTTTTGGGTTAGACGTAGTAGCCAACACATCACTTGTAGACTTCTACTGCAAATGGGGAAGGATAGAAGATGCTCGCCATGTATTCGACCGGATGCCTCTCAAGAATGTAATATCTTGGAACGCCTTGATTGGTGGATATGGAAACCACGGTCGTGGTGATGAGGCTGTCGAGATGTTTGAGAAGATGATTCAGGCAGGAATGGTACCGAACCATGTCACCTTCCTTGCTGTATTGTCTGCTTGTAGTCATTCAGGCTTATCAGAACGCGGATGGGAGATTTTCGAATCAATGAGCAGGGATCACAAGATCAAGCCCCGCGCCATGCATTATGCTTGTATGATTGAATTGCTAGGTCGAGAGGGGCTTTTAGACGAAGCCTCTGCCCTAATAAGAAGTGCTCCTTTTAATCCCACTGCAAATATGTGGGCTGCCCTGCTTACAGCTTGTCGTATCCATGAGAATTTAGAACTCGGAAAATTTGCAGCAGAACAGCTTTATGGGATGGAGCCTGATAAGCTTAGCAACTACATTGTGCTCTTAAACATATACAGCAGCTCTGGGAAGTTGAAGGAGGCTGCTGGTGTTGTTCAGACTTTAAGAAAAAAGGGTTTGAGAATGCATCCGGCCTGCACTTGGATTGAAGTTCGAAAACAGGTACATATTTTCCGTTCTGGAGATCAAAGCCATCCTGAAACAAGAGAGATTTACCAGAAAGTCGATGACTTGATGATCAAGATTTCAAAACACGGTTACATTCTGGAAGAGAGGTATCTACTTCCTGACGTTAATGAGCATGAGCAAAATTTGTTCTACCACAGCGAAAAACTGGCCATAGCTTTTGGATTGCTGAGTACTTCAGATGGGACGTCACTGCAAATTGTGCAGACCCATCGGATTTGTGGAGACTGCCATTCTGCAGTTAAGTTAATTGCGTGGGTTACCGGACGGGAAATTGTAGTCCGGGATGCCAGCAGATTCCACCATTTCAAGGATGGGAGCTGTTCTTGTGGGGATTACTGGTGATGGCAAAGTAACTTTAAGTAAGTCAATGCCTTATATATATCTTTTTTCTTTCCTTTCATATATTCGTTGTTACGCTTGCTATAAAATAAGGTTAAAGATGAATAGAAGCAAAGGGTTCTTTTTCACATTGCTTGAAAGTTTTGTTGTCTAGTCTCTTGATCCAAATTTTCACTTTTATATCCTATAACTACGTTCAAGAGGGTACTCTCTTTATCGGACATGACACCTCTTTTAGAACATCGTTTTACCCAATTTTTCATATTTTGTTTTCATTTATTCATGTGGTTAATTGTTTTCTGTGATTCGAAATGGTTTAATTTTAGGTTTTTAATACTTAAAATCAGAGCTTCAGAGGATTTTTCTAAATCCTACCTTATCGACCCTTTAAATAATGTGATAAAAAAAAAAAAAAAAAGAATTTGTGTAAAATGAGGATTTCACCGTGCTTTGGAATGACACTGAGAATTTATTCTTCTTGCAGGAAGCTAAAATTTAAGAAAATTCTATTTTAAAGTTATGTCAACAAATGATGAAGAAACATCAAATACAAACCGATCCATACGAATAAGAAAATGTTTCAAATCCAAGCGATATTCTACTTTAAATGAACTACGAGAGGAGGAGGCCGAATCTAATCCCACAGATGTCAATAATACCATAGTTGTTGGCCTATATTTTCCGCAATGTTCATCCAAATGCTCATCTCTTAATCTTCACCTTCTTCCGTATGTGCATTCATCCCGGGCTTATGGATGGGCTCGACAGGGGACTTGCAGTGCAGAGGGGGCAAGAAGTATCTTTCGTGGCGGGCCGGGATTGGATACAGAGCGAGTGAAACCTATGCCTGTAAGATATCTCATTCGCAGCTGCTTCTTCATTCGACCTCCGAAGCAGATGCTGCATTGCGGCTCATCAGACACCAAGAACGACGTCGTCTATGCTTGATCCATGAGGGTGCCAATGGAGAAGGGTATCTCATTATTATTGTCGCTGAGCACGTCAATCAGTTTCATAATCAAAATCGGAATTAGAATGATCAACCGGTGCATAGTCGGAATCGGAATCGAAATCATCGGAATCGAAGTAAGCAGTAGAAGAAAAACTAGCCAACTCTTGGGACAGCATCTTCCTTATCACGATGTTCTTCATGATCGATGGATATGATTTTCTTCTAGATTTTTAGAGGCTGTTTAATTAATTTTCTTGCGTGCTTAGCAAAGAGGGCTGTAGATTGAAGAATACTCATATACACATATAAACAAGAACAATTTTGTATCTTACTCCATTGATACTTTCTTATTTCACTCTTTCAATTTATCAAATAATCTTTGTATATATACTATAATTTCATTCTTTAAATTCTCAAGTCAAGATCATTTCGGTAAAAAATCAACAAAATTGAAGGTCATTTAGACATATAAATATATCAACTAAATGAACTGTTCACTATGAGGATTTTAATTTTACCAAAATCTTGTAATTTATTTGATAGATATGAATGACTAAATAACCTTCAATTATGTTAGTTTTTTATAGAGATAATCTTGATATGATGATTTAGAGAATATATAATTACGATTATGATATATATACAAAGATAATTTGATAAATCAAAAAAATTGTACGATGAGGTACTATCAAAGTAGGATGCAAATATTTTCCTATAAATAATGAATTAATCTGGACAAACCCCAATTCGTTGCCCGAACTATGCATGAATAAGTAATGAGTCATTTTGGAGAAATTGGGGTGGGCCCGCAGGTTTTTTTTTTTTTTTTTGTATATATGCAAAATTTAAGCCTTCCTAGAAGGATTGAATTGATCTTACATGTTATGCTATTATTCTTAAGGTTTTTTAGGTTAAATACACAATGAATTCGCATATTTATCACATTTTGCACTATGTATTCATTATTTGCTCACTTAACTGTATGAAATGGCCGAATAGAACCACTCAGCTCCTTTTCCGTCCAAGGTGTTATGTTGTCGTGAAAAAGTCTATGTAGCACTTACATGGATAAAAATATATTAAATTGGAAAAGGACATTTGTGGAACTTCACAATTGGCCTTTTCAATTTCGAATCGCAAATTGAGAAACCCTAAATCAACATGACACAGTTCTTCCTCCCCCAAGCTTGGACGCAAACCAAGGCTTCGACGAACCCAGGCTTCGACGAACCCAGACTTCGACACGACCCATCTTCTAATCATCCACAAGAGCGTTGAAGAAGAAGAGATGGAGGAGCATGAAGAGGGACGTTGCTAGTGCGGGAATTGAAGTACCATCTCCCAAATACAAAAGGAAGAAAGGTCCAAATTTTAGGATGGAACCGTATAACGCGAGTGTACACTCAGAGCGATACCCTCATAAAAATTTTCTCCCCAAATGCAAAAGGAAAAAAGGTAATCAATTTAATGAAATCCTGAAACTATATATATATATGCATTTAATAGTTTTGTTAATTAATTTTGAATCCTATTTCTGATTTAAGGAGCTCGAATAGAATTTTTTGTATGCGACCTCCACATATGGTAAAGTACATGAAATTTTGTTTGTGCTATTTATGTATGCGACGACATATAAACAAAGGTTGTGCATTTTGTATTTTGCACGGTTTTATTATTTTATAGTGTGATGCCGAACATCAAACGTATTCAATATTGTCTAATTTTCTAGTGATATTATTTAGTGATAATTTGTTACTGATATTATCAATAAATTTATAATAAATAATGATGAGATTTGTTTTTTTTTTGGATAACCGACTTTTGATCTTGGCCGACTAAATTTCTTTCAGAAAGAAAGAAAAGTAAATTCATAATAAATAATAATGAGATTTTTTTTTTGATAACCGATTTTTAATCTTGGCTGACTAAATTTCTACTTGAAAATTATGAACAGATATGAAACTGACGTATTGGCTAGTTATTCTTTACAAACTAATGACACCAGGGTGGTGTTAACTTTGGTTTTTGACAATGGATGGCCTCAAACTAACCTCCGGCATGCAACTTTTCCTCCTTATTATTCTTCTCTTTTTCGCTTTCTCCTATTTGAACGAAATTGTGATAGATATTGCGTATAATATACTTTTATTTTACAATTAAAATTCACATAGTTAAATTATAAAGAAAAATTACCAATGATGAATAACAATTATAATGCATAACAAAAAATTTCAAATGGTCAAATAACATCAAGCAATTTCACAAAATGATTTTTGGTTTTTTCGTAACAAAATAAAATCAAATGACACTTTTACTGCAAAGAGAACTAAGACAAATGATCAATAAAATAAAATAAAATAAAATAATATGTAATGACAATTTGTAATTATTTAAAATTTAAGGGACTAAAACTAATACTGCATTTTGACCAACAATACAAAAATTAAGTTATTTCTTATTTACTGTAATAGACTAACTTTATAGTTTGAACTCTAAAAAAAACTTATATATAATTACCCCAAATATTTAACACGTGCTATTAATAAAGATATTTTGGCAGTAATATTATCTAGTGATATTTTTAAGGGGTGATTATAAATAGGTTCTATTTTATAGTGCAAATTATAAGTTAATCCACTATAGTAAATAAAGACTGTAAATAAGAAATAACTTTTTTTTTATTGTTGGTTAAAACACATCATTATTTTTAGTCCGTTGTTTTTTAAAGAATTACAAATGTGCTATTATATATCATATTTATCTTAAACGTACAAAATTCCATCATTTTAGGGTGTCATATCCCTTATTTTTCCTTTTATGTACTTACTATAATTTTATTCTAGACTTAACAGGTAAATTAAACAACATTTAACTCCGCCGCATAAATAAGATATTTATACATGGAAATTTTAAGTGTATCATAATAGGTATATTATATTCAATATTTACCTCTCTAAAAAAATACAGATAATTATTAATTTACCTACATGAAAATAAATATACAGGTCATTATTAATTTACCTATAAAGTAATAAAATAGCAAAAAAGTAATAAGATAGATAACGTACACTCTTCAAAAGTATCAGATGGTATCTGATAAAAAAATATAAAATAAATCTTCAAATATGAAATTTAGTTAGAATTATCTTAAATTAAATAATTTTGAAAA
The DNA here is from genome assembly GCA_032719365.1 of Prinsepia uniflora. NCBI lineage: Eukaryota > Viridiplantae > Streptophyta > Magnoliopsida > Rosales > Rosaceae > Prinsepia > Prinsepia uniflora. Next base: position 5,349,428 of record CM064867.1, on the reverse strand, counting down.
ATAAAAATAAAATAATAATTTTTAAAATTTGAAAGTTTCTCATCCATATCTAAAAAAGGGTATAAACGGTATCAAGAGACTTAAAAAAAAACAAAACCATAAAAAGAACACAGTAAAAAAAATTGATAATGCAGTAAATGGACTATTTCATATGTGAAATGGACTAATTTATATGTTAGATTTAAAAACTGGACTATTTTATAATTATTTCTATTTTTAACTACTTCACTATGCAGTAAAAGATCTCGTTTCTTATAAAGGACAAAATTAATAACGCATATAATTTATCCCACTCCTAATATTTTGTATAAAAAGAAGAAGATAATTTTACGTTGTTAGTTGAAAAAGAAAAGTAAATTCATAATAAATAGTAATGAGATTGTTTTATCGATATCTAATTTTTGATCCAGGTCTGTCCCTGATGATGCTTTTGGCTTGTTGTTTGGTTGTTGTTCCTCCATTTTGGGTTGTGTGATTCAGCCCTGTGTGATTTTGTTGTTGGTGTTGCCCTTTGGTTTTAGGGCGTTCTTTTTAATACAATTTTGATTTATCAAAAAAAAAAATATCTAACTTTTGATCTTTGCCAGCTAACTTTCTTCTTATGAAAATTTATGAACCAACATGAAACTGATGTGTTGGTTAGTTATTCTTTACGAATTAATGACACCAAGTGGCATTAACTTTGGTTTTTAAGTTCATTGGGATTATTGCCTCAAGCTAACCGCCCACATGCAATCCTTCTCTTTTTTCCCTCTACTTGAAATTCCACGAGATTGTGATAGATCTTGTCAGATTTTCTCTAATATAAGGATCATCAATAATTCAATACCTATATTTATAATTAGGAGTGTGTTCCTGCCCGAAATCTTTTCCTCGTTTTAGGAGCCGAGACGCTTCGAGGCAACTTTAGCTGGACCTCTGCGCGAAACCTTTTTTCTGCAGAGCAAGGAAGGCGGACCATACATGGGATATCTTTTACTTCAATGCAATATGGAAATGTTAGATGGGCTGAGCGTGATGGGCCTTAAGCCACGGTCGATCCCTAGATGGGCGAATCAGGAAGCAAATAGGCCTTTTAACTCAGGTGCAGATGTACCACCAGTAGAGAAATTACTACTGAATAGTATAATTGGGTTCCGTTTTTCGGCATAAAACTTTCCTTCCTTCTGATCAATGTGATTGTGAGGCTGACAGATTAGAAATCCCGCACTGTTTTTTCCTATGCCTTTTCCAAGGACTTAAATATTTTCTTTCCAGTGATACCTAAATCAGAAGTTATTTCGTTATGATATTCAAATCTGACGACATTGTTATTTCAGCATTTAAGTGAGAGATGATCTCAGGTTCTCTCGAGTCGGGATTAAAGTATTCGAATCAATGCACAAAGATGGTGTCCTAAATTGGTGAGTCGTGAACCACACTTAGATGATATATTCCGAACACTTCACTACTTAAGAAAATCTGGTTGTACTGAAATGGAAATACAAGTACATGAATGTAAAAGTACTGGAATTGAATAAAAACTGAAATTACAAGTGCATAAACAATAAATTATTTGACAGGACCCTCCCCGTAATCCCCCTCGATTAACGTGAGAGGACCTGCTCCCGTCTGACACTTCCTTATAAAATGACCAAACTACCCTCGGAAATAACGTAAATGTACTTACCACGTGTCAGACAAGGGATGCTACTTTGACTCACTCAGTGTTTCCAAAGTCCACAATTCCACGTGATGCCTCAACCTTCATATAGCCCGTGTACGCGATTAATCTGAAGAGTGCCAAAACCAATAAAAAGTGTAAGTGGACAAAAACAAAGTTTTGGAAAACCATTTTATGATATATACCTTTACACCCTCCGTTTTATAAAACATGCATGAATAATCGTTAAAAATTGTGTTCAAATAAACCGATATATATATAAACCATGGGTCCAACCCGGAATCACGTAAATATATGAAGGCCCTTTGGGCCACATTTAACTGAAATCACTGGCTCTTAGTCGCTTTGAAAACATTTGCACATATCACAATTATTAAAACCAAACTTGATCTCGCTGGTTTAACCAGCCTGCTAGTCCATGTAACAACCCGTCCCGATTGGGATTAAATAAGGAGTAATTAAGGATTATTGTGACTAATCCCTGATTAGTTAAGGGAATTAGGACAGATAGTGTAAAATGACCATTTTGCTCCTAGGGATGGGCAAAATGTTGACTTTTGACACGGATGGTCAGATGCAACGGGATCGAGGACCGTTACGTAGATTGGGATCTTACGAGTTCGTAGACAGGCGACACGCCGAATTCTGGCGTTCGATAGGAAAGTTACGGGTCTATAATTGAAATCGATACTATTCATGCAAACTAAGAAATTGGATGTAAGAACCGTGTCTTGGAGGGAACGGTGAACGATCCCACATTCCTGTGAGGGGGGAATGGTTTAGGAGAGGAATGGTGGTGTGCCTTAAAGGTGTAGGCACACACCTATCTAGCGCGAGGCCTTCTAGGAGCTCACTGGCTTTGGATTTCTGGGGAACTTCAAAGTTAAGCGAATGGAGGTTGGTGCAATCCCATGATGGGTGACCCACTAGGAAGTTGCACCGTGGCTCCCGGGAACAAAACCCTGCGGGTGTGATGGTGCGCTCTGCCCAAAGGGGAAAATATCGTGTTAGGTAGAGTGGGCCACTGCGCAAATCTGATCTAAACGAGGCCTTTTGGGAATTCAAGTGGCTTTGGGGGAGATTGGAACCCCAAAGTTAAGCGAGTTGAGGCTGGTGCAATTCCATGATGGGTGACCCCCTGGGAAGTTGCACCGTGAGCTCCTAAAAACAAAATCGTGAGGGCAAGGGTAAGGAGGTCCAAAACGGACAATATCGTGCTAGATGTGTCGGGTCCTGATCGAGGAGGGTTGGGTCCTGACATTGGACAGGTGGGCTGGTTTGAGTGGATAAATATCTGGGGAGGACCAACTAGATGAGTGACAAGTGTCACCTATCTAGTTGGCCCAAACCCCAATTAATTGGGTTCATCTTTATCTTCATCTTCTTTGTTCCCTTAACTCGTGAAACACCCATACACCATACCACCCACTCCCACACAAACACCCTTCAATCATCATCTGTTGCTAGTGAATTGTTGTGGAACCATAAAATACCGAAAAATCATGGAGTTGTCACGTGGCCCATAAAACATATAATGTCCAAATTGCCCATGGTAATGACATTAACGGCTCAAAACCACCCACATGTTAAATAATGTATTTCCAGCTAATTATGTTATTTAATCAGGTTAAAAACCTTGATAATATTAATTGTCGCTATTCATAATAATGAGTAATTAATATTAATATTAAATTGATTTAATTATCATCATAATTAGAAATTATTATAATTATTAAATAATATATTTTATTAATAATATATTATTTATCAAATACAAAATTAATCGACCAATTAGAACGCTCCGTGCCTCCCAAGGATTCTCTATAAATAGAGACGATCATTTCACTTTCAATGTAAGTTGATTCTTCGCTTCGAAGTATATCTTTTTCCTTTCTCAAAACTAACTTGTTGATTCTTCGCTTCGAAGTATATCTTTTTCCTCTCTCAAAAATAACTTAGGCATCAGAGTATTCTTGGTCGAACAACCCCCGGGTAATCGATCGAGGCAACCATAGCTAATTGTTTGTTGTTTTCAGGAATTGTGGGGACTTTTCGCGGCGGGTTCGATTTCTGCTTCAATAATTGGTGTTTTCATTAAGAGCCGATTGAGAAATACTCAAAGGGAGCTCTCACAATCGTTCATTGTTCATCATACTTCGTTCGTCGTTCATCGACAATGTTTGAAGTTCTTGAACGTTGTTCATTGTTCTTCAGCTATGTTCATCGTTCATCGTACTTCATTTTTCATTTATTGACTATGTTTGGAAGTTCATGAACGTTGTTCATCGTTCATTATACTTCGTTCGTCGTTCATCGACTATGTTCGAAGTTCTTGAACGTTGTTCATCGTTCATCGGAACTTTCCATCAATCCTCACGATTCAACGTGGTTAGGGCGCGACGATCCATTCGATCATTTGAAGGTAGCGTTTCAGGCTTTACAGCTCGGAAAGGGAGCAGAGAATGCACTGTGTCTCCGGAGGAGCATCAAAACTGTAACGATCCAAACCGTGATTAATAATATTTTACTGTGAAATGACTATTTTGCCCCTAAAGGGGGAAAACTTTGACTTTTGACTCGGAAAATAATTTGGACTTTGACCCATGACTATGACGTAGATCGGGACGTCATGAATCCGTAGATAGGCGGCACACCGAAATCGGAGTTCGTATGAAAAAGTTATGGTCACAGAAGCGTTTAGCGGGAATTCACGAACCGAGAACAAAACGTAAATAATAATTAAATATGGGAATCTGTGCAAAACCCTAGATTTAAATTGAGTCGTCGGATGAGTGACAAGTGTCACTCATCCAAGTGACCGCTATTCCAATAAAGTAGGTCTATGCACCTATTGGACAATTTTATATATTAAATTATCCCTCAATCAACCCCAGCCCTCCATTTGATCTGCCCAGGTTGATCTGAACCGTCCATTTCATTTCCCCTTTTCTTTATTTTGCACGGTTCACTCATCTCTCTCATAACACACACACACATAATTTCCTCCACCGTGAACAAACCCACACGATTTCCCTCTGCCCAAACACCCAAACCGATCACCGTTCTCACCACCAGACGACTACCACCATCACCACCATTATCATCTTCGTCTCCACCGTGAACCGTCACCCTTCTCCTTGCCTGAAAACCCAGGGAAACCCCCAGACCCGAGACGCAGAAACACGGATCCAGGAAACCCGCACCACCTCCATTCATCCTCTCGAGTTGAACCAAGCTCCAATTAGGACCGTGAGGAACCCAGGACGACGTTGAGACGGTCGACACAGGCCACGGCAGCGACACGGCAGAGGTACGAACGAAAACCCGAGAACCCAGGATTTTTCTAGTTTTTCGAAGGAGACTTTTTAACGTCTAGGTTTCCTTCCTTGTGTTTGGGACATGTCCTAGGATCTGTGACGAGCTCAGAGAAGCTGTTTGGACGTTGAAAAACCGACAAGGTAGCCGGAGAAGACGACTGGAGCAACCGTGAGTTTTCTTCGAAACCAGGTATGGATCTCACCGTTTTCTGCCATTCTTGAGGTCTTAGATCCATAGAACAGACCTAGAAGACCCTTTAGGATCAAACCCTATTGAAAATGGTGGCCGAAAATAGACTGTGGAAACGGGTCAAGCCGAGGGTCAATGACGACTCGGTTTTAGAATCCGGGTTGACCCGACACTGTAGCACTGATGACGTCATCATGCTAACGTCAGCAGTGACATCATGATGACGTCATCATGTCAGAGATTTTCAGATCAGGGGCCAACCAGAGCATAACATGTGTCCTCTGACATGTGTTAGAGATGACGTCATGCTGACGTCAGCGACATTGTAGCAGATTTGACCAACATGTTGACCAAGCGCGTGTGAATAATAGTTTTGGTGGGGCCGGTACCATTTTCAAGGTTTCGACAATACGAATCCAATGGCGGTGGTTTCGTGTCGATCAGAGATCGTTGGGTTGGGAAAAATGGGGTTTGAAGCCTCAGGAATAGTGCTCGGGCTATGTTTTCGGGACGGATCTATTCTAGGGTTTTAGTATTGAAGTAGTAGTGACAGGACCCATCCCAATCCCCCCGGGATTACCGTGGAATGTGCCCTGCTCCCGTCCAACAAGGAGTGTCAGACAAGGGATAACCACGAGCCACTGCCCAAACAGGGCATCCAGAGTGCGCAAGGATCGATGGAGGAGGTGTGCAATGTCCCAGTCCCTGCTGCAATCGCATCCGTAATCAACCTGAAGGGCATTAAAACCAAAAGCTGTGAGTGGACAAAAACCAATAAGTTTACCAAATACATTTATAAGACATTTATGCCCTCCAATAAAAACGTATGCATGCCACCAAAAACCAGTAACCAAAACGTTTGCTCAACCGAGCCATTAGGGCCTTAGCCCAAAAACCGTTAACCAAAAACCAAGTGTTGGAACTCAGCCCAAAACCGTGGAATACCACCACCATACATATTAAAACCATGTGGGTCACCACCCACGACCATAATTGAACATCAATTTAAAATCCGAAACCATTTAGGGTCCCTGACCCGACATACCATTTCATAACCAATAATCCATTTTTACCACATAACACATATCCAACCAATAAGCCATTTTATTCATTAATCCATATTTTACCATTACCATCACCAGCATCCCAGATGCTTAGCGTCCCAGACGCTAGACGTCCCTGACGTCATATCTCACGGTTTCATAAGCTACGCGTGCTGCCCGGGGTCTCTCCGGGTCCATATATCTGACATCCCTGATGTCTGACGTCCCTGACGTCAATCATAGCAATCCTGCTCCTGAGTCATCATACGGTCCGGCTGCTCCGTATAATGACCCCTCGCAGGCAATGCACCGTGACTTCCCCAGTGTCCCAGACATCTGGAGGAGACCATCATATAACCTTGTATCCAGATGGTATATGGAAAACAGTTTTATTAAATCCTTTTATCACATTATTACCATTGGGCCCTGCCCGAAATTTCCATAAAACCACATAATTCCATTTAGGGTCCTTGACCCAAAATCACAATTATTAAATATAGGGTCCCTGACCCGAAATCACCATTATAATCCAATTGGGCCTCATGCCCGATTTTATGAACCACTGGGCCCACGGCCCGATTTGTAAACCAACTGGGCCCGCAGCCCGACTTTATAAACCCACTGGGCCCACGGCCCGAATTCGTACATCAACTGGGCCCCTGGCCCGATAACATAACTCAAATGGGTCTCAGCCCGATTTCATACCAACTGGGCCCCTGGCCCGATTTCATTAACCAACTGGGCCCCCGGCCCGATTCTCAAATGGACTCCAAGTCCGAAATTTCCAAAACAAGTGGGCCTCAGGCCCGAGTTCATCTTTCCAATATAAAAATCATTTTATCATAATATTCATTTAACCACAAGCATGCAAAACCACAAATAAACCGTTAATCCCGATACACGTGAAATACGGAAAATACCTCGAAATACGTGCAACATACCCAAAATCAATACTCACAAATACCATCATAGAAATCATGTATATAAACCATATAACACATTTAAGCATGCATAGGATTTATAAAACCAAAGTCCACTCACAGACCGTTTTAACCGTGTGCCTCGATACGCATGCCACCGGCCCTCCCGGGCCACACCACTATCACCGGGACTCCCAATCCTGTCCAAATCACATTAGAGGGTCACTAACCTCATTATTAACATCCTATCAAAGTCCCGTAATTTTCCCGAATTTTTACTTATTTTTAAACTTAATTTAAAACCTTCGGACATCCCGAACACTATCGAGACGGTGTCCGATCGACACGAAACCAATCCCAAAATGTCCGTTACATCGAATAGATTAAAAGTCATGTTGACCTCACCTCGAGATTTGTGCCCACGCACCGTCACGCGCCGCCGTGAGTGGCTGCGCGTGAAACTCACGCGCCGTGAACAGTGTCACCGTTCTGACCCGGTTGTCTGATAAACGGGTCACCGTGACCCGCGGCCCAACCCGACTGGTTCTCAGTCAATTCTCAACCATTTTCAATTCCGTTTGTTCCTACAAGATCGTCTCATCAATTCCAGTTGATCCATGCTTTAAAAACTGAGAAACCAATACGTTTGACTACCTGTTCGTGGAAGTGTGCAGACCGGCCACCTGCAACCGTCGTGCCTGCACGATCCCGGCCACCGTTCCTTTCGAAAACGATCCCCAGAAGCTCGTCTCACCTTCTAGATCATCATCCTGGTCACTAGATCGATCGAAGTACGTTAAAACCCAACCTGCCATTTTTACCCGAAAACAGACTCACGGGTTCGAGGCTTACCTCGCCGCCGTGGCTCCCGCCGTGGCCACCAGCACGCCTAGTTCGACTCCAGGAACATCATTCACCTCTCCAAAACGATCAAACACCATCCCGCAACGATTTCCAATTTCTGAGTTTCGGACCTCCCCTGTTTTTCCTCTCCGCCGCCAGCCTCGCCGTCTACCGTCGTCTCCTGTCATCTCCCGTCATCTCTCAAGCCTCACCGTGCAGCTAACTGTCACCCACACCAACACAGAGGAGATTGGTGAGGTAGTTTGGACGTTTGGATGTTTTGGGCCGATTTGGTTCCTCTCGGGTCTGGGGGGTTTGTGGGCTGCGCCGCCGCCCGTGGTGGTTGTTGCCGGCGTCTGGGGGTGGCTGGTGAGTACTTGGTGCCGTCTGGTGTGTGAGGCTGGGCTGTGAGGTGATGATGTGCATGATCAAGGAAGGAAACCGTGCTCACGGTTTTGAGGGAGAATGAAAATGGGTGTGTGAGTTGTCTGATCAAATACAAGGGAAGGAAATGAATCAACGGCCCAGATTCAATCTCAGTTTAAAATGAAGGGTGAGGATTCCATGAGAGGAAATGATTACCTACACCAATGGCCAACAAGAACCCCTGATTTAGGGAATGTAAGGGATGGTGACACATGGCATATATCCAAGGGTCCAGATTCGTTTTGATTAAAGTAATCAGATATTATTATTATATTATTATTTTATTCCGAGTCTCGGTTAATCGCGATTACGTCCGTGACCATAACTTCGTCGTCGTAACTCCGATTTCGGCATGCCGCCTGTCGTTGGATTCGTATCGACGATACCTACGTAACGGTCCTTGGCCCTCGCCCATCGGACCTCCCGGTCAGAAAGTCAACATTTGGCCCCTAATAAGCCAAATTACCAAAATACCCCTCAACTTCCGAACACCATAACTTTCTCTACGAATGTCGGAATCGAACGTGCCACCTGTCTATGAACTCGTGACGTCCCGAACTACGTCACGATCATCGGTCAAAGTCCATTTGACCGCCCCGAACAAAAAGTCAACATTTTGCCCACGACCAGGGGCAAAACGGTCATTTCGCACAATTTGTCCGATTCCGCCCTACTAACCACCGTTCAACCTCACTAATCAAGATTAGTGACTAAACTAATCCCGGAATTCGGGACGGGTCGTTACAATCTTCCCTCCTTAATAAATTTCGTCCTCGAAATTCCAACCGATCTAATCTCAACGTACTTCCCTCCTTAATAAGTTTCGCTCTCGAAACTCAACTATCCTGATTCCACAAACACCCGCGGAAAGTGGAATCGACCACGCAACACGTGTACACCCGTACACCAACTACTTAGACAAAACTTGTCTACACCCAAACGTACCACTAGTACTCAAAACGCAACGATTACATTCGACCCCGTCGAATGACTGAAACTACTTGTTTCGAATTTGACACCACTTGTCAAATCAACCCTCTCGTTGACGCAACAACTCAACGGTTCCTTTCCCACTCCCACTAGGAGTCAGTTGACCCCACTCAACAATCTATGTTGACACATCCTGACAATCTGTCACCACACAGTTGTTGTCAGTCGAAAACTGACACTAGACTCACTCGTTGTAACACCCCGGAAATTCGAGGATTCTCATTTTGTAATTTAATGTGTGATTTGACGATTTTACCCTTGTGAATGGTATGGTCAAATTATTGACTTTTTGATTGATGAACTAAATGGACTTTGACCTATGACCGTGACGTAGTTCGGGACGTCACGAGTTCATAGACAGGTGGCACGTTCGATTCGGACGATCAGGGTGAAAGTTACGACTATCGGAAGTTCAGGGGCATTACCGTAATTTGGACTTCCGGGGGAAAATGTTGACTTTTCTTTTGACAACTAATTTTCAGTTGACTCAAGGACCGTTGGGTAGGCCTCGACGTCCTAGGTCCGTAGACAGGCGGCACGCCGAAATCGGACTTCGTACGAGGAAGTTATGGTCAGAAACGTGAATTCGGGGAGTTCGTGTCTCGGTTTTCGTGTCGAATATTAAATTCAGGAAATCTGATTGGAGGACACCTGGTGAGTGACAAGTGTCACTCACCCATTGGCTAGATTGGATCTGATCCACTATTGGATTAATTAAACAATTGTACCAGCTTTAAATTTCAGCCTTTGGATTGAAAACCTCCAGATCTAATCTCAGCCCTTGATCTAATCTGGAGATCAAATCTGGGCCGTCCAATATTTTCCCTCCATCTCTATATATTCTTCTACCCGACACCCACCTTCTGCCCATTTCAACCCTCACACCTCCGCATTACAACCTTTCTCTGTGTGCGTGTGAGTGTGACTTGGACTGAGAGACGACGGGAGGGCGGCAGGAACGGCGGTGGAGGCACGGTGGTTCACGGCAGGTGAGTAACCCGTGAGCTTTGTACTTTCAAAATTTGGAAGTCAACGTGTAGTCGAGTTTTGTTCCCTTTTCTTGCTTATCATGAGACCTAGGGACTGAAACAAACCTGTAGGCTTGACTTCAAGGCTCGAGGTGGCCGGAATTGACGGGGAGGATAACCGGAAAATCTGAAGCTTCGGGTTTTGTTTGCAGGTAAGGATCTAATATTGTTCTCTTGTTTTTGATTCCATAGAACACTTTCTGGAACTAAGACGAGTACTTAGGAATTGAAAGGACTGAAAATGACCCAGAAATGGTGGAATGGCAACCGGGTCTCGATCGCGGGTCTGATCGACCCGAGTTGCAGGAAAACGGGTCAACCCGTCTGATGACAGTGGTGCTGACGTGGCACCCTGTCAGTCTGTCAGATGACGTGGACCAACCGTGAGCCGACACGTGTCACATGTCAGTGCACAGTCAGCACTGACATGTCAGTGACGTGGACCAGTCAGGGACTGCCACGTGTCACTGACATGTCAGTGACGTGGACCAGTGCCGTGCTGACACGTGGCACATGTCAGATCTGACACGTGGTCTGACAGATCAGTGAGGTGGACCAATCAGATGTTGACACGTGGCACCTGTCAGAGTCTGACATGTCAGACCTGACAGCTGTCAGATGACGTCATGCTGACGTCAGCAGTGACGTCAGCGATGACGTCAGCAGGAACTGTTCCTGCGTTGACCGCCGCGTTGACCGGCGCGTGGGGGCGCGTGTGAACAGTGTTTCTGGTGGGACCACCACCATTCTTTAGGTTTCGACGATCCGGATCCAATGGCGGTGGTTTCGGGTCGATCGGAGATCATTAAGTTGGTCAAAATAAGGTTTATTGCCTTGGGAAGCGCGTTCGGGCGGCTTTTCCGGGTCGGTTTCGACCTAGGCTTTCATGGTTGAATGTTGGGGGTTTAATTTGACCTTTACGAATACTTGGACTTGACAGGGATTGTACATTTGTACCAGGACGAGGGTATACGTTCGGTTTCTAGCAGGATTGTACTGTGAGTGGGCCATTTTCTTAAACCCTTGTGTGCATAAATGTTTTCTGGTTTTATTATACTTATTCACATGCTAAAACAATGATGGTTTTGATGATATGGAAAATATGGTTATGGCACGTTTCACGGTATTTGGGCTTGAGACCCGTCCGATGAAACTGAATGATTGGTTCGGATTCTACCTATGTATATATATGTTTGCATGTGGATATCAATAAAATGTATTTGTTACTGCACTGTATAGATCCTTCCATATTATATTGTCTCCTCCGGATGAGGTACCCCGGAGAGGTCACAGACGTCTAGTACGTCCAGCGTCTATGACGCTAAGCATCGGGGATGCTGTACCCGAACGGGGTTCGGGGATTGAACTCGGAAATTGAGACCCGAGTGGCACGCGTAGCCTAGTGATTGTGACCTTATTGGACGTCAGGGACGTCAGACATCAGGGATGTCGGGATTGGAGTGTATAGTGCAGCAACTAAAATTATGGTTATGGTTTTGCTATATGCCTTATGGTTCATATTATATGGTTTATGATTTTGGAATTATGGTGCACGCATATTTGGAAAACGGAGGGGTAAATTATATGTTTTACTTATCAAACGATTTCATAAACTTGTGTTTCGGTCCACTCACCCTTACTGTTTTGATAACCCCTCCAGGTCGGGAAACTGAGGTAGAGGAGGAACCAGAGGCTGAGGCATAGATCTACTTCTGCGTACCTGAACCCCTGCTGGGCGGTGTACCCGCAGGATTACTTTAGAGTCGTGCTCGCAAATTTGTAATTTTGGATTATAGCCCTTGTCTGACATTCGTTTAATTCGGATTTTATGTATGACTTTTATTTGGTTATTTATGCTTTTAAATGTTTGAGGTTAAAATTGGTATGAATTATTGGGTGTCAGACGGGAGCAGGGCACGTCCCCTTGTGGTCCCTGTGGGATCGGGGCGGGTCCTGTCACTCGTGGCTACACATGCCACCAACGTACTCGACTCACCAATACCCTTACCGACATTTCACACGACCTGTGTGTAATTAAACACATCGGAATTACCATGACCCATTGCATAGTAATGTCCGATCCACAACCAATCCCATGGTATCGGAACCAATCCGACTACCAACACGTTCACCGACACACCTCGGGTATATCTCGTGTACCGTAACTAGACACCACAAGTCTACAAGTATTGTACCTCGAACCATGTACGAAGTACACACATCTACCTAATAACCAGACTACAACCACCTAGGTCATAGCCGAACGCGTTCCAATAATGGAGTACGTTTGCCCAATCCAGCATGAGACAAATCGAAACTCCACCCAACATCTGGTTCCAATTCCGAATCTGAATCCGTAATTTCGTAAGACATCCCGGATCCAAACCCAGACATCACAGTTTAACTCATTTCCAAATCCGAATCCGAAATCATTATTCCGTAAGCTAGCATTTGGAATAACCATTCCGTACCCAAATCCGGAAATACACTTTCAAGTTCCAAAATCGAATCCTGAATCGTCACCCAGAAATTCGATTCCAAATCCCGAAATCTCGTTCACATTTACCAAGACACACCAAAACCGAACCTATCGGTTACCCGTTCAATACATTTGATTGACTTCATAGGGAAGCCAATCCAACCTCCACACGTCTAAGGTTGACAAAATTCAACTACCTTGAAAACCTACTCACCCGAGTAGAATACCATACGGGCCCCTACTTCGAAAAGAAGTTCAACCTCGTCATTTACGGCTCACGTACCAAGGTAAGAGTGATATACTCTCCCCCTATCTGAATCATCAAGATCACGACCCAGATAGACACTGTGTCCCTGACAATAACGTCAAAATCCTAGATCGCCACAACGATCGACAACCGACTCCCACAACTAGACAGATCAGTCAACGACGAGACACATCGAGACTGCGGATTCTCACGGATTACCTCGTATCAATCCTTGTCATTCCACCTAGGAAAACCAAGGATGATCCAAAATGATGACGTCACAACTCATCCTACGTGGATTCAACAAAACTCACTGCACTCACCACGCCATGTACCCCAACATCGTCTGCCACCAAGCAGAAAATGAAAAATCTCGTTTACCTAATTTCGAACACGTAGCTCCTCCTAATGACCTCGCAACACACAAGAGCTCACCAACCAATACACGCTCAACGTACTGGTAACTACAGTCAATGTCTGCCAGGGCAGAAAACAAGAAGTCAACCCCAATGACTTCGGAATACCAATCACCAAAAACGAGCACCACTCTTGTTCCCCAATCACAACTCTCCTCGACACTAAGGTTCCAACCATGTTGGAAAGAGACATGCTCCCAACAAGACGTCAAGTCTAACCACTAGACTTCCTACCTCCTCAATTCACTTGGACAACCCCGTGTCCACAATCAATCCGTTATTGTTCCGTTCGCACATCCCGACCTTTACAGGTTCAACACTCGGTTTTCCAGTTTTAATCATTTCCAGGTACTTTTTAGGGATATTAAAACATAAATCACACTAATTTTGGAGTTGCCAACAACTCCCCAAATCCACTAATCATCCCAAAATTTCTTAAGTCTTAATTATACCATTTTAATCCACTCCTTACTGGTTATCTCGCCACTATTGGGACTTATCCAAACACAGCACAATCTTAACTGGAACCCATCCAGTCCATCACTCAACCACTACCGACTCTCAAGGACCGAACATAAGTTCATCATGACGGAGTCACACCCCAACTTGTGGTTCATCGTCAACACCATTACCGACACTAGCACCAGCGCTAGTACCAGCACCAACACACTATCAACAACACTAGTATCAGCACACAGGCATCCATACTAGCATCATCACGAAAATACCAACCCACAAACATTCATACTTGCACACCGTGTGCAAATACGACAACCCTGGATCTCCGTTCATACCGAACGACGATCCCGTACCTCACGACTATGGGTACCACTATTCTGACAATTCCCATCAGGAAAATGAACGTTCCCCGAACGTCCCCAAGTATTATGACCACACTGATTACCCTCGATAGCCAGTCATCTCCATATGACTACCGACTAACTGTCCTTGCTATCGAGATCCGCATCCATACCTCACACTAATACCCGATCCAACACGGGATTCCATAATTTATCTCAGAACCGTATCCGTAGATCGGATCTCATAATTCTGACAAGACTCACAAGAGTTATCCACATGGTCATCCATGACCTCAACCGCTCGTCGCAGCACAAGTTCTCACCCGCTAATCACAATTAAGGTTTACCTTTTTAATACTAGGGTTCCACAATCATACCCTATGGTTCAACCGAACCAAACAGTTTTCCGTAATATAAAATCCACAACCTGACCGACCCCACGGTCTAGACATCGAATAGACGTCAAATCCAATCCTACCATCCCATCAACGTGGGTTCCACCACTAGGTCATCGGCCAACTCCGATGAACCAACATCCCGCACACTAGAAACCACCACAAGGGTTCACATTTTAGACCATTACTCACATGAGGTTCCCCGAACCTGGCTGCACCTAGCAGCACAACAATCCAATATCTCATGACCGAACCGACGGTCCCACTATACCAGTTCACCCCAATCAACCCCGCTTGGGTCGAATCACATTAACGCACGGCGTATCGGGCCAATCACACTCCATCCACTATCCAAACCCAAACACTATCTATCAGGTTGATAACGAATTGCAGCCCAAAGAGACATCACACCCTCGACCTGCGCACACAAAAGAGCAACCGTGCTCTGATACCAAGTTGACAGGACCCATCCCAATCCCCCCGGGATTACCGTGGAATGTGCCCTGCTCCCGTCCAACAAGGAGTGTCAGACAAGGGATAACCACGAGCCACTGCCCAAACAGGGCATCCAGAGTGCGCAAGGATCGATGGAGGAGGTGTGCAATGTCCCAGTCCCTGCTGCAATCGCATCCGTAATCAACCTGAAGGGCATTAAAACCAAAAGCTGTGAGTGGACAAAAACCAATAAGTTTACCAAATACATTTATAAGACATTTATGCCCTCCAATAAAAACGTATGCATGCCACCAAAAACCAGTAACCAAAACGTTTGCTCAACCGAGCCATTAGGGCCTTAGCCCAAAAACCGTTAACCAAAAACCAAGTGTGGGAACTCAGCCCAAAACCGTGGAATACCACCACCATACATATTAAAACCATGTGGGTCACCACCCACGACCATAATTGAACATCAATTTAAAATCCGAAACCATTTAGGGTCCCTGACCCGACATACCATTTCATAACCAATAATCCATTTTTACCACATAACACATATCCAACCAATAAGCCATTTTATTCATTAATCCATATTTTACCATTACCATCACCAGCATCCCAGATGCTTAGCGTCCCAGACGCTAGACGTCCCTGACGTCATATCTCACGGTTTCATAAGCTACGCGTGCTGCCCGGGGTCTCTCCGGGTCCATATATCTGACATCCCTGATGTCTGACGTCCCTGACGTCAATCATAGCAATCCTGCTCCTGAGTCATCATACGGTCCGGCTGCTCCGTATAATGACCCCTCGCAGGCAATGCACCGTGACTTCCCCAGTGTCCCAGACATCTGGAGGAGACCATCATATAACCTTGTATCCAGATGGTATATGGAAAACAGTTTTATTAAATCCTTTTATCACATTATTACCATTGGGCCCTGCCCGAAATTTCCATAAAACCACATAATTCCATTTAGGGTCCTTGACCCAAAATCACAATTATTAAATATAGGGTCCCTGACCCGAAATCACCATTATAATCCAATTGGGCCTCATGCTCGATTTTATGAACCACTGGGCCCACGGCCCGATTTGTAAACCAACTGGGCCCGCAGCCCGACTTTATAAACCCACTGGGCCCACGGCCCGAATTCGTACATCAACTGGGCCCCTGGCCCGATAACATAACTCAAATGGGTCTCAGCCCGATTTCATACCAACTGGGCCCCTGGCCCGATTTCATTAACCAACTGGGCCCCCGGCCCGATTCTCAAATGGACTCCAAGTCCGAAATTTCCAAAACAAGTGGGCCTCAGGCCCGAGTTCATCTTTCCAATATAAAAATCATTTTATCATAATATTCATTTAACCACAAGCATGCAAAACCACAAATAAACCGTTAATCCCGATACACGTGAAATACGGAAAATACCTCGAAATACGTGCAACATACCCAAAATCAATACTCACAAATACCATCATAGAAATCATGTATATAAACCATATAACACATTTAAGCATGCATAGGATTTATAAAACCAAAGTCCACTCACAGACCGTTTTAACCGTGTGCCTCGATACGCATGCCACCGGCCCTCCCGGGCCACACCACTATCACCGGGACTCCCAATCCTGTCCAAATCACATTAGAGGGTCACTAACCTCATTATTAACATCCTATCAAAGTCCCGTAATTTTCCCGAATTTTTACTTATTTTTAAACTTAATTTAAAACCTTCGGACATCCCGAACACTATCGAGACGGTGTCCGATCGACACGAAACCAATCCCAAAATGTCCGTTACATCGAATAGATTAAAAGTCATGTTGACCTCACCTCGAGATTTGTGCCCACGCACCGTCACGCGCCGCCGTGAGTGGCTGCGCGTGAAACTCACGCGCCGTGAACAGTGTCACCGTTCTGACCCGGTTGTCTGATAAACGGGTCACCGTGACCCGCGGCCCAACCCGACTGGTTCTCAGTCAATTCTCAACCATTTTCAATTCCGTTTGTTCCTACAAGATCGTCTCATCAATTCCAGTTGATCCATGCTTTAAAAACTGAGAAACCAATACGTTTGACTACCTGTTCGTGGAAGTGTGCAGACCGGCCACCTGCAACCGTCGTGCCTGCACGATCCCGGCCACCGTTCCTTTCGAAAACGATCCCCAGAAGCTCGTCTCACCTTCTAGATCATCATCCTGGTCACTAGATCGATCGAAGTACGTTAAAACCCAACCTGCCATTTTTACCCGAAAACAGACTCACGGGTTCGAGGCTTACCTCGCCGCCGTGGCTCCCGCCGTGGCCACCAGCACGCCTAGTTCGACTCCAGGAACATCATTCACCTCTCCAAAACGATCAAACACCATCCCGCAACGATTTCCAATTTCTGAGTTTCGGACCTCCCCTGTTTTTCCTCTCCGCCGCCAGCCTCGCCGTCTACCGTCGTCTCCTGTCATCTCCCGTCATCTCTCAAGCCTCACCGTGCAGCTAACTGTCACCCACACCAACACAGAGGAGATTGGTGAGGTAGTTTGGACGTTTGGATGTTTTGGGCCGATTTGGTTCCTCTCGGGTCTGGGGGGTTTGTGGGCTGCGCCGCCGCCCGTGGTGGTTGTTGCCGGCGTCTGGGGGTGGCTGGTGAGTACTTGGTGCCGTCTGGTGTGTGAGGCTGGGCTGTGAGGTGATGATGTGCATGATCAAGGAAGGAAACCGTGCTCACGGTTTTGAGGGAGAATGAAAATGGGTGTGTGAGTTGTCTGATCAAATACAAGGGAAGGAAATGAATCAACGGCCCAGATTCAATCTCAGTTTAAAATGAAGGGTGAGGATTCCATGAGAGGAAATGATTACCTACACCAATGGCCAACAAGAACCCCTGATTTAGGGAATGTAAGGGATGGTGACACATGGCATATATCCAAGGGTCCAGATTCGTTTTGATTAAAGTAATCAGATATTATTATTATATTATTATTTTATTCCGAGTCTCGGTTAATCGCGATTACGTCCGTGACCATAACTTCGTCGTCGTAACTCCGATTTCGGCATGCCGCCTGTCGTTGGATTCGTATCGACGATACCTACGTAACGGTCCTTGGCCCTCGCCCATCGGACCTCCCGGTCAGAAAGTCAACATTTGGCCCCTAATAAGCCAAATTACCAAAATACCCCTCAACTTCCGAACACCATAACTTTCTCTACGAATGTCGAAATCGAACGTGCCACCTGTCTATGAACTCGTGACGTCCCGAACTACGTCACGATCATCGGTCAAAGTCCATTTGACCGCCCGAACAAAAAGTCAACATTTTGCCCACGACCAGGGGCAAAACGGTCATTTCGCACAATTTGTCCGATTCCGCCCTACTAACCACCGTTCAACCTCACTAATCAAGATTAGTGACTAAACTAATCCCGGAATTCGGGACGGGTCGTTACAAGTAGAGTCCTATAGTGACTCTCGGATATGTTAATATAGGTTTTAGCGGTCGTTGAGCAGCGAGGACCGTGTGTGAGTGGGCTATTTGATTTCTTAAAGGATTGCATGCATAAACTGTTTTACTATTTCCACTTATGATATAGATGGGTATTATATGAGAATGTTTATGTTACTTATTATAATGTTTTGGGCATGAGACCCGTCTGGATTATATGTGGAATATGTTCGGGGATGTTTGGGGGACATAGGGTAAACTATACTGTTATTGTACTGTACTTTCCTACCTTTCTATCTTGTCTCATCTAGGGAGGGTCGTTGGCCTAGGTGGACCCTGGAGCAGTCACGGGGTACTGACTGAGTGGAGTTAATCCCCGTTGGGTTGCTTACTCTCAGGAAGGCATGTTAGTATACCTCGGGTAGTGACCGGGATACCTGGCTCTGATGTGCCTAGGGGAGTTTCGAGTGTGAGACCCTGAGTGGCAACGCGTAGCCTTAGAACCGTGACATCTTTGGGTTGGGTTTTACAGTGCACTAATATGTTGGTTTTTCCTTTTGATTATTATATGATTCTGTGGTTATGATTCTATTATGATACTATGTTTTCAGTGCATGCAAGATTTCGAAAACGGAGGGGTAAAACCTTATGATTTACTTTATTATGAAATTGATTTATAAACTGTTTATTTTTGGCTCACTCACTCTTCAAATGTTTTACTGACCCCTCCGGACCGTGACACGGAATTAGAGGAGTATCCAGAGGAGGAAGGGGATTAGACTAGTCGATGTGCACCTGTACACCCCCAGTGGGTAGGTTGAGCACCAAATAATGTACTCTGACTATTATGCTCACATTTTGTATTGTACTATCCCTTGCCTGACAACTATCACTCTGAACAATGTTGTTGCACGTTATTTATTTAATTTGAAGTATTTAGTTTTCATTTAAGGGTATTTTTGGTATGTTTGGAGTCGTTGTCAGACGGGAGCGGGACACGTCCCCGGGTGGTCCCAGTGGGATTGGGATGGGTCCTGTCAAAAACCTTCACCCCCGCGAAGCGCCTAAGTCTTCACCCCCGCGAAGCATCAAAGCCTTCGCTCCCGAGAAGCACCAAAGTCTTCGCCCCAGCGAAGCATTTGAAGCCATCGCCTCAGCCAAGCATTTGAAGCCATCGCCCCAGTGAAGCATTTAAAGCCATCGCCCCAGTGAAGCATTTGAAGCCTTCGCTCTCGCGAAGCATTTGAAGCCTTCGCACCCGCGAAGCACCAAAGCTTTCGCCCCAGCGAAACATCCAAGTCTTCGCTCCCACGAAGCACCAAAGCCTTCGTCCCAGCGAAGCATCTGAAGCCTTCACTCCTGCGAAGCACCAAAGCCTTCGCCCCCGCGAAGCACCAAAGCCTTCGCCCCCTCGAAGCGCTAAAGTCTTCACCGCCGTGAAGCATCAAAGCCTTCGCTCCCGCGAAGCACCAAAACCTTTGCCTCAATGAAGCATCTGAAGCCTTTGCTCACTTGAAGCACCAAACCCTTCGCTCTTGCGAAGCACCGAAGCCTTCGCCCAAACGAAGCATCTGAAGCATTCGCTCCCGCAAATCACCTAAGCCTTCGCCCTAGCGAAGCATCTGAAGTCTTCGCTCCTGCGATGCATCAAAGCCTTCGCACCCGTGAAGCACCAAAGCCTTCGTCCCATGAAGCATCGAAGCCTTCGGCCCCGCGAAGCATCAAAGCCTTCGCTCTGGCGAAACACTAAAACCTTCGCCCCTGCGAAGCATCTGAATCATTCGCTCTCGCGAAGCATCAAAGCCTTCGCTTCCGTGAAGCACCAAAGCCTTCGTCCCCGTGAAGCATCTAAATCTTCCGCCATGCGAAGCACCAAGGCCTTCGCCCTTACGAAGCATCAAAGCCTTCTCCATGCAAAGCATCAAAGCCTTCGCCATGCGATGCATCAGAGCCTTCACAATGTGAAGCATCAATGCCTACGCCATGGGAAGCATTAAAGTCTTTGCCCAACGAAGCACTTAAGCCTTTGCCCTGCAAAGCATCCAAGCCTTCACCTTGCGAAGCACCTAAGCCTTTGTTATGCGAAGCACCCAAGCCTTCTGACAGGACCCGTCCCCGAAGGACATAGATAACCGTGCCCGGTCTTGCTCCCGTCTGACAAGTCAACCAAAAGTCCGAAACAACCCTTCAGCACCTGCCAGACAAGGGAATTTTGCGCCTGTGCCCACACATACCTCCGCCTCTGGAATAGCCTCGATCAACGCACCACGACCTGAAGGGTTAATAAAACAGAAAAGGTGTGAGTGGACAAAAATGACCTCTTATAAAAACATTTATCAAAATACATTCTTACCCTCCAGTTTTCACAAACTTGCATGCATAACGTAAAACATGAGTAGTAGTAGTATGAAATCATTCAAGTATGAACAGTGGACCGATAAAATCAAAACACGTTTTCCCATGGTCCACAAAACTCATGTTCACCAAATCAATTCATGTTATAAAACATCCAATCCCGGCTCTCAGGCCAACACGTGTGAAAACATAATCACTGGCCACAAAGACCAAAAACCCGTACTCTATACCAGTACGTCATCACAAATAACCTCAGTCAGCACTAATCACCAGTGCACAAGAAATATATCAATCCAATCAATCCGTACTACTCACAACTGCATAAAATATCACAAATCACATCTGCACTACTCACAAGTGCACAATCAATCAAACTGCACTACTCACAAGTACTGCACTACGTGTAGGCCAATATCCAGTCACTCTCTTGGGAACAGACACCTCTGGGCTCAACCCCCTCGGGCTCAGTCACCTCTGGGCGAACACATCCCCAGGTTCAGACACCTTCGAGTGGTACATCCAGGCTCAGTCTCATCCGAGAAGCTGACTACCATAGGATCAACTACCGATCCTACAATCACATCCCCCAAGCTCCGGTCGTCTGGGTAATCTCCCCAAGCACCGACCGTCTGGGAATATCACAATCACAATGAAAACCATGTCAGGAATTACATCCCAAAACATTTCAATCAAATCTTGACTTCATACCCAGTCAAGATCATCCCCGACTGGGTCTCAAAGCCCAAAATACCATTTACACGTATTTCTTTAAAATCACCTTATAGAACAATAAAATAATCCGAAAATCATCATTGACTCACCAACAAAGTCAAAATCTCATTTTAGAAATCATTTAAACTCCGTGCCTAGCCCAAAAACATCATTTGCACGTTCCTCGTCAAACGTGCCCGAAAGACTGATTAAAATAATCATAAAATCCCAATAAATTATTAATTTCACAATTTCACAAGTGACTCCAAATCCGAGTTAAAATCACTATTCACTTGGGTTCTCATGCCCAAAATAACATTATCACGTAAATCCATGCGTTGCAACCTCCGTTGCCATTTTCACGTAAATCCACGAAATTGACCATGGACTCATTCCCGAGTCACCACATCATTTTTCAATCCATGACTCAATAATCCGAGTCCAAACATTATTTTCAATCAATTTCAATCCCGGACTCATAAACCAAGTCCAAACATCATTTTTACCAAATTTCGTAATTTCTCGAAAATCGCCCAAAAATAATAATATAATAATCATAAAACCGAGAAATTACCGGATTGAAACATAAATCATGCCCAAGCATATAAAATCATATAATAAGGCATTTAAATCATATATGCATGCATCACGGTTAGAAAACAAAGTCCACTCACACACACCGTCCAAAACGGTACGTTTCCGAGCTGCACGCTTTTCCGTAAATTCTGGAAATCACAACTCCTGCCCAAAATCATTATAGAGGGTTACTAACATCTCAAAATACAACATATAATTTCCCCCAATTTTTCCGGAATTTAAATACGTATTTTTAACGTAAAACAAAACTTCGGATACACGGAACATTATCGAAGCAATATCCGATTTCATCGAAACCAGTGTTAAAATGTTCGTTACACTGAGAGGATCAAAAGTCATGTTGACCTCACCTTGAGACTAGGCCGGACGCGCCCTCACGCGCAACCGTGAGTGGCTGCGCGTGAAACCCACGCGCCTGCTACAGTGTCACCAGCCTAACCCGTATGTCTGGTAAACGGGTCCTTTAACCCGCGATCAGACCCGGTTCCAATCCTATCAATTTGACACTGATTTCATCAATTTAGCATTCAGTTAGCTTCGTTCGTAGTTTAATTTAAGTTCTGTAACGTTGATTACTCAAAACCTCACCTAAAACTCATCGACTCGATGATGAACACGAAGAACACCCGAGTACTGTGCAATCATGGAATTCCTTCAATGGCTGCTGGTTTCTTCCAATTGATGCATCCAGAAGAATCACTGGACCATGAGAGACGGTTCCCCTTCATCAATTTCGTCGTTTGATAACTCAATGATCACGACACAAGCTCGATAGCCGTACACTGTGCAACCATGGAGCTTCATCAATCTCCAGCGTTTTCCTTCAATTGATGAACCCAGAAGCATCGTGGGATCATGAGAAGTCGTTTCCCCACAACAATTGAATCAATCGAAGCCTCAAACTCCACGACTCAAGCTCGAAGTTCCTCACTGTTACCAAACCCGTTCAGAGCCAATTGGGCATGAATTCATCTCGTTTTTTTATTTGAAACAACTCGTCTCAACCTCAGGAAGCTATTTCCAAGCTCCAATTCGATCATCACAGCTCAATTCTTCCAATTTGATTTTCCCTCCAAATTTTCTAAAACCCGAAATCCCAGTCCTCAGCCTTCCTCAATCCCTCGTGTTTCCCAGTTCAATTCACTCTCAATTCACTCACAATTCTGCACTCTCAGGTTCAGAAATGGAAGAGAAATGAAGGAAGGAAGAAAATTGGATTATGGTTGTACACGGGTTGGAGAAAACTGAAGAGGAAAAATGGAGGAAATAAAAGATTAATCAATTAATTAAAATAATAACAAAACATCATCATTTGGTCTCCCCCAAAATCATGGATCCATGTTTTGTGCCTGATTTTAAGGGATGAGTGACACTTGTCACTCATCCAAGTGTGTTCAGTCACTGGGTACTGTTCATATTAAAATATTATTTTATTCCCGGTTCGTTCGGTTAATCGAGCCCGATTCCGTGACCATAACTTCGTCGTCGAATCTCCGATTTCGGCATGCCGCCTGTCGTTGGATTCGTATCGACGAGACCTACGTAACGGTTCTTGGCCCTCGTCCATCGGACCTCCCGATCAAAAAGTCAACATTTGGCCCCTAACAAGCCAAATTACCAAAATACCCCTCAACTTCCGAACATCATAACTTTCACCTCGAATGTCGGAATCGAACGTGCCACCTGCCTATGAACTCGTGACGTCCCGAACTACGTCACAGTCATCGGTCAAAGTCCATTTGACCGCCCGAACTAAAAGTCAACATTTTACCCACGCAAGGGGCAAAACGGTCATTTTGCACATTTCGTCCGATTTCACTCAACTAATCCCCGATTAGTCATTCTAATTCATAATTAATTAATATTCAATCCCGATATTCGGGACGGGTCATTACACCTTCGCCATGCGAAGCATCCAAAACTTTGCCCTACGAAGCATTAAGGTCTTCCTCCGGGTACATCTCAGGCCTTTCCTTCAGGAAGCAATCAAAGCCTTACTTCAAAAAGCCTGCGAAGCCTTGCTCTCAGGAGCACATCAAGACCTTCCAAGCCTTCCTCCAGGAAGCAATCCAAGTCTTCACCCCATAAGCAATTCAAGACTCTTTCTGGGAACCACTCTAGACCAATTGGAGTAGAAAAGCTCTCAGTGGATGCTCATAGCTGCAATTGGGGCATTTGAAAAACCTACAAGTGCGGAAGATAATTCAAAAAAAATAAAAAGTTTGCAGAGGAAACTTCACACATGAATTAAAAGTTCAAAATTTTCATTTCATTATTCGGAAAATGGTTGGCAAATCACATGTCGATTGCTCACACCAAGCATTCAATGTTGAAATGAAAATACAATCATGGACAAGAAGCAACTACTCTATGCGAATCATGGGGGCAAGGCACCAATGCCTATCATCCTTTGAGACTTGGTCCATTCTTCAGCTGAAAGTAGGGGGAAAGCCATCCACCATTCCCGACCTCAAACTCTTGCTCTAGCTCTTTGGAAGAGACTTCATTGCAACTCATCATACCCAACTTTAGCTCCTTATTTTCTTTTCAGAGCAAAGTTGTGGGGGCATATGATAGCAAAGATCGCTCATGTCTCAATTGTTGGATTTCCAGCCTTGTCGGATTTCCAACTCTAGAAGCTTGGCCAAGTGCTTGGAAGGATTGGCGAAAAATCTATGCCAGCTAGATGACGCTGATGTCGTTCATGTCTTGGTTATTGGATTTCCATCATTGTTGGATTTTCACCTCCAGGAGCGTGCTCGAGTGCAAAGAAGGATTGACGAAAAATTCACGCCTGTTGGATAACCACGTTGGGCTGAGGTAACCAGGAATATCCCCCCTGAATAGACTTTGAGGGAATTTCAGGCCTTGACTTTTTCGTTCTTCCGAGAAACGTTTTCTATTCTCCGCATGGCTTGTGTCTAGCTCACCTACCTTGCTTTCCAATATGCGAGTCCCCCAAGCATTCCTACTCGCAAGCACAAGGGAAGGAACAAAAACACTGAGTCAAGTCGGAGATCACTAGCTTCCAAACCGCAAGACTGCCAAGCAGACAGCGAATGACAGTTAGAATCCGCATGTGCCGATAGCCTCCATAAGTCCACCCGCACATGGCAGGAGAATACAAACCACACTAACATCAGCTACCTCGCAATGCTGATGTCAATCACAAAATGTTCTCCGCACCAGCTAACGGTCGTGCTTGACAAGGAAACCCAAGCTTCAGCCTCCAATCTGTGCTCAACGTATGGTGTATCTTCATTAGCACTAACAGAGGTGCCGTTAAAGGTGGGCTTTGCCTGCCCGATGCACCACCCAGTGGCAAACATGTGGAGATGTTTCTCGTTGATTTAAAAAAACCAACCAGCGTTGGCCCACTACTGACCTTCCAACTAAAGTCCGACGCATGACACCTTATGCAGCAGTCCACCGACATCCCCTCAAGCCAATCCGTGCCTAACACGTAGTGGTCAACAACGGTACTAATAGAGCCACCGATAATGGCAAGCCCTGTCTACCTAACCAACCACTTAGGAGTGAACAAGTGGACTCACTCCTTAACTATAGCGCACCAGCCAACCACCTCGTTTGTAAAAAATAATGCAATATTCCGTATCAACCAATTAGAAGCTCTGACAAATAAATTCTTCGAGACTTCATTGTAAGTATACCTTCATGCATCTTGAAATGACCGTTTCTAAAAATGAAGTGCATTGACGCTTGAATCATTACAATTAGACTCCTGCAACTCCCAGAATCTCCAAAAGAGTGAAACTGGAAATAATTAATACTAAATCAGTTTCTAAAAATAATATTTTACATATATTAAATATACATATATAATACATATATATATATATATATGTAAATAGCTAAAGCTTCAAAAAATGGCAAAAGTAGCATCATCGTTAACTTTATATATTCATATATATATATATATATATACATATATTATATATAATATATGATGAATAATATGATACAATATAGTTTTGCCGATGACTAGAATATAAAAATATAAACATAAATATAAATTGAAATGAATTACTATAATTGAATGTTAATATAATTAAAAACATAACAAGAAGCATACAAAAATTTGAATGGAAGAAAAATTATAAAATGAGTAAATATATTTAAAATTTCAAAAAAAAACAAAATAGAGTTAATCTTTGTTTTAAAATTGGAAAGGATTGATATATTTAAAATTGAAAAAAATAATAAATATAATTCAAAATAAGGAAAAAATGATAAATATAGTTCAAAAATAATAAATAAATGAAAAAAAAAATAACAAGCTGCAAGGGGGGTCGAACCCAAGTGCATGATGTGCAATGGATTTAATGAAAACAAGCCACACCAACTCAACTAACAAGCCCATTTGCCAATTTAAGAAAGCAAATAATATATAAAGCATACGTACGAGCTTAAAAACAGTCTTCTTCCTCCTTGCGCGGGATCTGCAATTCGGGTTTTTTGACCCGCGCGACATGACCCGATTGTAACTCAATTGTTTTACGTCCGATTTTCATGAAATTTGTTCCTATCACGATCGTTTTAATGAAATAAAGAGATCGATGGGTTTAAAACAAGGAAAAATGTCTATATTTCGCTCAATTTCTTCCCCCCCCCCCCCCCCTCTTACATGCTGCTGGCCAAAATTTCCGACATAACGACTGATATATCGACGATATTGTCGATATTTTCATCATTGGTCATACCGGAAGAAAAAAGGGAGAAAATTTACAAACCAAACAGCAGCATCGATTGCCAAAAAAAGCAAAAGAAAAATGGACATAACAATTTGCAGGAAGCAGAGAAGCAAAGAAGCAAGGAAAATTGGTGATGGCTTTCTACCAAAAGCAAACCATCACACTGGGCTCAATGACAAAGAGAAAAAATAACCCAAAAAAAGGTGTTTTCTCACCTCAGCTGCTGCTGCATTACCATGAAGGAAAGTTATGGGAATTTGTTCCAATGCAATGTTTATAAATAGAGGCTAGCAATGCTCCTTTTAAACAAAAATAAAAGAAACGACAGCGGGGAAATAACGAATAGAAATAAAGGGATGGAAGAAACTGGCCAGTTCTTAGTTTCAATTGGGAAGAAACTGCAACTCCCACATCTTCCCATTTTAATATGGGGGTTACTTTTGGGCACTACAATTTCGGTTTCAACTAAGAACCACAACGGCAGAGGCAAATATCATATTATATTTTTCAATTTCGGGTTCATCTTTATCTTCATTTTCTTTGGTCCCTTAACCTGTGAAACACTCATACACCATACCACCCACTCCCACACAAACACCCTTCAATCATCATCTGTTGCTAGTGAATTGTTGTGGAACCAAAAATTACCAAAAAATCATGGAGCTGCCACGTGGCCCGTAAAACATATAATGTCCAAATTTCCTATGGTAATGACATTAACGGCTCAAAACCACCCATACGTTAAATAATGTATTTCCAGCTAAATATATTATTTAATTGGGTTAAAAGCCTTGATAATATTAATTGTCGATATTCATAATAATGAGCAATTAATACTAATATTAAATTGCTTTAATTATCATCATAATTAGCAATTATTATAATTATTAAATAATATATTTTATTAATAATATATTATTTATTAAATAGAAAATCAATCGATCAATCTGAACGCTCCGTGACTTCCAAGGATTCTCTATAAATAGAGACGATCATTTCACTTTCAATGTAAGTCGATTTTTCGCTTCGAAGTATATCATTTTCCTCTCTCAAAGCTAACTTAGGCATCATAGTGTTCTTGGTCAAACAACCCCCCGAGTAATCGATCGAGGCAACGATAGCTAATTGTTTGCTGTTTGCAGGAATTGTGAGGACTTTTCGCGGCGGGTTCGATTTTTGCTTCAACAATTTTGAATGAAAGTGAGAGAGGAGGTTGAGGCGAACTTAAAGGTGGCAACGACGTGGACCGTCGTGCATGGTGTCCAGAGTTTTGAAGGTAAGCTTTTTTGGGTTCAAAAATGGAGTTTTTAGTTTGGACATTTGTTGATCGATTTGGTTGGTTGGACGAGGTTCTAGGGAGTGAGACGAGCTCGTGGAGGTTGGTTTCGAGGGCAGTAGTGACTTGAGTTGGCCGAAATCCACGTTTGCAGGTGGCCGATTACTGTGCATTCTTGAACAGGTACGATTCAGGCTCAATTTCACGATTTTGATCTCATAGATCGATTGGGTAGGTTGAGACGATCATATAGGAAGATACCCCATAAAAAATAGTTGAGAAATGGTGAAATGGTGACGGGGTCGGGTCACGGGTCTGTGCAACCCGAATTACAGGACCTGTCGAGAGGTTAGGAGTGATGACATCATCAACTGACGTCATCACCTATCACTTGTCAGGTGACGTGGCCCAATGGGGAAAGAACACGTGTCACATGTCAGTGACATGGCCCAATCATGGGCTGCCACGTGTCACTGACATGTTAGTGACATGGATCAGTGGCTGGCTGACACGTGGCACTGTCAGATCTAACAGTTGTCAGAACCTGTCAGGCTAACGTTAGCAGTGACTGCTGACGATAGTGTTGACTTTTGCTGACATTAGCGTTGGCACGGATTTTGAGGTGGGACTAGTGTCATTTTAAAGGTTTCGATGATCCAGATCCAATGGTGGTGGTTTTGGGTCGATCAGAGATCGTTAGGTTGGTCAAATCGAGATTTTTAGCCTCAAGAAGTGTGTTCAGGACGCATTCCTGGGTTGGTACTATTCATATGACAGGACCCGCCCCGATCCCCCGGGGACCACAAGGGGACGTGTTGTGCTCCCGTCTGACACCCGAACCAACATTCCAAATTTAACCTTAAAAGTTCAAATGCATAAATATTTAGAATAAAGTTAAAACATACAATCCAAATTCAAAAGATATCAGATAAGGGATAATGTCCAAAATACAAATTCCGAGCACGACTCCGATGCTATCCTGCGGGCTAACCTACCCAACAGGGGGTTCAGGTGCGCAGTGTAGATCTATGCCTCAGCCTCAGGATCCTCTTCTACCTCAGTAGCATGGCCTGGTGGGGTCACCAAAACATTAAGGGTGAGTGGGCCGAAACTCAAAGTTTATAAAACAGTTTAATAATTGAAAAATATACTTTTACCCTTCCGTTTTCCAAACATGCATGCATTAGTATTTAAATCCATAAAATCATATAAGATATCACAAGTCATATAATAAAACCATAAATATAACCACAGTCACTGCACTATACACTCCAATCCTGACATCCCAGATGTCCGACGTCCCTGACGTCCAATAAGGTCACAGTCCCAAGGCTACGCGTGCCACTCGGGGTCTCAATCCCGAGTCCAATCCCCGAACCCAGTCCCGGTACGGCATCCCAGATGCCTAGCGTCCCATACGCTCGATGTCCCAGACGTCCAATCATAGCAATCCTGCTCCTGAGTCCCAGACGTCCCAGACCCCTCGCAGGCAATGCGCCGTGATCACTCCGGGGTACCACATCCGGAGGAGACGTTATCACACGGGTGGATCTATACAGTGCAGTACCAAAGATAGTCATCGATATCCACATGCATATATATATATATATATATATATAATCCAAAACAATATTTAAATTTCACCAGACGAGTCTCAAGCCCAAACATCGTAAATCGTGCCACACCCATAATTTCAAGATATTCAAAACCATTACTTGATTCCAGCATGTATATATACATAAAAGTGGAAACAGTTATGCATGCAAGGGTTTAATGAAATCGGGCCCACTCACAGTACAATCCTACTGTAAAACTGTGTGGAAACCCTTGTCCCGGAACTACCGTACGATTCCTGTAAGTCCAAATCACACGTAAGGGTCACTACAAGTCCTTAACATCCAACCAAGAAATCCAACACTGGAACCGGCCCGGGAAAATCGCCTGAACACGCTTCCCGAGGCAACCAGCCTTATTCTGACCAACTTAACGATCTCTGATCGACTCGATTATTAAACTCAAAATGTTCAAAATACTGAAAGGATGAAAACTCTAGTTGATCGTGACCGGAGATGAGGCTTCACGCACCCTCACGCGCCGCCCAAAGTGGCTGCGCATGAAAGCCATGCGCCTCGCACTGTAGCTACAGTGTCGTCTCCTTCACCCGGAAGTCTGTTAAACGGGTCCTCAACCCGCAACTCGACCCGACCAAATAACCACCAATTCCTACTCGATTTCCTTCGCTTTTAAACCTAAGACTTTCCTTAACCATTTAATTTCAATTCTGATCCATTAATTAACCTTAACAGGTCCTATATCATCCCTTCGACCCGTGATCAACCAAACGGGTTAATCATCGAATTTCCCTGGTTTCAATCCCATTTTCAAATTAACCTAGCATGAAGCTTACTATGACCAATACGAACCAAAACACACAAACAATTGAACGAATACTCACCTGGAAATCGTCGTCCACAACTCTGAAATTTCTTCGAAAATGGAACTTGGGTTCCTGGCCAAGCCGTGGTCGAATCACTTCAGGGACGGTATGGTTGAACTCCAAATGGTCCCCGAAGGCCGTTTAAGTCCTTAGTTTCGTCTAACTTGCCTCACAAATTAAACTTGATTTTTCCCTCCAAAATTCCAGATTTCCAAATTCTCTGTTTTCTCTGTTTTCTCTTAGTTTTCGACCCTTCCTTCACAGAAAATGAACTCCCCTCAATTCCCATCTCTCTGTTAACTGAACCGTGATCCAACACCCGTGGGAATCCTCTCAGTCCCACTCTGGAATTGTTTCCTGCAAAACAGACCCAAATCGATTAAACAATGGTGCACGTGCCTGGTGCTTGGTTTAGTCCACTCCACTGCCTCAAAACTATTAAACAATCGCCCTGGCCAGTCCACTAACCAGATTAAACAAATGCTGGATTAGAACCACCAAGCACGGTGGTGCGGCTCTGTTTCCAACGGTTTCCAAACAGTAACCCCTGCAAAATTACCATTTTGCCCTTCTGTTCAAGAATTACCAAAATCCCCTTCCCTTCCTAGACCCGTAAGTCAACGGTCCGATGTCCGTTTTCAGCGTGCCGCTTGTCTACGGACTCAGGGCATCGAGACCTACCCCAACGGTCCTCGAGTCGTGTGAAAATCAATTGTCTATCAAAAAGTCAACATTTTCCTCTCTTTTCGTCCAACTTATGAAAATACCCTTGAACTTCCGAACGTCGTAACTTTTTCCCTGATCGTCAGAATTGACGTGCCACATGTCTATGGACTCGTGACGTC
Source organism: Prinsepia uniflora (assembly GCA_032719365.1). Taxonomy (NCBI): domain Eukaryota; kingdom Viridiplantae; phylum Streptophyta; class Magnoliopsida; order Rosales; family Rosaceae; genus Prinsepia; species Prinsepia uniflora. The sequence goes on along the minus strand of CM064867.1, from coordinate 5,317,856 downwards.
CCGAACTACGTCACGGTCATTGGTCAACGTCCGTTTGACCTACCAATCAAAAAATCAACAAATTGACCATACTATTCATAGGGGTAAAAACGTCATTTCATTTATTATTTTACAATTTTACATCCCTCGCATTTCCGGGGCGTTACATCATAGGTCTTAGGTATGACCTTATAAAGTCCGTTAGTGACTATTGGTATGATTTGGACAGGTTCGGAAGTTCCAGAGATGGTGGATTAGCCTCGGGGAGGGTTATGACACGCGTATCGAGGCGCAACTAGGACGGTCTGTGAGTGGACTTTAAATATGATGCATGCATAACTGTTTTATATGTGTTTTATATGTGATTAATGATGATTATGATTATGATATTTCGTATTTATGTATTTACACGTATTTCGAGGTTTATGGTTTTATATTGTGTTTATACGTGCTTGTATTTCAATTGTGGTTTAATGGAATAGTTTTGGATTTTGAAATGTGGAATCGGGCATGAGACCCATTTGATTTGGAAACTATCGGACTTGCAGTCCATTTGATTTAATGAAGTGTCGGGCTGAGACCCATTTGGTTTACATTATCGGGCTAGAGGCCCAGGTGATACAATATCGGGCATGAGTCCTATTTGTGGTTTATGAAATGGATTTACGGAAATGGTTTATGAAAAGTATACTTCAGGCATGAGACCCATTTCTGGATTTACGGTGGTTTATGGATATTCTGGGCAAGGGCCCCTTTGAATGGTTTTGAAATGATTTCATAAAATGCTTTCCATATACTATCCTTATATGTGGATATGTGGATGGTCTTCTCCAACTGTCTGGGAAACTGGGGTAGTCACAACGCATTGCCTGTGATGGGTAATTGCATAGAGTGACTGAACCATATAGTGACTCAGGAGCAGGATTGCTATTATTAGACGTCTGAGGCGTCAGACATCTGGGATGCCATAGATAGGCTTGAAGAGACCCCGAACGGCACATGTAGCCTAGACCGTGACATGACGTCCGGGACGCCAGGAATCTGGGATGCCAAAGATTGGTATAAACATGTTTTATTGGATTTACGTATTTTCGGATTTTATTGGATTTGGTTTTATAAACAGTTTTATTATATTTGAATTAACTAGTTTTTGTATGCATGCATGGTTTTAAGTGAAGGGCATAAATGTATTCTATGAAACGTGTTTTATTAAACTATATATTTTCATCCACTCACAGCTTTTGTGGTTTTTAATGCCTTTCAGGTTGATCGCGGATATGGACTGTAATAGAGACCGAGACATCACAGACCTCCACTGATCCTGGCGCACTCTGAAAACCCTGAGTGGGCTAAGGTTTGGGTTATCCCTTGTCTAACCCTTCGTGTCACACGTGGGTTAGACGAGAGCATGACACATCTCGCGTTTATCCCGGGGGGATTAGGTTGGGTCGTGTCAATCTAACTAGCCACATGTCAAACCTCGTCATACTGGCCCAACCAGCTGCTAGTCCAACTAGCATCCCATATGTGCTACTGGTAGATGAGTACGGGTCCTACAGAGTCCAACCTTATCGGCACGTGTGGAGTCCAACCTTGATTACGTCCAAACCCGTCTCTGGGAATTCACGAAGTCCAACTCCTGATATAGCGATCCGATCGCCTGAGGTTGACAAATCCAAAAAACAATATCCAAATCGAAATATATTTTATCACATGGGCATCAGCCCAAAATAGTTATTATAGAGGCACCAGCCCAAAACAGTTAACACACGAACACCAGTCCAAATCCCGATGTTCCAAAAACCGTGATAAAATCAATAATTCAGAAATCACATCCATAATACATTTCAACCAATATCCAATAATCATAACCACATTCATAATGAGGCCAAAACCATGCCATAAAACCAGTAAAAAAAATATATTTAAGCATGCATCAAAGTTTTGAAAAAAGCTCACTCAAAACACGAGCCATAAGCTAATCTAAAGCCTCCACACGTCTGGGCCTATCAAAGTCATACTCGAGGGTCACTAACAATCCATATAAGTCCATACAAGAAACCCTTAAAAACCCCGAAACTGAAAACGAGTCTCGAGGAGAGAAACCTCCAAAACACAAACCAAATGATTTATGATCGACCTGAAACCACCACCATTGGATTCAGAACATCAAAACCTTTCAAACAAGATTGGTTCCACCTCAAAATTTTTTCCCATGTTCCCACTCACGCTGGTCAAAGTTCTCACGCGCTTTGGTCAATGCTAACATCACTTAACATATGACAGCTTCTGACAGCCTGCCACGTGGCACCCTCTGACAGGTGCTATGTGTCACCAACTAACACGTGAAACGTGTCACTTGATGATGTCATCATGATGTCACATGTTGAAGTCATGTTGCCACGTCACCTCTGACAACCTCTAACAATGTGCCACGTGGCACCAACCAGCCACTGCCAAGTGGCCTGACACGATGGCGTCACCTGCTGATGTCATCGTCGTCTACCTCCAGCCAGGTTAACCCGGATCCCTGTAACAGGTTGTTTGACCCTTATAGCTAACCCAGTTTGTTCTCCCTCGTTTTAGGTCTAAAACTCACCATTCTTCTCTACTCGAACCTAGAAATCGATCTACAACCTTAAAATCGTGAAAACACACATGAAATCTTCCGGCCCAGCCCGAATCCTCACAACCAATGTTCAAGCATCCTCCATAGCTCATTCTTGCATCCATATTCTCTGTTTCTTGGCCTTACGAGCTCGTACGAACTCACAGAAGGTAACCATGGCCTTAGTTTCATGTTCTAAACACCCTAGATCAACAACCCAAAATCAAAGTTACGGGTCCACAAATGTTTACCTCGGTTCCTGATTCCAGCCATGCCTCCAAGGCTCAATCTTCATCCTTAGTCATCTCCCAGTCTCACTTTCTCCTAGTTCCCCTAAATACAACTAGCAGATGGAAAGGATCACAATGATAATTTGGGTGGGGTGGTTTCAGGTGAGTTTGAACAAGAAAGAGAGAGGTTTTTAGGTTCATGTATGTAGGGATATGGGCCAAGGGGATGAGTGACACTTGTTACTCATCCTTTGGTTCAAGCCTAGATATTTTGGGTCCCATTTAAAAACACTAAAGTTAGCTATCTCGTAAAAAGTGAAATTGTAAAATCCCGTCGAATCATTCTAGACCCGTAAAATAACCGTACGATGTCCAAAATTGACGTGCCACATGTCTACATAATTGAAATCTCTCGATCACACAATGGGCCTCGGTCAAAGTCCAAATAACCTCCCGGGTCAAAAGTCAACACTTTCCCTTTTTAGGGCAAAATGGTCATTTCATGTCAAATAATCCCAAAATCCTTGATTAATCCTTGATTAATTCTCGATAATCACTAAATTTCGGGTCGGGTCGTTACATTATTTCCTTAACATTTCAAGCCCGTAAGGAGCAGGAAATTCGGGAAATCTTTAATTGAGATGAATGTCAGTTGGAAATCATGCCACAAGATGGCAGAGCACTCAAATGTGACAACGAGACGTCGAAAATTGAGGTTTGAGTTCTTCGGTGACCTTCCGTATGTCAGTAGTCGGGATGGCTATTCGTACGACGGTAGTCAGAGATTGTTTGTGAACCGGTAGTCGGAATGACTGTCTGTGAGCCAGTGGTCAGAATGAATGTATGTGAGCTGGTGGTCGGGATGACTGTCTATATGTTGGTAGTTGGGATGGCTATCCGTATGACGATTGCTAGAGACTGTCCATGAGCCGGTAGTCGGAATGACTGTCCGTAAGCCGGTAGTCTATAATATCAGCCCTTATGACACTAAGCGGTCAGAAAGAAGGTTGATCTTCTGTAAACCTCAGCCAAAAGTCTAAGAACTGGTCAGTCAGGAAAAGGGCGACCCTTACGACACTTAAGCGGTCAAAAAGAAGGTCTATGCAAGGATGAGAAGCTCACCATTATGATGCTCTTTGGTTAGAAAGACAGTTTGATAAGTGCATAAATGCCTCGAAGGGGTGAGAAGAGAAGCTACATGATAGGTCGTTAATTATGTTTTATTTTATATTATTTTATACCCTTTATACTTGACTTTTAATATTAAAATAATAAACAATTGGAGAAAATAATATATTTTGTGGAATTTTTGTAAAATTAAATAAATCTTGGAATTTGGAGCATTTTTGCGAAAGAATCGTCCCGATCAGAATTATAACGAAAAAATTATGGATGAAATTCGGTGAAATTATATTAATTAATTTTTAAATTGAGAAATTCATTTGCAGGCCCAATTCATATTTAGAAAACCAGCCCATAATTATAAGGAAGTAGCCCACTATCCAGAGCCCAAAACTTAATAAAACCAGCCCCGCGAATCCAGCCTAGAAAGGCTGCGAAGCTGACCACCAAAGTCGTCCTCCGTTGTTCGGTGCGCGTGCGCCGAATATCTCCAGCCCCTGTCAGCGTCAATCGCGCGACGTCTGTACGTACAATTCAGGGCACGCCTACTGACTCCACTTGCTCCTCTGCGCAGCTCCATGTTGAAAATCAGGCTGCAATTTCTGCAATCCCTCACCGAAAATCAGAAGACCCATGCCCTGTTGCTCAACTGCTCCTCTTTTGCAGATTTTCCTGCAATTTCAGCCATTTTCCAGCTCCAATCAGCCCCAAAATCATCATTTTTCATCATTTCATTATTTTATTTTATTTTTGTATTTTTTATTTGAATTTGTGGCACTCCCTTTATAAATAAGGAGGCCATTTCACTTGTTAAGAGTCCCCATTTTACCCATTTCTTCCATTTTCTTAGTTCATTTTAGTTTAGTTCTTTTTTCTCTCTTTTGAGAGACATTTTTGGGGACCATTTTAGCTTCTTATAGATTGTTCTTCTTAAATTTCTTTTAAGTTTTGTTTTTAATTTATGTTCTTAAATTATGTTCTTAAATTTCTTAATTTCATTTCTTTTTTACTTTGTTCTTGTGACTTTTCTTTGAGAGCTCTTAGACATAATTTTGTACTTTCCTTAAGAAATACCTAAGCTGAGTAATTCTAAAGAAATTCAAGAGTTTTTAAGACCGTATTCCTCGTATTTCTTCTTCCATCTTCACAAGTTTCCTGCTGTTGTTCGGTGATTCTTGTGAAAAACCATCTTTTTCTACTTAAATTCTTATTATTGTTATTGGTTTTACTTATAATTCAATATATGTGTTGGTATTTTCTTTCTAACATTTGTAAGTAAAAATGCAATCTCCATGTGTTTTAATTTTTGAATTTCTTTTACTTCATATGTTTTAGTACTTAAACTTCAATTCAACGCTAAATGTTAATCTGTTGTTCAGGGCATTTAGAATAGAATTGAAAAGATTTAATGTTTGACTTATAACGACCCGTCCCGAATTCCGGGATTATATTAGTGACTAATGAGGGATTAGTGAGATTAATCGGTGATTAGTTGAGCGAAATCGGACGGACGGTGTAAAATGACCATTTTGCCCCTAGTCTTCGACAAAATGTTGACTTTTGACTTGGGAAGTCAAACGTATGAGGACAGATGACCGTGACGTAGTTCGGGACGTCATGAGTCCGTAGACGGGCAGCACGTCGAAATCGGACATCTAACAGAGAAGTTATGGTCACGGGATCGAAATCGGGAATTTCACGTCTCGGGATTCGATTAAAATAATGTCAAAACCTGATTGGGCAGATATTTGTGTGGGGCCCTTGGATGAGTGACAAGTGTCACTTATCCCATTGGTGGCTTCCCTAAAAAGTGGATCTAAAGTATTAAAATATTATTATTTTATTATTTTATATGTTTCCCTCTCATTTCTCTCTCTTCTTCCCCGTGCACGACACCTTCATCTTCTTCATCATTTTCTTCTTAAAACTGTGAACCCTCCCCACAAACTAAACCCCCTAATTTTCATCAATAACTTGTGAGCCATGAATGAAAATGAATGAGAGTGAGAAAGGGGACTGAGTCGTGGGTGTGGAGGCTGTCGGGGTGGACCGTCGTGGACGGTGGCCGTGAAACCCGTGAACCCTATTTTGGTTCAATAATCGTGATATTGGTTTTGGGATTTTGTGGATCGATTTGGATGACCCTAGGGTGTTGCTAGAGCTCATACGAGTCGGATGAGATCGGTTTCGTGGACCGTCGTGGACGGTGGCCGAAAAACCGTGGAATGGTAAGTTTGTGATCTAAAATGGAACTTTCAATTCTAGTACTTGTCGACCTAATCTAACAACTGGAAATGGCTTCTGATGGTCAAATGAATTAGTTGGGCTTGGAATCTAGGCAAACAGTGGCTGGAGCTGGGAGCAATCGACAGAGGATGTTGGCCAGTTGTTCTTCGAATCGGGAAGGTGAGTTCTAAGCCTTATTTTCTAGTTTTGAAGTCATGGATCGACTGGAATTGATAGGACGAAGCTGTAAAGATTAAATGGGACTGAAAACGGGTTAGGAATGGCGTTGAACCGGTCTCACCAGTTCGGGTTGGATCGGGTCGATCTAGACCGAACCGAACCGGGTTCGACCAAGGTTGAAGATGAACAGTAGTTGGCGCGTGTGCTTCACGCGCAGTCGCTTGTGAGGTTCGAGGGGGCGCGTGGGGGGTATTTTTGGGATGTTGTCAACATGACATTTAATCTATTCGATGTAACGAATATTTTGGGACTAGTTTCGTGTCGATCGGATATCGTTTCGATATAGTTCGGGGTGTTCGAAGGTTTAAGATCGAGTTTAAAAATAGTTAAAAATTACGAAAAATTACGAGGCTTCAATGAGAGGTTAATGAGGTATTTAGTAACCCTCTAGTATGATTTGGACAGGTTTGGGAGTCTCGGTGACAGTGATTAGCCCAGGAAAGCTTATGGCGCGCGTATCGAGGCACAACTTGGATGGTCTGTGAGTGGACCTTATTTTCTAATTTGATGCAAGCATAAATTTTTTATATGAGTTTAAATACATATTTTGAGATGCCTTGAGTGCATTTGGTTGTGGTAGTTAGTATTTACGTATTTCGAGGTTTTCGGTTTTATACGGGGTTTATATGTGCTTGTGGCTTCAGTGATGGTTTAATGAAATGGATTTGGATTTGAAAAGGTAAACTCGGACATGAGACCCATTTTTTTTGGAAACCTTCGGACTCGAAGTCCATTTTAGTTACATTATCGGGCCAGGGGCCCAATTGGTTCGTGAATTGATTTCGGATTTGAAAATATGGAATCGAGCATGAGACCCATTTGATTTACGAACTCTCGGACTTGAAGTCCATTTGATTTAATAAGGCATCGGGCCGGAGGCCCAGTTGGTTTACTAAATTGGGCTCGAGGCCCAGTTGGTTTACAAAATCAGGCTTGAGGCCCATTTGGTTTACATGATCGGGCTTGAGGCCCAATTGGTTTTGATATCGGGCATAAGTCCCATTTATGGTTTATAAAGGTGATTTTGGGTTCGGAGACCCTAAATGGATTTCTGGTTTCATGACGGTTTATGGGGACCGGACATGGATTCTTTGAAAGGTTTGAAAGGTTTTACGAATGATTACGAAATGGTTTTTCATATACCATCCTTTATTTATGGATTGTCTCCTCCGGGGAGGGTCGTTGGCCTAGGTGGACCCCGGAGTAGTCACGGAGCACTAACTGAGTGAAGTTGCCCCCGTGAGGTACCTTACTCTCAAGAAGGCATATATGGATTATAACCCTCTGGGAGGGTCAATGATTTGCGGATATTGACTTGAGTGGACCCTGGGAAGACTTAAGATTTGAGACCTCGGGTAGCACGCACGTAGCTTTGGAAACCGTGACAGGATTGGTTATATGATATTTGGTAAACATGATTTCTTGGAATTGTGAAATTGTGTTTTGTGAATAGTAAATGAATTTGGGCAATGACCCACATACTTTGGTTTTACGGTTTTGGGCAGGGGCCCGTATGATTTGGATTTACGGAATTTGGACTGAGACCCTAATAATGGTTATTTGAATATATGGTTCGATAAATGGTTTTCGTATGCATGCATATTTTTTAGTAAAGGGTATAAATCTCTGTATGAACTTATTGTTTTTCATCGACTCACAGATTTTAATGATTTTAATGCCCTTCAGGTTGATCACGGATGCGGACTGTAATAGAGACCGAGACATCCTGATTTTCTAGTTCGAAGAAGCAGTTTTTGTCATAAGGGCGAGCTGTTTTTAAACCATGAAACATTGGTTAAAAGTATTCATAGGTTCAGAAATTGATGGAGATCAATTTGCTGAGGTTAATCGGTTGTTTAGTTGTCCTTTGAGAAGCTAGTTTGCTTTCTATTTATGGACGGTGAAAGAGTTTGCCACTTGCAGATTCGAGTTTCCTAATGGGTCCCACTTTGTCGTTTATCCTGTTGGAACACTCCCCTTTGCCTTATTTTTCTTCATTTTCTCTATCACTACAGTCCAAGCTTACTTCATCTCTACGTTCGAGCTCGCTGGGTTGAGTTTGTGTGTCTTTGGGCCTTTAATTAGTGTAAACATAATGGATATGAGAATACCTTGAATTAGGCAATGTTAGAGATAAGTCTCGTCTTTCAAAATAAAAACCACCTCTAAGTTAGATATTAAAAAAAAAAAAAAAAAAAAAAAACCCAACAAGTCTGATTATCGACAATTATGATTTTTAAATGGGTCTTGAATTGAAACCATCCTCTGCCAACCGTTAGCTCAGTTAGTCGGATTGCTTACCAACCCGATTCTACCAATAGAAAAAGAGAATTATAAAAGCCCACGCAAACTGGGCCGGGACCCGTGTGACCCGAGAGCCGACCCACATTTTTAAGATCCGGTTCGGTACAGCCCCCTTCTCTCCTACACTTGCTCCACAAATGACAAACCCATCAACACAGAGGAGAACCCAAAAACAAGAGAAAAAGCAAACATCTTTAGTTCAAAATAAAAAATAAAATAAAATAAAATCTGAAAATTGGTCTTGAAGAAGACCCTAGCTCGCCGGAGCTAGATGGATCCGTCCGGGTCCACTCGTTTCGACATATTTGAGATTTACCGCCGGTACTGTGGTAATAATCTAATTTGTGATTTCTTCTTATTTTGCGATTGTGGTTTGATGCTCTTATTCATTAATTATACGCTCTAAATTCATATTCAGCTTCGATTATTTCCTCAAAGGTTGTCAAGCTGTGGAATTTGAAATTTTGGTGGTTTTGGTGTGCAAACCCGTCCAGTCTCAGCCTTTATTCCCTTTCTGCTGGAATTTTCATTTGATAGTGAGAAAATGTAAAAATGAGTTCGAGGATTTCATTACCGAATTTGGGTCGTTAATTATTTTTTTTTGGCTGCTGAGAAAATTTGGAGAAGGCCTTCAGTGAGCTGAATTTTATAGGTGTATTTGCTTCTGTGAAGTTCCATGGTGTCAAGCCATTTTGTGATAGATATGGTGCCAACACTATATATTTCTTGTTTCTTATATCTTTTCTCACTAGCTAATTGCATTTGTCGGTCACTTGGGTACCATCTTAGAAAATAAAGCCAATGCATTTCTGGATATATTTCGTTTTTTCTTCCTTTTACCTACTAAAAAACTCCACCTGCATGTAGGAGAAATGGCGTTCTTCTTCTTGGGTATTTTCTGAAATTCCAGTTTTCAACTTAATGTGATATGGGCTGTTTTAATGGCCAGTTCTTTAATGTAACTTATAACCAGTTATTTTAAAAACTTCAACGTGGATTATTAATAGAGTAGGAATTCTGACTGCCACATTGCAGATATCAGAACAGGAATTGGATATGGTCATGGGAAAGGGTACAGAGAAAACGATGAATCACAGATGGTTAAATATTCAAGGGAGGCATTATCCCAGCTCCTAAATCTGGTGGAGTCGAAAGTACATGCTAGGTATAGATCTCTATTTACAAGCTACAGTTATGCAGCATTACATAATTTCGAGCACCCTTAGGACGTGGCCATCGTATGTCATGCTGTAGAGGTCTTTTCAAATTTTGAGTGACATATGGTCCTAAATTAGAGTTTAAGCTTTTATTTCCCCTTTCTTTTATTAGTTTATTGGATAACATAGAGTATCCACTTTGACAGGATATCAATCTTTGATGAAGTTTTCAAGCTAATGTCACGGTTGGATTTGATGGTGAGATATACCCATGGAAGAATTTTAAGTAGATTCTTGTTAATTGATGAGTGATGTCTAATTATTCAATATAAAAATGAGTGCTTCATATAATATGGCCAAATTGTGGTTTCTACTTTTAGCATTCCATTGACAAAAGAAGAAACTCCCATTTGCAGGTAGACTTTTCTGAATTTTCTCGCTTCTATGATTTTGTTTTCTTTGTGTGCCGTGAAAATGGTCAGAAAAATATCAGTAAGTTTTCTTTTTTGATTCCAGTCGTTATATTAATTTCTCAACAATTTCTTTACTCCTTAAAATCACCATATGAATCCTCTACCCTTTCTTTTTTTGGTTTTTCTATCAAATTATCTGCAGCTGTAAATAAGGCAGTTACAGCATGGAGGTTAGTCCTAGCTGGGAGGTTTCGATTGCTGAATCAATGGTGTAATTTTGTTGAGGTACATACATTCTAAGGTTGCTATATCTCAATGCTAGCTCGTCTTTTTTTTTTTTCCTCGGATATATTTATCTCAAGGTTTTTCACTAATGGTGACCATGGTTAGAATGGGTTTCGTTGTTCTATGCTATGTAGTCTTGATATATACTCACCTAAGCCAAATTTCAACAGTATACTGGGTAGGACCAAAAATTCATTGTTCTATCCGTGCATTTTTGAGATATACATGCTGAAGCCTACAATATACCCCTTAAAAGCAAATTGACGGTTCCCACTAGTTGCATGTGCCATTTGAGGGAATATTTTGTACTCTTCATTTCTTTAAATTGTATATTGCACCCTTTCCTCCCCAACCACCATTTCCATTTTTGAGGAATTGTCTTACAGCCGATGTCAGCTTGCTTCTTGTGGGAAATGGGAATATTATCTCATTAAGTCCTCTACGTTAAGCGCAAAGTTTACAAGTATGAGAATGCATTGTGTTTTTGGTTCATGTAAGTAAGTGTGTTTCTGGTTCTGAGGCAACTAATATTTGGTATTCCTCATAGAAAAATCAGAGGCATAACATCTCTGAAGATACCTGGCGGCAAGTTTTAGCTTTTAGCCGGTGTGTGCATGAAAATTTGGAAGGGTATGACCTTGAAGGTATATACAATCGATTTTCTGTTTGATGATTTTGTTTACCTCCATCTAGTTGTTTTTTTTTGTTTTGATATTTATGTACTGTCTGGCTTTGGTTCTTTCGGATATTGATCTTGATTCGTTCATTCTGTTAACGTTTAAAATCACATATGCTGTTTTTTTGTTCTTTGTATGTGTGTTCAAATTTGAATCTCAGAATCCTTAGAAAAAGGAAGTTTAGAAATTAAAGTTTGAGATCAACATTAATTAGCATTATTTCATTTTTCTTGAAATCTATGTATTATGTGATTATGCCTCCAAATTCTTCTAGGTTGGATTGCTTGCCTCATCATTTGGTACATTTTTAGACAATCCTGTTTTGATTGGTTAAGAATCTTAGGATCATCTTTGTGGATGCACCTGAAATTTACCTTTAAGCATGTTGCTTTTGTATAGAGTCAGAGATCTGTATGCGGACGACTACATGAAAGGCTGAGATCTTTATGTTATCATGTTTGAGAAAACATCCTTCGGTTCAATTAGAAATGTTAATTGATCTAATCATTTTTGCAGGAGCTTGGCCTGTTTTAATCGATGACTTCGTTGAACATATGTACAGGTTTATCCCTATACCCTCGTAACGTTTGCTTTTTTGGGCTAATGACATCTCCTCTCCTGATAAGTTGGGAGATAGAGTGTGACATTGTGAGGTTGTAAATACTCTAAATACTGATAAGCCTACATAAATTAATAAACAGACAGGCTTGGCTTATAATAGTAGTAGGGGATAGTAATTGGTAGGCATAATTCCTATGTTCCTTTCTTTCTTGTAGGGTTTCGGGATCTAATAAAAATGCTAACTTCAACTGTAACTGTGGGGATTCGGAATCCTGGTCATGCACATATGATGAGCTCCTTCCGGGTATGTCAATCGCTACGCTTGCAACTCTGTCGCATTGTTCACTATGTTCGCAAATGCAAACTTGTATGTGGTGGAATGTAAAGCCCAAGTTTTCATCTTAATAATAATATTGTGGTGCAGGCTTGAAGATTTTACCTGGTTTGAAAAGGAAACTACCCCAGGATGCCCAAGTCGATGAAATGGAGTCCTCAGATACTCTCTTCCTACAACCTGCATCAAGCAGCAAAAGATGTCGGCCAGTGTCTTACTCACCGGCCAACTGGGAGGTTACTAAACCAGGAAATACTGCAGATGACGGCATGGAGACGATTAGACATAGCAGTCCATTGAACTCTTCCAAATCTCCATGCGCAGTCGAAGGTTGTCTGCTGAAGGGCTTTGCAGGGCTGCTTTCAAGACGGTCGTGTATGCAGTTTGATCGGTATAGGGGAGTTTCATTTTCATAGAAAGTCAGAAAATCGAAGTGTCTTTCATGAGGCGATTCGGTTTGATATATGTGGATGCTTCAGATCGAAATGAGAGTTTTATGAGGCGATGCGGTTTGATATATGTGGATGCTTGAGATCGAAATGAGAATTTCATTTTCATAGAAAGCCAGAAAATCGAAGTGTCTTTCATGAGGCGATGCGGTTTGATATATGTGGATGCTTCAGATCGAAATGAGAGTTGTTTTCTTGAGATGTCTTTCTTGTTGATTTGTTGGCGGTGTGTTAATAGGCTTTTGATTGGGATTGAATAAATTAGTGAATTCAATTTGGATGACTGGGGTATTGAGATAAATTGTCTGAGTTGTAATCATAAATGAAAGTTGGGAGGCTAATCGAAATGGAAGATCGATATACGATTTTCGATTTTGAGCAACTTGCAGGTTTTCTGGACCAAATCTCACATCTAATCTATTCCAAGCATATAAACAATGATCATGACCGCATTTGCATGCTGTTCTGGGTAAAAAGAAAAAAAGTCTTTGAACAATATTTACAGAGTAACAACTTCTGCAGTTACAATTCCTAACAGGTCAAAATCCTAGTGATCAAACAGCAGAAGTCACCATTGGTACTTTGCAGCTACAAGAACCTCCTCATAATTCTGAGCAGCACGGTCCCAACTGAGGTCTTGCAACATCCCTCGTCTCTGGATTCCTTCCCAACTCTTACGGTAATCTCGATATGTGTACAGGCAGTTCCCTAATGCATGGATCAGCTTACCTACATCGGCGCTGTCAAATGTCCACCCGAGTCCCGACTCCTCATATGGATTGAAAGGGTGGACGGTGTCTCTCAGTCCACCAACAGCATGAACAACTGGAATTGTCCCGTAGTTCATAGCATACAGTTGGTTCAGGCCACACGGCTCAAATCTTGACGGCATGAGCAAAATGTCTGCACCGGCAGTTATCCTGTGAGCTGTTTGGACACTGAAACCAACCCATCCCCTGACCTTGTCCTGGTGTTGATGTTCAAATCCCCGGAGCATCTGTTCCAGGTCAGGTCTGCCAGAGCCTAACATGATTAGTTGCACATCCTGATCCATCATCCATGGAATTGCCTTTGCTATGAGATCAACACCCTTCTGGTGATCCAGCCTCCCAATGAAGCCAATTACAGGGACATCTGCCCGAACCGGCAATCCCAGCTCTTTCTGCAAGGCGGCCTTGCACTGAGGCTTGCCAGTCTGAAATGTGTCCAAGGAGTAGTTCGTGTAACCATCTGACTTCAAGAAGGCATCGGATTGTGGGTTCCAGTCTTGTGTATCAATTCCGTTGACTATGCCTCTGAATTTCCAGTCATTCTCGTTTATGATCCCATGTAATCCCCAACCACCTTCAACCGTTTTAAGCTCCCAGGCGTATCCATGACTTACAGTAACCACGCGGTCTGTTGTCTTTAGACCGGCTGCAAAGATATTGAAGTGCTCGCCTCCAACAGGGTCATACAATTTGAAAAGGTCCAGGTAGTTGCCCGGAAGATCAACGTAGGAGAAATCAGATACCGGTCCCCGACCCTGGATAAAATAGAATAGAATGGGAACTTAATTCATACTTCATAATTATAATCCATGCAACAAATTCTTTACACAATGATGACAATCAAAACCTTTGACACAAACTATGGTTCTGGAATTTGCTTAAGACAGAATTCGAATTAATAACTGAATGATCAATGTGATTTTGGATCTTCTTTGCAATCAATCCATTTTGGGACGTATTTATACTTTCACAAGCAGTAATAAGAATAAAATGACTCAAATTGCTTTACATGTCATTTGGCGACAAAGTTTCAGCGAATTTCAATTCAGTTTACGTCTGATCTCCTAAGAACATATTTGTCAACTATGCATTCACCTCTAATAAACCAGTAAAGCCGATTAACTACTGACAGAAATTGCTTTAGCTTCCTTTCTAACAAAAGGGATTAAAAAATAGCTGAAGTTTCCATCAGACTATAAAATGACTGAAGTTTTACTTCCAGTTAAATGAAACTTTATTAGAGGAACAAACCTGGTGAGCTATGTTGTGGATTACAAGGATGGACCTTGCAAAAGTCATTAAGCCATTGTCTCGATAATACGCCTTCAAATACACTGGTAACAATGCAGTATGCCAATCATTAGCAATGAAAACCAAGTTTCCATCACCATAGCAAATACCACCACAGGGGACATGCCAAGGGACCTGCAACAAGGACAAAGTGGCTTAAGTAGACCTGACTTCAAAACCCCACATTGAGCCAGGATACATGGTTTTTGACAATCAAAATTGAGAAGATGAGATTAAAGTGGTGGCCTAAAGTTTTGTCCAAGTTATCATTTTTCAACTCTGTTTTCCCCATCGTACATCAGAAATCTGTTTGATGAAACTGATCAGTTTACATAGAATCCGCAGCAGGCACAGCCTGGCTAATCCACCATGGGAATTTGGGGACAGGAAAAAAAAATCCCCATCAATATACTGCCTTCTTCTACACATTTATCTCTACGCCTTAATGGGTGATATCTAATAATTAGGTAGTTCAACAATTTAATTAGAATTAGGCTAACTCAAACAATAACTGGCCTGCTTGCCCTCATTTTATTTATTTATTTCAGACATGAAACACTTAAGAGGTAAGGTACTGCAATTTGTAACAAGGGTTTTTTGTTACCTTGCAATGTATTTCTAGTGCTATGTACTAATGACATCCATCACATGAGTAATACTTGAGAAATGAAAAGAAGGATTTGCTTATTTGACTCTAAAAAAAGGGGCATTGGGCCATTGTACCTCAACAGCTGCCTTGCAAAATAACACCATGCGTTTTAGAATATCCTGCACAATAAATAAAAATCAGCCATCTATAAGACAAACATTGTGTATCCCTATTGACTATTGAGAAGATGCCAAGTTGACATAAAATATCTTACCTCACGCTTTCCTCCATATATATTTTGGTTCATGTGACGGAACATAGGACAGTCAATGAAGACAAAATCTACGCCATCAATATAGGCCTGGAAGTACGCTACTTCCAGATGCTGCAAAGCAAGGTATTTGTTACCAAATGAGCAGTTATAACTTATCTAATTCAGAACTTGACAGAATATTAATTACAATCAAACGCAGCAGAAGCTGCATACCTGGCCATCAACTTTATAGCTTTTCCGGACTCCTGAATCTTGGGATTCCGCATAATCACCATAGCGAGGTGCCACAACCTGAGAAAGGGAGGAAGAGACGAAGAAACTCTAGGTTTAACAGCCATAAAACAGTAAATCAAATGGGAGGTGTTTTTAAACACGCATGCTAAACTTTCAGTTCACTTAAACCGCAGGCCTAAAATTTTAATATATTTCCAGCACAATTTCCATGAAAAGATTCAACAAGGAAATTTCACATTACTTCCAATTTTAAAAATTATAAAACGAGAAATAATACCATAACCCTGTGTCCACGCCGAGCCAAAGCCTTCGGTAAGGCCCCAGCAACATCTCCAAGCCCACCTACAAGAACCCTTCATTATCAGTCTCTTGATGCACAAAAGCATCATTATAATTGTCTACTCCAATTATGGGCATATCAAACATTACCTGTTTTCGACCATGGAGCGCATTCTGCAGCTACCAATATGACATTCATGACATTGGGCCCAGCCAAAGGAGGGGACTTTACATCTTCGATCATAAGATCCGTTGCCCTATTATTGACCTCCTCTAGACTTGGTTCTTTCGGAGCAACAACCTCTTCATCTTTTGGCATTGACGTCTTGGTGGCAGTAAAAATAAAAGACGGCAAAGGATCAGACCAATCTGTCTTGGAACTAGTCTTACTCACTTGCTTAGTGAGCTCTACCTCCTCTCGAGGCTTACTAACTGGTAAAGTTTCTCCATGATCTTCCTCAACTTTATTAAGTCCTCTACTAACACCAGAATTTACAGTTTCTAATTCCTTCTCTTCAGTTGAATGATCATAGCTGCTTGAAACAATGCTGCCAATTTGGTCATCAACAGCATTCTCATCACTAGTTGAAGAACTTTCTACATTTGAAAATGATTCGTTCCCTTGACCAAAAGAAGCTTCATCTTCTTCTTGGTTTAAAGAAATACCTTGTATAGAAGAAACTAATTTTCTTCTTTCAGCAATCTGCGAACATCAATTTGCTCACTTTAAGTTTCTAATTTTTCTTAGCTACTAAAAGGACTAAAGATGCTATCTTTTGACCTATTGTTAATTATTTTCATTATAAAGAGAGTAATGGCTGAAATTACCTGTTGAAGTAGGTCTCTTTGCATGGCAAGAGCCTTCTTGCTCTTTTCAATGGTGACCTCAAAGGCATCCTCCGGCTCATCATCGTCCTCACCCTCCAAAGAGACATTGCGAATGGCTCCAAGTGGCTTGATCCTCCAAAGCTTCGCTTTTGTGCACCAACTAATCTTTCCACTGCAGATTGCCACAGCTTCTGAATACCCACTTGCTGAGGCATTGATCCGACGAACCTTAATGGACCTTCCCGGCCGATGCGTGAAGAATGGAAATCTGTGTCGCCCATTTTTATTGATGTGAAGAAGCAGAGAGATGTCAGTCTTGGTCTCTGTGATAAAAGGTAGAGGCCCAATGGAAGCCATTACGAAATGTTCGACGATTTTCCTCTGACAATTAGCAAGAATTCATAAACCGAGTACAGTGACAAGATTCAACGAAAATGGACAGTTCTGGAAATTTAACAAAAAGCAGACTCAGTTAAAGAAATTCAAAGAGAAGCAAAACCCAATCGAGTACTGAATTAGTAGGTGACTGGTATTGATAATGCCCAGTTGAACAATAAGGAATCCATAAGTGCACAATCGTTGTGGAAGGTAGTTGAGATGCGTCCCGGAAAGGACAGGGAAATCATGGGGGGAAGGGTTATGACTTCTGAGGCTAAAATTGTCTGAAACTTCTGGGATGAAGGAGCATCGCCCAACTGTTCTTTTACCAGAAATTTGGGTTCCGTGGGTCTCGGCTTCTTCACAAAATGCCCTTCCGCAGGGTTGTCAATAATCTTACAAAAGAGGAGAGTTTTTTTTACTGTTGAACGCCAAACTTCATCGATTTCGTTCTTTATAATAACTAAGCAAATTCAAAATTACTCACTACGCAACGATGAAAAATTCTTTTTTTAATACTGATATTAAAGAGATGAATTATATACATTTTAAAAAAAATTATACAAATTAAATATTAATTTTATTTAAGAAAAAATGAGTGCAAACAACATCGTTAATGGACGAAATTCATGATGTGTTAAATGACTAATTTTATGTGAATATTGTCTCGATATTTATTGGCTGTTTTTGTCGATGATGCTATCATGCTAGCACGTACTTCAACAATATCCACATATAAAAATGCAAGGTTATGTTTCTTTCTTCATGAATTTAAAACGTGGCTGGTTAAGGTTAATGATGAGTCAGCAGCAGGTCAGATCAGTGGCAGTGGTTGAATTCCTTTCTGTAAGAAATAACAAAACGAATTTCACGTTCTGCATTATTTGTTTTTGTGCTTTAATTTTTTTAGGTTTCTGCTTTTGGTCTACCTTTTTCTCTAGAACTTTGTGGACATGTTTCTACATGATTTTGAAAGCATGAAAAGTTGCAGTAATGAAATCTTGATGATTGAATTGAAATTTGTCAAATAGTTTGCGAGTTGTAAGGTGAGGATGGTAAAGCTTTGCATAAAAGGCACTTGTTTTTATAATGTTAGTAATTATTTATTAGTCCATTTATGATAGCCAACTTTCAAATTAGTGCACTTATTGATAATTGTGGCTCAGCGTTTTTTAATGTATGTGGGCTACGAATAAGTAGCCCAAGCCCATAACCAAGGCCGAAGACCATAACCCAAGCTAGACCCATAAATAGGCCCAAGCCCATAAACAACTAAACCTACTATACCCTTCGTCATTGGACTGGGTCGGGCAAGCCCAGTTCAAAGTTTTTGGACTTGGGCGGAACCGAGTTTATCTCATAATTTGAAAAGTTTTGGGCCAGATCGAACGAGCTTGATCTCAAATATGAAAGCTCATATATTTTGTCAGGCCAGATTTGGATCAGATTTTTATCGGGTTTTATGGATTTGACCTAATAAGCACATTTGGGTCGGGCTCAATTGTGCTTTAAAAATGACTTATTCAACAAATTATGGAGCTCGAATAAAAAATATGAAAGACACGAAAGAGGTATTTTATGATTATATGAATTATTTTTATTAATATAATCCAATGATATTATTAGTTAGAAGAAATACAATCCAATGATAATACAACTCAATGATAATATACTTATCCAAGTAAAAGTTGCATGATATCACTGTTGCTGGTGTCTTAAGGAGATTGAACAAAAGCTTATGATAAGGAGGGGGAGCTGATGATAAACAATGAACAAAAACTATATTACTTGTCCAACATAATAGCTCTCTATTAGAGAAAATAATGCAACTACGAGGAGTGTTAACAAAATTAAATCTACAACCAAGACCACCAATTGGTACCCAACGAACATGCATCCATCAAAGAGGACCATACAAAAACACACACACACACACACAAAACACACACACACACACACACACACACACACACACACACACACACACACACACACAAAGTAGGTAGTCTTTGTATCACAAATCATAATTCATCTTCTTCTAAGGCTCTCTATTAGTAACAGTGGACTCTGCAAGGACTTAGAATAAAACCCAAAAGTCAACCAAAATGGAGTACTTAGCTATCTAGGGATGCTTTAGACATTAGCATAGTATTTATCTCTTATAACTATACACTAACTTGAGCATCAAAAACTCTTAGACCAGCACGACACTGGTGCTCGTATTTAACCAACGAATTCACTCCTCTTGAAATATGTTCATGAATGGAACGTGGTATATGTAACACATCCACTGACAGGACCCGCCCCGATCCCCCTGGGACCACCCGGGACGTGCCCTGCTCCCGTCTGACACCCGACATTAAAATACCAAATATACCCTTATTGAAAATAAAATGCATAAAGAAAATCCATAGTTAAGTCATACATAGCACGCCACACAAATACTCGAATACAAATAGTGTCAGACAAGGGATAGTTCCCGAATACAGTTTATTGAGCACGACTCTAGACACACTACGTGCCCACCTACCCAGCAGTAGGGTTCAGGTACGCAACGTAAACCTATGCCTCTTCCTCCTCGGGATCCTCCTCCTCCTCCTCCTCGGGATCCTCCTCCTCAATAGCACTACCTGGAGGGGTAGTAAAACAACAAAGGTGAGTGGGCCGAAACTCAAGGTTTACAAAGTAGTTTACCATTTCGAAAACATATAAATTTTCCCCTCCGTTTTCCGAAAAGACATGCATTAGTATCATAAACCACAAAACCATATAATCATAAGCAGAATAATATCAACATAATATAATCTTAGTCACTGCACTATACATCCCAACCCTGACATCCCAGATGCCTGACGTCCCAGACGCCCAATAAGGTCACAGTCCCATGGCTACGCGTGCCACCTGGGGTCTCAATCTCGAGTCCAAATCCCGAACCCAGTCCGAGCATGGCATTCTAGATGCCTGACGTCCCAGACGTCCAATAGTAGCAATCCTGCTCCTGAGTCACTCTACGGTCCGGTCCCTCCGTAGAATGACTCCTCACAGGCAATGCGCGCGTGACCACTCCGGTGTACCTACATCCGGAGGAGATAGAATCCTAGGGTAGATCTATACAGTGCAGTACCACAGATAATATCGAGATCCATTATACATATACATGACTCAAAACCATTCATAAACAACCAGACGGGTCTCATGCCCAAACATCGTAATACGTGCCATAAATCATACTCAAGATAAACAGATACTTTTACTTGAATCACATATAGATATAGTAGAAAGTAAAACAGTTATGCATGTCGAAGTTTAGTGAAATCAAAGGCCCACTCACAGTACAATCCTGCTGCAATCCGAGCGTAAAGCCCCGTCCAAGGGTTAAAGTACAATTCCTGTCATGCCTAAAACATACGTAAAGGTCACTTTAAGTCCCTACTAAACAACTAAGAAACCCTAGACTGAAACCGGCCCGGGAAAGCTGTCCGAACACGCTTCCCAAGGCGTCAAACCCTAATTTGACCAACCTAACGATCTCCGATCGACACGAAACCACCGCCATTGGATCCGTATCGTCGAAACCTTGAAAATGGCACTGGTCCCACACAAAATACTGTTCACACACGCCCCCCACGCGCCGGTCAACCCTCTGGTCAACGGTGCTACAGTGATGATGACGTCAGCATGACGTCACTGCTGACGTCAGCATGACGTCATCACTGACAGTGTCAGAGGACACGTGTCAACAGCCCATTGGTCCCTGGTCTGACAGTATTCTGACATGATGACGTCATCATGACGTCACTGCTGACGTCAGCATGATGACGTCATCAGCTACAGTACCGGGTCTGAGAACAGGGTCACCGCAGACCCACGGTTCAACCCGATCGGTTCTCATCAACCCGACCACCAAAATCGATGGGATTTGTTCCTATGAACTCGTCTAATCATGTTCTATGGTTCTGTGGACTCAAAACTAGTTTTTAGGTTCGAAAATCTACCTGAAAATTGACAGAAAACCTGCTGCCGGCTCTGGTTCGTCTTCTCCGGCGAGTCGTCGAGCTTCCAGCCGCGTACCTAGGTCCAAAGTGATCGTCTAGTCCCCTAGGTTATGTCTCAAAAACAACCAAACAAGTTTAACGTTAAAAACGGACGTTTTGAGACAGGGAAGGAAAATCGGTCTTCTCGGGTTTGCAGGCTTACCGCCAGGCTTACCGCCGCCGTGTCGCCGCCGTGGGCTGCCCAGTCCGGTCCTGAGTCGTCCTATGGTTCCAGTTGACCCATCCCTAAGTTAGTTCGAGTGCAGGGGTGAAGGTTTGGACGGTTTGGTTAGTTGGACAGTTTCGGGTGGTTTGGTTTCCTTCTCGGGTCTGTGGGTTTCCCGGCCGTGCAGGGTGGCCGTGGTGGTGGTGATGGCCGTCTGGAGCTTGCTGGTGGTCGCCTGGTTCTGCCTGGTTCGTGAGTTGAGGCTGAGAGGCTGTGAGGTGTTTGTTCGAAGGATGAGAGTTAGCCACGGTTTGAAGGAATAGAAATGAGAGAATGAATTCTCTCATGGTTTTTAAAACAGAGTGATCAGATGGAATGGAGGGCTGAGATTCAGTCAGAGTATAGGATGAAGGGTGAGGATTTAGGGAAGTTTAATTAATTAATTAATCTAAAGGCAGACATAGATCCTGATTTTAGGGGATGATGTGGATGAGGTAGATGAGTGACATGTGTCACTCATCAAGGGTCCAGATTGATTTTGAATAAAGTACCAGATTTCATTATTTTAATATTATTTTAAGTTCCGAGTCTCGGTTAGTTCGGTTATGTTCTTGACCATAACTTTTTCGTCGTAAGTCCGATTTCGGCGTGCCGCCTGTCTACGGATTCGTATCGACGAGACCTACGTAACGGTCATTGGCCCTCGTCCGTTGGACTTCCCGGGTCAAAAGTCAACATTTGGCCCCCAAATGGCCAAATTACCAAAATGCCCCTCGACTTCCGAACGTCACAACTTCTTCTTCGAACGTCGGAATCGAACGTGCCACCTGCCTATGAACTCATGACGTCCTAAACTACGTCACGGTCATGGGTAAAAGTCCTAAATATTTCCCGAGGTAAAAGTCAACTTCCCCCCCCCCCCCTCAGGGGCAAAACGGTAAATTTACAATAAGATAAGAATTACGAAAGTTCGGGTCGTTACATCCACAAGGTATCACTTCTAAGTTGACACATTTTATACTCAACATACAAGTTTTTGACATAATGACTACCCCGGATAAATTAAAAACTATTCAAAATTTCACAATTATCGATCTTGTTAGATTAATCTAAATAATTTTCATATACAAAATTAGAAAAAGCAAAGCGTCCAAAGTGTTTATAATAAGCTTAATGACAATCATTTTGCCCTAATCGATCGATTAATTTCTTCTAATCAACCACACGATCCTCTGAAATGAAGCAACGCATATTTGAGTATACACAATTACAGGCACTACTAATACAAAAATCTCATCTTTCTCGTGCTAATTTTCATTTCCCTTGTGACCATCATCTCCTTCGCAATTACCACACCATGAGAAATCATACACCACAAAGATCACGAATCCCTTGAATCCAGTATTGTAAATATTTAAAGATTTTTATTTATGAAATGAGCTTTTTAGTATCTGTTGCAATTCAACTCTTATGAAAATATTATAGGTAGAATAGAATATTTCTCTTTTATAGGTTGATTGCGTTTGTTTCTACTTATAATGCTTTTTATTACAAAAATTAAAAAGAGAAATTATACACATTAGATATCATTATGATATACTCATTTTTTTTCTTCATGAATTTAAAATATGGTAAATTAATGATGAGTCACAACGAACTCGATCAGCTTAATAAGTGGCCGTGATTGAATCACAAACAAATTTCACTTCATGGAATTTTATTCGTGGAATTCCCTAGTAGTGACTAGTGCATATATCTATTTGGATTCACTCCTAAATACACTACAAGAAAAGTTTAATTGTCCGACGAGATTTTCCCCGACGGAGGAAATGCCTGACCAATCTTGTTCTACCCGACAAATAAAAAAAAAATTGATCTTGTTCGACAAATTTCATCTTGCCCGACGAATTTTGATCTTGCCGGACGAATCTCGCGTCATTTTCTGGTGATATGACTATTGCTTGACGAATCTATCTTAATTCGTGGTAAAAACCTCTAGCCCGACGGCTTATTACCCGACACATTTTAATGTTATCTGACAAATTTTATTTATCCTGGCAAATTATTCATTGGGTAAAGCCTTTTTTTTGTAGTGATAAATATATTAGGTCAAAATTGATGATTTTGTTGTGCTATTTGCGTTTTTTTTTTTCTGAAACCATGATCAACACATTTGTACTTCAAGTTCTACACAGTAAAACTATCTATTTTAATTAAGTTGATAAAAATTACTCACAAACATCCTGATGATTTCGATTGCACCAGTAATTATATTAACACGTAAATACAAAGCCAAATGTTTTACAAACATAATTAACAATGCAACGAGTGGATGAACATATATAATCCTTTACATCAAACTACTGCAACGATAATACATACCATTTTGTTACTTAAAAAAGAAAAGAAATTAAAATCACATACACCACAGGTGAATCGTCTTCATGCAGCCGAACAGCCAATCCCGTAGCGAGTTGTAGGAAACACAAGAAACAAGCCGCTGCACACGATCCCCACCATCAACGGGAAACTCTCCATCACTTCATCCATGTCCTTCTCATGCCCCGGGAACAAGCAATCCGTCACACGCCTATCAGAAAACGCGATTGCAGTAAAAACCATAACGGACATAACGGCGTGAACAAAGTCGTTCAACCTCAGTTTGTACTTCTCCTCTTTCGGGACCTCCACGCCTAGGCCCGGCTTGAATACGGCAAGCCCTTTAGGGGTCACGAATCCGTAGTAGAGCTTGCTATCGGGCCCACGAAAACTGTCTGTGAAGTGGAAGAAGAAGCAGGAGAGTGCACACAGACCCAACAACACGTTGGTCATCAGATTGGTGACATGTGTGCACACTCCGCTACGGTAGATGGCGGGGAGCACCATTTCGAACGTTAGAAGTGTGCCCGTTGGGAGGAAATTGGCCAGCATTGAGGTTTTGGAGAGGGTTTTTTGGACCCCTTTGGCCATTGCACGGCGTTTTTTGCCATGGACGTGGTCGGGGTTCAGTCGGACCAAAGGCAGAGGCTGAGAAGACGGCGGTGACTTTGCTGACTTGGAGGGCTCGTTTTCTTGCGGGTCGCCGTACACGGCGTTGTTGTAGATTTTGATTCCGACGCTGTCACTTGGCTGATCCATTTTTTTCAGAGTTCTGATGTTCCCTTCGCCAAAAGCAAAAGGGTTTCTTAGATTTTTAATTTGGAACGGTTTTTTTTTAGTGGATTCCGATTATATATAGAGGCTCTGTCAGTTTAAATTCAAAACTTATTGGCAGTTATCAACGGTTATTCGAGAATTCTTAACCGGTTTATGTAATTATCTTCTTAAAATAATCTATTTATTTTCCCTAACTAGCACTTATAAACCCTAACTTGTGCCCTAAGTTATTGATTAGGTTTTTTTTCTTAATTGGTCGTCTGCTTTATGTTTTTTTCTTTATTAACAACGGTTATGGCCAGACGGATTCACAATTAATTGGACAAAATACAGGTCATGATATGCAAGGGCTATAGTCACATTTTTGGGGCAAATCAATCGTTACATTCACACTGAGTTAATTTAATTGCTTGTAATCGTGTGCTGAATACATTATACTACTAAAGCATAAGTATATAAACTACACACTAGTGGTATTTTTCTTTATAATTTATATACAGTAGGGATCAGTTTTGATTTTGTAAAGGAAGTCGAAATGTGTTTGATATAATTCTCTTCCTTCCATTCATTGTATAAAAAAAATAATGGGGAGACTAGCCAGTAGCAAACTACGACACTAGTCCACCATTCTGACTTATGAGGACCTATAAGACTCATACATCCGTTTCAATGAATCTTTGACCAGAATCAGAAGATTTAATACTGACAAGAATTGAATAAATATATTAGGTACGTGAACGGCTCAATTTAAAAAAAAATATATATATATATAAATCAACCAATTTTTCCTAATAGTACATGACTATTGAGGTAAAAAAATGTTGTAGATTTTAATTTTAATTTTTACGACGCACACCTCCCTTGTTTACTAGCTACAAGCTCTCAGATAAACAATTTGGAGTCATTATTACATTCTTTTTTTTTTCGGTTTGATTTTTTATTTGTTAGTTTTGACTTCAATCCCTATTAATTAGTTTAGATTGCAAATTTGTTTAAGATTTTACTTTTGTTCATACTATTCACAATTGGATATGTAGAAAATATATTTTTATCTTTATATTCTTTTTAACGATGTTTTAAATAAAATATATCTTCTAAAAAATCTCAAATTAAAATATAATACAGAAGATTAAGTAGGACAATATAATGAACAAATTGAAATATTTCTCATTAATTACCATCCATCCAAATTCAACTTAAAAAGAAATTTTCTCTAACTTGGACCCACGGATTATAATTCACCACTTCATTCCAAGCGTGTGGTTGAGACGGAGGCAAAAAACATTGTAGCCATAAACCGATAAGCGCCGGCACCACTCTAGACGCCTCATGAATCTAATGGAACCTTGGGCAACAAGTCAACCTGAACTGAAAGTCCCCGAACCCTCCAATATCCCCATATAAAAAAGGATAACGTAGTCAATCATATTGTTATGTTAATATTGGGAGAGATTATAGGAATGTATCAATTTTAGCATATAATTAGGATTGCTTATTTAGAATAGATATTGACTTCCTGTATAAGTTAAGAATGATGTACACAGATTAATGAATTCAATACAATATCAAATTTTCATATGATATCAGAGCAGCACCGATTATGGTGATCTTGCAACCCACACATCTTCCGCCATAGCCACCTTAACAACAGTACCAAAACACCACCATGACTGAACCAAAAACGACAGAGGCAACAATCCTCTCAGACCCACTCACCCTACAATAGAGGCAACGATCCTCCCGCGCGATGCAGGCCATGAAGATCATGTCGTCGTCTTCATCAGTGAACGCGGCCCCATCTGCGACAATAGGATGCACAGACTCCTGCGGCGCTACAAACCGAACCTCACTCACCTGCTCTTACTACGATGGCGTGGGGCACTCTGTTGAACGCTGCTATTATCTAAATGGTTTTCCCACTGGGCACAAATGGTATGACAAAACCCTTTAGCCCAGAAACAAAAGGGCAGCCGACTCTTCACAGAACAAATCGCATGTCCACGCAGCTGACAACCACAAATCAGAGAGCACATGCCCAACTAATGAGAGCCCAACTTTTACCAATGAACAATACCAAGAAATTCTGGCTATGCTCCGCAACAAAAATGTTAATACCCAACCGAATACTCAAACATTTGCAACTACAACAGGTACTCCTATTAGCAATACCGTGAATAATATTTCATATCCTACATCTTGATGGATTGTGGATAGCGGTGCGACTGATCATATTTCTCACATATTATCTGTGAGTAAATTAAACTCATGCCTTGAGATGTGTTGTGACTTTTCATCCCGATTTTTGTGTTGTGCAGGACGCGGAAACGAAGAGGACGATTGGTCTGGGAAAACATTTTAATGGGCTCCACTTGTGAGCTCACATGGCTAAGATACTTATTGAGAGACCTATGCATAGCTCATCCAGAACCGACAAGTCTATTTTGTGACAATCAAGCAGCATTGCACATTGCAGCAAACTCGGTCTATCATGAGAGGACCAAGCACATTGAGCTTGATTGCCATACAGTTCGTGAAAGAATCCAGAGGAAAGAAATTCAGATTGCATATGTGCCCACATGAAGACAAGTTGCTGATTTGTTCACTAAGCCTCTCAAGGCACCTATCTTTCATACACATCTTCGCAAGTTGAGTGTCATCGACATTCACACTCTAACTTGAGGGGGAGTGTTAAAGGAAATAACGTAATCAACCATATTGTTATGTTAATATTGGGAGAGATTATATGAATGTATCAATTTTAGCATGTAATTAGGATTGCTTACTTAGAATAGATATTGACTTCCTGTATAAGTTAAGAATGATGTACACAGATTGATGAATTCAATACAATATCAAATTTTCATACACACTAAAGCAGTAAATCGCTAAATCCTCTCAAAATGTCACCTGCTCTATCTCTGTCCGTCTTCCTCTCCCCCATCTGCAAATCCCAAGACATTTCAAAGCAAACCCACCCCCCAAAACACACCAACAAAGAAAACCCATGTCACAATTTTCACCCGAATTTCAAACTTACTCGTAGATCTTGATTACATTCAACTCTCTTAGGCCTAATTGGAACTCAATTCATCTCTGTTTCTGGGTCTGCAATTGCAGGCCTAGAAACAAAGGCAGAGAGCCCAGCTGCATCAACTTCGAGCGGAATGTCATACTCAAGATTCTTGGAATACTTAGACCAACATGCAGTGAAGAAAGTGGACTTGGTTGAAAATGGAACTGTTGCGATTGCCGAGATCTTCAATCCGGCATTGGATAAAATACAGAGGAGATTCAGTTGCCTGGATTGTCTCCAGAGCTGGTGAGGAAATTCAGGGAAAAGAATGTGGATTTTGCAGCTCATCCAATGGAGATTAATTGGTGGCCTGCACTGCTAGACATGTTGGGGAATTTTGCTTTTCCATTAATACTTATTGGCACATTGCTGCTGAGGACTTCTTCAAACACACTAGGAGGCCCCAACTTGCCTTTTGGACTTGGAAGGTACAAAAATTACCAGTTTTTAAATTTTTCAGTAGGACTAAATTGTCGTTTCGTCTCTGAACTATAACCCGGTTGATAATTTATGGACCAATTTTAAGTTCAAGTAAAAAACGGCAGTTTATTATCCGACTGTCTAAATATATTTAGAGTAATTTGTCAACTTGCCTCTCTTGAATATGTATGTTCTTGTCAATTTTTTTATTTATCACCTCGTCAATTTTCTCTATAAACTTTTATTGTAGTCAAGTCTTACCTACACTATTTTTGAATCTTGATAGCCAATTTCTTCCTTATCATCATATTTGCTGACATTTCATCTAACCATTGAAATGATCTTTGGAGTTTTGAACCAACAGGAGCAAGGCCAAATTTGAGATGGAGCCAAATACAGGGGTAACATTTGATGATCTGGCAGGGGTTGATGAAGCAAAGCAAGATTTTCAAGAGATTGTTGAATTCCTAAAAACCCCAGAGAAGTTTTCTGCAGTTGGAGCAAGAATTCCCAAAGGGGTTCTTCTGGAAGGGCCACCGGGGACTGGAAAAACACTGCTGGGTAAGGCCATTGCTGGGGAAGCTGGAGTGCCTTTCTTTTCTCTCTCTGGGTCATAGTTCGTTGAGATGTTTGTTGGGGTTGGAGCTTCTAGGGTTAGAGACTTGTTCAACAAGGAAAAATCGAGTTCGCCGTGCTTGGTCTTCATTGATGAGATTGATGCTGTGGGGAGGCAGAGAGGAACTGGAATTGGTGGAGGAAATGATGAGAGGGAACAAACTTTGAATCAGTTGCTTACTGAAATGGATGGTTTTAGTGGGGATAGTGGTGTCATTGTTCTTGCTGCTACCAATCGACCTGAAATTCTTGATTCTGCATTGCTTAGGCCTGGGAGGTTTGACAGACAAGTAAGTTTCTGTTTCATTTACATGTTTTGCAAATTTTTGAAGTCTTTGTGTTCGATCTGGTCAATTAGGAAAAGAAGCTGAATATTACTGAATGATTAAAAACTCAAATATTCTCGGTACAATTTGTTAATGATTATCATAATTAGTATTACACGAAAAATAACAAATAAAATTTAAAAAAAATTAATAAAACCAATCAACATAGGTTTGAAAAGTATTAGACATGCATATGTTACTAGTGAAATATATATGTGGAGTCAAATAGGATTAAAATTGCATGTGTTTTCAAATGGATTTTTCATTTAAAATTGGGTTAGGTTGGGTTAGGCTTGGGCGGGGTTAGAACTTCAATCCCGACTCAACGCAACAAATGCTCGTTTGAAATTGGACTGGTTAGGGTGGAATTTCTCTAATTTAAATCCGCTCGATGGAGCTAAAAATTGAATTAATAAGCATGGACGGATTCAGGTTGGCCCGATTCAAATTGCACCCCTAGTGTCCACAATGAGGATGATTTTGACCCTCAAATTTGAAGTAACATTTTGGTTGTTGATTCTTTGGCAGGTTAGTGTCGGATTGCCAGATGTAAGAGGAAGAGAAGAGATATTAAAGGTGCATAGCAACAACAAGAGGCTTGCCACTAATGTGTCTCTTAGTGTCATTGCCATGAGAACTCCAGGGTTCAGTGGTGCAGACCTTGCAAACCTCATGAATGAAGCTGCCATTCTTGTCGGCCGGAGAGGCAAAAGTAAGATCACAATGAAGGAGATCCACGACGCAATTGACCGGATTGTCGCCGGAATGGAAGGCACGAAAATGACGGATGGAAAGAGCAAAGTTCTCGTGGCATACCATGAAGTTGGTCACGCTATTTGCGCGTAAGTTCTTGTCTTTTGGAATTCATTTGGTTTACTTAATTACAAGTCTTTTGAACTAAAATGAAGGGGCGGAAACGTATTACTAAAATCACGAATTAACTTGAATTTTACGACTTACCATATTTTTAATCTAAATCGAACAATCTCAAAGTGAAACCATTTACTAATTTAATGAGCCGATTAAACTAACTCTTTTTTACTCGAAGTTTTGAATAGGATTCGAAAATGTTAATTTAAATCCTCTGTGTTTAGTAAAAAAAATCCATCTACATGTATAATCCCAAACAACCAATTGTATAATGCCACGTAATATTGGGTTATCGAAGTTTTGATTGTTTAAATCGTGAACCGGACCAACTTAATCGATTTAAATTGATTGTCTGCACCAACTGGCAAACAAATCCCAAACCAACTCAATCGATTTGATTTGATTTGAAATTTGATCGGATTTTCAGTCTCACTAACCCAACTCTCTAAAATGCACTATATTGTTTTTGAATTGCAGGACACTGACTCCAGGACATGATCCAGTGCAGAAGGTGTCTCTTATTCCCGGAGGCCAAGCCCCGCGGGCTTACATGGTTCATGCTGGGTGAAGATCCTGCTCTTATTTCTAAGCAGCAATTATTTGCTAGAATTGTTGGAGGCTTAGGAGGTAGGGCAGCAGAGGAACTGATTTTTGGAGAGCCAGAAATAACAACAGGTGCAGCAGGAGACTTGCAACAAGTCACACAAATAGCAAGACAGGTAAGTCACACAATTCACTAAATTTAATTCTACCTTCTTATTATATATATTTTTTTGGTTAGAAAAGCTAATTTTTTCTTATGAGAAAATTAATAGAAATTAGTGAAAGCCCAACAGCCAAACCAGTGAAAATACAAAGGGCGCCTAAAAATAAATAAAACCTAAAAAACCCAAAAACACAAAGAAAATCTGAAGGAAACCTTATTTGAAATTATATTATCTTCTACATCTTATACCGCCTTTATATATCTGTACACCATAGCCTCCATAGCACCATGAAACCACAGCTATTAAGGAGGACTGATTTGTACGTCCGGAGAACCAACTAGAAAATGGGATAGGCAAGCCACTCGCGCATAGAGCGTTCCCAGAATCCGTTCATTTAGTGCAACAATCACTTTAAATACCACCAAAAACCACCTTCACCCACCACTGAAGCATAGGGATGGCGACACCCGTGGGGTTGAGGGGCAGAGCACGGTCGTGGAGAGAGATTGTGGAGTCAAGACTAATGTCAATGAGTAGGAGGACAAGGAGAAAATAGGAGGTGGAATTTTTGGGGATGGTGGATGCTTTTTGAGGTGAGTATCAATGAGGATGGTTAGATCTGAGGAGAAATCCAGGATCACTATTAAAGGTGAAGATACTAGCTACCATGAGGTGGAGCCAAAAAAAAAAAAGGGTGGAGTTGTAGCCGAAGAGGAAGGTGTGACGCCAGGAAAATAGAAGGGACTTCAAAAGGGGTTAATGGGGGAAGGAGAGTTTTTAAAGAGGAGGTGAACTCGCTCTCTCAACTCTCAAAACTCTAATATAATTCTATCAATTCAAGGAATGGACATTTGAACCCAAAAACCTGAATCAATTAGAAAATCGAATCGAACCAATAAAATTTGGTTTGATTTAAGTTTTTAAACAAAATTAGTATTAGTTTAGAATCTGAACTATATACTACTAGAGTTGAATTACAATTTGGACAAAAAATGATCCGAAATGTATGTTCATCCGAACATTACTTGCGCATTTCACCATTCCTAATTTCCTATTATGAAGAACCAATGACTAAAATAAAAGTTATATTTTTATACAATAATATTAGACATGGGATATACACATTGAGTCGATTTTGCTCTTTATGATTATCAAACTAAAATGAGCCAAGTCTTAATTCAGTGCTTTACAGATGGTAACAAGGTTTGGCATGTCGGAGATTGGCCCGTGGACGTTGACAAATCCGGCGACGCAAAACAGCAATCTGGTGTTGAGAATGCTGGCAAGAAACAGCATGTCAGAGAAGCTGGCGGAGGACATTGATGCGTCGGTGAGGCGGATCATTGAGAGTGCATATGAGACGGCAAAGAAGCATGTGAGGAACAACAGAGATGCCATTGATAAACTAGTAGAAGTGCTTTTGGAAAAAGAGAATCTCACGGGAGATGAATTCAGAGCAATTTTTTCTGAGTTCACAGATGCTTCTGTGGCAAAGTTGGAGAGGAAATCTGTTCGGGAGATGATTGAAGCCTGTCGACGCTGCATCTGACCAAGCAATAGACCCATTTAAGACGACTTGGGAGAGTTACTAAAGCCCATGTTCAAGGCTCATCTTGGAGGCCCGTCAACAAGGCCCATGCCTTAAAGCCCATCACAACTATGACCTAACCCTAGATAACTCCTATAAATAGGGAGACTCCTCCCTTATTTTGGGGACTCAACCTCTTCATCCTCTCTACAAACACTATTATCTCTCAAAGGCTAAAAGCCTTATACTTGTACAAATATCATATTATTAATGAGAGTGAGGAAACACCGTGGACGTAGCCCGATTTGAGTGAACCACGTACTTTCTTGTGTCTTGATGTGCGTGCGTGTCTTTACAGTCTCGTTAGTACAATTTTTGCATCAACAGTTTGGCGCCGTCTGTGGGAATCGATACAAAAGGTTATGTCGGTTCTTTTCAATTTTTCTCACCTGCTAAAACACCATGGCCACCAAGAACACCAAGAAAAACCCAGAAAATACATTTTATCCAATACGCAGTGGCCCAGGGAAATTCTCCTTTCTCGGTTGGTCGAAGCCCCTTGTGCTTCTCTCACAAATCCTCTTTCCCACCACAAAATAAATATATATTGTAGCCTCTGCAAACCACAAATTTTGGTACTTTAAACCCCTGCAAACTCTGCCCACCACAAACAAATAACAGCTACTTTTTAGCCTTCTGTAGGCATCTACCCACCACAAAAAATATATATATAATCATGCTTGGTAACCTGCCCCCTGCCACTTGACCCACCAAGATATTATCTCCCTTTATTACAACATCCCAGATTTCTTCATCGGTCCCCACCGATGTCTCATCGCGCTCCCTGCTCGGTCGGCCGACCCATGTCCCCTCGGACCCCCTTTTCATCGGTCCCCACCGATGTCCCATCGGGCTCCCTGCATCGTTCGGTCTACCGATGTCCACTCGGTCGGTCTCTCGATGTCCCCTCGGACTCATTGCTCGGTTGGCGTCCCGATGTCCCCTCAGACCCCCTTTTCATCGGTCCCCACCGATGTCCCATCGGGCTCCCTGCTCGGTCAGTCTTCCGATGTCCACTCGGTCGGTCTCCCGATGTCCCCTCGGACTCACTATTCGGTCAGTCTCCCGATGTCCCCTCAGACTCCATGCTTGGTCGGTCTCCCGATGTCCCCCCCGGACCCCCACTTCATCGGTCCACACCGATGTCCCCTCAGACTCCATGCAAACAACTTAGCATGCACCAAGGAACACCTCATAACACACCTGACTACAACCAGGTAACACTTCCAATCAGAAAACCCTTATGACCGTCATTTTTTACGCACACATTCATGCCCTCGTGGATCCTAACATACATGTCACTCATACATGACATACACACATATCAATCATACATAACATATATACATGTCACTTATACATGACATACATACATGTCACTCATACATGACATACATACATGTCACGCATTCATGCTCTCGTGCATACTGACATACATGTCACACATACATGCCTTTATGCATTCTGGCATACATGAACTCATACATACACTCCACACATCATCGAGCACCTGCTGCTCAGAGCCCCGCTGCTCAACACATCATCCAGCACCTGCTGCTCCGAGCCCCGCTACTCAACACATCATCGAGCACCTGCTGCTCAGAGCCCCACTGCTCAACACATTACCGAGCACCTACTGCTCCGAGCCCTGCTGCTCAACACATCATCGAGCACCTGCTGCTTCGAACCCCGCTGCTCAACACATCATCGAGCACCTACTGCTCCGAGCCCCGTTGCTCAACACATTATCGAGCACCTGCTGCTCAGAGCCCCGCTGCTCAACACATTACCGAGCACCTGCTGCTCCGAGCCCCGCTGCTCAACACATCATCGAGTACCTGCTGCTCAGAGCCCCGCTGCTCAACACATTACCGAGCACCTGCTGCTCCGAGCCCCGCTGCTCAACACATCATTGAGCACCTGCTGCTCCGAGCCCCGCTGCTCAACACATCATTGAGCACCTGCTGCTCCGAGCCCCGCTGCTCAACACATCATCGAGCACCTGCTGCTCCGAGCCCCGCTGCTCAACACATTATCGAGCACCTGCTGCTTAGAGCCCCGCTGCTCAACACATTACCGAGCACCTGCTGCTCCGAGCCCCGCTGCTCAACACATCATCGAGCACCTGCTGCTCCGAGCCCCGCTGCTCAACACATTATCGAGCACCTGCTGCTCAGAGCCCCCGCTGCTCAACACATTATCGAGCACCTGCTGCTCCGAGCACCCGCTGCTCAACATATCATCGAGCACCTGCTGCTCAGAGCCCCGCTGCTCAACACATTACCGAGCACCTGCTGCTCAACATTCAATGCTACACTCAGCACACCTATCGACTGAGACGTATCTACAGCCACAATCGCTCACAAGCAGTTAGATTCATACATGAAGCCATACTCACCGGGGGACTACCAAAGCACAATCACCACAATGTCAATCCACTCAGACATGCAACACACTACATGACGTCTTCTCTTCCGCATCCTACCTCGACCGAGGACTTGGGGGACTGATGGTACACCGAGAGGAGCAGTGCAAAAATGAAGAGTTGTTCGGTCAGTGCACTTTACCTGAAAGTCCTCAACTGAGGCAGTCCGCCTCAGTTAAGAACTTGGGGACTTGTCGACGCTACATCTGACCAAGCAATAGGTCCATTTAAGACGCCTTGGGAGAGTTACTAAAGCCCATATTCAAGGCTCATCTTGGAGGCCCATCAACAAGGCCCATGCCTTAAAGCCCATCACAACTATGACCTAACTCTAGATAACTCCTATAAATAGGGAGCATCCTTCCTTATTTTGGGGACTCAACCTCTTCATCCTCTATACAAACACTATTATCTCTCAAAGGCTAAAAGCCTTATACTTGTACAAATATCATATTATTAATGAGAGGGAGGTAACACCGTGGACGTAGCCCGATTTGGGGGAACCACGTACTTTCTTGTGTCTTGGTGTGCGTGCGTGTCTTTACAGTCTTGTTGGTTCAATTTTTGCATCAACAAAGCCTAAAGCATATGTTAGAAGAATATCACAAATACATGGACATAACATTTTGTTGTTACAAAGTTTCTAAAGGTACAGGGTATTGGCATTTTGTATATAATTTTAGTGACATAATTTATGCCAAGAGGAGACCCAAAATTCCAATCCCTTGATCCCAAATGCATGGTTCGGCTTCCAAACCCAACCGCCAATAACTGTAAATCAAATTTCGGCTCCAAGAAGCTGCAATGTCTCCATCTCCTCAACCTCTGCTTCACATTCAAACAGCTCTCGCAGATTCACGCCCAAATCCAAGTCTCTGGCTTTCGAAGAGACCACTTTCTCCCGACCCAACTCATTCGCTTCTTGTCGCCCTCCAAAAACTTCACATACGCCCGATCCCTCCTCGACCACTCTGAATCTTCACCGCCTTCTTCATGGAACTTCCTCATCAGAGGCTACGCCTCCAGCGACTCGCCCAGAGAGGCCATCTGGGTCTTCCTTGCAATGCTTAGCCGGGGTGTACGACCCAACCAGCTCACCTTCCCTTTCCTCATCAAGTCGTGCGCTTCGGCCATTGCTCTTAACGAAGGGAGGCAAGTCCATGGAGATGTTGTCAAGTGTGGTTTGGACTGTGATGTGTATGTTCAGAACAATTTGGTTCATTTTTATGGGGATTGTAAGAAGATTAAGGATGCGTGGAAGGTATTTGATGGAATGTCTGACAGAACTGTTGTTTCGTGGAATGCGGTATTAACTGCTTGTGTTGAAAATTTATGGTTAAATGAGGGGGTTGAGTACTTTATGAAGATGATGGATTGTGGGTTTGAGCCTGATGAGACTACAATGTTGGTCATGTTGGATGCGTTCTCAGAGCTTGGGAACTTGAGCTTAGGGAGATGGGTTCACTCCCAAGTAATTGAAAGAGGGTTGGTTTTAAATTGTCAATTAGGCACTGCACTTGTGGATATGTATGCAAAGTCTGGGGCTTTGGGCTATGCTAGGCTAGTTTTTGATAGAATGGAGATGTGGAATGTGTGGACATGGAGTGCGATGATTCTAGGGCTAGCACAGCATGGGTTTGCCAAGGAGTCCCTTGAACTTTTCCCAGAGATGCTTAACTCTTCAATACGCCCGAATTATTTCACATTTCTCGGGGTCCTCAGTGCTTGTAGCCATGCGGGATTGGTGGATGATGGGTACCAATACTTTCATGATATGGAAAATGTGTATGGGATTAAACCCATGATGATACATTATGGTGCCATGGTTGATGTCTTAGGTCGTGCCGGCCGTTTGAATGAGGCTTATAGCTTCATGATGAACATGCCCTTTGACCCTGATCCCGTTGTATGGAGAACATTGCTTAGCGCATGCACTACTCATGATGCTGAAGACGATGAAGGAGGAGTGGGAAGAAAAGTAAGAGCGAAGTTGCTTGAATTGGAGCCAAGGAGGGGTGGGAATTATGTGATAGCAGCAAACATGTATGCTGAAGCTGGGATGTGGGAGGAAGCGGCCAATTTGAGAAAGGTTATGAAAGTAAAACGGATGAAGAAAATGGCAGGGGAGAGTTGCGTTGAGTTAGCTGGGTGCATCCATAAGTTCTTTTCTGGCTATGACTCTCAGTCTGATTATGAAGGTATCTACCAGGTACTAGATGTATTGAGGTTGCACATGAAGTTGGTTAACATGTAATGAAAATTAGTTTTAATGTTACCTTTGTTATTTCAATCTTACTAATATATGGCGCATGGACTGATTTTCCAAAATATTTTCTTTTATCAGTGAGTTCCTCTGTCCTTCGTTCGATCATAACTGTCATATTTTCTCATAGCACGAAAATAATGGAAATACCATAGCAATAGATAGATTGTCAACAAAGATAATCCTTTTACAAATGCCCTATGATTTGCGCTAGAGATGTGTAAGTGCCAAAAACAACAACGACAGCACTGAGAAGCAGGATAAAGCCTATAATCAACATCTCACATCCGATGCTTCGGTAGGTACCTGAAATCTTAAGATAGCATAAGCAGGGCAATATAATTGAAGCCGTGACACTCAAAAATGCTCCAACAAGGGACATGAGATACGCGAAAAAGGGTACAGCCAGAGCTACAATGACAGTGCTGAGTACCAATGTAGTGCTAGCTAAGAAGCCGATGAGCCTTTTGCTGTAGTGACTTGGAAACTTCTTTTTAGCAGCATTCACAACTGGTGTGACCATCAAAGCATATTTTGATATTGGATTCACGAGTGTTGTGTATATTGCAACTTTTGAGCTAATGTGTTGAGTTGGGAGGTTCAAGGTTATCTGTGATTGAACCGTTGAACCAAACATTAGGTACCCAAAAACAGCCATTGATGCGTAACAGATGGTGCATAACATGAAGCAGACAAGAAGGACCTGCAGCAAGGAAACTAAAATGAGCACAATCACATGTTATCTATCATATTCACTACTCAATAGAATTACTTACATTCGAAAACTGACGTTTGTTCTTCATTGAAGTGTAGAGGGTAGGGAACACGGGATGCGCACAATAGCAAAAGGCGTATAAGCTAACAGCAGTTGGGATGCCATTCCAGTGAATTGGAGCTCCCTCTTGATGAAATCCAATTCCATCGAACGCTCCCGTCCACAAAATCGAGCCAAGGATGACAGCCGAAGCTAAAACCCCACTTGCAGAGACATACGAAAGAAGGCTCAGATTATCCAACCAAACTGTTGGCAGAATGATGAGGGCAACAACAATTATAAAGCACTGCTCTCCACTGATTCTTAACCCTCCGAGTTCAAGTTCTACGCCGGGAAATAAGTTGTGTAAGTTATCTCCTTCCAAGATTAAGAAACCTGTTGCAACTAAGTAGAGTTCTACGTTCATGAAAACTGACAGGACAATTCTCCCTGTCTTCCCAAATGCTCGTTCGCCTATGTCTGGATAAGTTCTTATATCAGAGTCCATGTCCATACATTTTTGAATCAGCAGGCCTGAGTGGAAGGCTGAAGCGGCAATTGCGAAAAGAAGTATCAAGCTTAGCCACCCCCCTGATGACAATGCATAAGGAACTGAGAGTATCCCAACTCCTGAAAACCGAAAAAGATTGTAAGTTTTGCATGAAACTCTTACACACTACACTTGCTTGAGCTACATAACTAGTCTAGAAAAAACAGTTTAGCTGAAACTCTAACAAAATGAAAATTTAGATCCAATGGTAATGGAATAATTGCGATCTTTTGTTTGTGTTTGAAAATGAACTCAAATCTCATATTTACAGTTCATATATTCATAGCAAGTAATTGATATATGTAAGGTAAATAGATGATGGTATTTTTCCTTTTTATGAAGGATAGTTGACGGGCTTGATTAGGGTTCATGAGAAGCTAGTTTGAGAGGTAGATGATAACCTGAGAGAGCGTTGAGTCCATTGAAACAGGTTTTGAGAAAAGAGGTTGTGGCTGTGGATTGATGGTGAAAGCTTGACTCAGCTTCTTCAACCTGCTTACTATGGCTTCCAGTTGGCTCATGCTCTTGATGCCTCTCATCCAAGATGAGAGGGGAGGTCAGTGAGGATGATTTATATAAAGAATCGCCGTCCATTGGGAGAGAGAGAGAGAGAGAAAGAGAGAGAGAGTGAATCCTAGCTAGGCCGCCATATAAGGCTTGTGATATGCGATTAAGGTGGTATTTTAAAACAATTTGAAGACTGCATATTTTTGTTGTTTTCTTTTTGTTTATGCTCGAAAAATGCAGATGCTGGGCTCGAGAAATCTTCAATTACATCAGAGGCCCAAAACATTCAAAAACAATGAAATCACATGTACTATTTGATGAAAGAGAATTTTCCCAAAAAAAATCATGAAATAAGAAATGTACAAAGATTTAACACGTGATTTAACCAACTGACATAACGCACATTTACAAAACAGACCATTGCCTTGTATGTTTATGAATTTTTGCACACAACAGCTTGACAGTACGTACATGAATATATAATACAGGCTAAAATACAAAAGAGAAAAGAACAAAATTCCAAAAAGAGAACAAAAATGCATGAGCTGTAAATTCATACAGAAGCAAAAAGAGAATTGTTGTGATATAATGAGTACATATAAGAAAAGGATAAAAAAAGAAAGCAAGTTTATTTTTAAATTAATTAAAATGCATGAGCTTGACAAGTTAATGGAAATCTGCCTATTTGTGGTTTTTTTTTTTAACACTAGTTTTAGAATAATTTATAAAATATAACACACAGAAGTCAGATGGGAATGCGATTTATGAAGATAACGCATAATAGATTAGGCAAGGTGCACAACTTTTAAGCAGCTAGTCAACATCGATGGAAGACCAAAAACCACTAAGTCATCATATTTCTTGACTAGTTTTTTTTCTTTTTTTTTCCGTATAATATAATCAAAATTTTTATTTTATAAATTATCATTTTAAGATTGTATTCGTTAAAAATTAACAAAATTTGGAGTAATTTAGTGATTTATATGTATCAAATTTTTTATAACAATTAAGATTTGAATTGAATTTTTTTACGAATATGATTTCTTGATCATGATTTGGATAATTAATAAAGCACTAAACAGAAGTGGTCCTTGGATTCAATGCTCCATTGCATTGAATGATATGGACATTCAAGTCATTCAATGCTCTATCTCCTGTTTTGGTGCCTCCCTCCACCCCCACGGCCCTTGGATACCCATACAATTCAATAATACGGAGCATTGAAGCCTTGCCACACAACTGTGTCAATTGAGCCCAGAATAGAGAAGCAAAGAAAGACCAGGAAAATGGGAAAGATAGAGACAGCAGAGAGAAAATGTAAAACGTACGAGTACACAGCTTTTTCAAAGCTAATAGGGAAACTTAGGTATGAGTCGATATTTCTGTGAATATGGATATATAAGGGTTTCTTATGTATGAGTTAATTAGTGTGTGAATATCGATCGCGATCGCTAGACAGATATTAATTATGGGTTGTTATTTTCGTGAATATTGAACTACATCACATCTCTCTTCCCTCCTCCATCCAACCACGTCTCTCCAACCCAGCATGTCCACACTACTGCAACAGTCTTCTCACTCAAGCTAAATATAATATATATATATATATATATATATATTGATATATATATTATATTGAAGGATAGTTGATGGGTTTGATTAGGGTTAATGCGAAACTAATTTTGAGAGGTAGATGATAACCTGTGACCATATTGAGTCCAATGAAACAGGTTTTGAGAAAAGATGTTGTAGCTGTGGATTGATATTGGTGAAACCTTGATTCATCTTCTTCAATAACCTGCTTTCAGCTATTGCTTTCAGTTGGCTCATGCTCTGCTGCCTCTCATCCAAGATGAGAGGAGATGTCAGTAAGGATGATTTACCTAAAGATTCACCATCCATTGTAGGAGAGAGAGGGAGAGAGAGAGACGGAAGAGAGATGAATCCTAGCTAGGGCATATAAGGCTTATGATATGCCATTAGTGTCAAGAATTAAAAATGGAAGTATATTTTTTACTTCTATTATCAAATGTATAAAGACACAAATTATATATTAATTACAATAAATCTAATTAGGAAAATATAATATTCTATTATAATTATTTAAGTTGTCAAATTAATCTAAGATACTAAATCAATTTAGAATTTATTATCGTAATTTTATTTTCAACACACCCCCTCAAGTTAGAGAGTGAACATTGCGAGGTTCCAACGCTGATTAAGCCAGTTCTCTACCATTGGTATTGTGTCGTTGGTGGTGTGATGTCGACTTTGTATTATCGGTGTTGTGTTGTTGGTATTTGAAGCTGTAGTTGATATTGACGTTGTTTGAAGGTGCAATTATTATTACCGTTGTTTGAATGTATGACTAGTACTATTGCCCCTAATTGAAGGTGTGAATGCTCTTACTGTTGTTTAAAGGCGTGTTGCTACTCTTTGAATGTGATTAATTATATGTCTTGAGGGGCCAAATGTGTCCTACGGATGCAAGGAAGAATTAGACTCGTATACTCACATGGAAGGAAGTGCATCAGATTGTATTTTAGTATCGTAATTACTCTGATACCATTTTAAGAATACAAATTAATATTTCTGATTTGTATTATAAAATGGATAAAGACATATATTATATACTAATTACAATAAATCTAACTAAAAAATAAAAATACTCTATTATATACTATATATATGATGTGTCAATTTTGGAGATGTACGCTATGTCACTTGGCTAAATGATGTGTCAATAGAATTATTATAAAATGGATAAAGACATATTATATACTATATATATATGATGTGTCAATTTTGGAGATGTACGTTATGTCACTTGGCTAAATGATGTGTCAATAGAATTATTATAAATCGTAAATTGATTTGATATCTTTATTTCATTATAATAGAGTGTAAAATGACAGTTCAGGACTATATCTTATATAGGCCAAACTAAAAAATAGAAGAGGCTCTAGAGTGACGACAAAGATATATCTTTCTAATTGAAATGCAGAAATCCACCTATTTTTCATTTTTTTACCCACTATAGATTCATTAATAAAAGGATAATAATTGTATTTTATTTTTGTGGTACTTACTTATATTATTTTTTTAATTTATCAAATTGGTTTTGTATATAAATTGAATTGATTTTGTATATATATCAAATTAATTTTGCATCCTATCTTAGTCGTTTAGTCATTCATATATATCAAATTTTTAACAACGAAGATTCTCATGACAAACCGTATATTTAGTTGATACATATGAATTACTAAATAATATTCAATTTCAATAATTTCTTGAATAAACAATATATATTGAAATGATAATATAAGAGTTAAACAACTTTAATTATGAAATATGTAAACAGATAACTTAATAAATATAAAAGACGATATAAGAAAGTATTAATAGAGCGAAATATAAGTATGGTCTTTATTAGTAAAATATAATACACATAAGTCACATTGGAAAGGGATTTATGAAGATAAATCCAAAATAAAATTAGGCATGACCCATGGTGCTCAACTTTAAGCAGCTAGTCAGTAATTGATGGAAGACCACAAAGCACTAGCTAATTAATTAATTAAGAAATGCCTTAATAATTATATATAATTAGTGTTAACTCGTGGATTTGCAAATCAAAGATTCCAGAGAGAGCGTCAGGAATCTCAAGGTGAGTAAGCTCCAATGCAATGGAAAATAGCTAGGGCTGAGTTTTTAGTACGGCAATTCTAATTTCAATTTGTCTTCATGTCTTCCTTCCGACCATGTTCTCATGCAACACGAGTGTGTCCACGGCGCCCAAAATAAACAAAGAAAGAAAATGTAAAACCTGTACGCAACTTTTTGCATAGCTGATAAGGAGACTTGGGTTTGAGTTGTTACTTTGGGGAATGAGTTGGTATTTTCCTGAGTTTTATTGATGGAGGCCATGATTGAAATATCGATATCGATAGATATATTGTTAGTTAAATTTATAAATTTCTCGCTCTAAATACCGATATCGTTTATGGTTAACAAAAATGACGGAAATTTAGTCTAAAAGTTCGAAATTTTTAACGAAATTTTGGGAAAAACTTAAGTACCCAATAATTGTTATATAAGACTAATAAAATTATAAATTTCGATATAATAAATATATGATGAATAATATGAAGTAATATGATTCTGACGATAACTAATAATATAAAATCTTAAATATAAATATAAATTAAAGTGAATTACTATAATTGAATGTTAATATAGTTAAAAACATAGAATAAGCATAATATTTTTTCAATGGAAGGAAAATGATAAAATAAGTCCAAATATATTTAAAATTGGAAAAAAGATGAAAAAATATGGCCAAACTTTGTTTAAAAATTGGAAGGAATGGATATATTTAAAATTGGAAAACAAAAAAAAAAGGCAAAAGTTCGTTAAAAATTGGAAAAAAATTGATTAAATATTTTTTAACAGCAATTGTCAATAAGGGGGGTTGAACCCGAACGCCCCAGGAAGACATAAAATGCAAGGCCAACTCGCCTAGCAAGCATAATTGGAATTTTAAACAGGGTATAATATATAACTATAAAACTAACAGTCATCTTCTTCTTCTAGCGGGTCTGCAACTTGGGTTTTTTGACCCGACGACATGACCCGACTCAAATTATCTCGTTTTACGTCTGATTTTCACAAATTAATAATCCTTCATTATCGTTTTGATCCCAATAAGGGATCTATGGGCTCAAAATAAGAAAATTCATCGATATTTCAACCAATTTCCTTCACCCCTCCGCTTATAGGTGTCGCCGGCTTGAATTTTCCGATATTTCGGCGAAATTTCGACCGATGTTTCCGATATTTTCATCCATGGATGCATGTAACAATCAGTAGCAATGCAACTTCACCAACTCCAACTACATCACATCTCTCCTCCCTCCTCCAACCATGGCTCTCTAAACCAGCATCTCCACATTACCGCAACAGCCCGTTCACAGTTTCACTCAATGCTGTCACCATTTTGTAGGATCCAGAGAAGAAAAATGGTTTCTTTGCAAAAAATCAACAATCTACGTACTACCCCCAAAACTATTGTATTCATTTGAAATTAGAAATTGGAAGAAAACGAATCTCACATAGGGTATAGGTAAATCCTTACCCTATATGGGTACAAATGGGTAGTAACCCCATCTAAACCCATTCTTAATTTTCAAGGGTTTACCCAAAGCCTACCCAATGGGTAATGGGTACCCAAGAAAATTTTATGTTTTTTTTTCTTTTCCATTTTTATTTCCTAACTTCTCATTTTCTTTTTAACTTCTAATTGTTTTTCCTTTCAGTTTCTTTTACTTTTCATTTTTTTCTTATTTTTCCTTTATATATATATTTTTCTTCACTATTATAATAAAAGTTCATAATATTGCAAATTTAAGTTCAATTTATAAAATTATAACAAAATAATGAAAACGTCTATGAAAGTTCAATCATGTAACGACCTGGATTTTATTATTATTTAATTAAATGGAAATTATATGTAAAATGACCATTTTGCCTCTGTCAAGGCAAAATGTTGACTTTTGACCCGAAGCGTCGTACGACCTTGAACATTTGACCATTTCGTAGATCGGGCCGCCCTGAATTCGTAGACAGGTGGCATGCCGGATTTGGAGACCTGGAGCGAAAGTTATGGGTCACAGACATTACGGGGTACTATTATGTTTTTCAAAAATCGGGACAAGTGAATTGAATTGATTGGTCAAGTTGGACTCTTGAACCAATCAGATGAGTGACAAATGTCACTCATCTAACTGGCCCAAAAGCCCAAATAATTGGGTGCATGAATCTTTGTCTCTCTTTGCCGTGAAACCCATTTTCATACAAACTACACCCATCTTCTTTTCCCATCGTTTTCTCTCAGCCCAGATCGATCCTCCATCTTCACTAAACATCATCATCGTCCTCGCCACCATCACTCTCCGCCGCCTGTTAACCCAGGTGACCACCCAACCGCGACGGACCGAGGAACAGGGGCTGAAAAACCAGTCAAACCACTCGACTAAACCTGACTAGGAAACCCAGATAGGATCAGTGAGGGATTTGGACGCTTGACTGGACCTCACGACAGACTAGTTCGAAGACAAACCGCCTGACGCGATGGAGAAGGAAGCCGGGAAACAGGGTCGACATTCTTCAAGCTAGAGGTAATGATTTCGATATTTCTTTGAGTTTTGAGGTTTACAGACCTCTAGAGTA
The DNA here is from genome assembly GCA_032719365.1 of Prinsepia uniflora. Classification (NCBI taxonomy): domain Eukaryota; kingdom Viridiplantae; phylum Streptophyta; class Magnoliopsida; order Rosales; family Rosaceae; genus Prinsepia; species Prinsepia uniflora. Next base: position 5,272,944 of record CM064867.1, on the reverse strand, counting down.
GGCTTAGACGAGTTGTTAGGACCAAACTGAGTAGAAAATGGTGGCCAGGAATGAGTTTTCTGAGCGGACCAAGGCCGTGGATCACAGCGGCTCCGCCTCTGGTTCTTCGGTAGGGTCCAACCGAGCAGCGCCGCAGGAATTCGGTACAGGTCAACCGAACTGTGGCCTGGGTCTTCGGTAGGAGTCCACCCAATGACTGAGTTGATGACGTCATCATTCTGACACTGTTCTGACAGCATGATGACGTCATTTTGTCAGAGCAGGGACCAATCAGGGACTGACACGTGTCCTCTGACACATGTCAGAGGATGACATCAGTGCTACTGTAGCAGCGTTGACCACGCGTTGACCAGGAGCGTGGGGGCGCATGTGAACAGTACTTTTGTGGGGTCGGTACCATTTTGAAGGTTTCGACGATACGAATCCAATGGCGGTGGTTTCGTGTCGATCGGAGATCGTTAGGTTGGTCAAATTGAGAAAATTATCCTCGGGAAGCATGTTAGGAGCGCGTTGCTGGGCCGGTTTCATTCTAAGTTTGGATGCTAGACCTAGTAGGGTCAATTAGTGACCCTTAAGTATGTTTGGGCAGGTTCGGACGTTGTTATTAGCTTCAGGATAGGTGTAAATGGTTTGTTAGCGTAGCAAGGACTAGTTGTGAGTGGACCATTGATTTCATAATTGAATACCTGCATAACTGTTTTACTTGTTTTCTGGATCACGGATTTCAAGAAATGCACAGATTTACATGAAAAATGGTCGTATCGGGCCTGAGACCCATTTGACGAGCGTTGACTCGGATTTTAGAGAGAGTCAACGATATTTCAAAATGAATTGTGAACTAATGAAAGTATTGATGATTTGAGACTTTTGACCTAAAGATTTGGTTTATAAAAAATTCTGGGTAAAGGTTTGACATGATTTTAAAAGATAGGTTTTGCAAAGGTTTTCATACGCATATGTATATACCCTTCCAGCTTGCGGATTGGTCTCCTCCAGACGTCGACCTGGAGGGTCACGATCCACTAACCAGAATGGGTATCCCCATAGGGATCCCGTTCCAGGAGTGGGAGATTGTAGTGGTCCCGGACCAGATTCCGGAGAGTTACTCGAACTAAATTCGGGAGAGAGCTCGGACTAGGTTCAGAGATAGAGCCTCCTAGACGGAGAATTCCTGGGAGTAGACTCAGAGTGAGACCCCGAGTAATGTGCATACCTTTAGATATGAATCGTGACCATTTTTGGGGATTTGTTCCCTAGGGGTTGTGTGCCCCGAGTTGGCGTCGAACTTGCTTTCGATGCCGAGGAAGGGATTGTGGATACATGGTTACTTTGGAATCGATGCTATACGTGCCCAGATGTATTTTTTTTTTTATAGATATATGTATTTGTATAGAAATGTTACATGTTTTCCTAATAGATCGTATTTCTATGTTTTCTACTGAATGCATGTATGTTTACAGAAACGAAGGGTCAAATTATATATATGTTCTAAATGAATTAACTGTTTTATTTTTGGTCCACTCACACTTTGAATGTTTTCTTGACCCTTCAGGAGAGGAAACCGAGGAGGGCATCGACTCCGGGGCCGAGGAGGGCATCGACTCCGGGGCCGAGGCATAAATATCACCGTTGCGTTTGGACCACCCTAAGGGGTAGGTGTTATCTTTATTTTGTATTAGTACGAACATAATGCTCATTTCCCTTGTCTGACGTGTTGTATTATGAAACACACCGGTGTGTATCTAGAACCCTCAGTAGGGGTATTTGTGTAATAAAACCCTTGGAAGGGTATTTGTGGTATTTTGGATTACTTGTCAGATGGGAGCAGGCCTTCCCCAGTGGTCCCTAGGGGGAAAAAGGGGCGGGTCCTGTCAAGTTGGTATCAGAGCCGAGCATTATGTTAGCGGTCTGTACAGGGTACATTGACACGCGTGTTTTCTCGTACTAATCTTATTATTTATGCCTCTTAACAGTTCAGTATGCCCCCGAGATGAGCACCCCCGTTTACACCACCTGAGATGGGCCTCGTTGGAGGCTCTGAAGATTTGAGTGTCGGGAGTTCATTGATTGGTATGGCACGTCACCTGGGTGCCACGGTGTTTAGTGGTGAAGCCGATCCTGAGATGGTTCACCGTTGGATTCTGAGACTGGAGAAGATCTTCTTGGTGATGTCTTGTCCGCCTGAGTAGAGAGTACTGTTGGCCACCTTTCTGCTTGTGGTCCCAGACTTGAGAGCGACCCATACGACGCGAAGACTCGAGAGTGAGTCGAGATCAGAGTAGAGCAGCGAAGCGCAGTGGATCCGGGAGCTGTCAGCTAGTCACGAAGTCGTGACATATCATGATAATGGATTGTTCGGTATCCGACGAGTTCGGATAGATATGATTGATGAGACTCGCCTTAGAGTTAGTTTTGAGTATAGGAATTTGAGAGAGTTGATTCTTACGAGTCTCGAGAGTTAGTATGGGCATAAGTCTGAGGATGACATGTGAGATGGGATTCGTGCCATTGTGATGGCAGGAATCTAGAGATTGTTGTCTGATTGGATGCTGAGTAGAATGCTAGCTTGGATGTGTTAGCCCTTAGTGAGGATGCATTTTTCAGCCAGACGACTGTCGGATGGAACGTGTCAGAGTGGCAGACTGAAAAGCCGGTTGGAGGTCAGATTGGTATTGTTGACCTGTCTAGTGAGGGACAGGCGAGATCGACGAGTGTCGATATTCTGTCTCGAGTGAGACGTACAAGTAGACGGGTAGTTCTCAAAAATGAATTGGAGCTTTGGTGGCTCTAGTAGCAGTGCATACCAACTAGTACGACATTTATATCGGATGTGTACTGTTACATGGGTACCCTTGTATGTGGATGCAGCGATCCGAGTCGAGGGACAAGGCTGGATTCCACAGTTTAGTTGTGGAATCGGGCCGATTTGAATTTTGAGGACGAAATTTTTTAAGGGGGGAAGATTGTGACGACCCGTCCCGAATTAACGGGATTAATTAAGAATTAATGATGGATTAGCGAGACTAATCGGTGATTAGACGATGATTAACGGACATTCAAGGCGAAATGACAATTTTGCCCCTAGAATGGGCGAATCGTTGACTTTTTGTTCATGCGGTGAAATGGACTTTGGCCAATGACTATGATGTAGTTCGGGACGTCACGAGTTCATAGACAGGTGGCACGCTCGATTCCGACGTTCGAGGAAGAAGTTATGATCTTCGAAAGTTCGAGGGCATTTTGGCAATTTAGTTGAAAAAGAGCGAATAGTTGACTTTTGACCCGGGATGTCTGATGGCCGAGGACTGTTATGTAGATCAGGACGATACGAATCCGTAGACAGGCGGCACGTCGAATTCGGACGTTCGACAGAGAAGTTACGGTTCACGGAAGTTCCATGGTACTATTGCACGAAGTTCGAGACGGCTTGGATTTTGTCCTAGGTGGGACCCAGATATTATTGGACATGCCAATGGATGAGTGAAAAGTGTCACCCATCCATTGCCCAGCCCAAACATATTCAAGCATCTCACCTTCCTTTTCTTTGTTCGACCATTTTCCCATCTACCAAACACAAACCCGATTAACACCCAACCCCAATCAAACCCTTACCCCAGATGATCATGCTTGAGAGACCAGAGAGTGATGGATGGCCGTGTTAATGCTGGTGGCCGTCCAAGAATGGCGCCGCCGTGGACGGCGGAGGACTAGTGCACGGTAAGCTCGATAAACCCATTTTCTTCCTATTTTTTATTTGTGACATTATGGGCTGTTTTTAGTGTTTAGAATGGATTTATTGGGTTGCTAGGGAGGTCCTAATAAGTTTTTGATGGTGGTTTGACAGCTGAAGGGCCGTGGGAGGAAAATGGAAAATTGGACCGTGAACCAAGTTTTGGAACCATAGGATTTTAGTTGTTTTTCTTAGGTTTCTTGATTGGAACAAATAAGAAATGAGAAGTAGGAATTTAGGGAATGGATTGGAAGAAAAAGGACGAAAAATGAGTGAAGAACCAGGCCGGACCGGTCACACCGGTCCAGGCAAACCAGAGAACCGGCCGGACCCGGTTCGATCGAAGGTAGGAGACGCATTGTAGCCGGCGCGTGAAGCCCACGCGCAGGCCATCCTTGGGGCACGTGCGAGCGCGTGGTGAGGATTTTGAGGATGATTTCAACACGTGAAATCATCTATTCAATGTAACGAATACTTTGGAACTGGTTTCGTGTCAATCGAACATCGTTTCGATATAGTTCGGGATGTCCGAAGTTTTAGGATCGGCTTTAAAAATAGCTAGAAAATCGGAAAAATTATGGGACTTCAATGAGAGGTTAATAAGGCTATTAGTAACCCTCTAAATTGATTTGGACAGGTTCGGGATTCCCTGAGGCGACGAGTGGCCCGGGAGAAACTTATGGCACACGTATCGAGGCTCGACTTCGGACGGTCTGTGAGTGGACCCTTCCTTCGAAATTGATGCATGCATAAGTGTTTTATAAGTGTTTTAATATATATTTTGTGATTCCATGAGTGCATTTGTTTGTGGTAGCTTAGGATCGACATAATTGCACGTTTTTCGAGGTTTTCGGCTTTATGTCGTACCTTTGCGTACTGTGTTTTCAATGACGGTTTAATGAATGGATTTTGGATTTGGAAATATGAAATCGGGCACGAGACCCATTTGATTTACAAACTCTCGGACTTGGAGTCCATTTGATTTGACGAGGAATTGGACTGAGGGTCCATTTGAGTTATACGATCGGACCGAGGGTCCCGTTGATTTATGATCCGGGCTTGATGCCCATTTGGTTGTAATATCGGCCTTGAGGCCCCTTTGATTGTAGTATCAGGCTTGAGGCCCTATTGGTTGTGAACTAGGGCTTGAGGCCCCGTTGGTTTATGGTTTCGGGCTTAAGGCCCAGTTAGTTGTGGTAACGGGCTTGAGACCCTGTTGATTGTAACATCGGGCTTGAGTCCCAGTTCGGTTTACGAAATGAGAATTCAGGCATGAGACCCTATTGAACTGTGGATTTAGGCCGAGGCATGTGAAATGGATTTGAATCGGATTCGAGGAATCCTGTTAAGATGAATCGGGTATGAGACCCAGTTGAGAAATGTGTTTTGAGAAAGAAAGAATGAGTTTTGAAAATGATTATGAACCCTCCATATGTTTATATGGTCTCCTCCAAATGTCGACCTGGAGAGTCACGATCCACAGACCAGAATGGGTATCCCTATAGGGATCCCGTTCCAGGGGTGGGGGTTACGATTTATGTTATGGTTCCTGACCAGATTCTGAAGAGATGTGTGGACTAGATCCGGAGTCAGAGCTTGGACTAGATCCAGAGATTGAGCCTCCCAGATGGAGAATTCCTGGGAGAAGACTCGGAGTGAGACCCCGAGTAGTGTGCACACTAGTATAGTGATGATATCGTGATATTTATCGGAGATGTGTTCCCTAGGGGCTGTGTGCCCTGAGTTGGCATCTTCTCGGAAGTGCCGCGGATGGGTTATACGTATATTGATACGTATTTGGTTTTTTAGAAAGTGATTTGGGGGCAGAGACCCCGTGTTTCATATTTTGGGAATGGTTTTGGGCTGAGACCCACGTGATGAGATTTGGGCTGAGTTCCCACATGTATTGATTTATAGATTTACGGGTTTTTGTAATTTCGGGTCGGGAACCCAAATATTTTTATGGGTCATGACGGTTTATGGGAACCGGGCATGAACCCTGGAAAGGTTTTGAGAACATGGGTTTTATGAACGTTTTGATAAATAGTTTTTAAATGCCTGCATATGCTTTTAGTGAATGGCATAAATGTTTTTATTTGAAAATGTTTTTATTAAAATATTATTTTGTCGACTCACGACTTTTAATGTTTTAATGTCCTTCAGGTTGATCGCGGATGCGGGCTGTAGCAGAGACGAGACATCACACTCCTCCTCCTACGATCCTGGCCTACTCTGGAAGCCTGGTGAGGGCTAGAGATGGAATTTTCCATGGTCTGACACTTCGTGTCAGACGAGATCAGGAGCGTCCCACGTTAATCCCGGGGGATTTGGGACAGGTCTTGACAAAGTGGTAACACAAGAGTCCAACTTGACCAATCAATTCAATTCGCTTGTCCCCATTTTCGAAAAACATAATAGTACCCTGTAATGTCCGTGACCCATAACTTTCGCTCCAGGTCGCCAAATCCGGTATGCCGCCTGTCTACGAATTCAGGGCGGCCCGATCTACGAAATGGTCAAATGTTCAAGGTCGTACGACGCTTCGGGTCAAAAGTCAACATTTTACCTTGACTATGGGCAAAATGGTCATTTTACATATAATTTCCATCTAATTAAATAATAATAAAACCCGGGTTGTTACAAATCATCTTCATCGTCGTCATCATCATCAACAATCTGAACATCAATATCATCGTCAAATGTATTAGATTCGATATTTATAGAAGTTAAATATGAAGTCGAACCTGATCACATTAAAAAGAAAAATTAGCAAAAAAATAATAAGTAAATATTTTTTTAAGTACTAAATATATTACAAACACCTCTTATCCTTACTTTTCCAGGGCCTTCCTTATCCTTATCTTCACCATTTAAGTTCCTTACTCCATTTAGTTGTTTTGGTGAGAAATTTGATGTTGTGCCTAATGGTTTGTGCAGGTTTAATGATACTTGTAGGAGGCAAGATGAAGGAAGTATCAAGATGTTGGTATGCACCTTTGAGACATTCAGCTCCACCCAAGGCTCAAGGCCACGGCCCAAGCAACCCAAAGACCCTCCATGGCCCCCATACTTCGATCATTATGCTTACTTGTCTATTGGGATCAAGCAGTTTTTACTTACATTCAAATCTTTATTGTACTTGTTCCCTGAAATGTTAAAGTCTAGGAAATGGATTTCTACTTGTAGAACTAATCAATTCATTTATGTTGCATGCAAGATACCACTAAAGGAGGGCCAGGTTTGGAGCCCCTCAAGTGCCTCTTGAACCGCAAGCATCCTAAGTGCTCAACTTTACCCTGGTTTGTTCCCTCTTTCATATGGACGTCTTTTACCTTCTAACTCATGATTTTGTCTTCCTTTTTTGCTCAAAATATTGAGGACAATGTTTCATTTAGGTTTGGGGGTATTGGACTTAAGTTTAGGGGTACACAACTCAATTTCTATTTTGAAATGCTTGCTGTTTTTTTTTTCCCTACTCTTATTTCCTTGCTATTTTTTGTTTTTTGTTTTGAATTCTTTGTTGTTTTTTTTTGTTTTGTGATGCTAGTTTTTATGCCTAAATATGTTGATATGAATGTATAGAACATGAGAATTGCTTGTACTTACTAAGAATCATTGTCATTTCCATTGAACTCACACTTGCACTTCACGATACCATAATCAAGTGATTAAGCAACCAAAACAATTGAATTTGAGCATACTTAGAAAATTAGTGGAGACTACCATTGTGAGATCTTTGAGCTTGATTTCCTTTATTTCTGAGCGATCTACATGTTTCTACTCTCAAACACTCATCACTTTGTTCATAATTGCATGATCTCTTTCTATTTTCATTGATGTTTAAAGAACCATATCTATTGGATGCTCTTGATTTGATGTATGATTGTTTATGAGATGTGATATAGTCTATGTGTGTTTTAGCTCCTAAAGGCCCTTCTTTTCCCCGTCCAAATTGCATGCTCCCTAAGCCCCTTTGAAGCCAAACACGTAGCCATTTTGTTCTTCACCTACAATATGACTTAATCAAGTTTTGAACCGTTCATAATGGCTACACCTTATAATCTAAACTTGTGTCAAGGTTGCATCAAATGAGATTCATGGTAAGGAGGAAATATGTTGATGTTTTGTGTTACATATACTCATGTGATGGAAGTATGCTTGAATGGAAAAGATCGCTCGTTTATTTGTAAATTGAGGAAGTTATGCATGATCTTGGTTAGGCTCATATAAACAAATATGTATCAAGTTCATTAGTGAAAAGAAAAGAAAAATAAATAAATTTGTGATTGTGAAAAAAAAAAAAACAAAACAAAAAGTAATGAACTTTGAGTTGAGTCAAGTGAGCCAAGTACCTAAATTAGAGCATTTTTGTGAGCTTAAGCATGATTTCATCTAGACTCAAGGTCCGAGTCATGACTTCTCATGCCTTGATGCGATTTAGGTTCTTTGAATTCCAACTTTTCTTTCTTAAACCAAGAACCTAGCCCCATTACAACCCTTGAATGAAGACCTATTGATCTTGTGAATGGTTATGCAAAAGATTAAGGTACATATCTCTGTTCTTAAACTTCAATTCCATCGTGAGATCATATTTTCAGATAAAGTGTTTTTCTTCATTGAAATCCATATGTGATTAACTTGATTTTCATTACATAAACTCTTCACATATGCTTGCTGAGTGAAAGCCTTAGGATTCTTGAGCGTATTGAGTGATGCCTAGTGAGGATTAGAGTCGAGGAGAAATCTTTCTAGGGTGTTTAGATGACGTTGTTTTCTAGTTTGATCATTTGAGATATTGGTATAAACAATTGACACCTTGAGTTCACGGTTATGGCATGTTTCTTGGTGTGTGTGAGTTTGTTTTCTATTCTTGATTCTTATTAACTTGTTGATGCATGACTTCTAGCATCCTTTGTGTTAAGTAAAACGTTTGTGGGTATCGTGCTACTATAACCCTCAGGAGACAAAACTCCTCCTACTAGGTGAACCTAGAGGTTTAAATGCTTATCATAACTAGATCGAGTCTTTTATTTTGTTGTTTTGCTAAGGGACTAGCAAAAGATAGGTTTGGGGGTATTTGATAAGTCACAAATTAAGCATCATTTCAACGTTATTTCTGATCCCTTTTACTTATCTTTTGATTATAATCATTCAAACAATAGGAGAAAATGATATCTTTTGTGAAGTTTGTGCAGATTGCTTAGTTAAGGTTTAAATCATGTTTTACAATGAAATGTGATATTTCCAAGGCTAAATATTTAAGGACTCATCAAGGACTCATAAAGGGCCTCATCATCTCCCATTTACATGACCAAGATCCACCAAGACCCTAAAAGTCGCGGCCTAGCCCATAGAAGCCCACAAAATGCGGTTAAGGGTGTTTTAGGGGGTTTACTTGTGCATCAAGTAACTTTGGACGAATTTTCCTACCTTTCTCAACGAGGAATGACATGGATTGACTTGGATAAGAAGACTTAATTATATTCCTAATCAGATCTTGAAGTTAAAGAGGCAAGAAACAAGGAAAATGAAGTTTCTTGGAAATTAAGAAACTATCTTGTACATGGCTAAGGTTAATTAACTTCCCTAGCCGCAATTTATCATGTTTCATTTATTTTAGGGCAATGTAATCTGATTTAGGATAGCATTAAATGAATTCCTAGTCAAAGATAAAGTCAAGAAGTGGAAAGAAGGAAGGAAAGGGACTCCTTGTACAAGAAGGATACAAAAAACGGCCAACTATGGTTTTTCACAAAAACAAGGAGTTTTCCTCCTTGTTTTGGGGCTGTTTTCCCTTTTCTTTGAGGGAGATGTTAGGGCAGGTGTTTGGGGTTATAAATAGATGTTTTCTCATTGTTTTGGGGGGGCCGATTTCACCTCTTGAAGGTCCCAAAAACTCTGTCGAAATTCGTACTTCAATCTATGTTCTTAGTTTAGAGTTTTGTAATTTAATTCAAGCATCTTCAAATTCAGCACGTCTACCTTGAGGGAGTTTTCCTTCATCTCTTTTATTCATTGTCCTTTTATTATTTCTTTCTTTATTTATATTTGTGCACCTTTTAATTATGTCCTTGTTTTATTCAATAATGTTTGAGTAATGTAATTAGGGCTAGGGGTACTTGAAGCCTTAGCCATGTTAGTTCGTGTTTGATTTCTGGCTCTTGATTATGATTGCTATGAATGCCTGGATTTGTTGGATTATTACGCTTCATGAACTCAATTTATGCTTATAAGCTTAGCTACCTTATTTGTGTATAATTGTCGATGTAATTGCTTGACGGATCACCTTTATGTTTGTGTTCACCCTGCAATTTATGGCATCGCGTTTAAGAGGGAGAATCTTATTCGTAATCTAAACTCATGACTTCCTAGGTCTGTACATCACTTTTCTAGGGACAGTGTAGTGTCATTAAATCTTCTTTATGTTTCATGCATTATCACCCACCATCAGTAATAGTTACTTAAGGGCGGGCACATCACACTTAAACATGCAATCTAAGAGAAGATAATATGTGTGGGGTGAACCTTAGCCGGACCCCTGCACGGGCACTTAATTCAGATACATGCATAGTAATCTAATCAAGGAAATCTAACGGAACTTTAATTGGTAAAGGTGGATAGAAACCCTAGCTCGACTTAGTTTGTAACGACCCGTCCAGGAAATTAGGGTTAAGACAGTGATTAAGATGGCATTAGTGAGTTAATTGGTGTTTAGTTGGTTACTTTTGGTCGGTTAGCGTAGAATGACGATTTTGCCCCTAGTTTGGGCCACTAGTTGACTTTTAGTTCGAGCGGTCAATTGGGTATTAACCGATGACTGTGACGTAGTTTGGGACGTCACGAGTCCGTAGACAGGTGGTACGCCCGATTCCGACATCCGAGGAGGAAGTTATGATGTTCGAAAGTTTGGGGGCATTACCGTAATTTGGCTAAAATAGGGGGAAAAGTTGACTTTTCGTACGATCGGGTTTTGATACATTGACCTAGGACCGTTAGGTAGATCTTGTCGTCCTGAGCTCGATGACAGGCGGCACGTGTTCATCGGAGTTGGGATGTGTGCGTTATGGGTCTAGAAAGGTAGTGGCAAAATGGTAATATGGACTTAAAAGGAAGGGCAGTTTGGTCTTTTGTACTTTGGGCTTGGTGCAGCCGGATTTGGACAAGTGTCTAGGGCAGAGAGGAGATTTTTGTGTGAGGCTTGAGGGGATGGTGACACGTGGGGCTTGGCTAGAGGGTTCTAGTGAGTGCACGGGTGTTTCAAAATCGTGCAAGTGTGTGTGTGTGTGTGTGTGTGTGTGTGTGTGTGTGTGTGTGTGTGTGTGTGTGTGTGTGTGTGTGTGTGTGTGTGTGTGTGTGTGTGTGTGTGTGCCCGTGTTTGTGTTCGAACCAGAGAGAAACAGGGACTGAGAGATTGGGAGAATTGATCGGTGACTGTGTGTGTTTGTGCGAATTGGTGAGTGTGTAAGTGACTAAGGGAAGTTGAGAGTGTGAGGATTGCGTGGTAAGGACTGCTCGTGTACGGGAACGGGTGTGAGAAGGGGAAGAGTTCACGGGAAAAACAGAGAGAACGGAGAGGAGTTTGGGTGGTGGTGTGGCCGTGTGCTGATCGTTTGGGCTCGACAGGGGGCGAGGATGACTCTGTGGACTCCAGGGAGTACGGCGGTGAGTACGGCGACGATCGACGACAGGTAATTTCTTCTTCCCGTTCTTTTGCTCTGTTTTGGCCGTGAACTTCAAACCAAAAGTCGTGGCTTTTGGGGTTGAGTTGATGGTTTTGGTGAGTTGGGTGAGACTCAGGGAGGTCCTAGGAAACGTCTAGTGTTGCCACCGTGACGGGGGAGAACGTAGGTGGTCGGATCGTGAAACAGGGGACAGTTTGGGTTTTGGCTTTGAGCTTGAGTCGACGGGTTAGGGACGGTGTCGTGGTGTTTGAGTGAGGGGTATAGGTTCCTTAGGATTAGACGATGAAGAGGGTGAAGAAAGGGAGGAAAACGGAGACGGGATGGCGGTGAACCGGGAACGCCAGTTCAGACCGGTTCATGCGAGGTAGACGACGGTGAACAGTACCCTGTGTGCAGGCGCGTGAGACCACGTGTAACAACCCGTCCCGAGAGCCGGGATTAGTAGAGTAATTAAGGTGTGATTCGTGAGGTTAATCAGTGGTTAGGTGGTTCCGACAGGTCCGGGAGCCTAGCATGACGATTTTACCCCTGGTCCGGGCAAAAATGTTGACTTTTATTCGGGTGGTCCATTGGGTATTGGTCAGTGACCAGGACGTAGTTGAGGACGTCACGAACTCGTAGACATGAGGTACGTTCGATTCCGACATCCAAGGAGGAAGTTGTGATGTTCGGAAGGTTGAGGGCTTAACCGTAATTTGGGTAAATTAGGAGGAATAGTTGACTTTTTGTACGAATGGGTTTTGGTAGGTTGACCTAGGATGGTTAGGTAGCTTTCGTCGTCCTGAGTTCGATGATAGGCGACACGTATTCATCGGACTTACGAGGCGAGAGTTACGGGTCTAGGAAGTTTTGACAAAACCGTAAAAATGTGTAAAACTGGAGGGTATTTTGGTCTTTGTGGCACATTGGGATTTGTGCACAGAGGAAAGGGATGGACGGCTGGGGTTTAACCAGATGAGACAAGGGTTGAGTGGATGGTGACACTTGGCAGGGGGCTAGAGGATTCTGGTGAAATCCTGTGCAGTCACGGTCCTAAATAATTGGGTGAAACCGTGTGTGCGTGTGGGATGTTCTTCGACAAACACAGAGAAACAGAGGGTGGAAGATTGAGAGCAATTGAGTGATTCAGTGCAAGGGTGAGTGAAGCGTGAGGGGTGAGAGTGACAGGGAGGTAAGAGTGAGCTGGTGGTGGTGATTTAGAGCTGTAATCGTGCACGGCGGCACGGTGGTGGTGAGGCGGAAGCATGAGGAGAACAGGGAAGCCGTGAGTTCGTGGTGGTGGCTACGCCGTGAGGTGGCTCAGACTAAGGCAAGGGGAGCTGTAGGAGGTTGCACGGAGTCCAACGAACACCGTGGCACGCGGCGGTGCGCACGGCGGAGCTGAAATCGAAGGGTAAGTTTTCCTGCTCTGTTTTTCCCGTGAGTTTCATTTGGAAAGTTGTGAGTTTTGGCTTAGAGTCGAGAGGATTGAAGGTCAGGGTGATGTTCAGGGAGGTCCTAGGAGTGGTTTGTGATGGTCGCCGTGACGGGGGCGTACACGGCGGAGCTCAGTCGACGGTGAGTATTTGGTGCTCTGTTTCGGCCGTGAACTTCGAACTTAGAGTCTTCGAGTTTGGGGCTGAGTCGACGGTATAGAAAGGTTGGTCTAGGTTCAGTGAGACCCTAGGAAGAGTCTGGTGTCGCTACCGTGACGGGGGGTGACCAGAGTAGAAGGATCGTGAAACAGGGGTTTGAGGGCCGTCTGGTTCGAGCTTCAGTCGTGAAGCTGGGAGTCGAATCGAACCAAAAGGAGTTGAGGAATGGATTCATGGTGTCTGGACGAAGCTGTGGGTGAAGGAAGGGAAGGAAATGGTGGCCGGACGGTGGAGAATGCTTCTCGCCGGTTCAAGCCATGGCGGCCGTTTCAGCACAGTGAGGTCGAGGTTGATGGTGCTACTGTAGCTGGAGCGTGAGGGCCACGCGCAGCCACTTTGGGCAGCGCGTGGGGGCGCGTGCGGCGGCGGTTGGGAAAACGGTCAACATGGTTTTTGGTCCAGGAGTTGTGATGAGTCCATTGGAATTGGTTTCGGGTTAATCGCACGTCGAATCGACGTAGTTCCGCGAGGGTGAAGGTTTAGGGTTCCGGTTCGTTACGTTTAGGACCCGAGGATTTTTGAGGGAATTTAGGTGGTTACGCGTAGACGTGTTAGTGACGTAATTTGGTGGTTGTTGACAGGATCGGGATTTCCCGAGGAAGCCGAGGAACGTGCAGGACGTTCGGGACACGATTGAGGGCTTGGTACTGTGATTGGACCCTTTCTCTAAACTCGAGCATGCATAACTGTTTTCTATCATTGTTTTATGGCTTTTAATCGAATATGACAGGACCCATCCCAATCCCCCCGGGATTACCGTGGAATGTGCCCTGCTCCCGTCCAACAAGGGGTGTCAGACAAGGGATAACCAAGAGCTACTGTCCAAACGGGCCATCCAGAGTGCGCAAGGACCGATGGAGGAGGTGTGCAATGTCTCAGTCTCTGCTGCAATCGCATCCGTAATCAACCTGAAGGGCATTAAAACCAAAAGCTGTGAGTGGACAAAAACCAATAAGTTTACCAAATACATTTATAAGACATTTATGCCCTCCAATAAAAACGTATGCATGCCACCAAAAACCAGTAACCAAAACGTTTGCTCAACCGAGCCATTAGGGCCTTAGCCCAAAAACCGTTAACCAAAAACCAAGTGTGGGAACTCAGCCCAAAACTGTGGAATACCACCACCATACATATTAAAACCATGTGGGTCACCACCCACTACCATAAATGAACATTAATTCATTAAAATCACACAATCATAAATCCACCCGGAAAGCCATTTCATTAATTCGTATTTTACCATTACCATCACCAGCATCCCTGATGCTAGACGTCCCTGACGTCATGTCTCACGGTTTCATAAGCTACGCGTGCTGCCCGGGGTCTCTCCGGGTCCATATATCTGACATCCCTGATGTCTGACGTCCCTGACGTCAATCATAGCAATCCTGCTCCTGAGTCATCATACGGTCCGGCTGCTCCGTATAATGACCCCTCGCAGGCAATGCACCGTGACTTCCCCAGTGTCCCAGACATCTGGAGGAGACCATCATATATCCTTGTATCCAGATGGTATATGGAAAACAGTTTTATTAAATCCTTTTATCACATCATTACCATTGGGCCTCATGCCCGATTTTATGAACCACTGGGCCCACGGCCCGATTTGTAAACCAACTGGGCCCGCAGCCCGACTTTATAAACCCGCTGGGCCCACGGCCCGAATTCACAAATCAACTGGGCCCCTGGCCCGATAATATAACTCAAATGGGTCTCAGCCCGATTTCATACCAACTGGGCCCCTGGCCCGATTTCATTAACCAACTGGGCCCCCGGCCCGATTCTCAAATGGACTCCAAGTCCGAAATTTCCAAAACAAGTGGGCCTCAAGCCCGAGTTCATATTTCCAATTTCAAAACCATTTCATCATATTATTTATTTAACCACAAGCACACAAAACCACAAATAAACCGTTAATCCCGATATACGTGAAATACGGAAAACACCTCGAAATACGTGCAACATAACCAAAATCAATGCTCACAAATACCATCATAGAAATCATGTATATAAACCATATAACACATTTAAGCATGCATAGGATTTATAAAACCAAAGTCCACTCACAGACCGTTTTAACCGTGTGCCTCGATACGCGTGCCACCGGCCCTCCCGGGCCACACCACTATCACCGGGACTCCCAATCCTGTCCAAATTACATTAGAGGGTTACTAACCTCATCATTAACATCCTATCAAAGTCCCGTAATTCCGTCGTCTAAACACTCCACGATCACGACTCAACCTCGAAATTCCTCCTCTGTCACCAAGCCCGTTCAGAGCCAAAACGGCACCAATTCTTCTCGTTTCTTCGACAATTAAGATCGTGGCACTCCCAGGAAGCTGAAGGTAATCCCCAATTCAATCCCCACGGCCCTATGATTTGATTTCGAATTTCCCTCCCAAACTCAATTTTCGGTTTTTGCTTCAGCCCCCCCCCCCCCACACTCTGTCTCCCGTGATTCACTCAGTTAACACAGTCATCAAACTCACTCAATTCTCCCAAGTTTGCTGCAAGAAATCAGCCAATTCCCCCATCCCTCACACTCAGTTGCTCACGGGTTCAAAGACACAGAAGGATAATTATGGGGATTAATTAGTTTAGATTAATGGTGATAATGAGGTTGTAATGATGATGTAGGGAGACATGGATCAGGTTTTAGGGCTTAGATTAGGGGATGGGTGACACTTGTCACTCATCCGGAGGTGCACAGTCAACGGTCACTATTCACTATTATAGTATTATTTTAATCGGGGCCTCGGTTCGTTAGTTCGTTTCCTTGACCATAACGTTGTCGTCGAATCTCCGATTTCGGCATGCCGCCTGTCGTTGGATTCGTATCGACGATACCTACGTAACGGTCCTTGGCCCTCGCCCATCGGACCTCCCGATCAAAAAGTCAACATTTGGCCCCTAATAAGCCAAATTACCAAAATACCCCTCAACTTCCGAACACCATAACTTTCTCTACGAATGTCGGAATCGAACGTGCCACCTGTCTATGAACTCGTGACGTCCCGAACTACGTCACGGTCATCGGTCAAAGTCCGTTTGACCGCCCGATCAAAAAGTCAACATTTTGCCCACGACCAGGGGCAAAACGGTCATTTTGCACAATTTGTCCGATTCCGCCCTACTAACCACCGTTCAACCTCGCTAATCAAGATTAGTGACTAATCTAATCCCGGAATTCGGGACGGGTCGTTACAACCTTCCCTCCTTAATAAATTTCGTCCTCGAAATTCCAACCGATCTAATCTCAACGTACTTCCCTCCTTAATAAGTTTCGCTCTCGAAACTCGATTACCCTGATTCCACGAACACCCCGTGGAAAGTGGAATCGACCACGCAACACGTGTACACCCGCACACCAACTAACCAGGCAAAACTTGTCTGCACTCTACGTACCACTAATACTCAAAACGTAACGACTACATTCGACCCCGTCGAATGACTGAAACTACTTGTTTCGAATTTGACACCACTTGTCAAATCGACCCTCTCGTTAACGCAACAACTCGACGGTTCCTTTCCCACTCCCACTAGGAGTCAGCTGACCCCACTCAACGATCTATGTTGACACATCCTGACAATCTGTCACCACACAGTTGTTGTCAGTCGAAAACTGACACTAGACTCACTCGTGGCTACACATGCCACCAACGTACTCGACTCACCAATACCCTTACCGACATTTCACACGACATGTGTGTAATTAAACACATCGGAATTACCATGACCCATTGCATAGTAATGTCCGGTCCACAACCAATCCCATGGTATCGGAACCAATCCGACTACCAACACGTTCACCAACACACCTCGGGTATATCCCGTATACCGTAGCTAGACATCACAAGTCTACGAGGTATTGTGCCTCGAACCATGTACGAAGTACACACATCTACCTAATAACCAGACTACAACCACCTAGGTTATAGCCGAACACGTTCCAATAATGGAGTACGTTTGCCCAATCCAGCATGAGACAAATCGAAACTCCACCCAACATCTAGTTCCAATTCCGAATCTGAATCCGCAATTTCGTAAGAAATCCCGGATCCCAATCCAGACATCAAATTTTAATTCATATCCAAATCCGAATCCGAAATCATTATTCCCTAAGCTAGCATTTGGAATAACCATTCCGTACCCAAACCCGGAAATATACTTTCAAGTTCCAAAATCGAATCCTGAATCGTCACCCAGAAATTCGATTCCAAATCCCGAAATCTCGTTCACAATTACCAAGACACACCAAAACCGAACCTATCGGTTACCCGTTCAATACACTTGATTGACTTCATAGGGAAGCCAATCCAACCTCCACACGTCTGAGGTTGACAAAACTCAACTACCTTAAAAACCTACTCACCCGAGTAGAATACCATACGGGCCCCACTTCGAAAAGAAGTTCAATCTCGTCATTTACGACTCACACACCCAAGTTCGTATCGATCCTTGTCATTCCACCTAGGAAAACCAAGGATGATCCAAAATGATGACGTCAAAACTCATCCTACGTGGATGCAACAAAACTCACTGCACTCGCCACGCCATGTACCCCAACATCGTCTGCCACCAAGCAGAAAACGAAAAATCTCGTTTACCTAATTTCGAACACGTAGCTCCTCCTAATGACTCGCAATTACACCTGGGCCCACCAACCAATACACGCTCAACGTACTGGTAACTACAGTCAATGTCTGCCAGGGCAGAAAGCAAGAAGTCAACCCCAATGACTTCGGAATACCAATCACCAAAAACGAGCACCACTCTCGTTCCCCAATCACAACTCTCCTCGACACTAAGGTTCCAACCATGTTGGAAACAGACATGCTCCCAACAAGACGTCAAGTCCAACCACTAGACTTCCTACCTCCTCAATTCACTTGGACAACCCCGTGTCCACAATCAATCCGTTATTGTTCCGTTCGCACATCCCGACCTTTACCGGTTCGACACTCGGTTTCCCAAGTTCTCAATTACAAATTCCTACCTTTATACCACTAATGGTTTTCCTCGTCTTTTCCAGTTTTAATCATTTCCACGTACATTTTAGGGATATTTAAAAACATAAAATCGCACAAATTTTGGAGTTGCCAACAACTCCCCAAATCCACTAATCATCCCAAAATTCCTTAAGTCTTAATTATACCATTTTAATCCACTCATCACACCAATACCCGATCCAACACGGGATTCCATAATTTATCTCAGAACCGTATCCGTACATCGAATCCCATAGTTCTGCCTAAACTCACCAGAGCCATCCACATGGTCGTCCATGACCTCAGCCACTCGTTGCAGCACAAGTTCTCATCCGCTAACCACAATTAAGGTTTACCTTTTTAATACTAGGGTTCCACAATCACACCCTATGGTTCAACCGAACCAAACAGTTTTCCATAATATAAAATCCACCACCTGACCGACCCCGCGGTCTAGACATCGTATAGACGTCAAATCCAATCCTACCATCCCATCAACGTGGGTTCCACCACTAGGTCATCGGCCAACTCCGATGAACCAACATCCCTCACACTAGAAACCACCACAAGGGTTCACATTTTAGACCATTACTCACATGTGGTTCCCCGAACCTGGCTGCACCTAGCAGCACAACAATCCAATATCACATGACCGAACCGACGGTCCCACACCAGTTCACCACAATCAACCCCACTTGGGTCGAATCACATTAACGCACGGCGTATCGGGCCAATCGCACTCCATCCACTATCCAAACCCAAAAACTATCTATCAGGTTGATAACAAATTGCAGCCCAAAGAGACATCACACCCTCGACCTGCGCACACAAAAGAGCAACCGTGCTCTGATACCAAGTTGACAGGACCCATCCCAATCCCCCCGGGATTACCGTGGAATGTGCCCTGCTCCCGTCCAACAAGGGGTGTCAGACAAGGGATAACCAAGAGCTACTGCCCAAACGGGCCATCCAGAGTGCGCAAGGACCGATGGAGGAGGTGTGCAATGTCTCAGTCTCTGCTGCAATCGCATCCGTAATCAACCTGAAGGGCATTAAAACCAAAAGCTGTGAGTGGACAAAAACCAATAAGTTTACCAAATACATTTATAAGACATTTATGCCCTCCAATAAAAACGTATGCATGCCACCAAAAACCAGTAACCAAAACGTTTGCTCAACCGAGCCATTAGGGCCTTAGCCCAAAAACCGTTAACCAAAAACCAAGTGTGGGAACTCAGCCCAAAACTGTGGAATACCACCACCATACATATTAAAACCATGTGGGTCACCACCCACTAACATAAATGAACATTAATTCATTAAAATCACACAATCATAAATCCACCCGGAAAGCCATTTCATTAATTCGTATTTTACCATTACCATCACCAGCATCCCTGATGCTAGACGTCCCTGACGTCATGTCTCACGGTTTCATAAGCTACGCGTGCTGCCCGGGGTCTCTCCGGGTCCATATATCTGACATCCCTGATGTCTGACGTCCCTGACGTCAATCATAGCAATCCTGCTCCTGAGTCATCATACGGTCCGGCTGCTCCGTATAATGACCCCTCGCAGGCAATGCACCGTGACTTCCCCAGTGTCCCAGACATCTGGAGGAGACCATCATATATCCTTGTATCCAGATGGTATATGGAAAACAGTTTTATTAAATCCTTTTATCACATCATTACCATTGGGCCTCATGCCCGATTTTATGAACCACTGGGCCCACGACCCGATTTGTAAACCAACTGGGCCCGCAGCCCGACTTTATAAACCCGCTGGGCCCACGGCCCGAATTCACAAATCAACTGGGCCCCTGGCCCGATAATATAACTCAAATGGGTCTCAGCCCGATTTCATACCAACTGGGCCCCTGGCTCGATTTCATTAACCAACTGGGCCCCCGGCCCGATTCTCAAATGGACTCCAAGTCCGAAATTTCCAAAACAAGTGGGCCTCAAGCCCGAGTTCATATTTCCAATTTCAAAACCATTTCATCATATTATTTATTTAACCACAAGCACACAAAACCACAAATAAACCGTTAATCCCGATATACATGAAATACGGAAAACACCTCGAAATACGTGCAACATAACCAAAATCAATGCTCACAAATACCATCATAGAAATCATGTATATAAACCATATAACACATTTAAGCATGCATAGGATTTATAAAACCAAAGTCCACTCACAGACCGTTTTAACCGTGTGCCTCGATACGCGTGCCACCGGCCCTCCCGGGCCACACCACTATCACCGGGACTCCCAATCCTGTCCAAATTACATTAGAGGGTTACTAACCTCATCATTAACATCCTATCAAAGTCCCGTAATTTTCCCGAATTTTTACTTATTTTTAAACTTAATTTAAAACCTTCGGACATCCCGAACACTATCGAGACGTTGTCCGATCGACACGAAACCAATTCCAAAATGTCCGTTACATCGAATGGATTAAAAGTCATGTTGACCTCACCTCAAGATTCCCAATCACGCGCCACCACGCGCCGCCGCAAGCGGCTGCGCGTGGAAGCCACGCGCCAGCTACAGTACCAGCACAGTCATCCCCTTCGCCCGTTTGTCTGGTAAACGGGTTGAAAAACCCGCGAACAGACCCGATTCAATCTCATTCAATTTAACCTCAATTCGATCCGTTCTTTCAACTGATCCCTTCCAATCCAACTATAATTAAGTTCTGCAAGTTCAATTTCTCGAATGGTGGTCTAAAGCCTCACGACTATCGATCGATCCTCGACGGGTCTCCGATTCGGGTTCATAGATTTCGACCCTGTTTTTCAAATTAATTAACACAGTGAGTATCGTGAGAGTGTAAGGATCATTTCTACAAGATTAATTTCATACAATCTCACCTCTAACCCAATGAACTCAAGCTCGAACACAGTCACTGTTCAAGCATGGAGTTTCGTCAACCACGACCGTTTCCTTTCAATTGACGAACCCAGAAGCATCGTGGGGGTCATGATAAGCAAGTTCCCCACCTCAATTCCGTCGTCTAAACACTCCACGATCACGACTCAACCTCGAAATTCCTCCTCTGTCACCAAGCCCGTTCAGAGCCAAAACGGCACCAATTTTTCTCGTTTCTTCGACAATTAAGATCGTGGCACTCCCAGGAAGCTGAAGGTAATCACCAATTCAATCCCCACGGCCCTATGATTTGATTTCGAATTTCCCTCCCAAACTCAATTTTTGGTTTTTGCTTCAGCCCCCCCCACACTCTGTCTCCCGTGATTCACTCAGTTAACACAGTCATCAAACTCACTCAATTCTCCCAAGTTTGCTGCAAGAAATCAGCCAATTCCCCCATCCCTCACACTCAGTTGCTCACGGGTTCAAAGACACAGAAGGATAATTATGGGGATTAATTAGTTTAGATTAATGGTGATAATGAGGTTGTAATGATGATGTAGGGAGACATGGATCAGGTTTTAGGGCTTAGATTAGGGGATGGGTGACACTTGTCACTCATCCGGAGGTGCACAGTCAACGGTCACTATTCACTATTATAGTATTATTTTAATCGGGGCCTCGGTTCGTTAGTTCGTTTCCTTGACCATAACGTTGTCGTCGAATCTCCGATTTCGGCATGCCGCCTGTCGTTGGATTCATATCGACGATACCTACGTAACGGTCCTTGGCCCTCGCCCATCGGACCTCCCGATCAAAAAGTCAACATTTGGCCCCTAATAAGCCAAATTACCAAAATACCCCTCAACTTCCGAACACCATAACTTTCTCTACGAATGTCGGAATCGAACGTGCCACCTGTCTATGAACTCGTGACGTCCCGAACTACGTCACGGTCATCGGTCAAAGTTCGTTTGACCGCCCGATCAAAAAGTCAACATTTTGCCCACGACCAGGGGCAAAACGGTCATTTTGCACAATTTGTCCGATTCCGCCCTACTAACCACCGTTCAACCTCGCTAATCAAGATTAGTGACTAATCTAATCCCGGAATTCGGGACGGGTCGTTACAGAATATATTTGGTTG
The DNA here is from genome assembly GCA_032719365.1 of Prinsepia uniflora. Classification (NCBI taxonomy): domain Eukaryota; kingdom Viridiplantae; phylum Streptophyta; class Magnoliopsida; order Rosales; family Rosaceae; genus Prinsepia; species Prinsepia uniflora. Next base: position 5,250,877 of record CM064867.1, on the reverse strand, counting down.
ATTTTACATGATTGCACGTTTTTCAAGGAAGTTCGATTTTCAACATGTTTTACTATAAGTGGTTTTCATTGGTTATAAAGGGATTTTGGAGCATGATTTCGATGATCAAGGTTTTCGATATTAGAATCGGATTTCACTAATCGGAATTTGATTTTAAGATTGGAAAGTGGATTCCAGTTTTGGGTTCGGAATGACGGTTCTGGATGCCGGAAGGGCACCGGACCAGTGATTTCGGATTCGGATTTGGATGTGGATTGGTACATGGTTTTCAAATGGTTTTGGGATTGGATTTGCTGGATCTGGATATTGGGTTTAAAGACCCGGATATATGTGACGGGGGACCGGCCGGATTGGGTTTAAAGACCCGGATTGAGTTTAAAGACTCGGGAGTTTAAAGACTCGGATATATTGATTTCCCCCGTAGGCCTTGAGTTTAAAGACTCGGGAGTTTAAAGACTCGGATATTATTAAGGCCTGGATTGAGTTTAAAGACTCGGATAGGTCCAGCAGGTTTGATCGGGAAATGATGATTTGAGCTTTGTGGTTTATGATACGGTTTCTGATACTCATGCTATGGTTTCCATAACTGTTTTATAGTGTTTCTGTTTGTTATGATGTTTTATGAGAAGTGATTATAACTGTGTTAACAATGTTGGTTATGCATGTGGTTTTCAAAACGGAGGGTTAAACTCAGTTTTTCTGATAAAGGATTTTAGAACTTTTCTTTTATTATGGTCCACTCACATTTTCTGTTTTTAACTTGCCCTCCAGGTTGTGGAGCTAGCGCGGGGTCTTGACGTCGAGGCAGTGTCCGAGGCATAGAAGGGACGGGGGGGAATCCCGGAATAGTTTAAAGTCTTCCGTGTGCGTGTAATTTATCGGTTTTTATTTTTCCTTGTATTTTCGTACTATGCTCTGTACATGATAACTTTGGAACATTGTTACTCCTGCGTCTGACTGGGTTGAGTGAGTTTTACTTGCGTGTTGTGTCGGGGAGTCAGACGGGAGCGGGGTTTACCTCGGGTTTCGGGGCGAAACTGGGGTGGGTCCTGACACCACGCGCAGCCACTTTGGACGGTGCGTGGGGGTGCGTGCGGCGGTGTTTGGGAAAACAGTCAACATAGTAATTGGTCCAGGAGTTAGAACGAATCCATTGGAATTGGTTTCGGGTTAATCGGACGTCGTTTGAGCTTAGTTCTGCGAGGTTGAAGGTTTAGGGTTCCGGTTCGTTACGTGTAGGACCCGGGGAGTTTTGGGGAAATTAGGTGGACCTTCGTAGATGTGTTAGTAACGTACTTTGGTGATTGTTGACAGGATCGGGATTTCCCAAGGAAGCTGAGGAACGTACGGGACGTACGGGGCGCGAGTGACGTGCCGGTATCTGTGAGTGGACCCTTTCTCTAAACTCGAGCATGCATAACTACTTTTATTTATGTTTTACGCTATTAAGTATGTTTTTATTTTCTCATACGGTTATATGTTGGTTTTATCTAATGGCACATTTTTCAAGAAAGTTCGGTTTTCAATACGTTTTACGATAAAATGTTGATTTCTGACTATGATGGTATAGTTTCGGGATTTCAAATGATAAATGATTTCTAATGGTTATAAAGGGATTTTGGAACGTGATTTGATGATTAAGGTTTTCGGTTTTAGAATCAGATTTCGAGAATCGGAATTTGGTTTTAAAGTTGAAAAGTAGATTTCCGAATTTGGGTTCAGAATGACGGTTCGGGATGCCGGGAAGGACATCGGGCCGGTGATTTCAGATTCAGGTTTGGATGTGGATTTAGAAATGGTTTTCAAATGGTTTTGGATTGGATTTGCTGGATCTGGTTATTGGGTTTAAAGACCCGGATATTGTGATTGACGGGGGACGGGCCCGGATTGGGTTTAAAGACCCAGATTGAGTTTAAAGACTCGGGAGTTTAAAGACTCGGATATATTGATTTTCCCCCGAAGGCCTGTTGAGTTTAAAGACTCGGGAGTTTAAAGACTCGGATATTATTGAGGCCTGGATTGAGTTTAAAGACTCGGATAGATCCAACAGGTTAGATCGGATAATGATGGCTTGATATTTATGTTTTGTGATACGGTTTTATGATGTTTATGATATGATTTCTATAACTGTTTTTATAATGTTCTGCAATTGTTTTTATGACGATCTTTATGTGCATTATAACTATTTTTGGTAACTGGGTTATGCATGTGATTTCAAAACGGAGGGCTAAAACCCTGGTTTTATTATGAAATGGTTTTCGGAAAGTATTTTATTATTTATGGTCCACTGTAATGACCCGTCCCGAATACCGGGATTGAATATTAATTAATTAAGAATTAGAATGACTAATCGGGGATTAGTTGGGTGAATTCGGACGAAACGTGCAAAATGACCGTTTTGCCCCTAGCGTGGGAAAAATGTTGACTTTTAGTTCGGGTGGTCAAACGGACTTTGACAGAGGACTGTGACGTAGTTCGGGACGTCACGAGTTCATAGACAGGTGGCACGTTCGGTTCCGACATTCGAGGTGAAAGTTATGATGTTCGGAAGTTGAGGGGTATTTTGGTAATTTGGCATATTAGGGGCCAAATGTTGACTTTTTGATCGGGAGGTCCGATGGACATGGGCCAAGGTCCGTTACGTAGGTCTCGTCGATACGAATCCAACGACAGGTGGCATGCCGAAATCGGAGATTCGACGACGAAGTTATGGTCACGGAATCGGGCTCGATTAACCGAACGAACCGGGAATCAAATAATATTTTAATATGAACAGTACCCGGTGACTGTGCACATTCGGATGAGTGACAAGTGTCACCCATCCCCTGAAATCTGGTCCATGTTTCCCTCCCAACACCATCATTACAACATCATCATTTATCCTTCATCATTTCTTCCATTTTTTCCCCATTTTTCCTCTTCTTTGTTTTCTTACCCGTGTGAGGGGAATCAGGATTGGGAGAATTCAGCTCCCTTTCACAACCAATTTTGAGGGGAATTTGAGAGCTTTGAGAGATGGATTCAACTGGGTAAACACGGGAGATTGGGAGTGAGCTGAGGAATTGAATTTCAGATTTTAAACAATTTGGGGGGAAAATCAAATTGGAAGAATTGAGCCGTGAGGAGAGGAATTGAAGCCTCATTTAGCTTTCTGGGATCAATACGAATCGATCTGGAACAAGAACGAAGGGAATTGGGGTCGAATTGTGGAAGAACAGAAGGAGGGTGGCCTCTGAAATTTTGAGATTGAGTCGAGGAATTGGAGGCTTTGATTGTTGAAATTGAGCTGGGGATTATGTTCCTGAAGATCCCACGATGCTTCTGGATCCATCAATTAGAGGAAACTGATTGAGATTGACTGAACTCCATAGTTGCACAGTGACGAAGAATCGAGTTTGAGTTGTGGAGTTTGAGCCACGAATTGATTCAATTGATTTGGGAAAAAGATTTACCTGAGTCCCTTGATGCTTCTTGATGAATCAATTTAAGGAAATCGTGTGGAATTGAGGGAGTTCTGATGATGAACAATGGCCGGAGGTCCTTCGAATAATCGACTTTGATCGTAGGGTTTGAGGTATGGTTTCGTATAATTAATGTTACAGAACCCTAATTGAACTTAGATTGAAACTAACTGAATGCTCAATTGAAGGAATTAGTGTCGAATTGACAGGATTGGAACCGGGTCTGATCGCGGGTTAAAGGACCCGTTTATCAGACAAACGGGTGAGGGAGACAGTACTGTAACTGGCGCGTGAGTTTCACGCGCAGCCACTCACGGCGACGCGTGGGGGCGCGTCCGGCCTAGTCTCAAGGTGAGGTCAACATGACTTTTGATCCTCTCAGTGTAACGAACATTTTGACGTTGATTTCGATGAAATCGGATATTGTTTCGTTAATGTTCCGCGTATCCGAAGTTTTGTATTATGTTAAAAATACGTATTTAAATCCCGGAAAAATTGGGGAAAATTATATGATGTATTTTGAGATGTTAGTAACCCTCTATAATGATTTTGGACAGGAGTTGTGATTTCCAGATTTTACGGAAAAACGTGCAGCTCGGAAACGGACCGTTTTGGACGGTGTGTGTGAGTGGACTTTGTTTTCTAACCGTGATGCATGCATATATGATTTTAATGCCTTATTATATGATTTTATATGCTTGGGCATGATTTGTGTTTCAATCCGGTAATTTCTCGGTTTTATGAATATTATATTATTATTTTTGGGCGATTTTCGAGAAATTACGAAATTTGGTAAAAATGATGTTTGGACTTGGTTTGTGTGTCCGGGATTAAAATTGGTTGGAAATAATGTGTGGACTCGGATTATGAGTCATGGATTGAGAATGATGTTGTGACTCGGGAATGAGTCAAGGATTTCGTGGATTTACGTTAAAATGGCAACGGAGGTTGCAACGCATGGATTTGCGTGATAATGTTATTTTGGGCATGAGAACCCAAGTGAATAGTGATTTTGACTCGGATTTGGAGTCATTTGTGAAATTGTGAAATTAATGATTTATTGGGATTTTATGATTATTTTAATCAGTCTTTCGGGCACGTTTTACGAGGAACGTGCAAATGATGTTTTGGGCTAGGCCCGGAGTCTAAATGATTTCTAAAATGATATTTTGACTTGGTTGGTGAGTCAATGATGATTTCCGGATTATTCTATTGATTTAAATGTGATTTTAACGGTTTATGTGTAAAAGGTATTTTGGGCTTGAGACCCAGTTGAGAATGATCTTGACTTGGTATGAAGTCAAGATTTGATTGAAATGTTTTGGGAGGTAATTCCCAGGATGGTTTTCCTTGTGATTGTGATATTCCCAGACGGTCGGTACTTGGGGGGATTACCCAAACGACCGGAGCTTGGGGGATGTGATTGTAGGATCGGGAGTTGATCCTATGGTAGTCAGCTTCTCGGATGAGATTGAGCCTGGATGTACCACTCGGAGGTGTCTGAGCCTGGGGATGTGTTTGCCCAGAGGTGATTGAGCCCGAGGGGGTTGAGCCCAGAGGTGTCTGTTCCCGAGAGAGTGACTGGATATTGGCCTACGCGTAGTGCAGCACTTGTGAGTAGTGCAGTTTGATTTATTTTGCACTTGTGAGTAGTGCAGATGTGATTTGTGATATTTTATGCACTTGTGAGTAGTGCGGATTGATTGGATTGATATATTTCTTGTGCACTGGTGATTAGTGCTGATTGGTATTGATTGTGATGACGTACTGGTATTGAGTACGGGTTTTTGGTCTTTGTGGCCAGTGATTATGTTTTCACATGTGTTGGCCTGAGAGCCGAGATTTGATGTTTTATAACATGAACTAATTTGGTGAACATGAGTTTTATGGACCATGGGAAAATATGTTTTGATTCTATCGGTCACTCATGTTTTACGATATGCATGCAAGTTTGTGAAAACTGGAGGGTAAGATTGTATTTTGATAAATGTTTTTATAAGGAGTCATTTTTGTCCACTCACACCTTTTCTGTTTTGTGACCCTCCAGGCCGTGGTACGACGTTCGGGACTGATCGTGAGGCAGTGACAGCAGCAGAAATCCGCGCAAACATCCCTTGTCTGGCAAGCACTGAAGGGGAGTTTCGGACCTTTAGTTGACCTGTCAGACGGGAGCAGGACCGGGCACGGTTTTTGACGTCCAGTTGGGGACGGGTCCTGTCATCCACTCATACCTTCTGTTTTAAATTGCCCTCCAGGTCGTGGAGCTAGCGCGGGGTTGTGACGTCGAGGCAGCGTCGGAGGCATAGAATTTTCGAGAGTGACCCCGGAGTGCTTAAACTTTTCCGTTGTGCGTGTACCTTGTTTATCGGATTTCTTTCCTTTGTTTTTGGTACTATGCTCTGTAAAATTTGACTTCGGGATTTTTAAAGTTTCTCCTGCGTCTGACTGTGTATTTTGGTGGTTTTTCGTGAGTTTATTTCGGTTTAGTGTCGGGGTGTCAGACGGGAGCAGGATTTACCTCGGTTTTCGGGGTGAAACCGAGGTGGGTCCTGACATAGTTAGTTATTATTAGTTAATTTACTTCATTCATAAAACATAACAAACCCCCCACCCCAATTGCATTTTAATTACTCCACTTAAGTCAATTGAGTTAAACGGAATTGGATATCATTGAGCAAGTCTTCGTGGGACCGACCTTTGCTTGCATCTATACTATCTACACGTCTTGTGCGCATGCAAAGTTTATTACACGTAGAGTTTTTTCCTAGTCAATCTTTTGTGCTTGATAAAATCTCTATCACCATGCTCCCGTCTAACACGAAGTGTCAGATAAGAGATAATTCAAAACCTTCAGCCCGACTGGCTTCTAAAGTGCACTAGGATCCGGTGGAGGAGTGTGATGTCTCGGTCTCTGCTATAGTCCGCATGTCAGGGCCCACCCCTAATACCCCGGGATTAAGGGCTAAATCATGCTCCCGTCTAACTTTTGCATGACACGAGGGCCAAACAGACGTCTAACCTCCGTGTGACACGTAAGTCGGACAAGGCAGTTCCGGTCCGACCATCTCAACAACTTTCGAACTTCCCAGAGTGCGCAGAGTCTATTGTGGAACGTCCATGTGATGTCTCCGCCTCTCAACCAACAGCCCGCGCCGCAACAACCTGGAGGGTATCGAAAACACGAAAAGACTGTGAGTGGACAAAAATAAAGTTTATGTTCAAAAACAGTTATCAGAAAACACATACATTTATACCCTCCGTTTTGAAAACCAATGCATGTATATCAATTCCATATCACACAACCATGCACGAAAAAATTAAACACATTTTTCCTTTTCTCAAATCCCGGGCCTCAGCCCAAAACCACCGAAAACCGTTCCGTCCGGGCCACTGCCCAAAAACTCAGAAAACCATTATCATCAATTCTCAAAGAAATCCACAACATATTTGTAACCCCATTTTCATCCATCGAACCTGCTAGATCGATCCGAGTTTTTAAACTCCCGAGTCTTTAAACTCAATCCAGGCCTCAATAATATCCGAGTCTTTAAACTCTCGAGTCTTTAAACTCCCGAGTCTTTAAACTCAACAGGCCTACGGGGGAAATATCAATATATCCGAGTCTTTAAACTCCTGAGTCTTTAAACTCAATCCGGGTCTTTAAACCCAATCCGGGCCCATCCCTCGTCAATCACAATATCCGGGTTTTTAAACCCAATATCCAGATCCAGCAAATCCAATCCAAATTAGTTTGAAAACCATTTTCCATTTCCATATCCAAACCCGAATCCGAAATCACTGGTCTGATGCCCTTCCGGCATCCAGAACCGTTATTCCGAATCCAAATCCAGAACTCATTTCCTTCTCATTTCCAAATTCGAGTCCGCAACCATCATTCCGTAAGCCGGCATCCGGAATAACCATTCTGAACCCAAACCCGGAAATCCATTTCAAGTCCCGAATCGAATCCCGAATTGTCATCCGGAATTCCGATTCTGAAACCCGAAATCACCTTTCTGAAAACCACTTTAGAACTGGGCTTCAAGCTCGAAAAACCTTTTCAAAATCCTTTACTTCCTTTAAAATAAAATCGTAATTCAAATCCCGAAATCCAATCAGTAAAAACCAGGTTCAAAGCACGGTATCTATCAAAACCTCGTAAAACGTGAAAATCATCATTTTCTCGTAAAACGTGCAAAACCGTAAACCATCACAATCATAAATCAAATCATAGAATCACGTAAGAAAACATATTAAAACATATATGCATGCATCAAGAGTTAGAAAGCAAAGTCCACTCACAGACCATTCCGACGTCGCCTCGATACGCGAGCACTTACGCCGTTCCCGGCCATTCCGCTACCCTCGGCTTTCCCGAGCCTGTCCAAAGTCCATAACGAGGTTACTAACTACTTCACAAAAGTCCTACTCAAATCCCATAACTTTCCCGAACTTCTAAGCGTACTTTAAACGGGACCCTAGACCTTTGATCCCACATAACTAACCCGAAACAACGTCCGAATAACCTGAAACCTATTCCATTGGATTCGTTATGACATTTAGAACAAAAACTCAGTTGGACTCTTCACCGGAAACCGCCAGACGCGCCCCCACGCGCCGCCCAAAGTGACTGCGCGTGGGCCTTACGCGCCTGCACACAGTCACGGTTCATCGTCGTCTTCCTTGGGCGAACCGGTCTGAACCGGCGTACCCGGTTCTCCACCGTTCCTCCACCGTTTCGACTCCTCTTTTCACCATCCTCACCGTCCAGTCCTAAGCAACCTATTCCCATCACTCTAACACCTCGACACAGCCTATAGCCCATCGTCTCAAACTCAAAACCAAACCTGATCAGTCCCCTGTTTCACAATCCGGCCGCCCAGCTACTCCCCTGTCACGGAAACCACCTTAGACGGTTCTTAGGACCTCACTGAGTCGCACACAACTCACCAAATCCCTCGACTCAGCCCCTAAGTCCACGACTTCCCGTTTGAAATTCACGGAAAAACAGGGCATACTAACGGGGATGAGAAATTACCTGCAGCTGTCCACCACCGTGCTCGCCGCCGCGTTCCTTGGCGTCCACAGAGTCGTCCCAGCTTCCTCTTGAGCCCAATCTATCAGCACACGGCCACACCACCACCAACTCCCTCAGCTCTCTCTGTTTTTCCCGTGGACTCACACCTCGCACACACCGATTTCCCTCACAACTTCTCTCTCACCTTCACTCATCAGCTCTCACTTAATCTCTCACACACTCAACAATTCACACAAACACCACACACCGCCCTTCACTTGCTCGATTTTCCCTCTCTTCTCTGTCTCTGTTTCTCTCGTCTTCCAACAAGCACGAACACATTGCACACCTGTTTAATTGGACCGTGAGAGATCCTAGAAGCCACTAGACCCCTAGCACCTGTCACCATCCCCTCAACCCAACTCAAAATATCCCAATCTCATCAACACACTTTTCCCAATCCAATTTCACAATTCCCAATGTGCAAAAGACCAAAATGCCCTTCCTTTGAATCAAAATTAGGATTATGCCACTACCTTTCTAGACCCGTATCTCACACATCCTAGGTCTGATGAACCTGTGCCGCCTGTCGTTGAACTCAGGACGATGAGATCTATCTAACGGTCCTTGGTCAACGTGTCAAAACCCAATCGTACAAAAAATCAACTCTTTCCCCCTAGTTTAACCAAATTACGGTAATGCCCTCAACCTTCCGAACATCATAACTTCCTCCCCGGATGTCGGAATCGGGTGTGCCACCTGTCTACAGATACATGACGTTCCAAACTACGTCACGGTCATCGGTCAATGCCCAATTGACCGCCCGAACTAAAAGTCAACTTTTTGCCCAACCTAGGAGCAATATCGTCATTCTACGCTAACGGACCTATCGGAACCAACTAACCACCAATTAAGTTCGCTAATCCTTCACTAATCACCGTCTTAATCCTAATTTCCGGGACGGGTCCTTACACCGCACCTGTGATCAACCTGAAGGGCATTAAAGTCATTAAAAGCTGTGAGTGGATGAAAAGCAATAAGTTCATAAAAACACATTTCATAAAGATACTTATGTCCTTCACTAAAAAGTATGCATGCATACGAAAACCATTTATCGAACCATATATTCAGATAACCATTATTAAGGTCTCAGCCCAAATTCCATAAATCCAAATCATACGGGCCCCTGCCTAAAACCATTAAACACAAATCCGTAAACACATCAGCCATATATGGGAACTCAGCCCAAAACCATATATTCAGTATGTGGGTCATTTCCCAAATCCATTTATTATTCACAAAACACAATTTCACAAATCCAAGAAATCATGTTTACCAAATAACATATAACCAAATTCTGTCACGGTTTCCAAAGCTAGGCGCGTGCTACCTGAGGTCTCAAATCTCAAGTCTCCCCAAAGTCCAACCAGGTCAATGTCCGGAGATCAATGACCCTCCCTGGGGGTTATAATCCATATATGCCTTTCTGAGAGTAAGGTACCTCACGGGGGCAATTCCACTTAGTTAGTACTCCGTGACTACTCCCGGGTCCACCGGGCCAACGGCCCTCCCCGGAGGAGACAATCCACAAATATAAGGACGGTATATGAAACTGTCATGAAACTAGAAATCCATGTTTCCAAATCCAAATCCATTTAGGGTCTCCTAACCCGAAATCACATTTGAAAACCATAAAGGGGACTTGTGCTTGATATCATAACCAACTGGGTCTCAAGCCCGATCATGTAAACCAATTGGGCCTCAAGCCCGATTTCGTAAAACAACTAGACCTCGAGCCCGATTTCGTAAATCAACTGGGCCTCTAGCCCGATGCCTTATTAAATCAAATGGACTCCAAGTTCGAGAGTTCATAAATCAAATGGGTCTCATACGCGATTTCATATGTCCAATCTGAAATCAATCCATGAACCAATTAGGCCTCTGACCCGATAACGCAACTAAATGGACTTCAAGTTCGGGGCTTTCCAAAAAAATGGGTCTCGTGCCCGAGTTTACCTTTTCAAATCCAAAACCATTTCATTAAACCATTACCGAAACCATAAGCACATATAACCACAACGTAAAACCATAAACCTAGATATACTTGCAAATACGTAAATCGTCTCGAAATACGTGTAATCATGTAAATCACCAATCCATAATCAGCATGATAGAAATCATATCTATACAACATATAAAACATTTATGCACGCATCACAGTTTAGAGATCAAGGTTCACTCACAGACTGTCCTATGTTGCTGTCTCGATATGCGTGCCGTAATCCTCTCCGGGCTAATCACTGTCACCGGGACTCCCAAACCTTTCCAAATCATATTAGACGGTTACTAACTACTTCATTAACCTTTCATTAAAGTCCCGTAATTTTCCAGAATTTTTAACTATTTTTAAACTCGTTCCTAAACCTTCGGACATCCCGTACTATATCGAAACGATGTCCGATCAACACGAAACCAGTCCCAAAATGTTCGTTACATCGAATAGATTATTTCACATGTTGAAGTCATCCCCAAAAGACCCCTCACACGCCCCCAAGCGCCGCCCAAAGAAGCTGCGTGTGGGCCTTACGCGCTGGTGAACAGTGTCACCTTCAACCTCTGGTGAATCGGGTTCTGAACCAGTTCACTGGTTTCGACCGGACCAGACCAGCATTCCCCGTTCACACGATTTCGTCCCTCATTTCAACCCCATTTTCATCCCTTTTAATACCTATAGCTTTGTCTCAATCCTAGGAACCTATTCATGTGATTAAAACAACGAAAAACGGCACAAAACCTTACCTTTTCGAATTGATCTTCACGGCCCAAAATCCAGTCGCCGTCCAGGGCCATTTCCATCATTAAAATCAACCAACAACCCCTAAATGTAATGACCCGTCCCGAATATCGGGATTGAATATTAATTAATTATGGTTTAGAATGGCTAATCGGGGATTAGTTGAGTGAAATCGGACGAATTGTGCAAAATGACCATTTTGCCCCTAACATGGGCAAAATATTGACTTTTAATTCGGGCGGTCATACGGACTTTGACCGATGACTGTGACGTAGTTCGGGACGTCACGAGTTCATAGACAGGTGGCACGTTCGATTCCGACATTTGAGGTGAAAGTTATGGCATTCGGAAGTTGAGGGGTATTTTGGTAATTTGGCATATTAGGGGCCAAATGTTGACTTTTTGATCGGGAGGTCCGATGGACGAGGGCCAAGGACCGTTACGTAGGTCTCGTCGATACGAATCCAACGACAGGAGACATGCCGAAATCGGAGATTCGACGATGAAGTTATGGTCACGGAATCAGGCTCGACTAACCGAACGAACCGGGATTAAAATAATATTTTAATATGAACAGTACCCAGTGACTGTGCACATCCGGATGAGTGACAAGTGTCACCCATCCCCTGAAATCTGATCCATGTTTCCCTCCCAACACCATCATTACAACATCATCATTTATCCTTCATCATTTCCTCCATTTTCTCCTTAATTTCCTCTTCTTTGTTTTTCTAAACCGTGAACTTTGGGCATCAAAATTGGGGAGAATTGAGCTCCCTTTCACAATCAGTTGTGAGGGGGAAATCGAGAGCTTTGAGGGACAGATTGAACAAGGGAATCACGGGGACAATTGGGGAACTAGAAATCAACAATCGAAATTTTGGGAGTTTGAGAGGGAAAATTCAAAATCAAATCCTAAGGCCGTGAGGATCAAATTGGAGCTCACATTCAGCTTCTTAGGATCACAACGATCAGAAACGTCGAAAGAACGAAGGAAATTGGTGCTGTTTTGGCTTTGAACACACTTGGTGACAGAGGATGAAATTCGAGGTTGAGTCGAGGAAATTGAGGCTTTGATTGATGAAATTGATGTGGGGATTGTGTTCCTGAGGATCCCACGATGCTTCTGGGTTCATCAATTGAAGGAAAACGTTGGAGATTGGCAGACTTCCATGGTTGCACAGTGACGGCTATCGAGTTTGAGTCGTGGAGTTTGAGCAATGGATTGATGCAATTGAGTTGGGGGAAATGTTTAACTGAGTCGATGGAAGCTTCTGGTTGAATCAATTTAAGGATATCGATCGAAATTGATGGGGTTCGAAGGATGAACAATGGACGGGTGTTCTTAGTGTTCATCATCGAATCGTGGGATTGTAGGTAAGGTCTTGTGTAATCAATGTTACAGAACTTAAATTGAACTTAAAACGAAGCTAATGGAATGATCAATTGATGTAATTAAGGCTGAATTGATAGGATTGGAACCGGGTCATCTCGCGGGCAAATTGGACCCGTTTACCAGAGATACGGGTTAGGCTGGTGACACTGTAGCAGGCGCGTGGATTTCATGCGCAGCCACTCACGGCGGCGCGTGAGGGCGCGTCCGGCCTAGTCTCAAGGTGAGGTCAACATGACTTTTAATCCTCTCAGTGTAACGAACATTTTGACGTTGGTTTCGGGGAAATCGGATATTGTTTCGATAATATTCCGCGTATCCGAAGTTTTGTTTTACGTTAAAAATACGTATTTAAATCCCGGAAAAATTGGGGAAAATTATATGTTGTATTTTGAGATGTTAGTAACCCTCTATAATGATTTTGGACAGGAGTTGTGATTTCCAGATTTTACGGAAAAACGTGCAGCTCGGAAACGAACCGTTTTGAACGGTGTGTGTGAGTGGACTTTTGTTTTCTAACCGTGATGCATGCATATATGATTTTAAATGCTTTATTATATGATTTGATATGTTGTGGCATGATTGGTATTTCAATCCGGTAATTTCTGGTTTTATGATTATTATATTATTATTTTTGGGCGATTTTCGAGAAATTACGAAATTTGGTAAAAATAATGTTTGGACTTGGTTTATGAGTCCGGGAGTGAAATTGATTGAAAATAATGTTTGGACTCGGATTATGAGTCATGGATTGAAAACGATGTGGTGACTCGGGAATGAGTCAATGGTCAATTTCGTGGATTTACGTGAAAATGGCAACGGAGGTTGCAACGCATGGATTTGCGTGAAAATGGTATTTTGGGCTTGAGAACCCAAGTGAATAGTGATTTTGACTCGGATTTGGAGTCACTTGTGAAATTGTGAAATTAATGATTTATTGTGATTTTATGATTATTTTAATCAGTCTTTTTGGGCACGTTTTACGAGGAACGTGCAAATGATGTTTTGGGCTAGGCCCGGAGTCTAAATGATTTCTAAAATGATGTTTTGACTTAGTTGGTAAGTCAATGATGATTTCTGGATTATGTTATTATTCTAAAAGGTGATTTTAAAGAAATACGTGTAAATGGTATTTTGGAATTTGAGACCCAGTCGGGGATGATCTTGACTTGGTATGAAATCAAGATTTGAAATTGATGTTTTGGGATGTAATTCCCGGGATGGTTTTCATTGTGATTGTGATATTCCCAGACGGTCGGAGCTTGGGGGGATTACCCAGACGACCGGAGCTTGGGGGATGTGATTGTAGGATCCGGAGTTGATCCTATGGTAGTCAGCTTCTCGGATGAGACTGAGCCTGGATGTACCACTCGGAGGTGCCTGAGCCTGGGGATGTGTTCGCCCAGAGGTGATTGAGCCCGAGGGGGTTGAGCCTAGAGGTGTCTGTTCCCGAGAGAGTGACTGGATATTGGCCTATGCGTAGTGCAGCACTTGTGAGTAGTGCAGATGTGATTTGTGATATTTTATGCACTTGTGAGTAGTGCAGTTTGATTGATTGTGCACTTGTGAGTAGTGCAGACGTGATTTGTGATATTTTATGCACTTGTGAGTAGTGCGGATTGATTGGATTGATATATTTCTTGTGCACTGGTGATTAGTGCTGATTAGTATTGATTGTGATGACGTACTGGTATTGAGTACGGGTTTTTGGTCTTTGTGGCCAGTGATTTTGTTTTCACATGTGTTGGTCTGAGAGCCGGGATTTGATGTTTATAACATGAACTGTTTTGGTGAACATGAGTTTTATGGATCATGGGAAAATATGTCTTGATTTATCGGTCCACTGTTCATACTATTACTCATGTTTTACGATATGCATGCAAGTTTGTGAAAACTGGAGGGTAAGAATGTATTTTGATAAATGTTTTTATAAGAGGTCATTTTTGTCCACTCACACCTTTTCTGTTTTATTGACCCTTCAGGTCGTGGCGCGATGATCGAGGCTATTCGAGAGGTGGAGGTATGAGCAGGCACAGGCGCAAATATCCCTTGTCTGGCAGGTGCTGAAGGGTAGTTCCGGACTTTCAGTTGACTTGTCAGACGGGAGCAGGACCGGGCACGGTTAACTTTGTCCTTCGGGGACGGGTCCTGTCACTAAAACCCATGTTCGAATTTCAAACCAAAACCTTACCTTCACGGTTTTCAGTTCTCCTCCGCTGTGGCCACCGCTGTGGCTCAGGTCGTCACCGTCAAGTCGTCCTTGTCCCTCACTCACTATCTCAGTCCTCACTCACGGTCTCACACACAAACACAGAGATGAATATGGTGGTGAGGTGGTGTATGTTGTGTTTTTGTTTGTTTAGAGGGAAAAATGAAAATGGTGCTCGGGTGGGAAAAAAATATAATAGACGAAGATGATAGCTGATGATGATAATGAACGGTGAGAATGAGTGAAAATTAGATGGGATGAAGATAAAGGGTGGAGATGAGAGATGAGGGAAATTATAAAATAATAAAATAATAATATTTTTATACTTAGATCCACTTTTTAGGGAAGTCACCAATGAGATGAGTGACACTTGTCACTCATCCAAGGGCCCCAAAATTAACTAATCTCCCAATCAGATTTATTTAATATTTAATTCAAATCCCAAGACGTAAATTCGTGATTTTGATCTCGTGACCATAACTTCTTCATTCGACGTCCGATTTCAACGTGCTGCCTGTCTACAGACTCGTGACGTCCCGATCTACGTCACGGTCATTGGTCCTCCTACGTCGGACCTCTCGGGTCAAAAGTTAACTTTTTGCCCAATTTCAAGGGCAAAACGGTCATTTTACACTGTCCGTCCGATTTTGCTCAATTAATCACCGATTAATCTCACTAATCCTTCATCAGTCACTAATCTAATCCTGAAATTCGGGACAAGTCGTTATATTTTCAACCGAGGAAGAACATCTTCATATATCTAATAGGACCCGTCCTGAATCCCCTGAATTATCGTAGGATGTGCCTTCTCCCATCTGACACCGCGTGTCATACTAGGGATAAACTCGTCATCCGTTCGGGGTCCATCAGAGTACACCAGGATCAGTGGTGGCATGTGATGTATCGATCTCTGCTACAGTCTGCATCCGCTATCAACCTGAAGGGTATTAAAATCATAAAAAGTGTGAGTGGACAAAACAAACGGTTTATAAAATCATTTATAACTAAAATCAAATTTATACCCTTCACTAAAAAGTATGCATGCATTCGAAAACCATTTCTCATTAATTTAAATCATTAGGGCCTTATCCCAAAACCGTCAACCAAACTATATGGGAACTCAGCCCAAACCAATCATGTAGGACTCAGCCCAAAACCAAATACGTAGGGACTACGCCCAAATCAAGTCACGTGGGTCTCAGCCCAAATCCAGTACATGTGGGTCTCAGCCCAAAACCGATCTCCGTAAAACATCATACATATATATATATAACCCATCCTCGACATCTCATATGCCCAATCAAGAACCCGTCACAATATATCTAAAGTATGCATACTACTCGGGTCTCATCTCCGAGTCTACTGCTAGGATCTACGACGTTCGGGAGGGCCTGCCATCATACCCTGCCCGAGACTATCTCATATCTCTCACTCCTGGGATGTGCTCCCTCTTAGAGTCACTCATCCAGGCAGTGGATCGTGAAATTCCAGGATCATCGATGTCTGAAAGAGACTATTCATACAGGAGGGTATATACATATAAGTGAAAACATTCCTTTCTTTCAAATCATAGTTCAATTGGGTCTCATACCCGAACATCTCAACAGGATTGCTTGAATCCGATTCAAACCCAAATCTCACATGGACTCAGCCCAATTTCACATCTCAATAGGGTCTCAAACCCAAAATCTCATTTCATAAACCACAACTGGGACTCAAGCCCGTTACCACAATTCAACTGGTCCTCAAACCCGATATCACAATCAACTGGGACTCAAGCCTGATATGACAATTCAACTCGACCTCAAGCCCGATATCACAATTCAAATGGGCCTCAAGCCCGATATCACAATTAATTGGGACTCAAGCCCGATATCTTACACCAATTGGGTCTCAAGCCCGGTACCACAAATAAACTGGGCTTCAAGCCCGTTATCATAACTCAATTGGGCCTCGAGCCCGATCATATAAGCCAAATAAGCCTCCGGCCGGATATCTCATGAAATCAAATGGACTCCAAGTCCGATAGTTTCCAACTCAAATGGGTCTCATGCCCGATTCCACATTTCCAAATCCAAAATCATTCTATCAAACCATCACTGAAAACACAACACGTATAGGCACGATATAAAGCTAGAAATCTCGAAATACGTGCAAATATGTAAATACCGAAACACCACAACCATATGCACTCAAGGCATCTCAAATAATGTATTTAAAAAATATAAAACATTTATGCATGCATCACAATTTAGAAAGCAAGATCCACTCACAGACCGTCCAAGCTGCGACTCGATACGCGTGCCATAAGCCTCTCCCGACCAATCACCGTCATCGGGACTCCCAAACCTGTCCAAATCATACTAGAGGGTTACTAACTACTTAAATAACCTCTCATTAAAGCCCCCTAATTTTTCAGGATTTTTAACGTATTTTAAACTCGATCCTAAACTTTCAGACATCCCGAACTATATCGAAACGATGTCCAATCGACTCGAAACCTGTCCCAAAATGTTCGTTACATCGAAAGGATGATTTCATGTGTTGAAGTCATCCCTAAATTCTCCTCCACGCGCCGCCCAAAGCCCCTGCGCGTGGGAACCACGCGCCCAACACAGTCTCCTTCAACCTCTCGCAGATCGGTCGGTTCATACTGGTTTTGCAACTCCAGTCCAACCGAACCGGCGGAACCGGTTCACCCCCATAACTCCCTCATTTTCAGCTCGTTTTCACCCATTCCAATTCCTACAGCTTCCTCTCCTCATTTCCTATCGATCTATGTGATCAAAACCATGAAAATGGGTCTAGAATTTACCTGTTTGGATTGAAGAACACGCCCTGTTTTTCCTCCTCTGTTTCCTGCCGTCTCCGATCACCTCAGCCCCCAATTTCAATCCCTACCATCTCATATGATCACCAGAAATCCATTCCCATCATTAAAATCAACCAACAACCCCTAAAAACCCATGTTCGAATTTCAAACCAAAACCTTACCGTCGCGGTTTCCCGGCTACCCTGCACATTGGTCCTCGTCATCAACACCACCATCATTGCCTCACCTCACCCTCTCTTCTTCATTCACGAGCCACCAGTATTAGATGCGGTTTAGGGGGTGGTGAGTGTGGGTTGTACAAATGGGAAGGGTCTCGGGTTTGGTTGAATGAACACAGACAAGGGGATGATATGCATGAATGTAGGGTGATAGGCAATAGATGGGTGACACTTGCCACTCATCCATTGGGCCTATTTAAAATATTTGGGCCCCACAATAGGACAAAAGTCCACTCGGTCTCATAAAACGTGCCATTCCAAATAGTCCCCGAAATATTTCGTGAACCATAACTTTCTCGTCGAACGTCCGTTTTCGACGTGCCGCCTATCTACGGACTCGTGTCGACCTGATCTACGTAAAGGTCCACGATCCTCGGCCCTCGGGCATTGGACCTCCCTGGTCAAAAGTCAACTTTTTGCCCTTGTTTAGGGGTAAAATCGTAATTTTATCCTGAAAGTCCGATAATCCTCGGCTAATCCCCGATTAGCTTTGTTAATCCATAATTAACTCTTAATTAATCCTTAAAATTAGGGACAGATCGTTACATATCAATGATGTACTAAGCATTGTATATGTCAAGTTCCACCTTGTTTCACAATCTAGTGCCAAACTCCTAGTAGATTTAATTTTCAATTGACGACATACTTCAACAACCTTCTCCTTTTTTTTGGCGATTGTGTCCAATATGAAATACTTGACTGAATTATAGCAATACTTTTATTAATGACATCTAGACCATCTCGTACTATTAAGTTCAAAATGTGTGCAACACAACACATGTGAAAATAATCCCCATTCAACAAAAGCGAAGTCAAACTAAACCTTGGTAAAAATGTATCTTTATATCAAACGATCATTTGTCATGCAACTGTCAACGGTCAATGTGTAACGACCCGTCCCGTAAACTGGGATTAGATTAGTGATTACTGACGGATTAGTAAAGTTAATCGGTGATTAGCTGGTTGATTTCGGACGGACGGTGTGAAATGACGGTTTTGCCCCTGGAATTGGGCAAATAGTTGACTTTTAGTGTGAGCTGTCAAATGGACTTTGACCGATAACCGTTACGTATTTTGAGACGTCATGAGTTCATAGACAGGTGGCACGTCCGATTCCAACATCCGAGGAGGAAGTTATGGTGTTCGGAAGTTCAAGGATAATTTGATTTAGTTAAAAAGGGGCAATTTGTTGACTTTTCAAACGCCATGGACTCTTTACGCAATTCGAGGACCGTTAGGTAGGTCTCGATGTCTTGAGTAAAACGATAGGAGACACGCCGTCATCGGACGTTGGACGGATTAGTTACGGTTCTAAGTATGTGAGGGGTAAAATGGTAATTTGGACTTTGAGGGGCAAAATGGTCTTTTGGCATCTTGGTTTCTGTGAACAATCAGGTGAGGACACATGGGGCTGATGGATTGGATATTTATGAGCTGAACCACAGAATTGAGGACACATGGCCATTTCCTAGAGGCTTCTAGTCAATTCGATCTCACACGTTTAAGTTTTAAAATTTTGGTTTAATCGATCAGATGAGAGCAAACAGAGACAAAGAGCTGATCGACCATTTCTCAGTGTGTGATTCGTGTGAGTTCTTTGTGGTAGTGTGTGAGGGATCAAAGACGTGTGTGTGACTTACTGTGAGTTTGTTTAGTGAAAGACTGAGTGAGGAGGGGCTGTGAGAGGTGAGGAGGGGCTGTGAGAGGTGAGAAAAACCAGAAAAACAGAGAGGCTAACTGTGAACAGCCGTGGGCTCAATTGATCAAACCTATCAAAAATTGGTCTATAGTGGTGTTCAGTGAGTAGAAGGGAATCAGGGACATCGAGAACCACGGTGGAAGCCACGGCGGAGGACTGGAAGCAGGTAAGTCCTCTCAGTTTCCCTTGTTTTTCTAGAAACAGTTTGAAACAAAATCGATGGTTTTGGCGTGTTGTTGAACCACTGTGGTGTTGTTTGTCAACTTAGGGGGACACTACCGAATCCAAGGACTCGAAACCGTGATCAGAGAGGCTCGTGATAGCTGGAAACAGAGACGGGAAAACTCAGAGTTTTGGTTTGATTTTGGAAGGTATTAACCCAGACTTAATTTCATGGTTTAATTAGCTAGAACACTTGTAGAGACTAGGACGAAGCTAGTGGACTAAACGGAATTGAAAAAGATGAAAAACCCAGAGAAAACTGTGACCGCCGGTTCGGTTGGCTCGAACCGATTCGAACCAGGTGAACCGGGTTCACCAGAGGTTGACGACGACACTGTTTGGATTTCATGCGTAGAAAGTTCCAGACGCGCGTGGGGGCGCGTAAAAGGTAGTTTGGGGAATCTTCCAACATGACTTTTAAAGTATTCAATGTAACGAACATTTTAAGACTGGTTTCGAGTCGATCGGACATCGTCTTAATATGTTTCGTGATGTCCGAAGATTTTAGGGCTCAGTTAAAATAGTTAAAAATTCAAAAAAATTACGGGGCTTTAGTATGACCATTGTGAAGTAGTTAGTAACATTATTATGGGATTTGGATAGGTTCGGGAAAGCCGGTGATAGTGGTTTAGCCTAGGAAGCGTAATTATGTGTATCGAGGCGACGACGCTAATAGTCTGTGAGTGGACTTTGCTTTCTAACTCTTGATGCATGCATATATGTTTTTTATATGTTTTCTATACATGATTCTATGATTTTGATTATGATCTTGATGATTTACAATTTTGCACGAATTTCCAGATAAGTACGTATTTGCACGTTTTACGAGTTTTTGATTTCTATTGTGATTTGAGCATGATTTTGATGATTTGACTTCGAGATTTGAAATATGATTTGATTTCAAGGATTTGAAATGGATTTCAAAAAAGTGATTTGGGGCTTGGAGCCTTGTTCATGTGATTTCGGAAATGAGATTTCGGTTTTGGAACTGGATTTCAGAAACGATGTTTCGGATTTGGTTTTGAAACTTGAAGGGAAATTCTGGATTTGGGTTAGAGATGGTGGTTCCTGATGCTAGCTTACGGAATCATCGTTGCGAATTCGGATATGGATTTTCTATGGTTTTCACTTGATTGAAAAATGGTTTTGGGTTTAAAGACTTGGAAAAAGAAAAGAAAAACTGTTGGATCTGGTTTTGAGTTTAAAGACTCGGTTGATTGACGGGGGGAGGGCCCTGGATTGATATGTTTTGAGTTTAAAGACTCGGTATATGTTTTGAGTTTAAAGACTCGGTTATGATACCTCTCGAGGCATGTTGATTGTGTTTTGAATTTAAAGACTCGTTGATATCCCAGGAAGGCCTGATTATGCGCATGGTTTTGAGTTTAAAGATTCGGGCGCACTTGAGATCCAGCAACTCGCATGATTGATGTTTTTCACTGGTTTTTCACTGGTTTTCCGATGTTTTGGGTAATGGCCCGGATGATTTGGTTTTGATGAATTTTGGGGCTGAATTCCCGTACTTTGAGATTGATTCGTGATTTTGGGCTGAGGCCCTAGATTTGAATTGTGGATTTGAGGAAAGAAACGATTCTGGTTTTCATTGAGGGTTTTGGATATAAAATGTTTTCCTTACATGGATTCTATATGCATGCATTGGTTTTTGCGTGGAGGGTATAAATTGTGTTTTCTGATAACTGTTTTCTAAAATTATTATTTATTTTGTCCACTCACAGTCTTTTCATGTTTTCGATACCCTCTAGGTTGTTGCGGTGCGGGATGTTGGTCGAGAGAGACGGAGACATCATACACGCGATCCACAGTAGATTCTGCGCGCTCTGGAAAGTCCAGACGCTTTTTAGGCGGTTGGTTCGAGAGTCCCTTGTCCGACTTACGTGTCACATGGAGGTTGGACGTCGGTTTAGCCTTCGTGTCATGCATAAGTTAGACGGGAGCAGGACTTAGCCCTTAATCCTGGGGGATTGGGGGTGGGTCCTGTCACAATGTGGATAATTTACAATCAAAATTCCAATTATAAAGACAATAGATCGAAGCGTCACCAAGTGTTTTCGCATCAAGTGGACATGGAAGATATCGAAACCTGAAATAATAAATAAGCTAACAGATTATCCACCAAATCCAAAACCAAACATATATAAGAAAGTAAATAAGCTAACAAATTATCCACCAAATCCAAAACCAAAAGCATATAAGAAAATGGGTAGGTAAACAAGAAAATTGAGAGAGAAAGTAACCATCCAACAAAGAAAAGGATGAAATGGAATATTACCTTACAAGTCGACCTTGCAAAATCCAAGAATCATCATTGAAGTGCACGGTAATGGCCATAAACCCCTTTCTTTGATTGTTCGCGGTCCACACGTTAGTAGTAATAGCAATTCTACTACCATTTGTATCCAATTGCTTTCTCATGTTCACTTTTTCTAACTCAAAAATCTTTATGAAAAAAGTTCATTACATATAGGATCAAAAGGTTCATTACAAAAAATCAACAAAGAACATAAGGACTTTGGAAGAACACAAGGACACAAGGTTCATTACATATAGGATCATGTGTGCATTTATAAATATTTACTCTAGTATTAGCACAAGCCAAAACATAAAATTTTGAAGTGAATGTCATAATAGCCTAGCATTACTCAGCAAAGGTCAAAGATGTTATAATAGCTGATATTTCAACAAAAGGAGCCAAGATAAGAACATCCCAACTTATCATGCTAACATCAGTTGTTACATAATCCTTTTCAATTTGGTAAGTAACACTATATATCTCAATATGTTCCATATCTATAGAAAGATTGATGAAATTATACATAGAATCGATAAGATAATCAACAAATGAACATCTCAATCTCGATCCTTTTCTTCTTCAGTCTTCATTATGGTTTTTGTAGAATGAGTTTACATATATATGAGTAGTGAGCTATATTAAACACTGAATAGCAAATTAGCAACATAATAAGAGACCTACCACTGCTTTCGAGACGGGACATGTTGTGATCTAAAGAATTTTGAATAATTAGAATTAAGATTTTAACCAATGTATAGATACTAATCGAGGATTGCTATCTCAATATTCATTGCATGCACAAATGGAAATTAAAACTCAGTAAGCCAACTCAATTCCTATTCCATGGCAGATCAACTCGATCTCGGCCGCACATAAGATTCATTTAATAAGCAAAAAGCCCAATCCAAATAAAAATTTATAGCACTCATCATCATTGTCGCCATTTTCACACATACAATGAATAAAAACCCTAACAAATCTATTCAATTCAACAAAAACAAGCATCGATGAATTTGACTGTCTAAGAAATCTGAAAAATCCCAAATAAAAACCAATAACACAATAAACCTAAAAAATCGTAGATCAGAAATTCCCAGATAAAAACCAAGTAAAATCGTAGATCAGAAACACCCATCAGAAATAACCAACCAAAAGAGAAAAAAATTGACTTGGATTAAAAAGGAAGAGGCTAAAAAGGAGTTGGTTGTTCGTAATTTTACCAGAGATGCCAGCAGTGCACTAGACGAGGAGACCTACTCCGTCGCAGAGACCCTTTTGATTCTTGTGGCCGAGTGACAGTGTCTACGGTGACGTAGAGGAAGAGGAAAGTGGCTATGAACTCGGCAATGAGGGCTCTGTAAAAGCTCCAGCCCTTGAGCTCGTCGGTGTCACATAGCGAAGCTGGCGGTGTGTCGATCGGAAAAGAATATAGCAAGAAGGAGAAGAAGGGAAGCAAGTAAGGAGCGAAGCCGAGAAACAAAACTCGTAACTTCTTTGTTTTTCTTTTGCGAGTAAAGGGTACTCGCAGGTTACCCAAACCTTACCCATCAAAGAATGGGTAAATTTTTACCCATCAAAATGTTTGCCTATAGAACTAATACCCATGGGTACCCAAACTCATGGGTAATTATGCTCATCCCGATTATGCATGCATACTTACATGATTTAAAAGTGTTTCTATGTGACTTTGATGATATTGGATCGATTGGGATGTTATAAGGATTTTCAGTGATTTTATAATTAATTATTATTTCATTGCACGTTTTACGAGATTTGCGTAAATTACATTTTTGGATTCCTTTTCGATTGTGATTTTGCGATTGAATGTGACTTATCATTTGAGGTATAAAATATTTTGATATTAAATTTTGGTGATTTCCATATGATTTTTGGATCGGTTTCGAATATATTTGGATGATACATTTTATGGTGTTTGTGATTGAGTGGTGTTTTCGGCTTAGGCCCAGGATTTTGGATTATGGTTTGAGTTGTGATATGGATATGCAGTTTCTCGGTATTCGTTATGTGAGATGTTGTGATGATTATGATAATTGTGGATAACCCTCCTCGAGGTACGTGTTCGGTAGTAGTCTCAGATGTCGAACAGGAGGCTCCAGATCCTGAGACTAGTTTAGTGCTGACTTAGACGTTGAGCTGGGTTACAGATCCTGAGTCAGTTCTCACTCAGACATCAAGCTGGGCTCCAGATCCCGAGTAAGTGTGTGAGGTCCACACTTGGACATCGAGATGAGCTCCAGATCCAGAGTGGTGTGCCTACCGGTAGTGCAGTGGACATAGTGACTGATGTTGTGCATCGAGGATAGGTTGTATGTGGATTGGTTGTGGATTGGTTATGTGATTGTTGTCATGGCTTTGTGTTGACTATTGAGGTGATTTTTGTGTTGGTTGTCGTACCTACTGATGTTTGTTGCATTATAGTCAATTTACACGATTTTCGAGGTCATTGATTATGTACTGTTTTACCTGGGGTTTGAACGGTCGATGTACATGCATAGTTTTAGAAAAACGGATGGTAAAATGTTATGTATCGATTTATGTTTTTTAAACTATTTATTTTTGTTCACTCACACGGTTTCATGTTTTTGAAACCATTCAGAGCCATTGTACGAAGTTTGGGACTGAAAGAGAGGTGGAGGCATGATTGATAAGGTGAACATCCCTTGTTAGACAAGCTAAGGGTAATCTTGTTACTCTGTATTGCTTGTTAGATGGGAGCATAACCCAGACGTAGTTTACGAGGTATCCTCGGGATGGGTCCTATCACTTCATGCTAAAATTAACAAAATGCCCCTATACTATTTAGACTCAAAACGAATTTATCCGGACTCTATTTTCAACATACCACATATCTACATATTCAGAAGTTAGAGACCCACGTAATGGCCCTTACGTAGGTATCTCTTAACAATCTGGAGGAAATCTACATCCCTCCCCCAGGCAAGCTCGCACGATGGTGGTGGTCGGCCGACATCCATCTCCAGGAAGATTAGTCACAACCCTAAACGACCAACCAGGTTAATCAGCACCATCAGCAGAGGTGCAGATCAAACTTTATCCGAACAGGTCGACATATCAAAAGTTATCAACACCACAATCAACATTTGTGTTCGCAAGGTTCCGATCGGCATCATCGTCTGACATCCTTCTAAGGTGGCCATCTAGTGTAATTCCAAAAAATTAAATTCATTATCAAATCTCTCAATCAAACTCATAATCAAGTAATAAGCACACAGAGATAAAGTCAGAGGGGCGAAAAGAATAAATTCTAAATCTACCATTAGTCATAATCTGGCAGAGAACATATACCAATTTATCATCACAACCAAAATCTTCAGGTTCCTCCATAATATGGTGCATTTTCAAACAACCACTCAACTCAATCAGCATCCATTGCGCAAGGTGCTATTCAGCAGCCTCATCCAAGGTTCCCCTAGGGGAAGGGGAAAAGACTCATTGGATACGTATCAGGACACACTCAGCCTATGTATTCCCTTGCCATGGCTTCCTCATCAACAAAAATGAAAAAAAAAAACACGCAAAAATGAAGGGAGGAACGAATTCAAGGTTTAACCATAGCAAAGAAAACTCAATAAAATAAAGAAAACATCGAGTGGAGGGAGTTCAAAATTCAGCCGATAGATCGTGGAACATTCGAATTGCACCTGCCTAACCAACCTTCGAACTACACCGGTCGAACTATCCTTCAGACCTCACTTGCATCATCACCTCCTAAACAGCTTTGAATCAACGTCATCGGTGATGCCTAACCATGCAACAATCCACCATGGAGAGAGAACAACCCACTATCAAGCAATCTATGACACGGGCCTTGGGCTAATCAGAGACGCACCGGGTTGGGCCGAGAGCACCTCACAGTTCTCGAAAGTGCCATTGGCCCGTCGAGAAGCCATCGGGGTGCACCAATCGAGCCCAGCTTCGAGACCTAACCGATCGAACCCAGCTCAATCCATCACTACCTGTTGTTGCTGTTGAGTTAATGCCTCCTTAGTGGATTATTAATGCATTGAATTTGATTATGTATTGGGAATAAATACATGGTGTTGTTCATTCAACCTTGTAGGAAAAGATTGATGTGGAAGCTTCATGAAGAAGAGCATTAATTGAAGAAGGTGCATGAATGGACTTCAATGAAGGATGTTGAAATGTGAGGAAATTGTCCCACATTGGAAAAGAACAAATACAACTTGTGCCTTAAGCACTATATAAGGTGGAGAGCTTGGTCACATTTTAACATCAAGGAGAACACCTCACAAGTGAGTGAGTGCTTCAAGAGTGTGTATAGCTCTTGGGCTAGAGTGATCTTCTTGAGCACTTCAAGAGTGTGTATAGCTCTTGGAGTAGAGTGATCTTCTCGGTTAAGAGAAGGTGAAAGAGTGTGTATAGCTCTTTGGGGTAGAGTGATTTTCTCGGGTTGAGAGAGGGTGTACAAGGGGTATCCTATTGGATACAAGGGCTCGAGTTGGGTATAAACTTGAGTAGTGTAATCTTTTATTTTGTATTCTTTCATAGTGAAGGAGAAAACTCTCCGAGGACGTAGGCAAGTTAATTGGCCGAACCTCGTTAAATCTTTTGTGTTCTTGGTTTCTTTATTTCCTTTTTTCATCTTTATTGTTAGCACTTGCGTGGTGGAGGATTAATTTCCTAACAAGTGGTATCAGAGCTTCGGTTTATCGATCGTGAGCGGTTTGCCATGGCAAGTTCTAGCGGTTCACATTTCAAGGTGGAGCAGTTTGATGGAAAAGGAAATTTCACTCTATGGCAAAGGAGGGTGAAGGACATCCTAGTTCAACAAGGCCTTGCAAGACCGTTGAAAGGGAAGGATGCGAAGCCAGAGAAGATGTCAGATGAAGATTGGGACGAGTTGGAGTCCAGGTGTGTCAGCACTATTAGGCTTTATATTGCTGACAATATTATAAATAATGTTAATGATGTAGATTCTGCACCTGAGCTTTGGGAGAAAATGGAGAAGCTTTATCTTGGGAAAGGCTTGCAAACGAAGCTGAATTTAAAGCGGGATCTCTACAAGCTCAAGATGGGAGAATGTGCGAATCTCATGGAGCACATGAATGTGTTCAAGGGATTAATAAATCAACTATCAAGAGTTGAGGTTAAAATTGAGGAAGAAGATCAAGCCCTTTTACTTCTTACCTCGCTTCCCGATTCATATGAGAATATTGTTACTACAATTGTGTATGGTAAGGATACACTGAAGATGGAGGATGTAGAATCGACTCTCTTATCACATGAGAAGAGAAGGAAAGCCGATGATTCTCAAGGTTCCGTCTTCATTGCTCATGAATAGAATCGTAAGGGAAGGTCAACTGCGAGGGGATTTAGTGAGCATAGCAGGTCTAAATCCAGAGGCAGAGGAAAGGGCAAGCAATGCTACAAGTGCAAGGAGTGGGGACACATAAAGCCGGATTGTCCATTGATGAAAGAGAAGGACGATAAGGGCTCAGATTGCTCCTTGGCTGGTGTAGCGGAGATGTCTAGAGATTTTGGAGAACTTCTCACAGTCTCCAAAGGTAATTACATTTTTTCTCAAGATTATTGGATATTAGATAGTGGTTGTTCTCATCACCTTTGCTCTAGGAGAGAATATTTTGATACGTTCCAGGAAGTCCAAGGATTTGTGACTTGGGGTGATGGCACAAGACGTCGTGTCATGGGTACGGGAACGGTGAAGATCAAAATTCGATGGAGCAGTTCGAACATTGGGTGATGTGGTGTATGTCCCAAAGTTTCGGAGAAATCTAATATCCTTGAGCCAACTAGACTCTAAGGGCTGCAAGGTTTCGTCAGCAGGGGGAGTTATGAAAGTGTCACGTGGCTGCATGGTCCTAATGAAGGGAGAAAAATGTAAAAGTATGTTCCGTCTGATAGGAAAAACTCAGACCTCGAAGGTTGTTGGGAAACAGGGGGTACAGGAGAACTGGTACCTGAAGCGGGTCTCGTTTGCGAGCACAGCAGAGACGCTATCTACATGTTTCCAAGTTTCAGACGATGGTGAGAAGGATAATCCTGCTAAGGAAGAGGCAAAGTCGAGGTCCCTCTTCGGAGCCAACTGGTAATTGTTGACTCGGAGCAGCTGTACATAGCATTGGCCATTTTGAATCAGGGGGAGCTAGGACCGTATGCAACTGATTCGGGGTATGTGTAGTTGGTACAAGAATAAGGCCAATGGAATGCTTGTGGGTATATCAAGCGGTATCTCAATTTGAGATGAACTTCAGGGATTGAAGTGGTGATGCAACATTATCCACCTAAGTCGGCAGGGGGAGATTGTTGAGTTAATGCCTCCTTAGTGGATTATTAATGCATTGAATTTGATTATGTATTGGGAATAAATACATGGTGTTGTTCATTCAACCTTGTAGGAAAAGATTGATGTGGAAGCTTCAGGAAGAAGAGCATTAATTGAAGAAGGTGCATGAATGGACTTCAATGAAGGATGTTGAAATGTGAGGAAATTGTCCCACATTGGAAAAGCACAAATACAACTTGTGCCTTAAGCACTATATAAGGTGGAGAGCTTGGTCACATTTTAACATCAAGGAGAACACCTCACAAGTGAGTGAGTGCTTCAAGAGTGTGTATAGCTCTTGGGCTAGAGTGATCTTCTTGAGCACTTCAAGAGTGTGTATAGCTCTTGGAGTAGAGTGATCTTCTCGGTTAAGAGAATGTGAAAGAGTGTGTATAGCTCTTTGGGGTAGAGTGATTTTCTCGGGTTGAGAGAGGGTGTACAAGGGGTATCCTATTGGATACAAGGGCTCGAGTTGGGTATAAACTTGAGTAGTGTAATCTTGTATTTTGTATTCTCTCATAGTGAAGGAGAAAACTCTCCGAGGACGTAGGCAAGTTAATTGGCCGAACCTCGTTAAATCTTTTGTGTTCTTGGTTTCTTTATTTCCTTTTTTCATCTTTATTGTTAGCACTTGCGTGGTGGAGGATTAATTTCCTAACAGTTGCGTCTCCCACCGAGTCTCACCCGCTGATTCGAAAAAGAGCCTCTCCAACCCACGAACTAAGCAATTCAAACGGGTCGAAACCCAGCGGGTTAGCCCAAACGGCTTGATCAGACCAGAGTAAAAAACATACCATTCTGCTCAGGATGCATCGTTCATAGGCCCGAGCCATTAACCACAGTCGACCCATCGCCCAGTAAAGCACCACTATCATCTTCTGCCTCCTTTACTCCTCCATCGATGACTGACCACCATATGTCACCTCTGAGCCGGTCACACCACCAGACTTAATTTCTACGACAGCCTAGGAAGAAGATAAGAAATTCTCATCTTATTTTGTCAATTATTGGTGTTTTGAGTTGTGACATATTTCTCAGTGCTTGGGCAAATAAGACCCAGCCACTCATTTTGACCAAACGAAAGGTCAACTATTGGGCCCCTACACCTAATCATCTCACATTTAACGATCAAGCCAAATGGTTTCGCAAGAGGAAAAGATAACACGCACCTTAATGAACTCAATAACCCCACCATCATTATTTCAACCCATTTTTCCCTCACTATAATGAGCTCATTTTGAGTCATACTCCCAATAGGAAAAGATAACAAGCACCTTATCTTTGGGTTCCCTTCAGCCCATTAGCCAGGGGTTATACTCATTATTTCAACCCACCTTTCATGGGTCATACCCATTATTTCATATGTTGAAACACAAAGTCCATACAAAGTTTATTTTGGGACCCTTTTTGGCCCAAAAATAACACAATTTTATTGTGTGAGCATGGACTATCATGAGGCAACCATGGACCATCACTTTCCATGTGCCACATAAGCAGATCAACACATGATGGAAATCATCTCCTCTTCCCGCGAAGAGTCTATCATGCACTCTTCCTCCAAAGAGCCTACCATGCATTATCTCAATCAGCAGTTTGCCCACCGTCTTAAATGGCACCCATCGACGAGGTAACGATAGACAACATCATCCGACATTCCTTCAATGAAGCAGCCCCACCAAGAATATATCGAGACATTCTTGGTCTACACACCTCCATATCATGTACTCTTTCGCGAAGAGCCTATCATGTCCTTTTTCCACAAATAGCCTACCACCTTATCTTCCCACAAAGAGCCTATCAAAATTCAGCAATAGGAGACTAAGAAACTCTCATTCTTCTGTCTTCACACTCTACTAAGTAGACACAACACCTATGGGTCAGCACCACCTCCTTCATATCAAGGCACTTGCTGATATTCAGCTTAGTACCCACAAGGACTAAGTATTTAGCACATCGTTGCTCTCCATCTTTTCTACCTCTCAGAAAATTTTGTTACCGCACTGAACTCACTATCATATGCCCTATGGTAGTAATTCCATTCATGCAGAGTCACACATTGGACCTCATGACGACCCTATACTCGATATGTATGATCACATCATTTCCCCTGGAAAGTGAGCATCGTACATCAACATCCTCTTTCGGCATCTCTTCACCATTATGCAGCATCATTTCTTTCACTCACGTGCATACACACTCAATCATGTCCTCACACACTTATTTATGTACTCACGCACTCATTCATGTGTTCACGCATTCATTCATGTGTTGATGCACTCATTCACATGCTCTGACACTAATGACTCCCTTAGTGGAAGGCGCTCTGGCTAGTAAATGCTCCATGTAACTACCGATCGGATGCAGTACTCAATTCCCCTAGTCAATGACGCACTGATCAATAAACGCTCCACACAGCTACTGACCGGGCGTTGTACCTTACTCCCCCAGTGTAGGGCGCTCCGAACGGTAAATGTAAGACCCGTGTCCTGAAGGGAACGGTGAACAATCCCACATTCCTGCGAGGGGGAATGGTCTGGGAGAGGATGGTGGTGTGCCTTAAAGGTGTAGGCACACACCTATCTAGCACTAGGCCTTCTGGGAGCTCACTGGCTTTGGATTCCGGGGGAACTCCAAAGTTAAGCGAGTGGAGGCTGGTGCAATCCCATGATGGGTGACCCACTGGGAAGTTGCACCGTGAGCTCCCAGGAACAAAACCTTGCGGGTGCAGGAGGCTCAAAGCGGACAATATGGTGCTAGATGAATCGGGTCCTGACCGAGGAGGGTCAGGTCCTGACAATTTGGTATCAGAGCCAGACTCCGACCGGGAAGTGTGCCAGCGAGGACGCTGGGCCCTAATGGGGGTGGATTGTAAGACCCGTGTCCTAGAGGGAACGGTGAACAATCCCACATTCCTGCGAGGGGGAATGGTCTGGGAGAGGATGGTGGTGTGCCTTAAAGGTGTAGGCACACACCTATCTAGCACTAGGCCTTCTGGGAGCTCACTGGCTTCGGATTCCGGGGGAACTCCAAAGTTAAGCGAGTGGAGGCTGGTGCAATCCCATGATGGGTGACCCACTGGGAAGTTGCACCGTGAGCTCCCAGGAACAAAACCTTGCGGGCGCAGGTGTGCCCAAAGAGGACAATATAGGGTTAGATATAGGGTGCCGCTGCGCAACTCTGATTTAAACTAGGCCTTTTGGGAGTTCAAGTGGCTTTGGGGGGGATTGGAACCCCAAAGTTAAGCGAGTTGAGGCTGGTGCAATTCCATGATGGGTGACCCCCTGGGAAGTTGCACCATGAGCTCCCGAAAACAAAACCGTGAGGGCGAGGCCCAAAGCGGACAATATGGTGCTAGATGAGTCGGGTCCTGACCGAGGAGGGTCAGGTCCTGACAGTAAACGTTACATGCAGCTACTGATCGGACGCAGTACTCAACTCCCCAGTAGAAGACACATCGATCAACAAACGCTCCATGTAGTACCGATCAGGTGTTGTGCATGAATCCCTCGGTAGAGGTTGCTCTGATTAGTACACGCTCCTCGCAGCTACTGGTCGGATGCAGCACTCAACTCTTTCAATGGAGGGCACACCAATCGGAAAATGGTTCATGCAGCAACCGATTTAGCGTTGTACATGACTCCATCTGTGGAAGGCACCCCAATCGGTAAGAAGGAACATTGTGACTGATCAGAAGCCAATTGCAAAGTCCCTCTAATGTCAATGCTTCGATCGACACGTAGGAACATTGCGAAAGATCAGCAGGTGCTCTCATAGGCTCGATCGGTAAGCCGGAACATTGTGGTTGACCAAAAGCCTTTTACAAAGTCATTTCTCACACTCATTCGGCATGTTGGAACCATCCTACCGACACGACACTAGGGGAATAGTGCAACACCAATTAATCGAGGCACAATTCCTCCATTAAGCACTTAGGGGACTAGTAGAAGTACCTCTTTGATCGGTCAACAGGTATCAACATGATTTACAAGTCCTCAACTGAGGAAACCGACCTCAATCAACGACTTAGGGGATTTATGTTGATACCATATCGATCGACTATGGTTTGACTCGAAAGATCACTTGGACTATGCCCAGCCCACTGTCGAAACCCATCAGAGCATGCAAGCCCAATTGAAGGAAGTACAAGACCATCACCATGTTCCGTGAAGGAAGGCCTATTAAGGCCCATGTACAAAGCCCACCCATCTGGCACAAGACCTAACTCTAGGCAATTTCTATAAATAAGGAGCCATCATTCCTCATTTGGATAGGCTCTCCACCCTTTCTCTAAATTGAGCTCTCAGTTATGTCTACATCTCACTCTTCCTCCAGACTACATTTCAGTCTTCCTATGACTACTCCTCAGTCTTCCTATAGGGCTTAATGCCTAATTTATCATGTGTAAACACTATTATTGACAATGAGAGGAGTATACTACCGTGGACGTAGCCTATTCTGGGTGAACCATGTACATCTCGTGTTCCTTGTGTGTATTCGACCTCCACGTATGTTTAAGTCTATTTTAGGATCAAACAAATTGGGATCATCATCCATCGGATGTGGTTGAATCTCAGAGGAGATGTGGGCAACCAGGAGATCAATTGGGAGCGACATCAGAACTGTGGGTCCAAGGCAAATTCTTATGCTTCGCTTTGGCACATCCTCAATATCCACTGGAGTCCTTTGATATTGATATCAAAGGCTTGTATTTAATGTGAAAGGAGGCACAAACCGATATCCAACAAAATGCCAAGGCCTGAGCAATTCTAAATCAAGAATTGAGCTTGCTTGTTCAATCGGGATCATCATCGGTCGAATGTGGTTGAATCCTGAAGAAGTTGCGTGCAACCGGGAGATCAGTTGGAGCGGCATTAGAACCGTGGGTTGGCGGCAAATTCTTGTTCTTCGCTTAAGCACATCCTCAATATCCAACGCAATCCCTTGATATCCATATTGAAGGCTCGATTTTACTGTGAATGGAGACTGATCTCAAACAAAATGCCAAGACCTGGACAATTCTAAATCAAGAATTGAGCTAGCTAGTTCTCAATTACCTAGAGCCGGTTTGTGATTGTTGTACTATTTTAAAAATCTAATTAGTAATTAAGCTGTGCACTAAATTAATTTTTTGTAAAAATAGCTTTCAAAAGCAAAATGCAAACTGTTTTTAAAATTTATTGTTAAAATTTATCTTTTGTCAAAAAAACAAGATTTTTTATTTTTAATAAACACTTTTATATTGTTTTTTTTTCAAATAATTCAACTTTTTAAGAAAGAAAAACAATATCAAGTGGAGCTTAGTCTTTTTTGTTTTCTAACAGTGAAAGAGATTTTGAATTCAGTTCCTATAAAGAAAAAATCGACACTCAATATGCATAATCATCCTCCAACAACATCCTTATTTTATTTTTTTTTAAATATCAAAATTTCAAGAATTTTCTAATTCAAATTTCATTTATCGTGGACGTGGTTCTTTAAAGCATAAAACTTTAAAATGCCTGGACGTGTACATGCTCCACTCTCCCCTTTATAACTCCCCTCCATGCGACACCACCGAAGAACACCGACTCAAGACTCGGAGACAGAGAGAGATTGCGAGCTGCTGATCTCTCTAGAGACTCGGAGAGATAGCTTCAAGCGTAGGGAAGAACATCACGGTCGTTGAAAATCTGGTGAATTTTCTCTTTCTTCTATTTTCCTCATTTTTTTTGGCCCGATCTTGAGCACTTGTGCAATGGGATTTTAAGTTGAGCTTGTCTTTCGTGTGAAAATTCGAATTTCAGCCGCTAAATTTTGATTTTTTAACTTTTTGAATGGCAAAAATTCAACCGTTGAAAATTTAATATATTTTCTTTTTTTCTTGGTTTCTTTGTTTGATCATGGGCACTTATGATATAGGCCTATAGGGTTTAATAATATCTCGCATTTCTAATAAAAATCCTAAGTTTTCACTTTGATTTTTTGCTATTTTAATTATTTGAAAAAAAATATTAAAATTTAGTCGTTGAATATCTAGTACATCCCAAAAAAATTATATTTTTTTCTCGTTTCATAATTTGATCCACTAATTAATTAGCATATTAGGCCCATCTAAGATGAGATTACGGACCTTATCTTTCTCTTGCAGTGCCTTGCCTTTCTAGTCGCCAAGGATGAGTACTACTTGTATGAACGGTGAAGAAAGCGATCTCTTCAATGCATCTTTTGATAATTATTGCATATAACTCAGCTCTGTAATGATTGATGCCTCTTTCAGAGGTTATACTGGGTTTCTTTATACCATGCTGCGTTCTAGCATAGCCATGTACTTTCGTATTGGTTTTCTATGCTTGCCTTTCTTTTTTTTTGGATCGATATGCTTTCCTTTCTTTTCGAACAATATTAAAGAGATTTTACTAATACAAATAGAATCCACAAACATAAGTAAGAATCCTCGTGTTAATACAAGACTACTAGTACATGATCAAACTTGTGATAAACTATTGAACTAGCCTTTCATTAGGCCCAAATATCTGTTGGGGCTTTTGTTCAAACCCAAGCCCTTGGGACTTTCAATGCTGATTAGTTTTGCTAGTAAGAAACTTAGATTGTTATTAATATTTTTTTTTTATTCAAATCAAATGTATCCTTTATACTTATTTTATTTTATTTATTATTACTTTTTTATATCATAAATTAATATTTATACGAAGATATTTAGTGATGAATTATGTATATTAATTATGGACTTGCCAAGTCGATTTAGTTCTATTAGTAAAATCTTTGAGGTCGTAAAATTTCTCTCTTCTCCGTAAATACCTTTCCATGTTTGAAAAAATAAAATGGATTTCGTGCTCTATAAAAATCAAATTTAAAGCCATCAATTACACATTAGACACTGAAGCAATAAGAATAGTGATTTATTTCATATAATCATTGGTATATGAATTGGGAAAGTGGCATTCGCATGCCAAAAAGGGAAAAGCCTTATCATGAAGGTGACCCCAATCTATGCTGAAAAAAGGATAGCGCAATTCAATCGATTTCTACTTTGGCTTTTTAATATAATGATATCGAAAAAAACTATATTAAATCCGCATAAGAGAAAATCCCAATGCATCTTGCTCTTTTTTTTTTTCTTGGAAATTCATCTCCAATGCATCTTGCTCTATTTCACATAATAAATTAATTATTAAATTATACAAAAATCAAATTTAAATTTTTTTATTTATCAGATACTATTAATAAAACTAGTAAATTATAGTTTATTTTCATGTGATTTAGTCAAAATTACAAATCTTCAATTTACTATTATGAATTTTCAATTTAGTGTCATCCAAAATTGTCTGTTATATTTTCTGTTAAATAGTATTAAGGGTGGGCATGAATTTGGTAAAATCGCTAACCGATCTGTTTCAAACTGTTATTTATCCAACGGTTTTAAGTTTGACCAGATAAAAGTCAAAACGGTTTGAGAATTCAAACGCTCCGCTAGTAACGACTTGGATTTTCATTTTAAAAATCTGTTAAATCCAAACCGAACCGTTAAGAAATATATTAATTTTTATTAATTTTTAAATCTATTATTAATACAAAAGTACAAATAACAACAATAAAAGAATACCTAGAGATATCCATATAAGTGCATGTATACTCATTTAAGAGTATAATAAAATATTATTAAATAGTATTATTTGTTTGATAAATCTTAATATAGTGATAATGTTTGCAATCCAATCCTTAGTAAGCTTAATATATAAAACTTGGAGTATTGATTTTTTTTTTGTATCCTTTTTTTAATATCCTTGATTTTTTTAATTCCTAAACGATTTTAATTCTAATTTTAGAAAATCCAAACTGTTTGAATTTGGATATTATCAATATTTGAATCGAATGGCACCGTGCACACCCCTAAATAGTATGTAAGTGTTGATATGTCCTAAATTTGGGCCCAATATTTTTTTGTTTTTTATATTTTAATTTTTTTAGTATTTTTCTAAAAATTATTATTATTATTTTGGTAAATGTGACACTTATTGACTGTCTAAATAAGCTAAACAGGGGTACTCTTAGTTTTGGTTTTTATACAACAACATATAACAGGATATGTAGCAGAAAGTGTAACGAAAAATTTCAATTGAGACAATATAGAAAATTTAGGGTAATTAATTGAAATATTTAAAAGAATCAGTATAAATTTGTATTTCGGCTAAAACACAAGATAATAAATTATAATTTGGGTTAACAAAAAAATATTATTAAAGCATTCTCAAATTGGAATTTCAGGTCAAATTCCATGAAAGCTTGAGACATTAATATTGCTATTTGCTACCCCCACATGGTACAGTAGGGCACATGAGGATTTTCAGACGACCACCCTCAAGATTAAGCCACTTCGGGAACAAGTAGGACCTTTTGGCTTCAATCCATGTCAATCTTTCCTCCTTTGAGTTTCTCCCTCCCATAAACCCCGTCAATTACGGGAACGGCTATTAACTTTCTCTTTTTATCGGTTCATTTTTAATGAACGAAAATATTTTATGGATTATCGACATAATTTTGATATAATAATTAAGATAATCAAAGATTCCAAATAATACATAAATTATATTATAATAACATAAAAAATAAAAAATTACTAGCAGTCGAACCCTTCGATTTTACCTTCCACAGAAGAAATGAGTGCAAGTAAATCAATTTCTCCATTGTAAATCAAGAAATTAATTGCATTGATACCAAACAGATCGTTGGGTATGATCTCTCATTTTCAACTAGATTCTCATTGACTAGGATTTGACAGAACAAACCCGCTTCAAAGTTCAGAGAATAGTTCATTACATATTTATAAATATAGATATAGTTAGTACTAGATCTGAAAAATTATATCAAAAGCACTGGCAGCCGATCGAGGAGGGCGCGGCTGAGGCTGAGGCAGACGGTGACGGCCTGAAAATCAAGGGCATTTTGGTCCACCTTGCTGGGTCTTCCAGTTATTGTAACAAGGGCAGACGGCCTTGTTCCCATAAAACCCCGGCGGCACGCACAGGCACTTTTTGCAGCATTTCTGACAGAAGAACATGCAGGGCTTGTGGTACTGCGTTTGGCTGCACCTCCTCGAGCATTGCGTTGGGCATTCTGGTCATTTCACAGAGGTCAAAACAGTCAAACCAAATATTATACTTCTTACCTCAGATAAAATTAAAACAAAATAATAAACACTTACGAGAGCTCTTCAGACTTCCAGGTCCATAGCCATTCTGAAATAATAAATAGACAAACAAAAAACCCATTTTACTAAATTAACCGTTGCATTTTCATAAACAAGGTAAAAATGTAAGCTTTTGTAATTAAAGTAAAAAAAAAAGTACATTTTTTTCCATTTACGAACTTACATTGTCACGGTGGTGACCATCATGGCCGTGGTTTGCCATGACCTGAAAAAAAAAAATATGTTACATAATTAATTTGTGAATGTGGGAATATTTATGAATGGGCGGTGGAGATAGAAATTAAGATGTTACCGTGGTTTGAAGCATGGCGATGGCGAGGAGGGCAAAGATGAAGGCAGCGAGGAACTTAGCGACGGCCATTGCTGCATTCAGAGAGGACGAACCGAAGAAGAGAGGATGGGGGGTTTCTTTAGATTGATGTGTGGAGGGTTGTTGCTAGTGAGGGGGTATAAATAGTAAAAAAAATCAATGATTCAATATGGATGGGTAGATTGGGGCAAGAATTCGTTGCGTGTAATTACTCATACTGACTACTTTCTTTGAGGGATGAGTATTAAGTGACACGCGTTCAGGTCCACTATTGATTCCATATGGAAGGGGTAGATTGAGCCAAGAATAGTTGGGTGT
The DNA here is from genome assembly GCA_032719365.1 of Prinsepia uniflora. NCBI lineage: Eukaryota > Viridiplantae > Streptophyta > Magnoliopsida > Rosales > Rosaceae > Prinsepia > Prinsepia uniflora. The sequence continues at coordinate 5,212,538 of CM064867.1, read as the reverse complement.
AGTCACGCATACTGACTACTTTTAAATACGATGATTATTAAGTGACACGTGTTCAGGTCCACTATCAAGCCGCTGGAATTTTTTCTTTTTTTTTTCTTTTTTGTTTTTGTTTTTTATAAGCATTTAGAAGGGAGATTACATGTGGGATACAGGTACAAGTGGTATTTTTATTTACTCGATGTTGAGCGGAACGACTGAGTTTGAGTTTTGTAAATTATAAAATTGATAATTGATGCGGATAATTTCTTCTTACGAAAAATGGGTGGAAGTTTCATGAATTTTACACTAATTTTTAGTTATTAATCTTTAAATTTTATTATTATTAGCATACGTTCTTTAATTATATCTATACATACATACAATAATAATCTTTTTTTGTTATAATTCTGAACGATTTTTGTTAAAAAAAAAAGTTATAAAACACCTATTGGAATAACCCCATCCTCATTTTTAATAGAAATTGATTGAGAAACTTAGCAGAAACACTTGTTCGGATATAGTTCATGAACACTTATTACTAATAATAAAATTCATGAAAAATAACTAAAATAAAGACAAAATTCAGAAACGTTTGCAATAATAAAATTCATGGATTACTCTTGCATTTACTTACAAAATTAGATTTTATTAATAGGTGGACTCACATAAAATTTTTAATGGCATTACACTAAAACGGGTAATGGCGTTAACTCGGGGAGGAGTTAATAATTCTCATTATCTATTTCAATTTTTTATGTACCAAAATTGCCCTATAACTCTGAAAATACTTACAAAATCCAGCATATATATATATATATATAATGATATCTCATTATAACTCAAATTGTTATCACACAAATTATAGATTGATGATATATTGTTTTTTAATAAATGAAATCTTTCAGAAAATAAAGAAGAGCACTTTATTTATTTTTTAATAAATCAAATCTTTCAAGTAAATACGTTTTGAGATGGTGATATATAAGAAGAGAACGAGATGTAGAGATTATCCACTTTTTCAATTACCCATTTTTTCAATTATCCATTTATTTGATTGCCTACTTATCACATTATCCACTATTCTCATTCGTTGGTAGTAGGCCTCGTTTGGTATGCCGTACTGTACTGACTATTTCAATCGGATAGACTAATCTGTCCACCGGATAGACTGATTATTTAGTCGGGCGTTTGGTACTTTTCCGGATTAGAATGCCGACTATATTATACTGACCGGATTATATTATAGTAATTGATGAAATACTTATATCTTAAATATTAATTATGTATGCCATTATTTTTATTATTTATTTATTTTAATAATAATAATTATTACTATTTATTACATTTTTATTAATTAATTATTTTTAATTTTATCATTATTATTTATTAAAATATCATTAATTATTAATTATTAATTTATTATTATTAGTATTTATTACTTTTTTACTTTTTATTATTAATATTTACTAAATTAATATTTTATTTTTATTATATTACTATTTATTATTATTATTATTATTATTATTATTATTATTATTATTATTATTATATTTTACAAGACTACTAGTTATCCGACTATTTAATACGGACAATTTCGAGCGTATTATTTTAGCGTGTTTAGACCATATAAAAATATTCAACCGTATTAACTTATACGGTGACTAATTAATACGACTGGTATCAAACACAAGTTTCGGATTATTTAGCCTATACGGACCGTAATACGGTGTACCAAACACACCCTAAGTGTTCTTAGTGAAGAAAAATTCATAGACATTAAATTTTTTTCAGATTTTCTCCCAAATTTCACACTTTTTTAATTCCGGTTAATTGTTGAAGAATATATGAATTAAAATCGATAGGAACTAGAAAGAAAATGGAATTGGAAACTCACTAAGAAAATGGAATTGGTAACTCCCTTGATGAAACCATGATTACTGATGTCTGCAGTAAGCAGATCGTGGACAACGATGTCCCTCTATAGATCCCTTTTTTTTTCAATTTCTATTTTCTATTTGTTTTTTAGATTTTTTTTTCTTCTAAATAGAAAATCAAAATTTAAAAATGGTTATAATTTATATTTGGAAGTCCTCGTTAGTGGATTAATGATTATCGATTTTTTTTTCTATGCATTTAAGTAATTAGAATTGTTAATTTCTTAAATCATTGTGTAACGATTATCTATTTAAAAAATTGAAGAAATGAAAAATGATTTAGTTATTTATGTGTATAAGTCAAATTGACAGTTTATCATAAGAAATTTAATTATTGTTAAAATAATTAAATATTTAGATATATATACAAAAAAAATAAACATTTTTTAATTTAATTGATTTTCTATTGTTACATAGGCATAAGAAATCAAATTATTCCAAGTGCATGAGAAAAATAAATTAATAATAAATAATTGACAAAACAAGCACATTAACTAAAAATGCAAAATATTTCCTATTAATATTTATCCATTTGACCCTTTAAAAATAAAAATATTATCCAAAACAAATTATAACCAGTGATTTTTGTTTTTTTTTTTGGATATAATAATATTAAATATCCACCCAATCTATAAAAAAAATTAAATTCGAATTATTTTATAAAAATCAAATTTAAAATCTCCTAAAAAAAGATTAAATCGTAGCATTAAAGTATCTCAAGGTACCTCCTACAGCCTTGAAAAAAGGAAAATGAAAAGTAACCCCATTAGGCACTATCCACTGGGGTACCCTTCCATTCCTCTGTTTTATATTTTATATGTATTTTTATTTTGGTTGAATAATTGATGGGTAGGGTAGGGTGCATTGAAAGATGGGGGCAGAGGTAGTTAAGGGATTTGAGACGGCGGGTCCACAAGGTCAGAGTTGGCATAGATTTCGAAAAACCGGAAAGTTTTTGTTTATTGGACTCAGAATAGATCCAATAATAATAAAATAAAAAACCTTACTGTAATTATCATAATTATCGGAAATTCTACCACATAATGTTGGATTAAGTGTAATGTGGTCCTCCATCGCTGGATCTATTAAGCCAACATCTAACGGATGTGAAATAAGTGAAATGATTATTATAAAAATATGTAGGGAAAAAAATGTATAACCGGGAGAAAAGTGAAATCGGTTGTCATCATTTATCATTCATCGTTCATCATTCAAATTCATCATTCATCGTTCATCATTCAAATTCATCATTCATCATTCTCACTAAAATACCGAACTCCGATTTCAACCAAAAACTTCGATTTCAATCCAAATTCCACCCAGCTTATAATTGTTACGGTAATTTCATCCATTAAAAATTAATTTGAAATACATTGAAAAAACAGAAATTGAAAACTAATTATACAAACCTGAAATTAAATGAGACTCCGCTGAGGATAACGATGGCACTGGGTTGGGTCACGATGAAGGGAAGAAATGAATTGATTTCATGCGTGGTGGTGATCAATTTGGTGGCTCTCCTTTAAATGCTTCTCCATCGTCTTCGTATGGCAAAATTCGTTGAAGAAACTTGGTACCGCCGACTCGAATTGCTCATCAATTCTCACGTCACAGCGGGAGTCGACGATGGAAAATTACTAGGTTGGACTCGTCTTCTCATTAGGTTGTAGGTGGTGGTGAGGGTGAGGGTGAGGGTGGTTCTACCAGATTTCGAGGGTGGGAGTGATGCTGGGTTTTGATGTCTCTTCTTTAGCTTGAAAGGGAGAGGAAATTGAGAGGGAGGGAGAGGGAGACAAAGATAAAGCACTATACTCATGAGGCAACTATGGTGAGGGTACGTGCTTCCGCCGAATTTCGAGGGGAGTGGTGGTGGGTGTCTATTTCCATCTGAGTATATGAGAAGCCGAGAGAATTTGAGAGGCTCTTAAGGAGAGGAAGGAGAGAGATATTGTGGGTTTGGGCTTTGAATTTTTGGGTTAAAATGGGTCTGGTCTGATGGTTTTGGACTTCCATTATTTTGGGCTTAAATAGTTTTATGCTAAATCAATGTTTGTTTATTATATTCATATTTTTTTTAAAAAAATTAACTACATAATAATAAAATTATACCGTAAATGTCAACATGTTTATCGAGATGTTCCCCTAGTTTGTATATATTGAAAGTAGCATTTTCATTCATAAAAAATTCAGAAAGCATCCCATTTTCGCCTAAATATATTTTAATACGTTTTTCAAAATTTTTAGTTTAACTGATACTCGAACGCTCAAATTTTTAAGATCGTGACCGGTCACTGTCTGATTTTATGTGCATAGACCTTATTCGATGAAAATCTCTAGATTTTGAGGAATTAAAGTCGTCTTATGGTAAAAAAAAAAATGTATCTGTTGAATCGTGTCGTACTATTACATAGTATCATAAATTTGAAATTGGCTAATTTTGGGAAATGACAATCTATGAGTACATACAATATATATGGACAGTTAGAACGGTCAATTGATTTCACAAAATTATTTAAAATCGTAAAATCATCTTATTAATCAACACACTTCAAGCACTTTAAGCATATTTCTATACGTTTTTTTAAAGTTTGATTATACCGATATTAAAATGATAAAAATGTTAAGATCAGACCGTTCACTTTATGGTTTTATATTTATAGATCTTACCCGCTCAAAATCTCCATATTTTAAGAAATTAAAGTCGTTCAATCATCATAAAACTTTTTGTAAACGTTGAATTATGTCGCACTGTTACTTAGTTTCGAGATTTTGAAATTAACTAATTTTTGGCGTAAGCATATTTCAATATATTTTATAACTGCCGAATTGTGTCTCACCGTTCCTTAGTCCCAGAATTTTGAAATTGGCTAATTTTTTGGGTAGGCAATCTATGAATACGTAGAATAAATGTGGACGGTTAGATCGGCTTATTGATTTCAAAAATTATTTAAAATTATAAAATCATTATATTCATCAAACACTTTGAAAACCTTAAATATATATAAGGCTGAGAATTTTAAATATTTATTACGATTAGGCCAAAATTTGTTCCATGATTTTTTTGACAAAATTTATGAAGAAAAATGCTAATTTCAATATGTAAGAGCGAGGAGAAGGTCATAGAAATCACGTAGAACGATTTTTTATTTTTGATTATTTAATTATGATTTTTAGGAAAAATTCATGGATTATAACAAAATAAAAATTAAAAGCATGACAGTGGCACCACCTAAAAGGCGCATCACGTGGAGGAACCTCTCGAGTTCTACCACGTTTTTCATCATTTTTCTTTAAAAATTATAATCATGTGAAATAATATCCAAAAAAATATTCCAAAAATTTCTCCTTGCTCATATAGATTGATATTATCATTTAAATTACTAAAAAACTAAAAATAATCATCAAACACATTTTGGACAAACACTACTAACTATCTTCTCAAAACAATCAACCTTTCTCTTTATTCAATGAAGAAAATGACATAATGATTGTCAAAATTGTTTTATTTTTGGTAACTATTGAATCGTATTGCACCATTACTTAATTTAGAGATTTATAAACAAATTTAAAAAAATTATCAAACACATTTCATCTGAACACATAACTATTTCCTCAAAACACTTAATCATTCTCTTTATTCAATCCATTTAATTTGTACTTTTCAATTTCTTTAAATAAAAATCATATTTGAAGGTTTAGATCGTAGGAAAATATATAACTAATTTTGTATCATTTTTTGAAATATTTTTTGAATATTATTTCATTTATTATGATTTTTAAAAATAAAAAAAAAATTGGTAATTGTGGGGTATTTCAAGATGCGGTGAAGAACTCCAAGTTCACTATGATATTAGAAACAAGGATGATAATGATTTTCGAATAACTGTATTTGTAGGAAAGAAGGAAGATGATGATGCAGCTATTGGAATTTTTATTTCTTTTCCTTTTAATCAGTGATATTCGGAGTGTTCTGAATGACTCCTCCATTAGAGTGGTCCCACACCTCATCGGCAACCATTCCTTTCCCTCTCATTGAGTTTTTATCAATTTACAATTTAGTAGGAATTTTTAAGATAAAAATGTAAAAGAAAATGCTAGAGTGGCACATGGTACTCCTCAAAATCGACACCTAGAAATTTTAATGAAGCCACAGATCTTGCGCCGCCATTTGTTATTGTCATTTTTTTTATATTTATATTTTTCTTACAAAAATTAATAAATAGAATATATATTTTTTAAAATTATACCAAAATTCTTACACAATAAAATCACATATGAGTTCGTCTTGAAAATTCGATCCTCTAAATATCAATTAAATTGAAATATATTTAAAGAGTTTGATGAATAAGACAATTTTGAAAAATTAATTTTTTAAATTAATCGATTTATCTAACCGTCTATATTTATTGTACGTATTCATAGATCACTTATGCCAAAATTTATCTAATTTTGAAATTCCGGGATTAAGTAACAGTGGGCCACGATTAGACGGTTATAAAATATTTTAGACGATCAAATGGCTTTCACTCCTCAAAATTTGGAGTTTTTCAAAGAGGAAGATCTCTAGGCAAGTAAAATCATAAAGTGAACAGTTTCAATCTTAAAAATTTGATCGTCTGAATATTAATTGAATCAAAACTTTGAAAAACGTATTAAAATAAGATGATTTTACAATTTTAAACTATTTTAAAAATTAATCTATCGATTTAACCATCCATATCTATTTTACATACTTATAGATCACCTACTAAAAAAATTAGCCAATTTCAAAATTCCGAAACTAAGTAACAGTGCGAAACGATTTGATGGTTACGAAACGTTTTATGATGATCATACGACTTTAACTCCTCAAAATCTGGATACTTTTGATGGGTAAAGTCTAGAAAAGTAAAATCATAAAGAGAATGGTCTGATCTTAAAATTTTTATCATTTGAATATCAGTAAGAACAAACCTTAAAAAAACGTATTGAAATATGCTTAAAGTGTTTGAAGTGTGTTGATTAATATGATGATTTTAAATAATTTTTTAAATCAATTGATCGATCTAACTGTTCAAATTTATTGTACATACTTATAGATCGCCAACTTCAAAAATTAGTCAATTTCAAAATCCTAGGAATAAGTAACGATGCTATACAATTCAACGGTTACAAAAAGTTTTATGGAGATTAGATGAATTTAGCTCCTCAAAATTTGGATATTTTAGACAGAAAAGATCTAGGAACATAAAACCATAAAGTGAAGAGTCTGATCTTAAAAATTCTATCATTTGAATATCGGTAGAATCAAAACTTCAAAAAACGTTTAGAAATATGTTTATAATGTTTGAAGTGTGTTGATTAATAAGATGATTTTTCAATTTTCAATAATTTTTAAAATCAATCGACCGATCTAACCGTTTACATTTATTATACGTACTCATATATCGCTTACACCAAAAATTAGTTAATTTCAAAATCTCGAGATTAAGTAACGACTCGACACAATTCAACAGTTATAAAAAGTTTTATAATGATCAGACGACTTTTTGTCCTTAAAATATGAAGATTTTAGACGGGTAAAGTCTAAACTCGTAAAATAAGAAAGTGAATGGCCCCGACGTTAAAAATTTGATCGTTTGAGTATCGACTAAACCAAAATTTCAAAAAACATATTAAAATATATTTAGGCCAAATACTTTCTATTTTTTTTATTATATGAAAATGATAATTTCAATATATACAAACTAGGAAAATGTCTCGAGAAACGTGTTGAAATTTACAAGATAAATTTATAATTTTTTTTTATTATTTAGTTATTTTCTATGAAAAAAATATGAATTATATAAATACCAACATTGATTTAGGCTCAAAACTATTTAAGCCCAAAGTTATTAAAGTCCAAAAATTATCAACCCAAACTCATTTTAACGCCAAAATTTAAAGCCCAAACCCACAGTATCTCTCTCCTTCCTCAAGGGTTCTCTTGAATTCTCTCGGACATCTCAGAATCTCATATGGAAATAGAGACACCCACCACCACCCTTTTCCAAATATGGTGGAACTACGTACCCTCACCATCGCCTCCGCATTGAGTATATTGCTTTATCTCTGTCTCCATCTCAATTCTCTTCCATCTCCGGCTAAGACAGTGACATCAAAACACACCATCACTCCCACCCTCAAAATCCGATGGAACCACCATCATCATCACCACCACCTTCAACCTAGTGAGGAGACGAGTCAAACCCAGTAATATCTACCGTCGACTCCCATCGTGACGTGAAAATGGAAGAGAGATTCGAGTCGGCGGCATCGAGTTTTTTCCACGAATTTCACCACGCGAAAACGATGGAGAAGCATCCAAAGGAGCCACCAAGCTGACCACCACCACCCACGAAATTGACTGACTTCTTCACCTCGTCGTGACCCAACCCAGTCAACTACCATCGTTGAACTCGGTGGCATCTCATTTAATTTCTGGTTTGTATAATTAGTTTTCAATTTATGGGTTTTCAATGTAATTTTAAATAGATGAAATCTTCGTACAAATTATAAGGTGGATGGAATTTGGGTTGAAATCGAAATTCGGTATTTCCTTGAGAATGATAACTGATGAATTTGAACAATGAACTTGAATGTTGAATGATGAATGATGAATGGTTAATGATGAATTGGACCATTGAATCCTGATCGGATAAGATTAGCATTTACAGACTTTGCTCTTTAACCGGCAACTTATTATGCTTTTTATTTTATATCTTATCAACTTTGTATTTTTAATAGTATTTTATTGAATAGTCATACCGCACTAAATCCAGTGCGGTATGATAACCATTCCCCATAATTATACATATACTAAAGCTGAGTTTGTCTTGGTACTGTTTATAGAGCAGTGCAATGACCATTCTGCCCCAATTTTTTTTCGATCTCTTTGTTGTGAATATAAATATTACGAGTTTGCCCTTATTGGATATATGGCTCAATTTTGGGTGGTTGTCCTCTGATTGTTCCTTAGATTTTTTGTTCCTTTTCTGCATCTTTCTTCGCAAGGCTTAGCTTGGTTGGCTTCGTTTTTGTCTCTCAACTTTCTTCGTCTCATTGCTTATCATTTTTATGGGCGTCAAATGTCTCTTCTTCACTTGATGTCATCGGCGTGGCCATCGAACTGACTGTGTCACCCTTTGTAGCTGAACCGCTCTACCGCATCAACAACAAGCCATTTAGACCAGAGGTAAGCCAAAAATTTTCTTCTTCAACCTTCTTCGATCTGGGGTATTAAGTTTCCTAAACCCTAATTTAGACTGAGATTAGATTAATTTTCTTAGTTTTCGTACAAACGGAGTATAGAATTGGGAAATTTCCTCATTAATTTTGTTGTAGTCCGAGGTGGAAGAGGGAGATCTTAAGAGGGAATACAAACTCGAGGTATCAAAGCTTTTATAAGGGATATCGATGTAGTCCGAGCTGTTCTAACGTCGCACCAACCAACACTCACGGCTCCGCCAACAGAAGGTATGCCACAACACTACTACTACCAGTCTCATTACCCTTAAGCCTTTTTCGAGTCAAGCGTACCTCGTACCAACACTTCAGTAGATTGTGCGAGTTTATCGTTAACAGGCACAAAGCTCAAATACACCAATTCACAAGACGCCACCTGCAGACCTCGGTACTCTCATGCATCAATACCTATTCCATAATTCGTATGACTTCCGTTCGCGATTCTCGCCGACCTCATCGGAGTTACAACATCCCGTTCACAACTTTTACGCAACAAATCATCTCACCAGTGGTTCCCCTAACCACCAACACAGTCAGTCCTGTGGAAATGCTATCCACATCCCATGCTATCTCTCTCTGCAACGGGAACCCATCACATATCTGGCTAACCGTGCTCACACATCTCAGTATTAGGGTCCCATCAGCCACTCATGGCTCTGAGCATCCATCTCATATCAGTATTGACTTCTGCCATAATCAATCAATCACTCGGGATCACTCTGACCCAGTCTACATGCTTTGTCAAAATCAAGCCTAGCGGAACTAAACTGATCATTAATCCTACCACAGCATACCTCGACAGTAATCCGATCCTCAAATACATGCACCAATCACAACCAGCCAGAATTACGGTGCATACCACCAAACACACGCAAAGAGAACCCTAGGAACTTGAATAAAACAAAGACATTTTAGAATACCTCAAACATAGCTCGTAGAGTGTATCTTCACGTACTTTCAACGTCATCCTACGGTACGTTCCTTAAGCAACCACATCGGCATCAGCCACGCTCTAAGACACCCAAAGTCCAACCAACATCATCATAGTGTACCCGTCACCCTCACAGTGAAATCTCCAGGGCACACAAACTTCCTCGTAACTATCTTGATTACTACCTGCCGACAGGCCAAACACGCTTCACTTTTGAAGTCCGTCGATCCAAGCCAACCATTGGGCTGAACTACCAGTCTTTTGGGGAAGTCCAACTCAAGTTCCTTCCCAGTCTCTGTAACGACCCGAACTTTCGTAATTCTTATTTTATTGTAAAATGACCGTTTTGCCCCTAAAAGGGGGGAAAAGTTGACTTTTGCCTCGGGAAATATTTAGGACTTTTACCCGTGACCGTGACGTAGTTTAGGACGTCACGAGTTCATAGGCAGGTGGCACGTTCGATTCTGATGTTCGAGGAAGAAGTTGTGACGTTCAGAAGTCGAGGGGTATTTTGGTAATTTGGTCAATTAGGGGCCAAATGTTGACTTTTGACCCGGGAAGTCCAATGGATGAGGGCCAATGACCGTTACGTAGGTCTCGTCGATACGAATCCGTAGACAGGCGGCACGCCGAAATCGGACTTACGACAAAAAAGTTATGGTCAAGGACGTAAAACGCGATTAACCGAACTAACCGAGAACCGAATCAAAATAATATTAAAATAATGAAATCTAGTTACTTTATTCAAGTCATTCTGGACCCTTGGATGAGTGACACGTGTCACTCATCCCCACACTCCCTAGAACCAGGATCTTGGTCTGCCATGTGATTAATTAATTAATTTAATTTCCTTAAATCCTCACCCTTCATCCTTAGGTCAGATTAAATCCTAGCCGTTGGTTTCTATTCTCTATTTTGTTTTTAATACCATCAGAGACTCACATATTCATTTTCATTCCTCTCAAACCCGTGCACCCTCTCACTATCTGCACAAACACACCATCGACTACACCACCTCTCAGCCTCAACCCACACACCAGACTACCTCTCAGCCACCTCCAGACGGCCATCACCACCACCACGGACGGCGGCGCAACCCGGAAACCCCCCAGACCCGAAAGGAACCCGTGCAGCCCAAAACTATCCAACCGTCCAAACCATGACTTCTGGGCTCGAACAAGCCTAGGGCTAGGACCATTGTGACGGCTGGACGACTCAGGACTGGACTGGGCAGCCCACGGCGGCGACACGGCGGCGGTAAGCCTGCAAACCCGAGAAGACCGATTTTCCTTCCCTGTCTCGAAACGTCCGTTTTTAACGTTAAACTTGTTTGGTTGTTTTTGAGACATATCCTAGGGGACTAGACGATCACTTTGGACCTAAGTTCGTGGCTGGGAACTGGACGACACACCGGAGAAGACGAACCAGAGCCGGCAGCAGGTTTTCTGTCGATTTTCAGGTAGATTTTTGAACCTAAAAACTAGTTTTGAGTCCACAGAACCATAGAACATGATTAGACAAGTTCATAGGAACAAATCTCATCGATTTTGGTGGTCGGGTTGATGAGAACTGGTCGGGTCGAACCGTGGGTCTACGGTGACCCGGTTCTCAGACCCGGTTACTGTAGCTGATGACGTCATCATGCTGACGTCATCATGTCAGAATATTGTCAGACCAGGGACCAATAGGCTGTTGACACGTGTCCTCTGACATTGTCAGTGATGACGTCATGCTGACGTCAGCAGTGATGTCCTGGTGACGTCATCATCACTGTAGCACCGTTGACCAGAGGGTTGACCGGCGCGTGGGGGGCGTGTGAACAGTATTTTGTGTGGGACCAGTGCCATTTTCAAGGTTTCGACGATACGGATCCAATGGCGGTGGTTTCGTGTCAATCGGAGATCGTTAGGTTGGTCAAATTAGGATCTGACGCCTTGGGAAGCGTGTTCGGACGGCTTTCCCGGGCCGGTTTCAGTCTAGGATTTCTTAGTTGTTTAGTAGGGACTTAAAGTGACCTTTATGTATGTTTTAGGCATGACATGAATTGTACTTTAACCCTTGGACGGGGCTTTACGCTCGGGATTGCAGTGGGATTGTACTGTGAGTGGGCCTTTGATTTCACTAAACTTCGGCATGCATAACTGTTTTACTTTCTATTATATCTATATGTGATTCAAGTAAAAGTATCTATTTATCTTGAGTATGATTTATGGCACGTATTACGATGTTTGGGCATGAGACCCGTCTGGTTGTTTATGAATGGTTTTGAGTCGTGTATATGTATAATGGATCTCGATATTATCTGTGGTACTGCACTGTATAGATCTACCCTAGGATTCTATCTCCTCCGGATGTAGGTACACCGGAGTGGTCACGGCGCATTGCCTGTGAGGAGTCATTCTACGGAGGGACCGGACCGTAGAGTGACTCAGGAGCAGGATTGCTACTATTGGACGTCTGGGACGTCAGGCATCTAGAATTCCATGCTCGGACTAGGTTCGGGATTTGGACTCGGGATTGAGACCCCGGGTGGCACGCGTAGCCTTGAGACTGTGACCTTATTGGGCGTCTGGGACGTCGGGCATCTGGGATGTCAGGGTTGGGATGTATAGTGCAGTGACTAAGATTATATTATGTTGATATTATTCTGCTTATGATTATATGATTTTGTGGTTTATGATACTAATGCATGTCTTTTCAGAAAAAGGAGGGGAAAATCTATATGTTTTCGGATTGGTAAACTATTTTGTAAACCTTGAGTTTCGGCCCACTCACCCTTGTTGTTTTACTACCCCTCCAGGTAGTGCTATTGAGGAGGAGGATCCCGAGGAAGAGGCATAGGTTTACGTTGCGCACCTGAACCCTACTGCTGGGTAGGTTGGCACGTAGTGTGTCTAGAGTCGTGCTCAATAAACTGTATTCGGAAACTATCCCTTGTCTGACACTATTTGTATTCGAGTATTTGTGTGGCGTGCTATGTATGACTTAACTATGGATTTTCTTTATGCATTTTACTTTCAATAAGGGTAATTATGATATTTTAATGTCGGGTGTCAGACGGGAGCAGGGCACGTCCCGGGTGGTCCCAGGGGGATCGGGGCGGGTCCTGTCAACTTGGTATCAGAGCACTAGGTTGTGGTCAACATGCTAGACTAGTGGTCAGTACTTAGTTTAAAAGATGTCAGTATCTAATCTATGCCTCTTAACAGTGGGTTATGCCTCCAAGGAGAATTCCTCAAACACGAACTGACGAGGAAATCGAGAGAGAGATGGAATGTGCTAGCATTGAGCGGGCTCAAAGGTTGGGAGCCACACCTTTCAGCGGGGGATCAAACCCCGAGAATGCCCATAAGTGGATTGCGAAATGGGAAAGAATCTTCACCGTGATGCACTACCCACCTGGCGAGCGGGTGGCACTGGCGGCCTTTTTACTGGAAGGCGGGGCTTATCAATGGTGGCATGGTCTTGAGATGTCAGGGTGGACTATTCACACCACCACATGGGAGGTCTTTCGTGCCCGATTCTTAGATCAGTATTACCCGTGTTCATTTCGCATGGCACGAGAGGCAGAGTTCCTGCGGCTGGAACAGGGAGATATGTTAGTGGCAGATTACGAGCAGACTTTCGGGAAGCTTTCCCGTTTTGCCGCAGCTTTTGTGAGTACTGAGGAGGAAAAATGTCAAAGATTTGAGCTGGGACTCCGAGGAGAGTTACTGGCAAGTGTGACGGCTACTAGTTACGCGACTCTGAGGGACATGGTCGACGCTGCAGTTCGTGTCGAGGCCATTCTGGCGGCACACCAGGCGCGACAATCATCAGGCGAGGGGCAGCGCCGGGATCGTCCACATCCTGGACCAACCGGCCCAAAGATCTCTAAGGGGGGAAACTACCGAGGAGCACCCTCATCTTTACGTGGTCGTGGCTGGTAAGGTCGGCATGGGAGCTCTCAGAGGGGCGGATCGAGATTCAGTTTTGGACAACATCAGGCTTGGAGTGGTGCATCAGGAGGGTCTTGGGATGGACCGAGGACAGTTAATTGCTTTGCTTGTGGAGGAGCGGGCCACTATGCCCGAGATTGCCCTTTACTGTCAAGGAACAACGAGGCTAAAGGTGTTAGTGTTGCACAGAGTTCGGCTTCCAACCCTGCCGGAGGCCGAGGACAGAGTTCTGAGCGTGGCGCGCGTGGGCGCGGACAGACTGCGGGACCCAGGGCTCGTGTTTTTGCAGTGACTCAGCAGCAGGCGAGGTCAGCCCCTGGTGTGGTTACAGGTACTCTTCATATCTCAAATCTTGTTGTACGGGTGTTAATGGATGCTGGGGCTACTCATTCTTTTATTTCGAAAAGTTGTGCGGGTATGTTAGATCGCGTGGTGTCAGCCTTGAATAGTGAAATGGGTGTTGGTACATCGATGGGCATTGTGTACATAGTGAATCAAGTGATCCGGAGATGCCCAGTAAGGGTGGAGGATGTGGATCTGCTAGCTGATCTAATCCTTATGGATATCCATGACTTTGATGTTATCTTGGGAATGGATTGGTTGACGGAGCACGGTTCGCTCATCGACTGTTGTAGTAGGCGGGTGATTCTGCGAAGTCCGGGTTTACCGGAGGTTACTTTTCAGGGAGAGCGCGACGGTTCGCTACCTGAAGTAATTTCTTCACTTGCCGCTAATAAGCTTCTACTGAAGGGATGCCAAGGTTATTTGGCGCATGTTGTGACGACGCAGAGTGATACTCCGAGTGCTGATGATATACCTGTGGTGCGAGAATTTCCGGATGTGTTCCCGGAAGATTTGCCTGGTTTACCACCACATCGGGAAATTGAGTTCACGATTGAACTACTTCCCGACACACGACCTATATCGCAGGCACCATATCGGATGGCACCAGCAGAGTTACGGGAACTGAAGTTCCAATTGCAGGAGTTGGTGGACTTGGGATTCATCCGACCGAGTACATCTCCGTGGGGAGCACCGGTATTATTTGTGAAGAATAAGGAGGGGAGCCTCCGTTTGTGTGTGGATTATCGACAGCTCAACAAGGTCACGGTAAGGAACCAGTACCCCTTACCCAGGATTGACGATCTCTTTGATCAACTGCAGGGAGCACAGTATTTCTCAAAGATTGATTTACGATCTGGTTATCACCAGTTGAAGATTGCTGAGGGGGATGTTCCGAAGACAGTGTTTCGGACCAGATACGGGTATTATGAATTCCTTGTGATGCCTTTCGGCTTGACGAATGCTCCAGCAGCATTCATGGATCTGATGAATAGGGTCTTCCGATCTTATTTGGATAAGTTCGTGATCGTGTTCATTGATGACATCCTTGTGTACTCAAGGAGTGCTCAAGCTCATGAGAAACACTTACGATCGGTGTTAGGGAAGCTGAGGCAGAACCAGTTATCCGCCAAGCTGAGTAAGTGTCAGTTTTGGCTAACCATCATTGGTTTTCTGGGACATGTGGTGTCAGCAGACGGGATTAGTGTGGATCCCCAGAAGACCGAAGCGGTGACAAATTGGGCTAGACCGACAACCGTGATAGAGGTACGGAGTTTCGTTGGTTTGGCAGGATACTACTAGAGATTTGTTGAGGGCTTCTTTAGTATCGCTGCACCGTTGACTCGTTTAACCAGGAAAGGAATAAAGTTTGTTTGGGATGAACGGTGTGAACAGAGTTATCAGGAATTAAAACGTCGGTTAACTACCGCACCTGTTCTTGCCTTACCGGATAACAGTGGAGAGTTCGAAGTCTACAGTGACGCATCATTACAAGGTTTGGGTTGCGTGTTGATGCAGAATGGCAGAGTTATCGCTTATGCATCAAGACAACTAAAGACACATGAACTGAACTACCCTACGCATGATCTGGAGTTGGCAGCGGTGGTTCACGCTTTAAAAATCTGGCAACATTATCTGTACGGGGTGACTTGCAGGATCTTCACCAATCATCAGAGTCTAAAGCATTTGTTCACTCAGAAGGAGCTGAACGTGAGGCAGCGACGGTGGTTAGAACTAATCAAGGACTATGACTATACGATTGAATATCATCCAGGGAAGGCGAACGTTGTGGCAGACGCACTCAGCAGGAAGTCAGCAGGATCGATTGCACACTTGAGGCTGGTGTACCTTCCTTTGTTAGTGGAACTCCGAAGAGCTGGAGTTATGCTGGGGATGGATGAGCAGGGAGCTTTGTTGGCCAGTTTTCATGTACGACCTGTGATAGTCGATCGGATTATCGAGGCTCAATTGGAGGATCCGACACTTTGTATCTACAGGATCGAGGTCGACGCGGATGAGAGGCATGACTTTACTATCCGACGAGATGGAGCTCTGGTGAAACTGGACCGTTTGTGTGTTCCTGCAGTGGCAGAGTTACGGGCAGAAATTCTCGAGGAAGCCCACAGTTCGGCTTATGCCATGCATCCGGGAGGTACAAAGATGTACCATACCCTCCGGGACCACTATTGGTGGGCATGAATGAAGAAGGATATTGCAGAGTTTGTAAGCAGATGTTTGACCTGTCAGCAGGTCAAGGCTGAGCGGCAGAGACCGTATGGAGCTATGCAACCACTTCCAATTCCCGAGTGGAAGTGGGATCACATTACCATGGATTTTGTCTTCAAATTGCCTAGAACTCAGAGAGGATTCGATGGAGTTTGGGTGATTGTCGACCGATTGACCAAGTCAGCTCATTTCTTACCAGTACAGGAGACATTTAAGCCAAACCGACTGGCTCAGCTGTTTGTGAAGGAGATCATTCGACTTCATGGTACGCCGGAGTCGATAGTGTCTGATCGAGAATCGCGTTTCACTTCCAGGTTCTGGCGAAGTTTGCAGAACGCCTTGGGTACAAACTTACATTTTAGTACAGCGTTCCACCCACAAACCGATGGGCAGTCAGAGAGGACGATCCAAACTCTGGAGGACATGATGAGGTCTTGTGTACTGCAGTTTCAGGATTCGTGGGATACTCATTTGCCTTTGATGGAGTTCGCATACAACAACAGTTATCAGGCAAGTATTGGGATGACACCCTACGAGGCACTGTATGGCCAACAGTGCAGGACACCTATCTGCTGGATGGAGGTAAGAGAGCGAGCATCATTAGGACCGGATTTTATGGACATGACTCAGGAAACAGTTCGAATCATCAAGGAAAGATTGAAGGCAGCGCAGGATCGCCAAAAGAGCTATGCTGATCGACGAATTCGAGACTTGGAATTCGAGGTTGGAGATTTTGTGTTCCTTAAGTTATCTCCATGGAAAAGAATTATCCGTTTTGGCCGACGCGGGAAGTTGAGTCCACGTTATTTTGGGCCGTTCGAAATCATATAGAGGATTGGACTAGTGGCATACCGGTTGTCATTACCTCCAGAACTTGCCAGAGTGCACGACGTTTTCCATGTGTCCATGTTACGGAAGTACCTACGGGACGATTCACATGCCTTGCCGGAACAACCAGTAGAACTGATGACTGATCTGAGCTTTGAGGAGAAACCAGTGCAGATTCTGGATCAGAAGAACAAGGTTCTGAGAAACAAAACGATTCGGTTGGTGAAAGTGCTATGGAGGAACCATGACGTCAAGGAAGCGACGTGGGAACCCGAAGACTTGATGAGGGAGCAGTACCCGTTTTTATTCGAGTAAATTTCGAGGACGAAATTTTTGTAAGGTGGGTAGATTGTAACGACCCGAACTTTCGTAATTCTTATTTTATTGTAAAATGACCGTTTTGCCCCTGAAAGGGGGGAAAAGTTGACTTTTGCCTCGGGAAATATTTAGGATTTTTACCCGTGACCGTGACGTAGTTTAGGACGTCATGAGTTCATAGGCAGGTGGCACGTCCGATCCGATGTTCGAGGAAGAAGTTGTGACGTTCGGAAGTCGAGGGGTATTTTGGTAATTTGGTCAATTAGGGGCCAAATATTGACTTTTGACCCGGGAAGTCCAACGGACGAGGGCCAATGACCGTTACGTAGGTCTCGTCGATACGAATCCGTAGACAGGCGGCACGCCGAAATCGGACTTACGACAAAAAAGTTATGGTCAAGGACGTAAAACGCAATTAACTGAACTAACCGAGAACCGAATCAAAATAATATTAAAATAATGAAATCTAGTTACTTTATTCAAGTCATTCTGGACCCTTGGATGAGTGACACGTGTCACTCATCCCCACACTCCCTAGAACCAGGATCTTGGTCTGCCATGTGATTAATTAATTAATTTAATTTCCTTAAATCCTCACCCTTCATCCTTAGGTCAGATTAAATCCTAGCCGTTGGTTTCTATTCTCTATTCTGTTTTTAAAACCATAAGAGACTCACATATTCATTTTCATTCCTCTCAAACCTGTGCACCCTCTCACTCTCTAAACAAACACACCATCGACTACACCACCTCTCAGCCTCAACCCACACACCAGACTACCTCTCAGCCACCTCCAGATGGCCATCCCCACCACCACGGACGGCGGCGCAACCCGGAAACCCCCCAGACCTGAAAGGAACCCGTGCAGCCCAAAACTATCCAACCGTCCAAACCATGACTTTTGGGCTCGAACAAACCTAGGGCTAGGACCATTGTGACGGCTGGACGACTCAGGACTGGACTGGGCAGCCCACGGCGGCGACACGGCGGCGGTAAGCCTGCAAACCCGAGAAGACCGATTTTCCTTCCCTGTCTCGAAACATCCGTTTTTAACGTTAAACTTGTTTGGTTGTTTTTGAGACATATCCTAGGGGACTAGACGATCACTTTGGACCTAGGTTCGTGGCTGGGAACTGGACGACGCCGGAGAAGACGAACCAGAGCCGGCAGCAGGTTTTCTGTCGATTTTCAGGTAGATTTTTGAACCTAAAAACTAGTTTTGAGTCCACAGAACCATAGAACATGATTAGACGAGTTCATAGGAACAAATCCCATCGATTTTGGTGGTCGGGTTGATGAGAACTGGTCGGGTCGAACCGTGGGTCTGCGGTGACCCGGTTCTCAGACCCGGTTACTGTAGCTGATGACGTCATCATGCTGACGTTAGTAGTGACGTCATGATGACGTCATCATGTCAGAATATTGTCAGACCAGGGACCAATAGGTTGTTGACACGTGTCCTCTGACATTGTCAGTGATGACGGCAGCAGTGACGTCATGCTGACGTCATCATCATTGTAGCACCGTTGACCAGAGGGTTGACCGGCGCGTGGGGGGCGCGTGTGAACAGTATTTTGTGTGGGACCAGTGCCATTTTCAAGGTTTCGACGATACGGATCCAATGGCGGTGGTTTCGTGTCGATCAGAGATCGTTAGGTTGGTCAAATTAGGATCTGACGCCTTGGGAAGCGTGTTCGGACGGCTTTCCCGGGCCGGTTTCAGTCTAGGGTTTCTTAGTTGTTTAGTAGGGACTTAAAGTGACCTTTATGTATGTTTTGGGCATGACAGGAATTGTACTTTAACCCTTGGATGGGGCTTTACGCTCGGGATTGCAGTGGGATTGTACTGTGAGTGGGCCTTTGATTTCACTAAACTTCGGCATGCATAACTGTTTTACTTTCTATTATATCTATATGTGATTCAAGTAAAAGTATCTGTTTATCTTGAGTATGATTTATGGCACGTATTACGATGTTTGGGCATGAGACCCGTTTGGTTGTTTATGAATGGTTTTGAGTCGTGTATATGTATAATGGATCTCGATATTATCTGTGGTACTGCACTGTATAGATCTACCCTAGGATTCTATCTCCTCCGGATGTAGGTACACCGTAGTGGTCACGGCACATTGCCTGTGAGGAGTCATTCTACGGAGGGACCGGACCGTAGAGTGACTCAGGAGCAGGATTGCTACTATTGGACGTCTGGGACGTCAGGCATCTAGAATGCCATGCTCGGACTATGTTCGGGATTTGGACTCGGGATTGAGACCCCGGGTGGCACGCGTAGCCTTGAGACTGTGACCTTATTGGGCGTCTGGGACGTCGGGCATCTGGGATGTCAGGGTTGGGATGTATAGTGTCAGGACCCACCCCGGTTTCACCCCAAAACCCGAGGTAAATCCCGCTCCCGTCTGACTCCCCGACACAAAACTCAAGTAAAACTCACTCAAACCCAGTCAGACGCAGGAGTAATCAAAACAAAAGATCCCGAAGTTATCGTTTACAGAGCCTAGTACAAAAATACAAAGAAACAAAATCCGACAATAGATACACACACGCGGAGGAAAACTTAAGCACTCGAAAATCCCGCTTGTCACTTCGATGCCTAAGACACTGTCTCGACGTTAAGACCCCGCGCTAGCTCCACAACCTGGATGGCAATTTAAAACAAAAGTGTGAGTGGACCAGAAAGTACAAAGAGTTCAAAACCACTTTATATGAAAACCGAGTTTAACCCTCCGTTTTGAAACCACATGCATAACCAACAGTTATGAACACAGTTATAAAATAATCATTATAAAACATCATAAGAAACAGAAACACTATAAAATATCATAAGAAACCATAGCATGAGTATCAGAAACCATATCAAATCCTCATTTCCCGATCGAACCTGCTGGACCTATCCGAGTCTTTAAACTCCCGAGTCTTTAAACTCAATCCAGGCCTTAATCATATCCGAGTCTTTAAACTCCCGAGTCTTTAAACTCAAGGCCTATGGGGGAAATCAATATATCCGAGTCTTTAAACTCCCGAGTCTTTAAACTCAATCCGGCCGGTCCCCCGTCACATATATCCGGGTCTTTAAACCCAATATCCAGATCCAGCAAATCCAATCCCAAAACCATTTGAAAACCATTTACCAAATCCTCATCCAAACCCGAATCCGAAATCACTGGTCTGAAGCCCTTCCGGCGTTCAGAACCGTCATTCCGAACCCAAATCCGGAAAAATATCCATTTTCATACCAAAACCACATGTAATCACAAATCATATTTCATAACCCATTTATCATTATCAGAAAACCTTTATAGGTGGAAATCCCCAAATGTGGCATCAAAATCCGAAAACCAGCATTTTCTCGAAAAACGTGCAAAATCCCGAAAACGTCTCGAAAAACGTGCAAATATCTCAATCACGTATAATCACGTAAAACCATCATAACATATGCGATAAACATAGTGTCTTAAGTAAAACCATAAAAAACGTATATAAAAACAGTTATGCATGATCGAGTTTAAGAAAAGGGTCCACTCACAGTACTGAGCCCTACTCGCGTCCCGAACGTCCAGCACGTTCCTCGGCTTCCTCGGGAAATCCCGATCCTGTCAAACACCGTCAAATTATGTCACTAATACGTCTACGAAACAACTACCTAATTTCCTTAAAATTCTCCGAACCAAAGACTTAAAACCCGGGACCCTAAACATTCACCCTCGCGGAACTAAACTCAAACGACTTCCGATTGACCCGAAACCAACTCCATTGAACTCACGATAGCTCCTAGACCAAAAACCATGTTGATCACTTTTCCATCCGCCGCCGCACGCGCCCCCACGTGCCGCCCAAAGTGGCTGCGCGTGGCACTCACGCGCCAGCTACAGTGCCATCTTCAACTTCCCGCACTGTACTGAACCGGCCGCCGTAGCTTGAACCGGCGAGCAGCATTCTCCACCGTCCGGCCACCATTTCAGCCCCTTCTTTCACCTGCAGCTACGTCCAGACCAGCCCTATCGATTCCCCAACTCCGTTCACCTCGACACTGTCCCTAGCCCGTCGACTAAACTCAAAACCAAACGGCCAATGTCCCCCTGTTTCACGACTCCTCTACTCCGGTCACCTCCCGTCACGGTGGTGACACCAGACGGTCCCTAAGACCTCACTGAACCTAGACCAAACCTCCGTTACCCTCGACTCACCCCCAAACTCGTCGACTCACCGTTTGAACTTCACGGCCAAACAGAGCATCAGAGTGTTCATCATCGCCCAAGCTCCGCCGTGGACACCCCCGTCACGGCGACCATCCTAGTCGACACCTAGGACCTCCCTGAACACTATCCCGACCTCCAATCCTCTCGACTCTCAGCCCAGACCCACGACTTTCCAAATGAAAATCACGGGAAAAACAGAGCAGGAAGACTTACCCTTCGGTTGCAGCTCCGCCGTGCCGCCGTGCACGATTGCACCACCAAGTCACCACCACCAGCTCACACTGACCTCCCTGTCTCTCCCTCACTCACCCGCACTCAACACCAGCCAAGATCCTTCCTCAATTCTCCCTCACAAACTCACTCTGTTTCTCTGTGCTTGTCGAAGAACCACCCACGCACACACGGGTTCACCCAAGTATTTAGGACCGCACACACACAGAAGAACCCCCCAGAACCCACTACACAAATGCCATGTGTCACAATCCAGTCCATCCTTATCCCACCTGTTTAAACCCCAGCCGTCCATCTTGCTTCTCTCTGCACAAATCCCCAAAAGCCAAAAAGACCAAAATACCCTCCTGTTTTACACATTTTTACGGTTTTACCGAAACTTCCTAGACCCGTAACTCTCGTCTCGCAAGTCCGATGAATACGTGCCGCCTGTCATCGAACTCAGGACGACGAAATCTATCTAACCATCCTAGGTCAACCTACCAAAACTCGATTATTCAAAAAGTCAACTTTTCCCCCTAATTTACCCAAATTACGGTTATGCCCTCGACCTTCCGAACATCACAACTTCCTCCTCGGATGTCGGAATCGGACGTGTCACCTGCCTATGGATTCGTGACGTCCTAAACTACGTCCTAGTCACCGATCAACACTCAAATCGACCTCCCAACTATTTGCCCGAACCAGGGGCAAAATCGTCTACACTCATGGACCCATCGGGACCACCTACCCACTACTTAACCTCAATAATCACACCTTATTCACTCTACTAATCCCGGCTCTCGGGACGGGTTGTTACATATAGTGCAGTGACTAAGATTATATTATGTTGATATTATTCTGCTTATGATTATATGATTTTGTGGTTTATGATACTAATGCATGTATTTTCGGAAAAAAAGGAGGGGAAAATCTATATGTTTTCAGATTGGTAAACTATTTTGTAAACCTTGAGTTTCGGCCCACTCACCCTTGTTGTTTTACTACCCCTCCAGGTAGTGCTATTGAGGAGGAGGATCCCGAGGAAGAGGAGGAGGATCCCGAGGAAGAGGAGAAGGATCCCGAGGAAGAGGCATAGGTTTACGTTGCGCACCTGAACCCTACTGCTGGGTAGGTTGGCACGTAGTGTGTCTAGAGTCGTGCTTAATAAACTGTATTCGGAAACTATCCCTTGTCTGACACTATTTGTATTCGATTATTTGTGTGGCGTGCTATGTATGACTTAACTATGGATTTTCTTTATGCATTTTACTTTCAATAAGGGTAATTATGATATTTTAATGTCGGGTGTCAGACGGGAGCAGGGCACATCCCGGGTGGTCCCAGGGGGATCGGGGCGGGTCCTGTCAGTTTCCCGGTCTCCTGGGTCTCCCGAACAATATGAATTCCAATCGCATCTCAACTACGAATACATAGCAGACCCAGCACTAGATCCAAGCCAAAACGCATACGTCTACGAGACGGACCACACATGTCCTGCACAACTCCAAGGTGGTCAAGATATCCAACTTGTGTCTCACCTACGATCCTCCTGATCCATAACAACTCAATCTTGAGCCAGAAACGATCCAATCCCGATCCACTCACTCCTAAGTGGATCCCACTTCGCGTCCATACAGCTCTTACCATCAGACCATCACATTGACTTAACTCAATCTGAAATACCATACGTCTAGATTGTGGGCTCTCTTCAATAACCTCATATCGATCAGTTATAATCACTCATTCTCAGCTTCCTTCCGTCATCCTACAACGGAACTCACAATGGTCCACAACTATGACATCACAAGTCATCCTACCTTAATCCAACTTAGCACAATCCTATGGCACTCGCCACACAGGCCACTCCCGGCGTCACCAAGTACTCTTTCTACTCCCGAACACATCCACTCGTGTCCACGACCAAGGGGGAGGGTCATAATTCCTAAAGTTAATTCAATGAATCCCCAAATCAACTCCAACGTATCCATCTCTCATACTCGACATCTAACACCAACCCGGAATCAACACACATCTCATCATCTAAACTACAACAACTCCTGATTCCGAGATTCCAACCATGTTGGAAGTATATCCACCTTTTCCAACCATGGAACTCAATATGCAACACGAATACCACCATTGGACCAACCGTCTAAACGTCAACTCCGCTACACTTAGGCAATCCACAAATCCTATAGATCACAACCACGTGTCCGTAGCCAAACCAATTCACTGACCAACTCACATGTCGGTTATCCCTGTTTATGCACATCCAAAAGGATGTCAATCATCACTCCTTCTGATGATCGCATCCCAACTTTTCCGAGGTTCAACCCCGAGCACCACTATCCTACTCGTAACCAACTCTTGGGATCACAATCAACGATCACTCAACTCGGCCTCCTGAGTCATGATCCTCAAGTTCGTCAATCACCAATCTCAAGAAATCACCAAGCACGTGCCTCGGCATCACCCAAATGCCAACCTCAGCATCTCTAACACATCAGGATAAATCCACAAAATCAATCTCATGGATGGTCAAACCCAACCATCCAAACCTAGCCCGATCCGACACGAAGTATAGGTCCACCGTGCTTCTGCTGCGTTACTCTGATCAAACCAACGGCATTCTGACCGTTCGTACCAAACATGACCTGCCCATGGTCATCACATCTCCCAGCTCTATTCATAGTTCCTTCCAGACACCGGCATCTCACGCTTGGTCACAACCTTAACTCACGATGTGCCCATCATACCATTACAAGCCTCCCAGTTCGTGGCACATCATCCTATATCTCGTGCTCACAGCACACCAGTCCCGAACCTCTGCTCTTACCGAGCCAAAACCCTCAATCTACGCTCGAGTCGGGGGAATTAACATCCCTCGTAAGCTACAACTCTGAGCAAATCAATGCTTAACCGAATACCATAATTGCACTGGACTCGTCCAGAGTCATCCTCCAAGCCAAATACCTCGGCTATCCCAGCAGCACCATCTCTAATCCAGCCGTAAATCGGCCCAATCACAACAACTATCTAACCACAAACCCCAAACTCACGGTTTCCAAACTAAGCACTTATTCTGGGGTTTCTCACTCAGGTACTCACAAGGGTACTCACAATGATAAGCTAGCCCTCACCACAAGGTTCCTCATATCATCCTCGTCATTTGGGTTATCCAAACCCGCGACAGCTGCTAGTTCACAACAAGCTTACCACTCGGGTCGTCACACCCGACTAAGTCCATCCCTCCAATCCTCAAAGTAGTTTCCTATACCCAGTCACTCGAGGCATCCGGCTACTCGTAGCTACCCAAATTCGATCCCAAATCCGGCCCACGTGTACCACCAGCTCAACATGCTACTATCGGGCCCCACACGCCGGTTAGCCTACTCGTAATCGAAGCTCACTGGCTACTATCCAGGTTAACCACGCTGGCATACATCTGACCCTATGGTCCAACCATTGAGCATATCCAGTGCCAAACGCGCTAACTATTCTGGCCCTAAGCCGACATACGTCATACCTCGCACCGCTTATCGAGCGACTATCACCCCGGCACTAATAATCGCCGCTAACGAACCACTAACGAACGTACTATCACTATCATGTCTAGGTTGATGACAGACTGTTCCGTGTCGAGACATCACATCCATAGTAGCATTACAACACCCAAGTCGATAAACCAACGACTCTGGGAACCAAACCTCGCGCAGAGCGCACAAAACCTGCTCTGATACCAATTTAACACGACCTACCCCCAATCCCCCGGGATTAAGGGCTAAGTTATGCTTCCGTCTAACTTACACGTGACACGAAGGCTAAACCGACGTTCAACCTCCATGTAACACTTAAGCCGGACAAGGGATTTCCAAAATGAACCGTCCACAAGTACCAAACGTCCCAGAAGCGCGTAGACTCTACTGTGGATCACGTGTGTGATGTCTCCATATCTCTCTACCAACAGACCGCATCGCAAAAACCTGGAGGGTATCAAAAACATAAAAGACTGTGAGTGGATAAAAATAAAGGATAAGAGAAAAAACCATTTATAAGAAAAGACAATTATACCCTCCGTTTAAAAACCAATGCATGCATAATCAACTCATATCATAAAACCATTTCATCATCAATTACAAAAAACCGAACTTATTTCCTTTTCTCAAATCCCGGGCCTCAGCCCAAAACCATCAAAATCCAAAACATCCGGGTCATTGCCCAAAACATTGGAAAACCATTATTGAAAACCATCATTATCAAATTCTCATCGAAATCCATTTCAACCAATCGAACCTGCTGGATCTATCCGAGTCTTTAAACTCCCGAGTCTTTAAACTAAATCTAGGTCTCAATATAATCCGAGTCTTTAAACTCCCGAGTCTTTAAACTCAATAGGCTTACGGGGGAAATCACAATATCCGAGTTTTTAAACTCGCTAGTCTTTAAACTCAATACGGACCCGCCCCCGTCACATATCATATCCGGGTCTTTAAACCCAATAACCAGATCCAGCAAATCCAATCCAAAATCATTTTAAAACCATTTCCAAATTCATGTCCAAATCCGAATCTGAAACCATCATTCCGTAAGTTAGCATCCGGAATAATCATTTCGAACCTAAATCCAGAAATCCACTTTCAAGTTCCAAAATCGAATCCCGAATCGTCATCCTGAAATCCGATTCCAAAACCCGGAATCTCGTTCATCAAAACCACTTTTCTGAACTGGGCTTCAAGCCCAAAATCACTTTCCAAAATCCATCAGAAATCATTGAAATCAAATCATATTTCAAATCCCAAAATCAAATCATCAAAACCATCGGTCAAATCTCAACATAAATCATAAGCTCGTAAAACGTGCAAATACGTACTTATCTCGAAATACGTACAAAATCGTAAATCATCAAGATCATATCATAAACATAGAAAACACGTATAGAAAACATATAAAAACATATATGCATGCAACATAAGTTCGCAAGAAAAGTCCACTCACAGACCATTTGCATTGTCGTCTCGATACGCGTGCACTTACGCCGTTCCCGGCCAATCAACTATCACCGGCTTTCCCGAACCTGTCCAAATCCCATAATAAGGTCACTAACTACTTCACAATGGTCATACTAAAGCTCCGTAATTTTTCCGAATTTTTAACTATTTTTAAACGAGTTCTAAAACCTTCAGACATCCCGAAACATATCTAGACGATGTCCGATCGACTCGAAACCAATCCCAAAATGTTCGTTACATCGAATACTTTAAAAGTCATGTTGACAACTTCCTTAGACTAGGCCCCACGCGCTGCCCAAAGTGGCTGCGCGTGGGAGCCACGCGCCCAGCACAGTTGTCTTCAACCTCTCGCTGGACCGGTTCAGACAGGTTTGAACCGGCCCGGTCCAACCAAACCGGCGAGGGCGGTTTTATGTCTAAAATTAGTCCAATTCCAACCCTTTTAATCCTAGTAGATTCGTTTAAACATATGTGATCGATCCAGCTAATGAAAACATGAAACCAGGCTCGAAGATTACCTTCCCGATTTGAAGAAAAAATCCGAATTACTCCTCCTCTATTCTCACGGTTTTGGCCGTCTCTGTCCCTAATTCCAAGTCCCATAGCTTCCTTTTGGCGTCCAAACCCTCATCCAAAGAACCAATTCGAGTATCAAGCATGACAAGCAAAGTTGCCATTTTCAAACTTAAAAGAAAGTTTCATGGGAATTTCACTTACCAGGCATCTCTAGCCTTGCGAACAGGCTCAATCCGTTCTTTATAATCTCAAACACACCACCTAGTGAACCAAATCGTTCCTTAGGCCTTAAATCCAACTTCCCAAGTTTAAACATAAACAAGAGACTTCTCGGGTTTTCTCAGTTACCATCACCGTCCTCCGTCGTCGTGCCTCGCCGTGGCCACCAGGCGTCTCAGCACAGCCTCCCTTCCAGCTTTCCTTCACACCCCAACTTCATCTGATCAGGTTTGAGAGGGTTGGGGTTCCACGATCATCTCTGTCTCCGTTTTCTGCGTTTTGTTCATTCTAATTGTCGTGAATAAATCGATTGTGTTTTAAAACATGTGTGAGGCGGAAGGGAGGTTCCACAAACCTCTAGATTGGGCCAGGTGTCAATTTTTCTGTGGGCAAGAGTTTCAAAAACAGCCAAGTGTCCCCTGATCACTAACCCCAATGCTAGCCAATTGACCAAAATGCCCCTCGCGCGTTCAGACTAATAACTATGTCGTCCGAATTCCAATGACAACGTGCCGCCTGTCGTTGTACTCAGGGAATCGAGACCAACCTAAAGGTCCTCGAATTACGTGAAAATTCCATGTCGTTTGAAAAGTCAACAAATTGCCCCTTTTAAACCAAATTACCCTTGAACTTCCGAATATCATAACTTCCTCCTCGGATGTCGGAATCGGACATGCCACCTGTCTATGAACTCGTGACGTTCCAAACTACGTCACTGTCATCGGTCAAAGTCCGGTTGACTGCTCAAAGCAAAAGTCAACTGTTCGTCCAATTCTAGGGGCAAAATCGTCATTTCGCATCGTCCGTCCGAAAGCACCCAACTAATCACCGATTAAATTTACTAATCTATCATTAATCACTAATCTAATCCCGGTTTTCGGGACAGGTCGTTACAGTTACTCCACTGCCATTGTTATGAAGCTATAAATATACTTCTCATTTTTATGTGCTTATTCAGTATATTGCTTTATATCAGCCCTCCTTTCATGTATGGGGGAAATTGATGGGTTTCCATCAAATTTCTAGGTTTTTTTTTTGAATAATTATTTTGTGATTGTTATTTTTAGTCTTGGGTTGCGCCAGATAGTTGGAAGAGTTAATCGACTACTTTCTGAGTACTGAAGCTCAAGAGATTGAGTTCGAGCTCTCAAGGTACTATTGGATCGTAAAAGGATTGTGTGGTATATTTTTTGCAATGAAGAGTTATGTTTCTTTATTTGCCTATAGTTGATTATCCATTTGTTATTGAAATGAATGATTTTATGTATTCTGATTGATTTCCCATGTTTATATCGGTTTTCTGATTTTTTCTTATGCTTATTGTTATTTGATTTAATGGGTCCTTGGGAGGTCGAAGGGTTGGGTGACACATTATTTTGAGCATTTGAATTGGAATTGAGCTGGGGTTTTAGCTCAATCTCGATGGAAATAAATTGGGGTTGGGTTTGCTGATTTTTTGGTGGGTTGTGAAATTGATATTGAATTTGCTTTGTATGATGACTTTGAATAGCAAAGTAACGATCTTTGGTGGTTCATAATTCGTGTTTCGGATAACAATTCTTTATTTTTTGGCGATTATAACTGGTAATATGAAATAGTCATTTGTGGTTGACTCTGACTATGGTTTGATATGACAATTGGGTTTTCCATTTGGCAATCAACTTAACAAATTTTCAATCTTCAGTCTTATTAAACTATGCAAAGTTTGTTTGTTGAAAAAGGTATATACAAAATACTAATGGAAATTAGTATATCTTCATATATTTACAATAGCTATTTTATGAGGGATCATAGGGTAATCTAAGTTGTATATGAGACAATAGGACTATAGGAGCCCAAGACTACAACTGGCCCTTGGAAAACCGGCTTGGAATATCTCTTTGGAATTGAGCCATGTAGTTTCTTTGTTAGAGTGTTGTTTCTATTTTTCATTCTTACTACATGTAGCTGTAATTTTTTTTTTAAATTCTGGTTTTATTGACTTTATTAATTTATGTTGCTTTTGTGGGTTGTTTCTAATGCCTTGCATGTTTTTTAACCTAATTTTATCGAATTTATTAATTTAGATAGATTTTGTGAAGTTCTCTGCTTTATTGCATGAGAAAGAAGTTGTTGAATTTTGACTTTAGATTGCCTGCTTGATTGTTTGCCTACTTTCGTTTTTTATTTGACTTCACCAGCATGTTGATTTTTGTTTGACAGGTTTATTCATTTTGGATGTTGCTTTTTTGGAAGGATTGGACAGGTGGAAAAGTTGGATTTGATTTTCAGTGATTTTTAAGGTAAGTTTTTATTCTTTTGTATTAAATATATTTTCTTTTCAATTTGTTTAGGGCTTTTTATACACTACAGCCACATCGTCACATGAATGCCCCACAAATAGAATTTTCACACATTCCTACGAAGATTTTAAACTGGTAATAATTAATCTTCATTATATTTCCAAATTGATATGTAAAGTTAATCGTCTTCAAAATTCATACTCATATTCTAGATCTGTTTATATATATATCGTTTGATATTAATTTCACATTCATAATTAATGAATCCAGCAGCAACGCGCGGGCTTTCTTACTAGTATTACTTAAAAGGATGTAATTTTTTTACACTATAAAATAAACGATTCAAAATTCACATGAAATTAATATAAATCAATTAGTATGACTAATTTCAAATTATTTTTTAGTCTATCTATTATGATATACTTAATAAAATAGCGAGTTTCGAGTTAACTTGTTAGTCATATAATGATATATTAATTTGATGGTAACATGCTAGTTACTAACTTATATGTGTATCAATTGAGCTATTTATATACATGTTAAATCTTTATCATTTTAAAATTATTTAGATGAATTTATTGTATAACTTAAATTCATTAAGTTAGAAAGTCAAATAGTTTAAATAGGTTAAATAAATTATATATTAATTGAATTTCGAGCATCTCTTTTTTATTAAAGGGTTAGAGGGATACATGGTTTATTAACAAGTCAGACTCATGTTGACTATCGTTAACACAACTATTAAACAATTCAAGTTCGCATCCGGTACATTTAGATAAAATAGATTTTATAATACGACACGAAGCCTACACGATCTGGCCAATTTCTAGCCCTAATGTTACGCATTCACATATTATAAAATAACTTGATGGACATACTATATTGCATAAGGAACAATATTAAATTGTATCTACTCTGTAATGGGTGTACTCATTCATCCATGGTTGATTTTCAATTTTTTCTTAGGT
Organism: Prinsepia uniflora; assembly: GCA_032719365.1. Lineage (NCBI taxonomy): Eukaryota > Viridiplantae > Streptophyta > Magnoliopsida > Rosales > Rosaceae > Prinsepia > Prinsepia uniflora. Next base: position 5,181,359 of record CM064867.1, on the reverse strand, counting down.
ACACGTTTGGCTATCAATTGTTACTTACAACACAATGTAAAAAAATTATCTTTAGTAGATTTTAGATGAACTGAAAGTCGTTTAGTGTTTATACATAATACATTAGACATTGAACCCTATACGAAGATTGAAGAGTAGTCTGAGGAAGAGTGAGATATAGAGAGAGGTGAAAGCTCATTCTAGAGATAGGGTGGAGAACTTGTCCAAATGTGGGAGGATGGCTCACTATTTATAGGAATTGCCTAGGGTTAGGTCATATGCCACATGGATGGGCTTTGTACATGGGTCTTGATAGGCCTTCCTTCATGGATCATGATGATGGTCTTGGACTTGCTACAAATGGGCTTGCATGTTGTGATGGGCCTTGACAGTGAGCCGTGTCTATTCTGAGTGATCTCACAAGTCTGAGTCTGGTCGGTCGATATGGTAATAACACATCCCAATCCAGAAATTCCACTAGGACATCAAGATCGAGACATGCTGGCCGACATCTAGGTGGTGACGCCCAGATGATGAAAGCCAATTAGTTAAAACCTTGCCATTTAGGAGGTCGTGTGAAACGAATTCCACCGCTACAACGGAAGTATGAAGCATAGATCAATAACCGTCGAGGCTATTTTTATTGAATGAGTTTTATTTCCCTTGTAGCTATTGGAAGATTGAAACATGTTGGCTTTCGTCATCTAGACATCATCGTCTAGATGTCATCCATCATACCTCGATCTTAGCGTCCTCGTGGAATTTCCGGATTGGGGTGTGTCAGATATACATCGATGACTAAAATATATCTCAAATTTATTGATTGTTTTATTTACATACATGATCATTATTAATGTTATTCTAATTAACAAGAATATTTCAGATCATCAAGTAAAGTAGAGGAAATCAGATTCCAACAATAAAACATATTGATTTTTTGGTTCTCTTCAATGCTAGGGAGATGATATTGAAAGAGAAAAACAAAGTTATATCTAGATAGGGGAATGTAAGCCTTACCCCTCAAAGATTAAAATGTGAATATAAAATCACATAGTAAGATTGTAAGACAAAACAATAAGTTGAGATGCCTAGAGAATTCGAATGCATGAATGGAAAAATATGGAAAAAGGAGTATCATATCAAACAACTGAAGAGGATAATAACCCTAAATTGTCTAATTTTTAATTACAACATTTTCTTCTCAAAAAATAGAAGAACAATGGAAAGTCATATACTTCAAAAAAAAATATTCGTCAACGAATTTGAATAGACTACTATAAAGAACAAGAAGCTAAAGTAAAACACGAAACCACATTAAAAAATCACTTTCAAGCTTGAGCTCATGCTATTTCTACCCCTTAGCATGATCATAAATGATGACAGCAACGTTATGCGTTTTTAAAAAAAATAAATGATGTCCAAAACGGTGAGAAAAATCACCATAAAATAAACCCAAAGAATCGCAGAATTGATTAGAGATTAAGAATTGCTTATTAGTTATTACCATGGAAGTAAATATCGCCGGAATCGTCGATATATCGACCGATATATCGCGATTTCCGGCCAGCGGCACATAAGAGGGAAAAAAAAATAAATGATGTCCAAAACGGTGAGAAAAATCACCATAAAATAAACCCAAAGAATCGCAGAATTGATTAGAGATTAAGAATTGCTTATTAGTTATTACCATGGAAGTAAATATCGCCGGAATCGTCGATATATCGACCGATATATCGCGATTTCCGGTCAGCGGCACATAAGAGGAGGGGGGGGGGGGGGGGAAGAAATTGAGCGAAATTTCGATATTTTGTTTCGTTCTAAGCCCATAGATCTCATTATTTGATTAAAACGAACGAAATAGAACCAAAGTTTATGAAAATCGGACGTAAAACAAGTGATTTCCAGTCGGGTCATGCCGCCGGGTCGCAAAGATCCGAATCGCATACCCGCGGGAGGAAGGGGATGACTGTTAAGAGTTGCGTTATTATCCTTTATATATTATACGGTGACTATAATTTCAATTAAATTTGGTCAGCTGAGTTGGTGTGGGTTTTGCCCTCAGGAGGTGAGGTCCTGGGTTCGACCCACTCCAATGCAATTGCTGTTTTTTTTTTCGTTTTTTTTCCAATTTTTTAACTTTCTTTGTCATTTTTTTTTTCAATTTTAAATATATCAATTCTTTTCAATTTTTGAACAAAGATTAACTCTATTTTTTCATCATTTTTTTTTCAATTTTAAATATATTTACTCATTTTATAATTTTTCTTCCATTGAAATTTTTTTATACTTATTGTTATATTTTTAATTATATTAACATTCAATTATAATAATTCACTTCAACTTATGTTTATGTTTAAATTTTATATTATTAGTCATCATCAGAACCTTATTGTATCATATAATTAATCATATAATTATTATATCAAAGTCATTTTATAGTTTTTATTAGTCCTATATAACTATCATTGGTACTTAAGTTTTTCCCAAAGTTTCATTCCAAATTTCCAAGTTTTAGACCGAATTTCCGTCATTTTGTTGATCGTAAACGATATCGATATCGATATTTGGGACGAGATATCCGTAAATTCGACGAGCGATATATCCGTCGATATATATCCATATTTTCATCCTTGTTATTACTCAAGAAAATAAAAAGGCTGTAATTGTGTTGGATAAAAGTTGGAAGGGGCTTTGTGCGGCGGGTGCATGTGTTTGAACTGAGCAGGGCACGTGACCCAAGGCCAAAGCTGATCGAAGACCAAATCTCATCGTCGTCTCAAAATCAATTCTCTATCTACCGAACTCACCGACACATCTGCTTCTGTTTGGATCCAACCACCGGTTTCTCGTTTAGATCCACATCGTCCTATACAATTCAATCTCGATAAATTAATTATTTATGACAGCAGCAGTCATTTACACGCGATAATATATTCTGATATTAAGTAATTATATTAACTAGTGTTACGTAAATGTCTATGTTTCAATTTTTAAAACAATTAATTTTTTTTATAGTAAAAGGTTAATTTAATTGCCAATGTATATATATATATATATATATTTTCAAAACTGCTAAGGATTTTAATAATTATCTCATTATCCAAAACAAGAATCATGAAGTAAACGAGCACATTCACTTTGGAATGAGTGCAAATATTGCTCATTTATAAAATTATAATGCCCAACAACGAAAATGAGAAGACCTTGTGTTATGTACTTATGTTGGCTCAAACTTCATTCTTAAGCTAATGCCAACACTGATAATTAATATTAGGACTTGACCCATCATATCTAACAAATCATTATCATTAGTATCAGCAGATAGTAAGTGGAAAACCCCTATAATTGGTGTGAAAACATGCCTACTTTGCTTGATCTACTATTGAGCAACATGCAATAAGTGGAGAAACGCTAAAATGTAGGGTCCTTGTACGACTAACATAGTTCGTTCATACGTGCCGGATATTTAGCATATTGTGTTTCAACTTAAGCAAAGAGGGCCTACATTGCCACATTCTTGAGTTCGATGTATCCCAACTTGGGATTACAAATATTATCTTTACAAATATTTGCATCTTATGCTTATGTAAAACGAAGAGATTTACATAAGCATAAGATGCAAATATTATCTTTACATAATCCCTACATATATCGGTGTCTTTGTGTATGGAATTGTTGAGGTGTTTGCAATATAAAAAGGTTGAGTCAATAAATTAAAATATGAAGTGAGCCTCACTGTACCTCACGGAAAGAAGGGCGATTCGTGTTTGCCTTAATGCCCTCTACTCATATACTTTCATGTGATCACCATCATCCAACTTCCACACGAAAAATAATATTACTAAAAAAATTCGTGATTTTTTTTTTAATTTTATTTCCAAAGTATAATTTTTAACATACATTTTTAATAAACTCATAAAATTTTTGTCACATAATTAAGTATAAATAAAAAACATATATATATATACACACCATAATATAGAAACCGTAAGATTTGTGACTTGATTAAAAAAATCTAAAAATAGAACAAATTACATTTTATATGAGGCTTTTTACATATACGATGGGCATTTTTTTTGTTAGGTATAGTCGTATAGGCATATAGCAATACAGAAAGCTTTTTTTTTTTTTTTTTAACAAGAGACTTTTATTTGTGATTTATTTTTATTTTTTGTAAAATTTATTTGTAATTCATTTTTGAGTTTATAATATATATTTTTTCCAATAGGAAAAAATTATATATATAAAAAAAGCTCAAAATAAATCACATATAAAGTTGGTGTTATCTATTTATATATATTTATGTAGTAAAGGCACGGGCCTTGACCAATGCTTTTTTTGTTTTGTTTTTTGTTTTTTTTTAATTCAGGTGACGAATGTCTTAGTGTCACAAATACCTTCATTCACATTTGTGTTCACATATTCACATCTCACATCATCAAATTATTAGTAGTTATTTGCGTGGATGACAATTGACAAGACAGCATTTATAAAGTAAACAAGAGTAATTGGATGTACGTACGCCTAAATAATATCCTGACATCGAGTTTTATTTTAAAGATATGCAATCTCGTATGAAAGTGATTATTCATGTAGGCAAAGGTAATCAACCACACAATTTTACTCTCTATACACATATTGGATGGTGTAATTTCTTGAATTTTACAATTTTTTCTGAGAAATGTCACAAGATATTTTTTCTGGTGACAAAAATGCTACAACCTCTTTAGGACTGTGCCTTGCAATTTATTAAGCTAGGAATGTGTTCAATTTGATTTTTTAATTACAAAAAATATTAAACTCGGTTAAATTTACAAGCGATGATCGATAGTTTGGCTTTGAAGATATACAAATATAGGAATAACTATGCAAATATTGAGAACTTTACAACAAGATGGAAATGAACGCACAATAAGTGTTTTGATGATTTTTTCATAAATTTGAAAAAATTAACTTAAAATCATAAGTTACAGGTGAAGTCTAAAGATAGTAATGACTCAATATAATGACATATTAATGTCCGTTCTCTACCTAATTTTTTTTTTCCAATTTTTGAAGCAGAAACAGATATATGACTCAATAAAATTTACTAAATTGGGGAACATAGATTACATTCTATATGTATTGGGTATCGACCCTATTCAACGAGAGTCGAATTTGAAATCTTCTTTATAATATGTGAGGAGAAATGTCACTAGACACTATTCTTGAATAATCCACATCACTTCTGCTTCTATTGTAACAAAGGATTCCCTTTTTATGTGGAAAAGGCCCGTATCAATAATTATGATTTTACGTATGGACAATTCCTCAATATCTTGTTCATTCGCAACAAAATATTTTCTTTGTGCGGCGGTAAAAAAAAATATGCTTTTTTGGAGAGAGATACTATTTCACCAATCGAGTTACAGGTGTCTAACATATTCATACCTAACGATTTTCCACAAAATGGTGACGAAAGGTATAACTTGTACAAATCTTTCCATTTTCCAATTCGATCCGATCCATTCGTTCATAGAGCTATTTACTCGATCGCAGACATTTCTGGAACACTTCTAACAGAGGGACAAATAGTCAATTTTGAAATATCACTAAGTAGCTTCAGTTTGACGACTCTTGAGATTGAAAAATATATGAAATGACTTTGGACCATTCACCAATCCGCCCCTATAGTTCAACCAATCGGGTTAGATAGAGAGCTTGCTTGAATAGTTGAGCTTCAAGCATCAACGTGGGCCGTTATCTACCCAATTAAGGATGCATATGCAGATGTATGTTTTCCTTGATGAAACATATTTGTAAGCCTTGGATAAAAAGTATGTTTTTGGGCCTTCACCTAATTAGTACTTGACGTCGTGACCTCTTGATGGGCTTCTCCTCTCTAATTCCTTCATGGCAAGAATCTTCATTAAGAATTTGATGGGGTCCAGTTTTCTCCAACAACTCTTGTTTCTTTGTCGGAGGATATTGATAGTTCAAATAAATACATAACTATATATCTTATGTATGGATTTTATTTTTTTTATAAGTTTTGAAATCAAGACTTCATACTACATGGGTTGTACAAATTAAATTGGTGGTTTTGGTACTTGATAAATTTTGTTGCACTCGACCTTTTTATTCTATTTTTTTTTTATTAATCAAACTTCCAAACTTACTCTTCTTCTTTTTTAAGATAATATATATATATATATATTTTTTTTTTCTTTATGTAAATTATTTGGATATTTTTTTCTCGATGAACCCTACTCTTTCATTTCATATACCTCCTACATACAATTAAACACTATGTAGAGAGCTCTTTAAGAATGTTTTAATAATGCTATTTTCCATTGACATATTAATGTCAGTTCTCTACCTAATATAATCACCAATGAATAGCTATCGATGCCCAAAATTTTATTAAACCTATCGAGAGAAAAAAAGTCTAAACATTTTACATAAACAAAAGAAAAAATATGAAATTTAGAAGGAAAATTGATAAGCTTGGAAATTTGATTCATAAAAATGTGGAATACACCAAATAAGTTGTGGAGTGTTAAAATCAATTTCCTCGTATAATTACCACTAGACTAATGATACTAGTGATCAAATATTGAAAGATTGCAAATTACTAACACCACATTTGGGCCTCGATCTGCATAATAATTTTTAAAACTCTGAGTCTTATTTAGACATAAGTGTAGCGAAATTTGTTAAATATGGGTCTGTTATATTTTCTGCATCCGATTTCATATCGGTATGATGTGTCATCCTATGAAATTATGCATCAAAGAAGAACCCATCAGTCTTACAATTTACTCAAAGATCCAAAGTATTACCAGCGAAATTGATGCGTCCAATGGTTGATAGGTACAACACAGTGGTGGGGGCCCAATATGTAGGACCCACATACCTCATGTGAGCTTATGATTCAGCTCCACAGAAAATTATGCAAAGCTGTACCAATGTCAAAGGACTATATTAGGTAGACATGTCAGACCTCCATTAAGATCGATGAACATATAATGTAACCTTTGTTGCTTCATCAGCACCCCCAGATGAATGGTGAAGATCTCATGCTCCATATACTTCCATTTGACGTTGGCGTATCCGAGTTCGGCAATGAGAGGATGTATGCATTTCCCCATTTAGATCCGAACTTTATTAGGTTAAAGTTGAATATCGTCTTAAAAAAAAGAAATTATAATGGCAATTTAAGATGTTGTCCGATTTGAGTTAGATAAAGATGATGTGTTTCCTCGTCGATCTATACTTGAATTAATAAGAGAGTAAGCGCTTCCTCATTTAAATTCGATTTCTTATTAGATTAACAAAAAATATATTCCGCATTAAATTTATACTAGTAAACTCATATGAATTCAACGGAGAGATTATATTTTTTTATATCTACTTGAATTTTCATTAAATTAAAAAAAAAAATTAGGTGTGGCATGATAGCAATTATTGCCATGTGTAAGAGGCACAAGCAATCGAGTTCTATTTATTTTCTTCTTCATAATTTGGCTAAGCTCTCCTCATGGGTTGCGAGCGAGGTCAACCAAACCAGCTGGAACTTGGGATTCATGAAACATAGGTCATCATTTTTGAGTCCTGCACACTCTTTTTGGGGCTAAACTCTGCAACAATTTTGATTCCCTTTCTCATTGCCATTGGAGCTGCCACTCACTTTATGCATGTCCTAAATCATGTAATCGAAATCAACCAAAACGAAACCCTTCTAAAAGATAATTTTCACAACATAACAACTTCATATAAACGCTTCAAGAAAATTTCGTTAATATTTCTTTGAAAACGAATTCGGATTAACAAACCCGGCACATACCACATTGGAGAAGAAAGTGGCAAGTGGTCTATAAAGTTGATGCTGGTAGTTGCCTTAACCTGATAAATGGGAAGCAAAACGAAATATGCAAAATGTTCAATCTATTTACTAGCTCAATCCACTTGTTTGCATTATTTTTGTCCTGAAATTATTGTATATCCTTTTGGAATTTGAATATTGACTATGGTGAAAAGTTCTTATAGGTAGCAATCCGATCATGTGGTTGTGTGATTCAGGATTTAGAGCTTATTAGTGAAGCTTCCATACGAACCAGATCTAGAGGAAGAGAATTAGAACTAAGTACTCAATCACGAATTCTTTTGATTTTTTTGAAAGAGAAAATAGTCCTGTCTTTGATTAGTTTTGCACTTGTTTCTTATATCTGATCAAATATGTTATTGTTAATTAAGATGTAGATTTAACGAAGTTTTTTCTTCTATACATTGAATTTTGAAGTCTTATAGAAGCTAAACATGCATATTTTTTAGGCTGAGTAGTAGTTTGTCCATAGGAAATTTTTATTTCCTCGTAAATTAATGGACACAAGAACATCATTTGCCCTACTTGTCCTCTTTATCTGCTTTCGATACCAAGAAATAATTTGCATGATTTGATCCAAAATAATAATAATAATAATTTTCATGCAACAAAATATTATTATACACCTCGAAAATAATAACGCATATATATTTTCTGAGGATGATAACATAGGATTTCCCAAAAGCAAACGATGACCTACTCTTCTCCCTACCCTCCTCGTTAGCAAAAGAATTCCATATATTTGTGAACATTGACAAAATAGTCAGATCACTATTGGTAAACAGTAGTGATTTTTGAAATCGTGTATTTTTTTTTAAGCTGAACAATAATTGGTCAAAAAAATCTTGATTTCCTCAAAGACATGGGACATATACTGTTTTACTTACTCGTTGACAAATTACTCTTATTAAAACCGAAGTTTCACCTAATAAGAATATCGTATTTCAAATTAGAGATAATGTATAATATTATATATATATACGATATCGTTTTTGATCTTGCACAATAATATTTTTTTGGTGCATTAAAATTAATGTAATTTGTAACGTTTCTAAAAAGTCCCAACATTAAGGCCCTACGAGAGTTCACCGCTCACCAACAACTGCAATTATATGTTATGGGATGCAACTTCACATCATTGTTTATATAATTAGTTGGGTGTGATTAGACTGACTCAATATCAAAACACATATGAAGAGACACAACATTCCCAGACTCTAGACCCAACTCAGTCATTGGCATTGGTGGCAGTGATTTGTGAAATGGCCGGATTCAATAGACTTCTACTTTGACTAAAATCAATGTATGAGTAGGAGTCAGTGTAGTGTGCCCTTCCATCTACTTTCACGCACCACTTTCTTCTACTTACTTTTTAATTATGAGAGAATTTAAAATTAACTGACCTATCTGATTACGTTATTTATATGTGAATATTCTTATATAAAAAATGTACCTTTATCTTGAAATTAAGATTATCAAGTATCGAGTGAAATCATAATGTTCATTTTTTTTATGAGCAACTACATACGGATGATTTGGTCGAACAATCTCATCTAAAACTTAACCTATGCACAAAGCTACACGGGTATAAGTACTAAGTAATTAACATATAGAAAATATTGGGTTTCACCAAAAATTTTAACTTGTTGTGTTGTTAGTGTGTGCTCTTATTGTATAATCAGAGTATGTGATAAGTAGTGTAGAAATATTCAAACAGTTATTCCTAATCGTAGTACTTTTGATAAGAAGAATTATATTATACACATTAGATATCAATCTTATATTTTACAATTACTAAATTCAAGACTTACTCCCATATAGCAAGTAAAGAGAAACACCATTTATATATATATATATATATATATATATATATATATAATCTAGTTTGCATTTTACAATTATCAAAATTCAAGACCTACTCCCATATAACGAGTAAAGATGAATATCATTAGACAATAATATTACATTAACATAGTTCACTACTAAAACAATAATCTAAATTATTTATTTATTTATTTTGCATTAACCTACGTTATTATCTCACGCTAGCTGCTATGTTATTTTCTTTTTTCAATCTAACGTCGGCCCACGACTAAAACAATAATCTAATTAAGTTGAAAATTGAAGGGGACAAAAGCGAAATTGAAAGTAGATAAGCATCAAAATCACATTTATAATTAAATGATTGTGTCCTCCCGTTGAATTTAAAAGGTTGTATTTATGTAAATGACCATTATTGGATGGTGGGGATATTGTCCGATGGTCCAAAAACCAAATGCATGGCTTTGTTTAGCTCATTGAAGCTATGTGTTGTTTCTCTCTCAACTTCTAATTGATTTTATTAATTGGGGCAGCTAAGCTTTCACATTGTGGCACTATAGTCAGGTACGTTCTGCTTAATTCTTAACCAAAAATAATTAGTTTAATTTTCCTTAATATTAAGTGTTTACCATTTTTGGGGTCCTATTTAGTGTCATTATATATTAATAAAATTAGTAATTTAGGTAATTTCTTTAATAGAAAAAAAAACATGCACATGATAAAAATCAACAAAATCTGAACTTTTTCCAACTTAGTATCTCAACCCCTCAATTTGTCGATCAGATTTCCAAATTTCTTTACACTAATTTCACATAAAATACGAGTTTTATTGAGTCCTTTATAATGTAGTTTTTCTTAGTGATAGTGTGTAAGGACCCGGACGTTCAAAAGGGGGAATTTGGAAAATTTGAAGAAAATGACGATTTTGCCCCTAGATAATGGGCGAACAGTTGACTTTTTGCTCGGTCGGTCAAAAGGACTTTGACCGATGACTGTGACGTAGTTCGGGACGTCACGAGTTCATAGACAGGTGGCACGCCCAATTCCGACATTCAAGGAGAAAGTTATGACGTTCAGAAGTTTATGGGCGTTTTCGTAATTGGGACGAAAGGGGGGATTTGTTGACTTTTCCAACGACATGGACTATGCACGTAAGCCAAGCACCGTTGGGTAGGTCTCGAGACGCTGGATACGTAGACAGGCGGTACACGTCAATCGAAGCTCAGATGGCCGAGTTACGGGTCTAGAAAGAGAAGGGCATTTTGGTAATTTTGAGCAGAAGGGCAAAATGGTAATTTTTACTGTTGAATTTGAAATAGCCGTGAGTGGGACTTTGTTGAACAGAGTGAGTGAATTGTTTAAAACTGTCTTTGATAAGTGAATTGTTTAAAAATTAGTGACTTTGGGGAGATTTGTTTAATCTGTAGTGGCCCAAGGGAGTGTGTGATGTTGGGAAAATAGGAAATTGAACTGTGTGGGTGTTTTAAAATGGTGCTGGTGTTTTTGAGGTGAAAAACAGAGACCGTGCTTGCTAGTGATCAGTGTGTGTGAGTGTTGAGTTAGAATTTGAAGCCACGTGTGAGTTGTTTTTGTACCTTGAGTGGGTTGGGCAGAGCACGAGTGGTGTGTGCAGGAAACAAATACTGTACTAGTGCCATTGAAACTGAGAAAACAGAGACATTGAACAGGGCGTGATCGACCTTCCCAAGGCCAAATTGAGTGAAATTGTGAACGGGAAAGGGATCAAGGAGGTAAGAGCTAAGTTTCGAGATGGAGAGAGGAAGAATAGGGAGGAAAACAGTGAGTGGGAAGGTCTAAAACCGAAACGGGTTGTAGAGAGAGTGAAAAATTCAACTTCGAAATGTAGGCCAGCCCAAGGCAAATTGAGGATTCATTTAGTCCTCTGGGATCAATCCAAGTCGATCCAGTGCGAGAAGGAAGTGAATTGAGGCTGTTGTGGGCTTTGAACAGACCTGGTGACCGAGAGGAAAATCGAGCATTATGTTCGTGTAATTGGAGGTAAGCTTTTGTGAAATTGAATCCTAAATCATCCTTACCATGAGGCTACGATTCTATATGTAACAACCCGTACCTTCAGGAAGGGTATAAATGTAATTTTATATAAGATTTGTATAAAGGACGATTTTGCCCTTATGAATAGTGTGTCAAAAGTTGACTTTTTGATTTACAGGTTGGATGAGTGTTGACCATTGACCGTGACGTAGTTTAGGACGTCACGAGTTCGTAGACAGGTGGCATGTCCGATTTGGACAATCGGAGAAAAAGTTATGACGTTTGGAAGATTGAGGGCGTTACCGTAATTGTGACTATTTGAGGAAAATGTTGACTTTTTACTGGACTTGTGATTTTCACGTAGACCGAGGACCGTTAGATAGGTCTCGACGTCCTGAGTACAACGACAGGCGGCACGCTGTCATCGGACGACAGACGGAATAGTTACGGGTCTGGAAAGTTGAAGGGCAAAATGGTAATTTGTACACTTAGGGGCAATTTGGTCTTTTCCTCTTAAGGCCCAATCAGATAGGAACAAGTAGCTGAGTGGGCTTGGATATTTTGTGCTGATGACCATGGAAAAGGGGACACGTGGGATAGCACTAGAGGCTTCTAGGGTGTTAATTATACACACGGCCACATATTGATCGATTTTGAATCGTGTATTTGGCTTGGGAGAACAGAAAACAGGGAGATGAATTGTGAGAATTCTTGATCGATTCTGTGCGTGGGTGAGAGTTCTGTGAATTGTGAGAGTGACAGAGAGAAGAAGAGAGACTGGTGATCGGGTTTTGGAGTTAAAATCGTGCAAGGAAGACGACTGTGGTGAGGCTGAGTTTTCAGAGAAACAGAGGAGGCCGTGAGAGATTGACGGTGGTTCTGCCGTGTTGTGGTGCAAACCAAGCCAATAGCAAGCTAAGACGACTGCAGGGGACTCAGTGAGCACCGTAGCACACGGCGGTGCAGACGGCGGAGGAAGAATCGAAGGTATGGTTCAAATCCCTTGTTTTCCCGTTTTTTTGTTTTTAATAATCGTAGACTTTGGGCTAGAGTCGAGGGATGCTGTGAGTTGGGTGAGACTCCTGAAGGTCCCAGGAGTCGTCTGAGTATGGTGCCGTGACGGGGGAGGACCTGGGTGGCCGGCGGCCAAAACAGGGATCATGGGCAGTGTTTTTTGAGGATGAAGACGAGGGGTTTTAGGCCGTGATTTCTGGATTTTAGGACTTGGTTTGGTTGCAGGGGACTGGACGAAGCTAATGGAATTGAAATGGGGAAGAATGGTGGAGGAACGGAGGGGAATCGGTCACGCCGGTTCAACACAGTTGAACCGGGTGACTCAAGGTTGAAGATGCACTATAGCAGGCGCGTGGGGGCGCGTGGGGATGATTCTGAACAATTGTCCAACATGGGTTTTGTTCTAAATGTTATAAGGAATTCATTGGTGTAATTCTCTGGTTAATCGGACGAGGTTACAGGATAGTTCGGGAATCCGGACGGTTTAGGGTCTAAGTTTAATTTACGTATAAATTCCCGAAAATTTGGGGAAATTAGGGTTAGAGTAATTGACGTAATTGTGACCCTATTTGGTACTTATTGACAGGACGGGAGACGCCTGAGACGGTCGAGGAGCGCACGGAAGCGCGATTGATACTTTCGGATTCGTGAGTGGACTCTTTCTTTTCTCATAAGCATGCCTAGCTAGTTTTAAGTATGTTTTATGGTTTAAAGTAAGTTTTAAATGCTTGTTGATGATGATTATATGTTTTATGGTTTAAATTAAGTTTTAAATGCTTGTTGATGATGATTATATGTGATTGCTATGCTTGCATGTTTTTCGAGACATTTTCGGGTTTTCGCACGTTTTTCGAGAAAAACGGGATTTCTGATTTTTGATGCTATACTTTGGGATTTCAAATTATAATTGCTTTATGATGAGTATAAATGGATTATGAAATATGACTTTTGGTAATCGCGATTTTCGGTTTAAAAAGTGGAATTCCGGATTTGGGTTCGGAATGACGGTTCTGAACGCCGGAAGGGCTTCGAACCGGGGATTTCGGATTCGGGTTTGGAGATGGATTTAGAATTGATTTTTTATTGGTTTGGATTGGATTTGCTGGATCTGGATATTGGGTTTAAAGACCCGGATTCTGATTGACGGGGGACGAGCCCGGATTGAGTTTAAAGACTCGGATATTTACGATATTACCCTCGTAGGCCTATTGAGTTTAAAGACTCGGGAGTTTAAAGACTCGGATTACATTTGAGGCCTGGTTGAGTTTAAAGACTCGGATAGACTCAGCAGGTTTGATCGGACTTTGATATTTGCGAATTTGGTTTTATTATATGATCTTAGCATATTTATCATACTGTTTTATATCGTGGTTTTCTAATACTGAGTTAGGCATGCATATTTTTAAAACAGAGGGAAAAACCTTATTCTTTTATGTCAACTGTTTTATTCTTAAATCGTGTTTTAAACCTTTTATTTCTTTAGTCCACTCACACTTTTTGGTTTTAATTTACCCTCCAGGTCGTGGTGATAGCGCCGGGGTGAACGTTGAGGCAGGGACTGAGGCATAGAGCTTACGACGTTCTTCCGTTGCGAGATTAGCCTAGTAGTACTTTTGTGCCTGTTTTGTATAAACTATGCTCTGAATTACGGTTGTATTATATTTCTCCCTTGTTTGATAGTTATGCTTATGGTTGTGTTGAGGTTATTTTGGTACTTTAAGTGTGATTGTCAGACGGGAGCAGGGTTCGTCCCGGGTATCGAGGTGATATTTGGGACGGGTCCTGACAATTGGTATCAGAGCATAGGTTTGTCGGTTTGTGTCGGAACGAGGTCGTTTTTAGGTCGTTTTACTAACTCTATGCCTTTTTCAGCGTACGTTCGACCATGCCTCCGAGACGTGAACCCCTTCCACGACCTGAAGAACCGAAGAGTGCGTCGATTGAGCGAGCCCAGCGGCTCGAGGCTACTACGTTCAGTGGTGGGGCAGACCTAGAGGAAGCCCACCGATGGATCACCCGGCTTGAACGGATTTTCGGGGTGTTGCATTGTCCTCCAGGAGATCGGGTGTTGTTGGCTACTTTTCTGCTAGACGGCGCAGCGTATGAGTGGTGGTATACGCTGGAGTTGTCAGGTTGGGACGCTCATACCGTGACTTGGGAGACTTTCCGGGAGCGATTCTTGGACCAGTATTATCCTCGCTCTTTTCGGGATGCCAAAGAGGCGGAGTTCCTTCAGTTGAAATAGGGGAGCATGACAGTGGCCGAGTATGAGCAGAGATTCAAGATGTTGTCCCGATTCGCTCCTGCATTTGTGGCAACCGAGGCTGAGAAGTGTCGCCGGTTTGAGTTGGGTCTTCGAGGAGAGATTAGAGCCATTATGACAGCTGGCTCATTTGCTACTTTCAGGGAGTTTTCAGACGCTGCTGTGTGAGTGGAGGCTAGTTTGCCTGCCCGGCCACAGTACTCGGGCAGTGTACGACGCCGTGAGCATTTTTTTCCTGGAGCGTCGAGTCAGAGGACCCCGAAGATGGGCAACGATGGTGGTACTTCATCAGCTGGTGGAGCCCGGTTTGGCCGACCAGGTAGTTTTCAGGGCTCTGGATTTCGGGGAGCTAGAGCACAGTTGACTCCTCAGGCGAGTGCTTGTAACGACTCGTCCCAGAACTCGAGATTAAATTTGTAACTAATCATGATTAACGGGGTTAATCGGTGATTAGTTGGGTGAAATCGGACGAACGGTGCAAAATGACCGTTTTGCCCCTGGTCGTGGGTAAAACGTTGACTTTTAGTTTGGGCGGTCAAACGGACTTTGACCGATGACCGTGACGTAGTCTGGGACGTCACGAGTTCATAGACAGGTGGCACGTTCGATTCCGACATTCGTGGTGAAAGTTATGACGTTCGAAAGTTCAGGGTCATTTCCGTAATTTGGACGAAGTTTGGGGAAATGTTGACTTTTTGATCGGGAGGTCCGATGGCCAAGGGCCAAGGACCGTTAGGAAGGTCTCGAAGCCCTGAGTACAGCGACAGGCGGCACGCGTCAAACGGACATCGGGTGACCAAGTTGCGGGTCACGGAAGTTGGAGGGCATTTTGGTAATTATTGCCCTGAGGGCATTTTGGTAATTCTGCGTGACGGTTACTGTTCACCACCGTGAAACAGAGTCTGCACGGCCACGCCGTCGTGCTTCGAGCAATCCCATTGTTTAATCTTGATAGTGGCCGGCCAGAGTGAATTGTTTAAGCGTTTTGAGGACGTTGGGAACATGGCTACACGGCCTGGACAGAAGCAGAGCACGGGCAGGAGTTTAAAATTGGCTGGGTTTGGTTTGCGGGAGGCAATTCTCAGTGAGTCTGAGAGTGTTCCCCACGAGTGTTGGCCGCTTCGATCGATTATCCGAGTACTGGAGGATGGGAGGTTCATTTCGAACCAAAGTGAGGGCTGAGAGTTGAGAGGAAACGGGGGTTCTGGGAAAAATCAGTTTTGGAGGGAAATTCAATTTCTCCATTAGGAGTCGAGTTGAACAAAACGGAGAATTGTTTTAATCTTCTGGGATCATTTGCAACCGAACCACATCAATTTCGGGGGAAATCTAGCACAGACGGGCCATGAACGGGAGCCCCTGGTTTCAGAGATTTTCGAGCTCGAGGTCGACAACTTCCAGGTAATTTTCCCTCAAATTGACGGTGCTAAAGTGTTCGATTAGGTCTCTGGAAACTACTGTCTAAGTTAATTTTGGAATGGGGTCGAGTTGGGTGAGTTTCATACTTCGACCCGTTTGGATGTCGAGTTCGAGTTGATCGGTTTGGGGCTGTGTTGACTTGAATGTGGGACACAGACCTTTAATTAAGTATGTTGCGAGTCCATCTGATTGATCTATTGAAGAAATTAGTTAGTTTATCGCAGGGATTGAACCGGGTTACACACGCGGGTCAACGGCCCGTTTACCAGGGAAACGGGTGAAGAAGATGTACTGTGCACCGCACTGTAGCAGGCGCGTGGCTTTCACGCGCAGCCCCTTGCGGCGGCGCCGCGTGAGGGCGCGTGGGACGGTTTCTCAAGGATTTGGAATTCTGGAAAATATCGAAAATTACGGGCATGCGTGCGGCACGAAACCGAGCTTTAAAATTGGTGTGTGAGTGGACTTGCTTTCAAAATTTAATGCATGCATAAATTATTTCTATGATTTTATGATCATGATTATAAGTTGTGGTTGGTTTTGATTTCCGTATTTATACGTATTTGATTCCCGTATTTATACGCATTTTTACTATACATGTGAAATTCCACGTATTTCGAGACTACGGTCCCTCGTATGCTTAATGATGGTTTAATGGAAGAAGTTATATGAAATGGGTGTAAAATGATTTAAGAAGGTTGTTTATGACTTGTGAGTGTGACTTACGATTTTGACACGTTTTTCGAGAAAGTTCCAAATTAGCACGTTTTACGAGATTTTGAGTTATTGTGAATTGATCACTGTTGATGTTTGAATTGGGGAATTAAAATGAGACTTGTGATTTTGAGGATTTTAAATGTGGGTTTTAAGTATGTTTTTCTTGGATTGTGATTTTGGCAATTATGATTGTGGTCTTGATGTTTTGATAATGAGAGTTGAGAAGTGAAGTGATTTCAAGGAATTAAAATGGATTTGAAAAAGGTGATTTCGGGCTTGATGCGCGGGGCATAAAAGAAATTCTAACGGACGAGGTTTCGGTTTTCGGAAATAATAAAGTGGATTCTTGGTTTGGGTTCGGGATGAAGCTTCCGGATGCCGGCTTACGGAAACATTATTGCGAATTCGAATTCGGGAATGAAAAAGGATTTAATTAAGTGATTTGGTCTGATTTTGCATGCCCTGTATTTCATGATGATTTGATTATGTTGGGAAGTATGATTTGGGAAAAAGAATGTGGAAATTCGGACCATGCGTCCTGTTGTGAAAAATGTGATTTTGGGTTGGATCCCACGTTGTCGTGATCGATAAACTGTTTTGGGTTTAAAGACCCGTTGAAAATTGCTTGGGGTTTAAAGATCCGTTGTTGTGTTTGAAAACTGTTTTGGGTTTGAAAACCCAGTGCTATTGCTGGAGCACGTTTTGAGTTTAAAGACTCGGTTAATTGATGACGGGGGAGGGCCCTTAATGAGTTTAAAGACTCGTGAGTTTAAAGACTCGGTTACTGTGATACCCCCGAGGCCTATTGAGTATGTTCTGAGTTTAAAGACTCGTTGATATCCCGGGAAGGCCTGTTTATGCGCATGGTTTTGAGTTTAAAGACTCGGGCGCACTTGTTATCCAGCAATACGATTGACTTGTGATTTGTTGATGATTTTTAATGTTTCGGTTGAGTTGGGCAGTGGCCCGGTATATGGTTGTTGGTTTTGGATCATGTTGTGCATTTGGTTTGATTTGTGGTTTTGGGCTGAGGCCCGGTGTTTATGATTGCGGGCTAAGACCCGATGGTTGAGAAAGAAAAAAAAAATGATTTTGAGATTCATGCGAGTTTTCCCTTATGTTGAAATTTGATACACAGTTTTTCTATGTTGAAAATCTTAACCGATTGCGAAATGATTTTTGTATGCATGCATTCGTTTTTACGCGGAGGGTAAAAACGTTGTTGTAACTGTTTTGCTAAACTGATTTATTTTTGTCCACTCACACCTTTTGGTTTTATTAACCCTCCAGGTCGTTGTGCGTTGTTCGAGGCTGTACGAGGGGCGGAGGCATGAGTAAGTACGTGTGGCTATCCCTGGTTTGGCAAGTGCTGAGGGTAACTTGGGATTTTCAGTCATCTTGCCAGACGGGATCAGGACCGGGCACGGTTATCGATGCCCCTTTCGGGGGCGGTCCTGACAGTGCTACTTCTGTGGCTTCTACGGGGAGACAGACTGGTGGACCCGGTAGAGATGTCTGCTATTATTGTGGAGAGTGTGGACACTTTCGGAGAGAGAGCCCGTTATTAGCCCAGGAGGGTGGAGCAGGCCGAGGTACAGCAGAACCTGGGCGGAGTATTGCATCTGTGTCAGGGACGACATGCCCTAGAGGTGGCGGTGGTGCCACGAGCAGTTCTAGAGGGCGCGGTAGGTCATCAGGACCGTAGGCACGAGTTTTTGCTATGACCCAGCAGGAGGCCAGATCAGCACCGGGAGTGGTGACATGTACACTTACCATACTTGGTCACACTGTTTTTTCTTTGATAGATCCCGGGGCGACTCACTCATTTATAGCTCGGAGTTGTAGTCTGGTTACGGAGAGGGAGGTGTCTACCTTGGATTGTGCCTTAGGGGTGAGTACACCTACTGGGGAGGTGTTGGTAGTGACTCAGGTTTTGAGAGAGTGTCCGGTGATGGTAGGTGAGGTTGAGTTAGTGGCGGACTTGTTACTGTTGGATCTGCGGGACTTCGATGTTATATTGGGCATGGACTGGTTGACGAGGCGTCATGCTTCTATTGAGTGTTTTGATAGGAGAGTGACCTTCCGGAGTCCAGGGTTATCGGAGACCACGTTTCAGGGGGATCAGCGTGCACTCCCTACTGGAGTTATTTCGGCACTTGAGGCTAGCAAGCTGTTGCGTAAGGGGTGCTAGGGTTACATAGCTCACGTGGTGGATACACGTGCTATGCCAGTGAGGGCGGAGGATATTCCAGTGGTGCGGGAGTTTCCCGATGTTTTTCCTGAGGAGTTGCCAGGATTACCACCTCCTCGAGACATCGAGTTCACGATTGATCTTCTACCAGGTACGCAACCTATTTCACAGACTCCTTACCGCATGGCACCTGCAGAATTGAGGGAACTTAAGGCATAGTTACAAGAGTTGGTCGATATGGGATTCATTCGACCGAGTATGTCACCTTGGGGAGCGCATGTACTATTTGTCAAGAAAAAGGACGGAGGTTTGAGATTGTGTGTTGACTACAGACAGTTGAATAAGGTAACCATTTGGAATAAGTATCCCTTACCCCGGATTGATGATTTTTTTGATCAACTGAAGGGAGCACAGTACTTTTCGAAGATTGATCTTCGCTCCGGATATCATCAGCTACGGGTCAAAGAGGAGGATGTACCCAAGACGGCCTTTCGGACTAGGTACGGTCACTATGAGTTTGTTGTGATGCCTTTTGGATTGACTAATGCCCCAGCAGCTTTTATAGATCTTATGAACCGAGTGTTCCGGTCGTATATGGATCGTTTCGTGATTGTCTTCATTGATGATATCTTGGTATATTCAAAGAGTGCAAAGGCGCACAAGAAGCATATGAGGATAGTGCTTAAGACCCTAAGAGAGCATCAGTTGTATGCGAAGTTGAGCAAGTGCCAGTTTTGGTTGACTAGTGTCGGATTTCTAGGTCATGTGATTTCAGCCGAGGGCATCAGAGTGGATCCTCAGAAGGTTGAGGCGGTAGCAAATTGGGAACAGCCCACGACAGTGACAGAGATCAGGAGTTTTCTGGGCTTAGCAGGCTATTACCGGCGCTTTATTGAGGGTTTTTCTATCCTTGCTGCTCCTTTGACACGGCTGACTCGGAAGAGAGTTCGGTTTGACTGGGCTAAGACTCGAGGGTTAAGAAAAGGAAAACCAATGATTTGATTTTCATACAAGGTTTTTGTATATTGGACATGAAAAGGATTGTGAAATGATTTTCGAATGCATGCATTGGTTTTACGTGGAGGGTAGAAACGTTTTCTGTAACTGTTTTATAAACTGATTCATTTTTGTCCACTCACGCCTTTTGTGTTTTATTGACCCTCCAGGTCGTGGCGCGTTGATCGAGGCTGATCGAGAGGCGGAGGCATGAGTGAGTACGTGTGTGGCTATCCCTGGTTTGGCAAGTACTGAGGGTAAATTAGGAACTTCAGTCGTCTTGCCAGACGGGAGTAGGACCGGGCACGATTATCAATGCCCCTTTCAGGGGCGATCCTGTCATAGTGATCGTGCCATGTCATCATCAGGTCAGGCCATGTCATCATTAGGAGGTTAGCACGAGTTGTTAGGATCCGTTTTCCAGCCAGGGTTAGTTAAGAGGCTAAGAGGCCAGCTGTAAAGGTAGTTAGGAAGTTAGATAGTTAAGGTTAATGTATGTAAGGTATAAAAGGTGAGAATAGTGTGTGCAATGTATGAATGTGTGTGAAGTTACAATCAGTGAAAAAGAATTTCTCCTCGATTCTGTTTTCTCTCTCACTAACACTCTCTCTCTCAACTTTCTCCTATCTCTCTTTATTTCTTCTCAAGTTCCTCATTTCTTTCTTCACGTATGATGATCACCATGGAATCGAACATGGTATTAGAGTGGTGAAGCTCATTGCTGAAGTCCTGGTTCATGTTTCTGATCGTAAAAGCTGCGTACGGTGATAATTGATCACAATCACAACGACACTTCAAGATTCTCCACTCAACCTCCGATCTTGATCTGAAACCCTCTCTTTCTAGTTCATCAAAGATAAGTGCTACTAACCTGTTCTTGCATTCATTGATCTTGAACATATTTTATAGTAAGTCGTGTCTTGGATTAGCAATCTGTTAGATACTGTATTTGTGAAGAAGTGTGCTAAGAGATTGTGTGAATGAACATTAGGAATCGATAATCATGACTTCTGCGATGGATCTTCTTAAACATGCTATTGATTTTGTATCTGTGAAGTTGGATGATACGAACTACATTTCATGGAGTATAAAGATTCGAAGGTTGCTAAAAGGATTTCACCTATTTGGACATATTGATGGTTCTTGTCCATGTCTTACCACTGATGATGTAGCTGCTCAGAAATGGCTTGATAATGATGTTGCGGTGTTAAACATGTTGATCTCCACAGTCTCAGAAGAAGCCTTTGCGGAGATCATGACGTATGAAGTCTCTTATGATGCATGGACGACACTACAAGAGAGATTCTCATCCATGTCCGAGGCAAACTTGATGCAACTAAAGACCAACCTTCAAACCATACAGAAAGGTACGGACACGACTGCGGGATATTTTTCCAAGATCATATCGGCAAAACAATGACTGGACAGTGTAGGACTCATAGTCTCAGACAAGGACGTGATCTTGATTACCTTGAACGGTCTCCCTACAGAATATCATGCCTTCAAGTCACACATTAGAGCCAAACCTGTTCCAGTCACCTTAGCTGAGCTTCGTACTCTCTTGCTTGCTGAAGAAGCAGACTTGACCAAGGTGACTAGTGCACTGCAAACTCAGTCCTTGATCCTCACAGAAATGGTAGTCACGAAGGCAACATCTGACCCTCAATCCCAATCCTCCAACACACAGTCATCTCAGTCTCCTCAGTGACAGGACTCCATCACCTCACAGAACTCCAACTGGCAAGGACATAACAACTATCAAGGTAACAACTGGTATGGTAGTAACAATCGCGAAAAAGGTTGTTGGAACAATTACAACTATCGTGGGGGCAGGAATAATCGAGGTCGATGGAACAAATACAATCACAACCACAATGGTTATCAGCATCAAGGATATAGTGGTTATAACTCGGGTGCTAATCAAGGATACGGTGGCTACAACTCTAACTATGGGGCAGGCTATCATCCACCTCAGTAGTTCAGTGGTGCTCCCTCTCCTGGTGTGCTTGATTCTGCACTTGTTCCACAGCCTCAATGCACCATTTGTCAACTCTGCAAGCTTCTTGGACATGAGGCACCTGGATGTTCACAACGGATTCCAAACACTCAACCTCAAGCATATGTTGCTACATCAAGTTTTTAGTTCTTAGATCCCAACTTTTGGCTGGCAGATACTGGAGCTACTCATCATCTGGTTTCAGACGCTTCCCAACCTCAAAACTCAAAGACCTGTTCAACAAATTCAGGTATTGTTGTAGGTAATGAAGCTATCATGCCTATCACTAGAGTTGGGACTGCTACATTTCCTATCTCTAATTGCATCTTTTCTTTACTTGTTGTTTGTCATGTTCCACAACTTATGCATAACCTTCTTTCTGTTCACAAATTTTTCCTACATAACAACTATCAAATGCTCTTTGATGCATTCTCCTTTCGAATTCAAGACACAATGGGGAGAGTGTTATACAAGACTCCTAGTGTTGATGGCTTGTATCCAATTCCTATGAACCTGCATTCTGGATCTTCATGCCTTGGTGCTGGCTGTTTGGGATGGAAGGACACTTCCACTATTTGGCATCACAGATTTGGACATCCCTCTAATCACATTTTGGCTACTATGCTCAAACATGCTCAACTCCCCTCTACTTCAGATCCTTCATCTCATGTTTGTGAATCTTGTATTCAAAGGAAAATTTTTAGACTTCCATTTCCTATATATGATCATAAGGCATCTGTGCCATTCTATAAGATACATTCTGATGTATAGGGACCTAGTCGAGTTGTTTCTACTTTAGGTTATCAATTCTATATTGTCTTCATTGATGATTGTACCAGGTATACTTGGTTGTATCCTTTGGTTAACAAATCAGATGTCTACTCAACCTTTGTGAAGTTTCATGCCTATATCACTACATTCTTTGAGAGATCTATTAAAATTTTCCAGAGTGATGGTGGGGGAGAGTTTACCAGCAAGGCAATGAGTGACTTTCTTGCCTCTAAAGGTGTCCAACACTTCAAATCTTGCCCTTACACCCCTCAAAAAAACGGCTTGGCAGAAAGGAAGCGCATACACTTGATTGAGATAACCATCACCCTGTTGCAAGCTGCTTCTATGCCTGCTTCCTTCTGGTACCATGCTTGCTCCACTGCTAATCATCTCATCAACATAATGCCTACCCCAACACTTCACATGCAGTTACCCTTCTTCTCTTTATTTGGCTCTTTGCCTTCTGTCACATCTCTCCATGTATTTGGGTGTGCTTGTTACCCCTATCTCAGACCATATGCCAGGGACAAACTTGACTCGAGGTCTGCTCAGTGTGTCTTTTTTGGGTATACGCTTGACTATAAAGGTTTCATGTGTTATCACATTCCCTCTCAACGCACTTACATCTCTAGACACGTTTTATTTGATGAGTCTCAGTTCCCTTTCTCTTCTTCACCACGTCTCCTGTCTGATCTTGGTAGTGTGACAGTCTGTAGTTATACTCTTTTATCTATGAGCACGAGTTCTTTTATCAGGCCATCTTCACCACCTCATGGGGACACTGCTTGCTCTCCACTGTCTCCCACACCTGCTTCCACTCCACCTTCGCGGCCTGAGCCACGTTCTACTTCACAGCTTGCTTGTAACGACCCGTCCCAAATTCCATGATTAGATTAGTGACTAATCACGATTAGTGAGGTTAATCGGTGATTAGTTAGGCTAAATCGGACGAACGATGCGAAATGACCGTTTTGCCCCTAGTGGTGGCAAAACGTTGACTTTTCATTCGAGCGGTCAAATGGACTTTGACCGATGACCGTGACGTGGTTCGTGACGTCACGAGTTCATAGACAGGTGGCACGTTCAATTCCGACATCCGTGGAGGAAGTTGTGACGTTCGGAAGTTTAGGGGCATTTTGGTAATTTTAGTTAAATAAGGCAAATAGTTGACTTTTTGACCAAGAGGTCCGATGGCCAATGGCCAAAGACCATTACGTAGATAAGGACGATACGAATCCATAGACAGGCGGCACGTCGAATTCGGACGTTCGACGACGAAGTTACGGTTCACGGAAGTTTCGGGATACTATTTACGGCGACACGTTTTATGAGACAAAAAGTGCAGTTTTGTCTCTGGTGGGCCCAGATATTTGTCCTGATGCCAATGGATGAGTGACAAGTGTCACCCATCCAATGGACATCATATTTCCTTCATGCACCGTGCAAACCAATCCATTTTCTCCATTTCAAACACACACCCAAAACCCACCCGATCTCACCATTTCTCTCATTCCCGTGCAACCCCAAAACCCATCCATTTCAACCAGGATTGAGACCAGAGAGTGGGGAGGTGGTTGGATGCAGTGGCCGGCCCAGGGAGCGCCGCCGTGGACGGCGGTTGTGGCGAACCCGCGAGGTAATCGGTTTTGCCCATTTTAATCCATTTTCGATTTCTAATTATTAGGGGCTTGTTTGGACGTTTGGGTTGAACTAATTAGGTTGCTAGGGGGTTTTTAGGAAGGTTTGGAGAAGGGTTGGACATCGGGGAAGCTCTGTGGAGGGTTTTGGATTTTTGAACCGTGAGGACCAAATTGGACCGGTCGGATTTATGACGTTTTAGGAGTTATAATTAATTGGGTTAGATAGGAAATGAAGAAATAGGAATTTAGGAATTGAAATGGAGGCAAACGGACCAAAATTGAGGGAGAATGAGGCCTGGACCGGTTACGCCGGTCCAGTTGCAGGCGAACCGGCAGGTTCAGACCGGCTGCGCGAGGAAGAAGACGCACTGTGCAGTGGCGCGTGAGGCCCACGCGCAATGTACTCCCAGGGCTCGTGGCAGGGAATCTTGGGAAGGTTCCAACATGTGAAATCTTCTATTCGATGTAACGAACATTTTGGGACTGGTTTCGTGTCGATCGGACACCGTCTCGATATGTTTCGGGGCATCGGAAGGTTTAGGTTTGGGATTAAAAATAGTTAGAAAATCGAGAAAATTACGGGGCTTTGGTAGGAGGTTAATTAAGTAGTTAGTAACCTTCTATTAAAATTTGGATAGGTTTGGGAGTCCCGGTGATGGTGATCGGCTCGGGGAGCCGTATGACACGCAAATCGAGGCGGCAGCTCGGACGGTCTGTGAGTGGACCTTGTTTTCTAAATTGGTGCATACATAAATGTTTATTATGTGTTTTATTACATGTTTGATGATGCCATGGGTGCATTTGTATGTGGTTACGTATAGCCACATATTTCGAGGTTTCGGCCCTATACGGTGCCTATACGGGTATGTATTTCTTTATTGGTCTAAATGAAAAGGTTTTGGATTTCTAAAAATATAAACTCGGGTATGAGACCTATTTGGTTTTGTCTCGGGCATATGACGCTATTTACGACCTTCGGGTCTAAATCGTGGTCGCGACAGGTGCTATGTGCAGGGCGATCGACGATACGACGCTCGCCTCCGGATTGGGATGTGTTCCTTCCGGAGAGGTCACGATGCACGATTCGTGGTCGGGCAGCCTGGGGAGGCTCGACTTCGGAGTGCCGACGGTTCAGGATAGCGATCGGTGAGGAGTGCACCATGATATTGTGGTGGTCGCGTCAGTTGATTCGTTCACGGCGACATACCAGGATTGAGGGCGGTCCTGGATGGATGGTTGCACGCATCACTATGATCGGAGTCGTGCCTGACCCTTAGATATCGGGCACGGTGCCCACCTGATGTCATATGTTCGGGCACGAGACCTAGTTGTTTTACACTGATGATTTCGGGTCAGGGACCCTAGATGGATTTCCAAGTTCATGACGGTTTATGGGAACCGGCATGAACTCTGGAATGGTCATTGTGGTTCATGACTGTTTATGGGAACCGGCATGAACCTTTGTCAGGTTATTATGGTATATGACGGTTTATGGGAACCGGCATGAACCTTTGTCAGGTTATTATGGTACATGACGGTTTATGGGAACCGGCATGAACCTTTGTCTGGTCATTCTGGTTCATGACGGTTTATGGGAACCGGCATGAACCCTTGTTATGGATGTTATGGATCATGACGGTTCAAGTGAACCGGGCATGAACGTTTATGTTATGTATATATATGTATTCATATACCTTCCTTTACTTCTATTATCTCCTCCGGGGAGGGTCGTTGGCTTGGGTGGACCTCGGAGTAGTCACGGAGCACCGACTGAGTGGAGTCACCCCCCAGTTGGGTTCCTTACTCTCATGAAGGCTATGATTACTATTACCTCGGGTAGGGTCAGTGGTCTGCGGACATTGATCTGGACTTTGAGAAGACTCGGATTGAGACCTAGGTAGCACGCGCGTAGCTTTGGAAACCGTGACAGGATAGGTTGTGTGAATTATATGTATATGTGATGTATGCTATATATGATATGATGTATGATGTGCGTTTACACAGGTTTTGGACAGTGGCCCGTATGGTTAGTTCTTATGTTTTGGGCTGAGTCCCTTATGGATTTGGCAGTGGCCCGTGTACTTGATTTCATTATGGTTTTTTCTGGATAAATGGTTTTCAAATGCATGCATGCTTTTTAGTGAAGGGTACAAATGTCTTTTTATGAAATATGTTTTTATAAACTCTTGTTTTGTCCACTCACAGCTTTTAATGTTTTGACTGCCCTTCAGGTTGACATTGGATGTGGACTGTAGCAGAGACCGAGATATCACATACCTCCTCCGGATCCTGGCGTACTCTGATAGCCCGGGAGGGCAAAGGTCGGAAATATCCCTTGTCTGACACTCCGTGTCAGACGGGAGCAAGGTCATCCCACGTTAATCCCGGGGGGATTGGGATGGGTCCTGTCATTGCACCTGCTTCTGGGCTCTCAATTGAGCCCTGAGATTCTGCTATTCCGGTCTCAGAGGCCACTTCTGCCATGTCCCTGGTACCTGGCTCATCTCTCATATCTCCTCCTGCCTCTGGATCCCCTCTCTATCTCGTGGTCGATCTTTCCACTTCTTATTCTTCCCGTGGACCTTCCTCTACTCATCCTATGGTCACACGTTTGAAGAGTGGCATCAGAAAGCCTAGTAGGAAGGGCTTTCTTGCACTGCACGCCTTTGTGCCTGTTTCTAGTTCTATGGTCGAACCTGTTCATTTTCGACATGCCTTGGTTGTTCCTGAATGGTACCAGGCTATGCAGGATGAGTTTACTGCCCTCCAACACCAACACACCTGGCATCTGGTACCTCCTCCTTATCACCGTTCTGTCATTGGCTATAAACGGGTTTTCAAACTCAAGAACAATGTTGATGGGTCTGTTGCTCGCCACAAGGCTCGCCTGGTTGCCAAAGGGTACCTACAACAGAAAAAGGTTGATTATGATGAGACGTTTAGCCCTGTGGTTAAGCACACTGCCGTGCGTCTGGTCCTTGCCCTTGCGGTACAATTCGATTGGATTATGCAACAACTTGATGTGAAGAATGCATTTCTTCGCGGGCACCTTGATGAAGAGGTTTATATGGAGTAGCCTCTAGGCTTTGTCGACTCATTTTATCCTCATCATGTGTGTAAGCTGAACAAGTCCCTCTATGGCCTAAAATAGACACCCCGCGCTTGGAATGCCCGCTTCACTGCTCATATGGTGGCCCTTAGCTTCGTTCAATCCTCGTCTGACTTCGCATTGTTCACCACTTTTCGTGATTCAGTTCTACACATTGTTCTTGTGTACGTTGATGATATCATCATTAGTGGCAACACCCCCTCAGCTATTACCTCGCTTATTCATGCCCTTGGTCGTGAATTTGACATGAAGGACCTTGGTCCTTTTATCCTTCTTCCTTGGCCTCCAGGAGGAGTACAATCGTGCTAGCATTTTCATTCACCAATCCAAGTATGTAACAGATCTTCTGGTTTGGGTTGGCATGTCCAAGTGTGCTTCTGTCTCCACGCCCCTCGTGCCCAATCAGAAATTGCTTCTCCATGATGGTATGCCCCTTCCTGATCCCACTCTTTATCGACGGATGGTTGGGGCCCTTCAATATCTCACCTTTACTTGACCGAACATCGCATTTGCCATGAACACCCTGTGCCAGGTCATGCAACAACCGATAGACGTCCATATGGTTGTTGTTAAACGCATCTTGCGCTACGTCCATGGTACACAGTCCCTTAGCCTTCACTATGTCTCTAGCCACCTTGTCTTTCTTGGCTTGAACCCCGTTTCCTGGGGCGCTAAGAAGCAGTCCACCATGTCTCGATCCTCCGCTAAGGCTGAGTATCGGTCCCTTGCCAGCATGGCGTGTGAACTGTTGTGGCTGTCTTATCTCTTCAATGATCTTCACGTACGATTGCCTCAGGTTCCTCTCCTTTGGTGCGACAGCATGTCGGCTATCCATTTTGCTCATAATTCGGTGTTTCACTGTAGCACCAAGCACGTCGAGATAGACGTTCATTTCATTTGTGAACAGGTGCAACGCCGATCTCTACATCTTGCCCATGTTTGCTCCCGGTTCCAGTTGGCCGATATGATGACTCATGGCCTCCACACGCCTCACTTTGTTTTTTCTGCGGGACAATCTGTTGCTCAGTCGCCCTCACATCAGCTTGCGGGGGGATGTTAGTGATAGTGATCGTGCCATGTCATCATCAGGTCAGGCCATGTCATCATCATGAGGTTAGAACGAGTTATTAGGATCCGTTTGCTTGCTAGGGTTAGTTAAGAGGTTAAGAAGCCAGCTGTAAAGGGATTTAGGAAGTTAGACAGTTAAGGTTAATGTATGTAAGGTATAAAAGGTGAGAATAGTGTGTGCAATGTATGAATGTATGTGAAGTTACAATCAATGAAAAAGAATTTCTCTTCGATTTTGTTTTCTCTCTCTCTCTCTCTCTCACTCTGTCTCTCTCTCTGTCTCTCTCTCAACTTTCTCCTATCTCTTTCTATTTCTTCTCAAGTTCCTCATTTCTTTCTTCACGTATGATGATCACTATGGAATCAAACAGTTTTGTTCGAAATTAGACTTCGATCAAGACTTTAAAATAAAATGAATAAAGGATTCAATGTGTATATCAAATAAATTAATAATTTTAATTTAATATATTTGCGAGGATATGTTTTTGGTTAATTAGGAAATCCTAGTATGGTATAGTCACGTTAAACTTATTTTTGGTAAGTAAAACCATAAAAAAACTAGCTTAATAATTTTATGTTGCAACTCAATGCAACGACCTCCCACTCAAATCTTTTAAGGGGAATCAATAATCAAATTTATGACGAGTGAAGCAACATATAGATGAAATTTTGCCCTAATTATTAAATTACTTAAAAATGGGTACATCCTACAAATGAATGACTAATAATTTTGTCTAATCAGTCTTTCAATTATGATTTGTGAAACCAACAGTTCCGCTTAGTAACTTGTATATTACGCATTGAGTCAATAATTAAAAACGAAAGGGTAACATTTTTAAAATCAAAGGGAAATGAGAGAGAAGAGTGGAAGTAACTGTCTACAGCTCCACAAAATGGTGACGGTGTCCCTAAGGATGGGATGTTTGTAGGTATGAGGTAGCTAGTGTGTCCCTATACACCAAACCCAGGTCAGGGTCTGGACTAACTGGTAACTAGGGAGGAGCTATAGCTAGCTAAGAGCTAGCTCATTGGTTGCAAATTTTGGGTCCCATTGAGAGAGGTGAGTTGATATTTAGGCACTTGCACAACTTGGGACAAAGTCATACACTTTTGTACACATACAGCTCTGTTTTCCATTAGCAGTTTAGCCAAGTGGTTGATGACTTGATGACCTAAGAAAACCGGTCTAATTAAACCTATAATTAAGCCTTGTTTTTATCCTCCCATGCATGTGCCTAATTATCGTCCCTCACCAATATATTCCCTCAAAAGAAAGAAAACTTCAAATCCCAAAAGCACCCTCAGTTCAAAAATAAATATGAAAATAAATGTCAAATAAAGGATAAACTCTAAGTGTCTGCCGTTTAAATACAAGTTCGCTAATTTACGGTTATACAGAGCATTAGACAAAAAATAAACAACCAGACCCATACTCTAGTTAACAGAAGTGCACAATCCTAGGTAATAAGCCTCAGCCTCAAAAATAGTCCTCGACACAAGATCAGTCTGGAGGGTACGAAAACCATGACAAACTGTGAGTGGACAAAAAAAAAACCCTTTGGAAATCATTTTCGAAATAATTTTTTTGGCCCTCTTGTGACGACTCTGAAATTCGAAAAAGGAAAAGTTGGAAAATTGGAAGGAAATGACGATTTTGCCCTTAATTATGGGCGACAAAAGTTGACTTTTTGATCGGGACCTTGTTTGGACTTTCCGTAAGTACCGTTGGATAGGTCTCGAGACACTGAGTCTGTAGACAGGCGGAACGCGGAAATCAGAGGTCAGATGTAAAAGTACGTACCTTGGAACGCTAAGGGCATTTTGGTCATTTGTTAAGGCAAGGGTAAAAATGTAATTTGGTGAATAATTGGCTGATTCAGCCGTCTAATGACTCAGTTATTTGGTTAGGTGAAATCTGTCACTGAGAACATCAAATTAGTGGCAAGTTGTCGCTTGAAACTCAAACAAAAACCAGCCTACACATGGATTTGAACAACAACTTCCCAGTAGATCTGGATGTGTAATTCCCAGAACTCTGGATGTGTAATTCCCAGAGGAACCACAGATGTGTAATTCCCGAGTTATGTGATTTGTTTGATGATAAAATGGTTTTATGAAATGAGTTTCATGTGTTTTGGCTTGGAAGTCGGTGATTGGTGATTCATGTGGTTGACCCTATGCATGCATGGTTTGATAAACAGAAGGGGGAAATGGTCTATTTGAAATGTGTTTTCAAATGATATTATTTTTCTCCACTCACACCTTTTATATTTTTATGACCCTCCAGGCCGTGGCACTACATTCGGAGCTGATCAAAAGGCGGAGGCATGAGCGGAAATCAGTGCAGTTATCCCTTGTCTGACAGGTGCTGAGGGGTAGTTTCGGGACTTCAGTTGACTTGTCAGACGGGAGCAGGACCGGGCATGGTTATCAAAGTCCAGTTGGGACGGGTCCTCTCACCTCTAGTTTATAAAAAAACATGCATGTATGGACAAATAAATACTTGATTTCAGATAAAACAATTACGTATATAAAACCGTATGACCAACATAAATCATAACAATCATATGAAAGCCCTTGGCCCATATTTCTATGAAATCCCTGTTTATAAGAATTTCAAAAATCTCTAGACATAACAACCAATAATAGTCAACCTCGAATCCTGCTGGTCCAACCAGCTAATCTCCTGTACTACATGTAAGCTATCACATAACATGTGGAGTCCAACGATGTCGAAACGTATGGAGTCTAACTCCGACTACGTTCGAGTCTGTATTGAGGAACCCTCAGAGTCCAAATCTGGAATAGCGATCTAATTGCATGAGGATGACTATACTGGAAAAAACAGTTTGCGAAAAATATAGTTTAACTCGTTTTTAAACTACCCACAAAAGCCCAAAACATTTACAAGCTAGGCCCAAAATCGGTAATAACTTGTAACCAGAAAACAACATCATGAATATATATATTCTAAAACTAGGAAAAAAATCGAAAAAGTATTTAGAATCATATATTTCATTCATTGTAAACCATATCGTGCAATAAAACCATAGAAATATGTAAATATGCATGCAGCTCAATTTATAAACAAATAGCCCACTTAGAGTCTAATCGGTAGCTCACTCTTGAGCTGTGCATTCCTC
Source organism: Prinsepia uniflora (assembly GCA_032719365.1). Lineage (NCBI taxonomy): Eukaryota > Viridiplantae > Streptophyta > Magnoliopsida > Rosales > Rosaceae > Prinsepia > Prinsepia uniflora. The sequence continues at coordinate 5,149,358 of CM064867.1, read as the reverse complement.
AGAAGTCCTCGGAGCATCTCGTTTGTCAAGTTAACAATGGGGGTCACCAACAATACATATAACCTCGCATAAAACTCCCATTAAATCCTCGGATAGTACACGCGTCCCAAGCACGCAATTCGTGATTTTGAACCCCAAAACTACCCCCAAACGAATTTCTATCAACTTGAAACCACCATCATTGGATTCGGCATGTCAAACGCTTTTGGACATGCATGGTTGTTTCTTGAAATTCTGACCCACAAGTTGCCACGCTCCAGTGAAGGCTAACGACCTTCTCCACACACCACCCCATTAACGCTAACATGGCGTTTACGTCAGCCTACTGACGTGGCATGCTAGCATCAGCCTCTTTTGACGTGGCACCTACTGACATTACCCTCTGATGACATGGAACTACTAATGTGTCACTACTGACGTAGAAGCTTATATCAACCATTATTGACATCATCATGACGTCATGCTGAAGTCACCCCCTTGCTGGAGAAAACAGATGCGTTGTTGTACGCCGCCAGTCAGAATTTGGCATTTTTGTGTCAATTTTCAAACCTTTGTATCTCCCTCAAAACACAACCAAATTGAACATTCTAATAGTCAAAATCTATCTACTTGATCCTAGGAATCCAAATCCACACTCAAAATCAAGAAAAAGTACCAAGATTTCACTATATGAGCCTTGAAAGTTGCGAAATTTTTCCCTCTCGCATACAGGCCGTAACCACTTGTTTCTACCTTCAAACTTGGGTTGTTTCTAATCAAGAGGGTCTAAGGAAACGATCCCATCCACGGTTTGAGCTCAAAAAGTCCCTAAATCAAAGTTCAAATCAATGGTTTGTTTTGGGGCGCACGGAGTGTAACGTTCCAGAAATTCTAGAAAAGTAAAATTTGGAAAATTACATGGATATGACGATTTTATCCTTAGAATGTCAAATGATGATTGTACCCTGTTTGTAAAGACAGTTATGTAGATCTCAGAATTCAGAATTCGTGGATAGGTGGCATGTTAAAATCGAAGGTTGGATGAGTTTATTACGAGTCTAAAAAGATCAAGTGCATTTTGGTAATTTTTGTATTAAGGTTATTTTGGTACTTTCACCGTAGGAGATAAGGTGATAATGAAATATATGTTTACATTTTACTTCTTCTAATTTTGTGCTGTGTTGGTGTGTGTGCACCGCCATACCCGGTTTTTGTGTGTGAAGTTGTCACGACTTGACTCCCCTAGTATGATATTGTCCACTTTGGGCCCAACCCTCACGACTTTGTTTCTGGGAATTCACGAGTAACATCCCAGTAGGTCACCTATCCTGGGATTTCTCCAGCCCAATCTCGCTCAACTTTGGAGTTACAACCAAAACAAAATCCAGTAAGCTCCTAAAAGGCCTTATTTTTAGGAAGATACGTGCGACACATATAAGGCACTTCACATTTCCCTCCCCGAGGGATGTGGGATTACTCACCGGTCTTACTTTTCCAAGCTCACTAGTTTTACAATCCACCCTCTTTGGGCCGAGCGACCTCGCTGGCACACTCTCGGTCGAGTTCCAGCTCTGATACCATTATGTCATGACCCGACTCCCCTAGCACAATATTGTCCGCTTTGGACCCATCCCTCAAGACTTTGTTTCTGGGAACTTATGACACGACCCATCCCAATCCCCCCGGGATTACCATGGAATGTGTCATGCTTCCGTCTGGCAAGAGGTGTCAGACAAGGGATAACCTGTTGCCACTGCCCAAACGGGCTTCTAGAGTGCGCAAGGATCGATGGAGGAGGTGTGCGATGTCCGAGTCTCTGCTGCAGTCGCATCCGTAATCAACCTGAAGGGCATTAAAAACCAAAAGCTGTGAGTGGACGAAAATAAATTAATTTATTAACACATTTCATAAGACATTTATGCCCTCCAATAAAAACGTATGCATGCCACGAAAACCAGTAGTCCAAAACATTTGCTCAACATTGCATTAGGGCCTTAGCCCAAAACCGTAAACCATAAATCCAACCGAAAAACCATTTCATAGTTCCATTAGTCATATTCACCATATTACCATAACTGGAATCCCAGATGCCTAGCGTCCCCGACACTTGACGTTCCAGACGTCATATTTCACGGTATAACCATAAGCAACGCGTGCTGCCCGGGGTCTCTCCGGGTCAATATTTCTGACATCCCCGATGTCTGACGTCCCTGACGTCTAATCATAGCAATCCTGCTCTTGAGTCACTATACTTTCCGGTAGCTCCGTACAATGACCCCTCGCAGGCAATGCACCGTGACTTCTCCAGTGTCCCAGACACCTGGAGGAGACCTTCACATAACCTCATATCAAGATGGTATATGGAACCAGTTTATTCAAATCATTTCACAACATTACAATTCCATTTAGGGTCCCTGACCCGAAATCATATTTTATAACCCAACTGGCCTCATGCCCGATTCTGTAAACCACTGGGCCCACGACCCAAATTCAAAAATCAATTGAGCACCTGGCCCGATAACATAACTCAAATGGGTCTCAGCCCGATTTCGTAAATAACTGGGCCCCCCCCTCCCCCCCCCCCTCCCCCGATTTCATAAAGCAATTGGGCCCTTGGTGTAACGACCCGAACCAAGAATAATAATATTTTAATGTAAAAAGACTATTTTTCCCCTGAGGGGGGGGGGGGGGGGGGAACTTTGACTTTTGACCCGGGAGATAATTTGGATGTTGACCCATGACTATGACGTAGGTCGGGACGTCACGAATCCGTAGGCAGACGGCACGCCAAAATCGGAGTTCGTATGAAGAAGTTATGGTCACGGACGTATTTTAGCGGAATTTACGAACCGAGAACAACGGAATAAAATATTAATTAATTATGGGAATCCGTGCCTAGTCATATTTGAATCAAACAAGCGGATGAGTGACAAGTGTCACTCATCCAAGTCCATACTATTCCAATAAAGCAACCTTACAACTATTTACCTATTTTATATTCATTTATTTGCCTCATTAAATCCTAGCCATTGGATTTTCTGCCTAAACTCATCCCAGCCTTCCATTTTAGTCTGCTTTTTCTTCTTCATGCACGATCATCTCCCTTTTTCTCTCAAACACAAACACATACACATCCATCCCCCCTAAACCGTGCACCTTCCTTTCCATTTTCTCTCGATCCAAACGCACAAACCAGCAACCTGCACACCATCAACCGACCACCCACAACACCACCATCATCTCCTTAGCACCACCGTGCACCACCAGCCACCACCATCCATTTCCCTTCCCTGAAAAACCCCTGCAAAACTCAGACCCGAAACACAGAGGAATCGGGTCCAAGAAGCAACACCGCACATTTTCACCACCTCGACCCAAGTGAAGCTCCAGTTGACATCGTGAGGACCCCAGGAGCACGAATGAGCAGGCGACGAAGGCTACGGCGGCGACACGGCAGCGGTAAGGCCCAAAACCCGAGAACCCGTTTTTACTCCCTTGTTTCGAACCAACCCGTTTTAATGCCTAGAAATCGATCCTTTGGTTATGGACATGTCCTAGGGCTAGAGACGAGCTGTTTGAGACTGTCTTGGACGACTGAGATGGCGTGGATCGCCGGAGACGACAACCGGATTTCTGGCCGTGAAGTTCAGCAAGGACTGGTGAGTTTCTTCTCGTTTTCTTTCTATTTTGAGGTTGTAGAACCATAGAACAGACCTAGACGAACCTATAGGGATGAACCCCGTCGAAAATGGTGGCCGGAAACGTACGGTGGAATCGGGTCAAGCCGTGGGTCAACGGCAACCCGATTCCAGTCAAACGGGCTGACCCGGTACTGTAGCAATGATGACGTCATCTTGCTGACGTCACTTCTGACGTCATGATGATGTCATCCTGTCAGATATTATCAGACCAAGGACCAATCAGAACATGCCACGTGTCACCTGACAAGTGTCAGTGATGACGTCAGCAGTACTGTAGCAGCGTTGACCAGACGCGTGGGGGCGCGTGTGAACAGTGATTTTGGTGGGGCCGGTACCATTTTCAAGGTTTCGACGATACGGATCCAATGGAGGTGGTTTCGTGTCGGTCAGGACCCGACTCATCTAGCACGATATTGTCCGCTTTGGGCCTCCTTGCCCTTGCCCTCACAGTTTTGTTTTCGGGAGCTCACGGTGCAACTTCCCAGGAGGTCACCCATCACAGAATTGCACCAGCCTCAACTAGCTTAACTTTGGGGTTCCAATCCCCCCCCACCCCAAGCCACTGAGCTCCCAAAAGGCCTCATGCTAGATAGGTGTGTGCCTACACCTTTAAGGCACACCACCATCCTCTCCCAGACCATTCTCTCGCAGGAATGTGGGATTGTTCACCGTTCCCTATAGGACACGGGTCTTACAATCCACCCCCTTAGGGCCCAGCGTCCTCGCTGGCACACTTCCCGGTCAGGGTCTGGCTCTGATACCAAATTGTCAGGACCTGACCCTCCTCGGTCAGGACCCAACTCATCTAGCACCATATTGTCCGCTTTGGGACTCGCCCTCACGGTTTTGTTTTCGAGAGCTCATGGTGCAACTTCCCAGGGGTTCACCCATCATGGAATTGCACCAGCCTCAACTCGCTTAACTTTGGGGTTCCAATCCCCCCCAAAGCCACTTGAGCTCCGAAGAGGCCTAGTTTAGATCAGAGTTGCGTAGAGGCAGCCTCTATCTAACCCTATATTGTCCTCTTTGGGCACACCTGCGCCCGCAAGGTTTTGTTCCTGGGAGCTCACGGTGCAACTTCCCAGTGGGTCACCCATCATGGGATTGCACTAGTCTCCACTCGCTTAACTATGGAGTTCGTTTGGAATCCAAAGCCAGTGAGCTCCCAGAAGGCCTAGTGCTAGATAGGTGTGTGCCTACACCTTTAAGGCACACCACCAACCTCTCCCAGACCATTCCCCCTCGCAGGAATGTGGGATTGTTCACCGTTCCCTCCAGGACACGGGTCTTACACTTGGCCCGATTACGTAACTTAATTGGACTCCAACTCCGAGGTTTCCAAAACAATTGAGCCTCATGCCCGAGTTTCTCTTTCCAATTTCAAAACCATTTCATGAAATCATATCCAAAGTTATAAGTATGGAAAATCAGTGTAAAACCGGAAACCTCGATTTACGTGCAAGCATGTAAATCGCCTCGAAATACGTGAAATCGTATAATTTATCAATATCCAAATCACATCATACAATCACAATCATAATCCATATAAAACATTTAAGCATGCATAGAATTTATAAAACCAAAGTCCACTCACAGACCGTTTATGTCAGGACCCGTCCCCAATATGACCTCGATACTCGGGACGAACCCTGCTCCCGTCTGACAATCACACTTACAGTATCAAAAACAAGCCAACAACCTTCACACAACTATAAGTATAACTATCAGACGAAGGAGTAACATATACACAGCAGTCAGTCAGAGTATAGTTCTACAAAATGGGCACAAAAGTCCTACAATGCTAGTCTCACAACGGAAGAACGTCGGAAGCTCTATGCCTCGATATCTGCCTCAACGTTCACCCCAGCGCTATCACCACGACCTGGAGGGAAAATTTAAAACCAAAAGTGTGAGTGGACTAGAATAACCAAAAGTTTTCAAATCAGTTTATCACTAATTCAAGGTTAAGGAAAAATAAGAATCAGTGTTCCCTCCGTTTTTAAAACAGGCATGCCCAACGAAGTACTAGAAAATCATAACATGAAACATCATAAGAAACAGAAACACTATAAAATCTCATAAGAAACAGATACACTATAAAATACCATAAGAAACAGAAACACTATAAAATGGCTATGGAAATCATAGTTTCAGCATCAAATCATCATTTCCGATCAAACCTGCTGGACCTATCCGAGTCTTTAAACTCAATCAGGCCTTAAATGAAATCCGAGTCTTTAAACTCCCGAGTCTTTAAACTCAATAGGCCTATGGGGGTAATATCAACATATCTGAGTCTTTAAACTCCCGAGTCTTTAAACTCAATCCGGGCCCGTCCCCCGTCAATATCAATCCGGGTCTTTAAACCCAATATCTAGATCCAGCAAATCCAATTCAACATCCATCGCCAAATTCGAATTCGAAATCCCTGGTTCGAAGCCCTCCCGGCGTTCAGAACCGTCATTCCGAACCCAAATCCGGAAAGTCATTCTTATACCCAGAAATCACACATAATCACAAATCAGATTTCATATCCCTGATCATCATCAGAAAACATTTATAGGTTGAAATCGCAAATATGGTATCAAAATCCGAAAACCAGCTTTTTCTCGAAAAATGTGCAAAATTTCAGAAATGTCTCGAAAAATGTGCAAACGCATCAATCACATATAATCATCATGTAAAAGCATAAAAACATATGTAAGATCATAAAACATCATTAAAACAGTTAGGCATGCTTGAAAGAAAGAAAAAGTCCACTCACAAATCAAAACAAGTCAGTCGCGCTCCGTGCGCTCCTCGACCGTCTCGGGTGCCTCCCGTCCTGTCAAAATGCACCAAATAGGGTCACAAATACATCAAGGATCCTAATCCTAATTTCCCCAATTTTTTGGGAATTAAATAATATTTTAATCCTAAACCCTCAACCGTCTGGATTCCCGAACAACTCCGTAACATCGTCCGATTCACCCGAAAACCACACCAATAAACTCCTTAGGACAATTAGAACCAAACTCATGTTGGAAGCTTGGCCGGATTCTTCTCCACGCGCTGCCCAAAGTGGCTGCGCGTGGGCCTCACGCGCCTGCTACAGTGCTTCTCCTTCCTCGATTGAACCCGGTTCACACCAGGCTGCAACCCGGACCGGCGAGAGCCAATCTCCGCCGTCCGGCCACCATTTCATCTCCTCTCTTCTCCTGCAGCTTCGTCTAGACACCAGGAATCCATCCCCCTCACTCTCCTGGTTCGATTCACCCCTCAGCTTCACGACTGAAGGTCGAAAGAAAAACACAGACGACCCCTGTTTTCCTTCCCGGCCGTCCTATGATTCCCCCCTCACGGTGGCGATTCTAAACTTCTCCCACAACCTCACTGAGTCACCCACAACTCACAGGAACCCTCGACTCACTCTCTAAACCCACGATTTCCCGTTTGAAAGTCACGGCCAAACAGAGTACAGAGTACTCACCGTCGACTAAGCTCCGCCGTGTACGCCCCCGTCACGGCGACTGTCCTTACACCACTCCTAGAACCTCCCTGAACATCACTGCACTCACCAATCCCCTTGATTCTCATCCTACCCTCACGACTTTTGAATTGAAAAACCACGGGAAAACAGAGTAAAAAGGCTTACCCTTCGATTCTGTCACCACCGTGCGCACCGCCGCGTCTCCCGTTTCTCGTTGGACTCCCTGCAGCCTCCTGAACTTCCCACGGTCGTGATTTGAGCCACCAAATGGCGTAGCCACCACCACGAACTCACGGCCTCCCTGTTTCCTCAAACCTTCGCCGCACCACCACCGTGCCGCCGTGCACGATTTCACTACCAAAACCCGATCACCAGTACAACCACTACTCCCTGTCATTCTCACCAATCACTCTTCACTCACCCCTGTACCAAAATCGATCACTCTCCTTCAATTTCTCACCCTCTGTTTCTCTGTGTTCTTCGAAGGATTGCACGGTTCAAATTGTGCAAAGTGTGGCCGTGCACACTTTAGAACCCTGTAGAACAATCCAGTGCCCCCACGTGTCCACAATCCTATGGCCAAAACATAAATATCCTACCCCACTCAGCCACTTGTCCTCATCCAATTGGCTGAAAGAAAATTACCAAAATACCCTTTGTATAAATAATTACCGTTTTGCCCTCGAACGTTCTAGACCCGTAACTATTTCATCCGACGTCCGATGACAGCGTGCCGCCAGTCGTTGTACTCAGGACGTCGAGACCTATCCAACGGTCCTCGGTCTATGTGAAAATCACAAGTCCTCCAAAAAGTCAACATTTTCCCCGTTTACTCAAAATTACGGTAACGCCCCCAATCTTCCGAACGTCATAACTTTTCCTCCGGTTGTCCAAATCGAACCTGCCACCTGTCTACGGACTCGTGACGTCCTAAACTACGTCACGGTCAAGGGTTAACACTCATCCAATCGGTAATTCAAAAAGTCAACTTTTCGTCTACTATTCACAAGGGCAAAATCGTCCTTTATATACAAAACTTTATAAAATTACATTTTTACCCTTCCCGAAGGTACGGGTTGTTACAATCTACCCCCCTAAAAATAATTTCGTCCCCGAAATTCAGTGGAATAAGTAAGGGTACTGTTCCCGCATCAATGCCTCAGGTTCCCACGTAGCTTCTTCCACTTGATGATTTCTCCATAACACCTTAACCAAGGGAACCGTTTTCCTTCGTAAAACCTTATCCTTCCGATCCAAAATCGCTACAGGCTGCTCTTCGAAACTCAAGTCTTCCCTCAGTTCAACTGGTTGTGCTTCCAGAACATGCGAATCATCTCGAATATACTTCCGAAGCATAGAGACATGAAAGACATTATGTACCTTTTCCAAGTCTGCTGGTAAAGCTAATCGATATGCAACAGGACCAATCCGTTCTATGATCTCATAAGGTCCAATGTAACGAGGACTCAACTTCCCTCGTCTGCCGAACCGCACAATTCCTTTCCAAGGGGACAACTTCAGGAAAACCCAGTCTCCTACGGCAAACTCCAAATCCCTGATCCTACAGTCGGCGTAACTCTTCTGTCGGTCCTGAGCTGCCTTCAATCGATCCCTGATCAGTGCCACTTTTTCCTGAGTAAGCTCCACCAATTCAGAAGTAGTCAATCGACTCTCACCAACCTCAGTCCAACACAATGGAGTCCGACACTGTCTGACAGGACCCATCCCAATCCCCCCGGGATTACCGTGGAATGTGCCCTGCTCCCGTCCAACAAGGGGTGTCAGACAAGGCATAACCACGAGCCACTGCCCAAACAGGGCATCCAGAGTGCGCAAGGATCGATGGAGGAGGTGTGCAATGTCCCAGTCCCTGCTGCAATCGCATCCGTAATCAACCTGAAGGGCATTAAAACCAAAAGCTGTGAGTGGACAAAAACCAATAAGTTTACCAAATACATTTATAAGACATTTATGCCCTCCAAAAAAAACGTATGCATGCCACCAAAAACCAGTAACCAAAACGTTTGCTCAACCGAGCCATTAGGGCCTTAGCCTGAAAACCGTTAACCAAAAACCAAGTGTGGGAACTCAGCCCAAAACCGTGGAATACCACCACCATACATATTAAAACCATGTGGGTCACCACCCACGACCATAGATGAACATCAATTCAAAAATCCAAAACCATTTAGGGTCCCCGACCCTACATACCATATCATAACCAATAATCCATTTTTACCACATAACACATATCCAACCAATAAGCCATTTTATTCATTAATCCATATTTTACCATTACCATCACCAGCATCCCAGATGCTTAGCGTCCCAGACGCTAGACGTCCCTGACGTCATATCTCACGGTTTCATAAGCTACGCGTGCTGCCCGGGGTCTCTCCGGGTCCATATATCTGACATCTCTGATGTCTGACGTCCCTGACGTCAATCATAGCAATCCTGCTCCTGAGTCATCATACGGTCCGGCTGCTCCGTATAATGACCCCTCGCAGGCAATGCACCGTGACTTCCCCAGTGTCCCAGACATCTGGAGGAGACCATCATATATCCTTGTGTCCAGATGGTATATGGAAAAACAGTTTTATTAAATCCTTTTATCACATTATTACCATTGGGCCCTGCCCGAAATTTCCATAAAAAACACACAGTTCCATTTAGGGTCCCTGACCCAAAATCACAATTATTAAATATAGGGTCCCTGACCCGAAATCACCATTATAATCCAATTGGGCCTCATGCCCGATTTTATGAACCATTGGGCCCACGGCCCGATTCGTAAACCAACTGGGCCCACGGCCCGAATTCATAAATCAACTGGGCCCCTGGCCCGATGACATAACTCAAATGGGTCTCAGCCCGATTTCCTACCAACTGGGCCCCTGACCCGATATCATTAACCAACTGGGACCCCGGCCCGATATTCAAATGGACTCCAAGTCCGAAATTTCCAACATAATTGGGCCTCAAGCCCGAGTTCATATTTCCAATTTCAAAACCATTTCATCACATTATATCCAAGTCATAAATATGGAAAATCCATGTAAAACCGGAAACCTCGATTTACGTGCAAGCACGTAAACCGCCTCGAAATACGTGAAACCGTACAATTTACCAACAACCAAATCAACATCACACAATCACAACCATAATCCATATAAAACATTTAAGCATGCATAGAATTTATAAAACCAAAGTCCACTCACAGACCGTTTTAACCGTGTGCCTCGATACGCGTGCCACCGGCCCTCCCGGGCCACACCACTATCACCGGGACTCCCAATCCTGTCCAAATCACATTAGAGGGTCACTAACCTCATCATTAACATCCTATCAAAGTCCCGTAATTCCCCCGAATTTTACTTATTTTTAAACTTAATTAAAAACCTTCGGACATCCCGAACACTATCGAGACGGTGTCCGATCGACCCGAAACCAATTCCAAAATATCCGCTACATTAAATAGGACAGAAGTCATGTTGACCTCACCTCGAGATCCGTGCCCACACGCCGTCACGCGCCGCCGTGAGTGGCTGCGCGTGAAACTCACGCGCCTGCTACAGTGTCACCAGCCCAACCCGTTTGTCTGGTAAACGGGTCCAATTCACCCGCGACACAACCCGGTTCCAATCCTGTCAATTCGATCCTAATTCCTTCAATTGATCAATCCATTAGCTTCGTTTTAAGTCCAATTATAAGTCTGTAAACTCAATTACACAAATCCTTACCCAGATTCCCACGATTCGATGATGATCCACGAAGAACACCCGGTCACTGTTCAATCATGGGATTCCTTCAATCTCAATTGATTTCCCTAAATTGGTTCAACCAGAAGCATCAGTGGACCACGAGGAACAATTCCCCCACATCAATTTCGTCGTTTGATCAGTAAATGATCACGACTCAAGTATGAACACCGTCCACTGTGCAACCATGGAGTTTCATCGATCTCAGCCGGTTTCCTTCAATTGATGATCCCAGAAGCATCGTGGGATCATGAGAAATCATTTCCCCACAACAATTGAGTCAATCACAGCCCCAAACTCCACGACTCAGCCTCGATTTCTTCCTCTGTCACCAAGCTCGATCAGAGCCAAAACGGCACCAATCCTTCTCGTTTTTGATGTGGATCGACTCGTCACAACCTCAGGAAGATGTTTGTAACCTCCAATTCGATCATCACAGCCCAATTCCCAGTATTCGAATTTTCCCCCCAATTTTCCCGAAATCCAAAATCCAAAATTCAACATCCTCACAACCCCTCGTGTTTCCCCGTTAATTCCCTCATCCTAGTCTCCCATTTTCTCACAAGAACAGCAGAAGAAGGGAGCCAATTCTCCCTAATCCGAATCCCACATTTTGTGCACGGTTTAGGAACAAAATGGAGAAAATTAGGGGAAATGGTGGATTAGATGATGATGATGTAGTAATGATGATGTTTGGAGGGAAACAAGGAGCTGGAAACAAGGGATGGGTGACACTTGTCACTCATCCAGGTGTGTAGGGTCAATGGTCACTATTCATTATTATAATATTATTTTAATCCCGGCCTCGGTTCGTTAGTTCGTTTCCTTGACCATAACGTCGTCGTCGGATCTCCGATTTCGGCATGCCGCCTGTCGTTGGATTCGTATCGACGATACCTACGTAACGGTCCTTGGCCTTCGTCCATCGGACCTCCCGATCAAAAAGTCAACATTTGGGCCCTAACAAGCCAAATTACCAAAATACCCCTCAACTTCCGAACACCATAACTTTCTCTACGAATGTCGGAATCGAACGTGCCACCTGTCTATGAACTTGTGACGTCCCGAACTACGTCACGGTCATCGGTCAAAGTCCATTTGACCGCCCGAACAAAAAGTCAACATTTTGCCCACGACCAGGGGCAAAACGGTCATTTTGCACAATTTATCCGATTCCGCCCTACTAACCACCGTTCAACCTCACTAATCAAGATTAATCACTAAACTAATCCCGGAATTCGGGACGGGTCGTTACAACCTTCCCTCCTTAATAAATTTCGTCCTCGAAATTCCAACCGCTCTAAACTCAACGTACTTCCCTCCTTAATAAGTTTCGCTCTCGAAACTTGATTACCCTGATTCCACAAACACCCCGTGGAAAGTGGAATCGACCACGCAACACGTGTACACCCGTACACCAACTACTTAGACAAAACTTGTCTACGCCCAAACGTACCACTAGTACTCAAAACGTAACGACTACATTCGACCCCGTCGAATGACTGAAACTACTTGTTTCGAATTTGACACCACTTGTCAAATCGACCCTCTCGTTAACGCAACAACTCGACGGTTCCTTTCCCACTCCCACTAGGAGTCAGCTGACCCCACTCAACGATCTATGTTGACACATCCTGACAAACTGTCACCACACAGTTGTTGTCAGTCGAAAACTGACACTAGACTCACTCGTGGCTACACATGCCACCAACATACTTAACTTAGTAAACAATTACCGACCTTTCACACGACCTGTGTGTAAATAAACACATCGGAATTACCGTGACCCATTGCATAGTAATGTCCGGTCCACAACCAATCCCATGGTATCAGAACCAATCCGACTACCAACACGCTCACCAACACACCTCGGGTATATCCCGTATACCGTAACTAGACATCACAAGTCTACAAGGTATTGTACCTCGACCCAAGTACGAAGTACACACATCTACCTAATAACCAGACTACAACCACCTAGGTCATAGCCGAACGTGTTCCAATAATGGAGTACGTTTGCCCAATCCAGCATGAGACAAATCGAAACTCCACCCAACATCTAGTTCCATTTCCGAATCTGAATCCGCAATTTCGTAAGAAATCCCGGATCCAAGCCCAGACATCAAATTTTAATTCATATCCAAATCCGAATCCGAAATCATTATTCCGTAAGCTAGCATTTGGAATAACCATTCCGTACCCAAACCCGGAAATATACTTTCAAGTTTCAAAATCGAATCCTGAATCGTCACCCAGAAATTCGATTCCAAATACCGAAATCTCGTTCACATTTACCAAGACACACCAAAACCAAACCTATCGGTTACCCGTTCAATACACTTGATTGACTTCATAGGGAAGCCAATCCAACCTCCACACGTCTAAGGTTGACAAAATTCAACTACCTTGAAAACCTACTCACCCGAGTAGAATACCATACGGGCCCCACTTCGAAAAGAAGTTCAATCTCGTCATTTACGACTCACACACCCAAGTTCGTATCGATCCTTGTCATTCCACCTAGGAAAAACCAAGGATGATCCAAAATAATGACACCAATACTCATCCTACGTGGATGCAACAAAACTCACTGCACTCACCACGCCATGTACCCCAACATCGTCTGCCACCAAGCAGAAAATGAGAAATCTCGTTTACCTAATTTCGAATACGTAGCTCCTCCTAATGACCCGCAATTACACCTGAGCCCACCAACCAATACACGCTCAACGTACTGGTAACTACACTCAACGTCTGCCAGGGCAGAAAGCAAGAAGTCAACCCCAATGACTTCGGAATACCAATCACCAAAAACGAGCACCACTCTCGTTCCCCAATCACAACTCTCCTCGACACTAAGGTTCCAACCATGCTGGAAACAGACATGCTCCCAACAAGACGTCAAGTTTAACCACTAGACTTCCTACCTCCTCAACTCACTTGGACGACGTGTCCACAATCGATCCGTTATTGTCCCGTTCGCACATCCCGACCTTTACAGGTTCAACACTCGGTTTCCCAAGTTCTCAATTACAAATTCCTACCTTTATACCACTAATGGTTTTCCTCGTCTTTTCCAGTTTTAATCATTTCCATGTACTTTTTAGGGATATTAAAACATAAAATCGCACAAATTTTGGAGTTGCCAACAACTCCCCCAAATCCACTAATCATCCCAAAATTTCTTAAATCTTAATTATACCATTTTAATCCACTCCTTACTGGTTATCTCACCACTATTGGGACTTATCCCAACACAGCACAGTCTTATCTGGATCCCATCCAGTCCATCACTCAACCACTATCGAATCTCAAAGACCGAACATATGTTCATCATGACGGAGTCACACCCCGACTGGTGGCTCATCGTCAACACCATTACCGACACTAGCACCAGCGCTAGTACCAGCACCAACACTCTATCAACAACACTAGTATCAGCACACAGGCATCCATACTAGCATCAGCACAAAAGTACCAACCCCGCAAACATCCATACTGCACACCGTGTGCAAATCCGACAACCCTGGATCTCCGTTCATACGGAACGACGATCCCGTACCTCACGACTATGGGTACCACTATTCTGACAGTCCACATCAGGAAAATGAACGTTCCCTGAACGTCCCCTGATCCCCAAGTATTATGACCACACTGATTACCCTCGATAGCCAGTCATCTCCATATGACTTCCGACTAACTGTCATTGCTATCGAGATCCGCATCCACACATCACACCAATACCCGATCCAACACGGGATTCCATAATTTATCTCAGAACCGTATCCGTACATCGAATCCCATAGTTCTGCCTAAACTCACCAGAGCCATCCACATGGTCATCCATGACCTCAGCCGCTCATCGCAGCACAAGTTCTCATCCACTAGCCACAATTAAGGTTTACCTTTTTAATACTAGGGTTCCACAATCACACCCTATGGTTCAACCGAACCAAACAGTTTTCCGTAATATAAAATCCACAACCTGACCGACCCCGCGGTCTAGACATCGAATAGACGTCATATCCAATCCTACCATCCCATCAGCGTGGGTTCCACCACTAGGTCATCGGCCAACTCCGATGAACCAACATCCCTCACACTAGAAACCACCACAAGGGTTCACATTTTAGACCATTACTCACATGAGGTTCCCCGAACCTGGCTGCACCTAGCAGCACAACAATCCAATATCACATGACCGAACCGACGGTCCCACTATACCAGTTCACCACAATCAACCCCACTTGGGTCGAATCACATTAACGCACGGCGTATCGGGCCAATCGCACTCCATCCACTATCCAAACCCAAAAACTATCTATCAGGTTGATAACGAATTGCAGCCCAATGAGACATCACACCCTCGACCTGCGCGCACAAATAGAGCAACCGTGCTCTGATACCAGGTTGACAGGACCCATCCCAATCCCCCGGGATTACCGTTGAATGTGCCCTGCTCCCGTCCAACAAGGGGTGTCAGACAAGGGATAACCACGAGCCACTGCCCAAACAGGGCATCCAGAGTGCGCAAGGATCGATGGAGGAGGTGTGCAATGTCCCAGTCCCTGCTGCAATCGCATCCGTAATCAACTTGAAGGGCATTAAAACCAAAAGCTGTGAGTGGACAAAAACCAATAAGTTTACCAAATACATTTATAAGACATTTATGCCCTCCAATAAAAACGTATGCATGCCACCAAAAACCAGTAACCAAAACGTTTGCTCAACCGAGCCATTAGGGCCTTAGCCCGAAAACCGTTAACCAAAAACCAAGTGTGGGAACTCAGCCCAAAACCGTGGAATACCACCACCATACATATTAAAACCATGTGGGTCACCACCCACGACCATAGATGAACATCAATTCAAAAATCCAAAACCATTTAGGGTCCCCGACCCTACATACCATATCATAACCAATAATCCATTTTTACCACATAACACATATCCAACCAATAAGCCATTTTATTCATTAATCCATATTTTACCATTACCATCACCAGCATCCCAGATGCTTAGCGTCCCAGACGCTAGACGTCCCTGACGTCATATCTCACGGTTTCATAAGCTACGCGTGCTGCCCGGGGTCTCTCCGGGTCCATATATCTGACATCCCTGATGTCTGACGTCCCTGACGTCAATCATAGCAATCCTGCTCCTGAGTCATCATACGGTCCGGCTGCTCCGTATAATGACCCCTCGCAGGCAATGCACCGTGACTTCCCCAGTGTCCCAGACATCTGGAGGAGACCATCATATATCCTTGTGTCCAGATGGTATATGGAAAAACAGTTTTATTAAATCCTTTTATCACATTATTACCATTGGGCCCTGCCCGAAATTTCCATAAAAAACACACAGTTCCATTTAGGGTCCCTGACCCAAAATCACAATTATTAAATATAGGGTCCCTGACCCGAAATCACCATTATAATCCAATTGGGTCTCATGCCCGATTTTATGAACCATTGGGCCCACGGCCCGATTCGTAAACCAACTGGGCCCACGGCCCGAATTCATAAATCAACTGGGCCCCTGGCCCGATGACATAACTCAAATGGGTCTCAGCCCGATTTCCTACCAACTGGGCCCCTGGCCCGATATCATTAACCAACTGGGCCCCCGGCCCGATATTCAAATGGACTCCAAGTCCGAAATTTCCCAACATAATTGGGCCTCAAGCCCGAGTTCATATTTCCAATTTTAAAACCATTTCATCACATTATATCCAAGTCATAAATATGGAAAATCCATGTAAAACCGGAAAACCTCGATTTACGTGCAAGCACGTAAATCGCCTCGAAATACGTGAAACCGTACAATTTACCAACAACCAAATCAACATCACACAATCACAACCATAATCCATATAAAACATTTAAGCATGCATAGAATTTATAAAACCAAAGTCCACTCACAGACCGTTTTAACCGTGTGCCTCGATACGCGTGCCACCGGCCCTCCCGGGCCACACCACTATCACCGGGACTCCCAATCCTGTCCAAATCACATTAGAGGGTCACTAACCTCATCATTAACATCCTATCAAAGTCCCGTAATTTCCCCGAATTTTAATTATTTTTAAACTTAATTAAAAACCTTCGGACATCCCGAACACTATCGAGACGGTGTCCGATCGACCCGAAACCAATTCCAAAATATCCGCTACATTAAATAGGACAGAAGTCATGTTGACCTCACCTCGAGATCCGTGCCCACGCGCCGTCACGCGCCGCCGTGAGTGGCTGCGCGTGAAACTCACGCGCCTGCTACAGTGTCACCAGCCCAACCCGTTTGTCTGGTAAACGGGTCCAATTCACCCGCGACACAACCCGGTTCCAATCCTGTCAATTCAATCCTAATTCCTTCAATTGATCAATCCATTAGCTTCGTTTTAAGTCCAATTATAAGTCTGTAAACTCAATTACACAAATCCTTACCCAGATTCCCACGATTCGATGATGATCCACGAAGAACACCCGGTCACTATTCAATCATGGGATTCCTTCAATCTCAATTGATTTCCCTAAATTGGTTCAACCAGAAGCATCAGTGGACCACGAGGAACAATTCCCCCACATCAATTTCGTCGTTTGATCAGTAAATGATCACGACTCAAGTATGAACACCGTCCACTGTGCAACCATGGAGTTTCATCGATCTCAGCCGGTTTCCTTCAATTGATGATCCCAGAAGCATCGTGGGATCATGAGAAATCATTTCCCCACAACAATTGAGTCAATCACAGCCCCAAACTCCACGACTCAGCCTCGATTTCTTCCTCTGTCACCAAGATCGATCAGAGCCAAAACGGCACCAATCCTTCTCGTTTTTTATGTGGATCGACTCGTCACAACCTCAGGAAGATGTTTGTAACCTCCAATTCGATCATCACAGCCCAATTCCCAGTATTCGAATTTTCCCCCCAATTTTCCCGAAATCCAAAATCCAAAATCCAAAATTCAACATCCTCACAACCCCTCGTGTTTCCCCGTTAATTCCCTCATCCTAGTCTCCCATTTTCTCACAAGAACAGCAGAAGAAGGGAGCCAATTCTCCCTAATCCGAATCCCACATTTTGTGCATGGTTTAGGAACAAAATGGAGAAAATTAGGGGAAATGGTGGATTAGATGATGATGATGTAGTAATGATGATGTTTGGAGGGAAACAAGGAGCTGGAAACAAGGGATGGGTGACACTTGTCACTCATCCAGGTGTGTAGGGTCAATGGTCACTATTCATTATTATAATATTATTTTAATCCCGGCCTCGGTTCGTTAGTTCGTTTCCTTGACCATAACGTCGTCGTCGGATCTCCGATTTCGGCATGCCGCCTGTCGTTGGATTCGTATCGATGATACCTACGTAACGGTCCTTGGCCTTCGTCCATCGGACCTCCCGATCAAAAAGTCAACATTTGGCTCCTAACAAGCCAAATTACCAAAATACCCCTCAACTTCCGAACACCATAACTTTCTCTACGAATGTCGGAATCGAACGTGCCACCTGTCTATGAACTCGTGACGTCCCGAACTACGTCACGATCATCGGTCAAAGTCCATTTGACCGCCCGAACAAAAAGTCAACATTTTGCCCACGACCAGGGGCAAAACGGTCATTTTGCACAATTTATCCGATTCCGCCCTACTAACCACCGTTCAACCTCACTAATCAAGATTAATCACTAAACTAATCCCGGAATTCGGGACGGGTCGTTACACTGTCGCCCATACAAAGCCTCGTAAGGAGCCATTCTAATGCTCTCCTGATAACTGTTGTTGTAGGCAAACTCCAGCAAAGGTAAATGAGACTCCCACGTACCCTGGAACTGTAAGACACAAGCTCGCATCATATCCTCGAGAATCTGAATAGTTAGCTCCGACTGTCCATCGGTCTGAGGATGAAATGCAGTACTGAAATGCAATTTAGTCCCAAAAGCTTCCTGTAAGCTCTGCCAAAATCGGGAAGTGAATCTCGGATCTCTGTCAGATACTATCGACTCTGGAATCCCATGCAACCGAATAATCACATCTATGAACAACTGTGCAAACTGCGCCAACCTGAAGTTCTCTCGTACTGGCAAGAAATGAGCAGACTTCATAAGTCGATCCACAATAACCCACACACCATCGTGTCCCTTCGGTGTTCTCGGAAGCTTGAACACAAAATCCATCGTCAGGTGATCCCATTTCCACTCGGGGATCGGCAAAGGTTGCATTGTTCCATAGGGTCTCTGCCGCTCGGCTTTTACCTGTTGACAGATCAAGCATTTACTAACATATTCTGCAATCTCACGTTTCATTCACGACCACCAGTAATGCTCTCGAAGTGTAAGATACATCTTGGTCCCACCAGGATGCATTGCATAAGCTGAACAGTGAGCCTCATCCAGTATCACTTTCTTCAATGCTTCATCCTCAGGTACGCGCAACCGTCCACCTTTAACCAAGGCTCCATCCTCACGGATCTTAAAGTCCTGTCTCTCTCCAGCCTCGACCTCAATCCGAATAATTCCCTGAATAGGGTCCTCAAACTGAGCATCAATAACCTGATCAATTAAAACAGGTCGCACATGGAAACTCGCTAGGAGTACTCCGTGATCATCCACAGTCAACTCTACTCTCAACCTGCGGAGCTCAACCAATAACGGTAACCGTACTGTCCTCAAATGCGACAAAGAACTAGCTGACTTCCTGCTCAAAGCATCGGCTACCACATTAGCCTTCCCTGGGTGATACTCAATCGTGTAGTTGTAGTCCTTAAGTAACTCCAACCATCGGCGCTGTCTCAGATTCAATTCCTTTTGAGTGAACAAATACTTCAAGCTCTTGTGGTCCGTGAAGATCCTGCACCTCTCGCCGTACAAGTAATGCCGCCAAATCTTCAGTGCATGTACCACCGCTGCTAGTTCCAAATCATGTGTAGGGTAGTTCATCTCATGGGGTTTCAATTGCCGGGAAGCATAAGCAATCACTCTCCCATGCTGCATCAAGACACAACCCAAGCCTTGCAAAGAAGCGTCACTATACACCTCAAACTCCCCACTATCGTCTGGAAGGGCTAACACATGAGCAGATGTCAACCGTCTTTTAAGCTCCTGGAAACTCTGTTCACAGTTCTCATCCCACTCAAATCGAATTCCCTTCCGAGTCAACCTCGTCAACGGTGCTGCTAGAATAGAAAAACCCTCAATAAAGCGCCGGTAGTAACCTGCCAAACCCAGAAAACTCCGGATCTCTGTCACCATCTTGGGCTGTTCCCACTTCGCTACCGCCTCAACCTTCTGAGGATCCATGCTGATGCCCTCGGCCGAAATCACATGGCCAAGAAATCCAACACTGGATTTAAAACTGGATTTAAAACCTTCGGACAACCCGAACAATATCGAAACAGGGTCCGATTGATACGAAACCAACGCTAAAATGTTCGTTACATTGTATAGGACAAAAGTCAAGTTGACCTCACCTCGAGATTCTTTCCAACTCGTCGCCGTGAGTGGCTGCGCGTGAAAGCCACACGCCTGCTACAGTGTCATCGTTCCAACCCGTATGTCTGTAAAACGGGTCCAGTTGGCCCGCGAGATGACCCGATCTGTTCACTGTCAATTCAACCTCAATCATTTCAATTGAACATTCAAGTAGATTCGTTTTAAGTATAATTAGAGGTCTGTAAACCCAATTACAACAATCTTTACCTAAAATCCAACGATTTGAAGATGAACATCGAAGAACATCTGAACACTGTTCATCCTTCGAATTTCATCAATTTCTCTGGATTTCCTTAAATTGATCCACTAAGAAGCTTCGTTGGACCACGATAAACTCATTTCCTAATCCAATTTCACCGTTTAATCCCTCTAAAATCACGACTCAATCTTCAAGCTCCTTCTCTGTCACCAAGTCTGTTCAGAGCCAAATGGTTGCCAAAATTCATCGTTCTTGAGTTGGTTGTGATCGAGGCAATCCCAGAAGGCTCAAATTGAACTCAAATTCGGTCCTCAGAGCTCATAGCTCAAAATTCGAATTTCCCTCCATTGTTCCAAATTTTGATTTTCTGTTTAGTTTTCCCCTCTCAGTCCCTCGTGTTCTCCCTCAGCCAATTCCTTCCCCAAATCACTCAATTTCTATTCGCAAGATCAGTTGTGGAAGGAAGATTAATGATGGCCAGAAATTCAAACTCTAACCTCCCTGTTTTGCTTGTTCACGGGTAAGGAAGTATTTGAGAGTGAGAGAGTAAGGACTGATCAGAAATAGAAGGGAAGAGATGAGATGAACGGATGAGATGAAATCTGGGGAGTGAGATGGATGGCTCAGATTAAAAGAAGAGATTTAATCCTATTTAATTTCATAGTGGAAACTTTAGCTTATAATTTATAATTAATGGAACATGATCCAATCTAGCCAATGGGTGAGTGACACTTGTCACTCATCCAAGTGTCCTCCAACCACCATTTCAGAATAAAATAATCGACACGGTTACCGAGATGTAAACTTCCCCGATTTCACGTTTCAGACCATAACTTCCTCGTACGAAGTCCGATTTCGACGTGCCGCCTGTCTATGGATTCGCATCGACATACTTTACATAACGGTCCTTGGCTCTCGACCATCGGACATCCCGGTCAAAAAGTCAACAATTTGCCCATTTAAACCAAATTTCCAAAATGCCCCTAAACTTCCGAACGCCATAACTTCTTCCACGAATGTCGGAATCGAACGTGCCACCTGTCTATGAACTCATGACGTCCCGAACTACGTCACGGTCATTGGTCAAAGTCTATTTGACCGTCCGAATTAAAAGTCAACATTTTACCCACGCCTAGGGACAAAACGGTCATTTTGCACAATTCGTCTGAATCCACTCAACTAATCCCAGATTAGTCATTCTAAATCATAATTAAATAATATTAAATCGCGATACTCGGGACGGGTCGTTACAACTTACGCGCAACTTACTAGTAGGTCACCCATCTTGAGATTTCTCCAGCCCAATCTCACTTAACTTTGGAGTTCCAACCAAACTCAAAGTTAGTGAGCTCTCAAAATGTCTTGTTTCTAGGAAGATACGTGCCACACATATAAGATGTTTCACCTTTCCCTCCCCGAGGGATGTGGGATTGCTCAGCGGTCTTGATTTTCCAAGCTCACCGGCCTTACAATCCACCCCCCTTGGGGCCCAACATCCTTGTTAGTACACTTCCGGTCGGGGTCCAACTCTGATACCATTATGTTACGACTTGACTCCCCTAGCACGATATTGTCCGCTTTATGCCCAGCCCTCACGACTTTGTTTCTGAGAACTTACGTGTAACTTGTAACGATCTAGACCTTCAACGAGCGTAAAATCAGAAACGTCGGAAGAAAATTACCATATTTCCCCTGGAAGTCAAAAGTTGACTTTTTAGTGAAAGCCTTTTGACTTTGAATAAGGTCAAAATGTTGACTTTTGATTGGGATGGTTTTTGGCGATTTCTAAAACGCCGTTCGGAAGGTCTTAGTCTCACGAGTACGTTGACAAGCGGCATGCCAAAAACTGAGCTCGGTTGGATTCGTTCTTGTTCTAAGATATATAAGGGCATTTTAGTAATTCTGCAAAGAGGGGCATTTTGGTAATTTAATTTGTGAGATATTTTGGTGGTTGAATTGGGGTGTGACACCTGTTCTGATCTGTTATGATTATGTGTACTGACTTAGACTTGTGTGTGTGCTGGTTTTATGTTTAAGTGTGTGTTATGTGCAATTTGGGTGTGTGTTTTATACTTCAGCCGAGAGGAAAAAAGGGAAACAAAGAGAAGATGAAACAGGGTAGAAGAAGAGAGAAGAAAGGAGAGAAAAGGAAAGACATAGGTTGAGAAAAAGAAAGTTGTAGTGAATGATGGGGGCATAATCGATAGCGAGGAAGGATGGCCTGGGAAGGAAGTTTTCGGGTCTAGGGGTTTCAACCCAGTTTTATCTAAGAGCTATGGTAAAAGGGCCTCAAACAAAACTCCATGAGTTCCTAGGATTCTTATTAAGCCTTGGTTTGAAGCGCTGGACACCGAAACTGCCCAGGAATAGGGGACATAGTTTGGCTGAAAGGTAAGTGTTTGGGTGTTGGTTTTAGATAGGGTTCTTCAAGTTTTGATCACATGGATCTTGTTTTTGGTTGATTTAGAGTAGATGTGTCAAAACAGAATTGGAAAAGGGGTAAAAACTGAGGAATTACAATAGGGTTGGGTCACCGGGTCGGGCGACTCGAAAACCAGGTAAACGGGTGAGGAAGACACGTGAACAGTGATGCACAGTACTAGCGCGTGGTTCCCATGCGCAGCCAATTTGGGTGGAGAGTGGTGGTGCATGAGGGGGAACTTCGAGGTGCGTCCAACATATGTTTTCATCCTTTCAATGTTACGAACATTTGGCATAGGTTTCAAGTCGATCGGACACTGTTTCAGGGTAGTTTTGTGTGTCTGAAGGTTTGGGGTTCGTTTTAAATACGTTTAAAAATCCCAAAAGTTTATAGGATTAAAATAGAAGATATTTTGAATGATTTGTGACCTTAAGTTGTGGTCTAGAGGAGGAAGTGACATTCCCGAAAATTACGAAAGTGGAATTCTACGATATGGAGGTGTGTGAGTGGACGTTCTTTCTCTAAATTATTATACATGTATATTTACATGATTTAAATGGTTTTCTATGTGATTTTGATGATATTGCGTGATTGGAAATTTTATCGGATTTTCGGTGATTAATTATAATTTAATTAGTATTTTATTACACGTTTTACGAGGTTTGGTAAACTATGTTTTGAACGCCGTTTGAATGAGGTTTTGAGTTGAATGTGGATTATAATATGAAATAACATGATTTAGAATATTTATGATTTTTATATGATTTCTAAACCAATTTTACGAAAAGAACGTTAATGACACATTTTACGAAAAGAACGTTAATGCCACATTTTACGAGGATGGGCTCAATTTATGTTTTGGGCTTAGGTCCGCAATTCTGATTGTAAATTTGACGTGTGATGTTAAGATATGATGTGTGTTGTGTATTTCTTGGTACTCGTGATCTGTGAAATGTAGTTGTGCTTGTGGTGATTAGATGTGAGCCTCAGACGTCGAGTTAAGGCTCTAACTTCTGAGACTGATACTGTGTGAGTTTGTATTGTGATGACTCGGACTTCGAGGAGGGCTCCAGTTCTTGAGTCTGTGTCACTCGGACGTCGAGCAGGCTCCAGTTTCCGAGTATATTGTCTACCGGTAGTGCACTTGTGATATGATGATTGATATGGTGCATATGATGATTGAGGTGGTGTAACGACCCGAACCGAGTTTATTAATATTTTAATGTAAAATGACTATTTTGCCCATGAGGGGGAAAACTTTGACTTTTGACCCGAAAAATAATTTAGACTCTGAACCATGACTATGACGTAGATCGAGACATCACGAATCCGTAGACAGGCGGCACGCCGAAATCGGAGTTCGTATGAAAAAGTTATGGTCACGGAAGCGTTTTAGCGGAATTTACGAACCGAGAACAAACGATTAAAATAATAATTTATTGTGGGAATCCGTGCAAACCCTAAATTCAAACTGATCCAGCGGATGAGTGACAAGTGTCACTCATCCAAGTGACAACTATTCCCTTAAAGTTGGGTCTATACCCATAGGTCCAATTTTATATCTTTTATTTCCTTTCAATTAACCCTAGCCCTTGATCTTTCTGTCCAAACTGATCCTAACCCTTCATTTTCTTCTGCTTTTTCTCTATCCCTGCACGATCATCTCTCTCTGGGAAAACCTAACACACACACACACACACACATATTTTCCTTAACCGTGCAAACACAACCCTTCCATTTTCTCTCAACCCAACCGATCGAACCAGCCATCCTCACACCACCAGACAGCCGTCCTCAGCACCATCATCATCTCCAGAACTCCACCGTGCACCACCAGCAACCAAAACCCTTCCTCCTGGCCTAAACAGACCCGAAAAGCCCCCAGACCCAAAACACAGAGGAATCAGATCCAGGAAGCAAAATCGCACCTCCTTACTTCTCGACTTGAAAGGAGCTCCAGTTGACATCTTGAGGACCCCAAGAGCATGGCTGCACGAACGACGAAGGCCACGGCGGTGACACGGCGGAGGTAACACCCAAAACCCGAGAAACTCGTTTTACCTCCCCTGTTTCGAAACAAACCGTTTTAATTTTAGGGTTCGACTCTTTGGTTAGGGACATACTCTAGGGTTAGAGACGAGCTCATAGGGACCGGTTTGGACGACTGAGACGGAGTGGATAGCCGGAGAAGATGACCGGATTTTGGCCGTGAACTTCATCGAGGCCCAGGTACGATTCTACCGATTTTCTTCCAGTTTTGAGGTTATGGAACCGTAGAACAAACCTAGACGACTGAGTAGGATTGAACCCCGTCGAAAATGGTGGCCGGAAACGGACTGTGGAAACGGGTCAAGCTGCGGGTCAACGGCAACCCGGTTCCAGTAAATGGCTTGACCCGATACTGTAGAAGTGATGATGTCATCATGCTGACGTCATATTGGACGTCATGCTGACGTCATATTGGACGTCATGATGACGTCACATCTGACGTCATGATGACGTCATCCTGTCAGAGATTGTCAGATCAGGGGCCAACTAGAACATGTGTAACGACCCATCCCGGGAGTCGGGATTAGTGAAGTGATTAGTGACGGCTTAGTTGAGTTAATCGGTGGTTAGTTGGTGATTTTTGGAAGTTGGGTGCAGAATGGCGATTTTGCCCCTAGAACGGGCAAAAAAATGACTTTTAGTTTGGGCGGTCAATTGGGCGTTGACCGACGACTGTGACGTAGTTTGGGACGTCACGAGTCCGTAGACAGGTGGCATGCCCAATTCCGACATCCGAGGAGGAAGTTATGATGTTCGGAAGGTTGATGGCATTACCGTAATTTGGGTAAACGAAGGGGAAAAGTTGACTTTTCACAGGACATAGTTTTTACACATAGACCGAGGACCGTTATGTATGTCAGGGCCCACCCCTAATCCCCCAGGATTAGGGACTAAACCCTGCTCCCGTCTGACAACCCCAAAATCGAGAGACCGAAATAACCTCACGAAAACCACAAATTACATTGTCAAACATAGGAGAATTTAAAACACAACAAGTCAACCGTTATACAGAGCATAGTACCAACTAAGGAAAACAAGTCGATATACAGAATATACGCACAACGGAAAACTTAAATCACTCCGGGGTCACTCTCGAGTATTCTATGCCTCCGACGCTGCCTCAACGTCAACCCTCGCGCTAGCTCCACGACCTAGAGGGCAGTTAAAACCAGAAAAGTGTGAGTGGACCAAAAGAATAAAAGTTTCAAAAACCATTTTATAACAAAACAGGGTTTTAGCCCTCCATTTTGAAAACATACATGCATAACCCATTAACTGAAAACAGTTATAAATCACATAAGGATCGTCATAAAACCAGTTGCAGAATCAGCATAAAAACAGTTATAGAAATCACGTCATAAGCATCATAAAACCGTATCATAAAATATAAATACCATGCAATCATTATCCGATCAAACCTGCTGGACCTATCCGAGTCTTTAAACTCCCGAGTCTTTAAACTCAATCCAGACCTCAATAATCCGAGTCTTTAAACTCAACAGGCCTACGGGGGAAATATCAATATATCTGAGTCTTTAAACTCCGAGTCTTTAAACTCAATCCGGGTCTTTAAACCCAATCTGGGCACGTCCCCCGTCAATCACAATATCCGGGTCTTTAAACCCAATAACCAGATCCAGCAAATCCAATCTGAAACCATTGAAAACCATTTCTAAATCCACATCCAAACCCGAATCCGAAATCACTAGTCTGACGCCATTCCGGCATCCAGAACAGTCATTCCGAACCCAAATCCAGAAATCCACGTTTCAACTTTAAAACCAAATTTCGCTTTTCGAAATCCGATTCTAAAACCAAAAACCTTTAATCATCGAAATCATGTTCCAAAATCCCTTTATAATCATTGAAACCTATTATCGTTTGAAATCCTAAAATCATAGCATCATAGCCAGAAATCAAACCTTTCTCGTAAAACGTGCTGAAAACCGTACTTTCTCGAAAAACGTGCAATTAAGTAAAACAGTTATAGCATAGTCAACAATCATGAAATCTCATGTAAAACCATAAAATAAGTAATTAAAATCAGTTATGCATGCTCAGTTATAGAGAAGGGGTCCACTCACAGTTACCAGCACGTCACTCGCGCCTCGTACCCGTACGTTCCGTACGTTCCTCGACCACCTTGGGGATTCCCGATCCTGTCAATAGTCACCAAAACACGTCACTAACATGTCCACTCAGGTCCTCCTAATTTTCCCCAATTTCCTCGAACTTCAAACGTTAGTAAAACAAAACCCTAGAACTTCGATCCCGCGGAACTAACTCCAATCGACGTCCGATTTGCCCGAAACCTATGTCAAAAGATTCGTTACAACTTCTAAACCAAAAACCTAGTTGACAGTTTCCCCAGAAACCGCCACACGCGCCTCCAAGCGTCGCCCAAAGTGGCTGCGCGTGGGCCTCACGCGCCTGCACAGTCACTGTTCATCTTCAACCTCTCGACCCGTGCACTGTTCCAGACCGGCGTGGCTGGTTCTCCGCCGTCCGTCCACCATTTTCTTCCCAATTTCCACTATTCTCTTCGTCCTCAACCCAGCAACCTATTCCCCTCAACCAATCACGATGACACGGCCTCTAACCCGTCGTCCCTAGCTCGAACCCGTAACCTCCCAAAACTCTGTTCTTCCTCCCGGCCTCCCGTCCATTCCCCCAGCCTCAAATTGTTTCCCTAAGCTCAAAGACAACTCACTGGACTCCTTAAAACCCCTAAAACAGTTCGACTCAACCTCAAAACCCACGGCATTAAGTTTGAACCCAAACTGAAAAACAGAGAACACAGTAAACTTACCGTCGTTCTGGCCTCCGCCGTGCAATCCTCCGTCACGGCTGCACAACCAGCAGCGTCCTAGGACCCTACCGAGTCCACTAGACCTCACCAGACTCCTCGACTCAGCCCCAAAAGCCACGATTCTCGATTTTAACTTCACGGGAAAAATAGAGCAAACAAGGGAATTAGAGAAATTACCTGTGCTCAGGCCGCCGCCCTAAGCTCTACCGTGGCTATGCGACCCCTCTAAGCCTCCTCCGTCCTCTGGACACCACCACCAGCCTCGATTGATCTATTACACATCAACACCACCACCAAACTCCCTCGACACTTCTCTGTGTTTTCCCAAAACCTCAACTCATTCTCACACCAGTTTTGCTCCCACAAAACCCTCACTCAAACTCACTCATCAGGTCTCACTTAATCTCCACTCTCACTCACCAAAACACAGCACCTCACACCGCCATTCACCTGATCGATTCCCTTCTCAAACCTCACTCTGTTTCTCTCTTCTTCGAACACGGCTGCACACACCCCACAATTTTAAAACACACAAACCGTGCACTCCCTAAAAGCCACTACACACACTGCACGTGTCACCATCCCAATGGCCAAACCAAAATATCTCAATCAGCCCTGTACACTTGTCCTCATCCACTTGCACAAATTCCAATGCACCAACATACCAAAATGCACCTACTTATCAGTTAAAATTACCGTTTTACCCTTGCTGTTCTAGACCCGTATCTCGCCCGTCCAATGTCCGATGAACACGGCCGCCTGTCGTTGAACTCAGGACGACGAGATCTACCTAACGGTCCTCGGTCTACGTAAAACTGACGAGTCTAGCAAAAAGTCAACTTTTCCCCCTCTTTTAACCAACTTACGGTAATACCCTCAACCTTTCGAACATCATAACTTCCTCCTCGGATGTCAGAATCGGGCGTACCACCTGTCTACGGACTCGTGACGTCCCGAACTACATCACGGTCATCAGTCAATACCCAATTGACAACCCGAACTTAAAGTCAACATTTTGCCCAAACTAGGGGCAAAATTGTCATTCTACACTAACGGCCCAACTAAACACCGATTAGACTCACTAATCAGTTACTAATCACTTTACTAATCTCGGCTCTCGGGACGGGTCGTTACAAGGTAGATCTCGTCGTCCTGAGTTCAACGACAAGCGACATGCTTTCACGGGACGTCTGGTGAGCGAGATACGGGTCTAGAATAGCCAAGGGTAAAATCGTAAATTTCACAAATAGGGGCATTTTAGTCTTTTTGCACATTGGGAATTGTGCAAATCTGATGAGGACAAGTGTCCAGGATTTAATTGGATATTTTGAGTTTGGCCCTTAGGATGGTGACACGTGCCCTATGTCTAGTGGGTTCTAGGCGTGTGCACGGTTCCAAATATTTGGGCTGTGTGTAGTGTAGTCGTGCATTCGAGAGAAAACAGAGTGAGGTTTGAGAGGGAAATCGATCAGGTGAAGGGAGTGTGTGTGCTGGTGAGTGAAGAAGTGAGAGCAGAGAGAGTGTAAGACTTGGTGAGTGAGTTTGGCGTGGAACTGTGGGCAGAACGGTGGTGTGTGCGGGGTGTGAGCTCACGGGAAAAACGAAGGAGTGTTAAGGGAACTTGGTGGTTGTGTTGTCGTATGTTGATCCAATTGGACTCGAGGGAAGGCTAGGACGACCCTGTGAACCCTGCAGAACGCGGCGGCGAGTACGGTGGTGGAGGGCATGCAGGTAATTTCTTTCACTCGTTTATTTACTCTATTTTGCCGCGAATTTCAAATGGTTAGTCGTGGGTTTTTGGGCTGAGTCGAGCTGTTCTTTTAGTCCTATCAGCTCTAGGAAGTTTTTGGGAACCCTAGGGATTGAACTAGAGCCTAGCGGTGGCCACGGGTAGCCGGAATTCGAAATTGGTTTTTGCTGGGTTTTAAGGTCGAGTTGAACAGGTGAGGTTTAGGACTTTAATTCGTGTTTTTCTTACTTAAATCGTTTTCTTGGAAAGGGACGAACTTAGTAGTGAAGATAGGTTTGAAAACGGGTGGAAAATTGGAAGGAACCGTGAACGCCGGTTCACGACTGGACCGGACCGGTTCGAACCAGGTGAACCGGGTTCACCTAAGGTTGACGGCGACATTGTTCATGGGCGTGGGTCTCACGCGCGGAAGCTTCTAGACTCACGGGAGGGCGCGTGAGGGGTAGTTTGGGAAATCTTCCAACACGACTTTTAAAGTAATTAATGTAACGAACATTTTGGCGCTGGTTTCGAGACGATTGGACATCGTCTCGATATGTTTCGAGAGGTCCGAAAGTTTTAGGGCTCGGTTAAAAATAGTTAAAAATACGGGAAAATTATGGGGCTTTAGTATGAGTATCGTGAAGTAGTTATTGACCTTATATTGGGATTTGGATAGGTTCGGGAAAGCCGAGGATAACGGAATGGCCGGTAACGGTGTAAGTGCGCGCGTATCGAGGCGACGTCGGAATGGTCTGTGAGTGGACTTTGCTTTCTAACTCTTGATGCATGCATATATGTTTTTATATGTTTTCTATATTCGATTCTATGATTTGATTATGATTGTGATGGTTTACGGTTTGTGCACGTTTTTCGAGGAACTTACGGTATTTCACATTTTACGAGATTTGGTGGATATTGTGATTTGAACCTGGTTTTAATGATTTGATTTTGAGATTTGAAATACGATTGGATTTCAAAGGAAGTAAAAGGATTTCAGAAAAGGGTTTTCGGGCTTGAAGCCCAGTTCAGAAGTGGTTTTGATAAACGGGATTTCGGGTTTTGGAATCGGATTTCCGGATGACTATTCGGAATTCTGTTTGGAACTTGAAATGGAATTTCAGGTTTGGGTTCGGAATGGTTATTCCGGATGCTAGCTTACGGAATGATGGTTGCGGACTCAGATCTGGAAATGAGGTGTATATGATTCTGGATTTGGATTCGGAATGACGGTTCTGGATGCCGGAAGGGCTTCGGGCCAGTGATTTCGGATTCGGGTTTGAATATGGATTTAGAAATGGTTTTCAAATGGTTTTGATTGGATTTACTGGATCTAGTTATTGGGTTTAAAGACCCGGATTACGTTTGACAGGGGACGGGCCCGGATTGGGTTTAAAGACCCGGATTGAGTTTAAAGACTCGGGAGTTTAAAGACTCGGATATATTGATATTCCCCCCGTAGGCCTGTTGAGTTTAAAGACTTGGAGTTTAAAGACTCGGATTATTGAGGTCTGGATTGAGTTTAAAGAGTCAGATAGTTTGGATTTCACTGAGACTTGATAATGTTTTGGGTTATGCCCGGATGAAATGGTTTTCGATGGTTTGGCCTGAGGCCTGGGATTTGAGAAAAAAGGAAAATGTGTTTGGTTTTCGTACATGGTTTTATGATAGGAATTTGATATGCATGCATTGGTTTTGAAACGGAGGGTATAAATGTTATTGTTTTATGAAATGTTTTTGAATTTAAACTTTATTTTTGTCCACTCACAGTATTTTCGTGTTTTCAATACCCTCCAGGTTGTTGCGGCGTGAGCTGTCGATCGAGAGAGACGGAGACATCACACTTATGATCCACAGTAGACTCTGCGCACTCTGGGAAGTTCGGAAGTTCTTAGACGGTCGAATCGAGAATCCCTTGTTCGACTTGCGTGTCACATGAAGGTTGGACGTCAGTTTAGCCTTCGTGTCACGCGTAAGTCAGACGGGATCGGGATTTAGCCCTTAATCCCGGGGGATTAAGAGTGGGTCCTGACAGCATGCCACGTGTCACCTGACAAGTGACAGCGATGACGTCATGCTGACGTCAGCAGCACTGTAGCAACGTTGACCTGCGCATTGACCAGGCGCGTGGGGGCGCGTATGAACAGTATTTTTGGTGGGACCGGTACCATTTTCAAGGTTTCGACGATACGGATCCAATGGTGGTGGTTTCGTGTCGATCAGAGATCGGTAAGATAGTCAAAATGGGGTTTGAAGCCTCAGGAATAGTGCCCTGGTTGCGTATTCGAGACAGATATGTTCTAGGGTCTTAGTATTGGAGTTGTAGGGTCCTTTAGTGACTCTTAGATATGCTAATACAGGTTTTAGCGGTCGTTGAGCAGCGAGGACCGAGTGCGAGTGGGCTGTTTGATTTATAAAAGGCTTGCATGCATAAACTATTTTACTATTTCCACTTATGATTTAGATGAGTACTATATGAACTGTTTATATCTCTTATTATAATTTTTTGCCCATGAGACCCGTCTGGATTATATGTGGATTGTGTTCTGGGATGTCCGGGGGACATAGGGTTAACTATATTGTTATTGTACTGTACTTTCCTACCTGTCTATTTTGTCTCCTCCAGGGAGGGTCGTTGGCCCGGGTGGACCCTGGAGTAGTCACGGGGCCCTGACTGAGTGGAGTTGACCCCCGTTGGGTTGATTATTCTCACGAAGGCATGTTCGTATACCTCGGGCAGTGACTGGGATACCGGGCACTGATGTACCTAGAGAGTCTTGGGTGTTAGACCCTGAGTGGCAATGCGTAGCCTTAGAACCGCGACATCATTTGGGTTGGGTTTTACAGTGCACTAATATGTTAGTTTCTCCTTTCGATTATGATTATGATTGTGTGACTATGATTTCATTATGATATTGTGTTTTCAATGCGTGCAAGGTTAGGAAAACAGAGGGGTAAAACCTTATGATTTACTATATTATGAAATTGATTTATAAACTGTTTATTTTTGGCCCACTCACTCTTTAAATGTTTTACTGACCCCTCCAGACCGTGACACGGAACTAGAGGTGGATCCGTAGGAGGAGGAAGAGGCTTAGTTTATTGGTTGTGCACCTATACACCCCCTTGTGGGTAGGTTGAGCACCAAATAAGGTACTCTGACTATTGTGCTCACGTTTGTTATTTTACTATCCCTTGTCTGACAGCTATCACTCTAAACAATGTTGTTGCACGTTATTTATCTATTTGAGTATTTAGTTTTTATTTAAGGGTAATTTTGGTATGTTTGGAGGAGTCGTTAGACGGGAGCGGGGCACGTCCCCGGGAAGTCCCAGTGGGATTAGGACTGGTCCTGTCAGGTGGTACTTGTGTATTAATGATGAGTTGCTTGTACGTGAATATGAGATGTGCCTGCCAGTGGGGCAATGGTTTGATGTGTGTTATTGTGAGTCGAGGAAGGGCTGACTGTGATGTGTGGATTTATGCGACAGTGGTTATGGTTTGATTACGTAGCATTGATGTGGTTGACGATTATGTTTTGACGTGTTAGTATTTTAGGGTTGAGTTGGTTTGTAATTAACGATTGATTTTCAATTAAATACCTTATGGTTGTTTTCACGGATTTTGAGATTATAAAATGTATTTCTTTCTATTCAAAGCGAAATGGTTTTTCGTATGCATGAATGGTTTTGGAAAACGGAGGGTAAACGGTAGATGTTTTCAAATTATGTTTTTAAATGTTTCATTTTGTCTACTCACACGTTTTCTTTATTTTGTAACCATTCAAGACCGCTGCACGGATATCGAGGCTCGAGAGGTAGAGGCATGAATTATCGAAATTGCGTTTATCCCTTGTCTGAAAACGTATTTGTCAGACAGGAGTAGGACCTGAGTGTACTATTTTTGTGTATTTGGGTTGGGTCCTATCACAACTTCCCAGTAGGTCACCCATCCTGAGATTGATCCAGCTCAATCTCGCTTAACTTTAGAGTTCCATCCAAATCCAAAGTAGTGAGCTCCTAAGAGATCTCATTGCTAGGAAGATATGTGCCACACATATAAGGCACTTCACATTTCCCTTCCTGAGGGATATGTGATTGCTCACCGATCTTACTTTCCCAAGCTCACCAGTCTTACAGAAGTAGATTTATTTGTGTGTGTATGTTGTAAATCGCGATGATGAAGGATGGAAAAAACATAAAGGAAGCAAAGAGAACCAATGAGAAAAGAGAGAAATAAAGATGAGAGGAATCAGAAAGGAAAACGAAACAAGAACCCGTGAGTAAACCCAAATTTTTTCCATGAATACTAAATCAAGTTTTAGTCAAATTAGACTGGGATTGTGCAATTGAGGTTAAAATCATTCTTTTGGAACCTATACGAGTTGAACTGTTAAAGGATTAAAGAGAATTACTAACAGGACCCATCTTGAAATCTCTTTCATATCCACGCCTGGTCCTGCTCCCGTCTAGCAAGTCAATTGAAGTTTCGAAAATACCCCTTATACTGGTCAAATAAGGGATAGACGTACGGGTTCCCACTCATGCCTCCGACTCTCGATCAGCCCAGATCATTGTGCCATGACCTGAAGGGTTATAAAAAACATCAAAAGTGTGAGTGGACAAAATAACATCATTTGAAAATATGTTTCGATAACAATAAACCTTTTTTCCCTCCAGTTATAAAACATGCATGCCTAGAGAAACACATGAACAACCGGATTTCAAATGTTATCATATCACAAACCGTGGGACCCAGGACTGTAGCATGTATCAAAGCCCGTGGCCCACAATTCCTGAAATCCATTTCAATAAATCACATTACTAAACATGGACACCAATATCCATAACCAATCCAAATCAATCATTGACTCCCCCGAGCATCAGTCGTTTGGGAAACACCCAAGTTTCGGCTGCTTGGGAACAACCACTATGGCCACAATAACAACAATAACCCTGAGTATCAGCCATCTGGGAACACCTCTAGCTTCGGCTGCCTGAAACACAACTACCACGAGCATCAGCCGTCTGGGAACACCCCTTGCTTCGGCTGCCTGGGAGGCAATCACCCCAAGCTCCGCCCAAGCTTCGGTCGTTTGGGAAACCCCCTAGCTTCGACCATCTGGGAGCTCATCACAATCACAATGAAAACCGTCTAGGGATGAAACCCCAAAACCTTCCTTACAATTCTAGACTCACATTCCAAGTCAACATATT
Source organism: Prinsepia uniflora (assembly GCA_032719365.1). NCBI lineage: Eukaryota > Viridiplantae > Streptophyta > Magnoliopsida > Rosales > Rosaceae > Prinsepia > Prinsepia uniflora. Next base: position 5,114,533 of record CM064867.1, on the reverse strand, counting down.
ATATTCAAACCGGGCTACCCCCAAAACATCATTTTCAAGAAAATCCTTAAAACCATGTCCAGAAACCGATAATTAAATCCATAAAATCATCATTTAATCAATCAAAATCCTTACTCAAATCATTGAACTTAAATCATGCATTAAATCATATAAAATTTTCAAATATGCATGCATCATAATTTATAAAACAAACGTCCACTCACACACCGTTCACGCAGTTTGATTTCAAGCCGTACGCTCCTCCATAAATACTAGGAATCACCTTTCCTATCAACAATCACTATCAAGAGTCATTATCATCCTCAAATAACCTCACAATACAATCCCCCATTTTACAGGATTCAAATACTTATTAAAAACATACACTTAACGCTTCAGACACACAAAACTATACCCAAATGGTGTCCGATGGACTCGAAGCCTATGCCAAAATGTCTGTAACATCGAAAGGATAAATATTCATATTGATCGTACATCGAGATAAGGTGACATGTGTCCCCATGCGCCACCGCAAGCTACTGCGCGTGAATCCCACGAACTTGCTACAGTACTGTCTTCCTCACCCGTTTTCCTGCAAATAGGTCACCCGAATCGATTTCATGACCTAGTTCCAAAACTAGAAATTCACGTCCAAATTCCACGTTTTAAGCATCAAAATGCTTTTAATTAATCCCAGAAACATTTCTTTTAATTCAAAGCACGAATAACTCACTACTACATCATAACTCGAAACCTTGATTTTCAGGCCAACTTCAAGCTTCCAATTTGAACACCTCCATCATCCACTGTAACAACCCGTACCTACGGGAAGGGTAAAAATGTAATTTTTGTGAAGTTTTGTAAAAAGGACGATTTTGCCCTTGTGAATAGTAAACGAAAAGTTGACTTTTTGTACTATTGATTGGATGAGTGTTAGCCTTTGACCGTGACGTAGGTTAGGACGTCACGAGTCCGTAGACAGGCGGCAGGTTCGATTCGGACAACCGGAGGAAAAGTTATGATGTACGGAAGGTTGGGGGCGTTATCGTAATTTTGAGCTAATAGGGAAAATGTTGACTTTTTGGAGGATGTGTGATTTTCCCGTAGACCGAGGACCGTTGGATAGGTCTCGACGTCCTGAGTTCAACGACAGGCGGCACGCTGTCATCGGACGTCGGACGGAAAAGATACGGGTCTGGAAAGTCTGAGGGCAAAATGGTAATTTTGTGCAAGAGGGGCATTTTGGTCATTTTTCCTCAGCCCAATCAGATAAGGGCAAGTGGCAGATATTTTTGGGCTGGCCTATGGATGTTGGACACGTGGGAGTGGCTGGATGGTTCCAGGCCATTCTCAAGTGTGCACGGCCACACTTGGTCATTTTTGAACCGTGCACAAGTTCGAAGAAAACAGAAAACAGAGAGAAGATTGGGGTGAGGCGGTGATCGATTTGGCTGCTAGGGAGAGTGAAGAGTGAGTTGAGAGAGTGACATAGAGACAAGGAGGAGCTGGTGATCGTGGTCTGGTGGTGCGACCGTGCGCGGAGGCGACGTGGTGGCTGGTTGGATACTTGGAAGAAACAGAGGAGGCCGTGGACGGTGGTGGCTGTTGTGTTGTGTGGTGGACGGATTCAAGGTACTAGGAGACTCAGGAGGTTGAGGGGAGTCCCACGAGCACCGTGGTGGGTGACGGTTCTCACGGCGGCGCCGGAATCGAAAGGTAATTTCTTTTACCCTGTTTTTCGTGGATTTTCATTTGCAAAGTCGTGACGTTGGGCTTAGAGTCGAGGGATTAGGAAGTCAGGGTGTTGTTCAGGGAGGTCTTAGGATTGGTTTGTGATGGCTGCCGTGACGGGGGCGTACACGGCGGGGCTCAGTCGACGGCGAGTATCCAATACTCTGTTTTTGGCCGTGACTTCAAACCTGAAGTCGTGGACTTCAGGGATGAATCGACGGATTCTGTGAGTTGGGTAGGACTAAGTAGGGTCCTAGGATGGTGCTGGTATCACCACCGTGAAGGGGGAAGCAGTGGACGGCCGGGAAGGAAAACAGGGCTCACGGTCAATGGGTTTCGAGGTTGAAGACGAGGGGTTTCAGGCCGTGATTTCTGGATTTTAGGACTGGGTTTGGTTGCAGGGGACTGGACGAAGCTAATGGTATTGAAATGGGGAAGAACGGTGGAGGAATGGAGGAGAACCGGTCACGCCGGTTCAACACAGTTGAACCGGGTGACTCGAGGTTGAAGATGGACTGTAGCAGGCGCGTGAGGCCCACGCGCAGCCACTTTGGGCGGCGCGTGGGGGCGCGTGGGGAGGAATCCGGTCAAGCATCCAACATGAGTTTAGCCCTAAATGTCCTAAGGAATCCAATGGTATAGTTTTCGGGTTAATCGGACGGTGTTACGGAATGGTTCGGGAATCCGTACGATTTAGGGTTTCGGATTAAAATATTATTAAATTCCCGAAAAATTGGGGAAATTAGGGAAGGTATCCTTGATGTTGTTGTGACCCTATTTGGTATCTATTGACAGGACGGGAGACGGTTGAGGAGCGCACGGAGCGCGAGTGACGTGTTGTAAACTGTGAGTGGACTCTTTCTTATTTCCGAGCATGCCAAACTGTTTTAATTACTGTTTTATGATTTCTATGTGTGTTTTTATGTTTTAAATGATGGTTATACGTGATTGGAATGTTTGCACGTTTTTCGAGATATTTTCGGGATTTTGCACGTTTTTCGAGGAAAAGCGGGTTTTCAGAGTTTGATGTTATAATTCAGAATTTTAACCTACAAATGTTTTCTGATGATGGTAAATAGGTTGTGGAATATGATTTGGGATTTTCCTATGGTTTTCCGGATTTGGGTTCGGAATGTCGGTTCTGAACGCCGGAAGGGCTTCGAACCGGGGATTTCGAATTCGGATTTGGCGTTGGATTTTGAATTGGTTTTACACTGGATATGGATTGGATTTGCTGGATCTGGATATGGGTTTAAAGACCCGGATTGATTTTGATGGGGGACGGGCCCGGATTGAGTTTAAAGACTCGGGAGTTTAAAGACTCGGATATTACGATATTACCCCCATAGGCCTATTGAGTTTAAAGACTCGGGAGTTTAAAGACTCGGATTGATATGTGAGGCCTGGTTGAGTTTAAAGACTCGGATAGGTCCAGCAGGTTTGATCGGGTTATACTCTGGTTTCTTGTGATGTTTTATAGTGTATCTGTTTCTTATGATTGGTTTTATAGTGTTTCTGTTTCTTATGATGTTTCATATTATGAATTTTCTAATACTTCATTGGCATGCCTGGTTTTAAACCGGAGGGAACAAATGATTTTATTTCCTTACTTTGAATTGTTGGTAAACGGTTTTTACAACTTTCATTCCTTTTGGTCCACTCACACCTTTTGTTTTTAATCTCCCTCCAGGTCGTGGTGATAGCGCTGGGGTGAACGTTGAGGCAGATATCGAGGCATAGGGCTTCCGACGTTCTTCCGTTGCGGACTTAGACTTGTAGGACTTTTGGTGCCCATTTTGTAGAACTATGCTCTGGCTTACTGTTGTATATATTTACTCCTTCGTCTGATGGTTATGCTTATAGTTGTATTAAGTTTCTTTTTGGTGTTGTAAGTGTGATTGTCAGACGGGAGCAGGGTCCATCCCGAGTATCGAGGTGATATTTGGGACGGGTCCTGACATCCACAACCTTCAATTATAAGCTCAACCAGGTCGTACAAGCATCATAAAGGTGTTGGAGTGTCCAATTCCAAAATTCCAATTCTAGAATGGGTTTAAGTTTCACGGGTCAACCATGGGTCCATTTCGGGTTTTCAGGTATTTTTCTAGGTTTAATTCATGGGTCTGTTCCTTATTTATCTCTGATTTCGTTCATTTCCTCTTCTCTATTTCTATTACTTCCTCTCAATTTTCCCAGCTCCTTCTTTCTTTCTACTTCACATTGAAGATCCAAAACTCACGAGTTTTTGTTTTTTAGTTTTCAAACGTACACCGTATACACACGCAAAAATTGCCACTAACCTTAACATAATGGTGACACTTGTCACCATCCCAATTAACCAGCACAAAAAAGAATGTTGACTCACTTTTTAACCCAAAAACCAAAATGCCTTTATAATTGAAATTACCAAAATACCCCTAGGTATTCTAGACCTATAGCGGTCACGCCCGAACTTCAATTTTGACGTGCCGTCTGTCTATGAACTCGGGACTCCGAGACCTGCACAACGGTCATCATGGAAAGTCCAAGAAGTACCTCGGCCAAAAAGTCAACTTTTGACCACATAAAATAGAGGCAAAAATGTCAATTTCCTTTTCAAATTCGCAAAATTATCTCTTTCGAAGTTTCGAGTCGTCACCAATACATAGGGGACGAGTATAGAACCGGGCTCGAAATTTGACCATAAGGTTGGGTTGGAAATCAAGAAATTCAAGGTAAGGAATCCTCGAACTGAATCCGTAGTTTTGTTCTTGGCTTATTTCCGAGTAGGCTGGTGCAATTAATTGCGAAAAAGGGATAGAAAATTGGAAGAATTGAAAATGGGTCGCGAAATCAGATTGTGACCCGGATTTGCAAACCAGCTCAAATTTGCAGGCGACTGAGTCTGCGACTACAATTGCAGGTACGACTTCGAACGCTTTCAGACATGGTTGTGTCTCAAAATTCCCAAACATGCAACGTCTGACTTCGAACGTCCAAAACTACCTCCAAACGAACTGTGATCGACTTGAAACCACCACCATTGGATTCAGAACGTCGAAAGCTTTCAAACATGGTTGTGTCTAAAAATTCTCGCCCACACGCCGCCATGTGCCTGTGGAAGGTCAACGACGTTCCCCTCACGCGTTGATGTGGCGCTGAAGACACCCTCCAGACATGGCATGCTGATGTCAGCCCCTACTGCGGTGGCATCTACTGACACCAACCCCCGATGAAGTGGACATGTTGACGTGGCAGTTGACATCATTGTGTAGATGCCATCGTACCGTCACCCCCTCGCCTGAGAGCTGCTGGCTAGAATCCACCATTTTTGTGCCAATTTTCAAACCTTCGTATCTCCTTCTAAACTCAACCAAATTGGATGTTCTAATAGTCGAAATCTATCTACTTGATCACAAAAATCCAAATCCATGCTCAAAATAAAGAAAAAAAATAGCTGGAATTTACGATATGAGCCTCGAAAGTTGCAGGAATCTTCTTTCTCGCGTACTTGCCATATCCACTCGTTTCTACCTTCAAACTTGGTTGTTTCTCATTATGAAGGCCCGAGAACACTATCCCAGCCACTATTTGAGCTCAAAATGTCCCTAAATTAGAGTTCAAATTATGGGTATGTATGGGCTTGTTTTGGGGTGCAGGGTGAGGGAGAGATGAAGAGATGAGTGTGTTGATAATGTGATCAAAATGGAAATGAGCCCCTAACAACACAAAATAATCCTTCCCAAAATATCTCACTTTCTCATTCGACCAAAATATCCCTCTCCAAAATAGAAACCTAATAAGCACCTAAGGGCAAAATAGTCTAACTATGGTAAAAATTCTAAAAAATTCCCGTACAATCCGTATTTAAAAATTTGGGTCATTACATTTTTTGTGTGTAAGTGGTAAATTTGAATATCAATAAGAAGATTTTATAATTCAATGATGGCTAAATATTCAATTTGAAAACATATCAAGATACCACTTATAAATAATGATTCCGGGTTTTATGAATGTAAGTAATTTCTAACTAAAAGTTTCTACGATATTCAAGTATGCAATGTATTGTTACTAATACTACGGTGCTATTTCTCGGACTAAAAAATTCTTCAATTAAATATTGAAGACATTAAGTAGTACTTGGTGCTAAACTCAACACATTGCATTTTGAAACACAAGAATATTAGAAAAGATGATCAAACATATTGTTTATCGCCCTCACTTTTTAAATGGGTCAAATTCGAGACCTTCAATTGTGTAAAGTCACAAAATTAACAGTACTAAAGACGTACTCGACCTTGAAGCAACAAATTTATAAACATTTAATTTTAAATATCATTTCTTAAAACTTAACCAAAATTTTTATAGAATGATATTTTACGAGAAAATGATACAAAATGATAACAACTTTGCTTTTTATGTAAATAGTACTTATCATCACTACTATACAATGACCAAAGAGAAATATTGGAAGATGTCATTAATTTTTTATAAGTATAAATAGCAAGGGCGATATATAATTTGTCTCAGAATGCCCTTCTCCACCCTCCACAAAGTAGTAAAGCTGAGTCCATAAAATAAATCAAACAAAACGGCCAAGCTCCACGCTTCCGAGCTTCCGTTTTTGTGTGACAAATATAAATTTTCTCAAGCTTAATTTTTTCTAAGGATTAAAATTTTAAATTTCTGTGGAGGCTAAAAACTGATATTATTTACAATTTTGAATATCAACGTTCAACAATATCCATTTTCTTAAGAAAATAATTTCAACGGGGTTGTGAGTTTCGATGCAAATATGGAGGCCGCAACACGCCCTTCAATGATTAAACCTTAGCTCCTCCATGATTGGCCTGCTGATGTCATCCCCCACCCTACACCATTCCATCGTTAATCCGCCGTTTAATTACAAAAAAGTCGGTGCACCCAATGGTTTTCAAACACCGGAGGTCAACAAGCGACTCCATCACACCGCACTTACCGTAGACCAGCTGGTACGGTACCATTCCTCTTACCACTGCAAATAAATCACCCCCATTCATCATTAAGGCAGACCAAAATTTTTAGTCATCTGCTGATCGACTTTAATAATCTTGATACGATCGGTTTACTGCTCCAGGTGGCGTGCTATAGTGCCCAAGTGTAGCGCAAACGTGTAGCCACAGAGGCTTGCTTTAATTAGGTGTCGGGGAACGAAGACAGTTGATTACGTGTTAAGTAAGATCAAGCACGTGCACTAAACTACAAATCCGACTGTCTAAAAATTATGCGCTGCGACCCAGTTCCACGGTACGGTTTCGGTGGGGCTGATCAGTAAGCGAAAACGAAACTCATACGGAAAATGGCGAAGAAAAGTCGTTTCAAAAGTTATGAAAATTTGTAGAAGTAAAAGACGTATAATTAATATCGTTTTTCATGAAAAAAAATTAATAATTAAATTTATAAAAATATTAATTTTGATATCAATATACAATAAAAAAATTTAAAAATTTATTCTAAAAAATTTAAGCAGCTACTAATAATTTATATAAAATTAATAACTATACCATAAAAATTGAAGAGAGATTTTTCTAAATTTTATGTCAAAACTATTAAATACGGTATTAATGAAAAATATCATTCATATTTCTTTTTTCCTATTTTAATATCTAGATTCTATATATAGATAGAAATTTTGAAAATATTAAAAATATAATATTTTCAGCCATGCGTATAATAATATACGTACTTATTTTTCTTTTGAAGCTTTCTTGTATGAAAGTTAGATTTGGTTGTATGAAAGTTCGAGTATTTTTAGTAAGAGTAGTTAGTCGTAGGTAAAAGTGTCGCTTATTTTGTCGGAAATAGAAATGTTTTTTGACTAATTATAGTTCAAACGTCGAGAAAAACGCATGAATATTTGCTTCAAACATCATATCATGACATTTATTCTGTATCAAAAGAAGGTTCAAACTCACTATTAACCAATAGTTATTTGGCTGTTTTGTCACATGCTCACAAATATATGAATTCTTCTGCTACGAGGAGGGTTGGGAGATGAGTTATAGGTTGTCGTTTGCGTTTGCGCAAATCCTCCTACGTTCTCGAAGAACATACCTAGTCAATTTGAATGCAGTGCAATAATATTCTTAGTGCACGCAAGTTATTCCTCGAAATCAAAGGTATAATCAATAGGACAAAGGATGTCATTTTATCCACGCTCAAGGAAATCAAAACCGATCGCTTATGAAAAACTAATACACAGCCTCGAAATTATGAATGTTTAGTTTCTATTTGCACAACCATACTCTTGTTTGTTACATGCAAGTTCTTTCGGTAACTGAAGCATGCATTGGAGAGCCAGTAGATAAAATGACGTCGTTTTGTTTGAGGAAATAAAAATGTTCAGTGGACAAAATAATGCTCAGCATTGGAAATACGAGTAATTAGTTCCAACGTTACACAATAATATTCTTGCTGCATGCAAGTTAATTCCTCCTTAATCAAAGGCAGCTGGGAGATGATAAGTAACTAAAACGGAGTCGTTTTGTACTTTTTTGAGGAAATCAAAATGTTCTGCGGAGAACAAACCACCATTCAGCGTCCGAAAATTCTCTCAAGCCGACAAAGATACCTTTGATTTATAGGAACGTGGGTGTTTTAAACACCCTGGATTTTGATGGGTGCACCCCCCCCAATCATGCAAAATGTCAACATTACCATAGACCCCATCGCATACGATCGTTCGCTTGAGTCAGGGTAAAACTGTCATCGCAAGTCAAAGAGGTTAAGGGCCAGGCACTCAGGCAGGCGTGGCGAAAACAAAACGAAAAGGTTAATTAGTTACTGGTGAAAGCGGTCCATAGGCACTGTGCCACTTGACAAAATTAAGATGGCCGGGTTACAGTCAATGTCTGAGATTTGCAGGCTCTCATCAGTCATCAACCCTCTCCTCTCAGAGTCTCAGGTTTTATTAATTCTTCATTAACATTATGAACAACTCCGCCGGGTCAACTCGTCTACAACAACCGAGTCATAACTATTATTTTCGAATTTTTTTCTCGTAATTTCAAATTATTTGAATGTATTATGATTATATATATCGCAAATCAATCGAAAGAACTAAAAATTTAAAATGTAGGACTGTATTGATAGTGCTGCTGTTGCTTCTAGTAGTACAGTCTTCTTGTAAAAATTATATGTATTTTTCTTTGTTGTTTTAATCGAAACTATAAAATCCGATGAGAATGTACGAGACAAAAAATGAGTGACTTCTTATAATGCAGTACCAACTAGTAATGTGATTGAACGGTCCTTTTGACATAATAATGTCGCTAAAGTGAACTCTATATATTAGGTACGAATAAACTTGAGAGTCGAATTTGAAATTTCTTATTATAATTTAATAGAGATAATATTAATACACTTTACTATTGTTAACAACATAATCGAGCATCTTAATTGGCTAAACCTAACAATATAATCTGACAATCTACTGAAGATTTTCTCAAATAATAGCCCCAAAATTAAAGGGCCGAAGAAGGATGACCCATGAATGAGACTAGAAATGAGTCTAGTATTTAAAATCATAATGGGAAATCTTGGGGAGGGTCAATGTCAATTTCAATTTCTAAGCGGAGCTGCTAAGGGTCTTTGCCTAAGGTATATTTATTACACACAACATCTAACCCGAAGGTGGGGTCACCAACTTAACCATGGATTAGAACCAGGGTTAAAAAAAATAAGTGGTTAAGAAGGACAACCACAAAACCCAGATTTTTATTATCGACGCTCATCACTGCTCATCATCATCATCTTCTTCCTCTTAGCTCTCTAAACCTCTCGGCTCCCCTCAAGCTACAATATTTCTCACTCTCTCTTTCCCTTCTCTGCCATGGCAGCCCAAGCTCAAAGCTTTGATCTTTACAAAAATATTCTGGCACTCTATTAAAGGAGAAAACTTTTTAACTTTTCATTTTTGATTTTTGATTTTGTGGCTCCGTTCTTGGAGACGCTAGATGTTGGAATGATGGATATAGCCCCTTCCATCACAACTATCACCACCAACAACAACACCGCCAGCACAAAATCGCCGGAGGCGGATACCGAAACCCCGACCCGGATCCAACAACCAGCCACAAAGCCTTTGTCCTTTAGCAACGGCGTTCTCAAGCGCCACAATCCCGTCCACCACCACAACCATAACATCCCTATCGCCCCCGTTGTTGTCACCTACAAAGAATGCCTCAAGAACCACGCCGCCAGTTTGGGTGGGCACGCTCTCGACGGCTGCGGCGAATTCATGCCTTCTCCGACAGCTACTCCCTCCGACCCCACCTCGCTAAAATGCGCTGCATGTGGCTGCCACCGCAATTTCCACCGCCGTGACCCGGAAGACCCTTTGCCCCCCAACACCCCCGCCGCCACTACGCATGTGATTGAGTATCAGCCACACCACCGCCACCACCCTCCGCCTCCGACCCACGGCGGCAATCGAAGCCCCAATTCAGCTTCCCCGCCGCCGATCTCCTCTTCATACTACCCCTCCGCCCCACACATGCTCCTGGCCTTGTCCACCGCCCACGAAAACGCCTTGGGCGGCCCCAATAACAGTAATCACCCTCGCCAACCTCCAATTGTGTCGCCGAGCTCAAATTCGAGGAAGAGATTCAGAACCAAATTCAGCCAGGACCAGAAGGATAAGATGTACCAATTTGCGGAACGGGTAGGGTGGAAGATGCAGAAGAGAGACGAGGAAGTTGTGCAGGAGTTTTGCAATGAGGTAGGCGTCGACAAAGGGGTTCTCAAAGTTTGGATGCACAACAATAAAAACACCTTCGCTAAAAGAGACGGAACCAATGGCGGCAGTGGCGGTGGAATTAGTGGTGGCGTTAGTAGACCCGACATTCTGCTCGGCGAGCCAATCCACAATAATGGCAACAACGGCACCAACAACACCAACGATGACGACGACGATGACGACGAGCCTAACGATGACAGCAAAAACCATATGGAGAACCCAAATCACTATCAGCTGGGCGCGGTGACGCACGGTGGCGCCAATGGGTCGTCATCTTCTTCTTGATCTCTTTGATGAATAATAAGGAGTTTAGCAGTAGAGTAAGGCCAGTACTATTAATTAATTACTTAATTAGTTGTTTCTTCTTCTTCTTCTTCTTCGTTCATTTCTTCTTAATTTTCTCTTCTTTTTTTCGTTTCTCATTGTGTTTAGTTTAATTAATGAGATAATCATCACTTCACTTTGTTGAGGATTACCTGGGAGAGATTGATTGATTGATTGATCCAAATATGGGAACCAATTAATTTTCATATCTCCTCTTTACTTAATTATTTCTATAATCATATATATTTAATTTATTCTTCTTCTTTTCTATTAATGAATTTGATTAATATTTCTGAAACTGAAAAGTAATGAATTTTATAAATATTTCTGTTCACTGAGAATAAGCTGCAGTGATGCAGGCATGATGCTCTTTTCCTTTTTCAGAAGGTGAGAAAGAAAGAGGAGATTGTAATAATTAATTAATTAATATTAATAATAATGTAAATTACTAATTTTGTGAATCTAATGTCTCGTCGAAGAGAGATTTTCTTATCCTGTGTCTGATACAAAGAAGCAGAAAGTGAAGGCACAAAACAATAAGATTTTCTTATCCCATTCCCATATTTAGCTTTACCCAATTCTTTACTTGTTTTTTAACGTTCAAACTAGCTTGAGAGAATGATCCAAGAGATCTCAAGAAACCATTTTTAATTAATACCCACATCCCTATTATTGTCCTAGATTTTTTGTCATCAATTTTTTATGTGGATTTTTGGATCAATTAATAAATGGGTAAGTAGTCTATGGACCATTGTTGGCTTTTGCTCATCCTCCTCTAAATGAAAGAAATCCTACCTCAAGCCATCATGGCTTTGATGATTCATTCTTTGGAGCCTTATTATTATTTAGTCAAGCAATTCCAAGTTAAGATCTCCTTCATAGTATAAACAAAAGAATTTCATTGCGTTAGCTTTCCAAAATTTGATTAATCATAGGACCAAAGTGATGGATTTAGGATGGTAGGCTACAATTAGGGTGCACTCAACTCAATGTTGTTGAAGCTATAATCTAATCCAAAAAGTAATTATTGATTAGTTAAGAAAGCATAGTCTAAGAAGGTAAGTTGGTGCGGTTGAGGATTTAGTAATGGGTTTTGTCACTTCCCTTTAAAGTGAAGCAAAAGCAGAATGTCCTGATACCAAAAAAAAAAAAAAACCCTAATGATCACTTTTGGAAATGAGGATTAATAATTAATGAATGGATTAGGTTCATTTAATTAAAATTTAGCTCTGGGGACTAGAGGCCCTAGAGATGATGACGCAATCGGCACTTCAAATATGAAGTGTCTTTTCTAGTGAGGGTTTGTTTTGGTATTTTGTCATTTGATGAAGTCAGTAATCTTGTTTTTGTGGGGGAAGGCATGTCCTTTGCCTGCAATGCTTGTCCCTCCCCTTTCAGGGTCACCCCAACTGCCACGCATGGGTTGCTCGGTCAATTACCCTCTAATAATTTTATTTATTTATTTTTAATTAAATTAAATCAAATAAATTATGGGTATGGGCCATTTCATCAAAACATACTTTCTAGTTTCTACTCTTGCTCTAGGAGTCCGCCCTAGTAGTGTTAGGAGCCGTCGGCGAATCTATGCGAGTCAGTTTGATGATTTGACGATCAGATCGAATTGGCTCACACACGCGAAAAACTTCAATTAATTATTTCTCCAAGAGTTCTAGTGAAAAATAGCTAATGATCTTTCATTATTATAACACACAAATAGCGAGGATTAGCCCACAAAATCAGTCGTGAATTTGAGTGAATCAGGTTTGATGATTTGACGATCAGAATCAGCTCACATACGAAAAGCTTCAATCAATTATCTTCTCCCTGAGACCTCTGGTGGGAGATAGGTAATGGTGTTTTCATCCTTAAGACATGTAAATAGTAAGGATTACTTATCTCATGGTAATTTTGGTGCTTCTTCTTAAATTTATGATATGAATTATGGAAAATTCATTTGATGATGGGCACTCATGTATATATAGTACATGAGAAGAGGGGGACCATTTTTTCAATTCAATATCTTTATGTGTGAGAATTTCTAAATTTCATATATAATATAGTACAATGGCAAGAAACTTTTGCCTTCAAATTTAGTGTGATTAATGCCTTGCTCTACTACAAAAAAAAAAAAAAAAAAAAAACCTCCGTATGGAATTTATGACAAAGGTGGAGTGTTAGAGTATTTCTATTGATCAGTCATGTAGGCCAAAGTCGGACATTCGATTGCTTTGATTTGAATTATCCGGAGGATGCCTTAAATTTGAAAAACGAGTGTCATGGAAATACCGGAAAAATGGACAACTTCATTTTCTTAGGAACATATACGAGATAAAGGATAATTATAACCTCACTATTAACAACTTTATTTATAAATTTCATAGCAGTTAAATACATGCTAAAATTTGTAACTTGTTATTCTCTTATGAACTTGTAATATTAAAATAAATAATCTGATTGAAGAAAATCAGTTATAGTGGAATCAGAATAAGTGTTTAAGGATGGAGGGAGTTGATGCTTTGCAAATGAAAGCAAGTTGTTTTTCACGCTTTTGCCAAAATCAGAAAATTTACACCACATATTGACATGGCCGGGTTGGTAAGAACATATGTAGAAAACTAAATTAATTCTGGACCATAAATCATAATTACAAGCACAGATGGTTTCTGATGGTCATTATTTTGCTAACAATTCTAATTAATAGTAAAGGAAGTTGTCGCGGGAGCATATTGTTCAGCATTAATTAGCCAACTAGGGAAACATACTTAACACGTACCATATTAGATGCGTTTTATGCAGGAAAATTTTGTTTTATGCCAATGTCATACCAAGCAAGAGGGGGATGATCATGCCTGAATTGGTGGTTCTAATAAATGAAAAAGAAATTAAGTTATGATTTACATATGTAAAAATTGGAAGTTCCACCCCAAAATCAATGATTAAAATCCAAGTCCACAATCATCTCAAGCTTGCACTCTCACCACTAGATCTCCCTTGGTGGTTCTAATAACTGAATAAGCCATTAAGTTATGATATACATATGTAGAAATTAGAGGTTTCGTGTAAAAACAATTGGTAATTGAGAAATAGAGAGTGGCCCAAACTTACTTAAAGTACAAAATTGAAGTTTGTGTTTTTTCGATGTGGAACTCCAACACACCCCCTCGCAAACAAATTGAAGTGTTTTTCTAATGTGGAACTCCAACACACCCCCTCAAGTGTGGCGAATTTTTCAACCTAACACGTAACGATGGGAATGGATAAAGTATGACACCTTCACAAACAAATTGAAGTTGTGTTTTTCTGATGTGGGATTCTAACATGCTCTCTCACTTGTGGCGGATTTTCCCGTCCATATGTGGTAAATTTTTCAATGTAACACGTGACAATGTGAATGGATGGGTAAAGTATGACACATTCACAAACAAATTGAAGTTTTCTTTTTTATTTATTTTTTATTTTTTTATATGGGACTCTAACACGCCCTCTCACTTGTTGCAGATTTTCTTGCTCACATGTGGTAAATTTTTCAAACTAACACGGGCTGATGTAAAAGGATAATGTGTGGCACATATGACTGCCTTACATGTGAGAAATGCGCTTTGATATTATGAAGAAATTGAGATTTCACCCGAAAAGGCGAAATAAGCTTATTTAAGACATACATTGAAATTGTATTTTTGCTGATACATGAGATTATTTCACACTCCAACATCATATATATTAGTTGTGATTTACATATATAGACATATATATTATTAGTTTTGATTTACCTATATTCAACCAATTAAACTTGCTTCTAATTAATATGAGAGAGCTCATGAAGCAACACTGGAGCTCACGTACTTCTCCTATTCACATGCATGGAGGACATATACAAGTGCTTGTGAACAAAGAAATTCTCTCTCTCTCTCTCTCTCTCTCTCTCTCTCTCTCTCTCTCTCTCTCTCTCTCTCTCTCTCTCTCTCTCTCTCTCAAACAAACATCTCAACAGTCTGTTTGATAACCATCTAGCTGACGATTTTCACAAAGCAGTCCGATGACCTAAAGCGAAAGAGACGGCCAATTCGGCCTTGGGGTAAGAATAGGCGATGAGTATATACATAATGATTATTTTCGAGTGCTCTTACTTTGAGATGGAGCCGGTGATGCGATGTTTCATGGATCCCCTTTAATTTTGTTGTTATTCCGGGAATAGATAGAAACCCCAACGCAAAACGTGACTATAACACTGCATGTTCTATTGGTTGCCCAAATTAGTGTCCGAATAGTTGATGATGATGACGATATTGCTATTGCTCCATGTGTTGTAATTCAACATGCAACCATGAATTGCTAAACCCTACTTCAGTTCTCGACAAAAATTAAAAAAACGTTTTGAATGTGCGTATATATATATATATATATATATTATATTATATTGCTGCATCGCATGTGATAAAAAGAGAAGACCGTGCGTACAGGGAACTGGGCAAAGTGGAGAACAGATAAATATAGAACCATAAATTAAATTTCAGGCACATGGCTTGTGTATTCTGTTGTTAATCTCATATTTTTATTTGGGCTTTAATTCTTACGTTAACGTCTTAAGATAAGAAATGAAAATGAAATAGTTATCTAACAACACATGATTTGTACATCGCATATATCCATCCTGTTGTACGGAAGTTTGATAATCATTTCAATTTTAAGTTGTATACTAGCGTTTTGTATTAAAAGTTAGAGGTGAAAGACTTTGGTAAAAATTAAGAGGAGGTAGGAATTAGTGAAAGGACGGATTGTTGGCGAGATTTGCTTTCATTAATTTATTCTTCGGTTTTTTCCTTGCCCAACTCATTCTCTCACGTTTCTACATCATTTTGAGTGACTTTAATATATTTTGTTTACGTTTTAAGATAATTGTTACAAATCAAATAAGTATCAAACCGAAAACAAAATTGCTTTTAGGAGGCTAATGGTTTATTTTTTGGTGGTGGAATTGGGTCAATTTTCCTTGGATTCTATCATAAAAAGGAGCTTTCAATCCTAATGTCACTATAGTGATCTTGGCCAGTGACTCCAGAGAATAGTGGATTCTCAAGACGAGTGGATTGTGTTGAAATGGGTAAAATCCAAAAAACATAAAATGAAAAGTGGGGAAAGCACCAAGCTACTTTTTAGCAAAGCTCCAATTACAAGGGAAAGCCTAAAGGTGGCTATGAGTTATGTCATGTTGAGTTCGTGCCATGTCACCCACTCTAATTTATCTATGTAAGTTCAATTCAAATCCGATTCGTTTATTAATCGTGTCGAATTATGTAAATTCGAACCCGACTTGTTTATTAAACAGGTAACCCGAACCCACTCGTTTAACCCGTTTATTAAACGAGTCGTGTTGGATAACCCGTTTAACTCATTTAACATATTTAACGTATTTAATCATATATCCAACATAATATTTGAAGCAGAATTTTCACTAAAATATCATACCAAGTACCAAACAACCATCAACAAACTTCATAATTCATTAGTTCATGCAATAATTTAGTGTCCATGACCAACAATGCAACATCAACAATATAATATTAAATTCCAAAATAAAGTAAGCATAACATTTGCTCATTTACTACATAATACCAAATAAAATTAAGTGACTAATCAACAAACTTTTAAGGAAAAGTTTCAGCAAAAAAAATGTTAAAATTGATTGGATGTTCGTGAATTGCATAAGAACGCATCAACTAATCAACATCTACATTAAAACAAAGAAAGCATTAGAATCCAACCTCAAAATTAATAACCTAAAAACAAGACATGCTAGAATGTAATTTTTTAATACCCAATGACGATCCATCATTAGGAATGGTATTGGAGCATTCAACAAATTGAGAATTATTGATACTAATTTCTAATTTACTGATATCTTCAGTGAGATCTTCCAACTTAGGTGCAAGTGCTAAATCATCTACAAAATTGAAGATTTAAATGAGATTTGTTAATTAAGAAAACAATAGATAAGGAAAATATAACTAAAAGTTTAAAATAAGAAAACAAACCATCGTTGCCAAATATCCAATCACGTGTGCAGATTATAGTTTCGACATTTTCAAGTTTAAGTGCACTACGATACTGGTCGAAAACTCTACCACCAACACTAAAAGCCGATTCAGACGCAACTGTAGAAATAGGCATAGACAAAATATCACATGTCATGATAGATAATTCAGGATAACGAAATTGATTGGCTTTCCAAAAATCAAGAACATTCAATTTTATCTTCCTATCAACTTTTGGCTCGTCCAAATACAGCTGTAGCTGACTCTTTTGGGCCAAAAAAGTGAATTCCTCACTCTCAAAATCATCAAATTCCTATATGATATCATAAACTACAAGATTAATTCATATTGAGGACAACAACAAAAAAAAAAAACAGCAACTACATTCTACAATATTATATGCATAAACAAGTATAATAAGAAATTGTATACTAGATATTGTTTTCGTACCTTCATTACATCCATGCATTCTTTAGAAACCATATTAACATCGTGGGAAGACTGAGAAGGATGCTTATAATTAGAGTCACTTAGTTGCAAATGAAGAAATGCACGTTGATAATAAAGAGCGACATCAAGCATAAGAAAAGTGGAGTTCCATCTAGTTGGTACATCTTGATGTAAACCCTTCATACATTCTAAGGACACTTGTGATGCACAATCTAAAAACTTTTGTTTCCTCATCTGTGAACACCTAACATACTTAATGCTCTCCCTTATTTTTATCACATCATCATTAATTTCTATCATACCATCTTGCACAATTAAATTCAGAATGTGTGTACAACAATGGATATGAAAATTGTTTTCATTCACTAAAATTGCACCCTTAAAAAAAGTTGTCTTTTCAACAAGTCAACAAAACAATCATTTGCAGATGCATTGTCCTGAGTAATAGAAAACAATTTTTTTTTTCAATCCCCCAATCACACAACATATTATAAATTTTTTCAGATAAGGAAACACTACTATGTGGGGGAGGCATGAAACTGAAGTTTAAAGTTATTTTCTGCAATTTCCAAATCACATCAACATAATGGGCAGTCAAGCACAGATAACCGTCAGTTGTTAAACAGCTCCACATATCTGAGTTCAAACAAATCCTTCAGCCGGAGGAAGAATTTCAAAATGTTTTCATACCTCCGAAGTCAGCCTTCTTCTCCTCTTACTAGCTGCAGTAGTTTTCAGAGCTTGAGACACAGGTTCTGCATCAACCAGAATCGATTTTTCACTGTCATTTTCGGCTGCACTTCAATCTTCGAAGCTATCTCCAACATCATCAAATGGAGTTTCCATTTGAATAGAAGCAAACACAAGAACCATCTTTTAACTTCAACTTGAAATTCCCTATTTTAACTTCTAATATGCAAAAGAAGATAAATTAATTTACTATCAAAATGGCAAAAACAATCATATTGAACAAGAGGGACATCAATCATATCCACATACCATTAATCTCCTCCTCATTTTCTCCTATTTGACAAACTTTAGTGCAATGTGTAGAATAGTATTCATAACATCTTTTATATCTTATTGTCTTTTCGGTATGCACACAAGAAGTGATCCAACCACATAAATATTTAATTATACGTGTAATTAAATAATTCACCCTCCTTGTTTATTGACTACCGTATGATAGAAGAAAACATAATATTTCAACTTTAGTGCAATGAAATTGTCATTTTAGGTTGCAGGAAAAAATCTAATAAATGACCTTTTAATCTCATCCTCATTTTCTCCTATCATCAATCACTACCCACGACCCATTAATCTCATCCTATCATCAATCACTACCCACACCCCATTAATCTCGTCCTTATTTTTTCCTATCATCAATCACTATTTGCAGGCAAAAAAAAAAAATGGAAAATCTAGACCAATGTAAAAATCAAATTACAGAACAACAAAAACCCATACATTCAAGCTTAAGAATTTCAGTTCATTGTTGGGATTAATGGAATATGGTCAAGCGGCCGACGGTGGAAGGTGGTGAAACGGTCGAAGGCAACGATAACCTGGTCTTGGAAGACGACGACAACAGATCTTGGAAGAAAGCAAACATGCGAAGTGGCTGGCTTGGACGGCGAACGGGGGAAGTGGCTGGCTTGGACGGCGAACGGTGAATGGAAAAGACGACGAATGGGCTAACGGGCGAAGTGAGGACTCAAGTCTGGGGCGTTAGAGACTTGGACCTTGGAGCCTTAGAAGTTAGAAGGTGGCTAAGTATTGACTGTTGAATTGTTGATGGAGCTTGGACTTAGAGAAATGAATATTGGGAAGAGTGCAGCTGTGCGGGCTGTGTGTGTGGCTGCTGCTACTGCTAGTTTGTTTGATATGGATTTAGTCTTTAGGTTATAAATTATATAAAATTTAAGTATTTATATTTAGTCCTTGTAAAACCCTAGAGTAATAAATGGGTTCGCAGGTTTATGGGTTAGTGGGTTATCATTCAATAACCTGTTTAATAAACAGGTTAATAGATTATTAAATGGGTTCGCGGGTTGACCCAAAATCCACCCGTTTAATAAACGGGTTATAGCGGGCTGACTCGAAATTGACCCAAATTTTATCGAGTTAGGTTGATTCGGGTTAATTTCGTGCGAGTTTCGAGTCGTGTAACAAGTCGTGTTAGAAATTGCCACCCTTAAGGCCTACCATGTTCTTTTTGGTTCTTAAGTTTCACACACATTTTACCACTAAATTTGCTCAAATTAAATTCTTGGTGATGCAAAATTTAGGAAAAATCAAACTTGTGATCAAGTTAATTTAGCACACCCCGATCCGAAAAGTTCACTAAGATGTTAGAATTGAGGCATGGCGACATCTGGACGACGGCAAACGTCCAGATGATGAAAGATAATTTCATTAAAACATTTCATTTTAAGAGATCGTGTAAAACTGACAGGACCCGTCCCTGAAGGACATAGATAATCGTGCCCGGTCTTGATCCTGTCTGACAAGTCAACTGAAATTCCGAAATTACCCTCGGTACTTGCCAAACAAGGGATAACCGTACTTGTGCCCATGCATGCCTCTACCTCTCGAATAGTCTCGATCATCGCGCCACGACCTGGAGGGTCAGTAAAACAAAAAAGGTGTGAGTGAAATACATTTATCAAAATACCTTCCTACCCTCCAGTTTCACAAACATGCATGCATACCATAAATCATGAGTAAAACATATCTGGGCACAAATAGTTATAAATCACAAATCTCAATAAAACCACGGGACTTATGTCCATATCTAGCCTCATATAGTCATGTTATCCCTGCAACGCGTGCAAATCAATAGGCTCAAGGACTGCTCAAAATCCGAGCATCCGCCGCTGTGAACACATCACCAGCTGGCAATCCAGATCGTCGTGAACACATCACCGACCGATCTCCATATAATCCAGCACATCTGATCTGAGTCGAGCCTCTCTCGGATGCACTACAATAGACCGTGCTACGTGACCTCTCCGGGGTACACACATTCATCCCGGAGGCGAGCGTTATCTCCAGGGTTCATTCAAGGGAAACACATTCCCATCCGGAAGCCCTAATATCCACAATCCAGGGTGCACTCCGGGGGAAACATATTCCACCCCGAAAGCCCTAATATCCACAACATATCACCATCATGAAAACTAGTGAAAATAGTTGCATTTGAAATCAAAACCATTTTCAATACAGGGTCTCATCCCAAAACATAATTTCCGTAAAATCCATAAAACCAGAGTCTCGATTATTTCACAAATCCGAAAACCATCAATATCATCATGTAATCACATGGAAATATCAATCCAATCAAAATCACATTTTCATTGGGTCTCACGCCCAAAATATCACTTTCACGCAAATCCGCGTAACCGCAACCTTAGTTGCCATTCATAAATCCATAAGATATATCCAGAAAACATTAAAAATTCATCAAATCAATTTCCCGACTCATAACCCGAGTCAAAACCAATCTCAAATCCCGGGCCTTCGCCCAAAACAACAGTTTCATAATTTTCTCGAAAATCGTGTCCAAAATCATATAAAATAATATAATATTCTCAAAATCCGAAAATCATCATATCGAAACATCAATCATGCCAAATCATTTCAAATCATATCATAAAACATTTAAAACATATATGCATGCATTCAGGGTAGAAAACAAAAGTCCACTCACACACCGTCCTTATCGCTCGATTTCCGAGTTGCACGTTTTTCTGTAAATTCTGGAAGTCACCATTCCTGTCCAAAATCATTACCGAGGGTTACTAACATCTCAATATACCTCATATAATTTTCCCCAATTTTTCTGGCATTTAAATATGTATTTTAAACATAACATAAACCTTCGAACCCTCGAAACAATATCGAAACGGTGTCCGATTTCCTCGAAACCAACGCCAAAATATTCGTTACATTAAATAGGACAAAAGTCATGTTGAACTCACCTAGAAAAGCCCGTTCACAGGCCCCCACGTGCTGCCGCAAGCGGCTGCACGTGGAAGCCACGCGCCAGCTATAGTAACCAGGCTACTGTTCTTCGTCGTCTCTACCCGTTTCCCCTGCAAACGGGTCCTGCGGTGTAGCCCGGTTCAATCCTGTCCAATTCTGCATCATTTCTTGCAATTGAATCATCTACCAGTATCATTTAATCTCTAATTAAAGGTCTGTGATTCAAATTACAAGATTAATTACCTCAATCCATTTGATCAAACCTTGAGTTTCTCGTAGAAGGTTCAACATCTGCCCCTTTCAAATCCCATCGATTCCTTCAAATTGATTCAGTCAAAAGCTTCGTAGAAGTCTCCTAAGTATGTTTCCAACTTCAATTTCGTCCTTTAATCCCTCCAAGTGCTCGACTCAAATTTGAAAAGCAGAAGTCTTCACCCCTTCGGTTCTACGACAAAATGATCTCAATTCCCTTCATTTCTGATTGGGTTCAACTCGCCTTAACCTCAGAAAGCTTAAATCAAGCCAATTACAGCAAATCATGGTCCATAAAGTCCAATTCGAAAATCGATCAATCTTGAATTTCACTAATCTGGGTTTCGGGTTTTCTTGAGTGTTTTACTTAAGCTTTTCGAATTTCCTCTTCATTTTTCTCTCTGAATTCTAGTTTTACTCTCTCTGTGTGTCTCTCAACATCTGAGGTTCCAATTTGATCAACACAGGACATGTATATTGATAGGTCCTCAAATAAGCATTATTTTATATTATTTTATACCCTTTATACTTGACTTTTAATATTAAAATAATAAGTAATTAGATAAAATAATTTATTTTGTGTTATTTTTGTTTAAATAAATAAAATTTGTAATTTGGAGCATTTTGGCGAAAGAATCGTCTCGATCGGAATTATAACGAATAAATTATGGACGAAATTCGGTGGAATAATTAATTTAGTTATAAATCAATTAATTAATTTTCTTTGCAGCCCAAAAAAAATTCAGAGGCCCAGCCCGCACAGCCAGCAGCCAAGCCCGCCAGCCCAGCCCGCACGGCCCAATCCAGAGCGCCTACATCAGCCCTGCCCAAGGGAGTTCGGAGCGCGCCTACCGACTTGCCTTCCAGAACTTCGGCGCGCGCGTCCCGATTGTCCAGCTCCTTCTTCAGCGCCGCCCAGCCGAACGCCCAGCCTCCTCCTCAGCCGATCCCTGCCAAATTCTGGTCTTGATTTTCAGCTGCTCTCTGCTGAACTCAGTTCCAGCAACTTCCACCAAATTTCCAGCCACTTTTCCCACTTTCCAGCACAAAATCAACTAAAACCACATCAAAACATCATCACAAATCTTCATTATTCATCATTCCACTATTCAACATTTTTTATTGTTTTTTGATTGATTTTTGGTAGCTTTTCCCCCCTATAAATAAAGGTTCAATTCTTGTAACAAAGGGTCCCCATAGTCCCCCATTAGTTCCATTTCTCCATCTCTTCCATTTTTCTTAGTTTTTAGTTCTTAGTTTAGTTCTTTTGTTTCTCTCTTTTGAGAGACATTTTTTGGGACCATTTTAACTTCTTGTAGATTTTCTTATTAATTAGCTTTTTTTTAATTCTTATTCTTAATTTATGTTATTTTTATTTTTCTTAATTTAATTTCTTCTTTACTTTGTTCTTGTGATATTTCTTTGAGATCTCTTAAACACATTTTTATGCTTTCCTTAAGAAATACCTAGGCCAAGTAATTCTAAGGCAATTCAAGAGTTTTAAGACCGAATTCCTCGTATTTTTTCTTCCATCTTCTCAAGTTTCCTGCCGCTGTTCGGTGATTCTTGTGAAAATCCATACTTCTCTACTTAAATTCTTGTTATTGTTATTGGTATTACTTATGATTCAATATATGTGTTGGTATTTTCTTTCTAACATTTGTAAGTAAGAATGCAATCTCCATGTGTTTTACTTTTTGAATTTCTTTTACTTCATATGTTTTAGTGCTTAAACTTCAATTCGAAGCTAAATGTTGATCCGCTGTTCGGGGCATTTAGAATAGAGTTGAAGAGATTTAATGATTGATCGTTGTTCGGCGCATTAAATCATTAACTTAAGGTGAATCATATTGTGAGTAATAATCCGTTGTTCGGTGCATTTATAATATGAAAAATGTATGCACGTATTTGAGATGATTAAGGTAGGATTTCGTGATTGGTTCAATATGAGCATGATGTTAGAGTGTTGGTAAAAATATATGTTTGAAGAAAGTTCACTAGTACAAAGGTTAAAGTAGAAGTAGAATTAAGTATTTAATTATTTTTACTTGTTTTCTTTATTTTATATTTACAACTCTTTTCAAAACCCCCATTTTCAATTCATTATTCTTTATTCTATTCTTTTATTCTTTTAATTCTTTGTTCTTTTATTATTTTATTATTTTATTCTTTTAATTCTTTATTCTTTTATTCTTTAATTCATTAATTTATTAATTCTTTATTTTCTTATTCCTCTATTATTTAATTTATTGATTCTTTGATTATTTAATTCTTTGATTATTTAATTCTTCTATTTTATTCTTTAATTCAATAATTTATTCATTATTCTTTCCCACTAACACATTATTAATGTTCCCTAATTTCTCCGGTTAAGAACGATCCCTATTTGCATAACACTCAAATTACGTGTTTAATTTAATGCGTGGTTTGGGCTTAGTCAATTTTTGGCGCCGTTGCCGGGGAAATTGAAAATCATTTTTAATTTTTTAGTGTATGTATATAAATTGTGCATATTATACTTGTTTATAAATTTTACTTTTATTAATATTATTTTTGTTTATAATGATCATACTTTACTTATTCATAATCTCTAATATATACTTGATCATAAATGTTCATAATTCAATTTCATTTGAACTTGTCATAAATGCATATTGTACATATTCACTTTTCCTTACTTTTTTTAATTATTTATTTATTTATTTATTTATTCATCTTTACACTTTAATCCATTAAATTTAACTTTATTCCATTAACTTTAATTTTATTCCATAACTTTAAATTTATTCCATACTTTAAATTGATTCCATTAACTTTTTCTTTATTCTATTTACTTTAACCTAATTCCATTAACTTTTTATTCCATTAATTTTATTCTTATATAATTATTTATTTGGTTATGTCTTGATAAAATTTAAATTTAAATTAAAAAAATTCGAAATAAAAAAAATAAAAAATAAAAATAAAAAATCTTATCTTAGCTTTATGTTAGTGTTACTTCATACTTGTAAATAAATGTTGTATATATGTTACTTGTTACCTTTTTTTACCTATTCATAAATTGTTCATAACTTTTATATTTCATAGTATACATACATACTTGTTCATAATAGACTTTCATTTATGTTTGTTTATAATTCTCTTACTTGTCATATTATTCTTGTTCATACTTGTACATAATGTTCATTCTTTTTAATTGTTCATAAATGTTCATGGTACATGTTCACTTTTCCTTATTTTTATTTTTATTTGTAATTTAAAAAAAAACTGAAAATTCGTAAATAAAAAAAAAATCTTTTTCTTCATTTATTTAATTTTTAAATTCCGAAAAAAATAATTAATAATAATAAATTTTTTTTTCCTTATATTCACTTTGTGTTAGTGTAAATCTAAACTGTTAAATAAATCTAATACACATGTTAGTTTGTTAATGAGAAATTGTTTTGTAAATATCATTACTTGTGAATGAAACCATACTTGTATAAATTGTTCATACGTAAATTATCATGTATATTTGTAAATTGTGCATAAAAACATACTTGTAAATAGATCTTACATTCATGCATTAGTCTCGGTTATATGTAGAACACTTGTGCTTCGAAATTTAGATTTTAATCTTTAATCGGCGAAGACTCTTTTGTTAACTCTCACCCACGGTGATTGTTAACACTTGAGTCATCTTAATTCCTCTGGAGTAAGAAATTTTCGAGAGTGATGTCTAGGACAAGAGACGGTACTCATAACGGGTTTGGGTCTAAGAAAGGGACATCAATGGAGTTTAAGCCTCGAGATATCTTGAAATTAGCCACGCCTCTTATGTGTATTCTTTCTAACCTGGTCACCCCTGAACTTGCCCAAACAGTTGAATTAATCCAAGATATTTACTTGGGCCGCACGGACGTATGAGTCTCCATCTAAACTTTGAGGCTATGTGAACCATATATATCTTTGTCTTCCCCGACATGTAAATATTGTTTATATCTTAATTTACATTATTTGTCATGACAAAGTTAACTTGCATCTTTAGTTTAACTAACTTGCATCTTTCATACTAACTTGCATTTCATCTTTCATTTAAGTTGCATTTTTCACTTAACTTGCATATTTAGTTTAACTTGCATTGCACTCTTCCTCTAGCTTACATCTTTAACTCAAATTGCATCATTAACTTCAATTTGCATATCTAACTTGCATTCTTGACTAATGTACATCTTTGACTAACTAACTTGCATCTCTGTCTAGGTTGGATGGACGTTAAACTTCAAGCGTTTGTTGGGAGGCAACCCAATGTGTTCCCGGGATGTGAAGGAGTCATCAATACAGATTTGCTATCTTTCTACCCTTCACTCTCTTTTATTTTGTTTATTTAATGTTTTCCTATTATTTTCGTAAATCATCTTCCTTACTTTGATTCTATGTTTAATTACTTCGTATTTTCCTACATTGAGGACAATGTAGAATTTAAGTGTGGGGGAATGGTTTACAATTTTAATTGTTCAAAAAAAAAAAACAAAAACAAAAACAAAAACAAAAAATTTGAAAAACAATTATAATTAAAATTAAAAAAAAAATTATTGTTTTCTTGAATCTTTTTGTTTTAACTTAGTGTTTTTATGAGTCTTAAGTTGCCATTTAACTTGTCAATAACTACAACTTGAATTAGTTTGTTAATATTTTGTGATTAAGTGTTATAACTTGAAGATAATGCATGTAAATTGGCATATAAACGAGCATGATAAGATAAGTATGAATCATATGAACCTTATGTGAGCTTTAGAACTTTATATACATCTTAGATGAGTGATTCATAAGTTCTTTGTTTAAATTGATATACATATGCCTCATAACTACTTGCAATAGATTTTAATGAACTCTAGAGTACTAGAATTTATTCTATGTGATTTTCAAAACTTTTAAGTCAATAAACTCTCTGATTTTGGAAATGATTAAGGCACTAGGGTTAACACCATAAATTCAAACATCCATGTTCCCTATTTTGCGCGGACAAGTTGCGACCCCCCTTAGTTTTAACCCTTTTGAGCCCACATTAAGCCTTTCTTTCATCACCATAATTATCTAAACACTTGAGCTTAGTATAGATATCCTTTACCCTTGTTCCAAGAACTCGGTTAAAGATATAAAGATTGTGTAAGGAGAAAATAATGATGTTGAAAAGTCTTTTATGTAAATTATTTGGATTTACCGACTCAAGCTTTGTTGTATTGTTGACACATGTTATTACCTTGATAAAAAAAAAAGAAAAAAAAAGTTTGAGTCTCGATCAAGGTAATAAGGTTTGGTTATGTAATGTTTGAGTTAAGTCCCTTAAATTTGTAAATCCGACACAAAGAATGATTATGAGGCCCAACATGATGGAATTAGGCCTATGTTCGAAGGGATGGATTACTGACATCATTGTACTAAGGTTGGGAAGCTATGATACGTTTTGGGAGTTTATTGAGTCTTGGAACGAATTGAGCACCACTTGTCCTATATTTTCCTTGCCTCTAAACTTAGCCCCATTACAACCTTCGTAAAGACCTTATGATCCTTAAGATGGTAAATTTTGATTAGTTGAGTTAATCACTTGAGTAAGCTTATGGTTTTGGTTCATTTGCGCAAGTATGTTTTGATCTTGAGGTATTTGTTTGAGATTTTGCAAAAGTACTTCATTTCGATTATGTGAGTATTTCTCACATATTTTGAGTGCAAACACAAACCCTCACAAATTGAGTGAACTTATGAGTGCATATCTTTGTGAGTTGATTCATACTTGTCTTATTCATGTAGAGATCCATTTCACCATATTTACTCATTATCTTACTTGTTAAACATTTTGTTACCATGTATTAACTCTTGAATTCCATATGCTTAAATGATTTAAGTGAAAATCTTTTATGCCATGATAATAATGAAATATTGAGACAAATAGTTAAGGGTTTACTTGTTTTGAATTCTTAGTTTGATTTTAGTATTTGCTAGGGACTAGCAAAGTTTAAGTGTGGGGGTATTTGATAGGTCCTCAAATAAGCATTATTTTATATTATTTTATACCCTTTATACTTGACTTTTAATATTAAAATAATAAGTAATTAGATAAAATAATTTATTTTGTGTTATTTTTGTTTAAATAAATAAAGTTTGTAATTTGGAGCATTTTGGCGAAAGAATCGTCTCGATCGGAATTATAACGAATAAATTATGGACGAAATTCGGTGGAATAATTAATTTAGTTATAAATCAATTAATTAATTTTCTTTGCAGCCCAAAAAAAATTCAGAGGCCCAGCCCGCACAGCCAGCAGCCAAGCCCGCCAGCCCAGCCCCGGCGGCCCAATCCGGAGCGGCTGCATCAGCCCTGCCCAAGGGAGTTCGGAGCGCGCCTTTCGACTTGCCTTCCAGAACTTCGGCGCGCTCGTCCCGATTGTCCAGCTCATTCTTCAGCGTCGCCCAGCCGAACGCCCAGCCTCCTCCTCAGCCGATCCCTGCCGAATTCTGGTCTTGATTTTCAGCTGCTCTTTGCTGAACTCAGTTCCAGCAACTTCCACCCAATTTCCAGCCACTTTTTCCACTTTCCAGCACAAAATCAACTAAAACCACATCTAAACATCATCACAAATCTTCATTATTCATCATTCCACTATTCAACATTTTTTATTGTTTTTTTTATTGATTTATGGTAGCTTTTTCTGTCAGGACCCACCCCGGTTTCATCCCGAACACCGAGGTAAATCCTGCTCCCGTCTGACACCCCGACACACACAAAAGTAAATCTCACACGCAACCACCAAAGTACTCAGTCAGACGCAGGAGAAACTATAAAATACATCCCGAAGTTAAAAGTTTACAGAGCATAGTCCCATATACACAGAAAAGAAAAACCGATAAACAGTACACGCACATGGAAAATTAAAACACCCCGGGAGCCCTCTCGTAACTTCTATACCTCAGACGCTGCCTCGACGCTGGAACCCTGCGTTAGCTCCACAACCTGGAGGGCAGTTAAAAACAGAAGGTGTGAGTGGACCAAAAATAAAAGAAAAGTTTCCAAAACCATTTTATAAGAAAACTGGGTTTAGCCCTCCGTTTTGAAATCACATGCATAACCCAGTTATTCAAACAGTTATAAATCGATCACCATAAAACATCATAAGAAACAGAAACACTATAAAACGGTTATAGAAATCATATCATAAGGCTCATAAAACCGTGAATACCAATCATCATTTTCCGATCAAACCTACTGGACCTATCCGAGTCTTTAAACTCCCGAGTCTTTAACCTCAATCCAGGCCTCAATAATATCCGAGTCTTTAAACTCCCGAGTCTTTAAACTCAATAGGCCTACGGGGGAAATATCAATATATCCGAGTCTTTAAACTCAATCTGGGTCTTTAAACCATATCCGGGCCCGTCCCCCGTCAATCAATATCCGGGTCTTTAAACCCAATAACCAGATCCAGCAAATCCAATCAAAACCATTGAAAAACCATTTCTAAATTCACATCCAAACCCGAATCCGAAATCACTGGTCCGAAGCTCTTCCGGCATCCAGAACCGTCATTCCGAACCCAAATCCGGAATTCCACTTTTCAACTTTAAAACCAAATCTCGTTGTCGAAAATTCGATTCTAAAACCGAAAACCTTGATCATCAAATCATGTTCCAAAATCCCTTTATAATCATTGAAAACCCTTTATCATTTGAAATCCCAAAACTAGCTTCCTCGTAAAACGTACTGAAAACCGTAACTTTCTCGTAAAACGTACAATTATATAAAATAGTTATCACATATTCGATAAGCATGAAATCACATGTAAAACCATAAAACTAGCATAAAAAATAGTTTTGCATGCTTGAGTTTAAAGAAGGGGTCCACTCATAGTACCAAGCCCTCAATCGCGTCTCATACGTCTCGTACGTTCCTCAACTTCCTCGGGAACTCTCGATCCTGTCAACAACCGCCAAAGTACGTTACTAACACGTCCACCAAGACTCTCCTAATTTTTCCCGAAAATCCCCGGGTCCTAAACGTACCGAACCGGAACCTTAAACCTTCACCCTCGCGAAACTACTTCGATTTGACGTCCGATTAACCCGAAACCAACGCTAAAAGAGTCCTCACAACACCTAGACCAAAAACCATGTTGACAACTTCCCCAGCCGCACGCACCCCCACGCGCCGCCCAAAGTGGCTGCGCATGGCCCTCACGCGCCAGCTACAGTGCATCGTCTTCCTCTAGCAGACCCGGTTCGACACAGTGCCTGCAAATCGAACCGGCAAGGACGGTTCTCCGCCGTACCTGCACCAAAAACACTCCTCTCTTCACCAACAACATCGTCCAGACCTAATCTATCCATTCCCCTTACTCAGACGCCACTACTCAACCTAAAACCCGTCGACACAAACTCGAACCATAAACCCGATACACCCCTGTTTCCTTCTCCGGCCACCCAGGTCACCCCCCGTCACGATGGCTATCTTAAACCCTTCATAGGACCTCACCGAGTCTCACCAAACTCACCAACACTGTCGACTCACTCCCTAAGTCCACGACTTTCGATCTGAACATCGACGGCAAAACAGAGCACACCAGTACTCTCCGTCGTGCTAACCTCTGCTGTGCACTCCCCCGTCACGGCTGCTCAACCAGCAGTTACCTAGGACCCTACTGAGTCCCCTAAACCTCACTAGACTCCTCGATTCTACCCCTACATCTACGACTTAGCTCCTGAAACTAGACGGAAAAACAGAGCAAAGAAACGGGGATGAGGAATTACCTGTCCTCCGGTCGCCGTCGCAAGCTCCGCTGGGGTTGGTCGACTCCTCTCACCCCTCACGACACCACCAAGAGCCCAATTGCACCGTACACGGCCACACCACCACCACGAATGCTCACTTCCTCCCTGTTTTTCTCTGATTTCCCGTGGCTCTCAACTCACGCACAAACAATCACCACTCCTCCAACCTCCCTCACTGTCTCCCTCTCACTCTCTGGTCACTCTCACACACTCACAAACTCACCAACACCCACGATTACCCCTCAGTTGCTCTCAATTCCTCAGCCTCTGTTCTTCGATCACGAACACACAGCACACACGGGTACACCCCAAATAATTGGACCGTGCATCCTGGAAGCCTCTAGCCCTCCTCTACGTGTCACCAATCCACCATTCCTCTCCCAAGTGGCTTAATCTCAATCCTCCATTTGTCCCTCTCTGCTGCACAAATCCCAGCGTACATAGACCAAAATGCCCCTCATTTTTAGTCAAAATTACGGTTTTGCCACTACCTTTCTAGACCCGTATCTCACACATCGCAAGTCCGATGAATATGTGCCGCCTGTCATCGAACTCATGACGACGAGATCGACCTAACCATCCTAAGTCAACATGTCAAAATCCGATCGTACAAAAAGTCAACTCTTTTGACAGGACCCGTCCCCGAAGGATATAGATAACCGTGCCCGGTCCTGCTCCTGTCTGACAAGTCAACTGAAAGTCCGAAATAACCCTTCAGCACCTGCCAGACAAGGGAATTTTGCGCCTGTGCCCACACATACCTCCACCTCTGGAATAGCCTCGATCATCGCGCCACGATCTGAAGGGTCAATAAAACAGAAAAATGTGAGTGGACAAAAATGACCTCTTATAAAAACATTTATCAAAATATATTCTTACCCTTCAGTTTTCACAAACTTGCATGCATATCATAAAACATGAGCAATAGTGTGAACAGTGGACCGATAAAATCAAAACATATTTTCCCATGGTCCATAAAACTCATGTTCACCAAAACAGTTCATGTTATAAAACATCAAATTCCGGCTCTCAGGCCAAAACATGTGAAAACATAATCATTGGCCACAAAGACCAAAAACCCGTACTCAATACCAGTACGTAATTACAAACAACATGTTTCCATAAATCATTTTAACTGCTAAACCACGGTTTCCTCAAAATCATTTTTCATAATCCACGGGACTTATTTCCATATCATGTTGCTTAGAGTCACGTTTATCCCTGCAACGCGTGCAAATCAATAGGCTCAAGGACCGCTCAAAATCCGAGCATCCGCCGCTGTGAACACATCACCAGCCGGCAATCCAGATCTAGTGAACACATCACTTACCGATCTATGTATATCCAGCAC
This sequence comes from Prinsepia uniflora, assembly GCA_032719365.1. Lineage (NCBI taxonomy): Eukaryota > Viridiplantae > Streptophyta > Magnoliopsida > Rosales > Rosaceae > Prinsepia > Prinsepia uniflora. The sequence continues at coordinate 5,082,874 of CM064867.1, read as the reverse complement.
ATCTGATCTGAGTCAAGCCTACCTCGGCTGCTCGACAAAGACCGTGCTACGTGACCTCTTCGGGGTAAACACTTCCATCCCGAAGGCGAGCGTTATCTCCAGGGTGCACTCCGGGGAAAAACATATTTTCTCCCGAAAGCCCTAAATATCCGCAACATATCATCATCACAAAAACCAGTGAAAAACAGTTTCATAGAAAATCAAATCACATATCGACACAGGGTCTCAGCCCCAAATTAACCAAAGTCCCGATTTACTTTATAAATCTGAAATCATCAATATCATCATATAATCACATGGAAATACAAACCCAATCAGAAACACAATTCCATTGGGTCCCAAGCCCAAAACATCATTTGCACGTTCCTCGTAAAACGTGCCCGAAAGACTGATTAAAATAATCACAAAATCAACAGAATACCAAAAATCATCAAATTCATCAAATTCACATGTAACTCCAAATCCGAGTCAAAATCATTATTTACTTGGGTTCTTACGCCCACAATATCATTTTTAACCAATTTCATGATTTCTCGAAAATCGTGCCAACATATAATATAATAATCATAAAACCGAGAAAATCAAGAAATCACCGAATCAAAACATCAATCATATCAAATCATAGAAAATCATATAATAAAGCATTTTAAACCATATATGCATGCATCACAGTTAGAAAACCAAAAGTCCACTCACACACACCGTTCAAAACGGTCCGTTTCCGAGCTGCACATTTTTCCGTAAAATCTGGAAATCACAACTCCTGTCCAAAATCATTATAGAGGGTTACTAACATCTCAAAATACATCATATAATTTTCCCCAATTTTTTCGGAATTTAAATACGTATTTTTAACTTAAAACAAAACTTCGGATATGCGGAACATTATCGAAACAATATCCGATTTCCTCGAAATCAACGTCAAAATGTTCGTTACACTGAGAGGATCAAAAGTTATGTTGACCTCACCTTGAGACTAGGCTGGACGCGCCCTCACGCGCCGCCGTGAGTGGCTGCGCGTGAAACCCACGCGCCAACTACAGTGTCGTTGTTCATGCCCGTTTGTCTGGTAAACGGGTCGTTTAACCCGCGATCAGACCCGTTTGGTTTTCTGTCAATTCCACACTGTTTTCATCAATTGAACATTCAGTCAGCTTCGAATTAAGTTCAATTAAAGATCTGTGGACGCAATTACAAACAATCTTACCTCTAACCTCACGATCACAGATGGTCATTCGAAGAACACCCCGAAAACTGTTCATCACTCGAACTCCTTCAATTTCAATCGATTCCCTTAAATTGATTCAACCAGAAGCTTCAATAGACTCAGGTAAACATTTCCCCCAACTCAATTGAATCAATTCATGGCTCAAACGCCACGACTCAATCTCGATTCTTCGAAGAACAGCCGTCACTGTGCAACCATGAAGTTCTGTCAATCTCAACCGGTTTCTTCCAATTGATGAACCCAGAAGCATCGTGGGATCATGAGAAGTCGTTTCCCCACAACAATTGAATCAATCGAAGCCTCAAACTCCACGACTCAAGCTCGAAGTTCCTCAGTGTTACCAAACCCGTTCAGAGCCAATTGGGCATGAATTCATCTCGTTTTTGATTTGAAACAACTCGTCTCAACCTCGGGAAGCTATTTCCAAGCTCCAATTCGATCATCACAGCTCAATTCTTCCAATTTGATTTTCCCTCCAAATTTTCTAAAACCCGAAATCCCAGTCCTCAGCTCTCAGTCAATCCCTCGTGTTTCCCAGTTCAATTCACTCTCAATTGCTCACACTTTGGTTCAGAAATGGAAGAGAATTGGAGGTTGGGAGAAAACTGACTTGTGGGTTGTACACGGTTGAAGAAAATATGGGAGATTAATGGAAATTAGGATAAATTAATTAATTAAAAATTAATTAAACATCATCATGAGGTCTCCCTAAAAACATGGATCAGTGTTTTGGGCCTGAATTTAGGGGATGAGTGACACTTGTCACTCATCCAAGTGTGTTCAGTCACCGGGTACTGTTCATATTAAAATATTATTTTAATCCTGGTTCGTTCGGTTAATCGAGCCCGATTCCGTGACCATAACTTCGTCGTCGAATCTCCGATTTCGGCATGCCGCCTGTCGTTGGATTCGTATCGACGAGACCTACGTAACGGTCCTTGGCCCTCGTCCATCGGACCTCCCGATCAAAAAGTCAACATTTGTCCCCTAACATGCCAAATTACCAAAATACCCCTCAACTTCCGAACATCATAACTTCCTCTATGAATATCGGAATCGAACGTGCCACTTGTCTATGAACTCGTGACGTCCCGAACTAAGTCACAATCATCGGTCAAAGTCTGTTTGACCGCCCGAACTAAAAGTCAACATTTTGCCCACGCTAGGGGCAAAACAGTCATTTTGCACGGTTTGTCCGATTTCACTCAACTAATCCCCGATTAGTCATTCTAATTCATAATTAATTAATATTCAATCCCAATATTCGGGACGGGTCATTACATCTTTCCCCTATTTTACCTAAATTACGGTTATGCCCTCAACATTCCGAACATCATAACTTCCTCCTCGGATGTCGGAATCGGGTGTACCACCTGCCTACGGACTCGTGACGTCCCAAACTACGTCCTGGTCACCGGTCAAAACCCATTGGACCACCCGAACTAAAAATCCACTTTTTGCCCAGACTAGGGCAAAATAGTCATTCTACACTAACGACCCCAACGAGACTAACTAACCACCGATTAAGCGTACTAATCCTATCTTAATCACTATCTTAACCCTAGTTTCTGGGACGGGTCGTTACATTTTTCCCCTATAAATAAAGGTTCAATTCTTGTAACAAAGGGTCCCCATAGTCCCCATAGTCCCCCATTAGTTCCATTTCTCCATCTCTTCCATTTTTCATAGTTTTTAGTTCTTAGTTTAGTTCTTTTGTTTCTCTCTTTTGAGAGACATTTTTTGGGACCATTTTAACTTCTTGTAGATTTTTTTATTAATTAGCTTTCTTTTAATTCTTGTTCTTAATTTATGTTATTTTTATTTTTCTTAATTTCATTTCTTCTTTACTTTGTTCTTATGATATTTCTTTGATATCTCTTAAACACATTTTTATGTTTTCCTTAAGAAATACCTAGGCCAAGTAATTCTAAGGCAATTCAAGAGTTTTAAGACCGAATTCCTCGTATTTTTTCTTCCATCTTCACAAGTTTCATGCCGCTGTTCGGTGATTCTTGTGAAAATCCATACTTCTCTACTTAAATTCTTGTTATTGTTATTGGTATTACTTATGATTCAATATATGTGTTGGTATTTTCTTTCTAACATTTGTAAGTAAGAATGCAATCTCCATGTGTTTTACTTTTTAAATTTCTTTTACTTCATATGTTTTAGTGCGTAAACTTCAATTCGTAGCTAAATGTTGATCCGCTGTTCGGAGCATTTAGAATAGAGTTGAAGAGATTTAATGTTTGATCGCTGTTTGGCGCATTAAATCATTAACTTAAGGTGAATCATATTGTGAGTAATAATCCGTTGTTCGGTGCATTTATAATATGAAAAATGTATGCACGTATTTGAGATGATTAAGGTAGGATTTCGTGATTGGTTCAATATGAGCATGATGTTAGAGTGTTGGTAAAAATATGTGTTTGAAGAAAGTTTACTAGTACAAAGGTTAAAGTAGAAGTAGAATTAAGTATTTAATTATTTTTACTTGTTTTCTTTATTTTATATTTACAACTCTTTTCAAAACCCCCATTTTAAATTCTTTATTCTTTATTCTTTTATTCTTTCATTCTTTTATTCTTTTATTCTTTTAATTCTTTTAATTCTTTGTTCTTTTATTATTTTATTCTTTAATTCATTAATTTATTAATTATTTATTTTCTTATTCCTCTATTCTTCAATTTATTGATTCTTTGATTATTTAATTCTTTGATTATTTAATTCTTCTATTTTATTCTTTAATTCAAGAATTTATTCATTATTCTTTTATTCATTATTCTTTCCCACTAACACATTATTAATGTTCCCTAATTTCCCCGATTAAGAACGATCCCTATTTACCAATACTACATCTACACAAAAAGGGTTTAAATTGCATAATACTCAAATTACGTGTTTAATTTAATGCGTGGTTTGAGCTTAGTCATATATCGATATGTATATATTTTGTACTCTTTTCAATTGTCAAGCGGCAAAGCCACTAATTCAATGTTCACAAGTGACATGTGTCACAAAATAGCTCAGGTGAGTCATCCCTTGGCTGATTAATCGACATGGCCATTTAAAATTACCATTTTACCCTTCTATACACAAATGACCAAAATGCCCCTCGCATTCCTCAATCCATAACTTTTTCATCCGGACTCCGTTTGACGTATATCGTCTGTCTACGAATTCAGCGTCTCGAGACCTATCCAACGGTACTTACGGAAATTCCAAACACGGTCCCGATCAAAAAATCAACAAATGACCCCTTTTAACCACTTTACCAAATTACTCTAAAACTTCTGAACATCATAACTTTCTTCTCCAATGTCGGAATCGGACGTGCCACCTGTCTATGAACTCGTGACGTCCTGAAATATGTCACAGTCATCGGTCAAAGTCCGTTGGACCGCTCAAACCAAAAGTCAACCGTTCGCCCAAGTCCAGGGGCAAAATCGTCATTTTTTAAATTTTCCAGATTTTCCTTTTTCGCATTTCCGGGGCGTTACACAAACGTAATTAGTGAGAATACCAATTAGTAGTTCACCACGACAGCAGAAGTGTAAAGTATACAATACTAATGATGGTCATACAATCAAGTAACCACCTTAGTTATCTGATTTCCATATAGTCAAGTAACTACCCGAGTTATACAATAATCTGGTTGGAGTGACGTAATTGAAATCAAACAACTCAGGTAGTTACTTGACTGTACGATCATCATTAGTATTCTATGCTCTGAATTCCGCTGTCGTAGTAAAATACTAATTGATATTCTCACGAATTACGTTTACATGACCTTTTAAAATGAAACGTTTTAATAGAATTGACTACATGTCTCGATCGTGGCATCTTAGTGGACTTTTTGGATCGGGTTTGTGAAATTGCTTTCACTGGCCAAATTACTTGGAGGTATAGTAAATAAAAATATATATAATTCTTAAATTAAATGTATGAACTGTAAAATACGTATCAAATATGATAAACAAGGAAGCCCAACGTACACGTGTTCTAGACTACACTTAAATAGCTACATATTTGAAATATGAATAGAGCACTAATTAAGTTAGAAATCTTAGGGTAAGGAATATTTCTAACAGTTGTCGTAGCATTCATTAATATGTTACCTTTCCATGTGTGATGTCTCCAATTGGATGGATGGAGATTGAAGGTTAACATTCTCCACATCAATTAAAGAAGGAAGATTACATGATGGATCATGGAAAAATATAAAATCAAAAGGACGGTAGAAAGCACTGCGTCTAAATCTAATTATCAAACCTTTCATCATTTATAACCCTAATAAAAACAACACACCTTCCCACTTGCATGACGTTAACACAACCACACCTAGCGAAAGCTATAGCTGTACATTCCTCCATCTCTCCATGATGTGATCTTCTACTTACATTCCTTCATCTCTAAATAGTAGAGAATTGTGTGAGTTTCTTTCGGCACCTTATTCGAAAATGCAACCAAAGTTTGCATCTTTAATTTGTTACCAGGCTCATGAGAGTTGAACAACTTTTTTTTTTTGGATTATTTTCTTTATGAATTATTGGACCACTAACAATTATATGCAGCAATCGCATAAACATTAATGCATTTAGTGACTTTGTGGTCCTAAGTCCTAACTATATATATATATATATATGTTATATATGCCCTAACCATCTCTATCTCCTAATATTCGTTTTACTTTATTACCATACTCCTGGGCATCTGCTAATGCAAGTATTACTTAATTATTTTTATTTTTGTTAAAAGAATTCAAAAAAGATAAATAATATTAATTTTAAATTTTAAGTAGAAACCAGAGAAGTAATTACCTTAGCCACTACTTTTTTTTTACCCTGGCTCCTTCCATCTATTATTATTTTTTAATTTATAAATTTGATATTTAATTTTATTATTATATCTTTAACTGTTGAATAATTTAAAATGTATTTTTTTCAGAATTTTTTAGTGAAACTTTTTGAGTCTCTTGACTTTATAATAATAGATCGAGTTACCATCATGCAAATGTAAAAATAATTTACTTCTTTGTATCTTTTATTTAAGAAAATAATTACTCGATATTAACTTATTGCCACTTCACCTTAATTCTTACCTTGGGGGATTTAATAATTTACTTCTTTGTATCTTTTATTTAAGAAAATAATTACTCGATATTAACTTATTGATTTCAATAAACTTTTATGGATTTAATAACAGAATTATATAGAGTTACATAATAGAGTTTTGCAGAGTCATATTAAATTTTGCAGAGTTATATAGAGTTATATAATATGATTGAATTTCACAAAAATTGATATTGCAAATGATAGTGAGTTATGTAATTTAATATATTTTTATGTTGAAGAATTATATAATCAAATTATAATTATATTTTTATTAAAAATTGTCTCACTAAATTAAAATAATATATATATATATATTGTTAGAACACTTCAAGAAAGCAAAGAAGATCAGAATGATCGAGAGAGAGAAGAGAGGACGAAGAAAGCTCTGGTGTATTGATCAATGTTATCTAGATATAAAGAAGAGAATACTGAACTTATACTAGAGAGTACACAATCGTGCTCATCAAGCAAAGGCTAACAAACTCTAACTAACACATTGTATAATAGGATAACTACCTTAACTTATTCTAATTGAAAGGAGGCGTAGCACAATGGCTTTAGAACAAGTGGCATTCTAAGACCCTCCCTCAATTTGATGGCTCTAAAGTCAAATTGAAAGAGTGCATCTGAAAATAGATTTTCAACAAGAGTTTTGGTGAAGATATCTGCCCGTTGATCAGCAGATTTCACATGCTGCACATCCAGATCTCCCTTGACAAATCTTTCATGCACAAAGTGATAATCAATTTCAATGTGCTTGGCACGAGAGTGAAAAGTTGGATAGAAATGCTTGTATATGAAGTGCTATCATAGTAAATGAGAGGTTCCTTGAAAAGAGGAATATGAATTGCACATAATAGTTGATAGATCCAAGCTAGTTCAGTTGCTGTAATAGTAAGGGCTCTATATTCATGTGTCTGTCATTAGGATCCCTTGTAACTATCCATCTCGGGAGTCGGGATTAGCGAAGTGATTAGTAAGGGATTAACTGAGTTAATCGGTGGTTAGTTGGTTACTTTGGACATTAGGCGCAGAATGACGATTTTGCCCCTAGTTTGGGCAAAATGTTGACTTTGAGTTCGGGCGGTCAATTGGGCATTGACCGATGCCTGTGACGTAGTTTGGGACGTCACGAGTCCGTAGACAGGTGGCACGTCCGATTTGGACAATCGGAGAAAAAGTTATGGTGTTCGGAAGGTTAAGAGCGTTACCGTAATTTTGGTTAAATAGAGGGAAAATATTGACTTTTTGCTGGCCCCTTGGTTTTCACGTAGACCGAGGATCATTAGGTAGATCTCGTCATCCTGAGTTCAATGACAGAAGGCATGCCTTCATCGGACGTCGGACGAGCGAGATAGGGGTCTAGAACGGCGAAGGGTAAAATGATAATTTGGACTCACAAGGGGCATTTTGGTCTTTTGGTGCATTGGGATTTGTTCAAAAGAGATGAGGACAAGCGTACAAGGGGATTGGATATTTTGAGATGGGCCATGGGATTGTGGACACGTGTGGTGACACGACCCATCCCAATCCCTCCGGGATTACCATGGAATGTGACGTGCTCCCGTCTGACAAGAGGCGTCAGACAAGGGATAACCGGTTGCCATTGCCCAAACGGGCTTCCAGAGTGCGTAAGGATCGATGGAGGAGGTGTGCGATGCTCAAGTCTCTGCTGCAGTCGTATCCGGAATCAACCTGAAGGGCATTGAAAACAAAAGCTGTGAGTGGACGAAAATAAACAAGTCTGCTTAAAACATTTATAAGACATTTATGCCCCTCAGTAAAATCATATGCATGCACCAAAACCAATAATCCCATATTTATTTAGAAATAACCATTAGGGCCTTAGCCCGGAAACCAAAGCATAGTTTAAATTTCCAAAAGTAAATCCAAGAGTTATTTCATAAATCCAGTAATATGAACCATAAGGCATATAATATAAACCATAACCATAATTTTAGCCACTGCACTATACACTCCAATCCGACATCCCTGATGTCTGACGTCCCTGACGTCAATAAGGTCACAATCACAAGGCTACGCGTGCCACTCGGGTCTCAATTTCCGAGTTCAATCCCCGAACCCCGTTCGGGTACAGCATCCCCGATGCTTAGCGTCATAGACGCTGGACGTTCTAGACGTCCGTGACCTCTCCGGGGTACCTCATCTGGAGGAGACAATATAATATGGAAGGATCTATACAGTGCAGTACCAAATACATTTTATTGATATCCACATGCAAAACATATAGGTATACATAGATAAAATCCGAACCAATCGTTACGTTTCATCAAACGGGTCTCATGCCCAAATACCGTGAAACGTGCCATAACCGAAATATCATCAAAACCATTTATAGATTCCAGCATGTGAACATATATAAAATGTAAACCAGGAAACATTTATTCAATTCCATTTTAGGGTCCCCGACCCGCAATCACATGTAGAAATCAACTGGGCCCCTGGCCCGATTTCACAAGTTAACTGGGCCCCTGGCCTGATCCACATGTTAACTGGGCCCCTGGCCCGATTTCATAGTTCAACTGGGCCCCCGGCCCAATTTTACTTTATTCAAGTTCGTAACCGTTTCATGAAATCATATTCAACCACATTTATGGAAATCGGTGAAAATCCAGAAAATCTCGGTTTACGTGCAAATAAGTAATTCACCTCGAAATACGTGAAATCATTTTAAATTCACCGATATCCAAAGTAAATCATTTAATCATAATTATAACAATCATAAAACAGTCATGCATGCATCGAATTTATGAAACCAATGTCCACTCACAGACCGTTTAACCGAGCGCCTCGATACGCGTGCCATAGGCCTTCCCGGGCCACACCACTATCACCGGGACTCCCAATCCTGTCCAAATCACATTAGAGGATTACTAACCTCATCATTAACATCCTATTCAAGTCCCGTAATTTTCCCGAATTTTTAAGTATTTTTAAACTGGATTTAAAACCTTCGGACATCCCGAACAATAACGAAACGGGATCCGATTGACACGAACCCAACGCTAAAATGTTCGTTACATTGAATAGGACAAAAGTCATGTTGACCTCACCTCAAGATTCGTGCCCACGCGCCGTCACGCGCCGCCGTGAGTGGCTGCGCGTGAAAGCCACGCGCCTGCTACAGTGATTGCTACAGTCACCATCCTCGCCCGTTTCTCTGGTAAACGGGTTGAAAAACCCGCGATAGGACCCGGTTCAATCTCACCCAATTCAACATCAAATCAATCCGTTCTTTCAACTGATCCCTTGTAATCAATCACCATTTAAGTTCTGTAAATCGAATTACACAAATCGTGGTCTAAATCCTCACGACTCTCGATCGATCCTCGACGGGTTTCCAAATCGGGTTTCACGATATCGTCCCTGTTTTCCAAATTAATTCATTCAGTTAGCATCGTGAGAGTGTAAGGGACATTTCTACAAGGTCAATTTGAGAATTACTTACCTCAAACCCACTGAACACAAGCTCGACTTTGAGCTGCCATGGAAGCTCAGTTCTTCCTCAATCCGCCATGGTTTCTCTTCGTTCTTGAAGCAAAGATGTTCGTTTTGATACCAGAAGTCGAATTGAATCATCAATTTCGATCCTCACGGCTCAAAACATCCATTTCGAATTTCCCTCCCAAAAATCAATTTTTCGATTTCTCTGTCTCCCTCACCCGAACAGTCCCCCGCGTAATCCCAGTTGAGTTAGTCTCTGAATTCTCTCCAATTACACACTCTCAGTTTCAGAATTGGAAGAGGAATGAAGGTGGGAAGAAAATGACATTTGGTTGTACACGGCCAAGAAATCAGAGAGGGTTAATGGAAATTAAACAATAATTTAGTTAATTAATTAATAAAACATAATCATAATGTTCCCCCAAAACATGGATCCTGGTCTTAAGCCCCAAATTAAGGGATGAGTGACACTTGTCACTCATCCAAGTGTGTTCAGTCACTGGGTACTGTTCATTATTATATTATTATTTTAATCGGAGCCTCGGTTCGTAAATTCGTTTCCTTGACCATAACTTCGTCGTCGAATCTCCGATTTTGGCATGCCGCCTGTCGTTGGATTCGCATCGACGAAACCTACGTAATGGTCCTTGGCCCTCGGCCATCGGACATCCCGGTCAAAAAGTCAACATTTGGCCCCTAATAAGCCAAATTACCAAAATACCCCTCAACTTCCGAACCTCATAACTTTCTCTGCGAATGTCGGAATCGAACGTGCCACCTGTCTATGAACTCGTGACGTCCCGAACTACATCACGGTCATCGGTCAAAGTCCATTTGACCATCCGAATTAAAAGTCAACGTTTTGCCCACGCCCTGGGGCAAAACGGTCATTTTGCACAATTCGTCCGAAATCGCCCAACTAATCCCAGATTAGTGAATCATAATTAAATATTATTAAATTCCGATATTCGGGTCGGGTCGTTACATGTGGTGTGTGTAGTGGGTTCTAGGGTGTTGTACGGTTCAAATTATTTGGGTTTTGTGTGTGTGGTCGTGCAATCAAAGAAAACAGAGAGTGAGATGGAGGGAGGAATTGATCGAATTGCAGATACGGGGTGAGTGTGTGAGTGTTTCGAGGTCCTGTGGTGTTCGAAGGAGAGTTCTGCTCGTGTTTGTGAGGATTGGGCGTGACGGTGTGTGTGTGTGAAAGGAGGAGGAATCAGAGGACACAGAGCCGAGGACCACCATGCACGGTTGTACACGTCCAGTGATCAAACAGTCAAATTGAACCCGTGGTGGCGTTGAGAGGACTGAGGGGAGTCGAGCAGACCCAGCGGAGCTCACGGTGGAGGTCGGAGAACAGGTAATTTCTTGAATCCCCTCTGATTACTCTGTTTTGCCGTTTGGTTTCAAACTGGAAGTCGTGGCTTTTGGGGCTGAGTTGAGGTGTTTGGTGAGTTCTAGTGCGTTCAATAGGTCTTTAGGAAGCTGTAGAGGTTGAAACCGTGACGGGGGATTGCACGGGTGGCTGGTAGTAGAAATAGGGGTTTGGACGGGTTTTAGTTCGAACTTGAGGGAGGTGGTTTAGAGGTCGTGTTATCGTGTTTGGTTGAAGGGAATCGATTACTAGGAAGGCGACGAAGCTACTAGTGGAAAAAGGAGCAGAAACGGCTGAGGGACGGCGGAGAACCAGCCACGCCGGTCCAACACAGTCGCGGGTTCGAGGAAGAAGATGAACAATGTTCCTGTGCAGGCGCGTAAGGCCCACGCGCAGCCACTTTGGGCGGCGCGTGGGGGCGCGTGGGGGCTGTTATGGGGAACCTTCCAACTAGGTTTTTAGTCTACTAGTTGTAATGAGTCTTTTGGGATAGGTTTCGGGACGATCGGACGTCGTCTCGGGCTAGTTCTACGGAATCGAAGGTGTAGGTTCCGTTTGAAGTACGCTTAGAAGTTCGGGAAAATTATGGGATTTGAGTAGGACTTTTGTGAAATAGTTAGCAACCTCATTATGGGCTGTGGATAGGTTCGGGAAGCCGAGGATAGCAGAATGGCCGGAAACGGCGTAAGTGCGCGCGTATCGAGGCAACGTCGGAATGGTCTGTGAGTGGACTTTGCTTTCTAACTCTTGATGCATGCATATATGTTTTAATATGTTTTCATACGTGATTCTATGACTTGCTTTATGATTTTGATGGTTTAGGGTTTTTCACAATTTTCGAGGTATTTTACGAAATTTCACGTTTTACGAGGTTTCGTTTTCTCTTACGATTTGACTTCGGGTTTTGAAATATGATTTGACTTCAAGGTTTTGAAATGGATTTCAGAAAAGTGCTTTCGGGCTTGGAGTCCTGTTCTTGTGATTTCGGAAATGATGTTTCGGCTTTGGTTTTGGAGGTTTGAAAAGGAAGTCTGGATTTGGGTTCGGGACAGTGGTTCCGGATGCCGGCATACGGAATCATTGTTGCGAATCCGGAGATGGATTTTCTGTGGTTTTCATGGTTGATTGAAAAATGGTTTTGGGTTTAAAGACCCGGAAAAAGAGAAAACCCACTTGATCTGGTTTTGAGTTTAAAGACTCGGATGATTGACGGGGGGAGGGCCCTGGATTGATGTTTTGAGTTTAATGACTCGGTATGATTTTGAGTTTAAAGGCTCGAATATGATACCCCCCGAGGCCTGTGATTGTGTTTTGAGTTTAAAGACTCAGAAATCCCGGTAAGGCCTGGTTATTGCGCATTGTGTTTTGAGTTTAAAGCCTCGGGCGCACTTGAGATCCAGTAAACTTGTATGATTGATGCTTTTCACTGGTTTTTTGATGTTTTGGGCAATGGCCCGGATAAAGTGGTTTTGACGAGTTTTGGGACTGAGTTCCCGGAGTTGAGATGGAGTTGTGATTTGAGGCTGAGGCCTGGATTTGAATAACGATTTTGATACGATTTTTCAATGGTTTTTCTTGGATGGTGTTTGATATGAGCGGTTTCATGACTTGAATTGATATGCATGCATTGGTTTTTGCGTGGAGGGTAAAAATGTACTTGTTTTATGAATTGTTTTTAAACTTATACTTTATTTTTGTCCACTCACAGTCTTTTCGTGTTTTCGATACCCTCCAGGTTGTTGCGATGCGGGCTGTTAGTCGAGAGAGACGGAAACATCACACCCGCGATCCACAGTAGTTCGGATGGCTGGATTCGAGAATCCCTAGTCCGACTTACGTGTCACATGGAGGTTAGACGTCAGTCTGGCATTCGTGTCATGCGCAAGTCAGACGGGAGCAGGGTTTAGTCCCTAATCCTGGGGGATTAGAGGTGGGCCCTAACATCCCTAGCCCAATATGCATCTGTAAAAGCTACATATCAAGAGAACTGGATTAATATAACAGACTAGGATTCAAGGTACCTTTTAGAAATCGATGTATCCTTTTTAAAGTCATGAAGTAGTTTTCATAAGGAGAGTGCATGTATTGACACACCTGATTAACTGAAAAGCAATGTCAGGCCTAGTAAAAGTCAAGTATTGTAGTGCTCCCACAATGCTTCTATAGTTTTGAGGATGATCATACAAAGGACCATCAATTTTCCTTAATCTTGATCCAAGAATAAAAGGGTATCCACAATGCTGCTTTGTATCATATCGATTTTTATTAGCCATTCTATAATGTATTTAGATTGAGACAGAAATGATCCTGAAGTTGCATGTGAAATATGTATCCATAAGAAGTAACTCAAGTCCCCAAATCCCTTCATGTCAAACTTATCTGTAAGAGCATCAACCACCTATGGAATAGTAGAATCTGAGCTTCCAGTCAGTATTATATCATCCACATAGAGGAGAAGAATGACAATACCAGTAGGTATTTGTTTGAAAAATAAGGATGCATCAACCTAAGTAGTGTTGAAGTCTAATCCAGGGAAAAAACTTGTGAATTTTTCATTCCAGGGCCTTGGGTGTAACACATTGGATATTTGGAAATGGAAAATGACCATTTTCCCCTTGAAAATTCAGAGTTCACCTTTGACTAAAAAGTCAAAAGGTTGACTTTTTGTTCGAGAGATCTTATGGACGTACCAAGAGAACTGTTATGAAGGTCTCGAACTCCTGAGCGCATAGGCAGGCGGCATGCCAAAATCGAAATTCGGATGGATTTGTTATGGGTCTAAAAGCCTAGGGGCATAATTGTAACGACCCGTCCCGGGAGTCGGGATTAGTGAAGTGATTAGTGACGGATTAGCTGAGTTATTCGGTGTTTCGTGGGTTACTTTGGACGTTCGGCGTAGAATGACGCTTTTGCCCCTTGTTTGGGCAAATTGTTGACTTTTAGTGCGGAGGGTCAATTGGGCATTGACCGATGACTTTGACGTATTTCGGGACGTCACGAGTCCGTAGACAGGTGGCACGCCCGATTCCGACAACCGAGGAGGAAGTTATGATGTTCAGAAGGTTAAGGGTATTACCGTAATTTGGTTAAAAGAGGGGCAATAGTTGAGTTTTAGCACGACACGGTTTTTACACGTTGACCGAGGATCATAAGGTAGATCTCGTTGTCCTGAGATCAACGACAGACGGCATGCTTTCATCGGACGTAGGACGAGTGAGATACGGGTCTAGAACGACGAAGGGCATAATCGTAATTTGAACTCACAGGGGCATTTTGGTCTTTTTGGTGCCTTGGGAATTGTGCAATCTGATGAGGACAAGTGTGCAGTGTTCCTTGGATATTTTGGGTTTGGACCACAGGATGTTGGACACGTGGGGTTTGTCTAGTGGGTTCTACCAGGTTGCACGGTGAAATTAAATGGGTGTGAGTCGTGTTTGTGAGGGGAAAACAGAGACTGAAGAACAAAGATGAGGAATCGATCAGTGTTCAGTGTGAGTCTGTGTTGGCTTGATTGAGTGATCAAGGGTGATTGAGTGAGTGTTTGATCGTGGTTTAGTGAAGGTTGAAGTGTGACTGTGTGTGTGTGGTGAGCAGAAGCTCAGTGAAACAAAGAGGGAGTCAAAGTCGTGGTGCAAACACAAGTGATCAAATCGAGCTACCTGGGTACGAGGAACTGTTTAGGAGCCGGAGGAGAGACGCTAAGACGGGCAGGGCCACGGTGGAGCTCACAGCGGTGAGCAGATATGGGTAAGGTTCTCAGGTCCCCTATTTTTCCCGAAATGTTCCAGGTTAAAGTCGTGAGTTTTGACAACTGGTTGAGTGTTTTTGTTGACACTAACAGCTTCAGGAAGTCACTATCCAGGTTTAGAACTCGAACCCGTGGTTGGAAGGATGACGGGTGGCTGGAATCCAAAATCGTCCTTTTCTGAGTTTCGGTTCAAGCTTGGAAGGTAAGGATTAAGGGCTTTATGTCACGATTTTGTTAGGTAAATCTGTTATAAATTAAAGGAAGAAACCAATAGGCTAAGTATGACTTAAAACGGACAAGAATTGGACGAAAACCGCCCACGCCGGTTCACGGCTGGACCGGATGACAGCGAACCGGACTGGACCAGTTCACCAGAGTTAGGGGGTGACACTATTCACGCGCGTAGGTTTCACGCGCAGAAACTTCCAGACTCGCGTGGGGGTGCGTGAGGGGTATTTTGCGAAATCTTCCAACACGAATTTTAAAGTATTCGATGTAACTAACATTTTGGCGCTGGTTTCGAGTCAATCGGACATCGTCTCGATATGTTTCGGGCTGTCCGAAGGTTTTAGGGCTCGGTTAAAAATAGTTTAAAATTTAGAAAAATTACGGGGTTTTAGTTTGAACATTGTGAAGTAGATAGTGACCTGATTATGGGATTTGGACAGGTTCGGGGAAGCCGAGGATAGCGGAATGGCCGGGAATGGCGTAGGTACGCGCGTATCGAGGCGACGTCGGAATGGTCTGTGAATGGACTTTGGTTTCTAACTTATGATGCATGCATATATGTTTTAATATGTTTTCATACATGATTCTATGATTTGATTTATGATCTTGATGTTTGCACGTTTTTTGAGAAAATTACGGAGTTTCACGTTTTACGAGGTTTTGATTTTTCTTGTGATTTGACGATGGTTTTAATGGTTTGATTTTGGGGTTTGAAATGTGATTTGATGTCAATGATTTGATAAGGATTTCAGAAAAGTGATTTCGGGCTGGGAGCCCTGCTCTTGTGATTTTAGAAATGATGTTTTGGATTCGGTTTTGAGGTTTGGAAAGGAAGTCTGGATTTTGGGTTCGGGACAGTGGTTCCGGATGCCGGCTTACGAAATCATTGTTGCGAATTCGGAGATAAATTTTCTGTGGTTTTCACTGTTTATTGGAAAATGGTTTTGGGTTTAAAGACCCGGAAAAAGAGAAAACCCCACTGATCTGGTTTTGAGTTTAAAGACTCGGATTGATTTACGGGGAGGAGGGCCCTGGACTGATGTGTTTTGAGTTTAAAGACTCGGTATGGCTTTGAGTTTAAAGACTAGGATATGATACCCCCCCCCCCCCCCCCCCCCCCCCCCCCCCCGAGGCCTATGATTGTGTTTTGAGTTTAAAGACTCGTTGATATCCCGGGAAGGCCTGGTTATTGCGCATTGTGTTTTGAGTTTAAAGACTCGAGCGCACTTGAGATCCAGAAAACTTGTATGATTAATGTTTTTCACTGGTTTTCTGATTTTTTGGGCAATGGCCCGGATGAAGTGGATTTGACGAGTTTTAGGACTGAGTTCCCGAATTTCAAATTGAATTGTGATTTGAGGCTGAGGCCTGGATGATACGGGTTTTCAAATGGTTTCGTGGATGGTTTTTGATTTGAGTGGTTTTATGACATGAATTTGATATGCATGCATTGGTTTTTGCGTAGAGGGTATAAATGTAATTGTTTTATTGAACTGTTTTCTAAATTATATTTTATTTTTGTCCACTCATAGTCTTTTCGTGTTTTTGATACCCTCCAGGTTGTTGCGGTGCGGGCTGTTGGTCGAGAGAGACGGAGATATCACACCCACGATCCACAGTAGTTCGGCACACCCTGGGAAGTCCGGTTACCTTTTCGGATGGATGGATTCGAGAATCCCTGGTCCAACTTACGTGTCACAATGGAGGTTAGACGTCAGTCTGGCATTCGTGTCATGCGTAAGTCAGATGGGAGTAGGGTTTAGTCTCTAATCCTGGGGGATTAGGGGTGGGTCCTGGCAATAATGGTAATTTTGAAAAAAAGGGTAAATTGCTAATTTCACAATTTTGGCATGTGAAGCATATGGGAGGGTGACAAATGTTTAGAATTTTATGGGATTTTCCCTCCCAATATTCCCACCGACCTATTTAATTATATATATATATATATATGTTGTAGGTGTGCAAGTGTGGTTCGATAGTCATGGCCGAACACCATGAATGATGTTTGCCGAGAGAGGGGTTGAGTGCTAAAGAACCTGAAAATGAGGGGAAGACGAGAGGATGAAAATCACGTAGAAACTATGTGAAATGGGGGGAGGAAACCATGAATTAAGTCATGAACCCGTGAGTTAGAAAAATTGGGTTATGGGATAAGAACAGCAGAAAAGAGTAGCCCCGTGTCTTTCTGGGATCCTAGAGATCCTCTTGAGCTCATGAAACTAAAGGTTGGATGTTGAAAATGGTGCAGGGTGGAAGTTGAACATTGGTCGAGCCTGTCGAGGTCTTTTCTGGGAAATCAAGGTACGTCTCTCTTATTTTGACATCATAGAACTCTTAGATAGATCGATTAGATGAAATTTTATTACCAAAGCGTATAAAACGATTGAGAAATGAGGAAGATATGGTCGGGTTATCCCATCTGAGTCGGGATGGATTGTGCAGACCCACAGGTCAAACCCGTGAGAGGTAGGAGACAGTGAAAAGTACCCCCTGGAACATGAGGACCACATGTAGGGACTTTGATCGGCGCGTGCAGTGGATTCTTGTCGTCTGATCAACACGAAAGTTGTTCGTCTGAATTTCCTGAATTTAATGATTCAAGTTTGGAGTTAATTGGACCTCGTATGAAGAAACTATGTCCGTTCAAATTTATTATTGTTTGTTTAACTGTCCTTAATTAATTCTAAATATTGGGATTACTTAAGGGACTTAATCATCAATCAATTGAATGATTATAGATGGAAATCATTAATGAGAAATTCTTTTGGAAAGAATAAGAAATTTTTTGATTATGTGCTTGGTATGTTTTGATTATTATCTTGTATAAGGACTTGTTTTCTTTTATATATATATATATATATTGCTATTTTTGAAAGCAAAGAACTGAAGTGACATACTTAAGTTTATAATTAAAAAGTGTATGATTATATTCAAGGCATTAATTATTTTGGGAAACACTTGATTTATTAAAAAGTTAGTCCTTAATTATTGCGTAAATCGTTTTATGTATTTATGGAGTAAACTATTAAAACAATTATTGTTACTTGCTCCCCTATATGAGTATGAATATTGTGATTCTCGATAGCATAAGGAATTAGTAAACAAATTGATGTCCTAACATTATTTATCATGTTAAATTTATATAAAACTTACGAGTATGTGATAATTTATTATGTGACCTTGTTATAGTTGGTATTAATGGTAGATTTTCTTTCTGTACTTTATTATTAGTATCAAATACTAAGTACGACTAGGACAAAATTGGGTTAGTAGGTTCCGTCAGCGGATGGAGTTAGTAGGTTAGTCGTGTGCGGTAACTCTGTACGTGCGGATTTATTTTGATTAATACAATGGATTATGAAAATGGGTAAAACTTGGTAAGATCCCTAGTCTGATGAGATTCATCAAACGGGAGCAGAATCAGTCCGATTTTTAAGGAAATTATGGACGGATCATGTCTTTGGGGCTTGTTTTAAACCATAGAGGGATTTTTTAAGTAAGCACACATAGTCTTTAGGTATTTTACCCTCAAAACTAGGTCACTGCTTTATATAAACCTCTTCTTTGATATCTCAATGCTAGAAGGCATTTTTAACATCCATTTGCTTGAGTTTCAACTTGAACTGAGCTGCCTAGTCTGTTGTAGGATTAACCACATGACTGAAGGTTTCTCCACAGTCTAATCCAGCTTCCTGACTAAAACCTTGAACAACAAGTCTAGCTTTGTATCTAGCAATATTTCCATCTGAGTTCTTCATCATGTAAACCCACTTGGAACCAACTAGATTCTTGTTGTGAGGTAAAGGGACCAGAACCAATGTGTGTTGAGATAGTAAGGCATCAATTTCCTCTTGCATTGCTTGCTGCCATATTGGAATTGATGCAGCCACAGTAAAAGAAGTAGGCTCAATGTTAGTAAGGTCAGAAGCTGCTTGAGAGTAAAAAACCTTTCTTTTGGAAATCCCACTATTTGATCTGGTCTACATAGGTTTCATATTAGCCCATGTGATAGGTAAAATAACTTGCAGAAACCGAGGTTGAAAATTTGAAGAACCTGAAATATCTATCTGATCAGAATCAGAAGGCTTAAGAGTAAAACCAGAACCAGGATATGAATGAATATCAGCGGTTTCCTGACTAGAAGAACTAGATGATGACATAAACTGTTCTGAATGTGTTGGGATAGATACCACATGATTTGCACTGATATGAGCATTATAAGGCCGAACATATGAGGAAGTAGGCAGAGATGGGGAGACAAACATATTGAATGGAAATAAGGAAGACAATGGGAAAGTATTTGAGGTAGTGGAATGTGAAAACTCAAAATTAGGATTGTGCTGAATATTTGATTGATTTTGAGGTAAGATAGATTTATAAGAAAAATCAAGCTCATTAAACAAAACATACCTAGAGACAACAATTTTTGAAGAAATAGGATCATAGCAAATATAACTTGTTATGCTTATCTGCATAACCAAGGAAAACACATTTAATTGTTTTTAGTTGTAGTTTATGTTGGCTATATGGTTTAAGAAAAGGAAAACATGCACTGCCAAAAATTCTAAGGTGCAATAGTGGTGGAATGGAGCTAAAAAACATGTTAAAAGGAGATTGCATATGAAGAAGTGTACAAGGCGTTCTGTTTATCAAATACACAACAGTAAAGCAGGCATAAGACCAGTATTGTGGAGGTAGTGAATCAGTTTGCAGAAGGGTAATGGCAGTTTCAACAACGTGTCTATGTTTTCTTTCTGCAAGATCATTTTGTTAAGGGGTATGAGGACAAGATTTATAGTGTGTGATCCCTTTTGAAAGTAAAAATTTCTGAAAATGGTACCAACATATTCACCACCATCATTAGATTGAAGGATTTTGATTTTGGTAGAAAAGGCATGTGGAACAAAAGCATAGAAATGCACAAAGTTAGACCTGAAATTCTCATAGGAAAAATCCATGTGTATCTAATACATTCATCAATAAGATTTACATAATACCTTAAGCCTTCTATGTAACGACCCGTCCCGAATTCCGGGATTAGTTTAGCGATTAATCTTGATTAGTGAGGTTGAACGGTGGTTAGTAGGGCGGAATCGGACAAAATGTGCAAAATGACCGTTTTGCCCCTGGTCGTGGGCAAAATGTTGACTTTTTGTTTGGGCGGTCAAATGGACTTTGACCGATGACCGGGACGTAGTTCGGGACGTCACGAGTTCATAGACAGGTGGCACGTTCGATTCCGACATTCGTAGAGAAAGTTATGGTGTTCGGAAGTTGAGGGGTATTTTGGTAATTTGGCTTATTAGGGGCCAAATGTTGACTTTTTGATCGGGAGGTCCGATGGACGAGGGCCAAGGACCGTTACGTAGGTATCGTCGATACGAATCCAACGACAGGCGGCATGCCGAAATCGGAGTTACGACGACGACGTTATGGTCAAGGAAACGAACTAACGAATCGAGGCCGGGATTAAAATAATAATATAATATTGAATAGTGACCGTTGACCCTACACACCTGGATGAGTGACAAGTGTCACTCATCCCTTGAAATCAGAATCCATGTTTTTGGGGGAGACCTCATCATGATGTTTAATTAATTTTTAATTAATTAGTTAATCTTTTATTTCCATTAATCTCCATATTTTCCTTAACCGTGTACAACCAAATCCAACACTCTCCCAACCAATTCCTCTCCCATTGCTGAACCTGAGAGTGTGAATTTGTGAGCAATTTGAGTGTGATTTCAACTGGGTAAACACGAGAGAGTGGCAGTGAGGAGGAACTGTGAATTCGAAAAATTAAGTTTTGGGAGGGAAAATCAAATTGAAGGAATTGGGCTGTGATGATCGAATTGAAGCTTGGAAACATCTTCCTGAGGTTATGACGAGTCGATCCACATCAAAAACGAGAAGGAATGGTGCCGTTTTGGCTCTGATCGAGCTTGGTGACAGAGGAATAAATCGAGGCTGAGTCGTGGAGTTTAGGGCTGTGATTGACTCAATTGTTGTGGGGAAATGACTACTCATGATCCCACGATGCTTCTGGGTTCATCAATTGAAGGAAACCGATCGAGATCGATGGACCTCCATTAATGAACAGTGACGGTGCTCGAGTTTGAGTCGTGACGATTGAACACTGGATTGAAGCAATTGGGTTGGGGGAAATGATCTACGGAGTACATGGAAGCTTCTGGTTGAATCAATTTCAGGATATCGATTGAAATGGATGGGGTTCGAAGGATGAACAACGGACGGGTGTTCTTGGTGTTCATCATCGAATCGTGGAGTTGTAGGTACGGTCTTGTGTAATCAATGTTACAGAACTTAAATTAAACTTAAAACGAAGCTAATGGAATGATCAATTGTTGTAATTAAGGCTGAATTGACAGATTTGGAACCGGGTCGTATCGCGGGCACACTGGACCCGTTTACCAGACAAACGGGTTGGGCTGGTGACACTGTAGCAGGCGCGTGAGTTTCACGCGCAGCCACTCACGGCGGCGCGTGGCGGCGCGTGGGCACGAATCTCGAGGTGAGGTCAACATGACTTCTGTCCCATTTAATGTAACGGACATTTTGGAATTGGTTTCGGGTCGATCGGACACCGTCTCGATAGTGTTCGGGATGTCCGAAGGTTTTAAATTAAGTTTAAAAATAAGTAACAATTCGGGAAAATTACGGGACTTTGATAGGATGTTAATGATGAGGTTAGTAACCCTCTAATGTAATTTGGACAGGATTGGGAGTCCCGGTGATAGTGGTGTGGCCCGGGAGGGCCGGTGGCACGCGTATCGAGACACACGGTCAAAACGGTCTGTGAGTGGACTTTGGTTTTATAAATCCTATGCATGCTTAAATGTGTTATATGGTTTATATACATGATTTCTATGATGGTATTTGTGAGCATTGATTTTGGACATGTTGCACGTATTTCGAGGTGTTTTCCGTATTTCACGTATATCGGGATTAACGGTTTATTTGCGGTTTTGTGTGCTTGTGGTTAAATAAATAATATGATGAAATGGTTTTGAAATTGGAAATATGAACTCGGGCTTGAGGCCCACTTGTTTTGGAAATTTCGGACTTGGAGTCCATTTGAGAATCGGGCCGGGGGCCCAGTTGGTTAATGAAATCGGGCCAGGGGCCCAGTTGGTATGACATCGGGCTGAGACCCATTTGAGTTATGTTATCGGGCCAGGGGCCCAGTTGATTTAGGAATTCGGGCCGTGGGCCCAGTGGGTTTATAAGTCGGGCTGCGGGCCCAGTTGGTTTACAAATCGGGCCGTGGGCCCAGTGGTTCATAAAATCGGGCATGAGGCCCAGTTGGATAATAAATGTGATTTCGGGTCAGGGACCCTATATTTTATAATGGTGATTTTGGGTCAAGGAACCTAAATGGAATTATGTGGTTTTATGGAAATTTCGGGCAGGGCCCAATGGTAATAATGTGATAAAAGGATTTAATAAAACTGTTTTCCATATACCATCTGGATACAAGGATATATGATGGTCTCCTCCAGATGTCTGGGACACTGGGGAAGTCACGGTGCATTGCCTGCGAGGGGTCATTATACGGAGCAGCCGGACCGTATGATGACTCAGGAGCAGGATTGCTATGATTGACGTCAGGGACGTCAGACATCAGGGATGTCAGATATATGGACCCGGAGAGACCCCGGGCAGCACGCGTAGCTTATGAAACCGTGAGATATGACGTCAGGGACGTCTAGCGTCTGGGACGCTAAGCATCTGGGATGCTGGTGATGGTAATGGTAAAATATGGATTAATGAATGAAATGGCTTATTGGTTGGATATGTGTTATGTGGTAAAAATGGATTATTGGTTATGAAATGGTATGTCAGGTCAGGGACCCTAAATGGTTTTGGATTTTTGAATTGATGTTCATCTATGGTCGTGGGTGGTGACCCACATGGTTTTAATATGTATGGTGGTGGTATTCCACGGTTTTGGGCTGAGTTCCCACACTTGGTTTTTGGTTAACGGTTTTTGGGCTAAGGCCCTAATGGCTCGGTTGAGCAAACGTTTTGGTTACTGGTTTTTGGTGGCATGCATACGTTTTTATTGGAGGGCATAAATGTCTTATAAATGTATTTGGTAAACTTATTGGTTTTTGTCCACTCACAGCTTTTGGTTTTAATGCCCTTCAGGTTGATTACGGATGCGATTGCAGCAGAGACTGGGACATTGCACACCTCCTCCATCGGTCCTTGCGCACTCTGGATGGCCCGTTTGGGCAGTAGCTCTTGGTTATCCCTTGTCTGACACCCCTTGTTGGACGGGAGCAGGGCACATTCCATGGTAATCCCGAGGGGATTGGGATGGGTCCTGTCAACTTGGTATCAGAGCACGGTTGCTCTATTTGTGCGCGCAGGTCGAGGGTGTGATGTCTCATTGGGCTGCAATTCGTTATCAACCTGATAGATAGTTTTTGGGTTTGGATAGGGGATGGAGTGTGATTGGCCCGATACGCCGTGCGTTAATGTGATTCGACCCAAGCGGGGTTGATTGTGGTGAACTGGTATTGTGGGACCGTCGGTTCGGTCATGAGATATTGGATTGTTGTGCTGCTAGGTGCAGCCAGGTTCGGGGAACCTCATGTGAGTAATGGTCTAAAATGTGAACCCTTGTGGTGGTTTCTAGTGTGAGGGATGTTGGTTCATCGGAGTTGGCCGATGACCTAGTGGTGGAACCCACGTTGATGGGATGGTAGGATTAGATTTGATGTCTATTCGATGTCTAGACCGCGGGGTCAATCAGGTTGTGAATTTTATATTACGGAGAGCTGTTTGGTTCGGTTGAACCATAGGGTGTGATTGTGGAACCCTAATACTAAAAAGGTAAACCTTAATTGTGACTAGTGGATGAGAACTTGTGCTGCGACGAGCGGTTGAGGTCATGGATGACCATGTGGATAACTCTAGTGAGTCTTGTCAGAATTATGAGATCCGATCTACGGATACGGTTCTGAGATAAATTATGGAATCCCGTGTTGGATCGGGTATTGGTGTGATGTGTGGATGCGGATCTCGATAGCAATGACAGTTAGTCGGAAGTCATATGGAGATGACTGGCTATCGAGGGTAATTAGTATGGTTCTGATACTTGGGGATCAGGGGACGTTCAGGGAGCGTTCATCTTCCTGATGTGGATTGTCAGAATAGTGGTACCCATAGTCGTGAGGTACGGGATCGTCGTTCCGTATGAACGGAGATCCAGGGTTGTCGTATTTGCACACGGTGTGCAGTATGGATGTTTGCGGGGTTGGTACTTTTGTGTTGATGCTAGTATGGATGCCTGTGTGCTGATACTAGTGTTGCTGGTAGTGTGTTGGTGCTGGTACTAGCGCTGGTGCTAGTGTCGGTAATGGTGTTGACGATGAGCCACAAATTGGGGTGTGACTCCGTCATGATGAACATATGTTCGGTCTTTGAGATTCGGTAGTGGTTGAGGGATGGACTGGATGGGATCCAGTTAAGATTGCGCTGTGTTGGGATAAGTCCCAATAGTGGTGAGATAACCAGTAAGGAGTGGATTAAAAAGGGTGTAATTGAGACTTGAGTAATCTTGGGATGACGTCCCCTATGTCATGTTAATTGGTGGATTTGGGGGAGTTGTTGGCAACTCCAAACTTTGTGCGATTCTATGTTTTTAAATATCCCTAAAATGTATATGGAAATGATTAAAACTGGAAAAGACGAGGAAAACCATTAGTGGTATAAAGGTAGGAATTTGTAATTGAGAACTTGGGAAACCGAGTGTTGAACCTGTAAAGGTCGGGATGTGCGAACGGGACAATAACGGATCGATTGTGGACACAGGGTTGTCCAAGTGAGTTGAGGAGGTAGGAAGTCTAGTGGTTAGACTTGACGTCTTGTTGGGAGCATGTCTGTTTCCAGCATGGTTGGAACCTTAAATTCGAGAAGCGTTGTGATTGGGGAACGAGAGTGGTGTTCGTTCTTGGTGCTTGGTATTCCGAAGTTATTGGGGTTGACTTCTTGCTTTCTGCCCTGGCAGACATTGACTGTAGTTACCAGTACGTTGAGCGTGTATTGGTTGGTGAGCCCATGTGTGTTGTGAGGTCATTAGGAGGAGCTACGTATTCGAAATTAGGTAAACGAGATTTCTCATTTTCTGCTTGGTGGCAGACGATGTGGTGTCACATGGCGTGGTGAGTGCAGTGAGTTTTGTTGCATCCGCGTAGGATGAGTCTTGGCGTCATTGTGTTGGATCATCCTCGGTTTTTCCTAGGTG
The DNA here is from genome assembly GCA_032719365.1 of Prinsepia uniflora. NCBI lineage: Eukaryota > Viridiplantae > Streptophyta > Magnoliopsida > Rosales > Rosaceae > Prinsepia > Prinsepia uniflora. Next base: position 5,057,440 of record CM064867.1, on the reverse strand, counting down.
GAATGACAAGGATCGATACGAACTTGGGTATGTGAGTCGTAAACGGCGGGGTTGAACTTCTTTTCGAAGTGGGGCCCGTATGGTATTTTACTCGGGTGAGTAGGTTTTCAAGGTAGTTGAATTTTGTCAACCTTAGACGTGTGGAGGTTGGATTGGCTTCCCTATGAAGTCAATCAAGTGTATTGAACGGGTAACCGATAGGTTCGGTTTTGGTGTGTCCTGGTAAATGTGAACGAGATTTCGGGATTTGGAATCGAATATCTGGGTGACGATTCAGGATTCGATTTTGGAACTTGAAAGTATATTTCTGGGTTTGGGTACGGAATGGTTATTCCAAATGCTAGCTTACGGAATAATGATTTTGGATTCGGATTTGGAAATGAGTTAAACTGTGATGTCTGGGTTTGGATCCGGGATTTCTTACGAAATTGCGGATTTGGATTCGGAATTGGAACTAGATGTTGGGTGGAGTTTCGTTTTGTCTCATGCTGGATTGGGCAAACGTACTCCATTATTGGAACGCGTTCGGCTATGACCTAGGCGATTGTAGTCTGGTTATTAGGTAGATGTGTGTACTTCGTACATGGTTCGAGGTACAATACCTTGTAGACTTGTGATGTCTAGTTACGGTATACGGGATATACCCGAGGTGTGTCGGTGAACGTGTTGGTAGTCGGATTGGTTCCGATACCATGGGATTGGTTGTGGATCGGACATTACTATGCAATGGGTCATGGTAATTCCGGTGTGTTTAATTACACACAGGTCGTGTGAAATGTCGGTAAGGGTATTGGTGAGTCGAGTACGTTGGTGGCATGTGTAGCCACGAGTGAGTCTAGTGTCAGTTTTCGACTGACAACAACTGTGTGGTGACAGTTTGTCAGGATGTGTCAACATAGATTGTTGAGTGGGGTCAGCTGACTCCTAGTGGGAGTGGGAAAGGAACCGTCGAGTTGTTGCGTTAACGAGAGGGTCGATTTGACGAGTGGTGTCAAATTCGAAACAAGTAGTTTCAGTCATTCGACGGGGTCGAATGTAGTCGTTACGTTTTGAGTACTAGTGGTACGTTTGGGCGTAGACAAGTTTTGTCTAAGTAGTTGGTGTACGGGTGTACACGTGTTGCGTGGTCGATTCCACTTTCCACGGGGTGTTTGTGGAATCAGGATAGTCGAGTTTCGAGAGCGAAACTTATTAAGGAGGGAAGTACGTTGAGATTAGATCGGTTGGAATTTCGAGGACGAAATTTATTAAGGAGGGAAGGTTGTAACGACCCGTCCCGAATTCCGGGATTAGTTTAGCAATTAATCTTGATTAGTGAGGTTGAACGGTGGTTAGTAGGACGAAATCGGACAAAATGTGCAAAATGACCGTTTTGCCCCTGGTCGTGGGCAAAATGTTGACTTTTTGTTTGGGCGGTCAAATGGACTTTGACCGATGACCGTGACGTAGTTCGGGACGTCACGAGTTCATAGAAAGGTGGCACGTTCGATTCCGACATTTGTAGAGAAAGTTATGGTGTTCGGAAGTTGAGGGGTATTTTGGTAATTTGGCTTATTAGGGGCCAAATGTTGACTTTTTGATCGGGAGGTCCGATGGACGAGGGCCAAGGACCGTTACGTAGGTATCGTCGATACGAATCCAACGACAGGCGGCATGCCGAAATCGGAGTTACGACGACGACGTTATGGTCAAGGAAACGAACTAACGAACCGAGGCCGGGATTAAAATAATAATATAATATTGAATAGTGACCGTTGACCCTACACACCTGGATGAGTGACAAGTCCCTTGAAATCAGAATCCATGTTTTTGGGGGAGACCTCATCATGATGTTTAATTAATTTTTAATTAATTAGTTAATCTTTTATTTCCATTAATCTCCATATTTTCCTTAACCGTGTACAACCAAATCCAACACTCTCCCAACCAATTCCTCTCCCATTGCTGAACCTGAGAGTGTGAATTTGTGAGCAATTTGAGTGTGATTTCAACTGGGTAAACACGAGAGAGTGGCAGTGAGGAGGAACTGTGAATTCGAAAAATTAAGTTTTGGGAGGGAAAATCAAATTGAAGGAATTGGGCTGTGATGATCGAATTGAAGCTTGGAAACATCTTCCTGAGGTTATGACGAGTCGATCCACATCAAAAACGAGAAGGAATGGTGCCGTTTTGGCTCTGATCGAGCTTGGTGACAGAGGAAGAAATCGAGGCTGAGTCGTGGAGTTTGGGGCTGTGATTGACTCAATTGTTGTGGGGAAATGACTACTCATGATCCCACGATGCTTCTGGGTTCATCAATTGAAGGAAACCGATCGAGATCGATGGACCTCCATTGATGAACAGTGACGGTGCTCGAGTTTGAGTCGTGACGATTGAACACTGGATTGAAGCAATTGGGTTGGGGGAAATGATCTACGGAGTACATGGAAGCTTCTGGTTGAATCAATTTCAGGATATCGATTGAAATGGATGGGGTTCGAAGGATGAACAACGGACGGGTGTTCTTGGTGTTCATCATCGAATCGTGGAGTTGTAGGTACGGTCTTGTGTAATCAATGTTACAGAACTTAAATTAAACTTAAAACGAAGCTAATGGAATGATCAATTGTTGTAATTAAGGCTGAATTGACAGATTTGGAACCGGGTCGTATCGCGGGCACACTGGACCCGTTTACCAGACAAACGGGTTGGGCTGGTGACACTGTAGCAGGCGCGTGAGTTTCACGCGCAGCCACTCACGGCGGCGCGTGGCGGCGCGTGGGCACGAATCTCGAGGTGAGGTCAACATGACTTCTGTCCCATTTAATGTAACGGACATTTTGGAATTGGTTTCGGGTCGATCGGACACCGTCTCGATAGTGTTCGGGATGTCCGAAGGTTTTAAATTAAGTTTAAAAATAAGTAACAATTCGGGAAAATTACGGGACTTTGATAGGATGTTAATGATGAGGTTAGTAACCCTCTAATGTAATTTGGACAGGATTGGGAGTCCCGGTGATAGTGGTGTGGCCCGGGAGGGCCGGTGGCACGCGTATCGAGACACACGGTCAAAACGGTCTGTGAGTGGACTTTGGTTTTATAAATCCTATGCATGCTTAAATGTGTTATATGGTTTATATACATGATTTCTATGATGGTATTTGTGAGCATTGATTTTGGACATGTTGCACGTATTTCGAGGTGTTTTCCGTATTTCACGTATATCGGGATTAACGGTTTATTTGCGGTTTTGTGTGCTTGTGGTTAAATAAATAATATGATGAAATGGTTTTGAAATTGGAAATATGAACTCGGGCTTGAGGCCCACTTGTTTTGGAAATTTCGGACTTGGAGTCCATTTGAGAATCGGGCCGGGGGCCCAGTTGGTTAATGAAATCGGGCCAGGGGCCCAGTTGGTATGACATCGGGCTGAGACCCATTTGAGTTATGTTATCGGGCCAGGGGCCCAGTTGATTTAGGAATTCGGGCCGTGGGCCCAGTGGGTTTATAAGTCGGGCTGCGGGCCCAGTTGGTTTACAAATCGGGCCGTGGGCCCAGTGGTTCATAAAATCGGGCATGAGGCCCAGTTGGATAATAAATGTGATTTCGGGTCAGGGACCCTATATTTTATAATGGTGATTTTGGGTCAAGGAACCTAAATGGAATTATGTGGTTTTATGGAAATTTCGGGCAGGGCCCAATGGTAATAATGTGATAAAAGGATTTAATAAAACTGTTTTCCATATACCATCTGGATACAAGGATATATGATGGTCTCCTCCAGATGTCTGGGACACTGGGGAAGTCACGGTGCATTGCCTGCGAGGGGTCATTATACGGAGCAGCCGGACCGTATGATGACTCAGGAGCAGGATTGCTATGATTGACGTCAGGGACGTCAGACATCAGGGATGTCAGATATATGGACCCGGAGAGACCCCGGGCAGCACGCGTAGCTTATGAAACCGTGAGATATGACGTCAGGGACGTCTAGCGTCTGGGACGCTAAGCATCTGGGATGCTGGTGATGGTAATGGTAAAATATGGATTAATGAATGAAATGGCTTATTGGTTGGATATGTGTTATGTGGTAAAAATGGATTATTGGTTATGAAATGGTATGTCAGGTCAGGGACCCTAAATGGTTTTGGATTTTTGAATTGATGTTCATCTATGGTCGTGGGTGGTGACCCACATGGTTTTAATATGTATGGTGGTGGTATTCCACGGTTTTGGGCTGAGTTCCCACACTTGGTTTTTGGTTAACGGTTTTTGGGCTAAGGCCCTAATGGCTCGGTTGAGCAAACGTTTTGGTTACTGGTTTTTGGTGGCATGCATACGTTTTTATTGGAGGGCATAAATGTCTTATAAATGTATTTGGTAAACTTATTGGTTTTTGTCCACTCACAGCTTTTGGTTTTAATGCCCTTCAGGTTGATTACGGATGCGATTGCAGCAGAGACTGGGACATTGCACACCTCCTCCATCGGTCCTTGCGCACTCTGGATGGCCCGTTTGGGCAGTAGCTCTTGGTTATCCCTTGTCTGACACCCCTTGTTGGACGGGAGCAGGGCACATTCCATGGTAATCCCGAGGGGATTGGGATGGGTCCTGTCAACTTGGTATCAGAGCACGGTTGCTCTATTTGTGCGCGCAGGTCGAGGGTGTGATGTCTCATTGGGCTGCAATTCGTTATCAACCTGATAGATAGTTTTTGGGTTTGGATAGGGGATGGAGTGTGATTGGCCCGATACGCCGTGCGTTAATGTGATTCGACCCAAGCGGGGTTGATTGTGGTGAACTGGTATTGTGGGACCGTCGGTTCGGTCATGAGATATTGGATTGTTGTGCTGCTAGGTGCAGCCAGGTTCGGGGAACCTCATGTGAGTAATGGTCTAAAATGTGAACCCTTGTGGTGGTTTCTAGTGTGAGGGATGTTGGTTCATCGGAGTTGGCCGATGACCTAGTGGTGGAACCCACGTTGATGGGATGGTAGGATTAGATTTGATGTCTATTCGATGTCTAGACCGCGGGGTCAATCAGGTTGTGAATTTTATATTACGGAGAGCTGTTTGGTTCGGTTGAACCATAGGGTGTGATTGTGGAACCCTAATACTAAAAAGGTAAACCTTAATTGTGACTAGTGGATGAGAACTTGTGCTGCGACGAGCGGTTGAGGTCATGGATGACCATGTGGATAACTCTAGTGAGTCTTGTCAGAATTATGAGATCCGATCTACGGATACGGTTCTGAGATAAATTATGGAATCCCGTGTTGGATCGGGTATTGGTGTGATGTGTGGATGCGGATCTCGATAGCAATGACAGTTAGTCGGAAGTCATATGGAGATGACTGGCTATCGAGGGTAATTAGTATGGTTCTGATACTTGGGGATCAGGGGACGTTCAGGGAACGTTCATCTTCCTGATGTGGATTGTCAGAATAGTGGTACCCATAGTCGTGAGGTACGGGATCGTCGTTCCGTATGAACGGAGATCCAGGGTTGTCGTATTTGCACACGGTGTGCAGTATGGATGTTTGCGGGGTTGGTACTTTTGTGTTGATGCTAGTATGGATGCCTGTGTGCTGATACTAGTGTTGCTGGTAGTGTGTTGGTGCTGGTACTAGCGCTGGTGCTAGTGTCGGTAATGGTGTTGACGATGAGCCACAAATTGGGGTGTGACTCCGTCATGATGAACATATGTTCGGTCTTTGAGATTCGGTAGTGGTTGAGGGATGGACTGGATGGGATCCAGTTAAGATTGCGCTGTGTTGGGATAAGTCCCAATAGTGGTGAGATAACCAGTAAGGAGTGGATTAAAAAGGGTGTAATTGAGACTTGAGTAATCTTGGGATGACGTCCCCTATGTCATGTTAATTGGTGGATTTGGGGGAGTTGTTGGCAACTCCAAACTTTGTGCGATTCTATGTTTTTAAATATCCCTAAAATGTATATGGAAATGATTAAAACTGGAAAAGACGAGGAAAACCATTAGTGGTATAAAGGTAGGAATTTGTAATTGAGAACTTGGGAAACCGAGTGTTGAACCTGTAAAGGTCGGGATGTGCGAACGGGACAATAACGGATCGATTGTGGACACAGGGTTGTCCAAGTGAGTTGAGGAGGTAGGAAGTCTAGTGGTTAGACTTGACGTCTTGTTGGGAGCATGTCTGTTTCCAGCATGGTTGGAACCTTAAATTCGAGAAGCGTTGTGATTGGGGAACGAGAGTGGTGTTCGTTCTTGGTGCTTGGTATTCCGAAGTTATTGGGGTTGACTTCTTGCTTTCTGCCCTGGCAGACATTGACTGTAGTTACCAGTACGTTGAGCGTGTATTGGTTGGTGAGCCCATGTGTGTTGTGAGGTCATTAGGAGGAGCTACGTATTCGAAATTAGGTAAACGAGATTTCTCATTTTCTGCTTGGTGGCAGACGATGTGGTGTCACATGGCGTGGTGAGTGCAGTGAGTTTTGTTGCATCCGCGTAGGATGAGTCTTGGCGTCATTGTGTTGGATCATCCTCGGTTTTTCCTAGGTGGAATGACAAGGATCGATACGAACTTGGGTATGTGAGTCGTAAACGGCGGGGTTGAACTTCTTTTCGAAGTGGGGCCCGTATGGTATTTTACTCGGGTGAGTAGGTTTTCAAGGTAGTTGAATTTTGTCAACCTTAGACGTGTGGAGGTTGGATTGGCTTCCCTATGAAGTCAATCAAGTGTATTGAACGGGTAACCGATAGGTTCGGTTTTGGTGTGTCCTGGTAAATGTGAACGAGATTTCGGGATTTGGAATCGAATATCTGGGTGACGATTCAGGATTCGATTTTGGAACTTGAAAGTATATTTCTGGGTTTGGGTACGGAATGGTTATTCCAAATGCTAGCTTACGGAATAATGATTTTGGATTCGGATTTGGAAATGAGTTAAACTGTGATGTCTGGGTTTGGATCCGGGATTTCTTACGAAATTGCGGATTTGGATTCGGAATTGGAACTAGATGTTGGGTGGAGTTTCGTTTTGTCTCATGCTGGATTGGGCAAACGTACTCCATTATTGGAACGCGTTCGGCTATGACCTAGGCGGTTGTAGTCTGGTTATTAGGTAGATGTGTGTACTTCGTACATGGTTCGAGGTACAATACCTTGTAGACTTGTGATGTCTAGTTACGGTATACGGGATATACCCGAGGTGTGTCGGTGAACGTGTTGGTAGTCGGATTGGTTCCGATACCATGGGATTGGTTGTGGATCGGACATTACTATGCAATGGGTCATGGTAATTCCGGTGTGTTTAATTACACACAGGTCGTGTGAAATGTCGGTAAGGGTATTGGTGAGTCGAGTACGTTGGTGGCATGTGTAGCCACGAGTGAGTCTAGTGTCAGTTTTCGACTGACAACAACTGTGTGGTGACAGTTTGTCAGGATGTGTCAACATAGATTGTTGAGTGGGGTCAGCTGACTCCTAGTGGGAGTGGGAAAGGAACCGTCGAGTTGTTGCGTTAACGAGAGGGTCGATTTGACGAGTGGTGTCAAATTCGAAACAAGTAGTTTCAGTCATTCGACGGGGTCGAATGTAGTCGTTACGTTTTGAGTACTAGTGGTACGTTTGGGCGTAGACAAGTTTTGTCTAAGTAGTTGGTGTACGGGTGTACACGTGTTGCGTGGTCGATTCCACTTTCCACGGGGTGTTTGTGGAATCAGGATAGTCGAGTTTCGAGAGCGAAACTTATTAAGGAGGGAAGTACGTTGAGATTAGATCGGTTGGAATTTCGAGGACGAAATTTATTAAGGAGGGAAGGTTGTAACGACCCGTCCCGAATTCCGGGATTAGTTTAGCAATTAATCTTGATTAGTGAGGTTGAACGGTGGTTAGTAGGACGAAATCGGACAAAATGTGCAAAATGACCGTTTTGCCCCTGGTCGTGGGCAAAATGTTGACTTTTTGTTTGGGCGGTCAAATGGACTTTGACCGATGACCGTGACGTAGTTCGGGACGTCACGAGTTCATAGAAAGGTGGCACGTTCGATTCCGACATTTGTAGAGAAAGTTATGGTGTTCGGAAGTTGAGGGGTATTTTGGTAATTTGGCTTATTAGGGGCCAAATGTTGACTTTTTGATCGGGAGGTCCGATGGACGAGGGCCAAGGACCGTTACGTAGGTATCGTCGATACGAATCCAACGACAGGCGGCATGCCGAAATCGGAGTTACGACGACGACGTTATGGTCAAGGAAACGAACTAACGAACCGAGGCCGGGATTAAAATAATAATATAATATTGAATAGTGACCGTTGACCCTACACACCTGGATGAGTGACAAGTCCCTTGAAATCAGAATCCATGTTTTTGGGGGAGACCTCATCATGATGTTTAATTAATTTTTAATTAATTAGTTAATCTTTTATTTCCATTAATCTCCATATTTTCCTTAACCGTGTACAACCAAATCCAACACTCTCCCAACCAATTCCTCTCCCATTGCTGAACCTGAGAGTGTGAATTTGTGAGCAATTTGAGTGTGATTTCAACTGGGTAAACACGAGAGAGTGGCAGTGAGGAGGAACTGTGAATTCGAAAAATTAAGTTTTGGGAGGGAAAATCAAATTGAAGGAATTGGGCTGTGATGATCGAATTGAAGCTTGGAAACATCTTCCTGAGGTTATGACGAGTCGATCCACATCAAAAACGAGAAGGAATGGTGCCGTTTTGGCTCTGATCGAGCTTGGTGACAGAGGAAGAAATCGAGGCTGAGTCGTGGAGTTTGGGGCTGTGATTGACTCAATTGTTGTGGGGAAATGACTACTCATGATCCCACGATGCTTCTGGGTTCATCAATTGAAGGAAACCGATCGAGATCGATGGACCTCCATTGATGAACAGTGACGGTGCTCGAGTTTGAGTCGTGACGATTGAACACTGGATTGAAGCAATTGGGTTGGGGGAAATGATCTACGGAGTACATGGAAGCTTCTGGTTGAATCAATTTCAGGATATCGATTGAAATGGATGGGGTTCGAAGGATGAACAACGGACGGGTGTTCTTGGTGTTCATCATCGAATCGTGGAGTTGTAGGTACGGTCTTGTGTAATCAATGTTACAGAACTTAAATTAAACTTAAAACGAAGCTAATGGAATGATCAATTGTTGTAATTAAGGCTGAATTGACAGATTTGGAACCGGGTCGTATCGCGGGCACACTGGACCCGTTTACCAGACAAACGGGTTGGGCTGGTGACACTGTAGCAGGCGCGTGAGTTTCACGCGCAGCCACTCACGGCGGCGCGTGGCGGCGCGTGGGCACGAATCTCGAGGTGAGGTCAACATGACTTCTGTCCCATTTAATGTAACGGACATTTTGGAATTGGTTTCGGGTCGATCGGACACCGTCTCGATAGTGTTCGGGATGTCCGAAGGTTTTAAATTAAGTTTAAAAATAAGTAACAATTCGGGAAAATTACGGGACTTTGATAGGATGTTAATGATGAGGTTAGTAACCCTCTAATGTAATTTGGACAGGATTGGGAGTCCCGGTGATAGTGGTGTGGCCCGGGAGGGCCGGTGGCACGCGTATCGAGACACACGGTCAAAACGGTCTGTGAGTGGACTTTGGTTTTATAAATCCTATGCATGCTTAAATGTGTTATATGGTTTATATACATGATTTCTATGATGGTATTTGTGAGCATTGATTTTGGACATGTTGCACGTATTTCGAGGTGTTTTCCGTATTTCACGTATATCGGGATTAACGGTTTATTTGCGGTTTTGTGTGCTTGTGGTTAAATAAATAATATGATGAAATGGTTTTGAAATTGGAAATATGAACTCGGGCTTGAGGCCCACTTGTTTTGGAAATTTCGGACTTGGAGTCCATTTGAGAATCGGGCCGGGGGCCCAGTTGGTTAATGAAATCGGGCCAGGGGCCCAGTTGGTATGACATCGGGCTGAGACCCATTTGAGTTATGTTATCGGGCCAGGGGCCCAGTTGATTTAGGAATTCGGGCCGTGGGCCCAGTGGGTTTATAAGTCGGGCTGCGGGCCCAGTTGGTTTACAAATCGGGCCGTGGGCCCAGTGGTTCATAAAATCGGGCATGAGGCCCAGTTGGATAATAAATGTGATTTCGGGTCAGGGACCCTATATTTTATAATGGTGATTTTGGGTCAAGGAACCTAAATGGAATTATGTGGTTTTATGGAAATTTCGGGCAGGGCCCAATGGTAATAATGTGATAAAAGGATTTAATAAAACTGTTTTCCATATACCATCTGGATACAAGGATATATGATGGTCTCCTCCAGATGTCTGGGACACTGGGGAAGTCACGGTGCATTGCCTGCGAGGGGTCATTATACGGAGCAGCCGGACCGTATGATGACTCAGGAGCAGGATTGCTATGATTGACGTCAGGGACGTCAGACATCAGGGATGTCAGATATATGGACCCGGAGAGACCCCGGGCAGCACGCGTAGCTTATGAAACCGTGAGATATGACGTCAGGGACGTCTAGCGTCTGGGACGCTAAGCATCTGGGATGCTGGTGATGGTAATGGTAAAATATGGATTAATGAATGAAATGGCTTATTGGTTGGATATGTGTTATGTGGTAAAAATGGATTATTGGTTATGAAATGGTATGTCAGGTCAGGGACCCTAAATGGTTTTGGATTTTTGAATTGATGTTCATCTATGGTCGTGGGTGGTGACCCACATGGTTTTAATATGTATGGTGGTGGTATTCCACGGTTTTGGGCTGAGTTCCCACACTTGGTTTTTGGTTAACGGTTTTTGGGCTAAGGCCCTAATGGCTCGGTTGAGCAAACGTTTTGGTTACTGGTTTTTGGTGGCATGCATACGTTTTTTATTGGAGGGCATAAATGTCTTATAAATGTATTTGGTAAACTTATTGGTTTTTGTCCACTCACAGCTTTTGGTTTTAATGCCCTTCAGGTTGATTACGGATGCGATTGCAGCAGAGACTGGGACATTGCACACCTCCTCCATCGGTCCTTGCGCACTCTGGATGGCCCGTTTGGGCAGTAGCTCTTGGTTATCCCTTGTCTGACACCCCTTGTTGGACGGGAGCAGGGCACATTCCATGGTAATCCCGAGGGGATTGGGATGGGTCCTGTCAACTTGGTATCAGAGCACGGTTGCTCTATTTGTGCGCGCAGGTCGAGGGTGTGATGTCTCATTGGGCTGCAATTCGTTATCAACCTGATAGATAGTTTTTGGGTTTGGATAGGGGATGGAGTGTGATTGGCCCGATACGCCGTGCGTTAATGTGATTCGACCCAAGCGGGGTTGATTGTGGTGAACTGGTATTGTGGGACCGTCGGTTCGGTCATGAGATATTGGATTGTTGTGCTGCTAGGTGCAGCCAGGTTCGGGGAACCTCATGTGAGTAATGGTCTAAAATGTGAACCCTTGTGGTGGTTTCTAGTGTGAGGGATGTTGGTTCATCGGAGTTGGCCGATGACCTAGTGGTGGAACCCACGTTGATGGGATGGTAGGATTAGATTTGATGTCTATTCGATGTCTAGACCGCGGGGTCAATCAGGTTGTGAATTTTATATTACGGAGAGCTGTTTGGTTCGGTTGAACCATAGGGTGTGATTGTGGAACCCTAATACTAAAAAGGTAAACCTTAATTGTGACTAGTGGATGAGAACTTGTGCTGCGACGAGCGGTTGAGGTCATGGATGACCATGTGGATAACTCTAGTGAGTCTTGTCAGAATTATGAGATCCGATCTACGGATACGGTTCTGAGATAAATTATGGAATCCCGTGTTGGATCGGGTATTGGTGTGATGTGTGGATGCGGATCTCGATAGCAATGACAGTTAGTCGGAAGTCATATGGAGATGACTGGCTATCGAGGGTAATTAGTATGGTTCTGATACTTGGGGATCAGGGGACGTTCAGGGAACGTTCATCTTCCTGATGTGGATTGTCAGAATAGTGGTACCCATAGTCGTGAGGTACGGGATCGTCGTTCCGTATGAACGGAGATCCAGGGTTGTCGTATTTGCACACGGTGTGCAGTATGGATGTTTGCGGGGTTGGTACTTTTGTGTTGATGCTAGTATGGATGCCTGTGTGCTGATACTAGTGTTGCTGGTAGTGTGTTGGTGCTGGTACTAGCGCTGGTGCTAGTGTCGGTAATGGTGTTGACGATGAGCCACAAATTGGGGTGTGACTCCGTCATGATGAACATATGTTCGGTCTTTGAGATTCGGTAGTGGTTGAGGGATGGACTGGATGGGATCCAGTTAAGATTGCGCTGTGTTGGGATAAGTCCCAATAGTGGTGAGATAACCAGTAAGGAGTGGATTAAAAAGGGTGTAATTGAGACTTGAGTAATCTTGGGATGACGTCCCCTATGTCATGTTAATTGGTGGATTTGGGGGAGTTGTTGGCAACTCCAAACTTTGTGCGATTCTATGTTTTTAAATATCCCTAAAATGTATATGGAAATGATTAAAACTGGAAAAGACGAGGAAAACCATTAGTGGTATAAAGGTAGGAATTTGTAATTGAGAACTTGGGAAACCGAGTGTTGAACCTGTAAAGGTCGGGATGTGCGAACGGGACAATAACGGATCGATTGTGGACACAGGGTTGTCCAAGTGAGTTGAGGAGGTAGGAAGTCTAGTGGTTAGACTTGACGTCTTGTTGGGAGCATGTCTGTTTCCAGCATGGTTGGAACCTTAAATTCGAGAAGCGTTGTGATTGGGGAACGAGAGTGGTGTTCGTTCTTGGTGCTTGGTATTCCGAAGTTATTGGGGTTGACTTCTTGCTTTCTGCCCTGGCAGACATTGACTGTAGTTACCAGTACGTTGAGCGTGTATTGGTTGGTGAGCCCATGTGTGTTGTGAGGTCATTAGGAGGAGCTACGTATTCGAAATTAGGTAAACGAGATTTCTCATTTTCTGCTTGGTGGCAGACGATGTGGTGTCACATGGCGTGGTGAGTGCAGTGAGTTTTGTTGCATCCGCGTAGGATGAGTCTTGGCGTCATTGTGTTGGATCATCCTCGGTTTTTCCTAGGTGGAATGACAAGGATCGATACGAACTTGGGTATGTGAGTCGTAAACGGCGGGGTTGAACTTCTTTTCGAAGTGGGGCCCGTATGGTATTTTACTCGGGTGAGTAGGTTTTCAAGGTAGTTGAATTTTGTCAACCTTAGACGTGTGGAGGTTGGATTGGCTTCCCTATGAAGTCAATCAAGTGTATTGAACGGGTAACCGATAGGTTCGGTTTTGGTGTGTCCTGGTAAATGTGAACGAGATTTCGGGATTTGGAATCGAATATCTGGGTGACGATTCAGGATTCGATTTTGGAACTTGAAAGTATATTTCTGGGTTTGGGTACGGAATGGTTATTCCAAATGCTAGCTTACGGAATAATGATTTTGGATTCGGATTTGGAAATGAGTTAAACTGTGATGTCTGGGTTTGGATCCGGGATTTCTTACAGAAATTGCGGATTTGGATTCGGAATTGGAACTAGATGTTGGGTGGAGTTTCGTTTTGTCTCATGCTGGATTGGGCAAACGTACTCCATTATTGAACGCGTTCGGCTATGACCTAGGCGGTTGTAGTCTGGTTATTAGGTAGATGTGTGTGCTTCGTACATGGTTCGAGGTACAATACCTTGTAGACTTGTGATGTCTAGTTACGGTATACGGGATATACCCGAGGTGTGTCGGTGAACGTGTTGGTAGTCGGATTGGTTCCGATACCATGGGATTGGTTGTGGATCGGACATTACTATGCAATGGGTCATGGTAATTCCGGTGTGTTTAATTACACACAGGTCGTGTGAAATGTCGGTAAGGGTATTGGTGAGTCGAGTACGTTGGTGGCATGTGTAGCCACGAGTGAGTCTAGTGTCAGTTTTCGACTGACAACAACTGTGTGGTGACAGTTTGTCAGGATGTGTCAACATAGATTGTTGAGTGGGGTCAGCTGACTCCTAGTGGGAGTGGGAAAGGAACCGTCGAGTTGTTGCGTTAACGAGAGGGTCGATTTGACGAGTGGTGTCAAATTCGAAACAAGTAGTTTCAGTCATTCGACGGGGTCGAATGTAGTCGTTACGTTTTGAGTACTAGTGGTACGTTTGGGCGTAGACAAGTTTTGTCTAAGTAGTTGGTGTACGGGTGTACACGTGTTGCGTGGTCGATTCCACTTTCCACGGGGTGTTTGTGGAATCAGGATAGTCGAGTTTCGAGAGCGAAACTTATTAAGGAGGGAAGTACGTTGAGATTAGATCGGTTGGAATTTCGAGGACGAAATTTATTAAGGAGGGAAGGTTGTAACGACCCGTCCCGAATTCCGGGATTAGTTTAGCGATTAATCTTGATTAGTGAGGTTGAACGGTGGTTAGTAGGACGAAATCGGACAAAATGTGCAAAATGACCGTTTTGCCCCTGGTCGTGGGCAAAATGTTGACTTTTTGTTTGGGCGGTCAAATGGACTTTGACCGATGACCGTGACGTAGTTCGGGACGTCACGAGTTCATAGAAAGGTGGCACGTTCGATTCCGACATTTGTAGAGAAAGTTATGGTGTTCGGAAGTTGAGGGGTATTTTGGTAATTTGGCTTATTAGGGGCCAAATGTTGACTTTTTGATCGGGAGGTCCGATGAACGAGGGCCAAGGACCGTTACGTAGGTATCGTCGATACGAATCCAACGACAGGCGGCATGCCGAAATCGGAGTTACGACGACGACGTTATGGTCAAGGAAACGAACTAACGAACCGAGGCCGGGATTAAAATAATAATATAATATTGAATAGTGACCGTTGACCCTACACACCTGGATGAGTGACAAGTCCCTTGAAATCAGAATCCATGTTTTTGGGGGAGACCTCATCATGATGTTTAATTAATTTTTAATTAATTAGTTAATCTTTTATTTCCATTAATCTCCATATTTTCCTTAACCGTGTACAACCAAATCCAACACTCTCCCAACCAATTCCTCTCCCATTGCTGAACCTGAGAGTGTGAATTTGTGAGCAATTTGAGTGTGATTTCAACTGGGTAAACACGAGAGAGTGGCAGTGAGGAGGAACTGTGAATTCGAAAAATTAAGTTTTGGGAGGGAAAATCAAATTGAAGGAATTGGGCTGTGATGATCGAATTGAAGCTTGGAAACATCTTCCTGAGGTTATGACGAGTCGATCCACATCAAAAACGAGAAGGAATGGTGCCGTTTTGGCTCTGATCGAGCTTGGTGACAGAGGAAGAAATCGAGGCTGAGTCGTGGAGTTTGGGGCTGTGATTGACTCAATTGTTGTGGGGAAATGACTACTCATGATCCCACGATGCTTCTGGGTTCATCAATTGAAGGAAACCGATCGAGATCGATGGACCTCCATTGATGAACAGTGACGGTGCTCGAGTTTGAGTCGTGACGATTGAACACTGGATTGAAGCAATTGGGTTGGGGGAAATGATCTACGGAGTACATGGAAGCTTCTGGTTGAATCAATTTCAGGATATCGATTGAAATGGATGGGGTTCGAAGGATGAACAACGGACGGGTGTTCTTGGTGTTCATCATCGAATCGTGGAGTTGTAGGTACGGTCTTGTGTAATCAATGTTACAGAACTTAAATTAAACTTAAAACGAAGCTAATGGAATGATCAATTGTTGTAATTAAGGCTGAATTGACAGATTTGGAACCGGGTCGTATCGCGGGCACACTGGACCCGTTTACCAGACAAACGGGTTGGGCTGGTGACACTGTAGCAGGCGCGTGAGTTTCACGCGCAGCCACTCACGGCGGCGCGTGGCGGCGCGTGGGCACGAATCTCGAGGTGAGGTCAACATGACTTCTGTCCCATTTAATGTAACAGACATTTTGGAATTGGTTTCGGGTCGATCGGACACCGTCTCGATAGTGTTCGGGATGTCCGAAGGTTTTAAATTAAGTTTAAAAATAAGTAACAATTCGGGAAAATTACGGGACTTTGATAGGATGTTAATGATGAGGTTAGTAACCCTCTAATGTAATTTGGACAGGATTGGGAGTCCCGGTGATAGTGGTGTGGCCCGGGAGGGCCGGTGGCACGCGTATCGAGACACACGGTCAAAACGGTCTGTGAGTGGACTTTGGTTTTATAAATCCTATGCATGCTTAAATGTGTTATATGGTTTATATACATGATTTCTATGATGGTATTTGTGAGCATTGATTTTGGACATGTTGCACGTATTTCGAGGTGTTTTCCGTATTTCACGTATATCGGGATTAACGGTTTATTTGCGGTTTTGTGTGCTTGTGGTTAAATAAATAATATGATGAAATGGTTTTGAAATTGGAAATATGAACTCGGGCTTGAGGCCCACTTGTTTTGGAAATTTCGGACTTGGAGTCCATTTGAGAATCGGGCCGGGGGCCCAGTTGGTTAATGAAATCGGGCCAGGGGCCCAGTTGGTATGACATCGGGCTGAGACCCATTTGAGTTATGTTATCGGGCCAGGGGCCCAGTTGATTTACGAATTCGGGCCGTGGGCCCAGTGGGTTTATAAGTCGGGCTGCGGGCCCAGTTGGTTTACAAATCGGGCCGTGGGCCCAGTGGTTCATAAAATCGGGCATGAGGCCCAGTTGGATAATAAATGTGATTTCGGGTCAGGGACCCTATATTTTATAATGGTGATTTTGGGTCAAGGAACCTAAATGGAATTATGTGGTTTTATGGAAATTTCGGGCAGGGCCCAATGGTAATAATGTGATAAAAGGATTTAATAAAACTGTTTTCCATATACCATCTGGATACAAGGATATATGATGGTCTCCTCCAGATGTCTGGGACACTGGGGAAGTCACGGTGCATTGCCTGCGAGGGGTCATTATACGGAGCAGCCGGACCGTATGATGACTCAGGAGCAGGATTGCTATGATTGACGTCAGGGACGTCAGACATCAGGGATGTCAGATATATGGACCCGGAGAGACCCCGGGCAGCACGCGTAGCTTATGAAACCGTGAGATATGACGTCAGGGACGTCTAGCGTCTGGGACGCTAAGCATCTGGGATGCTGGTGATGGTAATGGTAAAATATGGATTAATGAATGAAATGGCTTATTGGTTGGATATGTGTTATGTGGTAAAAATGGATTATTGGTTATGAAATGGTATGTCGGGTCAGGGACCCTAAATGGTTTTGGATTTTTGAATTGATGTTCATCTATGGTCGTGGGTGGTGACCCACATGGTTTTAATATGTATGGTGGTGGTATTCCACGGTTTTGGGCTGAGTTCCCACACTTGGTTTTTGGTTAACGGTTTTTGGGCTAAGGCCCTAATGGCTCGGTTGAGCAAACGTTTTGGTTACTGGTTTTTGGTGGCATGCATACGTTTTTATTGGAGGGCATAAATGTCTTATAAATGTATTTGGTAAACTTATTGGTTTTTGTCCACTCACAGCTTTTGGTTTTAATGCCCTTCAGGTTGATTACGGATGCGATTGCAGCAGAGACTGGGACATTGCACACCTCCTCCATCGGTCCTTGCGCACTCTGGATGGCCCGTTTGGGCAGTAGCTCTTGGTTATCCCTTGTCTGACACCCCTTGTTGGACGGGAGCAGGGCACATTCCATGGTAATCCCGAGGGGATTGGGATGGGTCCTGTCATTCTAAGGATTTGACTGGAGTAGGACCCCAAACATCAGAATGAACAACTTCAAACAGAACAACATATTTGGATGCTAGAAAAATGAATGCAATTTTGTAAATTTTTCTTGTAAGCAAGACTCACAGATATTGGTATTCGTATCAATATAAATAGGAATTCTAGATGTGTTCAATGACAGGACCCATCCCAATCCCCCCGGGATTACCGTGGAATGTGCCCTGCTCCCGTCCAACAAGGGGTGTCAGACAAGGGATAACCAAGAGCTACTGCCCAAACGGGCCATCCAGAGTGCGCAAGGACCGATGGAGGAGGTGTGCAATGTCCCAGTCTCTGCTGCAAACGCATCCGTGATCAACCTGAAGGGCATTAAAACCAAAAGCTGTGAGTGGACAAAAATCAATAAATTTACCAAATACATTTATAAGACATTTATGCCCTCCAATAAAAACGTATGCATGCCACCAAAACCAGTAACCAAAACGTTTGCTCAACCGAGCCCTTAGGGCCTTAGCCCAAAAACCATTAACCAAAAACCAAGTGTGGGAACTCATCCCAAAACCGTGGAATACCACCACCATACATATTAAAACCATGTGGGTCACCACCCACTACCATAATTGAACATCAATCCATAAATCCAAAACCATTTAGGGTCCCTGACCCGACATACCATTTCATAACCAATAATCCATTTTTACCACATAACACATATCCAACCAATAAGCCATTTTATTCATTAAACCATATTTTACCATTACCATCACCAGCATCCCAGATGCTTAGCGTCCCAGACGCTAGACGTCCCTGACGTCATATCTCACGGTTTCATAAGCTACGCGTGCTGCCCGGGGTCTCTCCGGGTCCATATATCTGACATCCCTGATGTCTGACGTCCCTGACGTCAATCATAGCAATCCTGCTCCTGAGTCATCATACGGTCCGGCTGCTCCGTATAATGACCCCTCGCAGGCAATGCACCGTGACTTCCCCAGTGTCCCAGACATCTTGGAGGAGACCATCATATATCCTTGTATCCAGATGGTATATGGAAAAATAGTTTTATTAAATCCTTTTACCACACCATTACCATTGGGCCCTGCCTGAAATTTCCAAAAAATCACATAATTCCATTTAGGGTCCTTGACCCAAAATCACCATTATAAAATATAGGGTCCCTGACCCGAAATCACATTTATTATCCAACTGGGCCTCATGCCCGATTTTATAAACCACTGGGCCCACGGCCCGAATTCGTAAATCAACTGGGCCCCTGGCCCGAGAATATAACTCAAATGGGTTTCAGCCCGATTTCATACCAACTGGGCCCCTGACCCGATTTCATTAACCAACTGGGCCCCCGGCCCGATTCTCAAATGGACTCCAAGTCCGAAATTTCCAACATAATTGGGCCTCAAGCCCGAGTTCATATTTCCAATTTCAAAACCATTTCATCACATTATATCCAAGTCCTAAATATGGAAAATCCATGTAAAACCGGAAAACCTCGATTTACGTGCAAGCACGTAAATCGCCTCGAAATACGTGAAACCGTACAATTTACCAACAACCAAACCAACATCATACAATCACAATCAAAATCCATGTAAAACATTTAAGCATGCATAGAATTTATAAAACCAAAGTCCACTCACATACCGTTTTAACCGTGTGCCTCGATACGCGTGCCACCGGCCCTCCCGGGCCACACCACTAACACCGGGACTCCCAATCCTGTCCAAATCACATTAGAGGGTCACTAACCTCATTATTAACATCCTATCAAAGTCCCGTAATTTTCCCGAATTTTTACTTATTTTTAAACTTAATTTAAAACCTTCGGACATCCCGAACACTATCGAGACGGTGTCCGATCGACACGAAACCAATTCCAAAATGTCTGTTACATCGAATAGATTAAAAGTCATGTTGGAAGTTTCCCCAAAATACCCTTCACGCGCCCCCACGCGCCAGGTCAACATTCAGGTCAACAATGATGACGTCATGCTACAGTACCGGGTTCTGAAACCGGGTCTGTAACCGGGTCGCCGTCGACCCGCGGCTTGACCCGATCACAGATCGAGTTCCAGACCACCATTTTTGATGCGGTTTGATCCTATGGACTCGTCATAACCTCCTCTACGGTTCTGTGACATCCAAACTCATTTTTAGGTGGATTAAACTACCTGAAAACTGACGGGAAAATCGGCTGAGAACTCAGGTCATCCTCTCCGGCGACTCGTCGAGATTCCGGCCGTGGTTCATGGTCCAAAATGGTCGTCTAGGTTCCTAGGACATGTCTCAAAAACAAACAAACAATTTCAACGTCAAAAACGGACGTTTCGAAGCAGGGAAGTAAATCGGGTCTTCACGGTTTTTCAGACTTATCGCCGCCGTGTCGCCGCCGTGGCCCGTCCAGTCGTGGTCTGAGTCGTCCTAAGGTTCCAGTTTACCAGTCCCTGCGTTTGTTCAAGCCCAGATATGAAGGTTTGGATGGTTGGACAATTGTTGGGCCGATCGGGTTCCTCTCGGGTCTGGGTGGTTTCCGGCCGTGCAGGGCGGCCGTGGTGGTGGTGGCCGTCGTCTGGAGGTGGCTGGGGTTCGTCTGGACGTGTCTGGTGCATGGGTTGAGGCTGAGATGTGGTGGTGTTTGTTCTTGGAAGGAAACCGTGCTCACGGTTTTGAGAGAAAATGAAAGTGAGAGGAATGTGTTCTGAGGGTTTAAGAAATAAAGGAAGATGAGATCAAGGGCTGGGATTCAAGCTGTGGTTTGAATGGATGGTGAGGATTTGAGGAGAGAAAATGATTGAATAACCCAAATGCCCAGCAAAGATCCCTGAATTAGGGAAGGAAGGAGATGATGACATGTGTCACTCATCAAGGGTCCAGATTGGTTTGGATTAAAGTAATCAGATTTTATTATTATATTATTATTTTATTCCGAGTCTCGGTTAATCGCGTTGTACGTCCTTGACCATAACTTCGTCGTCGTAACTCCGATTTCGGCATGCCGCCTGTCGTTGAATTCGTATCGATGATACCTACGTAACGGTCCTTGGCCTTCGTCCATCGGACCTCCCGATCAAAAAGTCAACATTTGGCCCCTAACAAGCCAAATTACCAAAATACCCCTCAACTTCCGAACACCATAACTTTCTCTACGAATGTCGGAATCGAACGTGCCACCTGTCTATGAACTCGTGACGTCCCGAACTACGTCACGGTCATCGGTCAAAGTCCATTTGACCGCCCGAACAAAAAGTCAACATTTTGCCCACGACCAGGGGCAAAACGGTCATTTTGCACAATTTATCCGATTCCGCCCTACTAACCACCGTTCAACCTCACTAATCAAGATTAATCACTAAACTAATCCCGGAATTCGGGACGGGTCGTTACATTCAAACTGGTAGAAACAACTTCCTTTGATGGATGTCCTAATCTTTTATGCCAGACATGAGAATGAACTTTCTTGCACATGAAGGCATTTTTGACAGTAGGGTAGATTTCAGTAGAAGTGGAACTAGAGATTTGAAGAGGAATGAGATAAAGCCCTTCATTGCTCAGACCTTTGTACAATATCTTCCTTGTGATTCTATCATGTATAGCAAAGCATAGATCATAAAGAGTAACCTGCATTTATTGTTTTTACAGAAACTATTTATTGAGAGCAGATTATGAGAAATCTTTGGAACATACAACACTTGCTTCATCTTAAAAGAATGAACAACATGGTTATTTGTAGTAATAGTAGAAGTGTCAATATGTGCAACTTGCAAACCTGAACCACTAGCTATAGTTACTAACTCAGAAGGATTAGAAGGTATAACCCTTGTCATTTGTGATAGATCTTCCATGTGCAATGAGCCTCCATTTTCAGCTTCCCAAAATTCTTGATTCTACTGAGGTGCTAAGAAAAGAGTTGTAACAATCACATCACTGAGTGTTGGAGAATGAGGGCTCCCTGATAAGTGTAATTACCCTTTTGATAGCAATTGACAACTGTATTACTAAACTTCCAGCAGATTTGACAGGCTTCAGCTTCGTATGGAACTTGATTTGGATGTCTGTAATAGCAATCCATAGCAAAATGACCTTTCTTACTACATATTTGACACTTTGGAGAAGGTTGTTGTTGCTAATTTCCTCGAGAAGGTTGACCAGGACCACCTTGTGCTTGTGAGTAAGCAGGACTAGAAAAGATGAGGCGTATTGAATTCAGATTTATATAGATAATTGCTGAGTTTTTTTTAAGTAATTGAATTATATAGATTTACTGGTTTTCATAAACTTTTATATAGCTAGTAACAGAATTATATAGAGTTATATAATAGAGTTTTGCGGAGTCATATTGAGTTTTGCAGAGTTATATAGAGTTTTGTAGGGTTGTATAATATGATTGAATTTCACAAAAAATGATATTGCAAATGATTTTGAGTTATATAATTCAATATATTTATTTTGATCAATTATTTAATCAAATTATAATTATATTTTTAATAAAAAATTTCTCACTAAATTAAAATAAAATAATATATATAATCATTAATTTTTTTTTGGAAATATATATTATTACAAGTACAAAAATATATAAAATAAAAAAACCACTAATGAGATTGAGAGCTTAGGATCGTCAGGAATCATATATTCCTTGAATTATTTTTTTCTTCAAACAACAAATATATACATGTACTGTTTATATTATGTAATTACTTATCATTCCTATAAAAAGTGATATATGATTATAGATATCGATAGGACACGTGAATTTTTTTAAGTCTATTGAAAAATATAAAAATCTCAAATAATATTTTTTAAGCCATGTGTAAAGTCTATAGAAATCCAAGGGAAGGAGGCTAGAGAAATAAAAAAAATTCTAAAGCATAATTTACACTAAAATATTTGTAAAACACCACAAAAATCTACCATTTAAATCTACAATATTCATTGATGTTTTAAATATAACAAACTTTTATGAAGTTATGTAATGTCATTATTGAATACACATCAATTTTTAATGATTTTATAAATCTCTATAAAAGTATAGTTTGAATACCTCACATTTTTATTAACTCTTTAGTAAATTAAATATATTTTAATTGTTAAAGACTTTTAAACTATAAAGATTTCAATCGAATATATCCCCTAATATATTTTTTGGAGAGATGATGTTCTAGCAATGATCAAGGAAATAGTCGGCTTTATAAGTGTAGTCGAGTTTGAATAACATACTTTATGTTTATATATATATATATATCACCATTAGATGTATAACTAATTTCTTGGAGTCACTAATACTACAGTTTGGCGATTTCTCTCAACTATATGGCTAGTGATCTCGAGTTTGATTTTTATCAATAATAACTAAGAATCAAATTTGCTTTTTTTTTTCAATTTATGTCATCAACTAGCTTCCATAGCATAGTGGTAGTGCGTTCGCTTCGTAAGCGAAAGGTCGTGAGTTCAATCCTCACTGGAAGCTATTATTCTTAACATTATTGGCCTTGTTTTTATTTACCACAAAAAAATCCCCAAGGTAAAGGAAATGGAGAAGGTATGGCATGCACATTCATGGCATGTGAATACAAAGAAGAAAGAGGCCATTTGTCTAACCCAAATAGGAAAGTCCATGCCGTACCAGCAGCTAACTCCTTTTGGTACATTTGTAAACGCACTCACTCTCTATGTTCAATTAGGTCAAGCTCAATCCTTACCAAGATTCCAACCCAACTTGTTTTTCTATAAGTTTGGCAAAGCATTCAATTTCGGTCCTTCCAAGTTTTATTATGTTGGCCTTGAAAATCTTGTCATATTAATGAGACGAGATTTGCTTGTTATAAACTTACAATTGTGTTCAATTTTCCGGTACAATTTATGAAGTTTTAATAGTCATTTTTTATGAATAGTGAATTTTGGCATTCACAACCGCAAACGGGTGGTAAATATTTCTAGTGTTGACTACCGATGGGCTTTAAGAATCTTTAAAGCAACAATAGATTGGGGCGTGTATTTGCGACCCAAAACTATATATCCGGAAGCCCGAGCTATCAAAATGATTTAGTATAAGCCCATTTATGAATTGGATTTGGGCACCAATATAATTTAACCGAAAGGTTTAAAGCCCATCATCTATGCACTTGAGAATTTAAGCATGTAACCCTAGTTTCTACGTAGAACCTCAAACCCTAGCATATTTCCCTACCTGTTCGTAAATAATAAAATAAATGCATACGCGATCATTTAAAAAGGATCGAGACTTGCGAAAGTTCTACAACACCTTATAGCACTAAGTGGTGTGGGATACAGACCGTTGGATCAAAATCTAACAGCTAAAAAATAAAAGGATATTTTTTTTGTATTATTTTTTATTATATCCTATTGAAAAAGTCCATGATGTAATGTAGCCATTCCCCATGACTTGCTGGATATATGTCTATTTTTCTTTGTTTCGTTATCCAATATTCTTTATTCAAATATAATAATTAAAATCCGTAATTATTTACAAATTTTTTGAAGATCATTTAAGAAAGAACTAAGGAAATTGGTAATAGTTTAACGCGTTATTTATATGTATTAATTATTTTAAAGACTCCCTATATGCATACGTTTTTAACGGTTACTAAAGACTCCCTATATCGAATATATATATATATATATATATTAATTAATAAATAAAGTATGTGGATAAATAAACAATATAGGAATATGTAAATTTGATATTGGTTCAAGTTCTTTAAATAGGAAAGCTCTTATTTGAAGGCTAAATGTTTGTATGAAATATAAAAGTTTTAGTCTAATATATAGTCTTGAATGCGGATATTTTCATCTATATACAAATTAGAAATATATAATTTTTTTTAACTAAATGTAATGTTTTGGACATGAGATCTTTTTTTTTTCTTTATTAGGGATTTTGTCCCAATAAATTTTCCCTAATAAGGTTTTAAGGCGGGCTTATAGTATAAAAATGAAATAATCAATCCATAAAAATTTAGGATTTTAATGAATCGATGTATGAATTAAAGGTACATTTTTTATTTCCACCATGAGCCTTCAAGTGTTTTTTTTTGGGTAAAAAACCTTCAAATATTTGGACTGACTGTGGTTTTATACATGTGGAGTGCCAAACGATCAAAACAAAAACTCAAACTGATTGATCATTTTTTTTTTCACAAAGATGATCTTTACATTATATTCTAAGTAAATTAAGGGTCATGATTATCACACTTGACAGATATACAAAAAAGTCGATAATCAACCATGGGGCAAATTCAAGGGCACACCACCCTATATCTTTCCGATATACACTTCTTTTTAACCTAATTTTTGGAAATATTAAGTCATATGATTCCATCCGTGAAGCTTTCTATAAGCATAGATTTGGCACCCAGGAGAGATTCAGAACATGCCGAAGTACACACTGCTTCGAGGGTTTCAAAGAATTGACATCTACCTGATCGGCTCTCATGCAGAGACATTATTATTGTAATGTATACCAGAAGGTTTGTTCCCTCTCTCCATACTCATATATCATCAAGGCCTAACTTGATTACAACAACTCACATGAAAAAAAAAAAAACAACGAAACCCTACGCCGAACATCCAAAAGGAAAAAGATGATAACCAAATCCTTGTACATATGTATAGTTCTGCATTTTCCATTCTGACATTGTTTCGTGATGAAAATGACAAAATTGAATCATCCTAATTAACTTTCGAAGGGTACGAACTATACATTTTCACCCACACAAAATTTAAATTCAGCATCCCGTAGTGGTTCTTTTTCATTGTCTTGATCCATCAACCTAAGAGATTAAATGTATATATATGAGATTAATTAGGCCAGATGAAATATTAGTG
The DNA here is from genome assembly GCA_032719365.1 of Prinsepia uniflora. Taxonomy (NCBI): domain Eukaryota; kingdom Viridiplantae; phylum Streptophyta; class Magnoliopsida; order Rosales; family Rosaceae; genus Prinsepia; species Prinsepia uniflora. The sequence continues at coordinate 5,031,953 of CM064867.1, read as the reverse complement.
GGGTGGTTTAATTGTGATTTGTTTAATAATTAAGCTTGAATTAATCACCTTTAATTGTGATTAGTTGCTAAAGGAAACCAACCCTCCATTATAACCACCAACATGATTAGATATGTGGGGCTTCAATCTTAACACACAAAATACTTAATTATCAGATTTGTACACTAATTGAGATAGAATTACTGTTAATTAAAATCAGTCAGCACTACCATTCATGAATTGATGCTTAAAACATTTCTACTAATTAATTAGAAGAAATAATTAAATACATAAGATATACTCAGAAACCACTAGCTAGCTAGCTAGGTTACTACTTGAAGTAATTTCTCTATATATGTACACCCTTTGATTAAACATTAAAGCTAGCTTAATTGTGCTGAATTGGCATCATACATTTTGAGAAAAAATACGAAATTTATTGACAGAAAAAATATACCGTGGCAGAAGATAAGAAAATCGACCGATGAAACTCTTGATTTGCAAAAACGAGGAACAATTAATTAAACATACCTCTTTTCACGGCTTCTTCTAGCTTCATCATCATCAATATGATCATATATAATACTCACCATAGCTGCTATTCTTTTCTTTCACTTAAGCTAATCTGCACTCTTAAATCGACATGAAAATTCCACCACACTTTCTGGTCCATATCGATATCCATACACATATCTACATATTTATATATAAATATATAGATACATCCACACACATATATAAAATAGAGACAGACTAGCCATTTGCATATCAAACCCACAATACTAACACAAAAAATTCTCAAACCCACACAACCCACACAACAAGTCCATGTAAATAATATTACATCGACTTAATCAATTACACACAGATAATTATTACTATATATATATATATATATAGATGTATAATTATTATTAATTAAGCCCCATTCGAAGATTCGCAGACGGTCTCAACCTCTCGTCTGTGGAAGTTCCGGTGGCAGCCGCACGCGGCGCAGGTGAGTGCAGCCGTTGAGCCCTCCTCTCCATTACTGGCCATGAATTCTCTGCATCCGTCAACGGCGTAGCCTCCCACCGCGGCTGCGTGGTTCTTCTGGCACTCTCCGTATCTCACGCTCCGGACGGGGGAAGATGAAGTCGCCGCAGCATCTTCCGATAATCTTCTCAAAACCACTTGCCTCTTCCTCATTTAAGATTAATTAGATCCTCTGGCTATATATGTTCAAGTTCTTTATCTAATTTCTTTATAGATTTATTATATCTGGTGAAATTAGATGTTGTGGGGTGAGTTAGCTGGCTAGAGAGAGAGAGAGAGAGAGAGAGAGAGAGGAAGCGAGAAGAAACGAGAGGTTATAGTTTTGTGGTGGTAGTGACCAAGCCCTAACCCTAGATATATATTTATAGTAGATTAGTGAGTAAATCCTCGCTCTTCTTGCCTTAGTATAACTTAATTAACTACTTGTAGCCAACACTAACCAGTCCAATTTTTCTTTAACAATTTTATTTTGCTTTATCGTATAAAGATACAAATTATCTATCGACTTTTTTTAATACTAAAGGAAAAAAAAAATTGTCACTGAACTAAAAGTTAGTCAATATTTTTTTTTTCTTTTGATCTAATTTATTAATTATTTTTGTGTGGACAAAAAATAGGCACGATCCATAGAAGATCGATCCCCCTTTTAATGTAATATTACTGTTTATTGTTATAATTAAGATTTTTTTTTAATCTTATTGCTTATAATTAGCTAGCTAGCTAGTGGCAAACCCCATAAATGGTCGTAATTTGTGAACTGATTGTCCAACTACCTAACAACTCATTAGCAGTACAAAAGTATAAAATAATAATTATTAAGAGGTGATACATATATACATAATTATATATTATATATATATATATATATATATTTGTGTGTGTGTGTGTGAAGTTTATAAGGGAAAGCCCTAGATGCTAAATATGATGAGAGAGAATTTGGATTGAGGTCTAAGTGGGATTGGTTTAATATAGAATGAACAGCTAAGCATAAATTAAGGCCTCATAATAAGTACTGTGTGGACCCTAAAGTGATACTAAAAGGGTGGTTTTGCGGGGCGCAGTGATACGATGCCAACAACAATTGTCTAGCTTACCTTCATGTTCATCATCGATCATCATCCCCCCTCGATATCAAACTCGAACAGATCGAAAATGATACCTCACTTTGCCAACCTTGTACGAATCTCTATATATACATATGTGTGTGTATATATATGGCCATGGCTTCTGGTGTTTGCATGCTCGTGACGAACAACAATATTATTTAGTTTACTGCATATATTATGATTGAAAAATTGTATCAGCTTCTATCTAGATGTGTGAATCCAAATATTCTAATGTCGATAATGACGAGAAGTTTTTGCATGTGATCAGAAAAGCTTTAACCAAGAAAATGACATCGATCAAATCACTCGGTATTATTCTAGATAAAATTACGTAAATTTATTAATGAAAAATACTATCTATAGTTGGCTCCATGCACGATATCAATGAATATGAGGGGAGTTACACTTCGGTTGACTATATGATCTCCTTAAATTCCAACATTTAAAGAAAGAATTATATTAAACTTCGGTACGCATTGAAGATTTTAGCACGAAACAAACATATATACTACGTACACTCTTACATAAACACAAAGCAAACATCGATTAATTAACTAATAAAAAAAACAAATATATATATATATATATATATTGAAGAATCATGAGTTAGAAGGAAATCAAGGTTCCATTTTAACAATAATAGATGATAAGGACTAACTCAAATCAAATTTTCTATTAACTTTTCATGTTACTTTCACAGCTTACAATTTTGGAACATCTCAAATACCTAGAAAATAAAGTCTTTATCTTTTTATTATTGTTGTGCCAATTGTACCCGACAATTTTTTACATCAACTTAGCAAGGTAAATAATTAAAGTGCTCGATTTTGATCCAAGGGCTACAAATGTTGTACATAGACACGTACGTGTGATGAGATGAAATTTTTGTTAAAAAGCTAGAGACTTTGGAACCCGGCCCCTGACATGGTAACAGCGTTTGGGCATGTACGTACGTGGTTAGGTAATTGCTGGTATGTGATATCGATGGAAGAAGCTATTATATTGTTTCAATTTTCAACTATTTTCCATTTTTGTTCATATAGTTGCCGGCCTCATAGTTTTCATCCACTTGCTGCAGGCAACTTAATTGCTTTTTTGTCGAAAGATTATAATCTAACCGGCAATAGAAACCCTAGCTTAATCAGGTTTATTATTCGTTGATGATAAATAATACGGATTATTCACTTAATTAGTAAATAATGATGTATCTGATATGACAGCAGGTATTATGTATGTTTGGTCAAAGTTTGACTTTATTTTGATGATGATGAGCAAATTGTAAGTGAAAAATGTCTTGAAAGTTGCAATGTTGCAGTGCATACTCTTTGTTTTTGAGTTTGTCTCCTTTCCCTTTCATATATACTTTTCTTTTCCTGGTAAAAAAGTCTGGAGGGGCGGGGGGGCGCTTGGGGCCTCTCCTTTTCATTCTTGATTTGATCTAGCTACATTTATCAACTCTACCTATCCGGGGGGTGTGGGGTGGGGGGCCGGGGGTCCCCGGGGGAGGCGGTGGGTGGGTGGTGTCGAGGTGGGTTGGGGGTGGGGGGCTTGCTACATTTGTCAACTCTACCGATCGAACATCTCCAATAATCTCCATGTCTTTCAATTCGCCACACAACAGGATCAAGATAAAGGCCAAAGATCACACAATGTACATACATGGCCGAAACTTAATTTATCTGTTAATTGAAAGTTTTGAAACCTTATCTTAATTAAACTTATTATATGTCGGAATCCATTGTATATATATCTAGCTGCTTCTCTTGTGCCTCTTGTGCTTGTGTGCGCATGCAAAGGGCTATGAAATGCGGAGGTGAAAAGAGAAAAAAAAAAAAAAAAAAAAAGCGAAACCATCCAAGTTCCAACCACTACACGAATCTTGTCACCTTGACGTGGCTATAGATATGAGCCGACTCACGCAGTCACACGCAAGGCGAGAAAGACTTGTGCCTTGGATCACACCTTAAGTAAAGACCTCAATATTCAATTTTTATGGCTATTTTAATATAAAAATAAAAATAAAATATAGGTCATGTATACTTTGAGTTATGTGCCTCAACATTAAGCAGCGTATATGCACTTTAACATAATAATTATAGTTCACAATTAATAATTTATTAATATGACTTAATATGAAAAATTAAGATAAAATCAATTTTAAATGAAAAAAAAATTAAAAATTAAAAATTTCGATTAAGTCCATTTTAAATATTAAATTAGAAAGCCCTTAATGAGTGATTTTCCCCTTATTTGGTGTTGGGTCGGTCCTAATTTTTAATATGCCCATGACATGAAATATCAAGATAAATAGTTTCCAATTAAAAGAATAAAAATTTGATTAACTTCATTTAAAATATTAAATTAGAAGACCTCGTGTGTGATTTTCTCCTTTTAAACCCCTGGGCTGTCCCTGATTAATAATATGACTTGATATGGAACATCCATTACAAGAAATAAGGCTTAACCCGGCGAAAAAGATTTGTCGGGCAACCATTGTAAATCGTCGGGTAACAACAAAATCCGACTAGCCACTGCCGAGAAGCCCTTTGTCAAGCCGTCACAAAAATTTGAATTAGTGCCCAAATTTTCGGAAAATTTTGGGTGGTAAATTTGGGCGGGTAATTTTGTGATGCTACCCGACGGTTTTCACTATCACCCGACGAAGTTTTTCACTAGCACTCACACATAATTACATAAGGGTGATTATTCCAAAAAATTTAACTGTTTACCTGACGAATATTTTATGAATATTCGTCGGGTAACGTGTGGTGCCCGACGAATATTCTTGAAATATTCATCTGGTAAGTTGGAAAACAAATGTAATAAATGAATTTCCAAAGTCCGACCGTTCATTTTGTGCCGTTAAGTGCTTGAAATCCACCCGACAAAACTCATGATGTTTCGATGAGTTTAAGTCACTCGATTGTAATAGAACGTTTTTGTAACCATCAATCCGTTTTGCACCGTTACCTAAACCCGGGAATTTTAAATCTTTTAATTTTTCGCGTAGACGATCTATGACTATGGACAATAAATCTGGACAGCTGGATTAGTTGAGCTATCAAAATAAATTCCGGAAATTTGTAAAAAAATCATTTTCATCAAACACTTTGAAACTTTTCAAGAAAAGTTCGAAGGTATTTGCATAATGTTACATGATTGAGTTTCGAACCATAATTTGACTGTTCATTTTGTGTCGTTAAGTACCTGAAATATTTCTCGTCAAATTTTGTGATGTTTATTAAGCCGTCAGATCGTAATAGAACGTTTTGTAATCGTCGATCCGTTTCGCATCGTTACCTAAGCCAAGGAATTCGAAATCTTCTAATTTTTTCCTTGAAGATCTGTGAATATGGACAATAAATGTGGATGGTTGGATCGGTTGAAATATCAAAATAAATTCTTGAAATTTGTAAAAACACCATTTCCATCAAGCACTTTAAAATTTTTTAAGAAAAGTTCAAAGGTATATACATAATGTTACCTGATTGAGTTTCGAACAATTAACATTCCATAACCCGATCATTCATTTTATGTCATTAAGTGCCTAAAATCTAGCCGTCAAATTTCGTGATGTTTTGAGAAGATTCAGCCGTCATATCATAATAGAATATTTTGTAACCATCGATCCGTTTCGCACCGTTACCTAAGCCCGGGAATTCAAAATTTTCTAATTTTTTGTGTAGACGATCTACGAGGGACAATAAATGTGGACGGTTGGATCGGTTGAACTATCAAAATAAATTCTTGAAATTTGTAAAAACACAATTTTCCTCAACCACTTTGAAACATTTTAAGAAAAGTTCAAAGGTATTTACACAATGTTATCCGGTTGAGTTTTAAATGATTAAAATTCCATAATCCGACCGTTCATTTTGTGCCATTAAGTGCATGAAATCCACTTGTCATATTTCGTGATGTTCCAAGAAGATTAAGCTGTCATATCTTAATTGTATGTTTTGTAACTGTCGATCCGTTTCGCACCGTTACTTAGGCCCATGAATTCGAAATCTTCTAATGTTTAAAAACACTATTTTCTTTGCATCTTTATTAAAAGCTTTACTCGATGAACTTTCTTAAATATTCTTTGGATAATATGCTCAGAGTAGAGCTACCGAACTATTTTACACGACGAAATACCTGAAAATAATCGTCGAGGAATAGATTTGGAGAAGAGTCACCGAACCATATTACCCGACAAATTATATAGTATTTTCGTTGGGCATTTCTTTAAATTTGTAAATTTTTTTTTTTGTTTTGTAATTTTTTTTCCCAAAGTTGGGCCAAACATACAAACATGTGTAGTAATGGATATTATGCATATTAACAAATTTCAATCGGTTTCATTTTCACTATCACCCTCTCAATCGCCCTCGTCATCCGAGGTGTGTTCTCCGGTTGAATCCTCAGAATCACTTTCAATTTGTTATAATATCACATGATCAATAAAAAAAAAAAAGCCATCAATCGTAATTAGGAACTCCATGTACGTGTAGGGTGGATACAGAGGAATCCACTTGGTAAACAATTTCGTGGTCATCTATTTTTGTCTCTTCTTTATGATCGATCATCCAAATCCCAAATATTTCAGTGATCGACCATCTTAGCTACTTTCCAACAAACACCAGCTTTTGGATCATCCACATAAAAAACTTGTTTCGCCGTTCTATTCAAGATGTATGAATCACTCTCAAACCACCGAGTGTTCGTATTGATAGAGGTATATAAGTGATCTTTAATGACCCTCATTGGAAGACTTGGGTGTGTATCAAACCTATGACACTTGAACATGATGACTGTGTTTGCGGTCTGTGTATAACACTTTAATCACACTTAACAATCTGCTAGAGAATCTAGTATCGGCATTTTCTCTATCCCCTGGCACAAAGACCCCGCTGTTTTGCGTAGATAATTTATCGTCTCCTTCTGTACATATAAACTTAACTCCATTCACGTGAAAATCACTTTACGTTTATCCTCGAAAGTGGATGGTGCCATCTGATAAGATATACAAAAAATTGTTATGTATGGAATTGTTTTTAGGAACTTATAAATAAAATATTTGACTTACATGCGAGGAAAGCCAACATAGAAATTGTTGTTTGTCCATTTCTGTCCAATTAGACGGATGCTCGGCCTTCATCAATTCTTGGTACTGCTCGCGAAAATGCCATACTTAGTCACAGTTGTTCAGTATGAACCAATGAGCCACGTCCATGTCTCAATTAGTGAACGGCTATGGGACTAGACCATTGCCAATAAGTCGTGCAGGTTAAGCAAACACAGATAGAGTCTTTGGACGTTGACCACCGTCATCATTTCGTGAGACCCTATTGATGAAAGTCTCTACATTTTGAAGGTAATTGTACAAAAAGTGAGTGACTCATTTGTAATGTACGCCTTCGCTATAGAGCCTTCATACCGTGTCTTGTTGCGGACATACCATTTATATGTACCTAAAATTATGCAATAAAATATACATTAGGAATTACAATTATGAATGACGAGAAGAAAATAGTAGCAAAAATAGGAATTAGTTATACCTCTCGACTGGGTACATCCAATGATAGTGCACTGGGCCAGCTAGCTTTACCTTATCTAGTAGATGTATTAGAAGGTGCACCATTATATCAAAAAATGCTGGTAGATATATTTGCTCTAGCCTGCACATGATGTTGACAATATCCTCATTTATTGCTTTGAGATTCACCTTTACCAACGATCTGGCGCATAATATCTGGAATAATTGAGACAAATAAACTAGTGTTTCAAGAACACCGGCCTCCAAATACGACCGAATGCTAATTGGCATGAGCCGTTTTAACAAAACATGATAGTCATGACTCTTCATACAAGATAAAGTGTCACGGTTCGTGGTAACATTTCAGGATATATTAACGGTATACCCAGCGAGAAATTTCACACCTTGCAACCACTTTAGAATTTTTTTTCTTATTTTTTGGAGTAAAGGTATAACTTGGATGAGCCATGAAATATTTGCCATTGACGACTTTTGGCCACAAATTAGGGTGAATCCCCATTTCTTGCATACTTAGCCGAGTTTTTTTTTGCGTCTTTTGACTTACCTTCTATGGGTAAAATAGTTCCCACAACACTCTGAGCAACATTCTTCTCGATGTGCATATAATCTATGATGTGTCCGATTTTCAATTTCGACCAATATGGCAATCCGAAGAATATGTTTTTTTTGTCCAATTTTCTCGTTCAGCAAGTTTCGGTTATCGTGCGGCGGATTCATGTATACTGTTCAATTTAGACAATATCTCATCACCAGACCTTTCTCGGGGTTGAGCCCGTAACTCTGATTTCCGATCAAATCAGTCTGACTGCGTATGCCATCGGTGATCCCATGGCCAAAACCTTCTTGAACCTAAGTAGCATACTTTCGATGCAAGCCAAAATGACATTGTGTCTGGACCATATGTAGGACGCACAAGATAACCCTTGGTGCTCTACCCTGCCAACATGTCGTAAACCGGGAAATCGTTAATTGTCCATATTACTGTTGCTCGTAGAGTAAACATTTTGATAGGTCCTCAAATAAGCATTATTTTATATTATTTTATACCCTTTATACTTGACTTTTAATAATAAAATAATAAATAATTAGATAAAATAATTTATTTTGTGATATTTTTGTTTAAATGAATAAAGCTTGTAATTTAGAGCGTTTTGACGAAATAATCATCCCGATCGGAATTATAACGAAGAAATTATGGAAGAAATTTAGTGAAAATATTAATTAATTTATAATTTAAATTAACTCAGTGCTAAAAGCCCAAACCATTTCTTTTGCTTAGCCCAAATCCACAGTGCAAGCCCAGAGAATTCAGATTCAGCCCATGTGCGCTTCGCCCAACCCAGCTTTCTTGCGGCCCAGCCCGCGTCACCTGCAATTCTGGCCCAGGCCCAAACAGAAACCCAGAAGCGCTTGACTAGGAGCACCTGCATCCATCCATCGAAGGCCTCGCCCCTCCTTCGGCGCGCGTGTCCCGAAACTTGACCTCTAGTGCAGCCCGCGCCTCCTGAACTTCTTCAATATTTAGTGCACATCAGCTGCTCTCACCTGCTCTTCCTGGCAGCAGCTCACCAACCCTCTGTAGCCCAGTCTGTCAGGATCCACCCCGAAAACCGAGGTAAATCCAGCTCCCGTCTGACACCCCGACACAAAATCGAAGTAAACTCACGAAAAACCGCCAAACTACCCAGTCAGACGCATGAGAAACTTTAAACATCCCGAAGTTAAGTTTTACAGAGCATATTACCAAATACAAAGGAAAAGAAAACCGATAAACAAGGTACACGCACAACGGAAAAGTTTAAGCACTCCGGGGTCACTCTCGAAAATTCTATGCCTCCGACACTGCCTCGACGTCAAAACCCCGTGCTAGCTCCACGACCTGGAGGGCAAATTAAAACAGAAGGTGTGAGTGGACCATAAATAATAAAATACTTTCTGAAAACCATTTCATAATAAAACCAGGGTTTTAGCCCTCCGTTTTGAAATCACATGCATAACCCATTTACTAAAATCAGTTAGAAATCCTAGAAGGATCGTCATAAAACATTTGCAGAATCATCTTAAAAACAATTATAGAAATCACATCATAAGTATCATAAAACCGTAACATAAAACGTAAACATCAAGCAATCATTATTCGATCAAACCTACTGGACCTATCCGAGTCTTTAAACTCCCGAGTCTTTAAACTTAATCCAGGCCTCAATAATATCCGAGTCTTTAAACTCCCGAGTCTTTAAAATCAATAGGCCTATGGGGGAAATCAATATATCCGAGTCTTTAAACTCCCGGGTCTTTAAACCCAATCCGGGCCCGTCCCCCGTCAATCACAATATCCGGGTCTTTAAACCCAATAATCAGATCCAGCAAATCCAATCAAAAACCATTTGAAAACCATTCCACATCCATATCCAAACCTGAATCCGAAACCACTGGTCTGATGCCCTTCCGGCATCCAGAACCATCATTCCGAATCCAAATCCAGAAATCCACTTTTCAACTTTAAAACTAAATTCCACTTTCCGAAATCCGATTCTAAAACCGAAAACCCTGATCATTGCAATCACGCTCCAAAATCCCTTTATAATCATTAAACATCACTTATCGTTTAAAAACCCCAAATCATGGCATCAAAATCAGAATCTAACCTTTTTCTCGTAAAACGTGCTGAAAATCGTACTTTCTCGAAAACCGTGCAATTATGTAAAACCAACACCACATATTCAAAAATCATGAAATCATATGTAAAACCATAAAACAAGTAATTAAAAGCAGTTATGCATGCTCAAGTTTAAAGAAGGGGTCCACTCACAGATACCGGGCACGTCACTCGGGTCCCGTACGTCCCGTACGTTCCTCAGCTTCCTCGGGAAATCTCGATCCTGTCAACAAGCACCAAAGTACGTTACTAACACATATACAAAGGTCCACCTAATTTTTCCCCAAAACTCCCCGGGTCCTACACGTAACGAACCGAAACCCTAAACCTTCAACCTCGCGGAACTAAGCTCAAACGACGTCCGATTAACCCGAAACCAATTCCAATAAACTCGTTATGACATTTAGAACAAAAACCCAGTTGACCGTTTTCCCAAACACCCCCGCACGTGCCCCCACGCGCTGCCCAAAGTGGCTGCGCGTGGGCCTTACGCGCCAGTACACAAAGTACTATTCATCATCGTCTTCCTCACGTGAACCGGTCTGAACCGGCGTTCCCGGTTCTCCGCCCATCCGTCTCCGTTTTCCTCCCTCTCTTCACCATCTTCATCGTCCAGTCCTAAGGAACCTATCCCCCTCACTCAAACACCACGACACCGTCCTTAACCCGTCGACTCAAGCTCGAAGCCAAAACCCAAACTGTCCCCTGTTTCACGATTCGTCCACCCAAGTCCTCCCCCGTCACGGTGGCAACACTAGACGCTTCCTAGGACCTCCCTGAGTCTCACCCAACTCACCAAAACCATTGACTCAATCCCAGACTTCTTTACTTCCGGTTTGAACTTCATGGCCAAAATAGAGCAAACTTACGGGGAGAAGAAATTACCTGCCGTCGATCGCCGCCGTGCTCACCGCGGCACTCCCTGAAGTCCACAGAGCCGTCCTCACCCCCTATCGAGCCCAAGTGCACAGTACACGGCTACACCACCAACACGATCTCTCACCTCTTCTCTGTTTTTCTGGTTTTCCCCGTGAGCTCTCACACTCCTCACACACAAACACAACACCTCCCAACCTCCTCACTAACTCTCTTTCAATCTTTGATCACTCCTCACTCCACCAGGACACACAAACACACTCTGCACTCGTCCAATTCTCCCAATCTCTCAGTCTCTGTTCTCTCTTCTTCGAACACACACACACGGGCACACACGAACACACACATCCCAAATAATTGGAACCGTGTTCCCTAGAAGCCTCTAGCCAAACCCCACGTGTCACAATCCTCCCCATTCTCTCACAAAAATCCCACTCTGCCCTGGACACTTGTCCAAATCCGGCTGCACCAATCCCAAGCAGCCAAAAGACCAAAATGCCCCTCTTTGACTCCAAAATTACAATTTTTCCCTTATCGTTCTAGACCCGTAACTCACTCATCTTAGGTCCGATGAACACGTGCCGCATGTCATTGAATTCAAGATGACGAGATCTACCTAACGGTCCTAGGTCAACGTGTCAAAATCCGATCGTACGAAAAGTCAACTCTTCCCCCTAGTTTAACCAAATTACGGCAATGCCCCCAACCTTCCGAACATCATAACTTCCTCCTCGGATGTCGTAATTGGCCGTGCCACCTGTCTACGGATTCGTGACGTCCCGAACTACGTCACGGTCATCGGTCAAAGTCCATTTGACCGCCCGAACTAAAATTCAACATTTTTCCTAACCTAGGGGCAAAATCGTCATTCTACGCTAACCGACCAAAAGTAACCAACTAACCACCGATTAAGCTCACTAATCCTTCACTAATCACTGCCTTAATCCTAATTTCCGGGACGGGTCATTACACAGTCAGCCTTCCACTACCGAACCTCACCTGCCAGCCCTCTTCAATCATTTTTCCTGCACCAAAACTGTTCCACCCACTCCTTTTTGCATCAGAAAAGAAAAAATCAACTCCAAACCATTCCTAAAATCATCATTATTCATCATTTCAATTTTATTTATTTTTTATTGTAATTTTTATTTACTTTATTTTATTTTTTTAGTAGCTTTTTCTCTCTATAAATAGGGGTTCAATTCTTGTAACAAGGGTCCCCAATTGTCCCCATTTTGTCCCATTTTATTTCCCTTTTTAGTTTAGGTTCTAAAATTTTCTCTCTAGTTTTTCTCTTCTTTTAGTTCATCTTCTTTCTTTTTGTTCTTTATTTTTGGGGACCATTTTAACTTTTTGTAGATTTTCTTATTAATTAGTTTCCTTTTAATTCTTGTTCTTAATTTATGTTATTTCTTAATTTCATTTCTTCTTTACTTTGTTCTTGTGATTTTTCTTTGAGATCTCTTAAACACATTTTTATGCTTTCCTTAAGAAATACCTAGGCCGAGTAATTCCGAAATAATTCTAGAATTTAAGTCCGAATTCTCATGTTTTATCCTCCATCTTCATAAGGTTCCAGCCGCTGTTCGGTGTCACTTATGAATAACATTCCATTGTTTCCATCAATTTTCGGAATCACAAGCTGTTCTTGGGTTCCAAAAGTGTAACTTTATTTCTCTTACTTAAATTCTTGTTAGTGTTTCAGTTTACTTATATTTCAATATATGTGTTGGTATTTTCTTTCTAATATTTGTAAATGTAAATACAATCTCCATGTGTTTTATTTTTTGAATTTCATTTACTTCATATGTTTTAGCGCTTAACCTTCAATTTAACGCTAAGTGTTTATGACCGTTGTTCGGTGCACTTAGATAGTCTTGAAGAGATTTAAATGTTTGATGCACATTGAAATCAATAACATAAGGTGAATCGTATTATAAGTGTTTATGACCGCTGTTCGGTGCATTTATAATATTGAAAAATGTATTCATGTATTTGAGATGATTAAGGTAGGATTTCGTGATTAGTTCAATATGAACATGATGTTAGAGTGTTGGTAAAAATATGTGTTTGAAGAAAATTCACTTGCACAAAAGTTAAAGTAGAAGTAGAATTAAGTTCTTAATTATTTTTACTTATTTTCTTTATTCTATGATTACAATCTTTCAAACCCCCCATTTAATTCTTTATTCTTTATTTCATTAATTCATTAATTTTTTTATTTTTTTTATTTTTTTATTCATTTATTCTTAATTATTTAATTCTTTAATTCATTATTCTTTGATTATTCATTATTCTTTTTAACTAACATATTATTAATGTTCCCTAATTTTCCCGGTTAAGAACGATCCCTATTTACCAATACTACATCTACACCAAAAAAGTTTAAATTGCATAATACTCGAATTACGTATTTAATTTAATGCGTAGTTTGAGCGTTATCACATTTTCCCACTAAACTTGTCGTACGTTCGTACACCATTTTCCCACAAATCTATAATCTCATCAATTAATGGTCGAAAATAAATATCGATGGAATTACTTGGGGATTTATGGTTCGGTATCAAAGTACCGAGGATTGTGTATTCGTTCTTTATGCATCTCCAAGAAGGTAAGTTATACATAACCATAACCACTGGTCATATACTATACGGCTTTGTAAAACTACAGAAGCGATTTAAACCATAAGTTGAAAGCCCTAATTTGTTATTTCTTAGCTCCGCGGCGAAATTAGAATATATCTTATCAAATTCCTTCCAAGCCCCTATCAGCCATATGCCTCAATGTATCATCATCAATGCGCTCATCTTTCTACCACCTCATATCACGCAATTTGTGAGATGACATGTAGAATCGTTGTAGCCTTGGTTTTAGTGGAAAATAACGCAGCATCTTGTTTGGAATCTTATTTTTTTTTTAAACTTAGGTTCATTACACACGGGACATTCATCAAGCTGTTCGAATTCACCGTAAAATAATGCACAATTATTCTTTCATGCATGTAATTTGACATACCCTAAACCGAGATCCTTCAACAATTTCTTCGAGTTATAATGATCTTTAGGGAGAAGATTTTCTTCAGGGAGCTTGAATGATGACGTTCATCATGTATCAAAATTCTTGTTCTTTTGATTATATTCAACTTTCAGGTGCATAAACTCCACAACTGCCCCTAGAACAGGTTTTACAATCCGAATACAATTCACGCTGAGTTTCTCTCAACAATCTCTCATAATGGAGTTTAAAATGTTCTGGTTAAAACATGGGTGCTTCACCATCCATATCATCAAATGCGGGAGGAAAAACATCCGTTAAGATCTCAATGACTTGATCATTATCACATCACTCATCCAAAGTACTTTCTTCCCGATGGGGCATAAGGGTCGAAGATGTCAATTTAGTACAAATTTCTTCACCATGATATATCAATAGTGTAGTTGTGTACGATCCCATTTCGAACCAAATGATACCAGACCTCATTCAACGTCATCTGACTGCACTTATTACATTTACCGCACAGACAAATTATATGTCTCTCATTAATGCAATGGTTATGTGCAAACTCAATGAAGTTGTCGATCCCATCCATATACTGATATGCATATTTATCAAACATTTGCATCCAGCGTATGTCCATTATATCTGCTTTCGCAAAATATAGTGAATGTAAGTAATTGAGTTAACATTGTTGCCTAATGACCAATGTTTCACGTTACTTGACAAACAATATCTAAAATATTCGTTGGGGTTTATAATGTCATCCGACGAGCATGATTTTTTTTGTCAGGTAACATGAGGACTTTTAGCGCGCGAAGTTTTTTCTTCGCGCCATTAATTTACCCGACGGTATTATTATATTTGTCAGGTAACATTCACTTTAACGATGAAATTGGCTTCGTAGGGTAAAATCTCGTCGGACCCTGGAAATTTTCTTATAGTGATCTTGAAAAATTAAATAGTTTTTAATTAAAAATTAAAAATTAAAAATTCTGAGTAAGCCCATTTTAAATATTAAATTAAGGAACTTCGATGTGTGATTTTCGCCTTAAGCCCCATTTGGCATTGAGCCGGCTTTATATATATACTTGATTGCAATTTGACTCGATCTTGATGATGATGAACAAATCGTAAAAGTGAAAAGTGCCTTGCAATGTTGCAATACTCTTTGGTTTTTGAGCTCCGTCCCCTCTGTCTCTGGTCCTTGATTTGATCTAGCTAGCTAGCTAGCCAGGTACAATTAAGTAGTATACAAGGATAATTTTTTTTTTTTTTTTTGTGGGTTTGATGCCTTGATGGAGACTTATAAATATGATTGTGCTTTGAGAAGATAATGAAAGAAGAGCCCTTTTGCCTCTCACCAACCCAACCCAATTTTTTGATAATCATAGTGATTTTGCCTTTTGGGTCCTTGAGATAAAAGCATCTTAAGCGTTTTAATCACGTATTTCCTTTTGTACATTGTTTGCTAATAGTACTTGTCTAAACCATAAAAACTACTAATCAACTTGGTCAATAATACCAATCAAAATGGGAAAATGTTAACTAGAGAAAGAGAAAGTTGGGTTGATGGAACTTGACCTAAAGATAAATTAAATTACAGATAAGGTTCACATCTGTAAAAGAAATTTGACTCAGATTTTAGTTGATTGAATCTCTCCTAATTCTATAAGTTTAATGTATTCATTGCACAGATGAATTATGCGGTCTTTTCATATGAATCGATCCAGTTTACTTTCTTTATTTTGGATATACATCAATCTCAAAATGACCAAAAAATTTAAATAAAAAAGAAAGATTTGTTCTCAATCAGAAAAAAGAAAGGAAAAAAATTGACCTAAACCATATCAAGCACTTGTCAATTAACCTCGCATTCTCTTCATGCCAAGGAAATTTCCATTTGAATGTACGAAAGGTGCCTCGTGAGCTTGGACCACAGCACATTTAGAGCTTAGGTCTATATATCATGACAAAGGTGACAATAAATACTATGATATAGAACAATTTATTTTTAATTTATATACAAAATTTCAAATTTCTTCACCTAAAAAATATTTTGAATATGAATTATATAATTAATATGATTAGTTTATCTTTCTATTAAATTTTCTATGTAATAATAAAATTGAAATGATACAGAAAAGATTAGTACAACCTCGATACAAAAATTGACACGCATAAATTAAGAAATGATCAACAACAAGAAAAAAATTCCCATGCAATTTTATGCCTTGTCCTTTCATAAATATTCTACCTTCACTCTATAACTATAAAATACAACAACAATTAGTGAAGGTGATTTAAATGTTCACAGTTTTGTTGTGATATAACTAGCTAGTAAACCTAGGCCGAGCTATTATCAAATAAAGAAATTGAAACAGCTAAGATTCGACTTTTGATAAGCTAAAGATTATGAATAGATCGACTTAATATAAGGATGCATGTCACCGTGGAAAGCATGAACTCTAGTAGACTTTAAATTAATCAGCTTTCTTTTCAAACTGGCTTTTTTCATGATGGAAAATGAAAGTGAAGTCTAATTAGTTGAGGGAGAATTTGTCAAAATGATAATATCATTTGTACTTAAAGATATAATAATTTAGTGGCAAGTTTACTTTAAATTTTCAAAAATTTATAATATATTATTGACGTAAGCGCTTACGTATTTCATTAAAATTTATATTAACAACTACTTATTCCTATACTATTGGATCCTAAGCTATATACGGAGGGTATGTACTAAGTGTAAGTAGTGAGATGACACTCAAATGAGTGTAAATGAGCTGTGATATCAGCACTGATGCATAATTAGGTGAGCTCTCTCGGAGAACAAGGATGTTAGGTGTCACAACATCATTGGCTTAAATAGGTGCCCAATTATAATTGGTGCATTGTCATAATAGTGACATCGCCATTCTAACTGGATTCAGTCATATAATCTATGCAAGATGGTGTAATCGTTCTTTCAATAAAGTGAGGAATATTCATACATTTTTCTCTAAGAAATATGTTAATAAGAAATTCATCAAATACTTGGTGTGCATAACTTTTCACATATAATCTTATATTGATTTCAATCCAAGATTCATCATCTATTTCAATCAACAATAAATTAGAAACAACCAATCCTAATCTAAGCACAATCGGGTTTAGTAAAGGAGTTCATTAAAGGAAATACCTGAAAGCATAATCTTAACTTTGAGCTCAAAATGCCATCAAGGTATCAGAGTACTCTGGTATTTGATCAGGTTGTTGGGTATTCTCTGTAAAGATCATATTACAGTGTGGTTAGTAGGTGGTCTAACACGACTACTACAAAAGGTGATCTAAGATCGAGCTCCTATCTTTAATGGAACCAATTTTGAATTTTGGAGCGTTAAGATGCTTACCATTCTGAGGGCTCATGATCTTTGGGAGTACGTTGAGGTTGGATTGGATGAAAGAATGCCAGGAGAATTTGGAGAAGCTGTGGATAGACCATCTCGAGCTGATTACATCAGAGATGTTCGCGCTTTGGGGATGATCCAAACATTTGTGGTTGAATCGATTTTATCAAGGATTTTAAATGAAGAAATCTCTAAAGCTACTTGAGATCTGCTGAAAAGAGAATATATGGGTGATCAGAAGGTGAGATCTGTGAATTTACAATTCTTAAGATGCGACTTTGAGTATATAAGAATGAAGGATGATTAGTCATTATCACTTTATGTATGTAACGAATCGTCCCGATTTTACGGGATTAATTAAGGACTAACTGAGTATTATCAGGACTAATTGGGGATTAGTCGAGGATTTTCAGACGAATGGTGCAAAATGACAATTTTTTCCCTGGGAATAGGCGAAACGTGGACTTTTGACCCTGGAGGTCAAATGCATGAAGACCAAGGACCTTGACGTAGATCGAGTCGATACGAGTCCGTAGACAGGCGGCACGTCGGAATCGAACATTCGACAGAAAAGTTACGGGTTACATAAGGTTTAGGATACTATTGTACGATTTCCGAGGTAGGGGACATTTGTTACTATGTGGGCCCAGATATTTGTATTTAGGCCCAATGGAGTGTCACTCATCCATTTGTTTCCTTCCCACATACTTGTTTATCCCTTTTCTCCTTATTTCATTCATCCATCTCACTCGAAACCCTCCCAAACCCAAACACCTAAACACTACCTCACCTCACCTTTCTATTTATCCATCATCTCCATCGTCCTTCATCTAGAGTAAGTGTGTGAGACCTGAGAGACGTGAATAGAGGTTGAGCACGGCGAGGACCACGAGGGAGGTAAGAAACCCGAAACCCAGTTTTGACCTGAAAATGGAACCCTTCATTTTAACGTGTGTTGAGCGTTTTGGGTGGTTGGGTTGTGTTCTTAAGACCAGTACGACTTTGTAGGAGCTGCTTTAGAAGGCAGTGGTGGTCGTAGACGGCTAAAAACGGAGAAAGAACCTCACGGTCACTATTTATCGATTGAAGGTAATTTTCTAGCTTGTGTTTAGTGTTTTCGAACCCATAGACCTCTTCTAGGGACCCAGACAATCGTGCAGTTAGAAAAAGGATCGAAAACGAACTAGATTTGAGGGTTTTGGAACCGGGTCAGGGTCGCGGGTCTACGCGATCCGGTTGAGCTATTTGGGTTTACCCGTCCAAGGTAGATGACAATGACGTCATCATCTGACAGGTGTCAAGGTGGACCAACCAGGAGTCGACATGTATCATGTCAATGCCCAGTCAGCACTGACATGTTAGTGACAAGGACCAATCAGAGGGTGCCACGTGTCACTATCATGTTAGTGACGTGGACCAGTGGACGACTAACATGTGGCACTATCAAAACCTATCAGGTGACATCATGCTGATGTCAGCGTTGACTTTGACCGCTAAATGCTGACATCAGCGTTGATCGTTGACTTTGACCAGCGCTTGGGCACGAATCTTGAGGTGGGACAAGTGTCATTTTAAAGTTTTTGACGATCCGGATCCAATTGTGGTGGTTTCGGGTCGATCAGAGATCATTAGGTTGGTTAAAATGAGATTTAAAGCCTCGGGAAGCATGTTCGGGACACGTTCCCTAGCTGGGACTATTCATAGGTTTTAGGTATGATCTTATAGATTCCGTTAGTAACATTTGGTATGATTTGGACAGGTTTGGATGGCCCAAAGAGGTTGATTTAGCCCGGTAAGGCTTACAGCGCGGATTTCGTGGCACGACAAGGATGGTCTATAAGTGGACATTACTTTCTAAATTTGATGCATGCATAACTGTTTTATATGTTTTAAATACATGATTTGAGATGCCTTGAGTGCATATGATTGTGGTATTTGGTATTTATGTATTTGCACGTATTTCGAGATTTATGATTTTATATCGTGTTTATACGTGCTTGGGTTTTCAATAATGGATTAATTGAATGATTTCAGATTTGGAAATATAGAATCGGGCTTGAGACCCATTTGACTTATGAACTATCGGACTTGAAGTCCATTTGATTTAATGAGATATCGAGCTTGAGGGCCAGTTGATTTTAAGGTATCGGGCTTAAGGCTCAGTTGGTTATGATATCGGGCATGAGTCCCATTTGTGGAAATGGTTTATGAAATTTATACTTCAGGCTGAGACCCTATGGAAATAGATTTGGTTTTGGTTCCAAAATATACCATTCTATGTATGGATTACACTCTAGGTGTCAAGGACACTGGAGTCAGAGTATGAGTCAGAGTATTGCCTGAGAGGGGCTGCTCTACGGGAAAGACCATAGAGAGGTCCAAGATCAGGATTGCTAGAGGTTAAAACCTTTGCCCCCCTCCCAAAGAGGGTCAAGGACCTGGGTGGACCTTGGGAAGACTCGAACTTGAGATCCGAGAGACACGTGTAGTCTTATGATAGTGATATTTGGGATGTCAGGCATCTGGGATGCCAAGGATGGATTACAAGCATCTGGGATGTCAGACATCTGTAATGCCAAGGATGGATTACAGGCATCTAGCATGCCAATGATGGTATAAATATATTTTATTGGATTGGTATTTCTGTATTACTAGATTTGGGCTATGACCCACATACTTGGTTTTTGAGCTGAGTTCCCATATGACTGGTTTTGGGCTGAGTTCCCACATGGTTGATTTTATGATTTTAGGCTAAGGTCCTAATGATTTGAGGAAGGAAATGGCCTTGCTTGAGAAGCATTTTTCACTGATTTTGGATTTGGAAAACCTATGATTTGATTTAAAGTAAATGATTATAATAACTAGTTTTCGTATGCATTCATGCCTTTTAGTTAAAGGTATAAATGTCTTTTATGAAACATGTTTAATTAAATTATTTATTTTCGTCCACTCACAGTTTTTAATGGTTTTTAATACCCTTCAGGTTGATCGCGGATACGGACTGTAGTATAGACCGAGACATCACATGCCAACACAGATCCTAGCGTACTCTAGAAGACCCCGAGTGGGTTTAGGTTTGGTTTATCCTTTATCTGGCACGTGGTGTCAGACGGGATCATGACATATTCCGCGTTAATCCCACGGGGATTGTGATGGGTTGTGTCTATGTAACACCCCAGATGATCAAGGAAATGAAAATTTTTCCATTTTACCCCTGAAAAGTTAAAGAGTTGACTTTTGACCAAAAGTCAAAATGTTGACTTTTTATTCGGGAGATCTTTTGGACATACCAATAGGACCGTTATGAAGGACTCTGCCTCCTAAGTATATAGTCAGGTGGCATACCAAAATCAGAGTTTGAATTTTTTTTTATGGGTCAAGAATGTTTAGGGGTATTTTGGTAATTATGGTTTGAAGGGCAATTTGGTAATCTTACCCATTTGACATGTGAATCACATGAGATATTCTAAAATGTTCTCCAATCTTCCCTCCCAAATTTCTCTCATCGACATACCCTATATATATATGTGTGTGATGCTGAGTTAAGGGAGAGAGTAGTTAGGGGGAGAGCACCGAAAATGAAGAAATGAGAGAAACATGAAGAAAAACATGAAAAAGATGGCCAGGTTAGGGAAAAACACAGAAGGGAAGTAAGGAAAGGGGAGAAAGACGAAAAAAGGGAAGTAAGGAAAGGGTATAAAGACGAAAAAAGGGAAGAATTTGGTGAGGTTTAGTGAGTGAAAGGATGGGAAAATAGTGATGGCTACAAGGGAACCCATGACAGGGCCCGTCCCCGAAGGACATAGATAACCGTGCCCGGTCCTACACCCGTCTGACAAGTCAACTGAAGTTCCGAAATTACCCTCAGCACTTGCCAAACAAGGGATAACCGCACCTGTGCCCACTCATACCTCCACCTCCCGATCAGCCTCGATCAACGGGCCACGACCTGGAGGATCAATAAAACAGAAAAGGTGTGAGTGGACAAAAATAAAGTTTTAGAAATACATTTATCAAAATACATTCCTACCCTCCAGTTTCACAAACATGCATGCATATCATAAATCATGAGTAAAACATATCTGGGCACAAATGTTTATAAATCATAAATCTCAATAAAACCACGAGACTCATTTCCATATCCAATCTCATATAGTCACGTTATCCCTGCAACACGTGCAAATCAATAGGCTCAAGGACCCCTCAAAATCCGAGCATCCGTCACTGTGAACACATCACCAGCCGACAATCCAGATCGCCGTGAACACATCACTGACCGATCTCCATATAATCCAGCACATATGATCTGAGTCGAGCCTCCCTCGGATGCCCGACAACAGACTGTGCTACGTGACCTCTACTGGCGAACACATCCCATCTCGGAGGCGAGCGTTATCTTCAGGGTTCATTCCGGGGAAACACATTCCCAACGGGAAACCCTAATATCCAGGGTGCACTACGGGGGAAACATATTCCACCCTGAAAGCCCTATATATCCGCAACATATCATCACCATGAAATTCAATGAAAATCAGTTGCATTTTAAATCAAAACCATTTTCAACACAAGGTCTCAGCCCAAAACATAATTTCCTCAAAAATGCAAAAAACCAGAGTCCCGTTTATTTCATAAATCCAAAAATCATCATGTAATCACATGGAAATACCAATCCAATCAAAATCACATTTCCATTTGGGTCTCAAGCCCAAATATCAATTTCACGCAAATCAGTGCAATCGCAACCTCAGTTGTTATTTTCACATAAATCCATAAAATATGCACAGCTTATTACAAATCCATCAAATCTTTTCCTGACTCATAATCCGAGTCAAAACCAATCTCAAATCTCGGGCCTTCGCCCAAAACAGCAATTTCACAGTTTTCTCAAAAATCGTGCCCAAAATAATATAATAATCCAGAAAATTGATAAATCATCATATCGAAACATTAATCATGCCAAATCATTTCAAATCATATCATAAAGCAGTTAAACCATATATGCATGCATTCTTGGTAGAAAACAAAAGTCCACTCACACACCGTCCATATCGCTCGATTTCCGAGCTGCACGTTTTTTCGTAAATTCCGGAAGTCACCATTCCTATCCGAAATCATTATCGAGGGTCACTAACATCTCAATATACCTCATATAATTTTTCCCAATTTTTTCGGGATTTGAATACGTATTTTAAACGTATATTAAAACTTCGGATACTCAGAACACTATCGAACCGATAACCGATTTCCTCGAAACTAGTGCCAAAATGTTCTTTACCTTAAATGGGACAAAAGTCATGTTGAACTCACCTCGGGATTCGAGTCCACACGCGCTCACGCGCCGCCACAAGCGGCTGTGCGTGAGTCCACGCGCTTGCTACAGTAACAGGGACTGTTCATCGTCCCAACCCGTTTGACTCATAAACAGGTCCGATTGGCCCACGACTTGACCCGGCTGAGTTCCTGTCAATTCCCAGTCGATTTCTTCAATTTATTAAGCCAATAGCATCATTATCAATCTAATTATGGTTCTGTAACCTCAATTACATCATAACTTACCTCAATCCGTCAATTCGAACTCCATTGTTCGAAGAACATAATCGTACTATTCATCCTTCAATTCATCCGAATTCCACTGGTTTCTCCAAATTGATGCATTCAAAAGCTTAACAGGGTTCATCCAAACTCACTTTCAATTTCAATTAGAACTTTAATTCCCTCCAACCATTTGAACTCAATTCGAGTTTCCTTAAACAATTACAGAGTTCGTCTGGGCTTGCTTCTTCACCATTCTCCTTCATTTTGATCCCATTCGACTCATTTAGGTCTCCCTAAACTCATCCTCACTTCTGTTTCCATCAATTTATCACACAAATCCGAATTAAAATCCAAGTTGTCAATCAAAGACGTCGGGTGGGGGTTTCGGGTTTCCTGTACAGTTCCAGGTAAGCACTTCCTCTAATTCCTTGTTTTTCCCTCACCGAATTTCATTTACTTTCTCAAAATCCCAGCCTAAGGGTTCGATTGTCACCTGCGAGCAATTATGGTTTTGTTCATGCTCTGTTTTTCTTCACAAATACACACACACACGATTTGTTTTCTCAATTTAAATCCACACCGCCCAATTTGTGACACTACTCAGCATTTTCAAAGTGACAGATGTCCCTCCCCAATCTAGATGATTCATAATTGTACTGACTCATCACAAAGCCCAGTCAAATTACTATTTTACCCTTCTTTGAGATTTTACCAAATTGTCCTTTCACTTTCTCAGGCCTGTAACTTTCACATCCGAACTCCGATTGACGCATGTCGTCTGTCTAAGGATTCAGCGTCTCGAGACCTACCTAACAGTACTTACGAAAAGTCCAAACACGATCCCAATCAAAAAGTCAACAAATGGTCCCTTTTTTTAACCAATTTACCAAATTACCCTTAAACTGCCGAACATCATAACTTTCTCCTCGAATGTCGGAATCGGACGTGCCACCTGTCTATGAACTTATGACATCCCGAACTACATCATAGTCATTGGTCAAAGTTCGTTTGACCGCTCGAACCAAAAGTCAACCGTTTGCCCTATTCCAAGGGCAAATCGTCATTTTCTTCAAATTTTCCAAATTTTCCTTTTTCGAATTTCCAAGTCGTTACAACCTACCCCCCTTAAATAATTTCGTCCTCGAAATTCCAATTAGTAGGTGTCATGATCTTTTCTTGAGAAAATATGTCTCATCTGAATTAGAAACATCATCAACCTCATACCTTTCTAGTTCAACCGGATATAAGTCATAACCAACTTATGGAAACTCGAAAATCCTGTTCTTGTCACTGGGTCAGCATTGGGACATATCTCTCTGCAAACCTCTGCCCTACCGGCAGCCATATCCAAGCTTACTCGGGATACGGAGCCTCGCTCAACGTCCGAGTATACACAATCCAGAAATCACAAGTACCAATCATCCCAATTACATGTCATCCACTCATAACAAGGTACAATGGCTTAAATCGCCACGTATAGGCCACCAGACCAATAACCTCATAAGGTCAAATAAATCGGGAACTCATTCCCCTCATTACGTCAATCATTCATACCACTTTTCAGGGTCACTAAGGATAGTGAATGAAACCTTTCCATCTGTTGTATTTATCCTCATAGGCCTTACTGATGCCTACCTCCTGCCAATAACTGTAACAACCCGTTCCGAGAGCCGGGATTAGTAAAGTGATTAAGGTGTGATTAGTGAGGTTAATCGGCGGTTAGGTGGTCCCGATAGGTCCTTGAGCGTAGAATGACGATTTTGCCCCTAGTCCGGGCAAAATAGTTGACTTTTAGTTCGGGTGGTCCATTGGGTATTGGCCAGTGACCAGGACGTAGTTTAGGACGTCACGAACCCGTAGACATGAGGTACGTTCGATTCCGACATCCGAGGAGGAAGTTGTGATGTTCGGAAGGCTGAGGGTATTTTCGTAATTTTGGTAAAAGAGGGGGAAAATTGACTTTTTGTATAAGCGGGTTTTGGTAGGTTGACCTAGCATGGTTAGATAGTTCTTGTCGTCCTGAGTTCGATGACAGGCGGCACGTATTCATCGGACTTACGAGGCGAGAGTTACGGGTCTAGGAAGTTTTGGTTAAACCGTAAATATGTGTTACACAGGAGGGTGTTTTGGTCTTTTTGGCTTCTGGGGAATTGTGCAGAGAAAGCAGAATGGATGGCTGGGATTTAACCAGGTGGGATAAGGAGTGGAGTGGATGGTGACACATGGCAGGGAACTACAGGATTCTGGGAGAATCCTGTGTGGTCTCAGCCCAAATAAGTGGGGTGCACTCGTGCTTACCCGCGGCTGTTCTTCGATAAACACAGAGAAACAGAGGGTGAGAGCTTGAGAACAATTGAGTGATTTTGTGCAAGGGGGGGAGTGAAGAGTGTTTGTGAGAGTGACAGTGAGGTAAGAGTGAGCTGGTGATCGGGTTTTGGCGGTGAGATCGTGCACGGCGGCACGGCGGTGGTGCGGCGAAAGCTTGGGGAAACAGGTAGACCGTGAGTTCGAGGTGGTGGCTACGCCGTGGAGTGGCTCAAACCAAGGCAGTAGGAGGCTGAGGAGACTGCAGGGAGGCCAACGAACACCGTGGCACGCGGCGGTGCGCACGGCGGAGTTGCAGTCGACAGGTGAGATCTTTGCTCTATTTTTCCCGTGATTTTCATTTGGGAAGTCGTGGGGTTTGGCTGAGAGTCGAGAGGATTGAAGGTCAGGGGGATGTTCAGGAGGGACCTAGGAGTGGTTGGTGATGGTCGCCGTGACGGGGCGTACACGGCGGAGCTCAGGCGAAGATGAGTACTATGTTACTCTGTTTCGGCCGTGAACTTTCAACCCAAAGTCGTGGACTCCGGGGGTGAGTCGACGGTCTATGAAGGTTGGTCTAGGTTAAGTGAGACCCTAGGAACCGTCTGGTGTTGCCACCGTGAAGGGAGGTGAGCTGGGTTGCAGGATCGTGAAATAGGGGTTTGATGGCCGTCTGGTTCGAGCTTGAATCGACGATGACGGGACTGTGTCGAGGTTAGAGGAGTTGAGGGATGGATTCGTGGTGTCTGGACGAAGCTGTGGATGAAAGAAGGGAAGGAAATGGTGGTCGGACGGCAGAGAATGCCTCTCGCCGGTCCAGTTGCAGCGGCCGGTTCAGCACAGTACACTCGAGGATGGAGGTGACACTGTAGCTGGCGCGTGAGGGCCACGCGCAGCCACTTTGGGCGGCGCGTGGGGGCGCGTGCGGCGGCGATGGGGAAAACGATCAACTTGACTTTTGGTCTAGGAGTTGTGGTGAGTTCATTGGTGTTGGTTTCGGGTTAATCGGACGTTGTTTGAGTTTAACTCCGCGAGGGTGAATGTTTAAGGTCCCGGGTCTTAGGTTTTCGATTCGGGGATTTTGAAGGAATTTAGGTGAACCTTCGTAGACGTGTTAGTGACGTTATTTGGTGATTGTCGACAGGATCGGGATTTCCCGAGGAAGCCGAGGAACGTGCTGGACGGTCAGGACGTGAGTAAGGCTTGGTACTGTGAGTGGACTCTTTCCTTAAACTCGAACATGCATAACTGTTTTTTATAATTGTTTATGATTTTGATTATGATTCTATGTTTATTGAATATGTTTTGGTTGGTTTTACATTGTTGTACGTTTTCGAGAAAAAGACGGTTTTGGCACGTTTTCGAGAAAAGGGTGATTTTGGAAAATGAAGATATGGTTTTCGGGTTTTCAATGATTTCAATGGTTATAAGGGGATTTTGGAACATGATTTCGATAATAAAGGTTTTCGGTTTTAGAAACGGATTTCGGAAATGGAAGTTGGTTTTCAAGTGGAAAAGGGGATTCCGGATTTGGGTTCGGAATGACGGTTCTGGAAGCCGGAAGGGTATCGGACCAGTGATTTCGGATTCGGGTTTGGATATGGACTGGTACATGGTTTTCAAATGATTTGGGATTGGATTTGCTGGATCTGGATATTGGGTTTAAAGACCCGGATATATGTGACGGGGGACCGGCCGGATTGGGTTTAAAGACCCGGATTGAGTTTAAAGACTCGGGAGTTTAAAGACTCGGATATATTGATTTTCCTCCGTAGGCCTTGAGTTTAAAGACTCGGGAGTTTAAAGACTCGGATATGATTAAGGCCTGGATTGAGTTTAAAGACTCGGAGAGGTCCAGCAGGTTCGATCGGGAAATGAGGATTTAAGCTTTAGGGTTTATGATACGGTTTCTGATACTCATGCTATGGTTTCTTGTGATGTTTTATAGTGTCTCTGTTTCTTATGATGTTTTATGAGAATTGATTTATAACTGTGTTCATAAATATTGGTTATGCATGTGGTTTTCAAAACGGAGGGCTAAAACCCCGGTTTTTATATGAAATGGTTTTGAATTTTTTGTACTTTCTGGTCCACTTACATCTTCTGTTTTAACTTGCCCTCCAGGTTGTGGAGCGAGCGCGGGGTCTTGACGTCGAGGCAGAGTCCGAGGCATAGAAGTGACGTGAGGGATCCCCGAAATAGTTTAAAGTCTTCCGTGTGCGTGTTAGTATTGTTTTTTTTTATTTTTCCTTGTATGTTCGTACTATGCTCTGTAAACGATAACTTCGGGATATTTTGTTTAATTACTCCTGCGTCTGACTGAGTTTGTGCGAGTTTTACTTGGGGGTTGTGTCGGGGAGTCAGACGGGAGCGGGATTTACCTCGGGTTTCGGGGTGAAACCGGGGTGGGTCCTGACAATTGGTATCAAAGCATAGGTTTGTCGGGTTTGTGGGGTTTGATGGGTTGTGAGGTTGTGTTTCAGTTGCATAACTCCTTCTATGCCTCTTTCAGCGTGCGGTTGTCGATGCCTCCGAGACGTAGACCCTCTCCACAACCTGAAGAAGTAGCAAGAGAGACGGAGAGTGCTACTATTGAGCGAGCCCAGCGGCTCGGGGCGACTACGTTTAGTGGTGGGGCTGATCCTGAGGAAGCCCAGAGGTGGATTACCAGACTTGAGCGGATTTTTGCGGTGATGCATTGTCCGCCGGAGGAGCGAGTGTTGTTGGCTACCTTTTTACTAGATGGTACGACGTACGAGTGGTGGTATACCCTCGAGTTGTCTGGATGGGATGCCCATAGTGTGACTTGGGAGACGTTTAGGGAACGATTCCTGGAGCAGTACTACCCTCGTTCTTTCCGAGATGCCAAGGAGGCGGAGTTCTTGCATCTCCAACAAGGGAATATGACAGTGGCTGAGTATGAACGGAAGTTCCAGATGTTGTCTCGGTTTGCTCCTGCTTTTGTAGCCACTGAAGCCGAGAAGTGCCGTAGGTTTGAGTTGGGCCTGCGAGGCGAGATTCGAGCCATAGTGACGGCTGGATCTTTTGCTACCCTCCGAGGCTTGTCAGATGCTGCGGTGAGGGTGGAGGCTAGTTTACCGGTACGACGCCGGGAACCATCTATTCCTGGAGCTTCGAGCCAGCGGACACCGAAAAGAGGTAACGTCGGTGGAGCGTCGTCGTCGGGCGATGATCGTTTTGGTAGGCCTGGCAGTTTCCAGAGTTCAGGATTTTGGGGTTACCGTGCACAGCCGACTCCGCAAGCGAGTGCGACCTCTGTAGCGTCTACAGGGAGACCGAGCAGTGGACCAGGTTGGAATGTGTGTTTCTACTGTGGGGAGCGAGGTCATTTCCGACGTGAGTGTCCACAGTTGCCACAGGAAAGTGGTGTAGATCGAGGAGTAGCGGAGCCTGGACAGAGTACAGCGTCAGGGACAGCGGGTACTAGAGGAGGAGTTGGTGCCACGAGTAGTTCGAGAGGACGTGGTAGAGCATCGGGATCTCAGGCCCGAGCGTTCACGATGACTCAGCAGGAAGTTCAGTCGACACCAGATGTGGGGACAGGTACTTATATTACTTTTGGTTGTGCTGTATTTAGGGTTGGTTGTTGGATTTCAGGGTAGAGTCTAGGAACTTTCCTAGAGGACTTGGAGTGTTACAGTAAGTTCCGTAGGAGGTTGACGGAAAGTACAGGAAAGGAGTGACTATAACTGATCGATATGAGGTTATTGAAGGAGAGAACCCACAAGCTAGAATTTGCCTTTAGGACTTTGTAGAGTTATTCCGATAGTGGCCGAGGTAGCAGCCGAGGGAGATAGGTATTCGATTGTTTGGGTTAGTAGTCGAGTTGGTTCGGGAAGGTAGGGTGGTTGTATACGAGGATGTACTCTATGACTTCTGTCGGATACTCTGAGATAAGGTATTTTATAATACCTTTGTTTTCTGTTCATAGAGTTTCCCTTGTGTACTCCATGCAGCTGTTACATAGCTAGGGTTGGTCGTGGTAACCGTAGTTGGAGATGGTGTGAAATACCCAAGGTGGAGATGATAGACAGGAAACCCAGGAGAGGTTATTCTTGACCGAGTGTTGATGACCGGGCAGGAGACCCTAGGTGTTGGGAACTAGCTGTGGAATTTCGGGGACGAAATTATTTTTAGGGGGGTAGATTGTAACAACCCGTTCCGAGAGTCGGGATTAGTAAAGTGATTAAGGTGTGATTAGTGAGGTTAATCGGCGGTTAGGTGGTCCCGATAGGTCCTTGAGCGTAGAATGACGATTTTGCCCCTAGTCCGGGCAAAATAGTTGACTTTTAGTTCGGGTGGTCCATTGGGTATTGGCCAGTGACCAGGACGTAGTTTAGGACGTCACGAACCCGTAGACATGAGGTACGTTCGATTCCGACATCCGAGGAGGAAGTTGTGATGTTCGGAAGGCTGAGGGTATTTTCGTAATTTTGGTAAAAGAGGGGGAAAGTTGACTTTTTGTATAAGCGGGTTTTGGTAGGTTGACCTAGCATGGCTAGATAGTTCTTGTCGTCCTGAGTTCGATGACAGGCGGCACGTATGCATCGGACTTACGAGGCGAGAGTTACGGGTCTAGGAAGTTTTGGTTAAACCGTAAATATGTGTTACACAGGAGGGTGTTTTGGTCTTTTTGGCTTCTGGGGAATTGTGCAGAGAAAGCAGAATGGATGGCTGGGATTTAACCAAGTGGGACAAGGAGTGGAGTGGATGGTGACACATGGCAGGGAACTAGAGGATTCTGGGAGAATCCTGTGTGGTCTCTGCCCAAATAAGTGGGGTGCATTCGTGCTTACCCGCGGCTGTTCTTCGATCAACACAGAGAAACAGAGGGTGAGAGCTTGAGAGCAATTGAGTGATTTTGTGCAAGGGGGGGAGTGAAGAGTGTTTGTGAGAGTGACAGTGAGGTAAGAGTGAGCTGGTGATCGGGTTTTGGCGGTGAGATCGTGCACGGCGGCACGGCTGTGGTGCGGCGACTGAGTTTGCGCGAGTTTTACTTGGGGGTTGTGTCGAGGAGTCAGACGGGAGCGGGATTTACCTCGGGTTTCGGGGTGAAACCGGGGTGGGTCCTGACAATAACTGACACTCAATATAATCATTCATACGATATCGCAAATCATATCCATTTCTTAACCTCAACTCCATCCAACATCATACACCAAGTATGATCTTGCAGTTGGACTCCAGTAGTCCAAATGATCGAAAATTACCACTCCAATCCTATGGAGTTCCATCAATAACAGGATTACACCTATCCTTACGTTAGCAAACATGCCAATTCTCGACCGGCTATCTTATTAGCCTCCACGTAATTGATACCTGACCTGTTAATGCAGTCTTAATCTCAATGTATCCTGATCATCGCCTCATCACACATTAAGCCTTTCTGTTTATCAATCATTACCAACCTTGATGGTCAATACACTCGTACATTCCTTCCCAGAGGTATGACCTCTGCATACTCAACCCATGGATCACTATGGTTGATCCCAAATCATGCAAGAAAAGTAAAACTCCTGAGGGTTCAGCTAGCATCAGCAATCCCAGCCCCATGCTACCTAAGCACAACTCACCAAATCCAACATCTCATAGTGACATATCACTATGCACATAGAAAGGGTCACATCGAACATAAGTCACTATTTCTCCACTTTGTATTTATTCTATTTCAGTTCTCGTCTCCAATAACTCTGATCTCCTTCCGGGTCAATCACCATATCTGGCAAAACATTGTAGAGAACCCCTCTACAATCCTCTATGGTATCCATCCAATCTCAAAACTCATATTCCTTGTGACAGTCTTTAATTATTTTCCATTGACCAATACATTTGTTTCTCCTGGGATTCACACTAATCCCGATCGTTATTTGTATATGTTTCACAAACTTACTCTGGTCGACCAGACCTAACACTTATTCAACCATATATATTTTTCTCTCTGAGGGCATTCAATACATCTATTCAGTATATCACATGCCCATCTGTACATGTGAGTACACCAACCAATCATCAATCATGGTACCATACACCATCCAAATGTGGTCAGAATACCTGACTCATCAACTCACAAACATAACCGGTTCATTTGCCCATCCAAAGGCATCACCATTGGCTAACCTTAGCCACATCAAGTCCGGACATCATATTTTTCTCTTTTACTCATGACTGTTAGTCATCACCCTGTTGGCCACTCTCACTAGGCCCAATAATCACATATTTCCAACAGAACCACAAATCAGTAACTCGTGATAAGGGATACTTCTCCCATATCGTTACCTTGTTAAGTTGTCCAAAATCGACATATAAGCTCGAACCATCATCCCTTTTTCCACTCCCCGCATAAGGAATACTGGGTTCCCCATGGCAACACTGAGCCAAATGAACACGTATCTACCAATTCATGTACTTGTACATTCAGTCCTTAGGACTCCATAGGTACCACATACCAGGGTATCCAAGAAACAACTCGTATATTCGACATGATTTCCATTATCAACTCAACCTTTCATCCTGGAAAAACCTCAGGAAACATATTGAAAAATTCGTACATCTTCAGCCATCACTAGGCATCTCATACATTAATCACATATGCCACACATCTGACCAGTGAACTTTGATTACCTCTTACCAACAGTCCATCGATTGTGAGGTTCAATATCATTCTAGAGGGTAACATCCTCGAGTCTCCCTGAAATACAACCTCTGGTAATCCTGGACTCCACATATCCCTATCTAATCGACATACGTGATAGAGGTATCACGAGTCATCAACCAATCCATCCCAAGGATTATATCCAAATCATCTAAGTCCAGGAATATCCAATGCAGTCACCAGGCTAATAACACCAGTCATCCTGGGTAACCTCACATCAATAGGTCTACCTCCCTTAGGTCTTACCAATTTTATCATATACAATTACATGGGTTACCACATAGTATTATCAATTTTATCACATCCTTAGCTCTAGTCGGCTTACCGACTTCCATACTTTAACCAATCACGGACATCTCCATATCCGTCTAATATACAATTTCAAGACATGGAAGAGTGGATAGCCCGGGACCTACCGAATACATACGTCCTGGTTAAACTTACATCCATGTCACCACTCCATAGGCTACTCAGGCCTCCTGCCATGTAACTACAATCCTCGGGCATGTGGTCCCAATCCGACCACTCCCCCTACGGTCCATTATGGGCCTACCAACTTTTCACTCACCTGTCACATCAACAATCAATGCAGGGGCCAATCCATGCTCCATTGCACCCCAACTGGTGCCTCTATCACTTTATCAATTGATATATCCATTTCTTTATGATGTGACCAGACGACTTACACTTTTGAGTAACAATTAACCTTAACATTTTATCACCCAGCGGACCCAAGTGGCGTCCCACTGTACTGGACCATCTTCTAAGTCCAAATCTCTGTGTACTACGGGTCTCTGCCTTAACTTTGAATCACTAAGTGAAATTGACATGACCCATCCAAGTCCATAAGTCCAGTAAACATACCAATCCATAAATTCATGACCCATCGATATCTGGCCTTATACTAGTCCTTGGCATCCTAGGTGCCAAACATTCCTCAATCAAGGGTCGGCCGTGTCAAAAACCATAGTACATTTCAACCTTTATGGCTCATCTTGACCCTGATACAGTACCATGACTCATCTCGAGTCCTAACCGATATCCTGACTCACTTTGAGTCTCATTTTCCTGTCTCGACTCCTCTCGAGTCCAATCTTGACTCCTTTTGAGTCTAAATTCATAACAATCATCTGTGCCATCATTGGCATACCCGGTCATCAAGCAATTAGAACTTTAATTCCCTCCAACCACACTTCCAGTTTCATCCAAACACAATTCTAGTTTCAATTAGAACTTTAAGTCCCTCCTAACATTTGAACTCAATTCGAGTTTCCTTAAACAATTACAGAGTTCATATGGGCTTGTTTCTTCACCATTATCCTTCATTTTGATCATATTCGACTCGTTTAGGTCTCCCTAAACTCATCCTCACTTATGTTTCCATCAATTTATCACACAAATCTGAATTCAAATTCAAGTTGTCCATCAAAGATGTCGGGTGGGGGTTTCGGGTTTCCTGTACAGTTCCAGGTAAGCACTTCCTCTAATTCCTTATTTTTCCCTCACTGAATTTCATTTAGTTTCTCACAATCCCAGCCTAAGGGTTCGATTATCACCTGCGAGCAATTATGGTTTTGTTCATGCTCTGCTTTTCTTCACAAATACACACACACACGATTTGTTTTCTCAATTTAAATCCACACCGCCCAATTTGTGACACTACTCAGAATTTGCAAAGTGACAGATGTCACTCTCCAATCCAGATGAGTCATAATTGTACTGACTCATCACAAAGCCCAGTCAAATTACTATTTTACCCTTCTTTGAGAAATTACCAAATTACCCTTCACTTTCTCAGGCTCGTAACATTCACATCTGAACTACGATTGACGCATGCCACTTGTCTACAGATTCAGCGTCTCGAGACCTACCTAACGGTAATTACGGAAAGTCTAAACACGGTCCTGATCAAAAAGTCAACAAATGGCCCCCTTTTTTAACCAATTTACCAAATTACATTTAAACTGTCGAACATCATAAACTTTCTCCTCGAATGTCGGAATCGGACGTGCCACCTGTCTATGAACTTGTGACGTCTCGAACTACGTTACAGTCATCGGTCAAAGTTCGTTTGACCACTTGAACCAAAAGTCAACCGTTCGCCCTATTCCAGGGGCAAAATCGTCATTTTCTTAAAATTTTCCAAATTTTCCTTTTTCGAATTTCTGGGTCGTTACAACTCGTGAGGTTCCCATATCGAGTTTGTAGTCTAGGATCAAAAAATAAGCCAGCGTTGGCATTGGGGTGCTACTGATGGTGCTGCGACCCTCCTGAGTTAAGGGGGAGTAATTCTAAACGAGAAGTGGTAGTAGAGCTGTTTGGGACAGCAATGGTCGAAAGTTGGTGAGGTCGAATAAGGAGCTTTGGTAACTATTTCTTCCTTCTAGCCATGTAGGTCGGGTCTGGCGACCCGAATATGAAGAAAACGGGTAAAGGTGGTAGTGAACAGTGATTTTCACTGTAGTTGTGTGGGCATGTGAGAGGTTTTTTTGGGCGGCACGTGGGGGCATGTGAGTGATTTTCCTTCTAGCCATGTGAGAGATTTTCACTGTATTTCTTCCTTCACTGCCACTTTGGACGGCACGTGGGGGCATGTGAGAGGTTTTTTTGGGAAAGTTGTCAACACAAGAAATGTTTGTTCTCGTCTTCTGAGTTTAATGGTTCAAGAATTTTGTCAAATGGATCATCTATGAGAAAGCTATGTTCGTCCAAAGTTTTAGTGTTTTAAGCAAGAAGTTTGAATAATTACAGATAATCTGGTGGATTAGGGTGACTTAATTATTCAAAGGTTATTGGAATTAAAGCATATTTATGTTAAGATAAACTATGAATTTTGTTTGATCCTGAAATGACCAACTCGATGAGACCCGCTGGGGGTTCTAGGACCAGCCGTGTGGTGTCTCGGGCCCGCCAGGGGCGTTGTGATTCGGCAGGGGTCCTGCAAAACTAGACACCGGTGTGGTGTCGGCCAAAGGGGCTCCGATGCCAAAGTTAGTATCTGAATGCCGAGGGGCAAGTAATCACAGTGCTCTGGATCGGTTCTCCGTGTCTTACCTTTGTGAAGGGTTTCGGGGTATTTATAGTAGCCATAACTGTGGTAGGTGGGCTACTGTTACGGGAGCAGGTGGTGCTTGGTGGCTGGGAGCCGTCTGACAAGCCCTGGATATCCGGAGGAGGCGCCAGATGGAGTCCCAACCTGCCTCCGTCAGGGAGTTGGTGTGGCAGAGTTGGTTAGGTGACTGTCGCAGCCAGCTGTCGTCTGTTCACTGTCAGGTGCCGAATGACGGGTCTGCAGTACGGTGCCGATCGGCGGGCCGTGGGCCGTGAGGGTGCCGATCAGGCGATCGGTCGGCGGCCTTCCTGTCCTGGTGGGACCTGTGCTAGGGTGGTCGGTCGATATGGTATCAACAAATTTAAACCAAATTAAGTAAATTCAAGGGTTATCTTGATGTTATGTAAATAAATAAGAATTATTATACCTATATATATATATATTTGTAACACAAGGATGTGTTATGGGGTTAACCTTAATGACTTCCATTGGTGAATCTTATTTTTAGTTTAAGATGATTAAAAGAGTTTATGGTTAAGGGTATAAAGTATATGTGTAGCTTTTAAAATATTGG
Source organism: Prinsepia uniflora (assembly GCA_032719365.1). Taxonomy (NCBI): domain Eukaryota; kingdom Viridiplantae; phylum Streptophyta; class Magnoliopsida; order Rosales; family Rosaceae; genus Prinsepia; species Prinsepia uniflora. The sequence goes on along the minus strand of CM064867.1, from coordinate 4,996,235 downwards.
AATAGTATATAGCTTGACTTTATTTTTAGATTATCCAAAGGAAACACTACTAATTATCACCAACTTGTCGGGGAGTGGGTTAGATGTGGACGGTACCCCATAAGAGGTGGTTCTCAGTTTTCAGTGTCTGAAATGAGTAGTATGTTAAGGAATCCATTGTTTGACGAGAACTGTCTGACGGGAGCAGGTTCGGTTCGATTGCATGGTGATTAGGGACGTGTCCTGTCACTTTATGTGTTTAGCTTATGTGACAGGACCCAACACGGAAACCACTATACATACAACATATCTGGGTTCTGCTCCCGTCTGACAGATAACCTAAAGTACCATATGTACCCTCGAAACTCTATCAGACAAAGGATACTTGTACCATCATGAGGTCATGCCTCTGCTCCGTAAACAACCTTAGCTCCCCTACAGCAGCCTTGGAGGGTTTCAAAACCAAGGAAAATGGTGATTGGACAAAAAATAAAGGTTTTTAAAACATAGTTTGAAAACATACAAATATCCTTCCATTTAATAAAGCTATGCATGCACCAAGTTTATAGATAAAACATCAATCTTAAAATCCGTGCAGTAATCAGAAAACTAATAACACGTGAAACATGTCCAACATGAAACCAAACCAATTACCAGCACAAACGCAAACATGCCAACACAATCATATCAGTCACCCCAAATCCAACAGCATACTGAATCAATGAACCACACCAACCGACCCATCCTCGAAGTCTACAAACTGAATCATCATCTCAAATGTGACTTACCGGTAGGCTAATATCACTCGGAAACTAACGGACTCCCAAACTCAACGTCCGAGTATGGACGGGCTTAGGAACTAACAAAGTCTCAGACTCGACGTTTGAGTCACGGTCCTAATCTCAAGAACTCAAGGAGCCTCAGGCTCGACGTCTAAGGCTGCTCACAAGACTCGGGAATTGATAGGTTGTTAATTAAACATTATTTTATATTATTTTATACCCTTTATACTTGAATTTTAACATTAAAATAATAAACAATTGGAGAAAATAATATATTTTGTGGATTTTTGTAGAATTAAATAAATATTGGATTTTAGAGCGTTTTGGCGAAAGAATCGTCCCGATCGAAATTATGGACGAAATTCGGTGGATTTACATTAATCCATTTTAAAATTAAAAATACATTTGGAGAAGCCCAATCCATTCTCTAAGCCCAATCCATGCGCAAATTGAAGCCCAAGACTCCAGTCCAAATCCATTTAACGCAGCCTAAGTCCAAGTGAAGCCCAAAACGCGCGGCCAAAATACATCCAGTCCAGCCAAACCATCTTATGCGAGCGTACCAAATTTCCCTTGATTGCTTCGGCGCGCGAGCACCAATTCTTTCCTTCCCTTGTCAGCGCGTCTCGCGCGATTAGACGTTTCTTCCTTCAGTAACTGTGCACTGAAATCCACTGTGCTTCTATTTTCCACCTACTCTGCTGCACCTACACGCCGAAAGTTCCATACTTGTGTCAGCCCACGTCTGCCAACTTACAACTGCTCCGTTCAGCTGCTTTCTGCCGAGACCCACGCCCCTTGTCAGTTGACTGCCACTAACTCTACCAGCTCTAGCTGAGCAATCCCTCATCGATTTTTAGAGATCCATGCCCTGCTCTCAATGGCACAAAACCTGCTCCTTTTAGGCAGGTTTTTGAACATGGTTTCACTCCAAAATCAGCCCCAAAATCATCATTGTTCTTCATTTTAATTTTATTATGTTTATATTTATTTTTGCATTTTATTTTTAGCTAATTTGTGGCACTTTCCCTATAAATAGGGGAGGCCATTTTCATTGTAGGAGGTCCCAAATTATCCCAATTTTAGTTCTAATTTTTAGTAGTCTTTTCTCTCTTAATTTTCTTCTTTTTATTTTGTAGATTTATTTATGGCATCATTTGTAACTTCTTGTAATTTTTCTTCTTAATTAGTTTTCTGTTAATCCTTGTCTTTTAATTTATGTTTTTAGATTCATTTCTTTTTTATTTTAGTTCTTAGACTTTATTTATAAACTTTTCTTTTTAACTTCTTTAACTTCTCTTTTAAATATGAATTTATACTTTACTTAAGAAAATCCTAGGCCGAGTATTTTCGAAGTAATTTTAGAATTTAAGTCAGAATTTTTATGTTTTATCCTCCGTCTTCATAAGGTTCCTTTTGCTGTTCAGAGAATTTTATTAATAACATTCCATTGTTTCCATCTACTTTCGGAATCACAAGCTGTTATTGGGTTCCGAAAGTGTAACTTTATTCCTTTTACTTAAATTCTTGTTATTGTTTCAGTTTACTTATAATTCTATACATGTGATAGTATTTTCTTTCTAAACTTTTGTAATTATAAATGCAATCTCCATGTGTTTTATTTTCTGAATTTCTTTTACTTCATATATCTTAGTGCTTAAACTTCAATTTGATGCTATATGTTTTTCCGCTGTTCGGTGCATTTAGACTAGAATTGAAGAGATTAAATGTTGATCGCTGTCGACGCATTTAATTATAAACTTAAGGTGAATCATGTTATAAATATTTGAAGCATATTGATATTTGACGCACATTAATGGTTGCATTTATAATATTGAAAGATATATGCAAGTATTTGAGATGATGAAGGTAAGATTTCGTAATTGGTTTGTTATGAGCAAAATGTTAGAGTGTTAGTAAAATTTGTATTTGAAGGAAATTTATTTTTAGGAATCGTTTAAATAATGTGATTGTTAATTTAAAATTACTTACGTAAAAGTATCAGTTTTGTCTATAAAACTACTCTATGATTTGTAAGTTCTAATTAGCATGAGCATTTGCATTTTAATTCTTAGTTTGGTTAAAAATGTAGTTTACAATATTCCTAAAATCCCCCATTTCATTTTTTTATTCTTTAATTCTTTGCATTTTAATTCTTAGTTTGGTTAAAAATGTAGTTTACAATATTCCTATAACCCCTCATTTCATTCTTTTATTCTTTAATTCTTTATTCTTTAATTTTTTTAAATTTTTTAATTCATTAATTTTTTAATTCTTTATTTTTTAATTCTTTATTTTTTAATTTTTTAATTCTTTATTCATTTTTCTTTTATTCATTATTCTTTCTCACTAACAAATTATTAATGTTCCCTAATTTCCCCGTTTAAGAACGATCCCTATTTACCAATACTACATCTACACAAAAAGGGTTTAAACTGCATAATACTCAAATTACGTATTTAATTTAATGCGTAGTTTGAGCTTTATCAAGAATTATAGAGTATTATCTCGACATTTGAGACCGTCCAACCAATCAGCATCTCGAGGAGGGTTCCTTATCACACTACAATCACAGATATATCCAAGTCATAACACACATCAACTCTGTAATCACACACTATAATATATACTCATTCCATATCCAGAACCAAGTACAGAAACCAAGACCAACCTCAAAACTCGGTCCTAAGCCGAGTATAAAACCATTTCCCAAAACTCAGTAATAATCCAAAACACAATATACCTAATTTCCCCGCAAAACATACCAAGTTGCAATTTCACGTAATATCATAAAAAATTATTAAAAATCATGCATAAATAACCATCAAGCAATTCACACAATAAATCATGAAAAATCTTATAAAAATGCATGCATAGGGTTTAAGGAAAATAAAGTCCACTCACATGTGTCTTTTACAGGATCAAACTGAATTACACGCTTTTTCGTAAACCCCAAGGATGTCAATTGCTGCTACAAATCACCTCGAAGGGTTACTAACCACCTTAATTAACTAACATGAGAATCCCATAATTCTTTTGATATTTTTAAAAGAATTAAAATGGACCCTAAACATTTGGACAGTCAAAACTCTCCCGAGACGATGTCGAATCGCCTAAAAAATTATACCGTTGGACTCGTATGATCGAATAATATAACTTTCATCTTGAACACATATCGAAAATAGGCCCCTACGCACACACACACACACACCACCTGAAATGGCTGTGCGTAGGCCTCACGCACCACAGTATTATTCATCGTCCATGTCTTGCAACCGACCCAATTTCCTACAAACCAAGTCTTCCAGACCCGACTCTAACCCGGGTCTAAAATGCCCATTTCTTGTCTTTTTCAATCCTTTTTCGACCAATATCTTCTAATTAAACTATAGATTCGATATATAATCAAACACGAGGAAAAACTCACCTTGAAGATTGACTTTAAACCCATGATCTTCGGCCATATTTCCCATTCTTGTCTGCAACCTTCCTGCGTGCAGACCTCCAGCTCTTGGAAGCTCAACATGACCCCAGCCATTCCAGAAGAGCATAGGAACACCCAGCTTCGAGGTTCCTGTTTGTCAGCCAAAAACTTGATCCTCCAACTCACGGGTCCATAGTTGCTCACCGTCTTTCTTCACCCTTTCCTCAAGCGTTTTCCATGATTCTTCTCCTCTCATCTTCCTTTTTCTATTTCTCTTATTTTCTTCACTATTTTTTTGGCCTTCCCCCTCCTCACCTCCCTATTCCTCTCACGGTGCAACACCATCCATGGCTTCGGCCATGTTCTACCGAAAGATATATAGGCCGAAAGATAGGTTGGTAGAGACACCAAAATATCAGGCCTTTCCAAAATGTGACATGTGGCAGCCTCCAATTGGTCATTGCTGCAAAATGACAAAAATGCCCTTTGTGGCAAAATTACAAAAATACCCTTAAGAGTTCTAGACCCAAAATAACCTCAAACAACCTTCGATTTTAATGTGTTTCCTTTCTATGAACTCAACATCTTGGGACATTCACAACGGTCTTCTTGAAATTGTCAAAGGAGGTTCATAGAAAAAAAGTCAATATTTTGACTTTTCTAAGGGTAAAATCGTCTTTTAACTCCTATTTTCCCAAATTTATGTTTCCTCAAAATCCAAGCCATTACAATCTACCCCCCTTAAAAGAAATTTCGTCCTTGAAATTTGAAAACTAAAACAATTTTATGCTCATAATCAAATTGGACAATTGAGTTGCTCAATTCAATCACCAATATAATCACAACATAGCTCAATGGTATGTCAATTTCATTTTCAAATATAATGAACTTATTGTCTCAAGTATCCAGAACCTCATATTATGGCTCTGTGAGTAAGTTAATACCCCAATTCTCATTAACAAGTATCAAATTCTATAAGAACATTTCCGTTATTTCAACATCTCAATTAGTTATTCCTTTAGCAAACATACTCTTTCATCATACTCTTTCATCATACTCATGCGTACCATATACCCACATCCAAGACCATAATCTGAATCTCAAAAAAACCCGCATAAAAGTTAAAGTCCAAATTGTATTCATGTGGTTATTATATCAACAATAACATCACTTACTAATACCGACAAAAGCCTCACATCCAAGCGCCTTAATATAACACAATTACATATAACCGAACCAAAAACCAAATTAACACTGTTTGACCACGTCCAAAACCACCCTAAGTACTTTTGGACATGACTACAATTCCATTACTCCTTCCAGGCTAACCTCTGTTAGCCGAACAGAATTACTTACAATCTCTAGCCTGAATCACAATGATTAACAACTCGAGGCACAACTTGCACTTCAAAAGTCCATAATTGACACGACCCATCCCAATCTCTCCGGGATTAACAAGGGATGTACCATGCTCCCGTCTAACCCACGTGTGACACGAAAGGCCAGACAAGGGATAACCTAAAACCTCCGCCCATTTGGGACTTTCAGAGTGCGACAGGATCAATGGAGGAGTGTGATGTCTCGGTCTCTGCTACAGCCGCATCCGCGATCAACCTGAAGAGCATTAAAAACCATTCAAAAACTGTGAGTGGACAAAATAAATAATTTATAAAACACATTTCACAAAAAGACGTTTATGCCCTTCACTAAAAAGCATGCATGCATTCGAAACCCAGTTAGTTTAAAATACAATAAAAACCGTTTAGAAAACCAAAGCCATTTTCTTCCTCAAATCATTAGGGTCTTAGCCCAAAACCGTAAACCAAAGTATATGGGAACTCAGCCCAAAATATATCATGTGGGAACTCAGCCCAAAACCAATCTTCGACATCCCTGATTCCTAATTAATACCACTGTCACGGTTTCCAAGCTACGCGTGCTACTCGGGGTCTCAATCCTGAGTCTCCTCAGGGTCCACCCAGGTCAATGATCAGCAGATCAATGATCCTCCCTGGAGGTATCAACCATAAATGCACTCCTGATCATGAGCTGCGCCTCGGGGCAGCCCTGCTCAGGTAGTGCACCGTGACTACTCCGGGATACTACAAGACATCCGGAGGAGACAACCAACCATTCCAGGATACTACGGGACGTTTGGAAGGCAACCACTTGTGAGGATGGTATATGGAAAACTATTTCATAAATCATATCAAAACCATTCAAAGGGACCTATGCCTAGGATTTCCATAAAACCATCGTAAATCCACAAATCCAATTTCTCAATCCAAGGGACTCAGCCCGAAATTCCATTTCATAAACCAACTGGGCCTCAAACCCGATATCATAACCAACTGGGCCACCAACCCGATGCCTCATTAAATCAAATGGACATCAAGTTCGATAGTTCGTAAATCAAATGGGTCTCAAGTCCGGTTCCATATTTCCAAATCCGAAGTCATACCATTAAACCATTATTAAAACCACAATCACGTATAAACACATTATAAAATCGTAAACCTCGAAATACGTGCAAATAAATGAATACTAAATACCACAATCAAATCCATCATAAATCACATATTTAAAACATATAAAACAGTTATGCATGCATCAATTTAGAAATCAATGTCCACTCACAGACCGTCCTAGTTGCCGCCTCAATACGCGTGCCATAAGCCTTCCAAGGCTAAATCACCATCACTGGAACTTCTGGACCTGTCCAAATCACACTCGAAGGTCACTAATAAAATATACAAGTCTATAGGATAAACCGCCAAAACTCCCGGAAAATTCAACATATCCCGGACACGTTCCCCGAGGTGAAAAACCTTTATTTGACCAACCTAACGATCTCTGATTGACCTGAAACCCCTACCATTAGATCCAGATCGTCGAACAATTTAAAATGACATTGGGCCCACCTCAAAATTCCAGCCCACATGACGTCAGCACTAACAACCCTGATAGTGCCACGTGTCGAGTTCCTATTGGCCCATGTCTGACATGTCAATATTTGGGGTTATAAGGATCCTAATGTTTGGGGTAATTGGCCGATCAGATGAGTGACACTTGTCACTAATCAATTGGTCCTCTTTGGTATTTGAACCAATCCAATTAAGCCAACTGTGCATTTCCTCGGTTTACGTGAATAGTTCTGATTCCTTTCCTGAACCATAACTTCCTCGTACAGAGTTCGATTCCGACGTGCCGCTTGTCTACGGACTTGTATTGACTTGATCTACGTAAAGATCATCGGTCATTTGACCATCCGGGTCAAAAGTCAATATTTTACCCAATTCCAAGGGAAAAATGGTCATTTCACATCGTCTGTACGTATTCTCTCGACTAATCAGGGATTAGTCACGGTAATCCTAATTAATTAATATTTAATCTTGATATTCGGGACGGGTCGTTACAATAATGGATTTCCCATCACACAAGAAATTCCCAAATTGGTACACTTAAGCAACTGCGTTCCCCAGAATATGAAATTGAACAATAATAACAACCAAGCCCTCGCATTAACACAAAATTCACTCTATTATGTTCTTTAACCAAGGTTCGAAAATCATCTATCATAACCCAACTGACCCCCTAAAACTATGCGAATCAGCACCTAAGTCATAACCATCAGTGTCAATGACAATCAATCATCAATATCCAAAATCAATCACAGATGATCAATACCACTACTCATCAACACACTACATCAATTGCAATATCAGTACTATGCATAGGCCATGTCGGGGATTGCACTGACGCAACGTCCGAGCCACGCCTGGGAACCGTCCACGTATCCACTATCACAAAACCAAATCATCATTTTATCTATATATAATATCCACTAACTTACACAAATTTCATCCAAAGTATCTCAAGGTATCACAAATTTTTATGTATAACTGTCCATGTACATCTAAGATTCAATTACCCCATTAAGCCTGGCATTTGCCATCCAAACAAAACGAATTACTAACCTAAGCCTGCGTTATAAAAACAATATCACAAGACATAAACTTGTACTACATCCATAGCCATCAAAATCTCAACACTTGAATCATCACCCAAGGTGAAAATCAACAATCACTTATATTTCAAATCTTATAACCACAAACCATGACACGGGGAACTATGTCAACTTTAACAATCTCACCTTATTCTATATCACTAATACTGAAAATTCACGTACTCATATCGTAACTTGACACCACAACTCGAATATATAAGCCAAAACCTCGACAAAATTGGGCCTCACATTGTCCTTACTTCCAAATATGTAAGTGACAAGTTAACACTACTTACCCAAGCACAATCATGATTGTTCGTGTTAGGGAGGGGGAACGGGATGGGTTCTGTCAACTTGGTATCAGAGCCAAACCCCGACCGGGAAGTGTGCCAGCGAGGACGCTAGGCCTCAAGGGGGGGTGGATTGTAAGACCCGGTCTTGGAAGCAAGAACGGTGAGCAAGACCTGTGAATTGAGAAGCAAGAACGGTGAGTAAGACCCGTGAGCTTGGAAATGTAAGATTGGTGAAAAATCCCACATCACTCAAGGAGGGAAAGGTGAAGTGTCTTATATGTGTCAGGACCCACCCCCAATCCTCCGGGATTAAAGGCCAAGTCATGTTCCCGTCTAACTTACGCATGACACGTAGGCTAAACCGACGTTCAACCTTCGTGTGACACGTAAGTCGGACAAGAGATTCTCGATCTGACCGTCCTAAAAGTGTCCAGACTTCCCAGCGTGTGCCGAATCTATTGTGGATTGCGGGTGTGATGTCTCCGTCCCTCTCGACCAAAAGCCCGCACCACAACAACCTGGAGGGTATCGAAAACACAAAAAGACTGTGAGTGGACAAAAATAAAGTATAATTTTAAAACAGTTCATAAAACACGTGCATTTATACCCTCCATTTAAAAAAACCAATGCATGCATATCAAACCATTCTACAAAACCATTTTATACTCAAGTCATTCAAACTATTAGGAAAACCGAATTCATTTCCTTTTCTCAAATCCTGGGCCTTATCCCAAAACCATCGGAAAACCTTTACTAAAACCATCATCATCATTCTCAGTGAAATCCAAAACATGTTTGAAACCATATTTCCATCCATTGAACCTGCTGGATCTATCCGAGTCTTTAAACTCCCGAGTCTTTAAACTCAATCTAGGCCTCAATATAATCCGAGTCTTTAAACTCAAGAGGGGAAAAATATCAATATCCGAGTCTTTAAACTCAATCTGGGTCTTTAAACCCAATCCGGGCCGGCCCCCTTCATGTATCATATCCGAGTCTTTAAATCCAATAGCCAGATCCAGCAAATCCAATCCAAAACCAATATCCATATCCGAATCTGAATCCGCAACCTCATCAGGATCCCAGATCCAAACCAAGAACTCATATCCATATCCATTTCCAAATTCGAATATGAAACCATCATTCCGTAAGCCGGCATCTGGAATAACCATTCTGAACCCAAACCCGAAAATCCACTTCCAAGTTCCAAATCGAATCCCGAATCGTCATCCGAAAATCCGATTCCAAAACCCGAAATCACGTTTCTCAAAACCATTTTTTGCACTGGACTTCAAGCCCGAATTTTTCTTTCCAAAAATCTGTATGAAACCATTGAAATCAAATCATGTTTCAAATCCTGAAATCAAATCATGAAACCAGGTTCAAATCACAACATCCATCAAAACCTCGTAAAACGTGAAATTCCGTAAATATCTCGAAGTACGTGTAAAATCGTAAATCATCAATAGCATAATCAAAATCATATAATCACGTATGAAAACATATAAAAACACATATGCATGCATCATAAGCTAGAAAACAAAGTCCACTCACAGACCATAGCGCCGTAGCCTCGATACGCGCGCACTAAAGCTTTCCCAGCTAATCCGCTACCACCGGCTTTCTTGAACCTATCCAAATCCCATTATAATGTCACTAACTACTTCATAAAGCTTATACTAAAGCCCCGTATTTTTCCCAAATTTTTAACTATTTTTAACCGAGCTCTAAAACTTTTGGACTTCCCGAAACATATCGAGACGATGTCCGATTGACTCGAAACCAGCGCCAAGAGTTTCGTTACAAAAAATACTTTGAAAATCATGTTGGAATCTTCCCCAAAAGGGGCCCCACGTTCCCTCACGCGCCTCCCAAAGGGGCTGCGCGTGGGAGCCACCGCTCAGCACTGTTCATCTTCAACCTCTGCCGAACCGGGTCCAGACCGATTCGGTTCAGGCCGGTCTAATCGAACCTGTGAGCACGGTTTTTACTTAATTTTAATCGTTTTTCAGTTCTAATTAGCCTAGTAGTTTCTTCCTTCCATTCTAAATCGAATAACATGTTCAAAATGTGGAAATAAACACGAGACCTCACTTTCCCTTCTTTGAAGTTAAACTCTGTTTCTGCAATTAAGGTCTGCAGCCTCACCCGACCTCCTCGAGCCTTACTTTTGATCCCAATCCTTGTCTGGAACCTTAAGAAACCAGTTCCTATTATCAGACTCGATCAACAAGCCCTGTAATGAAAACACCAATTTCGAATTCGAAATAAAAATCACGGGAACCTCACCGCATCACCGACGTCGTGAAACGTCGTGGTTACCATTGCCTTTACCTCACCTTCTTTTACATATTTTGTTTAAAACTCAAGGAAAAATGAGAAGGCTTGCAGGAAATGCAAAAACGTTGACGCCAAGCCTTTCTCTGGTCTCTGTTTCCACGATTCCCAGCCACCACTCACGGCAGCCGTCGTGATCAGGCCACCACCTTTTCCATCTCTCACCTCCTTTCACCCTACTACTAGTAGCCCCCTCTCTGCTCAATTTTTGAACCGCAAACACGGCTCACCACGACCAACAACACAAGCACCCTCATTTTCCATGTTTTCTCACCAATTCAAACATTTCCTCTTCATGTTTTCCTTCTCTTTACTCTCTCTGTTTTCCATGTCACTACACCCAGTCACACACACACACCACCCTCATCACTCCTCACGGTTCAACCACAAAAACTGGCACGGATGCACCTCCCCTGTTTTAATCGATCAAGTAGTGAGAAAGGGCTGGAACCAACCAGAGACAAACCACGTGTCCTCATCTCCTATTGTCTGGTGAAAATATCCAATCCACACAGCCTAGGTGTCCTCATCTGATTGATTCTTATAACAAGCTGCCAAAAGACCATTTTGCCCCTTACTTTCCAAATTTACCATTTTACCATTTTGCCCCTTTCACATAAGTAGACTCGTAAGTAACCCGTCCGACGTCCGATGACGGCGTGCCACATGTCGTTGTACTCAGGACGTCGAGACCTACCTAACGGTCCTCGAAGTTCGTGACAATGTCATGTCATTTGCAAAGTCAACAAAATGCCCATTTTAACTAAATTACCAAATTACCCTTGAACTTCCGAACGTCATAACTTTTTCCTCGGATGTCGGAATCGAACATTCCTGCGGGGGGAATAGTCGGGGAGGGGGGGGGAATGGTGGTGTGCCTTAAAGGTGTAGGTACACATCTATCTAGCACGAGGCCTCTCTTGGCCGCGTTGGTTGGAGATGTGTTCTCCCAGCATGAGGTCTTGGGGTCAGAACCCTACGGGCGCGCTGGAGTTATGTACTCGCGTCCCAGAGGGGACAATATCTTGTTAGATAGAGTGGGCCTCTGCGCAACTCTAATCTAAATAAGGCCTTTTGGGAGCTTAGTGGCTTTGGGTTCGATTAGAACTCCAAAGTTAAGCGATTTGGGGTTGGTGCAATTCCATGATGGATAACCCTCCTTGGGAAGTTGCACCATGAGCTCCCGAAAACAAAACCGTGAGGGCGAGGAGGCCCAAAGAGAACAATATCGTGTAAGAGTCGGGTCTTGACTGAGGTGGGTCAGGTCTTGACAGTTCGAGTCGTATTCAAGCATGCATCACAATAATAATAATAACCCACACGTTACATCATACCAAGAAACAAATAATACTAAGTTAACACCACGATCCCAATTTTTGTAATACCAGCATAGTAATTCTATACAACCCTATAACTAGGCCGAACTCGATCTCACTCAAACCTCAATTCACTTTTTAAGTCGAAGCGTTACTAAACTAAACCTTTATTAGTGTATTATTTCCACCAATTCGCCGAAATAATGTTGTCCAACTAGTCAAAAACCTAATAACATTGAGATTGGACTTAACACCAAAATCAGACTTAATCAAAACCTAGACTTGCGGCCATGACTTGAATTCCCTCTAAAATTCCATTCCTTATATCAGTTCATAACCAACAAGTTTACTTCTCGATTCCCTGCTAAAGTACTCATTCTATAATTATCATTTCCCTTTTTTATACGGACAATTAACTTATAGATCCTTACTAACATATAAGTTTATTTAAAAACTTGCATATAGAAAAATTAAACGCATAGGTACTTTAACTAGTCAAATGACTATACAATTTAAAATAGACCATAGTTTTTATATAAATTACAACTAATGTCATCCAATTATAAACTAGTCTAGCAACAATCTAAAAAGCACTTACCAAAATCTATCATGATTTCAACATTACTTTTTTTTTATTATAAGATTATATTGAGGATTATGAAAACATTACTCTTATTTATATTTTTTTTTTCACTTGCTCATTTTAAAAGTAATATGAGTATATAATCTAATTTAAAGTAAGATAATTAAAAAGAATAATTCTTCAAAAATAATTTTAAATTTTAAATTTTAAAATTCTTTATCTTTCCATCTTAAATAATTTGGTTAATTTCGTATATTTTAGGGTTTAGTCTCGAGAATTGCCGAGCATTACCTCGACGTATCCCAGATAGCTGGAGGAGACCATCCACATATTCTCGTATCAAGATGGTATATGGAAAACATTTTATAAAATCCTTTCAAAATCCTTCAAAGGGGCCATGCCCGACATTTCCATAAAACCATCATAACTCCAAAAATCCAAATCCATTTAGGGTCTCCGAACATGAAATCACATTTTGTAAACCAAAAATGGGACTCATGCCCGATATCATGCTCAACTGGACCTCAAGCCAGATCATGCAAACTCAATGGGTCTCAGCCCGATGCCTCACTAAATCAAATAGACTCCCAGTCCAATAGTTTCCAAATCAAATGGGTCTCATGACCGATTCCATACTTCCAAATCCAAAACCATTCCATTGAAAACATTATCGAAATACAGAACGTATAAACACAGTATAAAATTATAAACTTTGAAATACGTGCAAATACGTGAATCATAAATACCACAATCATACGTATTCAATGCATTCAAAAACATAGATATAAAACATATAAAATAATTATGCATGCATCATATTTTAGAAAACAAAGTCCACTCACAGACCGTCATAGCTGCCACCTCGATACGCGTTTCATAAGCCTCCCCAAGGCTAAATCACCATCTCCAGAAATTTTGAATGTAACAACCCGTACCGAGATCCGGGATTAGTAGAGTGATTAAGGTGTGATTAGTGAGGATAATCAGTGGGTAGGTGGTCCCGAAAGGTCCGGGATCTAGAATGATGATTTTGCCCCTGGTCCGGGCAAAAATGTTGACTTTTATCCGGGTGGTCAATTGAGTATTGGCCAGTGACCAGGATGTAGTTTAGGACGTCACGAATCCGTAGGCAGGTGGCACGCCCGATTCCGACATCCGAGGAGGAAGTTGTGATGTTCGGAAGGTTGAGGGCATAACTGTAATTTGGGTAAATTAGGGGGAATAGTTGACTTTTTGTACGAATGGGTTTTGGTAGGTTGACCTAGCATGGTTCGATAGCTTGCGACGTCCTGAGTTCGATGATAGGCGGCACGTCTTCATCGGACTTACGATGTGTAAGATATGGGTCTAGAAAGGTAGTGGCATAACCGTAAAAATGAGTTAAAAAGGAGGGTATTTTAGTCTTTTTGGCTTCTGGGGATCTGTGCAGAGAGAGAAGGAATGGAGGGTTGTGATTGAACCAGGTGGGAGAAGAGTTGAGTGGATGGTGACACATGGCACGGGGCTAGAGGATTCTGGGAGAATCCTGTGTAGTCATGGTCCTAATTAATGGGGTGCATCCGTGTTTGTTCGTGTGTTCGTGTGTTCGAAGAACAGAAAACAGAGGGTGAGAAGAGTGAGAGCAATCGAGTGATTCTGTGCGAGGGGAAGTGAGGAGTGAATTGAGAGAGAAACAGGGAGGTAAAAGGAGGCTGCTGGTCATGATTTGGTGGTGCAATCGTGCACGGCGGCACGGCGGTGGTGCGACGAAGATTTGGGTAAAACAGAGAGACGGTGAGGCAGAGACGGTGGTTGTGCCGTGAGGTGGCTCAATTCAAGTCAAGAGGAGGCTGGGACGAGTACAAAGGACTTGTTGGACACCGTGGTACACGGCTGAGCTCACGACGGCGACAGGAGGACAGGTAAATCCTTACCCCCGTTTCTTTGCTCTGTTGTGTCGTTTGGGTTTAGAAGCTAAGTTGTGAACCTAGGGCGAGAGTCGAGGGAAGTGGAGGTTAGAGTGAGACTCAGGGAGGTCCCAAGAGTCGACTGAGTGTGGAGCCGTGACGGAGGAGTACACAGCGGAGGTCAGCACAACGGGAGTACCTGTGTGCTCTGTTTTGGCCGTGGGTTCAAAGGGCAAGTCGTGACGATTGGGGCTGAGTCGAAGGTCTAGGAGGGTTGGTTTAGGTTCAGTGAGGTCCAGGGAAGAGTTTGGTGAAGCCACCGTGAAGGGAGGTGAGCTGGGTGGCCGGATCGTGAAACAGGGGTTTGAGGGCCGTCTGGTTCGAGCTTCAGTCGTGAAGCTGGAAGCCGAATCAGATCCAGAGGAGTTGAGGAATGGATTCGTGGTGTCTGGACGAAGCTGTGGGTGAAAGAAGGGAAGGAAATGGTGGCCGGACGGTGGAGAATGCTTCTCGCCGGTTCAATCCACGGCGGCCGGTTCAGCACAGTGAGGTCGAGGTTGATAGTGTTACTGTAGCTGGAGCGTGAGGGCCACGCACAGCCACTTTGGGCGGCGCGTGGGGGCGCGTGCGGCGGCGGTTGTGAAAACGGGCAACATGGGTTTTGGTCTAGGAGTTGTGGTGAGTTCAATGGAGTTGGTTTCGAGTCAATCGGACGTCGTTTGAGTTTAGTTCCGCGAGGGTGAATGTTTAGGGTCCCGGGTTTTAGGTCTTCGGTTCGGGGAATTTTGAGGAAATTTAGGTGAATGTTTGTAGACGTATTAGTGACGTATTTTTGACGATGATTGACAGGATCGGGATTTTCCGAGGAAGCCGAGGAACGTGCTGGACGTTCGGGACGCGAGTAGGGCTCGGTACTGTGAGTGGACCCTTTCCTTAGACTCGATCATGCATAACTGTTTTTATATACGTTTTGATGGTTTTACTCTTACATCTATGATCTTGCCTATATTATGATGGTTTTACGTGATTGCACGTTTTTCGAGAAAATACGGTATTTGGCATATTTTACGAGAAATGTCGATTTATGAATAAAATGCTATGGTTTTGGGGTTTCAATTAATAAGTGGTTTTCGTTGATTCTAAAAGGCTTATGGCACATGATTTTGATGATTAAAGGTTTTCGGTTTTAAACTTGGATTTCGGGAAACGAGATTTGGTTTGAAAGTTGGAAAGTGGATTCCGGATTTGGGTTCGGAATGACGGTTCTGAACGCCGGAAAGGCTTCGGACCGGGGATTTCGGATTCGAGTTTGGATATGGATTGGTAAACGGTTTTCAAAAGGTTTTGGGATTGGATTTGCTGGATCTGGATATTGGGTTTAAAGACCCGGATATATGTGACGGGGGACCGGCCGGATTGGGTTTAAAGACCCGGATTGAGTTTAAAGACTCGGGAGTTTAAAGACTCGGATATATTGATTTCCCCCGTAGGCCTTGAGTTTAAAGACTCGGGAGTTTAAAGACTCGGATATGATTAAGGCCTGGATTGTGTTTAAAGACTCGGGAGTTTAAAGACTCGGATAGGTCCAGCAGGATTCGAGCTTTATGGTTCATGATACGGTTTCTTATACTCAAGCTATGATTTCTATAACTGTTTTATAATGTTTCTGTTTCTTATGATATTTTATAGTGTTTCTGTTCTTATGATGTTTTATGATGCTTATTTTATAACTGTGTTCCTAACTGTTGGTTGTTATGCATGTGGTTTCAAAACGGAGGGCTAAAACCCCTGTTTTTATATGAAATGGTTTTTGAACTTTTTGTACTTTCTGGTCCACTCACACTTTCTGGTTTTTAAATTGCCCTCCAGGTTGTGGAGCTAGTGCGTGGTTTTGACGTAGAGGCGGTGTCCGAGGCATAGAAGAGACGTGAGGGATCCCGGAGTGTTTGTTTTTCATCTGCGTGCGTGTAAAATATTATCACTTTTAATTTGTTGTATTATGTCCTATGCTCTGTCAACTTTGACTTCGGGATATGGTATTGCGTATTTTCTCCTGCGTCCGCCTGGTTACGTTTGAGTGGTCAGACGGGAGCAGGATTTACCTCGGGTTTCGGGGCGAAACTGGGGTGGGTCCTGACAATTGGTATCAGAGCATAAGTTTATCGGGTTTGTGGGGTTTGATGGGTTGTGAGGTTGTGTTTCAGTTGCTTAACTACTTCTATGCCTCTTTCAGCGTGCGGTTGACGATGCCTCCGAGACGTAGACCCTCTCCACAACCTGAAGAAGTAGCAAGAGAGACTGAGAGTACTACGATTGAGCGAGCCCAGTGGCTCGGGGCGCCTACGTTTCGTGGTGGGGCTGATCCTGAGAAAGCCCAGAGGTGGATTACCAGACTTGAGCGGATTTTTACGGTGATGCATTGCCCGCCGGAGGAGCGAGTGTTGTTGGCTACATTCTTACTAGATGGTGCGGCGTACGAGTGGTGGTATACCCTCGAGTTGTCCGGATGGGATGCCCATAGTGTGACCTGGGAGACGTTTAGGGAACGGTTCCTGGAGCAGTACTATCCTCGTTCTTTCCGAGATGCCAAGGAGGCAGAGTTCTTGCATCTCCAACAAGGGAATATGACAGTGGCCGAGTATGAACGGAAGTTCCAAATGTTGTCCAGGTTTGCTCCTGCTTTTGTGGCCACTGAAGCTGAGAAGTGCCGTAGGTTTGAGTTGGGCCTGCGAGGCGAGATTCGTGCCATTGTAACGGCTGGCTCTTTTGCTACCCTCCGAGACTTGTCGGATGCTGCGGTGAGGGTTGAGGCTAGTTTGCCGGTGCAACGCCGGGAACCATCTATTCCTGGAGCTTCGAGCCAGCGGACACCAAAAATAGGTAACTTCGGTGGAGCGTCCTCGTCGGGCGATGATCGTTTTGGTAGGCCTGGTAATTTCCAGAGTTCAGGATTTTGGGGTTACCGTGCACAGCCGACTCCGCAAGCGAGTGCGACCTCTGTAGCGTCTATAGGGAGACCGAGCAGTGGACCAGGTTGGCACGTGTGTTTCTACTGCGGGGAGCGAGGTCATTTCCGACATGAGTGTCCACTGTTGCCACAGGAAGGTGGTGTAGGCAGAGGAGTAGCGGAGTCTGGACAGAGTACAGCGTCAGGGACAGCAAGCCCGAGAAGAGGTGGTGGCACTGCTACTAGTAGTTCGAGGGGACGTGGTAGAGCGTCGGGATCTCAGGCCCGGGTGTTCTCGATGACCCAGCAGGAGGGTCAGTCGACACCAGATGCGGGGACAGGTACCTATATTAATTTGGTTGTGCTGTACTTAGGTTTGGTTGTTGGATCTCAGGGTAGAGTCTAGGAGTGTTCCTAGAGGACTTGGAGTGTTACAGTAAGTTCCGTAGGAGGGTGACGGAAGGTACAGGAAAGGAGTGACTATAACTGATCGATATGAGGTTATGGAAGGAGAGAACCCACAAGCTAGAGTTTGCCTTTAGGACTTTGTAGATTTATTCCGATAATGGCCGAATTAGCAGCTGAGGGAGATGGGTGGACGATTGTTTGGGTTAGGAGTCGAGTTGGTTTGGGAAGGTAGGGTGGTTGTATACGAGGAGGTACTCTATGACTTTTGTCGGGTACTGTGAAATAAGGTATTTTTGAATACCTTTGTTTGCTGTTCATAGAGTTTCCCTTGCGTACACCATGCAGCTATTACATAGCTAGGGTTGGCCGTGGTAACAGTAGTTGGGGATGGAATGAAATACCCAAGGTGGAGATGATAGACAGGAAACCCAGGAGAGGTTGTTGTTGACCTAGTGTTGGTGACCAGGTAGGAGACCCTAGGTGTCGGGAACTATCTGTGGAATTTCGGGGACGAAATTCTTTTTAGGGGGGTAGATTGTAACAACCCGTCCCGAGAGCCGGGATTAGTAGTGACAGGACCCACCCCGATTATCGCCTCGATAATCGGGAAGCATCCTGCTCCCGTCTGACAATCGAATCCAAAAGACCGGAAAACTAATTAATATTACCACACACCCATTGTCAGACCAGGGAGATTAAACGATTACAACCGACTGGACGTCTAGTCCACAGTTTCACAGAGCAATATTACAAAACAAATTAAAGAACAAGTCCTACTCTGTGAACTAACTACTCCGCAACGGAAAACTTTATGCCTCCGCCTCTGCCTCGGCGCTTGCCCCCACGCTTGTACCACGACCTGGAGGGAATTTAAAACAACAAGGTGTGAGTGGACCGAAACATAAGTTTAACAGGAAAAAAACAGTTTTTCCGAAATCGGGTTCGCCCTCCAGTTTTGTAATCCGCATGCATAACCAAATATTCAAAATTGTGTATTAAACTTTTGAAAACTCTTTTTCCGAAACACATGAAAAACGTTACAAGGATCGTCATAACTCATGTAAAACCATTTAATAATACCAGATTCCAGAAACCGTCATTTTGAAACATTATTTGCACAAATCAAGTAAAACGTAAATCAATAATCATGATTATGCCGTTGGATCCATCTGAGTCTTTAAACTCAACATTAGGCCTTCCCGGGATATCAACGAGTCTTTAAACTCAAAACACGATTAGTAGGCCTCGGGGGTATCATAATAATCGAGTCTTTAAACTCACGAGTCTTTAAACTCAATTTTCGGGCCCGCCCCCAACATCAACATACCGGGTCTTTAAACCCAAAACCAGATCCAACCATCAACCGGGTCTCTAAACCCAAAACCGTTTTTAAAACACAATAAACCATGATTCATCACAACTGTTTTCCAACATCATTCCGAAATCATATCACAACATAGTAGGACTTATGTCCGAAGTCACATGCAATTTCCAACACATGCAATTTCCAAAAATTACTTCACAATATGATCAAACATCATAAATCCGAAACATGCATATTCATATCCAGGTACTTCATCAAAATCATCACGCATGCATAGGCAAAAACCGAAATCTCGAAATGCGTGAAATACGATAAATATCTCGAAAAACGTGAAAACATGTAAAACCGATATATCATCTCACCATCATAAAATCATATGTAAAACCATGAGATAAATAAGCAAAATAGTCATGCATGCCCAATTTAGAAATCAAAAAGTCCACTCACAGTCTTAGGACGCGTCAATCGTGTCCCGCGCGCTCCTCCGTAGCTTCCGAAGTGTCCGGGCCTGTGAAAACGTACAAGAAGGGTTACAAACGTCCCAAAATAACTCGTAAGATTTTTCCTAATTTTTCCGCATTTTTCGGCGAAAATAAACTTAAAGACTTAATCTTCCGGACTCCCGAAATTATCCCGAATGACTCCCGATCGATTCGAACTCTAAAGATAAAATGTTAGTTAGACTGAAAGGATTAATTCTCATGTTGACCGTGATCGGAGTTGACGTCACACGCGCCGTCACGCGCCGCCCAAAGTGGCTGCGCGTGAAAGCCACGCGCCAAGCTACAGTACCTTCGTCCTTACCCGAATCAACTGATAAACGGGTCTATTACCCGCGACTCAACCCGACCAGTTCAAGCCCAATTCTCAATCAATTCCTCTCGTTTTTGATCCTATTATCTTCTCTAATCCTTTAATTTTAGGTCTGTGTTGAAGATTAACCTCGACTAGTACCCAAACGACCCAACTCAAACTCGAACAGTCGAACAAATCGACATTCTGGAACTCACCCAAACTAACTCCATTCTCAAATTAATTTCACCAGTAGCTTAAGGGGACTTATACGAACACAATGGTACCATCAATTGGTCTCGCCGTTACCTGGAAGTCGTCGTCCTCGAGCTCGAAAATACTCAGAACCAGGGTACTCCGTTCTTGGCCAATTCGTGAGTGTCGTCCTTCGAATTCGACGTGGTTGGTTTCCTTTTGCTCCCAGAAGACTAGAATGGCCCCTGGTTTCGATCAACAAGCCTCAGAAATCGAATTCAATTTTTCCCTCCAACTGGTTCAACTCTGAACCGTAACTCAGGTTCCTGGGCGAAACGGGCTCCAATCCCTTCAGTTCTTGCATCGTAGTGATTATTTCACTCCAAGAAGTCTCACCGTGTGTTTAGTTTGATCCCTCGACCCTTAGAATTTGAACTCTGCGATTTCCCCCCCAGAAACCCGAAAATGGTTCTTCACTGGTTCTCACAATCTCTCTCAGATTTTCCACAGCAGGAAGGATGCAAATGAGTCTCTCAGCCCAAAGGCATTCAGAGTAATCGATTCAAACAGCCAGCAACTCGTGGGAGACACTCTGAAGTCTCTGAAAACGGTTTCCCGCAAGCACAGAGACCACAGCCATTCCTCACTCTCCCGTGCTCTGAACTCTGCCCAAACGTGCACCAAGGTCACTCAATCCTGCTTCCACTGCCTAAAACTACATAAACAAAACGTCTGAGCCCTTCCACTAGCCATAAACAATTGCACGCACAAGACCCACGGCCGTGCACTCTGTTTTTCACGGTGGTGAACAGTAACCACCGTGAAATGACCAAAATGCCCCTCTGTGCAATAATTACCAAAATGCCCTCCAACATCCGTGACCCATAACTCGGTCATCCGACGTCCGTTTCAAGCGTGACGCCTGTCGTTGTACTCGGGGCGTCGAGACGAACATAACGGTCTTCGAGTCAAATGAATATCAATTGTCAAACAAAAAGTCAACTTTTTCCCCTTATAACGCCCAAATTACGATAATGCCCCTGAACTTCCGAACATCATAACATTCACTCCGAGCATACGAATCGGACGTGCCACCTGTCTATGAACTCGTGACATCCCGAACTACGTCACGGTCATCACTCAACGTCCGTTCGACCTCCAAATCAAAAAGTCAACAAATCGACCACACAAACACAAGGGTAAAAACGTCATTTTATTCAATATTTTATAATATTACATTTCCAGAACGTCCGGGGCGTTACAAGTAGAGTGATTAAGGTGTGATTATTGAGGATAATCAGTGGGTAGGTGGTCCCGAAAGGTTCGGGAGCCTAGAATGACGATTTTGCCCCTGGTCCGGGCAAAAATGTTGACTTTTATCCGGGTGGTCAATTGGGTATTGGCCAGTGACCAGGATGTAGTTTAGGACGTCACGAATCCGTAGGCAGGTGGCACGCCCGATTCCGACATCCGAGGAGGAAGTTGTGATGTTCGGAAGGTTGAGGGCATAACTGTAATTTGGGTAAATTAGGGGGAATAGTTGACTTTTTGTACGAATGGGTTTTGGTAGGTTGACCTAGCATGGTTCGATAGCTTGCGACGTCCTGAGTTCGATGACAGGCGGCACGTCTTCATCAGACTTACGATGTGTGAGATATGGGTCTAGAAAGGTAGTGGCATAACCGTAAAAATGAGTTAAAAAGGAGGGTATTTTAGTCTTTTTGGCTTCTGGGGATCTGTGCAGAGAGAGAAGGAATGGAGGTTTGTGATTGAACCAGGTGGGAGAAGAGTTGAGTGGATGGTGACACATGGCAGGGGGCTAGAGGATTCTGGGAGAATCCTGTGTAGTCACGGTCCTAATTAATGGGGTGCATCCGTGTTTGTTCGTGTGTTCGTGTGTTCGAAGAACAGAAAACAGAGGGTGAGAAGAGTGAGAGCAATCGAGTGATTCTGTGCCAGGGGGAGTGAGGAGTGAATTGAGAGAGAAACAGGGAGGTAAAAGGAGGCTGCTGGTCGTGATTTGGTGGTGCAAGTCGTGCCGACAATCCAGCTAAACCAAGCTGACACCTTTCAGCTTTCAGCCTGACGGTCCTTCTCAGCTGACAACCCAAGCTGACATCATGCTCTCTCCGAGAGATCTCAAATCGCCTGTCACTAGACGGTTTACAGTTGGAGACCGTCGTGTTAAGTACCTGATCCACTACCACTGCTCGAGTTACTAACAAAACCTCGACTCACTCTAGAGTCCTACCAGGGTACCTAGTACCAAACCTTGTCTCACTCAGCGTCCATACTGTGATCTTGACTCCTCTCGAGTCTCAAACTGTTGTCTGATACCAAATTGACATCTCACTCATTCTCTGGTTACATTAACCACCAACTCAATCAACCTGAGTGTATCTGGACCCCATCGAATACTTGCCCTAGTAGGGATAACACAACTCAAACTCTAAGGTCCCTCTGGCCAACCATGGCTCGAAGCTCTAAGCTCATACAATCACTGAACCCTCTCAAGATCACTTTACTCTAGTGCACAGTATTCGATGTCGAGTCCACGTACTCAACAAACCAAAAACATCGGATGTTCCGACTGAGATCCTTTTTTCACTTGAAATGGATCGATCCACTGGATGTTCCAACAATTCAGCTCTGCTGGATCATATGGAGCATCCTTCTTCCAAATCAATGGACCACCAGCCCTTACCATCGACAGACATGTTTCACGAGATTCGACTAAAGCACACAGTTAGGAGAAAGTAATGAAGTAGGGATGAAGAAAGTATCTTTTGGAAAGAGCATATCTATTGAAGGAGTTTCATTACTCTCCAAAATCTGGTGCAAACTGAGGACTCAGGTAAATTGGTAGAAATTATAGGACCCTTCAGTAGTAGGAATTTATGGCTCCATGTTATTGAAAGGGGACCGAGAAAGCAACTTGGATTTTAGCGGCTCGCCATGTGCCAAATTAGGCCGTACATTTGTAGCAGGCCTTTATGGCATTCGAGACACGAACAGGTGTGGACTGGAGAACTTCCCAAGAAGCTAAAGCATTTGCATCCTCAAATTCGTTAAGGCAATATGAGGTGCTCCTATTTGCTCCTTTTAGGAAAAGGGCTAGAATGATTTGATAAAAACCAAAGTGACTAGGATAGAAATTTAGCTAATACACTTCGAAACCTAGGGTCTTTCTTGAAGCCTTCCCGCTGCCCCTGAAAAGATCCTGAGTAAGGATATAGCTCATGAAATCCTGGTCATATGTCCTTCGGTGCATGGGATGAGTTGGAAGGCCCAATAAACCTTTCTCTGAAAACCAAGGATATCTACTGACCATGCTAGCTTTCCAATGAGCGCTAGGTTGAGAAGATAAAGTACAAAAAAAACGAAAGTAATCTTTTGGTGGAAATAGACATTGGAGGTAAGGGCATCAACATTTGAGCTGGGATATCATCTTCGAGACACTCAATCTCACACCCTCGGAACTGTGGAAATTACCAGTTGAGCCACACTTGGAGGATCCATAGTGGGCCATCTAAAGGGAAGTGATGTATTGGCTTGCAAGTGATGGCGCGAATGAGGCCATATAGCTGGGCCAAAACCAATGGCCATATTCGAGTAGGAAGCTAAGGTTTCTAACAATGGAATCCTTTCTTCCAGCAAGGTTGGGGTCATTCGTCCAACACAAAAATTGAAGGTGTTCGTACTATTATCCCAAAAAGAAAAAGTGTCAGCAAGAAAATTAAAATTAAGAGGAGTGGAAATGGTAGAAAGATTAGCCAAAGTATAATCTTATTACTCTTGAGATCGTTGGAGTACTGCCGCTACATCCACTAGACCTATAAACCCTAGATTTTCGGTTAGCGGAGATCATTCACCGATGGGAAAAAAGGTATCCCCAATCAAAGCGAAGCTCTTGCTACGAAATGCAAAATGGCGCCCTAAGTCAATCATAAAAAATGGGCCTTGGATAATGTCGCCATTACCCTCAAGAGAAAAAAGAATATCTCGAGTAAAGGAAACATTATCTTGGAAACTAGGGCCCAGATCCAAGGAGAAATGACACTTGGTTCTCGGGCTAGAAGTTGATTTTCTTTCCTATTTCTCTTACTAGAAACTGAATCAGAAGCCATGGGTTTTTGTGAGCAACAAAGAAGACATAGGATTTTAGGAATTGCAGTAAAAACGCCATGATGAAGGGGAAATGTGTTTAACTACCAAAACACGGATGGTGGGACCATCGAAGTCGCTAGTAGTTAGACAACTTGAATTTGAAAGTTTTTGGATCAGGAACTTTCGAATTCAGAGGGCAATGACTCCATAGAATAAATATCATGTTTCTTTTTTGCCAAAATGGAGATTTTCAACACACAATTGTTAATTTGTTACACACTAATTCCTCGTCGCCAATAATGTGATACCAGACATTTTTCATGGAGATAGTTAACTAAAGACCTGTATAATAACGTCGTCGATAGGTCTATCACTACAAACACATAAGAAAATCGAATCTCGACAAATGAATTTCCCTTTTGACCGTTATCTGCTACACTGTTGCTTGTGGTTATCAAACTTGTGGTTGTTTTTGTACGTTAATAAACTTGATGTTAATTTGGGCCTTTGTATATGTAATAAAATCTATTTTATATTGGAGCTTCAAATTGTATTCACAAATCATTGATATCTCTTAGCCACTGATGAAAACGATATGGCTTTGAACCTTGATATGATCCCCTTCTTCATATTCGATCGGACCAGCATTTTCTATGTACCCACACAAGTCCAAGATTCTTGAGCAGTACCATGCGTGAATGTCTCATTTCAAGTACCGAAACTTATGACACACTCATGTGGTAGCATTGAAACACACACCAAAATGTGATCTCAGTCCTCACCATGCCTGCTGCTTCATTGCTGTGACTGTCTGCAGTTTCTTAATTCTTCTAGCAGAGCTTTGGTGCCAGTGTTCATTTTTTTTTTCTTTCTATATGGTGGCAACCAAAAGTTCTAACTTACCGAGAAAATGTGTAATCAATAGGGGTGCAATAGCTTTATTCTAACTTCCATAATTCAGATTAATTTGAGATTATTTTAATTCGGATTAATTCATGTTCGGATTTGATTTGGGTTCAACATATAAATTTTAGCTCACAAGAGGTTTATCTTTTAAATCAAAATATATTAAGCGAATTGCATGTGTGTTTAACCAATCGCGGTCTAATATTGAGTTTATTGGGTTAGTTAGAAGCGTGCTAATTAAGTCCGGTCGAAGTTGGGTGGATTAGAATTTAGGACCCAGGGCAGAGGTAAGGTAGGGTTATGGTGTGCTACAGCATAGGGGTAAAAGAAAATAGTAAGTATTTTGTGTGTATAATTAATAAAAAATGAATCCAGCCCAATTCAAAATTCTAATAACTTTAAGGAAATAAAAAATATTCAGTATTAAAAAGAAAATGGATATTTTACATGTATAATTAATATTAAAAAAAAATTTAGCCTAGTTTAAAATATTAAAAGAGGTATAAGAATAAAAAATATTTAAAATTTATACTTTAATATGATTTCTCAAGATATATAATTTGTAACGACCCGAAAATTCGGAAAAAATAATTTTGAAAATTTAAAAAAAGGAATTGGCATTTTTACCCTTAGTTTATGTGTTAAATGTTGAATTTTTGCTTGGGGTACTTTTTGGACTTTTGTGAGTATCGTTACGTAGGTCTCAGAGTCTTAAGTCTGCAGACAGGTGGCACGTCAAAATTGGAGTTCAGAAGTAATCATTATGGATCTAGAATACCCATGGGCATTTTGATAATTTGAATTTGGGGAATTTTGGTCTTTTGTTAGGTTGGTGAGTCAGCATGTTTGCTGTGTTCAATGGTAATGGTGACAAGTATCACCATCGTATGGAGCGTAGTGGCATACTGTCGTACTTGTGTGTGTTCTATGTTCAAAACCCGAAACCCATCAAACTTTTATCATTCATTTTACCTGAGACCTATGAGAGACAGAGATAGAAGATAGAAATGAAGAAGGAAAAACTAGAGGACCACGAAACTTAGGCTTGAGAAACCCAAAAGATAAAGAAACCGAGAACCCGATTTGACCTGTGAGTTTGGTTGAAACAGAATTTTAGTTCTGGACCTGGAAACTCGAATTCAAAGCCCCAAACGTGATTACTAGACCTAGATGACTTTTCTCAGCTCAATTTCAAGAAGTTTGGACGCGGATAAAACTGAAAAATGAAGGTTGAAAGTTTGGCTGAAAGGTAAGGATTGAATTCTATAATTCAAGGTAATAATTCCCTTTTGGATATGATAGAACTATTTATGGGTAGGGTTAAAATCAATTTAATGCTTAAAATGTAAGAATTGGATAAGAAATGGGAGAGTTTGAACCAGATTGTGCAGTCGGGTCGGGTTCTGCGCGCAGACCCGCGTGGGTGACCCTTTTGGAGTTTGATGGTGATTGTGACAAGAGCGTGAGTGACAGGACCCATCTCAATCCCCCCGGGATTAGTGTGGGATGACCCTGCTCCCGTCTGACACGAAGTGTCAGACAAAGGATATTTCCGACCTTTGCCCTCCCGGGCTATCAGAGTACGCCAGGATCCGGAAGAGGTATGTGATATCTCGGTCTCTGCTACAGTCCATATCCGATATCAACCTGAAGGGCAGTTCAAACATTAAAAGCTGTGAGTGGACAAAACAAGAGTTTATAAAAACATTTCATAAGAAGACATTTGTACCCTTCACTAAAAAGCATGCATGCATTCGAAAACCATTTATCCGAAAGAAACCATATGTGGGAACTAAGCCCAAAACCAAGATTGAAAGAACCATAATGAAAATGACTATACAGGCCACTGCCCAAATCCATAAGGGACTCGGCCCAAATCATAAGAAACCAACCATACGGGCTACTGTCCAAAACCTGTGTAAACACACATCATATATCATATCATATAGCATACATCATATATACATATAATTCACACAACCAATCCTGTCACGGTTTCCAAAGCTACGCACGTGCTACCCAGGTCTCAATCCGAGTCTTCTCAAAGTCAAGATCAATGTCCGCAGACCACTGACCCTACCCGAGGTAATAGTAATCATAGCCTTCCTGAGGTCCACCCGGGGGGTGACTCCACTCAGTCGGTGCTCCGTGACTACTCCGGGGTCCACCCAGGCCAACGACCCTCCCCGGAGGAGATAATAGAAGTAAAGGAAGGTATATGAATACATATATATACATAACATAAACATTCATGCCCGGTTCCCTTGAACCGTCATGATCCATAATATCCAACAAGGGTTCATGCTAGTTCCCATAAACCGTCATGAACCACGATACCATAACAAGGGTTCATGCCGGTTCCTATAAACCGTCATGAACCGGGAAATCCATTTAAGGTTCCCTGACCTGAAATCAAAACCGTAAAGTAACCTAGGTCTCGTGCCCGAACATAGGACATCAGCTGGGCACCATGCACAATATCTGAGGTCATATGCCCGAGACAAAACCAAATAGGTCTCATACCCGAGTTTATCCTTTGAAATTCAAAACCTTTTCATTAAAATCAAATAAGAAATACAGACCCGTATAAGTACCGTATAAGGCCGAAACCTCGAAATACGTGCTTATACGTAACCACATACAAATGCACCCATGGCATCATCAAACAAGTAATAAAACATATAATAAACATTTATGCATGCACCAATTTAGAAAATAAGGTCCACTCACAGACCGTCCGAGCTGCCGCCTCGATTTGCGTGTCATACGGCTCCCCGAGCCGATCACCAACACCGGGACTCCCAAACCTGTCCAAATTTTAATAGAAGGTTACTAACTACTTAATTAACCTCCTACCAAAGCCCCGTAATTTTCCCGAACTTTTAACTATTTATAAACCGACCCTAAACCTTCCGATACCCCGAAACATATCGAGACAATGTCCGATTGACATGAAACCAGTCCCAAAATGTTCGTTACATCGAATAGATGATTTCATATGTTGGAACCTTCCCCAAATTCTCCTCCACGCGCCCGTACGTGCTGCCTGAAGTGGCTACGCGTGGGCCTCACGCGCCGCTACAGTACCCGTCATCTCCAGCGATCGAACCGGTCCTCTGGTTCTGGACCGGCCTGAACCGGCGTAACCGGTCCGGTGGATTTTCTCCTCCATTTCAGTCTGATTCAACTCCTAATCAATCCTATAATTCCTCTTTTAATCCTAGGAGTCTAATCATGTAAAGAAAACTAAGTTAAAGCTCCTAAATCGATCTGTTCTAACACCCCTCACGATCCCCATTTTTTCCAATTAACCCCCACGGCATCTCAGCCCTTCACCGCCGTCCAAGGCTTCCCCACACACTCCTAGGGACCTAAAAATCACCATCCAATCCCCAGATATCATCCCTAATACCTAAAACCCGAAATGAAATTTTGAATGGAAGACTTACCCGCTCGGGTTTGTCTCCTCCACGCCGCCGTGGACGGTGGTTCCGGCCATCCAGCAACCTCCACCAGTCCTCAGGCATCCCCTGTGCCAGCCTCAAGTGAAACCAAGTGAAGGGAATGGGTTGGGTTGTTCAGAGGAGAAGAAATGGTGTGAGATCGGGTGAAATGGTTTGAAATGGAAAGGAATGATCGATGATCTAAATGCATGTATGTTGGCTAGTGGCCAGTGGATGAGTGACACTTGTCACTCATCCATTGGTTGCTGAAACGTAACTGGGCCCACTAAAGACAAACGATCCTCGTAAAACGTGTAATTGTGAATAGTAATCGGGAACTTCCGTGAACCGTAACTTCGCCGTCGAACGTCCGAATTCGACGTGCCGCCTGTCTACGGATTCGTATCGTCCTTATCTACCCAACGGTCTTTGGCCCTCGGCCATCGGACCTCCCGGTCAAAAAGTCAACATTTGACCCTTTTTAACCAAAATTACCAAAATGCCCCTAAACTTCCGAACGTCATAACTTCTTCCTCGAACGTCGGATTTGAACGTGCCACCTGTCTATGAACTCGTGACGTCACGAACTACGTCACGGTCATCGGTCAAAGTCCATTTGACCGCCCGAATGAAAAGTCAACGTTTTGCCTACACCCAATGTAACGACCCGTCCCGAATTCCGGGGATTAGATTAGTCACTAATCTTGATTAGTGAGGTTGAACGGTGGTTAGTAGGGCGGAATCGGACAAAATGTGAAAAATGACCGTTTTGCCCCTGGTCGTGGGCAAAATGTTGACTTTTTGACCGGGAGGTCCGATGGACGAGGGCCAAGGACCGTTACGTAGGTATCGTCGATACGAATCCAACGACAGGCGGCATGCCGAAATCGGAGATTCGACGACGAAGTTATGGTCAAGGAAACGAATTTACGAACCGAGGCTCGGATTAAAATAATAATATAATAATGAATAGTAACTGATGACTGTGCACATCCGGATGAGTGACAAGTGTCACCCATCCCTTGTTTCCAGCTCCTTGTTTCCCTCCAAACACTATCATTACAACATCATCATTCCTCATCCATCATTCCCTTCCTTTTCTTTGATTTTTCTTCAAACCGTGCACAAATTGGGGGAAACTGAATTGAGAGAATTGGGCTCTCTTCCACTGCCGGTTTTGAGTGAGTTTTGTGAGATTAGTGAGAGTGAATCAAACTGGGGAAACACAGGGAACAATTGATGGCTGGGAGCTGAGAATTCGAAATTAAATCCTAAGGCCGTGAGGATCAAATTGAAGCTCACATTCAGCTTCCTGGGATCACAACGATTAGAATCGTCGAAAGAACGAAGGGAATTGGTGCTGTTTTGGCTCTGATCAAACTTGGTGACAGAGGAGGAAATTCGACCTTGAGTCGTGGAGTTTGAGGCTTCGAATGATTTAATTGAGGTGGGGAAACTACTTCTCATGATCCCACGATGCTTCTGGGTTCATCAATTGAAGGAAAACGTTGGAGATTGACGGACTTCAATGGTTGCACAGTGTACGGATGTTCGAGCTTGAGTCGTGATGATTGAGCGATGGATTGATGCAATTGAGTTGGGGGAAAGGTTTAACGGAGTCCATGGAAGCTTCTGGTTGAATCAATTTAAGGAAATCGATCGAAATTTATGGAATTCCATGAATGAACAGTGTTCGGAGTGTTCTTGGTGTTCATCACCGAATCGTGGGAATTTGGGTAAGTGATCGTGTAATTGATGTTACAGACCTGTAATTGAACTAAGAAAGAAACTAACTGAATGATTAATTGAAGGAATTAAGGCTGAATTGATGGACATTGAACCGGGTTGTATCGCGGGCAAATTGGACCCGTTTACCAGACAAACGGGTTGGGCTGGTGACACTGTAGCAGGCGCGTGGGTTTCACGCGCAGCCACTCACGGCGGCGCGTGATGGCGCGTGGACACGAATCTCGAGGTGAGGTCAACATGACTTCTGTCCTCTTTAATGTAACGAACATTTTGGGATTGGTTTCGTGTCGATCGGACACCGTCTCGATATTGTTCGGGATGTCCGAAGGTTTTAAATTAAGTTTAAAAATATTTTAAAATTCGGGAAAATTACGGGACTTTGATAGGACGTTAATAACCCTCTAATGTGATTTGGACAGGATTGGGAGTCCCGGTGATAGTGGTGAGGCCCGGGAGGGCCGGTGGCACGCGTATCGAGGCATACCGTTAAAACGGTATGTGAGTGGACTTTGGTTTTATAAATTCTATGCATGCTTAAATGTTTTATATGGATTATGTTTGTGATTGTATGATGTTGATTTGGTTGTTGGTAAATTGTACGGTTTCACGTATTTCGAGGCGATTTACGTGCTTGCACGTAAATCGAGGTTTCCGGTTTTACATGGATTTTCCATATTTATGACCTGGATATAATATGATGAAATGGTTTTGAAATTGGAAATATGAACTCGGGCCTAAGGCCCACTTGTTTTGGAAATTTCGGACTTGGAGTCCATTTGAGTACGTAATCGGGCCGGGGGCCCAGTTGGTTAATGAAATCGGGACAGGGGCCCAGTTGATATGAAATCGGGCTGAGACCCATTTGAGTTATGTTATCGGGCCAGGGGCCCAGTTGATTTACGAATTCAGGCCGTGGGCCCAGTGGGTTTATAAGTCGGGCTGCGGGCCCAGTTAGTTTACAAATCGGGCCGTGGGCCTAGTGGTTCATAAAATCGGGCATGAGGCCCAGTTGGATTATAAATGTGATTTCGGGTCAGGGACCCTATGTTTAATAATTGTGATTTTGGGTCAGGGACCCTAAATGGAATTACGTGGTTTTATGGAAATTTCGGGCAGGGCCCAATTGTAATGATGTGATAAAAGGATTTAATAAAACTGTTTTCCATATACCATCTGGATACAAGGATATATGATGGTCTCCTCCAGATGTCTGGGACACTGGGGAAGTCACGGTGCATTGCCTGCGAGGGGTCATTATACGGAGCAGCCGGACCGTATGATGACTCAGGAGCAGGATTGCTATGATTGACGTCAGGGACGTCAGACATCAGGGATGTCAGATATATGGACCCGGAGAGACCCCGGGCAGCACGCGTAGCTTATGAAACCGTGAGATATGACGTCAGGGACGTCTAGCTTCTGAGACGCTAAGCATCTGGGATGCTGGTGATGGTAATGGTAAAATATGGATTAATGAATCTATGAAATGGCTTTTCGGTTGGATATGTGTTATGTGGTAAAAATGGATTATTGGTTATGAAATGGTATGTCGGGTCGGGGACCCTAAATGGTTTTAGATTTATGGATTTATATTTATGGCTTTGGGCGGTGGCCCACATGGTTTTAATATGTCTGATGGTGGTATTCCACAGTTTTGGGCTGAGTTCCCACACTTGGTTTTTGGTTAACGGTTTTTGGGCTAAGGCCTTAATGGCTCGGTTGAGCAAACGTTTTGGTTACTGGTTTTCGCGGCATGCATACCTTTTTATTGGAGGGCATAAATGTCTTATAAATGTATTTGATAAACTTATTGGTTTTTGTCCACTCACAGCTTTTGGTTTTAATGCCCTTCAGGTTGATTACGGATGCGATTGCAGCAGAGACTGGGACATTGCACACCTCCTCCATCGATCCTTGCGCACTCTGGATGCCCCATTTGGGCAGTGGCTCTTGGTTATCCCTTGTCTGACACCCCTTGTTGGACGGGAGCAGGGCACATTCCATGGTAATCCCGGGGGGATTGGGATGGGTCCTGTCACCTAGGGGCAAAACGGTCATTTTGCATCGTTTGTCCGATTTAGCCTAACTAATCACCGATTAACCTCACTAATCGTGATTAGTCACTAATCTAATCTAGGAATTCGGGATGGGTCGTTACAGTGAGGCCCACGCGTAGTGAAGGTAGGTGGAGCATGGGGGTGCGTGCCACATAATCTTGAGGTGGGGTCAACATGTTTTTCAATGTTTTCGATTTTGGCCAAGTTTCGAGTTGATAGGACATCGTCTCGGGGTAGTTTTGGATGTTTAAGTGTTATGCTACGTTTTAATACATATTTTATCCTGGAAAACTTGAGGATTTTAGTGTGAGATTATTTGGACATTAGTGACCCTTAGTGCTCTTTTTTACAGGACAGATGACTCGCGAAATTTCTGAGTGTAAAATCCAGGATTGAGCTGCTTGGACAGTGTGTGAGTGGACATTTGTTTTATCAACTTTGATGCATGCATAGTTAAATGTTTAAAATAATTTATTGCATAGTTTGAGTTCTAATGATTTGAATAATAATTTGAGACATTTTACACTGATTTATTGATTGATTTCTAAACACATATGTTTTGTTGGTAATCGTGGAAATTGTGTTTTGGGCCCAGGCCTGGTTTCGACTATGTTTTAACTTGGAATTGGATTCAAAGGTGAGTTTAAAATAATGATTTGGGTTCATTACCTGAGAATGTTAGTACAGTCCGGATGTTGCGTGAGTGTAGTTTCCAAATGTATCGGATGATGCGAGTGCAGTTCCCGAATGTGACTCGGATGTTGCGTGAGTGCAATTTCCGAGTTTTCCTAAGCGTAGTGCTAATATTATTTCATGACTGGTTACTTAAGTATAGAGGATTTGTTGTGTTTGATTATGATGTTGTGTTCTAATAGTTTTACATGATTTAATGAACATGGATTTCGGGAAATATGGGCCACATGTTTTTGAGGATTTGTGGGTCCCATGGTTTATAACATGATTTGATTTGAAACTCGGTTGTTTATGTTTGATTCTAGGACTCACGGTTTATGACATGATTTGATTTGAAACCCAATTGCTTATGTTTGATTTATGCATGCATGTTTTACATTGGAGAGTAAAGTTTTTTTTTTAAAATGTAATTTCAAATTATGCTTATTTTTGTTCACTCACGTTTTCAATGGTTTTGTTGACCCTTTAGGCCCTTACACGAAGATCAGGGGCTATCCTAGAGGTAGAGGCATGACCAGGACATCAGTACGGTTATCCCTTGTCTGAAAAATATTGAGGGAATCTTCGAAACTTCGGTTGATTTGTTATGTCAGGACCCGACCCTCCTCGGTCAGGACCCGACTCATCTAGCACCATATTGTCCGCTTTGGGCCTCACCCTCACGGTTTTGTTTTCGGAAGCTCATGGTGCAACTTCCCAGGGGGTCACCCATCATGGAATTGCACTAGCTTCAACTCGTTAACTTTGGGGTTCCAATCCCCCCCAAAGCCACTTGAACTCCCAAAAGGCCTAGTGCTAGATAGGTGTGTGCCTACACCTTTAAGGCACACCACCATTCTCTCCCAGACATTCCCCCTCACAGAAATGTGGGATTGTTCATCGTTCCCTCCAGGACACGGGTCTTACATGTTAGACGGGAGCAGAACCAATCACGGTTATCAAAATGTTTTCAAAAAGGGTCCTGTCATAATTAGTATTTTTTTTTTCATGTATATTAAGATTTAGATGACAATATATATATATATATATATATGTGTGTGTTTTTTATTTTGATTTGTTAATATTCTTTCACTATCAAACTTCTTAATTTTCTTCTAATTCTATCTATCCTATTTTTATATTCTCTTTTTTGTTAGTATTTTTATTGGAATTGAATTAATAATTGCTACTTGACAATAATTTTAGTTGCTATTTAAAAAAATTAAAAAATTACCTAGTATGTAGTACGTAGGTGTGCATGCAATAGTTTGTGTTATTCTTTGTTATTTAGAATTACAAATTTTTTATAAAATTTTAATAAGTTGCCTTGAGAAGATTAATGTGGAAGATGACTCTAACTGCACAAATTAAAGTACTGATTTGATGTATCATTCAAGAGTGCATAATTATATTGAATTTTTCCATAAATTCCATAGCAACTAGAACAAGTCAATATATAGAAACTCAAAGGAAGTCATCTCATATTCATCGCTAGCCGGTGATCATTTTTCCACACAACAGTCCACGGCACAAAACAAGGAACTGCGGCTGGACTTTATTCGAATATGATTTTGGATGTAGACATATATATATACTAGATAGATTTCTTACGATTAGTCAAGCAGACGCGTGATTTACGATCACAAAAACATCAATGATCAGGATCAGCTCACACATATACGTTACCAACCCTAACACAGTTAATTTGATGTGTATATAATTATACATTTATACATAATATATATATATATATATTCACACAATATGCTCAAACATCACAAAATATCAACGACCAAGATTAACTCGACACACGTGTTACACTCACCCTACCACGGTTAAGTTCATGCATATATTCATATATAGATATACATACATACACAGAACATACAGAAACACATGGAGGAGTTAATACAGCAGATGAAGGGGGATTTGGAAAGTCATGTCCCTGAGAAGCACATGGTTGTGTCAAGGAGAAATTGCCATGGTTGGCAAAGACTTCAAAATTTGAACAATCTCAATAAGGGATGGAGGGTCCAGCTATAATGAAGAAGCACATCAACAAATTAAAACTGCTAGCTCAGTTAGACACCATTGCCACATGCTATTCCTTAAAATATTCATTTGTGGGCGCCGCAACGAATTATAAAAATAAATATCATATAATGATCACGTGATATATATTTAGCTCATGTATCAGTTAATTATAATTGATATTCTCAATTTTAAAACATAACGTCTTAACTAAATATATACCACATGGCCATAATACTTAGGATTTTATAGTGTGATTACTCTTAAGGCAACTATATATTGTCACAATTAAGAGTGATGTGTGCATGAAATTGGAAAAACAAAAATTAGGAATTTATACTTGGTAGCTAGCTTAGCCAAATTCTCACATCCATCACTTCAATGTCTTCACATCATTTTGCTATATTGCACTAAACTAATTTTGTTCAAATCTTGAACTTAATTAATCTCTTTGGTACATAGCTTATAATTATGTTCCTAGGTAATTAGATTGGGAAATAAGAATTGGACCTTTCACCATCCAACTTGGAGTACAGCAGGATATGTATCGTGTACGTATTTCGTATTTAATTCGAATGGTATAGCACTGTAGTAGGAATGTATTGTATACGTATTTCATATTTTTGAATGGTATATGTACGTATACGCAAATGGGGGGGCGGGCAATCACCTGTGACATTTTATCTTACCTTTGGGGTTGTGTTTGCCTGCTTTACAGTCTGGTCTACTTGCCTTGCCTGGCCAGGCTTAAACTCCAACAAGAACAAGGACAACTTATAAAAAGAGGAGCATCAGTCTCATGAACATCAAAACCCCCTTCACATGTTTTATTCATACATTTCTTCCTGCCCGGCCATCAATTCCTTCACATGTTCCTTTTAGCACCAATTGGCACATTTCCAAGCTAATTTCATTTCCCACACATATATATAGTTTAATAATTCCCTTTATTTAAATCCTGTCCAATCAGTTTGGTATGATGATTGATACGTACATCATAGTTAATTTAGGTGGATTACATTTTAATTAAATCTTGCTAATACCCTTATAATTAAGCAAGTTTAATGGATGCGGTCAGATTAAAATAGATAACTCATCAAATTCAATATATATTCCGAATGTAGAAATCGTTGTGTTATAATTGTAAAAGATAATAGAGGGAGTATACATAATCCAATTAGTTTGTTATTGTCATTGTTATTGATATATACATCATAGCTAGTTAATTTATAGGTTGATTATATCTAACTTGAAAAGAAATTTAACAATAAAGAAATTTAACAATAAAGAAATTTTTTATGAGATTTTACTGATACCTTGTAAAGAGCATTTTTACATGAACTTCAACTTCTTTGGTGGTTGCAAACGAATTGGACTGAATTAAATAATTTTTCGAATTCATTCTGTTCGATGTAAAAATTGATGTGTTATTTAATTCTAGAAAGATATTAGAAACGGAATAAACATATAATTAAGTCTATTTATCCGACACAATCAGTTTGTCATAAGATTGTTGCAGCATCATTTGAGAATCCTAATGTGATAAAGACTCAACAATTTTTACACAAAGTTACTGATGACAACCTACGTTGACGATCTAGACTTTCTGGTAACGAGCTAATTAAAGTTTCTCCAATCAAATTTGTGGCAGGGTACGTTGTAGCTAGCTAAACTTAAACACCACCATGAACTCTTGCACCTACTTGAATTAACTTTTAATTAAACAAGATGCAGGACTGTTGACTTTACTTTTCTCTATTAACGTTCAATTATGTTATCCTGCATGGTTGACTTGGTTTCCAATGGCATGCATAAAGCTAAAGCTAGCTTCGTCCTATCGTTTTCATTACCACCCAATAACTGAAACCCATCTGTGCATACCAATCCATTCAAAACGTTAATATCCGATCACATATTGGGTCAAGCCACTGCAATTCCACATCCTCCATAAAATATCAAATTAAAGGGTACATGATTGAGTTCATCACAACGTCTCCTTTTCTTTTAATAATATAGAATTGGGGTTCGATAGTTACTCATCGAAGTCACAAGATCGATGCAAGAGTTCAATGCTGAATTTAGCAAAATGTAAATTTTAATACTTTATATTATATATTATATATCTTCTTGTAAGAACTTTAATTAACATAGTAAATGTAAAATTTTTACACTACTTAATCATACTAGCGATGAGGGTATTGTGAAATTAATCAAGCTCCAGTAATATATAAACTTACTACCTAGAAAACCAACAAATCAAAAGTAATTAATTAAGCTGGAGAAATTAATTAATTCCACTATGCCCTTATCAAAACAAACAATAGTAATAATCTCATCTCCTCAGAAAAAGTTAGAATTATTTCCATGATCATCCAACGTCATCATCATGTCACTAAAGAGCTGTTCTTTCCCTTGAGCAGCGCCTTCGTCAAACAACCACTTCTCCATCAATGACAATGGCATTTCCCCACCACCAACAACACCGATATCCGGCTTGGTCTCGTCTTGAAACAAGCTCCCTGCCGCCTCCGGCGACGACCTCGATTGAGACAAATCGGAGTAATTCGAAGATTCCAACGAGTCAAAGCCAAACAACGACTCGAATGCGTCAGACAGGTCACCCCCACCACTCGCTGTAGTAGTATTTACTGCTGATGATGATGACGTGGCGTCAAGTTTGACTCTCGCGGAGGACGATGATTTTGGAGGATTTTTCATCCATCCTTTGAGCAACTTAGATATGTTCTCCGTGCTGGAAGCATACGTGGAGCCTTGTGAATGGTTTTGAGCCAGTTTTGTGTTTAAAACAACGTCGTTGGGGGAGATGATCATATTGCTAGGCTTTTCCGGTGACACGGCGTCGTGGAGGGCCTGCCTTGCCATGTGGATGTCTGTTTGGAGCCGTTTTTCCCATTGGCCTCTGGATACTATTGGCTGATGGTGTGAAGATGATGAAGACGAAGGAGGGATTGGGCCTATTGGGCCTTGAGGGGCATCTTGACTCGCTTGGAGCTTGGTGAGCTTCTTCTTCAAGTGTGTGTTCCAGTAGTTTTTAATGTCGTTGTCAGTTCTCTGGGGGAGGTATGAAGCTATGGCTGCCCATCTGCCACCACATTAAATTAGAATTTAGAAATCAGACCTACCCTTGCCTCCCAATTAATATACATAAAAACTTTGGCATTTTTTCATTGAAATAGGTTAAAAAATGAGATGAGTCATTTTCAGATTATCCCAGTATTATACTCCAATCGTAATCGTAATTTAAGGCATCTCAGCTTACCGTTTTGTTTTTACGGGAAATTTTTATATCCCCGAAACTAGATGTAACTTCTTATTTGTAAATCTCATTACCCTAAAAATAAGAAAGAAGGATGAGTTTTTTATTGGCTTGTGAATTTACCTATTGCCCAAGAGAGCTTGAAGGTGGATGATCATCTTCTCCTCATGGTCAGTGAAGTTACCACGCTTGATCCCGGGCCTAAGGTAATTTGTCCATCTCAGTCTGCAACTCTTGCTACATCTATGCAGCCCTGGATCATACGAAAATAGATCGAAAATGTATTAGTTTGACATGTTAAAATTTCAAAGGGACGGGCCGAGCAATCCTATGAAGCAAAAACCACGGATATATACTTAAAAAAAAAAAAAGAGTGAAAAGAAAGGAA
The DNA here is from genome assembly GCA_032719365.1 of Prinsepia uniflora. Lineage (NCBI taxonomy): Eukaryota > Viridiplantae > Streptophyta > Magnoliopsida > Rosales > Rosaceae > Prinsepia > Prinsepia uniflora. The sequence continues at coordinate 4,957,333 of CM064867.1, read as the reverse complement.
TATTGAAGGTACGTATATATACCTGTTTGGGTAGGAACAGCCCTCCAATTGCCAGGGCCATGGTCTTGGATGTAAGAGACTAAAATGATGTCTTCTTCGGGAGTCCAAGGTCCTTTCTTGACCCCTTCTTTGTCACAGCAAGGAGGCCTTCCCATTTGATCAAATCCCCAACTTTTGTTTTCTTTCTTTTTCTTCAAGAGTGAGTCTCAATTCTCAACGAACAAGAAGCAAACAAATCTAAACAAATGTAAACAAAGGGAGAGGTTGTGGTCTTGGTAGCTAGCTAGGTATATGTTTGAACTACGTTTTTCTTTTTTTCTCTCTGTCTTGGAAGTTGCTGAAGACAAGTGACTCACTACTCACAAGCTTAGGCTAGCTTTTGGTGTGCATAAATAGACAAAAAAATAATAATTAAAAAAATAATCGCCCAAAAAAAAATTAGACAAAAAATAAAGAGAGAGAGAGAGAGAGGAGAGGACGCTGACCTAAAAGAAGATGAAGAGAAAGAGAAGGACAGCCAAAGAGTCAAAAGGTGACAGCAAGAGCATTTACTCCATTCCCAGGGCATGCTAAAGTCAGCTCATCGATCACTTGGCTCTTGATCTCTACTGCCAATGCCTGTGCCAATTCTCTCCCTCTCTCTCTCTCTCTCTCTCTCTCTCTCTCTCTCTCTCTCTCTCTCTCTCTCTCTCTCTCTCTCTCTCTCTCTCTCTCTCTCTCTCAAAACCGCGTGGCATTGAATGTGGGTTGATCAAGTGGGGGAAACCCCGGCCTTCAATGTGCTCTTAAACTCAAGATGTCCTAGCTCATGAATTATGTGTTTTCAGCTGACTCTATATATACCGGCCTAGTCAAAAGTTAAAACAGTCAAAAAGCATGCATGCCCAGAACACAAAACGCTAGTTTACTGATGAGTAATTTCTTGCAACCAAAAGAATTTGACTTAGACTTTCTATTGGTATTCTTGATATATTAATCTATTAACATTAATATATTCGTTTTGTTATTTATGTGTTATAAGACATCGATAGCTTGGAAGTGCAAATATATATATAACACAACATACTTAATTAGTAAAAAAAAAAAATAGAAAATTTTATTAGATAAATCCTAATTAATTCAGTATTCCAGATTAATACATTAAATTGATTTGATATCTTATTTAATTATATAGAATATTTTTTTTTTCTAGTTAGGTTTACAATAACTATTATATAATAGATATCTTTATACATTTAACAAAACAATTCAGATATTCTTCCATCTTTTATTTTTGACATGGTATTAGAGCAAGTATGCTCCTGAAATACAAATATGTTGCGATTCCTCCCATATGGGTGTGCGGATAGCATCCTTCGTGCACTCATGGGAATTGTGCTATGTCTTGCCTCATTGTCCTTTCAAACCATAATCTCTATTTTTTGTTTTGTTCCCTTCGATCTAAATTTTATTCCAAATTTTCAATTTCAATTTTAAGTTCAATTTCTTCATTTTCGATTTAAATTTCAATACATATTTCAATATCAAGAAAATTCTGATAGCATCCTTACCCAAGATACTTTTATGAACATCCATCATATTCCATTAAATCCAAACAAGCGGAAATAACAGCGGGACCTTCAAACAACTGGCACAACATCTGACGACACATGTCACGACTCGACTCCCAAGCACAATATTGTCCGCTTTGAGCCCAGCCCTCACGACTTTGTTTCTAGAAACTCACACTCAACTTCCAAGTGGGTCACTCATTTTGGGATTGCTCCAGCTCAATCTGGCTTAACTTTGGAGTTCCAACCAAATCTAAAGTCAATGAGCTCCTAAAAAGCCTCGTACTAGGAAGATACTTGCTTACACATATAAAGAACTTCACCTTTCCCTCCCCGAGTGTTGTGAAATTATTCACCATTCTTGCTTCCAAGCTCTCACCATTCTTGTTTTCCAAGCTCACGGGTCTTATTGACTGATCTTGTTTCCCAAGCTCATGGGTCAAAAAATCCACCCACCTTGGAGCCTAGCGTCCTCACTAGCACACTTCCGGTTGGGGTCTAACTATGATACTATTCTTTCATGACCTGAATCCCTAATACGATATTGTCCGCTTTGAGTTTAGCCCTCACGACTTTGTTTTTGGAAATTCACGTACAACTTCTCAGTGGGTCACCCATCAAGAGATTGTTCCAGCCCAATCTCACATAACTTTGAAGTTCCAACCAAATCTAAAGCTAGTGAGCTCCCAAAAGACGTCGTTCTAGGAAGATACATGCCTTCACATATAAGACATTTCACCTTTCCCTCCAAAACGATATGAGATTGTTCATCATTCTTGCTTCCAAGCTCACGGGTCTTACTTCCCAAGCTCACGGGTCTTGGTCACTAGTCTTGCTTCCCAAGCTAACGGGTCTTACAGCACAGCATCCGACTTCATCAGCAAATTGGGACTTCATAATGTTCACTCTCCAACTTGAAGGGGAGTGTTAGATAAATCCTAAATTGATTCAGTATTCTAGATTGATTTAGTATCATAAATTGATTTTATATCTTATTTAATTATGAAGAATATTTTTCTTTCCTAGTTAGATTTACTATGTTGAATCAAAGATCGAACCTGCCGCGAAAAGTCCTCACAATTCCTGCAAACAGCAAACAATTAGCTATCGTCGCCTCGATAGATTTACCCGGGGGGTTGTTCGACCAAGAACACTCTGATGCCTAAGTTAGCTTTGAGAGAGGAAAATGATATACTTCGAAGCGAAGAATCGACGTACCTTGAAAATGAAATGTGCTACGCTATTTATAGGAAAATCTTGGGAGCCTTGGAGCGTTCTGATTGATTGGTTGAATTTTTAATTAATAAATAATATGTTATTATTAAATATATTATTTAATAATTATAATGATGGCTCATCATGATAGTAATGGTAATTATTGTATTATAATATTAATATTAATTGTCTGTTACTACGAATAATGACAATTAACTCTCGGGGAGAATATTAATATTACGGAGATTTTAACCCGATCAAATAACGTATTTAGCTGGTAAATAGATTATTTAATGTGCGGGTGTTTTCAAATGATCAGCGTTATTGCCAGGGGAAATTTGGTCATTTTGGGAATTACTGGTCACGTGGCAGCTCCATAATTTTCAGATGATTTTAGGTTCCACAAATGCCCCCACATTGCTTCAGAATTCAGGGAATCCGAAGGGATGTACATTGTTTGGAATTTTATATTACTGGGCTTGCCAGTTATTGTTGGGTTCAAAAATCAAGTCAGTGTTTATTTGGCGATTTTGCCCCTAGTTATAAGGGCCAAAAGTTGACTTTTTGATTAGAACACTTTTTGGACTTTCCGAAGAGACTGTTGAGTAGGTCCCGAGGCGCTGAATCCGCAGACAGGCAGCATGCGTCAATCGGAGGTTGGATGCGAAAGTTGTGGGTCTGCGATGGTGAGGGGCATTTTGGTAATTTTGAAAGGTAAGGGCAAAATGTTGACTTTTGACTCAGACGGTCAAACAGACTTTGGCTTATGGCTGTGACGTAGTTCGGGACGTCACGAGTCCGTAGACAAGTGACATGTCAAAAACGGAGCTCGGATGTGAAAGTTATGGATCTACGTAGTCTAGGGGCAAAATGGTAATTTGTCGAGCGAAGGGCAAAACGGTCTTTTAACAAACGAATGGTGGATGCTAACTCGTGCTACCAACCAAATGATACATATCACTTTGCCCCTCACCTTTGCACCTGATTTTATGGATGAAATCATGGATTAGGGACATTAATCCCTTAATTAGGGAAAAAAAATTGCTTTTGTCCATTCTTGATGGTGTTAAATTGTGGATTGATTCAGTTGTGAGAATGAGAGATTAAGAGGACTGGATTAGAGAGAAAAGAACACGAGGAACAGAGAGTTACCTGCCATTACAGAATTAGAAAATTTGGAAAAAATGGTGTGAATTCGAATTCGAAATTGTGAGCTTTGAGAATCAAAATTGAGGCTTGAACAAGCTTCCTGAGATCAATTCGAACCAATCCACAACAAAAACGAAGGGAATTGATGCTGTATTGAGCAAGAACAGAGGCCCTAATTTCTGCTCAAAATCAAGCTTGAGTTCGAATAGCTGGAGGTAAGATTTTATGAAATTGATTATGTAAAAATGTTCATTTCACTCTCACAATGCTCTCTGTATAAATTAATTTGGAAAACAGGGATGAATTGAGTGAACCCGAAAAGGAAACCCGTTCGAAGGTCGATCGTTGGATGTGAGGATTAAGGTTATGATTTAAGTAATGAAGTTAACAGAACTTAAATTGTAATAGATTAGAAGGGATCAGGCGAAAGAATGGAAAGAATTGAGGTCGAATTGAGGGAGAACAAGTCGGGTCTTGTCGCGGGTTTTCAACCCGTTTATCAGACATTCGGGTACAGAAGATGCACTGTAGCAGTACTGTGCTACGCGCGTGGCTTTCACCAGCAGCCGCTTGCGGCGGCGCGTGAGGGCGCGTGGGTGAGTTTCCGGGAAAGTGGTCAACTTGAGTTTTGGTGTTTTCGATGATACGAACATATCCGCGTTGGTTTCAGGTCAATCGGATATGGATTCAGAGTAGTTTCGAGTACCCGAAGCGTATAGTTTGTGTTTAAAATCAATATTTAATTCCCGAAAAAAAGTGAGAAATTGATATGATATTCATAGTCATTATTGACCCTTCATGATGATTTTAGACAGGATTCGAGATTCCTGGAAAGTGTCGAAAATTACGAAAATGCGTGCAGCTTGGAAAGCGAGCGGTTTGGACGGTGTGTGTGAGCATTGGTAGCCTGGCTCACATTCAATGTGACTCTTGCTAGTGCCACAAATATGCTTGCTACGCGTCAAGAGTCCGTCGAAGGTGTTTAGAAACTTTGTTGGAATGGGTGTGCAACCGGCGCCACGTGGCGGACGGAGATTGGCTGAATAGTCGACGGGGATTTGGAGGTGACTGAGTGCACCTCACGGGCTATGTCGAAGCAAAACTGCGGACGTGATTGGTGAGCATTGGTAGGCTGGCTCATATTCAATGTGACTCTTGCTAGTGCCATAAATATGCTTGCTATGCGTCAAGAATCCATCGAAAGTGTCTAGGAGCTTTGTTGGGTTAGATTTCAAATGGCACCCACTCTATTTGTTTGATGTGGTCTTTTCATGATGCGTTATGGTGCACTTCTCGAGAGACCCAGCAAACTCGCTTTTTGGGAGCGTGGCGGTTCTCGTAGCCTAAGTCTATTCTGAGGGAAAGATATGGAGTTTGAGAAGCCTGAAGACTTCATGGAGTGGAAAGCTCGCAATCAAATTGCCTTTCCGGACGACGTTTTTGTGGAGCTTGGCGACAGATGTTCTTCCATGAAGGCCCTTAAGCATGGAAGAGGAAAAAACCATGTCGGCGGTCGATGGACTAAATTCCACCCTTTGATCATTGGGTGGGGTTTCAAGTTTCCGTTCTCGAAGTTCTTCTCCAAGATTATTGGTCGGATGGGATGCAGCCTTGCTCAACTAGACGTCGATGCCTATCGACACGTCATGTGCTTTGAGAAGCTGAACAAATTTTTTGGCCTGGGACTCAATGAAGATGAATTCGGGCATTCCTATTCCGTGTCGCACAACGGAATTACCGGCGGTCGGCTTTCTCGTGTCATACCCAAAGTGGAGTTGTTTTTTAGGACGGAGTTCGATGACAACACGTACAGATTCAACTGTATCGAAGTTGGTGGCGCATGGGACAAATACGCCTCCCCGGACTTGAGGATTACCTCGCACTTCCGCATGTTTGATGAGTTGTATAGCGGGTTTAGAGGTCATCCTGATCTCAAAAAGATTGACACGGCCCTGAAAATTCCTCCAGAGTTTCGAGACATGAGCTGGGTACTCTCTCCACTTAGAGACATGAATGGCGGGAGACCTTCGGACATCCTAATCAAGGAGTGGTTAAGCGCTCCACTGCGCTTGAAAAAACCGGTTACCCAGAAGAATAATAACAAGCAAGGACCCATTGGATCTTTGGAGAAAAAGCATGATGATCAGCTTCCTTCCAAGACCGACCGTTCTAGTCCTGCAGAGTCATCTAGCAAGCGCAAAACCTCAGACGATCCTTGTGAGGATGCAACCAAACAACTTAAGAAGCTGAAGGCGATTCCTACTTCCCTTGAAGTGATTGAAGCATGGAGAGATGAAGGCCCATATCGAATAGTGGAGGAGACACGGTCGTCATCCAAGACTCTTGTTGTGATAGGTGCCCCCATCCTAGCAGAGGGAAGTCAAAAAACTATTCCGCAAGGAGCTTACGACAAGGTAGTCCGAGACCTTAGGATTGCGAAAGCTGGGGCCCACAAGTTGGTTGACATGCTTCATGGAAATGCTGGTTTGGGAGATGAAAACGAGCAAATGAAGAGCGAATGCAAACGCCTTCGAGAAGCCCGAGACCACTCCAGACGGAACAACGAAGCCTTGGTCGGAAGAATCCATACATTGGAAGTTAAAGTGGGGGAGCTGGAGATGAGCCGTGTAGAGAGGATGCTGATAGAAAATGAGCGAGATATTGCTCGAGATGAGGTCATCTTGCTGCGTAGGAAATTGCAGGACTCAGATGAAACAATCAGACTTTTGGAGGTGGAGATCCAGAATCTGAAGACTGAAGGCTCCCGGGACACGACCATTTACTGTCACTGCATGCCCCCACAACTTTGTGCCAAAAAGAAAATGAGGCACAAAAGTTGGACATGGCAAGCTACAGCAGGGTCACCACCAAAGAGCGGGAACCAGAGCTGGAGCAAGAGTTTGAGCCTGTTCCGGTACCTGACCCAGAACCCGAGACCGGGACCAGGAAGGAAGCTGCCCCTGAGACTGCTGATTCATTGTTTAACGACATTTCCCTACTTTCAGCAGAAGAGTGAGAAGAGTTTAGAAAAACAATGGGTTTTGAAGACTTGCATCCATAGTTCCTTTACATGTGTATGTTGGCTATTACATTTTCATTTTTTGCATTAAATAACTGGTGTGAGCAATCGACATGTTGTGACGCCCTGGAAATTCGAAACACGAAAATTTGGAAAATTTGAGGAAAATGACGATTTTGCCCCTGGAATTAGGCGAAAAGTTGACTTTTAATTTGAGCGGTCAAACGGACTTTGACCGATGACCGTGACGTAGTTCGGGACGTCACGAGTTCATAGACAGGTGGCACGCCCGATTTCGACATTCGAGGAGAAAGTTATGACGTGCGGAAGTTGATGAAAGGGGCCGAAAATTGACTTTTTGATCGGGACCTTGTTTGGACTTTCCGGGAGTACCGTTGGATAAGTCTCGGGATGCTGAATCCGTAAACAGGCGGCATGCGTCAATCGGAGTTCGAATGAGGAAGTTATGGGTCTTGAAAGTTCAGGGGCAGAACGGTAAATTGTCACATGAAGGGTAAAATGGTAATTTGGGTCGTTAAAGCCCTAAACGGTGCCACAGCTGATTTTAAATAGTTTAGCATGGCTGATTCAGCCAATTGGGATAAGGGTTAAGTCTCAATTGACATTTGGCAATTGTTAAGATTGATTAGTGGCATGTTTGAATGCCTAATACGGACAAGAACAACCTCCTAACCTTGTTTAAATTATTAACTTAGATTAATCAAGAAGGAAACCAGAGAACACAGGGAGATGCAAAGGGAATTTTGAGTGAAAAACGGAAGGAAAATAGGAGAGAAAACGGGGAGGAATACTGTGAACCCGAGAGGAAACCCGAAAAACCATTAAAGGGCTTCAAAATCGATTTCGATTTCCTAGCTGTTTTTGAATGAAATTGATGATTCCTTTAGCTCCATGGGAATGAGACGAGTCGAACTGGATCAAGAACGAAGGCAATTCGAGGTGTTTTGACTTAGAACAGAACGGGGGAGGAAACTGGATTTTTGATCTTGAGTCGTGGATTTGAGGCCATGGGACGGTGAAATTGATCTTGGAAATGTGTTCCTTATGATTCCACGATGCTTCCTGATGCATCAATTGCAGGAAAACGATGGAAAATGAGGGAGTTCCATGAAAGCACAGTGTACGGCTGTTCTTCGTGGAATCAAGTTTAGTTCAATGTGATTCAGGTAATGTTTGATGTAATTCGAGTTACAGAACCTCAATTAAGTTTCTAATGATGTAAAATGGACGATTGAATTGAAGGAAATAATGTCGAATTGGCAGAAATCCAGTCGGGTTGCATCGCGGGCTAGCCAGACCCGTTTACCAAGTAAACGGGCGAAGGAGATCACTGTTCATGGATACTGTTCACAGCACGTGGCAACCACTCGCAGCCACTCACGGCGGCGCGTGGAGGCACGTGAGTGGGAATTTCGAGGTACGGTTAACATGAAACTTTTCCTATTTAACGTAACGAACATATTTGGTTTTGGTTGCGAGTCGATCAGACGTCGTCTCGATAATGTTTCGAGGGTCCGAAGATTTAAGTTACGTATTTAATTAATATTAAATTCCCGGAAAATTATGGGAAAATTAGATGATGTAAATTGACTTGTTAGTAACCTCGAATAACGATTGTGAACAGGATTCAGGATTCCTGGCAAGTGTCGGAAATTACGGAAACGCGTGCAGCGCGGGAAACGAGCAATCGGACGGTGTGTGAGTGGACGTTTGTTTTATAAATTGATATGCATGCATAGTTAAATGTTTTATATGATTGATTGCATGATTTGGTTTGCAATGATGTCATGATTTGTTTGGATGATTATTTATGATTTAATGATTATTTTAATCGGTAATTCAGGCACGTTTTTCGAGGAAATGTACAAATGGTATTTTGGGCTAGGCCCGGAGTTAAAAAGGTTTCCAAAAGAGTATTTTGACTTAATTGGTGAGTCAAGGATGAGTTTTGGGTTATTATAATGTTTTCTATATGATTTTATGGAATTACGTATAAAGGATATTTGGGCTTGAGTCCCGGTTGGTAATGATTTGACTTGGATTGAGTCATGGATTTGATTGATATGTTTTGGGATATGATCCCGGATGGTTTTCCTTGTGATTGTGATTGTGACTATGAATGCCCAGACGGTCGGAGCTAGGGGATTTCCTAGTTGGCCGGAGCTTGGGGATATGATGGTACGATGGTGAGTAGTATGGTAAGCCAACTTCTGGGATGCGACTGAGCCTGGATGTGCCACTCGGATGTGTCTGAACCTGGGGATGTGTTCGCCCAGATGTGACTGAGCCCGAGGGTTGAGCCCAGAGGTGTCTGATCCCGAGAGTGTGGTTGGATGTTGGCCTACGCGTAGTGCAGATGTGACAGTGTGATGGTTTGTGCACTTGTGAATAGTGCGGATTGATTGATTGATTGAGTAATGGATTGTGACCTTGTGTATCGTACTGTTTGCTATTGATGGTGATTATGATTACGTACTGGTATTGAGTACGAGCTCTAGTTTGTGGGGCCAGGTGACTATGTTTTCATGTGTTTGGCCTGAGAGCCGAGAATTTGACTTATTATATGTTTTGACTGAAAAGCCAGTATTTGTGTTTCATCTGTTTTTCCCTATGCATGCGTGATTTGTAAAACTGGAGGGTAAAGGATGTCTTTTCAAATGTATTTTAACGAATATATTTTTGTCCACTCACACCTTTGTTTTTGATGACCCTCCAGGCCGTGGCACAACGTTCGGAGCTGATCTCGAGGCGGAGGCATGAGCGGCAATTATCCCTTGTCTGATAGGTGCTGAAGGATAGTTTCGAGACTTCAGTGACTTGTCCGACGGGAGCAGGACCGGGCACGGTTATCGAGGTCCAGTTGGGACGAGTCCTGTCACATGTGATTTGCCAAACACCCTCCAAATGAATAAATAAGAGAAAATTGTTTAAGCTGAATTGTTGGAACGCAAGCGTTAACTTTCTTATATGCTCTTTTTAATGTGTCGAAGCGAGAAAAATGCTTGTTAATGTATCAGTATGAGCTCATTCATGTGTCCCTACTACAACCATGGGTGTACAATAGCGAGTTTGAAATAACTTGTGGCATTAGACGATGAAGTTTTTGATATGTTGCCTTCAGGGAAGGGTTTGTGCTTCTTAAGAGAAGGCTTAAGGTGCTTCAATGAAGAATACTTAGGGCGCTTCCAAAAGGAAGGCTAAGGGTGCTTCCTAAGAGGAAGGCTTGAGGTGCTTCCTAAACGAAGGCTTTAAGTGCTTCCTAGTGGAAGGCTTTGGATGCTTCCTGGAGGAAGGCTTGAGTGCTTCTCGAAAGAAGGCTTTGGATGCTTCCCAGAGGAAGGCTTGAGTACTTCTCGGAAGAATGCTTTGGGAACCTTGCCGAAAGTATAATAACACATAGGTGAATGAAGAATGACTTGATAGCTTTATTTGTAAGTCTAAACGCGTCATTCGTGAAAATAAAGCCTATATTTGGCACAAAGCAGTGACTAGCTTATCTTTGAGCTCTAGTTTGCATTATACATAATATTTTCGGAGGTGATGAGCATTCATGGAACCACTCACTAACTTTCCGTCCATTGTCTCTAAGGTGTAACTTCCTTTTCCACTTACTTGGTAGATTCGGTAGGGTCCTTTCCATTAGGATTTGAGTTTTTGAGACCCTGGACGATTGGGTGTCGCAAACTTTTTCTTGAGAACAAGGTCACCTGGGAGAAAGTGCCGGAGTCGAGCCTTCTTGTTGTAGGAACTTCTCACTTGCTGCTGGTAGCTGGAGATGCGCTTCACCACTTGGTCTCTTAATTCCTTGCTAAGATCAAGTGAAGTTCTTAGAGCGATGAAGTTGACTACTGGATCATCGAGCTCGATAAAGGGTGCTGGAACAACAACATGTGGAGGAATGACGCAGTCAGTGCCGTATGCAAGGGTGAATGGAGACTCTCCTGTTGCACGACGCGGAGTGGTACGTTACCCCCAGAGCGTGCCATCTAACTCCTCCTCCCACAAGCCTTTCTTATCATCGAGTTGCTTCTTGATACAGTCAAGGACTGTCTTGTTTGAAGCTTCTGCCTGGCCATTACCCTGGGGGTAATATGCAGTTGAAGTGAAATGCTTGATTTTCCAAGACTCAAAGAACTCGTTGATTATGACGTCAGTGAATTGAGTTCCATTGTCTGTTAGAATGACCTTGGGAAGCCCAAATCGGCAGATAATCTGGCTCCAGATGAATTTTTGAACATTAGCTTGAGTTATGGTGGCCAAGGCCTTTGCCTCCACCCATTTAGTGAAGTAGTTAGTGGCAACAATCAAATACTTCTTGCTTGGGACTGGAGTGCTTGGGAATGGTCCAATAATGTCAATTCCTCATTGCATGAATGGCCAAAGGCTCGTCTGTGCATGCAACTCTTCCGGTGGTGCCAATTGGTTAGGCTTGAACCTTTGACATTTGTCGCACTTCTGAGTATATTACAGAGCTTCTTGGCGTAGAGTAGGCCAGTAAAATCCTGCACTAAGCGTCTTTTGAGCAAGCGACCTTCCACTGGAATGATTTCCACAATGTCCTTCATGAATCTCAGCCAAGACTTTCAACGTTTCTGGATGCTTCAAGCATAACAAGTTTGGTCATGTGAAGCACTTTCGAAAGAGTCGGCCCTTGTCGACATAGTATCGCGCAGCTTTCATCTGGACTTTGCGGGCCTCTAACCGTTCATCAGACAATATTCCATGCTCTAGATAGTTGATAAAATGATCTTGCCAGTTTGGAGATGAACCAATTTTTCTTACTTCAATCTCCTTCATATCAATACTTCTCCGCTCGAGATACTCAATTGGGATTGAGTGCTTGAAACGGAAGTCAAGTGATGACGCTAGATTGGCCAACGCATCTGCTTGTCTATTTTCGGCTTGTGGAGGTTGATGAAAAGTGAAAACCGAGAAAAAGGCAAGCATTTCCTAGACCTTGTTATTATATCTGAGCATCCTTGCATCATGCACAGCATATTCACCGATCGATTGGTTAGTGATCAACTGCGAATCCGAATAAATAGCAAGGCGTTTGACTCCTAACTCCTTGGCAAGTGTGAGCCCACAAATCAAAGCTTCATGCTCCGCTTCATTGTTAGAGGCTTTGAATCCGAACTGTACTACCTGCTCTATTATGGAGTCATCGGGAGTGATAAGAACAATCCCCGCTCGTGCCCCATTCTGGTTCGAGGAACCATCAACAAAGAGCTTTCATAGATGATTGGAAGTTGAGGGCTGTAGAGAAGAGGAACTATCTCCATGATCTCGTGACAAAGAAGTGTCAGCGGCCCTGGGGGCATTGCCGAGCTTATTGTCTCCTTCCAGTGATGCTGGTGTGAACTCCACAACAAAATCCGCTAAGGCTTGGCCTTTGACAGCTGTTCGTGGACGATAGAGCAAATCATGCTGACTCAACTCGATGGCCCATTTCATTACCCATGTCGATGCATCGGGTGCATGAAGTAACGAACGGAGTGGATATTCGGTCATGACGATCACCCGATAAGTTTGAAAGTATGGCCTCAACTTCTTTGTGGTAACCAATAATGCTAGAATCAGCTTTTCAAATTTCGGATATCGTGTATCAGCATATAGAAGTGCTTTGGATGTGTAGAACACATGTAGTTGAATCCCATTCTCTTCCCGGATAAGTGCAGAGCTTACAGCAACATCAGAGACCCCCAGATACAGGAACAGGTCCTCGTTATCTTTGGGTTTTGATAGCAGTGGTGGAGATGTCAAGTAGGCCTTGAGATCTTGAAATGATTTCTCACAACCTTCATCCTACTTATCTCTGGATGCCTTCTTTACTGCTTGGAAGAAAGGTCGACACCGGTCAGTTGACTTGGACAAAAACCTATTCAATACTGCTGCTCGTCCAGTGAGACTTTGAATCTCCTTCAGACTTGATGGGGACTTCATCTCGAGTATTTCCTTGATTTGCTTTGGATTTGCTTCGATCCCACGCTGAGTCACAAGGTATCCCAAGAACTTCCCTACTGACACCCCGAACGTACACTTCAGAGGGTTGAGCTTCATTTTGTACTTCTTCAACAAGTTGAAGGTCTCCCGCAAGTTGGTGATATGATCCCCTCGTTTTTCTCCTTTGACCATGATGTCATCCACATAGACCTCCATAGTTTTTCCGATGAGATCTTTGAACATCCGATTGACGAGTCTCTGGTACGTTGCTCCCGCATTCTTGAGGCCAAATGGCATGACCTTGTAGCAGTACACACCTCGGTCGAAGACGAAGACAGTTTTGTCCTTGTCCTTTTCATACATGAAAATCTGATTAAAGCCCGAGTATGCATCAAGGAAACTTAGCATCTCATTCCCTGCAGTTGAGTCCACTAAGAGATCGATTTTGGGCAGAGGATAGTTATCCTTTGGGCACGCAAGATTGAGATCGGTGTAATCAACACAAACTCTCCACCGCCTAGCTTCCTTTTTCTTGACAAGCACGGCGTTTGCTAGCCATTCAAAGTGCGGAACTTCTTCGATGGATCCAGCAATGAGTAACTTGTCAATCTCCTCTTGGATGATAGCAATTTTCTCGGGGGAAAATTGCGCCTTTTCTGCTTGACCGGCTTGTGGTGGGGATTGACGTGTAGCTTGTGGCTAGCGATGGTAGGATCAATCCCTGGCATGTCAGACGGAGACCAAGCGAAAACTTCTTTCTCCTATCGCAGGAAAGCTATGAGTTCTTCTTTTTCTTTGTCACTTAACCGGGCGCCAATGAGGGCTTCTTGCTCAGGATATTGAGGGTCAAGTTGAATGAGGATGACGTCATCCTCCGGTTGCCACCCTTCTGGAGTTGGTGGTTCCTCATGAATGTCAGGATCTTGACCCGTGATTAGTTGCTATTTGGGAGACGAAGAAGAAAGCTTGCCCCCAGTGGATGATCCTGCTTGGGGTACAAACTCTGCCTCCTTGACCTCCTTTAGCCCTTCAGTGAGGCACCGTCGAGCCATCGTCTGATCGCCCTTGATCTCCCCGATTCCACCACCGGGAATAGGGAACCTAATCTTCCGGTAAAGGCTTGATGTGGTTGCGAGGATCTTGTGAAGCCATGGCCTTCCCAAGATTCCATTGTATGGAGAGTACTCATCCATGATGTAAAAAGTCTGGGACGTGACAACGGGATCTGAATATACATCCAGCTGGAGAGTACCTATGGTCATACTGGTTGACCCATCTTGCGCACTGCATCTAGTCTGAGGATATTTGGCGCGCTCCTTTCATCAATGTGAATCCGATCAACTTGAGCATGAGCGATTTGAATTGACACGACTAATGCATCATCATGCGGCCAATCAAGTCCTACCTTGTCCTTCAAAGAGAAACCAACGACAGGGTCGTTGGCCACCCCGGGGTGGTAAAATGGGAGACCTGAGAGACGGAAAGTGCATCTCGTATCTTTCTTTTCTTCTGCTTGGAGGTGGTTCCTAGCAACTCCGATTCTGCTATGATGGTGTTGATGCGAATCATCTTTGCTGCAGGTTCCTTCGGTCCTTTGTTAGCGGGTTGATCCGCAGCCTTCCCTTTGACATACTCAGTGCAATGCCCTTCTTTGATGAGATTCCAAAGATATCTCTCGAAAGATATGCATTTTCCGATGTTATGCCCATAACACTCGTGAAAGGCACACCACTTCGTTTTATCAGCCTTCTCTTGATCACCCTTGACTGGCTCCGCTTCTTAAACCATGGCTTGTCCTTAATTTCATTGTGGATCTGATGGACTGACAAAGATAGCTGCAAGTTAGGCTTCCCCATAACTGGTGTTTGGGAGGGTTGTCCCGCCTTGCGCTTGTTGAACTTTCCAGTCGCGAACTTTCCATGGGACTCATCTTTATTGGAGGCCTTCTCACTAGCCCCAGCATGGTCCTGAGTATGAGTGGTGTTCTTCTCGTCCTCCCACCTTGCATGTCGTTCTTCTAGCGAAAGCATTTTTGTGAGACTTCGTGAATTGCTCATGACGATTTCCCCATAAAGCTAGGTGTCCCGAGGGAGCCCTTGTTTAAACGTCATTACTACAACAAGGTCACTACAGCTGACAATCCGAGACTTCTCTTCGGAAAACCTTCGTATATATTATCGCAGAGTGTTTTTTGCTCTCATTCGGACAGAGAAAAGATGGTCATTCTTTACCTCGGTTGTCCGAAGTTGTGCGTACTCCTTCACAAATGTCAGAGCCAACTCTTCAAAGGACGCAATTGACCTCGGAGGGAGATGATTGAACCAAGTCATGGCTTGGCCTTGAAGAGAAGCTTGAAAAACTTTGCACATGAGCGCATCGTTATGCCTGTGGGGGACCATGACCCCCCGGTAATAATCTATGTGTTTTACCGGGTCGGAGGCTCCTTTGAATGAAGTGAAGTTTGGCGTTGCGAACCTTTGGGGGAATGGCTCCTCCTCAATATCCCTTACAAAAGGTGCAGAGAGCTGTATCTGGCGACGTAGATCGTCTTCTAGATCGCCATCTCGTTGAGCACGAAGGTGCCTGTCCAGGATTCTTTGAATATCATTAGCCCGTAACACACCTTACCGAGGACGTGAGTCATTTCGTGCTAATCGCCGAGAACTTCCTTGAGCTTCTCCCCTTGATCTCTGGGATCGTGCAGGGGAGTAGGCTTCATCTTCTTTCTCACTGCCATGGGCAGATGGTCTTGAGTCTTTGTGTAGAGCTTGAGGTTGCCCCCTACGCCCATGTGAGTGTTGTGAACGCTCCTCCCGTGAATTTGTCCCAATCCTACTTCCCAGCCGCTCATGTACTGATGGTTTTAGGCGTTGTGGGCTTTTTGCTCGGCGAGCGTGACTTTCTTCACCAGAGTCGCTGAGTGAAGTGTCTTGTGACATTGTTCGGCAGTGGACTGGCTCTTTCCCAGGATGCCTTTGAGCTTTCTCTTGTCTCCCAGGTGACGTGGAATGTCTATCCTGCTCTTGGATTGGTCTCTCTGCTAGGAGTCGCTGCAAGAGCTCTGACTGAAGTTGAACTTGGTTGTTCAACCTTTCAACTTGCTGCGCCAAGTTGTCATGGGGAGGTTGGCGGTAATTTTTCCCTGAGACGTCGTGACGCCCATTCAGAAAGTCCCTTATGTCCATGTTTGATGTGGGATGATCATGTCGTGACGCACTTCCTATCAACCTCTCGCCTGCTTGTTGTAAAGGCGAAGTTCCTTCCCCTAGCGCGGGTACTTGGTTAGCTAGAGAGGGGAATGCTCCAAAGCTAGTGATTAAGGTGGGATTAGTGAGGTTCATTGGTGGTTCGGTGGTCCCGATAGGTCCGTAAGCTTAGAATGACGATTTTGCCCCTGACTTGGGCAAAAAGGTTGACTTTAGTCGGGCGGTCAAATGGGTGTTGACAAGTGACCAGGACGTAGTTTAGGACGTCACGAATCCGTAGGCAGGTGGCACGCCTGATTCCGACATCCGACGAGGGAGTTATGATGTTCGGAAGGTTGAGGGCATAACCGTAATTTGGTTAAAATAGGGGGAAAAGTTGACTTTTTGGATGATCGGATTTTGGTATGTTGACCGAGGATGGTTAGGTAGATCTCATCGTCCTGAGTTCGATGACAGGCGGCACGTAGTTATCGGACTTACGATGTGAGAGTTACGGGTCAAGAACGTTAGTGGCAAAACCGTAATTTTGAGCTAAAAGAAGCGGCAGTTTGGTCTTTTGTGTTCTGGGGATTTGTGCAGAGAGAGGGCAGATGGACGGCTGAGATGGAGCCACTTGGGAGAGAATGGAGTGGATGGTGACATGTGGCACAGGGCTAGTGGCTTCTGGGGGGTTCTCGTGTGTGTGCGGTTCCAATAATTGGGGTGCAACCGTGCAGTGCCCGTGTGTGTTCTTCGATCCTGAGTGAAACAGAGTGAGGCGGTGAGAGAAATTGCAGGGTGATCGTGGGTGCTAGTGAGTTTGTGAGGGTGTGAGAGTGATCAAAGAGGTGAGAAGGTTACAGGGAGGAGGTTTGGAAGTGTTGTGCTTGTGTGTGAGTGAGTGAGAGTCACGGGGACAACCAGAGAAAACAGAGAAGACTGAGGGCTTGTGGTGGTGCTGTGTCCGTGTGCGGGTGCGATTGACCTCGAGAGGAGGCTGAGGCGACGCTGTGGACTCTAGAGAACACGGCGACGAGCACGGCGGTGGACGGTTGCAGGTAAATTCTAATTTCCGTGTCTGTGCCCTGTTTTTCCGTTGAGTTTTGACTTGAGAGCAATGAGTCTAGAGGTCGAATCGATGAGTTTATGGTGGTTTGGGTGACTCAGTGGAGGTCTGGGCTTCTATTGGTTATGCTTCCGTGACAGGTGGTGCACGGTAGGGGTTAACACGACGGCGGGTACTCTAGTGCTCTGTTTTGCCGTCAATGTTCAAACCTAAAGTCGTGAAGTTTGGGAGTGAATCGACGGTTAGGGTGAGTTGAGTTAGGTTTAGAAGGGTCCTAGGAACCGTCTGGTGTTGCCACCGTGACGGGAGATGACCTGGGTGGCTGGGAAGGAAAACAGAGCAGAGATCGGGTTTTGTTTCGAGCTTCAGTCGACGGTTTAGGAGCCGTGTCGAGGTTTAAGGAGGATGGGGATGGACAGGGTAGGTCTGGACGGTGAAGATGGTGAAGAAAGGGAAGGAATTGGAGACGGGACGGCAGAGAACCGTTATCGCCGGTTCAGGTTACAGACCACTGGTGCGAACCGGGTCTGCTCAAGGTAGCCGATGCACTGTAGCAGGCGCGTGAGGGCCACGCGCAGCCACTTTGGGCGGTGAGTGGGGGCGCGTGCGACGGTTCTGGGGAAAGTGTTCAACATGGTTTTTGGTCCAGGAGTTGTGACGAGTCCATTGGAATTGGTCTCGGGTTAATCGGACGTCGAATCGAAGTAGTTTCGCGAGGGTGAAGGTTTAGGGTTCCGGTTCGTTACGTTTAGGACCCGGGGATTTTTGAGGGAATTTAGGTGGATACTCGTGGACGTGTTAGTGACGTACGTTGGTGGTTGTTGACAGAATCCGGATTTCCCGAGGAAGCCGAGGAACGCGCAGGACTTTCGGGGTGCGATTGAGGGCTCGGTACTATGAGTGGACCCCTTCTCTAAACTCGAGCATGCATAACTGTTTTCTCTAATTGTTTTGTGATTTTATGTGTGAATTATGGTTATTTGAATATGCTATAACTGTTTTACTTGTTGCACGGTTTTCGAGAAATAACGTATTTTGCACGTTTTACGAGAAAATGGTGATTTTGAATATAAAGTTATGGTTTTTGGAGTTTCAAACGTTAAATGATTTCTGAAGATTATAAGTGGATTTTGGAATATGCTTTTGAGGATCAAGGTTTCGGTTTGAAATTGGAATTTGACAATTTGACTTTGGTTTTAAAGTTGGAAAGTGGTATTCCGGATTTGGGTTCGGAATAACGGATCGGGATGCCGGAAGGGCATCAGACTAGTAATTTCGGATTCGGGTTTGGATATGGAAATGGACAAGGGTTTTACAAATGGTTTTGATTGGATTTGCTGGATCTGATTATTGGGTTTAAAGACCCGGATATTGATTTGACGGGGGACGGGCCCGGATTGACTTTAAAGACTCGGGAGTTTAAAGACTCGGATATATTGATATTTCCCCCATAGGCCTGTTGAGTTTAAAGAGTCGGGAGTTTAAAGACTCAGATATTATTGAGGCCTGGATTGAGTTTAAAGACTCGGGAGTTTAAAGACTCGGATAGGTCCAGCAGGTTTGATCGGAAAATATTGATTTGATGTTCATGGTTTCTGATATGGCTTTATGATTCATATGCTATGATTTATATAACTGTTTTATAGTGTTTCTGTTTCTTATGATGTGGTTGATGGTAATTTGGTTGCTAATTGTTTTATGAACTGGGTTATGCATGTGGTTTCAAAACGGAGGGTGAAACTTGGTTTTTATTAAATGGTTTTTAGAACTTTTCTTTTATTATGGTCCACTCACACCTTCTGTTTTAAATTGCCCTCCAGATTGTGGAGCTAGCGTGGGGTCTTGACGTCGAGGTAGTGTCTGAGGCATAGAATTGACGAGCAGGGTCCCAGAGTGCTTAAGTTTTCCTCCGCGTGCGTGTACTTATTATGTACTTTTGATTTCTTTGTAGTTCGCACTATGCTCTGTAATGTATGATTTCGGTGTCGTATTAAATTCTCCTGCGTCTGACAGTGCTATTTTGGTGATTTCCACGACTTTACTTTGGGTTTGGCGTCGGGGTGTCAGACGGGAGCAGGATTTACCTCGGGTTTCGGGGTGAAACCGGGGTGGGTCCTGACAATTTGTATCAGAGCATAGGTTTGTCGAGTTTTTTGGGTCTGTTGGTTTGTGAGGTTGTGTTTTAGTTGTTTGACTACTTCTATGCCTCTTTCAGCGTGCGGTTGACGATGCCTCCGAGACGTGGACCCTCTCCACGACCTGAAGAAGAAATGGCGAGGGGAACTGAGAGTACTACGATTGAGCGAGCCCAGCGGCTCGGGGCTACGACTTTTAGTGGTGGGGCTGATCCTGAGGAAGCCCAGAGGTGGATTACCAGACTTGAGCGGATATTTGCGGTGATGCATTGCCCGCCAGAGGAGCGAGTGTTGTTGGCTACATTTTTATTGGATGGTGCGGCGTATGAGTGGTGGTATACCCTCGAGTTGTCTGGTTGGGATGCCCATACGGTGACCTGGGAGACGTTTAGGGAATGGTTCCTGGAGCAGTACTATCCTCGTTCCTTCCGGGATGCCAAGGAGGCTGAATTCCTGCAACTCCAACAAGGGAATATGACAGTGGCTGAGTATGAACGGAAATTCCAGATGTTGTCTCGGTTTGCTCCTGCTTTTGTGGCCACTGAAGCCGAGAAATGCTGTAGGTTTGAATTGGGCCTGCGAGGCGAGATTCAAGCCATCGTGACGGCTGGATCATTTGCTACTCTCCGGGAATTGTCGGATGCTGCAGTGAGGGTTGAGGCTAGTTTGCCAGTGCGACGCCGGGAGCCATCTTTTTCTGGAGCTTCGAGCCAGCGAACACCGAAAAGGGGTAACTTTGGCGGAGCGTCGTCGTCGGGCGATGATCGTTTCGGTAGACCGGGTAGTTTTCAGAGTTCAGGATTTTGGGGTTACCGAGCACAGCCGACTCCGCAAGCTAGTGCGACGTCTGTTGCGTCGACAGGGCGACCAGGTTCTTCTGGTCGGGATGTGTGTTTCTACTGTGGGGAGCGAGGTCATTTCCGACGTGAGTGTCCACTGTTGCCACAGGAGGGTGGTGTAGGCCGAGGACCAGCGGAGTCGGGATAGAGTACAGCGTCAGGGATAGCAGGCACTAGAGGAGGTGGTGGTGCCACTAGCAGTTCGAGGGGACGTGGTAGAGCGTCGGGATCTCAGGCCCGGGTGTTCTCGATGACTCAGCAGGAAGTTCAGTCGGCACCAGATGCGGGGACAGGTACCTTATTAGCTTTGCTTGTGTTGTACCCAGTTTCGTTGTTGGATCCCAGGGTGGAGTCTAGGATGTTCCCTAGGTGATCTTGGGAGTGTTACAGTGGAAGGATGCCGGAGGGAATAGGAAAGGAGTGACTATAACTGATCGATATGAGGTTATTGAAGGAGAGAACCCACAAGCTAGAGTCTGCCTTTAGGACTTTGTAGATTTATTCCGATCCAATAGTGGCCGAAGTAGCAACCGAGGGAGGAGCCAGCCAGTAGGGAAGTATCTGTGGTTGTACGCGAGGAGGTGCTCTGTGAATTCTATCAGGTATTCCATATGAGGTATTGTAAAATACCTTTGTTTTCTGTTCATAGAGATTCCCTTGCGTATACCATGAGAGGTAATTAGTAGTTGGGGATGGCGTGAAATACCCAGGGTGGAGATGATAGACAGGAAACCCAGGAGAAGTTGTTGTTGACCTAGTGTTGATTACCAGGTAGGAGACCCTAGGTGTCGGGAACTAGCTGTGGAATTTTGGGGACGAAATTCTTTTTAGGTGGGTAGATTGTAACAACCCGTCCCGAGAGCCGAGATTTATATAGTGATTAAGGTGGGATTAGTGAGGTTCATTGGTGGTTCGGTGGTCCCGATAGGTCCGTAAGCTTAGAATGACGATTTTTCCCCTGACTTGGGCAAAAAGATTGATTTTAGTCGGGCGGTCAAATGGGTGTTGACCAGTGACCAGGACGTAGTTTAGGACGTCACGAATCCGTAGGCAGGTGGCACGCCTGATTCCGACATCCGAGGAGGGAGTTATGATGTTCGGAAGGTTGAGGGCATAACCGTAATTTGGTTAAAATAGGGGGAAAAGTTGACTTTTTGGATGATCGGATTTTGGTACGTTGACCGAGGATGGTTAGGTAGATCTCATCGTCCTGAGTTCGATGACAGGCGGCACGTAGTTATCGGACTTACGATGTGAGAGTTACGGGTCAAGAACGTTAGTGGCAAAACCGTAATTTTGAGCTAAAAGAAGGGGCAGTTTGGTCTTTTGTGTTCTGGGGATTTGTGCAGAGAGAGGGCAGATGGACGGCTGAGATGGAGCCACTTGGGAGAGAATGGAGTGGATGGTGACATGTGGCACAGGGCTAGTGGCTTCTGGTGGGTTCTCGTGTGTGTGCGGTTCCAATAATTGGGGTGCAACCGTGCAGTGCCCGTGTGTGTTCTTCGATCCTGAGTGAAACAGAGTGAGGCGGTGAGAGAAATTGCAGGGTGATCGTGGGTGCTAGTGAGTTTGTGAGGGTGTGAGAGTGATCAGAGAGTTGAGAAGGTTACAGGGAGGAGGTTTGGAAGTGTTGTGCTTGTGTGTGAGTGAGTAAGAGTCACGGGGACAACCAGAGAAAACAGAGAAGACTGAGGGCTTGTGGTGGTGCTGTGGCCGTGTACGGGTGCGATTGACCTCGAGAGGAGGCTGAGGCGATGCTGTGGACTCCAGGGAACACGGCGACGAGCACGGCGGTGGACGGTTGCAGGTAAATTCTAATCTCCGTGTCTGTGCCCTGTTTTTCCGTTGAGTTTTGACTTGAGAGTCGTGAGTCTAGAGGTCGAATCGATGAGTTTAGGGTGGTTTTGGTGACTCAGTGGAGGTCTGGGCTTCTATTGGTTGTGCTGCCGTGACGGGTGGTGCACGGTGAGGGTTAACACGACGGCGGGTACTCTGGTGCTCTGTTTTGCCGTCAATGTTCAAACCTAAAGTCGTGAAGTTTGGGAGTGAATCGACGGTTAGGGTGAGTTGAGTTAGGTTTAGAAGGGTCCTAGGAACCGTCTGGTGTTGCCACCGTGACGGGAGATGACCTGGGTGGCTGGGAAGGAAAACAGAGCAGAGATCGGGTTTTGTTTCGAGCTTCAGTCGACGGTTTAGGAGCCGTGTCGAGGTTTAAGGAGGATGGGGATGGACAGGGTAGGTCTGGACGGTGAAGATGGTGAAGAAAGGGAAGGAATTGGAGACGGGACGGCAGAGAACCGTTATCGCCGGTTCAGGTTACAGACCACTGGTGCGAACCGGGTCTGCTCAAGGTAGCCGATGCACTGTAGCAGGCGCGTGAGGGCCACGCGCAGCCACTTTGGGCGGTGAGTGGGGGCGCGTGCGACGGTTCTGGGGAAAGTGTTCAACATGGTTTTTGGTCCAGGAGTTGTGACGAGTCCATTGGAATTGGTCTCGGGTTAATCGGACGTCGAATCGAAGTAGTTTCGCGAGGGTGAAGGTTTAGGGTTCCGGTTCGTTACGTTTAGGACCCAGGGATTTTTGAGGGAATTTAGGTGGATACTCGTGGATGTGTTAGTGACGTACGTTGGTGGTTGTTGACAGGATCCGGATTTCTCGAGGAAGCCGAGGAACGCGCAGGACGTTCGGGGCGCGATTGAGGGCTCGGTACTGTGAGTGGACCCCTTCTCTAAACTAGAGCATGCATAACTGTTTTCTCTAATTGTTTTGTGATTTTATGTGTGTATTATGGTTATTTTAGTATGCTATAACTGTTTTACTTGTTGCACGGTTTTCGAGAAATAACGTATTTTGCACGTTTTACGAGAAAATGGTGATTTTGAATATAAAGTTATGGTTTTGGGGGTTTCAAACGTTAAATGATTTTTGAAGATTATAAGTGGATTTTGGAATATGCTTTTGAGGATCAAGGTTTCGGTTTGAAATTGGAATTTGACAATTTGACTTTGGTTTTAAAGTTGGAAAGTGGTATTCCGGATTTGGGTTCGGAATAACGGTTCGGGATGCTGGAAGGGCATCAGACCAGTAATTTCGGATTCGGGTTTGGATATGGAAATGGACAAGGGTTTTACAAATGGTTTTGATTGGATTTGCTGGATCTGATTATTGGGTTTAAAGACCGGGATATTGATTTGACGGGGGATGGGCCCGGATTGAGTTTAAAGACTCGTGAGTTTAAAGACTCGGATATATTGATATTTCCCCCGTAGGCCTGTTGAGTTTAAAGAGTCGGGAGTTTAAAGACTCGGATATTATTGAGGCCTGGATTGAGTTTAAAAACTCGGGAGTTTAAAGACTCGGATAGGTCCAGCAGGTTTGATCGGAAAATATTGATTTGATGTTCATGGTTTCTGATATGGTTTTATGATTCATATGCTATGATTTATATAACTGTTTTATAGTGTTTCTGTTTCTTATGATGTGGTTGATGGTGATTTGGTTGCTAATTGTTTTATGAACTGGGTTATGCATGTGGTTTCAAAACGGAGGGTGAAACTTGGTTTTTATTAAATGGTTTTTAGAACTTTTCTTTTATTATGGTCCACTCACACCTTCTGTTTTAAATTGCCCTCCAGATTGTGGAGCTAGCGTGGGGTCTTGACGTCGAGGCAGTGTCTGAGGCATAGAAGTGACGAGCAGGGTCCCAGAGTGCTTAAGTTTTCCTCCGCGTGCGTGTACTTATTATGTACTTTTGATTTCTTTGTAGTTCGCACTATGCTCTGTAATGTATGATTTCGGTGTCGTATTAAATTCTCCTGCATCTGACAGTGCTATTTTGGTGATTTCCACGACTTTACTTTGGGTTTGGCGTCGGGGTGTCAGACGGGAGTAGAATTTACCTCGGGTTTCGGGGTGAAACCGGGGTGGGTCCTGACAACACAGCTTCCGACTTAATCAACAAGTTAGGACTTCATAATGTTCACTCTTCAACTAGAGGGGGAGTGTTAGATAAATCCTAAATTGATTTAGTATTCTAGATTGATTTAGTATCGTAGATTGATTTGATATCTTATTTAATTATGTAGAATATTTTTCTTTTCTAATTAAGTTTACTATAACTACTATATAATAGATGTCTTTATACATTCTATAAACACAATTCAAATATATATTCTTCCATCTTTTATTTTTGACAAGTTTTGTGCGCATTGTATGGCGTCAATGACATCATTATTATATCGATAATGTAGACAATTTTGCATAAAAATGTTACGGCATATGTATATAACATGTTTAGTAATAAAGGAGTAGTTTGGACGTAAATATACGCCATAGATTTATAATTTATATATTATCAACAATGTTATATATTAATATTGTATCGATGGAATAAATTAACCATTACATAAGAAAGAGTATGATATAGCGTACGTAGTTTCTTGGATGTCCATATTTCGTAGATTTCTGATTTCGATCGGTTGTGTCTTTAATTTACTACTAGCTGGTTGTTCAGGCATGAAAGACGCACCGATCGTGGTACAAGAAAATTATTATGAAGAAATTGTTTGTACAATTGTTCGTTGAGCAATTTCTTTGGAGCTTAAATGAATTGGTTCATCAAGTCGGCAAAGTGCAAGCAAGAGGAGGATCGAAGAGAGTGACACATACATACATACATATATATATATATATTATCAGGGTCCTAAGATATTCGGGTTGCATAATATTTAATTATATATATATATATTATCAGGGTCCTAAGATATTCGGGTTGCATAATATTTAATTTTTGTTAAAAAGGAAAATGGTAAAAAGTTTGTATTTCTTTTTTACATATATGTATTATTTAATGTAACAAAATACGTGACATGTGTATATGTACAATATCTCCACTAATGAATCTATCTCATTATGGTCTAAAAAGTTACTATAATTACTTTCGCATCTTTCCTCCGGTGTGAGAAGTAAATTTAAATTTGGAATCGCTTTTATCATTCTTAGACAAAAATTATTACTTAATTAGGAGTAAATATATTATCGTTTTTATTACGGTTTAATTGATAGAATGCACACTTTATATTAATGAAATGAATATATTACATGTTATGATGTAATAGTTGTTGGATCAGAAACCAGAGGAGAAGTGAGAGATCGAAAGAGAGGGAGAGATTGAAGAAGAAGATGCTTTTACTGATTGATTGAATTCAATGAATACAGTAGTCGTACTCTACATTGCTTTTATATCTAGTAGAAGACTTATAACTACCATAACAGCTATAACTGATTCTAACAAACTAACTAATTGTTATGATGTGTCATTGCTGAGTCATTACAATCCTAACATGCTCCCTCAATCTGAAGGGACATCAGATTGGAAGTGTGGATTAGAAATGACCGTTCATCATGAGCTTTGGTGAAAATGTCAGTTGTTTGAGCACAAGAAGCCACGTGCTGAACATTGAGATCCCCACGAATGACTCTCTTACGAATGAAGTGATAATCAACTTCAATGTGTTTGGCTCTGGAGTGAAAAACTGGATTGGCAGATAAACTCTCAGCTGAAGTACTGTCACATAACTGCAAGGGAGGTTTGAGACGGGGAATGTGAAGTGCACACAGGAGTTGACGGATCCAGGCCAATTCAGCTGAAGTAATAGCAAGGGCCCGATACTCAGCTTCGGTACTGGACTTGGAGACTGTATTCTGCTTCTTAGAGGACCATGCGATGGGATTTGAACCAAGAAACACAGCCATCCCCGTGGTGGATCTTCGATCATTAGGGTCCCTGGCCCAATCAGCATCAGTATAGGCAGTTAAGTTAAGGGAACTATTAGTATACTGAATTCCATGATGTTGAGAACCACAAAGATACCTTAGAATCCGTTTTACAGCCATGAAATGTGAGTCACACGGTGAATGCATGAATTAACAAACTTGGTTGATAGCAAAAGTAATATCAGGGCGTGTGAAGGTGAGATATTGCAAGGCTCACACGATGCTTCTGTAATTGGCAGGATTTGAGTAAAGGGAACCATCATTGTGCCTGAGTCTTGAACCAGGGATGCTAGGAGTGTTAACAACATTACTATCCATCATACAAGTCTTGTTCAGCAGATCTTGAATATACTTGGTTTGAGAGAGAATTAGACCAGAGCTGGTTCTAGTGATCTGAATTCCCAAGAAGTAATGAAGAGTGCCCAAATCTGTCATGTCAAACTCATGAATAAGAGCTGAAATAACATCCTGAATCTCATATGATGAACTCCCTGTCAGGATTATATCATCAACGTATAGAAGAAGTACTACAATCCCAAGTGATGTTTTTTTGACAAAAAGTGAGGCATCTGACCAGGTGGATTGAAAACCAAGGCCAGGGAGAAAACTGGTAAACCTCTCATTCCAGGCTCTAGGAGCCTGCTTAAAACCATACAAGGATTTGTGCAAGTGACAGACATAATCAGGGTGACAAGGATCTTCAAATCCAGGAGGTTGAGCCATGAATACTTCTTCCTTGAGTTCACCATGTAAAAAGGCGTTTTTGACATCAAGCTGCTTGAGAGGCCAATCAAAGTGAGCTGCTAGAGCTAGAACTAGTCTGATTGTAGTAGGTTTCACCACAGGACTGAAGGTCTGTCCATAATCCAGGCCAGGTTCCTGGCTGAACCCTTTAGCTACAAGTCGAGCCTTGTATCGTGCAATAGAGCCATCTGAATGTTTCTTGATTCTGTAAACCCACCTACAATCTACCAAGTTCTTATTGGAAGGAAGAGGAACAAGGGACCAGGTGTCCTAGGAATGGAGAGCATCGATTTCCTCTTGCATAGCTGACTGCCAAAGAGGAGAAGAGGAAGCAGTTTTATAGGTTGTTGGTTCAGTGGTGGACAAATCAGCATTGGGAGTGAGTACAGAATGGAGGGCCCTTTTTTTGAAAATTCCATTCTTAGATCGAGTTTGCATAGGATGCACGTTAACTCCTGTAATGGAGAGAACAACCTGAAGGAGAGCAGGTTCGAAATCCACTGAGGCATGAGAATTGGAGGAAGCTATAGGAACACCAGTTCCTAAGGCAACTGATTCAGTTCCTGAGGTTGGGAGATCAGGAAGGGATGGTGAGAGCACTGGATTGGAAGGAGATGGAGGAGGACTTGAGACAGGAACCACATGGTCAGAAGATAGTTGAGGAGAACTGAGCAGTGAAGCCTGAGAGTCAAGGGTAGAAAACACAGATACATGTGGAGCAGGCTGAACAGAAGAACAAGGAGCTGCTGTAGGATTTTCCAAAAGATTGGAGTATGGAAATTCATTTTCAATGAAGAAAACATGTCTAGAAACAACAAACTTAGAAGAAGCAGGATTAAAGCAAATATATCCCTTGTACTGTGATGCATAGCCCAGGAAGATGCACTTGGTAGTTTTAGGTTGAAGTTTGTTGGAATTATAGGATCTTAGGTAAGGAAAACAGGCACAGCCAAACACTTTTAAGGAAGAAATATCAGGTGGGGTTCCAAAAAGTCTTTCATGAGGATACTGCATCTTTAAGGTGAGACAAAGCATTTTGTTAATGAGAAAGACAGCAGTAAGACAGGCATGGACCCAAAATTGGATGGGGAGTTTGGCAGATTGGAGAAGTGTAATAGTGGTTTCAATGACATGCCTATGCTTCCTCTCTGCAAGACCATTCTGTTCTAGGGTGTGAAGACATGACTTTTGATGTTTAATCCCTTGAGATAGCAAGAAATGCATAAGATTGTTGCTAATATACTCACTCCCTCCATCAAATTTCAAGATTTTCACAGAGGTAGAAAAAGGAGGTAGCAATGAAGGCATGAAAAGATAAAAGACAGAATAGAAGTCTGATTTATTCTTCATAGGAAATAACCAAGTAAAACGGGTACACTCATCTATTAGTGTCACATAATATTTGAACCCCTCAATGGACTGAACTGGAGCAGGACCCCAGACATCTGTATGTATGCACTCAAAAGGAACAGTAGTTTTGAAAGCAGGAAATATAAAGGGCAATTTGGTAAATTTTCCTTGTAAACAGAATTCACAAATGGTCTGATTGACATCAGGAGAAGTGGAGATGCCAGAATTGTGCAACAAAGTAGATACAATGGTGTTGGATGGATGACCTAATCTATGATGCCATAGAGAGTGTTGTGTACTTTTGCATAATAGTGCATAAGAATGTTGAGATGCAGATGTTGATGTCATGAACGTTGGATTTATATGGAAAGGAATGGGATAGAGACCCTCACTGCTCAGACCTCTGTACACAATCCTTCATGTGGCCTTGTCTTGGATCATAAAACACTTTTCATCAAGGATAAAGCATCATTATTGTCCTTGCAGAAGCAGTTAACAGGGAGAAGGTTTTGAGATATGTGAATGACATGAAGAACTTGACTAAGATGGAAACATTTAGGTTCTGAACTAGG
The DNA here is from genome assembly GCA_032719365.1 of Prinsepia uniflora. NCBI lineage: Eukaryota > Viridiplantae > Streptophyta > Magnoliopsida > Rosales > Rosaceae > Prinsepia > Prinsepia uniflora. The sequence continues at coordinate 4,928,770 of CM064867.1, read as the reverse complement.
CAAAATAATTGAAGATGTGCCTATATTAGCAATGGTCAAACCTGAGCCACTAGCAGTTGTGATAGTATCAGAAGAAGTGTTAGGTGTCACCATGGCAATTTGATTCAAATCTGAGGTCATGTGGTCAGTAGCACCTGTATCAGCCACCCAATACTCTTTGTGAGGTTGTGAATCAACATAAGGAGGAGCTATAGCAGTCATAGTAATCAGATTTTCATTAAGAGCAGGAGAGGGTAGACTGCCTTGGTATGAAAAATTATCTCTATGATAGCAGTTTAAGGCTGTGTGGCCATATTTCCAACAGATTTGACAAGGCTCAGAACCTGAAACATCTGAGTGCCTCTGATAACAGTTAGCAGCAGAATGTCCTCATTTTCCACAGATTTGATAGGTAGGAAGTTGGGTATTGCCTTGATAGTATGGTTGATTTGGTGAACCAAGAATGCCCCTTCCTGAGTTGAAGCTGCCCCCATTGTTGTAGGACTTGTTCCTTCTACCTCTATAGCCATTCCCTCTATACTGATTGTGATGAAAAAGAGCATTATAACCACCATTATAGCCAAATTTCTGAAGATTGTTACTGACCTGTTGGAAGTTGCCTGTCTGATGTGCATTGTTAAGTTGAACTTCTGTAGGTGAGTATTGAACATCAGGAGAGGGATACCTTGTTACAAGTGTCTTGCTAACTCCAGGAGCATCAGAATGTTGATCTTGGACACCAGAACTTGAGGAGCCAACATGTGTAGTAGAATTGTGAAAAAAGGGGCCAGGATTTCTTGTAGCAGCCATAGGAGAAAGAAAAGGAAATTGTTCATTGGATCGTTCAAGGACACTCTCTTCAACCAGAAGTTGAGACCTGAACTCTTGAGCAGAAATCGTGCTCTCTCTTCCCCGTATGACACAACAAAAAGTATTATATTCAGCAAGCAATCCTCTTAAGGCCAAGATGATCACATCATCATTCTCAAATTGAACACCACAGGACTGAAGCATATCCCTTGAATCCTTGATTCTTTGTAAATACTGAGTAATGTTTTCTGACCCTTTCTTGATGTTCTGAAGATCAGTCTTCATTTGGAAGATTAGAGCTTTGGAGACAGTAGCAAACCTGTCACGTAGGTTTGACCACATTTCTTGAGAGGTTTTACAACCTATAACAGAAGACATGGCAGAGGTGGAAAGAGTGGCTGTGATCAGTTGCATAAGAGCCTGATCATGAATTGTCCAAATTTTAACTGCTTGTGAGCTAATTTCGTTAGGAGGAGCTGTGATTGGCCTGGGACATGAGTTGGATCCATCAACGAACCCCATCAGACCGTGGACGTTGAGAAGAAGCTCCATTTGGAAATTCCAGATGAGGTAGTTGTGATCATCCAATTTGACTTGAACTGAATTTCCTACAGTAGAGGTGAGACTAGCAATTGGTGACTGAACAATCTGGAGTTGAGAAGAATTCATCATGAAAATCAAGAAAGGAACAAGAAAGGAAAGGAAGAAAGGAGAAGGGTTTGATTGAGGCTTATCCTCAAACACTTTGTAGGCACAACTGCTTTTAGGAAAAGAAAAGAGGATGATATAGAAAGATTAAGAAGAAGATATGGAAGAAGAAGGCAGCGGAAGGTGGATCAGTTTTGGGTTAACCATTGTAGCTCTGATACCATGTTGGATCAGAAACCAGAGGAGAAGTGAGAAGATCGAAAGAGAGGGAGAGATTGAAGAAGAAGATGCTTTTACTGATTGATTGAATTCAATGAATACAGTAATCGTACTCTACACTGCTTTTATATCTAGTAGAAGATTTATAACTACCATAACAACTATAACCGATTCTAACAAACTAACAAATTGTTATGATGTGTCATTGCTGAGTCATTACAATCCTAACAATAGTAAACTCAAAACTTATACTATATCATATTAAATAAATATATATCACTACAAATATGAATACAGAAATCAAGTTTTAACAGGAGAATTTTCACCTAAACAGTACGTAATCAGTTATGGTTTATAAATCCTATGGTTTAGGTAATGCAATTTCGATTCATGCGTGTGTTTTTCTTACAATTTGGAAAGTATTGAGAGCAGTGAGTGGGTGGTGGCGGACCGGCGGTGGGACCTTTAATGGGGAGCAGCAGCTTGTGGACTCTTAAGTCTCTTATTAATTAACTTGTAAATCCATCAACAACAAAAATGATAGTGTGAATTTAGAGTGAATTCTACCTAGTGGAAATCCTGGCTTTGCACTAATTCAACGGGATCATTAATGGCCTCATAACTAATACAATTAATGAAGCTTGGTCGAGTAAACATCAAGGTCAAATAATTCATTTGTATAATTTTGATATGTTATAGAAGTTTGTTTATTGGAAGTGCAAATGAATTTATCTTCTAGCAATGAATCATCAATTACATCGTGATGTTCTTCAAACCAAATCGAATTATGAAAGAAAGTCGATGCAGCCAATTTCGCCAATCAATAAGCAACACCTTCAATTTTTTTTTTTTGGTTAAATGCAAGCGTTACCATTTATTTCCCGGTGGTTTCGTTAAAATTTTATTGGGAATTTCAACTTAAACAAAAGAAGAAAAAAAAATACCAGACACCACAATTATAAATTACCCTCTACAACCAAGTCCTCTTGAGATCAAGTAGTTTCTCAAACCAAATTTGAGTCTCGATCTGCTTTGGAGAGTCATCGTGTTAGTACTAAATTGACAAGAAAGCTGAATTGGACCTAAATATATAGCTATGTTCTTATAATCTGACCCATCTTGAGAATTGAAAGCAACCCATATATCATTATGAGTAGATCGATTTGACTTGAGATCGCGATTTGATAGTAAATTAGTAATTTGAAGGTGAATTGTTTCCTAATCTTGTGTCTTGTGATATTCTTTTCATTTTGATTGAATTCAAAATATTGTTAAGATTTCAATGACTTTATTTATATACACTTTGGTTTGTTAAATATCACAAAGTGATCCTCACAGTTACAGGATGGATTTATTCCCGTTTGAAATGTGACCTGATTCTGGTAAAAATGTACTCATACAACATTTAGAATCCCTACTAATTAGACAACAAAAAATTCGCGATTTAAAAATTCTCTTATCATATATACAAAGATCTTGAAGATCATTGCAGATCTGAGAGTTTACAATGTGAATCGCGTCATTTTAATTTTTAAATTTAGAATCCCTACTAATTAGACAACAAAAAATTCGCGATTTAAAAATTCTCTTATCATATATACAAAGATCTTGAAGATCATTGCAGATCTGAGAGTTTACAATGTGAATCGCGTCATTTTAATTTTTAAATTTAGAATCCCTACTAATTAGACAACAAAAAATTCGCGATTTAAAAATTCTCTTATCATATATACAAAGATCTTGAAGATCATTGCAGATCTGAGAGTTTACAATGTGAATCGCGTCATTTTAATTTTTGAAAATTTTATTTTATTTTATATAAAAGCTCTCAAATATTTCAGATTCGTTTAAATTACATATATTCTGTCACGTATAGGTCAATAAGTATTAGATGCTGGATAACATTTGTGATTTCGATGAACCGCATTCACCCTTGACATTATTCAATTGTAATTAATAATATTTCTATGCTCATTTGAATTTAGGTTTTGACATTCTAGTCATGTGTCTAATTCTCACGGAGGTTTATTATTTTTGAAATAAATCCTTAACCATTCACCCATATGTCAAGTCAAATTAAGCTTCATTTGATATTCCAAAAAAAATTATAGGCCCACGCATGATACATTTGCATTCTCATGAAGTGCCAGCAGATTTTATTTTTATTTTTTTGTTGTTGCGATATATCATATTCTAAGTCGTGGTTGATAAATATGAGTTACTGTTAAATATCAAAGCTCGTAATTCTTATCATAATTATATACTAATCACCTCAACACAAATATAATTTTCTTCCATTTCAATCGGGGCAAATCAAACACGAGTTATACTTACAAAACGAGGAGAGGAATACATATCATCATGATGAATTTAATTGGTTTTCATTGATTTTGACATTACATATTTCTCTGGTGGAACTTTGACAGATGAACATATATATGTCCATACTTTTGGTTTTGTTTGATAAAATGCCCATACGTACGTACTCAAAATACATATGCTGATAACGATCTCAAGTGTCCATGTAGTGAGTACTGAAAGCACCATGTGCATAGTGCATGCATTCAATCTTTTATCTTTCCCACAAATTATTCAAACCAGTACTTTAATCACTTGTATCAAAATTTCAAAACCATTAATGGAAAACTCATTCCTCCATCAGAAACTAAAGATAACGAAGAAGATGATGGACATAATATCTGAGATGAGCTCCATCTTTAAATGTGTATACATTGAATAAGTACGTACGCTGTTGTTGTGTGCTTCATGCCTTCATCAACTTCCCCATGCCGTCATAATTTTTTGGTATCACTGGTATTAGAAGTCGTCGGTAGTCGACTGAACTCTCCAATTCCAAAATGGTAAGCCCATCAGAGTTGTACGATGCCCGGGTTTAATGAGCAAGATTGAATATGATTGAATAATTTTTAAATTTAATATATTTTGAATGTAAAAATAGATGCAGTTTTATTGTAAGAATATTGAATAAGATTAAACGATAGAGAATGAAACTTATCCCTTGGAACCCTACTATTTTAAAAGGATTGGATTTGATAAGTTTTCTTCTAGAGATATATATACTAAATGTACATGGCGTTGATTCAACAAGAAGCTCTAGAGAGTCTCAAATAGTGGCAGATGTGTAGGAATTTTTCTTCTCCATCGTAGCCAGTTGATGAAGCTTGCATTTCTAGTATATACGCATGCTCTGAATTAGTCTCCAATTTAATGTCATCCTCAAAGTACCTCTCGAGGAATTGTCGAATATTTTGTTCCATTTCAATGAGCAATATGCCTCTGCTAATTGCTGCAAAAGGCCACTTTTGGCCATGATTGAGGCTAATATTGGCAAGGATGACTTTCATGGCTGCAATTTTACTCTTGAATTGCCTCCGAAACTTTTGGATTGGGATCCACGCCCACCCTTCATTCTTTGTTAGCCCCATGCTCATACCATGCGCCTCTTGGGTACCATCAATACTATCATGGTTCATGTCTTTGTCGATTTCGAGGCTACTACCAATTTTCTGAGCCCCTCTGTGCTTTTCAGTTGGGCCTCTCCATTGACACTACCTCGCAGTTTTCTTTTCTCACAGTTGTTGATACTTCAGTCACCACCTTGGGCATTATTCATAATGTTTATATTCAAATTCAAGATTATACCTTCACCGCTTCCTTTGCCTTGCTTGATGTGGCCACTTGCGACGTTCTCTTGGGGGCTAAGTAGTTGGAGTCCTTAGGATTTTTTGCTTGGCATTTCAAGCATAAGCTCATGGTTTTCTCAGCTCATGGTAAACATTATCAATTGCAGGGTATCACTAACAATTCCGCCCCGCCCCCCCTTCCCCCGGTGGTCTCCCTCAATGTCTCCCTTGACTAATCCTCATCCCTATACCTTCTCTTGTGGCCATGTTCTTCCTGTTTCTGACCCCACTTCCCATTCCTTCCCACCTTTAGAAATTCAAACTCTCTTTGACCGTTACTCCCATTTATTTGCTGCCCCTACTAGTCATCCACCCTACTGCCCGGTCGATTGTCGTATCTTTTTGCTTCTCAATGCCTCATGGTCAACTCTCACGCTTATTGTAACGACCTGTTTCTAATTTACGGTATTATCGAGAATTAATTGAGGATTATCGAGATTAATCGGGAATTAATCAAGGATTATCGGATGATCGAGGAAAAATGACAATTTTACCCCTAGACGAGTGAAAATGTTGACTTTTAACCATCTAGGTCAAATGTACGTGGATCGAGGGCCATTACGTAGATCGAGACGTTACGAGTCCATAGACAGGCGGCACGTCGAATTCGAACATCGGATGGAAAATTTATGAGTCAAGAAAGGTTTGATCAAATTTTACAGTTACGCATTATTCAAGGAGTTGACTTTTTGGTTTGTTTCTTGTGGGCCTAGATATTTGTGTTCTGGTCCAATGGATGAGTGATACTTGTCACTCATCCATTGATCATCATCTTTCATACATGCATCTTCCCTTTTGTTTCGAAAACCTGAACCCTCCCCCTCCCCCCAAATTTTTTCTTCCTTTCATCATTATCCATTGCTGGTTGAGAGACAGAGTGAGAGGGTGAGTCAAGGGAGAGAGGCGGAGACGGTGGAGAAGGACGGAGCCACGGCGGCTGAGCTGTGAAATAGATAAAAACCTAAGAACCCTTTTAGCTTGATTTTCGGGTTTGGATTTGGATTAGCTGGGAGGTTGTTTTGATACCTTGGGTATGTTCTTGGAGCTCATACGAGCCTGTAGGATAAGAAATGGAAGGTTTGGGACGCTCCGAGTGGCGAGGAGACAGACTCAAAGTTTGGCCGAAACTTTGAGAGCTTGTATCTTGAAAACCAAGTACCTCCTCTCAATTCTGGGTTCATATTTGGATTCCTGGCTCAAGTAGATAGATTTTGATATAAGGAACGTAGGATTTGGTTGAGTTTTGACGTCTTTTATGGAGAGTCGATGGTATGAATTTCGAGGGCAGAACTTTGACTGGCTCGTGAGGGCACGTTGGTATGAATTTCGAGGTTAAGCTGGTCTTATTCAAAAGGTTTCGACGATCTAAATCCAATGGTGGTGGTTTCAGGTCGATCAAAAATCGTTTGATAGGTCATTTGGAGGTTTTTCTTGTGACGCCCTGGAAATTCGAAACATGAAAATTTGGAAAAATTTGAAGAAAAGGACGATTTTGCCCCCGGAATTGGGCGAAAAGTTGACTTTTGATTTGAGCCGTCAAACGAACTTTGACCGATGACCGTGACGTATCTCGGGACATCACGAGTTCATAGACAGGTGGCACGTCCAATTCCGACATTCGAGGAGAAAGTTATGACGTGCGGAAGTTGGTAAAAGGGGCCGAAAATTGACTTTTTGATCGGGACCATGTTTGGACTTTTCGGGAGTACCGTTGGATAGGTCTCGAGACGCTGAATCCGTAGACAGGCGACATGCGTCAATCGGAGACCGAACGAAAAAGTTATGGTTCTAGAACGATGAGGGGCCTTTTGGTAATTTATTGTAGGAAGGGCAAAATGGTAATTTGCCACAGCTGGAATAATTGGTTAATTAAATGGCTAATTCAGCCTAATTGGATGAGGATTTGGTTATGTAGTGACACTTGTCACCATAAGAGGGAGATTAGTGGCTTAGGTTTTGGATTAGTGGACTTAGTTACCTTAATTAATTAATGAACGGTTGCACATGTTGATATACTTGCAGTATTCGACCAAAATGAAAAACAGAGAACAAGAACCCGTCCACCTTGTGTAGTCCAATTCGTCCAAATTGCTTGATCACGATTTCAGTATTGAACTGAGGTTGAACAGAGAGATTTATGCGAGGGAATTGAGTGAAAATATAAAGGCAATGGACCTAGAACCCCACTGAGAAACCCGAAAACCCCAGCCAAAACATAAATATCGAATTCGCTCTTGCGGACGTTGAGGGGTGAAATTGACTGTGGATTGAGCTTTCTGGGACTGAGACGAGTCGAACCATAACAAAAAGGAAGGCAATTGACAGGGAATCGGCAAGAACAGACGCTGCGACTTCCATGGAACTTGGAGCTTGCGTTCGATAACTTGGAGGTATAAATTCTTGAAATTGATTTCAGTTTCATGCTTAGAATGAAGAGAGGAGACTTCCTGTATGATCAATTTAATGATATGACATGAACTGGGGTGGAACCCGATTAGTGACCCGTCGGGTTTTGAGGTTGAGTCGTGGACTTTGGGGCATGGTTTCACGAAATTAAGATTACAGACCCTTAATCCATATTGAATTGATGCTAATGGTTGAAAGAACGAGAGTAATTGAGTTCGAATTAGCTTAGATTGAAACGGGTTGTATCGCGGGTCAGAGGATCCGTTTATCAGAGAAACGGGTGGAAGGGATAACTGTAGCAACACTGTAGCACGGCGCGTAGACTCACGCGCAGCCGCTTGCGGCGGCGCGTGATGGCGCGTGGCACGTTTTCTGAGAAAAGTTTCAACAGGTGTTTTACTCCTTGTAATGTAACAGACATTTTAAAATTGGTTTCAAGTCAATCGGACACCGTCTCGATAATGTTTCGAGGGTCCGAAGGTTTAAGTTACGTATTTAATTAATATTAAATTCCCGGAAAATTATGGGAAAATTATATGATGTAACTTGACTTGTTAGTAACCTTGAATAATGATTGTGAACAGGATTCGAGATTCTGAGCAAGTGTCAAAAATTACGGAAACGCGTGCAGCGCGGGAAACGAGCAATCGGACGGTGTGTGAGTGGACGTTTGTTTTATAACTTGATATGCATGCATAGTTAAATGTTTTACATGATTGATTGCATGATTTGGTTTGCAATGATGTCATGATTTGTTTGGATGATTATTTATGATTTAATGATTATTTTAATCGGTAATTCGGGCACATTTTACGAGAAATGTGTAAATGATATTTTGGACTAGGCCCGGAGTCAAAATGATTTCAAAATGGATATTTTAATGAATTAATGAGTTAAGAATGATTTCTGGATTATTATAATGTTTTCTATATGATTTTACGGAATTACGTGTAAAGGATATTTGGGCTTGAGTCCCGGTTGGTAATGATGTGACTTGGATTGGGTCATGGATTTGACTAACATGTTTTGGAATATGATCCCGGATGGTTTTCCTTGTGATTGTGATTGTGACTGTAAATGCCCAGACGGTCGGAGCTAGGGGATTACCTAGTCGGCCGGTGCTTGGGGATGTGATGGTATGATTGTGAGTTCTTATGGTAAGCCAACTTCTCGGATGCGACTGAGCCTGGATGTACCACTCGGATGTGTCTGGGCCTGGGGATGTGTTCGCCCAGATGTGACTGAGCCCGAGGGTTGAGCCCAGATGTGTCTGATCCCGAGAGTGTGGCTGGATGTTGGCCTACGCGTAGTGCAGATGTGACAGTGTGATGGTTTGTGCACTTGTGAATAGTGCGGATTGATTGATTGATTGATTGAGTAATTGATTGTGACCTTGTGCAGAGTACTGTTTGATGTTGCGTACTGGTATTGAGTACGAGTTTTGGTCCTGTGGCCAGGTGACTATGTTTTCATGTGTTTAGCCTGAGAGCCGGAAGTTTGACTTATTATATGGTTTGACTAAAAGCCAGTATTTGTGTTTCATCTGCTTTCCTATGCATGCATGATTTGTAAAACTGGAGGGTAAAGGATGTCTTTTCAAATGTGTTTTGACGAATATATTTTTGTCCACTCACACCTTTGTTTTTGGTGACCCTCCAGGCCGTGGCACAACGTTCGGGGCTGATCTCGAGGCGGAGGCATGAGCAGAAATCAGTGCAGTTATCCCTGGTCTGACAGGTGCTGAAAGGGTACTTTCGGGATTTCAGTTGACTTGTCAGACGGGAGCAAGACCGGGCACGGTTATCGAAGTCCAGTTGGGACGGGTCCTGTCATTTCTCCTCGGGATGTGTTCTCGATTTCGGGATTTTTGGGGGTCTTTGATATGGACTTATATAGGTTGATAGTGACCTTTGGGCATGATTTGGACATGCCCAGAAGTTCCAGAGACTTTGGATTAGTTTCGGATTGGCTTACGACGCGCGTTTTGAGCGCGCAACATAAATAGTCAGTGAGTGGACCTTGTTTTATACATGTTATGCATGCATAAATGTTTTCAATGTCTTATGATCATGATTTGAAATGCAATGATTTCATAATGATTTAAGTATTATTGTTGATCATTTTCGTGGAAAATGTTATTGTGCATGTATTTCGAGATTTATGCTTTATGTTACACTTCGGCCTTAGGCCGAGTTTTCTACGTACTTTGAGATTTCACTAAAGGTGATTTGAATGATGATTCGATTTGAATGAAATGGTTTTCGGATTTATGAAATGATATTTCGGGCTTGAGGCCCTGTTGGAAAGATCTTTGACTCGGAGTGTGAGTCCATATGAATTTGAAAGAAAGATTGTGCTTTATAAAAGCTATGCTTTGGGCAAAGGCCCTGTTGAGGTGTTTGAAATAAATGTTGGTGAAATAATTTATGAGATTTGGTTTTGGGCTGAGACCCTACGAGAGACACAGGATTGTTTTGAAAGCAAAGTGTTTGTGAAAAATGTGTTTATAAGGTTTGATAAATATTTTCACTGAGACCATCCTCTTGAGATTGATGTGACTCCGGTTGTGAATTTGTTTTCCCGAAGAGAGACTCTGGTTGTGAATATATTTCCCCAGAGCGGTCCCTATGATATGTTGCTCGCTTCCGGGATGCACTGTGTCCCTCACACCTAGAGAGATCATGATGCACTACCTGTTGTCGAGCAGCCGTGAGAGGCTCGACTCGGGAGTGCTTAGGATGTATGAGATCGGTCGTTGATATATTCACGAAGATATGAACGTCGGTCGTTGATTTGTTCACAATGACGTGCTCGGACGTGAGCTGTCCTGGAGCTTATTTGCATGCGATGCACGGATGACGTGACTGATGATGATATGAGATGAGATTGATGATGGATACGAGAATTGGTCATGTATTCGATTATTGATTTATGTCCAGATATTTTCACATGTTTTGGTTTTGAAAAGAAAAATAACTTATTTGAGAAAGCATTTGAGATTACATGTTTTCTGATGCATGCATGCTTTTAATTGGAGGGTATAAATGTATTTTTCCGAAATGTATTTGAAATGCTTATTTTTGTCCACTCACATATTTAAATGGTTTTTGGTACCCATTAGGTTGATCGCGGATGCGGTTTGTAGTAGAGAACGAGGCATCACATGAAGCTGCGTACTCTAGAAACCCTGTCACGGTGTTATCCCTTGTCTGACACGTAGTGTTAGATGGGAGCAGGTCATCCCACGTTAATCCAGGGGGATTAGGGACGGGTCATGTCACTTCTTACCATCCCCATGCTCACAAATCTAAAATTGAAACACATATTATCGAAATGCTTCACACGGGACTGATCCGCCTTAGTACCAATCCTTTCTCCTCTCCTATAATCCTGGTCAATAAAAAAGAGGGTACTTGGTGCCTTTGTGTGGATTGCAGGGGTCTCAATTCCATCACCATTGAAGATTGTTTCCTTATCCTCCTTGTCAATAAGCTGCTTGATGAGTTGCAGGGTGCTTTTATTTTTTCCAAGCTGGACTTACCTTCAAGCTACTACCAAATTTGAATGCATCCGAACAATGTTTCTAAAGCTGCATTTTGCACTCATGAGGGGCATTACGAGTTTTTGGTCATGTCCTTTGGCTTTTCCAATGCTCTTTCCATCTTCCAGGCTCTCATGAACTCAATTTTCAAACAATTTTGCGTAATTTTTTCCTCTTTTTTTATTACATATTGGTTTTTAGTCCGTCTCTACAAGTCCACCATAGCCACCTTCTCCAGGTATTTGACATTTTGCAGACTCATTCTCTCAAACTTAAATTCCCCAAGTTTTCCCTTGCTTAAGCTCGTTTAGAATATTTGGGCCACTATATTTCTGGACAAGGTATTGAGGTTGACCCCTATAAAATTGTCACCATTCGGGACTAGCCCAAACCAGCTACTGTCATGGTTCTCCGGGACTTCTTGGGCCTTTCAGGCTACTATAGGAAGTTTGTTCTCCATTTTGGCTCCATTGCCCAGCCCCTCACTGTCATGCTCAAGATTGAAAACTTTGCTTGGACTACTGACACCGAATTAGCTTTTACCCACCTCAAGCAGGCTCTGTTCACCACACATGTTCTCTGCCCAAAACCACTGAAAAGCCGTTTCATCCGGGCCACTGCCCAAAACATCATCATCAAAACTTAGTGAATACCAAACACATTTAAAACCACATTCTCATCCATCGAACCTGCTGGACCTATCCGAGTCTTTAAACTCCCGAGTCTTTAAACTCAATAACCAGGCCTCAATAATCCGAGTCTTTAAACTCAACAGGCCTACGGGGGAAATATCAATATATCCGAGTCTTTAAACTCAATCTGGGTCTTTAAACCTAATCCGGGCCCGTCCCCCGTCATATCATAATCCGGGTCTTTAAACCCAATAACCAGATCAAGCAAATCCAATCCAAACCGTTTGAAAACCAGTTCTAAATTCATATCCAAACCCGAATCCGAAACCACTGGTCTGATGCCCTTCCGACATCTAGAACCGTCATTCCGAATCCAAATCCAGAACTCATATCCATTTCCTTTTCCAGATCCGAGTCTGCAACCATCATCCCGTAAGCCGGCATCCGGAATATGTAAGACCCGTGTCCTGAAGGGAACGGTGAACAATCCCACATTCCTGCGAGGGGGAATGGTCTGGGAGAGGATGGTGGTGCGCCTTAAAGGTGTAGGCACACACCTATCTAGCGCTAGGCCTTCTGGGAGCTCACTGACTTTGGATTCCGGGGGAACTCCAAAGTTAAGCGAGTGGAGGCTAGTGCAATCCCATGATGGGTGACCCACTGGGAAGTTGCACCGTGAGCTCCCAGGAACAAAACCTTGCGGGCGCCAGGTGTGCCCAAAGAGGACAATATAGGGTTAGATAGAGGGTGCCGCTGCGCAACTCTGATCTAAACTAGGCCTTTTGGGAGCTCACTGGCTTTGGATTCCGAGGGAACTCCAAAGTTAAGCGAGTTGAGGCTGGTGCAATTTCATGATGGGTGACCTCCTAGGAAGTTGCACCATAAGCTCCCGAAAACAAAACCGTGAGGGCGAGGCCCAAAGCGGACAATATGGTGCTAGATGAGTCGGGTCCTGACCGAGGAGGGTCGGGTCCTGACAATTTGGTATCAGAGCCAGACCCCGACCCGGAAGTGTGCCAGCGAGGACGCTGGGCCCTAATGGATGTGGATGGTAAGACCCGTGTCCTGAAGGGAACGGTGAACAATCCCACATTCCTGCGAGGGGGAATGGTCTGGGAGAGGATGGTGGTGTGCCTTAAAGGTGTAGGCACACACCTATCTAGCGTTAGGCCTTCTGGGAGCTCACTGGCTTTGGATTCCGGGGGAACTCCAAAGTTAAGCGAGTGGAGGCTGGTGCAATCCCATGATGGGTGACCCACTGGGAAGTTGCACCGTGAGCTCCCAGGAACAAAACCTTGCGGGCGCAGGTGTGCCCAAAGAGGACAATATAGGGTTAGATAGAGGGTGTCGCTGCGCAACTCTGATCTAAACTAGGCCTTTTGGGAGCTCACTGGCTTTGGATTCCGGGGGAACTCCAAAGTTAAGCGAGTTGAGGCTGGTGCAATTTCATGATGGGTGACCCCCTGGGAAGTTGCACCATGAGCTCCCAAAAACAAAACAGTGAGGGCGAGGCCCAAAGCGGACAATATGGTGCTAGATGAGTCGAGTCCTGACCGAGGAGGGTCGGGTCCTGAAAGAATAACCATTCTGAACCCAAACCCGGAATCCACTTTCAAGTTCCAAATCGAACCCCGAATCGTCATCCGGAAATCTGATTCAAAACCCGAAATCACGTTTCTTAAAACCACTTTCTGATCTGGGCTTTAAGCCCGAAAACATTTTTCCAAAATCCTTTTACTTTCTTTGAAGTCAAATCATATTTCAAATCCCGAAATCAAATTATTAAACCAGGTTCAAATCACAATATCCGTCCACTCCCCCGTCACGGCTTCGATAACAACAGAGTCCTAGGGACCAACTTAGTCGACTAGCACTCACCAAACACTTCGACTCGTACCCAAAAGCCACGACTCACCGTTTGAAAATTACGGGAAAACAGAGCATCTAAACGGGTTGCTGAAATTACCTGTGCTCAGGCCGCCGCCGTGAGCTCCACCGTGCTAATACGACTCCTCTAGTCGTCCTCCGTCCTCTGGACACCACCACCAGCCTTGATTGACCCAGCACGGCTGCACCACCACTAAACACCCTCTCTGTTCTCTGGTTTTCCCGTGAGCTCACCCTCACACACACAACAACTCTTGCACGATTTCCACTCTCCAGTCACTCACTAGTTCCTTCCTTCTCTCTGTCACTCTCACCACACTCACTGAATCGATCAAGAACCCTCACAAATTCCTCTCCCTGTTTTCTGTGTAAAATGTCCAATTGCACGGTTTTGAAATCGACCACAGTGTGGCCGTGCCTAACAAAACTCACTAGAACCCTCTAGGTGTCCCCCCCGTGTCCATTATCAGGTGAACCAAAACATAAATATCCTATCACACTTCCCCACATGGCCTTATCTGATTGGCCCTAGGTGAAAAGACCAAAATTCCCCTAGGTTCAAAATTACCATTTTGCCCTTCAACTTCTCAGACCCATAACTAATCCGTCTGACGTCCGATGACAGCGTGCCGCCTGTCGTTGTACTCAAGATTTCGAGACCTACCTAACGATCCTCGGTCTATGCGTAAAAACTCGATCGTTCTAAAAGTCAACTTTCCCCCCTATTTTAACCAAATTACGATAATGCTCTCAACCTTCCGAACATCATAACTTTCTCCTCGGATGTCGGAATCGGGCGTGCCACCTGTCTACGGACTCGTAACGTCCCAACCTACGTCACGGTCATCGGTCAATGTCCACTTGACCGCCCGAACTCAAAGTCAGCAATTTTCCCAAACTAGGGGCAAAATTGTCATTCTACCCAAATGGCCGAAAGTAACCAACTAATCACCGATTAAGCTCACTAATCTGTTACTAATGACGTTACTAATCCCGGCTCTCGGGACGGGTCGTTACACTTCATATTGGGTTTCCCCCTACCTTGGGTTGAATGGTGGTATAATACCACTTACCAACCTTCAATCAAGATGACAGCATATCAGGCCTTGTATTGTGTTCCCCCACCCACCGTCCAATCTTACTTACCTAACTCTACCAATGTTCAAGTTTTCGACTCTCCTTTGCAAGATCGCGACTTTCTGCTGAATTTTTTGAAATCGAACCTCGTGATTGCCCAGAACAGAATGAAGAGTGCGCCAACAAGTATCGTACTGAACGTGAGTTTGGGGTCGATGATTAGGTCTTTCTTAAAATACAGATGTACCACCAGGCTTCCGTTGCTGCTTGCGCCAAAATTAAACTAGTCCCTTGTTTTTACAGTCCCTTTATCATCTTGGCTCACATTGAACCGGTGGCCTACCGCCTGCAATTATTTCCCTAATCTTGAATCCATTCGGTTTTCTATGTATCCTAGTTGAAGAAACGAATTGGTGAGCAGACTCTTCACTCCTAATCCCTTCCTCCGCTCATTGATGTTGGCAAGCTTTGTTGGTCCCCGGAGCTCATCCTGCAGCATGGATTGTTCAAGAAGGGCAATCGCCCAATTACGAAGTGGTTGGTTCAATGGACAGGACTCCCAGTGGAAGACGTGACTTGGGAGGTGGCTCATGAATTTCAATTTCGTTTTCCAGAGTTCCACGCCTGAGGACATGCTTGTTTTTTGGGCGTGTTCGAGTTGTTAGGCCCAACCTTCACATTAGTCTCACCCACTGTCCCATTGCTTAGTTATGGCACCAGTCACTCTTTCCTTTCTTTCCTTGCATATCAATTTCCCTTTATTGTTGATAATAGAATACACGAGGTTGTCTAATTGAGCTTTGCTCCCTCAGTTGTATATCTTTGTGATGATGCCTTGACATACTTTATGAACAAATAACAAATTTTCTATTTTCTCTACTCTCTTTCTCTCTCTCGATCCTACCATAAGCTCCAAGACATTATCTCACAAGCAAGGACAGGAATGAATATTCCGCTACCTCAAAATCATGAACATGGGCTTCCAATTTCAGCATAAATTATGAATTGGGATTTCAATTTAGCTTAAATTATGAACTGGCTTTTCAATTTTAATGTGAGTACATAAGTGTCGAGTTGGCAGACAAAGCCATCTTGGCCAAATTAGGGAAGGGGTAATGAAACGAAGATTTGGTCAGACTTAGGCTCTCGCCCTTATGAGCTTATTATATAAGAGGAGGAGGAGTAATGTTGAGGTTTAATGTTACAGAAGTTGAGGAAGGGGATTGGGATTGGGGTTTTTTGGCGATGGATGAGGACGAGGAAGAAGATGATGCACCGGGAAATTGTGCATCATTTTGATTGAAAATTGTCCAAAATGCACTTTAATTATTCATGTAACTACCCGAACATTCGAAAAAGGGAATTTTGGAAAATTTGAAGAAAATCATGATTTTTCCCCTGGAATCGGGCGAATGGTTGACTTTTGGTTTGAGCGGTCAAACAGACTTTGACTGATGACTGTGACGTATTCCTGGACGTCACGAGTTCATAGACAGATGGCACATCTGATTCTGACTTTCGAGGGGAAAGTTATGATGTTCGGAAGTTTAAGAGTAATTCGGTAATTTGGTTAAAAAGGGGAAATTTGTTGACTTTTCAAATGACATGGACTGTTCACGTAATTCGAAGACCGTTGGGAAGGTCTCGAGACACTGAGTCCGTAGACAGGCGGCATGTAACGACCCGTCCCGAATTCCAAGATTAGATTAGTGACTAATCACGATTAGTTAGGCTAATCTGTGATTAGTAGGGCGAAATCGGACGAACGATGCAAAATGATCGTTTTGCCCCTAACCGTGGCAAAACGTTGACTTTTCATTCTGGCGGTCAAACAGACTTTGACCGATGACCGTGACGTAGTTCGTGACGTCACGAGTTCATAGACAGGTGGCACGTTCAATTCCGACGTTCGAGGAAGAAGTTATGACGTTCGGAAGTTTAGGGGCATTTTGGTAATTTTAGTTAAAAGGGGTCAAATGTTGACTTTTTGACCGAGAGGTCCAATGGCCGAGGGCCAAGGATCGTTACATAGATCGGGATGATACGAATCTATAGACAGGCGGCACGCTGAAATCGGACTTCAAACGGGGAAGTTATAGGTCACGGAAGTTCGATTTCACTATGCACGTACTTCGAGGCGATGATGAGGTGGCCTTTTCTGATTGGGCCAGATATTTTGAGTGGGTCCCATGGATGAGTGACAAGTGTCACTCATCCTATTGATCAATACCCCTAAATTGTGGATCTCACTAATTAAATAATATTAAATTAATTAATTTTATAATATAATCTTCTAACATTAAATCCTAGCCATCCATCCTAAATTAATCCTTCAATCCTCACCATCAATCCTCTCCTCTCTCATCTGATCACATCATCTCCTTCTCCCTTCTCTTCCACGACATCACCTTCATCATTCTTCTTCATTTTTCATTTTCTTCCTTTTCCTCCAAAAAAAACCCGAAACACACACACACACACACACACACACTATCACCACTCATTTCTTGTGTGAGCTGAACATGACCGTGAGAGAGTGTGGAGGGACTAAGAATGGCAAGCCACGGCCAGCCACGGCGGAGGACACGGCGGAGAGAGAGAACCCGTGAGGTAAAAATATTCAAAAATTCAAAACTCAGTTTTATTGCTTTTTATTCAATTCTAAGGTTTAGGTTAGGTTTCTGGTAGTCCTAGGAGTCGAATAGGATTAGTTTTGGGGATGGGGATGGCCTGGAACGATCGTGAACGGTGGAGGAAATTCCGGCCACCATTGATGGCGGATGGAAGCTCGGTTTTAGGTGGTTTTCCTTCAGTTTTTAATGTCTAAAAGATAGGAAATAGGATTAGGATTATATTAGAATCAAAATGGGATGAAATGGACCTTGAATCGGTCCAAAAACCAGAAGAAGAAAAAAAAAACGGCGGATGAACAGTGTTTTGCTACAGTAAAACTAGTTCAGTTGGGGGTAGAGACGATGAACAGTATTTTCGACCTTCTAGGGCGCGTGGTCCATAATTTGGGGAAGTGTTCAACATGTGAAATCTTCTATTCGATGTAACGAAGATTTTGGGACTGGTCTCGCATCAATCGGACATCGTTTCGATAGTTTTCGGGGTGTCGGAAGGTTTAGGGTCGGTTTAAAAATAGTTAAAAGTTCGGGAAAATTACGGAACTTTGGTAGGAGGTTAATTAAGTAGTTAGTAACCTTCTATTAAAATTTGGACAGGTTTGGGAGTCTCGGTGATGGTGATTGGCTCGGGGAGCCGTATGACACGCAAATCGAGGTGGCAACTCGGACGGTCTGTGAGTGGACCTTGTTTTCTAAATTGGTGCATGCATAAATGTTTATTATATGTTTTAAATACTTGTTTATAATGCCATGAGTGAATTTTGATGCGTGGTTACGTATAGGCATGTATTTCGAGGTATACGGTGCCTATACGGGTCTGTATTTCTTTATTGGTTTAAATGAAAAGGTTTTGGATTTCTAAAAGGATAAACTCGGGTATGAGACCCATTTGGTTTTGTCTCGGGCATATCACGCTATTTACGACCTTCGGGTCTAAATCGTGGTCGCGACGGGTGCTATGTGCACGGCGATCGACGGTACGACGCTCGCCTCCAGATTGGAATGTGTTCCTTCTGGAGAGGTCACGATGCACGATTCGTGGTCGGGCAGCCTGGGGAGGCTCGACTTCGGAGTGCTGACGGTTCAGGATATCGATCGGTGATGAGTGCACCATGATCTTGTGGTGGTCGCGTCAGTTGATACGTTCACGACGACATACCAGGATTGAGGGCGGTCCTGGATGGATGGTTACACACATCACTATGATCGGAGTCGTGACTGACCCTTAGATATCGGGCACGGTGCCCAGTTGAGTCATATGTTCGGGCACGAGACCTAGTTACTTTACGGTTTATGATTTCGGGTCAGGGACCCTACGTGGATTTCCAAGTTCATGACGGTTTATGGGAACCAGCATGAACTCTGGAAAGGTCATTGTGGTTTATGACGGTTTATGGGAACCGGCATGAACCTTTGTCAGGTCATTCTGGTTCATGACGGTTTATGGGAACCGGCATGAACCCTGGTTAATAGATGTTATGGATCATGGCGGTTCAGGGGAACCGGGCATGATTGTTTATGTTATGTATATATATGTTCATATACCTTCCTTTACTTATTCTATTATCTCCTCCGGGGAGGGTCGTTGGCCTGGGTGGACCCCGGAGTAGTCACGGAGCACCGACTGAGTGGAGTCACCCCCCAGTTGGGTTTCTTACTCTCAGGAAGGCTATGGTTACTATTACCTCGGGTAGGGTCAGTGGTCTACGGACATTGATCTTGACTTTGAGAAGACTCGGATTGAGACCTGGGTAGCACGCGCGTAGCTTTGGAAACCGTGACAGGATTGGTTGTGTGAATTATATGTGTATATGATATAAATATGATATATGATATGTGATGTGTGGTTACACAGGTTTTGGGCAGTGGCCCGTACGGTTGAGTCTTTATGATTCTTTCAATCTTGATTTTGGGCTTAGTTCCCACATATGGTTTATTTCGGATAAATGGTTTTCGAATGCATGCATGCTTTTTAGTGAAGGGTACAAATGTCTTCTTATGAAATGTTTTTATAAACTCTTGTTTTGTCCACTCACAGCTTTTAATGTTTTGACTGCCCTTCAGGTTGACATCGGATGTGGACTGTAGCAGAGACTGAGATATCACATGCCTCCTCCGGATCATGGCGTACTCTGATAGCCCGAGAGGGGAAAGGTCGGAAATATCCCTTGTCTGACACTTCGTGTCAGACAGGAGCAGGGTCATCCCGCACTAATCTCGGGGGGATTGGGATGGGTCCTGTCACGGCACGCGTCAATCGGAGTTCGGATGGCCAAGTTACGGGTCTAGAAGTGTGAAGGGTATTTTGGTAAATTTTCAAGTAGGGGCAAAATGGTAATTGAGCACTTATATGAGAAATGGGATAGTGATGGGCTGATACAACCATGGTGATGCCACCAAATGACATCTGTCATTCTCTAAAATCAGATTAGTGGCACAAGGAAGTGTGTGTGGCAGTGGGAAACTTAAACTAAGTGTGTTAGTGGGTTTGGAACAGGTGCACAGTAAACTGTGTTGGTGTTGTTGAATTGAAAAACAGAGACCGATATCCCATGCTTGATCGACCTCCCCAATAACAAATTGAGAGAAAATGAGAATTGGAGAGGAATGGAGAGGATGAAAGCGTGTGGAAACAGAGAGAAATAGGAAGGAAAACCCCAGAAATAAACTGAACCCACCCGAAAACCATAATTAAGAACTTAGAATCAAATTTTGAATTGGATGGTCAATTGATGGAATCAGAGGTGAGGTTGAGCTTCTAGACGTCCAAACGAGTCGAATGGGATTGACAGTGAAGAAAATGGTGAAGAGATGAGCCCAGATGACATTTGAGTTCAGTTTTGGAAATCCCAGTTGAGTTGGAATGGTTAGAGGGATTAGAGCTTGAAATTGAGATTGGAAACATAGTTGCAGGAACCCTGCGAAGCTTCTGAGTGAGTCAATTTGAAGGAATCGCTGAGAATTGACAGGATCAAACGATGAACAGTATTCGATGTTCTTCGAATAGTCGAGTTTGATTCGACCGAATTGAGGTAAGTTTTGATGTTTTTGATTTCACAGAACCTTAATTAGATCCTTAACTAGGCTAATGGACAGTTGAATTGTAGAAATCAAGCAAGAATTAAGGGAGATGCAGCCGGGTCACTTCGCGGGTTACCGGACCCGTTTAACAGTCAAACGGGTGAAGGAGACGACTGTGCAGGGGGTACAGTAGAAAGGCGCGTAAGTTTCACGCGCAGCCCCTCACGGTGGCGCGTGAGGGCGCATGGGCCCAATTCTCGAGGTGAGTTCAATACGATTTTTGTTCTATGCAATGTAACGAACATTTTGGCGTTGATTTTGTGTTAATCGGACACCGTTTCGATATTGTTTCGAGGGTCCGAAGGTTTATGTTACGTTTTTAATTAATATTTAATTCCCGAAAAATTATGAGAAATTAGTATGATGTTATTTGAGTCCTTAGTGACCCTGAAGAATGATTTCGGACAGGATTCAAGATTCCTGGAAAATGTCGGAAATTACGGAAATGCGTGCAGCTCAAAAAACGAGCGATATGGACGGTGTGTGAGTGGACTTTGCTTTCTAAAATTTAATGCATGCATAACTATTTCTATGATTTCTATGATTATGATTATGACTTATGATAATTACGATTTCCGTATTTATACGTATTTCAATATACAATACGTAATTGCACGTATTTCGAGACTATCGTTTCTCCTACGCTTTGATGATGGTTTAATGAATGATGTTATATGATTCATGCGTATCATGTTTTGATAATGTTTTGGTTATGATTGTGAGTATGATTCACGGTTGTGGCACATATTTCGAGATTATTACGGATTTACACGTTTTACGAGATTTCGAGTATGTTGTAATTTGATCATGGTTTTGATGATTTGAATTTGGGATTTGAAATATGATTTGATTTCAAAGATTGAAAACGAATTTTGGAAAAGGTGATTTCGGGCTTGATGCCCAGGGCATAAAAGTAATTTTGATGAACGAGATTTCGGGTTTCGGAAACGTGGAAGTGGATTTCCGGATTTGGGTTCGGAATGGTTATTCCGGATTTGGGTTCGGAATGGTTATTCCGGATGCTAGCTTACGGAATAACGGTTCAGAATTCGGATTTGGAAATGGATGGTGGATATGATTTGAGTTGAATATGAAGTTCGGACATGAGTTCCATTTCCATAAAACGTGATGTCGGATTTGGTTTTGGAATTTGAATTCCGATGGATTCTGGATTGGTTGTGAATTACATATGTTTTGGGTTTAAAGACCCGGTACTATTGTTGGATCATGTTTTGGGTTTAAAGACCCGGTTGATTAATGACGGGAGAGGACCCTTGATACGTTTTTAGTTTAAAGACTCGGTTATTGTGATATCCCCCGAGGCCTATTGATTATGTTTTGAGTTTAAAGACTCGTTGATATCCCGAGAAAACCTGATATATGTGAGTTTAAAGACTCGGTGATTGAGATCCAGCAAACTGATTGACTTATGATTTATTGGTGATTTCCGATGTTTTTCGGATGTGTTGGGCAGTGCCCCGGTTTATATGGCTTGATGGATTTTTGAGTTATGTTCTGTACTTGGATTTTGATTTATGATTTTGGGCTGAGGCCCCGTGTTTATGATTTTCGGGCTAAGGCCCGGGGTTTGAGAAAAGTAAAATGATTTTGATTATCATACACGGCTTTCTTATTTGGAAAATGAAATGGATTATGAAATGATTTTCGAATGCATGCATTAGTTTTACGTGGAGGGTAGAAATGTCTTTCTGTAACATGTTTTATAAACTGATTCATTTTCGTCCACTCACACCCTTTGTGTTTTTATTGACCCTAAAGGTTGTGGCGCGAGGATCGAGGCTATTCGAGAGGTGGATGCATGAGTGGGCACATGTATGGTTATCCCTTGTTTGGCAAGTGCTGAGGGTAATTTGGGAACTTCAGTCGACTTACCAGACGGGAGTAGGACCGAGCACAGTTATCAATGTTCCCTCGGGAATGGTCCTGTCAATTCATAACTGCCACATGAGAAATTTAATGGCATTAGTAACAACGTCTCATAATAGTGCAACATTTTTAATGTTGCACTAGTTTCTAGTGCATAATGAGGCGAATTATAATTCTTAATGCATTTTGAGACTCCTTAGCGTGTTTATAATACATATATAGTAAAAAACTTTAATAAAATAAGAGATTTTCTTTTAAATTTAAAGGTTAGTTCAAATACTAAGAAATATTAAGATAAGGACGAACTAAAATTATGACAAATTAAAGGTCGATACGTTGAAACAGACCTATATCATTACAAAGGCCCCTTGGATTATCCTAATTGCATTTGACATATAAATATGGAGTCCCACCATTGAAAATTGGAATGTGCCAAAAGAAGAAGCTGGCTAAAACCCTAACAAATGAGATTAGCTTGTCTTTTCTGTCTGTTTTGGTTGATGTTGATGCCAATAGGTGACAAGCAATTGGGCATTTGCTCAAAAATCGTTTTCATGTTTTGGCATGGGTGTAATATTTGTGTTGCATTGTGTTCAATTTCCAGATGATAATTTATTTGGTGAACAACGAATATTGAAGGAGAGCAAAATGGTACCCATATGTAGGCCTAACACTTTGAATTATAAATTCTTTAAATACTTAGGTAGGTATATAAACTCTTTAAATACTTAGGTAGGTAGATGAATGTTTAAAACTTCAGTTTTTTAACACGCATACATGGCTTTGATTCCCTAATTAGAGGTCCACAAAAAGACGACGTGCTTTTTGTTGTGATGAATTCCAATCCCTCTCTTAGCCACTGATGTTACTCATGCTCTCATTACTTATGATTATGAACATCAAAGTGGAAAAGCGCAAAAAAACAAGTCCTCCCTTCTCTTTCTTCATCTCCACTTCTTAATTTATTGGTTTGTCAAAGAAAGTGGAATTAATCGAGCTTGCAACTTAGTGGGTACTGGATACTTCCCCATTTTCACTACATAACTAAAACGTAGAAGGTTGCCGATGATTGGTTTATTCATTACACGTATTCGAATGTACTTGGAAATATAGTCCATTGTATAATTCAATCTTATTAGAACAACTTGTTAAAATGATAACTTAATAAATATATAATATGAATGAACGATAAAATTCCGTGTGCGGAGTAGCTTAATACGAGGAGATGAAGTGATGAACATAGGAGTATATTGACTATAACGGGGTTCCCATTGCCGACCAGCTATAGTTGAAATGCTCACCAGAAAGATTTGGATGAGAAAACTCCATAAAAAAAGGCGTAAGCTTTCAATTTTACCCAATTCTCTTTGTTTTTTCCTTTCCCCCCTCTTTTTCCTGCCTATTGTGTTGGCAAATTAGAACAGACCCTTCAACCGATGCAATCTATCTTCTTGTAAACATGAATCTAACATAACGGCCCTCAGAATTCCAAGCCTCTAAGCAACCATGGCTTATTATCATCTCAACCCAGGTCGCTGACAGGTTCTTTTCTCCCCTAAACTTTTGCTCACACCCCTCTTTGAAAAATCCCCAAAATTAGGTCAGATTTCAACCTCTTCTCATCCCATTCCATGTTCTTCTCTCGAGCACTTGCGTGAATTCTGCAGTTTTTGCAGGTGCTGAGTCCATTTCTACTTGAAAAATTCAACGTCGGAATCAGAGTGTGCATGAACAAGCTGCTCTGTTTGTTTTTTTTTTTTTGTTTTTGCTTCAAAATGAAATAAAGCCATTGGTGGGTTTTAAGCTGAGAACTCACTTCGATTTGGTGAAAATGGGTTTTCGTGCTTGGGTGTTTCAATCAAAGATGGCTCCTTTTTCTGGCGGTTGCTCGCTCTCTGTTTCTGCCCTTTTGCTTGCACTGTTCAGATTTTTTTGCAAATTCTTCATCAGGTTTTCAAATTCCCAGTTGGGTTTTGTAATTAGGAAAAAAAAAATTATCCCTTGGGGGTGAAAATTCAGTGTCTTAATTTAATTATGTTTCTCATGCAGTTTTGATGAAGATGAGAGCTTTCAGATGACCAATTCCGGAGGGTGCATTCAAAATCTTACTGAGCCAGAAGTTGTGTCCATGAAATCTGATTCTGAGGTTTCCAAGAGCGATGGTGATTCAGAATTCGGTGACGCTGATGATGGAGAGACGCCGGCGCGGGAGCCGGAGCTGGCGCCTAATTTTGTTTTCAAATTTGAGTTTCAGACGAAAGGAATATTAAGCAGAAGCAATGAGTTGCTGCCTCAGAAGTTGGAAGAACCCGAAGTCATGGAAAATGCACAAGTTTCAAACTTTATTATAGAAGAAGGAAACTCGAATGGCAGGTCTGCAATCAGAGATCTTGAGTTCATGGAAGAAGCAAAAGTTTCGAACTTTACCGTGAAAGAAGTGAATACAATCAAAGAGCTTGAGGTCCTTCCTGAGAAATTGGGCCAATTTGAAAAAGACGCACGAGTCAAAAGCAGCAAATATGACTTGAAAGCTAGAGAGAGTGTTAGTTGCTTCATGGAAGAAGCCAAAGTGGCAAACTTTACTGTCCGAGAAGCAAATGCTTGTGAAGAAATTGCTCACAATTCTGCAGATGGTGAGAAAGTTGATTCTGGTGAAGTTAAGTTTTTATCAGACGATGACTTTGTGGGTTCAGATTCTGACTTCGATTCTATTGGTTCAAGCCTTGTGTTTTCAATGGAAAGTCCATCTATTGGCTCCTCCCCAAGTTATGGGTTTTTATCAGAAGCCGATTTTGTTGAAGATGATGAAACTGTTGAAAATTTTGAACACTTTAACTTGCAGAATCTGGATACTGGGTATGAGCCAGATTGTTTCGATGAAGAAGAGGAAGATCAAAACCCTCAAAGGATTAATTCCAAAGATGAAAAACCAACTGAGGTTTTAGAAAATAATGGTAAGTCATATGGTAAAAATTTTACAGCCAATGAGTCTGAGGATTCAAGCACATTGGAGACATTGTGGGAACATCAAGAACTAATAGAACAGTTGAAGATGGAGCTTAAAAAAGTCAGAGCTACTGGTCTACCCACCATTCTTGAAGAATCCGAATCTCCGAATATGGATGATTTGAAGCCATGGAAAATTGACGAAAAATCACACCATAGTGACAGAATGGGGGAGCTTCACAAATTTTACAGAAGCTACCGAGAACGAATGCGAAAATTCGACATCTTGAATTACCAGAAGTTGTATGCAATAGGTCAGTCACTCCACTCACTCTAAATTTTTTTACCTTACTTTTAATTTCCTTTAATTTTGATTAATTGTTTTTTTCTTTATTGATTAAAAAAACTTGAGCATGGCTCAAAAGAGATGTTCCCACTGTTGTTGTTGTATCAATTTGATTCATTGACATGATGAACTCAACCTACTTTAGGACCCACTAAATCTTGGTTAGTTTATCATTGAACAAGCATGAGTTTGATTAATTACAATAAAGTCCATTATACATTTATACATGAACTAATCAGAACATACTTTCCATGGTTTCGATGTCAGCACCTTCAAAAGGCTATTGTACTGCATGTGTTTCTGTTTAAATATTGTCTAAAATACTTAGAGCTACCACTGGCCTTAATTTATGGGTTCGTGGAAAAGTTAAAGGTTAAAAGTCACTGCACATAATCTTAATTAACGTCATAAGCATGCTGGTAATCATGGATTTGCTTTAGTGCTAGCTCCACCATGTCCTTGTTGGTTTCCTTTATGAAGACAAGCTGCAGAAACTCATGTTCATGAAAAGCTACTATGTAATTATTCTTTAAAATTGACTTTTGGGTTATTCTGTTTGTTTCGGGACATGGTTTGTCTTTCTGATATTGAAATAAACCCTGGTTCGAATTCCTGGTGTTATTGTTCCAATTTGTAGGTTTCTTGCAGTCTAAGGACCCACTTCAATCTTTTTCAAGCGGCAAATCCTTAACACCAGCAATCAAATCTTTTCTCTCACAGAATTTTTGGGGCTGCAAACCCAAAAAGACATCAGATTCTGATCCAATGGCTGAGTTCATTAGAGAACTACATAGTGATTTAGAAGTGGTTTATGTCGGACAATTGTGCCTTTCTTGGGAGCTTCTTCAGTGGCAATACGAGAAGGCATTTGAGTTGTGGGAATCTGATCCATATGGAATTAGTTCCTACAATGAAGTCGCCGGCGAATTCCAACAGTTTCAAGTGTTGATGCAGAGATTTGTGGAGAATGAACGTTTTCAGGGTCCTAGGGTTGAAAATTACGTGAAGAACCGATGCGTAACGCGCAATCTTCTTCAAGTTCCGATGATTAAAGGTGACACTACGAAGGATAAAAAGAAAGGAAAGAGAAAAGGCAAAATTAACGGTGTGATTACAAGTGACATTCTAGTAGAGATATTGGAAGAATCAATAAGGACTATATGGCGATTCATTCGAGCCGACAAATACGCAAATAGTACAACGGTAGGTCGAAAGAGAAGACAAATTGAACTTCAAGAGTCGGATTCAAAGCTTCTAACGGAAGTTCAAATTGACTTTCACAAGGTACGTTTCACATTACTACTAATACTTTACAATAACAAGTCAAACTGTCTGATAAGATATAACATTACGTATGTTTTATAATGCAGAAAGATAAGAAGCTTAAAGAGTTGTTGAGGAGTGGGAATTGCATACTGAAGAGGTTCAAGAAGCATGAAGACGAAGGGGTAGATCATCTCCACTTCTTCTCTCAAGTTGACATGAAATTAGTTTCTAGGGTTTTGAACATGTCCAATATAACAACAGAGCAACTTGTGTGGTGTCACAATAAGTTGAGCAAGATTCAATTTGTGAACCGAAAGAGTCGAGTAGATCCCTCCTTGTTGCTATTCCCATGCTAGTAATATATATATTAGGCTCTCTTTTCTATACAAAATAAGACGCACTAATGTTACGTTTTTAACCTCAACTCGTAATTATTATAATTACGTACAAATCAGTGCTCAGCAAATTAGCAACATTAGCCTTTCAAAGAGTTTGAAACATACCATCTTGACTCGGTTTGAGGGCATCAAACTAAGCGACTCTTAACCCTAACTCGGGCTATTAAAATACTCAACAAATTAGTGTTAAAAAAGACATTATTTTAATTTGATTTCGTACATGTCAAATTAAGCTCGCTCTTAATTTTCTGGTTATCATGTAACGTAATGAATTAGTTATCAAAATATTTGTAGCGGTGCAATGTGAAGACTCCGGCTTCGAGTTGCGACATACGAAATAGGCAAAGATTTAGATTTGACCATTTGGGGATGTCCCCACACGTTTTTGCCTGCTGGGTTTTGTATTCTTAAGCCGACTCATGAATGAGATGGTGACATTTGATATGTCGTTGGTACAAGAATTCTTATAGAACGACGGTATCGTCGTTGCTTTCACTTTCGTCCCCCTCCATTGAAATTTTGAATGGTGGATGAATATCTTACTTAACAGAGAATTTTAATGGCCTAGGTTTGTTGGTAAATGTGGGGTATTCATATTAATTTAAACAAATTAATGTATTTATTTCAATTTATTAATGAATCCGAAGATGATTTTCTCTTCTTCATACAAAGATATCGAGAAGGATAAATAATAGACTCGGAAGTATATTGACATCGACTCATCATTTATAGAGTCGAACTTAAAATTTCTTATTTATGGGAGTGAGTAGAAATGTCATTGACTAATAATAATAGTCACTTTTTGAAACCGTAGTTATATTCTTTTTTTTCTTCTTCACATCTTAATTTAAGGTAAAATATTGCATGTATAAAAAGAAAAAAAAAACCCACATAAAGGGATTCTTTTCATGGGCAATTATTAAATAATGTCGTTTGACTTTCACATGCTACATCTATTCCACGTGTTATAAGACAAGTTGATGACATCTTTCAAAATTCTTATTTTTGAAGTATAATACCAATAAATATCTACCTATATAATAATATGTGGACTGAATGTATTGTGTGATCGTGAAACATTACCATATAATAATCTCTTTTAAAAGAAACCAATTGAGGATTGAAAAAGATCCTAGAGCTAAAGTTTCTTTGGTTTAATGAAATTATATTCTATTTTTTAAAAAAAGAATGTATTTGAGAATAGGCCGTAATATTATATCAAATTTAAAGAAATATTATTAAACTCGACATAATCTTTATTAATATCGCTGTGAACGGAAGTCTCATTATTATACCTATACTAAAACAAAAGTGGGAAAATCACTATAAATCTACGGTGTTTTACCGACTCTACCTTTTTTTTTCCTTCTCTTAATAGTTATAAAAAAATCACTGATCATTTATGAAAAATTAGTAATACTCAATTCAACAATCCCACGGCAACGCGCGGACCTAATTGCTAGTGTTCCACTCAAATAGATTGAGAATTTGATTTATATGCCGGATATGATTGATATGTACTTATCATCCATTGATTGTGCAATTTAATCCAAAAATTATTTATATCATGTCATGAATAATGAGGGTTATATGGGCCTTGCAAGTCCACAGAGAAAGTGGACTGTGGAGAGTGCCCAATGGGCTGTATTAGTTGATTCCAGCCTTTTTTGGGCCCGGTCCGTATTTTAGCTGTATTCCAACGAAGTCCAATCGAACTCGCCACAGCCGTTAGATCTAGGGTTTCGTAACTTTTAAAACCCTATTTAAAGTCTCTCTTGATCCATTCGCAACCCTCTTGTTGCAGTTCACGCACTAAACAGCATAGAGGCAGCCGAGCTAAAACGCGCGCTCGAGAATGGTGCAGCGGCTCACGTACCGGTCGCGTCACAGCTACGCCACCAAATCGAACCAGCACCGCATCGTCAAAACCCCGGGTATGCTACTTTTTATTGCTCGCGTTGACCCATTTTTTAGCTGAAATCTGATCAGAAATTTGATTTGGTTTTCTGGGTTTTTAAGATGTCGTTTGGTTGTCTAATCCGAGTTGTTTTTTTTTTCTTTTTTGCGATTTGAATGTTAGGCGGGAAGTTGGTTTACCAGACCATCAAGAAGAGGGCCAGTGGACCAAAATGCCCTGTTACTGGCAAGAGAATCCAAGGGGTATGTCTGCTCTTTCTAGTTATCTATCAATATCTGCTTATGTGCATGTGTATATATGGTGTAAGTGTATTTCTATTTGACTGATCTATTAGGTTAAATGAATGATTCTGATGTGAGAAAATGTGATTGTAGTTGGTTCATGGATGATTGCTTGAGTTCCTTGAACTTGTGATGTGTTGCATTTTGACTTGGGATTTAAGAACCAATGTAAGCTACTGATAATGGAAGATTAGGCATTATTATTGATCATTTAATTGAGAATCCTCATGGAGGTGTTGTAATAGGGCTGGTTCTGATAAGTGCCGGACACCCCATTTTGTATGAACCCTAGTGCACTGTTGGTGTAAATTTTAACATGTGGCACTTCCAATTGGTTGGAACACCCTGACACTAAAATACTTTATATTTGGTAGTACGCTATTGATACGGTTTGAATAAGCCAGGATTAGATGTGTGTCCTTTAAAGGACACTGTTTTGGAAGATAGTTTCATTTTTGACATTTGATTGTCATAGAAGTGTTGTTTAAAGTTCTACCAGACGAACAAAAGAGTGGAAATTATAATTTCTTTAAGAATTTGTAAGTATGTTCGTTTGTTTAGTAATTGCTATTGCAACTTTGCATGTTGTTGTGCTGGTTATGTAGTAATCACCTGTATTATCAACCTATGCAACATTCTAGACTATTCCAATCATTTCAACTTTCATTGGGAAGGTTGGAAATTTTGGAAGTTTTAATTTTCACGTGCCTCTAGATAATGTGACCAGTATGTGTGTGCCTGTGTGTGTATATATATATGTCTATAAATCATAGTCCCATATCAGTTTCTGATCATTTTTTGGTTCATTGCAGATTCCTCACTTAAGACCTGCGGAGTACAAGAGGTCTAGACTTTCTAGGAACCGCAGGACTGTGAATCGGCCCTATGGTGGTGTATTGTCAGGTGGAGCCGTTCGAGAAAGGTATATTAGTTGTAATACTTTTGTCCTGCTGCTGTTTAATGAACATTTCTGTCATAGCGTCAAGTTGGCTAAAGGCAATGACATTGGGTATTTATTTCCGATGTAATGCAGAATCATTCGGGCTTTCTTGGTGGAAGAGCAAAAGATCGTGAAAAAGGTTTTGAAGATCCAAAAGACCAAGGAAAAGCAAGCCGGAAAGAGTGCCTAAACAAGGCACGGTCTCTGACAAGTCAATAGGCCTTTTGAATTATAAGAAATGGCTGAGCAAGAATTTTGATGTGTTTTGGTTTTATTGATTAATGAGTTTGAAGCTAGAGATGGGAATATGCTTTTATTGTTATTTGCTACTTTTGGTTTTACATTTGATGACAAATCAGTTCCCTATTTTGTGATAATTTTCTGTTTCCACTTTCAGCTTGTGAGTTCTTGATTCGCATTTGGTCCCATCACCTCAGCTTATGGATTATGAGCTATACTTTTTTATTTGTTTTAAACAATTTGTGATGCAACGCTTGGTGGAAACTTGAAAAGAAAAGACAAAAGATAAAATGCTGGTTGGAAATTACAATTATTATTTTTCGATTGAACACTAAAATGTGAAAAATATATGGACTGCAAACCACAAGGTGCTATTGGCACATTGTCACGTTTAGGGTGTCACATTTAGCGATTTTCTAGTGCTTAATTCGGTCATTCTTCATATTTGCAGACTTGGGTACATTGAGATCAAAATATGACTGACATGTATAGTGTTCGACAGTTAATGTAGTATGGAAAACTTAACAATTTAAGTACACACAGATCATATTGATCAAAATATCGTCGATTTCGCCAATATATCGCTCGATATATTGGTGAATTTGGCCGGCGACACGTAAGAGAGGGGGGGAAAGAAATTGAGCGAAATATCGACCGTTTTCGCTGTTTTAAGCTAATCGATCTCCTTATTTCATTAAAACGATCGAGATATGAACAAATTTCATGAAAATTGGACGTAAAACCAGTGAGTTACAACCGGGTTATGCAACCGGGTCAAAAAAACCCGAATAGCAGACCCGCGCAAAGTAGGGGACGACTTTTTTTAACTCAGTAAGTTTACTTTATATATTATTTGGTTGGATAATTTTTCAATTGAGCTGGGTAGTGGAATTGGTTTGGCTTGTGTTCAGTGCCGCCTGGTGCGTGTGTTCAGTGCCGCCTGGTGCGCGCAATTTGCTTCCTTTTTTTTTTCTTCCGTTTTTTTTCAGTTTATTCCCTTTTTTTTTCATTTATTCTTTTTTTTCATTTATTTTTTTTTCCATTTATTTTTTTTTCATTTATTCCTTACATTTTCCATTTATTCCTTATATTTTTCATTTATTCCTTATTTTGAACTATATTTTTAATTTATTCCTTATTTTGAACTATATTTATCATTTTTTTTCAATTTTAAATATATCAATCCTTTCCAATTTTAAATATATCAATCATTTCTAATTTTAAATACATCAATACTTTCCAATTTTTGAATAAAGATTGACTCTATTTTTTTTTTTCAATTTTAAATATATTTACTCATTTTATAATTTTTCTTCCGTTCAAATTTTTTTATGCTTATTGTTATGTTTTTAATTATATTAACATTCAATTATAGTAATTTACTTCAATTTATATTTATATTTAAATTTTTATATTACTAGTCATCGGCAGAACTATATTGTATCATATTATTCATCATATATTTATTATATCAAGTTCATTTTATAGTTTTTATTAGTCCTATATAACTATCATTGGGTACTTAAGTTTTTTCCAAAGTTTCATTTCAAATTTCCAGCTTTTAGATCGAATTTCCGTTATTTTTGTTGACCGTAAACAATATCGATATCGATATCGATATTAGGTACGCCAGGATCCGGAGGAGGTATGTAATATCTCGGTCTCTGCTACAGTCCACATCTGATATCAACCTGAAGGGCAGTCAAAACATTAAAAGCTGTGAGTGGACAAAACAAGAGTTTAAAAAAACATTTCATAAGAATACATTTGTACCCTTCACTAAAAAGTATGCATGCATTCGAAAACCATTATCCAGAAAAACCATAGGTGGGAACTAAGCCCAAAACCAAAATTGAAAGAACCATAATGAAAATGACCATACGGGCCACTGCCCAAATCCATAAGGGACTCAGCCCAAATCATAAGTAAACCAAGAACACGACCCACTGCTCAAAACCTGTGTAACCACACATCACATATCATATATCATATAGCATACATCATATATACATATAATTCACACAACCAATCCTGTCACGGTTTCCAAAGCTACGCACATGCTACCCGGGGTCTCAAACCCAAGTCTTTCAGGTACCAAGTCAATGTCCAAAGACCAATGACCCGCCCTGAGATTATAGTACAAGCCTTCCTGAGAGTAAGGAACCCAACTGGGGCGACTCCACTCAGTCGGTGCTCCGTGACTACTCCGGGGTCCACCCAGGCCAACGACCCTCCCCGGAGGAGATAGAGCAAGTAAAGGAAGGTATATGAACATATATATACATAACATAAACATTTATGCCCGGTTCCCCTGAACCGTCATAATCCATAACATCCATTATATTCATATACATATAGAAAACATCCTCCATGACCGGTTCCCATAAACCGTCATGTACCACAATGACCTGACAAAGGTTCATGCCGGTTCCCATAAACCGTCATGTACCACAATGACCTTTCCAGAGTTCATGCCGGTTCCCATAAACCGCCATGAACTTGGAAATCCATCTAGGGTCCCTGACCCGAAATCATCAGTGTAAAACAACTGGGTCTCGTGCCCGAACATATGACTCAACTGGGCACCGTGCCCGATATCTAAGGGTCAGTCACGACTCCGATCATAGTGATGTGTGCAACCATCCATCCAGGACCGCCCTCAATCCTGGTATGTGGGCGTGAACGTATCAACCGAAGTGACCACCACAAGATCATGGTGCACTCATCACCAATCGATATCCTGAACCGTCAGCCCTCCGAAGTCGAGCCTCCCCAGGCTGCCTGACCACGTATCGTGCATCTTGACCTATCTGGAAGGAACACATCCCAATCCGGAGGCGAGCGTCGTATCGTCGATCGCCGTGCACATAGCACCCGTCGCGACCACGATTTAGACCCGAAGGTCGTAAATAGTGTCATATGCCCGAGACCAAACCAAATGGGTCTCATACCCGAGTTTATCCTTTTAGAAATTCCAAACCATTTCATTTAGACCAATAAAGACATAAAAACCCGTATAGGCATCGTATAGGCTCGAAACCTTGAAATACGTGCCTATACATAACCACACATCCAAATGCACTCATGGCATCACAAATAAGTATTTAAAACATATAATAAACATTTATGCATGCACCAATTTAGAAAACAAGGTCCACTCACAGACCGTCCGAGCTGCCGCCTCGATTTGCGTGCCATACGGCTCCCCGAGCCAATCACCATCACCGGGACTCCCAAACCTGTCCAAATTTTAATAGAAGGTTACTAACTACTTAATTAACCTCCTATCAAATCCCCGTAATTTTTCCGAACTTTTAACTATTTTTAAACCGACCCTAAACTTTCCAATGCCCCGAAACATATCGAGACGGTGTCCGATTGACACGAAACCAGTCCTAAAATCTTCGTTACATCGAATAGAAGATTTCATATGTTGAACACTTCCCCAAATTATGGCCCACGCGCCCTAGAAGATCGAAAACACTGTTCATCGTCTTCAACCTCCAGCTTACTGTTCACAGTACTGTTCATCTCGGTTTTCTCCGGTTTTCGGACCGATTTTAGGTCCATTTCATCTCCTTTTAATCCTAATATCATCCTAATCCTATTTCCTATCATTTAGACATTAAAACCCGAGCAAAAACCACCCAAAATCGTGCTTTTCCGATCATCAATGGTGGCCGGATTTTCTCCCGCCGTTCACGGCCATTTCCGGCCATCACAAGCCCCAAAACTAATCCTATTAGCTTCCTAGAGTCCCCAGAAATGTTTCCCAATCCTTAGAATCGAACAAAAACTAACAAAACCAAAATTTGAATTTTTGGACATTTCCTTACCTCACGGGTTCACCCGCCGTGGCCAACCGCCGTGAGCCACCATGGCCGGCCGTCGTGTCTTCCTCATCATCCCAGTCCTGCCCTCACTCTCGCACGGTCACACTTGATGGAGGTTTGTGGTGGTGTTGTGTGTTTGAAGAAAATGAAGAAATGAAGAAAATGGTGGATAAGGGGGCGTTCGGTTTTGTGAGGATGAACAAAGATGCAGATGAATGAAGTGATGATGTTTGATCAGATGAGAGGAGAGAAATGGAGGGTGAGGATTTGAGAGATTAAAATAGAATGGAGGGCTAGGATTGAAAGTTGTTAAGATTAATTATAAAATAAGAATTATAATATTATTTAATTAAATAGATCCACAATTTAGGGGATTGGACCAATGGGATGAGTGACACTTGTCACTCATCCATGGGACCCACCTAAAATATCTAGCCCAATCAGATTTTTCCAGATCATCCCCGTCTCGAAGTACGTGCATAGTGAAATCGAACTTCCGTGACCTATAACTTCCCCGTTTGAAGTTCGATTTCAGCATGTCGCCTGTCTATGGATTCGTATCGTCCTGATCTACGTAACGGTCCTCGGCCCTCGGCCATTGGACCTCTCGGTCAAAAAGTCAACATTTGACCCCATTTAACCAAAATTACCAAAATGTCCCTAAACTTCCGAACGTCGGAATTGAACGTGCCACCTGTCTATGAACTCGTGACTTCACGAACTACGTCACGGTCATCGGTCAAAGTCCATTTGACCGCCGAATGAAAAGTCAATGTTTTGCCCACGCCCAAGGGCAAAACGGTCATTTTGCATCGTTCGTCCGATTTCGCCTAACTAATCACGGATTAACCTCACTAATCGTGATTAGTCACTAATCCAATCTAGGAATTTGGGACGGGTCGTTACACGAGATATCCGTAAATTTGACTAACGATATATCCGTCGATATCGATATTTTCATCCTTAATCATATCAAACCTTCGGAGTTTTATCCATGATTTTTTTTTTAAACATTAGTAGCCGTTTATTAATCTAATAGTAGGTGCATAGCATTTAAAAAAGGAGCCCAAATACTTAATCAATAAAAAATAAATAAGGAACTCAACCAAAGGAAAATAAATACATAAAATCACAATAGTAAGATAAAAGACCCAAACAAAACAAATTTAAATCATCCAAACCCTAACACCACCATTAAGCGTAGAATGACATCTACTGCTATATTCAGATCCGCCGCCACGGTGAGGCTACTAGTAGCTGAGAAAAGAGATTAATTAACAACAATGGTGGAGAAATAAGTTGCCAACAAATATTATACTCAAGCGATCTAATAGATTACCATGATATTTGAGCAAACTCACTCAACAAAGAGAATGGATATGTGGGCAGTTAAAGTAAGGACGAATGGGGGATTTGGGATTACAGAGCATGGGGTGTGAAGAAAGATTTGATGTGGGGAAGAGATATGGAGCTTGAAGATGTTGAGATATGGGTGAAAGTAAGAAATGAATGGATCTTGAAAGCTTAATCTTTAGTGGAAGAGAACAAGAGGTAGATGAAGGATGAGCCACAAATCGAAAATCAGATGGAGAAGGGCAATACCATAAGAACCAGAAAACCACACATAAAGGTAGGGGAGAAGCCACTCAGAGCCTAGGGCAACCAAGGCGACCTCCTTGGGCCTAAGGACAAGAAGGGCCCAATTTTTTTTAAAGCCTTATTTTTATGGGAATTAATGTCTATATTTTTTTTAGAACATTTAAATTGAGTTAAAAGATTTTAAATTTAATATTTTATAAATAAACTAGGCACATATTCTTAAAAAATATTGATAATAATTATTTTAGTTGATGTATAGTTAATTTGTGTTAAGTATTATTTGGACATATCTTACAAAGTAAATAAAGCTTTAACTCATATATAAGCATCTTATATATATTTTTTCATTCTTAGCTATTGAATGAATATTAAGTTTGTTGATGCAAAAATTGTACCAACGAGACTGTAAAGACATGCACGCACACCAAGACACAAGAAAGTACGTGGTTCACCCAAATCGGGTTACGTGCACGGTGTTGCCTCATTCTCATTAGTATAATAGTGTTTTGCTTACATAATACAAATAGCGTAGAGCTTTTAGAGAGAGAAAGTAGAGAGAAGGGAAAACTTTTCTCATGGGAAGGTGGAGAGAGAAGTCCCCTTTAATGGGAGAGTGGCTCCCTATTTATAGAATTTGTCTAGGGTTTAGGTTAGGAGAATAGTGATGGGCTTGGAGGCATGGGCGTTGTGTGATCTTTGAGGTCTTCTGATGGGCCTACTCTGTGGTCCAGTGTAGTATTTTAACAGGCCCATTGCTTGGTCAGATGTCACGTCAACAAGTCCCCTAGTTCTTAACTGAGGCAGACTGCCTCGGTTGAGGACTTTCAAGTAAAGTGTACTGACCGAGCAACTCCTCACTTTGCACTGCTCCGCTTGGTGTACCATCAGTCCCCTAAGTCCTCGGTCGAGGTAGGATGTGGAAGAGAAGAGGCCTTGTAGTGTGTTGTATGTCTGAGTGGATTGACATTGTAATGATTGTGCTCTGGTAGTCCCCCGATGAGTATGACTCCAGGTATGAATCTGACAGCTCGGCATGTGTTGAGCCGATGTGGGTGCTCAGTAGTGTGGTGAGCAGCCCGGTATGTGTTGAGCAGAGGTGGGTGCTCGATAGTGTGTCGAGTAGCTCGGTATGTGTTGAGCCGATGTGGGTGTTCGGTAATGTGTCGAGCAGCTCGGTATGTGTTGAGCCGATGTGGGTGTTCGGTAATGTGTCGAGCAGCTCGATATGTGTTGAGCCCCGTGGAAGGTGCCACATTGTTTTACAAATATAAAGGAATTAGATATTTGCACGGGTGAAAAACAGGGGACAGAGAACATCGATCAAAATTTCAATGTGTGGGAACGTTGTGTGAATTCATGGTGATTGAGAAAGTGAGAGTTTTGAGAATGAGGAAGAGTGACAGAGTAGACGGTGAGGTGGTGTTGGTACTGCCACGAGGGCCACCGTGGGCGGCGACTTCGATTTTGAAAAAAAAATAGAGAGGGAGGTGTGATTGTAAATCCAATCTCCCTAAATTTGCATCAATTACCTATGTAGTGTGAAAACAAATGGATTAAGAAGATGAGAGGAACTCAGTGGGCTTGACGTTGAGGTTCGATAAGGACGATAAGGTAGGTTACCGTACTCTTCGATTTGGAATTCAAAAATGGTACTTAGAGTTTTATCGTCTGTTTTCTGGTTTTGACGATCAAATAATGTTTCTTGAGCTTCCAAAGATTGTTTGGGACAAAAACCAAGAAAGTTAGTGGCCGGAATCAAAGAACACGATGAAGGAACAATGGCTGGTTTTTCAACGATTCAGGAAGGTAACTTTTGGTTCTTAATCGTTAGTTCTGAAGTTGTAAGAAGATTAATGAGACCTAGACGAAGCTGTAGAACCTGGTAGGAATGGAAATAGTTCAAAAATGAAGGAAAACCGTGACCGCCGGTTCAGTTAGGCCGGGCCGATCTGGACCGGTTTGAACCGGTTTGACTGAAGGTAGGAGACGATGAACAGCAAGGCGCGTGGCTCCCACGTGCAGCCCCTTTGGGCGGGGCGGGAGGGCGCGTGGGACCCCTTTTGGGGAAGGTTCCAACATGAAATTTAAAGTATGCGATGTAACGAACATTTTGGCACTGGTTTCGAGTCGATCAGACATCGTCGAGATATATTTCGGGATGTCCGAAGGTTTTAGGCCTCAGTTAAAAATAGTTAAAAATACGGAAAAATTACGGGGCTCTAGTATGACCCTTATGAAGTAGTTAGTGACCTATTTATGGGATTTGGACAGGTTCGAGAAAGCCGAGGAAAGTGGATTGGCATGGAACGGCCTAAGTACGCGCCTATCGAGGCAACGACATAATGGTCTGTGAGTGGACTTTGTTTTCTAACTCTTGATGCATGCATATATGTTTTTATATCTTTTCTATACGTGATTCTATGATTTGATTTATGATCTTGATGCTTTACGGTTTTGCACGTTTTTCAAGATATTTGCGAAATTTCACGTTTTACGAGGTTTTGATGGATATTGTGATTTGAACCTGGTTTTAATGATTTGATATCGGGTTTTGAAATACGATTTGATTTCAATGAAAGTAAAAGGATTTTGGGAAGTGATTTCGAGCTTGAAGTGTAACGACCCGTCCCGAATTCCGGGATTAGATTAGTGACTAATCACGATTAGTGAGGTTAATCGGTGATTAGTTGAGCGAAATCGGACAAACGATGCAAAATGAGCGTTTTGCCCCTAGTCGTGGGTAAAACGTTAACTTTTCATTCTGGCTGTTAAATGGACTTTGATCGATGATTGTGACGTAGTTCGTGACGTCACGAGTTCATAGACAGGTGACACGTTCAATTCCGACGTTCGAGGTAAAAGTTTTGACGTTCAGAAGTTAAGGGGTATTTTGGTAATTTTGGTTAAAAGGGACAAATAGTTGACTTTTTGACCGATGGGTCCGATGGCTGAGGGCCGAGGACCATTACGTAGATCGGGACGATACGAATCCGTAGGCAGGCGGCACGTCGAATTCGAACGTTCGACGACGAAGTTACGGTTCAAGGAAGTTCGAGGAACTATTGCACGTTTTACGAGACGTATGTCATTTGGATTCTAGTGGGCCCTAGATATTTAGTTCCTGGCCAATGGATGAGTGACAAGTGTCACCCATCCACTGGCCCTTAATTCCCATTCATGCATCTCCCCATTGCATCGATCATTCATTCCTTTCTCCCTAAACAAACCCGATCTCATTCCCTTTGAACCCAAACCAATCCAACCCTTCCCATTCGACCATGACTGAGGACATAGAGAGAGTGAGAATGTTGGATGTTGGTGGCTGGCCTAGACAGCGCCGCCGTGGACGGTGGAGCCATAAACCCGAGAGGGTACTCGGTAAGGCCCAAATTCCATTTTAATTCAATATATGCATTATGGTTTGTTTTTGATGTTTCTAATGAATTAAATGGGTTAGTAGGAAGGTGTTAGAGTCATTTTGAGGATGGTTAGAGGTTGTAGGACACCAGGGGAGGTTTTGGAAAACTGGACCGTGAGATTAGAGTTGGACCGGTTGGGTTTGTTAGGTTTTAGAAGCTTTGGTTTATAGTTTTAAGTTCCTAAGATCATAACATGAAGAATAGGATCGATTAGGAGCAAAACGGGTGAAAACTGGACCGGGAATGGACCTGGACCGGTCACGCCGGTCCAAGTTGCAGAGAAAACCTGGCCGGACCGGTCGGCTGAAGGTCAGTGACGATGCTACAGTACCGCGCGTGGAACCCACGCGCAGTGGCATCTCTGGGCGCGTGGGGATGCGTAGCCCATAATTTGGAAAATTGTTTAACATATGAAACACTCTATTCGATGTAACAAATATTTTGGGACTAGTTCCGTGTCAATCGGACACCGTCTCAATAATGTTCGGGGCATCGGAAGGTTTAGGTTCGAGATTTAAAATAGTTAAAAATTTCGAAAAATTCCGGGGCTTTAGTGGGAGGTTAATTAAGTAGTTAGTAACCTCATATTACGATTTGGACAGGTTTGGGAGTCCCGGTGACGACGATTTGCCGTTGACGCTTACGGCACGCAAACCGAGGCGGCAGCATAGGACGGTCTGTGAGTAGACCTTGATTTCTAAACTGTGATGCATGCATAAATGTTTTATATGGATTATGAATATGATTCTATGATGTTGATTTGGATGATTTTGAATTATATGGTTTCACGCATTTCGAGGCGATTTACGTGCTGGCACGTAAATCGAGGTTTTCCAATTTTACACTGATTTTCCGTACTTATGATTTTAGATATGATTTCATGAAATGGTTTTGGAATTGAAAAGGTAAACTCGGGTTCGAGACCCTTTTGTTTCGGAAACCCTCAGACTCGAAGTCCCTTTTAGTTACATTCTCGGGCCGGAGGCCCAATTGGTTCTTAAATTGATTTCGGATTTGGAAATATGGAATCGGGCATGAGACCCATTTGAAGTACGAAATCGGGCACGAGGCCCAGTTTGTTTACGAATCGGACTTGAGGTCCAGTTTGTATGTGGATTCGGGCCTAGGGCCCAGCTATGTGTTACAAATGATTTTTATGGTTCATGACGGTTTATGGGAACCGGCATGAACCCTGGAAAGGTTTTATGGGTCAAGACGGTTTATGGGAACCGGCATGAACCCTTGAAAGTTTTTATGGTTCATGACGGCTTATGGTGGCCGGGCATGAATCCTTGAAAGGTTTAAAGAATGATTTCAAAAGGTTTTTCATATGCCATCCTTTATATATGATTGTCTCCTCTAGGGAGGGTCGTTGGCCTGGGTGGACCCCGGAGTTGTCACGGAGCACTGACTGAGTGGAGTCGCCCCCTAGGTGGGTTCCTTACTCTCAGGATGGGCATGGTTCGTTACCTCCAGGGAGGGTCATTGATCTACGGACATTGACTTGAGTGGACCCTGGAAAGACTTGGGTTTGAGACCCCGGTTAGCATGCGCGTAGCTTTATATACCGTGACAGGTTCGGTGAAATGAAATATAATGGATAAACATGATTTCAATTGGTTTGGGAAATTATGTTTTATGATAATAAATGGATTTGGGCTGAGGTTTCCAAAACAATTGGGCCTCATGCCCTAGTTCATCTTTCCAATTTCAAAACCATTTCATTCAACTATTTCCAAAACCATAAGTACGGAAACTCAGAGTAAAATTGAAAACCTCGATTTACGTGCAAGCACGTAAATCGCCCTGAAATGCGTGAAACCATATAATTCACCAATATCCAAATCAACATCATATAATCACAATCATAATCCATATAAAACATTTATGCATGCATAAGATTTATAAAACCAAAGTCCACTCACAGACCGTCCAACGATGCGCCTCGATACGCGTGTCATAGGCCTTCCTGGGCCTAACCACTATCACCAGGACTTCCAAGCCTGTCCAAATCGTAATAGTAGGTTACTAACTACCTTATTAACCTCCCACTAAAGCCCTGTAATTTTCTGGAATTTTTAACTATTTTAAATCTCGAACCTAAACCTTCTGATGCCTCGAACATTATCAAAACGGTGTCCGATCGACACGAAATCAGTCCCAAAATGTTCTTTACATTGAATAGAACATTTCACTCATTGAAAACATTCCCAAATTACTGTTCACGCGCCCCCACGTGCCCAATGAAGTTCCTACGCGTGAAGCCTACGCGCGGGCACTATTCATCATCTTCTCCGAGAGACGAACCGAGTTCGACTGGTTTGAACCAGTCTGGACCGGTTCAAGGCCCTAAGTTGTCCATTTTTGGTCCATTTCCTTCCTTTTTAATTCCTATAGCTTCCTAGTGTTAAACTTAATTGATCTACGTCTTCAAAACACAATAAAACGAGGTAAGACTTACCTCCACGGTCGAAAACCAAACCACCACCTGCAACTACCCTCCATCGTGGCCTCCGGCCGTCCCAGCCTTTAGCAAATGATCCAGACCTTCCCAAAATTTCACCAGGAAGTCAACCCATTCGTTAGAATCGATTAAAACCCTTTAAATCCAAAAACCCGAATTTCAACCAAACCTACCTCACGGGTTCACGATCCCCCGCCGTCCACCACCGTGAGCCGCCGTCCATCCTATCATCTCAGTCCTTTCTCATCTCAGTCTCTCCCTAACTCTCACACACTCCCATGGTAATGGTCATGTAAGCCGTGTTTTGGGTGTTTGCTTGCTAAAGAAAATGGAAGGTGAGGGAAATGGGTTTCGGGTGATGAGAGAACAGAGAGAGTGTTGGCTGATCAGGTGGGAGGGTGATAGGAATGAAGGGTGAGGATTAAGAGATCAAATCAGAATGGAGGGCCAAGATTGAGTGGTAATTAGATTAATTATAAAATATTAAAATAATATTATTCAATTGAGTTAGATCCACAATTTAGGGGTTTGGGCCAATGGGATGAATGACACTTGTCACTCATCCATAGGTCTCATTTAAAATATCTGGCAAATCGGAATAGGCCACCTCATCATCGCCTCGAAGTACGTGCATAGTGAAATCGAACTTCCGTGACCCATAACTTTCCCGTTTGAAGTCTGATTTCAGTGTGCCGCCTGTCTATGAATTTGTAACATCCCAAACTACATAACGGTCCCCAGCCCTCGGCCATCGGACCTCCCGATCAAAAAGTCAACATTTTACCCCTTTTAACCAAAATTACCAAAATGCCCTTAAACTTACGAATGTCATAACTTCTTCCTCGAATGTCAGAATTGAACGTGCCACCTGTCTATGAACTCGTGACGTCTTGAACTACGTCACGGTCATCAGTCAAAGTCCAATTGACTGCCTGAATAAAAAGTTAACGCTTTGCCCACGCCCAAGGGCAAAACGGTCATTTTGCATCGTTCGTCTGATTTCGTCCAACTAATCACCGAATAACCTCACTAATCCTGATTAGTCACTAATCTAATCCTGGAATTCGGGACGGGTCGTTATACTTGCATTTACTGAACTTGGGGCTGAGACCCTAAATATGGTTGTTTAAACATATGTGATTGGATAAATGGTTTTACTATGCATGCATGCTTTTTAGTGAAGGGTATAAAGGTCTTTTATAAATGTGTTTTACGAAACTTATTACTTTTTTCCACTCACAGTCTTTCTGTTTTTAATACCCTTCAGGTTGAATACGACGCGGATTGTAGCAGAGACCGAGATATCACATACCTCCTCTGGATCCTGACGTACTTTGATAGCCCGAGAGGGCTAAGGTTGGAAATTTCCCTTGTCTGACACTTCGTGTCAGACGGGATCAGGGATGTTCCTCGTTAATCTCGGGGGGATTGAGGACGGGTCCTAACATGAAGCCCAGTTCAAGAAGCAGTTTTGAGAAACGTGATTTCGGATTTTTGAATCGGATTTTAGAATGTCGGTTCTGGATTTGATTTTGAAGCTTGAAAGTGGATTTCTGAGTTTGGATTCGGAATGGTTATTCCGGATGCTAGCTTACAGAATGCTGGTTTCGAACTCGGATTTGGAAATGGGTAATGAATATGAGTTCTGGGTTTGGATTCGGGATCCTGATGAGATTGCGGATTCGGATTCGGATATGAATAGTGGTTATGGTTTGGATTTACTGGATCTTGTTATTGGGTTTAAAGACCCAGATATGATTATGACGGGGGCGAGCCCGGATTGGATTTAAAGACCTGGATTGAGTTTAAAGACTCGTGAGTTTAAAGACTCGGATATTGATATTTCCCCCGTAGGCCTGTTGAGTTTAACGACTCGGGAGTTTAAAGACTT
The DNA here is from genome assembly GCA_032719365.1 of Prinsepia uniflora. Taxonomy (NCBI): domain Eukaryota; kingdom Viridiplantae; phylum Streptophyta; class Magnoliopsida; order Rosales; family Rosaceae; genus Prinsepia; species Prinsepia uniflora. The sequence goes on along the minus strand of CM064867.1, from coordinate 4,884,728 downwards.
GGATTATATTGAGGCCTGGATTGAGTTTAAAGACTCGAGAGTTTAAAGACTTGGATAGATCCAGCAGGTTCGATGGATGGAAAGGTGGTTTCAAATGTGTTTAGGTTTTCATTGATACTTGATGATGATGGTTTTTAATAATGGTTTTTCGATGTTTTGGGTAATGGTCCGGATGAAATGGTTTTCGATGGTTTTGGGCTGAGGCCCGGGATTTTAGAAAAGAAAACTGTGTTCGGTTTTTCTTACATGGTTTGCTTAACCTAAATATTGAATGGTTTCATGACGTGGACTTGATATGCATGCATTGGTTTTTAATTTGAGGGTATAAATGTACTTGTTTTAAGAACTGTTTTAAACTTATACTTTATTTTTGTCCACTCATAGTCCTTTTTTTTGTGTTTTCGATACCCTCCAGGTTGTTGCGGTGCGGGCTGTTGGTCGAGAAAGATGAAGACATCACACCTGCGATCCACAGTAGATTCGGTGCACTCTGAGAAGTCAGAATAATTTTAGGACGGTCGGGTCGAGAATCCCTTGTCCGACTTACGTGTCACATGGAGGTTGGACGACGGTTTAACCTTCGTGTCATGCGTAAGTTAGACGGGAACAAGATTTAGCCCTTAATCCCGGGGGATTAGGGGTGGGTCCTGTCAACTTGGTATCAGAGCAGGTGTTAGGTGTTTTGCGCGGGGTTGAGTTCCCAGAGTCTTTAGTTCTTCGACATGGGTATTGTGATGTTATTGTGGATGTGATGTCTCGACGCGAAACAGCCCCTCAGCAACCTGGACGCGATAGAGATAGTACGTTCGTTTGGGGTTAGTTAGCGGCGGTTAGTAGTGCTAGGGTGATAGTGTAACGACCCATCCTAGAATTCGGGATTAGATTAGTAACTAATCATGATTAGCGGGGTTAATCGGTGATTAGTTGGGCGAGATCGGACGAACGATGCAAAATGACCGTTTTGCCCCTAGTCGTGGGTAAAACGTTGACTTTTAATTCGGACGATCAAATGGACTTTGACCACCGACTGTGACGTAGTTTGGGACGTCACGAGTTCATAGACAGATGGCACGTTCGATTCCGACGTTCGTGGTGAAAGTTATGACGTTCGGAAGTCCAAGGGCATTTTCGTAATTTGGACGAAAAAGGGGAAAATGTTGATTTTATGACCGGGAGGCCCGATGGCTGAGGACCGAGGACCGTTAGGAAGGTCTCGATGCCCTGAGTTCGTAGACAGGTGGCACGCGTCAATCGGAGTTCGAATGACCAAGTTACGGGTCTAGGATGTGCAAGGGGCATTTTGGTAATTTGTCAAAGGAGGGTAAAATGGTAATTTTGGATGCTGCTTGTGAAACAACCGTGTATGGTACTGAATTCTTTTCTGAGAACAGAGCACGGTGCAATTGTTTATGGAATCAATTTCTTGGGCTGGGTGCTAATGGACTGAATAGGGAATTGTTTAATACTGATAACATAGTGCTAGGCATGCTGGGAATTGTTTATTACAGTTGGGTGTTTGGGGCAGTGCACGGGTACACGATGTCGTGATGGTGTTTTGATTTTGGAGAACAGGTTACCTTGTGCGTCAAATTAATTTAACTGAGTGTGGGAACAGAGACTGAGGACAGTGCACAATTGTGTTGGTAGAGGTGAAGTGTGGGGAACAATCGCGCAGTGAACTATGCTGATACATTTGAAATTGGAAAACAGAGTCTGTGGAGCCATTGTTATTTCGACCTCCCAATAACAGTTTGGAGAGAAAATGAGCGCTGGGGAGGAATGAGAGAAACGGAGAGATGTTTTGGTGAGGAAAACGGGGGGATTGAGTGAAGATTATATACAACGGGAACCCGAAACTCGTTTTTGGGCAAATTTGAATTCGAATTTGAATTGTAGGCCAGCCCAGGTCGAATTAAGGTTCGAATAAGCTTTCTGGGACCTTAGTTAGTTGATCCAAATCAAGTATGGCAAGCTTTAAAGCTCCTCGAGCCATGGACGGACGTCGTGGGTGGCCGGGAAATCGAGCTTTGTGTTCGTGCAATTGGAGGTAAGTTTTTGTGAAATTGAGTCCCAAATCATCCTTACCATGAGGCTACGATGCTATTCTACCAATTAATTGAAAAATTACTTGGTTATACGATGAATTCAGACGAGGAACTCGTTTGAGGAAATTGGGTTAAGTCGAGATGGTTAGAGGTAATGACGACTGCAATGGATGTTACAGATCCCTAATTAAACTGGTTGTGAAGCTAATGGAGTGTTCAATTGATCAAAATGGTTTCAAATTGAGAGAATGATAGCCGGGTCAAGTCACGGGTTAAACGGCCCGTATATCAGGAAGCCGGGTGAAGACGATGACTGTGCCTGTCACTGTAGCAGGCGCGTGAGTGTCACGCGCAGCCGCTTGCGGCGGTCCGTGACGGCGCGTGGGCCCGATTTTCGAGGTAAGTCCAACATGACTTTTGTCCTGCACATTGTAACGAACATTTTAACGTTAGTTTCAAATTTATCAGACACCGTTTCGATGTTGTTTCGAGAGTCCGAAGGTTTAGGTTACATTTTTAATTAACGATTAATTCCCGAAAAATTATGAGAAATTAGTATGTGGATATTTGATACCTTAATAACCCTGGAATGTGATTTCGGACAGGATTCGGGTTTTCTGAAAAATGGAGGAAATTACTGGAACGCGTGCGGCGCGAAATCGAGCCTTAAGAACGGTGTGTGAGTGGACGTTGCTTTCAAAATTTAATGCATGCACAAATATTTCTATGATTTCTATGATTATGATTATGAATTGTGATTGAGTTCGATTTCCGTATTTATACATATTTTTGCTATACATGCGAGATGCACGTATTTCGAGACTATGGTTTCGCTTGCGTTTTGATGATGGGTTAATGAACGATTTTATGTGATTTATGCGTATTATGTTTTTAAGATGTTGGATTTGGATTGTGAGTATGGTTTACGGTTTTGACATGTATTTCGAGAATGTCACGGTTTTGCACGTTTTACGAGATTTCGAGTATGTTGTGATTTGACCGTGAATTTGGTGATTATGATTGTGGTTTTGATGTCTTGACCATGATATTTGAAATATGAGGTGTTTTCAAGGATTTAAAACGGATTTTGAAAAAGGTGATTTTGGGCTTGATGCTCGAGGCATAAAAGTAATTTTGATGAACGAGATTTCAGTTTTCGGAGGTTTGAAAACGGATTCTTGGTTTGGGTTCGGGATGATGCTTCCGGATGCCGGCTTACGGAATCATTATTGCGAATTCGAATTCGGGAATGGAAGACTATTTAGTAAGTGATTTGGTGTAATTATACATGCCCCGTGTTTAATGATGATTTGAATACGTTTTGTGAAGTAAGATTTTGGGGATTTGAAAGTGGAAATTCGGACGTGAGTCCTGTTATGACAAATGTTTTGGGTTTAAAGACCTCGTTGAAAACTGTTTTGGGTTTAAAGACCCGGGTGCTATTGCTGGAGCACGTTTTGAGTTTAAAGACTCGGTTAATTGATGACGGGGGAGGGCCCGAAATTGGGTTTAAAGACCTGGATTGAGTTTAAAGGCTCGTGAGTTTAAAGACTCGGTTATTGTGATACCCTCGAGGCCTATTGATTATGTTTTGAGTTTAAAGACTCGTTGAAATCCCGGGAAGACCTGATTATGCGCATGGTTTTGAGTTTAAAGACTCGGGCGCACTTGATATCCAGCAAAACGAGTGACTTTTGATTTATTGATGATTTCTGATGTTTCGGTTGAGTTGGGCAGTGGCCCGGTATGTGGTTGATGGTTTTGGATCATGTTTTGCATTTGGTTTTGATTCATGGTTTTGGGCTGGGGCCCTGTGTTTATGATTGCGGGCTAAGACCCGATGGTTGAGAAAGGAAAAATGATTTTGAGTTTCATACAAGTTTTTCCTTATGTTGGAATTTGATACACGGGTTTTCTTATGTTGAAATTGTTAACCGACTGCGAAATGATTTTTGTATGCATGCATTGGTTTTACGCGGAGGGTAAAAACGTCTTTTTGTAACTGTTTTTATAAACTGATTTATTTTTGTCCACTCACACCTTTTGGTTTTTATTGACCCTCCAGGTCGTGGCGCGTTGGTCGAGGCTGATCGAGAGGCGGAGGCATGAGTAAGCACGTGTGGCTATCCCTGGTCTGGCAAGTACTAAGGGTAACTTGGGAATTTCAGTCGTCTTTCCAAGCGGGAGCAGGACCGGGCACGGTTAAAAATGCCCTATTTAGGGGCGGTCCTGTCAGATAGTCGCTCGATACGCGGTGCACGGTATGATGTTTGTAGGCTTAGGGCTGGAAGAGTTAACGTGTTTGGCACTAGAGATGCTCGGTGGTTGGACCATAGGGTCGAATGTTTGCCAGCAGGATCAGCTTGGTTGGTAGCCAGTGAGCTACGATGGAGTGGGTAGGTCGGCTTTTGGGACCCGAGTGTAGCCTGTTGAGCTAGGGGTATACACAGGCCGAGGAGGCCGGTTGCTGGTGGCCTGTTGGACCGGTTGGTGATTGGAGGATGACATTATGACCCTGTGACCATTTGGTTAGCTTGTTTAAGCTTGGACGTAGCCGGAAGCCTTGAGTGGCAGGGTTTGGGAACTACCTGGAGATTTGAGGGATTCCCCCCTAACGATGGATTCGGGTGTGACGACCCGAGTGTTAAGGTTATTGTGAACCAGTGGCTATTGCGGGTTTGGATAACCCGTAAGACGCGAATGATTTGAGGAACCCCGTAGGACGACTGGTTTGGATTGTGAGTACCTGAGTGAGGAACCCCAGATTAAGTGTTTAGCCTGGAAACTGTGAGTTGGGGTTTATGGTTAGATAATTGTTGTGGTTGGGCCGATTTACTGCTTGAATGGAGATGGTGTTACTAGGTACAACTGAGGGAGTGAATGCTTAGTAGATGGCTCTAGACGAGTCTAGTGAGATGGTGGTATGGTTGAGCATTTGGTTGCCTTAAGTTGTGGATATTGAGGGGTGTTAGTTCCTCCGACCCGAGCATCGATTGAGGGTCTCAGCTCGGTTTGTGCAGAGATTTTGGATTGGTATGTTGTGAGCCTAGATAGGAGATGAGGTGCTACGGGCCGGGAGGCTCGACGTGGTACGAGGGGCACAGTGAGCATTGAAATTGTAGCCGGTGGTGAGGTGCTGGTATCTAACAGGAGTCATTAACCGAACGAGTATTGGTGATGACCATTGGTAGGTCACGGTTGGGACGAACGGTCAGGATACGGTGAGTCTGATCAGAGTAGCGTAGTGGACCTATGCCTCGTGTTGGATCGGGCTAGGTTTGTATGGTCGGGGTTGATCACTCGTGAAGTTGGTCTTAGTAGACGCCCCCCTGACATGTTGGCATATGTCGGTCGGTGCCGAGGTTAGCACTTGGTGAGTGGCGACTTCGAAGGTGGTACTTGGGTAGTCTGAGGTCAGTGACTAAGGATTTCGGGAGTTGGTGACTTGTGTTCTAGCGAGTGCCCGGAGTTACACCTCGGGAAGGTTGGAGTGCGATCATCAGAAGGAGTGATGATTGAACAGTAAGAACCAACAGGCGAGTTAGTTGGTAAGTGATGTGGCTACGAACATGTGGTTGTGATCCGTAGAAGTTGTGGATCGCCTAAGTATAGCGGAGTTAATATCTGGACAGGTGGTCCAATAGTGGTACTGTGTTTGGTTCCGAGGTGGTGAGTAGGTTGGGTGGTAGCTACTCCGGAGTTGAGTTGGGAGATTCACTGTTGGGATGTCAGGATTTGTGACCCCCTTTGATCGCGGACACTTGTGGATGTGTTCGGGAGTAAGAAGAGTACTTGGTCACGTCGAGTATGGCCTATAAAATGAACGTTTTGGGAATGTGCTAAGTTGGCTTAAGAAAGGGAAAATGAGTGAATATAACTGATCGATATGAGGTTATTGAAGAAAACCCACGATCTAGACGTGCCTTTAGACTTGATGAGTACTTTATCGATTTGGTTTGACGTGGTGGTTTGATCATTTGTGGGAAATTGGGAGCGAAGTAGTGAGCCAGTAGGTGGAATCCACTTAGGAGTGAGTGGATCAGGATTGGTTCGTTTCTGGCTCAAGATTGAGCTGTTGAGGTTCAGGAAGATCGTATGTGAGACATAGATTGGATGTCTTGACCACCTTGAAATTGTACAGGACATGTGTGAACTATCTCACAGACGTATGAGTATTGGATTAGGATCTAGTGCGGGGTATGCCCTGTGTACATAATGAGTGGAGTTTGAGGTTTATACTGGCCGGGCAACCCAAGAGACTGGAAGATTCGGAAGTAGACTTAGATCGATAGTAACCCATGTGGTTACGAGGATGTTCGTGTACCCTGGAGAGTCATTGTGAAAGTTACGGGTACACTATGGCATTGTTGGTTGGACTTTGGGCATAGTGGAACTCGGCGGATGCCGATGTGGTTGAATGGTGGACTTACCGTAAGATGTACGCTAAGAGCTATGTTGAGGTATTCTAAAATATCTTTGTTTCCTTTAAAAGTTCGTAGGGTTGTCCTTGCGTGTGGTTAGTTGTAACACCCCGGAAATTCGAGGATTTGAATATTGTGATTTAATGTATGAATTGACATTTTTACCCTTGTGAATAGATGACCAAATTGTTGACTTTTTGATATGTGGGTTAAATGGACTTTGACCAGTGACCGTGACGTAGTTCGGGACGTCACGAATTCATAGACAGGTGGCACGTCCAATTCGGACGATCGGGGAAAAAGTTATGACTATCGGAAGTTCAGGGGCATTACCGTAATTTGGACTTTTGGGGGGGGAGAAATGTTGAATTTTCGTTGGGCAACTAAGTTTCACATGACTCAAGGACCGTTAGGTAGATGTCGACGTCCTGAGTCCGTAGACAGGCGGCACGCCGAAATCGGACTTCGTACGAGGAAGTTATGGTCAGAAACGTGAAATCGGGAGGTTCGTGTCTCGGTTTTCGTGTCGAATATTTTATTCTGAAATTCTGATTGGAGGACACCTGGTGAGTGACAAGTGTCACTCACCCATTGGCTAGATTGGATCAGATCCACTATGGGTTTAAATACCATTAAAACCAACTTTTAATTCCAGCCATTGATCTGAAACCTCCAGATCTGATCTCTGCCCTTGATCTCATTTCTGAGATCTAATCTGGACCGTCCATCCATTTCCCTCCATTTCTATATATTTTCTCACCCGACACCCTCACTCACTGTCCATTGATCCAACACTTATGCATTGCACCTGGTTTCTGTGTCTGTGTGTTGCTGGACTCACGGGGAAGGACTGAGGCACGGCGGTGAGCGGCGGTGGACGGCGGCGAGGTAGGAAAACTGGAAAACCCGAAACGGTTTTAAAACTCAGATTTTGGTAACTCGAATTCCCACGTTTAGTTTTGTTTTCTATTAACCCTAATCGACTCTAGGGACTTATAGGAACCTTCTGGGCTTGTTTTCGTGGTCTGAGGTGGCCTGAACAGAGGATAAACGGCGACGGGAACCGGGACTGTGCATCGAGGTAAGTCTTCGATTCAGTCCTTGTTTATTGATTTTAATTAGGTAGAACCCTTTCTGGGATTGAGACGAACATCTAAGAACAAACTAGGACAGAAATGGTTGAGAATTGAACAAATGGTGACCGGGTCATGATCGCGGGTCTGATCGACCCGAGTTGCAGAGATACGGGTCAACCCGTCTGAGGACAGAGGTGATGACGTGGCACCCTGTCAGACTGTCAGGTGACGTGGACCAACCATGAGCCGACACGTGTCACATGTCAGTGCACAGTCAGCACTGACATTTCAGTGACGTGGCCCAGTCAGGGACTGCCACGTGTCACTGACATGTCAGTGACGTGGACCATTGCCGTGCTGACACATGGCACATGTCAGATCTGACACATGGCCTGACAGATCAGTGAGGTGGACCAATCGGGTGTTGACACGTGGCACCTGTCAGAGTCTGACATGTCAGACCTGACAGCTGTCAGATGACGTCATGCTGACGTCAACAGTGACGTCAGCAGGGACTGTTCCTACGTTGACCGACGTGTTGACCGGCGCGTGGGGGCTCGTGTGAACAGTGTTTTTGGTGGGACCACCACCATTCTTTAGGTTTTGACGATCCGGATCCAATGGCGGTGGTTTCGGGTCGATCGGAGATCATTAAGTTGGTCAAAATGAGGTTTATTGCCTTGGGAAGCGCGTTCGGACGGCTTTTTCCGGCCGGTTTCAGCCTAGGATTTCATGGTTGAATGTTAGGGGTTTAAATTGACCTTTACGAATACTTTAGACTTGACAGGGATTGTACATTTGTACCAGGACGAGGGTATACGTTCGGTTCCTAGCAGGATTGTACTGTGAGTGGGCCCGATTTCATTAAACCCTTGCATGCTTAAATGTTTTCTGATTTACTTATATGTTCACATGCTGGAATCAATGAATGGTTTTGATGATATTGAAATTTCGGTTATGGCACGTTTCACGGTATTTGGGCATGAGACCCGTTTGATGAAACGTAACGATCGGTTCAGATTTTACCTATGTATACATATATGTTTTGCATGTGGATATCAATAAAATGTATTTGGTACTGCACTGTATAGATCCTTCCATATTATATTGTCTCCTCCGGATGAGGTACCCCGGAGAGGTCACGAACGTTTAGTACGTCCAGCGTCTATGACGCTAAGCATCGGGGATGCTGTAACCGAACAGGGTTCGGGGATTGAACTCGGAATTGAGACCCGAGTGGCACGCGTAGCCTTGTGATTGTGACCTTATTGGACGTCAGGGACGTCAGACATCAGGGATGTCGGGATTGGAGTGTATAATGCAGTGGCTAAAATTATGTTTACGGTTTTACTATATGCCTTATGGTTTATATTATATGATTGATGGTTTTAAATTCGGCTGCATGCATGTTTGGAAAACGGAGGGGTAAATTATATGTTTTACTTATCAAATGATTTTATAAACTTGAGTTTCGGTCCAATCACCCTTAATGTTTTGGTAACCCCTCCAGGTCGTGCTAATGAGGTAGAGGAGGAACCTGAGGCTGAAGCATAGATCCACTTCTGCGTACCTGAATCCCTGTTGGGTGGTGTACCCGCAGGTTTATGTTAGAGTCGTGCTCGCAACTTGTAGTTTGGATTTCATCCCTTGTCTGACATCTGTTTATTTCGGATTTGATGTAAAACTTTAATTTGGTTTTTATGTATTTGAACGTTCAAAGTTAAAATTGGAACATTATTTTGGGTGTCAGACGGGAGCAGGGCACGTCCCCATGTGGTCCCAGAGAGGATCGGGGCGGGTCTTGTCATTAGTGGTATGCACCGTGGTTCTGGTTGGTGGTACTGGTGCTGTAGTGGTCGGAACCATGCTAATGTACTCGGACGTGTAGCGTGATGTCCTGATAAAAGTGTTGGTAATCGGCTTAGTGCCAAGGGATGTTGTGAATAGATGGATGTTGGAGTTTGGCGGAGCTTATGGATTGGATCCGGGGGATCCAGAGTGATATGTGAGGAGTACTGACATGAGCTGGATGCTCAGAGCCATGAGTGGCTGGTGGGACCCTGATATTGCGATGTGCGAGCCCGGTTAATCAGGTTTGTGATAGGATCCGATTGTAGACAGGTAGTATGGGACAGGGTTGTTGTGCCCACAGATGGACTGTGTTGGTGGTGAATGGAACCACAGGTGAACCGATTGGTTAAGAGAATAAACGAAAATGTTGTGACTCCGGTGAGGTCGGCGCGGATCACTGATGAAAGTAGTTTGGACCATTGTACAAATTATGATGCATTGGCATGCCAAGGCCAGTAGATACGTCTTGTAAATGAGTGTACTTGAAAGTTGTGGTTGTTGACGGTAGATTCGTACGATGTACTAGGACATTGGTACGAGGTATGTACAACTCGAGACTGAGGCGAGGTTGTTATGCTTGGTGGTTGTGTGTTACGACCGAGTGTTAGTTGAGCCATGAGTGTCGGCTGGTGTGCTGTGCGAGGTAACGCAATACGAGTTGAACAAAGTTGACCCAGAGAAAATCATTGGATTACGAGGTGAATTGGAAGTTGGTTGAATTGACTTGCTTGGCAGAGATGTGGTGACAGTTAGGCACTGTCAGGATAATTTGGATTCGCAAGTGCTAGACACCGGGTAGAAGACCCAAGTGTAAGATTAGTTAGATTTTTTCCCAGATAGTTACGGAAGTACGAGATTCGGAATTTCGGGGACGAAATTCTTTAAAGGGGGGTAGATTGTAACGACCCGTCCTGGAAATCAGAATTAGATTAGTTGTTAATGACGGATTAGTAAAGTTAATAGGTGATTTAGTTGACGATTTCGGACGGAAGGTGCAAAATGACGATTTTGCCCTTGAAATGGATAAAAGTGTTGACTTTTTGTTCGAGCGGTCAAATGGACCTTAACCAATGACCGTGACGTAGTTTGGGACGTCACAAGTTCATAGACAGGTGGCACGTTCGATTCCGACATCCGAGGAGGAAGTTATGACGTTCGGAAGTTTGAGGGTACTTTGGTAATTTAGTTAAATAGGGGCAAATTGTTGACCCTTCAAATGACATAGACTTTGCACGCATTTCGAGGACCATTAGGAAGATCTCAATCTCCTGATTTTAACGACAGGCAGCACGCCGTCATCGAACGTTAGACGGTTTAGTTACGGGTCTAGATAATGAAGAGCAAAAAGGTAATTTTTGCAAGGCAGGGGTAAAATGGTCATTTGGCTATCTTGGGATCTGTGCCCAGTTGAATTTGGACAAATGGCTGATCTTGGAAGTGTTGTCCACAGAGAGGTGGACACCTAGCCCTCTCTGGATGGCCGTGGAAGGTGCCACATTGTTTTACAAATTTAAAGGGATGAGATATTTGCACGGGTGAAAAACAGGGGACAGAGAACATCGATCAAAATTTCAATGTGTGGGAGAGTTGTGTGAATTCATGGTGATTGAGAAAGTGAGAGTTGTGAGAATGAGGAAGAGTGACAGAGTAGACGATGAGGTGGTGTTGGTACTGCCACGAGGGCCACCGTGGGCGGCTACTTCGATTTTGAAAAAAAAAAACAGAGAGGGAGGTGTGATTGTAAATCCAATCTCCCTAAATTTGCATCAATTTCCTATGTAGTGTGAAAACAAATGGATTAGGACGATGAGAGGAACTCAGTGGGCTTGAAGTCGAGGTTCGAGAAAGACGATAAGGTAGGTTACCGTACTCTCCGATTTGGAATTCAAAAATGGTACTTAGAGTTTTATCATCCGTTTTGTGGTTTTGACGATCAAATAATGTTTCTTGAGCTTCCAAAGACTGTTTGGGACAAAAATCAAGGAAGTTAGTGGCCGGAATCAAAGAACACGATGAAGGAACAATGGGTGGTTTTTCATCGATTCGGGAAGGTAACTTTTGGTTCTTAATCCTTAGTTCTGAAGTTGTAAGAAGATTAATGAGACCTAGACGAAGCTGTAGAACCTGGTAAGATTGGAAATAGTTCGAAAATGAAGGAAAACCGTGACCGCCGGTTCAGTTAGACCGGGCTGGTCTGGACGGGTTTGAACCGGTCTGACTAAAGGTAGGAGACGATGAACAGTAAGGCGCGTGACCGGTCTAGCTGGACTGGCGTGACCGGTCCAGCTAGTTTCCTCCTCCATTTTTCGTCCAATCTCTTCCTTTTCGATTCCAATCTTCCTATTTTCAAGTTTTCTATCAATTCCAATCATTAAAACTAACTAAAACTCCCTAAAACCTAACCATGTTCAAAGGCCTCATGGCCATAATTTTTCCCGGCCACCCTCCAGGCCTCCTCCGCCGTGAACCGCTCTTAAAAGCTTCCTAAAAACCCCCTAGCAACCTAATAACCTCAACCTAATCACCCAAAACCGGCCATAATGCACAAATCGATCAAACATGGAAAAAAAAGTCAAACCGAGTACCTTCTCGGTCCATGGCCGCCGTCCACGGTGGCGTCGCCTCCCACCTGCCACCGTCGTCAACCTTCACCCCTCTCACTCTCAGGGACTCACAACCATGCTCATAGGGTAAGGTTTTGGATTTGGGGTTGAATGGAATCGGGTTTGGGTTTTGGTAATGGAAAAGGAATGATCGATGAAGGTAATAGAAGATGCATGAATGAAAATGAATGTCCAGTGGATGAGTGACACTTGTCACTCATCCATTGGGCCACTGAAAAACCCTGGGCCCCACCTAATTCCACTTGCCTCGAAAAACGTGCTCTTGTGAATAGTACTTCACAACTTCCGTGAACCGTAACTTCGCCGTCGAACGTCCGAATTCGACGTGCCACCTGTCTACGGATTCGTATCGTCTCGAACTACGTAACGGTCCTTGGCCCTCGGCCATCGGACCTCTCAGGTCAAAAGTCAACTTTTGGCCCAAATTACCAAAATGCCCTCAAACTTCCGAACGTCATAACTTTTTCCTCGGACGTCGGAATCGAGCGTGCCACCTGTCTATGAACTCGTTACGTCACGAACTACGTCATAGTCATTGGCCAAAGTCCAATTGAACGTCTGAATGAAAAGTCAACGATTTGCCCATTCTAGGGGCAAAATCGTCATTTCGCCCAAACGTTCGCTAATCCTCGTCTAATCCGTGATTAGCCTCGCTAATCAGTGATTAATCCTTAATTAATCCAGCTAATTTGGGACGGATCGTCACACGAAGGGTGGTGGGAGATCCAAGCTTGCCCAATAGAGAGCAGTGAAGAATGGGGAGAATTCTAGAGAGAACTCGCTTTTTATTGGTTTTCGTCTTTTTTATCAATGAATCTTTGTTACACAAACAACCAAAACAATCGTAGATCATAACCTCGCCTAACTTGGCCACTCAAATTGATCAATCAAAAAGTTTGAGGTAAAGTACTATAATTCATAATTCAACACCCGAAAGCAAGCAAGCAAAATATGTATTTTTTTCATTTTGGTAATTATTATTATTTCCAACAAATTTAGAGAAAAAGTTTACCTCCAAATTCACAATCAAGAACACTATAGTAGGGTCACTACCATATGGTAATAGAGCAAACTCGGTGCATATCAAACAAAGATCAAGGCTTTTGAAACATCAGTCCAAATCCAACATCACAACTTAGAAAATAAGAAGAAACTAATGAATAAATAGAAGTTCAGTACCGGTTTGAGATTGCTATGTTTTAAAAAAATTGTTTTTATTTTATTTTCATAATAAGTAGTTACAAGTAAAATCATTTTTATAAAAGCAGCTTTCAGAAACAAGATACACATTAGTTTTAAAAATTATTGTCAAAAGTTCATTATTTTTCAAAATAACAAAAATGTTTATTTTTACCAAACACTTTCGTATTACTTCACTTTCAAATAAAGTATACCAAACATGGCGTCAACAAAATTGGAAGTCGTTTAGTGATTTCATATATATCAATTAAATAGACGGTTCATTATGATTATCTTAATTCTTATCAAAATCATTGATTTAATTGGTGCATATGAATTGTTAAACGACTTCCAATATTAATGATTTCTCATACAAATGATCTTGACATGATTATTTAGAGAATAAATAATTTCGATTATAATATATGTATAAAAAAATTTAAAAATCAAATGGGTGATATAAAGAATACAGATGAAAGACAAATATTTTCTTCTTTTAAATATAGTGATTGGTATGAAAAGAAAGGGTAAAATGGTAATCGTACCATGTGAGTTCCCAACCCCAACCGCAACCCCAACCCACCCTTATCTGTCTTCACCTCTGTCTCACACTGATAAACGCAGAAACTAAAGTGCTTTCTTCTGTCTTATTTTTTTTCATTGTATAATCATAATCCTGCATATTACCACTGAAAAAGAAAAGAAAATGCAAGTGTTAAGCTGCAATTCTTCTCCTTTCCAATCTTATGCATTGGGTTTAGGCTGTAATTCTTCCCCGGGTAACCGCTTGATTGGTCGACGACAGCTCTGCTTTGATGGCATTTCATCCGCCTGCTCCCACTCTCAATCAAGCCGCACTCATTCCCCAGACGGTGGCGCCCCCCCTCCCTTCACCATTTCCACTCCGAGGTTCCTTACCCACTTGTTAACTTTTACGCACTATCATATAAATATATTAGTTAATGTTCACTCATGCTGCAGCATTATGAGTAAATTTTGTGCTTTATGTTTCTGGGTGTTTATATCAGTAATAAAGTTTCCATTTTTTTCCCTATCATTGCCCCAATTTTAGTTATTTGGTTGTTTGATTTTCAAATTCCATTTCCCGTTACCTCCACCCATGTGCTTCTATTGGACAATTTTTATGTTGCATTTGTATGATATTGGTTTCTGGGTTTTTGCTATTTGGTTGGAATTTTTATTTTATGTTTCTCCTTTTGACCATTTTAGGAGTATTGAAGAACTGAGCAAGGACTTTGATCCATGGGTACGCGAGGCTACTCCTTTCACAACGAGGCGGGCATTGTTTGCGAGTATATTCATGTGTTCACTTTGTGATCCTTCAAGGTACTTGTCAGGTTCGCAAGTTTTTTTCTTTACCTTCGTTTTAAATTCAAAGAAATTATTATGATTGTCAAGATTATGTCATAAGGTGTCTACTTTTCCAAAATTCTAAGAATGTGGCCAATAATAAGCAATTTTGGACTTATGCTTTTGAAGATTCTCATCTGCAATGCAGGCTAAGCTGAGAAATGAGTATTAGTAAAGTTTGTGAACCTAAAATAAAACCAGTAGAAGATTTAATAGCACTGTGTGGTCCAAATTTAAAAATGGTTCAAACATCAATGTTCAGCACGATGGTACTTCCTTTTGTTTGGTAAATAATAGGTCTACTTGATTGGAGGATTCATCAGCTTTGAGTTTCTAAGTATTGGATGGGGTGTCTATCATTGCTTTTGTATTTTTTGCAACTTGCAAATGCCTACTTGCTTTTGATAATGCAATCTATGTATTTACAGCTCTAGCTTTAGGTGATCCTTCTGTAACAATTGAAGAAGTAACTCCCCCAGTTTTCACTTCCGGGCCACTCTTTCCCACCGAGGTCTATATTTTGTGTCCCTTTATAGTAGGAATCATTCTTTTATAATTTTATGCTCCATCTTCTGATGTTCATGGCTGTTGATATGTTTCTTATTGGCAGCAAAGAATTGTCCAACTCTTTGAGAAGAACACATACTCTGTTGTTAACATTTTTGATGTGACATTGCGTCCTCAACTTAATATAAGTGGTGTGGTCGAGGTGCGTGATATTTAATTTTGACAACTCTCTAGTTTTTGTATGGCTCAACTTGATTCACTTTTTGTTTGAGCTTGTTTTTGCTTATCACATGCCATACTTCCAACCATTATATACTGTTGCCATGCTTATAGTTTGCAATAAGTTATTACTGCAGATCATGATTCGTATATGTATTAGCAGGTTCCTGAAGGAAATGGTTCAGGAGTAGTCTGGGATGGACAAGGTCACATTGTCACGAATTATCATGGTAGGTCTTAAAAAGTAAATGAATACATCACCCATTATTCTGCCCCATATTGCTTTACATCCCTAAATTTTACCAGCAATTTGATACATCTTCCAGCATCTTTGTCAATTCAAGCCTATGGATTGGAATTATTTTTGGAATTAAAAGTCTGGCTTCAGAATCTGAAGGTTATTGTTACAGAATGACATTTTCTTTCTCAACAGTGTACAGTGTGAATGCCATGGAGAGAGATTTTAACTTATGATGGTCGATCATTTAAGACTATTTAATGGACTTTAATTTGAAGTTAACAAATGTGTTTTTATTTCCAGTTATTGGTAATGCCCTCTCAAGAAATCCAGGTCTTGGGGAGGTTGTTGCACGAGTTAACATTCTTGCATTGGGAGGGTGAGATTTTCAGTGGTTTCATAGTTAGTCTGCTAAAAAATGTATGTAATGCAGAAACTCATATTTCTCATTTGGTTGAGTTATTTTAAAAGGTTACAAAAGAATTTTGAGGGTAAGCTGGTTGGTGCTGACCGCGCAAAGGACCTTGCCGTCCTGAAGGTATTTTTTTCGTCATTGTACTTTGTTCATTAAAACCGTCCTTTGATTACGTCCTAGTTTTCACATTCGGGTTCACAATTTATGCTTTATTCATTATGTTCATTGTAAAGGTGAAAATTAGAGTTTAATAGTAGCTAGGTCCTGAGATCTCTAAACTGCTAGGTAGAAGCATCTGAAGATCTGCTGAGGCCAATCTCTGTGGGGCAGTCATCTGCTCTAAGAGTTGGACAGCAGTGTTTAGCAATTGGAAATCCCTTTGGTTTTGATCATACCCTTACAGTTGGAGTAATTAGTGGACTGAACCGAGACATTTTTAGTCAAGCTGGAGTCACGATTAGTGGCGGAATTCAAACAGATGCTGCAATCAATCCTGGGAACAGGTTAGTGATTTCATTTTACGTTTGAAAATGATTTCAGGAAGCTCTCAGTCCCCCACTTTTCCCTCTTTTACATGAAGGAGCTCGTGGCCAGTCCCAATTTCACCAGCTTTCCAATTTTTGTAGATTTTGGACCAAAAATTATTTCTTTCAATCAGTAATTTTTTTTCATTTTTTTCTTAAAAATTTAATATCGAAACTTGATGATCACCTTTAGCTTCCTTGTTCTTGCTATGGCAGTGGAGGACCGCTTATAGACTCCAAAGGAAATTTAATTGGGATTAATACGGCAATATTTACTCAGACTGGTATGCAATATCTTGTTTTAGTACATCATTGAACTCTATATACAGTAAAAGAATTGAGAAAATACATGTGCAAGTTGCAAAGTGATTGCATCGAAATTTAAATGGTTTGGCAGGGACATCAGCCGGTGTAGGGTTTGCCATCCCATCATCAACTGTGCTCAAAATCGCGCCTCAGTTGATTCAACTTGGAAAAGTACATAAATTTGCTCATTATTTATAAGGTTTCGAACTTTCAATTGATTGTTGACTTCCTTATGCTTATTCTTTTATCGCCGGTTCATCCATGTAAGGTTTTTCGAGCTGGTTTGAATGTTGAGATTGCTCCAGAGCTAGTTGCAAATCAACTCAATGTTCGATATGGAGCTCTTGTTCTACAGGTACATCTGCGGATTTTGAGTGGCATATCAACAAACTCTTTTCCAGTCATATTCACATCCATCCAAAAGCTTTACAATGCTTCTTGATTGTTTATGGACTTTATAATATTTTAGGTCCCGGCAAAGAGTCTTGCAGCAAAGGTGGGCATACTTCCCACCACGCGTGGTTTCGCGGGCAATATAGTACTCGGAGATATCATTGTTGCAGTTGACAACAAACCTGTGAGCTCTCTCCCCTACTCAAACTGTTATCTTTTCCCTGTAGCATTTGATCGGTTCTTGCAGCATCTAGGAAGCATTGATGATCAAATTCTTATTTTCAGGTTAAAAACAAAGCAGAGTTCAATAGAGTCTTCGATGATTATAACGTTGGAGATCAAGTAATCTTAAAGATCCAAAGGAACAATGAATTTTTGGAGGTTCCCATCACATTAGAGGAAAAGAGTTCTTGATTTAGGATATATGCTGATGTTTTTTTTACATGTTAATCAGCAAAGCTTGTTTTAATTGTATCATTATCATAGCATATAAATTTCACTCAATATCTGATGTAGAATGAGAAATTTCTGTATATATAATAAGGCCATTTGAAATCCAAACGTGAAAATTAGGAACAAAACCGGAATTTAAAAAGATTTGTTGTCTGAATGTCCCTTCGACCGGGGGACCATTGTGGCTATTTTAGCAGAATAGGCATAGAGTAAGATAGAGAATAATTCGAAAGATAACTGGAAGGGGACGATTTAAATTTAGAAAGTGATAATTCTTATTTGAATTGCATGTTTAATTATGATTCCGGTTATAATTTTTTTTTCTTATCATCAAACAAATTAAGCGAAAATAGAACGCAACACACATAAATTGGAATTATAGGAGGAGGAAAAAATACTCCCATCAATAAGATCAAGCCAACTATACTAAATAATTAACTGCAAAGTGGCGATATAGTAAATAAGTAACTTGGACGAAATCATATACAAATTCAGTCTGCATAGGTGTGAACATAATTTTCTTACCTCTGAAATTTAATAAATTAATGATAACAAAATTATCTAGTGTTAAATAAATTATATATATATATAATCTTTTTAAGTTCGATTTTTATAAAAATGAAGTCGATTTTTATAAGTTATACGCAATTGATTTTTTTTAATACCTTATATGAGAAAATAAAATAAAAATAAATCATTCGTTGGTGACTACTACTCCATAGTGATCCATATATATGTGGAGCTCTTTTTGTGCCATAAATTAGTAAGTCTCTCAAATTAATGATAAGGCTTTGAACAGTAACTTAGCACGTAAGAAACAATACAAGATTTTTAGATTATTTTTAATTAAGCCACAAATATGAAAGAGAATGTTGCTTTCAAAGAGATTTTTCTTAATTAATTAGTTTAATCACATATTATATAGGACGCAGCTTAATTTTGGACTCTAGTTATTAAGGTGATAAATTAACGCTCTCTTTTAACTCTAGTTAATCTTAATTATTGCAAGTTGATTATGTATACAACTCTTATTTTTATTGGCATGAAGAGTTGCTATTATTGACTCCTATCTTAGGAAGCAAGAACCTTAATTTCTTTCTTCTCAGTAACAAAAAAAAAAGTAAAAAATGGATTAATTAATTACTGGATAATGGATGCTTAGACGCTTAATTAAGCAAAGGTTATTCACTTGTTTAATTAATCATTAAGCTAGTTTAAGATAGGAACGAGTTGAAATTGGTAGTATGTGCCCAGCTTTATTAATAAATAATATTTCAGAATTTTTTTTCCTTATTTTAGCCCCATTCACCATTTTATTTTTAATGAAGGAATTAATGAACATATTGAAAGGAAAACTTTGGGAAGGCTAGGTAGGAATTCAACACCACGACCTCCTAGCTAGTTATAAAATCTTGGTTTGGTCCTCAAAAGTTGACCTCAAGACAGGCACGAACCCAAGATTTGAATATAAGGTGGACTAATTTTATTAGTATTATATTCTATCAAAATTTGATAGTACAAATGAATTTTATTGATAAAAAGTAAAATATATACCGATTAACTTTATCCTAAAAATTAATATTTATATACAAAAAAACTAAAAAAAATAACAATTTTATACAATACCATGTAATATAAGAGTACTAAACTTGTAGTCTATTAATTTTTTACATATTACATGAGTTTATTATCAAGTCGTTGTCAATATTATTAAAAAATACTCTTTTATTTGAAGAATATATTATAAAATCTTTAAAAATATTATTTTTATCTTATTTAAGCGCATAATAAATTAATTGGTTAGACTATAAATATTAAAAATATGCTATTTTTTCTTTTGGGTTAGTAATTTCGGGTGGGCTAAAGCCCACCTTAGCCCTTCATGTTGGCCCGTGCCTGCCTCAAGACATATATGTGAAGCCACGTATAGCCGCAAACTCGTTTCTAACAACTAGGGAACCAGAAAATATAGAAAGTTCATCCCTTCTTGCAGCTAGATGATATTATTTTACACGTATCGATATCAATATGATCCGTTACCGATAATGATAATTCTTCTTATTTTTTAAATGTGGAATTGCAGATTTGATTTACATAAATAATAAGGAAATTATTGAGTTAAATACTACTAATTTATTACAAAGTTTTACTCAAATTCACCTCTTTTTACAGCTAGATCATAGTGAAGTACGTACTAATGAATAATTTAATTCACCGTGAATTTGAAGTGGCAAAGGAACACCATATTATAATTAGCATTAGTTAAGTACAGAAATAAAGCATGCATGCAATGATATTAGTGAAGATCATTGATGTGGATTTGCGGTGGTAGGGAACACGGTTGATGTTTTGCAAAGAAAGAGGTGTACATAGAAGACTTGGGTTGGGTTTCAACTTAGGTTGCACGCTAGAGGGTCTATAATTATCTGGGGAATTTCACTTAATTCATATATTTTTGTTACGATTAATTATTGAAGTTTTCTAAGCTGTATTTGAATGTCGTCCACTCTATAGTGTAATTACTTACGAAATGCTGAGACAACGATCATTATATTACTACATGGTAATGACTCTTTCTTGAAAACTTGATCGAGCAGCTTTCTATTTGTGCCATCTGACGTAGACTATATATAGTTTGAGTAAACACAAGTCTCTAATCTTTGGAAGGAATGCACGCAGCTAGCATCTCAAAAATTGGTGTCGATGATCTGGAAGTACCAAAAGGATTTTTTTTTGTTTTTGTTTTGTTTTCTTTTTTAGCCAGTGGCAATACCAAAAATATTTGGAAATTAGTGATTTTGGATTCCAATGTTCGTGAAATCAAGGGGTTTGAGTTCGTTTGACCGATACCTTCCCTTCCCATAATTTCTCAATTATTAATTAAAACAAACGCCAAGCATTGAGAAAATTAATGTGGATCGATCTTCATGGTGTTTCCATTTGAATGGATTTTATTCGAACCAAACACGAAGGGTTTAAACCTGATTTTAATATATATTAAATATGCATGTTAATTTTAAATTATTATCCGCTTAAAAAAGGATCGTAAAATTTACATCATTAATGTGTCAATATTATTATCGGCAACAAAGTATAACATTGATACATCATTAATTAGCAATACAAATACAATATTAATGTGCATATAAACTTCGTTATCTTTAAACGTGTCTACGTGATCAGTCTGTAATTAAAATTCATCACATTATAAATGGCCGATAAAATATATTGCATGCATGCAACTTTGAAGGGGGTGACATACTGATCACTAGTCAAACCCATAAACCGTAGTAGTTGAACTACCCTTAATTTGTTGGTCAACAGTATGAAGAACTTACCCTAAAAATAGAGCTTTGGTACGTACGGTACATATTTTACCACTTTAATACTTTAATTACCATCATCTTATTATTGTTTATTGTGTTACTTAAATTGGCCAGTGACTTGCTGTGTAATTAAACATTTAATTAGTCCGGTGTTTTATTTTGCATGGTGGTTTTTTCTACTGGCTGAATCCAAGTAGACCACTATATATATATATATATATATATAGTACTATTATATATGCTTGATTTATGCACCCGCATACCCGTGTGTATGTTAATTATTTTTACTTTAAATTATTATTTACAAGTTTTAAGAAATAGAGAGAAATAAAAATAAATGTTGGAATAACCCCAACGAGAAACTAAACTTTATCCGGCAAATAAGAGTCGTCGAGCAAAAGAGATATTCGTTGATTAACACCAAAACCGACAAGCCTCCATCGGGCAGCCTTTCGTCGAGCCCCCACTGTCAGGTCAGACTTTTTAACGACAAAAAGCAAATATCATCGGGTAACAGCAGTTTTACCCGAAACAGACATCGTTGGCCATAATTTGTTGGGTAACGTCGAGTCAATGTATTTCGTCCGACAAAAAAATCACTCTCGTCGGGTAACATGACTTGTTGAAGAATTCGGCAGCCACCCATCGAATGTCGAATATTCGTCGGGTAATAATGAAACAATAGGCAGGTAAAAGTAGAAGGTTTGTCGGGTAATAACGCAGTGTTCGTCGAGTAACATTGAACAATTAGTGAGAGGTACGGTTGCCACCCACTGAGTTATCTTTGCCCGACGATACAATTTTGTTGGGCTAAATTGAATAATTTATTTTTTATATTAACTAATTTTTTCATATTAATTAGTTGGTGAGATGACATCGTTGGTCCGAACTCCATCCACATTTAGGGTGGATACATAGAAATGCACTACAATTTGGTCCTCGTCTGTTTCTATCTCTTCTTCATGATATTCGTCATCCAAATCCCAAATATTTATGTGATTGACCATCTCAGCTACTCTCCAACCATCACCAGGTTTTTGATCATCTACATAAAAACTTGTTTCGACGTACTAGTCAAGATGTATGGATCATTCTCAAACCACCGAGTTTTTATGTTGATAAAAGTGCATACATGATCTTTAATAACCCTCCCTGGAAGACTTGAGTTCGTATCAAACTAATGACACTTGAACATGATGACTGTCTTGCGATCTGTATATAACACTTTAATCACACTTAACAATCTGCCCTAGAATCCAATATCAGCATTTTTTCCATCCCCTGCGCAAAGACCCGCTGTTTTGTGTAGACGATTTATCGTCTCGTTTTGTGCACACAAACTTAACTCCATTTACGTGACAACCACTGTACATTTCTCGTTGAAATTGGCCCATAGCAAGTTACATTAATTCTGCATTGAAATTGGGCGAGTTGTCATCTTTCAAATGTGCCATATGGTAAGATATACAAAAAATTGTTAAGCTTGGAATTGGTTTTAGGAACTTTTAAATAAGAGTTTTGACTTACATGCTTGGAAAACAAACGTGGAAATAGTTGTTTCTCCATTTCTATCCAATTAGAAGGATACTCGGCTTTCATCAATTCTTGGTGTTGTTCGTGAAAAGGCCATACTTCGTCACAATTTTTCAATATGAACCAATGAGCCACATCCATGTCCTGATTGGTGAACGGCTTCAAGACTGGACCGTTGGCAAAAGGTCGCGCAGGTTGGGAAAATACAGATAGGGTCTCTAGAAGTTGGCTACCGACATTGTTACACGAGGCCCTATTGAAGGAAGTCTCAAAATTCCGAAGGTACATTGCACAAAACGTAAGTGACTCCTTTGCAATGTACACCTCCGTTATAGAGCCTTCAGGTCGTGTCTTGTTGCGGATATACCGCTTATATGTACCTAATATTCTGCAACAAAATATACATTATGAATCACAATTATGCACGACAAGAAGAAAATATTAGCAAAAATAGGAGTTAGTCATACCTCTCGATTGGATACATCCAACGATAATGCATTGGACCAGCTAGCTTTACCTCATCTGGTAGATATATTAGCAGATGCACCATTATATAAAAATTGTCAGTGGATATATGTAACGACCCATCCCTAAATTTAAGGATTAATTAGGGATTAATGACGGATTAGCCAGACTAATCGGGAATTAAACGAGGATTAACGGACATTCAGGGCGAAATTACGATTTTGCCCATAAACGAGGGTAAAATGTTGACTTTTGACCCGGGAGGTCCGATGGCCGAGGGCCGAGGACCATTACGTCGATTGGAACAATACGAATCCGTAGACAGGCGGCACGTCGAAATCGAACGTTTGACGGAGAAGTTACGGTTCACGGAAGTTTGAACATATTATTGCACGTTTTACGAGATGGGAGACTTTTGGCAGCAAGTGGGGCCCAGATTTTTTTAGACAGACCCAATGGATGAGTGACAAGTGTCACCCATCCATTGCCCATCCAAACCAACTCATGCATATCCCCTTCCGTTTATTCGATCATCGTCCATTTCCCCAACCAAAACTTATTCATCCTTCAACCCCAATCCAAACCCTTAGCTCATATGATAATATGTGAAACCAAGAGAGTGAGAGGAAGGATGGAGGATGATGGTGGGTGGCCAGGACGGCGGAGGCAACCTGTGCAGGTAATCGGTTTTTACCTGTTTCCTTCCATTTTCGATTTTACACGTTATGGGCCATTTTGAGTGATCATAATGAGTTAGTTAGGTTGCTAAGGAAGTTCTAAGAAGGTTTTGGGGATGGTTGGAGGCTGAGGAAGCCCTGGGGAAGTTCTAAAAACATTGAACCGTGAGGGACAAATCAGGTTAATGGATTTTAGTAGGTTTTAGGTGTTTTGGATCCCATATTTAGGTCTCTAAGATCAAGTTAGGATGATTGGAATTGATTAGGAAGAAAAAGGATGAAGAATAGACGGTTTAAGAGCCTGAACCGGCCACGCTGGTTTGGCTGGACCGCAGTTGCAAGAAAAACTGGACCGACCGGTTTGGACCGGTCTGACCGAGGTTGAAGACGCATTGTAGCACTGGCACGTGGCTCCCATGCACAGCCACTTCAGGCGGTGCATATGGGTGCGTGGGGGAGATTTTGGGGGTGGTTCCAACATGTGAAATCATCTATTCGATGTAACGAACATTTTGGAACTGAATTCGAGTCAATCAGACATCATCTCGATATAGTTCAGGTTGTCCGAAGGTTTCGGAGCGTGTTTAAAAATAGTTAAAAATTTTGAAAAATTAGGGGGCCTTAGTGAGGGGTTAATTAAGTAGTTAGTAACCCTCTAAACTGATTTGGACAGGTTTGGGAATCCCGGAGACGACGATTGACTCGGGAAGGCGTACAGAGCGCGTATTGAGGCGTCAGCGCAGACGGTCTGTGAGTGGACTTTCTTTTATGAATCGATACATGCATAAATGTTTTATAAGTACTTTAATATATGTTTTGTGATGCCATGAGTGCATTTTGTGTTTGTGGTTACGTATGGGCACGTATTTCGAGGTTTCAGTTTTATACGCGCTTATATTTTCGATTTTAATGGAATGGTTTTGAAAAGGTAAAATCGGGCATGAGACCCATTTGGTTTTGGTTTTGACTTGGGCATGTAGCCCTATTGATGACCTACGGGTCTGAGTTGTGGTCGCGACGGATGTTGTGTGCACGGCGACGAACGACATGACGCTCGCCTCCAGATTGGGATGTGTTCCCTCCGAAGAGATCACGATGCACATTTCGTTGTCGAGCAGCCGTTGGAGGCTCGACTTTGGAGTGCTGATGGTATATGAGATCGATCGATGGCATGTGCACCATGTCCTAGAGTTGGTCGTGGCAGTGATCTGTTCACAGCGACATACTAGGATTGAGAGCGATTCTAGATTGATGGTTGCACGCATCACTTCGATCGAAATCATGACTGGCCCTGAGAGATCGGGCTCAATGCCCCGTTGATTGACGAGTTCGGGCTTGCGTCCCAGCTAATTGTGAAATCGGGTTAGAGGCCCTGTTGAGTCATAAGTTTGGGTTGGAGGCCCAGTTGTTTTGTGTTATCGGGTGTGAGTCCCGTTTATGGTTTTCTATACTAGTATGTATATACCCTCCTTATGAGCGAATTGATTGGTCTCCTCCAGACGTCGATCTGGAGAGTCACGATCCACTACCCGGAATGGGTATCCCCATAGGGATCCCGTTCCAGGAGTGAGAGTTATGATGTGGTCTCGGACCAGATTCCAGAGAGATGATCAAACTAGGTCCGAAGATAGAACCTCCGAGATGGAGAATTCTTGGGGGTAGACTCGGAGTGAGATCCCGAGTAGTATACATACTTATATATATGGAATCGTGACATATATTGGGGATGAGTTCCCTAGGGGCTGTGTGCCCTGAGTTGACATCAGAGGATGTCCATGATGGGTTATATATATATATATATATATATATAAGTATATGTGGATGAGTTTCCACTGAGACGGCGTCGGGCTGAGACCCACACGTGTTGGTTTTGGGCTGAGTTCCCAGGTACTTTGATCGGATTTTGGGCTAAGGCCCCGTGTTATATGTTTGAGAAATGGTTTTCGAATGCATGCATATGTTTTTAGTGAAAGGCATAAAGGTCTTTTATGAAAATGTTTTTATAAAACTTTGGTTTTGTCCACTCACAGTTTTCGTGTTTTAAATGCCCTTCAGGTTGATCGCGGATGCGGGCTGTAGCAAAGACGAGACATCACATTCCTCCACCGGATCTTGGCGTACTCTGATAGTCCTGGTTGGGGCAAAGGACGGAGTTATCCTTGGTCAGACGGGAGCAGGCGCGTCCCACGTTAATCCCTGGGGATTTGGGAATGGTCCTGTCAATATATTTGCCCTAACCTAGATATGATGTAGACAATATCCTCATTTATTGCTTCCAAGTCTACATTTATCAATGATCTGGCACATAATATCTAGAAAAATTGAGACAAAGAAATTATCGTCTCAATAACACCAGGCTCCAAGTATGACCGAATGCTAATTGGCATGAGCCGTTGTAGTAAAACATGATAGTTATGATTCTTCATACTAGATAAATTACTACTATATGTGCTAATGTTTCGGGATATATTATTAGCATGCCCATCAAAAAATTTCACACCTTACAACCACATTAGGAATTTTTCCTTATTTTCCGGCATAAAAGTATAACTTGGATGAGTCATGATGTATTTTCCATTGACGACCTTTGACCACAAATTTGGGCGAATCCTCATTTCTTGCATACATAACCTAGTTTTTTGTGTGTTTTGACTTGTCTTCAATGGATAAATTAATTCCCACAACACTCTCAACAACATTCTTCTCGATGTGCATAGGATCTATGATGTGTTTGATTTTCAATTTCGACCATTATGGCAACTGAAAAAATATGATTTTTTTCGTCAAATTTTCCAATTCAGTAGGTTTCGGTCCTTGTGTGACGAAGTCATGTATACTGTTCAATTTTGACTATATCTTATCACTGGAACTCTCTCGAGGTCGAGCCCGTAACTCTGATTTCTCATCAAATGAGCCTAATTACGTATGTCATCGGTGATCCCAGGGTAAAATCCTTCTTGAACCTAAGTTGTAAGCCCCGTGAGGTTGGGCAATAAGAACGGTGAGTAAGACTCATGAACTTGGGAAGCAAGACTCATGAGCTTTGAAAGCCAGACCCGTGAGCTTGGGAAGTAAGACTCGTGAGCTTGAGAAACAAGACCGGTGAACAATCACATATTACTCGATGAGGAAAAAGTGAAGTGCCTTATATGTGTGGACACGTATCTTCCTAGTAACAAGGTCTTTTGGGAACTCACTGGTTTTAGATTCCTTGGGAACTCCAAAGTTAAGCAAGATTGGACTGGAGTAATCCGAAGATGGGTGGCTTAATGGGAAGTTAACCATGATTCCCATAAACAAAGCTGTGGGGGCGTGGGCCCAAAGTGCACAATATCGTTCTACGGGAGTTAGATCGTGATAGAATGGTATCAGAGCTAGACCTCTGCCAGAAGTGTGCTAGCGAGGACGTTGGGCCCCAAGGTGGGTGGATTGTAAGACTTTTGAGTTTGGGAAGTAATAATGGTGAGCAAGGCCCATGAGCTTAGGAAGCAAGACGAGTGAGTAAGATCCATGAGCTTAGGAAGTAAGACCGGTGAACAATCTCACATCGCTTGGGGAAGAAAAGGTGACGTGCCTTATGTGTATGAGCACGTATCTTCCTAGCAATAAGACCTTTTGAGGGCTCACTGCCTTTGAATTCTTTGGGAACTCCGAAGTTAAGCAAGATTGGACTGGAGCAATCTCAGGATAGGTGATCTAATGGGAAGGTGCTCAGAAGTTCCCAGAAATAAAGCTGTGAGGACGTGGGCCCAAAGAAGACAATATCGTGCTAGGGTAGTCGGGTCGTGACATAAGTAGTATGCCTTCGATGCATGCCAAAATGACATTATGTCTAGACCACATATCGAAAAAGTAAGATAACCCTTGATGCTCCACCCTACTAACATGTCGTAAGTCAGAAAATCATTAATTGACCATAGTACTACTGCTCATAGAGTGAACATTTGCCCACTAAACTTGTCGTACGTCCATACACAATTTTCTCATAGATCCACGAGTTCATCAATTAATGGCCATAAATAAATATCAGTGGAATTACTTGGGGATTTAGGTCCTGGTATCAAGATACTGAGGATTGTGAATTCTTTCTCCATGCATTCTACGAATTTGAAAAACTTCCGAAGGGATTAAAACCATCAGAAGCAAGTCCTAATATGATATTTCTTGACTCCGCAGCAAAATCAGGATACATTTTATCAAATTTCTTCCAAGCCTCTCCATCAGTCGGATGTCTCAATGTATTATCATCAATGCACTCATTTTTGTGCCACCTCATATAACGGACTATGTGAAATGACATGTAGAATTGTTTTAGTCTTAGTTTCAGTGGAAAATAACACAGCACCTTGTTCAACATTTTTTTTTAAACATCTGCTTATTACACACGGGATAGTTACCAAGTTGCTCGAATTCACCGTAAAATAATGCACAATTGTTCTTGCACGCATGGATTTTGACATATCCTAAATCGAGACCCTTCAACAACTTCTTCGAGTTATAATGATCTTTAGGGAGACAATTTTCTTTAGGGAGCATTCGAATTATGATGTTCATCATGTGATCAAAATATTTGCTCATTTGATTCTACTCAATTTTCATGTGCATCAACTCCACAACTGCCCCAAGAACAGAAAAATATTTACAACCCATGTGTAAGACCCGTGTCCTAGAGGGAACGGTGAACAATCCCACATTCCTGTGAGGGGGGAATGGTCTGGAAAGGGAATGGTGGTGTGCCTTAAAGGTGTAGGCACACACCTATCTAGCATGAGGCTTTTTGGGAGCTCAGTGGCTTTGGGGGGGATTAGAACCCCAAAGTTAAACGAGTTGAGGCTGGTGCAATTCCATGATGGGCGACCCCCTGGGAAGTTGCACCGTGAGCTCCCGAAAACAAAACCGTGAGGGCAAGGGCAAGGAGGCGCATAGCGGACAATATCGTGCTAGATGAATCGGGACCTGACAGAGGAGGGTCGGGTCCTGATAGAGGAGGGTCGGGTCCTGACAGAATGGTATCAGAGCTAGACCCCGACCGGGAAGTGTGCCAGCGAGGACGCTGGGCCCTAAGGGGGGTGGATTGTAAGACCCGTGTCCTAGAGGGAACAGTGAACAATCACACATTCCTGTGAGGGGGGAATGGTCTGGAAAGGGAATGGTGGTGTGCCTTAAAGGTGTAGGTGTAACGACCCGTCCTAGAAATTAGGGTTAAGACCGTGATTAAGATGAGATTAGTGAGCTTAATCGAGGATTAGTTGGTCTCGATGGGGTCGTTAGTGTAGAATGACGATTTTGCCCCTAGTTTGGGCAAAAAATTGACTTTTAGTTAGGGCGGGCAACTAGATTTTGACCGATGACCAAGACGTAGTTTAGGATGTCACGAATCCGTAGGCAGGTGGCACGCCCGATTCCGACATCCGAGGAGGAAGTTATGATGTTCGAAAGGTTGAGGGCATAACCGTAATTTGGTTAAAATAGGGGGAAAAGTTGACTTTTCGTATGATCGGGTTTTGACACGTTGACCTAGGATGGTTAGCTAGATCTCATCGTCCTGAGTTCGATGACAGGCGGCACGTATTCATCGGACTTACGATGTGTAAGTTACGGGTCTAGGAAGTTAGTGGCATAATCGTAATTTTGGGGTTTAAGAAGGGGCATTTTGGTCTTTTGCACTTGGGATTTGTGCAACAGAGAGGGACAAATGGAGGGCTGAGATTGAGACAGTTGTGAGAGAGAAGGGGAGGATTGTGACGCATGGCAAGGGCCTAGTGGCTTCTAGGCGTGTGCACGGTCCAAATAATTGGGGGTGCCCGTGTGTTCGTGTTTGTTCTTCGACCCAGAGAGAAAACAGAGACTGGAAATTTGGGGAGGAATTGATCAAGCTTGGTGAGGGTGTCAGTTGTGAGTGTGTGAGGAGTGACCAAAGATCAAGAAGGAGACATAGAGGAGGTTTGGAGGTGCGGTGGCTGTGTGTGGGTGAGAGGCGAGCCACGGGAAACCAGGGGGAAAACAAAGAACAGAGAAGAGTTGTGAGTGGTGGTGCAGTCGTGTTCGATCAATCGAAGCTAGTGGAGGTGTCCAGAGGCTGGAGGTGGACTGGAGGAGTTGTGTTTCCACGGTGGAGCTCACGACGGCGACCGGAGGACAGGTAATTTCCTGTTTTCCTTTCGATGCTCTATTTTGCCGTCGATTTTCAAATTGGAAGTCGTAAAGTCTGGGGTTGAGTCGACGGTTTTGGTGAGTTGGGTGAGACTCAGTGAGGTCCTAGGATTGGTTTAAGCTAGCTACCGTGACGGGGGAAGACCTGGGTGGCCGGGAAGGAAAACAGGGGCAGTGTTCGGGTTTCTGTTCGAGCTTGAGTCGACAAGTTTTAGGGTGAGTCGAGGTGTTTGGAGTAGGGGAATGGATAGTTTAGGACGGGACGAATAGGATGGTGAAGAAAGGAGGCGATTGGGTGGACGGACGACGGAGAACCGTCCTTGCCGGTTCGAATTGCAGAAGCCGGTTTGACCGGGTCGACTAGAGGTAGACGGTGACACTGTAGCTAGCGCGTGAGGGCCACGCGCAGCCACTTTAGGCGGCGCATGGAGGCGCGTGCGGCGGCGGTTGGGAAAATTGTCAACTTGGTTTTTGGTCTAGGAGTTGTGACGAGTCTAATGGAATTGGTTTCGGGTTGTTCGGACGTCGATTCGATGTAGTTCCGCGAGGGTGAAGATTTAGGGTTTCAGTTCGTTACGATTAGGACCCGGGGATTTTTTTTGGGGAAAAATTAGGAGAGTCTTAGTAGACGTGTTAGTAACGTACTTTGGCAGTTGTTGACAGGATCGGGACTTCACGAGGAAGCAGAGGAACGTACGAGACGTTCGGGACGCGATTGAGGGCTTGGTACTGTGAGTGGACCCTTTCCTTAAACTCGAGCATGCATAACTGTTTTTCTATAATTGTTTTATGGTTTTAATTATGATTTTATGTTTATCGGATATGCTTTTTTGATTTTACATAATTGCACGTTTTTCGAGGAAGTTCAGTTTTCAGCACGTTTTACGAGGAAAAGTATGATTTCTGAATATGATGTTATGGATTTAGGATTTCAATGGATAAGTGGTTTTAATGGTTATAAAGGGATTTTGGAACATGATTTCGATGATTAAGGGTTTTCGGTTTTGAAATCGGATTTCGAGAATCGAGATTTGGTTTTAAAGTGGAAAAGTGGATTTCCGAATTTGGGTTCAAAAAGACGGTTCTGGATGCCGGAAGGGCATCAGACCAGTGATTTCGGATTCGAGTTTGGATATGGCTTTATAATGGTTTTCAAATGGTTTTGAATTGGATTTACTGGATCTGGTTAGTGGGTTTAAAGACCCGGATATTGATTTGACGGGGGACGAGCCCGGATTGAGTTTAAAGACTCGGGAGTTTAAAGACTCGGATAGATTGATATTTCCCCCGTAGGCCTGTTGAGTTTAAAGACTCGGGAGTTTAAAGACTCGGATTATATTGAGACTTGGATTGAGTTTAAAGACTCGGGAGTTTAAAGACTCGGATAGATCCAGCAGGTTTGATCGGTTGGTTATGGCTTGGTACTTATGTTTTCTGATACAGTTTTATGACGCTCATGATATGCTTTCTACAACTGTGTTTTTATAGTGTTTCTGTTTTTATGATGATGTTTATTTGAACTATAACTGCCTTAATAACTGGGTTATGCATGTGGTTTCAAAACGGAGGGCCAAACCCGGTTTTTCTTATAAATGGTTTTGGAAACTTTTCTTTTATTTATGTTCCACTCACACTTTCTGTTTTTACATTGCCCTCCAGGTCGTGGAGCTAGAGCGGGGTTTCGACGTCGAGGCAGCGTCTGAGGCATAGAAGTCACGGAGGGGATCCCGGAGTGTTTCAATTTTTCGTAGTGCGTGTACTCTTTGTATCAGTTTTCTTTCTTTTGTCGTCAGAACTATGCTCTGTAAAACTTGTTGTGTTACAGTATCTCCTGCGTCTGGCTGAGTACTTTAATGGCTTCGAATGAGTTTACTTTGGTTTTGTGTCGGGGTGTCAGACGGGAGCAGGATTTACCTCAGTTTTCGGGGTGAAACCGGGGTGGGTCCTGACAATTGGTATCAGAGCCAGGTTTGTCGAGTTTATCGGTCTGTGAGGTTGTGTTAGGTTGTTTGACTATTTCTATGCATCTTTCAGCGTGCGGTTGACGATGCCTCCGAGACGTAGACCTCTCCACGACCTGAAGACGAAACAGCTAGGGGGACAGAGAGTGCTACGATTGAGCGAGCCCAGCGGCTCGGGGCTACTACTTTTGGTGGCTTGGCAGATCTTGAGGAAGCCCAGAGGTGGATTACGAGATTTGAGCGGATCTTTGCAGTGATGCATTGCCCACCAGAGGAGCGAGTGTTACTGGCTACGTTCTTACTGGACGGTGCGGCATACGAGTGGTGGTATACCCTCGAGTTGTCTGGTTGGGACGCCCACACGGTGACCTAGGAGACGTTTCGGGAGAGATTCTTAGATCAGTATTATCCTCGTTCTTTCCGAGATGCCAAGGAGGCTGAGTTTCTGCAGCTTCAACAGGGGAATCTGAGTGTGGCTAAGTATGAACAGAAGTTTCAGATGTTGTCTCGGTTTGCTCCTGCGTTTGTGGCTACTGAAGCCGAGAAGTGTCGTAGGTTTGAGTTGGGCCTGCGAGGTGAGATTCGAGCCATAGTGACGGCTGGATCGTTTACTACTCTCCGAGAGTTATCGGATGCTGCGGTGAGGGTTGAGGCTAGCTTGCTGGTGCGACGCTGGGAACCATCTTTTTCTGGAGCTTCAAGTTAGAGAACACCGAAGAGAGGTAATTTCAGTGGAGCGTCGTCGTCGGGCGATGATCGTTTTGGTAGACCTGGTAGTTTCCAGAGTTCGGGATTTCGTGGTTATCGGACACAGCCGACTCCGCAAGCTAGTGCGACGTCTGTTGCGTCGACGGGGAGATCGAGTGGTGGACCTGGTCAGGATGTTTGTTTCTATTGTGGGGAGCGAGGTCACTTCCGACGTGAGTGTCCACTGTTGCCACAGGAAGGTGGTATAGGTCAAGGATCGGCGGAGCCTGGACAGAGTACAATGTCAGGAACAGCGGGCACTAGAGGAGGTGGTGGTGCCACTAGTAGTTCGAGGGGACGTGGTAGAGCGTCGGGATCTCAGGCCCGAGTGTTTTCGATGACTCAGCAGGAGGTCCAGTCGGCACCAGGTGCGGGGACAGGTATTTTTGCTATCCTTGGTTGTGTTGTACTTACCTTGTTGTTGGATTCCGGGGTAAAGTCTAGGATGTTTTCTAGGTACCTGGAGTGTTACGGTGAGTTCCGTTGAAGGATGACGGAAGAAACGGGGAAAGGAGTGACTATAACTGATCGATATGAGGTTATTGAAGGAGAGAACCCACAATCTAGAGTTTGCCTTTAGGACTTCGTAGATTTATCCGACGAGTGGTCGAAGCAGCAGCCGAGGGACGTGTTAGCGAGGGAGTGAGCCAGTAGGTAGGTTTTCCTGTTGGATTAGCTTGTGCTGGGTTAGGGCTTGAGATGGGTTCTGGAAAGTGTGGTGGTAGTACGTGAGGATGTACTCTATGAATTCTATTGGGTACTTCATATGAGGTATTTTAAAATACCTTTGTTTTTTGTTCATAGGGTTTCCCTTGCGTACACCATGAAGCGTAACTGGTAGTTGGGGATGGAGTGAAATACTCAAGGTGGAGATGATAGACAGGAAACCCAAGGATGGTTGTTGTCACCGGGTAGGAGACCCCTAGTATTGGGAACTAGCTGTGGAATTTCGGGGATGAAATTCTTTTTAGGTGGGTAGGTTTTAACGACCCGTCCTAGAAATTAGGGTTAAGACCGTGATTAAGATGAGATTAGTAAGCTTAATCGGGGATTAGTTGGTCTCGATGGAGTCGTTAGTGTAGAATGACGATTTTGCCCCTGGTTTGGGCAAAAAGTTGACTTTTAGTTCGGGCGGGCAACTAGATTTTGACCGATGACCAGGACGTAGTTTAGGACGTCACGAATCCGTATGCAGGTGGCACGCCCAATTCCGACATCCGAGGAGAAAGTTATGATGTTCGGAAGGTTGAGGGCATAACCGTAATTTGGTTAAAATAGGGGGAAAGTTGACTTTTCGTATGATCGGGTTTTGACACGTTAACCTAGGATGGTTAGCTAGATCTCATCGTCCCGAGTTCGATGACAGGCGGCACGTATTCATCGGACTTACGATGTGTAAGTTACGGTTCTAGGAAGTTCGTGGCATAATCGTAATTTTGGGGTTTAAGAAGGGGCATTTTGGTCTTTTGCACTTGGGATTTGTGCAACAGATAGGGAAAAATGAAGGGCTGAGATTGAGACAGTTGTGAGAGAGAAGGGGAGGATTGTGACGCGTGGCAAGGGCCTAGTGGCTTCTAGGCGTGTGCACAGTCCAAATAATTGGGGGTGCCCGTGTGTTCGTGTTTGTTCTTCGACCCAGAGAGAAAACAGAGACTGGGAATTTAGGGAGGAATTGATCAAGCTTGGTGAGGGTGTGAGTTGTGAGTGTGTGAGGAGTGACCAGAGATCAAGAAGGAGACATAGAGGAGGTTTGGAGGTGCTGTGGCTGTGTGTGGGTGAGAGGTGAGCCAAGGGAAACTAGGGGAAAACAGAGAACAGAGAGGAGTTGTGAGTGGTGGTGCGGCCGTGTTCGATCAATCGAAGCTGGTGGAGGTGTCCAGAGGCTGGAGGTGGACTGAAGGAGTTGTGTTGCCACGGTGGAGCTCACAACGGCGACCGGAGGGCAGGTAATTTCTTGTTTTCCTTTCGATGCTCTGTTTTGCCGTCGATTTTCAAATTGGAAGTCGTAAAGTCTGGGGTTGAGTCGACGGTTTTGGTGAGTTGGGTGAGACTCAGTGAGGTCCTAGGATTGGTTTAAGCTAGCTACCGTGACGGGGGAAGACCTGGGTGGCCAGGAAGGAAAACAGGGGCAGTGTTCGGGTTTCTGTTCGAGCTTGAGTCGACAGGTTTTAGGGTGAGTCGAGGTGTTTGGAGTAGGGGAATGGATAGTTTAGGACGGGACGAATAGGATGGTGAAGAAAGGAGGCGATTGGGTGGACGGACGACGGAGAACCGTCCTCGCCAGTTCGAATTACAGAAGCCGGTTTGACCGGGTCGACTCGAGGTAGACGGTGACACTGTAGCTGGCGCGTGAGGGCCACACGCAGCCACTTTGGGCGGCGCGTAGAGGCGCGTGCGGCGGCGGTTGGGAAAATGGTCAACTTGGTTTTTGGTCTAGGAGTTGTGACGAGTCTAATGGAATTGGTTTCGGGTTGTTCGGACGTCGATTCGATGTAGTTCCGCGAGGGTGAAGGTTTAGGGTTTCGGTTCGTTACGATTAGGACCCGGGGATTTTTTTTTGGGTAAAAATTAGGAGAGTCTTAGTAGACGTGTTAGTAACGTACTTTGGCGGTTGTTGACAGGATCGGGACTTCCCGAGGAAGCAGATGAACGTACAAGAAGTTCGGGACGCGATTGAGGGCTTAGTACTGTGAGTGGACCCTTTCCTTAAACTCGAGCATGCATAACTGTTTTTCTATAATTGTTTTATGGTTTTAATTATGATTTTATGTTTATCGGATATGCTTTGTTGATTGTACATAATTGCACGTTTTTCGAGGAAGTTCAGTTTTCAGCACGTTTTACGAGGAAAAGTATGATTTCTGAATATGATGTTATGGATTTAGGATTTCAATGGATAAGTGGTTTTAATGGTTATAAAGGGATTTTGGAACATGATTTCGATGATTAAGGGTTTTCGGTTTTGAAATCGGATTTTGAGAATCGAGATTTGGTTTTAAAGTGGAAAAATGGATTTCCGGATTTGGGTTCGGAATGACGGTTCTGGATGCCGGAAGGGCATCGGACCAGTGATTTCAGATTCGGGTTTGGATATGGCTTTAGAATGGTTTTCAAATGGTTTTGGATTGGATTTGCTGGATCTGGTTATTGGGTTTAAAGACCCAGATATTGATTTGACGGGGGACGGGCCCGGATTAAGTTTAAAGACTCGGGAGTTTAAAGACTCAGATATATTGATATTTCCCCCGTAGGCCTGTTGAGTTTAAAGACTCGGGAGTTTAAAGACTCGGATTATATTGAGGCCTGGATTGAGTTTAAAGACTTGGGAGTTTAAAGACTCGGATAGATCCAGCAGGTTTGATCGGTTGGTTATGGCTTGGTACTTATGTTTTCTGATACAGTTTTATGACGCTCATGATATGCTTTCTACAATTGTGTTTTTATAGTGTTTCGGTTTTTATGATGAGGTTTATTTGAACTATAACTGCCTTAATAACTGGGTTATGCATGTGGTTTCAAAACGGAGGGCCAAACCCGGTTTTTCTTATAAATGGTTTTGGAAACTTTTCTTTTATTTATGGTCCACTCACACTTTCTGTTTTTACATTGCCCTCCAAGTCGTGGAGCTAGAGCGGAGTTTCGACGTCGAGGTAGCGTCTGAGGGATAGAAGTCACGGAGGGGATCCCGGAGTGTTTCAATTTTTCGTAGTGTGTGTACTCTTTGTATCGGTTTTCTTTCTTTTGTAGTCAGAACTATGCTCTGTAAAACTTGCTGTGTTACAGTATCTCCTACGTCTGACTGAGTACTTTAATGGCTTCGAATGAGTTCACTTTGGTTTTATGTCGGGGTGTCAGACGGGAGCAGGATTTACCTCGGTTTTCAGGGTGAAACCGGGGTGGGTCCTGACAGTAGGCACACACCTATCTAGCATGAGGTCTTTTGAGAGCTCAGTGGCTTTGGGGGGGATTGAAACCCCAAAGTTAAGCGAGTTGAGGCTGGTGCAATTCCATGATGGGTGATCCCCTGGGAAGTTGCACCGTGAGCTCCCGAAAACAAAACCGTTAGGGCAAGGGAAAAGAGGCCCAAAGCGAACAATATCGTGCTAGATGAATCGGGACCTGACAGAGGAGGGTCGGGTCCTGACACCAGGTACGATTCATGCTGAGCTTCATTCAACAATATCTCATAATGGAGTTCAGAATCTTCAGGTTGAAACCTGGGTGTTTCACTATCCATATCATCATATGCAGGTGGAAAAGCATTCGTTAATATCTCAATGACTTGATTATTATCACATTGTTCGTCCAAAGTACTTTCTTCCCGATGGGGCATAGGAACCGAAAAATGTCAATTTAGTAAATATTATTTCGTCGTGATAGATCCAATTAGTGTAATTGTGTACGATCCCATTTCGTTTCAAATAATATTAGACATCATTCAACGACATCCGGCTGTAGTTATTATATTTACGACACATGAAAATTGTACGTCTATCATCAATACAATGATTATGTGCAAAATAAATGAAGTTGTCGATCACATCCATACACTAATCCACATATCTATCAACATTTGCATCCAGCGTCTGTGCATTACACATGTTTTCACAAAATATAGTTAATGCAAGTAATTGAGTTAACATTGTCTCCTAATGACCCGACAAGTGCAGATCAAAAGCCGCTCGCCTCCTTATTACTCTGGTTTTGTGGTTTTATCTCATTCGAGAGTGCACATTCTATATTGTTCAGTTTGCAATCTGTAAGGTAAAATTTTGATCAATGGAAATTTCGGCATCATTTCCTTATAGTTTCCCAAATGTCTGACGTAGATATTATAAAGAAATATCTAGTGCGCACTCAGAGAACATTGTGAGATGCAAAAAGACCGAGGTTTTCACAATCGAAACCTGACCTCGTAGACCACAAACTATACAACACACAGTTGCACTCTTAAACTGTTTGAATAAATGGACAATTCAAGAGTCAGTCAATCAACTCGATTCATTGATTTTCAAACGGGTCTACGGTTGTCTTAAATTTAATTATATGAAGGCAATCAACTCGATTAACTTCTCATAAATTGTTATGAAATATAAACACATTTCACACCATCAAAATATATGAAAAAAATATATTATCAAAAAATTTCTATTTTCCTAATTTTCTAACATGTTTTCTAATTTTCTAATTTCCTAACATATTTTCTAATTTCCTAACACATTTTCTACTTTTTCTAATTTCCTATTACATTTTCTATTTCTTAATTCATAACATATTTTTTATTTTTCTAATTTTCTAACGTATTTTCTAATTTCATAACATATTTTCTAATTTTCTAATTTCCTAATTCATAACATATTTTCTATTTTCCTAACATATCTTCTAATTTTTCTACACAATTTCTACACCTACCAACAATTTCAACATATTTTTCACAATAAAAACACAATTTCAAAATCTAATTATTTCCAAAATTATATACCAAATATATTTTGTTTTGATGAGACACGAAGTGATGAGAAGATGAATTAATATTGAGAGAGAAAGAGAAAGAGATGTCAGAGAGAGAGATGTCTAAGAGAAGCTGGAGAGGAAAGCAAGAAGAGTGGGTCGCGGGTGTTAAATGCAGTTAGCATTTTGCCCGACGAAGGTATTTGTAGGGCCCCTTTAAATGATTCGGGCAAACATAATATTTGGGTGTCAAAGCAATTCTTTTCTGACAAAATCGTTTCCTGACGAAATATCATCATCGGGTAATATTGGTCAACGTTTTACGATACCCAACGAATAATATCCAACATATTTGTCGGGTTTAATTTGGTTACTTGACGAATGCTCCTTTTTCGACGGGTAAGACTCAGAGTTTTAGCTTCCGAACAATTTTCTTTCGCGTTAGAATGTAACCTGGAAAGTTATTCATATTTGTCGGGCAACATTGAATTTAACGACGAAAATTCCGCTGCCAGGACCGTCCCCGAAGGGACATTGAAAATCGTGCTCGGTCCTATTCCCGTCTGGCAAGTCGACTGAAGTTCCTAAATTACCCTCAGCACTTGCCAAACAAGGGATAATCAAACATGTGCCCACTCATGCCTCCACCTCTCGAATAGCCTCGATCAACGCGCCACAACCTGGAGGGTCAATAAAAACACAAAAGGTGTGAGTGGACGAAAATGAATCAGTTTATAAAACAGGTTGCAGAAAGACATTTCTACCCTCCACGTAAAACCAATGCATGCATTCGAAAATCATTTCACAATTCGTTTCATTTCCAACATAAGAAAACCATGTATGAAAATCAAAATCATTTTCCTTTTCTTAACCTTCGGGTCACATGCCCCCAATCATAAACACAGGGCCTCAGCCCAAAATCATGAATCAAATCCAAGTACATAACATAACCCAAAAATCCATCAAGCCATATAAACCGAACCACTGCCCAACACATCCGAAAACATTAGAAATCAACAGTAAACCACAAGCCAATCAGTTTGCTGGATATCAATTACTGAGCCTTTAAACTCACATATATCAGACCTTCCCGGGATATCAACGAGTCTTTAAACTCAGAACATAATCAATAGGCCTCGGGGGATATCACAATAACCGAGTCTTTAAACTCATCACAGTAACCGAGTCTTTAAACTCCCGAGTCTTTAAACTCAATCTGGGTCTTTAAATCCAATCCAGGCCCGCCCCCGTCATCAATTAACCGGGTCTTTAAACCCAAAATATGATCCAGCAATAGTACCGGGTCTTTAAACCCAAAATATATGTAAGTCACAACCAATCCAGAATCCATCGGAATTCAAATTCCAAAACCAATTCCGACATCACGTTTTATCGAAATGGAACTCATGTCCGAACTTCATATTCAAATCTCAAATCATATCCACCATCCATTTCCAAATCCGAATTCGAAACCATTATTCCGTAAGCTAGCATCCGGAATAACCATTTCGAACCCAAATTCGGAAATCCACTTTCAAGTTTCCGAAACCCGAAATCTCAATCATCAGAATTACTTTTATGCCCTGGGCATCAAGCCCGAAATCACCTTTTCCAAAATCCATTTTAAATCTTTGAAATCAAATCGTATTTCAAATCCCAAGGTCAAAGCATCAAACCATGATCAAATCACAATATCCTCGAAATCTCGTAAAACGTGCAAATTCGTAATAATCTCACAATATGTGTCAAAACCGTAAGTCATACTCACAATCATAATCAAAACATTCTCATAACATGATACGCACAAATCATATAAAATTGTTCATCAAACCATCATCAAAGCATAGGGGAACCATAATCTCGAAATATATGCAATTACGTATTGCATATCAAAATACATATAAATACGAAAATCGTAATTACCATAAGTCATAATCATAATCATAGAAATCATAGAAACATTTATGCATGCATTAAATTTTAGAAAGCAAAGTCCACTCACACACTGTCCATATCGCTCGCTTTCGAGCTGCACGCGTTTCTGTAATTTCTGATATTTTTCAGAAATCTCGAATCCTGTCCGAAATCATTCCTCAGTGTCACTAAGGACTCAAATGACATCATACTAATTTCCCATAATTTTTTCAGGGATTAAATATTAATTAAAAATGTAATATAAACCTTCGGACCCTCGAAACAATATCGAAACGGTGTCCGATTAACTCGAAATCAACGCCAAAATATTCATTACATTGCATAGGACAAAAGTCGTGTTGAACTCACCTCGAGAATCGGGCCCACGCGCCCTCACGCGCCGCCGCAAGCGGCTGCGCGTGAAACTCACGCGCCTACTACAGTAATCGGCAAAGTCGTCTTTCTAACCCGACTAGCCTGCAAACGGGTCCGGTTGGCCCGCGACTTGACCCGGCTGAGTTCCTGTCAATTCCAACTCAATTTCGTCAATTCAGTCAGCCAATAGGATCGCCGTGTGTCTAATTAGGGTTCTGTGACCTCAACTACGTAAGAACTCACCTTAATCCAGACGATTCAAAGTCGAACTTCAAAGAACGGATGAACACTATTCATTCTTCAATCTCGACCAATTTTGATTGTTTTCTTGAAATTGATTCCCTCAGAAGCTTCATAGGGTTCGTATAAGCTTGTTTCTCATGTCAATTTCTCCCTTAAACCCCTCCAATTTCACGACTCAAGCTCGATTTTCTTCTCGGTCACCAGGTCCATTCAGAGCCAATAACAGCATCCATTATCTTCCTTCTTGCACTAGATCGACTTGAATTGATCCCAAGGAATTAAATGAAGCCTCAATTTGCCTTGGGCTGGCCTACAACTTTGAATTGAAATCTCACTCCCTCTAGAACCCGTTTCGGATTTTGAGCTCTTCTCTCACCATTTTCATCACATTCCTTCCTCTCTCAATCTCAAAACTCTGCTCTCCCTCTCTTCATTCTGTTCCAGCACTCAGTTTCACTCAATTCGGGCTTAGGAAGGTCGATCAAGCGTGGGAAACAGTCTCTGTTTTTTTTTTCCAATTTCAAAGGCACCAGCACAGTATTCCCAAACCCACTAACACTCTACTGCATACCCGTGCTCTGCTCAAACACCCAATTGCATAAACAATTCATCAGCACTTAGCCCAACCAACTGTTTCATAAACAATTGCATACTCGTGCTCTGCTCTAAATAATTCCCTCAAAACCCACTCACGGCTGTTTCAAACTACACCCCCTTGGAAATTACCATTTTGCCCTTCCTTCACAAAATTACCAAAATGCCCTTACTCGTTCTAAAATCATAACTTACTCGTCCGAAGTCCGATTTCAGTGTGCCGCCTGTCGTTGTACTCAGGGCATCGAGAACTTCCTAACGGTCTTCGAATTACGTGAAAATTCCATGTCGTTTGAAAAGTCAACAAATTGCCCCTTCTAAACCAAATTACCGAATTACCCTTGAATTTCCGAACATCATAACTTTCTCATCGAATGTCGGAATCGGACGTGTCACCTGTCTATTAACTCGTGACATTCGGAACTACGTCACAGTCATCAGTCAAAGTCCGTTTGACCTCTCGAGCCAAAAGTCAACCGTTCGCCCAATTTCCAGGGACAAAATCGTCTTTTTCTTCAAATTTTCCCAAATTTTCCTTTTCCGAAAGTCCGGGTCGTTACATCCGCCGTCAGACAAAGTGTCATCGGGCCTATCTCATTTTTTTGTAGTGAACAACCTTTTCCTCCATTAATATGTGTATGTTTTAATTTTTTTTTAATTTTAAAAAAATTGATTTTACATACTATTGTACCATTATGTATTAAATATATGTAAACATTATTAATTGAGAGATATTTTTATCAGGAAAATTTGATAAAATCTTTTATCTCTTTTAACTTTATAATAATAAAGATAATATACTTACTAATCACTATTTTAAGAAATATATTAATCAATTAGAGGTAAAATGTCCATCCACTGACATGTCACCTTTTCATATGTGGCAGATGAGGGAATAGAAGGTGATCTCTTAGAATAATGGAACAGAAATGGCATTTTTGCATCTAGGGTTAATTATATGCCAGAAAAAAAAAATGCTCGGATTTTCTACGGGTTAATATTTTAATGATATTAATCACTTTTTTTTATTCATTTTGTGAAGTTATATTATAATTTAATGGTTCATAATTTATAATTTTTCGATTGATCAAATATTGTCCTTAAAAATTAAATCCACTTAAATAAAAAATTATTTAGCGACTATTGGGTTATATTATTATCAACATTAATTATACTCTATATCCAACGTCGTATTGTTTTTGTATATTTATTTTTACTACGTTGTATTGTTTTTGTATATCCAACGTCGTATTGTTTTTGTTAGATAAATAAAAAAAACTATCAATTTAAATGAGTTTCATCTTTGAACGACCTAATTACGAAATAAATAATCAAATTTCAGAAAAAATCATTAATTAAATGAGACCAATACGAATCGACGATAAAAAAACAATTTTTTTTACATAAATAAAAAAAATGCATACAATAGAAAAGCATATTTATTTTAGCCAATATATATATATATATATATATGTCTCGGCGGTTCATAAACTTATTTCCTTTTTAGATTGACTATAATTTTGAGCTATATATTTGTTTTTTAAAACTTGGTCCACCATGGATGGTTAAAGCAAAGATCAATTTAAGGGTGTTATATATAAGCCAAAAATAATAATGATTTTTAAAAGGCTAATTAAATATCAAGACAAGGAACTTGTGTTTGTCATTTTGTCTATGGTGGTTTGAACTTTGAAGATAAAAAGGGTTTCGTTTCTATAAGCTGAAGAGCATGAGGATGTGTGAAAGCAACTTGGTATTTTAAATTCCAAATTTTTTTTTGAATTTGTAGACTCTTTGAGATCCTTAATTTGGATTTAATAAATACCCTTTCCCATATGCACTTCAAGAACCACACCAACTTAATAAAAACCCTTAATAATCTCATTCACTTCACTCATCAAGTTCCCTTGGTAGCTGTTATTGCAAGCACTTGAAAACCTCATCAGCTTCTCCTCATCCCTATCCAAACCGCCGCGATCTTCGTGCAACCGCCCTGAAAAGGCGGCCGAAGCTTCAGATTCAGACCCCTTCTCAGGGGGCAAGCACATATGTTCCTAGCTCTCTAGCTAGAACTTCTTCAAATAGTTTAGCAGGCTGTTTAGTTTCCTCCAAACAGCTTTAAAACTTCCAAAAATTTTAATATGGAGGAGAAAAGTAATGATATGGAGAAGATTGATGACGTGATGTTGCCCGGTTTTCGGTTTCATCCCACCGATGAAGAGCTAGTAGGGTTTTACCTCAAGAGGAAAATTCAGCAGCGGCTTCTCCCCATTGAGCTTATTAAGCAAGTTGACATTTATAAATATGACCCCTGGGATCTTCCAAGTAAGATTTCATTTTAAACACACAAATATTCCTTCCTTTTCTCTTTATGTCTATGATTTCATAGTTCTCTTCAATGCCTGGTTGTTTTGTGCTTTTTAGGTCTGCATATTTAGCAACTATTGTATGCACTTAAATAAGATAAAAATAATATTTTTTAAAATTGTATAATATATTCTTCAAATAAAAGAGTATTTTTTAATAATATTGATAACGACTTGATAATAAACTTATGAAATATGTAAAAAATTAATAGACTACAAGTTTAGTACTCTTATATTACATGGTATTGTATAAAATTGTTAATTTTTTTTTTAGTTTTTTGTATATAAGTATTAATTTTTAGGATAAATTTAATCGGTATATATTTTACTTTTTATCAATAAAATTCATTTGTACTATCGAATTTTGATAGAATATAATACTAATAAAATTAGCCCACCTCATATTCAAATCCTAAGTTCGTGCCTGTGTGCAGTACGTTGTTCTCCATTTCCTCCGTCGTATATTTTATCCATCCCTCGTCATATCTCAAACATAAAAAATAAAGAAGGAAAATTAAAGACGGA
Source organism: Prinsepia uniflora (assembly GCA_032719365.1). Lineage (NCBI taxonomy): Eukaryota > Viridiplantae > Streptophyta > Magnoliopsida > Rosales > Rosaceae > Prinsepia > Prinsepia uniflora. The sequence goes on along the minus strand of CM064867.1, from coordinate 4,840,776 downwards.
ATGGTTATAATTTTCAAACCTAACCCTAAATTTTGTGTTTAACTACGTTGGTTTTTTGCTTTTTATTTCTTGAGTACCTTTCTTCTTATAACTAGTGTCTTTCTTAGCCATTGCTAAATTTTCTCTTCAAACATTTTGCAAACAGAGCTGGCGACTACTGGGGAGAAAGAGTGGTACTTCTACTGCCCAAGGGACAGGAAATACCGGAACAGCGCTAGGCCGAACCGGGTCACCGGAGCCGGATTCTGGAAAGCAACGGGAACCGACCGGCCAATTTACTCGTCGGAAGGGTCTAAGTGTATAGGCTTAAAGAAGTCACTTGTGTTCTACAGAGGGAGAGCTGCCAAGGGAATCAAAACTGACTGGATGATGCATGAGTTTCGGTTGCCTACTCTCACTGACTCACCACCACCAAAAAAAATGTTGGACAAAAGCCTCCCTGCAAATGTAAGTATTCGTTGAACTTAAAATTAGGGTTGTGTTGTGTATGGAGATGTTGCATAAACGGCTACGTGGTTTCAATTTGCACTTTAAAATTAAATCCGACTCATTTCATTTTTTAAAAACTAAAAAATTTCTCATTTTGTGTCTCGGTTTGCACTTCTTTTTTAAATGACTCTGTTAGGAATTTCGATAAATTTAACCGATCAGTTTGCATGGTAATATTGTACTTGAAACTGAATCCGCCTCACTTAGCCTCTTGAACCTCAAAATTTCTCATTTTGTGGCTCAATCTGCACACTTTCATTACTTTTGTTAGAAATTCCGTTAAATCTATCCCGTTTTGCATGCTGAGATTGTACTCGGGTTTCACTTGCCCTCTTAAACATAATTTTCTCAGTCTGCCAGATCACACAACCCACCATTGTGCAATTTGCATGATTCAATTGACAAAAATTAGTCAGATTTAACAAAAAATTTAACAAGATGAGCTGTGAGTGTAAAGAAAATTGTAATTTATGAGGAAATTAGTGAGACAAATTCAATATCAGAGTTTAAATTAAGACGGTATGATATTTCAAAAAAGCCTGTAAATTTTCTATCTCTCACTTTGTTTTTTAGCACATAAGTTTTGGACTTGAACTCAGTATGTTATATTTGTTTTCAGGACTCATGGGCAATTTGTAGGATTTTCAAGAAAACAAACTCCATGGCACAGAGAGCTCTGTCACACTCTTGGACCTCTCAATTACAACAAGACCCTACAGCTTCTGGTTTGTTAGTCACTCGTGGTGGAAACTGCACTCAGCTCACTTCAGAAAACATGTCTTGCACTACTGACATAAACACAGCCATCCAATTTTGGACCAACAGTGACTTGCAACAACAAAATTCTAACAACACTTCCAATTTCTCTGCCTTTGACAACCTCATCCCTTACCATGCCATTAACAACCCTACAATTTCATCGAAACCGGTTTCTTTCGAGGGAGATCAGACCTTCCCCAACGGCTTTATGTTTTCTCCGGCGGAAATGCCAGGACCAATGAGCCCTTCATTGCTGGGAACCATAGAGTTCGATGGCTCACAACAGCAGTCGTTCTCCGGGGGCTTTTCGGTCAATCTGCAGCAGGCTCATGATCAAATACATGGCAACATTGACACTGAAAATGAAGGGGGACTAATTAGGAAGGTTGGGCAGTGGGGAAGCATGAGATCAATTGGGTTTCCTTTTAGTTTGGGTTCAGATGATGAGGCTTGGAAGCCAAGTCTGGCATCTGATAATTCACCAAATTGTCCTAGTGACATGTCAACTAGCTATTCCACAAACAAATGCTACACTTGATTGAATTATTCGTTTGTTAATTATTATTAGGCTTGTAAAGCTAGTTATATAGTGTCAAAATCATACACATCTGGTCCTTTAGTGGTATATGTCTCATTGTACAGCTTCCTACATTCCAATTTATACAAGTCATTAGGTCAAAAACTTATTGCTTCTTCGTTTCTTTATGTGTGGTATACTTGGGTGGATGCTTGAGCTTCACTGGAGCTACAAGCCTACAATAGCTCTAATTGGGGCTGAAATTCCAGCCAAGTTCTTTTATCCGATCATTTTTATACTCTCCTTATACACAATCAAGTTTACTGAATGAAATTTTATTCTTTTCTTCAAAGAAAAGAAAGAAGCTAAGCCTCTAATTTGCACTAATCCAATTGTTAGATCGTTGATCCTATCTGCAATATATTGATAGCATTCTCATCAATGGAAAACATCAATATGTATTAGATACATTTTTAACCATGTCAACATCATACAAACTAATGTCACTAATATTATAGTTTAATAGTTTTTTTTTCTATTTTATAGTGCGTGATCTGGAATTCAACTAACGTATAAATCAAATTCCATATACAATATGTTTATAATTTCTCACTTCCATTTTCATTGTATAAAGTAGCACCCTAAACCAAAATTATTAGAAAGGATTAGGGAATTAATTTTTATTTTTTTGGGGGTAATGGTTTTGGGAAGAAAATGAATGCAAGCCCATCTGAAAAAGAGACGTGGGCTAGGGTTGACCTCAAAAATGCCTGCCACAATAGGCCCAGCTTTGAAATCCAAATTTGTAAGAAGAAACTAAGAAAATGAGCTTCTAGAGTCAAAACCCAAACCAGCTTCTGGGGTTTTGCTGGGGAAAACCTTCACCACCACTTTCCCTCAATTTGCGTTTCTCGCTCTCAAGCCAGTCACTTGGTATTGTTTCAGGTCTGCTTTCTATAATCCGTTCAATTAATTCCTCTCATTTGCTTGAAATTGTTCGCAAATTTCTGAGCTTTTCTAATATTCGTTGGTTTATCATTTCTATGAGCTTTTAAATTTTGTTTTTGAGAGTTAACAATGGCAAGAGGCCCTGCAAGCTCTCTGTTTCGAATTTATGCTTCTAAGAAAAACATATCTAGGCTTAGGGTTTTGGTTTGGAATCGATATCTTGGTTCCTCTGGATCATATGACCGCTCTGTATTGCCAAATTTCCCATTTTGTCCCGCGGTCGATGTTCAAAATCGTTCATTTTCGACTAGCGTAAGGGACCTAGTTCCTCTTAGATTGCCCCCACAAAACCCAAAATTTATGGGCTATGGGACCCTTGATGCGAAACCATTTTCAACTACTGTGGAAGATGGGGACGAAGATGTGGATGATAATAGTGTTAGTAGTACAACAATGGTTGATTCTGAATGTGATTTTGATGCGGATGCTGGGAAAAATATTGGTTTTGGGCTCTCAAATGAGGATATTGCTTGCAATTCGTCGAATTTTGAAGACGTGGATGGTGATGAGGACGGTCTGATTTGTGATTCGATGATGGTTGAGTCGGAACATGTTGATGACAACGTAAGTTTAGTGAAAGAAAGGAGCTTTGCTGATGTTGGATCACGCGATCCTGTTGAATTGTATCGTGAGTTTCGGGATGCTGAAAAGGGTGCAAAGCAAACACGATCTGATTGGGACTCTCTTCAGGAAATATTCCGGCACTTTGGGAATTCGGGTTGGGCATGTGATCAGGCTCTGGCTATATACATTGGGAGGTCATTCTTTCCTACGGCTGTGCACAAGTTTCGGAACTTTTTCTTCAGTAAGTCTTCGCCTGATGTTGGAAAGTATGTGGCATCCCTTGGTCCTAATGTTGCAGTTAAGTTTTTGTTTCCTGTATTTGTTGAATATTGTTTGGAAGAGTTTCCTGAGGAGATCAAGCGGTTTCGTAGTATGATTGCTTCTGCGGATCTCACTAAGCCACATACTTGGTTTCCATTTGCGCGGGCTATGAAGCGTAAGATAGTTTATCACTGTGGTCCAACTAATAGTGGTAAAACATACAATGCTTTGCAACGGTTTATGGAAGCAAAGAAGGGTATTTACTGCAGTCCTCTGAGATTGTTGGCTATGGAAGTCTTTGACAAAGTGAATGGGCTTGGAGTGTATTGTAGTCTTCAAACGGGACAAGAAAAGAAGTTTGTTCCTTTCTCGAACCATGTTGCTTGTACAGTGGAAATGGTGTCAACCGATGAAATGTATGATGTTGCTGTTATTGATGAAATTCAGATGATTGCAGACCCATATAGAGGTTTTGCATGGACACGAGCTTTGCTAGGGTTGAAGGCTGATGAGATACATTTGTGTGGAGATCCAAGTGTTCTGAATGTTGTTCGAAAAATCTGTTCAAAAACTGGCGATGAGTTGGTGGAGCACCATTATGTGAGGTTTAAGCCCTTGGTGGTTGAAGCCAAAACGCTGTTGGGAGATCTTAAAAATGTTCGGTCTGGAGATTGCGTGGTTGCTTTTTCGAGGAGAGAGGTCTTTGAGGTTAAAATTGCAATTGAAAAGCACACTAACCATCGTTGCTGTGTTATTTATGGTGCCTTGCCACCAGAGACTCGTAAACAGCAAGCAAATTTGTTTAATGATCAAGATAATGAATATGATGTCCTTGTTGCCACTGATGCTGTGGGAATGGGTCTGAATCTTAATATCCGGAGGGTTGTATTCCATTCCCTGGCAAAGTACAATGGTGACAAAAATGTCGCAGTTCCAGCTTCTCAGGTGAAGCAGATTGCTGGAAGAGCTGGTCGAAGAGGAAGCATCTATCCAGATGGGCTCACTACAACATTGAATTTGGATGATCTGGATTACTTGATTGAATGTCTAAAGCAACCTTTTGATGAAGTTGAGAAAGTGGGCCTCTTTCCTTTCTTTGAACAGGTTGAGCTATTTGCAGGACAAATTTCTAATGTCACATTCTCCCAGCTACTTGAAAAATTTAGTGAAAATTGTCGACTGGATGGGTCATACTTCTTGTGTCGACATGATCATATAAAGAAGGTGGCAAATATGTTACAGAAGGTCCAGGAATTATCTCTGGAGGATCGTTTTAACTTCTGTTTTGCACCTGTTAATATCAGGGACCCGAAAGCAATGTACCATCTTCTAAGGTTTGCTTCATCATATAGTCAGAAACTCCCTGTCAATATTGCTATGGGCGTACCTAAGGGGTCTGCCCGTAGTAATAAGGAGCTCTTGGATCTCGAGACCAAGCATCAAGTGTTGTCTATGTATTTGTGGTTGTCACAACACTTCAAGAAGGAAACATTTCCGTATTATCAGAGGGCCGAGGCAATGGCAACGGATATTGCTGAGTTGCTGGGTAAGTCTCTAGCGAATGCTAATTGGAAACCAGAATCAAGGCAGGTAGCGAATCAAAAGCAGAAGGAAAATAGTTACGATAGGCCAAGGTCACTCATCAAACAATACGATAAGTAAGTTCCTCAAAATAAAGGTTCTTCTATGACATCTGTATTTATCATTTATTTGTGAGGCGTGACCTTCTTTGATTGTTTTATTTTAACTGTTTGCCTTAAACATTATTGATTTAGAAGGCATCTGTGAAATCTGATAAATTAGAATAACATTAAAGATTCGGTGTGTTATTTCCATTTTTTTTTTGGTTTCTCTCTGGATTGCATCTTTTGTATGATTGTCTAGCTGCTCTATTGTTTTCCTTAATATTCACATTGCTAACAACTTTTTTCTGACTTGCAGGAAAAGGCATGACCGACCTGTGCAACGTGAGCTCTTAGAGAAGTTAACTGCTTAGTGTTCTTTCAGGTAATTTTACTAGGAGCTACATTTCATAGCTGCGACAATTGTGCTTCAGAAAATCCCTTAATCTGGAATTATCAGGTTGTTCATGGTCAGAAAGTAAGTTTTATGATCATTCAACTTGTTACGCAGAGTATTGTGTTGGTTATCATTTCTTTGTACGTCGATAGAAACTTTTCTGTATCGTCCCAGTGGTTAATTTTGATAATACAATACTCATCTGCAGGCAATTTTCGGAGATTTGATGGGCAAACACCTCGTGAACACTGTCTTCTAACACTTATAGCCCAGAAAGTTGCAGGTTTCAAAGATGAGACAACCAAGGTACCGCAGAGGCAAGAAACGACGGACTGTAGAATTTTAAGTACTGTTCCATCTTCTGGGATTGCCATGCCAACACAAAGAAACAGCAGGGCTTGTTGCTTTCATGAGCTATTGATTCATTTTTGCGTAGAACTAAACCCCTCTTCGACTATGCAGGTGATTCCGTTTTCGATAGGTTGTAGTTGTAGATTCATCATGTAACATGCAATTAGAAAGTAGGGAAACATGTACACGAATAGAAAATTAAGGTCTGTTCAGGATTGGATATCCATTGATTTTAGTTCTTAATAACATCAATATTTATTTAGAAATCCCATAGTTATATTTTTGAAACTTTCCAATTCAAAATCATTACTCACAGATCCTTTAAAGCTTTTAATTCCTATTTAGTATTTTTTTTATTTTTTTTTATGAAAGGTGCGGTTAAATGAAAAACTTCGAAGTTCTATAAAATTTTACTATATTATTAAGATATATTATATTATTCCACCACCATCTCATTCCTTTCCAAAAACTTTTTATACTTTACCGTTGAATCTTCGACAATACGAATTTTATTTTTTATTTTATTTTTTATTTTATATAAAAAAATTCAATTGTAACTATAATATATATATACATATATAATATTTATTATATGTATAAAAGGGCACATGGGGCAAAGATGGCCAAAGAAGACAATGTTATTCGTAATTATTTAAAAAATTTCTCAATAATTCACTCATCCTCTTTATTGAAATATAAAAAGGTATATGTGCAATTTGTTGCTTATAAATACTGTTGAGGAACTTCTGAATAAAAAAAATTTGAGAGACGGTCTTATTTTGTTTAATATATAAGCATTGAAGATTTTAAATAAAAGCAAAAGTTATCAAAAGTGTACCAATAATTTACTCAATAATCAACTCAAGTGTGTTTGTGCGCAAGCGTGTGTCTTCTAATAAATTAAAAAAAGAAATAAAATAACAGTGTCTGTCTGAGAGGGAGAGAGAAATAAGGTTTGTGAGGACATGGTATTTTCATTCTATATATTCATATTCAAAACCCTTCAAGTATCAACAAAACAAGATACATCAGCAAAAGATCACTCGAGAGTTTAGGATGATCTTGCATGAGTTTCTAAAAGAGCTTTTAGATACTTGTTTCCTTTTTCTGTTTGTTTGGGGTGCACACCATTTATCACCCCCTACTTCCCAAAAATTATAAAAAAAATAAAATAAAATAAAAGATGACCTGAGAATTTGTTTGGCTAGATGATCCTTACAATCTTACCATCTTACAATCTTGTTGTCCCTAAACTGTCATTGTATCCAGGGCTGAACCCGAATCCAAAAGTAGTTATAGTGAGAAGGGAGGGAGACGCTGATCATTGGCCCAACACGCCCCGCTACCTTTCCTTTTTTTTACCTTTACCGGGGTGCAGCATATCTACAGTTTACCCACACCCCCATACTTTGTGTCTCTAGCAATTGTCTACCTTCACTTGCAGATTTTCTACCCCTCCCTGCGTCGAAACCTCAGCTGCGAACGACTTCTTCAGTATCCACTTAATGGAGATGTCTTCTTCATGGATGGACTCGGACTACAACAAAAAGGACGGCAGAAAAACAACATTAGGAAACAAGAAAAGTAGAATGATGGTCAATCAGTTAGAATTTGAATTTGATCTTACATTTGTAAGTAAGAAGGATCAATAGGTGGGAACTCATCATGAGACTGGAGAACCAGAATCATTTTGGGGACTAGCGCATCGCAAACCACGCATTCGTGTGCAGAATCACCAGCAGCAAGTATGGCCTGTGCTTTACAGGCGCTGCACCACACCAAGTGTTGGCAGGGAAAGTTTGCCCATACAATCTGGTTCTTGGTGCATCCAAAACACTTCCCCTCCATGATGCATTCCTTATAATCCTGTGTTCATCAGAAAAATGGACCTACATTGTTATCTATATCACTATATGCCGTCATGATGAATATTATAATATGCACCGCATATATGAACTCTCTCACCTTGTAAAAATCGAAATCACGAAGGAAGAAGCTGGATGATTTGTTTCTTTTTCTGGAAATGGCTTCCAAAACCAGATGCCGGTTGGAATCATTGGCACTTCCATTTTGTTCATGCACATTGTTTCGGCCATGGAACACAGGATCTGGCTGCAAGAATTGCAGGAACCTTGGTTGCACTTGCACACCAGGAAATGAAGTATCCTTAGCTGAGTTTGAGTTCACTTCAGGGTGAACATAGGAGGGTTTTTCTTTTCTATAACCCGGAGGATTCTTTAAGCCAGAGTTTCCACCACCGGAACTAATCGGAAGGGCCTGAAGACACTTCGAATCACTGCCATGATCAATAGAAATGTCCTGAACACGTTTTGAATTGCCACCATTGTCAATTAAAATGTCCTTAACGCACTCTGAGTCACCACCATTGTCATCAACTGAAATGTCCTTAACACACTCTGAATCACCATGATCATCAATCGAAATGTCTTGAAGGCTCTTTGAAATACCCAGATGATTATCAGTGCAAGGAGCCCTGACTGCATGACTGAGTTGGTGATGAGGCCTGAATTGTGGTACGAGGACTGAGTGATTGGCATTTCCCTGGGGACCCGAAGTGACAACCTTAATGGCACATATTTTGGAGAAATGTTTTATGAACTCGCTCAACTTGGGGATGCCTAGAGATGCATGATCCAGTTCCAGGCCAATTTTAGCCTTAAAATCGGCTTTCAGAGAAGAAAGAGCATATCCTCCATTCCTTGGGTGCTTTGACAGATCATATAAGAAGCCAGGAAACCACTTCTTGAAAGTCTTGAGCCATATAGGCAAGCTTTTATCGGAACTTTTGGTCATATGTGCCTGAGGTTTTCCAGGGCTTGTCTTTGGTTGGCCATGGAGTAATTTACAAACCCAAGGACCTTGTTCAGGTTTGTTATTTGTTTCGACAAGCATCTCCCTTGGCGAAATCTGTGCTGGAAGTTGAAACTGGAAATTCTTCTCCTGCTCTTGCTGTTGAGGTGACAATTTCTCCTCCTCAGTTGCCATTCTTGGTACTACACTTTTTATTTCAACCGGCTTGCCTAACATGTTGACAAAGTGTGCTTCAACATCTTCTGAAACAGATTTTTCCTCTTTAAATGTCACAAATCCAAAGCCTCGAGACTGTATCTTGTTCTCTATCTGAGCTAGCATGACTACAGAATCATCCACTGGCCCAAATTGTGCTTCAAAGAGCTTACCCAGCGAACCTGCTTCACACAGTAAGAGAGAAATAACTTAAATATGTCTGTTACTTAAAATGTTGATCAATGCATAAGATTCCATATGTGGATAATATTAACCAGAGTTCACTGAAGGGGGAAGTCCGCCTACAAAGATGCGCTTGTGCGCTTTAGCATCATCCAGAGAATGTTTATGGACTGCTCCCTGCAGCTTCACTGTCTGACACTCCTCCTTACCATGTGAATAAAAGCACTTAGCTCCTCTGGCACATCCACGAGAGTCGAAATATTTACAAATCTCTAGCTTGCCGCTGGATTGAATTTTTCTGGCATGCATAAGTGATATAGAAACTTGAGAACACAGGGATAGACTAAAGGCAAAGATATGCGCTATCAATTGCATGCTTACATACCTACACAGAAGAACATGTCACACAACTTTTATGTACATACCTATCAGGTATGGTGCCTTCATCTATCATGGTCAGGAGATCACGGTTGCCCGAAAATTCTTCGTTACCTTGTGAACAAGCCATATTGTGTTGACTGGGCAGAATGATGTTGCCTGCAAAACCAAAAATCAGGAATGTGAAATCAAATTGATTGGTAAAGTTGGTTCAATATTTTTGTATGTTCCAAATTCAACTTACTTGGTCTAACACTGGATGGGTTCAGCAACATGAAGCGCACATCTTGGGAGGATGTCAGGTCAATAGGCCTTTGTCTACTGGTAATGTGAACAGTTTTGCAGTAGTATAAAGATACTAAGAAAGCTACATAAAAGAAAACTACATGAAAGATAAAGTAATAGCATTGAAGTGGATGAGTAGGGTTGGTTTTGTTTCTTACCGCAGATTTAGAATTTCACTATTAGCACCCCAGCTCAAAAGAAGCTCTGTACACTCCATACTCTCATTCCTCACAGCAAAGAAGAGTGGGGTTTCTTTAATTTCCGTCTTGTATTGGATACCATCTGGATCTTCCAATAGGAGGATCTTCCAAACAGATCAAAGTCAATACTAATGACTTCCATTCCATATACCACTTGCCAACAGGAATTTGATGCTTTATGAAAATTGAAGAAAACATCTATGCATACCTGAAGTGCCTCTGAATTACCATTACCAGCAGCAATATGGAAGGCAGTTAATCCTAACCTATTCCTTTGGCTCACTCGTGCACCGTGCTTAATGAGAAGCCATAAAATTCTGAAACAAGAACGAAAACTTATCAGTTCAATGTGTGCACCGGTGTGTCTGAGGGGGACAGACTTTACTTTATCTGTTGTAAACATGATGATTTTGGCAATTTAAGAGTCCAATGAAGAGCAGAATTTCCGTCGGCATCAGCATCGTTTACATCTAAATTTGTCTTCAGAAGCAACTGAATGATGGCTTCATCTCCTACCTATTCAAATGTCATGAAGTTTCTGATCACAAATGATGATAAAACTCTACCATTATGCAGATATAAAATGGTACTTGCTGAATCCATAATTGAAGTTTGAAAAAGAGGTACTTGAGGCCTTTTCAAATAGCAATTTTGTTTCTCTTTCATGCAGTCTTGAGTCTTGGCATATTTTCTTCTGGTTTTATTCTAAATGACAACCATTTAATAATGACTATGCACTATGCAGGCAGAAAACTAACTAGGTAGATCATGATGAGCTTTAGTACGAGCGATCAAAATTAATCATGTCACCATTATGCAATGCGCATAAATGAATTTATCAACGTCTGAAGATTATTTAACTCTCCCTGAATTCAAAAATCATATATATATATATATATATATATATATCAAATTAGATTCTTTTCTATCTACCGAAAAATTAGGACATATTTTGTCGCAAATATTAATTTATAGCACGCCATATCCAAATAAATTGGCGTAATTTTAACGTAATAAGAAAAGACAATAGTAACAAGTCCTTTTTTTTTTTGGATCCTACATATACCCTACTATTTGGGAATCAAATTGGTTCGCTTCAAACTTCAGAAACTATGTGACACTTCAAATAAGACGCGCATGTCATGCTTTTCTTAGGAGACAGTGAATGAAACCAATTAGCACAAAAACAGAAGAAAAAAAAACAAGAAGCCCGACACCAGGCCACAAAAGAAGCCCGAGGCATGCAGACCTAATGCTAAACACAACAGAGACCATAAACGAGGCCAAGGCCCAGGACCCAAATCCACTTAACAACCAGATCTGAAAAGAATGTTTAGTGGGATCACCAAATCATAATCCATTACAAATTCCAAATTCCAAATTCCAAAATGCATGTTGTCTGCAGATCATTAAAATCGAGGATTAACTTTCCCTTTCTCATTTTCTTTTCTTATAAAGAAAATCTTTTTCGATCATTTGAAACAGTTTTTTCATTAAAAAATTGAAAGGAACAGAACAACAAGCTGGAACTGGGCTTTTACGGTTTTACCTGGGCTGCTCGGATAAGTGATGACGTCACCTTGTTGTCTGTACAACCGCTTTGAGCAACAGCTCCGAATAACTGAAGCAATTCTATCTCCAGAAGTAATAGCCTCCGTTTCTCGGAGTTGTAGCTCTCGGTGGCCATTGAGGCGCGTTTGGCCGCACTCGACGACGTCGTCGAGTGGCCCAGGGACAAAGCTTCCCGTATAATACATTCGTACAAGGTCAACTTCTCTTTGGAACCCGACTCGTTGTCACGCCACTCCAACAAAGATTCGTTAACCGTATCGGCTGCTACAATAAGCAGAGCCGCTAGAGCAACTACACTCCCTTCGACGGCGTTTGCATAAGCCACCTCACTTGTTTCCTTGGTTTTCTCACACAGAAGTTTCACGGTAGTCAAATCCTGGTATGGAGAAAATTTTAAATCATTAAATTAACAGGTTTTTGTTATGACTTATCCAATAGATTTTAAACGAGCATGTTGGTAGATGGAAAAAAAATTAAAAGCATGGAGTTTTCTAGTGTTCTCAGCTTTTTCATCAGTTAATTTTACCACAAGCTTTCTCCAAAGTAAAAAATCAAACAGATCAATTAAAAAAAGAGTTGAATAGAAATCTTATTCAATTCAATAAACATGAAATTAAAAAACCTTTTCACCGAGAACAACGACCAAGTCCTCAACACTGTAATCATCTGGATTCCAAATAACATCCATCCTGAAATCACAAGGCCAGTTAATTAGTTTTTCCTGCGGTCGACCATGAGTTAAAATTTGTAAAGGAAAATAAATTAGCTACAGTTAATGTAGAGGTAGAATAGTCAAAAGTGAACTGAAAAGGTAAAAGCAAATTTTCCATAAGAAGCGATTTCTGCAGTGGTGTATATGGAGAACGGGTCACCTTTTTCCGTTTAAGGTATCAAACGCGAAAACGACGTGTTTTAAAGCGTTTTGATTGGTTGTTACCTGGTGCTAGACAGAGACAAGTCCAGAGCTAGCTGTGCGCGTCCGTCCCTGGTTCTCAGGCCTGTACGAGCGTGTTTTTTGAGCAAAACCTCGACGCACTTAGCCGCGTGAGCGAGAGCAGCCGTGTGCAGTGCCGATCTTCCCGACTCGTTCAACTCGTTCACCAACGGCGTCGGTCCGAGCTCTCCACCGAGCAATGCGGAGGCACATTCCGGCGAGTCAAAGTTACAGCAGAGATGCAGAAGCTTCGACACAGTACTTCGCTCCACCGGCTTTGAGGAAGCCTCGACGAATCGTCTTGCTTGCGCTACGAGCTGAGCCTTATTGTCTTGGCCAATCGAATTGATTAAGAGCGATTCAGCTTCAGCGAAGTCGAATTTTTCACTCTTCGCGTTTTGGACATCATCGTCGTCCCCATTTGCAACGAGTTCCTCGTCGCCATACGAGAGATAGGTACATTTCGGAAGAGAGTAGATCATCAAGAACTCAGACTCTCCGGATCTCTGTATTTCCTGCGATTAATTACGATTTTCAGTACTTCCTCACATGAAAATGAAGATTAATTCAAAGGTAATCAAGTTCAAGAAACAAATCTCGTCTCGCACCAGATCCATTTGATGAAACCCCTAATTTGAGCTCCGATCAACCTCAAGACTTCTCGAACAATGTAGCGCACATCATCAAAGAAAGTAAACCGCGCTTCGAGCACAAGCTTTGAGCTTTTGTACGAAACCCTAACTTTACGATTTCAGGGAAAGGTTTGTGTTTCAGTGTCTGGTGACTCTGGTCTTTCACTCTCTCTGGGAAGACGAAGAAACAAAATGGGAGGGAAGCGCCAGACTGTACTTATATCGAGGCGGACTTGAGGCGGTTAATTTAACTTCGTTCATTATTAAAAAAACAAATTTAATAATTGATTAACTTTGGCCATGCAATAAACTAAAGTTATATTATGAACACTCCTATTATAAATTCAGTATATTTAAATCTTTAATTATTTCTTTTATATTGTAATTTCTAGTGGAATTAGAATATAACTAGCAATTAGGTCCGCGCGTTGCCGCGGGATTATTGAATTGAGTATTACTAATTTTCCATAAATGAGCAGTGATTTTTTTATATCTATAAAAGAAAGGGAAAAAAAAGGCAGAATCGGTAAAATATTGTAGGGCAACAATGTTTTTTTTTATCTCTTTTATAATTTTTTGATATGTATAAAGGAAAAGAAAAAAAAAAGAAAATGTTCTTTTGATACGTATAAAGGAAAAGAAAAAATATATATAAAGGAAATGAAAAAAAAATAAAGGAAAAGAAAAAAAATTGATATGTATAAAGGAAAAATAATAATAATAAAGAAAAAGAAAAAAAATTGATATGTATAAAAGAAAAGAAAAAAAAATGATGGAAAAGAAAACAAAATAAAGGAAAAGAAAAGAAATTTTTTTTTGATATGTATAAAGGAAAAGAAAAAAAAAATATCAAGAAAAAAGAAGAAAAAAATTAAAGGAAAAGAAAAAAGAAAAAAAAAAGGTAGAAGTGGAAAATCACTGTAGATTTACAGTGATTTTTCCACTTCTCCTTTAGTATAGATATAATAATTACAAGTTCTTCACAATTATATGTGATGCGTATGATAATGATGCATTATATGTGATGTGTTTGATGATGAAGCTATTTTTTTTTTGTGTTGTTACAATTTTAGTTGTTTTTTGGCTGAGTGATTTGTAGTTTTAAAATTTTAGGATTTGATGCTTCTCGATCATTGTGTCTTTTTATCATATTGGGTCAAGTGAAATCAGAGCATGATTGTCATTCAGAGTAAATATTTTCCTTAATGATAAATGACGATGAGAAAATCAACAACTTGAATAACGTTGGTCGTGCTATTTCAACTATCAAGTCGTCACTAGCTGAGTTGCTTGCAGAGTACACACATAAGAATGCCTCCATGGCTCACTTGGAGACGCTTCTGACTATAGTTATTGAAAAGTTAGATGATGTAGAATGCATCAATGAACTTGCCGGAAACCAACCTCATCAATTTTTATATCCAAGAAGCTCCTTGTTTAAAGAAAGTTTGTGTTTTGAAGATTTTATTGCATATGTAGAAGACTTCTTCGAGATGATGGGAATCTCGAAAGATAGGATGGTGAAAACAGCTACATTCGAATTGCATCGTGGTTCTTAAAGGTCGTGGAAGAACATATATACGATTTTTTTTAGAAAACAACAAGGCAAGCCAATGGTGAGAACATGGAGAAAGATAAAACTTCTCATTGAACGATTATTCTCGTACGATTATAATCAATATTTATTTAATGAGTTTAAGAATGCATAAAGATTCTCCAAGAACTGGAATCGACGAACCAAATTATGCATCTTACTCAGACTATTTGTTCTTGTTGTGTCACGACCCCACCTCATCCAACAGGATATTGTCCGTTTTGAATCCAGCCCTCATGGTTTTGTTCTCAAGAGCTCACGTGCAACTTCCCTAATGGGTCACCCATCTTGGGATTGCACTAGCTCCTACTCGCTTAACTTTGGAGTTCCCTAGGAATCCAAAACCAATGAGCTCCCAAAAGGCCTCATGTTGGATAGATGCATGCCCATACATATAAGGCGCATCCCTTAGATCCCTCGGGCGATGTGGGATTGCTAACCATACCCTCAAGGCACGGATCCTCACAATCCACCACCCTTGGGGCCCAGCATCCTCGCTAGCACACTCAATTTCGGCCGGGGTTGAGCTATGATACCAAATTATCACTACCCGACCTCATCTAATATGATATTGTCCATTTGCCTGCTGTTGGATACATGCGCGCTCACACATATAAGACGCATCCCCCAGATCCCCCGAGCAATGTGGGATTACTAGCCATGCCCCCAAGGCACGGGTCCTCACAATTGTAACGACCCGTCCCGAAATTACGTGATTATCAAGACTAATCAAGGATTAATCGAGACTAATTGGGATTAGTTGAGGTGAAATAACGATTTTTCCCCTAGAAGGAAAAATGTTGACTTTTGACCCGGGAGGTCAAATGCATATGGACTGAGGTCCATTACATAGATCGAGGGATTATAAGTACGTTCACAGGCGACACGTCGAATTTGGACGTCGTATGGAAAAGTTACGGGTCACCGAAGGTTCGATCATATTTTTTTATGGCACGTTTTACGAGGAAGTTTGAAAGTTTTTTGTTTGTTAGTGGGCCCAAAAGATCTAGTTCTGGACCAATGGATGAGTGACAAGTGTCACCCATCCCATTGGCGTTCCCCCCCCCCCCCCTTCACACATTCATGCACCATCTCCCTCCTCTTTTGTTAACCATACCCTCAACCCTCACCCCCACCATTTTCTTCTTGGACCACAGCAGTTGGGCTGCTTGAGAGAGACTGAGAGTGAGGGAAAGGCTGAGAGACTGAGTGGGATGGAAGAGGCGGAGAAGCTAGAGTGGCTAGCTGTGAAACCCAGGAAAAACAGGTAAGTCGTGTGTGTCTGATTTGGGTTTAGATTTTGGGGCTTTGTAGCCATGTTCTGAAACCAGGGTTATGTTTGTTGAGCTCGTGCGAGCATGTAGGGACAAAAAGGAGAGGCTGAGGACGTCTGGAGTAGCTTTGAGACTAGTTCGAAGGTTGACCCGTGAAGAATCAACTTGGCTCAAGGTTTTCAGGTACGTTTTTACTGTTTTGAGGTGAGGGGTCTCTTCCTGGGAGGAAGACGATCACATGGGTAAAAAAATGGAGGAAAACAGTGATGATTTGAGGGAGATATGGACAGGTCAAGGTCGCGGGTCAAACGACCCATTACAGTGGTTCAGGTCGACCCGTCGAGAAGTTGACAATGATGATGTGGCAGTCCACATCATCATGTCAGGCCACGTGGCCATGTCTGGGTGGTGCAACGTGGCGAGATGTTAGAGAGTGAAGGTGATGTGGTAGCTGACGTGATAGTCCACGTGGACTAGTGAGGTGTAGCCATGTGTCAATGTGTCAGAGTTGTCAGAGTGACGTGGTAGTACACGTGGTAATAATGACGTCATCATGTGACACATGGCACATTTCAGAGGGTGACACGTGGCACCAGTCAGGGAGTGCCACATGGTAGGCTGTTAGAGCTGTCAGTTATCAGATGTCATGCTAACCTCGGCAGATGACGTCAGTGTTGACTTTCGTTAACCGAACTTTAACCAACGCATGTGGGCGCGTGGGCATAAATTTCAAGGTCAAACTGGTCTTGTTCAAAAGATTTCGACGATTTGAATCTAATGGTGGTGGTTTCAGGTCGATTGGAGATCATTTAATGGGTGTTTTGAAGGTTTTTCTCCTCGGGAAGCGTGTTCAGGACCCGTTTCCGATTCCAGGGGTTTAGGGGATTTCTGATATGGACTTGTATAGGTTGATAGTAACCCTTGGATGTGATTTGGATAGGCCCAGACGTTTCAAAGTCATCAGATTAGTTTACGGCTCGTGTTTTGAGCACACAGGACGGACCGTGTGTGAGTGGAATTTGATTTATAAATGATGCATGCATATATGTTTTAATGATTTTATGAGCATGGTTTGAAATGCAAAATTTGTATATTGCTTTGAATGATGAATTGCTTAAAGATTGATACGATGATTTGATCATGGTTTGGGAATGAAAGATTTTACGGATTTGTGTGAGAATGATATTTTTGGGCTTAAGACCCAATTGAAAAATGATTTTGATTATTGTAAAATGAGAACTGGACATTGTTTTTATGATTATTTTGGAAACCATGTTTTGGGCTGAGACCCTATACAAAACAGTGATTTGATTTGAGATACAACGTTTTATGAAAATGTGTTTCCACTGTTTTTACTATGACCATTCTTCGAGATGATTGAGATGACATCGGTAGGAATGTGTTTCTCCGGATAGGACCCTATGATATGTTGCTTGCCTTCGAGATGTGCTGTCCCCCCCCCCCCCCCCCCCTCACGATGCACTGCCTGTTATCGAGTAGCCGTGAGAGGCTCGACTCAGGAGTGATTATGATGTATGTTAAACGTCGGTCGTAGATGACACGACCTATCCCAATCCCCCTGAATTATCGTGTGATGTGTCATGCTCCTATCTGACACCACATGTCAGACCGGGGATAAAAATGCACCAGAGTGCGCAGTGACTTGTGGAGTCCGCAACGACATGCGATGTCTCGGTCGGATGTCGCACAACTGAACCCCCAACGCCTGGATTGTGCTCTGCTCTCTCTCTATATGGCCTTCAGTAGGGCTGGAGTACCCGAGCTGACCTACGCACAACGACGTACTTTTATGATTTCATCTTCCAACATCAGAGCACCGAGTGGATATTTGTTCAAAACATCAAGAAATCTGAGAGGGGTGAGCTCATTCATGACGTGCCAACCTCTCAAAAATCGTACAAGACTCAGTTCTTCTTCATTGGTGGGGATTAGGAAGGGAGCACCAAGGTGGTCCCATAGTGAGGATGTTCTAGACCGAAATTGCTTAGCGTTCTCGGTCATTGTGTCAGTCGATTGTTCTTATTTGTTTTCTATTTTTTCTCAAGCATTGTTATGATTCTAACCGTTGACTCGGTGTGCAGGTTTGTTGACAGGACCGCCCCCGAAGGGACATTGATAACTGTGCCCGGTCCTGCTCCATCTAGCAAATCGACTGAAATTCCCAAATTACCCTCAGTACTTTCCAAACCAGGGATAGCCACACACGTACACACTCATGCCTCTGCCTCTCGATCAGCCTCGATAAACGCGCCACGACCTGGAGGGTCAATAAAAATACAAAAGGTGTGAGTGGACAAAATGAAACAGTTGATAAAACAGTTACGGAAAACGTTTCTACCCTCCATGTAAAACCAATGCATGCATTCGAAAATCATTTCACAATCGTTTACATTTCCATTATACAAAAATCGTGTATGAAAATCAAAATCATTTTCCTTTCTTAACCTTCGGGTCCTAGCCCGCAATCATAAACACAGGGCCTCCGCCCAGAATCATGAATCAAATCCAGTACGTAACATAATCAAACCACATAAACCGGGCCACTGCCCAACACATCCGAAACATCAGAAATCGACAATAATTCACAAATCAATCAATCTGCTGCATCCCAAGTGCGCCCGAGTCTTTAAACTCAAAATCATGCGCATAATCAGGCCTTCCCGGGATATCGACGAGTCTTTAAACTCAGAACATAATCAATAGGCCTCGGGGGTATCATGTAACGACCCGTCCCAAATTCCTAGATTAGATTAGTGACTAATCACGATTAGTGAGGCTAATCGGGGATTAGTTAGGCAAAATCGAACGAACGATGCAAAATGACCGTTTTGAACCTAGACGTCGGCAAAACGTTGACTTTTCATTTGGGCGGTCAAATGGACTTTGACCGATGACCGTGACGTAGTTCGTGACGTCACGAGTTCATAGACAGGTAACACGTTCAATTCCGACATTCGAGATAAAAGTTATGACGTTCGGAAGTTTAGGGGCATTTTGGTAATTATGGTTAAAAGGAGTAAATAGTTGACTTTTTGATCGGGATGGCCGAGGGCCGAGGACCTTTTTGTAGATCGGGACAATACGAATCCATAGTCAGGCGGCACGTCGAATTTGGACGTTCGACGGCGAAGTTAAGATTCACGGAAGTTCAAATGCACTATTGCACGAATTACGAAATAACTTAACTTTTGGACTTTAGTGGGACCCCAGATATTTAATGGAGGCCCAATGGATGAGTGACAAGTGTCACCCATCCAATGGACACCATTTTCCCTTCATGCATCGAGCATTTCATTTTCTTCCTTCAAAATACAAACACAAAACATTTACCCAATCTCACCCTTTCTCTCGATCTTTGTGCAACCCAAACCCATCCAATCTTCAACCCATGACCAGTTGAGAGACCAGAGAGGGAGAGTAGGACCTGTGAAGCGTGGTGGCCGGCCAGGACGAAGCCATCGTGCACGGTGGAGGCCCAAACCCGAACAGGTACCCGGTTAGACCCAAATCTCCCCTTTTGTCGATTTTTACATTATGGATAGTTTTGGTTGATTAGGGAATGTTTGTTAGATTGTTTAGGGTGTATAGAGATAGTTTTGAACGGGGGTTGACGGCTGTGAAACCTGGGGACTGAATTGGAAAACAGGGGCCATGGGGGGTGATTTTTATGGATTGATTTAGGAGGTTTTGATTGGTTTTGTTAATTGGAATTGATAGAAAACAAGAAAATAGGATTTTTAGGATTTAAATGGGACAAAACGGACGAGATTTGAGGGAGGAACCAGGCAGGACCGGTCACGCTGGTCCAGGAAACCAGCGAACCGGCCAACCCGGTTCAGTCGAAGCTTGGGGGTGATGCTACAGTGGCGCGTGAGCCCACGCGCAGGGCCCTTTGGGCGGCGCGTGGAAGCGCGTGGTGGGGAATCTGGGGGTATCTTCAACATACGAAATCTTCTAATCGATGTAACGAACATTTTGGGACTGATTTCGTGTCGATCGGACACCGTCTCGATATGTTTCGAGGCATCAAAAGGTTTAGGTTCGGTTTTAAAAATAGTTAGAAAATCGGGAAAATTATGGGACTTCAATGAGAGGTTAATGAGGCTGTTAGTAACCCTCTAAATGAATTTGGACAGGTTTTGGGAATCCCGGTGGCAACGATTGACCCGGGAGACGGTTATGGCACGCGTATTGAGGCGCGACTTCAGACGGTCTGTGAGTGGACTTTGATTTCTAAACTGTGATGCATGCATAAATGTTTTATATGGATTATGATTGTGATTATATGATATTGATTTTGGAATTGGTGAATTATATGGTTTCACGTATTTCGAGGCGATTTACGTGATTGTACGTAAATCGAGGTTTTCCAGTTTTACTCTGATTTTTTCATTCTTATGGTTTTGGAAATGGTTTAATGAAATGATTTTGGATTTGAAAAGGTAAACTTGATTTACGAACTCTCGGACTTGAGGTCCAGTTGATTTAAAGAGGCATCGGGCTGGAGGCACAGTTAGTTTACAATTCGGACTAAGGGTCCAGTTTGTATGTGGATTTGGGCCTAGGGCCCAGTTGTAAGGACCCGTTCTGGAAATTAGGGTTAAGATAGTATTTAAGATGGGATTAGTGAACTTAATCGGTGGTTAGTTGGTTACGATAGGTATGTTAGCGTCGAATGACGATTTTGCCCCTAGTTCGGGCAAATTGTTGACTTTTAGTTCGGGCGGTCAATTGGGTATTGACCGGTGACCGTGACGTAGTTCAGGACGTCACGAATCCGTAGACAGGTGGCACGCCCGATTCCGACATCCGAGGAGGAAGTTGTGATGTTCGGAAGGTTGAGGGCATTACCGTAATTTGGTTAAAATAGGGGGAAGAGTTGACTTTTTTCGTACGATCGGGTTTTGGCACGTTGACCTAGGACCGTTAAGTAGATCTCGTCGTCCTGAATTCAACGACAGGCGGCACGTGTTCATCGGACCTAGGATGCGTAAGTTACAGGTCTAAAACGGCAAGGGCAAAATGGTAATTATAACTTAGAGGGGCATTTTGGTCTTTTGGCTGTTTGGGAATTGTGCAACAGATTGGGACAAGTGTACAGGTTTAATAGGATATTTTTGGAAGGGGACCATTGGATGGTGGACATGTGGCAAGGGGCTAGAGGTTTCTAGGATTCTTCACGGTTCCAATTAAACGGTTGTGTCGTGTGTGTGTGCCCGTGTGTGTGTGTGTGTGTTCGAACAAGTGAGAAGCAGAGGGTGAGATTGAGAGAATTGGACGATGGGCGTGGGCGTTTGTGTGTCCTGGTGGGTGAGGAGTGACCAGAGATCGAGAGAGAGACAGTGAGAAGGTTGGGAGGTGAAGTGTTTGTGTGTGTGTGAGGTGTGAGCTCACTGGAAAACCAGAGAACGGAAAGGGATTTAGGTGGTGGTGTTGCCGTGAAGGTGACCAATCGAGGCTGGTGGAGGTGTCCAGAGGACGGAGGAGGACGAGAGGAGTCGTGTGTTCACGGCTGAGCTCACGGCGGTGGCCTGAGCACAGGTAATTTCGCGTTCCCTTTCAAATGCTATGTTTTTCCGTTTTGTTTCAAATCGATAGTTGTGAAGTCTGGGGCTGAGTCGAGGGTTTTTGTGAGTTGGGTGAGACGTAGTAGGGTCCTAGAAGTGGTTTAGTGTAGCCACCGTGACGGGGGAGGACTTGGGTGGCCGGAATGAAAAACAGGGGATTGTTCGGGTTTTGTTTCGAGGTTGAAGACGACGGGTTGTAGGCTGTGTCGAGGTGTTAGACTGACGGGAATAGGTTGCTTAGGATTGGACGAGGAGGATGGTGAAGAAAGGGAGGAAAACGATGAAGGATTGGCGGAGAACCGTTCTCGCCGGTTCAGACCGGTCGAGCTGAGGAAGACGACGATGAACAGTGCTCTGTGTGCAGGCGCGTGAGGCCCACGTGCAGCCACGTTGGGCGGCGCGTAGAGGCGCGTGCGGTGGTTTCTGGGGAAAGTGTCAACTACGTTTTTTGTCTAGAGGTTGTAACGAGTCTAGTGAACTAAGTTTCGGGTTAATCGGACGTAGATTCGAAGTAGTTTTACGAGGTTGAAGGTTTAGGGTTCCGGTTCGTTACGTTTAGGATCCGGAGATTTTTGGGGGAAATTAGAAGAGTCTTGGTAGACGTGTTAGTGACGTACTTTGGTGACTTGTGACAGGATCGGGACTTCCCGAGGAAGCTGAGGAAGGTACGGGACGTACGGGGCGCGAGTGACGTGCCGGTAACTGTGAGTGGACCCCTTCTCTAAACTCGAGCATGCATAACTGTTTTTCTATCATTGTTTTATGGTTTTACATGTGATTTTATGATTTTTGAATATGCTATGTTGGTTTTACTTAATTGCACATTTTTCGAGAAAGTACGATTTTCAGCACGTTTTACGAGGAAGTTTGAAATTCTGATTTCGATGCTATGATTTGGGATTTCAAATGATAAATGGTTTTCAATGATTATAAAGGAGTTTTGGAACATGATTTTGATGATTAAGGTTTTCGGTTTTAGAATCGGATTTCGGAAAGTGGAATTTGGTTTTAAAGTTGAAACGTGAGATTTCCGGATTTGGGTTCGGAATGACGGTTCTGGACGCCGGAAGGGCTTCGGACCGGTGATTTCGGATTTGGGTTTGGATATGGATTTAGAAATGGTTTTCAAATGGTTTTGGATTGGATTTGCTGGATCTGGTTATTGGGTTTAAAGACCCGGATATTGTGATTGACGGGGGACGGGCCCGGATTGGGTTTAAAGACCCGGATTGAGTTTAAAGACTCGGGAGTTTAAAGACTCGGATAGGTCCAGCAGGTTTGATCGGACTTATGTTTTATGATGTGTTTTTATGATCCTTATGACGTGATTTCTATAAATGTTTTTATGATAATCTTTATGTGATTTATAATTGTTTTCAGCAACTGAGTTATGCATGTGATTTCAAAACGGGAGGCTAAAACCCTGGTTTTCTTATGACATGGTTTTTGGAAACTCTTCTTTTATTTATGGTTCACTCACACCTTCTGTTTTAAATTGCCCTCCAAGTCGTGGAGCTAGCGTGGGGGTTGACGTTGAGGCAGCTTCAGAGGCATAGAATACTCGAGAGTGACCCCGGAGTGCTTAAAATTTTCCGTTGTGCGTGTACCTTGTTTATCGGCTTTCTTTCCTTTGTTTTTGGTACTATGCTATGTAAAACTTTGACTTCGGGATGTTTAAATTTTTCTCCTGCGTCTGGCATGTAGTTTGGTGGTTTTTCATGAGGTTACTTTGGTTTTTGTGTCGGGGTGTCAGATGGGAGCAGGATTTACCTCGGATTTCGGGGTGGAACCGAGGTGGGTCCTGACACCAGTTATGTATTACAACTGGTTTTTACGGGTCATGACGGTTTATGGGAACCGGCATGAACCCTTGAAATGGATTTACAGGTCATGACGGTTTATGGGAACTGGCATGAACCCTTGGAAAGGATTTTATGGTTCATGACGGCTTATGGGGGTCGGGCATGAATCCTTGAAAGGTTTCAAGAATGATTTTAAAAGGTTTTTCATATGCCATCCTTTATATATATGATTGTCTCCTCTGGGGAGGGTCGTTGGCCTAGGTGGACCCCGGAGTAGTCACGGAGCACTGACTGAGTGGAGTCGCCCCCCCCAGTTGGGTTCCTTACTCTCAGGATGGGCATGGTTCGTTACCTCAAGGGAGGGTCATTGATCTACGGACATTGACCTGGGTGGACCCTGGAGAGACTTGGGTTTGAGACCCCGGTTAGCACCCGCGTAGCTTTATTTTACCGTGACAGGTTCTGGATATGAAATATAATGGATAAACATGATTTCAATTGGTTTGGTAAATTGTGTTTATAATGATAAATGGTTTTGGGCTGAGATCCCACATATGGTTATTATGTTATGGTTTTCAGTAAATGGTTTTGGGCAGGAACCCGTGTGACTTGGATTTACAGAACTTGGGGTTGTGACCCTAATTATGGTTGTTTAAACATATGTGTTTGAATAAATGGTTTTACTATGCATGCATGCTTTTTAGTGGAGGGTATAAAGGTTTTTTATGAAATATGTTTTTATAAACTCTTTGTTTTGTCCACTCACAGTCTTTCTGTTTTTAATACCCTTCAAGTTGACAGCGGATGTGGACTGTAGCAGAGATCAAGATATCACATGCCTCCTCCGGATCCTGGCGTACTCTGATAGCCCGGGAGGGCAAAGGTCAGAAATATCCCTTGTCTGACACTTCGTGTCAGACGGGAGCAGGATCATCCCGCGTTAATCCCGGGGGGATTGAGATGGGTCCTATCAACGTGGTATCAGAGCATGGTTGCTCGTGTTACTCTGAATTCCAGAGCGTGTTTTTCGTACTACTCATTACGCAGGTCGAGGATGTGATATCTCAATGGGCTACAGTTCGTGATCAACCTGATGTTGGGATGCCGGTACGATAGTTAGTAGGATGGAATCGTGGTATGTCTTGGTTCGGCACTGGATGCCGGGGTTGCCATAGTTCTGTCGTGGATGACAGTGTGGAACCCTACGAATGGTGAACGTAGTATTACGTTAGAGTTTTGGATCGTGAGGCGGTTAGTTGGGACCGTCTTCACGATATCGTAGGATCGGTTCTGATGACTGGTTGGGTATTGTGATCATCTGATGATCTGATTTGGTTGAGTTAAATGGGTTTACTGCTCCTGGCGGTTAGCAGTCGGGTTATGGATTACATTGCAGTTGGCGGTTAGCAGTCGAGTTCGTGGAACTCTGGTTGAACTTATGGCAGTTGGCAGCCGGATTCGAGGAATCCTGGTTGGACTTACGGTAGGATTGGATTGACGTCTTTATGATGTCAAGACCGCGGAGTCGGTTAGATTGTTGATTTTACTGTTTTTCGCAGTTGGGTTCGGTGGAACCTTAGGTGTGATTGTGGAACCCTACCTTGGGTGTATGGTTCGAAAATGTGAGTTGACGAGTGGTTTGACTTGGATGACTATTCGGATTTGGATTCGTTAGTCGGTCTAGTCGTGTCAGCTTGTGTTGGGACTGCACTTCGCAGTCGGGGTTGTACTTATCGGTTAGACTGAATTGGTTGTCGTGCTACTTTAGTTGTGATGGATTGTTGGCGCAACTAAGGTCACAGATGATCTGGTAGACGACATTGGTTGAGTCGAGTTACTACTGATTAGTGATTGGTTGGACAAGTTATCAGGGTTGGTACTTGTCGATGGAATCCCTGAGTGGGATGCAGAGTGGTTAATACGGGCGGTTGATTCCGTTGGATGCGAATCTCGATAGTGATGTTTGGTGGTTAGGTCTGCACGAGTCTGTGGCAGGCACTACTACCGAGAATGGTTGTAGTTACGGTTGTTGGGAATCGGGGACTTTCAGAGGGCGTTTTCTTTTCTTGTATGAGTTGTCAGGATGACTGTACCCAGAGTTGCCGGGTATGAGGGAGGCAGAGTTTCTCCTATACGATCAGAGGTACGGGGTCGTCGCTTGGTATGAGCGGAGATCTAGGGTTGTCTGACTCGTACACTTTGTGCTGCTACTAAAAGGTGATAATGTTGATACTAGTACTAGTACCGGTGATTGTGATGACGCTGAGTCACGAGTCGGGATGTGACTCCATCGAGATACGTATATGTTCGGTATCTGTGGTTCAGGAGTGGATCACGGATAGTGATGGACTGGATAGGATCCAGCGATAGTTGAGACGTGAGGATCGAGTATTATCATGGGGGATTAGTGACCGGTTGGTCAGACTCGATCTGTCACGGGGTTTGGCGACCAGTTGGTCAGAATTGGTCAGGATTGGTCAGATATGGTGGTATGTAGAGAATTTTCTGAGGAGTCTGTTGTGACTTTTCAGTCGAGTGGTACATCAGATTAGGATGAATTGACATCCTTTTGGATGTACATATACGGTCGCAAATGGGCATGTGTCCATAACCAGTCTAACGGGGACACGTGGTTGATGTCCGAGTGTGTTGTTTCCAATTTGGTTGGAACTTCGGAATCGCGAGAGGTTGCGATTGAGGTGACGAGAGGAATGCGGGTTTTCCGCATTGGTATTGGATATTTCGAAGTCTTTTTGGGTGACTTCTTAGATTCTACCATGATTGATGATGGTAGATGATGTTGATGATGTAGATGTTGTTGGTTGCCACTAGTACACCGATCGTGTATTGGATGGTGGACCCGTGGTTTGTCTTGGGTCATCAAGTGGAGTGAGTATATCAAAGTTAGGTGACTGAGATTTCTCATTCTCTACTTGGTGGCAGACGATGTCAGGTTACATGACGTGGTCAGTGCAGCGAGTGTTGTTTGCATTCACGTAGGATGGATTTTGAGGTCATTGTATTCGATCATCCTTGGTTTTTCCTCGGTGGAATGACAAGGATCGATACGAGGTAATCAGTGAGAACTCACAGTCTCGGCGTGTCTCGTCGCTGACTGATCTGCTTAGATGTGGGAATTGGTTGACGAACGATGTGTCAGTATGCAGATTCGTTGAGGGTGTAAGACCCTATGGTTTGAAATCTGGTAGTTAACTGTGTGATCCTAGGTGGATCCGGATTGTGACGTTGAGGACTTTGGACGTCGTGACGATTGGGGATCGTGACGTCGATGGTCGGTTGATGTAGTGTTGGATCTGGATCGTGATCTTGATGATCTAGATAGGTGGAGAGTTTATCGCTCTTACTAGGATGTTTGAGGTGAGGATGTTGGGACTGAACTTCTTTTTGAGGTAAGTCCCTTATGGTATATTACTCAGGTGAGTAAGTGTCCGATGAGGTTGGATTTTTGGTCGGCCTGGATATGTTGATATTGGGATTGGCTTCCCTATGAAGTCAATCAAATGGTAATGTGGTAATCGGTTGAGCAGATAACTGATAGGTTTGGTTTTGATACGTCTCGGTAGACGAGAACGAGATTTTGAGTTTTGGAATTAGATTTCTGGATGACAATTCAAGATTTGATTTTGGAACTTGAAAGAGGATTTCTGGATTTGGGTTTTGGAATCGGATTCTAGGTGACAATTCACGATTTGATTCTGGAGCTTGATAGTGGATTTTCTTTTATGGATTTGGGTTAGGAATGGTCATTCCTAATGCAGGTTTATGGAATGATGCTTTCGGATTCGAATTTGGACATGATTATGGATATGATTTCTGGGTTTGGATTCGGGATTTCTTACGAAATTGCGGATTCGGATTTGGAAATGAATAATGGGTTGGAATTTCGATTTTTCTAATGCAGGATTGGACAAGTGAACTCCATAATTGAAACATGATTGGGTACAACCTAGATGGTTGTAGACTGATTGATGGGTAGATGTACGTACCTTGTACGTTGTTCGAGGTACGATACTGGGCATACTTGTCGTGCCTGGTGATGGTATATAGGTTATACCAGTGGTATGATGGTGAGCGTGTTGGTAGTCGGATTGGTTCTGATACCATCAGATTAGTTGAGGTCGTGGACTGCACATTGGATATTGTGCGTTGGGTCATGGTATTTCTGAT
Source organism: Prinsepia uniflora (assembly GCA_032719365.1). NCBI lineage: Eukaryota > Viridiplantae > Streptophyta > Magnoliopsida > Rosales > Rosaceae > Prinsepia > Prinsepia uniflora. The sequence goes on along the minus strand of CM064867.1, from coordinate 4,813,151 downwards.
GGGTCCAGTTACACACAGGTCGAGTATTTGTTGGTAGATGTTTACTCAGGTTGAGTGAGTTGGTGGTTAGTGTAACCACGGGTGAGTATAGTGTCAGTTTTTTTGATTGGCGACTGTCAAGTGGTGACGATTTGTTAGAGGTGTCAGCGTGGATCGTTGAGTGATTTGGTGACTCCCAGTGGGAGTAGATGTCGGGATAGTTAGTGCTCGAGGAAGGAACCATAGAGTTGTTTGTGTCAGCGAGATGGTAGGTCTGACGAGTGGTTAGCTCATAGGATACTTGGACTGTTCTGATACTGACAAGTGGTGTCAGTTCGAAACGTGTGATTATTGACATTCGACGTGGTCGAATGGTTGATGACAGGACCCGCCCCGATCCTCTCTGGGACCACATGGGGACGTGCCCTGCTCCCGTCTGACACCCAAAATAATGTTCCAATTTTAACCTTAAACGTTCAAATGCATAAAAACCAAATTAAAGTTTTACATCAAATCCGAAATAAACAGCTGTCAGACAAGGGATGAAATCCAAACTACAAGTTGCGAGCACGACTCTAACATAAACCTGCGGGTACACCACCCTACAGGGGTTCAGGTACGCAGAAGTGGATCTATGCCTCAGCCTCAGGATCCTCCTCTACCTCATTAGCACTACCTGGAGGGGTTACCAAAACAATAAGGGTGAGTGGGCCGAAACTCAAGTTTATAAAATCGTTTAGTAAGTAAACATATAATTTACCCCTCCGTTTTCCAAAACATGCATGCAGCATTATTTAAAATCATTAATCATATAATATGAACCATAAGGCATGTAATAAAACCATAAACATAATTTTAGCCACTGCACTATACACTCCAATCCCGACATCCCCGATGTCTGACGTCCCTGACGTCTAATAAGGTCACAATCACAAGGCTACGTGTGCCACTCGGGTCTCAATTCCGAGTTCAATCCCCGAACCCCGTTCGGGTACAGCATCCCCAATGCTTAGCGTCATAGACGCTGGACGTTCTATACGTCCGTGACCACTCCGGGGTACCTCATCCGGAGGAGACAGTATCATAAGAATGGATCTATACAGTGCAGTATTAAATACATTTTATTGATATCCACATGCAAAACATATATGTATACATAGGTAAAAGCCGAACTGATCGTTACGTTTCATCAGACGGGTCTCATGCCCAAATACCGTGAAACGCGCCATAACCGAAATTTCAGTATCATAAAAACCATATCTTGATTCCAGCATGTGAACATATAAGTAAATCAGAAAACATTCAAGCATGCAAGGTTTTAATGAAATCGGGCCCACTCACAGTACGATCCCGCGGTGAACCTGCGCGTACGAACTTGTACCGGGATTATCGTACAATTCCTGTTAGTCCAAATCACATGTAAGGGTCACTACAAGTCTTAAACGTTTAACCAAAAAGTTCGAAATAGAAACCGGCTCGGGGAACCCGTCAACATGTTTTCCGAGATAACCGGCCCTAAACTGACCCATCAAATGTCAGGACCCACCCCGGTTTCACCCCGAAACCCGAGGTAAATCCCGCTCCCGTCTGACTCCCCGACACAAAACTCAAGTAAAACTTACTCACATTCTATCTAGTCAAACGCAGGAGTAATTAGACACAAAGTCCCGAAGGTAGCATTTACAGAACATAGTACGAACATACAAAGAAAATAAAACCGATAACTACACGCACACGGAAGCCTTTACTCTACTCTGGGAACCCTCACGTCACTTCTATGCCTCAGACTCTGCCTCGACGTCAAGACCCCGCGCTAGCTCCACAACCTGGAGGGCAATTAAAACAGAAAATGTGAGTGGACCAGAAAGCACAAAAGTTCAAAAACCATTTTATGAGAAAACCGAGTTAAACCCTCCGTTTTGAAACCACATGCATAACCGACAGTTATAAACACTTAAAATAATCATTATAAACATCATAAGAAACCACACATGAGTATCAGAAAACTGTACCATAAACCATAACCACCAAATCATCATTTTCTCGATCAAACCTGCTGGACCTATCCGAGTCTTTAAACTCCCGAGTCTTTAAACTCAATCCAGGCCTTAATCATATCCGAGTCTTTAAACTCCCGAGTCTTTAAACTCAAGGCCTACGGGGGAAAATCAATATATATCCGAGTCTTTAAACTCCCGAGTCTTTAAACTCAATCCGGGTCTTTAAACCCAATCCGGCCGGTCCCCCGTCACATATATCCGGGTCTTTAAACCCAATATCCAGATCCAGCAAATCCAATCCCAAAACCATTTAAAAACCATTTATCATTCCACATCCAAACCCGAATCCGAAATCACTGGTCCGATGCCCTTCCCGGCATCCAGAACCGTCATTCCGAACCCAAATCCGGAAATCTACTTTTCAATCCTTTAAAACCAAATTCCAATTGTCAATTTCGATTTCAAAACCAAAACCTTGATTCTCAAAATCATGTTCCAAAATCCCTTGAAATTCCGAAAACATTTCCAAAATCACCCTTTTCTCGAAAAACGTGCAACACATAAAACCATCATAACATATTCAAGAAACATCTAGTCATAAGTAAAACCATAAAATACATTTATAAAAACAGTTATGCATGATCGAGTTTAAGGAAAGGGTCCACTCACAGTACTGAGCCCTACTCGCGTCCCGAACGTCCAGCCCGTTCCTCGGCTTCCTCGGGAAATCCCGATCCTGTTCACAATCACCAAAGTACGTTACTAACACGTTCACGAAAGTTCACCTAAATTCCCTCAAAATTCCCCGAACCGAAAGCCTAGAACCCGGAACCTTAAACATTCACCCTCGCGGAACTACACTCAAACGACTTCCGATTGACCCGAAACCAACGCCATTGAACTCACAACAACTCCTAGACCAAAAACTATGTTGACCGTTTCTCCCAGAACCGCCGCACGCGCCCCCACGCGCCGCCCAAAGTGGCTGCGCGTGGCCCTCACGCGCCTGCTACAGTGCCACCATCAACCTCGAACCAACCCGGTTCGCAACAGTAGCCTGCAACTCGGACCGGCGAGACCTGTTCTCCACCGTCCGGCCACCATTTCACCTCCTTTCTTCACCATCTTCATCGCCCAACCTTAAGCTATCCATCCCCCTCCTCCTTAGGACTCGACACGGCCCCTACACCATCGACTCAAGCTCGAACCAGACGGCCTGAACTCCCCTGTTTCACGATCCAGCCACTCCGGTCACCCCCCGTCACGGTGATTGTCCCAGACTCTTCCTAGGACCTCACTGAACCTAATCCAACTCTTCTAAACCTTCGACTCAGTCCCTGGGATCACGACTCTTGGATTGAAACAAAACGGAAAAACAGGGCACACAGAGTCCCTCCGTCGCACCAACCACCACCGTGCACCTCTCGTCACGGCAACACAACCAGACGGTTCCTAGGACTCAACTAAATCCCCTAAACCACTATAGACCCATCGATTCAACCCCTAGACTCACGACTTTCGATTCAAAACTCGACGGGAAAACAGGGCAAGTTTACAAGGATAAGAGATTACCTGCAACCGTCCACCACCGTGCTCGCCGCCGCGGTTCCTGGAGTCCACAACGTCGCCTCAGCCTCCTCTCGAGGTCAAACGCACTTACACACGGCCACAGCACCACCAGCTCCCTCAGTTCCTCTCTGTTTTTCTCTGAAGTTCCCGTGGCTCTCAACTCACTCACACACCACCTGCACACTTCTAACCTTCTCAGCACCACCCCAGCATCTCTCAACCTCCTTCTGATCACTCTTCACTCACCAGAACTCATCAACATCCACGATCACCTTCCAATTTTCCTCACCGCCTCACTCTGTTTCTCTGTGTTTGTCGAAGAACAGCCACGGGTAAGCACGAGTGCACCCCAATTATTTGGGCTGAGACCACACAGGATTCTCCCAGAATCCTCTAGCCCCCTGCCAGGTGTCACCATCCTACCCTTCATCTCACATGTGGCTCAATCTCAACCCTTCATCTGTCCTTATCTGTTGCACACATCCCAGAGCACAAAAGACCAAAATGCCCTTCTGTTTTACCCAAAATTACAACTTTGCCACTACCTTTCTAGACCTGTAACTCTCGCCTCGTAAGTCCGATGAATACGTGTCGCCTGTCATCGAACTCGGGACGACGAGATCTATCTAACGGTCTTAGGTCAACTTACCAAAACCCGTTCGTATAAAAAGTCAACGTTTCCCCCCTAATTTCGCCAAATTACGGTTATGCCCTCAACATTCCGAACATCACAACTTCCTCCTCGGATGTCGGAATCGGGCGTGCCACCTGCCTACGGATTCGTAACATCCTCAACTACGTCCTGGTCACCGGTCAACTCCCATTTGACCACCCGAAATAAAAGTCAACATTTCTGCCCGACCCAGGGGCAAAATCGTCATTCTAAGTTCCCGGACCCCTCGGGACCACCTAACCCTTGATTAACCTTACTAATCACACCTTAATCACTCTACTTATCCCAATTCTCGGGACGGGTTGTTACAATCTACCCACCTAAAAAGAATTTCGTCCCCGAAATTCCACAGCTAGTTCCCGACACCTAGGGTCTCCTACCCGGAATCAACAACAGATCAACAACAACTTCTCCTAGGTTTCCTGTCTATCGTCTCCACCTTGGGTCTTTCACTCCATCCCCAGCTACTGTTACCACAGCCAACCCTAGCTATGTAACAACTACATGGTGTACGCAAGGGAAACTCTATGAACAGAAAACAAAGATATTATAAAATACCTCATGTCACAATACCCGACAGAAGTCATAGAGTACCTCCTCGTATACCACCACCCATCTCCTTCGGCTACCATTCCGGCCACGGTCGGACTAATTCCACAAAGTCCTAAAGGCAAACTCTAGCTTGTGGGTTCTCTCCTTCCACAGTCACTCCTTTCCTCTACTTCCCGTCAACCTACTACGGAACTTACTGTACACTCCAAGTCCTCTAGGCAAACTCCTAGACTCTACCCTGGGATCCAACAACCAAACTGACAGAACAACCAAAAGTAAAACAAGTACCTATCTCCGTATCTGGTGTCGACTGATCCTCCTGCTGAGTCATCGAGAACACCCGGGCCTGAGATCCTGACACTCTGCCACGTCCCCTCGAACTACTCGTGGCTATGCCACCACCTCCTCTAGTGCCCGCTGTCCCTGATGCTGTACTCTGTCCGGACTCCGCTACTCCTCTGCCTACCCCACCTTCCTGTGGCAACAGTGGACACTCACGTCGAAAATGACCTCGCTCCCCGCAGTAGAAACACACATTCCAGCCTGGTCCACTACTCGGTCTCCCTGTGGACGCTACCGACGTCGCACTCGCTTGCGGAGTCGGCGGTACTCGATAACCCCAAAATCCTGAACTCTGGGCACTACCAGGTCTACCAAAACGATCATCGCCCGACGAGGACGATCCACCGAAGTTACCTCTTTTCGGTGTCCGCTGGCTCGAAGCTCCAGGAATAGAAGGTTCCCGGCGTCGCACCGGCAAACTAGCCTCAACTCGCACTGCAGCATCCGACAAGTCTCGGAGGGTAGCAAAAGATCCAGCCGTCACTACGGCTCGAATCTCACCACGCAAACCCAACTCAAACCTACGGCATTTCTCGGCTTCAGTGGCCACAAAGGCAGGAGCAAACCGAGACAACATCTGAAACTTCCGTTCATACTCTGCCACGGTCATATTCCCCTGCTGGAGCTGCAAAAACTCCGCCTCCTTGGCATCCCGGAAAGAACGAGGATAATACTGTTCCAGAAACCGTTCCCTGAACGTCTCCCAGGTCACACTGTGAACATCCCAACCGGACAACTCGAGGGTATACCACCACTCGTACGCCGCACCATCTAGTAAAAATGCAGCCAACAATACTCGCTCCTCCGGCGGACAATGCATCACCGCAAAAATCCGCTCCAGTCTAGTAATCCACCTCTGGGCTTCCTCAGGATCAGCCCCACCACTAAAAGTAGTAGCCCCGAGCCGCTGGGCTCGCTCAATCGTGGCACTCTCCGTCTCTCTGGCTACTTCTTCAGGTTGTGGAGAGGGTCTACGTCTCGGAGGCATCGTCAACCGCACATTGAAAGAGGCATAGAAGTAGTCAAACAACTGAAACACAACCTCACAAACCGACAGACCCAACAAACTCGACAAACCTATGCTCTGATACCAATTGTCAGGACCCACCCCGGTTTCACCCCGAAACCCGAGGTAAATCCCGCTCCCGTCTGACTCCCCGACACAAAACTCAAGTAAAACTTACTCACATTCTATCTAGTCAAACGCAGGAGTAATTAGACACAAAGTCCCGAAGGTAGCATTTACAGAACATAGTACGAACATAAAACCGATAACTACACGCACACGGAAGCCTTTACTCTACTCTGGGAACCCTCACGTCACTTCTATGCCTCAGACTCTGCCTCGACGTCAAGACCCTGCGCTAGCTCCACAACCTGGAGGGCAATTAAAACAGAAAATGTGAGTGGACCAGAAAGTACAAAAGTTCAAAAACCATTTTATGAGAAAACCGAGTTAAACCCTCCGTTTTGAAACCACATGCATAACCGACAGTTATAAACACTTAAAATAATCATTATAAACATCATAAGAAACCACACATGAGTATCAGAAAACTGTACCATAAACCATAACCACCAAATCATCATTTTCTCGATCAAACCTGCTGGACCTATCCGAGTCTTTAAACTCCCGAGTCTTTAAACTCAATCCAGGCCTTAATCATATCCGAGTCTTTAAACTCCCGAGTCTTTAAACTCAAGGCCTACGGGGGAAAATCAATATATATCCGAGTCTTTAAACTCCCGAGTCTTTAAACTCAATCCGGGTCTTTAAACCCAATCCGGCCGGTCCCCCGTCACATATATCCGGGTCTTTAAACCCAATATCCAGATCCAGCAAATCCAATCCCAAAACCATTTAAAAACCATTTATCATTCCACATCCAAACCCGAATCCGAAATCACTGGTCCGATGCCCTTCCCGGCATCCAGAACCGTCATTCCGAACCCAAATCCGGAAATCTACTTTTCAATCCTTTAAAACCAAATTCCAATTGTCAATTTCGATTTCAAAACCAAAACCTTGATTCTCAAAATCATGTTCCAAAATCCCTTGAAATTCCGAAAACATTTCCAAAATCACCCTTTTCTCGAAAAACGTGCAACACATAAAACCATCATAACATATTCAAGAAACATCTAGTCATAAGTAAAACCATAAAATACATTTATAAAAACAGTTATGCATGATCGAGTTTAAGGAAAGGGTCCACTCACAGTACTGAGCCCTACTCGCGTCCCGAACGTCCAGCCCGTTCCTCGGCTTCCTCGGGAAATCCCGATCCTGTTCACAATCACCAAAGTACGTTACTAACACGTTCACGAAAGTTCACCTAAATTCCCTCAAAATTCCCCGAACCGAAAGCCTAGAACCCGGAACCTTAAACATTCACCCTCGCGGAACTACACTCAAACGACTTCCGATTGACCCGAAACCAAAGCCATTGAACTCACAACAACTCCTAGACCAAAAACTATGTTGACCGTTTCTCCCAGAACCGCCGCACGCGCCCCCACGCGCCGCCCAAAGTGGCTGCGCGTGGCCCTCACGCGCCTGCTACAGTGCCACCATCAACCTCGAACCAACCCGGTTCGCAACAGTAGCCTGCAACTCGGACCGGCGAGACCTGTTCTCCACCGTCCGGCCACCATTTCACCTCCTTTCTTCACCATCTTCATCGCCCAACCTTAAGCTATCCATCCCCCTCCTCCTTAGGACTCGACACGGCCCCTACACCGTCGACTCAAGCTCGAACCAGACGGCCTGAACTCCCCTGTTTCACGATCCAGCCACTCCGGTCACCCCCCGTCACGGTGACTGTCCCAGACTCTTCCTAGGACCTCACTGAACCTAATCCAACTCTTCTAAACCTTCGACTCAGTCCCTGGGATCACGACTCTTGGATTGAAACAAAACGGAAAAACAGGGCACACAGAGTCCCTCCGTCGCACCAACCACCACCGTGCACCTCTCGTCACGGCAACACAACCAGACGGTTCCTAGGACTCAACTAAATCCCCTAAACCACTATAGACCCATCGATTCAACCCCTAGACTCACGACTTTCGATTCAAAACTCGACGGGAAAACAGGGCAAGTTTACAAGGATAAGAGATTACCTGCAACCGTCCACCACCGTGCTCGCCGCCGCGGTTCCTGGAGTCCACAACGTCGCCTCAGCCTCCTCTCGAGGTCAAACGCACTTACACACGGCCACAGTACCACCAGCTCCCTCAGTTCCTCTCTGTTTTTCTCTGAAGTTCCCGTGGCTCTCAACTCACTCACACACCACCTGCACACTTCTAACCTTCTCAGCACCACCCCAGCATCTCTCAACCTCCTTCTGATCACTCTTCACTCACCAGAACTCATCAACATCCACGATCACCTTCCAATTTTCCTCACCGCCTCACTCTGTTTCTCTGTGTTTGTCGAAGAACAGCCACGGGTAAGCACGAGTGCACCCCAATTATTTGGGCTGAGACCACACAGGATTCTCCCAGAATCCTCTAGCCCCCTGCCAGGTGTCACCATCCTACCCTTCATCTCACATGTGGCTCAATCTCAACCCTTCATCTGTCCTTATCTGTTGCACACATCCCAGAGCACAAAAGACCAAAATGCCCTTCTGTTTTACCCAAAATTACAACTTTGCCACTACCTTTCTAGACCTGTAACTCTCGCCTCGTAAGTCCGATGAATACGTGCCGCCTGTCATCGAACTCGGGACGACGAGATCTATCTAACGGTCTTAGGTCAACTTACCAAAACCCGTTCGTATAAAAAGTCAACGTTTCCCCCCTAATTTCGCCAAATTACGGTTATGCCCTCAACATTCCGAACATCACAACTTCCTCCTCGGATGTCGGAATCGGGCGTGCCACCTGCCTACGGATTCGTAACATCCTCAACTACGTCCTGGTCACCGGTCAACTCCCATTTGACCACCCGAAATAAAAGTCAACATTTCTGCCCGACCCAGGGGCAAAATCGTCATTCTAAGTTCCCGGACCTCTCGGGACCACCTAACCCTTGATTAACCTTACTAATCACACCTTAATCACTCTACTTATCCCAATTCTCGGGACGGGTTGTTACATCAAAGCTATCTCAGATCAACCTGGTTAATTCACCAAAAATGTTCAGAATGAAGAGATGAACAAAAGTCGTGTTGATCGTGATCGGAGATAAGGTCCAACGCGCCCTTACGCGCCGCCCAAAGTGGCTGCGCGTGAAAGTCACGCGCCTGACACTGTAGCTACAGTGTCACCACCTTCACCCGTTTGTCTGCAATACGGGCCTGCAACCCGCAGCTTGACCCGGTTGAATACCCATCAATTCTTACTCGATTTCAATCCAATTTGATCCTAACATGTTCATTAACTATCCAATTTAGGTTCTGAGTCAACAATTAACCTCACTGGTCCCTTAAATGGACCCTCGACCCGTGATCAACCAAACGGGTCAATCACCAGAACTCCCTGGTTTCAAACCCATTGTCCAATTAACTTCACAGGAAGCATAATAGGAACAAAACGAACCAAAATGAACAATCAATTGTGTCTGAAAGTACCTGAAGGTTGTCGTCCCAAGCTCTGCGATTTCCCTGAAAACAACAGTCACCGTCCCAGCTCACCTGTGGCTGATGGCCTTCGATTTCGATGTGGTTGAGTTCCAAACACTCCCAGAAGACTAAACCAGGCCCTGGTTTGGTCCAACAGTCACCAGAAATCAAAACCCGATTTTCCCTCCAATTTTGCTCGAAATGGTTTCTCTGGTTTTCCTCACCTGTTCTCAGTTCTTTCAGCATCAGAGTGATGCTCACTCACGTTCTAATCAGTTTTAAATAACCTCAGCCGTCCCAGAGGCTCGTGGAAGTCCAATTTTTCCACTGAAAATTGTTCCCCGAAAAAGCTTCGAATAACAATAATCAATTCGACCGTGCAGGGTGGACGGTTCAGGCCACGTTCTAAAGCATCAGACACGCCTTCCTTTCCAGCACACACTTGCATAATCAATTGTACACTGAACCACCGCACATGGTGGTGCCGCCCATGTCCCCCGCGGTTTGCTACAGTAACCAGGGCGAAATGACCAAAATGCCCCTGGTTCAAATAATTACCAAACTGCCCCTCACTTCCTAGACCCGTAACTCAGCCATACGAAGTCCGATTTCGGCGTGCCGCCTGTCTACGGACTCAGGATATCGAGACCTACCTAACGGTCCTTGATTCATGTGAAAATTAGTTGCCAAACTAAAAGTCAACATTTTCACCCGTGAAGTCCAACTTACGGTAATGCCCATGAACTTCCGATAGTCATAACTTTTTCCCTGATCGTCCGAAATGGACGTGCCACCTGTCTATGAACTCGTGACGTCCCAAACTACGTCACGGTCACTGGTCAAAGTCCATTTGACCCACTAATCAAAAAGTCAACAATTTGGCCATACCCTTCACAAGGGTAAAAACGTCAATTCAAATATTAAATTACAATATTAAAATCCTCGAATGTCCGGGGTGTTACAGTTGATGCGACGTGATTGTTAGTGGTACGTCTGGTTGCAGACGAGTAAGTATTGTTTTGGTTAGTGGGTGTACGAGTGTACACGTGTTGCGAGGTAGATTGTACTTTCCATGAGGTGGTCGTGGAGTCAGGATAGTTGGAGTTTCGAGAACGAAACTAAATTAAGGAGGGAAGAACGGTTAGATTTAGGTCAATTGGAATTTCGAAGACGAAATTAATTAAGGAGGGAAGGTTGTAATGACCCGTCCCAAATTCCTAGATTAGATTAGTGACTAATCACGATTAGTGAGGCTAATCGGTGATTAGTTAGGCGAAATCGGACGAACGATGCAAAATGGCCATTTTGCCCCTAGACGTGGGCAAAACGTTGACTTTTCATTCGGGCAGTCAAATGGACTTTGACCGATGACCGTGACGTAGTTCGTGACGTCACGAATTCATAGACAGGTGGCACGTTCAATTCCGACATTCGAGGTAGAAGTTATGACGTTCGAAAATTTAGGGGCATTTTGGTAATTATGGTTAAAAGGAGCAAATAGTTTAATTTTTGACCTGGATGTCCGATGGCCGAGGGCCGAGGACCGTTTCGTAGATCGGGACGATACGAATCCATAGACAGACGGCACGTCGAATTTGGACGTTCGACGACGAAGTTACGATTTGCGGAAGTTCAAGTGCACTATTGCACGAATTACGAAATAACTTAATTTTTGGACTTTAGTGGGGCCCAGATATTTAATGGAGGCCCAATAGATGAGTGACAAGTGTCACCCATCCAATGGACACCATTTTCCCTTCATGCATCGACCATTTCATTTTCTTCCTTCAAAATACAAACACAACATTTACCCGATCTCACCCTTTCTCTCCATCTTTGTGCAACCCAAACCCATCCAACCTTCAACCCATGATCAGCTGAGAGACCAGAGAGGGACAGGAGGAACTGTGAAGCGTGGTGGCCGGCCAGGACGAAGCCACTGTGCACGGCGGAGGCCCAAACCCGAACGGGTACCCGGTTAGACCCAAATCTCCCCTTTTGTCGATTTTTACATTATGGATAGTTTTGGTTGATTAGGGAATGTTTGTTAGATTTTTTAGGGTGTATAGAGATGGTTTTGAACGAGGGTTGACGGCTGTGAAGCCTGGGGACTGAATTGGAAAACAGGGGTCGTGGGGGTGATTTTTATGGATTGATTTAGGAGGTTTTGATTGGTTTTGTTAATTGGAATTGATAGAAAACAAGAAAATAGGATTTTTAGGATTTAAATGGGACAAAACGGACGAGATTTGAGGGAGGAACCAGGCCGGACCGGTCACGCCGGTCCAAGAAACCAGCGAACCGGCCAACCCGGTTCAGTCGAAGCTTGGGGGTGATGCTACAGTGGCGCGTGAGCACACGCGCAGGGCCCTTTGGGCGGTGCCTGGAAGCACGTGGTGGGGAATCTGGGGGTGTCTTCAACATACGAAATCTTCTATTCGATGTAACGAACATTTTGGGACTGATTTCGTGTCGATCGGACACCGTCTCGATATGTTTCGGGGCATCAGAAGGTTTAGGTTCGGTTTTTAAAAAGGTTAGAAAATCGGGAAAACTATGGGACTTCAATGAGAGGTTAATGAGGCTATTAGTAACCCTCTAAATGAATTTGGACAGGTTTGGGAATCCCGGTGGCGACGATTGACCTGGGAGACGGTTATGGCACGTGTATCGAGGCGCAACTTCGGACGGTCTGTGAGTGGACTTTGATTTCTAAACTGTGATGCATGCATAAATGTTTTATATGGATTATGATTGTGATTATATGATATTGATTTGGGAATTGGTGAATTATATGGTTTTACGTATTTCGAGGTGATTTACGTGATTGCACGTAAATCGAGGTTTTCTGGTTTTACTCTGATTTTTCCATTCTTATGGTTTTGGAAATGGTTTAATGAAATGATTTTGGATTTGAAAAGGTAAACTTGATTTACGAACTCTCGGACTTGAGGTCTAGTTGATTTAAAGAGGCATCGGGCCGGAGGCCCAGTTGGTTTACAATTCGGACCGGGGGTCCAGTTTGTATGTGGATTCGGGCCTAGGGCCCAGTTATGTATTACAAATGGTTTTTACGGGTCATGATGGTTTATGGGAACCGGCATGAACCTTTGAAATGGATTTACGGGTCATGACGGTTTACGGGAACCAGCATGAACCCTTGGAAAGGATTTTATGGTTCATGACGGCTTATGGGGGCCAGGCATGAATCCTTGAATGGTTTCAAGAATGATTTTAAAAGGTTTTTCATATGCCATCCTTTATATATATGATTGTCTCCTCCGGGGAGGGTCGTTGGCCTGGGTGGACCCCGGAGTAGTCACGTAGCACTGACTGAGTGTGGAGTCGCCCCCCCCCCCCCCCCCCCTCCCCCCAGTTGGGTTCCTTACTCTCAGGATGGGCATGGTTCGTTACCTCCAGGGAGGGTCATTGATCTACGGACATTGACCTGAGTGGACCCTGGAGAGACTTGGGTTTGAGACCCCAGTTAGCACGCGCGTAGTTTTATTTTACCGTGACAGGTTCTGGATATGAAATATAATGGATAAACATGATTTCAATTGGTTTGGGAAATTGTGTTTATGATGATAAATGGTTTTAGGCTGAGATCCCACATATGGTTATTATGTTATGGTTTTCAGTAAATGGTTTTGGTCAGGAGCCCGTGTGACTTGGATTTACGGAACTTAGGGTTGTGACCCTAATTATGGTTGTTTAAACATATGTGTTTGAATAAATAGTTTTACTATGCATGCATGCTTTTTAGTGGAGGGTATAAAGGTCTTTTATGAAATATGTTTTTATAAACTCTTTGTTTTGTCCACTCACAGTCTTTCTGTTTTTAATACCCTTCAGGTTGACAGTGGATGTGGACTGTAGCAGAGATCGAGATATCACATGTCTCCTCCGGATCCTGGCGTACTCTGATAGCCTGGGAGGGCAAAGGTCGGAAATATCCCTTATCTGACATTCGTGTCAGACAGGAGCATGGTCATCCCGCGTTAATCCCGGGGGGATTGAGATGGGTCCTGTCATATCATACCGAGTCTTTAAACTCAAAACAGTAACCGAGTCTTTAAACTCATTAAGGGCCCTCCCCCGTCATCAATTAACCGAGTCTTTAAACTCAAAACATGATCCAGCCTTAGCACCGGGTCTTTAAACCCAAAACATAATCCATCAATAATACCCGGTCTTTGAACCCAAAACCATTTGTAAATCACAACAATCCAGGATCCATCGTGATCCAAATCCCAAAATCAATCCGAAATCACATTTTGTCATAACAGGACTCATGTCTGAATTTCCACATTCAAATCCCCAAAATCGTACTTCACAAAACATAATCAAATCATCATTAAAAACGGGACATGTCTAATCATATCAAATCACTTTTTCAAACCAATATCCATTCCCGAATTCGAATTCGCAATAATGATTCCGTAAGTCCGCATTCGGAACCGTCATTCCGAACCCAAACCAGAAATCCATTTTCAAACTTCCAAAAACCGAAATCTCGTTCATCAAAATTACTTTTATGCCCTGGGCATCACGCCCGAAATTACCTTTTTCAAAATCCGTTTTAAATCCTTGAAATCACATCATATTTCAAATCCCAAGGTCAAAACATCAAAACCATAATCAAAACACCAAAATCACAGTCAAACCACAACATACTCGAAATCTCGTAAAACGTGCAAATCCGTGTCATTCTCAAAATACGTGTCAAAACCGTAAATCATACTCACAATCATAATCGAAATATCCTTAAAACATGATACACATAAATCATGTAAAATCGTTCATCACACCATCATCAAAACATAAGAGAAACCATAGTCTCGAAATACGTGCAATTTCGTATGCATATAAAAAATACGAATAAATACGTAAATCAAAATTATCACAAGTCGTAATCATAATCATAGAAATCATAGAAATATTTATGCATGCATTAAATTTTGAAAGCAAAGTCCACTCACACACCGTCCATATCGCTCATTTTCACGCTACACGCGTTTCCGTAATTTTCGACAATTTCCAGATATCTCAAATCCTCTCTGAAAGCATACTTTAGTGTCACTAAGGACTCAAATAACAACATACCATTTTCCCGTAATTTTTCTGGAATTAAACGTTAATTAACAATGTAACATAAACCTTCGGACCCTCGAAACAACATCGAAACGGTGTCCGATTAACTCGAAATCAACGTTAAAATGTACGTCACAATGTATAGGACAAAAGTCGTGTTGGACTTACCTCAAGATTAGGGCTCACACGCCGCCGTGAGTGGCTGCGCGTGAAACTCACGCGCCTCCTACAGTGTTGCTACAGTTATCTTCTTCACCCGGCCACCTGGTAAACGGGCCATTTAACCCGCGTCATGACCCGATTCGATTCCTGCCATAATCAAGCTAATTTCTTCAATTTATCCATCAAATAGAATCTCAATACCCTCAATTAAAGGTCTGTAGTAATCATTCTAATCGACACGGCCTAAAACCCCTCAATTGAACTCAAGTTCAAAACGATGTTCATCATCCCAATTCCACTAAACAACCACTATTTTCCTCAATTGAATAGTTAGGGAGCATCGTAGGCTTACCATAGAGAGGATTGTGTAACCAATTCCATCATAACTTTCCTCCAAAACCACGACTCCAAGCTCGATTTTTCTGAAACTCAGTCGTGTCTGTCCATGGCTTCCCAGGCTTCAAGCTTCGATCCCTTGATCTGGATCGACTAAGTAAGGTCCCAGAAGACTGAATTGAGCCTTAAATTGTCTTGGGTTGGCCTACATTTTGAATTGGAATTTTGAATTTATTCAAACATGAACTTCGGGTTTCCAGAGTATTTTCTCACCCAGTCCACCCGTTTCTCCTCTCTAACTCCTCTCTCTGGTTCTCTCTAGTTCTATGTCCCTCTCAAACGTCCCAGAAATGGATCAAACAATTCCATTAATCCCCCCAACTCGACCAGTGCTCTATTCAAATTCTCAATGGAATAAAACAATTTTCCCATGCCCTGCACTTCACCAACCTCAACTGACCCAATGCCACTCACAAGCATAAACAATTCCCTCAGTGTTTTATGTTTTCTCCACTCAATCTATTAGCACTCACCCCAAGCAAGGTTCCATAAACAATGCCTAACCCGTGCTCTGTTTTCTAAAAAGAACCCACAGAACCATACACGGCTGTCCCAAAATCAACAGCCAAATTACCATTTTGCCCTCACTTGCCAAATTACCAAAATGCCCCTCACGCATCAAGACCCGTAACTTGGTCATCCGAACTTCGATTGACGCGTGCCGCCTGTCTACGGACTCAAGGCATCGAGACCTTCCTAACGGTCCTCGGTCATGGGACCTCCCGGTCAAAAAGTAAACATTTCCCCCTTTTGTCCAAATTACGAAAATGCCCTTAGACTTCTGAACGTCATAACTTTCACATCGCATGTTGGAATCAAACGTGCCACCTGTCTATGAACTCGTGACGTCTCAAGCTACGTCACGGTCATCTGTCAAAGTTCATTTGACCGCCCAAATTAAAAGTCAACTTTTTACCCACGACTAGGGGCAAAACGGTCATTTTGTATCGTTCGTCCGATTCCGCCCAACTAATCACCGATTAACCCCGTTAATCATGATTAGTTACTAATTTAATCTCGGAATTCAGGATGGGTCGTTACATTTATTTTTAACTGATGACATCTTTGTGGGCTGAGTAGAAGATAACTAAGCATGTAAGGAGAAGGCTTAACAATGTGGAATGCATCCTATTATCGCTTCGATTGCCTGGGCTTCAACGCCAAGCTTGTCTAATCAACTGGGACGAGCGTAAGTTCCTTGATCGACTAGAATGAGAACAATCGATTAAAAGCGGCTCGGGAGGCTAACCTTTCCCAGGTTTAAGAGAAGGTGGTGGCCAAGTTAAAGGTGTTGGCTGAGTGGATAAGTTCAAGATGAACTATGCCACAGAGTGCGACAAGCTGTTATATAAGAACCTCTTCTTCCACAACCTTGAGCTATCAATTAAGACTCCTGAGCTAGGCCTAGATATTGCGGCTGAGGACTTCGAGTCTGACTCCAAGGAGGAAGGTGAAGCTGGAGATGGAAATTCTGAGGAGGAGCAGGTCAAATAGGAGGATCCTCAGTCGACCGAGCAGGAGGAGTCGGAATAGGAGGAACCATAGCCAAAGCAACTAGAGCTAGAGCAGCCAGAGCATGAGTAGAGAGTCATAGTCGGCCCAATACCTTGTATTTATGATATGGCTCGAGTGCCCTTTTGTAATGCTTTTCGACTAAGCTAATGGTTTTCATGAATAAAAGTGTTTTTGGTTTGTTTCCTCTGTTTATGAGTTCCTTGGTTATGATGTTTTGTTGTTTTCTAACCGACTCGTATTGATAGGCCAAGTGATCTCTGTATGCCGATAGTAATTGGTTGCTCGTATGTTTAGGCCAAATGTCAAGTGTAGGCCGAGTAGTGTAGTATGCTGACTCGATTGTTTGAGTCGTTGGCCTAAGGGTTGAGTGTAGGTTGAGTGTGCCTATACTCCTACTCGATTATTTGAGTCAAGGTCAAAGTGTCAAATATAGGCCGAGTGTGCTTGTACTTGGACTCAATTATTTGAGTCGTAGGTCCAAGGTTCGAGTGTAGGCCTAGTGTGCCTGTACTCCGACTCGATTATTTAAGTTGAGGCCAGTGTTAAGTATAGGACGAGTGTACCCATAATAAGATTCACTGGATTAGTTGGGCCGAGCTTGGTCTCCTAAAAGCTGAGGGTGGTATGAATTTCAGGAACCTCGAGGATTTCAACCTTGCTCTGCTGGCTAAGCAATGCTGGAGACTTATTCGAGAACCGGACTCCTTCCGGGCTCAATTAGTCAAGAGTAGGTATTATCCCAATGGTAACTTCGGAGATGCTGGTAGGGGTAGCCGCGCCTCTTGGGCTTATACGAGTTTACTGGAGGGCATGCGCATTATCCATGAGGGCACTTGTTGACAAGTTTTGAATGGTGCTGATACCAAAGTTTGGACTAATCGCTGGTTTCCGGGGAACTCGGATGGCTTACTTACCTTTTTTTTTCCTAGGACGAGCTACTTATCCCAACCCATTTCCTTCTTGATTGATTCTACCTCCTGCTCTTGGAATCTGGAGATTATTGAACCCCTAATTTCGGCAATGGACTATGAGACCATTCGTTCTATCCCCCCGGAAAATCCTGAAGACAGGGACCGTCTTATCTGGCCTCACTGCAAGCCTGGTGAGTATAGTGTCTAATCTAGGTAGTTCTGGCTTCGAGCCAATTCCTCGACACTGTGCCCTCTCGTCTTTTCTAGGGCCTCATGATCTAACATTTTTCCGAGAGACCTGTGGAAAATTATTTGGAAGCTAAAGGTAAATCTGCAGGTCATAAATTTCATGTGGAAAACCCTGAGGGGTCCCCACTAGGGCTAATCTCTTCTGCCAACACCTGGGTCATTGCCATATGTGCCCTGTTTGTGAGGATTACCCTGAAACCATTGAGCATCAGTTTCTTCTCTGTCCTGGTGCAACTTTTATTTGGTTTGGGGTCTTCTTAATTACCGGATTGATATTACACAAATGATTTCCTTCGAAGTATGGCTGAACACAATCCTATCCTCATCTGTGGGTGTGGGAGGTAACTGGGGATGGATTGCATCTGTTGTTGCCTTTACTTTCTAGGGAATCTAGAAACAACGCTGCAAATTTCTCTTCGAGGGTCGTTCGTTCAACCTCTCTCGTATTATTCATGTCATTTCCAGGTATGTCTCTAAATTCTGCTCTCTTGTTTCTCCCCGGTCCTCTTTCGGACCCATGAGTACTTCGCATGTTTCCTTTGATTCTTGTGCTCTCATATGGACTCGGCCCTAAAAATCAATTGTGACTCTTCTTGCTTAAGCTCGGATGTCCTTGTTGGTTTTGGGGCTATTATCTGAAATTCGGGGGTGTCTTATATGGGGCTATTTATGAATCAAAGCGCACAAAAAATATCCTCATTGGTGAAGCTTGGGTTGTTATCTTCGTTGTGGAACTTGCTAGGGACCATGGCTTCCGGGATGTAATTGTGGAGTCAGACTTCCAAGCTCTGGTCAAGTGTTGTTCTGGTTGTATTGATCTTAGGAACTGGGAAATCTTCCCCATCCCTTTCTCATCTCTGCACTCATTGTGCTCACTTTGAGCAGATCCGTTTTCAGTGGACTCCTCGAAACATGTACAAGGTAGCTGATATCTTAACTATTTAAGTTCGACGAAGAATGTACATGGAAGTCTGGATTGACCATCCTTCATCATTTTTAGTATTTGTTTTAAACAATAATGATCTCTCTCTCCCCCTAACTAAGTTTTTTCTCCTTTGGATCTATGAGTCGACGTTTTATGGTATGTCATACGTCTTTAATCTGAATATCTTTCTAGATTTTTTTTTTGTTTCTTTCTTGCTTTCTGTATGTTGTATTGTTGTTTCTTGTTTTGTTTCTTCCCTATAAAATTTCACTTTTTGATTAAAAAAATGATTAGATTTAGGTTACTATTTACCTCACACTTCTATAAATCGAAATTGGATGAGTATTGATTGTTTGAAATTGTATGATGTTCAATGCACCTAGAGTATTTGATAAAATGCTAAAGACAATTCCAAATTATTATGCCTATTAAAATTATTGCGCATTTTTTCATTTTAAAAAATGAGAACAAATGTTTGAAATGCGTAGCTAATATATTTTTAACACAAAACCTATTTTTATTCATGAAACAAACGCACATTGTTCAGCTATTCATGTTCATATTCTCAGTATCAACTATCAACTTCCCTTCAATATTCAGAATGCATAAAATTTAGGCCTATTACGTCTCATCATGCGAATCACGTCATTCCCGTGACATGTCATGACCCATGACGACGCTACAAATTCCCAAACAATAATAATTGGGCTTTTGTTAGGGTCCAATGTTTTATATCTTCTGCTTATTCATAACCTTCTCTTTCCAAGGCCCATCAAAAAGGTGCATCCTAGCCCGTTGGTAAATTGGATCCCAAAAAAAAAAAAACCCGTTGATAAATACGAGACTTGTGCTGCTGCATCGTGTATATAATATTCAACGATGCTTACGTGGTGCAAGTAGTTGTTACGGTACTCACACTCAATAATCTTCCTTCTAATACAAGAAATTATTTTTTTTTAGCGTAATATGATTACGAATGCGTATGTTTAAATTTGGTATATGACATCTAGGGTTTAGAATGTCTATAATTGTAAATAGTCATACCAATCAAGGGAGATAATACTATTCATGTAATATAATATACACGTTTGTATCTATTTAAAAGTATATTAAAATTTTTAAAAAAAATCATAATAATTTCGAAATACAAATCACAGATATTCTTTTAGCAAGTGTAATGATCACTTTTCCAATATCGTTGTAATAAAGCACATCCAAAAACAACAGTGAGAATGTGAAAAGACAGCAAAGCCCACACACACCTCGCGGCCTCACTCTCGTTTAAATACATCGGGTTTGTCAGCACCAAAAGGCACGCCTTCGCCTTTGTAACGCCGAAGGCGAACTTCTCCGACATATATAATACTCATAGTTATTAGTCATTACAAAACCCTCGGCAGCAGCTGATTTTCCCTAGCATTCCGGACGCAAATTAGGGTTTTCATTTTTCACAATGGTGGCGGACACGGGGAAGAAGGCGAAGGTCGCTGAGAGAGCTCCGGAGGACGAACATGATCAGATTGATAGCGAGCTCGTTCTTTCCATCGAGAAGTTGCAGGAGATTCAAGATGAACTCGACCAGGTTTTGTGACCTGCCCTCGCTTTGTGCCATATAAATATCTGTATTGATAATGTACGTGCACAAATGTGTGTATCATAAGATTCATAACTCATATGGCTTTCAAATCTTAATCTCTGAAAGAAAGAAAAAGGTGGTTTGGTTGCGTTTTTGGGTTTTTTAGTTTTTGAAATTGGAATGGGTAATTAAGGTCTTTGAACTTCGGTTTTCCAAGATGCGGAATCAAGAACAAGGCAAGTTTTGTTCCTGTGATATTATGTTTAGACTATTTGAGCGAGCCGTGACTTGTGAATACTCGTCTTTCTTTTCACCTTTGTAAAGGAAAAAAGAACATGCATAAGACTGAGCATTTTTTTTATGTCTTTTTTGGGAGCTTTGGTAGAATCTAGTTATGAATTTGGGGTTTACTGGACTAGTGGTATGTGCACTGTGCAGAGAAATGTAGTTTGCAACATGATTAGGTCATGGAAGGACAACATGATAACTGAAATTTAAGTTATCATTCATTACTTGTTCTTTGGTTGGTTTGTGATATAAAGGCTGCTAAAGAAAATGTAATGGGAGAAATCAAGTATCATAAAAAGGATACTAATCATTATGCATATTTTCTATTTTTGTTTTAGAATGTCTTGGTTCATTAAATACTTCCTAAGATTTCTGATTTGGTCTATATGTCGAGTTCGCTTGAAATTTCTTGGCACCCCACAGGCTAATGAAGAACTTTTGGAAAAATTGCTGGCAATTCAGCGAAAGTATGATGAGATGTGCAGGCCTTCCTTTGTGAAACGGAATGAGATAATAAAAACCATTCCTGACTTCTGGCGAACTTCTGTTAGTGATCCCACTATATTCACAATCATCTTTTTTGAAATGTTTGATGGTTCATATAGATTCTTGTGCATTTATATAACTTGTATGTTATTATTCACACAGTTCATGAGTCATCCTGTACTTGGTGATATGTTGAGCACAGAAGACCAGAAGGTGTGAGAACGAGTTTTCTAATAACCCAGAATTTATTACATTAGAGTAAATTTCTGTCTTATTTCTTTCAACTGACTGGAATTGAATGGTTATTTGAATGGACTATTACTTCTCATCTTTACATAGATCTTAAAGTATTTAAACTCTATTGATGTGGTGGACTCTACTGATGGTGGTACATCAACTTACTCTATCACCTTCGTAAGCTTTTTCTCCTCTTCCCGTACTATTTTCCTTCGTTCACATTTTTGTATATTGTTTCAAATATATAATGCCCATTTGATCTGATAGTGTTTGAATTACTCTTTAATTAATATACTTCTTTCAGAATTTTGACAAGAACACTTATTTCCAAGATGCAAAGCTGACTAAAACCGTCACATCTTTTGATGATGATACAATGAAAGCTACTGGCACGACCATCAAATGGAACGAGGGAATGGTATTCACCTAACTCTTGTAGCTTTGACCTTTGTCGTCTTCTTTTATCTCTTTCTTTTTTTCCTTTTTTTTTTCTCCCTTCATAAAAGGTACTGAGTTGTAAGTTGTGAAGGATATTGCAAATGGAGTTACCGAGGAGAAGAAAGGAAACAAACGGCCACATGCCGAGGAGAGGTTTTCTTCTTTTCATCCTATGTGCTCATGCTCATTAATAGCTAATTTTCTTAAATTCGGCTGTGGGTTTAAGGGTTTATAAACTATTAGGAAATTAGTTAATTGGAATAAAGGTTCCACAATTTTTGTACTACCGAAACCAATAAAGTAAAAGATTTTGTTCACATCTTTCCTACGTAAGACCCGAATCCATATATTGCTTACAAATCCTGTATGCTAGTCCTATATAGTTTGTTTCTCGCAAAAATGTTTGTAATATTTTGTTTATTACTTCCCTGGGAAATAAAATTAGCAAATCTATCTAGGAAGGTCAATAACAACATGATTTATGTTACACTAATTTTTTTTCTACGTACTCTTCTTTTTGGCTTATCATGCATAACAGATATGAGTGATTTGTAATCTACATATCTAATGATATTGTGGCTGATTGGAACTGGTATCTGTGACTTTCTTCCCTTTTTTGGTACTCTATCGTATTGCTATGTATCTCATCCTAAATGCCATTTTATAGTTAAAAATATTTTTAACTTTGAACAGAGTTAATGCTACAGATATGTTATGACGTAGGAATTTATTACATTGAGGATATTGTTTCTTGTTCTTTCCTGTTCCCATTAATTTTTATAGCCCATTCTCTTTGACTCACTAATCACTAATTTTATAGTTGCAGCTTCTTCAGTTGGTTTAATGAATCTGAACAGAACTATATAGATCCATTTTATGCGCAGGTAACTTATTTTAATTTTTCTGTTTTTGAATCTATAATATTCACTGAGTTGTGGTTGCATGTATAAGTGCAAGATTTGCACACCTAAAATGCTTTTTTAGAAAGGAAATAGGTTTATGATCTTAAAAATGAACATCAAATGTACTCCATGGAAATTTTTCTGCGCCATTTGGTTTTTTGTTATAATTCGATCCTCCTAACATAGTAACCATAGTCAGTTCTACAGGTTTTAAATTGAATTTATATAAACCCCTTCTCTTTTTTTTTTTTTATTTATTGACTGTTTACTGTGAAATTGCAGGTGGTAGAGATAATCAAGGATGACCTTTGGCCAAATCCTCTGAAGTATTTCAATAATGTAATTTTTTCTTCTCATTGTGAACTTGTGTTTTTAACTACTCATCAACATATCTTTTCTTTTAACCATTTAAAACTGGAATTAAGAGAGATTTATCTTTCTTTAAGGCCTTTGTGCCACATGGGATGACATCTCGTCTCTTCATCATAGGGTGAGGTCTTATGTCCAAGACTTCTTGGAAAATGGGGGTGTTAGTCTATTTACCAAGAACAAAATAAGAATGAAGGTTTTGAGAATTAAAATTTCCCCTGTCAGTCTAACCATTGTAACTTTTGAATTTATTGTTTCAGGAGGCTAATGAGGAGGTTTCAGAAGATGATGAAATGGTAACGAATATAAACTTCCAATACCCATACGTTTATTTCATTCACTATTCTTCTTTTTTAACACTCATAAAAAAGAAAATATTTCTAAT
Organism: Prinsepia uniflora; assembly: GCA_032719365.1. NCBI lineage: Eukaryota > Viridiplantae > Streptophyta > Magnoliopsida > Rosales > Rosaceae > Prinsepia > Prinsepia uniflora. The sequence goes on along the minus strand of CM064867.1, from coordinate 4,789,535 downwards.
ATAGTATGTTGTGGTGAGATCCATTTCTGCTGCAATGTCGTTGTTAAGAATTTGATGCTCGCACTTGTGTCATGAATGTGGTTTTCAGTTCTAACCTATGCATGTGTGTTTATATATATACTAGATCCATAATGCCGTTTATATTTCAATAAATTCTGTGTATTTCTTCGCTCCCTCTCCTTTAATTGTCGTAAACGGTTGCACTTTGAAGATAATGAAATCTGCATGATTTTCTTATCTCTACCTAATAGTTATTGCCTTGCTCTTGCATAACACACTGACACAAGAAGTTACAAAACCAATTGTTGGCACAATTGTCGGCGCTGATCCCATTTGCGCGAGCTCTGAGAGGCCGGTCTGTTGGCCCTCTCATGTCCCACAAAACAGAATCCCGTTCCACAACTCTTTTGTGCAAATATATCCATGCTAAGCAGAGCTAGTGACCATGAATAATTTTGATCACCATCCTGACAATTTGTGAATATGAATGTGCAGGAGAATGACAATGGAGCAGGCGATGAGGGAGAGAACTAAATTCTTTCGGAGCCAACTTTTTGTTTCTGATGGATTAGACCGTTGGAGCTTCTATGTACATTGAGATTACATGGAAAGACCAACTAATACCTAGCTTTTGATGTTTTAGCTTATCACCATACCTAGCTGACTTCTTGCTTTTGAAAATAGTATCAGTTTATCTCTTAGGTTTTTGGTTTGCACCTTCTTTATATGTAATTTACCTGTTAAGAATTACAGTGAATTTTAGCTCCAGTCAATGAGCATGAAACCAACTTTGAACAATTTTGCTCCGCATTGTTGTCTGCTTGGTTTCTTTTGTTAGTTTTGAGGTTTGTTTAGGGATTTGTTATCACCTCCAAATCAGTTATGCACTCTCGTCTGTCGTCTCCCTACTTTTTTCACTATGACTGGAGTGCTTCAAGATTTTTTTGGGGTGTAAATAACAACTCACTTTTTTTCCTTCTCGAAAAGATTTTTTATTATATTTTATTTGTCTCTTTAGAACTTAAAACTTAATCTTACCCAAACTCAATTGTCTTATTTTTCACAAAAATTGTAAGTTAGGATTTTGTGAAAACTTAGTCTGATTCTTTATAAAAATTGTGAGCTATAAGCCTACAAGCCCGATTGATTTTTCAAGTTTTTACGAAACCATAAAAAAAAAAAAAATTGTTTTTTGATTATTAAAAAAAAAACTTGTTTTAGCATTTTCCGTCGAGTGTAATATTTTCTGTTTAAAAAAAATTGACTTAGTGGAATCAATAAATACCAAGACATATCCCTCAATGCCTAATTGACTAATTCCACAGGCCCAAGAGGACTTGATCCTCCGTGCATTAGCTGGGTAGAGAGAAAAAATGGTTCTTGTTTCGCCATCTACTTAAGATCATATGTTCACAAACTCTAGTGTCATCAAGTTCTATAATAGATCCTGAGTACCCGGTGCCGCAGAAATGTAAGTAGAGAGAAACAAGGGTTGAGCAATGAGAACTCTAGAGACATAATATGCAACAGTTATGTGAAATTTTCCAAAACTTCCCATGAACCATGGCTGTATGATACAAATATTACCTCTTTAAGTAAGAAGAAAATGGGGATTGAATCCATCCCATATTGCAGCCTCTCCCAATTTTGGGATCAATGATTCATAATCATCGGTCGAACCAATAGCATCCTCATGCGATTTAACCACTAACAAATACAGATTGGAAATCAGAGGGTTCCTTAGAAATGGACTGATAACTCCAGCCAGTTCAATCACATCAGACAGTAGATGCAAATTATCCCTGGCTTCCCCGTTAAATAAGCAATTCGAGAGGGTGTGGAAGGCAAGCAGATTGGCATGCACAGGTAGAAATGCATCCTTATGGTTTCCAGCTCCACCGACCCAATCTGCTCCGCCTAGTTTCCCAATCCGGTCCTTGGCAAATGACATCAACTGGCCAGAAAATCTGAATCTCCAATCCTGTAAATAGTCCCTAAACTGTTGCTTGCTCAGGAAGTCACCCACCGAAGACTTTGAAACCAGAAGTTTCTCCAGTTGAGAGCAACAAATTTGACAGATGAACAGCTTCTCCTCGTGATGATTATCGATTTCCTTGTCAAACACTTGTCTAACAAGGTCTCCTTTGGACACCTGATAATTTGACGTGTTCAGCATCCAGCATAGGAAACAATCAAAATGCCCAATCCAGTGACCAAAGACAGAAGATAGATGCTCAAAACAAGACCCTATCACTTTCTCCACTTGAGTAGGAACCACTCCGTTATCAGAGCTTCTGGATCTTTTGCAAGTAAAACACCCCTAAATACCCATGGCAAGACTTTGCCGGATCTCATCATACTCATCCTCCAGCAGCTGGATACATGTGAACCATATATCTAGTATCCGATGACCGTAGACATTAACAGCTTCTTTTGGTTCAAAATTATAGCCTGGGTTTTCAGAAGGGATTTGGCTGTTGAACATAGTAGAACCAATAAGCTCAGCTTGCTCTAGCAACCCAGATGCTATTATAGACTCTGCTGCTGCCCTGCGCATGTTTACTGGCTCAGATGGAGCGCTATGTTCCTTAATTACGTTGGTGAAGAAGGAAATTATGGTATAAAGATGGGTCCACTTTTCAGACTGATCAGACTCGGTATTATCAGAAAGAAGAGAAGTTGTAAATAAACCTGAAAACCTCTTTATGCAAATTCCCATGCAGCAGATGAGTGTTTCTCGAGCTTTTGTGTGCTTTGTGAGCTTGTACAAGGAAATCAATTTATCCCAGAGCAGAAACACAGAATCGCATTCCATGCTACCAACGTAAATTGTTTCAGTGCATTCTTCATCCCTAAGCTTCTGAAACTGCAGTGCATTCCAAGTGAATAGAACCCGGAGAATGTAATATGAACATCTATGGTGCTTCTCCACATCTAAGAGTTTAACCAATGTCATTTGGAGATTAGTTCTGATCCAGAGCTGAATAACCCTAGTCTCGCTGCTATTATCATTGGACTCGCTACCAGATTCTATTGAATTTCCACAGCCACTTCAATGTTGCAAGTCGAACTTCATAGTCTGGATCTGACAGACAGCGGACCAGCCTTTCCTGGAGTCCTGGAAAAGCGTTTTCCATTTCCGGTGTCCTTAAAAACCTTGAATTGAGCTGAGAACTCCAAGGCATCTGAAAACCCTCTTCAGACTTTTTCTCAGATGCTTGATACACGCAACTGTAATAGGATAGTGCTGCTTGTTGACGAAGTTCTGCCATTGTTGGATCATAATATGAATGCCTGCCAGCAGCTTCTACATCTAAGCATTCGGTAGATAACTCCAGAAGTAGGTTGCGGAGAACACAGAAATTTGTGCTCATATGACACGTCCTTGCAATTCTTAGCATGTGATCCAGCAGCTTTAAGAAAGAGGCATTGAGGGTTGGACAAGGGCACCATCTGGGCTTCGCGATCCATGAGTACTAAAAGAGCATGAAATAATTCACCAAGAAACTGATCTTTCTTTGAGAAATCAGCTAGATTTCTACAGTTTGTATCCAGGAGAGAACTTAACTGCAATAGAATCCCATGAATCCAATTATATGAACTCTGGTGTCTTCTTTTGGTTTTTTCAGACAATAGAGATGCATCGGGAGCCAATGTATCTTGATTATCTATTCTAGGCAACTCGGATACTATATTGAGGAGAACAACAGGCAATTTCTCATTAGATACAAGCCCTGTTAGAGCTCTAGATGCAAGAATGTGGACTCTTAGATTGCTTTGAGTTGAGCACCTTCTGATGAATGGCATGAGAAGAAAAGGATCCAGGTCATCTCCAGTCTCACTTGCAATTGTTGAGGGCTTCAACCTCGATAATAGAATCAAGACAGGGCACAAGCTTGGGTGCACAGGATTTTCCAAGTTGGGTTCAGATTGCCTAGATGCCCCCTCATGAAGGAACTCGGTGGCAACTTTCAGTTCTTTGAATAGAAATGGATGCAATAAGGGATACCTTCATGGAAAAAAAAACATTTATTAAAATTACGCAGGAAAACCAAACAATTTCAATGCATCCAGCAAGAACCCATGATAGTAAGAAACAAGGTTAAAAACAGAAATATGAAATCCAAATGATTGGCCATCGTATGTAACTACAGAATTTTCACATAAATTTCATCACTGGGCGTGCATCACATAACCAAAATAGAAATGTATAATAAGGCGTGTTAATAAAAGTGAACCGATGAATAGTACATAAATCAAAATGGTCCTTTTGAGAAGGATTCCATACCGGTGAAAAAACTCGACCCCAGTAAGTGCACGCCTCGATGACTCTCGTTTCTGGATATTGAGGAATCCAATCATTCGACGTACCAAAGCAGTGTATGCCAGACAAGCACTGTTTCGAACCTCCCAGTAGGGAGAAGAAAAGGAGCGAATTGAAACAACCATAGCCTCAGCAGAAAATCCTGATGTATCAGCAGCCAGGTTGGTATCATTGAAAGCAGCTCTGAGGTAGGAATGACACCCTCATCGCGGATCTTTGAAACCTTGTCACTATTATGTATATCTGAAGTCAGTGCTGACTCAAAGTTTTTGTCTGACTTTATCGAAGATAATATACCCAAATCACCACTAGAGCTGTGGGTTTCGACTGGATCAAGTAATGATGCATTTGCAACATCTATGAGCCACCGTAAAGCCAGCGGGAGAAGTTTCTTAGGTGCACCTTCTGGTTCCGAGAGAAACAGAGCTATAAATGCAGCCGGAATACCTGCACTTCTCCTTAACAAGTCATCCACTACTTGATCCTTAGCCACAGTTCAGTCCATAAGTTAATACATCCAGGATTCTGTTAACTTGCAGAGTCTGAATATGGAAAACCATCTTAGAAAACCGACTCATCAAGTGCTTATGTATTTTAACAAGTAACAATCTCCATGATGCAGTTGAAAGAGTTAACATCAGTCATATAAAACGGTAAATTTCTTATAGACAGGATGACATTAATAGCACCTACATAGTCATATAAGAATTCAAGAATGCATCCTATCAATCAAATTCAAATTATAAATGAAGGCTGTCTTCATACTTATGCATATGTATCAGAACCACCCAAAATATAGCAATTTCTGAAGCATTACGATTTCTAATGGGAAATTATTTTGTTTTTTTCCTTGTATCTTTTGGAACAAGTAATGTTCTGAAGGGTGTTGACATAAGAATGTTTCATACTAGAGTTGTTGCCTTGACGTTATTAATAATACAGTATATAATTTTGGAATGTACTAAGTGGAAAATAGTTAAAATGAACGGAAACATACCTAGAATCATTTGAACAAAGTAGATGGTTGCAAAGAGCTGTAAATCCAGCCCTCATTTTATCAATTGCACCATTATGCTTCTTCTTCAGAAGGACTTCCAAGAAGTGATTCCCAATCGTTTCAAGTAGTTTTAAATCAAGCATTGCATCAGAACCCATCATAACTGAAACATCAGAAGCACAAGAAGATATGCCTTCTGAATCTAATGATTCTGAGCCACGAATACTTGGTAAAGGAATCTTTCTTACAATGGTTCCCAAAAGAAGACTCACCTGAAAATTAAGACGTGACCAAAGATTAAAAACACATCCCACATTGATGTAAAACTTACCAAACCCTGATCTTGACAGTTCATACTACACACTACAATATCATATATCCTAGGCACATGATTGTACATTTTCAACTTCAAATGCAATCATATTATCACAACAATGACATATTAGCTGCATTCCGATGCAAAATACAAGTTAAAAACAATTCAAGTACCTCTTTCATTGCAAGCCAGCAGCGAACCATTACACTCTGTTCTGATCGCCTGTTATTCTGCACAACTTTGGAGCTCCTGTCTTCATGTTCCAACGGATCTTTTCTCACCTCCACCTCATCTGAAACCTCCGGTAAGAAAGAATCATCATCATCAACCATTCCATCCATGTCCTCAGGGAGATACCATGCATCTGCCGAAACCACCCAAAAGTGCCAAAGAAGTTATTCGCATCACAAGTTCCAAGAGCTTCTCTATTGAATGTCTCATCTCCGAGATACTAGAAGCTGTTACAGAACAGTTGAGGTCCAATTCCTCAAAAGCATATCGTAGTCTGAGTAATACCTCATGAACAAAGCTATTCTGACATGCTTCAGAAAGATCCTTCTCCCCTTCCACTATAGCAACATCCAACCAATCAATCAGCGATCTTATATATTCCATCACAGGGTATCTAGAATTACAAGTTTGATGATCTCCGTTTTCCAAGCCAGACTGAACAGAGACGAGCTACATTAGCTGAAGCTCGGACTGTCCATCCTAGCTGTAAGACATACTTCCTGAAAATTAGCCTCAACGCAAGAGCTCCGGCATCAGTTTCTCTCACTCGTGGACTGCAAACTAACTTCGTAGCCCATATAATCACGTTCTGGACCATATCTTCATCTGAAATTCCAGGAAGTGGGGTTGGAAAATGTAACAATATGCGAAAAGAATTCTCTCTCAACCTGTCCCAACTATCAATTATGGATCCAACTAACAACAAAGTTGAATCAGGGGAGGTGATTCCTTTATTATAAGGATATAGACAGTCTTCCAAAGAAAGAGAACCATTTTTTTCTTGAGTAGCAGGTACAAAAGACCAAATATTAAGCATTATTGGAATGAGCTCCATGGACATTAGTTTTCTCTTATAAGGGGCAGAAGGATAGCATGAGTAAAATAGAAACGAACTTAACCACCTCATGAAATGAAAAAGATCACTTGCTCTGTCAGCTTCAGTATCCTCACTTCCATTAGAAAGATGGAATTCATTGTTGTTGTTGTGCTGAAGAGGATCCCAGCTTCCCTGCTTGAATTTTCTCTCCAAGGCTGTTCGAACCCTAGAAAAGAACTTTCTAAACAAGCTACTCCACTTCATCTGGAAAGCTGTTGAGCAACACCTCATGCTCAATGGCACTGCTTCCTTCAATAACATGAGTTCTAAATGAGAAGGCAAACTAGCTGTCTTGGAATTCAAGAAAAGTGTCTCCGCAGCATCTACACGTAACGAATCATCAAGATGGGTCAACGCCAACACTAGCCACTCGACAACAACTTCAAACTTTACCCCCTTGATAGAAATAAGAGCATATCGATCAGGGAACTCTGTTTCCTGTCCACCAAATTTCTTATGTACAGAAAAATCATTGCACCAATCAATGTCCCCTTCAAGCAATGCAAGTAAACGAGACACCTTGAGCAAGGAAACTAAAATGGCCACTTTCTGTTCAACTCTCAGTTCCATGTTTCCATAACAGAGCTCAGGATATAACAGTTAATTTTCACCCTTGCTTGGAAAAACTGAAATAAAAGCAAGCATAGCAAATATACTGTCCTCATCCACTTCAAGTAAAATTGGCACAGCATAAGTGTTCAAATTGGAGCGGAGCTTTGAAACCCCAGAAGCAAGTCCATACAAAATTGGAGGAAGACAATGCCCCCTGTACTTTGCATAACCACCATCAACACCATCACTGCTCCAACATTCATTGCGCAAATCCTCAAGTAAACACTTCAAAAAGGATGTGACGGCACAGCAGACATCATCATCAATGTATGCATGTAGAGTCTCAAATAGCAAATCAGGACTCACATCCAACATAGTTTTTGCGCCCAATCTCTTGGTTAGTGAAGCTAAAGGAACATATCTCCCCTTACAGCTCGGACCAAGATGAAGAAGATCTGAAGCAATAATTTGCAAAAAATGACCTTATCCTCTCACTACCTTCTGACCAACTAAGAGTGGATCGAATGTCTAGGAAGAGATCAAATATGAGATGAACTTGTTTGACTGTTTGACTTAAAGGATCTTCCAGATTATTCCACACAATTTTCAATATACGGGTTCCCATTTCCACTGGGATTGGATCATAATGCTCAGATATGATGGTAACATTTGCTAACATTGATGTTTTTACTTGCTGCAAACAAATCTGCAACACAGTTAATGCATTAAAGTTAAAATGGCTATCGGTAGGGTTCTCGCAGTAGTTACATAACTCAGGGAAAATTCCATCATACAGTATAGTCTTAACACAGCTGCCACCATTTATATGACCCTCATAGCCATTCGAATTACAAATTGACATATCAAAATGAGTATTAAGAACTGTTCTTGAAACCGCTATAAGAATCCCTCTTATCAAGCAAAGTCTACTTAAATCAGATAAACTACTTATTTCAGTGTATATATCTCCTTTATAAGGAACTTTGCCAATCCTATTCTTTTTTCCACTCTCAGAGTTAGCATCCGACATATTACAAACAGTTGGGTAAAATATACCTTCAATTATAAACAAGCCAAGCTCTTCAGGACTGAGACACTTGCAGAGCTGCACAAAAGCTTACCCCAGCGGCCACATAACAGTCCCTCGAAAAAGCCGACGACTTCAAAACGCTCAAAACGACAGACAAACTCATCTCGAAAACATTCAAACGACCGTCACCAAAATCACTCCCAGAAGCATTAAATTCCTCGAATTTAGAAGGGAACCGTTGAAGCAAATAGTACAAACAAGACAGAGCCTCTTGGCATTGCTCCATAACAATCGGCGAAGGCCGAGCAGACGCTTTGGTCTCCGAGATCAGACCATTCAGGCTAGAAACTGTGTCGAAAGCAATCAAAACGGCGCATTCTTCAACAATTTCAACTAAAAATCCCAACTTGGGCATACCCATTACTGATAAAGCCGAGCGGGACACGCAGAACCGCTTTCCTTTGCCGCCACCATAATCTTCGCAGAGCTTACGATAGTACCGGCCGATCAGAGCTTGAAAAGTACGAGCCTTTGCCAAAACAGAGACGATGGTTTTATGCAAAGGCAGTGAGTTTTCCAGAAACAGAAGTTCCAAGTAAAACGGCGCCGCCTGGGAGACCAAATTTTCGTCCCCATTGGCGAGCAAATCGCCGAAAGCCGAAGCGAGGGCGGCATATGTGGAGTTGAGAGAGACGACGTGGTTAAGTTCGGAGAAGAATTTTAAGGTGGATATTTGTGGTGGGAGTGAGTTTAGTGACTCAGTGTAGGAAGAGAGGAAGACGACGGTGTTGTAGGTGAAACGATGGCGGTGCTGAATTGCCCGCATTTCGATGACATGGTTGAGAGTTCCTGAGCTTGGATTCCGGAGGTGGTGGCGGGTTAGTAGTTAGGGCAACGTCAGATTGTGGCCAAAAAGGGAGAAAAGAAAAACAAGTTCGATTCCCTTGCACCGAATTTGTTCTCCAATTTTCCGCCATGGCACCTCAACTTTTAATTAACTAGGATGACTCCTCACCGATTTTGTACTCCATTTGCGGTGACCACCGTATTGTTTTTTCTTTTTCTTTTTCTTTTTCTTTTTCTTTTTCTTTTTCTTTTTCCTTTTCTTTTATTGTGTGAGGAATGATATGGTAACCCTAAACCAAGTTATGTACTGATGTGGTCGTATCTACTTTTGCTGGGAATACGATTAGGCTCAAACAAATAAAAAATTAATTACTATCATATCATACTTGATATCACCCCACGTATTAGTAACATGAATTTGTCGAGGTAAATGATATTGAAGTGCGGCGGTGGTGGGCCGGTGGCAAACTCCATGGTGTCTGAAGCCTACAGCTATACCGTTCAGGATTAAGGATACCAAATGGTTAAATGGTTACTAATGGCAGTTTTTTTTTGCCATAACTATTTAAAATTATAATCGCAATTATTTATAACAGTTAGTTATTTAGTTAAACGATTATTAACCATTATCATAATCATTTATATATGATTAACCGCGGTTAATTGTAATATACAGTAAAAATAATGTTAATTTGAAAAGATTTTGAGGGACAACATAATAACTCTTTCACCCTTAATATTTAGATCATGTGCCTATTACATGATTTTTTTTAACAGTAAAAGTTAAATTTTAGCGGATGGATGGTTAGGTAACTCTCTCTCTCATCACTTCTCATTCTAAAACACACGCAAGCTAGACTCTGCAGTCCTTGTGCTGTGATATGCCTACTAGGTGTTCTATACACTTATTGACTTAAGCATCAGAGCCTCTTAGGCTGGCACCCCACCAGTGTCTAGTGTTTCCTCTTTTCCTTGCTAGTCGCTTGCTGAGTAGAAGCAGAAGATCAATCAGCATCTTCAGCGGGTCCGGATACCCCTCAACAAGTCCTAGATCTCCCAACGGGTCTCATCACGTTAGGTCCATTTTTTTTTTTGGACAATGTACGTTAAGTCCATTTTATGATCAAACATTTGGCATCATCTGTGGGAATTCTGACTAAGTTTCTCTCACTAGCTCACATACCTTCCTCTCCATCTACCTGCCGATTCAAATGTCTGTCGAGCAAGAAGATGGTGAGCTCAACAACACTCCCCATAGAGACCGCAACAGAGCAAGAACTGACATGCCTTCCAAAGTCATACTCAAAATGCTAAGGGCCCTCCGCTCGGAGGTAACGGAACTCAAAAAAGTAATGTTGCTATTGAAAGTAGAAACCATGTATGAAGAGATCAACATGGAAACATCCTCGCTATCCTCCAATCCACATGCGAAGAACTGAGGGAGCAGCAAGCGGCGACGGAGCGGCCCTAGCTGCTGCTGCCGATTGGTAGGCGGCCTGTAACGACCCGTCCCAAATTCCTAGATTAGATTAGTGACTAATCATGATTAGTGAGGCTAATCCGTGATTAGTAGAGCGAAATCGGACGAACGATGCGGAATGACCGTTTTGCCCCTGGTGGTGGCAAAACGTTGACTTTTCGATCGGGCGGTCAAATGGACTTTGACCGATGACCGTGACGTAGTTCGTCACGTCACGAGTTCATAGACAGGTGGCACGTTCAATTCCGACGTTCGAGGAGGAAGTTATGACGTTCGGAAGTTTAGGGGCATTTTGGTAATTTCGGATAAAAGGGGTCAAATGTTGACTTTTTGACCGGGAGGTCCGATGGCCGAGGGCCGAAGACCGTTACGTAGATAAGGACGATACGAATCCATAGACAGGCGGCACACTGAAATCGGATTTCAAACGGGAGAGTTATGGGTCACGGAAGTTCGATTTCACTATGCACGAACTTCGAGACGGGGACGTTTCGGCGAAATCTGTTTGGGTGGATATGTTGGTGGGCCCCATGGATGAGTGACAAGTGTCACTCATCCCATTGCTTTGATCCCCCAAAATGTGGATCTAAATAATTAAATATTATTATTTTAATTATTTTATAATTTAACCTAACAACTATTAATCTTAACCATCCATTTCAACCCTACCTTTTAATCCTCACCATCAATCTCTCCTTCTCTCATCAGCCATCTCCTTCTTCTTTATTCCTTACCACCCGAAACCCCCCATAACCCAAAATCCTCCATTTTCTTCATTTTCTTCAAAAACCCAAAACACACACACACCATCACCATTCATTGCTTGTGCGAGGTGGACATGACCGTGAGGTGGTGGAAAGAGGCTGAGGAAGGCAGGCCACGGCTAGCCACGGCGGAGGACACGGCGGGGAGAGAGAAACCGTGGGTGAGTTTTCTTTCAAAAATTGAAAATTGATTTTTGTTGTGTTTTAATCGAATCTAGGGATTGGGAAATGTTCCTAGAGGTCTTAGGGTTCTTTTAGGATTGTTTTCGAAGGCTGAGGTGGCCTGTAACGGCCGTGAAGGGCGGAGGTAGTCACGGCCGCCATTGATGAACTTGGAAGGTATGGTTTTTGTGGGTGTTCTTAGTTGTTAGGGCCATGGATCTTTAGGTTAGGTTGAGAGGAGTAGAATGGGACAAACGGGAGGAAAAATGGTGGCCGGAGCTGGGAGAACCGGCCGGGTCAAGCCGCGGGTCACGGCGACCCGGTTGCAGACGTTCGGGTCGACCCGCGGGAGGGCAGGGATGACAGGTGACGTCATCCTGCTGACGTCATCATGTCAGCGATGACTTCAGCCTTGTCAGATCTGACAATGTCAGCTGACATGTCAGAAAATGGGCCAATAGGAGTGCAACACGTGTCACATGTCAATGCACAGTCAGCACTGACATGTCAGTGACGTGGCCCAATCAGAGGCTGACACGTGGCACTGGCGTGGACCAGTGCCGTGATGACACGTGGCACATGTCAGACTGCCGCGTGGCACTGACAGCACAGTGACGTGGACCAATGGGAGCTTGACACATGGCACCTGTCAGAGTCTGACATGTCAGACCTGACAGCTGTCAGATGACGTCATGCTGACGTCAGCGATGACGTCAGCGGGTACTGTAGCAGGCGCGTGAAGCCCACGTGCAGCCACTTCAGGCGGCGCGTGAGGGCGCGTGGCAGGGAATCTGGGGAAGGTTCCAACATGTGAAATCATCTATTCGATGTAACGAACATTTTGGGACTGGTTTCGTGTCGATCGGACACCGTCTCGATATGTTTCGGAGCATCGGAAGGTTTAGGTTCGGGATTAAAAATAGTTAAAAATATGGGAAAATTACGGGGCTTTGGTAGGAGGTTAATTAAGTAGTTAGTAACCTTCTATTACGATTTGGACAGGTTTGGGAGTCCCGGTGACGGTGATCGGCTCGGGGAGCCGTATGGCACGCAAATCGAGGCGGCAGCTCGGACGGTCTGTGAGTGGACCTTGTTTTCTAAATTGGTGCATGCATAAATGTTTATTATATGTTTTATTACTTGTTTGATGATGCCATGGGTGCATTTCTATGTGGTTATGACACGACCCATCCCAATCCCCCCCGGGATTACCATGGAATGTGACGTGCTCCCGTCCGACAAGAGGCGCCAGACAAGGGATAACCGATTGCCATTGCCCAAAAGGGCTTCCAGAGTGCGTAAGGATCGATGGAGGAGGTGTGCGATGCTCAAGTCTCTGCTGCAGTCGTATCCGGAATCAACCTGAAGGGCATTGAAAACAAAAGCTGTGAGTGGACGGAAATAAACAAGTCTGTTTAAAACATTTAAAAGACATTTATGCCCCTCAGTAAAATCATATGCATGCACCAAAACCAATAATCCCATACTTATTTAGAAATAACCATTAGGGCCTTAGCCCGGAAACCAAAGCATAGTTTCAATTTCCAAAAGTAAATCCAAGAGTTATTTCATAAATCCAGTAATATGAACCATAAGGCATATAATATAAACCATAACCATTATTTTAGCCACTGCACTATACACTCCAATCCGACATCCCTGATGTCTGACGTCCCTGACGTCAATAAGGTCACAATCACAAGGCTACGCGTGCCACTCGGGTCTCAATTTCCGAGTTCAATCCCCGAACCCCGTTCGGGTACAGCATCCCCGATGCTTAGCGTCATAGACGCTGGACGTACTAGACGTCCGTGACCTCTCCGGGGTACCTCATCCGGAGGAGACAATATAATATGGAAGGATCTATACAGTGCAGTACCAAATACATTTTATAGATATCCACATGCAAAACATATAGGTATACATAGATAAAATCCGAACCATTCGTTACGTTTCATCAAACGGGTCTCATGCCCAAATACCGTGAAACGTGCCATAACCGAAATATCATCAAAACCATTTATAGATTCCAGCATGTGAACATATATAAAATGTAAACCAGAAAACATTTATTCAATTCCATTTTAGGGTCCCCGACCCGCAATCACATGTAGAAATCAACTGGACCCCTGGCCCGATTCCATAAGTTAACTGGGCCCCTGGCCCGATCCATATGTTAACTGGGCCCCTGGCCCGATTTCATAGTTCAACTGGGCCCCTGGCCCGATTTTACATTATTCAAGTTCGTAACCGTTTCATGAAATCATATCCAACCACATTTATGGAAATCGGTGAAAATCCAGAAAATCTCGGTTTACGTGCAAATACGTAATTCACCTCGAAATGCGTGAAATCATTTTAAATTCACCGATATCCAAAGTAAATCATTTAATCATAATTATAACAATCATAAAACAGTTATGCATGCATCGAATTTATGAAACCAATGTCCACTCACAGACCGTTTAACCGAGCGCCTCGATACGCGTGCCATAGGCCTTCCCGGGCCACCTCACTATCACCGGGACTCCCAATCCTGTTCAAATCAATTTAGAGGATCACTAACCTCATCATTAACATCCTATTCAAGTCCCGTAATTTTCCCGAATTTTTAAGTATTTTTAAACTGGATTTAAAACCTTCGGACATCCCGAACAATAACGAAACGGTGTCCGATCGACACGAAACCAATCCCAAAATGTTCGTTACATTGTATAGGACAAAAGTCATGTTGACCTTACCTCGAGATTCGTGCCCACGCGCCGTCACGCGCCGCCGTGAGTGGCTGCGCGTGAAAGCCACGCGCCTGCTACAGTGACTGCTACAGTCACCATCCTCGCCCGTTTCTCTGGTAAACGGGTTGAAAAACCCACGATAGGACCCGGTTCAATCTCACCCAAAACAACATCGAATCAATCCGTTCTTTCAACTGATCCCTTGTAATCAATCACCATTTAAGTTCTGTAAATCGAATTACACAAATCGTGGTCTCAATCCTCACGACTCTCGATCGATCCTCGACGGGTTTTCAAATCGGGTTTCACGTTATCGTCCCTGTTTTCCAAATTAATTCATTCAGTTAGCATCGTGAGAGTGTAAAGGACAATTCTACAAGGTCAATTTGAGAATTACTTACCTCAAACCCACTGAACACAAGCTCGACTTTGAGCTGCCATGGAAGCTTCTGTTCTTCCACAATACGGCACCATTTCTCGTCGTTTTCATTGCAGAGATGTTCGTATCAATCCCAGAAGTCGAATTGAATCCACAATTGTGATCCTCACCGCTCATATTGTCGAATTCGCAAATCCCCCAATTTCCACGATTTTTCGGTTTAAAATTAACCCAGGGGCCTCACTGTCACTCGAGCCTCACACTCAATTCGGCTTCCTCAGTCTCCCAATTGCACAATGGAGCTGAGACAGAGGTTAATTAGCTGCTAATTGGTAATCATTAAGACAACCCACAAATTAGGGAATTAGTGTCTAAAGTAAGAATAATTGTGTCTCCCTTAATACATGATTCCATGTTATCTGGGGCAAAGAAGATAACAAAGTGACAGATGTCACTGCCAGGCAGCAAGATTCAATGGTAAAAGACCATTTTGCCCTCCGGTTGACAAATTACCATTTTGCCCCCAGACATCCGTGACCCGTAACTTGGTCACCCGAACTCCGTTTTCGGCGTGCCGCCTGTCGTTGGATTCGTATCGACGAGACCTACGTAACGGTCCTTGGCCCTTGGCCATCGGACATCCCGGTCAAAAAGTCAACATTTGGCCCCTAATATGCCAAAATTACGAAAATGCCCTTGCACTTCCGTACATCATAACTTTCACCACGAACGTCGAAATCGAACGTGCCACCAGTCTATGAACTCGTGACGTCCCGAACTACGTCACGGTCATCGGTCAAAGTCCATTTGACCATCCGAATTAAAAGTCAACGTTTTGCCCACACTCAGGGGCAAAACGGTCATTTTGCACAATTCGTCCGAAATCGCCCAACTAATCCCAGATTAGTAAATCACAATTAAATATTATTAAATCTCGATATTCGGGACGGGTCGTTACAACCTTCCCTCCTTAAAGAATTTCGTCCTCGAAATTACCAACAATCTTATTCCACAACCACCTTGTGGAAAACAATTCGACCACACATCTGTGTACACTTGTACACCCACATACTGGGACAACACCAGTCACGTTTGTACCCAGACATCCCATCACAGTCATACGTCACAACAACAACACTCGACCACCTCGAGTGGACATAAGCACCTGATCCGCGATAAGATCGCTTAACCATTTAGCTGACTCCTTCAGCTAGATGGTTCCTTTCCATTATCAATAAATCCTTACATTTGCTCCCGTTGGGAGTCACCAAATCTCATTTGTCAGTCCACGCTGACACCATCAGTCAACTGTCATCACAAAACTTACCACCCTGGTAAGGCTCCAACCATCTGTCCGTCGGTGACAACACCACGTACTACATCACTCCCGATGTAGCGCAAGATCAACCACATGATCTCAATTCGCAGGGCAAGCCCATTCCTGCGACATAAATAAATCTCAATGTCCATAATCGCCGACTCCCTCAGCGAACCAAAACGCTGGGAAATCACGGTGTGATCAAGTCACACAAGGCTACTCGTGGTTACACAGACCACCAATTCACTCATCCAGAGTGTACGTATACCGTCAATTAACCCAATCAAGTGGTGTAATTGGAACACATTGAATACCAGCCCAGCAGTGATCACACATAACAATACCGGGGTTCCACTAGCCAACCGTGGCCAAGAGCACCTGCTCATACAATCACTGAACCCGACAAAATCACTCTGCACAGCGCACAGTATCCAATGTCCAGTCCACAACCACAACCAAACAAATGATATCGGAACCAAGCCGATTACCAACACGTTTAATTACACACCACTGGTACATCCCATGTACCGCCATTAGGCACCACTCAGCCTAACCCGTAACAATCCTCGTATAACGTACCCTGTACGTATCACAATCCATCAATTTGACTATAGCCACCCAGGTCATAGCCAAACACGTACTAGTAATGAAGTACCTTTGTCCAACCCAACATGAGACAAAGCGAACTCCACCCGTCATCTCGTTCCAATTCTGAATCCGAATCCGCAATTTCGTAAGAAATCCCGAATCCGAACCCAACAACACATTTTTAATCCATATAAAAATCCGAATCCGAAATCATTATTCCGTAAGCTAGCATTGGAATAATCATTCCGCACCCAAATCCGGTAATCCATTTTCGAGCTTTGTAATTGAATCCTGAATCGTCACCCAGAAATTCGGTTCCAAAACCCAAAACCTCGTTTACGTTCATCAAGACGTAACGTAACCGAACTTATCGGTTGCCTCTCCAAAACACTCGATTGACTTCATAGGGAAGCCAATCCCAATATTCACACGTCAAAGGTTGACAAAATCCGACCACATCGGAAACCTACTCAACCGAGTAACAAGCCATATGGACTTCACTCCGAAAAGAAGTTCAGTCCCGTCATCTACGACTCACCTACCAAGGTAAGAGTGATAAACTCTCCACCCATCTGGATCATCAAGATCACAATCCATATCCATCGCTACGTCACCCGACAAGTAATATCACGATCCTAGATCGTCACATCGACCAAAGTCGACAACATCGCAAATCAGATCCACCTAGGATCCACACATGCTCACATAGCTAACAATCCATCTGAAAGCTGATCGTAGGGTCTTACAACCTCAATTGAATCCTTCGCCAAATTCTCTTGGTGGAAAGATGACCACGCATAACACCACCAAATCCAAAATCATACAAAACTTCTTGTGTCCAATGACCCAAGGCCAAACCTGGGTCCACCTACCAATACACGCTCAACGTACTGGTAGCAACAATCATCATTTGCCACGGCAGGAAAATATGAAGTCAACCCTAATGACTTCGGAATACCAATCACTGATTCGGAAACGAGCACTCCTCTTGTCTCCCAATCACAACTCTCCCCGAAACGGGAGTTCCAACCATGTTGGAAACAGACATGCTCCCAATGAGATGTCAAGTCCAACCACTGGACTGCCCATGTCCATACCTTACTTGGACCACCACGTGTCCAAGATCGATTCATTACTCGGACCTCACGTCCGTCAATAATCATGTATGCACACACCCCGATTCCGAACGGAAAATCCACAATTTTGCCTGAATGTGCATACCACACTGCTTCCGTCTCACATCTCAACCTAAACAGGTTCAATCCTCAGGTTCCAAGTGATTCACAATCACAAAATCCCACATCAATACCACGAATGGTTTCCCCGACTTTTCCAATTTCAATAATTTCCTTGTACTCTCAGGGGATATAAGCAGTACACAAACTTACCAATCTCGGAGTTGACCACAACTCCCCAAATCCACCAACTCGCATGACATAGGGAACATCGTCCCTAGATTCCCCAAGTTTTCAATCATACCTTTTGATCCATTTATCACTTGTCATCATAAATCTGTTGGGACTTATCCCAACACATCACAACCTCCACTGGATTCCATCCAGTCCAAGACTCAACCACCACTGAGTCGCAGATACCGATCATATGTCCATCATGACAGAGTCACACCCCAAATGGTGGCTCATCGTCATCACACTCACTGACACCGGCACCAGCGCTAGTACCAATACCAGCGCACCATCATCAACACTAGTACCAGCACACTGGCATCCATACTAGTATTGGCATAAAAGCACCAACATACCAACATCCATACATAGCAGGCTTGTGTGCAAGGTTGTTACCCCGGATCTCCGTTCATTCCGAACGACGATCCCGTAACACCACTCGTACCCCACGACTATGGGTACCCCCAATTTGACCACTGGCACATCAGGATAATGGACGTTCCCTGAACATCCCCAAGTATGAAAGCCACACTAAATACCCTCGATAACCAAATATCTCGACACAACTGTCGACCAACAGTCATCGTTGTCAAGATCCGTATCCACACTTCACACTACTATTCGATCCAACACGGGATTCCATATTTTATCACATAACCGCATTCGTGGATCGAACCCCATAAGACTCACTAGAGTCATCCACATGGTCATCCATGACCTCAGCTGCTCGTCGCAGCACAAGTTCTCACTTAAGGTTCACCTTTCGGTCCATTAATTCTAAATTAGGGTTCCAAGGTCACACCCTAGGGTTCCACCGAACCCAACTGCCCTCCGCAGTAAAATCCACAACCTGACCGACCCCGCGGTCCTGACATCGTATAGACGTCCAATCCAATCCAATCGTCAACTCAACGTGGGTTCCATCGTAGGTTCCACCACGAAGGTCATCGGCTAACTCCGATGCACCAACCCCCGTACACTAGCCAACACTACTAGGGTCCAAAACTTAGACCAATACTCAACTGAGTTTCGCATTCCCAAACCATTATTCAATTGGGGTTCCCTGAACCCAGTTGTGCCCAGTGGCACAACAACCCATCATCACATGACCGAACCGACGGTCCCACATTACCAGTTAATCGTATACAACCCCACCTGGGTTGAATCGCAACCATGCACGGCGTATCGGGCCAAACACACCCAATTCACCATACAAACCCCAAACTATCTATCAGGTTGACAACGGAACAGCAGCCCAAAGAGACATCACACCCTCGACCTTCGCGCACAAAAGAGCAAAACCTGCTCTGATACCACTTGACACGACCCATCCCAATCCCCCCCGGGATTACCATGGAATGTGACGTGCTCCCGTCCGACAAGAGGCGCCAGACAAGGGATAACCGATTGCCATTGCCCAAAAGGGCTTCCAGAGTGCGTAAGGATCGATGGAGGAGGTGTGCGATGCTCAAGTCTCTGCTGCAGTCGTATCCGGAATCAACCTGAAGGGCATTGAAAACAAAAGCTGTGAGTGGACGGAAATAAACAAGTCTGTTTAAAACATTTAAAAGACATTTATGCCCCTCAGTAAAATCATATGCATGCACCAAAACCAATAATCCCATACTTATTTAGAAATAACCATTAGGGCCTTAGCCCGGAAACCAAAGCATAGTTTCAATTTCCAAAAGTAAATCCAAGAGTTATTTCATAAATCCAGTAATATGAACCATAAGGCATATAATATAAACCATAACCATTATTTTAGCCACTGCACTATACACTCCAATCCGACATCCCTGATGTCTGACGTCCCTGACGTCAATAAGGTCACAATCACAAGGCTACGCGTGCCACTCGGGTCTCAATTTCCGAGTTCAATCCCCGAACCCCGTTCGGGTACAGCATCCCCGATGCTTAGCGTCATAGACGCTGGACGTACTAGACGTCCGTGACCTCTCCGGGGTACCTCATCCGGAGGAGACAATATAATATGGAAGGATCTATACAGTGCAGTACCAAATACATTTTATAGATATCCACATGCAAAACATATAGGTATACATAGATAAAATCCGAACCATTCGTTACGTTTCATCAAACGGGTCTCATGCCCAAATACCGTGAAACGTGCCATAACCGAAATATCATCAAAACCATTTATAGATTCCAGCATGTGAACATATATAAAATGTAAACCAGAAAACATTTATTCAATTCCATTTTAGGGTCCCCGACCCGCAATCACATGTAGAAATCAACTGGACCCCTGGCCCGATTCCACAAGTTAACTGGGCCCCTGGCCCGATCCATATGTTAACTGGGCCCCTGGCCCGATTTCATAGTTCAACTGGGCCCCTGGCCCGATTTTACATTATTCAAGTTCGTAACCGTTTCATGAAATCATATCCAACCACATTTATGGAAATCGGTGAAAATCCAGAAAATCTCGGTTTACGTGCAAATATGTAATTCACCTCGAAATGCATGAAATCATTTTAAATTCACCGATATCCAAAGTAAATCATTTAATCATAATTATAACAATCATAAAACAGTTATGCATGCATCGAATTTATGAAACCAATGTCCACTCACAGACCGTTTAACCGAGCGCCTCGATACGCGTGCCATAGGCCTTCCCGGGCCACCTCACTATCACCGGGACTCCCAATCCTGTTCAAATCAATTTAGAGGATCACTAACCTCATCATTAACATCCTATTCAAGTCCCGTAATTTTCCCGAATTTTTAAGTATTTTTAAACTGGATTTAAAACCTTCGGACATCCCGAACAATAACGAAACGGTGTCCGATCGACACGAAACCAATCCCAAAATGTTCGTTACATTGTATAGGACAAAAGTCATGTTGACCTTACCTCGAGATTCGTGCCCACGCGCCGTCACGCGCCGCCGTGAGTGGCTGCGCGTGAAAGCCACGCGCCTGCTACAGTGACTGCTACAGTCACCATCCTCGCCCGTTTCTCTGGTAAACGGGTTGAAAAACCCGCGATAGGACCCGGTTCAATCTCACCCAAAACAACATCGAATCAATCCGTTCTTTCAACTGATCCCTTGTAATCAATCACCATTTAAGTTCTGTAAATCGAATTACACAAATCGTGGTCTCAATCCTCACGACTCTCGATCGATCCTCGACGGGTTTTCAAATCGGGTTTCACGTTATCGTCCCTGTTTTCCAAATTAATTCATTCAGTTAGCATCGTGAGAGTGTAAGGGACAATTCTACAAGGTCAATTTGAGAATTACTTACCTCAAACCCACTGAACACAAGCTCGACTTTGAGCTGCCATGGAAGCTTCTGTTCTTCCACAATACGGCACCATTTCTCGTCGTTTTCATTGCAGAGATGTTCGTATCAATCCCAGAAGTCGAATTGAATCCACAATTGTGATCCTCACCGCTCATATTGTCGAATTCGCAAATCCCCCAATTTCCACGATTTTTCGGTTTAAAATTAACCCAGGGGCCTCACTGTCACTCGAGCCTCACACTCAATTCGGCTTCCTCAGTCTCCCAATTGCACAATGGAGCTGAGACAGAGGTTAATTAGCTGCTAATTGGTAATCATTAAGACAACCCACAAATTAGGGAATTAGTGTCTAAAGTAAGAATAATTGTGTCTCCCTTAATACATGATTCCATGTTATCTGGGGCAAAGAAGATAACAAAGTGACAGATGTCACTGCCAGGCAGCAAGATTCAATGGTAAAAGACCATTTTGCCCTCCGGTTGACAAATTACCATTTTGCCCCCAGACATCCGTGACCCGTAACTTGGTCACCCGAACTCCGTTTTCGGCGTGCCGCCTGTCGTTGGATTCGTATCGACGAGACCTACGTAACGGTCCTTGGCCCTTGGCCATCGGACATCCCGGTCAAAAAGTCAACATTTGGCCCCTAATATGCCAAAATTACGAAAATGCCCTTGCACTTCCGTACATCATAACTTTCACCACGAACGTCGAAATCGAACGTGCCACCAGTCTATGAACTCGTGACGTCCCGAACTACGTCACGGTCATCGGTCAAAGTCCATTTGACCATCCGAATTAAAAGTCAACGTTTTGCCCACACTCAGGGGCAAAACGGTCATTTTGCACAATTCGTCCGAAATCGCCCAACTAATCCCAGATTAGTAAATCACAATTAAATATTATTAAATCCCGATATTCGGGACGGGTCGTTACAGGTTACGTATAAGCACGTATTTCGAGGTTTCGGCCTTATACGGTGCTTATACGGGTCTGTATTTCTGTATTGATTTAATGAACTGAATTTGGATTTCAAAATGATATACTCGGGTATGAGACCCATTTGGTTTTGTCTCGGGCATATGACCTCAGATTCCGGGCACGGTGCCCAGTTGGTGTCCTATGTTCGGGTACGAGACCCAGTCACTTTACGGTTTTGATTTCAGGTCAGGGAACCTTAAATGGATTCCCAGGTTCATGACGGTTTATGGGAACCGGCATGAACCCTTGTTATGGTATCATGGTTCATGACGGTTTATGGGGACCGGCATGAACCCTTGTTGGTTATTACGGTACATGACGGTTTATGGGAACCGGCATGTTACCTGGTTATGTTATTACGGTACATGACGGTTTATGGGAACCGGCATGTTACCTGATTATGGATATTATGGATTCATGACGGTTCAGGGGAACCGGTCATGAATGTTTATGTTATGTATATATATGTTCGTCTACCTTCCTTTAAATGTTCTACTATCTCCTCCGGGGAGGGTCGTTGGCCTGGGTGGACCCCGGAGTAGTCACGGAGCACCGACTGAGTGGAGTCACCCCCCAGTTGGGTTCCTTACTCTCAGGAAGGCTATTATTACTATTACCTCGGGTAGGGTCAGTGGTCTACGGACATTGATCTTGACTTTGAGATGACTCGGATTGAGACCCGGGTAGCGCGCGCGTAGCTTTGGATACCGTGACAGGATTGGTTGTGTGACTTATATATATGTATGTGATGGATATATGATATATGATATGTGGTGTGTACAGGTGTGCACAGGATTTGGGCAGTGGCCCGTATGGTCGTTTTTATTGTGGTCCTTTCGACCTTAGTTTATATCTGCTTTGGGCTTAGTCCCACATATGGTTTGTTTTGGATAAATGGTTTTCGAATGCATGCATGCTTTTTAGTGGAGGGTACAAATGTCTTCCTTATTAAATGTTTTTATAAACTTTTGTTTTGTCCACTCACAGTTTTTAATGTTTTGACTGCCCTTCAGGTTGACATCGGATGTGGACTGTAGCAGGGACCGAGATATCACATGCCTCCTCCGGATCCTGGCGTACTCTGATAGCCCGGGAGGGCAAAGGACGAAAATATCCCTTGTCTGACACTTCGTGTCAGACGGGAGCAGGGTCATTCCGCACTAATCCCGGGGGGATTGGGATGGGTCCTGTCAGCGTGGTATCGAGCAACCGTGTAGCTTTTGGGGTATGTACGCTGGTCGAGGATGTGATATCTCAATGGGCTACAGTTCGTGGTCAACCTGATGTTGAGGTACCGGTACGATAGTTAGTAGGATTGGCATGCCTTGGTTCGGCATTTGAGGCCGGGGTTGCCATAGTTCTGTCAAGGTTGACAGTGTGGGACCCTACGGAAGGATTAACGTGTTCGTATTCTGGAGTGTGATCGTGAGACGGTTAGTTGGGATCGTCTTAACGAGGTCGTAGGATCGGTTCCGACTACTGATCCGATGTTGTGACAATTAGATGGTCAGATTATGTTGAGTTAAATGGATTTACTGCAGTCGGCAGTTGGCAGCCGGATTCGGGGAATCCTAGTTGGCTTGATGAAAGGATTGGATTGACGTCTTTATGAGGTCCAGACCGCGGGGTCGGTCAGATCATGGATTTTACTGCCTTATGCAGTTGGGTTCTGGGGAACTCTAGGTGTGATCGTGGAACCCTACCGTATGTGTATGGTTCGGAAATGTGAGTTGACGAGTGGTTTGACTTGGACGACTACTCGGATTTGGATTCGTTAGTCGGTCTAGTCATGTCAGCTTGTGTTGGGACTGCACTTCGCAGTCAGGGTTGTACATATCGGTTAGACCGAGTTGGTTGTCGTGCTACTTCAGTTGTGGGTTGGTGCAACTAAGGTCATGGGCGACCTGGTAGATGACATTTGGGTTAGTTGGAGTACGGCTGGTTAGTGATTGGTGGGACAAGGTATCAAGGTTGGTACTTGTCGATGGAATCCCTGAGTGGGATACAGAGTAGTTGGTACGGGCGATTGATTCCGTTGGATACGGAGTCTGGATATAACGAAGTCTGGTAGTTGTGTCTGCACGAGTAGGTGGCAGGCATTACTACCGAGGATGGTTGTAGTTACAGTTGTTGGGAATCGGGGACGTTCAGGGGACGTTTTCCTTTGCTCGTTTGAGATGTCAGGGTGACTGTACCCAGGGTTGTTGGGTACGACGGAGGCAAAGTTTCTCCTATTCGAGCAGAGGTACGGGATCGTCGCTCGGTATGAGCGGAGATCCAGAATTTTCTGATTGGCACACTTTGTGCTGATGCTGACAGGTGGTGTACTGGTACTAGTGCTGGTGCTGGTGCCGGTGATTGTGATGACGGTGAGTTACGAGTCGGGATGTGACTCCGACGTGATGGGCTTATGATTGGTATCTGTGGTTCGGGAGTGAATCACGGATAGTGATGGACTGGATAGGATCCAACGGTAGTTGAGACGTGGGAATCGAGTACTGCCGTGGGGGACTAGCGACCAGTTGGTCATTGTTGGCCAGAGTTGGTCAGAATTGGTTAGATATGGTGGTTTGCAGAGATTTGACTGCAGATCACAGCAGGGGTCTGTTGTGACGGGGACACATGGTTGATGTCTGGGTATGTTGTTTCCAATTTTGTTGGAACTTCGGAATCACAAGAGGTTGCGATTGAGGTGACGAATCGAATGCGGGTTTTCCGCATTAGTATTGGATATTTCGAAGTCGTTTTGGGTGACTTCTCAGATTCTACCATGATTGCTGATGGTAGATGATGTTGATGGTGTAGATATTGTTGGTTGCCACTAGTACGCCGATCGTGTATTAGTTGGTGGACCCAGGATTCGTTTTGGGTCATCAAGAGGAATCGAGTATATCGAAGTTAGGTGACTGAGATTTCTCATTTCCTGCTTGGTGGCAGACGCTGTTGGTTTACATGATGTGGTGAGTGCAACGGGGTTCTGGTTGCATTCCCGTAGGATGAATTTTGATGTCATAGTCTTGTATCATCTTTGATTTTCCTCGGTGGAATGACAAGGATCGATACGAGGTAATCAGTGAGAACCCACAGTCTCGGCGTGTCTCGTCGTCGACTGATCTATTTAAGATGTGGGAAACGGTTGAGGACTTTGGACGTCGTGACGATCGGGGATCGTGACGTCTATGGTCGGTTGACGTAGTGTTGGATCTGGATCGTGATTTGGATGATCCAGATAGATGGAGAGTTTATCACTCTTACTTGGATGTTGAGTGGAGCATGATGGGACTGAACTTCTTTTCGAGGTAAATCCCATATGACTTATTACTCATCTGAGTAGTTGTCTGATGAGTAGTTTTCCGACGTGGTCGGATATTGTCAGACCTAGTGTTGTGTTGGTGTTGGGATTGGCTTCCCTATGAAGTCAATCGATGGTATTGTGGTAATCGATGGAGCAGGTATCCGATAGGTTCGGATATGGTGCGTCTCGGTAGACGAGAACGAGATTTCAGGTTTTGGAATCAGATTTCTGGATGACGATTCAGGATTTGATTTTGGAACTTGAAAGAGGATTCCTGTATTTGGGTTTTGGAATCGGATTCTGGGTGACGATTCAGGATTTGATTCTAGAGCTTGACTGTAGATTTTCTTTTATGGATTTGGGTTCAGAATAGTTATTCCCAATGCTAGCTTACGGAATAATGATTTCGGATTCGGATTTGAACATGGATATGGATACGACTTCTGGGTTTGGATTCGGGATTTCTTACGAAATTGCGGATTCAGATTCGGATTTGGAAATAGATAATGGGTTGGAGTTTCGATTTGTCTAGATCGGACAGATGGACTCCATAATTGAAACGTGTTTGACTACGACCTAGGTGGTCTGGTTATTGTTGTGGTATGTCGATGGGTAGATGTACGTACCTTGTACGTTGTTCAAGGTACGACACTGGGCAGACTTGTGGTGCCTAGTGACGGTATATAGGTTATACTCGTAGTACGTTGGTGAGCGTGTTGGTAGTCGGCTTAGTTCCGATACCATTGGATTAGTTAAGGTCTTGTACGTGGACTGGACATTGGATACTGTGCATTGGGTCATGGTATTTCTAATAGGTCTAGTTACACACAGGTCGAGTGAAATGCTTGTGGTTAGTGTAACCACGAGTGTGTGTCATATCAGTTTGCGACTGACGACTGTCAAGTTGTGACAGTTTGTCGGAGGTGTCAGCATGAATCATTGACTGATTGGTAACTCCCAGTGGGAGCAGACGTCAGGATATCTTAGTGATTGAGTAAGGAACCGTAGAGTTGTTTATGTCAGCGAAAGGGTAGATTTGACAAGTAGGTCGATCATAGGATACTTGGGCTACTCTGATACTGACAGGTGGTGTCAGTTCGGAGCGTACGACTTCTGCTATTCGACGTGGTCGAATGTAAACGAGGCGACATGAACGTTAGTGGTACGTCTGGTTGCAGACGAGTAAGTATTGTTCTAGTTGGTTGGTGTACGAGGGTACACGTATTTCGAGGTTGATTCTACCTTCCACGAGGTGGATGTGGAATCAGAATAGTTGGCGTTTCGAGAACGAAACTAATTAAGGAGGGAAGAACGGTTAGATTAGGTCGGTTGGAATTTCGAGGACGAAATTAATTAAGGAGGGAAGGTTGTAACGACCCGTCCCAAATTCCTAGATTAGATTAGTGACTAATCACGATTAGTGAGGCTAATCCGTGATTAGTAGAGCGAAATCGGACGAACGATGCGGAATGACCGTTTTGCCCCTGGTGGTGGCAAAACGTTGACTTTTCGATCGGGCGGTCAAATGGACTTTGACCGATGACCGTGACGTAGTTCGTCACGTCACAAGTTCATAGACAGGTGGCACGTTCAATTCCGACGTTCGAGGAGGAAGTTATGACGTTCGGAAGTTTAGGGGCATTTTGGTAATTTCGGATAAAAGGGGTCAAATGTTGACTTTTTGACCGGGAGGTCCGATGGCTGAGGGCCGAAGACCGTTACGTAGATAAGGACGATACGAATCCATAGACAGGCGGCACACTGAAATCGGATTTCAAACGGGAGAGTTATGGGTCACGGAAGTTCGATTTCACTATGCACGAACTTCGAGACGGGGACGTTTCGGCGAAATCTGTTTGGGTGGATATGTTGGTAGGCCCCATGGATGAGTGACAAGTGTCACTCATCCCATTGCTTTGATCCCCCAAAATGTGGATCTAAATAATTAAATATTATTATTTTAATTATTTTATAATTTAACCTAACAACTATTAATAGGGGTGGGCACGGTTCGGTATGGTACAAAATTGATCGATACCAGAACCATACCATTTAATTTTAATCGGTACGGTACGGTTCGGTATTCAATATTTTGAAAGTGAAACCAGATCGTACCGTACCAATTAAGTTCGGTACGGTTTCGGTATGGTTTCGGTTTTGAGCCAAAATTTTGTTTGTGATTATAAAGCAAGGAAAAGACTAAAGAAAAAGCAAAACTACATTTATGAAGGACTTAAGTTTTCAAATATGTATTGAAAAAGTTGCACTAAGTTCAAGATATCAACTCTTAGAAGCTAAATTAAGACATGTATGGTCATATCAACTCTTGAAGAAGACCTAATAAACCAATAAGAAATAAATTTAATTATTAAAAAAAATATTCTAATTCGGTACGGTATCGGTACGGGACGGTTTTTTAAAATATCGATACCGAAACCGTACCGAATTATATCGGTACGGTTTCGATACCGTACCAATCCTACAACGGTTTTACTATTCGGTTTTTTTTCGGTATGGTTTAATCTGAAACAGTACGGTTTCGGTATTTTGGTTCCATGTGCCCAGCCCTAACTATTAATCTTAACCATCCATTTCAACCCTACCTTTTAATCCTCACCATCAATCTCTCCTTCTCTCATCAGCCATCTCCTTCTTCTTTATTCCTTACCACCCGAAACCCCCCATAACCCAAAATCCTCCATTTTCTTCATTTTCTTCAAAAACCCAAAACACACACACACCATCACCATTCATTGCTTGTGCGAGGTGGACATGACCGTGAGGTGGTGGAAAGAGGCTGAGGAAGGCAGGCCACGGCTAGCCACGGCGGAGGACACGGCGGGGAGAGAGAAACCGTGGGTGAGTTTTCTTTCAAAAATTGAAAATTGATTTTTGTTGTGTTTTAATCGAATCTAGGGATTGGGAAATGTTCCTAGAGGTCTTAGGGTTCTTTTAGGATTGTTTTCGAAGGCTGAGGTGGCCTGTAACGGCCGTGAAGGGCGGAGGTAGTCACGGCCGCCATTGATGAACTTGGAAGGTATGGTTTTTGTGGGTGTTCTTAGTTGTTAGGGCCATGGATCTTTAGGTTAGGTTGAGAAGAGTAGAATGGGACAAACGGGAGGAAAAATGGTGGCCGGAGCTGGGAGAACCGGCCGGGTCAAGCCGCGGGTCACGGCGACCCGGTTGCAGACGTTCGGGTCGACCCGCGGGAGGGCAGGGATGACAGGTGACGTCATCCTGCTGACGTCATCATGTCAGCGATGACGTCAGCCTTGTCAGATCTGACAATGTCAGCTGACATGTCAGAAAATGGGCCAATAGGAGTGCAACACGTGTCACATGTCAGTGCACAGTCAGCACTGACATGTCAGTGATGTGGCCCAATCAGAGGCTGACACGTGGCACTGACGTGGACCAGTGCCGTGATGACACGTGGCACATGTCAGACTGCCGCGTGGCACTGACAGCACAGTGACGTGGACCAATGGGAGCTTGACACGTGGCACCTGTCAGAGTCTGACATGTCAGACCTGACAGCTGTCAGATGACGTCATGCTGACGTCAGCGATGACGTCAGCGGGTACTGTAGCAGGCGCGTGAAGCCCACGCGCAGCCACTTCAGGCGGCGGGTGAGGGCGCGTGGCAGGGAATCTGGGGAAGGTTCCAACATGTGAAATCATCTATTCGATGTAACGAACATTTTGGGACTGGTTTCGTGTCGATCGGACACCGTCTCGATATGTTTCGGAGCATCGGAAGGTTTAGGTTCGGGATTAAAAATAGTTAAAAATATGGGAAAATTACGGGGCTTTGGTAGGAGGTTAATTAAGTAGTTAGTAACCTTCTATTACGATTTGGACAGGTTTGGGAGTCCCGGTGACGGTGATCAGCTCGGGGAGCCGTATGGCACGCAAATCGAGGCGGCAGCTCGGACGGTCTGTGAGTGGACCTTGTTTTCTAAATTGGTGCATGCATAAATGTTTATTATATGTTTTATTACTTGTTTGATGATGTCATGGGTGCATTTCTATGTGGTTACGTATAAGCACGTATTTCGAGGTTTCGGCCTTATACGGTGCTTATACGGGTCTGTATTTCTGTATTGATTTAATGAACTGAATTTGGATTTCAAAATGATAAACTCGGGTATGAGACCCATTTGGTTTTGTCTCGGGCATATGACCTCAGATTCCGGGCACGGTGCCCAGTTGGTGTCCTATGTTCGGGTACGAGACCCAGTCACTTTACGGTTTTGATTTCAGGTCAGGGAACCTTAAATGGATTCCCAGGTTCATGACGGTTTATGGGAACCGGCATGAACCCTTGTTATGGTATCATGGTTCATGACGGTTTATGGGGACCGGCATGAACCCTTGTTGGTTATTACGGTACATGACGGTTTATGGGAACCGGCATGTTACCTGGTTATGTTATTACGGTACATGACGGTTTATGGGAACCGACATGTTACCTGATTATGGATATTATGGATTCATGACGGTTCAGGGGAACCGGTCATGAATGTTTATGTTATGTATATATATGTTCGTCTACCTTCCTTTAAATGTTCTACTATCTCCTCCGGGGAGGGTCGTTGGCCTGGGTGGACCCCGGAGTAGTCACGGAGCACCGACTGAGTGGAGTCACCCCCCAGTTGGGTTCCTTACTCTCAGGAAGGCTATTATTACTATTACCTCGGGTAGGGTCAGTGGTCTACGGACATTGATCTTGACTTTGAGATGACTCGGATTGAGACCCGGGTAGCGCGCGCGTAGCTTTGGATACCGTGACAGGATTGGTTGTGTGACTTATATATATGTATGTGATGGATATATGATATATGATATGTGGTGTGTACAGGTGTGCACAGGATTTGGGCAGTGGCCCGTATGGTCGTTTTTATTGTGGTCCTTTCGACCTTAGTTTATATCTGCTTTGGGCTTAGTCTCACATCTGGTTTGTTTTGGATAAATGGTTTTCGAATGCATGCATGCTTTTTAGTGGAGGGTACAAATGTCTTCCTTATTAAATGTTTTTATAAACTTTTGTTTTGTCCACTCACAGTTTTTAATGTTTTGACTGCCCTTCAGGTTGACATCGGATGTGGACTGTAGCAGGGACCGAGATATCACATGCCTCCTCCGGATCCTGGCGTACTCTGATAGCCCGGGAGGGCAAAGGACGAAAATATCCCTTGTCTGACACTTCGTGTCAGACGGGAGCAGGGTCATTCCGCACTAATCCCGGGGGGATTGGGATGGGTCCTGTCACGGCCGACTCCTGTCGACTAGAAACCATCGAACCCTGCCAACCGGAACCCTCCGGGAGCATGCTCTTCCATCAAACAGATATACTTAGACCTTCAGGAACGTAGATCTTCGGTGACACCCATGAACTGCTCAACAAGAAGCCTACACAAGCCCTGGGCACTTGGCTAACTTACCCAACAAACGATCCCAGAATCCAGGAGCAACGACCTATGCCCCTCGTGTCGCAGGGAGGACACTCTCAATCCGGATCAACCCTTAGGAGGACACAGCGTCAGAAGGCACCCTTCCATTATGTTGCATCATTCCATTGTCGACTAATAGTAATTAGGTCCGTAATTACTAGTAAGCAATATATATGCATGCGATGATAATAATTTTTTTTTTTTTTGCTTCAAAGTTGTATAAATAAGCTAACATACCTCTGGTTTTATTAATTGTATTGATGACATGCTATCTCTGCCTTTAAAAGTATTAAGTCTAGTTTTCGTATAAAGGTTGTTCCAGTTACAGGCCAAGGCCCAGTAGCCACATCAGCTACCTTCACTTCCCTTCATAGAGCAGCTAGTCACACCTTCCCTCATTCCCTCCCACATTATATTCGAATTGCATTCACATAAGCTCCCAATTAACACCTTCTTCAACTGCTAAACTCGATTCAATCCCAAACGCAAAGCACCACTGACTTATTTCCGACATCGATGTACCAACATCTACATACCGACACCGATGTACCAACACCAACATACCGACACCGATGTACCAACACCAACATACCGACACTGATGTGCACAAATCAAGGTTACTCATTTTATGATTTTACTTTCATTTGTCATTTTCCTTCAAAATCTTGCTTTTCTTTCTTGTAGTCGTTTGATATCTGTTTTTCTCCTCAATCTCCCTTTTTCTTAGATCATTATTCATAGGCGCTAGAGTGGCCAGTTGGGGACGCGACTCAGAGATAATTGAGGATGCAATTGAGAAGCCGATCGAGGGCGCGACTTAGAGATAGTTGGGGATGCAACTGAGAAGCCGAAAAAATATTTTGTTTAAGAAAAAATACTATTCTAAATACAATTTCCTTGAGAAGCCGATAGAATTAGTATCATTCACAATATTGCTACATGTTTCAAAATACAAAAGCCATATATGTGGCTTCACATGGGATGCGTAAAGCTGCCAAAGCAAACACAATTTATTAAGTGTGTGTAGACGTGAAGAGATATATCCATTGTTGGAAGATACCTTCATTTAAATGACGATCTGTTACTTGTTAGGATGTTATAAGTTTTGTTGATTGGATTGTATAAACAAGCCTCCAACCAAACATAGTTTCTGCAACATATTATATTCTCTCACACAGGTTAAAGTAAGAGGGTTACTCGCCATTTACACTTTTGTAAAGTATCACATAGAGACTGCAATGCACTATAATCAAGTCACCATTGTTAATTTAATTGAATGTTCCAAGGTAGGATAATACAAACCCAAAGGGTTGAACTAGCCATCTATTAGGAAGAATTCAAAGGTTAATCCTCTTGGACATAGACCACTGAAGTTGACAAGAAAGACAAAACAGGGAAAGCTAGAAAACCACCTAGATATTTCAAGAGTTGTCATGTATGACATATAACCATGAAGAAATGGACTAATACTTTGTGAGGACACCCTACACTCTGAATTATGTAGGTATGAATTCGATCACAAACCAAAAGAGCTTCACGTTGTAAGGTTATAATGCATTTTCAAGCAAAGAAGCTAGCATGTGTCTACTTTATATAAGTCAGCTAATTTACTTGAACATTAGACTACCATGCAAAGGAATATGTGCACTAACTAGAGGATATAAGTCTAGAGACCTTATTAAGTATATTTATTCGCACGGTAGTGAAGACCAAGGAAAATTAGCATGCGTATACCAATAGTATACATGCACTTGAAAACATTAGGATGCCCACCTCTAAAACTCGTTTACCAGAGAAGGATAAATTCCAATTTTGAACTTCAGATCTAAGAGCTTTAACAAGATCAAGAGAACCTTCCCATAGCTTCAATCCACATGCACCCGAAAAGCAACAGATATAACATCGCACTTCAGTGCAACAGCACATCATAAAAAATTAAACATTTCATTATTAAAAAAGAAAGATATGAAGAACTGTATACACCTTCATATTTCCCAGGAACTAATAAGTCCGAGTTGGATAGTGTAAAAACCTCTTGAGTACTAACCCGACCCTACAACCGAAGCCCGCATGAATTCTCAGTTACACTCCAAGTTAAGCTTAGTTGTAGGGATTATCAAGATTTTCTATTAAAAGGGTCATTTTTTTTTCCTTCTCAATAGGAAAGTATTATGCATGTAATGTTGACATTTTCCATTCCTTTCTTATCTCAATTTTACTTTGCTCCACTTTCTGGGAAACCAAACAGAATCAAAAAAGAAAGAAGTGACCTTGAGCAAAGTAAGTCCACCCAACTCCACAGGCTCCACTGTGCATTTAACAGATGAAAAAACCTATTCCACATTTAAAGCATTCCATTGTTCAATATCAAATCTTGAAAGAGGTCTCTGTGTGTCCAAAATACACTAATCAATGTGTATACAAGTTACCCTACAACGTGTGTTTATGGTATGCAAAAGCAGCCTTAGAAAGGACTACGAGACCTTCAATTTCAATCCCAACGTGTGGACTTAGAGCCACTGTAATTCTGAATCCCTCAAGAAACTATCATCCAAGAAAATCAGAATTGGAAGGAAACACGTTTGTTTATGGTATATTTAGGATCCTGTAGAGGTAAGCCGAAATGCTATCCAAAAGAGCCTAACAATATCTGAATTTTTTTAGGGAAGATTGAATAATCGGAGCAGATTTTATAGGTAAACAAGTAGCAGTCCGCTAACAAAAAAGAAAAACATAAATTAATAGCCAAATTATGAACAATAACAACAGGAAATCACGAAAAAAATAAAACTTATTAAAATTTAAACAAAAGTTTGCGGCAGTATTTAGGTATGAACTGACATGGGAAACAAATTGCAGGGTTTCAATAAGAGTGAGCAAGAACAAATAGGTATTCTTCAAAATGGTGATGAGGTATCACGCACTTACTTGACTCGACCAAAGCTAACTTGTATGTCTATCTGTTCATATTCCATACAGAGGAGAACATCCAAATCTTTGAGGAGGAGATAAGATTTGTGTTTGGGCTCTGATATTTATACTATCTACTAAAAAACCCTTTCAAATCCACAATATGTAACAATCATACAAAATACCTGATTTTTTTAATACGGATTAATTTTAAAGTGTTCTTAAATAATTTAATTTGAATACACCTGTATTTCGAACTCTTCTTCATTGGGAATTGAGTTGCTTAATTTGAGCAGGAAATGTTTAGGGAAGTTGCTCATATCACTCAAGTGCAACTCTTTCAAAGTCAATATCCATTTTTGCATCTATTTATCCTTGTGGAGAAGAATAGAGCGCTTGACAAATGGAGGGGACACCAGCATTATTCCTAATATTCCTAATTGAAGGTAGACTATGAAAATGTTGTCAGAGTTTTGAGTAGAAGATAATCACTTAATACTCACAGTATTATATGTGGGTCATGCTTGGAAATAATAGAATCATTGTATTGATCAACTCCTTGTTAAATATAGATTATTTTTTATTTATACAGTGGACTTCTTACCAATTGACCCATTAGGTTCTAATGTGACATTGATAGAATATTTTTTAAATGCATAATGTGACTATCATATATAATCTAGTTATGATATTATCATATTGTAATTGGAAAAAAAAAATAACGCCTTATATGTTTAGTAATAAAAGAAATTTGTAACAATTTAAATGCATAAAACTGGACAAGTACTTGAAAAAAATGTAAACCAAAAGTATGCGAACATAAATTTCTGCTGCAAAAGTCATGCCATGATCAGAGGTTTGTAGCAGTAGCTGATAATACCTTTGAGGTTTGAATAAAATTTGAACTTATGAAGGAACTATAAATGAATACCACTTATTTATTTACTAGACATTGAGCTAACTTGGTAATAGTATTAAATCTATCCTTATGAAAGACCCGTAAGTAATCGACTCTTTAACCTTGCTGGAATGGTTACTCTCTTCTGGTTACTATTAGGAAACTTGGCCTTGCTGCTTCAACTCTTCTGGTTGCTATTAGGAAAGTTGGCTTTATTGGGATGGAGTGTAATAGTAGGATGTTCACTAATGTTCACAAGGCGCCTCATGTGATTGTGAATCAGATTTTTGATATGATTCGAGGTAGATTGTGTTTCCTGAGTTTTAAGCCCTTTGTTTGTTAACATTTGGGCTGCTCAAGCTTGGAATTTCATGTAATTTAGAGTCCTTTGTATGTTCTTCCACTCTTGGGTGTGTTAGGGTGTGACTTTGTTGAGTCTTTGGGCGGGTCGTGAATTCTCTTTGCCTGCTGTCGTGTGCCCCTTGAATATATATTGGGGTTATTAGTTAACCCAAAAAAATAAAAAAAAATTAAAGCTTGTGCCCCTTTTATATATATATATATATATGTATTGGAGTTATTAACAAAAAAAAAAAATCACCTTTTTTCTAAAATCATTTTTGTGTAAGGAAATATATATTATTTTGTTGCAAATTAAACTGTTATTTTTTGTCACAACAATACCAAATGATTAGAAGATTGTAAATGAATCGGTTTCAGTTTAATCATAGGTAGATCCTAATTTATTTTAGTTTTCTATAATTAGTAGATTATTTCAAAGAAAACTATTTCAAAAATATAAAAACATGCTTTATTTTCAGTGAAAATGAAGTAGGAAGGGCTGCATGTCTACTTTTGTTTGAATTGTGGTGAACAAAAATAAGTTTCATGGGTAATTTAAGGTCTGAAATCACTGTTATAAACTGTTCGTCAAACTGTGAAAAGCATAAATGAAAGATTTTGTTAGTTTCGTACTTTGTTTTCTTGGTCAAATTTTTGGTTTTTGAAGCTGAACTGTCAGTAGCACACAAATCCTGCTCCCAGGACACCAAAATGCAGAAATAAAAGTCTCTCATTGATATCTGATTATGCCTATAAATACATGGTTGCTCTACAGTCTTCAAGCCACCTCCTACAAAGCACATTGCACCGAAAAATGAAAGAGGTTGTAGATGAGAGTTGAAGGAAGCTGAACCCCTCCGGTAGCCTACACGGCTCGGTTTCCTCCAATATCTCATCTCCTCCCTTCTCTTGAATCCATCCAACATTTTGTTCCTCGTTTAGAAGCCGTATGTGAGAATTGCAGGAAATTAAACAAATAAACCTCTCCGCGAGAAATTCTTAATTTGTTTAGTTTCCTCCAATATCTCACCTTCAGCGTTCAAATCAAAGTTTTTGGTTAAAAGTTACTACACCATTTAAAAGCCGTAGGTAAGAATTGGAGGGAAATAAACAAATTGGCCTATCTATAAGGAAATTTTAATTTGTTTAATTTCCTCCAATATCTTATCTCCGGCATTTAAACTGAACATTCCTGGTGATGACTCCATTTGAAAGTCGTATGTGAGAGTTGGAAGACACCAAACAAATTAACTGTCATTAGCAACCAACAGCCAAAGTTTGTTTGGTTTCCTCCAGCATCTCCTCTCCAACTTGTAGAGATTTTGAATCGAATCTTCAACTCCGTTGTTTGTCTCTCTGGTGTTCAACTGTTGTCTCAGGCTTCTAATGTTTTTTTCAGTTTGTTCAGTTTTTTTCTCCCGAAATTACTCTTAGCTGAATCAGTTTCTTTGTCATGAAAATTTCAAGGACTCCCAAAAAATATTCACTCTGATGGAGAAAAGAAACTGCTTCAGTTAAGAAATAATTGCAAAAACCGAACAAATTGAAGAAACAACGAAAGCTTCGGACTACAGCTGAACCCCAGGGAAAGAAGAACAACTCTGGATCAGAGCAGGTTATATACACTACTATATCTTCAAAAATCGACAAGGAACGAAAAATGATAGAGCAAGCAAAGCCATGCATCAATATTTACCAGTGACAGTAGAATCCTGTACATTACAAAATTTCGTACCTTGTCCATTAATTGAACAAGATTTAGGCTCCCCACAGCTTCGCGTGAAAAGGGGACTCTCCATGGAAAACCATTTCACAAGCAATTAATGAACATGAAAAAAAAACATAATACAAGTAATGGTGCTCAAAATCAGATATAGGAGGCAGAATATGGTTCTTCCAACACATTTCCACCCATCCCACCCAGAAAATTTGAATAAGCATGAGGGAAAGATTAAGCAACAAAGAGGTAATAATTAACTTCATTTGAATCCACCCAAAGCCCGTAATGATCCAAGAACAATATTCCAACAAACCAAATGCAGGATAAATCATACAGGCTTGTGCCAAACGCCACAAAATGGAAAACCAACTTTCTTCAAGCAAGGTACCTGTACAATTTTCTATCTGTTTTATCCCTCTCCAAGAACTCCCGCTCAATGAGGGATTCGATTCGCTTCTTTATTACAACAGGGTTGGGCAAGAATCGAGCCTGCAGCTGTTTCGTGACCTCAGCAACAATGTTATTGTGATCCAGTACCCGCCTTGACTTCATTATCCTCACAATAGCTGCCTCAATCTGAGGCTTCCTGTCTTCCTCTACTCTCTGCCGGGTTTCTTGATTCTCTGGTTCAGACTCCCTTTGCGCAACCACAGTACCTATCTTTACCTTGAAGAACTTGCTTGTGAACTTGTCGTTGAAAAAGAAGGTGTCATCCTCAGCAATGTCCTTGCTCATTGGCTCTTTCCGAAGAACATTTTTCCCCTTAACACAGGCCAGAGATTGAAGGCACCTCTTCAGGTCGACGGCTGGTATCTCTGTAGCCTGCTCAATTTCCTTATAGGTCAACCGGTCAGCATTGTTGAATAGCATGAGCACACACATCTGGTATGTGGAAACATTCAGCTCGTGCTTCTGACCCTTTCCAAAAGTTGTTTTCAAATCAGCCGTACCCATATTTGTTTGCCAGGATAATCTCCGCCCAGTATGAGTCCCAAGATAATAATTCTTGAATTGCTGACATACCCCCAAAATTTCTGCAGGAAGGTTGCACGTGGCACTTGGCTGAGTAGGCCACGAACCTGTGGTGAGGACCTGAACAGCTATTGTAGGGCTGTCACCTAACAGAGGTCCAATGGTCGAGTAGAAACCTTGCATTGTATCCTGAGAAGTCTTCATATCAGTGAACATGCCCTCCAATTTGGAAGTAAATTGATATCCACACTCTGTTTTCAGCTTAACAATA
The DNA here is from genome assembly GCA_032719365.1 of Prinsepia uniflora. Lineage (NCBI taxonomy): Eukaryota > Viridiplantae > Streptophyta > Magnoliopsida > Rosales > Rosaceae > Prinsepia > Prinsepia uniflora. The sequence continues at coordinate 4,751,413 of CM064867.1, read as the reverse complement.
AGGCTTCTTTCAGCATCATCAGAAACAGTTTTCCCAGAAAGAAGCCTCTTTGCCAAATGTTGCTTGTAATACTTTTCAAACACATCTTTCTCTTGAAGGTAACGGAAAAGCATCATGACTTTGTCCAGTACGACCTCTACATCCTCCTCACTAACCCCTCTTAGTCCCTTCCTAAGCTTGTCATCCACAAACAGAGAAATGAATTCAGGGGACCGGGCATTCAAATTAATGAAGTATTCAAAAGAAGAATTTAGGGCATTCTGGAATGTTTTGTCGTTGTTAAATGCCAGACTGATAACTTTGTCATATTTATCCTTCAAATCCAGGAGACGCTGCACAAAATCTACAGGATCCCTCAACCTTTCTGGATCAGTAACTAGCTGTTTGCCAGTATCTCGGATGTAAGAAGTCATGACATCTCTAACTATTAAAAGTCCATTCTGCACCCTGCGAAACAAACTATACATTCTTCCCAAGTCCTCACATTTGTCATCCACAAGCATATTAACTAAACCTGACCTCTCCATATGAACTAGTCTGTTCATGTGACTTTCGATCATCTCTTTTTCCACCACACTAGTTATCTTAGCTTCACTTCTCGCATCCAAGTAATGTGACACCCTCTCCATTTCTTCCATTAGGCGCCTCTCAGCCTTCTTTAAATAGTTCCCACAATCACATGACTCTATGAACTCTTGAGACTCACAGCGGTAGAAATCAGCTGAGACCTCAAGAAAGTGCTTCTCAAAGTCATCTTGGTAAACAGAAGAACCTAAATCCATTAACATTTTTATAATATTCCTCATCAAGCCTCTGTTAATTACTTCACCACTCCTTTCTCTATGGACGAGCTCAAGAAGTATATCCAAAAGCCTAGCCTGGGTTTTGCTAGAGTGAATAACAACATCCCTCCACAGGTTCAACCCAAGCTCATGAACAGGGGTTTTGTGGGCACTTGGGATGAAAGTCCTGTCCATGTACATCAAAATATCCCGAATCATCTGCAATGCCTTGTTATGATCTGCCCATTTCCTGTTCAGCTCTTCCAAAAACAACTCACCCTGAGCAGCTTCAATTGATTTGGATATTTCTTTGAGATGATAAGTCATGGTTGTTACCAGACCAGAGTAGAGTTTCTCCCCAAATTTGTGCAGCACCATATTGTAAGCATTCCTGAATGCATGACATATTTTGGAAACATCATAAACATAAAATTTCAAGATGTGAAAGAAACAGTAGTTATAAAGCAAGATTCAACTGCACATGCAAGTTATCTTCCACCAATGAGACATGGAATTTGAAAATTGAAATGCTACTTAATTCAACTTTATTCTCTTAACCTATGTGGCCCCCAATAAGCACACAAAACCATTATGTTACAAACGCTGAGTGGTAGAACACAATTTGTGAACCCTGCAAAAGTTGAAAAGAATGGTTGGGACGCATGTTGTCCTAATACTTGTTGGAATTAAATTCCAGACATATTCTCACTTGTAAACAAGCTGACTTGATCTATATAATGGCTACTAAAATCGGAGTTTTGAGTCTTATAATCACACGCTTTGGTTAGTCAAAACTAAAAGATAGAAAGATTTTACATATACTTACATAGCAATGTAAGCCATTTGACATGGCAAACAGGCAAAACATCTCTTGGCTCAATAATTGGCTCTAACATAGAGCCTGAGAAATTTTGACACTAGAGCCTCAAAACAAAAGGGCACCTACCACCACTTGGACGAGTGGTTAGGCTTTCAACTTACATTAGGTGTCTCATCAGTTACACGCGACCTGGTCAAAATTATAAATCCTCTTTCTCAAATATGATCATCTTCTAGTTCACTTTCTTAACTTCACTCACCCACATGGTTATTATTTTCAAAATAGGTAGCAGCTCCCAGAAAATGTGGAAATAGAAAATATATCCATGTGGTTGCATGCAGGGACGGTTCCTGAACCTTAATTTCGGATGGGCTAACTTACATATTAGATATAGAATAAATTCAACCGTACAAATGAATTTTATAAATAAATATAAAAAAAAAATACATCTAGTCAGAAAGACGAAATGAGTCGTACCCCTCAAATACATCTATATACATAAATAAAAATTTGATTGCAAAAAAAAAAAAATTACAACGTACATTTCGAAGCTTAAGAGTGTCAAGATCCTTTATTATCTTTTCGTTACTATTAGTATAAGTAAAATATCTTTCAATGTGTAGGGTCATATAATCAAGAGATCCATCACTTATTTTATTTTGAAATTGATTCTTTCTAATTCACATAGATGAAAATTTTCATTACTATTGAAACATGAAAAGCTAGTCAATACATATCAAATGAGCTTATAAATTAAACTAAAGTTATTTTCATCAATATTTGACATAACTCGAGAAGAGTGGGGATTTTTATCAAATTAAATCAAACATTTAATATAAATAATTAACAAATCATTTACTAACCTTGTTTCCCACAATAGAAACTAGCATGCTAATGCGAATGCAACCCTCATAGTCATACCCTTATGTCTCAATTACTCATACAAAAACCCCAATTTCAATTTCAAATTATCGTAACTAAAAAAAAAAACCCTCTAATACTCAAATTTTCAAAACCAAAACTCTTCATTCAATTTATATTTAAAACTAATATTAGAAAGTAATATTTTATGCTTCGAATATTTGATAGTAGATAAACATAATAAAATTTTGAAGAAAATAAAAGAGACAAAATTGTGAGATAAATTTGAAGAAAAAAAATGCTGAAATGGGGTGCATGGTTTGCTGATGCCTACTTTTCACTTTGGTTTTGAACCTTTGAGGTTGATATTATATTATTTAATTGTGTGTTGTTAGTTTTTTTTGAAGTTTTTTTTCTTTCTAAAACCTAAGTTAATTGGGTTAAATATTTAGTATTGGATGGGCTAATCCAATAATTGACAAGGAAGACACCTTGGGTGGGAAGGGCTATAGCCCTTCCAGCCCAAGGCAGCCCCCCGTCTCTGGTTGCATGTTTTTGTGTGTGTGTGTGTGTGTGTGTGAATGTTTGTGACTACATTCTTGCTCGGTATAGCTTTTGAAATACCCAAATCAAGTTGAGATACAAAATAACATGCCTAGCAAATGTGGAAGAAAATAAGGTCCAAATTTGTCTTAACAGATGCACGCGTCAGGATCATTGCAAAGTCATGAAGAAAAAGACCCTTAGGAAAAAAAAACAAAAAAAAAAGATGAAACAGAAAAATGACCCCAAGCCAAGAAAAAACAAAATTAAATTGAAGAAAGTTAAATGTGTAGATAGTAACATGTTCAAGCATGAATAAGCACAACTCGAGAGTAAAGCAGATAGACTGCGTCGACGGGATGTGAGCCAAGAGATAATACATATAAATCATAGAACCCTCATGATCAACCGCCAAAACATCCTACAATAACCCTTGTGAGTCCCTGACACATAATTTCACTTGGAAACCATATATGCCTACACTCTTTAAGATATTCAAACTCTTTAGATAACCAAGAACCAAAAAATGTCCTAGGCTACTGTATCCACCCAATCTAAACTCTTGCCCTACCAATGGGAAATATGCAAGAAATACAAAAAAATTAAAAATTAAGCACAAGAAGACCATACCATCAGTTAGGGCAAATTCAAAGTTATAAATTATAGCCCAAAAGATGGGTCAACAAAAATAACAAAGTTTAACAAGTAATCAAACATGCAAAATAGCCCAACAAGAAGAAATGATCCCCAAAAAGTAACTTAGCAGTTTGAGGATGGAACTGAAAGCTGCATCTTAAGAAATTAATTGAAGCTAAGGAAACGAGGTATCAAACCATTTCCAACGGGGAATAGGAAGAAGTGAGCTATCATTTAGTATCAAGACTTCAAGAATAAAAAATAGATCATTCATACATATGCTACGTGTATGCAAAAGCCACAAACCTGTAAAGCTCTTCGAAGCTTAGCCCGCTAGCATTGTGATTATAGATTTCATGAATCGCATGCTCCAGGATTTTCCAAGTCTTCTCTGCGTATTTCGGATCAACCACCACCCGATGCTTAAAGGCCTCAATTTGGAAGTTTCTCTTCTTCTGAGCACTCATCTTCTCGAGTTCAACTTAGCGCGAGTCAAAACCCCCTCAACAATCCGATCCTCAGCTTGAACCGCACTACCCCGATTGCCGGACCTTAAAACCCGATTGAGATTGGATGGTTTGGGTTCGATGAGAAAACCCTAGCTGTTGACCCGAACTGAAAAGAAGAAGTAATTGGAGTGGTTTTCGAGTGTAAGGGGTTTGATACGAGGAATAGAATCAATTAGGGCTTCCGATTGAAAAGGGAAAGAATCAGCGGCAAGAAAGGAGAAATTGGGGATGCTGATAACGAAGACGAGATAGCAAGATAAAAAAAATGCTGAAAAAAAATGCTGAAGGCTGATTTTAATTATGGGTTTTTCTTTTCGAATAATAAATATTTAATACTACCTGCCGAATTATATTATAATAATAAATACAAAATAATTATATTTTAAATATTAATTATCTATATTATTATTATTTATTTATTTATTTTAATAATTATTATTATTACGACTATTTATTACATTTTTAATAATTATTAATTCTTAATAATTATTATTTTTTATTTTTATCATTATTAGTATTTATTAAATTATCATTAATTATTAATTATTATTTTTTTATTATAGTATTTATTAAATTATTATTTTATTTTTATTATATTACTATTTTATTATTATTATTATTATTATTATTATTACACTTTTTAAGATTACTAGTCATGACTATTTAATACGGACAATTTCGAAGATATTATTTTAGCGTGTCTGGACCGTATAAAGATATTCAACCGTATTAATTTATACGGTGATTAATTAATACAACTGATACCAAACACTAGTTTCGTACTATATTATCCTATCAAATTCCTTATACGGCGTATCAAACGTAGCCTTTTTAGTTCACTGTTGATTTTGCAATCACATGGAGAGATATAATGACTACTCAACCCCCACCTTGTATCGGTCTAATCCTCCAAACGGAGGGGCAATCTGAAGAATCCAACTAGAGTGGCGTACATCTGGGGGTAAAGTGGTCACTGCTCACTACTTGACTTGAGCTAAAAAGTATCTCTCTAAAGTCTGAACGAGTATATGGTTGGTTTAGATTTTAATGGCGTTACTTTCCAACTTTTAATTTTCAAGACCTATCTTTTTAATCGACTAAGAGAAAGAAAAAAAAGACATTAACATTGTTTATATATAAAAATAAAACTAAAATAACAAAAGCAACGTGCCAACAGTTATATAAAAATTTAAAATTAAATAAAATTTTAAAGCAACTTACAAAATTCAAAACAACTAAAATCCTAAAAACTCATAACATAAAAGAATTACCAATGGATCTCCAAAAAGTCTCTCTCTAAAAAATCTCTCCCACTCCCCTCTAAAACACCTGCATGCATTAAGAATCTTTGAGGTGAAAGTTTCTCCAATCTCCACTTTTGGTAGTAGATTTGGTGAAAGCTTCCACCTCCCTCACTTTCTTACCTCCTTCCTTCATCTTCCTTCCCCTATTTACCCATTATCTGCTCCTCCAAGATTTTGTTTTTGGTCTCCTTTCCTTTATCGTCGTCTTTGGCGTTAGATCTGGAGTTGGTGGTGCTGGCCAGTGCTCATGGGGACTGTTGGTGATGGATTGTAGTCTATCTCGGCGTCCTTCGCCGATCATTCGGTCTTTGTGTGATGGCCCAAAAAATTCGAGAAAATTAAATTTAGAAAAATTAAAAAGGAAATGACATTTTTGTCTTTATAAGGTTAAATGTTGATTTTTTTTTACCTGACCATTTTTTGGATGTTCTGCGAGGACCTTATGAAGATTTTTGACTCATAAGTCTATACACAAGCGGTATGCTGCAATCGAAGATCGAATAGATTCGATTTTTGGACATAAGGGTATTTTGGCAATTTTACATGAGGAATCTAGGTCAACCTAGAAAATTCTTGGTTTTCCTTCTCTTATCCCTTCTACCACCAGCTTAACCTATATATATAAATATATATATATATATACAAGTAATTGATGTTGTGTGGGTATTCGATGGGTGGTGGTCGAGAGGAAGAAAATGAAGAAAATGAGAGAAAACCCCAGAGAGAAGAAGGAAAAGGACAAGATAGAAAAAGGAAGAATAAGAGGGTTCTAAGGTGGAGGGAATCTGAAAAAGAACTGGAGAGAAGAAGGAGACCCCTGAGTCAAAGACTCGAAACACACCCATGGACATTCGAATTAGGTTTTGTTGAATTGGACCTTGATTCCTCAAATTGAGGTTGAAACCTTCCCCCCATAACCATTATGAACAGGACCCTTAAAGGAAACCACTCAAGAACAAGTTGTGATTAAGTTCGATTTGGGTTGTGTGCATCCATCGAAAATTCGGGGATTTAGGTAAGGAATTTCATGAAATTGAATCCATAATTATGTTTCTGGGATGTATTCGAGCGAGAAGGTTAGTCAAATTGTGAAAAACTGATGAAATTTGACTGAGAATTGGGAGAAATTGAAAACGGGTCGCAAAACTGGGTTATGACCTGAATTGCAGACTCGCTCGAGGTAGACAACAAGTAGGGATGCAGCGGCGACTGTAATGTGCATGGAACCCATGCACAACGAGATGAGGTCTGTAATGTGCATGGAACCCATGCACAACGAGATGAGGTGGTGCATGGGAGCACGTGCCACATCATCTCGAGGTGCGGCCAACATGAAATTCATTGTATTCGATGTTACAAATATAGGCAGATGTTTCGAGGTAATCGAACATCATCTCGGGGTAGTTTTAGGTGTTCGAAGTGTATGTTTAATTTTTTTTTTAAAATTTATTTAAATACCAAAAATTAAGGATCGTATTAGGAGGTTACGTGAGACTTTAGCAAGCCGAAATTATAATTTTTGATAGGAGACATAGCCCCTGGAGTCGGCAAAGAACGTTCAAAACGAGAGTAAAAAGCAAAATAAGATTGTGAGTGGACTTTATTTTTTATTAAATTATTATGCATGCATATTTAAGTATTTTATTTGTTTATTTACCTGATTTACTTGATGATGATTTGATTGTGATTTTTGAATTATTTTTGATGGATTTATGGGAAATTATTGATTAAGTATATGTACACCTTTTATAAGGTTTTGCCTAATTTGTGTTTTGGGCTTAGGCCCGGATTTCGAATTATGGATTTGGTTTTAAAGATTTGATATATGCTATAAATGTATGTTTTCTCAATATTTATGAACCGTGTTGTTTATGAAAAATCCTCATCGGAATGCTGGTTGGTTGGATTGTCTAAGACGTCTGGAGTCGGGCTTCATTTTCCTGAGACGAGTTATGTGGTTAGTCTCTGGCGACCAGATCAAAGCTCTATTGCTTGAGATTGGTGATTGGGATATGAATTAAACATCCAAAGTTGGGCTCTATTTCCTGAGTCGATTTACACTCGAACGTCAAGTTGGACTCTGTTTCTCGAATCGTTTTGCCTATTGATAGTGCGATTGAGTATGATTGACATTCAGACATCGAGGATAGGTTGATTATATGTGTTTTTTGCTGTAGTGATTTGATATCTTTTCGTATTACTTTGATTTCCTGATAATTGGTTGATTTACGGATAATTGTGCTTATGTGACTTTCTAATTGAATTTGTAGAATTATGGTTTAAATCACAAGTTGATTGTTTGTTGTCACGGTTTATATATGCATCCATAGTTTTTATAAAATGAAGGGTAAATGAATTATATTTTTCAAACCATGTTTTAAAATGTTATTTTGTCCACTCACACGTTTTTTTATTTTGGTAACCTTACATGACCGTTGCACGAAATTCGAGAATACTCAAGAAGCGGAGGCATATACTGGAAAGATACGAGTATCCCTTGTCTGACAAGTGTTGGGGGTAATTTCAGTATTTTGGGTTACTCGCCAGAGGAGAGTAAGATCGGGCGTAATTACCAAGGTAATTTAGGAGGGGTCATGTCACCATGTGGTTGTTTTTAGTTTGTTTCTTTTTTGTTTATGGTTGATTTACCTGTGTTTTTTCTTTCAATTTATTTACCCATCTGCATCTCATCCTCTATTCTCACTGTTCATCTCCCCAAATCACATAAGCTATGGTTTTTGGTTTGCTTCTCCTCTGCTTATCTCTACAGACATCGCCACTACTGTTCTCCACCTTCAACCCTTCCCTAAATCTGTGCCTTTGTTTGGGAGGATGGGATGTGTACTTTAATGGTCATTCTTGACCAAGCTGGTTGCTTGAGTACACTGATCTTTCGTAGGTTTGTGTCTCCAATCCATGCTCTTTAGATGGATCTTGTTGGTTCATGTCTTGTTCATGCTTTGTGGTAGTTGTTGCTTGCTTGGTGATAGCAGCTGGTGGAGCTGCACGTAGCTGTTAAAGTTTTATTGAGTTTATTATGTTATGGGTTGTTGTTAAGTTTGGACTATTTTCTTTGGGCTTGTTTTTTTGTTTGTTTTTTTTGTTTTGCTATTTGTGTAATATTTTAAGTCAGGTTTTTATATTTTGGATCATTCGCAAGGGCAATTTCTTAATAAATTCCACAATTCAAAAAAAAAAAAATCACATCGCAAAGAAGTGGGATATGGCGAAATTGGTAGATGGTATGGACTTAATTGAATTGAGCCTTGGTAGGGAAACCTACCAAGTGAGAACTTTCAAATTCAGAGAACCCCAAAAATTAAAAATGAGCAATCCTGAGCCAAATCCCATTTTATGAATCCACACAGAGGTTTCATAAACTGAGAATCGAATAAAAATGGATACGTGCATAGACTCAATAAAAGCTGTTCTAACAAATGGAGTTGGGTCTTTGAGATCCTTTCAAGGACCTATGTTGTGTTGTTGTATTAAAGAGATATCTATATGATCCGATTAATTACATAAAGCCCGCGGTAGTAACGGAACCGAGGAAAGTACACCGAAAAACAGTTATTTTCTATTATGTTAGCATTTTCATTAGTATTAGATCAATTGAAGGCTAGGGAGAGGAAATAATTGTATTTTACAACGGATTGATTATGATTCAATTACTCTCAGTTTTGCCCTGTCTCATGCAAAAAAAATTGAACTACAGTATTCAATGCATCAACTATGTACGTTGCTTTATTTGATCAAGTGGCATTAAAAACTACCAATGAAAGTTCAAATTTGGAAACTTCCTATACCTTCGAAAGTTCAAAATTTTGCTTCCCTACTTGGACAAGATCGCCTTAACACAAAAGATAAAATCATTAACATAGGCATTAATATTGATCCAAATTGTGTTCTTCGTTAGCGATATGCTGAAGATCCTAACCATCTTTTTCAAGATTGTTCTTTTACCATATAAGTGCAACGTCATACCACCAATTGTTTAACCCTTTATCTTCTAGTCTTTACTTTGCATATTGGCTCTTCTTTTTGCACATTTCTAGTCTTTACTTAGGACATGAAGAATGATGTCATTTTTCATAACGCAAGGTCTTATCCCATGATGGTTCTTAGAATCGCTGCTCATGTGGGAGCTGACTTTTGAAATTCCATTCAGACTGCATCTTTAAACTCTGATATGCCTAGAGTCCATGTTATTCCAATGCCAGTTTATTAGGCTCTTTAGTTCGACCATGTGCCTCTTGGTTGCCTAAGGGGCTTTCAGCTTTAGGTTTTATTTTATTTTGTATCTAAAAAAAAAAAAAAGAACTACCGCCACCACCACATGAAGCGGCGTCGTTGTTAAACTCTCTCCACATATACCCTTGAAGAATTTGTAAATCTTTTGGCTTATTTTTGGGAATACTTTATCTTCGGCAGCCCAATTAAGCATAAAAGTAAATATTGATTATATGTATATGCCCATAGTTCATATACCAAACAATCACCACAAGAATACCACCAACTCAAAGAAAAAAGAAAGTAGTCGAGGGTTTGTCTTCCCTCTCCCCTTCTAATCCTTTATCGTTTTGGAGTAGAGAAGACCTAAGAGACTATTTTCTCTTCCTATCGATACATTCACCATAGTAGTTATCATTGTCTCAAAACAAAACTTATCCCTACTTTGTGACTTATTAAAGTTTATCACATATGATTTCATATCAAATAAAATCAGTGATATTATTTCTATATTATTTACGAACAATCTTGCTAAGGATAATATCCTTAGAAATTAGGAATAAAATTTTAAAAATAATGAAAATTATTTTTTTTCGAACGTATGATGTCTGTTATTTATGTATCATAAAAGTAAAAATAAATTTGAACATGTGATTTATTTTACATATATAAATGGTAGTTAAAAATATGAAAATTTGAAAATGATTTTTTTTTTTTATATAGAACTTTGGCTTACAATTTGTGAGATCCAAATTTAAAGTTTTTTTCTTAAAATTTTAAATTTATATATTTATAAGTCCAAACAAAAAAATTAGTGTATAAAAAATGAAATTATAATTTTTTTAATGCCCTCAAACCTTTTTAGAAGATGCATTTGGATTTTAAACAAATTTTTGTTGTTGTTCTCATCAACAAAAAAAAATATGGATTGCTTGACCCGGCTGGACCTAATGCATGTGGCCCAAAACTATGGTTCCGTACGGGCTCTACGCTGAGGCATGAGCCCAGTCTTACGAAAAGGGGCAAACTTGTCATTGCATTTGTGACTAGGGTTTAGCCAGTTTAGGGTTATAAAGGAAACGCAGTCCCATCTATATTTACCCTCCTCTGTTAACTTCTCGGCTGCCTCTTGCACTCTTACTGCCTTCTCTGGAGATCTGAGCAAGGCCAACCAGCCATGGTGCACGTTTGCCACTACCGCAACTGTAAGCCTCTCTCTTCGCTCTTTCTGTCTCGTATTCCTTGAACGATTTCTTTTTTGATTGAGCTGGTTATCTGCGTTTGTAAATTCGATTACTTTTTGCGAATGGTTTGAAACTTTGAGTTTGTTCGTTTTAGGATTGAATATGCAGCTTTTTTGGTCAATGGATTTTTATTTCGTTCACTAAATATAGGCAAAACCATCCACTGTTACCACTTCTCCAATGTTATAACTCATCGTTTATCTTTTATTTTTCTTGTTTACTCTTTTTTTAATTGTTCTCTTTGAAACTAATTGAGTTGTTAGTATTGAACCTCTGAAGCTTCTATCTCTTTTGAATTTGTTTTTTCTTTGCCTTTTTTGTGTGTTAGATCTAACTCAAATTTGGTATCCATAGTTTTTGTTATGATCGCATACAATTATTAGAATTTAGCGTAATGATTTCAGATGGGTTGAAATTTGCTTTATATTCATTCGAAAATCCAGTGCGTGTAGATTTTGCTTTGTCAATCTGTTTGAATTGGGATATAGTTCCGTTGTTACTTTTAAGCTGCAAAGTAGTATATGCTGGGTTGTCAAAAAGGAAGTTCGAGGTTGACATTTTCTTATTGTTGAAGTTTGATATTGATGAATGATAGTTTAGGGTATAGTGTGGTTATTTTCTTATTCTCGAAGTTTGATGTTGGTAATGATAGTTTTGGGTTATTATTTTCCTACTGTCTAAGTTTGATACTGATGAATGATAGTTTTAATTGTTCTAATAAAAATTGGTTGCATTGTAATGTGTGATTTTAGATGGGAAGACATTCAAGAAGCCACGTCGTCCTTACGAGAAGGAGCGATTGGATGCTGAGCTTAAGCTTGTTGGAGAGTATGGACTTCGGTGCAAGAGAGAGCTGTGGAGGGTTCAGTATGCTTTGAGCCGTATCCGTAATGCTGCTAGGGAACTTCTTACCCTGGATGAGAAAAGCCCCCGCCGTATCTTTGAGGGTGAGGCTCTTCTTCGTAGGATGAACAGATATGGGCTTCTGGATGAGAGCCAGAACAAGCTCGATTATGTTTTGGCTTTGACTGTTGAGAACTTTTTGGAGCGTCGTCTTCAAACTCTTGTTTTCAAGACTGGTATGGCCAAGTCCATCCACCACGCCAGGGTCCTTATTAGGCAAAGGCATATCAGGTATAAACCCTGTTTTTTTCCGAATGCTTCTGTGATTTTCTCGCTTCATTCATATATAATTATGATTTTGTTGTCAATGGTTGATCTTCTTGTTTGCTATTAATGCTTAAATTTTTTTTGTATGTCTACCAATTGTCCTTTATGCATTTAAAGACTTAAGAAGGATTCTTAAATGTGGATCACTTTATTGTTTGGGATGGCTAATATGCGCCAGTTGAAATAAAGTAGCGCACTTGAATATACTGTCGGTACTATGTACTCTATTTGCCATTTCCAACCTGCCCTGTCTACAAGTGCTTAATGTTTGGTGCACTGACTAATAGGTTCCATGTCTTTGTAATCGTTCCAGTTTTCTTTGCTAGTAAATTTATGTTTATATTTTGGACCTTTCTAGTTATATTCAGGTTTGTTTGTTTTTGTAATCAATTGGCGGTGATTAATTTGGTTTAATGCTTGTGTCCGCATCATTTACATTCATAAAATTGGTTCTGTCTTTGCAACCACACCATTTTGCGTAGCTTGTAGATTTATGTTTTCTTTTGGATCCTCCCTTTTTTTTTCTTTCGAGTCTAGTGTCAGTTGTTTCTCATTACTTCGATTTGGATTTGGATAGTTTGTTAAGTTTGATTTATCTATAGTTTAATTCATGTGTTTCACTTTCCAGGGTTGGAAGGCAACTGGTTAACATCCCATCTTTCATGGTGAGGGTTGATTCCCAGAAGCACATAGACTTCTCTCTGACAAGCCCCCTTGGAGGAGGCCGCCCGGGAAGAGTGAAGAGAAGGAACCAGAAGGCAGCTGCCAAGAAAGCTGCTGGTGGTGATGGAGATGAGGAAGATGAAGAGTAAAATTGAGAGGCCTAAACTTAGTAGATTGTGTGTTTGAAATTTATGCACCGTACCTTTCTCGTTAGTGTTCTTTACTGACTTTACAGTCTGTTTTGTAGTGGATGTTTGGGTAAACGACTTTCGTGTTTTTTTGCGATTAGAACTCAAATGTTTTGCTTTTAATACCTTAAGTAATGAATTTTTGTTGGAGCTTAAAGCCGTGAAAGCCTTGAGCTGTATAATAAGTAATATTTTGATGCATGCTTATTTTACCCACCCTTTGAAAATGAAATCCACGTATAATAAGTATTTTTTTTTTGTTTGCAACTTTGACGAGTTTAATGTCGCCCTGTGATAGTTGTTCTTGCAGTAAATCTGGGGAATAAAATTATAATGAATAAAACAATGTATATATATATTTTTGAAGTGAGTTGCCATATCTTTTTAGCTTGCCAACATTTATAATGACTAAAATTACCACTCTTTAAATCAATTTATATATATATCCATATGTTGAATCGGAAATCCGACACGAATTTGTTAAAACTCCTATCTGTTCCGGTTCAAATCGTTATTTATCTAACGGTTTAGGTTTGATCGGATAAAAATCAAACGGTTTGAGAATTCAAATCGTTCCTTTAGTAACGGTTTGAGAATCCAAACCGTTTCGTTAATAACGGTTTGAATTTGAATTTTTATTTTGAAAATCCGTTAAATTTCAAAACGAACCGTTAAATAATATATTAAAATTTATTAATATTTAAATCTATTATTAATACAAAGTAAAATTAATAAAAATAAAAAGATACCTAGAAGGCTAGAACTACACTATTAAATAGTTTGTTTGTTTGATAAATCTTAGTATACTGATAATATTTACAATTCAATACTTAGCAAACTTAATATATATAATTTTGAATATTTAGTATTGATTTTTTTTTGTATCTTTATTTTTTCTATATCTTCATTTTTTTTTAATTTCTTAAAAGTTTTATTTCTAATTTAAAAAAATTCAAATCGTAACGAACCGTTGAAATTTTAACAGTTTGAATTTAAATATTATTAATATTAATATCGAACTGCACCATTTTCACCCGATATGTAATTATTTAGTGCATAATTCGAATGAATTAGAGTTAAAATATCTCAAATGGCAACAATTTATGAGAGATGTCCTTGTAGTTATTGATTTTTGTCTCCATCTCTCTCTTACACGCATTCAAAATCAGTAAGGATCACGATTTTCATTTGAGAATCGATTTAGGTGAAGCTCACCGCCACGCGTCCTCGATACATTATAGTAATCATCTTCACCACATTTTCTAATTTAATATAAATCGTTGTCCACGTTAAATTTGACTCGGGCAGATTAAAATCCGTAACCAAACAAACACTTGAGATAAAACAATTTCTACATCAATATCATTCTTAATGTGGAAAACAGTCTTACGTTTTATTTTATGATGTGATCAAATTGTTTCGCCACACATTCCAAAATCCTTAACCAAGTCTCAAACTTGGCTAACCCGGTGCCACTTGGACACCATCGAACACCTAATTAGACTAATTAAGTGAGGTTAATCATTAATAAATCTGTTAGAAATCATTAACCTCCGTTATCAGCACACTGACGTGGCAACCACCAAGTGGAGAGCGAAGGCGAAACCTAGTCGTGATTGAATTCCACAGAAAACGGGAAGGAGTTTTTCCCATCCGGATGATCATGATGACTCTAAAAGAGGCCGTTACAGCGGTCTCCCGAGTCGGGGTTTTTGTGATAACCACAAATGTCATCTCAGTCCAACACGTGTGACCATTTCTTTCCCATTCTATCCACGTGTTCCAATTCAATAAGCTTCCATCCATCACGCGACCAGTCCCCACTCCCCATAAAAGCCTCAGGTCCCAACCCGGTAGCTCTCGCCACTGCCTACGGCATCGTTCTGACTTTACACCGCCACCAACAAAAGCCAAATAGGAGATGATGATGACACAGCGCCGACGAGAGAAGGAGGAGAAGGAGAATCAGGAGGTGATGGAGGCTCAGTCTCGGAGATTTCTGTTTGTTTCGTCGAAGGCGAAGGCGTGTGTGGAGGAGGAGATGGAGCAGGACAGCGGGGGATCGTCGGAGGAGATAGAGTCGCCGAGGTCGGTGTGGCGATGGAGAAGGCGGGCGAAGAAAACGGGATGTGTGCATAGCCAGATCTTGAGAATTCGAGAGGAGGATTCGCATCTCGGCGAGAATGCTATTTTCGGCGCCAAAAAGGAGCATCAGAAGGTCCCTCGCATGGACGTGGTGCTTTTCGCCCGGCCTATCTTGCCGTGTTCGCCTCTCAGGAACACCGTCACCGCTTATCACTAAACTCTGCAACAACTGTTCAGGTGAGTAATCAATTCCTCAATTTCAGGTTGACGAGTACGATTTTGAAAGATTTTAATTTCAAATCTTTATCTGAAAATTTCTAAAGTCTTCGTTCTGGTTGTTTCTTTGAGCTTTGATCTGTTGTTTGGATGATAGAAAATTACTCTAATTGGTGATTCCGCTGAATTTTATTCTGATTTGATCAACTTGTTTCAGTCAATAAATTCAAGTCCTCCTGTTTGATTTTCCCTCTTATTTCTCAGCATCCAAAATTCCGAAGGATCTTTTCAAACCTGCTGTGTTTGTCCCAATTTCTTTGACTTTCACTTTCCCTCTCTTTATCTTTCAAATCAGCCAAAAGTTCCTCTTTTTTCTTTCTTAAAGATAATTTTTTTTTTCTTTCTGATGTTAATCAGCTTTACTCTTCTTCAGGAAGAAGCAGAGTGCGTTTGAAGAGCAACATCAATGTGAAGATGAAGATCGCGAGAAGACAAAAGAAGAGTTAGAATTAAGTCGCCATCTTTCTTAAACTTCTGTATGAATTTTTGTGGTAGATGAAAGTTTAGTCGTTTGATCTGCAAATGTTGCTGTACAGTTACCAACATACATAAGAATTGAGATGAGATGAGAATCATGAGATCGATGTGTGATAAATTGATAATCATATCGCACCCTTCTTCCGGGGAAAAAAAATTGATCCAATCCAGCTCGAAAATTTAAAAAAAAAAAATCAACGCAAACCGAAATTCGAAAATTTACAACAACGGAATTTAATTCGAACAGAAATTATCAATTTCTTCGCGATCAGAAATTTGAAATTGAAAGCGCGAGAATCAAGCAGAAACTTTTGGAGCGGGCTCGCTTGGTATCTCTGGACCAGGACTGCCGCTTCAGGCTTCAGCCATTTGGGCTTTGACACTTTAATCCGATTGACAAAAGATTAGGGGGGTCCTTTTTTCTTTGATTGTCTATGGAAGGAAGCATCATTGAAAACATGGAAAATATTATAATGGCATGTTTAGACTAGAATAGGTATTAGAATCATTCCGATTCATGAGTCATACATGTTTAACAGTGTAATTATAATTATGTCGAATATGTTAGAATGTTTACGTCAATGCGTAACTTTCTTAATACCAAATCCTACATAAAATGTAAATATTTTCTATTAATTAAAATCCATACTTCCTAAAATGTATAACTTTCTTAATATCATATCATACATAAAATATAAATGTTTTCTATCGATTGAAATCCGTACTAAATGTTATACTATTGACATAACACTTTATTAAGGGGAACAATCTTTTTCTTTAAATGGGCTTTCCTCAATTGGGGATTTTCAACTTTAAGATTTTAATAAAGCTAAACCCTGATCTTTGTTGCTGTAACCATTTTTCCTCTTTAATGAAGTTCTATGAAAAAAAAAACACGTACTTCCTAGCTTTACTAAAAAAAGTCCACAATGCTTGAAAACATGGCAAATGAAATCATAATGAATTAATAACAACACCATACCATAACAAAGCAAACAATTCATGATTCCTCCTCAAACTAAATTAAGTGCTAGCACCTTGTTAAACTTAAAACAGAACCAATAAGTCCATTGGCAGAACTCATCAACATCTAAATCTAATACTCATCATCGCCTTCATCATCTTCGCCTTCAGCAGATTCAAGCCCGACCTCCTCATAATCCTTCTCCAGAGCCGCCAAGTCCTCCCGGGCCTCCGAAAACTCGCCCTCCTCCATCCCCTCACCGACATACCAATGCACAAACGCCCTCTTCGCATACATCAAATCAAACTTATGATCAATTCTCGAAAACACTTCAGCGACACTGGTTGAGTTCGAAATCATGCACACTGCCCTCTGCACCTTGGCTAAGTCGCCGCCGGGGACGACGGTCGGTGGCTGGTAGTTGATGCCGCACTTGAACCCGGTTGGGCACCAATCCACGAATTGTATGGTCCTCTTGGTCTTGATTGTGCCCACGGCGGCGTTGACATCTTTTGGAACCACGTCTCCTCTGTACATCAAACAGCAGGCCATGTATTTTCCGTGTCTGGGGTCGCATTTGGCCATCATGGACGACGGCTCGAAGGCGGTGTTGGTGATCTCCGCCACTGAGAGCTGCTCGTGGTAGGCCTTCTCAGCGGAGATCACTGGCGCGTAGGATGAGAGCATGAAGTGGATTCTTGGGTAGGGGACCAAATTGGTTTGGAACTCTGTCACGTCCACGTTGAGTGCGCCATCAAAACGCAGAGAAGCGGTGAGTGAAGAGATAACCTGCGACACAATTTCGTGGAGATAAAATTATCAAACACCTTCAATTAACACGGAAAGTTCCAATTTTTTTATTAACTTGAGAAACAAAAATACCCAATTTCATCATGAAAATTAAGTAGAAAACACTTTCAATCAACGATGAATTTTATCAAACCCTTTCAATCAACCATGAAAGTTTCAATTTTTTTTTAAAAAACAAAACTTAAGGCACAAAAAAAAACCCAAGTTAACAATCAAGCTTATCAAACAATTTCAGTCAACTATGAAAGTTTCATTATGATATTATCAGACACTTTAAATCGACAAGCAAAGTTACAATTATTATGTTGCTTCCTATAAGCCAATTTCATAAGGAAATTTATCACGCTTCCCAATTTCATAATGCAATGTATCACACTTTCAATTATCGTGTTATTCCCTAATACATAAGAAACAGACAATTTCATAACAAAATTATCAACAGCTTCCAAATTTCACAATGCATTGTACTACATTTCCAATCAACAAGTTTCATTTTTTAACTCTTACCAGAAACATATAATTATCAAACACTTCCCAATTTCATAATTCAATGCATCACACTTACCATCAACAAGTTCTAATTTTTTTATTTTTTTAACAGACAAACAAAAGTACCCAATTTCATAGTGAGAATTATCAAACAATTCCCAATTTTCAATCAACACCACATTTCCAATCAACAAGTTTCATTTTTTAACTCTTACCAGAAACATATAATTATCAAATAGTTCCCAATTTCATAATTCAATGTATCACACTTACAATCAACAAGTTTCAATTATTTATTTTTTTACCAGACAAACAAACTTACCCAATTTCAAAATGAGAATTATCAAACAATTCCCAATTTCCAATCAACAAGTTTCATTTTTTAACTCTTACCAGACAACCAAATAATTATCAAACAGTTCCCAATTTCATAATTCAATGTATCACACTTACCATCAACAAGTTTCAATTTATTATTTTTTTACCAGACAAACGAAAGTACCCAATTTCATAATGAGAATTATCAAACAATTCCCAATTTTCAAGCAACACCACATTTCCAATCAACAAGTTTCATTTTTTAAGTCTTACCAGACAAACATATAATTATCAAACAGTTCCCAATTTCATAATTCAATGTATCACACTTTCCATCAACAAGTTCAATATTTAATTTTTTTTACCAGAGAAACAAACGTACCCAATTTCATAATGAGAATCATCAAACAATTCCCAATTTTCAAGCAACCATGAGTGTTTAAATTTTCTCTTCTTTTTACCTGAGAAACAAGCCTGTTGAGGTTGGTGTAGGTGGGACGCTCAATGTCAAGAGACTTCCTGCAGATGTCGTAAATGGCTTCATTGTCGAGAAGCACAGAGACATCGGTGTGCTCCAAGAGGGAGTGAGTGGACAGGACGCTGTTGTAAGGCTCAACGACGGAGGTTGAGACCTGAGGTGACGGATACACTGTGAATCCAAGTTTCGACTTTTTGCCGTAATCGACTGAGAGCCTCTCTAGAAGAAGAGAGCCAAGCCCAGAGCCGGTCCCACCTCCGACGGCGTGAAACACCAGAAACCCTTGAAGCCCGGTACAGTTATCGGCAAGCTTTCGGATCCGGTCCAGGCACAGATCCACAATCTCCTTCCCAACTGTTCAATTGGGATGCATAAATTCTCAATTTTAAATACGCAATTAACTACAAAATTTTGAAATGGGCGAGAGGTCTTTTGTTACTTGTGTAATGGCCTCTGGCGAAGTTATTGGCGGCGTCTTCTTTGCCGCTGATAAGCTGCTCCGGGTGGAATAGCTGGCGGTAGGTGCCGGTCCTGACCTCGTCGATGACGGTGGGTTCAAGGTCCAAGAACACAGCGCGTGGTACGTGCTTTCCGGCTCCGGTCTCGCTGAAGAACGTGTTGAAGGCATCGTCTCCGCCTCCCACGGTTTTATCACTTGGCATTTGGCCATCAGGCTACAAAATCGAAAATCCCCAAAATCTAATTAAGAAAAAGGAATGAACAATATGAGAGAAAATACGAAAGAACCCAAAAAGAAGACGGACCTGAATGCCGTGCTCAAGGCAGTAGAGCTCCCAGCAGGCGTTGCCGACTTGGATTCCGGCCTGGCCGATGTGGATTGAGATACACTCTCTCATTTTCTTTAGGTATTTTTGTTTTTCGGTTTATTTTGAATTTGAAGATTTGAAATGGTGAAAAGGGGGAAATCGGGTGAGAATATTTATAGAACGTTAATAGTGCCGAGGGGTTCCGGTGGCTTCAAATTTTGAAAACGAGGGTTTGTGGGTTCCAGCTATTTATTTTGACCGTTCGATGTTATTTTGGGTACGAATTTGAAATTTGAATTCAGAAGCGCGAGAATCAAGTAGATACTTTGGACGGGGCTACTTTTGCCTCCTCAACTATTTGGGCTTTTGTCCTTTAAGCCCATTAAGATTTTTAGTAGCTTTGCCTTTTCCTTTTGTTTTGGACCAAACAATTCAATTCATTTCATTCATCCGAGCCACAAACACAAAGGCCAGAAGCACCACCATAAGTGCCGGCTGGTTTTAAAGAGAAAAGTTGAAGAGAAAATAAGACAAATTGAATTCAAACCCACAATTAACCCTTGCTTTTTCCTTGTACACAACACATAATACTTATACCTCAAGGCCCCCTCTTAGACTTGATCAAATCGCTCCCTACCACTGAAAAACCGGGATGCTCTTCTGTTATTCGTAATGATCGGATTTTTTTTTCCTAGAAAGAATACTAATCCATTGGGTATTAGCTTGGTTGATACTGTGGATTGATTCTTACTTTAAGGCAAATTATTCTAAAATGAGAAGAGATATTAGGGGTGGCAATTTTTTATACGACTCGAAATCCACACAAAATTTATCCAGATCAACCCGCACGATTAACATTTCGGGTCAACCCGTTATGACCCGTTTAATAAACGGGTGGATTTTGGGTCAACCTATTAACCTGTATAATGACATGTTTACCCGTTTAATAAATGGGTAGATTTTGGGTTAACAGGTTAACCCATATATTGACTCATTTAATAAACGTGTCATTACTAACCTATATATCTACCCATTTACATAACTAAATACCTATTAAATCTTATAATTTAAATAGGTTAAACGGGTCATAGGTTAATTGGGTTTTGAGTACAAACTGTATATTAAATGGGTTAAACGGGTTACGCGGGTTATTAACAGGTCGGGTGAGGGTTAGACATTTTTGACACGATTATTAAACGGGTCGGGTTCGGGTTGGGTTTAAATAAGTAAAACAGAATTCATGATATGATACGAACCTGACACGATCCGATCTATTGCCACCCCTAAGAGATATGAGTGATCGTGATTCTATTGTTTGATATTTGCCGTAGGATAATTATAATAAGCTTTACTTTGAAGGTTTGATTATTCAAAATAGTAATGCGGCTTCTGGTTATACTATTATGGTAATGCGGTTACTGGTGTTCTTTTGGAGGAATCCCATGCTCTTGTTGAAGGTCTGAATAAAGCTGCTGCTCTTAATATTTCTAAGCTTCTAGTTGAAGGTGATTCAAAGATTTTTATTGATGTTGTTAATAGTTGTATACCTACTCCCTGGAGGCCAGAGACGATAATCTAGCGAACTAAGGAGCTTATCCCAAGATTTAGCTTCATCTCATTTAAGCATGTTTATAGGAATGCAAAGTTCGTTGCTGTTGTTTTAGTCAAGATGGGTCATAATTGCCATGACAACTTGAGTTGGGATACCTCGCTTTTTGATGGTGCTCCTGGTGTGTGGTTATTTGATTTTATTGATGGAGGTTATGCTAGAGGTTTTGTTTGGTAATCTCTTCTTTCGTATTAAAAAAAAAATGAAACCAAAATGGAGATCTATTGGATCAAATACTAGTCCGAGTTGCTTCCAAATTAGTGTTCTGTTCTCTATGAGCAGTCTCTTGTAATCACCAGAAGTATAAAGAGTGATCGACCAGATATTGACCTTACGTAAATGTTATGGCTTCATAACTTCCATGAAAACGGGAATTTGACATGTTTAGAATTATTCCAATTCATGATCTGACTTTACTTCTTTAGAATTTGGCTCGTTCCATATATTTTATATATGATGTAATTATCTTGAATTTTTATTTCTCCGCAGTTTATTCTAGAAGTCCTAATCCACCATTTAAGAAAAAAAACAAGAATTATATTAATTTGGAGAAGTTGTTGATTTTATGGAGAAGTTGTTGATTTTATAGCCTTTTTAATTCATAACTTTTTCCAGTAACAAAGCAGGCCTAAAATGTAAAGTCTCTAGGGTTAGCACTAAGCAGCTTCTACTTTGCGGCCAAATGACTACTTCCACAGCTAATAATCATGAACACTTTGTGAAAAGTTAGTGAAACATTATTAGATTCCAATAGTTGATCCATTTATTTTCGTTCTCTTTTTTGTTATTGGGTCCATATACAAAGCTATGATCCACATGCATTGTTTACCCCCTAAAGAGTTTGCATGTACTTTACAGACATCTTGGTGCATCAACCATGCTCACAAACTTTCCAGAAAGTCTCAGGCCATGCTTGCGTTCTTTCCACAGCTACGAGTGTTGGAAGAAAGTTGTATCAAACCCGGGTTTCGATTTGGATTGTGTTTTTTCAAATTTTAATGAACCCTTCGAGTATGCCGAAAAATAATAACACGAATGTTCTTATTGTCTTCGTTCTGAAAGTTTTTTGGATGTTTCTATCACTTATATCAAGTAAAATCTCACCTAATAAATTTTCTTGTCGATGTTTTTTTATTTAACATAAAATGTTTCATTATATTTCGGAAACTAATAAATCATAACAAACAACTATACAACCCATGTTACTAAAATCAAGCAGAATTCCACACTAAAGTAACCCATTACCCAAGAACATTATTGCCACCACATACTTGCGAGTTGCGATGCCAACAAACCCATCATATTCCGCCTTAAAGAAGCTTTTGTATATTTTATATCTCTCGTCAAATAATTATCCAACAGATATCTCATTTGACACAAGATTAGTCAATTTTTGAAAGATGTAGACTTGTAATTGCAATTATCAGGACTTGTCATCTCTCATATGAGATGGACGTACACAACTCAATCTAGCAATCCCCAAAATCTCTGGTTTGTGCTTGGAAGTTCTGATATAGAGAAATTCAACATCTCCATGTACCTTTTTCCTTGGAGGCATAAATCTACTTGGATTATCATTGATATTGAACAAATACAGCTAACCAACAATATTTATTCAATAAAGTAGGAATTAATAGAGGAATTATATGAGAGGAGAAGCTAGAATGTATAACTAAGATTGTGAAGGCTAAGGAGGGTCCCCAAAGTGTGGTGCAGATGAGAGATCTTGGTTCTGTATAGAAGCTGACGGTGATGCAGAAATCAGTGGACCACTTCAAAAAAAAAAAATCTCCATGATTTTCAGGTACTCATTTGACTTTTAAATCTTCCCTACAATATGTGTTTGTGCCTTTCCTATCATGATTTAACACCACCTTTTGAACATTCAAACAAGAACTATGATTCAATATGGAGAAAAAAATTAATGTACCTACATGAATCGTATTGGTTACAAATTTTTTTATCGAAAAATTAGAACGGATGGAAACAAGATGCATAAAAACGTATTATTTGATATAATGATATTGGAAGCATTAACGTGTTTGACATGGAGATACGGGAGATACTGGAGCCAGGAGATTATGTATATTGGATATCAAAATTGCTCTTCAAAACGATAAAATTGGAGACCTCCATCAGCTCCTCATCGAAAAAAAAAAAAAATTGAAGTCCACCCTTACATAATGAGTAGAAATATTATTAAATCAATTAATAATGTAGAAAGACGTAGTAAAACGTATTTCACATTTTAGTTATTGCAATTTTTTATATTAAAAGAAAACCAAGAAACAAACCGGTATCGAAACTAATAAAGAATAAGGAAATAGGACGAAATTGTGTCATGTTCATTGGGCTAGCAACCTTAGGGATTAAAGCCAAGTGTGTGAAATTAAACTGTCTCAACATATATCCAGTCTGAAAGAAGTGCAAAACAGCATAGATTACCTCATTTCCAAGTAGGCCCCAATGTTTATGGTAGAAGCTCGCAGTAAAGCCATCAGGACCCGGGGATTTTGTAGGATGTATCTGCACAAGTGCTCTCCGAATCTCCTCGTGTGTGACTGGCCGAATCAAGGCCGCATTTTCTGAGGTAGAAACCCTCATTTCAATGCAGTTTGTGACTTCCTGGAATTGGGAAGGCATTGAGGTTGTGAAAAGGTCCTGAAAGAAACCGTTAGCAATCACCCCCAGTTCCTCCTCCTTGTCTATCCAAATTCCCTCCCTATTGTAGAGACCCCGGATACGATTAAACCGTCGTCGCTTCAAAGTTTTTGCATGCAAAAATCTAGTATTTTTATCCCCCTCATTCAACCAGTGCACCCGAGACTGCAGCTTCCAATAAATTTCCTCATCCATCACGGCTTTCTTGAGTTCTTCCTCTAGCCCCTTCACCCGTGGGCCATCAAAACACACCGCTTGGTAACATCCATTGAGCTGGTCCTTTAACTTTTTGATCAGTTTCTGGGAATTGCAACCTTCCTTTCTTTTCCAGTGCACCAAACCTCTACGAACCCATTTTAGTTTCTCAAACACCTTTTGGCTTGGAGAGCCATTCCTATCCACCCGCCACTCCCTTTGGACAACATCCCCACACGCCTCTATCTTGTTCCACCGCGGATCATAAATAAACCGTCCCCATTTCCTTCGAGCACCAGGCATCGTGTCAAGAGCAAGCATGGAGTGATCGGACTGGATATCAGGGGTAGGATGACATCCATGACTCAGATGCCAATCCACGATCTAGTCTCTCTTGTACAGATCCAGTATCCCGTTTATTCCTCCAGGTGAATGGGTGCCCTGTAAATCCCAAGTCTAGGAGCCTCCCATCCGCCACAAAATTTCGAAAGGCTCTCATACTTGCCACTGAACGAGGGTTGCCTCCCTCTTTCTCCCCTGCATCAAGAATATCATTGAAGTCCCCCAACAGTAGACAGGCATCAGACTCCCTTTCTAGTCGTTGCCTGAGAGTGTCTCATTGCTTCAATCTGATACTATCATTTGTACTAGCATAAATCGAAAAGAATCTCCACTTAATGCCCATTTTGTCATCATTAACAAGGACCTCAATCAAGAAATCAGCATATTTAATCAACTCAACCTGCCCTGCAGATCTCCAGAACACACACATACCCCCACTAAGCCCCCTAGGTTCCACAGCATGCATAAAATCCATCCCTAAACGCCTTTTCAAGTATTGAAATCTAGAGCTTTTATTTTTTGTTTCCAATAGTACAATAATACCTGGTTGAAGCAATCTATTCTTCTCCTCCAAATTATGAACAGTCAAGCCCCCACCAATGCCCTGACAATTCCAACAAAGTATTTTCATCTCTACTATAACTCGTAGGGAGAGGTGACCACAACACCCCTCCTCTCAAGAGAGAATCCTATCCCATAAAAAACCACCCCAACTAATCAAGACAAACCATATTCTCCAACTACGTTGCACAAACCCAATCACCTAAAGGCCCAAATAATATAAGTTAACCAGGCCCTGATATTGGTTGATACCTCATGCTCATGGTCTTGCGTTGTCTCGGTTGGGAAACCAGGGACAAATTCCAAACCAGGGCGATCTTGACTTGAGCTAGGTGAGTAGCGGACCCCTACCTCCGGATTTTAACAAAACCAATGGGAGTGAGCCAATGGGAGGCACACAAAATCAATTAACAAAACCCAATCTTAGACTTACTTGTTTCAACTTGTCGTGATTCATCTTCGTCTCCGCTAAAACACACGAAAGAGAGGCGGTTCCTCCGGATAATCTCGCGCAGATGACTGACTGTCAATTCTAGTCCCAACCCCTGGCAGTTCCATGATAGTAGGAGGATCATTCCGCCTGGAAAGCTACTCCAAGAACCAGATCTTGACCATGGGCCGCAAGAGCCACCACGCTCCCAAGAGACTCAGTAGAAAACAGAATTAAAGTTCTGAAGAGAGAGTGGAGCCCATACGCAAAGTCCAAACCAGGGGCAAGCTGGAACTGAGGCTAGGAGAATAAAGAACGGCTTCCGAGCAAAAGTGGGGTATGGGTCTTAAAAATCGTAGATCTGGAATATGGGAGTTAAAGGGGGTCGAAAACGGTAGGTTAGAATTAATTCCACGCAGTAGGGAATACCAGACCAAGATTCAGTGAGAATGAGAAGAGTTTGGTAGTTGTATATTTACTGTGGGGAAATTGAAACCATCAATGGGTAAGTGGGTATGGGTTTTCTTGATTTGACGAAGGAAAAGAGGATAAGTATTTGGTAATGGGTAGTTTAAAGGGCGTAGTGGCGTAGGGTTTGGATCTCACGAAGGAGATGGGCGGCTCACGGTGGAGACAAACTCTCACAGGGGAGAGGGTAGATCTCACGAAGGAGATGGGCGCATCCGGGGTTAATTACTTAAACCCAATTTTAGTTTTGTTTGGTTTGCAACCAAAATTTAGTACCCTTTTGTCTATTTATTAACATTTTCCAACTTTTTGGTTTTGGTTTTGGTTTTGGTTTTGGTTGTTGACGGTGCCAAGTACAGAACTAAAAAGGTAAAATGAAATTAGGAGAACCAAAGTGGAGAATAGATCAAATTAGAAGGGCAAAATTATGGTTTGGAAAGGCAAACATTAAAGTAAATCAGTAATTCTATGGAGATTACAACAATTTTTTTACGGCAAACAAACAATTGAACACCACATAATATTTGTTCTCTAGAGGGAGATTTTTATCAACTATTTTTCAATTTTTTTTTTTGAACTGGAGAAATTTCATTTCAAAGTCAAAAGTACAAACAGGGATGAGAAGTAATGACAAATAAAGCAAAGACATAAAGAGAACTAAATAATAGAGGTGTACATGCAGATCAGGCGTAATAATGGTGACGTCTCAAAGGCGAGTCGTCTCCCTAATCAGCCCTCAAAGTTTATCAGGGACATAGGGTACAAGGCAGCCCATTGCATGAGAGCACATGCACTCGAGAAGAAGAATGACGGCCTATCCAGACCTCATTGCACATTTTTCTTTGAGCATGAGAAGTAAAGACATCAGCTGCTGTATTTTAGGTTTAAGGGGTCCAGAAGAATTTAATGCTCTGAATCCTTTGCACAAGGCCTTTAAACGTGACATAATTGGGTAAAGTTCCCATCTACCCCGCTTGATGTTTCCAATTGTACATAGTACCACTTCCTTATTGTCAGCATCGACATGGGCATAGCGAAATCCACAAGTCAGAGCCAGAGCCAGTTCATTATCGCCCATAATTCAGCCTCAATGATGGTGTTAGCAGTTTTGAATTTGCATCAACCCGCTAAAAATACCCCATCAGCATTCCTGATAATCACTCTAATTCTGGCTTTCTTAAATTGAGAGATCCAGGAAGCATCCATATTTATTTTTATCAACCCCACCGGGGGAGGCTTCCAACGCTGATCTTGGGAAGTAGGAATTACTACTGGGAGATGGGGACGATTCTTTGCTACCAAAGCTACCCAATAATCAATATTTAAAATTCTAGCCACCTCAATGGCTCTACCAGGATTGAATGGTTTACCTTCAAAAATTGTGGAACACCTCTTTTTCCAAATAGCCCAGCAAGTTGAGAAGATGATTGAGAGGAAGCCATCCTTCTCTGCTCTCGTAAAGAAGTTCAAAGATCTCATATGAGATAACCAACCGTGTAAATAAGTGATGCTCGGAGGATTTACGTGATAGCCTAAGCTCCCATCAAACCAGACCCTTTGTGCACCATGACAAAGCAATAAGAGATGTTCTATAGACTCAAGGAAGTCATTGTAAATTGGGCAGATTGGGGTTGCCCAAGGTGTCGACGATAAAAGTTCTCTTTGGTGGGGAGATATCTGCTTACAGCCTTCCACATAAAGGATTTGACTTTGGGCACCATTTTGATTTTCCAAAGTAGTGACCAAAGATCATTTGGAATGGTGGAGGAGCATGTGGCACAGTTTTCACCCAAGCGTGGACCTAAGGCTCTTAAGCGGTGATATCCCGAACGTACTGAATAGGAACCATTCTTGTTATAGGGCCAAATAAGTCTGTCTGAGTCTTCTACGAGACCAATGAGGATAGCCAACACCATATTTGATTCAAGTTCTGAAATGTGGTTAGACAGTCTGCTCAAATGCCACTCTCCAGATTGTTGATCAATAATGAAGGCTACACAGTCGTTCTCACGGGTAATAAAATTTCTTATGGGATGGAGGAGGAGATCATGGCTTCCTATCATCTATTTATCCTTCTAGAGAAGCGTGTTTTGGCCATTCATAACTTGCCAATGGGAACCATTTCTAATAATTTGTATCGACCCAGAAATTCGAAAAAAGAAAATTTGAAGGAAAATGACGATTTTGCCCCTAGAATTGGGCGAACGATTGACTTTTGGTTCAAGCAGTCAAACGGACTTTGGCCGATAACCGTGACATAGTTTGGGACGTCACGAGTTCATAGACAGGTGGCACGCCCAATTCCGACATTCGAGGAGAAATTTATGATGTCGAAAGTTTAAGGGTAATTTGGTAAATTGGTTAAAAATGGGCCATTTGTTGACTTTTTGATCGGGACCGTGTTTGGACTTTCCATAAGTACCGTTGGATAGGTCTCGAGACGCTGAATCCGTAGACAGGCGACATGCGTCAATCGAGGTTCGGATGAAAAAGTTATGGGCTTTAGAAAGTCATGCATGTTTGTGAAACCGGAGGGTAGGAATGTATTTTGATAAATGTATTTCTAAAACTTTGTTTTGTCCACTCACAACTTTTCTGTTTTATTGACTCTCCAGGTCGTGGCGCGATGATCGAGGCTATTCGAGAGGTGGAGGCATGAGTGGGCACAAGTACGGTTATCCCTTGTTTGGCAAGTGCTGAGGGTAATTTCGGAACTTCAGTTGACTTGCTAGACGGAAGCAGGACCGAGCACGGTTATCTATGTCCTTCGAGGAAGGGTCCTGTCATAATTTCCCTACCTTCCAGAATACTCGACCATACCCAAGATACTCTACAACCTTTTTTAGCCGATAAGAACTCATTGTTAGAATAATATCTACTTTTCATCATACGAGACCAAAACGCATCAGGATCACTAATACGCCACCAACACTGTTGCGTGCGTTAGGAGAGCCACATTGAAGTAATTTAGATTCTGGAACCTCATTCCGCCTTCACATTTTGGGGCACCCAAGTTTTTCCAACTTGCCTAGTGAATTTTGTTATGCTCACCATCTTCTCCCCACCAAAAGTTCGCTATTGCACCATCTAGTTTCGAGCAAAGAGTTTTATGGAAAAGGAAAAAAACCATCGGATATGTAGGGATTGCATGTGCTACGACTTTGATTAGCACTTCTTTTCCCGCTTGGGACAACAAGTTTTGTTTCCACCCCTGGACCTTCTTCAATGGTTGCTCTTGACACTCCATGCTTGCTCTTGACACGATGCCTGGTGCTCGAAGGAAATGGGGACGGTTTATTTATGATCCGCGGTGGAACAAGATAGAGGCGTGTGGGGATGTTGTCCAAAGGGAGTGGCGGGTGGATAGGAATGGCTCTCCAAGCCAAAAGGTGTTTGAGAAACTAAAATGGGTCCGTAGAGGTTTGGTGCACTGGAAAAGAAAGGAAGGTTGCAATTCCCAGAAACTGATCAAAAAGTTAAAGGACCAGCTCAATGGATGTTACCAAGCAGTGTGTTTTGATGGCCCACGGGTGAAGGGGCTAGAGGAAGAACTCAAGAAAGCCGTGATGGATGAGGAAATTTATTGGAAGCTGCAGTCTCGGGTGCACTGGTTGAATGAGGGGGATAAAAATACTAGATTTTTCCATGCAAAAACTGTGAAGCGACGACGCTTTAATCGTATCCGGGGTCTCTACAATAGGGAGGGAATTTGGATAGACAAGGAGGAGGAACTGGGGGTGATTACTAACGGTTTCTTTCAGGACCTTTTCACAACCTCAATGCCTTCCCAATTCCAGGAAGTCACAAACTGCATTGAAATGAGGGTTTCTACCTCAGAAAATGCGGCCTTGATTCGGCCAGTCACACACGAGGAGATTCGGAGAGCACTTGTGCAGATACATCCTACAAAATCCCCGGGTCCTGATGGCTTTACTGCGAGCTTCTACCATAAACATTGGGGCCTACTTGGAAATGAGGTAATCTATGCTGTTTTGCACTTCTTTCAGACTGGATATATGTTGAGACAGTTTAATTTCACACACTTCGCTTTAATCCCTAAGGTTGCTAGCCCAATGAACATGACACAATTTCGTCCTATTTCCTTATGCAATGTCATTTATAAAATTATTGCCAAGGTTCTTACCAACCGACTGAAAGGTTTGATGGGGGAGGTGATTAGTGATTCGCAAAGTGCTTTTGTGTCGGGACGACAAATTACAGACAATGTTCTCGTGGTACATGAGTTGCTGCATACAATTGGGAAGAAACGGGGTAAAAATGGTGAGGATATGATGCTTAAATTAGATATGTCAAAGGCCTATGATAGAGTGGAGTGGGAGTTCCTCCTGGAGGTTTTGACAAGGCTGGGCTTTCACCCGGTCTTCTGTCATTGGATTAAAGAATGTATCACTACGACGTCGTTTAGTGCTCTTATGAATGGATCCCCTACTAAGGTATTCCGACCTTCTAGAGGCCTGAGGCAAGGTGACCCCTTATCTCCTTTCCTTTTTGTTCTATGTGCAGAAGGCTTGTCAGCCCTCATTCGTAGAAAGACTGAGGTAGGAGCCCTACGGGGAGTCCCGGTTGCACCTAGTTCTTTCTGTGTCACCCACCTATTTTTTGCAGATGACTCGGTTCTATTCTCTAAAGCGACGATGGCAGAGGCAGTGTGTTTGAAGGAGATATTGCAACTGTATGAGTTGTGCTCGGGCCAGAAAATAAATTTTGAGAAGAGCTCTGTCGTGTTCAGTGCAGATTGTCCTCCTCTCTTGCAGGACCAGATTGTCGGGGTGCTAGGTGTCCGTGTTAAAGTGGAGTTTGGAAAATATCTGGGTCTTCAAGCCGATTTTGGGGCTTCAAAGAAGAGAGTGTTTGATGATATTCGAAATAAAGTGGAGGCGAAGGCCCTAGGTTGGTCCGAACAATTTCTTTCCAAGGCAGGGAAAGAGGTTCTTATTAAGTCTATAGCTCTAGCTCTCCCTAATTATGCTATGTCATGTTTTCAACTTCCGGTGGGAGTTTGTAAGGATATTGAGCGGGTATTGGCCCGGTATTGGTGGGGTAAGCAACAACTACAACGTGGTCTGCATTGGGCTGCTTGGGAGAGACTCACGGTTCCAAAAGATGCTGGGGGATTGGGCTTCCAGGACATTAGGGTCTTCAATCTAGCCATGCTTTCCAAAATAGGGTGGAGGCTATTGGATCAACCCTCATCCCTTCTGGCGAGGTTATTACGGGCAAAGTACCATAGTGGGACTACAATTCTGGAAGCTAAGGATGTGACGGGGTCGTCATGGGGCTGGAAGGGCATCTTGAAGGGGTTGCGTATCCTGAAGTCGGGCCTTCGTTGGCATGTAGGGGATGGGACCCTAATTCACACTCGATCGGACCCATGGCTTCCAGTTGCCCGGCCCTTTAAGGTAAAATCTCTTAATCCAAACCTTCCACATTTGGTTAATGAGTTGATTTGCCCTATTAGCCATACATGGTTGTCTAGCCTGGTGGCAAATTTGTTTGATGAGGAGGATACTAATGCCATTTGCTCTATTCCGTTAAGTAAGTATGGGTGTTCTGACCGTTATGTCTGGCACTTCTCGACGAATGGTCGATATAATGTTCACTCTGGGTATTTATTGGCTACGGAGCTCTGTCGTAATGGTGAGTTATTTAGAAGATGTAGTGGGGAGACTAGTACAGCCAATGGGCAGCAACGCATCTGGAAACATATTTGGAGCCTGAACGTATCACACAAAATCAGGCACTTTATTTGGACTTGTTGTCGTGGATATATTGCTACCCGTCAGAATCTGACCCGTCGACGAGTAAATGTAGAGACGGTGTGCCCGTTATGTGGGGTTGAGGAGGAGTCAAAGTCCCACCTCTTTTTCACTTGTCAGTTTGCTCAAACTTTCTGGTATGGAGGGCCGCTTCAATTGGTGACTGATACTCTTCAAGGCCTTTTGTTTCGTGACTGTTGGCACGCTCTACAAGTCAAATATGGTAACAAAGAGGATGAAGGGAATATCTTCCAGATGCTTGCCTTTGGTTGTTGGCGGATTTGGAAAACACGTAATGAACAGTGCTTTAAGCATACTTTACAATCTCCAGCCACAACTCTAGATTTGTTTTTTCGACAGATATCCGAGTTCTCTAAGGCCAGAATTGAGGGGACTGTGGTTGGTGAGGTGGTTATGGTTGAAAAAGCGGGGCCTTGTCAGAGTGTACAGGGCCAAGGTTGGCAGCGTCCCATCCCCGGAGTCCTCAAACTCAATTGTGATGGAGCTTGGTCTACAGGCACACACAAGGGGGCTTATGGCTGGGTTCTACGATCGTGGCTAGGTTCCTTCGAGGGGGCCGGGGGGGCTGGTATGATTGCATGCTCGTCGGCTCTTCAGGCGGAAGCTTTGGCGGTTCGTTCAGGTCTGGAGTCTTGTGTGACGGCTGGCCATACTACTGTAATTATGAAATCTGACTCACTACAGCTGATTCAATTGTTATGCAAGAAGGGCACTGATTGTACTCTTAAACATCCTTCATGATATATATGTACTTTGTGAGTCTTTTCTGTCGATTACTTTCCAATTTGCCCCTAGGGCGTGTAACATGGTGGCACATGCTGTTGCTAACCATGTAAAGTGTATGAGTGGGTACCATGTTTGGACCGGTCTGGAACCAACTTGGATGTTTAACTTTCTCGCTACGGATGTTAGCGTTTCTTCTCGTATTTAGTTAATAAAAAAAGGTATTTCTTGGGGAAAAAAAAAACTAATAAAGAATAAAATCACCATATATATATATATACATTTTCACAATATCGACGTATCAGAAAACTGATAAGGAATAAAACCGACACTCAATTTCTATTTGAAGTTTGAAATAATTTACAGTTTAATGGCTCATGCATATGTACAATCAGTAAGTTGTATATACAGTGATATATATTCTCAATTGTAGTTATGATCAGCCCAGACTCCAAAAATGTGGTCCAAAATAGACTCTTGCGTCCAGAATGTGGTCCTTATATTTTCTGTGTTGCAAGCAGCTTCAACTTTATTAAAAGAAAGATAATTAATTATATATACTCATCATCTTTAATTAAACAAGGACTAAAAGTACCTCTAAATCGACAACTAGTCCATGCTGAATTTTCAGAGAAAAAGAGATTGGCAAACTCAATCATCCCCTACGTACTAGGGTTGGCTCATCGCAGTTCTCCCTTTAATATCAGTGACAGATAAGAATCTAATTGTTACTCTATATTCTTGCAGTTTTTAAGCACGAAAGGGGAGCTTTTGGCCGCATATATATATATATATATATAATATAATATTTATTTACTTAGCTTGAAGAGGTTAATTTCTGATTGCAAATAACTTTCAAATCCGATAACAGTTTTTAACAGTTCATAAAAATGATGTGCCGGTAAGATGAAATGACCGAAATCAGGACGTAGTAAGACTGCGAATAGGCATATGCTACCAAGAGCTAGCCAAAATACACGAGATGACGTATGTCACGTAAATTTATAAACAATGTATTATTTAACATCGATATTATTCTCATCTTAACTACACGCAGCTTGATATAAATAAGATATTAACAAAATATATATAAACTAAACCCTGAATTTGAGAAGCACATCACATGCTTTGTACACTAAACATAAACTAGGACAAGAGTAGTTTACCAAAACGGATCTAGTGTCCCCAAAAGGAGCTACAAAGCCACTTACAAATTATATTTAAATTCTACGAGCTCAGTAAACACTTGGGGAGGGGCACTATGCTTTATTTTTATATCTCTACTTCCAGGCTTCCAGCATATTAACCAAGCTTTTCAAAGACCCATCAGGGCTCAAGGGTGCACAAAGTACACTTGACTGCCCAATGAAATGACTATTTAATTTAATCAAATAAGGATGGCAGGTCATATTTTGTTAATTTGAAGAAATGGGGTACTTAATTGGTCTTAATTCTTATATAAAATCAAGATTATGAAGAAAGTTTGAATGTTATTATATATGGGACAACATCTGTTTCATCATTGGTTTATTATAATTTTAGATTATCAACTTTCCATCAAGTTGCGTAACTAGCTAGCTACATAATGTTTGTTTGGTAAGCTGGAATTTTTCTTGAATCATTTATATAAATGAGATATTTTAACGGATCATTATAAATTATTTTATTTATATATTTTATCGGAAAATGACTTATCAAATGAGATTTGTTGTAATTTGATTTAAATAATCACCTGATTTTATTCATGATTTATTATTTGAAGTTTCTAATGCTATAAAATTTCCTTTGAAAACAAGTGCTACTAAGTAAGGGTGGTAATTTTTGACACGACGATACACGACTCAAAACCCGTACCAGATTTATTCGGGTCAACCCGTACGATTAAAATTTCGGGTCATTTTCGAGTCAACCCGTTATGACACGTTTAATAAACGGGTGAGTTTCGGGTCAACCTGTTAACTCGTATAATGACATGTTAACTCGTTTAATAAATGAGTAGATTTCGGGTTAACTTATATATTGACTCATTTAATAAACGTGTTATTAACTCATATATCTATCCATTTATCTACCTAAATACTTATAATTTAAATAGATTAAACATGTTAAACGGGTCATAGGTTAATTGAGTTTTGAGTACGACCTATTTATTAAATGAGTTATACGGGTTACGCGAGTCATTAATATGTCGGGTTCAGGTTGGACATCCTTGACACGATTATTAAATTGGTCAAGTTCGAATTGGGTATATTTGAGTAAAATAGAGTTCATAACACGATACGAATTCGACACGACACGATCTATTGCCAACCCAACTACCAAGTCGCAAGCTTCTTAGGACAATTGATTATACATTTTCTCCTTGTGATAATTTTAATCTATGATGTCCATGGACCATAATTTTAAGGTTGAATATTCTTTCATATTTGAATTGTAAATTGTGATTTGTCATGACTTGATGGTCAAGATTCTAACTTTCAGTCTCCCGAAAATAATTAATGGTGGGTTAAAGGGTATAAAACACTTGAGAACAATTTTTCCTTGGTGTTAAAGTTATGCATTGAGCTTTGTGGTGGAGCCCAATTGTTTCTGTCTAAGTGATCAAGCCCAAGTTTAAGCCTTCTTGCAAGCCCATTTGTTTTGGTGGGCTAAAGAAATCTAGCTTAATTTTGCATACATTTTCGTAAATGCATGTTATAAAATGATAGTTTTCGCATTCTATTTTTTTATTGTCAACCATAAAAGTAACCGGAACACAAATATATAAAACTTGAAGTGTTTAAAATACCGCTGTTACATTTGCAATGCGACTTAGAAGAACCCATAATATTGTGTGAGAGGAAGTTTATTCTTAGGCATATCAAAGCAAATACCATGTACATAAAAAAATGTGACATTAATCTTATATATTTTGACATAAAACTAACCGAATATATAAAACTTAAAGTATTTAAAATATCGGAGGCAAATTCTTAGACATAACAAATATCAAAATGTTGCATAAATAAACAAACGTGACATTGATATTACACACTGATACTAATTAGGGCAATGGACAATGGAGGTGTGTTGAAAGAAGAAGGTGATGGCTCATCGTAGCTCATGGGAGCATGAGAAAGTTTCACAACTAGATAACTTTTGATTCGAGTCTTTGGATTTGCCACCTCATCCACCACCCCTAACATGGCAACTATCCCTTTGTACCTCACTCCAGCAGACAAAAGCATATTTAGCTTTTTCTTTCTTTTAGAGCACCAAATTAATCATGATTTGTGAGGCCAAAATGATAATAGAGTGTACAAGAAACGAAATATGGGTCCTATAATGATAATAATTTAACACATAAATTTCTATGGACTATAGAGAAGAACCAAAAAAAGTTACAATCGCTAGATAGAATAGTATATTTATTTGATTGGAGACCATCAAGTCAAATGGATAGAGAACATTAGAGATAACTTGCATTTCAAGGCCATGCCTCCAAAATTTCCAATTTTTTTTTAGTTGATTTTGAGTACATCGTGTGTTGCACTTGATATTCTGGGGTGTAGATTCACAAACAACACGCCACTTAGGATTTTAAGGTGCAAATTGGATCAACTTCATTGATAAAAATCTCTAATCTTTTCCCATTTTTCAAATCCATTAATAAAAAATCTCTAATATTCTAGGGCGTAGGTTGTCCAATATAATGAATTCAAGTATCATGGTAAAGTGGTAATCAAATTACTCAAATAATAAATGTCAAGTTGATTAGTCTTATCTTTGGATTTTCCAGGACTGGATTTTGGTATCTACTGCAGAAATCCAAACAAATCTTTCTGAGAAGAACATGAAATGTAGGAAATGGAAAGGAGTATTTGAACAAGAAGGAAAATTTGTCTGGGTCACTCTAAAGCATGGAAAAAGACAGTAAAGAGACACATGCAATGTCAGTCAAAAGGGTGCTTCCGCCAATTTGGAATAAATTTATGCCATGCTGCCATATGGTAAATTTCATATAACAAACTTACAATAACTCCTCTTCTAATTGATGAAACATGTCATCGTCATCCCATGGTAAGGTGTTTGCTTACCACCTTAATTACTTATTTCCTCTTAACATTTTAATTTTTGCTATCGTCAATAAATATAATTTATTCTTACGTTATTCTCACCAAACATGAGAATTATCAAATGAAGAAACGTTTAAGAAAAGACAAGTAGGGACAAGGGGAAGAAAAATCTGTGATTCCATCACTATTCAAATACATTCCCAATGACAAATTTCTTCTGGACATGTTATTTGATTTTACCTACTTGTGTTTACCATAGTTTTTATAAACGAATGCAGCACACGTTACTTTAATACTATTTTACCTACTAGATTTTACCCCGTAACTTTAGTCTGAAGTCTTATTTTTGAAATTATAAGATTAGAAAATTATCAAATTATATATGAAAATAAAAATCCCTTGTACCAAGGCTATCTCAAGTTACTAAGTTGAGGCAGAGTAGGACAACACAGCGCAAGACAGTTTACCCAGACTCCTCCTCATCTTTTAACCTGCACCAACCACCAAATGCAGTAAATTTCACAATTGCAGTTAAATCCCTCCTCTGTATTGAAACTATTTAACACCCCCATCACTCACACTCACTCAAACCCCTCTCTCTCTCTCTTCAAACTCATTTTCTCCACCTTCCTTTGACCATTGGCCCAACCCACACACTCTCTCTGTCTCTCTCTCCCTCACTCTCTCACTGCTTTCCATCTTGCTTCCTTCAATCGAAGCTCGGGGTGATCAATCAAACCATAACAAAACGACATTGACACTTCTTCAAGACAAAATCGAGAGAAAAAAAAAATTAAAAATATGCACTTTCAGATCTCTCCTCCATCTTAAATTGCCCAGAAAAGCTGGCAATACTTCTTATTCAATGACTAAGAGCGGCCACTTTTCACTTCAAACTTGCTTTCTTTAATTCCTTTTCCTCTGTTTTCTATTGGAAATACCAGCTGAGCTGAGCTGCAATGGCGGAGACGGCGGAGGCGAAGACATTGCCGGAGGCAGAGAAGAAGAAGGAGCAGAGTCTCCCCTTTTACCAGCTTTTTTCGTTTGCTGACAAGTATGATTGGCTGCTCATGATCTCCGGGAGCATTGGCGCCATCATTCATGGCTCCTCCATGCCCGTCTTCTTCCTCTTGTTTGGCGAAATGGTAAACGGGTTTGGCAAAAACCAAATGGATTTGAAGAAAATGACAGCAGAAGTCGCGAAGGTCAGCAATCCAGTTCATAAATTTCGTATCTTTATAAAACCCATGATTTTGTTATGATTATGTCAGATCTGAGATCTGATTTATTGCTGGGATGCTCTTGTTTCATTGCAGTATGCTCTTTATTTCGTGTATCTCGGCCTCATCGTTTGCTTCTCATCTTATGCCGGTAAGATTTTAGAATCATCAAATGGTGGATCACTGTTTAATTTAGTCGAGTCCAGTCTTGTCCAGTCCAACACATGACTCATGTTGCTCTGCTTTCTGATTAAGTAACTGATTAAAGTTCAAGACAAATTACAGTGAGTTCATCTTGGGTGATCTTTATTTTATTTGGCAGAGATTGCATGCTGGATGTACACTGGGGAGAGGCAGGTGAGCACTCTGAGGAAAAAGTATTTGGAGGCTGTGCTTAAACAGGACGTGGGCTTCTTCGATACGGACGCAAGAACTGGAGACATAGTCTTCAGCGTCTCCACGGACACTCTTCTGGTCCAAGATGCC
Organism: Prinsepia uniflora; assembly: GCA_032719365.1. Taxonomy (NCBI): domain Eukaryota; kingdom Viridiplantae; phylum Streptophyta; class Magnoliopsida; order Rosales; family Rosaceae; genus Prinsepia; species Prinsepia uniflora. The sequence continues at coordinate 4,713,251 of CM064867.1, read as the reverse complement.
ATCAGCGAGAAGGTTACGCAAAGTTACCATTTTGCCCCACCCTCCGGTCTCCGTCTCTTAACGGTTTTTCGGTCATTTTTATTGTCTCCATATGGGCGCAAAATCTAGCGTTGGATAGTCTTTGGGGGCGATGGTTCTATCTGCAAATTGCTTATCCGGGTTTCAGGGTAGTTGGGCATGCATCAATGGGGGCCCACCACCGATTCCTGCGTTTCAGGCGGCGCACGTTAGCCAACACTGGCTTAACGTGCGCGGGCGGAGGGCCTCTATTATTACTACTATTCCTCAAATTGCATTTTCGTTGATTTCTTTTTCTTTCTTAAATGATTGATTATGAAAGGTCAAGTGACTCATAACCAGTTGTTGGATGATTTTTTTTTTCGTTACCAAACATCTTCAATCCTTTGCTTCATGAAAATTCTGTGATGTTCTTACTTTTTGAATTTATTTTTTAAAAATTGATTGGGTTTATTTTGGCAGGTGGGGAACTTTATCCACTATCTTTCAACATTTCTGGCAGGGCTGGTGGTGGGGTTTGTCTCGGCATGGCGGCTGGCGCTGCTGAGCGTGGCGGTGATTCCCGGAATTGCTTTCGCCGGTGGCTTATATGCCTACACACTCACCGGCCTCACCTCCAAGAGCCGCGAATCATATGCAAATGCAGGGATAATGGCTGAGCAGGTAAGTTTTTTTTATTTCAACACCACAAACCTTTCATCCAGTTATTAATTTTATTTAATTCTATCTACTTTTCAAACATGATATTGTAATTAGCTTTGTATTTTTCTTGTAATTATGTATAATTTATTTTTTTCACTTTAATTCTTAACAGTAATTGAAAGCTTACATTTGTGCAAGATTTCAATGTGTGTATGGTTTTTTTAAATTAATTTTTCAGGCAATTGCGCAAGTTAGGACAGTTTATTCGTATGTTGGGGAAAGCAAGGCCCTGAATTCGTATTCAGATGCTATACAAAACACCTTGCAGCTTGGATACAAGGCTGGAATGGCCAAAGGTTTAGGATTAGGATGCACTTATGGCATAGCTTGTATGTCATGGGCACTTGTTTTCTGGTATGCCGGTGTGTTTATCCGAAATGGGCAGTCTGATGGAGGCAAAGCATTCACCGCCATTTTCTCGGCCATTGTTGGTGGCATGTAAGGATTTTAGCTAGGCAACTTTCGGTTTCGTGTATCTTTTTTATTGGACTTCTTGTATTTAATACAACACTTGAATGATGCAGGAGTTTGGGTCAGTCATTTTCGAACCTTGGGGCGTTTAGCAAAGGGAAATCTGCTGGATACAAATTGATGGAGATAATTAAGCAAAAGCCTACCATCATTCAAGATCCCTTGGATGGGAAGTGTTTGTCTGATGTTAGTGGGAACATAGAATTCAAGGAAGTAACATTCAGCTACCCTTCGAGGCCCGATGTTATCATTTTCCGAAATTTTTCAATCTTTTTCCCAGCTGGAAAGACTGTTGCTGTTGTTGGTGGCAGTGGTTCAGGGAAAAGCACCGTCGTCTCTCTGATTGAAAGGTTCTATGATCCTAACCAGGGTAAGTCAGAGAATGTAATCATATGGAGATTTTCCAAAAATAAAAATAAATCATATGGAGATATTTAAATTTTACTTTGATACATTTTGCTACCATTTCTTGTTGGCCAAGCAGGACAGGTTTTGATTGATAGTGTGGACATACGAACTCTGCAATTGAAATGGTTGCGAGATCAGATTGGGTTGGTGAACCAGGAGCCCGCGCTTTTTGCAACTACGATACTTGAGAACATTCTCTATGGAATGCCTGATGCAACAATGGCTGATGTAGAAGTTGCAGCATCTGCAGCCAATGCTCACAGCTTCATAACCTTGCTTCCCAATGGATATAACACTCAGGTGTGTGTCAATTTTTTTGTGTAATTGTAGTTTGTTCCTTGCTCGCAACAATTTTAACTAAATGTTAATGCGAATTCAGGTAGGAGAGCGAGGAGTTCAACTCTCGGGTGGCCAAAAGCAGAGAATTGCAATTGCTAGAGCTATGTTGAAAAACCCGAAGATCCTCCTCCTTGATGAAGCAACCAGTGCGCTTGATGCAAGTTCAGAGAGCATTGTTCAAGAAGCCCTAGACCGTCTCATGGTTGGAAGAACGACTGTGGTTGTGGCACACCGCCTTTCCACCATCAGAAATGTTGACAGCATTGCAGTCATTCAACAAGGCCAAGTTGTTGAGACGGGAACACACGAAGAGCTCATTGCCAAAGCAGGAGCTTATGCTTCATTGATTCGATTCCAAGAAATGGTTGGAAACAGAGATTTTAGGAATCCATCTACCCGTTGTTCCCGTTCATCACGTCTAAGCCACTCACTGTCAACAAAGTCTTTAAGCCTTAGGTCAGGCAGCTTAAGGAATCTGAGCTATCAGTACAGCACCGGTGCTGATGGCCGGATAGAGATGATTTCGAATGCTGAGACAGACAGGAAAACTAGAGCTCCTGATGGCTATTTCTTCCGGCTTCTCAAGCTAAATGCTCCTGAATGGCCCTATTCAATAATGGGTGCTATAGGGTCAGTGCTCTCCGGGTTCATCGGTCCCACATTTGCAATTGTCATGAGCAACATGATTGAGGTTTTCTACTATCAAAACCCTGCCTCCATGGAGAGGAAGACAAAGGAGTATGTCTTCATTTACATCGGTGCTGGACTCTACGCTGTGGGTGCATATTTGATCCAACATTACTTCTTCAGCATCATGGGAGAGAACCTTACTACCAGAGTGAGAAGAATGATGCTTGCAGGTATAATAAATTAATATCCAATTGAATTCCATATTTAAATTTCATTTTCTCCTTCTAATATGTTTCTAATAATAAACTACTTGTTTCTGAAGCAATCTTGAGAAATGAAGTTGGGTGGTTTGATGAAGAGGAGCACAATTCTAGTCTTCTAGCAGCCAAATTGGCCACAGATGCTTCTGATGTGAAATCAGCAATTGCTGAGAGGATATCCGTGATTCTGCAGAACATGACTTCACTCCTCACTTCCTTCATTGTTGCTTTCATAGTGGAATGGAGGGTCTCTTTGCTCATCTTGGCAACCTTTCCTCTACTAGTGCTTGCCAACTTTGCTCAGGTACACTTACACTCTCAACCCACTAATGTGTACTATTTTGCACGCAATTTTTTGCAGCACACCCACATACTAACTGCGAACAGTCAGAAATGGTCAATCTTTGTTTGAACAAGTTGGTCTTGTTTGTTACTCAAATTTAATCAAATCGTACGACTCATCAAATTAAAGTATTTTCAAAGTAAAAGTGTCTTTCTAACGTAAGGAAATTAAAGCGGATTAGATTTTAGAAAGAAACTTATATAATACGATCTCTTAAAACTGTAGGTTCAGAAGATGCAAATTTTCTTTAATCACAATATAAAACATTCATTTCTGCCATCAAAATACTGTAAAATAATATTATAAACTCACGAGTTATATGATATAATTCAATACGACATGCGAAACGAGCACATTGTATTCTCGCCCATATCCATTGATTCACTATTCCATACGGATGCCCGAAGCACCAAACATTATTTGCTTGCTTTTAAAAATGGTTGCATTTCTTCACCTAAAATAATAGTATTTTTTTTTTTTCTGTGGAGGGTTGACCCAAAGTCCTGCAAGGGCATATGGGCGCTGGGCTAGTGTCTCTTCTCAGTGTTATAAATAAATAATATTTTTAATCCTTGTGTCAGATTTGCATCTGCTTTTACATGTAGGGAATCTTTAACTTCACCCCAACTTTACCATTAAACGACAACAGAAACCTACAACGTGTCACAAAATCCTGCACTGCACGTGCTCCCACCGAGGCTTGTGCACATTAACTCTTTATTAAATACTCACATAAACACCAGTAAAGAAATGGAATATAGAATATCAAAGATTCCATCACCACTAAAAGAAAAGGTCTGAACTTCAAATATTTTTTATTCATAGTCTAATGTACTCTAATATAGATTAGAAATGAATACCTCTTTTAGACAAGATTGACCTAATTCACGTCTTTAGTGATTAATAAAAAAAATATCTTGGTTTTCTTTAGTAGCAGTCACATTTTGACTTATCTGGTTTCTCTCACTGTTTATAATAAATTTAAGATTTTAACCAAGTACTGGCACTGGACCAAATTACAGAGCAACAGTATATGTGTGTGTATAGTATATATATATATGTCAGTTCTGTCATCTGCGTCTGAATTATAGGCTTCAAAGTTGAAGCTTTATTTATTTTCTGCCATGTTTCTTTTTCTTCTTCCTTACAATTCACTGAGGATCACTGAGGATGCCCATGTGATGAGAGTTACAAGAGATTCTCTAATCTCTATAGGCCCGTGATCACATTACGATAATAGAGAGGATAGCTGCTACCAAAATAAATAGTAGGGGTATTGAATGACTTGGATGTCCATACGCTAGCATTGAAGCATTGAAGCCAGGGGCAGATCTTTGGCTTTAAATTGGCGCATGCTCCATGCACAGTGTGAAACAGACCCGCTTGATCTGACTAACAATTTACCTTGTTTAATATCTTTATGCTCGTCCATTTGTCTTGTGACCCCAGGCCATTTACTCTGGGCCTACTTTCTGAGCCTTGGTTTGTTGCTTTTCGGTAGGCCCGAATCAAGTAAATGACAAGCCAAAGCCCAAGGCAGGGCGGATACTATCACCACAAGCCTACAATTTTTGCTTCTCTGTTCAAGTGATGAGAGAGATTGACAGACGAGCTCATACCCTCACATAATTGTACCAAGCAATAACTCTCACCCAGTCCGACAAAGAATATAACAAACTTAAATACATGAGCAAATCTGATTTGATGGGTAGCTTTGAATTGTGTTGGGTAATTCGTAGAATTGTAAGTTAATTTGAAGGTAAAAGTGAGTAATATTTCCGGGGATTGGTTAGAAGGAAACTTGCATGCTTTAACCCATCCATTTTGAGGGGATTGGTTGGATAAGTATTTTTTCTATTTTTACTCTCCTTTAGTCCCCTTACAATGAAAAAGAAATTCATTTCTACCTTTAAAATACCTTAAATTTGATGAGTCATCCAATCCAATTCAATCATCCTCACTAGACGAGGCCTTAATGATATTATGTAACATGTGCTATACGCCTATATTCATATACCTTCTATAATCTGCTTAAATTATTAATTTGATGAAGAACCTGATCATATGCCAGTTATTAGTTTTTGTTTAATCTGGTCTCTGTGATTGCGTGCATTATGCAGCAACTTTCTTTGAAAGGGTTTGCTGGGGACACAGCCAAGGCTCACGCAAAGACAAGCATGATAGCCGGGGAAGGAGTGAGCAACATTCGAACCGTCGCAGCCTTCAATGCGCAAAACAAGATCCTCTCCCTCTTCTGCCATGAGCTTCGTATTCCCCAGCTTGGAAGCCTTCGTCGCAGCCAAACTGCTGGCCTTCTATTCGGCCTCTCCCAGCTCGCTTTGTATGCCTCCGAGGCTCTCATATTATGGTACGGTGCTCACCTTGTGAGCAAAGGAGTCTCAACCTTCTCCAAAGTCATCAAGGTTTTCGTGGTTCTGGTTGTAACCGCGAATTCAGTTGCTGAAACTGTTAGCCTGGCCCCTGAGATTATTAGAGGCGGTGAAGCTGTTGGTTCTGTCTTCTCAATCCTTGATCGACACACCAGGATTGATCCAGATGATCCTGATGCAGAAGTTGTTGAGACAATTCGTGGGGAAATTGAACTGAGACATGTCGATTTTGCATATCCATCGCGGCCTGATATCATGGTGTTCAAGGATTTCAGTCTTAGAATTCGCACTGGACAAAGCCAAGCACTTGTTGGAGCTAGTGGCTCTGGAAAGAGTTCTGTGATTGCATTAATCGAGCGGTTCTATGATCCAATAGTTGGGAAAGTGATGATTGATGGGAAAGACATTCGCCGTTTGAACTTAAAGTCTCTCCGGTTGAAGATTGGATTGGTGTCACAAGAACCGGCCTTGTTTGCAGCAAGCATTTTTGACAACATTGCCTATGGCAAAGAAGGGGCAACAGAAGCAGAAGTGATCGAAGCTGCTCGAACAGCCAATGTGCATGGCTTTGTGAGTGGCTTGCCTGATGGATACAAAACCCCGGTGGGGGAGAGAGGGGTTCAGCTCTCTGGAGGTCAAAAACAACGAATCGCCATAGCTAGGGCTGTGCTCAAGGACCCAAGAATCCTTTTGTTAGACGAGGCGACAAGTGCGCTTGATGCAGAATCAGAATGTGTTCTTCAAGAAGCACTTGAGAGGCTTATGAGGGGCCGGACCACCGTGCTGGTTGCTCACCGGCTTTCAACGATTAGAGGGGTGGACAGCATCGGCGTGGTGCAAGACGGCCGCATCGTGGAACATGGCAGTCATTCGGAACTGATGAGCCGCCCGGACGGGGCGTATTCTAGACTGTTGCAGCTGCAACATCATCATCTATGAGAAGGGTTTTGCACAAAGCAAAAAAACGTGTATCCATTGGCCTTTGTTGGATGTTAATTATGTGTCCTATTAATCTTATGCATCCACCATTTTTCTTTTATTTGTAGATATGGCACATCTTCTGAACAATTTCTCTTATCTTATGTAGTAGCGAGTATTATATTATCAAATATCATATCTTCCCCTAATTTGAAAAAAAAAAATTCGATTTTTTTTCTTCATAAATTAGAGTAGTTTTAGATTCACTCAAGAAAGTTAAATCTCTTTTAACGCCAGGCTTCCGTTTCATGGATGACTGACATGATAAGACATTTTTGAATCGTTGAATTAGGGTTTCCGGAAAAGTGTTGCCCTATTTTCAAACATTTGAAAGGCGGTCCACCTTCTCCTATTCTCAGATTCTTTCATTCATAATTACAACGTTCATAATTACGACATAGATATGTGCCTGGATTTGTCACTGTAAAAGAAGACTTAAAAAGGAAGCCTCTCCTGGTTACTTTTTTTCACAGTTCAATTCATTGAGTTGCCAGTTAGACACTGAGACGAGCAGAGCCAGCAGACTATGACGCTCAATTATATATGCAAGGGTGCTTTTGAATGTGGAGTAAGTATTGGAATGTTCAAAAAAGTTCTTCGGCGCTCATAGGGTGGTCGGTAGGGCCTAGTGACTAGTCGGTTAGACGAGAATTTAACCGGTTATTTTTTAGAGATAAAATTTAACAAATTAATAATATAATGAATTCTATCAAATAATTTTAGAACTAAAATTAATTATCTAGATAAATAATTTAAGTTAGAAATTATAAATATTGAAAATATAAGTTTTTTTATTAATTTTATTATACAACATTCTATGTTTTTTAATTTATTATCTTTATTTTAATTATACTTATATTATTTACTAAGTATTTAATAAATAAAATAACTTATATAACTAAATATATATATAAAAACTTATATAACTAAATATTTATAAGGATATAGACGGAAATCCATTTAGGCGCCTAGTTATTATGCGTGACAGTTTTTACCTTTGAGCGCCTAGGAGTACTAGAGCGGTCGCCATTTTGAACAATGAAATATTATAACTAAGTAGGAACTTTCCGAGTTTTTAAATAAAGATTGATTGTCCATATGCTCTCATCAACATATGTATTGGAGTTAGCATATTGACACCGGATTAAAGTCGGATGTCATGTACTTAGCCGAACTATATATGTGTAAGTTCATCACATTGAAATAACTTGAATACATGTGCAGGCACGGGCCAATGCATGGGTTAGGGTGGGCTTCAGCCCATCCAAAAATCGCAGACCAATTTGAAATTATCATACCAATTTAATAATTTACCCCATCCAAAAATTTTAATCCTATTTTATTAGCCCATTAGACACATTATCTTACATATTCTTACACACATTAGCCCAACTATTTTTTTTGTGATCCATCAACCCACTCATTCATTATAAGACAATTTATTAAGAGAAATTATTTTGTTATGCATCAACCCATTCACATATACCAGCACACAATTTTACGTGGTCAAAACTCACATGTTTGGGTGACTGGGGCTAAGCTTTTATTTATATAAGGGAAATTATTAATAAAATATGAAGATGCAAAATAAGATATTAATGGATTCCATTAAATACCATATGTATATTAAAAATTTCCTAAATTGAAATAAAGAGATAAATTCGTTTAAAATGAGATGTAAAACAACACAAATATTACAAATTGCAAACAAAAATTTTAAGTATTATAATTACAATTGAATTTAAATACCTCCTTCATTAATTTAAATACTTAATGTAAAATAATTTATGTGTCTGAAAATATTTGAATGTATCTTAATCGAATATCTACTCAAACGGTTGATAGGAAAGTCCTCGTCTAATTTAGAAATTAACTTATTTCAATATTTTTCATTCTTTTTTTATACGCAACCAACTAGTCTTTTTTATACTCAACCAACTAAATAAATGTTAGGTTGTTATGTTCTTATAATACACCTATAATGCAATAACATAAATTTACTATTTTCAGTATTTAAAGTTTAATGATTTGTACATTATGCAATTCGCAAATATCCAGGTCAACTACTCGCTTAAATTGGCCAACATTATACCAACTCTTTATCCCCTCAATCAATGAATAATTGTGATATTTGTTACTTAATTGTGTTATGGAGATTTCAAAGATTATGACTTCCGTTTTGGTATATATTTTTCTTCTTATTATTAATTAACTTCACTCGTATTGTTGAATTTTACTAAAATTTCATATTAAAATTTAGCTCACCTCATTTTCAAATTCTAAGTTCGTGCCTGTACATATGTGAAGTTGAGAACGGAAATGAAAAAAGACATTAGATGATGTTATTGGATTGCTAATGTATATATCAAAATCGGATGTTACGTACATAGTCAAAGTTTATATATCGATAAGGACATGTAATGATGATGGTGAGAAGGAAAAGTGATAATGGAAGGGAAGAAATTAGAGAACAGTTGAGGGTCTCTCCTCATTAGATTCTGAAGGGCTCCCTTTATTTGTGTCAGGTTTTGCGTCTGCTTCTGCTGCCTATGTGTTTCAGTGTTGAGTGACTGCTATATATGCATGCTAATTTGATTTCTACCAATTTTTGCAGTTCAGTCCAACTCGAAGATCTGTTTTTCTTTTGGACAACTATTTCAATCAAAAGATTTACAATCAATCATGCATACATGTACGGGCAATTATTAAGCTATTCCACTCAGATATGGACCCATTGTAGGGAAGAGAAAATATTCAAATTAGGGTTCAAGCAAATGGCAATCTAGAAACTAATTAACCTGATAAAACCAATATTACATGAATAAGAAAAATTATACATGAACAACATTTTTTCGTAAGTAAAGATGTTCAAAAAAGCTTGATTCAATAAGATGTTCAAAAAAGCTTGATTCGACTCCCATTCTGAAGCAACTGGGAACTAACTAAAACATATGAAATTCGTTGAATGTGGGCCAATTATTATGAATTGATGCACTTATTTTTATGAGTTGTCTTAATTTTCTCTTTTTCATGAGAGAAGATATTCAAATTAAAGTTGAACTTATCGACACCAGTTTCAACTCTAAGGAAGGAGGGTTACACATCAAAGTGGTCGATATTATGTTCTCACTACTAGGGAGGGAGAGATACAATACCCCAATGAATATCAATTCGGATCCCATGTTAGTATCACTCGCTACATAACGAGAAAGAATACCCCAATAGTGTAATTTGTGAGGTACATGAATATTGTGTTAAGTGAGGTAAAGATTGGATCTCCTATGCTTTGAAAGAGTAATTAAGGAACTTCAATAATTGAGATATTGATAAAGGTGGTCAAGTGGGCATCATCCATAAGGACCATAACTACAAAATCTGAAGATGATAATAATTTCATGGATTGGTGACCTCTTACTCTGTCTGCAGAGGCCATGCCTAACCATACAACCAATATTTCCTCAATAATTCTTCCAAGGCCGCGCATGCATTACTAGTAGATGAGATCAAAGCTTCAAACTTGAAAGCTGCATCGATATATATAGTGATTTTTTTTTAATTAGTGAGAAATGCCAATAAATTAAAAAATTAAACTTAAAATAAAAGGAATGTGGGAGGAAAAGTAACTATCAGCTTCTTCCACATAATATGGTGAGTGTTGCGAAATACGTGAAGCAAGAGAAAAGAAGTTCATACCTTAAGTAGTTTCACTAACCCCATTGATATAGAATTAAGGTTAGGAGTTGGTACATGAACAAAATGACATATGTAATGACCCGTCCCGAATTTACGGGATTATCGAGAGATAATTGGGAAATATCGAGACTAATCAGGATTAGTCGGAGTGAAATGACGATTTTACCCCTGGAAGGGTAAAAAGTTGACTTTTGACCCAGGAAGTCACTGGCACGTGGATTGAGGTCCATTACGTAGATCGAGACGATACAAGTTCGTTAACATGCGGCACGTAGAAATCAGACTCCACTATATTTTCATTAATTGATTCTTAGAATGATATAGAGTGTATATACATGCACCTTCACTTGTACACACACATTCCACACTCGTTGGATGCACTCACACTACATCCAATACTTGGCTGCCACATACTTAGGCAGTTTCAAGTAATTCTTGCTTAACAAGAAAAACCACACATTCTCTTTTTGTTAGAGCTACACTTTCTAGCTCTCACACTCAACACTTAACCATCTATCACCTTCTAGAATAGATGCCTAGTTGTCAAGCGTTCCCATCTTAGATTACATGTGGACAGCTTAGTCACCAAAAAAAATTCACTCCCTAATGGTGATGGTGGTCATCACACCAATTTTCAAATGCCCTGAAGCGTCGCACTAATCTATCGATTTTGATTCCAGTCGGTTGGACAAAGGCGATAAGGATTGTTTCTCATCACCCACAACTTGGGTTTTGCTCCGTTTCATCATCAATTTGTGAATTGGGAGAAACTGAAATGGACTGGTAGGTTGGTAGGTCCAACTGCAGCGGTGCGGTGGAATGAAAGCAAATGGAGGTTTGAATTGGTGCACAACAATGGTTAACAGTATGACCTATGTACCCTTCTACCATTTACATGTAATACATTTATTTACAACAGTAAGCATGTATAATCCTAGTACGAATTATTATTTTTTTTCTACTTTTTAACTTCTATTTTCTCTCTACATTTCTCTCAACCTTTTTCTCATGTACTCGAAATTGCCCTGCATAATGATTAGGAGCTTAGATGAATTTGCGTGTACATCCTTATATATATATATATATTGAGTTATATAAGTTCTGATATATATAAATATATATATTTAGTTATATAAGTTATTTTATATATTAAATACTTAGTTAATAATATAAGCATTGATTAAAATAAAGATAATAGATTTTAAAAAAAGAATGTTGTACAATAAAATTGATTAAAAACTTACATTTTCAACATTTATGACTCCCAACTCAATTTATTTATCTGAATAATTAATTTTTATTATAAAATTATTTGATAATATTTATTATATTTTTCAGAATTCACATGAATTATTATACACAAAGAAAAAAGATGTTTCAGTTCAAAATATCAGACAAAGAAAATGCTTTCAACTTCAATTTTATTTTGAATATCTGTCAATTATAATTAGTTATTAAATTCAAAATAACAATAAATTGATGAGAGAAAATTCTGCTCGTGAATTATTTCTGATTTTTAAGAAGCAAAAAAAATAAAAAATAAAAAAATCTGGTGCTGCTTGGCAGGGCCTTCCTCACTGGTTGTTTTGTGAACATTTGAACAAGTACTTGAGCTTTCAATAAAAAATAAAAATAAAAAGTACTTGAGCTTGTGGGCGATAAAGGGCTGGCCCAAATAACATGGGCCGGGCCAATATTTTAGATATTCCGAAATCGGCCCCTCCAAAATTTGGATCAGAATTTTTAACATGGGCTGTAGAAGGTAGCATTATTTTTCTTACTTAGGCCACATTTTAGCTCAGAGAAAGCAAAAATTACGGCCTCTCCCTGACCTAGCAAAATAAAAAAGAGTAATTTGGCAAATTAACCCTGGCATAGCTCGTTTTCCCTCTCTCATCATGTTTACTTACATTTTATCCTATTTTTCATCCCCCCAAAAAAAAAAAAATCATTATTATGAGAATTTGATACGTTATATGAGTAATGTTTCTATTAGTATTCTTATGAGAAATGTTTGTATTATTATTATTTGATACGTTGCATACTTGAAATATTAAAATTTTACAAAAAATGGTAAGGAATATGATTATAGAGGGGAGATTTACCATTAATAATAATTCATGAGTAATTGGCTGTAATAAATGTTTATGGGCAAATTGACAGGGGCACAAATACAAAGGGTGTCCATGGGCTAGGTTAAAAAATCAAGCTCAAGTCTTAACTGAATTCAATGGGACCACAACATCTACAATATAGTAATATTCTTCATACTTACAAGTGTATAAGTGTATAGGTCTTAAGTTGGATTTTATGAATGGCAATGTGTTTCTATTTGAAATTCAATACTCAATGATCAGTGTGGAACCCAAAAATTACCAGAAAATTATAGAATTACTACGTGGTTCATAATTTCCAAAACGCCTAAATTGCACTTGGTAATGACATTAACAGCTTGCAAACATTCACATATTTAATAATGTATTTCCAGCTAAGTGCAATATTAAATAGGGTTAAAAGCCTCGATAATACTTATATTCTCCAAGAAACAATTAATTATTTATAACAATAAAACGTTCGTTATAAATAATTAATCGTCATTATTATCGTAATACAATTAACGTTATTATCATTATAATCATAATGAACAATTATTATAATAATTAAATATTATATTTTTTAATATATTATTTTATTAATTACAAATTCAAACCAACCAATCAGAACGTTTCGAGACTCCTAAGGTTTTTCTATAAATAACGGAGCTCATTTCACTTCCAGGGTACGTCGATTCTTCGCTTCAAAGTATATCATTTTTCTCTCTCAAAACTAACTTAAGCATCGAAGTATTTTTGGTCGAACAAACCCCAGGTAATCGATCAAAACAACGATAATTAATTGTTTGCTATTTGCAGGAATTGTGAGAACTTTTCGCGACGGGTTCGATTTTTGATTCAATAATCAACTCATTGAGTGAATTTCAGATTAACTTAAAGAGCTTCCTTAAGTACTAGGTACATATATATCTCATCTGTTTCAAGGCTATAAAATGAACAGTACGTGCTCATTTTAGTTCGGAAGAATAGAAATAATCCGAATTCTCTCCTTATTTTGTGTGTGAAGATATGCGTAATTGGCTAATTGCCTATCAATTGGTGAACCAAAATGATTTGAAGTTCCAAATGCTCAAACCCTACGTGCATGTGGTAATCTCAACATTGGTTTGCTAGCAGGGCCGGGCTCGGTTCAGTTGAACATGTCATGGCTTGTGGGTTAATTTTCACCCTACCCTCCATTTAAGCGAGCATCAATCTAGCTTCCTAATTTTCGACAACAATAGCAGAAAAAGGGTTTAATTCCATAATCAGTGGCATAAATCCAGGCCAAGTTCAGTGGCAGAAATTGATGCTTAATTGCTTAACCTGAACTAACTGTGGCATTGTGCATGCATGCCAAGCTTATCTCATGATAATTAGTAATTAGGTTGATGGAAAACTAGGATGTGCATGTCCCCGACCAGACCAAGACAATTATTAGTCACAAAAGTCACTCACATTTATTAAGCAACACTATGTTTTCTCTCAAGTTCAACTAGCTAGTACTAGCAGTCGGCAATCAGGCGTGGCATCTTGCTTTTTCTCAAAAGAAAAACTAGTCGGCAAGATTAATTTTGTGTGGATCGATCGGTGTGGGAATGTGACAATTGATTTAAGCGTCCATGCATAAAAATAATTAGACCATAAATTTTGAATCCAATACCACAGATGAATCTGAATCTCGTGATTAATTGAGTTTGATTCCTATTAGATGACTGTCGATAATTTTTATTCATATATACCATGTTCATATATGATCAATAATATTCCACTTGGCACCCTGTAGGGGTTGGCACCAAGGAAGCCCTTCCGAAGGTCACAACCCCAAGGCTTGACTGGCAACTATGGAGGTTAATTAGCAAGGCCCAAGAGCGCCCCCCCCCCCCCCCCCCCCCGCCCCCCCAAAAAAAAATAACCACGTCCTCCAGATATTGCTAAAGCTACCATTCAACCTTCGTATCTCTTGCGAACTTAGGTATTGAAGATTGTTAAACCGACACTCTAATGGTGTCCTTTCAGTCTCTTCTTTGATTCAACAGTTCACATCTTCCACCTACAAAAGAGCAAGTAACCACGTAATGCCAAAGTAGCAAACTAAATTATATTAATAATCCATTTCTCTACAAACAATTAATAAACTAACACAACTAATTACAACACGTTATTATTATAGGAACCGAGTTAACTCATACACAAAAGTGAAGCAAGCACTAGGTAATGAAAGAAAGCAAGCGCATGTCGCTTTTGTAAGAAGTTGAGATTTTATCCTAAAATTAATTGGCAATGGAATGAGTAATTGAAACTTATATAAAACAAATTTAAGTTGTGTTTTTAGATGTGGGACAATGCCTCACATTCCAACAGTTCTAAGGTCCCATTTCACTTGGCTAGACTCACCATTAACTTTTATTTCCCATTTTTTGTCAAAGGGACTGGTTGGATATGGCTAACTTCCGTTTCTTATAGGTATATGCTTTGTAGACTAGGAATGGATTTTGAATTTAAATCTTGTATCTGACTTTTGAAAGTCTGTTAATCTTTCTTGTATTCTATTTGGGAGATTTTGGCTTCATGTCCCCTATTTTTAAAAATAAATTTTGACTAACATGAGTTTTAGAAAAATGATGGTCGTGGCAGTGATGGTGGTGGTGATGCGGGCTCAATTCCCTATTAATTGCTTTAGCGTTGACATGATAAATTTTTTTTTTATTAATTTTCTGATGACTAAACCCTGATATGTAATTTTGTTCATCTAATCATTTGATCGCTCCTCTATTATAATTTAATGGGAAAAAAATGCATGAAAATTAGTTGATCAAGCATTAAGGGTGACAATTTTTTACACGACTCGAAATCCGCACGAAATTTATCTGGGTCAACCAGCACGATTAAAATTTCGGGTCAACTCGTTATGACCCGTTTATTAAACGGGTGGGTTTCGGGTCAACATGTTAATCCGTATAATGACCTGTTAACCCGTTTAATAAATGGGTAGATTTTGGGTTAACAGGTTAACCCGTATATTGGCTTATATATTGACTCATTTAATAAAAGTATCACTACTAATCCATATATCTACCCATTTACCTACCTAAATATCTATTAAATCTTATAATTTAAATAGGTTAAACATGTTAAACGAGTCAAACGGGTAATAGGTTAGTTGAGTTTTGAGTATGACCTGATTATTAAATAGGTTAAACGGGTTACACAGGTCATTAACAGGTCGGGTTCGGGTTGGACATTCTTAACATGATTATTAAACGAGTCGGATTTGGATTGGATATAAATGGATAAACAGAATTTATGATACCACACGAACCCGACACGACACGATAAATTGTCATCCCCAAGTGAGTGTTAAGTAACTGCATTAACTAATAACCACTAGCCGTGATGGCCTACCCTATAAGAAACCTAATTAGACATCATTAATTATTTGTCGGAGAGTCGATCCACTTTTGTAATAAAGGAAATTCACATATCCACTAATACTATGAGGTGTGCGGCTGATTCTTAGGCATTGTTTTACTTTTAATTCCGATTATATTTTGAGGAAATTGACCCCTACATGATCAATAATAGGGAGCATTTTTGCTCCTCACTTTTTTATTATTTAAGATTTAATCGAGAGATAAAATAATTTAAAAAATAACAATTAGATTTCACAAAAATGATTCTAAACTAATATATAATTTATTAGGTTCCACAAAAGTACGATATGCATTACGACATCACACAATAATATATAACGTTCTAAAATGGAAGTGCTTATTAGTCTTATAATTAATTACCGCATCTCATTATGTGATAATTAATCGTATCTATTTATTTCTTATGACATATAATGAACATTTCTTCCATTCCTAACCTTTATCTTTGGAATGCCGCCCTAATGGTAAGATTTATTTGATTTCTCTTTACCACTGCGGGAGATAACTTTGGTTTAAACGGGTGAAAGAGTACTATATTAAGGATACTAGCTTCTGGGTTGTTGTAACGACCCGTCCCGAATATCGGGATTTAATAATATTTAATGGTGATTTACTAATATGGGATTAGTTGTGTGATTTCGGACGAATTGTGCAAAATGACCGTTTTGCCCCTGGGCGTGGGCAAAATGTTGACTTTTATTTCGGATGGTCAAATGGACTTTGACCGATGACCGTGATGTAGTTCGGGACGTCACGAGTTCATAGACAGGTGGCACGTTCGATTCCGACGTTCGTGGTGAAAGTTATGATGTACGGAAGTTCAAGGGCGTTTTCGTAATTTGGACAAATGAAGGGGAAATGTTGACTTTTTGACCGGGATGTCCGATGGCCGAGGGCCAAGGACCGTTACGGAGGTTTCGTCGATGCGAATCCAACGACAGGCGGCACGCCGAAATCGGACTTCGTGCGAGGAAGTTATGGTCTGAAACGTGAAATCGGGGAAGTTACGTCTCGGTAACTGTGTGGATTATTTTATTCTGAAATGGTGGTTGGAGGACACTTGGATGAGTGACAAGTGTCACTCATCCGACGGCTAGATTGGATCTTGATCCACTAATCATAAACTATATACTAAAGTTTTCACTATATAATAATTTAGGATTAAATCCCTGCTTTTGATCTGAGCCATCCATTCCACCCCCAGATTGCATCACAGCCGTCCATCTCATCCCTCCCTTCTATTTCTGCTAATCCTCACTTCCTCACTGTGAACAAGCAAAAAACAGAGGTATAAGGAATTGATTCTGGCCATTGGCAATCTCCCTTCCATAATTGATTTCACAAATGGATATTTGGTGATTTAGGGAAGGTTTTGGCTGAGGGAGAGCACGGGGGACTGAGTGGGGAGGTGTAATTCGGGAATCAAATTTCGGGGAATTGGAGGGAATTTAGAATTGGAATATTTGGGCCGTGACGATCAAAATGGAGTTTACCTTGAGTCTTCTGGGATCAAAACGATCAGCTTTGCTTTAAGAACGAAGAGAAACCATGGCGGATTGAGGAAGAACTGAGCTTCCATGGCAGCTCAAAGTCGAGCTTGTGTTCAGTGGGTTTGAGGTAAGTATTTCTCAAATTGACCTTGTAGAAATGTCCCTTACACTCTCACGATGCTAACTGAATGAATTAATTTGGAAACCAGGGACGATATCGTGAAACCCGAATTGAAAACCCGTCGAGGATCGATCGAGAGTCGTGAGGATTTAGACCATGATTTGTGTAATTCGATTTACAGAACTTAAATGGTGATTGATTACAAGGGATCAGTTGAAAGAACAGATTGAATTGATGTCGAATTGGGTGTGATTGAGCCGGATCCTATCACGGGTAATCAGACCCGTTTACCAGTCATTCGGGTGAAGAAGGAACACTGTAGCAGTCACTGTAGCAGGCGCGTGGCTTTCACGCGTAGCCACTCACGGCGGCGCGTGACGGCGCGTGGGCACGAATCTCGAGGTGAGGTCAACATGACTTTTATCCTATACAATGTAACGAACATTTTAGCGTTGGTTTCGTGTCGATCGGATCCCGTTTCGATATTGTTCGGGATGTCCGAAGGTTTTAAATCGAGTTTAAAAATACTTAAAAATTCGGAAAAATTACGGGACTTGAATAGGATGTTAATGATGAGGTTAGTAATCCTATAATGTGTTTTGAAGAGGATTGGGAGTCCCGGTGTTAGTGGTGTGGCCGGGAAGGCCTATGGCACGCGTATCGAGGCGCTCGGTTAAACGGTCTGTGAGTGGACATTGGTTTTATAAATTCGATGCATGCATAACTGTTTCATGATTGTTATAATTGGGATTATATGATTTATTTTGGATATCAGTGAATTTATATGTTTTCACGTATTTCGAGGTGATTTACGTGTTTGCACGTGAATCGAGGTTTTCTGGATTTGCACTGATTTCCATAAATAGGGATGGATATGATTTCATGAAACGGTTATGGATTTGATAAAGTAAAATCGGGCCAGGAGCCCAGTTAATTTGTTGAATCGGGTCAGGGGCCCAGTTAACTTGTTAATCGGGCCAGGGGCCCAATTGAATTATGAAATCGGGCCAGGGGCCCAGTTAACTTATGAATCGGGCCAGGGGCCCAGTTGACTTATGAAATCGGGCAAGGGGCCCAGTTAACTTATGAATCGGCCCAGGGGCCCAGTTGACTTATGAAATCGGGCCAGGGGCCCAGTTGACTTATATATGTGATTTCGGGTCAGGGACCCTAAAATGGAATTGAATAAACTATTTCGGATTTGATTCAACTATTTGGACTTATGACGGTTTTATGGAAATTCGGGGCAGGGCCCTTGTGATATTTTGGAAATGAATAATAAAATGTGTTCCATAAAACCATCTCGATATGAGGATATTTATATCCTGGTCTCCTCCAAGTGTCGGGGACACTGGAGAAGTCACGGTGCATTGCCTGCGAGGGCTCATTGTACGGAGCTACCGGACCGTATAGTGATCCAGGAGCAGGATTGCTGGACGTCATGGACGTCAGACATCGGGATGTCAGAGATATGGACCCGGTGAGACCCCGGGCAGCACGCGTTGCGTAATACCGTGAGATATGACGTCTGGAACGTCAAGCGTCTAGGACGCTAGGCATCGGGGATGCCGGAGATGGAAAAATGATAAATGAATATTACTGGATTGATGAAATAACTCTTGGATTGACTTTTGGAATTTGAAACTATGCTTTGGTTTCCGGGCTAAGGCCCTAATGGTTATTTCTAAATAAATATGAGATTATTGGTTTTTGGTGCATGCATATGATTTTACTGAGGGGCATAAATGTCTTATAAATGTTTTTAATAGACTTGTTTATTTTCGTCCACTCACAGTTTTTGTTTTTAATGCCCTTCAGGTTGATTCCGGATACGACTGCAGCAGAGACTTGAGCATCGCACACCTCCTCCATCGATCCTTACGCACTCTGGAAGCCCGTTTGGGCAATGGCAATCGGTTATCCCTTGTCTGACGCCTCTTGTCAGACGGGAGCACGTCACATTCCATGGTAATCCCGGGGGGATTGGGATGGGTCGTGTCAGTTGTGATGGCTCCTAGTGTCTATTCTTGGAACTAGAGAAGGATTTGCAGATCAGAGACATTGTTAAGCCTTTTATTGAAGTAAGGATTGGGAACAGTGAAGACATTTTTATTTGGTATGATAAAGGGTCTAATCTGGGCAACTTGCTAGACTAGTTTGGAGAATCTCTTGTTTAGGTCTCGGTCGCCCATATCAAGGCTCATTTGTCTTCCATGTTGGTTGATGGGCGATAGGTATGGCCCTTCACGACCAATATAGAGTTTAGATTGATGCAGACGACTAGTTTCTCCATTGGGGTGAACTCGTCTATTCCTGATCACTTCGTTTGGACTGCTTCTGCTAATGGTTTATTCTCCTCATCTTCGCTTTGGAACAAAATTAGGGGGGTTGCTCCAATTTGTTGTTGAGAACATATTGTTTGGCATGCGGGTTCCATTCCTCGAACGAGCTTTGTGTTATGGCTGGCTATCATTGGTAGACTCTCAACATTAGAGATTAGATATGATTGGTTCTTTTTCTAACCAAATTTCTTTGGTTTATTATCTTTGTAATCGTGAGAATGAGTCTCATGGTCACCTATTCTTTAGGTGTTCTTTCAATTCTCACATTTGGCGCAAAGTTTTGCGCACTGCAAGATTGGCTTGGAGTCTATTGTTGTGGCCTGAACCAGTCTTTGTTGCGGCAGTACAGTGGAAAGGAAAAAATCTTCTCTATGTCGCTAACTGCCTTGGTTTAACAGTGACTGTATTTTTTGTGGCATGAGCGTAATTCTCATATTTTCTCTAATGTGAGGTGTTCCTTGGATGTGGTGTTTAATTTGATTATGGCTATGATCCACAGTAAGCTTTGTATAATTAATTTTAAACCTACCGTAGATAATCTTGTTGCTGTTGAGATGTGGAATATCCATGTGACGTAGTCTGCTTGTGATCTGTGTGGGTTGTTGTTGCTACTTTGTTCGGCAGTGCCTTCTTGGCTCTGTCGTGCATCGAGCTTGTTGCTCTTAGGTTGGGGAGCCTTTTCACCCTTTTTTATTACAATTTTGATTTAACCAAAAAAAATATTCCAAAGGAAAAATCAAACAAATTGGTGATGTGTAGTCATATATATGTATGAATTAAATTAACAATTCAACGTAAACAACTTAGACACTACTAAAACCATCGATATATTGGTTAGATATATATATATATATATTACATACTTAACGATCTCCAATTTGATTAATTTTTTGTAAAGATAATCTTTACCTTAATACTCAAAGGAGTCAATTGTCCCGATTACTACTAAATGAACGGACTGAATGAAATATGTATATAATTTTGATGAAGTAGCTTGCCAGGGCATGATTGAACTTTTGCTTTAAACTCCATGTCCTTTTCACCAGGAAGAAATGTTACCTCAAGTAAATAATACGTACAAAACACTTTTCTGAAAAATAGAGGAACATAGATGTCCCCGGGGGACCCCAAAAATTGGCAACGGCTCTTCAATCAAAGAGGGGACCTCGAGTACTTAGCCACTCATAATGATAAGTTCACCTAAACAATAACACGATCGCCACCATACCAATAAAGGCCCTTAGTACTTTTTCCTCATATATATGAATGATCTCATTTAATTATCTTGGTAGTAATTTGTTAAAACAAAATAGGTTTGATTGTTAAGCCACCTTCTAGTAGCCAAGTAGTAAATGCGAATTCAAAAATTCTCCGGAATCAAATTAATAATTCGAAATTTTACTTAATAAAAATGAATTCAGTGTGACTCGGAATTTTACTTAACAAAAATGTATTCAGTGTGACTCTACATTGAAGAATTCCTCGTTAAAAAAAAATGGGATTGATTTATCAGTAACTTGATTTCACCCTATTTTTTACAGCATTAATATCATATGCAAATATAAAGACAATACATTACGATCAATGAGATAGGATATTATATATTTATATGGTAGTGGTCAATTTTCTCTCCCATAAACGTTCATGTCAATAAGTCATGTATAGAGGCCGTTTTGCAGCTTTCAGCATTTACCATTCTCAGTTATTGGTTTTGTTCATTGAAAAGAGATTGTGAAGTTTGCCCACAATCTCTAGAGATTTCATGTATATGTTAAAGTTTTGGGCAGCGGTTGTTTTGATCTTCTCATTAGTATGGCTGATTTCGTGGACAATATACAATGGTATATCTCGAATTCAATACTCGTAAAAACTAAATCGATATTTAATGTAAACAATCGTACTTTTCATTATTCTAGTATAAAAGTAAAAATAAAACTATTTCTTTGTGACTGATCAAATAATTGATTTTTGACCCTATTGAAAACTTAATCTAAATTCAAAAAGTGGTTGATGTTAAAAATTACGAGATTTTAAATTGAAGTTAAAAAAATTAATTTAAGTAATCCTAATATGTGACACAAGATAAAAACTCATAATTTACCACTCAGAGTTTTCCTTTAAAATTTTATAGGGCATGCAAAATATAATAGAAGATATAAGTGACAAAATCACATCATCGATCAATTATTTATATTACCAACATATCAATTTATTTTTTTTTCGCAAAAACAATACACACCGTATATATATATATATATATATATATATATATCTCATATTGAAATTAGAGATCTAGAAACATGAAAGAACCCACCACTCTTTCTATATATATAACCCAAATATTAATTCGTTGGTGGGTGCCCAAGATGATCGTAGTTAAAGATCTTGCTGGTTGTTGGCTAAAAACAAAATTTATTTTGCTAATAGTAATTGTAAGAGCTTAAAACGGAACACACAACACTCGACGTACATTATAAATAGCTACAGGGTAATGATATTTTTCTTCGTCATTCTCAAATTCTATTTATAGGAAACAAAATTCAATTTCATTCATATGCATTACGATATTTTTTTTATAACTTATTTACTTTCCGATGTTATAATATAAAATTTATATACACATGGTTATGTGTAGGCCTTACCTTAAGAATAACCGGATAAGCGGCTCGTTCGAACGCTCGGAAGGGCCCTAAATTTTTTTTTGGTTATCTTCAATGAGGCCCCTGTTTCGAATTCCAATGAGGGGCCTCAGCTATTTTTTTTTCTTTTTTTTTCTTATCCAAGATTTTTTTCGCTTGTTTCGTTTCCTTTAGTCTTTTTTTTTTCTTTCTTTCTTTTTGGTTTTCCTTTCCTTCTCACACAATATTTTCTTTTCTCTTTTATTTTTTCCTTTATTTCCTCTTTCCCTAATGAATCAAACCTAATAAATCTTACTATTATATTTTTTTAAAATAATAACTTAGCTTCCTTTATTATATTTAAGTTTATTTTTAACTCCGTATTCTTCTTTATTTTTAAATCCTAACTTTTCTCTAGTTCTTCTTCGCAATTTTTAAAGAAAATTAAAGAAATGATTTTAATTCAAAGGCCCTCCCTCTTCTTCTGAATTTTTAAAGAAACCGAAGAAATAATTTTAATTCAAAAAGAGACAATATATATTTGAGCCGTGAAGCTAATTTTAGGGGAAGCACATAAAACACATTGCTAGATTTATTACCAAATTTTCTACCCGTTAATTATGTTCAATTTTTTTTCCACCAATTCAATTTTTCAGTTGATTGTTGGTTGTTGCAATGTTAGCTTATTAAAAGTGTTAGATATATATATATATATATATATATCAATATACGGACACTTTGAGTATAAAGATTCTAATTTAAATGTTTGTTTTGGACTCCCAATATCTCATGCCGACTCTAGTTACATGGAGGGGTCGATCTTGTAGGCAAATAGGGGTGGTATAATTTTGTAGTCTCAAGCAACAGTGATTGACAAAAGCCTGGAGATTTCACATCGATGCTTGTTTTAATTAGAAACACATCCGTTCCCTACCCTCTGATGAAAGTATTGATCAGGTTGATGTCGTGACACGTGGCATGTCGTGTGAGCCAGGAAATTAGCATGTGACCCTCAGTGCTCATAGCTTTGACAATAATCCAGGGAGGCTTTATGGCTTCACGTAGTTGTGTCCCAAACAAGAAGAAAGAGGGATTAAATTGAAAACTAGTTAAGGTAGAAATAACGAGTGACACGATGAGGAGGAAGAGGAAGAGGAAAAGGAAGAGATAGCCCGCGGATTTGTTTGCTTGCATATCTGATCTCTTGTACGATATTATTCGGTGATTGAGATCGTTTATTTTGTTCTGTTAATTTTTAAAGATTAAATTCTATCTCGAACGAACTGTAGTTAATTAATTATATGCTGTTAATTTTTAAAGATTAAATTCTATCTCGAACGAACTGTAGTTAATTAATTATACGTTGCTGTTTGCATACTTATTAGATAATAGTTAGTGAGATGAGTAAACAAATTTGAATTTGGATAAATATTTTAAAATGTATGATATTTGGAAGGTGATTTAGAAAAATAGTTTGTTTTTTATCTTCAAACAAATCTATAGAACGAAAATAATGCTATAGGGTGTAAAAGTTAGCTAGATGTTAAAAAAATTTTGAATTTAGATAATTTTTTTTTGCATATATATATATATGTATATATAATGTATAAGGTGGCATAAAAAATTACAATTGATTTGAATCATCAAACAACAGTATAGAATGAGAAGAAGTAAAACTAGAAAGTTTAAAAGTAAGCTAGATAACTAAGTATATTTAAATTTTGGTAATTTTTTTGCAATGACTTAATTAACAACAATATTTGAAATCATATTAGTACTGCTTCGATTGATTTTTAAGCACGTCCGTTTGCGTATCACTTATGTTAAGACAATAATATAAATTTAAAAGAATATTCAATTTCGATTTTGAGACACCAAAAATTATAAAAGAGAAGCTGAATAACATTTTTCGACTACGTCAAACATTTATGTGGTAATTCCATCTAGAATATGCCAAGTCAGAATAATGGAGTAGAGACCTAGAAGCTTGGGGAGGGCGGGTGTTCTCATCTTATGCCCTCAAACTCTGGGACTGGGAGTTGTGGCTGAAAATTCAAAGGACTTTCAGCAACGTGGCGACGTGTGATTGGGTGAATAGAATTCAGTATCACAGTTGTGGAGGTGGAGAGTATGAGTATCCTATGATCACATGGCGTTGCGTATTGAGACATGTACATGTTGGCCCCACTTTGTTGGCTCTAAAACAAACACACTCCTCCATGCCCACTTGAAAACTAACCCCAACTTGGGAACACCCTCACAACATTGTATTTCTCTCCCTCTCGATCTCTGTATTTCTGTCCAGAGAGATTGAGAGAGATTGAGAGAGGGAGAAAGAAAGAGCTAGAGAGAGAGAATCGAAGAGCTTTTAAAATACCATGGTCTAGTCCTCTACTTTCTCCAATGCAATTGTCTTCTTCACATCCAACATCGCTGTCTTTGTTATTGTACTCTTTCGTCTTTCAATTCACGCTCTCTCTCTCTCTTGCGCGCTGTTCTCGTTTTTTTTTTGTGGTCCTCTCTCGACTCCACTCGACCCGACCCTCCTCTTTAATCACTGTCTATAGGAGTTTCTCTTATTTATAGCACTCCTTGTGTACTCCCTCCTCCTGCTACCACCTACCTTTCTTCTTCTCGTTTTTCCTTCCTCCTCCTCTCTTGTACACTGGCTCCTACCCAGTTGTCTGTTTAATATATAATATTTTATAAATCCGATATATATAGCTACATCATTGATCTTATATATATATAATTAAGTAGCTGCTATATAGGCTAGCTAGGTTTACTTATAAGGGATATAAATAAGTGGTATCGATTGATCGTCATGTCTAGCAGAAGGTCGAGGCAGTCAAGCGCTCCATCGATCCAAGATGAACAAATCATCGAACTCGTCTCCAAGTTGCGCCAACTGGTTCCTGAGATTCGCGATAGGCGCTCCGACAAGGTAATTCATAGCTCATTGAACCAAACCCTTTTGTTTACATATATCTTATGTACGTACGTCTAAAAATTCAATAAAAAGATAATCACCATACGATTTACTCGTATTATGAATTATAATAATGTCCTAATTATTTAAGAGTGTGAATAGCAGTTGTATATGTGTCAGTTGAAGTTAATTGAAAAGTCGTCAACAACCCATTTGCAGGTAGATAGATATAAAACCATGGAAGGTGTAACTTTACTATAATATATAGTGTAATAATTTTTGAAGTCTAATTTGGACCGTTCGAGTTGTCTAAACTTGACCCGGACATCAAGGAATTGATACATAATTTTCCATGGGATTCTTTTCTAAGTGACTCATATAATTAAATATATATAAATTGTCGTAGTTGGAATTGTTATTACCGAAAAACTATGTGTCATATATGTGTATATTTTGAAAAATGGAAATAAATTAATTTTTTAGAAAGTAAAAGCCAGTAGTTATGGCGGAAACTGGGATCTTAATAATGATGTTGATGGTGTCGGATTCCGGTGTACATACGTGGTGGCAGGTATCGGCGTCGAAGGTCCTACAGGAGACTTGCAGCTACATCAGAAACTTACAACGGGAGGTTCACGACCTGAGCGAGCGGCTCTCGCAGCTGCTCAACACAATCGACAGCGATAGTGCGGAGGCCGCCATTATTAGGAGCATTATGCAGTAGCTCGATCAGTTGATGATCCTGCATGCATTAATCCTCCATTATTCAGATGAGTTGATGATCATCTACTATTATATATATATATATATATATATAATCGTCTTTTGATTGTAATGTTAATTTCAAGCTTAATTAATTATAGTGGTGTCCTATTAATTATTAGTAACGTGTATGTATTTCTAATATGATGTACGTGTACGATGTACGTGGGTCATTAGAGGCTACTGTATTCAACTTTGTTTAATAAATTGAAGGACTTGTATTATTAATTAATTACCACCAACAAATCTATTCCATTACTGAGAAGACTCATTGTCAAACATATATTCATATATATTTTTTATTATTAAGAATTTAGATCCTGCGTTGAAAGTTATGAAATAAATCGCCTTCATAACATAACGAATTGAAGTTGATATGTGGAGTCAATTAGTTGCTTAAACCAGTGATGATAATATCGGCAATTTCATCCATATTTCGGTAAATTATGGGCTAAGTAAAATCATTATTAAGTTCTTAAGTTATTTCCATGTTTTATTAAAAATTTCCAACTTTTTAACTAAATTTCTACTATTAATTTTGTTGAGGGTAAACAATATTTTCTTCTTTAACTAAAACCAACGATATATAAATTTCAAGGTCAATTAGGATGGGTCGATTGTCCTTTGCCTCAGAGAGTTTCTTCAATGACAAGAAAATTTATGATATATATATTAATGCATTGGTGAATAGAGTTGCAAGTTTGAAAGAAATTATATATTTTGAAAGGAAATTTATTTGCTCATTGTTTTAATATCTATAAATTAGCCACACTTTTGTTGATGGTGACACACAGAAGGATAAAATGTAGCCAATAAACCGATAAATTTACAAGAGCCACCGAATGCTAGGGGTGGACACCGTGCGGTTCGATACGGGTATTAACAATAAAACCGTTTCAATTCAAACCGTGCGGTTCGAGACGGTTTGAATTTTCTAAAATTAGAAATAAAACCGTTTCAATTCAAACCGTTACCAACGGTTCAATTTGAATCAAAATGGTTTGCAACTGTTTATGTATAAAAAAACAAGAATACAAAAAAAAAACAAACAGAATAATTAATACTCAAAATTTTATATATTAAGTTTGCTAATTAAGGATTGGATTACAAACATTATCACTATATTAAAATTTATCATACAAACATTTCTATTTAATAATATTTTATTATACTCTTATATGGGTAGACATATACTTATATGAGTATATCTAGGTATCTTTTTATTTTTATTATTTTTACTTTGTATCAATAATAGATTTAAAAATTAATAAAAATTAATATATTCCTTAACGGTCTGGTTTGGATTTAACGGATTTCTAAAATGAAAATGAAAATCCAAATTGTTACTAACAGGGCGGTTTGGATTCTCAAACCGTTTGAACTTTATCCGGTTAAATCTAAATCGTTGAATAAATAACGGTTTGAAGCGGATCGGTTAGCGGTTTTAACGAATTCGTGTCTACCTCTACCAAATACTCACGTGAAAAATAATTTGATTATCGTTGTCGGTTGACTACTATTATTTACAAGCTAGCTAGCTAGGGTTGTTAGAGCTGCCGGAAAATCAAATTTTCAACTGTTTAAAACTACTTTTTTATTTAGTATTATTTCAAATAATGGACAATATATCAACGTTAGTTCCAAATTCAACTGATTGAATATTAATATTTGATCCATGGCTTGTATTAGTCTTATTTTGAAATCGATGACCCTTCATATATAAAAGCAAACGGAACTTTCGATTTTTGAATCACGCGTACCTTCAAATTTCGTGGCTTGGTTGCCCATTATTAAAGTTGGAAAGTTGGAAGACGTAAAGTTTCTCAATGATGTCTAATCCATCTTTTTAATCCATGTACTATGAATAAAATTTGGTCACTTCTTACTTTAACATGCATGCTTTAAATTTAATAAATTATTTAATTTAATCTAATTTAATTACTAAGCTATTTAGTCCAATCCAATTTAATTTTAAGAACAACTCGATGACCTGTATATAAATAGCAACGAAATTGCGTTGACGATTTGTATATAATGAGTCAGTTTTGTTGGAAATCATCAAGTTTAAAAGCTTGCCAGAAAAATAAGTGAGTGTAAACAAATTGCTAGTCATGTTGGTTGATTGACATGCAAATCTAGAAAGGTAATATTGGGATTTCTTATAATCTGTTGAATTTGGACGTACTTCATTGGTTCGGAATCTCGATTAAATATCTGCGAGATAGATTAATATAATCTACGAGATAGATAAATATCTGCGAGATAGATAAATATCTGCGAGATAGATAAATATCTGTGAGATAGATTAAATATTTGTAGTGTATGACCTCTTAGTTGGGAACACAAATTCCTCAATCAAGATTGGATAAGGTTTATTGGATTCTCATTTTTCTTCTTATATATGACTACAAACTTAAATTGACTATTACTTAAATATGAGATTAGTTCAATATTATTAAATACGAGAGATTAGTTCGACACCAATATTCTATAAGCAAATTTCAACATATATATATATATATCCATCATGATGAAGTGATCGATCGATAAGGGTGGCATTTCAATTGCAATTCTCTCGTGGATTTGTAGATGGATATGGTATGAGTTATTACTACTTTTTACGTCATGTTGAAGCACTGGTTTCCAAAAAGTCTCTTTGTCGAATTGCGTATACGAACAACGTGAAGACACGTGATGATCGATAGACTCACAGTTAGTGTTATTGTATATATGTCACCACCTTCGTTCCTTCGTTTTTACTTAGAAAATGGATCAACCACGTGGATGATCGCGGTTTCAATTTCATAGATAATATCGAACTATTGATATAAAAAATGGATCAACTAGAATGGTGCACAAATGCTTGTTTCTTATTGAGATAAATCATGATCTACTAAGTGGATAGGTGTGCTATTGACTAAATAATAGTTTTATCAGTTACGTTTTTTATGAGAGATACCTTTATATTTATACTGAAGTGAATGAAATTGTTGTATGCGGTATTGTATATATGTCATCTCATATGGTGTTGACATGTGTCCATTTAGTCATGGTGAATGGCGTAAACGTAACCTGCCCCACAAGATTGTGTGGGTAGCAGCGGTGCTGACGACCATCCCATAATTATGATCGGTATCTCTTGGAGGTTGCCTCATGGTTGTCTTCCATGCTTGTCAGTCACTTATGTATTGACTGATCAGTTGATCGTTTAGTGCAATCAAACATATGAAGTACGAACAACTTCGATAAACATTGAATCTAAGCAGTTTTCTAATTCAATAGTAATATTGAGCTAAACTGTGTTAATAAGGACGATGGTCCATTATTGCCCTTCGCAGCTTCTCTAGCTAGTACACGTACTACATGGGCACTATGTATGGATATGAAGAAATATTTTACAACTTTCTTTAGTTCCTTGCTCTAATATACATTTAATCTAAGCAGTTGTCAACATAAAAGTGAGCTAATTTTGTTTGGACCACTTCTTATATTAGGTAATTAAAATCGAAAACACTAACGCAACGTACATGGACCATGGTCCATCCCCATGAAATCAATGTTGCCATTCAGACCAAAGTTCCCCATCAATTGCCAATCGATTCATTAATTCTTCCTGCATGCATGCACCTACACATAATTAGATATTTACTCGATCGATCTATTTATATTATTAGTAGATGTGATAAGAAAATATCACTAGCTAGAAAGAGATAAACAATTGAAGAAGCAGCACTTGTCAAATAGTAGTGGGTGATGTTGCCTATGGTATTATTGGTTTATCGGTATGTACTTTACTAGTTGTATTGCGTTACGAAACGGCTCAAATTTAACGTTCTTACATAAAGAGCTAGATCGATACAATCTTTTGGCCTCCTCCGTCAGCTTCTATTGTGAAGCACAACTTCGATGGGTCGGTTAACTCTTTCTCTACTACTGCTGCATTTGTGATTAGATATTAGAATGGGAAACCTCTAGCTAGTTACTGGTGCTTCTAAATGTCTCCTATTAGTCATTATTCTTGCAGAAATTATGGGTTTGAGGCCTGGTCTTTCTCAAGCTTTGAGAGCGGGTTTTCTGGACTTTCTTATAGAGGGAAACTCGCTCTTGTTAATTCAGTGTATGACATATAATTTGAAGCGAACAATTAATCTTTGAAACTACATGATTAATTCATTTAAGGCACATGGTTAATTCGCCTATTCTTAATTTCTTCTTGCATCCACCTTATTTATTCTAGCCTAGAATGAAATGTTTTCAAATTTATAAAATAATTATGTAATGTGCGATTTCTCTACGTAAAGTTTTAATGAATTATGTGTATATTTTGTATGAGTCATTCATGTAACTTTTTATTAAGGAGTCAAGTCTATTCATAAGGGAGATGTCCATGATTAGCATATGAATACTTTCTCAGATTTGGAGTAAGGCGTCATTTTAGAATTATTTAATAAACATTTTCTTAGTGACAAGTGTTCTTCATAAATATATTTTCTTATCTCTTTAGGAGATTTTATTAAGGGGCGAGTTGTTCAACTCTTATCTTTAAGATGGTTTCTTTAGAGATGCGAGTTTCCTATCTAAGAGTTTTGACTTGTACGTGTTATCACCTATAATCTTCATTAGTCCCATGTCAGTGTATCTCCCGTGAGTGGGAAACCCCAAAGGTTTCAGACTTGCATCTCCAACATTAAGTTCCTAGCATCTCAATTTCGTTTGATCTCTTTCAAACATGTTTCTCGGGAAGTTAATTTTGTTGCAGATGCCATTGTAAATTTGGGTCATGGTTTTGAGGAGCTGCATGTGTGTGGACTAATGATCTTTTCCCTTCAGTGCGTGCAGCACTCCTCTTTGTTTCCAAAAGAAAAACGGTAGGTTGAGTTCGACTCTTGTACATGAAGAGTTAAATCAATACTTAATGTAATGACCCGTCCCGAATATCGGGATTGAATATTAATTAATTATGATTTAGAATGACTAATCGGGGATTAGTTGAGTGAAATCGGACGAAACGTGCAAAATGACCGTTTTGCCCCTAGTGTGGGCAAAATGTTGACTTTTAGTTCGGGCGGTCAAATGGACTTTGGCCGATGACTGTGACGTAGTTCAGGACGTCACGAGTTCATAGACAGGTGGCACGTTCGATTCCGAAATTCGTAGAGAAAGTTATGGTGTTCGGAAGTTGAGGGGTATTTTGGTAATTTGGCATAGTAGGGGCCAAATGTTGACTTTTTGATCGGGAGGTCCGATGGACGAGGGCCAAGGACCGTTACGTAGGTCTCGTCGATACGAATCCAACGACAGGCGGCATGCCGAAATCGGAGATTCGACGACGAAGTTATGGTCACGGAATCGGGCTCGATTAACCGAACGAACCAGGAATAAAATAATAGTTTGATATGAACAGTACCCGGTGACTGTGCACATCCGGATGAGTGACAAGTGTCACCCATCCCTTGATTCCAGCTCCATGTTTCCCTCCCAACACCATCATTACAACATCATCATCATCCCTAATCATCCTTGTCCTCCATTTTCTCTTCCTTTTCCTCCATATTTCCTTATACCGTGAACTACATCTATGGAGTGTGTGAGCTGGGGGACTTGGCTGCCTTCTTGTGGCAGAATTGAGGGAATTGTGAGACTTGAAGATTGTATTAATTGAGAGAAACACACGGGACAGAGTGAGGGAGGATGAAATCAAAATCGAAAATTTAGAAAATTGGGGGGAAATTCAAATGTCGAGTGAGGGGTCGTGAGGATCAAATTGAAGCTCACATTCAGCTTCCTGAGGTTGAGACGAGTTGTTTCAAATCAAAAACGAGTTGAATTGAGGCTCATTTGGCTCTGAACGGGTTTGGAAACAGTGAGAGAAATCGAGGCTGTGTCGTGATCTTGGAGCGATCAAACGGTGTAATTGATGTGGGGATTGTGTTCCTGAGGATCCCACGATGCTTCTGGATCCATCAATTGGAAGAAACTGATTGAAATTGACTGAACTCCATAGTTGCACAGTGACGAAGAATCGAGTTTGAGTCGTGGCGTTTGAGCCATGAATTGATGCAATTGAGATGGGGAAAGAGTTTACCTGAATCCACTGAAGCTTCTGGTTGCATCAATTGAGAGAAATCGATTGAAATTGAGGGAGTTCTGAGGATGAACAGTGTGCGGGGTGTTCTTCGAATGATCAACTGTGATCATGAGGTTTGAGGTAAGTTCGATTGTAATTGTGTCCACAGATCTTAAATTGAACTTAATTCGAAGCTGTTTGAATGCTCAATTGATGAATTCAGTGTCGAATTGATAGGATTGAAACCGGGTCTGATCGCGGGTTAAACGACCCGTTTACCAGACAAACGGGTTGGGACGGTGACACTGTAGCAGGCGCGTGGATTTCACGCGCAGCCACTCACGGCGGCGCGTGAGGGCGCGTCCGGCCTAGTCTCAAGGTGAGGTCAACATGACTTTTGATCCTCTTAGTGTAACGAACATTTTGACGTTGGTTTCGGGGAAATCGGATATTGTTTCGTTAATGTTCCGCGTATCCGAAGTTTTGTATTACGTTAAAAATACGTATTTAAATCCCGGAAAAATTGGGGAAAATTATATGATGTATTTTGAGATGTTAGTAACCCTCTATAATGATTTTGGACAGGAGTTGTGATTTCCAGATTTTACGGAAAAACGTGCAGCTCGGAAACGGACCGTTTTGGACGGTGTGTGTGAGTGGACTTTGTTTTCTAACCGTGATGCATGCATATATGATTTAAATGCCTTATTATATGATTTTATATGCTTGGGCATGATTTGTGTTTCAATCCGGTAATTTTTCGGTTTTATGATTATTATATTATTATTTTGGGTGATTTTCGAGAAATTACGAAATTTGGTAAAAAGAATGTTTGGACTTGGTTTATGAGTCCGGGATTGAATTTGATTGGAAAGAATGTTTGGACTCGGATTATTGAGTCATGGATTGAAAGATGATGTGGTGACTCGGGAATGAGTCGAGGGTCAATTTCGTGGATTTACGTGAAAATGGCAACGGAGGTTGCAACGCATGGATTTGCGTGATAATGTTATTTTGGGCATGATAACCCAAGTGAATAGTGATTTTGACTCGGTTTTGGAGTCACTTGTGAATTTGATGAAATTAATGATTTTTGTGATTTTATGATTATTTTAATCAGTCTTTCGGGCACGTTTTACGAGGTACGTACAAATGATGTTTTGGGCTAGGCCCGGAGTCTAAATGATTTCTAAAATGATATCTTGACTTGGTTGGTAAGTCAATGATGATTTTCGGATTATTCTATTGATTTAAATGTGATTTTAACGGTTTATGTGTAAAAGGTATTTTGGGCTCGAGACCCAGTTGAGTATGACCTTGACTTGGTATGAAGTCAAGATTTGATTGAAATGTTTTGGGATGTAATTCCCGGGATGGTTTTCATTGTGATTGTGATATTCCCAGACGGTCGGTACTTGGGGGGATTACCCAGACGACCGGAGCTTGGGGGGATGTGATTGTAGGATCGGGAGTTGATCCTATGGTAGTCAGCTTCTCGGATGATACTGAGCCTGGATGTACCACTCGGAGGTGTCTGATCCTGGGGATGTGTTCGCCCAGAGGTGACTGAGCCCGAGGGGGTTGAGCCCAGAGGTGTTTATTCCCGAGAGAGTGACTGGATATCGGCCTACGCGTAGTGCAGCACTTGTGAGTAGTGCAGTTTGATTGATTGTGCACTTGTGAGTAGTGCAGATGTGATTGGTGATATTTTATGCACTCGTGAGTAGTGCGGATTGATTGGATTGATATATTTATTGTGTACTGGTAAGTAATGCTGATTGGTATTGATTGTGATG
Organism: Prinsepia uniflora; assembly: GCA_032719365.1. NCBI lineage: Eukaryota > Viridiplantae > Streptophyta > Magnoliopsida > Rosales > Rosaceae > Prinsepia > Prinsepia uniflora. The sequence continues at coordinate 4,679,367 of CM064867.1, read as the reverse complement.
TTGTACTGGTATTGAGTACGGGTTTTTGGTCCTTGTGGCCAGGTGATTATGTTTTCACATGTTTTGGCCTGAGAGCCGGGATTTGATGTTTTATAACATGAACTGATTTGGTGAACATGAGTTTTATGGACCATGGGAAAATATGTTTTAATTTTATCGGTCACTCATGTTTTACGATATGCATGCAAGTTTGTGAAAACTGGAGGGTAAGACTGTATTTTGATAAATGTTTTTATAAGAGGTCATTTTTGTCCACTCACACCATTTCTGTTTTGTGACCCTTCAGGCCGGGGTACGACGTTCGGGACTGATCGTGAGGCAGTGACAGCAGCAGAAATCCGCGCAAACATCCCTTGTCTGGCAAGCACTGAAGGGGAGTTTCGGACCTTTAGTTGACTTGTCAGACGGGAGCAGGACCGGGTACGGTTTTTGACGTCCAGTTGGGACGGGTCCTGTCACTTAATATCTATAATTTCATAGTCCACTGTATATATATATATACTTGTATTAAAAAAGTATTAATTATAAATTACTCCAACTTTTAAGTCTAATTTATAAATTAGTCCACTTAACATATAAAATTGTCCATTTACTGTTTTTTTTTTAGATTTTTACTATGATCTTTTTATGGTTTTATTTTTTTAAAATTTTAAATACCATTTATACCATTTTTTCAGATACAGATGAGAAATTTTCAAATTTCAAGTATTATTATTTTGCATTTATTTTTCAAAATTAATTAAATTAAGACAATTCTAACTAAATTTCTGAAAATTTATTTTATATTTGTTTTATCGGATAACATCTGATACATTTAAAGAGTCAGAGAGTTACATGTACATTATTTATCTTATTACTTTTCATAGGTAAATTAATAAGAATCTATTTATTTTATTTTCTTTTGAGAGTGGTATATTAAAAAAAATATACCTATTATGATACAATTAAAATTTATATATATATGTATCTTATTTATACGGGGGAGTTAATAAGTAATATCATTTAATTTACCTGTAAGTCTAAAATCAAATATTGGTAGGTATATAAATATAATATGCAATGACACATCTGTAATTGTTTAAAAAATAACGGGCTAAAAAGAATGATAGAATTTGACAAACAATTAAAAAAAACGTTATTTATTTTTTACTGTTGTCGACGCTGCATCTGACCAAACAATAGGCCCATTTAAGACGACTTGGGAGAATTACTAAAGCCCATGTTCAAGTCTCATCTTGGAGGCCCATTAACAAGGCCTATGCCTGAATACTACAACTATGACCTAACCCTAGATAACTCCGATAAATAGGGAGCCTCCTCCCTTATTTTGGGGACTGAACCTCTTCATCCTCTCTACAAACACTATTATCTCTCAAAGGCTCAAAGCCTTATACTTGTACAAAATATCATATTATTAATGAGAGGGAGGCAACACCGTGGACGTAGCCCGATTTGGGTGAACCACGTACTTTCTTGTGTCTTGGTGTGCGTGCGTGTCTTTACAGTCTCGTTGGTACAATTTTTGCATCAACAGTTTGGCGCCGTCTGTGGGAATCGATACAAAAGGTTATGTCGGTTCTTTTCAATTTTTCTTACCCGCTAAAACACCATGGCCGCCAAGAACACCAAGAAAAACCCAGAAAATACAGTCTATCCAATACGCAGTGGCCCAGGGAAATCCTCTTTCCCACCACAAAATAAATATATCTTGTAGCCTCTGCAAACCACAAATTTTGGTACTTTAAACCCTTGCAAACTCTGCCCACCACAAACAAATAACAGCTACTTTTTAGCCTTCTGTAAGCATCTACCCACCACAAAAAAATACATATATAATCATGACAGGACCCGCCCCGATCCCACGGGGACCACAAGGGGACGTGCCCTGCTCCCGTCTGACACCCAATAATTCATACCAATTTTAACCTCCAAACATTAAAAGCATAAATAACCAAATAAACGTTATACATCAATTCCGAATTAAACGAATGTCAGACAAGGGATGAAAATCCGAAATACAAGTTGCGAGCACGACTCTATTAAAAACCTGCGGGTACACCACCCAACAGGGGTTCAGGTACGCAGAAAGTGGATCTATGCCTCAGCCTCTGGTTCCTCCTCTACCTCAGTTTCCCGACCTGGAGGGGTTATCAAAACAGTAAGGGTGAGTGGACCGAAACTCAAGTTTATAAAATCATTTGATAAGTAACACATATAATTTACCCCTCTGTTTTCCAAACATGCATGCATCATTATTTAAAATCATAAACCATATAATATAAACCATAAGGCATGTAATAAAAACATAAGTATAATTTTAGTTGCTGCACTATACACTCCAATCCCGACATCCCTGATGTCTGACGTCCCTGACGTCAATAAGGTCACAATCACAAGGCTACGCGTGCCACTCGGGTCTCAATTTCCGAGTTCAATCCCCGAACCCCGTTCGGGTACAGCATCCCCGATGCTTAGCGTCATAGACGCTGGACGTTCTAGACGTCCGTGACCTCTCCGGGGTACCTCATCCGGAGGAGACAATATAACATGGAAGGATCTATACAGTGCAGTACCAAATACATTTTATCGATATCCACATGCAAGGTATATATATACCTAGATAAAATCTGAATCAATCATTAAGTTTCACCAAACGGGTCTCAAGCCCAAATACCGTGAAACGTGCCATAACCATATTTTCCATATCATCAAAAACATCATTGTTTTAGCATATGAATAAGTATAATAAAACCAGAAAACGTTTATGCACGCAAGGGTTTAAGAAAATGGCCCACTCACAGTACAGTCCTGCTGAAAACCGAGCGTTTACCCTCGATCTGGTACAATTACAAAATTCCTGTCACATCCAAAGTATACGTAAGGGTAAATACAAACCCCTAACATTCAACCAAGAAACCCTAGACCGAAACCGGTCCGGAAAAGCTGCCCGTACACGCTTTCCAAGGCAAAAACTCTCATTTTGACCAACTTAATGATCTCTGATCGACCCGAAACCACCGCCATTGGATCCGGATCGTCGAAACCTAAAGAATGGTGGTGGTCCCACCAAAATTACTGTTCACACGCGCCCCCACGCGCCTGGTCAACCCCCTGGTCAACGGTGCTACAGTACTGCTGACGTCAGCATGACGTCACTGCTGACGTCAGCATGACGTCATCACTGACAGTGTCAGAGGACACGTGTCAGCAGTCCATTGGTCCCTGGGCTGACTGAATTCTGACATGATGACGTCATCATGACGTCACTGCTGACGTCAGCATGATGACGTCATCCGCTACAGTAACCGGGTCTGAGAACCGGGTCACCGCAGACCCACGGTTCGACCCGATCAGTTCTCTCCAACCCGTCCACCATTTCTGATGGGATTTGTTCCTATGGACTCGTCACAAGGTGTTCAATGGTTCTACGGACTCAAAACTAGTTTCTAGGTTCAAAGAACTACCTGAAAATCGACAGAAATCCGGCTGCCGGCACTGGTTCGTCTTCTCCGGCGAGTCGTCCAGCTTCCAGCCGTGAACCTTGGTTTAAAATGGTCGTCTGGGTCCCTTAAGTGTGTCTTAGAAGCAAACAAACAAAATCAACGTCAAAAACGATCGTTTCGAAGAAGGGAAGGTAATCGGGTCATACGGGTTTTTCAACCTACCGCCGCCGTGTCACCGCCGCACGTCGTCCAGTCCAGCAGAGGGTCGTCCTGCCGTCACAGTGATCCCAACCGTACGTTGGTTCGAGCCTCAGAGTGAAGGTTTGGACGGTTTGGTGACTTGGGCTGTTCGGGTCTCCTTCTCGGGTCTGGGAGGAATTCCGGCCGTGCAGGTGGCCGTGGGGTGGTGGCCGGCGTCTGGGGTGTGGCTGCTGGTCGCCTGGTGTTACCGTGAGGGTGAGGTTGCAAGGTGAGGGGCTGGTGTGTTGGTTCGAATGGTTAGCCGTGCACACGGTATGGAAGAATGAAGAGTGAAAATTTTGAGAATTAATAAACAGGTTGGCTGGATGGTTTGAAGGGCTGAGATTAAATCTCAGCATAGGATCAATGGTGAGGATTTGAGGAGAGGAAATTAATTGTTTAATCCAATGGCCAACAGAGATCCATGTTTTAGGGAGTGTGGGGATGAGTGACACTTGTCACTCATCCAAGGGTCCAGAATGATTTGATTAAAGTAACCAGATTCCATAATAAAATAATATTTTAATCCGGTTCTCGGTTGGTTCGGTTAAATGCGAAATACTTCCGTGACCATAACTTCCCCGTACGAAGTCCGATTTCGGCGTGCCGCCTGTCTACGGACTCAGGACGTCGAGACCTACCCAACGGTCCTTGAGTCAACCGAAAAATAGTTTCCAAGGGAAAAGTCAACATTTTCACCCCCAAATGTCCAAATTACGGTAATGCCCCTGAACTTCCGATAGTCATAACTTTTTCCCTGATCGTCCGAAATGGACGTGCCACCTGTCTATGAACTCGTGACGTCCCGAACTATGTCACGGTCATAGGTCAAAGTCCATTTAATTTATAAATCAAAAAGTCAACAATTGGCCATACCCAACGCAAGGGTAAAAGCGTCAATTCAAACATTAATTTACAATATTAAAATCCTCGAATTTCCGGGGTGTTACAAATCATGCTTGGTAACCTGCCCCCTGCCACTTGACCCCACCAAGATATTATCTATCTTTATTACAACAGCCCAGACTTTTTCATCGGTCCCCACCGATGTCCCATCGGGCTCCCTGCTCGGTCGGCCTCCTGATGCCTTGCTCAGTCGGCCTCCCGATGCCCTGCTCGGTTGGCCTCCTGATGCCCTGCTCGGTCGGCCTCCCGATGCCCTGCTCGGTCGGCCTCCCGACACCCTGCTCGATCGGCTCCCAATGCCCTGCTCGGTCGGCTCCCGATGCCCTGCTCGGTCGGTCTCCCGATGCCCCCTCGAACTCCTTACTCGGTCGGTCCCCACCGATGCCCCATTGGGCTCCCTGCTCGGTCGGCCTCCCGACGCCCTGCTCGGTCGGCTCCAGATGCCCTGCTCGGTCGGTTCCCGATGCCCTGCTCGGTCGGCTCTCGATGCCCTGCTCGGTCGGCTCCCGATGCCCTGCTCGGTCGGTCTCCCGATGCCCCCTCGAACTCCTTGCTCGGTCGGTCCCTACCGATGCCCCATCGGGCTCCCTGCTCGGTCGGTCTTTCGATGCCCTGCTCGGTCGGCCTCCCAATGTCCCCTCGGACTCCATGCTAGGTAGGTCTCCCGATGTCCCCTCGGACTCCATGCTCGGTCGGTCTCCCGACGTCCCCTCGGACTCTCTGCTCGGTTGGCCTCCCGATGTCCCCTTCAGACTCCCTTTTCATCGGTCCCCACCGATGTTCCATCGGGCTCCCTGCTCGGTCGGTCTCCCGATGCCCCATTCGGACTCCCTACTCGGTCGGTCTCCTGATGTCCCCTCGGACTCCCCGCTCCATGGGTCCCCATCGATGTGCCCTCGAACTCCTTGCTAGGTCGGTCCCCACCGATGTCCTCTCGGACCCTCTACTATACAACCAGGTAACACTTTCAATCAGAAATCCCTTCTTACCATCATTACATGACATACATACATGTCATCGTGCATATACATATATATGTCACACATACGTGTCCTCGCGCATACCTACATACATGTCACTCATACATGACATACACACATGTCACTCATACATGACATACACACATGTCACTCATACATGACATACATACATGTCACGCATTCATGCTCTCGTGCATACTGACATACATGTCACACATACATGCCTTTATGCATTCTGGCATACATGAACTCATACATACACTCCACACATCATCGAGCACCTGCTGCTCCGAGCCCCGCTGCTCAACACATCATCGAGCACCTGCTGCTCCGAGCCCCGCTGCTCAACACATTACCGAGCACCTGCTGCTCCGAGCACCCGCTGCTCAACACATCATCGAGCACCTGCTGCTCAACACATTACCGAGCACTCGCTGCTCAACACATCATCGAGCACCTGCTGCTCAGAGCCCCGCTGCTCAACACATTACCGAGCACCTGCTGCTCAACATTCAATGCTACACTCAACACACCTATCGACTGAGACGTATCTACAGCCACAATCGCTCACAAGCAGTCAGATTCATACATGAAGTCATACTCACTGGGGGACTACCAAAGCACAATCACCACAATGTCAATCCACTCATACATGCAACACACTACAGGACGTCTTCTCTTCCGCATCCTACCTCGACCGAGGACTTAGAGGACTGATGGTACACCGAGCAGAGCAGTGCAAAAATGAAGAGTTGCTCGGTCAGTGCACTTTACCTGAAAGTCCTCAACCGAGGCAGTCCGCCTCAGTTAAGAACTTGGGGACTTGTCGACGCTGCATCTGACCAAGCAATAGGCCCATTTAAGACGACTTGGGAGAATTACTAAAGCCCATGTTCAAGTCTCATCTTGGAGGCCCATGAACAAGGCACATGCCTGAATACTACAACTATGACCTAACCCTATATAACTCCGATAAATAGGGAGCCTCCTCCCTTATTTTGGGGATTGAACCTCTTCCTCCCCTCTACAAACACTATTATCTCTCAAAGACTCAGAGCCTTATACTTGTACAAAATATCATATTATTAATGAGAGGGAGTCAACACCGTGGACGTAGCCCGATTTGGGTGAACCACGTACTTTCTTATGTCTTGGTGTGCGTGCGTGTCTTTACAGTCTCGTTGGTACAATTTTTGCATCAACAACTGTATCTGTTTATCATAATGGATTAATTTATCAATTGAATTCAAAAATTAGACCTATTTATAATTATCCCTAAAAAAAGACGGCCTTAATGCAATATTAAGAATTTAGATAAGAAAATAATTTTATTTTGTACAAATTTTAAAATATAAAGAGGATTTGGGAAAAAAAAAGAGTCAAACGCTATTTGGTGCAGTTTTACATTCCATTTGAAATATGTAATATGTAATTGATATGGCTCTCTAATCTCCGAAATGGAATATGAGTTTTGACCATCCGAAATGGAATATGAGTTTTGACCATTCACAATGATGGAGGAGAGTCTTCCCGAAGAGTGACGGTTCTTGCACTGAAAATTCGGATGAGCTAAACTTATATACCAACCTCAAAAAACAACATTTAATAAAATATATTATTATATATAAAAAGATGACACATAATACAAAAAATATAACAAATTTTACCCCATAATTGCATATTTGTATATAAATAAAAGCTTGAAAAAAATACAACAAATAAAATAAGTAATTAAATATTCAATGCACATATAAAATATCATTATCTAATTTTATTTTGTACCCCATGAGTCATTTTGATACAAGGATATAAGGGGAGAGAAATTAAATTATTTAAATATTGGGTATTCACCTCACTTGAGGAAAGTCGAACCCGAGACCTCGGATAGTGTAGAGGAATACTATTAGGTTACGAGTCATTAGAACTGTAAAATTCTCCGCTAAACTTCATTATTGATATTGTCAGCATGTTTAATTTGAAAAATAGAAAACAGAATATTTCTTTTCATGCATTTTTCAAGTGTAATATGTTAATTTTTATATATTAAAATTCTAAAATTTATTATAACTTTAACTATTAATTATATTTTTATTGTGAACTTGGATGGGCTATAACACACCCAGCCCAAAGTGTAGCTCCGTCCTTATTCCCGAATATCTGGCAGCATCTAGCTGCTATATTGTTGTGTTTGGTTGTAGTCAATTTACAGTCTTACCCTTACTATATGTATTCACTTTGAAAATAATGATTTTGCTCCTAACATTACTGATCTAATGATATTTAGATTTATTTTTATATAAAATAGAAAATATCGAACTTGACACTTGTAAACGATGAGATAGATATACATATTGAAATTTAATATTCAACTCTAGTAAAACATATATAATGTCGATACCCGGTGTTAATCTTAAGTATAATTCCGTATAATTCGGTATTAATTAAGTCGATATTAGAATCATAAAATTTAATTTTCTTATCAGTTCGGTACAATTTGGTATTTCACAATATGAAAACGAAACTAAATCATGCCATATTGAATGAGTTTGGTCGGTATGGTTTCAGTTTGTTTTGATTTTGAGCCAATAATGTAGATTTATTTTTTGATAAGTAGGTCACTTGATCGAAATTCATGGCTCCACCACTTACGCAGATTATTAGGAGAGGATTTGGTGGAAATATCTCACGCTGAAGACAGGAAGAAGCAAATTAATTAATCCTTTCATTAATCAAATCAGTCTGCGAAGGTTTTCGATGTTCAAAGAAACATTTATGAGTCCATCGAGGGGGTTGCCTTCTACTTACGCAACACTGTATTGTTTTTAATAAATATACGTTGAATAAATTGTTTTTGCAGCATAAACCAAGGAATTGAAAATGGGAATTTCTTACATGATAACTTTTGTTTGGTTGCTAAGCAACAAAGGAAGAAAGAGATGAGAAGGAAAACTTGGACACTCCTTTAAGTTAAAAGTAAAAGTATACATTAGTTTAATTAAGCTAAAGGGAGAATCCCCTTAAGTAACTATTTTGAGGAACACAGAAGTGTAAGAGTATGGTTAGTTAGGATAGCTGTACGTTGATAGCTACGGTTATGAAGCTGTTATGCTTTGATGCACGAGCACGAGCGCATGTGCACCATGTGTGTGTAAGTAGTCGAGTGAGGTTGAGATAGTAAGGTAAGTATATTAAGGAGTAGAGAGGATTTGTGTGTGTGAAAAATCAATAGATGAGATGATTCTTCTCTTAAACTTCTTACATCTTCTGCTTCTTCTACCTAAAACGCTTCTTATCTTCGTTGATATCATGGATTCCATTATGGTTTTAGAGCATTCATGCTCGTAGTTCTTGATCCTGACAACGTGATCAGTTTCCTGCGCAAATCATAGTTTCTTGCGGTGATCATGTAGATTGTAATGGTTTTGATCCTAGCTTTGTAACGAGTTTTCAGATTTTCGCATCGATCTCTCTTTTTTCTTCTAACCTTCTGAATCTTTCAATCTCACTGATTCGATTCTTATGATTTCTCTTTCAATCTTGCTGCTTCAATTCCTCTGATTCTTCAATTTGAATGTTCGATTCATGATTCTTGATCTTAAAGACATGTATCTCAATTTTGCGCATATAGGTTGATGTCTTGTATAATCTTCGTATACAAGTATTTTCTCTTACGGTTCAAATCACTGCATTGTTATTACTTAGTAGTTTTCAAGACTAATCATATGGCTCCTATAATGGATATTCTCAAGCATGCAACTGATGTTATGTCAATGGAGTTAGATGGTGCAAATTATATTTCTTGGGAGTGTTAAAATTTAGCGCCTGCTGAAAGGATTTCAGCATATGGCTCCTATAATCAGTGATGGAAAAATCGATAATATCGCCGATATATCGGTTTTTCTAATCACCGACAGGTAAGGCGGGGATGAAAGAAAATCTTCTCCCAAAATCGGTAGTTTCGATCAATATCGAAGATTACCGACCAATATCGGAGATTATCGGCGATAATCTCCGATATCCATCGATATTGATCTTCTAATTCATACCCCAAAATCTCAATTTGAAATTTGAATGACAGACCCGTCCCCGAAAGACATAGATAACCGTGCCCGGTCATGCTCCCGTCTGACAAGTTAACTGAAGTTCCGAAATCACCCTCAGCACTTGTCAAACAAGGAATAACCGCACCTGTGCCTACTCATGCCTCCACCTCCCGATCAACCTCGATCATCGCGCCACGACCTGGAGGGTCAATAAAACAGAAAAGGTGTGAGTGGACAAAACAAATTTTTAGAAATATATTTATCAAAACATATTCTTACCCTCCAGTTTCACAAACATGCATGCATATCATAATCATAAAACATGAGTAATAGTGTGAAATCAACCAAGTATGAACAGTGGACAGAAAAAAAGCAAAACATGTTTTCCCATGGTCCATAAAACTCATGTTCATCACATCAGTTCATGATATAAAGTATCTGGACACAAATATCAATAAATCACAATACCACCAGTCCTCAATATCCAAGTAACCGTCACGATATCAATGCTACGCGTACAAACTCGGGTGTCTCATGTCCGAGTACCTCCCCAGGATCTACGACGTCTGGGGTGATATCATCTCCAAGATCTACGACGTCTGGATGATATCATCATAATCTCACATGACTGAGATTGAGCCTCCCTCAGAGCTACTTATCTCCAGGCAGTGGATCGTGACTACTCCAGGATCTACGACGTCTGGAGGAGACTATCAAATCACAGAGGATGATATATGTGGAATAGTCACCAAATCCAGTAATCTTATTTTAAAACCATTCATGTCTCAAATCAAATCAAAAACATTTTAACACGGCCTATGCCCGAAACATAGCTTTCACAAAGTAAGTTCCACAAATCCATCATAAAACAGTGTCCAGAATTCACTTTATAAATCAAAATCATCAATTTAATCATATTCACATGTGACTCCAATTCCGAGTCAAAATCACTATCCAATTGGGTCTCAAGCTCAAAATATCATTTTCACGCAAATCCGTGTAATCGCAACCTCAGTTGCCAATTTCACATAAATCCATCAAATATGTCCAAAGGGCATTATAAATTCATTAAATCATTTCCCGACTCATAATCCGAGTCAAAACCAATCTCAAATCCTGGGCCTTCGCCCAAAACAACAATTTCACAGTTTTCTCGAAAATCATGCCCAAAACAATATAATATTCCAGAAAATCGATAAATCATCATATCGAAACATTAATCATGCCAAATCATTTCAAATCACATAATAAATCATTTAAAACATATATGTATACATTTTGGGTAGAAAACAAAAGTCCACTCACGCACCGTCCATATCGCTCGCTTTCCGAGCTGCACGTTTTTCCGTAATTTCTGACACTTTCCAGGAATTCCAAGTCTTATCCAAAATCATTATTCAGGGTCACTAATGACTTAATTAACATCATATTAATTTCCCCTAATTTTTTGGGAATTAATTCCGAATTAAAAACGTAACATAAACCTTCGGACCCTCGAAACAATATCGAAACGGTGTCCGATCGACTCGAAACCAATGCCAAAATGTTCGTTACATTGAAAGGAATAAGTTTCATGTTGATCTCACCTCGAAAATCTTGCTCACGCGCCCCCACGCGCCTGCTACAGTACATACACTGTTCATCGTTCTCACCCGTTTGTCTGTAAAACGGGTCCGGTTCGCCCGCGTCTTGACCCAGCTAAATTCCTGTCAATTATTCATTGATTCCTTCAATTGAGCCATCTTATAGCATCATTAGGAGTCTAATTAGGGTTCTGTAATTTTAATTACACTATAACTCACCTCAATCCGTCAGTTCGAACTCGATCATTCGAAGAACATCCGAGCACTGTTCATTCATCGAACTTCATCAATTCCACTTAGTCTTCTTCAATTGATCCATCTAACAGCTTCGAGGAACTCTTATGAACTTGTTTTCGATATCAATTGTAACTTTAATTCCTTCCAAGTAATCGAACTCAGAGATGAGTTTTCGAATTGAAACTAAGGTCTGTCTGGGCTCATTCCTCCCCATTTTTCTTCGATTTTGGTGTCATCCAACTCGTTTGAGCTCCCATAAGCTCACCCAAACAATTGTTTCCACCAATTAATCCCACAAATTCGAATTCAAATTCAAGCTTCGAATCAAATATTTCGGGTGGGGGTTTCGAGTTTTCTGTACAGTTTTAGGTAAGCAACTTCTTCTAATTCCTTGTTTTCCTTCTCTTAATTCCCTTTAATTCTCACAATCTACGGGTTCAAATTCTCACCTGAGAAAATACTTCTCCTCTGTTTTTCAAACACCCCCCCACACACGAGTTATTTCTCAGTTTAAGTCCACATCGCCCAATCATACTTGCACCATCATCACTTAAGCCACTAATCTCTCTTACCAAGTGACAGATGTCACTCAACAACCAATGTGAGTCATAGCCGTACTGACTCATCAAAAGCCCAGTCAAATTACCATTTTACCCTTCTTTGACAAATTACTAAATTTCCCTTCGCCTTCGCAGACCCACAACTTTCACATCCGACCTCTGATTGACGCATGCTGCCTGTCTACGGATTCAGCGTCTCGAGACCTATCCAACGGTCCTTACGGCTAATCCAAAAAGTGTTCCGATCAAAAAGTCAACTTTCGGCCCTAACTAGGGGCAAAATCATCATTACCTTCAACTTTTCCAAATTTTTCCTTTTTCGAATTTCTGGGTCGTTACATTGAAGTTCAAACATCAAACTAAAACCAAAATTTCAAGTAATCACTCACCCCTGTCGTACCCACCTCCGCCCACCCATCTCCTTCACTCGACGAACAAGGGACACAGACACCTCCATCACAAGCTCACAACTCAACCAATCTTCTATCAACTTCTCCATCTCTCTTGACTTGGGATGCGATCATCTCGACCAGGGAAGGATTTGTGTTGTGGACTTGTGGAACCGTAGAAGTTGGTCGTTGTAGATGGTGGGTGGAGTCCTCTAACAAATAATGATGGAGAAGACGACGTGGGTGGGGAGTTTGATCTATAAAAAAGACGAAAAGGTGGTCATTAAAGTAACCAACACGTATTGTCACTAAAATACGATGTGGGTGGACTTCTTTGCTCCATTTAGTCTCTACCTTATTAATTTATTATTATAACTATTAATTTAATATTAATATTATTATATTATAAATTTATAATTATGATTATTATTCATACTTACACCTTCTTTTTACAATTATTAATTTATTATCAACAAAAAAAGAATTATATTTATATGTCAATTATAAATTAATTTTTAATTATTACTAATTATTTAACAAAAATTTCAAATAGATAGTAAAAATATTAATTAATATGTGCCCTATTAATTTGACAAAAAAAATATATGCTCGATTAAAAATTATACACATTTAATTTATTGTTATGTTTTTAACTATATTAATATTCAATTATAGTAATTCACTTCAATTTATATATATGATTAAAATTTTATATTATTAGTCATCGGCATAACCCTATTGTATCATATTATTCATCATATATTTATTATATCAAAATCATTTTTATAGTTTTTATTAGTCATATATAATCATCATTGGGTATTTAAGTTTTTCCCAAAATTTCATTCCAAATTTTCAACTTTTAGACCGAATTTCCGCTTTTTTTGTTGATCGTAAATGATATCGATATCGATATCGATATTTGGGACGAGATATCCGTAAATTTGACTAGAGATATATCCATCGATATCGATATTTTCATCCTTTCCAATAATGGATCTTCTCAAGCATGCAACTGATTTTATATCAACGGAGTTAAATGACGCAAATTATATGTCATGGAGTGTTAGGATTTAGCGTCTGCTGAAAAGATTTCAGTTGTTTGGTTATCTTGATTGTTCTATGTCATTTCGTATGTCTACTGATGCATCATTCCAAAGTTGGATTGACATGGATGCACCCTTACTTAACATAATCATTGCAACTATATGTGAAGAGGTATTCACAGAAATCATGAGTTGTGATACCTCACGTGGAGCTTGGCATAAGGAAGGTTTTTCATCCTTATATGAGGCTGATCTCTAAGTCAATTGAAAACAAATCTTCAAACCTTACAGAAAGGTTCTGATTTTGATCGAGTTGTTTCTAAGCAAGATTAGATATGCTCAAAAACGGCTTGCCAATGCAAGCTTTGTTATTTCAAGTAAAGATGTGATCTTGATCACTCTTAATAGTCTTCTAGCTGACTATCACCCTTCAAATCACACATATGTGCAAGACCTATATCAATCACTCGTATTGAAATTCGATCTCCATTGCTAACTAAGGAAGCAAATCTTAACAAAGACTACAAATAGAACTATAATCAAGGTTATAGCAATGGCTAGAATCAAAACTTTTGGTTCAATCCTAATGGAGGCTACAACAACTATCAGTATGGCCAAAATGCTGGCTATATATGTTGGTTCTCTCCTGGTGGTGGTTACTTTCCACAACAACAACAACAACTTTGCTTCCGCTCCTTTTTTTTTTTTCCCAAGGAGACGATATTCATTATCAAAGATGGGTTACAACATAGAGGAGTCCAAATACAAAGTTCAGAAAATAAAAGGTTCAACTAAGAAAAAAAAAAGATCTAGCCCATAACAAAAACAGAACCCAATCCACAAACTAAACCCAACAAAAACCCTAGAAACTATGTTGGCACACCACCAGCCGCCACCACTGAGTTTCTTGCCACCACTGCAAAACACTACCAAGTCCCTAAAAGTAAGGAGAATGATCTGAAGAGAATGGTTTGGAGACGAAAAACCACCAGAGATAAACATACTCAAACGATCAAAGTGGTCGAGATTGACCGATAAAATACAAGCCTATGTCACACAAACCATAAGCACAAATGTGGGGAAAGGTTGTAGATGGGAAGCAACATCAAGCAAAGGCCCAGTCAAAGACACCAATAGAACAGATCCAAAGGCGTGGGATTTGGGGGAAATGATATATGTTGGTGAAGGAAATTTGGACATAAATGAGATGATGGAACGAGTTCGTTGAGCAAAGGCATGGAAGGAAAGCAAAAAATCTCAGAGCGACCATATGAGTCGAGCAAACGACAACAAACGCCAAAGGTGCTTGCCACTGACACGCCAACCAGCAGCTGGAAACCACTAGTAAGGGATGGAGCAGGGATAAAGGATAAAAAAAAGGGGAAAACAAGGAAATTAGAGCTAAAAGAGGAAAACATGAAGAGGAAAGGGAGGGAGGTGGAGGTAAACCCCAAATCCACCACCAGATGGTGAAGATTTAGAGAACCCCACATCCACAAAAACCTAGAGTGGCTTGTTTTTTTGTAGAGAGAAGGCAGAGAGTTTATGCTTTAGAGAGCGAGTAGGTTTTATACTGCCTTGCTTCTGTTCTTCTCACTAATGTTGGCATGTCTCATTGCAGCCCTATGTCCATGCCAGCTGTTCCTAATGCCAAGTTGCTTATTGCTAATGGTACTCCTTTTGCTGACCCATTTTTCTATCGTATTGTTTTTGGTGCTCTTTAGTACCTAGTGTTTAGTCTTCCGATATTGTATTTGTTATCAATATCGTGTAAGTTCACGCACACCCCAATTGATGTCCATATATGTCATGTCAAATATGTTTTGCGTTATATTTGTGGCACCCTTGACTTTGGTATTCACTATTCTTTTGGAGCACTTCAACTTCAAGCTCTATCTTATGCAGATTAGGGTAATGATCCTAATACTTGTTGTTCTATCTCATACCATGTTGTGTTCCTTGGATGGAATCCTATCTCTTAGGTGCTTAGAGACCGACTACTATGTCTGGTTCTTCAGTTGAGGCCGAATATCCTGCCCTTGCTACCACTGTGTGTGAGCTTCATTGGATCTTCTATCTTCTCATTGACCTTCACTTGTCTCTCCCTCGACCTCCCTTGATCTGGTGTGATAGTATGGCTGCTATTCAGCTGGTTCATAATCTTTTGTTTCATGGTTGCACTAAACATGTTGAAATCAATGTCCATTTCATATGTGAACGTGTTCAAATAAAAATTCTTTGTCTTTTCATATCTCTTTGGCTGAGCAACTTATGACATATGTGCTACGTACTCCTGTTCGAGTTTTACCAGGATGATCTCATGCTTCAGCACCCTCGTATTCATTTGCAAGGTGATGAAAGAGTATAGTTTGTTAGGACAATTGTACGTTGACAACTGTAAGTTAGTTAATAAGGTTATGAGATTGTTATGGTTCTATACACGTGCATGTGCACATGTGCACCATGTGTATGTAAGTAGTCGAGTGAGGTTGAGAGTGCAAGGTAAGTATATTAAGGGGTAGAGAGGATTTGTAAGTGTGTGTGAAAAATCAATAGATGAGATAATTCTTTTCTCTCAAACTTTTGACCTCTTCTCCTTCTTCTACCTAAACACTTATTCTCTTAGTTGATATCATGTATTTCATTACAACAACATGCCTGCTTTAAATAATCAGGCATAGATTGTTAAAGAAAACAACCCCAGCTCAACAAATTTGAAGTTGGACACCAACGTGGACCTTGGTCAAGATTTGTGGCTAGGAATTTAATCATGTTCAAGTGGTGAATTTTAGCATAGTTGGCATGCAAAGATGTATGTGAATGCAAGCTACCAACAACCACAAACGTTGGCTAAGTGGAAGAGTCTATAATGGTGGCTAGTCTAATCAATATTGGTGGCTAAGTGGAAAAGTCCATAATGGTGGCTTGTCAATAAAGGTGGTCAAGAAGAGAACCCAAAATAGAATTGGTTTTGTAGTTAAGTTGGTTTAAGAACTCTATAAATAGAGTTCAATTGTTTATTTAGAGCACATGTGAGTTAGAAGTGTGTGTGAGTTAGAAAGAAAAAGAAAAATGAAAAATGAAGAAGAGAAGAAAGAAAGAAAAAAGTGAGAGTAAAAGAGTTGTAGAAGAATACTAAAGTGTGTTCTTCAAAGTGTCCTAGTATCTTTGGTGAGAAATAGTGTTTGCATTAGAATTGTTTTGTCATTAGAGAGTTTTGTTGTTATAATACTTTGTTTGTGAAATACAAGTATTGTGTTTGTTTAGTTCATATCTCCAACACTTGAATCTTAGAGTTGTGTACTCTAAATTTGTTTAACAATTGGTATTAGAGCGGTTTGTCTAGGGACTGAATTTGGTGGAGTTTCATTCTGTCATGAAGAGTTTAGTACTCTATAAGTGTGATCTTATTCGGCGTACAAATACTTACCGACACGATGGGTGATCTTCAAGTGGTTGGAGGAATCAAGAAGCTTAACAACAAAAATTACAACACATGGACAACGTGCATGAAATCTTACCTACAAGGCCAAGAACTTTGGGAGGTCATCAGTGGTAATAAAGTTACGCAACTAGAAGAAGACACCAATAGTAACTTGCACAAGTGGAAGATCAAAGTAGGGAAGGTCATGTTTTCCTTAAAAACAACAATCGAAGATGATTTGTTGGAGCACATCTGGAAAGCCAAAACTCCAAAAGAAGCATTGGATAATTTTACTACACTCTTTTCAAGAAGAAATTATTCAAAACTATAGCTCCTTGAGAATGAGCTGTTATTAATCACACAAGGAGAAATGACCATTTCTCCATACTTCCATAAGGTAAAGCACTTATGTTGTGAAATTTCTGAATTAGATTTGAATGCTGCTATTGTTGAACCTAGGTTAAACATAATTATTATCTAGGTTTGAGACCCCAGTTTAGAGGCTTTGTAGCCGCCATACAAGGATGGTCGACACAACCATCACTTGTTGAGTTTGAAAATTTGCTTGCCAATCAAAAAGTTATGGCAAACCAAATAGAAGGAGTCTCATTGAAAGATGAAGAGGAAGTGCTCTACACCAATAAGAGTAAAGAAAGAATCAAGAAGCATGGTGGATTCAGAAGAAATGGTGATAAGGTGGGAAGTCATCAACTTAACGTGGCAGAAGGATTGAGCTGGTGTTGAGGGGGAATGTTAAAGAACACAACCCCAACTTAACAAATTTGAACTTGGACACCAACTTGGACCTTGGTCAAGATTTGTGGCTAGGAATTTAATCATGTACAAGTGGTGAATTTAGCATAGTTGGCAAGCAAAGATGTATGTGAATGCAAGCAACCAACAAGCACAAATGTTGGTTAAGAGGAAAAGTCTATAATGGTGGTTAGTCTAGTCAATATTGGTGGCTAAGTGGAAGAGTCCATAATGGTGCGTAGTCAATAAGTGTGGACAAGAAGAGAACCCAAAATAGAATTGGCTTTATAGTTAAGTCAGTTTAAGAACTTTATAAATATAGTTCAATTGTGAATTGAGAACACATGTGAGTTGGAAGTACGTGTGAGTTAAAAAGAAAAAGAAATAATCAAAATGAAGAAAAGAAGAAAAAAAATAAAGAACCCAAGAACACAACGGTCACGACCCGACCCATCTAACACAATATTGTCCGCTTTGGGCCCAGCCCTCACGGTTTTATTTTTGGGAGCTCACGTGCAACTTCCCAGTAGGTCACCCATAATGGGATTGCACCAGCCTCAACTCGCTTAACTTTGGGGTTCCAATCCCCCCCCCAAAGTCATTGAGCTCCCAAAAGGCCTTGTGTTAGATAGATACATGTCCACACATATAAGGTACTTCACCTTTCCCTCCCCGAGCGATGTGGGATCGTTCACCGATCTTACCTTTCCAAGCTCACGGGTCTTTCTCACCGATCTTGCTTCTCAAGCTCACGGGTCTTGCTCACCGTTCTTACTTCCAAGACCGGGTCTTACAACAACAAATTTAAAGAGGTTTGACCAAATAACTTGTCTACGTTATCGAAGAGTTTTCATATTCATTATGAGAGAATATAAAGTATAAGATTACACCACTCAAATTTATACCCAACCCGAGCCGTTCCATCCAATAGGATACCCCTTGTACACCATCTCTCAACTTAGAAGATCATTCTACCCCAAAAACTATGTACACTCTTGAAACCTTCACATCTAGCCTTGCTTCTATACCCGAAGACCCTTAGAGTTTCCCCTACTCACTCACTTGTGATGTGTTTTCCTTAATTTCCAAATGTGATCAAGATCTCCTCCTTATATAAGTCAAGGAAAAACCATCTAAATTTCTTCATTAATACTCCATCCACCTAGTTACTTCATTTATTGAATCTTCCACCTACTTCCTTTATAAACCTTATACACATATCTTGGGTTCATACACTTTAATCTAGAACCACAAATATTTTCTAAATAAGCCTAATAATATGGAAGCCCAAATGCTTTTTGTGACTATACATTAGTATTGGGCATTAGATATTTTACAATCTCCCCCTCGATGTCAACTTAGGTGGATACTATCGCACTGTCACTTCAATCCCTGAAGTCTATCTCAAATTGAGATACCGCTTGATATACCCATAAGCATTCCATTGGCCTTATTCTTGTATTAGCTACACATATCCCCAATCAGTTGCATACGGTCCTAGCTCTGCCTGATTCAAAATAGCCAATGTTATGTGTCGTTGCTTTGGCAACATCACATGTTGGCTTCGAAAAGGGACCTCAATTTTACCTCTTCCCTAATAGGATTTTCCTTCTCACCATCCTCCAAAACCTCGAAACATTGTGGATAGCGACTTTGTTGTGCCTGCAAACGAGACCCACTCCAGGCACATGTTCTACAGTGCACGCTATTTGCCAACAACCTTCGAGGTTTGGGTTTTTCCTATCAGGCAGAACATAATTTTACATTTTTCTCCCTTCATTAGGACCATGTAGCCACGTGACACTTTCATAACTCCCCATGCTAACGAAACCTTGCTGTCCTTAGAGTCTAGTTGGCTCAAGGTTATTAGATTTCTCCGGAACTTTGGGACATACACCACATCACTCAATGTGCGAAATGCTCCATGAAACATCTTGATCTTCACAGTTCCCGTAACCATCACACGACGTCTTGTGCCATCACCCCAAGTCACAAATCCTTGGAATTTTGGAACGTACCAAAATATTCCCTCCTAGAGCAAAGGTGATGAGAACAACTGCTATCTAATATCCAATCATCTTGAGAAAAAAGTGTAATTACCTTTGGAGACTGTGAGAAGTTCTCCAAAATCTCTAGACATCTCTGCTACACTAGCCAAGGTGCAATCTGAGCCCTTATCGTCCTTCTCTTTCATCAATGGATAAACCGGCTTTATGTGTCCCCATTCCTTGCACTTGTAGCATTACTTGCCCTTTCCCCTGCCTCTGGATTTAGACCTGCCATGCTCACTAAATCCCCTAGAAGTTGACATCCCCCTACGGTTCTATTCATAAACAATAAAGACGGAACCTTGAGAATCATCGACTTTCCTTCTTTTCTCTTGTGATAAGAGAGTCGATTCTACCTCCTCCATCTTCAATGTATCCTTATCATGCACAATTGTAGTAACAATATTATTATATGAATTAGGAAGCGATGTAATAAGTAAAAGTATCATGACCTGACTCTTCTAACACGATATTGTCTGCTTTGGGCCCCTGCCTCTGGATTTAGACTTGCTATGCTCACTAAATCCCCTAGCAGTTAACCTTCCCCTACGATTATGTTCATGAACAATAAAGACCGAACCTTGAGAATCATCGGCTTTCCTTCTCTTCTCTTGACACGACCCATCCCAATCCCCCCGGGATTACCGTGTAATGTGTCATACTCTCGTCTGACATGAAGTGTCATACAAGGGATAACCGAAAGCCACTGCCCCGACGGGCGTCCAGAGTGCGCAAGGATCGATGAAGGAGGCATGCATTCTCCCAGTCTCTGCTGCAGTCGCATCCGTGATCAACCTGAAGGGCATTAAAAACAATAAAGGCTGTGAGTGGACGAAAATAAACAAGTTCATAAAACACATTTCACAAAGATATTTATGCCCTTCATTAAAACGTATGCATGCATTGAAAACCAGTAAGTAAACTATTTACTAAAACAACCATTAGGGCCTTAACCCAGAAACCGTAAAACCATATCATGTAGGTCTCTACCCAAAACCATGATACCGAAAACCAACATATATTATTTAAATCCGACATCCAGAATACCAATTTCAATTTCCAAGCGGGTCATCGCCCAAACAATAACCATAAATACCATTTCCAGGGAAACATGTTTAAACCATCTTGGGCATCCCAGATGCCTAGCGTCCCAGACGCTCGACGTCCCAGATGTCATATCTCACGGTATAATAATAAGCAACGCGTGCTGCCCGGGGTCTTTCCGGGTCCATATCTCTGACATCCCAGATGTCTGACGTCCTAGACGTCTAATCATAGCAATCCTGCTCCTGAGTCACTATACGGTCCGGTAGCTCCGTACAATGACCCTCGCAGGCAATGCACCGTGACTTCCCCAGTGTCCCAGACACCTGGAGGAGACCATCACATATCCTCGTATCAAGATGGTTTATGGGAAAACAGTTTACCAATTATTTCAAACATCTCAAGTGTCAGGGCCCACCACTAATCCTCCGGAATTAAGGGCTAAACCTTGCTCCCGTCTAACTTACGCATGACACAAGGGCCAAATAATCATCTAACCTCCGTGTGATACGTAAGTCGGACAAGGGAGTTCCGATCCAACTACCTCAACAACCTTCGAACTTCCCAGAGTGCGCAGAGTCTACGGTGGATTGTGCGTGTGATGTCTCCAACTCTCTCGACCAACAGCCCGCACTGCAGCAACCTGGAGGGTATCAAAAACACGAAAAGACTGTGAGTGGACAAAAATAAAGGTTTAAGTTCAAAAGCAGTTATCATAAAACATATACATTTATACCCTCCGTTTGAAAAACCAATGCATGCATATCAATTTCATATCGTAAACCATGTATGAAAAACCAAACACATTTTCCTTTATCCAGATCCCGGGCCTCCGCCCAAAACCATCAAAAAAAACCATTATCATCAAGTCTCAGTGAAATCCAAAACACATTGGAAACCACATTCTCATCCATCGAACCTGTTGGATCCATCGGAGTCTTTAAACTCCCGAGTCTTTAAACACAACAAGCCTCAATAATATCCGAGTCTTTAAACTCCCGAGTCTTTAAACTCAACAGGCCTACAAGGGAAATATCAATATATCCGAGTCTTTAAACTCAATCCGGGGGCCCGTCCCCCATCAAATATAATTCGGGTCTTTAAACCTAATAACCAAATCCAGCAAATCCAATCAAAACCATTTGAAAACCATTTTCCGTTTCCACATCCAAATTTAGAACTCATATCCATTCCTTTCCAGATCCGAGTCCGCAACCATCATTCCGTAAGCTAGCATCCGGAATAATCATTCCGAACCCAAACCTGAAAATCCCCTTCCGAGTCCCGAATCGAATTCCGAATCGTCACCCGGAATTCCGATTCCAAAACCCGAAATCACATTTCCGAAAAGCCACTTTGAACTGGGCCTTAAGCTCGAAAATACTTTCCAAAATCCTTTTTCTTCCTTTAAAATCAAATCGTATTTCAAATCCCGAAATCAATTCATTAAACCAAGTTCAAATCACGTTAGTTATCAAAATCTCGTAAAACGTGAAAACCGTCATTTCCTCGAAAAACGTGCAAAAACCATAAACCATCACAGCCATAAATCAAACCATAGAATCAAGTATAGAAAACATATAAAAACATATATGCATGCACCAAGAGTTAGAAATCAAAGTTCACTCACAGACCATTCCATCGTCGCCTCGATATGCGCGCACTTATGCCGTTCCCGACCATTCCGCTACCTTCGGCGTTCCCGAACCTGTCCAAAGTTCACAAAGAGGTTACTAACTACTTCACAAAAGTCCCACTCAAATTCCATAACTTCCCGAACTTCTAAGCGTACTTTAAACGGGACTCTAGACCTTCGACCCCACCGAACTAACCCGGAACAACGTCCGAATAACCCAAAACCTATTCCATTGGATTCGTTAAGACAATTAGAACAAAAACTCAGTTGGACTCTTCACCGGAAACCGCCGTACGCGCCCCCACGCGCCGCCCAAAGTGGCTGCGCGTGGGCCTCATGCGTCTGCACCCAGACACTGTTCATCATCGTCTTCCTTGGGTGAACCGGTCTGAACCGGCGTTCCCGGTTCTCCACCGTCCCGTCTCCGTTTCCCTTCCTTTATTCACCATCTTCATCGTCCAATAATAAGCAACCCATTCCCCTATTCCAAACACCTCGACACAGTCCAAAACCCGTCGACTCAAGCTCGAAACAAAAACCCGACAGTCCCCTGTTTCCCATTCCGGCCACCCAAGTCTTCCCCCGTCACGGCAACCACCCTAGACGACTCCTAGGACCCTCCTGAGTCTCACACCACTCACCAAATCCCTCGACTCTAACCCAAAATCCACGACTTTCAAAATGAACAAAATGGGAAAAACAGGGGATTTGGGATTACCTGCGGTTCGTCCTCCGTCGTTTGCACCGCCGTGTACCACGGTGTCCACTGAGTCCCCTGCAGTCGTCCAAGCTCCTTTTCAGCTTGGATTGAACCAACACAATGCACAACCACCACCAATTTCCCACAGCCTTCTCTGTTTTCCCCGAAAATCAAACCCTCCGACCGTCGTGTTCCTTGCACGATTTCACTCCCAAACCCAATCACCAGCTTCCTCTCTTCTCTCTGTCACTCTCACAACGCACAAAACTCTCACACACACACAGAATCGATCACAATCATCACCGCCTCACCTCTCTGTTTTCTGTTTCTCAAACCAAAATGCACGGTTGAAAACAACCAAGTTATACTCGTGTCCATTGTAACCACCTAGAACCCTCTAGGTCTCTTCCACGTGTCACAATCTCCTCAAGCCTCACACAAAAATCTCAATCTCCCCTGTCCACTTGTCCCAATCCGGCTGCACCATACCCAAAGTGAAAAAGACCAAAATGCCCTTCTTTTTAAATCAAAAATTACCATTTTGCCCTTATCGTTTTAGACCCATAACTTACACATCCTAACTCCGATGAACACGTACCGCCTGTCGTTGAACTCAAGACGACGAGCTCTACATAACTGTCCTAGGTCAACGTGTCAAAACCCAATCATACAAAAAGTCAACTTTCCCCCCTATTTTAACCAAATTACGGTAATGCCCTCAACCTTCCGAACATCATAATTTCCTCCTCGGATGTCGGAATCGGGCGTGCCACCTGTCTATGGACTCGTGACATCCCAAACTACGTCACGGTCATCGGTCAATGTCCAATTGACCCGCCCGAACTAAAAGTCAACTTTTTACCCTACCTAGGGGTAAAATCGTCATTCTACCCTAACCGACCAAAAGTAACCAACTAACCACCGATTAAGCTCACTAATCCTTCACTAATCACCATCTTAACCCTAATTTCCAGGTCGGGTCGTTAGAACCTACCCTCCTAAAAAGAATTTCGTCCCCGAAATTCCACCGCTCGTTCCCAACACTAGAGGTTAACAACAACTACTCCTAGGTTTCCGATCTATCATCTCCACCTAGGGTACTTAACACCATCCCCACTACCAGTTTACCACTCACCAAACACTCACTACCTCGGCTGCACCTAGCAGCACCATCTCCAGCTGGCCGTAAGTCGGCCTAAACCACAAGGACTACGATACCAAAAATCACGGTTTCCCTCAGATACGTCTCACTACCCCCGGGGTTCCTCAAATCATTCCCGTCACCCAGGTTATCCAAACCTGCACGTACCACGGGTTCACTATAAACTTAGTACTCGGGTCGTCACACCCGACTAATATCATCACTAGGAACCCTACCATCAGGGCATCCGGCTACTCGTAGTCGCACAATTCCAACTCAACCCAACTGGCTAAAGATCACCATTCCATCTGATCAACACCCAGACGCCATCCGTCCACCAACAATCGGCCTCCTCGGCCTACATATCTTACTAACTCAACGAGCTACTCTTAGGCCCCTCAGGCTGACCAACCTACTCATCCGTAGCTCACCGGCTAAATCCAGGATACTTCTACTAGTATACTCCAACTCTATGATCCATCCATCAAGTAAAACCAGTGCCAACACTGTAACAACCCGTCCCGAGAGCCGGGATTAGTAGAGTGAATAAGGTGTGATTATTGAGGTTAAGCAGTGGGTAGGTGGTCCCGATGGGTCCATGAGCGTAGAATGACGATTTTGCCCCTAGTTCGGGCAAATAGTTGACTTTTAGTTGGGAGGTCGATTGAGTGTTGACCGGTGACTAGGACGTAGTTTAGGACGTCACGAATCCATAGGCAGGTGACACGTCCAATTCCGACATCCGAGGAGGAAGTTGTGATGTTCGGAAGGTCGAGGGCATAACCGTAAATTGGGTAAATTAGGGGGAAAAGTTGACTTTTTGATTAATCGAGTTTTGGTAGGTTGACCTAGGATGGTTAGGTAGTTCTCGTCGTTCTGAGTTCGATGACAGGCGGCACGTATTCATCGGACTTACGAGGCGAGAGTTACGGGTCTAGGAAGTTTTGGTAAAACCGTAAAAATGTGTAAAACTGGAGGGTATTTTGGTCTTTTTGCACCTGGGGATTTGTGCAGAGAGAAGTAGATGAAGGGTTGAGATTGGGCCACATGGGTGAGAGAGAGTGGGGGGATGGCGACATGTGGCAAGTGTGTAGTGGGTTCTGGGGGATTCTAAGGTGTGTGCACGGTTCTATTATTGGGGTGTACCCGTGCCCGTGTTCGTGTTTGTGCGCAGAAGGAAACAGAAACAGAGAGAGATTGTGAGAGGAAATTGAGAGCAGTGAAGGGTTGAGTGAGGGAGCTGGTGAATTGTGAGTGTGTGTGGGTGTCCAGAGAAGGTTGGGAGGTGAGGAAGTCGTGTGGTTGGGCAGTTGGGAACTGCGGGAAAACCAGGGGTGAAAAGCAGGGAGGTCGTGAGAATCGTGACGGTGGCGGCCGTGTACGGGGCAACTGAAACCGTGGTGGTGTCGTGCGGGTTGCAAGGAGTCAACCACTACCAGCGGAGCTCACGACGGCGACAGGTTGCAGGTAATTCCTATTTCCCCGTGTCTATGCTCTGTTTTGGCCGTGAACTTCAAATCGGAAGTTGTGGCCTGAGAGGTTGAATCGAAGAGTCTAGAGGAGTCTAGGGAGTTCAGTCGAGTCCAGGGCGTCGTTCGGTTGTGTTGCCGTGACGGGAGGTGCACGGTGGTGGTTGGCACGACGGAGGGACTCTGTGTGCCCTGTTTTCCCGTTTTGGTTCAAACCAAGAGTCGTGATCCTAGAGACTGAGTCGAAGGTCTAGGAGAGTCGGGTTAGGTTCCTTGAGGTTCTAGGAACCGTCTGGTGTTACCACCGTGAAGGGAGGTTACCTGGGCGGCCGGAGAGGAAAACAGAGGAATTAGGCCGTCTGGTTTCGAGTCTGAGTCGACGGTGTAGGGGATGTGTCGAGGTGATTGGAGGATGGGGATGCTTAGAGTAAGGTTGGACGAAGCTATAGGAGAAGGAAGGAGGTGTTTTGGTGCAGGCACAGCGGAGAACCGTTGACGCCGGTTCAAGCTGCAGCCTACTGTGTTGAACCGGGTCGACGTGAGGTTGAAGGTGCACTGTAGCTGGCGCGTGAGGGCCACGCGCAGCCACTTTGGGCGGCGCGTGGAGGCGCGTGCGGCGGTTCTGGGAGAAACGGTCAACATGGTTTTTGGTCCAGGAGTTGTGGTGAGTTCAATGGAGTTGGTTTCGGGTCAATCGGAAGTCGTTTGAGTTTAGTTCCGCGAGGGTGAATGTTTAGGGTCCCGGGTTTTAAGTCTTTCGTTCGGGGAATTTTAAGGAAATTAGGTAGTTGTTTCGTAGACGTATTAGTGACATAATTTGACGGTGTTTGACAGGATCGGGATTTCCCGAGGAAGCCGAGGAACGGGCTGGACGTTCGGGACGCGAGTAGGGCTCAGTACTGTGAGTGGACCCTTTTCTTTAAATTCGAACATGCATAACTGTTTTCTATAATTGTTTTATGGTTTTAATTATGATTTTATGTTTATCGGATATGCCTGGTCGATTTTACATGTGCACGGTTTTCGAGGAAGTCCGGTTTTTAGCACGTTTTACGAGGAAGTGGTTGACTTCTGAAATTGATGTTCTAGTTTCGGGATTTCAATTGATAAGTGATTTCTAATGATGGATTTTGGACTATGATTTTGATAATCAAGGTTTTCGATTTTAGAATCGGATTTCGGAAAATGAGATTTGGTTTTAAAGTTGAAAAGTGGCTTCCGGATTTGGGTTCGAAATGACGGTTCTAGCTGCCGGAAGGGCATCAGACCAGTGGTTTCGGATTCGGGTTTGGATGTGGATTGGTAAATGGGTTTTTCAAATGGTTTTGGAATTGGATTTGCTGGATCTGGTTATTGGGTTTAAAGACCCGGATATATGTGACGGGGGACCGGCCGGATTGGGTTTAAAGACCCGGATTGAGTTTAAAGACTCGGGAGTTTAAAGACTCGGATATATTGATTTCCCCCGTAGGCCTTGAGTTTAAAGACTCGGATATGATTAAGGCCTGGATTGAGTTTAAAGACTCGGGAGTTTAAAGACTCGGATAGGTCCAGCAGGTTCGATCGGGAAATGAGGATTTGATACGGTTTCTGATACTCATGCTATGGTTTCTTATGATATTTTATAGTGTTTCTGTTTCTTATGATGTTTTATAATGATTATTTTATAACTGTGTTAATAACTGTTGGTTATGCATGTGGTTTCAAAACGGAGGGTTAAACTCGGTTTTCATATAAAGTGGTTTTGAACTTTTTGTACTTTCTGGTCCACTCACACTTTTGTTTTAAATTGCCCTCCAGGTTGTGGAGCTAGCGCGGGGTCTTAACGTCGAGGCAGTGTCTGAGGCATCGAAGTGACGAGCGGGATTTTCGAGTGCTTAAGTTTTCCTCCGCGTGTGTGTATCTATTGTCGGATTTTGTTTCCTTGTATTTTTGTACTAGGCTATGTAAACGATAACTTCGGGATCTTTTGTTTAATTACTCCTGCGTCTGACTGGGTTTGAGTGAGTTTTACTTGAGTTTTGTGTCGGGGAGTCAGACGGGAGCGGGATTTACCTCGGGTTTCGGGGTGAAACCGGGGTGGGTCCTGACAAACACACTAACCATGCCAGCCCTAAGCCGACGTACGTCACACCTCGTACCGCGTATCGAGCGACTAACACCCTCAATCGCTGCTATCTACCACCTCAACCGTAATCTCACTATCGTATCCAGGTTACTGACGGGCTGTTCCGCGTCGAGACATCACATCCACAGTAGGGTCACACCACCCAAGTCGACGAACTAACGACTCTGGGAACCAAACCTCACACATAACACTAAAAACCTCGCTCTGATAACAATTGTCAGGGCCCACCCCTAATCCTCCGGAATTAAGGGCTAAACCCCGCTCCCGTCTAATTTACGCATGACACAAGGGCCAAATAATCATCTAACCTCCATGTGATACGTAAGTCGGACAAGGGAGTTCCGATCCAACTACCTCAACAACCTTCGAACTTCCTAGAGTGCGCAGAGTCTACGGTGGATTGTGAGTGTGATGTCTCCAACTCTCTCGACCAACAGCCCGCACTGCAGCAACCTGGAGGGTATCGAAAACACGAAAAGACTGTGAGTGGACAAAAATAAAGGTTTAAGTTCAAAAGCAGTTATCACAAGTCCAAATATATAATTTATCAAATCCAAAACCATTTATTCAAATACACTTAGGGTCCCAGACCCTAAGTCACATTTATAACCAACTGGGCCTCCGGCCTCATGCCCAATTTTGTAAATAACTGGGCCCCTGACCCGATTTCATAAAGCAATTGGGCCCCTGGCCCGATTACGTAACTCAATTGGACTCCAAGTCCGAGGTTTCCAAAACAATTGGGCCTCATGCCCGAGTTTATCTTTCCAATTTCAAAACCATTTCATGAAATCATATCCAAAATCATAAGTATGGAAAATTAGTGTAAAACCGAAAAACCTCGATTTACGTGCAAGCACGTAAATCGCCTTGAAATACGTGAAACCATATAATTCACCAATAACCAAATCAACATCAAATAATCACAATCATAATCCATATAAAATTGTAACGACCCGTCCCAAATTCCAGGGTTTGATTAGTGACTAATCACGATTAGTGAGGCTAATCCGTGATTAGTTGGGCGAAATCGGACGAACGATGCGAAATGACCGTTTTGCCCCTAGTGGTGGCAAAACGTTGACTTTTTAATCAGGCGGTCAAATGGACTTTGACCGATGACCGTGACGTAGTTCGTGACGTCACGAGTTCATAGACAGGTGGCACGTTCAATTCCGACGTTCGGGGAGGAAGTTATGACGTTCGAAAGTTTAGGGGCATTTTGGTAATTTTGGTTAAATGGGGTCAAATGTTGACTTTTTGACCGGGAGGTCTGATGGCCGAGGGCCGAAGACCGTTACATAGATAAGGACGATACGAATCCATAGGCAGGCGGCACATTGAAATCGGACTTCGAACGGGAGAGTTATGGGTCACGAAAGTTCGATTTCACTATGCACGAACTTCGAGACGGGGACGTTTCGGCGAAATCTGATTGGGTGGATATTTTGGTGGGCCCCATGGATGAGTGACAAGTGTCACTCATCCCATTGGCTTAGACCCCCAAAATGTGGATCTATATAATTAATTAATATTATTTAATTATTTTTATAAACCAAACCCACCCACCATTCAATCTTAACCATCCATTTCAATTCTATCTTTAAATCCTCACCCTCCATCTCTCATTCCCTCATCTGATCACATCATTTCCTTCTCCCTTCTCTTCCACGACATCACCTTCATCATTCTTCTTCATTTTTCAATTTCTTCCTTTTCCTTCCCAAACCCGAAACACAACCCACACCACACCACACTTTCCCTTATCTGAGCCAGGAGTGACCGTGTGAGGAGTGTGAGGGGCTGAGGACGACGGCTGAGGACGGTGGCCCACGGTGGAGGCCACGGCGGAGTGAACCCGTGAGGTACGGAAATATTCAAATTTTGAAAATTGGATTTTAATGGTTTTTACTCGATTCCATTAATTGGGTAAGGTTTCTAGGGATCCCAGGAGATGAATGGGATTGGTTTCGAGGCATTAGACGGCCTGGAACAGCCGTGAACGGCGGGAGAAGTCACGGCCGCCATGGCCGAATTGAAGGTACGGGTTTTTGATGTTTTTCTTCCATTTTAATGTCATAGAACCCTAGGTTAGGATTAGAGGATGAAAATGGGACAAACGGGAGGCATTTTGGTGGTCGGACGGTGGAGAACCGGCCGGGTCAAGTCGCGGGTCACGGCGACCCGGTTGCAGAGTTCGGGTCGACCCGTCGAGTGGTTGAAGGTGGTGACCTGGCATGATGACGTGGCACCTGTCAGATTGTGAGGTGACGTGGACCACTCATCAGCCAACACGTGTCACATGTTAGTGCACAGTCAGCATTGACATGTTAGTGACGTGGCCCAATCAGGGGCTGACACGTGGCACTGACGTGGACCAGTGCCGTGATGACACGTGCCACATGTCAGACTGCCACGTGGCACTGACAGCACAATGACGTGGAACAATGGGAGCTTGACACGTGGTACCTGTCAGAGTCTGACATGTCAGACCTGACAGCTGTCAGATGACGTCAGATGACGTCATGCTGACGTCAGCGATGACGTCAGCAGGTACTGTAGCGGCGCGTGAAGCCCACGCGCAGCCACTTCAGGCGGCGCGTGAGGGCGCGTAGCAGGGAATCTGGGGAAGGTTCCAACATACGAAATCTCCTATTCGATGTAACGAACATTTTGGGACTGGTTTCGTGTCGATCGGACACCGTCTCGATATGTTTCGGGGCATCGGAAGGTTTAGGTTCGGGATTAAAAATAATTAAAAATACGGGAAAATTACGGGGCTTTGGTAGGAGGTTAATTAAGTAGTTAGTAACCTTCTATTACGATTTGGACAGGTTTGGGAGTCCCGGTGATGGTGATCGGCTCGGGGAGCCGTATGGCACGCAAATCGAGGCGGCAGCTCGGACGGTCTGTGAGTGGACCTTGTTTTCTAAATTGGTGCATGCATAAATGTTTATTATATGTTTTAAATGCTTGTTTGTAATGCCATGGGTGCATTTGTATGTGGTTACGTATAAGCACGTATTTCAAGGTTTCGGCCTTATACGGTGCTTGTACGGGTCTGTATTTCTGTATTGATTTAAATGAACTGGATTTGAATTTCAAAAGGATAAACTCGGGTATGAGACCCATTTGGTTTTGTCTCGGGCATATGACCTCAGATATCAGGCACGGTGCCCAACTGATGTCCTATGTTCGGGTACGAGACCCAAGCTACTTTACGGTTTTGATTTCAGATCAGGGAACCTTAAATGGATTTCCCAGTTCATGACGGGTTATGGGAACCGGCATGAACTCTTAATATGGTATCATGGTTCATGACGGTTTATGGGAATCAGCATGAACCCTTGTTGGTCATTGCGGTACATGACGGTTTATGGGAACCGGCATGTTACCTGGTTATGTTATTACGGTACATGACGGTTTATGGGAACCGGCATGTTACCTTGGTTATGAATATTATGGATCATGACGGTTCAGGGGAACCGGGCATGGATATTGTGTTATGTATATATATGTTCATCTACCTTCCTTTACTTCTATTATCTCCTCCGGGGAGGGTCGTTGGCCTGGGTGGACCCCGGAGTAGTCACGGAGCACCGACTGAGTGGAGTCACCCCCCAGTTGGGTTCCTTACTCTCAGGAAGGCTATGGTTACTATTACCTCGGGTAGGGTCAGTGGTCTGCGGACATTGACCTTGACTTTGAGATGACTCGGATTGAGACCCGGGTAGCACGCGCGTAGCTTTGGATACCGTGACAGGATTGGTTGTGTGACTTATATATATGTATGTGATGTATATATGATATATGATATGTGGTGTGCACAGGATTTGAGCAGTGGCTCGTGTACTTGGTTTCTTTATGGTTTGGGGCCGAGTCCCGTATGGATTTGGGCAGTGGCCCGTATGGTCGTTTTCATTGTGGTCCTTTCGACCTTGGTTTATATCTGCTTTGGGCTTAGTCCCACATATGGTTTTTTTTTGGATAAATGGTTTTCGAATGCATGCATGCTTTTTAGTGGAGGGTACAAATGTCTTCTTATTAAATGTTTTTATAAACTTTTGTTTTGTCCACTCACAGTTTTTAATGTTTTGACTGCCCTTCAGGTTGACATCGGATGTGGACTGTAGCAGAGACCGAGATATCACATGCCTCCTCCGGATCCTGGCGTACTCTGATAGCCCGGGAGGGCAAAGGTAGGAAATATCTCTTGTCTGACACTTCGTGTCAGACGGGAGCAGGGTCATCCCGCACTAATCCCGGGGGGATTGGGATGGGTCCTGTCAAAATAGTTATGCATGCATAAAATTTATAAAACCAAAGTCCACTCACAGACCGTCCTACGATGCATCTCGATACGCGTGTCATAGGCCTTCCCGGGCCTCGTCACTGTCACCGGGACTTCCAAACCTGTCCAAATCACATTAGAGGGTCACTAACCTTTTCATTAACCTCTTATCAAAGTACCGTAATTTTTCTGAATTTTTAACTATTTTTAAACTCGATTCAAAACCTTCGGACGTCCCGAACAATATCGAGACGGTGTCCGATTGACACGAAACCAATCCCAAAGTGTTCGTTATAACGATTAGATTATTTCACATGTTGAACACTTCCCCATTGGACCCATCACGCGCCCCCATGCTTGTGAACAGTGTCATCCCTTACCTCGCACTAAACCTGGTCCTCTGGTTTTTCCGGTTCGACCGAACTGGTGAACCAGTCTGGCCGGTTCTCAGCCAATACTCAGCCATTTCTTACGGGGTTTCTTCCTATGTGTTCTTCTAGGTCCAATTAAGAGGTTTATGAAATCAAAATCAAGAAAACACGTCTAGATATTTACCTCTGAACAAAAACCCGAAGCCCAGATTTTTCGATCGTCCTTCCTCTCGATCCAGCCCTCATCGAGCCTCGAAATCAGGTCCATTGTGTTCGTCTCTGTCCCTAGGTCTTATTAGAAGCAACCGGGAGTTTAAAATCACAACTAAAACTCGACTCTCAAAACTTGAACACAGAGGAGCTCTCGGTCAACTTACCTGTCGTGAACCACCGTGCCGCCGCCGTCGTCCTTTCTGTCTCTCAGTCCCTCACTAAGGTTGGTCTCTCACACACAAGCACAGAAGAGATGGTGAGGTGTGGTGTGTTTGTATGGGAGAAGGAAAATGAGGTATCAGGTTGTGGTATAACAAAGGGATGGTGGAATCTGTTCAGAATGGGAGGGAGGAGATGGACAATCCAGATTGAAGGCGTAGATCAGATGAAGGGCCCACATCAAAAGATGAATTAAGTGGGAATTTTTAAATAATTTAAATCCTAATATTTTAATCCAATCTCACCAATTAAGGCATAAGTCCATATTTTAAGGTTATTGGTCCATGGGCCCCACTTAGAATGTCTGACCCAATCAGAATAAGCCACGTGTCCTCGCCCCGTAATGCGCGCATCGTGAAATCGAACTTCCGTGACCCATAACTTCCCCGTTCGAAGTCCGATTTCAGCGTGCCGCCTGTCTATGAATTCGTATCATCCCGATCTACGTAACGGTCCACGGCCCTCGGCCCTCGGCCATCGGACATCCTGATCAAAAAGTCAACATTTCACCTTTTTAACCAAAATTACCAAAATGCCCCTAGACTTCCGAACGTCATAACTTTCACCTCGAACGTCGGAATCGAACGTGCCACCTGTCTATGAACTCGTGACGTCCTGAACTACGTCACGGTCATCAGTCAAAGTCCGTTTGACCGCCCGATCAAAAAGTCAACATTTTGCCAATCTAGTGGCAAAACGGTCATTTTGCATCGTTCGTCCGATTTCGCCCAACTAATCACCGGTTAACCCCACTAATCATGATTAGTTACTAATCTAATCCCGAAATCTGGGACGGGTCGTTACATCTCTTGTGATAAGAGAGTCGATTCTACCTCTTTCATCTTCAGTGTATCCTTATCATACACAATTGTAGTAACAATATTCTCATATTAATTAGGAAGCGAGGTAATAAGTAAAAGTGTCACGACCTGACTCCCCTAGCGTGATATTGTTTGCTTTGGGCCCTTTCCCGCAAGACTTTATTTCTAGGAACTCACATGCAACTTCACAATGCGTCACTAATCCTAAGATTGCTCTAGTTCAAACTTTCTTAACTTGGAGTTCCAACCAAACTCAAAGCTAGTGAGCTCCCAAAAGGCCTCGTGCTAGGAAAATACGTGCCCACACGTATAAAACACTTCACCTTTCCCTCCCCTAGCGATGTGGGATTGCTTATCGTTCTTCCCAAGACACGGGTCTTACAAAAATGGCTTGATCTTATTCCTCAATTTTAACCTCAACTCTTGATAGTTGATTTATCAATCCCTTGAACACATTCATGTGCTCCATGAGATTTGCACATCCCCCCATCTTGAGTTTGTAGAGATCCCGTTTTAAATTCAGCTTCATTTGCAAGTCTTTCCCAAGATAAAGTTTCTTCATTTTCTCCCAAAACTCAGGCGCGAAATAGACAGAATTAACATTATTTCTAATATTGTCAGCAATATAAAGCCTAATAGTGCTAACGCACCTCAACTCCAACTCATCCCAATCTTCATCTAACATCTTTTCCAGCTTCACATCAATTCCCTTCAACGGTCTTGCAAGGTCTTGTTGAACTAGGATGTCCTTCGCCTTCCTTTTCCATAGAGTGAAATTTCTTTTTCCATCAAACTGTTCCACCTTGAACTGTGAGACACTAGAACTTTCTATGAAAACCCACCCACAATCGATAGGCCGGAGCTCTGATACCACTTGTTAGGAAATTAATCCTTCGTTACGCAAGTATTAGAAATTAAGATGGAAGAAAGCAAATAAATAAGCCAAGAACACAACAGATTTAACGATGTTCGGCCAAATAACTTGCATACATCCTCAGAGAGTTTTCACCTTCACTATGGGAGAATACAAAGTACAAAATTACACTACTTAAGTTTATACTCAACCCGAGCCCTTGTATCCAATATGATACCCCTTTTACACCCTATATCAACCTAAAAGATCACTCTACCTCAGGAGCTATGCACACTCTTGAAATATTCAAAATTCACTTTGCTTCTATACCCGAAGACCCTTAAAGTTACTCTCACTCACTTACTTGTGATGTGTTCTCCTTGATTGTCAAATGTGGTCAAAATCTCCTCTTTATATAGGCCAAGGAGGAACCATCTAGATGTCTTCATTAATACATCGTCCACCTATCTACTTCATTTATTGAATCTTTCACATACTTCATTCATGAACTTTCTACATATATTTTGGGTTCATGCACTTTAATCTAGAATCACAAATATGTTCTAAATAAACCCAATAATATGAAAGCCCAAATTCTTTTTGTGATTATAATTTATTATTGGGCTTATCTAGAACAGATTTGTGGTTCTAGATTAAAGTGCATGAACCTAAGATATGCGTAGAATGTTCATGAATGAAGTATGTGGAAGAATCAATAAATGAAGTAGGTAGGTAGATGGGGCATTAACGAAAACATCTAGATGGTTACTACTTGGTCTATATAAGGAGGAGATCTTGACTACATTTAGCAATCAAGGAGAACAGATCACTAGTGAGTAAGTGAGAGCAACTCTAAGAGTCTTCGGGTATAGAAGTGAGTTGTGAGTGTTTCAAGAGTGTGTATAGCTCTTGAGATAGAGTGGTCTTCTAGATAGAGAGGGTGCGTACAAGGGATATTCTATTGGATACAAGGGCTCGGGTTGAGTATAAATTTGAGTGGTGTAATCTTGTACTTTATATTCTCTCATAGTGAAGGTGAAAACTCTCCGAGAATATGGCCTAGATATTTTACAAAAGACTTGTAGAAGAATACTAAAGTGTGTTCTTCAAAGTGTCCTAGTTTCTTTGGTGAGAAAGAGTGCTTGTATTAGAATTGGTTTTTCATTAGAGAGTTGTGTTGTAATAATACTTTGTTTGTGAAATGCAAGTATTGTGCTTGTTTGCTTCATATCTTTAATACTTGAATCTTATAGTTGTGCACTCTAAATTTGTTCAACATAGATCTAACCCATTTTCTC
This sequence comes from Prinsepia uniflora, assembly GCA_032719365.1. Classification (NCBI taxonomy): domain Eukaryota; kingdom Viridiplantae; phylum Streptophyta; class Magnoliopsida; order Rosales; family Rosaceae; genus Prinsepia; species Prinsepia uniflora. Next base: position 4,643,531 of record CM064867.1, on the reverse strand, counting down.
GCAGAAGAAGAGGAGCGCCCAAACTAAGCAAAAGAATCGGTAACGAAGTTGGATTCGCGATAGATATGCTTGAATGAGATGTGGTGAAATTTTCCGGCTAGTGATCGCACATTCTAAACAATAGTCTTGGGTATCACTATGCATTTGTTGATGGCATCAATCAGGCCTTTCGCGTCACCCTCCGCCTCAATAGATTTGATATCACTTAGGGCAGCTCTTTGAAGTTCATCAATAGGAACCATTCCTTAAGCTCGAAGAACATGAGTATTTCCAATTTGTTTAGTGCGCACCAAAACAGGCAGCCCATAGTTATCTCTAATAATAAAACCTGAGGCAACATTCCCGTGGGTAACTATTGAACCATCAAAATTTCATTTGAAGGTCTCTTCAAGGGGAAAGTTCCAAATAATTGTATTATTTGGCATGAGATGCCCAATCTTTCTGAACTTCAAGCAAGCAAGAAGACTTCAAGAGGAGAAAATTGCCAACAAGTTAAAAGAGCTATAGATTTGACATAGTATCCACATGGTCAAGGTGACTTCAGCCAATCAATGATATCCATATTCGCATCTGGTCTTACAGTCCTAGGTCATTTTTTCCAAATTCTTGGACTTATATTACAACCGACGAAGAGGAGTCGCATGGATTCATTATCTAAATTGCATAGAGGGCAGCAAGGATATGCTCCTTGACCATGGTTGCAAAGTCTATTTCTAGTGTGTAAATAACCTCTTCACGAAAAAGTTTTTCTTTAGGGTGAATAACAAGCTTCTAGATTCTATTCAAAAGACTGCAGCTAGAGTGAGCTCCAAAGTGGAATTTTGGAAGTTCTAAGCTGACTCAATGGTAAACTCTCCTTTAGAATTAGGACTCCAAACAAAGGTTTCATCTTGAGCAGGAAAATTACACTGAATGGAAATGGCTTTAATGATATCAACTGTTTGTTCTGGCAACAAAATCCTTAAAAAATCTATGTTCTAACAACCATTCTCAATAAATTTATCCACAGTTAACGACCAATCTAATGTATTCTAATGGTTTTGACCCATTGCTGGAGGAAAAGGCAAGGACCAATTTTTAAAATGCATGGTTGATGTAAACACTGATATCAATCCTTATTAAATATTTATGTTTACTTGCTTGATGAAGCATCAGTCTTGCTGGAGGTAAAGGCAAGGCCCAATTATTAAAATGGTTCATCTTGACACTCATATCGAGCCTTATTAAATATTTACTTGCTTGATGAATTATTATGTACTCTAAGTAGTACTATTTGGCATTTAGTTACTTTGATCCGTTTCTATCCTTATTAAATATTTATTTACTTGATCAATTATTATGTGCTCCAATTATTATTTGGCATCTAGTGATTTTGATCAGTTTCTAATTTTAGAGGCACATGAAAACTCATATACACATTTCCGTATATTTCTAATCACAATTTAACCCATCAATAGAGGGTTCGGTGTACGCCTTGATACAATTAAAAAGATTCATTGCAAGCGGGAAGAGAACTAGGGCAAACACAGTGTGTGTCAAGCTTAAGAATACCCCAATCTAGCCCTCATTATTTGGCCCAAAAGCCCATGGGCTTATGGAGGCCGGATAGGCCCAGTAGACAAAAGCCCGGCCCGACCCGCTATTGGTCGTGAGTCGACCTGGCCCGAGAGTTAGCGGACTGGGCTTGGGCTTATGGTGTTCAAACCCGATAGGCCCGAACCCGATAAAACCCGGTAAGCCCAGCCCGACCCGCTCATATAAACCCGTCTCATAAGTCCGAATATATAAAATTCTTATTATTTAAGAATTAATACCTAACCCATTTTTAATATTAATATTTCAACTCAAACCCAAATCTCAACTCCAAGTCCACCTAATTTATTTTAGAAAACTAAATGGTCAATACTCAATACAAACACTAACCGGCTAACCCTATGTCCACCTACTTAAATAAATTTCACTCAACCCTAACCCTTTCCACGTTCTGATTCTCCTCACTAACTGAATTATCTCTCTCCCAACTCTAAAAGTTCAAAACTCACATCTCAGTATTTCACAACCTCACACTCACTCAACACAATCTCTTTTATCTATCAACCTCATTCTTCCCTTTACGCTTACTTTCACTTCCCATTCTTCCCTCTAGTTAGGTACTCTTGAGCAGTTTTTTTAAGGGTTTTTAAAGTAAGGTTTTAACGAGGCCACGTTTTTGCACCCTTGTATATATTTTTTTCATTATTAATATGTTTTTTTTCATATTCATATATTTTTTTGTAACTTCAAAATTTGATAAATAGTTTATTGTAAAAACCCACGTAAGCCCGATCCAAGTGAGCTTTAGTAGACTCGACCCAAAAAGCCCGATAAAAGTCCGGCCCAATAAAGCCCAAGGGCTTTTATATATGTAAGTAAGTCCGCCCGACCCGGCCCGTAAATTAAAAAATTATTTAATAAGCCCAATCTGGCCCGACCCAAGCCCAAAATTTTGGGTCGGGCTTGCCCGACCCGGCCCAATGACGAGGACTACCCCAATCGTATGGTCAACCTAACCTATTGTGGTTGTACAACTATCTTATCAATAACAAAGCTTAATTTGAAAATGGTGAAATGGAAAATGGTTTCTTGAAGAGTAGGACTCAAGTATTGTATAGGAAAATTTTGGTAAATCATCAATAGCAAAGTACTTAATTAAGGTTGATACTAATTATTCTAAACGCCTAGGTTAAGAATTACTTCAACGAAATAATTGTTAGATCGATATATGATGCATGAGTAAATGATTACTGATTTGGCCCATAGTCCACAAAATATTATGAAGAGAGATCACAAATAATTAGGTGCAATAATGCTTATTTGGTTCATAATCCACAAAACATTATAAAGAGAGATCACAAATAATTGCAAACTTCTATAAAAGCATAGAAGAAAGATATTTTAGTGTCATTCTCAGCTTGCCAACACACAAAACATACATTTCTCAAAATTTTCGATCTCCATAATCACGTTTGGACCCCATAAATAACTTTTTTAGTTTTAAAACTTTCTAGCTTAAATATTTTTTTAAAAATCACTGATAAGGCTCTATAAATGACAAGAAATGCCTTATACATTCGACCTCCACACTCATTTTCAGAACTCTCTTGCAATATTTATTAAGTTTAATATTTTCAGTTGGAGCCAATGCTCAAAACGGCGCTAGACGCTTTTATGGCAGTCGATGGAGGTTAAGCGCGTGGGCGGTTAGGCGGAGGCCTAGACAGACATTTAGGTGGGTTTTTTAGAGACAAAATTCAATAAATTAATAATATAATGAATATTATCAAATAATTTTAGAACAAAAATTAATTATCTAGATAAATAAATTGAGTTGAGAATCATAAATATTAATAATGTAAGATTTTTATTAATTTTATTATACAATATTTTATATTTTTTAATTTATCTTTGTTTAACTATATATATATAAGAATGTATATAAAAACCCACCTAAGTACCTAGTTATTATGCAAAATGATTTTTCATCGTATTGAATATTCTAGGAGGCCGCGATTTTGAATCGTGGTTATAGCACATACTGCAATGTAGGAAACACATGCATTTTGTGTTTGCAATTTGGACCTAAATCAATACGTCACCGTATCACCTGAATCTCACTTCATTGGAGCAGCACCTTTTACCTGTTTTTCAAAAACAAAATTTTTAATCTCAATTTTCGCTTGATAAAGAGCACTTTTCACCTAATTATCCCAAATGAAAGATATAATCCCCGCCAATCGGATCATAGACGTACCCGACGGCGCCATCAAAGGATAATAAGTCCACGCTCTTTCTTCTTCTTCTTCTTCTTAATTGGACCCTCTCACAGTGCTTCTTCGCCCCAAGCACTTTAGCTCGCTTTTCAAGAACAGGTTTGCAAACTGTATATTCCTCAAATTCATGAACTTTTCTATCTGGGTTTTCCATTTCACTCAGTGCCCACTATAAATTAGTTAGCTTTGTGGATTCTTCTTTATGTCTTGGTCTTCATTTCTTTCCCAAATTATCATTACAAGAATAGTTTCGTTGATGCTTTGACTTGGTAAAAGTTTATCACGATATTTAATCATAGCACTGTAGCAATATCAAATCTCTTTCCCATTACTTTTTTGCTTTCGTTGATGCTTATAGTAGTGCAAGACTACATCATTGTGTTGCTATGATGGTTCTGGGTTCTGAGGATAAGCTGATATAGTAAAAAATTAATCTTGATTGTGTTAACTTGCTATTTTATTGCCACTCAATGTATGGCTCTCCGTACATTATAGCTTACAGTATTGTATTGTCAAAGAAAAATTGGGACTTGCATAACTGGCTGAGAATTGCATCTTTGCCTTGATTTGGGTTATCTTTGTATGCCTGAGAATTTAAATGGTTTTAAGTTTTGCTTTGATTTTAAGGCTAATGAAAATTGTGTAATCAAGTTATCATTGGAAAATTCATGTTTTCACTAGATGTTAGGAGCCTCAATGGACTATTCTTTCCTTTAAATTATCTAATAAAGTAGGGACCACTGAAGAGTTGTGGTCCTATGGAGTATGAATGATCATCACATGTGCATAGGTTGGTTGAACATGATAATGCCTTGGCCTTCTATCTATTTCTCATATTTTTCTTATCCCTTTTGTTTGTTCCTCGAAACTTACTATGAAATGCAGTTGTGTATCCAACCAAAAGCAATGTAATAATTCTTAGATGAACCTTTGTGTTTGTTGTGTAAGCTGGTTTTTATTATCCTCTCATTTTCCCGGTTTCACTGAATCCAGTTTTTACTTCTAAGGATTTCGGGAAAATGTACCCTGGTGGTTATACTGCCGAAGTTACAAGCTTATCCTCTAGAGCTACAGAGCAAGATGTTTACGACTTTTTCAGTCATTGTGGTGCTGTTGAGCATGTTGAAATCATCAGGTAGAATTCATCCTTCCCTGCTTATAATTACTCAAACTGATTCGTTTTTTCGCTAAATGTGAATCTGGAAAGGTGATTATATAGTCATTATTTTTTGGTATGGGGGGTTTGCTTCCCATAAATTAATTGATTTGGTCGAAAGCTGTTTGTTTCTGAATAATGGTCAAAAGGAAAATGCCTTTTTCAAAGCCTCTTCAAGTTCTTTATCTAGATTCTAGAATTAAGTGATTGAAGAAATTGAAGTCAGCACCATAAGCAATGGTAAAATTTTAGCTTCCCACGAGTTTAGAAGCCATCAGTTTCGTTACCACTTTTCAGTTTTGCACATTGATGTGGTTTATGTCAACATAATGTTCGTGTTCATAATGGCCTCTCTCATAGAACAGTGAAGTTACTCTTAGTAATTCAGACGATTCTCATTTGATAACAGCTCTCACCCAAGAAAAAGTTTCTTTTTTGGTGAAAAAACATATGAGCATCTGTCGTGAGAAGTATTTTAACCGTACCATCGCCCAAGGTCCAAATGGTCGGATTTGGGGTGTCATGAATGCAAAATTTCTCCAAAATTCTCTTTATTAAGTCCTTGAAATTTTCGTAGTGATTGTTTATCTGATATGAATAACGCTTTGATTGTTGGAATCAGATCTGGTGAATATGCATGTACTGCTTATGTGACATTCAGAGATTCTCTTGCTCTGCAAACTGCTGTATTGCTAAGTGTAAGTTGCTGGTCCATCAATTGAAATCACGTGATGTTCAGTTTTGATGTCAATATATTTTTTTTGAAGATTTAAGCACCTAGCATCCACTTAGTTGTTAATGTCTATCTGACGCCGATGAATGGAGATTGATTGATGTTGTATGCTTTTACCTTAAGACAGATGAATGCATTTTCATATAGCGTTGAAATGCTTTCTCTGAACTAACCAAAGATGAATTTTAGTGCCACAATTCCCCAAATCTAAATATTGGTTGTTCAGTGACGTTTTCTTCCATATTTGTTTCAAAATTTCAGGGAGCTAGAATCGTAGATCAATGTGTATGCATAACACGCTGGGGAAGTTATATTGATGAATCCGACCATTGGAACAGCCCTACATACAACCCTGAAGAAAATATTAGCTCAACGGTACGTGATAAACTGCTGGGATTGAATTGTTTAGAGTTCATTACAGCACAACCTCAGTTTAAAAATTATTTCATGTCATCTTGAAATTAAACCTCACCGTAACAATTATTTAAGGTCATCTCGAAATTAAGTGTTTTTGTAAAAACGTAATTGGGTGGTTAAACAAAGTCACTACCAAAAATATCAATAAAATAATTTTCTGTGTGAACTTCGAATAATACTTTTCTGTGTCACAAAAAAGAAAAAGAAAGAGAGAAACATTTACCAAGAATTTATAAAATGACAGAATTAAAATTAATGGAAATCTTCTAGAATTTGTGTAGTTACTTGTTTGGGTAATTTGAAAATAGAATGAAATTTAAACTGGAATTTAATATTTATACATAAATTATTGTTATCAAGATGGAATCTAATGGGTGTTTGGGGCATCCAAATTCCATTTTTTTCTCTCTTTTGGAATTTCAATTTTCAGTGACTTTGGAAAATTGTTTATGTCTTAGTGTTTTCATATTTTGAACAAATATCTAAAAATAAGAGTGCTTATGATCCAATATTTCATTGTAACCTAGACTAGCTTAGCGTTCATATGATAATCATTTCGCTATGAAAACAGATGAGTCAGTTTGTTAGTCATCCAATTCAGTCTCTCAATTGCTATTCAAACTTGATTATTTCTAAAGTATATAAAATTATCAGGTTTATCACACGAATCAGTTCATTTCTACCCCTGGAGAAGCAGTAACTGTAGCTCAGGAAGTAGTGAAAACAATGGTAGCCAAAGGATATGTGTTGGGAAAAGACGCATTATCAAAGGCCAAAGCTTTCGATGAGTCTCATCAAGTCTCGGCCACTGCAGCAGCCAAGGTCTCTGAGCTCAGCAACAGAATTGGCCTCACTGAAAAAATCTATACAGGCATGGAAGTTGTTAAATCCGTCGACGAGAAGTTCCACGTTTCAGACATCACCAAATCGGCCGCAACTGTCACTGGAACAGCGGCAGTTGTAGCAGCAACGGTGGCCGGCCAAGCAGCTGTGGCAGCTGGAAGTGCTGTGGCCAATAGCAGCTACTTTTCCAAAGGAGCTCTTTGGGTTTCAGACATTTTGACTCGTGCAAGCAAAGCTGCAGCTGATATGGGTACTCATGAATAAATAAAAAACTTGCACATTAGTTGTCTGTTCATTCTGTCAATTTTCTTTGCAAATAAATAGGGTCTTTTGTTACTAATTGTGATCTTGCATATAGCCTTTGGAAAATAGTTTGAATGGAAATTTAGTCAAATCAAGATTGAATCAATTGGTTCAGATTTCAATTTGGTTTGATTAACTGGCTAATTCTAATATAAGAATTAATATCAGATTAGTTGGTTTGGTTCGGTTTTCAAAATCAAAAGATTAACATAAAATTAAATTAATAGATTCGGATTCCAGTCCGATTCGGTTCTTTGGGTCAATTTACCCGGTCTAATCTAAATGTTAAACAGTGATGACCTGATGCAAAAAAAAAAAATGACCTCTCCAATAGGCAATATTCTACATCTACGTCAACATGTTTGACTCTATTTTCTAGTTGAGCAAGGAGTCTTGGAAGGCAAGCACCCTGGATGATCAGCAATTATGGGTTTGACTCTCATTTGGACAACAAGAATGCTACTATTTTCAACACCATTTATATCTTCATAAATCAAAGATTTCAGGGTTGTTACTTTCATAATTATATCGAATAGAAATACCGTGGACGTAGCCCACGCTCGAAAGTCTAGGTATGAAAGTCAAATGGCTCGGATCTTGTACATCTTGTGTTCCTTGTGTGTATGTGGTTTTCACAGACTAATTGGTCCATTTTATGCATCAACAATAATTATTGGGTATGCTAATGCTTCACACAACCTCCACTGCCTCCCTTCAACTACTGCCTAATTTTTTGTTTCAATTATGGTAGTATTCGTGCTGTTCTGCCAACAAGTTTTTACATTTACTAATTCAGCATTCAAGTGTTGGCATTATCTGAGCCAACCACCAGTGCCCTGCATTATATGCATCTTCTGCCACATTCGTCAGAAATTTTGTGTTTTTTTTTTAAAGTTCAGGGGTTTTCTATACATAACTTTCGTTCTTTGTTTTAAGAGAAGTATTATATAGATATCGAAGATAATCATGCATCAAATAACGTGTCAATATGTTATGTTATTGACATGTTATTGATAATAATGAGATTACTATATTAAAGATAAGATACGTTATGTCCTCATTATAACTATTAAAAACCAACCTATGTTTAAGAGTTATAATATGGACATAACATTCATTATTCGTTAGGGTTTAGGGTTCCTTAATCACTAAACATTAAAAATATTCTGATTCATAACTTCTCAAACATATGGTCTCCATATCAAAATCCGACATACAAAACCTCAATATTTAGTAATTAGATTGATCGAAGCGATACTTAATCTAATCGCATACTCATTCATCCTCTGTACTATTTTTTTACTTTCTGATTTGTGACTTTCTCCATTTCAAAATAGTCGATAAAGATGTGACCTTTATGCCCATTACTGATTATAAGCACACGAACAAAAGCAGCTAGCCAAACATCCACTGAGTTCACCATCCTGTACGCTTTGTTTGGTGCATGAGGAAACGTATGTTGTAAACATGGGAGTGTAAGAGTCTCATCATTGAAATCATATTATATATCCAAGAAATAAAAAACCTTAGAACTTGGATTCCCTTTTCATCTATGGCTATCACTTTCCAGAGAACCAGCCGAATATGTAGCAAGAATAATATTTGATTTTCATCCAAACATGACCCAAGTGGAAGGCACGACAAGTGGAAGGCAAGACAATGGACCACAATTTTGTAACCCCTGCATAAGTACCCAAATGCAACTTCTACATAATGTCACATGTTTTGGACAAGAAACAGTTGTTCATCAATCTCTTTTCTCCTTTCCCTTTTCTCTATCTTGTTGGTATGAATAAGGAGGGACAATTGTCGACACAAATCCATATGCCTAATTTACAAACACGTCAAGTCACAAACCTATCTGCTCATTTATGTAACTATTAAATCTTAATGATTTTAAGATTACGTGGGGTTATGAACTTATGAATATATATATATATATATATATATGTGTGTATATAATATATTGATAGTGTTTCATGGTAAACATTGAATTTGAAGGGTGTATATAATATATTGATAGTGTTTAAGCTCTGTATGGATTTGAGAAAGATTCCAGAAACCTGAGAGCTTATGCTTTTGTGGTTAAATTTGTGTGTATGTGTGATTCTACGTGAAAAAACATCAATTTGAACTAGATAGTTACTTCAATTTGTGGTTGTTTCGCAGTGAGGGTTGCGTGGTTTCTTTGGTAGATGATTCTGATGGGTCTCCCCATAAGGATTCCATAAGAGCCATTCGTTACGGAGCAAATGGGAAGCTCTTTGTGTCTGCTGGAGATGATAAAGTTATCAAGATATGGTCCACCGAATCGTGGCGCTGCATTACTTCTGTGTAAGTTATAGAATCCTCCCATGGCATTATTAGCAATGTGATGCTGCTGAAAAGGACTGCCCTTGGTTTTTGTGCTAGATTTGTTTTCTAGCCTCTAGACTTGCCTCTACATTAGGTGTCTTTCTTTCCTAATTTATACAAGTTCTGTGGCTTCTATTATAGGTGCTCAGAGAAAAGAGTGAGTGCAGTTTCCATAAGCAATGATGGTTCGTATGTTTGTTTTGCTGACAAATTTGGGGTCGTTTGGGTTGTGGATGTGGATGGGTTCAATGGAACTCAAGCATTTGTTGATAAGAAGGCAGCGCCATTCCTTTCTCACTATTGTAGCCATGCACGACCTCAGGATTAAAAATAGAGGTGGGCTGAATTCATAATTAAGAATAAAAGATGGCTGATTTATAGCCAATTAGCTTCGTAAAATAGTATTTACTAGAAATTCAGTAAAAAAATCTTTTGATTTTTTCATATTTTTTCACATTTGAGGTGGGCTGGAGCCCACCCCAAAACCAACTTCCGTGCCTGATTGTAGCATCATAACAAGTCTGGTGAGTTATCTTCGATTGTTCAGAAGCTCTTTGTTCTCTTATTTTTATCAAAATTTATGCTGGAAATTTGAATCTATCAAGTGATTACAATATGTGTTTAGAAGGTTAAGTAGATTAGATAGGCTAAACAGATCACAATTTAATAAGTTGTACAAATACTTGACATGTTTATTAAACTGGATAGCTGATTTACTAAGCCATGTTTAGGTAAATCCTCAAATTCAATGCAATTTGAATAAGAAAATAGATGCGGTTTCATTATAGACGGATTAGATAAGATTAGATATAAAAAGAAACTTACATTTTTTTAAAAAATTTTACTATTTTGAGCGGATTGAATTGGATAAGTTTTATTCTATGTCTACTCCGTCTTACCATGAAAACACATTAAATTTGATAAGTTATCCATTGAAGTTAGCCATTTAATCCAAAGTTGAGTTCAAGTTAACTGTTCTTTGACACAATTATTCAACCAGAATGAGTGAATTTAGGTAGAATAGAGTTCTTGCCACAAACCAAATATGAATGCCCCGAACTATTGCCAACCCTTATTCTTGTTCACCATCGCAATGTGCCATCTATCATGCTCTTCGAAATGCTTACAACCTTATCCTTCACCTTTCTAGGCCTCTTTCCAAAGACCAATATCCAAAATATTAGTAATGATATCAAAAATGAAAATTCCGATTATCAACTTGTGTCGATAAGAGGAAAGAAGAAAATAAAAGGAAAAAGTTGATAGCAACTCTGATTTCTTAACAACCCAAATCGATATGATTTGATTGGATAGGAGGCACAGGCAAATCCATCGAGTGGCAAATGATGTCAATTGACCCCTTATGGCATAAAAAAATTGTACTTTTAATTGCTTGTTTTTACCCCTTAAGTATGTTTTCTCTATCGAAAAAATAATCGTGGTTCCAGTAATTCTACAAATATTGAAATTTTACACTCCAAACTCTAGTTTTTCCCTTCTTTTTGTGATCCTTCTCCTTCCGATAACACTTTCTGAATTCGCTACTGATGAGTGTGACCAAGCCGACTGTGATTTATGGTCATCAAGAACCTCATATGAATTTCAATACCCTGAGGAGTGCCACCAATTTGTATATGGCACCATGCTATCATATAATGTTCTACCTAAACCTATGAATACCTTAGCTTCACTGCCATGAGCCGTCCTCTCTAGTCCAATTTCCATATAATAAGCTCAAGGATGAAAATATCGATATCGACGGATATATCGCTAGTCAAATTTACGGATATCTCGTCCCAAATATCGGTATTGATATCGATATCGTTTATGGTCAACAAAAATGACGGAAATTCGATCTAAAAGTTTGAAATTTGGAATGAAACTTTGAGAAAAAACTTAAGTATGCAATAATGGTTATATATGACTAATAAAGACTATAAAATAACTTTTATATAATAAATATATGATGAATAAGATGTAATATGATTCTGACGATGACTAATAATATAAAATCTTAAATATAAACATAAATTGAGGTAAGTTACTATAATTGAATGTTAAAATGGTTAAAAATATAACAATAAACATACAAAAATTCAACGTAAGAAAAATGATAAAATAAGTTTAATATATTTAAAATTGGGAAAAAAAAAAGAATGAAAAAATAGGGTCAAATTTTGTTAAAAAATTGAAAGTAATGGATATATATAAACTTGGACAAAAAATGAAGAAAAAAAAAAGGACCAACCTTTGAAAAATTGGAATAAATGAATAAAAAGGAAAAAAAAAAGGGTATTTGGCAGCTGGCTGGGGGAATAAAAAGGAAAAAACCAAAAAAAATAAAAAAAACCAAGGAATTTGCAATTGGGGGGTGTAATCACTTAATATTACATCTTAAACGATTAACACTTAATAAATGAGTTACATGTAATATTTGCAATGGGTTACTAAATAATCACTTAATAAATGAGTTACGTGTAATATTTTTGAAACCTAAAAAAGTGTTTGGTCTAAAATCTGAGTGAACATTTATGAAAACACAAAAATTATTAGATGATATTTGCGTAAATAACCCATTAATAAACGATTAACACTCGTAATTTCCTAAATTAAGAGAAGATTTCTTGACCCGACCAGGCCACTAAAACTTTTTATTCACTACCCGATATTGACCAGCCAAGATGATTTCTTCACCTAATTTGCTTGATATTCATCAACAGGTTTGATGACCCTTTCCATCCATGAGATGGTTGAGCCAACAACTATACCATAAAATAATATGGAGTATAAATTATGCCTACACCAATCAACTTACTAGAGGTTTCATACCAAAAACTAACCTGTTTCCTTCTCTTATAATTTTGTGCATAATGTTATACTTACAATTATATATCAAATAGAATAATATTCGCAGTAATTTTAAGGTGGATGTGCTCATTTTTTCTATCATTGATTATCAATGATATTTTCGATATTTATGTGATTATTGGAATTATTGATTTCTTAAAATATATGCAGGGCTTAATAATGTTAAAAACTGAATCAACTAATTGGGAAAAAAAAAACTGAACGAATTAAAGAATATTTTATTATTTGATTTACCAATTGAATTGACCAAGATCTTACTTATTATAAAGAAAAATTATGTTGATTGTATATTGATATATATGAATAATTAAAATATTTCTAATTTTGTTAATTTTTAGCTGACATCATATTTAAAAGTTGTTTGGAAAAAAAAAATAACAGTTCTGATTATTATATATAGAAAAATTCGATAATCAAAAACAGAACAAACACATTTATCCTATGATAAATACTTGTTTTCCCTTATAAAAAAAAATTGTGACTGCGTGAAAATCTAATATTGTAACATTGTAATAACCTGAATCCTGGAAACAATAAATAGAGGACGTGACGATCACATCTGCAGTACGAAAAATGAACTCACATTTTATAATGGCAGCTACCATTTTTATTGGGTTAATGTGGAAATAAACATGCATACTATTTGGTGGTCCAAATTAAGATATCCAAAACAAGAAGTTGGTGGCCTTAGTGGCTGGCTGCTACTGCAGGGTTGACATCAAATTGAAGTCCGATAGATGGTTTCTTCATTATTCTGACGTGAAATTATCATAATGAAGTTTCAAATCAGAGCAACCTGTAACTCTATCTCCGACCTCCCCAATGTTCCAATCTAGTGATATGAATTGATAAAATATTGTGCAAATGGGTTCTTCAAATTCATGTAACGGGTTTTATAATATTACAACACAAGGCTTGCTTTCTTCTCATTTGTTTCTAGGAACAAAACCAATGAAATTATACAGAGCCTTCATGGAGGTTGAGGGAACCTGCTTCTGTGAAACATTATTCACTGTTTCGTATTGCAGTTTTTCTTTCTCTCATAATTAAAATGTACCAAAACTCTGTACAATAAACAGTTCACCAGGAAAATTAACAAACCCAAAAGGAGAAAAAAAGAGGCACAAAAATGGTTTAGAAAGAAAAAAGAAAAAAGTAGGTACCTTTGTGTAGTTTTAGGCCACAGAACCACTAATAGCAACAGATTGGGCACCGGGTTAGGCCATTTTCGTTACAATCCGGGCACCGTTGGAACCCAGATTCGCCGTCCTCTCTTTCCTCCTCGTCCTCCTTTTCTTCATCTTCATCTTCATAATATATTTTACAGCTGCCAGAGCATGTTTCACAAGGCACAAATCTTATATCACCACAAGCATCACAAACACCGCCGCCAACTCCGCCGTCCCCGCCCTCCAATTTTTCGCAGCATTCAAGCAATTTTTCGAGCTTCCCATCCTCGTGAAGTTGCCGGATTTCATCAGCTCCGCCAAGGTACTTGTTTCCCAGAAACACTCTCGGCAAGCCAGCTCCGGTGAAGCCGTCTTTCAAAAACTCCTTGAGCTCCTCCTTGAACCCAGAATGCATTGACACGTCTCGCTCGTCGACTCGAACCCCAACCCCTTTCAATATAGCTCTCACATGGCAGCAATCCTCGTACGTCTTCCGTACGCCGCGGAGGCTCGTGAAGTACAATACCACTCTGTCTCTGTCCCTAACCTTTTCCTTCACCGCGCCGTCCCAAGCCGGCTGCTTTTCGGGATCCAATTGCGAGAACTTGAATGAGTCGTCGTCAGATTTGATATCAGATAACGATTTGCGAAACACCGAGATGACGTCTGGATCGAAGTCGGAGATCAAAGAATTGGATTTGGCGTTATCATGATCGTCATCTGACAATTGAAGCCACATGGGTTTCGGTGAAACGTTGCCGCTTTGTTGTAGTCTTGAATTGGGCGGATCGACAGGGGAAATGGGCACTGTATTTCTAACGACGTCAAAAGAAAAGCTCCGGAGGTGATGCGTCGGTGACCGGAGAGGGCTTATGTCTTCGAGCCCTTCCATCAGCTCCCAAGTATTGATCGTCTCCGGCTCGCCTGGCGGCGTCCGAATCGGCGTCTTGGGTACTATTTTTGGGATTTTCTGATTGATCATATTGGACCACGTCTTTGCCTCAATCAGCCCCATAGAAAAATCCTTGATTTCATGCCCATTTCCGTTACTAATTATCTTTTCTTTGACGATTGAAGAATCGGTTTCATTAGCGATGATGCCGTTGGTGCTTTGGAGGGCGGAGTCAAGCTTGAGAGAGCCCAAGGTGGAGGAGGTAAGGGCGACGACATGGTAACTGTCGCCTTTGGTTTGCGTCGGTTGGTGGACGTGCATGGAGTAGCTACGTGCAACCGGAGAATAAGGGTTGTCGCAGTGCCGGCATCGTGACTTTTGCTTTGAATTTGCACAACCCATCACCAAAAACACCAAATTTGGTTCAAATCAAGTAAAAATTGGATCCAAAAATCAAATCGGTATTTCTTATTGGGAAAATGTGGGTCGGATTAAAACAACATTCTGGTTTGAAATAGGAAAGTGGGGCATTTATTTCAATGATCAGAGCGAGAGACAGGGGAAATGAAAATGCTGAAACTCTCACATTAATGATGGAAAAAACCGGAAACTGTAAAAACCCAGTTGTGGTATCCGGTGGAATTAATTAGCGACGACCTCCGGGAAACAGAATCAAAGGCAACCGGAATCAGCAGAGAGAGAAAGAACGACAAGGCGGGGAAGAAAACGACGAAAGAGTTGATTTGGGAGGTCATGGGAATTGGAGTCCGTGAGGGAAAGGCCAACCAAATGAAATTCGAGAAGGAAAGGGAATAAAAGTTGAGGAATGGAATTCCCAGTCGAATCAAATGGAACCCGAAAGTCAAATAACCATGGCGAAGACCATTTCGTTAGTTCCCACCTCCGAATCTCCGATCCCACGCACTCTCTCACTGTCTGTCTAGAAAGAAAAAGGAAAACTGCAACGGAAGAAAGAACCCAACTTCTCAAAAAGGAATAACATATCATTTAATTTATATGTCTTTTTGCATGGTAAAAAACTTACAAATTTTACCAACAAAAACTGTAATTTTTTTATATGGTGAAAAATGCAACGAGAGAGAAATATTGTCTTTTTAGGTTTAAAATATTGGTAAGAGTATATTGCTTCAAATGTTTTTTGTTTTTTGGGTTGAAATTTTATTGCTTACACAAGAGGTCTTATTTATTTATTTTTATTAAATTTACTACTTATAATATTACACACAATAGCTCAGATATTGTAATGAAAAATGCAAATATTATAAGGGATTGATGTCTCGATTTAATGTTTTAATAAAATCTCCAAAATATCAAAACTAGCCAAAATTAAAATCAGTGATTGCTGGTGATAGACAATTCATCGTATTTCATTGATGATATCTAAAAATATAAAGGAATTAATTAAAATTCTGTATTTCTAAATTTGAATTTTTTTTGGAATGTTTTTATACTTAGAGATGTGATGTACGTTTTTTTTTTTTTTGAATTCCGATGATAAATGTCAAACCATTACATTATTAACAAAACAAAAAAAGTCCAAGAAAAAAGATAAGGAAGGATTTAGTTGATCATGAAATTGCGGCACTTATTGCTTAAAAGGCTCTACAAGACTGAAGTCGGCCGAGGTATAGAGACGGCCACCACTCGTTTCTTCACTCGTGAGTCCAATTTAGCCAGAATATAAGGAATTTGTGGTCCATGTCCTATTAATACATTACAGACCAATTTTTTATTTATATTTAATGTATGTTTCTTCTTTTACATATGTGATAGATTTAAATTTCGACATATATAAATCGTAAAATATGTAAAATAAAAATAAAAAAAGATTTCGTGAGATTTGAAAAATGTTACAAGGTGTTTCCACATACGAAGGTGAGATTAGTCCCCCCTCGAGGTCCAATTTGCCCCCATGAATGAGACTAATTCCCTCTCGAGGGGCAAGACACTAATCCATGCTCGATGTGTGGTTTCCCTTGACCATAAAGTGTGCCCATAAAGTTTCGTGCAAGACTAATCCTCGCTAGTGGTGCGGTTTGCCCCTAGGAAAGAGATTAATCCCTACTCGGGGTGTAGTTTCTTCTTAGCCACAAAGTGTTTCCAGAGAATTTCAAACTCCGACAAATTAAGCACCAACTCACAGTTTGCCCATGTAAAGGAGACTAATCATCGTTCAGAGTGCAGTTTGTTCCTGGTCATAAAATTATCCCAAAGAGTTTAAACTCCTACAAGTTAGGCACCAACTCGCTCCTACCAATTAAGCACCAGAAAATTCTCCCTCTAGAAGTGGCAGCTTGCTAACTACACCACACATTAATTCATGTTCTTCTTCAGCGGGTTGCTATATATATATTTTATGAGTATAAAAATTAATCTCACATTTTGAAGTAAACTAGAGCTCAAATTAGTAACTAATCAAAATTGATTATGTAATAAATGGTCATATCGGTTTCAGAATTTTTTGGTAGGCACTATCAAGCAGTGATTGAAATATCGGCAGTTTCGCCGATATTTCGATCGATATATCGGAAAAAAGCATCGGCGGCAACTAAACAAGAGGGGAAGAAATTTCTTCCCCGAATATTCATGGCTTCGTTCAATATCGAAATATATCGACGATTTTGACCGAAATCCATCGATTTCTTTCGAAATTTACTTACCGTCGTTCTGCAGCTTTGTGCCTTCGAATTCCAATTCGTGCGATTCCGATGCCGACACTAAAAAATGATGGCTGGGCTCTCCTCATCTTGTCCATGCGATTCGTTTGGAGTTGATTTTATGGTCCAATCGACTGCAAATGCTAGATTTGGGGACTTGGTGATGGCTGGTTCCGCTGGGTAGAGAAAGATGATGAGGAAAAAGCTTTTCAGGGAGGGAGAGAGAGAGATGAAGAGAAAGAGAGAAAGAGACATAATTGACAATTTGACATCAATTTAAACACACCGTTTTGACTCAATAGTTGAATAAATAATAAGATGTCTCTTTGCTTACTCAACGGCCAACACACCATCAATGATTTTAAAGATTAATTAGGATATGTAATTATTATTTTTTAGAATTTGGAGAAGAGAAAGCAGAGTCAAGAGTTTTTTTTTTTGGAATTTATTTTTTATCCCAGTTGATCAAACTGTTATGTGAATTTTGCAGTTGATTTGATCTCGCCGAATTTCTTATTAGGTGCTGGCTTTCCGTTTTATTTTTCAATTTTTGGTTCTCTTTCTTTATATCTAATCCAATTTGGGATTGAATTAATTATTGAAGTTAGTGATGGTTATATTTTGTTTATTCTGCTGAGTTTTTTTTTTTTTTCGTTTTTTCCAAAATTTCCACATTTGTTTATCCTTTTTTTCAATTTTAAATATATCAATTCTTTCCAATTTTTGAACAAAGATTGACTCTATTTTTTCATCTTTTTTTTTTCCAATTTTAAATATATTTAATCATTTTATAATTTTTCTTCCATTGAATTGTTTTTAGCTTATTGTTATGTTTTTAATTATATTAACATTCAATTATAATAATTCACTTCAATTATGTTTATGTTTAAAATTTTATATTATTAGTCATCGGCAGAACCCTATTGCATCATATTATTTATCACATATTTATTATATCAAATTCATTTTATAGTTTTTATTAGTCATATATAACTATCATTGGGTACTTAAGTTTTTCCCAAAATTCCATTCCAAATTTCCAACTTTTAGACCAAATTTCCGTTATTTTTGTTGACCATAAACGATATCGATATTTGGGACGAGATATCCATAAATTTGACTAACGATATATCCGTTGATATCGATATTTCAATCCTTACAATCAAGTCAACTATTTTATCCTCTTTTGCCCAAACAAAAAAAAATAGTTTCCCCTAGTTCTAGCTAGAAAAAAAAAATCTATAAATACGATCTTTTTTTCCCTTGTATATGCTATCTTTTTTCACTGGCATGCCAAAGGAATGAAAGACGTAGTGCTAAAATGTAACAACCCGTACCTTCGGGAAGGGTAAAAATGTAATTTTGTAAAATATTTGTATAAAAAGGACGATTTTGCCCTTGTAAATAGTGTGTCAAAAGTTGACTTTTTGATTTGTAGGCTGAACGAGCTTTGACCATTGACCGTGACGTAGTTTAGGACGTCACGAGTCTGTAAACAGGTGGCACGTCCGATTTGGACAATCGGAGGAAAAGTTATGGTGTTCGGAAGGTCAAGGGCGTTACCGTAATTTTGGTTAAATAGGGGGAAATGTTCACTTTTGTTGGATTTTTGTTTTTCACGTAGACCGAGGACCGTTAGTTAGGTCTCGATGTCCTGAGTACAACGACAGGCGGCACGCTGTCATCGGACGTCAGACGGATTAGTTATGGATCTAGGAAGTTGAAGGGCAAAATGGTAATTTTGGACCTAGGGGCATTTTAGTCTTTTCACCATTGGGCCAATCAGATAAGACCACATGGGAGTTTGTGATAGGATATTTATTTTGTTGTCCATAGAGAATGGGACACGTGGGGGAGACCTAGAGGTTTCTAGGAAATTAATGTGTGCACGGTTGTAAATCGTCCAAGTTTAAACCCGTGCATTTAGGCATTCTTCACATAACAGAGAGGGAGACAGTGACAGGACCCGTCCCAACTGGACCTCGATAACCGTGCCCGATCCTGCTCCCGTCTGACAAGTCCACTGAAGTCCCGAAACTATCCGTCAGCACCTACCAGACAAGGGATTATCTCCGCTTATGCCTCCGCCTCTCGGTTAGCCCCGAACGTCGTGTCACGGCCTGGAGGGTCATCAAAAACAGAAAAGGTGTGAGTGGAAAAAAATATATTCGTTAAAATACGTTTTAAACCCAAGTCCAGGGGCAAAATCGTCTTTTTCCTCAAATTTTTCAAATTTTCGTTTTTCGAATTTTCGGGGCGTTACAGACAGTGAGGTGTTTCTGATTGATTCTGTACGTGTGTGAGGTTTTGTGAATTGGTGAGAGTGACAGAGAGAAGGGAGGAACTAGTGAGTGACTGGTGAGTGAGGCCTGTGCAAGAAATTGCTGGGGGTGTGAGGTTGGAGTTCTCAGGGAAACAAAGAGGTGTAGGGAGTTGGGGGTGGTATTGCCGTGTTTTGATCCAAGCAAAGCTGAGGAGGAGGCTAGGGCGGCTCTGTGAACGCATTAGGACGCGGCGGCAAGCACGGTGGCTGTCGATAAACAGGTAATCCCTCAGACTTTCTCGGTGTGCTCTGTTTTTCCCGTTTTGCTTAAATTAAAAGTCGTGGCTTTTGGGGCTGAGTCGAGGGATTTTGTGAGTGCTGTGAGACTCAGTAGGTTTCTAGGAGTCATTTAAGGTCGAAGCCGTGCAGGGGGATTGCCTGGTTGGCCGGGAACCGAAACAGAGGTTTCGGGGAGTTTTTCTTCGAGCTTGAAGACGATGGGTTAGAGGCTTCGATGTTGAGTTTTTAGGTGGGGAATTGATTAATTAGGCCAGGACGAAGTTAAAGGAATGAAAATGGTTGAAAATGATGGAGGAATGGCAGAGAACCGGTCACGCTAGTTCGGGTCAGCCAGCCCGGTTTGAACCGGCTGGACAGAGGTTGACGATGACCCTGTAGCAGGCGCGGGAAGTCCACGCGCAGCCCCTTTAGGCGGCACGTGAGGGCGCGTGCGACAGTCTGGGGAAACTTCCAACAGGGTTTCTACTCTAAGCGATGTAACAAATCTGTGGGGACAGGTTTCGAGTAAATCGGACACCGAGTTAAGTTAGTTCGAGGATTCGAAAGGTTTAGGGTTTGCGTTTAAATTACGTTTAAAAGTTCGAAAAAATTGGGGAAATTAGGATAAGCCTTAATGAAGTGTTTGTGACCCAATTTTGTGACTTTTGACAGGACGGGACACTCCTGAGACGGTTGAGGAACGTACGGAGCGCGATTGACGCGTACGGATTTGTGAGTGGACTCCTTCTCTTTTAACGAGCATGCCTAACTGTTTTTATCTACATGTTTTATGTTTTTACGCATGTTTTCATGATCATTTCTTATATCATAATTGTTTGACCTGTTTGCACATTTTTCGAGACATTTACGAGTTTTAGTACGTTTTCCGAGAAATGTTATATATGTGATTTTCATGCCATGCTTTTTATTATCGATTTTATATGATGATAAATGGGTTTTGAAACATGATTTGACGAACAAGGTTTTTGGTTTTAGAATCGGATTTCGGGAAACGAAAGTTGGTTTTAAAGTTGAAAAGTGGATTTCCGGATTTGGGTTCGGAATGACGGTTCTGGATGCCGGAATGGCGTCAGACCAGTGGTTTCGGATTCGGGTTTGGATATGGACTTAGAAATGTTTTTCAAATGATTTAGATTGGATTTTCTGGATCTGGATATTGGGTTTAAAGACCCGGATTATATATGACGGGGGCGGACCTGGATTGAGTTTAAAGACTCGGATATTACGATATTACCCCCGTAGGCCTGTTGAGTTTAAAGACTCGGGAGTTTAAAGACTCAGATTACATTTGAGGCCTGGATTGAGTTTAAAGACTCGGATAGACCCAGCATGTTTGATCAGGACATTACTATTGGTACATCTTGCTGTTTATATCACTGTTTTCTAGTACTTAGTTAGGCATGCATGTTTTCTTTAAAACGGAGGGAAAATCCTGTTTTGTTTTATAAATCGTTTACATACGTTTGTTTTCTTTTTAGTCCACTCACGTTTTTCTGGTTTTAATTTACCCTCCAGGTCGTGGTGAAAAGCGTCGGGGTGATCATTGAGGCAGGGACAAAGGCATAGAGCTTTGCGGCGTTTTCCGTTGCGTGGATAGCCTAGTAGGATTTTTGTGCCTGTTTTGTATAACACTATGCTCTGTGTTACTGTTGTATTACATTTTTCTCCCTGGTCTGATAGTTATACTTATGGTTTCTTGAGGTTATTTTGGTACTTTAAGTGTGATTGTCAGACGGGAGCAGGATCCGTCCCGGTTATCGAGGTGATAATCAGGGTGGGTCCTGTCATAAAATGCCTCATTAAAATTTTGGATAAACTACATAAAACTACTTAAATTATAAGGTCGATTTGAAAACAAATACCCTCAACTATAAAAATATCCTTTTTTGTACATAAACTATAATGTCAAATTCAAAAGATTACATCTGTCACAAATTCCTTCCAAATATTTGTTAACTGTCTATGTGCCAAAAAGGAAAGGCTACTCAACATCTGATGTGGCAAAATTTGGATGGGCAATTTGGGAATAGTCATAATTCATCATCCTCTTCGATCCTTTATTCATCTTCCCCCAATTCATCATCTTCATCCATCATCAATCATCAATCATCATCTCAATTCACAAACGCAAAACCCTGACCACCAGAAAATCATGCCCACTAACTCTAATAAACTAAAATAAATTAAATAGAAAAATGACTAAAATAAACTAAACCCTAGCACCATCAATCATCATGCTCTCTCTCTCTCTCTCCCTCTCTCTTCCCCTCTTCCTCTCGATGTGGAGGCCTCCATAGACGAGGAATTTCATCAATGACATTTTTTCCATGTATAGCCCCAAAAATTCAAAAAATAATAATTTTGGGAATTTGAAAAGAAAGTTGACTATTTTACCCTTGTTACTAATTAAAGGTCAAAAGTTGTCCTTGTAAGCGGAGAGATTTTTACACATTTATTGAGGACTATTACATAAGTCTCGAAGTATTGTGTCCACATATAAGCGGCACGTTGAAATCGGAGTTCAAATGAGATTATTGCAGGTAGAGTACTCAAGGGTATTTTTGTAATTTGAGAGGCAGATGCATTTTGGTCTTTTTGACAAGTGATGAGTCATCACTTGGTTGTGTGAGATGGTGAGACGTGTCATCATCTTAGTAATGCATCATTATTCACCGCTTGTGGCTTGAATTTGTTGCACCTTGTTAGACCCGTGTCCCAAAGGGAACAGTGAACAATCCTATATTCCTGCGAGGGGAATGGTGGTGTGCCTTAAAGGTGTAGACGCACACCTATCTAGCACGAGGCCTTTTGGGAGCTCAGTGGCTTTGGGTTCGGTTGGAACTCCAAAGTTAAGCGAGTTGAGGCTGGTGCAATTCCATGATGGGTGACCCCCTGAGAAGTTGCAGCGTGAATTCCCGAAAACAAAACCGTGAGGGTAAGGTTAAGGAGGCCCAAAGCGGACAATATCGTGCTAGATGAGTCGGGTTCTGACCGAGGAGGGTCAGGTCCTGACATAATGGTATCAAAGGCAGACCCCAACTGGGAAGTGTGCCAACGAGGACGCTGGGCCCTAAGGGGGGTGAATTGTAAGACCCGTGTCCCGAAGGGTATGGTGAACAATCCCATATTCCTGCGAGGGGGGAATGGTCTGGGAGGAGAATGATGGTGTGCCTTAAAGGTGTAGGCACACACTTATCTAGCACGAGGCCTTTTGGGAGCTCAATGGCTTTGGGTTCGGTTGGAACTCCAAAGTTAAGCGAGTTGAGGCTGGTGCAATTCCATGATGGGTGACCCCCTGGGAAGTTACACCATGAGTTCCCGAAAACAAAACCATGAGGGCAAGGGTAATGAGGCCCAAAGCAGACAATATCGTGCTAGATGAGTCGGGTCCTGATCGAAGAGGGTTGGGTCCTAACACACCTGCTGGGTGTGTTCAAAGAAACTGACAAGGAAAGAAAAAAGAAAGAAATAAAGGAGAAAAGAAAGGGAAGGAGAAGACTGTGAGGGATAGAGAGAGTGAGTAACTAAGGTTGGAACTTCGAACATAACGAAATAAAAATTTGAATGAGGAGGAACAAGACCCGTAAACCCAGAACATGTTTAAACATGCATCACCCCAAAATTGGTCTTTCTGGTTTTTGCCATTAAACCTTGAAACTGAGAATTCTAAGAGCTTTTTGGGGTTCGTAAGGTTAGAATGACAGGACCCGCCCCGATCCCCCTGGGACCACCCGGGACGTGCCCTGCTCCCGTCTGACACCCGACATTAAAATATCATAATTACCCTTAATGAAAGTAAAATGCATAAAGAAAATCCATAGTTAAGTCATACATAGCACGCCACACAAATACTCGAATACAAATAGTGTCAGACAAGGGATAGTTCCCGAATACAGTTTATTGAGCACGACTCTAGACACACTACGTGCTAACCTACCCAGCAGTAGGGTTCAGGTGCGCAACGTAAACCTATGCCTCTTCCTCGGGATCCTCCTCCTCTTCCTCGGGATCCTCCTCCTCAATAGCACTACCTGGAGGGGTAGTAAAACAACAAGGGTGAGTGGGCCGAAACTCAAGGTTTACAAAATAGTTTACCATTCCGAAAACAAAGAGATTTTCCCCTCTGTTTTCCGAAAAGACATGAATTACTATCATAAACCACAAAATCATATAATCATAAGCAGAGTAATATCAACATAATATAATCTCAGTCACTGCACTATACATCCCAACCCTGACATCCCAGATGCCCGACGTCCCAGACGCCCAATAAGGTCACAGTCCCAAGGCTACGCGTGCCACCCGGGGTCTCAATCCCGAGTCCAAATCCCGAACCCAGTCCGAGCATGGCATTCTAGATGCCTGACGTCCCAGACGTCCAACAGTAGCAATCCTGCTCCTGAGTCACTCTACGGTCCGGTCCCTCTGTAGAATGACTCCTCACAGGCAATGCACCGTGACCACTCCGGGGTACCTACATCCGGAGGAGATAGAATCCTAGGGTAGAGCTATACAGTGCAGTACCACAGATAATATCGAGATCCATTATACATATACATGACTCAAAACCATTCATAAACAATCAGACGGGTCTCATGCCCAAACATCGTAATACGTGCCATAAATCATACTCAAGATAAACAGATACTTTTACTTGAATCACATATAGATATCATAGAAAGTAAAATAATTATGCATGCCGAGGTTTAGTGAAATCAAAGGCCCACTCACAGTACAATCCCGCTGCAATCCCGAGCGTAAAGCCCCGTCCAAGGATTAAAGTACAATTCCTGTCATGTCCAAAGCATACGTAAAGGTCACTTTAAGTCCCTACTAAATAACTGAGAAACCCTAGACTGAAACCGGCCCGGGTAAGCCGTCCGAACACGCTTCCCAAGGCGTCAGATCCCAATTTGACCAACCTAACGATCTCCGATCGACACGAAACCACCGCCATTGGATCCGTATCGTCGAAACCTTGAAAAAGGCACTGGTCCCACATAAAATACTATTCACACGCGCCCCCCACGTGCCGGTCAACCCTCTGGTCAACAGTGCTACAGTGATGCTGACGTCAGCATGACGTCATCACTGACAGTGTCAGAGGACACGTGTCAACAGCCTATTGGTCCCTGGTCTGACAATTTCTGACATGATGACGTCATCATGACGTCACTGCTGACGTCAGCATGATGACGTCATCAGCTACAGTAACCGGGTCTGAGAACCGGGTCACCGCATACCCACGGTTCGACTCGATCAGTTCTCATCAACCCGACCACCATAATCGATGGGATTTGTTCCTAAGAACTCGTCTAATCATGTTCTACAGTTCTGTGTAATTAAAACAAGCTTTTAGGTAGAAGTAACCACCTGAAAATCGACGGGAAACTGGCTGCCGGCTCTGGTTTGTCTTCTCCGGCGAGCCGTCAAACTTCCAGCCACGAACTCTGGTCCAAAATGCTCGTCTAGTCCCCTAGGTTATGTCTCAAAAGCAACCAAACATTTCCAACGTAAAAAACGGACGTTTCGAAACAGGGAAGGAAATCGGTGTCTCTCGGGTTTGCAGGCTTACTGTCGCCGTGTCGCCGCCGTGGGCTGCCCAGTCCAGTCCTGAGCCGTCCAGAGGTCTCAGTGGTCCTAGCCCTAGGTTTGTTCGAGCCCAGAAGTCATGGTTTGGTTGGTTGGATGGTTTTGGGCCGATCGGGTTCTTCTCGGGTTTGGGAGTTTCCCGGCCGTGCAGGACGGTCGTGGTGGTGTTGGCTGGTGTCTGGTAGAGGTGGTGGACGGTCTGGTGCTGCCTGGAGTGTGAGTTGAGGTTGAGAAGTGCTGGTGTGTTTGTACAGAGAGTGAGAGAGTTTGCACGGTTTGAGAGAATAGGAATGAGAGTGAATCTCTGATGATTTTAAAAACAGAATAGGCATTAGAAACCAACGGCTAGGATTCAATCTGAGTGTAAGGATGGAGGGTGAGGATTTAAGGAAGTTAATTAATTAATTAATCAAAAGGCAGACAAAGATCCTGGTTCTAGGGAGTGTGGGGATGAGTGACACGTGTCACTCATCCAAAGGTCCAGATTGATTGGGTTAAAGTAATCAGATTCTAATATTTTATTATTATTTTATTCCGAGTCTCGGTTAGTTTGGTTTAATCGTAATTACGTTCTTGACCATAACTTTTTCGTCGTAAGTCCGATTTTGGCGTGCCGCCTGTCTACGGATTCGTATCGACGAGACCTACGTAACGGTCATTGGCCCTCGTCCGTTGGACTTCCCGGGTCAAAAGTCAACATTTGCCCCCTAATTGACCAAATTACCAAAATACCCCTAAACTTCCGAACGTCACAACTTCTTCCTCGAACGTCGGAATCGAACGTGCCACCTACCTATGAACTCATGACGTCCTAAACTACGTCACGGTAATGGGTAAAAGTCCTAAATATTTCCCGAGGCAAAAGTCAACATTCCCCCCTCAGGGGCAAAACGGTCATTTTACAATAAAAGAATATTTACGAAAGTTCGGGTCGTTACATAGAACGAGCAAGAAATTGGAGGTTTCTTAACAAGGGAAAACCCATGGAACGAAGTGAGATATTTGGCCAGAATTTGGAAGTTGCATTCGACGATTTTGGGGTACGATTTTTGTAAATTTAACATCATATACCTTTTATTGGATTATTACAAACTTATTTAATGCTTAAATCATTAAAATTGGACAGGAAATGGACGAATTGGCACCTCGTATTGAAACTGGGTTGGAACTCGATTGTAGAGACTAGGTTGACCCGGTTGGAGATTGAAAATGACCTCTCAGGTGCGTGGGCACGTGGCGCAGGGGGAGCTACACCCGACCGTCAATCGGCACGTGGAGGCGCATAATGGCGTTCCTCCTGTCGCGAGCAACATGAATTTTAAGGTGTTTGATGACAGGACCCATCCCAATCCCCCCCGGGATTAGTGCGGGATGACCCTGCTCCCGTCTGACACGAAGTGTCAGACAAGGGATATTTCCGACCTTTGCCCTCCCGGGCTATCAGAGTACGCCAGGATCCGGAGGAGGTATGTGATATCTCGATCTCTGCTACAGTCCACACCGTATCCAACCTGAAGGGTATTAAAAACAGAAAGACTGTGAGTGGACAAAAATAAAGAATTTATAAAAATATATTTCATAAAAGACCTTTATACCCTCCACTAAAAAGCATGCATGCATAGTAAAACCATTTATCCAAACACATAAGTTTAAACAACCATAATTAGGGTCTCAGCCCCAAATTCTATAAATACAAGTTCTACGGGCTCCTGCCCAAAACCATTTACAGAAAACCATAACATAGTAAACATATGTGGGATCTCAGCCCAAAACCATTTATCATCATAAAACATAATTTCCCAAACCAATTTAAATCATGTTTATCCCTTATATTCATATCCAGAACCTGTCACGGTAAAATAGAGCTACACGTGTGCTAACCGGGGTCTCAAACCCAAGTCTCTCCAGGGTCCACCCAGGTCAATGTCCGTAGATCAGTGACCCTCCCTGGAGGTAACGAACCATGCCCATCCTGAGAGTAAGGAACCCAACTGGGGGCCGACTCCACTCAGTCAGTGCTCCGTGACTACTCCGGGGTCCACCCAGGCCAACGACCCTCCCCGGTGGAGAAAATCATATATAAAGGATGGAATATGAAAAACCTTTGAAATCATTATTTAAATCTTTCAAGAATTCATGCCCGGCCCCCATAAGCCGTCATGAACCATAAAATCCTTTTATGAGTTCATGCCGGTTCCCATAAACCGTAATGACCCGTAAATCCATTTTAAGGATTCATGTCGGTTCCCATAAACCGTCATGAACCATAAAAACCATTGGTAACACATAATTGGGCGCTAGGCCCGAATCCACATAGAAACTGGACCTCCGGTTCGAATCGTAAACCAAATGGGCCTCCAGCCCGATTCCGTAAAGCCAATGGATCTCGAACCCGAGTTTACCTTTTCAAATCCAAAACCATTTCATTAAACTATTTCCAAAACCATAAGAATGGAAAATCAGAGTAAAATCGGAAAATCTCGATTTACGTGCAAGCACGTAAATCGCCTCGAAATACGTGAAACCATATAAATCACAAGCATCCAAATCAACATCATAAAATCATATTCATAATCCATTTGGAAATCTAAAACCATTTCATTTAGACCAGTAAAGACATACAGCCCCGTATAGGAACCGTATAGGGCCGAAACCTCGAAATACGTGCCTATACGTAACCACACATCCAAATGCACTCATGGCATCACAAACAAGTATTTAAAACATATAATAAACATTTATGCATGCACCAATTTAGAAAACAAGGTCCACTCATAGACCGTTCGAAGCCGCGCCTCGATACGCGTGTCATAGGCTCCCCGAGCCGATCACCGTCATCGGGACTTCCAAACTTGTCCAAATTTTAATAGAAGGTTAATAACTACTTAATTAACCTCCTACCAAAGCCACGTAATTTTTTCGTATTTTTAACTATTTTTAATCCCGATCCGAAACCTTCCGATGCCCCGAACATTATCGAGACGGTGTCCGATCGACACGAAACCAATCCCAAAATGTTCGTTACATCGAATAGATGATTTCGTATGTTGGACACATCCCCAAAAACCCTAGCACGCGCCCACACGCGCCCTTGGAAGTTTCCTGCGCGTGGGCCTCACGCGCCGCTACAGTACCGTCGCCTTCCTCGCACAGCCGGTCCGGTCCAACCCCTGCAACTGGACCGGCGTAACCGGTCCAGGCCTCCTTCTCCCTAATTTTCGGTCCGTTTACTTCCATTCCAATTCCTAAATTCCTATTTTTGTGTTTCCTATCTATTCCAATTAACGAAACCCATCACAACCCACAAAATCACACGGTCCAAGTTTGAACCTCACGGTTCAGACCTCTCCTTTTCTCCCCACGGCTTCCCAGCCGTCCACAACCACCAAAAACTCACTAATCACCCCCTAGCAACCTAAATAATCCATCCTAATCATCCAAATCGACCCATAACAACAGAAATGAAAAATGGATTAAAATCGGTTAAAACCGATACCTTTCGGGCTTCACGGCTCCACCGTCCACGGCGGCGTGCCTTGGCCGGCCACCACCTTCCTCAGTCCTCTTGTCACTCTCTGGTCCCTCAGGAATGAGCCTCAGGCTCAAGGGTTTGGGTTGGATTTGAAAATGGGATCAGGTAATGGTTGGAGGAAAAATGGAAAATGGATGCACGGGTGAATGGTTTGGTGCATGAATGAAATATGGTGTCCATTGGATGGGTGACACTTGTCACTCATCCATTGGGCATCAGGACAAATATCTGGGCCCACTAGAGACAAAACTGCACTTTTTGTCTCGTAAAACGTGTCACCGGGAATAGTATCCCGAAACTTTCGTGAACCGTAACTTCGCCGTCGAACGTCCGAATTCGACGTGCCGCCTGTCTACGAATTCGTATCGTCCTTATCTACGTAACGGTCTTTGGCCCTCGGCCATTGGACCTCCCGGTCAAAAATTCAACATTTGACCTCCTATTCACCCAAATTACCAAAATGCCCTTGGGCTTCCGAACGTCATAACTTCCTCCTCGAACGTCGGAATTGAACGTGCCACCTGTCTATGAACTCGTGACGTCACAAACTACGTCACAGTCATCGATCAAAGTCCATTTGACCGCCTGAATGAAAAGTCAACGTTTTGCCACCATTAGGGGCAAAACGGTCATTTTGCATCGTTCGTCCGATTTCGCTCTACTAATCACGGATTAGCCTCACTAATCGTGATTAGTCACTAATCTAATCATGAAATTTGGGACGGGTCGTTACATTTGATGTTACAAACATTTTGACACAGATTTTGAGTTGATCGGATATCGTCTCGGGGTAATTTTGTGTGTCCGAAGTGTTTATCTTTAGGTTTTAAATACGTATAGTATCTCGAGAGTTAGGAGATTTTAATATGAGATTACTTCAGAACTGGTGACCCTCTGTTATAATTTTTGACATGCAAGATAGCTTTCATGACATCGGAGGAGCGTACAGGCCGGGGGACTAAACTGTTTAGATGAACTGTAAGTGGATATTTATTTTATAAACTGTGATGCATGTATAATTAACTGTTTAAATGTTTTATTGCATGATTTTGATTGCAACGGATTGAATAATTTATTCTAAATATGTTTTGATGATTTCTCGGATTTAGGATACTTATTCAGGATTGATTGGTTTCTTAACACAGGTTTTACGGAATTTCATGGAAATAGTGTTTTGTGCTCATGCTTGGCATGTAAATGTTTTAACTTAGATTTTAAGTAAAAAAATTATGTAAAAGCAATTTTTCTTGGTTTTATTGTTGTTTTTCACAGTTAACCATCCTCCAGTGATATAATTCCCTCCAAACGTCAGTTTGGAAACTCATTCCTTGAGAGGTCACAGTATGACATTGTCTGGACATGAGTAAATTCGTTGGAAACTCATTCCCAGGGATGTCATGATAAGATCCGTTCCAATTTTTCGTGAAAATTCGGACCAATCCTACTCCCTTCTGACAACCCTTGTCAGACAAGGGATCTTATCAATTGATCATATAAAATAATAAGTAATTTAACCAAAATAAACCCACCCTCGTGGGGTCACTGCCCTCTTCCAACCCGCTTAACCCCGTCGAGTGGAGGGAAGATACTTGTTTACTTTTATTCGAAATCTTATACTACTAGTATTTAAAAGTTATCCCTTAATTCCCAATCCTTGCCATGTTCAAGTTTATCCTTATAACTCCCTAAAAATGTTTTTCTTCTATTATGAATTTCCTTGTTATAGAATAAGAATCAACTTATTCACTATATAATTTAGATAATTATATTCCAAAAAATTACGTATAGATTTATATAACATTAAAGCCATATTTATGTTTCCTTTAATCTATATATTTCAGCTTACCAAAAGTTATCTTATTTTACCCCAATAACAATTCAATTAGTTTAATTGCTCAATCCTTCAATTTACCCAAGTTTAGGATTAATTGAGAACAATAAATAACACATAAACTTTGAATAATAATAACTATTTCATACGCTTTTTTATTAACTCCATTCTTGGACCATTGCGTTCAGAAGACAAAAAGCAACGATTTTCATGTTAACTGTTTTCCCAAATTCCGTTCGACTCGCCCACGCGCCCAGCTACAGTGATTTCGTGAAAATCACTGTTCATCTCTCCATACCTCTCGCGGGTCTGCAGGTTCTAACCCGACCCGACGGGCTAACCCGACCATATCTTCTTCATTTCTCAAATTTTTTACACGCTTTAGTAATCAAACTTCGTCTATTCAATCCTACAAAGAGTTCTACGATGTCAAAACACGAAGAACTTACCTTGATCGTGCTCTCCAAGTTCATGGCTTTCGGCCATGGTTTCTGGCTTCTGGTTTCTACCTTCCTACGAGAAAAGCTTTGTCCTTTCAAGCTTAAAGTGATCCCACAGATTCCACAAGAACACGGGAACAAACACCTTCGATGTTCACGTTCCAAAACTAAAAACCTATTTTCATGCTCACGGTTTCAATATTGGCTTCCTGTTTCCTTCTCATCTCTTCATTGTTTCCACGTGATTTTCTTCCTTAAATTTTCTTCTTCTCATCCCAAGATCATTCCATCATCTCCCCGAGGCTTTCCCTCACTTTTTCCTCACGGTTTGTCAATTAGTTGTTATGCTTTCATTTTCGGTTTTCCTCCACCCAATTCCAAACTATCACATATTCTCCATGTATACTACTCAAGGCCGGTAAGGATAACAAAGGAGGAAAATTGTGGGGTTTTCTAAAATTTTCTAGGTTCTTCTCAAAATGATCAAAATACCCTTCGTGTAAATTTGCTAAAATGCCCTTGCACATTTTTAACCCATAATGATTTTATCCGACCTCTGGTTTTGGCATATCGCATGTCTATAGACTCAGGGTCCCGAGTCCTTCTTAATGGCCTTCTCGAAATTCTCAAATAAGGTCCATAGCAAAAGGTCAACATTTTGACTTTTCTCCAAGGGTAAAATTGTCATTTAATTTTTCTTATGGTTCAGGCTGTTACATGTCATGGGTTCATATTACTCGGACATCGACGGTTCCAGGAAATACCACTTGGAGGTTGTCTGTTTCCAGGGATACTAGTACAACCCACATGTGAGCAGTTCCTGAGTTACCACCCAGATGTTGACTTTGGTCCCTGTATATGACTCGGATAATGTAACGACCCGTCCCGAATTCCGGGATTAGATTAGTCACTAATCTTGATTAGCGAGGTTGAACGGTGGTTAGTAGGGCGGAATTGGACAAAATGTGCAAAATGACCGTTTTGCCCCTGGTCGTGGGCAAAATGTTGACTTTTTGTTCGGGCGGTCAAATGGACTTTGACCGATGACCGTGACGTAGTTCGGGACGTCACGAGTTCATAGACAGGTGGCACGTTCGATTCCGACATTCGTAGAGAAAGTTATGGTGTTCGGAAGTTGAGGGGTATTTTGGTAATTTGGCTTATTAGGGGCCAAATGTTGACTTTCTGACCGGGAGGTCCGATGGGCGAGGGCCAAGGACCGTTACGTAGGTATCGTCGATACGAATCCAACGACAGGCGGCATGCCGAAATCGGAGTTACGACGACGAAGTTATGGTCAAGGAATCGGGCTCGGTTTACCAAACGAACCGGGATTAAAATAATAATAAAATATTGAATAGTGATTATTGAATCTGAACCCTTGGATGAGTGACAAGTGTCACTCATCCCTTGATTTGGGGCTCTAAATCTGGATCATGCTTCCATTAATGGGTTAAAATACAATTTATCCCCTCTTTTAATCTCAGCCCTCCATCTCACTCCCAGATTGCATCTGGACCGTCCATCTCATCTCATCCCTTCCTTAATTAATTTGATCAGTTAATCCCCCTCTCTCATTTCTCATTTCACCGTGAACGACTACCACCCCAAATCCACTACCCATCCAACCCGCACCAACTAAACCTACACCATTACTAGGCTAAGTCCAGTGGGAGATTTGGGCACCTGAGGAATGACGGGAGATGGCGGGGGACGGCAGCGGACACGGCGGAAAGGAAAAACAGGGGAGGTCCAAAACTCAGAATTCGGAAGTCGTTTTGGGCTGGTTTTGATCGTTGTAAATGGACGTAGGATGTTCCTGGAGTCGAACTGGGCATGCTGGTGGCCACGGCGGGAGCCACGGCGGCGAGGTAAGCCTCGAACCCGTGAGTCTGTTTTCGGGTAAAAATGGCAGGATGGGTTTTAACGTACTACAATCGATCTTGTGACCAGGATGATGATCTAGGGGTTGAGACGAGCCTTTGGGGATCGTTTTCGAAAGGAATGGTGGCCGGGATCGTGCAGACACGACGGTTGCAGGTGGCCGGTCTGCACACCTCCACGAACAGGTAGTCAAACGTGTTGGTTTCTCAGTTTTAAAATCATGGATCAACTGGAATTAATGAGACGATCTTGTAGGAACAAACGGAATTGAAAATGATCGAGTAATGGCTGAGAACCAGTCGGGTTGGGCCGCGGGTCACGGTGACTCGTTTATCAGACAACCGGGTCAGAACGGTGACACTGTTCACGGCGCGTGAGTTTCACGCGCAGCCACTCACGGCGGCGCGTGACGGCGCGTGGGCACGGATCTCGAGGTGAGGTCAACATGACTTCTGTCCTATTTAATGTAACGAACATTTTGGGATTGGTTTCGGGTCGATCGGACACCGTCTCGATAGTGTTCGGGATGTCCGAAGGTTTTAAATTAAGTTTAAAAATAAGTAAAAATGCGGAAAAATTACGGGACTTTGATAGGATGTTAATGATGAGGTTAGTGACCCTCTAATGTGATTTGGACAGGATTGGGAGTCCCGGTGATAGTGGTGTGGCCCGGGAGGGCCGGTGGCCGCGTATCAAGGCACACGGTTAAAACGGTCTGTGAGTGGACTTTGGTTTTATAAATTCTATGCATACTTAAATGTTTTACATGGATTATGATTGTGATTGTATGATGTTGGTTTGGTTGTTGGTAAATTGTACGGTTTCACGTATTTCGAGGCGATTTACGTGCTTGCACGTAAATCGAGGTTTTTCGGTTTTACATGGATTTTCCATATTTATGACTTGGATATAATGTGATAAAATGGTTTTGAAATTGGAAATATGAACTCGGGCTTGAGGCCCACTTGTTTTGGAAATTTCGGACTTGGAGTCCATTTGAGAATCGGGCCAGGGGCCCAGTTGGTATGAAATCGGGCTGAGACCCATTTGTGTTATGTTATCGGGCCAGGGGCCCAGTTGATTTACGAATTCGGGCCGTGGGCCCAGTGGGTTTATAAGTCGGGCTGCGGGCCCAGTTGGTTTACAAATCGGGTCGTGGGCCCAGTGGTTCATAAAATCGGGCATGAGGTCCAGTTGGATAATAAATGTGATTTCGGGTCAGGGACCCTATATTTAATAATTGTGATTTTGGGTCAAGGACCCTAAATGGAATTATGTGGTTTTATGGAAATTTCGGGCAGGGCCCAATGGTAATAATATGATAAAAGGATTAAATAACACTGTTTTCCATATACCATCTGGACACAAGGATATATGATGGTCTCCTCCAGATGTCTGGGACACTGGGGAAGTCACGGTGCATTGCCTGCGAGGGGTCATTATACGGAGCAGCCGGACCGTATGATGACTCAGGAGCAGGATTGCTATGATTGACGTCAGGGACGTCAGACATCAGGGATGTCAGATATATGGACCCGGAGAGACCCCGGGCAGCACGCGTAGCTTATGAAACCGTGAGATATGACGTCAGGGACGTCTAGCGTCTGGGACGCTAAGCATCTGGGATGCTGGTGATGGTAATGGTAAAATATGGATTAATGAATAAAATGGCTTATTGGTTGGATATGTGTTATGTGGTAAAAATGGATTATTGGTTATGAAATGGTATGTAGGGTCGGGGACCCTAAATGGTTTTGGATTTTGAATTGATGTTCATTTATGGTCGTGGGTGGTGACCCACATGGTTTTAATATGTATGGTGGTGGTATTCCACAGTTTTGGGCTGAGTTCCCACACTTGGCTTTTGGTTAACGGTTTTTGGGCTAAGACCCTAATAGCTCGGTTGAGAAAACGTTTTGGTTACTGGTTTTTGTGGCATGCATACGTTTTTATTGGAGGGCATAAATGTCTTATAAATGTATTTGGGTAAACTTATTGGTTTTTGTCCACTCACAGCTTTTGGTTTTAATGCCCTTCAGGTTGATCACGGATGCGATTGCAGCAGGGACTGGGACATTGCACACCTCCTCCATCGATCCTTGCGCACTCTGGATGCCCCGTTTGGGCAGTGGCTCTTGGTCATCCCTTGTCTGACACCCCTGGTTGGACGGGAGCAGGGCACATTCCATGGTAATCCCGGGGGGATTGGGATGGGTCCTGTCAGATAATGCCAGAGTTATTTTACTATTCTGCAATTCCCAGTTTACCTATGCTTAGTGCTGATTGATCATTGTGACTGATGCCCCAAGTAATTGAGGACTCGTTGTATTTGATTACTGATATTGTGTTTAAGTTTTTCACTGATGTTATAAACGGGGATTTCAAGGAAATGTAGCCCACAAACTTTTTATATTCAGTTTATGATTTTGTGGGTCCACGATTTATGATTTGCTTTTATCTGATATTCGATTGTTTATATTTTACTTTATGTATGCATATTTTATAACTGGAGAGTAAATGATTTTTTTCCTCCGAAATGTGTTTCCAAATGATTCTTTTTGTCCACTCACATTTTTAATGGTTTTATTTTCCTTCCAGGTTGTTTTAGAGAGACCATATATGATTTAGAGACGAAGACATGAGCAGAACATCAGTATCGCTATCCCTTGTTTAACATGAACTAAGGGTATTTTTGGAACTTTGATTTATTTGTCAGATAGAAACAAGACCTGACACGGTTATCAAAGTGTTTTAGGAGCGGGTCATGTCATTCCATTCCGGCCATTGTGATGTTTATGTTGTTGGATTTGACAGCAGAGTAGATTCTGGATTTATTGGGCCAATTGTGTGTGGAGGTTACCACCCATCTGCCTGATCTCCTTGACGATATTGGCAAGCTTTTCGCTTGAGATATTAGGCAAGAGAACCCACACTAATTCTGGGTTTTTTACTCATGAAATTTCTCAGTTTGATTTTCTTGGAACACATGGGGTAGATGGGGTGGGTGTTCAATGAATTGAACGAGGGTTTTTTATATTTCAAGTGATTCTTTGTCTCCAATTCATAGCAACCCAAATGATGTGGTGGGTTTAAATGATGAATTGGGGAAGGGAAAAAATTGAATTGAGATGATGATTGATGAAGATGATGAATCCGAGAAGAGTAATAGGGAAAGAGGATGATGAATTAGGATTATTTCCAAATTGCCCATCAAAATTTTGCCACATCAGATGTTGAGTGACCTTTTTTTTTTGCCACGTAAGCAGTTAACAGATATTTATACGGATTTTGTGATGGAAGTACTTTTTTGAAGTTGACAGTATAATTTGAGTAAAAAAAAAAAATCCAATTTTATGGTTATAATATCTTTTGAAATCAACCATATAATATAGAGAAAAATAAATACATGATCGATAAACTTATATAATATAGAGAAAAATAAATACATTATCAGCTAACATTTTCATATTTTGTCAAAGTTTGCATTTTCAATGTTATGCTTTTTATTTGAAATGTAAAGATCATAAATCGATAAACTTATATAATATAGAGAAAAATAAATACATGATCATATAACATTTTCATATTTTTCATCCAACAACTTTTGTTTTTTGTTTAGATTCCAGCCACGTCTTTAACAATCAGGTTTTGAATACTGATTTGGTGAGTCATGATTAAAAAATTTGCCATCTAAAAAGTAACATTTTGATAGCTTATTCACAGATGCAACTCATGATTTAAAATTTCCATTTTGGAACTCAAAGAAAGTGATGATTAGGCAAATAGTTTAATTCTAATTTGACAGCAAGGGCGAGTAATGCTGCATGGGGATTGGCTGTGATCATTACGGAGGCACGGTGATTTAGCACCAACCACGTGATGGCACGTGGACCCCTTAATGATCTTTCGCAGTTTCCAACACCACCGTATTGCTAAGCCATACGTACGTATGGGACCTGAGAAGACAATCCATAATAATAAGTATATATATATATATATATATATATGTGATGCTACGGACTACATGCAGTTGACGTGCATGCCACCCTCATCAAGCGGAAAATTCTTGGTTTGGTGGGTATTATCGTCTTTTCATTGGTATTACTAAATTAGGTCCAAGTCTATTAATCGAATTTGAATAAAAAAAATAATTCTTCAAATTAATTATATTTTTAAATATAAAAATGAATGTTATTTTATTATAAAAGAATTATGTATAGAATGAAATTTTACCTTATAAATTTAAATTAATTCAATCTAATCTTATTTATCAAAGGAGTCTTTAATGTAAAAAATATATATATATGTATATGTTATAATATATAGATGATTATATGTACGAATGAGTAAGATTATTTGAAGACAAAATATATATATATATATATATATATATTGAAGACAAAAAAAATTGAATATTATGTATGAGAATATACACATCTAATTTAAAAGAAAACCAAATTGAATATTATTATGCATGAGAATATAAACATCAAATTTAAAATCAATTAATCAATGATAAAGATGAGAAATTTAGAATTATGCTATGGCAGATCAATCTGATTGAATAGTTGAGTAGTGGCCGATAAATATAAGTAAATATATTTTTTTTTTATAAAGATAGCAGAAACAAGTGCATTTTTTTGAAGGAATTCTAAATTTTTGTTGGATCATAATCTCGTATACGGGGTGCAAAAGTATGACCTTAAAACTTCGATGAAAATTTCGAACTATTTAAAAAAAAAGAATATCACGCGTGCAATAAAAAAGAAAAAAAAGTATTAAAGTAGTATAAAAAAGTTATGAAAAGAAAAGAAAATAAAAAGAATGATAATGAATGACCTGAAATGATTAAATTAGTGAAAGTTGGCAGGTTTTGTGGCGGGTTTGAAAATGGAGCGTGGTGGAGTGTGGCTTCTTGGATGGAATGTTTGTCTGCCGATTTGAGTTCTTCTTTCTTTTCAAGTCCATGATGGCTTCCACCACTATATCTCCTAGTTACCACCAAAGTACCAAACAACCATGTCCAAATAAAATATCTTTTTATTTTTTTAAGGTAGACATTTTGAGGTGAGAGATCCGACGGTTGAGGCTCTCTAGTTGATCACATTTTTTTGATCATAAATAAACCATCTGGTTACACGTGTATTGAACCCCAACCCTAAATTGAAATTGTTGCATGTTTGCTGGTTTGATCATCAGTTCAATGATCTTATCCTTCCTAATTCCTGTTCTCTTTTTGTTTTTTGATACATTCCTAATTCCTACCTTGAACCGCTCATTATTCAATTTCATCGATTTTGAATAAATAAATAAACATTTCTAATTCAAATTTGATTTATTTAATTATTGTATCAGAATGATCAATTCAAACCCAACCGATTAATAAGCTAAGTAATCCTTTACAACACATGTAACTCATTTAATAAATATTTTTGCTCTGTTTATAAATATTGACAACGAGCCCAGGATTGCCTTTCGGTGGATCTTAACGAAGGGCTAGCCTTGCGTTCGAAAGAGCATGCTCATGCGGGTATCTTCTAGTAAATGTGTTGTTGTGATTGCTATGGACGGGTTGAAAGTTGTGGGCTGAAGGGTCGTTGATCCCACAGTTTATCCAAAAATGGACTAACCAGGAAGTAGGTTTTTAGCTTTCTTCAAAACAAGTGTGCCACTAGTAAAGACTGTTATTAGACAACTTAAATGGGTTACGCTTGCAGCCTAAGAACCTTTCCTTAATCAAATGATTGTGTGACAAACAGGCAAACTTGTTGTCACTGTTCTTTTTCTATGTCTTCTTCTTGATGTATCCAAGGACTTTAATATTTTTTTTTTCTAGCCTAGTCCAAGTTTAGTTTAAATTATGTTTGAAAGTCCATGTTAGTAACTTGTTTTCTAGTTAGATAGTAGTTAGACAAACAAACTTTCATAAGTCAGGATGATGATATTTGACCAAAACATGAAAATGGTTCTATGACTTAGAGTCAACAATAGAACATAGTTGGTTGGTGTATTCCGAGTATCTTCATCAATTTTAAGAAAATCTGTTATATTATGATGGACGAAAGTACAAACACTTAAAAAGTAAATGCTTGAATATTAAAAGGATTGAGTAAATTACAAGGAATGTGATCAGTCAATATTTCTTTTGGGATCAAGCTGTTTGAGGAGCATGATCTTCTAGACATCGTTAACTTGGTGAATACCAGTCAGGATCATACCATTTAGCGGCAGAGCATTCAAATGACGTCATAGCGTCAAAGGTTGAGTGTGAATGCCTCAAAGACTGAATTGAGCAGCAGTCAGGATGAGGTATGTGTTTGATGATCTTTAAAGCAGACTAAATGTATATAGAAAGAACGAAGAGGAGGTTCAAATTCCAAGTTGTAGAACTGAGAAAGGGGTGAGAGAAGAGACTGAATCTCGATCCTGGTTTAGAGAGACAGGTTAGAATGAATCTCGATCCTAATTTAGAGAGACATGTTGTGCCTAAAGAGGTGAGTCTTTGAACAAATTAAGAAACTTTTGATGGATTGAAGCTATTTTAAATTTTTTAGGTTGATCAATTTGTTTACTTGATTGATTGATTGGTTGTCTTTTGAGGGCAGTCAAAGGTAAACTTGGCAAGCTTAGCTTGCCAAATAAGCCTCCACTTGGGTCTCTTTGTAGTTATCATGTCGAGTTCATCCCCTTTGTCTTATGATAGGCGTGGCAGATCCAATTTCCTTCAATTACGCTTCCATTTCCTCATGTCCCCAAGTGGGAGCTATTTGGGTCGGGCCCTTAGAAGTTTGGTCTTTAATTTTGATGATTCATACTCTTGGGCCACAATGACATTTTTCAGGGGTAAATAGGTGTGTTGGACAACCGATTAACATATGATATATTTAGCTTATTTAAGCTACTTAACCTTCTAACTATATACAATCCATGTAGTACACCATTCAAATTTCATAATTACTAGTAAACAACGCGGATATGTTACTATTTCGTAATTTTAAGATTTAATAAATATATAAATGGATTTATGAATTAATGACTAATTCGTTTATCAAACAAATTAACAAGTTAATTATTACATTAGTTATTGAGTTAAACTAGACCCACTCATTTAATATACATATCATAGTTGCGTGACTTGAAATTGACCTGAGATTTTAATCTTGAGAATTTAACTCAAATAATTTTTTGCATATTTGAAGTCATATCGAAATTTGCCGAGCTTGTTTGAGCAACTCACTTGAAGTAGTGGTGTAGCTGGATAGATGAACTGGGCCAAAATACTATATTCTTGTTGAGCTGCCAAATGGAAAGTATCCATTTTTAGTTCTTGTTCTTTTCACATGTATCCAATTTTCAGTTCAATTTTGGGTTTTGCGCTAACTATACTGGACCTGCCACCCCGCTCCGAACAATTTCCTTTAAATGGGTTCAAGTCCTTTCGGCCCAAAATGCATAAGAATGAAGGCCCGCATATCTGAAAGTCCATCCTAATTCTTCCCGGAATGGGTCGGATAGCATCCAAAACCCGGCATTACCGGAAATGGTGAAAGCTGAATCGCACCTGCCTACTGTAGTCCTGTATTTTGGGTTCAATTTCTATAAATTATGGTGAGTAATAAGTAGTGTTCAACATAGCGCTAGATGCACGGTCAATAGAGCCTAGTGCCTAGACGATTAGGCGGGGGTCGGTTTTTTCTTTAATACAATCTTGTGAGAGAAACGGAGAAAGCCAAGGTGGCTCTTCCCATTCTCAAGTACAATAACAACCATTTGGTAGGGTATGCCGAGCAAGTTTTTGAGCAACAAGATTACCCATACCCCCTCGCCATCCACATGTGTGAAGAAAAGCTCAAAATCTCTCTAAACTAGCCTTAGTTGTGTTTAATTCTCTCAAATTTTTGAGATAGTTGTATTCATTTTTTGTTAAAATTTTTATATTTTCCATTTAATGTTATGATATAATATCTTTTTTCACATGTTATATGAAAATTCTTGATTTCGACTCTCGTACATTGATGAGGTCTTTCCGTTTTGATGAGAATATAATTTTTCTCACTTTTTTGTTATGTTTGCTAATTATTGTAACATATGGGGCCTGAATGGCAAGCAGACACCACACAAAACTTCTCTCTCTCTTTCTCATAGCCTCATATACAATACTAAGCCATAACAATGGTATGTTGGTTTTAATT
Organism: Prinsepia uniflora; assembly: GCA_032719365.1. Classification (NCBI taxonomy): domain Eukaryota; kingdom Viridiplantae; phylum Streptophyta; class Magnoliopsida; order Rosales; family Rosaceae; genus Prinsepia; species Prinsepia uniflora. The sequence continues at coordinate 4,602,274 of CM064867.1, read as the reverse complement.
AGGGGATGCAAAAACAGAATAAGCTTTCAAATCTGTCTATTTCTTAGTTCCCATCTAGGCCTACCCCCCCATATGTTTAGGCTGAATTCACTTGGATACCCTTGTGATGCCAACGGATCAACTTTTTCTTTTGTGTTGTGATTTTGGGTGAAAATGGGTCCTACCAGATTAAATGATAAGGTGATTAAGTAAAGAGTTTGTTTCTGTATTTAATTTCAAAACTCGTTATCCACTTTCAGATTGCTCAATGGTTTGAGAGATTTTCATTTTTGTGCTTTACATGTTCAATGTTTGATTCCTCTTCAATCATACCAAGATATATGTGATAGGTCATGATGATTAGTGTACTAATTTTTCCTAAGTTTTTTTACTAACATGAATAAATTTGGTATGACTCAATCTTAAAGAGGGTAAACTTGCATTTGTGTGCTCCGTGCTCCTTATGTTCGATTCTCCTTTGGAATCAAAACAAAATAAGTGGTAGGTGATGTTGGTAGTTTGCTATACTTGTTTGTCTGAGATTTAACCTAATATGAATAAATCCAGTGCAACTCTATCTTGAAGGCAACGTTGCATGAGTTTACTTCACAAGTCGCATATTCAATTTTCCCTGAAACCAGTCCAAAATTAAGCGGCAAATGGCAGTGCTGAGTTACTATATTAAATTTTCCAAAATTTTATATAACAAGAGTGGGTTCAATATGACTTTATTTTAAAAAGTTATTTTGTTAATAAATAAGCGAAATTTGTTATAATAAATAATTCAAATAAAATATATGATGGTTGGATAATAGAATAGATTAGAAGAAACACGTAAGACATTAAAATAATAAAGTATTAAGGTAAAGAACATGATGGTTTGAAGAATCCCCATCAGAAAGAAGAGAAGAAAGGAGAGGGAAGTTGAAGCATAGAAGCAGGCAGGGCACATGGAAACAGAAGGCCATGTGGAGAAGATTCAGATTACAAATTAATTAATTAATTTAATTTAGCTTAATTTATTTGATTTGATTTTAGAAGTGAGCAACAAAGGAACAACATGGATGGATCCACCCTACTCCCAAGGGGGTACCCCTCTAAAACTTCTAATAAAGGCATGTGATTGTAAGAGGAGCCTTGTTGTAGGCCACCCCCAATGTTGTACTCTCCTAGGTCCCTCTTTGCCCATCTATACTCCCCCCACCTTCAATTCATCAATTGAGTGGTGCTTAGATTCTTTCTACATGTAGTTTTGAACAGTTCAATTCCCGTAATTTTTTTTAATATAAGATATTAAAAAATATATAGTTATATATATATATATTAAATATCGATATCATTTTTTATAAATTAACGAGATTTACAGCTTCCCCTTATAGCATACATTGACATAATTCAAACACAAATTTATATTTTGAGTAATTTGTTAATTTATCCAATTTCCCTTACTAATTTTCTCCTTCAGAACGCTTATTTCAACCAACAGGTCGGCTGATGGAGACTCGAAGAAGTAGAAATCAAACAGAATGGTCGTTTTCACCATAAGCATAAACTAATTTTAATAACCAAGTTCCCAAGATCATCATATTTACACATCTTATCCAATTTTTCATCAAAGAAGTCACATGTCGAAGTTAAATTGTATTTGTACGTTGCCTAGTTTTTCACTTACTAATGTCATTTGATATTTTTCTTTCCCAAAATATGTCAAATTTAACGAATATTTAGTCTAAAGTTGACTATAAAAAGAAATTAACTAAAATAACTTTAGGACGAAAAATGACACATAAGTACAAGTTTAAAATGGAAATTGATAAATCCCAATATATTGCAGAACTTGATAATGAAGACGTAAAATGCATGGCATAACGCGTTTAGGTTATAATATCACGTGAAAGTATGAGTGTAACACTCATGATTTTTAATACATGGTGACCTGGAATGGGTTCTTCCATAGCCCCATGCCTCGGTGATATAACAGATACACAAACCCACACTTGACAACGAAAAAGTGAAAGCAACAAGTGAATTCTCCTTTCATGGATAAATGACACACAAATCCCATCCATGTTCCTTTTGGAGGCCTATCTGCTAATTTTTCAAACCTGAAGATGTGGCTAAGACTAAGGACTAATATAAGGACCAGCTGTAGGACCAAGGGGGTGGTAGAGATTATTTGACAGGGTGTCCTAAAAGGACTTTGATGACTGTGTTTGGTCCTTGTTTCGTCAGATAAGGGATAACTACAATGATTCCCACTTATGTCTCTGTCTCTCGACCAGTCCCGGTCTTCGTGCCACGACCGGAGGATCAATAAAGACATCAAAAGTATGAGTCGACAAAAATAAAAATTTATAAATATATTCGGGAAAAATCAATCTTACCCTCCCGTTTTGCAAATATGCATACATATCATCACCTCGAGTCCCAATTCGACATTCTGAAATTATAGTCGAGATACATAATAGATGCCTCCAATTTCAACCTATATAGAATCTCATGGCTTTCTGCAATTATCTCTTCATTTTAGCGGACAATATATGTCGGGTTAGCAGTTAGCAAGGGTTTTGTTTAATAGATCTACAAATGAAGATAATGACCCTTGCAACTAAGCTACTCTGACGTGAGTAAATTTCAAGATTTTTGTTGACCCCTTTTTATTTGTTAATTCTTTTTTATCTGAATATCATTTTTTTTATATAGAATCGGTCGAAATATTGATATGTTTATTGTACGATATTCATTAGGAAAAATAAAGAATTTGTTCAACGAGGATATATAGAGATGTTTGCAATGTAACTTTATTAAAATCTTGATATAATTTTCAATCCAATCGAAAAAAAAAGGGTAACACGCACCAATTACAAACAAATACAAAAATAACTATACTCACGTAAAACATCAACAATAATATCAAAAAGCTCTTAGAACTATAAGATTTCACAATCTAAGGAGAGCTAGACCGGCCATACTTTGATAATCGATGTATTTTGTTAACTACAATAATTTTCATACTGTTTTTAATTATACAAATCATATATTGAAAAGTTAGTTCTTTATAGTAACTTATGTGTCAAATCCCAAGGTGACATACTCATTGAACGGCTCATATTTTATATAACCATAAGCCTTTTTGATCCACAATAACCAAAATTCTCCAGCAAATGCCAGACCCAGAATTAATTAATTAATGGATGATGCAAGGTCCACGAAGATGAATGCTAATTTAATTGAATCAATGGCTATAAAGCTTAGTTAATTAAATAAGTAGCCATGTACGGTTTATATTGTCTATTATTTTCTCCCCATGGATTCTGGGTTTTCATGTTGCCTAGTTTCCTCGTCACGCGTGATGGTAATCTTTGGATGCATGTGGAAGTATTTGATGGCGTTTTGATTTTTTCTCATCGTCATCATGTTATTTGGTTTTCAAATTTTCATGTACTGATCCCATGTTTTCCCATTAATATTCTCTTCAATAATAATTTTTTCCCCTTCAAAATTTCATGTATTCCCATGTTTCCCACTAATAATCTCTTAAATAATAATTTTATTCTCATTTTAATGGGAATATGTATTAGACATGTTATTCCAATTGTTGATCATAATGCGTAATTCAACTCGCTCAATCCCCTATTATTTTTTCTAATATATTACATATAAAAAATTAAATCTTCACTCTTATTTGACGTGTTCATCATATGCTTCTTCGAATTCTTTATTTTGTATTTCCTCATAAAAAGTACAAAACATGAATTTTTTGTCAAACACTACACCAAAATGGACGTTTTATGGCGTGCATTTTCTGCACGCCTTAAAAGAGTACTTTTGAAGACGTGCATTTTTGCACGCCGTAAAAGAACTTACTCATATATTATTTATGACGCGCAATAGTTGTGTGCCTTATTTTATGACTAGTTAAGGCGCGCTTTATTTGTTTGCCTTAAAAAGTTGGCGTTTAAGGCGTGCAATGCGTGCTGTAAAATATAATATTTTAAGGTGTGCGTCTGTGTGCCTTTAAAACCAAAAAAAAAATTGAGGTTGGGCTTTAAAAGCTCGCTTTTGTGTGCCCTTAAAACGGAAGAAAATTTTTAGACTTAAAAACCTCAAATTTTTCAGTTCCCTCGCACCCAAAGTTCTAAACCGCCCAAAAAAATTTGTCTACCTCCTTCCTCTCGAAAAATAAACACACTCACATCTTGCATTCCTAGCAAACTACAAACCCATGCTCAGCCTTCTTCCTCACAAAGAACAAACACACTCGATCATGAATTTCTAGCAAATCCATGCTAAAAAAAAAGCTCAAATCGTGGGACATCAATGAGAAGGAACCAAGTCCTCAGAATCGACTCACTGCCTCTTTAATCGAAGTATCGATTTCCGTTGTGTTCTGAATTCGCCGGCGCTGAAGTCCTCTAAGTAAACATCTGATTCAACATACATATTTACTTGGTAATTATGTGATAAATTCCCCTTCTTCTTCACTTTGATTCTCCTTTAAGTTTTAGTTTATAGGTTTGTTTTAGATTGAAATTTTCTGGGTTTGATTCACTGTGATTCCCCTCAACACAACAACAGCCATAACACCTCTGTTGGACACTACCGAGTCAGTAACAAAACTGTCAGGACCCGTCCTCAATCCCCCAGGGATTAACGAGGAACGACCATGATCCCGTCTGACAAGGAGTGTCACACAAGGGATAATTCCGTTCTTAGCCATCTCAGGCCATTAGAGTACCCCAAGATCCGGAGGAGGTATGTGATATCTCGGTCTCTACTACAGTCCACACCGTATCCAACCTGAAGGGTATTAAAAACAGAAAGACTGTGAGTGGACAAAAATAAAGAGTTTATAAACATATTTCATAAAAGACCTTTATACCCTTCACTAAAAAGCATGCATGCATAGTAAAACTATTTATCCAATCACATATGTTTAAACAACCATAATTAGGATCTCAGTCCCAAATTCCGTAAATACAAGTGTAACGCCCCGGACGTTCTGGAAATGTAATATTATTAAATATTGAATAAAATGACGTTTGTACCCCTGTGTTTGTGTGGTCGATTTGTTGACTTTTGATTTGGAGGTCGAACGGACGTTGAGTGATGACCGTGACGTAGTTCGGGATGTCACGAGTTCATAGACAGGTGGCACGTTCGATTCGGACGCTCGGAGTGAAAGTTATGGTGTTCGGAAGTTCAGGGGCATTATCGTAATTTGGGCGTTATAAGGGGAAAAAGTTGACTTTTTGTTTGACAATTGATATCCATTTGACTCGAAGACCGTTATGTTCGTCTCGACGCCCCAAGTACAACGACAGGCGGCACGCTTGAAACGGACGTCGGACGACCGAGTTACGGGTCACGGAAGTTGGAAGGTAGTTTGGTAATTTTTGCCCTGGGGGCATTTTGGTAATTTCCACACGGGGTACTGTTCACCACCGTGGAAAACAGAGTGCTGCGGCCGTGGGTTTGTGCGATCAATTGTTTATGGCTTAGTGGATTGCTCAGACGTTTTGTTTATGTAGTTTTAGGCAGTGGAAACAGGATTGAGTGACCTTGGTGCACGTTTGGGCAGAGCTCAGAGCACGGGAGAGTGAGGAGTGGCCGTGGTCTCTGTGCTTGCGGGAAACCGTTTTCAGAGACTTCAGAGTGTCTCCCACGAGTTGCTGGCCGTTTGAATCGATTACTCTGATTGCTGTTGGACTTAGGGACTCATTTGCGTCCTTTCTGCGGTGGAAAAACTGAGAGAGATTGAGAGAACCAGTGTTGAACCATTTCGGGTTTCTGGGGGGGAAATCGCTGAGTTCAAATTTTGAGGGTCGAAGGATCAAACCAAACACACGGTGAGACTTCTGGGAGTGTTAGGATCACTACGGTGCAAGAACTGAAGGGATTGGAGCCTGTTTCGCCCAGGAACCTGAGCTACGGTTCAGAGTTGAACCAGTTGGAGGGAAAAACTGAATTCGATTTCTGAGGTTTGTTGATCGAAACCAGGGGCCATTCTAGTCTTCTGGGAGCAAAAGGAAACCAACCACGTCAAATTCGAAGGACGACATTCACGAATTGGCCAAGAACGGAGTACCCTGGTTCTGAGTATTTTCGAGCTTGAGGACGACGACTTCCAGGTAACGGCAAGATCAATTGACAGTACCATTGTGTTCGTATGAATCCCCTTAACCTACTGGTGAAATTAATTTGAGATTGGGGTTAGTTTGGGTGAGTTCCAGAATGTCGATTTGTTCGACTGTTCGAGTTTGAGTTGGGTCGTTTGGGTACTAGTCGAGGTTAACCTTCATTGCAGACCTAAAATTAAAGGATTAGGGAAGATAATAGGAACAAAAACGAGAGGAATTGATTGAGAATTGGGCTTGAACTGGTCGGGTTGAGTCGCGGGTATTAGACCCGTTTATCAGTTGATTCGGGTAAGGACGAAGGTACTGTAGCGTGGCGCGTGGCTTTCACGCGCAGCCACTTTGGGCGGCGCGTGACGGCGCGTGTGACGTCAACTCCGATCACGGTCAACATGAGAATTTATCCTTACAGTTTAAATAACATTTTATCTTTAGAGTTCGAATCGATCGGGAGACATTCGGGATAACTTCGGGAGTCCGGAAGATTAAGTCTTTAAGTTTATTTTCGCCGAAAAATCCGGAAAAATTAGGAAAAATCCTACGAGTTATTTTGGGATGTTTGTAACCCTTCTTGTACGTTTTCACAGGCCCGGACACTTCCGAAGCTACGGAGGAGCACGCGGGACGCGATTGACGTGTCCTAAGATTGTGAGTGGACTCTTTGATTTTTAAATTAGGCATGCATGACTATTTTGCTTATTTATCTCATGGTTTTACATATGATTCTACGAGGGTGAGATGATATATCGGTTTTACTTGTTTTCACGTTTTTTGAGGTAATTATCGTATTTCACGCATTTCGAGATTTCGGTTTTTGCCTATGCATGCGTGATAATTTTTGATGAAGTATCTGGTTATGAATATGCATGTTTCGGATTTATGATGTTTGATCATATTGTGAAGAAATCTTCTGTTAATTGCATGTGTTGGAATTTACATGTGAATTCGGGCATGAGTCCTGTTACGATGAGAAATGTTTTTGGAATAACGTTGGAAAAAGATTTGTGATGAATCCTGATTTAATATGTTTAAAAACGGTTTTGGGTTTAAAAACCCGGTGGATGGTTGGATCTGGTTTTGGGTTTAAAGACCCGGTATGTTGATTCTGGGGGCGGGCCCGAAAATTGAGTTTAAAGACTCGTGAGTTTAAAGACTCGGTTATTATGATACCCCCGAGGCCTATTAATCGTGTTTTGAGTTTAAAGACTCGTTGATATCCCGGGAAGGCCTAATGTTGAGTTTAAAGACTCGGATGGATCCAACGGCATAATCATGATTATTGTTTTATGTTTCACTTGATTTGTGCAAATAATGTTTCAAAATGATGATTTCTGGAATCTAGTATTATTACATGGTTTTACATGAGTGATGACGATCCCTGTAACGTTTTTCTTGTGTTTCGGAAAAAGAGTTTTCAAAAGTATAACACACAAATTTTGAATACTTGGTTATGCATGCGGATTACAAAACTGGAGGGCGAACCCAATTTCGGAAAAACTGTTTTTCCTGTTAAACTTATGTTTCGGTCCACTCACACCTTGTTGTTTTAAATTCCCTCCAGGTCGTGGAACAAGCGTGGGGGCAAGCGCCGAGGCAGAGGCGGAGGCATAAAGTTTTTCCGTTGCGGAGTAGTTAGTTCACAGAGTAGGACTTGTTTCTTTAACTCGTTTTGTAATATTGCTCTGTGAAACTGTGGACTTGACGTCCAGTCGGATGTATTTGTTTAATCTCCCTGGTCTGACAATGGGTGTGTTGTAATTTTAACTAGTTTCCGGTCTTTTTGATTCGATTGTCAGACGGGAGCAGGATGCTTCCCGATTATCGAGGCGATAATCGGGGTGGGTCCTGTCAACAAGTCACACGGGCTCCTGCCCAAAACCATTTACAGAAAACCATAATGTGGGATCTTAGCCCAAATCCATTTATCATCATAAAACACAATTTCCCAAACCACTTGAAATCATGTTTATCCATTATATTTCATATCCAAGAACCTGTCACGGTAAAATAAAGCTACGCGCGTGCTAACCGGGGTCCCAAACCCAAGTCAATGTCCGTAGATCAATGACCCTCCCTAGAGGTAACGAACCATGCCCATCTTGAGAGTAAGGAACCCAACTGGGGGGCGACTCCACTCAGTCAGTGCTCCGTAACTACTCTGGGGTCCACCCAGGCCAACGACCCTCCCCGGAGGAGACAATCATATATAAAGGATGGAATATGAAAAGCTTTTGAAATCATTCCTTAAACCTTTCTAGGATTCATGCCCGGCCCCCATAAGCCGTCATGAACCATAAAATCCTTTCCAAGGGTTCATGCCCGTTCCCATAAACCGTCATGATCCGTAAAAACCATTTCTAGGGTCCCTGACCTGAAATCACCATCATAACACATAACTGGGCCCTAGGCCCGAATCCACATCCAAACTGGACCTCTGATCTGAATCGTAAACCAACTGGGCTCGTGCCCGATTTCGTAAATCAAATGGGTCTCATGCCCAATTCCATATTTCCAACTCCGAAATCAATTTAAGAACCAATTGGGCCTCCGGCCCAAGAACGTAACTAAAAGGGACATCGAGTCAGAGCGTTTCCGAAACAAAGGGGTCTCGAACCCGAGTTTACCTTTTCAAATCCAAAACCATTTCATGAAATCATATCCAAAATCATAAGTACAAAAAATCAGTGTAAAACTGGAAAACCTCGATTTACGTGCAAGTACGTAAATCGCCTCGAAATATGTGAAACCACATAATTCACAACCATCCAATTCATAATCATATAATCACAATCATAAACCATATAAAACATTTATGCATTCATCATAGTTTAGAAATCAAGGTCCACTCACAGACCGTCCGAAGCCGCGCCTCGATACGCGTGCCATAATTGTCTCCCGGGTCAATCGTCGCCACTGAGATTCCCAAACCTGTCCAAATTCATTTAGAGGGTTACTAATAGCCTCATTAACCTCTCATTGAAGTCCCATAATTTTCCCGATTTTCTAACTATTTTAAAAGTCGATCCTAGACCTTCGAACACCCCGAAACTTATCGAAACGATGTCCGATTGACACGAAACTAGTCCCAAAATGTTCGTTACATCGAATAGATGATTTCGTATGTTGAACACTTCCCCAAACTTCTTGACACGCGCCGTCACGCGCCAGAGAACTGCCCTGCGCGTGGGCCTCAAGCGCCGGGACACTGTTCATCTTCTTCAGCGATCGAACCGGTCCACTGCAACCTGAATCGGTCTGAACCGGCGTGACCAGTTCGACGGTTTTCCCCCTCTGTTTTGGTCTGATTCCAACCCTAATTAATCCTATAATTCCTATTTCTTCATTCCCTATCATTTCTAATCATTAAAACTAATCAAAATCACATAAAACTCATGGTTTGATTTTGAACCATACGGTCCATTTTTCCCCGATCAACCTCCACGGCGTCTCAGCCATTAAACCCATTAAAAACCTTCCTTAAATGTCCCTAGCAACCTATTGAACACTTCCTAATCACCCACAAGCAACCATAATGGAAAAACCAAATTAAACATGGAAAAATAGGTAACTGGGTACCTGTTCGGGTTTTGGGCTCAGCCGCCCACGGCAGCACCGTCCAATCGGCCACCATCACCCACATCCCTCTCAACCCTCTCTGGTATCTCAGGCATGATCAGTGGGTGTAGGTTTGGATTGATGGGTTTTGGGTTGCACAGAGATGGAGAATGGTATGTGAGATCGAGTTGTTTTGAAATGGGGAAGGAAATGGTCGATGCATGTATGTTAAGGGGTGGCCTGTGGATGGGTGACAAGTGTCACTCATCCATTGGGTCTCCATAAAATTTCTGGGCCCCACAAGAGTCCAAAAGTTAAGTCGTCTCCTAATTCGTGCAATAGTGCACTTGAACTTCCGTGAACCGTAACTTCGCCATCGAACGTATGAATTCGACGTGCCGCCTGTCTATGGATTCGTATCGTCCCGATCTATGTAAAGGTCCTTGGCCCTCGGCCATTGGTCCTCCCGGTTAAAAAGTTAACATTTTGCCCCTTTTAACCAAAATTACCAAAATGTCCCTAAACTTCCGAACGTCCTAACTTCTTCCTCGAACGTCTTAATTGAACATGCCACCTGTTTATGAACTTGTGATGTCACAAACTACGTCACGGTCATCGGCCAAAGTCCGTTTCCGCCAGAATGAAAAGTCAACGTTTTACCCACGCAAGGGGCAAAACGGTCATTTTGCATCGTTCGTCTGATTTCGCTAAACTAATCACCGATTAACCTCACGAATCCTGATTAGTCACTAATCGAATCTCGAAATTCAGGACGGGTCGTTACAACCTTCCCTCCTTAATTAATTTCGTCCTCAAAATTCCAACCGACCTAATCTAACCGTTCTTCCCTCCTTAATTAGTTTCGTTCTCGAAACTCCAACTATCCTGATTCGACATCCACCTCGTGGAACTAATTCGACCTCGCAACTCGTGTACACTCGTACACCAACTAACCAAACAATACTTACTCGTCTGCAACCAGACGTACCACTAATATTTACATCGCATCAATTACTTTCGACCACGTCGAATGACAGTAATCACACGTTCTGAACTGACACCACCTGTCAGTATCGGAGTAGCCCAAGTATCCTATGAGCTAACCACTTGTCAATCTACCATCTCGTTGACATAAACAACTAGACGGTTCCTTACTCAAACACTAACTATCCCGACGTCTACTCCCGCTAGGAGTCACCAGACCTCACTAATCGATCCACGATGACACCTCCGACAAACCGTCACCGCTTGACAGTCGTGAGTCGAAAACTGACACTATACTCACTTGTGGTTACACTAACCACCAACTCACTCAACCTGAGTATACACATACCAACAGATACTCGCTCTGTGTGTAACTGGACCAACCAGAAATACCATGACCCAATGCACAGTATCCAATGTCCAGTCCAAGTCCTCGACTCATCCAATGGTATCGGAACCAATCCGACTACCAACACGTTCACCAACATACCTCTAGTATAACCTATATACCGTCACCAGGCACCACAAGTCTGCCCGGTATCGTACCTCGAACAATGTACAAGGTACAACTACCCATCAATCACCCTATAACCACCTAGGTTGTAGCCAATCACGTTTCTACTATGGAGTCCATTTGTCCAATCCCGAACTAGACAAATCGAAACTCCAACTCAAACATCCATTTCCAATTCCGAATCCGAATCCGCAATTTCGTAAGAAATCCCGAATCCAAACCCAGAAATCATATCCATAATCATGTCCAAATTCGAATCCGAAATCATCATTCCGTAAGATAGCATTTGGAATAACCATTCCGAACACAAATCCAGAAATCCACTTTCAAGTTCCAAAATCGAATCCCGAATCGTCATCTAGAAATTCGATTCCAAAACCCGAAATCTCGTTCACGTCTACCGAGACGTACCAAAACCGAACCTATCGGTTACCTGCTCAACCGATTACCACAATACAATCGATTGACTTCCTAGGGAAGGCAATCACAATATCCACACATCTGAGGCTGACAAAACCCAACCTCGTCGGAAAACTACTCACCTGAGTAATATACCATATGGGATTTACCTCGAAAAGAAGTTCAGTCTCATCATCCTCAACTCAAACTATCCAAGTAAGAGTAATAAACTCTCCACCTATCTCGATCATCAAGATCACGATCCAGATACATCACTATGTCACCCGACCATAAACGTCACGATCCCCGATCGTCACGACGTCCAAAGTCCTCAACATCAAAATCTCAATCCATCTAGGATCCACACATGCTCACTCAGCTAACAATCCACCTGAGATCCGATCATAGGGTATTACACCCTCCTGAATACTTCGTCAGTCACATCACTCTTTAACAAATTCCCACATCTAAACAGATCAGTCAACTACGAGACACGTCGAGACTGTGGGTTCTCCCCAATCACTTCGTATCGATCCTTGTCATTCCACCGAGGAAAAACCAAGGATGATCGAATACAATGACATCAAAATCCATCCTATGTGAATGCAAACAACACTCGCTGCACTCACCACGTCATGTAACCTGACATCGTCTGCCACCAAGTAGAGAATGAGAAATCTCAGTCACCTAACTTCGATATACTCACTCCACCTGATGACCCAAGACAAACCACGGGTCCACCAACCAATACACGATCGGTGTACTAGTGGCAACCAACAACATCTACATCATCAACATCATCTACCATCATCAATCATGGTAGAATCTGAGAAGTCACCCAAAATGACTTCGAAATTCCCATTGCCAATGCGGAAAACCCGCATTCCACGTGTCAACTTAATTACAACCTTTCGCGATTCCAAAGCTCCAACCATGTCGGAACCAACACACTCGGACATCATCCACGTGTCCCCCTTTTTGACTATTTACGGACACATGCCCATTTACGACCGTATATGTACCTCTCGACTAGAGAGTCACAACAGACGCCTGCTGTGATCTGCAGTCAAATCTCTGCATACCACCGTACCTGACCAATTCTAACCAACACTGACCAACTAGTCGCTAATCCCCATGACAATACTCGTTCCCCAAGTCTTATTTACCGCTGGATCCAATCCGGTCCATCACTATCCGTGATCCATTCCCGAACCACAGATACCGAACATATGCTCATCTTGACGGATGTGACTCAACATCATCACAATCACCGGCACCAGCACCAGTACCAGTACCAGCACACTAATACCTGTATCAGTATCAGCATCGGCACACAGACATCAACACTAGTATCAACATCGGCACACAGGGTGCAAATCTGACAACCCTGGATCTCCGCTCATACCGAACGACGACCCCGTACCTCTGCTCAAATTGGAGAAACTCTGCCTCCGTCATACCCAACAACTCTGGGTACAATCACCCTGACAACTCATACGAGAAAAGGAAACGTCCTATGAACATCCCTGATTCCCAACAACCATAACTACAACCATTCTCAGTAGTAGTGCCTGCCACAGCCTCGTGCAGACCTAACCACCAGACATCACAATCTATACTCCGCATTCAACGGAATCAACCGCTCGTACTAATTATTCTGTATCCCCAACTAAGGGATTCCATCGACAAGTACCAACCCTAGTAACCTGTCTAACCAATCTCTATCCAGTCGTAACTCGACTTAACCAATGTCGTCTACCAGGTCATCCACGACCTCAGCTGCACCAACAATCCATCACAACTATGGTAGTACGACGACCCAACTAGGTATAACCGATTACCACAACCTCAACTGCAGAGTGCAGTCCCATCACTCAAGCTGACATGACTAAACCTGACATGACCGACAGTTTTGACTTCGAAAAGTCGTCAGAGTCTAACCACTCGTCAACTCACATTTCCGAACCATACACCCTAAAGTAGGGTTCCACGATCACACCTAGAGTTTCCTGAACCCAACTGCTAACTGCAGTATAATCCACAATTTGACCGACTCCACGGTCTTGACATCGAAAAGACGTCAATCCAATACTACCGTCAATCCAACTAGGATTCCACAAAGTCCGACCAACTAATGGTCACAATTCGGAACTGCCGTCAAACTGATCCGACAGTATTGTGAAAGAAGATCCCAACTAACCGTCTCACGATCCAAAACTCTAACGTACTGCTACGTTCATCCTTCCGTAGGGTCCCACACTGTCATCCACGACAGAACCATGGCAACCCCGGCATCAAGTGCCGAACCAAAACGATCCGCGATTCAATCCTACTAACTATCGTATCGGCATCCCACTATCAGGTTGATAACGAACTGTAGCCCATTGAGATATCACATCGTCGACCTGCGTACTACTCCAAGAGCTCCACGGTTGCTCGAATAGAGACAACCCCACTCTGATATGAGCTAACTAAGCTCTGATAAATCAGCCTCGCTCTGATACCACCTGTCAGGACCCGTACTCAATCCCCCAGGGATTAACGAGGAACGACCATGATCCCGTCTGACACGAGTGTCAGACAAGGGATAATTTTTTTCCTTAGCTCTCTTGGGCCATCAGAGTACGCCAGGATCCTGAGAAGGTATGTGATGTCAGGACCGGCCCCAAATCCCCCGGGATTAATGTGGGACCCGCCTGATCTCGTCTGACACGAAGTGTCAGACCAGGAAAAATTCCATCTCTAGCCCTCGCAGGGGCTATCAGAGTGCGTCAGGATCGTAGAAGGAGGGGAGTGATGTCTCGTCTCTGCTACAGCCCGCATCCTCGATCAACCTGAAGGGCATTAAAACATTAAAAGTCGTGAGTGGACAAAAACAATCATTTCATTAAAAGCATTTTCGTGTAAAGACATTTATTCCCTTCATAAATAAATATGCATGCATTCAAATATCATTTATCAAATATTCATAAAAACCATTTGAAAACATTCTCAAAATCTTACAAGGGTTCATGCTCGGCCCCATAAACCGTCATGACCTATCAATCCATTTGGGTCCCTGACCCGAAATCACAATTCAAAACCCGTAGGTCAAATCAATAGAGACTCAGCCCAAATCACATCACATGGGTCTCAGCCCAAAACCTTTCTCAGTGAAATACCAAAACATACCATACAGGGTCTCTGCCCCAAATCATTTCCAAAGTCATAAAGCACAGGGCCTCCGCCCCCAAATCATTTTCTGTAAAACCTCATACGTACCAACATACATATAACCCATCCGCGACACTTCCGAGAAGATGCCAACTCGGGGCACACAGCCCCTAGGGAACACATCCCTGATATATGTCACAATATCATCAATCTATCTAGTGTGCACACTACTCGGGGTCTCACTCCGAGTCTTCCCCCAGGAAACTCCATCTGGGAGGCTCAATCTCTAGATCTAGTCTGAGCTCTCTCTGGATCTAGTCCACATATCTCTCCGGAATCTGGTCCGGGACCATAATAATATAAGTAACCACCACTCCTGGAACGGGAACCCTATGGGGATACCCACTCTGGTCTGTGGATCGTGACTCTCCAAGTCGATGCTGGAGGAGACCATATAAACATATGGAGGGTTTCATTCACATTTCAAATCTCTTTCTTTCTTTCTAAAATATTTTCTTTCTCAAAACTCATTTCTCAATTAGGTCTCATACCCGATTCATCTCAACAGGATTCCTCGAATCCAATTCAAATCCATTTCACAGGCCTCGACCTAAATCCTCAGTTCAACTGGGTTTCATGCCCGAATTCTCATTTCACAAACTGAATTGGGACTCAAGCCCGATATCACAACCAATTGGGCCCTAAGCCCGAAACCATAACCCAACAGGACCTCACGTCCGATTTCACAACCAACAGAGTCTTAAGCCCGATATCTCAACCAAATGGGTCTCAGGCCCGATATCATAAATCAACGGGGCATCAAGCCCAATAGTACCACTAACTGGGCCTCAAACCCGAATCGTAAACCAACTGGACCCTCGGTCCGATCGTATAGCTCAAATGGACCCTAGGTCCGATTCCTCGTCAAATCAAAGGGACTCCAAGTCCGAGAGTTGTAAATCAAATGGGTCTCATGCCCGCTTTCATATTTCCAAATCCAAAATCCGTTCATTAAACTCTTATCGAAAACACGGTACGCGAAGGTAGGACATAAAGCCGAAAACCTCGAAAAATGTGCAATTATGTCGATCCTAAGCTACCACAATCAAATGCACTCATGGAATCACAAAAAATATATTAAAACACTTATAAAACATTTATGCATGCATCAATTTCGAAAGAAAGGTCCACTCACAGACCGTCTGAAGTCGCGTCTCGATACGCGTGCCATAATCGTCTCCCGGGTAAAACGGGAATTCCCAAACCTATCAAAATTCATTTAGAGGGTTACTAATAGCCTCATTAACCTCTCACTAAAGTGCCGTAATTTTCCGGAACTTTTAACTATTTTTAAACCTATCCTAAACCTTCCGACAACCCGAAACCTATCGAAACGATGTTTGATTGACGCGAGACCAGTCCCAAAATCTTTGTTACATCGAATAGAAGATTTCATATGTTGAACACTTTCCCAAATTACTGTTCACGCGCCCTCACACGCCCCAAGAAGGCTCAGAATACTATTCATCGTCTTCATGCTCCTGCCGGTTCAGACGGCGGTTCACCTGGTTTGGCCGGTCAAACTGGACCGGCGTGACCGGTTCTGTGTTCTAGACTCCCTATTTTTCATTCTACTTCTTCTTTTTCGATTCCTTTCTTCCTATTTTGATGTTTTCTATCCATTCCAATCCCTAAACTCAACCGAAAACGTCTAAATCCCTTGGTTTGATTTTGAACCAAACGGTTCAAGTTTCCCAAAACCTCCCCTGGTGTCCTACAACCTCTAACCATCCTCAAAATCATTCTAACACCTTCCTACTAACCCATTTAATTCATTAGAAACATCCAAAACAAACCATAATGCATAAATCGAAAATTATGGACAAATGGGCCTAACCGTGCATGTTCTCGGGTTCTCCTCCTTCTAGCCGCCGTCCACGGCAGTTCTGGCCATCCAGGCCGGCCAACAACATCCTCAGTCCTCCTCTCAATCTCCTGGTTCCTCAGATGGCCATGGTTGAAGGTTTGGATTGGATTGGTTTGGTTTCAAAAGGGTGAGATCGGTTTTGTGGGTTTGGTTTGCACGAACAAAGAAATGGGGGATGCATGAATCAATTTGGGTGGGCAATGGATGGATGACAAGTGTCATTCATCCATTGGGCCTGTCCCAAAATATCTGGGCCCACTTAAGTCCAAAAGTCATCCATTTCATAAATCGTGCAATAGTACCTTTGTACTTCCGTGAACCATAACTTCTCCGTCGAACGTCCGAATTCGACGTGCCGCCTGTCTACGAATTCGTATCGTCTCAATCTGCGTAACCGCCTTCGGCCCTCGGTCATCGAACTTCTCGGGTCAAAAGTCACCTTCCCGCTCTTATTCGACTAAATTACGAAAATGCCCTCGAACTTCCGAACGTCATAACTTCCTACTCGAACGTCGGAATCGAGCGTGCCACCTGTCTATGAACTCTTGACGTCACGAACTATGTCATAGTCATTAGCCAAAGTACATTTGATAGCCCACTCTAGGGGCAAAATCGTCATTTCGCCTGAAGGTCCGCTAATCCTCGCCTAATCTCTGATTAACCTCGCAAATCCTTAATTAATCTCGTTAATTTGGGACGGGTCGTCACATGTGATATCTCGGTCTTTACTACAGTCCACACCGTATCCAACCTGAAAGGTATTAAAAACAGAAAGACTGTGAGTGGACAAAAATAAAGCATTTATAAAACATATTTCATAAAAGACCTTTATACCCTTCACTAAAAAGCATGCATGCATAGTAAAACTATTTATCCAATCACATATGTTTAAACAACCATAATTAGAGTCTCAGCCCCAAATTCCGTAAATACAAGTCACACGGGCTCCTGCCCAAAACCATTTACAGAAAACCATAACATAGTGAACATATGTGAGATCTCAGCCCAAATCCATTTATCATCATAAAACACAATTTCCCAAACCAATTGAAATCATGTTTATCCATTATATTTCATATCCAAGAACCTGTCACGGTAAAATAAAGCTACGCGCGTGCTAACCGGGGTCTCAAACTCAAGTCTCACTAGGGTCCACCTAGGTCAATGTCCGTAGATCAATGACCCTCCATGGAGGTAACGAACCATGCCCATCTTAAGAGTAAGGAACCCAACTGGGGGGCCACTCCACTCAGTCAGTGCTCCGTGGCTACGCCGGGGTCCACCCAGGCCAACAACCCTCCCCGGAGGAGACAATCATATATAAAGGATGGAATATGAAAACCTTTTGAAATCATTCCTTAAACCTTTCCAGGATTCATGCCCGGCCCCCATAAGCCGTCATGAACCATAAAATCCTTTCCAAGGGTTCATGCCGGTTCCCATAAACCGTCATGACCGGTAAAAACCATTTCTAGGGTCCCTGACCTGAAATCACCATCATAACACATAACTGGGCCCTAGGCCCGAATCCACATCCAAACTGGACCTCTGGTCCGAATCGTAAACCAACTGGGCTCGTGCCCAATTTCGTAAATCAAATGGGTCTCATGCCGAATTCCATATTTCCAACTCCGAAATCAATTTAAGAACCAACTGGGCCTCCGACCCGAGAACGTAACAAAAAGGGACATCGAGTCGGAGGGTTTCCGAAACAAAGGGGTCTCGAACCCGAGTTTACCTTTTCAAATCCAAAACCATTTCATGAAATCATATCCAAAATCATAAGTACGAAAAATTAGTGTAAACCGGAAAATCTCGATTTACGTGCAACTACGTAAATCGCCTCGAAATACGTGAAACCACATAATTCACAACCATCCAATTCATAATCATATAATCACAATCATAAACCATATAAAACATTTATGCATTCATCACAGTTTAGAAATCAAGGTCCACTCACAGACCGTCTGAAGCCGCGCCTCGATACGCGTGCCATAATCGTCTCCCGGGTCAATTGTCACCACCAAGATTCCCAAACCTGTCCAAATTCATTTAGAGGGTTACTAATAGCCTCATTAACCTCTCATTGAAGTCCCATAATTTTTCCGATTTTCTAACTATTTTAAAAGTTGATCCTAAACCTTCGAACACCCCGAAACTTATCGAAACGATGTCCGATTGACACGAAAACAGTCCCAAAATGTTCGTTACATCGAATAGATGATTTCGTATGTTGAACACTTCCCCAAACTCCTTGACACGCGCCGTCACGCGCCGGAGGACTGCCCTGCACGTGGGCCTCACGCGCCGGGACACTGTTCATCTTCTTCAGCGATCGAACCGGTCCACTGCAACCTGAACCGGTCTGAACCGGCGTGACCGGTTCGACGGTTTTCCCCCTCTGTTTTGGTCCGATTCCAACCCTAATTAATCCTATAATTCCTATTTCTTCATTCCCTATCATTTCTAATCATTAAAACTAATCAAAACCACATAAAACTCATGGTTTGATTTTGAACCATACGGTCCATTTTTCCCCGATCAACCTCTACGGCATCGCAGCCGCTAAACCCATTAAAAACCTTCCTAAAATGTCCCTAGCAACCTATTGAACACTTCCTAATCACCCACAAGCAACCATAATGGAAAAACCAAATTAAACATGGAAAAATAGGTAACTGGGTACCTGTTCGGGTTTTGGGCTCAACCGCCCACAGCGGTACCATCCAGGTCGGCCACCATCATCCACAGCTCTCTCAACCCTCTCTGGTCTCTCAGGCATGATCAGTGGATGTAGGTTTGGATTGGATGGGTTTTGGGTTGCACAGAGATGAAGAATGATGTGTGAGATCAGGTTATTTTGAATTGGGGAAGGAAATGGTCGATGTGACAGGACCCATCCCAATCCCCCCGGGATTAGTGCGGGATGACCCTACTCCCGTCTGACACGAAGTGTCAGACAAGGGATATTTCCGACCTTTGCCCTCCCGGGCTATCAGAGTACACCAGGATCCGAAGGAGGTATGTGATATCTCGGTCTCTGCTACAGTCCACATCTGATGTCAACCTGAAGGGCAGTCAAAACATTAAAAGCTGTGAGTGGACAAAGCCAAATTTTATAAAAACATTTCATAAGAAGACATTTGTACCCTTCACTAAAAAGCATGCATGCATTCGAAAACCATTTAACCAAATGAAAACCATATGTGGGAACTAAGCCCAAAACAGAATATAAACCAAGGTCGAAAGGACCACCATAAAATCGACCATACGGGCCACCGCCCAAATCCATAAACCAATAAGGGACTCAGCCCAAAACCATAACCAGACTGAAACCAAATACACGAGTCACTGCTCAAATCCTGTGCACACCACATATCACATATCATATATCCATATATATATATATACATATAAGTCACACAACCAATCTTGTCACGGTATCCAAAGCTACGCGCATGCTACCCGGGTCTCAATCCGAGTCTTCTCAAAGTCAAGGTCAATGTCTGCAGACCACTGATCCTACTCGAGGTTATAGTAACCATAGCCTTCCTGAGAGTAAGGAACCCAACTGGGGGGTGACTCCACTCAGTCGGTGCTCCGTGACTACTCCGGGGTCCACCCAGGCCAACGACCCTCCCCAGAGGAGATAATAGAAGTAAAGGAAGATATATGAACATATATATACATACATAACACAATATTCATGCCTGGTTCCCCTGAACCGTCATGATCCATAATATCCATTCGATTCACATATATATATATATATATATAACATCCTCCATGCTCGGTTCCCATAAACCGTCATGTACCATAATATCATAACCTGAGTTCATGCCGGTCCCCATAATCCGTCATGAGCCACGATACCATAACAAGGGTTCATGCCGGTTCCCATAAACCGTCATGAACCGAAAAATCCATTTAAGGTTCCCTGACCTGAAATCAAAACCGTAAGGTAACCTTGGTCTCGTGCCCGAACATAGGACATCAACTGGGCACCATGCCCGATATCTGAGGTCATATACCCGAGACAAAACCAAATGGGTCTCATACCCGAGTTTATCCATTTGAAATCCAATTCCAAATCATTTAGACCAATAAAGACATACAAACCCGTATTGGCACCGTATAGGGTCGAAACCTCGAAATATGTGCCAATACGTAACCACACATCCAAATGCACTCATGGCATCACAAACAAGTATTTAAAACATATAATAAACATTTATGCATGCACCAATTTAGAAAACAAGGTCCACTCACAGTCCGTCCGAGTTGCCGCCTCGATTTGCGTGCCATAGGCTCTCCCGAGTCGATCACTATCATCGGGACTCACAAGCCTGTCCAAATCGTAATAGAAGGTTACTAACTACTTAATTAACCTCCTACCAAAGTCCCGTAATTTTCCCGAACTTTTAACTATTTTTAAACCGATCCTAAACCTTCAGACAACTTAAAAACTATCGAAACGATGTCCGATTGACGCGAGACCAGTCCCAAAATCATCGTTACATTGAATAAAAGATTTCATATGTTGAACACTTCTCCAAATTATGGTCCACGCGCCCCTAGAAGGTCAAAAATACTGTTCATCATCATCAAGCTCCAGCAGTTACTGTGCTGAACAGGTTCACTGTTCATGTACTATGCTGAACCGGCGTGACTGGTTCAGTGGTTTTCCTCCCTTATTTTGGTCCTATGTCAACCCTAATTAATCCTATAATTCATATCTCTCCATTCCCTATCATTTCTACTCATTAAAACAACCTAAAAACACCTAAATTCCATGGTTTAATCTTTGAACCATACGGTTCAAGCGTCCCAAAATTGCACCATGGCTGTGCAGCCGTCCAAAACCTCCCAAAATCATTCCATTAGGACCCTAATGACTCATTAAGCCCATCCTAATTGTCTAATATCAACTATATCCACAAAAACACAATTATGGATCCAAAAATCAAAACCGAGCATTACCTCGGGTTCGGGTCTCCGCCGTGCATGGTGGCTCCCTCCTGGCCGGCCACCATCATCCTCAGTCATTCCCTCACTCTCCTGGTTCCTCAAATGATCATGGGTTGAAGGTTGGATGGGTTTGGGTTACACAGAGATGGAGAGAAAGGGTGAGATCGGGTAAATATTTGTGTTTTGAATGGAGAAAATGGAATGGTCGATGCATGAAGGGAAAATGGTGTCCATTGGATGGGTGACACTTGTCACTCATCCATTGGGCCTCCATTAAATATCTGGGCCCCACTAAAGGCCAAAAGTTAACTTGTTTTGTAATTCGTGCAATAGTGCACTTGAACTTCCGTGAACCGTAACTTCGCCGTCGAACGTCCAAATTCGACGTGCCGCCTGTCTATGGATTCGTATCGTAACGATCTACGTAACGGTCCTCGGCCCTCGACCATCGGACCTCCCGATCAAAAAGTCAACTATTCACCCCTTTTAACCAAAATTACAAAAATGCCCCTAAACTTCCGAACGTCATAACTTCTTCCTCGAACGTCGGAATTGAACATACCACCTGTCTATGAACTCGTGACGTCACGAAATACGTCACGGTCATCGGTAAAAGTCTATTTGACTGTCCGATTGAAAATTCAACACTTTACCCACGCCCAGGGGCAAAACGGTCATTTCACATCGTTCGTCCGATTTCGCTCAACTAATCACCGATTAACCTCACTAATCGTGATTAGTCACTAATCTAATCTAGGAATTTGGGACGGGTCGTTACACGATGCATGTATGTTAAGGGGTGGCCTGTGGATGAGTGACAAGGGTCACTCATCCATTGGGCCTCCATAAAATATCTGGGCCCAACTAGAGTCCAAAAGTTAGGTCGTCTCGTAATTCGTGCAATAGTGCACTTGAACTTCCGTCAACCGTAACTTCGCCGTTGAACTTCCGAATTTGACGTGCCGCCTGTATATGGATTCGTATCGTCCCGATCTACATAACGGTCCTTGGCCCTCGGCCATCGGACCTCCCGGTCAAAAAGTCAATATTTTGCCCCTTTTAACCAAAATTACCAAAATGTCCCTGAACTTGCGAACGTCCTAACTTCTTCCTCGAACGTCAGAATTGAACGTGCCACCTGTCTATGAACTCGTGACGTCACAAAATACATTACGGTCATCGGCCAAAGTCCGTTTGACCGCCAGAATGAAAAGTCAACGTTTTACCCACGCTAGGGGCAAAACGGTCATTTTGCATCGTTCGTCTGATTTCGCTCAACTAATCACCGATTAACCTCACTAATCCTAATTAGTCACTAATCCTGATTAGTCACTAATCAAATCTCGAAATTCGGGACGGGTCGTTACAAAGACTCTCTCATCTCTCTTTGCTGACTCATACATAAGGTGAGTTCTGATTTCAATTTCTCCTCCAGATTTGGATATGTGATTAGTGAATGATTGAATACATCCCAATGGGTCTGTTGTTTCAAACTCACTTACTTGCATGTGGGTCTTCATTTTCTTTATTGGTCTTTCTTAAAATTTTGATCAATTTTTGGCATTTCTTGACGTATATGTATGCGAAAATTTACACTTTAGGGGAATAGTTGGTTGTGGTATATGGGCGGGTTGAATATATTGGTGGATCCAATCTTGGTGGGCACTTTAGATTTTGGAGTTCCCAGGCTTTATGATGTTGCCAAGAAGTTTTTGAAGAATTTCCACGTTCTGTTTTAGTTTTCTCATGACCAATTTTCTTTTATTATGCTTTGTTGCCATTCTTGTGTAGAATTTTTCTTGGGACTAATATGTCTGTTTTGATTGGATGTGAAATGTTAGTGCAACTAATTGATATTTCAGAAGTGGATGGCTTACTGATAACACAAAGCCTTGATGATTACTGCCATTTAAAGCCTTAAAGCCCCTCTTCGAAAAGCACCTGAATCTTAAAGTAATAGCTACACCCAATGCTCAACCATTTTTGGATTCCCTATTAAAAAATGTAAGTACATTTAGATTTCAATATATAGGGAACGGTGCATGAACATTTCTTTATAGTAACCAACATGGAACTTAACATGTAACGATTCGTCCCGGAAATCGAGATTAGATTAGTGGTTAATGACGGATTAGTGAAGTTAATCGGTGATTAGTTGGGTGATCTCGGACGGACGGTGCAAAATGACAATTTTGCCCCTAGAATGGGCAAAAAGGTTGACTTTTGGTTTGGGCGGTCAAATGGACTTTGACTGATGATTGTGACGTAGTTCGGCACGTCACGAGTTCATAGACAGGTGGCACGCCCGATTCCGATACTCGAGAAAAAAGTTATGATGTTCAGACGTTCAAGGGTAATTTAGTAATTTGGATAAAAATGGGCAATTTGTTGACTATTCATATGACATGGACTTTTCACGTAATTCGAGAACTGTTAGGTAGGTCTCGATCCCTTGAGTACAACGACAGGCGACATGCGTCAATTGAAGTTTGGACGTCAACGTTATGGGTCTAGGAACATGAGGGGCAAAATGGTAGTTTGTCATTCAAGGGCATTTTGGTCAATTGGCTTGCATTGGGATTGGTGCCCAGTGATCAGGGGACACTTGGCTGTTCTTGGGAGTTCTGACCATAGAGAAGTGGACACCTGACCGAATCTGGAGGTTTGTAGAACCCTCTCACCGCCTCACCAATTCTCAGGTTTTAAACCTTGGTTGCCCGGCTATGGGAAAACAGAGAAACAGAGGAGACCGTGAGAACCTTTCCACTTAATTCATTCGTTCTTCATCAATTGGTCATGGGGTGTGAATGAGAGTGAGAAAGAAGAGTGACCTGATGAAGATGGTGATCATGGCGGTGCCTATGACAGCGCCTTGAGAAAGAAAACCCGAGAAGTTCTGAGGCCTTTGAAATGAAAAACCTTGTTTCTTGACGGTTTGATCGATTCAGTTAGGGAGATGGGGTTCTGGAGGTCCATACAAGTTAGTTGGAACCAATCTCGAGCCCTAACATGGACGGTAAGAGGAAAAACCGTGAAAATTTTCGTTAGCTTCAAAAATGGTAGATTGTGTTTCAAAGGTTAATAGGTGATTTGGTTAACTGGAATAAGGTATGGAGGTCAAAAGGGAACAAGTGGACTTGGAAGCACGGCTTGGGGTGGCCGGAATGTCGAGGACACAGAGGAGGAATTTCTGGTTTTCGTCTTCGATTCGGGAAAGTAAGAAACACACCCTACTTTCACGTTTTCATTAACTAAATCGATTATATGTGATTAGATGAATCTAATGGAATCAAAAGGACTAAAAACGAACCAAAAATGATGGAAAACCGTGAGCGCTGGTCTAGTTGAACTGGCCGGTCTGAACTGGGTCAGCAAGAGGAAGGAGACGATGAATAGTACCGAGTGTGAGGCACACGTGCAGCCCCTTTGGGCTGCTCGTGTGGGCGTGTGGTACACCTTTTGAGGAAGGTTCCAACATGACTTTTCAAGTATTCAATGTAACGAACATTTTGGCACTGGTTTCGAGTTGATCGGACATCGTCTCGATATGTTTAGGGATATCCGAAGGTTTTAGGGATCGGTTAAAAATAGTTAAAAAATCGGGAAAATTATGCGGATTTAGTATAAGCTTTATGAAGTAGTTAGTGACCTTATTATGGGATTTGGACAGGTTCGGGAAAGCCGGTGATAACGGATTAGCCAGGAACAGCATAGTGCACGCGTATCGAGACGGAGACGCGAATGGTCTGTGAGTGAACTTTGCTTTCTAACTTATGATGCATGCATAAATATTTTTATATGTTTTATATACGTGATTTCTATGTTTATGATTCTGAACTTGTTGATTTACGGTTTTGGACGTATTTCGAGATGATTACGTATTTACACGTTTTACGAGCTTACCATTTTTGTTGCGATTTGATCATGGTTTTGATGATTTGATTTTGGGATTTGAACTATGATTTGATTTCAACGATTTACGTTGGATTTTGGAAAAGTGATTTCGGGCTTGAAGCCCCGTTCATAAAAGTGATTTCGATAAACGAGATTTCGGGTTTTGAAACTGGATTTCCGAAGTGATGCTTTGGGATTTGGTTTTGAAACTTGAAAAAGAAATTCTGGATTTGAGTTCGGGATGATGGTTCCGGATGCTAGCTTACGGAATCATTATTGAAAATTAAGATATGGATTTTCTATGGTTTTCACTTGGTTTTGGGTTTAAAGACCCGTTGAAAACTGGTTTTGGGTTTAAAGACCCGAAAAAAGGCTGGATCTGGTTTTGAGTTTAAAGACTCAGTTGATTGATGGGGGAGTGCCCTGGATTGATATGTTTTGAGTTTAAAGACTCGGTTATTGTGATATGACACGACCCATCCCAATCCCCCCCGGGATTACCATGGAATGTGTCATGCTCCCGTCTGACAAGAGGTGTCAGACAAGGGATAACCTATTGCCACTGCCCAAAAGGGCTTCCAGAATGCGCAAGGATGGATGGAGGAGGTGTGCGATGCTCCAGTCTCTGCTGCAGTCGCTTCCGGAATCAACCTGAAGGGCATTAAAAAAAAAAGCTGTGAGTGGACGAAAATAAACAAGTCAGTTTAAAACATTTATAAAGATATTTATGCCCCCCACTAAAAACATATGCATGCACCATCATTTAAAATCATAAATCATATAATATGAACCATAAGGCATGTAATAAAACCATAAACATAATTTTAGCCACTGCACTATACACTCCAATCCCGACATCCCCGATGTCTGACGTCCCTGACGTCTAATAAGGTCATAGTTTCAAGGCTACGCGTGCTGCTCGAGTCTCAATTCCGAGTTCAATCCCCGAACCCCGTTCGGGTACAGCATCCCCGATGCTTAGCTTCATAGACGCTAGACGTTCTAGACGTCCGTGACCACTCCGGAGTACCTCATCCGGAGGAGACAGTATTACATGAATGGATCTATACAGTGCAGTACCAAATACATTTATTCAATTCCATTTTAAGGTCCCCGACCCGCAATCACATGTATAAATCAACTGGGCCCCTGGCCCGATTTCATAAGTTAACTGGGCCCCTGGCCCGAATTCATAAGTTAACTGGGCCCCTGGCCCGATTTTAGTTTATCAAATCCGTAACCGTTTCATGAAATCATATCCAACCACATTTATGGAAATCAGTGCAAATCCAGAAACCTCGATTTACGTGCAAACACGTAAATCACCTCGAAATGCGTGAAATCATATAAATTCACCGATATCCAAAATAAATCATTTCATCACAATTATAACAATCATGAAACAGTTATGCATGCATCAAATTTATAAAACCAATGTCCACTCACAGACCGTTTAACCGAGTGCCTCGATACGCATGCCATAGGCCTTCCCGGGCCACACCACTATCACCGGGACTCCCAATCCTGTCCAAATCACATTAGAGGGTCACTAACCTCTACATTAACATCCTATTAAAGTCCCGTAATTTTCCCCAATTTTTAAGTATTTTTAAACTGGATTTAAAACCTTCGAACATCCCGAACCATATCGAAACGGGGTCCGATTGATACGAAACCAAAGCTAAAATGTTCGTTACATTGTGTAGGACAAAAGTCATGTTGACCTTACCTCGAGATTCGTGCCCACGCACCGTCACGTGCCGCCGTGAGTGGCTGCGCGTGAAAGCCACGCGCCTGCTACAGTGACTGCTACAGTCATCGTCCTCGCCCGTTTGACTGGTAAACGGGTCCTGCAACCCGTGTGACAACCCGGTTAGATAGCCATCAATTCGACCTCGAATTTATCCATTTTTTATCCTAAAACATTCCTTAATTATCCAATTAGAGTTATAGGTCCTTAATTAACTCTAAGCAACTCTAACTCAAGCTATTGACCCGTGATCACCCAAACGGGTCGATCACCCAAACTCAGTCATTTCCCAACCATTATCAAATTAACTTCACAGGAAGTGTACTAGGACCCAAACGAACCCAAAAGTACAACCAATTGAACAAGAGCTCACCTAGAAGTCGTCGTCCACAGCACTGCGTTTTCCCTGAAAACAGTGGCCACCGTCCCAGCTCAGTCGTGGCTGGTTCCCTTCGAAAATGATACGGCTGAGTTACAGACACTCCCAGAAAGCTAAACCCGTCCTTGGGTTGGTCCAACAAGGCTCAGAAATCAAATGCTGAATTTTCCCTCCAAGAACCCGAAAATGGTTTCTCACGGTTTCCTCTCCAATTCGACAGCCACACAAGCTCAGAGTGATCCTCACAACTCACACATAATGCCTTTAATCCAATTCAGTCGTTAAAAGTGTCCCAAAGCACCACTCAGTCCTATGTGTAAAGGTTCCTGCACTGACCCGAAACCATTATTAAATGGTGTCCATGCTCTTCAAGTTAGTTGCCAACCCAGAACACATGCCTCCACTACCCCAAAGCTGTCCCAAATCATTCATTAATGTTAAACAATCCGTGGGATCGATCGCACAAAATATCCACCCACGACTGTTCCCGATCAAACAATACCCCTGTGAAATTACCATTCTGCCCCTGTGCAGAAAATTACCAAAACGCCCCTCACGCATCCAGACCCGTAACTCGGTCATTCAGACTCCGATTGATGCGTGCCGCCTATCTACGGACTCAGGGCATCGAGACCTTCCTAACGGTCCTTGGCCCTTGACCATCGGACCTCCCGATCGAAAAGTCAATATTTTCCCCTATTTCGTCCAAATTACGAAAGTACCCCTGAACTTCCGAACGTCATAACTTTCACCACGAATGTCGGAATCGAACGTGCCACCTGTCTATGAACTCGTGACGTCCCAAACTACATCACGTCCATTGGTTAAAGTCCATTTGACTGTCCGAATTAAAAGTGAACGTTTTGCCCATGCCTAGGGGCAAAACGGTCATTTTGCACAATTCGTCTGAATTCACTCAACTAATCCCAGATTAGTCATTCTAAATCATAATTAAATAATATTAAATCTCGATACTCAGGACGGGTCGTTACATGATATTCCCCCAGGCATGTTAATTGTGTTGAGTTTAAAGACTAGTTGATATCCCGGGAAGGCCTGATTATGCACATGTGTTTTGAGTTTAAAAACTCGGGCGCACTTGAGATCTAGCAACTTGATTGATTGATGTTTTTCACTGGTTTTCAGAAATTTTGGGCAGTGGCCCGGATGAGTTGGCTTTGATGAGAATTTATGCTTTTGGGCTGAGGCCCTGGATTTTAGCTACGGATTTGAGGAAAGAAACGATTCCGATTTTGATTGATGGCTTTTGGATATGAAATGGTTTTATGAAAAGGTTTTCATATGCATGCATTGATTTTTACGTGGAGGGTATAAATGTACTTTTCTATAACCTGTTTTCAGAACATATTATTTATTTTTGTCCACTCACAACCTTTTATGTTTTCGATACCCTCCAGGTTGTTGCAGTGCGGGCTGTTGGTAGAGAGAGACGGAGACATCATACACGTGATTAACAGTAGATTCTGCGCGCTCTGGGAAGTCCGGAACTTGTGGACGGTTCGTTTGGAAATCCCTTGTCCGGCTTATGTTACATGGAGGTTAGACGTCGGTTTAACCTTCGTGTCACGCGTAAGTTAGACGGGAGCATGACTTAGCCCTTAATCCCGGGGGATTGGGGGTGGGTCGTACCATAACACATGAGAAAAGTTGTTCTCATGGCTTATAACAATTCGACAATGCCAATGCACTTAGATATATAAATGAAACTACACCCACAATCATGACTTAATTATAATTGATCCCTTGTTTGTGAATAACTTAACACTTGAGTGAAGTTTATTTGTTGTTTCATAATCCTGGGGTCAGAAGGGCACCCCTTACAATTGGGGTATACAATGAAGCTCTTTATTGTTTCCCAGATTTTCCCTTTTCCCAATACTTTACCTTATTATTAATGTCAATATCAAGTTCTTTGTGGCTGTATACAATGAAACCGCACAAAAAGAAAAGATTCCTTGTCAAATGGTTACCAGAAAATAATCTTTATGATTTACTTCGTATAAGGCGGTGAAGAACAAGATAGAAACAAGCTTAGAAGGTCAATTAGCTAACCAACTAAAAGTTATTGTTGCTATTGTGTTAATAACATTCAAACAACTTCTTTATATTGTATGAGGAAACATTACTGAAATGTAAATTAAGTTTGAAAGCATTGACATCTGTTCAACTGATTAACTTGTATAATTACAATTTTGTCTTAGATTTGGTTCTACTTTCTTTGAAAATTTTAATAGTGCTTCTTGTTCTTCTTCATCAAAAGGAGAATTCAGCACATGGTCAGTTTGCATTCACAACTCATGAGGCTGGAAATTACCTGGCATGCTTTTGGATTGATGGTAATAATCTTGGAGGTGGCGGAGTAAGTGTCAACATTGATGGGAAAACTGGAATTGCAGCTAAGGATTGGGAATCTGTAGCAAGAAAAGAGAATATTGAGGTGAGCACTTTGAAATTCTTTTTATATGATTTTCTATGTGTATATCTATGTTTTTATTATAACTCATTCCTTTTTTGTTTCATTGTTCTAGTCATGGTAAGATTCATTTATCCCAATGAAGGAAATTAACATGAACTGATAATTATTATTTTCTAGATACATGCAGCTCCATATTCTCTTTCTCCCGACCATTAGTGACTCTGATACTGATTTATCAATTTGGTCGTTGAGTTAATCATACATATCATGAAAGTCTTTCAATTTATTCTTCTGCCTATCAGAATATACTTGCCAAGTTTTCATCACACGACCCATCCCAATCCCCCCCAGGATTAACGGGGAATGTGTCATGCTCCCGTCTGAAACGAAGTGTCAGACAAGGGATAATACGTACCTCAGCCCATATGGGGCTCCGAGAGCGCGCCAAGATCGGTGGAGGAGTGCGATGTCTCGGTCACTGCTACAGCCCGCATTTGTGATCAACCTGAAGGGCATTTAAACCAATCAGAACTGTGAGTGAACGAAAATCAACAAATTCATACAAACGCATTTCATAAAGATATTTATGTCCTTCACTAAAAAGGTATGCATGCATTGAAAATCAGTAATCAAAACATTTACTCAATAAGACATTAGGGCCTTAGCCCAAAAACCGTAACTCAAAACCAAGTGTGGGAACTTAGCCCAAAACTGTAGAATACCAAAATCCGTAAATCCAAAATCAAGCGGACCACTGCCCAAATCCATAACCACAAATCCAAAAATACCACACAACCATCCCCGGCATCCCAGATGCCTAGTGTCCCAGACGCTTGACATCCCAAGCGTCGTATCTCAAGGTAATAAGCAACGCGTGCTGCCCGGGGTCTCTCCGGGTTTATATCTCTAACATCCCATATGTCTGACGTCCCAGATGTCTAATCATAGCAATCATGCGCCTGAGTCACTATATGGTCTGGTAGCTCCGTATAATGACCCCTCGCAGGAAATGCATCGTGACTTCCTCAGTGTCCCAGATACCTAGAGGAGACCATCACATATCCTCGTATCAAGATGGTATATGGAAAACAGTTTTATAAAGTCATTTCAAAACATCTCAATGGGCCATGCCCGAAATTTCCATAAAACATCACAAACCATTTAGGGTCCTCGACCCGAAATCACGTTTATGAAACATAGGGTCCCAGACCCGAAATCACATTTATAAAAACTCAAAAGGGTCTATGCCCGATTTTGTAAACCAACTGAGCCCTTGGCCCGATCGAATAATTCAAATGGGTCTCATACCGAATTCATCTTTCCAAAACCACAACCATGCCATAGAACCATCATTAAACTCACAATCACATAGCAATAGCATAAACTCGTAAACCTCAAAATACGTATAAATATGAAATTATCTCGAAATACATATAAATACAGAATTACCTCAAAATACGTGCAATCACGTAAACCACCAGTGTCACAATCATCATCATAGAAATCACGTATGTAAAACATATAAAATAGTTATGCATGCATCACAGTTTAGAATACGAAGTCCACCCACCGACTGTCTTACGCTGCCGCTTCGATACACGTGACATAAGCCCTCTCGGGCCACATCACTATCACCGGGACTTCCAAACTTGTCCAAATCATATTAGAGGGTTACTAACCACCTCATTAACCTCTCATTAAATCCCCGTAATTTTCCCGAATTTTTAACTATTTTTAAACTCGATCCTAAACCTTCGGACACCCCGAAACATATCAAAACGATGTCCGACGACACGAAACCAGTCCCAAAATGTTCGTTACATCGAATAGATTAATTCACATGTTGAAAGTTTCCCCAAAAATTCCCTCACCCGCGGATTGAACTCCCTGCGCATGAAACCCACGCACCGGGCACTGTTCATCGTCCTCCTCAGGCAAACCCGGTTAAGACCGGTTCGGTCCAACCGAACCGGCGTTCTTGGTTTTCTCCATTTTTCCACCTATTTTCAATTCCAATTAATTCTATAGCTTCATTCCACTAATTCTAATTGATTAATGACTTCAAAACCTGAACTTAAGGACTGGAAATTACCTCCCAGATCGACGATCCAATCTTCCATTTTCCTCCGCCGTCTCCGGCCATTACAGGCCACCTCAAGCCCCAAAACCAATCTTGATTAAATCCTGGCGGCTCCCAGATACTCACCTAAGCAACCAATTCGAAAAACAATGATCAATTTGTGATTTGCCATTTTTGAACTCAAGGTAGAATTTCACGGGAATTCGTTTACCATCACTGTTGTGCACCTCCACGGCCACCACCAACCTTGCTTCGACCTTGCCTTTCACTTTCATTCAGAACCCAGGCCCAAAAGACCACATTTTCCAAATGTTGGAAGTAAGAAATGTCCCCTGTTTTCAAGCTTGCCTCACGGGTTTTGGTTCCCAGCCACCACCGCCGTCCACGACGGTCTTCATATGTTGACACCATCATCATTGCTAGTCCTTACCCTCCAACTTTCATTTACATAATATTAGCATTAGATGAGGTTTAGAGGTTTTAGAGGGAGGTTTGGGTGTTCGGGTTTTATTGAAGAAAAATGGGAAAATGATGAAGGTCGATGATGATAATCAGATGGTCGTCTGGTTAAAGAAATGAACGGTGAGGATGGGTGACTGAGAGTGAGATGGATGGCTGAGATGAGAGAATGGATAAAATATATATATATAAAAATAATTGGCCAATGGGACAAGATCCACAATTTAAGGAGAGTGGCTAATGGGATGAGTGACACTTGTCACTCATCCAAGGGCCCACCAGAAATATCTACCTTTCAAAATTAAATAATATTAAATTCAAATCCCGAGGCGTAAGTTCTCGATTTCGATCCCGTAACCATAACTTCTTCGTCCGACGTCCGATTTCGACGTGCCGCCTGTTTACGGACTCGTGACGTTCCGATCTACGCCACGGTCATCTGTCCTCGTACGTTTGACTCCTCGAGCCAAAAGCCAACATTTGGCCCAAGATCAGGGGAAAAATGATCATTTCACACCGTCCGTCCGATTTCTCTCAACTAATCCCCGATTAGTCATTCTAAACCATAGTTAGTTAATATTTAATCCCGATATTTGGGACGGGTCGTTACATTTCATGTGATATATAGTTTTGTTTTCTTATTTTAACTATAAATTGAGATAGAGGCATGACATATTTGTTTGTTGATTCTTTATGAGCCCAAGACTAAGCTCATTGCTCCAAAACTAAGAATGATGCCTTTTTGGTCTAAGTGGAGTGTCCAAGGTAGTTGATTCTGTGTTTCATCGATGACCACCATGTTTTGGTAGCTATTTTTACACAGAAAAACATGCTTATATATGAATATGTAATTGCAATTTGATGAAGTTGTGGGCATCTGGCAAAAATTTTGTTGCTAACATCTGTAGTGTATTTGGTACATATGATATTAAAAATATTTAACTTTTTGAATTCTAAAAGGACTAATTGAGATGTTCATGCTTTGTCTGGGTGTTTAAACACTTATTAGAGATGAGTGCGACTAAAAGTGGTAGTACATCTAGCATGGATAAAGAGTGGGTTTTTTGTTCCAGGTTCATCTCAAAACTCTACAAAAATAATTAGAATAAACACATGCAATTACTTTATTAAAGAATTAGTTATTTATCTATTTTTAGAGTGTTAAAAGCTTATCGTGAAGGAGCAAGACGTTAGTTACAATTATATGAATATGTATTAGATGATGATGCGCCTATGTATCGACCAACACGAGAATTTTGTTTGCTTCGTGAAGCATTAGGCAGTACGGTTGCATGGCCTATCGAAGACATAGAGGTAATTATCTCTCCTTTACCTATTCACTAATAAATACAGTTGTATCACCATTTTTACGAAGGCCATTTTCCATCATTTTGATATAAATTATTGCAGTTTATCGGACTACCGTCTTTGTCAAAAACCTATGAAAGAAGGATTTTTCACACAAGACAAGTTTAATATTCTAAGAGTTATATTTCTATATATGTTTGCTTGTTAGTTTCTGCCTTGGCTTGCTTGTTAGTTGGTGTGTTGGCTGCTCTATTTGTTGCTTTGATTTTTGTTGTGTTTTTGTTTTGGTTTACCCTTTTACATGCAAAACTAATAAGCTATTAGACCAAAAAACAGAAGTCTTTTAAGGCTCACGAAAGAAACTAATAAGTAAAACCTCCCTTAAGTAGCATACTAATTGCCTTATAATAACATACAACCATTTATGTTAGGACTGGATGAAACTTATGTAACTTTGAATTACAGAATCAGCTGAATTCTTCTACCTTTTAGCATCCAGAAACCAGCAAAGTGAATTCTATGCTATTAGTCCATACTCTAAATTATCATAACGTTCATATTTTCTTCACCTGCATTTGGAACGCATGTTGTAAATGTAAAACTAAACTTGTGTATTCATAATAATGTTTCAGGAGTTGGTATATGTTTATGGAAGGATTTTGTACGAAACAGGGAATCCAATGCACCATACACATGAAGGATTAAGGGGAAGAACTTGTAACTAATGACTTGGTATATGCTTATGGAAGATTTTTGTATTTTCTTTTAAACCATATTCGATGGTTACTAGAATAATTTTCGTTATCGATTTTTGTGGGTTTTGGAAATTTGGATACATGCACCTTGAGATGGTGTGACAAATATAATTTAAGCTAATTTTCTTTGCCAAGTTTCAATTTATGAATTCTCTTTGAGTTTTGCTATATTTTCTTTTTTATTGAATACCTATGTGTAAATTAGTTATTTCTTTCATATATATTGAATCTACTATATAATATCTGAAATAGGTATTGATTTTACAAATGGAAATTTAAAAGAATTAAAGTGTAATGTGTGCCTTAAATATTTCGCAAGAATTTCTTTTATGGCGTGCAGTGTGTACCTTAAATATTTACTTTTAAGGCATACACTGCCTGCCTTAAATTTCAGTATTTAAGCGTGCGTTGTTCACCTTCAACCCCATCAATTATGGCATGCATTGCGAGCCTTAAATATTAGTATTTTCACGCCTTAAACATTAGTATTTACGGCGCGTAATGTGTGCCTTATATACTGAAGGTTTTTTACAACATGACCTTTTAAGGCGCGCGTCTGCACGCCGTAAATACCTTTTTAAGGCGCACATTGCGCGACTTAAAAGGCCTCTTTTGGTGTAGTGAAAGAAAAGGCCAGTTTCATTTATTAATACAAGAATATTATTATGAAGGAAGATTTATATACATGCACAGATTATAAATTTAGTATGTATAAAGTCGAATCCGAAATATTTTACTAAATATCAAAATGAATAAAAATACTATGAGACTAACTGTTGATGTAAAAAATGGACCAACTTAAACTTGCCTCACCAAGCACCTTTAGCTGCTCATCTCGAGCTAGGAAGACTTGAGTAGAGAGGGTAAGAGTAAAGGGACACCGGTGTGGTGCCGATCTAACAGTTCCCGATACTTAAATAAGGTTTTAAATAGGAAGAGTACTGTAGTAATTTAGGCAGCGTGATGACAAGATTGTCATTACCTATTGGAACGGGATACCCTTGTATTTATAGTAGCATTGAATTTGGAGTGGGCCAGGCTGACCAGATGTGGTCGCCTTGTATGGAGGTTGGCCTCTTGCTGATTCTTCAGAGTGGCCAAGAGGGTGACCAAGCTGATCAGTTGGCTGGCCGATCAGGTATGATCGGTCCATACTGTTCTGGCCTTGTTGCTGTGATCTGGAAGGAAGGTTGGGGGGCCCTGTCCGATCAGATGTGGTCGATTAGCCTTGGTTGGTTAAGCATGGCTTATGTTTCATCGGCTGAGAGACTTATAGATTGCTAAGACGAGCCGACCAGTTTAGGTAGGAACACTAATAATACTAATAATGAAGCTCTCATTTTCACACGGCCATTTACAATTTTTAGAGGAGGGTTTTGTCATTTGTGGACCCATCCTAGGATATGGATCTCTCCCTAAGTTTTTAGTTTCTATTTAATTTCAATTTTCTCTATTTTTTCGTGCAATGGTATTTGGAGAGAGGGGAGGCAGCCCACTTAATCCAGAAACATTATGAAACGTCTGAGGCCCGCAGGAACCCAACTAATATCTGGGTCCTGCACCCGATCAGTGAGAGTAGACAGATCTTACGTAGCCTAAAGTTTTCCATCTTGTAGGTCCCGCAAGCACTGGTAGTCGAGTCACTTTGAATCCAGACTCTCTGAGGCCCGCAGGAACCCAACTAATATCTGGGTCTTGCACCCGATCAGTGAGAGTAGACAGATCTTACGTAGCCCAAAGTTTTCCATCTTGCAGGCCCCGCAAGCACTGGTATTCGAGTCACTTTGAATCGAGACTCTCGAGAGCTTACGCAATCACCAGCGTTCATATAGATCCCACTGGCAATCAACAACTTCCCTGGAAGATACATGCCAATTGCCAATCCTGCCATTGTTAGGATTTAAGGGGATTGGGACAATTTTCTCTTTTTTTTTTTTTAATCAAGGGACAATTTTCTCTCTCTCACCTAAAAATCACTGTCTTTTCAGTGTGTGCAGTGCACCCATCTCTCTCTCTTCCCCATCCCCTTCGCTTTCTGAAAGCCCTGTCACCATGAGAGTGAGACCCACAACATAATCTAGAAAAAAGCCTTCAATCTCTCCTCCCTTATAAAACTTGTCCCAAAAAGCTACAGAAAAACCAAATATGTTCCTCCTCCTCCTGTAAAGCATGACCATGACCTACCTACCTAGCTATACAGCTGCTCAAAATTACATTATGATCAATCATCATTCCTCGTAGCAAAACCAAAAACCACTATTTGGGTAGCGTTTTGCAGAACAGTTTTTCAGAACTATTTGGTAGCGTTTTGCAGAACAGTTTTTCACGCCTGATCGATATCGATCATTCACGATGGCCTTCCCTCCTTGTCACAGCTTCATGCTCCAATCCCATGAAGATCCAGACCTCCACCTTGCCAATTCCTCCTCCCTCAACCCCCCACACTACCACTTCCATGGTCTCTCTCTCTCTCTCTCTCTCTCTCTCTCTCTCTCTCTCTCTCTCTCACACACACATTTTGGTTCAATTACTGTATTTTGTTAATGAATTAGTTTTTATTGTTTTTGGGTGGGGTATTGCAGGTGGAGGGGTGCCTTTTATGATGAAGAGATCACTGTCATTTTCAGGTGTTGATAATAATAACATTAATAAATGCCATCATGATGAGCTTGGAGGGGGGCTGCATGGAGGAGTACTAGGAGGAGGAGGAGGAGATGATGATTTGTCAGATGATGGGTCACAAATTGGGGAGAAAAAGAAGAGGTTGAATCTTGAGCAAGTGAAGACTCTTGAGAAGAGCTTTGAGATGGGGAACAAGCTTGAGCCTGAGAGAAAAATGCAGCTTGCCAAGGCCCTTGGTCTCCAGCCAAGACAAATTGCCATCTGGTTTCAGAACAGAAGGGCCAGGTGGAAGACAAAGCAATTGGAGAAAGACTATGATGTCTTGAAGAAGAAATTTGATGCTCTTAAGGCTGACAATGATTCTCTCCAAGCTCACAATTCCAAGCTTCAAGCGGAGGTAATAATATTAATATTTACATTTTGCTTTCTAGCTTCTTCTTTCACAACTTTCCGATATCAGACATTAATTTTTCTTTCTCAAATTTCCGATATCAAACATTTCTTTTTCTTTCACATCCTCACAAAATCAAGTTTCGCGCTGTGATCGAATTCTTTTTTACTGAGCTAAAATTCATTTTAATTTTTGCGAAGATGTGATGGAAAAATGTTTCTTTCTCTCAACTTTCAAGGATATTTCTTTTGGGATGCAGAAGAAGTTTGAATAGTAGCTAGAGAGATGCTAATTTTTGGTTTTTTTTTTTAAGTATTTAATTAAGTTTGTATTATATGAATAAGAAGATCAACATGGATTATGGTGCATCATGATTAGTTTATTATACTAGGACATCTTAATTCTAATTTCTGCTGGATCAGCTCTTGATCCAATGCAAATGGAAATTATTTTTAATTAGCGCATCTGATGAACATGAGTAATTTAATTTTAATTAAACAGTGGCTGAATTTAAAGTAAAGGACCTATATTATTTAATTTTGATTTTTATTTTGGGTTGAATTTAATTAATTAATTTATATATATATATATGCTGCAGTTACTGGCTCTGAAAAGCAGGGATTTAAATGAAGGTGGGATTCATAATAATAGTAATATTATTGATGATAATAATATTATGAAGAAAGAAACTCATGATCAGGGTTCTTGGAGCAATGGAAGTGATGAGAACAGTTGTGATCGTCGTCATCATCATCTCAATTTAGACATTTCAAGATCATCAGCTCCAGCAACAGCCAACAGCTCACCGTCTGATTCCCATCAGATGAACAACATGAATGGAATAAATCTCTTCCCTTCATCATCCTCATCGCAGGTGATCAGGCCCAGCAGCATAACCCAACTCCTCCAAGGCTCATCAAGATCAGCAGATCTCCAATGCCTCAAAGTTGACCAGATGATTCAAGATGATCAAAGCTTGTGCACCATGTTCAACGGAATTGATCAAGAACAGCAAGGCTTCTGGGCATGGCCCCCTGAGCAGCCCCATTTTCATTGAACAAATTATATATATGCAGAGAGATCATGATTATCAGACAAGTAATTGATTAATTAATTAAATTCCTATGAGTTTTGATTAATTAATTATTTAGTTAATTCAAGTTTTGGCTTTAGATTGATTGTTGATGTACAAAAAAAAAAAGTTCAATATTTTTTGCTTCATCAGTTTCATCAATTGGCCGGGCTGAGTAATCAAGTGACACTTAATTTTTAGTTTCTATATATCCACAAATTCTGCATTTCATAACCCAAGATTTTATTTTATATTTTATATTTTAGATGAAGATGTAGAAGAAATGCATGTGCCAGTGAGTGGATTTCCAGCTCTGGCATGCAACATATGGGACATGAAATAAGATCCAAAGGATTCTGTAGTTGCAAATTTTGAATATTTTAATGAGTTACTAAGTTGGGATATGCTTTGGAATCATCATGATATTTTATGGTAATATAAAACAATTTCTATATATGGAATTGGTGTGTGTGTGAAGTGAGTGGCAGACTAGATTGCAGGAGTGATAGAGGGGAAAAAGCTGAATTCTCTTTCACTTGATGTTGCAGAAAGAGGAGAGGTGATGAAGATTAAAGGCTTAAAGGAGGAAACTACTGTAACAAAAAATCTCTGTGGGAAGGTAAGGAAAGGGACACACATTCAAAGTTCAAAGAGGAGATTGAGGTAGATTCTAATAAGCACACATTCCAAGTAGAAAGAAGCCAAAGAGAAAGGAGAGGAACAGTAGATTGGTGATATCCCCAGTAAGTGTATACAATTTTTTTTTTTTTTATGTAAACCAGCTGGTACATTATCACTTAACCATTATATTACCATTTTAAAATAATGTACCATTTTGATCTATGATGCAAAATGCGCCATATATATAGTGCTATAACCTAATGATATTTTTATTCACATGTTATGTTGAAGGTCTTATCTTCAATTTTTGTAAAAAGTAAAGTCAATATCCAATGTGTATATTATAATTCACTCGTTCAATATCATTATATTTAAAAAATTTAAATGTTTTGAAATAAACTGAAAAAGTTGAAGTTTGAGTCCTATTTGTGAGACGTAGCTTCCACACTCTTTTGTCTGAGCTTGATTATATATATACGAATTAAGCCACATAATATTGGTTCTTATAACACCATTTTTACAGTAACGGGTGTAATGAAAGCGAGTGTTATGTATTAGTTGCTGAACTCAACTTATTATTAGTCATCACTTCCATAGGTCTCAAAATTTTCTACCGCAATGTAGAGCTTGATTCCTATGAAGATGAATCAAACTCAGTTTTGCTAACTCAGTGTAGGAAAAGTCTGAAATGAGATGAGCCATTTCGTTTAATGGATAGAAAAAGAACTGAAACAAAGTAATAACTAATAATTAAAAATCAGTCGGATCCCACAATTAAATAAAACTTGCATAAATTACACTCACTAGTATTTTAGTTTACTCAATCTAATAATTGGATGCAAAAATCACTTTCTAATTAGGTGCAGGAGGGATGGGGGCAGGTTACGAAATGGTCATTGTAAATGCTGTAAATGAGTTAGTGAGGTATAGAAGGTGACATTTCTAAATTTTGTATGTGAGAAGAGAAAGTATCTAACTGTGTACTCTCTGTAGTCTGTAGTCTGTAGTATATATATATATATATTATGTCCATGTAACCTACAGCCACCATATCTTATTCCTATTAGCTCTGGGCATGGTTCGTTAATATTCAGTATAAAGATGATATCGGAACCATACTAAATAATTTTAACCGGTTCCGTACGGTACGGTATTTTTAAATATAAAATTGATATCGTACCGTACCAATTATGTTCGGTATGATTTCGGTTTTAAAGACAAATTCATAATTTCATTTATTTATTATTTGATTCAATGTCTAAAAGCAACATTTTGATAAAATTGAGAAATTAGACTCTTGTTGGGTAACAAATATTGCTCAAAATGTATAGAAAATTCATAACCCAATCAATTTCAATACATCAACTAAAATTAACAACATTAACTAAAAAATCCTAACAAACAATTAAATCCATCAACTAAAAGCTTTTAAAATACAATTAAATATATCTACTAAATTAATATACAATTAAATCTATCAACTAAATTAATATACAATTAAATCCATCATTAGCTATTAGATTATTAGGGGTTTTCTTATTGTTGAATTTAATTTTTAAATAATTGAAAATTTAAAACCAGTTTGGTTTCGGTATGAGATGGTATTCCGTAACATCGAAACCGATCCCTTACCGATTTAAACCGATATGGTATCGGTACGGTACCAATCATCCTTTCGGTTTTACTATTCGGTTTTTTTCCGATTTAGTATGATACGTGACAGAATAATTTCGGTATTTCGGGACAATATGCCCACCCCTAATTCCTTTCGTTCATTATTCAACACCACCATTTATGTTTTCTCTCCCTCCTTTTCTATCTGAATTCATTAATCACTTTCTACATATACAAGCTAGGCAAGCAAACAATATTACAGCAACAAACAAGAATTTGGGAGTATCATTTACTCATCAGTACCAGACCACATGGATAATCACAAATGTCATAGATTTTAGAGTAAATTACAATTTAATATCCTATATTTTACATATAACTTTAAAGGTATACACAAGTTTTCAAATTTTCCCCTCTTCCCATACCATATGTTGGCTCATAGGCCACATATTGATTTTCTGAACCGTCCTAAGTCTAGCTCCTCATTCAACTGTTGTTCCAGGTTCCAGCCAATAGGATGGTGCCACATAACACATCTTTTTTACAATTGTAATAGTGTGTGAAAAAAAATAA
Organism: Prinsepia uniflora; assembly: GCA_032719365.1. Taxonomy (NCBI): domain Eukaryota; kingdom Viridiplantae; phylum Streptophyta; class Magnoliopsida; order Rosales; family Rosaceae; genus Prinsepia; species Prinsepia uniflora. The sequence continues at coordinate 4,560,700 of CM064867.1, read as the reverse complement.
TTAGGAAAGTTGCTTTCAACTTTGAAAAGCAACAGATGTAGCATTTTTTTTTCTTGTCGTTGGAGTGTGGATGTGGATTTTTTTTTTAATTTAGGATTTTTTTTTTCCTTATAAACACTCAACATTTAAATTATCATATATCATATATCACAAATTTCAGGATATATTATATATGAGCTCTACATTATTATCTTTAAGAAAAAAATTCACAAAAGATTTGAATTATTGCCGTTCTTGTCCCTCCAATTAGAACAACAAAAAATAATATTAGGTGATAAGCCTTTAGTTAAGCATCATTATATATCATTTTATACCCTTCATACTTGTATTTAATGCAAGTAATATGAGAAAATAATATATATTGTGAGGAATGTGTAGAATTAGATCGATCTCGAAATTACAAGGATTTTGGCGAAAAAAATTGTCTCAATCGGAGCTGTATTGAAGAAGATATGATCGAAATAAGGGAGCCCACCAAATTGAGCAAGAAATTTCGCCAGGGAGCTGCCGAATCCAACAGCCCCATTCAGCAGCCTACAAATGAAGCCTTCAGCCCAAAAATCGCAGCCCAGCCCAACAAGCTGCAATCCACGCTTTTCAGCACCTAACTGTCGAATCCAGCAGGATTGCTCGGCGTGCGCCTACTGAAAAGTCACATGCTCAGCCCACGTTCCTGTCAACGTCCAACCCGATGTCCAACCCACGACCAGCCAACGTCCAACCTGCTATCCAACCCACGACCCGTCAGTGTAACAACCCGTACCTACGGGAAGGGTAAAAATGTAATTTGTACGAAGTTTTGTAAAAAAGGACGATTTTGCCCTTGTGAATAGTAGACGGAAAGTTGACTTTTGGTACTATCGATTGGATGAGTGTTAGCCCTTGACCGTGACGTAGTTTAGGACGTCACGAGTCCGTAGACAGGTGGCAGGTTCGATTCGGACAATCTGAGAAAAAGTTATGAGGTACGGAAGATTGAGGGCGTTATCGTAATTTCGATGTAATGAGGAAAATGTTGACTTTTTGGTAACTTAATAATTTTCACGTAGACCGAGGACCGTTAGGTAGGTCTCGACGTCCTGAGTACAACGACAGGCGGCACGCTGTCATCGGACGTCGGACGGAAAAGTTACAGGTCTAGAACGGTCGAGGGCAAAACGGTAATGAATTATACAAGGGGTATTTTGGTCATTTCCTATCAGCAAAGCAGATGATGACAAGTGGCAAAAGGGGATTGGGATATTTTTCTGCTTGTCCATAGGATTGTGGACACGTGGGGGTGCTGGATTGTTCCACAAAGGTCTAAAGTGTGCACGGCCACACTTGGTCCATTTTGAAACCGTGCAAACCTTGTGTGCGCAGAAAACAGAGAGAAGAACTTGGGGAGACGGTGATCGATTCAAGGGGTGAGTGCGGTTTTGGTGAACTGAGAGAGTGACAGGGAGCTTACGGTGAGTTGGTGGTGGTGCTATTGGACGGAAACCGTGCACGGCGGCACTGTGGCGGTGCAGCTAAGCTTCTGTGAAAACGGGGAGGCCGTGAGCTCGTGGAGGCTGTTGTGCCGTGTGGTGAGGCAAACCAAGGCTATAGGAGGTCCAAGGGGTTGCAGGGTGTCCAACAAACACCGTGGCAGGCGGCGGTGCTCACGGCGGCGACTGAATTGCAGGGTAAGTCTCTTTACTCTGTTTCCCGTGATTTTTCAAATGCAAAGTCGTGGAGTTGGGCTTAGAGTCGAGGGATTAGGAGGTCAGGGTGATGTTCAGGGAGGTCTTAGGATTGGTTTGTGATGGCTGCCGTGACGGGGGCGTACACGGCGGGGCTCAGTCGACGGCGAGTACCCAGTACTCTGTTTTTGGCCGTGACTTCAAACTTGAAGTCGTGGACTTCGGGGATGAATCGACGGATTCTGTGAGTTGGGTAGGACTAAGTAGGGTCCTAGGAAGGTGCTGGTATCGCCACCGTGAAGGGGGAAGCAGTGGACGGCCGGGAAGGAAAACAGGGGCTGCGGGCCGTCTGTTTCGCGGCCGTGAACGGCGGGTTTCCGGCCATGATTCTTCGAGGTTAGGATATGGTCAGGTTGCTTAGGACGGGACGAAGAGGTTAGGATTGGATTGAACCGAAATGGTGGTCGGATTACAGAGAACCGTTCACGCCGGTTCAACTGTGTTGAACCGGGTGACTCGAGGAAGACGGTGGCACTGTAGCAGGCGCGTGAGGCCCACGCACAGCCACTTTGGGCGGCGCGTGGAGGCGCGTGGTGATGATTCCGGCCAAGCTTCCAACATGGTTTTGGTTCTAAATGTCCTAAGGAATCCAATGGTATAGTTTTCGGGTTAATCGGACGGTGTTACGGGATGGTTCGGGAATCCGTACGGTTTAGGGTTTAGGATTAAAATATGATTAAATTCCCGAAAAATTAGGGAAAATAGGGAAGGTATCCGTGATATAATTGTGACCCTATTTGGTATCCATTGACAGGACGGGAGACACCAGAGACGGTTGAGGAGCGCACGGAGCGCGAGTGACTTGCTCTGAACTGTGAGTGGACTCTTCCTTACTTCCGAGCATGCCTAACTGTTTTGATTAATGTTTTATGTTTTTTTTTATATGTGTTTATATGTGATTGAGATGTTTGCACGCTTTTCGAGACGTTTTTGGGATTTTGCACGTTTTTCGAGAAAAAGCTGGTTTTCAGATTTTGATGCTATAATTCAGAAATTCAACCTAAAAACGTTTTCTGATGATGGTAAATGGGTTGTAGTCACTGATTTAGGAGTTTCCTATGGTTTTGTTATGAACATGGATCTTTTTCCGGATTTGGGTTCGGAATGTCGGTTCTGAACGCCGCAAGGGCTTCGAACTAGGGATTCCGAATTCGAGTTTGGTGATGGGTTTCAGAATGGGTTTACACTGATATGGATTGGATTTGTTGGATCTGGATATGGGTTTAAAGACCCGGATATTGATTGACGGGGGACGGGCCCGGATTGAGTTTAAAGACTCGGGAGTTTAAAGACTCGGATATTACGATATTACCCCCATAGGCCTATTGAGTTTAAAGACTCGGGAGTTTAAAGACTCGGATATATATATATATATGTGAGGCCTGGTTGAGTTTAAAGACTCGGATAGGTCCAGCAAGTTTGATCGGAAAAAGTGTTTTGATGTTTATGCTCTGGTTTCTATCTCAGTTTTATAGTGTATCTGTTTCTTATGGTGTTTATAGTGTTTCTGTTTCTTATGATGTTTCATATTATGACTTTTCTAATACTTCATTGGCATGCCTGGTTTTAAACCGGAGGGAACAAATGATTATATTTCTTTACTTTGATTTGATGGTAAACGGTTTTAAAATTTTTATTCCTTTCGGTCCACTCACACCTTCTTTTTTTAAATTCCCTCCAGGTCGTGGTGATAGCGCTGGGGTGAACGTTGAGGCAGATATCGAGGCATAGAGCTTCCGACGTTCTTCCGTTGCGGACTTAGACTTGTAGGACTTTTGATGCCCATTTTGTAGAACTATGCTCTGGCTTACTGTTGTATATATTTACTCCTTCGTCTGATAGTTATGCTTATAGTTGTATTAAGGTCATGTTTTGGTACTGTAAGTGTGATTGTCAGACGGGAGCAGGGTTCATCCCGGGTATCGAGGTGATATTTGGGACGGGTCCTGACAGTCAGCGCACGCCTGCCGAAACCATCCCCTGCTCCACCTGCCAGCCCACGCCGAATCCACCATGCCTTCTCAGTGCTTGACCCGCCGAAACCCCTTCATTCTGTCAGCGCCTGCACACCAAAAGTCCAATTGCTCCTTCTACATCAAACCTGCTCCAATTGGGCAGGTTTTCAGCCCATACCTGTCAAAATTGTCAGCCTAAATCCATCATTTTAGTCCATACCAGTCGAAATTTTTATTGTTTTTGTATTTAATTATTTTAACTCTCTTGGCACATTTTGAGTTTTCCTTAAGGAAAACCTAGGCCGAGTATTTCTGTGGCAATTCTAGAGTTTAAGTCTAAAATCCCTCGTGTTTCTTCAAGCATCTTCACAAGGTTCCTGTTGTTGTTCGGTGTTCCTTGTGAATAAAAATCTATTGTTTCCATCTTCACAAGATTCATGTCGTTGTTCGGTGATCCTTATGAATAACTTTGGCTCTCTACTTAAACTCTTGTTATTATTATTGGTTTTATTTTTATAATTCAATATATATGTTGATATTTTCTTTCTAATATTTGTAAATGTGAATAGAATCTCAATGTGTTTTACTTTCAGAATTTCAGTTACTTCATACGTTTTAGTGCTTAAACTTCAACTCAATGCTAAATGTTTATGACACGCCCCGCCCCCTAGCAGGGAGGGTCGTGCTTCCGTCTGACACATCCTCATAAAGTAACCAATTAACCCTTACAATCAGCATAACAATCCTAACCACGTGTCAGACCAAGAATACTCCCCCAACCTGACTAGACAAAACAGAGTACGCACTCACCGTGATGCCTCAGCCTCCCTGCAGCCCGCGTCTAAAACCAACTTGGAGGGTGCCAAATCCAAAAAAACAAAGTGTAAGTGGACAAAAAAATCAAATATTGGAAAACCATTTTCTGAAACATATCTTTACACTACAAGAAAAACAAGCTTAATACACTAATAATTATGTGTCTTTTGACTCTATAGACACAAATACTTGTGTCCTATAACAATGGACACGTTGCAACTACTATTATTTGCCCATGTTCACTGTGGGCATGCCTTTTGATCAAAAGACACAAATAACTTACTTTGTGGCCAATTATCAAAGATTAAAAGACACTAATTATCAATGTCTTTTATCTAACAGTGGGCCCATGGATTTTTTATAGTCATGGACATAATATATTAATGTCTCATCTATTCTAATTTTTTTTATTAATATCAAATAAATAAACAAATATTAGCTATAGAAAACAAACATTGAATAAATATTGAATGTTTTTAATTAATATATTGAATTCTTTTAATTGATATGTTAAATGTTTATAATTAACCCTTGAATGTTTATTTGCTACCGCAACTAAACAATATACTTTCTATATTACATATTCACCCTGCCCAAATACTTTTGGGTAAATAAAATTGTTTAAGTACATAAATGAAATGTTTACAAAAAGACGTCATAACTTATCAGTTATCACTTATACTATACCTTTAATATCTATAAATAATACAACATATTGTTCACAAAAACCATAAGGATGTTCACTAATTCATATCACCTACTCCTTGTCTCAGCTATAACCTCTTCATCTACACATTTCAACTTCTTGTGCTGAAGTTTCTGCAATGCAAGACTCCACTCTACCATGTGTACTTGCAAAAATTCGGTGAAGTTCTTAAATTTTGATACCCACTACATAACAATGAAATTACCTTTACTTCATATTTTCCATTTGTATCATTAAACATAAAATTTCAAATCAATCAGGAAAGTTCATACGATAATAAGGTCAGCCATGAGAGTTCCTCTTCCTAGACCGAGTTCAACAAGTTTCAGTCTTGCAGGTTGTCCCATTTGCTCCCATAAAGACATTGCGTATTCAAATAAGCCCGTTTATGGGAATATACGAAGTCCAACTTCGGATAGGGCGATCCAATCGCCTGAGGTTAACCAATCCAGCATATAGAAAACCAAACCAGAACATAATGTAATACATGATAATAACTCAAAACATATATCGTACGGGCACCAGCCCAAAACAGTTATTACACGGACACCAACCCAAAACAGTTATCACACGAACACCATGCCCAAATCCCGGTTTTCCAAAACCATGATAAAAATCAATAACCGGAAACCATAGATAGTTTATACTAAAACCAATCATTAACAAAATCCAGAAATATAATCATAACATATTTAAGTCCAACATATATCCAGCATTCGAAATCATGCCAAATTAGATTACAAAGCCAGTGAAAACATAGATATATGCATGCATTAGATTTATGAAAGAAAATGTCCACTCACAGTACTGTCGCGCGCACGAACCATGAGCCGTAAGCTAATCCAAAGCCTCTGGGACGTCCGGACCTGTTCAAATCACACTCAAAGGTCACTATCAACCTATATAAGTCCAAATATAAAACCCTAAGAAGTCCCGGAACCGAGAACGTGTCCCGAACAAGCTTCCCGAGGAGAAAACCTTTATTTGACCTATCAAACGATCTCCGATCGTCATGAAACCACCATCATTGGATTCAAAACGATGATACCTATCGAATAAGACTGGGTTGACCTTGAAATTCGTGCTCACGCGCCCCCACGCGCTGATCAAATTCCGATTAATAAAAAATCAAAAAGTCAACGGTCAAAGTCAACGCTGATGTCAGCCTAGTCAATGATGACGTCATCGGCCTCACTAGAGAGGACGACCGGCGCCGCCGTCGCTGGAGACCGGAAACTCCATTTTTGTCCTAATTTTCGAACCTTCATAACTCTCTCAATTCTCAACCAAATTTGACAAACTTTATATGGAAATTCATCTATTTAAGCCAAGGATTCCAAAAATGAAACCAGAATTGTAAAATTCTACCTGGATTTAAAGTTATGGCCTCCCAAAGTTTTGGCCAACCTTTGAACTTGTATTTCGGCACCCTCGTTGTCCAAAACCTCCTAAACTTGGCTCTACAGACTCCGCTCACCTCGAGGAACATGAATATGAGTTTAGATTAATTCCAAAACATCAAAAATCAAAATCGAAATCCTAGGACCCCACGACTTACCTAGATTTTTGCGATTTCGGCCACCCTCCACGGCGGCTCCGCCGTCCAATGATGTCCCCTCAGCCTCCCTCTCATCCTCAAGGTCTCACAATGGTCTCAAGCATGAAGATGGAGTGATGAAGATGATGGTTGGGGGTGGGGTATGGGTTTGGAAGGAAAATGGAGAAGATAATGAACAGTGAAGATGATGCATGTACCAATTAAATGGGCCATATGGTGAGTGACAAATGTCACTCATCACCTTCCGTGACCTGTAACTTTCCCGTATGATGTTTGATTTCGACGTGCCGTTTGTCTACGGACTCGTATCGTCTGAATCTACGTAACGATTCTCGATCCACGTGCATTGGACCTCCTGGTTCAAAAGTCAACTTTTTCAAGGGCAAAATCGTTATGTTGCCCCGATCGTTCGATAACCCTCGATCAATCCCGATTCATCCTTACTTAATCTGTGGTTGCTCCCGTAGATTCGAGATGGGTCGTTACAGTTTATTTGTTGTTTGGTGCACTTAGAATAAGATTGAAGAGATTTAATGTTTGACGCGCATTCAATCAAAATCGTAAGGTGAATCATATTGTAAGTGTTTATCTGTTGTTCAGTGCATTTATAGTATTGAAAAATGTATAAATGTAATTGAGATGATGAATGTAGGATTTCGTGATTGGTTCAATATGTGCATATGATAAAGTGTTGGCAAGATATGTGTTTAATGAAAGTTCATTGTACAAAGGTTAAAGTATGAGTAATTTAAATAATATGATTGATAATTCGGATTTACTTACATAAAAGTGTCGGTTTTGTCTATGAAACTAATATATGGTTTGTAAATTCTAGTTAACATGAGCGTTCGCATTTCAATTCTTAGTTTTTTAAAATGTAGCTTCGGCTACAACTCTTTCCAAAACCCCCCAAATCGTTTAATTCTTTTATTATTTTCACTAACCATTATTTAATGTCCCTAATTTTTCCAGTCCAAAACGATCCCTATTTACCAATACTATCTACACAAAAAAAAATTTAAATTGTATATATTTTCATTAAGTATTAATAGTTACTTTATATTTATTTTGATGCTTGGTTAAAGCGTATCATTAGACAAAATGTATGAACAATATCACGAAAATGGGCAAAATCTTACCTCTAACCTTTTGCCCGAACTTTTACGTACCACTATATATGCTCTAACGAGGGATTTATAAATTCCAAAAAGGAGGCCAACACAATGAGGCCTTAATCCATTTCTGGCCCTGGTATAGGGTGGCCACTCCTCCCTCGAAACCCTCTGTTATTAAAAAAAAAAAAAAAAACTTAATGATGAAGTTTCCTTCACAATGGATTTATCTATCTATTCCATCAATCTCGATTCTATATATATTTTTCGTGTACTTACCTTATCATATGAACAAATTATATATAAATACAGATTTTAACGACACGTACATTTTAAATATAATTATCAATATGTTATCGTGAATTCCAACACAAATTTCAACTACGATAAAATAACACCCGTCTCGTAAAATATGACGTACCCATCCATATATGTAGCAGTAGCGCGCAGTTCGGGGAGGATGATTGAAGATTTTGGAATCGCCTGCAGAAACTGCGTTGATCGAACACTGTGCTTGCGGTTGCATGTTTATGAGTTGATGATAATTTAATTTCTAGAGCTGAGCATGCTTATGTTTGTAGGCACTGCACTCTGCAGTAACAGACTAAACAGTATGTACTAAATGCATGCATACTTTCTCGATGCATGAAAAACATATACATCTCGACTTATTTATCTTATTCCATGCCTAATATTATCACATACTAAATTTCTTCTCTAAATTTCGCAGTCTTTCATATATTTTAGCTAATCAACTCGAGTTTTTTTTTTTTTTTTTTTATGAATAAAATTCTAACTTACTTATCGATGCATCAATAAATTGATCCACGTTTCACATATGTATTCCCTATGTTTGAAGGGGCCATAAAATATTACTTTCTTGGACTATGAAATAATAAACATGGTCTAAAATAATGTTAGCCCATGTCCACTAATGGAGGAGGGGCCGGAAAGAAGTGTAGCCCAGACCCGGGATGAGGTAACTGATGGCTGATTTCATGAATGCACCTTATGATTGTTATTATCACAATTATTTTAAACAAATAGTCATATTTGATAAATAACATTGAGGTGTGTTTGGATGAAATTTTTTAAGATTATTAAGAATTTATTAGATGATAGAATTTAAATTATCGGAAATTAGTTTTTTTAGAATTTTAAAGTTTAATGCTTGGGTAACATAAAAGTAAAATGAAAGTTAAACGTATAATTTAAAGGTTCAGGTATAAATAGTAGTTATGATTCTGAAGATGGAATTTTGAAAATGATATATTTTTATATGGAATTTAAACTTATGCATTTGTGCCATTTAAATTCCGATTTTTTTTATTTTCTTGAAATTTTAAATTCTTATATTTATGGATCCAAACAAGATAATTGGTGCATTGGAAACCTGAAATTCTATTTTTTTTTGCAAATTTCATATTTATTTTCCCTAATCCAAACACATCCTAAATGAAAAAAAAAAAAAAAAATTGCGAAGGTGTTCCCCAAATAAACAGTAAACAATGAATAGGATAATGTAAGAAGTCCACCAAGGATATACCCACAAGTACAACTACTCAAAACAAACTGGAGATCAAACGAATGAACCTTAATAACGAACAAGATGCAAACAGCATAGCCAGCAGCAATTTGGATTAAACCCCATCAAAGACCAAATCAACCAACATGTGCTAAACCATCAGCAAGGGATCCGCCTGCAACTCCACGCAGAAACGCGCCTCGACCGCATCGTCGTCATTGTCACAGCCATCGTCGCAGTATGTCCATGGTCGCACTCGGAAGTCGCATCAGCAGCCGCAAGTGGCAACACTCATATATCTTTGCATAAAAAGAAAGATACTTACACCTACCACTAGAACTATATATCTGGTAGTCCAACTATATAGCTGGATGTCCGAATTCTCAAATTTGGGATTCATAAAAAGCGAGATCGATATTCAATATATATAATGGAGAGTAAATTTTGTGTTTTATTCATGTAAAAAAAAAATTGTGAAAAGTCCATATATATGCAGGCCGGTGGAACATTTGTATGTTTATGAAACAAGGTGTAATATTTAAATTGAGGAGTTGACATCAAAATTTCCGTAAGTATTGTATACTAACTATTTGAAACTGGAATATGAATGACACTGATTCCATATAAGACGTTTACTAACTCAGACGTACGAATTGAAACTAAAATCGAATTGATTACAAAAAGAAAGTGCCCTTATTTTAAATGATAAACGCTTTGGAGATAGTGTGAGAGTTCAATGGGTCAAACCTAATGAATTGTTTTCTTTTCTAGCAATTAGGATTAATTTTTTGTTTTTGTTTACGTAATGTTATCTAATCAAAACTACGTGCATGAAGATTTAATTTCGGTATAAACAAATGAATGGATTTGCCTCGGGTCAAAATAAGAAGTCGAGTTTCTTTCATTTTTTGTGCCATCTTTGTTTTTTCGTTCTCATATAATTCGTTATTTAGTAGTTGTTAATATTATCTATGTAACTTCAAAATAATAAGAGATTTAAGCTTCATTTATTAAAAAAATGAAGAATTTAATATTAGAGGGAGGGCTTTAAAAAAAAAAGATGTGATGCATGTTCTCGAGCCCTCTTACCTCACCCAATGAAAATTGAATTTTCGAGATATCTTATATAACAAGTGTAAGGAAATATTACTACTAAGTAGTTTCTTAAGTCCCTCTTAATTGATCAACTAATTACTCACATATTACTTTATTTAAGTTTTTATATTACATTTATATTTACTTTTATTAATTAATATTTTAAAGTTTCTCATCAAAACATACTCATAACAAAAATCAACAACAAAAGATATAAATTGGACGGAGAAAGTAGGCTTCGGCATTGGGCCGGGCCGGGCCGGGCTTATTAAATAATTTTTAAATTTGCAGGCCGGGTCGGGCGGGCTTAATGACATTAAAAAGAGCCCACGGGTTTTTATCGGGCCGGGTTTATATCGGGCTTTTTGGGTCGGGCCTATTAAGCCCACTTGGATCGGGCTTACGCGGGCTTTTGCAATAAATTATGTCTCAAATTTTAAAATTACAAAAAAATATTAATAATGAAAAAAAATACACAAATGTGCAAAAATGTGGTCTCGTTAAAATAAAATACTCAAGGGTCAAAAAACGTTGGGCTTATTAAGTAGGTGGATGTGTGGTTAGAGTTTGTATTGGGTATTGGGTATTGAGTATTGAGTATTGGGTTTTTTAAAATAAATTAGGTGGACTTGGGGCTGAGATTTGGATTTGGGTTGAAATATTAGTATTAAGAATGAGTTGAGTATTAATTTTTAAATAATAAATATTTTATATTTTCGGGCTTATGGGCCGGGTTTATTACGGGCGGGTCGGGCTGGGCTTATCGGGTTTTATCGGGCTCGAGCCTATCGGGTTTGAACACCATAAGCCCAAGCCCAGCCCGCTAACTCTCGGGCCGGGCTGGCCCACAGTCCATAGCGCAGTCCATAGTGGGTCGGGCCGGGTTTTGTCCATCGGGCTTATCGGGCCCCCATAAACCCATGAACTTTTGGGCCAATGGTGAAGTCTAGGAGAAAGCATAAAAGGTTATGTAACAAAAATTAAAAATAAGAGCAGAAAGTTAATAGCACAGAACCAAACCACACGAAGAAAAAGCACAAGAAAAGAAAAAAGAAAAAAAGGAAAAAGAAAAAACCCAAACTTTATCAGTTTATCACATAATCACCTTGGCAATAATAAGACAAATTATGTACTAATGACACCCTAATCATGTAATCTAATGACATGTTGGGCACCTGCATGATCTACACTTCAGATTCCCACAAAAACACATAAAAATTAAAATCGGAATTTGATCATCGATTCAAAAAAGAAAACATATTTAAAAGGATGAGAAATTTACTTTCTCGTGTGACGCGGCAGAGGGATATTGGTGAGTAAATGGCATTGAATTATCACAGGCTGTTATTTTACACTTTCCCTTCTCCCTTTAGGCCCCCTCAAACATCCCCTCCTAATGCTTCATCCTTGTCCTTCACTCCTTTTCATGCTTAGCGCACGTTTACTCCCCTCTCTCGCACCAAACACCAAACCAAACGGCAATGCTCTTAGGTTTCTGTTATGCTTAACCTTGACGCGATTTTGTACTAGTGTTCCTCTGTCTTCATGTCTGTCTGCGCTAGCCAGTGTGTATGGCTGGCTGGAAAAGAACCGGAATTTTTCGAGTGAAAAATGTGATTTTTTTATTTTTTCTTTTTGAAACTCGTCGCTTTAAAGATTGGGTTTCTGGGTTTCTGGTCGTTCCGAGTCCGACATTCTTGTCCGTTTTAGCTGCAGATTACTCTTGGTTGTTGTCTTTTGGCCTTGCATGTGTTTTTTGTTATATGGTTATTTTCCATGGGGTGATTTCAAGTTTTTTACTCAATTTCTCGAGTTGGTTTTAATGTTTTTGGGTTTTTTTGAATTCTGGGTTTTGTTTTCTGAAAAAGGGTCTGATAATGTGTTTCCTTGAATTTTGATTTTGGGAAAGTTTTCTTGTTTGGCCTTGTTTTTCAGTGGTGTTTGATTCTTTTTCATTTTTCTTATACCCTTTTGAAGGGGATTGACAGATTTGTTTTTTGTTGAAATTAGCATACTTTTTCTCAAATGGGGGGCTTAATTTAGGGTTTGGAGAACATGGGATTAGGCCCTGAAGCTTTTCATGTTGGTGCTTGGAATGAGGGAAAATCAAAGGGCAAAAAGAAAATACATGATGAAGATGGAGTGGCAGGGTGTTGGATGAAGTTTAGGTTCATAGGGAGCTGCATGTCTTCCCGGAACAAAATGGACACTTCTAGAAGTGGCACCAGCATACAAGATGGTATAATTCAATTTATTCCTTAAAATTCCGTTTACTTTAAAATGTTTTCCTTATACGTTTCTCAGTTTTCATTATTTCGATTGCAGACATTGGAAGTATTATAATGTGATTATATGTCGTTGCCATGCATATAGATGGTTATAGAAAAAAATTGTTTCTTTCTATGGTTTAAAAGCATGCCATATTATTGCATGTTTGGCTCATCAATCTTCATTTTGTTCTAAATTTTCGTATAAACAGATTGTTCTGTGATTATATCTTTTTATGCTTGGTTCTTGTTTCTTACTTGATCTAAAAGGGCTAGGAACTTATCAATCTTCAGTTTGTTCTATATTTTTATGAACCGATTGTTCTGTGATCATCTCTGGTAAGGTCTCATTAATTGCTGGTTTTGTTGTTTCTTACTGAATCAAGAATGGCTAGAACTTTCAAAGGTTCAACAATAAGCTGGTCTGCACTTTTGGAATTAGAATTGTACCGAATATCCTAACTTGCATAAACATTTCCAGAATGTTCGATTTTGAGTGTTAACTATGTTCTGTTATATAGCTTTATCTTGTGTGTGTTGGTTTCTCCCAAAATAAGGATATAGGACTAGTTCATTATTTTCTGATTTTAGATAAATGCTGCATGTGTTTATTTCACTACGTGCTATATGAAATGCATCTAGTTTATTCTTTGACTTGTGTTTGTTGGATGTGTTCCATCATATGGATAACGGCTAGTTTCCTTTTATCGTTTTGGGGAAATGCTGCACGTGTCGAATTGGCTTTCTTCTATATGAAATGATTATGATTCCATTTTTTGCATGGAAAAAAATTATGATTTGTTATCTTGACAGTTAATGCATCAAATGTGACGAGATGTGTCTCTGTTTGCACATTGTGTAAAAGGAAATGCTAGTGTCAATTGCTCTCCACGTGTACGTGGGAAACTGATCTTTAAATGCCAATGTCAATGCTATACCACTATGTAGATATGCATCTTCATATACATCATATTTCCAATCATGCCACGTTTACGATCTGTGATTGCTCTATTCAAAGGTCTTTTCTTGAATGATACCTAATGACTTGTTGTAACGTTTGTGAACCAGCGGAAAGTAAATGTACAAATGACTCCAACAAATACCAACTAGACGCTGCAGCTGCTTCATCTTCAACTACTAGTCACACCGGAAGTACTTTATCCACTCCCAAGGAACTTGAGGAGTTGAAAGTTGCATCTCAGCTTCGAAGATTCACCTTTGATGAGCTTAAATCAGTAACAAAGAATTTCAGACCCGTGAATCTTTTAGGTGAAGGCGGATTTGGGTGCGTCTTCAAAGGATGGATCGATGAAAATGGAACTGCTCCAGTAAAACCTGGAGTTGGACTTCCGGTTGCTGTAAAGACTCTGAACCATGATGGACTTCAAGGTCATAAAGAATGGCTGGTACGGTACTTCCCTATAATTTTCTTATCCACTACCGGTTTTCCACTGCTTAGAACTATGGCGTCTTGGTTTTTAACTTCCATGAGTAATGGATAACCTTCTGTTTTTTTGCTTGTGGCAGGCTGAAGTTAATTTTCTTGGTGACCTACTTCATCCTAACTTAGTCAAACTGTATGGCTATTGCATTGAGGATGATCAAAGATTACTTGTATATGAGTTTATGCCTCGAGGAAGCTTGGAGAATCACCTTTTTAGAAGTATGTACTTAGAACTGTATCTCTCACAAATTTGTTCATCTAGAATTTGGTCTTCCTTGTGACATTTTATTTTAGCCATATATATTAGTGTTGAACTGTGGATACTGTTATAGCACGAGTCTTAAATGTTTTTTTTCTTTTCTCTTGTTATAACATGCTCCAAAAGCGCTTCCCTTATGAAAGGAAAGGTTTTATGTTTTAGGTACTATTTGTATGGAGAAAGTGATCAAACAATCTCCAAACTTATATTGGAAATTGTGTATATTTCCATTTATTTCGTTGTTCATTTACCTACTTAATAAAGATAGGGATTAATGCTTACTAAATTTTGATGTGGCGAGGGTCAACTGCTTTGGTGCCTCAGTAAAAGTTTTTTTCTTTTTTGCTCATAGCAGGGACCTTGCCGCTTCCTTGGCCTATCAGAATGAAAATAGCTTTTGGTGCAGCAAAGGGTCTTGCCTTTCTTCATGAGGAAGCTGAAAGGCCTGTGATCTATCGAGATTTCAAGACATCTAATATATTGATAGATGCGGTGCGTTACTATGTTCAGGTTCAAATGTCTTTATTTTTCCCTGAAACCCATTCTTCTAATCGGTAATCTACTCTTCCAGGACTACACCGCCAAGCTTTCTGATTTCGGGCTCGCTAAAGATGCTCCACAAGGTGATAAAACTCATATCTCCACCCGAGTAATGGGCACTTATGGTTATGCAGCTCCCGAGTATGTTATGACAGGTTGGTATCATAAACTGTATGTATCATGTTTTTTGCCTTATCTTGACTTTTGACTGCATCTTGTTATTTTTCTCTGCTGGCTTTCATATGGCATCCTCAGAACCCAGATTTGATCATCTGCATTATGTACTTTAAAGTTTAAACTTAGCATAAAGTTGTCGTCTTCCCTCAAGGTCTCATTTGCTTCTCAACAGCATACGTTACCGTTGGTATATATATATACGTACATAAATATAAGTTTGTATTGAAGTGTTGAGTGTAAAGTAATTTATGCTCCAAGGGATTTTGTAGCTCATATAAGTATAATGTGAGTTATCATTTATCAGGACACCTTACTTCAAAAAGTGATGTCTATAGCTTCGGGGTGGTTTTGCTTGAAATGTTGGTTGGTCGAAGATCTATGGACAAAACCCGACCCAGTGGGGAGCATAACTTGGTTGAGTGGGCACGCCCACAACTTGAAGATAGGCGAAGGTTCCATAGATTGATAGATCCTAGACTTGAAGGTCAGTTCTCAATTAAAGGTGCTCAGAAGGCATTTCAGTTGGCTGCCCGTTGTATTAGTCGTGATCCCAAGGTCAGACCTCTAATGAGTGAAGTTGTTGAAGTGCTGGAGCCTCTACCAGGCCTCAAGGACATGGCATGTTCTTCATCGTACTTCCAAGCCTTGCATCTAGAGCGGCCTGGGTCCAACCCTAATGCCAGTAAAGGGCAGGCCGGGGGTTCAAGGAATGGACAAGCAACTAGAAGCCGGTCCATGCCAAATGGTCCTAATGTTTTTCTTTATCACCTTAACTACCCCCAGAGATCACCGAAACCTATTGCCCAATCTGTGCCAAATGGTCCGCCCGCCTCACCCTACCATCATAACCATCCTCACCGGTCATCTAAACCCTTTGTACAACCCGTGCCAAATGGTCCGCCTACTTCACCATATCGCTTTAACCATCCTCATCGGTCCCCCAAACCTCTTGCACAATCATAAGATTGAGCTTCTCTTGGATCACCCATTGTTGTTTTCAGATGATATGTTTTAAAAGGGATAGGAAGGAATAGAATTGAGTACAATGCCAAATACCTTCTTTGGAAGGTTTGAGTTTATATGGTTTTGCCATCAATTTGAACTTGTATGGCAAAAAATATAGGTTGAGAATAGAAAAATTGACAAAGGAGCATTTTGCACCTTTCCATATCAGTCTTCTAAATTGAGTCAAAGAAAGAAACCTTCTTGTAGCTTCTTCTATGTGAAGTTGAAAATGGTTTCATATATTGGTCTTGTTTTTTCTAATGTATGAGAAGTCCCATGCTCGAGTTCATGTATTTGTATCATAAATAAATGAAAATGAGCTGTTGGCCTTTCTTATAAAGACTTGGTTTCCATAATTTTATAACAATATAACTTTAGTGATCTAAGAAAGACTTTGATCATTATTTTCAACAAATTTCTGGGCCAAACATTGATCTAGTTATCTCATTACATATTTGTATCCTGTCTCTAAGAAACCTCAACAAATTTCAGCTTTATGTCATCTTCTTCCTTCATCATTTCTCCACAATGAACTCCCGAATTTTGATTCCTGTACGCCGAGCCCCTCCATGCAATCTAACCATAATTTCATCTCCAACTTTAAGCGAAGTAACAGGAATTGCAGTTTTTTGCAGTTCATTTTCTGCAGCAAGATAGCAAACTGAAGGTTCCATGAATAATAACATTCGAAAAATTGAGAAACCAGTTATGAGAATAAGAGCAAACCTTTGTAGGGACAAACTAGGGCAACTGTTTCTGCATTCTGTACCAGGATACTGTAGAGAGTTTGATCATCTGAATCTCTCTGGAGCTGAAAATATATCAACACAAATAAAATGTATCAACTTTTGAGCAACCAAGTTACATCACCAGAAACGGGATCAGAACATAAAGTTTTACAAAAACTATGCACCTACAAGGAATACAAGTTTAGAATGATAATTTTAGGGTCATGCTTTGTGATGGTAATTTTACAGACCTTTGCCTCCACAAGAACGAGTGGCCTAGTCTCGATTTTTACACGCTCAACAATTGCCGTTCGTTGGTGGCCTTTCTGGTCAACCAGAATCACCTCTTTACCTGCTTTCAACTCCGAGAGGTAGGATGTTTTTCCTCCTGGAACAGCAACATAGGCAAGTAAAGGTCCCTGCACATTTCACGCACAAATATATAAATGGAAACAAATCTAACAAATTGTGCCATGGAAATTTGATTATTTGTCTGAAAATATAAGCTGACCACATCAAAGAGGTGCAAACAATAAGAAGATTATTACCTATTCAGCCACAACAAAGAAAGGACAAAAAGGAAAATTAAGAAATAATGTTAGGTTTCGTCTTCCATTTGTCGTCTTGATTTATCTATGTACATATCAACTGTGTTCTATATTGGGAAAATCTGCACTTAAACTAAATAATGCATAAAACTAAAAAGATTTATCTTTGCCTTCTTTTCACTTAAAACAGTTTTCACTTTACAAAGGGTTCATCTCAATAGAAATCAAAGTAAAGGAGAGGAAAATATGGATATAAGTCCTACAATGATATTAGTTATAAATGGAATCCCTATCTCTCAATAGGATGACTTGCGGATTATTAGGCACAAAATTTACATGATCACAAATTTCATAAAAGCTCCAGACATCACTAAGAAGAAACTCACCGCATTCACGCGGAAAGGCCTGCTTGCAATGTAATTTGACTCCAAGCATTCAGAATGAACGAGGAATAGTCCTCTAGCAAAGGATCCCACCTTGAAGATATTAAGATACTCAGGCTATAAGAATGATGATATCATAGATAAACAGCTAAATAATAAAGTGAACAACATGAAAACAGAGATTAGGGTGATGGCATACAAGCAGTCCTTCTCCAGGTCTCATGAGACTGCAGAGATCGACACAAACTCAATCCCCCATTCCAGCTACTTGGACTCGAGTCACAATGGCTTTGGTCAAGCTCAATATGTTGCTCACTTCATCTCTTCTGTCAAAATAGTCCTGATAATATTAACCAATATAAGGAGAAAAAAACCTTTCTATCTACCCCAAGAATCTACCCCAAGAAACCCTTAGCCAGTAAGTCAGTTAACTGACACCTTTAAGTCAAGAACAGCTTTGACATCCTCAACTTTTAAAACAACTCCACCCAGACCTTGCTTGAGGGCCTACAATCACAAAAAAAATGCACATATACAGCATTTAAAAATGCATAGAATTGAAGTGGTAGTTCAGCAGTTCTAACTTGAAATCCTCATTCACTTGTCCTGATCTTAACATGTTTTAGTTATACCTCAAAGAAGACTTGTGCTTCCAAAGGGGTTTTCGAGATGGCAAACACTGTTTTCTCACTTCCTTGAAATGCTGCAACTATATTCTCTGCAGGTATAACCTAAGTACCACAAATCAGGAGAGCTTCAGTCCGAAGACAATCCAACAGGACAAGTAACCAGGAATTTTACAAACTGACAAGTGAGACATTACATTTCCTAATCAGTCAGCTATAAGCATACCTGCCAATCTAGGAAATCAACGACATTTTTCGCCAACCCTTTTTCGGATTGAAGCAGTTCTAACTCTTTTGGATTTGAAACCTCAAGAATTGTGGCAACTCTTCTGTTCTTACTATCAAAAATTCCTCCCTCTTGGACAAATAGCGGATCTATTAACGCAATTGCTGCTCATATGCAACATAAAAATAATCCCAAATGAGAAAAGCATACTCTATGATCAAAATGCCTCACCAAATATGCGAATGAAGCTTCTACCATAAATAGACTAACAATTCAACTAAAATTTCCAAATGGCTATCCTACAATTGTATAGCTTTTTTGTTTTTTCAAATTTCGAATTAATTACAGCAAACCCAAAATAGTAAAGAACCTAGATGTTTGAATCAGCTTACAGGACCAATCATCGGCAAGTTCACGACTTTGGGAAGAGAAGATGAAGGTATTCCAGCTCCTCTCCAGAGGCCGTCATGACTTGCTTGTTCTCCGTCCAGACCCATACCCTCTTTGACTTCCCGTACGTCCCCGAAGACAACGTCGGAGAAGAACCAATACTGGAGGAGGAAGAGTTCTGAGCCAACTGGGTTGCCTTAATACCAGTATAAGCTTCCATTGAATGTCTATGTGAAGTAATCAATCTGCAAATGTTCCATTTTTCTGCAAGCATTAATCAACAACATAAAGATGGATAAAACCAATGATTAAAAGACTGAAGCTTTTAAGTTTCTGATATTTTGATCGGCGACGATGGACTAGTACCTGTAGTGGGAGCGAAGCAGCGGATTCCGGCCAAGGAAGCTGAATGCAGGTGCAGCGCAGCCATCTCTCTTGTCTCTCTTCTATGGAGTCTTGGAGATTTTACCCAGTAGGCGCCAACGCAACGGACCCCCTACTGCCGGTTCATACATTGCCGTAGGAGGTACCTTATATTACTAAAACGCGAGTATTGAAATTAAAATCAGTGATCGCCTGAATTGTTAAGAATGGAATCAATTTGCTAAGGGTATGAGATAATGAGAATATGGTAACCCCATATCAATCGATTTCTCAACTCATAAATTCATACCAATTAGTTCTCTTAATTTCCTAACTCATAATTCCCTTATTTTAAGTAAGTCATATATATCGTACGTAGTTTGAAAAGTAACTATATACTAACAGTTATAAATGAGAATTGTCAAGATCCCTACTTTTGGCTCGGTAAAATTAGAGCCACAGTATGTAGGCGAGAAAATTACATTATATATAATATAGATATTACTTTCGTCTTTAACAAAAGTTAAATACCAAACTTCACATATAATGCATAAAAATGAATATTATTAGATCATAATACTTTAATTATACCTTAAGATATTTTTAAAAGAAGAGATTACATTTAATATATCTAATACAGAAACTAAAGAGAGAAACCAAATAAACAAAAAACTAGTAAGAATTAATAGATATTTTTTCAGTTGCATAGGAAGAGATCACTACCATGGAATTGGAAAGCACTTCAATGTATTTCAACATGACATTTATTAATTCCTTGGGCCTAACATTGCAATACAAAATCCCAAAATAATGCATGTTCTTCCCTTAACATCACAAATAATTAAAGAGGTTTTGCCATGAAAAAATATGAGGCATTTGCTAGACCACTTCAAGCTTTCGCTTCAATGGGGTCTCCCAAATTATTCAACAAACTTCTTCTTCTTCCTCTATGTACGTTTTGTCTAGTTCTAACACCAACTGCAGGATTCTCATATTTTTCACATTTTTCAACGTTTCGTTGTAGTGGCGCTCTAATAAGGCCACAGTGCACAAAATTGGCTAAACCACGGCGGAGACTTGTCCAACAGAAGATACGCCAACCGGGAGAAGAAGACAAGCCCGGCGACTGTTTCCAATCTTGGCTTGAAGTGGAAGTTCTTTGCCGGAAGTGACATCACTGTGACGCCAGCAATCGTCGACGGCACTCTCTACTTTCCCAGCTGGAATGGCTACCTCTACGCCGTCAAAGCCTCTGATGGCTCCCTTGTGTGGAAGAAGAATGTTCAGAAGCTTACGTACCGGATTTAACAATACCAGTTTCATCCTCAATGTCAAGTCCACCGTCACAAGATCAACACCCACCGTTGTCGGTGATCTTCTCATTGTCGGAATCTAAGGACCGGCTAATTTTGTCATTGCTGTCAAGAGGTCTAATGGGAAGCTTGTTTGGGCTACTAGCTTGACAACCACACCCGGGCTTTCATCACCATGTCCGGGACCTATTACGACGGGTTAGTCCACTCAAACTTAAACCGAGGTATTTGATTACGAAGCACATATATATCAGCCTAGCTATTACGTATTAGACATTCAAATGAACGATATTCAAACAGACAATTAATATATTCTCCAAATATGTTTCTAGATTACTATTATTATTACAAGTTCTAGTATTAGATTATTTTAAAATTGAAAGAAATTTAAAATCAAATATTTAAAACACGTGTATCTAATATATCTAACTCAATGTATAGAAAGCTCATACATATATTGATGTTTAAACATTGATGTTATCAAGAACCAACCAATATAACTCATACATATTTAATTTGATGGGAACACATAGAATAATGATATCTAATTTCTTGAATACGTTTAATAGTTTAAGATAAAAACAAACTTAAAACGGGCATAGAGTTTAATATGAAATTTAGGAATACGAAGAACTTGCTTAAATTAGTATTGTCTCTTGCTTACCTCTGGATCTAAAATTCTAGATTATAATGAATGTTGAATATAATTTCTTTAGGCTTATTCTTATACATCTTCTATATTTAAAATGAATTACTATCCATCACATATCATAGCCAATTTTTTAAAATTTTTCCATATTTCGTAGTGTAATATGGATATATCCGGGATGATTACAACACAATGCCGCATTAAAGTACATCGTACTTTTCAATACAATATAATACAAAATAATAAATATAAACAAATATCCTCTTATTTTTCAAACGTTAAATTTTGATTTAAAATGATCTAATGATCTGCATTCCACGTACTGCACTTAATGCGGTGTAGTGTTGTAGAAATTTCGGGATATACAGACTTGTGATTCAAAATTGATTACCTTTATTAACAATTTTAAGGTGCTTGTTGAAAGGGGTTACTATGTTGGAACATCTTCACTAGAAGGACTTACCATTGATCTATGCTGCACATTTCGCGGAAGCGTCTCAAAACTAGATATTCAAACCGGAGCAATCTTGTGGCAGACATTCATGCTTCCCGACAACTTTGGCAAGTTCGGAGAGTACGCCGGAGGAGCAATCTGGGGAAGCAGCCCTTCAATCGATGTCCCTCGAAACCTTGTCTTCGTTGCCACGTCAAACTTGTACTTGGCTCTGTTGCGGAAAATAGTAGAATGGAAATAATAACTCAACCCATAAAAAGGATAAATATGCAAAGAAATAAAAGAGCAAAGAATAGAGAACACCAGATATAACGTGGTTCGGCAATATGCCTACATCCACGGGGCAACAACAACAAGAACCTCCACTAATGAAATTAGGGGTACAAAGAGATGCACAACTTCAAGAACACTACTTGAAGGAAACTCTCTCTCTCACACTTGTTTTGCTACCAACACTACAACACTCAACACTCTCAACTTGGAGTGGGCACTCTTCACTCTCTTCTTGGAGGAAGATGTTTCTCTTAGATGAGATTGATGGAATGAGCAAATGACCTCTCCTTATATAGGCCAAGGAGGAACCATCTAAATGCTTTCATTAATACTTCACCCACCCACTTACTTCATTTTGGATCCCGCTTACTTACAACCACCTACTACATTTTGGATCCCACTTACCTACAACCACCTACTACATTTTGGATCCCACTTACCTACAACCACTTACTTCATTAATGCTTTAAACAACATTTTGTAGATATATTTGAAATTTGGGCCTAGATATTTTACAATCTCCCCCTCTAGGCCAACTAGGTCAAAACGACGTGACTTCTACTTGAAGTCCACTCCAGCGGATTTGCTGCAATACTCCAACTTCTGTTGTGTAACAATTTTTGTCAACATATCTGAAGTGTTCTTGTTGGTGTGAATTTTCCTCAACTGGAAACGCTTCTTTGATACTGCATCTCGAATCCAATGATAACGGAGATCAATGTGCTTCGTGCGAGGATGGTACACTGAATTTTTACTTAAATGAATAACACTCTGACTATCACAATGCACCACATAACTTTCTTGCTTCACACCCAATTCTTGAATGAACCTCTGCAGCCAAATCATCTCCTTGCCTGCTTCATTTGCAGCAATATACTCAGCTTCAGTGGTGGATAAGGCAACACATTTTTGTAACTTAGACTGCCATGAAACAGCTCCCCCTGAAAAGGTGAATAAGTATCCAGAAGTGAATTTTCTAGCATCAAGGTCTCCTGCCAAGTTTGCATCCGTGAAACCTTCTAACATCGGTTTCGATCCACCAAAGCACAAGCACAACTTTGAAGTGCCTCTCAAATATCTGAGTATCCACTTGACTGATTCCCAATGCTCTCTGCCAGAGTTAGAGAGATACCTACTAACAACACCAACTGCATATGCTATATCTGGTCGAGTACAAACCATAGCATACATAAGACTACCAACAGCTGATGAGTAGGGAATACCTACCATCTTGTCCATATCCTCTTGTGTAGTTGGGCATAAACTTCTGCTTAACTTGAATTGATTACCTATAGGTGAGTTCACTGGCTTAGCTTCTTTCATGTTGAACCTCTCAAGCACTCGTTCAACGTACCTTTCCTGTGATAACCATAGCTTCTTCGCCTTCCTATCACGAGTGATCTCCATGCCCAAAATCTGCTTAACTGGACCTAAGTCTTTCATATCAAATGATTTTGACAAATCTGACTTTAACTTGTGAATCATAGCAACATCGTGCCCCACAATCAACATATCATCAACATAGAGCAATAAAATGATGAAGTTACCTCCGGTGAACTGCTGGATATACACACATGGATCGGCATCTGTTCTTTTGTACCCATGACCCAACATGAATGAGTCAAACTTCTTGTACCATTGCCTCGGTGCCTGTTTTAGCCCGTACAAGCTTTTCTTCAACTTACAAACCATGTGTCCTTTTCTCTCAACTTCAAAACCTTCTGGTTGCTCCATGTAAATTTCCTCTTCCAAATCACCATGCAGAAATGCTATCTTCACATCCAACTGCTCCACCTCAAGATCCATGCTAGCTGCCATGCCCAGAATAACTCGGATAGAAGTCATCTTAACCACTGGTGAGAATATCTCGTCGAAATCGACTCCTTCCTTCTGCCCAAAACCCTTGACAACCAAGCGAGCCTTGAACTTTGTCAACTGCTCATTCTCGTCCCTCTTCAACTTGAACACCCACTTATTTTTGAGTGCTTTTCCGCCTTTAGGAAGCTCCACCAACTCATAGGTGTCATTCTTCAATAAAGACTCCATCTTAGACTTCATTGCCAACATCCATTTGTCATTGTCTGCATGAGTCTTTGCCTCCTCAAAATTTTCAGGCTCTCCATCACCAGTCAACAGAATGTATCTGGAATGCGGGTCATCCCCATCACTGGTTGTGAGAATATACTGTGAAGAAGGATACTTAGTATTCGGCTTCGGCACTCTGTTTGATTTACGAACTGGTACTTGGGAAATCTCTGGTTGCTCCTCCTGGCTTGGCTCCCCCTGAATTTGATCGTCCTGATCATCGTCTTCAGGTTCAGACACTATCTCAGCACCTTTTGCTTCAGCCATGTCAGGAACGTCTTCATGTATAACCTCTTGAGCTCTGCCACTGGGTTCTTGTTACAGCGGTGATGAATCATAGGTGAGTTGGCCTGCATTTTTAACTGTCTCCTTATCAAGATCTGCCACGGTCTGATCTTCAAAAAAGTGTACATTTCTGCTTCTGAATAGCTTGTTGGTCTTTGGATCCCACATGCGGTAGCCCATTTCTTCATTTCCGTACCCGAGAAAGATGCAGGTGTGCATTTGTCATCTATCTTCAATCTTTTCTCGTCAGATACACGTACAAATGCTTTGCACCCAAACACTTTCAAGTGTGAATATGAAACGCTTCTACCGGTCCATACGCATTCGGGAGTCTCAAAGTTCAATGGTACACTTGGTGATCGGTTGATAAGGTAACAAGCGGCTGACACTGCTTCGGCCCAAAAACGCTTTGATAGATTGGCTGTCTTCAGCATGCACCTGACCTTCTCCAGAATGGTGCGGTTCATCCTTTCAGCTACACCATTATGTTGTGGGGTGCCAGGAATTGTCTTTTCATGCCTAATGCCATACTTCGAACAGTAAGCTCTGAACTCGTTCGAAGTGTACTCTCCTCCATTGTCGCTGCGGATACATTTGAGGGCTCTCCCAGTCTCCCTCTCCACCATGACATGAAACTGCTTGAAGGTTTGGAATACCTGACCTTTTGATTTCAACAAATATACCCAAACCTTTCGTGAAACATCATCAATAAAGGTAACAAAATATCTATTACCACCTAGTGATTCAACTTCCATAGGGCCACAAACATCAGAATGTACTAGGTCTAATATTTTTTCTTTTCTTGTGAAGGTACCAGAAAAACTGACTTGATTTTGTTTTCCATATAAACAGTAATCGCAAGAGTCAAGTGAGGTATCTTTGGCAAAGGGAATGAGAGACTTCTTTGCCAAAACTTGCAATCCCTTCTCACTCATGTGGCCTAATCTTTTGTGCCATAGATTTGGATGAGAATCGTCCACGACATTCAACTCTCCTTTGCAAACCTTCCCATATGTCTTGTAAAGGGTGCAACACAACTTCCCTCTAGCGATGACTAGCGATCCCTTGGTAAGCCTCCATTTTTGATCTCCCCCATGATGATGAAACCCTTGTTTATCAAGCACACCGGTTAACATTAGATTGAGACGTAAACCAGGAACATGTCTCACATCTTTCAATAACAGCTTGTTGCCCAAATCAGTCTCGAACAAAACATCACCTATTCCTGATATCTTGGAATAGCTATCATTGCCCATCTTCACTTCCCCAAAGTCTCCGGCTTTGTATGTGGTGAAGAACTCCGAGTGCGCGGTGGCATGGAAAGATGCTCCAGAATCAACTACCCAAGAAACGTTTTTATCTTCATCAGCATGTAGGCAATCATTGTCAAGAGACAACAACTCACATGCTTGACTGGACACAGTAGCGGTAGCTGCAGTATTGGTTGTGTCCTCCTTCTTTTGGTAGGTTGAGCCATCTTTCCCATCCTTCTTGTTATTCTTTAGTTTGTTGCAATTCTTCATCATGTGGCCATAGAGACCTTCCATTGAATCGTGTCCTCGAACGGTTTGCACTTCTTCCGCGATCTCGATTGGGACCTTTACTCTTGCTCCTTCCTCTATTCTCCGTCACAAAGACTTGACTATTATCGGAACTAGATGACTTTCTCCTAGTCTCTTCATTGAACATGTTGTCTTTAACATTATCCATAGATAACACACCATTGGGAGCAGAGTTACTTATAGTAATGACAAAGGTCTCCCAGCTGTCGGGCAAAGATCCAAGAAGCAATAACGCTTGAAGCTCATCTGCGATCTTCATGTCCATCGTGGCCAATTGATTGACAGTGCTTTGGAAGTTGTTGAGGTGCTCAGTCACCCTTACGCCCTCCTTATACTTCATGTTGACAAGCTCCTTAATGAGAAACGCTTTCTTCGATGCGGACTTTTGTTCGAACAATAACTCCAACTTCAACCAAAGAGCATGGGCGTTAGTCTCGTTGGACACATGGTGGAACACACTATCATCCACCCATTCACGAATATGGCCAATAGCCTTGCGATTCAACTTCTTCCATTCAGCATCTCCCATATTCTCAGGCTTGCCTTCCTCTCTTTCTATGGGCTCATGTAGATCCTTGCAATAGAGAATGTCCTCCATTCTCGGCTTCCATGTAATCCAATTGGAATGGTTGAGTCGAACCATGGTACTCCTTGAGCCTTCCATTCTCAACGAACCTAGAGCTCTGATACCACTGTTGCGGAAAATAGTAGAATGGAAATAATAACTCAACCCACAAAAAGGATAAATATGCAAGGAAATAAAAGAGCAAAGAATAGAGAACACCAGATATAACGTGGTTCGGCAATATGCCTACGTCCACGGGGCAACAACAACAAGAACCTCCACTAATGAAATTAGGGGTACAAAGAGATGCACAACTTCAAGAACACTACTTGAAGGAAACTCTCTCTCTCACACTTGTTTTGCTACCAACACTACAACACTCAACACTCTCAACTTGGAGTGGGCACTCTTCACTCTCTTCTTGGAGGAAGATGTTTCTCTTAGATGAGATTGATGGAATGAGCAAATGACCTCTCCTTATAGAGGCCAAGGAGGAATCATCTAAATGCTTTCATTAATACTTCACCCACCCACTTACTTCATTTTGGATCCCACTTACCTACAACCACCTACTACATTTTGGATCTCACTTACCTACAACCACCTACTACATTTTGGATCCCACTTACCTACAACCACTTACTTCATTAATGCTTCAAACAACATTTTGTAGATATATTTGAAATTTGGGCCTAGATATTTTACAGGCTCCACCACTCATCATCGAATGCCAAGAGAGGGAGAATAATCGAACTGTTCCCACTCATCCAGCGGCCTGCATTGAGCCACACAACCACTCTGAGTCAATGGTAGCTCTAGATTTAGACAGATGCAAAATCAAATGGTATAAGCAACTAGGAGGGTATGATATATGGTTTGGCGCTTGCCATCGGCATCTGGACCTTTGGTACCCACCTGGCCCAAGTACAGATGCCAATTTTGGTGAAGCACCAATGATGTTGACAACTTCTGTCAATGGGACTAAGAAGGACATCATTGTTGCAGTTCAGAAAAGTGGGTTTGCCTGGGCTCTGGATCGAGATTCTGGTAACCTGGTCTAGTCCACGGTGAGTTTAGTGGCTCAAGTACTAATGAACTAGTTGATTTTATTTCAGATTAATTTCTTGTTCAACTACTGAACAAAATGGGTTGGTGTAGGAAGCCGGGCCGGGAGGACTAGGAGGAGGAACAATGTGGGGGTGCAGCCACCGACGAAAAGAGGGTTTACACCAACATTGCCAACAGCCAACACAAGAATTTCACTCTGAAGCCTTCTCAGAACACCACAATTGCTGGTGGATGGGTGGCAATGGAGGCTCGCAGTGGCAATATCATTTGGTCCACGGCGAATGCTAATGATGCTACTGCCCCCACGGCTGTGACTGTGGCCAATGGAGTTGTGTTTGGTGGATCAACTCACGGGCAAGGACCGATATATGCCATGAATGCCAAGACAGGGAAAATCTTGTGGTCGTATGACTCGTATGACACAGGAGCCACCGCATATGGTGGCATTTTGGTAAGTGATGGTTGCATTTATCTCGGAAATGGTTACAAGGTGTTTAATGGATTCGTTAACCCGAATTACACAGCAGGAACCTCAATCTGCGCATTCTGTGTCTAAGAACACAACCCATGTACCAAAGATGTCACAGGATGTTTTTTTCTTTCAGGTGAACATATATTTCGAAAGCACTCAATGCATTTCAACATGGGCATTTATTCGAATAAAGAGTTTTTCTATGAAAGTTATGAGGCATTAATTTGGAGCTTTAGTCGAAAACTTAAACAGCATATGATGGTTGTAAGGCTCTTCCGGTGTCACAATTGTTGAAGGAAAATTGGGGTGATTTACAGCATCTGGAAAACCTTGAGTCTCCAAACACAATGCGGCATGTGGTTGATACACAAACCCACCTTTTCCCTTCACATCCTTGAGAGAATTACTTGTGTAAAACTGCACCCCGGGCGCATTCGTTGACAGCTCCAACACCCTACCAGACTTCTCATCATAAACCACCGCGGCCAGCTTCAGTTTGTTGCCTCCGGCCCCGCCATCAAGGACGTAGTTGATGTCGTAGCCACCAGTAAGTTTCATGATCCTGCTACCAACAGCTTTCGGTGTGAGGAAATCATACGGGGTTCCTTTCACAGCCGCAAACTTGCCTGTGGGAATGAGCTTGCTGTCTACCAGAGTGATTTTGGATGCGAAGATTTTGACATTTTGGGATAGAATATCACCGCTGTTGTGGCCACCAAGGTTCCAGTAGGTGTGCTGAGCTAGATTCACTGGAGTTGCTTTGTTTAGGGCCTTGGCTTTCATTTTTATGCTCAATTGCTTGTCTCCAATGAGTGTGTAGCTCACGGTGACTAGCAGATCACCCGGAAATCCTGCACAAAACAAGCGAAAATGAATTTTCCGGTGAAGAACAGACTTAAATTAGGCAGCTGACATGTCTTTGACAGGACATTGACGCCCAACACATGTCATGGCATGCCAAAAACGTGTCACCAGCTAGCAGTCCAGCATGTCAAGGCCTTCCCATGGCATTGTTTGCACAACAGAGTAAAGTGAAATGTGAAACTACGTACCTTGTTCACCATCAATGCTGTGATAAGCGAAGACAATGGAAGGAGAATCACCTTCATTCACATACTTCTTCACGTTCCAAACAACATCACTAAATCCTCTAAGCCCACCTGAGATTCAGTTAACCAAGTCAATAAGGGAAGTTACGTTTAACTTTAAGTCGCGTTTTAGTACCATTTCAAAATTGAATACATAATAGTTATAAAACTGGGTGTTACAGTTATTATAATAGTACCATGGAGTATGTTTTTTCCCTCATTAGCAACTAGCTTATAATGAGTTCCATTCAATGTAAATTGAGCTCCTCCGATTCTGTTAGCTACCCGGCCAACGATTGCGCCGATGTACGAAGTATCGTTCTGCAAAATTCCGATTACAGATTATGTTTTCTATGCAAACGAAGAACTTGGGAGAAAATACAGGGACTAATCAACAGAAGAATCCACCACTCTAATTCACTTGTTAATACAACAGAGTTTGCATGTCTATAGATAAGTGAGTTAATTAATTGAATATAGATTAAACAAAGACTTAGATTTCAACGCCTTCAACTTGCTCTGAAATATCATATATCCTTTTGTTTTATGTGGAAAAATTGGTGACAGAACTATTATTGTGTGGCCAAGTTGTCTAGGATTGTGCCTCCCCAAGTTGAATCCCATTACCCTAGTTTAGATTGGCTCGAATTAGAAAACTAAAAAAACGCTACAATCAAAGTTAAATCTATTTTCATAGTTCAGATTGCAATGTAGCTTGAATAAAAAAAAATTATATTCCAGCCTGAATCTCCATTTCTATAATTTAAACTTGTTTGAATAAGAAAAAACAGAAGGCCGGATTACACTTCAAGTTGAATCTTATTTCCGTAGTTTAGGGTAAAATCAAATGTCATTCCAAGTTGAAAAGAAGTAGGATTGATCAATTAAAATGTACACACCATGGTATTTGAGTAATAGATTTAGGTTGATTTCACAAAAAGGACACACTTAAAGAAAAATTTCAAATAGTGCGCAAAAACAGTGTGTAAAAACAACCATTTATAGGTAGCAATTCGAATTCTTGCCTAAAACTCAATCAAAATTGTCCCCCTAAGAGACACACCAATGTGGCTCTCCAATGACCAAAAATTCAGAACCCTTTTTTGGATTTTCGACACGAGAATTACAAGAATTCATGCTAAAACAAAAGAACATGGTTAAGAAAAGAGAAACTTCACCTTGTACTCCTTCACTGTATCGTAACCAAGAACAACATCAGCCAGCTTTCCTGAAACCATCAAAACAAACACAATAGTAAAAAAGAAAGAAATTAAAGATGATCGAGCAAACAATTTTTGAGAGAACAAAAACAAAACCAACCATTTTTGTCCGGGAGGACAAGGGAGATGATAGTTGCTCCCCAGTTGGTGAATTTGATCGAAAGATCACCCTTCTTGAGCTCATAGACACCAAACTTAGTACCAGAAACATTGGCAATTGCAGAAATTATGATCAAACAAAGAACAAGAGCACGAACAATTGCCATATTTTTCCTTACCAAAATGTTCGTATCAGATAAGAGCAATGGGATTTGAGCAATTGGGATTAGATATGGACAAAAGAAAAAGATAACGGGCACACATGAAAACAATGTGAGTGCAAGTCAGAGTTGCAGAGAGAGGCAACAGTTTTGTTCATTATGGTTAAGTTCTTATGTTTTGTAGCCGGTTGTGTTGACTTGGTAAAGCTACAAGCTAACAATCCAACGTGTGTTTGAGTGAAGAAGATTCTTCAGAGGCCAATTGCAAAGTGGTCCCTCTGCTAAGACAAATTAAGAATTCAATCACTTGGTTTTCAAGCATGATGTGCAAGACAGCATTGAATAAGCTGACTTTCAATGAAATCAAATCTCTTTCAAAGTTCTTTTTTTTTCCCCAGTTTTTTACTCTTCTGTCATGGAAAGAAATTGTTGACAGGTATGATTTTTTGGCTTTATCTTTGGTTTTGCCCGATAATCATGATTGTCTTCCAATATAATAACAAATGGCATCATCCTACTTAATTATTTAAAATGCTTTGCTAAAGCTCTGCCAAAAAAAAAAAAAAAAGCTCTCTACTAATTTTATTTGATCGTGACAGATTCAGCCAAAATTTTGAATAATTATTTGAGCCTTTGTCAAGCCCAATGTTAAAGCCAGTTATGAAAATCCTATAATTATCAAGGCTCCGTATCAAGTCTATTACTAGAACTCATTATTAGGACCACCATTAGACCTAGACCTAATTGTAATGACCCGACAAGTCGAAACAGGAAAATTTGGGAATTTGAAGGAAATGACGATTTTGCCCCTGGTTATAAGGGCCAAAAGTTGACTTTTTGATCGGGACCTTGTTTGGATTTTCCATAAGTACCGTTAGATAGGTCTCGAGACGCTGAATCCGTAGACAGGCGGCATGCGTCAATCGGAGTTCGGATGTAAAAGATACGGGTCTGAGACGGCGACGGGCAATTTGGTAATTTGTTTAAGAAGGGTAAAATGGTAATTTGACTGAGTTTTTGATGAGTCAGTACAATTATGACTCACCTTGGTTGTTAAGTGACATCTGTCACTTGGTAAGAGAGATTAGTGGCTTGTGACCGTGCATAATTGGGTGGTGTGGAGGTTTAAAATTGTGTGTGTGGGTGTTTGAAAAACAGAGGAAAAGTGTTTTCTCAAGTGACCATTTGAACCCGTAGGCTGAGAACCTGAGAATGAAAGGGAATTAAGAGGGGGGAAAACAAGGAATTAGAAGAAGTTGAATTCCCTGGAACTGTACAGGAAACCCGAAACCCCCACCCGATATCCTTGATTCAACGATTGAATTTGAATTCTGATTTGTGTGATTCATTGGTGGAAACAAAGATTTGGGTGAGCTTATGGGAACTTAAACGAGTTGAATGACACCAAAAGCAAAGAGAATTAGAGAGGAATGAGCCCAGACAGACCCTAGTTTCAATTCGAAAACTCACCTCTGAGTTCGATTACTTGGAAGGAATGAAAGCTACAATTGGCATCAAAAACAAGTTCATAAGAGTTCCTCAAAGCTTTTAGATGGACCAATTGAAGAAAGATGAGTGGAATTGATGCAGTTCGATGAATGAACAACACACAGGTATTCTTAGAATATTCATCTTCGAATCGAACAAATTGAGGTAAGGATTGGTGTAATTGATATTACAGATCTCTAATTCAAGTTTAAACGATACGATTAGCTGAATTAATTGAGGAAATTGAGTGGAAATTGATAGGAATTCAGCCGGGTCAAGCCGCGGGCCAACCAGACCCGTTTACCAGATAAACGGGTTGGGACGACGACTGTAGCAGCACTGTTCCTTGGTGTGTGGCTCCCACGCGTAGCCACTCACGGGGGCGCGTGAAGGCGTGTGGGCTCGATTCCCGAGGTAAGTTCAACATGAAACTTGTTCCTTCTAATGTAACGAACATTTTGACACTGGTTTCGAGGAAATCGGATACCGTTTTAATAGTGTTCTGTGTATCCGAAGTTTTAATATACGTATTTAAATCCCGAAAAAATTGGAGAAAATTATATGAGGTATATTGGAGTGTTAGTAACTCTCGATAATGGTTTTGGACATGAATGGTGATTTTCAGAATTTACGGAAAAACGTGCAATGATTTGGCATGATTAACGTTTCGATATGACGATTTTCGAGACAATTGTAAAATTGCTGTTTTGGGCGAAGGCCTGGGATTTGAGATTGATTTTGACTCGGATTTTGAGTTAGGGATTGTTTTGATGACTTTGTAATGCTTTTTGGATATGTTTTATGGATTTATGTGAAAATGGCAACTGAGGTTGCGAGTGCACGGATTTGCGTGAAACTGACATTTTTGGGCTTGAGACCCAATTGGATCATGATTTTGACTCGGATTTGGAGTCACATGTGAATATGATTAAATTGATGATTTTGATTTATAAAGTAAATTCTGGACACCGTTTTATGATGGATTTATGAAAGCTATGTTTCGGGCATAGACCCTGTTGAAATGTTTTTTATTTGATTTGAGACATAAATGATTTTAAAATGAGATTACTGGATTTGGTGACTGTTCCACATATACCATCATCTGTGATTTGATAGACACCTCCAGACGTCATTGATCCTAGAGTAGTCATGATCCACTGCCTGGAGATGAGTAGCTCCGAAGGAGGCTCAATCTCAGGAGTGTGAGATTATGATGATATCTTCCAGACGTCGTAGATCTTGGAGATGATATCACCTCAGACGTCGTAGATCCTGGGGATGTACTCGGACGTGAGACTCCCGAGTTTGCACGCGTTGTATTGATATCGTAACAGTTACTTGGATATTGAGATTGGATATTGAGGATTGGTGATATTTATGATTTATTGATATTTGTGTCCAGATACTTTATATCATGAACTGATTTGATGAACATGAGTTTTAGAGAAAATGTGGACCATGGGAAAACATGTTCTGATTTTATCGGTCCACTGTTCATACTTGATTGATTTCACGCTATTACTCATGTTTTATGATATGCATGCATGTTTGTGAAACTGAAGGGTAAGAATGTATTTTGATAAATGTATTTCTAAAAGTTTATTTTGTCCACTCACACCTTTTATGTTTTTATTGACCCTCCAGGTCGTGGCGCGATGATCGAGGCTATTCGAGAGGTGGATGCATGAGTAGGCACAGGTGCGGTTATCCCTTGTTTGGCAAGTGTTGAGGGTAAATTCGTAACTTTAGTTGACTTGTCAGAAGGGATCAGGACTAGACACGGTTATCTATGTCCTTCGGAAACGGGTCCTGTCAAATTAGTATCAGAGCACTAGGTTGCTGATTCCTTTGCCACATCATGCCTCAGAAACATAAGTCTCGTGCGCGACCTGGTTGTGAGACGGGTATACGAGGGTATATGAGACCTCGTGATTGATCTCTGAATGAGATTGACCCTGGAGTGGGGGTTAGATGTTAATCAGTGTACACTGTGAAATACTAAATGTTAAACACGGATTTCTGTGGGTCCCAAGAATGAATGAGCCCAGAGGCTAGAAAGGTAGCACAATTGGGCAGATTGGACCCGTGATGAGATGATTCTCAGTGGATTCCTTAAATGGAATGTGTGTCTAACGAGTCTAGAATATGATGGGATATCCCTTAAGCCTTATAGGTCGTATAAGATGTGGTTCACCAGCGGTAATTGCTCGGTGACCAGGTATGCCAATGATGGCATGGATGAATATTATGAGATTGGACTCAAAAGGAGTTAAGATTTGACTTGAGAGGAGTCGAGATAGGAAAATGGGACTCAAAGTGAGTCAGGAGGTTGGTTACGACTCGAGATGAGTCATGGTAATGTATCAGGGCTCGGGATGAGCCGTATAGGTTGAAATATGACTATGGTTTTTGACACGGCAGACCTTTGATTAGGGAATATTTGGCACCTGGAATGCCAAGGACTAGGCCAAATACTTATGGGTTATGAATTTATGGATTGGTATTGTTTAACCCTGTTTACTGCACTTATGGACATGGATGGGTCGTGTCAATTTCACTTAGTGATTGAATGTTCGGGCAGAGACCCGTAGTACACAGAGATTTGGACTTAGGAGATGGTCCAGTGCAGTGGGACGCCAGTTGGGTCCACTGGGTGATAAAATGCTAAGGTTAATTTCTCATGATTGTGAGTCGTCTGGTCACATCATCAAGAAAGGTCTTAAAGTGATATGGCATTGTTGGGGTGCAATGGAGCAGGGATTGGCTCCTGCATTGATTATTGATGTGATAGTCGAGGAGAGAGTTGGTAGGGCCCATGGTGGACTGTAGGGGGTGGTTAGTTGGGACCACATGCCCGAGGATTGCAATCACTTGGAAGGAGGCCTGAGTAACCTCTTAAATGGTGAAAGTATGGAAGTCAAATTACCGACTGGAGATACGGATGGAAGAAATTTGATGGTATTTATGTGGTAACCTTGGTAAGGTAATTCTATATAGTGAAATTGGTTAGACATAAGGGGGTAGACCTATCGATGTGAGGCTACCCATGATGATTGATGGTATTCGCCTAGTGGCTGACCTAGGGTGTTCCTGGACTTGGATAATTTGGACGTAATCCTTGGGATGGATTGATTGATGACTCACGATACCTCTATCGAGTATGTAACGACCCGTCCCGATTCCTAGATTAAATTAGTGACTAATCACGATTAGTGAGGTTCATCGGTGATTAGTTAGGCGAAATCGGACGAACGATGCAAAATGACCGTTTTGCCCCTAGTCGTGGGTAAAACGTTGACTTTTCATTCTGGCGGTCAAACAAACTTTGACCGATGACCGTGATGTAGTTCGTGACGTCATGAGTTCATAGACAGGTGGCACGTTCAATTCCGACATTCGAGAAAGAAATTATGACGTTTGGAAGTTAAGGGGCATTTTGGTAATTATGGTTAAAAGGGGGCGAATGATGAATTTTTGACCGAGATGTCCGATGGCCAAGG
This sequence comes from Prinsepia uniflora, assembly GCA_032719365.1. NCBI lineage: Eukaryota > Viridiplantae > Streptophyta > Magnoliopsida > Rosales > Rosaceae > Prinsepia > Prinsepia uniflora. The sequence goes on along the minus strand of CM064867.1, from coordinate 4,524,971 downwards.
GCCGAGGACCGTTACGTAGATCGAGACGATACGAATCCGTAGGCAGGCGGCACGTCAAATTCGGACGTTCGACGACGAAGTTACGGTTCACGGAAGTTCAAGGGTACTATTGCACAAATTACGAAACGAGTTAACTTTTGGACTCTAGTGGGCCCAGAGATTTAGTTCATGCCCTATGGATGAGTGACAAGTGTCACCCATCCACAGGCCACCCAAATTGATACATGCATCGACCATCCCATTTTCTTCATTTCAAAACACAAACCCAAATACCCGATCTCATTCCCTCTTCTCTGTGCAATCCAAAAACAATCCAACCCTTCCTATGTGACCATGACTGAGACCAGAGAGGGAACAGAGGACAGGATGAGGTGGTGGCCGGCCCAGGAACGGCGCCGCCGTGGACGGCAGAGGTGTAGTGCACGGTAAGCCCGATAAACCCATTTTCTTCTTATTTTTGATTTGTGGCATTATGGGCCGTTTTTAGGGTTTAGAATGGGTTTATTGAGTTGCTAGGGAGGTCCTAAGAAGCTTTTGGTGGCGGTTTAACGGCTGAGAAGCCGTGGGAAGGAAAATGGAAAAATTGGACCACGGGCAAGGCATCGAACCTTGGGTTTTGTGGGGGGTTTTTAGGGTTCTAATTTATATGGTTAGATGCGTAAAAAGGTAAGAAAAATTATAGGATTGATTAGGAGTTGAATCGGACTGAAATGGAGGGGGAAAAACCACTGAAATGGTCACGTCGGTTCAGCACAGTAAAACCGGTCCAGAACCAGAAAAACCGGTTCAATAGAGCTTGATGATGATGAACAGTACCCAGGGCCTTCTTGGGGCATGTGAGGGTGCGTGGCCCATAATTTGGGGAAGTGTTCAACATAAGAAATCATCTATTCGATGTAATGAACATTTTGGGACTAATTTCGTATCAATCGGATATCGTTTCGATAGGTTTCGGGGTTTCCGAAGGTTTAGGGTCTGTTTAAAAATAGTTAAAAATACCGGAAAATTACGGGGCTTTAGTGGGAGGTTATAAAGGTAGTTAGTAACCTTCTATTACGATTTGGATAGGTTTGGGAGTCCCGATGACGGTGATTGGCTCGGGAAAGCCGTATGACACGCAAATCGAGGCGGCAGCTCGGACAGTCTGTGAGTGGACCTTCGTTTTCTAAATTGGTGCTTGCATAAATTTTTATTATATGTTTGTTTACATGTTTGATGATGTCATGGGTGCATTTGCATGTGGTTACTTATAAACACGTATTTCGAGGTTTCGGCCTTATACGGTGCTTATACGGGTCTGTATTTCCTTATTGGTTTAAATGAAAAGGTTTTGGATTTCTAAAAGGATAAACTCGGGTATGAGACCCATTTGGTTTTGTCTCGGACATATGACCTCATATATCAGGCACGGTGCCCAGCTGATGTCATATGTTCGGGCACGAGACCCAGGTTACTTTACAGTTTTGATTTCAGGTCAGGGAACCTTAAATGGATTTCCAGGTTCATGACGGTTTATGGGAACCGGCATGAACCCTTATTATGGTATCGTGGTTCATGACAAATTATGGGGACTGGCATGAACCCTGGTTATGTTATGTTGGTACATGACGGTTTATGGGAACCGGCATGATATAAACCGTCATGATTATGTTATTGTGGTACATGACGGTTTATGGGAACCAGGCATGGAGGTTGTTTTATATATGTATATGAACGGATTGGATGTTGTGGATCATGACGGTTCAGGGGAACCGGGCATGAATGGTTATGTTATGTATATATATATATATGTTCATATACCTTCCTTTACATGTTCTATCTCATCAGGGGAGGGTCGTTGGCCTGGGTGGACCCCGGAGTAGTCACGGAGCACTGACTGAGTGGGAGTTGCCCCCGTTGGGTTCCTTACTCTCAGGAAGGCTGGTTACTATAACCTCAGGTAAGGTCAGTGGTCTGCGAACATTGACTTTGACTTTGAGAAGACTTGGGTTTGAGACCCCGGGTAGCACGCACGTAGCTTTGGAAACCGTGACAGAATTGGTTGTGTGAATTATATATGTATATATATGGATTATGATATGTGATATGTGGTGTGCACAGGATTTGAGCAGTGGCTCGTGTATTTGGTTTAAGTATGGTTATGGTTTTGGGCTGAGTCCCTTATTGGTTTCTTATGGATTTGGTCAGTGGCCCGTATGGTCGATTTCATTGTGGTCCTTTCGACCTTGGTTTATTTCTGATTTGGGCTTAGTTCCTACATGTAGTCCATTTGGTTAAATGGTTTTCAAATGCATGCATGCTGCTTAGTGAAGGGTACAAATGTCTTCGATAAATTGTTTGTATAAACTCTTGGTTTTGTCCACTCACAGCTTTTAATGTTTTGACTGTCCTTCAGATTGACATCGGATGTGGACTGTAGCAGAGACCGAGATATCACATACCTCCTTCGGATCCTGGCGTACTCTGATAGCCCAGGAGGGCAAAGGTCAGAAATATCCCTTGTCTGACGCTTCGTGTCAGACGGGAGCAGGGTCATCCCGTGTTAATCCCGGGGGGATTGGGATGGGTCATGTCAGAGTATGTTTATTAGAGAATGATATGTGGAGTCTAGGATTGCCAGATTCGAGGGTGTTACACTCTAGAATGATTTTGACCCATACAATCGATGGATTGTACTGGGTATAATTGTGGCATATGTTATTAGTGTATGGGATGCCCAATGAAGGCTAAAGATGTACGGATTTTTCAACATATTTCCTGAGGTTTTGCCAGGAGGAGAGATTGAGTTTATGATGGAGATCATGTCGAGTATACGAGTTGTTGCTCGGACGCCCTGGTATGTGGCACCTATGGAGTCATAAGGACTGAAGGTGCAAGTACAGGACTTGATAGATACTGGTTCGCTCGGCCAAGTGTCGTCGTGGGGAACCCAGTGGTATTAAAGAGGAAAAAGGGACGATGATCCGAGCGTACATGTCGATTATGGACAACTTAATAAAGTAATGGTATAGGATAAGTATCCCTTATCATGAGCTAATGATTTGTGGTTTTGTTGGAAATATGTGATTATTGAGCCTATTGAGAGAGGCTAACATAGTGATGACTAACAATCGTGAGTAAAAGAGAAAAATATGATATCCGGATTTGATGTGGCTAAGGTTAGCCAATGGTGATGCCTTTGGATGGGCTAATGAACCGGTTACGTGTGTGAGTTGATGAGTCATGTATTCTGACCACATTTGGATGGTGTATGGTACCATGATTCATGATTGGTTGGTGTACTCACATGTACAGATGAGCATGTAATATACTGAACAGATGTAGTGAATGCCCTCAGAAAGAAAAATATATGGTTGGATAAGTGTTAGGTCTGGTCGACCAGAGTAGGTTCGTGGAACATATACGAATAACGGTTGGGATTAGTATGAATCATAGGAGCAACAAATGTGTTGGTCAATGGAAAATAATTAAAGACTGTCACGGGGAACATGAGTTGTTTTGAGATTGGATGGGTACCATAGAGGATTGTAGAGGGGTTCTCTACAATGTTTTTCCAGTTATGGTGATTGACCCAGAAGGAGGTCAGAGTTATTGGAAATGAGAACTGAAATAGAATAATTACAAAGTGGAGAAACCGTGACTTATGTTCGATGTGACCCTTTCCGTATGCATAGTTATATGTCACTATGTCACTATTAAACTTTGGTTTCCTGAGCCTTCTTTGTAATATGCCAATGGTTGAAGCAGAGTTTTAACATTTTTGGTTCAGGATATTCAGTCTCTTTACCTACATTTTGCTCACTTATTTTGATTAAAAAATGGTGGATTCTAAGTTATTTACTGCTTGAATGCACTAAGTACAACAATGAGGTGTTTAGTGCAGTGTGTGCAATTTGGGGGCTGTGAGATTTAGTCAAGGATCTAACAAACATAATTAAGTATAAAGTGGATTACTTGAAGGACAAGTAGTGCTAGATTGTAATAGGCTTCTAGTCTATGTGAGGTGCCCTATTGTAATTGGTGATTTGTTTTCATAGTAACAAATCACCCTAACCGTTTTCTACACACTATATGCATGTAATTGAAAGAAAGAAATAAGATTTAGATTGGATAAGAAGCAAAAATTACTAGATTCTCTCTCAAGATTTGCTTATAGGCATTTCAGCAAATACATAAAGTGCAAAAGATTATTAGATCATTGCAAACCAATCTTCAATCAAAATTTATCCAGAAATTTGTAAATAATAAAGATCATACAAGAACCAAACACTTAGGGGATAATCTCATTCAAACTGATTCAGCTAGTGTGTGCTTTGTGTATCAGAAGTAGCATTAGCTGAGCTACTGCACTACTGTTGTTGATCGCAATATGGTATCAAAGCAGTACAACCAATGATCTTGACACTGTGGCATGTTCAGTGACGTACATCTAACATGGCTGGTACTAGTGCAGCTAGAGCTGAGTTACGAGCTCCTGTCTTAGATGGCCACAACTATGAATTTTGGAGCATCAAGATGAGGATGATCCTTCAAGCATAGGATATCTAGGAATATGTTGATGTTGGCTCAAATGAGGAAACTAGAAATGAAGTTGGGATGTTGTCAATCTGCCAACGGTATGAAAACTTCATCCGGAATTCAAGGGCCCTATGACTAATCCAAACTTCAGTGGTAGATACAATCATCTCTAAGATTAGAAATATGGAAAATGCCAAGGCCGACCGGGATCTGTAAAAAGACAATACATAGAAGATATGAAGGTAATGGTTGTTAAGCTTCAGTTTTTAAGAAGATCATTCAAGTATACTAGAATGAAGGATAATGAATCATTCAGTGTTTATTGTCTAGACTCTATGATATTGTGAATCAAATGAAGACATATGGAGGGGATATCAGTGAAAAACGTCTAGCAATGAAATCTCTTATTAGATTAACTAAACCCTCTGATTATATTGTTTCAATCATTGAAGAAACTAGATATCTAGGTACTTTCATTGCAGAGGACATTGGCTTCTATTAGTGCCTTTGATTAAAGAATGCAAATGCATGATTGTGAAAATGTGAATAAGGCATTTGTTATTCTGTCTATGAATTCAAAAGGAAAGTAGAACATCAATCAAGAAAAATGGAAGAAAACCTACAAGAATAACATGAACTAGAAATCTAAGCCCAATATTCCTAAATGTAAGATATGTGAGAAGAAACACTTTGGTCATTGCTGGTATGGGGAAATGATTCTTTCACTGTAACAAAACAAGGCACCTAGCTGGGGGCTGTAATGTGAAGCAGCTTGAAAATAACCCTAAGCCAGTGGTGAACCTAGCAAGATAGTAGAAAAAGATGATGCAGTGGTTATGCTTGCAATGCTGCTACTATGCCAAAAGAAATGGGTGCTTGATATGTAAATAGCGCTTGCAGCAATCACATGACATAAGTCACTGTTGAATAATGTTGACAAGACTTGCCCCGAAAAAACATCCCAAAAATTATACTCAGTCCTACTCCTATTTGACAACTAAGAGAAGTTCCAAAAGTACCGTAGGACTTTGACTCCTAATCTGCCAGACAAGTGATATAACCAAAATACAATCGCTCCCTAGGGGACATCGCCTACACCAACCCACTAACCTTGGAGGCGAGGTAAACCTGGCTCGCTAACCACAACTTCAGTCGTAACCCATGGCTATAAAAATAACTCAAACAGCTGGTAACTCCTTTGGCTAGTATAGCCATGACTAGCCTATCACCCACCAGCTCCACTGACTCCGTCTGAATCCCTAATTGATATCTGATTCATATTATAGCTCTAATTCAGCATCCTGACTTTATTGGGTCAACTGAATCATGTAGTAGCTATTGTAAAAAATCTCTTTATGAATCGCCTGTATTATCATGCTAACCCCAGGAAACTCCTAATCTCTGATACTATCTTTTGTTGTTCCTAGTTTGCTACTGCATCTATCTTTTGAGGATTGATAATAATCCCCTCAGTAGAAGTTGTGTTAGAGTGTTTTTTTTCCTTCGAACATTCGTGCTAATTTTTGTAACTGACACGGGGTTTATGGAGATTTTAGGAAATAATACAAGCGAACACTCTGGGATAGGAAATTCGCCACTCTAAAGAATCCACCTTAGAGATAAGAGTTGAATAATTCGCCACTCAATGGAATTCACCAAAGAGATAAGAGAAGATAGTTAAAAAGAATGCTCTTCACTAAGAAATTGTTTATAAAATAATTCTTGGATCATTCCTTCCTCCAAATGAGAGGGATTATTTATAGGTTAGTTATGGGCATCCCCCATGTATAAGTTTGACTCCTTAATAAATAAGGTGCATGAATGACACATGAGAAATATATACACATGACTCATTGAAAATACACAAGAAATAATTATTTTTTTAAATTTGAAAACACTTAATTCTAAACTATAATTACTAAGATGAATGCGAAAGGAATCAAGGGTAGATGAATTAACCATGTGCCTTGGATGAATTAACCACGTGTCTTCAAAGATTAATTGCCCACTCTAAAATCGGTATCAGTAACTCAATAAAAAACACTTGACCATCTTTTAATTCACATTCTCAAACGGACAATCTTAATACAATATCTTATGGAAACTTTTAAGATAATCAATCTCTTCCACATCTTCATCTGAATTAACAACCTTTTCATGATCAAAGCTTGAAGATTAATCCGATAGCCCATCCTCACTATCAAATTCCACTCCGTTTGTTAATTACGATATTTATTGAAAGCATTAACATCGGATCCATCATTAAGAATCACAACTTCATCACCTATACTAGGCTCCAAATCATCATCCTCATCTTTAGTCAATGTAAAAGTCTCATGTTCCCCTTCACCCATCTCCAAGTACACAAACCCCATCATCATTGTTGTGGAACCCAAAATCATCCGAAAATTATGGAGCTGCCACGTGTCCCGTAATTCCCAAAAATGACCAAATTGCCCTTGGCAAATAACGCTGATCATTTGAAAAACACCCGCACATTAAATAATCTATTTACCAGTTAAATACGTTATTTGATCGGGTTAAAGTCTCCGTAATATTGGTATTCTCCCCGAGGGTTAATTATCGTTATTCTTAATAATGGATAATTAATATTAATATTAAAATACAATAAATATCATTACTATCATGATGAGCCATCATTACAATTACTAAATAATATATTTAATAATAATATATTATTTACTAATTAAATATTCAACCGACCAATCAGAACGCTCCAAGGCTCCCAAGATTTTCCTATAAATAGCAAGGCACATTTCATTTCCAAGGTACGTTGATTCTTCGTTTCGAAGTATATCCCTTTCCTCTCTCAAAGCTAACTTAAGCATCGGAGTGTTCTTGGTCAAACAACCCCCCGGGTAAATCGATCGAAGCAACGATAGCTAATTGTTTGCTGTTTGCAGGAATTGTGAGGACTTTTCGCGACGAGTACAATCTTTGATTCAACAATTGGTGCTTTCATTGAGAGCTATTGAGATATACTCAGAAGAAGCTCTCTCATTTGTTCATCATTCATCTTTCTTCGTTCGTTGTTCATCGACATTGTTCGAAGATTTTGAACGTTGTTCATCACTCATCAAGAATTCGTTCATCGTTCGTCGTTCATCGACATTGTTCGAAGATTTTGAACGTTTGTTCATCGTTCATCTCCCTTCGTTCGTCGTTCATCGACATTGTTCGAAGATTTTGAACGTTGTTCAAATCATCCATCAACAAGCTTTCCAACTCAAAATTCTTCGAATCAGCATGGCTAAGGTTCGTCGATCCGTTCAGTCAGCCAGAGAAGGTGTTTCTGCCTCAACAGCTCAGACGAGGAATGAAGCTCACATAGAAACTCCGGAGAAGCGCCCGGCTCAACCCAGGCGCGTGACCATAGAATCGCCCATTGAGACACTCGAAGGGAGACCAACCTTCAGTTTTGGAGCATTCCCCTCTTCGGCCAGCCAAATACCCCCGCCAGGGGAAGGAACTTCGGCTCTGCAACAGGCATGCAGGAGGTTGATGGGAAGTACATCACGACATGATCAGCCCGCAGCAAACATGGTCCTAAGGGACTTCCTGGATGGGTGTCATGACGTCGCAGGGAGAAGTCACCCCTAACCCCCCCAGGATATCTTGGCACAACAAGTTGAAAGGTTGAGCAACCAAGTTCAACTCCAGTCAGAACTCTTGCAACAACTCCTAGCAGGGAAACCAGTACAGGAGCAGGATAGACGTTCCACGTCACGTGGAAGACAAGAGAATGCCCAAAGACGTCTTGAGAAAGAACAAGTCCGCTGCCAAACAATGTCACGAGATACTTCGCTAAGCGACTCTGGAGAAGAAAGTCACGCTCGTCAAGCGAAGAGCCCACAACGCCAAAAGCCATCAGTACGTGAACGGCTAGGAGGTAGGGTTGGGGCAACCACACGGGCAGGGATCTCACAGCGTTCACATGGGAGTAGGGGGCAACCGCAGGCTCTATACGAAGACCTAAGACAATATATCCACGACAGTGAAGGAGAAGATGAGGCCTACTCCCCTACGCGATCCCAGAGATCGAAGAAAGAGGCCTATGGAGGTTCTCGACGAATAGCGCAACGGAACTCATCGCCTCAGCACGGCGCGTTACGGGCTAATGATGTTCAAAAGATGCTGGACAGGCACCTTCGTGCTCAGCGAGGTGGCGATCTAGAGGACGATCTATGTCGCCAAATACAGCTCTCTACACCCTTTGTAAGGAATATCGAGGAAGAGCCATTCCCCCAGAGGTTCGCAACGCCGAACTTTACTCCATTCAAAGGAGCCTCCGATCCGGTAAAACACATAGATTATTACCGAGGAGTCATGGTCCCCCACAGATCTAACGATGCACTTATGTGCAAAGTTTTTCAGGCTTCTCTTCAAGGCCAAGCCATGACTTGGTTCAATCATCTCCCCCCGAGGTCGATTGAGTCCTTTGAAGAGTTGGCCCTGGCATTTGTGAAAGAATACGCACAACTTCGGACAATCGAGGTGAAAGATGACCATCTTTTCTCTGTCCGAAAAAGAACAAAAGATACTCTGCGACAATATATACGGAGATTTTGCGAAGAGAAGTCTCGCATTGTCGGCTGTAGTGACCTTGTTGCAGCAATGACATTCAAACAAGGACTTCCTCGAGACAGCCAGCTTTACGGGGACATCGTCATGAGCAATGCACGAAGTCTCACCAAAATACTTTCGCTAGCAGAGCGACATGCAAGTTGGGAGGACGAGAAGAACGCCACCCAAGCTCAAGACCATGCCGGGGCTAATGAGAAGACCCCCAAAAAAGAGGAGTCCCATGGAAAGTTTGCGGCTTGAAAAACCAACAAGCGCAAAGCAGGACAACCTTCCCAAACACCGGCTGAAGGGAAACCTAATTTGCAGCTATCTTTGCCAATCCATCAGATCCACAATGAAATTAAGGACAAACCATGGTTCAAGAAGCCGGAACCAGTCAAAGGAGATCAGGAGAAGGCAGATAAAACGAAGTGGTGTGCTTTCCATGAGTGCTATGGGCACAACATCGGCAAATGCATATCTTTCGAGAGATATCTCCGAAATCTCATCAAGGAAGGGCATTGCACTGAGTACGTCAAGGGGAAGGCTGTGGATCGACCTGCTGACAAAGGACCAAAGGAACCTGCAGCCAAGGTGATTCGCATCAACACCATCATGGCTGAATCGGAATTGCTAGGAACCACCTCCAAACAGAAAAAAAAGAAAAATACGAGATGCACTTGCCATCTCTCAAGTCTCCCAAGTTACCACCCCCGGGGTGGCCAACGACCTTATCATTGGTTTCTCTTTAAGGGACAATGAGGGACTTGATTGGCCGCATGATGATGCATTAGTCGTATCAATTCAGATCGCTCATGCTCAGGTTGACCGGATACACGTGGATGAAGGGAGTGCGGCAAATATCCTCAGCCTAGATGCAGTACGCAGGATGGGGTTAGAAGGCCTCGCAGTAAAAGGAGCTGTCCCTCTTCGAGGTTTCAATGGGTCAACCAGTATGACCATAGGTACTCTCCAGCTTGATGTACATTCGAACCCCGTTGTCACGGCTCAGACCTTTTAAATCATGGACGAGTACTCTCCATACAATGGAATCCTCGGAAGTCCATGGCTTCACAAAATCCTCGCAACCACATCCAGCCTTTACCAGAGGATTAGATTCCCTATTCCTGGTGGTGGAATCGGAGAAATCAGGGGCGATCAGACGATGGCTCGACGGTGCCTCACCGAAGGGCTAAAGGAGGTCAAGACGGCAAAATTCATTCCCCAGGCAGGATCATCCACTGGGGGTAAGTTTTCTTCTTCATCTCCCAAATAGCAACTAATCGCGGGTCAAGATCCTGACGTTCATGAGGAACCATCAGCCCCGGAAGGGTGGCAACCAGAGGATGACGTCATCCTCGTTCAACTTGACCCTCGACATCCTGAGCAAGAGGCCCGTATTGGCGCCCGGTTGAACGACATAGAAAAGGAAGAACTCATAGCCTTCCTACGTGAGGAGAAAGAAGTTTTTGCTTGGTCTTCGTGAGACATGCCAGGGATTGACCCTACCGTCGCTAGCCACAAGCTACACGTCAATCCCCACCACAAGCCGGTCAAGCAGAAAAGACGCAATTTTTCCCCAGAGAAAATTGCTATCATCCAAGAGGAGATTGACAAGTTACTCGTTGCTGGATCCATTGAAGAAGTTCCGCACTCTGAATGGCTAACAAATGTCGTGATTGTCAAGAAAAAGGAAGTTGGACGGTGGAGAGTTTGTGTTGATTACACCGACCTCAATCTCGCGTGCCCAAAGGATCATTATCCTCTACCTAGAATTGATCTCTTAGTGAACTCACTGCAGGAAATGAGCTACTGAGCTTCCTGGACGCATACTCAGGCTATAATCAGATTTTCATGCACGAAGGCGACAAGGACAAAACTGCCTTCGTCTTCGACCGAGGTGTGTACTGCTACAAGGTCATGCCATTTGGCCTCAAGAATGCAGGGGCAACGTACCAGAGGCTCGTCAATCGGATGTTCAAAGATCTCATCGGAAAGACCATGGAGGTCTATGTGGATGACATCATGGTCAAAGGAGAAAAACGAGGGGATCATATCGCCAACTTGCGAGAAAACTTCAACTTGCTGAAGAAGTATAAAATGAAGCTCAACCCTCTGAAATGTACTTTCGGAGTATCAGCAGGGAAGTTCTTAGGATACCTTGTGACTCAGCGTGGGATCGAAGCAAACCCAAAGCAAATCAAGGCAATACTCGAGATGAAATCCCCATCAAGTCTGAAAGAGATTCAAAGTCTCACTGGACGAGCGGCAGCATTGAATAGATTCCTGTCCAAATCTACTGACCGGTGTCGACCTTTCTTCCAAGCTGTAAAGAAGGCATCCAGGGATAAGTGGGATGAAGGTTGCGAGAAATAATTTCATGATCTCAAAACCTACTTGACATCTCCACCATTGCTATCGAAGCCTAAAGATAACGAGGACCTGTTCCTGTATCTGGGAGTTTCAGATGTTGCTGTAAGCTCTGCACTTATCCGGGAAGAAAATGGGGTCCAGCTTCCTGTATTTTACACATCCAAAGCCCTCCTTGATGCTAAGACACGATACCCAAAATTTGAAAGGTTGATTCTGGCATTACTAGTTACCACAAAGAAACTGAGGCCATACTTTCAAGCTCATCGGGTGATCGTCATGACCGAATATCCGCTCCGTTCATTACTTCATGCACCCGATGCATCGACACGGGTAATGAAATGGGCCATCGAGTTGAGTCAGCATGATTTACTCTATCGTCCACGAACAGCTGTCAAAGGCCAGACCTTAGCAGATTTTGTTGTGGAATTCACACCAGCGTCACTGGAAGAGGACAATAAGCTTGGCAAAACCCCCGGGGCCACCAACACTTCTCTGCCACGGGATCAAGAAGCCATTTCTTCTTCCCTACAACCCTCAACTTCCAATCCTCTATGGAAGCTCTTTGTTGACGGTTCCTCGAACTAGAAGGGGGCAGGAGCAGGGATTGTCCTTATCACTCCAGATGGCTCAATAATGGAGCAGGCAGTACAGTTCGGGTTCAAAGCCTCAAACAACGAGGCAGAGTATGAGGCTTTGATTTGCGGGCTCACACTCGCCATGGAGTTGAGAATCAAACGTCTCGCTATTCATTCAGATTCACAATTGATTACTAACCAATCGATCGGTGAATATGCTGCACGAGATGCAAGGATGCTCAGATATAATAACAAGGTCCAGGAAATGCTTACCTTTTTCCCGGTTTTTACCTTTCATCAACTTCCACGAGCAGAAAATATACAAGCAGATGCATTAGCCAATCTAGCATCATCACTTGACTTTCGTTTCAAGCGCTCAATCCCAATTGAATATCTCGAGCAGAGGAGTAATGATTTGAGGGAGATCGAAGTGAGGCAAATTAATTCATCTCCAAACTGGCAAGATCCTTTCCTCAACTATATGGAGCATGGAATATTGCCTGATAAATGATTAGAGGCCCGCAAAGTCCAGATGAAAGTCGTGCGATACTATGTCGACAGGGGCCGACTCTTTCGAAAGAGCTTCACAGGACCAAACTTGTTATGCTTGAGGCATCCAGAAACATTAAAAGTCTTGGCAGAAGTTCATGAAGGGCATTGTGGAAATCATTCGGGAGGAAGATCGCTTGCTCAAAAGACGCTTAGTGCAGGATTTTACTGGCCTACTCTACACCAGGAAGCACTGCAATATGCCCAGAAATGCGACAAATGTCAAAGGTTCAAGCCTAACCAGTTGGCACCACCAGAAGAGTTGCATGCACAGGTAAGCCCTTGGCCATTCATGCAATGGGGACTTGACATCGTTGGACCGCTCCCAAGCACTCAAATCCCAAGCAAGAAGTATTTGATTGTCGCCACGGACTACTTCACTAAGTGGGTGGAGGCAAAAGCCTTGGCCACCATAACCCAGGCTGATGTCCAAAAATTCATCTGGAGCCAGATTATCTGCCGATTTGGGCTCCCCAAGGTCATTCTAACAGACAATGGGACTCAGTTCACTGGCGCCATAATCAACGAGTTCTTCGAATTTTGGAAAATCAAGCATTTCACTTCAACCGCATATTACCCCCAGGGTAATGGCCAAGCAGAAGCTTCAAACAAAACGATCATTGACTGTATCAAGAAGCGACTTGATGATAAGAAAGGCATGTGGGAGGAGGAGTTGGATGGCACGCTCTGGGCATACCGTACCACTCCGCGTCGAGCAACAGGAGAGTCTCCATTCACCCTCGCATACGGCACTGATGCTGTCATTCCTCCACATGTTATTGTCCCGGCACCCTTCACCGAGCTCGATGATCCAGTAGTCAACTCCATCGCTCTGAGAACTTCACTTGATCTCAGCGAGGAATTAAGAGAGCAAGTGGTGAAACGAATCTCCAGCTACCAGCAGCAAGTGAGAAGCTCCTATAACAAGAAGGCTCGACTCCGGCACTTTCTCCCAGGTGACCTTGATCTCAAGAAGAAGTTTGTGGCACCCAATCGTCCGGGGTCTCAAAAACTCAAATCCCCATGGGAAGGACCTTACCGAATCTACCAAGTAGGCGGAAAAGGAAGCTATACCTTGGAGACCATGGACGGGAAGTTAGTGAGTGGTTCCATGAACGCTCATCACCTTCGAAAATATTATGTGTAATGCAAACTAGAGCTCAATAATAAAGCTAGTCATTGTTTGGTACCAAATAAAGACTTTATTCCCCCAGGAAGAACTCAAGCCTTCCTTCAGGAAGCACCTCAAGCCTTCCTCTTAGGAAGCACCTCAAGCCTTCCTTCAGGAAGCACCTCAAGCCTTCCTCTTAGGAAGCACCTCAAGCCTTCCTCTTAGGAAGCACCCTAAGCCTTCCTCTTGGAAGCTCCCTAAGTCTTCTCCATTGAAGCACTTCAAGCCTTCTCTTAAGAAGTACAAGCCCTTCCCTGAAGGCATAATTCCAAAAGACTTAATCATCTAAACGTCACAAGTTATTTAGAACTCACTGTTATACACACATGGTTGCAGTTAAGGCATATAAACGAGCTCACGCCAATGCATTGACAGGAATTTAAAAGTGTTCGCTTCGACACATAACATATAAGAAAGTTAAACACTAGCGTTTCAACAATTGAACTTAAGTGAGTCTTCTTATTTATTCATTTGGTGGGTGTTTGGAAAATCACATGACGACTGCTCACACCAGTTGTACAATACATAAAAAACACAGGAAAAAACCAACATACACATAAAAAGGAACTATGGGGGAAAATCTTCAAATCCCATCGTGTTTCTAAACTCTTCCCACTCTTCTGCTGAAAGTAGGGAAGCATCATGAAACAATGAATCAGCAGTCTCAGGGGCAGCTTCCTTCCTGGTCCCGGTCTCAGGCTCTGGGTCAGGTACCGGAACAAGCTCAAACTCTTGCCCCAACTCTGGTTCCCGCTCTTTGGTGGTGACCCCGCTGTAACTTGCCATGTCCAACTTTTGTGCATCAGTGGGTCTTTGGAACAAAGTTGTGGGGGCATACGGTGATAGTAAATGATCATGTTCCAGGAGCCTTCCCACTTTCAGACTCTGGATCTCTACCTCCAACAGTCTGATTGTTTCCTCTGAGTCCTGCAACTTTTTGCGCAACAAAGAGAGCTCACTTTGAGCAGTATCTCGCTCATTTTCTATCCGAATCCTCTCTGCACGGCTCTCCTCCAGCTCGCCCACTTTAACTTCCAATGAATGGATTCTTCCGACCAGAACTTCGTTGTTCCGACTAGAGTGGTCTCAGGCTTCTCGAAGACGTTTACATTAGCTCTTCATTCGCTCGTTTTCACCTTCCAAACCAACATTTCCACAAAGCCTGTCAACCAATTTATGGGCCCCAGCTTTTGCAATCCTAAGGTCTCCGACTACCTTGTCGAAAGCCCTTTGCGAAACAGTTTTTTGAATGTCCTCCGTTAGGATGGGGGCACCTATCACATCAGGGATCTTGGATGATCCCCGTGTCTCCCCCACTGTTCGATCTGGGCCTTCATCTCTCAACCCTCAAGGAGCTGGGTAGTGGGAGATAGGAATCACCTTCAGCTTCTTAAGTTGTTTGGCTGCACCCTCACAAGGACCGTCTGAAGCTTTACGTTTGCTAGATGATTCCATAGGACTAGAGCGGTCAGGCTTGGAATGAAGCTGCTCGGCATGCTTTTTCTCCAAGGAACCAATGGGTCCTTGCTTATCATTCCTCTTCTGGATAACAGGTTTCTTCAGCCGAAGTGGAGTACTCAACCACTCCTTGATTAGGATGTCTGAGGGCCTCCTGCCATTCGAATCCCTAAGTGGAGAAAGTAGCCAACTCATGTCTCGGAACTCTGGGGGAATTTTTAGGGCCATGTCGATCTTTTTGAGATCAGGATGACCTTCAAACCCGCTATACAGCTCATCAAACGAGCGGAAGTGTGAGGCAATCCTCAGGTCCGGGGAGGCGTGTTTGTCCCATGCACCGCCAACTTCGATACAGTTAGCTCTGTACGTGCTGTCATTGAACTCCGTCCTAAAAAATAGCTCCACTTTAGGTACGACCCGAGAAAGCCGACCGCCGGCTACTCCGTTTTGCGACACGGAATAGCAATGCCAGAATTCATCTTCTGTGAGTCCCAGGCTAAAGAACCTGTTCAACTTCTCAAAACACATCACGTGTCGATAAGCATCAACGTCCAGTTGAGCAGGGCTGCATCCCATCCGGCCAATAATCTTGGAGAAAAACTTCAAGAACGGGAATTTGAAACCCCACCCAATAGTCAAAGGGTGGAATTTAGTCCACCGACCGCCAACAGGGTTTTTTCCTCTCCCATGCTTAAGAGCCTTCATGGAAGAACATCTGTCGCCAAGCTCCACAAAAACATCGTCTGGAAAAGCAATTTGGTTGCGAGCCTTCCACTCCTTGAAGTCTTCAGGCTTCTCAAACTTCATATCTTTCCCTCGGAATGGACTAAGGCAACAAGAACCGCCACGCACCCACAAGGCAAGTTTGCTGGGTCTCTCGGAACCTTGACGCATAGCGAGCATATTTGTGGTACTAGCCAGAGTCACAGTAAGTGTGATCCTGCCTACCGATGCTCACTAGTCACGTCCGCAAGTGCACTCAGTCACCACCAAGTCCCCGTCAACTGTTCAGCCAAACTCCGTCCACCACGTGGCACCGGTAGCACACCCGCTCCAACAAAATTTCTAAACACCTTCGACGGACTCTTGACGCGTAGCAAACATATTTGCGGTACTAGCAAGGGTCACGTTGAATGTGAGCCAGCCTACCAATGCTCGCACGCACCGTCCAAACCGCTCATTTTCCAAGCTGTACGCACTTCCGTAATTTCCCACGCTTTCTAGGAATCTCGAATCCTGTCCAAAAACAACATGAAGGGTCAATAATGACACTATGAATATCATATCAATTTTCCACAATTTTTCAGAAATTAAATATTAATTAAAAACATAACCTAAACCTTCGGTGAACAGTATTTTGCTACAGTGAATAGTGCACGGTGAATAGTGTTTGCTACAGTGAACAGTGTCCACCTCCAAGTACACAAACCCCATCATCATTGTTGTGGAACCCAAAATCATCCAAAAATTATGGAGCTGCCACGTGTCCCGTAATTCCCAAAAATGACCAAATTGCCCTTGGCAAATAACGCTGATCATTTGAAAAACATTCGCACATTAAATAATCTATTTACCAGTTAAATACGTTATTTGATCGGGTTAAAGTCTCCGTAATATTAGTATTCTCCCCGAGAGTTAATTATCGTTATTCTTAATAATGGATAATTAATATTAATATTAAAATACAATAAATATCATTACTATCATGATGAGCCATCATTACAATTACTAAATAATATATTTAATAATAATATATTATTTACTAATTAAATATTCAACCGACCAATCAGAACGCTCCAAGGCTCCCAAGATTTTCCTATAAATAGTAAGGCACATTTCATTTCCAAGGTACGTTGATTCTTCGTTTCGAAGTATATCTCTTTCCTCTCTCAAAGCTAACTTAAGCATCGGAGTGTTCTTAGTCGAACAACCCCCCGGGTAAATCGATCGAAGCAACGATAGCTAATTGTTTGCTGTTTGCAGGAATTGTGAAGACTTTTCGCGACGAGTTCAATCTTTGATTCAACAATTGTCATCACCATCTTCACGTGTATCAGCATCTTCAATACCTTCAAAATTTTCAACATAGTCGATCTCTGCATCAACAGAATCTCAATCAGTACTACTGTCGGAAAACAAACGCCAACAAATCCGCAGCAAGAGTATCAGCAACGCTGATCGGCACGCGGGGAAGCAAACTCCATGAGACCAACTGTAGCACCATAAACCAAACTCTTTGATCAACAAACCAAGAAAAATTCTTTATTTTCCAATAAATCTAACACCTATACTTCAATGTCTACTCTATTTACTATGAAAAAAAAAGGAAAAACAGCCCTTAATTACTTGATAATTAATAGAGGAGGTATGATAATCACAAGTATATTCGAATTGATTGGGTTCCAGAATAATTTGAAATAATTTGATGAATGAAGAAAGATTTTAGAGAAACGGAGGGGAGGTAGATGCGATTTGCAGAGAATATTTTTTCTTTGGAACTGAAGCTTTTGCATAAATAATGAAAAAAAATAAAGAACTGAAAGGATTTGTATCCTTGGTTTGAATTGGGAGGGTTTGGTATTTGTTGAATCTTATCTTTCTCCCTTTCAATAAAGTCTTACAAAACACCAACGTCGAGTAGATTAGGTTTTTTCTTATTTTACTATAAGTCTACTGCGTAAGTTAGCTAGGGTTTGCCGGCATGATCGGTTCATGCTTGTTGGCTAAACTGCTTCATGCTTGTTGGCATGTTTGCTAGATCGCTTCATACTTATTGTACTAATTAACGTCGATGGCTAGACCGCTTCATGCTTATTGGCATTTTGGTTACATGTTTAAATTAACTTAGGTGGTATTTGGTTACAACTTACAAGTGGAGTAGGATCCTTTAAAAAAAATGTCAATTTTTAATATTTTTAATATTTTAAAGGCCGATGTCAGTATTTATTGAAATCACTTATTTTATGGGGTTGTGTGCAATAATTTTTGAATCCGAAAGGATGCTTGAGTACGATTTAAAACATTAAGAGGTGTTTACATAAATAATCTATAAATAATTTTGAAATAATTATTTAGGAAACAAATGATTTCACTTATGTTATATATATTTATATTATTGGGTGGTACAATAATGTATTATTAGCTATGGTGGGATGCATGGGCGGAGCCAAGGGGGTTCTAGTGGGGTCCTGGAATGCATGTATGATAATGTATTATTATATATATAAAAATATAATATTTTTTAATAAAAAATATTATATATAATATACTTTTAATAAAAATATTTAAATTTGAATTGGCAGTTAATTTAAATTAGTTAACATATCTTGTAATTATGAAAAAATGTCAAAGAAAATAAAATACTAAATAATATCGATTTCAAAAAATAGAACTCGTCAAGGGTAATTATATAATTAATAAATCAGTGTATAATATGGTTTCTTTTAATCTTTATTTAGTTTTATAATACTTGGTTGATTTGAACAATCTGAATACTTTTGTATATATTAATTATAAGATGTAGTACATTAAAAGTTACCAAAAAAAAAGTTTAAGTATTTTGTAAAAGGCTCCACACAAATTTGAATTCTAACTACACCACTAACGGGATGTAAGTATTATTCTTAGATTTTTTTTTTTCCGTAAAAGGGAAAATAATACTACACCAAGATGCTTGACCAAAAAAAAAAAATACTACACAAGATAGAAGCTAAGTTGATACATGCAATGCGATGTACCCATAAAAAAACTTGAAACAAAAGAACATAATAATCAAGCATTAATTATATTTGTAATTAATTAGGTATTTTAACATGGTTCTCTAATCTCCTTTTGAATCATTCCCAAGCTCAAAGTTGAAAGGTAAATCACTCCTATTTAGTTCCTCATCAGCCCAACAAGGAGTTGTGAAGAGTTGTTCATCCCCTAACCCAAAACAATCATTGCCGTCCAACAAGGTGTCCCACCAATCATTCCCATTATTTATTGACATTGATGACGTACGTGACAGGGGTGGGGTACTCAAAGTATCTTCCGAGCGGATACGCCGCAACACTGGTTCTTTACTGCTGAAACTATTTGAAGTTTTCATGAAGGTTCGTGGCTGCGGTTTTATTACCGTCGTCTTTCTTGCTTCTTGCAAATTATCTTTCATCTTGTTAATCCCACAATCCGGCCGCAGTCTGCTGTTCCAGTGGTTTTTTACGTCGTTTGCCGTCCTTCCGGGAAGTCTTCCGGCGATCAATGACCATCTGATGAACATATATAACCACAACAACAATCAATATAACTGGCCCGCCTGACGGGGTGCAATGCACTCTAAGCGTAAGGGTACGTAAAAGGCAATCAAGGGCACTCCATTTTAACTAGTGCGTAGCGGAAACTAGCTATCACCTTTTGAAGAACTCATTTTTCACTCAACTAGGGTTACAATATATATAAGAGCTAGGGTTATATTTTGAATCAGGTAGCTAGTTGATCCAACCAGCTGGTCCCTCATGTCACCGTGTACACGTACTACAAATAGCCTCCCACTTCACGGACTCGATCTTAACTTTTTCAACCCCCGACGAATTTACTCTTCTTCATTTAGGTATTCGATTTGTTGGCCGAGGTTGGGATCGAGTTTATATAAGAAAATTCTAATTAAGTCATTGTTTTATTAAATAATCAAACATCGATATTATTTCTAACCTAATAACATAAGCGTAAGTGTACTTTTTTTCCAGAAAATTTTCATATATTATATTATTGGGTCTAAAAACTAAAATTATTAGTGATATTATTTAAAAATGTTTAAATTGACCGTTTAAAGAATATATATATTTTGGTCGCGTGATTTTTTTAATTCAAACCACACGTGCGAGACTAAACACGAAGACCGTGATGGAGCTTAGTGAAGGGGGCAACGCGGACAAGTAATGCAGAGTGCATGAAGGAGAGACTTTATTGGTAAATATATATATATATATATATATATATATATATATATAAATGCTTACCTGTTTCCCAAAAGCTTGTGAAGCCTTATCATGAGATCAACTTCATCCTCTGTAAAGCTTCCTCTCTTGATATTTGGCTTCAGATAGTTCAACCATCTTAGTCGACAGCTCTTTCTGCATCTGTTTAAGCCTGGATACACATATACATACAGTCATAATACAAAACATAAAATTACCTGCTGCAACCTAGCTATATATACGTTGGGGACAAAACTCGGGTTTGAAGGAGTGGACCATTGGTCCGACGCTGTAATCTATTCATGCATACCTTTAAAGTACACAACAAATGATATATATAGATGACCAAATTCTGTAATCTATTGACTCATACGTTTATAGTAAATAACACGTGATATAGATAATATCTGTATATATTAGGAGTAAGTTGTTAACCCAACTCAATCTTGACACATACATTTACAACACATAACGATTGATTATAAACAATATTGGTGTTGGAAGGAATAAGTCGTTGCTCTAGTACTATATTCTTGGCACAAACGTGCACAATACTTGACTAGTGATATAAACCAGTTTTGTACTTATACAATGTGTAAAATGAAACACATTGATGAATGATGGTATACCAGCTTTGTAAGGAACTTGGTGCCACTTTCCTTCTCCATGATTCTGAATGCACTGCTTGAGAAGATCATCTTCCTCTTTAGTCCAAGCACCTTTTCTCACACCCAAGTGACTATCACTAGCCTTCATTGCTAATTAGTCTTCTTGAACCCTTGAACAACAGCCAGCTACCCAACTGGATATATATATGGAGTTCTTGTGGTGCTTTCGAGCCTCCAGAAGCGACCCAGGAATATAAATAATGGTTTTTTTAACAGTGACGTGCATGTCTCATATCCACAGAAGAAAAATGTTTGCTCAATCATAAATTAGCTACCAGTCCAATCATAAAAGTACAAATTATGCATGACAATTCACAAGTAAAGCCAATTTTCCGAGGCAAAAGATTCTCTAAATATCAAAGCAAAGCATATTGTAAGGATATGAATATTCACTTGTGTAAAGTCAGTTTTCTGAGGCAAAAAAATTCTCTAATTAACTTTTCGAGCAAGCATATGCAAGGATATGAACGCGGCATCGTGTTACTAAACATGTACATATTCAACATCGTGCAACTACTTACTATACATGTACACAATTTTTACGTAACAGTCTAATTAAATATTTATTTATTTTGTTTGATAAATATGATTGGATTGAATTGAATATCTCATAAAATTAAATGTATTTTTCCGGTAAGGGATATGAATAGAAACAAATTTATCAATCATGCAAGCCACTTACAATAATAAAATAAGAAAAAGGAAATTTTTTCCCCATATCACTAATTCGATCTATCTAATTTTTTCCACGGCTGCCGTTCCTCCAGATCAATATTGTTCTCCCTTCCTACGTCTCTCTCTCCACATATGATCATGACCCCTTTGTTTGAGAGATCGGTGAAGTGTCATCTATTTGGCATATTCGGATGAATCTATTTAATTTAATAAATCTAAAATTGAACATGGATTGTTTTTTAATAAATCTCTATTGCAGTAATAAAGGTTTTTTTTTTGTTGTTAATTATTACGGAAGAATGCAAGTCTTCCTCTGCGAAAATATCAAAGCCTTCCGTGGCAGAAGCATAAAAGCATGCAGACAAAAGTGTGCAGTTCTGCCCCTTCTCTCCCATGTTGAGTCACATGCAGCATCTTGGAAATGAAAGCACAAACGAGCAACATGTTGGGAAACTTGCACGTCTGAATCTGGCCGTGAATCCCAGTATGCTGTACTAATATGTGCCTGCTGAAGTATCAAAGTCTTCGGAAGTATTCATGCCTTCCTTTGCGAAAGCATCAAAGAATTTTTCTATCAAACATTCAATCCTTCACATTGCAAAGCATTCAAACTTTCCTCCGAGGAAGCATCGAAGCCTTCCTCTCTGGAAGCATCAAAGTCTTCCTCCTTGTGGAAGCATCAAAGCATTTCTCCGCGGAAGCATCGAAGTCTTTGTTCGTTGAAGCATCAAAGTCTTCGCTTTGTTAAGTATTCAAGCCTTCATCCGCAGAAATATCAAAGTCTTCGCACTCAAGCCTTTTCCGATAGAGGCATCAAAGCCTTCGCATTGCCATTGAAGTCCTCATTCGTGGAATCATCAAAATCTTTGCCCTCGCGAAGCACACAAGCCATATTCAATAAAAGCAACCAAGCCTTCTTCAAAAAAGCATCAAATTAAAGCCTTCTTCAATACAAGCATCAAAAGTCAATGAATTATTGGAGCTGCAAAAATTACTTTACTTAGGATTCCCTAAATTTATAAGCGATGTGAAAAATTTGTAGAATCGTAATTTGTCCAATATTGTAGAGCTGTCATGTGACCCATAATTTACATAATGATTAATCTGCTCCTGGTAGAGCCATTATTGGAATATAATTATAGCGCTTTGATTAAATAAATTTATCACCGGAATAAATTAAATAATATGAGTTATCGTACCATAATAAAGACATATCTATGTAGAGTCATTTTTCAGTTAGGAATCAATTAATAAATAAAGTTTATTTTCCTTAAAATATTTGCTTATTAATTAGAACTTTTTTCCTACCTATCATATATGAATAATTTCCCAGTGAATTATTTATTATTAAAAGTCAATACTAAGTATTTCCTAAGTAGGATTACTTATCATTGCAACTTCTTTCAGCCAATCGAAAACTCTGAAAACCTCCTGGTCTCCACTACAAATAAATGACCTCCCTTCACTTTTTAGGTGCACCTAAAATACTCAGATGTTTTTTTTTTTTTTTACGATTAAACTGATTTATATATCGGAGTTTTCTTGGTTGAACCTCCCCTTCTTCCATCTTGGAATTCAACCTTAATATCATTTGTCTCATTTCCTATGTGAAGGATTGAATGGCGAATTATATCAATCTAGACGATGTCTATATTAACAATAACCATACTTGACAATAGTCATAAGTTTGTAGAAAAACGTACTCTATACCACGAGAATGGATGCAATTCTTTTTCTTGTTGGGTATATACGAATGTACGATTTAGTTTAACCAATAGCTACTCAGCAAGGGAAAACATCTTTATTATTACAAAGCCAAATTTTGGTGTTACAAAGCTTCACAATTTTTTTTGACAAAAATATCCTTGGCCATTAACATTTTTAAAAAGGAAACCATTTAATAAATAAGGACAAAATAGTGAAACCAAGTAGCTTTAAATTAAAGTTAAAAAAAAAACATTTTATTAGAAAGAGTGTAGTTAATTACTCCACCCCTCGTCCATTTCCTTTTTTTTTTTTTAACAATATTTGGATTTCATTTCCTTAAGATTTGTGTCGGGAGAAAAAATGGGTATAATAACAAGCATACCTTTTTAATGAAATTGATAATAGCAGAAAAATGTGACTCACACGTCAACATCTAATGAAAGTTGTGACAAGAGGAATAGGTAAGTGCCATTATGGTTACGGAAGTTATGATGAGAGGAATAGATAACCGCCATTATGATTATTAATGAAAAATTCAAACGGACGGGTCGAAATATCACATTTATAAGAGTTTAAGAAATAATTATAACATTTGAAATATCATATATCAATTTATTACAAGTTATAAAATATAAGATAATAAAATAGAAATTGCCCTCTTTTATATATATAAAAAACTGTTATATTTGAAAACTAAGGAGTTTAATAAATAAAAAATAATAATTTATTTAAGGAAATGGCTTTTTGACAATAACTTTAAGTAACACTTAAGCTATTTTCATAACCTACTTTCACAAAATTTGAACACAACTTTTAATCAATTTTTCATATCCTATAATACCTGCTAATTAACTTCTGAAAATTTCATATTTTAACTTTTACTTGTGCCTCACGAATATTTTTTTTTTCAATCTTAAGCATGGAAAAGACCAGCTCTTATCAGCGTTAACTTCATCACTATCTTTATCGTTGTTGTCATCACTAGCACCTATGTCATCTACGCCACCACCATTGTTGTCGCCAACACTACTACCTCCTACTCCACCGCCATCGCCTGCTCTTCCTCCGCCTTCACTAGAACAACCTCCTCCACTGCAACAACTACCTCCACCGCTACCACCACCACCATCTCCTCTACTTGCCGCTCCACCGTCACAACCTCAACCATCTCCTCTACCTCCAACTCCACATACACCACCACCTCTACCTTAACCATCACGTACCATCCCCATGATCACCACCACCGGCCACTTCTGGTTCCTCTACCTCAACCACCACCTCCATGCCTTTTAGGTGTAGAATTTTTACAGAATCATCCTTAAAGAGGAAGGTCTTATTTGGTACGCTGTATTGTACTGACTATTTCAGTCGGATAGACTAATATGTCCATTGGATAGACTAATTATTTCATCGGGCGTTTAGTACTTTTCCAGATTAAAATTTCAACTATATTATACTGATTAGATTATATTGTAGTAATTAATTGATACAAAATATTTGTATCTTAAATATTATTTATGTATATTATTATTATTTATGATTTATTTCAATTAATTATGATATTATTACTAGTTATTAAATTATTATTATTATTATTATTATTATTATTATTACATTTTTCAAGATTACTAGTCATCTGACTATTTAATACAAAAAATTTTGAAGATATTATTTTTGCGTGTCTGGACCGTATAATAAAGACATTCAACTGTATTAACTTATACGATAACTAATTAATATGACTGATACTAAATACTGATTTTGTATTGTATTATATTATCTTATCCAGTCCCTTATATGACAATACCAAACGCACCCTGAATATTTATACACTAATATTAGGAGAACGTATGATACATATTGGATATCATTATCGTCTTTTATAAAAGTCAAATTCGAAATTTTCCCATACGCAATGAAAATGAATACATCTAAATTGTAGTGTTAATAATATCATTAAATATAGTTAATTATTATGTTATGTAGCAATGGTACCAATTAGCACTTGATATATGAGATGTCAAACTAAATTAGTGAACTAATCTGCAATATATTGATCGAATTCATGGTGAGAAGAGAGGAGGAGCAAAGAGTGATTAGGTTTGAGAGCCGAAGAGAATAGGTAGAGAGGAAACGATAAGGAAGCAAACTTCTCACTTAATTGACTTTGTACATTGACCTAGCACTAGATATATTAGTTTGAGTATGCAACTCTACAGCTGGAAGGCTAACCGAATCAACAGCTGTCATCTTTGTGGAACCTAAAATCATCCAAAAATTATGGAGCTGCCACGTGTCCCGTAATTCCCAAAAATGACCAAATTGCCCTTGGCAAATAACGCTGATCATTTGAAAAACACCCACACATTAAATAATCTATTTACCAGTTAAATACGTTATTTGATCGGGTTAAAGTCTCTGTAGTATTGATATTCTCCCCGAGAGTAAATTATCGTTATTCTTAATAATGGGTAATTAATATTAATATTAAAATACAATAAATATCATTACTATCATGATAAGCCATCATTACAATTATTAAATAATATATTTAATAATAATATATTATTTACTAATTAAATACTCAACCGACCAATCAGAACGCTCTAAGGCTCCCAAGATTTTTCTATAAATAGCAAGGCACATTTCATTTCCAAGGTACGTTGATTCTTCGTTTCGAAGTATATCCTTTTCCTCTCTCAAGGCTAACTTAAGCATCGGAGTGTTCTTGGTCGAACAACCCCCCGGGTAAATCGATCGAAGCAACGATAGCTAATTGTTTGCTGTTTGCAGGAATTGTGAGGACTTTTCGCGACGAGTTCAATCTTTGATTCAACAATTGGTGCTTTCATTGAGAGCTATTGAGATATACTCAGAAGAAGCTCTCTCATTTGTTCATCGTTCATCTTTCTTCGTTCGTCGTTCATCGACATTGTTCGAAGATTTTGAACGTTGTTCATCGCTCATCAGGATTTTGTTCATCGTTCATCTTTCTTCGTTCGTCGTTCATCGACATTGTTCGAAGATTTTGAACGTTGTTCATCACTCATCAAGAATTCGTTCATCGTTCATCTTTCTTCGTTCGTCGTTCATCGACATTGTTCGAAGATTTTGAACATTGTTCATCGTTCATCTCCCTTCGTTCGTCGTTCATCGACATTGTTCGAAGATTCTGAACGTTGTTCAAATTATCCATCAACAGCTTTCCAAATTCAAAATTCTTCGATTCAGCATGGCTAAGGTTCATCGATCCGTTCGATCAACTGGAGAAGGAGTTTCTGCCTCAACGGCTCAGACAAGGAATGAGGCTCGCATTGAAACTCCGGAGAAGCAGCCAACTCAACCCAGACGTGTGTCCATAGAATCACCCATAGAGACACTTGGAGGGAGGCCAACCTTCAGTTTTGGAGCGTTCCCCTCTCCAGCTAATGTAACAACCCGTCCCGAGAATTTGGATGAGTAGAGTGATTAAGGTGTGATTAGTAAGGTTAATCAGGGGTTAGGTGGTTCCGAGGGGTCCGGGAACCTAGAATGCCGATTTTGCCCCTTGCTTTGGGCAAAAATGTTGACTTTTATTTTGGGAGGTCCGATGGACTTTGACCAATGACCAGGACGTAGTTTAGGACGTCACGAAGCCATAGACAGGTGGCACGCCTGATTCCGACATCCGTGGAGGAAGTTGTGATGTTCGGAAGGTCGAGGGCATTATCGTAATTTTGGTAAAATAGGGGGAATAGTTGACTTTTTGAATAATCGGGTTTTGGTAGGTTGACCTAGGATGGTTAGATAGTTCTTGTCGTCCTGAGTTCGATGACAGGCGGCACGTATTCATCGGACTTACGAGGCGAGAGTTACGGGTCTAGGAAGTTTCGGTAAAACCGTAAAATGAGTAAAACATGAGGGTATTTTGGTCATTGTGGCACATTGGGATTTGTGCACAGAGGAAAGGAATGGACGGCTGGGATTAGGCCATGTGGGAGTGTGTGGAGTGGATGGTGACACATGGCATGTGTGTAGAGGATTCTGGTAGAATCCTGTGCATTCACGGCCCAATTAATTGGGGTGCACCCGTGTTATGCATTCTGGTGCTTCGACACACAGAGGGAAACAGAGGGAGGAAATTGAGAGAATTGGAAGGCTGATTGGGGTGGCTGGTGAGTTTGTGAGTGTGTGAAGGAGATTAGAGAGTGGGAGAGAGCAGTTGAGACGGTTGGGAGGTGAGAAATCGTGGTGTGTGCGAGTGGGGAGCCACGGGAACCAGGGAGGAACTCAGGGGGGAAAACGGAGAAGATTGAGGGCTTGTGGTGGTGCGGTAGCCGTGCACGGTGCAACGAAGATCGCGGTGGTGTCGTGAGGGCTGTGGGGAGTCGACCAGCCCCGGAGGAGCTCACGGCGGCAGCAGGAGGCAGGTAATTTCCTCATCCCCGTTTCGGTACTCTGTTTTCCGTTGAGGTTCAACGTGGAAGTCGTGGGTCTAGGGTGAGAGTCGAGGGAATTGGAGGTCAGGGCGAGGTTCAGGAGAGTCCTAGGCGTCGACTAGGATGGTCGCCGTGACGGGGAGGTACACGGCGGAGCTCAGACGACGGCAGACACTCTGGTGCTCTGTTTTGCTGTGATGTTTGAACCCAAAGTCGTGACGATTGGGGTTGAGTCGAAGGTTTAGGAGAGTTGGTTTAGGTTCAGTGAGGTTCAGGGAAGAGTTTGGTGAAGCCACCGTGAAGGGTGGTGAGCTGGGTGGTCGGATCGTGAAACAGAGTTTTGGGGAGGTTTGATTTCGAGCTTGAGACGACGGGTAGGAGGCTGTGTCGAGGTGATTGGAGGATGGGGATGCTTAGAGTAAGGTTGGACGAAGCTATAGGAGAAGGAATGAGGTGTTTTAGTGCAGGCACGGCGGAGAACCGTTGACGCCGGTTCAAGCTGTAGCCTACTGTGTTGAACCGGGTCGACGTGAGGTTGAAGGTGCACTGTAGCTGGCGCGTGGGGCCACGCGCAGCCACTTTGGGCGGCGCGTGGAGGCGCGTGCGGCGGTTCTGGGAGAAACGGTCAACATCGTTTTTGGTCTAGGAGTTGTTGTGAGTTCAATGGAATTGGTTTCGAGTCAATCGGAAGTCGTTTGAGTGTAGTTCCGTGAGGGTGAATGTGTAGGGTCCCGGGGTTTTAAGTCTTTGGTTCGGGGATTTTTGAGGGCATTTAGGTGAGTGTTTGTAGACGTATTAGTGATGTAATTTGACGGTGTTTGACAGGATCGGGATTTCCCGAGGAAGCCGAGGAACGGGCTGGACGTTCGGGACGCGAGTAGGGCTCAGTATGTGAGTGGACCTTTTCCTTAAACTCGAGCATGCATAACTGTTTTTTTTATATACGTATTTTATGGTTTTACTTATGAATCTATGTTTATTGAATATGAAGTGATGATTTTATGTGTTTGCACGTTTTTCGAGAAAAAGACGGTTTTGGCACGGTTTTCGAGAAAATGCTGGTTTTCGGATTTTGATGCCACATTTGGGGATTTCCACCGATAAAGGTTTTCTAATAATGATAAATGGGTTATGAAATGTGATTTGTGATTACATGGGGTTTTGGTATGAAAATGGATATTTTTCCGGATTTGGGTTCGGAATGACGGTTCTGAATGCCAGAAGGGCATCAGACCAGTGATTTCGGATTCGGGTTTGGATATGGATTGGTAAATGGTTTTCAAATGGTTTTGGGATTGGATTTGCTGGATCTGGATATTGGGTTTAAAGACCCGGATATATGTGACGGGGGACGGGCCCGGATTGGGTTTAAAGACCCGGATTGAGTTTAAAGACTCGGGAGTTTAAAGACTCGGATATATATATTGATTTTTCCCCCGTAGGCCTTGAGTTTAAAGACTCGGGAGTTTAAAGACTCGGATATGATTAAGGCCTGAATTGAGTTTAAAGACTCGGGAGTTTAAAGACTCGGATAGGTCCAGCAGGTTTGATCGGGAAAATGATGATTTGATGTTTATGGTTTTTGATACGGTTTCTGATACTCATGCTGTGGTTTCTTAAGATATTTTATAGTGTTTCTGTTTCTTATGATGTTTATAATGATTATTTTATAACTGTGTTCATAACTGTTGGTTATGCATGTGGTTTCAAAACGGAGGGTTAAACTTGATTTTCGTGTAAAATGGTTTTTGAACTTTTGTACC
Organism: Prinsepia uniflora; assembly: GCA_032719365.1. Lineage (NCBI taxonomy): Eukaryota > Viridiplantae > Streptophyta > Magnoliopsida > Rosales > Rosaceae > Prinsepia > Prinsepia uniflora. The sequence continues at coordinate 4,495,554 of CM064867.1, read as the reverse complement.
TTCTGGTCCACTCACATTTTCTGTTTTAATTGCCCTCCAGGTTGTGGAGCTAGCGCGGGGTCTTGACGTCGAGGCAGAGTCTGAGGCATAGAAGTGACGTGAGAGTTCCCAGAATAGATTAAAGGCTTCCGTGTGCGGGTAGTTATCGGTTTTATTTTCTTTGTATGTTCGTACTATGTTCTGTAAATGCTACCTTCGGGACATTGTGTCTAATTACTCCTGCGTTTGACTGGATTTGAGTGAGTTTTGCTTGAGTTTTGTGTCGAGGAGTCAGACGGGAGCGGGATTTACCTCGGGTTTCGGGGTGAAACCGGGGTGGGTCCTGACAGCTAACCAAGTACCCGCGCTAGGGGAAGGAACTTCGGCTTTACAACAAGCAAACGAGAGGTTGATGGGAAATACATCACGACATGATCAACCCACAACAAACATGGTCCTAAGGGACTTTCTGGACGGGTGTCATGACGTCTCAGGGAGAAGTCGTCACCAACCTCCCCAGGACACCTTGGCGCAGCAAGTTGAAGGGTTAAGCAAACAAGTTCAACTTCAGTCAGAGCTCTTGCAGCAACTCCTAGCAGAGAGACCAGTCCAAGAGTAGGACAGACATTCCACGTCACGTGGAAAACAGGAGCATGCTCAAAGGCGTCCTGGGAAAGAACCAGTCCACTGCCGAACAATGTCCCGAGACACTTCGCTAAACAATTCCAGTGAAGAAAGTCATACTCACCGAGCAAAAAACCCTCAACGCCTAAGGTCATCAGTACGTGAACGGCTAGGAAATAAGCCTGGGGCAACCTCACGGGCAGAGCGCTCACAACACTCCCATGGAGGCAGGGGGCAACTTCGAGCTCTACACAAAAATCCAAAACAATCTGCCCACGGCGGTAAAAGGGAAGACGAAGCCTACTCCCCCGCACGATCTCAGAAATCAAGGGGAGAAGTTCAAAGAGGTTCTCGACGATTAGCACAAAGGAACTCATCGCCTAGCAAAGAGCATTGCGGGCTAATGATGTTCAAAAATTGCTGGACATGCACCTTCGTGCTCAACAAGGTGGCGATCTAGAGGACGATCTACGTCGCCAGATACAGCTCTCTACGCCCTTTATAAGGGATATTGAGGAGGAGCCATTCCCCCAGAGATTCGCAACACCAAACTTCACTCCATTCAAAGGAGCCTCCGACCCGGTAAAACACATAGATTATTACCGAGGAGTCATGATCCCCCACAGGTCTAACGATGCGCTCATGTGCAAGGTTTTTCAAGCTTCTCTTCAAGGCCAAGCCATGACTTGGTTCAATCATCTCCCCCCGAGGTCGATTGAGTCCTTCGAAGAGTTGGCTTTGACATTTGTGAAGGAATACGCACAACTTCGGACAATCGAGGTGAAGGACGACCATCTTTTCTCTGTCCAAAAGAGAGCAAAAGACACTCTGCGACAATACATACGGAGATTTTGTGAGGAGAAATCTCGCATTATCGGCTGTAATGACCTTGTTGCGACAATGACATTCAAGCAAGGACTCCCTCGAGATAGCCAGCTTTACGGGGACATCATCATGAGCAATGCGCGAAGTCTTTCCAAAATACTTTCGCTAGCAGAGCGACATGCAAGTTGGGAGGACGAGAAGAGCGCCGCTCATACTCATGACTATGCTGGGACTAGCGAAAAGGCCTCCAATGAGGATGAACCCCATGGAAAGTCTGCGACGGAAAGCTCAACAAGCGAAAGGCGGGGCAACACTCCCAAACGCCAGTTATGGGGAAGCCTAACTTGCAGCTATCTTTAACAGCCCATCAGATCCACAATGAAATTAAGAACAAGCCATGGTTTAAGAAGCTAGAGCCAGTCAAAGGCAATCAAGAGGATGCTGATAAAAGCAAATGGTGCGCCTATCATGAATGTTATGGGCACAATATCAGCACATGTATATCTTTCGAAAGACATCTCCGAAATCTCCTGAGGGAGGGGCATTGTACAGACTACATCAAAAGACTGTAAATCACATGGAGAACAAAGAGTCAAACGAGCCAGTGTCAAAGGTGATCCGCATCAACTAGACGCAAGTCAACATTTGAAAGACATAAAATTCTATGGAGCTTTTCAATTTTGCTTTTCAAAGTTGCCATCTAAATTCAAGTATCAATGAAATGAGATTAACAAATTGATTTGTTCACCATGTACAATTTTCAAAGCTTATTCTCTCTAGTGTAAAAAGCCTTCGTTATCGAAGCATCCAAGCCTTCGTCATCGAAGCATCCGAGTTTTCGCCTTGTGAAGCATCTAAGCCTTCACCACGCGAAGCACCTAAGCCTGCGTCATCGAAGCATCCAAGCCTTCGTCATCGAAGCATCCAAGCCTACGTCATCGAAGCATTCAAGCCTTCGCCCTGCGAAGCATTGAAGTCTTCGCCATGCGAAGCACCTAAGCCTTCGTCATCGAAGCATCTAAGCCTTCGCCATGCAAAACACCTAAGCCTTCGTCATCAAAGCATCCAAGCCTTTGCCCTGCGAAGTATTCAAAGCCTTCGTCATCGAAGCATCCGAGTTTTCGCCTTGCAAAGCATCTAAGCCTTCGCCACGCGAAGCATCCAAGCCTTCGTCATCGAAGCATCCAAACCTTCGTCATCGAAGCATTCAAGCCTTCGCCCTGTGAAGCATCGAAGCCTTCGCCATGCGAAGTACCTAAGCCTTCGTCATCGAAGCATGTAAGCCTTCGCCATGCAAAGCATCTAAGCCTTCGTCATTAAAGCATCCAAGCCTTCGCCCTGCGAAGCATTCAAAGCCTTCGTCATCAAAGCATTCAAGCCTTCGTCATCGAAGCATTTAAGCCTTCTGAGTCCTGCAAATTTCTGCGCAGCAGGGAGAGCTCATCTCGAGCGGTATCTCGCTCATTTTCTATCAGCATCCTCTCTGCACGGCTCATCTCCAACTCGCCCATTTTGGCTACCGATGTAAAATTAGGACCTCAAGTTTTCTTAAGTTATCGTAATCTCACATCAACAACATAACTTTCCGTTTCTGCAGGACCTTCGCGTCAAGATGGCACATTTGCGGGACCAAGGCAGATAGGTTAGGAAAGAAGTTGCTCGGTATGCTTTTTGGTTAGGAAAGAAGTTGATCGGCATGGTTTTTTCTCCCAAGAACCAATAAGTCCTTGTTTATTGTCCTTCTTCTGAACAACGGTCTCCTTCAAGCCCAGTGGAACGCACAACCACTCCTTGATCGGGATGTCTGAAAGCTTCTCGCCATTCATGGAGAGAGTAGCTGGCTCATGTCCCGGAACTCTAGAAGAACATCTGTCGCCAAGCTCCACGAGAACGTCGCTTGGAAAGGAAATTTGATTTCAAGCCTTCCACTCCATGAAGTCTTCGGGTTTCTCAGAATCCATATCTTTCCCTCGGAATGGACTTAGGCCACGAAAACCGCCACGCTCCCACAGGGCAAGTTTGCCGGGTCTCTCAGCACCTTGATGCATGGCGAGCATGTATGTGGTACTAGCAAGAGTCACAGTGAGTGTGATCCTGCCTACCAATGCTCACTTGTCACGTCCGCAAGTGCACTCAGTCACCGCCAAGTCCCCGTCGACTGTTCAGCCAAACTCCGTCCACCACGTGGCACCGGTAGTACACCCGCTCCAACAAAGTTTCTAAACACCTTCGACGGACTCTTGATGCGTAGCAAGCATATTTGCGGTACTAGCAAGGGTCACGTTAAATGTGAGCCAGCCTACCAATGCTCGCACGCACCGTCCAAACCACTCATTTTCCAAGCTGGACGCACTTCCGTAATTTCCCACGCTTTCCAGGAATCTCGAATCCTGTCCAAAAACAACGTGAAAGGTCATTAATGACTCTAAAAATCTCATATCAATTTCCCGCAATTTTTCAAGAATTAAATATTGATTTAAAACATAAACTAAACCTTCGGACCCCCGAAACAGTATCAAAACAGTGTCCGATTAACTCGTACCCAACACTAAGAATGTTCATTACATTAAGTATAGTAAAACACATGTTGAACACTTCCCCAGAAACACATCCACGCGCCCTCACGCGCCGCCGCAAGCGGCTGCGCGTGAAAGCCACGCGCGTAGCACAGTAACTGCTACAGTGCGTCTTCTCTGCCCGTTTCTCTGATAAACGGGTCGAGAACCCGCGATCAGACCCGGACAAATCTCCATCAATTCGACCTTGATTTCTTCCGTTCTTTCAACTGATCCCCTCTAGTCCAACTAAATTCAAGTTCTGTAAGTTCAATTACCTCAATGAATGTCTAAAACCTCACGACTCACGATCAAACTTTGACGGGTCTCTTATTCGGGTTTATCGATTTCGTCCCTGATTTTCAAATTAATTCATACGGTTAGTATCATGAGAGTATAAGGAACGATTTTACAAGATCAATTTGATAATTCCTTACCTCCAGCTAGTAGAACTCAAGCTCGATTTTTCGAGGATTTTGAAGCTTCTGTTCTTGCTCGATACGGCCTCAATCCTCTCCGTTTTTGATTTGGATCAGTTCGAATTAGTCCCAGGAGACTTAATCCAGTCTCAATTTTAATCCTCAAGACTCACGAATTCGAATTCAAATTTTCACCATAAATTTTCGAATTTTCGAAAATCTGCAAAACCAGCGACCCCTCTGTCCTTCGAGTTTGTTTTGCTCCAATTCAGACTCTCCAATCTCTCATTCTCACAACCGAATTGCTCTTCTATTTAACAATGTCAAAGGTTGGACAAAATGAGTGAGTTTTCCCTAATTAAGGGATTAGGGTCCCTAAATCCTTGATTTCCTCCATGTTGTCTGGAAAAAGCAACAAATATCATTGACAGGTAGCACGAGTCAGCGTCCACCGTTCGCTTGTCTCAAAAAGACCGTTTTGCCATTCGCTTCCAAAATTACGAAAATGCCCCTAGCCTTCGTAGACCCATAACTTTCGCGTCCGATCTCCGATTTCGGCATGCCGTCTGTCTATGGATTCGTATCAACTCGACCTACGTAACGGTCTCTGGTCCTCGTCCTTTGGACCTCCCGGTTCAAAAGTCAACATTTTGCCCATGCTTGGGGGCAAAATGGTCATTTTGCACATTATGTCCGATTCACACCACTAAACCCAGATTAGTCATTCTAAACAATATACATCCCTCCGGATTCCCTGAATACCGAATCGATGTGGGGGCATTTGTGGAACCTAAAATCATCCGAAAATTATGGAGCTGCCAAATGTCCCGTAATTCCCAAAAATGACCAAATTGCCCTTGACAAATAACGCTGATCATTTGAAAAACACCCACACATTAAATAATCTATTTACCAGTTAAATACGTTATTTGATCGGGTTAAAATCTCCGTAGTATTGATATTCTCCCCGAGAGTAAATTATCGTTATTCTTAATAATGGGTAATTAATATTAATATTAAAATACAATAAATATCATTACTATCATGATAAGCCATCATTACAATTATTAAATAATATATTTAATAATAATATATTATTTATTAATTAAATACTCAACCGACCAATCAGAACGCTCCAAGGCTCCCAAGATTTTTCTATAAATAGCAAGGCACATTTCATTTTCAAGGTACGTTGATTCTTCGTTTCGAAGTATATCATTTTCCTCTCTCAAGGCTAACTTAAGCATCGGAGTGTTCTTGGTCGAACAACCCCCGGGTAAATCGATCGAAGCAACGATAGCTAATTATTTGCTGTTTGCAGAAATTGTGAGGACTTTTCGCGACGAGTTCAATCTTTGATTCAACAATCTTTATAATTAATGGATTCAAAATGAAAATGAATTTAAATTAAGTGATGTCCAAAGATGAAACATCGTTGTGGAAGACTGAAAAATACTTTCACTTTACAATCCAATCGTTTTCAATGTCCAATCGTTTTCAAGGTCGATTCGTTTTCCGCCAGCACACCAATAATATGTATTATTTTTTCAGCTCATTTCATTTACCCCAGTAGGATGAGTTAAAAATTTTGAGAACTCGTTGGAAATTTTGAAGCCACAATTTGCAGAGTCGGTGCGGTTGACTGAAAGTCAAAATAGTTAGATGTAGTGCCAAAACATGTACTTTGCATAATATTATTATTCCAAATATTACAATGAAAATTGAATACAAAATTAGAATACTTTTATTGAATAATATATTTTATATTAAATAATAATTGCATTTTATTTTTGAAATGTCTTTTTATTTTATTATTTTGATTTATTGAATTATTTTTATATTTATATCATAACGGGAATCGTACATTTTTTAAATTATCGATTTAAAATCACGTCAGCAAAAAAATTAACAAAATTTAAAGTCGTTTAATAATTTATATGTATCAAATAAATTAACAGTATTGGTAAATTAAGATCATCATAGTGAACTGCTTATCTAATTATTTATGCTATATATGAATGTCTTAATGATTTCCAATAATTGGTCGATTATTTTTGCATAATAATCTTGAAATGATGTTTAATTAAAATATAAATAGTTCTTATTATGATATATATAGAGACAATTTAGTGAATCGAAACACGAAACGAAGAGGTATTCAACATTTGAGATGCAAGTATTATATTTTTTATATTTGACTAAAAAGGAATTAATATTATAAAATCTTTAAAATAATTAATGAAAAATAAAAAAAAGTTATGAAATAAATAATCTCCAAACATAAAAAGGAAAGTTCATATCCAAAAAAAAAAGGAACAAAAAAACGTCAAACTTTTCCCAGCCACAACACTTGAGGTATACTCATTTCTGTTTCTTTTAATTTTCTTTTAAATATTTAAAATTATTTTTCGTCCAACTGGAATCGTTAGAATAATTATTAAACGGAAAGTAAATTATTAGTATTCCAAAAGTTTATTAGAAATTTTTTCTCAATTTGACGAGTTAATAATTTGTTGTAAAACGGAGAATAAATTATTAAAATTCAAAAAATTTATTGAGAAAAATTTGTTGAATGAGACGAGTTAATAATTTGTACAATAGATAAATTTATTTTACATGTTTCATAATATAAGCATATAGGCCTTATTTGGTACATCATATATATATTGTACCTACGATTTCAATTGAATAGATTGACTATGTAATCTTTGAGTTTTTAACGGATAAAAATACTAATTATATTAGATTAATTGGATTATATTATACTAGTTGATAATAAATATTTATATCTCACAAATATTAATTATGTATATTATAATTATTTATTTTAATTAATTATTAATAATATTATTACTATTTACTTTATTATCTTAATTAATAATTTATTATTATTGTAATAACAATTATTATTATTATTATTATCCTACTATTTAATACATATAATTTTGTGAGGCTTATTTAAGTATAGATTGGTGTTTAATTGTATTAATTTATTCAGTAACTAATTAATACGAATAATATTAAATATTAATTTTATATTATATTGTTGATTTAGTTCTTTATATATGTGGTGTTCTGAATATAACCATAGAATAATGTAATAATTTGAAAGAAATAAACATGCCGTGGAAAAGTGTTTTCCAAACCCACATTAATGAGCTTGTCTCTAAATAAACGGTAGAGATATAACGATCCTTATGATGGGATCATTTTAGATCACGAGGATTCTAATCCGTGCAACAACTGGGTACGTAATGCGTCCTATTTCTTCTTTGCTTGCTTTTCTCGAGCCATTGAGTTATGAGTGCATGTGTAACCCGCAGTTCATACTACTAGCATGCCTTTTCTAGGGTTTACTCTCTATGTCTCCATTGTACCTAGTCCTTTTGTATGTTCATCCCACCTAACATGTACGCCCGATCTGGGTGAACTAATTAGGATTGGTAAATTCATTTTACAAATTTACAATTTACAATTTCATTTTTTTTTATAAATATAAATCTACAATTGATATAAATGTTTCATTATTAGAGTATTATTATCCTAATATAAGCATATAAGCTTTATTTGATACATCGTATTTTACGGGCGATTTCAATTGAATAAATTGACTATATAATTAGGCGTTGAGTTTTTATCAGATAAAAATACTAATTATATTATAGTAGTTGGTAAGAAATATTTATATATCACAAATGTTAATTATGTATATTATTATTACTATTTACTTTATTATTATTAATTAATAATTTATTATTATTATTACTACTACTTTTTGAGACTGCTCATTATTTTACTATTTAATACATATAATTTCAAGAGGCTTATTTAGGTGTAGATTGGTATTTAGTCGTATTAATTTATTCAATAACTAATTAATACGAATGACACCAAATATTAATTTTATATTATATTATCTTATTTAATTTTTTATAGATATGGTATACTGAATATAACCACAAAAGTTTGACAAAAAAAATATATAACCACAAAATAGTTGGCAAAAAAATATATATATAACCATAACATAATGTTGAAATTTGAACGAAATAAACATGCGGTGTAAAAGTGCCTTCCGAACCCACATTAATGAATGCCTTGTCAAGTTGGTGTAATAATTGGGTATTGTCAATTTTCTATTTTGGTGCTACCCTAACCCTCGTCTTCTCTATTGTCATCTCTCAACGAACCCTAGCCCTGTTCCAATAGTACCATAGATTGCTACACATATTTTGCCCAACCAGCTACCCACAATGGCCACAACCACTCGTATAGAGTTGTACATGTTTTTACTTTCTGAGGAAAGGGAACACAATAAGCTGTCACCCTTTAACCACGTACCTCACTTCCTTGCCGTATGCATGGACTAAAATATATATGAGACATGAATGTCGACCAAATATCCCCACACATATATATATATATATATATATATGTACGGATAGTTCGGTATATTAATTAAGGGGCTCCATATAAAACAGGAATTGAAAAAGAAAAAAAAAATCTCCTCCAGTATCGATCATATCGTAAAATTTGGATGAATAGAGAAGAATTAGAAGATTTCCATGATTTTCCGGCCAAATTGCAGACATGTATGAATGCTCAGGGATCAATTTTCATGAACTAATCTTCAAATTGAGAAAAAATAAAGAAAAAATTCAAATGCATGCCCATAATGAGAGATCGATGAAATTGAGATTATAATTACGATAGAATGTATGGCTGTCATTGTTGTATGAAAAAGGAAGATGAGACAAGCGATCGAAAGGAAGATGAAATATATAGAGATCTCTATGCAAGTGGGACTGTCAGAGATGAAATAGAGCTCTGAAGCTCTCCTCTTCTTTCTTTGTTCTTCGCTCTTTTTGGTTTAATACTTCTTACGTCTTCTTTTTACCGTTTCTTTCAATATATATTACATGTTATTTTACTTTTAAAATAATCACTTATATATATATGTATCCAGTGATGTAGGCATAATTTAATATTATAGGGGCCTAATTTTTTTTTTATATAAATATTCTTAACTGATGATATTTTAGTCAATAGTTATCACAAATTTAGGTTATACAAAATTTCACATTTTATAAAAATTTCAAGAGCATTTATTGGAGTTTTCTTCAAAAAGATTATTTCACAACTTTATTTTGTTCTATTTATTTGTACAAATCATAATACCGTGAGATTCACATATTTATAATCTTAATTCTTATAAAATAATAAGTTAAGAAAATTCATTACCCGACTCTACTACATTGTAAACATTCAAAAATGGAAAAAAAAAATCAGAGAAATAGAATTAAAAAATAGTTACATCTGGAAATTATGGAGTACATACATTTTATAAATATTTGTAGATAAAAAAAGAAAGAGAGAAATTAAAAAAAAAGACAAAAAATAGTTATAAATTTAATAATTTTAAATGTATATGATAAATGAATGTAAGTACCATATATGTACAAACTAATTTTTTAAGGACAAATTACATAAAATTACCTAAACTATATGGTCGATTTCAAAAGGTATTCGAACTTAAAAAAGTTTCAATTGCGTACCCAAACTATATTATCGATTTCAAAAAGGTACCCCTGTCACAAATTCCGTCCAAAACTCAGTTTAGTGTCTATGTAGCAAATAGTAAATGTCACTCAGCATCTGATGTTACAAATTTTGAAGGAGCAGGTTGGGAATAGTCCTAATTTATCATCATCATCCTTTCTTCCTCTCCCCCAATTCATCATCTTCATCAATCATCATCATAATTCAATTTTTTCTCTCCCCAATTCATCATTTGCATGCACCATATCGTCACCACATCATCTTTATATGGACTTCTATGAATTAGAAACCAAAATTCAAACCCAATCAAGAAAAAAAAAACTCAAAACCATCACCAATCCAAACCCAATCTTTGTCTGGGTTTCTAATCCTAATTGTTTTTTTCTTCATTTTCCCCCAATCTCGTGTGTCCTCGTTTCACTTAAATCAAGAAAAACAAGCAACTATTCACTGTTTCTCTTTGATTCTCTGATATGCCTCTAATAATTTCAAATGATTCAAATGGATGGCTTTGATTGCCTCCTAGACTCCCTCATCCTCCAGATATTCGACTTCGTCTCCGACATCAAGACTCGCGTCCATTGCCGTGCCATTTCCAAGAGATTAAACTCGCTCATCCCCCGCATTGACTCTCTCCTTTTAACGGTCCGACTTCATCTAATTAGATGATTCAAATGGACAGCTTCGATCGCCTCCCAGACTCCATCATCCTCCAGATCTTCGATTATGTCTTCGACATCAAGACATTCATCCACTGCTGTGCCGTTTCCAAGCGATTCAACTAACTTTTCCCCCACACCGACTCGCTCCTCTTAAAGGGTCGATTGTGTCATCTCCTCCGATTCTGAATCGGTCCAATTTTGAATCGGTTCGATTTTGAATCAGATTTTGAAAACGAAGATGTCTCGCACCTCATCGCCGCCTTCCTCAAATCGATACTCAAGTCGATCCATGACTTCTTTATCTTTTTTTATTTCATTTGTTTGGCTTAGGGACTTGGGTAGACTTCGTATTATCAGCTGTTTGGGTTTCTATGAAATCGACTTTGGAAATATCCTAGTTTGTTTGGTTTCATTTGTATTTATTTTTCATAGTACCTTTTTTATATGGGTTCTGAGTTGGATTTCTATTTCTAGATTGCATTTGAAGGTTAGGCTGAGATCTATTTTGAGTCCAGATGGATGGAATTGGATGTTTACCTTCAATCAGGGGGATTATCCAAACTTATTCCAATAGTGTGCTTTGCAACCGTTTTGTTGTTGAACTGGGTTTTTTGGGTTTTCTGCACGTGGTTCCATTTTGGAGGAAGGAAGAAGATGATGAACTGGGTTTTTTGCAGGATGGTTCCATTTCGAAATAGGGGGGAAGTTGAGTTTTTTTTTCTTGATTGGATTTGAATTTTGGTTTCTAATTCATAGAAATCTCGATAAAGATGATGTGGTGGATGCAAATGATGAATTGGAGAGAGAAAAAAAAATTGAATTGTGATGATGATTGATGAAGATGATGAATTGGAGGAGAGGAAGAAAGGATGATGATAACAAATTAGGACTATTCCCAAATTGCCAGTTCAAAATTTTCCACATCAGATACCGAGTGACATTTATTATTTGTCACGTAAACACTTAACTGAATTTTGGACAGATTTTGTGACGGATGTACCTTTTTGAAATCGATAATATAGTTTGGCTACGCAATTGAAACTTTTTTTTTTAGTTCAGGTATCTTTTGAAAATCGACCCTATAGTTTAGGTACTTTTATTTAGTTTGTCATTTTTTTAATTATTACAAAGTTACAAGAGAAAGTAAGAAGTTTAAATATTGTAGATAAAAAAATCAAAATATATTTATTATTCTATAATAAATGTCTAATATATATATATATATCATAATAAATATATATCAAATATATAAAAAAAAATTGCAATGGGGCCCAAGCTCTTCCTAGACCCTTCATGGCTATGCCGCTGTATGTATTGGCATGTTAATAGTGTTGGACCCTAAGCTTTTTACTACTTAAATGCACTAAGTACAGCAATGAGGTGTCTAGTTCAGTGTGTACAATCCGAGGGATGTGAGATTAGCTAAGGATCTAACAAATAGAATTGAGTGAGGTAGATTACTTGAACGACAAGTCGTGCTAAATTGTAATAAACTTCTAGACTATATAAGGTGTCCTCTTTTAATTGGTGATTTGTTGTCATAGTAACAAATCACCCTAAACATTTTCTACACACTATATGCATGTAATTGAATGAATGAAATGAGATTAAGCTTAGACGAGAAGAAGAATTACTAGATTCTCTCTCAAAATTTTCTCATAGATATTTTAGAAAACATAAAGAGTCCAGTTGATTATTAGATCATTGCAAACCAATCTTCAGTAAAAAATTTATCCAGGAATTCATAAACCAATCAAGATCATACAAAGAACAAACACTTGCGGGCTAATACAGATTCAAACGATTCAACTAATGTGTGTTTGGTGTATTGGAAGAAGCATTACCCCAGCTGCTGCACATGTAATGACCCGTCCCGAATATCGGGATTGAATATTAATTAATTATGATTTAGAATGACTAATCGGGGATTAGTTGAGTGAAATCGGACGAAACGTGCAAAATGACCGTTTTGCCCCTAGTATGGGCAAAATGTTGACTTTTAGTTCGGGCGGTCAAATGGACTTTGGCCGATGACTGTGACGTAGTTCGGGACGTCACGAGTTCATAGACAGGTGGCACGTTCGATTCCGACATTCGTAGAGAGAGTTATGATGTTTGGAAGTTGAGGGGTATTTTGGTAATTTGGCATATTAAGGGCCAAATGTTGACTTTTTGATCGGGAGGTCCGATGGACGAGGGCCAAGGACCGTTATGTAGGTCTCGTCGATACGAATCCAACGACAGGCGGCATGCCGAAATCGGAGATTCGACGACGAAGTTATGGTCACGGAATCGGGCTCGATTAACCGAACGAACCGGGATTAAAATAATATTTTAACATGAACAGTACCCGGTGACTGTGCACATCCGGATGAGTGACAAGTGTCACCCATCCCTTGATTCCAGCTCCATGTTTCCCTCCCAACACCATCATTACAACATCATCATTTATCATTTCCTCCATTTTCTCCTTAATTTTCTTCTTCTTTGTTTTTCTTACCCGTGAGCATTGCGCAACAGAATTGGAGAGTGTTAGCTGCCATTTCTAACTGGTTTTGAGGGCAAAATCGAGTGCTTGTTGAGACTAACTCAACTGGGTAAACACGGGAGATTGAGAGTGAGCTGGGAACTAGAATTCGAAAATTGGGTTTTTGGGAGGAAAAATCAAATTGGATGAATTGAGCTTTGTTGATCGAAATTGGGTTCAGTTTCAGTCTTCTGGGATTACTACGATCAATTTTGTAGAAGGAACTAAGTGGAATTGAGGTCGATTTGAGGTAGAACTGAGGAAGGAAGCTTTCAAAAATTTCGAGCTTGAGTCGAGGAATTGGAGGCTTCGATGGATGGAATTGAGCTGGGGATTATGTTCCTGAGGATCCCACGTTGCTTCTGGATCCATCAATTGGAAGAAACTGGTTGAGATTGACTGAAATCCATGGTTGCACAGTGACGAAGAATCGAGTTTGAGTCGTGGAGTTTGAGCCACGAATTGATTCAATTGATTTGGGGAAAAGGTTTACCTGAGTCCCTTGATGCTTCTGGTTGAATCAATTGAGAGGAATCGATTGAAATTGAGGGAGTTCTGTTGATGAACAGTGTGCGGGGTGTCCTTCGATTGTTCATCCTTGATCGTGAGGATTGAGGTAATGTTTCAAGTAATTGATGTTACAGAACCCTAATTGAACTTATAACGAAACTAACTGAATGCTCAATTGATGAAATCAATGTCGAATTGATAGGATTGGAACCGGGTCTGATCGCGGGTTGAACGGCCCGTTTTACAGAGAAACGGGTTAGGCTGGTGACACTGTAGCTGGCGCGTGGATTTCACGCGCAGCCACTCACGGCGGCGCGTGAGGGCGCGTCCGGCCTAGTCTCAAGGTGAGGTCAACATGACTTTTGATCCTCTCAGTGTAACGAACATTTTGACGTTGATTTCGAGGAAATCAGATATTGTTTTGTTAATGTTCCGCGTATCCGAAGTTTTGTATTACGTTAAAAATACGTATTTAAATCCCGAAAAAATTGGGGAAAATTATATGATGTATTTTGAGATGTTAGTAACCCTCTATAATGATTTTGGACAGGAGTTGTGATTTCCAGATTTTACGGAAAAACGTGCAGCTCGGAAACGGACCGTTTTGGACGGTGTGTGTGAGTGGACTTTGTTTTCTAACCGTGATGCATGCATATATGATTTAAATGCCTTATTATATGATTTTATATGCTTGGGCATGATTTATGTTTCAATCCGGTAATTTCTTGGTTTTATGATTATTATATTATTATTTTGGGATATTTTCGAGAAATTACGAAATTTAGTAAAAATGATGTTTGGACTTGGTTTATGAGTCCAGGATTGAAATTGATTGAAAATAATGGTTGGACTCGGATTATTGAGTCATGGATTGAAAAATGATGTGATGACTCGGGAATGAGTCAAGGGTCAATTTTGTGGATTTACGTGAAAATTGGCAACGGAGGTTGCAACGCATGGATTTGCGTGATAATGTTATTTTGGGCATGAGAACCCAAGTGAATAGTGATTTTGACTCGGATTTGGAGTCACTTGTGAAATTGTGAAATTAATGATTTATTGGGATTTTATGATTATTTTAATCAGTCTTTTCGGGCACGTTTTACGAGGAACGTGCAAATGATGTTTTGGGCTAGGCCCGGAGTTTAATGATTTCTAAAATGATATTTTGACTTTGTTGGTGAGTCAATGATGATTTCTGGAATATTTGATTGAATTAAAAGGTGATTTTAAAGAAATACGTGTAAATGGTATTTTGGGTTTGAGACCCAGTCGGGGATGATCTTGACTTGGTATGAAGTCAAGATTTGATTGAAATGTTTTGGGATGTAATTCCTGGGATGGTTTTCATTGTGATTGTGATATTCCCAGACGGTCGGTGCTTGGGGGGGGGGGGGGGGGTGGGGGGGATTACCCAGACAACCGGAGCTTGGGGGTTGTGATTGTAGGATCGGGAGTTGATCCTATGGTAGTCGCTTCTCGGATGAGACTGAGCCTGGATGTACCACTCGGAGGTGTCTGAGCCTGGGGATGTGTTCTCCCAGAGGTGATTGAGCCCGAGGGGGTTGAGCCCAGAGGTGTCTGTTCCCGAGAGTGACTGGATGTTGGCCTACGCGTAGTGCAGCACTTGTGAGTAGTGCAGTTTGATTGATTGTGCACTTGTGAGTAGTGCAGATGTGATTTGTGATATTTGATGCACTTGTGAGTAGTGCGGATTGATTGGATTGTTATAGTTCTGGTGCACTGGTGATTAGTGCTGATTGATGTTGTTGTGATGATGTACTGGTATTGAGTACGGATTTTTGGCCTTTGTGGCCAGGTGATTATGTTTTCACATGTTTTGGCCTGAGAGCCGGGATTTGATGTTTTATAACATGAACTGATTTGGTGAACATGAGTTTTATGGACCATGGGAAAATATGTTTTGATTTTATCGGTCACTCATGTTTTACGATATGCATGCAAGTTTGTGAAAACTGGAGGGTAAGATTGTATTTTGATAAATGTTTTTATAAGAGGTCATTTTTGTCCACTCACACCTTTTCTGTTTTGTGACCCTCCAGGCCGTGGTACGACGTTCGGGACTGATCGTGAGGCAGTGACAGCAGCAGAAATCCGCGCAAACATCCCTTGTCTGGCAAGCACTGAAGGGGAGTTTCGGACCTTTAGTTGACTTGTCAGACGGGAGCAGGACCGGGCACGGTTTTTGACGTTCAGTTGGGACGGGTCCTGTCAGCACAGCCATTGCTAATCGCCAATATGGTATCAGAGCAATGTGATCTCAGATCTTAACACTGGTGCATGTTCTCTAACGTACATCTAAGTTGTTGGAGTTGATCTACGAGATCCTATCTTCAATGGCAGGAACCATGAATTCTGGAGCGTCAGGATGATGATGATCCTTCAAGCATGGGATCTCTGGGAATACGTTGATGTTTTCTTGAATGAGGAAGCTATAAATGAAGTTGGTGATGTTTTCAATCTGCTAACGTGTGCATATTTCATTAGGGATGCAAGGGCCTTGGGACTGATCCAAACTTCAGTGGCAAATATCATCTTCTCTAAGATCAGGAATGAGGAGAATGCTAAGGCAGTGTGAGGAGATATGTTAAGAAGAGAATACATAGGAGATATAAAGGTAATAGCAGTTAAGCTTCAATCCATAAGAAGAGATTTCAAGTATACTAGAATGAAGGATAATGAATCATTAAGTGTTTATCTTTCTAGACTCTATGATATTGTGAATTAAAAGAAAAGGCATAGAGGACAACCATGGTAACAAAAATAGACATGATAGAGAAGAAATCAACTTGGGATCTAGTGGATAAGCCAAGTGACAAACCTTTCATTTATATGAAGTGGGTGTATAAGACCAAACTTAATTTGGATGGCACTATCCAAAAATATAAAACTAGGCCGGTTGCAAAAGGCTATGCCCATAAGCCTAGGATAGACTTTAATGAAACATTTTAACTAGTAACTTGCCTTGACACCATCATAACCCTTTTTGCATTAGGAGTACAAAAGAGTAGGAATATGTATCAGTTGGATGTCAAGTCAGCTTTCCTAAATGGTAAGCTAGAAGAGAAGGTCTATGTTGAACATTCAGAAGGATTTGAGACTCAATTAGACGAAGGGAAGGTCTATAAGTTGAAAAAAGGCTATCTATGGGTTGAAGCTAGCTCCTAGAGCCTGCTATAGGGAAATTAGTTCTTACTAACTAGGTGTAGATATCATAGAAGCCTAAGTGAGACAACTCACTATATGAAGACCATTGATGATGGAAGTACCCTAATTATCTCGAACTATGTTGATGACATAGTTTATATCAAAAACTATGACTCATTGAAGGCTAAGTTCAAGAATGATAAGACGGAGAAATATGAAATGCCAGATCTGGGACTATTGCATCACTTCCTAGATTCAGACAAACAAGTTCATTTTCATTGATAAAACATAGAAGAAGTGGGCGCTTATTTTCATTAAAGCATGTGCTAATTTGTATTCATATTTTACAAAATATTCCTTATTCATGTGATTCAATTTTGACCAAATGAAATCGAAAATAACATCATCCTGAAATTTCAATTTTTTTTTTTTGCAAAGAAAAATTCAATTAAAGATGAATAGGAACAAGCTATATCAACTGCAAGAGCATGAAACAACCATTTAGGGGTTGGTACAGTACGTACTTAACCCCATTTTTTTAAACTAGGTGTTCGTGCCCAAAAATGTTTCGTAGTAGAATATAGAGTCGCCATTCAATGGCTCGCTTCCAAAAGAGCGGATACGCAAGAGTTTGGGGGTGATAGGTATCTCTTCATTGTAACTTGTTGCAATGGGTCCAGTATAAGTAACTAGGGCGAATGGGGGGAAGGCTGGAAGCCTTGGGCCATGATGTCGCTATCTTGCCCTTAGCAGGCTAGTCTAGCTAACTTGGCATTCTAGTTGCCTTCAAGTAGGCATGTCACTAGTAATCAAGTTAAAGTGCAGCAAGACGACATCTTGCATGCGTTGTTCTTTTCTATGTCTCTTGCACGGACTTTAAATATTTTCTTTTGCGCCTAGTCCAAATAAAATGTCGGCTTATTCATGTTAGCTACGTGCAATTCGGGGTTAGAAGGGTAGCAAATTGACCTCTTATAATGCCCCGGGTACTAAAGAAAATGAAAAATGACCATTTTACTCCTGAAAAGTCAAAGAGTTGACTTTTGACTAAACAATCAAGGTGTTGACTTTGACTTTTGGACTGGGACACCCTTTAGAAATTCCGAATAGGTTCAATATGGGTCAAGGAAGACCTAGGGGTATTTTAGCCATTTTTCCATCAAGGGCAATTTGGTAATTTTATAAGTAAGGCCTAGGAGATTCTAGAACTCTCTCCACAATTCTCTCCCAATATCAGTCCCATCAATTTATTATCATTAATATGTGTGTGTGTTAGAATTCAGAGGAGAACTTCGGTGGGAAATGGCCGAATAAAGAAGGAAAAAAAAGATATAAGGAAGTGTTGAGGAAAAGAGGAAAATGGAAGGGGGGAGAGAGAGAGAGAGAGAGAGAGAGATAGAGGGGAAAAGAGAGATAGTAAAGGTGTAACGACCCGTTCTAAATTTTTGGGATTAATTAAGATTAAATTGAGAGTTAGTGAGGCTAATCGGGGATTAGTCGAGGATTGTCGAACATTCAGGGTGAAATTACGATTTTGCCCCTAGACGAGGGCAACAAGTTGACTTTTGATCTGGGAGGTCCAATGCATGTGGACCGAGGATCATTACGTAGATCGAGTCGATACGAGTCCATAGACAGGTGACACGTCGAAATCGGGCATTCGAGAGGAAAGTTACGATTCACAGAAGTTTTGGGTATTATTGCACGTTTTACAAGAAAGTGAACATTTGTCTTGTTGTGGGCCCATATGTTTTAGTTAGGCCCAATGGATGAGTGACAAGTTTCACTCATCCATTGCCTGACCCTTTACATACATGCATACCATCCCATTTCATCTTCATCTCTTTCATTCGAACCAAACCCAAAACCTAATTGAACCCACAACCCCAATTCTTCCTCCTCACCTATGCTGGATTGGGAAAGAGTGATAAAGGATGGCTGAGAGATCAGGTGACGGTGAGGAGGTGGCAGGACCGCCGTGGACGGCGGAGGAACGGTAAGCCCGAAACTCCTTTTTAATTCAAATATCGATTTTTATTTTTGGATGTTGGGGCTTTTTCTAATTATTTGGTTGCATTCCTAGGGTCTTTGCGAGTCGAGGGGAATTAGAATTGAAGGCGGTGGTGGCCTGATGTAATGACTCATTTCGGAAATCAGGATTAGATTAGTGATTAATGACGGATTAGTGAAGTTAATCGGTGATTTAGTTGGATGCATTCGGACGGACGGTGCAAAATGACGATTTTGCCCCTAGAATGAACAAAAATGTTGACTTTTGGTTCGAGCGGTCAAATGGACTTTGACCGATGATCGTGACGTAGTTTGGGACGACACAAGTTCATAGACAGGTGGCACGTCTGATTCCGACATTCGAGGAAAAAGTTATAACGTTCGGAAATTCAGGGGTAACTTGGTAATTTGGTTAAAAATGGGCAAAAGGTTGACTTTTAAGACGACATGGAACTTTCACGAACTTCGAGGACCATTATGAAGGTCTCGATTCCCTAAGTACAATGACAGGCGGCACACGATCATTGGAGTTCGAACGACTGAGTTATGGGTCTAGGAATACGAAGGGCAAAATGGTAATTTTGCAAGACAGTGATAAAATGGTCATTTGGCTGTCTTGGAATGTGTGCCCAGTGATACCAGGACACTTGGCTGTTTTTGGGAGAAGTGACCACCAGGTTTTGGACACCTAGCTGGGTCTAGATGGCTGTAGACCTTTCCTCACCGCCTTCAGTTGCTTTCAAAACAGAGTGAGTGTGTGTGCACGAGGGAGAGTGAAAATAGAGAACTGAGGGACTGATCGAGGAACCAGCTAAAAAATCCCTTCGATCTTCTTTAATTATTGGTGTAAAGAAAAGAAAAAAAGCACGGGGAGGGAAGGAGAGGATCGTGGTGGAATTGCCACGAGCACCGCCGTGGGTGGTGGCTGTTATCCATGAGAAACATAGGAGGCTTGTGTTCTCAAAGCCATACAACCCTCAACTGACACGACCCATCCCAATCCCCCCGGGATTACCATGGAATGTGTCATGCTCCCGCCTGACAAGAGGTGTCAGACAAGGGATAACCTGTTGCCACTGCCCAAACGGGCTTCCAGAGTGCGCAAGGATTGATGGAGGAAGTGTGCGATGTCCCAGTCTCTATTGCAGTCGCTTCCGGAATCAACCTGAAGGGCATTAAAAGCAAAAGCTGTGAGTGGACGAAAATAAACAAGTCTGTTTAAAACATTTATAAAGACATTTATGCCCCTCAGTAAAAACATATGCATGCATCGAAAACCAATAATCACATAATTATTTAGAAATAACCATTAGGGCATTAGCCCCGAAACCATAAGCATAGTTTCAAATCCCAAAGTCAATCCAAAAGTTATTTCATAAATCCAGTAATATTCATTTATTATTTTTCCATCTCCGGCATCCCTGATGCCTAGGGTCCCCGACGCTTGACGTCCCTGACGTCATATCTCACGGTATTAAGCAACGCGTGCTGCTCGGGGTCTCACCGGGTCCATATCTCTGACGTCCCCAATGTCTGACGTCATTGACGTCTAATCATAGCAATCCTGCTCCTGGATTACTATACGGTCCGGTAGCTCCGTACAATAACCCCTCGCAGGCAATGTACCGTGACTTCTCCAGTGTCCCCGACACTTGGAGGAGACCAATATATATATCCTCATATCGAGATGGTTTTATGGAACACATTTTATTATTCATTTCCAAAATATCACAAGGGCCCTGCCCCGAATTTCCATAAAACCGTCATAAGTCCAAATAGTTGATTATTAAATCCGAAATCATTTATTCAATTCCATTTTAGGGTCCCCGACCCGAAATCACATATATAAATCAATTGGGCCCCTGGCCCGAGTTCATAAGTCAACTGGGCCCCTGGCCCGAATTTACTTAATCAAATCCGTAACTGTTTCATGAAATCATATCCAACCATAATTATGGAAATCAGTGCAAATCCAGAAAACTTCGATTTACGTGCAAACACGTAAATTACCTCGTAATGCGTGAAATCGTATAAATTCACTGATATCCAAAAATAGATCATTTAATCACATTTATAACAATCATGAAACAATTATGCATGCATCGAATTTATAAAACCAATGTCCACTCACAGACCGATTAACCGAACGCCTCGATACACGTGCCATAGGCCTTCCCGGGCCACACCACTATCACTGGGACTCCCAATCCTGTCCAAATCACATTAGGGGGTTACTAACCTCTACATTAACATCCTATTCAAGTCCCGTAAATTTCCCAAATTTTTAAGTATTTTTAAACTCGACTTAAAACCTTCGGACATCCCGAACAATATCGAGACGGTGTCCGATTGACACGAAACCAATCCCAAAATGTTTGTTACATTGAATAGAACAAAAGTCATGTTGGAAGTTTCCCCAAATTACCTTACACGTGCCCCCACACGCCGGTTGAACTCCCTGCAGGTGAAACCCACGCGCCAGGTACTGTTCATCATCGTCCAGCCGTGGACGGGTCCTGTAACCGGGTCACCGTGACCCACGGGTCGACCCGATTGGTTCTCAGCCGTTTGTCGATCCTTTTCGACAGGGTTTTCACCTACAAGATCGTTCGAGTTCTACTAAGGGTTCTGTGGAATCAAAAACATGGAATAACGTCAAGATTTTTACCTCTCAACAAAAAAAATCCGAAGCCCAGATTTTTCGATAGTCCTTCCTCCCGATTCAGGCCACCTTGAGTCCCAAAATTACGTCCACAAGATCAGTATAGGTTCCTAGAACACTGTAAGATCAAATCCAACGACTAACACCCGTCCAGGACTTGATTTCCATTTTTGGTTTCGAACCGGGTTACGGGCACCTTCGTCCCCGCCGTGCCCAGCTCACTTCGAGCTTCGAAAACACGTCCCCTGGGCCTATTTCTGTCCCTAAGTCTCATAAGAATCAAGAAGGAGCTCAGAAACTCGACAAAACGTCAATTCCCAAAACCTGGACATAACTCTCCCTCGGGTTAACACACCCGCCGTGAACCACTGTGGTCGCCGCCGTTGTCCTACCGCCTTCCGTCGTCTCTTACTACCTCAGTCACTCTCCAGGTTGTGCACGCACAGCAGAGATGGTGAGGTGAGGAATATGTGTGTTTGTATGTGGGAGAAGGAAATGGGGTATCGGGTTAAATTATAAAACAGAGGAGATGGAATTTGTCCAGATGGGGAGAGAGGAGATGGATGGTCTGGATTGAAGGCACAGACCAGATGAAAGGCCCAGATTAAAAGGTGAATTAAGTGGGAAATCTTTAATCATTTAAATCCTAATATTTTAATCCAATCTCACCAATCCAGATCTGAGTCCATAATTTAAGGTTAGTGGTCCACATGTCCCACTCAGAATCTCTGACCAATTAGAAAAAGCCACGTGTCTTCGCCTCGTAATGCGTGCACAGTGAAACCGAACTTCCGTGACCCATAACTCCCCCGTTCGAGGTCCGATTTCGGCGTGCCGCCTGTCAATGAGTTCGTATCGACTAGCTCTACGTAACGGTCCTTGGCCCTTGGCCATCGGACATCCCGATCAAAAAGTCAACATTTTCCCTTATTTCGTCCAAATTACGAAAACGCCCTTGGGCTTCCGAACGTCATAACTTTCACCACGAACATCGGAATTGAACGTGCCACCTGTCTATGAACTCGTGACGTCCTCAAACTACATCACGGTCATTGGTCAAAGTCCGTTTGACCGTCCGAATTAAAAGTCAACGTTTTGCCCACGCCTAGGGGCAAAACGGTCATTTTGCACAATTCGTCCGAAATTACTCAACTAATCCCAGATTAGTAAATCATAATTAAATATTATTAAATCCCGATATTCGGGACTGGTCGTTACATCAACTCTCAATATTTGACGGTAGTGTTTGAAGGAAAGATGAAGTAGGTGTCGAGGCGACTCTAGTGATGCCACCGTAGAGAGCCGCCGTGGACGGTGGCTCGTAAAATCCGACACGGTAAGAATTCGGTTCAAATTTAGCTACCTATTTTTAGTATCTAATGTTGGCTTCTAATGATTGGAATACGATTAGGGAGGTCCTATAGGACAATCAGGACTGAATTCGAGGTCAAGGAAGGACGGTAAGTGAATTTCCAGAAAACTTGGTTTTAAAATTCGAACATGGCAAATTTGGTTAGGATCACTAATAAGTGAAATGGTTATTTGGTTGAGGTTTTGGACACCACAAGGAGGCGTAGGGACGAGGAAATTAGGGACAGTGATGACTGTAACCATGGAAACAGAGAGGCGGAAT
Source organism: Prinsepia uniflora (assembly GCA_032719365.1). Lineage (NCBI taxonomy): Eukaryota > Viridiplantae > Streptophyta > Magnoliopsida > Rosales > Rosaceae > Prinsepia > Prinsepia uniflora. The sequence continues at coordinate 4,472,421 of CM064867.1, read as the reverse complement.
TTTGAAGGAAGGAAACTCGATCGGGAAGGTACTTTACAGACTTTAATTGTGAGTTTTGAAAATGAGATTAAATAGGAAAAGCTTGGACGACATTAATGATGAAATCAGGATCGAAAATTAGGCTAAAACGAACGAAACCCGTGAACGCCGGTTCGGGTCTGGATCGGATCGACTTGGACCGGTTCGAACCGGGTTCACCTGAGGATAGGGATGAACAGTGCAGGCGCGTGAGACCCACGCGCAGCCCCTTTGGGGGGCGCGTGTGGGCGCGTGGCATAAAATTTGAGGGAGGTTCGAACATGACTTTTAAAGTATTCGATGTAACGAACATTTTGACACTAGTTTCGAGTCGATCGGACATCGTCTTGATATGTTTCGGGAGGTCCGAAGGTTTTAGGCCTTAGTTAAAAATAGTTAAAAATTCAAGAAAATTATGGGGCTTTAGTAGAAGTTTAATAAAGTAGTTTGTAACCGTATTATGGGATTTTGATAGGTTCGGGAAAGCCGGTGATAGTGGATTGGCCGGAAACGCTGTAAGTGCACGTGTAACGAGGCAACCGCGAAATGGTATGTGAGTGGACTTTGCTTTCAAACTTATGATGCATGCATATATGTTTTATATGTTTTCTATACGTGATTCTATGATTTGATTTATTATCTTAATAGTTTACGATTTTGCATGGTTTTCGAGATATTCACGTGATTGCACGTTTTACGAGATTTCGAATGATCTTGTGATTTGATCATGGTTTTAATGATTTGATTTTGGGATTTGAAATATGATTTGATTTCAAGGATTTGGAATAGATTTCGGAAAAGTAATTTCGGGCTTGGAGCCTTGTTTCTGAAATTTCGATAAACGAGCTTTCGGTTTTGAAATTGGATTTCTGAAATGATATTTCGGATTTGGTTTTGAGACTTGGAAAGGAAATCTGGATTTGGGTTCGGGATGATGGTTCCAGATGCTATTTTACAGAATCATTGTTGCGAATTTGGATAAGGATTTTCTATGATTTTTACTGTTGCTTGAAAAATGGTTTTGGGTTTAAAGACGCGGAAAAAAAAACCGCTGGATCTGGTTTTGATTTTAAAGACTCGATTGATTGACGGGGAGGGGGGGGTGGGGAGGGCCCTGGATTGATGTGTTTTGAGTTTAAAGACTCGGTATATTTTTTGAGTTTAAAGACTCGGATATGATACCCCCCGAGGCCTGTTGATTATGTTTTAAGTTTAAAGACTCGTTGATATCCCGGGAAGGCCTGATTATTGCGCATGGTTTTGAGTTTAAAGACTCGGGCACACTTGAGATCCAAAAAACTCGCATGATTGATATTTTCACTAGTTTTTCACTAGTTTTCAGATGTTTTGGGCAGTGGCCCGTATGATTTGGATTTGATGAGTTTGGGACCGAGTTCCCGTACTTTGAAATTGATTTGCGATTTGAGGTTGAGGCTTAGATTTGAATAACGGATTTGATTCAGGATTTCAAATGGTTTTCATTGATGGTTTTGATATAAATGGTTTAATGACATTATTATGATATGCATCATTGGTTTTTACGAAAAGGGTAAAAAAATGTAATTGTGTTTTCTGGTAAATGTTTTTTTGAACTTATACTTTATTTTTGTCCACTCACAGTCTTTTCTGCTTTCGATACCCTCCAAGTTGTCGCGGTGTGGGCTGTTGTCCGAGAGAGACGGAGACATTACACGTACGATCCATAGTAGATTCTGCGGGCTCTGGGAAGTCCAGAAGCTCTTTGAACGGTCGGCTCGAGAATCCCTTGTCCGACTTACGTGTCACACGGAGGTTGAACGTCGGTTTAGCCTTCGTATCATGCGTAAGTTAGATGGGAGCAGGACTTAGCCCTTAATCCTGGGGGATTGGGAGTGGGTCCTGTCACCTGAGACAACTAGAATGAAGGAGGAAAAACTGGGCTACTGTTCATCGAATTAAAGGTAAAGTTTTCATTTTTTTGATCACATAAATCGATTGAGAGGATCCAGACAATAGTGTAGAAATCAACAACTTCGAAAATGGTGGTCGAAAAAGTGATTTCTGGCCGGGTCTAGTCACAGGTCTGCGTGACCTGCTACAATGGATCCGGGTTTACCCAGACAGAGGATAGGGATGATGATGATGTCATCGATGACATCATCAGATGACTTCATCCTATTAGACATGACATGTTAGACTGACACGTGTTAGATGTCAGATGATGTCAGCGGTTGATTTTGACGTTGGTGTTGACTTTTTGGTTAACGTTGACTTTTTCTTTGAATTGCATGTGGGGTTGCGTGGGCACGTATTTCATGGTGGGACCATGACTAGGTTAAAGGTTTCAACAATACAAATCCAATGGTGGTGGTTTCGAGTCGATCAGAGATCGTTAGGTTGGTCAATTTGAGGTTTAAAGCCTAGGGAAGCGTGTCCGGGACATGTTGACTTTTCCGAGAATGTTGGGGGTTCTTTATATGGACTTGTATAGGTTAGTAGTAACCTTTGAGTACGATTTGGACAGGTCCGGATGACCCGGAGAGTATGAATTAACCTCGGAGAGGCTTATGGCACGCGTATCGAGGCGCAGCTTGGACGGTTTGTTAGTGGACTTTTTTTTATGAATATGATGCATGCATAAATATTTTATATGTGTTATGAACTTGATTTGAGATGCCATGAGTTCATGTGTTTTAAATATGAATTGTTTAGCATTTTTGTAGGAAAATGCGTTATTACACGTAGTTCGAGATTTCGATTTTATATGATGTTTGGGCTTTGGCCGAGTATACTATGTGCTTGTATTTTTTGTGATTTTGAAAGTTTCAAGGAGAGGCATGAAACCGAGGAATTGATTAACGATTTTAGAGGATTTTACGGAGATGCGTGAAATCGAGATTCGGGCACGAGTCCCAGTTGAACGACCTTGACTTGATTGAAGTCAAGGGTGATTTTGAAAGTATTTTGGAAACGCGAAAATATTTTCAGATTTGAAATTATCTTTCGGGTATATGACCCAATTGATTTGAGGTTTGACTTAGAGTATAGTCAAACGCGAGATAAGTCGAGCTACGATCCAGTTACGAGTTTTATGAGAGATATTTCGGGCATGAGACCCAGTTATGGATTTGACAGGATTCGAGGAATCCTGGATTATATTTCGGGCATGAGACCAGTTGTGGATTTGATAGGATTCGAGAAATCATGGGATGTGAAGTGTCGTTGGACACTGGTTTTCAGGCTGTGACCATTTGGTTGTGACCATTTGGTGATGTTTTGGGATGTGACCCATTTGATGATACCTTGGGTAAATGGCCTTATGTGTCATATTACGGGTTAGAGTCCCGGGCAATCGGGTTAGAGTCCTGATCGATGATGATGACATTCGGGTTCGAGTCCCGAATGATATGACGCTCACCTCCAGACTGCGGATGTGTTTCTTATGGAGAGGTCACTATGCACTGCCTGTTGTCGAGCAGCCGATGAAGGCTATAGCCGAGGGAGGCTCGACTTAGGAGTGCCAATGTTATTTTGTGAGACTGATCGGTGATGTGCTCACAATGATCTAGAGATGGTCATGGCGGGTGATGTGTTCACGGCGACATGCTAGGATTGTGAGTGGTCCTGAGCTTATATTTGCACATGTACTAGGATTGGAATTGTGACTGACATTTAGGATGATGATAGTGGGCAGAGATCCCACATGGTTCTATGATTTGGGTTGAAACTATGTACGTGTTTTCTAGTTTGGGCTAAGACCCTGTTTGATATGGTTTTGGGCTGAGACCCTACTAAGATACTGGCTTCGATTGAGAAGCATTTTTCACTGGATTTGATTTGGGAAGCAATATGTCTTGCTTCCGAGAAAGTATTTGAAATAACTGTTTTATCATGCATGCATACTTTTACGTGAAGGGTATGAATGTGATTTTCGATAATTTGTTTTGATAAACTGTTATTTTGTCCACTCACAGATTTTATGGTATTTAATACCATTCAGGTTGATCGCGGATGCGGGCTATAGCAGAGATTGAGATATCACATGGCACCACCGAGAGCGACTCAAACTCTCCAAACCCGTTGTTATGGATAAACTGGTGGAGTAAAAAAACGGTTGTGAGTTGTCACCGCGTTTTGAAGTCACGTAACAGTTGTATGAGGATCCTAGAATGTTTAGTGAGTTTCTAGGATTGTTTTGAAGTGGAAACCCAAGATGGAGGATGCAATAGTTCGTGACTTTGACCGATGACCGTGACATAGTTCGTGACGTCACGAGTTCATAGACAGGTGGCACGTTCAATTCCGACATTCGAGGAAGAAGTTATGACGTTCGGAATTTCGGAAGTTCAAGGACATTTTGGTAATTTTGGTTAAAAGGGGAAAAATGTTGACTTTTGGACTGGGAGGTCTGATGGCCGAGGGCTGAGAACCGTTACGTAGATCGGGACGATATGAATCCGTAGACAGGCGTCACGTCGAATTCGGAAGTTCGACGATGAAGTTACGGTTCACGGAAGTTTGAAAGTACTATTGCACGAATTACGAGACAAGTGACTTTTGGATTATAGTGGGCTCAGATATTTAGTTCCTGCCCAATGGATGAGTGACAAGTGTCACCCATCCACAGGCCACCCTTATACATTCATGCATCGATCATTCTTCTTCATTTCAAACCCAAACAACCCGATCTCACCCAACCATTCAAACCAATCCAACCCAACCCCAGATGAGCATGCCTGAGAGACCAGAGAGTGTTGTGAGAGACTGAGGAAAGCTGCTGGACGGCCAAAACTGTAGTGAACGGCGGCGTGCAGGAGAAACCCGAAGGTATGGCTCGGTTTTTGTTTTTAGATCCATTTTTTGATTTCGGTTGTTATGGGCCTGTTTGGACGTTTGGGTTGAGTTATTTAGGTTGTTAGGAAGTTTTTAGGAAGGTTTTGAGAAGGTTTGGATGTTGAGGGACCCCTGGGGAAAAGTTTGGATAATCGAACCGTGAGGGGAAAATCGGACCGGGCTGTTTTCGTGAGTTTTATGGGTTCTAATTAATTAGTTTAGGTTCCTAGGATCTAAACTAGAAGATTAGGATTGATTAGGGTTGAAAACGGACAAAAATGAGGATTGTATGGACCTGGACCGGTCACGCCGGTCTGGTTGCAGAGAGCGGACCGAACCGGCCGGTCTGAACCAGCTGGAGGTTGAAAACAGGGCTATAGTACCCGGCGCGTGGGCCCACGCGCAGGGGGGTTCCTAGGGTGCGTGTGAGCGCGTGGTGAGGATTTTGAGGGTGCTTTCAACACGTGAAATCTTCTATTCGATGTAACAAACATTTTGGGACTGGTTTCGTGTCGATCAGACACCGTGTCGATAATGTTCTGGGCATCAGAAGGTTTAGGTTCAGGATTAAAAATAGTTAGAAATTCCGGAAAATTACGGGACTTTAGTGAGGGGTTATATAAGTAGTTAGTAACCCTCTAAATTAATTTGGACAGGTTTGGGAATCCCGGAGGCGACGATTGGCCCGGTAGACGCTTATGGCACTCGTATCTAGGCGCAGCTTCTAACGGTCATTGAGTAGACCTTTCTTTCGAAATCTATGTATGCATAAATGTTTTATAATTGTTTTAGAACATGTTTTGTGATGCCTTGAGCACATTTGTTTGTGGTAGCTTAGGATCGACATAATTGCACGTTTTTCGAGATTTTCAGCTTTATGTCGTACCTTTGCGTACTGTGTTTTGAATGAAGATTTCATAAATTGGTTTTGAATTTGGAAATATGAAATCGGGCACGAGACCCATTTGATCTACGAACTCTCGGACTTGGATTCCATTTGATTTGACGAGGAATCGGACCAAGGGTCCCGTTGGTTTACGAATCCGGGCTTAAGGTCCATTTAGTTGTAATCTCAGGCTTGAGGCCCCTTTGACTGTAGTATTGGGATTAAGGCCTCGTTAGTTGTGAAATCGGGCTTAAGGCCCCGTTGCTTTACGGTTCGGGCTTGAGGCCCAGTTAGTCGTGGTTTCGGGCTTGAGGCCCTGTTGATTGTAACATCGGGCTTGAGTCCCAGTTCAGTTTGTGAAATGGGAATTCGGACATGAGACCCTATTGAAACGTGGATTTAGGCCAAGGCCTGTGAAATGGATTGGAATCGGATTCGAGGAATCCTGTTGAAATGAATCGGGTATGAGACCCAGTTGGAAACATGTTTTGAGAAAGGAAATGTTTTGAAAATACATTGAACCCTCCACATGATTTATATGGTCTCCTCCAGACGTCGACCTGGAGAGTCACGATCCACAGACCAGAATGGGTATCCCTATAGGGATCCCGTTCCAGCAGTAGGGGTTACGTTTTGTTATGTGATTGGACTAGGTCCAAAGAGAGAGCTCGGACTAGATCCAGCGATTGAGCCTCCCAAATGGAGATTCCTGGGAGAAGACTTGGAGTGAGACCCTGGGTAGTGTGCATACTAGATGGATATGATTAATCGAGACATTTATCGGGGATGTGTTCCCTAGGGGTTGTGTGCCTCGAGTTGGCATCTTCTCGGAAGTGCCACAGATGGGTTATACGTATATTGATACGTATGAGGTTTTATGAACGTGATTTTGGGGCGGAGACCCCGTGTTCTATGTTTTATGTTTCGAAAGAGTGATTTGTATGTTTTGGTATTTCACTGAGAATGTTGCTTTGGGCTGAGTTCCCACATGTATGGATTTACGGGTTTTTATGATTTCGGGTCGAGGACCCAAATGGATTTATGGTTCATGACGATTTATGGGGACCGGGTATGAACCCAGGAAAGGTTTTGAATATGGTTGACAAATGGTTTTATGAATATTTTGATAAACGGTTTTTGAATGCATGCATATGCTTTTATTGAAGGGCATAAACGTATTGTATGAAAATGTTTTTATTAAAATATTATTTTGTTCACTCACAGTTTTCGTGTTTTGAATGCCCTTCAGGTTGATCGCGGATGCGGGCTGTAGCGCTGTAGCAGAGACGAGACATCATGTTAATCCCGGGGGATTTGGGACGGGTCCTGACACACTGTCACTGCTGCCCCCCTCAGCCTCCAGTCAACCTCAGTCTCTCATGGTTACACACACGAAGACAGGTATGAAGGGATGATGGGGTGGTGTGTTTGTTTCCTCAAAGGAGAAATGGAGAATGAGGAAGGGGCGGTTCGGGTTTGTGAAAGGAACAGAGAGGATGTCTGATGATTAGGTGAGAGAGAGAAGGAAATGGATGGCGGAGATGAGAGATTAGATAAGATGAATGGTTAGGATGAGAGGTGGGTGAGATAAAATTATAAAAAAGTTTAGGATAATTGTCAGGACCCGTCCCAATCCCCCTCGGGATTAATGCGGGACGTCCCTGATCCCGTCTGACATGAAGTGTCAAACAATGGAATTTCCGACTTTAGCCCTCCCGGGCTTCAGAGTATGCTAGGATCCGGAGGAAGTATGTGATATCTCGGTCTCTACTACAGTCCACATCCGCGATCAACCTGAAGGGCAGTCAAAACATTAAAAGCTGTGAGTGGACGAAACAATAATTTATAAAAACATTTTCATAAAGACTTTTGTACCCATCACAAAAAAGCCTGCATGCATTCAAAAACCATTTATCCAAAAGAACCATACGTGGGAGCTAAGCCCAAAACCATAAAGAAACCAACCATACGGGCCACTGCCCAAATCCATGTGGGACTCAGCCCAAAACCTGTACACATCACACATCATATAACATATACATACAAATCATGCTACCAATCCTGTCACGGTTTCTAAAGCTACGTGCATGCTACCCGGGGTCTAAAGCCCAAGTCTCTCAGGGTACACCCAGGTCAATGTCCGTATATCAATGACCCTCCCTGAGGTTATGATCCAAGCCCTCCTGAGAGTAAGGTACCCAACGGGGGCGACTCCACTCAGTTAGTGCTCCATGACTACTTCGGGGTCCATCCAGACCAACGACCCTCCCCGGAGGAGACATTCCAATTAAGGAAGGTATATGAATATATATATATATATATATATATATATATAACGTAAACATTCATTCCCGGTCCCCATAAACCGTCATGAATCATAAAACCTTTCAAGGTTTCATGCCGGTCCCCATAAACCGTCATAAACCATAAAACCTTTCAAGGGTTCATGCCGGTCCTCGTAAATCGTCATGAACCTGGAAATCTATTTAGGGTCCCCGACCCGAAAATATAAACGTAAAGTAACTGGGTCTCGTACCCGAACATGTAACTCAACTGAGCATCGTGCCCGATATCTCAGGGTCAGTCACGACTCCGATCATAATGATGCATGCAACCATCCGTCCAGGACCGCCCTCAATCCTGGTATGTCGTCGTGAACGAATCAACCGACGCGACCACCGCTAGATTATGGAGCACTCATCACCGATCGATAACCTAAACTGTCAGCACTCCGAAGTCGAGCCTCCATCGGTTGCCTGACAACAGATCGTGCATCGTGACCTCTCCGGAAGGAAAATACCTTAGTCCGGAGGCGAGCGTCGTATCGTCCGTCGCCGTGCACCTAGCACTTGCCGTGACCACGATTCAGACTCATAGGTCATCAATAGGGTCATATGCCAGAGACAAAACCAAATGGGTCTCATGCCCGAGTTTATCCTTTTTAAATCCAAAACTATTTCATTTAAACCAACAAAGAAATACAAACCCGTATAGGCACCGTATAAGGCCGAAATCTCGAAATACGTGTCAATACATAACCACACACAAATGCACTCATGGCATCACAAAACATGTATTAAAACGTATAATAAACATTTATGCATGCACCAATTTAGAAAACAAGGTCCACTCACAGACCGTCCGAGCTGCCGCCTCGATACGCTTGCCATACGGCTCTCCCTGGCCAATCGCTGTCATCAGAACTCTCAAACCTATTCAAATCACTGTAGAGGGTTACTAACTACCTAATTAACCTCTCACTAAAGCCCCGTAATTTTCTGAAATTTTTAACTATTTTTAAACTCGATCCTAAACCTTTGGACACCCCGAAACCTATCAAAACGATGTCCGATCGACACGAAATCAGTCCCAAAATGTTCGTTACATCAAATAGATGATTTCACATGTTGGAAGTTTCCCCAAAGGATTGTTCACGTGCCTTCACGCGCCCCAAGAAGGTCCTACACGTGGCCCTCACGCGCCAGGACACTGTGTAGTCATCTTCAAACTCTGGCCGGTCCAAATCGGCCGGTTCTCTACAATCCGGTCCAGGTCCCTATCCATTTTTTTTTTGGTCCTTTTTCTTCCTTCTTTCCACCAATCTTCCTAAATATATCCTATGAACCTAAATATATGAATCAAAACATCAAAACCAACAAAAATCCCACGGTCCTATCTTCCTCCTCACGGTTCAACAACCCAGATTTGTTCCCAGGCTTCACAACCATTTACCAACCTCAAAAACCTTCTTAACACCTTCCCATAACCTTAATGAACTCATCCTAGTCATCCAAAACTATCCATGAAGCCCAAATCGAAATATTGAATTCAAAACACAAAACTGAGAACCTTACCTTCTCTCCACCGTGCACGGCGTCTCGGTCACCTCCACACGGTCCACAGCTCATCAGTTCACCCTCTGTCTCCTCCTTGGATTGGGTCAGGTGAGGGAAAGGATTGGGTGATGGTGGTCGATGGTCATGGTCAGATCAGGTTTAGGTTTGGTTGGATTGGTTTGAACGACAAAGGGATGATCGATGCATGTATGGGGAGTAATGAGCAATGGATGAGTGACACTTGTCACTCATCCATTGGGCCAATTTAAAATATATGGGGCCCACTTGAATACAAAAGCTTCTCGTTTCGTAAATCGTGCAATAATACCCCGAAACTTTCGTGAACCGTAACTTCTTCGTCGAACGTCCGAATTCAACCTGTCTTCTGTCTATGAATTCGTATCGTCCCGATCTACGTAACGATCCTCAGCCCTCGGCCATTGGACCTTTTGGGTCAGAAGTCAACTATTTACCCATATTCAACCAAATTACCAAAATACCCTTGAACTTCCGAACGTCATAACTTCTTCCTTGAATGTCGGAATCGGGCGTGCCACCTGTCTATGAACTCGTGACGTACCGAACTACGTCACAGTCATCGGCCAAAGTCCATTTGATCTCTAGAACAAAAAGTCAATGTTTAGCCTATGACTAGGGGTAAAACGGTCATTTTGCATTATTCGTCCGATTTCGCTCAACTAATCACGGATTAACCTCACTAATCCTTGATTAGTCACTAATCTAATCCCGGAATTTGGGACGGGTCGTTACAACCTTCCCTCTTTAATTAATTTCGTCCTCGAAATTCCAACCCATCTTCCCTCCTTAATTAATTTCGTCCCCGCGTTAATTAATTTCTTCTATCCCTAGCTTAGTATAATCAGCAAGGTAATTCACCCTTACTGATTACCAGACCTCGGTCACTCACCTCAGGCACTCACTTGTCACATCAGTCCATACTTCATTGTTACATGAGAAATAATCAACTCAAATTTGACCCACAACCTAGGTGTTCGATTCTTACACCTTCTTTGAACACTTAGCTGTCAAATCACTCCTCGTCAACCCACCTAGGGAAGAATCAAGGAGAATACAAGATGATGACATCAATGTTCATTCAATGTCATCCTCCGACATCCTACATCATCTGCTAAAGAGCAGAAAACAATAAATCTCCTTCACTTCCTCCTAAGTCAACTTCCACTACGAAATCAAGCACTCCCTTCGTCATCTCAAATTCCACCTCTCTCGATTCCGAAGTTCCAACCATGTCGGAACCAACACACTTAGACATCAACCACGTGTCCGTAACCAACCTAATTCACTACCAAGTTCACCCATCGGTTTACACCATTTAGGCACATCCAAAAGGATATCAATTCATCCTAACCTGATGTACCGCTCGACTGAAGAGTCACAACAGACTCCTGCTGTGATCTGCAGTCAAATCTCTGCATACCACCATATCTGACCAAATCTGACCAGTTCTGACCAACTCTGGCCAACTCCGACCAACTGGTCGCTAATCCCCATGACAGATCGAGTCTGACCAACCGGTCACTAATCCCCCATGACAATACTCGATCCTCACGTCTTAACTACTGCTGGATCCAATCCAGTCCATAACTATCCGTGATCCACTCCCAGACCACTGATACCGAACATATGCCCATCTCGACGGAGTCACATCCCGACTCGTGACTCATCGTCATCACAATCACCAGCACCAGCACCAGCACTAGTACCAGCACACACTATGCGAATTAGACAACCCTGGATCTCCGTTCATACCGATCCGTGCCTGGGCACAAATTGGAGTAACTTTGCCTCCCTCATTCCCAAAAACTCTGGGTACAGTCACCCTAACAACTCATACGAGAAAAGGAAATGTCCCCTGAACGTCTCGATTCCCAATAACCCTGACTACAACCACTCTCGGTAGTAGTGCCTGCCACAGACTCGTGCAGACCTAACCACCAGACATCGCTATAGTGACTCTGTATCCAACGGAATCAACCGCTCATACTAACTACTCTGTATCCCCACTCTAGGATTCCATCGACAAGTACCAACCCTGGTAATATGTCCAACCAATTTCTAACCAAACATAACTTGGCTTGACCAATGTCGTCTACCAGGTCGTCCATGACCTTAGTTGCACCAACAATCCATCACAACTAGAGCAGTACGACAACCAATTAGGTCTAACCGATAAGTATAACCCCGACTGCAGAGTGCAGTCCCATCACTAAAGCTAACATGACTAGACCGACCGGAGGTCTCGACTCCGAAAAGTCGTCAAAAGTCAATCCACGACATCGTGAAAGACGATCCCAACTAACCGTCTCACGATCAAATCTCTAAAGTACTATTACGTTCATCGCTTTGTAAGGTCCCACACTGTCAAACACGACAGAACTATGGCAACCCCGGCATCAACTGCCAAGCCAAGACGATCTATGATTCAATCCTACTAACTATCGTACCAGCCTCCTAACTATCAGGTTGATAACGAACTGCAGTCCATAGAGACCTCACATCCTTGACCTGCGCACCGCTCTGATACTACCTGTTAGTATCAGAGCGTCCTGAGTATCATACGAGCAAACCTATGCTCTAATACCACTTTTCAGGACCCGTCCCAATCCCCCCGGGATTAATGCGGGACGTCCCTGATTCCGTCTGACACAAAGTGTCAGACAAGGGAATTTCTGACTTTAGCCCGGGCATCAGAGTACGCCAGGATCCGGAGGAGGTATGTGATATCTCGGTCTCTACTACAGTCCACATCCACAATCAACCTGAAGGGCGGTCAAAACATTAAAAGTTGTGAGTAGACGAAACAATAATTTATAAAAATATTTTCATAAAGACATTTGTACCCTTCACTAAAAAGCCTGCATGCATTCAAAAACCATTTATCCAAAAGAACCATACGTGGGAGCTAAGCCCAAAACCATAAAGAAACCACCATATAGGCCACTGCCCAAATCCATGTGGGACTCAGCCCAAAACCTGTACACATCACACATCATATAACATATACATACAAATCATGCTACCAATCTTGTCACGGTTTCTAAAGCTACGCGCGTGCTACCCGGGGTCTCAAGCCCAAGTCTCTCAGGGTCTACCCAGGTCAATGTCCGTAGATCAATGACCCTCCCTGAGGTTATGATCCAAGCCCTCGTGAGAGTAAGGTACCCAACGGGGGCCACTGCACTCAGTTAGTGCTCCGTGACTACTCCGGAGTCCACCCAGGCCAACGACCCTCCCTGGAGGAGATATTCCAATTAAGGAAGGTATATGAATATATATATATATATATAATGTAAACATTCATGCCCAGTCCCCATAAACCGTCATGAATCATAAAACCTTTCAAGGGTTCATGCCGGTCCCCATAAACCGTCATGAACCATAAAACCTTTCAAGGGTTCATGCTGGTCCCCATAAACCTTCATGAACCTGGAAATCCATTTAGGGTCCTTTACCCGAAAACATAAACGTAAAGTAACTGGGTTTTGTGCCCGAACACGTTATTCAACTGGGCATCGTGCTCGATATCTCAGGGTCAATCACGACTTTGATCGTAGTGATGCGTGCAACCATCCGTCTAGGACCGCCCTCAATCCTACTATGTCGCCGTACACCAATCAACCAACGCGACCACCGCTAGATTATGGAGCACTTATCACCGATCGATAACCTGAACCGTCAGCACTCCGAAATCGAGCCTCCATCGGCTGCCCGACAACAGATCATGCATCGTGACCTCTCCGGAAGGAACATATCCCAGTCCGGAGGCGAGTGTCGTATCGTCCGTCGCTGTGCACCTAGCACTCACCGCGACCACGATTCAGACCCGTAGGTCATCAATAGAGTCATATGCCCGAGACAAAACCAAATGGGTCATGCCCGAGTTTATTCTTTTTAAATCCAAAACTATTTCATTTACACCAACAAAAAAATACAAACCGGTATAGGCATCGTATAAGGCCGAAACCTTGAAATACGTGCCAATATGTAACCACACACAAATTGTAACGACCCGTCCCGAATTCCGGGATTAGTTTAGTCACTAATCTTGATTAGTGAGGTTGAACGGTGGTTAGTAGGGCGGAATCGGACAAATTGTGCAAAATGACCGTTTTGCCCCTGGTCGTGGGCAAAATGTTGACTTTTTGTTCGGGCGGTCAAATGGACTTTGACCGATGACCGTGACGTAGTTCGGGACGTCACGAGTTCATAGACAGGTGGCACGTTCGATTCCGACATTCGTAGAGAAAGTTATGGTGTTCGGAAGTTGAGGGGTATTTTGATAATTTGGCTTATTAGGGGCCAAATGTTGACTTTCTGACCGGGAGGTCCGATGGGCGAGGGCCAAGGACCGTTACGTAGGTATCGTCGATACGAATCCAACGACAGGCGGCATGCCGAAATCGGAGATCCGACGACGAAGTTATGGTCAAGGACGTAAAACGCGATTAACCGAGACTCGGAATAAAATAATAATATAATAATAAAATCTGATTACTTTAATCCAAACCAATCTGGACCCTTGATGAGTGACACATGTCATCATCCCCTTCAATCCTTAAATCAGGGATCTATGTTGGCCATTTAGGTTAATTAATTATTTCCTCTCCTCAAATCCTCACCCTTCATTTTATATGGAGATTGAATCTGGGCCGTTAGATCTCATTCCTTCTCTCTTTATTTGATCAGACTCACATTCCCTCACATTTTCATTTCTTTCAACCCGTGCACTCTCACTCCTTGCACGATCACTCCACCACCTCACAGCCCAGCCTCACACACCAGACACCTCCAGACAGACCCCAGCCACCTCCAGACGACGGCCACCACCACCACGGCCGCCCTGCACGGCCGGAAACCACCCAGACCCGAGAGGAACCCGATCGGCCCAAAATTGTCCAACCATCCAAACCTTCATATCTGGGCTCGAACAAACGCAGGGATTGGTACACTGGAACCTTAGGACGACTCAGACCACGACTGGACGGGCCACGGCGGCGACACGGCGGCGGTAAGTCTGAAAAACCGTGAAGACCCGATTTACTTCCCTGTTTCGAAACGTCCGTTTTTGACGTTGAAATTGTTTGTTTGTTTTTGAGACATGTCCTAGGAACCTAGACGACCATTTTGGACCATGAACCACGACCGGAATCTCGACGAGTCGCCGGAGAGGATGACCTGAGTTCTCAGCCGATTTTCCCGTCAGTTTTCAGGTAGTTTAATCCACCTAGAAATGAGTTTGGATGTCACAGAACCGTAGAGGAGGTTATGACGAGTCCATAGGATCAAACCGCATCAAAAATGGTGGTCTGGAACTCGATCTGTGATCGGGTCAAGCCGCGGGTCGACGGCGACCCGGTTACAGACCCGGTTTCAGAACCCGGTACTGTAGCATGACGTCATCATTGTTGACCTGAGTGTTGACCTGGCGCGTGGGGGCGCGTGAAGGGTATTTTGGGGAAACTTCCAACATGACTTTTAATCTATTCGATGTAACGGACATTTTGGGATTGGTTTCGTGTCGATCGGACACCGTCTCGATAGTGTTCGGGATGTCCGAAGGTTTTAAATTAAGTTTAAAAATAAGTAAAAATTCGGAAAAATTACGGGACTTTGATAGGATGTTAATAATGAGGTTAGTTACCCTCTAATGTGATTTGGACAGGATTGGGAGTCCCGGTGATAGTGGTGTGGCCCGGGAGGGCCGGTGGCACGCGTATCGAGGCACACGGTTAAAACGGTCTATGAGTGGACTTTGGTTTTATAAATCCTATGCATGCTTAAATGTGTTATATGGTTTATATACATGATTTCTATGATGGTATTTGTGAGCATTGATTTTGGATATATTGCACGTATTTCGAGGTGTTTCCGTATTTCACGTATATTGGGATTAACGGTTTATTTGTGGTTTTGTGTGCTTGTGGTTAAATAAATAATATGATGAAATGGTTTTGAAATTGGAAATATGAACTGGGGCTTGAGGCCCACTTGTTTTGGAAATTTCGGACTTGGAGTCCATTTGAGAATCGGGCCGGGGGCCCAGTTGGTTAATGAAATCGGGCCAGGGGCCCAGTTGGTATGAAATCGGGCTGAGACCCATTTGAGTTATATGATCGGGCCAGGGGCCCAGTTGATTTGTGAATTCGGGCCGTGGGCCCAGTGGGTTTATAAGTCGGGCTGCGGGCCCAGTTGGTTTACAAATCGGGACGTGGGCCCAGTGGTTCATAAAATCGGGCATGAGGCCCAATTGGATTATAATGGTGATTTCGGGTCAGGGACCCTATATTTAATAATTGTGATTTTGGGTCAGGGACCCTAAATGGAACTGTGTGGTTTTATGGAAATTACGGGCAGGGCCCAATGGTAATGATGTGATAAAAGGATTTAATAAAACTGTTTTTCCATATACCATCTGGATACAAGAATATATGATGGTCTCCTCCAGATGTCTGGGACACTGGGGAAGTCACGGTGCATTGCCTGCGAGGGGTCATTATACGGAGCAGCCGGACCGTATGATGACTCAGGAGCAGGATTGCTATGATTGACGTCAGGGACGTCAGACATCAGGGATGTCAGATATATGGACCCGGAGAGACCCCGGGCAGCACGCGTAGCTTATGAAACCGTGAGACATGACGTCAGGGACGTCTAGCATCAGGGATGCTGGTGATGGTAATGGTAAAATACGATTTAATGAAATGGCTTTCCAGGTGGATTTATGATTGTGTGATTTTAATGAATTAATGTTCATTTATGGTAGTGGGTGGTGACTCACATGGTTTTAATATGTATGGTGGTGGTATTCCACGGTTTTGGGCTGAGTTCCCACACTTGGTTTTTGGTTAACGGTTTTTGGGCTAAGGCCCTAAGGGCTCGGTTGAGCAAACGTTTTGGTTACTGGTTTTTGTGGCATGCATACGTTTTTATTGGAGGGCATAAATGTCTTATAAATGTATTTGATGAACTTACTGGTTTTTGTCCACTCACAGCTTTTGGTTTTAATGCCCTTCAGGTTGATCACGGATGCGATTGCATCAGAGACTGGGACATTGCACACCTCCTCCATCGATCCTTGCGCACTCTGGATGCCCTGTTTGGGCAGTGGCTCTTGGTCATCCTTTGTCTGACACCCCTTGTTGGACGGGAGCAGGGCACATTCCATGGTAATCCCGGGGGGATTGGGATGGGTCCTGTCAACTTGGTATCAGAGCACGGTTGCTCTTTTGTGTGCGCAGGTCGAGGGTGTGATGTCTCTTTGGGCTGCAATTCGTTATCAACCTGATAGATAGTTTTTGGGTTTGGATAGTGGATGGAGTGTGATTGGCCCGATACGTCGTGCATTAAGGTGATTCGACCCAAGTGGGGTTGATCGTGGTGAACTGATATTGTGGGACCGTCGGTTCGGTCATGTGATATTGGATTGTTGTGCTGCTAGGTGCAGCCAGGTTCGGGGAACCTCATGTGCGTAATGGTTTAAAATGTGAACCCTTGTGGTGGTTTCTAGTGTGAGGGATGTTGATTCATCGGAGTTGGCCGATGACGTAGTGGTGGAACCCACGTTGATGAGATGGTAGGATTGGATTTGACGTCTATTCGATGTCAGGACCGCGGGGGTCGGTCAGGTTGTGAATTTTATATTACGGAAAACTGTTTGGTTCGGTTGAACCATAGGGTGTGATTGTGGAACCCTAGTATTAAAAAGGTAACCCTTAATTGCGATTAGTAGATGAGAACTTGTGCTGCGACGAGCGGCTGAGGTCATGGATGACCATGTGGATGACTCTGGTGAGTCTAGGCTGAACTATGGGATTCGATTTACGGATACGGTTCTGAGATAAATTATGGAATCCCGTGTTGGATCGGGTATTGGTGTGATGTGTGGATGCGGATCTCGATAGCAATGACAGTTAGTCGGAAGTCATATGGAGATGACTGGCTATCGAGGGTAATTGGTGTGGTTATATACTTGGGGATCAGGGGACGTTCAGGGAGCGTTCATTTTCCTGATGTGGATTGTCAGAGTGGTGGTACCCATAGTCGTGAGGTACGGGATCGTCGTTCGGTATGAACGGAGATCCAGGGTTGTTGTATTTGCACACGGTGTGCGAGTATGGATGTTTGCGGGTTGGTACTTTTGTGCTGATGCTAGTATGGATGCCTGTGTGCTGATATTAGTGTTGTTGATAGTGTGTTGGTGCTGGTACTAGCGCTGGTGCTAGTGTCGGTAATGGTGTTGACGATGAGCCACAAATTGGGGTGTGACTCCGTCATGATGAACATATGTTCGGTCTTTGAGATTCGGTAGTGGTTGAGGGATGGACTGGATGGGATCCAGTTAAGATTGTGCTGTGTTGGGATAAGTTCCAATAGTGGTGAGATAACCAGTAAGGAGTGGATTAAAAAGGGTATACTTGAGACTTGAGTAATCTTGGGATGACGTCCCCTACGTCATGTTAATTGGTGGATTTGGGGGAGTTGTTGGCAACTCCAAAATTTGTGCGATTTTATGTTTCTAAATATCCCTAAAAAGTACTTGGAAATGATTAAAACGGGAAAAGACGAGGAAAACCATTAGTGGTATAAAGGTAGGAATTTGTAATTGAGAACTTGGAAAACCGAGTGTTGAACCTGTAGAGGTCGGGATGTGCGAACGGGACAATAACGGATCGATTGTGGACACGTCGTCCAAGTGAGTTGAGGAGGTAGGAAGTCTAGTGGTTAGATTTGACGTCTTGTTGGGAGCATGTCTGTTTCCAACATGGTTGGAACCTTAGTGTCGAAGAGCGTTGTGATTGTGATTGGGGAACGAGAGTGGTGCTCGTTTTTGGTGATTGGTATTCCGAAGTCATTGGGGTTGACTTTTTGCTTTCTGCCCTGGCAGACGTTGACTGTAGTTACCAGTACGTTGAGCGTGTATTGGTTGGTGAGCCCGTGTGTGTTGTGAGGTCCTTAGGAGGAACTACGTGTTCGAAATTAGGTAAACGAGATGTTTCATGTTCTGGTTGGTGGCAGACGATGTTGGGGTACATGGCGTGGTGAGCGCAGTGAGTTTTGTTGCATCCACGTAGGATGAGTATTGGTGTCATTATTTTGGATCATCCTTGGTTTTCCTAGGTGGAATGACAAGGATCGATACGAACTTGGGTATGTGAGTCGTAATGACGGAATTGAACTTCTTTTCGAAGTGGGGCCCGTATGGTATTCTACTCGGGTGAGTAGGTTTCCAAGGTAGTTGAATTTTGTCAACCTTAGACGTGTGGAGGTTGGATTGGCTTCCCTATGAAGGCAATCAAGTGTATTGAACGGGTAACCGATAGGTTAGGTTTTGGTGTGTCTTGGTAAATGTGAAGGAGATTTCGGGATTTGGAATCGAATTTCTGGGTGACGATTCAGGATTCGATTTTGAAACTTGAAAGTATATTTTCGGATTTGGGTACGGAATGATTATTCCAAATGCTAGCTTACGGAATAATGGTTTCGGATTCGGATTTGGATATGAATTAAAAGGTGATGTCTGGGTTTGGATCCGGGATTTCTTACGAAATTGCGGATTTGGATTCGGAATTGGAACTAGATGTTGGGTGGAGTTTCGTTTTGTCTCATGCTGGATTGGGCAAACGTACTCCATGATTGGAACGCGTTCGGCTATGACCTAGGTGGTTGTAGTCTGGTCATTAGATAGATGTGTGTACTTCGTACTTGGTTCGAGGTACGATACCTTGTAGACTTGTGATGTCTATTTACGGTATACGGGATATACCCGAGGTGTGTCGGTGAACGTGTTGGTAGTCGGATTGGTTCCGATACCATGGGATTGGTTGTGGACCGGACATTACTATGCAATGGGTCACGGTAATTCCGATGTGTTTAATTACACACAGGTCGTGTGAAAGGTCGGTAATCGTTTACTAAGTTAAGTACGTTGGTGGCATGTGTAGCCACGAGTGAGTCTAGTGTCAGTTTTCGACTGACAACAACTGTGTGGTGACAGATTGTCAGGATGTGTCAACATAGATCGTTGAGTGGGGTCAGCTGACTCCTAGTGGGAGTGGGAAAGGAACCGTCGAGTTGTTGCGTCAACGAGAGGGTGGATTTGACAAGTGGTGTCAAATTCGAAACAAGTAGGTTCAGTCATTCGACGGGGTCGAATGTAGTCGTTGCGTTTTGAGTACTAGTGGTACGTTTGGGTGTAGACAAGTTTTGTCTAAGTAGTTGGTGTGCGGGTGTACACGTGTTGCGTGGTCGATTCCACTTTCCACGGGGTGTTCGTGGAATCAGGGTAATCGAGTTTCGAGAGCGAAACTTTTTAAGGAGGGAAGTACGTTGAGTTTAGAGCGGTTGGAATTTCGAGGACGAAATTTATTAAGGAGGGAAGATTGTAACGACCCGTCCCGAATTCCGGGATTAGTTTAGTCACTAATCTTGATTAGTGAGGTTGAACGGTGGTTAGTAGGGCGGAATCGGACAAATTGTGCAAAATGACCGTTTTGCCCCTGGTCGTGGGCAAAATGTTGACTTTTTGTTCGGGCGGTCAAATGGACTTTGACCGATGACCGTGACGTAGTTCGGGACGTCACGAGTTCATAGACAGGTGGCACGTTCGATTCCGACATTCGTAGAGAAAGTTATGGTGTTCGGAAGTTGAGGGGTATTTTGGTAATTTGGCTTATTAGGGGCCAAATGTTGACTTTCTGACCGGGAGGTCCGATGGGCGAGGGCCAAGGACCGTTACGTAGGTATCGTTGATACGAATCCAACGACAGGCGGCATGCCGAAATCGGAGATCCGACGACGAAGTTATGGTCAAGGACGTAAAACGCGATTAACCGAGACTCGGAATAAAATAATAATATAATAATAAAATCTGATTACTTTAATCCAAACCAATCTGGACCCTTGATGAGTGACACATGTCATCATCCCCTTCAATCCTTAAATCAGGGATCTATGTTGGCCATTTAGGTTAATTAATTATTTCCTCTCCTCAAATCCTCACCCTTCATTTTATATGGAGATTGAATCTGGGCCGTTAGATCTCATTCCTTCTCTCTTTATTTGATCAGACTCACATTCCCTCACATTTTCATTTCTTTCAACCCGTGCAATCTCACTCCTTGCACGATCACTCCACCACCTCACAGCCCAGCCTCACACACCAGACACCTCCAGACAGACCCCAGCCACCTCCAGACGACGGCCACCACCACCACGGCCGCCCTGCACGGCCGGAAACCACCCAGACCCGAGAGGAACCCGATCGGCACAAAATTGTCCAACCATCCAAACCTTCATATCTGGGCTCGAACAAACGCAGGGATTGGTAAACTGGAACCTTAGGACGACTCAGACCACGACTGGACGGGCCACGGCGGCGACACGGCGGCGGTAAGTCTGAAAAACCGTGAAGACCCGATTTACTTCCCTGTTTCGAAACGTCCGTTTTTGACGTTGAAATTGTTTGTTTGTTTTTGAGACATGTCCTAGGAACCTAGACGACCATTTTGGACCATGAACCACGGCCGGAATCTCGACGAGTCGCCGGAGAGGATGACCTGAGTTCTCAGCCGATTTTCCCGTCAGTTTTCAGGTAGTTTAATCCACCTAGAAATGAGTTTGGATGTCACAGAACCGTAGAGGAGGTTATGACGAGTCCATAGGATCAAACCGCATCAAAAATGGTGGTCTGGAACTCGATCTGTGATCGGGTCAAGCCGCGGGTCGACGGCGACCCGGTTACAGACCCGGTTTCAGAACCCGGTACTGTAGCATGACGTCATCATTGTTGACCTGAGTGTTGACCTGGCGCGTGGGGGCGCGTGAAGGGTATTTTGGGGAAACTTCCAACATGACTTTTAATCTATTCGATGTAACGGACATTTTGGGATTGGTTTCGTGTCGATCGGACACCGTCTCGATAGTGTTCGGGATGTCCGAAGGTTTTAAATTAAGTTTAAAAATAAGTAAAAATTCGGGAAAATTACGGGACTTTGATAGGATGTTAATAATGAGGTTAGTGACCCTCTAATGTGATTTGGACAGGATTGGGAGTCCCGGTGATAGTGGTGTGGCCCGGGAGGGCCGGTGGCACGCGTATCGAGGCACACGGTTAAAACGGTCTGTGAGTGGACTTTGGTTTTATAAATCCTATGCATGCTTAAATGTGTTATATGGTTTATATACATGATTTCTATGATGGTATTTGTGAGCATTGATTTTGGATATATTGCACGTATTTCGAGGTGTTTTCCGTATTTCACGTATATTGGGATTAACGGTTTATTTGTGGTTTTGTGTGCTTGTGGTTAAATAAATAATATGATGAAATGGTTTTGAAATTGGAAATATGAACTCGGGCTTGAGGCCCACTTGTTTTGGAAATTTCGGACTTGGAGTCCATTTGAGAATCGGGCCGGGGGCCCAGTTGGTTAATGAAATCGGGCCAGGGGCCCAGTTGGTATGAAATCGGGCTGAGACCCATTTGAGTTATATGATCGGGCCAGGGGCCCAGTTGATTTGTGAATTCGGGCCGTGGGCCCAGTGGGTTTATAAGTCGGGCTGCGGGCCCAGTTGGTTTACAAATCGGGCCGTGGGCCCAGTGGTTCATAAAATCGGGCATGAGGCCCAATTGGATTATAATGGTGATTTCGGGTCAGGGACCCTATATTTAATAATTGTGATTTTGGGTCAGGGACCCTAAATGGAACTGTGTGGTTTTATGGAAATTACGGGCAGGGCCCAATGGTAATGATGTGATAAAAGGATTTAATAAAACTGTTTTTCCATATACCATCTGGATACAAGAATATATGATGGTCTCCTCCAGATGTCTGGGACACTGGGGAAGTCACGGTGCATTGCCTGCGAGGGGTCATTATACGGAGCAGCCGGACCGTATGATGACTCAGGAGCAGGATTGCTATGATTGACGTCAGGGACGTCAGACATCAGGGATGTCAGATATATGGACCCGGAGAGACCCCGGGCAGCACGCGTAGCTTATGAAACCGTGAGACATGACGTCAGGGACGTCTAGCATCAGGGATGCTGGTGATGGTAATGGTAAAATACGATTTAATGAAATGGCTTTCCAGGTGGATTTATGATTGTGTGATTTTAATGAATTAATGTTCATTTATGGTAGTGGGTGGTGACTCACATGGTTTTAATATGTATGGTGGTGGTATTCCACGGTTTTGGGCTGAGTTCCCACACTTGGTTTTTGGTTAACGGTTTTTGGGCTAAGGCCCTAAGGGCTCGGTTGAGCAAACGTTTTGGTTACTGGTTTTTGTGGCATGCATACGTTTTTATTGGAGGGCATAAATGTCTTATAAATGTATTTGATGAACTTACTGGTTTTTGTCCACTCACAGCTTTTGGTTTTAATGCCCTTCAGGTTGATCACGGATGCGATTGCATCAGAGACTGGGACATTGCACACCTCCTCCATCGATCCTTGCGCACTCTGGATGCCCTGTTTGGGCAGTGGCTCTTGGTCATCCTTTGTCTGACACCCCTTGTTGGACGGGAGCAGGGCACATTCCATGGTAATCCCGGGGGGATTGGGATGGGTCCTGTCAACTTGGTATCAGAGCACGGTAGCTCTTTTGTGTGCGCAGGTCGAGGGTGTGATGTCTCTTTGGGCTGCAATTCGTTATCAACCTGATAGATAGTTTTTGGGTTTGGATAGTGGATGGAGTGTGATTGGCCCGATACGTCGTGCATTAAGGTGATTCGACCCAAGTGGGGTTGATCGTGGTGAACTGGTATTGTGGGACCGTCGGTTCGGTCATGTGATATTGGATTGTTGTGCTGCTAGGTGCAGCCATGTTCGGGGAACCTCATGTGCGTAATGGTTTAAAATGTGAACCCTTGTGGTGGTTTCTAGTGTGAGGGATGTTGATTCATCGGAGTTGGCCGATGACGTAGTGGTGGAACCCACGTTGATGAGATGGTAGGATTGGATTTGACGTCTATTCGATGTCAGGACCGCGGGGGTCGGTCAGGTTGTGAATTTTATATTACGGAAAACTGTTTGGTTCGGTTGAACCATAGGGTGTGATTGTGGAACCCTAGTATTAAAAAGGTAACCCTTAATTGCGATTAGTGGATGAGAACTTGTGCTGCGACGAGCGGCTGAGGTCATGGATGACCATGTGGATGACTCTGGTGAGTCTAGGCTGAACTATGGGATTCGATTTACGGATACGGTTCTGAGATAAATTATGGAATCCCGTGTTGGATCGGGTATTGGTGTGATGTGTGGATGCGGATCTCGATAGCAATGACAGTTAGTCGGAAGTCATATGGAGATGACTGGCTATCGAGGGTAATTGGTGTGGTTATATACTTGGGGATCAGGGGACGTTCAGGGAGCGTTCATTTTCCTGATGTGGATTGTCAGAGTGGTGGTACCCATAGTCGTGAGGTACGGGATCGTCGTTCGGTATGAACGGAGATCCAGGGTTGTTGTATTTGCACACGGTGTGCGAGTATGGATGTTTGCGGGTTGGTACTTTTGTGCTGATGCTAGTATGGATGCCTGTGTGCTGATATTAGTGTTGTTGATAGTGTGTTGGTGCTGGTACTAGCGCTGGTGCTAGTGTCGGTAATGGTGTTGACGATGAGCCACAAATTGGGGTGTGACTCCGTCATGATGAACATATGTTCGGTCTTTGAGATTCGGTAGTGGTTGAGGGATGGACTGGATGGGATCCAGTTAAGATTGTGCTGTGTTGGGATAAGTTCCAATAGTGGTGAGATAACCAGTAAGGAGTGGATTAAAAAGGGTATACTTGAGACTTGAGTAATCTTGGGATGACGTCCCCTACGTCATGTTAATTGGTGGATTTGGGGGAGTTGTTGGCAACTCCAAAATTTGTGCGATTTTATGTTTCTAAATATCCCTAAAAAGTACTTGGAAATGATTAAAACGGGAAAAGACGAGGAAAACCATTAGTGGTATAAAGGTAGGAATTTGTAATTGAGAACTTGGAAAACCGAGTGTTGAACCTGTAGAGGTCGGGATGTGCGAACGGGACAATAACGGATCGATTGTGGACACGTCGTCCAAGTGAGTTGAGGAGGTAGGAAGTCTAGTGGTTAGATTTGACGTCTTGTTGGGAGCATGTCTGTTTCCAACATGGTTGGAACCTTAGTGTCGAAGAGCGTTGTGATTGTGATTGGTGAACGAGAGTGGTGCTCGTTTTTGGTGATTGGTATTCCGAAGTCATTGGGGTTGACTTTTTGCTTTCTGCCCTGGCAGACGTTGACTGTAGTTACCAGTACGTTGAGCGTGTATTGGTTAGTGAGCCCGTGTGTGTTGTGAGGTCCTTAGGAGGAACTACGTGTTCGAAATTAGGTAAACGAGATGTTTCATGTTCTGGTTGGTGGCAGACGATGTTGGGGTACATGGCGTGGTGAGCGCAGTGAGTTTTGTTGCATCCACGTAGGATGAGTATTGGTGTCATTATTTTGGATCATCCTTGGTTTTCCTAGGTGGAATGACAAGGATCGATACGAACTTGGGTATGTGAGTCGTAATGACGGAATTGAACTTCTTTTCGAAGTGGGGCCCGTTTGTTATTCTACTCGGGTGAGTAGGTTTCCAAGGTAGTTGAATTTTGTCAACCTTAGACGTGTGGAGGTTGGATTGGCTTCCCTATGAAGGCAATCAAGTGTATTGAACGGGTAACCGATAGGTTAGGTTTTGGTGTGTCTTGGTAAATGTGAAGGAGATTTCGGGATTTGGAATCGAATTTCTGGGTGACGATTCAGGATTCGATTTTGAAACTTGAAAGTATATTTTCGGATTTGGGTACGGAATGATTATTCCAAATGCTAGCTTACGGAATAATGGTTTCGGATTCGGATTTGGATATGAATTAAAAGGTGATGTCTGGGTTTGGATCCGGGATTTCTTACGAAATTGCGGATTTGGATTCGGAATTGGAACTAGATGTTGGGTGGAGTTTCGTTTTGTCTCATGCTGGATTGGGCAAACGTACTCCATGATTGGAACGCGTTCGGCTATGACCTAGGTGGTTGTAGTCTGGTCATTAGATAGATGTGTGTACTTCGTACTTGGTTCGAGGTACGATACCTTGTAGACTTGTGATGTCTATTTACGGTATACGGGATATACCCGAGGTGTGTCGGTGAACGTGTTGGTAGTCGGATTAGTTCCGATACCATGGGATTGGTTGTGGACCGGACATTACTATGCAATGGGTCACGGTAATTCCGATGTGTTTAATTACACACAGGTCGTGTGAAAGGTCGGTAATCGTTTACTAAGTTAAGTACGTTGGTGGCATGTGTAGCCACGAGTGAGTCTAGTGTCAGTTTTCGACTGACAACAACTGTGTGGTGACAGATTGTCAGGATGTGTCAACATAGATCGTTGAGTGGGGTCAGCTGACTCCTAGTGGGAGTGGGAAAGGAACCGTCGAGTTGTTGCGTCAACGAGAGGGTGGATTTGACAAGTGGTGTCAAATTCGAAACAAGTAGTTTCAGTCATTCGACGGGGTCGAATGTAGTCGTTGCGTTTTGAGTACTAGTGGTACGTTTGGGTGTAGACAAGTTTTGTCTAAGTAGTTGGTGTGCGGGTGTACACGTGTTGCGTGGTCGATTCCACTTTCCACGGGGTGTTCGTGGAATCAGGGTAATCGAGTTTCGAGAGCGAAACTTTTTAAGGAGGGAAGTACGTTGAGTTTAGAGCGGTTGGAATTTCGAGGACGAAATTTATTAAGGAGGGAAGATTGTAACGACCCGTCCCGAATTCCGGGATTAGTTTAGTCACTAATCTTGATTAGTGAGGTTGAACGGTGGTTAGTAGGGCGGAATCGGACAAATTGTGCAAAATGACCGTTTTGCCCCTGGTCGTGGGCAAAATGTTGACTTTTTGTTCGGGCGGTCAAATGGACTTTGACCGATGACCGTGACGTAGTTCGGGACGTCACGAGTTCATAGACAGGTGGCACGTTCGATTCCGACATTCGTAGAGAAAGTTATGGTGTTCGGAAGTTGAGGGGTATTTTGGTAATTTGGCTTATTAGGGGCCAAATGTTGACTTTCTGACCGGGAGGTCCGATGGGCGAGGGCCAAGGACCGTTACGTAGGTATCGTTGATACGAATCCAACGACAGGCGGCATGCCGAAATCGGAGATCCGACGACGAAGTTATGGTCAAGGACGTAAAACGCGATTAACCGAGACTCGGAATAAAATAATAATATAATAATAAAATCTGATTACTTTAATCCAAACCAATCTGGACCCTTGATGAGTGACACATGTCATCATCCCCTTCAATCCTTAAATCAGGGATCTATGTTGGCCATTTAGGTTAATTAATTATTTCCTCTCCTCAAATCCTCACCCTTCATTTTATATGGAGATTGAATCTGGGCCGTTAGATCTCATTCCTTCTCTCTTTATTTGATCAGACTCACATTCCCTCACATTTTCATTTCTTTCAACCCGTGCACTCTCACTCCTTGCACGATCACTCCACCACCTCACAGCCCAGCCTCACACACCAGACACCTCCAGACAGACCCCAGCCACCTCCAGACGACGGCCACCACCACCACGGCCGCCCTGCACGGCTGGAAACCACCCAGACCCGAGAGGAACCCGATCGGCCCAAAATTGTCCAACCATCCAAACCTTCATATCTGGGCTCGAACAAACGCAGGGATTGGTAAACTGGAACCTTAGGACGACTCAGACCACGACTGGACGGGCCACGGCGGCGACACGGCGGCGGTAAGTCTGAAAAACCGTGAAGACCCGATTTACTTCCCTGTTTCGAAACGTCCGTTTTTGACGTTGAAATTGTTTGTTTGTTTTTGAGACATGTCCTAGGAACCTAGACGACCATTTTGGACCATGAACCACGGCCGGAATCTCGACGAGTCGCCGGAGAGGATGACCTGAGTTCTCAGCCGATTTTCCCGTCAGTTTTCAGGTAGTTTAATCCACCTAGAAATGAGTTTGGATGTCACAGAACCGTAGAGGAGGTTATGACGAGTCCATAGGATCAAACCGCATCAAAAATGGTGGTCTGGAACTCGATCTGTGATCGGGTCAAGCCGCGGGTCGACGGCGACCCGGTTACAGACCCGGTTTCAGAACCCGGTACTGTAGCATGACGTCATCATTGTTGACCTGAGTGTTGACCTGGCGCGTGGGGGCGCGTGAAGGGTATTTTGGGGAAACTTCCAACATGACTTTTAATCTATTCGATGTAACGGACATTTTGGGATTGGTTTCGTGTCGATCGGACACCGTCTCGATAGTGTTCGGGATGTCCGAAGGTTTTAAATTAAGTTTAAAAATAAGTAAAAATTCGGGAAAATTACGGGACTTTGATAGGATGTTAATAATGAGGTTAGTGACCCTCTAATGTGATTTGGACAGGATTGGGAGTCCCGGTGATAGTGGTGTGGCCCGGGAGGGCCGGTGGCACGCGTATCGAGGCACACGGTTAAAACGGTCTGTGAGTGGACTTTGGTTTTATAAATCATATGCATGCTTAAATGTGTTATATGGTTTATATACATGATTTCTATGATGGTATTTGTGAGCATTGATTTTGGATATATTGCACGTATTTCGAGGTGTTTTCCGTATTTCACGTATATTGGGATTAACGGTTTATTTGTGGTTTTGTGTGCTTGTGGTTAAATAAATAATATGATGAAATGGTTTTGAAATTGGAAATATGAACTCGGGCTTGAGGCCCACTTGTTTTGGAAATTTCGGACTTGGAGTCCATTTGAGAATCGGGCCGGGGGCCCAGTTGGTTAATGAAATCGGGCCAGGGGCCCAGTTGGTATGAAATCGGGCTGAGACCCATTTGAGTTATATGATCGGGCCAGGGGCCCAGTTGATTTGTGAATTCGGGCCGTGGGCCCAGTGGGTTTATAAGTCGGGCTGCGGGCCCAGTTGGTTTACAAATCGGGCCGTGGGCCCAGTGGTTCATAAAATCGGGCATGAGGCCCAATTGGATTATAATGGTGATTTCGGGTCAGGGACCCTATATTTAATAATTGTGATTTTGGGTCAGGGACCCTAAATGGAACTGTGTGATTTTATGGAAATTACGGGCAGGGCCCAATGGTAATGATGTGATAAAAGGATTTAATAAAACTGTTTTTCCATATACCATCTGGATACAAGAATATATGATGGTCTCCTCCAGATGTCTGGGACACTGGGGAAGTCACGGTGCATTGCCTGCGAGGGGTCATTATACGGAGCAGCCGGACCGTATGATGACTCAGGAGCAGGATTGCTATGATTGACGTCAGGGACGTCAGACATCAGGGATGTCAGATATATGGACCCGGAGAGACCCCGGGCAGCACGCGTAGCTTATGAAACCGTGAGACATGACGTCAGGGACGTCTAGCATCAGGGATGCTGGTGATGGTAATGGTAAAATACGATTTAATGAAATGGCTTTCCAGGTGGATTTATGATTGTGTGATTTTAATGAATTAATGTTCATTTATGGTAGTGGGTGGTGACTCACATGGTTTTAATATGTATGGTGGTGGTATTCCACGGTTTTGGGCTGAGTTCCCACACTTGGTTTTTGGTTATCGGTTTTTGGGCTAAGGCCCTAAGGGCTCGGTTGAGCAAACGTTTTGGTTACTGGTTTTTGTGGCATGCATACGTTTTTATTGGAGGGCATAAATGTCTTATAAATGTATTTGATGAACTTACTGGTTTTTGTCCACTCACAGCTTTTGGTTTTAATGCCCTTCAGGTTGATCACGGATGCGATTGCATCAGAGACTGGGACATTGCACACCTCCTCCATCGATCCTTGCGCACTCTGGATGCCCTGTTTGGGCAGTGGCTCTTGGTCATCCTTTGTCTGACACCCCTTGTTGGACGGGAGCAGGGCACATTCCATGGTAATCCCGGGGGGATTGGGATGGGTCCTGTCACAAATGCACTCATGGCACCACAAAACATGTATTAAAACATATAATAAACATTTATGCAAGTACCAATTTAGAAAACGAGGTCCACTCACAGACCGTTCGAGTTGCCGCCTCGATACACATATCATACGGCTCTCCCGGGCCAATCGCCATCACTGGGACTTCCAAACCTGTCCAAATCACTTTAGAGGGTTACTAACTACCTAATTAACCTCTCACTAAAGCCCTGTAATTTTCCGGAATTTTTAACTCTTTCTAAACTCAATCCTAAAGCTTCAGACACCTTGAAACCTATCGAAACGATGTCTGATCGACACGAAACCAGTCCCAAAATGTTTGTTACATCGAATAGATGATTTCGCATGTTGGAAGTTTCCCCAAATGACTGTTCATGGTGCCTCACGAGCTCCCAAGAAGGTCCTGCGCATGGACCTCACGGGCTAGGACACTGTGTAGTCATCTTCAACCTCTGGCCAGGCCGAATTGGCAGGTTGTCTGCAATCCGGTCCAACTGGACCGGCGTGACCGGTCCATCTGGACCGGCGTGACCGGTCCATGTCCCTGTTCTCCTATTTTTTCGTCCTTTTTCTTCCTTCTTTCCACCAATCTTTCTAAATATATCATATGAACCTAAATATATGAATCAAAACATCAAAAACCTACAAAAATCCCACGGTCCTATCTTCCTCTTCACGGTTCAACAACCCAGATTTTTTCCCAGGCTTCACAGCCAATTACTGTAACGACCGGTCCCGAATTCCGGGATTAGTTTAGTGACTAATCTTGATTAGCGAGGTTGAACGGTGGTTAGTAGGGCGGAATCGGACAAAATGTGCAAAATGACCGTTTTGCCCCTGGTCGTGGGCAAAATGTTGACTTTTTGTTCGGGCGGTCAAATGGACTTTGACCGATGACGTGACGTAGTTCGGGACGTCACGAGTTCATAGACAGGTGTCACGTTCGATTCCGACATTCGTAGAGAAAGTTATGGTGTTCAGAAGTTGAGGGGTAGTTTGGTAATTTGGCATACTAGGGGCCAAATGTTGACTTTTTGATCGGGAGGTCCGATGGACGAGGGCCAAGGACCGTTACGTAGGTATCGTCGATACGAATCCAACGACAGGCGGCATGCCGAAATCGGAGATCCGACGACAACGTTATGGTCAAGGAAACGAACTAACGAACCGAGGCTCGGATTAAAATAATAATATAATAATGAATAGTGACCGTTGACCCTACACACCTGGATGAGTGACAAGTGTCACTCATCCCTTGAAACCAGAATCCATGTTTTGGGGGAGACCTAATTATGATGTTTTAATATTTATTAATTAATTAATTAATCATTTTAATTTCCATTAATCCCATTTATGTTTTCTTAACCGTGTACAACCAAATCCAGTTTTCTCCCACCCTTAATTCCTCTGCCATTGCTGAGCTCGTGCGTGAGAAACTGAGGGATTTGTGAGGTTGAACTGAGTTGGGTAAACACGAGAGATCGACAGAGAAAGGAGACTCAAATTTCGGATTTTTGAGTTTAGGAGGGAAATTCGAATACTGAGTGTTAGGCTGTGAGGATCGAAATTGAGCTCACATTCAGCTTTCTGGGATCAACACGAATCGATCTGCAACAAGAACGAAGGTAATTGGGGTCGAATTGAGGAAGAACAGAAGGATGGAGGTCTCTGAAATTTCGAAGCTGAGTCGTGGAATTGGAGGCTTCGTTGGATGCAATTGAGGTGGGGAAACTACTTCTCATGATCCCACGATGCTTCTGGGTTCATTAATTGAAGGAAAACGGGTGTGATCGACAGACTTCCATGGTTGCACAGTGACGGCCATCGAGCTTGAGTCGTGACGATTGAACACTGGATTGAAGCAATTGGGTTGGGGGAAATGATTTACGGAGTCCATGGAAGCTTCTGGTTGAATCAATTACAGGATATCGATCGAAATGGATGGGGTTCGAAGGATGAACAATGGACGGGTGTTCTTGGTGTTCATCATCGAATCGTGGAATTGTAGGTAATGATTTGTGTAATCAATGTTACAGAACTTAAATTAAACTTAAAACGAAGCTAATGGAATGATCAATTGATGTAATTAAGGCTGAATTGATAGGATTGGAACCGGGTCGTATCGCGGGCAAATTGGACCCGTTTACCAGACAAACGGGTTGGGCTGGTGACACTGTAGCAGGCGCGTGGGTTTCACGCGCAGCCACTCACGGCGGCGCGTGGGCACGAATCTTGAGGTGAGGTCAACATGACTTCTGTCCTATTTAATGTAACAGACATTTTGGAATTGGTTTCGTGTCGATCGGACACCGTCTCGATATTGTTCGGGATGTCCGAAGGTTTTAAATTAAGTTTAAAAATAAGTAAAAATTCGGGAAAATTACAGGACTTTGATAGGATGTTAATGTTGAGGTTAGTGACCCTCTAATGTGACTTGGACAGGATTGGGAGTCCCGGTGATAGTGGTGTGGCCCGGGAGGGCCGGTGGCACGCGTATCGAGGCACACGGTTAAAACGGTCTGTGAGTGGACTTTGGTTTTATAAATCCTATGCATGCTTAAATGTGTTATATGGTTTATATACATGATTTCTATGATGGTATTTGTGAGTATTGATTTTGGGTATGTTGCATGTATTTCGAGGTGTTTTCCGTATTTCACGTGTATCGGGATTAACGGTTTATTTGTGGTTTTGCATGCTTGTGGTTAAATAAATATTATGATAAAATGGTTTTTATATTGGAAAGATGAACTCGGGCTTGAGGCCCACTTGTTTTGGAAATTTCGGACTTGGAGTCCATTTGAGAATCGGGCCGGGGGCCCAGTTGGTTAATGAAATCGGGCCAGGGGCCCAGTTGGTATAAAATCGGGCTGAGACCCATTTGAGTTATGTATCGGGCATGGGGCCCAGTTGGATTAAAATGATGATTTCGGGTCAGGGGCCCTATATTTAATAAATGTGGTTTCGGGTCAGGGACCCTAAATGGAAATGTGTTGTTTTATGGAAAATTCGGGCAGGGCCCATTGTGATGTTGTGAAATGAGTTAATAAAACTATTTTTCCATATACCATCTGTACACATGGATATATGATGGTCTCCTCCAGATGTCTGGGACACTGGGGAAGTCACGGTGCATTGCCTGTGAAGGGTCACCATACGGAGCAGCCGGACCGTATGGTGACTCAGGAGCAGGATTGCTATGATTGACGTCAGGGACGTCAGACGTCAGGGATGTCAGATATATGGACCCGGAGAGACCCCGGGCAGCACGCGTAGCTTGTGAAACCGTGAGATATGACGTCAGGGACGTCTAGCATCAGGGATGCTGGTGATGGTAATGGTAAAATACGAATTAATGAAATGGCTTTCCGGGTGGATTTATGATTGTGTGATTTTAATGAATTGATGTTCATTTATGGTCATGGGTGGTGACCCACATGGTCGTATATGTATGGTGGTGGTATTCCACGGTTTTGGGCTGAGTTCCCACACTTGGTTTTTGGTTAACGGTTTTTGGGCTAAGGCCCTAAGGGCTCGGTTGAGCAAACGTTTTGGTTACTGGTTTTTGTGGCATGCATACGTTTTTATTGGAGGGCATAAATGTCTTATAAATGTATTTGGTAAACTTATTGGTTTTTGTCCACTCACAGCTTTTGGTTTTAATGCCATTCAGGTTGATTACGGATGAGATTGCAGCAGAGACTGGGACATTGCACACCTCCTCCATCGATCCTTGCGCACTCTGGATGCCCTGTTTGGGCAGTGGCTCTTGGTCATCCTTTGTCTGACACCCCTTGTTGGACGGGAGCAGGGCACATTCCATGGTAATCCCAGGGGGATTGGGATGGGTCTTGTCAACTTGGTATCAGAGCACGGTTGCTCTTCTGTGTGCGCAGGTCGAGGGTGTGATGTCTCTTTGGGCTGCAATTCGTTATCAACCTGATAGATAGTTTTTGGGTTTGGATAGTGGATGGAGTGCGATTGGCCCGATACGCCGTGCGTTAATGTGATTCGACCCAAGTGGGGTTGATTGTGGTGAACTGGTATAGTGGGACCGTCGGTTCGGTCATGTGATATTGGATTGTTGTGCTGCTAGGTGCAGCCAGGTTCGGGGAACCTCATGTGAGTAATGGTCTAAAATGTGAACCCTTGTGGTGGTTTCTAGTGTGAGGGATGTTGGCTCATCGGAGTTGGCCGATGACCTAGTGGTGGAACCCACGTTGATGGGATGGTAGGATTGGATTTGACGTCTATTCGATGTCTAGACCGTGGGGTCGGTCAGGTTGTGAATTTTATATTACGGAAAGTGGTTGGGTTCGGGGGAACCATAGGGTGTGATTGTGGAACCCTGGTATTAAAAAGGTAAACCTTAATTGTGATTAGCGGGTGAGAACTTGTGCTGCGACGAGTGGCTGAGGTCATGGATGACCATGTGGATGGCTCTGGTGAGTCTAGGCAGAACTATGGGATCCGATTTACGGATACGGTTCTGAGATAAATTGTGGAATCCCGTGTTGGATCGGGTATTGGTGTGATGTGTGGATGCGGATCTCGATAGTAATGACAGTTGGTCGGTAGTCATATGGAGATGACTGGCTATCGAGGGTAATTAGTGTGGTTCTGATACTTGGGGATCAGGGGACGTTCAGGGAACGTTCATTTTCCTGATGTGGATTGTCAGTGGTGGTACCCATAGTCGTGAGGTACGGGATCGTCGTTCAGTATGAACGGAGATCCAGGATTGTCGTATTTGCACACGGTGTGCAAGTATGGATGTTTGCGGGTTGGTACTTTTGTGCTGATGCTAGTATGGATGCCTGTGTGCTGATACTAGTGTTGTTGATAGTGTGTTGGTGTTGGTACTAGCGCTGGTGCTAGTGTCGGTAATGGTGTTGACGATGAGCCACAAGTTGGGGTGTGACTCCGTCATGATGAACATATGTTCGGTCTTTGAGATTCGGTAGTGGTTGAGTGATGGACTGGATGGGATCCAGTTAAGATTGTGGTGTTGGGATAAGTCCCAATAGTGGTGAGATAACCAGTGATGAGTGGATTAAAAGGGTATAATTGAGACTTGAGTAATCTTGGGATGACGTCCCCTACGTCATGATAATTGGTGGATTTGGGGGAGTTGTTGGCAACTCCAAAATTTGTGTGATTTTATGTTTTTAAATATCCCTAAAATGTACATGGAAATGATTAAAACTGGAAAAGACGAGGAAAAACCATTAGTGGTATAAAGGTAGGAATTTGTAATTGAGAACTTGGAAAACCGAGTGTTGAACCTATAAAGGTCGGGATGTGCGAACGGAACAATAACGGATTGATTGTGGACACGGGGTTGTCCAAGTGAATTGAGGAGGTAGGAAGTCTAGTGGTTAGACTTGACGTCTTGTTGGGAGCATATCTGTTTCCAACATGGTTGGAACCTTAGTGTCGAAGAGAGTTGTGATTGGGGAACGAGAGTGGTGCTCGTTTTTGGTGATTGGTATTCCGAAGTCATTGGGGTTGACTTCTTGCTTTCTGCCCTGGCAGACTTTGACTATAGTTACCAGTACGTTGAGCGTGTATTGGTTGGTGAGCCCATGTGTGTTGTGAGGTCATTAGGAGGAGCTACGTGTTCGAAATTAGGTAAACGAGATTTTTCATTTTCTGCTTGGTGGCAGACGATGTTGGGGTACATGGCATGGTGAGTGCAGTGAGTTTTGTTGCATCCACGTAGGATGAGTATTGGTGTCATTATTTTGGATCATCCTTGGTTTTTCCTAGGTGGAATGACAAGGATCGATACGAACTTGGGTATGTGAGTCGTAATGACGGGATTGAACTTCTTTTCGAAGTGGGGCCCGTATGGTATTCTACTCGGGTGAGTAGGTTTTCAAGGTAGTTGAATTTTGTCAACCTTAGACGTGTGGAGGTTGGATTGGGTTCCCTATGAAGTCAATCAAGTGTATTGAACAGGTGACCGATAGGTTCGGTTTTTGGTGTGTCTTTGTAAATGTGAACGAGATTTCGGGATTTGGAATCGAATTTCTGGGTGACGATTCAGGATTCGATTTTGGAACTTGAAAGTATATTTCTGGGTTTGGGTACGGAATGATTATTCCAAATGCTAGCTTACGGAATAATGATTTCGGATTCGGATTTGGATAAGAATTAAAATTTGATGTCTGGGCTTGGATCCGGGATTTCTTACGAAATTGCGGATTCAGATTCGGAATTGGAACTAGATGTTGGGTGGAGTTTCGATTTGTCTCATGTTGGATTGGGCAAACGTACTCCATTATTGGAACGCGTTCGGCTATGACCTAGGTGGTTGTAGTCTGGTTATTAGGTAGATGTGTGTACTTCGTACATGGTTCGAGGTACAATACCTTGTAGACTTGTGATGTCTAGTTACGGTATACGGGATATACCCGAGGTGTGTTGGTGAACGTGTTGGTAGTCGGATTGGTTCCGATACCATGGGATTGGTTGTGGACCGGACATTACTATGCAATGGGTCATGGTAATTCCGATGTGTTTAATTACACACAGGTCGTGTGAAATGTCGGTAAGGGTATTGGTGAGTCGAGTACGTTGGTGGCATGTGTAGCCACGAGTGAGTCTAGTGTCAGTTTTCGACTGACAACAACTGTGTGGTGACAGTTTGTCAGGATGTGTCAACATAGATCGTTGAGTGGGGTCAGCTGACTCCTAGTGGGAGTGGGAAAGGAACCGTCGAGTTGTTGCGTCAACGAGAGGGTTGATTTGACAAGTGGTGTCAAATTCGAAACAAGTAGTTTCAGTCATTCGACGGGGTCGAATGTAATCGTTGCGTTTTGAGTATTAGTGGTACGTTTGGGTGTAGACAAGTTTTGTCTAAATAGTTGGTGTACGGGTGTACACGTGTTGCGTGGTCGATTCCACTTTCCACGGGGTGTTTGTGGAATCAGGATAGTCGAGTTTCGAGAGCGAAACTTATCAAGGAGGGAAGTACGTTGAGATTAGAGCGGTGGGAATTTCGAGGACGAAATTTATTAAGGAGGGAAGATTGTAACGACCCGTCCCGAATTCCGGGATTAGTTTAGTGACTAATCTTGATTAGCGAGGTTGAACGGTGGTTAGTAGGGAGGAATCGGACAAAATGTGCAAAATGACCGTTTTGCCCCTGGTCGTGGGCAAAATGTTGACTTTTTGTTCGGGCGGTCAAATGAACTTTGACCGATGACCGTGACGTAGTTCGGGACGTCACGAGTTCATAGACAGGTGGCACGTTCGGTTCCGACATTCGTAGAGAAAGTTATGGTGTTCAGAAGTTGAGGGGTAGTTTGGTAATTTGGCATACTAGGGGCCAAATGTTGACTTTTTGATCGGGAGGTCCGATGGACGAGGGCCAAGGACCGTTACGTAGGTATCGTCGATACGAATCCAACGACAGGCGGCATGCCGAAATCGGAGATTCGACGACAACGTTATGGTCAAGGAAACGAACTAACGAACCGAGGCTCGGATTAAAATAATAATATAATAATGAATAGTGACCGTTGACCCTACACACCTGGATGAGTGACAAGTGTCACTCATCCCTTGAAACCAGAATCCATGTTTTGGGGGAGACCTAATTATGATGTTTTAATATTTATTAATTAATTAATTAATCATTTTAATTTCCATTAATCCCATTTATGTTTTCTTAACCGTGTACAACCAAATCCAGTTTTCTCCCACCCTTAATTCCTCTGCCATTGCTGAGCTCGTGCGTGAGAAACTGAGGGATTTGTGAGGTTGAACTGAGTTGGGTAAACACGAGAGATCGACAGAGAAGGGAGACTCAAATTTCGGATTTTTGAGTTTAGGAGGGAAATTCGAATACTGAGTGTTAGGCCGTGAGGATCGAAATTGAGCTCACATTCAGCTTTCTGGGATCAACACGAATCGATCTGCAACAAGAACGAAGGTAATTGGGGTCGAATTGAGGAAGAACAGAAGGATGGAGGTCTCTGAAATTTCGAAGCTGAGTCATGGAATTGGAGGCTTTGTTGGATGCAATTGAGGTGGGGAAACTACTTCTCATGATCCCACGGTGCTTCTGGGTTCATCAATTGAAGGAAAACGGGTGTGATCGACAGACTTCCATGGTTGCACAGTGACGGCCATCGAGCTTGAGTCGTGACGATTGAACACTGGATTGAAGCAATTGGGTTGGGGGAAATGATTTACGGAGTCCATGAAAGCTTCTGGTTGAATCAATTTCAGGATATCGATCGAAATGGATGGGGTTCGAAGGATGAACAATGGACGGGTGTTCTTGGTGTTCATCATCGAATCGTGGAATTGTAGGTAATGATTTGTGTAATCAATGTTACAGAACTTAAATTAAACTTAAAACGAAGCTAATGGAATGATCAATTGATGTAATTAAGGCTGAATTGATAGGATTGGAACCGGGTCGTATCGCGGGCAAATTGGACCCGTTTACCAGACAAACGGGTTGGGCTGGTGACACTGTAGCAGGCGCGTGGGTTTCACGCGCAGCCACTCACGGCGGCGCGTGGCGGCGCGTGGGCACGAATCTCGAGGTGAGGTCAACATGACTTCTGTCCTATTTAATGTAACGGACATTTTGGAATTGGTTTCGTGTCGATCGGACACCGTCTCGATATTGTTCGGGATGTCCGAAGGTTTTAAATTAAGTTTAAAAATAAGTAAAAATTCGGGAAAATTACGGGACTTTGATAGGATGTTAATGTTGAGGTTAGTGACCCTCTAATGTGACTTGGACAGGATTGGGAGTCCCGGTGATAGTGGTGTGGCCCGGGAGGGCCGGTGGCACGCGTATCGAGGCACACGGTTAAAACGGTCTGTGAGTGGACTTTGGTTTTATAAATCCTATGCATGCTTAAATGTGTTATATGGTTTATATACATGATTTCTATGATGGTATTTGTGAGTATTGATTTTGGGTATGTTGCACGTATTTCGAGGTGTTTTCCGTATTTCACGTGTATCGGGATTAACGGTTTATTTGTGGTTTTGCATGCTTGTGGTTAAATAAATATTATGATAAAATGGTTTTTATATTGGAAAGATGAACTCGGGCTTGAGGCCCACTTGTTTTGGAAATTTCGGACTTGGAGTCCATTTGAGAATCGGGCCGGGGGCCCAGTTGGTTAATGAAATCGGGCCAGGGGCCCAGTTGGTATAAAATCGGGCTGAGTCCCATTTGAGTTATGTATCGGGCATGGGGCCCAGTTGGATTAAAATGATGATTTCGGGTCAGGGGCCCTATATTTAATAAATGTGGTTTCGGGTCAGGGACCCTAAATGAAAATGTGTTGTTTTATGGAAAATTCGGGCAAGGCCCATTGTGATGTTGTGAAATGAGTTAATAAAACTATTTTTCCATATACCATCTGTACACATGGATATATGATGGTCTCCTTCAGATGTCTGGGACACTGGGGAAGTCACGGTGCATTGCCTGTGAAGGGTCACCATACGGAGCAGCCGGACCGTATGATGACTCAGGAGCAGGATTGCTATGATTGACGTCAGGGACGTCAGACATCAGGGATGTCAGATATATGGACCCGGAGAGACCCCGGGCAGCACGCGTAGCTTGTGAAACCGTGAGATATGACGTCAGGGACGTCTAGCATCAGGGATGCTGGTGATGGTAATGGTAAAATACGAATTAATGAAATGGCTTTCCGGGTGGATTTATGATTGTGTGATTTTAATGAATTGATGTTCATTTATGGTCGTGGGTGGTGACCCACATGGTCGTATATGTATGGTGGTGGTATTCCACGGTTTTGGGCTGAGTTCCCACACTTGGTTTTTGGTTAACGGTTTTTGGGCTAAGGCCCTAAGGGCTCGGTTGAGCAAACGTTTTGGTTACTGGTTTTTGTGGCATGCATACGTTTTTATTGGAGGGCATAAATGTCTTATAAATGTATTTGGTAAACTTATTGGTTTTTGTCCACTCACAGCTTTTGGTTTTAATTCCCTTCAGGTTGATTACGAATGCGATTGCAGCAGAGACTGGGACATTGCACACCTCCTCCATCGATCCTTGCGCACTCTGGATGCCCTGTTTGGGCAGTGGCTCTTGGTCATCCTTTGTCTGACACCCCTTGTTGGACGGGAGCAGGGCACATTCCATGGTAATCCCGGGGGGATTGGGATGGGTCTTGTCAATTACCAACCTCAAAAACCTTCCTAACACCTTCTTAGAACCTTAATGAACTCATACTAATCATCCAAAGCTATCCATGAAGCCTAAATCGTAATATTGGATTCAAAACACAAAATCGAGAACCTTACCTTCTATCCACCGTGCACGGCGTCTCGGCCACCTCCACGCCATCCTCAGCTCATCAATCCACCATCTGTCTCCTCCTTGGATTGGGTCAGGTGAGGGAAAGGATTGGGTGATGGTGGTCGATGGTTATGGTGAGATCGGGTTTGGGTTTGGTTGGATTGGTTTGCACGACAAAGGGATGATCGATGCATGTATGGGGAGCAATGAGCAATGGATATGAGTGACACTTGTCACTCATCCATTGGGCCAATTTAAAATATCTAGGACCCACTTGAATACAAAAGTTTCCCATTTCGTAAATCATGCAATATTGCCCCGAAACTTCCGTGAACCGTAACTTCTTCGTCGAACGTCTGAATTAGACATGCCGCCTGTCTATGAATTCGTATCGTCCCGATCTACGTAACGGTCCTCGACCTTCAGCCATCGGACCTCCCGGGTCAAAAGTCAATTATTTGCCCCTATTCAACCAAATTACCAAAATACCCTTGAACTTCCGAACGTCATAACTTTTTCCTCGAATGTTGGAATCGGGCATGCCACTGTCTATGAATTCGTGACGTCCCGGACGACGTCACAGTCATCGTTCAAAGTCCATTTGACAGCTAGAACGAAAAGTCAACGTTTTGCCCACGACCAAAGGCAAAACGGTCCTTTTGCATCGTTCGTCCGATTTCGCCCAACTTATCACGGATTAACCTCACTAATCCTTGATTAGTCACTAATCTAACCCCGAAATTTGGGACGGGTCGTTACAATAATAATATTTAATTAAGATAGATCCACTTTTTGGGGAAGTCACCAATGGGATGAGTGACACTTGTCACTCATCCCTAGGTCCCATTTAAATATCTGCCCAATCAGATATCACCACATCATCCCCGTCTTGTAATGCGTGCATAGTGCAATCGAATTTCCGGGAACCATAACTTTCCCGTCCGACGTCCGATTTCGGCATGCCGGTTGTCTACAGATTCGTATAGACCCGATCTACGTAACGGTCCTCGACCCTCGACCATCGGACCTCTTTGGTCAAAATTCAACATTTTGCCCATGACTAGGGGCAAAACGGTCATTTTGCCCACGACTAGGGGCAAAACGGTCATTTTGCGTCGTCTAATTTTGCTCAACTAATCATCGATTAACCTTACTAATTCTTGATTAGTCACTAATCTAATCCCGAAATTCGAGACGGGTCATTACAACCTTCCATCCTTAATTAATTTCGTCCTCGAAATTTCAACTATCTCGATTCCACAACCACCTCATGGAAAGAAAATTCGACCTCACATCAAATGTACACTTGTAGACCCACTAATCAATACCATACTTGTCTACACCCAGACGTTCCACAAATACTCACATCACATCGACTACACCCGAGCAAGGCGAGTGAAATTGATCACACGTTCCGAGTTGATACCACCCGACAATTTTACCATTTCGCTAACGCAATCCACTTGGCGGTTCCTTTCTCAAACACCAATCTATCCTGACCTCTGCTCTCACTGCGAGTCACCAAATCTCACTCATCGATCCCCGTTGACACATCCCGACAAACTGTCACCACTTGACAGTCGCTAGTCGAAAACTGACACTATTCTCACTTGTGGTTACACTAACCACAAACTCATTCAACTTGAGTATACACTTACCAATAACTCACTCGATCTACGTGTAAGTGGACCCATCAGAATCACTATGACCCAGTGCACAGCATCTAATGTCCAGTTCATGTCCTTAAATAATCCATTGGTATCGGGACCAGTCCGACTACCAACACGCTCACCAACGTACCACTGGTATATCCTATCTACCGTCACCAGGCACCACAAATCTTCCCAGTATCGTACCCCGAACAACATACAGGGTACGTACATCCAGCCATCAACCAGCCTACAACCTAGGTCGTAGCCAAACACGTTTCTATTCTGAAGTCCATCTGTCCAATCCAGTACCACACATATCAAAACTCCAACCCATCATCCATTTCGAGTCCCACGATCACCCGACCAGTATCACAACGTTTACTCCTAATCACGAAATCCAACACGTACCAATCCGACTCACACTTACCAAGGCATACCCACTCAGTTAGTGCTCCGTGACTACTACGGTGTGCACCCAGGCCAACGACCCTCCCCGAAGGAGACAATCAATAAATAAGTAAGGTATATATATATATATCGAAAACATTCTTAAAACCTTTCAAGGGATTCATGCTCGGTCCCCATAAACCGTCATGAACCCGGAAATCTATTTAGGGTCCCTGACCCGAAATCATAAACATAAACTAACTGGGCCTCAAGCCCAAATTCATGACTCAGCTGGGCATCGTAGAAAATGAATACTAATCGGACTTGAGCCTTTGGTCAGATTGGGTTTTTAATTTCTCAAGGATCCCTTTGAGGCCCGTAGTGGTATTTTTCGGGTGTAAACAAATTTTTTATATTATTTTCCAAGAATACTACGCCCTAAACTCATAAAAAATGAAACATTGATAATATTTTAGATTCAATTTGTATTTATAATATTAATTATTTTTTAAATTTGAATTAGATGCATAAGTTTTTTAATGTTATTTCTTCTAAAATAACCCAATGCATATTTGATAAATAGTCAAAAATAGTTCCAACAACAAAATCCTACCATAACTAGGATTGTTTATTGAACAATTTTTTATCTTAACCCTAATAATCCACCAAAAAATTAATTTGTACCAATTTATAATTACGAAAAAATAAAAAAATTAATTAATAATATCTCATATCAATAGTGTACCTCTTCACATGTGCAGAATTTTTTGTCAACTTGCAGTTGCACTTGACTTAAACCGTTTATTATATTATCCTAATTTTATATTTATTTGGCACTATTTGTTTTACATCTTATTGAATAATGTAGGCCCCTACAAGTTAAAATCATAACAATATGGGCCCCGTAACTGTAGATGATAGTCACGGGAAAAATGGAAGGAAAAATATTAAAGTTGGTCACGGTAGGGTATGATACAATATTTGGTTATAGCGAAATTATATTGTTTAATTTTAGCCAATTTAGTACGGTTTGATATTTCAAAATTTGAAATTGATACCGAATCTTATCGTACCGATTAAGTTTGGTATGATTTCAGTACGATTTTGATTCTGAGCCAAAATTGTATAAAATTGTGAAATTTTATTTTTAACCTTCTCTATCAATTTGCCTTTCACAAATATTATTCATAATATGCTAGCTCAGTACTTATACTAAATTTTACAAATTTTGATTGCATTACATATGTGTTAAACTTTGAGCTACATATATATATATATATATATAGATACTCATGAGCTTCATGGGATTCTTATTGAAGTTGAGGTGGAAATACACGTAATAATTCTCATATTACCACTCAGATATATATATATATATACATGGATAATATCATGTGTAGAGATAGGCTTGAAAGCTACCTATATACATTGCAATATGGATGGACGAGCAATAGTCAACTAAAAAAGAAATTGACAGACATGTTGCGGGGTGACGTGGCTAGGTTTAATAAGAAACGAGAAGATGGAGGTGGATGTGGATGTTGTAATGTTGACTGTTACTACCATTACAAGATGGGGGAAATAAGAGACTTTATCATATCATGCCGTTGATGTTGAAGAACATCAATCTTTGGCGGCGGCTGTAATTGTAAGCTTTTGT
Organism: Prinsepia uniflora; assembly: GCA_032719365.1. Classification (NCBI taxonomy): domain Eukaryota; kingdom Viridiplantae; phylum Streptophyta; class Magnoliopsida; order Rosales; family Rosaceae; genus Prinsepia; species Prinsepia uniflora. The sequence continues at coordinate 4,428,850 of CM064867.1, read as the reverse complement.
TGTTGTTGTTGGATGATTACTTTCGTTTTTTTTATATAAATTGTAAGTTGTTGTTAATGTTGATGTGAATAAAGGTCAGTTGTTGCGCAAGTGTAGTTGATATTTGGGCAGTTTGAAGTAGAAATTCATGAAGAAGAGGAAGAAAGGGAAGCCTCATAAAGAAGCAAGGCATGTAATGAAACCAAATAGGAAATGATTTTAATTATTTAAAAAATAAATCAAAAATTATAATTCGGTTCGGTATCGGTACGGGAAGATTTTTCAAAATATCGATACCGAAATCGTTTACGATTTTGGTACCGTGCCAATCTTAAATCGATTTTACTATTCTATAAATTTTTCAATTTGGTTTGATCGGGAACGATAGGATTTCGATTTTTCGATTTCATATGCTCAATAATAAAAAAATATCTACGAAACTCAAAAATGGTAGTGTGAGGTAGCAGTGTTGCATGACCAAGACCTGTATCGTGAACCACGTGGAACTAAATGATTATTATTAACTTTTTCTTAATGGAACTAAATTATTCATTAATATAAAAGTCAAAAGTCACTTTTACTTTTTATAATTTACTCAAATTTTTACTTTAATTCTTATAATTTTATATTTATAATAATTTAAATACACATTTAAATTTTCCTCTTATTATTTAAGGGAACAAGAATGTGTAAATGTGAAATCCAAATTTATTAGACATGACTAGAGGGACCAATTACCACCATTACCTAGCTACTTTCTTCGAATAAACACCAAACCCCAAAAGAACCAAAAATCAATATCTACCTTTGTCCATGTAATAATGGTGAAATCCAAATTTATTAGACGTGACCGGAGGGACCAATTACCACCATTACCTAGCTACCTTCATCGAACAAGCACCAAACCCCAAAAAAACCACAGACCAACACCTACCTATGTCCAGAATGGTGAAATCCAAAATTTATTAGACGTGACCGGAGGGACCAATTACCACCATTACCTAGCTACCTTCATCGAACAAGCACCAAACCCCAAAAAAAACCACAGACCAACACCTACCTATGTCCAGAATGGTGAAATCCAAAATTTATTAGACACGACCGAAGGGACTACCGTGTATGTCTTGTCCAATATGTGTGCTGAGCACTTTGGTATTTTAATATTTTATTTGTAAAAAGAAGAAGATATTCTATTTTAACTTTCATCCCAAGAAAAAGACAAGCACCGATTTTTACCTCTTTGGTTGAGAAATTTCCTTCCCTAGAATACTGCTCTAGTGACTAGTGCCTTAAACATAAAGGAAGACCTAGCTGACTCTGTCTTTTTTCTTTTTTTGATAAAACCTAGAAGACTTTGTCAAAATTTAACTTTTGTATTTTTTTTTCAAGATCAAAAGTTAAAAATAAATTATATTAAAATTAACAATGAAAATTCACAAACCTAAAAAGTAAAAAATAAATAGAACACATCTTCTTTTTTTTTCAGTCAAATGCTAGACCACCCAGATTATTTACCATTTACTAAAACTCGTGGGGAGTGACACTGTTTATGAAACAATGCTTGAATAGTGCATTTTCAATAATGCCCTTCGACATGAAATCTACGATTTTAGTCCTTAATTGTTTTGGCTTTGATCTGATATGAATAGTAAATTGTCATTTGTACCATTTATTCAGTGAGTTTGGTTGAAGCTGTAATCACTTCCTCGACTTTCCACATCTGGTCGAAGCTTAGCATAAAAAATTGAGTGCTCGAAACCTAAATTCCTCAATTTCTCCTTAAAACCCACAAAGTTGGCTTTGGCAATTTTACTTTACTCAACATCATCATCATCGACCTTACGATCTTCACCGACCTTAATTAGTGTCGTTTTTTCGACCTTCATCACCATCGCCATTGAACCTACTAACACACTCTGAACCCGGAAAGTCCATTTATGGCACGCAAGTCGAGGCATGTTGGCCAACATCTAGACGATGACGTTTAGATGACAAAGCCATTTAAATAAAAAAACACGTTTTGGAGAGTCGGGTGAGACCTAACAGTGAAAACCAATCACATTTCACTCAACAACAGAAGCTTAGAGTATGTACGATATTAATTGATAATCATATACGAAGAATTTACTTGCCAATACCCGACTGTAATGTCGGTTTCACTATGCATCCGAAAATGAGTGTCAGAGCAGTATTTGAACTCCACGAAGCACGTATGCGACACTTAAACTTGAGGGAAAGGTGAGTGGACCCAACTGTTATTTCAATGTAAAACCATTTTCAATAAACAACATTTAATCCCTCGTTTTAGTGTAAAATCTAAAACAGTTATAACATACTTGCACGTAATACAAGAAATATAATATCAATCATTTAATAATAATATAAACGATGAAATCAGATGAGTCATGCAAAAACCAAATATATGTCACAATATCAACCCACATAAAAAATGCTCATGAGTCACCTCGAGTCTCAAAGTCTCATACTCGGAACATACACTGGGTATCTTTGCTCGGTACCACGACCACATGAAAGCTAGGTGCCTTGTACTGTCACCTCATGTCCTCTAGAGCTAGGGGGTACAAGCTAGCACACTTGTAACTAGTATTACGAGCAGCGCGGGTGATCAATCATGTGGGGGCTAGTTTGTGGTCATACACACGGGTACAGGATATTAGCGACTCCTAAGTGGGTTCTAAACATCTCAATCTTATCAATGCCCCCGGGACTCATATGCAATGCAATATGTGACCCAATACATACAACTATGCATACTCACTATATCGTATAACAATATATCAGCATGACCAGATAAGTATAGTAAATCATACATCAACATCATATACCACAAATAATAGATAACAAGATATGCACACTCAACAAGTGTCAAGTATGTAAGCATCATAAAACGTGTGTAACACCCCGGACATTCTAAAAATGTAATATTGTAAAATATTGAATAAAATGACGTTTTTACCCCTGTGATTTGTGTGGTCAATTTGTTGACTTTTTGATTGGGGGGTCGAACGGACGTTGAGTGATGACCGTGACGTAGTTTGGGACGTCACGAGTTCATAGACAGGTGGCACGTCCGATTCGGACGAACGGGGTGAAAGTTATGACGTGCGGAAGCCCAGAGGCATTATCGTAAATTAGACGTTATAAGGGAAAAAGATGACTTTTTGTGTGACAATTGATACTCATTTGACTCGAAGACTGTTATGTTCGTCTCGACGCCCTGAGTACGACGACAGGCGGCACGCGTGAAACGGACGTCGGATGACCGAGATACGGGTCACGGAAGTTGGAGGGCAATTTGGTAATTATTGCACAGAGGGGCATTTTGGTCTTTTTACACGGGGTACTGTTCACCACCGTGAAAAACAGAGTGTGCAGCCGTGGGAGTCTGGTTACTGCACCACCGTGCGTGGTGGTTTTGCACGATCCAATTGTTTATGCTGTAGTGGACTGGACGGTGGGATTGTTTATGGAAATTGAGGTATTGGAAGCACCCCATCGTGGCTGTGCAGAGCTTCAGTGCACGGGGAGTTTTAAAAATGGCCGTGGGCTCTGTGTGCGGGAAACATTTTCCAGGGAGATTCAGTGTGCCTCCCACGGGTTGCTTGCCGCATTGATCGATTAACCGAGTTAGAGAATTCATTTGGGTCATTTTTGTGCATCAGTGTGAAGGTGAGACTGAGAGAAACCGTGAAGAACCAGTTCGGGTTTTTGGGGGGAAAACTCTGAATTCGATTTCTACAGCTTGAGAGACAAATCTAAACACGTAGGGAGTTTTCTGGGGGTGATTGAATCTCGACCGTGCAAGAACTGAAGGGTTTCGAGCACGGATTGCCCAAGAACCCAAGTTCCAGTTCGAAGGAAAAACCAGTTGGAGGGAAAATTGAAGATCAAATTGTGGGGACATTCGAGCTAAACTAAGGGCCGTTCTGGTCTTCTGGGAGCAAAAAGAAACAAACCACATCGATTTCGAAGGACGTCACTCACGAATTGGCCAAGAACTGAGCTCCCTGGTTCTGAGAATTTTCGAGCTTGAGGACGACGACTTCCAGGTAACGGCGAGTTCAATTGTTTGTGCTATTATGTTCGTATGGGTCCCCTTAAGCTACTGGTGAAATTAATTTGAGAATGGAGTTAGTTTGGGTGAGTTCTAGAAGTCGACTTGTTCGACAGTTCGAGCTTGAGTTGGGTCGATTAGGTGTTTTTCGACGTTGATCATCAGCACAGACCTAAAATTAACGAATTAGAGAAGATAATAGGATCAAAAACGAGAGGAATTGATTGAGAATTGAGCTTGAACTGGTCGGGTTGAGTCGCGGGTAATAGACCCGTTTATCAGTCTATCCGGGTAAGAACGAAGACACTGTAGCTTGGCGCGTGGCCTTCACGCGCAGCCACTCTGGGCGGCGCGTGACGGCGCGTGCGATGTTAACTCCGATCACGGTCAACATAGAAATTGTTCCTTTCAGTCTAATTAACATTTTACCTTTAGGATTCGAGTTGTTCGGGAGTCGTTCGGGATAATTTCGGGAATCCGGAAGGTTAAGTCTCTAAGTCTAATTTCGCCGAAAAATCCGGGAAAATTAGGAAAAATCCTACGAGTTATTTTGGGATGTTTGTAACCCTTCTTGTACGTTTTTACAGGCCCGGACATTTCCGAAGCTACAAAGGAGCGCGTGGGACGCGATTGACGCGTCCTAAGACTGTGAGTGGACTTTTTGATTTCTAAACTGGGCATGCATGACTATTTTTCTTGTTTATCGTATGGTTTTGCATATGATTTTATGATGGTGATATGATATATCGGTTTTACGCGTTTTCACGCTTTTCGAGATATTTATCGTATTTCACGCATTTCGAGGTTTCGGTTTTTGCTTATGCATGAATGATGTTTTGATGAAGTATCTGGATATGATTATGCATGTTATGGATTTATGATGTTTTGATTATTAATTGTGAAGAGATTTTGGGAATTTCATGTTTTGGAAATTGCATGTGAATTCGGACATAAGTCCTATTATGACGTGATATGATTTCGGAATGATGTTGGAAAAAGAGTTTTCAAAGGTTTAATACGCGATTTCTAAATATTCGGTTATGCATGCGTGTTACAAAACTGGAGGGCGAACCCGATTTCGGAAAAAAAAAACCTGTTTTCTGTGAAACTTATGTTTCGGTCCACTCACACTTTGTTGTTTTAAATTCCCTCCAGGTCGTGGTACTAGTGCGGGGGCAAGCGCCGAGGCAGAGGCGGAGGCATAAAGTTTTCCGTTGCGGAGTAGTTAGTTCACAGAGTAGGATTTGTTCTTTAACCTGTTTTGTATTATTATGCTCTGTGAAACTGTGGACTTGACGTCCAGTCGGATGTATTTGTTTAATCTCCCTGGTCTGACAATGGGTGTGTTGTAATATTAATTAGTTTTCCGGTCTTTTGGATTCGATTGTCAGACGGGAGCAGGATGCTTCCCGATTATCGAGGCGATAATCGGGGTGGGTCCTGTCAACGTGCGAGTATAACTAATATAAAACGAGTTTTAGGGAAATGGGGTCCACTTACAAACTGGTCGGGGAGTCGAAATCACCCGACGTTTCAAACCACGTACGTCCAAATCTTTCACAACTCCTAAATAAATCCAACCATAAGGTTACGTTTGAAATCTAAGTAAAACTATAAGAAATCTCAATTAAATAGGTTCGAACGGTGTTAAAACGAATTTAAAACGCGTTTAAACGGATCAAAAATGTCCTAAAATAAGCACGTGTGCAATTTGGAATATTCCCTAGAATATTCCCCTAGAAAAGTCCCTTCGAATATTCCGTGGAATATTTCACTGGAATATTTCGTTAGTTAACCATTAGAACTAACGGTTGACTAACGTGGACTTAACGACGTTGATTGTTAACTGTTGACTAGTCGTCGCTGAAGCTTGCCAGAGATGGGGGCTGGACCACCACTAGCACCGCCGTCCACAGGGGCCGGTTTCTAGAAATTAGCTTCGAAAAATCTAGTTTTCCGAAGAAGCCGAATTTCTTCAATTCGAACATGCAAATCATCTAATAATATCTAATCATCATGGGTAATCCAAAAATCAAGTTTTCCGTTTAAAATAACTACCTGAATCATCGAAACACCGTCAAGAAGCCATGGCCTCGTCGTGCCTCGCTCCCTCGAGACACAGCCGACATCGATCATCGAGGCACTAAATTAGCGTAGTTGTCTTAGTTCTCCAGTGACGAGTAGGTAGCAACTAGTATTAGTGGTTGGGTTGGTCGTTGTTGAGACTGGCACATCCACTCTATGATCTCCGGGGGCGCCAACCACCATCACACTCACACGGAGGAGACATTCAAGTGGGTCAGTGGAGCATTCTTAGTCTAACTAAGACGATAATTAAACCCAAGGTGGTCGATCTTACCTCCATGGGCTATCATTTTATCGAATTGAAACTGGGTCTAAAACAGTTCTGTGTTGAGTCAAGCTCTACAACTCAGGTCACAAAGAACGTCGTTGCACCCGACATGGTTCAATGAACTAGCAAGGAGTAGATGATCATGCAGGGCAAAAGACGTAGCCCTAGATCGACACTCGAGATTATCTAGAACAAGCTCAGTTCCAATGGGTCGAATCTGGATCGTTATCTGGAATTGTACCACCGCTCACTCCCCGGTGGCTCTTGATGGCTCAAAAACACATGCTGAACTCACCTCGTCAAGGGGAAGGTCGTTGGTTGTTGTCTGAGGTCCAATGTGGTCGAATACATTGTTGTAAAGAGCTGGTATCCCTACTATGTTTTCTTTTTCTTCTGGGCATTTCTCGACTGAGCTCTGCAGAAGATGAGAGATTTCAAGGGATGAGGGGATGATGAAAAAGAGAGAGTCGAGGAAATAGGGAGGAGAGTATGGTTGTGAGCAGAAGGAGGCGACGGCCATCACCATTTCGGTGGATGGTTGTTGAACTCCTACTCAGCCTAAACGGAGCGAGAGTGAGAGGGATGCAGTTCCAAGCTCCCATCCAGAGGTGTATGTGTAGGGAGGAAAATCTCCCATGTTACTAGTCAACCCTTCAAAAGCCATCCTCTCGATACAAGTGGGTGTGGTTAAGTTTACCACATTTGCATGTCTCCCAAGTGTTCCTCACATGGGTTCACTTCAAACTCTCCACTTGGGCTCAGATAAAACTTTATTTTGGGCTTGGGTAGTAATCTATGGACTAAAGGTTTGGGCCAACCAATTCTAAATTCTCAAATAAACACAAGTGGGTGGACTCTTGAACCTTGGGCTTCTAAGAATGGCCTTAGGTTGTTGGCTAATTAATTAGTGCAACACGGGTATACCTTATGTAACGACCCGTCCCGGAATTCGAGATTAAATTTGTAACTAATCATGATTAACGGGGTTAATCGGTGATTAGTTGGGTAAAATCGGACGAACGGTGCAAAATGACCGTTTTGCCCCTGGTTGTGGGCAAAACGTTGACTTTTTATTCGGGCGGTCAAATGGACTTTTCCCGATGACCGTGACGTAGTTTGGGACGTCACGAGTTCATAGACAGGCGGCACGTTCGATTCCGACGTTCGTGGCGGAAGTTATGACGGTCGGAAGTCCAGGGGCATTACCGTAATTTGGACTAAATAAGGAAAAATGTTGACTTTTCGATCGGGGGGTCCAATGGCCGAGGGCCAAGGACCGTTAGGAAGGTCTCGATGCCCCGAGTACAACGACAGGCGGCACGCCGGAAACGGACATCGGGTAATCGAGTTACGGGTCACGGATGGTGAAGGGCATTTTGGTAATTTTGAGTAGAAGGGCAAAATGGTAAATTGCCAAGCCCAGTTTGAACAGCCGTGGGTTAGTACGATGTAATTGTTTAAGTTGGACCTCTGATCAAGGAAATGGCTTAGGAATTCTCTGAAACATGAATTGTTTAAGAAAATTGAGGATAATGGGAGCATGGAGGCACGCTTGGACGGAGAAGGGGGAGCACGGGCAGGTTTTAAAAATGGTGATGGGTCTGTTTTGCGAGAAACAGAGACTCAGTAAGTCTGAGTGAGTTCCCCACGGATGTTGGGTCGCATTGCAGCTAACTGAGAGTGTTGGGAGTGAGAAGGATCCATTTACGTGACTGAGGGCTGAAAGGAATTGTCTGTGCTGGTGAATTGCGGAGCACGGGCCTTCGTTTTGCAGAACAGAGCACTGGGCGAGTGGGAGGAATTTAATTGTTCAATCCATTCCGGGGACAATGAAAGGGAGACACAGAATTAGTGAGAACTAGTGTGATGGGTAGAGAGGAGAAACGAGCGGACTAGGTGAGAAATGCTCTGGAAACCCGAAGTTCTTGTTCAAGCAAAATCAAAATTTCAACTCGAATTGTAGGCCAGCCCATGGAAAATTAAGGCTTCAATGAGTCCTCTGGGATTAATTCAAGTCGATCGCATACTAGTGGGAGGTGATTTGATGTCGTTTTCGACTCTAAAGAGACCTGCTGACCGGGAAGAAAATCGAGCTTGAGTTGTGATTTTGGAAGAGTTTAGAGGAGCAATTGGCAGGAGAAACAAGTTCATATGAACACTACGAAGCTTCTGGGTGGGCCAATTTCAGGTAAACAATCGAGGTTGGTCGAGTTTGATGATTGAACAGTACCCACCTGTTCTTCAAAATTTGACTTCTAATCGTCTGGATTCAGGTATGATGTCACTGATTGGAGGTCACAGGACCCAAATTAGATGCTTGGCGATTCTATTGAACGTTTGAATTGATGCTCGTAGGTTGAAATTGATGGATTTCCAGCCGGGTCACGCCGCGGGTCAACCGGACCCATTTACCAGACAGTCGAGTAGGGACGACGACTGTACCTGGCACTGTAGCTGGCGCGTGGGTGTCACGCGCAGCCGCTTGCGGCGGCGCGTGACGGCGCGTGGACCCGAATTTCAAGGTGAGTTCAACACGACTTTTGTCCTATACAATGTAACGAACATTTTAGCGTTGGTTTCGAAATTATCGGACACCGTCTCGATGTGGTTCCGAGGGTCCGAAGATTTCTATTACGTTTTTAATTAACGATTAATTCCCGGAAAATTATGGGAAATTAGTATATTGTTCTTTGACACTTTAATGACCTGGGGATGTGTTTTCGGGCAGGATTCGGGTTTTTGGAAAATGTCGGAAATTACGGAACCGCGTGTGGCGCGAAACCGAGCCCTATTGGACGGTGTGTGAGTGGACTTGCTTTCAAAATTTAATGCATGCATAAATTATTTCTATGATTTTATGATCATGATTATAAGTTGTGATTGACTTTGATTTTCGTATTTATACGTATTCGATTCCCGTATTTATACGTATTTTTACTATACATGTGAAATTACTCGTATTTCGAGACTATGGTCACTCGTGTGCTTAATGATGGTTTAATGAAAAAAGTTATATGAAATGGGTATAAAATGATTTAAGAAGGTTATTTATGATTTGCGAGTGTGACCTATGATTTTGACACGTTTTTTGAGAATGTTCCGGATTTGCACGTTTTACGAGATTTCAAGTTATTGTGATTTGATCACTGTTGATGTTTGAATTGGGGAATTAAAATGAGACTTGTGATTTTGAGGATTTTAAATGAGGGTTTTGAGTATGTTTTGCTTGGATCGTGATTTTGGTAATTATGATTGTGGTTCGGATGTTTTGATAATGAGATTTGAGAAATGAAGTGATTTCAAGGAATTTAAATGGATTTTGGAAAATACGATTTCGGGCTTGATGCTCGGGGCATAAAAGTAACTTTGATTTGCGCGATTTTGTTTTTCGGAAATAATAAAGCGGATTCTGGGTTTGGGTTCGGGATGATGCTTCCGGATGCCGGCTTACGGATTCATTATCGCGAATTCGAATTCGGGAATGAAAAAGGATTTAATAAAGTGATTTGGTCTGATTTTGCATGCCCCGTGTTTCATGATAATTTGATGATGTTTGTAAAGTCTGATTTGGGGAAAATGAATGTGGAAATTCGGACCATGCGTCCTGTTGTGAAAAATGCGATTTTGGGATGGATCCCGCGTTGTCGTGATTGATAAACTGTTTTGGGGTTTAAAGACCCGTTGGAAACTGCTTGGGGTTTTAAAGACCCGTTTTTGTGTTTGGAAACTGTTTTGGGTTTAAAAACCCGGTGCTATTGCTGGAGCACGTTTTGAGTTTAAAGACTCGGTTAATGGATGACGGGGGAGGGCCCTTATTGAGTTTAAAGACTCGTGAGTTTAAAGACTCGGTTATTGTGATACCCCCGAGGCCTATTGATTATGTTTTGAGTTTAAAGACTCGTTGAAATCCCGGGAAGGCCTGATAATGCGCATGGTTTTGAGTTTTAAGACTCGGGCGCACTCGATATCCAGCAAACTGATTGATTGGGATTCATTGATGTTCTTGGATGATTGGATGTGTTGGGCAGTGGCCCGGTTTATATGGTTGATGGATTGGTTGATGTCGTATACTTGGAATTGGACTTTATGGTTTTGGGCCGTGGCCTTGTGTCTATAATGTGCGGGCTATGACCCGAAGGTTAAGAAAGGAAAATGATTTTGATTTGTCATATACGGATTTCTTATGTTGAAATGTTAACCGTTTGCGAAATGATTTTTGGTATGCATGCATTGGTTTTTACTTGGAGGGTAAAAACGTCTTTCCGTAACTGTTTTATGAACTGAATTCTTTTTGTCCACTCACACCTTTGGGTTTTTATTGACCCTCCAGGTCGTGGCGCGTTGTTCGAGGCTGTACGAGGGGCGGAGGCATGAGTATGTACGTGTGGCTATCCCTGGTTTGGCAAGTACTGAGGGTAACTTGGAGATTTCTGTCATCTTGCCAGACGGGAGCAGGACCGGGCACGGTTATCGATGCCCCTTCCGGGGGCGGTCTTGACAATTGGTATCAGAGCACTAGGTTGCTGATTCTGTGGCCACATCATGCCTCCAAAGCGTAAGCCTCGTGCGCGACCTGATAGTGAGACGAGTAGGCGAGGGTATTTGGGACCTCGTGTTAGATCTCGGGTGAGATTGACCCTGGTATGAGGGTCAGATGTCAGGTAGTGTACGCAGTGAACTGTGATTTGCGCGACTTGCTGGACCTAGAATTGCGTGGGTCGCAAGGACGAACGAGACCGGTGGCTGGAATAGGAGGTGGTTGAGCATTGGATATTGCTCGGGGATTGGGTATGTCAGTAATGACACGATTGGTTTGGTATGAGATTGGACTCAGGAGGAGTCGAGATGTGGATGTGGGACTCACGATGAGTCAGTAATTTGGGTTAGGAACGTGAGATGAGTCATGATATGGTGTCAAGGCTCGAGATGAGCCAGAAGGGCGGAATGAGGATCGTTTGGCACTTAGGATGTCAAGGACCGATTTATGGTCATTTATTGGATGAGTTAGGAATTATGGCTCGATTTTGTGGAACGGTGGTCTTGGGTAGATGGCTGATTGTCGTGAGTACTTGGTGTAGTGGTAATAGTTGGGGATTATGGGGCGTTCAGGGAACGTCCGTCTATCCTGATGTGGATTTTCGGGATGGTGGTACCCATGGTTGCGGGGTACGAGTAGTGATGCGGGATCGTCGCTCGGCATGAGCGGAGATCCAGGGCTACCCGCTTTGCACACGGTGTGCTAGTGTGGATGATTGTACGTTGGTGCTGGTACTAGTGCTGGTGCTAGTGTCAGTGAGTGAGATTGTGTTGAGCCACGAGTTGGGGTGTGACTCTGTCATAATGAGAGTGCGTTGGTATTGGAGATTCGGTAGTGGACGACTCATGGACTGGATAGGATCCAGCGGAGATTATGAGGTATTGGGGTAAGTCCCAACAGTGACGAGGTGACAAGAGTTGAGTAATTCCCTGTCGGAATCAGTATATGTGCGTAGTTAGTCATTAATTGACGTGAGGTCTGAGTATTGGGCTGATGGTGGACGCGTGGTTGTCCAAGTGAGTTACAGATGTAGGGAGTTCGGCGGTTGGACTTGACATCATAGTGGATCATCCTTGGCCTCTCCTAGGTGGAGTGGCAGGGATCAATATGAGGTAAATGGAGGGGATCCACAGAGTGGATGTGTTACGTTGTTGGGTGATTGACAAGAAATCTAGTGGGTGTGAGACCCTATTATCGGGTTCCAGGTGGATTGCTAGCTGTGAGCATGTGTGGATCCTAGGTGGATCTGGTTGATGAGGTTGTGGGCCTTGAACGTGGTGACGATCTAGGATCGTGGCGTTACCAGTCGGGTGACGCGGTAACGGACTCGAATTGTGATCGCCTTGATCAGGCTAGGTGAAGAGCTTATCGCTCTGTTGTGAATGTTTGGGTATGGGAGTAGTTGGACCGAACTTCTTTTCGAAGTTAGTCCGTACTCGAGCGAGTGGGAACGTTTATGAGTTGAACTCGAGGCTTGACTTGTGGATGAGGGGATACCCAACAGGGTCTAATTGGTCAGTTATAGATATGTGCGATTGGGATTGGCTTCTTTTCGAAGTCAATCAAAGGTGTTGTGGTAACCGTTTGAGCGGGTATCCGATAGATTCTGAGTTGGTGTGTCTCGGTATTTGTGAATGAGATTATGTGCCCATTCAGCATGACTGCACACGCCTCGGTGAGCGTGCTTGGGTTGGTACGTCTTGGATGACGTGTTGGGGAGTTGATGTTGTGTTACTGGTCGGGTGACCATGGGATCCAGAATGGATAATGAGTGGAATGATCGATTTGTCTAGTATGAGATTGGACCGGAGAACCCCAGTATCGAATCATGATTGACTGCGGACCATGCAGTGGACTTACTGGGGAATGGATGTACGTATCTTGCACGGTGTACAAGGATCGGTATTGGACTGGCCGTGTGGTGCATGGTGACAGCACATGTGAGGTACCAGTGGCGTATGGTTATACGTGTTGATGGTCGGCTTAATTCCGACACCATTGGATTTAGTGGTGGGTGTGAACTGGACATTGAATACTATGCACTGGGCAGAGTTAATTTTGTTGGGTTCAGTGAATTCATGAGCATGCACTCTTAGCCACGGATGGCTAGTGAACCCCAGTGTGGAGTTGGGCGAACACTGTTGGGCTAGTATTCAATGCGTGTCAGTTACACCACCTGATTGAGTATGATGATGGTATACGTACACTCAGGATGAGTGAGTTGGTGACGACGTCACTACGTGTGGCCTTGCATGATGTTATCACACCGAAATGATTCCAGCGTTGTGGTTCGCTGAGGGAATTGACAGTTATGGACTTGAGATGGATATGTCGCAGGATTGGGTTGCCCTGCGAGATGAGATCACGCGGTTGATCTTACGCTACTTGAGCGAGTAGCAGGATGAGGTGTTATCACCGATTGGCTGATGGTTGGTGCTTTGTCAGGGTGGTGAAACCTAGTGGTGACAGTTTGGATGGTAGCGTCAGCACGGACTGACAAGTGAGATTTGGTGACTCCCAGTGGGAGCAGTCATTAAGTGATCATTTTCACTCGAGGTGGTCGAGTGTGGTCGGTACGACATAGGACTATGATGGGGCCTCTGAGTACGGATGAGTTTAGCTGGTGTACGGGTGTACACGTGTTGTGGGGCCAAATGTTTTCCACGTGGTGGATGTGGAATGAGCGTAATTGGAATTTCGAGAACGAAACTGGTTTGAGAAGGATGATCGGTTGAGTTTTGGTCGGTTGGAATTTCGGGGACGAAATTATTTAAGGGGGGAAGATTGTAACGACCCGTCCCGGAATTCGAGATTAAATTTGTAACTAATCATGATTAACGGGGTTAATCGGTGATTAGTTGGGTAAAATCGGACGAACGGTGCAAAATGACCGTTTTGCCCCTGGTTGTGGGCAAAACGTTGACTTTTTATTCGGGCGGTCAAATGGACTTTTCCCGATGACCGTGACGTAGTTTGGGACGTCACGAGTTCATAGACAGGCGGCACGTTCGATTCCGACGTTCGTGGCGGAAGTTATGACGGTCGGAAGTCCAGGGGCATTACCGTAATTTGGACTAAATAAGGGAAAATGTTGACTTTTCGATCGGGGGGTCCAATGGCCGAGGGCCAAGGACCGTTAGGAAGGTCTCGATGCCCCGAGTACAACGACAGGCGGCACGCCGGAAACGGACATCGGGTAATCGAGTTACGAGTCACGGATGGTGAAGGGCATTTTGGTAATTTTGAGTAGAAGGGCAAAATGGTAAATTGCCAAGCCCAGTTTGAACAGCCGTGGGTTAGTGCGATGTAATTGTTTAAGTTGGACCTCTGATCAAGGAAATGGCTTAGGAATTCTCTGAAACATGAATTGTTTAAGAAAATTGAGGATAATGGGAGCATGGAGGCACGCTTGGACGGAGAAGGGGGAGCACGGGCAGGTTTTAAAAATGGTGATGGGTCTGTTTTGCGGGAAACAGAGACTCAGTTAGTCTGAGTGAGTTCCCCACGGATGTTGGGTCGCATTGCAGCTAACTGAGAGTGTTGGGAGTGAGAAGGATCCATGTAACACCCCGGAAATTCGAGGATTCTCATTTTGTAATTTAATGTGTGATTTGACGATTTTACCCTTGTGAATGGTATGGTCAAATTATTGACTTTTTGATTTATGAACTAAATGGACTTTGACCTATGACCGTGACGTAGTTCGGGACGTCACGAGTTCATAGACAGGTGGCACGTCCGATTCGGACGATCAGGGTGAAAGTTATGGCTATCGGAAGTTCAGGGGCATTACCGTAATTTGGACTCTCGGGGGAAAATGTTGACTTTTCTTTTGACAACTAATTTTCAGTTGACTCTAGGACCGTTGGGTAGGCCTCGACGTCCTGAGTCCGTAGACAGGCGGCACGCCGAAATCGGACTTCGTACGAGGAAGTTATGGTCAGAAACGTGAATTCGGGAAGTTCGTGTCTCGGTTTTCGTGTCGAATATTATATTCAGAAATTCTGATTGAAGGACACCTGGGGAGTGACAAGTGTCACTCACCCATTGGCTAGATTGGATCAGATCCACTATTGGATTAATTAAACATTTGAACCAGCTTTAAATTTCAGCCTTTGGATTGAAAACCCCAGATCAGATCTCAGCCCTTGATCTAATCTGGAGATTCAATCTGAGCCGTCCATTTCCTTCCCTCCAATTCTTTATATTTCCCACCCGCAGGGCACTCTGTCCATTTCGATCAAAGTATCCCAGCCAGCTACCCACTCATTGTGTCTGTGTGTTGCTGGACTCCCGGGGAAGGACGGAGGCACGGCGGTGGACGGCGGCAGACGGCGGCGCGGAAGGAAGCAGGGGAAACCCGTGGCGGTTTCAACCCAGATTTCTGGTAAATCTTTTCCCACGTTTAAACTGGTCAGTGATCAATCCTAATCAACTCTAGGAACATCCAGGAACCTTCTGGAATCGAACTCGTGGCCGGTGGAGCTCAGGGCGGTGGCAAAACTGCGACGGGAGGCCAGAGCTGTTCTTCAAGGTAGGCCCTCGATTCGATCCGTGTTTCTCAATTCTAATTACTTAGAACTAATCTAGGATTTAAGGCGAGTAAATGCGAATTGAAAGGAACCAAAATGACCCAGAAATGAAGGAATGGCAACCGGGTCTCGATCGCGGGTCTGATCGACCCGAGTTGCAGGAAAACGGGTCAACCCGTCTGATGACAGTGGTGCTGACGTGGCACCCTGTCAGCCTGTCAGATGACGTGGACCAACCGTGAGCCGACACGTGTCACATGTCAGTGCACAGTCAGCACTGACATGTCAGTGACGTGGACCAGTCAGGGACTGCCACGTGTCACTGACATGTCAGTGACGTGGACCAGTGCCGTGCTGACACGTGGCACATGTCAGATCTGACACGTGGTCTGACAGATCAGTGAGGTGGATCAATCAGATGGTGACACGTGGAACCTGTCAGAGTCTGACATGTCAGACCTGACAGCTGTCAGATGACGTCAGCATGACGTCATGCTGACGTCAGCAGTGACGTCAGCGATGACGTCAGCAGGACTGTTCCACCGTTGACCGCCGCGTTGACCGGCGCGTGGGGGCGCGTGTGAACAGTGTTTTTGGTGGGACCACCACCATTCTTTAGGTTTCGACGATCCGGATCCAATGGCGGTGGTTTCGGGTCGATCGGAGATCTTTAAGTTGGTCAAAATAAGGTTTATTGCCTTGGAAAGCGCGTTCGGGCGGCTTTCCCGGGTCGGTTTCGACTTAGACTTTCATGGTTGAATGTTGGGGGTTTAATTTGACCTTTACGAATACTTGGATTTGACAGGGATTGTACATTTGTACCAGGACGAGGGTATACGTTCGGTTTCTAGCAGGATTGTACTGTGAGTGGGCCATTTTCTTAAACTCTTGTGTGCATAAATGTTTTCTGGTTTTATTATACTTATTCACATGCTAAAACAATGATGGTTTTGATGATGTGGAAAATGTGGTTATGGCACGTTTCACGGTATTTGGGCTTGAGACCCGTTTGATGAAACTTAATGATTGATTCGGTATATATATATGTTTGCATGTGGAAATCAATAAAATGTATTTGTTACTGCACTGTATAGATCCTTCCATATTATATTGTCTCCTCCGGATGAGGTACCCCGGAGAGGTCACGGACGTCTAGTACGTCCAGCGTCTATGACGCTAAGCATCGGGGATGCTGTACCCGAACGGGGTTCGGGGAATGAACTCGGAAAATTGAGACCCGAGTGGCACGCGTAGCCTTGTGATTGTGACCTATTGGACGTCAGGGACGTCAGACATCAGGGATGTCGGGATTGGAGTGTATAGTGCAGCAACTAAAATTATGGTTATGGTTTTGCTATATGCCTTATGGTTCATATTATATGGGTTATGATTTTGGAATGATGGTGCACGCATATTTGGAAAACGGAGGGGTAAATTATATGTTTTACTTATCAAACGATTTCATAAACTTGTGTTTCGGTCCACTCACCCTTACTGTTTTGATAACCCCTCCAGGTCGGGAAACTGAGGTAGAGGAGGAACCAGAGGCTGAGGCATAGATCTACTTCTGCGTACCTGAACCCCTGCTGGGCGGTGTACCCGCAGGATTACTTTAGAGTCGTGCTCGCAAATTTGTAATTTTGGATTATATCCCTTGTCTGACATTCGTTTAATTCGGATTTTATGTATGACTTTAATTTGGTTATTTATGCTTTTAAATGTTTTGAGGTTAAAATTGGTATGAATTATTGGGTGTCAGACGGGAGCAGGGCACGTCCCCTTGTGGTCCCTGTGGGATCGGGGCGGGTCCTGTCAGCTTGGTATCAGAGCACTAGGTTGTGGTCAGTACTAGGGTATTGGTCTGCATGCTAGACTAGCGATTAGTACTAGTTACTTTTCGACTTTTAAGAATATTGTTTTCTGATCTATGCCTCTTGACAGTTGGTTATGCCTCCTAGGAGAATTCCGCATACTCGAACGGACGAGGATCTAGAAAGAGAGATGGAATGCGCGAGCATCGAAAGGGCTCAACGTTTGGGAGCCACTCCTTTCTGCGGGGGATCAAACCCCGAGGATGCTCACGACTGGATCACCAAGTGGGAGAGGATCTTCTCGGTGATGCACTGCCCTCCGGGCGAACGAGTGACTCTGGCGGCCTTCTTACTGGAGGGAGGAGCCTACCAGTGGTGGCATGGACTCGAAATGTCCGGGTGGTCTGTCCATACCACTACCTGGGAAGCTTTTCGTTCCAGGTTTCTGGACCAGTACTACCCGCGATCCTTTCGCGCGGCGCGAGAGGCGGAATTCCTGCGGCTGGAGCAGGGTGACATGTCTGTTTCAGACTACGAGCAAACATTCGGGAGACTTTCCCGGTTCGCTGCCTCATTCGTAAGCACGGAGGAGGACAAATGCCAGCGGTTTGAGCTTGGACTCCGAGGGGAGATCCGGGCCAGTGTGACTGCTACCACTCATGCTTCTCTGAGGGATATGGTCGACGCAGCGGTGCGTGTCGAGGCCAGTCTGGCGGCACACCAATCACGACAACCTTCGGGGGAGGGGCGACGTCAGGATCGCCCACATCATGGGCCATCGGGCCGGAAGAACAACAGGGGAGGGAGCTACAGGGGAGCACCCTCATCCTTCAAGGGTCGTGGCTGGTCGGGTCGACGTGGAGGCTCTCAGGGCAGAGGATCTGGACACAATTCTGGGCAGCACTCATCTTGGAGTGGTGCATCTGGTGGGCATTCGGGCAGGCCAAGGCCAGTAACTTGTTTTGCTTGCGGAGAGGAAGGCCACTATGCCTGCGATTGTCCGCAGTTGTCCAAAAACAACGACGCTGGGGGCTCGAGTGTGGTGCAGAGCACGGCGTCCCACACTAACGGAGGTCGCGGTCAGGGAGGTGACCGTGGTGCTGGACGTGGCGCGCGC
This sequence comes from Prinsepia uniflora, assembly GCA_032719365.1. Taxonomy (NCBI): domain Eukaryota; kingdom Viridiplantae; phylum Streptophyta; class Magnoliopsida; order Rosales; family Rosaceae; genus Prinsepia; species Prinsepia uniflora. Next base: position 4,410,446 of record CM064867.1, on the reverse strand, counting down.
GGGCGCGGACGGAACGGAGGGCCGAGGGCCCAAGTGTTTGCAATGACCCAGCAGCAGGCAAGGACTGCCCCAGGCGTGGTCACAGGTACACTACATATCCTTAATTTTCTTGTACGTGTATTAATGGATGCGGGGGCTACACATTCTTTTATTTCGAGGAGTTGTGCTGGTTTGCTTGATTGTGTGGTATCAGCCTTAGATTGCGAAATGGGTGTTGGCACCCCGATGGGTACCGTGTACCTTGTGAATCAGGTGATTCGGAGGTGCCCGGTAAGAATTGAGGATGTGGATTTACCAGCAGACTTAATTATTCTGGATATCCACGACTTCGATATAATCCTAGGGATGGATTGGCTGTCGGAGCACGGATCGCTCATCGACTGCTGTAGCAAGCAAGTAATTTTGCGGAGCCCGGGTTTGCCGGAAGTTATCTTTCAGGGGGAACGTGATGGTTCGCCTCCTGAAGTGATTTCGTCACTTACTGCTACCAAACTTCTACGGAAGGGATGCCAGGGTTATCTGGCGCATGTCGTGTCGGAACGGGTCGATACTCCGGTTATCGACGAAATACCGGTGGTCTGTGAGTTTCCGGACGTATTCCCGGAAGACTTACCTGGATTGCCACCATCGCGGGAGATTGAGTTTACTATTGAACTACTCCCGGGTACCCGACCTATATCCCAGGCACCATACCGGATGGCGCCGGCCGAGTTACGGGAACTCAAGACTCAATTGCAGGAGTTGGTAGATTTGGGATATGTCCGACCGAGCACTTCACCGTGGGGAGCACCGGTGTTGTTCGTGAAGAAGAAGGAAGGAAGTCTCCGTTTATGTATTGATTATCGACAACTCAACAAGGTGACATTGAGGAACCAGTATCCTCTACCCAGGATTGATGACCTTTTCGACCAGTTGCGGGGAGCTCAGTGCTTCTCGAAAATTGATTTGCGATCTGGGTATCACCAACTGAGGATTTCGGAGGAGGATATTCCGAAAACTGCTTTCCGAACCCGCTACGGGCACTACGAGTTCCTTGTTATGCCATTTGGTTTGACGAATGCTCCAGCAGCATTCATGGATCTGATGAACCGGGTCTTCCGACCCTACCTGGATAAGTTCGTGATTGTGTTCATCGATGATATTTTGGTATACTCGAGGAGTGCCCGTGCACATGAAGAACATCTACGGTTGGTTTTGGAGAGACTGAGACAAGAACAATTGTATGCCAAGCTGAGCAAGTGTCAGTTTTGGCTGAGCAGTATTGGTTTTCTGGGACACGTGATATCGACGGATGGGATTTGCGTGGATCCCCAGAAAACAGAAGCGGTGACCAACTGGGCTAGACCGACAACGGTGACCGAGGTGCGGAGTTTCGTCGGATTAGCAGGTTACTACCGGAGATTCGTGGAGGGTTTCTCCAAAATTGCTGCACCATTGACTCGTCTGACTCGGAAAGGAGTGAAGTTTATCTGGGACGAGCAGTGCGATCGGAGCTTTCAAGAGTTGAAGGATCGATTGACCACTGCACCTGTCCTTGCATTGCCGGACGACAGTGGAGAGTTTGTAGTTTTCAGTGATGCTTCACTGCAAGGTCTGGGCTGCGTGTTGATGCAAACTGGCAAGGTTATCGCCTATGCATCCCGGCAGCTGAAGACTCATGAGCTGAACTACCCTACCCATGATTTGGAGTTGGCGGCGGTGGTTCATGCTCTCAAAATCTGGAGACATTATCTATTCGGCGCAACGTGTCGGATTTACACCGACCACCAGAGTCTTAAGTACTTATTCACTCAGAAGGAGCTCAACATGAGACAACGGAGATGGTTGGAGCTACTGAAGGACTATGACTGTACGATCGAGTACCATCCGGGTAAGGCCAATGTGGTGGCGGATGCACTCAGCAGGAAATCAGCAGGAACTATTGCACACCTTGGGATGGTGTATCTTCCCTTGCTGGTGGAACTCCGGAAGGCGGGAGTTATTTTGGGTACAGATGCGCATGGAGCTTTGTTGGCCAGCTTCCATGTGCGACCAGTACTGATTGATCGGATCATTGAAGCACAACTGCAGGATCCGATACTCTGTATTTTCAGAATTGAGGTCGATGCGGATGGGAGACAGGATTTTACCATCCGGGACGATGGAGCACTGGTGAAATTGGGCCGTTTGTGCGTACCTGCAGTGGCAGAGTTACGGGCCGAGATACTTGAAGAGGCCCACAGTTCGGCCTATGCTATGCATCCGGGAGGTACAAAGATGTACCGTACCCTCCGGAACCATTATTGGTGGCCAGGAATGAAGAAGGATATTGCTGAGTTCGTGAGCAAATGCTTAACCTGTCAGCAGGTTAAGGCAGAACGGCAGAGACCGTATGGGGCTATGCAGCCACTTCCGATTCCTGAGTGGAAGTGGGATCACATCACCATGGACTTCGTCTTTAAGTTACCGAGGACTCAGAGTGGAGTGGACGGAGTATGGGTGATCGTGGATCGGTTAACCAAATCAGCCCATTTTCTGCCAGTTCAGGAAACCTATAAACCTAACCGACTGGCTCAGCTGTTTGTGAAGGAAATCATACGACTTCATGGTACGCCGGAATCAATCGTGTCCGATCGTGATCCGCGTTTCACTTCCAGGTTCTGGCGGAGTTTGCAAGCTACTTTGGGAACAAACCTACGTTTCAGTACTGCTTTCCATCCACAGACCGATGGACAGTCTGAGAGAACCATTCAAACCCTGGAGGACATGATGAGGTCATGTGTACTACAGTTTCAAGACTCTTGGGATACTCATTTGCCATTGATGGAATTCGCTTACAACAACAGCTATCAGGCAAGCATCGGGATGGCACCGTATGAGGCACTGTATGGCCGACAGTGCAGGACACCTATCTGCTGGACGGAGGTAGGGGAGCGAGCGGCTGTAGGGCCGGAGATAATGGACTTAACCATGGAAACTGTTCGCGTGATCAAGGAAAGATTGAAGGTGGCACAGGATCGCCAGAAGAGCTATGCCGACCGACGGATTCGAGACTTGGAGTTTGAAGTGGGAGATTTTGTCTTCCTGAAGTTGTCTCCGTGGAAAGGGATTATCCGTTTTGGCCGACGGGGGAAACTGAGTCCGCGTTTTATCGGACCTTATGAAATCGTGGAGAGAATTGGCAAGGTTGCATACAGATTGGCACTACCCCCAGAACTATCAAGAGTTCACGATGTTTTCCACGTATCGATGTTGCGGATGTACGTACGTGATGCTTCTCATGTACTTAGGGAACAACCTGTCGAACTACGGGAGGATTTGAGCTTTGAAGAACAACCAGTACAGATCTTGGATCGGAAGGACAAGGTACTACGTCGAAAGACGATCCCTCTCGTGAAAATTCTCTGGAGAAACCAGGATGTGGAAGAAGCCACATGGGAGCCTGAGGCCCAGATGCGAGAACAATTTCCTCATTTGTTTCTTTGAAATTTCGGGACGAAATTTCTTAAGGGGGGAAGGTTGTAACACCCCGGAAATTCGAGGATTCTCATTTTGTAATTTAATGTGTGATTTGACGATTTTACCCTTGTGAATGGTATGGTCAAATTATTGACTTTTTGATTTATGAACTAAATGGACTTTGACCTATGACCGTGACGTAGTTCGGGACGTCACGAGTTCATAGACAGGTGGCACGTCCGATTCGGACGATCAGGGTGAAAGTTATGGCTATCGGAAGTTCAGGGGCATTACCGTAATTTGGACTCTCGGGGGAAAATGTTGACTTTTCTTTTGACAACTAATTTTCAGTTGACTCTAGGACCGTTGGGTAGGCCTCGACGTCCTGAGTCCGTAGACAGGCGGCACGCCGAAATCGGACTTCGTACGAGGAAGTTATGGTCAGAAACGTGAATTCGGGAAGTTCGTGTCTCGGTTTTCGTGTCGAATATTATATTCAGAAATTCTGATTGAAGGACACCTGGGGAGTGACAAGTGTCACTCACCCATTGGCTAGATTGGATCAGATCCACTATTGGATTAATTAAACATTTGAACCAGCTTTAAATTTCAGCCTTTGGATTGAAAACCCCAGATCAGATCTCAGCCCTTGATCTAATCTGGAGATTCAATCTGAGCCGTCCATTTCCTTCCCTCCAATTCTTTATATTTCCCACCCGCAGGGCACTCTGTCCATTTCGATCAAAGTATCCCAGCCAGCTACCCACTCATTGTGTCTGTGTGTTGCTGGACTCCCGGGGAAGGACGGAGGCACGGCGGTGGACGGCGGCAGACGGCGGCGCGGAAGGAAGCAGGGGAAACCCGTGGCGGTTTCAACCCAGATTTCTGGTAAATCTTTTCCCACGTTTAAACTGGTCAGTGATCAATCCTAATCAACTCTAGGAACATCCAGGAACCTTCTGGAATCGAACTCGTGGCCGGTGGAGCTCAGGGCGGTGGCAAAACTGCGACGGGAGGCCAGAGCTGTTCTTCAAGGTAGGCCCTCGATTCGATCCGTGTTTCTCAATTCTAATTACTTAGAACTAATCTAGGATTTAAGGCGAGTAAATGCGAATTGAAAGGAACCAAAATGACCCAGAAATGAAGGAATGGCAACCGGGTCTCGATCGCGGGTCTGATCGACCCGAGTTGCAGGAAAACGGGTCAACCCGTCTGATGACAGTGGTGCTGACGTGGCACCCTGTCAGCCTGTCAGATGACGTGGACCAACCGTGAGCCGACACGTGTCACATGTCAGTGCACAGTCAGCACTGACATGTCAGTGAAGTGGACCAGTCAGGGACTGCCACGTGTCACTGACATGTCAGTGACGTGGACCAGTGCCGTGCTGACACGTGGCACATGTCAGATCTGACACGTGGTCTGACAGATCAGTGAGGTGGATCAATCAGATGGTGACACGTGGAACCTGTCAGAGTCTGACATGTCAGACCTGACAGCTGTCAGATGACGTCAGCATGACGTCATGCTGACGTCAGCAGTGACGTCATGCTGACGTCAGCAGTGACGTCAGCGATGACGTCAGCAGGACTGTTCCACCGTTGACCGCCGCGTTGACCGGCGCGTGGGGGCGCGTGTGAACAGTGTTTTTGGTGGGACCACCACCATTCTTTAGGTTTCGACGATCCGGATCCAATGGCGGTGGTTTCGGGTCGATCGGAGATCTTTAAGTTGGTCAAAATAAGGTTTATTGCCTTGGAAAGCGCGTTCGGGCGGCTTTCCCGGGTCGGTTTCGACTTAGACTTTCATGGTTGAATGTTGGGGGTTTAATTTGACCTTTACGAATACTTGGATTTGACAGGGATTGTACATTTGTACCAGGACGAGGGTATACGTTCGGTTTCTAGCAGGATTGTACTGTGAGTGGGCCATTTTCTTAAACTCTTGTGTGCATAAATGTTTTCTGGTTTTATTATACTTATTCACATGCTAAAACAATGATGGTTTTGATGATGTGGAAAATGTGGTTATGGCACGTTTCACGGTATTTGGGCTTGAGACCCGTTTGATGAAACTTAATGATTGATTCGGTATATATATATGTTTGCATGTGGAAATCAATAAAATGTATTTGTTACTGCACTGTATAGATCCTTCCATATTATATTGTCTCCTCCGGATGAGGTACCCCGGAGAGGTCACGGACGTCTAGTACGTCCAGCGTCTATGACGCTAAGCATCGGGGATGCTGTACCCGAACGGGGTTCGGGGAATGAACTCGGAAAATTGAGACCCGAGTGGCACGCGTAGCCTTGTGATTGTGACCTATTGGACGTCAGGGACGTCAGACATCAGGGATGTCGGGATTGGAGTGTATAGTGCAGCAACTAAAATTATGGTTATGGTTTTGCTATATGCCTTATGGTTCATATTATATGGGTTATGATTTTGGAATGATGGTGCACGCATATTTGGAAAACGGAGGGGTAAATTATATGTTTTACTTATCAAACGATTTCATAAACTTGTGTTTCGGTCCACTCACCCTTACTGTTTTGATAACCCCTCCAGGTCGGGAAACTGAGGTAGAGGAGGAACCAGAGGCTGAGGCATAGATCTACTTCTGCGTACCTGAACCCCTGCTGGGCGGTGTACCCGCAGGATTACTTTAGAGTCGTGCTCGCAAATTTGTAATTTTGGATTATATCCCTTGTCTGACATTCGTTTAATTCGGATTTTATGTATGACTTTAATTTGGTTATTTATGCTTTTAAATGTTTTGAGGTTAAAATTGGTATGAATTATTGGGTGTCAGACGGGAGCAGGGCACGTCCCCTTGTGGTCCCTGTGGGATCGGGGCGGGTCCTGTCAATCCATTTACGTGACTGAGGGCTGAAAGGAATTGTCTGTGCTGGTGAATTGCGGAGCACGGGCCTTCGTTTTGCAGAACAGAGCACTGGGCGAGTGGGAGGAATTTAATTGTTCAATCCATTCCGGGGACAATGAAAGGGAGACACAGAATTAGTGAGAACTAGTGTGATGGGTAGAGAGGAGAAACGAGCGGACTGGGTGAGAAATGCTCTGGAAACCTGAAGTTCTTGTTCAAGCAAAATCAAAATTTCAACTCGAATTGTAGGCCAGCCCATGGCAAATTAAGGCTTCAATGAGTCCTCTGGGATTAATTCAAGTCGATCGCATACTAGTGGGAGGTGATTTGATGCCGTTTTCGACTCTGAAGGGACCTGCTGACCGGGAAGAAAATCGAGCTTGAGTTGTGATTTTGGAAGAGTTTAGAGGAGCAATTGGCAGGAGAAACAAGTTCATATGAACACTACGAAGCTTCTGGGTGGGCCAATTTCAGGTAAACAATCGAGGTTGGTCGAGTTTGATGATTGAACAGTACCCACCTGTTCTTCAAAATTTGACTTCTAATCGTCTGGATTCAGGTATGATGTCACTGATTGGAGGTCACAGGACCCAAATTAGATGCTTGGCGATTCTATTGAACGTTTGAATTGATGCTCGTAGGTTGAAATTGATGGATTTCCAGCCGGGTCACGCCGCGGGTCAACCGGACCCATTTACCAGACAGTCGGGTAGGGACGACGACTGTACCTGGCACTGTAGCTGGCGCGTGGGTGTCACGCGCAGCCGCTTGCGGCGGCGCGTGGACCCGAATTTCAAGGTGAGTTCAACACGACTTTTGTCCTATACAATGTAACGAATATTTTAGCGTTGGTTTCGAAATTATCGGACACCGTCTCGATGTGGTTCCGAGGGTCCGAAGATTTCTATTACGTTTTTAATTAACGATTAATTCCCGGAAAATTATGGGAAATTAGTATGTTGTTCTTTGACACTTTAATGACCCGGGGATGTGTTTTCGGGTAGGATTCGGGTTTTTGGAAAATGTCGGAAATTACGGAACCGCGTGTGGCGCGAAACCGAGCCCTATTGGACGGTGTGTGAGTGGACTTGCTTTCAAAATTTAATGCATGCATAAATTATTTCTGTGATTTTATGATCATGATTATAAGTTGTGATTGACTTTGATTTCCGTATTTATACGTATTCGATTCCCGTATTTATACGTATTTTTACTATACATGTGAAATTACTCGTATTTCGAGACTATAGTCACTCGTGTGCTTAATGATGGTTTAATGAAAGAAGTTATATGAAATGGGTATAAAATGATTTAAGAAGGTTGTTTATGATTTGCGAGTGTGACCTATGATTTTGACACGTTTTTCGAGAATGTTCCAGATTTGCACGTTTTACGAGATTTCAAGTTATTGTGATTTGATCACTGTTGATGTTTGAATTGGGGAATTAAAATGAGACTTGTGATTTTGAGGATTTTAAATGAGGGTTTTGAGTATGTTTTGCTTGGATCGTGATTTTGGTAATTATGATTGTGGTTCGGATGTTTTGATAATGAGATTTGAGAAATGAAGTGATTTCAAGGAATTTAAATGGATTTTGGAAAATACGATTTCGGGCTTGATGCTCGGGGCATAAAAGTAACTTTGATTTGCGCGATTTTGTTTTTCGGAAATAATAAAGCGGATTCTGGGTTTGGGTTCGGGATGATGCTTCCGGATGCCGGCTTACGGATTCATTATCGCGAATTCGAATTCGGGAATGAAAAAGGATTTAATAAAGTGATTTGGTCTGATTTTGCATGCCCCGTGTTTCATGATAATTTGATGATGTTTGTAAAGTCTGATTTGGGGAAAATGAATGTGGAAATTCGGACCATGCGTCCTGTTGTGAAAAATGCGATTTTGGGATGGATCCCGCGTTGTCGTGATTGATAAACTGTTTTGGGGTTTAAAGACCCGTTGGAAACTGCTTGGGGTTTTAAAGACCCGTTTTTGTGTTTGGAAACTGTTTTGGGTTTAAAAACCCGGTGCTATTGCTGGAGCACGTTTTGAGTTTAAAGACTCGGTTAATGGATGACGGGGGAGGGCCCTTATTGAGTTTAAAGACTCGTGAGTTTAAAGACTCGGTTATTGTGATACCCCCGAGGCCTATTGATTATGTTTTGAGTTTAAAGACTCGTTGAAATCCCGGGAAGGCCTGATAATGCGCATGGTTTTGAGTTTTAAGACTCGGGCGCACTCGATATCCAGCAAACTGATTGATTGGGATTCATTGATGTTCTTGGATGATTGGATGTGTTGGGCAGTGGCCCGGTTTATATGGTTGATGGATTGGTTGATGTCGTATACTTGGAATTGGACTTTATGGTTTTGGGCCGTGGCCTTGTGTCTATAATGTGCGGGCTATGACCCGAAGGTTAAGAAAGGAAAATGATTTTGATTTGTCATATACGGATTTCTTATGTTGAAATGTTAACCGTTTGCGAAATGATTTTTGGTATGCATGCATTGGTTTTTACTTGGAGGGTAAAAACGTCTTTCCGTAACTGTTTTATGAACTGAATTCTTTTTGTCCACTCACACCTTTGGGTTTTTATTGACCCTCCAGGTCGTGGCGCGTTGTTCGAGGCTGTACGAGGGGCGGAGGCATGAGTATGTACGTGTGGCTATCCCTGGTTTGGCAAGTACTGAGGGTAACTTGGAGATTTCTGTCATCTTGCCAGACGGGAGCAGGACCGGGCACGGTTATCGATGCCCCTTCCGGGGGCGGTCCTGACACCTTAGAACAAGCTTTTGGATCATAGATTTTGGGCTCAACCAAAATAATATTTCACAAGGCCCAACCACTTGTGATCCACCAAGTCCCGAATATTTAAATAAGTCCCGAATATTTAAATAAGGGTAAAACGGTAATCTCTAATTTTCTATTCATATTTTCGGTATGGGATGTATCACCTATAGTCTTTGCTTAGTCTATGGTCGATGTTGAAGTTTTGATTTCCTTCAAATTTCTCCCATCTCTCTTCTCGTCCTGCTTTCGGATTTTAGGAGTCGTAAAACAGGCAAGAATCGAAGAGAAATCGAAGATCTGTTTGATTGCTCAAGTGCAAGTTCGCACAGGAAACAATTCTAGGTAATTTTCTTCACACGAACCTAAATCCTCATTAGTGGGTTTCAATTTTTCCTATAATGAACGGCTTCCAATCTTTTTAGATTATGATTAAATTGTTCTTCATATTGCTTTTAGCTATTTGTTTTCACACAATCTTACATTCTTATTGACATTGATTTTGCCCCTTTTTCCCCCCAGAATCTCTTAACAAAGTTAGGTACTTCTTTGAGGTAATTTTCTTTGGTGCCGTAGCTGTCGTCTCTACATTTTTTTTTTGTATGATATTCAAGTTGTTGAAATCGCTATCACTATTTGGTTGTCCAAAGGATGCTTCTACTTCTAATATTTCTTTCATGTCATTTGGAAATATGTTGAAACCCTACTTATTTTTGCTGATAGTTGTGATAGTTACTGTTCTTGGGTCCGGAACAGGACCTCTCTTTTTTGTAGGACTTGGAGAACACCATGCGGATATTTGAACGCTTCGTTGGCTGCGGTCGAGGTTGGACTCACCAAATGGTAAGGGTGGCAATTCTTGACACAACTCGAAACCCGCACGAAAATTATCCTGGTCAACCCGCACGATTAAAATTTTGGGTCATTTTCGGGTCAACCCGTTATGACCCGTTTATTAAACGGGTGGGTTTGGGGTCAACCTGTTAACCCGTATAATGACATGTTAACCCATTTAATAAATAGGTAGATTTCGGGTTAACAGATTAACCCGTATATTGGCTTATATATTGACTCATTTAATAAACGTGTCATTACTAACCCATATATCTACCAATTTACCTACCTAAATATCTATTAAATTTTATAATTTAAATAGGTTAAACGGGTCAAACGGGTCATAGATTAATTGGATTTTGAGTATGACCTGTTTATTAAATGAGTTAAACGGGTTACACGGGTCATTAACAGGTCGGGTTCAGGTTGGACATTCTTGACACGATTATTAAATGGGTCGGATTCGAGTTGGGTATAAATAGGTAAAACAGAATTCATGACACGACACGAACCCGATACGACACGACCCATTGTCATCCCTACCAAATGGCTTCATACCTACAATGAGGTTTTGCAGGGCAAAGCTTTATTTGTGAGTTTATCTACACTCAACTGCAATTTGAATTTGACTTTTTTTTTTGGGCATTTTTGATTGATGGGTTTGTATATAGATTATATTTTAATTGTTTTGGAATTTGATATTGATATTGTTCTTAGATTTCATAACGACGGCTCTCTCACCTTCTAACCAAGTGATCAATTATTGAAAGTAGTTTTCCACCCATTTGATTTTGCTACTTGGTTTTTCCATTTTCCGTTGAGGTCTTCAAAATCTGCACTCTGATTTCTTCCAGATTGGCTCATATATGATATGAGGTTTATCCCTTTTCATGCTTAGCATTCAAAATCATCTTCTTCTGATTTTATTAGCTCTTCCTGACGTTTTCACCCTATATTTTCTATGAACAAAATCATCATTTAATCGCTGACGTTGCAGCTCCGTCAACTGTCCTCGGTCCTTTCCTCCACGTGCACAGTTCCTTTGCCTGTCAGTTAGTCAAAGCCCTAACGCATTCCAATCTTAAGTTCTTTGAAGTATCAGTCTTTTTAGAATTATGCATTACTTATTGGAGATTTCACTTTTGAGCGTTGTAAAGCAGATGTTCATATCCTACTTATCAACTTATCTTGCAGATCAGAACAATAAAAGGATAGTTCATGCTCTTCAAAGTGGGCTAAAGAGTAAGCTGACATGGGCATTGAGCACTCTCACTCACACTACTCCCTTCTAAAAAAAAGATGACATGCGCAAAAGAGGCAACCGCTTTTACAAAGATTCCCGGCCTTCTTGATACTCTCCTCAGTGTTGTACGTCTTGCTCTCCAATTTCTCAATAGCATATTTCCTTGAGTTTTTTTTATTGCTTGATTCTCGTGCATATTCATTGGCCTTCCTGGCATAACTCTCAACAATAAGACATGACACTTGCCTGTGCTGTGAATCCTATTGTAGAATTTGGGACTCATGGGCCAGTACTCTAGATTTTATAGTAGTATACACTCTCTGAAGTTAGGTTTTCGGTGGTGAAAGGCTCGACTTCAAAGTAAGTGGCAGGAGTAGAGCAAAAGACCTTAGATAGCAATAGACAAAACTAATGAAGACAAAATTAGCAAGTCCAAAGTGATCGTGTCAATTCAACTGAGCCGGTGGTCAAGAGTTAACAAAGGGGTTTGATTGGCATTTAGATATACTAATCTTCCATTGTTAATCTGTTTACTTCTGAGCATGCGTGTCTACATAAGCTTCATCAGGCCTTCGTATTTGCAAGTAAACTCAGTCTTCTATTTGATCCCAATTTGTTGCTTCAACTATAATTTTAATTAAGTGTCAAAATCATCTCAATGAAAATTGCTCTCTGCTTCTTTCTTTGTATTCTTAACTTATGAGCTTTTAATTATGTGTTGATGATGTGATCTTTGAATTCTAGTAATGCAGTAGGTTAGCCATTTTCTAGTAGTCCAGTAATAATTTTGTATTAGGTGAACGGAGATGCCATAATTTTGTTTCTTTTCATCATTGAATGAAGACGTCAATTAGAAATTTCTGTAAGCCATATTTATTCCCGATCAATTTTCATCTTGCAATATTTACTTAGCTTAAATAGAAAAGTCATTTATCGCACTGACTGTTTGGAGATCGTCGCTGGTGGCGGAGGCATTGTTGGAACCTTCATGACTTACTTCTGCCTCCACTGTCTTGACAGCTACAAGATGAAACTCCAGACCAAAGGCGTCTCAGGCATTTACTCACACACCTTCGACACAGTCCACTTGACCTTCCAGACCAAGAGCATTGTATCTACCATGGCTCGTAGCCCCAACAGTTTTCCGCCCAATAACTACAGGTAATCTCTCTCTCTCTCTCTCTCTCTTCGCCAGTTTGGTCACTCATGAAAAAATGCTTCTGATTAAATTTGTGCGCTTGAGGAAAAGAAAAAAGAAGGTCTATTGTTCCTCTTCTTTAATTTCTGTGTAATTGGGCTTTCATTTCTGCTTTTGGGTATGCTTGTTTTGAATGTTACAATTGTACTCTGCTATGTTTGGATGCTAGAAGTATGAGAAAAGGAAATTAATTGAAGTTTCTGGAGTATAGGTTTTGGTTTCTAATTAATAATTGTGCAATTGAGGGCAAATAAGCACGGTTATAAGGTATTAATTAAGTATTGCATTGAAAATCAGGCTATGCTCAAATTGAATTCTTTAAACAGTAATTTATATGAAATATAGACATAGTTGAGATTTGAGATAAGTGGTATAGCTTATTGGGTTGTGATGACCAGTTGTATTAGGTGGGGGCAACCTCTTCTTTTCTTGTGGACGGTTTAATTCAATATTCGTAATCCATATAACTACTGATATGCTTAATCGTCAAGCAAAACATCATTATATGCATCAGATATCACTTTAAATCTTAAACACTCACACTAAACTGGGAAACGTATTCATTTATCACATTTGGGCTTAACAAACCAGCAAATACTATAGTTTTCACTACGGAGCTCTAAGCTCACTTATTATCCAAACCCACATAACATTTCCCTTAGTGCATGACATTCCTTATTCAAATTGATAATTCAAGTACATTTTCAGCCTTACAACTATCGTGGCTCATATACACATCTCACTACCGGGACGTCCATGAGACTCACATCTCGAAGGCATGAAAATTGCAAGCACAACGCAAAAACCTAATTAAGTTATGATACTAAGTTGACAGGACCCGTCCCCATAACACTTTAATAATGACGCTTGATCCTGCTTTTGTTTGACAAGCACTCCAAACTACCACATTTCCCTTGACGCTTGTTAGACAATGGATACTCATACTCCTTTCAATTCATGCTCTGTCCCTCGAACACCCTCGAATTCTGTGCAATGGCCATGAAGGGTTATCAAACCATAAAAACGTGAGTGGAAAAAAAATATTTTAAAAACAAAGTTCGAAAACACAAGTTTATACCCTCCATTTTCTAAAAACTATGCATGCATAAGATAAGCCATAAAAAACTCGATAAAACAAATAATAAACAACGTGCAAATATTAGGAAATCTAGCAATATCATAAAACATGTCCACATAAAACCATATCAAAGTACCATAACCACAGTCACACATAGCCAACCCCTCCTCGATGCCTGAATAACAATCATCATATCAACCGCACTATCAGTAGGCCAAACCACTAGGGAAAATAGAGTCCAACTCTAGACATCAAAGTGTGGACTGACTTAGAAAAATAAATCCAGCTCTGGACGTCCGAGACTAACCAACCGCTCGGGAAAATAGAGCCCGACTTTGAAAGTCTAAGCATCAACCATAACCGCATCTCGATAAGGGTTGTCCACAACACCAAAATCCACATATATCCAGAAATCACATATTTATAACACCTTTCAATTTTGTAAACCAAATCTATGTTTCAAAATTTGGGACTAAGCCCAAAACACAATACATGTTAAACCTTGTAAAACATGCAATATAATAATTTCTGTAAAATCGCCAAAAATCATATAAAAATCATAACTAATCAAACATCACCAAAATCACATAGAAAAGCATTTAAAACATCTAAATATGCATGCATAATAGCTTAAGGAAAGGAAAAGTTCACTCACACACTGTCCACGCATTCCAATACCGAATTGCACGCCTTTATGTAATTTCTGAGACCTTTCTCGCCTTTCATCATTAACTTTTAAGGTCACTAATTATCCCAAATAACTCATTTTAATCCCTCAATTTTTTTCGGCATTTTAAACGGATTTAAAATAACTCATAAACTTGTAACTCATTAACTTTCATCATTAACTTGTAAGTTAAAAACATGAAGTTCCATGTTGGTCAAATTTCCAAACAGCATGGCACACAACACCACACACGCCAACACTATTTGATGTCCCTGACCTCCAACCACGACCCAATTTTCTGCAATCCGAGTCGCCTGACTAGGTGGCCATTACCCAACTCGAAACTAACCTTCGGACAATCAAAACTACCATGAGACGATATCTGATCGTCTCGAAAATTGTACCAATTGAATTGTAAGTTAAAAACATGAAGTTCCACGTTGGTCAAATTTTCAAACAGCGTGGCATGCACCACCACACACGCCAACACTTTTTGATGTCCTTGACCTCTAACTGCGACCCAATTTTCTGCAATCCGGGTCACCTGACTAGGCGTCCATGACCCAACTCAAAATTGGCCTTTCTTCACCTTTTTCTTCGATTTAACTACCCATCTTTATCTTATTAATCTTAGGAATGAGTCCATAGCTTTAAAACCACGAGAGCTTACCTCAAGCTGCAACTTGGAATATTAGGCCCAGTTTTCCTTAGCTGTTTCTTAGCCTTCCCACGTGCCAAGCTACATAATTTCCATTGCTTTGAGTTCATGGGAACTTAAAGAAGCTTATATAACCCTCATGTTTGAAGCTGAACCCCTCAAACTAACTTGATGCTCACAGTGCAATACTTTTGATTTCGGGTTTGTTCTTGGCTGCAGATCTTGGGGTGTCTCAACCTCTCCACTCTTTTTTTTTTGTTCTCCTCTCCCCCTCACTTCCTCTCCTACTTCTTTCCTCCTCTTATCTTTTTTTCTCTAGTCATCTCCCTCACTGTTTGTGAGTTTTTCCCTTTTCGGCTTCAACCCACCGAAAACACCAATCACACACTCATAACACATGTATAATAAGCTAAGCCGTTGGAAAATTGGGGAGGGAAAGGACCAAAATTTTCCGAAAAAGTGTCAATATCACACCTTATCTCATAGGTCAGATTACCAAAATACCTTTCATGCTAAACTTATCATAGAGCCCTTAGTCATTTTTTACCCATAATAACCTCATCTGACCTCTGATTCTAACCTCATCCACAGATTCAAAATTTCGAGACCTACATAACGGCACTCACGAGAAGCCCTAAAAGTACATGAGTCAAAAGTCAGCTTTTAACCTTATAAGGGCAAAATCGTCATTTCCTTTTACTTTTTATTTTTCAAAGTCACTTTTCTCGAATTTCCAGGTCGTTGCACAATGGCCCCATGGCTACATTTGAGTAGTAAGCTAGAGTCTTAGCCAACAGAATCCATTCATCGGAAGAAAATTTCTTGGCATTAGGGAATACGAACTAATCCAACCAAATACACTAGAATTGGATTTTCTCGAAGGTGTATCGAATTTCTCGAAGTCTTTCCCCAAAAAAAAGACTACTGTCACTATGGAAATGGGAGAATGTATCAAGAAATTCATGAAAGGAGGGTGCACCAAAGGCCTTGGATGGAACCTCACAATTGAGGTATAGGAATCCAGTCCAGATCTAGGTTGGAAGGATAGGGTGAAATTAGAAACATACCTCGATATAGTTAACCTGAACAGGCAGACAAACATCATCATAGTAGTCTCATATACATAAAGTTATCCTTAATTCATAAATTCTAATTTTTTTTTCCTAAACCTTCCTATTCATCTTAAGTCACGTATAAGGTTTTATTAACATTAACTTTTGCTTAGTTTCTCACAAATTAAGCAAAATGAACATATTCACCATAATCACATGTCACATTTTCATCACTCAATTCCTTATAATACATTGGCACAAGTCTAATTAGATCAAATTATGTTCATTGTTACATCCCTAATTATCCAACCAAAGTATAAACATATATTTACAAGTCCTTCACTATTTACCTTGTTCACATCTTTCTTGAATCCTTCTATTTCTTAATAATTATTCATACAAGCCCCTTAGATTAAGTATTGTTATCCTTCAATTTCTAGTTTCTCTCACACTAAGCACATAACCTCAAAGTTAGAATATAAACTCACACAAATTCATACTCACATAAACATACTTAAATAATACCTAATTTACTCAAACTCAATACCAATAAATTCATAATTTAATAAGAACCATTTTTCGTGCTGAATGGAACATCAAAATCCACCGGATGCGCCCTCACGGGCTACCGTGGTTCTCCACGTGTGGGGGTGACGTGCCAGCAGTTCTTCCTTCAAGCCCTAGCGAGTCGACTGGTGGGTCTACACGCAGGGCCCGATCCGAGCAACCCGGCCTCAAATTCTTCATTTTTTGATCTTTTCCATTCTTTATTTGTTCAGTATACACTAAACATGCTCAAAAGATAATCTGTAATGTGTAAAGATAAAAAATTCACCTCGAAGCCTTTGTTTAGTGCTTCCACCTTTCGGATATAGCTTCCTTCTAAGGTTTCTCTGTGTTTCCATGTCTCACTCTTATTCCTTTGGCTCCTAAACGATCGTACCGACTCGCCCATCACTGGTATCTTCAGTTTTGAGCTAGAAGCCTCGAAACCAAATGGTGACCTATGATCACCAACGTAACCTTATAGGCTTTTTGGGGAGTTCCTCCTCCTTTTTCCTCCTTTTCTTTTAATTTTTCTTTTTTTCTTTTCCTCTTTTATTTGCCCTTTTTTCCTTTTTTCCTTCTTTTCTTAGCTCTCTCTTCCTTCACGATAATGGCGGGTTTCTTTTTTCTTTCATTCGGCCACCGCCCATCGACGTGCCTCCCACAACAAACCACACCTATTTATAACAATATATGTCGGTGGAATGGAGAAAAATAGAGACACATGAAGAAAATTATATAATTTTCAAGGTCGACCATGTAAAATGACTAAAATTCCCTTAAAGCCAAAATTACCATAATACCCATAACCATTTTTTAACCGTAACGAATTTATCTGAACTCCAATTTTAGCGTCCTGCATGTCTATGTACTTAGGAGGACGAGGCCTTCGTAACGGTCTTTTTGAAGTTTCTAGAAGATATCCTGGTCAAAAGTCAACACTTTGACTTTTTTGTCAAAAGTCAACTATTTGACTTTTAGGGGAAAAATATCCATTTGTCATTTTCTCGAATATCCAAGGTATTACACTCACCCTCAAAAACCCATCACCGACATCATCATATCTTTTTATTGCTCTAACAACACATTTGGTATGATTTCTAACGGATGTTCATATCTGTTGATGGTCTCCGTCAACCAACGTCAGCTCATGGCTTAGTCTAGGGATAATTTACCTCACGCACATGTAATTCCACCTTCAACGCAACTACTTAATTTATGTTCCAAATGTTTGAATCTCCTATCCCCCTTTTCTTTTTGGCACTTTCAAGTTTTGGCTTCAGTAATTGGAAAATGCCAACCAATAGTTCTACGGGCTGCTTTAGCCGTATAACCATCCACACGTTCTGGTTCAGTATTCGAGTAGCCCGACTTGGAGGGATCGATCTGCCAAACTTCTCTCCCTAACTCTAAAACCTGAATTGCACGTCACTAACATGAACACGTAGATATTGAATTTGGACTAGGCACAAAAGAAAATATTTAAAGTCCTCTTGAGAGGCATAGGAAAGAACAGCGCAAGCAAGATGCCCACTTGCCCCACTTTAACCTTAATTCCGAACGATGGTTCATGGGCTGCAATTCAAAACCAATCACTAACCATGTCTAGTAGCATTCTCTACTAGTGGCAAGCCTACTTCAATGCAGCTAAAAGGCCAAGACAGTAGGACCAGCCTGCCAAGGGCAGGCCCGTGGCACTATGGCTCAAGGCTTCCAACCTTCCGCCCATTCACCCTAGTTACTTATAGTCTACCTCTCTTTGCAGCGAGTCGCAGTGAAGAGATCCTCATCTCCCTAAGAACCTGCGTATTCACTTCTTCAGAAGCTTGCCACTAAATGGCAACCCTGGATTCAGCTACGACAACTTTTTGGGCATGAACATAATCTGGCACGCCAAGTGAGACTCTTTTACAGTGCAAGTCCAAGTTCCGATATACGGAGTGAAGGCACGACTCAAAGGGAAGATTTGTGAGGACTACGCCACAAATAGAAATTCATCGGCCACCACTAATGGAAGGCAATTTGAAATCTCCTTGTGATGAAAGTTTCGAGGATATCACCAGTCAAAAATTAGTTAGGAGGAATTGATGAAGTTCATCAAGGATGTCGTAACTCCCATTTGTGATCAGATGAAGGCTCTGATTAAGCAAGTTCAGGATCTCTCTAAGCAGGGTAAAACAAATCTGAAAGTGATCGACACCCCAACTCCAGAGGCAGCAAGCCCGGACAAAGGTAAACGGGCTATGGATTATGGAGTTCTTATTCTGGTACCTATGGTCATGAGAGCTTTGTCTGTTAATGCTCCGCCTGTAAAAACTCCTGAAACGAGTAGAACCTGTGAGGTTTAGCCGAAAGAGGATAGCGGGATCTAGGCCAAATATCAACCACCCTCTTGGGAAGAGTTGAAACTGAAAATGGCCAAGGATATCTTGACTAGCATCAAAGGTGACTTTGAGAGTTGGAAAAGATCTGACGACACGGGGTCAGAAGAGGAATTCAACCCTAACCTAAGGCCACCCCATGTAGTCGAGCATCAGACCACAAGGACTGAAATAGAAGAGAGAAGGTGTATGATCCAAGGATAACTAGTGTCTCTTTGGAGAGCCAATGTCCCGGCGTATAGGAAGCCTTATCCTATATACGTCGACCAAGACAATCATTTCCCTAAGAATGTTAAACCACAATCTTTTTCACTATTTAGTGGAGATGGCAGTATGTCATCCTCATATATGGATGTTCTCAACCTAGTGTGTAGCTATTGAGGATAATTCCTATCTCAAACTACGACTGTTGAGCAGCTTAGCTAGGGATGCCTTTTATTGGTGCACTTCGCTACCAAAAGCCTTCATACACAATTGGGGGCAAATAGAGGCTAAGTTCCATGAGGAATTTTACTAGATCGAGCCTGAGGTCACAATTAGTGACCGAACTACCATCAAACAAGGAGAGCATGAGACTAATGAGAGTTTCATCGCCATATCCAAAAAGCTAAATATGAAATGCAGGTTCCCCATGAACAGTGGCTAGATGGTAGTCATTGTACATAGAGCATTAAGGTTCTCACTCAAAAAGAAGTTCGGCGACATTAATTTCTCGGACCTACAGGAGATAATGGTATGTGTGTTGAAGTTTGAAACACTGTTGGAAGAAGGACACCGACATAAGCACCACTCAAAAGTGCCCCATTCTATAAAAACAAGATGCATGTTCATCAGGTAAACAACAAGAATAGTGAGGAGGAATCCTAAAAAAAAATTGGGGCACGAACTAGAGGTAGCTACCATCGAGATCAAGATTTTGGGTAAAGGGCCCATAAATGTTAAATTATTGGCCAAGCCTTTGCGAGATCAAACACCCGTTAACCCGACTGGAGGATACTTTTCCAACAAAGTCCCGACTTTCACTTCATATATATTCGACCTAACTAAGGTCGGAGATGTATGTGATGAACTGGTCAAAGTGAAGGTAATCAAGCCTGATCCCAGGCAAGTGATGCCTAGGCCAAAAGAGATCAAGGGAAAGAAATTCTACAAATGACATACATCACCACGCCACTCCACTACCAATTGTGTCCAATTCATGGACAATTCAAAGCTTGATCAACCAGGGGCATAACGCCTTGGACCTAATACCAAAAATGCTAATGATAGTGGACACTAACACATTCCCTATGGCAACAGTTAACATGGTCGACCTATAATGATCATAGCCTGGAAAAGACAACGTGACTACGAATGATAGACCATGGGTTCCTAAAGAAATCCAGGGGCCTGAAGAATTGGTAGCCACGATTTTTGGGGGTTTAGTCATGTGCAATAAGTACAAGATAAATTGTGTATTGAAAGTCCCCACCTTAGATGAAAACATCGACTGGGAACTCGAGAGGTCGAGGAAAGGACGAAACAAAGACCTCCTCAACTACCTCAAGACCTACTATGGGTTTCACAGCCCAAAAGAAAAACTCCCTCGAAGTTCTATCTTCTAAAGGTTAGGGGGAATAAACAAACAAGGACGGCTAGCCATCCAAAAATCTCGAACTAGCCAGTGTGGTTATGATGGCCAAAAGTCTATTTATGAGGAATCACAGGTTTCCTGACCAGGGAAAGCCATTTTCCAAAATGGGAAATGGTACATGGTTGGTAAAAATGGCAAGCCAAGCAAGGAATTAGGACGAACTGCTAGACCATGATTCATAGGAAATTCAAGGCTTGCCAAGTTTCTTAGGCGAGCTTGGGGTCAAACCCGCCACAAAATCAGTCAAGTTTGGGGGAATCCTGCTAGTAACCAGCAAGGAACTGGCAGACGTTTAGTCCAAAAATGATTGGACCTTCCCCGTAATCCCCCTCGATTAGCGTGGGAGGACCTGCTCCCATCTAACACGTCAAGTAAAAAAAATTACTAAAGTACCCTAGAGATTAAAATAAGCATACTTGCCACGTGTCAGACAAAGGTACAATCATACCACACTCTGGATATCCAGAGTATGCAAATCCACTTGTTGCCTCAACCTTCATACAACCCACGTCCGCGATCAACCTGGAGGGTGACAAAACCAGTAAAAGGTGTGAGTGGAAAAAAACAAAGTGTTGGAAAACCATTTTCCCAAAACAACAATTCAACCCTCTGATTTATAAAACATGCATACATAAACAAGACACCATTACCTTCAAATAAAACAGCAGTATATATAAACCATGGATCCAACCCAAAACCAAATAAATATAAAAGCCCACATTTCAATGAAATCATCCGCTCTAATTCCTTTTGAAAATCCTTACACATATTACGAGTAATAAAAGTCAAACTTGATCTCGCTAGCCGAACCAGCCATAAGTCAAGAATCATCTCGCTAGTCCAACCAGCTCGTTAGTCCAATTAGCATCCCATCAGTACTACTGGTAGTCATCTACGGATCTATAGAGTCCAACTCCGTTGGTATGTGTCGAGTTCAACTCAAACGACATCTGAGTCCGTCTCTGTGTATCCACGGAGTCTAACTCCAGAATGGCGATCCAATCGTTTGAGGTTAACCAATCCATAACATACAATATCCAAATCATATAAAACACATTTTAAACTCGGGCACCAGCCCAAAACAGTTGACTCTAGGGCCCCCAGCCCAAATCCCGATTTTCCAAAAACCATGATAATATTAATAATCCAGAAATCACAACCATATTTTGTAAAAACCAGTCATTATCCAATAATCATAACCACATTCATAATCAGGTCAATCCATGCCATAAAACTAGTAAAAACATATATTTAAGCATGCATCAGAGTTATGAAAGAAAATGTCCACTTATAGTACCGTCGCTCGCTCAAAACACAAGCCGTAAGCCAATCTGAAGCCTCTAGGACGTCCGGACCTGTCAAAACCACACTCGGGGGTCACTAACAAACACGTTTTCCGAGAAGAAAAATATCCAAAACAACAACCAAACGACCTCTGATCGACCTGAAAGCACCACATTTGGATTCAGGACCTCAAAACCTTTCAAATAAGATCAGTTTCACCTCAAAATTCAAGCCCACATGCACTAGTCAAAGTTTTACCCAAGCACGATTAACACTGCATCACCTTCTGGGATCACGTGCTAGCGTCATCGGACGTCTGACAACACTGACAATTCTAACACGTGGCACCCTTTGACACATACCATGTGGCACCATTTCACACTTGCCACGTGTCCCTTGCTAACGTCATCAAGACGTCACCTGTTGACGTCATCTTGATGGCGTCATCCTACCATGTTAGCTCTGACAATCCACTAACACGACGCCACATGGAACTGACCACACTTGGTCATGTGGCTTGACAAGATGATGTGGCGTGCGACATCATCTTCTTCCTCTCGTCGGGTCGACCTGTGACCTTGTTACGGGTCATTCAACCCGAACAGTAAACCATGTCAAATCTCAGCAATTTCTCAACCAAACTTCGCCATTTGTTCTCTAATCTGCTCATCATTCTCCCAAAAACTGATATATCACCTTAAAACTAAGAAACCATACCTGAAACCTCGTGGGCAAGCTCGAATCCTCGGAGGCCACCTTCGAGCTTCCATCTGAGCTCATCCTATCATCCATTCTCTGTGTTTCTTGGCCCTTCGCACTCACACGACCTCAGGGAACATAACTCTGGCTTTAGTTTGGAGTTACAACATCTAAAATGGGAAGTCCAAAAATCCAAGCTTACGGGTCATGGTTTTTACCTGTTTTTTGGGTTTCCAGTTAGCCTCCATGACTGCTCATCCTTCCACTGTCTTCCTTTCCCTCTCAGTCACTTTCTTCCTCACACGGAAACCATATATGATGGATGAATGGAGGAAGTGGGGTGGGGTGGGGTGGTGTGGTTTCAGAAGTGTGGGTGTTTGAAATCTAAGGGAGAAACTTGAGAGATGTAATAGATATGGACCAAAGGGTGGGTGACACTTGTCATTCATCATGTGGCCCCCCATAGATATTTTGGGTCCTACTAACAGACAAACAAAAATATACTTTTCTCTGAAACCAGGCACTGTAAAATCCATTAAATCCATCCTAGACTCGTAAAATAACCGTTAGATGTCAAAATTCAACGTTTTGTATGTCTATGTAATCAAAATCCCGCTATCTACTCAATGAACCTCGGTCAACGTGCCAATAACTTCTCAGGTCAAAAGTCAACATGTTTCCCACTCACGGGAAAAATCTTCATTTCACCTTAACTAATCTCGAAATTCCTCGATAACCATGAAATTTCTGGTCGGGTCATTACAATCTACCTTCCTTATAAAATTTCATCCGCGAAATTTACTATAAACATTTTGTCCTAGAAATTCACTATAGAAAATTTTTTCCTGAGGTTCACACTGACCTTTGACCCAAAACTGTGGAAATCCAATACCGCTCCGACTCAAGGCTCCCATGTGCATGTCCACGTCCAAAATCCATCCTCATGTAATACATGCCTATTCCTGGGACTTGGCCTGAAGGCGTTGGATCAATCCCATGTAATTAAGGGTGGCAATTTTTGACACGGCTCGGAACCCGCACAAGATTTATCTGGGGTCAACCAAAACGATTAAAATTTCAGGTCAACCAGTTATGACCCGTTTAATAAACGGATGGGTTTTGAGTCAAACTATTAACCCGTATAATGACCTGTTAACCCTTTTAATAAACAGGTAGATTTCAGATTAACAGGCTAACCCGTATATTGGCTTATATATTGACCCATTTAATAAACGTGTCATTACTAACTCATATCTCTACCAATTTACCTACCTAAATAACTATTAAATCTTATAATTTAAATAAGTTAAACGGGTCATATGTTAATTGGGTTTTGAGTACGACCTATTTATTAAATGGGTTACACGGGTTACACAGGTCATTAACAAGTCGGGTTTGAGTTGGACATTCTTGACACGATTATTAAACGAGTCGGGTTCGGGTTGAGCATAAATGGATAAAATAGAGTTCATGACACGACACAATCCATCGCCACCCCTACATGTAATACGGGGAAGGAACCTCTATGGGATCACGATCTTCCGAAGCCATTCTTAAAGGCCTAGAAAAAAAATTGGCGTGTAATCAACAATGAGAAAGAATCACACTTGATAGATCTAAGATCAACATATGACATCATAAAAAGAACTCAGATGTCCAAGGGCAGACACAAAAAGATCTTGGAAGATAAGGCCAAACTTCAGAAATTGTTATTTTATTACTAAAAGGAACAAGGACATTTAATAAAATAAAATTTCTAAAAGCGGAAATCAACACTGGTCAAGGCTTGCTCCGGAGTACGAACCACCTCAGAATCACGTGTCACGCCCTGATTCGACTCAATCATGTCAATCGCAGAAACCTCCGGGAACACATGTAACGACCCGTCCCGAATATCGGGATTTAATAATATTTAATGGTGATTCACTAATCTGGGATTAGTTGGGCGATTTCGGAGGAATTGTGCAAAATTACCGTTTTGCCCCTGGGCGTGGGCAAAACGTTGACTTTTATTTCGGATGGTCAAATGGACTTTGACCGATGACCGTGACGTAGTTCGAGACGTCACGAGTTCATAGACAGGTGGCACGTTCGATTCCGACGTTCGTGGTGAAAGTTATGAGGTACGGAAGTTCAAGGGCGTTTTCGTAATTTGGACGAAATAGGGGCAAATGTTGACTTTTTGACCAGGATGTCCGATGGCCGAGGGCCAAGGACCTACGTAGGTTTCGTCGATGCGAATCCAACGACAGGCGGCACGCCAAAATCGGAGATTCGACGACGAAGTTATGGGTCACGGAAATCTGGGTTCGTTATGCACGCATTACGAGGCGGGGACACGTGGCATTTTCTGATTGGTCTGGGATTCTGAGTGGGACACGTGGACCACTAACCTTTAATTATGAACTCAGATCTGGATTGGTGGGATTGGATTAAATTATTGGAATAAAAAAAATAAAGAATTCCCACTTATTGCATCTTTTAATCTGGACCTTTAATCTCATTGGTGAGATTTAATCTGGGCCGTTGATTCTGTTTCCCCTCTCTCTTTAATTGTATCAGACTACATCCTCTCACTCTCATTTCTCTCAAACCCGTGAGCATGTACACGGCTCACACTGCACACCACCACCATATCTGTATCCATGGGATCGTGCGGAGGGTTGTGGGATGACTGCTGAGAGCTGGGCACGATGGGAGACGGCGGGAGCCGGCGGAGATGACGGCGGAAGGAAAAACAGGGGAGGTCCAAAACTCAAAATTTGGGGAGGTCGATGTCGACTGTTTGTGATCGTATTGATGGGTGGTGGATGTTCCTGTGATCAGTCCAGGCGTTTCGGTGGCCACGGGGGTGACCACGGCGGCGAAGTGAGCCTAAACCCGCAAGCCCGTTCTCGGGTCTAAAATGGCAGGATGGGTTTTACTGTCTTTCGATCGATCTAGTAACAAGGATGATCACTAAGAGGATGAGACGAGTCTATTGGGACCGTTTTGATCGAGAATGGTAGTCGGAGCTGAGAGCAGTCGACGGTGGAGTTGGCCGTGAGCTTCTCGATCGGGGAGGTAAGGATCTTGACGTTGTTCCTTGTTTTTGTTTCCACAGAACTCCTAGTTTAACTCAGACGATCTTGTAGGAGGAAACCCTGTCGAAAATGATCAAGGAACGGCGGAGAACCGATCGGGTTGGCCCGCGGGTCACGGGGACCCGTTTACCAGTCGTTCGGGTTGAACGACGGTGAACAGTACCCGGCGCGTGGGTTTCACGCGCAGGGAGTTCAACCGGCGCGTGGGGGCGCGTGTGAGGTAATTTTGGGAAACTTCCAACATGACTTTTGTCCTATACAATGTAACGAACATTTTAGCGTTGGTTTCGTGTCGATCGGATCCCGTTTCGTTATTGTTCGGGATGTCCGAAGGTTTTAAATCCAGTTTAAAAATACTTAAAAATTCGGGAAAATTACGGGACTTTGATAGAATGTTAATGAAGGGGTTAGTAATCCTCTAATGTGATTTGGACAGGATTGGGAGTCCCGGTGATAGTGGTGTGGCCTGGGAAGGCCTATGGCACGCGTATCGAGGCGCTCGGTTAAACGGTCTGTGAGTGGACATTGGTTTCATAAATTCGATGCATGCATAACTGTTTTATGATTGTTATAATTATGATTAAATGATTTACCTTGGATATCGGTGAATTTAAAATGATTTTACGTATTTCGAGGTGAATTACGTATTTGCACGTAAACCGAGATTTTCTGGATTTGCACCGATTTCCATAAATATGGTTGGATATGATTTCATGAAACGGTTACGAACTTAAATAATGTAAAATCGGGCCAGGGGCCCAGTTGAACTATGAAATCGGGCCAGGGGCCCAGTTAACTTGTGGATCGGGCCAAGGGCCCAGTTAACTTGTGAAATCGGGCCAGGGGCCCAGTTGATTTCTACATGTGATTGCGGGTCGGGGACCCTAAAATGGAATTGAATAAATGTTTCCTGGTTTACATTTTATATATGTTCACATGCTGGAATCTATAAATGGTTTTGATGATGTTTCGGTCATGGCACGTTTTACGGTTTTGGGCATGAGACCCGTTTGATGAAATGTAACGATCGGTTCGGATTTTACCTATGTATACCTATATGTTTTGCATGTGGATATCGATAAAATGTATTTAGTACTGCACTGTATAGATCCTTCCATATGATACTGTCTCCTCCGGATGAGGTACCCCGGAGAGGTCACGGACGTCTAGTACGTCCAGCGTCTATGACGCTAAGCATCGGGGATGCTGTACCCGAACGGGGTTCGGGGATTGAACTCGGAAATTGAGACCCGAGTGGCACGCGTAGCCTTGTGATTGTGACCTTATTGACGTCAGGGACGTCAGACATCAGGGATGTCGGATTGGAGTGTATAGTGCAGTGGCTAAAATTATGGTTATGGTTTATATTATATGCCTTATGGTTCATATTACTGGATTGATGAAATAACTCTTGGATTGACTTTTGGAAATTGAAACGATGCTTTGGTTTCCGGGCTAAGGCCCTAATGGTTATTTCTAAATAAATGTGTGATCATTGGTTTTTGGCGCATGCATATGGTTTTACTGAGGGGCATAAATGTCTTATAAATGTTTTAAACAGACTTGTTTATTTTCGTCCACTCACAGCTTTTGTTTTCAATGCCCTTCAGGTTGATTCCGGATGCGACTGCAGCAGAGACTTGAGCATCGCACACCTCCTCCATCGATCCTTACGCACTCTGGAAGCCGTTTGGGCAAAGGCAATCGGTTATCCCTTGTCTGACGCCTCTTGTCAGACGGGAGCACGTCACATACCATGGTAATCCCGGGGGGATTGGGATGGGTCGTGTCAAGTGGTATCAGAGCAGGTTTTGCTCTTTTGTGCGCGAAGGACGAGGGTGTGATGTCTCTTTGGGCTGCAGTTCCGTTGTCAACCTGATAGATAGTTTTGGGTTTGTATGGTGGATTGGGTGTGTTTGGCCCGATACGCCGTGCCTTGATGCGATTCAACCCAAGTGGGGTTGTATACGATTAACTGGTAAAGTGGGACCGTCGGTTCGGTCATGTGATGATGGATTGTTGTGCCACTGGGCACAGCTAGGTTCAGGGAACCCCATTTGAATAATGTTATGGAAATACGAAACTCAGTTGAGTATTGGTCTAAGTTTGGACCCTAGTAGTGTTGGCTAGTGTACGGGGTGTTGGTGCATCGGAGTTAGCCGATGACCTTCATGGTGGAACCCACGATGGAACCCACATTGAGTTGACGATTGGATTGGATTTGACGTCTATGCGATGTCAGGACCGCGGGGTCGGTCAGGTTGTGGGTTTTACTGTAAAAGGCAGTTGGGTTCGGTGGAACCCTAGGGTGTAATTTTGGAACCCTAACTTGTAATTGATGGGCTGGAAAGGTGAACCTTAAATGAGAACTTGCGCTGCGACGAGCGGCTGAGGTCGTGGATGACCATGTGGATGACTCTAGTGAGTCTTATGGGATTCGATCCACGGATGCAGTTACGAGATATGATATGGAATCCCGTGTTGGATCGAATATTAGTGTGAGGTGTGGTTACGGATCTTGACAGCGATGACTGTTGGTCGACAGTTGTGTCGAGATGACTGGTTATCGAGGGTATTTAGTGTGGCTTTCACACTTGGGGATTAGGGGATGTTCAGGGAACGTCCATTATCCTGATGTGCCAGTGGTCAAATTGGAGGTACCCATAGTCGTGGGGTACGAGTGCTGTTACGGGATCGTCGTTCGTAATGAACGGAGATCCAGGGTAACAACTTAGCACACAGTGTGCTAGCATGGTTGTTCGTGTGCTATGTTTGGATGTTGGTATGGTGATACCTTTATGCCAATACTAGTATGGATGCTTGTGTGCTGATACTAGTGTTGATGATGGTGCGTTGGTGCTGGTACTAGCGCTGGTGCTGGTGTCAGTAATTCTGTCGACGATGAGCCACCATTTGGGGTGTGACTCTGTCATGATGGACGTATGATCGGTATCTGCGACTTAGTGGTGGTTGAGTCTTGGACTGGATGGGATCCAGTGGAGGTTGTGTCGTGTTGGGATAAGTCCTAACAGATATATGATGACATGTGAGGAATGGATCAAACGGTATGATTGAAACTTGGGGAATCTAGGGACGATGTTCCCTATGTCATGCGAGTTGGTGGATTTGTGGAGTTGTGGTCAGCTCCGAGATTGGTAAGTTTGTGTACTGCTTATATCCTCAGAGGGTGCAAGGAAGTATTGAAATTGGAAAAGTCGGGAAACCATTCGTGGTTTTGAGGTGTGATTGTGAATCACTTGGAACCTGAGGATTGAACCTGTAAAGGTTGAGATGTGCGACAAAGGAAGTATGGTATGCACATCCAGGAAAGGTTGTGGATTTTCCGTTCGGAATCGGGGTGTGTGCATACATGAATATTGGCGGACGTGAGGTCCGAGTGATGATTGATTTTGGACACGTGGTGGTCCAAGTGAGGTATGGACGTGGGCAGTCCAGTGGTTGGACATGGCATCTCATTTGGGAGCGTGTCTGTTTCCAACATGGTTGGAACTCCCGTTTCGGGGAGAGTTGTGATTGGGAGACGAGAGGAGTGCTCGTTTCCACACCGGTGATTGGTATTCCGAAGTCTTTGGGGTTGACTTCTTGTTTCCTGCCGTGGCAGATGATGATTGTTGCTACCAGTACGTTGAGCGTGTATTGGTGGGTGGACCCATGTTTGGCTTGGGGTCTTTGGACACAAGCAGTTGTGTGTGATTTTGGATTTGGTGGTGAAATGCGAGGTCATCTTTCCACCAAGGGGAATTTGGCGAAGGATTCAATTGAGGGTGTAAGACCCTACGATCAGCTTTCAGATGGATTGTTAGCTATGTGAGCATGTGTGGATCCTAGGGATCTGATTTGTGATGTTGTCGACTTTAGTCGATGCGACGATCTAGGATCGTGATGTTACTTGTCGGGTGACGTAGCGATGGATATGGGTTGTGATCTTGATGATCCAGATGGGTGGAGAGTTTATCACTCTTACCTTGATATGTGAGTCGTAAATGACGGGACTGAACTTCTTTTCGGAGTGGAGTCCATATGGTTTGTTAATCGGTTGAGTAGGTTTCCGATGTGGTCAGATTTTGTCAACCTTTGACGTATGGATATTGGGATTGGCTTCCCTATGAAGTCAATCGAGTGTTTTGGGCAGGCAACCGATAGGTTCGATTTTGTTACGTCTTGGTGGACGTAAACGAGATTTTGGGTTTTGGAATCGAATTTCTGGGTGACGATTCAGGATTCGATTGCGAAGCTCGGAAATGGATTACCGGATTTGGGTGCGGAATGATTGTTCCAATGCTAGCTTACGGAATAATGATTTCGGATTCGGATTTGGAAATGGAATAAAATATGATGTTTGGGTTCGGATTCGGGATTTCTTACGAAATTGCGAATTCGGATTCGGAACTGGAACTGGATGATGGGTGGAGTTTGCTTTGTCTCATGTTGGTTTGGGCAAAGGTACTTCATTACTAGAACGTGTCTGGCTATGACCTGGGTGGTTGTAGGCGAATTGTTGGATTGATGTACGTACAGGGTACGTTATACGAGGATTGTTACTGGTTAGGCTGAGTGGTGCCTAATGGCTGTACATGGGATGTACCCGTGGTGTGTGGTTAAACGTGTTGGTAATCGGCTTGGTTCCGATATCATTTATTTGGCTGTGTTGTGGACTGGACATTGGATACTGTGCGCTGTGCAGAGTGATTTTGTCGGGTTCAGTGATTGTACGAGCAGGTGCTCTTAGCCATGGTTGGCTAGTGGAACCCTAGTTTCGAGATGTGTGATCACTGCTGGGCTGGTATTCAATGTGTTCCAGTTACACCACTTGATTGTGTGAGTTGACGGTATACGTACACTCAGGGTGAGTGAGTTGGTGGTCTGAGTAACCACGAGTAGCCTTGTGTGATTTTATCACACCGTGATTTCCCAGCGTTTTGGTTCGCTGAGGGAGTCGGCGATTATGGACATTGAGATTATTTTGTGTCGCAGGATTGGGCGTGCCCTGCAAATTGTGATCATGTGTTGATCTTACGCTACCTCGAGAGTGATGTAGTGTGTGGCGTTGTCACTGACTGGCTGATGGTTGGGGCTTTACTAGGGTGGTAAAGCTTAGTGATCACAGTTTGACTGATGGCGTCAGCATGGACTGACAAATGAGATTTGGTGACTCCCAATGGGAGCGAATGTAAGGATTTATTGGCAATGGAAAGGAACCCTCTAGCTGAAGGAGTCAGCTAAATGGTTAAGCGATTTTATCGCGGACCAGGTGATCATTTCCACTCGCGGTGGTCGAGTATTGTTGCTATTATGACGTATAACTATGATGGGATGTCTGGGTACAAACGAGCCTGGTGTTGTCCCAGTATGTGGGTGTACAAGTGTACACAGATGTGTGATCGAATTGTTTTCCACGAGGTGTTTGTGGAATAAGGTTGTTGGTAATTTCGAGGACGAAATTCATTAAGGAGGAAAGGTTGTAACGACCCGTCCCGAATATCGGGATTTAATAATATTTAATGGTGATTCACTAATCTGGGATTAGTTGGGCGATTTCGGACGAATTGTGCAAAATGACCGTTTTGCCCCTGGGCGTGGGCAAAACGTTGACTTTTATTTCGGATGGTCAACTGGACTTTGACCGATGACCGTGACGTAGTTCGGGACGTCACGAGTTCATAGACAGGTGGCACGTTCGATTTCGACGTTTGTGGTGAAAGTTATGAGGTACGGAAGTTCAAGGGCGTTTTCGTAATTTGGACGAAATAGGGGCAAATGTTGACTTTTTGACCAGGATGTCCGATGGCCGAGGGCCAAGGACCGTTACGTAGGTTTCGTCGATGCGAATCCAACGACAGGCGGCACGCCGAAATCGGAGATTCGACAACGAAGTTATGGGTCACGGAAATCTGGGTTCGTTATGCACGCATTACGAGGCGGGGACACGTGGCATTTTCTAATTGGTCTGGGATTCTGAGTGGGACACGTGGACCACTAACCTTTAATTATGAACTCAGATCTGGATTGGTGGGATTGGATTAAATTATTGGAATAAAACATTATAAAGAATTCCC
Organism: Prinsepia uniflora; assembly: GCA_032719365.1. Lineage (NCBI taxonomy): Eukaryota > Viridiplantae > Streptophyta > Magnoliopsida > Rosales > Rosaceae > Prinsepia > Prinsepia uniflora. Next base: position 4,378,902 of record CM064867.1, on the reverse strand, counting down.
ACTTATTGCATCTTTTAATCTGGACCTTTAATCTCATTGGTGAGATTTAATCTGGGCCGTTGATTCTATTTCCCCTCTCTCTTTAATTGTATCAGACTACATCCTCTCACTCTCATTTCTCTCACACCCGTGAGCATGTACACGGCTCACACTGCACACCACCACCATATCTGTATCCATGGGATCGTGCGGAGGGTTGTGGGATGACTGCTGAGAGCTGGGCACGATGGGAGACGGCGGGAGCCGGCGGAGATGACGGCGGAAGGAAAAACAGGGGAGGTCCGAAACTCAAAATTTGGGGAGGTCGATGTCGACTGTTTGTGATCGTATTGATGGGTGGTGGATGTTCCTGTGATCAGTCCAGGCGTTTCGGTGGCCACGGGGGTGACCACGGCGGCGAAGTGAGCCTAAACCCGCAAGCCCGTTCTCGGGTCTAAAATGGCAGGATGGGTTTTACTGTCTTTCGATCGATCTAGTAACCAGAATGATGACTAAGAGGATGAGACGAGTCTATTGGGACCGTTTTGATCGAGAATGGTAGTCGGAGCTGAGAGCAGTCGACGGTGGAGTTGGCCGTGAGCTTCTCGATCGGGGAGGTAAGGATCTTGACGTTGTTCCTTGTTTTTGTTTCCACAGAACTCCTAGTTTAACTCAGACGATCTTGTAGGAGGAAACCCTGTCGAAAATGATCAAGGAACGGCGGAGAACCGATCGGGTTGGCCCGCGGGTCACGGGGACCCGTTTACCAGTCGTTCGGGTTGAACGACGGTGAACAGTACCCGGCGCGTGGGTTTCACGCGCAGGGAGTTCAACCGGCGCGTGGGGGCGCGTGTGAGGTAATTTTGGGAAACTTCCAACATGACTTTTGTCCTATACAATGTAACGAACATTTTAGCGTTGGTTTCGTGTCGATCGGATCCCGTTTCGTTATTGTTCGGGATGTCCGAAGGTTTTAAATCCAGTTTAAAAATACTTAAAAATTCGGGAAAATTACGGGACTTTGATAGAATGTTAATGAAGGGGTTAGTAATCCTCTAATGTGATTTGGACAGGATTGGGAGTCCCGGTGATAGTGGTGTGGCCCGGGAAGGCCTATGGCACGCGTATCGAGGCGCTCGGTTAAACGGTCTGTGAGTGGACATTGGTTTCATAAATTCGATGCATGCATAACTGTTTTATGATTGTTATAATTATGATTAAATGATTTACCTTGGATATCGGTGAATTTAAAATGATTTCACGTATTTCGAGGTGAATTACGTATTTGCACGTAAACCGAGATTTTCTGGATTTGCACCGATTTCCATAAATATGGTTGGATATGATTTCATGAAACGGTTACGAACTTAAATAATGTAAAATCGGGCCAGGGGCCCAGTTGAACTATGAAATCGGGCCAGGGGCCCAGTTAACTTGTGGATCGGGCCAAGGGCCCAGTTAACTTGTGAAATCGGGCCAGGGGCCCAGTTGATTTCTACATGTGATTGCGGGTCGAGGACCCTAAAATGGAATTGAATAAATGTTTCCTGGTTTACATTTTATATATGTTCACATGCTGGAATCTATAAATGGTTTTGATGATGTTTCGGTCATGGCACGTTTTACGGTTTTGGGCATGAGACCCGTTTGATGAAATGTAACGATCGGTTCGGATTTTACCTATGTATACCTATATGTTTTGCATGTGGATATCGATAAAATGTATTTAGTACTGCACTGTATAGATCCTTCCATATGATACTGTCTCCTCCGGATGAGGTACCCCGGAGAGGTCACGGACGTCTAGTACGTCCAGCGTCTATGACGCTAAGCATCGGGGATGCTGTACCCGAACGGGGTTCGGGGATTGAACTCGGAAATTGAGACCCGAGTGGCACGCGTAGCCTTGTGATTGTGACCTTATTGACGTCAGGGACGTCAGACATCAGGGATGTCGGATTGGAGTGTATAGTGCAGTGGCTAAAATTATGGTTATGGTTTATATTATATGCCTTATGGTTCATATTACTGGATTGATGAAATAACTCTTGGATTGACTTTTGGAAATTGAAACGATGCTTTGGTTTCCGGGCTAAGGCCCTAATGGTTATTTCTAAATAAATGTGTGATCATTGGTTTTTGGCGCATGCATATGGTTTTACTGAGGGGCATAAATGTCTTATAAATGTTTTAAACAGACTTGTTTATTTTCGTCCACTCACAGCTTTTGTTTTCAATGCCCTTCAGGTTGATTCCGGATGCGACTGCAGCAGAGACTTGAGCATCGCACACCTCCTCCATCGATCCTTACGCACTCTGGAAGCCGTTTGGGCAAAGGCAATCGGTTATCCCTTGTCTGAAGCCTCTTGTCAGACGGGAGCACGTCACATACCATGGTAATCCCGGGGGGATTGGGATGGGTCGTGTCAACACATCTGCCTTCTCCTAATAGATAACGTCGAGGCGTTCTTGATAAAGCCTACTTGCGTTTTCCGCCGTCGACTGACTTTCGGCCCAGAGATCCTCAGACCTCTCTAGGATCATCTCGAGAGTACAATTTTCGCAGTAGAGGTGACAAAGTTCTATCGACATATCTTCGTAGGTTGGAATCTTGTCATAATCAGGAGAAAATGGCAACGAGAAATTGCCAGATGCCTGAGAAGCGATCAGCGGAGCAGTGGTGAAGGAATCACCAATGGATGTATTCTCCAAAAATGGAAGTGGGCGAATCTACCACAAATCAAAGGGCAAAGGAAGCTTTAAATAAAGAATGGAACACCATGCGAAATAATCGTTACAAATTGTGGCATGGAAAAGAGTTTTTTGCGAAAATGATCCACACACTTGGAAGAGCTTAAATATAAAAAAAATCGTTATTCGCAAAAAAAAAATCATCACAAATCCCAGAGAATTCAAAAGCCCAGAATAGCATCCAGAATGAGCTGAAGCCTAAGTTTACATAATTGGAGCTGTGAAAATTTGACTTCTATCTCCGCGTCGCAATGAGCCTGGAGTCTTTCTTTTTCCTTCTCAACATAATCTCCAAATTCAGAAAGATCTTTTTTTTCTTAGCATAAGATTCTAAGAGAGTGGTACATTTTGTCATGATAAGATCAATCCTGTCAAGAAGCTCCCGCTCTTTTCCTTCGGACCCAACTACCTTTTTTCTCATAGCCACCCATCATATTCCCTGTGTGACAAGCCCTTTTCTTAACATATCCAGCTCCTCCGATAATGGAACATCGCCAAGAATGTTGGCCCGGCGACGTTCGAGTATAAACAGATTATCTTGATACTTATCTAGCAACTTCATCGCAAATTTATTTGAAGGCAAGCACATGGACTGGAAAAGAGAAAGAGTATGTAAGGCAATCCTTAGCATCAGATATATCTCGATAGAGCCAAGTCCTTATGAGAAAATTTTTGAGGAATCATTGAGAGAAAAGGAAAAATTTGAAAAATCTATTCTAAGATAGAGCATACCTCTACAAAAATGGAAGAAATATCCCATGCATCAATGCCAAAAGGACTGCTGGAAGAATTGGCCATGCGAGGATCCAGAATCGTGGCGTCCCACAATAATCCTAACATAGGTATGACCTCCACAACAGAGACTTCACCATGAGGCAAGGAAAGATGTAACGACCCGTCCTGAATTATTGGGATTAATTAAGAATTAATGACGGTTTAGCGAGACTAATAGGAGATTGAACGAGGATTAATGGACGTTCAGTGCGAAATGACGATTTTGCCCTTGGAATGGGCGAAACGTTGACTCTTCGTTCAGGTTGTCAAATGGATTTTGGCCGATGACTATGATGTAGTTTGGAACGTCACAAGTTCATAGACAGGTGGCACGTCCGATTTCGACATTTGAGGAAGAAGTTACGATATTCGGAAGTTCAGGGGCACTTTTGGTAATTTGGTTGAAAAGGGGCAAACAGTTGACTTTTGACCCAGGAGGTCGGATGGCAGAGGGTCGAGCACTGTTACATAGATCGGGATGATACAAATCCGTAGACAGGTGGCACGTCGAAATCGGACGTTCGACGGAAAAGTTACGGTTCATGGAAATTTCGAGGTACTATTCATAACGTTACATTTTACGAGGCAAAAGTGGACTTTTGTCCTGAGTGAGGGCTAGCTCTTTTCCCTAGGCCGAATGGATGAGTGACAAGTGTCACCCATCCATTGCTTCCCTTACACAGATACATGCATATCCATCCCCCTTTCCTGTTTGATCATTCCACCAACCCGAACAAACCCAGTGAACCCAAATCCATGCCCTTCCCATCTGCCTCCATCTGAGGCCATGAGAGGAACTGAGGATGAATGAGAGGATGAGGAGACAGTGGCAGACGGCCAGCCGCAGTGGACGGCGGTGGATTGCACGGCCAAGGTAAAACCATTTCCCCTGTGTGTTCTGAATTTCAAATTTGGGTTTTGGATGTTAGGGAGCTTAGATGTTGGCTAGGATGGGTTTAGGGGATTGGTAGGAGGTCTAGGAGACGGTTTTGGAGGCTGAGAAATCTGGGAACAGCGGCTAGAGGATTTTCGATGGCTCCCCACTGAATTCCCATTTCGGCCAAGTTAGGCCAAATCAATCCTCCCAATCTATTTCTAGTGATCCTAGGAACCTATTGGAACCCTTGGGATGATGATTTGACCCCTAGAAGTACCCTAAACATAGAATGGAATTTTTGGTTCAAAATGGTTTTCAGAACCAATAGGTATTAGGATTGATTTCTAGGTTTTGAGGACATGGTTGGATAGGAAATGAAGAGAGGAAGCCATAGGAGTTGGAATGGATGAAAAAGGACAAAAAATGGAAGAGTTATGCCACTGAACCGGTCACGCCGGTCAAGTTGGACCGGCTGGCCCAAGTGAACCGGACCGGACCGGCTGCTGAAGGATAGATTCGATCTACAGTGCAAGGCGCATGGCTCCCACGCGCAGCCCCTTTGGGCGGTGCGTGAGGGCGCGTGAGCCGTCCTATGGGGAAAGTTCCAACATGTAATTTCATATATTCAATGTAACGAACATTTTGGGACTGGTTTCAAGTCGATCGGACATCGTTTCGATATAGTTCAAGACGTCCGAAGGTTTAGGATCGGGTTTAAAAGTACTTAAAAATTCCGAAAAATTCTGGGGCTTTAGTGAGGGGTTATTTAAGTAGATAATAACCTTCTATTACGATTTGAATAGGTTCGGAAGCCCTGGAGGTGATGATTGGCCCGGGAGAGGCTTATGGAGCGCTTATCGAGGCGCGCCTTCAGACGGTTTGTGAGTGGATCTTTTATTCGAACTTGATGCATGCATAAATGTTTTATAAGTGTTTTAATATATTTTTTGTGATACCAAGAGAAACAGTTTCCCCACTTCAATTCCGTCGTTTGATCACTCAATGATCACGACTCAACCTCGACACAAGCTTACTGTTACCAAGCCCGTTTAGGGTCAATTGGGCCTCGATTTCCCTCGTTCTTGAAATGGATCGTCTCGTCACAACCTCGGGAAGCTAATTCCAAGCTCAATTTCGATCCACAAGGCTCATAGTTCAAAATCCGAATTTCCCCCCAAAATTCCAAATTTTCGATTCTCACTCTCCAGCTTCTCTCTGTCTCTCGTGTTTACCCAGCTGAGTTAGTCTCACCAAACTCTCAATTTTCCCCTCAAAACTGGTTAAGGAAGGCAGCCAATTTTCTCAATTTCTGATTCTCATTCTTCACGGTTTAAAGACAAAGAAGATGTTTAATGGAGATTAAAATGATTAAGTGTAATTAATAATAATAAAACACAATGATCATGTTTTCCCCAAAACATGGAGTTGACTTTAGGCCCTAAATCAAGGTATGGGTGACACTTGTCACTCATCCAGGTGTGTTAAATCATCAGTTACTGTTCACAATAAAATAATATTTTAATCTAAATCCCAGTTTGTTCGGTTAATTGATTTCGTTCCCGTGACCATAACTTCGTCATCGAATCTCCGATTTCGGCATACCGCCTGTCATTGGATTCGTATCGACAAGACCTACGTAATGGTCCTTGGCCCTCGTCCATTGGACTTCCCGGGTCAAAAGTCAACATTTGGCCCCTTTTTCAACCAAATTACCAAAATACCCCTTAACTTCCGAACGTCATAACTTTTTCCTCGAATGTCAGAATCGAACGTGCCACCTGTCTATGAACTTATGACGTCCTGAACTACGTCACAGTTATCAGTCAAAGTCTGTTTGACCGCCCGAACTAAAAGTCAACATTTTGTCCACGCCTAGGGGCAAAACGATCATTTTGCACATTTCGTCCGATTTCACTCCACTAATCCCAGATTAGTCATTCTAAACCATAATTAATTAATATTTAATCCCGATATTCGGGACGGGTCATTACAACCTTCCCCCTTAAATAATTTCGTCCCTGAAATTCCAACTATCCTTATTCCACATCCATCTCGTGGAAACAACTGGGCCTCACGACACGTGTACACTTGTACACCCACTGACCAACACAAAAACTCGTCTGCACTCAAACATCTCATCACAGACTCATGTCACACTGACTACACTCGACCACCTCGAGTGAAAATGATCACCTGAAATTGACAATGTCCTCAATAAGCTGACTCCTTCAGCTTGACGATTCCTTTCAAACACTAACATCTCCTGACCTCCGCTCCCATCGGGAGTCACCAAATCTCACTTGTCAGTCCATGCTGACACTACTAGCCAAACTGTCACCACCAAGCTTTACCACCCTTGTAAAGCTCCAATCATCAACCAATCAGTGACATCACCTCATACTACAATGTTCTCATGTAGCGTAAGATCAACAACATGATCTCACTTCACAGGGCAAGCTCAATTTTGCGGCAAATACCAACCTCAGTATCTACAACTGTTACTCCCTCAGTGATCCAAGATGCTGGTAAGGTCACGACATGATAACATCTCGCAAAGCAACTTGTAGTCACACTAACCACCAACTCACTCATCCTCAGTATACGTATACCGTCATCTCACTCAATCAGACGGTATAACTGGAACACGTTGAACACCAGCCCAGTAATGGTCACACAACTCAACACTAGAGTTTCACTAGCCATCCATGGCTAAGAGCACCTGCTCAGACAATCACTGAAATCATCAAAATCACTTTTCCCAGCGCATTGTGTTCAATGTCCAGTTCACATTCACAACCAAAACCAATGGTATTGGAACTAAGCCAATCACCAACACGTTCACCGACACATCACTGGTACATCCCATGTACCGTCACTAGGTATCAAGTACCATCATCCATACGATACTGCAAATCGTACACCAAGCATGATCCTACAATTGGACCCCAGCAGTCCAAATGATCAAAACTCATGTATTACTCCAATCTCATGGAGTTCCATTAATAACAGGATTCCACTTCTCCTTACGTTATCAAAAATTTTAACTCTCAGCTTAGTATATCGGCTACCTCACTAGCCGTACCGAAATAATACCCGACCTGACTCTAAGGTCGTAATCTCAAATTCTCTTGACTATCATCCCTTTTTCCTCTTTAACAACACTGAGTTCCCTACGACGACACTCGGCCGAATGAACTCATATTTATCAAGTCCGGTACTTGCACCTTCAGTCCTTATGACTTCGTAGGTGTCACATACCCAAGTGTCGGAGAAACAACTCGTATACTCGACACGATTTCCATTATTAGCTCAACCTCTCATCCTGGAAAAAACCTCAGGAAATATTTTGAGGAGTCCGTACATCCTCAGCCCTCACTGGGCATTGCAAACACTACCCATAAGTATCACACTTGTGCCCAGTAATTACCCTTGGGAATCCTAGACTCCACATAACACTCCCAAATCGACATACCCGATAAAGGTATCATGAGTCATTAACCAATCCATCCCAAGGATTACGTCCAACTCAATCCAAGTCCAGGAATACCCAATTCCGCCACTAGGCTAGTATCGTCAGTCATCCTGGGTATCTTTACATAAAAAGGGGTCTACTCCCTTAATATATCACCAATTCCACCAAATATAATTACCAAGGTGACCACAAAGATAACATCAAATCTATCACTTCCATAACTTAACAAATCATGGATCTTTCTAAATCCATCCAAATGTATAACTCCGAGACACAGAAGAGTAAATAGCCTGGGACCTACCAAATACACATGTCATGACCACAAGTAATAAACATCTAGGTCATCACTCCAGGGGCTACTCAAGCCTCCTGCTCAGAATTTCTCAATCCTCAGGTACATGGTCCCAACTCCGACCATGCCTCAATGGTCCATCATGGGTCCTACCAACTCCTTCCCTTGCCTATCACATCAGCAGTCAATCCATGTGCCAATCTTTACTCTATTGCACTCCAACCAGTGCCTCTATCACTTTTTCAGTTTATATAGCCATTTCTTTAGGATATGACCAGGCGACCCACAATCAAGAGCATCACCGTGCAATTAACTTTATCACTTAATCCCCCAGTGGACCCAACTAGCGTTCCACTGAACCAGACTACCTCTAAGTCCCAATCTCTGTGTACTACGGGTCTCTACCCGAACCTTTAAGCACTAAGTGAAACTGACACGTCCCATCCAAATCCAGAAATTCAAGACACAGGGTTAAGAAATACCAATTCATAAACCCATACCCCACCAATGTCTAACTTTACACTAATCCTTGGCATCCCAGGTGCCAAACATTTCGCAATCACATGTGTCGGTTGTTCTAAAAACCATATCCTGTTCAACCTTTCCGGCTCTTCCCAAGCCCTAATACATTACCATGACTCGTCTCGAGTCCTAACCAAAATCCTGACTCACTTTGAGTCCAATCATGACTCTTCCTGAGTCCAATCATGACTCTTCCTGCGTCCAATCTTATCTCAATCATCCATGCCATCCTTGGCATACCCGGTCACCTAGCAATTACCGCTGGTGAACCACATCTTATACCACTTACAAAGCCTAAGGGATACCACATCACACCCTTGACTCTGGAAACACACATTCCACTTAAGGAATTTACTGAGAATCATCTCATCCCGGGTCCAAACTACCCAATTTTGCTACCTTTCTAGCCTCTGGGTTCAATCATTCATGGGACCCACAAAAATCCGGGTTCAACAGTTAGTAATTCACAATCACAGTGTACACTGATTAACATCCGACCCCAAACCAAGGTCAATTTCATTCCGAGATCTAACCCGAGGTCTCAAGTACCCTAGTACCCTAGTCTCACTAACAGGTCGCGCACGAGGCTTACGTTTCGGAGGTATGGTGTGGCAACAGAATTCAGCAACCTAGTGCTCTGATACCAATTTGACAGGACCCGTCCCCTAGGGACATAGATAACCGTGCCCGATCCTGCTCCCGTCATATAAGTCAACAGAAGGTACGAAATTACCCTCCAAGACTTGCCAAACAAGGGATAAGTGCACCTGTGCCCACTCATACCTCCACCTCTTGAATAGCCTCGATCAACGCGCCACGACCTGAAGGGTCATTAAAACAGAAAAGGTGTGAGTGGACAAAAATGACCTCTTATAAAAACATTTGCCAAAATACAATCTTACCCTCCAGTTTTCACAAACGTGCATGCATATCTTAAAACATGAGTAATAGTATGAAATCATTCAAGTATGAATAGTGGACCGATAAAATCTAAACATATTTTCCCAAGGTCCGTAAAACTCATGTTCACCAAATCAGTTCAAGTTATAAAACATCAAATCCCGGCTCTCAGGCCAAAACATGTGAACACCATCACCTGGCCACAAAGACCAAAAACCCGTACTTAAAACCGGTATGTAATCACAAACAACATGTTTCTAGATTCCATGTCCACATTTTCCTTGAAACTCATTTTAATCAAATCAATTTAAATCTCAATAAACTCACGCTTTCCTTAAATTATTTTATATTTAAACCAAGGTTTCCTCAAAAGCATTTTCCATAAAACCACGGTTTCCTCAAAATCATTTTCCATAAAACCACAGTTTCCTCAAAATCATTTTCCATAAAACCACGGTTTCCTCAAAATCATTTTCCATAAAACCACGGGACTTATTTCCATATCCTGTTGCTTATGGTCACGTTTATCCCTGCAACGCGTGCAAATCAAATAGGCTCAATGACCGCTCAAAATCCGAGCATCTGTCGCTGTAAAAACCTCACCAGCCGACAATCCGTCGTTGTGAACACATCACCAGCCTACAATCCAGATCTCGTGAACACATCACTTACTGACCTATATATAATCCAGCACATCTCTGGTCTGAGTCGATCCTCCCTCGGTTGCACGACAACAGACCGTGCTACGTGACCTCTTCGGGGTAAACACTTTCCTCCCGAAGGCGAGCGTTATCTCCAGGGTGCACTCCGAGGAAAAACATATTTCCACCCGAAATCTCTAAATATACACAACACATCACCATTATGAAAATTAGTGAAAAACAGTTGCATTGAAACCAAATCATTTATCAACACAGGGTCTCAGCCCCAAAATATAGTTTCCTCAAATCCGGAAAACCAAAGTCCCGATTTATTTTATAAATCCGAAAATCATCAATATCATCATGTAATCACATGTGACTCCAAATCCGAGTCAAAATCACTATCCAATTGGGTCTCAAGCCCAAATCATCATTTTCACGCAAATCCATGCGATCGCAACCTCAGTTTCCATTTTCATATAAATCCATAAAATCAATTCATGACTCATAATCCGAGTCAAAACAAATCCATTTTCAATCCCTGACTCATAACCCGAGTCCAAATATCATTTTCAATTCCTGACTCATAACCCGAGTCAAAACATCAATTTTAATCCCGGGCCTACGTCCAAAACATCAATTTCATCATTTCTCGAAAATCGTGCCAAAATATAATATAATAATCCATAAAATCGAGAAATCACCGGATTGAAATATCAATCTTTCCAAAGAATATAAAATCATATAATAAAGCATTTAAATCATATATGCATGCATCACGGTTAGAAAACAAAGTCCACTCACACACACCGTATAAACGGTCCGTTTTCGAGTTGCACGTTTTTCCGTAAATTCTGAAAATCACAATTTCTGTCCAAAATCATTAATGAGGGTCACTAACATCTGAAAATACCACATATAATTTTCCTCAATTTTTCTAGAATTTAAATACATATTTAACACGTATAACAAAACTTCGGATACGTGGAACATTAACGAAACGATATCTGATTTTCTCGAAACCAGTGTCAAAATGTTCGTTACACTGAGAGGATTCAAAGTCATATTGACCACACCTTGAAACAAGGTCGTACGCGCCCTCACGCGCCGCCCAAAGTGGCTGCGCGTGAAACCCACGCGCCTGCTACAGTGTCGTCGTCCTCACCCGTTTCACTGCAATACGGATCCTGCAACCCGCGTGACGACCCGGTCTGTTCTCTGTCAATTCGACACCGTTTTCAATAATTGAACATTCAGTTAGCTTCGATTTAAGTCGAATTAGAGTTCTGAAACATCAATTACACAAAACCTTACCTTAATCCTTCAAATCAAGGATGAACATTCGAAGAACAGTCGACTCTGTTCATCCTCGAATGTCCACAATTTCCCAACGTTTTCCTTCAATTGATCCACCCAGAAGCTTTAATGGACCAAGAGAAACAGTTTCCCCACTTCAACTCCGTCGTTTGATCACTCAATGATCACAACTCAACCTCGACACAAGCTTACTGGTACCAAGCCCGTTCAGGGTCAATTGGGCCTCGATTTCCCTCGTTCTTGAAATGGATCGTCTCGTCACAACCTCGGGGTCTAATTCCAAGCTCAATTTCAATCCACAAGGCTCATAGTTCAAAATCTGAATTTCCCCCCAAAATTCCAAATTTTTTATTCTCACTCTCCAGCTTCTCTCTGTCTCTCGTGTTTACCCAGCTGAGTTAGTCTCACCAAACTCTCAATTTTCCCCTCAAAACTGGTTAAGGAAGGCAGCCAATTCTCTCAATTTCTGATTCTCATTCTTCACGGTTTGAAGACAAAGAAGATGTTTAATGGAGATTAAAATTAAGTGTAATTAATAATAATAAAACACAATGATCATGTTTCCCCCAAAACATGGAGTTGACTTTAGGCCCTAAACCATGGGATGGGTGACACTTGTCACTCATCCAGGTGTGTTAAATCATCGGGTACTGTTCACAATAAAATAATATTTTAATCTAAATCCCGGTTTGTTCGGTTAATCGATTTCGTTCCCGTGACCATAACTTCGTCGTCGAATCTCCGATTTCGGCATGCCTCCTGTCATTAGATTCGTATCGACAAGACCTACGTAATGGTCCTTGACCCTCGTCCATTGAACTTCCCGGGTCAAAAGTCAACATTTGGCTCCTTTTCAACCAAATTACCAAAATACCCCTTAACTTCTGAACGTCATAACTTTTTCCTCGAATGTCGGAATCGAACGTGCCACCTGTCTATGAACTCGTGACGTCCTGAACTACGTCACAGTCATCGGTCAAAGTCCATTTGACCGCCCGAACTAAAAGTCAACATTTTGCCCACGCCTAAGGGTAAAATGGTCATTTTGCACATTTCGTCCGATTTCACTCCACTAATCCCAGATTAGTCATTCTAAACCATAATTAATTAATATTTAATCCTGATATTCGGGACGGGTCACTACACTCGGACTAGATCCGGAGATAAAGCTCGGACTAGATTAGGAGATAGAGCCTCCCAGACGGAGAATTCCTGAAGGTCGACTCGGAGTGAGACCCCGAGTAGTGTGCACACTAGTATAGAGATGAAATCGTGAAATATATCGGGGATGTGTTCCCTAGGGACTGTGTGCCCCTAGTTGGCATCTTGTCGGAAGTGCCGGGATGGGTTATAGGTATGCATATACGTATGAGGTTCTTATGGAAAGTGATTTGGGGGTGGAGACCCCGTGTTCTATGTTTTAGAAAGTGGTTTGGGGCAGAGACCCCGTGTTCTATTATTTGAATATGGTTTTGGGCAGAGTCCCAGTTGTGTTTGATTTGGGATGAGTCCCCATATGGTTTGATTTACAGTTTTGGGCCAAAGCCCTAACGATTTTGTAAAGGTTTGATAAATGGGTTTCGAATGCATGCATATGTTTTTAATGAAGGGCATAAAGGTTTTTTATGATTTTTTTTTATAAAATAATTGTTTTGTCCACTCATAGCTTTCATGTTTTGAATGCCCTTCAGGTTGATCGTGGATGCGGGCTGTAGCAGAGATCAAGACATCACGCTCCTCCTCCTACGATCCTGGCGTACTCTAGAAGCCCCGGTGAGAGTTAGTGATGGAATTATCCCTGTTCTGACATTTCGTGTCAAACGGGAGCAGGCACGTCCCACCTTAATCCCGGAGGGTTTGGGACGGGTCCTGTCAAAAGATCATCCTCCACCTCTTAGGAAATTAAGAACGGTCTTATAGACTTTAGGAGCCCTCAACCGCGCAGGAATATGAGAGAAAAAGATTCCCTCATAAAGAACAATGGGAATGTAACGACCCGTCCCGAATTTCGAGATTAGTTTAGTGAGTAATTGCGGATTAAAGTGACCAATCAGGGATTAGTCGTGAGATTTTGTGTAACACCCCGGAAATTCGAGGATTTTAATAATGTAATTTAATGTATGAATTGACGTTTTTACCCCTGTGAATGGTATGGCCAAATTGTTGACTTTTTGATTTGAGGGTCAAATGGACTTTGACCAATGACCGTGACGTAGTTTGGGACGTCACGAGTCCATAGACAGGTGGCACGTCCAATTCGGACACTCAGGGAAGAAGTTATGACTATCGGAAGTTCAGGGGCATTACCGTAATTTGGACTTTAGGGGCGGAAATGTTGACTTTTCGTTTGGCAATTAATTTTCACATGACTCAAGGACCGTTAGGTAGGTCTCGATGCCCTGAGTCCGTAGACAGGCGGCACGCCAAAATCGGACTTCGTATGGTTGAGATACGGGTCTAGAAAGTGAAGGGTGTTTTGGTAATTATTGAACCAGGGGCATTTTGGTCATTTTGCCCTGGTTACTGTAGCAAACCGTGGGGGCAGGGGCTGCACCACCGTGTGCGGTGTTTCTGTGCAATCTTAATAATTTTAGGCTGTGATGAACTGGAAAGGGGAGAATTAACTAAGCATTTCGAATTGTCTCAACGTGGGCTGAGTCACTCTTCATCAGTGGACACCATTTTTAATTCTGGATCGAAGCTTTAAGGGGAACAATCTCAGTGGATAGATTGGACTTCCACGAGCCTCTGGGACGGCTTAGGTTGTTTAAAATTGATTAGAACGTGTGTTAGCATCACTCTGCCATTGAGAGAACTGAGAATTGGTGAGGAACCAGAGAGAAACCACTTCGGGGAAATTTGGAGGGAAATTGGGTTTTTGATTTCTGGTGCTTGTTGGGCCAAACCAAGGCCTGGTTTAGCTTTCTGGGAGCGATTGGAACTTAGCCATATCAAATTCAAGAAGAACCAGCCACTGTTGGACTGGAACTGAGGTTCCTGTTTCAGTGGAGTTGCAGAGACTTGGACGATCACTTCCAGGTAATTCCTTGGTAAATTGATCGTTTGTTTCAGTTCATTTTTGCCTTAGGAAGCTTACTGGGAGGTTAATTTGATTTTGGTTTGGAAACCAGTGAGTTGGGGTGATCAACCCGTTTGGTTGATCACGGGTCGAATGGCCAGTTAAACGACTTGTCGAGGCAAATTATTGTCACAGAACTTAAATTCAAAGAATAATAAAAATGTTAGGATCAAATTGGATTGAAATCGAGTTGAAATTCAGGGTTAATTTCCCAGGTCATATCGCGGGGTGAAGGTCCGAATAGCAGGGCTATCCGGTGAAGAAGGTGACACTGTAGCAGCTACAGTGTCAGGCGCGTGAATTTCACGCGCAACCACTTTGGGCGGTGCGTGAGGGCGCGTTGGGGCTTATCTCCGATCACGATCAACATAACTTTTGTTCCTCTCATCATTCTGAACATTTTTGATGAATTAACCATGTTGATCTAAGATAGTTAGGAGGGTCAGTCTACGGCCGGCTGTCTCGGGAAACGTGTGGATGGGTTTCCCCGGGCCGGTTTCTGTTTCGGACTTTTTGGATAAATATTTAAGACTTGTAGTGACCCTTACGTGTGATTTGGACTGACAGGAAATGTACGATAATCCCGGTACAAGTTTGTACGCGCAGGTTCACCGCGGGATCGTACTGTGAGTGGGCCCGATTTCATTAAACCCTTGCATGCTTAAATGTTTTCTGATTTACTTATATGTTCACATGCTGGAATCAAGAAATGGTTTTGATGATATTGAAATTATGGTTATGGCACGTTTCACGGTATTTGGGTTTGAAACCCGTCTGATGAAACTTAACGATCGGTTTGGATTTTATCTATGTATATATATATGTTTTACATGTGGATATCAATAAAATGTATTTGGTACTGCACTGTATAGATCCATTCTTATGATACTGTCTCCTCCGGATGTGGTACCCCGGAGTGGTCATAGCGCATTGCCTGCGAGGGGTCATTCTACGGAGGAGCCGGACCGTAAAATGACTCAGGAGCAGGATTGCTTATTTGACGTCAGGGACGTCGAGCGTCTAGGACGCTAGGCATTTGAGATGCCATACCCGGACAGGGTTCGGGGATTGGACTCGGAATTGAGACCCGAGTGGCACGCGTAGCCTTGAGACTGTGACCTTATTGGACGTCAGGGACGTCAGACATCGGGGATGTCAGGATTGGAGTGTATAGTGCAGTGGCTAAAATTATGTTTATGGTGTTATTACATGCCTTATGGTTCATACTATATGATTTATGGTTTTAAATTCTGATGCATGCATGTTTGGAAAACGGAGGGGTAAATTATATGTTTTACTTATTAAACGGTTTTATAAACTTGAGTTTCGGCCCACTCACCCTTAATGTTTTGGTAACCCTTCCAGGCTGTGCTACTGAGGTAGAGGAGGATCCTGAGGCTGAGGCTGAGGCATAGATCTACTTTCGCGTACCTGATCTCCTGTTGGGTGGTTTACCCGCAGGTTTATTTTAGAGTCGTGCTCGCAATTTGTAATTTGGAACTTTATCCCTTCTCTGACATCGGTTTATTTCGGATTTGATGTATAACTTTATTTGGTTATTTATTCATTTGAACTTTTGAGGTTAAAATTGGAACGTTATTTTGGGTGTCAGACGGGAGCAGGGCACGTCCCCTTATGGTCCCTGAGGGATCGGGACGGGTCCTGTCATTTTGGACGGAAGGCACAAAATGACTATTTTGCCCTTGGATTTGGGCAAAATGTTGACTTTAGACCGCCCGAGTCAAATGGACTTTGACCGATGACCGTGACGTAAATTGGGACGTTACGAGTCCCTAGACAAGCGACACGTCAAATTTGGACGTTCGACAGAAAAATTACAAGTCTAAAATGGAAATCGTCACTATTCACACAAATCAAGACAGGACGACAAGTGGCATGTTTGGATTGGAAAATACCTGGGGACAACCCACTAGATGAGTGATATGTGTCACCCATCTGATAGGCCTATAACCCAATATTTTGTGTTTATCTTCATCTCGTCTGCCATCTTCTCCATTTTCCCCAAACCCGTGGAACCTCCTAACCCGTACACCCCAACCCACACCAAGCACCTTAAATCTTCAACTGATGCCCCTGGTGTGTGAATGAAAAAGAGAGAGCAAGGAGAGAATAATGTGGCGGTGCTAACGGGATGGACCATCGTGGACGGTGGCCGAGAATGCCCGATACGGTGAGTTTACGTTCAAAAATTGGAAATTGGGTTTTAATGTTTGTTGATCGGTTTTAATGATTGGAACTTGTTCCTTGTGGTTGTACGAACTTCTGGGATCGAAATCGAGGATGGAGGTGGCCGGAGTTGACAGCGGAGCACAGTTGTAGGTCACAATCACTGTTCCTCTTCGAATAGATAACTTCGAGTCCTTTTCTCAGTTTTCTGGGTTGGTCAAACCGTTCTAGGGATCGAGATGAGGAGAACGGAGAAAATGGGGTGGTTTGGTGGTCGGACGGTGGAGAACCGGCCAGGTCTTGATCGCGGGTCTACGCGACCCGGTTCAGGTAGTCGGGTCAACTCGATCGAGAGGTTGAAGACGATATGACATCAGATGATGACATCATCATCATCTGACAGCTGTCAGACTTGTTAGGTGACGTCTGCCGTTGACTTTGCTAACGTCAGCAGTGTTGACTTTGACTAGTGTTGACCACGCGTATAGGGGCGCGTGAGCGTAAATTTCAAGGTGGGACCAAGGTCATTTTAAAGGTTTCGACGATTCGGATCCAATGGTAGTGGTTTTGGGTCGATCGGAGATCGTTAAGTTGGTAAAAACGAGATTTTTCACCTCGAGAAACGTGTATGGGACACATTGACTTTTTCAGGAGTTTTGGGGGTGTATCTTATATAGATAGTTAGTGACCTTCGGGTATGTTTTAAACAGGTCCGGAAGTTTTGGAGATGGTGATTTAGCCTCGGGGAGGCTTAAGGCACGCGTATCAAGCCGGCAGTTAGGACGATCTGTGAGTGGACATTTGTTTTATAAATATGATGCATGCATACCTATTTTATATGTTTTATATAGGTGATTTCTATGATTATGATTGTGGTATTTATGATTTACGTATTTTCACGTATTTCGAGGTTGATGGTTTTATACTGTGTTTATACGTGCTCGGGTTTTTGATGATGGTTTAATGGAATGATTTTGGATTTGGAAATATGGAAATCAAGCATGAGACCCATTTGATTGGAAACTACCGAACTTGGAGTCCATTTGATTTAATGAGATATAGGGCTGGAGGCCTAGTTGATTTACATGATCGGACTTGAGGCTCAGTTGGTTATGATATCGGGCATGAGTCCCATTTGTAGTTTATAAATGTGATTTCGGGTTCGGAGACCCTAAAACGGATTTGGATTTGAGTACTTGGATTTCTGGATTTATGATGGATTTATGAAGATTCCGAGCATGGCCCTTTTGAATGATTTTGAAAGGTTTTGAAATGATTTTATAAACTGTTTCCCATATACCATCCTTATATGAGGATATGTGGATGGTCTCCTCTCTAGATGTCTGGGACACTAGGGAAGTCACAGCGTATTGTCTGCGAGGGGTCATTGCACGGAACGACCGGACCGTATAATGACTCAGGAGCAGGATTGCTACGATTAGACGTTTAGGACGTCAAACATCTGGGATGTCAGAGATAGAGCTGGAGAGACCCCGGGCAGCACGGGTTGCTTAGACCGTGATATGACATCTGAGACGTCAAGCGTCTGAGACGCTAGGCATCTGTGATGACGAGGATGGGTATTTCGTAAACATGAATTATTGGATTTATGAAATGGTATTTTCGTGTTTAATAAATGGATTTGGGAAGTGGCCCATATGGATTTGGATTTACGAATTTCGGTGTTTTACGGTTTTAGGCTAAGTTCCCATACGATTGATTTTACTGTTTTGGGCTAAGGCCCGAATGATATGAGGAAGGAAATGGCTTTGATTTTCTAAACGGTTTTTATTATATTTAATTTAACTGGTTTATGAATGCATGCGTAGTTTTTAAGTGAAGGGTATAAATGTCTTTTATGAAATATGTTTTATTAAATTATTTATTTTCGTCCACTCATAACTTTTATGATTTTTAATGCCCTTCAGGTTGATCGCAGTGCAGGCTGTAACGGTGAACGAGACATCACACTCCGCCACTGATCTGGGCGCACTCTGGAAGCCAGTTGGGCTGTTGGTTCAAGTTATCTCTTGTCTGGCCTTCGTGTCGCACGTGGGTTAAACAGGAGCATGACACATCCAGCGTTGGGATTAGGATGGGTCGTGTCAGCTTCTATCAGGACCCGACCCTCCTCGGTCAACACCCGACTCTAGCACGATATTATCCGCTTTGGGCCTCCTCGCCCTCACTGTTTTGTTTTCGGGAGCTCGCGGTGCAATTTCCCATGAGGTCACCCATCATGGAATTTCACCAACCTCAACTCGCTTAACTTTGGAGTTCCAATCAAACCCAAAGCCACTGAGCTCCCAAAAGGCCTCGCGCTAGATAATAAAACACCTTTAAGGCCTCCCAGGTGTGTGCCTACACCTTTAAGGCATACCACCATTCCCCTCACATGAATGTGGGATCGTTCATCATTCCCTCCAGGACACGGGTCTTACAATCCACCTCCCTTAGAGCACAGCATCCTTGCTGGCACACTTCCCTGTCGGGGTCTGGCTCTGATACCATTTTATTAGGACTCGACCCTCCTCGGTCAGGACCCGACTCTAGCATGATATTGTCCATCCACCCCCATTAGGGTACAACGTCCTCGCTGGCACACTTCTCGGTCGAGGTCTGACTCTGATAATATTCTGTCAGGACCCGACCCTCCTCGGTTAGGACCCGACTCTAGCACGATATTGTCCGCTTTAAGCCTCCTCGCCCTCACGGTTTTGTTTTCAGGAGCTCACGGTGCAACTTCTCAGGGGGTCACCCATCATGGAATTGCACCAACCTCAACTCGCTTAACTTTGGATTTTCAATTGAACCCAAAGCCACTGAGCTCCCAGAAGGCCTCGCGCTAGATAGGTGTGTGCCTACACCTTTAAGGCACACCGTCATTTCCCTCACAAGAATGTGGGATCGTTCACCGTTCTCTCTAGGACACGGGTCTTACTGGACCTCTCAGCAGAAGAAGGGTAAGAGGTTCCAAAAACAACTAAAGAATCTGTTGACAGTTGGTGTAGCAGGAGGAAAGGACGGCTCGATCCAAACCTGATCAAGGCCTGATGATTGAGCAAAGAACTAGTCGTCATGTCTGGAATATCAGGAGGATCGGGGATGGAACACATCATCTAAAAGTAAAAAGCCACGGATTCAAGACCAGACGATAAAATGAAAGGATAAAATTAGCGAAAGAAGGAAAAATCACTAACCTCGTTAGGAACCTTAAAAAGGGGAGGGAGCTCTAAAAGGGACCAGTGCTTCTTCTTCTGTCCTTTTCAAAACTTCTTACACCTCACCAATGAGGTAAGAACTTTGTCATCACTCTCGCTTTCCTCCCTAGTAGGAGCCTAGTGATGCCCACATTTTTTCGAGACCAGAGTCGTAGCAGCTCGAGTAGAAATCGAAGTTTCCTCCACCATGGAAGAAGAAAAGGTTGCCTTCTTACTGCCAATCGATGCATGACGAGAAGAACCTAGCACAGTAAGATCATATGTTCTCATCCAGAAAGGAAGAAAATAAAAAGAATCCAACCCGAAGTTGATGGATCAATAGCCAGCTCTTCAACCCTTTCATCCCGACTTATCTTTTCTTCCAGGGGTAGAACTTCATCATCATCATCTCTCACAAGGGTGAAGGGATCGTTGGCTTCTTCCACAAGAATGTCTACTTCATCGATTCTGACTAAAAAGAGAAACTAGTCAAGGAAGAGGAGTAGGACTAAATCAAGCTTATGAAATGAAAGGAACTTATAGATAGGGGTACCCTTGTTCTGATCTTCAATAGCTTTCGCCAACCTCGTAATAAGCACCTCATCTGATCTCCCCAAGCATTTGAAATCGTCGAATTGCTAATCAAAAACAACCTTGGGAGTAATTATGAAGTTATTCTCAAAATAGGATGTCCACCACCAGGCAAAAGCTTCGGAACATTCATACGACTCCTTTACCAATTTGGGAAATTGAATGGGAGTGTCATAGAACGATTGTCGAGTGGTCAAAGGAACATGATTAGGAAATCTTCGAAAACGGAAAGAGGTGCTGGCATTGGCTCCCCTAACAAAAGGCACAGGCATGGTTTGACAAAAACCAAATTGACAAGCACACAAGTTGGGTTGATAAACTTCAAAGTCAGGGAGCATTTTAGCATTACTACTAACGCCATTCAACAAATCTCGTACCAGCACACAGCTCATCAAATCCTTTGCCTTTGCATGTAGACGTATAGGCACATTGGGACGAATTAGAAAGGGTCCTTCGAGGTCAGAGCGTGGAAGGCCCCATTTACTACTAACCCCCCAGTGCTCCTGGGGTCCTAGCTTTGTTTACACTCAACTCAAGTTTAAACATAACATGTAAAATATGAATCACCAAATGAAGACAATTATGGAAAATAGTAAGCAGGTTGCAAACTTTGACCACGGAAATGTCAAGCTCAATGAATCTAATCTGGTCTTTTTTTTTTTGGGGACAATAATCTATCTGGTCTTAGAAAATTGCACGCAAATAATGAAATTTAGAAAAGAAAGTTAATAATAAATTAAAATATTAAAGGAAAAAAAAAGGTAGTGATGCCAAACAAATCTTATAAAGTGATATTCGACGTACGTAGGACTCATAAAGTGATGTTTCAACTAAATTTGTTATCGAATCTTAATTAGGGAGTTCCCACCTGAAGTCTCATTATTGATCACTACATCAGTGCCTGCAACTGATGCAATTTGCTATTGACTTATTTCATTTACTTCTTCATGATCATTTTTAGGGTAATTCTTTTGATTGGGTTATGTTGCATCCTGTCCCGTAAACTCGAATTCGAACTTTCGAGTTTGCAGGATGGGATGTACCAACGGTTATGTCACCCATATTAATCTTCAAATTATTCCAATTTTATCTCATGATACCCTGTGGAAAATATATTAAGTGCTAATTATTTCGTTAATTTACATTCTACTATTAAAAGTTTTATAATTAATAGATACGTAAGTTGAATGTAGTTAACTTCACAGTACTTTTCGAATGTCTAAGATTCTGAAATTTAACATCTCATATTATATAGTAAATAGAAATATCATAATATTAATAGAAATAAGTCACAACTTAATGCAGCAAGTTAATTATATTTAATTTTTTTTCCTCTTTGACGAAGAACACGATTTCTATAATGAAACAATTTACTCGCAGTGATCAGTTAAATATAACCGGGCGTCCTGTTGACTGAAGGCAACTACGATTATATCAAAGCTAATTAGTAACAAGCGGACCAACTTTTTTGTTTTAGAACAACAAAACCCGCGAAATTCTTTTTGGCCATATATAACAACCAAGCTTAGGTATCAGAAAGACAATTGCGTTATTCGAAAATAACCCTACCAGGCAACATTCCATGTTTCTTTTACCTAATTTAAACAAATAAAAACGAGATTAATCACTGTATCATATGAGTGTTGGTGGCTATGGTATTTACTAACTTATAAAATATACCAACTTAGAGGTTATGCTCTGTTCAATCACTATGTGTCATGCACTTTTCACAAGACCTACGAATAAGAAGAATAATTGGCCATTGATTAGGAATAGACACCGGTGTAGTGCTAGCCTAAATGGTCTCTGACGATCAAGTCAATGTTTGGTCTGTAAGAAATAAATGGTAAATGACGAGTGGTAAGTTGGACAAAGTAAGGGTAAAGAGTGAATTTTAATTACCTTTTTGAGAAATATGCCACTTTTGTATTGGTATTTGAAGAAGGCTTGATGAATAATTTTGCCGTGTGATAGATGCACTTCTGATGTGAAACTGACATGTGGCATTTAGATGGATGGTGTATATATGTCCACGTCTTAGTGGATGGTTGGCCTTGTTAGGGTTGTTTGGTTGTGTGAGCTTAGGCCTATGTGGTATTTGAGCCAGTAGAGTAGGTCTTGGGATTATTTGTTAGGAATTGGGCTTTGAGATATGTGGCTTAATAAGTCTGGTCTAATATGATGCTAACAGAAGTCCCCCAAATTATTCATCGAGATGAAATTTCTTTTTCAATTGGGGACTCGTCATTTTTTCCAGACAATATACACCTATAATCCCCTAAGTCCTCATGCGAGAAAGAGTATCGAGTGAACAGCTCGGTGGTGTGACTATATGCATATGCTTGTATGGAGGTGACTTGTGCTTGGTAAGGGTGTGAATAGAGCTGGCAATGGGTCGTGCCGTGTTGGGTTCATGTCGTGTTATGAACTCTATTTTATCCATATATGCTCAACCCGAATCCGACCCGTTTAATAATAGTATCAAGGATGTCCAACCCGAACCCAACCTGTTAATGACCCAAGTAATCCGTGTAACCTATTTAATAAATAGGTCGTACTCGAAACTCAATCAACCTATGACATGTTTGACCCATTTAACATGTTTAACATGTTTTACCTATTTATATTATAAGATTTAATAGGTATTTAGGTAGATAAATGGGTAGATATATGAGTTAATAATGACACGTTTATTAAATGGGTTAATATATAAGTCAATATATGGGTTAACAAGTTAACTCAAAATCTACACATTTATTAAACGAGTTAGTAGGTCATTATACAGGTTAATAGGTTGACCCGAAACCCACCTATTTATTAAACGTGTCATAACGAGTTGACCCAAAAATGATC
The DNA here is from genome assembly GCA_032719365.1 of Prinsepia uniflora. Lineage (NCBI taxonomy): Eukaryota > Viridiplantae > Streptophyta > Magnoliopsida > Rosales > Rosaceae > Prinsepia > Prinsepia uniflora. The sequence continues at coordinate 4,355,467 of CM064867.1, read as the reverse complement.
CGAAATTTTAATCGTGCGGGTTGACCCAGATAAATCTCGTACGGATTCAAAGTCGTATATTGAGTCGTGTCAAAAATTGCCACCCTTAGGTGTGAATGATGATGATGAGTTCAATTGGCCTATATAGTTCTCATGTGGAACGGTGTGGGTAGAAGAAACTAGGGGTAGTACAATACTCGGTAAGTTTCCCATTTGCCCGTGAATAAGAAAGTCTTGGCCATTTCTTGTACTTCCAATTTTCGAGTTGTAATTAGAACTACTACTAAGTTTTCTTGACGATTTCTGGCTTAATCTCTGCTGTGGTTTCAGCATTGGTGTGATTTCTAGCAACTCTTCTCCTCTATGAAGAACAAAGTTTGGTGTTCTTTCCTCTATCAAGCGAGAAGTTATGGTGAATGAGCAAGTCATTGAGGAGACATTGGCTTGGCTAGCAAAGTTTTAAGGAAATTATAATATTTTGAATAGTGTAAAGTTAAGGTTGACTAAGCTGGATGAGTTACCTAGAAATGCACCATGAAGTTAAGCATTGGCATCAATCCATTTGGTGAAGTAGTCCATGATGACTACTTGGTATAGTGGGAGATGTAGGAAAGGAGGCAAAACGTTAGCATTTTCGCATTGCGTAGTGAAATCTATTACATTTGCATGCATGCTTGGCCAATAAAATCCTTGGCCATACTAGAGAGCGTGGGCCAGAGTGGTTACCACAAATTTTGGCATGTCTCTCTCAAGATTGCTCTTCCAGTATCTACTGTGAAGCATTTTAAAGATGGAAAGTGAATTCTCGTTTATATAATTGGTTGTTTATGGTAGTGTACCAAAAGGCTTGGCGGTCTTTTTTAAGTGAACCTTCGATTGGAAGAGCACCATTAGTGATTTAGCTCAACAAAGAGGGTTCCAAATTGAGTTGGTGTTTATCATGTTGACGTAAGAGCATTTGGTGCTTGGTTGTTGGAGGATATCTACATGGATATCTGATTGTTTTTTCATCAAGGGAGGATAGCAAGGGTGCAAGAGTTTCTGCGTGGCTATTCTATGACCTCGGTATACTTGTGGTCATATGTGCCATGAAGCTGTCCAAGAGGGATTTGTCCACTCGTCTATAAAGAGCTATGTAGGAGTCTTTAACTTCAAATTCAACTTTGATCTGGTTGACAACGAGCTAGGACTCGCTATATATTCGTATTTGCTTGACATTTATGTGTTTGGCCAAGCAAAAACCCGCAAGCAGTGTTGCATTCTCTGATTCAATTTTGGGGGCTTTTAACATGAAGCAAAGAGTATATTCAAGTCAAACTTTTTCTGGAATTATGAGGATGAGTCCTGCTGACAGGACCTTCGCCGCAATCCCACTTGATTAGCGTGGAAAGACCTGCTCTTGTTTGACACGTCATGCAAAATCACTAAAGTACCCTCAAGATTTAAGTATGTATACTTATCACGTGTCAGAAAAGGGATATGGCTACATTCTAAAGAAGATATCCAGAGTACGCAAATCTACGTGATGCCTCAACCTTCACACAGCCCGCGTCCGCGATCAACCTGGAGGGTGTCAAAACCAATCAAAAGTGTGAGTGGGCAAAAATAAAGGTTTAGAAGAACTCTTTTCCGAAATCAGACATCAAACCCTCCGTTTAAAAAAAAAACTATGCATGCATCGAGTTTACGAAGAAAAACATCAATCTTAAAATACATGCAGTAACTAGAAAACTAGTAATGTCATAAACCTTACCAACATGAAACCATATCAACATCACTGCATATACGACTAGACCAAAGCACATACTCAACAAAGTAGAAAACCAGCCCTTCCAATATCTCAACAATGACATGATCACATTAGTGTAGAAGCATACCAATCACACAGCACCAGCAATACCGAACCGACTGCTAAATCATCATATCAAGGTGCACTACCGATAGGCTAATATCACTCGAGAACTACAGAGCATTATCTCGACGTCCGAGTGTGGACTGGCTTAAGAACTACAGAGTATTACCTCGACGTCTGAGTCACAATCCCAGCCTCAGGAACTATGGAGCATTACTTCGACGTATGAGACTGCTCATAAGTCTCGGAAACTACAGAGATTTACCTTGACATCCGAGACTACCCATCACAATATCGGTCTCGAGAACTACAAAGTTTTACCTCAACGTCCAAGACCATTCGACCCATCGTCATCTCCAAGAGGGTATCCACATCACATCTCACATCATCATAATCATCACAAAGGTCATAATACCGAGGAACCACGTATCCCTATCAACCTCACGTCATATCATATATCAAGTATTCACAACTAGTTTTACCACAGGTATCCAAGGATCACATAACCATAACCCAAATCAAGTTCAACATTCAAGATCAGGCTCAAAACTTGAACCTAAGCCTCAAATCACAAATACGTCCAAAGACTTCGTAAAAGAAGTCATTAAAATATTCACAAACTCATGTACAATTCCATTTTACCAAACACTGTCAAAATCATATAAACATGTCATACTGGGGGTAAAACCTTCTCCAAAAACTCAATAAAGATCCAGAGTATAATAAACCCAATTTCCTTGCAAAATGTGTTATTTATATATTTCTTAAACATTCGTAAAATTCCCAAAATCCACATAAATTGCACGTATAGAACCATCAAGAAATTATCATTATAAATCATATAAAAATCCATGCATATAGTTAGGAAAACAAAAGTCCATTCACCGTACCACCGCTCGCTCAAAACACGAGCCATAAGCCAATCCAAAGCCTCTAGGACGTCTAAGCCTATCCAAATCACACCCAAAGGTCACTATCAATCTATATAAGTCCATATAAGAAACCCTTGAAAACCCTAGAATAGAATACTCATCCTGAACACACTTCCCGAGGAGAAAAACCTCCAACACACTAACCAAATTATCTCCAATCGACCTGAAACCACCATCATTGGATTCAACACATCGAAACCTTTTGAACAAGATCAGTTTAACCTAAAAAATCGTGCACATGCGCCAGTCAAAGTTTGGAAAACGGTAGTCAATATCGGTCAACCCTAATGTCGCTACTGACGTCACTCGCTAACGTCAACCTAACAACCTGACATCTGACATTTCCTGACATCCTACCATGTGGCACTACCTGATAGGTGCCACATCTCTCCTCTCGACAAGTGCCACTTGTCTCAGCTGACATCAGCCTCTACCACGTCGTCACTGACAACCACCTGACAAGTTGCCACGTGGCATCACCTAATTTTCCAAGTTACCTAATAGTGATGGTGTGGACTGCCACGTCATCATTGTCAACCTCCAATCGAGTTGACCCGGTTTACTGTAACGGGTCGTTCGACCCGAATCGTGACTCGGTCCAAACTCCCTCGTTTCTCGACTATTTTCCACCATTCTTTTTCCACTACACTCGTCTCACTCCCAGGAACAATCCTAAGATGCTAAAATCGAGAAACCATACTTGAAATCCATATGGCCAAGCTCGAACCTTCACGACCAAATTTCTAGCTCCTAATCAAGCTCATCCCGGCATTTAAACCTTTCCATTTTGGTCCCTGCAACCACCCACAAGCTCTAGGAACTGAACCATGGCCTTAGAACACCCTCACAACCATCCAAAACCCAAACCTGAAAGCGAACACACACACGGCTTACCTATTTTTCAGGTTCTCGGCAAGCCACCATGGCTCCGCCGCCTCCATCGTTTCACTCTGTCTCTACCGATCTCACAACCTTTCTCTATCTCTCTCAACCAGCACCAGTTGGTGAAAACCATGAAGGAAATGATGAAAGTGGGGTTTTGGGTGTGTTTATAAAATGAGAGAGTGAAGGAGAGATATGGATGCAAGGATCATAGGATGAATGACAAGTCACTCATCATGTGTTCCCCATTTAGATATTTTTGGGCCCCACAACAAACAAGCAACTATCCACTCTTCTCGTAAAATGTACAACCGTAAATTCTAACTAAAACCTTATTTGACCCGTAAAATAACCGTTCGAAGTCCAAAATTAACGTGTCACCTGTCTACGTAATCGAAATCCCTCAATCTACATAATAAACCTCAGTCCACGTACAAATAATTATCCGGGTCAAAATCCAACATTTTTCCCCCTCTAGGGGAAAAATTGTCATTTTACCTCAACTAATTCTGTTTATTCTCGATGATCTCCTGGAAATCCCATGATTCCGAGTTAGGTTGTTACAATCTACTCCCCTTAAAAAATTTTGTCCCCGAAATTCACATTGACCCATGTCCAAACTGTGGAAATCCAGCATCGTCTCCAACCCGAGGCTCTTATGCGCAAGTCCACGTCCAAAATCCATCCACAGTACACATACCGAATCGAACATCACTCGACGTTAACTAGAATCCGACTGTCCATGCTGAATCCCGGCTCATCCTCAATGACCATACTCGATAAGTGAGGGGTCAAACTACTGGAACTCCAAAACTCAGCTCCCAAGACTCGAGGCATCGACAATCGTCGACCTCACCTACCACCACGCAGGTACAACTCAGAACCCAGTCTGATGTCTTTGCTCCCTCTGAGCAATCACAAGTCATCTTCCATTAGGAAGTCTCATCGTCAAAAATACCCACGACGAACAGTCGTTACCAGACAGTCGCTACCAGCTCATAACCCATCAGCCCAACTATCTCCGTCCGAGTTCCTTACTAAATACCCCACTCACATTAGAGTCCTCTAAGGTACCCTGTCTCGCCCAAAGACCAACTTTATGATCTTGACTCCTCTCGAGTCCCAGTCCGACATCTCACTCATATAGAGTGAATTTTGACCACATCGAATACTTGCTCTAGCAGAGATAATCACAAATCAGTTTTATTAGGGTTCCTTTGCCAACAACCATGGCTTAGAGCTCCAGGCTCGTACAACAACTGAACCTTTTATATCATTTTTCCTCTAGCGCACAGTATTTGACGCCTAGTCTAAATATCTCAATGAACAGTCAACCTCGGATCCAATCTGATTACTATACTGCATCCATCTCGGATCTAATTCAACTATCATATGGCTACCATGTCATTCATGGCCCGACACTGGACCCTTTCAGTTCGATCCCAGATCTGGACAAATCGCATACTGAACTCAAAATCCTTTCTGAGTTCTCCTGGTCACCCGACCAACTCATGTCCAACACGTACTCTCCAAGAACTCCCAAGAAAAACTGTCAAGTTCACTAACTGATCCAACTCCTGGTTAACTCCAAAGGTCAACCGACTTACGTGTACCAAGATGTATCAATCTTAAGTGAAAAGTCTCGTCGGTTACGTACCTCAACCTGTATATTGATGATGTGAAGGATCGGATCCCGAAGTTATGCTGTAAACATCTAATCCAACAATATACATCTCACATAAATACTACCCAATAACACTCCACAGTCATCTACCACCAACACAATCCCTCCATTTGGAGCTCCAATATCGAAGGTAGATGAGCAATGCACAAAAGAGATAACGAGTCTATAACTCTCCTACTCCATGCATCGACTACTATATCTATCCATTCAAATAATACACAAATGTACAGTCATATTCTTTAACCAACTTTAACCAAATTCTCTGCCTTGAGTTCAACTCCCTCAAATTACCGATACATAAGGCTCGGGTGATCTATAAAGATCATGTACATCTCCCCAGGAGATACTGAATCAAACTCTTCTATACACGCGACATTGTGGCAAGCTCCCAAACATGGGTAACTAGGTCCTCTCAAGACATCTCAACTGCCTAGTTTCATAAGCAAACCTTCACGTGCAGCACAAGTTCTCAAACTAAACCAATTTGACTCCCTTCTGAGTCGATCGCTTCAATGGGCTGCAATCACGGAGAATTCCTCTATGAAACGCCTGTAACTCAACCATTTCGAGAGACTCCAAATCTTTGTTATCATAGTTAGTTAACACCAATCCAAAACCATGTCGATCCTCCGAAGATCTACGCTAGTCCTCTCAGCAGAAATGGTATGACCAATAACACCAACACGGATCCACCAAAACTCATACTCACTCCACTTGGTGTTTTGCTGCTTTAAGAGTATCAAGATATTATCAATAACATAATTCCAAAACCGATCCAGATACTTTTGAAAGACTTGGTGCATCAAGTCCATCAATGTCGCTGGGACATTAGTCAACCCAAATGGTACGATCCAAACTCATAATGCCCATACCGAGTCCAAAAACAGTTATAGGAACATGCACTCCTTGGATCCTCAACTAATGATATCCAAGTTCATCTTATGCATATGCGAATACGAATCCGAATCCATATTGTACACGTCATCGTCGTGCCACACCAAGTACCCTCTATTCCTCAATTCATTCAACTTGGCCTGCATTCTGGGTGTAAGGTCCTTAAACAACCATCAAAACGAGAGAAGGTGTAACCAGGTTGTAGGCATACCCAGAAGTTCTTTCCAAGGAAGTAGAAAATGAGAGATCTCCTTCACCAACCAATAATGTCTGTTGATAGCTACTATAGAGAATCCACTATATTCCCCACAATCGTAGCACTCCTCAACAAGTTCAACTTTACAAGCATATACATACGTGGAATCTAGAGGTGACAGGCAAATGAAGAAGGGTCACTAAACACTTCCACGATAAGGATTACTAGTTCTACATTATTTCCTCGTTTAGTTGCCGATCGTCAATCCAAAATCCCAAGGTGCGATCCCCAACTCCGCTAAATCCTGCAGCTGAACCCTCAATTCTCTCAACTTTTCTGGTACCATGTAACATGTTGGTTGCGAAATGGATCAAGTACCTGGAACCTCCTCGTGGGGTGGCAACCACGTAAATCCTCCGACAACGCATCTGGAGACTACTGCAAAACTGATATCTTCCCAAGTTCATCTTGTTATCTGGGGACATCATAACACAAGTCCAATATCCTTAACAGTTATTCTGTAGTAACTTCTCGGCTTCCAAAGCCGAACTAACTCCCGAAAGAAATATCCCCTGGTCCCACCAAAAGACCAATCGTAACAAGTCAGAACTACCAAATACAACTAGTTCCTCAAGCACTCAACATAGGTGTAATGAGTAGTCCACCAGACCATCCCTAGAATCACGTCCAAATCATATAAATATCCAAAGGAATCCAATCTGTCTTACTGTCAAAACCTTTCTACCCAAATCAAACAGTCTCAAATCGCCGAACTAGCCTTGAGCATAGTATCTATCAGAGTACTGATACTCGTGTCCCAACCCAGTGTGGTCAACTCCCAGGTGTCCTACATGTGTCCAAAAGTCCAACCGGACTAGAAAAAAAATAACTGTAATCTCAACAGGCTCTCTCAGAATCCTCTTCATCCTGCTCGTCGACCACCGTAACTCGCACGATTGTCATTCAAAGACTCGGAGCTAGCAGCGTCCCTCTTCAAAGCTCCCTGGAAAATGCATACGCTAGATGCCCTCGGCCTCAGTCAAAAACATCTTATCACTGTTGGGATTTCGTCAAATTCATCTCCCTCAAAAATGCTACATCTACTAGAGTCTGGAATATGTTAAGTCTTCCAACCAACACCATTGCCAGAGCCTTACTCCAAAGACCCGATGAAAATTGACGAAGCCTCAATTCCTTAATCGTCGTCGCACCTAGTGCAAACCGAGCCAAATCCAGAAATCTCTGCTCATACCGAGCAACAATCATATACCTCTCCATCGAAGGCAGGAACCCCACCTCTTAGGCTTCTCGATAAAACTGGGGGCAAATGTGATGTAAGAAAGTCTCGTTAGTCACATCCAAATCCATAAAAAGCAATGTCTAACCCTAACCCTGTGTAGAACCATCTGAGAACCACACTTCTATCAATACCATACGCTTACGAGGGCAACCCATCGCCGGTACAACCCGCTCCAATTGTGTAATCCACTTATTGACCACCTTGGGGTCCGATCCACAAGTACACCTTCCTGGTAACTTTGTTCACCCGTACTCGAATTAGGGTCATCAAAAACCCCTACTGCTCCTAGCAGCACATCCATCATGACCGACCATCGGTCATAACTCCAAATAATCACTATCCTAGTATCCAATCGACCAGAAAATCCACGGCTCCAAGCCACTGAGCCCACACGAAAGTCGGCCCTACTGAAACACGACATCAAATTCCTTACAAAACCAATGTGAGGTCCTTTCTCGTTAACTTTTCTATCTTTATCCTTGTTACCTAGCTGATGACGGGGCTGTCGTTGTAGAGGCATCACATCAGTAACGAAACTATCGTGCACACTCAGTGTGCGATTCCCAAAGAGAGCAACCTAGTACTCTGATACCAAGTTAACCCGTGTCTTGGGAAGAATGATGAACAATCCCACATCCCTCGAGGAGGGAAAGGTGAATTTCTTTATATATATGGGCAGGTATCTATCTAGTATGAGGCCATTTTGGAGCACATTGGATTTGGATTCCTTGGGAACTCCAAAGTCAAGTTAGTTTAGACTGGTGCAATCCCATTATGGGTGACCTACTAGGAAGTTGCACGTGAGTTCCTAGAAACAAAATTGTAAGGGCTGGGTCCAAAGCGGACAATATCGTGCTAGTTGGATTAGGTCGTGACACCTGCACTAAAGCCATTATGGTAGGAAAATCCATCCATATGTAAGACCTATATGGGATGTTTCGTATCCAAGGTAGGTGATGGAAAATGTCAGAAACCAATCAAAACCAATCCTCGACTATCCCAAACTTCAGCCATATGTGAAAAATCCCAAGTTTCGGCTGCCTTCAAAATACCCCCAACTTTGGCTGCCTGGGAATTACTCCAAACTACTGTTGTGTGGGGAACTACCTAAAAATTAGCTGTGTGGGAAAAACCATGAGCTGTGTGGGAAAAACCATGAACTTCAGCTATGTGGGAACTACCCCGAACATCAACTATGTGGAAATAACATTGAACTTTAGCTACATGGGAACCCTGAACATCAGCCATGTAGAGAAAATCCCAAACTTCTGTTGCATGGGAATTGCCCCAAATTTCGGCTTCTTGGGAATCATCCTGAGCTGCCTTCATATGATAAACTTCCTCAAACATCAGTTGTGTGGGAAAAACCTCGAACTTCAGCTTTGTGGGAACTACCTTGAACATTAGTGAAGTGGAAACTACCCTGAACATTAGAAAAGTGGGAACTACCCCAAACTCCAGCTTCTTGGGAATCATCCCAACTTGTAGTCGTGTGGAAAACTACTCTGAACATCAACCGTGTGTGGAAAACCCTGGACTTTGGCTGCATCGGAACACTTGTATCTAGAAATCAATTTCGTGAATTAATATTCTAAATCCAAAATTTCCAAATAATTATGCATAATTATTTATACCATTTCAATTCATATAATGCAATAAAACAGGTAAAGTAATTAATTTTGCATGCATAATATTTCATAAAACAAATGTCCACTCAGTCACTCATTATTCCAAAAAATCTCAATTCCGTGCTATACAACTCACTAGAATCCTCGGGATAATGTTACCTGGTTTGCTCTGATGCCAAATGGATAAGACCTTTCCCGAATCAGTTTGATAAACATGCAAGGTCATGCTCCCATCTAATAATTAAACTAAATTTCTAGGATTACCATATGGCTTAAAAACTTAATATGAGAAACCTGTTAGACCGTGGATGAGCACTGAGAAACTCGAAAACATTGCTCATTACATGAACAAAATCTATTTTGATCTCCAAGTGTCATTTCCTGCACCAACCCACTAATCTTGAAAATTAGTGTAACTGATATCTCGGCTCTTCTTGAACCCAATCTTGATATCCCGACTCTTCTCGAGTCATGTCCTGATTTCCCGACTCATTTCGAGCCTTATCCTGATATTCTGACTCACACGAGGAAACCATTCCTTAAAATCCCAAAACTCCAGGAGTTCTATGTGTATCCTAATCAGGAATACTGCCACTTTGGATACACAGAACTATCACTAAATGATGTCTGATTGACCAGAAAATTGCGCCAATATATTCTTAACATTGAAAGAATGATAATTCGTATTTACTAGAGCTCGATAAAGTGTCCCATGCGCCGCCATGCCTGTTGGATGGCTGGAAACCCTTTTCCACGTGCCAACATGCACAATTATAGGCAATACTCGCCACTAGCCTCCGGTCAGATCGTGGGCCAACTTGATTTCCTAGCTTTGGGACTTGATTTTGAACCCAGTTGAAAATTCCTCTATAATTCCTTCATTTATCAACCAAATTAAACATTCCAATACTCAAAATTTGTCTATACGACTGAAGGAACTCAAGTATGAAATTAGAATTGGAAAATATCATCTGGATTGATAGGAAATTATGCTTGAACTTTCAGGTTCTTTACTTTACTTTGTTGTCCACAACGAGCCTCTCACCTTAAGTCCACTATTAATCCACTCGAGAAGACTAAGAAAATGTTTTATGTCCTCAGCTAGATCGAAATGGCCTGAAAAAATTCTATGGGAGGTGGATCTTTCTTTGTATTGTTCTCCTTCCTTAGTTATTGGACTTCCATGGTGATCTCCTTCAAGGACTCACTAAGTACAATTCGTGCTGAAAAGGAGATAGTATTGCTACTGTGAAGATGGAGGCTGGTTGGGAGTTTTCTCCTCTTCCTCCCTCTTCCATTTTTATGGTGTCCTTCCTTTCACCATCTTGTGCAAACCACCACCAAGGGGGCGACACATGTCACTTCCTTATCTCAAAACTAATAGAAAATGATGACTCATCACTTTACACGTTACACAAAATAACCAAAATGCACTTATCTCATTACGTGCACAAATGTAACGTTTTATACCTGTATTTTTTCAGTACGAACTCTGATTTTTGTGTGATGCCGATCCACAAACTTATAAGCTCGAGATCCATGCAACAGTCCAATTCGAACTTCCAAGAAATTTCCTGAGTTTAAATTAACTTTTGGACTTTTAAAAACAAGACAAGGGTAAATATGCCAATTTTCAATTTATTTTATGAGATTGACTTAATGGGAACAACTTATTATGATTCAGTTTTTGAAAGAATCAAAAGGATTTGTATTTTTGAAAAAAATAAAAGAAATCCTACATGGTCATGTTTTCGAAGAATAAAATCAAAAATTCATGACCACAAAGAAAAATTAATAGATATATATTCTCGAAACCATGAGAATATCAATTTAGCTAATAAAATTCCTAAACTTCACTTTTCTCTAAACAATGAACAAGATGATGAAATAATTGAGGCCATTGAATGGGGTGTTATTAACAAAGTAATATTCCAAAGTTTCAATTTTCATGAATTTAAAAATTTTCCATGTTTTATTAAGGCTATGATTTATGAGGTAACTATAAATTTTAAATGGAATAAATATCTCACATTATCCATATCTAGTACAATGGGATGGAGAGAAAGAGAAAAGTTCTTTCAGCCTTATCAAATATGGATATTGTCTCAAACCATTGAGCATGACGTTCTAGAAAAACCCCTTGCTGGATCAAAACAAGTAGCAACATGCTTCAATCCCAGAACAACCTAGATTGACAGCTTAATCCATATTTCAGACATTGTAAAACAATTTTTGGACTCCTATAATTTGGTAAAAACTACGGACATGAGAAGAATTTTCATCACAAGTCTACTTTTCAGTTATGCCTTTTCGGAAGAACAAAAGACGAATGCAACGGACTTGGTAAGAAAATTGGTCATTCAACGGGAAATATTGGACTTTCCCACTAAACTCCAACTTGCTGTAGAAGAAAAAGAGATTCATCAGCAAACTGAAAACTTGATGACAATGAGTTCCGATGAAGAAGATAAAGTAGAATTTAACAATATGATGGAAGCGTAGTTAATATAGAATCTTGTCAAAAAAAAATGATAAGATTTTAATACAAAAATTGTAAATAATATAACTACTATTTAGTAGTATTTACATATAATTATAGTTACTATTGTATATCTACCTACCTACTCACATCAATGTAATTGAATGCATGTGATAATAATGAATGCAAAAAAATTTTGGAACAACCAAACACGTGGAGGAAGAAGAAAAACAAAAAGGGAAAAGTGAAAATAAAAAGGACGGTCTGTGATGAAGCAAATAAGGGACTGAAAAAATTTCAGAGACTAAAGAAGAGGAAAAGAGGAACACAGCGAGGAAAATAAAACACGCGGAAGAATTTATGTGAAATGACCAAAAGGAGGGAATCGGTTATAACCTATTAACACCCTTAGTTGGGAGTTTTATCCTCTTACTCCCTCTTCCATTTTTATGGTGTCCTCCCTTTCATCATATTGTGCAAACCACCACCAAGGGGGCGACACATGTCACTCCCTTATCTCAAAACCAAAAGAAAATGATGGCTTATCAGTTTACATGTTATACAAAATAACCAAAATGCCCTTATCTTGTTACGTGCACAAACGTAACATTTTAGATTTGTACTTTTTCAGTACGAATTCCGATTTTTGTGTGTTGTCTGTCCACGAACTTATAAACTCGAGACCTATGCAATGGTCCAGTCCAAACTTCCAAGAAGTTTCCTGAGTTTAAATTGACTTTTGGACTTTTAAAAACAAGACAAAGGTAAATACATCAATTTTCAATTTATTTATGAGATTGGCTTAATTTTTAGCATCAAAACTCTATTACATGGCATTAAAACTCTATTAACGAGATGATTATTATATTTTTTTTGTAGCATCTGTATTAAAAATAAGATTACAATAAGCAGCCAATCCTTAGTATCATTCGCAAAATGAAGTCAATCACAATAAATTTATTTGTGCTCCCCATTTATTGAAATGATATTTGTAACATTTTTTACCATATTTAGTTTTTATTATGCTTAAGGTGTATTTTTATATGTAACGAATGAAAATTTTTAAAATGATCTAATATTCAAAATGTAGTATAAATACCACTGGTATTTTTAATTTTTAATAAAATAACCTATTCAAGGCCAGCTAATAGGGAGGGCGGGAAGGGCATAGGCCCCAGGCCCAAAGATGTTTGAGGGCCAAAATTAAGCTTTTTTATGTTTAAAAAAAATGAATGATAATTTAGACGGAGGATACGAGGGAGCGGGAAGTGAAAGGAGAGTCTCTCCGCCTCTCGATCAGCCCAGTTCGTCGTGCCACGGCCTCGAGGGTCAGCAAAACAGAAAAGGTGTGAGTGGACAAAAATAATATCCTTTAAAATACGTTTCGAAACACATTAGTTACCCTCTAGTTTATCAAACCATGCATGCATAGAGAAAAACATATGAACCACAATCACCGGCTTTCCAGCCAAATCACATAACAAGTCAAATTCCGGCTCTCAAGCCAAACATATGAAAACATAATCACCTGGCCACACAGACCAGAAATCCGTACTCAATACCAGTACGTAAACACAATCCACATCAAACAGCACCACTCACAAGTGCACAATCAAGCAATCAATCCGCACTATTCACAAGTGCACAAACAATCACATAGTCATATCCGCACTACGCGTAGGCCAACCTCGGGAACTGCACCCAGACACCATCCGAGTCATATCAGTCATATCTGGGAACTGCACACGCACCATCTAGACGTACCACATACTCGGGAACTGCACTCACGCAACATCCGAGTCACATCTAGGAACTGCACTCGCACCATCCAGCACATGATCCAGTATCCAGGATCCACAATCACAAACACAATCCATACCATAACCATATATCAATCATATCATTGATTTCAAACCAAGTCAAAAACATTCCCGACAAGGTTTCAAGCTCAAATACCAATTATACGCAAATTCGTAAAATCACATTGAAAACATTAAAATAATCCAGAAATCATCATTGACTCACCAATTAAGTCAAAATATCTTTTTCAAAACCTTTTTGACTCCGGGCCTAGCCCAAAATATCATTTGCACATTTCTCGTAAAACGTGCCCGAAAGACCGATTAAAATAATCATTAAATCACACATAATCATGCCACATCATCGAGACATCATTGCAAGTCAAATCATGCAATCAATAATGTAAAACATTTAACTATGCATGCATCATGGTTTATAAAACAAACGTCCACTCACACACCGTCCAAACTGCTCGCTTCCCGAACTGCACGCGTTTCCGCAATTTCTGATACTTGTCAGGAATCTCGAATCCTGTCCAAAATCATTATGCAGGGTTACTAACAACTCAATTTACATCATATCAATGCCTCCTAATTTTTCGGGATTTAAATATGATTTTAAAAGATAACATACACCTTCGGACCCTCGAAACATTATCGAGACGGTGTCCGATTGACTCGAAACCAACTCTAAAATGTTCGTTACATTACATAGAATAAAACACATGTTGAACACTTCCCCAGAAAACACTCCACGCGCCTTCACGTGCCGCCGCAAGCTGCTACGCGTGAAAGCCACGCGCGTAAACAGTGTCGTCCCTGCTACCCGACTACCTGTTATCCGGGTCTGCAACCCGCAGTGCAACCCGATTTATTCCTAGCCAATTCGACCCCAATTTCACCGTTTCTTTCACTAATGTTCATCTATTCAATCCTAATTAAGGATCTGTAAGTTCAATTTCATAAAACTAGGCCTCAAAGTAGTCGACTCAAAGTGAAAACCCGACGGGTCTTAAATCGGGTTCCACCCGAATTCAATCTGTTTCATTCAATTAAGTACACAGGAAGCATCTCACGTCCATTCTAAACACAAATTTGAAATCAATTTCAAGAATCCTTACCTCCAAGTATTCGAACTCAACCTCCAAAATTCAAAAATGTCGTCGGTTCTGTTCTTAGTCGTATCACCACCAATTTCTTTCCCAATCGATTTGGTTCGATTCGTTTAGCTCCCAGAAGACGAAATATCACGTCAATTTCAATCAAAACCGTCTAAGAAATCAAATTCGACATTAATTGTTTTGGACAGTTTTTCGGGTTTTCTCAGTAGGGTTCTAGGTCCATATGGCCAGTATTCCTCTCAGGTTTTCACTCAGTTTCTCTATGGTTTCCTCTTTTCGTCTCAGGTACTATCTGTTTTTTTTCCTTCACCGATCAATTTGTTCGAATTAAACTAGGGGGTTTGGGCGGGTTCGTTTGTGGTGTTGGGCATTCAAAGCCTCTAATCTTCTTCTTAAAGTGACAAATGTCACTTAATGACTAATCCTTATCCCAATAGGCTGAATCAGCCACTTAAATTGTTCAATTACCCCTGCTGCAGAAAATTACCATTTTGCCCTTGCCATAGTAAATTACCAAAATGCCCCGTAACTTTTTCATTCGGACTCCGATTGACGTATGCCGTCTGTCTACGGATTCAGCGTCCTGAGGCCTATCCAATGTCACTTAAAAACTTGTCATTTTCCTCAAATTTTCCAAATTTCGTTTTTTCGAATTTTCGGGTCGTTACATTCAATGTTCAAATTTGATGTTCCAAAGTTAAATGTCAATCTTATTCAATCTCAAATTCTCAATTATTCTAAATTTTAAATTTCTTGCAATCTCATTCAAACTCTCAAATTCTAATCTCAAATTCTCAACAATTGGTTTTTCCAGTTGAAGACATCTAGGCCTTTTCACCTCCCCTTTTAAAAGGTCTAGCCAAGATATTCCTAAGTTACAGACTTCAAAAAGAGGTAATTTAATTTAATAGAATTCCTATTACAGTTTCCTTGATTGAACATTTTCATTTGACAACTTTCTCTTATGTATGTTGTAGCTGACAACGGGAATACCCCTTCAAATAATCAATGGACCAATGTTATAGGTTTAAGCTCTGAATCTAATATTACATATGGCATGTCAGTTCTTCCTCTTTGTTAGAAATTAAAAATTGTGCCTCTTTAGTTTTTTTTTTTTTGTGCCTTTGAATCCTTAATTACATTTTTTTCGCATGCCAAGAGGATTTCAAGGAACTCATTTAAACTGATAAGGTCACTGCTATAAGAATACAAAGGTTCTTAGTTTAACAATCTTTAATTACATTCTTGTATTGAATATGAAAGTTTGTATAGAGTTGTAGATTGCATGCTGTTTTTACCAAAGAATTATAAGATTTGTTTTTAAAAAAATTAAATGTAATGTTTTGAACATGAGGTACTCTTTTTCCTTTGTTTGAGATGTTGTCCCAATGAGTTTTCCCCTAATAAAAGTTTTAGCGATGCCTCTTAATATAAATATAATATAATCAATTTATAAAATCTATATTTTCAATAATTAAGTATGTGAATTGATGGTCCATTTTTTATTTTTATCCTAAGTCTCTAAATATTTAAACCGGCTCTCTGATCCTCAAGGGAAAAAAGCGTAGTATAAAAATGGCGATCATATATGAAAGGTTGAACTTTCAAATTTGACGACTTTTTGCGTGCTAGTTAGGGATTGGCGAGATTAATTAAATTTTTTTTGTTAGAAACTAGATTAATTAAATTGGAGTTTATTATACTTAATTAAACACAGTAGGGGGATTTGTCCCATTTTTATTTATTTTTGGCGAAGGGGGATCTGACCATTTATAAACCCAACTTTCCCAGGTGCATAAACATCACTGCTTTTTCCCAACTTCAACCAATCTCATAAAAAAAGTTTGAGACTTGGATCATTTGGAGAATATTTGAGCTCCAACCATGGAAACCCTTTACCTTATTTTATCTTTGGGTGCTGCCTTTTTAGCCTTCATCATCTTTGCCTTCAGAGGCAAGTCAGACGATGGCAAAAACCTCCCACCAGGCAACATGGGGTGGCCCATCGTCGGCGAATCCATCGAGTTCCTGTTTGGCAAGCCAGAAAATTTCGTCTTCAAGAGGATGAGGAAGTACTCTCCCGACATCTTCAAGACCAAGATTTTTGGAGAAAAAACAGCTGTCATTTGTGGTCCAAATGGACATAAATTTTTGTTCTCTAATGAACAAATATACTTCACCGCCTTCCGACCACATCCCATGCAAAAATTGTTTCGATCGTACAAGGTTTCCGCCGCCGCCTCTGCTCCTCCGGCAGCACAACCTGCCCGTGACGAGGAAGCGAAAGTGTTTAAGTCGCCAGGGTTTTTGAAGCCGGAGGCACTGGTGAGGTACTTGGGAAAAATGGACTCAATCACCCAAGAACAAATGAAGGCCTATTGGGAAGGCAAAGATGAGGTGAAGGTCTATCCTTTGGCCAAGACACTCACTCTAGGCCTCGCCTGCAAATTTTTCTTGGGAATTGACGAGCCGGAGCGAATTGCTAGGCTTGTGGCAAATTTTGATGATGTGACCGCCGGGATGCATTCACTCATTGTGAATTTTCCAGGGACTGTTTTCTACAGAGCAAAAAAAGCGGCCGACGCGCTGAGGAAGGAATTGAGAACTGTGATAGGAGAAAAGAAGGCTGCAATGGCAACAGGTGCACCCATGCATGACATATTGTCACATTTGATTATGGCAAGTGACCCATATTCTGGAAAATACATGCCTGAGGCTGAGGTTGCAGATAAGATCATGGGCTTGCTCACAGCAGGTTACAGCACTGTGGCTACTGCCATGACTTTCTTCATGAAATATGTTGGAGAGAGGCCAGACATTTATGCCAAGGTCCTAGCTGGTAAGGAATCTCTTCAAACTTCCCCTTCATTTGTATTTAATTTTTTAAATAGTGAATTACAGTCGGTGTAAAATTGGATCTGATTGGATAACACATTCGGCCGTTATACTAGAGTCTAGGTTTTGTACTAAAATTTGATTTGTTTTGTGAACCCAGAGCACAAGGAGATTGCAGAGTCAAAGAAGCCTGGGCAGTTTTTGGAATGGGATGACATCAACAAAATGAAGTATTCATGGAATGTGCTGTATGAGGTGATGAGATTTACCCCACCACTTCAAGGGACATTTAGAGAGGCATTGACTGATTTTAGCTATGCTGGTTACACAATTCCAAAAGGCTGGAAAGTATGTGTCACACATTTTTACTGCTGTAATTTTTTTTTTACCCTTTGCGATCAATATTTTTTAGTCGACTTGAAACATTTAAAAACTTCTTTGATATAATTATTTCCTTGATTGAAACTTATCAGATTTAAATTTTTTACTGTTTTTGTAGGTATATTGGACTGTGAATACAACAAACATGAACCCACAACATTTTCCTAACCCAGAGAAGTTTGACCCGTCAAGATATGATGACATAAACTCATTCCCAGCATTCACATTTGTGCCATTTGGAGGAGGGCCAAGAATGTGCCCAGGCAAGGAGTATGCAAGGCTTGCAATTCTCACTTTTGTTCACAATGTGGTCATGAGGTTCAAATGGGAAGTCCTATTTCCAAAGGAAAAGATCAGCGGCGATATGATGCCGACGCCGGAGAAAGGACTTCCGGTTCGTCTTCATCGTCACTAAACTGAAGATGACTGTTCTAGCTCAGAATCTCTTTGCTTTGAAATATTTTTCCTTTTTTTGTTTCTTTTTCCTTTGTGTAATGAGAAATTGCAATATCATGTGATCATTACCTGTAACCAAATTAGTAACCCGTTTTCTATTTGTTGATACCTTATCAATTCTGACTCAATAGGCCCAACACCTCTGACTCAACACACTCCTACAAAGCTCAAGGGGTCTAAGCTCACACTAATAAGCAAACCCTAATAATGTCTAGTCAACACTGACATGTGGACAGACCCCATTCATCCATTATTTGGACACGTGTCAGCATCACAATGAATACTCATTCTCCCACATCGAAAGAATATATTTGTTATTAACCTCATACTCATGCAAAAGGGGTTCACTTTTTCTCATGAAGGTAAGTAACCATTTACTATTCACACATACTTTACGAATCACTATTCACCATTCACTGCTTACACACAGACACGTCACTGACTTGGACGTTAGAGTACCCTTAGGCTGGTATCACATCGGTATTGTCAGGGCCCACCCCTAATCCCCCAAGATTAGGGACTAAACCATGCTCCCGTCTGACAACCCAACACAAAAGACCGAACCAACCTCACGGAAACCACAAATTACATCGTCAGACGCAGGAGAATTTAAAACAATCCCAGAGTCAACATTATACAGAGCATAGTGTCAAATAAAGGAAAACAAGCCGATATACAAAATATACGCACAACGGAAAACTTAAACCACTCCGGAAAGACTCTCGAGTGTTCTATGCCTCCGACACTGCCTCAGCGTCAACCCCCGTGCTAGCTCCACGACCTGGAGGGCAGTTAAAACCAAAAAGTGTGAGTGGACCATAAGGAATAAAAGTTTCAAAAACCATTTTATAACAAAACAGGGTTTGGCCCTCCGTTTTGAAAACATACATGCATAACCCATTTTCGAAAACAGTTATAATCACATAAGAATCATCATAAAAACAGTTATAGAAATCACATCAGAAACATCATAAAACCATATCATAAAGCATAAATACCAAGCAACCATTATCCGATCAAACTTGCTGGATCTATCCGAGTCTTTAAACTCCCGAGTCTTTAAACTCAATAACCAGGCCTCAATAATCCGAGTCTTTAAACTCAACAGGCCTACGGGGGAAATATCAATATATCCGAGTCTTTAAACTCCGAGTCTTTAAACTCAATCCGGGTCTTTAAACCCAATCTGGGCTCGTCCCCCGTCAATCACAATATCCGGGTCTTTAAACCGAATAACCAGAAACCTAAATCCAATTCAAAACCATTTGAAAACCATTTCTAAATCCACATCCAAACCCGAATCCGAAATCACTAGTCTGATGCCCTTCCGGCATCCAGAACCGTCATTCCGAATCCAAATCCGGAAATCCATCCTTCAACTTTAAAACCAAATTCCGTTTTCCGAAATCCGAATTCAAAACCGAAAACCTTGATCCTCGAAATCATGTTCCAAAATCCCTTTATAATCATTAAAAACCATTTATCATTTAAAATCCCAAAACTATGACATCATAATCAAAAATCAAGTCTTTCTCATAAAACGTGCCAAAAACCGTATGTAATGACCCGAAAATTCAAAAAGGGAAAATCCCAAAACTTTGGGGAAAATGATGATTTTGCCCCTGGAATTAGACGAAAAGTTGACTTTTAATTTGAACGGTCTAACGGACTTTGACCGATGACCGTGACGTAGTACGGGACATCACGAGTTCATAGACAGGTGGCACGCCCAATTCCGGTATTCGAAGAGAAAGTTATGACGTGCGGAAGTTGGAAAAAGGGGCCGAAAGTTGACTTTTTGATCGGGACATTGTTTGGACTTTCCGGGAAGACCGTTGGATAGGTCTCGGGACGCTGAATCCGTAGACAGGCGGCATGCGTCAATCGGAGCTCGGACGAAAAAGTTGAGAGTCTGGAAAATTCAAGGGCAAAACGGTAAATTGTCACATGAAGGGTAAAATGGTAATTTGGGTCGTTAAGGCCCTAAACGGTGCCACAGTTGGTTTTAAATAATTTAACTTGGCTGATTCAGCCTATTTATATTAAGATTAAGTACTAAGTGACATTTGTCACTTGCTTAAGCAAATTAGTGGCATTATTGAATGCCTAACATGACAAATTCAACCGTCCATTTCATTTGTTCAAAATTGATCAAATTGATCGATGAAAAGGGGGAAACAGAGAGAGTTTGAAACGGGAAGAGGAACCCAGAGAGAAAACGAGTAAGATTGAAGGAGTAATTGAGAGAAAATTGAGCTGGAAACCCAAGAACAAACCCGAAAATTACCGAAGAACACCAAATGTCGATTTTGATTTTGTACAATGTTTCGGATGAAATTGATTAGATATTTAGCCTTCTGGGAGCTCAACGAAGAGAATAAAATCAATTGGACAAGCAATTGGAGGCGAATCGACAGAGAACAGACTCTGCGACGCCATTGAAGTGAGATCTTGGGTTCGATTACTTAGAGGTGATGATTCTTGAAATTGACTTCGATTTCATATTTAGAATGATTGTTAGATGCTTCTGGTATGATTAATTGAATGTTACAGGTCGTGTTTGAGTGGAACCCGAGTTAGAACCCGTCGGGTTTCGATGTTGAGTCGTGGGGTTTTAAGACAGATTTTCGTTAAATTGAGGTCACAGATCGGTTAGGAATATGGAATAGATGAGAATCAATGAAAGAACTGAAGTAATTGGGTTCAAATTGATCGATAAAGAACCGGGTTGCACCGCGGGTTGCAGACCCGAATACTAGTAAAACGGGTAAGGAAGGGGACTGTTCATGTTACTGTAGCACGGCGCGTGAGGGCGCGTGGCACGTTTTCTGAGGAAAGTTTCAACAGGTGTTTTACTCCTTGTAAGGTAACGGACATTTTAAAATTGGTTTCAAGTCAATCGGAAACCGTCTCGATAACGTTTCGAGGGTCCGAAGGTTTAAGTTACGTATTTAATTAATATTAAATTTCCGGAAAATTATGGGAAAATTAGATGATGTAAATTGACTTGTTAGTAACCTTGAATAATGATTGTGAACAGGATTCGAGATTCCGAGCAAGTGTCAGAAATTACGGAAACGCGTGCAGCGCGGGAAACGAGCAGTTGGACGGTGTGTGAGTGGACGTTTGTTTTCTACATTGATATGCATGCATAGTTAAATGTTTTATATGATTTATGGCATGATTTGAATTGCAATGATTTGATATGATTATTTTGAGATTTAATGATTATTTTAATCGGTGTTTCGGGCACGTTTTTCGAGAAAATGTGAAATGACTGTTTTGGGCGAAGGCCCGGAATTTGTGATTGGTTTTGGCTTGGATTATGGGTTGGGAAATTGATTTAATGGATTTGTGATGTTTTCGGATATGATTTTACTGAATTGCGGGTATTGAATTATTTATTGATTTTATGGATTGACGAGAAATGAGATTTGGGCATGAGGCCCCGTGATAATGGTTTTTGATATGGTTTTGATACTTGATTTGAAATAATACTTTTGTTTATGTATTGATGTTTGATGCCCCCAGATGCGTAATTCCTAGAGGGACACCGGATGTGTAATTCCCAATGAGGCTGGATGTGTAATTCCCAGCAATGGATGACGACTCTGGATGTGTAATTCCCAGAGGATCCTCGGATGTGTAATTCCCGAGTTATATGCTTTATTATTATAGTGAATTGATTTTATAAAATGATTTAAATAATTTATGTGCTTTTCCCTATGCATGCATAAGTTGTAAAACTGGAGGGTAACGGATATCTTTTCAAATGTGTTTTAACGAATATGTTTTTGTCCACTCACACCTTTGTTTTTAATGACCCTCCAGGCCGTGGCACTATACTCGGGGCGGATCACGAGGCGGGGGCATGAGCAGAAATCAGTGCAGTTATCCCTGGTCTGACAGGTGTTGAAGGGTACTTTTGAGATTTCAGTGGACTTGTCAGACAGGAGCAGGACCGGGCACAGTTATCGAGGTCCAGTCGGGACGGGTCCTGTCACCGTAATTCCTCGAAAACGTGCAATAATGTAAAACAGTTATAGCATATTCAAATAACCAGAAAATCACATATAAAACCATAAAACAAGTAATTAAAAGCAGTCATGCATGCTCAGTTATAGAGAAGGGGTCCACTCATAGTCACCGGCACGTCACTCGCGCCCCGTACGTCCCGTACGTTCCTCAGCTTCCTCGGGAAGTCCCGATCCTGTCACAAGTCACCAAAGAACGTCACTAATACTTCTACCAAGACTCTCCTAATTTTCCCCAAAAATCCCCGGGTCCTAAACGTAATGAACCAGAACCCTAAACTTTCAACCTCGTAGAACTACTTTGAATCGACGTCCGATTAACCCGAAACTAATTCCATTAGACTCGTTATAACTCCTGGACCAAAAACTATGTTGACCATTTTCCCAAGAACCGCTGCACGCGCCCCCACGCGCCGCCCAAAGTGGCTGCGCGTGGGCCTCACGCGCCTGTACACGATCACTGTTCATCATCGTCTACCTTGGGTGAACTGGTCTGAACCGGCGCACCCAGTTCTCTGCCGTCCGTCCACCATTTCCCTTCCTTTTTCCTCCCCTAGCTTCGTCCTATCCTAAGCAACTCAATTCAACCTTAAAAACTCGACATCACGGTTTGCAACTCATCGTCCCTAGCTCGAACCCGTGACCAACAGAACCCCTGTTCTTTAATCCGGCCACCCGTCCATTCCCCCAGCCTCAAATTGTTTCCCTAAGCTCCAAGACAACTCACTGGACTCCTTAAAACCCCTAAAACAGTTCGACTCAACCTCAAAACCCACGACTTTAAGTTTGAACCCAAACTAAAAAAACAGAGAACACAGTAAACTCACCGTCGTTCTGGCCTCCGCCGTGCACTCCCCCGTCACGGCTGCACAACCAGCAACGTCCTAGGACCCTACTGAGTCCACTAGACCTCACCAGACACTTCGACTCAGCCCCAAAAGCCACGATTACTGATTTGAACAAAACAGGAAAAACAGAGCATCTAAATGGGTGGAAGGAAATACCTGTGCTCAGGCCGCCGTCGTGAGCTCCACCGTGCCTACTCGACTCCTCTAGTCCCCCTCCGTCCTCTGGACACCACCTCCAGCCTCGATTGACCAAGCACAGCTGCACCACCACCAAACACCCTCTCTGTTTCCCTGAGAATTCACCCCTCACCTCACACCAGTTTTCCTAGCAAATCTCTCACTCCAACTCACTCTTCAGGTCTCACTTAATCTCTAGTCTCACTCACCAAAACACAGCACCTCACACCGCCCTTCACCTGATCGATTGCCCTCTCAATCTCACTCTGTTTCTCTCTTCTTCGAACACGATACACACACTCTGCACAGGTTTAAAACACACACACCGTGCACCTTGTAGAAACCACTACACACACTACACGTGTCCTCCATCCAATGGCCAAACTCAAAATATCCCAATCTCCCCTGTACACTTGGCCTTATCTGATTGGCCCAAATCCTAATGCACCAAAAGACCAAAATGCCCCCACTTGTGAATTAAATTACCGTTTTGCCCTTGCCGTTCTAGACCCATATCTCACTCATCTGACGTCCGATGAAGGCATGCCGCCTGTCGTTGGATTCAGGACGACGAGATCTACCTAACGGTCCTCGGTCTACGTGAAACTGACAAGTCTAGCAAAAAGTCAACGTTTCCCCCTATTTTTCCCAAATTACGATAATGCCCTCAACCTTCCGAACATCATAACTTCCTCCTCTGATGTCGGAATCGGGCGTGCCACCTGTCTACGGACTCGTGACGTCCCAAACTACGTCACGATCATTGGTCAATGTCCAATTGACCGTCCGAACCCAAAGTCCACAATTTTCCTAACCTAGGGGCAAAATCGTCATTTCGCACTAACGGGCCTAAAATAACCAACTAAACACCAATTAAGCTCACTAATCACTTTACTAATCCCGGCTCTCGGGATGGGTCGTTACATCGGTGCCTACCTCCGACCGACCAACCAATTACTCTCTTTTTTCAGGTCTGTCCAAAGACATGTGGCTGAGCAAAATTTGCACCCTAAGTTCGCACATTTTGTGCATCAACAGTTTGGCGCTGTCTGTAGGAATTCTGACTAAATTTTCCCACCACTCTACCGAGTAGAGCACTACTTTTCCTTGACATCCAGTTAGCATGCAAGAAAACGCGGACGGTGAAGTCACACACGCACTGAGTCGAGCACCGAAGGACACTTCTCCCAACGCGGCTCAAGCGCTGGAAATATTACAGCGCTACATGGTTGAGATCAAGGCCAATGACACTCAGGCCGAAGTACGATACACCGATAGGAGCGGGAAGTACACCGACGTGATGGTCCAGCTCCAAGCTTCCTAGGCTAAACTAGCTACTCATTGTGCACTGGATGAGGCTCGCGAAGCCGTGCAGCTTGTTGTCGACTGCACCGAGCGTACCGAGTGTGTACGACATGTAGCTGGGAAGGAGAAGACCACATGTAATACCCGGTCTTGGAAGTAAGAACTTGAGAAGCAAAAATGGTGAGTAAGACCCGTGAGCTTGGAAAGGTAAGATCGGTGAACAATCCCACATCGCTCGGGGAGGGAAAGGTGAAGTATCTTATATGTGTGGGCACGTATCTATCTAACACAAGGCCTTTTGGGAGCTCACTCGCTTTGGATTCCTTGGGAACTCCAAAGTTAAGCGAGTTGAGGCTGGTGCAATCCCAAGATGGGTGACCTATTGGTAAGTTGCACGTGAGCTCCCGAGAACAAAACTGTGAGGGCTGGGCCCAAAGCGGATAATATTGTGCTAGATGGGTCGGACCGTGATAGAATGGTATTAGAGTCAGACCCCAACCGGAAGTGTACCAGCGAGGACGCTGTGTAAAGACCCTTCCCGAATATCAAGATTAAATATTAATTAATTATGAATTTAGTATGACTAATCGGGGATTAGTTGAGAGAATTCAAACGAACGGTGTAAAATGACCGTTTTACCCCTGAAATTGGCCAAAATGTTGAATTTTGACCCGGAGAGTCAAACATACGAGGATCGATGATCGTGAAGTAGATCGGGATGTCACGAGTCCGTAGACAAGCGGCACGTCGAAAGCAGACATTCGACGGGAAAGTTATGGTCAAGGGAGCGAAATCGGTTAAATTTATGTCTCGAGAATTCAATTGAAATAATAATAAAATAATGAAATATGATCAATGATTATGGACCCTTGGATGAGTGACAAGTGTCACTCATCCCATGGCTATTTTTCCCCTAATTTGTGGATCTTGCCCCATTGGTTGATTTTTATATATTAACCCTTCATTAATCTCTCATCTCTCACATACTAGCCGTTCATCTCTCTCTCAGCCCACTCATCCTCTCCCTTCATCCCTCTCATCTGATCATTCATCATCATCAGACTTCATCTCCCTCTCCCATATTCTCCCATATTCCCCGTGAAGAGCAAAAAGCTGAAACCCCCCATTTCACACAAACCCCCCACCGTCCATCATCTTCATCTAATCTACTTACCTCTCATCCTCACCCTTCATCTCCCCATCATATTTATCATCTTCAACATCATCAGTTCATCTCCATCATCTTGTTCAACCAGTGCACCACCCAAACCCATGAAGAACACCAAACAATACCCAAAGCTCAAACCATCCAACCCACACGAACTCACCTCAAACCATCACTAGGCTAGACCCAGAAGGTGGCTAGGATGCCAGAAGAGTCGACTGGAGGACCCACGGAGACGACACGGAGGAGGGACAGGAACGGTCGTTTGGGATGGTGATTTAGCCTCGGAACGCTTATGGCACGCGTATCGAGGTGGTAACTAGGACGGTCTGCGAGTGGACCTTGTTTTCTAAACTGTTATGCATGCATAACTGTTTTATATGTTTTATATATGTGATTTCTATGATGATGATTGTGGTATTAGTGATTTACATATTTGCACGTATTTCGAGGTGATTTCCGTATTTGCACATAGTTTGAGATTTACGATTTTACACTGTATTTCTACGTGATTATGATTTTAATAATGGTTCAATAGTATGATTTCGGATTTGGAAATATGAAACCGGGCATGAGACCTATTTGATTTACGAACCCTCCGCTTTGGAGTCCATTTGATTTAATAAGGCATCAGGCCAAGGCCCAGTTGGTTTGCATGATCGGGCTAGAGGCTCAATTGATTATGATATCGGGTATGAGTCTCATTTGTGGTTTATGAATGTGATTTCAGGTTCGGAAACCCTAAACGGATTTGGATTTGAGTACTTGGATTTCTGGATTTATGATGGTTTTATGGAAATCCCGGGCATAGGCCCATTTGAACGGTTTAAAGGGATTTTTGAAATGTTTCCCATATACCATCCTTATGATCTGATATCGCCCCTCCAGGGAGGGTCAGGGACCTGGGTGACCCTAGGGGAGACTCGGCTTGAGATCGAGGGGCACGCGTAACTCTATACATAACATCTGGGATGTCAGGCATTGCATGTGAAGGGTTATTCTACGGAGCAACCGGACCGTAGAGTAACTCGGGAGTACGATTGCTATTATTGGACGTCTGGGACGTCAGGCATCTAGGATGACGAGGATTGGTATGTAATGATGGTTGATTGGATTTGTGATCTATGGATTTACTGGACATTTGATTTGGATATCTGTGTTAATGGATTTGGGCAGGGACCCACATGATTGAATTTACGGTTTTGGGCTGAGTTCTCACATGCTTGGTTTTATGTTTTTGGGCTAAGGCCCTAATGATTTAATTAAAGTAAATTGTTTTATTATTGGTTTTCGAATGCATGCATGTTTTTTAGTGAAGGGCATAAATGTCTTCTTATGAAATGTGTTTTTATTAAACTATTGATTTCGTCCACTCACAGCTTTTAATGGTTTTAATGTCCTTGAGGTTGATCGCGGATACGGGCTGTAGTAGGGACTGAGAGATCACACTCCTCCACCGATCCTAGCGTTCTCTTGGAAGCCCCGAATAGGCTGAAGTTTCGAGTTATCCCTTGTCTCGTGTCAGACGGGAGCATGGCATATCCCGCGTTAATCCCGGGGGATTTGGGATGGGTCGTGTCACACTAGGCCCCAAGGGAGTGGATTGTAATACCCGGTCTTGGAAGCAAGAACGGTGAGCAAGACCCGTGAGCTTGAGAAGTAAGAACGGTGAGCAAGACCCGTGAGCTTGGAAAGATAAGATCGGTGAACAATCCCACATCGCTCGGGGAGGGAAAGGTGAAGTATCTTATATGTGTGGGCATATATCTATCTAACACAAGGTATTTTGGGAGCTCACTGGCTTTGGATTCCTTAGGAACTCCAAAATTAAACGAGTTAAGACTGGTTCAATCCCAAAATGGGTGACCTACTGGGAAGTTGCACGTGAGCTCCCGAGAACAAAACCGTGAGGGTTGGGCCCAAAGCTGACAATATTGTGCTAGATGGGTTGGACCGTGACAGAATGGTATCAGAGCCAGGCCTCAACCGGAAGTGTGCTAGCGAGGACGCTGGGCCTCAAAGGGGGTGGATTGTAATACCCGATCTTGGAAACAAGAACGGTGAGCAAGACCCATGAGATTGAGAAGCAAGAATGGTGAGAAAGACCCTTGAGCTTGGAAAGGTAAGATCGGTGAAAAATCTCACATCGCTCGGGGAGGGAAAGGTAAAATGGCTTATATGTGTGGGCACGTATCTATCTAACACAAGGCCTTTTGGGAGCTCACTGAGTTTGGATTCCTTAGGAACTCCAAAATTAAGCGAGTTGAGGCTAGTGCAATCTCAGGAGGGATGACCTTCTACGAAGTTGCACGTGAGCTCCCGAGAACAAAACTGTGAGAGTTGGGTCCAAAGCGAACAATATTGTGCTAAATGGGTCGGACCGTGACAGAATGGTATCAGAGCCAGACACCAACCGGAAGTGTACCAGCGAGGACGCTGGGTCCCAAGGGGGGTGGATTGTAATACTCGATCTTGGAAGAAAGAACGGTGAGCAAGACCTGTGAGCTTGAGAAGCAAGTACGGTGAACAAGACCCGTGAGCTTGGAAAGTTAAGATCGGTGAACAATCTCATATTGTTCTGGGAGGGAAAGGTGAAGTGCCTTATATGTATGGGCACGTATCTATCTATCTAACATAAGGCCTTTTGGGAGCTCACTGGCTTTGGATTTCTTGGGAACTCCAAAGTTAAGCGAGTTGAGGATGGTGCAATCTCGGAATGGATGACCTACTGGGAAGTTGCATGTAAGCTCCTGAGAGAAAAATTGTGAAGGCTGGGTCCAAAGCGAACAATATTGTGCAAGATGGGTTGGAGCGTGACATCACCGCTATGGCCACACCGACTAACAAGGCCTCCAAATTTTTTATCGTACTAGGGAAGGGTACCCAGGGAACCAGAATATTTCGCAACGCTTACGAAGCCCTAAGGAGAACATCCCGATCGAATCGCAAACATCACAATTCCATCAAGCTCACATTCCCCTATAAAAGGGATTTACCACCGACAGAGTAGACCGGTTGGATACCTTTCGAGATTGGCCCACATCAGCCCCTTTGCACCAATAACCTCACTCATATCTCGGTCACGGAAGGTGCCGATTCATCCCAAGAAGTCCATAGTGTACGTTGGTCCGACCGACCCCCTCGCAGCACCCGATCTAAGAGAAACAAGGGAACACCGACTACTAGAGTTGAATCAAAGGTCTCCATCTGAATGTCAAGGACAGGAGGCGTCAAGGAAGGGAGAAAAGGTGTTGAATTTATTGGGGAATGACCATGATAATCTCATAATTCCATACTCTAGAAGAGTCGATAAACATATCAGTGAAATCAGCAATCTGGCTGGAAGGGTTTATGCCAAACAAAACGACCAAATCAAATAAGGTTGGGGTCATAGGACCAACGCCAAATTCAAATGTGTTGGTACTACTATTCCATAAACATAGATTATCACTAAGCAGATTAACATCAAGAGCAGTGGTCAAGTCAAACAAACTAACCAGGTGAAGCACTCTATTGAGCTGGAGCTCGTTGTGATACAATTCTTTTATCCTCGCGACCCACTTTAGGAAGCGACTGGAAATCTTCGACTTCCTATCGGAGGGAAAAAAATGAGCGCATTCTGAATGAACCGTTCCAGGGAAAAATGGTCGTTGATAGATAAGAAAAGCCTTACGTGAGTCAGCTTCCTTTGGCATCAGACCACGCCAACACTGTCTCGGAACAAAATGGTGGTCGTAACCCGCAAGAAGAATTGGCCCACTAGCAATATGGTTCTCCGTTTCACAGACCTGAAGAACCTTGAGGGCAAGCGAATGAAAACTCTCGAATTTTTATCCAGAGAGTCTTGAGGGTAGGCACATCCCTTAAATCAGCATGAGAGGATGAGTCGACAGAGGCTTTCTCTTTCTCGGCTTTTTTGGGTGTCATCTTTCTCGATTGGTTTCTGAAAAAAGAATGGGTTTTTCAAGAGATTAAAAAATAAGGGCGGTGATTTTCTCGAAGAAATGAATTGATAATGGCTTAAACCACCAAGAAACCCGAGTTGGCTAAAAAGGCTCTACACGAGCAAAAATTTGGGCTAAAGTGTGATTGTGAATTTAAAATGTTTTATAATCAAAATATTTCAAATTCAGGGGGCAATGTTTATATCAAAAAAATCCCTTCGAGTCGAAGCTAATGTATCGAAGGAAATTAAAGGCCTAAAGCAGAGGACAAGCCTAGACCAAGCGACTTTGAGCATGGAGAAGAACAAAAGTATGGGTGGTGCTAACAAGACGAAGAAAACAGGGGAAAAGGGAAGGGTTTCCAACCAAAAAAATGGTAGCATAGGACCTACGCGGGACCTAACTTGGAAAATTGATACACTTCCTTACCGCCTATAAAACGAGAAGAATCTAACTTTTCAAAGGATCGAAAAATCAACCAATCAAACTCAGTAAATTGATCTTCATCATTTTTTTAACCTATGAACATCTTTAACCAAGGTTTTATGATATAACAAAAGCTGGCACTTGTGGCAAAAGTTGCTTCTTTTGACTTAGAATATCAAGATACAGCTTTTCTTCTCACTCCCTTCGAGGCATTTATGCAACTACCTAACTGTCTTTTTAACCACTCAAGTAACAATATTATAATGGTTGTCTTCATTTTCCTGCACTAACTTTCTTTCTGACCATTCAGTGTCATAAAAATTAACCTCTTTCCAACTGCTAATTTTTGGATTGTCGATTGAGGCTCGCATAAGATTAACCTTCAAACTGACCGCTCAGTGCCATAAAGGTTGATTATATCGACTACTGGATCACGAAAAGTCATCTTGACTGTTGGCTCATAGAAATTCATTGCGACTATTAATTCATGGAAAGTCATCTCGACTGCTAGTTCATGGTCGGCCACTAAGGTACTCGAACCTCTTTTTCAACGTCTTAACTTCGCTTTTGAGTGTTTTTCCATCATATGGCATAGTTTCCGACTGATATTTATTTCACTTGATGATTTCTAAAATTTCTTGCTTGATACGAGTTTGAATGTGAATGATATAATTTACTTTTCTATACTAATTTTAATTGTTATTCAATTTCAGTAATTTTATATTTTTGTACTTGTACTTCCATTTTCATTTCAATACAAACTAGATTTTATTAAGTAATAATCGATAATTAGGATACACAATCTAAGCGTGGTTCACGACGTGACAAGTCGGGATACCATCTTTGTGCTTTGGTCCACATACTTTGATTCCGACTTGAGGGAACCTGGGACCACTGACCACCTGACTACTGAAATAACAACGTCGCTAACTTGAATATCATAGCAAAATAACTTCTGAACTTGAGTTACGCTGGGAAAGAAAATATTTTAAAGTACTTGAAAAAAGACGTAAGAAAGAACATCGCATGCTAATTTTTGTATGGCTACCTCACAATCTCTTTGATAATAAAAAAAAGGTTGTTGGGTCGAAAACATAACTCATTTACACTGTCTAGTAGCAGTTTCTACTAGTGCACGTCTGCACTTGAGTTAAAAGGCCTACTTACTTCTCGGTCTGCCCATTCAGGGATTGACCGTGGCTAAATGCCTATCACACTCAGCCCATCCAACATCACTCTCTACACTTCACCAAAACTAAGTTTCGTGGGGATCCAATAAAGATGCCTCGGGACATTCGGCTCCCAAAATGAAAAAAAATAAAATAAAAAATTGGGCAGTAACATAATGTTTAAGTTGAATAATGGATTATATAGAATAATGGATTATATAATTTAGAATAATGGATTATTTATTCATTTATGTATAACTTCAGAAAGGTAATTTCATTTAGGCAAAGATCAATTATTGCATATCTGCCCCATTGCTATCAGCATTCGTGTAGGCGCTTACTTATTGTCTATCAGCATTCATGTAGGCGCTTACCTATCAAGTCCATTAAATAGTATAAATCATCCGGCAAAGTTACTAAGTTATCTCAAGAAAGAATGAAAATTTATGAGTTACTAGAGTCTGACTCATTCGCAATGATTAAGTGCTTGCAAGGTGGAGGTAGAAATGCTATATACGTGGGAGCTTAATTCTTTTCTTTCCAGGACTAGGGATATTAATCATGTATTCAATGATTGTGATTGGTCACGGACGGCCAAGGATAGTAATCAAGAGACTGACTTTGTCACTTCAATCGCCACTAGGAGGGTGAGCCCAAAAGTTTGGCTTCATCATTCCCCATCCTCACTAGTACATATCCTTAATAAAGATGGCCTCCCCTATCCCCCCACATGTGTAATTGGTGAATGCATTTTGACCCTGAACTGCTCCTGGAGGTGATCTGCTGTTTGCTTTAATTTTTGAGCGCTGCTGGGTTCATTTGCTACAAGTTTGCCTTATTGGTTTTTTTTCTCATGCCTTGTTTTATTTCATGTGGTGCGCTTTGAGGTGGATTTGGCGTATTTGGGTATACCCTGTGTTCCTTTCCTAATGAATTTCGCAGCTTAGACCCAAAAAAAAAAAAAAAAAAAAGGGAATCATTTTGACAATGGTTGGATGTCAGAAAGACCACGCGTACTTTTCGACCACCCTTACAAATAATATTGTTCTGTCTTTCAATTCCATTCAACCTCACAATTTATTCATTTGAGAGAGCTGCCACACCCCGACAATTCTATTTTAGAACACCAACTCATGTCAAGGTTTAGTCAAAACGTCTCTTAAAAAATAAGGTCTTAATACTACGATTTCCAGATCAAAAGCAAACACAAGAAACAGAGATAAGACCCTTTGACCTAGCCAAACACCTCAACAAATTAATCTGTTTGAGAAGATCTTGCAACCTTTGTAGTAGAAATTTGATAACAACAATAAGCCAAGACCTGGTAGAAAATGAATCATCATCTTTTTGCGACGAGTAAGAAAACTCAAGTTGCAGATGGTTGAGTGTTTATATGCAAAAGAAGCCAATTAGTCCATCTTCTGATTCTGAATATTCAAGCTTAGATGACTTGACATAGTACTAATTTGTCCCTTCATCAACCCAACATTCTAAGCTTCGTAAACATCATCACTCCTTAGATTACTTCAATCAACCTCAGAGCCAACCATGGAGACCCTTTACCTTGTCTTCTCTATAGGTTCTGCTCTTTTAGCCTTTGCCATCTTTGCATTCAAAGACAAAGATGGGAGAAATCTTCCACCAGGGAGCATGGGGTGGCCTATTGTAGGGAATCCATCGAGTTTCTGTTTGGGAAGCCAGAGAATTTTGTGTTCAAAAGAATGAGAAAGTACTCACCTGACATCTTCAAGACAAAGATTCTTGGAGAGAAAACAGCCATCATTTGTGGTCCTAATGGACACAAATTTCTATTTTCCAATGAACATAAATACTTCACTGCATTTCGACCACAGTCGATGCAGAGGATGTTTCGATTATACAAGGTTGCTCCAACCGCTTCTGCTCCTCCTGCACAGCAAATTTCCCGTGACGAAGAATCCAAAGTATTGAAGCCACCAGGGTTCTTGAAGCCAGAAGCACTGGTGATATACTTGGGGACGACGGACTCAATTACCCAAGACCAAATGAAGGCTTATTGGGAAGGCAAAGATGAGGTCAAGGCCAATCCTCTGGCCAAGACCCTCACTCTCAGCCTTCCTCGCAGGTTTTTCTTGGGAATTGGCGAACCCGAGCGAGTTGCTAGGCTTGTGCAAATTTTGATGATGTGACGATTGGGATGCATTGTCTCATTGTGAATTTTCCGAGGACAATATTCTCCAAATCGATCAAAGCCGTGGAGGCACTGCGAAAGGAATTGAAGGCTGTGATTCAAGAAAAGAAGGCCGCATTAATGGCAACAGGTGCAGCCATGCAGGATGTATTGACACATATGATTATAGCGAGTGACCCATCTGGGAAACACATGCCTGAGGCTGAGGTTGCTGATAAGATCATGGGGTTGCTCACAGCAGGTTATAGCACTGGCCACTGCCATGACTTTCTTCATGAAATATGTTGCTAAGCCATTTTTTATATCAAGCAAATTAATTATACAATTATATTTAAACCTTCAAATTTCATATTTATCATCTGATTTTATTCTCTGATTTTTAATACGTTACAACATTAATTTTTCATTAAATTTTTTATGGAAAATTCTGCTAAGCGAGGATATAGACAAAATACAACTCATAAAAAATTTAAATGAACTCCAAATAGGTATTATGTGGCTCAATAATTATTTACATACTAAAAAGTTCAAAATTTGAAGGAACTCGCCAGCTAGGAGCTCGCGTAGTCCTCCCATGATTTTTGCCCACTTCCCAGTAGCCATTCCTCCTCCTTTGATGCATATGCTTTGCTTCTTTCCCTGCATTATCCTCCTATTAATCCCTTATTGTTTTCCCATTTCCATATATTTCTCCTTTAAAGAGGTGAGATAAACCACAGATCAATAGGGACGTAAAAGCCCGGTCGATAACTCACAAATAATGATAATGCATGAACTCGCTCCCCATAGACGCACGTCTCGTACCATATTTTTACCATTATGAGCCCACATTTTCCGTCATATGAACTAAACCCACATCAACCTCGTTAACCCATACCTAGGGTATCAAACCTACATATCTCTCGGTGTCATAGGTATATGTTTAGAATTTTATCCAAAAACACAATAGATACGACACACTTTTTTATCACATTCTCCAATGCATGGATATGCATTATGTCATCACATGTATGCCCTCAGAATTTAATGAATGAATGTAACAATATCAACAACTAAAATATTCAAGAATATCAAATTTATAATTGTCAGTTACTCAAACATACATCCGGTATATAACTCACAAATAATATGCACAAGTTATATTTCACAAACTTTAATAAGGCCCATCTTCCAAACAAAGTCTCTAATAAGGAGGTAGTAACCAAAATTAACGATTGTCGACACCATTTGTGATTTTCTTAATTTGGCAAAAATTTAAGCAAGTTACTAAACAGTCCTTATTTAGTAATTAAGTGCTATTCCTTTTTATTTACTAAGCTGATTTCAAGGCTAAAGTTGGCCTGGAACTGGATCCACAACGGCACCTGGTGTGTACGTACATATGCTCTTCATTTTTCTTACATGACCCTTTTTTCCTTTGTTCGAAAAAGATCTTTGGCATCATCCTCTATATTGTCTGACAGGACCCGTCCCCGAAGGACATAGATAAGTGTGCCCAATCCTGCTCCAGTCTGACAAGTCAACTGAAGTTCCGAGATTACCCTCAGCACTTGCCAAACAAAGGATAACTACACCCGTGCCCACCCATGCCTCCACCTCCCGATCAGCCTCGATTATTGCGCCACAACTTGGAGGGTCAATAAAACAGAAAAGGTGTGAGTGGACAAAACAAACTTTTATAAATACATTTACCAAAACACATTCTTACCCTCCAGTTTCACAAACATGCATGCATATCATAAATCATGAGTAAAATATATTTGGGCACAAATGTTTATAAATCAAAAATATCAATAAAACCACGGGACTCATTTCCATATCCAATCTCATTAGTCACATTATCCCTGCAACGCGTGCAAATCAAATAGGCTCAAGGACCGCTCAAATCGGAGCATGTCGCTGTGAACGCATCACCAGCCGACATTCCAGATCGTCATGAACACATCTGTAACGACCCGTCCCGAATTCCGGGATTAGATTAGTGACTAATCTTGATTAGTGAGGTTGAACGGTGCTTAGTAGGGCGGAATCGGACAAATTGTGCAAAATGACTGTTTTGCCCCTGGTCGTGGGCAAAATGTTGACTTTTTGATCGGGCGGTCAAATGGACTTTGACCGATGATCGTGACGTAGTTCTGGACGTCACGAGTTCATAGACAGGTGGCACGTTCGATTCCGACGTTCGAGTAAGAAGTTGTGATGTTCGGAAGTTGAGGGGTATTTTGGTAATTTTGGTCAATTGGGGTCAAATGTTGACTTTTTGACCGGGAGGTCCGATGGACAAGGGCCAAGGACCGTTACGTAGGTCTCGTCGATACGAATCCAATGACAGGCGGCATGCCGAAATCGGAGATTCGACGACGAAGTTATGGTCAAGGAAACGAATTAACGAACCGAGGCTTCGATTAAAATAATAATATAATAATGAATAGTAATCGATGACTGTGCACATCCGGATGAGTGACAAGTGTCACCCATCCCTTGTTTCTAGCTCCATGTTTCCCTCCCAACACTATCATTACAACATCATCATTCCTTCTCCATCATTTCCTTTCATTTTCTTTGCATTTTCTTCCAACCGTGAGCAAAAACAGAGAGTGTGTGAGCTGGGAGAATTGGCTCCCTTCCTTAGCCGTTCCTGAGAGAAAATTGAAGGTTGAGAGAGACTGAATTGGCTGGGAAACACGAGAGGCAGAGAGGATGCTGGGAAATCGAAAATTGAATTTTAGAAAATTGGGGGGAAAATTCGAATACTGGGAATTGGGCCGTGAGGATCGAATTGGAGGTTACTTTCAGCTTCCTGGGATCCCCACGATCAGTTTCGTCGAAAGAACGAAGGGAATTGGCCACCAATTCACTCTGAACGGACTTGGTGACAGAAATGGAGTTTGAAGGTTGAGTCGTGATCTTGGAGCAATCAAACGCTGTAATTGATGTGGGGAAACTACTTCTCAGGATCCCACGATGCTTCTGGGTTCATCAATTGGAAGAAACCGGTTGAGATTGACGGAATTCCATGGTTGCACAGTGTACGGCTATCGAGTTTGAGTCGTGGAGTTTGAGGCTTCGATTGATGCAATTGAGATGGGGAAAGAGTTTACCTATGTCCTTTGAAGCTTCTGGTTGCATCAATTGAAGGAAACTGTTTGATATCGACGACTTTCGAAGATGAACAGTGTTCGAGAGTTCTTCGATGTTCATCTTCGAGTCGTGTGATTTGAGGTAGGTTTTGGTGAAATTATTGTTACAGAACTTAAATTGAACTTAAAACGAAGCTAACTGAATGATCAATTGGAAGGTTTAAGGCTGAATTGATAGGATTGGAACCGGGTCATCTCGCGGGCTAATTGGACCCGTTTACCAGACATATGGGTTAGGACGATGCACTGTAGCAGGCGCGTGGGTTTCACGCGCAGCCACTCACGGCGGCGCGTGACGGTGCGTGGGCACGAATCTCGAGGTGAGGTCAACATGACTTCTGTCCTATTTAATGTAACAAACATTTTGGAATTGGTTTCGTGTCGATCGGACACCGTCTCGATATTGTTCGGGATGTCCGAAGGTTTTAAATCAAGTTTAAAAATAGTTAAAAATTCGGGAAAATTACGGGACTTTGATAAGATGTTAATGATGAGGTTAGTGACCCTCTAATGTAATTTGGACAGGATTGGGAGTCCCGGTGATAGTGGTGTGGCCCGGGAGGGCCGATGACACGCGTATCGAGGCATACCGTTAAACGGTCTGTGAGTGGACTTTGGTTTTATAAATTCTATGCATGCCTAATTGTTTTATATGGATTATGATTGTGAGTGTATGATGTTGATTTGATTGTTGGTAAATTGTACGGTTTCACGTATTTCGAGGCGATTTACGTGCTTGCACGTAAATCGAGGTTTTTCCGATTTTGCACGGATTTTCCATGTTTATGGTCTTGGATATAATATGATGAAATGGTTTTGAAATTGGAAATATGAACTCGGGCTTGAGGCCCACTTGTTTTGGAAATTTCGAACTTGGAGTCCATTTGAGTGCGTAATCGGGCCGGGGGCCCAGTTACTTTATGAAATCAGGCCAGGGGCCCAATGACAGGACCCATCCCAATCCCCCCCGGGATTAGTGCGGAATGACCCTGCTCCCGTCTGACACGAAGTGTCAGACAAGGGATCTTTCTTACCTTTGCCCTCCCGGGCTATCAGAGTACGCCAGGATCCGGAGGAGGCATGTGATATCTCGGTCTCTGCTACAGTCCACATCCGATGTCAACCTGAAGGGTAGTCAAAACATTAAAAACTGTGAGTGGACAAAACAAAAGTTTATAAAACATTTCATAAGACATTTGTACCCTCCACTAAAAAGCATGCATGCATTCGAAAACCATTTATCCAAAACAAACCATATGTGGGACTAAGCCCAAAGCAGATATAAACTAAGGTCGAAAGGACCACAATAAAAACAACCATACGGGCCACTGCCCAAATCCATAAGGGACTCGGCCCCAACCCATAAAGAAACCAAGTACACGAGCCACTGCTCAAATCCTATGCACACCTGTACACACCACATATCATATATCATATATCCATCACATACATATATATAAGTCACACAACCAATCCTGTCACGGTATCCAATGCTACGCGCGCGCTACCCGGGTCTCAATCCGAGTCATCTCAAAGTCAAGGTCAATGTCCGCAGACCACTGACCCTACCCGAGGTAATAGTAACCATAGCCTTCCTGAGAGTAAGGAACCCAACTGGGGGGTGACTCCACTCAGTCGGTGCTCCGTGACTACTCCGGGGTCCACCCAGGCCAACGACCCTCCCCGGAGGAGATAATGGAAGTAAAGGAAGGTATATGAACATATATATACATAACATAAAAATTCATGACCGATTCCCGTGAACCATCATGATCCATAATATCCATAATCAGGTAACATGCCGGTTCCCATAAACCGTCATGTACCGTAATAACATAACCAGGTAACATGTCGGTTCCCATAAACCGTCATGTACCGTAATAACCAACAAGGGTTCATGCCGGTTCCCATAAACCGTCATGAACCATGATACCATATTAAGAGTTCATGCCGGTTCCCATAAACCGTCATGAACCGGGAAATCCATTTAAGGTTCCCTGACCTGAAATCAAAACCGGAAAGTAGCTTGGGTCTCGTACCCGAACATAGGACATCAGTTGGGCACCGTGCCCGATATCTGAGGTCATATGCCCGAGACAAAACCAAATGGGTCTCATACCCGAGTTTATCCTTTTGAAATCCAAATCCAGTTCATTCAAATCAATAAAGAAATACAGACCCGTATAAGCACCGTATAAGGCCGAAACCTCGAAATACGTGCTTATACGTAACCACATACAAATGCACCCATGGCATCATCAAACAAGTAATAAAACATATAATAAACATTTATGCATGCATCAATTTAGAAAACAAGGTCCACTCACAGACCGTCCGAGCTGCCGCCTCGATTTGCGTGCCATACGGCTCCCCGAGCCGATCACCGTCACCGGGACTCCCAAACCTGTCCAAATCGTAATAGAAGGTTACTAACTACTTAATTAACCTCCCACTAAAGCCCCGTAATTTTCCCGTATTTTTAACTATTTTTAATCCTGAACCTAAACCTTCCGATGCCCCGAAACATATCGAGACGGTGTCCAATCGACACGAAACCAGTCCCAAAATATTCGTTACATCGAATAGATGATTTCGTATGTTGGAACCTTCCCCAGATTCCCTGCCACGCGCCCTCACGCGCCGCCTGAAGTGGCTGCGCGTGGGCTTCACGCCCTGCTACAGTACATGCTGACGTCATCGCTGACGTCAGCATGACGTCATCACTGACAGCCCCTGACAGTGACACGTGTCACGCTCCCATTGGCCCACTATCTGACATGTCAGTCTGACATTGTCAGACCTGACATGATGACGTCATCCCTGACATGATGACGTCATCAGGATGACGTCATCAGTCATCCCTGCCTCCTCGCGGGTCGACCCGAATGTCTGCAACCGGGTCGCCGTGACCCGCGGCTTGACCCGGCCGGTTCTCCGCCGTCCGACCACCAAAATGCTTCCCGTTTGTCCCATTTTCATCCTCTAATCCTAACCTACAGTCCTATGACATCAAAATGGAAGGAAAACATCAAAAACCATACCTTCGAGCTTGGCCATGGCGGCCGTGACTTCTCCCGCCGTTCACGGCTGTTCCAGGCCGTCTAATGCCTCGAAACCAATCCCATTCATCTCCTGGGAGTCCTAGGAACCTCACCCAATTAATGGAATCGAGTAAAACCCATTAAAACCCAATTTTGAATTTTTGAAATTTTCTTACCTCACGGGTTCTCCTCCGCCGTGTCCTCCACCGTGGGCCACCGTCCACCCTTTCCGTCCTCAGCCCTTCACACTCCCCCCACGGTCATTCCCAGCTCATACAAGTGATGAATGGTGAAGTGTGATTGTGTGTTTTGGTTTTTGAAGAAAATGAAGAAAATGGAGGATTTTGGGTTATGGGGTTTCGGGTGTGTGTGAAGAAGAATGAAGGGGATGAAATCAGATGAGAGAATGAGGTATGAAGGGTGTGGATTTAAAGTTAGAATTGAAATGGATGGTTAGGATTAATGGTTGTTAGGTTTAATTATAAAATAATTAAAATAATAATATTTAATTATTTAGATCCACATTTTGGGGGATCAAGTCAATGGGATGAGTGACACTTGTCACTCATCCATGGGGCCCACCAAAATATCCACCCAATCAGATTTCACCGAAACGTCCCCGTCTCGAAGTTCGTGCATAGTGAAATCGAACTTCCGTGACCCATAACTCTCCCTTTCGAAGTCCGATTTCAGTGTGCCGCCTGCCTATGGATTCGTATCGTCTTTATCTACGTAACGGTCTTCGGCCCTCGGCCATCGGACCTCCAGGTCAAAAAGTCAGCTTTTGACCTCCTATTCACCCAAATTACCAAAATGCCCTTAAACTTCCGAACGTCATAACTTCTTCCTCGAACGTCGGAATTGAACGTGCCACCTGTCTATGAACTCGTGACGTCACGAACTACGTCACGGTCATCGGTCAAAGTCCATTTGACCGCTCGATTAAAAAGTCAACGTTTTGCCACCATCAGGGGCAAAATGGTCATTTCGCACCGTGCGTCCGATTTCGCTCTACTAGTCACCGATTAACCTCATTAATCGTGATTAGTCACTAATCTAATCTAGGAATTTGGGACGGGTCGTTACAACCTTCCCTCCTTAATTAATTTCGTCCTCGAAATTCCAACCGACCTAATTCTACCCGTTCTTCCCTCCTTAATTTAGTTTCATACTTGAAACTTCAACTATCCTGATTCCACAACCACCTCGTGGAAAGTAGAATCGACCCCAAAACACGTGTACACTAGTACACCAACTAACCAGAACAACCCTTACTCGTCTGCAACTAGATATACCACTAACGCTCACGTCACATCGTCTACATTCGACCACGTCGAAAGACAGTAGTCATACGTTCTGAATTGACACTACTGATTAAATCTACCGTTTTCGTTGACACAGCAACTCGACGGTTCCTTTCTCAAACACTAACTATCCCGACATCTACTCCCACTGGGAGTTACCAATCACTCAACGATCCACGCTGACACCTCCGACAAACTGTCACCACTTGACAGTCGTCAGTCGCAAACTGATATGACACACACTCGTGGTTACACTAACCACAAGCATTTCACTCGACCTGTGTGTAACTAGACTCATCAGAACCACTATGACCCAATGCACAGTATCCAATGTCCAGTCCACGACCCCGACTAATCCAATGGTATCGGAACCAAGCCGACTACCAACACGCTCTCCAACGTACCACCGGTATCACCTATATACCGTCACCAGGCACGACAAGTCTGCCTAGTATCGTACCTCGAACAACATACAAGGTACGCACATCTACCCATCAATCAGACTACAACCACCTAGGTCATAGCCAATCACGTTTCTACTATAGAGTCCATTTGTCCAATCCAGTATTAGACAAATCGAACTCCGACCCATTATCCATTTCCAAATCCGAATCCGAATCCGCAATTTCGTACGAAATCCCGAATCCAAACTCAGAAATCATATCCATAATCATGTCCAAATTCGAATCCGAAATCATCATTCCCTAAACTAGTATTTGGAACAACCATTCCGAACCCAAATCCATAAAAAGAAAATCCACAGTCAAGCTCTAGAATCAAATCCTGAATCGTCACCCAGAATCCGATTCCAAAACCCAAATCCAGAAATCCTCTTTCAAGTTCCAAAATCAAATCCTGAATCGTCATCCAGAAATCTGATTCCAAAACCCGAAATATCGTTCTCGTCTACCGAGACGCACTATATCCGAACCTATCGGTTGTCTGCTCAACCGATTACTCCAATACCATCGATTGACTTCATAGGGAAGCCAATCACAATATCCGCACATCCCTAAGGCTGACCATATCCGACCACGTCGGAAAACTACTCATCGGACAACTACTCAGGTGAGTAATAAGTCATATGGGATTTACCTCGCAAAGAAGTTCAGTCCCATCATGCTTCACTCAACATCCAAGTAAGAGTAATAAACTCTCCACCTATCTGGATATCCAAATCACGATCCAGATCCAACACTACGTCAACCGACCATAGACGTCACGATCCCCGATCGTCACGACGTCCAAAGTCCTCAACCATTTCCCACATCTAAATAGATTAGTCAACGATGAGACACGTCGAGACTGTGGGTTCTCACTGATTACCTCGTATCGATCCTTGTCATTCCACCTAGGAAAAACTAAGGATGATACCCAACAATGACATCAATACTCATCCTACGTGAATGCAAACAAAACTCGCTGCACTCACCACGCCACGTAATTCAACATCGTCTG
The DNA here is from genome assembly GCA_032719365.1 of Prinsepia uniflora. NCBI lineage: Eukaryota > Viridiplantae > Streptophyta > Magnoliopsida > Rosales > Rosaceae > Prinsepia > Prinsepia uniflora. The sequence continues at coordinate 4,312,868 of CM064867.1, read as the reverse complement.
CCACCATGCAGAAGATGAGAATCTCAGTCACCCGACTTCGATATACTCAATACCAATGCGGAAAACCCACATTTTTCTCGTCACCTCAATCGCAACCTCTCGCGATTTCGAAGTTCCAACCAGATTGGAAACAACATACCCGGACATCAACCACGTGTCCCCGTTAGACTGGTTATGGACACATGCCCATTTACGACCGTATATGTACATCCAAAAGGATGTCAATTCATCCTAATCTGATGTACCACTCTACTGAAAAGTCACAACAGACCCCTGCTGTGATCTGCAGTCAAATCTCTGCAAACCACCATATCTAACCAATTCTGACCAACTCTGGCCAACACTGACCAACTGGTCGCTAGTCCCCCATGACAGTACTCGATCCTCACGTCTCAACTACCGTTGGATCCTATCCAGTCCGTCACTATCCGTGATTCACTCCCGAACCACAGATACCAATCATAAGCCCATCACGTCAGAGTCACATCCCGACTCGTAACTCACCGTCATCACAATCACCGGCACCAGCACCCGCACTAGTACCAGTACACCACCTGTCAGCATCAGCACAAAGTGTGCCAATCATACAACTCTGGATCTCCGCTCATACCGAGCGATGATCCCGTACCTCTGCTCGAATAGGAGAAACTCTGCCTCCCTCGTACCCAAAAACTCTGGGTACAGTCACCCTGACAACTCATACAAGAAAAGGAAACGTCCCCCATACGTCCTCGTCTCATTCTGTGATCGCACTCAACCGTAATCAAGTCGAATCCAGAATCACTACTCATACATATGCGTTATTCACGCACCTCGTATCATCGTCACGACAACCTGAGTCTTCACGACCTGATGAGACTCGACTAAGTCCATCGATAGTAGCGTCTGCCACAACCTCGTGCAGACCTAACTACCAGGTACCACGATATCTAGACTCCGCATCTAACGGAATCAACCGCCTGTACCAACTACTCTGTATCCCCGCTCCGGAATTCCATCGACAAGTACCAACCCTGATAACTTGTCCAAACCAAACACTAACCAGTCGCAACTCAACTAAACCAATGTCGTCTACCAGGTCGCCCATGACCTTATTTTCGACAAACCACAACTGAGTAGCACGACAACTAACTAGGTTTAACCGGTAAGTACAGCCCTGATTGCGAAGTGTAGTCCCAACACAAGCTGACATGACTAGACCGACTAACGAATCCAAATCCGAATAGTCGTCCAAGTCAAACCACTCGTCAGCTCCCATGTCCGAACCATACACATACGGTAGGGTTCCACGATCACACCTAGAGTTCCTCGGAACCCAACTGCGAAAAGCAGTAAAATCAACAATCTGACCGACCCCGCGGTCCGACATCGTAAAGACGTCAATCCAATCCTACCATCAAGCCAACAAGGATTCCCCGAATCCGGCTGCCAACTACCGACTGCAGTAAATCCATTTAACTCAACATAATCTGACCATCTAATGGTCACAACATCGAATCAGTCGTCGGAACCGATCCTACGACATCGTGAAGACGATCCCAACTAACTGTCTCACGATCACACTCCAGAATACGAACACGTTAATCCCTTTGTAGGGTCCCACACTGTCATCCACGACAGAACTATGGCAACCCCGGCCTCAAATTCCGAACCAAGGCATGCCAATCCTACTAACTATCGTACCGGCACCTCAACATCAGGTTGACCACGGACTGCAGCCCCTTGAGATATCACATCCTCGACCTGCATACATACTCCAAAAGCTGCACGGTTGCTCGAATAGAGACAACCCCGCTCTGATACCACGTTGACAGGACCCATCCCAATCCCCCCCGGGATTAGTGCGGAATGACCCTGCTCCCGTCTGACACGAAGTGTCAGACAAGGGATCTTTCCTACCTTTGCCCTCCCGGGCTATCAGAGTACGCCAGGATCCGAAGGAGGCATGTGATATCTCGGTCTCTGCTACAGTCCACATCTGATGTCAACCTGAAGGGCAGTCAAAACATTAAAAACTGTGAGTGGACAAAACAAAAGTTTATAAAACATTTCATAAGACATTTGTACCCTCCACTAAAAAGCATGCATGCATTCGAAAACCATTTATCCAAAACAAACCATATGTGGGACTAAGCCCAAAGCAGATATAAACTAAGGTCGAAAGGACCACAATAAAAACGACCATACGGGCCACTGCCCAAATCCATAAGGGACTCGGCCCCAACCCATAAAGAAACCAAGTACACGAGCCACTGCTCAAATCCTATGCACACCTGTACACACCATATATCATATATCATATATCCATCACATACATATATATAAGTCACACAACCAATCCTGTCACGGTATCCAATGCTACGCGCGCGCTACCCGGGTCTCAATCCGAGTCATCTCAAAGTCAAGGTCAATGTCCGCAGACCACTGACCCTACCCGAGGTAATAGTAACCATAGCCTTCCTGAGAGTAAGGAACCCAACTGGGGGGTGACTCCACTCAGTCGGTGCTCCGTGATTACTCCGGAGTCCACCCAGGCCAACGACCCTCCCCGGAGGAGATAATGGAAGTAAAGGAAGGTATATGAACATATATATACATAACATAAACATTCATGACCGATTCCCCTGAACCGTCATGATCCATAATATCCATAATCAGGTAACATGCCGGTTCCCATAAACCGTCATGTACCGTAATAACATAACCAGGTAACATGCCGGTTCCCATAAACCGTCATGTACCGTAATAACCAACAAGGGTTCATGCCGGTTCCCATAAACCGTCATGAACCATGATACCATATTAAGATTTCATGCCGGTTCCCATAAACCGTCATGAACCGGGAAATCCATTTAAGGTTCCCTGACCTGAAATCAAAACCGGAAAGTAGCTTGGGTCTCGTACCCGAACATAGGACATCAGTTGGGCACCGTGCCCGATATCTGAGGTCATATGCCCGAGACAAAACCAAATGGGTCTCATACCCGAGTTTATCCTTTTGAAATCCAAATCCAGTTCATTCAAATCAATAAAGAAATACAGACCCGTATAAGCACCGTATAAGGCTGAAACCTCGAAATACGTGCTTATACGTAACCACATACAAATGCACCCATGGCATCATCAAACAAGTAATAAAACATATAATAAACATTTATGCATGCATCAATTTAGAAAACAAGGTCCACTCACAGACCGTCCGAGCTGCCGCCTCGATTTGCGTGCCATACGGCTCCCCGAGCCGATCACCGTCACCGAAACTCCCAAACCTGTCCAAATCGTAATAGAAGGTTACTAACTACTTAATTAACCTCCCACTAAAGCCCCGTAATTTTCCCGTATTTTTAACTATTTTTAATCCCGAACCTAAACCTTCTGATGCCCCGAAACATATCGAGACGGTGTCCGATCGACACGAAAACAGCCCCAAAATATTCGTTACATCGAATAGATGATTTCGTATGTTGGAACCTTCCCCAGATTCCCTGCCACGTGCCCTCACGCGCCGCCTGACGTGGCTGCGCGTGGGCTTCACGCCCTGCTACAGTACATGCTGACGTCATCGCTGACGTCAGCATGACGTCATCACTGACAGCCCCTGACAGTGACACGTGTCACGCTCCCATTGGCCCACTGTCTGACATGTCAGTCTGACATTGTCAGACCTGACATGATGACGTCATCCCTGACATGATGACGTCATCAGGATGACGTCATCAGTCATCCCTGCCTCCTCGCGGGTCGACCCGAATGTCTGCAACCGGGTCGCCGTGACCCGCGGCTTGACCCGGCCGGTTCTCCGCCGTCCGACCACCAAAATGCTTCCCGTTTGTCCAATTTTCATCCTCTAATCCTAACCTACAGTCCTATGACATCAAAATGGAAGGAAAACATCAAAAACCATACCTTCGAGCTTGGCCATGGCGGCCGTGACTTCTCCCGCCGTTCACGGCTGTTCCAGGCCGTCTAATGCCTCGAAACCAATCCCATTCATCTCCTGGGAGTCTTAGGAACCTCACCCAATTAATGGAATCGAGTAAAACCCATTAAAACCCAATTTCGAATTTTTGAAATTTTCTTACCTCACGGGTTCTCCTCTACCGTGTCCTCCACCGTGGGCCACCGTCCACCCTTTCCGTCCTCAGCCCTTCACACTCCCCCCACGGTCATTCCCAGCTCATACAAGTGATGAATGGTGAAGTGTGATTGTGTGTTTTGGTTTTTGAAGAAAATGAAGAAAATGGAGGATTTTGGGTTATGGGGTTTCGGGTGTGTGTGAAGAAGAATGAAGGGGATGAAATCAGATGAGAGAATGAGGGATGAAGGGTGCGGATTTAAAGTTAGAATTGAAATGGATGGTTAGGATTAATGGTTGTTAGGTTTAATTATAAAATAATTAAAATAATAATATTTAATTATTTAGATCCACATTTTGGGGGATCAAGTCAATGGGATGAGAGACACTTGTCACTCATCCATGGGGGCCACCAAAATATCCACCCAATCAGATTTCGCCGAAACGTTCCCGTCTCGAAGTTCGTGCATAGTGAAATCGAACTTCCGTGACCCATAACTCTCCCGTTCGAAGTCCGATTTCAGTGTGCCGCCTGCCTATGGATTCGTATCGTCTTTATCTACGTAACGGTCTTCGGCCCTCGGCCATCGGACCTCCCGGTCAAAAAGTCAACTTTTGACCTCCTATTCACCCAAATTACCAAAATGCCCCTAAACTTCCGAACGTCATAACTTCTTCCTCAAATGTCGGAATTGAACGTGCCACCTGTCTATGAACTCGTGACGTCACGAACTACGTCACGGTCATCGGTCAAAGTCCATTTGACCGCCCGATTAAAAAGTCAATGTTTTGCCACCATTAGGGGCAAAACGGTCATTTCGCACCGTGCGTCCGATTTCGCTCTACTAATCACCGATTAACCTCATTAATCGTGATTAGTCACTAATCTAATCTAGGAATTTAGGACGGGTCGTTACACCCAATCGTTTACGAAATCGGGCTGAGACCCATTTGAGTTATGTTATCGGGCCAAGGGCCCAGTTGATTTACGAATTCGGTCCGTGGGCCCAGTGGGTTTATAAAGTCGGGCTGTGGGCCCAGTTGGTTTACAAATCGGGCCGTGGGCCCAGTGGTTTACAAAATCGGACATGGGGCCCAGTTGGTTTATAAATGTGATTTCGGGTCAGGGACCCTACATGGAATTGTGATATTTTATGGAGATTTCGGGCAAGGGCCCATTGTAATGTTGTGAAATGATTTAATAAAACTGTTTTCCATATACCATCTGGATACAAGGATATATGATGGTCTCCTCCAAATGTCTGGGATACTGGGGAAGTCACGGTGCATTGCCTGCGAGGGGTCATTGTACGGAGCAGCCGGACCGTATGATGACTCAAGAGCAGGATTGCTATGATTGACGTCAGGGACGTCAGACATCTATGATGTCAGAGATATGGACCCGGAGAGACCCCGGGCAGCACGCGTAGCTTATTATACCGTGAGACATGACGTCTGGGACGTCAAGCATCTGGGACGCTAAGCATCTGGGATGCTGGTGATGGTAATGGTAAATACTGATTAATGAATCTATGAAATGGCTTATCGGTTGGATATGTGTTATATGGTAAAAATGGATTATTGGTTATGAAATGGTATGTCGGGTCGGGGACCCTAAATGGTTATGGATTTATGGATTTATATTTATGGTTTTGGGCGGTGGCCCACATGGTTTTAATATGTCTGGTGGTGGTATTCCACAGTTTTGGGCTGAGTTCCCACACTTGGTTTTTGGTTAACGGTTTTTGGGCTAAGGCCCTAATGGCTCGGTTGAGCAAACGTTTTAGTTACTGGTTTTCGTGGCATGCATACGTTTTTATTGGAGGGCATAAATGTCTTATAAATGTGTTTAATAAACTTATTGGTTTTTGTCCACTCATAGCTTTTGGTTTTAATGCCCTTCAGGTTGATTACGGATGCGATTGCAGCAGAGACTGGGACATTGCACACCTCCTCCATCGATCCTTGCGCACTCTAGATGCCCCGTTGGGCAGTGACTCTTGGTTATCCCTTGTCTGACACCCCTTGTTGGACGGGAGCAGGGCACATTCCACGGTAATCCCAGGGGGATTGGGATGGGTCCTGTCAACATCACTGATCGATCTCCACATAATACCAGCACATCTGATCTGAGTCGAGCCTCCCTCGGCTGCACAACACCAGATCGTGCTACGTGACCTCTCCGGGCGAACACATCTCATCCCAGAGGCGAGCGTTATCTACAGGGTTCGTTCCGGGGAAACACATTCCCAACCAGAAGCCCTAATATCCGCAACATATCACCACCATGAAAACCAATGAAAAACAGTTGCATTTGAAATCAAAACCATTTTCAACACAGGGTCTCGGCCCAAAACATAGTTTCCTCAAAATCCGTAAAACCAGAGTCCCAATTAATTTCATAAATCTGAAAACCATCAATATCAACATGCAATCACATGGAAATACCAATCCAATCAAAATCACATCTCCAATGGGTTTCAAGCCCAAAATGTCATTTTCACGCAATTCCGTGCAATCGCAACCTCAGTTGCCATTTTCACATAAATCCATAAAATATATCCAAAAAACATTACAAATCCATCAAATCAATCCCTGACTCATAATCCGAGTCAAAACCAATCTCAAATCCTGGGCCTTCGCCCAAAACAAGAATTTCACAATTTTCTCGAAAATTGTGCCCAACATCAATATAATATTCCCAAAAAAATCCAGAACTCATCATATCGAAACATTAATCATGTCAAATCATTTCAAATCATATAATAAAGCATTTAAAACATATATGCATGCATTCTGGGTAGAAAAAAAATTTCACTCACACACCGTCCATATCGCTCGCATTCCGAGCTGCACGTCTTTCCGTATTTTCCGACACTTTCCAGGAATCCCAAGTTCTGTCCAAAATCATCCTTAAGGGTCACTAATGACTCAATTAAGATCATATTAACTTCCCATAATTTTTTCGGGAATTAAATACGAATTAAAACAAAACATAACACTTCGGACCCTTGAAACTATATCGAAAACGGTGCCCGATCGACTCGAAATCAAAGCCAAAATGTTCGTTACATTAAAAGGAGCAAGTTTCATGTTGAACTCACCTCGAGATTCGGTCTCACGCGCCCCCATGCGCCACCGTGAGTGGCTGCGCATCAAGCCCACATGCCCATGAACAGTGTCATCGTCCCAGCCCGTTTCCTGTAATTCGGGCCCTACAACCCGCGAGACAACCCGATTCAATCCCTATCAATTTCCACTCGTTTTTTTCAATTGATCCATCTAATAGCATCGAAACCACCTTAATTATGGATCTGTAACGTCATTTTCAATCCTAATTACTTTAAACAAATTCAACTTAATTCAAACTTTCGAAAGATGTTCATCGTCTGAGTTCATCAAATCATCATTGAATCCTTCAATTAATTAGTCAGACAGCATTGTAGACTCATTTTAAAGATGATTTTGAATTCAATTTCGAAAGCCTTTACCTCCAATCACCTGAACTCAACCATGGAATTTCCAAACCTTCGCGGGTCCAGTTCTTGATCAATTCTTGATCAATTCTCTTCAATTTTTATATGGTCTTAATCAGAAGGGTTCCAGAAAGCTCACACGTTCCTCAGTTGTAGTTATCACGGCCTACAAATTCAAATTCGATTTTTGGGAGCATTTGAATTCCTACGAGTTTGGGCTTTCGGGTTTAGAGGTTTTCCCCTCATCTTTGCTCTCCATATCATTTCTCTTTTCATTCAATTCCTTTGCTCCTCCTCTCTCAGACTTCCTCAATTGATCACGAATGAAGGGGATTAAGGATTAAGGATGTCTGATGCTCTCATACCTCCTCTCTCAGACTTTTAATGTTGAGCACACTGATGCTCTGTTTCAATTACACCGTTCATATTAAACGACCAAGTGAAGAGTTCAAATTGCAACTAATTGTTTTAATAAAGTGACAGATGTCACCTTGTGGCAATCCCACGCCCAATTCAACAAGTACAGGTGTCCATCGTTTGGTTAAAACAACATTACCATAGGTGAATTAGCCATCATAGCCAAATTACCATTTTGCCCCTGCCATAACAAATTACCAAAATACCGTTCATGTATCCAGACCCGTAACTTTGTCATCCAAACTCCGATTGATGCATGCCGCATGTCTACGAATTCAGCGTCTCGAGATCTATCCAACGATCCTTACGGAAAGTCCAAACAAGGCCCCGATCAACAAGTCAACTTTCGCCCCCCATAACTAAGGGCAAAATCGTCATTTCCTTCTAATTTTTCCTTTTTTGAATTTCCGGGTCGTCACACTGTCTGTTTGATAAAAACATAAAATATAACTAGTTACGATTGCATTTTATTCAGCTACAGAACTCTGGTACAACAACGCAGTACATTAATAGAAGGAAATTGTATTGTACAATCTATATAGCTAGCTAGAAAATAATATGTTTGGGATCTTTGAGCTGATAAAATTCATTTATATATATTGCATAATAGTGACGTGATTAATTTTGACTACCACATACAAAAAGCTCATCATTTTGCATAGTACATAGTTATTATTACCCAAGATTGAAATATCGATATCGACGAAAATATTGCTAGTTAAATTTATGGATATCTTGACTAATATATATATATATATATATATATATATATCGATATCAACTACGGTCAATAAAAATGACGGAAATTTGGTCTAAATGATGGAAATTTGGAATGAAACTTTGAGAAAAATTTAAGTACCTAATAATGGTTATATATGACTAATAAAAATTATAAAATGACTTTATAATAAATATATGATGAATAATATGATACAATATGAGTATGGCGATAACTAATATGTATAAAACCTAAAAGATAAACTTAAATTAAAACATAATTTTATTGATAATTTTGCACTAAGAATACTTTACACATTGAATTAACTTCATTAAAAACAAGTAGAGTGTCTTCAATTATAATGTCATATTCTTTGAAGAAAAAAATTATAATGTCATATTCCAAATTAGACTTTGATAATAATAATAATCATCATCATCATCATCATCAAAACAAAAGATGTTAAAAAAAAAAATAAGAACCATCGAATTATTTATGTCACTCGTTTAGTTAATTAACATATGAAAAAAAAAAAGCAAATTAATCTTGGCTTAAATGTTGATAGCATTGTTATTAAATTTAATATGGTATTAATTTAATTGAAAATTGATGCATAAATAAAACTAATATTTTGTGCCTAAAATCAAATACTGAACGAAAGAGAGTGTTCGAGAAAAGAGAGCGCGCGTCGAGAAGGTTGGAGAAGAACATAAAATGTAAGGGCGGTGAGGCCGAGAGAGATCGAAGGTCGCCTGTCAGTTGTCGCTGTCGGCCGTCCCCCGTCGCCGTGCCCGTGAGCTGAGGTTTGACTGAAGGTTGTCTGTCGTTGTCACCCGTCTCGCGTTGTGCTTGTGCTTCGAAGGTGGCCGATGTTGTGAACTCATGAGGGCTTAAGAGGGAGGGAGATACAAACTGGAGCACCACGCTCTCCGAAGGGATGTGGCTCTGCAAAGGTGAGACGGTGAGGGTTGTTTTTTTATTTTGCCTAAATTTGTCCAAATTTATACTTGTAAAGCGAAATTCACTGTCAAATTTTGTTTTCTTCCTCTAGAATTTGTTCAAAATCGATGATTTCGGCCGATCGATTTTCCTGGACAAAAATTTTTCCCCCGATTATGACTCGCTGGTCCAAAAAGCGATTCGCTGGTCCAAAAAGCGATATATTGGTGGTTACGTCCAATATTTTCATTCGTGCTCATTATTACGGGAATGGATAGCATACCGCACTGGATTTAGCGCGTTGCCAACAAATAAATAAAAAGTGAAGCCAGTGAAGGGTGGGAATTAATGAGCACGCAAAAAGCACGTGAGGCAGGTAGGAAGGAAATATCTACTAAAGTGAGGAGGTTTTGCTCAAAAAAAAAATTAACGAGGAGGCTCTACCATTTCCGGCGAGGTCGTTCCGTCCGCCGTTGATCCTAGCACCAAAACAACATGCCATCAGTCTACGTTGACGCACCTAACACGATTAATCTCAATCTTAAGCTTAGTGGGTTCGGTTTTATCTCGTTTGGCCTCAAACCATCTGGGTAGCTTCTGGGCCCTCATTGGGGTTTGCTTCACCATTTGGGCCACAGTGGTCCTCATGGCTCGCAGCTTAGTCCATTGAACTCGTGAGGAGGAGGCGATCATGATGGGCAATGGCTGAAGCCCTGGCTCGCAATTTCGAATGATGGGTGTTTTCTTGGTGGTTTACGGTTTTTATTCGAGAAAGCAAAGGTTGGCGATGCGAAGGAAATGAGGAGGAAGGGCAGGGTTCGTCGTCATTTTCTTTCAGCAAATGGCTCGCTGCCTTGGTTACTAGAGCTGTTGTGCTCTCTCTATTTTGGTGGAAGAAGATGAGAGTAAGAGAAAGGTGTGCGAAGTGCGGGAGAGAGTTGAGTGCTTGAAGAATTTGGGTGATCTCTGATTCGAGGGTTTTGGTGGTAGATAGTAAGATTGATCGTTGACCAACGATCGAATGAAGGTTATGGGCAGGCCTGGTTATGGGTGTGTGGTGGTTCTCTGTTTTTGGTCTCTTAGTCAGGGAAGATGTGTTCGAGAGGGAGGAGAAGAGAATAAGAGAAATAAAGAGAGGAGAAAAGAATATTAAACTTGGGCTTTTAGCAGAAACAACTTGGGTTTTATCTGGGCCTGAAATAAATTTTGGGTTCCACTTAATTAACCCAACACAAACAAATTCAAAATCTGAAACAACAAATACCACTGAAATTGCTTAGTTAGGAAGCAAATATAAATCATGTGTTTTGTGAATGAGGCCTTTTGAGGGGACTCTTGGTCTCTTTCTCATCATCAATTGTCCTCCAAGCAGCCTCACACATTCCCTTTTTTCGATTCTTCATTTTTCGTGATCAAAAAAGATAAATACCACTTAAATTCAAGGGTATTTTAAACAATTAAACAATCTGAATTCAAGGTTTCAGGATAAGATAGTATCAACTATGATCTTGAAATTTGTTGATACCATATCGACCGACCACCCTAGCACAGGTCCCACCAGGACAGGAAGGCCGCCGACCGATCGCCTGATCGGCACCCTCACGGCCCACGGCCCGCCGACCGGCACCGCACTGCAGACCCGTCATTCGGCACCTGACAGTGAACAGACGACAGCTGGCTGCGACAGTCACCTAACCAACTCTGTCACACCAACTCCCTGACGGAGGCAGGTTGGGACTCCAGCTGGCGCCTCCTCCGGATATCCAGGGCTTGTCAGGCGGCTCCCAGCCATCAAGCACCACCTGCTCCCGTAACAGTAGCCCACCTACCGCAGTTATGGCTACTATAAATACCCCGAAACCCTTCACAAAGGTAAGACACTAAGAACCGATCCAGAGCACTGTATTTATTTGCCTCTCGGCACTCAGATACTAACTTAGGCATCGGAGCCCCTTCGGCCGGCACCACACCGGTGTCTAGTCCTTGCAGGATACTCGCCGAACGGCCACGCCCCAGCGGACCCGAAACACCACGCGGCTGGTCCCAGAACCCCCAGCGGGTCTCATCGTGTTGGTCATTTCAGGATCAAACATTGGCGCCGTCTGTGGGAAAGAATTGTAAGCACCCACTCACTCACATACCGTTGCTCAACCTGCTGCCGACGAACAATGTCTGCCGAACGGGATGACGGTGAGCTCAACAACACACCCCAGGGAGATCGCAACCGAACCCGAGCCGGCCTACCTTCCGATGACATGCTCGAGATGCTGAGAACCCTCCGGTCGGAGGTTGCCGAACTCAGGAAGAGCAATGCTGCCATCGAGAGCAGGAACCACGTGTGGGGGGAGCAGCACGGAAGCACCCTGGCCATCGTGCAATCTACACGCGAGGAATTGGAGGAACAGCGGGAGGCAACCAAACGGGCCTTGGCCGCTGCGTCGCGTCGGTGGGGTTTCGACGCCTGCCGGGTCGAGATCAGTGACACCTGCCGGCCAGAGGCCTCCGGGCGCTTGCTCTTCCACCAGACCGACCTACCTGGCCCCTCGGGAACGCAGATCTACCGTGACGCTCGCGAACTGCTCGACAAGAGACAGACACAGGCCCCGGCTAATCGCCTGACTTACCCGACTCACGACCCCCGCATCCAGGCGCAACCGCCCCTTCCCGTGCTATCCCAGGGTGCCCGGTCGCGATCTGGATCGGCACGCCGACCCACACAGCCCCCGCCGCTCTCCCCTCAGCCCCAGGGTGATCCCTCCTCGCCGATCGGCAGGCACCAGCCGGAGGACAACGCCAGCTCAACCACGGCCTCGTCCGGGCGGCAATCGGTACAACCCGAGAAGCCCAGAGGCGGCAGCGCAAATCATCCAATTGGCGACCACCCGATTGGGGCAGATCGACCCGACCAATCAAACGAGGTGATTCGGGAACTCCTCCAGCGCGTGCGGGAATTGGAGGCCGCCAGACCCAAGGTTGGGACACTGCCCAGACCCCGGCCCAACATTGGTCCCTTCACGGACCGCATCATGCGGTACCGCCATGAGACGGAGGTCAAGCCCCTGAAAATTGCTCCATATAATGGACAAGGCGACCCAGACACCCATATCAACAATTACAACTCAGCGCTCGCCTTCAGGAATCTCTCTGACGAGGCGCAGTGCTTGATTTTTAGCTCTACCCTCACTGGGGCCGCACTCAATTGGTTCTATCGCCTGGAACCACAGTCTATCGACTCGTTCGACCGCCTACACACGGTATTCCTGAACCAGTTCATGATCCAGACGGATCGACTGCTCACAACCGAAGACTTGGGAACCCTCCGGCAGGGAGATAGCGAGCCCCTGCGCCAATACGCCGCACGTTTCAGCCTGGAATACTCCAAATGCCACGAGACGGACGACAAGGCCGCCTACCGCGCTTTCCGCAACGGGCTGCGGGAGTCCACCTTCAAGTACCATGCCTTCACCCAGGGCTGGGACGATTACAACGAACTCATGCGACAGGCAGCAATACACGCCAAAGCGGAGCACTTCAACTCTCCCCAGGTCGCATCCCGGCCTGACGTAAATGGCTCGCGCCCTCCACCTCCCAGTAACCGGCAGGCACGGTCGCCTCCGCCGACCAATAACGCACATACAGATCACCGATCTGACTCACACTCCGTTAAGCGGAAAGGGACGTACAACAATGACCATCGTGGGAGGGACAAGTACCACAACAAGGGGCAGGGATCAGGCCACCACCAAGCAGGCAAACCCTACACGGGGCCAGCCTCAAAGTACGAAACCTATTCAATCCTGAACACCTCCCTCGAGAACGTCTTGATGAGCATCGAGGACACCATCCCCAAGCCACGGGCACGACCACCCGGCCCCCGCCCGGGCGTCCAATCCAACTTGTACTGCCAGTACCACAAGTTCAATGGCCATACCATCGACGAGTGCGTGGCTTTCCGCGACATTGTGGAAGCACTCGTAAGGGAGGGGAAGATCAACCAGTTCCTCCAACACGCACGCCCCGGACCGGGACTGCCGCAGATCAACACGATCAGCGGGGGCCCTACCATCTCTTCCTCCTGCACCTCCAATCGGGCTAAGAAGAACTTCTTGCGCGCCACGACATCCAACCACCAAATATTCAACATCACGGATGGACGCGCGGCCAAGATCGCCCGGGCAGGATGGACGCCCATCGCTTTCTCCGAGGAAGAAGAGCGGGGAGTTATCTTTCCCCACGATGACCCATTGATCATCCGCGCTCAGATCGCCAATTTCGATGTTGGGCGGATCCTGGTGGACACGGGTAGCTCTGTGAACGTCCTCTTCATGGACACTTTCAACCAGTTGGGCATAAACTCCACGGACCTCACCCATGCTGGTTCCCCGCTACTCGGCTTCTCGGGCGATTCTGTCATGCCCCTTGGCACCATCTCCCTGCCTATCTCCCTGGGGAGCGCGCCCAAGATCGCAACCGCCATCACCACCTTCCTGGTAGTCGACTGCCCCACTGCTTATAACGTCATTTTGGGAAGGGGACTCCTCAACCAGCTCAGTGCCGTCATCTCCACCCAGGCCCTTCTCATGAAGTTTCCAACTGTCATGGGCACTGGCCAAGTCCGCGGTAACCAACAATCCGCCCGCTCCTGCTATCAGACCGCCCTGACAAAGCTCAACCCATACAACAAGCGGGAGACCATGACCGTCGCCGAGGCTGCTTACGAGGCCGACCCTGTCGACTCCGAGCTCCTTGAACAAATGCGGGCAGGTCCCCCCGAGGACCCGCGCGACCTCTCCACTATCTCGCAGCCGCACCCCGTGGAGGATACGGAGCTGGTCACCCTTTGCCCGCATAACCCCGAGCGGCAAGTGAAGATTGGAAGCACCCTCGCTCCCGAAATCAGGTCACAACTCACCCAATTCCTCCGGGACAACAGCGAGGCCTTTGCTTGGTCCTACGCCGACATGCCTGGCATCTCCACGGACGTCATCTGCCACAGGCTTAACATCAGCCCCTCCTTCAAACCAGTCACCCAGAAGCAGCGGACTTATGACGCAGAACGACAGCTGGCCATGCAAGAAGAAATCGTTCGGCTCAGCACCATTCACTTCGTGTGCAAGGCCATTTACGCCACGTGGGTCGCAAACGTCGTACTCGTCAAGAAACCCTCCGGAGCCTGGCGGATGTGCATCGACTTCACGGATCTCGACAAAGCCTGCCCGAAGGATAGCTTCCCGCTTCCTAAGATCGATCTTTTGGTCGACGCCACAGCTGGCCATGAACTTCTCAGCTTCATGGACGCGTACTCTGGCTACAACCAAATCCGGATGCACCCCGACGACCAGATCCACACCAGTTTCCGCACCAATCTAGGAGTCTACTGCTACAATGTTATGCCCTTCGGGCTCAAGAACGCCGGCGCCACCTACCAACGGCTTGTCAACTTCATGTTCGCGGATCAGATTGGCAAAACCATGGAGGTGTACGTAGACGATATGCTCGTCAAGAGCCGGACAGCCGACCAGCACGTACCTAACCTCCACAGGATGTTCCAGGTCCTGAAGCAATACAAGATGCGGCTCAACCCCGCCAAGTGCGTCTTCGGTGTCCGCTCTGGCAAATTCCTCGGCTACATGATCAGCCAGCGGGGAATCGAGGCTAACCCCGAAAAAATCAAGGCCATCCTGGACATGAAGCCCTCGCGCACACTCAAGGAAGTCCAAACCCTTACCGGCCGGATCGCCGCTCTCACCCGGTTCATCTCTCGTGCGACAGACAAGTGTCTACCATTCTTCAAGGTCATGAAGACCCAGGGCCGGCACATCAACTGGGACGCGGCGTGCGACGCTGCCTTCGAGGCTCTCAAAACTTACATGAGCACCGCGCCCCTACTTACCCGACCTACCACCGGGGAACGGCTCACCGTCTATCTTTCTGTCTCCACATCCGCTGTCAGCTCCGTCCTCGTCACCAGTCGGGACG
Source organism: Prinsepia uniflora (assembly GCA_032719365.1). Classification (NCBI taxonomy): domain Eukaryota; kingdom Viridiplantae; phylum Streptophyta; class Magnoliopsida; order Rosales; family Rosaceae; genus Prinsepia; species Prinsepia uniflora. Next base: position 4,297,264 of record CM064867.1, on the reverse strand, counting down.
GCGCGGAGTTCCCAGTGTACTATGTCAGCAAGGCGTTCCAGGACGCAGAAACCCGGTACAACGACCTGGAGAAGTTGGCCTTTGCCCTCATTGTGACGGCCCGGCGCCTCCGCCCATACTTTCAAGCACATCCCATGTTAGTCCTCACCAACAAACCCCTTCGCCAGGTGCTCCAAAAGCCAGACACTTCGGGGCGGCTCATCAGGTGGGCGGTAGAGCTTAGTGAGTTCGATATCACTTTCGCCCCGCGACCGGCTGTCAAAGGACAGGTCATCGCCGACTTCCTTTCCGAGTTCACTTACAACACAACGCAGCACATGCCTGACACTTCGGACCCCAACATCGCGGCACCCGCCGCTCCTATCCGCAAGTCGTCAACCCCGTCCACTTTGGACCCCGCCAAACCGATATGGACTCTCTACGTGGACGGGTCCTCCTGCCATACCGGCTCCGGCGCCGGCCTCGTCCTCAGCACACCTACCCACGGACGGCTGGAGTACGCGTTGCGTTTTGGGTTCCAGGCCTCCAACAACGAAGCTGAGTACGAAGCCCTCCTTGCTGGCCTCCGTTTGGCCACCGACCTCCAAGCACAACAGCTGCAGATTTACAGCGACTCCCAGCTCGTTGTCCGACAGATCAACAGCCTCTATGATGCCAAAGACGCCTCCATGACCCGATACTTGGCAAAAGTGCGGTCCCTACTCCGCCACTTCCGCGGCTACGAGATCATCCAGGTACCGCGGTCGGAAAATAGCCACGCCGATGCCCTGGCCCGCCTGGCCTCCTCCATCGACGACAAGATAGGCCGCCGTGTTCCCGTCGAATTTTTGGCATCCCCAAGCACAAACGAGCAACCAGTCCTGGCCGCAACACAGGAAGCCTCTTGGATGGACCCCATTGTCCGGTACCTCACCATGGCCGAACTCCCGCCCAACCGCAACGAGGCCCGACGCATCCAGCGCCAGTCCGCACGATACACCATGGCGCATGGCCACCTATACCGACGGGGATTCGACACCCCCCTCCTCAAGTGCCTCCTTACGGACCAGGGCATTGCGGTGCTCCGAGAAATTCACCAGGGAATCTGCGGTAACCACTCCGGACCCAGGTCCCTCGCACATAAAGCCTTCCGGCAGGGATACTATTGGCCCACAATGCGCGCCGACTCTATAGCCATCACCCAACGGTGCGTCCCATGCCAACGGTGCGCCCCTGTACCTCATTCTCCCGCTGAGCGCCTTACTCCCATGCTCAGCCCCTGGCCTTTCTCTCAATGGGGTCTGGATCTCATCGGCCCCATGCCGCGAGGAAAGGGCGGCGTCGAACACGCAATCGTTGCAGTGGATTATTTCACTAAATGGGCCGAGGCAAAGCCCCTCAAAACAATCACGGCCGCCCAGGTCGAGAGCTTTGTTTACCAGAACATCATCTGTCGCTTTGGTATCCCCCACACGATCATCACGGACAACGGCACTCAGTTCGACTCTGCCCGTTTCCGACACTTTTGCGACACCTATGGCATCCAGCTCTGCTTCGCCTCGGTGGCACATCCACAGGCTAACGGACAGGTGGAAGCCGTAAACAAGCTCATCAAACACAACCTCAAGGCTCGACTCCACGACACCCCGAAAGGCCAATGGTCCGACCTCCTATCCGATGTTCTCTGGTCCTACCGGACATCCTACAGGACATCGACACAGGAGACACCCTTCGCCTTGACTTTCGGGACGGAAGCCGTCGTCCCCGTGGAAATCGGAGAGACCTCTTATCGAGTCCTATCCTATGATCCACAGGAGAATGCGGAGCTCCTCACACAAAATCTCAACTTTATTGAGGAAAGCCGCGACCAAGCCACCCTCCGCAACCTGGCACACAAACAGCGGGTTGCTCGCTACTACAACTCTCGCGTTCGCGAGCGCAGTTTCCAGGTCGGTGACTGGGTCCTTCGCAAGGTCAGCTTGGCCACTAAGGAGCGTGCTGACGGGACACTCGGGCCCACATGGGAGGGCCCCTACCTCGTGACCCGAATTTGTCGACCAGGCACCTATGAGCTTCAGACTGCAGATGGACGTCTGCTTACACACCCGTGGCACGCGGATCATCTCAAGTTATTTCATAATTAGAACACACCCCATGTACGTTACGTTATGCTTTACTGTAATTCGACTTGGCTATCTCCAGTCGAACTTGCCTTTCCGGCACAATGTTCTTTTATAAATCCAAGTGTTAGCCTCATACTCAACTACAACGTGGCCTATTCACCAGTGCCGATCGGCACTCCCGGTGACCAACGCGGCACCTACTTTGCATACCGCCGCAAAACATTCATTACAATTTTATTCGGTGGTTACGCCCAGTACGGTCTGGGTTTATGGTCATGACCGTGGATCGGCATGCCTACACATATGCCAAAAATGCCAAGTACTCGCCTATCGGCAGTTCTCATTTCAAAAAAAAAAAAAGAGAAAATGCCCAGTGTGCTACATATCAACTTTGCCAAGAACAATTTTATTACTCTTTAAACATCCGAACTACATGCTACACGGGGCATCCCCCGGATTACAAAAAAAAACCATACAAAAACTATCTACGCGGCCCTCGGCCTCACACCACCACCACCACCTCCTCGTCTGCCGCCTCAGCCTGGTCGGCAGTGGACGCCTCTGCCGCTTTCTCCGCGCCGGCCGGCTGCTCGCCCTCGGCATTCGACGGTTGCCCGTCCAGCGAGAAAGTCTTGGTCAAGACGGGGGGCTCATCCAGCCACGGGAAGTTGAGAGGGACCCCTGGATTGAAGTACAACACCCGCTGTACGCAATCATCTTCCACCTCGGCAAGCGCCAGGTCGAGATGATTCGCATACACCGGGTCCGCCATGAAGTCCTCCAGGGTCTTCTGCCGATCGGCAGATAGCAGGACGCGCAGCCGCTCCACTTCCCCCTGCAGCTCCCCCATGGCTTTCTCCTGCTCGTTCAGCTGCTGGGAGAAGGCGTGCACCGTTTCCTCCCGGTCCGCAATTCCCCTCTCGGCCGCCTCTGCCCGGGCCTTCTCCCGCTGGAGTTCCTTCTCCAGCTCCGCAACCCGCCTCCGCGCAGCGTGACCCTCTTTCTCCCGGGCACGTAGCCTCTCCTCCCTCTGCCGCGCGACGTCCAACTCCGCCTCCATCCTCTGCATGTGCCGGGAGGCCCTCTGCAGGGCCACGTAGGTCTGCCCAAAGCACTGCCGAACCATGCACACTTGTCAGCAAACATATATCCAATCAATACAAACCAAAACCAAACCCAACTCACACAACTACTTACATGGGCTTGCTCGGCGAGCAGGGTCGCGAACCGACCCGGGTGGGAGCCGGTACCGATCTGCTCCATCTCTGCCGGCGTCACCTGGGAGCCGAGCACAAAAGCATTGACAACCGGCGCCAATGACCTGTGCACCTGCTGTGTGACCGGCACCCACGCCTCCCCGGGCCTTGCCGACCTCACAACCTCCCCCGTCTCCACGGGATCCATGAAGACGGCCGCAATGCCGGGTACGCTGTTCGGCACCCTTTCCTTGGCCGGCGGCGGCACCTCCACCCTGCCCTCCTTGGTTTTCTCCATTGGCGCCTCGGGAGCCTTGAGGGCCGCCTCCCTCTTGCGTCGACGGTCGGAGCCCTCCCCCTCCGACACCCCTGCCGCCGGAGGAGACTGCCTAAGCCGCGCCGCCTTCAGCTTCCTCTGGCGCTCCCGGGCTTGGTCCAGTCCGCCGATGAGGGGCCGCTTCAGTCCCAGGACGGGACTCTTCGCCTGCTCGGCACCTTGCCGCGGATCGGGCCTCGTCGGCTTCGGCGGCCCATTTGGCCGAACACCCATACTGGACCCCGACGGGGGCTCCTCTCGGCCAGCACCCCTGGGCTTCAACGCCACGGTCTTTTGCCTCCGCGGCTGTGGGGGGGTTGCCTCCGGCTCCTTGCCCTTTCCCTCGGCAGCCGAGCCATGCTTCGCCGCCGCCTCACTCATCTTCTTCTGAGCGGCTTGTTCAACTTGCGGGTGCACTGCAAAACTAAACTGTTAGTGCCCCGGCATGCCTACACACTATAACTTCAGCACTACTTGCTTACCAGGTGGCGAGATGAGACCCACGGCAACCAGGTTCGACGGCAGCTTCAGGACGCACCGGCTGCGTTCCAGGTCGGACAGCTTCTCCCGCACCAGGTTACACGCCTCCCAATCCTCTGCTGTTACCGTTGCCTTGGACGGACCTGCACACATAACAACTCCATCAGTCTCCGCCTCGGTAGCCACAATTGACGCCTTACGCCTACTAGCCGAACGGTAGACCAACAACCTCCGGACTGGAAGTAACTGGGAATCCTCGCGCGGACCCCACTGATGTCCCCTTCCCACGGCCCCGCTACCCAGCAGAACCGATGCCTCCAGCTCTTCTGCGACGTCGGCACATCAGTAATGAACGCCCCCCGCGCACTCTTGTGCAGGCACTCCATCTGGTACCACCCCGACCCGTAGGTCTGCCGCTTGAAGCGGTACAGGGCGCACAGTTGCCCCCAGGTCGGCTCCGGCAGTCCCGCCAATCGGAATGCCGTGTACAGGCTGATCAGGATGATCCAGCCGTTGGCGTTCAGCTGCCCCAAGGCCAGGTTTGCCCTCGCCATCATGTCCTGAAGCCACGAGTGCAGAGGCAGCCTCACGCCGTGTTCAAAGCAATCGACGTAAAATAATGTCGACCCTTCCGGCGGACTGCTCGGCTTCTTGCTGTGCGGGGGTACCGTCATCTTAATCTCCGCCGGCACGTTGTACAGCTCCCGGAACCGGTCCAGGTCGGACTGCCGAATGGTGTTCATCTCGTAGTCCACGGCATACTCCACCTTCACCACGCCATCGGCATCTAGTTCCATCGGCGAGCTCGTCTCCGTACCGCTCCCTTCCGCCTCGGAATCGACGGTGGCGACGGGGGGCGTACGGGGAGACGTCCTCCTCTCACTTGGCCGATCGGCACCCGACGTGCTGCACCCGCCCTGCTGCCTCACCTCCTTCCGCGGCAACCTGAGAGCCTCATCCAGGCTGTCACCACTGCTGGACGACGACGTGCCGCTAGTGGACCCACTAGTGGACGTTGACCCACTGCGCCCGCTCGGCCCGTCGGTTGCCGAACTGGACGGTGTTTCCCCGCCAAAAGCTTGAGGGGACCTAACCCCAGATCCACTGTTTGACTCTGACTCTGACATCTACAATTACCAAAAGAAAAGAAGCTACAACTAAGCACCTACGCTACGGAACACATGCTGAGCATAGATGCCGAACGGCAGGAAGTATACCTTTCAACGTTTTGCTCGGTCGAATTGATCCCACGTGCGTCCTCTTCTTGATCGGCAGTCTCCAATTCAGTCGGCACTCGCAATTATTCTACTGATGCTCTGAGTCAAAAAGTGAAAAAGACAGAAAGCTTTCGCCCCATTTATAGGCCCCTGACCCGCCTCGAGATGCGCGCTTCCGATCTGACGGTCACCAAGCCGATACGGCCACCTTTCGGCTACGAATACCTTGTACTATATACCCATCGGTATCGTACATTTTCAACTACATACGTACATACGTACGTCGCTCACCGGTATGCATTCATACCGCCTGCCGACCGGAGCCTCTCGGCCTCTTTCCCGACGGCACGCCTCCCCTCCTCGTCGGCAAGCACACTGCTACCGACGTCTCCCCGCCATTCCCCACGGCCGCCTCTCCACGATCTTTCGGTCTTTATGGTGGGCCGCTTCCGGAACTCGGCAACGGGGCTCCTTTGCTAATCGGACATACGGTGCACTTCCTCGCTCCATGACTTGGGGGGCTACTAGGGATACAGGGTGCACCGCCCAGGTCGGTCGACAGATACCGGCCGTCATATCAAGTCCTCGACCGAGGAACCCCACCTCAGTCAAAGACTTAGGGGACTTATGTTGATACCATATCGACCGACCACCCTAGCACAGGTCCCACCAGGACAGGAAGGCCGCCGACCGATCGCCTGATCGGCACCCTCACGGCCCACGGCCCGCCGACCGGCACCGCACTGCAGACCCGCCATTCGGCACCTGACAGTGAACAGACGACAGCTGGCTGCGACAGTCACCTAACCAACTCTGTCACACCAACTCCCTGACGGAGGCAGGTTGGGACTCCAGCTGGCGCCTCCTCCGGATATCCAGGGCTTGTCAGGCGGCTCCCAGCCATCAAGCACCATCTGCTCCCGTAACAGTAGCCCACCTACCGCAGTTATGGCTACTATAAATACCCCGAAACCCTTCACAAAGGTAAGACACTAAGAACCGATCCAGAGCACTGTATTTATTTGCCTCTCGGCACTCAGATACTAACTTAGGCATCGGAGCCCCTTCGGCCGGCACCACACCGGTGTCTAGTCCTTGCAGGATACTCGCCGAACGGCCACGCCCCAGCGGACCCGAAACACCACGCGGCTGGTCCCAGAACCCCCAGCGGGTCTCATCGTGTTGGTCATTTCAGGATCAAACAAAATTCAATCATTTGGATATCAACTAAGCAAAAAATTAGTCAATTTTGATATTTCATACTAAGTAACGAGGTGACACGATTAACCAATTTTGTTTTAAAAAATCATAATAAATGAAATAATATCCAAAAAAATATTTCAGAAAAATGATCCAAATTAGTTATATATTTTGCTTCGATCTAAACCTTTTGATTTTTATTTAAAGAAATTGAAAAGTAAAAATTAAATGGATTGAGTAAAGAGAAGGATTAAGCATTTGGAGTAAATAGTTATGTATTAGGATAATGCGTGTTTGATGATTTTTTTTAAAAAATTTGTTTATGAATTAAGCGTGCTAATTTCAATCTATAAATATATAAAGTGAGGAGAGCGTTTTGAGTAAATAGTTATGTATTAGGATGATGTTAGTTTGATGATTTTTTTTATAAAAAAAATTATGAATTAATCATGCTAATTTCAATCTATAAAGCGAGGAGAGCGTCTTGAGAAGACGGTAGAATTTTACGGTTTATTTTTTAAATTTTTTATTATTTAGTTATAATTTTTAAAATCAATTGATCGGTCTAACCTTTCATATTTATTGTACGTACTCAAGATTGCTTGTGTAAAAAATTAGTTAATTTCAAAATTTCGAGACTAAGTAATGATGCAACACGATTCAACGGTTACAAAAAGTTTTATGTTCATCGGATGAATTTAACTCCTTAAAATCTGGAGATTTTAGACAAGCAAAGTCTAGACACATAAAACCAGAAAGTGAAAGGTCTCAATCTTAAAAATTTGATCGTTTGAGTATCCACGAAACCAAAACATCGAAAAACGTATTAAAATATATTTAGGCCAAAATCTTTCTAAATTTTTTATGAATGAAGAATTTGGGCATAAATTAATAGATATTTATAATAATTAATGGATTTATGTTTACTTTTAATTTTGTGAAATAAAAACACAAATTTGACGCTTAAATGAAGGTAGTGACATAAATAGTTCAAAGCAATTTTTGGAATATTTTATGGATATATTTCAATTTATTATGATTTAAAAAAACAAGAATTGTATCCCAAAAATTATATGCTAAAAGTGCTTACATTGTTTGATGAAAAAGAATATTTCATGATTTTAAATAATTTTAGAAATCAATCGAATGATCTAACCCTCTGCATTTATTGTATGTATTCGTAGATTTTTCACATCAAACTTTAGCCAATTTTGAAATCTCAGAACCAATTTTGAAAAAAATATTAAAAAATATTTAATAATTTTTAAAGTGTTAGGTGAACAAGCCAATTTTACAAGTTTGAATAATTTTTGAAATCGATCGAACGATCTACCTGTCCAAATTTAATTTCTACCGTTTATTTTTTAATTTTAGAAGTTCCAAGAAGACCATAGAATTTTACGATTTATTTTTTTAATTTTTTATTATTTAGTTATGACCTTGAAAATAAAAATACTATGTAATATATGCAATTTAACGACAAGTTTAAAAAATGTATTGAAATATAATTAAAAGAGTTTTAAGTGTTTGATGAAAAGGATGAATTTACGAATTTAGATAATTTTCAAAATTAATCGACCGATCTAAGCGTCCACATCTATTGTATGTACTCATAGATCACTTACGCCAAAAATTAGTTAATTTCAAAATCCAGAGACTAAATAATGGTGCGGCACAATTCAACGGTTACAAAATCGATTATTTGAATTTCGGTTGAAGTAGAACTTCGAAAAACATATTGAAATATAATTAAAGTCTTTGATGAATAAGATGATTTTACGATTTAAAATGATTTTTTAAATCAATCAACCGATCTAACCTTCCACATTCATTGTATATACTCATAGATCACCCTCGCCAAAAATTAGCCAATTTAAAAAACTTAGGACTAAGTAACGGTGCGAAGTAACTTGAAGGTTACGGTTTTAACTCCTCAACATCATGAGATTTTTTTATGGGTAAGGTCTAGTCACATAAAACCACAAAATGAATGGTCCCGATCTTGAAAATTCGATTGTTTGAATATCGGTCGAACCAAAACTTCAAAAAACGTATTGATATACTTGAAGTGTTTACCATGTTTGATGAATAAGATGATTTTACAATTAAAAATAATTTTTGAAATCAATCAACTAATCTAACCGTCCACATTTATTGCATGTACTCATAGATCGCTTACGCAAAAAATGAGCCAATTTCAAAAAAATTGGGGCTAAGTAACAATGCAAAGTAATTTGACGGTTACAAAAAGTTTTATGATGATCGAACGGCGTTAGCTCCTTAAAATATGGATATTTTCGACGGATAAGGTCTAGGAACATAAAACCATAAAGTAAAGGGTTCCGATCTTAGAAATTCAGTCGTTTGAATATTGGTTGAGCCAAAACTTCAAAAAAACGTATTGAAATTTGCTTAAAGTGTTTTGAATAAGATGATTTTACGATTTTAAATAATTTTCAAGATCAATATACCGATCTAACCGTTAAATATATTATGTGCACTTGTAGATCACCTACTCTAAAAATTATCCAATTACTAAATCTCAAAATTGAGTAACGATGCGATACGATTCAACGGTTACGAAATACTTTTTGATGATCAGACGACTTTAACTCCTTAAAATATAGAGATTTTGGACAGAAAATGTCTAAGCACGTAAAACGATAAAAGTGAACGATCCTGATCTTGAAAATTCAATCGTCTAACATAGCTGTTGATCACCTATGCAAAAAATTAACCAATTTCGGAATTCCACACTAAGTAACGAGACAACACGATTAATCAATTTTGTTTATTTTTTGTTTTAAAAAATCATAATAAATGAAATAATTTCCAAAAAATATTATGCTAATTTCAATCTATAAAGTGAGGAGAGCGTTTTAAGAAGACCGTAGAATTTTAAGGTTTAGTTTTTAATTTTTTATTATTTAGTTATAATTTTTTTAAAGAATTTAAATAGACAAACATTGATTAAAAAACCATCTCAATCTATAAAGTGAGGAAAAAAATCTATAACGTGAGGAGACGTTTGGAGAAAACCCTAAAATTTTATGGTTTATTTTTTTAGTTTTTTATTATTTAGTTATAATTTAAAAATATTTATAATAGGCAAACATTGATTTAAAAATTATTTAATCTGAAATTTATTAAAGCCCAAAACTAATTAAGCCCAAATCCGTTTAAACATTAAAATTTTAAGCCCAAGCCTTTTTAACCCGAAAGTAAACTCATCCCACCTCTCTTCTCTCTCCTTAAGCACCTACGACTCTCACCCTCTCAAATTCTCCAGAATTCTCTTTAAATTCTCTCTCTCATAATGAAACTAGAGAATAGACACCCACCACTACCACCCTCAAAATCCGGTGAACCACCCTCACCATCGCCAACACCTTTAGCGTAGTGACAAACCACTTCCTCACTTCTTCTTTATCTCTATGTCACTCGTTCTTTATCTCGATTTTTCCTCCTTCTTGGACTCAAACAGAGACATTGAAACCCACCATCACCCCTACCCTCGATATTCTATGAAACTACCATCACCATGATCACCACTTTCATCGTAGTGACGAGACAAGTCCAGGGCATCAAGTTTCCACTGGCGACAACTGCCGTGGCGTGAGAATCGAGGAGAAATTCAGCGGCAGTACCGAGGGCCTTCGATGAATTTTAGACTTATTGAGGTAAAATTGAAGTTTGAAAGTTGTACCACTGAATTCCTTAGCTTGATTAGCTAAATTTTGACTAATTGCATGCTCAATTTAGTGGGGCTTTGAGATGGTGCACAAGCCATATGAAGACGGTCGAGAAGGAACCAAAGCAGAGCCACCACCACCACCCACGACCCAGGCCTTGCCACCTCCACTCCCTTCATTTTCTGTTTTTTCATTGTAATAATAGTATTTCAATTTAATTTTCAATTGCTGAAATTGCTGTAAAATCATAAACTAGATGATGGTGGAATTTGGAGTCAGGGTATTTCTTGAGGATGATGGATGAATCGAGAGAGCAGTGGAGATGAGAGGATGATGGACCTTTAACCGGAACACCTGCTCTATCGGTTTTGCATTTGTTTCTCAATTTTTTACAAACTTTTGTCTTCTTAATTTATTACAACCGTTGGATGCTGGACCCTTAGATCCAATGGTGCAAAGGCACGCCGCACTTAGTCAAGCATCGTGTTGTAGAATTTCCGCATTATTACATGATTGTCATTTGGAATAAAACCAGAAGAAAATATTTCAAGACTCAAGCTTCCATGAAAGAAAAACAAAATTGCTATTGAAAAGGCTGCAAGTGTTTTTCAAATTTCAATTATTGAGTTGGCAAGTACCATTTCATTTCTGCATAATGTTGAGGTTTAGTATGATATATGTGGTCAGAAGCTTTATGAAATTTGAATAGGTAAGAAATTGTAAAATATCCAAGTGCACAGTACATATTACCTGAATAATTTTTTGTAATGTCCACATCAGATAAAGTAAATTCTCTCTTGGACAGTAATAGATGTAAACTATGCTGATGCAGAAGGAAGTTTTGCTTTCTCGGCACTTCAATTTCCAAAATCATAATGTCCACAGCAGATAAAGTAAATTCTCTCTCGCCCTCACACACAGCGGTGCACAGTGCACGCACACTGAATTACCTGAACAAACCGTGGTGAGTCCAATGACCGTCTTTTTTGGGGGAGTCATGGGTTTCGTCAAGGACGCGGTGGTGGCCACCGTGGGCATGGTGGTCGCGATGGGCTCGATGGGTTCAATGAAAGAATATATGTTTACTTACAAATAATGCTTTAGACATGTTTATGTATTTACAAATAATGGGGAAATAGGTAATTGGTGAAAAAATACATATTTACTTATAAACATTGATGAAAATGTCGCTGAATTTCGGCGAAATATCGCCGAAATTTCGGTAAATCCGGCCACCGGCATGTAACAGGGGGGGGGGGGGGGGGATCTTAAACTTCCCGGAAAATCGAGAATATCGACGGATATCGGCGAATGTTGTTGATAGGGGTCGATATCAACGATATTGACCGAAACAAAAATCAATTAACAGAGGAAATGAAAAAAATTTCTCTTAGAGCGAAGGATGAAAATTTCTCAGAGAAGCATAATAATCAATTTGAAGAGAAGCACAATAATCAATTCATCCACCGTAATCAATTCAGAAATCCAGAGAAGAGAGAAAAGAAATTGAAGAGAAAAGAAAAATTGGGGCAAACCGCAAACCTCCCTCGAAAAATTGGGGCGAACCGCATCCTTGATCCTCCTCGAGACTTTCGTCGACGACCGAACGTTCGCCGCACAGGACTCCTCAACCACCGACGACCACCTCTCTCCCTCTCACTCACCGTCGCACCCGCACAACACTCCTCTGCACTGCACCGTTCCACCACCGCTCAATTTCGTCCTCGAGGTCCTGCCAGATCGTTGATGGTTCCAGAAGGAAGCGCATCAATCACGATGTCGTAGTCACCGATGGGCTGGGCTATAGGGATCCGGTGCTCCTCACCGTGCCCGATGATCACCTCTTCATCATCGACAAGTCCCCGTTCGACTCGCCTCCGCGAAACGTGCGACTGAGTTCAAGGTTCTCGCCGCCGCCCTTCTGTACAAGAGATCGATCTCGATCTCTCTCAAACCAAACAATAGTCAAGGCCTCAACTCAACAACCCGTTGTTTGTAAGCAACAAATAAAACGGCCCGTTTTGAGGTTTTTTTTTTTTTGGGTCAAATTCAGTTTTTTGTTTTCCTTTTTAATTTCCTATTTAACTTTTATTTGTTCACAATTTTAAATATGAAGTAAAATATATTTTAGTAATTTATGTTGTATTTTAGAATATATATTTTTTTAATATAGACCATATTTTTAATTTAGATTACATATTTAATGTGAAAAAAGGCCTAACTCACATATTTAGAATATATATTTTAAACTTTAATTTAGAATTTATATTTCAATTTAGAACATATATGTTAATTTAGAATACCTTGTTTAATCCAAAAAAAAAAAAGTTAAGCCTTAAATATCTTCTTTTTTTTTTTGTCAAAATTCCAAATTTATTATTCACCTCAATATATTTAGTAATATATGTTTTAGTATAAAATATGGCTTAGCTCATATATTTGGTAAAGTATGTTTTAATTTAGAATATATGTTTTATTTTAGAATTTATATTTCAATTTAGAACATATATTTGGTTTTAGAGTACCTTGTTTAATCCAAAAAAAAGATTAAGCCTTAAATATCCTTTTATTTTTGTAAAAATCATAATTTATTATTCATCTCAATATATTTAGTAAAATATGGCCTAGTTCATATATTTGGTAAAGCATGTTTTAATTTAGAATATATGTTTTATTTTAGAATATATGTTTTAATTTAGAATTTATATTTCAATTTACAACATATATTTTAATTTAGAATACCTTGTTTAATCCAAAAAAAGGTTAAGCCTTAAATATCCTTTTATTTTTGTCAAAATCATAATTTATTATTCACCTCAATATATTTAGTAAAATATGGCCTAGCTCATATATTTGGTAAAGTATGTTTTAATTTAGAATATATGTTTTATTTTAGAATATATGTTTTAATTTAGAATTTATATTTCAATTTACAACATATATTTTAATTTAGAATACCTTGTTTAATCCAAAAAAAAAAAAGATTAAGCCTTAAATATCCTTTTATTTTTGTCAAAATCATAATTTATTATTCACCTCAATATATTTAGAACATATATTAAGTTTATTTTTAAGATTTTATACTGTTGGTTATCGGCAGACCTATATTCTATCATATGATTCATCATATATTCATTATATCAAAGTCATTTTATAGTTTTTATTAATCCTATATAACCATTATTGGGTACTTAAGTTTTTCCCAAAATTTCATTCCAAATTTCCATCGTTTGGACCTAATTTCCGTCATTTTTGTTGACCGTAAACGATATCGATATCGATAACGATATTTGGGGCGAGATATCCGTAAATTCGGCTAGCGATATATCCGTCGATATTGATATTTTCATCCTTGCTTATAAATAATGATGAAGCAGATAATTAGTGAAATGTAATTGGAGGAGTAGCTAATTATTTTCATTGATATGTTCATTTAATAACCTTATAACATTAGATTGTTTACTAATTATTTTTTACACCACAAATGTCTCTTATTTATCATTTTTGTTAATTGGCACATGTACTTCGGCAGATTGACAATGAATTTACACCTAATTTAATGTCACATCAACCGATCCTGATCAAATAGAATTCGCTACTGTTTACAACCTCCAATATTATACTAAGTAAGTTAAATTTCGAAGTATGGATATACCAAAAAACTGAAATAGCTTTAACAATCAATGTGATCATGTACATTTCATTTCACGTTCCCTATTTTTGGCAGCCACCATAATGGTGAGTCTACTGGACGTCTTTTCTTGGGGAGTCATGGTTTTCATCAAGGACGCGGTGATGGCCGCTATAGGTCCAGTGGGCGTGGTGGGTGCAGTGGGCTTGGTGGGCTTGGTGAAAGAATACATGTTTACTTATAAATAATGCTTGAGACATGCTTACTTATTTACAAATAATGGGAAAGTAGATAATCGATGAAAGAATATATGTCTACTTACAAATAATGATGAAGTAAATAATCGGTGAAAATGTAATTGCAAAAGTAGGTAATTATTTTCATTGATACGTATGTTTAATAACCATATAACTCGGCGAATTGACAACGAACATGCACCTTATTCAACCCCACATCAATGCACCATGATCAAATAAAATAATAGATGTACAAAGTTTTCATACTACATTTTATATTGATAACATATTTACATACAAATATTGGGGGTGTAGGTAATCGGAGTAATCGGAGAAACAAGTAATTATTTTTCATTGAGTTGTATGTTTACTAACTATATACAATTTTTTGAATATTAATAGTGGCTACTACCATTTTTAAGTGGTGACCCTCCCGAAAAAAAAAGTCCTGAATTCACGACTATCTACAGCTAGATATGCCACATAATAAATTGATTAGTAAGAAAAGATACTTGCTAGACTTGAAATTGATAGATGCATTAATTTCAATTTTGGAACCTAAGCTAAATCGTAATGTAGCCAATTATGAACTCAAACTCAAATTTTTCTGCTTACCAAGGAAGGTCAAAATAATAGCTAAACTTATAATGTTCGACAATAATAATTGACCACATTTGATGTAGCTCTTAATATGTTATGACATATTAATAAACTAAATACATTATATATTTTTTAGTTTTTTTAAAAAAAATTCTTTTCATATATTTTAGTTTTTAAAATTTTTTCTTTTTGCAAAGAAAATGTTACATTAAATAGATTAAATAAAATTGTCAATTAAGTAGGTTCAAATAATTGACCGTATTGAGCTTACTATCAAATGTTACTTAAAATGGGCCGAGATGCTAAAATCGTTGTACCTGCCTACAGCCCAAACTTAGACCCGAACCAGGTTTCGAGGATTGAGTCGACTGTTGAGGTTTGAGAGCGGCAAACCCCTCATACTTGATACCCCTCATACTTAAAATGGGCCGAGATGCTAAAATCGTTGTACCTGCCTACAGCCCAAACTTAGACCCGAACCAGGTTTCGAGGATTGAGTCGACTGTTGAGGTTTGAGAGCGGCAAACCCCTCATACTTGATACTCCGCATGACATCATCGCTCCCTCCCTCCCTCTATCCCTCTCTAATCATCGTTCTCGCGATTTCCCCGGCATCAAATTCACCTGCAGCCGCGAAGGACGTTGGTTTCTCCGTTTCATCTAATCGCTTTCTCTTCTCAGCTGTCAGGATTTTCATCAACTCGTCTCTCTGTCCCCACAGCTTGTGAAACGCTCAAATGGGTTTTCTCAGAAGAGCTTCGAAGACCTTAAATACATCCAAGTACTTGTCTGTATTGCAAGCCAACTCTAAATTTAATCCAATTTCCAGTCTCCACAGGCATAGCCCACTTCGCAATGAATTCAATTACGGCAATTTTGGATTGAGCCAAGTTTTTTCTTCCCATTCTAAGCAAAACAGCAAAGACAATGCCATAGATTTGAGCCAGTACCCCACCGAAAGGATAAGGAACTTCTCCATAATCGCCCATGTCGATCATGGCAAGTCTACTCTCGCCGATAGGCTTTGGAGCTCACTGGGACTATCAAGAGAGGCCATGGCCTGCCTCAGTACCTGGACAAATTGCAGGTATTTAAATCTTTTAGGGTTGTTTTATGTCATTTGGAGGGAAGAGACAAATCGGTATTGTTTGAATTATTGTCTTGCTTTAAATTACTGCCTTTGAGATATTGGTCTGTTTCACTTGCTTGATATACGGGATTCGTTTTCTTGTCTCTATGAGGTTGATAGTTTGGTTATCTTCCTAGATTATGGGTAAATTTTATGTTTTTATTTGTTCATCTTTGTGGATGCATTTGAAGCTTTTGTCATTGTATTCGTATTTGAGGAATGGATTTGTGTTTATAAAGTGTAATGACTAGGCCCCTTCACTTTGAACTTTGGTTTCCAGCTTAGGTTTTTTATGTTCATTGTGGAAATTGTTTAATGTTGGTTCTATTTTCGGATGTCATCTGTTTGATATGGGTTCTCTTAGGTGGAGAGAGAAAGGGGAATTACTGTTAAAGCACAGACAGCTACCATGTTCTACAAGAACAATTTTGACAGTGCAGACAACAATGGTGACCAAAAAGAAGGAAGCTTTTTATTAAATCTGATTGACACGCCAGGTCATGTGGATTTTAGCTATGAAGTATCGAGATCCCTAGCTGCTTGCCAGGGTGTTCTTTTGGTTGTTGATGCTGCACAGGGTGTTCAAGCGCAAACTGTTGCGAACTTTTATCTTGCCTTTGAATCTAACCTGACAATAATACCCATCATTAACAAAATTGACCAGCCAACTGCTGATCCTGACCACGTTAAAGCTCAACTAAAATTAATGTTTGATCTTGACGCCAGTGATGCTCTTTTAACATCTGCGAAAACAGGACAGGGTCTTGAGCATGTCCTTCCTGCAGTCATCGAGCACATTCCACCTCCTTCTGGGAAGAGCAGTTCACCTTTGCGTATGCTTTTATTGGATTCATACTACGATGAATATAAAGGTGTTATATGCCATGTTGCGGTAGTTGATGGGATGCTGCGCAAAGGGGACAAAGTTTTATCTGCAGCAACTGGCCAGGCTTATGAAATTTTGGATGTCGGGATCATGCATCCTGAGCTTACTCCAACAGGAGTTCTTCATACCGGACAAGTTGGGTATGTTGTTAGTGGCATGGGCTCAACCAAAGAGGCGCGTATTGGGGACACACTTTATCATAGTAAAACCGTTGTTGAGCCCCTCCCAGGTATATGCATCACTTTTTTTTCTTAACCATTTATGTGGTTGTATTTCCGAATCTATTTTAACTGATGAAACATAAGTAATAGTCTCTAATAGTGCTCAACCTGTAGGGTTCAAGCCTGCAAAACATAAAACATATGGTATTCTCTGGTGTTTACCCAGCTGATGGATGTGATTTTGAAGAACTCAACCATGCGATTGATAGACTGACGTGCAATGATGCCAGTGTGGCTGTTGTAAAGGAGAGCAGCACTGCACTAGGTATGGGTTTTAGGTATGGAATTCTCTACCACTAGTTCTTCTTTTTAACCAAAAATTAAAGATTTTCCTTCTACCAGTATTTTATATTTAAATCATATGAAGCAGACATGTTACGCTTATTGTCTTTAACTACAGGTGTGGTTTCTTAGGATTACTCCACATGGATGTTTTTCACCAGCGGCTTGAACAGGTAATGAAATCGTAGTTTTAGGATATGTTAAAGAAATTTTCTTAATTTAGGTATCACTTTTGAGAATGGCACAGTATAAGAGTTATTTCTTCTCTTCATTTTAAATAAAAAAAAAAATATATAAGATACTTTCTTAATGCATCAAAAATGAAGAATAAGGTTGTTTAGGAAGAAAGAGAAAACCATCATTAAGAACTTAGTGATTTGCATGTTCCGTAATTTTCGTTTTGGTTATTGACAAAATAAGAATTGATGTCTTTTTTATGGATTATAGGAGCATGGAATGCATGTTATTTCTACTATTCCAACTGTTCCTTATATTTTTGAGTATTTTGATGGAAGGTATGTAGTTAATGATATCATTGTAAGATTCTCTTCTCATATGGTTTACCAAATAATATGTTGGTTCTGTTCCAGCAAAGTAGAAATTCAGAATCCTGCCATGTTGCCCTCGAACCCTAAGCAACGATTAACTGCTTGGTGGGAACCCACAGTTCTAGCCACCATTATTATTCCTAGTGAGTAAGCTCTCTCACACCCTTGGCATACCTCTTTCCCCTCTCAACACTGATAGGAATGTATTCATCCCGACTTCAGAAGTAATTAATTCTCCAATTGAAGGTATGTGGGAGCGGTCCTCACCCTATGCTCTGACCGGAGAGGGGAGCAGTTGGAATATTCATTCATTGACAGGTAATTCTTCAAACATAATTTTTATGGAGGATTTGACTTCAAGCATCTTGTTTACTAAGCTACTCATATTTCGTTAAGGTGGATATTACTGTTACCACATGATAGTGCATTTCGTTGTAATGTCTGATACATACAGTCAACGAGTCTTTATGAAATATCGCTTGCCTTTGAGGGAAATTGTTGTTGACTTTTACAACGAATTGAAGAGCATTACATCAGGATACGCATCATTTGATTACGAGGACTCAGAGTAAGTTTTCATGGGTCAATAGGTGCAATAGACAAGAGGTTTGTATATACTGTTGGTTACTGCAAATTCCTCAATGAATGCAATATGGCAGGTATCAGCAATCTGATATGGTAAAACTTGATATCCTTTTGAATGGGCAACCCGTGGATGCAATGGCAACGATTGTTCATAACTTGAAGGCGCAACGTGTTGGTCGTGAACTGGTGGATAAGCTGAAGAAACACATAGACAGGTCTCTTTTTCCATACTAAATGGCAATTTCTTTTCTCTTCCCTTTTTTGTTTAGTAGCTCAAAATTTAGATTCTGGACAGGCAAATGTTTGAGATAACAATACAAGCTGCAATTGGCTCAAAGGTCATTTCCCGGGAGACGTAAGTACTTGTTAAATTCTTTTTTATTATTTTTGGAATACTGTAGCTCTTGAAACATTCAGTGTTCATCATCTAAGCTTTCTATATATGCTTTGCGTAAGGATTTCTGCCATGAGAAAAAATGTTCTTGCCAAGTGTTATGGGGGTGATGTATCTAGAAAGAAGAAGCTGTTAGAGAAGCAAAAGGAAGGAAAGAAGCGAATGAAGCGTGTCGGTTCTGTTGATATACCTCAGGAGGCATTTCATGAACTACTAAAGGGTTCATAGAAAGAAGTCCAAAAGAAATAGCATATTGTTTCCTTTCATGTTCCTTTACCGTTACCATGTTGTCAAATTTGTTTATTTCGAAGACACCTATAGAAGAGAGAGGTCGCAAGTTTTTGACTCCCGTAAATGGAAGGCTGTGTGTGAAGTTCTAACACCTAGCTAATGGTTGAACCTGTGTGGCGTGGCACAAATCAGCTGGCAACTTTGTAGGGTTGGGGTTCCTTAAAGTGCCAGGCACCTGTTTAGGGAACATATTGGGTATTTAGGTTTCTTGCAGAACTCTAGGAACAATTTATTGTAACTCACTCTTAAGGAAAATAACATCGTGTGTGAATTGGAGAGTTAAAATAGTGAACTTAGAAATGTTTGAGAGCGCTATAAACAAACACCTAATCTTGATTACAATAACTGAGGATGTTGTTCTTTTGTCCGGCATGGTTATTTTGCTAGACTATCAATCTGAATCACATATCAAAACGAAGGATTTACTTTATGAATGGTCAAGACTGATAGTTTGGCAACACAACGTGCGATTGACATGTTTCACTTTTGAGAATCCAAAGATGGCATTGTATTGAAAGTGCTTGATGCACGTCCCTTCCCATTAGGTGCCAATGGGTCATGAGAAGTAGACTGATGAGGAGAACCTTCGCGCCATTTAAAGTGGTGCCCTAATCTTTCACCGCCTTCGCCGCCTTGGTTCCTATGAGCACCAACACCACCACCGCCACCACCTCCGACCATAGATGAAAGTGCTACTGCAATCACCGATTTGAAATTCGGGTCATTGGTGATTGCCTTGGTTAATGACTCTGTCAAAGACACCTGAGGAAAAGCTTGATGGAAGCTCTCTTGGGATTGGTTTCCAAAACCTTCAGTTTTGTCTAAGGGTGGTGGCCCATATTTTAGGTACCCATTGTCCCAAGTGGTGGGTAAAGAGTTCGGTTGATCTGAGGAGCAAAAGCTCAGGCTTGAAGGAAATGAAGGCAACCTATTCGAATGGGCTGGTGAACCGGATGGGGAGGCAGTGAGGTCTAGAGTGACTGTGGGGAGCAGAGGGTTGGAAGATTTGGGCAAGTAGAGTTGGTTCATTCTTAAATTGTCAAACACGCCAAAATCTGAAGATCCATTGAGTAGGGTGGCCGCCGGTGAGGAACCGACGCCCGGATGAGACGTGGAAGAGCCGGACAGTAGCATGGAAGCGGCGGCTGAGGTGGTGGACGCCATGGAGGTCGCTGTATATGGAAGTGGGTGGTTGTGTGTTCCTTCATAGGTGGTGATCAAGATGGACCTATCCTCATTACATCTTTGCACCTAAAATTAACCAAGTAGAAATGGAAATTAACCACCATATTATTAGGTCGTTGAATGATCTTTTAATTAATTTTTTTTTAATAACATATCAATCATGTAGTCTATTTATTTATTTATTTAATTTCTTAACAAAAATGAGATTCACTAATTAAACACACACGCACCTGCTTTCTCACAGGGCATGCCGGTGCAACCGTGCAGCGGTAATATGCTCTAGGGCATGGATTTCCTTTCGCAATCTTCTGTCCGTATTTTCGCCATTGACACCCGTCATTCATCTGTAATATGAAACTATCAGCATCATTTAATACAGAATTAACTACTCGATCAGTTTAGGTCATAAAAGCGCGTATATATATATATATATATATATAATACCGTTGGGGCGTCACATCTAGCTCGGACTGAAACCCTAGCTCGTTTTGCATTGGCCTGATGTGAAGTTTCACCGTCTTCATTTCTCGCTGTCTTGATCGGTGTTTTATTGCTGGATGGAGACCATGCTTCTGATTGATCGACTTTATGCTCTTCCAAGATCGTCTCAATATTATTGGAACCTAATCCAAGATTGAGATTGTTGGCCTCCAAATCTCCATGTCCATCACCCCCAACTTGTACAAGTTTAGTGAAGTTAGTGTTACTATTGATTTCTTCATTTTTATTAGGCTCCCTTGGACTTCTTCTTCCAAGGCAAAGAGACAAGAGCTGATCGGGATCTCCGATTATCCGATCACCGTCAACGTGATTCATGGTGGTGGTGGTGGTGGTGGTGGCAGTGGCGGCTGAATTTGTAGGCTTCTTGGAAACTTTTTGTCTGAGGATGTCAAAAAACCGTAATTGTAGAGAATGGTAATCTTTCTCCATATGCTGTAAAGTCCTTTTTAGTCTTGCATTTTCTTCTCTCACCTCTCCCATTTCTGCTTTCGCATTTTCAAGTTCATAATTCTCCTATATACATCCAACATTTGGAATTAATATTTGGAGAAATTAAATATGATCGGCCTTATAGAAAATTAATTACATTAATTGTTAAAAAAAATGGCAGTAATACTGGACTAGCAAATATATGAACAATATATAATTAACGAAATCTATGTTTTTGAATTAAAATTGAGATACCAATCAAAAATTATTTCGTAGGCTTTGCCTATAAGTACAAAAACTAATCGCCGGCCATATTAAGGCTGTTGTTCGACTGTTCGATCGAGTGATCCATATTAGTTCAATATCCAATAGTACTATCGAACAACAACCTCAACCGTACTGATCTTAATTATGCAAGAGCACAAAGAAATTGATTTTTTTCTGTTCTTTTTAACGCCAAGAAAAAAAAAATCATTATTAAGGTTATATATATATATGGGGACCTTCGTTGTTAAGTACCTTCTGTATATAATCGATCCGTTCTTGATTCTCCGCCGTGGATGGATCATCGGATTTCTGTACGTCGACAGACGGTCTGCAATTAGAGCCTAGCATTATTTCGCAGTTGCTTTATAATTTACCTTTGCTCTAAATACCTGCGCACATTCGTACACAACAATTCCTTCTTGTAAAACAATATATATATATATTTACAGAAGCCAGATGATCAGAGACTCGAGGAGGGGGTTCAGCTAGCGGCCATTACAATCGTATTAAAACAAATTTGAATCCGGTAATGATCATCTGCACAAGCAAAAATGTCAACTCTGCAATCCCTATTTTTAATTAATTATTTTTCTACTGCATTAAACTAAATTAATTAACAAGTCTTTATTATTTATTTTAATTACCTAAACATATATTATTTTTCTACAGTTGATAGAGCAAGGTAATGAGATCGGAGAGAGCTGAATTTGCGGGTCTTCGAAGCTTCATCCATGGGAGACGTCACATGCAGGAGAGTCAAGGTGATATATATATATATATATATATATATTTCTAGGTTTAAAAGTATTTGGCTGTGATGACTTATAGACCTTCTAGTATATATATATAATATTGACGGTGGAGTCTGGATCTATATTGAAGACTATGAGTTGTTGGGTGTCAGCAGTCAATAAAGGTTGTCATACACGGTGTGATGGAGAGGAGACTTATCACTCACCTTCATTTATATTCCACTGACCAATTTTGGAATTGTATATTCACGACAAATTTGAAAAGCTTTCAGGTGTCTTCATCGTGTGTTTTTTGCTGATTTATTTTTTAATAAAAAAATCAAACACATAATTTCGCATACTAAAATAAACGTTCTGAATTAACGGTGTAGATAATAAATAACTACGTATGTATGGCAAGAGTTGCGTTGCAATTATTGAAGTAAACAAAAATTACCATGATCGAGCTTGGAGAGTCGGAGGCAAGATCCTCGAACCCAGATGCAGCACAATTATGTTCTTTATTTTTTTTCAACATACGTACCCATCTTTTTACTTGACATATTAATCGGAGGAAAAGAACAAAAATGATATAAATATCTAACTAATTTTAAATAATACTAAAGAAATATTCTTATTAGCGCGTAAGTTTTTTCTTCGTGGAAATTAGGGTTTTGAAACCATTTTTGGATATGTATTTTTTAAGGTATACTAAGACTACCAATATAACGAATTGGATATAATAATATGGTACGAAATATGTGTTTATTACCGCTCCTACTACTTAGGTACCATATAAGTTAATTAATACGGTTGAGTGTATTCATACGATCCACACCCGTTAAAATAATACTTTTTAAATTGTCTGTATTAAATAATTGGATGATTAACAATGTTGAAAGATGTAATAATTACGAGATAATTATTATTATAATAATAATATTATTATTATAAAAATAAAATAATAATAATAATAATTAAATAAATCATAATACTAATATACATAATTAATATTTATGATATGATATAGATATTTCTTATCAATTAGTATAATATAATTATTATTTTAATTCTGTAGAGCATCAAACGGCCGACTAAATAGTCAGTATATTTGATGAACAGAATCTCCATTCTAATTGAAATAATCAGTATAATATAGCGTATCAATCGATATCTAAATATAAATTATGATCGTTATTTTAAAAACATTATCTATATATATATGTATATGTACGTTATATATGTCGTTGAATTAATAAACCTCTTTTCGGGCAGAATTTATACAACTAATATATAATCTGGGGATCTGAGCAACCAGTACTGGTAATAATTGGTATGGATCTTCGGATACAAATCTCATCCATTGATGAAGATTGATATGTCAAGTGAATATTATATGTGCATATGTGATGTTTAGAAACTGTCAACCCAATAAAAAAAGTTTTGTTAAAAGATTGAAACTGAGATATATATATATATATATATATATATATATATATAACTCTTCTTTACTATACTATTATAAATTATATATTGTTTCTGATCATCATCATCATTGATCATGACGATCTCATTAATTAACTACGATTCTTAAACAATGAAATTAATTATTAAACATATCTCAAACCAAATAGTCTTTCACACACATGACTTTGAGCCCGTATTTATAACTAGGGTTTTTTTTATCCCAAATTTGCATGCCACACCAGCACAACAAGAAAAAACCTAACATACATAGCTGGATTTCAAGGTACGAAAACGTTACATGAAGCTGAAATTGCTAGTAATCGCCAATCAGCGATTGGCTAAAAACCCATAAAAACGACAAAACGGAATTGCTAGTAATTTCTGATCAACGTACGGAAATTAAGTTTATAGTGCACGCATGTAACATTTTTGTACCTTGAGATCCAAGGTACAAAAACTTAATTAATTGATTAGTATGCGTGCATTATTAAAACTAAGTTTTGAGGATTAAGGAAATGATTAATATTTGGAGATGCCTCTTCAAGGTGTTTAAGTATATCGTCGTGCGTGGATTAATTGGTATTGTTGAACAACTTCGAAAATGGGCGCTCTCTCATGTTTGAATGTCACGGCCGACGCTTGGTAATTATACAATTTTACTGCAGTCCTTCACCCAGGGAAAGAAGTAAAAATGAAAGCATCAATATGGACACGAATCAAGGATGATGACTTGATTACTGAAGTAAAAATGATTTTGTTTATAATTTATGAGGAGTGCTAGTTTTGCATCTCTGGTTTGGTGAGGTCTGAACCCTTTGTGACCATTAATTGATGACTTGATTAATTCAAATAGTAAAATTACATGAACAGCAACGTCCATAAACTTCACTACCCACATTTTCTTTTTTGTATATATATAATAAGTATGGTAAGAGAAACTAAAATAATAATAATAATAATTTATTTACTCTAACTAATACGATTACGCTTACAATATTTTCAACTTCGCTGGAGAACTTAAAAAATGGCAATCGAGAGGGAATTAGATTTAATATGTTGGGTAAGGCTGTGGTCGATCTATGAGACCGACAATATTTACTGGGCCGCCTTGCATGAGATAAATCAACTCAGAAATGCTAACTCTTGTCGAAGCCTCAAAAGCAAAATCAATTGGGTCGATAATGTGTGACCCCTTAGGGCCCAAAGAGAAGTTACATTCATTCATCATAATTCCAGAAGTATTTTCATATATATATATATATATAGGAAATATTGTTGATTGATACTATTCATGAATTTTACATTAATTTTAATTATCATCCATAAATCTTATTATTAGTAGCAGACGTTCCTAAATTATATCTAAATGTGTAAGGCCATTTTTTTGTTAAATTTTTCAACGATTTTTGTAAAATATATAATATATATATATATAATAGGACAAATTTATCCTTATTTTTAACAAAAATCATTGAGAAATTGAACAGAATGATTGTTCTTATACGTTTAGACATATTTCAAGTATTGCTACTACTAAATAAGACGATAGCTAAAATTAATGTAAAATTCATAGTTGAAACAATAAAGATGGGTTGGTATTAATGATTAAAATATCATTTTTTCCACGAAAATAACAACAGTTAAATTTATGGATATTGATATCGTTCAACAAAAAATGTTGGAAATTTAACCAAATTTTGAAAATTTTGAATGAAATTTTAGTAAAAACTTAAGTGCCCAATAATATTTATGTAAAACTAATACTTATATCATGGAAATTGAGGGGAGATTTTTCTTCCCTCTCTATTTTTATGTAAAGACTCTTAAATACGATTATATTCATAAAAATATCATGGATATTTTTTCCCCTTATTTTAATATCAAAATCCCAAATATATTGATAAAAATTTTACCGACATTACAACTTGAGATCCTACTAGGAGAGTAAATCTTCCGATGCTTCTTCCCACTCCTTTGGAACAACACTTGTGTCATCATCGAAGAAACTTCGTGCGATTGCCTAATTTGGCTTTGGTAGGCCATGGTGAGCACAAGTTGCATGCCTTTAAAGAGCAAAAAGAAGCATACGTAATTATGCGATTCTTGTGTTCCATCTTCACGTGCATATCCAAGGATACAACTGATACAATTCGCTAAAACCAGCATAGACCTGAATGAAAACTAAAATATAAAAATATAGTCATTTTTGTGTAGTCGTTTCAGTACTGAGTATGTTTCGCACAAATTATCTTTTTTATCTATCCTATCGTTATCGAAGTATAAAGTAATTTACTATTTAGCCCTATTTCCACATTATGGTTTGGTAGCAGATAGGCTTGCATCGCATGAATAGGCAAACCTTTTTAATTTATAGCTAATAATTAGTACAAAACCTTCACAATTTACAAAAATATCTTCTTAATAAGCATTTAATTAAAATTGTAATCGATTAGTCGTCCACTAAATATCCACGTCATCATATGTGAAGCCGCGTTCTTTCCTTGAAGCTGTCTCCAAAGCGAGAGACATATATCCGATTTGCACAGGGCAGGTAGGACAGAAGCTGGCCCATGAACTCCTTTCTGTTAAGGGCCCCACCGCACACATCAACTCTCTTTTGAGTTTAACGGTCCAGACCATGAGCTCTTTCTTTCTTCCGACTTTCTTCCGCCGGTCATGTCGTTTCGTGGACAGCCCGACGGCACCTACATATTTTATGTGGTTTTTGTTATTCTTCCCTCTGACATAAACAAAACGAGTCCTGGGCATACTCCGGTATAATTTGGTATGCAGGTCAGTTGATACTAAAATTGTACCAAATAATTTTAACTGGTTCGGTACAGTATGATATTTCTAAATATAAAATTGATACCGTATCATACCATACCAATTAGATTCAGTATGGTTTCGGTTTTGAAGCCAAATTCATAATATCATTTATTTATTACTTCATTCAATGTCTAAAATCAACATTTTGATAAAATTGAGAAATTAGGACTCTTGTTGAGTAACAAATATTGCTCAAAATGTATAGAAAATTCATAACCTAATCAATCTCAATACATCAACTAAAATTAACAACATTAACTAAAAAATCTTACCAAATTATTAAATTCAACTAAAAAACTCTTAAAATACAATTAAATCTATCAACTAAATTAATATACAATTAAATCCATCATTAGCTATTAGATTATTAGGGATTTTTTATTGTTGAATTTAATTTAATTTTTAATTATAAAAAAATTAAAACCGGTTCGATTTCGGTATGGGACAGTATTGCGTAACATCGAAACCGATTCTGTACCGATTTAAACCGGTACGATATCGATACGGTACCGATTATCCTTTCGATTTTACCATTCGATTTTTTCCTATTTGATATGATACGGAACGGGATGGTACAATATGCCCACCCCTAAACAAAACCAAATCCCACCGAACTCTCTCTCCCTATTCTAAACATGGAGTCAAGCACAATCTCAATGTATGTATATATATATATATATATATATATATATATTATGAAAACAAGGCAACGGCATGATTCACTACGTAAAATGAGAAATCTCTGATAATTTTATCAGTAAAACATAAAGAAAGTCGGATAAAAAATTTGTGCCACACGATCGATCGCATGGCCGACCACATAATACGACTGCCACACTAAAGCACTAGGGTGGGACAAGTATATGGTGAGAATAGTTGTGTACATGAATGGCCGCCTCACTCAAAGCCTGCTTCTGACAATATAAGAGGTATCTGCAAGCGTAGGACTTCCCGCCGTCATGAAATATAGCGACAACATAGAGTGAAATCAAACTAGCATCTCCCTGACATGACATCCTGTGAAGACTACAAAAAACTTACCTAAGAACAAATCAAACTAACACTTGAAGACTACTTGAATTATTAGACGACTTCTTACAGGAGAATTTTAGCATGAAAACCAAATAATGAATAGAGTGCACCTTAAAAGACTGCCCTTGCATCATACTTGCCGGTGCAATTAGAAAAACACTTCTCTTTGTTGCTTTTCTGTTTTTTCTTGAGTATGTACAACTGTAGAAAGAACAAAAGCACAGGGTGCCTCATGTCCCACGAAGAAAAAAAACATACAGAAACAAGAAAAGACAACAAAAATAATAAAAAAACAAAACCAACACAGAAGAACTACTAGCTGCACTGAATTTTAGCAGCGGTCACCGAAGAAATCGATGAAAGCAATGGAAATGGCAATGTGATGCAGACGAAGTCGGAAATGGACCGGAAGAATGGAATAGTGATGATGGAGATCAATTCTCCATGGCTCCAACTACAGCTAAGTCCTCGGGCTTCTCTATCTCTTTAAGCCACGCATAACCTTCCCTCTCATCTTCAGGCACCGACACTCCATCAACTGAAACTCAGAAGCACAGCCATAATCAAGATTCACCAGCGTTACAAAAGCATCTCCAAATTAGGGAAATCGGGATGGGGGACATGGGGCGGCAAACTGGTACCTGAGAAATGAGAGAATGGGAAGTCAAGATAGTATTGGCAGTGGCGGCCATCAGGATCAGAATATGGCGGACCAAGAACATCGAGTACTGCACATGCTGTCACTGCTGTGAAGCGATGCATGTTGCCTCCATCGGCTGGATATAGGATCGAGGTGTTGCAAGGAGCGGTGAAATCAGCATCAACCTTGATCTTAGCCAATCGAACACCAGAAGGCGCAACTGCATTGTTGAAACCACATCAAACTGTTAACTTCTTGTACGAAAGGGAAAACATTTCAAAACTGAATGTTCGGGTGAATGTATGAAAGCCATAATCTCAAACTCAGTGTCTAATTAAGCTAAAGAGGCAAAGTGTCAAAAACATGGGAAGTTTTGCGTGAAGGTCAAACTTTTATGTAGAATTAGCAGTACTATATTATGTCATCACTTTCTATCTACAAGAAAAACAGTACTATATTGGAAGAATTTACCTTGTGAAGGATTCACAGTTGCGGATTTGTTCTCCGGGGCATCAGGGGCCCAGTCATAGGACTTAATGTGCATTCTACCAAAGAGAAGCTTGCTGAAAACCGTCATTCCAGGGTGATTATGAAGCGGAAGGACACCTGAAGGTGGCAAGCAAAAAATCCCCATCTGCGAAGAGGCAACCCATTATAAGAACAAAACCAATTGTTTTGTAACTCTGCATCATACATTGCCTTATACGGCTAAACTAAGCTTCCTCACCGAAAATTTTTCACACTCGTGAAGGTGCAGGTATGTTATTGCTGGGGTTCTTCTTGCTACTGTCATTCGAAAGTAGGGCAACTCCGGAGTCAGGCCAACATCAGCCGGCTTCATTGCGTCTGCATCAAAACAACCCAGCCCCATAAGCCAAATTGGGTCAATAGTACATTCTTTATAGTCTACATTACGTTCTTGCAGCTTAGGAATAAATTTTAAAAAAATAAATCCAATGTAGATAACACCATCACAGAATGTACGGCAACCTCTACTGTAATTTAAACAAAAATTTAAAAATAGGTACAGCCACAAACAATTTTTTATCCAGTAACTTTATCCCCAATCCCGAGGAGATCTATTAGTGTATGTGTGTACATACATTTACAAATGTGCATGAATACAGCTGCAAAAATAGATATGCAAGGACATAGATATGATTAAAAAAGCCAAGGCCACTTGCCGATAACAGACAGCTTACAAAGATAATACAACTTCCACACACAAGGTTAGCTAAACATGAGAAATGGGAATGAGACATGCTCGAAATACAATGAATTTTGGGTCGAAAATTAATGTTGAGCCCCGCAAATTTACATGTGGGGACAACGCAGGAAAATTTTCAAACTTTAACAGAGTAAACATTGTTCAATACAAATTCAATGTCAAGCTGTGCGAATTAGAAAATTCTTAATGGAAATGTAATCAAAAGAATCCGAATTATAATGACCCTTCACCTCCAGAAGCAGAGACACGTACCCAAAACAGAGCTCAGCCGTTGGATATCGTCGGCGGATGGAATAATCCCGGCCCCACAAGACGAAAAGATCTCCTTGCACGTCTCGTAGAGTTTCTGGACCGGCGACATCTTCCGTTGACGTCGCCGGCACTTCCTGGTCTTGCTTTTCGAATTCGTCTCCTCAGCCAATGCATAAAGCTTCTTATTGATTTTGCGATTGGGCGCCGTCGTCTCAATCCCCATTCACTCTCTAAATCCCAGCTTGAATCAAAACACCAACCCCCAATCAAAATCCAAAACTCAAAACCCAGAAAAAAAAACCCAGAAACGATCAAAACTTTCGATCTGGGAAACTCACGAAACAGAATAAAAATTCAAATTTCGATCAGGCGACTTACCCAATTTGGAAAAAACAAAACAAAAAAAGGAGATGGAACAGGAAGACCGGGAATGATGGATGATGATGGAAAGAAAAGGTACGGTTAGTTTGTACCGCAGGGGATGGGTGAATTGTAAAAGGAGGACAAGGATGTGAAATTTGGCAGCTCTTCTTCTGTTGAAGAAGGAGAAGGTAGGAGAGGATTGAATGGGTATAAAAGGGAACAAAGACTCTTAGGGTTACCTGCTGATAGAGAAAGAGAGTTGGTTTTGGTAAGAGGGAGTGAAAAACCAGGGGCCATGGTTTCGCATTTCAGTGGGCTGTTCCAAGAGCGGGTTTTATCCACTCTTTTCCCTCTCTCTCTCTCTCTCTCTTTTTCCTCTTCCCACTTTGCCACTCTCTCTCTCTCTCTTTTTGGGTCAATTTTATGATCTTCTGCTAATACTAAAATAAATTATTCCTCAAAAAAAAAAAAAATTGGCATTTGAGGTTTTCTAACGTGGTTTCTTGTTCGCAATCCAAACCTTTCAAAAGTAGAGAGGGAAAACTACTTTTGGATTCGGGAAATTCGGTTTATTCTCACTTTCTTTTATGGATCAATATTTTTTTTTATTAAAGGCTAAAATCAGAACAGCGTTTCAAATTCTGATAATAATCACAAGGAAAATCTGCGATATACTTTTTTATAATTATTTCTAACAATTTTATTTCTATTGTGTATCAATATAGAAAAATGAATTTTGATTTTGGGAAATTTTATTGTGATTTCTTATTTTTAAATTGACTTCATTTAAAATCTATTGACATTCTTTTATACAGATTATTTCTTTTTTAATTTTATATTTTATTTATATTTATTTGATATTTGCACCAAAAGTTGAGTAGTGGGTTAGACCAACAATGTAAGAGTCCTTGGGATTTGGACCATGCTACTAAGAGTGACGGATCCAGAATTCTTTTTCGAGAGGGTCAACCGTAAATGACCATAATCCTTTATTAGTATTCTAAAAAATTTATCTTGCAATTATTCAAAGTAAAAAATAGATGAGTCCGAAGATTGTTTAGAACTTTTTGAAATTAAAATTAGAGATTATTTCATTTGATTAAGTTTTATTATTACATTAATACCATCGAATGAAAATTAGAGTCAATAAGAATTTGTTATAAGCAATTTTTGATGAATTTTGACTTACAAAAGTATATTTATCAATATTAATAAACAAAAAATACCATCTTGATACTGTATTTTGGCCGCTATGTTGACTTGGGAGAAAGTATACCTAAGGGTTCCAATAGGTTCCTAGGATCACTAGAAAGAGATTGGGAGGATAGATTTGGGTTAACTTGGCCAGAATTTGAATTTGGTGGATAGCCATCGAAAACATCCCAGCCGCCGTTCCGGGCTTTCTCAGCCGCCCTCAGCTTCCAAAACTACCTCCTAATCATCTGATCACCCTCCTAAACACATCCTAATCAACATATACCCTCCCCAACGTCCAAAACTCAAATTTGAAATTTTGAAATATAAAGAGTCACGGTTTTACCTAGTTCCTCGGCCAACGTCATCGTCCACGGCGGTCCCGTCCTCCTTCAGCCACTATCATGCACTCACGGCCCTCAGTTATTCTCTGTTTCCATCTCAGATCGAAACCAAGTGGGGAAGGGATTTGGGGGCCATGTTGTAACAACCCATCCCGGGAGTCGGGATTAGTGAAGTTATTAGTAACGGATTAAGGTAATTGGTTTTTAGTTGGTTACGTTTGGACTTTGGCGAAGAATGACGATTTTGCCCATAGTTTGGGCAAATTGTTGCCTTTTAGTTCGGACGGTCAATTGGGCATTAACCAATGACCGCGACGTAGTTTGGGACGTCACGAGTCCATAGACAGGTGGCACGTCCGTTTTGGGCAATCGGAGAAAAAGTTATGGTGTGCGGAAGGTTAAGGGCGTTACCGTAATTTGGTTTAATAGAAGGAAAATGTTGACTTTTTGCTGGACTCTTGGTTTTCACGTAGACCGAGGACCGTTAGGTAGATCTCGTCGTCCTGAGTTCAACGACAGGCGACATGTTTTCACCGGATGTCTGATGAGCGAGATACGGGTCTAGAACGGCCAAGGGTAAAACTGTAAATTTCACAAGTAGGGGCATTTTAGTCTTTTTGCACATTGGGAATTTTGCAAATCTGATGAGGACAAGTGTCCAGGATTGAATGGGATATTTTGAGTTGGGACCACATGATTGTGACATGTGGCAGTTGGCTAGAGGATTCTACACGGTTCACACCATTTTAAATGGTTTGTGTAACCGTTCAAACAATAACAGAGCAGAGGCAGAGAACCATCGATCGATTTCCAGAGAGAGTGTGAGAGTTGAGGACTCTGGGTTTGAGTGAGTGAGTGCAGGTGTTTGAGTGTTTCTTTGAGTGTGATTAAGCGAGATTGGAGGATCGAGTGGGTGTGTTAGTGAGGAAAAAGAACCAGAGAACAGGACCCCGTGCACGGTTGTGCACCTCGATCGATCAACCCACCACAAGTGGACGTGTAGTGGTGTTCAGTGGACCATAGGAGTGTCTTGGGGACCTTGAGGACCGCGGTGGAGCTCACGGCGGCGAGCAGAAGGGAAGGTGAGTTTTAGTCCCCTGTTTTTCCCGATTAGCTCAAATTAAAAATTCTGAAGTTTGGTGATTTGTTGACTCATTCTACTAGTTCTCGTAACTCTAGGACATTGATAGGGACCTTATAGATTGAACCCGAGCTTAGTGGTGGCCACGGGTGGCCGGAATTCGAAACTTAGTTTTTCTGGGTTTCAGTTCAAGTTCAACAGGTGAGGATTTGGACGTTAATTCGTGTTTTAGTTACTTGATTAAGTTGGTTAGAGTAGGACAAACCTATTGGAATTAAAAGGATTGAAAAACAGATCGAAATAAGTAGGAACCGTGAACGCCGGTTCACGGCTGGATCGGCTGGACCGAACCGGTTCAAACCGGGTTGAACGAAGGTTGAAGATGAACAGTGTACGGCGCGTGAGGCCCACGCGCAGCCCCTTTGGGCGGCGCGTGTGGGCGCGTTGCTCAGTTTTCGAGGAAGGTTTCAACATGACTTTTAAATTATTTAATAATGAACATTTTGGCACTGGTTTCGAGACGATCGGACATTGTCTCGATATGTTTCGGGGTACCCGAAGGTTTTAGGGCTCGATTAAAAATAGTTAAAAATAAGGAAAATTTACGGTCCTTTAATAGAAGCTTAATTAAGTCGTTAGTGACCTCGTTATGGGATTTGAACAAGTTCGAGAAAGCCGAGGATAGCGGAATGGCCGAGAACGGCGTAAGTGTGCGCGTATCGAGGCGACGTCAGAATGGTCTGTGAGTGGACTTTGCTTTCTAACTCTTGATGCTTGCATATATGTTTTTATATGTTTTCTATAATTGATTCTATGATTTGATTTATGATTGTGATGGTTTACGGTTGTACACGTTTTTCGAGAAAATGACGGTATTTCACGCTTTACGAGATTTGAACCTGGTTTTAATGATTTGATTTTGGGATTTGAAATACGATTTGATTTCAAAGAAAGTAAAAGGATTTCAGAAAAGTGTTTTCGGGCTTGAAGCCCAGTTCAGAAAAGTGGTTTTGAGAAACGTGTTTTTGGGTTTTGGAATCGGATTTCCGGATGGCGATTCGGAATTCGGTTTGGGACTTGAAAGTGGATTCCGGGTTTGGGTTCGGAATGGTTATTCCGGATGCCGGCTTACGGAATGATGGTTGCGGACTCGGATCTGGAAAGGAAATGGATATGAGTTCTGGGTTTGGATTCGGGATCCTGATGAGATTGCGGATTCGAATTCGGAAATGGAAAAAGGTTTTCAAATGGTTTTGGATTGGATTTTCTGGATCTGGTTATTGGGTTTAAAGACCCGGATTATGATTGACGGGGGACGAGCCCGAATTGGGTTTAAAGACCCCGGATTGAGTTTAAAGACTCGGGAGTTTAAAGACTCGGATATTGATATTTCCCCTGTAGGCCTATTGAGTTTAAAGACTCGGGAGTTTAAAGACTCGGATTATATTGAGGCCTGGATTGAGTTTAAAGACTCGGATAGATCCAACAGGTTCTGTGAATGGAAATATGATATGGTTTTCAACAAGGTTTTTCGATGTTTTGGGCAGTGGCCCGGATGAAATGGTTTTCGGTGGTTTTGGGCTGAGACCCGGGATTTGGAAAAAGGAACTTGTGTTCGGTTTTTCTTATATGGTTTGTTTAACTGGAATATTGAATGGTTTTATGACATGAGTTGGATATGCATGCATTGGTTTTTAAAACGGAGGGTATAAATGCTATTGTTTTATGAAATGTTTTTGAACTTATTCTTTATTTTTGTCCACTCACAG
This sequence comes from Prinsepia uniflora, assembly GCA_032719365.1. Lineage (NCBI taxonomy): Eukaryota > Viridiplantae > Streptophyta > Magnoliopsida > Rosales > Rosaceae > Prinsepia > Prinsepia uniflora. The sequence goes on along the minus strand of CM064867.1, from coordinate 4,262,946 downwards.
TCTTTTCGTGTTTTCGATACCCTCCAGGTTGTTGTGGCGTGGGCTGTCGATCGAGAGAGTCGGAGACATCACACGTACGATCCACAGTAGACTCTGCGCGCTCTAGGATGTTTGGAAGATATTGAGACGTTCGGTTCGGAAATCCCTTGTCCGACTTACGTGTCACACGGAGCTTGGACGTCCGTTCGGCCCTTGTGTCATGCGTAAGTCAGACGGGAACGGGGTTTAGCCCTTAATCCCGGGGGATTAGGGGTGGGCCCTGATACGTGTTCGATGGGTTTTCGGGTTTGGTGGGAAATGAGGCAGGAAAGGGGGAAACAGATGCATGAAGGAAAGGAAGGGGCAATGGATGGGTGATACTTGTCACTCATCCATTGGGCCACTTCAAAAGATCTGGGCGCCACTCAGGACAAAAGTCCACTTTTGCCTCGTAAAACGTACCGCCGTGAATAGTACCTCAGAACTTTCTTAAACCGTAACTTTTTCGTCGAACGTCCGATTTCGACGTGTCGCCTGTCTACGGATTCGTATCGACCCGGTCTACTTAACGATCCTCGTTTCTTGGCCATCGGACCTCCCGGGTCAAAAGTCAACTTTTCACCCTCGTTCAAGGACAAAATCATAATTTCGCCCTGAACGTCCGTTAATACTTGGTTAACCCCCAATTAGCCATACTAATCCATAATTAGTCTTAATCTAATCCTGGAATTCGGGACCGGTCGTTACATCAATATAGAGGCTGGCCAAAAGAGAGGATAAGCCTGCATAAAGCAACTAGCAAGATAACAGGCTGGGCAGCAAAATCGGGAGAGGTGAGGCTACAACCACTGGCCTCCCATATCTCACCTAAACTAGGAACCCAGTGAGAGTGACAGGGGAGGCAGTGGAAGACCGAAATGAAAAAAAAGCACAGGGGAAGTGCATGGAAAAAGAGAGAGGAATGGGAGGAGAGAAAAAAACTAGAAGAGAGAAAGAAGAAGGGAAGGGGGGCGTTGCCATCGAGCCCAAGAGGGGCGGCGGCTACTAGCTAGGGTTGCAAAGATAAGGAAGACTTAGAAAAAAGGCAGAGAAAAACCTTTAGAAATGGAGTCTTTTAAAACATTCTATTTTGATATATTTTCGACAGACTGATTATATTGTTTTTTTTTAAATTGTTTTTATTTTACTTTCATAATAATTAGTTATATATTAAAATAATTTTTATAAAAGTAGGTTTCAAAAATAACATGTAGATTATTTTAAAATTTTATTAAATTTTATTGCTTTAAAAAAAAATTATTTTTATCAAATATTTTTGTATTTCTTTATTTTTAAATTTATTGGTTTAAAATAAAATAATAAATGGTATGGGAAGCGTGCATAAAAAATCAGATGCCTAGTCAACCATTCCCCACCGATTAGGTTCTAGATTTTTAAATAATTTCTCTCACTTTGTACCTAGCAAAAAATATCTTCATTTTATTAACTTTAATTTTTTGTTGTGTCATCAAAATGTTGTGGTCATTACAATTTTTCAAATATGAAAATATTAGTGGTATGAAATATTAACAAATAAAATAAATTATTGACACCCGTGAGAGGATAGATTAGTAATTAACTAATTAAACAACAACATACATATTGAAATTAGCTACTTATATATAAGAACATAATTATTGACACCCAAAAGAAAAGAAATGCCGCTCTTATTATTATTATTTTTTTTTTTTATATGAGTCAAATAAAGGCCGTAAATTTTGTACCTTTTGAAAATCACACTTCTTCCAACCCTGAAAAAAAAAAGCAAGAAGGGAGAACTGGCGAGAAAGAAAGCCGAGCACAAAGTGAATTTGGTGAGCATTTTGTGGTTAGAGACTGAGCGCATTCGGACATGAATAATGTAATTTCTTAAGTACAGGAAAATTTGATAGGCAATTTAAAAAGATTTTGAAATCTTTTTCTTCGAAAAAATATATAAATATCCTCGATAGAAATTAAGTCTATTTTATTTCTTAATTTTGTTAGAAAGGAAAAGTCGAGGTTACATATTTAATTAGACCTAGCTATCATACAAATTCTACCCCAAATGAATGGGTTCTTGACTATATATATTTCCGGCTTAGCTTTGTTAATCAAAGATTGACCTAACAGATATCACGATCAAATAGTCAAATTACGTGCTAGGACTTTAGTTGAATTCATCTTCCACAGGTGCTTTTCTTACTTGAATTAGTCCTTAAGAAAAGTAATAAGTTATACTCTTTTTTTCATGCGATGCGAATTAATCGAGATCGCTAAAATGAAGTTGGAAATAATATTATTGATGTAGAATAAACTCAACACATAAAATAAATAAAACATTGTCACATTAAATAATTTATGGAGTTGAAAGTTTGGACCTTCGAAGAATCGAGACCGTTAAAATGAAGAAGTACGTACGCAGATGGCGGCAGGTTTGATGGTTATGGTGTAAGCAATGACCGCAGCAGATAACACATATTGGCATGACCAGTGCTTGTAATCTGAAAGTCAATTTGAGATCCCATTCATTTCTTCTCTTCGATATGTCTTGTGCTTTCCTTTTCTTGTTTTATAAGGTTCTTCATTGATGTACCTTAAAAAAACAATACTGATCTCGGTCTATGTGAACATGCACATAAGTGCCTTGGGGGTGATGGGTCTTCAAATTTTTCTAATTTGATATGATTAATTAAATGTATGATGTGAACATTTTGCGAGAGTTTAATATATTACTGATAATCAGAAAATCTCATTATTTTATCGATCATTACGGAGCAGATTGAAATTAAAGTGACTTTTTATTCCATTGTATGTGAGGAAGATATGAGTTTCGGACTTATAATACTAAGTTCATTACTATCATAGGCACCTTAATTATATGTGAATTTTTTTTATTTTTTGATATTGACGTCAGAAATCTATACTTTATTTTTTGTTTAAAATATCAAAATCGAAAGATAAGACCTCATTTTTTACCAATGTCAAAATCAAAACTAGTAGAACTAGTAGTGATAATTATACTTTGATTTAGCAAACCAATACCTTAAGGCATTCACCCATATCTCGAGTTGTTGGGTTGAACTCCCTATCTCTGAACACCTAATCCACAATATGAGGTTTTCAAACTAGATCTAAATTTGATATTACTGATTCAAAAGTTTAAAGCAACGAGTAATATTACTAGCAGCATTGGTCGACACGTGGAAGGCACCTCCGTTCAAATGACTTTAAAAATGGCGCGCATGGTCACGTGGCAAATGAGTAGCATACTCGTACGCATGGTCACGCTTCTGCTTCCACATGGAAAACCTGGCAGGTCACGTGGCCTAGTGCTACTGGTTTACGTGGAAAAAAATATCTATAATTATGGTGAAAAGAAGAAAAATAATTAAGGTAATAATGTGGGTTTTAAAATGATATGATATCTGATGGATTAGACGTTGCTCATAAAGAACGAAGAAGAAAGACAGCGCTAAGCACGAGATTCGAATTCGATTATTCCTAATCCTACGATTCGGTAGCATTAGAACTTGGAAAGTGGAAATTATTTGCATTATTTAATTACTCTTTTTATTTAATTCTTTTTTATAAGATATGTAGTTCATTATAAGATTTTGGGCAATCACATAGAATCAATTTTTATAAGATCGTGGAGAGTTGGAGAATAATCTTAGAGAATCAATTTCATGTAGGGTAATCAATTCTTGACACTGCATCTGTATCTAATTAAGCAACATATTCTCGTATAAAAGACTCGGTAGAATACATGAAACTCACTTATAAGGCCATCTTCAGGGTCCATCAATAAGAGCCGCGCCTAAATACCACAACTATGACCTAACCCTAGATAACTCCAATAAATAGAGAGCATCATTCCTTATTCAGGGGGACTCACTCTTTTCATTCTCTCTATAAACACTACTACTTTCCAAAGGCTCATAGCGTCATATACTTGTATAAACATTATATTATTAATGAGAGTGAGGTAACACCGTGAACGTAGTCTAATTTGGGTGAACCACATACGTTCTTGTGTTTTTGTGTGTCTGTGTGATTTTACAATCTCGTTGGTACATTTTATACATCAAACTTAAAGACTAAGTATCACTAAATAACTTCCCATATAACCCTTTTGCATTAATGATGTTTTAGAACTCCAATATGAAGGAAGTTGAGGTTCCCACACATTCAATATGTTGACAATGACGGACTAGCTAAGTTCTTTATTTTGTGCAAATTTCTAATGTGAAACTTTTGTTATGTTACATTCTAAACCATACAAAATAACTCATATGACAATCCCTCATGTTTCTGGGATTTTAAACAAATTAAAATAATACATAAACCTTTAGACATTTAAAACAACTCCGAAACGATGTCCAATTGCCTCGATAATTGTACTGTTGATTCGTATCGTAAAAAATATGAACTTTCATATTTCCCCGAGACGATGTCCAATCACCTCGATAATTGTACCACTTTCCTTTCGACTGGGTTTCACGCGCCTGCAATTGCAGTCGCAAGCTCAGCCGCCGTAAAAAGCACATATTCTACGATCATTTTTCATGGTACAATACTCCATCTTCATCTATCTTTTCCTAAAAAGGAATCTGTAGCTTCAAAACCAGGATAACTTACCCCAAACCCTCTGTTCAAAGCTCCAAACTTTCAGCCCAAAAACCAACTCTATGTATCTGTTTCCTTACATCGAAACTGGGGTTTTTTTTTTTACCCAGAACACTCCTTGGAGCTCCACTTGAACTTTAATGATAGTAATTACGAGCCAAAATGCCTCAATAGCTCAGACGACCAATTTGATGGTTATTCTGATTTTTCGGTTTTTGGTATAGTTGTCTTTCCAGTGTTTCTCAATCCCCTCACTCCTTTCTTTTCTCCTCTGGTTCTTCATCTCCTTTCCCTATCTATTTTCTAGTCATCCTCCTTTATTTTCTTTGTTTTTCTCTTTTTTGGTATCCCTTCACCAAACCCACCATTACACACACACACACACACACACACACACACACACACACACACACACACACACACACACACACACACACACACACACACACACACACACACACTTATATATACATATTGTAGGTTGGTGGAAAGGAGGAGAAAGGAAAAATGAAGAATCTTCTAGAGTACCCTGGGTCATTCTAGAAAAAAATACCAAACTACCGATCATGCTAAAATTACCAAAATACCCTTAGTCAACTTTGGCCCGTACCAAACTTATGCGATCTCCGATTTCGACATGCCGCATATTTACAAACTCAGTATTCTGAGGCCTACGTGACGATCCTCACAAATTATATTATAAGTATTCAGGTAAAAAAGTAAACATCAAACCCTACGAGGGCAAAATTATCTTTTCCTTTTTTTATTCTTTCCATTTTTACTTTTCCTCGAGATTCAGACCATTACAACCTACCCTCCTTAATAAAAAAATTCCTCAAAATTTGAACATAGATTTCTAATGAAAAAGATACGTGTGTACAGAGATTTATTTACGGTAACAAAACATTCATGCTCGGAGGTGCTAAAAGAAACATCGGTAACTATATTCATCTTTTGGTACCATCACTCCCATCCGTGCACTAGAAGGACAACTGCTACCTATGTCTTTCTCTGGTTCCAAGGGCCCTACTGGTAGAAATTCGTCTTCTTTTCGTAGTACCAATAATCGATATAATCTCCTGATTTGTAGTATCTTGTCTCCTATTGCTGCTTAGTCAATGTGGACAGTTCCTATGAATATGACCAGGCTCCCCACAATGAAAACAGGCAACCTTGTGGATTTGTGTAGATCAAACATTTTGTCTATTAGTTATGATGACTGAAACTCCACCAATCTGATCCATAAAGGGTCTTAATATATCACCTCACATACCTTCTCCTTCAGTTCCATCATCACTCACATCTGACCCCTGATTCACTAAATTATCCTCTTGGTACCCTCAATGTCACGCACTACTTGTAGATTGTCCTCGTATAGACAAACTTATTTGAACTCTTATACCAGCGTCAGACAATTCTCTAAGGGTGGAAAAGGATCTGACAGTCACAGTGGCCCTAATTTCATCCCACATACCTAGTTCAAATGGTTGACACTTGTCGATCTCAGTGGCTACAAATGCTGGGGCAAAACGAGACAAACTCAATTTTTTTTGTACATACTGAGCCACTGTTATACTTCCCTGATACAATCGTAGAAACTCAACCTCTCGAAATTCACGAAGGAAGCGAGGGTAGAACTGTTTTAGGAACCAATCCCGAAATATTTCCCAAGTCAACATGGTGGCATCCCGGCATGCCATTTGTAATCCCCGCCACCAATGATATGTATAACCACTAACGTGAACGTGGCGATCAACACTATATCCTCGTACGGACATCACATAACTTCAAAAATCCTTTCTAAGCGGGTAAGCCACTCATCCGTCTCTTCTGGGCTTCCTCACCCGTAAATTCTATTGCTCCCAATCATTGAGCTCTCCCAATATCTGCACCTTCTAAATTTATATCCCATTCCTCAAACCGTGCACGAGGCTCACGTCTTGTAGGCATGACATTGAAAACACAATTCAAAACAACCTTGCTATGATATTAATTTGACAGGATCTATAAACACTTTGACAACCACACTTGGTCCAACTCTCGTCTGACAAGCAACTCAAAACACCGAAATTGCCCTTGATGCTTATAAGGGATACATGTACACTTCTCAGCTCATGCCTTCATCTTTCGAACAACCTCGATTTACATGCAGTGGCCCTGGAAGGTTATCAAAATCATGGGAACGTGTGAGTGAACAAAAATAAATTTTTTAAAAACATAATTAAAAAACGTAGTAGTTTTACCCTCATTTTTATAAAGCTATGCATGCATACACAAAACTATTTAAACTCGATAAAACTGATAATAAACAAGTATTCTTGAAATACATGAAAAAAATGTTCATAAACAAATGGCATCAGCAGGTCATCACAACAACCACAAGATCACCACAATAAACACATACAACCAAACCCTTCTCAATGCCTGAATAACAGTCACCATGTCATAAAACCACTCCGAGTTACCGCATCCGAGTGTCCGCTCAGGGATACAACAAATGAGGGCCAAACATAACAAACACATTCTCAATAACCAGCCTGTATAAACAACCACGAAAGCTACACTAGGCACCATCCGAGCCCAGTTTGGGAACTGCACGTAACACCATCTCTTAAAACTAAAACCCAAAACTTGGACTACGAATATCAAGAAATCACGTATGTACAACACAAAACTAATATGCAAAGTGAGTTTAATAAACTTTTGTGAAATTATGCAACTTTTCATTATGAGATTTTTGTTACTTCAATACAATGTATACTCATGGATGGATATAGGAATTCAAACAAGGTGTATAATTAAACAATTTTGAAACATTTATTATAAGGTAAAATTAGATGTTAAACTCGACATAAATATAAATTATTCTTATCATTTATCTTACTCAAATTTCCATGTCCAAATGTGATAATGGAATTGTTATTTTCTTGGAGTGACTCAGGCCCGACCAGTCGTTATTGGGCCCAATAAACGCAGTCGATCTGCGACCAGATTTTGCTTTTTTTAGGTTAAATAAAAGTTTATAAAGCCCAGAGGAACTGGAGCAACTAAATTTTGTTAGTAGGGCCACTCAATGAATGAAACCCAAACAAGACGGGCCCCGGGCCACGCGCCACAATACTCAAAGCGGTTTAGGCATCACATAGAAGGACAAGGGCAATTATGTAATTTACAAACCTCTAATAATGAACCAGATTTGTTTTCTCTGAATCTGAATTCAACCACAATCGAGCTCTCATCACCAGTCATCGTCTCTCCTTCAATCACCCTCTTTAAACCTGTAGATTCCAGCACCATCTGCGTCGTTAGGGTTTTCCTTATTTTTCTGCGGAAGGGGGTTTCTGACTATTGAACATCCCCTTTCTCTTCCTCAATCCATTCAATTTTCGGATCGGCCAGTGGCAGATCGCGTAGAAGTTGAGTTTTGCGAAAATGTACGGGTTCGAAGCCATGACCTTCAACATTCATGGAGGTTACTTGGAGGCCATAGTGCGTGGCCACCGTGCGGGGCTTCTCACCGCTGCTGATTATAACAATTTGTGCCAGTGCGAGACCCTGGACGATATAAAGATGCATCTCTCTGCCACCGAGTACGGCCCCTACCTACAAAACGGTGCGTTCTTTATCTTAGTAATTTCTTCATTTGGTCGAGTCCTCCTTTTGTTGCGTCAGGAAATAAACACAATTGGAAGCTTAATTTTGGATCATATACTTGGATTGAGACGTAATTTGATTGAATTATCCTATCGATTTGATTTTGCGTTAGATTAGGGCTTGGATTTGGTGTTGGTGTAATTGATATAGGATTAATGAGAGCAACACTTATGATCCAACGTTAGTGTTTTACAATTTTTATGATTTTTGATAATATATTAGGTTCATTTTTTTTTTTTTGATGTGCAAAATGTTAAGAAAGCATAAAGATAGCACGTGAGGTATTGCGAGTATCTATAGGAAAAAAAAGGAAGTGGGTTCATGAGAGTATATTTTATGTTTACACATGTATGATAATGTCGTAGATGAGTAAACTGTGGTGCTCTTCTTTAGGCATGTGTGTTTGAAGTCAATAATCATGCTGTGTTTATTTGATAACTTGTTTGCAGAGCCTTCCCCATTGCATACAACTACAATTGTGGAGAAGTGCACTCTTAAATTGGTTGATGAGTATAAGCACATGCTATGCCAAGCCACAGAGCCCTTGTCAACTTTTTTGGAGTATATTACGTATGTAGCACCTTGTTTCATTTTTCTTTCGAAATTGTTTTGTATTTGTAGGAAAATGATTAAAAGGTGTTGGAAACGTATGCCTGTTTTGGGCTTTAGACTGCGTCAGTACCCAGTTTTCCAGCCTATTCAAGGCTGGAGTAGTATGAAGTCTGAAGTTACAACCTTTCGTGGGGTGTAAATTCATTCATGCTGAAATCTTTATAACTTGGAATTTAATGTTTATTTCAATTCTTTTAGATATGGTCACATGATAGACAATGTTGTCTTGATTGTTACTGGAACATTGCATGAGAGAGATGTTCAGGAACTATTGGAAAAATGCCATCCTTTGGGCATGTTTGACAGGTATTGTCATCCTCATAGAGTTATGTATTTCAAATTCTTTGATTAATCCTTTTCTTCCCACATGTTTTGTATGACTTATTGGATATTCCTCAAAAGTTACATCTCATAATTGTTTCTGTTTCCTCAGCATTGCCACCCTGGCAGTGGCGCAGAATATGCGAGAGCTTTACAGATTGGTGCTTGTTGACACACCACTCGCTCCTTACTTTTCTGAATGCATTACATCTGAGGTACAAATTTCTGATCCTATACCTTCATTTCCAATTTTAGGTTTGTGTTCTGTAGGCATTTCTCCTCACTAACTTGTACTTTTGCATCAATGGATGAAATTTTTCATTTCATCATCAACAATAGGGAGCCTCATTCTGTTTTTGGTTGAGTTTATTACAGTTTTTAATTGTTGCCAAGGTTTCTGATTCCAATTGTGTTCTGATTTGTACTCATTATTCTTGTTTTCAGGATCTGGATGACATGAATATTGAAATAATGAGGAACACTCTTTACAAGGCATACCTTGAAGACTTTTACAGGTTTTGTCAGGTAAATTTTGATTTCTAAAGTAACAGTATTTATTTGTTGCCATCATTGTAGCTTTTCAATATGTATCTGGTATATTCTAATCAGTATTCTTTTGATATTTTGACAGAAACTGGGTGGAGCCACAGCAGAGATCATGTCTGACTTGCTTGCTTTTGAGGCTGATAGAAGGGCTGTTAATATTTCCATAAATAGGTATGTCAATTTTGAAGTGCTAGTTTTTTTATTGTATTTTTTACAATTTTAACATTTTTTGCATGGGCTTATGCTATTTTCTTACACTTTGCAGTATTGGAACTGAGCTTACTCGAGATGACCGCAGGAAGTTGTATTCTAGCTTTGGTCTACTGTAAGCTCCTTGGTCATAATGACTTGTAGTTTACGTTCTATTCTTGATTGCTACATTCAACGACTGTTCATTTGTTTGTACAGTTATCCCTACGGTCATGAGGAACTTGCTATCTGTGAGGACATTGATCAGGTACACAGCCTGTTTCAATTGGTTCTCTTTCTAACCTAAAATTGTTCTCCAGCGCTTCCTTCTCCTCTTCAAGGCCTTATGCTACTGTATTTTGAGCAATCTCAAGTACTATGTTACATTATGGACCGTTGTGTTTGTAGGAAAAGACTGATTACAGTACTTAAAATTTCTCATCTTCAGCTGTTAAACACCAACTTCAGTTTATTATGTTCTCTCATTGCTCATATTTACTCGACATTCTCTCATTATGGTAGTGGTTTTATCTAAGCCGTCAACTTGTTTATTGTTGTAGGTCCGTGGTGTGATGGAAAAATATCCTCCTTATCAGTCTATCTTTTCAAAACTATCCTATGGCGAGAGCCAGATGCTTGACAAGGCATTTTATGAAGAGGAGGTGAAAAGACTCTGTTTAGCATTCGAGCAACAGGTTTGTATTACAGGCGTCTCCTATTTTCATCTTCTGTTAATCTGATTCACTTATCCTAGCTTTCCATTTGGTGACCGAACATCTTTGTTTTGCCTCCGATCTGCAGTTCCATTATGGCGTTTTCTTCGCATACATGAGGCTGAGAGAGCAGGAGATCAGAAATCTGATGTGGATATCCGAGTGTGTGGCCCAGAACCAGAAGTCGAGGGTTCATGACAGTGTGGTCTTCATCTTTTAGTTAAACCGGGACTCCTGAAACAGATCACTAGAGATAATCATTTGTCATTTTGCATAATCTTCTGTGTATGTCCTCCCTCTATTTATTCTCGAACGTACTGTCGGGATAGGTCCGGTCCGGTTCGTTTGCAGTACCCGGTGTTGGTAATAAGCACTTTGCATATATTCTTATTGTTCTGTTTGGAGGGAAATGTCTTCGAATTCGGGCATGTTTCAGTTGTGAGGTTGAATTGAATTTATATATCTTGTAATTTTAAGATATAATATAGTACCAATTATTGAAAATAAAAATAAAGATGTGTCACTTTATATTCGAAATTCTGAAATTCCCATAGTTAGCGGAAAAATAATTTTTTTTTTTCCAAAAAGAAAAATAATTATTTTGAGATGTATAAAATTCTTTCGGCTCGAAAAGTTAAATCAAGAAAAAGAAAATGTTTATTTTGTTGCTTGGAATGTCAACGGCATGGCGTTTTTGTGGATGGAAAGAACGCAATTTGCCTGAATAGAACTGTTAAAAGGTAGCGAGCTGCTCGTTCTGATTTCCCACTATCTCTCTACGGCTCTACCCTTCGCTCCCAATTGTTTAAGAGTTGAATTATCCAATTTTCAATGGAGAACCATATGATCATCGTCAGTTAGGATTTAGGGTTTAATTAATTGAATGTTCACTTCTGAATTCTGAGGTCGTTTATGAAACTGTACCATTCAGTTTTCAATGGAAGAACCATCATCATCAACGTTTTCAGCTTCACAGGCGATGAGTGAGAAGCAGACGTCGTCGTTTCTGGCGACAACCATCACTGATCTGAACGTCGACTCGCTGGCTCAATGCTCCAGCTTCCTTAGCCCCCAGGACCTCTCCAACCTAGCCATGACCTGCAAGTATCTCCAAAAAGCGGCCTATTCCGACACAATCTGGCATCGTTTGTTCAGGTGCAAATTATAATCTTTATGATACGACCAATTCAGTACTTGTTTCCATTTCTTACATTCTCTTGTTTGCAGAGAGCGCTGGCCGCTGCAAACACCTTCTGCCGCTGCCGGAGGAGCGAGGGAAGCTTATTTATGTAGGCGGAAGGATTCGCTGCAATTCAAGTTTGTTGATCCTCTTGTGGCCGATTTCTATACACATTCAACTCCTTTCGACCACGTATTGTTGGAAAAGAACAATATAATCTTCTCTCAGGTATACCATTTCCAGACACAATTCTTTATCTTTATTTCTGAGTTATAAAATATTTTGTAATTATTAAAGTTATCTTATACAACAACAAAAAAGGATATTTTTAGATGTAACATTGAGGATGAAGCGATTTGATAGCTCAGATATTTGTTATTCATGATATTGATCCGGTTTATTTCCTTCCATAAATTTTGGAGCTTGAAGGATTAATTTTGAGGCATTTGAACTTAGTTTTCTTTTTCTTGCTCAGGGCTCACTGATTCAAGTTATTACTGTTGATCGTTGGTTGAGTGGAACAGATTCACCTGTCACTCTAAGTGATCACAACGCAAGAATTACTTGCATGAGGTGGGGATTATGTGTGGTTTTGTTTTGTCATATGCTTATATTCAACCAAATGGCATAGTGTTTCTCAGTCACGGGTTCTTGGAACGTTTTGGTGTAGTGATGCTAAAAACTTGCGACATAATATGCAGGTTGTTTCCACTGAATGAAACATCATTATATCGAAGCGAAACACAAAAAGAGGAGAATGTTTTGGTAACTTCAAGTTCTGACCATTCCATTCGGCTATGGTGGAAGGTATTAGATGAACTAAGAATACCTTTGATTTTTTCGTTGTTAATTCATGGTCGAATAAGTTAGGATGGAAATGTAATCTTTTACTCTAAACCAAATATATAAATATCTGCTTTTGTAACATATTCTGCGGGAAAACCATAGTCAATGGTTTTTGCTTCTTTGTTCAATTCAATATTTTTTACACGAGGAGAATGGTTGTTTATTTTCTAGGTTATGGTTTGCACTTTCTGTCACATAAAGGCTATAATCTCGTTATTTTATGACAGGGTGCTTGCCGACGATGTTTTAGAGGTCACAATGGCCCAGTTTCAGTACTTTCGGATAAATTGTTAGGGAATGGAGCTGGAAAAGTATTAGCAAGTGGAGGGGAAGATGGCACAGTTCGCCTCTGGTCTCTAAGCTCCAATGGCAAACGCGGCCAGCATGCTTTAAAGGCTACTTTCTTTGGGCATGAGAAGCCCATCCAATTGATGTCAGTTGCTGGGTATGAGTTGGCTTCTTTATGTTTCTATTCAATAAAATTAAATAATTGGCATGTCATCAATCTGTTTACCATGATCTAAAATGATGATAAGTTGATGTGATTTAGAAGATAATTTGCAGATAGATACTGCATCTCATTAGGGTTTGTAAATGTTTCTTGTTCTTTTGGAGGTAGTTTACCTAGAATAACTGATCTGTGTATTGTTTTTTGTTTTGTCTTATTTTTTATTTACTCGTAGGCACAACACCTCTCTCTTGGTATCAGTTTCAAGAGATTCTAAGGTATTGTGAGTTTATTATTCAATGATGTTCTTATGGGGTCTGGTCATTCTCTTAAAAAGTTCATATTTTTTAACTGTTTTTATGTTTATGATGATTATGGTTTCTAATAGGTGAGAGTGTGGGATGCAAATGCATCATCCTCTGTTCGTTCTTCGTGCTGTGTAGGGATGACTTCGATTGGTGGTTCCCCTATTGGCATTAAGTGTCATGAACAGTTGGTTTATGTTGCTGCTGGTTCCTCGGTCGTGGCAATTGATTTGAGGACAATGCAAAAAGTTTTCATTGCTGCAGTAGATGAAACCCTGTATTCTTTTCAGGCAACACCTTCTGAATCCTTATTCTGCGTAGGCTGCAAAGGCAGGTAAGATGAGTTAAATTCCTTTGGTTTCACTTATTTTTGTCTATGTTATACAACTCAGTTCATTGGTCTTGTGGGTGCAATGTCTAACCAAAAGTTAAGGTAGTGTTCTAATTTGAATTCTGAAACATTCAAGTTCAATATGCTGGAGTTATAGTTATGACATTATTGATTAAAATAAAAAAATTGCCTTAATGCTGCAGAGCAATGCTTTATGATACAAGGAGAAACCATGGAACCCTGACTTCAGGACCAATAGCGGAGTTGGATGGTGGACACAGTGCACCGGTGACTTACTTGCACCTGGACCCATACAAAATAGTTACAGGAAGCGCATGGGATTCGTATGTTAATGTGTGGAAGGCCAACACTGATGCGGTGACTAGTTCCTTGTCTTGTGGTCCTCCAGATGAAACAGATTGCAGCACCGGGTGTCTTGCTTTGGCTGTAAATGGGTGTCGAATTGTTACTGGCATTGCCAACGCTGTTGAAGATGTGGGATGCTTACGGTTTAGGGACTTCACAAATGCTTCTAGTCCAGTCATTAATTGGGAAGATGATCATGTTGCTAAGTTTTGGAATCCACAATCTTACGCTGACACTGATGAACAATCTGACTGAACAGATTAGCTTGTGTATGTAGTATGGCGTTGTCAGTGCGTCCCTGCTCTTATTCGCTTTGGTAATATGAAAAGTTTGTATGACTGAGTAGATTAGCTTGTGTATGTAGTATGGAGTTATCAGTACGTGCAATAGGAATATGGATAAAAACTAGATGAGTTGTAAATTCCGAAAGAGTTGGTAAATATTACATGCCCAAATTATATACTCGATGTTATTGAGAAAATTTACATGCAATCAATGCTCGACGTGATTTAATTTACAACAGTACGAAGCATTAATCTTTTCTCATGCTATGTACTTCCGATCGATGTGCCAATTCCACTATTTACAGGTATGAACAAGTTCTGCTTCGCTTTCGCATGTGTCTAAGAAAAGAAACATAGAGAACCGGAGGCATTTGGAATGATGTTCCATGGATTTTCGCCGGCAATGCTAGAGGTGCAAGCAAAAGGGTTGTCACCAATTCCATTGTAGAAGATTCCACTTGACTCATCATCACTGCCAACTTGTGTGGGGTGCTTTGCTTCTTCACTGTCAGTGCTGTCATCCTCGTAGAAATTTGAGTTCTTCTGAACCAGTTCTCTGAAGACTGAAGATTGAAGGAGGAGGCCAAGCGCGGTGGGAGAAGACGATTTGCTACCCGTGTTGCAATGGACATTGTTTTTTGTCACTCCTTGCTTTCTCGGGGAACTCAAGTTATCGGAGGCAAAAGGATTTGTATGTGCGAAGTAGGATCCCTCTGTTGGGATGTAGCTGTTGGCCAGGAATGGCAGCATACTCTGAGGTTGCTCTGTGACTGTTTCGGATTCCTGAGTGGCTGTTGCTTCATCTGCCCTTGGCTTCAACCATCTTATGTAAGAACTCAAGTCGAAGTTTGTCACAGCATTGATCCCTCTGTATTCAATTGCTGCAATGTCGTAGGCCCGAGCTGCTTCCTCTTGAGTACCTGCATTGAGGTAAAGCCACATTTATTCAGTAAGTGCGAATTCCTTTCTCAAAAGTTATATTCAATTTCGAATTCCATTTCAAAAACTTACCATAAGTTCCAAGATAGAGGTACTTGTTCCCGAAAACTCTCCCTATTCTTGCTTCCCATCTTCCATTATGATGGTGCCTGCAAAAATATTTCCAGATTATCTTTAGATGCTGTTTCAAAATTGGTCCTTTCTCTGTCTTCTAAATTTGAGCATCAAGTTATTAAGAAAATTCACCTTGCTACACCTCTGTACTTAGAAACACCTCTTGAGAAGCCACTGCTTTTTCTGATACAAAGAAACACATCGACTTTTGTCAGGAAACGGGTCAAGGAAATTCCTCAATTCAGAACAGAAAGTATTTCCACACACAGAATTTTGAAGCCCTACCTTCGTAAAGAGGCCAAATACTCCTCTTTCGTTGCAGACTGCATGATCTCGAATTCTGTCTCATAGTCTGATATCTGTAAATAGAAAGCTGGTATGAGATGAGAGTTTCTTTTTTTCTTTTAATGTTAAAACCCCAGTTTGTGTAGCTTATTGATCATATGCGTACCGGGAAGTTGGTGAAAGTTGATGATCCCCAGTATTTAAGTGCAGCTAAATCATACGCTCTTGCTGCAGATTCTTCTTCATCATAAGCTCCTGAAAAAGAAAGACTTACAAAGATCAATAACTTTCGCTTTCGGAAATGAGATTCATTAACTCATCCATGTTGTAAAATGTACTGACCAAGGTAAACTGCTCAGCCCCAGTCATCCATTCCAAAGCGCAACCGCAACAGAACACGAAATTTCAGACAAGGTACCAGATGAGCATATCATCCAGAGGATCAGAAAATACACGGAGATATAAAAAATAAAAATAAAAAGCCGAAGTAATTACCTTGTTTCCCTTTCTTCTTCTGTGTTACATTCCAAGAAAGCTTATCCCACAAATGTGCTTCAAACCTGCCAGTCCACCGGTGCCTGCTGACACCCCGGAATCTTGAGCTTCTCTTGGTTGTGGTGGCAGCGGCTTGATGATCAGCCGGTTTCAGTGGCAATGACAACTTCTGCTCAATAACAGCCACTGCAGGTGGCTGATCTGATCTCCTCCTCCTCTTCGCACACCGCGTTGCCCCCTGAGCCGACTCAACATCTCCTGCCCGGAACCGGCGCCTCCTCCCAAGGCTCTCCTCATTTTTCACCATCATCAACTCCATCTCCTGTTTTCTCACTTCCGTGGTTTGGCTGTTATTTCTGCGGTTGCTTGGAGTGAAAGGAAGGATAGTTTAGCGCGTATATATAACATATGTGCTTGCTTTGGCTTGATGCTGGGTTGGTTTTGTGTTGCCACAACAATTTTACATTAGAAAACGAAGGAGTCGATGATCTCGGAGCATCGGAGACAAATTTCCATGTCCTTACTCTGTTTGTTAACCCTAAAGATCCAAAATTGTTATGGTTTGATCAAGGTGGTTTTGGATTTTCTTGGTAGTTTTTAACATCTGTGAGGTGAGGGTTTTAAATATTTTTAGTCAATTTTCACAAGCACCAAAGTAAACCATACAACTCTGCAAAATGCCTACTGATATTCCAATGCTTATTTGTTCGTATGTGATGGTGCGAAGTATTACGTTAATTTCGTTAACTTTCTTCGCTACCTTACCAATCTCCCAATTTTTACTTTCGATCACTTTCTCAAGAAAATTTTGATTTTGGATTTTTCAATGATAGATTGAAGACAATCTTGTGGACTTTTGGTCATTTTCGAGGTGTTGAATTTATTATCTATTTTTAATTTATGAATTTTTATAAAAAATAAGAAGTTGATTTTCACACTTCAATTTTTACTTAATTCAATTTGTTATCTATTTTGTTGGATTATATGCCTAAGATTACTATAATGTATTCACATATCTTATTAAACATGTTTTGAAACTTAATTTATAATTTCAGAAGATTTTTTTTTTTGTGTGTGTGGGAGTTTTATGATGATCAAGGGAGGGAAAATGTCATAGACTCATATGGACTTTGTAGCAAATTTGGGCATTGGGAGTGGGTTAAAGTTCATTTTTTTCTTTCAATTTTACTTAATCATTTTACTTCACTAATCACTTTTCAATTTATAGTCAGCTAGCAGCTCTGAATTTAGATAATTTCCGGAAAATTTAGCATTTTTACACAAAATGACACGCTGAACTTGTTCCAAAATTAAATATTGAGTCATGATTTTTTTCATTTAACCTTTAAATTAGACTCCTTGAATCATGAATCATGATGGTTCACAATGTGCTCAGAGACATCTGCATGCACACGGTAATAATAATATTACTATTACTTCATTATAATTTATTTTTTATTATTTTTATTTACTATAGTGGATTAACTTATAAGTTGAACTCAAAAATTGGAGCTATTTATAATTATCCCTATTATATATACTGATTTTTCAAATTAACGAATTACTCTATTATATATACTGATTTTTCAAATTATTTACTTTTATTCGCCGATGTTAGGAATGTTGCCTTTAAGTAACATCTCTCCACACTCAATTGGACACACACACTCAATTGGACACAGAGACACAAATTAAGTAACATCACTCTGTACGTTCGAATTCGACGTGCCGCCTGTCTACGGATTCGTATCGTCCCGATCTACGTAAAGGTCCTCGGCCCTTGGCCATCGGACATTCTGGGTCAAAAGTCAACTTTTGGCCCAAATTACCAAAATGCCCTTGAACTTCCGAACGTCATAACTTCCTCCTCGAACGTCGGAATCAAGCGTGCCACCTGTCTATGAACTCGTGACGTCACGAACTACGTCATGGTCATCGGTCAAAGTCTGTTTGACCATCCGAATGAAAAGTCAACGATTTGCCCATTCCAGGGGCAAAATCGTCATTTCTCCCGAACGTTCGCTAATCCTCGTCTAATCTCTGATTAGTCTCGCTAACCAGTCATTACTCCTTAATTAATCCTGTTAATTCGGGACGGGTCGTCACACGATGACTAGTAATATAAAAATCTAAACATAAACATAAATTGAAGTGGATTACTATAATTGAATGTTAATATAATTAAAAACATAACAATAAGCATAAAAAAAATTTGAATGGAAGAAAAATTATAAAATGAGTAAATATATTTAAAATTGGAAAAAAGAATAAAAAAATAGAGTCAATATTTGTTCAAAAATTGGAAAGGATTGATATATTTAAAATTGGAAAAGATTGATATATTTAAAATTGGAAAAAATGATAATATAGTTCAAAATAAGGAATAAATTAAAAATATAGTTCAAAATAAGGAATAAATGAAAAAAAAACCGGAAAAAAAAAGAAGAAGCAAAATGTGCAAACTTAAGGTGTCGAACCCAGTGCAGGCGTGCACTTATTAATTAATGAACACAAGCCAAATCAACTCCACTACCAAGCCCAATTGAAAAATTATCCAACCAAATAATATATAAAGTAAATTTACTGACTTAAAAACAGTCTTCCCCTACCTTGCGCGGGTCTGCTATTCAGGTTTTTTTAACCCGGCGGCATGACTCGGCTGTAACTCACTGGTTTTACGACCGATTTTCATGAAATTTGTTCCTATCTCGATCGTTTTAATGAAATAAGAAGATCGATGAGCTTAAAACAACAAAAACAGTTGATATTTCGCTCAATTTCTTCCCTCTCTCTTACGTGTCGCCGACCAAATTCACCGATATATTGAGCGATATATCGGCGAAACCGACGATATTTTCATCAGTGGGGTTATCCATACATATATACAATTCACCACATAATGCACCAATACCGAGGAATAACACAATCAAATCACACCTCAATTTCATAATCAATTTCACGTTCCAGAAACCCCAGCCAACGCCCAAAGATACTTTTTATCAAACCTTGTAAAGTGTGCATAAACGACATTTTCACGAAAATTAACCCATACTCATAACAATCCCACATCACAACATCAAGGCACACATTGAAAATCATACTTTACCAAATTCCACAGGATAACAAAATCCAGAAACAGAATCTACGAAAATCTCGTAAAATGTGTAATAAAATAATAATTAAATATAAAATCACTGAAAATCAGATAAAATTCTCAATCACTCAAATATCACCAAAAACACATAAGAAAACACTTACGACAAATAAATATGCATGCAAATATTTTAATAAAAATAAACATCCACTGACAGTGCAATTTCACCGATTATTCTTGTTCTATGCATTCCTCGCTGACTCCGAGAGTTCTGTCTCCTGTCCAATAGTTGTAGATCATTCTGAGTTTCCACGACACTGCCTTGTGTATTCATCGTATCAGATTTTTGGTGTAGTGGTTTCAGGATGTGAGTCATTATCTAATGCATGATTTAATTGCATTGGATTAGATATAATAGAAGACACGATTTATGGATTACTAGTTGGCATTAATGTGAGCATTTCCTCAAATATGAACTCATCATTGTGATATGACTCCACATCAGAACTTTCAATGAACATGGCATTGTGAGTCCCTTGAATTCTAATGTGAGCTTTAGAACAGTAGAACTTGAAACCTTTTGATTTTTCAGAGTAGCCTATAAAGAAACATGTATATGTCGTAGGATCTAACTTCTTTTCATGTGGATTATAAAATCTTGCCTCAACTGGACATCCATATATGTGAAATTGAGCATAACTTGGTGTCCTACTCGTACATAACTCAAAAGAAGTTTTTCTTATTGACTTACTTGGCACACAGTTAAGTATATAGTTTGCAGTTATGAGGCCGTCACCCCCTCCCCCTATATAGAAATTATACAAAATTCTCTACTTAGTGCCCCCTCCCTAGTGCATGCTGAGATTTTGGTGGCGGAGAAGGTTTAGTTATGTGCCTATGGTGGCGTCTTCTTTGACTCTTTCTGTCTGCTGGTTGTTTTATGTTGTTTACTTGTATGACTTGAAATTGGATAAAAAAAATTCTATCTTTGATAAGACATGAAGCTGAGGTTCATGTTTCAAGTTTTGATTTGTAGTAGTCTTAGATTTGTGTTAATTTTTGGTTCAATTTTGGAATTTACATTTGATATATATTTTTTAAAGGATGGAGTTAGGAAAGTATTTGAGAGTTGTGATGGAGAGCGTTTGAGAGTTGATAAGGTGATGAGAAAACAACATTTTTTCGATCAAAAGTAAGGAAATATAACCATTTAACGTAACTACATCACTATAAGGATACATTTGGTACGTCGTATAAGAGATTGGATATAATAATATAATACAAAATCAGTATTTGGTACTACTCGTATTAATTAGCTGTCGTATAAATGAATACGATTGAGTGCCTTTATAAGGTCCAGACACGCTAAAATAATATTCTCAAAGTTGTCCGTATTAAATAGTCAGATAACTAACAATTTTGAAAAGTATAATAATAATAATAATAATAATAATACTAATAATAATAATAATAATAATAATAATAATAATAATGATAATAATAACAACAACAACAACAACAAAATAATAATAATAATAATAATAATAATAATAAATATAAAATAAAATAAAATTTTAATAAATAGAAATAATAATGTATCAATAATTAATAAAAATAAAAATAAAAATAATAATGTATATAATTAATATTTATGATATAAATATTTCTTATCAACTATTGTAATATAATCCGTCCAGTATAATATAGTCGACATTTCAATTCGGTTGAGCACCAAACGCCCAACTAAATAGTTAGTCTATCCGACTGAAATAGTTAGTACAATAAAGTATACCAAATGGGCCCTAAATAGCTACGAGAAACAATGCCTTTTGGTCAATTTTAACATAACTACATCACGATAACTGGCTACATTGTCGTCACGTAAACTACAGCTGACAAGATAGAGTAGGCTAAATTAAAAATAATCTACGACATAGAACTACATAGAAAATTTAGAGAGCTATTTTAAAAGAGAGAATTCAAACATATCACATAGATTAAAGACTTTTTGGTAAAATATATCCAAAAGCACAACTTAAATCTCACTTTACACAAAAAATACTCATTTATCTCACTTACCGCCCATAATGCACTGTAACGGTCCAGAAATTCGAAAAATGTAATTTGGGAAATTTACAAAGGGAATTGATGATTTTTCCCTTTTGGGGTCAAATGTTTGGTTTTTTTTCTCCAGGTACTTTTTGGACTTTTAGTAAGGACCGTTACGTAGATCTCGAAATCTTGAATCCATAGACAGGCAATATGCATGAATCACAGATGGAATGAGTTCGTTCCAGGTTTAAATTGATTATGGGTATTTTGGTAATTTTAACATAAAGGAATTTTGGTAATTTTAACATAAATGCCATTTTGGTAATTTCACATGAGGAGATATTTTGTAGAATGCATGAGATGGTGACAAGTGCCCTCCTTATCACTTTTCCCCTCTCTCTATGCACCGACTTAGCAATATATATATATGTTATTGTTGTGTCTATGGTGGGTTTGGACCCGGGAGGAAACCCAAGAAAGAGAGAAAGAAGAAGAGAAAAGAAGGAAGGGAGAACCAAGGGGAGAGAGAAAGGGAGAGGAGAGGAAAAATGATGAACCTAAGGGGGCTTGGAGAAGGAAAACAAACCTGAAAAATGGTAAGTTGATCGTGTGACTCGTTTGAAGCTTCTAAGCTTGCAACTATATTTACAAATATCTTATTCGAGTTCCTGGTATTTTTTTGGGTTGGAAAAACTAAAGTTTTGGACATAAGGAAGCTTGGAATACAAGCTTGAACTTTGGCCTAAAGCTTGGGGTATTAGGTGGTGTTTTCAAGGTAAGTTTTCCCTATTTTGAGTCCATATATCTCTTCCTCACATTGTTTAGATGATTTTCGAATATTGGAATTTTGAAAATGGTCAAGAAATGAGTAGTTTTGAACTGGGTCTGGTCGTTTTGGGTTGGGTTTGAATTGTAGACCCGGCGGGAGGTAAATGATGGGTTATAGCAGGTGTGTGGGCACCACACATAGAGGGTTGTGGTGGCATGTGGGGGCACGTTCCACCCTATCTCTAGGTGCGATCAAAACACGTTTCAATGTTTTTGATGTTACAAATCTATTGGCGTAGGTTTTGAGTCGATTTGAAATTGTCTCGGGGTAGTTTTGGGTGTACAAAGTATTATATTAGGTTTTAAATTTGTATTTAACCCAGAAAATTGGGGGATTTAAATATAAGATTATTTGGGACATTAGTGACCTTTAGTAGTGATTTATGACATGTAGTACAATTTTTAGAATTTACGAAAGAGCGTACAGCTCGGAATTTAACTGCGAGGACGGTGTGTGTGTGTGTGTGTGTGTGTGTGTTATACATGTATAGCTAAATATTTTAATTGTTTTATTGCATGAATTATGTTGCAATAATTTGAATATGATTCATAAATAATTATTGGATGATTTTCTGGATTTATGGATCGATTTTTTGACCCAGTTTACGATTGTTTGTGATAACTATCTTTTGGGCTCATGCCCGAGTTTTGAATGTGGGTTGTCTTGGTATTTAAGTCAAGATAGCTCGGGGTGGTTGTTGTAATGTGTTTGTTTCCTATGTAGCGGAAGTTAGGGGTGTTCCCAAACAGTTGATGCTCGGGGAGATTACCGTTGTTTTTGTAACAGTTCCTAAGCAATCAAAGCTCGAGGTGTTTCCCAAACGGCTGATGCTTAGGGTGTCTGCCTACTGGTGCGTGGTTTACTTATGATGATTGATATTCAATCATTGAGGATTGATTAGTTGATTGGTATTGGATTGGATGACCTGATTTACGAGTACTGATTGGTTAGTTTGATTTATTGATATTGGATTGGTTGATTTGATGTGATTGATTGATTTCAATTTCGATTGTTTACGTTTTATTTTATGCATGCATGTTTTAGAAACTGAAGGGTAAATATTTATTTTTTCTAGAAAAACGTGTTTTAAATATTTATTTTTGTCCACTCACACTTTTCATGTTTTCGATTACCCTCCAAGTCATTGCACGCATATCGAGAGGCAAATACACGAATAGTAAGGTAGTACGTATATCTCTTATTTGATAAGAGTTGAGGGTAGTAAGGGTTCCCCATATAAAGATTTGCATCAATTTCGTTAACTTCATCCAATTGCCGGCAATATCAGAGTGAATTTATCATCTTAGGCCACTAGGTTATCAATGGGGCGACAAATACACATGACATAACAAAATGGAAGGGGCATGAACAAATTGGGATGGATTATGTGTAACGACCCGTCCCGGGAGTCGGGAATTAGCGAAGTGATTAGTGATGGATTAGGTAGGGTGATCGGTGTTTCGTTGGTTACTTTTGGACGTTTAGCGCGGAATGACGATTTTGCCCCTAGTTTGGGCAAAAAGTTGACTTTGAGTTGTCAATTGGGTATTGACCGATGACCGTGACGTACTTTGGGGCGTCACGAGTCCGTAGACAGGTGGCACGCCCAATTCCGACATCCGAAGAGGAAGTTATGATGGTCGGAAGGTTGAGGGCACTTTCGTAAATTGGTTAAACGAAGGGGGGAAAAGTTGACTTTTCACACGACAAGGTTTTTACACGTAGACCAAGGACCGTTAGGTAGATCTCATCGTCCTGAGTACAACGACAGGCGGCAGGCCTTCATCGAACAACAGACGAGTGAGATACGGGTCTAGGAAGTAAGGGGTAAAATCGTAATTTGTATAGTTAGGGGTATTTTCGGTCTTTTTGCACCTTGGGACGCGTGCCAATTAGATTAGGACACTTGTGCAGGGTTTATGGGATATTTTTGGGCTGGCCCATTAGGTGTGAGACACCTGGCTGTTTTCTGGTGGCTTCTAGCCACTTACACGGTTCCATTTAAAATGAGTTGAGTTTACACTGTGCAATCGTGAGAGGGAAAACAGAGACTGAAGAACAGGGAGGAAACTTGATCGAGTGCAGTGTGTGTTTGTGTGTTCTGGTGACCAAGTGAGTGTGAGCAGAGAGAAGTGAGAAGCTGGTGAGTGTTTTGAGTGAGTGAGAGGATCAGAGGCCGTGAGGAATTGCAGAAAACAGAGAAGGATTCGAGGTGGTGGTGCTGCCGTGTATTGATCAATCAGTCGCGTCTGGGTTTTGGGGTGGTGTCCAGAGGACCAGAGGAGCATTTTGGGGACCCTGAGACCCACGGCGGAGCTCACGGCGGTGAGCAGAGACACAGGTAAGCTCTGGTTCCCATGTTTTCCAGTTTTAGTTCAAATTCATAGTTGTGAAGTTTGGTGGTTTGTTGACTCATTTTATTAGTCCTATGAGCTCTAGGAAGTTGTTAGGGACCCTAGAGATTGAACTAGAGCTTAGGGGTGGCCATGGGTATCCGAAATTCGAAACTGGTTTTTGAAAGGTTTTAAGTTCGAGTTTGACAGGTGCGATTTAGGACTTTAATGCGTATTTTAGGAAGTGGAATGGATTGCTAGGAGTGGGACGACCTACTGGTGGAAGAAGGATAAAAAACGGACGGAAAATGGCAAAGAAACACCCTCGCCTGTTCGATTAAACCGGCCTGAACCGAACCGGTCTGGACCCGGTTTGGCAGAGGTTGAAGATGAACAGTGCTGGGCGCGTGGCTCCCACGCGCAGCCCCTTTGGGCGGCGTGTGAGGGCGCGTGGGGCCTCTTTTGGGGAAGTTTCCAACATGACTTTTAAATTATGCGATATAACGAACAGTTTGGCACTGGTTTCGAGTCGATCGGATATCGTCTCGATATGTTTCGGGCCGTCCGAAGGTTTTAGGGCTCGGTTAAAAATAGTTAAAAATACGGGAAAATTATGGGACTTTAGTATGACCTTTGTGAAGTAGTTAGTGACCTTAGTGTGGGTTTTGGACAGGTTCGGAAAAGCCGAGGATAGCGGAATTGTAACAACCCGTACCTTCGGGAAGGGTAAAAATGTAATTTTATAAAGTTTTGTATATAAAGGACGATTTTGCCCTTGTGAATAGGAGACGAAAAGTTGACTTTTTGAATTACCGATTGGATGAGTGTTAACCCTTGACCGTGACGTAGTTTAGGACGTCACGAGTCCGTAGACAGGTGGCAGGTCCGATTCGGACCACCGGAGGAAAAGTTATGACGTTCGGAAGATTGGGGGCGTTACCGTAATTTTGAGTAAACAAGGAAAATGTTGACTTTTTGGAGGACTTGTGATTTTCACATAGACCGAGGACCGTTGGATAGGTCTCGACGTCCTGAGTACAACGACAGGCGGCACGCTGTCATCGGACGTCAGATGAAATAGTTACGGGTCTAGAACGTGCGAGGGCAAAACGGTAATTATTTATACAAGGGGTATTTTGGTCATTTTATTTCAGCCAATTGGATGAGGACAAGTGGCTGAGTGGGGTAGGATATTTATGCTTTGTCCATAGGATTGTGGACACGTGGGGGCACTGGATTGTTCTAAAGGGTTCTAAAGTGTGCACGACCACACTTTGCTCAATTTGAACCGTGTAATCCTTCGAAAAACACAGAGAAACAGAGGGTGAGAAATTGAAGGAGATTGATCGATTTTGGTGCAAGGGTGAGTGAAGAGTGATTGGTGAGAGTGACAGGGAGTAGTGTTTGTACTGGTGATCGGGTTTTGGTGGTGAAATCGTGCACGGCGGCACGGTGGTGGTGCGGCGAAGGTTTGAGGAAACAGGGAGGCCGTGAGTTCGTGGTGGTGGCTACGCTGTGTGGTGGCTCAAACCACGACCGTGGGAAGTCCAGGAGGCTGCAGG
This sequence comes from Prinsepia uniflora, assembly GCA_032719365.1. Taxonomy (NCBI): domain Eukaryota; kingdom Viridiplantae; phylum Streptophyta; class Magnoliopsida; order Rosales; family Rosaceae; genus Prinsepia; species Prinsepia uniflora. The sequence continues at coordinate 4,236,822 of CM064867.1, read as the reverse complement.
GAGTCCAACGAGAAACGGGAGACACGGCGGTGCGCACGGCGGAGACAGAATCGAAGGGTAAGCCTCTTTACTCTATTTTCCCGTGATTTTTCAATTCAAAAGTCGTGAGGGTAGGATGAGAATCGATGGGATTGGTGAGTGCAGTGATGTTCAGGGAGGTTCTAGGAGTGGTGTAGGACGGTCGCCGTGACGGGGGCGTACACGGCGGAGCTCAGTCGACGGTGAGTACTCTGTACTCTGTTTGGCTGTGAATTTCAAACGGGAAATCGTGGGTTTAGAGAGTGAGTCGAGGGTTCCTGTGAGTTGTGTGTGACTCAGTGAGGTTGTGGGAGGAGTTTAGAATCGCCACCGTGAGGGGGGAAGCATAGGACGGCCGGGAAGGAAAACAGGGGCCGTCTGTGTTTTCTTTCGAGCTTCAGTCGTGAAGCTGAGGGGTGAATCGAACCAGGAGAGTGAGGGGGATGGATTCCTGGTGTCTGGACGAAGCTGCAGGAGAAGAGAGGAGTGAAATGGTGGCCGGACGACAGAGAATGGCTCTCGCTGGTCCGGGATTGCAGCACTGGTGCGAACCGGGTTCGATCGAGGTTGGGGATGCACTGTAGCAGGCGTGTGAGGCCCACGCGCAGCCACTTTGGGCGGCGCGTGGAGGCGCGTGGAGAAGAATCCGGCCAAGCTTCCAACATGAGTTTGGTTCTAATTGTCCTAAGGAGTTTATTGGTGTGGTTTTCGGGTGAATCGGACGATGTTACGGAGTTGTTCGGGAATCCAGACGGTTGAGGGTTTAGGATTAAAATATTATTTAATTCCCGAAAAATTGGGGAAATTAGGATTAAGATCCTTGATGTATTTGTGACCCTGTTTGGTGCATTTTGACAGGACGGGAGGCACCCGAGACGGTCGAGGAGCGCACGGAGCGCGACTGACTTGTTCTGATTTGTGAGTGGACTCTTTCTTTCTTTTGAGCATGCCTAACTGTTTTATTGACGTTTTATGATCTTAACTATGTTTTTATGCCTTCGAATGATGATTATATGTGATTGATGAGTTTGCACGTTTTTCGAGACATTTCCTAGATTTTGCACGTTTTCGAGAAAAGCTGGTTTTCGGATTTTGATGCCATAATTACGATTTCAACCTATAAATGTTTTCTGATGATGATAAATGGGTTATGAAATATGATTTGTGATTATGTGTGATTCTGGGTATAAGAATGGATTTCCGGATTTGGGTTCGGAATGTCGGTTCGGAACGCCGGACGGGCTTCGAACCGGGGATTTCGAATTCGAGTTTGGCGATAGACTTCGAATTGGTTGTACACTGGAAATGGATTGGATTTGCTGGATCTAGATATTGGGTTTAAAGACCCGGATTGATATTGACGGGGGACGGGCCCGGATTGAGTTTAAAGACTCGGGAGTTTAAAGACTCGGATATGTTGATATTACCCACATAGGCCTATTGAGTTTAAAGACTTGGGAGTTTAAAGACTCAGATTTCATTTAAGGCCTGATTGAGTTTAAAGACTCGGATAGGTCCAGCAGGTTTGATCGGAAATGATGATTTGATGCTGAAGCTATGATTTCCATATCCGTTTTATAGTGTTTCTGTTTCTTATGGTATGTTATAGTGTATCTGTTTCTTATGAGATTTTATAGTATTTCTGTTTCTTATGATGTTTCATATTATGATTTTCTAGTACTTCGTTAGGCATGCCTGTTTTAAAAACGGAGGGAACACTGATTCTTATTTTTCCTTAACCTTGAATTAGTGATAAACTGATTTTAGAACTTTTGGTTATTCTAGTCCACTCACACTTTTGGTTTTTAAATTTTCCCTCCAGGTCGTGGTGATAGCGCTGGGGTGAACGTTGAGGCAGATATCGAGGCATAGAGCTTACGACGTTCTTCCGTTGCGGGACTAGCTTTGTAGGATTTTTGTGCCCATTTTGTAGAGCTATGCTCTGATTGACTGTTGTATATATTTTACTCCTTCGTCTGATAGTTATGCTTATAGTTGTATGAAGGTTGTTTTTTTTTGGTACTGTAAGTGTGATTGTCAGACGGGAGCAGGATTCGTCCAGGATATCGAGGCAATATTTGGGACGGGTCCTGACAATGGCCGGGAACGGCGTAAGTGCACGCTTATCGTGGTGACGTCGGAATGGTCTGTGAGTGGACTTTGCTTTCTAACTCTTGATGCATGCATATATGTTTTTTTATATATTTTCTATACTTGATTCTATGATTTGATTTATGATTGTGATGGTTTACGGTTTTGCACGTTTTTCGAAGAAATTACGGAATTTCACGTTTTACGATGTTTCGATTTCTCTTGTGATTTGACGATGGTTTTAATGCTTTGATTTCGGGATTTGAAAGATGATTTGATTTCAAGGTTTTAAAATGGATTTCGAAAAAGTGATTTCGGGCTTGGAGTCCAGCTCTTGTGATTTCAGAAAGGATGTTTTGAATTTGGTTTTTGAGGTTTGGAAAAGGAAGTCTGGATTTGGGTTCGTGACAGGACCCGTCCCAATCCCACTGGGACCACCCGGGGACGTGCCCCGCTCCCGTCTGACAACGACTCCAAACATACCAAAATTACCCTTAATTAAAACTAAATACTCAAATAGATAAATAACATGCAACAACATTGTTCAGAGCGATAGCTGTCAGACAAGGGATAGTAAAATAACAAAACGTGAGCACAATAGTCAGGGTACATTATACTGGTGCTCAACCTATCCACAAGGGGGTGTACATGTGCACAACTAACCAACTAAGCCTTTTCCTCCTCCTCCTCCTCCGGGTCCTCCTCTATTTCCGTGTCACGGTCTGGAGGGGTCAGTAAAACAAGTAAAGAGTGAGTGGGCCAAAAATAACAGTTTATAAATCAATTTCATAATAAAGTAAATCATAAGGTTTTACCCCTCCGTTTTCCAAATCTTGCATGTAGTGAAAACATAGTATTATAATAAAATCGTAATCACAGAATCAGAATAATAATCGAAAGGAGAAACTAACATATTAGTGCACTGTAAAACCCAACCCAAATGATGTCACGGTTCTAAGGCTACGCGTTGTCACTCAGGGTCTCACACCCAAGACTCTCTAGGTACATCAGTGCCCGGTATCCCGGTCACTGCCCGAGGTATACGAACATGCCTTCGTGAGAGTAAGCAGCCCAACGGGGGTCAACTCCACTCAGTCAGGGCCCCGTGACTACTCCAGGGTCCACTTGGGCAAACGACCCTCCATGGAGGAGACAAGATAAACAAGTAGGAAATTACAGTACAATAACATTATAGTTTACCCTATGTCCCCTCGGACATCCCCGAACAAAATACACATATAATCCAGACGGGTCTCATGCCCAAAACAATGTAATAGAAGATATAAACAGTTCATATAAGACTCATCGAAATCATAAGTGGAAATAATAAAACAGTTTAAGCATGCAAGCCTTTTATAAATCAAACAGCCCACTCACGCTCGGTCCTCGTTGGTCAACGACCGCTAAAACCTGTATTAACATATCTGAGAGTCACTAAAGGACCCTATAACTCCAATACCAAGACCCTAGAACAGATCCGCCTCGAATACGCAACCCGGGCACTATTCCTGAGGCTTCAAACTCCATTTTGACTATCTTAACGATCTCTGATCGACACGAAACCACCACCATTGGATCCGTATCGTCGAAACCATGAAAATGGTACTAATCTCACCAAAAATAGTGTTCACACGCGCCCCCACGCGCCTGGTCAACGCTGCTACAGTGCTGCTAACGTCAGCAGTGGCGTCATGCTGACGTCAACATGACGTCACCACTGACACTTGTCAGGTGACACGTGGCGCGCTCTGGTTGGCCCCTGTGATCTGACAATCTCTGACAGGATGACGTCAGAGGTGACGTCAACATGATGACATCATCACGGCTACAGTATCGGGTCAACCCGTTTACTGGAACTGGGTCGCCGTTGACCTACGGCTTGACCCGTTTCCACAGTCCGTTTTCGGCCACCATTTTCGACGGGGTTCAATCCTATAGAGTCATCTAGGTCTGTTCTATGGTTCCATAACCTTAAAACTAGAAGAAAACCGGTAGAAACTCACATGGGTTTCGATGAAGATCACGGCAAAGTCCGGTCGTCTTCTCCGGCTATCCACTCCGTCTCAGCCGTCCAAATCGATCCTTATGAGTTCGTATTTGACCCTAGAACATGTTCTTAACCAGAGAATCGAACCCTAAACGTTAAAATGGGTTGGTTCGAAACAGGGAAAACAAACGGTCTCTCGGGTTTTGGGCGTTACCTTCCGCCATATCGCCGCCGTGGCTTTCGTCGTCTGTTCAGTCGTGTTCCTGGGGTCCTCAATGTGTCAACTAGAGCTCTGTTTAAGTCGAGATGGTGAGGAAATGGGGTTTTGCTTCCTGGATCCGATTCTTCTGTGTTTCGGGTCTGGGGTTGTCCGGGTTTGTTCAGGCCAGGGGGATGGGTTGTGGTTGCTGGTGGTGCACGGTGGGGTTCTAGGAATGATGATGGTGCTGTGGGTGGTCGCCTGGTGGTGGGAGGATGGCTGGTTCGATTGTTTGGGTTGAGAGAAAATGGGAGGAAGTGTTTACACGGGTTAGGGAAAAATGTGAGAGTGTTTGTGTGAGAGAGGGAGAACGATCGTGCATGAGAAAGAAAAAACAGATAGGATGAAGGGCTGGGATGGGTTTGATCAGAAATCCAATGGCTGGGATTCAATGATGGAAAATTAATTAATATCTAATGGACCAATAGGCTAATAGGGTTGCTTTATTGGAATAGTGTACCCTTGGATGAGTGACACTTGTCACTCATCCGCTGGATCAGTTTGAATTTAGGGTTTGCACGGATTCCCATAATAAATTATTATTTTAATCGTTTGTGCTCGGTTCGTAAATTCCGCTAAAATACGTCTGTGACCATAACTTCTTCATACGAACTCCGATTCGCGTGCCGCCTCTCTACGGATTCGTGACGTCCCGATCTACATCATAGTCATGGGTCAAGGTCCAAATTATTTACCGGTTCAAAAGTCAAAGTTTCCCCACCCTTAGGGGCAAAATAGTCTTTTTACATTAAAATATTAATAAATCCGATTTGGGTCGTTACAGTTCGGGACGATGGTTTCGGATGCCGGCTTACGGGATCATCGTTGCGAATTTGACTGTGGATTTTCCGTGATTTTCATTGATTGAATGGAAAATAGTTTTGGGTTTAAAGACCCCGGAAAGAAAAGAAAACCCATTGGATCTGGTTTGAGTTTAAAGACTCGGATTGATTGACGGGGGGAGGGCCCTGGACTGATGGTTTTGAGTTTAAAGACTCGGATATGATACCCCCCGAGGCCTGTGATTGTGTTTTGAGTTTAAAGACTCGGATATCCCGGGAAGGCCTGGTTATTGCGCATTGTGTTTTGAGTTTAAAGACTCGGCGCACTTGAGATCCAGTAAACTTGTATGATTGATGTTTTCATTGGTTTTCTAATGTTTTGGGCAATGGCCCGGATGAAATGGATTTGATGAGTTTTGGGACTGAGTTCCCGGATTTGAGATTGAATTGTTGACTATGCCCAAACTACGCATTAAATTAAACATGTAATTCGAGTGTTATGCAATTTAAACCCTTTTTGTGTAGATGTAGTATTGATAAATAGGGATCGTTCTTAACCGGGGAAATTAGGGACATTAATAATGTGTTAGTGGGAGATGAATAAAAGAATTAATGAATTAAAGAATTAGATAATCAAAGAATTAAATAATCAAAGAATTAACAATTTAAAGAATTAATGACTTAAAGATAAAAAGAATAGAGAATTAAAGAATTAAAGAATTAACTAATCAAAGAATCAATAAATTAAAGAGTAAAGGAATAAAAGAATAAAGAAATGAAAGAATCAAAGACTAATAAACTAAAAGTATGAAAGAATAAAAGAATAAAAGAATAAAGAATAAAAAGGGGGGTTTTGAAAAGGTTTGTGATCATGTAAATAAGTAAAAGCATAGATAAACTAATTTTACTTCTATTCTAATTCATGTACAAATGATCTTCTTAAAACACAAATCTTACCAACACTCTAATAATTGCAAATATTAAATCAATCACGAAATTTTACCTTAATCGTCTTAATTACCTTCATACATTTTTCAATACTATAAATGCACCGACAGCGGACAACACTTACAATATGATTCACCTTTTGTTTTTGACTGAATGCGCCGACAGCGATCAACATTAAGTCTCTTCAATTCTACTTTAAATGCACCGACAGCGGATAAAACACTTAACATTGAATTGAAGTATGAAGCACTAAATGTATAAAATAACTAAAATTCATAAAGTAAGACACATGGAGATTGCATTTAACACTTACAAATATTAGTAAGAAAAACCTCACATATATTGAACTATAATCAAAACCAATAACAAAAATGAGAGTTTGAGTAGATGGAGAGTAATTGTTACACTTTCAAGATGGATGAAAACAATGGATTGTTATTCATATGATTCTCCGACAGCGGACGGAACCTTATGAAGATGGAGGAAATAAACTTGGGAAATATGAACTCAAACTCTAAACTTTGTATTGGAGATACTTTGCCAAAGTTTCTCTCAAAGAAGGCTCAAATGTGTGCCTCAAAGAAGCGTGTGTATCAACAAGTGAATGAAACCCTATTTATAGGTGAAGAAAGCTACCAAAAATAATATAAAAATACAATAAAAAATGTTAAATAATGGAATGATGAGTAATAAAGATTTGTGATGATGTTTAGAAGTGTTTGAGTTGTAAAGTTGTAAATTGGGTTGGAAAGTGGCTTGAAAGTGGCTGGAAATTGAGTGGAATCTGCTGGAAAATAGGGCAGGAATTTTCGGTGGCTGGCTGCTGAATTGGAGATCTGCAGCTCGGCAGGTGCGCGTTGAAGAGAGGAGAAGCGGATCGGGACGCGCGCGCCGAATGGTGGAAGAGCAGATCGGCCGGCGCCTGTCGACGGGTCCTCTGGGTTGCAGGGAAAGCGCTGACGCGGGCCTGCGGACTGGGCTGCTAACCTGGGCTTACGGCTCCCTGGGCCTGGGCCGTGTGGATGCGGGCTTCAAGGCGACGGGCTGGGCTGCAACCATTAATTGGGTTTGGGCTGCAGTAATTAATTTAATTAAAATATAACTAAATTAATTATTCCACCGAATTACGTCCATATTTTATTCGTTATAATTCCGATCGAAACGATTCTTTCGCCAAAATGCTCCAAATTACAACCTTTATTTTTCTAAACATAAAAATCACAAAATAATTTATTTTATCAATTTATTTAATATTTTAATATTAAAAGTCAAGTATAAAGGGTATAAAATAATATAAAATAATGCTTATTTAACGTCCTATCAATTGTGATTTGAGGCTGAGGCCTGGATGATACGGGTTTTCAAATGGCTTTTCAATGATGGTTTTTGATATGAGTGATTTCATGACTTGACTTGATATGCATGCATTGGTTTTTTGCGTGGAAGGTATAAATGTACTTGTTTTATGAAATGTTTTTTAACTTAAACTTTATTTTTGTCCACTCACAGTCTTTTCTTGTTTTCGATACCCTCCAGGTTGTTGCGGTGCGGGCTGTTGGTCGAGAATGACGGAGACATCACCCCCGAGATCCACAGTAGTTTCGACGCACGCTGTGAAGTCCGGATACTTTGAGGATGGTTCGATCGACAATCCCTTGTCCGACTTACGTGTCACATGGAGGTTGAACGTCTGTTTAACCTTCGTGTCATGCGTAAGTTAGACGAGAGCAGAGTTTAGCCCTTAATCCCGGGGATTAGGGATGGGCCTTGACATTATGAATGGTTTCAAATTTGTTTATGTCCATCACAATTTGCCAAGTCATGTGTATTTAGTGCCCTTCATAATTTTGTGGGTTGTGATAACAAAATTACTCATAATATTAACAGTTATTGGATAAAGTTAACGAAATTGACGTAAATTTTGTATGGTAGGTAGGTTTTAAATGATAAGCGAGGCAAATGAACATACGAACATTAGATGCAAAGTAACACTAAAATTGCAATTTTATGTACATTTTAACTAAGAAGTCTAAAAAATATTTTAAAAAGGTGAAGTGTAAGAAATTGAGATCAAATTTCACAATTTTTTTAAAATAAAAATGATTAAATTTAGACAACTTTTTAAAAATCTAAATGAGTTTTTGAATCCGAAATCAAAATTTATATTCTTATTCTAATTGGAATTGAAAGGACGCATACTAAAATGCAAATACTTTCTTAACACAAAATAAAGAAGGGGCAGTTTTGACTCTTCCAGTTTGACTGATTTTCCTAAATCGTTCATTTTCTGCAAGGAAAAAAAGCAAGAAAAGAATTGGCTTTTCAGGCCACCAAGTCGCTCTGCGTCATTTCAATCTCAACTCCATGGCCATCATGCGGCGGCCACCACCACCACCACCGCCACCTTCCTTCTTCTAATCCTAATTGCCACCCTAACCACCACCACCAACTCAGCTCCAGTCATCGGTCTAGACACCTTCCTGACCCATCAGTCCCGCTTTGACCCTCAAGCCACCAACGACTCCTTCCTCTCTCTCTCCTCCACACTCAGAAACTCTCTCTCTCACTCCACCCCTCTCTCCCATACCCCTCACTCCCTCATCTCCTCTCTCCTCTCCCTCTCCATCCCCCTCTCTCTCCACGTCCGCCTCGTCGGCTCCTCTTTCCCCCTCCACCTCCCTCTCCTCCTCTCCTCCTTCCTCTCCGCCAGTCAGTCCTCGACCACTTTCCACGTCATCGCGCCTTTGGATTCCCACTCTCACCGCCTCGCCATCCAGCACTCTCTCCACCTCGACGTCTCTCACTCCCCCTCTCTAGCCTCCCTCCTCTCCAAAACCCTAAAATCAGAGCTCGATAAAACCCCATCCAGCCTCCGATCCCCACTCCTCTCCATCCCCTACGATTCCATGGATCAAATCATCAAAAAGGACTTCGACAAAGAGAAGCCCGTTCATGGAGTTTACTTGTATTTTCTCGATTTGGGTCAACAATCAAGCCTTATGCTTACAATTACGGATCTGGGGACTCTTCCCCTGCTTTCACCAAGTGTTTGGGGAGCATTTGGACCGGAAAAGACAGGTATATCTGGATTGATTTAGGTGCTGGGCCGGTTGACTACGGCCCGGCTCTTTCCGGCGATGGGGTTTTGCCCAGAGGCGAGTTTCACCCGCTGGCAGCCTTGCACGGCCGTCCCAAGTCCCAAAAGGCGTTGCTCGCCGACTTGGCTTCCTTGGTCTGGAGTGCTTACCAGGTTCTTCTTGTGCCCTCCTTAAGAATTCCTGTTCAATTTGAAAATTCGTTGATTGTTCAGTTTATACATGTCCATGGTTCTGAGGGTGGTGAGGATTCGAGTGGTTTGGATTGGAATTCCATTGAAAAGACTTTTCTGAATGAGGCTCATGATAATGGCTTGTTGCTTGGGGATCAATATTTGAGTTTCAAAACATATAGAGTGAGCTACTCTGAGTGTCCAATTTGTTCCTTTGCAATTTCTAGGTCTATCAATTCGTATACTTCGCGGTCTTGTTTGATAACTATACTTTAATTGCAAGTGAATATTTGGACTCGAAAAGATTGCATCAGATATTGTCTGATTCAGCTGAGGAGTTTAGGAGAGTGGCAGGATTTCCTGAGGAGGATTTTGGTAGGGTTCTTCCCGTTATGTGTTCGATTTGGACTACAACATGCTGTTGTTGCTAGATAGGTATCACCAATCTGTTGCATTTAAGGACATGGTGATCGCAGTGAGAACCAAGAACACACAGACTGTGAGTGATTATAGCTGCAACGGGCGTCATGTGTTTACACAGACACGGGAGCTTGAGCGGCCACTTGTTGGTTCAATCTTACAGAGCATGTGGGGAGTGTCACCAACTCATATGCTGTGGAGTCCCAGGCACAATACTACATTGGTGGATTACACATGGAGTGTCGGGCAGACTCCATTTGGGCCTTTCTCTGAGGTCTCATCGTTGTCATTCGTACAGAAGGATGCTGCTCGGAGAAATCTTCTCTTGACATCACTGAATTACAGTGTAACACGTGCTGTGGATATTGCTGAATCTATAGCTGCACACGGTGGGGAACGAAAGCTCCTTAAACGCAGTCGACACCTTGAGTTCATCCAAAGGTGGAACTTGTTCAAGTACAAGCTGGACAAAGCAGTTTCTGCAATGTCACATTTGGATTTCGAGATGGCTTTGTATTACTTGAGATCCTCAGATCACGACCTATATGCCATCCACTCTCTAGTCTATCAGGCCTCACAGGAAGTGGAGGCATCGCTGGTATGTTTCAAGGATCCACCAATTCCTTGGAAAGGGATTTGGATAATTGCGCTCATTTTAACTTTCGCCTTTTATATTTCGAGACAAGGAAAATCGTTCAGAAATAAGAGGAAGCAATTTTGAAGCTCTTTATAGGAAATGAGTTTTGTATCTTTTGAATGCTACACATGTATTTTGTAAGATGTCAGATTCAGAGGTCAGGAACTATTATTCAGTTTGCTCATAACTTTAGTGCATATTAAAGCTTTCATTTTGCCATTTATTTCATATGTTCATAGTACTTGCCAATTGGAATCTTTAATGGTGTATTCTGTTCCTAGAACTTTTAGGCCATGTTTGGTACATTGGATTGCATTGGTTTGGATTGGTTGACGCACTGCGTTTGAGGTAACTTCTGAATTTGTCCAAGTTGAAAGGATTAGCTTAGATGGAAGGGGAATGTTTCCTCCGGGACTAATTCATCTTCCAGCTTCAAAACTTGCACAAGCTTCACACCTTCAACTTGGACGAACTTTGGAAGTTAGCATCCGTTTCTTAGTGATCAGTCTTTTAATGTGTTAGCCAACCCAATCCTAAAGTATCAAACTTGACTTGGACGTGTATTACTTTTATGAAGTCACTCCTCGGGGTCATGTTTGGGCCGTCTTGAATTGGATTAGTTTGGGCTGTCTTGAATTGCAGTTAATGCATCAAATTCATTCTATTTTGAAAATAAAAGTAAATTATCTTTTCATTGTGAGGAGATTCTGAAGCCAACAATTTATCGAAGTTTGAAGGAATTAGATAAAAAGGGATAAGTTTCTACCAGGGGGGACTAATTCATCTTTTACCTTCAAAATCCATAAACTCGCTGCTATTTAAGTATTGTAATTTACATCGAAATCCGGCATCAGCCTCATGCTATGTACTTCTGATGCAGCCAATTCTGTTATTTACAGCTGAATCAAAATAAAAAATTCTTCCCATTTAATGTCTGCTTGTGTTTAGCATGCATCATCTAAGCAAAGAAAAACAGTGAGCCCGAGAAGGTATTTGCTTTTTATTTTGATAGGAGGTATTTGCTTTTGTTGGTTTATTCAGCAAAATTGTACTTGCAATGCTGCTCTGGTTGTTGTCTCCGCTAGTAGTGGCGGAGCAACCAAAAGGGTTATCGCCGACCCCATCACAGTGCACTCCACTGCCGCACTCATCATCGCTACCAACCTGAGCTTGGTTGTTCTTAGCAGCTTCTTCGCCGTCGGTGCTGTCATCCTCCGAGAAATTCGAGTACTTCTGAACCAGTTCTCTGAAAACTGACGACTGTAGGAGGAGGCCAAGGGCGGTGGGGGAGGATGACTTGCTACCGGTGTTGCTTCGGGTGATTTCTTGCTTTCGAGGAGAGTTCGAGTAATCAGAGGAGGCAAAAGGGTTTGTGTCATGAGGGAAGGATTCCGCTGTTGGGATGTAGGTGTTGTTGGCCAGGACTGTCATGTTCTGAGGCTCAGCCACCACCTCGGCCGCCTCTAGAGTGGCGGCTGCTTCATCTGCTCTCGGCTTCAACCACCGTATGTAAGAACTCAAGTCGAAGTTTGTCACAGCATTGATCCCTCTGTACTCAATTGCAGCTATGTCGTAGGCACGAGCTGCTTCCTCTTGAGTGCCTGCAAGGAAATAAGAGGAAAAAATGGCCATTAAGTGCAAATTCTCTTCACTATTTCACCAATATTCAAACTGGTTCGAGATAAGCTCACGCAAAGACACGATTACGACCAAACTTACATAAAAAGTGAATTGATTTTTTTTTTATGGACAACTATGGACGAACTTATTATTTTAGATATGTGATTTACTTAATGACCTTTAGACAACTAAGGGTGTTACCAAATTAAAACCCACATTTTTCTTTCTTTCTGAAATTGTGATTTACTTAGTCGTAAGTCTCTTGAGCGAGTCGACTGTGTTGTTTGGAGTTTGACGGCTTAGAAAATTCTAGAGAGGGGAAGTGCGTGTTTGGATAAAACTAGTGGTGGGAGAGCTTATGACTTAGAGTTTAACGTGTAAGATTTGAGAGTTAGATTCTGATTTATTAACGGTTAATTTGAAACTTTTATTCTTCAGAGAAAAAAATTGGGATTTCAATTTAATAGACATGGTTTTTTTGTCTATTGAACATTTTATACTTAATTTTTAAATTTTGGACTAAATTATCCTTACCTGTCATTTTTTTTTTTAATTACATCCTCAAAAAATATTGTTAGAGACTTCTATTTCATCAATCCATCCTGTTTTCGATTTTGCAAAATCCTATGATATGGGGATAGCTTACTGTAAGTGCCAAGGTAAAGATACTTGTTTCCAAATACTCTTCCTATTCTTGCTTCCCATCTTCCATTATGGTGATGCCTGCAAAATATGCACCAAATAATATTTAGGAAACCATCCTTTATATCATGATATTGTCACCATTTGGCCCAATAAACCTGATGGACAAAAACCCGGCCCGACCCGCTATGGGCTGTGGGCCGGCCCGGTCCGAGAGTTAACGGGCTGTGCTTGGGCTTATGGTGTTCAAACCCGATAGATCTGAGCCCGATAAAGCCCGGTAAGCCCAACCCGACCCGCCCTTAATAAACCCGACCCATAAGCCCGAAAATATAAAATACTTATTATTTAAAAATGAATACTCAACTCATTATTAATATTAATATTTCAACTCAAGCCCAAATCTCAGCCCAAGCCCACCTAATTTATTTAAAAAGCTCAATACCCATTACCCAATACTAAATATCCAATACAAACCCTAACCACTCCTCCACCTATTTAATAGGCCCAACGTTTTTGCACCCATGAGTATTTTATTTTAACGAGGCCACGTTTTTGTACCCTTGAGTATTTTTTTCATTATTAATATTTTTTTTTCATGCATATATTTTTTTTTGTAATTTTAAAATTTGAGACATAGTTTAATTACAAAAGCCTACGTAAGCCCGATCCAACTGGGCTTAATAAGCCCGACCCGAAAAGCCCGATATAAACCCAGCCCGATAAAAGTCCGTGGCATTTTTTTATGTCATTAAGCCTGCCTGACCCGCAAATTTAAAAATTATTTAATAAACCCGGCCCGACCTGGCCCAAGCCCAAAAAATTTGGCCCGGACTTGCCCGGGCCCAATGCCGAGGGCTAATTGTGCATGTATTAGATATAGCACGACAAACTCTTTAAAACAATGAAATTGGTATCTTTCACGATGAAATTAATTAAATAAGTGATATTTCGAATAAGTGTTTATATAAACCATAAATGCTAAATTTTGTTCATGATAATAGTGGCAAAACAAAGAAGGTTCGTTGCATCATGAATTTAGTCTGAATTAGTGAAATGATAGAATCCATACAGTCGAATTCGATTTGATCATCAAAACACACACACACATATATATATAATATATATATATATATATATATATATTAAGAAGGTTTACCTTGCAACTCCTCTGTACTTAGATACACCTCTTGAAAAGCCACTGCTTTTTCTGCAACATAGAAAACAGAAAATTGTATCAGAAAAACATGATCAACCAAATTTATCATCGATCAGTTGTCAAAAATTTTTCGAAAACAAATATTTTGAAGTTTCTTCAATTACCTTCTTAGTGAGGCCAGATACTCTTCTTTTGTCAGAGTCTGCATGATCTCAATTTCTTTCCCATAATCCGATATCTGTAAACACACCGGATCTTTTACATTAAATTTCTATGAAAGCTTGCGGAGAAACACAAATTTTTCTTTCGAGTTTCGATGAATATTATCATACCGAAAAGTTGGTGAAAGTCGATGTTCCCCAGTACTTAAGTGCAGCTAAATCATATGCTCTTGCAGCAGATTCTTCTTCATCATAAGCTCCTGAAAATATATATATATATATATATATTAAGACATAAGCTCCAAGTTTTCCATAATTTTATAAAAACAAACCGAGAAAGATCAACCATCTAATAAAAATGTAAAATTTACTCACCAAGATAAACTGCTCAGTCCCAATAATCCATTCCAAAAGCAGAACCCAAAATTTCAAATGAGGAAAAAAATAATATCAGTAGCAGATTGAAAAGCAATAAAAATTTAAAATTCTAAAATTATTGAATTTAAATGTAACAACAAAAATTAAAATTAAAAATTTCTACCTTGTTTCCCTTTCTTCTTCTGTATCACATTCCAAGAGAGCTTATCCCACAAGTGTGCTTCAAATCGACCGGTCCACCGATGCCTGTTAACACAAATTAATTTCACCTTTAATATTTCTAAAATTTTCTTAAAACAATCATAAAATGGAATTTGTTGTACTATACAAAATTACAAACCTGCTGACACCGCGAAATCTCGAACTTCTCTTCATTGTGGTGGAAGAAGTTTGATCAGCCGGCTTTCCCGGCAGCTTATGCTTACTCCCGTCGACAACCGGCGGGTCCCTCCTCCTTCTCTTGACACACCGGGCTGCTTGAGCCTCGGGGTCCACTGTGCTCAGGCGCCTCCTCCCTGGGGTCTCTTCGTTCTTCACCATCATCATCGCGGTCCCCTTGTTGGTTCTTATTGCTTGGACCACAAGGAATGATATGTATGCTCAAGTGTATATATAACTTGTTTTGGAGGCATGTCTGTTTTGTTTTTGTGTTGCCACAACTGTATCATATTATAAAACAAGGGGAACGATGATACCGGAGAATTCGAAAGACGCCGACAGATTTCGATGTCAACACTCTGTTTGGTAAACCCTAAAGTTCCAAAAGTCTTCTTCTTCCATGTGGTTTTGGACTTGCTTATATGCCTGTTTTGGTGCTAGCTGCTAAAGAAGGCAACTACTGAAACCCAACAACCACAGGAAGATAGAAAAAAGAAGGCGTGTGCTGACTTGCGGTCATTGACACCGACCACCAGCTAGTTTAATGCAAAATGGATGAATAACAAACCATATGTTAATTATTTGTTTTGGGTCTATCTTATAAATTTGTCTAGGCAAAAACACTCTAGAATGCCCTTGCAATTTTTCTTTTTTAATTTGAATGAATAAGAAGTGGAAGAAGGAATGTTTTGAAATGAAATAATGAATATATTAAACAGTTCGAGGATTTTCAAAAATTTCTAGGGTTCATCGGAGAATTTGGACTGTTTATGTTGAGTTTTTAATTATTTTCAGATTCTGATGCTTGTGGTATTTGGGTGCTTTTTTGAGGCTGTGATGGAGTTTGGATCCGTTGGAGTTTGCTGTCGATACGGATCCGACGGTGTTTACTATATGGAATTAGATGCTCTTATAAATATATTCTTCAACAATCGAATTGATCAGCGCGTGTGAATCGATTGGATTCACTTTCACTCGTGATATTTGTAGACAAGGTCTAATTAACAATGGCACCAAAATGATTACTCACTTTCGGAATTTAAAACTTTTTGGTTAAGCATTAGGTAGAAAAACTATTAAATTATTATATTCATTAATAACGACAAGCCATAAGGTATGAAGAGTGTTTCTTTTAGCCATCAAAAGTTGGGAAGAGTGCAGTGACGGACTTACGTACATAAGGGCAAGAAGGGTCACTTGATTCTCTTCTCGTCCGAAAATAGCATGAAGAAGTCCGAATTGACCCCCTAATTGCATGAAAAATTGCAGTTGAACAAGGGTAGATCTTGCTTGTCTAAGCTGGGGCTATAGGTAGATTGATTTTTGAAGAAAATACTACTACTCAAGACGAGGGAGATGGTCAAATAAAGCCAAGTTCTTATAGGTTGAATTTGTTTTTGTTGTGTAAAAAGTTCGTCCTTTGTTGCAGAGTCGCCTACCTGTACTATGTAATTGCAGAGTTAGTTGAGGGCAACTCGTAAAGAAGACATCCCTTAGTAGACATGGTTTTATATCTTCTTAATCAAAACGATGTCGCTTCCTTCTAGCAACCCTTGTTATCGTAAACAAGATACCTTTTGTTTTATCACCCTACCTTTTTTGGTTTACTAGAAGACACCTACCTTTTTTTTTTAACTCGGACGAAACCTACTTATTTATTATTTATTATTTCTACCGCACGTAATTATGTACCAAGGAAAACAGTTGCACCTAATTATCTTATGAAATATTATGAGAGGGATTTTCAATTTTATTTCATTTTTAGAATAGTATGAATTTTAAAAAAAAATTATTTGGTTATTAGAATGATTCTTAATGAGAAAATAGTAGGAAGATTATTTTCGCTATGAGCATTCTGAAAATTATATTTCGTCATATAATGAAAAATTAATAGTTCAGTTATATTGACAGGACCTCACCTTAAGACACAAGAATAGCTTACTTGGGTTTTGCTCCCGTTTGACAGAAACGTGGTCTGGTAAGGAATAAATGTACAACTCGCTAATTCATATCTCTGGCTCTCGAGCCTCGGATTCCGTGCAGCGGTCCTGGAGGGTCCTTTCGAAACCCCCAAACGACGTTCCAATCAAAAAGTCAACATTAGATTTTTTTCAAGGGCAAAATCTCATCATTTTCTTCCTTAAATTTTCCAGTTCCACGTTTCCTCGAGATCCGGGTTGTTACATATATATAGTAGTTCTTTATATTAAAGAAATATTTTACTTACATTGATAACAAAATTATATAATTATACAATGATTTCATTATATGTAAACCATTGTATATTAATTATAATTTTCAATGAATTATAAATGCTAATATAGTGTCCTGCAATTTTATAGCGTATTTTTTTATCTAAATTTTGTTCGGCACTCCACATGTTAACTCTCCCGGAAATATTTTCTGAATCCGCCATTGAAATAATGTCTCTAAGTTTGATATCGACTTTATGTGGATACCAATATCCCATGAAAGGCAAAAATTAGTCACATATATATATGGACCAATAGACGGCATAAATTGAGTTCCTTTGTTTAATATCGACCTCATGTGAGCTTCGAGATCCCATGAAGATGGAAATTAATCCCTCTCTCCATTGTATGTAGTGACACCTGTATGCAATCTCAATGACAGTGATACTAATAGAAAAAAGAAAAAAACTTTAATTTATACATGTGAAATATGCACTAGGTAGTTTATACTACAAGTTTAATTCTATTTTATAATTAAATAATTCAATCAAATAAGATTCAATTGATAAGAACAAGAGAGAAAAAGTGCATGAAGATTGAAACGAAGTTAATCGTAATCCATTCGGCATGGTTTGATGATCCGATCTTCTTCTTCTCGTTTTGATCCATACAAACGGGCCGTCAGGTAATACGATTTTGAACTAGGCTGATAAACTCTTGTAAAAAAAAAAAAAAAAAACTAGCTGATAAACTATCAAACACCAACCCAAATAATTATTGAAATTGGGCTCGGCTTTTATTTTCATTATTCTGGGCTGGGCTTTTTGGATTGCAAAACGGCACCGCAACATCGCTACACAATTGCCGCGCTGGGGAAACAGAGTGCGCATTGATTGATTCATGATTCATCCATATAAGTCCTCTTCCTTGTTCGCAGTCGCACACTCCTGCTCTTCCTTCACTGTCTTCCGCTTGCTTCCTGCTCTAATCTTACTTTCGGACTTTTTGGATTTGTTTCCTGCGCCGTTAGCCATGACGGACGGCCACCTCTTCAACAATATCTCTCTCGGAGGACGTGGAGGCACTGTGAGTTTCTCTCCTACTGATTCTGATTAATCTTTTCGAGGATTCGTTTCTCGATTTTTTTTTTTTGCGTTTTCTCAAATCTATTTGAAACTTTAATTTGGCTTCGGTGTGTGTTTTGGAATGTTGGTTGTTTCGGTCAATATTTGGTTCTGAAATGCGGATTTGGAGTTCCGATAGCTGTGTTTTCTTTCGACTGGTCGCCTTCAAACCCTAGTTGTTTTTCTTTCGCGAACTTCTGGGTGATTTTTCTGTTGAGAAATTTGGTCGTACTTTGCTTGTTGCCATGAAATTTGGATGAAACGGGTGTGTTTCTATTCCCCGTTTATTTTAAAACCCTAGTTCCATTACATTCTATCGAAGGAGTTTCTTGCCTTATGGGTAGGGTTTTCGTTGTTAGAGTTGTGAATTTGTTGGAGACGGTGAAACCTGGAACGTTATAACATAGTCTACTCTCTCTTTATGCATCCCAAAATCCCCAATCCGTTGAAGATGATTATTTCAGTATTTTGTACCTTTTTTTTTTGTAATTCATGCGCTCTTCTATTTGTTCTTATTCCTCGATGTCTTACTCTATTCCTTTGATATCTGGTGAATGGTTGGAAAAGATTTGAAGAACTTGTAAATCTATGGCCCCGTATGTTATCATTTCATCCCAAAGTTTCGATCTTGAAATTATTTGATAACATTTGAAGTAGCCTTGGTGAAAGAGATTTCTTTGGTGAACGATATGAAAGGAATGAAAAATGGTTAGTTAGAGCATTGTGAAGTTCCTCATCGTTTCACATGTGGAATGCAGAACCCAGGGCAGCTAAAAATATATTCGGGAGGAATTTTATGGAAGAAACAGGGAGGCGGTAAAGCAATAGAAGTTGATAAAGCTGACATTGTTGGTGTAACATGGATGAAGGTCCCAAGGACTAATCAGCTTGGTGTTCGGATTAAAGACGGGTTATACTACAAATTCATTGGATTCCGTGACCAGGTTAGGATTCCTTCCTCCCTCTCGCTTTTTCCATCTTGTCCTGTAAACATACTAGTTAAAGCCTTGATATTAGATGTGAGCATTTGCAGGGAGTTTTGGCACTCGTCCACTTATATTAGTTTTTCTTAGTTTTTGGTGTGATATGTACTATGAAACTTTTGTGATAATTTAGCAAATAGAACTGCATAAAAACTTGTCTTTTACAAGGTGACAGTCAAACTGAGTTTCTTATACCATATATGTGATGCATGCCATTGAATTTTTTGAAATATAATTGGGCGAAGTAGTTTTTTGTCTATGGTGTTCACGAATCGAGTAATTTTATAATTGATAGCTCTTTTCTTTTATGCTTGAATTGTAGGATGTCACTAATTTGAGCAATTACTTCCAAAGTTCTTGCGGAATAACACCAGAGGATAAACAGCTTTCTGTAAGTGGACGTAATTGGGGAGAAGTCGATTTAAGTGGTCAGTGTTATCTTCTATTCAAGTATTGCAATGTATTTTTCTCCCACTTGTTTGTTGCTTCTTACATTCCTTGGTTAAGATTCAGCTGTTTCTTTTGAATTTCATTTTCCATTATTTTTTGTGTTTGGGATTGATATGAAACTTGGGAAACTGCTTTTAGTTTGCTACAATCTTAAGCAGGATGGATCCTGAACCCATTTGTCAGATGGGCTAAATTCAATTCGAACTTGAGAGTAGCCTGGTAAAATGGCTACCTTGGGGTCCCCACTTTGGGGGGACCCCTGAATTTTTTTAACATGAATGTTATGTTAATTTGTTACATAAAAGAAATTTGATGGTACACATAATTTTATGCGGACGTAATGAGCCTTACTCCTCGAACCTATTGATGATGATTAAAAATTTATATAATCATGCATATATGCAGAGTTTATTAACACAAATTATTATATGAATTTCTACAATAGTAAAAAACAAAGAATAAGAAGGCTACGAGTTCATCTTACTAGCTAACTAACCAAGAAAATCAATCAACTCTATTTCACCATTGCAATAATATACATTAAAAAACACTTTTATTTAATTAATCAAACATTCAATATCAACAATTAGCAAAAAAAAAGGCACTTA
The DNA here is from genome assembly GCA_032719365.1 of Prinsepia uniflora. NCBI lineage: Eukaryota > Viridiplantae > Streptophyta > Magnoliopsida > Rosales > Rosaceae > Prinsepia > Prinsepia uniflora. Next base: position 4,216,717 of record CM064867.1, on the reverse strand, counting down.
TTTTTGCTTAAAACAGCTAATGTATCTTTTTTAAAAACGTTAAATTGAATTGGGTTATATAAATTGAGTTGTTTTGATAAAAAAAATTAAATTAGACTGAAATTAAATTTATAATTCTAAAGGACCTAATCTTGGGTGGGAGGGGCTATAGCCCTCCTAGCCCAAGGAAAGGATCCGTCCTTGATCTTAAGCACAGTGTTCTTCTGAGGTTGTTTTAACTGGTTTATCTGTTTATATATTTGTTCAACCTGTCATTTATGTTCTTTATGGAGTCTTTAGACCCTCATTATTTAGTTTGGAACCTGTTTAATATCCTAATGATTGGTCATGCACAGTTTTATTTTTATATAATACCTTTTTCCATGGTTATTTCATTCTCTGATCGTTTAACTACCTTGATTGTGTCTGTGTTTCCTTAATAGAATTACACTTCCTACGTGTCATTTTGTTTGGTTCCATATCTTCTATTGCTATATTCAGGGAATCAGCTCACTTTCATGGTTGACTCGAAGCAAGCATTTGAGGTATCTTTGGCTGATGTATCACAAACGCAGCTTCAAGGGAAAAATGATGTCATCTTAGAGTTCCATGTGGATGACACTACAGGAGCTAATGAGGTTCATTGCTTACACTTGTGTTCCTTTTTTCCTTAAGATAGTAGGAGTTTTGTACATTGATTTTCATGATTGTATGGATTCCTAGAATTAGATATAACTTCTGTTTCTCATAAGATGCGGGTTTTGTAGCTACAATCTAGTGATTCATGGGCCCTTTCTCGATTCTTTACTAGGACTTCATTTGGCGTGTGTTACATTTGTTATTGTTCGCAGAAAAGATTCGTTGATGGAAATCAGCTTTCACATACCTAACTCCAACACTCAATTTGTTGGTGATGAGAATCGTCCTCTCTGCTCAGGTGAGCTTGTTATTATGTGGCAAGATGTTTCATGGTCTGTTCTTTTACTGATCTTGTGAAATGATTTACTGATCACGCCTGATTCAATGTTCTGTAGGTCTTTCGTGACAAAATCATGTCTATGGCAGATGTTGGTGCTGGAGGTGAAGATGCTGTTGTTACATTTGAGAGTATTGCAATCCTCACACCAAGGTAGACTCTCAGGGGCATCTCTTTAGCATCCTAGCAAGGAGCTTACCTTATTGCCCTGGAACTATTAATGAGAATTCTAGAGAAGAGATACTGCTCCTACATGCATGCATCCTAGCATAGGAACACCATCTTCTTTTACAGATTAGGCATACAAGTCATATGCTGGTGCTTGGATTTCCTTCCCATATGAAATGCCAGGCTAATGGAAGTACTTGTTTAATGTAGGGGTCGGTACACAGCGTGAACTTCATCTTTCATTCTTGCGGCTACAAGGACAGGCTAATGACTTCAAAATTCAGTACAGCAGTGTTGTTCGTCTGTTTCCTACTTCCTAAGGTTTTATTCTTATCTTGAGCACTAGTAATTTGTTCTTCTATAGTTTTGTTGTACATTCATTTTAAGCACCCATGGTATTGTTTTATAGAACACTAGTTTCTCTGTCTCTCTCTCTTGCTCTCTCTTATTAGTCTCGCTCTCTCTCTTATTTGTCACTCTCTTGCTCATCAGTCTCTCTTTCTATCTTATTAGTCACTCTCTCTCCCCCTCCCTCTCTCTCATTAGTCCCTCTCTCTATCATTACTCTCTCTCTTCTCTCTCTCCCCCCCCCCCCCCCCCCCCCCCCCCACAAAGTGCTGAAATCAGCATTACTTGAACTATTTAATGTGGCCTTGGCAGATTTCATAATGGATTCTTCTTTGTGGTTGCAGTCTAACCAGCCACATACCTTTGTTGTTGTTACTCTGGATCCGCCTATCCGTAAAGGGCAAACATTGTATCCACATATAGTTTTGCAGGTATTTTTTGTTTAATTGCTTCCCTGATCACTAGTTAATGTTTTTATAGTTTCTTCCTTCTTTGACTTCTCCTACCTTGTGAAGTTTGAAACCGACTATGTGGTTCAAAGCGAACTGTCAATGAGTGAAGAGCTTTTTAACACCAAGTACAAGGACAAGTTAGAACTCTCTTATAAGGTAGATCCTTCTTTTTCCTCTCCTAAAGATTGTAATGTGTAAAAGTTCCGTTCATTTATTCAACAGACGTATAAAATGTGCTAAATTACTCTTATTTTGTATTCAAATAAACAGGGACTAATTCATGAAGTGTTCACCACAATATTGCGTGGCTTGTCTGGTGCCAAAGTTACGAAACCAGGAAAATTCCGCAGTTGTCAAGATGGTTATGCTGTAAAATCTTCGCTGAAAGCTGAAGATGGAGTTCTTTATCCTCTTGAGAAGAGCTTCTTTTTCCTTCCAAAACCTCCCACCCTTATTCTTCATGAGCAGGTAAATTTTCGTCCATAGAGTGCTGTATAACAAGATCCCATTGTTAATTACTTAACCTCGTTTTTTTGTGTGCTTCTACTGCTAGATTGAATATGTGGAATTCGAGAGGCATGGTGCTGGAGGATCAAATATGCACTATTTTGATCTACTCATCAAACTCAAAAGTGAGCAAGAACACTTGTTTCGGAACATTCAGAGGAATGAGTATCATAATCTTTTTGACTTTATCAGGTTGGTATGAGTACTGGTTATATTTCGTTGGTCAGTAGCAGAGTTGGAATTCAAAAGTGTCTGGCTACACGTGCAGCTCGAAGGGTCTCAAAATCATGAACTTAGGAGAAGCCAAAACAGTGGATGGTGTGGCTCCTCTTCTTGAAGAGGCAGATGATGATGCTGTTGACCCACACCTTGTCCGTGTGAAGAATGAAGCTGGTGGTGATGATGACAGTGATGAAGAGGTGGACATTCTATCTTATATTATTTTGTTTACTTTGGTGTTTATTTTTTGGTCACATTCAGTTTGGTTTGGTGTACACCACTGATTTCACTGAGAGTATTCTAATGGCTCTTGACATCAAATACTCTGTATGGTGGATGTTTGCAAGTACACTTTGTGCAAGTACACTGTTTTTTATGTTAATTACACATCCTCTTGTGCATGTCTGCAAGTACACTTTTGGGTTCATGTGGGAGTCTAGTTTCCTCACAACCATTTTGTGTCTGTTGTGATATTCCTGTCAAGGTTTGTTAAAATGGTGGACTTTTGCAGGATGAGGATTTTGTTATTGAGAACGATGATGGAGGTTCTCCTACTGACGATTCTGGGGAGGATGATTCTGATGCTAGTGAAAGTGGAGCTGAGAAAGAGGCAAGTCATATTTATTAATTTTATTTGCTTATCTTTTGAGAATTTTATTTACATAATATAGAATTGTATCAATGTAACATGAATGGCCAACTTCAGAAGCCTGCTAAAAAGGAATCCGCTAGAAAGGAAGCTTCAACATCCAAGGTACCGTCTTCCAAGAAACAAAAATCCAAAGATGGAGGTGACGACGGTTCAAAGAAGAAAAAACAGAAAAAGAAAAAGGACCCCAATGCACCAAAGAGAGCAATGTCTGGTTTCATGTTCTTCTCACAAATGGAGAGAGATGTGAGTTTCCATTCTCTATCCTATTGCACTTTGGTTTGGGTTGATCAAACTGATTAGTTCGTTAACTTGTTTTTGTTGTCAACAGAATGTAAAGAAAGATAACCCTGGAATTGCATTTACGGACGTGGGGAGAGCACTTGGAGAGAAGTGGAAAAAGTTGTCAAGTATGCATGATTTTAGTAAATACTCGGATTTTTTGCTTCCACGGAAGCTGCTTGATAGAAAATGCCAGTTACAAAATGTGTCATATTTTTCATTTTGCAGCGGAGGAGAAAGAACCGTATGAAGAAAAGGCTCGTAAAGATAAACTACGCTACAAGGATGAAATTGTTGGTTACAAGAACCCTCAATCTATGAACATTGATTCAGGGAATGAATCTGATTAGCGGATAGACCAAGGCTTCGAATATGGAACTATCCAGTTAACGGTTAAGTGTACTTGGTTTGGCTCATTTCTAGTACTCATGGAAGGTCCTTTTGCATCTTTGTAATGTTTTCTACACTGTTGTGTATGTTGGATCTAAGGTTAGTAAGAAAGTAGATTGGATCTAAAGCTTAATTGGATTTAAGGTTAATAAGAAAGTAGGTTGGATATCACATTTCTAATTTATTCCTAGGTTGTATCAACGTCTTCCTTCCTTGAGTCCTTTTCCACCCTTTTGCTAGGCAATGTCAGTGGCACATTTCTAATTTATTCCTAGGTTGGATCAACGTCTTTCTTCCTTGAGAGTTCACATGAACGTTAGTCTTAGTTGTTATAGATTAAAAAATATATATATATGGATTTTTTTCCACTTTTAGTTTAGTTTATTTATTTTTATTTTTTATTTTTTATGGTAAGGTTAATATGAGTTCTCATAATAAGGTGTTAGGATTTTGTAGTTCAACTTTATTTTTACAATATCTTGAGATTTGATTTTGGAATTATAAAGTTGATATAAACTCTGATGTTTGATATTACAGATTGAAAAAGGAAAATTTTTCTTTCTTTTAAGTTTTATTTTTCTATAGTAAAATTGATGTAAGTTTCCATAACATGAGATTAGGGTTAAAAAATTCAATTTAATTTTTTTCAAAATTTCGAAGTTTGAGTTTGAAATTGTAAGGTTAATAACTTAATATGAATTCTATCATTTGATATAACAAGTTGAGCAAAGAATTTTCAATTTTCTTTCTTTTGAATTTGGTTTTTCTGTGCTAAGATTGATATGAACTTTCACAATATGAGATTGGATTTCAAAGAAATGCATCGAAACTCTAGCGTTTGGTATTTGAGGGTTGGAAAAAAAAATGAATTTGATTTCTCCTATCCCAATGCTCAGCTTCATCATTGGTGGAACATTACAAAGAGACAAGTTCACGGGCGACAAGCTGCTCGATACACAATCATCATGCCACCTCTACAATCACCTTTCCCCTTCTGAATTGCCTAATGCTATAAGTAGACAAGGCAATCCTCTAAGAAATGCATGCTGGCATCTGCATTAGCCATTCTGGACTAGGCCTCGTCATTGGGTCGGGTCAGGCAAGCCCACCCAAAAATTTTGGGCTTGGGTCGGGCCAGGTCGCGCCTATTTCATAATTTAAAAAATACCGGGCCGGGTCGGGCGTGCTTGATCATAAATATGAAAGCCCATGCCCTTTGTCAGGCCGGATTTGGACCGGGCTTTTATCGGGCTTTACGGGTCGGGCCTACTAAGCCCACTTGGGCCGGGCCTACCAAGCCCATTTGTACCTACCTAATTGTAAAAAAAAAAATATGAGTTGAGTTTAAATATTATTATCGATTATTGAAATAAACTAAGGAGGGGTACTATTGGATTTGAAGAATTGACTTAACTTTTCGACCATAAAACCGAGATAGGATAAGGAGGTCGCTAAGAGAGTTAGAGACCTAGTGAGTTTTTTTGAATTTAGGGTTAGGGTTTGGTTTGGGCATTGGACTTTTAAATGACATTAGGCTGAGATTTGTTTGAAGTTTTGCATTTTGGCTATGATAGTAGTAACAAGATTGGACTGGGTATTAATTCTTAATTTATAATTATTTTATATTTTCGGGCTTATGGGTCGGGTTTACCTGAGCGGGTCGGGCTGGGCTTACCGGGCTTTATTGAGCTCGGGCCTAGCAGGCTTGAATGCCCTAAGCCCAAGTCCAGCCCGTTAACATGCGGGCCAGGCTTTTTGTCATCGGGCCTATCGGGTATCCATAAGCTCGTGGGCTTCTGGGCCAAATAATGAGGGTTAATCTGGACCACGTTCATGAGCACACAAGGTCTTCCACCAAAGATATTACTGGCCGAGCATGCATGTTGGCATTGTAGACCTCATAAGACAATGTGATAAATGCCAACAATTTTTCCATTTCCTCCACCTTCGCCCAGAGAACCTCACACACGTGCTTATAACATGATCATTCTCCTAATGGGAACTATCTAGTTGGAGAAATACCAACAAGAAGGGCCACACCGAGGACGCAGTCGTCGTGGTAGACTACTTCAAATGGGTTGAAACAAAACCACTAAGCACCATCACTGGAACCCACATAGAGACCTTCATGTTCCAAAATATCATTTGTTGCTTTAGTCTCCCACACACAATTGTCACAAACAACGGTCGGCAATTCGCCAACAATGTTTTCGAGCATTTTATCATAGGCACAACATCAGCTTATGGTTTGCCTCTCCGGCGCATTCACTGTCAGGGCTCACCCCTAATCCCCCGGAATTAAGGGCTAAACCCCGCTCCCGTCTAACGTACGCATGACACGAGGGCTAAACAACCGCCTAACCTCCGTGTGACACGTAAGTCGGACAAGGGAGTTCCAACCCAACCACCTCAACAACCTCAAACTTCTCAGAGTGCGCAGAGTCTACTGTGGATCGTATGTGTGATGTCTCCATCTCTCTCTCGACCAACAGCCCGCACTGCAGCAACCTGGAGGGTATCGAAAACACGAAAAGACTGTGAGTGGACAAAAATAAAGTTTAAACTCAAAACAGTTATCAGAAAACACAAACAGTGATACCCTCCGTGTTAAAAACCAATGCATGCATATCAATTTATATCATAAAACCATGTACGAAAACCAAAGCACATTTTTCCTTTTTCCAAAACCCGGGCCTCAGCCCCAATATCACCGGAAACCAGTATAACCAATGAAAACCATTTCATCCGGGCTACTACCCAAAACATCATCATCAAGTCTCAGTGAAAACCCAAACCACATTTAAAACCACATTCTCATCCATCGAACCTGCTGGATCTATCCGAGTCTTTAAACTCCCGAGTCTTTAAACTCAATCCAGGCCTTAATCATATCCGAGTCTTTAAACTCCCGAGTCTTTAAACTCAAGGCCTACGGGGGAAAATCAATATATATCCGAGTCTTTAAACTCCCGAGTCTTTAAACTCAATCCGGGTCTTTAAACCCAATCCGGCCGGTCCCCCTGTCCACTATATCCGGGTCTTTAAACCCAATATCCAGATCCAGCAAATCCAATCCAAAACCATCCAAAATCATTTTCCATTTCCATATCCAAACCCGAATCCGAAACCACTGGTCTGATGCCCTTCCGGCATCCATAACCGTCATTCCGAATCCAGACCCAGAACTCATTTCCTTCTCATTTTCCGGTCCGAGTCCGCAACCATCATTCCGTAAGCTAGTATCCGGAATAACCATTCCGAACCCAAACCCGAAATCTACTGCAAGTCCCGAATCGAATCCCGAATCGTCACCCGGGATTTCGATTCCGAAACCCGAAATCACGTTCTTAAAACCACTTTTCTAAACTGGGCCTCTAAGCCCGAAGTCACTTTTCAAAATCCTTTTACTTTCATTGAAATCAAATCGTATTTCAAATCCTGAAATCAATCATTAAAACCAGGTTCAAATCACATGATCCGTCAAATCTCGTAAAACGTAAAATACCGTAATTTCCTCGAAAAACGTGCACAAACCGTAAACCATCACAATCATAAATCAAATCATAGAATCAAGTATAGGAAAACATATATGCATGCATTAAGAGTTAGAAAGCAAAGTCCACTCACAGACCATTTCAGCGTCGCCTCGATACACGCGCACTTTTACCATCCCCGGCCATTCACTATCCTCTGTTTCCCCCGAACCTGTCCAAGTCCCAATATAAGGTCACTAACTGATTTACGATACTCATACTAAAACCTCATAATTTTCCCGTATTTTTAACTATTTTTAACCCAGCCCTAAAAACTTCGGACAGCCCGAAACATATCGAGACGATGTCCGATCGACTCGAAACCAACGCCAAAATGTTCGTTACATCAAATACTTTAAAAGTCATGTTGACTAATTTCCCAAATTACCCCTCACGCGCCCCCACGCGCGTCCAGAAGGTTCTGCGCGTGAAATCCACGCGCGTGAACAGTGTCACCAGCAACCTCAGGTGAACCCGGTTCACCTGGTTTGAACCGGTCCGGTCCAGCCGTGAACCGGCGTTCACGGTTTTCATCCCATTTTCATCCATTTTTAATCCCGTTGAATCCCTTAGTTTCGTCCTAGCCTTCTTAATCCATTCCCCACCAGAAAACCCAACATAGAAGTCCTTAGCTCGTCGACTTCGAATTTGAAAACATTTACCCGAAACCCCTGTTTCGGTTCCCAGCTAATCCAACCTTCCCCCCATCGCAACAACAACTTATTCGACTCCTAAGGACCTCCTGAGTCTCATAACACCCACCAAAAGCCTCGACTCGTACCCAAAACCCACAACTAATGAATTAAACCAAACTTGGAAAAACAGAGGACCGTGGGCAATTACCTGTTTCTGGTCTCCGCCGTGCACGCCGCCGTGCTCCTCTCGGTTCACAAAACTCCGCTCAGGTCTCTAAACACTTCCACCCGTCCAGTTGTGGAGATTGGTCGATCGGGGTGCACAACCGTGCACAAAACCCCTGCCCTGTTTCTCTGGTTTTTCCTCACTTCTCACACACCTCACATACTCATCGTCACGCCCAAATCCTCACAGATACAATCACTCCCTCTTCTAGCTCTCCTTTGAACTTCACAGAGCCTCACAACACTCACCCGGTTCGATCAATTCCTCCCTCAGCTCACCTCTGTTTTTTTTTCCCCCCTTCGGCTAAACTCAACACACACACACACACGACACAATTTTAAACACACACATGCACGGCCTAGAACCCACTAGAGCCCTGCCACATGTCACAATCTTCTCCCTTCTCACACAAAATCTCCTTTCTGCCTTGGACAAGTGTCCCAATCTGATTGCACCATGCCCCCCAGCCAAAAGACCAAAATACCCTTCTTAACTTCAAAATTACCATTTTACCCTTACCGTTTTAGACCCGTAACTTGCCCGTCCTAACTCCGATAAACACGTGCCGCCTGTCGTTGAATTCAGGACGACGAGATCTACCCAACGGTCCAAGGTCAACACGTCAAAACTCGGTCGTAGGAAAAGTCAACTCTTTCCCCCCTAATTTAGTCAAATTACGGTTATGCCCTCAACCTTCCGAACATCATAACTTTTCCTCTGGTTGTCCGAATCGAACCTGCCACCTGTCTACGGACTCGTGACGTCCTAAACTACGTCACAGTCAAGGGCTAACACTCAACCAATCAGTAATTCAAAAAGTCAACTTTTCGTCTACTATTCACAAGGGCAAAATCGTCCAGTTACACAAAATTTGACAAAATTACCTTTTTACCCTTCCCGAAGGTACGTGTTGTTACATTCACAGTCAAGTAGTCAAGTTGAGACCATGAACAAGATCTTTAAACACTCTTTGAAGACCCAATTGGATAAGACAAAGGACAAGTGGGAAGACATCTTTGCAAATGTGCTCTGGTCATACAAAACATCCTACTAAACGACTACTAATAAGACACCGTTCTCTATGGCCTTTGGAACTAAGGCAGTTGTTCCAGTTGAAGTCCATGAGACTTCCTACAAAATCATGTCTTGCGACACTGAATAGAATGGCAATCAGCTTTCTCTCAACCCCGATCTAATAAAAAAGCATAAAGCATGCAAGTATGAGAAATGTAGCCTACAAGCAGTGCAAGCAACTCTTCCAATACGATGAGCGAGAGTCAAACCTCAAAAAATTTCAAGTCGGTGACTCGATCATGATGAAGGTCATTCTAACAACTAAAGACTGGTCTGCTAGCACACTCACTCCCAATTGAGAAGGCCCTATGAAGTAACAAAAGTATGTCGACCAGGGACTTATGATTTCTTAGACTCAGAGGGCAGAACGTTTTGTCACCACTGGAACGCTGGCCACTAAATAAGTATTAAGTATAAGCTGATCAGCTAGACTCCATGAAAGACCACGAACACTCACTTTTATGTAAAGCCAAACCAAGGTTCTCACTATACTAGGCCATGCTTGGCCAACATTTATCAATAAATAGTTCCTAAAACTCCTCTGCAACCTACTAATGCTCACATTAAGCAGGCATACACTCGCCGAGCAGACATACAGCTCAAACAATGGCGAACACAAACAAACACTTCCGAACATGCATAAAGATAAACCAGCACAATTTCAAAATCCAAAGGAATAATTAAAGGCTAAGAGGGATGTATTCAGCTAGAAGTTTAGAGAATTTTTTTTAAGTGATGGATTTATAGAAAATTTTATAATATCCATGTGAACTTTCATGCATTATAGATTGATGGGATTCTTGGGTCAATTTTTATTTATTTTTGGATAAATTACTAATTAATAAAAGAAGGTAAAGCCCACAACACAAAACAAAGATGGTAGTTCATGTCATCGACGACATCCTGCAACCTCGTAATAAGACCGGTAAAGGGCTTAAAACTACCGCAAATTGAGAAGAGACATATAATATCAACAAAAAAGATTCACTTAACAAACCAATTGAGAAAGGAAGAAGAAGAAGTTTAACCCATTGGTGAATCCTAATTCACTGTAAGCAGCTCTTCCATTTGTATCAAATTCAAAATGCAATCAAATAATTGATCAAACCCTACTCCAAAACCCTTCCAGTCAATACTTAGCCCCCGTTTGGAATGTACTTTTGAAAATGCCAAAAGTGATTTTAAATGGATAAAAGCATTTTCTAAATTAAAAACATTTGTTTGGCAAATTTAGGAAATTAGAAATATCCTAAATGCCCAAATTCATCATAATTCAATTATTACTTATTTTAATTTATCGATACTCTCATAAAACTCTCGAGAGTTTTTTTCTATCACCTTGCACATCTCCCAAACAACATCAGAATAATTTTTATGTGGTTATCTCCTCCTTACGTCTCAAGGTATCATCTCTTCTCATGCCTTCAATTTATATTTTAAATAATAATCATTGGAATAATTGTGGTTATTGAAATTGATTTGATCTTCACTTGAATCTCAAACTCTAAGAACTACCGTAATCAAATCCTCATTATTAGATAGCCGAACATTTTGATACCTTTGTTATTAAAATTGATTTGATACCTTTGTTTTACTCCCAAACAATATTAGGTTGCTGAACAACACAATTTTACTCATAGACGAGAGATAGATGAGAATTGTCAATCTTCTTATATCTAATTAGTATCTATTCTTCATTTTGTTGTTGTCTTCCCAAATATTTTTTTATATTAAAAAATTGAGTTATAAGAACGTTGAAGTGAAATAATAATAATTTTATATTTCTAAAAGCACTTTTTGTTTTCAATACCAAATACTCTAAAATTCTATCACAAGAAATAAAAGAACTTTTATGAGTGTATACCAAACATCAAATTGTTTCGGTTTAAAAGTGCTACTGATTGTCAGACTTCGCACTACGTTCTTAAACCACAAAAAAAAAAAGAGAAATCGGATACTTCATATTGCCAATTCAATCCGATCTTTCAAATTTTTTATATATTTGAATATTTCTAAATTTAGATAGATATTTTTATAATTCGAATCGAATACTATTGAATATTTTTTAAATATTTTCAAACCCCCAACAATTCTAACTGATATACCCGGATTTTTAAAAGTTTTTTAGATACTCTAAAATTCTAATTGAATATATTCCCTCATATCCGTGATCCATAAAATTGTTTAACAGGATAAATAGACGGCACAAATAAAATATACGCAATTTTAAACAGGTTAGCTCTTCAGGAGGAGGGTCTGCATGGCACAATGGCCGCTCAGGGGGAACAAACAGTGGCATTGCTTCATTCTTCCATGTTTATAATAAGTCTTCATCCTACCATCTCGTTCGCAATCGCATACTCCTGCTCTTCCATCCCTGTCTCCTGCTTCATGCTTCAAGATTATTTTCGACCTTTTGGGATTTGGTCCCTGCGCCGTTAGCCATGACGGACGGCCACCTCTTCAACAATATCTCTCTCGGAGGCCGTGGAGGCACTGTCAGTTTCTCTCCTACTGATTCTGATTAATCTTTTTGAGGATTCGTTTCTCCATTTTTCTTTTTGTTCTTTTGAATTTTCTCAAAGCTGTTTGAAACCATAATTTGTTTTCGGTGTGTGATTTCGGAATGTCGGTTGTTTCGGTCAATATTTTGTTTTGAAATCCGGATTAGGGGTTCTGATAGCTGTGTTTTCTTTCGACTGGTCGCCTTCAAACCCCAGTTATTTTTCTTTCGCGAACTTCTCTCTCTCTTTTTTTTTTTTTTTTTTGCAGAGAATTTTGTCGTACTTTGCTTGTTGCCATGAAATCTGGATGAAAAAGAGTGTATCTATTCCTCGTTTTCTTCATTCTATAGCCCTAGTTGCGTTTCCATTCTATCGTAGGAGTTTCTTGCTTTATTGTTAGAGTTTTTCATGCTTAGAGTTGTGAATTTGTTGGAGACGTTGAAACCTTGAACGTCATAACATAGACTACTCTCTCCTTATGCATCGTAAGAATTTCCAATCCGTTGGAGATGATTATTTTAGTATTCTGTACTTATTTTGTAATTCATGTGCTCTTTTATTTGTTCTTATTCATCACTGTCTTCTATTCCTTCGCTATCTGGTGAATGGTTGGAAAATGTTTGAAGAACTTGTAAAGCTATGGTCTTATGTTATCACTTCATCCCGAAGGTGCGATCTTGACATTATTTGATAAGATTTTAAGTATCATTGGTGAAAGAGACTTCTTTGGTGAATGATATGGAAGGAATGAAAAATGATTAGTTAGAGCTTTCTGAAGTTCCTCATGGTTTCTCATGTGGAATGCAGAACCCAGGGCAGCTAAAAATATGTTCAGGGGGAATTTTGTGGAAGAAACAGGGAGGCGGTAAAAGAATCGAAGTTGATAAAGCTGACATTGTTGGGGTAACATGGATCAAGGTCCCCAGGACTAACCAGCTTGGTGTTCGAATTAAAGATGGGTTATACTACAAGTTCATTGGATTCCGTGACCAGGTTAGGATTCCATCGCCTCGCTCCCTTTCCATCTTGTCCTTTACACAATAATTCAAGCCTTGAAATTGGATGTGAGCATTTGCAGGGAGTTTATCACTGATCCAATTATATTAAATTTTCTTAGTTTTTGGTGTGATATGTACTATGGATTTTTGTGTGATAATTTGGCAAATATAACTGCCTAAAAATTTGTCTTTCACAAGGTGATGGTCAAACTGAGTTTCTTATTCCATATATCTGATGCTTGCCATTGAAAATTTTGGAATATAATAGGGCAAAGTAGCTTTCTGTTTATAGTATTCACAAATTCAGTAATTTTCTGATTGGTGGCACTTCGCTCTTTTCTTTTATGCTTGAATTGTAGGATGTCAATAGTTTGACCAATTACTTCCAAAGTTCTTGTGGAATAATACCAGAGGATAAGCAGCTTTCCATAAGTGGACGTAATTTGGGAGAAGTCGATTTAAGTGGTCAGTGTTATCTTCTATCCAAGTTATTGCAACGTTTTTCTTCTCACTTGTTTGTTGTTTCTTACTTTCCTCGGTTATGATTCACCTGTCTCTTTTAAATTTCATTTGCCATGATTTTTGGTGTTTGGATTGATATGGAAGTTGGGAAAATGATTTCAGCCTGCTACATATTTAAGCAGAGTGTTCTTCTTCGGAGGCTGTTTTAAGCTGGTTCATCTGTTTATACTTTGCTCAACTTGTCATTTATGTTCTTTATGGAGTCTTATAGGCCCTCATTATTTCGTTTGGCACCTGTTTAATATCCTAATGATTGGTCATGTGCAGTCCTGTTTTTTATATTTACTTTGATTGTATCGGTGTTTCCTTAATGATTGTTTTCATATCTTCTATTGCTATATTCAGGGAATCAGCTCACTTTCATGGTTGATTCTAAGCAAGCATTTGAGATATCTTTGGCTGATGTCTCACAAGCACAGCTTCAGGGGAAAAATGATGTCATCTTAGAGTTCCATGTGGATGATACTACTGGAGCTAATGAGGTTCATTGCTTATATTTGTGTTTCTTTTTTCCTTAAGATAGTAGGAGCTTTGTACATTGATCCTCATGATGGTAGAGATTCCTAGAATTAGATATCTTCTGTTTCTCACAAGATGTGGGTTTTATAGCTACAATCTAGTGATTAAATAGGCCCTTCCACGATGCTTTCTTATGAGTTTATTTGGTGTGTTACATTCTTGTTATTGTTCGCAGAAAGATTCGTTGATGGAAATCAGCTTTCACATACCTAACTCCAACACTCAATTTGTTGGTGATGAGAATCGCCCTCCTGCTCAGGTGAGTTTGTTGTTATGTGGCAAGATGTTTCATGGTCTGTTCTTTAACTGATCTTGTGAATGACTTACTGATCACGTCTGATTCAATGTTCTGTAGGTTTTTTGTGACAAAATCATGTCTATGGTAGATGTTGGTGCTGGAGGTGAAGATGCTGTTGTTACATTTGAGATTATTAAAATCGTCACACCATGGTAGATATTAATGAGAATTCTAGAGAAGAGATACTGCTCCTACATGCTTGCACCTTAGCATAGAAACATGTTTCTAGCATAGGAACATGCACCCTAGCATAGGAATACCATCTGCTTTTATTGGATTATGCATAGAAGTTACATGCTGGTGCTTGGATTTCCTTCCCATATGTAACGCCAGGCTAATGGAAGTACTTGCTAATGTAGGGGTCGCTACAGCGTGGTCGCTTTCTCTCAATAGACTCTCTCTCACTCTCTCTCATTAAAGGCTCTCTCATTAGCCTCTCTCTCTCTCTCAGTCTTTCTCTCATTAGCCCCCTCTCTACCATTAATCTCTCTCTCTCTCTCCAAAAGCTGAAATCAGCCTTCTGATTACTCCATTATTGGAACCAGTTAAAGTGGCCTTGGCAGATTTCATAATGGATTCTTCTTTGTGTTTGCAGTCTAACCAGCCACATACATTTGTTGTTGTTACTCTGGACCCTCCTATCCGTAAAGGGCAAACATTGTATCCACATATTGTTTTGCAGGTATTTTTTGTTTAATTGCTCCTCATGATTACCAGTTAAAGTTTTCGATAGTTTCTTCCTTTCATTGACTTCTCCTACCTTGTAAAGTTTGAAACTGACAATGTGGTTCAAAGTGAACTGTCAATGAGTGAAGAACTTTTGAACGCCAGGTACAAGGACAAGTTAGAACTCTCTTATACGGTAGATCCTTCTGTTTCCTCTCCTGAAAATGCTAATGTAAGAAACATCTGCTCGTTTGTTGAGAAGAGACATAAATTGTGCTAAATTACTCTTATTTTATATTCAAACAAACAGGGACTAATTCATGAAGTGTTCACCACAATTTTGCGCGGCTTGTCTGGTGCCAAAGTTACGAAACCAGGAAAATTCCGCAGTTGTCAAGATGGTTATGCCGTGAAATCTTCGCTGAAAGCTGAAGATGGAGTTTTATATCCTCTTGAGAAGAGCTTCTTTTTCCTGCCAAAACCTCCTACCCTTATTCTCCATGAGCAGGTAAAATTTGCATCCTAGCGCTGGTATAACAAGACCCCAATGTTAATTACTTAGAACCTCAATTTTTTGTTTGCTTCTACTGCTAGATTGAATATGTGGAATTTGAGAGGCATGATGCTGGAGGATCAAATATGCACTATTTTGATCTTCTCATCAGACTCAAAAGTGAGCAAGAACACCTGTTTCGGAACATTCAGAGGAACGAATATCATAATCTTTTTGACTTCATCAGGTTGATATGAGTACTGGTTTTTTTCCTTGGTCAGTGACAGTGTTGGAATTCAAAAGTTAACCTTTTGGCTACTTGTGCAGTTCAAAGGGTCTGCATATCATGAACTTAGGAGAAACCAAAACAGTGGATGGTGTGCCTCCTCTTCTTGAAGCGGCAGATGATGATGCTGTTGACCCACACCTTGTCCGAGTGAAGAATGAAACTGGTGGTGATGATGACAGTGATGAAGAGGTAGACATTCTGTCTTATATTTTTTTGTTTACTTTGGTGTTTATTTTTTTGTCACATTCAGTATGGTTTGGATATATACTGATTTCACGGGGAGAGAATGTTTGGTATGGAAATTTGTCTATCGTTTATTGTTTACTTGTTTCCATATGTTTGCTGGTACTATTTTTTTTAAAATGTATTTCCATCATTGAATTGTATATGCTTGACCTTCTTCTATAGTTTATCAAATCTGATGTTTGTGGACAGGAAACTCATCTCCACTTGTAGTTGAGACTCTGTCCACACTTGAATTAAAATTTTCCTTTAAGTGCATCTAGTGAGATTTTTACTCTTGTCTATAAAGTTTTGGATAATATTCTAGACTCTTTACATCAAAGACTCTGTATGGTGGATGTATGCAAGTACACTGTTTTTCTAGTTAATTCATACATCCGTTAGAGTCTGCAAGTACCACTTTGGGTTCATGCGAGATTCTAGTGTCCTCACAACCATTTTCAGTGTCTTGTGATATTCCTGTCGAAGTTTCTTAAAATGATAAACTTTTTCAGGATGAGGATTTTGTTATTGAGAAGGATGACGGAGGTTCTCCTAGTGACGATTCTGGGGAGGATGATGCTAGTGAAAGTGGAGCTGAGAGAGAGGCAAGTCGTGTTTATCAGTTTTATTTGTTTGAATCTTTTGAGAATGGTATTTTCATAATCTAGAAGTTGTATCAATGTAAAATGAAGGGCCGATCTCAGAAGCTTGCTAAAAAGGAGCCTGCTAGAAAGAAAGCTTCAACTTCCAAGATACCATCTTCGAAGAAACAAAAATCCAAAGATGGAGGTGGCGACGGTTCAAAAAAGAAAAAGCAGAAAAAGAAAAAGGACCCAAATGCGCAAGAGAGCGATGTCTGGTTTCATGTTCTTCTCACAAATGGAAAGAGATGTGAGTTTGCATTCTCTATCCTATTGTACTTTGGTTTGGGTTGATCAAACAGATTAGTTCCTTATGTTTTGTTGTCAACAGAATGTAAAGAAAGATAACCCTGGAATTGCATTTACGGACGTGGGGAGAGTACTTGGAGAGAATTGGAACAAGTTATCAGGTATCATGATTTTAGTAAATACGCAGAATTTGTGCTTCCAGAGAAGCTGCTTGATTGTAAGATTTTTCCAGTTACAGAATATGTCATATTTCCATTTTGCAGGGGAGGAGAAAGAACCGTATGAAGAAAAGGCTCGTAAAGATAAACTACGTTACAAGGATGAAATTATTGGTTACAAGAACCCTCAAGCCATGAACATAGATTCAGGGAATGAATCTGATTAGCGGATAGACCATGGTTTCGAATATGGAACTATCCAGTTTAAGGTAAAGTACTTGGTTTGGCGCATTTTCATTGTCTATGTTACATCCTTTAGCATATCTGTAATGTTTTTTGCACTGTGTTTAGTTAAACATTATATTTTGATGAAATAATTAGGACAACGCCCGTTGTGAGTTGGTGCTTTTCGAAAAGTTGCAAGTTTCACGATCGGCTATTAATTTTATTCAGGGCTTGTAAGTTGGATTTCTGAAGTGAACTTTGGAATCACTGACCCTGGCTTGGTTAGTTAAGATCTTAATCTGAAGGAATTTTAGCTGCTATCCTTGATTACTCTCGTCAATCTGTTACTTGAGGACTTCCACTCGTTGAGTTGGTGGATAAATTTTTCTCACCGTTTGAGTTTGGCATTTACGGTCACGATTAGTCTAGACGTTCCGCCTTCTAGAGAGTGTTGAATTAGTATTCCAGCCTTGAGTTGTGGTAATCATTTCGTCACTTAAATTTCTTCCAGAAACTGGTTAAGCTTACATGCAGGTAATTTCATTCCTAAGTTTGCTCGATGTCACCTGAATAGTGGAGTGACATTCCTACACCATTGTAGACCTTAATATTTCAACATGTGGGCATCGAAGCTAGGACGTATCGTACCTGGTATTGACATGTGATCATGGCCGGTCCAATAAATTGGAGGCCTAGAACAAAAATTATGAAAGTGCCACTATAATCTATATTTACACATAAAATTAATAAATTTTTCAATTTTTTTTTTCATCCTCCTAGCAATATGCCAAAAACATTAAAAAATTTAAACACATTAATTATACATAGAAAATATAATCATTTTGCAATATTATATTTTTAAGAAACAATGAAATTTTATTAAAAAATTTAGAATTAGTCTTAATAACTTTATAAGACAAACTAGATAACTCTATATTAATCAGAATATCTGTTATAATATTTCAAGAATATGAGCCAAATTTTTTAATAAAATATTTCTTCAAATTGAATTTTAATATTTTTTTAAAAATTTAAAAATTTTCTTATTTTTTCCATAAAATAAAACAAATTTATAAATTGTGGGCCCTTCTTATTCGTGGGCCCAAGACGGTTGCCCTTGCGGCCCTAGGCCATGGCTGGCCCTGCATGTGATGATATTGGTTTCAATTTGAAGTGTCTGATTTTTAGTGCATAATATTTTATTAGGTGAATTTGGTATAAATCACGTAATTCATTTTTGAAAATTTAATATTAAACTCAATACATTCATACATCACAATCCATGTTTATATCATATGAATAAAAAAAAATATCAGATACAAAAAAAATGAATAAAAAATATCTCTCCAAATTAACAAAGTTGATTAATAGGAATAAGTTAATCCACTTAGGACACGTTTACTTCCTAGAAATGAGAATAATGGGTAATACAAGAAGTAGGCAATTAGGGTGGTGGGTAATCGGAGTAGTGGACAATCATTTCCATTAAAGTGTTTACTAACAAAAAATAATCAGAATATTAATGAGAATGTTTTTTATTTTATTATTTATTAACCATTATCAATTAAAATTAATTAATTACTAAAATGTCGTTTTTTTCCAATTTTCTCAAACTCTTGCATCTCTTATCTAATCATCATCACAAAACTCATTTGATAAAAGATTCAATTCATTAAAAATAAGTAAAGCGTTCTTCTTCATTTTCCGAAAGATTCTATCTATTAAAAAATTAATAATTATTTTTTATATGTATAGAGATATATTGAAGGTGAAGTAATGGACCGAGTTAATGATTAAGTTAGAGGTACGCTTAAATTTATTGTGGTTGAACTTTGTAATTATTGTAAAAATTGTAGGGTAATTTTGGTGTATAGAAAAATTAAAATAGGTAATGAAAATGATTAACACATCCCCCCTATTTAATCACATTACCCCGAAATAGGTAATGACATTTAGGATTTCATGTGAGACCCACCCATTTAAAAAATTTGATTTTGCAAATAAACATAGGATTACTCTATGATGGGAATCATTCACATTGACTTAATTTTCATTACTCCTAAATAAACACTCCCTAATGTGACATTTTATTTGCCAAATTTTTTAAAACTATTCATGCCATAACATATTAAGTACTATATCAAATGTGATCAGTTATTATGGTTAAATATCGCATGACTAGCTATTATTTGAGAATTTCCTGAATGAGCCGAAAAATTTGAGTTCAAACCTATATTTGACCAGATTATGAATTAAGTTAGGTTTTCAAATTGAAATTAATGTATCGATAAATTTCGGATCTAACAAGTATCATTTTTTTACTAACCACGTTATTATATGACACATCTACATTGACGGATATGCTACGAAATCTGTCTCAATTCAACTGGCCATAAACAAACATAATAATAAGTGTGCTAAGTTTTGTAGCATATTTTATATTACGTATTTACAAATAATAGGGAAGTAGGTAATCAGTGAAAAAGTATATGTTTACAAGTAATAAAGAAGCAGATAATTAGTGAAAATGTAATTAATCAAGGAATTAGATAATTATTTTCATTGATACGCACATTTAATAACCACATAATATTAGAATGTTTATTAATTATTTTCAAAACCAGCAAATGACTCTTATTTATCGCTCTTGTTATGTGGCACATGTACATCAACGTATTGACAATGAACCTGCATCTAATTCAATGCCATATCAACGAACCATAATCAAACAAAATAACAGACATACAAAGTTTTAATTCCATATTTTATTTTAAGAACACACTTACTAACAAATAATGGGAAAAAAATTAATCGGAGTAATCAGAGAAGTCGGTAATTATTTTTTATTGAGTTCTACGTTTACTAACCATATAGAATATAGTAACTAATAGCACCCCACATGTTGTGCCAATCATTGTCATGCCCATTCATATGGTGAATAACATTTGTGGTGTCTGTAGACAGGCTGCTAGTCTTGTAGTGTTTTAGGGCCGTGTGATTGACTATGTAAGGTGTACACAACCTAATGCTCCCCTGGGGTATGAAGTTATGTACTACTTGCATGACGAATGTAGGGGTTTTAGGGTATACAACTTTTATGAACTAAAACTAATGAGATTGCTAGGGGTTGAACAAAGTCTATCTTTTGTTCAAATTATAGCTACTAGTCATGATGGCCATATTCAGGTATACATGAGATTGGATTTTTGGGGATACCTTGTTAGGATCAATTTCCCCGATTCTATATTTTTCTTATACGGTAGAGTATATGTCCCCACATCGGCCTATTAGATATATAGGTGCAGAAGAAATTGATGATCAGTTGGGTTGACACCATTCATCCTCCTTGATTATTAGATCGATTGCATACGATGAGCTATAGGCAAAGCCATGTGATTGTTCTGTAGTATTTTAGGATTTGAAATGTATTGGTTTTGTATAATTTTTTTCTTGTTAAAATAAACACGTGTTTTTCCGATTGTTTAAGATTTGGAACGCATTTTTTTTTGTTCATTTTTTCCTTGTTAAAATTCAAACATATATCCGCCATAATATTTTACACAACAAATTTAGCTTTAGTATGAAATCTAAATCCCTCATGATAACTCTTGAAACACTCACATTTTGTATACATTATTCTGTTTCAGTTATAGTCTTTTACTATGCTTTTGAGTTAAATAGATTGCATTTTACTTGGTTTATGCTAAATGTGCAGAGCATATATGTTCAGAATCGTTGGAGCTAATGGAACTCAAGTATTCCAGAATCAAAGAAAACTTGATAAGAATGAAGACATTGACTCTTGAACTAATTTGAGCTATTAAAAAATGCCACTTGGGCAAAATGGACGAAATTAAGGCAACAAAGAAATATCAAAGGGGTCTCCATTTCAGGTCAGCCTACAATCCTTGACCCAATCTCCATTTCAGACCAACCAACAATCCTTGACCCAATCCACATTTAGCCACCTTGAAATCTATTCCAACCTTTATATATATATATATATATATATAGATCACTCCATTCAAATCGAAGGACTCCGTTTTTATCCATTTTGAATTTAGAATTCATTCAACTCCAGCAGCTTCTCATTCTATCATGGAAAATATCATCTTCTCCATCGAAGAATAGAAGATTTCTGAATACAAGGCAAGAATTTGTTGTGGCTTTCCTCAAGGGCTCTTCTAATCTTTACTTTCATGGCATCTGCTGTGATTTCTATAAACATGTCTAGAGGCTAAATATTTCATCCTGGGGCTGTGATGTAACCAAACATGATCATTTGAAGTTAATAAGAATTTCAGTTTTTCAAGTTCTATTTTGATTTTTGTTTATGTGTATTGTGCATAATTGAATATGCTTGTTTTGATGCTTGATCACCATTAGAATATGCATATCTAAATTAGGATTAAGAGCACATACCATGCTTTAATTCCAATGGATCTGTAATTAGGATGACTAAGATTTGATGGCACATACCATGCATAAGAGACTTAGTTGATTAGTTGAACTTTTCTTGAGCTTAATTGATTTTTGTTGCCTAGCCTAAGTTACATACCATGACTAGATTAGGTTTCAAATCAGAAATACAAGATTAAGATCACATACCATGATTTAATCATAACTTAGAGAGAAGTAATTCTGGAATCAGATTAGACTTATTTGGTTGATTACTTAGAAACTTTGAATTAGATTGTTTAGGTGAAGTCACTGCCCTAGGTCCCCTTAACTCATTCACAGAAGAAAACTTTATCTTTTTCATTCCTTTCCTATTAACTTGTCTCAAAATCTTGTTAGACACATAAGTTTAGTTAGTTTGCATAATTCCATTCTCTTACCATTCAAAACAATCAAAGTACTCATTTTACATTCAGTTTTAGTGTAACTTCTAGATTTTCAAGATTGGGTTTCTAAGCACTTAATTAGAGAAGATCTTCTTCAATCCTTGTGGAATCGACCTTGCACTTACTGGGATGTACTATTGTGTGGTCATGTTCTATTGCAAGCATAACACCTCATAAAATAAACGTGATCTTAATATATTTACACATTCAGTTTAACTAAAGTGCCAGTTCAAATATATGAAACTCCAATCATATCAAATTAATTTGATTTAGTTCGAATCCACGATGAAAAATAAACATTTTTATAATTTTTTATGAAAAAGAACAAACCAAAAATTAACATAATAATGTAATTGCTATAATTCCTTATGTTTGCTGCCACATTAACTTCTTTAACGATATTTGTAATGTCGTGACTCAATTGATGCATCAGATCAGTAAACAGAAGCCCTATTCTGAGTGCAAAATGACACAAATTTATTGATGTAAAGTGACACGATATTTGTAATGTCGTGACTCAATTGATGTAACAGTCCAAAATTACAGCAAATGAGGTTGTGAATACATCAAATGTAACGACCCGTCCCAAATTCCATGATTAGATTAGTGACTAATCATGATTAGTGAGGCTAATCCGTGATTAGTAGAGCGAAATCGGACGAACGATGCGAAATGACCGTTTTGCCCCTAGGCGTGGGCAAAACGTTGACTTTTTGATCGGGCGGTCAAATGGACTTTGACCGATGACCGTGGCGTAGTTCGTGACGTCACAAGTTCATAGACAGGTGGCACGTTCAATTCCGACATTCGAGGAGGAAGTTATGACGTTCGGAAGTTTAGGGGCATTTTGGTAATTTTGGTTAAAAAGGGGTCAAATGTTGACTTTTTGACCGAGAGGACCGATGGCCAAGGGCCAAAGACCGTTACGTAGACAAGGACGATACGAATCCGTAGACAGGCGGCACGTCGAATTCGGACGTTCGACGGCGAAGTTACGGTTCACGGAAGTTCCAGGATACTATTCACGGTGACGCATTTCACGAGACGAATTGAGTTTTGTCTTTAGTGTGGGCCCAGATATTTTGGCAGGCCAATGGATGAGTGACAAGTGTCACCCATCCATTGCCCACCTTCCCACATACATGCATCGATCATTCCTTTATTTCCATTCATCCAAACCAACCCAAAAATCCATAACCCGTGCAAACCATCCCTCACAAACGCCCATCAACCTTCTTTGATCATCATGAACCATGAAGGAAGCAAGGAGAGGAGGTTGAAATGAGGTTGGTGGAGGAAGGATCGCAGGCCGCCGTGCACGGCGGCCATGGAACCGTGAAGGTTTGGGAGTCCCGGTGACGGTGATCGGTTCGGGGAGCCGTATGACACGCAAATCGAGGCGGCAGCTCGGACGGTCTGTGAGTGGACTTTGTTTTCTAAATTGGTGCATGCATAAATGTTTATTATATGTTTTAAATACTTGTTTGTGATGCCATGAATGCATTTGTATGTGGTTACGTATAAGCACGTATTTCGAGGTTTCGGCCTTATACGGGTCTGCATTTCTTTATTGGTCTAAATGATTTGGTTTTGGATTTCTAAATGGATAAACTCGGGTATGAGACCCATTTGGTTTGGTCTCGGGCATATGACACTATTTACGACCTTCGGGTCTAAATCGTGGTCGCGGCGGGTGCTATGTGCACGACGATCAACGATACGACGCTCGCCTCCGGATTGGGATGTGTTCCTTCCGGAGAGGTCACGATGCACGATTCGTGGTCGGGCAGCCTGGGGAGGCTCGACTTCGAAGTGCTGACGGTTCAGGATAACGATCGGTGATGAGTGCACCATGATCTTGTGGTGGTCGCGTCGGTTGATTCGTTCACGGCGACATACCAGGATTGAGAGCGGTCCTGGATGGATGGTTGCACGCATCACTATGATCGGAGTCGTGACTGACCCTTAGATATCGGGCACGGTGCCCAGTTGAGTCATATGTTTGGGCACGAGACGTAGTTGTTTTACACTGATGATTTCGGGTCAGGGACCCTAGATGGATTTCCAAGTTCATGACGGTTTATGGGAACCGGCATGAACTCTGGAAAAGTCATTATGGTTCCTGACGGTTTATGGGAACCGGCATGAACCTTTGTCAGGTCATTCTGGTTCATGACGGTTTATGAGAACCGGCATGAACCCTGGTTAATGGATGTTATGGATCATGACGGTTCAAGGGAACCGGGCATGAACGTTTATGTTATGTATATATATGTATTCATATACCTTCCTTTACTTCTATTATCTCCTCCGGGGAGGGTCGTTGGCCTGGATGGATCCCGGAGTAGTCACGGAGCACCGACTGAGTGGAGTCACCCCCCAGTTGGGTTCCTTACTCTCAGGAAGACTATGATTACTATTACCTCGGGTAGGGTCAGTGGTCTGCGGACATTGATCTTGACTTTGAGAAGACTCGGATTGAGACCTGGGTAGCACGCGCGTAGCTTTGGAAACCGTGACAGGATTGGTTGTGTGAATTATATGTATATGTGATGTATGCTACATATATGATATATGATGTGTGTTTACACAGGTTTTGGGAAGTGGCCCGTATGGTTAGTTTATTATGATTTGGGCTGAGTCCCTTATGGATTTGGGCAGTGGCCCGTGTACTTGATTTCATTATGGTTTTTCTGGATAAATGGTTTTCGAATGCATGCATGCTTTTTAGTGAAGGGTACAAATGTCTTATAAAATGTTTTATAAACTCTTGTTTTGTCCACTCACAGTTTTTAATGTTTTGACTGCCCTTCAGGTTGACAGCGGATGTGGACTGTAGCAGAGACCGAGATATCACATACCTCCTCCGGATCCTGGCGTACTCTGATAGCCCAGGAGGGCAAAGTCCGAAATATCCCTTGTTTGACACTTCGTGTCAGACGGGAGCAGGGTCATCCCGCACTAATCCCGGGGGGGGGGGGGGGGGGGGGGGGGATTGGGATGGGTCCTGTCATCAAAAGCTTATTATTTAAAATACATTTAAAAAAAGCTTTCGATGTATACACAATATCTCAATTTACATTGATTCAAGACATAAATTTGTGTAACTTTGCACCGTTTACTCCGTTCCTATAGTACTTGCTTAATGTATGGGTCGCTACACTGTGGAACTTCATCTTTTATTCTTCCGACTACAAGGACAGGCTAATGATTTGAAAATTCAGTGCAGTAGTGTTGTTCTTCTCTTTCTACTGCTTAAGGTTTTATTCTTATCTTGGGCACTAGTAATTAGTTCTTCTAAAGGTTTTGTTGTGCCTTCGTTTAAGCACCCATGGTATTGTTCTATAGACATTAGTCTGTCTCTGTCCTTCTCTCTCTCTCCCTCTCTCTCTCTCTCTCTCTCTCTCTCTCCAAGTGCTAAAATCTGTGTTCTGATTACTCTATTATTGGAACCAGTTAATGTGGCATTGCCAGCTTTCATAATGGATTTTGCATGTTTGCAGTCTAACCAGTCACATACCTTTGTTTTGTTATGCTGGATCCGCCTATCCGTAAAAGGCAAACATTGTATCCACATAATGTTTTGCAGGTGTTGCTTGTTTATGTTACTTGTTTATGTTAGCACAGACACCAGAAGGACATAGCAAGATGCAGAGCATCGATCAACCGCATGAGAAGAATGCAGGAGCTAAATCAACCATTAACCGGTACAATTCTCAATCCTTCACCTTCTAGCTGATGTATCGAGACTAACTCGATTGGTTTAGGCTAGATTAGATTAGGTTCTTCTTCTTCCTTCAATTCTGGACACTAGAACTGCATAAATGAAATTGATGATTGATATGGATGATGGTGCACACCAAATGTTTGTTAATTTGTGTGAATGAAAAATATATTTTGTTTCTGATTTCTCAGTGTAGAATATCACTACCCCTGAGTTTTCTCTTCAGATTTTTCTCATTAAATGATTGTTTGCAACACATACACACATATACCCGATTCACACACACACACACACACGCACACACTTTTACTGTGAAACGGTTAGAGATGTCAATGACATCATCACACATCAGCACCTTTTACACCTCACTCACACACACATTCCTTGCTGATTTACATTCATTTCACCTCACTCACACTTGCACTCAATAACAGAATGCACACACTTCTCACTTGCACGACTACATTTTCTTCACTCACACTCACACACTTGTCAACTGCCACTTGGCAGTCCACTTGGCATTGTGCCAAGTCACTCCTCAGTGATTTGCTTAGTCACTAACAGCCCCTCCTAAGCCAATCACTGGAACCACTCCCAACAATTTCCTTAGGTAGCAAAACCTAGGTTTAGGCAAAGCCTTAGTGAAAATATCTGCAATCTGTTCTTCAGTGTTGCAATACTGAATTGTGATTTCACCATTCTGTATTGCTTCTCTGATGAAATGGAACTTCTTACTTATGTGTTTAGTCCTTTGATGGAACACTGGGTTTCTAGCCATAGCAATAGCAGACATGCTATCACACATAAGAACTGTAGGATTTAGTTGTTCCTCACCAAAATCTTGCAACACAAACCTGAGCCATATGGCCTGAGTTGTTGCTTCAGAAGCACTTACATATTCAGCTTCTGCTGTAGATAAGGCCACACTTGTCTGTTTCACAGAGGCCCATGAAAAAATACCACTTCCAAAAGTAAAAGCATACCCAGAAGTACTCTTACTGTCATCTAGTGACCCTCCCCAGTCACTATCACAAAAACCAATCAAGGTTGCTATTTTCCCTTTCTTGTACTCCAATCCATAGTCCAATGTACCCTGCACATACCTCAAGACTCTTCTTGCAGTACCAAGATGTTTCCTTGTAGGGTTGTGCATAAATCTAGACAGCAGAGTTGCTGCAAACATAATGTCAGGTCTGGTTGCTGTCAAATACAGCAGACTTCCCACAATCTGTCTGTATAGTTGTTCATCTGCCTCACCACTTGCATCATCTCTTTGTAGCCTGTCATTTGTGGCCAAAGGAGTGCCTACTGATTTACACCCTTGTAGACCAAACTTCTTTAGCAAAGTTTCTGCATACTTTCTCTGATGAATGTAAATCCCACTGCTGGATTGCAGTACACCCATTCCTAGAAAATGATGCAGTAACCCCAAGTCTATCATCTCATATCTGTTCATCATGTCTTGCTTAAAGTTGGTCATCAGTTCTTCACTATCACCTGTGTAGACAATGTCATCTACATAGATAGAAACAATGATAGTTCCTTCACCCTTCCTGCCCTTCAAATACAAAGTGGCCTCACTGGTGCTTCTCTCAAAACCCCACTTAAGTAAATGAGCATCAATCTCCCCATACCAGGCCCATGGTGCTTGTTTGAGCCCATAGAGAGCCTTTCTTAGTCTGTAAACCTTCTCTTCACTGCCCTTTACTTCATACTCCTCAGGTTGGTCTACATACACTTCCTCTTCCAATACACCATTTAGGAAGGCAGATTTCACATCAAGTTGAAACAGTTTCCATTCCCTTTGTACTGCTAGAGCAATTAGAGTTCTAATAGTGTCCAACCTTGCCACATGGGCAAAAGTTTCATTGAAATCCACCCCTGGTTTCTGAGAATACCCCTTAGCTACAAGTCTTGCCTTATGCTTCTGAACAGATCTATCCAGATTTAACTTGGTTTTGTATATCCATTTAACTCCAATAACAGGCTTGTCAAATGGTCTATCAGTTAACTCCCAAATATCATTCTTTTCTATCATAAGTAATTCAGCTTCCATTGCCTTCTTCCATGCTGAATCTTGAGAGGCTTCACTGAAACTCTCAGGTTCTATGACACTCATGTGACATCTAGCATAGATGTCACTACGACTTCTCAATCTCACTGGGGTGTTACTGGTACCCACATTGGTTTATTCCCTGGTTTCAGAACCTGCCGTGTGCCCAGAAGTTGCACTTGCATTAGGACTAGCATCAGGACCTGCTCCATTGCTTGGACTTGTATTCTGAGAACTAGAAGTATCAGTTTCAGACCTTGCTTGAGTTTCTTTTAAGTTCATAGGCATATGAACAAAAGTCTGAGAACTCTGAACTTCTTTCCAATCCCAGCTTCCTTCTTCATTAAAGATCACACTCCTAGACACCACCACTTGTTTTGTAGCTAGATTGTAGACCCTATAACCCTTCTCACAACTTCCATAGCTCACAAATATTCCCTTTTCTCCTGATTCATCCAGTTTCTGTCTTTTCAGTTTTGGGATATGCAGATAGCATATACTCCCAAAAACCTTCAAGTGTGAGACACCAGGCCTTCTTCCTGTGAACTTCTCAAATGGTGTCTTTCCTTGCACAACCTTGGTTGGACTCCTATTCAGGATGTAAACTGCAGTACTTACTGCCTCACCCCAAAACTCATAGGATAGCTTCTTACTGTGCAGCATGGACTTTGCCATTTCAACAATTGTCTTGTTTTTCCTCTCAGCAACACCATTTTGCTGAGGAGAGTAAGAAACAGTTAGTTGCCTCTCAATTCCATGCTCATCACAGAATTCTTGGAAAGCATTTGAAGTATACTCTCCCCCTATCACTCCTTAGCTTCTTCACTTTGAATCCACTTTGTAACTCAATAGTGGCTTTGAATTTCTTGAACACATTTAACACTCCTGCCTTGTGTCTAAGAAAATAAATCCAACACATTCTTGTGTGATCATCTATAAAAGTAAGAAAGTAGAGATTACCACCAAGAGTTTCTGTTTGCATTGGCCCACATACATCTGAATGTATGAGTTCTAGTGGCATTGAGGCCCTCCAAGCTTCTTCAGTGTCAAAGGGGGTCACATGGAACTTCCCTGTGATACACCCTTCACACAAAACTTTGTCCCCAACCAGCTTTGGTAGACCAACTACCATATTTTGTTACTCAACATCTGTAGACTTGAGTGATTTAGGTGCCCATATCTTTTGTGCCACAGCTCCAAATCCTCCTTTGATTCAGCCTTCCTAGCCACATGAAAACCATAATCCAGGGAAATTTTGAAGCATCTGCTCCCTGTCATAGGAACCCTTGCAATTTTATGCTGCATTTCAGTATCTTCAAACACTTCCATTGCCTGATCTCCAAACACTAAGCAGTACCCGTGCTCAATCATTTGCTCTACACTCAGCAAATTTTCATCCAGACCAGGTACAAGCATGACATCTCTGATGTACTTGTTACCTTGGCTAGTGTGAACAAGTAAAGATCCTTTTTCAGCAACTTGAACCAGTTCACCTGTCCCCATTTTCACCTTAACATTCAATGTCCTGTCAATATCAGACAGTAGAGATTCATGGCCTGTCATGTGGTTACTACAGCCACTGTCAAGGTACCAAACTGCAACATTTCTCTCAACATAGGCTGAATGACATGCATAGAACATGTTTCCCTCCATTTTATTTTCTGGTTCTTTCACCTGCTGTGCCATATGTGCAGCTTGCTTGACTCTGCAATCTTTAGAAATGTGGCCCAGTTTTCCACACTTAAAGCACTTGAATTTGTTCTTGGTCCAGCACACACCAAAATGCTTCCTATCACAGGTCTTGCAGGTTGGTCTTGGGTCATTTTCTTCACCCTTCTGAACTTCAGACTCCTGCTTATCCTTTGCTCCAAATCTGCCCTTATTGGAACTCCAGGATTTATTGGGAAACCTTTTCTTGTTTCCTCCCTGAGTTCCCCGAGAATGACTGCTGGACTGATTTTGAAAACTCATACTAGAGAATGCCTTCTCTACTTCACTGTCATCATGCATTTCTAATCTTTGATCAAATGCCCTTATAGATGCAGTAATACTTTCAACACTAACAGTGTCCAAATCTGTAACGACCCGTCCCAAATTTCATGGTTAGATTAGTGACTAATCACGATTAGTGAGGCTAATCCGTGATTAGTAGAGCGAAATCGGACGAGCGATGCGAAATGACCGTTTTGCCCCTAGTGGTGGCAAAACGTTGACTTTTCAATCGGACGGTCAAATGGACTTTGACCAATGACCGTGACGTAGTTCGTGACGTCACGAGATCATAGACAGGTGGCACGTTCAATTCCGACGTTCGAGGAAGAAGTTATGACGTTCGGAAGTTTAGGGGCATTTTGGTAATTTGGGTGAATAGGAGGTCAAAAGTTGACTTTTTGACCGGGAGGTCCGATGGCCGAGGGCCAGAGACTGTTACGTAGATAAGGACGATACGAATCTGTAGACAGGCGGCACGTCGAATTTGGACGTTCGACGGCGAAGTTACGGTTCACAGAAGTTCTCGATTACTATTCACGACGACACGTTTTGCGAGGACGGTTTGTCTTTAGTGTGGACCCAGATATTTTGGCAGGCCAAGGGATGAGTGACAAGTGTCACCCATCCATTGCCCACCTTCCCACCTACGTGCATCGATCATTCCTTCATTTCAAACACACACACACAAAACTACCCGATCTCACATCCACCATCCTTCCATCTGTGCAACCCAAAACCCATCCATCCTTCATTCAAGCAACCAGGGATGGAAGAGGAGACCGGATGGAGGTGGCTGGACGGCTGGAACCGCCGTGGGCGGTGGCTGGAGCCCAGAACCCGAACGGTTACCCGGTTAGGCCCAAATCTCCCATTTTGTCGATTTTTACATTATGGATCGTTTTGGTTGATTAGGGAATGTTTGTTAGCTTGTTTAGGGTGTATAGAGATGGTTTTGAACGGGGGTTGACGGCTGCGACGCCTGGGGACGAAATCGGAAAACTGGGCCGTGGGGGGTTAATTTTTAGGGATCGATTTAGGGGGTTTTAGCTTGTTTGGTTAATTGGGTTAGATAGGAAACTTGAAAATAGGAATGTAGGAATTAAAATGGAAGAAAACGGATGAGAAATGAGGGCGTCGGAGACCTGGACCGGTTACGCCGGTCCAGTTGCAGGGGTTGGACCGGACCGGGCCGGTCGGACCGGTTCGATCGAAGGAAGGGGATGCACTGTAGCGGCGCGTGGCTCCCACGCGCAGCCACTTCAGGCGGCGCGTGTGGGCGCGTGCTAGGGTTTTTGGGGATGTGTTCAACATACGAAATCATCTATTCGATGTAACGAACATTTTGGGACTGGTTTCGTGTCGATCGGACACCGTCTCGATATGTTTCGGGGCATCGGAAGGTTTAGGTTCGGTTTTAAAAATAGTTAAAAATATGGGAAAATTACGGGGCTTTAGTGGGAGGTTAATTAAGTAGTTAGTAACCTTCTATTACGATTTGGACAGGTTTGGGAGTCCCGGTGACGGTGATCGGCTCGGGGAGCCGTATGGCACGCAAATCGAGGCGGCAGCTCGGACGGTCTGTGAGTGGACCTTGTTTTCTAAATTGGTGCATGCATAAATGTTTATTATATGTTTTATTACTTGTTTGATGATGCCATGGGTGCATTTGTATGTGGTTACGTATAAGCACGTATTTCGAGGTTTCGGCCTTACGGGTCTGTATTTCTTTATTGATTTAAATGAACTGAATTTGGATTTCAAAATGATAAACTCGGGTATGAGACCCATTTGGTTTTGTCTCGGGCATATGACCTCAGATTCCGGGCACGGTGCCCAGTTGGTGTCCTATGTTCGGGTACGAGACCCAGTCACTTTACGGTTTTGATTTCAGGTCAGGGAACCTTAAATGGATTTCCCGGTTCATGACGGTTTACGGGAACCGGCATGAACTCTTAATATGGTATCATGGTTCATGACGGTTTATGGGAACCGGCATGAACCCTTGTTGGTTATTACGGTACATGACGGTTTATGGGAACCGGCATGTTACCTGATTATGGGTATTATGGATTCATGACGGTTCAGGGGAACCGGTCATGAATGTTTATGTTATGTATATATATGTTCGTCTACCTTCCTTTACATGTTCTACTATCTCCTCCGGGGAGGGTCGTTGGCCTGGGTGGACCCCGGAGTAGTCACGGAGCACCGACTGAGTGGAGTCACCCCCCAGTTGGGTTCCTTACTCTCAGGAAGGCTATGATTACTATTACCTCGGGTAGGGTCAGTGGTCTGCGGACATTGATCTTGACTTTGAGATGACTCGGATTGAGACCCGGGTAGCGCGCGCGTAGCTTTGGATACCGTGACAGGATTGGTTGTGTGACTTATATATATGTATGTGATGGATATGTGATATATGATATGTGGTATGTACAGGTGTGCACAGGATTTGAGTAGTGGCTCGTGTACTTGGTTTCTTTATGGTTTGGGGCCGAGTCCTTTATGGATTTGGGTTGTGGCCCGTATGGTCGTTTTTATTGTGGTCCTTTCGACCTTAGTTTATATCTGCTTTGGGCTTAGTCCCACATATGGTTTGTTTTGGATAAATGGTTTTCGAATGCATGCATGCTTTTTAGTGGAGGGTACAAATGTCTTATGAAATGTTTTATAAACTTTTGTTTTGTCCACTCACAGTTTTTAATGTTTTGACTGCCCTTCAGGTTGACATCGGATGTGGACTGTAGCAGAGACCGAGATATCACATGCCTCCTCCGGATCCTGGCGTACTCTGATAGCCCGGGAGGGCAAAGGATGAAAATATCCCTTGTCTGACACTTCGTGTCAGACGGGAGCAGGGTCATCCCGCACTAATCCCGGGGGGATTGGGATGGGTCCTGTCAACGTGGTATCAGAGCGGGGTTGTCTCTATTCGAGCAACCGTGTAGCTTTTGGGGTATGTACGCAGGTCGAGGATGTGATATCTCATTGGGTTGCAGTTCGTGGTCAACCTGATTGTCGGGGTGCCGGTACGATAGTTAGTAGGATTGGCAAGCCTTGGTTCGGCACTCGATGCCGGGGTTTCCATGGTTCTGTCAGGGGTGGCAGTGTGGAACCCTACGGAAGGCTTAACGTAGTATTACGTTAGAGTTTTGGATCGTGAGACGGTTAGTTGGGATCGTCTTCACGATGCCATAGGATCGGTTTCGACGACTGATTTGGTGTTGTGACCATCCGATGGTCGGATTGGTTGAGTTAGATGGGTTTACTGCTGTTGGCGGTTAGTAGTCGATTTCGGGGAACTCTGGTTGAACTTATGGTAGTTGGCAGCCAGATTCGAGGAATTCTGGTTGGACTTACGGTAGGATTGGATTGTCGTCTTTACGATGTCGGGACCGCGGGGTCGGTCAGATCGTGGATTTTACTGCTTTTCGCAGTTGGGTTCAGAGTGACCCTAGTTGTGATTGTGGAACCCTACCTTGGTGGGTATGGTTCGGAAATGGGAGTTGGCGAGTGGTGTGACTTTGACGACTATTCAGATTTGGATTCGTTAGTCGGTCTAGTCATGTCAGCTTGTATTGGGACTGCACTTCGCAGTCAGGGTTGTACGTATCGGTTAGACCGAGTTGGTTGTCGTGCTACTTCAGTTGTGGGTTGGTGCAACTAAGGTCGTGGATGACCTGGTAGACGACAATGGTTTAGTCAAGTTACGACAGGATAGAGATTGTTGGACAAGTTACCAGGGTTGGTACTTGTCGATGGAATCCCTGAGTGGGATACAGAGTAGTTGGTACGGGCGATTGATTCCGTTGGATACGGAGTCTGGATATAGCGATGTCTGGTAGTTAGGTCTGCACGAGTGCGGGGCAGGCGCTACTACCGAGAGTGGTTATAGTTACGATTGTTGGGGATCGGGGACGTTCGGGGAACGTTTTCCTTTTCTCGCAGGAGTTGTCAGGGTGACTGTACCCAGAGTTGACAGGTACGAGGGAGACAGAGTTTCTCCTATACGAGCAGAGGTACGCGATCGTCGCTTGGTATGAGCGGAGATCCAGGATGTCAGTGTTGTACACGGTGTGCTAGCGTCAGTACTGATGCTAGTAAGGATGCTTGTGTGCTGATGCTGACAGGTGGTAGTGATGGTGCTGGTACTCGTGCTAGTGCTAGTGCTGGTGTCGGTGCGGGTGGTTGTGATGACGGTGAGTCACGAGTCGGGATGTGGCTCTGACGAGATGGGCATATGTTCGGTATCTCTGGTTCCAGAGTGGACCTCAGATAAGGTTAAAGTGGTTAAGGGACACGTGGTTGATGTCCGGGTATGTTGTTTCCAATCTGGTTGGAACTTCGAAATCGCGAGAGGTTGCGATTGAGGTGACGAGAGGAATGCGGGTTTTCCGCATTGGTATTGGGTATGTCGAAGTTGTTTGGGTGACTTTTCGGATTCTACCATGATTGATGATGGTAGATGACGTTAATGATATAGATGTTGTTGGTTGCCACTAGTACACTGATTTGTGTATTGGTTGGTGGACCCGGGATTTGTTCTGGACCATCTGGAGGAGATGAGTATATCGAAGTTAGGTGACTGAGATTCCTCATTTCCTGCTTGGTGGCAGACGAGGTTGGTTTACGTGACGTGGTGAATGCAGCGAGTTTGGTTGTATTC
The DNA here is from genome assembly GCA_032719365.1 of Prinsepia uniflora. NCBI lineage: Eukaryota > Viridiplantae > Streptophyta > Magnoliopsida > Rosales > Rosaceae > Prinsepia > Prinsepia uniflora. The sequence continues at coordinate 4,182,213 of CM064867.1, read as the reverse complement.
ACATAGGATGAATTTTGATGTCATAGTCTTGTATCATCTTTGATTTTCCTCGGTGGAATGACAAGGATCGATACGAGAAAATCAGTGAGAACCCACGGTCTCGGCGTGTCTTGTCGTTGACTAATCTATTTAGATGTGGGAAATGGCTGAGGACTTTGGACGTCGTGACGATCGGGGATCGTGACGTCTATGGTCGGTTGACGTAGTGTTGGATCTGGATCGTGATTTGGATGATCCAGATAGGTGGAGAGTTTATCACTCTTACCTGGATGTTGGAGTTGAGGATGATGGGACTGAACTTCTTTTCGAGGTAAATCCCATATGGCTTACTACTCGCCTGAGTAGTTGTCCGAGGAGTAGGTGTCTGACGAAGTCGGGTTTTGTCAGACTTGGTGTTGTGTGTGATGTTGTGATTGGCTTCCCTATGAAGTCAATCGATTGTGTTGTGGTAATCGGTCGAACTGGTAACCGATAGGTTCGGTTTTGATACGTCTCGGTAGACGTGAACGATGTTTCGAGTTTTGGAATCAGATTTCTGGATGACGATTCAGGATTTGATTTTGGAACTTGAAAGAGGATTTCTGTATTTGGGTTTTGGAATCGGATTCTGGGTGACGATTCAGGATTTGATTCTAGAGCTTGACTATAGATTTTCTTTTATGGATTTGAGTTCGGAATGGTTATTCCTAATACTAGTTTACGGAATGATGATTTCGGATTTGAATTTGGACATGATTATGGATATGATTTCTGGGTTTGGATTCGGGATTTCTTACGAAATTGCGGATTCGGATTCGGATTTGGAAATAGATAATGGGTCGGAGTTTCAATTTGTCTAGTATTGGATTGGACAAATGGACTCCATAGTAGAAACGTGATCGGCTACAACCTATATGGGTGTAGGCTGATTGATGTGTAGATGTATGTACCTTGTACGTTGTTCGAGGTACAATACTGGGCATACTTGTGGTGCCTAGTGACGGTATATAGGTTATACCGGTAGTACGTTGGTGAGCGTGTTGGTAGTCGGATTGGATCCGATACCACTGGATTAGTCGAGGTCGTGAACTAGGCATTGGATACTGTGCATTGGGTCATGGTATTTCTAATGGGTCTAGTTGCACACAGGTCGAGTGAAATGCTTGTGGTTAGTGTAACCACGAGTGTGTGTCATATCAGTTTGCGACTGACGACTGTCAAGTGGTGACAGTTTGTAGGAGGTGTCAGCGTGGATCATGGTGTGAGGTCTGATGACTCCCAGTGGGAGCAGACGTCAGGATAGTTAGTGGTTGAGCAAGGAACCGTCTAGTTGGTTGTGTCAGCGAAACGGTAGATCTGACAAGTGGGATCAGTTCGGACCGTACGACTTCTGTCATTCGACGTGGTCGAATGTAGTCGATATGACGAGAGCGTTAGTGGTACGTCTAGTTACAAACGAGGTTTATGTTGACTAGTGGGTGTAGTAGTGTACACGTGTTTTGCGGTCGTTTCTACTTTCCACGAGGTGGTTGTGGAATCAGGATAGTGGAGTTTCAAGAACGAAACTAATTAAGGAGGGAAGAACGGTTAGATTAGGTCGGTTGGAATTTCGAGGACGAAATTAATTAAGGAGGGAAGGTTGTAACGACCCGTCCCAAATTTCATGGTTAGATTAGTGACTAATCACGATTAGTGAGGCTAATCCGTGATTAGTAGAGCGAAATCGGACGAGCGATGCGAAATGACCGTTTTGCCCCTGGTGGTGGCAAAACGTTGACTTTTCAATCGGACGGTCAAATGGACTTTGACCGATGACCGTGACGTAGTTCGTGACGTCACGAGATCATAGACAGGTGGCACGTTCAATTCCGACGTTCGAGGAAGAAGTTATGACGTTCGGAAGTTTAGGGGCATTTTGGTAATTTGGGTGAATAGGAGGTCAAAAGTTGACTTTTTGACCGGGAGGTCCGATGGCCGAGGGCCAGAGACCGTTACGTAGATAAGGACGATACGAATCTGTAGACAGGCGGCACGTCGAATTTGGACGTTCGACGGCGAAGTTACGGTTCACAGAAGTTCTCGATTACTATTCACGACGACACGTTTTGCGAGGACGGTTTGTCTTTAGTGTGGACCCAGATATTTTGGCAGGCCAAGGGATGAGTGACAAGTGTCACCCATCCATTGCCCACCTTCCCACCTACGTGCATCGATCATTCCTTCATTTCAAACACACACACACAAAACTACCCGATCTCACATCCACCATCCTTCCATCTGTGCAACCCAAAACCCATCCATCCTTCATTCAAGCAACCAGGGATGGAAGAGGAGACCGGATGGAGGTGGCTGGACGGCTGGAACCGCCGTGGGCGGTGGCTGGAGCCCAGAACCCGAACGGTTACCCGGTTAGGCCCAAATCTCCCATTTTGTCGATTTTTACATTATGGATCGTTTTGGTTGATTAGGGAATGTTTGTTAGCTTGTTTAGGGTGTATAGAGATGGTTTTGAACGGGGGTTGACGGCTGCGACGCCTGGGGACGAAATCGGAAAACTGGGCCGTGGGGGGTTAATTTTTAGGGATCGATTTAGGGGGTTTTAGCTTGTTTGGTTAATTGGGTTAGATAGGAAACTTGAAAATAGGAATGTAGGAATTAAAATGGAAGAAAACGGATGAGAAATGAGGGCGTCGGAGACCTGGACCGGTTACGCCGGTCCAGTTGCAGGGGTTGGACCGGACCGGGCCGGTCGGACCGGTTCGATCGAAGGAAGGGGATGCACTGTAGCGGCGCGTGGCTCCCACGCGCAGCCACTTCAGGCGGCGCGTGTGGGCGCGTGCTAGGGTTTTTGGGGATGTGTTCAACATACGAAATCATCTATTCGATGTAACGAACATTTTGGGACTGGTTTCGTGTCGATCGGACACCGTCTCGATATGTTTCGGGGCATCGGAAGGTTTAGGTTCGGTTTTAAAAATAGTTAAAAATATGGGAAAATTACGGGGCTTTAGTGGGAGGTTAATTAAGTAGTTAGTAACCTTCTATTACGATTTGGACAGGTTTGGGAGTCCCGGTGACGGTGATCGGCTCGGGGAGCCGTATGGCACGCAAATCGAGGCGGCAGCTCGGACGGTCTGTGAGTGGACCTTGTTTTCTAAATTGGTGCATGCATAAATGTTTATTATATGTTTTATTACTTGTTTGATGATGCCATGGGTGCATTTGTATGTGGTTACGTATAAGCACGTATTTCGAGGTTTCGGCCTTACGGGTCTGTATTTCTTTATTGATTTAAATGAACTGAATTTGGATTTCAAAATGATAAACTCGGGTATGAGACCCATTTGGTTTTGTCTCGGGCATATGACCTCAGATTCCGGGCACGGTGCCCAGTTGGTGTCCTATGTTCGGGTACGAGACCCAGTCACTTTACGGTTTTGATTTCAGGTCAGGGAACCTTAAATGGATTTCCCGGTTCATGACGGTTTACGGGAACCGGCATGAACTCTTAATATGGTATCATGGTTCATGACGGTTTATGGGAACCGGCATGAACCCTTGTTGGTTATTACGGTACATGACGGTTTATGGGAACCGGCATGTTACCTGATTATGGGTATTATGGATTCATGACGGTTCAGGGGAACCGGTCATGAATGTTTATGTTATGTATATATATGTTCGTCTACCTTCCTTTACATGTTCTACTATCTCCTCCGGGGAGGGTCGTTGGCCTGGGTGGACCCCGGAGTAGTCACGGAGCACCGACTGAGTGGAGTCACCCCCCAGTTGGGTTCCTTACTCTCAGGAAGGCTATGATTACTATTACCTCGGGTAGGGTCAGTGGTCTGCGGACATTGATCTTGACTTTGAGATGACTCGGATTGAGACCCGGGTAGCGCGCGCGTAGCTTTGGATACCGTGACAGGATTGGTTGTGTGACTTATATATATGTATGTGATGGATATGTGATATATGATATGTGGTATGTACAGGTGTGCACAGGATTTGAGTAGTGGCTCGTGTACTTGGTTTCTTTATGGTTTGAGGCCGAGTCCTTTATGGATTTGGGTTGTGGCCCGTATGGTCGTTTTTATTGTGGTCCTTTCGACCTTAGTTTATATCTGCTTTGGGCTTAGTCCCACATATGGTTTGTTTTGGATAAATGGTTTTCGAATGCATGCATGCTTTTTAGTGGAGGGTACAAATGTCTTATGAAATGTTTTATAAACTTTTGTTTTGTCCACTCACAGTTTTTAATGTTTTGACTGCCCTTCAGGTTGACATCGGATGTGGACTGTAGCAGAGACCGAGATATCACATGCCTCCTCCGGATCCTGGCGTACTCTGATAGCCCGGGAGGGCAAAGGACGAAAATATCCCTTGTCTGACACTTCGTGTCAGACGGGAGCAGGGTCATCCCGCACTAATCCCGGGGGGATTGGGATGGGTCCTGTCAAAATCTCTAGTCTCTTCTAGGATTGACACAATTGAGTCATAGGATTTTGTTAGACTAATGAGTATTTTCTGAGCCAAACGTTTTTCAGTAATGGTCTCTCCATAGGTTTTCATCTGGTTTACTACTCCATATAGTCTAGACATGTATGCTGAAAATGATTCATCACTTCTCATCCTAGTATACTCAAAATCTCTTCGTAGTGATTGAAGTTTAACTACCCTTACCTTAGGATCCCCTCTGAATTCTTGTTTCAGAACATCACAGGCACGTTTGGCACTTTCTTCATTTGAAATTCTGGGAAAAATCTCCTCAGAAACTGCATTTTGGATCAGGTTCAAGGCCTTGGCATTTCTGATCTGATCTGCCTTGGTCTGAGCCGTCTCTATCACTTCATCATCACTATCATACTCCACATCAGTCACTCCTTGATCAACAATTGTCCATAGATCAGTTGCTTCGAGTGTTGTTTTCATTTTTATATTCCAGAAATCATAATTAACTCCTGAAAACACAAGCAGCTTTGGATCACCACCAATTCCAGTCATCTTGCCTTGATCACAAGCAACAGTACAGCTTCTTCTTCACATCTTGCCTTGATCTTCACTGCTCTGATACCATGTTAGCAGAGGCACCAGAAGGACATAGCAAGATGCAGAGCATCGATCAACCGCAGGAGAAGAATGCAGGAGCTAAATCAACCATTAACAGGTACAATTCTCAATCCTTCACCTTCTAGCTGATGTATCGAGACTAGCTCGATTGGTTTAGGCTAGATTAGATTAGGTTCTTCTTCTTCCTTCAATTCTGGACACTAGAACTGCAGAAATGAAATTGATGATCGATATGGATGATGGTGCACACCAAATGTTTGTTAATTTGTGTGAATGAAAAGTATATTTTGTTTCTGAATTCTCAGTGTAGAATATCACTACCCCTGAGTTCTCTCTTCAGATTTTTCTCATTAAATGATTGTTTGCAACACATACACACATATACCCGATTCACACACACACACACACACACACACACACACACACACACACACACACACACACACACTTTTATTGTGAAACGGTTAGAGATGTCAATGACATCATCACACATCAGCACCTTTTACACTTCACTCACACACACATTCCTTGCTAATTTACATTCATTGCACCTCACTCACACTTGCACTCAATAACAGAATGCACACACTTCTCACTTGCACCACTACATTTTCTTCACTCACACTCACACACTTGTCAACTGCCCACATGGCAGTCCACTTGGCATTGTGCCAAGTCACTCCTCAGTGATTTGCTTAGTCACTAAGAGTTTAATTGCTTTCATGATCACCAATTAAAGTTTTTACATAGTGTCTTCCTTTCATTGACTTCTTTTACCTTGTAAAGTTTGAAACCAACTCTGTGGTTCAAAGCGAACTGTCAATGAGCGAAGAACTTTCGATCACCAAGTAGAAGGACAAGTTAGAACTCTCATATAAGGTAGATACTTCTTTTCCCTCCCCTGAAGAATGTATTGTAAGAAAATTATGTTCATTTGTTGAGCAGTGACACAAAATGTGCGAAATTACACTTTTCTTATATTCAAATAAACAGGGACTAATTCATGAAGTGCTCACCACATACTGCGTGGCTTGTTTGGTGCCAAAGTTATGAAACTATTAAAATTCCACACTTGTCAAGATGGTTATGCTGTGAAATCTTCGCTGAAAGCTGAAGATGGAGTTCTATATCCTCTTGACAAGAGCTTTTTTTTCCTACCAAAACCTCCTACCCTTATTCTTCTTGAGCAGGTAAAATTTGCATCCATATAGTGTTGGTATGTATGACAAGGCCCCAATGTTAATTACTTAGAACCTCAATGTTTTTGCCTGCTTCTACTGCTAGGTTAAATATGTGGAATTTGAGAGGCATGGTGCTGGAGGATCAAATATGCACTATCTTGATCTTCTCATCAGACTCAAAAGTGAGCAAGAACACCTGTTTCGGAACATTCAGAGGAATATCTAATCCTTTTCACTTCATCAGGTTGATATGAGTATTGGTTTATTTTCCTTGGTCAGTGGTGGTGTTGGAATTCAAAAGTTAACCTTTTGTCTACAAGTGCAGTTCAATGGGTCTGAAAATCATGAACTTAGGAGAAACCACAACAGTAGATGGTGTGGCTCTTTTTAAAGAGGCAGATGACGATGATGTTGACCCACACTTTGTTCGTGTGAAGAGCGAAGCTGGTGGTGATGATGACAGTGATGAAGAGGTGGAAATTCTATCTTATATTATTTTGTTTACTTCGGTGTTTATTTTTTGGTCACATTTAGTATGGTTTGGATATATACTGATTTCACTGAGAGAGAATTTGTTTATTGTTTATTGTTTACTAGTTTCCATATATTTGCTGGTACTTTTTTTTTAAACACCATGGCTATGTATTTCCACCATTGATTTCTAAATGCTTGACCTTCTATAGTTTGTGAGATCTGATGTTTGTGGATAGGAAACTCATCTCCATTTGTAGTTGAGACTCTATCTACTCTTGAATTCAAATTTTCTTTTATGTGCATCTAGTGAGATTTTTACTCTTGGCAATAAAGTTTTGGATAATAAGTCTTCTAAACTCTTTACATCAAATACTCTGTATGGTGGATGTCCGCAGGTACACTTTTGTGCAAGTAGACTGTTTTCTAGTTAATTCATTCATACGCTTGTGCATGCCTGAAAGTACACTTTTGGTTCATGCAGGAGCCTAATGTCCTCACAACCATTTTGAGTGTCTTGTGATATTTCTGTCATAGTTTCTTAAAATCGTGAACTTTTGCAGGATGAGGATTTTGTTATTGAGAAGGATGATGGAGTTTCTCCTACTGACGATTATGGGGAGGATGATTCTGATGCTAGTGAAAGTGGAGCTGAGAAAGAGGCAAGTCATGTTTATCAATTTTATTTGCTTGAATCTTTTGAGAACGGTATTTTCATAATCTAGAATTGTATCAATTTAAAATGAAAGGCCAATCTCAAAAAACTGCTAAAGAGGAGCCTGCCAGAAAGGAAGCTTCAACTTCCAAGGTACCATCTTCCAAGAAACAAAAATCCAAAGATGGAGGTGACCACTGTTCAAAAAAGAAAAAAAAGAAAAATAAGAAGTACCCAAATGGCCAAATGCACCAAAGAGAGCAATGTCTGGTTTCATGTTCTTCTCACAACTGGAGAGAGATGTAAGCTTGCATTCTCTATCCTAGTGTACTTTGGTTTGGGTTGATCGAACGATTAGTTCATGAACATGTTTTGTCGTCAACAGAATGTAATGAGATACCCCTGGAATTGCATTTACCGACGTCGGGAGAGTACTTGGAGAGAAGTGGAAAAATTCGTCAGGTATGCACGATTTTAATAAATACACGGATTTTTCTCTTCCACAGAAGCTGCTTGTTTGAAAGAATCCGCTAGTTACAAAATGTGTCATGTTTTCCATTTTGCAGCGGAGGAGAAAGAACCGCATGAAGAAAAGGCTCATAAAGGTAAACTATGCTACAAGGATGAAATTACTGGTTACAAAGAACCCTCAGGCCATGAACATATATAGATTCAAGGAATGAAATCTGATTAACGGATAGGCCATGGTTTTGAATACGGAACTATCCAGTTTAAGGTTATGCGTGTACTTGGTTTGGCTCACTTTGAGTATCTATGTTAGTTCCTTCCTTTAGCATCTTTGTAATGCTTTTTGCCCTGTGTTTTGTTAACAGTATACTTGATGAGAAATTAGGACATAAAAGTTAAAACCCCCTATCTTTGGTGCCAAGGCCAGTAGTTTCTAATAGAGGATATATGGTTAGGGATGGGCACCATTTTGATCGATACAGATATCATTCAAAATCAAAATCTAAACCATTATACGATGAAAAGTGATTCAATGTTAATCAGAAAGTGGATGAAGTAACAATTCTAGCTAATTTGTTCCTCCATAAACTTAGTTTCTAGGTTCGACAAACATCTTTTTTCTTTTAATCCTTTTCCCCTCTTTTAGTAGGCAATAGCAATGGCATCCTTCAAATCATTACACCTTTTCTTTGCAAACTCGTTCTTTTTTGTTTATCGATTCTTTATAGCTTTTTGAGTTTAGAAGTGAACCACCATTCCCCTAGTCCAGTCCAATGTCCACTGAACCACCACCATATGTAAAGTGGGATGGTAGGAATTGAATCTCACAGTAGGAGATTAGCGTTTCGAAGTTCAATTTTATTTTCAAAATTTTGAGGTTTGATTTTGAAATTATAATTTGAACTCTAGCATTTTATATTATGAGTTAGAGAAAGAATTTTAAATTTTCTCTCTTTTAAGTTTTTTTTTATTGGTAAGGTTGATGTAGTCTCACAATATGAGATTAGGGTTTCAAATTTCAACCTATTTATTTTTTCAAAATTTCGAGGTTTGAGATTGGAATTACAAGGTTAATATGAATTATAGCATTTTATATTAGATGTTAAAGAAAGAATTTTGAATTTTTTTCCTTTTAAGTTCAATTTTTTCTTTGGTAAGATTGATGTGAACAATCACAATATGAGATTGGAGTTTCAAAGTTCAACTTTATTTTTTCAATATTCTTTTTCAAAATTCCGAGGTTTAATTTTGAAATTAAAAATTTCATAGAAACTCTTAGTATTTGATTTAGAGAGTTCAAGAAGGAATCTTATTTCTCCCTTTTAAGCTTGGGTTTTCTATGGGAAAGTTCATATGAATTCTCACAATATGAGACTAAAGTTTCGAAGTTCCTTTTGCTTTTGAAATTGTAAGGTTAATATGAATTCTAGAGTTTGATATTATTGGTTGGGAAAAGAATTTTGAATTTTCTTCGATTTGAGTTTGGTTTTTTTATGATAAGGTTGATGTGAACTCTCATAACATGGGATAAGAGTTTTGAAGTTCAATTCTATATTTTCAAAATTTTGAGTTTTGAGTCTAAAATGATAAGGTTAGCATGAACGCTAGAGTTTGATATTGAGAAAAAATTCAAAATCTTTTCTCTAATTCGTAATATCAAGTTCTAGAATTCACATGAACAATTATAACTCTAAAATCCAAACTCGAAATTTGGGAAAAAAATTGAAATTCAAAACTTCAATCTCATATTATGAGAGTTCACATCAACCTTATTATAGAACAACCAAATTAAAATGGAAAAAAAATTCAAAACTCAAAAATAAAAAATCATTCTTCAATTAATTCACAATATCAAAATCTAGAATTCATATAAAACTCATAATTCCAATATATAAATTCGAATATTTGAAGAACAAAATTGAACTTCGAAATGCATATATTATGTTATTTTTTGTAGTTCATGTCAACCTTACTATTGTAAAACCGTGTTAAAAAATGGTCAAAAATCACAACTCATTCTTCAATCCGCAGGATCAAATGCTAGAGTTCATCCAAATGTTATAATTCCAAAATCCAAATTTGAACTTTTAAAAAAAAAGTTTGAACTTTGAAACTCTAATGATATATTGTAACCAAAATATATATTTTTTTAAAGAATTTTTCACTATGTAATTTTTTGTAATTCCTTATCCAAACCTACAATAATAATAAACTTATTGTAGAAAGGCGCATAAAAATGTCAAAATTCTAAATTTTTAGTAAGCCCCATGTTTTTCCACCCTTAATGAACCTTTAAATATGGTGGGTATAGTATAGTTTGGATCAATATGATACACCAACAACTAAATTCCTACCGTTTTCATTTGAAAGGTTTTGTACGGTTTTAATTTTCGAAAAATATAATTGAAAATGTTCCGATCCGAACTGTTATTTATAAAAAATCCTCCTTCAAAACATATTACCATTTAAAAAATATCCAACATTCACATGAAATTTTCATTCATTTACTACAAGATTTTATTCATACACATTAAGACACAATATCAACATCAATAAATAAAAAATTGCAATATTTTAAACTTCAAATATAGAGGGTTATATTTAAATATAATTTCAATTTGAAAATAGCTCAAAATGAGTAATGATTTCATGAATAGGGCCCGTGGTAATTCAACTTAAAATGCCACGTGCGGTGTAGAAGCCGTGAGCAAGACCAAAAGGTGCACAACTTGTAGTGGCTGCATAGAGAATAGTAGGGTTAGTAGGATTGCCATAGGTGAGAGAGGAAGTTTGTTGGACTTCAAAAGAGAGGAGGCGGGCTCTCAAATCCGAGAAGGTAGGAAGAGGTGGGAAATTAAGCATGGCAGTGACCAGCATGGTGTATTCAAGGCCAAGGCCATGTAGAACTGCAGTGACCATATCATTTGATGAAAATGACTCATTTATGGCAGCAAGAGAATCAACAAGGATTTTGGCATGGGATAGGTATTCAGAGATTGTCTTTGATCCTTTGGTAAGGAACATAAGTTGGAAATGAAGATTTGTGGCATTGGCGAGTGATTTCTAGGAGAAATTCTGGTGTAGACACTCCCAGATGTCTCTGGAAGTCTTAAGACTAACGACTTGTGATAGGATGGGTTTAGTTAGGGTGGCTCTTAACATGAAGATAAGAGTTTGATCATTTGGAACCATTGATGATAGGGTGGGTTTGGAATAGGACTAGAAGTAGAAGTTAGGGCAGATTCAGAGGCTTCAAATTTAGGGAAAGAGATAGTAGGTGTGGATGGTGGTAAGGTAGAAAGAGGATGAGGGTATGTTCCATTAATAAAGCGCCAGTAATTGTGTCCAATAAAAAAATGTTTAATTTGACTTTCCCATAGAAGATAATTAGTCTCATTCAATTTGACATAAATTAGGGTAGAAACACGAGTAAGAGAGATTAAAGGTGAGGAGCAAGAATTAGATGCCATGACAGGAAGACGAAGAGGACATAAACGGCTATGGTGGTCAGTGGACAAAAAGGACTTGAAGCAGAGGACATGATCGACTATGGTGGTCAGACTTAATGCTCTGATACCATGAAGAAGTTCATTAACCATGTATGTCATTTACAGGCCTTATAGGCATATTTATACATGTGTGTCTAAGGAGATAAGACAAAATAGTTATCTCTTTAACTATATTTATGTCTTTATCTAAAATATGATAGGTGTCCTATTGTTAACTTAACCTAGGGACAGATCAGTAACTTACTAACTGCTAGTTAACTTAACCTAGAACAAGTGTACATGGTTCTATCCTAGGGACATGTGTACAATTTTCTACACTATTAACTAATAAAAATATATAAATACAAACTTAAAGATTTGTTTTGGATCTCAATAGTCTTCAAAATGACAATTCAAAACTAAATTGTTAATGAAAGAATAATTTGAATTTTCAAGCTATTAAAATTGTATCTGATCAAATCCAAGCCATTTAGCTAATAAATATTTCAATCAAATCAGTTTCAAATTTCCAATTTCAACGGACTTATGTGTAACGACCCGTCCCAAATTCCATGATTAGATTAGTGACTAATCACGATTAGTGAGGTTAATCCGTGATTAGTAGAGCGAAATCGGACGAATGATGTGAAATGACCGTTTTGCCCCTAGTGGTGGCAAAACATTGACTTTTCATTCGGGCGGTCAAATGGACTTTGACCGATGACCGTGACGTAGTTCGTGACGTCACGAGTTCATAGACAGGTGGCACGTTCAATTCCGACGTTCGAGGAGGAAGTTATGACGTTCGGAAGTGTAGGGGCATTTTGGTAATTTTGGTTAAAAAGGGGTCAAATGTTGACTTTTTGACCAAGAGGTCCGATGACCGAGGGCCGAAGACCATTACGTAGATAAGGACGATACGAATCCATAGGCAGGCGGCACACTGAAATCAGACTTCGAACGGGAGAGTTATGGGTCACGGAAGTTCGATTTCACTATGCACAAACTTCGAGACGGGGATGATTTGGCGAAATTTGATTGGGTGGATATTTTAGTGGGCCCCATGGATGAGTGACAAGTGTCACTCATCCCATTGGCTTAGACCCCCAATTTGTGGATCTACATAATTAATTAATATTATTTAATTAATTTTATAATCTAATCCACACCTAATTCAATCCTAGCCATCCATTTCAATTCTATCTTTAAATCCTCACCCTCCATCTCTCATTCTCTCATCTGATCTCATCTCCTTCATTCTTCTTCACACCCGAAACCCCCCACCATTTTCTTCATCCTCCATTTTCAAACACCACACCATACACATACCACCACATCTCATCATTTTTCATCTTATGTGTGACCGTGAGGAAGGACCGTGATGATGAGGACGCGACGGCGAGGACTCACGGCGGCGGACCACGGCGGGGGAACCCGAAAACCCGTGAGGTACATTTTATTCAAAATTTGGATTTATAGTTTTAGGGGTTTTTGATGATTTCTAAAGATTAGGAATGGTTTCTGGGGACCCTAGGAGTCTATTGGGATTGGATTCGAGGGTTAGGAAGGCTTGGAACGACCGTGAACGGCGGAGGAAGTCACGGCCGCCATTGATGAGCTTGGAAGGTACAGGTTTGGATGTTTTTTCTAGTTTTTAAACCTACATAACCCTAGGTTAGGATTAGAGGATGAAAATGGGACAAACGGGAGGCATTTTGGTGGTCGGACGGTGAAGAACCGACCAGGTCAACCAGCGTGTCTGAACGACCCGGTTGTAGGGTTCGGGTCAACCCGTCGAGTGGTTGAAGGTGGTGACGTGGCATGATGACGTGGCACCTGTCAGATTGTCAGGTGACGTGGACCACTCATTAGTCGACATGTGTCACATGTCAGTGCACAGTCAGCACTGACATGTTAGTGACGTGGCCCAATTAGGGGCTGACACGTGGCACTGACGTGGACCAGTGTCGTGATGACACATGGCACATGTCAGACTGCCACGTGGCACTGACAACACAGTGACGTGGATCAATGGGAGCTTGACACGTGGCACTTGTCAGAGTCTGACATGTCAGACCTGACAGCTGTCAGATGACGTCAGCAGGTACTGTAACTGGCGCGTGAAGCCCACGCGCAGCCACTTCAGGCGGCGCGTGTGGGCGCGTGGGGAAGAATTTGGGGATGTGTTCAACACGGGAAATCTTCTATTCGATGTAATGAACATTTTGGGACTGGTTTCGTGTCGATCGGACACCGTCTCGATGTGTTTCGGGGCATCGGAAGGTTTAAGTTCGGGATTAAAAATAGTTAAAAAAAGGGGAAAATTACGGGGCTTTGGTAGGAGGTTAATTAAGTAGTTAGTAACCTTCTATTACGATTTGGACAGGTTTGGGGGTCCCGGTGATGGTGATCGGCTCGGGGAGCCGTATGGCACGCAAATCGAGGCGGCAGCTCGGACGGTCTGTGAGTGGACTTTGTTTTCTAAATTGGTGCATGCATAAATTTTTATTATATGTTTTATTACTTGTTTGATGATGCCATGGGTGCATTTGTATGTGGTTACGTATAAACACGTATTTCGAGGTTTCGGCCTTATACGGTGCTTATACGAGTCTGTATTTCTTTATTGGTTTAAATGAACTGGTGTTGGATTTCAAAAGGATAAACTCGGGTATGAGACCCATTTGGTTTTGTCTCGGGTATATGACCTCAGATTCCGGGCACGGTGCCCAGCTGATGTCCTATGTTCGGGCACGAGACCCAGTCACTTTACGGCTTTGATTTCAGGTCAGGTCAGGGAACCTTAAATGGATTCCCAGGTTCATGACGGTTTATGGGAACCGGCATGAACCCTTGTTATGGTATCGTGGTTCATGACGGTTTATAGGAACCGGCATGAACCCCTGTTGGTTATTACGGTTCATGACGGTTTATGGGAACCGGCATGTTACCTTGGTTATGTTATTACGGTACATGACGGTTTATGGGAACCGGCATGCTACCTGGTTATGTTATTACGGTACTTGACGGTTTATGGGAACCGACATGTTACCTTGGTTAGAGATATTATGGATCATGACGGTCCAGGGGAACCGGGCATGGATATTATGTTATGTATATATATGATCATCTACCTTCCTTTACTTCTATTATCTCATCCGGGGAGGGTCGTTGGCCTGGGTGGACCCCGGAGTAGTCACGGAGCACCGACTGAGTGGAGTCACCCCCCAGTTGGGTTCCTTACTCTCAGGAAGGCTATGGTTACTATTACCTCGAGTAGGATCAGTGGTCTGCGGACATTGACCTTGACTTTGAGAAGGCTCGGATTGAGACCCGGGTCGCACGCGCGTAGCTTTGGATACCGTGACAGGATTGGTTGTGTGACTTATATATGTATGTGATATAAATATGATATATGATATGTGGTGTGCACAGGTGTGCTCAGGATTTGAGTAGTGGCTCGTGGACTTGGTTTCTTTATGGTTTGGGGCCGAGTCCCTTATGGATTTGGGCAGTGGCCCGTATGGTCGTTTTTATTGTGGTCCTTTCGACCTTGGTTTATATCTGCTTTGGGCTTAGTCCCACATATGGTTTGTTTTGGATAAATGGTTTTCGAATGCATGCATGCTTTTTAGTGGAGGGTACAAATGGCTTATGAAATGTTTTTATAAACTTTTGTTTTGTCCACTCACAGTTTTTGATGTTTTGACTGCCCTTCAGGTTGCCATCGGATGGGGACTGTAGCAGAGACCGAGATATCACATGCCTCCTCCGGATCTTGGCGTACTCTGATAGCCCGGGAGGGCAAAGGTCGGAAATATCCATTGTCTGACACTTCGTGTCAGACGGGAGCAGGGTCATCCCGCGTTAATCCCAGAGGGATTGGGATGGGTCCTGTCAGCGTGGTATCAGAGCATAGGATTGCTCATAGGATGCTTATCAGAGCGGGGTTGTCTCTATTGGAGCAACCGTGGAGCTCTTGGAATGTACGCAGGTCGAGGATGTGATATTTCAAGGGGCTACAGTTCGTGATCAACCTGATAGTTGGGGTGCCGATACGATAGTTAGTAGGATAGGATCGTTTTGGTTCGGCGCTAGATGCCGGGGTTGCCATAGTTCTATCGTGGGTGATAGTGTGGGACCCTATAGAAGGATGAACGTACCTGTACGTTAACGTTTTGATCGTGAAACGGTTAGTTGGGATCGTCTTTCACGATGTCGTAGGATTGGTTCCGACGACTAGTTGGGAATTGTGATCATCGGATGGTCAAATATTGTTGAGTTGGATGATCGGATTTGGTTGAGTTAGATAGATTTACTGCAGTTGGCAGTTAGCAACCGGATTCGAGGAATCTGAGTTGAATTGACGGTAGGATTGGATTGACGTCTTTACGATGTCCAGACCGCGGGGTCGGTCAGATCGTGGATTTTACTGCCTTATGCAGTTGGGTTCTGAGGAACTCTAGGGGTGATCGTGGAACCCTACCTTGGGTGTATGGTTCGGAAATGTGAGTTGACGAGGGGTTTGACTTGGACGACTATTCGGATTTGGATTCGTTAGTCAGTATAGTCATGTCAGCTTGTGTTGGGACTGCACTCTGCAGTCGAGGTTGTACTTATTGGTTAGACCTACTTGGTTGTCGTGCTACTTGGTTGTGGTTTGGTGCAACTAAGGTCGTGGATGACCTGGTAGATGACATTGGTTTAGTTGAGTTGCGACTGGTTAGTGTTTGGTTGGGCAAGTTATCAGGGTTGGTACTTGTCGATGGAATCCCTGAGTGGGATACAGAGTAGTTGGTACGGGCGATTGATTCCGTTGGACACGGAGTCTGGATATAACGAAGTCTGGTAGTTAGGGCTGCATGAGTAGGTGGCAGGCCCTACTACCGAGGATGGTTGTAGTTACGGTTGTTGGGGATCGGTGACGTTCAGGTGACGTTTGCTTTTCCCGTATGATTTGTCAGGGTGACTGTACCTAGAGTTGGGCACGAGGGAGGCAGTGTTTCTCCTATTCGAGCAGAGGTACGGGGTCGTAGCTCGGTATGAGCGGAGATCCAGGGTTGTCAGTTTTGCACATGGTGTGCTAGTGTTATTGTTGATACTGGTACTAGTGCTGGTGCTGGTGCCGGTGATTGCGATGACGTTGAGTCACATCCATCGTGATGGGCATATGTTCGGTATCTGTGGTTCGAGAGTGGATCACGGATAGAGTTAAATTGGTGATGGACACGTGGTTGATGTCCGAGTGTGTTGGATTCGGTATGGTTGGAATTCCGGAATCGCGAGAGTTGCGATTGGGGTGACACGAGGAGTGCGGGCTTTCCGCATTGGTATTGGGTAATTCGAAGTCATTAGGGTGACTTCTCAAGTTCTGCTAAGGCAGATGATGGGTGTATCACTAGTACACTGATCGTGTATTGGTTGGTGGACCCGGGATTTGTCTTGGGTCATCAGCATGTGTTGAGTATATTGAAGTTAGGTGACTAAAATTTCTCATTTTCTGCTTGGTGGCAGACGAGGTTGGATTACGTGGTGTGGTGAGTGCAGCGAGTTTTATTTGCATTCACGAGGATGGATTTTGATGTCATAGTCTTGTATCATCCCTGATTTTCCACGGTGGAATGCCAAGGATCGATACGAGGTGATTGGGGAGGACCCACAGTCTCGATCGTGACGTCTATAGTCGTTTGACGTAGTGGTGGATCTGGATCGTGATCTTGATGATCCAGATAGGTGGAGAGTTTATTACTCTTACTTGGATGTTGAGTGGAGCATGATGGGATGAACTTCTTTTCGAGGTAAATCCCATATGGCTTATTACTCGCCTGAGTAGTTGTCCGATGAGTAGTTTTCCGACGTGGTCGGATTTTGTCAGCCTAAATATGTTGATATTGGGATTGGCTTCCCCATGAAGTCAATCGATTGTATTGTGGTAATTGTTTAAACGGGTAACTAATAGGTTCGGTTTTGATGCGTCTCGGTAGACGAGAACGAAATTTCGAGTTTTGGAATCAGATTTCTGGATGACGATTCAGGATTTGATTTTGGAACTTGAAAGAGGATTTCTAGATTTGGGTTTTGGAATCGGATTCTGGGTGACGATTCAGGATTTGATTCTAGAGCTTGACTGTAGATTTTCTTTTATGGATTTGGGTTCGGAATGGTTATTCCAAATGCTAGCTTACGGAATAATAATTTTGGATTCGAATTTGGACATGATTAGGGATATGATTTCTGGGTTTGGATTCAGGATTTCTTAAGAAATTGCGGATTCAGATTCGGATTTGGGAATAGATAATGGGTCGGAGTTTCGATTTGTCTAATAATGGATTGGACAAATGGACTCTATAGTAGAAACGTGATTGGCTATGACCTAGGTGGTTGTAGTCTGATTGATGGGTAGATGTACGTACCTTGTACGTTGTTCGAGGTACGATACTGGAGAGGCTGGTGGTGTCTGGTAGCGGTATTCTGGATATACCAGTGATACGTTGGTGAGCGAGTTGGTAGTCAGATTGGTTCTGATACCATCGGATTAATCGAGGTCGTGAACTAGACATTGGATACTGTGCGTTGGGTTATAGTGTTTCTGATGGGTCTAGTTACACACAGGTTGAGTAAGTTGGTGGTTAGTATAACCACGGGTGAGTATAGTGTTAGTTTGTGACTGACGACTGTCAAGTGGTGACAGTTTGTCGGAGGTGTCAACGTAGATCGTTTAGTGCGGTTTGGTGACTCCCAGTGGGAGCAGACGTCAAGATAGGGTGGAGATTGAGGAAGGAACCGTAGAGTTGTTTATGTCAGCGAAAGGGTAGATTTGACAAGTGGGTCGATCATAGGATACTTGGGCTACTCTGATACTGACAGGTGGTGTCAGTTCGGAGCGTACGACTTCTGCTATTCGACGTGGTCGAATGTAGACGAGGCGACATGAGCGTTAGTGGTACGTCTGGTTGCAGACGAGTAAGTATTGTTCTAGTCGGTTGGTGTACGAGTGTACACGTATTTCGAGGTCGATTCTACTTTCCACGAGATGGATGTGGAATCAGAAAAGTTGGCGTTTCGAGAACGGAACAAATTAAGGAGGGAAGAACGGTTGGATTTAGGTCGGTTGGAATTTCGAGGACGAAATTAATTAAGGAGGGAAGGTTGTAACGACCCGTCCCAAATTCCATGATTAGATTAGTGACTAATCACGATAAGTGAGGTTAATCCGTGATTAGTAGAGCGAAATCGGACGAACGATGCGAAATGACCGTTTTGCCCCTAGTGGTGGCAAAACGTTGACTTTTTGTAACGACCCGAACTTTCGTAATTATTATTTTATTGTAAAATAACCGTTTTGCCCCTGAGGGGGGGAAAAGTTGACTTTTACCTCGGGAAGTATTTAGGACTTTGACACGTGACCGTGACGTAGTTTAGGACGTCACGAGTTCATAGGCAGGTGGCACGTTCGATTCCGACGTTCGAGGAAGAAGTTGTGACGTTCGGAAGTCGAGGGGCATTTTGGTAATTTGGCCATTTGGGGGCCAAAAGTTGACTTTTGACCCGGGAAGTCCAACGGACGAGGGCCAATGACCGTTACGTAGGTCTCGTCGATACGAATCCGTAGACAGGCGGCACGCTGAAATCGGACTTACGACGAAAAAGTTATGGTCAAGAACGTAACCGAACTAACCGAGACTCGGAACTTAAAATAATAATAATATATTATAATCTGATTTACTTTAACCCAATCAATCTGGACCCTTGATGAGTGACACATGTCACTCATCTACCCCATCCACATCATCCCCAACAATCTGGATCTTGGTCTGCCATGTGATTAATTTAATAGTTTAATTTCCTTAAATCCTCACCCTTCACTCTTAACTCAGAATCAATCTCAGCCCTCCATTCCATTTGATCACTCTGTTTTAAAAACCATGAGAGAATTCATCCTCTCATTTCCATTCCTTCAAACCGTGCAACCTCTCATTCTCTGCACAAACACACCAGCCATCACACCATCCCTCAGCCTCAACCCACACACCAGCCTACCCCTCAGCCACCTCCAGACGGCCATCACCACCACCACGGAAGACGGAGCAACCCGGAAAACCCACAAACCCGTGAGGAACCCGTGCGGCCCAAAACCATCCAACCATCCAAACCGTGACGTCTGGGCTCGAACCAACCTAGGGCTAGGACCGTTGTGACCTCTGGACGGCGTAGGACTGGACTGGGCAGCCCACGGCGGCGACACGGCGGCGGTAAGCCTGCAAACCCGTGAAGGCCGATTTTCCTTCCCTGCCTCGAACTGTCCGTTTTTAACGTTAAAATTGTTGGGTTGTTTTTGAGACTTAACCTAGGGGACTAGACGAGCGTTTTGGACCTGAGTTGGTGGCTGGAAGCGTGACGGCTCGCCGGAGAAGACGAACCAGAACCGGCAGCCAGTTCCCCGTCGTTTTTCAGGTGATTCCTCGATCTTAAAATCCAGTTTTGATTACACAGAGCCATAGAACATGTTCAGACGAGTCCATAGGAACAAACCCCATCGATTTTGGTGGTCGGAATCACGATCTGTGATCGGGTCGAACCGTGGGTCTGCGGTGACCCGATTCGCAGACCCGGTACTGTAGCTGATGACGTCATCATGCTGACGTCAGCAGTGACGTCATGATGACGTCATCATGTCAGAATATTGTCAGACCAGGGACCAATGGGCTGTTGACACGTGTCCTCTGACACTGTCAGTGATGACGTCATGCTGACGTCAGCAGTGACGTCATGCTGACGTCAGCATCACTGTAGCACTGTTGACCAGAGGGTTGACCGGCGCGTGGGGGGGCGCGTGTGAACAGTATTTTGTGTGGGACCAGTGCCATTTTCAAGGTTTCGACGATACGGATCCAATGGCGGTGGTTTCGTGTCGATCGGAGATCGTTAAGTTGGTCAAATTAGGGTTTGACGCCTTGGGAAGCGTGTTCGGACTGCTTTCCCGGGCCGGTTTCAGCCTAGGGTTTCGTAGTTGTTTAGTAGGTACTTAAAGTGACCTTTACGTATGTTTTGGGCATGACAGGAATTGTACTTTAACCCTTGGACGGGGCTTTACGCTCGGGATTGCAGCGGGATTGTACTGTGAGTGGAGCTTTGATTTCACTAAACTTCGGCATGCATAACTGTTTTACTTTCTACTATATCTATATGTGATTTGAGTAAAAGTATCTGTTTATCTTGTGCATGATTTATGGCACGTATTACGATGTTTGGGCATGAGACCCGTCTGGTTGTTTATGAATGGTTTGGAGTCATATACATATATAATGGATCTCGATATTATCTGTGGTACTACACTGTATGGATCTACCCTAGGATTCTATCTCCTCCGGATGTAGGTACACCGGAGCGGTCACGGCGCATTGCCTGTGAGGAGTCATTCTACGGAGGGACCGGACCGTAGAGTGACTCAGGAGCAGGATTGCTACTATTGGACGTCTGGGACGTCAGGCATCTAGAATGCCATGCTCGGACTAGGTTCGGGATTTGGACTCGGGATTGAGACCCCGGGTGGCACGCGTAGCCTTGAGACTGTGACCTTATCGGGCGTCTGGGACGTCAGGCATCTGGGATGTCAGGGTTGGGATGTATAGTGCAGTGACTAAGATTATATTATGTTGATATTATTCTGCTTATGACTATATGGTTTTGTGGTTTTGATACTATGCATGTCTTTTCGGAAAACGGAGGGGAAAAGTTATATGTTTTCGAAATGGTAAACTACTTTGTAAACCTTGAGTTTCGGCCCACTCACCTTTGTTGTTTTACTACCCCTCCAGGTAGTGCTATCGAGGAGGAGGATCCCGAGGAGGAGGAGGAGGATCCCGAGGAGGAAGAGGCATAGGTTTACGTTGCGTACCTGAACCCTACTGCTGGGTAGGTTGGCACGTAGTGTGTCTAGAGTCGTGCTCAATAAACTGTATTCGGGAACCATCCCTTGTCTGACACTATTTGTATTTGAGTATTTGTGTGGTGTGCTATGTATGACTTAACTATGGATTTTCTTTATGCATTTTATCTTCAATAAGGGTATTTTTGGTATTTTAATGTCGGGTGTCAGACGGGAGCAGGGCACGTCCCGGGTGGTCCCAGGGGGATCGGGGCGGGTCCTGTCAACTTGGTATCAGAGCACTAGGTTGTGGTCAGCATGCTAGACTAGTGGTCAGTACTTAGTTTAAAAGATGTCAGTATCTAATCTATGCCTCTTAACAGCGGGTTATGCCTCCAAGGAGAATTCCTCAAACACGAACTGACGAGGAAATCGCGAGAGAGATGGAATGTGCTAGCATTGAGCGGGCTCAAAGGTTGGGAGCCACACCGTTCAGCGGGGGATCAAACCCCGAGGATGCCCATGAGTGGATTGCGAAATGGGAAAGAATCTTCACCGTGATGCACTGCCCACCCGGCGAGCGGGTGGCATTGGCGGCCTTCTTACTGGAAGGCGGGGCTTATCAATGGTGGCATGGTCTTGAGATGTCCGGGTGGACTGTTCACACCACCACATGGGAGGTCTTTCGTGCCCGATTCTTAGATCAGTATTACCCGCGTTCATTTCGCATGGCACGAGAGGCAGAGTTCTTGCGGCTGGAACAGGGAGATATGTCCGTGGCAGATTACGAACAGACTTTCGGGAAGCTTTCCCGTTTTGCCGCAGCTTTCGTGAGTACTGAGGAGGAAAAATGTCAAAGATTTGAGTTGGGACTCCGAGGAGAATTGCGGGCAAGTGTGACGGCTACTAGTTACGCGACTCTGAGGGACATGGTCGACGCTGCAGTTCGTGTCGAGGCCAGTCTGGCGGCACACCAGGCGCGACAATCATCAGGCGAGGGGCAGCGCCTGGATCGTCCACATCCTGGACCAACCGGCCCAAAGATCTCTAAGGGGGGAAATTACCGAGGAGCACCCTCATCTTTACGTGGTCGTGGCTGGTCAGGTCGACATGGGAACTCTCAGAGGGGCGGATCGAGATTCAGTTCTGGACAGCATCAGGCTTGGAGTGGTGCATCAGGAGGGTCTTGGGATGGACCGAGGACAGTTAATTTCTTTGCTTGTGGAGGAGCGGGCCACTATGCCCGAGATTGCCCTTTACTGTCAAGGAACAACGAGACTAAAGGTGTTAGTGTGACACAGAGTTCGGCTTCTCACCCTTCCAGAGGCCGAGGACAGAGTGCTGAGCGTGGCGGGCGTGGGCGCGGACAGACTGCGGGACCCCGAGCTCGTGTTTTTGCAGTGACTCAGCAGCAGGCGAGGTCAGCCCCTGGTGTGGTTACAGGTACTCTTCATATCTCAAATATTGTTGTACGGGTGTTAATGGATGCTGGGGCTACTCATTCTTTTATTTCGAAAAGTTGTGCGGGTATGTTAGATCGCGAGGTGTCAGCCTTGGATAGTGAAATGGGTGTTGGTACACCGATGGGCGTTGTGTACATAGTGAATCAGGTGATCCGGAGATGCCCAGTAAGGGTGGAGGATGTAGATCTGCTAGCTGATCTAATCCTGATGGATATCCATGACTTTGATGTTATCTTGGGAATGGATTGGTTGACTGAGCACGGTTTGCTCATCGACTGTTGTAGTAGGCGGGTGATTCTGCGAAGTCCGGGTTTGCCGGAGGTTACTTTTCAGGGAGAGCGCGACGGTTCGCTACCTGAAGTAATTTCTTCACTTGTCGCTACGAAGCTTCTACAGAAGGGATGCCAGGGTTATCTGGCGCATGTTGTGACGACGAATAGTGATACTTCGGGTGCCGATGATATACCTGTGGTGCGAGAATTTCCGGATGTGTTCCCGGAAGATTTGCCTGGTTTACCACCACATCGGGAGATTGAGTTCACGATTGAACTACTTCCCGGCACACGACCTATATCGCAGGCACCATATCGAATGGCACCAGCGGAGTTACGGGAACTGAAGATCCAATTGCAGGAGTTAGTGGACTTGGGATTCATCCGACCGAGTACATCACCGTGGGGAGCACCAGTATTATTTGTGAAGAAGAAGGAGGGGAGCCTCCGTTTGTGTGTGGATTATCGACAGCTCAACAAGGTCACGGTAAGGAACCAGTACCCCTTACCCAGGATTGACGATCTCTTTGATCAACTGCGGGGAGCACAGTACTTCTCGAAGATTGATTTACGATCTGGTTATCACCAGTTGAAGATTGCTGAAGGAGATGTCCCGAAGACAGCGTTTCGGACCAGATACGGGCATTATGAATTCCTTGTGATGCCTTTCGGCTTGACGAATGCTCCAGCAGCATTCATGGATCTAATGAATAGGGTCTTCCGATCTTATTTGGATAAGTTCGTGATCGTGTTCATTGATGACATCCTTGTGTACTCGAGGAGTGCTCAAGCTCATGAGGAACACTTACGTTCGGTGTTAGGGAAGCTGAGGAAGAACCAGTTATACGCCAAGCTGAGTAAGTGTCAGTTTTGGCTAACCAGCATTGGTTTTCTGGGACATGTAGTGTCAGCAGACGGGATTAGTGTGGATCCCCAGAAGACTGAAGCGGTGACAAATTGGGCTAGACCGACAACCGTGACAGAGGTACGGAGTTTCGTTGGTTTGGCAGGATACTACCGGAAATTTGTTGAGGGCTTCTCTAGTATTGCTGCACCGTTGACTCGTTTAACCAGGAAGGGAGTAAAGTTTGTTTGGGATGAACGGTGTGAGCAGAGTTACCAGGAATTAAAACGTCGGTTAACTACCGCACCTGTTCTTGCTTTGCCGGATAACAGTGGAGAGTTCGAAGTCTACAGTGACGCATCGTTGCAAGGTTTGGGTTGCGTGCTGATGCAGAATGGCAGAGTTATCGCTTATGCATCGAGACAACTAAAGACACATGAGCTGAACTACCCTACGCATGATCTGGAGTTGGCGGCGGTGGTTCACGCTTTAAAGATCTGGCGACATTATCTGTACGGGGTGACTTGCAGGATCTTCACCGATCATCAGAGTTTAAAGCATTTGTTCACTCAGAAGGAGCTGAACGTAAGACAGCGACGGTGGTTGGAACTGATCAAGGATTACGATTGTACGATTGAATATCATCCAGGGAAGGCGAACGTTGTGGCAGACGCACTCAGCAGGAAGTCAGCAGGATCGATTGCACACCTGAGGCTGGTGTACCTTCCTTTGCTTGTGGAACTCCGAAGAGCTGGAGTTATGCTGGGGATGGATGAACAGGGAGCTTTGTTGGCCAGTTTTCATGTACGACCTGTACTAGTCGATCGGATTATCGAGGCACAATTGGAGGATCCGACACTTTGTATCTACAGGATCGAGGTCGAAGCAGACGAGAGGCAGGACTTTACTATCCGACCAGATGGAGCTCTGGTGAAACTAGGCCGTTTGTGTGTTCCTGCAGTGGCAGAGTTACGGGCAGAAATTCTCGAGGAAGCCCACAGTTCGGCTTATGCC
Source organism: Prinsepia uniflora (assembly GCA_032719365.1). Taxonomy (NCBI): domain Eukaryota; kingdom Viridiplantae; phylum Streptophyta; class Magnoliopsida; order Rosales; family Rosaceae; genus Prinsepia; species Prinsepia uniflora. The sequence continues at coordinate 4,157,440 of CM064867.1, read as the reverse complement.
ATGCATCCGGGAGGTACAAAGATGTACCGTACCCTCCGGGACCACTATTGGTGGGCAGGAATGAAGAAGGATATTGCGGTGTTTGTGAGCAGATGTTTGACCTGTCAGCAGGTCAAGGCTGAGCGGCAGAGACCGTATGGAGCAATGCAACCGCTTCCGATTCCCGAGTGGAAGTGGGATCACATTACCATGGACTTTGTCTTCAAATTGCCTAGGACTCAGAGGGGATGCGATGGAGTTTGGGTGATTGTCGACCGATTGACCAAGTCAGCTCATTTCTTACCAGTACAGGAGACATTTAAGCCAAACCGACTGGCTCAGCTGTTCGTGAAGGAGATCATTCGACTTCATGGTACGCCGGAGTCGATAGTGTCTGATCGAGATCCGCGTTTCACATCTAGGTTCTGGCGAAGTTTGCAGAACGCCTTGGGTACAAACTTACATTTCAGTACAGCGTTCCACCCACAGACCGATGGGCAGTCAGAGAGGACTATCCAGACACTGGAGGACATGATGAGGTCTTGTGTACTGCAGTTTCAGGATTCGTGGGATACTCATTTGCCTTTGATGGAGTTCGCATATAACAACAGTTATCAGGCAAGTATCGGGATGGCACCCTACGAGGCACTGTATGGCCGACAGTGCAGGACACCTATCTGTTGGATGGAGGTAGGAGAGCGAGCAGCTTTAGGACCGGATTTGATGGACATGACCCTGGAAACAGTTCGAATCATCAAGGAAAGACTGAAGGCAGCGCAGGATCGCCAAAAGAGCTATGCGGATCGACGAATTCGAGACTTGGAATTCGAGGTTGGAGATTTTGTGTTCCTTAAGTTATCTCCATGGAAAGGAATTATCCGTTTTGGCCAACGCGGGAAGTTGAGTCCACGTTACTTTGGACCGTTCGAGATCATTGAGAGGATTGGACTAGTGGCATACCGGTTGGCATTACCTCCAGAACTTGCCAGAGTGCACGATGTTTTCCATGTGTCCATGTTACGGAAATACCTACGGGACGATTCACATGCCTTGCCGGAACAACCAGTAGAACTGATGACTGATCTGAGCTTTGAGGAGAAACCAGTGCAGATTCTGGATCAGAAGAACAAGGTTCTGAGAAACAAGACGATTCGGTTGGTGAAAGTGCTATGGAGGAACCATGACGTCGAGGAGGCGACGTGGGAACCCGAAGACTTGATGAGGGAGCAGTACCCGTTTTTATTCGAGTAAATTTCGAGGACGAAATTTTTGTAAGGTGGGTAGATTGTAACGACCCGAACTTTCGTAATTATTATTTTATTGTAAAATGACCGTTTTGCCCCTTGGGGGGGGGGAAAAGTTGACTTTTACCTCGGGAAGTATTTAGGACTTTGACACGTGACCGTGACGTAGTTTAGGACGTCACGAGTTCATAGGCAGGTGGCACGTTCGATTCCGACGTTCGAGGAAGAAGTTGTGACGTTCGGAAGTCGAGGGGCATTTTGGTAATTTGGCCATTTGGGGGCCAAAAGTTGACTTTTGACCCGGGAAGTCCAACGGACGAGGGCCAATGACCGTTACGTAGGTCTCGTCGATACGAATCCGTAGACAGGCGGCACGCTGAAATCGGACTTACGACGAAAAAGTTATGGTCAAGAACGTAACCGAACTAACCGAGACTCGGAACTTAAAATAATAATAAAATATTATAATCTGATTTACTTTAACCCAATCAATCTGGACCCTTGATGAGTGACACATGTCACTCATCTACCCCATCCACATCATCCCCAACAATCTGGATCTTGGTCTGCCATGTGATTAATTTAATAGTTTAATTTCCTTAAATCCTCACCCTTCACTCTTAACTCAGAATCAATCTCAGCCCTCCATTCCATTTGATCACTCTGTTTTAAAAACCATGAGAGAATTCATCCTCTCATTTCCATTCCTTCAAACCGTGCAACCTCTCATTCTCTGCACAAACACACCAGCCATCACACCATCCCTCAGCCTCAACCCACACACCAGCCTACCCCTCAGCCACCTCCAGACGGCCATCACCACCACCACGGACGGCGGAGCAACCCGGAAAACCCACAAACCCGTGAGGAACCCGTGCGGCCCAAAACCATCCAACCATCCAAACCGTGACGTCTGGGCTCGAACCAACCTAGGGCTAGGACCGTTGTGACCTCTGGACGGCGTAGGACTGGACTGGGCAGCCCACGGCGGCGACACGGTGGCGGTAAGCCTGCAAACCCGTGAAGGCCGATTTTCCTTCCCTGCCTCGAACTGTCCGTTTTTAACGTTAAAATTGTTGGGTTGTTTTTGAGACTTAACCTAGGGGACTAGACGAGCGTTTTGGACCTGAGTTGGTGGCTGGAAGCGTGACGGCTCGCCGGAGAAGACGAACCAGAACCGGCAGCCAGTTCCCCGTCGTTTTTCAGGTGATTCCTCGATCTTAAAATCCAGTTTTGATTACACAGAGCCATAGAACATGTTCAGACGAGTCCATAGGAACAAACCCCATCGATTTTGGTGGTCGGAATCACGATCTGTGATCGGGTCGAACCGTGGGACTGCGGTGACCCGATTCGCAGACCCGGTACTGTAGCTGATGACGTCATCATGCTGACGTCAGCAGTGACGTCATGATGACGTCAACATGTCAGAATATTGTCAGACCAGGGACCAATGGGCTGTTGACACGTGTCCTCTGACACTGTCAGTGATGACGTCATGCTGACGTCAGCAGTGACGTCATGCTGACGTCAGCATCACTGTAGCACTGTTGACCAGAGGGTTGACCGGCGCGTGGGAGGCGCGTGTGAACAGTATTTTGTGTGGGACCAGTGCCATTTTCAAGGTTTCGACGATACGGATCCAATGGCGGTGGTTTCGTGTCGATCGGAGATCGTTAAGTTGGTCAAATTAGGGTTTGACGCCTTGGGAAGCGTGTTCGGACTGCTTTTCCGGGCCGGTTTCAGCCTAGGGTTTCGTAGTTGTTTAGTAGGGACTTAAAGTGACCTTTACGTATGTTTTGGGCATGACATGAATTGTACTTTAACCCTTGGACGGGGCTTTACGCTCGGGATTGCAGCGGGATTGTACTGTGAGTGGGCCTTTGATTTCACTAAACTTCGGCATGCATAACTGTTTTACTTTCTACTATATCTATATGTGATTTGAGTAAAAGTATCTGTTTATCTTGTGCATGATTTATGGCACGTATTACGATGTTTGGGCATGAGACCCGTCTGGTTGTTTATGAATGGTTTGGAGTCATATACATATATAATGGATCTCGATATTATCTGTGGTACTGCACTGTATGGATCTACCCCAGGATTCTATCTCCTCCGGATGTAGGTACACCGGAGCGGTCACGGCGCATTGCCTGTGAGGAGTCATTCTACGGAGGGACCGGACCGTAGAGTGACTCAGGAGCAGGATTGCTACTATTGGACGTCTGGGACGTCAGGCATCTAGAATGCCATGCTCGGACTAGGTTCGGGATTTGGACTCGGGATTGAGACCCCGGGTGGCACGCGTAGCCTTGAGACTGTGACCTTATCGGGCGTCTGGGACGTCAGGCATCTGGGATGTCAGGGTTGGGATGTATAGTGCAGTGACTAAGATTATATTATGTTGATATTATTCTGCTTATGACTATATGGTTTTGTGGTTTTGATACTATGCATGTCTTTTCGGAAAACGGAGGGGAAAAGTTATATGTTTTCGAAATGGTAAACTACTTTGTGAACCTTGAGTTTCGGCCCACTCACCTTTGTTGTTTTACTACCCCTCCAGGTAGTGCTATCGAGAAGGAGGATCCCGAGGAGGAGGAGGAGGAGGATCCCGAGGAGGAAGAGGCATAGGTTTACGTTGTGTACCTGAACCCTACTGCTGGGTAGGTTGGCACGTAGTGTGTCTAGAGTCGTGCTCAATAAACTGTATTCGGGAACCATCCCTTGTCTGACACTATTTGTATTTGAGTATTTGTGTGGTGTGCTATGTATGACTTAACTATGGATTTTCTTTATGCATTTTATCTTCAATAAGGGTATTTTTGGTATTTTAATGTCGGGTGTCAGACGGGAGCAGGGCACGTCCCGGGTGGTCCCAGGGGGATCGGGGCGGGTCCTGTCACTTTTCATTCGGGCGGTCAAATGGACTTTGTCCGATGACCGTGACGTAGTTCGTGACGTCACGAGTTCATAGACAGGTGGCACGTTCAATTCCGACGTTCGAGGAGGAAGTTATGACATTCGGAAGTGTAGGGGCATTTTGGTAATTTTGGTTAAAGAGGGGTCAAATGTTGACTTTTTGACCAAGAGGTCCGATGGCCGAGGGCCGAAGTACATTACGTAGATAAGGACGATACAAATCCATAGGCAGGCGGCACATTGAAATCGGACTTCGAACGGGAGAGTTATGGGTCACGGAAGTTCGATTTCACTATGCACGAACTTCGAGACGGGGATGATTTGGCGAAATCTGATTGGGTGGATATTTTAGTGGGCCCCATGGATGAGTGACAAGTGTCACTCATCCCATTGGCTTAGACCCCCAATTTGTGGATCTACATAATTAATTAATATTATTTAATTAATTTTATAATCTAATCCACACCTAATTCAATCCTAGCCATCCATTTCAATTCTATCTTTAAATCCTCACCCTCCATCTCTCATTCTTTCATCTGATCTCATCTCCTTCATTCTTCTTCACACCCGAAACCCCCCACCATTTTCTTCATCCTCCATTTTCAAACACCACACCATACACATACCACCACATCTCATCATTTTTCATCTTATGTGTGACCTTGAGGAAGGACCGTGATGATGAGGACGCGACGGCGAGGACTCACGGCGGCGGACCACGGCGGGGGAACCCGAAAACCCGTGAGGTACATTTTATTCAAAATTTGGATTTCTAGTTTTAGGGGTTTTCGATGATTTCTAAAGATTAGGAATGGTTTCTGGGGACCCTAGGAGTCTATTGGGATTGGATTCGAGGGTTAGGAAGGCTTGGAACGACCGTGAACGGCGGAGGAAGTCACGGCCGCCATTGATGAGCTTGGAAGGTATAGGTTTGGATGTTTTTTCTAGTTTTTAAACCCACATAACCCTAGGTTAGGATTAGAGGATGAAAATGGGACAAACGGGAGGCATTTTGGTGGTCGGACGGTGGAGAACCGACCGGGTCAACCAGCGTGTCTGAACGACCCGGTTGCAGGGTTTGGGTCAACCCGTCGAGTGGTTGAAGGTGGTGACGTGGCATGATGATGTGGCACCTGTCAGATTGTCAGGTGACGTGGACCACTCATCAGCCGACACGTGTCACATGTCAGTGCACAGTCAGCACTGACATGTCAGTGACGTGGCCCAATCAGGGGCTGACACGTGGCACTGACGTGGACCAGTGCCGTGATGACACGTGGCACATGTCAGACTGCCACGTGGCACTGACAGCACAGTGACGTGGACCAATGGGAGCTTGACACGTGGCACCTGTCAGAGTCTGACATGTCAGACCTGACAGCTGTCAGATGACGTCAGCAGGTACTGTAGCTGGCGCGTGAAGCCCACGGGTAGCCACTTCAGGCGGCGCGTGTGGGCGCGTGGGGGAGAATTTGGGGATGTGTTTAACACGGGAAATCTTCTATTCGATGTAATGAACATTTTGGGACTGGTTTCGTGTCGATCGGACACCGTCTCGATGTGTTTCGGAGCATCAGAAGGTTTAGGTTCGGGATTAAAAATAGTTAAAAATACGGGAAAATTACGGGGCTTTGGTAGGAGGTTAATTAAGTAGTTAGTAACCTTCTATTACGATTTGGACAGGTTTGGGAGCCCCAGTGACGGTGATCGGCTCGGGGAGCCGTATGGCACGCAAATCGAGGCGGCAGCTCGGACGGTCTGTGAGTGGACTTTGTTTTCTAAATTGGTGCATGCATAAATGTTTATTATATGTTTTATTACTTGTTTGATGATGCCATGGGTGCATTTGTATGTGGTTACGTATAAGCACGTATTTCGAGGTTTCAGCCTTATACGGTGCTTATACGAGTCTGTATTTCTTTATTGGTTTAAATGAACTGGTGTTGGATTTCAAAAGGATAAACTCGGGTATGAGACCCATTTGGTTTTGTCTCGGGCATATGACCTCAGATTCCGGGCATGGTGCCCAGCTGATGTCCTATGTTCGGGCACGAGACCCAGTCACTTTACGGCTTTGATTTCAGGTCAGGTCAGGGAACCTTAAATGGATTCCCAGGTTCATGACGGTTTATGGGAACCGGCATGAACCCTTGTTATGGTATCGTGGTTCATGACGGTTTATAGGAACCGGCATGAACCCTTGTTGGTTATTACGGTTCATGACGGTTTATGGGAACCGGCATGTTACCTCGGTTATGTTATTACGGTACATGACGGTTTATGGGAACCGGCATGCTACCTGGTTATGTTATTACGGTACTTGACGGTTTATGGGAACCGGCATGTTACCTTGGTTAGAGATATTATGGATCATGACGGTCCAGGGGAACCGGACATGGATATTATGTTATGTATATATATGATCATCTACCTTCCTTTACTTCTATTATCTCCTCCGGGGAGGGTCGTTGGCCTGGGTGGACCCCGGAGTAGTCACGGAGCACCGACTGAGTGGAGTCACCCCCCAGTTGGGTTCCTTACTCTCAGGAAGGCTATGGTTACTATTACCTCGAGTAGGATCAGTGGTCTGCGGACATTGACCTTGACTTTGAGAAGACTCGGATTGAGACCCGGGTAGCACGCGCGTAGCTTTGGATGCCGTGACAGGATTGGTTGTGTGACTTATATATGTATGTGATATAAATATGATATATGATATGTGGTGTGCACAGGTGTTCTCAGGATTTGAGCAGTGGCTCGTGGACTTGGTTTCTTTATGGTTTGGGGCCGAGTCCCTTATGGATTTGGGCAGTGGCCCGTATGGTCATTTTTATTGTGGTCCTTTCGACCTTGGTTTATATCTGCTTTGGGCTTAGTCCCACATATGGTTTGTTTTGGATAAATGGTTTTCGAATGCATGCATGCTTTTTAGTGGAGGGTATAAATGTCTTATGAACTGTTTTTATAAACTTTTGTTTTGTCCACTCACAGTTTTTGATGTTTTGACTGCCCTTCAGGTTGCCATCGGATGGGGACTGTAGCAGAGACCGAGATATCACATGCCTCCTCCGGATCCTGGCGTACTCTGATAGCCCGGGAGGGCAAAGGTCGGAAATATCCCTTGTCTGACACTTCGTGTCTGACGGGAGCAGGGTCATCCCACGTTAATCCCAGAGGGATTGGGATGGGTCCTGTCATTATGCCCCCGCCCGTATATGACTATGTTTCCTATGTAATACAGGAATTTCAGGCCGACATGTAATTAACATGTTAATAAAGATAGCGGTGGCCAGTGCTGGGAATTTTTCCCAATCATCTACACTGATCGACCAACCGCCACCCCTCCATAATTCTGGAGATTTCTTATCCAATGGAATCCCAATTTTTTGGGTTGGGATTTTTCCCAAACCGATTGAGGTTGGCATGAGTTTGAGTTTCCCAAACATCGAAATCTCTCAGCCCGTCGCCTTCTCCCCCTCTCCCTGGTTCTCAGCCTGTCAGCTATGACGCCTCCTCCTTCCTTCTCCCTATTCCACATTTTCGCCACCCTGTTAGATTTTTTACTGCTCCTATCCCACCACCATCTTATATTTGTTTCCATCCCTATTCCACCTCTAACGGTGGGAATAGGTGTTGCCTACGGTGGTGCAAAGTGCAAAGGCTATATGCAAGGAATTAGATTAGAAGCCTCCTTACTAATAATTAAGATCCCATAATTGTTGGTGCATAGCCTGCTCCCTGTTCCCTGCCTTATCAGATCACTATCTCCTAGTCCTATTTCAGTTGCTTGGTGCAGAAGTTTGAAGAATGTGTGAGAGAATAACAGATTTCTCTCAGTTAGATTGTGTGTGTCAGTTTCTAGACACTAAGGGGCACGTGGAAGGCTGTAATAGGCTAGTGATGACATCATAGTGTCATGCACTTTGTCTGTAACCGTTTTAGAGAGGTGTGAGGTGTGTGTATGAGTTGTGAGGGCAGTGAGAGTGTAACAACCCGTCCCGAGAGCCGGGATTAGTAGCGTGAGTAAGGTGGGATTAGTGAGGATAATTGGTGGTTAGGTGGTCCCGATAGGTCCGTAAGCATAGAATGACGATTTTACCCCTAGTTCGGGCAAAATGTTGACTTTTAGTTCAGGTGGTCAAGTGGGTATTGACCAGTGATCAGGACGTAGTTTAGGACGTCACGAATCCATATGCAGGTGGTACGTCCGATTCCGACATCCGAGGAGGAAGTTGTGATGTTCGGAAGGTTGAGAGCATTATCGTAATTTTGGTAAAATAAGGGGAATAGTTGACTTTTTGGACGATCGGGTTTTGGTACGTTGACCGAGGATGGTTAGGTAGATCTCGTTGTCCTGAGTTCGATGACAGGCGGCACGTATTCATCGGACTTACGATGTGCGAGTTACGGGTCAAGAAAGTTAGTGGCAAAACCGTAATTTTGAGTTAAAAGGAGGGGCAGCTTGGTCTTTTGTGCTTTGGAAATTGTGCAGAGAGAGGGCAGATGGACAGCTGGGATTGAGCCACTGGGGAGAGAATGGAGATGATGGTGACACGTGCTAAAGGTGTAGTGGGTTCTGGGGGGGTTCTCGTGTGTGCACGGTCCAAATAATTGGGGTGTAACCGTGCAGTGTTCGTGGGTGTTCTTCGATCTAGAGTGAAACAGAGTGAGGCGGTGAGGAAAATTGAAGGGTGCTCGTGTGTGCTGATGAGTTGTGAGTGTGTGAGGGTGATCGGAGAGTGAGAGGGAGCTAGTGAGCTTGTTGAGAGGTGCAGCGGGTGTGTGTGTGAGAGCTGTGGGTCACGGGAAATCCAGAGAAAATAGGGAGGAGGTGAGAGCTTGTGGTGGTGCGGTGGCCGTGGACGGTGCAAGTGAACTCGAGAGGAGGTTGAGACAGTTTTGTGGACCCCAGGGAACGCGGCGGCGAGCACGGCGGTGGACGATTTCAGGTAATCCCTCATCTCTGTGTATATGCTTTGTTTTGGCCGTGAACTTCAAATCGGAAGTCGTGGCTTGAGAGGTAGAATCGAAGAGTCTAGGGAGTTCAGTTGAGTCCAGGGTGTCTTTTGGTTGTGCTGCCGTGACGGGAGGTACACGGTGGGGGTTAACACGACGACGGGTACTCTGTGTGCTCTGTTTTGCCGTCGATGTTCGAACCGAAAGTCGTGAAGTTCGGGACTGAGTCGAAGGTTAAGGTGAGTTGGGATAGGTTCAAGATGGTCCTAGGAAGAGTTTGGGATGGCCACCGTGATGGGAGGTGACCTGGGTGGCCGGGAAGGAAAACAGGGGAGTTTGGGTCGTCTGGTTTCGAGCTTGAGTCGAGTGTAGGGGCCGTGTCGAGGTCTAAGGAGGATGGGGATGGATAGAGTAGGTCTGGACGAAGCTGTGGGTGAAAAGAGGGGTCGAATTGATGGCCGGACGGCGGAGATCAGTTCTCGCCGGTTCAATCTGCGGCGTCCGGTTCATCACAGTAGACTCGAGGTTGAAGACGTACTGTAGCTGGCGCGTGAGGCCCACGCGCAGCCACTTTGGGCGGCGCGTGGGGGCGCGTGGGGGCGCGTGGGGCATTTTCCGGCGAACCTTCCAACATGGTTTTTGGTCTAGGTGTTATAACGAGTCTAATGGAAGTGGTTTCGGGTTAATCGGACGTTGAATCGAAGTAGTTCCGCGAGGGTGAAGGCTTAGGGTCTTGGTTTATTATGTTTAGGATTCGGGGAATTGTGGGGAAAATTAGGTGAACCTTCGTGGACGTGTTAGTGACGTACTTTGGTGGTTATTGACAGGATCGGAATTTCCCGAGGAAGCCGAGGAACGTGCTAGACGTTCAGGACGCGATTGAGGGCGCGGTACTGTGAGTGGACCCTTTCCTTAAACTCGAGCATGCATAACTGTTTTTTATACCTATTTATTGGTTTTATATATGATTTTAGGATTATTGTAAATGCTATGTTCGTTTTACGTATTTGCACGGTTTTCAGCATGTTTTACGAGAAAATGATGATTTTGGAATATAATGTTATAGTTTCGGGATTTCAAATGATAAATGATTTCTAATGATTATAAGGGATTTTGGAACATGATTTCGATGATTAAAGGTTTTCGGTTTTAAAATCGGATTTCGGGAAACGAGATTTGGTTTTAAAGTTGAAAAGTGGATTTCCGGATTTGGGTACAGAATGACGGTTCTGGATGCCGGAAGGGCTTCGGACCGGTGATTTCGAATTCGGGTTTGGATGTGGATTTCAAAATGGTTTTCAAAATGGTTTTGGATTGGATTTGCTGGATCTGGTTATTGGGTTTAAAGACCCAGATATTGATTGACAGGGGACGGGCCCGATTGAGTTTAAAGACTCGGATATATTGATTTCCCCCGTAGGCTTGTTGAGTTTAAAGACTCGGGAGTTTAAAGACTCGGATATTATTGAGGCCTGGATTGAGTTTAAAGACTCGGGAGTTTAAAGACTCGGATAGGTCCAGCAGGTTTGATCGGATAATGATGACTTGATATTTATGGTTTATGATACGGTTTTATGATGCTGATGCTATAATTTTTATAACCATTTTATAGTGTTTCTGTTTCTTATGATGTTTTATGGTGATTGATTCATAACTGTTTCGATAACTGGGTTATGCATGTGGTTTTCAAAACGGAGGGTAAAACTCGGTTTTCTTATAAAATGGTTTTAGAACTTTCTTTTATTCTGGTCCACTCACACTTTCTATTTTAAATTGCCCTCTAGGTCGTGAAGCTAGCTCGGAGTCTTGACGTCGAGGCAGTGTCCGAGGCATAGAAGTGACGAGAGGGATCCCAGAGTGTTTAAGTTTTCTTCCGCGTGCGTGTAATTATCATCGGTTTTTATTTCTTTGTAATTCGTACTATGCTCTGTAAAACTTTAACTTCGGGATTTATTGAGTGCTTTCTCCTGCGTCTGACTGTTTTTGTGTCGGGGTGTTAGACGGGAGCAGGATTTACCTCGGGTTTCGGGGTGAAACCGGGGTGGGTCCTGACAGAGAGTACAAGAATCGTGATATGTATTTGGAAAGGTACTACAACAATCATAATGAGAATTCAGTAGTCATATTTACAAAGAAATCAAAGAAAGTTTTTGTATGCATTTTATCAAACAGTTCATGTGCATCATTTGAAATCACATTTTCATACACCAAACAATCAATCCAATCCAGTCCTATCGATTCATATTGCCTTAAAAACACTCTTCTATCTTAAAACCAGTAGAGCTAATCTCTATGTTCAGTTAGGAGGTTTAGGAAGGAAGTGGAATACCTGAAATCAGTGGTCTTCGACCCTTCCCCTGCAAAATAGCCAAAAAGCAAATAATCAGATTAACATCTGAGGAGTACCAATAGAAATCAGTGCAAGGATTACCTGGTGATGAAGGTATTGATCGTTGAACATCAACAATAATGACTAATTCTCCATTTGGGATATGGGTGCCTCATTATAATTTGTCAACTGTTTTCACTTTAAAAATAATAATAATGATACATTTATTAATGCACTAAGCTACTATCTAAATCCTCAAATAAAGAAAACAAACTATTACGTACACAATAAAAAAGAAAAATTGTTTTACTTGTACCATTCCTCTGAGGGAATGAATTCTCTACTTGTATTCCTTTTTATCTTTTTTTTTTTTGTGTGAATCCAGTTGTACTTTACAAATCTTAGGGTTATTTTCTTTTATTGCTTTAATTGTGGTTTAATTATAATACAAGATAACCCTTTTGATTTGAAATACATATATGTAGATCACAAAGACGATTACAAGTAGAGAAGATTGATCCAACATATTTCCGCATTTCAAATCTCTTCTCCGTTCTTATTTCCTTGGTTGAGTTTCCGGGCGGCCAACATGTACCCATCTGACTATATACAGTTCCGATTATAACGTGTATAGTAGTAGTAGATCGATGATCATGGAAAGAAGGTCGTTTAACATGGTTTGCCAACTACGCATTTAATTGTACCAGCAAAGCGTGTGAGTCTGCCGACAAATGTCCCTGGCCTTGCTTTCATCATATCCAACCTGTCAAATCCAAGGTCTTTGTTAGCCACTCCAGATTCAACAAAGAATGCTCCATTCAACATAAGATCTCCTTCCGATCTCCATTGCCAGTTCTTCCACACACTCTCCGGTGCATAGTCCCTCTTCGTCACCTATGGCATCCAAAATGTCACAATCATGTTAGTTTTAAAAATTCACTATTTTAATAACAGTTAAGATCTTTATAGTATGAACTGTCAATTTATTTGATACGCACCTCTTTTGCAGCCGCGTTTGGTGGAGCTATGAAGCGGTTGCCCTGGCTGATAATTGTTGGGTGTGAGCTCCCTCCAATTGCATACATTATCCAATGTGTGTAGTCATTGTTCACAACATGTACAAATCCCCATCTGCATCTTGGCATCCTCTGAATCAATCCCTTGCCAAAATGGTTAAAAGCCACCGTCACTTGCATAATCGCATCTCCGGCGAATGCATCGCTCGCCCCAAAAAGCATCACCTGCACAATTCCTTACATCATATATATATTTATATATATGTTATACATATATATATTTATATATATGTTATACATATATAACGGAAAATGCGAAGAAGATCATATCACAGTAGTAGAGCCCGAAAATCAGATATATAAAAAAGTGGGTGTTCCAATGTGTGGTCTATAAAATGTGAGTGACGTACCGAGCATTATTTATTTTCCTAATAATTATGATTTGCTTACGTCATTGTGGCGGGTGAAATGGCAGTTAGATATGGTTATGGCGGTTGAGCCCTGAATGGCGTCGATGAGGCCATCAGCGCAGTTCCACATGGAGAGATGATCAAGCCAAATGTTCGACGACCCGAAGATTGAGATCCCGTCGCCGTCGCTCTGAGTTCGAAGTCCAATGTGGTCGGTGGAGTCCCTGATCAAGCCACCGTAGCCTGGGACGATGTCGTGGATGCGGATCCCATGGATGATGACGTTCTGGACAAACTGGAGCGTGATGCCGGCGCCGTGAGCGATGTCGATTTGAGCACCGCGTCCGTCGATTGTTTTGTGGCTGGTCATGATGAGCTCCTGGGACAGCCTGATTTTCATGCTATGTGCGAAGGTGATCCAGAGGGGCCCGGGTTGGATTACGGCATGTCGTAGAGTGCCGGGCTTGGGATCCTGGACGCTGTCGTCGGAAGAGTCGGTTACGACGTAGAAAGCACCCCGTTTGCCTCCGCGGGTTTTCCGGCCGAAGCCTTTGACGCAGCTGGCGAGCTTCTTGCGGTTGTTAGCCCAGTCCTTGCTGCACCGCCAGCAGCGGTCGATCGGGTTCGTGGCCTGGCACGGGCCCTTGTATTTTTTGCCTAGAAGATGCCTTCTTGTGCTGTTGCCCTCGTCTTCCTCCTTCAGCACCTCGCTGCGTATATGCATGCATGCATATGAGTTGCACATATATACATTATCGACAATGACGTCATGATCATATCTTCAGATTCAATCTTTATTTTTTAGTGAGTGAATGTTGAATATGATGATTAATTTTAGGTTTTCACTATCAAATTTTGCTCATATATAAAACCTAAAATTGAAATGATTAATTAATCACTACAAGAAAAAAAAATTTACCAGACGAATAAAAATTTGTCGAATAATAATAAAATTTGTTGAGTAACATTAAAGTTTATTGGATAATAAGCCGTTGACTAGTCGTCGGACAATTCAACTTTTCTTGTAGTGAATATGATGAGAAAAAAACTTCAACTCGAAACCCTAGGGACGATGATTACTTTACAATCAAGTTATTGGCAGGATTGAATATTAATCAAGGTATATAGAATAGTCTTTTGCAATTTCGGTTTCATATGTTATAAAATCGAAGCGACTACCAATCGGATGAGACAAAAAAAACTTAAAACACTATCATATCTAAACGATGATTACTACATCCTAAGACAATCAACCATTTAAATAAATTAAAAAAAAAATTGACTAGAATTTAATGAGATTTTATAAACTCGTGACTTACTCTTGAACACTTTCGTTGAAGTCGTCAGTGATTTTTTCGGGGTGGGGTTGGTAGGCTTTGAGGGCGGCTTTCTCAGCTTTCAAGGCTCGTTCCTGCCACACAGCGTCGAACTCGGCAATGTTGCTCTCATTCGCAGAAATGTTCGTAGCTTTCAGGCTTGGAACAAACAGCACCACGCAGAAAGAAACCATCAAAAGGACTAAATCGAGCTTCGACGCCATAATTTGGCCCTTTTTTTTGTTATTTTTTTTTTTCTTTCTACTTTTTTTTTTTGGTTTTGAAATATAAACTAGAACAAGTTCCTCCTATTAATAATGATGATGGCCAAGGTCTATGTGAAGGAGCCCAGGTTTTGAACTGGGATCAGATTCAGCCCAGGTAGACCTTGCCAGGTAAAAAGATCGATGGAACTAAAGTTCTAAATTTAATGCAATACTAGGTATTGCTATTGCCTTGTTTAAGCAAATCAAGATTTTGAATTTTTATAAACAAATTTTGGGTCTAAAATTAGAAGGGGGCGTGGAATGTGGGGAGCCAACCTTCTTCCAATGGTTCAAAACTTCAAATGCCATTTCAATTCGGTTTCTGTTATGAAATTGATTATCTGAACTGGTGTTTTTTGTTTTTTCAGCTCATCATACTTAACAGAAACACCACTTCAATTAACTACTTAATTAGCATGTCCTTAATTAGCATATTTTTAACTTTGTGGGTTATCATTGCTTGTTAGCTTTAACCATATACTGTGCCAGTTTATCCTCATATCCACATACATACGTATTTTTTTTATCGATGAAAAAGAGGGCATGCCCAATCTAATTTATGTTGAATAGAGGAATATTATTAAATTAAGACATCACATATTTTTTCATTGAAGACGTAAAGAAAGTAAGGGTACAAAATACGAGGCGTGGGTAGGGATGAGCATAATTATTCATGGACGTGGGTACTTGTGAGTATTGTTGAAATGGGTAGAAATTAGATGGGCAAAAATTTATCCATCATCTAATGGGTAGGGTGAGAGTTTACCCATGGGTATTGATGATATTTAATACCCATTAAATTCAAAAGTATATTCTTTATCCATCCTTCAATTATCTATGAATTTTTAACACTCTTTCTTCCTTTTACTAATTTTTTTTCTTTCTATTCTTACTATTATTATTATTATTATTTATTAGGTATTATTATTTAAATTTCTTTATTTCAATTAAATATCATTTATTTCATCTTTCATAAAAAGAATTAAACACAAAAATATTACGAATTTATATTAACATCAAAATTTTGTTAAGAACTTAAATCATTCATTTTTAATGATTTAACAAAAATCAACGTAAACTATATAAATTTTTCAAAATTTCACAACCATGAAATAATTTAAAGGGAGTTTTATAAATTCTTAAAAATTGTTTATAATAAAATTTCTAACGAGTTTTGTTTTCAAGTTTTGAATTTCATTTCGACATTTTCTATTCATTCTTCATTTAATTGGAAAGTTTTCGGAGTCAAATTCTCAAATAACTGCTTCACTAACCTTGGTTAACTCGACAAATTTTGATAATTAAAGATAGAAGGGTAAATTAGTCATTTACTAATTCTCACTTTAAATTTCAAGACGGGTTGTAACAGAAACCCCAATAGAAATTGAAAGGATTTGAAAAAAAATGAAAAGAAAAAAGCAAAAAGCAAAGGAAATTGAAAGGAAAAAATATTATAAGTTAAAAATAAAAAGTTGAAGACAAATGAAAATTAAAAAATTAAAAGTAAAAGAAAAATGAAAAGTAAAAAGAAAAATGAAAAGCAAAATAAATTGAAAGGGATAAATAATTAGAAGTTAAAACAAAATGAAACACAAGGAAAAAACATGAAAGGAGAAAATAAATGTAAAATATCATGGGTACCCATTACCCAATGGGTAGGGTTTGGGAAAATTCTCAAAAATTAAGGATGTGTCTGAATGGATACAAAACCCATTTGTACCCATGTAGGGTAAGGATTTTACCCACACCCTCAAAAAAACCCATTTGGCCATTCCTAGGTATGGGTTAAAAGGACAATTCAATTTTCACAATTCGGTTAAGATTAGGTTGTGGTGGTAACTCAAGTTTTATGTGGGTTTAATTAGATCAATTCGAGGTTTTAAAGGTTTTCAGTCGCATAAGTTTTAACTCCTGAGTTCAACTTGTTGATTCAAAATATATAATCCAGCTAGACAAACAATCTTGAAATATGTTAATGGAGTTCAATATTCATGTTTTATGCAACATTCAAAATATATAATTCAACTATCCCGAAGAACGTTCACGGGGCAAAGTAGTTAATAGCAAAATTTTCTCAACGGATTATTCACGGGGTAAGGTTTTGAACGCGCTCCCTGGAGTTCTTATTGACGGCTTTGCTCGGTGAACGACTCTGCCAGGCAAAATTCACTTCATTCTTGCTCGGTGGATGTCCTGCTCGGTCGTGCGAGACTAAGCCAATGAGACTTGCATGACAGGTATCACCCAGTGGAGTTTCGCTGGATAGACCTCTAGCCTGGCGGGTCTTCTTTTTTGCTCGACAGAGCCCATTCACTGGGTTAGACCTCTTTCTTTACAGTGAATTTCACAATTTGGTTGAGATTAGGTTGTGATAACTCATGTTTTATGTGGGTTTAATTAGATCAATTCGGGTTTTTAAAGGTTTTCAGTCGAGTCTACTCAGGTTCAACCCATAAGTTTTAACTCCCGAGTTCAACTTGTTGATTCAAAATATATAATTTAGCTAGACAAACAATCTTAACATACGTTAATGAAGTTCAATATGATGGGTTATTCCCTCCATTAAGTGTAGGGGAATTTGATGGGTTAATCCCTCCATTAAGTGGGGAAGAATTTGATGGGTTAATCCCTCTATTAAGTGGAGGGAAATTAATTTGATCTTTGGAGTTCTAATGCACATGTTATGGTTTGTGCATGGATATGATTTTGGGTAGGTTCATTCATGTGCTTGAAAACTGAAGAAGACTTTTGATCTCCCAACTTATTGTTGGAGATTACTATGCTCATAGGAGTTACCATGAGATTAATTGGAGCTAACTATTATGCATGACTATTCATTAATGGCTTCCTTTCATCCATCCATATATAAAGGAGAGGGATTGAGCATTCTCAATCATCCTTCAAGAAACAAGTTATCCACCAAATGTGAGAGTGAGAAGAGAGCCTCCTTGTGTGAGAAAAATGAAGATAGCTTCCTTTGTGAGAAAAATAGAGAAAGTGAGATCCTCTTAAGTGAATCCAAAAGAGAGTTGTGTATCCACCATTGAGTGAGATTGTACTTATAATCCCATTATTCATAGTGAAAAAATTTTGGAGCTGCTGCCCGAGGACGTAGGCACACTGTCGAACCTCGTTAAATTTCGGTGTTCACTTTTACGTTTTTAATCCTGCTTTATTTCTCCCAATTTATTTACTCAATTTATTTTGAGAGTGGGAAAAGTTTGACCTTGATGATTATAATTATCTATTTGATTTATGCATCTTTCCTAACAAGTGGTATCAGAGCTACACAAACTCGACGTTCATGATGGCAGAATCGTCGAACTCATCATCCTCAACAATGATCAAACTCACATCTTCAAATTATTCCATATGGAGACTACGGATGGTGGACATCCTCTGTTGCAAGGATTTGTACGAGGTATTGTTGTGTAATGGAGAGAAACCATAAGAGAAATCTGACAAAAATTGGACTATTCTAAACCGGAAAGTTATTGGAGAAATTCGTCCATGGATCGACCAAAGTGTTTTTCACCACATTTCAAAGGAGGTCGATGCCTTCCAAATGCTGAAAAAATTGGCATCAATGTATGAAAGGGAGACTGCTCAAAATAAAGTTTCGCTCATTCGTCGATTAGTGAACTTGAAGTACAAAGACGGTCGAAGTGTTTTTGAAGACTTGAGCGATTTCCAAAAATTGGTGAACTAACTATCAACCATGAAGCTAGTGCTTGAAGATGAGTTGTTAGCACTTTTGCTAGCTCTCTCCTGGATACCTAGAACACACTTGTGGTTTCCCTTAGAAACTATGCTCCTCTAGGTGTCCTTACTCTGCCATTAGTGAAGGACAGTTTATTAAATGAAGAAACTATGAGGAAAAAACAAGGGATATCAGCTGAGTCAAAGGCTCTTGTCACAGAGAATCGTGGAAGAAATTCTCAAAGAAAATCCCACAACCGTGACCGCTCCAGAGGCAAGTCAAAAGACCATTCCAGGGGCACCTACAGGCCAAGGAATGAGATAGAATGTTACAATTATGGTTATAAGGGTCACATGAAGAGAGAATGTAGAAAGCTCAAAAAAGAACAAAGAAATGAAGCTAATGAGAAGAATGAAACCAAGGATACAACTGCTACTGTTTCTAAAGGCGATGAGTTCATCATTATTTGTGATGATGGTTTTATTAATCTAACTTCTCAAGATTCATGTTGGATTGTAGATTATGGCGCATCATTCCATGTTACTTCCTGAAAAAGAGTTCTTCACTGTGACGACCCGTCCCAAATTCAAAGATTAGATTAGTGACTAATCACGATTAGTGAGGTTAATCCGTGATTAGTTGAGTGAAATCAGACGAACGATGCGAAATGACCGTTTTGCCCCTAATCGTGGCAAAACGTTGACTTTTCAATCGGGTGATCAAATGGACTTTGACCGAGGACTGTGACGTAGTTTAGGACGTCACAAGTTCATAGACAGGTGGCACGTTCCGACGTTCGAGGAGGAAGTTATGACGTTCGGAAATTTAAGGGCATTTTCGTAATTTTAGTTAAAAGGGGTTAAATGTTGACTTTTGGAACGGGAGGTCCGATGGCTGAGGGTCGAAGACCGTTACATAGATAAGGACGATACGAATCCATAGACAGGCGGCACGTCGAATTCGGACGTTCGACGGCGAAGTTACGGTTCACGGAAGTTCAAGTGCACAATTGCACGAATTACGAAACGAGTTAACTTTTGGACTTTAGTGGGGCCCAGATATTTAGTTCCTACCCTATGGATGAGGTACAAGTGTCACCATCCACTGGACATTCCTTCACATACATGCATCGACCATTCCATTTCTTCATTTCAAAACACACACCCATTACCCGATCTCATTTCCTCTCCTCTGTGCAACCCAAAACCAATCCAACCCAACCCCATATGATCACCTATGAGGCCTAGAGAGTAAGTGAGAGATTGAGGAGGTTTTTGGGCGGCCAGAACCGCCGTGGACGGCGGAAAGAAGGAGAAACCCGAGAGGATTTCACGGTTAGCCCATTTTCTCCCTTTAATTCGGTTTTGGCGTTTTGGTTGTTTTTTGATGGTTTTAATGAATTAAATGGGTTATTAGGATTGTGTTAGGAAGGTTTTAGGAAGCCTAGGATGGCTGTGAAGCCATGGCTTCATTTTGGGAAACTTGAACCGTTTGGTTCAAAATCAAACGAAGGGTTTTAGACGTTTTCGGTTGCGTTTAAGGATTGAAATGGATAGAAAACATGAAAATAGGAAGAAATGAATCAAAAAGGAAGAACTAGGATGAAAAATGGGGTGTCTAGGGTCGTGAAACGGTCACTCCGGTCTAGTTGGACCAGCCAAACCAGGTGAACCGGTCCAGCACAGGAAAACCGGTCAGCTGGATCTTGATGACGATGAACAGTGCACTGTGCACTCTTGGGGCGCGTGAGGGCGTGTGGCCCATAATTTGGAAAAGTGTTCAACATATGAAATATTCTATTCGATGTAACAAAGATTTTGGGACTGGTCTCGCGTCAATCGGACATCGTTTCGATAGTTTTCGGGATGTCGGAATGTTTGGGATCGGTTTAAAAATAGTTAAAAGTTCTGGAAAATTACGGGGCTTTAATGGGAGGTTAATTAAGTAGTTAGTAACCTTCTATTAAAATTTGGACAGGTTTGGGAGTCCCGGTGATGGTGATCGACTTGGGAGAGCCGTATGGCACGCAAATCGAGGAGGAAGCTCGGACGGTCTGTGAGTGGACCTTGTTTTCTAAATTGGTGCATGCATAAATGTTTATTATATGTTTTAAATACTTGTTTGTGATGCCATGAGTGCATTTGGATGTGTGGTTACGTATAGGCACGTATTTCGAGGTTTCGGCCCTATACGGTGCCTATACGGGTCTGTATTTCTTTATTGGTCTAAATGAAAGGTTTTGGATTTCTAAAAGGATAAACTCGGGTATGAGACCCATTTGGTTTTGTCTCGGGAATATGACTCTATTTACGACCTTCAGGTCTAAATCGTGGTCGCGACGGGTGCTATGTGCACGACGATCGACGATACGACGCTCGCCTCCAGATTGGGATGTGTTCCTTCCGGAGAGGTCACGATGCACGATTCGTGGTCGGGCAGCCTGGGGAGGCTCGACTTCGGAGTGCTGACGGTTCAGGATAGCGATCGGTGAGGAGTGCACCATGATCTTGTGGTGGTCGCGTCAGTTGATTCGTTCACGGCGACATACCAGGATTGAGGGCGGTCCTGGATGGATGGTTGCACGCATCACTATGATCGAAGTCGTGACTGACCCTTATATATCGGGCACGGTGCCCAACTGATGTCATATGTTCGGGCACGAGACCCAGTTGTTTTACACTGATGATTTCGGGTCAGGGACCCTAGATGGATTTCCAAGTTCATGACGGTTTATGGGAACCGGCATGAACTCTGGAAAGGTCATTGTGGTTCATGACGGTTTATGGGAACCGGCATGAACATTTGTCAGGTCATTTTGGTTCATGACGGTTTATGAGAACCGGCATGAACCCTTGTTATGGATGTTATGGATCATGACGGTTCAAGGGAACCAGGCATGGCTGTTTATGTTATGTATATATATGTTCATCTACCTTCCTTTACTTGTTCTATTATCTCCTCCGGGGAGGGTCGTTGGCTTGGGTGGGCCCCGGAGTAGTCACGGAGCACCGACTGAGTGGAGTCACCCCCCAGTTGGGTTCCTTATTCTCAGGAAGGCTATGGTTACTATTACCTCGGGTAGGGTCAGTGGTCTGCGGACATTGATCTTGACCTTGAGAAGACTCAGATTGAGACCTGGGTAGCACGCGCGTAGCTTTGGAAACCATGACATGATTGGTTGTGTGAATTATATGTATATATGATGTATGTTATATGATATATGATGTGTGTTTACACATGTTTTGGGCAGTGGCCCGTATGGTTGGTTTCTTATGGTTTGAGCCGAGTCCCTTGTGGATTTGGGCAGTGGCCCGTGTGGTCGTTTTCATGATGGTTCTTTCAACCTTGGTTTTGGGCTTAGTTCCAACATATGGTTTATTTCGGATAAATGGTTTTCGAATGCATGCATGTTTTTTTAGTGAAGGGTACAAAGGTCTTTTATGAAATATGTTTTTATAAACTCTTGTTTTGTCCACTCACAGCTTTTAATGTTTTGACTGCCCTTCAGGTTGACATCAGATGTGGACTGTAGCAGAGACCGAGATATCACATGCCTCCTCCGGATCCTGGCGTACTCTGATAGCCTGGGAGGGCAAAGGTCGAAAATATCCCTTGTCTGACACTTCGGGTCAGACGGGAGCAGGGTCATCCCGCACTAATCCCGAGGGGATTGGGATGGGTCCTGTCATTCACATCCTACACTAGCGGAGATTTCAGAAATGTGAGGATAGGAAATGACAAAATGTCTAAGATTTTGGGAAGAGGAGAAATAGATCTTGATACCAACACAGGCTGCCCCTTAGTTCTCAAGAACTTGAGACATGTTCCAGACATGCGTCTCAACTTAATCTCTCCCAGCTTGCTAAATGATGAAGGCTACACCTGTAAGACCCGTGTCCTAGAGGGAAGGGTGAACAATCCCACATTTCTGCGAGGGGGAATGGTCTGGGAGAGGATGGTGGTGTGCCTTAAAGGTGTAGGCATACACCTATCTAGAAATAGGCCTTTTGGGAGCTCAAGTGGCTTTGGGGGGGAGGGGGGGGGGGATTGGAACCCCGAAGTTAAGCGAGTTGAGGCTGGTGCAATTCCATGATGGGTGACCCCCTGGGAAGTTGCACCATGAGCTCCCGAAAACAAAACCGTGAGGGTGAGGCCCAAAGCGGACAATATGGTGCTAGATGAGTCGGGTCCTGACCGAAGAGGGTCGGGTCCTGACAATTTAGTATCAGAGCCAGACCCCGACCGGGAAGTGTGCCAGAGAGGACACTGGGCCCTAAGGGGGGTGGATTGTAAGACCAGTGTCCTGGAGGGAACGGTGAAAAATCCCACATTCATGCGAGGGGGAATGGTCTGGGAGAGGATGGTGGTGTGCCTTAAAGGTGTAGGCACACACCTATCTAACACTAGGCCTTTTGGGAGATCAAGTGGATTTGGGGGGGATTGGAACCCCAAAGTTAAGCGAGTTGAGGCTGGTGCAATTCCATGATGGGTGACCCCCTGAGAAGTTGCACCATGAGCTCCCGAAAACAAAACCGTGAGGGTGAGGCCCAAAGCGGACAATATGGTGCTAGATGAGTCGGGTCCTGATCGAGGAGGGTCGAGTCCTGACAATTCGGGGACATCCGATAAAATTGGAACCCCAAAGTTAAGCGAGTTGAGGCTGGTGCAATTCCATGATGGGTGACCCCTTGGGAAGTTGCACCATGAGCTCCCGAAAACAAAACCGTGAAGGTGAGGCCCAAAGCGGACAATATGGTGCTAGATGAGTCGGGTCCTGACCGAGGAGAGTCGGGTCCTGACCGAGGAGGGTCGGGTGGTGACAACACCAATGTGTTTGGTGGTGGAAAATGGAAGCTCATAAAATGCTCTTTAGTGCTAGTAAGGGGAAAAAAGGAGAATACACTTTATATGACACATGTCAAGATCAGTAATCAACATGTCAATGCAACAACCAGTGACAGGACCCACCCCGATTATCGCCTCGATAATCGGGAAACATCCTGCTTCCGTCTGACAATCGAATCCAAAAGACCGGAAAACTAATCAATATTACAACATACCCATTGTCAGACCAGGGAGATTAAACGATTACAACCGACTGGACGTCAAGTCCACAGTTTCACAGAGCATAATATTACAAAACAAGTTAAAGAAACAAATCCTACTCTCTGAACTAACTACTCCGCAACGGAAAACTTTATGCCTCCGCCTCTGCCTCGGCGCTTGCCCCCGCACTTGTACCACGACCTGGAGGGAATTTAAAACAACAAAGTGTGAGTGGACCGAAACATAAGTTTTACAGGAAAAACATTTTTTCTGAAATCGGATTCGCCCTCCAGTTTTGTAACACGCATGCATAACCAAATATTCAAATTTTGCATATTAACTTTTGAAAACTCTTTTTCCGAAACACATGAAAAACGTTGCAAAGGATCGCCATAATTCATGTAAAAACCATTTAATAATGCCAGGTTTCAGGAACCGTCATTTTGAACGTTAATTGCACAAATCAAGTAAAACGTGAATCAATAACCACAATTATGCCGTTGGATCCATCCGAGTCTTTAAACTCAAAATTAGGCCTTCCCGGGATATCAACGAGTCTTTAAACTCAAAACATGATTAATAGGCCTCAGGGGTATCATAATAATCGAGTCTTTAAACTCACGAGTCTTTAAACTCAATTCGGGTCTTTAAACCCAATTTTCGGGCCCGCCCCCGTCATCAACATACCGGGTCTTTAAACCCAAAACCAGATCCAACCATTAACCGGGTCTTTAAACCCAAAACCGTTTTAAACACAACAAACCAGGATTCATCACAAACCGTTTTCCAACATTATTCCGAAAACATTTCTCATCATAACAGGACTTATGTCCGAATTCACATGCAAATTCCAACACATGCAATTTCCAAAAATTACTTCACAATGTGTTCAAACATCATAAATCCGAAACATGCATATTCATATCCAGGTACTTCATCAAAATCATCACGCATGCATAAGCAAAAACTGTAATCTCGAAATGCGTGAAATACGATAAATATCTCGAAAAACGTGGAAACATGTAAAACCGATATATCATATCACCATCATAAAATCATAGGTAAAACCAAGAGATAAATAAGCAAAATAGTCATGCATGCCCAATTTAGAAATCAAAAGGTCCACTCACGGTTTTAGGACGCGTCAATCGCGTCCCGCGCGCTCCTCTGTAGCTTCGGAAGTGTCCGGGCCTGTAAAAATGTACAAGAAGGGTTACAAACATCCTCAAATAGCTCGTAGGATTTTTCCTAATTTACCCGGATTTTTCGGCGAAATAAACCTTAAGGTCCTAAACTTCCAAGCTCCCGAAATTATCCCGAAAGACTCCCGAACAATTCGAACTCTAAAGGTAAAATGTTAATTACACTGAAAGGATCAATTTCCATGTTGACAGTGATCGGAGATGACATCGCACGCGCCGTCACGCGCCGCCCAAAGTGGCTGCGCGTGAAGGCCACGGGCCAAGCTACAGTGTCATCGTTCCTACCCGGATAGCCTGATAAACGGGTCTGTCACCCGCGACACAACCCGGCCAGTTCAAGTTCAATTCTCAAGCAATTCCTCCCGTTTTCAATCCTAACACCTTCTTTACTCTATTAATTTTATGTCTGTACTAATTATTAACCTCGACTGTCCCTAAACCGTTTCAACCCAGACTTGAACAGCCGAACGGGTCGTCACCCAGAACTCACCCAACTAACTCCATTCTCAAATTAATTTCACCAGTAGATTAAGGGAACTTAGACGAACACAACGGCACTAACAATTTAGCTCGCCGTTACCTGGAAGTCGTCGTCCTCAGCACTGGTTTTCCCCTGAAACTGAGACTCAGGTTCCCGGCCAAACTGTCCTCCTCCTCCTTCAATTCTTGCACGGTTGTGCTCGAAGTGGCCCCAGAAGTCTAACACGGCTTTTGGTTTCGATCAACAGGCTCCAGAAATTGAATGGGATTTTTCCCTCCAACTGGTTCCTCCCTGAACAGCACTTGGGTTCTAGGGCCAACAGTGGTCGTCCTCACTCAAATCTTGCACCAACGTGATCCTTTCACTCCCAGAAGTCTCTCAATGCGTTTAGGTTTGTCTCTCAACCCGTAGAAGTCGAATTCAGAGCTTTCCCCCCAAAAACCCGAAAATGGTTCTTCACGGTTTCACTCACGGTTTCCTCTCAACTCAGCTCCTAAACTGAACCAAATGACCCCAACTGAGTCCTCTCCTCACTCCTTTACTCTGTCGATCGATTCAAACGGCCAGCAACCCATGGGAGACCAACTGAGATTTTCTGAAAATTTCTCCCACGCACACAGAAGCCATAGCCATTATTTAACCCAGCCCGTGCACTCAGTCTCTGCCCAGACACGCAGGGATGCTTCCCACAATCTCAAAATTCATAAACTAACCCCACTCACCAGTCCACTTAGCCATAAACAATTGTACGCACAAAGCTCCACGGCCGCACTCTGTTTTTCACGGTGGTGCTACAGTAACCGCCATGAAAATGACCAAAATGCCCCTCTGTGCAATAATTACCAAATCGCCCTCCAGCTTCTGTGACCCATAACTCGGTCATCCGATGTCCGTTTCAAGCGTGCCGCCTGTCGTTGTACTCAGGGCGTCGAGACGAACATAACGGTCTTCGAGTCAAATGCATATCAATTGTCAAACAAAAAGTCAACTTTTCCCCTTAATAACGCCCAATTACGGTAATGCCCCTGAACTTCCGAACATCATAACTTTCACCCTGTTTGTCCGAATCGAACGTGCCACCTGTCTATGAACTCGTGACGTCCCGAACTACGTCACGGTCATCACTCCATGTCCGTTCGACCTCCCAATCAAAAAGTCAACAAATTGACCACACAAATCACAGGGGTAAAAACGTCATTTTATTCAATATTTTACAATATTACATTTTCAGAACGTCCGGGGCGTTACAACCAGCCAATCAAATTCAGTGATTGGGCTATGACATAGATGTTTGGGTCATATGAGTGAGAAGGGATTGCAAATTCTCGCCAAGAAAGATGTATTAACCAGATTGAAAGCAAAAAGTACACCTCTAGATCAATGCACTAATTGTTTGACAGGAAAAAATATAGAGCTTTATTTCATTATAAAGCTGCACCTGGAAAACCCAATATATTGGATGTTGTTTATTTTGATATTTGTGGGCCTATGACTACAAACACTCTTGGTGGTGCAAGATACTTTGTTACCTTCATTGTTGATCATTCCAAGAAGGTGTAGGCATTTGCAATCAAATCCAAAGATCAAGTCTTTGAAGTCTTCAAGCAGTTCCATGCCACTGTTGAACGTGAGACAGGCATGACACTCAAGTGTATCCGTTCTGATAATGGTGGAGAGTACATGGGAGCCTTCAGAGCCTATTGCAAGAATAATGGGATCATACATGAAAGATCAGTTCCAAAGACCCCTCAACACAATGGGTTGGCCGAGAGGATGAACAAAACCATCGTTGAGTGAATAAGAAGTATGTTATCTCATTCCAAGTTACCAAAGAGTTTATGGGGCGAAGCACTGATGACTGTTGTGCACTTGATCAATTTATCTCCATCAGCGCTACTGAATGGCGATGCACCAAACAAGTTTTGGAGTAGTAAACATGTGTCCTATCAATACTTGATGGTGTTTGGCTGTAGAGCATTCTTTCACATCCAAAAAGATGAGAGGTCCAAGCTTGATGTCAAATCAAAAGAATGCATTTTTCTGGGCTATGGAGATGAAGAGTTTGGGTACAGACTATGAGATTATGTCAATAAGAAGATTGTCAGAAGTAGAGATGTGGTCTTCTTTGAAGATCAAACCATTGAAGATATCCAGAAGATGGAGAAGTTAAACGACTCCAGAGAATATCTAGTCAACCTAGATCTAGTTCCTCAACCCAAGGTTCGTGATGACGGGGGAGATGCGGTCGAGAACAATAATGCTGAACCTACTGTTAACAACAATGATGATAATGGTGTGCCTGAATATATGCAAGAAGATCAAGTTCTTGAAGAACCACATCTGAGAAGATCGAATAGACAATGAAAGCCCAACAGCTTCTACTCCCCAAACCAGTTTGTGTTGCTAACATATGTATGAGAGCCCGAGTGCTATCAAGAAGTTGTGACCCATGAGAAAAAGGGGGAGTGGTTGAAAGCCATGAAAAATGAATTAAAAACCTTGCATGAGAACCACACTTATGATTTGGTGAAATTGTCGAAGGGAGGAAGAGCACTCAAGAATAAGTGGGTGTATAAGTTGAAGACAGAAGAAAATAGCTCACAACCAAGATACAAAGTAAGGCTAGTTGTGATAAGCTTCAGTCAGAAACAAGGAGTTGACTTTGAAGAGATTTTCTCACCAGTAGTGAAGATGACGTCTATCAGAGTAGTGCTTGGTTTAACTGATAGTCTGAATCTAGAAGTTGAGCAACTAGATGTCAAGATTGCATTTCTTCATGGAGACCTTGAAGAAGAAATTTACATGGAGCAGCCAGAAGGTTTCAAAATCACAGAAAAAGAAGACCTAGTCTGCCGACTAAAGAAGAGTTTGTATGGACTGAAGCAAGTACCACGAAAATGGTACAAGAAGTTTGATTCCTTCATGGTCAAACATGGATATCAGAAGACCACTTCTGATCATTGTGCTTTTGTCAAGAGGTTCTCTGATGGAGAATTTATTATACTTCTCTTATATATTGATGACATGTTGATCGTAGGTCGTGATAATGATAAGATTAGCAACTTGAAGAAAGAACTCAGTAAGTATGTTGCAATCAAATATTTAGGACCAACAAAGCAGCTTCTCGGTATGCATATCTCTCGTGATAGAAAGAATGGAAAGTTGTGGTTATCACAAGAATGTTATATCGAGAAGGTGTTGAAAAAATTCAACATGGACAAGGAAAAATCAGTTGTGACTCCTTTTGCTAATCATTTCAAGCTCAGTTCCAAACAGTGTCTTACAAGTGAAAAAGAGAAAAAAGAGATGAACTCAGTGCCATATGCCTTAACAGTTGGAACTCTTATGTATATGATGGTATGCACCAGGCCAGATTTAACACATGCAGTTGGTGTTGTTAGCAGATTCTTATCCATGCTGGGTAAAGAATACTGAGAAGCAGTAAAATGGATTATGAGATATCTCAGAGGCACCTCCAAAATGAGTTTGTGTTTTGGATGTGGTAAGCCTGAATTGGTAGGGTACACAGATGCAGACCATGCTGGAGAACTTGACACCAGAAAGTCCACTTCAAGTTATCTAGTTACTTTTTCTGGGGGAACTGTTTTTTGGTAGTCTAAATTACATAAGTGTGTTACTCTGTGAACTATAGAAGTAGAGGTTATTGTTGTTATAGAAGCTTGCAAAGAGTTACTGTGGATGAAGAGATTCCTACAAGAGTTGGGACAAGAACAACAAAAATATGTTCTTCATTGTGACAGACAGAGTGCTATTCATTTGAGTAAGAACTCAAGTTTCCACTCAAGGTCAAAACATATTGATGTGAGATATCATTAGATTCGTGAAGTGTTGGAATCCAAGAAACTTCAAATCGAGAAGATCTATACTGATAATAATGGTTCAGATATGATGACAAAGTCTTTACAAAACGACAAGTATGAGTTTTTCAGAAGTGCAGCTGGTATGATGGAGCCCTCCACTTAGTCGGGAAGGAGGTAATTGATGGGTTATTCCCTCCATTAAGTGGAGGGGAATTTGATGGGTTAATCTCTCCATTAAGTGGGGGAGAATTTGATGGGTTAATTCCTTTATTAAGTGGAGGAGAATTAACATGATATTTGGAGTTCCCCAAATGAAGATTTTTGATATCCCAATGCACATGTTATGGTTTGAGCATAGATGTAATTTTGGGTAGGTTCATTCGTGTGCTTGAAAACAAAGAAGACTTTTGATCTCCCAACTTATTGTTGGAGATTACTATGCTCATAAGAGTTACCATGAGATTAATTGGAGCTAACTCTTATGCATGACTATGCATTGATGACTTCCTTCTATGGGTGGGCATATTATCCAGAAATACTGAAACCATTACGTCCCGTATCATACATAACCGGAAAAAAACCGAATAGTAAAACTAAAAGAATGATCGGTACCGTACCGATATCGTACCGGTTTAAATCGGTACGGAATCGATTTCGATGTTACGGAATATCGTCCCATACCAAAACCGAACTGGTTTTAATTTATAAATTATTTAAAATTTAAATTAAATTCAACAATAAAAAACCCCTAATAATCTAGTAGCTAATGATGTATTTAATTGTATATTAATTTGGTTGATAGATTTAATTGTATATTAATTTAGTTGATATATTTAATTGTGTTTTAAGAGTTTTTTAGTTGATAAATTTATTTGTTTGTTAAGGTTTGTTAGGGTTTTTTAGTTAAGGTTGTTAATTTTAGTTGATGTATTGAAATTGATTGGGTTATGAATTTTTTATACATTTTGAGCAATATTTGTTACCCAATAAGAGTCCTAATTTCTCAATTTTATCAAAATATTGCTTTTAGACATTGAATCAACTAATAAATAAATAAAATTATGAATTTGGTTTCAAGACCGAAACCATACCAAAACTGTACCGAACATAATTGGTACGGTACGGTACGGTATCAATTTTATATTTAGAAATATCATATCGTACCGAACCGGTTAAAATTATTTGTTACGGTTTCGGTATCACCTCCATACCGAACCATACCTACCGAAACCATACCGAACCATGTCCAGAGCTACTTCCTTTCATCCATCCCTATATAACGGAGAGAGATGAGCATTCTCAATTATCCTTCAAGCAACAAGTTATTCACCAAAGGTGAGAGTGTGAAGAGAGTTCCTCTATATGTGAGAAATAGGAAGATAGCTTCTTTTGTGAGAAAAAAGAGAGAAAGTGAGATTCTCTTGAGTGAATCCAAGAGAGAGTTGTGTATCCACCATTGAATGAGATTGTACTTGTAATCCCATTATTCATAATGAAATAATTTTGGAGCTGTTGTCTGAGGACGTAGGCACACTGTCGAATCTCGTTAAATTTCGGTGTTCTCTTTTACCTTTTTATTTCTGCTTTATTTCTACCAATTTATTTTGAAGGTGAGAAAAGTTTGATCCTGATGATTGTATTTATCTATTTGATTTGTGCATCTTTCCCAACACAATATTCATATTTTATGAAATATTCTTCCATGATTGTCATAACTATCGTTACACAAAGTACAAATAAAAATCTAAAATTAGCAAGGTAAAATATTCATAGGGTTTAAAGTATTAGAATTGTACATCTATATATATATATATTATATGGCTATGAATATATATATGTGAAATACAATTGATTAGAATTATATGTGTGTTCGAATGAATATTTCTTAGTAATATTAAATTGGGTCGGGCTAGCTTAGATAGAATTCAAGTTGGATCATGACAGGCTAGGATTTTAACCAACCCAACCCAACTCGACAATTACTCTAGTTTTAAAGTCGAGTTGATGAATTCAGGCATGTTTCTTCCTAAATTAAACCCACCCAATCATGTACGGATGGATTTGAATCCGGCCTGACCCAAGTTATTACATCCCTAAATAAAAAAACTGAGAAAAAATTAAAATTAGAAAGGAAAAAAAAAAATTGATTTTCCGTAGATTATGGTTGATTACAGTTAGGATTGGAGGCCAATCCTTGATTATTTAGCTACATGCTGGGTCAGAAAGAACTTGACTAGACCCAACTTGTTGGCTAGCATACCAATTATTTCACATGCCTTTCTTAATCAACAGCACTCTGATTGCTATCCGATTTATTCGTATTATTAGTATGTACATTATTTTTCGGGACGTTAGCACAATTATTGATTTTTAATACAAATTATATTTCACCAACAGTTGAATCACATGAGAGCGTACGACTGATGCTAATAGATTGGAGATAAGATGTGACCAATGCAGTGGAAGAGACAAGGATCAGAGGCCATATGCTTGGTGTTGGCAAAATATGCTGCTGCTGCATGCAGGAAAGGAATATATAAGCGCACTACAGCAGAGAATTTTATATATTCACCAACTTTTTGAGTTATGAAAAATATATATATATAAAGTTGTAGATCGAATTGTGCATTCATGTGAAGACCGATCCATTGAAAACAATGGATCGAACGATTTGGGAACTGATCAAATATTCAGAGACAAGTTGAAGAAAGAGATATTATGATCAGGTCATAATAAAAAAAAAATTATAGCATTTTAAAAGGCAAATTCCCCCACAACACTTATTCTAGCACTTTTGACCATATTTAGCAAAAATTCTTCCTTCAAACTGTTTAACTCTGCGGTTCAATTACTTCCCTTGCAATTCACTCCTTTATTTCTCCTTCCTCCACAGTTCAAAAACCCTCCAAAGTCCAAAGTAATTAAATCCTAAATTAAACTACCACACTACCATAAAATTTTAATTGTTGGGTTTGAATCAATAAACTACCACAAACCATTGGTAAATAGTGTCTTAGCCGTGAGCTAAGATAATTAATTCAGGTCAGCTAACTAAGACATGGTGTTGGTTTCTCTCTTTGCACTCTGTTCAATCGGCTTTTTTAGTAATTTAGAGTAGGTTAGGGAATGAAAACCATTTGGTAGTAATTAGCTTTTAGCTTTCATTTCTGTGTTTGAGATAGAAGAATACATGGGAGAAACTAGAAAAATATAGGAGAAAGTATAAGAAAATGTACAAGAAAAATGAGACTTACACTATAAATAAGAAACTATTTTAAAAAGGGGACAAAAAACATGACCTCAAGAAAAACTAAACTAGAATCTTTCTTTTCATACTTTGATGAAAAAAATGCCCTCTTCAAGCTTCTAATAGTTATAAACTGTTTATATACAGTTATACTTAATCATCATAAAAGGGAATAAAACATACACTAAAAGTTAACTAAATGTATTCTTTTAAGAAAAATACTAGCATCCACTTTAAGATGATAGAAGTGTTCATCCCCTATAGTTGATTACAGAATTTATGATATATATATATAAGTGTGATAATTACAACGGTTGATTTCTTAAAATATTACGTAAATATCATTTCTAATAAATATTAGCCAAATAGGAGATTTTTTTTAGTATTTCATATGTATCGAAACAATCGAAATTTTTCTTATAAAATTAGAAATTTGTGGTGAACCGTTAATTTAATTGACATATATAAATAATTAAATAATAACTAATTTGTTTGATTGTTAACTCATATAATCTTTACATTAGTATGGAGAAAATGAGCATATCACAATATATATATATATTAACGCGCAATAAACATGTTTTGAGAGCTTGGCGTCATTTTGGGGATCAAACAAAAATTTTAATAAAGCCTCTACACAAACACCCCTTCTCTCCCTAACTTTTCATATCTGACAAAGCAACAAACAACAACACCCACAAAGAATTATCTTGTGTTTTTTTGTGTTGTTTTTTAAGCACAAAAAAGATCCACAAACAGAAGCTAGCTAGATTTTTTAATTTTTTGAAATTAATTTCTTGGAGAAAATTAAAGTGATCATCATCTCATCATCATCACCACCATGATTTCTTTAGCTGATGCCTACCATGTTGTTGCAGCAACTGTGCCTCTGTATGCTGCCATGCTATTGGCCTACGCCTCTGTGAAATGGTGGAAGCTGTTCACACCGGATCAGTGCTCTGGCATAAACAAATTTGTCGCCAAATTCTCAATCCCTCTTTTGTCCTTTCAAGTGATATCAGCCAACAACCCCTACAACATGAACCTCAAACTCATTCTCTCAGACTGTCTTCAGAAACTCATTGCCTTTCTGGCTCTCGCAGCCGCCACAAAACTGGCCTCCCGCGGCGGATTGAATTCAATCATTACGGGGCTGTCTCTCTCGACTATGCCCAACACATTGATCCTCGGAATCCCGCTGTTGAAGGCCATGTATGGGGAGGAAGCCGCCAAGCTTGTGAGCCAGATAGTGGTTTTGCAAAGCTTGATTTGGTACAATTTGTTGTTGTTTTTGTTTGAGTTTAAGGCAGCTAAGGCTGCTTCTGTCACACCTTCATCTGAACCCACTCCAGGTATATACATTAGTTTCTTTTTTACTATTTGATATCGATATTGTTTTTAAAGAGAATCGAATCTAAAACCTCTTATATAAAAATATGGAAATGAAAACTAATATACTATAGTATGTACGTACTAATTAAGCAGTTTTTTTTTTTTTATAGGATAATATAGAGGAGGAAGATTGCGTTGTATATAAACAAGTCGAACCTAAAACCTCTTACAAAAGAGTATGAAAAGGAATAACAATATACCATAGTAGGTACTAAGTGATTTTTTTTCGTAGGATGATATAGAGGAGGAAGATTACGTTATACATAAACGAGTCGAACTTGGAACCTCTTACACAAGAATAGGGAGAGATACCAATATACTGTAGTAAGTACTAAGTAGGTTTTTTTTTTTATATAAAAAAAAATAGGATGATATAGAGAAGGAAGATTACGTTGTCCATATTGTGTATATATTAACCTTGCTCTTTACGAGAATCAAACCCGAGTCCTTACACATTACGTGTAAGAGAAATAACAGTAGAACGATCATAATAGTAAATATAGATGCTACTAACTCATTTTAAAACTTTAATTTAAAAAAATCAAATTATTTTAATTATGCATTGCCACATTATCGAAGAGGAGATGATGGAGGAGTCTCAGGAAGCGCAATCGAAAGATGAAGAGGAGGAGGAAATTGCAAGAAGAGGATGTGCTAAGAAAATCAAATCCATTCTTTTAACAGTTGGGAGGAAGCTCATTGCCAACCCCAACACTCATGCAACATTGTTGGGTCTAACTTGGGCAAGCATACACTACAAGTATATATAACCACTTTCTTCAATTTTTTTTTTAAATTTTATTGTTAATTTATATACTTAATTGTTTTCAAGAGCAATGCGCTTGAATAATAAGGAAAAATTTCCCTTAAAAATGTACATAATTATAACCAAATTTAGACATAAGGAAATTAAATTATTGCTTTTTGGAAATTAAGAAAGTAGGGACAACCCTACTTTTAATAATTGTGAGTTTAGTTAGTTACCCTTTAGACAATTAAGCCTTTTTACCTACTAAGGCAACCCACAATGGGAGGTTGGATTCTCTATAGGCTACTTAAAATTTAGCCTACGAAAAAAAAAATCTCTAATAGGAGTGAATTCAAGCTGAAAACACCCGAGCCTCATAAGAGGCTTTCTCCCAAAAGTTGTCAAAATGCATCCTAAAATATAGCTCCTTTAGCCCTTCAACATCACCCATTGTTGATGCATAAAATGTACCAACTTAGAAATAGGAAGACCGCACTCACCCAAAAACACAAGCATGTACGTGGTTCACCTAGAATATGCTATGTCCACAGTGGTATACCTCGTTCTCATTATATAAGCATATTTGTTTGTACATGATACAATAGGCTTAAAGCCTTAAGGCGCACCATCATTCCCTTCCCAGACCATTCCCCCTCGCATGAATGTGGGATCATTCACCGTTCCCTACAGGACACGGGTATTACAATCCACCCCCCTTAGGGCCCAGCATCCTCGCTGGCACACTTCCCGGTCGGGGTCTGGCTCTGATACCAAATTGTTAGGACCCAACCCTCCTCGGTCAGGACCCGACTCATCTAGCACCATATTGTCCGCTTTAGGCATTGCCCTCACAGTTTTGTTTTCGGGAGCTCATGGTGCAACTTCCCAGTGGGTCATCCATCATGGAATTGCATCAGCCTCAACTCGCTTAACTTTGGGGTTCCAATCCCCCCCCCCCCCCCCCCAAAAAGGCCACTTGAGCTCCCAAAAGGCCTAATGCTAGATAGGTGTGTGCCTACACCTTTAAGGCACACCACTATTCCCTTCCTAGACCATTCCCCCTCGCAGGAATATGGGATCGTTCACTGTTCCCTCCAGGACACGGGTCTTACAGGCAAGAGCTAGGGTTTAGGTCATGGGCTTAGTGATGAGCTTTGTGTGATCTTTGAATCCTTATGGATGAGCTTACTTCGTGGCCCAATGTAGTGTTTTGGCAAGGCCGTTGCTTAGTCAGATGTAGTGTCGACAAGTCCCCATGTTCTTGACTGAGGTGGAATATCACGGTTGAGGACTTCTAGAGAAAGTGCACTAACCGAGCAACTTCCTCGTTTGCATCCACTAGTATGCTCGGAGTACTATCATTAGTCCCCAAGTCCCCAGTTGAGGTAGGATACTAAGAGGAAGACTCGTAGTGGTTGTGCTTGGGTAGTCCCCCGGTGCGTATACTCTCGTGTACGAGCTTGATTGCCTTTGATTGATTATGCGGTGTTTGTGTGCCAGTTGGCATGATAGCTAAGTTTTAGCCTTGACTATGAGTTCAATGATGTGTTTGAGTGGCTCGGTAATGTGTTGAGCGAATGTTTACTCAGTAATGTGTCGAGTAGCTCGATAATGTGTCGAGCATTGAGTGTAAGCTGGGTGCGCCTGTATTCTAACTCTAATGTTCAAGTCGTGTGTATACTCGGTAATGTGTCGAGCATTTCAGTGTAGGTTAGGTGTGCTTGTACTCTGACTCTAATGTTCGAGTCGTGTGTATACTCAGTAATGTTTCGAGTAGCTCGGTAATGTTTCGAGTAGCTCGGTAATGTTTCGAGTAGCTCGGTAATGTGTCGAGCGTATGTATGAGTTTATGGATGCCTGACACGCATGTGTGCATGTATGTCAATATGTATGAGTGTCATGTATGTTAGTATGCCGAGTGTTTGAGTGTAGTTTGGGTGCGCCCGTACTCTGTGACATGACCCATCCCAATCCCCATGGGATTAACAAGGGATGTGTCATACTCCCGTCTAACCCACGTGTGACACGAAGAACCAGACAAGGGATAACCTAAAACCTCCCCCCATTCGGGAATTTCAGAGTGCGCAAAGATCAGTGGAAGAGTGTGATGTCTCGGTCTCTACTACAGCCCGCATCCGCGATCAACCTGAAAGGCATTAAAAATCATTAAAAGCTGTGAGTGGACAGAATAAATAATTTAATTAAAACTCATTTCATAAAAGAAGACATTTATGCCCTTTACTAAAAAGCATGCATACATTCGAAAACCAGTAATCAAACTATTTATTTTATTAAATCATTAGGGCCTTAGTCCAACCTCATAAATCCAAATCCATGTGGGTCACAACCCAAAACCAAGTATATGGGAACTCAGCCCAAAACCAAGTATATGAGAACTCAGCCCAAAACCAGTCACGTGGGAACTCAGCCCAAAACCAAGTATATGGGAACTCAACCCAAAACCAATCATGTGGAAACTCAGCCCAAAACCAAGTACATGGGAACTTAACCCAAAACCAATCATGTGGGAACTCAGCTCAAAACCAATCATATGGGAACTCAGCCCAAACCAATCCTCGGCATCCCTGATACCTAATCAATACCACTGTCACGGTTTCCAAGCTACGTGTACAACTCGGGGTCTCAATCTCAAGTCTCCCCAGGATCCACCCAGATCAATGATCCGCAGATCAATGACCCTCCCTAGAGGTATCAACCATAAATGCACTTCTGATCATGAGTTGCGCCTCGGGGCAGCCCCTCTCAAGTAGTGTGTCGTGACTACTCCAAGATACTACGAGACGTCCGGAGGAGACAACCAACCACTCCAAGATACTACGAGATATCTGGAGGGCAACCACTAATGAGGATGGTATATGGAAAACTATTTCATAAATCATTTCAAAACCATTCAAAGGGATCTATGCCCGGGTTTTCCGTAAAACCATTGTAAATCCACAATTGGGCCTCGTGCCCAAAGTATAACTTTCATAAATCATTTCCACAAATCCAATTTCCAAATCTAAGGGACTCAGCCCGAAATTCCATTTCATAAACCAACTGGGTCTCAAACCCGATATCACAACCAATTGGGCCATCGGCCCGATGCCTCATTAAATGAAATGGACACCAAGTCCGATAGTTTGTAAATCAAATGGGTCTCAAGCTCAGTTCCATATTTCAAAATCTGAAATCATACCATTGAACCATTATTAAAACCACAATCACGTAGAAACACAGTATAAAATCATAAACCTTGAAATACGTGCAAATACATGAATACTAAATACCACAGTCAAATCCATCATAAATCACATATTTAAAACATATAAAACAATTACGCATGCATCAATTTAGAAATCAACATCCATTCACAAACCGTCCTAGTTGTCGCTTCAATACGCGTGCCATAAGCCTCCCTGGCTAAATCATCATCTCTGGAACTCTAGGACCTGTCCAAATCATACTCGAAGGTCACTATTACTTCCAATAACCTAACATTAAATCCCCCAATTTTTTGAGATTTTCAAACGTATTTAAAATAAACCCTACACAAAAATTATCCCGAAACGGTGTCCGATCGACTCGAAATTTGTGCCAAAATGTTCGTTACATTGAAAGGATGAAAAATGTGTTGACCATGTCTCTAAATTCAGCCTCACGTACCCTCACGCGCTGCCCAAAGGCGCTACACGTGGAAGCCACGCGCTAGGAACCGTGTCACCCCTAACCTCTATCGAACCCGGTTCTCTGGTTTTTCGGGTCAACCTAATCGGCAACCCGACCCAATCCAAAAACCACCATTTCTCAGCTGATTTTGATCATGTTGATACCAGTGTGATCGTCCAAACAACCCTAATCGATCTGTGTGAGCAAAACACCAAAAAAGGGACTGGAATTATACCTTTAATTCGAAGAACCGTTGCCCAGTTTTCTGGCCTCCCGTTTGGGCTGCTCCGTCGTCCTCAGCCTCCTTCTTTGACACCCACATGCTCATACAGATCCCAGAAACACAACCCAATGGTTAGAAACAGCCTTAAACATTCATAGCCCAATTTTGAATTTTCAAAAACCATGGGTTCAGGTGTTTACCTTCCTAGCGGTTTTCCGGCCACCGCCAAGCGCCACCATCCACCACCAACCTCTCAGTCTCATCGTCTCACCCTCAGCCTCACACTCAGTCTCTCAGGTGTCCTCTATCGAACTAGTAAGGGAAGGGGTAATTGGGTTTGTGGGTTTTGGGTTTGAATGAAATAGATGAGGATGAAGGGGGTATGTGCATGTATGTGGAGTGATAGGCTTGTTCAAAATATCTGGGCCCACATGAGGAAAAATGTCAACTCGTCTCGTAATTCGTGCAATAGTTCCTCGAAACTTTCGTGACCCGTAACTTTCCCGTCGAATATCTGATTTCAGCGTGCAGCCTATCTACGGACTCGTATCGACTCGATCTACGTAACAGTCATCGATCTTCATGCATTTGACCATTCGGGTCAAAATGCAACATTTTGCCCAATTCCAAGGATAAAACTATCGTTTTACACCGTCCATCCGTATTCTCCCAACTAATCAGGGATTATTCACGTTAATCCATAATTAATTAATATTTAATCCTAATATTCGGGGCATGTCGTTACACTCTGACTCTAATGTTCGAGTCATGTGTATACTCGGTAATGTGTCAAGTGTATGTATGAGTTTATGGATGCCTGACACGTATTTGTGCATGTATGTCAGCATGTATGAGTGTCATGTATGTAGCATGTTAAATGTAAGAGTGTAGGTTGGGTGCGCCTGTACTCTGTCTCTAATGTTCAAGTCGTGTGTATTCTCAGTAATGTGCCGCGTAGCTCGGTAATGTGTCGAGCGTATGTATGAGTTTATGGATGTGTGACACGTATGTGTGCATGTATGTCGGCATGTATGAGTGTTATGTATGCCAAAATGTATGGGTGTCGTGTATACTTGACATGTATGCATGCTCGACATGTGTGAGTTCATGTATGCTCGACATGTGTGAGTGTCATGTATGCCAGCATGTATGAGGTTATGTAGGCTTGACATGTATGAGTTTATGAATTTCAGTTTTGAAGTGTTATCCAGTTTTGTGTACGCACGTTATGAGATCATTCTTGGTGCCGGCTAAGTTGTTTGTCCTGGAGTTGTAATGGCCGTGTAGCCGAGGGGACCTTGGTGCCAGGCTACTGAGTAGGGGTCCGAGGGGATCGACGGATCGTTTGAGGAAGCTTCGACAAGAGGTTGCCGAGAAGAGGTCAGTGGGGATTGACCAAATGTCCGAGAAGAGGTCGGTGGTGACCAACTGATGTCCGAGGGGACTTTGGAGGAGAGCTGCCAAATGAGGAGCCAAGGGGCCTTTGGTGGAGAGCTACCAAAAAGGGGTCTAAGGGGACTTCGGTGGAGAGGTACCGAATAGGGAGTCCGAGGGAACTTTGGTGGAGAGTTACCGAACAGGGAGTCCGAGGGGACTTCTGTGGAGAGCTACTGAACAGGGAGTCTGAGGGGACTTCGGTGGAGAGCTACCAAACAAGGAATTCGGAGGGTCATCGGTAGACTCTGGCAGACATGGCCAACGGTGGCATGGGACCGAGAGGCTTTCCTGGGCTTAGTGAGAGCCTTCTGAGTAGTTGCCTAGGTCAATTCAGAGGTGCAGTCAGGTTAGAGCCTCGGCCTATGCGAACGAGCAGTTGGCTACCCAACGTCGTCGGCCTCAATCTCACAAGAGCAATCGATGGGAAAAAAGGTCCCTAACTGGCAGGAGTTGACATGTAGTGAGTGCTCGGTATTCTTTGAACTTGTGGGTTTTCGTAGGTGTGAGGAAAAGAGGGAACCGACATAGATTTTTGTTACGATTCCCACAGACGGCATCAAACTGTTGATGCATAAAATGTACCAACTTAGAAGTAGGAAGACCACACTCACCCAAGAATACAAGCACGTACGTGATTCACCCAAAATAGGCTATGTCCATGGTCGTATATCTCATTCTCATTATATAAACATATTTGTTTGTACATGATATAATAAACTTAAAGCCTTTTAGAGAGAGAAAGGGATGTGTAGAGAGAAGGGTGAGCTCTCAAAGTTAGAGAGAGTGGTTTCTCTAGTGAGAGAATGGGATCAAATGAGGAAGGAACTCCCTATTTATAGGCAAGAGTTAGGGTTTAGGTCACGAGCATAGTGATTTGCTTTGTTTGATCTTTGAAGCTTTCTGGATGGGCTTATTTCGTGACCCAATATAGTGTTTTGGCAAACCCGATGTTTGGTCAAATATAATGTCGACACCCACCATCACTGTTTTTAAACTAAAATTATTGATTGCTCCATTTTCTTCCCATTGAGTATTGGGGATTTTGAAAGATGGGCATGCATGTTGCCTTTTATTCTTGTCCTACCATTGGGCATCTAACATTTATATATATAACCTCCAAATTTCAATTTTTTTTTTCCTATAAATATTATATATGTTTACTCTAAATTCACAGCACTCACTATATTCTAATATTTTTCTTATTTTTTCAAATTTTGTACTTATAAATTTTGGATAAGAAAATATGATCTAACAAATGAGATTGTGATAAGAAAAATATGATCTACTGGATAAGAATGAAATGAGAAGATCTGATCTAACAGTCTATGCAAGATGAAATCTTATATTTTTCGAAATTTAGATTTATTTTTTTAGGTGAAAACGTTTAGGAAAAAAATATTTTAACATATTTAAGATTTCATACGAAATAAAAATGTAGTCTCATTTCTAACCCAATAATATAGGTCCCATTGTGAGCAATATGCTATCTATAGCTAGCTAGCTCTGAATATTTAGTTTGAGGCTACATTTGGAGCTACATTCACTACAAATACAATTCTAATGTAGTCTTCCATTGTAGATGGCCTAAATTCAAACCAATGCTTTCGGAAATATAATTGTACTTATTTACGCTTGATAAAATCTAAGTTATAAGGGTTGAACGGCATGCGATTGATTGAAGGATTTAAAATGCTTTCGGAGGGGGAAGGGATGATGATAGGGAGCTTATGACTTCGGTCAGCTTAGTAACTAATGAACCCTTAGAGTGCATTGGGATAAGGAACTTCAAATGGATTTAAGTAAAATTAGTTAAAAATGAGAAACTTTACAATATTACGAAATTTACAAATGATACGAGCAAGTATATAGATGGAATTTGTAAGTTACATCTATGGGAGTGTTATTTTGGAAAGTCCCTTATTTAGTAGTTTGTTATGTTCATGTAGTGCATGCACTAATTCTTTACCTATATTCTTTATTTTTTTATTGCTCAACCACCTATTTAAAATGTCATTAATTATTTTTGTGTGCGTATCTTAATAATATGGTAAGTTCTATAAAAACTTTGAAGTTTCTCATTTAAATGCACCCTTAAATTATAATTAATTAACCCTTTTTTTTTTGTGTGGGACTATTATTGGAATTTGAAATATGGTGGATAAGATAATTTTGCTTGTTTGTTGCACAATGTGTTCTTATTTGATTTTAGACTGTATTACCTATAATTGTCAGAATTGTGTTTTCGGCCGTAGTAATAATAATCATATTATATTGCAGGTGGGGAGTGAAACTGCCTCAAATTATTACACGATCGATTGCAATATTGTCAGATGGAGGACTTGGAATGGCATTGTTCAGCTTAGGTATTTATAAAAATGAGTAATGAGTAATTACTAATCAATTATTTTCCATGATTTATAAACAAAAACC
The DNA here is from genome assembly GCA_032719365.1 of Prinsepia uniflora. Classification (NCBI taxonomy): domain Eukaryota; kingdom Viridiplantae; phylum Streptophyta; class Magnoliopsida; order Rosales; family Rosaceae; genus Prinsepia; species Prinsepia uniflora. The sequence continues at coordinate 4,115,603 of CM064867.1, read as the reverse complement.
TTTCGAATAATAATAATAATATGAATCAAATTCGATCATCTTCTGCTTAATTAAATAGGGCTGTTCATGGCATCCCGGGGCAGCATGATAGCTTGCGGGGCACGAAAGGGGATGCTAGCCATGGGATTGAAGTTCATAGCCGGCCCAGCCATAATGGCATTGTCCTCCTTTGCAATTGGACTAAGAGGCAGAACTCTAAGGGTCGCAATTGTACAGGTTATCCACATATTTCTTCTGTGTTTTTTAGTTTTTCTCTTTATCGACGTCTTACGCGTTTATAAAATTTTATTTTTACTCTATTATTTAAGGATGTAAAATCACCATATAGAGCTTAGACTTGATTTGAGTTTCTCTGATTAGTTAATCGCATCGATTTTAGATTTCGAGTATCAAAATTAGGGTTGCCAATATATCAATAAGCGATCAATTAATAAACATGATCAAAGCTGAAATTTTTTTTGCAAAAGTAAAGTCTTTACTTTTCACCGTCATGTTTTGAATAAAAACATAATGTAGAGAAAATCTGCCGATTTTTTAGTCCATAATAAACACAGGCTAATAAAATCTCTTATTGTTTTTACAGGCAGCTCTTCCTCAAGGAATCGTTCCTTTCGTTTTCGCAAAAGAATATAATGTTCATCCCGACATTTTAAGCACCGGGTAACGATCAATATTCTGTTCATCTAAATATTCTAATAATATTACAAAAGGAAAAAAAATTCTAATATTACATAAATTCTGCATATGGTGATTGATATATCTGGTTTTTATTTTGATGCAGGGTTATATTTGGAATGCTCATTGCCTTGCCTATTGCGTTAATCTATTACTTCCTACTGGGATTATAAATTATGCAGATATTTATGATGCAAAAATTGAAATATAGATTTAATTATGACGCAAATTAAAATCGAAAGTTTGGTGCAACACGATTTGAGCATGGTGAGATCAAATCTTTGAGGATATATACATATATATGCACACATACACAGATTCATTACATCATTATCAAATTATCATACATCGACCAATTTATTTTGAATTTAATATTAATTATTCTTCCTATATATGATTTCTATACATACATGAATGCATCTATCAACAAATATTAGGAAGCTAATTGCTTGATTAGGGTCATGTAAATTCTCAATATAAAAATTTATGTGGAATATATAAGACGATCAATTGATACTATGAACTATCAACTAATGATATATTTTTTACATGAAGAATTCAGTAAAAAACCACCGCATATGTTTATTAGACCTGTGTTCAAACAGACATCGATGAGGTGGCATTGAGGAAAATGATTATAAACATTAGGTAGGAAAATGATCAATTTCCTTTCACAATCTTTTGTTCCTATTTTCACTATTGACACCTCTCGTTCATCTGTAACATGAAATTAGCCGTCAACATCATTTAATATGTACGTACGGAACTAACGACTCGATCAGTTAGGTCCTAAAAATGTATCTATAATACCGTTGGGGTGTCATATCTAGCTCGGACTGAGACCCTAGCTCGCTTTGCGGTGGCTTGTTGTACATGGAGTTTCATCGTCTTTACACTACAAGAAACAGAACGTTATTCGGTGAATATGCTTCGTCGGATAAAAAGAAAAAATGCGTCGTGTAACAACAAAAAAAACAGACGAGCTTTCGTAGGGCAGGCTTCCGTCAAGCAGTAGCCGTTGGGCCAGAATTTTTTATGATAAATTGAAGAAGCTCGTCGGGAAACCTGTCTGAAAAATCGTCGCCGGCCTCAACTCGTTGGATAACATCGAGTCAACGAATGCAGCTCGATGAAAATATATATTACGCTCGTCTGGTAACATAGGCTTCTCTGACTTTTTGAAGGGTTTGGTAACCACCCACCGAATAACGGATATTCGTCAGGTAATAGTAACAGCTTTGTCAGGTAAAACTAAAAGATTCATCGGGTAATATTAAAGTCTTTGTCGGGTAACATTAAATGATTCATGAGAGATTCGATGGCCACCTACGATATTTCCCAGCGAAAATATTTCATGGGGCTAAATTGAATATTAACTTTTTTTCAAATTAATTAATTTTCTTTTCATATTAAGTAATTTTTTTCATGTTAATTAATGATTTATTTATTAAATCTAAAAATATGGAAAATAAATAAAATTCAAATATGAAATTAAAAATATATATTTATAAAATTTGAACTATTGCTTTGAACATATATAATTAAGATAAAACAATTTTTACAACGAAAAAAATATAAATGGATGGTTACAAGTGGGGTTGGTCGAGGTGGTGAGGCTGTGGGACTGAGCAGGCTGTTGTTCTAGGGGCTGGGGATGTGTCTCACCCAAGCGCCTAAAGACCATTATGAGCTGAGCCTTGATCTCGTCATTTTGGGCTTGAAAGCTCTTGTTTTGGGCCCTTAGTTATGCGGTCTCAGTCCAGAGGGCGCTGTAATTGCGTCTTAACTCTGAGTATTCCTCAGGATTGTTGTCCTAAAAGAACCCTCGGAGCTAGTCGATATGTCCCCGTTTCAGCTGTTTGCCGGCTCCCCGAACAATCTTTCCTAGACGCCTACCTAGTTGTCGTTCCAGGATCGCCCTCAATCACTCTGTATCCGGCAATTGTTGCTCCAAGGGTACCTCCGGTTGTTGCTGGGATAACTCCTTATATGTCTGTTGGACGTCTGCCAGCATTCCTGCCTACAAAATCAAAACACATTTATTAGTTTTTTTTAAATAAACAAATAATTTTAAAATTAAATATACCAATTTAAACTTACGTGAATAGCATCAGCCTGCTAGTTCCCTCAGCCAACAGACACTTGTCCTCACACATCCACCTCCGGAAACAGTGACCCATCGTTGCGCAGGTCCTCATGTAACGACCCGTCCCGAGAGCCGGATTAGTGAAGTAATTAGTAACGGGTTAGTGAGTCTAATTGGTGTTTAGTTGGTTACGTTTGGTCTTAGTGACGTATTTTGGTGACTTGTGACAGGATCGGGACTTCCCGAGGCGGACGAGGAACGTGTAGGACGTACGGGACGCGAGTGACGTGCCCGGTAACTGTGAGTGGACCCCTTCTCTATATTGAGCATGCATAACTGTTTTTTCTATATTGTTTTATGGTTTTACATGTGATTTCATGATTATCGAATATGCTATAACTGTTTTACTTAATTGCACATTTTTCGAGGAAATTACGTATTTGACACGTTTTACGAGAAAGGCTTGATTTCTGATTATGCTGCGACGATTTTGGGATTTCAAATGATAAATGGTTTTCAATGATTATAAATGGATTTGAGTAAAGGTTTTCGGTTTTAGTTTTCAAAACGGAGGGACAAACCCTGGTTTGTTTAAGAAATGGTTTTTTGAAACTTTTATACTTTATGGTCCACTCACACTTTTCTGGTTTTAACTGCCCTCCAGGTCGTGGAGCTAGCGCGGGGGTTGACGTTGAGGCAGCGTCGGAGGCATAGAGTACTCGAGAGTTTTCCCGGAGTGTTTTTAGTTTTCCGTTGTGCGTGTACTCTGTGTATCGGTTTTGTTTTACTTTGTTTTTGGTACTATGCTCTGTATAACAGTTGGCTTTGGATGTTTTAAATTCTCTTGCGTCTGACAATGAAAATTGTGGTTTTCGTGAGGTTTTTCGGTATTTCGTTTTTGGCTTGTCAGACGGGAGCAGGGTTTAGTCCCTAATCCTGGGGGATTAGGGGTGGGTCCTGACACCTCATGCATGGCCGCTAAAGGACGTGAACCTCCATGGTGGTTCAACGCCTTCTTTTGTCGATTTCACTTGTTGGCCTCCGATTTTTTGTGTTTATTAATAAAAATAATTAAATTAAGTAATGGAAAATTATGATAAAAAAATTCAACAATTTAAGAAACTGAACCTTACCACATATTTGGAAGTCACGAAGTGCTTTCAGACCCAATCCCACCCGATCTCCTGATCACCCTATAACTCCTGCAAAGGATTAACACGAGCTTCCTCCAGGGTAGGCCAGCTAAATCATGTGACGACCCGGAAATTCAAAAAAGGAAAAATTGGAAAATTTGGATGGAAAATGATAATTTTGCCCTTGATTATAGGGCCGAAAGTTGACTTTTTGTTCGGGATGCCTTTTGGATTTTTGGCCATGACCGTTAGATAGGTCTCGGGACGCTGAATCCGTAAACAGGCGACATGAGTCAATCGGAGGTCGGATGTGAAAGTTGCGGGTGTAACGACCCGTTCCAGAAATCGAGGTTAGATTAGTGATTATTGACAGATTAGTGAGGTTAATCAGTAATTAGTTGGACGATTTCGGACGAACGGTGCAATGACGATTTTGCCCCTGGAATAGACAAAAATGTTGACTTTTTGTTCGAACGATCAAATGGACTTTGACCAATGACCGTGACATAGTTCGGCACGTCACGAGTTCATAGACAGGTGGCACGTTCGATTCCGACATCTGAAGAAAAAGTTATGACGTTCGGAAGTTCGAGGGTACTTTGGTAATTTGGTTAAAAAAGGACAATTTGTTGACTTTTCATACAACATGGACTTTTCACGTAATTCAAGGACCGTTAGGTAGGTCTCGATCCCCTGAGTACAACGACAGACGGCACACTGTCATCGGAGTTCGGATGGCTCGGGGTTCGGTCAAGATATGCTAGGGGCATTTTGGTAATTTTACCTCAAAAGGGCATTTTGGTCTTTTTCATTACCTAGGGATATGTACCTGTTATTTGTGGACACATGGCTTACCTTGGGATTCATGCCCACCAGATTTGGACACCTGGCTGGGTCTGGATTGGTGTAGAAGCCTCCGGCTGATTTTAAAGTCGTGCAAGGTGTGTGTGATTTGAAAACAGAGAAAAACGGAGGAGAATGAGTGACCCTGACCCAAACCCTCCTCAAACATGATCGTATGCCCGTGGTGTCTGTACATAAGTGAGAGGTGAGGACAAGGCAAGTCTGATGGTGGTGGCACGGCAGCTCACGACGGCGGGAGAAGGTTGGAAATCCGTAAGACCCGTGAGTCCCCTGTTTGAATTCGAAATAATGAAATCGAATTGAAGGATGAATGAGCCTAATTGATTAATCAAATGATGATTCTGAGGTGTCTAGGAGTTGGATGGCCTTGGAATGGGGGCTCGCCGTGGACGGTGGTCGTGAAACCCGTGGGAGGTAAGTTTCAGTTTGAAAATGGCAAGTCGCATTTTGTTGGTTTTTTGTGGAATTGGTTAATCAAGGAAGCTTTTGGATGTTGCTAGGAACTTGTTAAGCCTGAAAGGAAGGCCAGAAACGGGCGGAGGTGCAAGAACCTAGAGGAGGAACATTGAAGGAAGTTTTTCGATTTTGGGAGGTACGATTTGGATTGAAAATTCATGATTTGATCATGTAAAACAATAAGAAACACTTAGAGGAAACTATAGGATCAATTAGAATTGAAAAAGGCTCAAAAATGAATGAAATAGAAGGTTGGACAGCTTGCGTCGATTCGTTCGAGCCTGACCGATTCGAACCAGGTGAACCAGGTTCACCAGAGGTTGACGACGACACTGTTCATGCGCATGGATTTCACGCGCAGAAGGTTCCAGACGCTCGTGGAGGCGCGTGAAAGGTAGTTTGGGGAATCTTCCAACTTGATTTTTAAAGTACTCAATGTAACGAACATTTTGGGATTGGTTTCGAGTCAATCGAACATCGTCTCGATAGTTTTTGGGATGTCCTAGGTTTTAGGGCTCGGTTAAAAATAGTTAAAAATTCGGGAAAATTACGGGGCTTTAGTAGAAGCTTAATGAAGAAGTTAGTGACCTTATTATGGGATTTGGACAGGTTCAGGAAAGCCGGTGATAGTGGATTGGCCGGGAACGGCGTAAGCGCACGCTTATCGAGGCAGCGACGAAACGGTATGTGAGTGGACTTTGCTTTCTAACTTATGATGCATGCATATATGTTTATATATGTTTTCTATATGTGATTATATGATTTGATTTATGATCTTGATGGTTTAAGGTTTTGCACGGTTTTTGAGATATTTACGGAATTGCACGTTTTTCGAGAATTCGATTTATCTTGTGATTTGATCATGGTTTTAATGATTTGATTTCGTGATTTGAAATACGATTTGATTTCAAAAGATTTGAAATGGATTAAAAGTGATTTCGGGATTTGAAATACGATTTGATTTCAAAAGATTTGAAATGGATTAAAAGTGATTTCGGGCTTGAAGCCCAGTTCAGAAAAGTGTTTTGAGAAACGTGATTTTGGGTTTTGGAATCGGATTCCAAGATGACGATTCTGGATTCGGTTTGGAACTTGAAAGTGGATTTTCGGGTTTGGGTTCGGAATGATATTCTGAATGCCGGCTTACGGAATGATGGTTTCGGATTCGGATTTGGAAATGGATGATAAATATGATTCCGAATTGGGATTCGGGATGCTGATTTCGGATTCGGTTGGGAATTCAAAATGGTGATTTTGAATTCAGATTTGGACATGGATATGAAAAATGGTTTTCAAACGGTTTTGGATTGGATTTGTTGGATATGGATATTGGGTTTAAAGACTCGGATATGATATGATGGAGGCGGGCCCGGATTGGGTTTAAAGACCCGGATTGAGTTTAAAGACTCAGGAGTTTAAAGACTCGGATATTGATATTTTCCCGTAGGCCTATTGAGTTTAAAGACTCGGGAGTTTAAAGACTCCGATTATATTGAGGCCTGGATTGAGTTTAAAGAATCGGATAGATCCAGCAAGTTCGATGGATTGAAATGTGGTTTCAAATGTGTTTTGGATTTCACTGAGATTTGATGATGATGGTTTTTAATAATGGTTTTTCGATGTTTTGGGCTATGCTCAGATGATACGGATTTTGATGGTTTTGGGCTGAGGCCCGGGATTTGAGAAAAGAAAATGAGTTCGGTTTTTTCTTAAATGGTTTGAATAACTTGAGCATAGAATGGTTTTATGACATGGTTTTTGATATGCATGCATTGGTTTTTAAATTGAGGGTATAAATGTAATTGTGTTTTCTGATAACTGTTTTTGAACTTATTCTTTATTTTTGTCCACTCACAGTCTTTTCATGTTTTCGATACCCTCCAGGTTGTTGCAGTGCGGGTTGTTGGTCAAGAGAGACGGAGACATCACACACGCAATCCACAATAGATTCTGCGCACTCTAGGAAGTCCGGAAGCTTTTTGGACGGTCGGATCGAGAATCCCTTGTCCAACTTACGTGTCACATGGAGGTTGAACGTCGGTTTAGCCTTCGTGTCATACGTAAGTTAGACGGAAGCAGGACTTAGCCCTTAATCCCGGGGGATTGGGGGTGGGTCATGTCAGCGGGTCTGCAAAGGCTAGAGGAATTTTGGTAATTTTAAAGGTAAGGGTAAAATGGTAATTTCGGTTGGGCTGGAATTTGATGATGCAGTCACATTGGTGAGTCATTTAGCTCCTTGAGTGACACCTGTCACTGTGTAGATGGGATTAGTGGCATTGATGTCGTCTGCTATTGGGATAGGACAAATTCAAAGATCTATGTTTGAATTAGAACAAAAACTGTGTGTATGTTTCCTTCAAACCAAAAACAGAGAACAAAGGTGTGCTTGATCGATCGTCCCAGCAACCAATTGAGGAGACAAGAGAACCTGAGCGGATTAAAAGGGTGAACTCGTGAGAGAAAAGAAAGGAGAGAGAAGAGAAGAGGAAACTGAAAATACACAGAAAACCCAAAACCAGATTTTGGGCACTTGAATTTTGATTTCAAATGTTGGACAAATTGACATGGAATTAAGCTGAGATTAAGCCTTCTGGGAGCTAAACGACTCAAACCAAATCAAAAGGGAGGGAAATTGATCAAGATTCGACTGAGAATGAGCCCTGCGACGTTTCTGAAAATTAGAGGTTTGGTTGGAATAATTCGAGGTAAGAATCGATGTAATTGATTTCAGAATTATGTCTATAGGACCCCTCTGTGGCTCTCTGGTCAATCAGAATTGAAAACTAAATCGAAAATGATGAGAATTGGATTTGTAGACCGTCGAACACTAAAATGGGGATTGATTGGTTTTAGTCGTTAATTCGATAAATTGACTTTACAAAACTAAAATTAAGGTTACAAAGATGAGATTAGCCGAATCAATTGAAGAAATTAATGTGAAATTGGATAGGATTAAATCGGGTTGCTTCGCGGGTTACAGGATCCGTTTATCAGTCAAACGGGAGAGGATGGTAACTGTAGCAGTTACTGTAGTTGGCGCGTGGGCTTCATGCGCAGCCACTCACGGCGGCGCGTGAGGCCACGTGGGCACGATTCCCAAGGTGAGGTCAACATGACTCTTATTCTATGCAATGTAACGAACATTTTAGCATTGGTTTCGAGTCAATTGAACACCGTTTCGATATTGTTTCGAGAGTCTGAAGGCTAATGTTATGTTTTAAATTCATATTTAATTCCCGAAAAATTATGGGAAATTTATAGGATATTAATTGAGTCATTAATGACCCTTAATGCTAATTTTGGACCGGATTCAAGATTCCTGGAAAGTACCGGAAATTAGAGAAACGTGTGCAGCTCGAAAAGCGAGCGATTTGGACGGTGTGTGAGTGGACGTTTGTTTTATAAACTATTATGCATGCATAGTTAAATGTTTTACATGATTGATTGCATGATTTGGTTAGCAATGATGTCATGGTGATTTGTCATGATTATTTGTGATTTAATGATTATTTTAATCGATTTTTCAGACACGTTTTACGAGAAATGTGCAAATGATGTTTTGGGCTAGGTCCAGAGTAAAAAAGGATATTTTGACTTAGTTGGTGAATCAAGGATGATTTCTGGATTATTTTAATATTTTCAAATGAGATTTTACGGATTTACGTGTAAATGGCATTTGGGCTTGAGACCCTGTCGGGAATGATTCTAACTTGGTTTGAAGTCAAGGATATGATTGATATGTGTTTGTGGTATGGATTGTGTTTGTGATTGTGGATACTGGACCATGTCTGGATGATACAAGTGCAGTTCCTAGATGTGACTCGGATGTTGCACGAGTGCAGTCCCCGAGTATGTGGTATGTCTAGATGGTGCGTATGCAGTTCCCTGACATGACTGACATGACTCGGATGATGCCTAAGTGCAGTTCCTGAGGTTGGCCTACGTGTAGTGCGGATGTGACTATGTGATTGTTTGTGCACTTGTGAGTAGTGTGGATTGATTGATTGATTGATTGTGCACTTGTGGATAGTGTTGTTTGATGTTGATTGTGATTGCGTACTGGTATTAAGTACAGATTTTGGTTATTCTTTGCGTACTGGTATTGAGTACGGGTTTTTGGTCTTTATGGCCAGGTTAGTGTTTTCACATGTTTGGCTTGAGAGCCGGAATTTGATACGTTTCATGTGATTTGGCTGGAAAGCCGATGATTGTTATTCATATGTTTTACCATATGCATGCATGGTTTGATAAACTGGAGGGGAAATGTTCTATTTGAAATGTATTTTCAAATGATATTATTTTTGTCCACTCATATCTTTTATGTTTTGATGACCCTCCAGGACGTGGCACGACGTTCGGGGCTGATCGAGAGGCGGATGCATGAGCGGAAATCAGTGCAGTTATCCCTTGTCTGACAGGTGCTGAGGGGTAGTTTCTGAACTTCAGTTGACTTGTCAGACGTGAGTAGGACAGGGCACAGTTATCAAAGTCCAGTTCGGACGGGTCTTGTCAAACCACCAGTCGTGAAGCTTGTACTTCCACTTGTCTCATGTATTTCATAAGAATCGCATCCTGAGTGTTATACTTAAAATTGACCTGCAATAAAAACCTTAAAAATAATTGATAATTATAAATACTGATAAGGCATCCTAACATAGGGTGAGCTACTCTAGGGATTACTTCCTGAAGGTATCGCCCATCATGAGACAATGGGTGCAAAGAATGGCATCCATGTCATGCACCATCAAGCTGTAGATCTTGACAGGCATTGAGTGGAGGTGAGGGATGTAAACGATCTTGGTCTTAGCATTCGTCGCCTTTCAAATCTGCTGGGATGACTTACCCCGATTGATCCCACTCACGCGTACGCTTCTCCCTGCAAATTCGATAAACATTAGTAAGAAAAATGAGCAAAAAAAAAAGATCTTTTAAATAAAATATTTAACAACTAACCCTTAGGGATCGTTCCTAGAGCATCCGGTTCATTCCCTCTGATACACTCATCCTGGGGCTCGGGGTCGGTATAGCGTTGCCCTTGTCTCCTCGAATGTTGATGACGAGCTGAAAAGGCGTTAGGTCGCATATGCTCCTCAAGAGGGAAAACCGAATCCACCGGCGTGTTAGGTGTCGGTGTAGGGGATGCATCCATCGTCGGTGTTGAATACCATGACTTTTTTGAGAGCTTGACATCATTCTGGGATTAAACAAAAGCAACAAACAACGACAACCACAGAGGATTATGTCATCATCATCACCACCATGAGCAACAAACAAACAACGACAACCACAGAGGATTATGTCATCATCATCACCACAATGATTTCTCTAGCTGATGTCCCCACCATCTTATTGTAGCAACTGTGGCTCTGTATGCCACCATGATGTTGGCCTATACCTCTGTCAAATGGTGGAAGCTGTTCACACCGGATCAGTGCTTTGGCATAAAAAATTTGTTGCCAAATTCTCAATCCCTTTTTTGTCCTTTCAAGTGATATCAGCCAAAAACCCCTACATCATGAACCACAAACTCATTCTCTCATATTGCCTTCAGAAACTCATTGCCTTTCTGGCTCTGGTAGAGGCCATACGATTAGCCTCCCACGACGGGTTCAATTCGATCATTACGGGTATGTCTCTCTCGACCATGCCCAACAGACTCATCCTTGGAACCCCGCTATTGAACGCCAGGTACGGGAAGGAAGCTGCCAAGCTTGTGAGATAAATAATGGTTTTGCAGAACTTGATTTGGTACAATTTTTTGTTGTTTTTGCTTTGTGTATCGGGAAGCTAAGGCTGCTTCTCTCTGTCATACCTTCATCTAAGCCCACTCCAGGTACATCAATTTCTTCATTTTTTTATACAATGATAAGGACAGAATATTGAGACCTTTCACATAATATGTTCATACATAATTGGACCATGCAACGGACATAAGGAAACACCCAGAAAATCACTTGGGTCAAGACTAAGCTCATCATCAAGGCCTATTAATAAGATCAATGTTCAAAACTCATAGTTAGGCCCATCATCTAAACCTAGATATTGTATATAAATAAAGAGTCTACTTCCTCATTCAAGACAATCTACTCTCACACTCTCTTTCTTTCTTTCTCTCTCTCTCTCTCTTTGTCTCTCTCTCTCTCTATATATAAATATATATATATATATATATATATCTCTCTAAGCATATATGCTCTCTTTTCTCTCTATATTCTCACTCTATCTCTCTCTCTCTCTCTCTCAAAACTCAATGTCGGTCATAATATGTACAAACACAACTATTAATGAGAATCGAGCAATACCCTGGATGTAGCCTGAATTAGGTAAACGATGTGCATGTGTCTTGGGTGCTTGTGTGTTTTCTCGGTCTAAGTTGGTCCATTTTTAGCATCAACATAACGTGTTGAGAGAAATAGTATTAAATAGTAGCACTAAGTGATAAGCACTAAGTGATTTTTTTCTCTATAACCTATGATATGGGGAAAGTAGGGAAGTGAATTACATTATACATACTGAATATCGATCTTGTCCTTTATGAGAATTAAACTCATACTCTCACATAACATGTAACAGAAATACCAAAAAACCTTAGTATTAAGTAGATTTAAAACCTTGCTTTAAAATAAAATTATTTTAATCATGCATTGTCACATTATCGAATAGGATATGGAGGCGTCTCAAGAAGCACAATCGAAAGATGAAGCAGAGTAAGAAACAAGAAGAGGAGGTTATAAGAGAACCAAATCCTTTCTGTTTACAGTTGGGAGGAAGCTCCATTCTTAAGTCTAATTTGGGGAAGCATACACTTCAAGTATATATAATCACTTTCTTCAATTTTTTGCTTTTTAACTTTTTATTTTGCATTTATATAGTTGTTTTCAAGAGCAATGTGCTTGAATAATAAGACAAAAATTCCTTTAAAAACGTACATAATTATAATCAAACTTAAAATTAATTATTATTTTTTTGCAATTAGAGAGGCAGGGACAACCCTAATTAAGAAGCATACCCTCACAAAGAGTAGGCATCCCTCTCATTTTTGGAAGATGATAACACACAAACTACGCATTAAATTAAACACATAATTTGAGTATTATGCAATTTAAACCTTTTTTGTGTAGATGTAGTATTGGTAAATACGGATCGTTCTTAACCGGAGAAATTAGAGAACATTAATAATGTGTTAGTCAGAAAGAATAATGAATAAAAGAATTAAATAATTAAAGAATTAAAGAATAAAGAATTAAAGAATAAATGAATTAAAGAATAAAAGAATAAAAGAATTAATGAATTAAAGAATTAAAGAATTAAGAATAAAGAATAAAGAATTAAAGAATTAAATAAAAAATAATGAAATTGGGGGTTTTAGGAATATTGTAATCTAAACTACATTTTTAATCAAACTAATAATTAAAATGCAAATACTCATACTAATTAGGACTTACAAACCATAGAGTAGTTTCATAGACAAAACCGACACTTTTACGTACAATCACATTATTTAAACTACTCCTAAAATAGACTTCCTTCAAATACAAATTTTACCAACCCTCTAACATTTTGCTCATAACAAACCAATCACAAAATTCTACCTTCATCATCTCAAATATTTGCATATATCTTTCAATATTATAAATGCAATAACCATTAAAGGGTGTCAAACATCAATATACTTCAAATATTTACAATATGATTCACCTTAAGTTTATAATTAAATGCACCGACAACGATCAACATTTAATCTCTTCAATCCTAGTCTAAATGCACCGAACAACGGATAAAACATATATCATCAAATTGAAGTTTAAGCACTAAGATATGATGAAGTAAAAGAAATTCAGAAAGTAAAACATATGGAGATTGCATTAATACTTACAAAAGTTTACAAAGAAAATATCATCACATGTATTGAATTATAAGTAAACCGAAACAAGAATAAGAATTTAAGTAAAGGGAATAAACTTACACTTTCGGAACCCAAGAACAACTTGTGATTCCGAAAGTGGATGGAAACAACGGAATATTATTCATAAAATTCTCTGAACAACAGAAGGAATCTTGTGAAGATGGAGGATAAAACATAAGAATTCGGACTTAAATTCTAGAATTATTTCGGAAATACTCGGTCTAAGATTTTCTTAAGAAAAACATAAATTCATATTTAAAAGAGAAGTCGAAGAGGTTAAAAAAGAAAAGTTTACAAAGAAAATCTAAGAACTAAAATTAAGAGGAAATGAAACTTAAAAAATGAATCTAAAATCATAAATTAAAAGACAAAGTTTAAAGAAAAACTAATTAAGAAGAACAATTACAAAAAGTTAAAATGGTCCCCAAAAATGTCTCTCAAAAGAGGAAAAAAAAAAACTAAACTAAATGAACTAAGAAAAGAGAAGAAATGGGAAAAATATGGCCCTTTACAAATGAAATGACCTCCCTATTTATAGAGTGTAAGACCCGTGTCCTGGAGGGAACGATGAACAATCCCACATTCCTGCGAGGGGGGAATGGTCTGGGAGATGATGGTGGTGTGCCTTAAAGGTGTAGGCACACACCTATCTAGCACTAGGCCTTTTGGGAGCTCAAGTGGCTTTGGGGGGGATTGGAACCCCAAAGTTAAGCGAGTTGAGGCCGGTGCAATTCCATGATGGGTGACCCCCTGGGAAGTTGCACCATAAGCTCCCGAAAACAAAACCGTGAGGGCGAGACCCAAAGCGAACAATATGGTGCTAGATGAGTTGGGTCCTAACCGAGGAGGGTCGGGTCCTGACAATTTGGTATCAGAACCAGACCCCGACCGAGAAGTGTGCCAGCGAGGACGCTGGGCCCTAAGGGGGGTGGATTGTAAGACCCGTGTCTTGGAGGGAACGGTGAACAATCCCACATTCCTGCGAGGGGGGAATGGTCTGGGAGAGGATGGTGGTGTGCCTTAAAGGTGTAGGCACACACCTATCTAGCACTAGGTCTTTTGGGAGCTCAAGTGGCTTTGGGGGGGATTGGAACCCCAAAGTTAAGCGAGTTGAGGCTGGTGCAATTCCATGATGGGTGACCCCCTGGGAAGTTGCACCATAAGCTCCCGAAAACAAAACTTTGAGGGCGAGGCCCAAAGCGAACAATATGGTGCTAGATGAGTTGGGTCCTAACCGAGGAGGGTCGGGTCCTGACAATTTGGTATCAGAGCCAGACCCCGACTGGGAAGTGTGCCAGCGAGGACGCTGGGCCCTAAGGGGGGTGGATTGTAAGACCCGTGTCCTGGAGGGAACGGTGAACAATCCCACATTCCTGCGAGGGGGGAATGGTCTTGGAGAGGATGGTGGTGTGCCTTAAGGTGTAGGCACACACCTATCTAGCACTAGGCCTTTTGGGAGCTCAAGTGGCTTTGGGGGGGATTGGAACCCCAAAGTTAAGCGAGTTAAGGCTGGTGCAATTCCATGATGGGTGACCCCTTGGGAAGTTGCACCATAAGCTCCCGAAAACAAAACTGTGAGGGCGAGGCCCAAAGCGAACAATATGGTGCTAGATGAGTTGGGTCCTGACCGAGGAGGGTCGGGTCCTGACAATTTGGTATCAGAGCCAGACCCCGACTAGGAAGTGTGCCAGCGAGGACGCTGGGCCCTAAGGGGGGTGGATTGTAAGACCCGTGTCCTGGAGGGAACGGTGAACAATCCCACATTCCTGCGAGGGGGGAATGGTCTGGGAGATGATGGTGGTGTGCCTTAAAGGTGTAGGCACACACCTATCTAGCACTAGGCCTTTTGGGAGCTCAAGTGGCTTTGGGGGGGATTAGAACCCCAAAGTTAAGCGAGTTGAGGCTGGTGCAATTCCATGATGGGTGACCCCCTGGGAAGTTGCACCATAAGCTCCCGAAAACAAAACTGTGAGGGCGAGGCCCAAAGCGGACAATATGGTGCTAGATGAGTTGGGTCCTGACCGAGGAGAGTCTGGTCCTGACATAGAGAGAGTGCCAAAATTCAAATAATAAAATACAAAAATAAAATATAAAAATAAAATGATGAACAATAATAATCAATGATGATTTTGTGTTGAATTTAGGGCTAAAATTGATTAGAAAACTGCACAAAGTGGAGCAGGTTGGAGCAGTTTGATTTTCAGCAGAGAGCAGCTGAGCTGGGAGCAGGTAGACTCGGCAGACTGCAATTGGGATGCAACTGGTGCTTCGGTGTGGAATGGCTGATGGGATGAAGCGAATTCAGCGCCTAACGCGCTTACAGAAGCAGGTCGCTCAGCGCACGCGTGCTGACAAGAGGTAGATGGGCTGAGAGCAGGCTCCTTAGGTTGGGCTTGCGCAGGTCTGGATTGGATTGGGCCTTCGTGCTTTCTAGGCTCGGGCAACCTGGGTTGCTTCATTTCTGGGCTAATTTAGGAATTGGATTTTGGGCTGCAGCATGATTTGGGTTCAGTAGGAGTCCACCGAATTTCCTTGCGAATTTCAGTGGTCATCCTTGTTTTGTCTATAATTTCTCCGTTATAATTCCGATCGGAACGATTCTTTTGTCAAAACGCTCCTAATTCCAAGCTTTATTTAATTCTATAAAAATCCTACAAAATATATTATTTTCTCTAATTATTTATTATTTTAATATTAAAAGTCAAGTATAAAGAGTATAAAATAATATAAAATAATGTTTAATTAACGACCTATCAAATACCCCCACACTTAAACTTTGCTAGTCCCAAGCAAATACTAAAATTTAAACTACGAATTCAAAACAAATAAGCCCTTAACCAATTGTCTTAATATTTCTTTATTATGATGATGACATCAAAGATTTTCACTAGAATACATTTAAGCATATGAAATTTAAGAGTTAATACATGATAAAAAAAATGTTTAAATAAGTAAGACAATGAGTAAATATGGTAAAATGGATCTCAATATGAATAAAATAAGTATGAATTAACTCATAAAGATATGCACTAAAAAATTCACTCAATTTGTAAGGGTTTGTGTTTGCACTCAAAGTATGTGAGAAAATATGCTCACATAATAGAAATGAAGTACTTTTGCAAAATCTCAAACAAACACATCAAGTTAAAAATTAAACATACTTGCACAAATGAACCAAAACCATAAGCTTACTCTAGTGATATACTCAACTAATCAAAATTTACCATCTTAAGGATCATAAGGTCTTTACGAAGGTTGTAATGTGACTAAGTTTAGAGGCAAAGAAAATATAGGACAAGTGGCGCTCAAATTCGTTCCAAGACTCAATAGATTCCCAAAACGTAACATAACTTCCCAACCATATTGCAATGATGTCAGTAATCCATCCCTTCGAGTATAGGTCTAATTTCATCATGTAGGACCTCGTAATCATCCTTTGTGTCAGATTTACAAATGTAAGAGACTTAACTCAAACATTACATAATCAAATCTTATTAACTTGGTAGAGACTCAAACTTTTTTTTTCATTTTTTTTTCTTTTCTTTGTTTTTGTTTTTATTTTTTTTTTTCAAATATCAAGGTAATAACATGTGTTAATAATACAACAAATTTTGAGTATGCAAATCCAAATAATACACATAAAAGTCTTTACAACATCATCATTTTCTCTTCACACAATATTTATGTCTTCAACCGGGTCCTTGCAACAAGGGTAAATGATGTCTATAAAGCTCAAGTGTAGATAATCATGGTGATGAAAGAAAGGGTTAATGTGAGCTCAAAAGGGTTAAAACTAAGGGGGTCGCAACTTGTGCGCACAAAATAGGGAACATGAATGTTTGAATTTGTGGTGTTAACCCTAATGCCTTAATCATATCCAAAATCAGAGAGTTTATTGAATTAAAAGTTTTGAAAATCACATAGAATAAGTTATAGTACTTTAGAGTTCATTAAAAGCTATGACAAGTAATTATGAGACATATGTATATCAATTTAAACAAAGAACTTATGAATTACTCATCAAAGATGTATATAAAGTTATAAAGCTCACATAAGGTTCAAATAATTCATACTTATTTTAACATACTCGTTTATGTACCAATTTACATGCATTATGTACAAGTTATAACACTTAATCACAAAGTATTAACAAACGAATTCAAGTTGTAGTGATCATCTTTATAGCCATAACATACTCATTTCCTTTCATTTATATCATTGACAAGTTAAAGGGCAACTTAATACTCGTAAAAACACTAAGTTAAAACAAAAAAGACTCAAAAAAACAATAAAAACAAATTAATTTTTTTAATATATATATTTTTTATTTTTAATACTTTTTATAAAACAATTAAAATTGTAAACCATTCCCCCACACTTAAATTCTGCATTGTCCTCAATGTAGAAAAATAAGAAGTAGTTGAACATAGAATTGAAGTAAGGAAGAGGATTTACGAAAATAAAGCAGGAAAACAATAAATAAACAAAAGAAATGAGAGAGGAGGTGTCAGGACCCGACCCTCCTCGGTTAGGACCCGACTCATCTAGCACCATATTGTCCGCTTTGGGCCTCGCCCTCACGGTTTTGTTTTCAGGAACTCACGGTGCAACTTCCCAGGGGGTCACCCATCATGGAATTGCATTAGCCTCAACTCGCTTAACTTTGGGGTTCCAATCCCCCCCAAAGCCATTTGAGCTCCCAAAAGGTCTAGTGCTAGATAGGTGTGTGCCTACGCCTTTAAGGCACACCACCATCCTCTCCCAGACCATTCCCCCTCGCAGGAATGTGGGATTGTTCACCGTTCCCTCCAGGACACGGGTCTTACAATCCACCCCCTTAGGGCCCAGCGTCCTCGCTGGCACACTTCCCGGTCGGGGTCTGGCTCTGATACCAAATTTTCAGGGCCCACCCCTAATCCCCCAGGATTAGGGACTAAACCCTGCTCCCGTCTGACCTACACATGACACGAAGGATAAACGGACGTCCAACCTCCGTGTGACACGTAAATCGGACAAGGGATTTCCGAACCGAACGTCTCAAAATCTTCCAAACTTCCAAGAGTGTGCAAAGTCTACTGTGGATCGTACGTGTGATGTCTCCGTCTCTGTCGACCAACAGCCTGCGCCGCAACAACCTGGAGGGTATCGAAAACTCGGAATGGTCTGTGAGTGGACCTTGCTTTCTAACTCTTGATGCATGCATATATGTTTTTATATGTTTTCTATACTTGATTCTATGATTTGATTTATGACCGTGATGGTTTACGGTTTGCACGTTTTTCGAGGAAATGACGGTTTTCACGTTTTACGAGGTTTTGATAAATATCGTGATTTGAACTTGGTTTAACGGTTTGATTTCGGGATTTGAAATACGGTTTGATTTCAAAGAAAGTAAAAGGATTTTGAAAAGTGCTTTCGGGCTTAAGGCCCAGTTCAAAGTGGTTTTCGAAAATGTGATTTCGGGTTTTGGAATCGGAATTCCGGGTGACGATTCGGGATTCGATTTGGGACTTGAAATGGATTTTCGGGTTTGGGTTCGGAATGGTTATTCCGGATGCCGGCTTACGGAATGATGGTTGCGGACTCGGATCTGGAAATGAGATGGATATGATTCTGGATTTGGATTCGGAATGACGGTTCTGGATGCCGGAAAGGCTTCGGACCAGTGGTTTCGGATTCGGGTTTGGATGTGGATTTTAAAATGGAAAGTGGTTTTCAAACGGTTTTGGATTGGATTTTCTGGATCTGGTTCTTGGGTTTAAAGACCCGGATATTGTGATTGACAGGGGGACGGGCCCGGATTGGGTTTAAAGACCCGGATTGAGTTTAAAGACTCGGAGTTTAAAGACTCGGATATATTGATTTTCCCCCGTAGGCCTGTTGAGTTTAAAGACTCGGAGTTTAAAGACTCGGATTATTGAGACTTGGATTGAGTTTAAAGACTCGGGAGTTTAAAGACTCGGGAGTTTAAAGACTCGGATAGATCCAGCAGGTTCGGTAAATGGAAAAATGAGATGATTTTCAACAAGATTTTCCGATGTTTTTGGCAGTGGCCCGGATGAAATGGTTTTTTTTTTGTGGTTTTGGGCTGAGGCCCGGGATTTGAGAACAAGGAAACGGTGTTTGGTTTTCGTACATGGTTTGTTTAACTGGATTATTGAATGGTTTTATGACATGAAATTAGTATGCATGCATTGGTCTTGAAACGGAGGGTATAATGTCATTGTTTTATGAAATGTTTTTAAACTCATACTTTATTTTTGTCCACTCACAGTCTTTCCGTGTTTTCAATACCCTACAGGTTGTTGCGGCGCGGGCTATTGGTCGACAGAGACGGAGACATCACACGTACGATCCACAGTAGACTTTGCGCACTCTGCGAAGTTTGGAAGATTTTGAGACGTTCGGTTCGGAAATCCCTTGTCCGATTTACGTGTCACACGGAGGTTGGACGTCCGTTTAGCCTTCGTGTCATGTGTAGGTCAGACGGGAGCAGGGTTTAGTCCCTAATCTTGGGGAATTAGGGGTGGGCCCTGACAAAAGGGTTGAAAGATAGCAAATCTACGTTGATGACTGTTTCATATCCCGGGAACACATTGGGTTGCCTCCCAACAAGCGCTTGAAGTTTAACGTCCATCCAGCCTAAACAGAAATGCAAGTTAGTTAGTCAGAGATGTACATTTGTAAAAAATGCAAGTTAAATTAAAGATGAAATGCAGGTTAAACTAAAGATGCAAGTTATGTAACGACCCATCCCGAATTCCAGGATTAGATTAATGACTAATCACGATTAGTGAGGCGAAATCGGACGAACGATGCGAAATGACCATTTTGCCCCTAGCGTGGGTAAAACGTTGACTTTTCGTTCGGGGGGGTCAAATGGACTTTGACCGATGACCGTGATGTAGTTCGTGACGTCACGAGTTCATAGACAGGTGGCACGTTCAATTCCGACGTTCGAGGAGGAAGTTATGACGTTCGGAAGTTTAGGGACATTTTGGTAATTTTGGTTAAAAATGGGCAAATGTTGACTTTTTTACCAGGAGGTTCGATGGCCAAGGGCCGAGGACTGTTACGTAGATCGGGACGATACGAATCCATAGACAAGCGGCACGTCGAATTAGGACGTTCAACGACAAAATTACAGTTCACGGAAGTTCAAGTGCACTATTGCATGAATTACGAGACGAGTTCACTTTTGGACTCTAGTGGGCCCAGATATTTAATTCCTGCCCAATGGATGAGTGACAAGTGTCACCCATCCACTGGCCCTTAATTCCCATTCATGCATATCATCCCTTTATCGATCATTCTCCATTTCAAACCCAAACCCACCCGATCTCACCATTCCTCTCCCCTGTGCAACCCAACCCTTCCCATTCGACCATGGCTGAGACCAGAGAGACTGAGGGAGCTGAGGAGGGCTGCTGGACGGCCAGAACCGCCGTGGACAGCGGCTTGGAGAAGGAGAACCCGAGAGGTACCCAGTTACCCATTTTTCCATGTTCAATTTGGTTTTTCCATTATGGTTGCTTGTGGATGATTAGGAGGTGTTCAATAGGTTGCTAGGGGGTTGTTAATGAGGTTTTGGTGGTGGTTGACGGCTGAGAATCCGTGGGAAGAAAAAGGGGAAGTTTGAACCGTGAGGTTCAAAATGGAACCTTGGGTTTTGGACGGTTTTAGTTAGTTTTAAGGATTGGGTTAGATAGGAAACATGAAAATAGGATTTTAGGGATTGGATTGGAGGAAAACGGAAGAAAAATGAGGGTTGTAGGGGCCTGGACCGGTCACGCCGGTCCAGTTGCAGAGTTTAGGCCGGACCGGCCGGTCTGAACCAGCTGGAGGTTGAAGACGGCTACAGTGCACCGGCAGCGCGTGGTGGGGAATCTGGGGGTGTCTTTAACATACGAAATCATCTATTCGATGTAACGAACATTTTGGGACTAGTTTCGTGTCGATCGGGCACCGTCTCGATATGTTTCGGGGTGTCCGAAGGTTTAGGATCGACCTTAAAAATAGTTAGAAAATCGGGAAAAATATGGGACTTCAATGAGAGGTTAATTGGGCTATTAGTAACCCTCTAAATGAATTTGGACAGGTTTGGGGGTCCCGGTGACAGTGATCGGCTCGGGAGAGCCTATGGCACGCAAATCGAGGTGGCAACTCGGACGGTCCGTGAGTGGACCTTGATTTCTAAACTGTGATGCATGCATAAATGTTTTATATGGATTATGAATGTGATTTGATGATGTTAATTTGGATATTTGTGAATTATATGGTTTCACGTATTTCAAGGCGATTTACGTGCTTGCACGTATATCGAGGTTTTTCGGTTTTATTCTGATTTTCCATTCTTATGGTTTTGGAAATGGTTTAATGAAATGATTTTGGATTTGAAAAGGTAAACTTGATTTATGAACTTTCGGACTTAGGGTCCAGTTGATTTAACGAGGCATCGGGCCGGAGGCCCAGTTGGTTTACGATTCGGACCGGAGGTCCAGTTCCTATGTGGATTCGGGCCTAGCACCCAGTTATGTGTTACAAATGGTTTTTATGGTTCATGACGGTTTATGGGAACCGGCATGAACCCTCGAAATGGATTTATGGGTCATGACGGTTTATGGGAACCGGCATGAACTCATGAAAGGTTTTATGGTTCATGACGGCTTATGAGGGGCCGGACATGAATCTTGGAAAGGTTTAAAGAATGATTTCAAAAGGTTTTTCATATTCCATCCTTTATATATGATTGTCTCCTCCGGGGAGGGTCGTTGGCCTGGGTGGACCCTAGAGTAATCACGGAGCACTGATTGAGTGGAGTCGCCCCCCAGTTGGGTTCCTTACTCTCAGGATGGGAATGGTTCGTTACCTCCATGAAGGGTCATTGATCTACGGACATTGACCTGGGTGGACCCTGGAGAGACTTGGGTTTGAGACCCTGGTTAGCACACGTGTAACTTTATTTTACCATGACAGGTTCTTGGATATGAAATATATTGGATAAACATGATTTCAATTGGTTTGGGAAATTGTGTTTATGTTGATAAATGGATTTGGGCTGAGATCCCACGTATGTTTACTATGTTCTGGTTTTCTGTAAATGGTTTTGGGCAGGAGCCCGTGTGACTTATATTTACGGAAGTTGGGGCTGTGACCCTACATATGGTTGTTTGGATAAATGGTTTTACTATGCATGCATGCTTTTTAGTGGAGGGTATAAAGGTCTTTTATGAAATATGTTTTTATAAACTCTTTGTTTTGTCCACTCACAGTCTTTCTGTTTTTAATACCCTTCAGCTTGACAGCGGATGTGGACTGTAGCAGAGATCGAGATATCACATGCCTCCTCCGGATCCTGGCGTATTCTCATATCCCGGGAGGGCAAAGGTCGGAAATATCCCTTGTTTGACACTTCGTGTCAGACGGGAGCAGGGTCATCCCGCGTTAATCCCGGGGGGATTGGGATGGGTCCTGTCAAGTTAAGTAAAAAAAATGCAAGTTAAAGATGTAAGTTAGAAATGCAAGTTTAAATTAAAGATGCAATGCAACTTAGAATGAAAGAAACAAGTTAAAGTTGTCATGACAAGTAATGTAAGTTAAGATATAAACAGATGTAAAAAGATATAAACAATATTTATATGTCGGGGAAGTCAAAGATATATATGGTTCACATAACTTCAAAATTTAGATGGAGACTTATACGTCTGTACGGTCCAATTAAATATCTTAGATTAATTCAACTGTTTGGGCAAGTTCAAAGGTGATCAAGTTAGAAAGAATAAACATAAGAGGCAGGGCTAATTTCAAAACATCCCGAGGTTTAAACTCCATTGATATCCCTTTCTTAGACCCAAAACCCGTTATGAGTACCGTCTCTTGTTCTCGACATCACCCTCGAAAATTTCTAACTCCAGAAGAATTAAGATAACTCAAGTGTTAACAATCACTGTATGTGAGAGTTCACAAAAGAGACTTCAACTATACCATTAAAGATCAAAATATAAACTTCGAAGTACAAGTGATCTACATATAGCTGAGACTAATGCATGAATGTAAGAATTATTACAAGTATGTTTTTATGCATAATTTACAAATATAACATGACAATTTACATATGAACAATTTATACAAGTATGAACAATTTATTCACAAGTATGATTTTATGCACAAGTAGTGATATTCACAAGTAAGGATATTCACACTAACATATTGACAAGATTTATTCACAAGTATATATTTACACCAACATAAATTTAAGACTAGAAAATTAAAAAAAAAAATTTAATTTTTTTTTTCGAATTTTTTGAATGTTTTTTTTATAATTAAAAATGTAATAAAGAAAAAGATAAATTTAATTTAAAAAGGGATTTTTTTTTTCGATTTTTTTATTCAAAAGAAATAAAAATAAAAAGTGAACAAGTATAATATGAACATTATGTACAAGTATGAACAAATATAATATGACAAGTTTAAAAATTATGAACAAGCATAAATGAAATTAAATTATGAACAAGTATGTACAAGTATAATATGAACAAGTAAAATATGTGCAAGTATAAACAAATATCTACAATCATAAACAATTAAAATATGAACAAGTATAAAATGAACAAGTATGTACGATCATAAACAAGTATAAAATGAACAAATATAATAAGAATTTAAATTTACATAAATAATTTTAATATGAACAAGTATATGAAATAAATTAGGAACATTTATGAATAAGTATAGAAAAATAGAAATTATAAACAAGTATGAACATTATAAACAAATATAATAAGAACAATTATAAGAATTAAAATTATGAACAAGCATAAAAGTAAAAGTTATGGACAAGTATAAATGAACAAGTATAATATGTACATGTATAAAAATAAAAATAAACAAATATAATATAAACAAGTATAAAGAATATAAACAAGTATAGTAAGAAACTTATGAACAAATATAAAATAAACAAAAATAAAAATTTTAAACAAATATAATATGCACAATTTATATACATACACTAACAAAATAAAAATGATTTTCAATTTCCCCGGCAACTGCGCCAAAAATTGATAAGGTCCAAACTACGCATTAAATTAAACACGTAATTTGAGTATTATGCAATTTAAACCTTTTTTGTGTAGATGTAGTATTGGTAAATAGGGATCATTCTTAACCGGAGAAATTAGGGAACATTAATAATGTGTTAGTAAGAAAAAATTATGAATACATAATTAAATAATTAAAGAATAAATGAATTAAACAATTAATGAATTAATTAATTAATTAATTAAAGAATAAAAGAGTAAAAGAATGAAATGTGGGGTTTTATGAATATTGTAATCTAAACTACATTTTTAACCAAATTAAGAATTAAAATGCAAATACTCATGTTAATTAGAACTTACAAACCATAGAGTAGTTTCATAGACAAAACCGACACTTTTACGTAAGTAATTTTAAATTAATAATCACATTATTTAAACTACTTCTAAAATAGACTTGATTCAAATACAAAATTTACCAACATTCTAACATTTTGCTCATAACAAACCAATCACGAAATCCTACCTTCATCATCTCAAATACTTACATATATCTTTCAATATTATAAATGCATCAACCATTAATGTGCGTCAAACATCAATATACTTCAAATATTTACAATATGATTCACTTTAAGTTTATAATTAAATACACCAACAACTATCAATATTTAATCTCTTCATTCATAGTCTAAATACACCGAACAGCGGATAAAACATATAGTATCAAATTGAAGTTTAAGCACTAAGATATATGAAGTAAAAGAAATTCAGAAAGTAAAACACATGAAGATTGCATTCATACTTACAAAAGTTTATAAAGAAAATACCATCACATGTATTGAAATTTGAATTATAAGTAAACCGAAATAAGAACAAGAATTTAAGTAAAGAGAATAAAGTTACACTTTCGGAAGATAAAGAATTTTTAAATTTAAAAGTATTTTTGAAGAATTATTGCTTTTAATTGTCTTACTTTAAGCTATATTAGATATTCATATTACTTTTAAAATAAGCAAGTGAAAAAAAAAATATAAATAGGAGTAATGTTTTCATAATCCTCAATATAATCTTATAATAAAAAAATAAAAATAAAAAGTAATCTTGAAGTCATGATAGATTTTGGTAAGTGTTTTTTAGATTGTTGTTGAATTAGTTTACAATTGGATGACATTAGTTGTAATTTATATAAAAATTATGGTCTATTTTAAATTGTATAGTCATGTCAAATGACCTATGAATTTAATTTTTCTATATGCAAGTTTTTGAATAAACTTATATATTAATAAGCACCTATGGGTTAATTGTCCTATTATATACACATATATCTATGAACTTAAAAATAAAATAATATTTGACGGATATGATATAAAGAATTTGAAAAAATGTGACTGCATTGACCGATTTTAAGATATAAGGTAACAAGCGCAATGCGCTTATAAAAAGAATTCGGGTTTTGTTATCTCTAAATTTTTTTTTTTTTTTAAGAAACTATATAATGATAAGCTTCGAAGTCCTTTGCTTTCTGGAGAAGAATAAAAGGCTGATTTGGTAAATTGCACCAGGTAAAACTAAGCTTGGCGGAAACGGCAAGCATATTAACGTACAGAAATGAATTCCAATAAATCTAAAAATTAAAAAATCAACGGTGACAAGCGTGTAATCCAACGGCTCGCATGCAACTTGAGAAAGAGGAAAAACTCGCCGAGAAAGAAGGTGAAATTGTAATTGGCGTGATTTAGGGTTTTTGGCCCCCCTATATATTGCTCATCTCCTTGCCCATTTCTCATTTCCGCTTCTTATTAAAGCTACAGAGACCCAATCTCTTCTCGGTTTTCATCGTTTTCGCGCTCGGACTTCAATCTTTGGTCGGTGAAAATGGTCGGTCCCGGTCTTTACACCGAAATCGGAAAGAAAGCCAGAGGTTTCCTTCTCGCTCTCATTTTCTATAGATATAACTTCGTACATTTGGATGGGTAAATTTGAGTTTTTACTGATTTGTTTTTGCTGAAATTATATTTATTCGACGTTTTCTGTTGTAGATCTTCTGTACAAGGACTACCAGAGCGACCAGAAGTTCTCCTTGACCACCTACTCTCCTACCGGAGTGGTCAGTTCTTTCTCTCTAATTTTTACTCGGAGATCTGAATTTGTGTATAAAATCACTTATTCAAGCTCTAGGGTTTCTATTCTCGGTGTGTATATTTTGTTGCTATTCATAGTTAATGAAATTTATGATTATATCCGGCTAGGTGTTTGTTTAGCTGCCTATTTGAAGTTCATGAGATATATAATCATGTTCGACTAGATGCGTGTTTAGCTGATATTTATAGTTCATAAGGTTTATAGTTCATAAGGTTTATAGTTCATAAGGTTTATAATCATTTTCGATAGTGTTGGAGCTGGAAACGTAGCCTTCATTCCTTTGTTGTGTTGTAAATATTTTGGGGAAGGTTTTGGTGACATTTTAATTTAAGAAATAAGTGTTACTTATGGATCTCTTGCTACTTATGTATTGAAATGGCTTACAGTGTTCTTGAAGCTCGAGTTTGAAGCTTACTGTGATCTTCTGGGGTGTTATGATCTCATACATTGCTAATTATATTGCTATGTTTGTGAGTAATGCCCTATAGGCTCATGTTGTTGAATTTAATTTTTTTTAGTGAGATCGCTATTTGAAGCTCAATTTAGCAGAAGTGATTTATAATGCTCCATTCGATGCACAGTATAAATTCCTCTTTTATCATGTTATACACATGAAATCCTTCATGTGTTGTACTATTACTTACTGTCTCATATCTGCAGGCTATCACCTCTTCTGGAACAAAAAAAGGTGATCTCTTTCTGGCTGATGTTAATACTCAGTTGAAGAACAAGAATATCACAACTGATATCAAAGTTGACACCGACTCCAATGTAAGTCTACAATTATTTATTATTCTTTTCCATTCGATTTCACCTTTTTTTTTTTTTTTGTAAAACCCGATTCCCATTGAATGTAATGTTGCTAAGAAAATTGCTGATTCTGGTTGTTATCTTGTTTTAATCATTTGGGGTTATTATGCATAACTAAGGTCCTTTGTCATATATATTTCTTTTTGTTTTGCAGTCTAGTAGATTTAGTTCTCTGCTATTGATCAGCCCTAATGCATTTTATTCTGAGATTAAATTATTTTCGCTTATTGTTTTGATCAGCTGACAAAGGTTTGTTTTGTTACCAGCTTTCCACCACCATTACGGTTGATCAACCTGCTCCTGGCCTGAAGGCAATTTTTAGCTTCAGGGTTCCTGATCAGAGGTCTGGCAAGGTAGGAATGTTACGTGACTTATGCCCATTATTATTGAAGCAATATTTGATAATATGTGATAATATGTGATCTGGGTGGAAACAGTTTCCGCTGTTGATTGGAACACATTATTTATCCGGAGTGGTTATGATCTGATATCTAATTTTCTGTGATTGTCAACAGGTAGAACTCCAGTACTTGCATGATTATGCAGGGATAAGCACCAGTGTCGGGTTGACTGCAAACCCTATTGTCAACTTCTCTGGTGTTATTGGAACTAACCTTATTGCACTTGGTACTGATTTATCATTTGACACCAAGACTGGAAATTTTTCCAAGTTCAACACTGGATTGAGCTTCTCCAATGCGGACCTGGTTGCTTCATTGACCCTGTTAGTATTCTTTTGGCCCTCTTAGAGGGCTTGTTTACATTAGCTTTCCTAGTTTTGTACATAAGCCCTTATCATCTGATCCTCACTTCTCTTTATTGTTGTTTGGGCTTCAATGTTGGATTTTTTTGGTGCATGTAGTGATCAAGTTTGTTGTTCTTGATATAGGAATGATAAAGGTGACATCCTCAGTGGATCATACTATCACAGTGTTGATCCCATTGCTAAGACAGCTGTTGGTGCTGAGGTGACCCATAGATTTCCTACCTGCGAGAATACCATCACTTTTGGAGCCCAGCATGCCCTGGATCCATTGACCACTTTGAAGGCACGAGTGAACAACTTTGGCAAGGCAAGCGCTCTTATCCAGCACGAGTGGCGTCCAAAGTCATTTGTCACCGTTTCTGGAGAGGTAGACACCAAAGCCATTGAGAAGACAGCAAAGATTGGGCTGGCTCTTGCTCTCAAGCCATGAGCGAAGCTTATTGCTCTCCGCTGCAGGGATCTGAGGTAGAGGATAGGATAGTTGTCTTTCCAGGCCGACTTTGTTTTTGCTCTAAATGTTGGTTCTTTTTCTTGGAACAAGCCCAGAAGTTAGGGGAATTGTTCGTTTTCTGTGATTTTGGATTGTAAAAATAAAAATTGATGGTTCCAGACAAATTTTCTTCTTTTTTTATGCCTCTCAACAGAGGATGATGAAGATAGACTTGAAAACATGGTGTCTTCCCATTTTTCATGGTTATTTTGGAACTGTTTTGGTTTACTCTGTTGAAGAAGAAATGAATTAAGAAAGCTTTAAATTGAATTCAATGATGAAATTTAAACCGGATCTTTTTTCGTAAGTTTTAATCATCTTCCTCACTATGCCGTCTTGGCATAATCAACCTAGAGGAGACCCTCCCGGATCTGCGAAGCAATGTCCTTGACCGCACCCTGCCTGTGGGGGGTGAACTCCCGGATCTGCGAAGCAATGTCCTTGACTGCACCCGGCCCGTGGGGGATGAACACCGATTATGACTTTGAGGCTGCTCCGATCTCCTTTATGGTGTCAAAGTACTGAGTCCCCAGCACCATGCCCATGACATCCTTGACAGATGTTCCTGGTACGTTCTCGGTGAAGATAAGAACACTCCCTCAGTCCGTTCAGGATAGCTTGGCGCTGCCTAGCTATCCCGAGCCAGGCCAAGTACTTGGACTCCGCCTCTCCCTCAGCCCGCTCGATCGGTATCTTCTCTGCTTCCGCCTTCTCCTTCGCCGCCAGCCTTTGCCTTGCAGCTGTTGTATCGCAAATTGGAAGTCTTAAATTCCACTTTCAAATGTTACATTAGTAAATACTAAATATGCACCAATGTTTTGTGGCACAGAAGTAAATTTCGTCACCTGCATTGATCTCATTCATTGCTCTCTGCACACGAACATCCGGCGCAATATCCACAATGAGTGTCCGGACTATTTCAAAACCATATGCAGATATTGCCTGTAACCAAAATGGACACATTTTCGGTTCATCTCAAAGTAGGTTTTGTGCAAAATTTAGAACCCCGAGGGGCCTAGGCGTATTGATTCGATTGCGATTTCATAATTTATAATTCACTACTTAAGCAAATGAGCCACACTGAAATGAAAAAAATGGTTACCTTGGCAAGCTCTTCTTCAACAGTTTTTGCAATGTCACTCTTCTGCTCAAACACAGCATCAACCTCCGATTTCAGCACACTTGCCCTAATAACTGAACAATCATCCACCACAAAACATTAGCAGCTGTATGTCTAACCGGTAATTAAAATGTCTACGAATCAAACCCCCTAACGCATACCATCAAACACATAGGCCTGAATCTGCAAGGTGGGATTCGAGAGGCTATAGAAAGCATCTGCTAACTTGTCCGGCAAGGCACGGTATTGAATCGATACAACCACAGTAACAAACACATCGTCGTAAAATTAATTAGAGAGACAGTTAATGTCACATAAATGAGAGGAATTAAAGAATAAATTGTTTGAGTATCTGAAAACCTTGGTCTTGGTCACGCAACGAACTTCGAGCTGGCGCACACGGAGGGTGAGCTCACCGGCGATCTGGTACCCAAAACACCACGGCAGACAGTGGCAGCCCGGTTGAAGCACGCCGTTGAACTTCCCAAACATTTCTCTCACGGCTACTTTTGACTGCTTCACTTGAATACAACCTCTTCAACTCTTCTGCAAGACTGTACCTAGTAACAAATGAACTTGCATTTTACCAAGAAAATCACCAGCCAGAGTAGAAAAAAAATTTATTTTCTCGGCATCCAAACATAAATTCTTTTTCTCTAACGAAGCAGAAAACAAAACATTAATGAGCACTCAAAAGTACATTGATCTATGAGAACACAAAATAAAAACTGAGAGTACCAAATGGACTCAAAGAGACTTCTTTTCCATCTTCCTTCTCAAATTTCTGAGTAGCCAAACAGAACAAAAGAAAAAGAAAAGAAAAAGACCTGATTTGTCCGGTCATTACCTCACAAAGCAAAACACTCCTATTGCTTCTTGCAAATTGTTGCCAACAATTTCTTGTAATCCAAGCCAAAACAGCCGAGATATATATAAAAGCAGTAGCTGCAGAAGCTCAGTGGGTAGTATGAGCAATTCGCCCCTATGGTGTCCTCTTAGCTTCAAGCCAATGAATCCGAGTTTACCTCATGGTCCATTTTTGAGGTCTCCAGACTCCAGAGTTCCACCTCAACTCTGCCAGTACGAGTAAAAAGTCCATAGTGCCCTTGGTCTGTTTCATTTCACTTTCTTTGGTTCATAAGATTGAAAGTATACTCTGTCCATTTTGATACATACATTTCTATTACTCGCAAGTTTTTCATGTGACTGTCAAAAAAGAGAACTTCATTTTCAGGCATTTACTTGCCATCGGTGATATTTACTTTTTCAAAAGGGTGAAAATTGTGGGATTAAAATTAGGGCCTAATTTGACCAGCTGGGAGAATAGGGATTTTTTTTTTTTGGAGGATACAGAAATTAAATACTGACAGTGATGGGAAACAAATATCCAAAAATAGAGAATGCTTTATTTCTGTAATTGCGACGCTAATAATATAGTACCAATTATCCAATAGTCCGAATATTACGATTACGTGTTATAATTTGTAAAAATCGCAAATCGAAAGAGAGAATTTACCATTGAGAGAGTAAAAAAGAAGACACTTCTGTGCTATAATTGACAGAACAATCTGAAGCATGATACACTACGAGCCAAGTCTAAGAAAATAAGCATACAGAGAAATCTATTTCATGGTCATCATTTGGAGTTAGGTTTAGGTGATTTACGGGGGTAATACGGAGATGCCGGAGGACCATTTGGGCTCGACAAGCTCCTTACCGGCTGTCCATTTCTTGGTGCAAACACCGCCTGAGTTCTAATGCCTCCATTCTTTGAATTCGAATTGGACCTGGACCGAGCTGCTTGCATGGTTTGGAAGTGATAGGAAGAAGTGGCCATGTCCTTGAGGTTTGGTAGAGGCTTCAGAGCTTCAACAACTTCACTCATCATAGGTCTGTTTTTCGGATCACGACTGAGGCAAATGGCAGCTAGCTGGATGGCTTTCTGAGCTCCTTTGATTGAAAAATGGCCTTCAAGACGGGGGTCGATTAACTGGAAAAGCCGCCTCTTGTCTCCAAAGAGCTGTCTTGCCCATTCGACAAGATTGTGCTCCCCGTTTGGTCTATTTTTATCCATGGATCTTCTGCCATTTAGCATTTCGAGTAGGACCACTCCAAAACTATAAACATCACTCTTTGATGTCAAATGCCCTAAACCAAAATGCCATGTTAGAATGGAAGTAATTTCAACTTATGTTTAAGTACATTTTGATCTATTTATAAAAATTAGGAAACCAATGACTAAGTATACTCATGATTAGTCCAAGCATGTGATAATTCATCAGAAGCAGAAGTCAGAAAAACACTAGGCTCCGACATTTTAACCTAAAACTTAGTATATTTGACGCAGTTGTAACTTTATTAAACTAAAAAGATTAATAAAACTGCCTAAGCCTTCTATGTTAGGCAGAAATGGACGCAAAATTTGGCATTAACATGTCCAAGTTGTTCGATAGTTGAAAAAAAAAAAAGCTAAAAAAACTTCTCATATCACACTAGCAGATATTTTTCATACTTGTAAAAGTAGGAATACAAAACTATTGGATCCAATTGATGAATATAATGAAACTCACCAGTCATCACATACTCTGGGGCAGCATAACCATAGGTCCCCATGACTCGCGTAGACACGTGAGTTTTATCACCCTCGGGGCCATCTTTGGCAAGTCCAAAATCTGAGAGCTTGGCATTGTAATCCTGAAACACCTTTATTTTCAGAATGGAATAGAAATAGAGAAAGGAAAGGAATTTGTTGCTGAGGTATAATCACTTACTGCATCTAATAGGATATTAGATGTTTTAAAGTCACGATATATGACCGGTTTTTGAACTTCTTCATGAAGAAAGGCAAGACCCTTCGCAGCTCCGAGTGCAATTTTCATTCTAATGGACCATGGAAGAGGCAGGGACCCTGATTGTTACCAAAGAATATTAAACAAATTGAAATTAACGATGCATAACATCAAAAAGCAAACGAAAAAACTTGGCCAAATCCAATTTACCATGTTATTACATTATGTGACTACATGTTTGCAAGAGGTGGTTCAGACTAAAGATCCATGCAACCAAATCAAAGAATGTGAAAAAGAGCAAGTTTCTTACTTCGGAATAGATGGTTTTCCAAACTTCCCCTAGGCAAAAACTCATAAACCAACAATCTCTGATCATCTTCAATTGAGTAGCCAATTAATTTCACCAAATTAGGATGGATGAGATCACCAAGAAAATAAATTTCCGCCTGAAATACAATGATCACTATACAAATTTAACCCCAAAGTAGACTAGTATGTAATCTATGAGTGTCATAAAAAAATAATAAATATACAGTTGGGAAGTAAACAGAGTATAAAGAAGGGATAGTGGAGCCATACAAGCCATTCTTTATGACCCTGAAGTCCATCATGGTTAAGGGTCTTAACTGCAACCGTGAGCCCGGTACCAGGTTTCACAGGAGCAGTTCCATTCTCCTCGACCCAACCTTTGAATACACAACCAAATCCACCTTCACCAAGAAGACTCTCCGGTCTGAAGTTTCTAGTCGCTAACTTAAGTTCATTAAAGGTGAATTTTCGGAGCTGAGAAGCAACCTTCAGTTCCTCGCTGAAATAGGGCGTGGAAGTAGTACTTCCAGCATTGCTAGTAGTTGTAGAAGACCCTCCACGAGTCAGATCTCGATCTCTACTTTTCTCATTCGAAGATTTAGTTTCTGCTGATTTAAACCAAAACAAACAACCCTTAGATAGCAAATCGATTTAAAACCATCAGACGCAACTACTAGTTATCAATCTAACATATTTAATAAGTGCCCACAGTCCAAAAGAGTAAACCTTCATCCCTAAAATGGTTGTTTGACCAAACAAAATAGGAACTTTCATACACATTCAAATAATTTCTGTCCTGGTCTTTTAGTTCCCAATACTGATTTACAGGGAATTGAACTCATCACCTAACTAATTTACACTCTTCAAATGAAACACGAAGAAAAGTTTGAGCATTCATAAACATTTTCTAAATATGACGATACATGCCTCAACTGACTCAACAATTTATCCCTCCCAAAAAGGAAGGATGGCAGAAATAAAAGCAACCCCTCCACTGAAATTAATGTTGATTGACAAGAATTTCCCAACAAGTAAAAGGACAAAAAGAATTTTACCATAAGAAATAGTAGTTCCAGTTATGGAGCTATCAACTTTGGATCTTGAAGGCATGCAGGTTCCAAAACTGAACTTGACCCAACAACCAGTTCCCTCCGCTGCCTCACCTTTCTTCTTCCTGCCCTTTGATTTTTTCCCCACAACATCCCAAGTCTCCACCTTTCTTTCATTTAGAACCATACCCATCTTCTCGAATTCCTCAGATTCAAATTTTCATGGCTCAAACACCCAAAAATTTCACCTCACCAGATAGAAAACTAAAATCCAATTCAACCCACCAATCTGTAGACCAAAACCAACCAAAAACACTAAAAATCTCTGAAAGTTAACAAATTTGTGACCAAACCCATCTTCTCAAACTCTTCAGATTCAGATTTTCAGGTCCGAACAAACAATAATTTCACACCCCTGGTAAAAGTCACTCCCAAATCCACAGAAAACACTAAAAATTTCGGAAATTTCACAAAAATGTGACTTGGGAGACGAAGATCGAAGAGTGGTGTGTTCACTAACTGGAATTTAAGCACACCCAGTTGGTCAAAAAGGACAGAAAGTGATAGGGAGAGAGGCAGGGAGGAGGGGGGACAGAAGGCGTGGAAGGAGAGGCTGCTTAAGAAAGAGGAAACGTTTTTCACTTATGGGGCAGGTCGGGCCGGTTTGAAACAGAGCAGGCGGGCAGACCGGGCATGAGAGAGAGAGAGAGAGCTTTCACACTGCTCCAGAACAGTGACTTTGGCATATTCCGAACATCAAATCAAAAGCATTTGCTTGTGCCTTTTCCCTTTCCTTTTTTGTTTTTGTTTTTTTTTTTGTTTGGGAAGGAGAAAGAATCATCAACGATATTATGAACAACTGCCTCTGCAGATGTATATGCAATAATGCAAAATTAGAGTGATTACATTTAATTAATTCATTTTGTGTTTGTTTAATATTGTTGAATTTCAGTTCGCCATACATAAACAAGTTGTGTAATTATTATACAAGTTCTCTTAATAATATTAAGATATTAATTTTTCCCAAATGGATATCAAATCAGCTGTCTATCCAATCATTTTTATTAAAAAGTAATTGGAGAATTAATGATAGTAAGGTTTTGTGGTTCTTGTAATCCTATCGTACGATCTTTTAATCATTTTATAACTTTTTCTATTTCCAATCTTCAACTATTAGTCACCCTTGAGGATATAATGTCACGAGTTAATTTTTTTTTATTAATATCTCGAGTTACTTATTACTAACTTAAAATAGAAATTTGGTTAAATGGATAAAATCCTCTCTAAACTTACCATAATGGTAATAATTTTCACTATACTTTAATATTAGTGCCTATAAACTTTAACTTTATATTTCCATTATTCCCTTTGTTTATTTATCAAATGAATTCCATTATAAAAAAAAAAAATTAGAGTTAACAAATCATATGTGTTTCATGTGTCTTTTTCTTATCAAAATTTGTTAAAAATAGACAGAAAAACTAACTGATATATTAGGATAAAATTCAGAGATAATGAACACTAATATTAAAGTTCAGGGATCAAAGGTTACAACCAGTACTTTAAATAATCATAAAGTTCAACCATCTAGCCTAAATAGATTATAACGAAAGCATATGAACTACATTAGACTCGGATTAAAATCCGACAAGCACGGTAAATATAGAAAGGAAAACCAAATACCATAAAAATGAAGTAAAATTGTCAAGAAAAAACTCAGTTTGCATTGACATTTTAAGTTACAGTAACCCATTATGTCGGGTAAGAGACACGAGTACACAGCATTAAACTAGACCTGTTTTACACTCACTAAATCAGCAAAATTTACATTCACCAAAAAGCCAGCCATGGAAGTCATAATCAACCTGGACTATTGGGTTTCTTCAGTCATCAACATCATGTTTCAAGCCATGCCAAAGATCCGACAATCAAATATTTGCTCGGAAGTTCACCGGCAGCTGGTGCCAGGTATGTGATTGTCTTCCTCTGCATGTCGATATCTGTGACGTAGACAAACCCAGCAACGTTGCTGCAAAACAAATTGGTCAGTGACAAGGGTCTCTTCGAGTTGCTTAATCTATGGGTTCTACTCTGAAATACATGTCAGGGCCAAATTCACATTCCTATCAGAGAGCATCTATTATATCCCATTTGAATTTCAAATAATTAAACAACACTGATGAAATGAACCTTACTGATTCATTGTATAATTTTTTTTTTGAAGGATGGATTTTTACGAATTACCTGGAAATAATTTGATCAGGATCATTCGCGAATGATATAGCAAGGATAGCATGAAGCAAATCCTGATTAATGTTCACAGGCACCAATCTTGTAGGGTCTGCAGCAGGCTCTGCACCAATTGGCAAAGCTGAACGCGGGGCTTGTGGCCCTCCACCAATTCGGAAGATAGATAAATCACTAAAGTTTGAGATGTTAGAATGTGGGCTGAGATCATTTGTAAGGCCATAAAAATATTCCTGTTCAAAAATCAGCACACATGAGCCTTCTGATCAGGGAAGAGCAAATAATGCAAGGATTAAAACGGTAGCCTATTTCTGTAACTTGGTAAAATAAAAGATGCTGTTTACCCTTATCCTATGACTCCTGGATTTTTGACGGAACTTGGCATTCCGCGATACAACACCACCTGATCTTTGAAGTTTAACAACGTCCACCCGGGGCTTGTTCTTTAGTACATCTCTAAGCATGCTGCAAAGCTTCTCCTGTATAGATTTTAAAAGAATATATGTACTGTCATACAAGCAATAAAATGTTTTCGGAACAAAAATATACTAAATGCCAACCTAGACTTGGAAACTTATTGATAGAGTCGATCCACAAAAGAAAAGGAGAAAAGCTTGTAGGATTCACTGAGAAATAATTCATGAAAAGAAAAGAAACTCAGAGAAAAGGGATTGGATTCTACCTGACCCAAAACTAAGATAACATCGGCATTGAATGTGTCAACTGCATGCAGAAGCAACTGCAAGAAAGAATAGAAGAATCTGTCAAACACAGCTTTCAAATACCTAAAATTTATACCAGCCCTACTAGATTATTATCAACAGTTATCCATGGAGCCCAAGCAGCCTATAAATTACCTCATAGCCTTGACCTTCTATCCATCCCATGGTGTTGATTACCATTCCAGCAGCTCGTAATTCAGCATTACGAGAAAATTGTCTCTCGATGACTTGAGAAAGCTCCTTCACAAGCACTTTGTATAAATCTACATTGCTACTGCTAAAACAAAGAATCTATAAGGATGTGACAAGTAATAACATTGAGGACTAATGCACTACTTAAGATAGGGCAAACGAAATTGCCAATTCATTAAGTTTTCTTATATCTCTTAGCTATCAAAACAAGATATGAAAAGACAGGTTGAAAATAACCGTAAGAATGACAGGAAGAACACATACCTGGGAGTTGTGTGCCCATAGAAATAAACTAGTGGCATTTCAAGAGGAATTCCTTCAACCGGATGAATAGGCATTTCAATAGGAGTAGCCGCAATGCATCCGGGTATTGTTATAGCTCCTTGTCCAATATCCAAGTCGACAAAAGTAGGTTTCCATCCAATTTTAGCTGACCAACTAAGAAGCATTTTCGACAAGGTACTTTTCCCAGAATCTGTAGGTCCAACAACAATCACCCTCGGTCCCTGACCACAAAGTAGCTCATGAGCCACAAACAAATACGCCCGTAGCAAGGATTAGAGAAAACATCACCAACATACACCAAAAGATGCAATTTTTCATCAAATTGACTTGCATTACAAAATAGGCAATACAACCTATCCGTCCAATTATTCGTAGCGGATTTAGGGTTTCATTCAAAAACCAAATAGGACACATATTGAAAGTTGTGCAATTATATATGCCTAAAACATACAAGCGTACAAGTAGGTACCTGAGGCTGAGGAGAATTGGGGTCCTCTGGCGGAGGCGTGGATTTAGCCAGGTCTCTCCGAGCGTCCAGAATGGCGTGCACATTTACGTAACTGATATTTGGGGTCTGACGAATCAAAAATTGGAAACACAATCATTCACATTCTCAATTGCCACTAATACATTGGAAGCCAAAACCCAAAATAAGAAAATAAATTTCTATGAAGTGAAATACCTCATCAGCTGGGTAAGCGGTTTCAGTGCTGCCATCCATCTCAATTGTTGCTCCAGACCATGTAAAAACCTTCAATAATCGAAACCCAGCAATTCAAAACAAAAGCTTTTGTAGTATAAATTAAAAGGAAATATGAAATAGAACAATGAAGAAGGCGAAGAAAGGGAAATTACAGCGAATTTTTGCCTCGGTGGGAAGGTAAACCAGATTTCAGGGGGGAGCTCGGTGCCGAAAATCTCTGCGGAGCCTGTGAGCAGGCGGAGCTTGAGAGGCGCGTCGTTTCCGACTTCGATTCTGAGCTCGCTCTCTCGGTCCAATCTCTCCTGCCTAACTCCCCCTCCGCTCGCCATTTCCTCCTCCTACCAAAGCTTGAGTCTTTGGTGTTCAAAAGACTTACAATACGTTGGTTAATCATTTTCAAAAAAAAAAAAAAAAATACGTTGGTTAATGGTTTCGTATCTGTCTTCCGTTCGAAAAATGAAAAAAGATCAATAATAGGTGGATGGCTAAAAATGTATTAAAAGATCGGGATTTTTAAAATATTTTTATATATTTATATATTATATAACTTTCATGTAACTCGTATCCCATTATGTTTTGATTTTTTTTTTCTCAAAGAGAAGCAAGACTTCATTTAGCTCGTCTTATTGCAAATAGCCTTGTATATTCATTTGTTCATCATTTTGAACGCCTCTCAAGAGAGAATTAAGCTGTCTCTCAAGAGAGGACCAAGTAGTCCCTCATATTCGTTTGATCATCATCTAATTGCAACCACTCAAAAGAGAAGTGACTGGACCCTTCTTGAAAATACACTAGATAGACACAACAACCTAGAATACCAAAAATTCCCTTAATCCAAAATAAACATGCATACAATGTCACATAAGGGATAAGTTCATGTGTCACCCGTTAATAAAGTTTTAATACGGTTATACAAAGTACTGGGAAGACAAAAAAAGAAAACAGAATTCTACTTTGGTTCAAAATGAGTGGGTAATCCAAGGGTAGTAACGTCTTAAGCTCAGATCAGTCCTCTTCATGAAAGTAGCCTGAAGAGTAAGAAAAACCATTAAAATCATGAGTGGACAAAAATAAAGCCATTAGAAAACCGTTTCCGAAACATTGATATTCCCTCCATTTTATGAAAACATGCATGCATAAATAAGAAAACATAAATTCCAAGTAAAATAGTGCCAAGACTACATAAATCCTGGATCCAACAAAAACCATGCCAAACACACATATTCCTGGACACAACCACAAAGAATAGTCCACTTCACCCCGCTAGTCCAACTAGTATTCGCTCTATACTACCAGTAGACACATACAGATCATGCAGAGTCCAACCCCCAGCGGCCCATGTGGAATCCAACTCAAACCACATTCGAATCCATCTCTGAGAATCCTCGGAATTCAACTCCAGATTAACGATCCAATCACATGAGGATGACATACCAGAAAATATTTATCATATAAAAAATACATTTTATCCTGCTTTGAAACATCCATAAAAGCCCAAATGATTCATTGCCCGGGCACCAACCCAAAATTCGGTTTGTTTCAAAAAATTTACCCAAAACATGTGTCTAATATTTCATAAACTAAAATATACACACATATATATATATGCCAAAACCAGCAGTAGTGCGGAAAATCATTTAACCATGTCGTAGTAATCTAATCCATGCAATAAAATCATATAATTACTTAAATATGCATGCATCACAAGTATGAAAAAAAAATGTCTACTCACAGTCGAACTGATATAATTACTTAAATATGCTGAGATTTACCCATTGGGGGCTTGCCAAGTGCCATTCTTTTTGGGTTTGCTTATAAGTTTGCGACGTTCATGAGGAGTGTGGTTCCAGTTGTGCTCATGTATTGCATTTCCACTATTAGCAGCTTGCAGCTTTTCCGTGTCTATTACATCCTCGATCGTAACCCAAATGGATTGTATGGACAATGTTATTCTTGCCCTAATAATCAAAAGACTAACGATTTGGACATTGTCTAATAATTGTTTAATTAATTTTTTCAGAAATGATAATAAGAACTTGTGTCGTGTGCCCCATATTGTGGTTTAATCTCTGTCTAATTATAATAAAATTGCAGATCATATTTTTTAGTTTGAGGTGTGAAGTATCCCTTTCCATATTTTCTTGAGCAATCAATATTTTATGGATCGAACGAATCAGTACATTTGTAAATAAATCATTTTTATGTCGAAAATTGTGTTAAGAAGTAATTCATGTGTCGAATCAATCAATATAAAAACATCCAATCAACTTTGAATAAAATAAAAAAAATGATTAAAAATTTGGAGATGCGGGGTATCGATCCCCGTGCCTCTCGCATGCTAAGCGAGCGCTCTACCATCTGAGCTACATCCCCACGTTGACTTTGTTTTCTGAATAAACATAATTAATATGTTGGACTTCCTAGTCGAGAAGGTGCTTCATTTCGGCGCTTCCTCGCTAGTCTCACAGAGACCAGGCTTCCAAGATGTTGAGACGATTTCTGCTACAAGCTTCTGCTACCCATCGTCGTGTTCCCAATGGCCACTTTGCTCCACCATATCCAGTTCGTTTGCTTCAAAACCATTTAATTTCTTCAACTTCTTTTTCTTCCCAAATCCTTCGAGGCCCTTACGTCGAACACTTGGAGAGTAACTCTGATCAAACCGCCACTCAACCCACTACCAATATCACCATCGACCGCTCTGGCCTATGCAACCCGCCTGGTAACTACCACTTCCCCTTTTCATCTCCCTATCCGTCCAATAATGAGTTTTTTTATTTGATTTTGAATTTTGAATGTTTATTTCAATTACAGAGCATTCCCATGAACCTTCTTCGGACTCGGAGCTCGTCAAGCACCTCAAGGGCATCATCAAGGTTTCGTCTTTGATATCCTTTCTCATTTGGGTAACAGTAAATAAATGTTGATATGTAAGTGCCGTTTTGTATTGATTGTGCGTTTTTTTATCAGTTTCGTGGTGGCCCAATCTCAGTTGCTGAGTATATGGAGGAAGTTCTGACGAACCCAAAAGCTGGGTTCTACATGAATCGAGATGTGTTTGGTGCAGGTGGTGATTTTATAACCTCTCCTGAAGTGAGCCAGATGTTTGGCGAGGTAGATTTCTTGTTCTTTACTTCTCCATTTGATGTTAATTTATTGAAATCAATTTTATTTTTCTTGAGCAATTTGATTCTTGAAGAGAAAATGATTTTCTCTTTGCGTATTTGAATCTAGATGGTTGGTGTTTGGGCAATGTCTTTATGGGAGCAAATGGGACAGCCTGCAAGAGTGAACCTAGTTGAGCTAGGTCCAGGAAGAGGAACTCTCATGGCCGACCTTCTTGGCGTATGAACCTGCTTTTACTGATTATGATTTTTTGTTTAATGCGATAGAAATGGAAATATAAAGTAAAGGAAGTTACTTTATTTATTGTCTAGGGGGTATCAAAATTTAAAAACTTCACTGAATCTTTGCAAGTACACATGGTAGAGTGCAGTCCTGCATTGCAGAAACTTCAGCACGAGAAGCTGAAATGTGTAGATGAAGAGGTTGCAGCTGAGAAAAGGAGTGTAAGCATGTTGGCTAAAACTCCTGTATCATGGCACGCAACATTGGAGGAGGTTCCTTCAGGAGGTAGGTAGTTATGTTTTTAATGATTCCAAGAAAGGAGAGCTTATTTGATTTGGTCTGTGTAATTGAAACTGAACAAAAAATTACCTCTAATTTTACGTACTAGCAATTGAAATTTGAATGAAATGATCGCTATAGGAATGAAATGATCCCTATTTTGTGTTTGTGCAATGACTTCTTTACACGTTTATATCTCTATTAGTAGGTGAAAGTTTTGTCTTGTTTTTGATAATCCTATGTTATGAGAAATTCTCTTAGGATTAATGGATACTTTGTGTTACTCAATTAACTTGACACTGATTTACATCTATTATGTTTAATATTGCAATTCTGAATATAATGACATTATTTTCTTCGGTCGACTGACTATAGTTTTCTTAATTATCATGCCAGTGCCTTCTATCATCATAGCCCACGAGTTTTATGATGCTTTACCAGTTCATCAATTTCAGGTTTTGTGTGGTCCATTTCTAATGTTTATCTCCAAATGCTCATTCCATAAAAACACTCTTATTCTTTATCTTTATCTGCAGAGGGCTTCTCGTGGTTGGTGCGAGAAAATGGTTGATGTTGCAGAAGACTCAAGGTAAGGATGCAAAATTGAGTCTGATAGAATTAGTCATTTTGTGATGCTTTCACAAAGCAATTGCATTACTTGATACTCTTGAATACTTTTTAGGTTTCGTTTTGTTCTGTCTTCACAGCCTACACCAGCAACTCTTTATCTAGCGAAACGCTGCAAATGGGCTGGAAAAGAAGAGATAGAAAAGTTTGAGCATATTGAGGTTTGCCCCAAAGCAATGGAGTTGACTCAAACCATTGCTGAAAGAATTGCTTCTGATGGAGGTGGAGCTCTTGTAATTGATTATGGTCTGAATGGAGTCGTCTCAGATAGTCTGCAGGTCTGTTGCCTTACTATTTCTAGTTTTCATATCTTTTCAAGAATCGAGTCATGCTATCTGCTGGTTTGATTGCAGGCAATTCGTAAGCATAAATTTGTTAACATTCTGGATGATCCGGGGTCTGCTGATCTCAGTGCATATGTTGATTTTGCTTCCATCCGGCACTCAGCTGAGGAAATTTCAGGTGTACCACCTCATCAGTGTTTCTTTTTCGTATTATACTTCCACAAACTGGGTAGTCTGG
The DNA here is from genome assembly GCA_032719365.1 of Prinsepia uniflora. Taxonomy (NCBI): domain Eukaryota; kingdom Viridiplantae; phylum Streptophyta; class Magnoliopsida; order Rosales; family Rosaceae; genus Prinsepia; species Prinsepia uniflora. The sequence continues at coordinate 4,073,044 of CM064867.1, read as the reverse complement.
GTTATAGAGTCAGTTTTAGATCTATTTCATTGACTTTTATATCTTCTACAGGAGAGGTGTCTGTGCATGGTCCGATGACTCAGTCTCAGTTCCTAGGTTCTCTTGGTATAAACTTCCGAGTCGAAGCATTAACACAGAATTGTACAGAAGAACAATTCGAGTCTCTAAAGAATGGATACTGGCAACTGGTTGGCGATGGCGAGGCGCCCTTCTGGGAGGGGCCAGATGAGAAGGCGCCCATCGGAATGGGCACCCGGTACTTGGCGATGACCATTGTGAACAAGAAGCAAGGAGTTCCAGTTCCATTTTAGTTAACCTGAAGAACAATGTAGGAGGAGGTTGTTTCATATATTGGTTTGCAAATTAAAGTTTTTTTTTTTTTTTGGTAATGTGCCAATATTATCGAGACGGATCAAAGTTAATTCTATTTTATCATTTTTTTTTATTTTGCCCAGAACTTCTAACTGCATATAAGAATCCTTCAAGATCATGAGTGGGTCGACTGGTATCATGATCGAGTCGACCAGGCGGCCTTCTCATCCTTCAGTATCATGATTCGGTCGTCTGCTATAGGCCAGATCATAAATGAATAGAAAATCGAAAACGTATATAGTTGTTCAAGCTGAAATACTCTAAATAGTCACAAAATAAATACAAGGTATTCTGAAAAAAGAAATGAAGATCAACATTTCCAAAAAAAAAGCTTTTTCTTCAAAACGCTTCCTGATCTTCTTTTTCATTTCAAATTACCCATTTTTCGTCATCTTTGTTAACTGATCATCAAATTCAAGGAAAAAATTGTCAAATTAAAAAAGAAAAAATAAAGATGAAGAAGAAGGTGATGAACACCATTCGGGTTTCTCAATCCATCAATCTACTCGTCTTTCTCCTTTCTGCACATCAATCTCCTCCTTTCCTCCATTTCAGCCACTACCTGCGACCTAAATTCAGAGAGCATGGTCAATATGTTGATGGTTGAGTTTGGTCTTCGTGAATATAAGCTCTCATTTATGTCTCCTCATCGAACTCATTTGTCCACTTTGTAATTGAATTTGTTAAGAACCAAATTCTCCTGCTCAAGTTTGGTGCATTTTGTTTTGAAATCCAGCTATACGGTAAGAGCACATCTAACCCACCATATTTGGACGGGGCAATGTATGAATTGGCCCTTTGCCCTTATCTTTTTGTTTCTAACCCACAATATTTAGTCCAGGCTTCGGCTTGCCTAAACTTGCCTCCCTTCTGACCCAGGTTGGGGTCATGGCTCACCATTTTGTTTGAATCACAAATCACATGCAGAAAAAAAAAACCCCCAAAAAATAGGAAAGGGAAAATGAGAGTGTAGCCCAAAGCAAATTAGAAATAGTGGAGCCCACATTGATCGTCAGTCATTTAGAGAAGTGTATTTAATTTAAATTTTAATAGATTTTAATGAGTTTCAAATTCGTGAGTTTTAACTGATTTTTATAGTTTTTTTATTGATTTCAAGGTGTTTTTATATAGATTTTGTTTTATTTTTGTCATTGGTTTGTAACAATTTTGAGGTGCTTAAGGTGTTTTATTTGTGTTTTACTTGTTTAGTTGTTTAGTTTGTGAAAACAAATCATTATAGTATAACCATCTTGCATTGCATCTACTGCTTCCCAGATGTTATTCGTGCCCTTAATTTTCTGCTTCCAAAGATGCTGAGTTAACTTCTGCTGGTTCATTTCTCCTTTTTTGCATAAGTTAATTTTATGCTGCTTGGTCGATCTGCTTCCCAAAATAATTAGGCGTATAGGTTTAGCATTTTGGTTTAAAGATTATATTGCCATTAAACTGATCTTATTTGGGATGTATCCTGGTGATTACAAATCAGAATCAAGATAATACAGTCACCTTTTTAGCCTCTCTGCATTCTAGATAAAATACTATAATATGTGCTAGGAATTGCATTTGGTTGGTACTATTGCATTGTGCAGTTCTACAGTAGGGCTATAATTGATGGTGTGAACAAACTGTGCAAGTATTTGTTTCAGTAATTTACAAGGAAGCTTTAATGGCAAGAAGAGCTGCTGGCTTATATAGACAGGCAAGAAGAAGACAAGTTCCAAGTTGGTTCACCATCCACACTCTCTCTATGTTCATTCTATGTTCATTTCCTTTTTATTTTTACTTAGAATATTCATGAGTTTTAAGACTCATCTTTCTTTTGCTAAGGAAGATAAACTACGAAGGAAGGCAATTTGATAAGCTGTTTCTCAAAGGTGCGGGGGGAAGGAGAGAGTGTGTGGGAGAGTTGGCAAAGAGGTAATAATTGGGAGAGGAAGAGAGAGAGAGAGAGAAAAAAAAAATAGAAATAACAGATATAAAGAAAATGAAGGTGCAACCATGGAGGAAAGATGTTTTTTTTTTTTTTTTTAACAAATATATTGAAATCTCTAGGGTGAGGTGTGGATTGTTGATAGAAGTAAGTATGTATAGTTTTTATTTTCAAATCAGTTCAAATTCACAAATTTATCAAATTATATAAAAAAAAATTAGTTTTTAAATACCCCTAAATTTGTATTAATCTTTTTAAAATGTTTATTTAATACACTTAGGCTACGTTTGGTACGCCGTATAAGGAACTTGATAGAATAATATAATACGAAGTGTTTCGTAGCACTCGTATTAATTAGCCACCGTATAAATTAATACAATTGAGTGCCTTTATACAGTTCAGATATGCTAAAATAATAATCTCCAAATTGTCCGTATTAAATAGTCGGATGACTAATAATCTTGAAAATAATAATAATATAATAATAATAATAATAATAATATAAAATAAAATTTTAATAATTAGAAATAATAATATATCAATATTTAATTAAAATAAATAATATAAAATAAAATAAAAATATACATAATTAATATTTATATATAAATATTTCTTATCAATTGTTATAATATAATTTGTCTAGTATAATATAGTCGGCAATTTAATCTGATCGAGTACCAAACATCTGACTAAATAGTAAATCTATCTAATAGACACATTAATTCACATTAGATTTTAATAAATTTTAAAATAATCATTTAAAATTACAAATAAATACACGCTCATTGTTATGAATGAGGGTACCGTGCCATGGTAGCGTCAGTGTTCAGCAGGACCATCGTTTGACACATTTGAATGGAGTCATTGCAATTTGCAAGCAAATAAAACCGAGAAAAGCTTTCGAATTTGGTTGTTAGAACAACGTGTGAAGAACCCGAGACCAGAGAGAGAGAGAGGGAGGGAGAGAGGAGATGGGATCGTTTCTGTCAAGCTTGCTCGGAGGACCGCTGGGGGAGGACTCATTCACTCCATCGGAAGAATCTGGAGTGACGTCGTTTCACTCATCGGCCAGATGGCAGCTTCACTTCAACTCCCTCAAAGACTCCTCCAAGCTGGTACCTTTCGAATTTTCTTTTTCAAATTTTTTGAGAATTACTGTTATTAGGGATCTGAATTTCTTCCTGTTGACCTCCTGTTGCAGATGGTGGTCGATTTCTCGGCTTCGTGGTGCGGCCCCTGCAGGATGATAGAGCCGGCCATCCACGCCATGGCGGCCAAGTTCACCGACGTTGACTTTACCAAGATTGACGTCGACGAGTTGTCTGTAAGTGCTCAATTTCAAAAAATTTTATCATATTGAGTTGGACTGAGACATTGTTATTCAAATTGAGATTCTTTTTTTTTTTTGGTTTTTGAAGGAGGTGGCACGGGAATTTGGAGTGCAGGCAATGCCGACGTTTGTGCTGCTGAAGAAAGGGAAGGAGGTGGATCGAGTGACTGGCGCGAAAAAGGATGATCTTGAGAAGAAGATTCAGAAATACAAAGCTCTGTAAAATCAGCCTTCACTGTTTGTATTTCACATTTTCAGGTTCCAAGTTTGTTTTCCATTTCGTTACAGAAATAAAAAGAAAACCCATATATTCATAATCAGCTTTTGTATCATACATTAATCCAAATATAACCCAATTTGCAGTCTCTCTTTAAGTTTTCTAGCTAGTGTTGTTGTGCCAATATATGTTGAACCATATATATGTGTGTGTATATATGTATATCTGCCTAGAGTACACAGGATGTGAGCCAAAGCTTTCGTCTTTGACGGGTCTCGGGGACTCAGACAGTGTAAGCTTGCTGAATTGTGTCAATGTCCAGGCCCTTGAGTCTCACCACTGATTCCACGTGCCCTTTAAGAGTATGCAACTCCCTCAGCCTGCATAAACAAAACACCATGGCCCTTCTTCATCAATTTAGGCTAAAAGTTTCAACTTGTTCATATCAAGCTCTGTATACAGTGAAACCGTCAACAAAAGGGGGTTAAAGACAATGCGGGTTGTTTTACCTGGCAATTTCAGCGCGCCGCCTTGCTTCGTCAGCCATCTTATTGAGCTCGGTGTAATTTGTGCGTTCACCGAACATCTTCATGTCAGGTGGGTGCAGCCCGTGGAGGGTCCTCTGCGCGTGTGCCCATCTAAGTTCCCTCTCTTCCTTCCCAAAATCCTTCTTCCTTGTGAAGGCAATCTGCAAAACACAGAAAATACAACATCAAAAGAAAAACTCCACCAAACTAGATTGGTTTAAATTTTAACCAACCAAACTAGAGTTCTATTGCTTGTGTTATTACCCTTTGCTCAATTATAAGATCCCAAGCTCTCCCACTTAGGGCATATCTGATGATGAACTTGATAATATCGAGTGGGAAATAAAAGACGAGGTTATAGAGCCAAACCACGCCAGCCCATCCCCATCCGATTCCTTCAATTGCAGCAAAACTCCAATCGGCATAGACAGCGATTAATGTAGCAATCTGCTCAGCAATAAGATTCAATAGTTGGGGTACTGAAGATGTTCGTTGAAAGATTGAACCACAAAGTAAACATTTCACTCACCAGCTGAGCAATAACAAAAGCTGCTACAAGCAGGAGACCAGGACGCTCGGAAAAAGACCAGCTGCGCGATCGGGTGACGAATATAAGGGACTGACTGATGGTACTCACTTGCAGGTATACTGCCGCTGCAAGCTTCCTATAGTCATCGTTATCCTTGTGGTGAAGGCTTGAAACTCCAAAAGTACGCTGAAAATAGTGAATACTTTGATTTTAGTGAAGCAGCTAGTTCGTTAGAATACCCATAATTCCCTAATCACCTTATTAGCAAGATCCAAAAGGAACAGGAAAGAAAGACTTACAGGAAAGAAGTCTGTGTTGTATGCTGCCCAAAAGAAAATGACTGTCATCATAGCCAAGTAACTGCCAAGGATGATTCCAGTCGTAAAGATCTCCGCCAGTTTCCAGCTGTCCGGGAGAGGAGACGGTTTCACCCTATCCTTCGATATTGTCATGATGGTACCTGGAGCGAATTACATGTTGCAGGTTGAAGGGTGACATGAACCTAAGAAAGACAAATCAATGTAAATGGAAAAATGTTGCTTTCGGATTCATAAAACAAATACTAACCGTCATTGAGAATAGCAATAATCAGCACCATGAAGGGTGGGAAGTCGAATTTCCATATGAGTGCCAACAACATGAAACCAAGCTATCATAAAAATTGACAATGAGTGCAAATATTTTCATTACGATCACTATACCAATTGATGAGGGACAGAATAACTTACCACGATACGGATTGTAATAGAAACAGCATATATCTGCAACAACAAAGGAACCAGTAAGTAATGTAAGTTGGAAGATACGAGCTTGAATTGAGCAGGCAAAGATTTCAGAAATCCATTTAGCCCACCGTGTAATTTTTCATTCTCTGGAAGATGGACCTGCTAGTGAGTACGGCACTTATGATGACGCTAAGGCCAGGTTCTGTCAAGACAATGTCGGAGGCACTACGAGCTGCATCAGTTGCATCGGCAACAGCTATGCCGATATCAGCTTTTTTAAGAGCAGGAGCATCATTCACTCCATCACCAGTCATTCCACATATATGCTTTCTGGCTTGCAATCGTTTCACAATTTCATACTTGTGCTCTGCAGGAAAGAAGGCAAGAAGATAAGAACAAACAATGGAAGCAATAGACTCCCGAATCCACCAAGAAAAGTGACCTATGCCATTAGCAGCCACAGTTGATTTGGTTCAGCTTATCAGCTCAGTCGTAAACTATCATAATCGAAGATAAGCAAAGAGGCGAGAGATAGTCGGGAGTACCCGGGAATACACCAGCAAAACCATCAGCTTTCTCGATTAGTTCATCCACTGGCAATGTAGCAATTGATACATCTTTGTTCTGTCCTAACAGGGTGGATGATGGATACATGTTGGTTCCCATACCTAGACGACGTCCGGTCTCCTTTGCTATTGCCAGCTGGTCACCTGATTCCAATTGGAAGGAGCAAGATCATAATCAATCAACTTGATGAAAAGAGTTCAGAACTCAAATTTGTCGACAACCAAAATTAGAAGAGACTATTCTCCGGTTCAAATCTTTATTTGAATACGAACAACTTAAAAGTCTCAGAATTAACCATCAGTATTGAAGGAGATGCACCTGTAATCATCTTGACATTTACCCCGAGATTCAAAGCTCTTCGAATTGTCTCTGCACTATCATGCCTAGGTGGGTCGAATAGAGGCATGAGGCCGATAAATTGCCAAGGGCCTCCTTGGCTCTCCTTCCTCCCATCTGGAACTTCCTGCACATCATAAATAATTATCCATAAGAACATGAACTTCAGACATGAGAAGGAAGTTGACAAAATAACCAGAAGTAACTGTATGTATGGGATAGCATTTACCTGGTATGCCACTGCAAGAGATCGTAAACCTCTGTCCGCAAATTTGTCAATCACAAGGTGAACTCTACGTTCTATCTCTGATTTGTTGTGTACAAGGTTCAAAATCTAATAATAATATCAGAGTCACAGGCATGAATTGCCACACTCAGCAGCAAAACTGTAAAACCACTAAAACAGATCTTATAAATAATAGCTGGTGGTTATTTATACCTGCTCTGGTGCACCTTTGCTGACGCGATGCATTTTACCTTGAGTATCAATATATGTCAGAGCTGTTCGCTTATCTGTAGGGTTAAATGGAAGGAAGTGCACCTCTTGAATACTGGCTCTGGCCTATTTTTTAATCCAATAGAGAAACAACTAAGCATAACCCAAAGTAAAACGAAAACCAGATGTAATTTTGAATATGGTTCCACTTAGTAACTTCATAGTATGAGTTTTAAACAATGTACCTCTTTTGGATCGGCCAACATTCCCACGATAGCAGCATCTATTGCGTCTTGATTTTCCACACGGGAAGCTCGAGCTGCCATGAGAACCACAGTATCTGCGTCCACCCCTTTAGCAAAGACCTAATCAAATAGATTCATTAAAGAAGTTGGAAAAAGAATAACAAGAAGTGGAGAACCCCTACAACACCAACCAACCTCTAAGAGATTTTTATCGACACTAAGCTTATTCAATGTCAGAGTGCCGGTTTTGTCACTGCAAAGGACATCCATGCCAGCCATTTCTTCAATTGCTGTCATTCTTTTAGTGATAGCGCCCTGCAAGATATCGAAGCTCCAACCAAGCCTTGATCAGTTAAAGTGACAAGATAATCATAGTGTGAGCTTATCATAAGATATAACTGACCTGCAGCGATAAGCGGTGGGAGCCTATAGCCATTGTTACAGATAAAACAGTGGGCATTGCAATGGGAATACCTCCAATAAGTAGCACAAGTATATTGTCAATTCCTGGACGATATTCACGGTGTTGAATTGGGTACATGACTATGATCTCTACAACCATTCCCACAAAAATAGTGCAAATACAGAAATTCCCAATCGAAGTCAATACCTACATAGCATAAACAGAAACAAAAATAAAGATACGAGTGCAAAACTCTTCATTTTTGTGCTCGAAGTTCATTGATCATAGGGCTTACCTGTTGGAAGTGGCCCTGTTGATTTGTAGTATCCACAAGGTGAGCAGCCTTACCGAAAAAGGTGTGAACACCAGTGGCAATGACAACTGCCTCAATCTCGCCTTGTTTGCATGTCGAACCCGAATACACACTGTCACCAGGGCCTTTTGTAACAGGAAGGGACTCACCTGTAAGCGACGACTGCAAAGAACATGTACTAGGAATTAAGTAGACAAATCGAATTGAAAAATAATTCAGGAGAGTGATGAATGGAGTTGTCAAAGAGCACCTGATCAATTTTCAATGGTTCACCATTAAGAAGACGAGCATCTGCTGGAACAATGTCACCAAGCTTAATGCTAATTATATCTCCAGGAACAAGAATGGATGCATCTTCCTCAATCCACCTTCCATCTCGAAGGACCTGACTTGAGCGAAATCACATTAGATATAGACAAGAAACAAACTAAACCGCCTACATATTGTTTTTATTTTCTTTAATTCTTCAATATTCTAAACAACTCCAAGTAGCTAGTCACAAGATCAAACTTAACACAAGCAAAGAGCTTTATTCAGCTAAATACCTTGGCTTTGGGGGCAAGTCGGGCCATGAGAGCAGCGGCAGCATTTCCAGCGTTGTTCTCTTCAATGAAACTTATAGTTGAATTGATAATAAGCAAGGTAATGATCCCAATAAAATCTTGCCAATCAGGTGGCTTTCCCTGCAAATTAACACAGCATCAATTTTCCTTTCAGTTTCTTTCTTTACCAAGTTCGCCACAAAAAAAAAAAAAAAAGAAAAAAAAAGGGAAGACTACAGGTATTGAAAAATAGGAAAATGCTACTACTCACTCCTCCATTGGCAAGGGCTATGGCCATGATAGCTGCAGATTCCATTACCCAAGATAAAGGGTTCCACATAAACCCCAGAAACTTCAAAACCTTACTTTCCTGTAAAACCCAAGGTCACAAATCACACAAATCCAATTAGAAGCCCCCAAAGGGACGAATTATTAACAATTAGTACCCATAGAAAATAATTCCAGAAAAAGAAAAGCTCTTTCTAGGCTGCATAAAAATTTTGATAAAAAATAGAAAGGGAAAAACCCCCAAGAATGAAGAAGCAATCCATACCTTCTTTTCCTCAAGCTTGTTGTAGCCAAATATGCCCAACCTTTGCTCAGCAGCCACAGATGTGAGCCCATCTTTGTTACACCTCAAGGTCACAAAAACCTCTTCAATAGGCGCGTTTTCCTGCAGCCAAACGATTTTTACAGAGCTCAAAACAAAAACCAAGTCCAAAAACAAAATCTTTCCACAGAAGGAAGAACCATTTAAACACAAAAATCAAAACCCAGAAAATAAAAATGAAAACAGAGTGATGGGTTTGCTCGGTTTTGGTACCAAATCAACAGCCTCCTTCAAGACGGCTTCTAAAGCTTCACTTTTCTCATTCATCTCGGCCATTTGATGTTCTCAGGTCCTCTGTAAAGATTTAAAAAAACAGAGCAGTCGTTTTATAGAGCTCTGCTACTCTTTGTTTTTTTTTTTTTTCTGAAGCGGCAACTGTATTTGGGAATAAACGAAGAAAGCGATTTATTTGGTGAGTCACACAGACAGAGACTACAAGCTTCTATTGAATTCTTGGGATTTTCTTCGGACCTATTGCTTTTAATTTTCCACTCTTTTAAGGAAAATGCCGTACTGCGCAACGTACAGGTGGTTGATGGTGTTATGGTCGTGCGTGGTGCACTCTCTTTCACCGGGATCTTGGAATTTTTGTTTTTTTATTTTTTTGTTTTCGTATACGTGTAGAATTTTCTTCTCTCTCAGAAAAAAAAAAATAGCAAATGGGTTCGAAGAGTTCAGCCACGTAATGGACAACAACAGTTTTTCAAAGTTCAAATTCAATTTTTGTAAAGGAATAGATCAACTTGGTAATGAATGTGTATACTTTCACTGTACAATATATTTGAATGAAAAATATATAATTATAGGCAGTTTCACTAGTGAAAAATCAATAGTTACAACTTTTATGAGGATAAAATTCATAGCATATATAAATTCTCGTGTTTAGAGTCATTGCATCCCTCGATAATAGAAGTAGTATTTTCAAACTTGATCCAATTAGGTTATATTAATTATTGATTAGGTTGATACCCATATTTCTTTTTTGTACAATAATGGGAGTACAGGATATCCTTATTTGTATTGGATAATCAACATCTCTCTTTATATCAAATTCGAGTGTAATACTAAGTAGTAAAAAGAGAGGAAAAATAAATAAATTCTGATGACATAGTTGATATTAAAGAATTATTGTTAATTTTCAAATTATACTCTAATAATATTGAATATTTATTTATATTATAATACTTAGATCTTATTATTATATCATATTGGTTTATTATCCTATTTGCCCCTTAAACTTGCCAGCTATTCTCAGTTTGTCTCTCGAACTTATTTTCGTCTCAAAAGATCCATTGAAAATAGTTTTCGTCGAATTCGTTACCCAAATTTGTCAATTGTTTTCAAACAGCGTCATAACGTGCATATGTGCCAACTTGTTGGACGATATGTGCCAACTTGTTGGACGATATGTGGCACCCACGTGGCAATCGCCCTTGCTGAGGAAGGTTAGGTCTGTTCCAGGTCAAAATAATGGGAATGTGTATAATTAAGGTTTGGCTTGGTGCACAAAATGGTTAAAATTGGGGCTTAAAGCCTAAGGCAATTGAGAGGGATTAGTCGACATTTTGCAGAAGATAAGCGATTGAGAGGGAGCAGTTGAAATTTTGCAGAAGATAAAGCACTGAAGGATAAATCTGGCTATGATGGAGAATGAAGCTAAGGCGAAATTTTTCATTTGTGGGAAAAAGTGTGTGATTCAGACTTCTTGAACTACTTCGAACTCAGGTAGGAGGTTCCATCAATGTGCAGATTCCCGGGTAAGGATCGTTAATTGATGGATTACTTTGATTTTGTAAAATCAGTGGAGTTTAGAGTATTAATTTTGGTATGAATCTGGGTAAATTTTGATTCTTGTTTGTCGATCTATGCAGGTGGTTGACAAAGGTTTTGGATTTTGGGAGTAGTTTGATCCCAATATGTATAATAGGTCAAAGATGATTATTCCGGATTTGTTGAAGAAGATTGGAAGAATGGAATAAGAATGGGGCAAGGAGAGAGTAAATCTAGAAGAAAAAGTGAAGAAAGAGAGAAAATGACCAAAATTTTGAAGAAACTGCTTCTATTATCTTGGGTTTTCATTGTTTGGATTATATTCAAAGGTAACTATATGGAGGCTTTCGGTGGATGTAGAACGGATGTAATATATGGGGAAATGATGTGGTGTATGAGATTGTGGGTGTGGAGGCTTTCAATTTCTAGTGTATGGGGATGAAGTTTTCTATGTTTTGTTTCTAGTTTATGAGGATATAGTGTATGATGTAGAATTGATGTTATGTATGATGTAAGTTGTCTGGATTGGTAGTCTTCTATGTTTTGTTTCTAGTGACTACTAAATTTCGCCTCATAAGACCCCTAGAACTATGTTTTGTTGTTTCCATTTTACTGCTTTTGGGATGAAGTATCATATATGCACATTGAATGATCAATTTCATCAAATCTAGCTAGAATGACCAATTTCATCAAATTCCAAACAAAAACAACACCATTGTATTGATCAGTTTCAACAAAAATTGCATTATTACATTGATCAGCTCCAACAAGAACATCACCATTACATTGATCAGTTCCAACACAAACAGCACCATTACATTTATCACTTCGAACAAAAACAGCACAATTACATTAATCACTTCCAACAAAACCTTTAAAAAAATGGTGCTTAAAATAGAAGTTGTACATCTATCACTTAGTTTTATTTTTCATTGCAAGGGATCTGAATTTTAGCTTTCGAGCTGGATTCACCTTGACGCTCTCTTCTCCACCTTCGTTTGGATATGAGTGTTGAATGGGTTAAGTGTCAGGACCCACCCCGGTTTCACCCCGAAACCCGAGGTAAAATCCTGCTCCCGTCTGACACCCCAACACTAAAGCCAAAAGAAAAGCATGGAATTCACTAAAATACCACTGTCAGACGCAGGAGAATCTTTTACACATCCCAAAGTCACAGTTTTACAGAGCATAGTACCAAATATAAAGAAACTAAACACCGATAATAATGTCACGCACGCGGAAGAAAATTTAAACACTCCGGAATCCCTCTCGTAGTTCCTATGCCTCAGACGCTGCCTCGACGCAAAATCCCCGAATCCTAAACGTAATAAACCGGGACCCTAAGCTTTCACCCTCGTGAAACTATACTCAAATGACGTCCGAATAACTCGAAACCACTTCCATTAGACTCGTCATAATACCTAGACTAAAAACCATGTTGACACCTTCGCCGGAAACTACCGCACGCGCCCCCACACTCCTTTCAAAGTGGCTGCGCGTGGCCTTCACGCGCCAGCTACAGTGCACCCCCTTCCTCGAGCAAACCCGGTTCGCACCAGTGCTGCACATCGGACCGGCGAGAGCTGTTCTCCACCGTCCGGCCACCATTTCACCTCTTTTCTTCACCCACAGCTTCGTCCAGACCTACCCCATCTTTTCCCCAACTCCTCAGACCTCGACACGGCCCCTACATCGTCGACTCAAGCTCGAAAGAAAACCCGTACTCTGCCCCTGTTTTCCTTCCCGGCCACCCAGGTCACCTCCCATCACGGTGGCTACACCAAACTCTTCCTAGGACCCTTCTGAACCTAACCCAACTCTCCTAAACCTTCGACTCAGTCCCTAGGCTCACGACTCCCCGTCTGAAACTCACGGCCAAAACAGAGCACACAGAGTCTCCTCCGTCGTGCTAACCCCTACCGTTCACTCCCCATCACGGCAGCACAACCAGAGAACTCTCAGACCTCACCTGAGTCCCCTAGAACTACCCATAACTTCGATTCTACCCCTCATGACACGACTTCCGACTTGGACTCAGTCTACAAAACAGAGCAAAGAAACAAGGATAAGGAATTACCTGCCTCCCGTCGCCGTCGTGAGCTCCGCTGGGGCTGGTCGACTCCTCTCACCCTTCACCACACCACCACAAGCCCAAGTGCATCGTACACGGCCACCACCGCCAGGATTTCTCACAAACTCCCTGAGTTTCTCCCTGTTTCCTCTGATTTTCCCGCAGCTCTCCACTCTCTCACACACAGCCACCACACCGTCTAACCCTCTCAGCACCACCCCAACATCTCTCTCACTCTTTCTGATCACTCCTCACTCACCAGAAGCCTTCAACATCCACGATCACCCCTCAATTTCCCTCGCAATCTCCCTCTGTTTCCGTTCTTCTCTGCGAACACACAACACACACAGCACGGTTGCACCCAAATTAGTGGACCGTGCACACACTGGAACCAACCAGAAGCCACTCCACCTTTAGCACGTGTCACCATCCCAAAGCCCCTCTCACAATTGTCTTAACCCCAGCCGTCCATCTGTCCCTCTTTCTGCACAATTCCCAGAGCACAAAGACCAAACTGCCCCTCATTTTAACTCAAAATTACGGTTTTGCAACTATCTTTCTAGACCCGTAACTCCCACATCGTAAGTCCGATGAATACGTGCCGCCTGTAGTCGAACTCAAGACAACGAGATCTATCTAACCGTCCTCGGTCAACGTACCAAAACCTGATCGTCCAAAAAGTCAACTTTTTCCCCCTATTTTACCAAAATTACGATTATACCCTCAACCTTCCGAACATCACAACTTCAACGTCGGATGTCGGAATCGGGCGTACCACCTGCCTACGGATTCGTGACGTCCTAAACTACGTCCTGATCACTGGTCAATACCCACTTGACCACCCGAACTAAAAGTCAATATTTTGCCCGAACTAGGGGCAAAATCGTCATTCTATGCTTACGGATCTATCGGGACCAACTAACCACCGATTAGCCTCACTAATCCCACCTTAATCACACTACTAATCCCGGCTCTTGGGACGGGTTGTTACATTAAGAAGTCCAGCTTGGGGTTGACTGTTTGTTGAAGCACATAGAGGTCTTTGAACCTAATTTCACATAAACAACATAGCCTAAACATTCACATTAACATAAAGAGTAAACATTCATATTTCAATATGTTCTAAACAACACTGTAGTCTAAACAATGGCATATATCATATAGCATATCCAAAACAATAGGTTACCAACAATGGCAACATAGCCAAAACATTAACATTCACATTGACATAAAGAGTACACAACCATGTTTCAAATATGTCCTAAACAACACCACAACCTAAACAATAGTATATAACATACATCATATCCAAAACAGCAGGTTACCAATAAGGACAACATAGCTTAAACATTCAAATTAACATTGACATACAAAGTAAACATTCATATTTCAATACCAACAATGACAACAGATTACCAGTGAATATACATAATGAAAAAAAACACACTAAAACTCACAGGATTGTTGTTAGTATGCTTCTGACCCTTTCGTCACATGCGAACCTCCATCATGCGTTTAAACTTGGCCTCTTTGATAGGATCCATGGATTTTGTGCATTTGTTTCTCTTGTGTCCTGGTTCACCACAGTTATTGTAGTTGAGTGTGGTATCATATCGTCCAAGTCTTGTTTTCCTTACAGTGGTTAGTTGTGAAGTTTCTCCCAGACTTTTGTTCCTATTCTTCTTAGGCCTTCCAAGTTGTTTATGATACCGTTGAGGTTTCAAGGCAGCTAAGTTACTCTTCTCCCACTGGTCCTTGCTCGAAACAAGGTGTATAATCCCCTCATAGCACTTTCTATAGGCATCTATCTTGTAGTAATCATGGAAAAAATCTTTAAAGTACCTTTGAAGCCTATTGATGGCATAACATGCATGGAAAAGTCCAGTTTGATCATAAGATCTACACGGGCATGTGCAATGTCTCAAATCCATGCAAAACTTTCTACCATGTGAATGTTCCACCTTGAATATGCTATTACCAGCATGATGTGGAATGCACGATTAGCCAACCTTCTTATGGTCCTCTATTAGTTGCTGAATTCTTGGGCCAACTTGATTTCGATGGCATAATATTCCAGTTTCTCTCCTACTAGCCATAAAAAGCATCAAATATTGTTGTATCATCTCCAACATGATCAATATTGTTTTGTCCCTACTTGGAAGTATTGCCTTGTTGAAAGCCTCTGCTAAGTTGTTCAAGAGTATGTCACACTGAAAATCTGTCCTAAAGTGGAATCTAGCCCATTGCCTTGCATCTTTTTGGGTTACCCAATAGTGTGCTTCCTTACTTAGCTCTATCAACTTTTTCATCTCCTCATGAAACCATGGTATTATGGTTGCCCTTGCTATCAACCTCGGCTGCAACTTCAATGTCATTCCATTTTTCTCTTGTCGAAAATTGTCCTCTAAATGCCTAAGGTAGTGTCTATGTTTTGAATTGGGAAATAATAAGGACACAACCTTTATTAAACCTTTTTTAAGCATCTCCAAAACCATTTTCAAGTTTCAAAATTTTCAACCTCTCATATCGCATAGGCCATTGGGAACAACCCATTATTGGAATCTATACCTACAGCAGTCAAACATTTACCACAGTGATACCCTTTGATATGACATCCATCAAGTCCTAGATATGCTTTATACCCCTGCAATCATCCTTGTCTGCAAACCTCTAAGAAAATGTATATTCTCACAAACCTTGGCCTACCATCACCTTCCAACTCAAACTTAATGCCCACAGTAGAACTTGGATTACTCTTTCTCAACGCATCACAATAACTCCAAAGTGACTCATATTGTTTCAAATATGTACCTTCAACTTTGTCGATTGCCATTTTTCAAGCCCTATAACATGTTGGTCTAGAAGGCCTATATCCCATTTCCTGAGTAACTAAAGACAAAAATTCCCCCAAATCTCATTTTCTTGATGACAGGACCCGCCCCGATCCAACAAGAATCATAAGGGGACGTGCCCTGCTCCCGTCTGACATCCAAAATTCATACCAATTTTAACCTCAAAACATCAAATGCATAAATAACCAAATTTAAGTCATACAACAAATCTGAATTAAACAGATGTCAGACAAGGGATGAAATCCAAAATTACAAGTTGCGAGCACGACTCTAACATAAACCTGCGGGTAAACCACCCAGCAGGGTTCAGGTACGCAGAAGTAGATCTATGCCTCAGCCTCAGGTTCCTCCTCTACCTCAGTATCACGACCTGAAGGGGTTACCAAAAACATAAAGGGTGAGTGGACCGAACTCAAGTTTATAAAACCATTTGATAAGTAAAACATATAATTTACCCCTCCGTTTTCCAAACATGCATGCAACCGTATTTAAAATCATAAGTCATATAATATGAACCATAAGGCATGTAATAAAACCATAAGTATAATTTTAGTTGCTGCACTATACACTCCAATCCCGACATCCCTGATGTCTGACGTCCCTGACGTCCAATAAGGTCACTATCACAAGGCTACGCGTGCCACTCGGGTCTCAATTCCGAGTTCAATCCCCGAACCCCGTTCGGGTACAGCATCCCCGATGCTTAGCGCCATAGACGCTGGACGTTCTAGACGTCCGTGACCTCTCCGGGGTACCTCATCCGGAGGAGACAGTATCATATGAATGGATCTATACAGTGCAGTACCAAATACATTTTATTGATATCCACATGCAAGCATATATATACATAGATAGAATCCGAACCAATCATTAAGTTTCATCGGACGGGTCTCAAGCCCAATTACCGTGAAACGTGCCATAACCATATTTTCCATATCATCAAAACCATTATTGTTTTTAGCATGTGAATAAGTATAATAAACCAGAAAACATTTATGCACGCAAGGGTTTAAGAAAATGGCCCACTCACAGTACGATCCCGCGGTGAACCTGCGCGTACGAACTTGTACCGGGATTATCGTACAATTCCTGTCAGTCCAAATCACATGTAAGTGTCACTACAAGCCTTAAACGTTTAACCACAAAGTCCGAAATAGAAACCGGCTCGGGGAAGCCGTTCAACACGTTTCCCGAGGCACCTGGCCCTAAACTGACCCATCAAAAACTATCTCAGATCAACATAGTTAATTCACCAAAAATGTTCAGAATGATGAGAGGAATAAAAGTCATGTTGATCGTGATCGGAGATAAGCCCCAACGCGCCCTCACGCGCAGCCCAAAGTGGCTGCGCATGAAAGTCACGCGCCTGACACTGTAGCTACAGTGTCAGCACCTTCACCCGTTTGTCTGTAATTCGGGCCTGCCACCCGCGGCTTGACCCGATTAATTACCCATCAATTCCTTCTCGATTTCAATCCAATTTGATCCTAACATGTTATTTAAACATCTAATTTAAGTTCTGAGTTATTAATTAGCCAAATCGAATCCTTAAATGGCCCTTCGACCCGTGATCATCCAAACGGGTTGATCACCCCAACTCACTGGTTTCTAAACCAAAATCAAATTAACTTACATGAAGCATCATAGTATCACAACGAACTGGAAAACACACTCAATTGAACCAACACTCACCTGGAAGTAGTCGTCCAAACCTCTGAAATTCTTCTGAACACGGCAGTCACCGTCCCAGCTCACCCGTGGCTGGTTGCCTTCGATTTTGATATGGTTGTGTTCTAAACACTCCCAGAAAGCTTAATCCGCGATTAGATTGGTCCAACACACCGTAGAAATTAAACTCTGATTTTTCCCTCCAATTTTCCAGAAATGGCTTCTCTGGTTTTCCTCACCCGTTCTCAGTTATAACAGCATCAGAGTGATGCTCACACACGTCCTAATTAGTTATAAACAATTTCAAGCCGTCCCAGAGGCTCGTGGGTGTCCCTTGAGTCGCGTGAAAATTAATTGTCAAATGAAAAGTCAACATTTTCGCCCCAACCGTCAAAATTACGGTGATGCCCCTAAACTTCCGATAGTCATAACTTTTTCCCTGATCGTCCGAAATGGACGTGCCACCTGTCTATGAACTCGTGACGTCCCGAACTACGTCACGGTCATAGGTCAAAGTACATTTAATTCATAAATCAAAAAGTCAACAATTGGTCATACCAATCACAAGGGTAAAAGCGTCAATTCACACATTAAATCACAATATTAAAATCCTCGAATTTCCGGGGTGTTACAACCTTCCCCCCTTAAGAAATTTCGTCCCGAAATTTCAAAGAAACAAATGAGGAAATTGATCTCGCATCTGAGCCTCAGGCTCCCATGTGGCTTCTTCCACATTCTGGTTTCTCCAGAGAATCTTCACGAGAGGGATCGTCTTCCGACGTAGTACCTTGTCCTTCCGATCCAAGATCTGTACTGGTTGTTCATCAAAGCTCAAATCCTCCCGTAGTTCGACAGGTTGTTCCCCAAGTACATGAGAAACATCATGTACGTACTTCCGTAGCATCGATATGTGGAAAACATCGTGAACTCTAGATAGTTCTGGAGGTAGTGCCAATCGGTAAGCGACTCTGCCAATTCTCTCCACGATCTCATATGGTCCGATAAAACGCGGACTCAGTTTCCCCCGTCGACCAAATCGGATAATCCCTTTCCACGGAGATAACTTCAGAAAGACAAAATCTCCCACTTCAAATTCCAAGTCTCGAATCCGTCGATCGGCATAACTCTTCTGGCGATCCTGTGCTACCTTCAATCTCTCCTTGATAACACGAACAGTCTCCATGGTCAAGTCCATCAATTCCGGCCCTACCGCCGTTCGCTCTCCTATCTCCGTCCAGCAGATAGGTGTCCTGCACTGTCGACCATACAGTGCCTCATAAGGTGTCATCCCGATGCTTGCCTGATAGCTGTTGTTGTAAGCGAATTCCATTAATGGCAAATGAGTATCACATGAGTCCTGAAACTGTAGTACACATGACCTCATCATGTCCTCCAGGGTCTGAATGGTTCTTTCAGACTGCCCATCGGTCTGTGGATGGAACGCAGTACTGAAACGTAGGGTTGTTCCCAAAGTAGCTTGCAAACTCCGCCAGAACCTGGAAGTGAAACGCGGATCACGATCGGACACTATCGATTCCGGCGTACCATGCAATCGTATGATTTCCTTCACAAACAACTGAGCCAGTCGGTTAGGTTTATAAGTCTCCTGAACTGGCAGAAAATGGGCTGATTTGGTTAACCGATCCACGATCACCCATACTCTGTCCACTCCACTCTGAGTCCTCGGTAACATAAAGACGAAGTCCATGGTGATGTGATCCCACTTCCACTCGGGAATCGGAAGTGGCTGCATAGCCCCATAAGGTCTCTGCCGTTCCGCCTTAACCTGCTGACAGGTTAAGCATTTGCTCACGAATTCAGCAATATCCTTCTTCATTCCTGGCCACCAATAATGGTTCCGGAGGGTACGGTACATCTTTGTACCTCCCGGATGCATAGCATAAGCCGAACTATGGGCCTCCTCAAGAATCTCGGCTCGAAACTCTGCCACTGCAGGTACACACAAACGGCCCAATTTCACAAGTGCTCCATCGTCCCGGATGGTAAAATCCTGTCTCCCATCCGCATCGACCTCAATTCTGTAAATACAGAGTATCGGATCCTGAAGTTGGGCTTCGATGATCCGATCAATCAGTACTGGTCGTACATGGAAGCTGGCCAACAAAGCTCCATGTTCATTCGTACCTAAAATAACTCCCGCCTTCCGGAGTTCCACCAGCAAAGGAAGATACACCATCCCCAGGTGTGCAACCGATCCTGCTGATTTTTTGCTGAGTGCATCAGCCACCACATTGGCCTTACCCGGATGGTACTCGATCGTACAGTCGTAGTCCTTCAGCAGCTCCAACCATCTCCGTTGTCTCATGTTAAGCTCCTTCTGAGTGAATAAGTACTTAAGACTCTGGTGGTCAGTGTATATCCGACACGTTGCACCGAACAGATAATGCCTCCAGATTTTTAGAGCATGAACCACCGCCGCCAACTCCAAATCATGGGTAGGGTAGTTCAACTCATGAGTCTTCAGCTGCCGGGATGCGTAGGCGATAACCTTGCCAGTCTGCATCAACACGCAGCCCAAACCTTGCAGTGAAGCGTCACTAAAGACCACAAACTCTCCACTGTCGTCCGACAATGTAAGGACAGGTGCAGTGGTCAATCGATCTTTCAACTCTTGAAAGCTTCGATCGCACTGCTCGTCCCAGATAAACTTCACTCCCTTCCGAGTTAAACGAGTCAATGGTGCAGCAATTTTGGAGAAACCCTCCACAAATCTCCGGTAGTAACCCGCCAATCCGACAAAACTCCGCACCTCGGTCACTGTTGTCGGTCTAGCCCAGTTGGTCACCGCTTCTGTTTTCTGGGGATCCACGCTAATCCCATCCGTAGATATCACGTGTCCCAGAAAACCAATATTGCTCAGCCAAAACTGACACTTGCTCAGCTTGGCATACAATTGTTCTTGTCTCAGCCTCTCCAAGACCAACCGTAGATGTTCCTCATGTGCAAGGGCACTCCTCGAGTACACCAAAATATCATCGATGAACACAATCACGAACTTATCCAGGTAGGGTCGGAAGACCCGGTTCATCAGATCCATGAATGCTGCTGGAGCATTCATCAAACCAAATGGCATAACCAGGAACTCGTAGTGTCCATAACGGGTTCGAAAAGCAGTTTTCAGAATATCCTCCTCCGAAATTCTCAGTTGGTGATACCCGGACTGCAAATCAATTTTCGAGAAGCACTGAGCTCCCCGCAACAGGTCAAAAAGGTCATCGATCCTTGGTAGAGGATACTGGTTCTTCTTCACGAACAACACCGGTGCTCCCCACGGTGAAGTACTCGGTCGGACATATCCCAAATCTACCAACTCCTGCAATTGAGTCTTGAGTTCTCGTAACTCGGCTAGAGCCATCCGGTATGGTGCCTGGGATATAGGTCGGGTACCAGGGAGTAGTTAAATAGTAAACTCGATCTCCTGACACGACCCATCCCAATCCCCCCGGGATTACCATGGAATGTGTCATGCTCCCGTCTGACAAGAGGTGTCAGACAAGGGATAACCTGTTGCCACTGCCCAAACGGGCTTCCAGAGTGCGCAAGGATCGATGGAGGAGGTGTGCGATGCTCAAGTCTCTGCTGCAGTCGCATCCGGAATCAACCTGAAGGGCATTGAAAACAAAAGCTGTGAGTGGACGAAAATAAACAAGTCTGTTTAAAACATTTATAAGACATTTATGCCCCTCAGAAAAACCATATGCATGCGCCAAAAACCAATGATCACACATTTATTTAGAAATAACCATTAGGGCCTTAGCCCGGAAACCAAAGCATAGTTTCAATTTCCAAAAGTCAATCCAAGAGTTATTTCATCAATCCAGTAATATGAACCATAAGGCATGTAATATAAACCATAACCATAATTTTAGCCACTGCACTATACACTCCAATCCGACATCCCTGATGTCTGACGTCCCTGACGTCAATAAGGTCACAATCACAAGGCTACGCGTGCCACTCGGGTCTCAATTTCCGAGTTCAATCCCCGAACCCCGTTCGGGTACAGCATCCCCGATGCTTAGCGTCATAGACGCTGGACGTACTAGACGTCCGTGACCTCTCCGGGGTACCTCATCCGGAGGAGACAATATAATATGGAAGGATTTATACAGTGCAGTACTAAATACATTTTATTGATATCCACATGCGAAACATATAGGTATACCTAGGTAAAATCCGAACCGATCGTTACGTTTCATCAAACGGGTCTCATGCCCAAATACCGTGAAACGTGCCATAACCGAAATATCATCAAAACTATTTATTGATTCCAGCATGTGAACATATATAAAATATAAACCAGAAAACATTTATTCAATTCCATTTTAGGGTCCCCGACCCGCAATCGTATGTAGAAATCAACTGGGCCCCTGGCCCGATTTCACAAGTTAACTGGGCCCCTGGCCCGATCCACATGTTAACTGGGCCCCTGGCCCGATTTCATAGTTCAACTGGGCCCCTGGCCCGATTTTACATTATTCAAGTTCGTAACCGTTTCATGAAATCATATCCAACCACATTTATGGAAATCGGTGCAAATCCAGAAAACCTCGGTTTACGTGCAAATACGTAATTCACCTCGAAATACGTGAAATCATTTTAAATTCACCGATGTCCAAAGTAAATCATTTAATCATAATTATAACAATCATAAAACAGTTATGCATGCATCGAATTTATGAAACCAATGTCCACTCACAGACCGTTTAACCGAGCGCCTCGATACGCGTGCCATAGGCCTTCCCGGGCCACACCACTATCACCGGGACTTCCAATCCTGTCCAAATCACATTAGAGGATCACTAACCTCATCATTAACATCCTATTCAAGTCCCGTAATTTTCCCGAATTTTTACGTATTTTTAAACTGGATTTAAAACCTTCGGACATCCCGAACAATATCGAAACGGGATCCGATCGACACGAAACCAACGCTAAAATGTTCGTTACATTGTATAGGATAAAAGTCATGTTGACCTCACCTCGAGATTCGTGCCCACGCGCCGTCACGCGCCGCCGTGAGTGGCTGCGCGTGAAAGCCACGCGCCTGCTACAGTGACTGCTACAGTCACCATCTTCACCCGTTTGTCTGGTAAACGGGTCTGATTACCCGCGATAGGATCCGGTTCAATCACACCCAATTCGACATCAATTCAATCCGTTCTTGATCCTAAAACAATCATTAGCATATGAATTTCAGTTCTATGACATCGATCAACATCAACCATTCCTTAATCAAGCCATCAACCCGTGATCACCCAAAACGGGTCAATCACCAAAACTCCATCAATCCTCAACCATTGTCAAATTAACTTCATATGAAGCATATAAGGACCCAAACGAACCCAAAAGCACAACCAATTGAACAAGAGCTCACCTGGAAGTCGTCGTCCACACCACTGCGTTTCCCTGAAAACAGTGGCCACCGTCCCAGCTCAACAGTGGCTGGTTCCCATCGAAAATGATATGGCTGAGCTCCAAACACTCCCAGAAAGCTAAACCCGTCCTTGGTTTGGTCCAACAAGGCTCAGAAATTAAATTCTGAATTTTCCCTCCAAGAACCCGAAAATGGTTCTCACGGTTTCCTCCCCAATTCGACAACCACACAAGCTCAGAATGATCCTCACAACTCACTCACAATGTTTTTAATCCAATTGAGTCGTTAAAAGTGCCTCAAAGCACCACGCAGGTCCACTGTGTAAAGGTTCCTGCACTGACCCGAAACCATTAATAAATGGTGTCCATGTTCTTCAAGTCAGTTGCCAACCCAGAACACATGCCTCCACTACCTCAAAGCTGTCCAAAATCATTCATTAATGTTAAATAATCCCTTGGAACAGATCGCACAAAACCTCCAATTTTCACGGCTGTTTCGATCAAACAGTACCCCTGTGGAAATTACAATTCTGCCCCTGCACAGTAAATTATCAAAATGCCCCTCACGCATCCAGACCCGTAACTCGGTCATACGGACTCCGATTGATGCGTGCTTCCTGTCTACGGACTCAGAGCATCGAGACCTTCCTAACGGTCCTTGGCCCTCGGCCATCGGACCTCCCGGTCAGAAAGTCAACATTTTCCCTTATTACGTTCAAATTACGAAAACGCCCTTGAACTTCCGTACGTCATAACTTTCACCACGGACATCGGAATCGAACGTGCCACCTGTCTATGAACTCGTGACGTCCCGAACTACGTAACGGTCATCGGTCAAAGTCCATTTGACCATCCGAATTAAAAGTCAACGTTTTGCCCACGCCCAGGGGCAAAACGGTCATTTTGCACAATTCGTCCGAAATCGCCCAACTAATCCAAGATTAGTAAATCACAATTAAATATTATTAAATCCCGATATTCGGGACGGGTCGTTACATCTCCCGTGAGGGTGGCAATCCAGGTAAGTCTTCCGGGAATACATCCGGAAACTCGCATACCACCGGTATTTGGTCGATACCCGGAGTATCAACCCGTTCCGACACGACATGCGCCAGATAAGCCTGGCATCCCTTCCGTAGAAGTTTGGTAGCAGTAAGTGACGAAATCACTTCAGGAGGCGAACCATCACGTTCCCCTTGAAAGATAACCTCCGGCAAACCCAGGCTTCGCAGAATCACTTGCTTGCTACAGCAATCGATGAGCGATCCGTGCTCCGATAGCCAATCCATCCCTAGGATTATATCGAAGTCGTGGATATCCAGAATAATTAAGTCTGCTGGTAAATCCACATCCTCAATTCTTACCGGGCACCTCCGAATCACCTGATTCACAAGGTACACGATGCCCGTCGGGGTGCCAACACCCATTTCGCAATCTAAAGCTGATACCACACAATCAAGCATACCAGCACAACTCTTCGAAATAAAAGAATGTGTAGCCCCCGCATCCATCAATACACGTACAAAAAGGTTTAAGATATGTAGTGTACCTGTGACCACGCCTGGGGCAGTCCTCGCCTGCTGCTGGGTCATTGCAAACACTTGGGCCCTCGGCCCTCCGTTCCGTCCGCGCCCGCGCGCGCCACGCCCAGGTCTGGGATAGATGAACGTTCTCAGGTCGCCCCCTGATTCTCAACTACTACCACTACTCCAAGTACTCACGACAATTAGCCATCTACCCCAGACCACCGTTCCACAAAATCAAGCCATAACTTTCTAACTCATCCAATAAATGACCATAAATCGGTCCTTAGCATCCTAAGTGCCAAACGTTCCTCACTCCGCCTTTCTGGCTCCACTCAAGCCTTGCCACCATATCATGATTCACCTCACGTTCCTAACCCCAAGTCCTGACTCATCATGAGTCCCGCATCCACATCTTGACTCCTCCTGAGTCCAATCTCATACCAAACCAATCATGTCATCACTGACATACCCAATCCCCGAGAAATATCCAATGCTCAACCACTTCCTATTCGACCAATAGGGCCTAAGAGAAAGTACAATTTGCCCAAAAATACGGCCTTCCAGCCACCGGTCTCGTTCGTCCTTGCGACCTACGCAATTCTATATCTAACAAATCGCAACTCACAGTGTACTCTACCGGACATCTGACCCTCAAACCAGGGTCAATCTCAGCCGAGATCTAACACGAGGTCCCAAACACCCTCTCCTACTCGTCTCACTACCAGGTCGCGCACGAGGCTTACGCTCTGAAGGCATGATGTGGCAATAGAATCAGCAACCTAGCGCTCTGATACCAAATTGACAGGACCGCCCCCGGAAGGGGCATCGATAACCATGCCCGGTCCTGCTCCCGTCTGGCAAGTCGACTGTAATACCCAAGTTACCCTCAGTACGTGCCAGACCAGGGATAGCCACATGTGCTTACTCATGCCTCCGCCCCTCGTACAGCCTCGAACAACGCGCCACGACCTGGAGGGTCAATAAAAACCAAAAGGTGTGAGTGGACAAAAATAAATCAGTTTAACAAAACAATTAAACCAAACGTTTTTACCCTCCGCGTAAAAACCAATGCATGCATACAAAAATCATTTCGCAGTCGGTCAAGATTTTCCGCATAAGTAAAACTGTGTATCAAATTTCAACATAAGGAAAAACTCGTATGAACCTCAAAATCATTTTTCCTTTCTCAACCATCGGGTCTTAGCCCGCAATCATAATCACCGGGCCTCAGCCCAAAACCACGAATCAAACCAAATGCACAACATGATCCAAAACCAACAACCATATACCGGGCCACTGCCCAACTCAACCGAAACATCAGAAATCATCAATAAATCACAAGTAAATCATTTTGCTGGATATCAAGTGCGCCCGAGTCTTTAAACTCAAAACATGCGCATAAACAGGCCTTCCCGGGATATCAACGAGTCTTTAAACTCAGAACATAATCAATAGGCCTCGGGGGTATCACAGTAACCGAGTCTTTAAACTCACGAGTCTTTAAACTCATTAAGGGCCCTCCCCCGTCATCCATTAACCGAGTCTTTAAACTCAAAACGTGCTCCAGCAATAGCACCGGGTCTTTAACCCCAAACAGTTTTTAACGGGTCTTTAAAACCCAAAACAGTTTTCAAACACAACAACGTGGGATCCATCCCCAAAATCACATTTTTCACCACAGGACTCATGGTCCGAATTTCCACATTCCATTTCCCAAACCTTACTTCGCAAAACATGTTCAAATCATCATTAAACACGGGGCATGCACAATCATAGCAAATCACTTTATTAAATCCTTTTTCATTCCCGAATTCGAATTCGCAATAATGATTCCGTAAGCCGGCATCCGGAAACATCATCCCGAACCCAAACCAAGAATCCACTTTATTATTTCCGAAAATCGAAATCCCATAAATCAAAGTTACTTTTGTGCCCCGAGCATCGAGCCCGAAATCACCTTTTTCAAATCCATTTTAATTCTTAGAAATCACTTCTTTCTCAAATCTCATTTTCAACACATCAACCCACAATCATAATCACCAAAATCACGACCCAATCAAAACATACTCAAAACCCCTTTTTAAAATCCTCAAAACCACAAGTATCATTTCAATTCTCAGTTTCAAACATCAACAGTGATCAAATCACAATAACTCGAAATCTCGTAAAACGTGCAAATTCGGAACGTTCTCGAAAAACGTGTCAAAATCGTAAGTAACACTCGCAAATCATAAACAACCTTCTTAAATCATTTTACACCCATTTCGTATAACTTCTTTCATTAAACCATCATTAAGCACACGAGTGACCATATTCTCGAAATACGTGTAATTTCACATGTATAGTAAAAATACGTATAAATACGGGAATCGAATACGTATAAAAACGGAAATCAAAATCAATCACAACTTATAATCATAATCATAAAATCATAGAAATAATTTATGCATGCATTAAATTTTGAAAGCAACGTCCACTCACACACCAATTTTAAGGCTCGTTTCGCGCCGCACGCACGCCTGTAATTTCCGATATTTTCCAGAATTTCGAGTCCTGCCCGAAAACATACTTTAGTGTCACTAAGGGCTTACATAAAAACATATTAATTTCCCATAATTTTCCGGGAATTAATCATTATTTACAAACGTAACATAAATCTTCGGACCCTCGAAACCACATAGAAACGTTATCCGATAAATTCGAAGCCAATACTAAAATGTTCGTTACATTGTATAGGACAAAAGTCGTGTTGAACTCACCTTGAAATTCGGGTCCACGCGCCCTCACGCGCCGCCGTGAGTGGCTGCACGTGAGCCCACGCGCCTGCTACAGTTCCCGCTACAGTACGTCTCCTTCACCCGTTTCCCTGGTAAACGGGCCGTCGACCTGCGTGTGTGACCCGGTTCAAAACCTGCCAATAACATCTTGTTTCCTTCAATTGAACCCTCAAATAGCATCGTGAAGGACATAATTAAGGGTCAGTGACATCCATTTCAATCGTCATGGCCTAAAACTAGACCAACTAACCTCCTGTCCCAATCACGGTTCAACGTTCCTGTTCAGCAAACCGTCACCGTTTTCCTTCAATTAACTGGCCAGGGAGCATCGAAGACTTACTCTGAGGATGATTTTGAAATCAATTTTGCAAGAGCTTACCTTCAAGTCCATAACTCAATGCTCGATTTTCCTCCCGGTCACCAGGTTCGATCAGAAACCGTAACAGCATCCAATCACCTCCCAATCGCCCTGGATCGACTCGACTTAACCCCAGGAGGCTAAATGAGGCCTTAATTTGCCATGGGTCGACCTACATTCCGAATTCGAGTTTGATTTTTTCCAAACACGAGTTTCGGGTTTCTGGGTGCAGTTCCACTCGTTCAATCCACTGCATCCCCACATACCCAACACACTCGACTATAATCACTCTCTCACCCTGCCTCAAACTCGCACCCGAGTTGCTCTAGTAGAAAAATGGCCAGCCATCACTCACACTCTGTTTTTCCCTCAGAGACACCCGCACAGTTTGAATACACCAGCCCACGAATGTGCACTCTCAGACCCAAGTACCAGCACCCTCACATACTCTGATGACTGCACACGACGCCAATACCCGTGGGAAGACATTCTGGTCTCTCTGCACAAAGGGTTTCCCGCACCGCCCAAAAATGTCATGGTTTAATCCTCCCCGTGCACTGGGTTTGCACCAGCCTATGCTACTACCTCAAAGTCCTTAAACAACTCTCCCACTCAGCCATTATCAGGTAAAAAGAATTCAACAATTCCTTGGGCAGACTAAACAATTTTCCCCCGCCCATGCTCTGTTTTTCTGAGGGGAAACCACTCGCGCACGGCTGTCCCACGGCTGTCCCCAAGGCTGAATTACCATTTTGCCCTCAATTGACAATTTACCAAAATGCCCTCAAGCAATCTAGACCCGCAACTTGGTCATTCGAATTCCGATTGACGCGTGCCGCCCGTCGTTGTACTCAGGGCGTCGAGACGAACATAACGGTCATCGAGTCATATGGATATCAATTGTCAAACAAAAAGTCAACTTTTTCCCCTTATAACATCCAATTTACGATAATGCCCTGGACTTCCGCACGTCATAACTTTCACCCTGTTCGTCCGAATCGGACGTGCCACCTGTCTATGAACTCGTGACGTCCCTAACTATGTCACGGTCATCGGGCAAGGTCCATTTGACCGCCCGAATAAAAAGTCAACATTTTTGACAGGACCCGTCCCAATCCCACTGGGACCACCCGGGGACGTGACCCGCTCCCGTCTGACAATGACTCTAAACAGACCAAAATTACCCTTAAATAAAAACCGAAGACTTAAATAGATAGATAACGTACAAACACAGTGTTTAAAGTGATACTGTCAAACAAGGGAAAGTAAAATACAACATGCGAGCACACTAGTCAGAGTACATTTATTCGGTGCTCAACCTACCCACAAGTGGGTGTACAGGTGCACAGCTAGGCAAACTAAACCTCTGCCTCCTCCTCCGGATCCTTCTCCTCTATTGCCGTGTCAGGGTCTGGAGGGGTCAGTAAAACAAGGGTGAGTGGGCCAAAAATAACAGTTTATAAATCAATATAATAATAAAATAATCATAAGGTTTTACCCCTCCGTTTTCCAAATCTTGCATGCAGTGAAAACATAATATTATAATGAAATCATAACAAATGAACCACAATAATCGTAAGGTGAAACTAACATATCAGTGCACTGTAAAACCCAACCCAAATGATGTCACGGTTCTAAGGCTACGCGTTGCCACTCAGGGTCTCACACCCGAGACTCTCTAGGTACATCAGCTCCCGGTATCCCGGTCACTGCTCGAGGTATATGAACATGCCTTCCTGAGAGTAAGCAGCCCAACGGGGGTCAACTCCACTCAGTCAGAGCCCCGTGACTACTCCAGGGTCCACCCAGGCCAACGACCCTCCCTGGAGGAGACAATATACACAGGTAGGAAAGTACAGTACAATAACAGTATAGTTTACCCTATGTCCCCCGGACATCCCAAACAAAATCCACATATAATCCAGACGGGTCTCATGCCCAAAACATTGTAATAACATATATAAACAGTTCATAAGACTCATCAGTGGAAATAGTAAAACAGTTTATGCATGCAAGCCTTTTATAAATCAAACAGCCCACTCACACTCGGTCCTTGCTGCTCAACGATCTCTATAAACCTGTATTATTATTCCTGAGGGTTACTTAAGGACCCTATAATATCAATACCAAGACCCTAGAACAGATCCGCCTCAAAAACGCATCCCGGGTACTATTCCCGGTGCTTCAAACCCCATTTTGACCAACATAACGATCTCCGATCGACACGAAACCACCTCCATTGGATCCGTATCGTCGAAACCTTGAAAATGGTACTGGCCCCACCAAAATCACTATTCACACGCGCCCCCACGCGCCTGGTCAACGCGTGGGTCAACGCTGCTACAGTACCGCTGACGTCAGCAGTGATGTCATGCTGACGTCAGCATGACGTCATCACTGACACTTGTCAGGTGACACGTGGCATGTTCTGATTGGTCCCTGGTCTGACAATATCTGACAGGATGACGTCATCATGACGTCAGAAGTGACGTCAGCATGATGACGTCATCATGCTACAGTATCGGGTCAGACCCGTTTGACTGGAACCGGGTCGCCGTCGACCCACGGCTTGACCCGATTCAACCGTACGACTCCGGCCACCATTTTCGACGGGGTTCATCCCTATAGGGTCGTCTAGGTCTGTTCTATGGTTCTACAACCTCAAAATGGAAAGAAAGTGGGAGAAAACTCACCAGTTCTCCTCTGAAACTCACGGCCAAAGTCCGATCGCCTTCTCCGGTGATCCACGCCGTCTCCGTCGTCCAAACCAGTCATGGTCGACTCGTCTCTCACCCTAGAACATGTCTATCACCAAACAACTGAGTTCCTAGCACTAAAACAGGTTGGTCCGAAACAGGGGAGTAAAACGGGTTTTCGGGTTTTCGACCTTACCGCCGCCGTGTCGCCGCCGCAGGCCGTGCCGTCGTCCAGATAAGCTCCTGGGGTCCTCACGGTGTAGACTGGAGCTTCCCCTGCGTCGAGATGGTGTGGTTGTCGAGGTTTGCTTCTTGGACCCGTTTCCGTCGTGTTTCGGGTCGTGCTTTTTGGACGGAATTTCGGACGGGAAAATGGGCTGGTGGTGGCTGGTGGTTGCGCGGGTTGTGAAGACCAGATGATGGTGGTGCTGTGGGTGGTCGTTTGGTGCGAAGAGGATGGCTGGTTCGTGTTTTTGGTGTGAACACGGCAGTCACCGTCCCAGCTCACCCGTGGCTGGTTGCCTTCGATTTTGATATGGTTGTGTTCTAAACACTCCCAGAAAGCTTAATCCGCGATTAGATTGGTCCAACACACCGTAGAAATTAAACTCTGATTTTTCCCTCCAATTTTCCAGAAATGGCTTCTCTAGTTTTCCTCACCCGTTCTCAGTTATAACAGCATCAGAGTGATGCTCACACACGTCCTAATTAGTTATAAACAATTTCAAGCCGTCCCAGAGGCTCGTGGGTGTCCAATTGTCCACTGAAAAATGCTCCCTGAAAAGCTTCGAGCTTGAATTAATCAATTGATCGTGCAGGCTGGACGGCTCAGGCCACGTTCAAAAGCAAAAGACAGCCCAGACTTTCCAGCACACAATTGCATAATCAATTGCACGTTTGAGCCACCGCACATGGTGGTGCCGCCCATGTCCCCCGCGGTCTGCTACAGTAACCAGGGCAAAAAAAAGACCAAAATGCCCCTGGTTCAATAATTACCAAAATACCCCTCACTTCCTAGACCCGTAACTCAGCCATACGAAGTCCGATTTCGGCGTGCCGCCTGTCTACGGACTCAGGACGTCGAGACCTACCCATCGGTCCTTGAGTCGCGTGAAAATTAATTGTCAAATGAAAAGTCAACATTTTCGCCCCAACCGTCAAAATTACGGTGATGCCTCTGAACTTCCGATAGTCATAACTTTTTCCCTGATCGTCCGAAACGGACGTGCCACCTGTCTATGAACTCGTGACGTCCCGAACTACGTCACGGTCATAGGTCAAAGTCCATTTAATTCATAAATCAAAAAGTCAACAATTGGTCATACCAATCACAAGGGTAAAAGCGTCAATTCACACATTAAATCACAATATTAAAATCCTCGAATTTCCGGGGTGTTACACTTGAGGTCAGATTCCTAATATATTTTTTGCAAAACCACTTTTCACGTAATGTGTATATTGAGCAGTCCCTTTCGTACAAGTGTGTACATCATCCAAAATTTTGACTTGCAGCCATTTACTTCCATGAACACTTGATGCAAACAATGTAAATAGACATCCCCCCTCCATACACATACACACACATATACCACTTTTATCTTGTCAGGACCATTTTTCTTGAATATGACTTCCTAATAGCTTCCCTCAACACGGCAGTAGATTGAAATCTAAGTCCTAACTCAAACTTGAGATTCTCTATCTCCTCTTCAGGTATGAAGTCTCTGAACTTTGGCATTTTCTTCTTCCTACATTACGTAGGCACCGCATCTTCATCAATATCTGAATCAGTTTCTTCATTGGAAAAAATCCCCATCATTATAATTATGTCCAACACTTGTCCTAACTTTTTCATTTTGTTCCACATAGCAATCGAATAAAAAATCATTTTCTCTATCACTTATACATACTTCAACATTTTGAACATAAGCTGGGTCTTCTAAGTCATAATCTGATTCAGATTCACTATCTAAATAATCCACATGAATTGGCTTTTTTTTTATGTCTATTCCTTCCTCCTCCTCACTTGGGTCTGCTTCTTCGTTGTATGTTCCTTGTACCTCAATTGGCTCTTTTGCACCTTGCCTACCAGTTTCTTCATTAACAGGCCCTTTACTTCTATTATTTTGTCCGCTACAAACTCTTTAGTATGTCCAAACATAATATTTGGAGATAATGGTATACTAATAGGGTGCTGAAAATAATGGTCAGTATTTTATCTTTCCCCTTCGAGTGAGACCCAATAACACTCAAGAAATCATAATCACTTACTAGCTTGAACAATATGTCCGAGTTCTTTTTTGTTGCATAATATTTCATACCTTACAAATATCATAAGCTCTCACATATGCTATTTATCTCCAACAAGCAAGGATTGAAATATCGATATCAACGGATATATCGCTGGTCAAATTTACGGATATCTCGCTCCAAATATCGATATCGATATCGATATCGTTTACGGTCAACAAAAATGATGGAAATTCGATCTAAAAGTTGGAAATTTGGAATGCAACTTTAGAAAAAACTTAAGTACCCAATAATGGTTATATAGGACTAATAAAAACTATAAAATGATTTTGATATAATAAATATATGGTGAATAATATGATACAATAGAGTTCTGTCGATGACTAGTAATATAAAAATATAAACATAAATTAAAATGAATTACTATAATTAAATGTTAATATAATTAAAAACATAACAATAAACATAAAAAAAAATTGAATTGAAGAAAAATTATAAAATGAGTAAATATATTTAAAATGGGAAAAAAAAAAAAATAACAGAGTCAATCTTTGTTTAAAAATTGGAAAGGATTGATATATTTAAAATTGGAAAGGATTGATATATTTAAAATTGGAAAGGATTGATATATTCAAAATTGGAAAAAATGAAAAATATAGTGCAAAATAAGGAAAAAATGAAAAATATAGTTCAAAATAAGGAATAAATGAAAAATATAGTTCAAAATAAAGAATAAATAAAATAGGGAGAATAAATGGAAAAAAATTCAAAATAGGGAGAAACTCATGATGAATGAAAAAAAAAATATATATACAAATATGTACCGTATATAAAATGATGGTACAACTAAGAATGAATGAAAAAAAAAATATAAAAGAAGCAGCATGCAAGCAAGCACAACTGAGAATGAATGGAAAAAAAATAAAAGAAGCAGAATGCACACAAGGGGGGTCAAACCCGGGTGGCCGTGCAACTCCTTTAATGAACCAAACCAACTCAACTAGGAAGCCCAGTTGTAAATTTAAGTAAGCAAATAATATATAAAGCAACCGCACGAACTGAAAACAGTCTTCTTCCACCTCGCGCGGGTCTGCAATTCGGGTTTTTTGACCCCCGCGACATGACCCGATTGTAACTCCATTTTTTTACGTCCGATTTTCATGAAATTTGTTCCTATTTCGATCGTTTTAATGAAATAAAGAGATCGATGGGCTTAAATCAAGGAAAAATTTCGATATTTCGTTCAATTTCTTTCCCCCCTCTCTTACCTGCCGCCGACCAATTTTGACGATATATCGTCGATATATCGGCCATATCGGTTGATATTTCAATCCATGCCAACAAGGACATGTAATCAAATGAGCACCATTCAAACTAACTAATATCCCCTTCTTTTTTTAGACCACTCAAAGCCATTTTCATTAAGTACCCCTCCATGATGGACCTCTAAAGTAAATAAATCTGGATCATCTACCAAAAAAAAAAACAGTTTAACAAACAAAAATTAGACTAAACAACACGTAGACTAAATAACACTTAGACTAAACACCACATATTACTAACAACACTTAGACTAAACATCACATATTACTAACAACAATTAGACTAAACCAAACACAACATCATTTAGACTAAATAACACATATTACTAACAACACTTGGACTAAACCAAACACATTTTACTAACAGTACTTAGACTAAACAGTACATATTACTCACAGTAAACGGCTTAGACTAAAAAAATCATGAGTGAACAAATCAGGAGTGGACAACAGCTTGAAAAACATGCTCGACCATCCAAACATATTAAATTAAGAGAGGACCACCACCAAACATGCTCGAGAAACTTTAATTATACAATCACAATCCACACATGCTTAACAAACTTTAAGAGATGACCACAATCCACTTGTGCTCGAAAAACTTTAAGGGAGGACCACCATGTCAGGACCCGTCCTCAATCTCCCCGGGATTAACGAGGAACGCCCCTAATCCCGTCTGACACGAAGTGTTAGACAAGGGAAATTTCCGACCTTAGCCCTCTCGGGCCATCAGAGTACGGCAGGATCCGGAGGAGGTATGTGATATCTCGGTCTCTGCTACAGTCCACACCGTATTCAACCTAAAGGGTATTAAAAACAGAAAGACTGTGAGTGGACAAAAAGTAATAAGTTTCGGAAAACACATTTATAAAAGACATTTATACCCTTCACTAAAAAGCGTGCATGCATAGTAAAACCATTTATCCAATCACATATGTTTAAACAACCATATTTAGGGTCATAGCCCCAAGTTCCGTAAATACAAGTCACACGGGTTCCTGCCCAAAACTATTTACAGAAAATCATAACATAGTAAACATATGTGGGATCTCAGCCCAAATCCATTTATCATCATAAAACACAATTTCCCAAACCACTTGAAATCATGTTTATCCATTATATTTCATATCCAAGAACCTGTCACGGTATATAGAGCTACGTGCGTGATAACCGGAGTGTAACGACCCGTCCC
This sequence comes from Prinsepia uniflora, assembly GCA_032719365.1. Taxonomy (NCBI): domain Eukaryota; kingdom Viridiplantae; phylum Streptophyta; class Magnoliopsida; order Rosales; family Rosaceae; genus Prinsepia; species Prinsepia uniflora. The sequence goes on along the minus strand of CM064867.1, from coordinate 4,038,086 downwards.
GAGAGCCGGGATTAGTAAAGTGATTAGTAACGGATTAGTGAGTTTGATCGGTGTTTAGTGGTTACTTTTGGCCTGTAGAGTAGAATGGCGATTTTGCCCCTAAGTTGGGCAAAATGTTGACTTTGAGTTCGGGCAGTCAATTTGACATTGACCGATGACCGTGACGTAGTTCGGGACGTCACGAGTCTGTAGACAGGTGGCACGCCTGATTCCGACATCCGAGGAGGAAGTTATGATGATCGGAAGGTTGAGGGCATTACCGAAATTTGAGTAAAAGAAGGGGGAAAAGTTGACTTTTCGTACGATAGGGTTTTTATACGTAGACCGAGGATCGTTAGGTAGATCTTGTCGTATTGAATTCAATGACAGGCGGCAAGTTTTAATCGGATATTGGACGGGCGAGATACGGGTCTAGAACGGCGAAGGGTAAAATGGTAATTTACAAAGGCAGGGGTATTTTGGTCTTTTCAGGCATTAGGATGTGTGCCCAGAGATCATTGGACAAGTGGCTGCCTGGGGTTGGATGTTTCACTATGATTTGGACATGTGTCCCTCCTCTAGAGGGCTGTGGAAACTTGCCAACCGCCTTAGGATCTTTTAATTTGCAGATGTGTGCTTTGTTGCACGGTTTTGGACCTCAAAATGAGAAAAACAGAGACGTTTTGGGCAGTTGGTGAGTGAGTGTTAGGGAATCCTTTTCCTTCAAGTGTGTTTTGTGACGAGTGGGAGTGTGTGTTAAGGAGACAGTCACGGTGGTGGTGCTGCCACGATGACCGCCATAGGCGACAGCCTCGACCGAAAGACAAAACAGAGGAAAACCACGAATTAATACAACCAATTCCTTAAATCATCATCCCTGGTCTCTGAAGTGAGTAGGAAGAAGGAAGAGGAAGCCTAGACAAGAGAACTGGTGGCCACAATGAGGGTTGACGGCGGAGGACGACAGCGGCAGTGGAGGAAAACCCGAGAGGACCCTATTCGTGTTTGTATTTGAGGAGTGTGTTTTGAAGGTTGAGGATCAAATAGATGGATTGTGTTATGTTTCTAAGTTCATTAGGGAGCTTTTGAGCTTGCATTTGAGCTAAGTAATGGAAGTTAAGGTGAGTTGCAGAGAAACTGTCATTCGAATTCAAAAATGAAAAAATGTTATTTATTGATTGTCGATCGATTTGACTATTAGAATGTTGATTTGGAAGTTCAGGTGAACTCCGAGGACGTGAATTCATAGCCAATGGTGGCAGGGAAGCATGGAAACAGAGCGGGCCAATTTTTGAAGGGAGAAAACTCACCGGGAAGGTACAATCAGGATCTAAATTTGTGATTTTATTGTTTGGATTAATTAGAATAGAGAGGACGAATTGTTTGGACTAAAAGTGGGACTAAATTAAGCAAGAAAAACAGTTGAACCGCTCACGCCGGTCCGGTCCAGCTGGACCGGTTCATCCCAAGGTTGAAGATGAACAATAGCCGCGCGTGAGGCCCACACGCAGCCCCTTTGGACGGCTCGTGTGGGCACGTAGCAAGGTTTCCGAGGAGGGTTCCAACACGATTTTTAAAGTATTCGATGTAACGAACATTTTGGCGCTGGTTTCGAGTCGATCGGACATCGGCTCGATGTGTTTCGGGTTGTCCGAAGGTTTTAAGGCTCGGTTAAAAATAGTTAAAAATACGGAAAAATTAGGGGGATTTAGTATGAGTATCGTGAAGTAGTTAGTGACCCTATTTTCAGATTTGGAAAGGTTCGGGAAAGCCGAGGATAGCTGAATGGCCGGAAACGGCGTAGGTGCGCGCGTATCGAGGCGACGTCGAAATGGTCTGTGAGTGGACTTTGCTTTCTAACTCTTGATGCATGCATATATGTTTTTATATATTTTATATACTTGATTCTATGATTTGATTTATGATTGTGATGGGTTACGGTTTTACACGTTTTTTGAGGAAATTACGGTATTTCACGTTTTACGAGGTTTTGATAAATATCGTGATTTGAACCTGGGTTAATGAATTGATTTCGGGATTTGAAATACGAAGTGATTTCAAAGAAAGTAAAAGGATTTTGAAAAGTGTTTTCGGGCTTGAAGCCCAGTTCAAAAGTGGTTTTCGGAAAGGTGATTTCGGGTTTTGGAATCGGAATTCCGGGTGACGATTCAGGATTCGATTCAGGACTTGAAAGTGCATTTCAGGTTTGGGTTCGGAATGGTTATTACGGATGCTAGCTCACGGAATGATGGTTGCGGACTCGGAACTAGAAATGAAATGGATATGAGTTCTGGATTTGGATTCGGAATGACGGTTCTGGACGCCGGAAGGGCTTCGAACCAGTGGTTTCAGATTCGGGTTTGGATGTGGATTTAGGAATGGTTTTCAAATGGTTTTGATTGGATTTGCTGGATCTAGTTATTGGGTTTAAAGACCCGGATATTGTGATTGACGGGGAACGAGCCCGGATTGGGTTTAAAGACCCGGATTGAGTTTAAAGACTCGGATATATTGATATTTCCCCCGTAGGCCTGTTGAGTTTAAAGGCTCAGAGTTTAAAGACTCGGATTATTGAGGTCTGGTTATTGAGTTTAAAGACTCGGATAGATCCAGCAGGTTCGATGGATAAAAATGTGATTGCAAATGTGTTTTGGATTTCACTGAGAATTGATGAAACGGTTTTTGATGGATTTGGGTGGAGGCCCGGGATTTGAGAAAAGGAAATGTGTTTTTTTTTCGTACATGGGTTTATGATATGAAATTGATATGCATGCATTGGTTTTGAAACGGAGGGTATAAATGTCATTGTTATATGAAATGCTTTTTGAACTATACTTTATTTTTGTCCATTCACAGTCTTTTCGTGTTTTCGATACCCTCCAGGTTGTTACGGCGCGGGCTGTTGGTCGAGAAAGACGGAGACATCACACGTACGATCCACAGTAGACCTTGCGCACTCGGAGAAGTTCGGAAAACTTTGGACGGTCAATTCGAGAATCCCTTGTCCGACTTACGTGTCATATGAAGGTTGGACGTCAGTTTAGCCTTCGTGTCATGCGTAAGTGCGACGGGAGCAGGGTTTAGTCCCTAATCCTGGGGGATTAGGGGTGGGCCCTGACACGGAGTCTCAAACCCAAGTCTCTCCAAGGTCCACCCAAGTCAATGTTCGTAGATCAATGACCCTCCCTGGAGGTAACGAACCATGCCCATCCTGAGAGTAAGGAACCCAACTGGGGGGCGACTCCACTCAGTCAGTGCTCTGTGACTACTCCGGGGTCCACCCAGGCCAAAGACCCTCCCTGGAGGAGACAATCATATATAAAGGATGGCATATGAAAAACCGTTGAAATCATTCTTTAAACCTTTCAAGGATTCATGCCCGGCCCCCATAAGCCGTCATGAACCATAAAATCCTTTCAAGGGTTCATGCCAGTTCCCATAAACCGGCATGAACCATAAATCCATTTCAAGGGTCCCTGACCCGAAATCACCATCATAACACATAACTGGGCCCTAGGCCCGACTCTAAATACAAACTGGACCTCCAGTCCGAATCGTAAACCAACTGGGCCTCCGGCCCGATGCCTTGTTAAATCAAAAGGACCACAAGTCTGAGAGTTCGTATCAAATCCAAAACCATTTCATGAAATCATATCCAAAACCACAAGTACGGAAAATCAGTATAAAACTGGAAAACCTCGATTTACGTGCAAGCACGTAAATCGCCTCGAAATGCGTGAAACCATATAATTCACCAATATCCAAATCAACATCATATAATCACATTCATAATCCATATAAAACATTTATGCATGCATCACAGTTTATAAATCAAGGTCCACTCACATACCGTCTTATGATGTCGCCTCGGTTTGCATGCCGTAAGCGTCACCGAGCAAATAGTCATCACCGGGACTCCCAAACCTGTCCAAATCGTAATAGAAGGTTACTAACTACTTAATTAACCTCCCACTAAAGTCCCGTAATTTTCTAGAATTTTTAACTATTTTTAATTCCTATCTGAAACCTTCTGATGCCCCGAACATTATCGAGACGGTGTCCGATTGACACAAAACCGTCCCAAAATGTTTGTTACATCGAATAGATGATTTCACATGTTGAAGACATCCCCAAATTATGGGACACGCGTCCCCACACGCCCAATGAAGGTCTTGCACGTGAAAGCCACGTGCGGTGAATAGTGTCATCTTCTCCAACGCGTGAATCGGGTTCACTGGTTCCTAGGCCGGCCGAACCGGTCTGGACCGGCTCAAGGCCCAAACTTCTATGTTTTTTATCCTTTTCAACCCATTTTAATCCCTACTTGTTCCTAATCTCATTTCCCGTCTTTTTCATTCTTAAAAACATAAGAAAAACCATAGAAAACCGTACCTTGACCACTTGGTTTCCACGGCCTAGAAACCCGTCGCCGTTCAAGGCAGTTGCATCGTCCGCCACCATCCCTCCCTATTCAAACCTTCCTATTTAGCTGTCAGAAAGCCAACCCTATTAACAGAATCGATTAAAAACCTCTCATACTCAAACTCAAATTTCAAACCTACTTACTCAAGGTTTTCGGGTTTTCCCCGCCGTGGCCACCGCCGTGAGCCACCGTCCTTGTCGTCTCAGTCCTTCATCACCTCAGTCTCTCACTATCTCTCTGGTCTCAGTCGCAGGTGATGAGGGAATATGTGTGCTTCGATTTTTTGAAGGAAGAAGAAGAAAATGGAATGGTGGTTTCGGGTTTGAATGAAGAAAAGAGAAGAAAATGTTGATATCTGATGAGAGAATAGAGGATTTGATGAATGGTGATGATTGATTGAGGGATGGAATGGATGGCTAGGATTTAGTGTTGTTAAGGATAAAATATAACTTAACAAATTAATATTATTTAATTATTGAGATCCCCTTTTTAGGGAAATTAGCCAATAGGATGAGTGACACTTGTCACTCATCCATGGGTCCCACCAAAATATCTGAACAATCAGATATTTCCAAGTAATCATTGTCTCGAAGTATGTGCATAGTGAAATCAAACTTTCGTGACCTATAACTTTTCCGTTCGAAGTCCGATTTCAACGTGCCACCTGTCTATGGATTCGTATCATCCTGATCTAAGTAACGGTACTTGGCCCTTGACCATCGGACCTCCCAGTCCAAAAGTCAACATTTTGCCCCTTTTAATCAAAATTACCAAAATGCCCTCGAACTTCCGAACTTCATAACTTTTTCCTCGAATGTCGGAATTGAACATGCCACCTGTCTATGAAATCGTGACCTCACGAACTACGTCACGGTCATCGGTCAAAGTCCATTTGACTTCCAAAATGAAAAGTCAACGTTTTGCCCACGCCCACGGGCAAAACGGTCATTTTGCATCATTCGTCTGATTTCGCTCAACTAATCACCGATTAACCTCACTAATCGTGATTAGTCACTATTCTAATTCCAGAATTCGGGACGGGTCGTTACACACCACCATTTTTTCCCTGAAAACAACCACTTGCTCGCACATATTCTAAACAAACAAATCCATAAATCCAAGGAATATAATACATCAAAATTGTGGGTTCTACTTACCATAAACTAGTTGTGCACCAATAGAATCACGAGGCACGGTCATTGTGGATTTCTTAGTTGTCCACTTCTTCGTTCTCCCTTAAACCCTTGACTTCCTTTCCTCCCAAAGATCATGCAGCTTGGCCCACACTTCTCTCCAGATCTGTCAAACACTAATTGCCCAATTTTTCCCACTTTTTTGAAATCAAATCTGTACGGAGATGAGGGTTTTTGTGTCGAGTCCATCCAATTAGTAGTGTCACAACCCGTTCCGAGTTTACGGGATTAATTAAGGGTTAAGTGAGGATTATCGTGACTAATTAGGAATTAGTCATGAATTTTCGGACGGAATGTGTAAAATGACGATTTTGTCCTTAGGAATGGGCAAAAAGTTGACTTTTGACTCAGGTGATCAAATGCACAAGGACCGAGGACCGTTACGTAGATCGGGACGTTACGAGTCCGTAGACAGACGACAAGTCGAAATCGGTCGTTTGACGGGGAAGTTATGGTTCACGAACAAAAAATAGTACTATTTATGTAAACCGAGAAATGTTGACAAATGGCCCATTTGAATTGGATTGGAAATCTGAGTGAACCAATCAGTGAACAACACCTGTCCCTCATCTGATTTGCCCAAAACCCAAGCTTGTGGGATTATCTATTATCTTCATTCATCTTCTTTGTTCTCTGTTAACCCGAAACCATACACAAACACACAAACCCACACCCACAACCATCAAACCTTACCATTTTCTGTTGGTATGAACAGGAGAATGAGAGAGGAGGTTGAGACGAGCTGAATGGTGGAAACGGCGTGGACCGTCGTGCACGGTGGCTGGAAACCCGTGAAGGTACGTTTTCGGGTTTGAAATTGGAAGTTGGATTTTAGGGTTTGTTGGATGCTTCTAATGATCCAATGTTATTCCTAGGGATCATACGATCTCATAAAGATCAAAAGGGAGGATTGTGGGGGCTGGAATCGATGGCACGACGAGGTTGCAGATCATTGTCACTGTTCATCGTTCAAAAGGTAACTTCGAACCATTTTCTTGGATTTCTGGGTTTGTATAACTATTCTAAGGCTTAGGACGATCAAACCCATCGAAGAACGAAAGGATTTGGTGGTCGGATGGCGGAGAACCGGTTGGGTCAGGGTTGCGGGTCTACGCAACCCTATTCAGTTAATCGGGCTGACTCGGATAGAGGAAGAAGACAAGATGACGTCATCATATCATACTTGACATGTCAGACTGAAAAGTGTCAGATGACGTCAGCTGTTAACTTTGACCGTTGACCAGCTGACGTCAGCATTGACTTTTGTTGGAGTCAGCGTTGACTTTTGACCTTGTCCCACGTGTGGGGGTGCGTGGGCATGAATTTTGAGATGGAACTAGGATCATTTGAAAGGTTTCGATGATCCGGATCCAATGGTGCTGGTTTCGGGTCGATCAGAGATCGTTAGGTTCGTCAAATTAAGGTTTAAAGCCTCGGGATGCGTTCCCGGGCGAGAACTGTTCATGGGTTTTAGGTATGACATTATAGAGTCCGTTAGTGACCTTTGGTATGATTTGGATAGGTCCGGATGTTTCGGAGACGGTAAATTAGCCCCGGAGAGGCTTATAGCACGCGTATCAAGACACACTAAGGACAATCTGTGAGTGGACATTTGCTTTCTAAATATGATGCAAGAATAACGGTTTTATATGTTTATATCTATGATTTTAAAGGCTATGAGTACATATGATTGTGGTATTTAGTAATTACGTATATGCACGTATTCCGAGGTTTATGGTTTTATAATGGATTTATACATGCTTGTGTTGTCAATAATGGATTAATGAAATGATTTCGGATTTGGAAATATGGAATCAAGCTTGAGACTCATTTGACTTGTGAACTATTGGACTTGAAGTCCATTTGATTTAATGAGGTATTGGGATGGAGGCTCATTTGGTTTATACTATCGGGCTTAAGGCCCAGTTGGTTTATGGTATCGGGCTTGATACCCAGTTGGTTTATGATATCAGGCTTGAGTCCTAGTTGTGGTTTACATATATGATACGTGGAAGTTGTTTATGAAAGTTATACCTCGGGCATGAGACCCATTGGTGGATTTACGATGGTTTTATGGAAACGAAATGGTTGAAACTATATTCTGGGCGTGGGCCCCTTTGAAAGTGTTTGAGATGATTTGTGAAATGTTTTTCATATACCATCCTTATGAGTGGATTGTCTCCTCCAGAGGTCAAGGACACTGGAGTAGTCGTGGTGCATTACCTGATAGGGGTCGTCTGTAGAAGGCTCAGGATCAAGATTGCTATTATTAGACATCTCATACCTCGGACTGGATTTAGGGAAAGGCTCGGATTGAAACCTCGAGCTACACGCGTAGCCTTAGACCGTGACATTATAATTATTTTTAGGATGTCAGGCATCTGGGATGCCAAGGATTAGTAAACTGTATTTCACTGGATTGGTTGTTTGGTATTAACAGATTTGGGTTGTGACCCACATACTTGGTTTTGGGCTAAATTCCCACGTGATTGGTTTTGGGCTGAGTTTCCACATGGTTTGGTTTTACGGTTTTGGGCTAAGGCCCTAATAATTGAAGAAGGAAATGGCTTTTCTTGAGAAACATTTTTCACTGAGTTTGGGATTTGGAAAACCTATGATTTCGATTTAAATCAAATGTTTGAGATAACTGGTTTTCGAATGCATGCATATTTTTAGTGAAGGGTATAAAAGTCTTTTCTGAATTATGTTTTATTAAGTTATTTATTTTCGTCCACTCACAGTTTTTAATGGTTTTTAATATCATTCAGGTTGATCGCGGATGCGGCCTGTAGCAGAGACCTAAAACATCACACTCCTTCACTGATCCTAACACGCTCTGGAAGCCCTGAGAGGGCCAAGGTCTGGGTTATTCCTTGTCCGTCACATAGTGTCAAACGGGAGCATGGCATATCCCGCGTTAATCCTAGGGGGATTGGGATGAGTCGTGTCAAGTAGTGGGTCATAGTGCCACGACATTGCCACGTGGGTGCCATATATCGTCCAGCAAGGTGCCACATATGCACGTTATGATGTCGTTTGAAAAAAATTGACGGATTGGGGTAAAGATTTTGACGGAAGCTATGTTCAATGGGTCTTTTGAGACGAAAGTAAGTCTGAGGGGTAAACTGAGAATAGCGGGCAAGTTCAAGGGGAAAATCGGGTAATAAACCTATCATAGTGGACAATACTTGCATCTCACCCTAGTGGTACTTCCTCATACCACTATTTCGATTTATTAGTTATCTTTGTACATATATCATAATCCGAACTGTTAATTCTTTCAATCATCATGTTAAGAGCACTCTGTATAAAAAAATAATAAGATTTGAGGTCATTTAGTCATTCATATATATCAACTAAATAGACGATTCTATGATGATCTTAATTCTTACCAAAATCGTTAATTTATTTGATACATATGAGACTAAATGGCCTCCAATTTGGTTAATATTTTATGGAGATGATATTGATACGGAAATGATATTAACATGATGATGTAAAAAATGAATATTTTTAATTATAATATTTGTATAAAAACAATTCAATCAATCAAAAGGGTGTGACTTAAATATTTTTCTTTTTAAGCCAAACATACAATACCTTTTGTTCGGCTGATGGAACTTTTAAATTGTTGAGAATTTTTCCCTTATATGGCGAATTTTAGATAGTATCGTCTGGAAGACTGGAACCCTCTGTTTTGCCATTGCTGTGTTTGTGAAATGGCAGTAAAGCTTTGTGGGTCTCAATGACGTATTGCCTATTGATGTTGACGCATTCTTGCACCCAATCCCATTCATCATTCATGTAAGAAAGAGGGAGAATTTATGAATTTTGTAGAAGGCTTTGGGCGAATCATTCCACGATCTCTTTATTTATCGAGAATCACATTGTTTATATTCGATTTTAATACAAATAATTCTTTGTTTTATAAAATAATCATATAACTATAGATACCTTTTTTTTAATAAATCAAAATTGGATTAAAAAGGGCACACCCCAAAAATCAAAGGGGCCAAACCAAGAACAAAAACACACAGGCCTAAACCACACATCCCAAATAGAGAGGAACAACAACCCAACACCGGACCAAAGAACCAAGGACAAACTTGTACCAAAAGAAACAAAACAAAACAACCTACTAGCTAAGTAACGGGTAAATTCCAAGCTCTAACAACTTGAATATTACCAACATTCATCTTAAAATTAACATTACAAAACCTCATACGAATCATATCAATAATACGAGTAAGTATAGTAGATGGAAAACACCGAGAATTAGCAAAAATGTGGTTATTCGCTCCATCCAGATGCTATAAACAGTAACAAAGAGGGTAAGCTTCTTGATGGTAACAGCAAGCGACTTCCCACGCCACAAGGTAGAAATAGCATCCATAAACAATGGTCAAGGGGGACATCTCCAGGTTTCGCCACATTTACCAAGCACCACCCGCCAAATATCACAAGTAACCGAATAATCAAAAAACAAATGTTCATGGGTTTCAGGTTCTCTATCACATAGAGAGCATAGAACATTAGAAAGAGAAGCAATAGAAGAAACACGGTCCAAAGTATAATTAGTTGAGGCTAAATTAAAGTCATTAGTGAACTCAAATAATTAACTCTTGGATACTTTATTCTTCCTGTCACTTACATAAATCTTTATTATTATAAAGAAAAGAGGGTAACTTAACGAAATCTTTTTTCTTGTCTTCATATATATCTTCACTTAACAATATAAAATAGAGGGTGTTATTTGGACACACTAAATTGACCACATTTAGTGACAATCAATGAATGATGCTATTTTATAACATCGTGTCATTTAATGTTATGATCTAATAATATTTTGTTTCACACGTTAAATGAAAAGTCTTAAATTAAACTCTCGTAAATGGCAAGGTTAATACACAATATTTATATTGTAATCCCCATAGTCGTCTCAAATAATCAACTGTTTGATACCTTATTCGTCCTGTCACTTATATAAATCTTTATTATTATAAAGAAAAAGGGCGACTTAACGGATTTCTTCTTCTTCTTCTTCATATATATCTTCACTTGACAATATAAAATAGTGATGTTATTTAGACACATTTAAATAGCCACATTTGGTGACATACTTGTGGTGACAATTAATGAATGATATTATTTTAATAAATTAAATCACTTGTGCACTCACGTTATTATTCATTGGTTGTTACATCATGTGTGTTACTAAATATGGTCAATTTAGTATGTCCAAATAGTATTATTTTATAAAACTGTGTCACTTAATGTTATGATCTAATAATATTTCACATCACTCGTTATATAAAAAGTCTCAAATTAAACTCTCGTAAATAGCGAGATTAATACACAATATTTATATTATAATTCCCTTCCTCGAATATCATTGTATATATATATATATATATATAGAGAGAGAGAGAGAGAGAGTTTAAAATATCAATAATGAGGGTATACTAGTAGTCTCACATTTTAGTGGTTAACTCCCACCTCCAATTTTCACTAATTCTTTTTTTTTTTTTTAGTTTTTGTCATTTGTTCATATATAAAATAGACGAGCTTATAAAATAAAAATAATGTTTAATAAAATTGATATAAACGAATTTAAAAAGTCGCACATAACACATAAGGCCACATTATCTGAACTTAATAGATAATTGCAAACGCATCACATGTGTAGAAAGTATAGTGACTTACAAATCCAACACGTTGAGGACGATAAGAAAAACACTTGTTGCAGGTTACAATTCGTAATATGCCAAGTTCAATGAGATAATTCGACCGTGCCTCAGTACCAAGAAATTTCAAAATATCAATTTTTTTTAAAAAAAAAAATTTATATAAAGGTACTAAATAGAGTGAAAGGTAGACAAACAAGTACTCTTTATATAAAGAGATTCACAATTTATGTTGATACATCTTATTCTTTTCTTAAAAAATGCGAAGAGTGCTCTAGTAGAAAATGAAATTGGAATCCAATACCCGAATAAATCTTGTATGCTTCTGGAGTTCTGGTGGAATCCAATCCCATCTGTTTTGGTTAGAAAATTGTGTCTCTTCTCTGTTTTTCTAGCCTTTTCTTCTTTCTTTTCTTGTTCTTCTTCTCTACACTCTGCTTTTGCTATTTAGGTCAATGTTATTGGAATTTTTTTTCTTTCTATATCATTCCTATGATTTTGTTGTCATTCTTTTTTTGCCCTTCTTTCTTTTCATCCCACTCTAATTTTTCTTCTCTTGTGTGAAATACGTGACCCAACCTTCAATGGTATCACACTACTTCTGCTCTGTGAAATACGTTACCTAATTTTTAGCGGTTTGTTTAGAACAATAATAGTAGAAAATCGCGAATGAGTAGAACAATAGTAGAGAATACAACAATCGTGAATAAGATAATTCCCACCTTACCTCTTTTATCTTTCAATTTAATCCTCAATGAACACAACAATAGTAGAAAGTCGTGGATGAGATAATTCGACCGTACCTCAGTATCTTTCAAGTTAATCACCAATGAATTTTTTAGTGCGGCAACGGTAGAAATCTAGAATAATCCCACATTAGGCCTAATCTTTAATGGTTAATTTAGAACGATAAAAATTCTTGAAAGAGACAATTCAACCAGAATAACGTAATTCGCAATGAGGACAACTCTTCATCCCCTTTTCTCATACCTTATAAATGAATTGCTGAGAAAGTAGGCTAAACAATGAGGAAATTCCTCCCCACCTTTAGATCACCATTACATAATGATGACCAACATTTTTCCCTTCTTAAAAGAAAGGTCGGGCAAGATATTATATCAAAATAGTGACAATAATATTACAGATAGAAGAAAGTGGGTGCGAGAGATGAAGAGGGATGCAGGCTAATCAATTTCGACTAACATGATTACCCCCAACATTTATCTCTAGCTCTTTGTTAGTGCTTCAAATTTGTCTCAAATTTCTCAAAATTTGACCTCGGTTGTTATTAAAAATAAAATAAAAAAGTTAAACAACGTGTGAAAAGTAAACGATGAGTGGTGGTGGCCTCGGTGAAAGGTGCACACATCTGCTACTTCCCATTAGAATGAGCAGTTTTATGGAAAGGCCAGAGATTTACCAGGCGCTCAAGCACTGCTGCACTTTTCGAGAAATACCCGGAGAATCCTGCTGGAGTTGATGGTGGAGGAAAATCTTCTGCCGGCATAGCAAATGAGTGAATCATTTTCTCCATTTTATCCAATGTGAGATAGGATCCGACCTCTTGCAGCCTCTCTGGACCCATAACCGGCAGTGTGTGCTCTTGATGCAATGAAGCCGCCTTACTGTCATTGTTCTGCCAAGAAAAACAATAAAACACAGCTTAGCTTGTTGAACAAGCAAAGGCAATAAATTAAAACAAACACGTCCAATGTCAAGATGCATTACCTCCAATGGCGACAGATCTGCTCCACGGCTAAAGGTCATTTCCACACGAAATCTTTTTGGGTCTTCAAGAGCTACCTGCAATTTCAGTTTCAAAGTTACACTGCTCTCAGCATAATAACTCCGCAATCATCATTTTCAATACATCATGACAAGGAGCAGCTGAGTATACCAGCAAACGCATACGAGTCTTAAAAACTTAAAACTCCCTAATTAAAATAAACCTATTCCTTACCGCTGTGTTCTCGAACATCCTCAGCACTATATAACTCATGTAGTCAAGCTCCTTAGTGTTGTATAAACGCTCCAAGGCACTATGGCAAACGAGACCATCCTCTCCTTCAAGAGATTCGTCCAGGTTACAGTAACGGAGAACATTCATGAGAGAGTGGATATGGGATTCCTGTCATTACAAAATTAAAATTAATTTATTTACATGATTAATAAAGTTCAAATATATAAAATTGTACAGAAACAATTATGTACTAACTGATGTAAAGTAAAGCCGCGTGCGCACATGCCGTTCAGGCGTTCTGACATTTGCATACCTGAGAAATGTAAAGATGAATTATCATATAAATAATCATCGTTACCCAAATTAAAATTTAAAAGAAATTGAGGGAGGGCTATTCTATTACTTTGGATCCAAACGATATTGGGTCTCTTTATCATCGTCGTCATCCTGATCCATTGATATCTCACTCGTCGTACTAGATCTCCTTACATCATCATTCTTAACGTAAAGTTTTGCCATGTCGTTTGCACTAGATTTTCTTTCATCATTCTTAACAGCAACAAGCTTTGGATGGTACTCTTTATCTTCTTTTTCAGGATTATTCAAGTCCTCATCCTGATTACTCTTTGGTTCAGCAACACTGATGGCTTCTTCACGAGTATTCCGCAGATCAATCATAATCTTACCCAACAATCGACGAGCAACCTGAATGAAAAGGAAAATAACATAGCTTTTCAATGACAAGTATATAGTTTGATGTGGGACAAATATAAGATATAAAAAATAATCACTATACAAGAAACAATCGAGAAACGAAACATAGGGCCAAGAATGGTAAAGTTAAGCATGTGCATATTCTATTTACTGCTGCAATTCAAGGATTTTACATAAAAGTGTAAGAAGAAAGGGGCCTGCTGACAGGAAGCCTACCTTTGAACCAATCTTGAGCTTCTGTGTTGGATTAATGCCATACTCATTTGGGATGACTCCATCTGCAAGTAACTGCAATTACAGTACCACAGAGGACTCAGTATTATTGTGATGAGGAATCTACCTGAAATAAGTTTTGGCATGCATCCTAATTCCTAAGGAATAATGATTAAAGCACACAATGAAATATTTGCTAAAGGAAACTTGTGAGTTTTTCATTTGAAAAAGAGAATAATCTCTTTTAAAGTAGGGTGAGAAGATGCTCAAGAATCGAATGATGAAGATTACTGCACACGCTTTTCTATTTAATAAAAACACTCTAGACTCTTGATTTTAACTGTACCTGAGCAACTTTGAAGAGCTCGTTCAGACCTTCTAGATTAAGATGTGCATTGTGCAGGAGATCATATCTATCAAGGGATAACAAATCATATAAATCACATTCAGCAAACAGACAATGGAATTTTTTAAGCATTAGCATCCAATGATAAATCTCATTGCGATAAACAGATTTTCCTACTTAACTTGTGAGGTGATGCAACATAGGATAGATAAGGAATTCAAGCGCGTAGCTTAAGTTGAGAGAAAACTAAACAAATTTCCCTTAGATGCTGCTGGACTACACAGTTTTGTATTTACTACTGCTAGTAGGAAAATCAAAATACCATGCGTAGTATCTATGTGTGCAAGAACAAGATTGGTATTGGAATCCAACTTATAACTTTGATGATAAATATGTAGGAATATAATCACGTTGGTAGCTAGTTGCATAAAGTTAGTACACTTATAATAGAGCTAACAACTGGAAACTTACTTGCATGAGTCATAAACATCTGGAATTTGAGTTATGTCGAATCGTCTGCCAGTAAATCCACAAGGTCGAAATAATGAGTTTATAATAGTACAATATACTATTCAAGAAATAGAATATCATTTCCAGAAGTAAAAATTTTGAGCCACAAATAAAGCATTACATAAAGTAGCAATGTAGTGTCAAATAAATTTTAAAAGAATCCAAAAGTTGAAATTTGAAAATGGTTTGCCCCTAAAGAGATTTAATAGCATTACAAAAAATCCTTTATACCTTTCATACCTTGTTTGCCAAAGAACGTAAACAGATGCAATCATAATAATTTAACCAAGAGAACAATATCAAATAAAAATAAATAAATAAAAAGATGGTAGCACATACACTTTTCGTTCATTGTACAAGTCCCTAACAAGCTTTCTCCACCGAGCATACATTAAGAGAAATCCCTCACTACCACACGGTAATCCAGCAGCAATTCGATCAACATCAATGTTCGTCTTACCAAGGGCCTTTGCTTGATCATAAGGAAGTATCACATCATATGAGCCGGATTTTGTAAGTTCCTCATCTTCATCCTTGGCTAGCAGTCTTACTTGTTCAGTGACCTTCTTGGTTAATTTTACCTATCCATTAGATGATACAAATTAGTAAAAGAAGGGGGGATGATAAAGTTACAGATGATGTTGCAAGCTTTTAAACATAACTGTTGCAAGCTTTTAAACATAACTGTTGCAATCTGACAGAAGCAGTAAATTGATTGTTAGAATAAGCAAAGGAAATAGAACATATTACAAGTAACATATCACAATGCACAAATAACCGCATCAGCTGGTCTTCTCACCCAGAGAGGTGGCGATTAAAGTTTTGAGAATCCAACAAGATGTTACAAAGGGATGAGGTTTTATAATTTTTTATCGCCATGATAGGTGTCATGTGGAAGTTATGTATCCAGCGAGGAACTTAACATGAACTAAGAAAATTGATTAGGAAATTGAAATCTTCTTTTAATGTTCAACTCCTTGACAACAAAACAAATTCATTTCTTTAGTATTCAAAAAGATACAAAACACCAAAAGCTTGCCCTACTCCCTACACATCCAGGGAATGAAGGGGGATTTTGATATCCCTCCAGTCAAGAATTTGAGCCTCACAATCACTACCTAGTAGTTGCCCCTATTTAAATTGTCTGCCATACTTCAGAAAAATTAGATTATCATGCTACTAAGTGAAGAACAACAGACTTCATATGAGGAGCAATAAAACTTGTAGATGAGCAAACAGAATGCAATTACCAATTTGGGTAGAAGTTCAGAAGCATTTGAAGGCAGTCCACTTCCATCAGCCATCCAAGGAGGTGCAGCACTGCTATGAGCCGTCTTAACACCAGTAGTGATAATCTCATTCAACCTAGCCTATAAAGTGAAAAACGGAAGCCCTCTCAATTATAAGGCAAAGAATCACACGATTAAATTCATTAGATTATTGTTCAAGAAACATTCTCAATGATGGGCTATCCAATCCTCTCTCTGCTCACCCCCCAACCTGACCCCCAAAAAAAAATCCCTGTGAACGGTAAAACAGACCTTTGCTTCTTCCATCTCGACACTAGCATTGTCAAGTCCATCCAACATAGAGGAATCCTTGCTAACAAGGGAAACCTTAAGAAAGAAGGAAAATTCAGTCATATAAACTCAACTTCCAAAAGAAATTATATTAGCGTAGAAAAAGGGCTCGTACCAGGATTGGTGTAAGCTGTCCTTCTAGATCAAGTAGGCCTTTGGCAAATGCGGCTGCAGACATCTGTATAGAAAAAACCTTGTAGTTAATGTGACATCATTTCGTCAATGATGGCAAACTCAAGGGTCAATGATAAAAAAGATTATGCAATTCATCCCCATTAATTAGAGAAAAAACAAGACAAGAAGAAACAAGGAACAAGATATAAAGACATTAAATTTGGGAGCACTAATGAGGCTATACCTGCACACGGCCCTCATCAGAGCTGTAGATTTTTAGATCATGACGGTACGTGCTATGTAGGCGAAGTAAGCCGGTACCTTCACCTGAAATTGTGTAAAATTCCTTATGAGTATGCAAAGAAAAGAAATATTAATTAATTACATTATTATGAGCAACTTTGTCGAGGCAAATCTAAATATTTCTTCGAATGCCATACGACGTGAAGGAAAAAAAACATCTAGCAAAACTACTTGAAATGGATTTGAAGTATCAACATATTCTCAAAACAAAATAACGAGCAATAAGAATAGAATTCTCATGAATTTACTTTAGGACTTTTATCTACCTTTAAGGAAACAAATGGCTATTTGAAAAGCAAGCTAACTTAGTTGCCATAAAAAAATTTGTTGGTGACTTTTTGCCATAAATTTCACTTATAGATGTACAATCAATCAAGGATGAGTTAAAAGGATATAGATATCTTCATATCTTGTTGTTACACACACAATACAGGATAAAAAATACAGAAAAACCTCATATTAAAAAAGCATGTATTCAATACTTTTATGTGCATATAATGATCTCAAGGATTTATTAATTAAACAAACATATGCAAGAAAAAAATAAGATAACATGAAAAACCAAAGTAGATAAGCTACAAGTCTAGCTGATTGCAATGAACTCTCCGCATTACTCTGAGCAAAAATTGGAACAAATTAATAAAGAGTATATCAAAATCTTTGACATGTATGCTCCCCCTAAACAGGAAAAAAGTTGATATTACAAAAATAAAATAAAATTGTGACTCTAACCTGGATACATATTATTTCGAAAATATCTACCCAGTTCCTCAGCCTGCAAACAAGTGGAAGAAGAAAAGGGTGACAATAGAAGAATGAAATACTTGAAAATGACTTCAAGGCAATGAGGGTGCTTAAATGTGTTACCAAAATTGACTTAATATAGTTATACTAACTGTAGGTGTACCGATCATACGGCAGTAAGAAATTACAACCCAAAACCACTTAAATGATGCATAATTTAATTTACCTGCTTTCTGCCAGCATGTGTAAGGACGCCCCCGTATTTGAGAACCATCAAAGCTTCAACAGGGCGTTCATCCTCACCTTCACCATTATTTTTTGCTAGTTTAATCCACTTGAGAGGCTTTAATTGGACCTTTCTATAAATTCCAGAGAAATGTCCCCCCTTGATAAAAATGTGCATGAAAAAAGAAAACCAGCATCAGGCAATATAAAATTGGATCAAAGTGACTACAATGGAGCATAAATGTGCAACTACCCAATCTCCATATGGTATTGGTCCTGCTTAATTGGCTTCATTTCGCATGTTTCATATTTCGGCATTATATGGCGTTCATCAAATATTACAAAACTTATAAAAAGAAATACATATTGCTTTCCTATGCATAATTGGCTTCATTTTCACATTCTTTCACCTTTTCAGCACCAGATTGATCATATAATATCAGAAATAGTATAAAAAGCAATACAGATAGCTTTCCGATGAAATGTATGTCAAAGTCAACAAAAAATTCCCTTATAGTTTTTGAAAATTAAAAAGCATTTGTTTCTGAAACACTTTTTCCTATGAATTGCATGATAAATGAGCACGTAACACAAACAAATAAGTAACAAGGAATTTATTTTTTTATAATAAAAACTATACTAGATAATAGTATTGAATCCCTAAAGCACGAAGAGTGAATTCAATTTTTGATGAAATAAAGGGGAAAAGTAATAAGACTATGTAACTAAATATTTCAATCACAAAAGAAAGAATTTAAGGTAATTAGAGAACCTCCTCAAGCACTGCTTTAACTTGACGGAGCTTTTCGGCATGCTCAATGTCTTCTGCCTCACTATCACTTTCTCGACCTGGCCTAGACAATGTAAAATGCCCTCATTAATACAGAACCCTCACTAGTATCATGATATGAAAACCAGCTACAAAATGGAATTTGTGTTTCCTGCCATGACTTCAAACATGACATACATCAACCACAATTTATTAATTAAAATAATGGACAATTTTTTACAATTGGTACCTAGATCGAGGTACAAGCATTCGTGTGGCATCTAACAGATCTTGCAACTGGACAGCAGTTTTCAATTTTGTCTGCAAAATGAGAACCAATACTAATGATCAGTTTATATGATATGTTGAACAAAGTAGATTTAAGGAAAAGGTTTAAAAGGAGAAATCAATCACCTCGGATCTAGGTCTTCCCCCGTTGTACTTCAGCATCAAGTTTAGCAGCTTTTCCTCAGTAACCTTCAGCTTTACCTTCTGTTTGGGAGTTCTATCACCACTGCAAAAGCAAAACAGAGATGAGAAGACAAAATAGGCAATTCAACTACATGCAGTAAGAAACTGAGAGAAATAAACATACTGACGAATAATTGCAATTACACAACGTAGCTCCTCAGACTGCCCAAATCTCCCATCGATTCCACTTCCTTGACGTGTTAGTCCCTCAGTAGGTGGACTTGGTTCATTGACTTTCCAGGGTAACGTTGGTGGAATGGCAGAAGAAAGATGAGGAGCCTTAGCATCTATGAATATCTTCCTGAGGACACATGCAGCATCATCATAATACCTGCATTGAAAAGTAACATTATGGTTTTGAGACATTAGTGAACATGAATTGATGAAATTTGAAACCCAATGGGAAAATAATCAATCAGATAACTAAAAAGAAAGTAGTGATCGTTACTTGTAAGAGTTTTTTACGAAACTCCATCCATTCACATCACAAACGTAGGAGCGCCCCTCACAACGCAAAAGATCAAACCCACAAACCTGCAAAAAAATGAGAAGTTTATAGTGAAACCAAACTAAAGTTTTTAGGCAATTATCACATAGAAGAAGTTTAAGCATATGCATACATTTGACTAAAACTGAGCCATATAATTCTATGATGAATACTGATGTAAAATTATGGTAGAATAACAATGTAAAGCGATTTTGTTGCACCCATGAACCTACTCACATTGACAATAGAAGGTAATTAAGTTATTATTTATCAAATTCATACTAGTACGTATATTAAGAAAAAGGTCAGTATAGCCGAAAATGTATATAATAAAAGAGAGTTAAATGTAATTTTCTTTTTTAGAAAACAAGTCCAACAAATGAATCAACATTATCCATACACGCAAGATTAATGCAACTATCAGTATCACCACACTATCAGCAGAAAAAACTTGTGTATGGCCACAAACAAGAATAATAAAGCTACACTAAACTATTTACTGCAACCAATAATTAGCCTCGTACTATGTTGATACCACATATAAAGTACATACCGCTTGTCTAAATGCAATGCAGACCTCCCTTGCCATTTGCTTCTCAGTAGGTGTCAATAAGACAGGATACCTCACCTGTCAAATGAATTAACAAGCAAACATCACTCTTTCAACCCTCATGATGCAATCGCAATGTATCATTTCACCCTCAGTATTTCTTCTTGCAGCATGCTATCTAGTACTTACTTCCTTGCCATCAGGATTTCTCATGACAACGCCATCAACAACAGGAGACTTCCTTGCCTCAGCGTGTGCATATTCAGGGCCCACTGTATACACCTGTTTTACTTGACAAGAGGAAACAACTATTTATGAAAACACAACATTTAAATGCTAGAGGACGGCCATTTTAAAAGAGAATAACAGCCTCAAACAAAGAATATGAAGGGACAGAGTTGTTTGTGCAATCTCATTTAAACAGTGCACTAGGAAACCCCGTTCATTGCAGTCTGAATAAGATGATATGGAACTTGAATATTAACAATATGTTAGATTAATGAAAAAGACTTAGAAAAAAACAGGAAGACAACTCTCTCTTTTTCCTTTCCTTTTTTTTTCTGCTGAGAGCATTTAACCACATTTTCACATAAAATTACAGAAGTGTCTCAAACTCAAACCAACCGACCTTGACATCTGTTCCTCCAGTTGGCATGAATTCCTCATATATATAAGAGCCTTCACGTCTCACTCTTCTAACCTCTGGATGAAACTCACTAGACCGGTTACCAACCTGAATTGAGACAATGTAAGTGCATATGAATGATCATGGATGATGAACATAGAGATTCTAATAAATCATAAAAACAGTAGCATCAGACTTGATACAATGCTAGCCACATTGGGGAACGCTATATCACACTCAGTAGGATGATAACATGCATGACTAATGATATCCACACCTCCTCAATATCAGATTTGATTTTATGGTACACATTAACCCCAAATTCAATCTGATCACAATTGAGTAAGAATGAATCGGTAGCAAGAGGCAAATAAGCTGATACAAATCTAATCAGATTATCCATAGACTAAAACTTCCCTAACCTTCCGTGTAGAAGAACTACCTTGTTCTCAAATACTTTGTATCTACATTCATAAATACAGACAAACAGAAATTCTTTTTGAGCATATTATACAATAGCAAGTCAACAACCCACCTTTCTAAACAATTCCTTCATTCCTCCACCAGCCGAACTTGGATAATATATCATTATACTATGATCATCACCTTCAAAGAGTAAACGGACAAGAGTCAACATCATATATGTGATAAGACATCGGCAAATTGAGTGAGAATTAAAGTAGTCAATTTGAGAACTTGCAGAAAACATAGCAACTGTGAATCATATCTCTCAATATAACACAAAGAATAGCAGGTGCAAAAAGTTTATGGATCCTCTACAATCTCCCTGTGATTTGTGACTGGGTTTAAGGCTTTAGCAAAGCCAGCTTAGATTAAACAACTTATTCATAAAGCTTAGATTAAACAGCTTATTCATAAATGTAGGGAACAAGCTGACCTTCAACAGGCTTCTCCACAAAGGGTTTCCAGAAACGATGACCATGAACCTCAACAAAATCTTCTTCCTCAATAAAATAGTCCAGCTCCTGATACGGTACTTCTCGATTTACAAGGGCATATCTGGGAACAGGGACTCCATGCATCTCAAGATGCTTGAACCCACCAAAGTAATTCATTAGTTAGTGGAAATTTATTTTCACAAAAATAACATATTAACAAGGAATAAGAAGTGAAACATCGAGTTCACGAGTGAAGACAACCTCACTTTTGACATTTGTGCATGCCCGCGTGTTTGTGTGGGTGAGGGGTAATTGAAACCCTTAAATAAGATAAAATTCATAAGCTTACCTCATACACCTTCCTTCGGTCATGAAGAAGGTGTTGGGGCTCCAACTCATTTACAAGAAAAGGTCTGGATAGAAAGAACAGATAATTAGAAAATAAACTACTTTTCTTACCAAGAAATAAAATTTGGATAGAAAGCCCTCCATTAATATTCAAATGACAAGGGAGAAAATGAAAAGAGGCTCTTTTAATACTGTGAATATTAAACAAAAAAAAAGTACCATAGCATATATTTTCGCACCGGTGTTTCATCATCTATTAGTTCTTTAAATGTAGAATAAGTTAAAATGGTGTTATACTTACATACAGATGTAGAATATGTAATATCTATATATCATGTGAAAAATGAATGAAATAAGATCAGTACATGAAGACGGTAGAGCTTACTTTCTTAAAGCAGCATATGCCTCAGCCTTTTCCAGAGGATAACCAGAGGAATGAAAGGCAATCAAGCAGTCGCAAATTGGCCAGCTGAAAGATGGTAATAAAAAAACAAATCAATCACCCACAATATATGTATTACAAGTTTTGTCTTCTTTTTTTTTTTTCCAGAGTATTTATAAGTTGATGAAGTTGAGAACAGAAACAATCACATTATCAAACACAAACATTTCATACTGCCGCAATAGCTCTTCCAATTCCAATACAAAAAAACAGATACTGTTAAAAGTGAAGAAGTGAAGATATCAATATTACCTTTCAATTGGATCTTCAAGAATGGCCCTGTCCCCAAAATGTGTGATCTACGACAAGATCCACAACAAGACATGTAAGCAAAAAAAAAAAAAAAAAATTGACACTGGATATATATTTGCAAAACGAAATGATCGGCAAAACAACACTAACAGCCCTTAAAACTTTTCAGCATGCATTCATCTTCACAAAGAAGAAGAAAAAACAAAATCTACAGTCGGTCCATTTCGCTACAAGAACACGCAAATTCAATATGAAAACAAAGTGCAGTACCTCAAATTCACCAAATGCTTGAAGCCGGTCCAAAATCTCTCCCATGGGCGCCGAAAACACCTACAGAAAATAAAAAGGGTCATTGTATACATACATTGTCCAAGTTGTTGAGGTGTATGGTTTCCAAGTGTGTATAAAACTGAGCAAAAAGGAAAAGTAGAACCTCGGAGCCGCATTTCACCTTCTTTTCCATCACACATACACCAATTTTAATCTTATCTCCTCCTCTCTCCTGCTCGTCCTCCATCTCTCTGTGTCTCTCGCTCGCTCAACTGTCTCACTTTCGGCGCTCAACTCCAAAAAAGCAAAGCAACAAGCTCGTCACAGACTCACCGCCATTCGATCAGCGAAAGCTGCTATATATACGTGTACGGTGTACCGTATGTATGCATGCCACGTCAGCAATACGGCAAAGCTTTAGCTCCGAAACTCGGGGCGCCCACTCGACTCGACTCGACTCGGGCGGGTCACGGGAAGTTCGCGGAGTAAAAAGCTGAGGCGAGGCCAGGTGCTTTAACAGCCAGTGGAGTGGGAGATTTTTCGAATTAATAAAAATAAAAAGTTCCAAAAGCAAAATGAAAAGATATATAAAGGCTTATGTTTGGAGATAACATTCTTGGATTCTCGAATATGCAGAAAAAAGGACGGATTAGGACATGGAATGGTCTATTCGAATTTTGGATTCTTTCCCAATGCAAAGGGTTGCTTTACATTGCACTAGATAATACGGTCTAGTCATATTTCTTCTGAATTTTGAGAAAGAATAGTCAGTCGTAGTTGTCCATTATCCATGTCCAACTCCACTTCCACGTTCCACCACCAACCTCAAATTGGGATGCCTATGCCTATGGATGTGGTCATTTGTTAAACTTGTAGGACTTTTTTTAAGCTTAATAATTGGACAAGTGGGTGGGTGTTGGATTTGTTGAGTACCTAATTAAACAATGATTTTGAATTGATAGTGGATTTTGATCTTCTGACCAAAATCCACTGGGTTCTATTAGCCCTATTCTTCAAATCTTGGTATAATTTTCTATTGATTTATTTCTTGTACATATTTTAGTTCTGTCGATAAATTAATTTGATTTTGATTGTTCTCTGAGTTTATCCTGGGATTGAAGTGACGTTTATTTAATCACTTCCAAGTCCCAATCGTATTTTTTTTTTTTAATGACAAAAACATGGACTATACTTCCGTTGTGAACAAAATATTAATAAAAAAATACCGACAAAGTGGAAAAACAACGGGCCTCGTGGCCCAACTTCAATGTGGGCATTCAGATTTTTCAATTTTGGCAATCCATGCCGCAGGTAGGACCGCTATGTTGACCCAGGCGTTGACCTTATGAGCATGCACAAGCAGGCAATATTGAAATGTAATTAAAGCGTCAACGTCGAGGATCGGCTCCCGGTTTGGTCGGAAGATCAGGTGCCACACCGCCAGTAGGCAGGGACCACACCGCCGAGCTGCCAACCGCTGGTATTGGTCGACCAACAGTTTAATAGCACAGTAGCATTGACGGCTAAATAGTAAAGAGTACGATCAGTGATGAGAAGCATGAAAAAGTAGCTTATAAAGATTTTGGAAAAATAGTAGGCACATCTTTCTTGAATTTTACAATAATTTTAACTATCGTTTATAAATTTTAAAGATAATCCTTCCGTTAAAAAAAATACTTGATGAATAATTTTATCCTTATTCTCAATAGAAATCATTAAAAGTTTCACAGAAGAACTTTCTTAATATGTTTTAAACATAATTCAAAAATATCTATTACTAATAATAAAATTAAATTCGGAAACGATAACTAAAATATAAACTTCGATGTTAACAACGATTTTTCCTATTTTACGTGGCTCTGTCACTAAATATTCAGACTAGTTTAAAGGCACTCACGACAAGATTAAAGGCACAGAGGAAATAAAAAGATTAAAGGCACTCACAAAAATGGTATCTAAGACGACGACGTATTGTTTGTTGATTAAAAGCAGAGATACTTGTATTGTTGTTCATGATTCAGACTAACTAGCAAAAATTGTTACGTAAGGAAAAGTAGGGGATTTCATGTTTTAATCAGGCCTTTCATAGCCGTCACCTACACTGTCTTCATCTGGACCATCTGTATGGTAGTTAAACAACTCAATTAGGACACCACTTAAAGACCAAATACTTGTGTGTTGTGTGTCTCATGTGTTTCCAATGTAACCGGTTCAGCACGAAGAAATTGCTTACCAGGAATGTCGAAGATTTCCCTAGGTGCCAACCGCTCGCTGACCAATACTAGTTCCTGCAATGTATCCGCCAGACCAAGCGTTCTGCAGCAAAAAACAGCCAGGGATGCAGTGAGGGATGATCAAACTAACAGATGACAGATGGAGAAGACAATGTTGCTAGGTTAAACCATTTTGGATTTTACAGCTGTAATGAATATAGTTCGCAAATTCTAACTCTGGAAGCTACACCATCAATATAACTCATGTTAAAACCAATGATCCATGGTAAAAACATGAACTTTTCTAGTCTGACCATGTAAATTTGAATATTGAGTAAGGAAAGTTTCTCTATAGGAACAATTTATTTCTTACTCCCCGACTTTGCACGCAGTTCATTTACAAGAAGATCTCTGATAAGTTCATATTCAAACATACTATAGTTGTTGTGTAATGAACAATCTATCAAAAGGTAATAATGCCAT
The DNA here is from genome assembly GCA_032719365.1 of Prinsepia uniflora. Lineage (NCBI taxonomy): Eukaryota > Viridiplantae > Streptophyta > Magnoliopsida > Rosales > Rosaceae > Prinsepia > Prinsepia uniflora. The sequence continues at coordinate 4,012,289 of CM064867.1, read as the reverse complement.
TTCTTTTAAATGACAGGTTTTTTACCTGAAAATTGAAACCACCAGTTATGCCGTCAACATTCAGTACCTGAAAACAAAAATTGCTTGTGAGCACAACATAAGTACTAGGATGTCGTGAGTCCACATGTGCATGCAAGTATGGACTGTTTTTTTTTTCTCTCTCTCTCTCTAATGAACACAAGTATTTTCCATGAATACTACCTCTCCAGCAAAGTATAGATGTGACTGGATTTTGCTTTCCATCGTATTCAGTGATATCTTCACAAAAGCAAGAAGCAGAATTACACTTCCATTGAATGTTCATGTGTGCGTGGGGAGAGAGGGGGAGAGAGAGAAAGGGACCTCAGAAAGTGGAACACCACCAGCCGTAACAAATTCATCCTTGTATTGGCTCTTGACCACACAAAAAAAAAGTACAAGTTTTAATAGATGTGTAAAATATGAGTTTTTAAGGAAAAAACATGGGGTGCAGATTAGGTTTACAGAATCTTACCTTTCCTGTAACATAAAAGCTACAATGCTTTAACGTATGTGCAACAGAAACTAGCGAGTTCTTTGAAATGGAAGCCCACAAAGTATCACCAAGTAAATCCTACGCATTAAATGTTGAAAGAAAAAGAATCTATAAGGTTAAGTTCTCATTAACACTGCAAGATATCATGTTTAAGCTTGGAAAGGCATCAAACCTCGCGACCCAATATATATTTCCAAAATCTCTTCATAAGCTCAAATTCGGAAGGATATGAATTGGACAGCTTTTGCTTCTGCAGAATATGGGCCACAATCAAGAGAATTGCAGATCCAAGCACAAATGCACAAAAACTTGCAATGATATAATGCAATGGTAGGCATAATTTAGAAAGAAAAAAAAATTAAGCATATATCCTAACGCATATGAATATGTATATATATACATGGACATGTGCCTTTAGTTGATAAGAAAGATTTTTTTTACATATGTTATCAGCTATCCTAATTTCAGAAGTTAGATCTTAAGGCACTATGTCATTACTGTTCACCCGATTAGATCATCAAACCTCCATGCCTGTTGGGAACTGATTTATCCTTTCGTATTAGGCCTTAACTTTAGGATTGGATGTGCTCAACGATATGACGCGCCTATCCCCATCGTTACTCAAAACGAAACTAGTTCCACCTCAACCATGACGTTTGAATTTGATAAAATATAAATCTACAAGTTAACCGAGGAAGCAATTAGAGTCAAGACAAGGAGTACCGCAAACTGATTTTTGTGTTTTGTGAGCATCGACTTAAGATCTTCTATATGCACATCAGGTATGAAGTCCAAAATAAGATTCCCTGCATCCGGATGCTACCCAAGTTGAGAATTTTTCTTTTTTAAGGTAATGAAAAGATGTGGTCAGAACAAGGAAAAAAAAAACTCACCTTTGTATCCTGAACTGGATAAAACACAGGCACCCCAAGCAGATAACCGAAGAATTGCGGGCCCACTGAATCCCCAGTGTGTGACTAACACAGGTCCAACCTACAGTTCCAAAAAACTTAGATGGTACATGAGACAAACATGCATGTCGAAGCTGTGGGATATTCCTTCAAATCTTATTGAAACTTCTAAATCATACCTGTGTAAGCTGTGGTATATTCCTTCGGGTATTCTCTATTTTTAGTGTTGCTTTAACTTTAGGGAATGTAATCTGAATGTTCAAACCAAAGGTTAAGAATCATACACATGGTCTCTCACGAGATGATAAGTTTCATAAAAAACATAAGGGAATGGTAGTTGACAATTCATACACAGTAAGCAAAGAATTTTGATTGTTATGAACGAAATTACCCCTGACAAGTCTGCCAGCTGTTGATCCTCAATCTTGAAAGTAAATAAGCTTGGTACTGGATCTACAATTGAATGACCAAGTTGAGATGCAAGACTGTAACCCTGTGATAAGAACAAAGCCATTTCAACAAACTTAATCCGTCAACGTGACAACACAAACGAACATCGATCTGTCACAACCTGCCTACTATTACCGCTGGCAATCAAAAGATAATCAGCTTCGATGTATTCGGGGGAGCTGAATTTACGGTTTTCAATCCCTAGAAGAAATTTCCCTCCAACAGTAGGAGATGCAGTTGCCACAGCTTTACCAGTCTGCAGAGAAACTGATTGAGGAACTAAAAATTCAGCACAAACAACTTGCAAGTCGTAATGTTACAACTATGCCACAAAAGCATCCCAATTTGGATGTTAGGAAAAAATATAAGACTGGGGAAGCAGGAAAGAGGACTGTTGCCTATGAAATGACAACATACTAGTCATTGCTAAAGTAACTTCTTCCAAAATATTGTGTTATACATACTCCGGTCTAATTTTATGAGACATTATAAGCATAAATGGAAAAATCAAATAGCACCATCATTCAATCAGTGGGAAACCATACCTCCCAACCGCATTGATTCGGACATGAGACAATCAATTATCGTAGATGAACTGTCGCTGACAGGAAAAACTCTTCCGTCATCCTCAATCTATGACCATAGTTAGGACAAATTAATAAATAAAACATAAAATATAAATACATTAAAACGAAACTGGCATGTAGATTTGTATGCAACCTTCAGCTGAACCCCACGATCAGAAAACCAGGACATGGTTTCCACCGGCCCATGCGTACTGAAGAATGCTCCTTTCAATTCTTTATGACCCCTAGGGTAATTTTCTGCCAAAATCTATGACCAAAAATCATAGTTCTGAACATAATATATTTTTATATATGCTCTAATTTCAATTTAACCCCTATTTATTACCAGATTATTAACACAATGCCCATTTGTCACATTGCATCGCCCTCCTCCAGAAATTTTTACCTGCCAACAACAATGGATAAGAAATAAACCAACTCGGGATGATCATCTCTGATTCGCAAAAAAACTTGTGAAACGAAAGATACCTTGGATAGAGGCTTTGCTTTCTCAATGACCACCACATTGAGATTAGTAGCCAGAGTTTTAGCTCTAATTGCTCCATAAACCCCAGCTGCTCCGCCCCCAACCACCACCAGCAGCTCTTCACTTGACTACCCATCATCAATCAACTCAAACAAATAAGTCCAGAAATTCGAAAAGACCTTCGAAAAAAAAAATTGAAAGCGTCTCTATCATGTTACCTTATTTTGAGCTTTGGGAATGACAGTTGAAGTCAAATTCCTTTTCGAAATAAGACCGCCATTGTTGCTGATGGAAGTTGCAGCTTCTGAGCAGACCCTAGAGTGAAGGATGACGAAGCGCGGGAAAGTGAAGCGTCCCAAGGTGAAGCTCATAGGCGCTCCCTGTCTATTATTTTTTCCTTTTTTTGGTATAGAGCAGACCCTCACAAAATTACGGCCGAGCAAGTCGGAAGATAGAGGGTTGCAGATACCAGCGGGAGGGATCTCGTACAGGTGGAGAACAAGTGTCAAATTATGGCCTAAAGTGGCCAAGAAATTAACCTCCGCTATTCTTTGTACGATGTATATGTTTCACCTCACCATGTCAATCACGACTTAGAAGTTCTTTACCATCTATAATCAAATTCATATGGAGATGATAGGGATGCATGGGTCTAAAAATAAGAGCAAATAGCCTCAGAGTCACTTTCAACCTCCACAAATCTAATTCTAGCCTTCTAAGTGACTTTTAGTCTCATAGATCAAATAACTCAACTTCCATAATATCTACATAGCCCAAATTAGCAACAAACCCCTTAATCCAGCCACCATTATGATTTCATAGGATTCCACTCGTACTAATTTTACTAAGATTGTTACTGCAGCTACCATCAATATTCAACTTGCATCTATCACGCAGATGAGGAGACCAATGAATGAGGATAGTTTGTCTCAACCGCCTTGAGTCAGTAGATTTGTTTACCTCATATCAATTCCTAAAAAACAATGGCTAATATTCTATGGCTAAGGGGTGGTGACAGGACCCGTCCCAAATCTCCCCGAGATTAACGCGGGACGTGCTTGCTCCCGTCTGACGTGAAATATCAAATAAGGGATAATTTCAACTTTAGCCTCACCGAGGCTTCCAGAGTGCGCCAGGATCAGAAGAGGAATGTAATGTCTCGGTCTCCGCTACAACCCGCATCGGCGATCAACCTAAAAAGCATTAAAACCATTTAAAAACTGTGAGTGGACGAAATTAAATAATTTAATAAAAATACATTTCATAAAAATAAAATAAAAACGTTATACCCTTCACTAAAAAACATGCATGCATTCGAAAACCAATTATCAAACCATTTCTCAAATCATTAAACCATTAGGGCCTTGGCCCAAAACCGTAAATCAAGTACATGGGAACTCAGCCCAAAACCAATCATGTGGGAACTCAGCCCAAAACCAAATCCGTAGGGACTCAGCCCAAATCAATACAAGTGGGTCTCAGCCCAAAACCAATCATCGGCATCCCTGATGCCTGACATCCGAGATGTCATAATCAACCCTGTCACGGTTCCAAGCTACGCGTGCTACCCGGGGTCTCAAATCCCAAGTCTCCCCAGAGTCGACTCAGGTCATTGATTCGTAGATCAATGACCCTCCCTAGGGGGAGGTTTTAACCTCTATCAATTCTGCTCCTAAGTCACTATACGGACCGGTCGCTCTGTGCAATGACCCCTCACAGGGCAATGCCCAGTGAATATTCAAGGATACTACGGGACGTCTGGAGGGCAACCGTTCGTGGGGATGGCATACGGAAAACCATTTCAAATCATTTAAAGGGCTACGCCCGGGTTTTCCATAAAACCATCACAAATCCAAATATGGGTCCCTGACTCGAAATCATGTTTATAAACCATAACTGGGCCTCATGCCCGATATCATAACCAACTAGGCTACAAGCTCGAATTCGTAAACCAACGAGGCCCCTGGCCCGATCGTATAGCTCAAATGGGTCTTCAGTCCGATTTCTCATCAAATCAAATGGACTCCAAGTCCGATGGTTTCCAATCAAATGGGTCTCGTGCCCGATTCTATATTTCTAAATTCAAAACTTTTTGGATTCTCCATTAGTCCAACACTGATCAAAGAGTACAATTATATCCTGTAAATCATCCATTTATTAGCAGTGTCTCATATCTTTGTTTTTATATGGGCTGTTTTTATAAACCATCCATTGTTTTGTTGAGTTTGGTGATGTTTGATTTTGCTTTTCAGTTTTCATGCAGTTTTTATAAATCATTTATAATGCTCATTAAATTTTGGTTGCTCCAAAACTACTATGTCAATTCAGTTTTGCATTGAGGTATCATGGATGTGTCTACAATCTTATGAATCATGTATGTGCAATGTTATGAATCAGAGAACTGACAATTGAGGAAGAAGGTGTTGACCGTTTGAAGAAAAGTGTTGTTGGGTTTTGGATAAATTTGAAGTAAAACTTTATCTTTCATGCTACTAAAATTACTGTTTGCATTTTAGATATTTTCTATGCATCTGTCTAAATCATATGCTCGTTTCTTCCCACTACTATTGTGATTAATTAATGTTAGTATAGCTCTGTAGATGCTCTTTTTTACAAACAAACTATATCCCTCGTATATTCAGATTGTATATGTTTCCCCATTTTATGTTTTCAAAACTGCAGCATCGCACGGCCAGATTGCTAGTGTTATCCTACAAGTCAACTAAACATTCTCGATTTTGACAACAACCCAAACAAAACAAAAAAAACTTAACGTACACTAAAGAAGTACTCCGGGTCCGGCTGTTATTTTTGGAATTGTTCCCTTAGAACCGTAGAAGTAGAAGAGTATGATCAAACTCACTACACAGGCATGGAGCCGGTGCATGTCTTTAGCACAACGCTGCACCAACATGCACGAACTCAAAGCCATCCACGCAATCTTCATCACCTATGGCATCCACCTCAACGAATACGCCATCAGCAAACTCATCGCCTTCTGCGCTCTATCGGACTCCGGTAGCCTCACGTATGCTTCTTTTCTTTTCAACCAAACCCTGACCCCCAATTCATACATATACAACACACTGATCAGAGCCTACTCTCAAAGTTCTCAGCCTCATTTGGCTTTGCATTACTTCCGCCTCATGTTGAAACAGAGCAACTTAGCACCCGATAACTTTACGTTGCATTTTGTCATCTTGGCTTGCGCAAATGGCTCTGGACTAGTTTCAGGCAAGAAAATCCACAATTGGGTAGTTAAAAATGGGTTGATTTTAATGGATGCCCACGTTCAAACTGCCCTTGTTAAACTCTATGCGAATTGCAAGGTTTTAGATGATGCCAGGAAGGTGTTCGATGAAATTCCTGAGAGAGATGCTATACAGTGGAATGTTCTTATGAATGGCTATCTTAAATGTAGTTTGGCTTCTGAGGCTTTGAATGCTTTCCGGGATATGTTGGTAAGTGGATTTGAGCCTGATGGCTTTTGTGTAGCTACTGGACTGGCGGCTTGTGCTCATTTGGGGGCTTTTTGGCAGGGGAAGTGGATTCATGAGTATGTTAAAAAGATGAAAGGGTTGAAGTGGGACGTTTTTATTGGAACTTCGCTTGTTGATATGTATGCCAAATGTGGCTGTATAGATTTGGCAGTCGAAGCCTTTGAGGGAATGCCTAAGAGGAATGTTGTCTCATGGGCAGCCATGATTGGAGGGTTTGCAGCACATGGATACGCTACAAAAGCAATCCATTGCTTGAAGAGAATGCAGATGGAAGATGGCCTTACGCCGGATGGGGTTTGCCTTCTCGGAGTACTAATGGCTTGTGCTCATGCAGGTCTCCTAGAGAAGGGGAAGCTTGTATTAGACAAGATGGAAACTCAATATGGGATTGTTCCCAAGCATGAGCATTATAGTTGTGTTATTGACTTGTTCTGCAAGGCAGGCCGATTAAATGAAGCACTTGAGCTTATTAGAACAATGCCTATGAAGCCACTTGCTTCTGTCTGGGGTGCTTTACTGAGTGGATGCCGAATCCATAAAAATGTCGATCTTGCAGAGCTTGCTGTTGAAGAACTCCTACAGCTAGAAAATGATGAGAAGGGTGAAGAAGTCGGTGCTTATGTTCAGTTATCAAACATTTATTTGGGTGTGCAGAGAAGTGCAGATGCAATTAGGATACGCAAAATGATTGGTGAAAGAGGAATCAAGAAGACACCAGGCTGCAGCATGATAGAGGTGGATGGGAAGGTTAATGAGTTTGTTTCAGGAGACATATCATACTCACATAAAGAACAGATATATGCAATATTGGAGCTATTATTTGCCGAATCAGTTCACGACTCATTGTAGATTATATTGAAGGGCGTGCATACTTACCGAACAACAGTTATATATTGCTAATGCTCAAGGAATATGACTTGTCATGGTCCGTCACCATGACAATAACTTATGAGGTTCACCTACCACTAGGCTATGCCTGACGGAAGATGCTTGACATGATGAGATGGATCGGGATGATCTGATATTACTCTGAATGAAGCAGCAAACGGTACTAGGAAATTCTTTAATGGTAACCAGTTCTACCCTTTATACTTTGTTCCACACATTTAACCCTGTAATTACAAGCATTAGCACAAAAAGTGTTCTTTTTTATGCTTATAATTTAAAGGTAAATTTGGCAGGATGATGGATTCAATCTTCAATAACTACGTTCCTTTTGGACATCACCAGAAATCAAGGCTTGCATGATGGTAATCTGCTACGTTAATTCTATCTATCTAATCATGGATACATTAGTAGAGTTCGTTAGCAACATCATCATTTCCTTTATGTTCCTACTCCATTATTATTTTTTTTTCAGTGAAATTATGGATGGATTGACTGGTTATGTTATAAGGCCCAATTTTAGAATATTATTGAAAATTCTAGATTAGTCTTCTAATGGAAGGCCATAGATGAATATACTGGACTTAAGGGAGCCCTCAAATGCCTTAATATGTCTAGTCTAGAATCTTCCCATCTTGAGTATACAAAAGCATTATCCCATGTTGATGTAATTTAAGAATTTTCTTCTCTCATATTTGGATTATTATGTAGTTCTTCCTTTATATTATGTACTAGCTCTTTCTCTCTCTCTCTCTCTCTCTCTCTCTCTCTCTATATATATATATATGCATATACTACCGAGCTCAAATAAAACTTCAACCATGCATTAGGAAGCAAATACAATTTAAATACAGTTACTTGTGCTAGATGAGGGAACCAATTTACTGAAATTCATCTGGCTAACACAATTCCTTGCTTTTTGTACATGATGCTCTTCTTCCTACATGCCGCAGTGCAAAACGATGAAGTATAGTTATTTCACTACTCTTCCTATCTATTTTTGCACATTTGAGCATAATTTTAGGCGAATCTACAGAATAAGCGGGTATTTGACCTTGCCCGTTAACAGGTTTTGCGAATTAGCCCAGTCACAACTCACTTCCTGCTGCTGAAGGGCACAAGACAAGAACTAGCAAGGTATTAACATGTATTTCTATTGGAAGATTCTTAGATATGTCTATTTGGGTCAATAGGTGTGATTTGTTGAGAAATGGCACTAATCACATCCGCTAATTACGTATCCTGCAGAAGTGAGACTCACATGTATAGGCTTGTTCGATGTGAATCCCACTTCTATGGGTGGTCAAGATTCAAGAACGTGATGAGTAAATATGGTTCAAATTAAAAAACCATTTTAACATTAAGAATTACCAACCTTATTCGGGCAATTGGGGAACTACAACAATATGCATATCATGGTTGTTTGGAGGGAGATGTAAGCGTAGGGGATAAAGTTGCCCATTCAGTGGATTGCGACAACACACAGAAATTTCCTCGAGCGCAGTCTCTTCCTTCAACTTTAGCTTCAAATCCTCCACATCACTACCCTTGAACAGAAACGAAAACTCTTCAGATGAATCCTCAATCTCTCCTTTCTCATTAGCCACATTGTAGTAGATCATTCTCCCTCTCTTCATCGGCGAACCATGCTCATATAACTCACCAGACTGCATTTAAGAAGAAACCACAAAAAACCAAGTTCAGCAAAAATATATAACCAAAATTACAATCAAATAAATAGTAATTTGGCAATTTCCCTCCTCAATGAAAAATGAGGCGACATGTGAACATAGGAAGAAAATTAGCTGTTAACGATAGTTTAGGGGAAATTGGCAAGACGGCCTTAAAGAAATTTTATGGTCAAAGAAAATTTAGTGTTGTTAATCAAAACATACCAGTTGTTCGGATGATCTTGGTAATATGAGCTCATACTTGGATGGAGATGTGGATTCCTCAGGTTCTGTCTCTTCAGGTGGTGGAGGAGGGGGTTGAGCCGTATAATCCGGAGAATTGGATTGATCCGCTGGGTTAACTTCCAGTGGAGGAAGGGTTTGATCCACCGGTGGTGGTTCTGGAGTTTCAATCCGAATCTCAATAACATCTACAGCCCAGAGAACCCAATCTTGCCTTGCACTTCTATGAGGAACGTCATGAGTGACAGAGTTTCTCCATGGCGGCACACCTCCATTTGCGCGCAGGAATTGGCCGTAGGGCGTTTTGAGCCTGACCTGATAACCTTCTCTTACAGGCTCCCATTCCAAAGAAGAATCCATTCTCGTTGGTAGGGTTTGTAGGACTTTCTTGCCTCGCAAGCCAAGCCGGAATGGCATGTTAGAGGCTGTCAAGTACTTGTCATAGCAGCTCCTGAAACGCAAAGCTTTTGCATTTGGGACAAGCTCCACTGTCCATCTAGCATTCTCCACCGTTCCGTCACGGTCTTGGCACACAGACTCTTGATCATCATATGCTAACAGATATTTGTCGTGGTGGCTCTTAAAACGCACCACTTTGGCTTTTCTGAACAACTCCATGATAGATGGATGGTCTGAAACAATGAGATGGATCGGGTTCTGTGATGATGTTGATGATCATCAGCACGAAAATGAGATCGATTCGAGAGATCTAAGTTCTGTTTGAAATTTTCAATCCGTGTTTGCACCATGAAGTCGCTAAAACGGCAAATGATTGTGTTTGTTAAGAAGGAATTAGAGGCAAAGGTTAATAAAAGGTTGAGTAAAATGAGGAGAGAGGAAGATATATTAAGCCTAAGCAGGAGAGGGGTTAATATTTATGGTCAATGTATATGCATGTGTCACTGATTTTTGTAGCCTCTTGGCCACTATTGCTATTCTTTTTTCTTATTTCTTGCAATGGTAGAATAATATCATAAAAATAGCTTTTATATAGGACATCATCACAAATGCATATTATCATTCTCATTCATGCGAGTCGGTATTAAAATCTCATGCTATCCAATGGAAGTCAAACAAAAAACTAGTGGCAGACCCATACATTTTATTCACGAGGGTCAATATGTAAAGTATTTAATCAAATTGATCCATAAATTTTTGCTCCCTTGTTAATTTTCCTTGAACTTTTATTTCAGTCAATTTTGTCTTAAGTTATCATTGGGAAAATATAATTTTTCATTAAATTTGTCATATTTCAAATAAGTAAATATGTCACAGTTGAGAACGAAAATTGACGGAAACAAAAGATCTTACGAGAAATTGACAAGGTGGTACAATTTCAAGGGTCAAATTGACAATTTAAACATTTATAAATGTTTCCAACCCTATTTCATATAGTATTAAAAATATTTCAAAGAGTATAAGAAAGCATAATTGTTGACCACAAGTTAATTGACACCCTCCGACCTAGAAAGTTCATTCATGGCACGAAAGTCGATGTGTGCTGGTTGAATTACATTATCAATGCAAAAATAACATTAATTAATATTTTATTTTTTAATCCCAATTCTAAACCTTCGTTTTAATTTTCCCCACCACCGATTTTTTCATGCTTATGCTTGTGCTACATAATTAATGACCTAATTGATTAATCCAAGCCCCAGCTTCATCTTTAACCTCCCTTACCACCGGCCTTTCGTTTATCTCCTCCTCATGCACAAACCGCCCATCAACATTTTTTTGGTCCTCTTTCATCTGAAGAATTAATTTATAAATTGATAAATTTAAAGAAAAATAAAAGCACGGAAGGCAAAGGGCAAATGTGCTATTCATTGATTGCCACGACAAATATGTCATTAAATATGGTCAATTTAGTGTATCCAAATATATTACTCTTTCAATAAAGGAATTTCCGACAACTCGAAGGTCACTTGACGCTCCTGGCTCCTTCTTGGATAGCCGAACTCGATCACTTAGTATTTTGAAGTTTTTCTACCATATATACATAACCTCGAACTGTTATTTGCTATTAAGTTCTTACTTAGTTTCTACCTTACTTTTGCATCCATTGAAATGTCCATTTTATCCAAAAGAAATATTAGGAGCGCTCGTACGCTAACTACATTACAATAAGGTGTCAATCAGTTTGAGGCCTTATACAAAATAATATCAAGATCTAACATTGATTTTTTAAGAAAATCATCCAAAGATTATCCTTCCAAAAGTGCAAATATATATATGGAAAATCATTGTTTTATGGATTTGGATGAAGTTTTATAAGGATGATTTTCCGATGAGGACCTAATTAAGAAATGGACGATTAAATTGAGATATTATTTGTGAAGTGAGTTCAAACAATTGTAGTTGGACCTCTATTAACAATAACTAATTGATGCTTAAGGAAGGAAAATGAGGTTTAATGTTTAGAGATAATGTGACAAAATTATAAGTTGCCAATTAATTAGTACCACATAAACGAGTACATGCAATGCGCGCCTCTCATGCGTGCATTAATATGTCACGCGTTTTTCTTATCGGGAGGCGATGCAAGATCAACCTCCGCCCTAGTATGCTCATCAATATCGGGTTCTGTTTGTGAAGATTCTGTAACCGGCGGCTGTGCTCGCGGTGTTTCTTGATGATCATTCTCATTTTTAACATCCTTTCGGTGTTTTTGGGGTTGTTGGTCCGTCCGAGGCTCGACGACATCTACATCCCACAAAAACCATTCTTTCAAGGTACTTCGTTTATGAGGAATGTCATGGGAAACGGAGTCTTTCCACGGAGGCACGCCGCACCCATTGGCGCGGAGAAAGTGGCCGCTCGCCGCGGCCTTGAGCTTCACCTTGAACCCTTCCCTTACAACCTCCCATTCCACCACTGAATCCAACGTCTTTGGCAGGGTTTGCAACACCACCTTGCTTTTCATTCCAATAACGCACGGCGACGGCGCGGTCAACGCGGTTAAGTATTTCCCGTAACAGCTCTTCAACCGCAACCTGTTTGGATTTCCATCGATCAACTCCACCGTCCATCTAGCGTTATTCACCGTCCCGTCGCGGTTTTGCCAGACGGAGACTTCATCGTCCTCGGCTAGTAGGTATTTGTTATGATGGCTTCGGAATCGTACCACCCTAGCTCTCTTAATGAAATCCATACCCATGCATGCACGTGCAATCTGAAAACATGGAGAGCTAGATCAATATAACAACGGAGTTGTAATGACGTGCATGCATGGAGTATTGGTGTATTAGATTTGTGTTTGGATTGAAAATATTGAATGTGATTGATTTGTAAACCTGAAATCAAAGCAAGAGCAAATTTAGGCCCTTCTCTTTGGACGGTGGTGCATAAGGAGGATGATGTGTTTATTAGCGGCGAAATTGGAAGGGGAATATTAAATGGATGGTTATAAACTAATTACATAAACTAAAAATATTTTAAAATGTGCGAGCTTCACTGTTTTATTAGTTGGATTGATGATGATAGAGCCTCTCTAGCTATCTTCACTTTAATTAGAGAATATGTCAACCGTAGAGAGAACTCGTTTGCCGGCCTTATGAGTGAAATTAAATTAGATTATATAACCCATCAAATTCAATGTACGTAATTTGAAAGTTAAAATGAATGTGTTTTCATGGGGCAGGGTGAGGAGCTAACGGGAGTAGATGTAGATGAAACCCTATAACCAATCCACGTAAAATAGTAGAACTAAAAAATTAAGTTTCATTCTATGGCTAATTCTACCTAACTCTCATACAATTAAACTACATTTATTTTTTGACACTCTAAATACATTAATTAAATTTGAATAACCATTCAATTCAATCCAATTCAATCCTACCTACCAGTCTACCAGACACGTGTGATCACATAAATAGATACAAATATTTTCCTTAATTAAAATTTTGGTTAATTTATAATATTTTTCAGCTCTATATGATTACGAAGTCCGCCATAACCATTTCCCAAACAATTTAATAAATTTCCTGAAAGTATATATTTTAATTAATCTCCACCTCTCGTCCTCGATCAACTTCATAATTAATTAGCTAGGTACGTTCGTAAGACTTACGAACTGTTTCGAAAACCTTATTCTCCAATACATGTCGATAAATATATGGCCATAGTATTATATATTAAATAAAAATTATTATCATGATGATCTTATACAATTTTCTTTTGATTTTATTTAAATTAATGTTTCTTTTATTTAGCTAGTTTATTTTTTAATTTTATTTTTGCTGTAGTTTCGATTTATCTAGCTAGCTACATTAACTTGTTTTCTTTTTCAAACAATCACAAATTAAACAAGATTTTTCAGACTTCTTGCCGTGGTGAAACTGATAACATTAGCTTGAAACACGTTAAACAAATAACATTAGTTTCGATGTAATCATAAATTAATCTATTGAGTATTATAATTGACACGTTAATTAAACAATTAACATTAGCTTAATACACTAGCTTTCGTACGTACGTATCTTAATATATATTTTTTTTATCCAAAAACAAAATGAATTTAAAAATAATTTTTTTTAAAAGGAACATATAGTAATTAATAACCACCCACTCCCTCCACTACATAATATATTCTTTTCATTTTTAATTTAAATATTTGATTTTACTATTTACCCATTTTACTAAATTGTCCTCTTTAGAACTTTAATTAATTCATCAAGAAATTTTTTGTCTAATTTTTTTTTTTGGTGAAGTTTGTGAGGCCAAATTCCCGACTTTATGATAATAAAAAATATTAAATATATCGTATGTTATATTATAACACATCAATATATAATAATAGCATACGAAACTGATTAAAAATTTAAAAGCACTATTACATAAATCTTTCTCCATGTTTATATGGTTCACTAATTTTGGTTAGCTCGCTCAAGTTGAGTAATGTCACACATGATAACTAGTTTTTTGAGGGTTATGATCGATACAAAATTTCTGAATTTGAATTTGAATACTTCTCTATCTAGATTGACTTGTTCTTCAAATGTTTTTTGAAAAACTAGATATTCAGATTTTTAATCCCCCTCAAATTTATAAAGTGTACTTTTATCTAGTGTAATTGTAATGTAAATAGCATATTAAATATGTATATTAATTAATGATGAAGCAAGTTAACCGTGCAAACTGTGCTTAAATATGCCTTCGAGATACTTATCGATTAGTTCAACAAAATCTAATTTTGAATAGAGGAACATTCAAATTTTACGTGGTCTTCTAATCCACATCACCAAATCTCAAATCCAATTAATTAACCTCCTTTTTCATATGATCGATCATCAATTCACATTATCGGCATTTACATCAATTCTTTTGTATATAATTCGATCCAGTCAATCGCCCTGATTTCTTTTTGTTTCCATCGTATCAGATCGAAAAATACGTAGAAAACATTTCATGATCATAAAAAACGTTGATGAATGTACCTTCTACCCTACCATGACGATTAAAGGAGGCACAAGCCAAGCCTGCGCTGCGTGCAAATACCAAAGAAGACGGTGTGCTAAGGACTGCCCTCTGGCCCCACACTTCCCGGCGGATCAGCCCAAAATGTTCCAAAACGCGCACCGCCTCTACGGCGTTGCCAACATCCTGAAAATCCTTAAAGAAGTGAGCGACGACCGGAAGGAGGAGGCAATGCGGTCCATCATATACGAATCGAATATGCGGGCAAGGTTCCCGGCCACCGGCTGCATGGGGATCATAAACGAACTGAATCTCCAACTGCAACAAGCCGTCGATCAGCTTCATTACTGGAGGACAAATCTGGCATTTTACAAGGAACAATGCCACTACCGAATCCCATCTTCTCCGACGCCACCCCTCACAATTTACCAGTATGGCGGGGGTGGCGAGGGCGGGGAAAGTGGGATGACGTCACTGGTGGCGAGTGAGTACCTAGCGAATGGAATTAATGGGGTTCATATCGACGACGGTGACACAATGGTAAAACCTCATATTAGGGTTACTCATCAACACAATCCTAACCCTAATTATTATGTTGATCATAACAATGTCGATCAACTTCTCGCGGTTCAGTCTAATTATTATAGTGATTATGAGGACTTTCCTTATACAATTGCTGATGATCGGCAATCTTATATTGAATCTAAAGAAGCCTGTGAGTCTAGGTATGTATATCCTCTGGTCCCTAATTCTTCATTATTCATTATATCATTTTATTGTTTATCTCGTATCGACTACACCATTAAATTTTAAGATATAGTGATTTTTACATTTCACTTTTCACTTTATGCATTCTTTAATTGTTTTAATTATTAAATTTTAGCCTTATGATTGAGTAAATTAAACCAAAATTAACAGACATGAAAAGCAGATAAATTTAAAATTCTAACCTTATAATTGAGTAAATAACAGTAGAATTAACAGATATGATAAAAAGATAATTAAGTGTCGAAGGAGAAACTAAGTGTATGAAAAAGATGAGTATAAAAGGAAAAATCAGGAGTATGAGAATCGCTTTCCTAAAATTTATTGTACCTAAAAAGTGATAAGGACACTAAAAATTTTGAAATATGAAATGAAATGAAAGGAAAAATTACTCAAGTATCGATGAAGGAGGAATTAATGTACTATACTTATAATCTTTTTTTCTCCACTATTTTCGAATTCCTGAGTTTGTGCTTGCTAGCTACAATATATATATATATATATATATATTATTGGAGATTTATAATACTAAATTAGTGTGTAATTAACTAACAAATTAGAAATTGATGATCGATTTGCAGTGCTGAATCGTCGTTTAAGGGTAACACGCAGTCATCTATGGAACATGTGTCACAGAACGATCTCAAGAGTGCAGCTGCATGCTTCAGCCTAACAAGTGTGAAATAGCTATATTTATATATAGTTAGGGACAAGTACTGAAGTAATAGTCAAGTAATTTTTCATTCATTCATTTAATTTCTTTATTGTTCATAGTTTTTGGGTACGTACGTGTAAAGATATCACAGTTTTGAAAATTTCTTTCCACGCACATCCTTTTGAATAAGAGTTGTAGTCAGTTGATCGATTGATCAATCATTTATTTTATTTTATATAGATATAGATTCATCATGCGTTCATTGCCTTTCGATATTATCCACTTCATTAGTATATATTGACTAATTAATTAATAAAATTAGTGCATTTTGTTTAGTATGTGACCTAGTTAATTTATAACAAGAATTTATTAGTTCGATATGACCTAGTTCAAGGACTACAGATAATATTAGTGTAAAATTTAGAAACTATAACAACAGTTTTTCTTTAAGACTTACGGTCGCCAATAATTCAGTACAAATAACTAAACTTGCTAAAACTGATTTTTCTTTATGTAACGCATGAAGCATATTTTACATATGCGTGATTTCATAATTCTAAAAATACTAAAATCAGTGTCAAAGCATACATTTCATATAGATTTAGACATTAGTATATAAATTCTTAACCCATCTTATATGATAGTGGAAACCAAAATTTGTCACGTAAATAAGAATATCACTTGATTATAGCACTAAGGCTACGTTTGGTACGTTGTATAAGGAATCAGATAGAATAATATAATATGAAACTGGTATTTGATACCACTTGTATTAATTAGGCACTTAATAAATTAATATTATTGAGTACTTTTATACGGTCCACGCCAAATAAAATAATATTTTCAAAATTGTTTGTATTAAATAGGCAGATGACTAATAATTTGTAAAAGTAGTAGTAGTAGTAGTAGTAATAATAATAATATAAATTAAACAAATAAATAAATATTTATAATAATAATAATATAAATAAATAAAATAAACAATAATTAATAATAATATTCATAAATATAATATAACTTATGAAATATAAATATTTCAACATTTTAATTCGGAAGAATACCAAATACTTGACTAAATAGTCGGTCTATCTGGTGGACATGTTACTATATTGGACGGAAAAAATCAGTACAATACGACGTACCAAATAAGACCTAAGTTGACACGACCCATCCCAATCTCCCCCGGGATTATCACGGGATGTGCCATATATGCTCCCATCTGACACGAAGTGTCAGACAAAGGATAACTAAAAACCTCAGCCCGACCGGGGCTTCCAGAGCGCGCCGGTGGAGGAGTGCGATGTCTCAGTCTCTGCTACAACCCACATCCGTGATCAATCTGAAGGGCGTTAAAACCATTAAAAACTGTGAGTAGATGAAAATCAATAGTTTAATAAAAACACATTTTATAAGAAGATATTTATGTCTTTCACTAAAAATTATGCATGCATTCAAAATCCAATAATCAAACCATTTATTTTAATTAAATCATTAGGGCCTTAGCCCAAAACCATAAATCCAAGTAAGTGGGAATTCAGCTCAAAACCGTAAATCCAAACCATGTGGGTCCCTGCCCAAATCCATTAACACCGAAAACCAAATCATAAATCCAATAAATCCGAAATCCAAATACATAATCCAGTAAATCCATAAATCACGATTCCATCAAATACCGTTATGTACCAATCCTCGGCATCCCAGATGCCTGGCGTCCCAGATTTCATGTCATGGTCCAAGCTATGCGTGCTACCCAGGGTCTCAACCCGAGTCAATCTCTGACATCCCAGATGTCTGACGTCCCAGACGTCTAGCAATCCTGCTCCTGAGCCACTATACGGTTCGGTCGCTCAGTGTAGTGGCCCCTCGCAGGCAATGCGCCTTGACTACTCCATCGTCCCAGACGACTGGAGGAGACAAGCCATAGATATAAGGATGGTGACAGGACCCGCCCCGATCCCACAGGGACCACAAAGGGGACGTGCCCTGCTCCCGTCTGACACCCAAAATTCATACCAATTTTAACCTCAAAACATCAAATGCATAAATAACCAAATTAAAGTTATACATCAAATCCGAATTTAACAGATGTCAGACAAGGGATCAAATCCAAAATTACAAGTTGCGAGCACGACTCTAAAATAAACATGCGGGTAAACCACCCAACAGGGGTTCAGGTACGCAGAAGTAGATCTATGCCTCAGCCTCAGGTTCCTCCTCTACCTCAGTAGCACGACCTGGAGGGGTTACCAAAACATTAAGGGTGAGTGGGCCGAAACTCAAGTTTATAAAAGCATTTAATAAGTAAAACACATAATTTACCCCTCCGTTTTCCAAACATGTGTAACGACCCGAACTTTCGTAATTATTATTTTATTGTAAAATGACCGTTTTGCCCCTGAGGGGGGGAAAAGTTGACTTTTACCTCGGGAAGTACTTAGGACTTTGACACGTGACCGTGACGTAGTTTAGGACGTCACGAGTTCATAGGCAGGTGGCACGTTCGATTCCGACGTTTGAGGAAGAAGTTGTGACGTTCGGAAGTCGAGGGGCATTTTGGTAATTTGGCCATTTGGGGGCCAAAAGTTGACTTTTGACCCGGGAAGTCCAACGGACGAGGGCCAATGACCGTTACGTAGGTCTCGTCGATACGAATCCGTAGACAGGCGGCACGCTGAAATCGGACTTACGACGAAAAAGTTATGGTCAAGAACGTAACCGAACTAACCGAGACTTGGAACTTAAAATAATAATAAAATATTATAATCTGATTTACTTTAACCCAATCAATCTGGACCCTTGATGAGTGACACATGTCACTCATCTACCCCATCCACATCATCCCCAACAATCTGGATCTTGGTCTGCCATGTGATTAATTAATTAGTTTAATTTCCTTAAATCCTCACCCTTCACTCTTAACTCAGATTCAATCTCAGCCCTCCATTCCATTTGATCACTCTGTTTTAAAACCATGAGAGAATTCATTCTCTCATTTCCATTCCATCAAACCGTGCAACCTCCCATTCTCTGCACAAACACACCAGCGACCACACCATCCCTCAGCCTCAACCCACACACCAGCCTACCTCTCAGCCACCTCCAGACGGCCATCACCACCACCACGGACGGCGGAGCAACCCGGAAAACCCACAAACCCGTGAGGAACCCGTGCAGCCCAAAACCATCCAACCATCCAAACCGTGACGTCTGGGCTCGAACCAACCTAGGGTTAGGACCGTTGTGACCTCTGGACGGCGTAAGACTGGACTGGGCAGCCCACGGCGGTGACACGGCGGCGGTAAGCCTGCAAACCCGTGAAGGCCGATTTTCCTTCCCTGCCTCGAACTGTCCGTTTTTAACGTTAAACTCGTTTGGTTGTTTTTGAGACTTAACCTAGGGGACTAGACGAGCGTTTTGGACCTGAGTTGGTGGCAGGAAGCGTGACGGCTCGCCGGAGAAGACGAACCAGAACCGGCAGCCAGTTCCCCGTCGTTTTTCAGGTGATTTCTCGAACTTCAAAATCTGTTTTGATTACACAGAGCCATAGAACATGTTCAGACGAGTCCATAGGAACAAACCCCGTCGATTTTGGTGGTCGGAATCACGATCTGTGATCGGGTCGAACCGTGGGTCTGCGGTGACCCGATTCGCAGACCCGTTTACTGTAGCTGATGACGTCATCATGCTGACGTCAGCAGTGACGTCATGATGACGTCGTCATGTCAGAATATTGTCAGACCAGGGACCAATGGGCTGTTGACACGTGTCCTCTGACACTGTCAGTGATGACGTCACGCTGACGTCAGCAGTGACGTCATGCTGACGTCAGCATCACTGTAGCACTGTTGACCAGAGGGTTGACCGGCGCGTGGGGGGCGCGTGTGAACAGTATTTTGTGTGGGACCAGTGCCATTTTCAAGGTTTCGACGATACGGATCCAATGACGGTGGTTTCGTGTCGATCGGAGATCGTTAAGTTGGTCAAATTAGGGTTTGACGCCTTGGGAAGCGTGTTCGGACGACTTTCCCGGGCCGGTTTCAGTCTAGGGTTTCGTAGTTGTTTAGTAGGGACTTAAAGTGACCTTTACGTATGTTTTGGGCATGACAGGAAGTGTACTTTAACCCTTGGACGGGGCTTTACGCTCGGGATTGCAGCGGGATTGTACTGTGAGTGGGCCTTTGATTTCACTAAACTTCGGCATGCATAACTATTTTACTTTCTACTATATCTATATGTGATTTGAGTAAAAGTATCTGTTTATCTTGTGTATGATTTATGGCACGTATTACGATGTTTGGGCATGAGACCCGTCTGGTTGTTTATGAATGGTTTGGAGTCATATATATATATAATGGATCTCGATATTATCTGTGGTACTGCACTGTATGGATCTACCCTAGGATTCTATCTCCTCCGGATGTAGGTACACCGGGGTGGTCACGGCGCATTGCCTGTGAGGAGTCATTCTACGGAGGGACCGGACCGTAGAGTGACTCAGGAGCAGGATTGCTACTATTGGACGTCTGGGACGTCAGGCATCTAGAATGCCATGCTCGGACTAGGTTCGGGATTTGGACTCGGGATTGAGACCCCGGGTGGCACGCGTAGCCTTGAGACTGTGACCTTATTGGGCGTCTGGGACGTCAGGCATCTGGGATGTCAGGGTTGGGATGTATAGTGCAGTGACTAAGATTATATTATGTTGATATTATTCTGCTTATGACTATATGGTTTTGTGGTTTTGATACTATGCATGTCTTTTCGGAAAACGGAGGGGAAAAGCTATATGTTTTCGAAATGGTAAACTACTTTGTAAACCTTGAGTTCGGCCCACTCACCTTTGTTGTTTTACTACCCCTCCAGGTAGTGCTATCGAGGAGGAGGATCCCGAGGAGGAGGAGGAGGATCCCGAGGAGGAAGAGGCATAGGTTTACGTTGCGTACCTGAACCCTACTGCTGGGTAGGTTGGCACGTAGTGTGTCTAGAGTCGTGCTCAATAAACTGTATTCGGGAACCATCCCTTGTCTGACACTATTTGTATTTGAGTATTTGTGTGGTGTGCTATGTATGACTTAACTATGGATTTTCTTTATGCATTTTATCTTCAATAAGGGTATTTTTGGTATTTTAATGTCGGGTGTCAGACGGGAGCAGGGCACGTCCCGGGTGGTCCTAGGGGGATCGGGGCGGGTCCTGTCAACATGCATGCATCAGAATTTTAAACCATAAATCATATAATATGAACCATAAGGCATGTAATAAAACCATAAACATAATTTTAGCCACTGCACTATACACTCCAATCCTGACATCCCCGATGTCTGAACTCCCTGACGTCCAATAAGGTCACAGTCTCAAGGCTACGCGTGCCACTCGGGTCTCAATTCCGAGTCCAATCCCCGAACCCTGTTCGGGTACGGCATCTCAAATGCCTAGCGTCCTAGACGCTCGATGTCCCTGACGTCCAATAAGCAATCCTGCTCCTGAGTCATTTTATGGTCCGGTTCCTCCGTAGAATGACGCCTCGCAGGCAATGCCCTATGACCACTCCGGGGGTACCACATCCGGAGGAGACAGTATCACAAGAATGGATCTATACAGTGCAGTACTAAATACATTTTATTGATATCCACATGCAAATCATATATATATACATAGATAAAATCCAAACCGATCGTTAAGTTTCATCAGACGGGTTTCAAACCTAGATACCGTGAAACGTGCCATAACCATAATTTCAATATCATCAAAACCATTTCTTGATTCCAGCATGTGAACATATAAGTAAATCAGAAAACATTTAAGCATGCAAAGGTTAATGAAATCGGGCCCACTCACAGTACGATCCCGCGGTGAACCTGCGCGTACGAACTTGTACCGGGATTATCGTACAATTCCTGTCAGTCCAAATCACATGTAAGGGTCACTACAAGTCTTAAACATTTATCCAAAAAGTCCAAAACAGAAACCGGCTCGGGGAGGCCGTCCAACACGTTTCCCGAGACAACCGGCCCTAAACTGACCCTCCCAAACTATCTCAGATCAACATGGTTAATTCATAAAAAATGTTCAGAATGATGAGAGGAACAAAAGTCATGTTGATCGTGATCAGAGATAAGGTCCAACGCGCCCTCACGCGCCGCCCAAAGTGGCTGCGCGTGAAAGTCACGCGCCTGACACTGTAGCTACAGTGTCACCACCTTCACCCGTTTGTCTGTAATACGGGCCTGCCACCCGCGGCTTGACCCGGTTGATTACCCATCAATTCCTACTCGATTTCAATCCAATTTGATCCTAACATGTTCATTATTCTTCCAATTTAAGTTCTGTGACATTAATTTGCCTCGACAAGTCCTTTAACTGGCCATTCGACCTGTGATCAACCAAACGGGTTGATCATCCCAACTCACTGGTTTCCAAACCATAAACAAATTAACCTTCCAGGAAGCATCAAAGGACAAAAACGAACTAAAATAAACGATCAATTGTGCCTGAAAGTACCTAAAGGTTGTCGTCCCAAGCTCTGTAATTTCTCTGAAAACGGCAGCCTCCATCCGAGCTCAACCGTGGCTGGTTCCTCTAGATTTCGATGTGGTTGAGTTCCAAACACTCCCAGAAGACTAAACCAGGCCTTGGTTTGGTCCAACAATCACCAGAAATCAAAACCCAAATTTCCCTCCAATTTTCCAGAAATGGTTTTCTCTGGTTTTCCTCTCAAATTCTCAGTCTTCACAGCAGCAAAGTGAAGCACACTCAATTCTTATTCAGTTTAAACAATCCATACCAGCCAACAGCTCGTGGAAGCCATACTGTCCACTGAAGAATGTTTCCCGCAAAAGTTCGAATCATTGAAATTAAAAATAGTGGCTTTGCTGGATGTATCCAGCCATGTGCTGATGTCCAAAGGGTTAAAACAAATCTCAGCTTTCCAACTCACACACTGATTAATCAATTGGGACACAGAATCAACGCACATGGTGGTGACGCCCATGCTCCCCGGGGTTTGCTACAGTAACCAGGGGTAAAATGTAACGACCCATCCCGGAATTCGGGATTAGATCAGTAACTAACCATGATTAATGGGGGTTAACCGGTGATTAGTTGGGTGGAATCGGACGAATGTGGCAAATGACCGTTTTGCCCCTAGTCGTGGGTAAAACGTTGACTTTTTATTCGGGCGGCCAAATGGACCTTGCCCGATGACCGTGACGTAGTTTGGGACGTCACGAGTTCATAGACAGGCGGCACGTCCGATTCGGACGAACATGGTGAAAGTTATGACGTGCAGAAGTCCAGTGACATTTCCATAATTTGGACGAAATAAGGGAAAATGTTGACTTTTTGATCGGGAGGTCCGATGGCCGAGGGCCAAGGACCGTTAGGAAGGCCTTAATGCCCCGAGTACAACGACGGGTGGCACGCTTGAAACGGACATTGGATGACCAAGTTACGGGTCACGGAAGGTGAGGGGCAATTTGGTAATTTGCCAACTGAGGGCATTTTGGTCATTTACACGGTGGTTACTGTTCACCACCGTGAAAAACAGGGACTGTGCAACCGTGCTATGAGTGCTGTTTTTAAAGAGGATTGTTTAGCAAATCAGTGACATTTGTCACTAAGAAATGAGGGATTAATGGCTCGAGATCGTGTACTGGGATGGGGAAAACTAAACAATTGTGTAGGTGTGTTTGAAACTAGTGCACTGGTGGGTTTTTTGCACGGGTTGTTGGTTACAGGCGTGAAGCAGAGACATGGGGGAGCACTTCGATTCTAGTCAGGTGTGGGAGTGAGTGTTTTGAGTTGTTTTGCTACTTAGTGGCGTGATCAGAGCACGGGGGGACTGGGTTTTGCCCTGCGTGGGAGGCAGGCAGTGCACGGGCTGAGTTTGTCGATACTGAAGAACAGGGACAGTTGAGCAGGGACAGAGAGAGGAAGAGTCGAATTGTTCAGTGGGTGATCAAGTAGTGCTTGTGCTTGAGCTCAGAGGGTGTGAGGGCACTGATATTTGGGTCTGAGAGTACACAATGCGGGCTGGTGAACTCATAACAGTGGGGGCGTCTCTGAGGGGAAAAACAGAGCGTGAGAGCAGGTTGGAAGCCAGGGGTGAGTCGAGGCGGTGTGAGTGAGTGTTCAGAGTCCAATGGTGAAGTGCAGCGGAGTTGCTGAGTGAGAATACACCCAGAACCCGGGAACCGTCCCTGGGAAATTTCAAATTCGAAGACCAGTTTTAGGCCAGCCCAAAGTCCAATTAGGTTTGAATGAGCTTTATGGGACCTTCTTTAGTCGATCGAAGTCAAGGAAGTTGACGTTCGAAGCTCGCAGAGCCATGTTCAGACTCGACGAATTTCAGGAAAACAGGAGCTTGTGTTCGTGCAATTGGAGGTAAGCCCTTGCAAAATTGATTTCAAAATCATTCCCAAGGTAAGTCTGCGATGCTCCCTAACCAATTAATTGAGGGAAACAGTGACGGTCTGTTGAACTGGGACGATGAACTCCGAGTTCGACTCGAGTTCAATTATGTTGGTTTTAGGCCGTGTCGAGTGGATTAATTTATACAGACCTTTAATGGAGTGTATTTCGAGTCTACTTGTGGGATCAATTGAAGAAATTAGATGGTTTAACGCAGGGATCGAATTGGGTCGAGGCGCGGGTGAAATGGCCCATTTACCTGCTAGCCGGGTAGGGACGACGACTGTGCAGTACTGTAGCAGGCGCGTGGACTCACGCGCAGCCACTCACGGCGGCGCGTGGACTCACGCGCAGCCACTCACGGCGGCGCGTGAGGGCGCGTGGACCCGAATTTCGAGGTGAGTTCAACATGACTTTTGTCCTATACAATGTAACTAACATTTTAGTATTGGTTTCGAATTTATCGGACACCGTTCCGATGTTATTCTGAGGGTCCGAAGATTTATGTTACATTTGTAATTAACGATTAATTCCCGGAAAATTATGGAAAATTAGTATGTTGTTATCTAAGCCCTTAGTGACACTAAAGCATGTTTTCGGATAGGATTTGAATTTCTGGAAAATATCGGAAATTACGGGCATGCGTGCGGCGCGAAACCGAGCCTTAAGAATGGTGTGTGAGTGGACGTTGCTTTCAAATTTAATGCATGCATAAATTATTTCTATGATTTTATGATTATGATTATAAGTTATGATTGATTTTGGTTTCCGCATTTATACGTATTCGATTCCCATATTTATACGTATTTCTACTATACATGTGAAATTACACGTATTTCGAGGCTATGGTCACTCGTGTGCTTAATGTTGGTTTAATGAAAGAAGTAGGGGTGGGCACGGTTCGGTATGGTACAAAATTGATCGATACCAGAACCATACCATGTAATTTTAATCGATACGGTACGGTTCGGTATTCAATATTTTGAAAGTGAAACCAGATCGTACCGTACCAATTAAGTTCGGTACGGTTTCGGTATGGTTTCGGTTTTGAGCCAAAATTTTGTTTGTGATTATAAAGCAAGGAAAAGACTAAAGAAAAAGCAAAACTACATTTATGATTCAAATATGTATTGAAAAAGTTGCACTAAGTTGAAGATATCAACTCTTAGAAGCTAAATTAAGACATGTATGGTCATATCAACTCTTGAAGAATACCTAATAAACCAATAAGAAATAAATTTAATTATTAAAAAAAATATTCTAATTCGGTACGGTATCGGTACGGGACGGTTTTTTAAAATATCGATACCGAAACCATACCGAATTATATCGGTACGGTTTCGGTACCGTACCAATCATACAACGGTTTTACTATTCGGTTTTTTTTCGGTATGGTTTGATCTGAAACGGTACGGTTTCGGTATTTTGGTTCCATGTGCCCAGCCCTAGAAAGAAGTCATATGAAATGGGTGCAAAATGATTTAAGAAGGTTGTTTATGATTTGCGAGTGTGACTTACGATTTTGACACGTTTTTCGAGAACATTCCGGATCTGCACATTTTACGAGATTTCGAGTTATTGTGATTTGATCACTGACAGGACCCACCCCGATTATCGCCTCGATAATCGGGAAGCATCCTGCTCCCGTCTGACAATCGAACCCAAACGACCGGAAAACTAATTAATATTACAACACACCCATTGTCAGACCAGGGAGATTAAACAAATACATCCGACTGGACGTCAAGTCCACAGTTTCACAGAGCAATATTACAAAACAAGTTAAAGACACAAGTCCTACTCTGTGAACTAACTACTCCGCAACGGAAAACTTTATGCCTCCGCCTCTGCCTCGGCGCTTGCCCCCGCACTTGTACCACGACCTGGAGGGAATTTAAAACAACAAAGTGTGAGTGGACCGAAACATAAGTTTTAAAGGAAAAACAGTTTTTCCGAAATCGGGTTCGCCCTCCAGTTTTGTAACACGCATGCATAACCAAACATTCAAAATTTGCATATTAACTTTTGAAAACTTTTTTTTTTCGAAACACATGAAAAACATTACCAAGGATCGCCATAATTCATGTAAAAACCATTTAATAATGTCAGGTTTCAGAAACCGTCATTTTGAAACGTTAATTGCACAAATCAAGTAAAACGTGAATCAATAACCACAATTATGCCGTTGGATCCATCCGAGTCTTTAAACTCAATTTTAGGCCTTCCCGGGATATCAACGAGTCTTTAAACTCAAAACATGATTAATAGGCCTCGGGGGTATCATAATAATCGAGTCTTTAAACTCACGAGTCTTTAAACTCAATTCGGGTCTTTAAACCTAATTTTTCGGGCCTGCCCCCGTCATTAAATAACCGGGTCTTTAAACCCAAAATCAGATCCAACCATTAACCGGGTCTTTAAACCCAAAACCGTTTTTAAACATAATAAATCAGGATTCATCACAACCGTTTTCCCAACATTATTCCGAAAACATTTCTCATCGTAACAGGACTCATGTCCGAATTCACATGCAAATCCCAACACATGCAATTTCCAAAAATTACCTCACAATGTGATCAAACATCATAAATCCGAAACATGCATATTCATATCCAGGTACTTTATCAAAATCATCACGCATGCATAAGCGAAAACCGTAACCTCGAAATGCGTGAAACACGGTAAATATCTCGAAAAACGTGAAAAACACGTAAAACCGATATAACATATCACCATCATAAAATTATATGTAAAACCATGAGATAAATAAGCAAAATAGTCATGCATGCCCAATTTAGAAAATCAAAAAGTCCACTCACGGTTTTAGGACGCGTCAATCGCGTCCCGCGTGCTCCTCCGTAGCTTCGGAAGTGTCCGGGCCTGTAAAAATGTACAAGAAAGGTTACAAACATCCCCAAATAGCTCGTAAGATTTTTCCCTAATTTCCCGGATTTTTCGGCAAAATAAACCTTAAGGACCTAAACTTCCGGGCTCCCGAGATTATCCCGAACGACTCCCGAAATACTCGAATCCTAAAGGGAAAATGTTAATTAGACTGAAAGGGACAATTCCCATGTTGACCGTGATCGGAGATGACATTGCACGCGCCGTCACGCGCCGCCCAAAGTGGCTGCGCGTGAAGGCCACGCGCCAAGCTACAGTGTCATCGTTCTTACCCGGATAGTCTGATAAACGGGTCTGTTACCCGCGACTCAACCTGACCAGTTTAAGCTCAATTCTCAATCAATTCCTCTCGTTTTTTATCCTATTATCTTCTCTAACTCATTAATTTCAGGTCTGTGTTAATGATTAGCCTCGACTGACACCAAATCGACCCAACTCAAGCTTGAACAGTCGAACAAGTCGACTTCTGGAACTCACCCTACACGGTTCCATTCCCAAATTTACTTCACCAGTAGCATAAACGGACCCATACGAACACAATGGCACTAACAATTTAGCTCGCCGTTACCTGGAAGTCGTCGTCCTCAAGCTCGAAAATTCTCAGAACCAGGGAGCTCAGTTCTTGGCCAATTCGTGGGTGTCGTCCTTCGAATTCGACGTGGTTGGTTCCCTCTTGCTCCCAGAAGACTAGAATGGCCCTTGGTTTCGATCAACAAGCCTCAGAAATCGAATTCAAATTTTTCCCTCCAACTGGTTCATCTCTGAACAGGTACCTGAGTTCCTGAGCAATCCTTGCTCAATTTGCTTGATTTCGTGCACGGTTATGCTGCTGCTGCTCCCAGAAAACTCTCAGTGTGTCTAGTATGCTCCCTAAGCCAGTAGAAACTGAATTCTGAGATTTCCCCCCAAAAAACCCGAAACTGAATTCTCACTGTTTCTCTCAAACTCAACCCTCTCACTGATGCACAAATGACCCCAATTCAATCCTCACTCCATTCCCATACACGGTTAGTCGATCGGTGTGGCCAGCAGCTCGTGGGAGACCAACTGGGGTCTCTGAAAATGTCTCCCACACACACAGAAACCATGGCCATTCCCTGCACTCCCGTGCCCAGAATTCTGCCCAAACCGTGCACCAAGGCCACTCAGTCATGCTTCCACTACCTAAATCCACATAAACAAATTGTCTGAGCCATTCCACTAGCCATAAACAATTGCACGCACAAGACCCACGGCCGTGCACTCTGTTTTTCACGGTGGTGAACAGTAACCACCGTGAAATGACCAAAATGCCCCTCTGTGCAATAATTACCAAAATGCCCTCCAACTTCCGTGACCCATAACTCGGTCATCCGACGTCCGTTTCAAGCGTGCCGCCTGTCGTTGTACTCGGGGCGTCGAGACGAACATAACGGTCTTCGAGTCAAATGAATATCAATTGTCAAACAAAAAGTCAACTTTCCCCCCTTAACAACGTCCAATTACGATAATGCCCCTGAACTTCCGAACATCATAACTTTCACCCTGTTCGTCCGAATCGAACGTGCCACCTGTCTATGAACTCGTGACGTCCCGAAATACGTCACGGTCATCACTTTTGAGGAAGAAGTGATTTCTAAGAATTAAAATGGATTTGAGAAAGGTGATTTCGGGCTTGATGCTCGGGGCACAAAAGTGACTTTGATTTACGAGATTTCGGTTTTCGGAAATAACAAAGTGGATTCTTGGTTTGGGTTCGGGATGATGCTTCCGAATGCCGGCTTACGGAATCGTTATTGCGAATTCGAATTCGGGAATGGAAAAGGATTTAATAAAGTGATTTGATATGATTGTGCATGTCCCGTGTTTAATGATGATTTGAACTTGTTTTGTGAGGTAAGGTTTGGGAATTTGAATGTGGAAACTCGGACCATGGGTCCTGTTGTGAAAAATGTGATTTTGGGATGGATCCCACGTTGTCGTGATTGATAAATGTTTTGGGGTTTAAAGACCCGGTTGATTGTTGAAAACTGTTTTGGGTTTAAAGACCCGGATGCTATTGCTGGAGCACGTTTTGAGTTTAAAGACTCGGTTAATTGATGACGGGGGAGGGCCCTTAATGAGTTTAAAGACTCGTGAGTTTAAAGACTCGGTTACTGTGATACCCCCGAGGCCTATTGATTATGTTCTGAGTTTAAAGACTCGTTGATATCCCGGGAAGGCCTGTTTATGCGCATGGTTTTGAGTTTAAAGACTCGGGCGCACTTGATATCCAGCAAAATGATTGACTTGTGCTTGATTGATGATTTCTGATGTCTCGGTCAAGTTGGGCATTGGCCCGGTATATGGTTGTTGGTTTTGGATCATGTTGTGCATTTGGTTTTGATTCGTGGTTTTGGGCTGAGACCCGGTGTTTATGATTGCGGGCTAAGACCCGTTGTTTGAGAGAGGGAAAATGATTTTGAGGTTCATACGAGTTTTTCCTTATGTTGAAATTTGATACACAGTTTTTCTTATGTGGAAAATCTTAACCAATTGCGAAATGGTTTTTGTATGCATGCATTCGTTTTTACGCGGAGGGTAAAAATGTTTGTTGTAACTGTTTTGCTAAACTGATTTATTTTTGTCCACTCACACCTTTTGGTTTTTATTGACCCTCCAGGTCGTGACGGCGCGCTGTCCGAGGCTGTACGAGGGGCGGAGGCATGAGTAAGTACGTGTGGCTATCCCTGGTTTGGCAAGTGCTGAGGGTAACTTTGGATTTTCAGTCATCTTGTCAGACGGGAGCAGGACCGGGCACAGTTGTCGATGCCCCTTTCGGGGGGCGGTCCTGTCATAAAATGACCAAAATGCCCCTGGTTCAAATAATTACCAACATGCCCCTCACTTCCTAGACCCGTAACTCAGCCAAACGAAGTCCGATTTCGGCGTGCCGCCTGTCTACAGACTCAGGGCATCGAGACCTACCTAACGGTCCTTGAGTCATGTGAAAATTAGTTGTCAAACGAAAGTCAACATTATCGCCCCAATCGTCCAAATTATGGTAATGCCCCTGAACTTCCGATAGTCACAACTTTTTCCCTGATCGTCCGAATTGGACGTGCCACCTGTCTATGAACTCGTGACGTCCCGAACTACGTCACGGTCATTGGTCAAAGTCCATCTGACCCACAAATCAAAAAGTCAACAATTTGGCCATACCATTCACAAGGGTAAAAACGTCAATTCATACATTAAATCACATTATTATAATCCTTGAATTTCCGGGGTGTTACAGATGGTATATGGAAAACCATTTCATAAATCATCTCAAACCGTTCTAATGGGCCTACGCCCGAGATTTCCATAAAACCATTGTAATCCACAAATCCGATTTCTCAAATCCAAAACCATTTATCCAAATCAATTTATGGGTCCCCGACCCGAAATCACATTCATAAAATACAATTGGGCCTCATGCCCGATTTCGTAAACCAACTAGCATGATGCCTCATTCAATCAAATAGACTCCAAGTCCGATAGTTCATAAATCAAATGGGTCTCAAACCCGATTCCATATTTCTAAATCCAAAATCATACCATTGAACCATTATTAAAACCATAAACCTCGATATACATGCAAATATGAAAAATATCTCGAAATACGTGCAAATATATAAATCACCAATACCACAATCAACATCATAGAAATCACATATGTAAAACATATAAAACAGTTATGCATGCATCACAATTTAGAAAACAATGTTCACTCACAGACCGTCCTACGATGCCGCCTCGATACGTGTGCCATAAGCCTTCCCGGACTAAATCACCGTCCTTAGAACTCCCAAACCTATCCAAATCACATTCTAAGGTCACTAACACTTACAACAACCTTCCATTAAATCCAGGTAATTTTTTCGGATTTTTAAACGTATTTAAACTCGATCCTAAACCTTTGGACATCTCGAACTATATCGAAACGATATCCAATCAACTCAAAACCAGTCCCAAAATGTTTGTTACATCAAAAGGGTGATTTCATATGTTGAACACATGTCCCAAAAGTGCCCCACGCACCCCCACGCGCGCGGGTACTGTTCATCTTCTTCCTCGAGTAAACCCGGTTCACTAGTTCAGTCCGGTTCGATCGAACCGACGAACCGATTCGACCAGTTCTTCCTTGTTTCAAGTCCATTTTCGACACGGTTTTCTCCTACATGTTCATCTATTCCTCCTCTAGGGTTCTGTGAATTCAAAAACAACAAAAACGGTATAGATCATTACCTGTAAACGCAAACTCGTAACCCAATTTTCCTCCCCGTGATCTTCTGTTTCCAGCCAGCCACGACCACGAAACCAGGCCCAATCCACACATTTTCGACCCTAGAACCAAACCCAAAACAACAGATTGATCCATACACATCACGATTAGGAGTTTCAAAAAATGGGAAAAATGACTTCTCGGGTTTTTTTTTCGGGTTTCCGACCTACCTCCATCGTTGACAGCCATGAACTCCTCCCTGTCGTCTTCTCAGGCCTCCTAACTTTCTTCCACATGCAGTTCCTCACTATCTAGGGTCAGGTTGGGTTGTTGTGATTATTTGAGCTTGGTGAAGGTTTGCTCTTTCACGGTTTTAGGGAGGAAAAATAAAAGAGGAAGATGATAGTTGATGAAGATGAAGGGTGGAGATGAGAGGAAGAGCGAAATGAGAACGGTGATGGACGGTGAGGGAAATGAGAGATGTGGGAGGGTTTTTAAAATATTAAAAGTGACCAATGGGAGGCAAGATCCACAATTTAGGGGTCTCAAACCATGAGATGAGTGACACTTACCACTCATCCAAGGGCCCCACATTAATTCATCAGCCAATCAGGTTTAATCATTAATTAATGCAAATCTCGAGATGTTAATTAACCCGATTTCGATCCTGTGACCATAACTTCCCCGTTCGACGTCCGATTTCGACGTGCCGCCTGTCTACGTACTCGTAACGTCCTGATCTACGTAACGGTCATCGGTCCTCGTATGTTTGACTTCTCGGGTCAAAAGTCAACATTTTGCCCAAATCTAAGGGCAAAACGGTCATTTTACATCGTCCGTCCGAATTCACTCAACTAATCCCCGATTAGTCATTCTAAATCCATAATTAATTAATATTTAATCCCGATATTCGGGGAGGGTCATTACATAAGTGGCTTAAAAGTCAATTGTTTATGCTTATATCGATTTCATTTTAATATAGAATTAATTATAAATTAATCCACTTTTAAGGCATAACATATAAATTAGTCCATTTACTGATTTACTAAATTCTTTTTAAATATTTTACCCTTTCTTTAATTTATTGCTTTTTTTATTTTCCTAATACTCTTTATATCCTTTTATCCGACTATTTACCTACTACACCTATTTTTTTGGAGTCTGTTTTATGAGATGTGGTGTCAAATTTTAAATATTTTATATTTTAATTTTAATTTTAATTTTAATTTTTGTAAAGATAATTATTCCAAATAAGTTTTCTACTAATATCTTTTTACAAGGCATTTTATTATCTGAACTTTTTAGATACTATCTGGTAGTTTTATACAATTATACATGTAGTTTTATTTATCTTTTAAATTCTTTGTTTATTAGCTTATGAGTAAAGATATAGTAGGTAAATTAATGATTTTTTCCTGAAGTTAAATTAATAATTATCTACGTATTACTTATCTTTCTGTTCAATATTAATCCACCATTCTATTTTCAGAATCTTTACACTTTCAAATTTATTTAATCTATCAAAAATAAAAATACTTACAAATAATTGAATTTCAAAAAGTAAATTGTAGATACGATAATTATATCTAAGAAAGGTAAATTGGGTATCATATACTTAGCGCACCTCTAGACGAAAATATCATTTCTGGTAAATTAAATTCCAAATTATTAGTTTTTCCATGATATATATATATATATATATATATATATATATAGAACAAAAAGCAATGATACAGATTGGATAACATTTAAAAAATTATATAATGGACTAAATATAATTTAAATTCTAATAAAAAGACCTTTTTATAATTATGCCTTTAATATATATAGATATATATATATACATATAATTACTTTTGCTATGTAAACAATCAGAGGATCGATATATTAATAAATTGGCGTACCTAGTTGGCAATCGCATATGATTTAGATTTGCAATGTGAAACATACAACTGATTGACATGAAGAATTCAAAGAAAGTCCACAATCGATACTTAATTAAACCGGCCGAGTGATGACAGTGGTAGAACTTATTAAAATAATAACAATGTGATTAGCCAGGCTAACATGATTCACTATTTAAAATGGTTAATAAGAATCCTCCTACGGGTTTGGATTTGAATATATATAGTGTGATTTTCGCAAATCATTGCTTTATATATGGACCTAATATATACAATATATATGTACTCAATGTGTAAATGTAGATTTAATTAAGTTTGGAATTCGATTCTCGTAAAAAAAATGGCTTCCTCATAAATATTCTCCTAATTAATCTTATCATTAATTATTATTATTATTATTATTTTAAAGATCGAAATCCCTTATAGGAACAAATTATTATTATTATTATTATTTTCAATTATATGAAAAATTGTTATATATATATATATAATCTTTGAAATTTGAATATCTTTCCCCTCATGGATTTCTTCCAAGTTCCAACCCATCTCTTAAATACCGTCGACTAAATTGAAACTTGTGCCAATCACACTTCTAGAAGATTCCCTCTCCTTCGTTATCTCTTAAATAATAAGATTCACTTGAATTTTGTAATAAAAAAAAATCAGATTTATTGATATTAGTTTATTAATTTTAATCTCACAACCTTATGTAGACACAAATAATTATATGATTTGTTGAAGAAGCAATATGCCATGATTGAAAGGAAGCCGGCCTCAATATCGATTTCACATGGAGCCATGAAGGTTTTTAATTGTCTGCAATCCCAGCCACACCATTTACAAGTTACAAGCAAAAAAAATGGTACGTGTTAAAAAACAAGCATTAAATTAAAAAATATAATTTGTATGAAGAAAAAAAAATATAAATGTACCTGATATATTATTTTAGAAGTACGTATATGATTGATTCTCTGTTGTAATATAATGTGTCAAATTCACTACCAGCAAGAGTTTTTAAGCAAGCTCTCAATGTTTCTTAAGGCAAAGTCTCCTGCTACTACCCCAATAGTTAAGAATGGAACGCTAAGGAAGTCCTCAAATATATATCAGCCTCCAAAGTAACACTTTTTTTTATCTGCCAAGATTTTATCCCATAAATTTTTTCATGGTGAGATTGTTTAACGAGGTAGTACGAAAGATATACACACATCCTCTTTTTTATTTGAAGGATTAAGCAGGCTATATAAGTAAACAATTCGGAGTCTTTACTTTTGTATTTTTTTTGCTTTGTCTTTTATCCATAGTTCCCAAGTGTTGTCTCCGGTGAATTAATTTAGATCTCATATCTTTTTTAAGATTTTACTCTTGTTCCGATTATTTATATCTGAGTATGCAACAAACTGTGTCTTTGTCTTTTATCCATGCTCTTCTTTTTGAAGTCCATGTGCCACCGTTTATCGAGCTTAAACCCATAGAAACGTAATTTTAGTACTTTTTGTTCAATAATATTATGATTTAGTGTTATTTCTTTAATACATTAGGTAATGTAATCTCCTCTATCTTATATATATCATTGTTTAAAAAAATTGATAATAATAAGAAAATTATTCATTTGAAGGACCCTGAACTCTTTTTATTAACGCGCTCATGACATTCAAAATCTTCGAACCGACTTTTTATAGGGAATACGATGTAAATATAGAGCATATGAACTTATTTAATTATTGCTCGGGGTCTTCAATCTTAGAACCGACTCTATGTAAATACAGTGCATGTGAAATTATTACTGGTGCATAAGGCCTTTTTCATTAGTTGGATATCGTATGTATCTTATTTTATATTCAAAATACATTGAATTTAGATAGTTATCGAATTTAATTTAATCCAACTGAGGTTAATATGATGTAAGTATGATGTAAGTGTAGTATGAACCTATTAAAAGAGCCACAGTATCCTTAGAAAATTGATTATAAATATTTTATCACATGGGCTCCCTGTTCATTCTATAGTATGTCACTATATATGAGTTGTATACCAACATTTGGCACAGCCTAACCTATTTTTTCCATTATATATATATCTATATATATATACTGACATGCATATATGGATATAGGCATATAGCAGAGTTCATTTCCAGTGGCGGGAGGTGATCGAAGCTAGCTAGCTCGCAGGAAACTCCGCCGTGGGTTATGGATTTGGCAACGGAGATAGGAAGAAGCGTGAGGACCTCTTTTCACCACCATGCATCAAGTTTCAGGAGCACCTCCGACGTCAGATCCGTCAACGACGATAACGACGCCGAGATTGAGTTGCAGTGGGCTGCGATCGAAAGGTTGCCCACATTTCAACGCGTTCGAACCTCATTGTTCGGTTGTAATAATTCAGAGCAAGAGCTTGAACAAGGTAAGAAGCAGGTGCAGCTGGTTGATGTCACGAAGCTAGGAGCTCTCGATCGCCACGTGTTCATCGAGAAACTTCTCGAGGAAATTGACGGAGATAACCGACGTCTGCTACACAAACTCAAACGAAGAATAGACAGGTAACGGATTGTTCAGATTTCTATAGAAGGAAAATATTAAAGAACATTACATTTATAGATTATATTGTTAGATTCTAACCATATTAATACGTGATTTATAATTATTATTTAAAATTAAGTAGCATTCGGAGCAATATTGGCCCCGATTATCATCGTTATCATATATAATAATACAGACGGACCATACTGATAAACTTTTACTATATTGAGTAATTTAGTTTCCCCTATTTTCTTCAGGGTGGGATTGGAAATACCGACAGTGGAAGTTCGATATGAAAATTTGTGCGTAGAAGCAGAATGCGATGTAGTTGAAGGAAAGCCCCTCCCAACATTGTGGACCGTGCTCAAAAGCTCCCTCTTTGTAAGTTAGTTAATTTATTTAATTTTCCTAATTTCTGATTAATGTACAAATTATTGTTTTTCTATATGATATATTGGAGGTCTCGAATTTGACTCTCGTATCGATAGTCGATACTCAATGTATATATTGCAATTTCTTTCTCTAATATTTATTAAAAAATTAACGTACAAATTAATCAAGATATATTTAATTAAGCTAATTAATCCGGCTATTACGGCCCAATAAAATTGCTAATTAAGCCATATAGTACACATAGAAAATATATAAATGCACGGTTAGCGTGAAGATAAGATTGCTTAATTAAGAGAAAGATACACATCTTTCTTGGAATTAGTTTTCTAATTAAAGCTAATCTTAAACATGATATTTACGTTTACATGCATGACTGACTGAGCCATGGAAGTTGCGAAGCTGAAGATCTTCCATTCCCGTAAAGTCCATGCATCTTTTAAAATGGAAATTGCGAAGCTGATCGAAGATTTCGCTTTCCCGTATAACGAAATCTTACTCTAAACACTACAAATTAATCTTCTTTTTTTTCTTCAATGTATTTGATCCAAGAAAGTGTGATGGAGATGTCAAATAATGTGTGTACAGGCTATGGCACAGATATTTGGCTGCAACTCTCAAGCATACAAACTAGAAATTCTGAAAGGTGTGAGTGGCATCATCAAGCCCTCAAGGTGATGCATGTTAAACTAACCTCTTGACAAAAACTACGAAAGTAAATTAATGGGGTTAAAAAATTATTTACTCATTGATCTAAAATTTGGTGTAGGATGACTCTATTGCTTGGCCCTCCAGGCTGTGGGAAAACCACTTTCTTAAAGGCACTTGCAGGCAAACTTGACCACTCTCTCAAGGTATGCATTATGTTATAAATTAAATCATAACAAATTTTAGATTAATTTAATTTCCTATATTAATTTGAGATCGTTGATTGATTTAATATTTTAATATAGATTTTGTTTAATTAGAATTAAATATATATTTTTATAATTAGATTTATTATGACTAGAATACATATTAGAATTAAATATCTTTTCGTAATTAGATTTATTATAACTAGTATACATATTTGTATTTATATAATTCAACATTATACAATTAGAAAAATTGTTGCTACCATCTCTGAACTTTACACTAATTTTAGTTGCTATATTTGAACTTTATTATTAGTAGCAGACGTTTCTCTAAAGGTGCATTGACAATTTTTCCGTTAAAACTCTTAACTATTTTTGTTGAAAAAGGGGAAAATCAGGTTTTCAAGTGTGTTTATATAATTCTTTGCATTCAACATAAATGAAACTCAAAGTTTAGCCTTATTTTACTCTTATAAATACACTTGAAATGACAATTCTACCCTTATTTTTTACATAACTAGTTAAGAATTTTAAAAAAATAATTATCAATGCGCATTTAGATATAATTCATAAATATATATCACTAATAATGAAATTTAGAGACGATAACAAAAATTAACGAGTGTAAAATTCATAAATGGGGCAACCGTTTCCCTAATACAGGTTTTTTCCAATTCGATAACTCTCTTATTTTTAACACACTAGAGTTTTTTGCAGGCCGATTTGGGTCATATTTGGAAAAAAAAGTCAATTTGAATTTGAATTTTCCTAATTCGGTCCAAAAATCAAACCCAACAATTCTAATTCAGTCCAAAACCGAACCCAAATTGAAAAGCTAGGGAAAAAAAATCCCAAAATTCATACAATTGGGTTTGGTTTAATTTGAATATTCCTGGAAGACAGACACCTGGACCGGATCAAATCTCTCATTGGTTCAATTGTTTTTTTTTTTTTTTGGCTCGGTTTCAATTTTCTTACAATTCGGTTGGTTTTCGGTTTCCTGCGACACCCTAATATGAGCGCATAAAAAAGCTAGCTAGCTTCACTTGTTGAAGAAAATTAAAATATATTGTATATATATTATGTGACTTACAAAAGGAATGCAACAGTGAAAGTGAGAGACTCATGACAAAATGTGTTGGTAATTTTCTAGGTCGGAGGAGAAATTACCTATAACGGATATAAGTTCAGTGAGTTTGTTCCCCAAAAGACATCAACTTATATAAGTCAATATGATCTGCACATTTCTGAGCTGACTGTGAGGGAAGCACTCGACTTCTCAGCACGCTGTCAGGGTACCGGAAATCGAGCAGGTACGCCATGCATGAATATCGGAAACTGATTTTCACACCCCATTTATATTTTTGTCTATTATTTTTTTAATTTCATCGCTAAAAATCAATTATAATGGTTAAAATTAGTTTAAAATTTAAACCAAGGAGGCATTCTTTCTATGAAGATATAATGAAGGAAGTAAGCAGAAGGGAGAAGCAATCAGGAATTGTGCCAGAGCCAGATATTGACACTTATATGAAGGTATATATGTATATGATTTCTTAGAATTAATATCTCGAGGCTTTTCAATTTGAACAATACTTGCATGGTTGCATCTCACTCTGGGGTACCTCCTCATACCTCTTCTAAATCATCATGTCATTAACATTTTTATAAAAAAATTAATAAGATTAGATATCGTTTAGTTATATATATATATATATCAACTAAATAGACGGATCGCCATGAAAATCTTAATTCTCATACCAAAATTAATGATTTATTTAATTAATACATATGAATGACTAAACTATCTCTAATCTTGTTGGTTTTTGAAAATGATCTTGACTTGATGATTTAGGGAATCAATGATTCCGATTGTGATTTATGTACAAAAACAATTCGGTAAATCAAAAAAGGTATATTATGAAGAGGTTCTATTAGGGTGGGATCAAGGGCGGATCGAAGAAGGGGCAAGGAGGGTCATTTGACCCTCCGGTCGCCGAAATTTCCTTTATTGATTAGTAGGTTGACCCCTGCCACTCGCTCAGTTTTATCCATAATTGTTCAAAACTCATCACTCAAATCACTCAAATCACCCAGATGAATGACCCACAAGCCACACCAAATGAACGACTCCAAAGCCCTAAAATAGAGGGTGATTCTAAGCCGCGCCTAATTGACAGAAGGCACTGTGAAAATAAGAAGAAAAAAACAACTTGAGTTTCATCAAAACGTTACCGTTTTATTTGTTTTTATAGCATTGTGTTTCCTTTATTAAAACGATGTGGTCTAACATATGGAGATATTGCCCTTCCAATTAAGTCTTGAACAGAAACGTTTTAATTTCATCATTTTCTAAAATAAAGCGAGCCTCATAACATTCTGTAATCTTCTCTCCCTTTAAGCCAAGCCCAATCCGAACCATTTGAGAATGATAGAAACTAATATATTTCAAGGAATTTGTCTCTAATATTTTTTCAAGAAGTTGGAGAAGAAAAAAAATTGAGTATTAATTATTGTGCTTGAATAACTATTAATATATTATTTTAATTATTTTAAGAGCATTTTTAACAATGTTAGCTAAAGTTAGGCTAAGAAAACTTTTTTGTAGCAAACCGTATTTAATTTAGCTATGAATAATATGTTGTATATCAAAAACAAATCAAGCACTTCCTTAAAAGTTGAAAATTTTATGTATTTTGAACAACGACGTTTTGTCCATTATTAATAAAATATAGTTTTTTCATAACAAAAAATAAAAAATGGTTCATTTATATCTTGACCCTCCTCGAAAAAATTTCTGGGTCCGCCACTGGGTGGGATACAAGTATTTTCTTTTCAATTGGGTATTTCTGGTTGAAAATCGATGACAACTTGACTAATGTGCAGGCCATTTCCATTGAAGGGTTGAAAAACTCTCTTCAGACAGACTATATAATGAAGGTAATTTAAATTCTCAGTCCTTACCATTACCAAGACCAAGATCTTACCCCTGCCCCAAGTAACGGAATACCAATTATGTTTGTGAAATTTGTTAAAATGTCACTTCAACAACTTATACCCGAATTTTAATTTGCAACCTTACTTAAGGTGATCGGCATCAGTTTTTATAAGGTGACAAAATAAAATATATTGATGTCGAAATGCAGGTAATATTTCAGCTAATTTTCTTCTACCTTTCCTCTGTTAGATTCTTGGGCTAAACATCTGTGCTGATACAATCGTAGGGGACGCAATGCAAAGAGGAATTTCGGGGGGTCAGAAGAAAAGATTAACAACAGGTTTTGTGTAGAAAAATAAATCATAAGATCGAGGACTTATTCTTAATTTATTCTTATTACAAAATCCAAATCCAAATCTAAATCCTTTCTAAAATAAACGGAGCCTAGAATATTTTCATGATCTTGAACTCATGATCTCGATCTTAAACTCATGATCTCGATCTTAGGGGAAATGATGATTGGTCCGGCGAGAGCTTTCTTCATGGACGAGATATCGACGGGCTTGGATAGCTCCACAACCTTTCAGATTGTTACTTGTTTGCAGCAATTGACTCACGTCACAGATTCCACCATTTTGGTGTCACTTCTGCAGCCAACACCTGAGACCTTTGCTCTCTTTGATGACATTATCTTGATGGCAGAAGGTAAAATTGTGTACCATGGACCTTGTAATGATGTTGCAGAGTTCTTTGAGCGGTGTGGCTTCCGAAGCCCGCCAAGAAAAGGCATTTCTGATTTCCTGCAAGAGGTACGATACGAATCGATGACATGCAGATCTCTGATAACGTTCTTTTTTTTTTTTTTGCACACAAAAACTCAAAATTATATATTTTTTGGCCAATCAAAGATATTCTAGTCCAAAGTTTGCAAATAAGAGCATAAAATCCAACAAATAACCAAAAATACCGTTTTCGCCACATTTGAAACCCCATAATGCCCATAAACTAAAAAATATATATCTTGTTATTAATCACTTATATATAGTTAAGAATTTAGTGGGAGCTTCTGGGTTCGAGTACCCTCATAAAAGACGAGATCCATACCAATTAAGTATAATCCTTTTTCCCATATCGTTGTATATAATAACAAATAGAAACTCCACCCAAAACCCGCGGACTCTAAGCCATAAACTCTTTCACTACCACATGCATCCAAACACCTATACTCACCCCTCCAAAACTTTCTAAAACCCTAAGTCCTAAACCGTACAACCTCATACACCCTTGATTTCTCAAGAGTAAATAAGTAAACCTAGTTCAAAAAGAATTGGTCTGAATTGAATTTGGTAATTAAGTAACACGTACACTGCTTGGTTACCTTAAGGGCAAATAATTGATAGTAAATCACAGTTTTAAAACATGAATTTGTCCTTCGTTGTTGATTGTCCTTCTATAAAAAATTGATTATATATAATTGCGTTCTTAGTGTTAGAGTTGTTAGAGTTAGTTTGTTAGTTAGGAGTTGGTTATGTTGGTTAACAGAAGATCAATATTACTTAGTGAGTAAACTTCAATGTAATTCATATATAAGTTGTTCTGTAAAGTTCTTTAGAAAGCAGTCTTGATTTTCAACAATATATGTAATACATGTTCTCTTTCTTTCTTCTTCTAAATACTCTCTTCCTCTCAATTCAATCTTCCTTCAAGGCTCTCAACACTTAGGTGTAATTAATTATCTTGTCTTTGTATAGGTGGTTTCTCGAAAGGATCAAGCAAAGTACTGGTACCATGAAGACAAACCCCACAACTATGTGACCGTTGACAAGTTTGTAAACATGTTCCATAACTTTCAAGTAGGAAAGAAGCTGAATGAAGAACTAAGGAAGCCTTTCATTCGATCTGATGCCCACAGAAATGCTCTATCATTCAAAGTTTACTCATTAGGAAACTGGGAACTTCTAAAAGCATGCACTGCTAGAGAATGGCTTCTCATGAAGCGCAACTCATTTGTTCACGTATTCAAGTCTGTACAGGTACATTTTTGAATGTATTGTATTCTTTTTTTAAAGAGTAAATCATTGTTACATTCTTAACAACTTTTATTTTTATTTAAAACCTTTAATGCTTGTATATTAAATAAAATAAGACCTTGTTTCAAACTTTTTTTATTTAAAAGTTCCTAAACAGAATTTATAAGTAATAAATTCTACATCTACCCTTTTATATCTCAATAAAGATAATGAGTGAGTTATTGAGAATTCCTTTAAACAATTAAAAAGAGTATTGTTTTTTTTTTTTTTTGGTTCTCTTTGCCTCATGTGCCCCTTAATGTTTGATTTCTGTTCTTTAGACTCTTGGTCCCTTTATTATATTATGCATATAATAAATATTATATATATTGTATATAGTTACAATTGAATTTTTTCTATAAAATAAAAAATAAAATCTGTATTGTCTGGGGTTCAACGGTAGGGTATAGATTTTTTTTTTGGAGGGAGGGGGTGTGGGGTGTTGAGATGGTGGTGGAAACTCATACGACATAGGGTTTAATTCTTGAATTTTGGTACAAAATTCAAGAATTAAACCCTAAATTATACGAAATTAACCAAATTATTAAATAGGAGTAATGTTTTCATAATCCTCAATATAATCTTATAATAATAAAAAAAAAAGTAATGTTGAAATCATGATAGATTTTGGTAAATATTTTTTAGATTGTTGTTAGATTAGTTTACAATTTGATGACATTAGTTGTAATTTATATAAAAAACTATGATTTATTTTAAATTGTATAGTCATTTGATTAGTTAAAGGACCTATGAGTTTAATTTTTCTATCTACAAGTTTTTGAATAAACTGATATGTTAGTAATGACCTATGAGTTAATTGCCCTTTTTTAAAATTTCTGATGTGGGATTCAGCTCGGTAACCAGCAATTCGGACCCATTCAATTCGGGGGATATTATTCCCAGTTAATTGCCTAATAGGTGGGTGTGATGTTTCTTTTTGAAAGGCCTCATTGGTATTAATTAGAAGTTGAACCAAATAGTTATTATATATCTCTTGTTACTCGTTTAACAGAATTTCCGATGAGAGATTCTATTCTTCAACATGAATAACCGTGAAGACAAAAAAATTACCAAACAGCTGGCGCAAATTACATAATTACATTTACGTATAACGATCACGTTATTTTGTGTTGCAGCTCGTCGTCGTTGGAATGGTGACGATGACAGTGTTTTTGCGGACATGGTTGAATAAAATGGACGAGGCTCATGCGAAATACTACATGGGGTCTTTGTTTTATGCCCTCATTAGGTTGATGTGCAATGGAACTGCAGAGTTGGCAATGACTGTCTCCAGACTTGCAGTCTTCTACAAGCAAAGAGATTTCTACTTCTATCCTGCGTGGGCTTATTCAATCCCAGCTACCATTCTCAAGATTCCATTTTCATTGCTAGATGCTGCTCTTTGGACATCTCTCACATATTATGTCGTTGGCTACAGTCCCGAGCCTGAAAGGTACACCAATTCTCGGTTGTTTTGCTAAATTTCTTCCTAAACCTGTGCCTCTTGTCTCTATTTCTCTTATAATTTTTTGTTTCAGTCAATTTCCTCGACGGCATGACTTATTTTGACCGTCAAGAAAGAAAAAGTTTAACTAATATTAATAATATTATTGCATCCCGACCTGGGGAACCTCCTCTTCTATCCTTTCGATTTCTCGAAATGATTTTATAAATACAACATAATCGGAATTATCGTTCATTTTCTAAATCATCATTTCAAAATTATCTCTAATAAAAGTCAACAAGATTGGATCATCGTTATAGTTATTCATAATATATATCAAATAATAAACTGTTTTGATAATAATTAAGATTCTCAAAATGAACCGTTCATATTTAGATTATACATATGAATGGTTAAAGTTCATGATAGTGAGGAAATTGTCAATTTACTCTTAATTCTTTGAGGCTAGCTAACTAATAGACCGCTTAGTTTTCCAGACAACTAATTATGTGTTGAATCTCTAAATTTCCAGGTTCTTCAAGCAAATCCTTATTCTATTCCTTGTGCATCAAGTATCCATATCACTATTTCGTTTGATTGCATCCTTGGTTCGGAATCCATCTACAGCAGGATCCCTCGGTCTTTTTTCTTTGATAGTGATGTTTCTATTTGGTGGCTTCATAATTCCCAAGGGTAAGCATTTTCACCAGTCATTTCAGTTGAAATGTTGAAAGTTAATATGCACCACTTGAGAGTACGTCAATCTCATAAGCATTTTCCAATTGCAGGTTCTTTGCCTACTTGGTTGGAGTGGGGCTTTTGGCTTTCTCCACTAACATATGGAGAAATAGGATGTTCAATAAACGAGTTCCATGCTCCAAGGTGGCAAAAGGTAATAAACGGGGGAACATATCGATTT
Source organism: Prinsepia uniflora (assembly GCA_032719365.1). Lineage (NCBI taxonomy): Eukaryota > Viridiplantae > Streptophyta > Magnoliopsida > Rosales > Rosaceae > Prinsepia > Prinsepia uniflora. The sequence goes on along the minus strand of CM064867.1, from coordinate 3,967,647 downwards.
TCATAATTCCCGTTTCTCCTTCTGCACTCTGATCTGCTTGTTTCCGTCCATTGATTCTGCTTTGATTGTTCATCGTTCCAGATTTCATCTTCAAGCAATGTAACCATAGGCGAACAAGTACTGGAAAACCGCGGTCTCAATTTCAGCGATAGATTTTATTGGATCTCAATAGGAGCTTTACTTGGATTCTGGATGGTTTTCAACCTAGGGTTCACCTGGGCACTTACTTATTTAAAAGGCAAATCATCCATATAATTACCAATGCAAATGCCTTGGAGAAAAAAAAAGAAAGGAGAGATTCTGAAAAAACTAACCATGAAGTCTTTGAAATTTTGCAGCTCCGGGGAGTTCTCGAACTATCATTTCTCAAGAAAGATTCTCCCTTCTGAAGGAAAAAGAAAAGGTTGTCCACTCCAGTGAAGAAACAGAGTTAACTTGTGTGGATACTCCCATAACTGCTGAAGAATCCAATACAAGTATAGGCATGGTGTTGCCCTTCGAGCCCATTAGCATATCATTTGAGAAAGTGAATTATTTTGTGGATACACCCGAGGTAATTAATTAATGTTTTCTATTTTTAGCAATGGTTGTCATTCGTCACTTATAAGTTAAGTACTGATTCGTCTAACGTGAGACCACGTACTTAATTTTGAAAATGAGGTATGCTTATATGTGGTCGAGATAAGTTAAATTATGACTGTATTTCAGACTAATTAATCAGTATTTAGCAGAATATATATCGGCCAAAGGGCAAAAACGGAAGAAAAACAGAAAGCTTAAGAGGCAAATTAATTAAACAATTTGAAAACACAAGTGGAACTTTCGTATTTAAAGTAAATCACAAGATAGTAAACTGTAATTTGCCTCATCTATGATGAGTTACCGTCTCGACTCTACAAAATTGTTTGTGTTTAGATGATGTTGATTAAAGTTGGCCTATATATTTATCACCCAGAAATTGAGAGAGCAAAGTTTGGCGCCAAAAAGATTGCAGCTTCTCCAAGATATAAGTGGTGCATTTAGGCCTGGGATTCTTACAGCTTTGATGGGAGTTAGTGGAGCTGGAAAAACAACCTTGATGGATGTCCTTTCTGGAAGAAAAACCGGTGGAGTTATTGAAGGAGACATCAGAATTGGAGGGTACCCTAAAGTCCAAGAAACATATGCCAGAGTATCTGGCTATTGTGAGCAAAGTGACATACATTCTCCACAGATTACAGTTGAAGAATCCGTAGCATACTCAGCTTGGTTACGCTTGCCTGCGGATATTGATTGGCATACAAGATCTGTAAGATTCCTTCAAATCATATCTACGAATTTGAAAACATCTAATGTTTAAAAGAGAAAACACGTCGTTTGATAATTATTTTGTTTTAAATTTTCACTCTTTATATTTGAAATAGGAGAAAATTAGGGATGAAGAAGGATGGTCAAAAGATATGATGGAAGGGATGGAGAACAAATGTAGAAGAAAAAATAGATACGACATTAAAAACAAATAACTAAAGCATATTTTTTAGTATACGTTTCATCTTTGTTTTTTCCCCTCATTATTCCCTCTTTATTTTTTCATGGCTATACTATACTAACTCTTTTTATACGTACTTTCTATATGTTTCATGCACAAATACGAAAACTGAAAAAGGGAAAAAAAAAGAAGACTAGACATTAACCATTATGTTTTTTGTTCTCCATCTCTTATTACATCGTATCTTTACTAAATCATTTTAACATCCTTTATTTCCTCCTATTGTAGGCGTATAAAGTAAAACTGAAAACTAAAAACATAATAATTTTCAAACGGCACCGAAATGATTATAATAATTATCAAATGGCATCGAAATGATTATTATCAAACAGCGCACTCCGTTTGATAATTATTATAATCATTTTGGTGTCGTTTGATTATTATTATGTTTTTAATTTTCAGATTTTACTTTATATACTTAAGATATGAGAAAATGAAGAATGGCCGAGCTAGCTTAGGAATTTACGATGTTTAATTTGAAATGGTATATATATATATATCTACGTATTTTCAGAAATTTGTGAAAGAAGTGCTTCAAATGATAGAGCTTGACGGTATCAAAGACGAATTGGTTGGCATACCTGGTGGCATTGGTATATCGACAGAGCAGCGCAAGAGGCTAACGATAGCTGTCGAGCTTGTTTCAAATCCATCCATAATATTCATGGATGAACCCACCTCAGGCTTGGATGCCAGAGCAGCTGCAATAGTTATGAGAGTTGTCAAAAATATTGTTACTACAAGAAGGACCGTCGTGTGCACAATTCACCAGCCAAGTATCGACATTTTCGAAGCATTTGATGAGGTGATTTCTTGAAGAAATTAAGAATAATATATATCGTAGAATTTACTGATTAAAATTTATGGAAAATAAGATGAGTTTGATACTTTGTGTGCAGCTTATTTTGATGAAAAGAGGAGGGCAAGTGATATACAATGGAGAGTTGGGTCAAAGTTCCAGTAAGCTTATCGAATACTTTGAGGTAAGTTTTTCGTTGACACTAAAATAATTTTTGGGGAAATTACTTCCTAGTTTCACCTTTTTGATCGATTAACTAACTTTTTTTTACTATAAGCATGTGATATTCGGTATAGCTCTCTAAATCGGTAATTTAAAATCTATTTATATGTCAAAAAGTCAATGAAATGAATTACCAAACAAACTCCGATATGACAGGTTTTTCGTTAATACTAAAATATTTTTGGGGAAATTACTTCCTAGTTTTCACATTGCTCACTTCTTGGACTTCGACCCCCTCAGTTACTACGAACGCTCTCGATCGGTGCAATGAAATTTGTCTATTTATATATCTAGCTCTTTACTTAAAATGGAAGCATGCATGGTTCCAAGTTAATGCTAGATAAAAAAGATAACTTTTCAGTTTAACAATTTTTTTTACTATAAACATGTGATATTCGGTATAGTTCCCTAAATCATCAATTTAAAATCATGCATCTAGCAAAAAGTCAATGAAATTGAACTATCCATTTAGTTAAACACATATATCATTATCAAACAAATTAATTCCGATTTGACTGACTTTTGCACAGACGATCTAGAAATGATGATTTTGGAGATGCATGATTATTACGATCAGATGCATAGGGAAATTTTGTTAAATTAAAAGGACGCAACACAAGTAACGATTCATTTTCATCATTTAATTCTTTGTCAATTATTTATTTCAATGACCTCTTCTCTATTACAGGGGATTCCCGGGGTTCCAAAAATCAAAGAAAATTACAATCCGGCAACATGGATGTTAGAAGTCACCGGTCCTTCAACAGAATCTCAACTGTCCATTGATTTTGCTCATATATATAGAGAATCACATCTATGCCAGTAAGAACATATATATGACTACATTATCAAACACAACATATGAGCTTTTAGGCATTATTCAAGATTTTGAATCAAAACAATGATCGACGTCTTACTGACAATGAAAACTGAAAACTAAAAACAGAATGATGATCGAACGTTTCCTTAAAAACCCAATATTTTTATTGTTCTCTATTCAGGAAGAACAATGAGCTGGTTAAAGAACTGAGCTGTCCAGAACAAGGCTCAAAGGCACTACGTTTTCCTACTCGTTTTCCACAAAATGGCTGGGAGCAATTCAAAGCATGCGTATGGAAGCGCCACCTCACCTACTGGAGAAGTCCCCGATACAATCTGGGGAGACTGATCGTCACAACCGCGTGTTCATTGCTATTCGGTGCCCTTCTTTGGAACAAAGGCCAGAAAATGTAAGTTTATGCCGATGGAATTAATGCGTACAATAACATGTCAACGAAGTCATCAATTTGATCGGGGCTGGCCCTGAGATAATAGGAGCCCAAAGCAAACTTTCAAATTGGAGCCTCCTACATTCTTAAATCCTCGAAGTGTCAGTACATATGTATATATATATACATACATATACAACATTTTTAAAAAACTTTTTTTTTTATATCAAACTCACAAAAATTAAAACTAGCTAGGACAAGAAACAATAGATGGGGGCCGAGGCGGCCGCTTTACCCGGCTACCTTCAGGCTAGCCCTGGATTTGATCGAAAGGATGATAGCTAACAATTTTATGTATCTCCATGATTGTCTACAACAGAAATGGTGAGCAGGATTTTTTCAACATTTTAGGATCGGTGTTCGTGTTACTTCAGTGCATGGGAATCGGCAACTGTTCAACAGTTTTACCATTCATAGCTACTGAGCGCAGCGTTGTGTATCGTGAGAGGTTTGCTGGGATGTACTCTTCATGGGCATATTCGTTTTCACAGGTTCGATGTCGATTTCAATTCTAAGTTTCTAAAGTTACACTTGAGGAGACATTTATAACCAAATTTATACAAAAGGATAATGAAAAAAAAAAAACATTGTTTCTAATGATCAAGGATATTTTGATTTTGCTTGTTAGTCCCTAAAGGACCAAAGGTGCTAAGTGTAGCCAAGTGCAGATTCAATATTTTTTAATTTATTTGTGTTTCACAAAAACATGAGTACTATTGTCAGAAGTTTAACTGTTTATGACTTAGGGGTTTTATATTTGGCGGACAATGGTAAATTGGTCATTAGAAATTTCTACCTGATCACCAATCTTTAATATAAAATTTGAACATTTTGCAGGTGATTATAGAAATCCCATATGTATTTCTACAAGCAGCTCTGTTTTCAGCAATCACCTATCCAGCCATAAATTTCTACATGTCACTCTACAAAGCAGTTTGGTACTTTTATGCTATGTTTTCTACATTGCTTTACTTCACATACTTCGGCACATTGCTTGTTTCTTTGTCTCCGAATTATCAAGTGTCTTCGGTATTGGCAAGCTTCTCATACACCATGCTCAATTTGTTCTCGGGGTTCCTTATACCCGGACCAGTACGTCAACTCTACTCTTCTCTGCACTCCACTTTTCTTCTTCTACACTCTTCTGTTCGCTTTTGTGCATAAAATATGGACGGCTACAAAATATAAAGAGAAGTACGTGCATAAGGATTGCGAAGAAATTAAGGAGATGACTAATTTTAAGTTCATTTTTTCTTTGCAGAAATTTCCTATATGGTGGGCATGGGCCTACTGGATTTGCCCTCTAGCATGGTCCTTGAAAGGTGTTCTTACTTCACAATACGGAGATTTAGAGAAGGAAATAGTAGTACATGGAGAGCAAAAGTCAGTCAGTGCCTTCTTGGGAAGTATTTATGGGTACAACTATGATGATTTAGGAATTGTAGGAACCGTTCTCCTTGCATATCCACTAGTTTTTGCATTAACTTTCGCATTTGCTACTGCAAAAATTAATTTTCAACGGAGATAACAAGGTGTATTAATGTAGTTATTTTTCGACCATATTTTATGTAAACACGATTAATTATATTGAATCACGAACCTCAATATTTAAGTCCCACATATTTCGTCTCATTTAATTAAATGTTCGTTCTTATATTAATACAATCACGTAAAACATTGCATCTCATCAAGTTAGAAAGTTCAGATTTTTTATTTTTATTATTTTATTTTCAAATTCCTATTAAACTAACTCGAGTTAAGTTAACTTCATATTAAAGTAATTAACAATAAAAAGCCACATTTTTAGGGTTTACAGCAAAGAACGCACTCTTCAGTTTCTCTTCACTTTGGGTTTTATGAAGGACTTCAAGCAATGAATTACATGAGTCCTCGTCACCATGATTTCTCACAACATGCATCATCAGATCCATAGCTCTAAGATTCATGTTTCCAAAAACCAAAATATGTATTATTCTAGATGTGGTCTGTAGTGTATGCTTTGATCCAGTGCAACATTCTGACCACTTGAAAAAGAATAAAAAAAGCTTCGCATCTAGACTCTTCTCAGGCAGAACATTCAATACCCTAAATACAAATTGAACAAAAAATTGCAGATTTATGAGCAACAGCGTCATCAGAATTAAGTGACGATGAGTGGAAAATGACTCCGGCCGCCATCGTGAGCGTCAATCTAGCTTCGGCGCCTCGACAACTCGTCTCCCACATTCAACACCCCGCCATGAGCTTAAGCTCTTCTAGAGCCTGAACATGCCGCTTCGTCACACAGTTGTTTTCGAACTCCGGGAGAGGAGATGATGATGGCGGTCAATGAGTTTGGCTGCGAGAGAGAGTGATTTCTTCTGAGTTTTTTTCTGTCTTTTTTTTGTTTGGGTTTTTGTTCTGGGTTTGAAAAAAAAATTGAAATGGGTATTGATAATGAAATAGAGATGAAGATGGAGACAATTTCATGGAGTTAGCTTAAGTTTTGTTTGACTTGATGTTATTTTCATTTTAATCCAGAAATTTTTCCTGGGTTTTTTTCTGGCTCAATTTGTACGTTTGAGTTTGAGACGCAGAGACAGTAGATAAAGGAAGGCAAAGGAAGAGGTCTACGTTTGAAATTGATTTAACTTGAGTGAGTTTAATAGGAATTTGGAAATAAAATAGTAAATAAAAATATTAACTACTAACCTGATGAAGTGCAATGTTTTAAATAATTGGGTTAATCTGAGGGGTCAACATTTAATGGAATCCAGCGAAATGTCATCCCATATAGACGGTTAGATCAAATTTTCTCATTTTATTCTTATCTATTAGATCATATTTTTTTATCGAAATGTCATATGTTATATTATATTTTCTTATCGAAATGTCATATGTTATATCATATTTTCTTATCATAATCTCATCCGTTAGATCACCGATTTTTGAGACTCTTCAATTTTCTTGGTGATGTTCCGGATGACGTTAGAAAGAATTGTTGTTATACACATTTCCACATGATTTTATTAAATTATGAATTGTCAATTGCGGTATATTCACTAATTACCATACAAATTATCAACAACAAAAAATCAAAATTGAATATTTGATTTTTTTTCCAAGAATGTTTGAAGTTTTTAACTCAGTATTTTTTTTCCCAATTTTTTTTTTTTTACTCAGTATAGCTCTAGCAAATTTTAGTGTAAATAAACCAAGGTTCTTTTTTCAGGTGAGCTATTTCATTTTTTCAGCTCAAAAAATAGTAATTAAAAAAGCTCCACAAACTAATGGTCGTTGTTTACATGAAATCATTCTTGTTCAATTATGCAAGTCGGCGCAACATCTTCTTCCTACTCGCTTCCATTTCTGCCCCTCAGCAGAACGCATAATTACGCCGCCGTACCCTTCAACTTCAACAACCGGGAAGCAAAACCAAGAGCCCGGTTCCCACCTACCGCATGCTTAGCTTCTTCATCAACAACCAAACATGTCTGGCGGAGAACACCGGACCTCAAAACGACGCCGCCGTCTTCCCCAGCCCACCAACGCCACCCAAGAAAGCAGCAGGGACCGCCCCATTTGGACCACAGCGTTGACATGGACGAGCTCTTATCCTCAATCGGGCAGGCCCAGAACGAGCAAGAATTTTATTCTCTAATGTCGGTATACAAAGGGAGGCAGCTCTCGGTCAGGTTCATGGTTTCTCTACTCTCGCGCGAGCCTGATTGGCAACGCTCACTCGCTATCCTCGATTGGATTAACGAGGAAGCTCTGTACACGCCCTCTGTGTTCGCTTACAATATTGTGATACGCAATGTGCTTCGCACCAAACAGTGGGAGATTGTACACGGACTGTTCGACGAAAGGCGCTTGAGAGCGCTCGCGCCTGATAGGTACACTTATTCTACGCTTATTACGTCTTTTGGGAAAGCGGGCATCTTTGATTCTGCCCTGTCTTGGCTCCAAAAGATGGAGCAAGACCATGTGTCTGCTGATCTTGTTCTGTATAGTAACTTGATTGAGCTTTCGCGTAAGTTGTGTGATTATTCTAAGGCAATTTCAATTTTTTCAAGATTGAAAAGGTTGGGCATCACGCCGGACCTTGTAGCTTACAATTCGATGATTAATGTGTTTGGGAAAGCTAAGTTGTTTAGAGAGAGGCTCGACTTCTGCTTAAAGAGATGAGGGTAGTGGGGGTGCCGCCAGATACCGTTAGTTATTCAACTCTTTCGAGTATGTACATTGAGAATCAAAAGTTCGTTGAGGCATTGTCTGTGTTTTCTGAGATGAATGAGCTTAGGTGTCTGCTTGATCTCACGACGTGCAATGTTATGATTGATGCTTATGGGCAGTTTGATATGGTCAAGGAAGCTGACAGGTTGTTTTGGAGTATGAGGAAGATAGGGATTGAACCCAACGTTGTTAGTTACAATACTCTTTTGAGAGTTTATGGCGATGCGGAGCTTTTTGGGGAAGCCATCCATCTTTTTCGATTGATGCAGAGAATGGATATTGAGCAGAATGTTGTCACATACAATACAATGATTAAAATTTATGGGAAGTCCCTTGAGCATGAAAAAGCTACGAATCTTGTGCAAGAAATGCAGAAGAGAGGGATTCAACCAAATGCCATTACATACTCAACAATAATATCCATATGGGGTAAGGCTGGGAGATCGGGCAGCAATGCTGTTTCAAAAGCTTAGGGGCTCAGGGGTTGAGATTGATCAAGTTCTTTATCAAACGATGATTGTGGCATATGAGAAAGTAGGTTTGGTTGCTCATGCTAAACGTTTACTTCACGAGCTGAAGCGCCCGGACAATATTCCTAGGGAGACTGCAATCACCATTCTTGCTGGAGCCGGTCACATAGAGGAGGCTACATGGGTTTTCCGCCAGGCTTTTGATGCTGTGGAGGTGAAAGATTGTCTTTGGTTGCATGATTGATCTTTTCTCAAGAAACCGGAAATATGCAAATTGCATTGAGGTGTTTGAGCAAATGAGAGTGGCAGGATACTTTCCTGCTTCCAATGTGATTGATCTAGTTCTCAATGCTTATGGAAAGTTACGGGAATTTGAGAAGGCAGATGCAATATATATGGAGATGCAGGAAGAAGGGTGTGTTTTCTCCGGATGCTTAGTCTCTATGGTGCAAGAAAGGATTTTAAGATGGTAGAGGCATTGTTCGAGAGGCTGATCTCTGATCCCAACATCAACAAGAAGGAGCTGCATCTTGTCGTTGCCAGCATCTATGAAAGATCAAATAGACTTAATGATGCATCCCTGATCATGAACAAGATGAATGAAAGAGGGATTTTGAAATATTGATGGTGAATACATTGCTCTGATGGTTATTCTGTAGATATTGTACTTACTGACTATGACAAAGTGAAGCTACAAGCAAGCATCCACATTTTGGGATTTTGAAATCATGATTGTGAATACCTTGTTCTACCGGTCCCTTTGTTCTCATTAATTCTCGATTTGCTGCAGTGCTCATTCACTTGATCAGGTAAGTGAACAAAAGCTCGAACTTTTGAGAACTTGATCAGATTCGATACTGATCAAGAATGATATTGTTGCCAGCAAAGTAAACCTCTGAGAAGAGTTTGGGCATTCAACTTGAGAATCACTTTTGTGGAAAAGCTGAAGAATTCGAGATTGATTTGTGCTGGTATTTTCAGGTTGGTAACCAATGATTTGTGCTGGTATTTTCAGTTTGGTAACCAAAGATTGTGTGAAAAAATCAGTGATCTCAGATCTTTCTACTACTAGCTTTTCCGTATCGTTCTTTCTTTTTGCAGATAGAAGTAGTAAAAATCTTCTTAACTTATTCTTCCTTCATTGCATGTGACTTAGGAAGGATACCTTGCTCTAAATTTAAGTTTTTGCAGCATAGATGGTTAAGGTTGCATTATACCAAATCCGTTGATCCCTTTATCTTTCTGAAGCATTTTGCTTACAGACATCAAACAATTCATTTTCTTTCTTTATTGTGGATACCCTAGAAGCTTATATGCATTAGAATTTCATGTAGGCTTCATGCTATTTCAATGCTGAATAAGATTGAGATGAGAAGATGTCCCCGGTGAGAACCAGATCACGTTATCTATACGACTCTTCTCACAATTAAGAGAAGGCTTGTCTCTCTTATAAAGATAGTAATCATCTATGTGACATAGTCCGACTTCCAACCTTCTCACCCTAGCACCTTCTTATTGTTAAGGATGTTGTACCCAAGGATTGAAATATCGATATCAACGGATATATCGTTAATCAAATTTACGGATATTTTGTTCCAAATATCGATATTTTTTACGGTAAACAAAAATGATGAAAATTTAGTCTAAAAGTTATAAATTTGAAATGAAATTTTGGGAAAAACTTAAGTACTCAATAATGGTTATATAAGACTAATAAAAATTATAAAATGATTTTGATACAATAAATATATGATGAATAATATGATGCAATAAAGTTCTACCGATGACTAATAATATAAAATTTTAAACATAAACATAAATTGAAGTAAATTATTATAATGAAATGTTAATATAGTTAAAAATATAAAAATAAGCATAATAATGGAGTTTACATTTACATAATAATTTAGAAAATTTGACATTAATTAGTGAAAATTGGACGTAACAAAAATTCTTATTAATCGTATGCTTATATCATAGTTTTCTAAAATTCATTAATATTCAAATTAATCATTCAACATAATTTGCTTCAATTCAACATAATTTACTTCAATTCAACATAATTTGCTATTTTGCTTAAATTCAACATAATTTGCTTCAAATTAACCATCTCTATTCTACGAATTCTTCCATTCAACATAATTTGCTTCTAAAATCCATTAATATTCAAATTAACCTTATATTTATATTCCCAAATTTTTTTATATACCAATACTAATTTAAATATAAAACATATTATATTGGATATTCAGAAATATACCCATATGATATTCAATTAACTTAAAAGTTGTACCATTAAACTCAAATAAAAAATAAAAAATATTTCATGTTGACCGAACGGCTAACCGACCCCGCACGCGTTGCCAAGCGCCAGTGACAGCATCTGCATGTGGTGGCCACACGCCTGTACATGATCGTCTTCTTCCTCGATATGGGTCTACGATCCGGGTTTTCGTACCCGACGACATGACTCGGTTGAAAATCAATGGTTTTATGTCTAAATTTCAGGAATTAACACTATATCTCAGTAATTTTGATCTCAGAAAGATATCTATGGACTTAAAACAAAACAAAAAAGTGTCAAAATTTCGGTCAATTCCTTTCACTCCCTTTAGGTGTCGCCGGCTGAAAATTCAGCCACGAAATTTCCAATAACCATATTAATTTTGTTGGTGTGATCAGTAGTTGAGGATTGAATGGATCCCATTCCCAAGTTGGGGTCCACAAGAAATGTGAATGCTAATCATGTGGGGTTAGTCTAAGACGTGCCATTGCAAATTAGCAATCAGCATGCTAAACGCTTCATTATTATATGTATGTGAAGCTGAAAGGGTCTTTTTCACTCCTCTTTCTGGTTATTCAATCACGTCGATAGATTAGCAAAACCAGAGGAAGGGAAAGATACATCACTTCAGCCTAAAAATCAAGAAAAGAAAGAAAATTTGACCATTTTTTCACATGAACTTTGCTTTGTTAGTCCTCTTTCCATTATAGTATTGTCACAAGTCACTCCTAATTCGAAATATTTCAAAAAGTTACGTCACAACCCAAACCATTTTAATTACATGTTTTTATATGATCTTGGAGGCACCATTCAAATTTAAGCTCATAAAATGGCAAAAAGAAACGGTAAATGTAAGGAATTCATAACATGATACTTATATATGAAGATAAATTTTAATGTTAATCAAATCGCAAACGGTAACATAATTCATTAGAATAGTGGAAAATTGTAAAATCATATGGGCTCATTAAAATTTTGCGGAGATTTACGCACCTACAAACTACGCAATATCATAAAGGCGCCGCGTTGGAACCGGCGGGGGGAACTGGAAAAAAAAGCTCTGTATTTTTTACTTTGATTGTTAATATATATTGCGTAAGAGCATGTTGAGTGAAAGTTTGGAAGTCATAGTTGACATACAAAAAGGGATCCACAATGGCTTGAATCGTGCGCCATAAATCCGAGAGCATACTTGTTACTAAAAAATCACGACTTGGAGTGGGGGACTTGGAGTTTAATTATAAAAAAACAAAAGGGCCGGGATAAGATTACATGATCCTAAGCATAGAATGTCCAAACTTGAAGTTAATGATTTGGTTGACCACGAAGCTAATTGCAGAAGAGGTCCCAATATATTTACGGTCAACGTTCAAAATTTCATTTTGTCAAAAGCAAACCAAAATTAGGCAATATAGTGAAGGAAAATGATTTCTACATTCAATTGTTTTGTTCATTGATTATATTTTAATTTACTCAATTTAATAGGTTTTTTAAGAGAAGTTCGATATTTTATTGATGAAATAGAGTAACGTACATGAAAGATAATGTACACAAACTGTAACCTCATTAAAATTTTGTCGAGAGACTTGAACCTAATAACAATTAGAAAACAGGAGTGTGAATTTTATTTTCTTATTGTAAAAAGTTATTAAAAAAAATATTCATAATTAATCATGAGTTCCATTTAAAAAAAAGAAACCGACAAAAAGAGAAATCAGAAGAAAAAATGATCTTATATTACCAAATACACAATGACGAGTGAAAAAAGCTAAAATACATAAACAAAATTCCTATATTTTTTTCTTCAATCCATTCCATTTTTTGGGTAAATTTAAGTTAAAACCCATGCAACCTCTTAATGGACTGTTTTTTTAACGGTAGTAATAATTTTCAATCAGTTATAGTAACAGTAAACAAATAACCAACGTTTTTTTTCTTACAAAAAAGAATAACACAACTTGGAAACGTTAACTCATATAGAAATTTAAGATAAAAGTTATATAACTTTTCATAATCTAATACAAGAAAACGCATATATAGAGAGCTCCTCATCCTCTAGTTCGAAGGTTTTCTATCCATTCCCCTCCTGTCACGGCGAAATCGGACTTAGAATTTTGTTGTAGCGTCCTAGACTTCCTACTCTTCCTTGTCCCCTTGCCGCCCTTCTTCTGTACTGTTCGTCAAAGTACATCAAAACGGTAAACAAATTTGTTTGCTTGTTTGGAATTTGCGTTCTTCGACTTATTAATTTGGCTTTATAATCCTCCATTAAGGGCTTAACCCAAACTCGCAGTGAACCAAATCTGAAACAGTAAAAAATTTAAAGAACGAGTTCTTTAGTCACTAGTCACTCCTTTAATCAACCCCTCCTACCCATCAACATTCTCTTTCATTTTCCCTCATTTGCTCGCATCTTCTTTCATTTTCCCTCATTTGCTCGCATTTTCCCTCACTTTCTTTCCCAACAAACAATACCCACGCCTCAATTCAGGTTCTTTAAGAAGTTGGAGGGTCAGAGAGGTTGAGAATTTCAGATTTGGGAGCTGAAAGATGAAGAAGCTGAAGAGCTATTACTCGCAGCTGAGGCACCACCAAACCATGGAGCTCAAATGGATCTTCCCTTTGGCCATAGGCTCCATCGTCTCCCTCTTCCTCCTCTTCCTCACCACCCTGATTTCCTCCGACGGCACGCCGCTCCTCCCCTTCTACCGCTCCTTTTCGATTTCCAGCTCCGTGTTCATCGAAGCCAAGCTCCACCCACTCCCCGTTTCCTATCTCCCGCCTCCACCGCGCTTTGCTTACTTCATCTCCGGCTCCAACGGGGACGGCAACATGCTCAAGCGGACCCTACAGGCCCTTTACCACCCGAACAACCGCTACGTGGTTCACTTGGACCTCGAGTCGCCGCCCCAGGAGCGGTCGGATCTGGAGAATTACGTTTTTACCCACCCGGTCTTTGTTAAGTTCGGCAATGTGAAGATGATCACCAAGGCCAATCTCGTCACTTACAGGGGTCCCACTATGGTGGCCAACACCCTTCACGCAGCTGCAATTTTGTTGAGAGAAGGCGGCGATTGGGATTGGTTTATCAATCTCAGTGCTTCTGATTACCCACTGGTTACTCAGGATGGTAAGTCAATTTGAGATTTTGGGCTATTTTTCTTTATCTTATCTGAATTTGTTCACTATCAAAATATGAACTTACCTATTGATTACTGGGGTTTGATTGGTGTGGTTGATTAGATCTGCTGCACACGTTCTCATACTTGCCGCGCGATCTTAATTTCATCGATCATACTAGCAACATTGGGTGGAAAGAGTATGCAAAACTTTCCCTTTTGTTTGTAGACTATTTTTATATCGTTTCTGTTTGTGTTTTTTTTTTTTTTGAGTGAGTTAAAGTTGTCTAATTGATTTGGTAATGCTGCGGTTTTGTAGGAATCAAAGAGCCAAACCGATAATCGTAGATCCGGGGTTGTATATGACAAAGAAAGCTGATGTCTTTTGGGTTACACAGCGAAGGAGCCTGCCAACAGCTTTCAAACTCTTTACAGGTACAAATTTTAACATACCCCAAGGCTATATCCCATGAATAATTACGAAGTTTCTATTTTGATTGGATAATAGATCAGACTAAGTCAGAGCACATCAGAGCAAATAAGAACGTATCATTTAGGAGGACCAAACGTAGCAAAATTATGTAAATTTTTAAGTTTACTATTAGGAGTGGAAATCGTTTTCCGCTTCTGTTTGGATTTTCGGTGAATGAACTTGATGTCATTAATTTGAAAATCGGTATTGAAGTAAACAAATATCCAGTAAAACAATGAGGTTTGTCAATTCATGACAGCTAATAGGATCTCACAGGAAACCATGAGATGCATAAGCAGTGACAGCTTCTGAATGAAAGAAGGATGTCCAGGAGCTATTAAAAATTGAAATTGAAGCAATTTTCTTGTTTTGGTGCAATATAATTCGTAATTTGCAACCAAGATTCTGCTCTGGAAGATTCGGATTCAACTGTGAGTAGATGAGGCTATCCATCCACCCTAGTTTTCGTGGAAAACCAATTTCTGAGAACTCTTCTGAATTTTTGTTAGATGTCTCAATATTTCATGTACCCTGAAGTGGGAACAAGAGCTAAGACAACAGTGCATAGATTATGCAGCAAACTTAATATATTAGGAATGCCATTCTGTAACAGCTTCAACAAATGCATCTAAGTGTGTTTACTTCTGTCCTTTGAAGCTGTTTGTACTTCTGGGTAATTGAACCAAACAACTTATGTATGTGCCTTTGCTACTTTTCTACACTCTTTTGTCCGCTGATTTAAAACTTACAATAGGTGTATGTGCATTTGGACCCTTGTTATTATAGCCATTTTTCTCTATTAGCCTTTATTTAAAAAAAAAAAAACTTGGTATGCTTTTTTCCTCACTATGAGGGATCATGTACTATGATTAATTTATCGGCAGTGATGCAAAGCATCATAAGCTGATTCTCTGTGGCAGCATTATTTATTTTTGTTCTCTTACTTATATTATGCTTGATCCTTCACTTACTATAATATGTTTTTACAACACGGGGACCCTCAATATTACACACATAACAAACATATGAAGAACTTGACTACTTGAGGAATTGTCCCTGTTTATAAAAAAAATGAACATATATATTTGCACTTCTCTTTGTAGCCGTTATATCATAAAAATTAAACCAACCACTGTTATGGTTCCTTTTATCATGACCTTGGCCTTTGTAGGTTTCAGACATCCAAAATTTGGTAATGAAAATTTCCAATTTCCTATTAATTATCTACCTGTTGTCCTATCGAACTGCTACCTTCCCTTAAAGATTTTCTTGAAATATATTCATAGGTTGTACGTTGACAAGGTCTTGTTGCTGTAGGTTTTATCTTAACCAAATGTCTCCTTTCTCTCATAGGTTCTGCTTGGATGGCACTTTCTAAGCCTTTTGTTGATTACTTCATATGGGGATGGGACAACCTACCTCGAACTGTTCTCATGTATTATGCAAACTTTATATCGTCCCCTGAAGGATACTTCCACACTGTCATCTGTAATGCTCAAGAGTTCCGCAACACAACTGTGAATAGCGACCTACATTTCATAACATGGGACAACCCTCCTAAGCAACACCCTCACCACCTCAACCTCGGAGATATGCAAAGGATGGTTAACAGCAATGCCCCCTTTGCAAGAAAGTTTCGGCAGGATGATCCAGTGCTTGACAAAATTGATTCTGAGCTGTTGTTTAAGGGTCCTGGTATGTTTGTTCCAGGTGGTTGGTGCATAGGAAGACGGGACAATGGGTCCGATCCATGTTCTGTTATTGGTAATACTACAGTCCTCAGGCCAACCCCAGGAGCGAAAAGGCTAGAGACTTTGATCAGCTCCTTATTGTCCAATGATAATTTCCGAGGAAAACAGTGCAAATGACAAGAACTCAAAACTGCCCGTGGAAGTGCTTAGCCGTGCCTGGTTCAGTTAATTTACACTTGACAAAGGAATACAGTTTGACGAGGGAAGTGAAAATTCTTATAGTTGGAAGAGGAATGGTTGGAAGTGAAAATATATGCAGGCAATGTGATGAATTTGGTCGAATACATCGGTTCTGAGCCCGGATTGCTTCCTGCTATAGTGACATGGTATCTACCATTTAACTCATTTGTAGGTTAGCTCGCCATTTCCCTCTTACTTTTTTATTTTTGAAATTTTTGGATACTGGATTGGTCATGGTCTAGGCATTTTGCATGCGAAATTTGTCTTGAAACCATTGGTGGGGGGTATAAAGAAAACTACTGGAAAGATGTATATTTGAAAGAGGGAATCCAAAACATAACTTGGTCAGATTTCGTGCAACTTTTGAATTACAAATATACTTCATGTTTTGCTTCATAGGTTGTTTCTTCCTTGACTGCCATGATACATGGATTAACGTTCATTTTGTTCGGTCCATGGGCCATGGATCCCCTGGGGCCACACAGGCCCACAATGAATAGCGTTCTACATGAAAAAATGAACAAAATCAATTTTGAGAAATAAAAATGACTGGATCCATCCATCAGAGTTTCAAGCTCAATGGTTGAAAAACTGTTCACTCCCATTGATGGATGGTAAGAATGCTACAAATGCATGCAGTTTGATTGTTATATGCTACGCTACATTTCTTGCCTAAGTTCGTTGCAAACCCTAACACGATATTGCCAACATTCAACTGGAATAAACACATGGTTAAAAACATGTACAGCGCTCTAGAACCAGCTAATTGATTCCATAATATGGAACTAATCGTTCGATTTAGCTCACTATATTAATCTAACAGTTTATTTTGTTGTCATTATTCAAATATTAACTTTGCAAAAAATTATCCAATTTAATTTTTTTTGGCTATACTAGCCTAGTAGTTAAAAACATAAACAAACCCATTGCATGAAATAACACATAATAAAATGATTTTCCGATTTGAATGACCCTTTTATAAATAATAATGAGTGATCAGATTGTAATAATGGGCCAAATCGAATAGTTGATTCTGTATTATAGAACTAATCAGTTGATTCTAGAGCAATATATGTTTCTTTCTATACTCAAATTTGAATCTTCTTCCAATAAGACAAGGGTTTTTTTTTACATCTTCTCTACTTAATGTTCCTCCCAAAGTAGAAGTTATGAATGTTGCGGAAAATAGTAGAATGGAAATAATAACTCAACCCACAAAAAAGGATAAATATGCAAGGAAATAAAAGAGCAAAGAATAGAGAACACCGGATATAACGTGGTTCGGCAATATGCCTACGTCCACGGGGCAACAACAACAAGAACCTCCACTAATGAAATTAGGGATACAAAGAGATGCATAACTTCAAGAACACTACTTGAAGGAAACTCTCTCTCTCACACTTGTTTTGCTACCAACACTACAACACTCAACACTCTCAACTTAGAGTGGGCACTCTTCACTCTCTACTTGGAGGAAGATGTTTCTCTTGGATGAGATTGATGGAATGAGCAAATGACCTCTCCTTATATAGGCCAAGGAGGAACCATCTAAATGCTTTCATTAATGCTTCACCCACCCACTTACTTCATTTTGGATCCCACTTACCTACAACCACCTACTACATTTTGGATCCCACTTACCTACAACCACCTACTACATTTTGGATCCCACTTACCTACAACCACTTACTTCATTAATGCTTCAAATAACATTTTGTAGATATATTTGAAATTTGGGCCTAGATATTTTACAATCTCCCCCTCTAGGCCAACTAGGTCAAAACGACGTGACTTCTACTTGAAGTCCACTCCAGCGGATTTGCTGCAATACTCCAACTTCTGTTGTGTAACAACTTTTGTCAACATATCTGAAGTGTTCTTGTTGGTGTGAATTTTCCTCAACTGGAAAAGCTTCTTTGATACTGCATCTCGAATCCAATGATAACGGAGATCAATGTGCTTCGTGCGAGGATGGTACACTGAATTTTTACTTAAATGAATAGCACTCTGACTATCACAATGTACCACATAACTTTCTTGCTTCACACCCAATTCTTGAATGAGCCTCTGCAGCCAAATCATCTCCTTGCCTGCTTCATTTGCAGCAATATACTCAGCTTCAGTGGTGGATAAGGCAACACATTTTTGTAACTTAGACTGCCATGAAACAGCTCCCCCTGAAAAGGTGAATAAGTATCCAGAAGTGGATTTTCTAGCATCAAGGTCTCCTGCCAAGTCTGCATCCGTGAAACCTTCTAACATCGGTTTCGATCCACCAAAGCACAAGCACAACTTTGAAGTGCCTCTCAAATATCTGAGTATCCACTTGACTGATTCCCAATGCTTTCTGCCAGGGTTAGAGAGATACCTACTAACAACACCAACTGCATGTGCTATATCTGGTCGAGTACAAACCATAGCATACATAAGACTACCAACAGCTGATGAGTAGGGAATACCTGCCATCTTGTCCATATCCTCTTGTGTAGTTGGGCATAAACTTCTGCTTAACTTGAATTGATTACCTAGAGGTGAGTTCACTGGCTTAGCTTCTTTCATGTTGAACCTCTCAAGCACTCGTTCAACGTACCTTTCCTGTGACAACCATAGCTTCTTCGCCTTCCTGTCACGAGTGATCTCCATGCCCAAAATCTGCTTAGCTGGACCTAAGTCTTTCATATCAAATGATTTTGACAAATCTGACTTCAACTTGTGAATCATAGCAACATCGTGCCCCACAATCAACATATCATCAACATAGAGCAATAAAATGATGAAGTTACCTCCGGTGAACTGCCGGATATACACACATGGATCAGCATCTGTTCTCTTGTACCCATGACCCAACATGAATGAGTCAAACTTCTTGTACCATTGCCTCGGTGCCTGCTTTAGCCCGTACAAGCTTTTCTTCAACTTACAAACCATGTGTCCTTTTCTCTCAACTTCAAAACCTTCTGGTTGCTCCATGTAAATTTCCTCTTCCAAATCACCATGCAGAAATGCTGTCTTCACATCCAACTGCTCCACCTCAAGATCCATGCTAGCTGCCATGCCCAGAATAACTCGGATAGAAGTCATCTTAACCACTGGTGAGAATATCTCGTCGAAATCGACTCCTTCCTTCTGCCCAAAACCCTTGACAACCAAGCGAGCCTTGAACTTTGTCAACTGCTCATTCTCGTCCCTCTTCAACTTGAACACCCACTTATTTTTGAGTGCTTTTCTGCCTTTAGGAAGCTCCACCAACTCATAGGTGTCATTCTTCAATAAAGACTCCATCTCAGACTTCATTGCCAACATCCATTTGTCATTGTCTGCATGAGTCTTTGCCTCCTCAAAATTTTCAGGCTCTCCATCACCAGTCAACAGAATGTATCTGGAATGCGGGTCATCCCCATCACTGGTCGTGAGAATATACTGTGAAGAAGGATACTTAGTATTCGGCTTCGGCACTCTGTTTGATTTACGAACTGGTACTTGGGAAATCTCCGGTTGCTCCTCCTGGCTTGGCTCCCCCTGAATTTGATCGTCCTGATCATCGTCTTCAGGTTCAGACACTATCTCAGCACCTTCTGCTTCAGCCATGTCAGGAACGTCTTCATGTATAACCTCTTGAGCTCTGCCACTGGGTTCTTGTTGCAGCGGTGATGAATCATAGGTGAGTTGGCCTGCATTTTTAACTGTCTCCTTATCAAGATCTGCCACGGTCTGATCTTCAAAAAAGTGTACATTTCTGCTTCTGAATAGCTTGTTGGTCTTTGGATCCCACATGCGGTAGCCCATTTCTTCATTGCCGTACCCGAGAAAGATGCACGGTGTGCCTTTGTCATCTATCTTCAATCTTTTCTCGTCAGATACACGTGAAAATGCTTTGCACCCAAACACTTTCAAGTGTGAATATGAAACGCTTCTACCGGTCCATACGCATTCGGGAGTCTCAAAGTTCAATGGTACACTTGGTGATCGGTTGATAAGGTAACAAGCGGCTGACACTGCTTCGGCCCAAAAACGCTTTGATAGATTGGCTGTCTTCAGCATGCACCTGACCTTCTCCAGAATGGTGCGGTTCATCCTTTCAGCTACACCATTATGTTGTGGGGTGCCAGGAATTGTCTTTTCATGCCTAATGCCATACTTCGAACAGTAATCTCTGAACTCGTTCGAAGTGTACTCTCCTCCATTGTCGCTGCGGATACATTTGAGGGCTCTCCCAGTCTCCCTCTCCACCATGACATGAAATTGCTTGAAGGTTTGGAATACCTGACCTTTTGATTTCAACAAATATACCCAAACCTTTCGTGAAACATCATCAATAAAGGTAACAAAATATCTATTACCACCTAGTGATTCAACTTCCATAGGGCCACAAACATCAGAATGTACTAGGTCTAATATTTTTTCTTTTCTTGTGAAGGTACCAGAAAAACTGACTTGATTTTGTTTGCCATATAAACAATAATCACAAGAGTCGAGTGAGGTACCTTTGGCAAAGGGAATGAGAGACTTCTTTGCCAAAACTTGCAATCCCTTCTCACTCATGTGGCCTAATCTTTTGTGCCATAGATTTGGATGAGAATCGTCCGCGACATTCAACTCTCCTTTGCAAACCTTCCCATATGTCTTGTAAAGGGTGCAGCACAACTTCCCTCTAGCGATGACTAGCGATCCCTTGGTAAGCCTCCACTTTTGATCTCCCCCATGATGATGGAACCCTTGTTTATCAAGCACACCGGTTGACATTAGATTGAGACGTAAACCAGGAACATGTCTCACATCTTTCAATAACAGCTTGTTGCCCAAATCAGTCTCGAACAAAACATCACCTATTCCGGATATCTTGGAATAGCTATCATTGCCCATCTTCACTTCCCCAAAGTCTCCGGCTTTGTATGTGGTGAAGAACTCCGAGTGCGTCGTGGCATGGAAAGATGCTCCAGAATCAACTACCCAAGAAATGTTTTTATCTTCATCAGCATGTAGGCAATCATTGTCAAGAGACAACAACTCACATGCTTGACTGGACATAGTAGCGGTAGCTGCAGTATTGGTTGTGTCCTCCTTCTTTTGGTAGGTTGAGCCATCTTTCCCATCCTTCTTGTTATTCTTTAGTTTGTTGCAATTCTTCATCATGTGGCCATAGAGATTGCAATTATGACACCTTCCATTGAATCATGTCCTCGAACGGCTTGCACTTCTTCCGCGATCTCGACTGGGACCTTTACTCTTGCTCCTTCCTCTATTCTCCGTCACAAAGACTTGACTATTATCGGAACTAGATGACTTTCTCCTAGTCTCTTCATTGAACATGTTGTCTTTAACATTATCCATAGATAACACACCATTGGGAGCAAAGTTACTTACAGTAATGACAAAGGTCTCCCAGCTGTCGGGCAAAGATCCAAGAAGCAATAACGCTTGAAGCTCATCCGCGATCTTCATGTCCATCGTGGCCAATTGATTGACAGTGCTTTGGAAGTTGTTGAGGTGCTCAGTCACCCTTATGCCCTCCTTATACTTCATGTTGACAAGCTCCTTAATGAGAAACGCTTTCTTCGATGCGGACTTTTGTTCGAACAATGACTCTAACTTCAACCAAAGAGCATGGGCGTTAGTCTCGTTGGACACATGGTGGAACACACTATCATCCACCCATTCACGAATATGGCCAATAGCCTTGCGATTCAACTTCTTCCATTCAGCATCTCCCATATTCTCAGGCTTGCCTTCCTCTCCTTCTATGGGCTCATGCAGATCCTTGCAATAGAGAATGTCCTCCATTCTCGGCTTCCATGTAATCCAATTGGAGTGGTTGAGTCGAACCATGGTACTCCTTGAGCCTTCCATTCTCAACGAACCTAGAGCTCTGATACCACTGTTGCGGAAAATAGTAGAATGGAAATAATAACTCAACCCACAAAAAAGGATAAATATGCAAGGAAATAAAAGAGCAAAGAATAGAGAACACCGGATATAACGTGGTTCGGCAATATGCCTACGTCCACGGGGCAACAACAACAAGAACCTCCACTAATGAAATTAGGGATACAAAGAGATGCACAACTTCAAGAACACTACTTGAAGGAAACTCTCTCTCTCTCACACTTGTTTTGCTACCAACACTACAACACTCAACACTCTCAACTTAGAGTGGGCACTCTTCACTCTCTACTTGGAGGAAGATGTTTCTCTTGGATGAGATTGATGGAATGAGCAAATGACCTCTCCTTATATAGGCCAAGGAGGAACCATCTAAATGCTTTCATTAATGCTTCACCCACCCACTTACTTCATTTTGGATCCCACTTACCTACAACCACCTACTACATTTTGGATCCCACTTACCTACAACCACCTACTACATTTTGGATCCCACTTACCTACAACCACTTACTTCATTAATGCTTCAAATAACATTTTGTAGATATATTTGAAATTTGGGCCTAGATATTTTACAATGAATATACAGTCACGTCAGTCATATACGTGGACAAAGTTTTGATAGTAAGGTAGCATTGACTGGTATGAACATCCAACGGTTATAGGGGAGTGAAGTGAACCTCAAAAAAGAGAGTAACCAACAGCTTTCTACTATCCCTTATGCGGGAGTGAGGTGAACCCCAAAACAGAATGTGAATAATTTGAATCTTCATATCATTCAATAGTATCAAGCATTGAAGCCTAAACCCATATACGTTAGGAACCCTACAGCTTTCTACTATCCCTTAAAAAGAGAGTAAGAGACAAATAATTTTCACACAAAATTATGCTGAAAATTTTCACGTGAATTGCAGGACGTGTAGGCGTGTGTGTGGACTGTGGAGGCCTGGAGGGGGGCCAAATCGTACATGTTTTGTCAAGCCGAACAATCATTAACTCATCCAATTATTCTAGGTAGCTACACAATATGTGCTTGATTTATGTTGATGCAAGAAATGGATCAACCTACTCCTGCCTCGCTGAGCTTCCTTCGCGATCCCCCTCGAAATATGGTGGCCTGCACAGGAAGAGGGTAAATGCAAAGGGACACCGGTGTGATGCCGGCCGAACAGTCTCCGATGCCTAAGTCAGTTAGGTAGAAGGGTACTGTTGTAATTTAGACAGCATGAGGGCAAGATTGTCATTACCTTTTGGAGGGGTATGCCCTTGTATTTATAGTAGCATTGAATGTGTTTGTTGGTGTTTGTCAATGTGGGATAAATGTTGCTGCCCCTGGGAGCTGACAGGTGTCTATGGTGGTCCCGGGTAGCAGTTGTGACTTATTGGTAAGCCTGGCCGACCAGATTTGTTCGTCTTAAGTGATTCTGGGCTTTATTGGCGTGATCTGAGGCTTGCCCGGGGTTGGTAGAGCGGGGACAGGTCTGATCAGTTTTGGACCTTTAACTAGGCCGACCAGTTTGGGTATGAACAGAAGTCCCCCAAGTCGTTGACTGAGGTGGATTGCCTCGGTTGAGGGCTTGTATTATGCTTGTCGGCCTGTTCTGGTGCGTAGTATGCTAGTCCCCAGTCCCCCAAGCCCTTGACAGAGGAGAAAAAACGAAGGATGGGAGTTTAAAACTGGCGTCGGATGGGTGTACGTGGGTGGCCGATCGGCCTAGGGGTGCCCTGCAGGCCGACCACCTTGATCGACCAGCCTGCGCAGGACCTTGCACGATGAGGTGACCGATCGGCCTAGGGGGTACCCTGAAGGCCGATCACATGTCACGTGGTGCCAAGGTGAAGGGTGTCACCTTGGTCGGTCAGCTTGCGCAGGACCTTGCACGATGAGGTGACCGATCGGCCTAGGGGGTACCCTGAAGGCCGACCACATGTCACTTGGTGCCAAGGTGAAGGATGTCACCTTGGTCGGTCAGCTGGCGCAGGACCTTGCACGATGAGGTGACCGATCGGCCTAGGGGGTACCCTGAAGGCCGATCACATGTCACGTGGTGCCAAGGTGAAGGGTGTCACCTTGGTCGGTCAGCTTGCGCAGGACCTTGCACGATGAGGTGACCGATCGGCCTAGGGGGTACCCTGAAGGCCGACCACATGTCACTTGGTGCCAAGGTGAAGGATGTCACCTTGGTCGGTCAGCTGGCGCAGGACCTTGCACGATGAGGTGACCGATCGGCCTAGGGGGTACCCTGAAGGCCGACCACATGTCACTTGGTGCCAAGGTGAAGGATGTCACCTTGGTCGGTCAGCTGGCGCAGGACCTTGCACGATGAGGTGACCGATCGGCCTAGGGGGTACCCTGAAGGCCGACCACATGTCACTTGGTGCCAAGGTGAAGGATGTCACCTTGGTCGGTCAGCTGGCGCAGGACCTTGCACGATGAGGTGACCGATCGGCCTAGGGGGTACCCTGAAGGCCGATCACATGTCACTTGGTGCCAATGTGAAGGATGTCACCTCGGTCGGTCAGCTGGCGCAGGACCTTACATCACCTTGTAGTGCGGTTTAAATGCGCGTGCAAATCGAGGTGACCCTTCCGCTTATCGAGGTCGAGGTGACGGTTGGGCTGGCCGACCATGGTAATAACGGCTAGTTTTTTAACCATGGTTAGAATTGGCTAGTATAAATGGAGTGGAGCCAAGTTCACTTTTTACTTTGTGCGTCCAAGTGAATTTGAGTGTTCGTTAGAGAAGTGCAAAAGCGATTTCCGGCTAGGCAAGGCGATTTCCGAACAAGCTTCACGGTGGTGCTCACGGCGACTTCCAAGCAAAACACGGTACGTAAACCTTTGACCTTGTGATTTTGGATTCAAAGTTTGTCTTTTGCAAGAACATGGGATGAACACATATGCATGTTTGTCCCGTGGTTTCTAGATCCGATAGGTCGGCCAGTAAGGAGAGTCGCGTTGTTTCCCATTCTTAGGAAGGTTTTTTATATATTTGTAGATGGTGTCTGAAGATTCTCAAGGCACGGACGCCCGGTCTGGAAATGCCTTCGAGGATGATTCAACGGCTTCGGCCGCTTCTGACACACGGTTGAGGACGAGTGGGTCGGCTTCAACTTCAGGGACATCTCGGCCAGAGGTGAATCTGAGGTCGCAGGCCGAGGAAGATAAGGATCTGGAGGAGGAGCTTGAAAAAGCTTTTGCCCAGATTCCAGACGAGGCTGTTTCGGCCATTGGTGAGGCCGAACGGTTGATCGTTGATGTAGATTCGGTGGGGCAGACCGATGTTTTTGAAGGCATTCCCCTCGTATCTGGCCGGTCGAGAGAAAAGGAAGCTGTGGGGACAAGCGATCAAGATGCGACATCCAGGCCGATGTTGATTGAGATTGATGTGGATAATGCGATGAAGCAGGTGACCGTTGCGACATCCGTCTATCACATTGATCGTCAGCTGAGTACGATCAAATGGGATGATATTCAGGCCTACCGAGAGGCGTTTCACGTGCCCGATTCGGTGGTGATGAGGCTAGTCGGGGATACGGACATGCCGAGTGATCCACCGGAACCCTGGACGACCTTCCACCCAGACGTCTTCACACACGGAGTCGTCCTGCCCCTCCATCCTTGGGTGCAACGGATGGTTGCCCAGGTTGGCGTTGCCATCGGTCAGATCAACCCCAACACCTGGATTGCCCTGACGGGTGTGTACACGGCCTTCAAGTTGGCCGGGAAAGGAGAGCCGTCCTGGGGCCATATAAACCACCTGTATCAGTTTCGAAGGGATAAAACAGGGTGGATTTACGTGGAGGCGAGGGATAGGAAAACCCGGGGGCCGTTTATATGGGACATGCCGACCTCGCAAAAGGCATGGAAGCATCGGTTCGTATTGGTATGCGGAGACTGGGAAGGGGCCTATCTAACCGACCATGATAGGAGAATTCCTAGAAACTATCAGTCAAAAGGTGTGGCGAGTGTTAGATCGGGTGGGTCGGTTTAGGGCTTGCGTGTGTTTGTTTGTATGCAGTGGCTAATGTTTTCTTTGTTTTGCAGAAGTGTTCAAGTGTCCAAGCGTGACCGACCAGGAGAAAGCAGATTGCAGTGAACTGTTCGAGAAGCTCGACCGAACAGAAAGAAGTAGGGATTTCTTGAGATTGCCTCAGAATTTGCTCAAGGTCGGCCTGATATCAGAACTTCGTAAGTGTCGAATCCCCATGCCTTGTGAAATGTGTTGGGGTTATCAACGTTTTATTGACCGCTTGTTTTTTTGTTTTGGCAGCTCCCCCGGACTACGTACTTGCTGCAGCCACCCAGTGCTCAAACCGAATGGCGAAAATACAAGAAATAATGAAGCAGGCCGAGGATGCTAAGGCCGAGGCACAAAAAGCTGGGGCCTCGTCCAAAGTGGACTTCAGGCAGCCCTTGAAGACGAAGTCGACGGCCAGGGTTAAGCCGAGATTGCGGATAGCTGAGGGGCCAAGTCAAGCCGAGGCACAGCCGGCAACCGATGTGGATGAAGCGACGGGGGAGCCTATCGAGCCCCTGTTCTCAAGTCCTGTTGCATCGGCCAGTGAGAAGAGGAAGGGGCCATCCTGTACTTCGCCGGTCTTCATCGAAATAGACGATGCGGCCGAACAGAGGAGAAAATTTGTGGCCGAGGCTCGCCGTAAGAAGAAAAAGAAACTGGCTGAGAGGGTGGAAGCCCGGGAAGGTGAAGAGCCGACCGAGAAAAGGAGGCAGAAAAGACAGGCCGAGGTAGAAACCCTTGAACTGGTGAGGGATATGATCGTGCCTTCGCATACCTCACTGTTGGCTGGCCGACAGGTGCCAAAGAAGTTGAAAAGGCCGACGCTTGATTCGTCGATCAAGTCGTACTTTGTTAATGCGGAGGGGGAGCCTGACCTGATCAGGACGACTGAGGTGGATGACAGCTGGCGGCATCTGAGCACGGCCTTCCACCCCTCGCAGCTGGATTTCATGAACACAGTGGTTCGGGGGTCCCAATATGAGTTGGGTGAGATAGCCGAAGTCCAGCCGAGGGACTTTGCCGACCGTTGTGACAAGACCATGAGGCTTGGCTCTCATGTAAGCTTCGTTTCTGGTTTCCTTTCGTGTGTTGTCTCTATCTTTTTTTTTTTTTTTTTAAACTCGGCCTGTGGCCTTTGCAGTTTCTCGGTGAAGTGTTCTCAACCTTCCGTCATGCTAGCAACATTAGGCAACAGGCCGTGGACATGAAGCGGGAGGTTGAAGGACGGGAGCAAGCCTTGGCGGCCAACCAAAAACTGTTCAACCAGGCGCTTGAGGCCAAGGCGGAGTTAGAGCTGAAGGTTAAAGCCAACGAGGTGGAAGCAGCGGCGAAGGCCGAGGAAACAGAGCGGGTTCAGGCCGAGCTGGTTGAGGCGAAAGCTAGGTTGTCCGAGCAGGAGTCGGCTAATGCGAGGCTGGCCGAGCAGTTGATCGCGGCCAAGAAGGTCGGGGTGGAAGAGTACAAGGCTTCTCCGGAATGTGAGAAGTCGTTCATGAAATTTGGTGCTGCCCTGGAGGATGGCTTTTACAAGAAGCTGCTGTTATCCAACCCGGGGGTGTCGATTGCCTTCCCATGGCTCAAGTCTCCGCCAAGGGTTGAGGACTACCTGGACGACGATGGGAATCCTCTGCCTGATGATGAGGAGGAGGACCTGGAGTCGGAAGATCCAACCGACCACTCTGAAGCCGAGAAGGTGGGCGAGCCGCATGGCGAGGATGCAGAGACGGCCGAGCAGGGTGGCGACGACGAGTAGTGTCGGTTTCTTCCATTTTTGCAATGTAATTCGGCCTAGGCCTTATGTAATATGACTATTGTTTTAATAAACTGCTTTAGTTTGGTAATGGATATGTGGTTGGAGGTGAACTAAAAAACACCAAGTGTGTCGGACCAAGACTGGGAAATATCCGTCAAGGATGGTTTGGGTTTCATACGGAAGTAAACGACCGAAATTTAACCCATAAGTGGAGACTGTAGTCTTAGTAGGTCGGCCACTGATGGCCGATGGTATCCGTCAGTGTTGGAACATAGGCCGAGAAAGTACGACTTGGGAAGGTTTGTAATAAAACTTGAATGGATTGGTGGATAAATGTTATTCATAGGTTAGTCTGGGTATGCCAGAACATGTTTACAAAAGATGGCCGTGGGCCGTGCGCCTTGCGGCGTTTTACAACAACTTATCTGTAATAATACTTGAGATGGTCCACGTTCCAGGGATGTGGAAGTGTCTTCCCTTCGGAATTTTGAAGCTCGTAAGTCCCCTCTCGGCAGACTCTGGCCACGGTGTATGGTCCTTCCCAGTTTGGGGAAAAGGTGCCCGCGGCCTTGTCCTTGGTGCCAAGGTTGACCTTGCGGAGAACCAAGTCCCCCACTCGGAAGCTTCTGTGTCGAACCCTCGAGTCATAGTATCTAGCCACCCTCTGCTTGTAAGCCAAGTTTTTCAAGTTGGCTTGATCCCGCCTTTCCTCAAGGAGATCGAGGTTGAGGGCAATCTGCTGATCGTTGGTGCCCGGGTCATAGTTGAGGACACGGTATGATGTTTCTCCGACCTCCACGGGTACCACGGCCTCTGTCCCAAATGCCAGAGCGAAGGGGGTCTCGTTGGTGGCCGTTTTGTACGACGTACGATGCGACCAAAGGACGTCGTTGATTATGTCTGCCCATTTGCCCTTGTCCTCATCCAGGCGCTTCTTCAGGTTGTACTTGATATTTTTATTGACGGCCTCCACTTGGCCGTTGGACTGAGGGTGTGCAGGGGAGGCGAAGAGGAGCTGTATGCCGTATGTCTGGCAGAACGCTTTGAAGCGATTGCAGTCGAACTGTTTCCCGTTATCGGTTACGATGGTGTGCGGGATCCCAAAACGGCAGATGATACTCTGGTATACGAACGATTCGATCTGAGGAGCCGTGATGGACGCAAGGGGCTTTGCCTCGGCCCATTTGGTAAAATAGTCTACTGCCACCACCGCGTAGGCTACCTTGCCCTTGCCCAAAGGCATTGGCCCGATAAGATCGAGTCCCCACTGTGAGAAAGGCCAGGGGCTCATCATGGAAGTGAGGGGTTCAGCTGGCAGGTGAGGGGTTTGGGCGTGCCGCTGGCACTTGTCGCATTGCTGTGTGAGAGTAGTGGCATCTGCGAGCATCGTTGGCCAAAAGTATCCCTGGCGGAATGCCTTGTGTGCCAAAGTTCTTGCGCCCGAATGGTCCCCGCATATGCCCTCGTGCATTTCCCGCAACACGTAGTCTCCTAGTTGGGGTGTGAGGCACTTTAGGAGCGGGGTGGTGAATCCGCGCTTATACAGGTGGTCTCGCTGAATTGTGTAGCGAGTTGCCTGCCTTCTGATTCTCTTGGCTTCCAACTTGTTGTCCGGGAGAGAGCCATCTTGCAGGTAGGCCTTGATGGGGTCCATCCATGTCGGGCTAGTGTTGATGGTGTACACAGGGTTTGGTCTGGTACTAGGTCGGTGTTGGACCTCGACTAAAACTCGTCTCCCTTCCTTGTCATCCAACGAGGATGCCAGGCGAGCCAGGGCGTCGGCATGGCTGTTTTCCGATCGCGGTATCTTGGCAACCTCAAAGTTTGTGAACGACGTCAGGAGTTGTCTGGCAAGGGCCAAGTATAGAGCCATGGACGCGTCCTTGGCCTCGAAATTGTCGTTGATCTGGCTGACGACCAGTTGGGAGTCGCTGAAAATGCGCAGTTGTTGGGACTCCATATCTCTGGCGAGGCGTAGGCCAGCCAGCAGAGCCTCGTACTCTGCCTCATTGTTGGACGCTCGGAAGCTAAATCTTAGAGCGTACTCTAGCTTGACCTGGTCGGGGGATGTAAGGACTAAGCCCGCCCCCGATCCGCTGTGGCAGGCAGAACCGTCGACGTACAGTGTCCAACACGGCCGGGTGGGGTCGATGGTAGAGGTAGACTTCCCTGCTTCTTCCCAGGCGGGAAGATCCTGCTCAGTAGTACCCCCGGGTGGCATGTACTGGGTGGGTTGATAGGAGTAGTCAGCGACGAAGTCGGCCACCGCTTGTCCTTTCTCTGCGGTCCTTGCCACATAGTTGATGTCGAACTCGCTGAGCTCGATTGCCCATTTAATTAGCCTACCCGAGGTGTCGGGTTTCTGGAGGACCTGCCGGAGGGGTTTATTAGTGACGACTTTGATTTCGTGTGCTTGAAAGTATGGGCGCAGTCGCCGTGCTGTTACCACCAGTGCAAGTGCCAATTTCTCCAAGTCGGGGTATCGGGTTTCTGCGTCTTGCAAAGCCTTGCTGACGTAATAGACAGGATTCTCGGCCCCAGCCCTCCGGGTGACCAGGACCGAGCTAACGGCCGAGGTGGACACGGACAGGTAAAGGAAAAGGTGTTCCCCCTCCTCTGGCCTGGTTAGGAGTGGCGCGCTGCTCATGTATTGCTTGAGCTCCGCGAATGCCTTGGCGCATTCCTCCGTCCAGTTGACCTTCTTCCCCTTGCCTTTCAGCGCCTTGAAGAAGGGGGTACACCTATCCGTCGCCTTGGATATGAATCTGGTGAGGGCTGC
This sequence comes from Prinsepia uniflora, assembly GCA_032719365.1. Taxonomy (NCBI): domain Eukaryota; kingdom Viridiplantae; phylum Streptophyta; class Magnoliopsida; order Rosales; family Rosaceae; genus Prinsepia; species Prinsepia uniflora. The sequence goes on along the minus strand of CM064867.1, from coordinate 3,936,906 downwards.
TACTCGCCCCGTGAGGCTCTGGATGTCCTTGTGTGTTTGAGGGGGTTGCATGTCCATGATAGCCTTGATTTTTTCCGGGTTGGCCTCGATGCCGCGCTGGCTAATCATGTACCCTAGAAACTTGCCCGAGCCCACGCCAAAGACACACTTGGCGGGGTTGAGGCGCATCCTGTAGTGTTTGAGGACCTTGAACATTCTGGCCAGGTTGGGGACGTGCTCGTCTGCCGTCCTGCTTTTGACAAGCATGTCATCCACATATACCTCCATGGTTTTGCCAATCTGGTCGGCAAACATGAAATTGACCAATTGTTGATAGGTTGCCCCCGCATTCTTCAGACCGAAGGGCATGACATTGTAACAGTAGACCCCCAAATTGGTCCGGAAGCTCGTGTGGATCTGGTCTTCTGGATTCATCATTATCTGATTATAGCCAGAATATGCGTCCATGAAACTGAGCAGCTCGTGTCCCGCCGTCGCGTCCACCAGCATGTCGATTTTGGGAAGCGGAAAGTTGTCCTTTGGGCATGCCTTGTTCAAATCCGTGAAGTCAATACACATTCGCCATAGCCCCGTAGGTTTCTTGACTAGGACGACATTAGCGACCCATGCAGCATATATGGCCTTCCGGACAAAGTGGATCGTGCTGAGTTTCGTGATCTCAGCCTGCATGGCCAGTTGTCTCTCTGCATCATAGCTTCGTTGTTTCTGCGTGACCGGTCTGAAGGAGGGGTCGATGGTGAGCCGGTGGCAGATTACATCGGTAGAAATGCCGGGCATATCCGCGTAGGACCATGCGAACACCTCAACGTTGTCCTGAAGAAACTTGATGAGGGCGGAGCGGATGGTGGGACTGAGTTTCGAGCCTATTCGAACCTGGCGGTCCTTGTGCTCCTCGGAAAGAGGAATTGTCTCTGTCTCCTCCACTGGTTCGGCATGGGGCGTGTGAGATAAATCGCGGGGGTCTTCCGGAGGGCTGCCCCTGAGTACTTCCATGTATTCCGGCTCCACGGGGTCGTCTCCTAGTGCCGATTCTGTGACTGAAAGTGTCTCCGTTGCCTCGGGCAGTCGCGGGCTTGTTTTAGTGAGAGAAGTGGCATAGCACGTCCGGGCTGAGAGCTGGTCTCCTTGTACCTGGCCCGATCCCAAAGGTGTTGGGAATTTCATAAGCAGGAGGTGAGTGGATACGATGGCTCGTATCTGGTTGAGCAGACCCCGACCGAGGATCGCGTTGTAAGCTGTTGGACAATCGACCACAAGGAAAGTAGTCAGCGCGGTGGTGGTGAGGGGCTCGGAGCCCATGGTGATTGGTAAAGTGACAATCCCCCGGGGGAGGACTGAATCTCCCGAAAAACCAAGAAGAGGCGTGACCTTGCGGTCTAACTCTGTCTCGTTCAAACCCATTTTCTGAAAAGCATCCCAAAAAAGTACATTGACCGAACTGCCGGTGTCGACGAGAATGCGACCTACGTCGCAGTTTGATATTAGCGCCCGGACGATCAGGGGATCGTCATGGGGAAAGACGATGCCCCGCTCCTCCTCCTCCGAGAAGCTGATAGGTTTCCATCCGGTCTTTGCGATCTTGCCGGGTCGGCTGGCGCCGATGCTGAGTACCTGGCTAGATTGCGAAGCCCTGTTGAAACCCTTCCTGGCCCGGTTTGAGGTGATGGGGGAAGATAAAGTCGGGCCTCCACTGATGGTGTTGATCTGAAGGCGCGCCGGGGCGGCCTGTGCTCGGGTCACGAATTGATCGAGTCTGCCATCGCGGACTAGCTGTTCGACTATGTCCTTGAAGGCAATGCATTCCTCAATGGTGTGCCCATTGTACTTGTGGTACTGGCAAAATGCCTCCTTGTTGGTGACGGGTCGGTAGTTTGGGTTTCTTGGTTTGGGCTTCGGGATCATCTCCTCCACACTTAATAGGACGTTGTCGAGCGTCGTGTTTAGGATCGTGTATGTTTCGAACCGGCGTCTGGGGCCTGCGCCCTCTGCTACCAATCCTCTGCCCTCCTGGGTGTTCCCGCGGTGAAAGTCGCGGTCGTTGCGACCTGAACGTCCCCGCTTCTCCTGATTGCGAGAATCAAAGTGAAGCTTCCTCTTCCCGGTCTCGGATCGACTGTCGTCGTGACCATGAGAGTTTTGTTGAGCCCTTCCCGAGCTTGTGGTTGGGGGGTTAGGCTGAGTGACTCTGCTCTCCTTCGGAGGAGTGTGGAAGAACTCGGCCTTCGCATGGATGCTGGCCCTTCTCATAAGTTCGGCATAGCTCCCTCACTCTTCCGTATGGGCCGCGTATTTGAAAGGGGACTCCTTGAGACCGCTCCGAAAGGCATTGAATGCGGCCTTGTCGTCTGTATCCTGGCAGCGGGAGTACTCTAAGCTAAACCTTGCGGCATATTTTTGGAGGGTCTCGTCCTCCCTTTGCCTGATGGAGAACAGATCGTCCGTGGACACGAGCCTGACTGTTTGGATCATGAATTGACTTAAGAATGTAGAGTGTAGATCCTCAAGGGAATCGATTGTGCCTGGCGGCAGACGGTAGAACCAGTTCAGGGCCGCGTCGGTGAGGGTGGAGCTGAAAATGAGGCACTGTTCGTCTTCCGAGGCATCGCGGTATGCCAAGGCAGAAGTGTAGTTGTTCCAGTGGGTGTTGGGGTCCCCTTTCCCGGTGTATAGGGCAACCTTGAGGGGCTTGACCCCAGTTCTGTGACGGGAGCGGAGAAGTCTTGCCGAGAAAGGACCGGGGTTGGCCTTCTTCAAGGCTGGCGCCTTGCTCCTATCTTCCTTTGCTTCCAAGGCACGTACTCTTTTCAGGAGGGCCTCAATCTCTGCGCTCTGACCGCTAGGCAGTTGGGTAGGAGTCTCATTCGGCCGTCGGCCTTTGTCCTGGCGGACCCTCGCTTCTCTGCCCTGGGAGTAACTACCGGCCGTTGAGTCGGTCTCGTCCGGACGCTCCCGTGAGTGGGTTTCGTTCTTCTTGGTTGTCTGGCAACCTCTGTCCCTCGGCCCGTGGTCCGGGTGTTCCGTGTCGACCTGGCGGTCGGTTGAGCCGTGATGCCGTACTGACGAGGTTCGTTCATCCGACGTTTCGTAGGAGAGCCTAGCTGGCACGACTTGGCGTTCTTCCAGCAGCTGTCGGGCATCGCGGTAGATCTTGGTTCCTGAAGGTCCTGCCCCTGTTGGTTGGATGAGGAGGCGACCAGAAGAGGCAGGGTTCGGCCTCTGCTGTCTCCGCGGCTGATCCGCTGACCTCTCAACTACAGTGTGCGCAACATGTGGCCTGTCTGCCTGCCTCTCCTCAACCCGTAAGCGGTCGGCCAGTTCCCCTCCCGGTTGCCCCTCGCGCTGGGACATCCTCACGAGGGCAACCGTGCTTGCGTACTGCTCCGTTAGGAGTTGGTTCTTCGCGTCGATTTTGGCATTGTGTGCCTTCAGCGCGGCCACCTCGCGCATTAGGTCGTCCAGAGTCTGCCGGTAGGCATCTGGGACGCTCCTGGTTGTGTTTCCCCTAGTGAAGGGGGTGTGATTGAGCTCTCCTTCGTCTCGTTCGTCCGACATGACCCTTGGTATGACTCGGGACGACTGATCTGGTGAGAGAGCGTGGGCTGTTGTTTCAGGTTCCCACAGACGGCGCCAATCTGTTGATGCAAGAAATGGATCAACCTACTCCTGCCTCGCTGAGCTTCCTTCGCGATCCCCCTCGAAATATGGTGGCCTGCACAGGAAGAGGGTAAATGCAAAGGGACACCGGTGTGATGCCGGCCGAACAGTCTCCGATGCCTAAGTCAGTTAGGTAGAAGGGTACTGTTGTAATTTAGACAGCATGAGGGCAAGATTGTCATTACCTTTTGGAGGGGTATGCCCTTGTATTTATAGTAGCATTGAATGTGTTTGTTGGTGTTTGTCAATGTGGGATAAATGTTGCTGCCCCTGGGAGCTGACAGGTGTCTATGGTGGTCCCGGGTAGCAGTTGTGACTTATTGGTAAGCCTGGCCGACCAGATTTGTTCGTCTTAAGTGATTCTGGGCTTTATTGGCGTGATCTGAGGCTTGCCCGGGGTTGGTAGAGCGGGGACAGGTCTGATCAGTTTTGGACCTTTAACCAGGCCGACCAGTTTGGGTATGAACAATTTATATATGGTGCATAACATGGGATGGGATAGTCATATTTCATATTTGTATATAAAAACATGGAATATTTATATGTGACAAAAAAATATGGAATATTTATAAGTACGTTGAAATTAATGATAATATATTTTCAGTTAAAAAAGAAGAAGCTGATTTTTCCAGTTTTGAATATCGTAGTGTTTGAATAAAAACATGTCTTCAATCAGATTTAAATACTTGAAAAGCAATAAGGAATGTCCCTTTTTTATTTTTGGTTTCTACATGATTGAAACACAAAAATTATTTATTTTCTCAGTTATATCCCTAATTTAAATTATGTCCCTAATTTCTTTAGATAAAAATTGTCAATTAGAATTATTAATAAAATAATACTACTTGCATCTCACTATGGTGATATCTTTTTATATCACATTATCGATTTATAGAATTATTTTTGTACATATATTATAATCGGAACCGTTCGTTTTCAAATCACCATGTTAAGATCATCTCCGTAAATAATAAACAAGATTAGAAATCATTTAGTATATCATTTATATATATATCAATTAAATAGACGGTTCTCTTATGAAGATCTTAATTCTTATCAAAATCGCTGATTTATTTGATATATATAGATGACAAAGTGATCTCCAATATTGTTGATTTTTTTCAGAGATGATCTTGACATGATAATTTAAAAAATAAATGGTTCCGATTATGATATATGTACAAAAAAAATTTGATAAATAAAAAAATAGTATGAGAAAGTATCGATCAGTACGGTGGGCTACAAGCATTGTACTTAATAAAAACAAATTGATCCTGAAAAACATGATGAATAATACTTGCATCCCACTATGATGGTACCTCCTTGTACCACCCTTTTGATTTATTGAATTAATTAGCATTTCAAAACCATATACGCAAGCCATAACTATACAAGCAAATCCTCATGGTGATGATAATACCTCCTTGTACCACCCCGATAAATTAATTAGGATTTCAAGACCATATATGCAAGTCACAACTATACAAGTAAAACATTATGATCATGGTGGTGTCTTCTTGGACCACCATTCTGATTTATCAAATTAATTAGTATTTCAAGATTACCTATGCAACACACAACTATACAAGTAAAGCCTCGTGGTCATGATGGTAGCTCTTGTGCCACTTCTTTCCATCCATTCTCTCTGCAATCTTCTATTCAACCACTTGCATTGATTTATTTATCGAATTAATTAGCATTTCAAAACCATCTATGCAAGACATAACTATACAAGTAAAGCCTCATGATCATGATCATCATGGTACCTTCTTGTACTAACCTTTATATTTATCAAATTAATTAGTATTTCAAGACTCTTTATTAATCAAGAGAAACTATACCAAGTAAAGTCTCATGGCCATAGATAAGAGGCAAGCAATATGTATATAACAAAGTGGACCGGTTTGATGTGTTTACCTTTTGAGACGACCGGTTTGTACCAAAACAAAGTCGTAAAAAGTGAATATTATGAAGCGGGTTCAAGTGCAGAAGTTGTAGGGTTTCTGGTCGCATAGCGATGGCACTAGTTAGCTTGTGGCAGACAACAAAGCCATAGGAGCTAATGATATGGAAGCTGAAGGTAGCTGCCGGCCAGTGCCATCCCTCTTGTGACAAGATGCTCTCAACTCCAATGATAGTTTCCCAATCTACTTATTCCTTAATTTTTTCATTTATTTTCTTATGGTACTCATATTTATAAGCCCAAAAGATGTCTCTATAGAACATGTTAATGGGCTGTTTAATCTGTGAGCTAGCTTCCGGCCAGTAGGTCGCATGTAAGGCCAAGGACACGCAGAGGTCCATGTTCACTTAGGAGGAAAAATCGGCGAGTCTCTCCCTTCACACGTGGGATGAGACTTGCTTTCATGAATGACAGGATCGATATGATCATGAACATTTGTTGAGACTTTGGCTCATGATGAAAAAAGAAACTAAATTATAAGTATTTGGTCGATGCAAGTGGACCACGAGGATCAAAATCCATATATAATGCGCTAAATCCATAATACCACAATAATATTATAGTTGAGAGATGTTTGATTATTTTCAAGTGGAAATCTCATATTCAATTTTTATAAACGATAATGACGATTTACCGTTACGCGTGAAGATCGATGTCTAATCATTAATTTATATATAATTTAATGTAATTAATTGTAATATTGCCTTACATTAATTGTAATAGTGCCATACATAGATGTTGTCATATCTCTCCTGCAACTGCAAGCGTAAAACTTTCTTATTTTAAAGATAATTAAGAAACTACAAAGGTTTCGATCATGTCACAAGAAGAAATGAAGGGTTTCGTGTCAAAAAAAAATGACTCTATGGACTGATGATCAATACATGCAGCTATTAATCGCGCCTTCTCTCCTCCGACATATAACCCTCGATCTCTTTTATCACCATTCCTTGTTTTGTTTCTAGTCTCAATCTTTGCTTGTCCAACGTGTTTTTGGCTTGAACATATTTATGACCACTCATCGATCTATATCTGGACTAATTATTGGAGAATAATGTTTGGTTATTTTCCGCAATATGATCATGATGGAGGAAATTACCTATCAATACCATGAAGTTGCTTCTAACTTTCGGTGCGTTTCAATTGAAAGCATAAAGTGAGACAAATAATTGAAACATATTTTGATGACTTACGTACAAAATCAAATCATATTCAAAGTTTCCAACACTAGAAACTCATTATTAGTAACTCACATTGATATTTCTTCCAATTGAAAAATCGTAGAAATTACAAGGACAGTTTCCTAGTCACAAGTGGTCATCTCATATAAAATATAAAGTCATTTTATGATCCATGGCCATTTTTTCTTTTGTAAAAATCTTATTTACGATCATATTCGGATCAATAATTTAACAAGAAACATGTAACATTTTGACATTCACATTCTGACATTGAATTTCGTATCAATAATATAACAAGAAACATGTAACATTTTGACATTCACATTCCAACATTGAATTTTCGTACTATTTGATTGGTCCACGTCACTGACATGTCAGTGTTGACTGAGCACTGACATGTGACACGTGTCATCATCCTATTAGGCCACGTTTCTGACAACCTGATAGGGCGATGACGTCAGCTGATGATGTCATCGTCCCTGACCTCTCGCCGGATCCTTGTAAATGGGTCGACCAGACCCGCAACCCAACCCAGCCCTAAAACCCTAGTGTTTCCATCATTTTAGTTCCCGTTTCTTCCTACTTACTCGTCTCAATCCCCTTAATCGATCTATGTGATCAAAACCAAGAAAAACAACCTTAAAACGTACCTTCGATTGATGAACAGTGGCTGGAAGTTTCCTCAGCCGTTTCCTCTCAACTTCGGCCACCCCTTGCTTCGAAAATAGCTTCCCTGAGGTCGCCTTGATCCCAAGAACCTATTAGAGTCCAAAAAAAACCTCAACACACGTCTAAACATGATTTTCCAAATTTGAACCAAAATGGGTGTTTCGGGTTTCAGGTTTCTCACCTCCCCATAGTGGTCCGTCGTGCTCAGCTTTTCTAACACATCTCACTGGTCTCACTCTCCCTAACTCCGACTGAAGAATGATGGAGATGATGGAGAAATAGAAAGTGAGGTTATGGTGTTTGTGTGTTTGTGGGTTACGGTTTAGAGAACAAAGAAGATGAAAAATGCAGGGAAAATGGGTTAAACAAACCCTTAAGATATGATCTAAACTTTTGGGCAAAAGCACCAATGGGATGAGTAACACTTCCAAGGGCCCCCACTGACATTTAGTCAAATAAAAATCTGCCAAGTGTTTCAAAATCCCGAAAATAGTAAATAGTGTCATTTTCACTTCCGTGACCACAACTTCCCCATCGAACGTCCGAATTCGACATGCCGTCTGTCTATGGACTCGTGACGTTCCGATCTACATAATGGTCAATGATCAAAGTCCAAAAAGTGTCCCGAGTCAAAAGTCAACAATTCTCTATTTTCAAGGGCAAAACGATCATTTTACAAGAAAATTTCAACTTTACCAAATCATAAAAGTTCGAGGCGTTACAATGTTGACTAAGATGTATGGTATATGATGTTTACCTTGATATGCTAGTATTGTATGATACAATGTTATGCATTGACAAGACCCATCCCATTTCTCTTGGAAGTCAGAATAGTCTTGCCCTCGTTTGACACTTCTTGTCAAATAAGGGATATTATTGAGTTTAGTCGTATCCATAATCTAGAAAACGATTCAAAATATGTTGACTCCTGCGCGGGATTCCGCCCACGTCCAACTCACTACTTGACAAATAGTAGAGTGTATTAGTTTTTTTTAATTTTTATAATCAGTCTTACTTTGATATTTACCCGATTTGCAAAGAGAACTAAAAGTAAAAACATACTAAAGTCCTCCATCAAACTCTCAATTATTCATCCTTTTCACTTAAGCCTCCAATTTTAATAGCTGTTACTTAAATATAATCTCAATATATACATAATCAAGAACTATATGCATAATACTTGAATTAAATAAAACTACACAATTTTACACCCTTAATTTATTAACAAACCACAAATTAATGTTATTCAGAATTTTCCATTCATGACTAATGTTATAACTTGTTTATGTTCCAAGTACTATGGTAATCATGTTCTTTAATTTGTCATAAATAAATTCTATAATAATCCTCTCATTACACATTAAGGATTTCCACATCACTAACCATATACCATACATTCAACATTTAACACTCAACTTTATAATTCTTCATAAAATGTATCATGACTATAATTCACTGCCAAGACCCTTCTGGATTAATCAAATCATCCTTAATCTACGTTTAATGTCATTAACATAATTATTAGTTAAATTAAGCCTATTATTTTGGAAATTCAAGATTAAATCAAGGTATGGTTAAATAAACTCAGAAATTGTACCATTAAGTTCAAAAAATTAAAAGGAGTAACTTTCATGTTCATTGGACCACCAAAAACCACTGGACACGCCCTCACGTATCGCCGTGGTTCACAGATACAATCGCAACGGTACTTGCCTCCTACCTTGAGGGGGTCTGTGAAACGGGTTGCCCGACTCGATGACCTCGACCTAGCTGTAACATTTTCATTTATGTACCATTTTGTATACTCTAATCGTCCAATTTATTCTGCTCGATCCCAAAAAGAGATCTATGACTTCAAAAGTAGAGAAACATACCTCAAACGTGTACTCCAAGTTCATGGCATTTCGGCCATGGTTGCCCTCATATACTGCAACCTTCGTAGGCCTCCCCACATCGTTGCCTTAGTCGGGTGACCCTAGGTCTTTACTAGCCGTCTAAGATCCCTAGACTAGCACTTATGAGTCACATAACTGTTTCATGAGTCACGACCATGGTTAGCTCTCCACGGGTTTGAGTTCTGGATTCACCCAGAGCTCCCACCCCCCCCCCCCCCCCCCCCCCCCCCTCCCCCTACCCCCTACCCCATTTCCTTTTCCTACTTCTCATGAACTTGGCCTTATATCTTCTTCTTTCCCCTCATCTCCCTTTTACTCCTCCTCAGTTTTTCACCATTCTTCCTCATCATGTTGTTCTTCCTTTTTTCGACTATAAAAACACTGAATGCCACCAAAACCCACACAACACATATTTATAGAGTGAGTAGGTCGGTGGGATAGAGATTTGGGAGGAAAATTAAAGGTGAAGAAAGTTCTAGAAAATACTAGGCCTTCACCCAAAATTACCAAAATGCCCTTTGTGGCAAACTGAAAAAAATACCCCTAAGCTTTCCTTAACCTAAAACGAACCTATTTGACCTTCATTTTCCATGCCACATGTCTATGTACTCAAGAGTTCGAGACCTTCATAATGGTCTTCTCAGATTATCTAGAAGAGGTCCCCAATCAAAAAGTCAACCCTTTGACTTTGGTTAAAAGTCAACCGTTTGACTGGTCAAAAATCAACATTTTGACTTTTAGGGAAAAAATAGTCATTATTCACTTCTTCGAATATTTGGGGCATTACATGCATAGTAGTACATTATCAAGTCACATGTTGCATTGCATATTAGTCCCTAGGGCATTGATGAGTTAGTGTTAGGACCCACTTAGGAACCATGGGTATCTAGTACCTGTCTGTAGGCCACAAACTAGTCATCCACGTGATCGTTCCCCTGCGCTACTTGCTATACTAGTTAAAAAACGCCAATCATGTCCCCGAGCTCTAGGGGACTAGTGGTGAGGATGCATAGCACCCAGTCCTTCACGTGGTCGTCGTCGTACGCGAACAAGATATCCTGTATATGTTACGAGTATGAGACTCGAGCGACTCAAGAGAAATTATAATGTGTGTTGACATTGTGACGTGTTTATGTTTTCTGCATGGCTCATCTAGTTGCATTATTTAAATTATTATTAAATGAATGTTATTATTATTTCTCGTATTACGTGTAAGTATATTATGACTATTTCAGGACTTTAATCAAAACGAGGGGTTAAAGTAAGTTTTTGTTAAACTGTGATTTTACATTGAAATAAGTATCTGGGTCCACCCACCCTTGTGCTTTAAACCCCTCAAGTTTTTGTTGGTGCGCACGTACTTCGAGGAGGCACAGATGCTTCCATGACACTCACTTTCGGGCTTGGAATGAACTGGTGAGGTAATCGGGTATATACATGTAGTTTGTAGCGTATGATCATCAATTTAGTTGTCCATACTCTAAGCTTCCGTTGTTGGGTGAAATGTGATCGGTTTTCACCGCTCTATGCTTCCGTTGTTGAGTGAAATGTGATTGGTTTTCACTGATTAGGTTTCACCTGACTCTTATAAAACACAATGTTGTTAATTCAAATGACTTTTGTTATCTGGATGTCACTGTCCAGAAGTCAATCAGTACACCTCGATGTTCGTGTCCTTTCAAACTTTTTGAATCTCACCATTAGCTGCTTTGTGAGTTTATAATTTAGTACTCTTTCCTATTTGATGAAGTTGTATAACAATAGCAATGGTGGTCCCTCTTCTTCAAATAAAGATGATAGCTTTTTGAAGCATATGTTTCTATGTGACCCTACATTTCCATCTCCATGTTCAATTATTTCATCAAACTCTTATGGTGATGGCATCCACCTAGCTACATAGAGCTGTCCATCAATCCTAGCCAGGAAAAGAAACCCCAAAAGCAGAGCAGACCTATGAAAATTTAACAATTGTTGCCCCAGATATGATGGATCATTGTGTCAAGAATCAAGCAACAAAAAATGCCTTTCATCAATAATATTTGGGAACAGACACGAACTCAGAATTGAAAATAGAGGTGGGCTCAATCTATAATTAAGAATAGAAAGGGTTGATTTATAGCCAATTAACTTAATAAAATAGCATTTATTAGAAATTTACTAAAAAAATCTTTTAATTTTTTCATATTTTTTCACATTACCCCAAAACCTTCTCGGTCCGTGCTTATCTGGGAGCATGTATTCATTGGAGGCTGCAATGGAAAACACCAATTATAGAAATTTGTTGAAATAATATATACAATATATAAAATTATAAGCAATATATATACATATATTCCTTAGATTAACGAAAATTATACATAAATTCAATGTATTAATTTATTATCATTTAGCAACAAAAAAAAAAGGCAGAAAATATAAGATCAGCTGCAGTAGGAGGCTCAAAGGACATCCTCGATAATTCGGTGGACAGGTACCCGGCAGCCTTTGAAGAAGTCTTCATCATTTCATAACTCCGGTGAAGCCCTCGGCCCTCTCCATGCGTTTTTCAGCCCTAAATGTAAGTACCAAGAGGTTGCCGGACGACGCAGGTGGCAGCGGCGTCAGATAATATAGCTAAAAGGTAGATAGCTACGAAAACCCGACGCCTCAACTTAATTGGTTCATGGAAACACATAGTTTCTTACTAAGTTCAATAAGAAGGGGATTACTCAATTATATATATATATAGGCATGAAATTACCAAATTTCAAAATGGACAACAAAAAAAGAAAGATATTAGTCTCTTACCTGATCTCTTTGCAATGACTATATTATGCGGGAAATCAAAGCGAGGGGCTTCAGTCGAGGAGAGATGAAGTCGGTTATGTTCATTTTAACATCCGCCGCCATCTCTCCTACGATAGAAACTCTTACTATACTTGATAATATTCATATTTTCGACATCTCCTAAGTATACATATATATATATATATATATATATTAAAGACATGGTAAATCTTTAATTAGTTAATGAAGAAATTAAAGAATAATTAAATTATGAACTCGGCAGTACTAATCAAACACATAGTTGATGATCGATTTATTCACCAAATTTGTCAACGCAAAACAGCCGTCGAGATTGAACTGCAAATCAGGAACCCAACCCCTACTTTTATTAAATTTATATATATTGATCGAAATGATGGATGAAAATAAAAATTAAATAATTAGTCCAGTATACAAAATATTATATATGTGGCCATCAATTCCATCCTCTCATTATTTAGGTATATAAACTAGTCATACGAAGCAGGTGCCACATTCTTAATTAGGCAGTGGATGATTTAATAAAAATAATTTTATATGTAGCAATATATATATATATATATGTATATGTATGATTTTTTATCTAGTAGGGTACGTAGTGATGAGACTATTACCAGTATCTTTCATGATGTTCATGTTTTATGTGAGTCGTTTACTCCTGTTTAGTTTCAATTTGCCCTTAGGGTTTGTAACATGGCATCCCATGCTGTGGCTAATCATGTGAAATGTAAGAGAAGGTACCTGTTTGATATGTGCCTACGTGAGATCTGAGGAGATGTAGAGTTTTATGCTCGCAAGAGACATGCCACCAGCTGCCGGTAGCTGCATATGTATATATATATATATATATAGATATATATGATGCCATATATAGCTAACTAGGTAGGCGGTGCCATCTCTCCTGCGAGCACAAATCCCTCAAACTTTCTTCAACATCAATATCAACACTATTATTCTTTTAATCGGATCTGTTTCTCTGATGAGGAAATTAGGTAGGTGTACATATATATAGGAAAGAAATGGAGGGTTTCATGTCACAGAAAGATGGCGCATACAATAAGCCGATCAACACATACAGCTTATTACTCGCGCCATCTCTCCTGCGACATGAATCCTTCGACCTCTTTTATCATCACTCCTAGCTGTTGCTCGTTTCTCTCTATCTGTGCAATGTGTTCTTGGCCTTGAACATATTTATATCCACATCATGTCTGGACTCTGGACTTGGAAAATAATGTTTGCTTATTTTCCGCAATATTATGGAGGAAATTACCTATACAATTGCCATGAAGTTGCTTTTAATTTTCGAGGCCTTTCAAATCAAAGAATGCATAAAGTGAGACAAATTATTGAAATATATTTTGATGGACTATCGTATATATGCTCTAAATAAAATAGAATTCAAAGCCTCCGGCATCAGAAGAGAAACTCATCAGTAAGTCATATTTCTTCCTAACTTAATCATAAAAATTAAACCATAAAATGTAATACAGTTGGTAAATTGTCATCTTTAGAAGGCGGATATTTTAGTATCTAACTGACAAAAGTTCGAAATTAATGAGGTCACTTTGTGACCAGAAATAAGAACCGCACCCGAATTAAAATTAGACTCACCCTTTAAGTATGAAAAAATCTCGTAATATATATTTTTTTTAAAAAATCATAAAAATTACAAGGAGGGTTTTTCGTATTAATAATATATCAAAATATCTAATACTTTTCCACTCACAATGTCTCATTGCCGAATTAAAATGAAGTGTCGACTGTCTTTAATCACCACCATGGAGATACTAGATTATTAACGAGCTATGCTACCACGAATAATTAATCTAGCTATCTGGATTTGGAGAATATATAATGTTTCAAAAAAAAAAAAATTAAGATTCAAACCATTCCAAATTAAGGTAATATATGGGAGTTTGTAATTCGCTTGCCTACAATCACCTTTTGGCTCTATTGGCACCTCCATGTATATATAACCTTAGGAACTACTTAGCCGGCCATATGTTTTTATTTTATTTTTTATATAAGATATTGAAAGAGAGAGATTACGTAATATAAATACGGGATATCGTTCTCATCTGGCGAAAGTCAAATTTGAGATCTCCCACATGACAAATGAAGAGAAATATCACTAGATTATAATACTAACTAAATGATAATCAACTTATATATTTAAATCTGGAGAAAAACTAGCTAATATTCTAGTAATTATTGCCACTATTTTAAATTTATTATTAAATGTATAATTTAAATATACTATATATAAAATAATTAGTTATTTCGAGCGAGCAATTCATGTCGGGTATTTCAATTAATTCCAGCTTAATTTTCTGTGTCTAATTTGCAATGTACATGGAACACGAACCTGTAAATTACTAGCAAGTTTCGAGTAATGGGAGTTTGAGCTGGATGTTTCCAGCTCAATTTGATACTTTTTTTTTTTGGGTGTGGAACAAATCACCGGTGAATCTGAGGCTTTGATCAACAAGTACTTATCAATTAAACCTAATTAATAAATTAATAATTAAGAAAATTCCATGTGTTAAGCAAGTCAATCAAGTCTCCCATGGGTACTGTGTATATAGTAGACCGGCGTCTTAGCTGAAATCTACAAGAAATTTCAAGGATTAAAAGTCAATCAAGTCTCCCTTGGTTACATCCACGTGTAGCGTGGTTAATTCGAATGTATAAATGCTGAACTGTACAAAATCCTTTGAGTCTTTCCAGGTTCTTGCGTAGGGAAATTTTTAGAAGATTGCATATCAATGACAAAACAGCAATACGATCAAAAAACTTTCTGCTTTTTTTTTTTTTGGAATTATAATGGGCAATTATAATCACATAAAATTCTCTAAATTGAATTGCATAGTAATGTGATTATTGGCCTAATTAACACGCATGCATGTTTTATAGTGGGTATTGCCCTAACATTTTTACAGTCACTATTGACTCAAATAAGTTTTATAAAGAAAAACAAAGTATTGCGGTCTTTCTGGTTTATGATGATCAACCGTAAGAAAGTTATTGTAATTTGTCATTCATAAATTTTACTACACAAAATATAAAAAATCTCATTTTACGAGATGTTCAAACTATTCTAAATACATTTCAGTAATTAGAATCTCACAATAGAAACTAAAGAAAAGAACACAACATATAATCCTAATAATACCACTGAGGCCTTTTGAATTAAAGCCCCACACCTACTTAATTTACTCTTAATTTACTGATTAAGTGATAAAATAATACGGTGTTCTTAGTGATCATCCACTAAATAGCTGCTAAAATCTTATCAACAAATGATACATAAGCTCTTCTTTAGGAAACAAATTCCCAACCCAAAACCCAATCTCAACCCTCAATTTGCTATTACATGATGATCTCTCTGTATCATAAGCTCTTCTTTAGGAAGCAAATTCCCGACCCAAAACCCAATCTCAACCCTCAATTTGCTATTACATGATGATCTCTCTGTTCCGATGAGAAGACGATCAAAATCAAAGAATTGGACTACAGTCATCAATCCAATTAGTTAATTAGTTAATTAGGCCTACAGTCATCAATTCAATTAGTTAGTTAGTTAGTTAGGCTGTTAGGCAAGTTGTCATTGAGCTGTAGATCTCTGCCACGTTCACCAATGTTATAGGTTCAGTTATTTCCCTGTACAGCTAAGATATAAAAAGCTAGCAATTGTCCTGTACACGGTTCAAGTTCAATACAAGAAGTTCAATCGTTTTTCCCCTTCAAAAGCTCTCTACTTCTCTCTGTTGCTTTCCTTTAATCGATCTACTGAAGCTCTTTAGGTTTTCATGGTATCAGAGCAACAGCTCGGTCCTTGATACCTGATTGAAGTTTTCTTGCTGCAATCGCTGATCGTGGCAAGCTCATAGCAAGCTCATCCTTCTCTTCGACTGCACAAGGCTGTTTTAGATTGTCTGAGCTAAGTTTTTCTTCCTTAACGTTTTTCATCCATTGTTGCTGCTTTCATGTCTGGTCGTTTAGTCTTAAAGATTCAATAAACTTGAGTTTTCTTTTCAATTGTCATCGAAATGTTGATGTTTAGAGTTGTTGAAATCTGAGAAAAGTATCTTTTGAAGAATAGTCGTCAGTAAGTTCTTTGTTTTTGTCATTGAGATGTTGATGTTAAGAATTGCTGAAATCTGAAAAAGAAAAAAAAATTGTTGAAGAATCGCCGTCAGTGAGAAGTTCTTTGTTTGACTGATTGAAGTTCTGGTGCTTAGTGTAGTAGAATTCTTGAGTTAGTTTTGGTGAAGTCATCAGTGTGCAAGATTGAAATTGAATATCGTGTTGTTCTTCAACTAGCAAATAGCAATTAGAAGGATGTTTAGATCACACATTGCTAGTCCAGGCTCCAATTCTAGCACTCAGTCTACACCAATTTTTCTTCCAAACATTGTGCTAGCTAAGTCTAATTACTCCATATGGATATTTTGGATGGAATCTTTTCTGGGAGGACTGCACTTGCTTGGCTTTGTTGATGGTACAAATAAATGTCCCTCTGAATTTGTATTGGCTGAAGATGGTGTCACCAAGATCCTTAATGATGCCTTTGTGCACTGGAAAGCTCAGGATCAAAACATTATCAACTTAATAGGACAGACATTAAGTCCTCGAGCCATGTCCTGTGCTGTAGGAAGCACTTCTGCTGCAGCCATGTGGTCCAGTTTGAAGTCAAAATTTGCTGACTCAAATAGGCAAAACATCCTTCAACTAAAGACTAATCTTCAAAGAACAAAGAAGGGCCATGATTCAATAGAGGTATACCTGGAAAAGATCAAAATTGCTAGGGATGCTCTTGCTACTATGGGAGTAGTTCTGGATGATGATGATGTAGTAGTCACAGTTCTTGAAGGGCTTCCACCCGAGTTCACTGCAATTAAGACGATCATTCGAACTCAAGCCACTTACTCTATGACCAATCTCAAGACTCTCCTTAAAGCAGCAGAATATGACTTAGAACAGGCCTCCCATTACACACCTCTGCATTCTCTAACTGCTATGATGGCAAACACTTCCTTAACAACTCAGGAAAGCACTGGATCCTCCACTGTCTCTTCTGCTCCCATAATACCTCCTAGTTCTGCCAATCCTTCCAACTTCATTGTTTCTCCCTCACCATTATCATCCCAAGCTCAGTTCACTAATATGCCTTCATATCCTATGGGTTTTCCCCTTTCCTCTGAGGATGGCAGTCAACATTTTCCAGCTTTTGTTACTAATGGTCATAGTGGAGGTAGCAGGTTTTGGGGGCAAGGGCACTGGTGCAGGGGGAAGAGGTTACAGTTTTGGTCATTCACCAAATGCATGTCAATTGTGCAATAAGCCAGGGCATAGTGCTAGAACCTGTCACAATCTGCAAGCCTATAATACACAAGGAGGAGGTGCTGGAAACAGGCTTTCTGGCGTAAACAATGGTGTTGAGTGTCAATACTGTGGCAGGAAGTATCATACAGCTGATAAATGCTATCATCTAATTGGTTTTCCCAATCAAAGAATGCAGTATGGTGGATATCATAACCCTACCAAACTAGGGGGACCAGGGACTTCATCTGGTGGTTTTTCCAACAACAGTCCTTAGTTTGGTGCATCTGGAGATTTTTCAACAACAGTCCTCAGTTTGGTGCACCTGGAGGTTTTTCCAACAACCCCAATCCTACTGGTAACTCAAATGAGGATCATGGAGTGTCCTTCATTGGTCAAACTGCCATGATGGCCTCAGGTTCTCACATGTCTATGCCTATGCCATCTACTGGTCCTCCACCTGAAAACTCATCTATGACATATTGGCTTGCAGTGTCAGGGCCCACCCCTAATCCCCCAGGATTAGGGACTAAACCCTGCTCCCGTCTGACAACCCAAAACGAAAGACCGAAACGACCTCACAAAAACTACAAATTACATTGCCAGACGCAGGAGAATTTACAACACCCCAGAGTCAGCAGTTATACAGAGCATAGTACTAAACTAAGAAAACAAAAACCGATACACAGATTACACGCACAACGGAAACTTGAAAACACTTCGGGAAAACTCTCGAGTACTCTATGCCTCCGACGCTGCCTCAACGTCAACCCCCGCGCTAGCTCCACGACCTGGAGGGCAATTAAAAACCAGAAAGTGTGAGTGGACCATAAAGAATAAAAGTTTCGAAAACCATTTTATAAACAAACCAAGGTTTGGCCCTTTGTTTTGAAAACATGCATGCATAACCCATTTATTAAACACAACTATAAACCACATAGTAATCATTATAAAAACATTTATAATTCACAAAATAGGCATCATGAAAACAGTACGATAAAAACATAAATCCAAGTCATCATTGTCCGATCAAACCTGCTGGACCTATCCGAGTCTTTAAACTCCCGAGTATTTAAACTCAATCCAGGCCTCAATAATCCGAGTCTTTAAACTCCGAGTCTTTAAAATCAACAGGCCTACGGGGGAAATATCAATATATCCGAGTCTTTAAACTCAATCCGGGTCTTTAAACCCAATCTGGGCCCGTCCCCCGTCATAATCATATCCGGGTCTTTAAACCCAATAACCAGATCCAGCAAATCCAATCCAAAACCATTTGAAAACCATTCGAAATCCATATCCAAACCCGAATCCGAAATCACTGACCCGAAGCCCTTTCGGCATCTAGAACTGTCATTCCGAACCCAAATATGGAAATCCACTTTTCAACTTTAAAACCAAATTCCGCTTTCCGAAATCCAATTCTAAAACCGAAAACCTCGTTTGTCAAATCGTGTTCCAAAATCCATTTATAATCATTAAACCACTCATAGTTTGAAATCCCAAAATCATGGCATCATAATCAGAAATTAATCATTTCTCGTAAAACGTGCCAAAAACCGTAATTCCTCGAAAAACGTGCAATTAAGTAAAACAGTTATAGTATATTCAAATAACCATTAAATCACATATAAAACCATAAAACAAGTCATTAAAACCAGTTATGCATGCTCAGTTATAGAGAAGGGGTCCACTCACAGATACCAGGCACGTCACTCGCGTCCCGTACGTCCTGCACGTTCCTCGACCTCCTCGGGGATTCCCGATCCTATCAACAGTCACCAAAATACGTCACTAACACGTTAACGAAGGTTCTCCTAATTTTCCCCAAAAATCCCCGGGTCTTAAACGTAACAAACCGAGTCCCTAAACCTTCAACCTAGCGGAACTAACCCGAAACAACGTCCGATTAACCCGAAACCTATCCCAAAAGATTCGTTACAACATCTAGACCAAAAACCTAGTTGCAAGGTTTTCTAGAATCCTACCCACGCGCCCCCACGTGCCGCCCAAAGTGGCTGCGCGTGGGCCTCACGCGCCTGCACACAGAAACACTGTTCATCTTCAACCTCGAGCAGTCACTGTTCTGGACCGGTGTGGCCGGTTCTCCACCGTCCGCCGTCCGTTTTTGCTCTTTTTTCCTCCCCTAGCTTTGTCCTACCCTAAGCAATTCAATCCAACCTTAAAAACTCGACATCACGGCCTAAAACACACCTCCCTAACTCGAACCCAAAACCAACCAAAAACTCTGTTTCTCAATCCGGCCAGCCGTGCATCCCCCTTTCACGGCTGCACCACCAACAGCTTCCTAGGGACCTAGTGAACCTCTTAGAACCTATAGAAAACGTCGACTCAGCCCCAAAATTCACGACTTTCAGTTTGAACTAACACGGCAAAACAGAGCATATTGAGGGAACTAAGAAATTACCTGTGCTCAGGCCGCCGCCGTGAGCTCCGCCGTACCCTAACCTGTCAAGCACGTCTCCCTCGTCCTCTGAGCACCACCACTAGCCACGTTTGGTTGAAACACGACAACACCACCACCAAACTCCCTCTCTGTTTCTCTGGTCTGCTATTCACCTCCCACACACAGTCACGCCCAACTCCTCACAAACATGATCACACACCCTCCTAACTCTCCTTCGAACACCACAGAACCTCACAACACTCACACACTCACTCAGTTAGATCGATTCCTCCTCACTGTCTCCAGTCTCTGTTTTCCTCTTCGAACAAACACGATGCACACACAACCCACATTTAATTTTGCTCGTGCACCCTAGAAGCCACTACACACACTCCACGTGTCACTATCCCATGGCCCAACTCAAAAGATCCCAATTAGCCCTGTACACTTGTCCCAATATGCTTTGCACAAATCCCAAAGCACCAAAAGACCAAAATGCCCCTGTGAACTAAAATTACCATTTTGCCCTTCACCGTTCTAGACCTGTATCTCGCTCGTCCTACGTCCGATGAAGGCATGCCGTATGTCGTTGAACTCAGGACGATGAGACCTTTCTAACAGTCCTAGGTCTACGTACAAAAACCCTGTCGTATGAAACGTCAACTTTTCCCCCTTCGTTTAACCAAATTACGGTAATGCCCTCAACCTTCCGAACATCATAACTTCCTCCTCGGATGTCGGAATTGGGCGTGCCACCTGTCTATGGACTCGTGACGTCCCAAACTACGTCACGGTTATTGGTCAATGCCCAATTGATAGCCCAAACTAAAAGTCAACTTTTTTGCCCAAACTAGGGGCAAAATCGTCATTCTACTCTAACGGCCAAAAGTAACCAACTAAACATCGATTAGACTCACTAATCCGTTACTAATCACTTTACTAATCCCGAATCTCGGGACGGGTCGTTACATGCAGACTCAGGAGCTTCAAATTATATGACTAGTGACATTCAACTCCTTAATAATGTGACTTCCTATCCCACAACTGATTCTGTCATTGTTGGCAATGGTGAGACCTTATCCCTCACACATTTTGGATCCTCCACACTAGCAACACTGGCCCTATCTAATATTCTACTGATTCCTAAACTGAAAGCCAATCTTCTGTCTGTTCATCAATTGTGTAAGAAAAACAATTGCAGAGTTATTCTTGATGAATTTGAGTGCATTGTGCAGGACAAGTTCTCTTCAAGTGACTGAGTAGAGGAGGATTATACCTTCTCCCTTGTGTCTCTGCCACACCCGAGAGTCAGTTTTAGAGTCAATCTCATCTCAAGAAGTTAAATGCTGTCAAGAAGGATACACCACCGTGCTCAGCCTTTGTTGGAAAACAGGTTCAACATGCACTGTGGCATCAAAGGTTGGGACATCCATCTAATGAGGTTACTCAGGCTATGTTACAAAAAGTTTGTTTAGTAGATAGGAATAAGTTCTGTACAAGTTCTCCTCTCTGTCAAGCTTGTATAGCAGGCAAGTTTACTAAACTTTCCTTTCCAATATCCACATCCATGGCAAGTGACCTTTTTCCCTGATCCATTATGATGTTTGGGGACCTGCACCTCAATCATCCATAAAAGGTTTTAGGTATTTTGTACTTTTCATTGATGACTGTACAATGTAACGACCCGTCCCGAATTCCGGGATTAGATTAGTCACTAATCTTGATTAGCGAGGTTGAACGGTGGTTAGTAGGGCGGAATCGGACAAATTGTGCAAAATGACCGTTTTGCCCCTAGTCGTGGGCAAAATGTTGACTTTTTGATCGGAGCGGTCAAACGGACTTTGACCGATGACCGTGACGTAGTTCGGGACGTCACGAGTTCATAGACAGGTGGCACGTTCGATTCCGACATTCGTAGAGAAAGTTATGGTGTTCGGAAGTTGAGGGGTATTTTGGTAATTTGGCTTATTAGGGGCCAAATATTGACTTTTTGATCGGGAGGTCCGATGGGCGAGGGCCAAGGACCGTTACGTAGGTATCGTCGATACGAATCCAACGACAGGCGGCATGCCGAAATCGGAGATTCGACGACAACGTTATGGTCAAGGAAACGAACTAACGAACCGAGGCCCCGATTAAAATAATACTATAATAGTGAATAGTGACCGTTGACTGTGCACCTCCGGATGAGTGACAAGTGTCACCCATCCCCTAATCTAAGCCCTAAAACCTGATCCATGTCTCCCTACATCATCATTACAACCTCATTATCACCATTAATCTAAACTAATTAATCCCCATAATTATCCTTCTGTGTCTTTGAACCCGTGAGCAACTGAGTGTGAGGGATGGGGGAATTGGCTGATTTCTTGCAGCAAACTTGGGAGAATTGAGTGAGTTTGATGACTGTGTTAACTGAGTGAATCACGGGAGACAGAGTGTGGGGGGGGGGGGGGGGGGGGGGGCTGAAGCAAAAACCGAAAATTGAGTTTGGGAGGGAAATTCGAAATCAAATCATAGGGCCGTGGGGATTGAATTGGGGATTACCTTCAGCTTCCTGGGAGTGCCACGATCTTAATTGTCGAAGAAACGAGAAGAATTGGTGCCGTTTTGGCTCTGAACGGGCTTGGTGACAGAGGAGGAATTTCGAGGTTGAGTCGTGATCGTGGAGTGTTTAGACGACGGAATTGAGGTGGGGAACTTGCTTATCATGACCCCACGATGCTTCTGGGTTCGTCAATTGAAAGGAAACGGTCGTGGTTGACGAAACTCCATGCTTGAACAGTGACTGTGTTCGAGCTTGAGTTCATTGGGTTAGAGGTGAGATTGTATGAAATTAATCTTGTAGAAATGATCCTTACACTCTCACGATACTCACTGTGTTAATTAATTTGAAAAACAGGGTCGAAATCTATGAACCCGAATCGGAGACCCGTCGAGGATCGATCGATAGTCGTGAGGCTTTAGACCACCATTCGAGAAATTGAACTTTCAGAACTTAATTATAGTTGGATTGGAAGGGATCAGTTGAAAGAACGGATCGAATTGAGGTTAAATTGAATGAGATTGAATCGGATCTGTTCGCGGGTTTTTCAACCCGTTTACCAGACAAACGGGCGAAGGGGATGACTGTGCTGGTACTGTAGCTGGCGCGTGGTGGCGCGTGATTGGGAATCTTGAGGTGAGGTCAACATGACTTTTAATCCATTCGATGTAACGGACATTTTGGAATTGGTTTCGTGTCGATCGGACAACGTCTCGATAGTGTTCGGGATGTCCGAAGGTTTTAAATTAAGTTTAAAAATAAGTAAAAATTCGGGAAAATTACGGGACTTTGATAGGATGTTAATGATGAGGTTAGTAACCCTCTAATGTGATTTGGACAGGATTGGGAGTCCCGGTGATAGTGGTGTGGCCCGGGAGGGCCGGTGGCACGCGTATCGAGGCACACGGTTAACACGGTCTGTGAGTGGACTTTGGTTTTATAAATCCTATGCATGCTTAAATGTGTTATATGGTTTATATACATGATTTCTATGATGGTATTTGTGAGCATTGATTTTGGATATGTTGAACGTATTTCGAGGTGTTTTCCGTATTTCACGTATATTGGGATTAACGGTTTATTTGTGGTTTTGTGTGCTTGTGGTTAAATAAATAATATGATGAAATGGTTTTGAAATTGGAAATATGAACTCGGGCTTGAGGCCCACTTGTTTTAGAAATTTCGGACTTGGAGTCCATTTGAGAATCGGGCCGGGGGCCCAGTTGGTTAATGAAATCGGGCCAGGGGCCCAGTTGGTATGCAATCGGGCTGAGACCCATTTGAGTTATATTATCGGGCCAGGGGCCCAGTTGGTTTACCAATCGGGCCGTGGGCCCAGTGGTTTATAAAATCGGGCATGAGGCCCAGTTGGATAATAAATGTGATTTCGGGTCGGGGACCCTATATTTTATAATGGTGATTTTGGGTCAAGGACCCTAAATGGAATTACAGGGTTTTATGGAAATTTCGGGCAGGGCCCAATGGTAATGATGTGATAAAAGGATTTAATAAAACTGTTTTCCATATACCATCTGGATACAAGGATATATGATGGTCTCCTCCAGATGTCTGGGACACTGGGGAAGTCACGGTGCATTGCCTGCGAGGGGTCATTATACGGAGCAGCCGGACCGTATGATGACTCAGGAGCAGGATTGCTATGATTGACGTCAGGGACGTCAGGCATCAGGGATGTCAGATATATGGACCCGGAGAGACCCTGGGCAGCACGCGTAGCTTATGAAACTGTGAGACATGACGTCAGGGACGTCTAGCATCAGGGATGCTGGTGATGGTAATGGTAAAATACGAATTAATGAAATGGCTTTCCGGGTGGATTTATGATTGTGTGATTTTAATGAATTAATGTTCATTTATGGTAGTGGGTGGTGACCCACATGGTCGTATATGCATGGTGGTGGTATTCCACGGTTTTGGGCTGAGTTCCCACACTTGGTTTTTGGTTAACGGTTTTTGGGCTAAGGCCCTAATGGCTCGATTGAGCAAACGTTTTGGTTACTGGTTTTGGTGGCATGCATACGTTTTTATTGGAGGGCATAAATGTCTTATAAATGTTTTAAACAGACTTGTTTATTTTCGTCCACTCACAGCTTTTGTTTTTAATGCCCTTCAGGTTGATCACGGATGCGATTGCAGCAGAGACTGGGACATTGCACACCTCCTCCATCGATCCTTGCGCACTCTGGATGCCCTGTTTGGGCAGTGGCTCTTGGTCATCCTTTGTCTGACACCCCTTGTTGGACGGGAGCAGGGCACATTCCATGGTAATCCCGGGGGGATTGGGATGGGTCCTGTCAAGCTTGTATAGCAGGCAAGTTTACTAAACTTTCCTTTCCAATATCCACATCCATGTCAAGTGACCTTTTTCCCTGATCCATTATGATGTTTGGGGACCTGCACCTCAATCATCCATAAAAGGTTTTAGGTATTTTGTACTTTTCATTGATGACTGTACAAGGTATACATGGATGTTCCCCATGATAAATAAAAGTGAAGTTTTTGGTCATTTTAGAACATTTTATGCTTATGTGTTGAATCAGTTTCAAACCTCTGTGAAATTCTTAAGATCTGATGGTGGTGGGGAATTCATGAGTATCAAATTCAGGGAATTTCTGAATGAGAAGGGTGTTCTTCATCATATTTCTTGTCCCTATACCCCTCAGAAAAATGGAGTTGCTGAGAGGAAGAACATGCATGTTAAGGAAACTGATGTCACCATGCTTAAGCAAGCTTCTTTACCAGATTATTTTTGGTATCATGCATGTGCTTTAGCAATCTTTTTGATTAACAGGATGCCTACAACAACTCTGCAAATGCAGTCACCATATGGGAAGTTATATAAGAAAGTTCCAGGCCTTGATGCTCTTAAAGTATTTGGATGTGCCTGTTACCCTTTGTTGACTCAGTATAATACTAACAAGCTTATGGCCAAGTCAGATCAGTGTGTCTTTGTTGGTTTTGCTCTAGGCTATATGGGGTTCATTTTCTATCATAAGAGCTCAGGACGATTTGTAATATCCAGACATATTCTTTTTGATGAGCAATGCTTTCCTTTTGCTCAAGCACAGCCAGTACATGATTCATCATGTCTTAGTTCTTCTGTTATTCCTTTTGCCTTTGTTCTTCATCTCAACTGACTGTCCCAGTTATAGGAATTGTTCCAGAAGTCTTCCCATCTGTTACAGCAGCCAATATACATGAATCTATGCCTGTTCCAGATATCTCACCATCTGATGCAGATTCCATCCAGGACCTTGTGCTCATTACAGGAGGATCAAACTCTACTACAGATTCTTTACAGGATCTTGCACCTGTTCCAGGATCAAACTCTACTACAGATTCTTTATAGGAGCTTGCATCTGTTCCAGTGGCTCCCTCAGAAGTTGAAGCATCTGCTGATGATTCTTTACAGGATCATGTACCTATTCCAGTGATTATCCCAGAAGTTGAATTACCTGCTGATGATTCTTTACAGGTACCATCACCTCCAAACTTGTTCTCTGATGTACCTTTACATTATTCTTCTCAACACTATAGTGAGAACAATCCTGCCAGTTCTATCTCTAGTTCTGTTGAGTCTACCCCTCATCTTGTATCCACTACTGCTCTTCCTTCTTCCTTTAGAAGTCATGGTCCCACGCTCTTAGTAGATCTTACTGCTTTTTCCCCAGACACTCATACTACAATTCAATTTGGGGACACTTCAGGAACTGTCTCTATCAACACCACTCCTGGGAAGGGTGTTTCTATTCTTCTTGATGCCTCCTACGCAACAAACCAGTTCAATCTTATCTCTGAGGCAAACATATTACACCCAGTAGATGGTCTTCCCACTACTACTTAGAATGATCATCCTATGCTCATTAGGTCCAAAAGAGGTATCTTTCAACCTAAGTGCCTGCTAGCTGTGCATTCCCAGCCTTATCTTGATCCTAGTGTCACTGAACCTCACTCTTACATAGCTTCACTACAATGTTCAGAATGGAAAACAGTCATGGAGAGTGAAAGGCTGACAAGACCCACCCCCAATCCCCCGGGATTAAGGGCTAAATCCTGCTCCCTTCTAACTTACGCATGACACGAAGGCTAAACCGACATCCAACCTCCATGTGACACGTAAGTCGGACAAGGGATTCTCTATCCGACCGTCCTAAAAGTATCCGGACTTCCCGGAGTGTGCCGAATCTACTGTGGATCGCGGGTGTGATGTCTCCGTCTCTCTTGACCAACAACCCGCACCGCAACAACCTGGAGGGTATCGAAAACACGAAGAGACTATGAGTGGACAAAAATAAAGTATAAGTTCAAAAATAGTTCATAAAAAATACAATTACATTTATACCCTCCATGTAAAAACCAATGCATGCATATCAAATCCATGTCATAAAGCTATTCTATACTCAAGTTGATCAAACCATTTAAGAAAACCAAATTCATTTTCCTTTTCCAATTCCCGGGCCTCAGCCTAAAACCATCAAAATCCGTTTAATCTGGGTCATCGCCCAAAACATCGGAAAACCATTATTAAAACTATCATCATCAAATCTCAGTGAAATCCAAAAAATATTTGAAACCACGTTTCCATCTATCGAACCTGCTGGATCTATCCGAGTCTTTAAACTCAATCCAGGCCTCAATATAATCCGAGTCTTTAAACTCCCGAGTCTTTAAACTCAATAGGCCTACGAGGGAAATATCAATATCCGAGTTTTTAAACTCCCGAATCTTTAAACTCAATCCGGGTCTTTAAACCCAATCCAGGCCTGCCCTCGTCATAATCATATCCGGGTCTTTAAACCCAATAACCAGATCTAGCAAATCCAATCCGAAAAACCATTTTCCATTTCCGAATCCGAATCCGCAATCTCATCAGGATCCCGAATCCAAACCCAGAACTCATATCCATCATCCATTTCCAAATCTGAGTCCGAAACCATCATTCCGTAAGCCGGCATCCGGAATAACCATTCCGAACCCAAACCCAGAAATCCACTTTCAAGTTTCCAAAATCGAATCCAAAATCGTCATTCTGAAATTCGATTCAAAAACCTGAAATCGTGTTCTTTAAAACCACTTTACTGAACTGGGCTTCAAGCTCGAAATCACTTTCCAAAATCTCTTTTGCAAACTTTAAAATCAAATCGTATTTCAAATTCCGAAATCAAATCATTAACACCATGTTCAAATCACAACATCAATCGTATTCTCGTAAAACGTGTAATTCCGCAAATATCTCAAAAACCGGGCAAAACTGTAAACCATCAAGATCATAAATCAAATAATAGAATCACGTATATAAAACATATAAAAACATATATGCATGCATCATAAGTTAGAAAGTAAAGTCCACTCACAGACCATTTGTGACACCGCCTCGATATGCGTGCACTGACCATTTGTGACACCGCCTCGATATGCGTGCACTTACGCCGTTCCCGGCTAATCCGCTATCACCGACTTTCCCAAACCTGTCCAAATCCCATAATAAGGTCACTAACTGCTTCAAAATGATCATACTTAAGCTCCGTAATTTTTTCGAATTTTTAACTATTTTTAATCGAGACCTAAAACCTTTGGACATCCCGAAACATATCGAGACGATGTCTGATCGACTCGAAACCAATCCCAAAATGTTTGTTACATTAAATAATTTAAAAGCAATATGGGAACCTTCCTCAAAAGGCTTGCCACGTGTCCACACGCGCTGCTTGAAGTGGCTACGCGTGGGAGCCACGCGCCTAAGCACTATTCATCGTCTTTCTCAGTCGACAAGTCTAAACCGGTCTGCAAATCCGGTCCAACCGTGAACCGGCGTGGCTGATTTTCGTTCAATTTTCACCCATTTTCAGTTCTAGCTAGTCCCTTAGTATCGTTCTTCCATCTCTAACCTATTATCATCAAAAAAAAGAAATTGCAAGTGAGAGACTACCTCCCAAATCGAAGGAGAAACCGTTCACTGTTGTTGTCCAGTTGCCGTGATTCCGGCCACCTCCTTCACTGGTTTCAGTCCCAATCCATCCCTTTTGACCTTCAAAATCTCTTCCAAACAACCAATTGAACCACTTATCACTCAAACGCACTTTACCATTTTTGAATCGAAACAGGGCCTTTTAGCGGGAAGGAACCTTACCGTCCATCTCCAACCGCGAATTCAAGTCCTTTGGGCTTGTTCCGTCATCCTTTCCATATTTTGTTCACAGGTCAGCAGCTCTTGATGAAGAATTGAAGAGATTGGGTTCACATCTACACTACCCCCTGTTTCTCATAGTTTGAGACCCACCGTCCATGATGGCCCATGGTACAGCACCACCACACTCCTCCACCTCTATTTCCCACTTCCTTCCTCCCTTCATCAGCAACCATCACCTCCCTCAACGGAATTGATTCTCACAATCAAGTCATCACTCTGTTTCTCTGTTTTTCCCTTCACGGCCAAACCGTGCAAACCAACTTCTGTTTTTAAAACCAAACCCATTAAGTCGGCTGAGAGGTTCTACATCCCTCTAGAGGTGGGCCAGGTGTCCTAATGTTATTGGGCACAATCCCCAATGCAGCCACATGCCTAATTATCATAGGGCACATAAAAAAGACCACAATACCCCTACATACAAATTACCATTTTGCCCCTTAAATTCCTTGATCCGTAGCTTCGTCGTCCGACATCCGATGATGGCGTGCCGCCTGTCGTTGTACTCAGGGCATCGAGACCTTCCTAATGGTCCTCGAAGTTCCTGAAGATTCCATGTCGTATGAAAACTCAACAAATTGCCTCTTTTTAACGAAATTACCAAAATACCCTCAAACTTCCGAAGGTCATAACTTTTCCCTTGAGTGTCGGAATCGGACGTGCCACCTGTCTATGAACTCGTGACGTCCCGAACTACGTCACGATCATCTATCAAAGTCCATTTGACCACCTGATCGAGAAGTCAACATTTTGGCCAATTCTAGGGGTAAAATCATCATTTCGCCTGTCCGTCCGAATGCATCCAACTAATCACCGATTAACTTCACTAATCTGTCATTAACATCTAATCTAATCCCGATTCCAGGGACGGGTTGTTACAAATACAGGCCTTAAAGTCACAAAACACTTGGAGTTTGGTGCCTCTTCGACCTAATCAAAATATTTTCAGTTGCAAATGGATTTTTAGGATTAAGAAGAATGCTGATGGTTCAATTTCTAGGCATAAAGCTCGTTTGGTTGCTAGAGGTTTTAGTCAAGCTCAGGGTATAAACTATGATGAAACCTTCTCTTTTGTGGTACGTCACACTATTGTTCGATTGATGTTAGGCATAGCTGCTCATTTTTGGATGGAAATTACATCAGTTAGATGTAAAGAATGCCTTTCTACATGGTCACCTACAGGAGGAGGTCTATATGACACAACTTGGAGGTTTTACTGATCCTGATCACCCAGATTATGTGTGCAAGCTTGCCAAATCTTTGTATGGATTGAAACAGGCACCTAGGGCCTGGAATGAGAGATTCACTAGTTTCCTTCCTATTCTAGGTTTCCATACCTGCTATGCTGACCCCAGTTTGTTCATTAAGAGTACATCTGGTTCTTTGGTTTACTTGTTACTATATATTGATGATATCATCATTACTGGTAATGATTCTAGAATGGTTCAACATGTTAAAACTGCTTTACAACAGGAGTTCGAAATGACTGATCTTGGTGCTTTGGACTATTTTCTCGGACATGAAATCAGGTATATGGCTACTGGTGATTTGTTTGTCTCTCAGTCCAAATATGCACGAGATGTAGTAGCCAAGGTTGGTATGACAGGATGCAACACTCATCCTACCCCTAGTCAGGTTGGTGTTAAACTGCTCAAGGAGGGACAGTGGCTGTCTGAGGAAGAGAGTTATTATTTCAGAAGCCTGGTAGGATGCCTACAGTATCTTACATTCACCCGACCAGATATTGCTTATAGTGTTAATACAGTCTGTCAGTTCCTACAACATCCTACTCATCAGCACTTAATTGCTGCAAAAAGGATTATGAGATATGCACAAGGTACCATTGATCATGGTATCCTTCTGAAATTTGCTCCTGCCTCAACTAACAGCAGGTCTTTATCAGGACTTCATCTTCATGCTTTCTCTGATGCCGATTGGGCAGGATACCCTAATGACAGAAGGTCCACATCAGGTTTTGTCATTCTTCTCAATCAATCTCCCATTTCTTGGTGTAGTAAGAAGCAGCATTGTGTCAGCAGATCCTCCACAGAAGCTGAGTACAGAGCCATGGCAGATACAACCTTTTAACTTCAGTGGCTGAGACATGTGTTCAAGGATCTTCAGCTTGAGCTTTCTGAAGTCCCTTCACTTCATTGTGA
Organism: Prinsepia uniflora; assembly: GCA_032719365.1. NCBI lineage: Eukaryota > Viridiplantae > Streptophyta > Magnoliopsida > Rosales > Rosaceae > Prinsepia > Prinsepia uniflora. The sequence continues at coordinate 3,906,095 of CM064867.1, read as the reverse complement.
TAACATCTCTGCCTTGGCTCTTACCTCCAATCCTGTCCATCATTCCAAATCGAAGCACATTAAAGTTAATGTCCATTTTACTCGAGAGAAGGTGAAAGATGGTTCTATTGCAATGCGTTTTGTTACTTCAAAGCTTCAACCTGCAGACTTATTCACCAAGGGTCTTTGTTCACCTCAACATACTTTCTTTTGCAACAACTTGCTATTGTGTTCCCCCAATCAAGCTGAGGGCGGGTGTTCTGATGAGAAGACGATCAAAATCAAATAATTGGACTACAATCATCAATCCAATTAGTTAATTAGTTAATTAGGCCTACAATCATCAATTCAATTAGTTAGTTGGTTAGTTAGGCTTTTAAGCAAGCTATCATTGAGCTGTAGATCTCTGCCACATGCACCAATGTTATAGGTTCAGTTATTTCCCTGTACATCTAAGATATAAAAAGCTAGAAATTGTCATGTACACGGTTCAAGTTCAATACAAAAAGTTCAATCGTTTTTCCCCTCAAAAGCTCTCTACTTCTTGTTGTTGCTTTCCTTTAATCTATCTACTGAAGCTCTTTAGGTTTTCACTCTCTGCGTTCTTATTCTCTTTTTTTTTTTTCTAAATTTTTGCCAATTATTCTCCTTCATTGTTCCCTTTCCCTTGCTCCTCTTTTTCCAATTTTTTTCTTATCAAATAATATAGCCATTCATCATTACGATGATCATATAAATTAACATTTATCACTTGAACATCACATGTCAATTTCTTTTCATTATAGGGTGCTTTCTCCATAGTCAAAATCTCAATACCATCCAAAACCATATTTGTTCTCTTTATTTTCTCGTCCTATTTTCATATCCTAAGTGGGAAAGAAAATGTATGAAGTAAGCACACAATATCCAGAAATAACTAGGTGTAGCTACCTTCAAGAAATATGGTTCACCTACAAATTAAATTATCCACTTTTAAGGTGGTAGCAACAAATTAAGTTTTTATTTCCAAAGAATAAGACATCAGAAGTTGGTCTTATTGCATAGAGTTCCAACCAAGCATCGATTAGTGCCTTCAAATTATGTTCCACTTGCCAACAATTGACAAGTAACATGATATTTGAGAGTCCATCCTTCATCATTATAATGCAAAATTTCAATATATGTGGTTGGTTCATGTCGTTGTGTGCGTCTATCCAACATATGTTTTATGTAACGTAAACGGTCCATTGACACATCAAAATATCACAATTATCATGTCTTATCTTCATCAAATAAGAGTGGAAGTTCAAGGGCATAACATTGAACAGTTTTGAGGTCAATGCATAAAAGCTTACATGCAATGGCTATGTCATATAACTTGCCGCGGAAGAAAACAAATTTCCTGCACAGCTTCAAGTTTTTGAATCTCTCGAAAAAAAACCGGGTGTATTTGCATCCGGGCTATTTTCTACTTCACTTCGATAAAAATACTTATAGAAGAACGCAACTGTTGCAAAAACCGATATAGGTGGCATTCTCTATGAGTTTTGAGTAGGTGAAACTATTATGTTTTCGTTCTTCTCCACATTTTTACCAGGCGATCCAGGAATTTTGGATACCAACTGTGACACGACCCATCCTAATCCCCCCGGGATTACCGTGGGACGTGCCTGCTCCCGTCTGACACGAAGTGTCAGACCCGGGATAATTCCGTCTCTAGCCCTCACCGGGGCTTCCAGAGTACGCCAGGATCGTAGGAGGAGTGTGATGTCTCGAACTCTGCTACAGCTCACATCCGCGATCAACCTGAAGGGCATTCAAAACATTAAAAGTTGTGAGTAGACAAAAATCAATCATTTAAATAAAAACATTTCACAAAAAGATATTTATGTCCTTCACTAAAAACATATGCATGCATTAAAAAAACATTTATCAAAACGTTCATAAAACCATTTGAAAACATTCTCAAAACCTTTCAAGGGTTCATGCCCGGTCCCTATAAACCGTCATGAACCATAAAAATATTTATGGGTCCCCGACCTGAAATCACAATCTTAAAACATGGAACACGAAGTCTCCGCCCCAAATTACTTTTCGTAAGAACCTCATACGTATAGATATACGTATGACCCATCCGTGGCACTTCCGAGAAGATGCCAACTCAGGGCACACTGCCCCTAGGGAACACATCCTCGTTATATGTCACGATTCATCTCTATACTAGTGTGCACACTACTCGGGGTCTCACTCCTAGTCTACCCCCAGGAATTCTCCATCTGGGAGGCTCTATCTTCGGACCTAGTCCGATCATCTCTCCGGAATCTGGTCTGGGACCACATCATAACTCCCACTCCTGGAACGGGATCCCTATGGGGATATCCATTATGGTCTGTGGATCGTGACTCTCCAGATCGACGTCTGGAAGAGACCAAATAAATCATATGGAGGGTATAATACATTTTCAAATGCTTTCTTTTTTTCTCAAAACATATTTCAACTGGGTCTCATACCCGATTCATCTCAACGGGATTCCTCGAATCCGATTCAAATCCACTTTCACAGGCCTCGGCCTAAATCCACAGTTAAACAGGGTCGCATGCCCGAATTCTCATTTCATAAACCGAACTGGGACTCAAGCCCGATGTTACAATCAACTAGGCCTCTAGCCTGATATCACGACTAATTGGGCCCTAAGCCAAAAACCATAAATCAACGGGGCCTCAAGCCCGATTTCACAACCAATAGGGCCTCAAGCCCGATACTACAATTAACGGGGCCTCAAGCCCGAGATTACAACCAACTGGGCCTCAAGCCCGAATTCGTAAACCAATGGGGCCCTCGGCCCGATCGTATAACTCAAATGGACCCTCGGTCTGATTTCACGTCAAATCAAATGGACTTCAAGTCCGAGAGTTTGTAAATCAAATGGGTCTCACGCTCGAGTTCATATTTCCAAATCCAAAATCCGTTCATTAAATCATCATTGAAAACGCAGTACACAAAGGTACGACATAAAGCTGAAAACCTCGAAAAACGTGCAAATATGTCGATCCTAAGCTACCACAAACAAATGCACTCATGAAATTACAAAACATGTCCTAAAAAAATTATAAAACATTTATGCATGTGTATATTTCGAAAGAAAAGTCCACTCACAGACCGTCCGAAGCCGCGCCTCGATACGCGCGCTATAAGCCTCTCCCGGGGCAATCGTCGCCTCCGGGATTCCCGAACCTGTCCAAATCATAATAGAAGGTTAATAAATACTTAAATAACCCCTCACTAAAGCCCCGTAATTTTTCAAAATTTTTAACTATTTTTAAAGTCGATCCCAACCCTTCGGACATCCCGAACTATATCGAGACGATATTCGATCGACTCGAAACCAGTCCTAAAATTTTCGTTACATCGAATAGATGAAATTACATGTTGGAAGTTTCCCCAAAAGAAGGCTCACACGCCCTCACCCACCGTTCGATGGCTCTACGCGTGGGCCTCACGCGCCACTGCACAGAGTCATCCCCTACCTTCAACTGACCGGTCCGGTTTTCTTTTGCAACTTGGACTGGCTTGATTGGTCCAGGCTCCTACACGGTTCAATTTTCATCCTTTCTTTTTCTAATCAATCCTATTCTTCATATTTTGATCCTAGGAACCTAAACATGTGAACCAAATCGCCTAAAACCAACAAAACTACACCGGTTCAACTTCCCCTCAACGGTTCAGTTTTCTAGAAATGTCACAGGGCTGCACAGCCGTGAACCATAACTCCTCCGTCGAGCATCCGAATTTGACGTGCCGCCTGTCTACGGATTCGTATCATCTTGATCTACGTAACGGTCCTTGGCCATCTGACCTCCCGGGTCAAAAGTCAACTGTTCGCCCCTTTTCAACCAAATTACCAAAATACCCCTGAACTTAAGAACATCATAACTTCTTCCTCGAATGTCGGAATCGGACGTACCACCTGTCTATGAACTCGTGACGTCCCGAACTACGTCACAGTCATTGACCAAAGTCCATTTGATCGCCTAAACGAAGAGTCAACGTTTCACCCATTCTAGGGGAAAAATCGTCATCTCGCCCTGAACATCCATTAATCCTCTTCTAATCCTCGATTAGCGAGGCTAATCCGTCATTAAGTCTTAATTAATCCTGATAATTCGGGACAGGTCGTTACAATCTTTCCCCCTTAAATAATTTCGTCCTCAAAATTCAAATCGGCCCGATTCCACAACCAATTTATGGAATCCAACCATGTCCCCTCTACTCGGGTATTCTCGTGTAAACGTACACGTCCCAAATGTCGTACCCGTCGATGCTGGATTTTATACCCTAAACTTGATTAAAAAATAGGAATTATTATGAAAATAAGGCATAATAGCTATCTTTTTAGACCTCTGACCTCTATTCTCACTCTTCCTCAATTGTTAGCTTTGGTGTAACAATGAGTGCAAACTTATTTGCTCGAAACAGTACGCGTTCATAGTATTAATGCAGTTAGTTAAGTTCTACTTGTTTTTTTTTTTATAATTCCTAATGTTAAAGTAATCATTGTATGAATCTGGTTTACACTACAAGAAATACAGGTTGAGATCACTATTAATTATTAGTGTCTTTTAACGCTCAAGGCACAAATTATTGTGCCCAATGACCAATAGTCACAATGCAGCCACTAATGAGTCAAAGCACACAAAAACAATTATTGTGTCACAAGTAATAGGCACAAATAAAACTTATTTGGTGTGCATAAAGGTAATATAATATATATTTTTTATTCAAATCTGTTTTACAATTGACCAGTAAAGTCCACAATTCTTACAACTGTGCCCAAAGACTTATTTTTTTTTTTTTTCATTTACCAAGAGATCTATTAATTGAAATTATACAATAATTGCTTCACTTTTTGTTTGCTATAATTATTCATATACATATAATTATTTACACCTTTAGTTATAAATACTAATTACAAATACATAATACCCCTATTCAAAGAGATTCAAGTACACATTATAAATACAAAGAGTATTAGCCGCAAAACCCTAGCAGTCCAAATCAAAACATGAAACATGAAATATGAAAAAAAAAAAATTAGATCTACAAACCGAAATCAAATATCAGAGATTGATCCCAAATCCTTTTACAATTTTACCCAAATCCAAATCAAATATCAGTCCAAATCAGATTCAGAATAACAAAATTGAAAAAAAAAATACATTACAACATTGTTCTGGGAACCTACCACCGCAAATGGCCTCCGTCCTTTGCGCATCGCCTCCTTCTTGCCAACATCATCATCATCCAACATCATCAAACACCAACACAAACTATTTATCCCTCAAACTAACGAATCTACTAATGAATCCAACACCAACACAAACTATTCAGCACCACAATCTTTCCAAGTCTTTCCAACTAACAAATCAACCTGAACGAAAGCAACCAACAAAACCAATCACCCAAAAAAGAGAAAAATTGAAAAAGAAAAACCTATTTGATTTCATGAGTGGCGGCGGCGAGATGGAAGCGACTGGCGAGAGCCCTCCCTTAAGTAACGGTTGAGACGACTTTGGGATTGAAAGAGAAAATAATGAAAACAATTACCGAAACAAAAACAAGAATGTTTAGGATGCGTTTTTAGTTTCAGGGTTTTTAGGGGTTCCTTGCATCAACTTTTATGGATTAGTAGTGACTCTCGGGTGTGACTTTAACAGTCCTGAACATCCTAAAGGCTTCAGATTGGCTTACGACCCTTGTTTTGGGCGAGCGAAGATACCGTGAGTGGACAGTTTCTTTCATAACTTTCATGCATGCATAATTATATGTTTTAGTGGGTTTATGCTATAGTTTGGCATGATTGTGATTATTGGCTAAATTCTTGGATTTGAACTATATTAATGGTTATTATTCTGAAAATTGATTTACGATGGTTATTGGAAAACCGAGTTAGGGGCTGGTGCCCGAGATGAAAACCGTTTTGGGCTAGTGCCCGGTTTTAAAGGTATTTTGGTTTCATTATACTCTATGTTCTGGATTGGTCAACCTCAGACGATTAGATCGCTATATCCGGAGTTGGACTCTGAGGATACCCATAGACGGGCTCGAACAAGGTCAAAGTTGGGCTCGACACGTGCTAACAAGGTTGGACTCCATGGATCCGTAGATGACTACCGGTATTACTGATGGGAGACTAGTTGGACTAGCGAGCTGGTTGGATAAGCAGGACAAGGTTTGACTTATGCCTGGTTGGACCAACAGGAATAGGTTTGTCTTCCAATATTTGGGACATTGAAAAGGGTTACAAAATGGTATAGAGCCGGTGTTTTCATTGAAACATGGGTAAGGGTGCCTTTATATGTTTATGAGTTTTATGTTGGATCCATAGTTTATATGTATAACTGTAACGACTCGTCCCGCATTTCGGGGTTTGATTAGTGATTAATTGTGGATTAGCAGGACTAATCAGAGGGTGGTCGAAGAATCGCGGACGAACGGTGTGAAATGACGATTTTGCTCATGGGAATGAGCGAAAAGTTGACTTTTGAACCTAACGGTGAAATGGAATTTGGCCAATGCCAATGACGTATATCGGGTTATTACGAGTCCGTAGACAGGCGACATGTCCAAATTAGACATTCGATAGGAAAGTTACGGGTTTAGAACGCTTTAAGGCACTATTGCACGTAAACTAAGAAAAGATGACACATGGCAGGTTTCGGTTGGTGGAAATTTTTGGAAGGACCAACAGATGAGTAACAAGTGTCACTCATCTGATTGGCCCATTCCCCCAGACAGTGGGATATTTTTCCCCCTTCAATCGATCATCCTCTCCATTTTTCCCCAGAAACCGTGAAACCTCTGGAACCATGAACTCCAACCCTATATTAACCCCAACAATCCTCAATATATGTGCTTGGTGTGTGAATGAAAAAGAAAGAGTGAAGTGAGACGATGATGATGGTGGCAATAGTGTCGACCGTCGTGCACGGTGGCCCAGTTTGGAGGTAAGAGACCGAAACTTGGTTTTTGAATTCGAAAATAGTAAAATGTGATTTCGTGATGGTTGATCAAATTAATTGATTGGAATGTGTTTTGGAGGTTGCAAGGAAGCTATTGGACTTGGAATCGAGGCTGGAGGTAGCTGGAATCACATGAACTGGACGGAGGAAAAACTGGGTTTGATCGTCGATTGGGAATGTGATTTCTAAGTCTAGGTTTCATGTTTTGACATCGTAGATCGATAAGGAATAATGAGACGAAACTATAGGAATTTTAAGGTTGGAAAAGGGGTAGGAATGGTTGAGAACCAGAAACCAATGAACCGGTCTGAACCGGGTTCGTTGGAGGTTGAAGATGAACACTGCACCGACGTGTGGGCTTCACGCGCAGCACCTTTGGGCAGCGTGTGGGGGCGCGTGGGGCAGTTCTGGGGGATGTGGTCAACATGTAATTTCATCTGTTCGATGTTACGAACATTTTGGGACTGGTTTCAAGTCGATCGGACACCATTTCAGGGTAGTTCTGGATGTCCGAAGGTTTAGGTTCTATGTTTTAAAGGTTTAAAAAATCGGAAAAGTTACAGGGATTTAATGCGAGGCTATTTAAAGTAATTAGTGACATTCGAGTATGGTTTGGACACGTCCGAAGGTTCCGGTGATGGTGACTAGCCTTGAAAAGGCTTATGGCGCATGTATCGAGGCAGCAGCCAGGACGGTCTGTGAGTAGACTTTGGTTTTATAAATATGATGCATGCATAACTATTTTATATGTTTTATATTTATGTTTTGAATGTCTTGAATACGTATATATTTGCACGTATTTCGAGGTGTATAGTTTTATGTTGAATTTGTATGTGCTTCTGTTTTCAATAATGGTTTAATGGTTATGGATTTGGAAAGATGAACTCGGGCATGAGACCCATTTGATTTGGAAACTATTGGACTTGGAGTCCAGTTGATTTAATGAGAATCGGGCTATGACCCATTTGAGTTATATGATCGGGCTAGGGGCCCAGTTGATTTATGAAATCGGGCATTAGGCCCAGTTGTGGTTTATAAATGTGATTCCGGGTCGGGGACCCATAAATGGATTTATGGATTTACGATGGT